>OX384543.1:37048206-42716038 GCA_947538895.1 Neoitamus cyanurus
CTGTACTTGTACGTAGAAATTATTCGCTCACTGAGGACACTATGCTTTGGACACGTTCAGAATGTTGGCACTTACCATATTAAATGTATTGTGAGAAGAAAAGCTGCCGGTACCACCAAGTCGTCAGATCCGACCGACCAGCGACGACGGAAGACTACAAGTCCCGGCATCTGAAATGGAAATAAGAAGCTCATTAGTATGCTAACGCTTTAAGGATTTGCATCATTTTACTGAAGATATTGGGTAAGTGGCTGTTCACAAAGGACAAGCGCATGATGGGTGGGGGAAATCAATCAAAAATGTTTGCGGACGCTTTTAAACGTACGGAAAAAGGAACGAAAGGAGGTATTAGGTTAGGCTAGGCTAAAAGCACATTTCGGGGGAGGAGTATTAAAAATAAAAATAAAAATTGCTTATTGAAGGGGAGAAATTAACAAGAGCATACTTTAATGGTGTTTTTATTACGATACATTTTTAGTGAAAAAATCGCTTTGCTTTGTGTCTTACAATTGAAAATTGACAGAGCAACAAATACATGCGTCCAATTGGTACTATTGGTAATAGGGAATACTCGTAGTGTGTACAAACATTTCTTTTTCGAAATTAGCGATTCTCAAAACCCAAATACTTGTTCATCTTCAATAAATTCCCTTGATGTTTAGAATATTTTATCGAATTTTTTGGCATACATAAAAATTATATTATATAATGCAAACAAAACGACGTTCAATAAATTATCAAGATATTTTTATTGTAATTATTTATTACTCTAGCAGCGGTTAGGATAGGACGCTTTAGATATCATGAACACGTAATTTAAACAACTCAATAACTACCTCCATCACCTGGAAATACGAATTTAATCACAATTACGACTATCCCCAGATACTTATGTTTGATTAATAAATTGAACATTTATCCAATTGCGATGTATAATGGACTCTTGCAGGAAGTTCATTGCCAGTGGAGTAAGGTGGATAATCCCCTTATAAATAAAATGGAAATGACTCGCAAGGTAAAGCTTCCGTTAAAAATCCTCATTTATTCAAATGAGCCAGAAGTGCCGAAGGATGCTTCAAGAAGTGAACTCGATTTCAAGCGATAATTGAGGAGCAAAAAGAGATTTGGTAATCCTCTTGCTTTTGTTTTGTTATTAGTGCTTTTGGGATTTCCGGGACTCATTTGTAAAAGGTACCAAGCACTTAAGAGCTATTTTCATTTTGTAAAGTAATTAAATTATGTTACACGTGCACATCAGACCGAAAACACTGTGTTACATTTTCAGGTTTTTTTTTTAACAAAAGAAATGATAGATGATTTACTTAGAATTTCTTCAAAGTCTTCCAGTCTAAAAAAAACAACTCTCTGGTCCGATGCGGTTCTGGTTCAGTCCCAGAAGATTTCCGGACCTTGGACCTTGGGGCCATGTTCAGGATGTCTGGAACAATACCCAAGCCTCGATTTGCGTAGATTTGGTAAACTCTATGCCCCGCAGGATTGAGACCGTCATCAAAGCCAAAGGAAGCTACATAAAGTACTGAAAAGTAAAGAACTTTTGCCTTGGAATAAGAGAATGCACTAACTGATTAAATACCTTTTTTTCTATCTTTAGAAAATTCAAGATTATGAAATGAGTTTTTGAATAAATTTATGTTTGTTTGAAAAGAAAAAATTTTTGTATTAAAGTACACATCCACGCCCTTCTATTTTCCTTACTCTAGAAGGGATCATATAATGCTCAATTTCATTTCGTCATTATTTGATCAATAAGTTGAGTCACTGAATATAGAGAACAAGAGAGGATCTAAAAAAGAACCTTGTGGAACGTCTAATAAGAGTTCAATATATTCTGAGTATTCACCATTGTTTTAAATAAATAGAAGCACATATTAATATAAAAAAAGATATCCATGATAACTTGTAGTTCTTATAACGAATCAAATGTGACCTGGTAGAATTTTTCCAAAATCATGCTTATAGTCAGTTCATATATTCAGGAACTTTATTGGCCTGTGATCATTACGTATAACACCTTGGCAATCGTGCAAAAAGGTGGAAAATTTAAAGTTCTAGTATTTTATTTAGCGCAATCTTTTAGCAGCTTTTGTATGAATTCAACAAAAACCAGTAAAAGAAGCGCAGAAGATTCAAAAAGATATTCCTTTTGTCATAAAACTACTTCTTGATAATACTTCATAATACTCCTGACCTACTGATACGATCAGCTTTCAAAGACAAGCAAAAGTTACTAATTTATCCTACCGGCCGGCGTTCGATACTATTAAATTCAACGCAATGTCAAGGTAAAGGGTTGAGAGTCTGTCGTCGTGTAAGTGATAAATCTGGTTTACATATGTGTTTATTAATATTATTCCTGCCTTGGGTAGATTCTACGAATAACAAGCTGATTTAATTTCATGTATTAATACCTCCCGTCTTTTACTTAAAGCACTGAAGCACAGAAATCGATAAAATGCCTACAGTGGAGAGGTTATGCACTCGGACATCGATTTTCATCAGAAGGCGATGAGCTCAATTTCTAAGGTGTATGGTAAAGTCAAGCTCATGAAGAGCTTAAAATAAAAAGTGAGAAAAATAAATAGATCGGGTTTTGCATACCTTTCTCTGTGGCTTATGGGCAAATTACCCTTGTACCCACCCGAGAGCCATATTAAGTATGCTTTAAGCTAATTAAAAAAACAACAAATTTGCACTGTAATGAAGTAGAGTAGAGTTCAAACCGAAAACAGCAATTGGTTATGCGAACCAGAAATTAAAGGAAGTTGGTAAGCTGATTAGTACAAAAGACTGCTTGAGAACGGCACTCGTACTAAAGCTTGGAATAGCGTTCTTGTGTACTCAAGGAAATAATTCCTTGGACAAAGTTTCTAGCAGTGTCTGAAACTATTTTCTCTTTGATGGCTATTGCAGTTTTCGTCGAATATTTCTTACCGTTTTAATATCCTCGTTCTTAATTAAGTGAAACTTCTTAAGGCATCTGCTTGCTTCGCTGCAGGTTTTGAACTTGAGCTATTTGTTTTGATATGATTAAAATGAGTGCTCATAAAGTCATTTATAAAGTTGTGAACAAGAGCTTTAGGTTTCTTCTTCTGGCCACATATTTACTGCTTTTAAAGATCCAATTAACCAATAAATACATTTAGGATGTTAAAAATCACATTTTTGTCTTTCTTATTTGTATTTGCCGTCCTTGTAAGGATATATTAAAATACCGAACACTAAAACGAATTATTGAAAAATAAGTGTCCATTTTAGAAATGCTACAATAAATGGGACCTACGACGGTTAAATATTTCACTTCGAAAACTTACTTAGTTACAGATATTAACTGGAAGAGAATTCCGAGAACACCTTGTAAAAAAGGCATCTAAGTAAGAATTTAAAATATCGCTATTCGAAAAACGAAACCTGGAAGTAATAGATAGAGACCGCAACCGCAACCGAATAGACATACATATTTCACATATTACAGAGACATAAAAATAGATTACTGACGGAGTTGAAAAACCTTCAACGACAACTTGCCGATAGCCAAAATCCTCGTGTTTAAAATTTCGGACGATATATGTATGGGCACCTTTGCCTTAATTTTGGAATTTCGACCGAAATATTGTACGCGGGACATCATAATAAATTAACACAAAATTAAAAACCCATCACCAATGAGCAAAAGCAAGACCAAAAACTACACTTGGTTTTCACATTCGGTCTCAATCGTATATCCTTCAAAACCGAACCCAAGACTTCAAAGCCAAGACCAATTCTAAAGCGACCCAACACTAGACCCCCCTTCAACTCCCAAATCCAGAAACTGCGAAACCCAGTTGATTTGTTTGTTCCTTAATGACATGGAAACCCCAAGTGAAAGTTCAATAACGTACTGCTTACTTTTGATAATATTTGACCCTCCTTACCACAAATTTGGCGTTATCTGCGCTTAATGGGGAAACTGTCTGAACGTAAAACCAACCCCTGAATTGGCCAGACACGAAAATATTGTTTTACATGCTTGATTCCCCTGGCATGTACCACTTGGCAACAGTTTACACTTAATGAACGTAAATGGAGAAAATTAAAACACTAGCTCAAATAAATACCGCAGAGGTGTTAACATTCCTTTAAAAGTTTCGCGCTTACCCATAAATTCACACCGTGCTGGAATATCAAAATAAATAATAGCCACAATGAGCGGAGCCGGTTTAAACCCGCAAAAGGTTTCTCGGAAACACTTTGTTTTTTATCTTTTACTGGGTGTTTTTAAAAGGTCGCAAAGCCTGCTAAAGTTCACCTTTCATGTTGTTAACCGGTTTGCGAATATTCACCCGGGCCATTGTGCATTAAGTGCTAGTAATAAATCGCATTTTGTCACCATCGCATTTTGTACGCTTTTATCACCAAAGAACTCATAAAAGACGTGTTAGATTTTAAATAACAACTCTAACTGATGAGATATTCACCTTGTCTGAGCAGTAGTTTTGCAGATGCTAAGCGTATGTCTCCAATAAATATTTTTCGAATGAATAGTGTTTTCGAGCACTCTTTCAGCGGGTCTTGCGTGAAATCGCCATGTCCATGAATTTGCTTATTTGCATTAAATAATAATATATCTGATGTTGAATGTTTGTTAGTTATGATTTATAAAAAGCGTAAAAGCGCCACGCAAAGCAAAAGATAAGTACGTACATAAGTGGGATTGAAGTCTCCTGCAATTTCTTATATTGTTCCTTTATTTATATTCCCTCTTTTCCTAATTTCATCTCAGGGCTTATAAATTTCTTGCTGAGAAATGAAAATTAAGTAGAATAAATCTGCCAATGATAATTTATAACCTGAAAAAAAGCGAAGAATGTCCTTGAATTACCCTTGTTCATGGAAGGAATCCTCCCAAATTCCAGTGTATAAGCGCCCAGCGGGCAAAACACCGCAACATTTCATAAAAATATTACAGGGGAGACGATGAGAGAGAGGAACGCACAAAGCACCCACCCCAGAAAATGATATATAATTCACTAAGGCTTTGAACTGAACAAAACATGTAAATGAATCACAGGAATATGCAAATTGACAGAAAGAATTTCACTGTTAGGTCAAAAGGCGGATCACAGGCAATAATACCGAAAATGTGGAAGATTAAAGGGATTCACTTGGCAGGGTCCTGGAGAAAGTCAGGAAGTTTTGGGACATGCCCATAGAGAAATATTCAAATCAACCAAAGGATTGTATAATACCCATGGCTTGTGTATATGAAACAGCAAAACTATTGAACTTGGAAAACTTAAAATGACGGGGTGCCCTCCCGGGTTTCATTGAAACTTAATGTCGTTTTTCAATAGACGGATCCAGATTCTTGAGATACCAGGGGGTGAAATTGCTATGGAGCCTCAGTGTAACAGGAAGTTATTTTGGCAATACAATTTTTATGAATCAAGTTTTGATAGGAAATACGACATTCAATTGATAAATAACAACCCAACTTATTTATGGGGGAGCTTCTGTGTCACTGAAGAAAATTTGGTATCTTACATTTCACTGTGAGATGAATGAAAAATATTGTCGGCATCTTGCCATGTAGGAGGCTTTAAGAATTATTTTCATACCGAACCTTAGTTGATTGTGTCCATTCAAGAATGTTTCTAGATGTTCAAAAATAAATTTGCATTCCTATAGAAACTTGATAGATAACAAAGCACCCTAACATATAATATCCCTGTACTAGAATCCGGCATTTTTGAGATGAAGAGAAAGAAAGAGAGCGAGATGGAACGAGAAAACGTAACTGTAGGCAAAAAATCCACATACCGGAGATGAAGGTGGAAATTTAACGAATTGACGAAATTCAACGTTTGCCAACAGATGGGTATATGAATATTGCTAAATGCGATACCACGTGTACTTGCTTCCAAAAATATGAAACCCAACAAATTCATTAAAGTACCTAACTCAATGAAATTCAATTCAAATAGGTATACGCCACAAATCACCTAAAAGCAAAGCTGAACTCAAAACACAATTTAATACAATTGAAAAATCTGTCTGGATAAATCAATTAATTATCACAGCCATACAAAATTCCTAAATATTGCTTACAAAATCAAATCGTCCGTCGTCGTCATCAACTAAAATTCTATGAATTTCCCTCCGAATTTTCGGATTTTTGGTTTTTTTTTACCCGCGCTCATATATGTAGTATATGTATTTCCCAGTAATTTTGAAAATTGCCATTCTGACAAAAAAGTTCACGTCGAAATGATCTTCTTCATCTAGCTTCAGGAAAGACAGAATGAAAAAAGAAAAATCCATTTGTTACAAATTTCTGATACGTCTTAACGATCTGAGAAACGGATCTTCGAGAAAGCGAACTTATGTTATTATAAATTTAAGGGTCTGAGATTTTTCATTGAATTTATACAATCAGCAACCCTTTTGAGCTTCTGTAGGTAAAAAGTAATTCAAAATAGAAATATACAAATAACTCCGAGTTAGACTCGATAATTCACCTACTTCCCTTAATTTACCGTTCCAAGAAGGTAATTAATTAATTTAACTAACTCTCTGAGTCATTAGTGAGCGAAATGATATTAGATTTTAAAATTCTCTGGAGAAATCAGACTGGCAATCTCCGTGTTACCGGGTTAATAGCAACCCATCGTAAATCCAATTTCCTGCCCCTCGTACTTCCATGGCACACCATAATGAAACGCCAAATTCGATGAAAACTCATTTACCTAATTCGAAATTGCGCAAAACGGCCATCCATATCAGCCCAATAATTTTCATTTGTGCCATAAGTTCGCCTGGTCTACACGGACAAGGGAAAATCGCGTCCAATGATTTATGCTGATTTTGTGGATGCTCAGCAGGAGCGCTACCAATTGCCAACAGATAGGGCGTAATTGTTTCGGATGGAGCGCACCTACGGCGGCGTCTGGCTACGTGAAATTCCATTACACGCCCTGTACCTCCCGGAACCAGGGGGCGGATGTATAACAGAGGAGAACGCTTCAATGTGCCATGGCATTATTCACTGACATCATTCCATGTCCTTGCAGGAAGCTGCTTTGTTTATGGCAAAGCGGGATTTTTCTAACTTAGAAGGAAATAGGATAGAAGGTGACTGATTGGTTCCTTCGAAGGTAACAACAGTACGCTTCAGAATCCATTTGCGTCTATTCAAACCGTCTATAGATGTCTCTCCTTCCCCAGACGGATAAGTGCGAGCCTAATGGATTGCGAATCCTTAATAGGGAGTCCCTCGTCTCGTTACAGCTCCAAAAGAAGATTAATTCTTTAATTACTTCGGACGGGCGCTGGCACTGGCTCTGGCACATACATTCTAGCTACACTATGTTGGAAAATAGCATACTTTCTAGACTAGTCGGTATACTCCTCTGACTGTGTAGCAAGACACTTCGAGTTGCACAGGCATTCCAAGTTCATTTTAGAGTCACTCAAGCCCCTTTTATTGGCTCCGACGACGTTTAGCACTCTCCCCACCCCAGGTGGAAATGCACTGAAGAGGCGGAATTTTCACGACGAAATAACAATTTACAGTTATCGATTTTTCTAAATTTGCATTTTTGTGTGCGGAGGACCGAACTAAACCTTCGGCTGTGTTTACTGTTAACCGCCCGAAATTTTCGCGTTTACAATTTACCGGCAAAGTGTTTCAGTCGTGCTTTCACAGGTCATACATACCGCCCTTATCACCATTTTTGCAGCGTTGGAAAAAATCATTTCGGCGAATTTAAGTTTATTCAGCGACAGCACAACATCAGATAAAAAGAAAAAAAAATTGGGTTGCTTCCGCTGCTGCTGTAATCGTGCCCTGTAATCTCCACAATGGAGCCTTCGGTTGGTGAGCAAACAATGCAATTCCCTTTATGTTTGCTCGTTTGTTTATCGCCGCGACGATCAGATCACACGCCAATAAGAGCTCGCTTTTTTATGGCATTCTTATCGGATGCTGTGTAAAACTGTTTTCCAACTCGCACTTAATGTATTAAAAGAAGAATTAAATTTACTTACGCATGATCCTTTTTACCCTTTTGTGTTCATTGTCTTTTTCGAATTATGTAAGAAATAAAGTCGCGTTGCTTAAGTAGCTTTCCCTATTTTGGTTATTACAAAACGAAACTCTGTCACATTTAAACTTGGCCGGATAAAAACAAATTTTTTTGTGATCCCCTTTGACCTCCTAAACAACCAGGCAAACAAAATAATTATTCTTATTTGACTATTGACTAGGCGTGGACAAGCGAGAATTTATACCCGTTACCTATGGATTGACGTAGAAATTTACTACATACATATTCATCTTTAAAGCATATCAATCACAATGTCCGTTATGTTATTAAACACAACGCTTTGAATCATATCTGCCCATTTTTTTTTAATAATATGCTGACATTGTACAAAAATTGTAGAAATTATCAAAAATGAAGATTATTCTTATACTAGAGATTCCTATAAGTCTGGCAAAAAAATGTTACGACATTTAATGTGCTAGCAATTGTACCTACACGATTTAAGATAAAAATATCCAATGACTAATTACATAATCACATGTAGGGTAATTATATAATTGATAATAATGTTCTCCCTGTGAAAGTACCAAAGTAAAAGTAGTGAAGCATCTAGTACTAAATCTTTAAGTACGTTTTAATGACCTAGGAGCACACAATGCAGAGTGAAGGTTCCGGTAAAATGAAATTAATCCTACTCATGTGTTCGAAATAAGCTCATTTACAAAATGTTAGGGGTAATAATAGACATTGATTGTAGGTGTCCAGTTCATCTCCCTCTCAGTCCCTGGAACAGATATATGGTGCGACTTTATGAATGAATAATTATAATGTGCAATATCTACAGATACGGTCTAATCTTTGTCGTACGTAATTGATAACATGTTTTACTAAGGGGCACGACGCATCAATTGCGAAAGATAACCTTTTGATACACTGATGGTTTTATAATGTAACATAAATTAATCATCAACAGTAAAGCAAAGGTCTCGTGATACCGTGATATTAAAACTCTAATTTTGCTGCCACGTCATCAAATTTCAGAGTATCGTGTGGTATTTCCATGTAATGGCTAAAATAGATGATATGAAATGAAAATAAAATATTCTACCTCACAGATTAATAGTTGTGCATGAATGTTTGCTTTAAGCTGACAAATGCATCTGCACAGCTCAGTAAACTATAAAAAAAAAAACAAGACAGACGTGCTGCTTTTTGATGTTCAGCAATAAATTTTCCGACGTTTTGCACGATGAGTAAAACAGTTTCGCCAATCGATTGCGCTTATCATTTCTTGGAAGGAATAAATTCCAATTTAAATTTTCTTTGCATCGACAGACAATGAGTAAGCGGATATATAGTAGGTACTCGTGCAGAACGTAAAAATGTATTATTCTGGGTTTCGTCTATCGGCCCGCGGGTCAATGTAGCCCATATGTGCTTTAATCGGTTAATGCTTTTCTTACTATTCGAGCCGATTAATTCAAGAAAATTTGCGTAGTACTTTTAAAGCAATACTTCTTAAGCTCCAAATCGTTATAAATTGTCGTAGATGAATGAAATGAAGTTTTTGATTGATCTGGATCACGATTTTTCTCATTGAATGCATGAAGCTTGTCTTTTCCACCTTATCGTTGGATAGATAGCTAGCTAATAATTACGCATTAATCTTTCCAAAAGTTGCTGGCTATAAAGAGCTTGTCAACGTCGTAGGATTAGGAGACCTTGTGAAATTCAAACCTAGATACATACAAGCATCCTCATTTGGGCCTGTGTTGTGCAGACATCGCCTACGTTGTCCAGATTGAAATAAATTATTATATTATATAACATATCGCACCACCACGCAAGTATTTTTCGCGTGGGGCACAATTCGATGCATTGACTACTCTTTACTTTAATTCCAAAATATGTATGTCACTATAAAACATAAATTTATTTAGTATTTGATTTAGTACTAAAACGGTAAAAAGGTTTTCACTCAACTTGCCTAACTGTAGACAAATTTGCTAAAGTGAAAGTTATGTAGAAGCAAAACAGCGTACCTTAGATTACTTTGCCCACCATAGCGGTATCGCAAACATTGTTGGTATACCTTACAAAAACTTTCCCTTTCTTCGCAACGATGCCGCATTTAGTCTTCTATTAATTTGCTCAAGAAAGATACATTGCCTCAGTTCGAACTTACTTAGCGCAATTTTTCACCAAGTAACCTAATAAACTTCAAGATACTGCTTTCCGTACCTGCCTGCCTCCACTCCACTCCAAGAAAAATGACTGCATAAGCAATTCACATTTGTTTCACGTCTCCCCAGCAACATAAGGCCGCCGTCAAAATCAATTTCGTTCGCATATATCTTCCAATTAAATTGTTCATTGAACAATTATCGCAAATTTATTCTGCGCACTAACAATAGGTGAATATTTCCCTCCGATCGCACAACAATCGAGCAACAAAGCAACCTAAAGAAGTCAAGGTAGCGCAAATAATTAAAAAGCAAAGCGCTTCTCTTCTACCCCAATAGCTCGCCGCTTTGGTTGAAAAATATCGTTCTACAGAAGAAAATTTAAATATTCCCTTGTGCTGGGAGCGGTGGTGTGGTGCGGTGTCGAGAAACTGAAATTTTTCTCAGTAGAACATGTCGAGTGAATAAGGGAAGGATTCGCGTGATTGGTTTGCTAATTAAAAGCACTTACTGCGATTTGGTATTTAGAAATAATTACGTAAACCGAGCAGTTAAAGCACTCAACCATCCCCTGACAAGTCCAGGAGCACTGAATGGCTCACTGCCCGGTGTTGTTTTCACCTTTCATTGTTCCGTGAATTGATTTTATGAAATTTCTTGTGCGACCCGGGAAGAAACCTCTCAACTTCTTTAACGCGTAAGGTGTAACGAAATGATTTCGTTAGTTTTTGGTCACACTTCACCTGCTTGGTGAATGTCTTTCACAAAGGTTAAAAATATTTTGCAATATGAGCTAAAAGAAGTGAATGTTATTCACGACGTTCTCCAGAGTATTTTTATCGCTCAATGCTAAACTTCACTTGTTGCTCCTTTACGTAAAAAAACAACAAAATCAAATAGGTGTATACATATATTATATTCTATGGAGTTATCCAAATATGTAAAAATTAACCCGTAATTAGGTATTTGGAAAGACCCCGACAAATAAAAAAAATGTGGTTTTTTCCATTTTCTGAAAGTCAATATGCAGAAAAATGTCTAGCCAAAAATTTAAAAGATGAAGTTTTAGCCATTTACATAAGCGCACGCGCTTTTCTCGAAACCATTTTTCTCGATCTAGCTATGTACAATTGCTCGAGTTTAAATTTTATACCATAATAACATTTTTGGACGTTTTTCTTTCTTTTAAAAAATAGTGTGGATTCCGAGTTCAAAAAATATTATTCTAACAAAAAAATATATGTTGAGGCAGACCTCAGACCTAAACTGATACGATGTCGCCCTTTAAGAGACACGGAAAAAGAACACAATCTGATTTCGGAAGCATACTGCCCAAATCATATGTATCACCAGCGATCTAGATTAACCGGCTTCTGAGACGTTTATATATCTTGACAGCGAGAGCATGATACACGAATCATCAGGCGCACCGAATATAATACATAACACCTACATAAAAAAATAAATAAACGCAATTAAACCTTCTAAGTGGATTTGGAAAAAACATAGTTTTCGAAAGAAATAGGAAGAGAAAAAAATAGCGGTAATTCCTGAATATCCTCGTAGGATTTATAGGTTATAAAATAAGAATAATCAGTAGGGTTTAATCATTTAGCCTGCAGGGAAGGAAAATATTGTAAAATACTCAAAGAAATGCATTTAAAACGAAAAAAAAGAAGAAAGTCGCACTCAGCCTTCCTTACCTTAGTAAATGTCTCGTCGCGTCGGGATAATCGTCGAGACTCGAGAGGTCTCAACGAGAGTGTATCTGCCAGCATAAAAAGGGAATGAATCAATTTTCCGGTGTATAGCACACAACTGAAATTATGAAATATACATGCAATACAGGCATAAAGGGAGCGCTCTTATTGATTTCCTGAACCCCAAGGAAATCTACAGTCAAGGAGAAAGAGGAACATTCAGATAACGCGAAATCTGCATAGTCACAGCACTTTATTAGACATCCCAACAGCGTTATCCCTACAAACGATGAAATCCTGCGAAGGGGCTGAGCGATAAGTAATGTATACCATCCGAATAAACGCTTTTTCATGCCGTCTTCCGCCTCACAAATATATTCCGATCCGAATTATTGTAGGATTATTCATTCCGAGCAGTCACGCACTCGATGTGCTCCACTCGAACTTCCTCCTTTGGTGGGTAATAAAAGATATCAGCATTCCCATATTTGGAGCAACATGACGGGCTGTGCCTGTGCTTTTCCTCACCTCCCTCCACATGTGAGCATGACCTAAATTTCCCACAGGCTGCCTCCCCGGAGAAGATAATTTAAGAAGCGGAAAATATTGACATGGCTCTGCGATAAATAACACCAAGGATATGTATGCCCCGCGATTCCCACGCTCATATTGGCATAGTGCATGCCGGCTAATCCCCAAAGGGCCCATAACTCCGTCCACCACCTCATCAATGACAGCTGGATAGCGCTCCGCGCCAGGAGAACTGCCATGTTAGCAATACTGCGGGCACAACTTGTATATTTTCACAGAGTCTGCAGCACTTTTATAGTGAGGTGGTGAAGAGCGTATCTACCTGCCCTTATGGTGGCAGGACGAGGAATCGCCCCAGTGCAATATACTGACCACGTCCATTTGCGCCCTTTTCCTACCCCAGAAAGGGAAAATGATCGGGAATGAAGTGGACATGAAGGAAAGAAATCCTTCGCCTAAAGTAAAAGGATCCCAAATTGGGGTCAGTGGGGTTTCGGGTCCTGCGGCCTGGATTGTCTCCCGTTTTTACTGGGACTCCTGCCGTGACTTTTACAATCAGGAAATATGTATTTTGGAAAATGAACGTTTTCATGTACAGCCAGGAGCTTGAAAAACGGAACACAAAGTCCCAAGAGAGCCGCTGGCACCCAAGCGCCTCGGAGTTTCGGTGCGTGATAATCTACGCTTGATGTCGGGTGGGATTGCTACTTTTTTACGAGGGATTCGGGAAATTTCAGCGCATTTTTACGCGATTTTTTTTTAAAGCGGCCTTTTTACGACCACTTTTAAATGTTTTATTTTCAGTTGAATTGTTCCACGGAAGCCTTTAAGATTTTTTGATTATTTTTATGTGCATAACAAAGCCAATGTGGGTGGGAACAATGTAAGAGGAGCAACGCGTTATCTGGATCGATTAAGGCTTTTCAGTTATACACAGGGCAGCCAACGAGGGTCGCTTCCATCCCCTCCTAATTTTTTTAAAATAAAACAAGCAGATATTATTGTTGATGGAATGTCAGTATATGCAAAAAATTGTATTGTGGGCGAGGGGCAATCTCAACCATTTGGGAATTTTGAGGATGATTCATAAATTCTATATGCACATTATTAATTTATTTTTTGATGTACACAACTGAACGATATGCTCATGCCAAACAACTGCAATCTCAATGCAATCTCCAAAAATGCCACCAATGTTGATCTACCTCTACCACTGGAAGTACAGTCACTTGCGAAAGTGAAAATACGTTCTGAAATTTGTCTAAAGTTCACGTTTTTCTCACACTTTACCAGAAATTCATATAAATAATACACCTTAATTTTTAAAATTGTAAAGTAATTAACATTTTTGGACGTTTCTTTGAAAATGTCTTTAATTTCTGTTGGTAATTTTGCGGAATGAGCCGGGCGAACAATTTTTTGAAAGCTCATAACTTGTTCCAAAATGATTTGAATTAAGTCTAAAGACGCTTGAAAATTACCTTCCCACAAACACTTGAACATACACTCACTGGCAAAATTAACCGCCCAGACTAGTTAAACAGTCTAGCGTTGTTTATAAGTCTAAAAGTCAACTTTGTATCTCGAACCCTAGTGTTGTACTGCAATCTGCTGCTGCCCAAAATTCGTTATTATCACCAATACAACAAATTTGGCACTCTATTTCAATTTTTGGGGGTGGAAATTAGCCCCGTCATTTTTGAAATAAATTCATGTGAAATTGTTTTCGTACATTACTCAGGTCGTGCGTGTTGGTGTACTGTTCTTTAAAACATTTTCTACAGACACACAAAGAAAGCGACGCACTAATTAAATTTTGAGAAAATCAGTTAGCCTCGCTATTTTAGATATAAATGAGGAAATAATTTTTTTAGTGTTTTACCCGAGTTGTGCTATGCTGTCCTGCATTTAAAAATGCTAACTAATAATAATAATAATTAATACAAAATATTGAACACATTAATAGAATTTGTTTCAAAATCTCCACTAGACTACCTACCCGCGTCTCTTACAGCTAAATATAACAGAGTGTCAAAATCACACATTCACATTGTGATCAGCTTTAAAGATGAGTACCTAATTTGTTCAAACTTCGCGATCACTATCATTTGATAACTAGTTTTTTCAAGAGTGTCATAAAACTTAGAGCTTTTAAAAATGACCTAAGCTAACCATGTAATTAATACGGCAATGCTCTTAATTCTAAAAAATTTGCGTGGTGTAATTTACTATGATTGTCTTATTTATCGAGGTTACTATATTACGCGCAAATTTCGCGGATAGTAGCTAACTTCACAAAAAATGTATACCTGTCCATTATGTACATATTAGTTTGTACCTACACGAAGAGTGAAGTCATCGCCTCTGTGCAGAAGGTCATGTATTATAGATTGCAAAATATTTGCACAGAAATGAAGTAACAAGATAAAAGCGGCATTAATGTAATTGCGTTCTACCCAGGTCTAATGGACGTGGAATTCTTAACTTATTTAAATGCCACATAAGTAATGCTACATTGCCTCACAGCAGGTGTCTGATTGATGACAGCGTGTGGCTGTTTACTACTACTTACTACTTAATTAAATGTAATGTAACTGATACTCAAAAGTCAAAGGAACTAACGAATAGCAACAGATCATCTTCGTAATTGATAATTTCTAAGAGCTAGTACTTACAAACATTTTGAATCCGACTTTCAAGCACTTCCGCAGTAGATACGAGTATGCACAACTAGACTAAATATTTACATATTTTATAAAATGCCTGATCTCAAAGTTCGATTTTTTTTAACTCCAGATACATTCGAGCACAATTGATCGGTCTCCCGTCTGTCTACAAGTCTAATTCACTTTCCGGCGAGCATCGCTATCACTGAACCCAGTCGAGACTGTCTGCTTCCCTTTTTTAAAATTGTCGCAATACCCGGAGACGACCGGCTTTTTTGCATTGAAATGAAAACAAAAATAAAATAAAACTAAATCGACCGGTTTATCACCGCAGAGATATGTTAACAAACTCGACTGCGTCAGACGTTACTTAACTTCGTCGATTTCGTGACTTACTGAATCGACGAGGGGCGAGAAGTCGCTGCCGGAGGTTCATCAGTCAGCGATAAATCAGATTCGTTCAAATGCAGACGATAAGCAGGCCAGGCCAGCAGCCGCCTTTTGCGGCACGTCACGGCCACATGCTATGCTAATCACTTTTATTCGATATTTCAAGCAAGAGAGAGTAAAACTAGCTCAGCCTCAGATCTCAGAGTCGTATGCAGGTTGTCGATTTTGATCAGGGAATACCTCCGGCGTTGTTGTGTGGCTAATTCGCTGATGAGTCAGATTTCGCAGTCCGGGCTGTTCCAACTTCCAGGTGAGAAGAGAACACGCGGCGCACTGATTACTAATCGAGCTGCCATGCCCGTCATTGGCCATGGCTTGATTCTTAATTTTTTGATATTTCGCTTCTTAATTGCTTATTTATAAATAGCATTTTTATTAGACTTTTTACACATCACGGTATATGAATTCACTATGCCATAAAGAAAATTCTCCATTATATAGTATTGTGACCTTCCGGGGCCCGTACGCCATCTAACCCAAAAATAAATTGAACATATGCGATACCCCGCCAGGTCGGGGTATGCGGTACACCGCAAGTAAACAATAGTCTCGAGGCTGTTTTTAAAATTCAGATGGTTTTTTTACGAATTCTTCAGTACAAGTAGCCTGGGTTGGCTATTCATACAATTCTCGGACTTTTATATTCAAAACTATAAAATAATATATAAAACGAAGCATCCACTTGAGTTTGAAGATATGCATTTGCCTATTTTGTTAAAGTTATGTTATTACGTTGTTTGCATGTGTTTTCACGCAATAAATAGAACCGATTCGGATAAATAGTCAACATCTTGGTTCATTCGTTATACTTAAACTACTCTCTAATAGATGGTAGCGGTAGTAGATATTTTTATGTGTATAGTTACTATAGTAAAAGTGTGTTCAAAATGTAGGATTTGTTTTTACAGGCAGAAAGAAAAAATCATTGAAGAAATAATTTCAAGTCATATTTGTTAATGTTGGTACGTCTATAAACATACTGCAAGAAGAACAAGGCGCAAAAAAGTATCCCATATGAGTTTCAGCTCAACATAGAAATTGCTTTTGATCTGATTAGATAAAGAAACCACGGCTAATAATAATTTTAATTGATCCCATAACACTTTGTGACAGGGAGTAAATATTTATCTTAAAGTGTAAATGAATTCCTATTTCCGAGCTGCGAAAGTTTTTTTTAACTCCATTGAGTGTTATCTTTGTCTGTTCTTGTTGTTTGTTTATGCCCCAACAAGCCAGAGTGTCTGTTGTAAATGAATATGCTAACAAAATTCTGTTCCCGGACTTTATTAATGTTTGTGTACAAACATAGCAATTGCTAAGAAAATAATAGAAGCCAATGGAATAATCGCATATTGCCGTTATAAATCGATAGGCTCAAAATCCCTTGAGTAAAGTAATATTTGAAACGAATGTAGAGTTTAAATATTGTTAATTGTTTCCATTGCTTTCCTGCATTGATAAATTTTACCTCGATTGATTAATTTGAATAAATCATTCTGCACTTTCTTAGTATTTTCATCAAATTTTATTATATCGAGAGTAATTTTTCTATTATTTGTTAGTAGTTACGTTGATAATTTTTATTGTTATAATAATTATTATATATTTAGAAGTTCATAGGTTCTGCAACTTCACCCGATAAATCTTCACTAATTCCATCCCAGATTTACTAGAGCTCAAGGTTCGCTTTGTATTCCTGCTTAGTCGATCAAAAGGATTCACTATGGTTGTCCAGTTTAAAGCAGAGTTTGGGTGTTTGAAATTCTCTGTAGCTTTTGGCAAATCGACAGGATTTTGTCCCGGCTTTGCATATTTAGCTTACGTGACACTTTAGGGCACAGCATCAGGCACACATTAGGGCACAGCATCCCAAAAAGAACAACATTTGTTTGATATTCTGCTCTTTTACTGTAGGCAAATGAACGATTTTTTTGTTGATGTCCTTATATTTCCCGTATCAAACTCTTTTGTTTTTGTTCAAATTTGCCGGAACTTTTTAACATAATTTACATGTGCACCATAGGACGAATTTGGAGATTGTAATTTATTTGTTAACTTTAATTTATTAAATTGTTTATTCAATAAAACTCTTTATATTTAACTAAAGTATTTTACGTCTTTGTCATTTAAATTTTCAAGAACTGTTTCATGGTTTTTTAATTCAAAGTAGGTACGTGCTTTAATAAAAATATGTTCTCATTGACTGAAATACCGGCAGAACTTATTAAACCTTGTGGAAGCCTGAAAATATTTCTAATATTATCACATATCTTGTACTAGTAAAATAGCAGACAAACGGGAATTTACATTTTGCAATTATCCGAACTATTTTAAAAGATTAGGAATTTTTGTAGCAACGATATTTTCCGGAACTCTGTATATCGTAAATCGTAGGACTCGTTTGGAAGGTAATAGTTCAAAACTGGCTGGA
The DNA here is from genome assembly GCA_947538895.1 of Neoitamus cyanurus. NCBI lineage: Eukaryota > Metazoa > Arthropoda > Insecta > Diptera > Asilidae > Neoitamus > Neoitamus cyanurus. The sequence continues at coordinate 37,066,213 of OX384543.1, forward strand.
AATTCCCACATTTATGTTTTTTGGACAATTTGACGAAAACTAAAAAAAAGTCCGAAATTTTCTTGGTTTTTTCAAGAAGGCGGGCGTCGCTGGAGGCAAAAAATTGTGCTGGCACACCTGTAAAAATTAGTTTGATCACCGGTATCTTTAAAAACTGTCTAAGTCTGAAGTTCAGAACATATGTAATTTATTAAATTAACCACCTTGAAAACCACTTCATCGCATCCCATTTCCATAAAATATATCCGCAAAGTTGTTGAGAAAGTTTAAAACTTAACACATTTTCTGAAAATCAAACTTAGCCGTCCAAGATAACTTCGCCGGTAAAAGAATTACGTTTCTCCGCCAGAAGACATTCCTATGCCAATATTGAACTGAATAAGAAACCTTTAGATATTAGAAAAGAAGGGAAAATAAAAACGACCTCGTTTGGGCTGCCCTTAGCATGGCTTTAAATCAATACCAAAACTGCTGATGTAATTCCCACGGCTATTTCCAGATATTGAGGGGAATTTCATCAAATTTCAAAAGACGAGTCAAAAGAAATAATAAGTTGTTTCCGAATGGAGGATTATGGGCCATCTCGTTCGCCGTCAGCGACGTGCTCCATTCGAGAGAGTGTGCGAGCAAGGAGTAATTGGACAAAAGATCTTCCAGCTGTTATGGCCCCAAATTGCGTATTACCTTCGAAATGAAATTTACGGCTCAACATTTTTCCATTCAGTGCCGTTCTGCCACTTCTGCACAAACACCTACATATACGCCCAGAGTTGCCCCCTAGAATTTCCCTGGCGCTTTCATGAATTTATACTTTTTGCGATATATTGGCGAAGGGAACCTTGATGGGGCGGGGCAGTGGCGAAGATGCTGGCACGGATAGAAGCCGAGGCCAAGGATGTGCCTGCATACGCACACCACGCGTATGCCACATGTCCCAAGGAGGATTTAATCCCTCTGATGTCGTCCCAATATTGAGACGTGTACATATGTACGTGACTCGGGTTTGCGCCCGTGAATGTAGATTTCGGTCAGGATGTGTCTTGCTCCGCTCCTATAATCGCATGTCGCACATTTTAATACCAGCCGCTGACAATTTCTTTCTTGAGCCCGCACCAAGGAAGGATGTTGCTGCCAAGAAAGAAGGGCGCACAGGAAAGGACACCGAGGAAGAGTCACAAGCGAAGTTATCGATTTTATGCGAAACGAACGAATTAACTCTGATTTAATAAAAAAACGATGAACAGAGTACCGGAGCCAGGCCAGGCCGGTTCAGGGGCTAAAAGTTATTTGCTGAGAAGGTGTATTGGCCCCCAGCGGTAACTGGATCAGGAGTCCTTCAGTGCTTGCAAAATCTATCCGAAATAAAGTTGGAAATTATAAATGGAAATAGCCACGATAATGACTTTATTTATCCCTTTGGCCGCCTCTGCCCCTATTTATTGCAGTGCTAGCGCCCGCTGAATCTAGCTGCCTGAGGAGGAGGGCCCGGCCCTTATTCGAGTGTATTTGCTTGGAAGTAATCCAAGCCACAGCTACACTAGCGCCGTACACTGTGCTGTGCAGTTCCACTAAGGACTAAGTGAAAACGGAAGAGGGTTAATTCCCAGGAATGGTGCATAAGATGAAAATTACGTGCAGGAAGGACTGTCAAGTCAATGCACAATTTTGTTGTTATTGCTCTGTGTTGCTCCTCGACGAGCCACTGGGAATATAATCCGGAACCGCTGAAGTAAATGTGGGGCACTATGAACGGACTGCGACTCCTCAGCAATTTCTATCGGCGTTTTTGCTGGAATTTCAGAGAATCGCTGCAACCTTTCTTGTTGTGCCACAGATTTAATAACGTGAAAGGAAGGTAAGGCTGTGAAGCGAATTTTGCAGACAAGCATTCGGAATTGGCCGTATTGGGAGTGATTGCATGATCGGAATGCAATCTAAGCTGTACTTATCAGGCTGAAGCAAGCAGTAGCTTTATTGTACGTGGAGATCTCCAACCCAGAGATTATTTTATCGGCCGGTGGTTGAAGTACCAGAAGGCAATTATCATCCTCCTCTAGCTAACTAGCATTATTACAGGGTTATAAATAAGAAAGGACTATCGACATGCCATTCAAATCACGTTTTATTATAATTGGAAATGTCTATTTTCAGTACTTTTATTTTTCCAGTGATCAATAAATTTAAATGAAGCCAGCAATTCTCAATGAATTTATTCAGAAGTGAATCCTAAAATGCCTTTCTGAAGGCTTTCATAAGAAGCGAGAAAAAATGCGCACACTTGTGAACTAGAATCGAATATATTCATGAATACATACATATGTACATTGTACATTAAACCACATGTGTGTCGTCCATTATAAAAATTAACTACATTCGTGAAAGGATTTAATTGATGCCTAGGGCAATTTTAATTCCCCCTTTATTTTTCATATCCGGGAATTCTTTCTGATTAACTCAATATACTTCATATCTGCTGTAAAAATACCTTTAGCCACACTCATACAATTAATTAAGCTTTTGAACCGCGGTAATGAACAATTAATTGCAGCCCCCAACGAAAGGTGCTGCTGGAATCAATCAGCTGCGTAAACATTATCGGTAATTCGATTCCATGAGGGATTCTTTTATTTTCAGTAAATGCAGCACCCCAGTTAATTAAAAATATGCATTTTTAATTTAATGCTTTATGGAATTTTATTAAAATGTGAAACTGTTCGCCTGCATTTTTACTAACCTTGTTTGTTTTCATATTTGTAGATATTATTATGATTGTAGATATTATTATGATTGGGGATATATGTATATAGGTACGGTACCTACACGTAAAACGTTAAATCCAGGTACTATGTAATCAATGAGAAAACCTTCAGTACCTAAATTAAAGGTTTTGGAGAAGCCAAATTTCAGCCCATAGAATATTTCGTAAGAAGCAAATACTCAGTCAGTGACCAACTTTCTATTTTTATTATGGCAGGTTTGAGCGGTGACAATTTGTTTGTGGCAACGTAAGCAGTTACGTTTTTTATTGAAAATCTGTGTTTATAATTTTGGTATATGATATTAAATTTTCAACTGTGGTTTTCCTGTATGACGACATCTTTAAAGTCGATGACCAACACATACATCTCTAAAACCGCTCAATCAGTCAATGTGATTTAATAAGATAGCTGACGCACCCCTCATTCGAATACTTCTTCTCTAATTAGATAGCTTCTCGTAATAGATTAGGAGCCATGTTAGCAACTTCATCAGGTGGTACATTATTATTTTGAAATCTTTTCTAAATCAGTTAAAATACGAGATTTTGTACTTTTTAACCACATATTTCTGGAAAGTTTAATTGAACACTTTTTGTATTCATAAAACGAATCATATAAAAATCAACCTATCACTTGTGTGAAATAAAATTCTTGTTTAACCTACGCAATTGTAAATACAACAGGGCGGGCAGTAATGTTTACCACAAGCTTGAAAATTTCATAAGATCTGTTAATACAATACTTTTATTAGAGGAACTTACCCCGCAAATAAATCTCTTTGCAGTGATACAGTGACGAGAGCCAAATATGTCCGGCAACTAAAAAATAAAGAAAATAAACTTTAACAAAATACAAACAAATTCATGAATCATAAACACTAAATAAAGTGCAAACATCATAATAACAGGTAATTATGTCTTTATTTTAGAGAAGCGAGTAGTCTAGTGGTAAGCGTGTTAGACTACTGATCCAAAAGTCCCAGGATCGAATCCAACTCGAAAACCACGCTTTCACTTCCAGAGTGCGCTTTTCCTAATAAGCGAGAAATGGAAGCCCTATCAATTAGGATAGTTACTGCGGGCTAATAACCCAGCAGAGTGAACATAAATGATTAAAGAAACTGAAGCAGAATCACGAAGAAGAGAGTTTGTAAACAGTTTGTCAATAATAATTTTTCTTATACTGTAGTGTGAATACCTTTAAGTGTATTTTTGGATATAACAATACTATTCGATTTGAAACGAGTGATTACCAATTTCGAGATTTCATTTTATCATTATTGAAGTATTAATTTTTTTATTGCAATTCATATTTTAAAGAGCCACTTATTTTTTAGACATCTTGTGGTGGAGAACTTAAACTCTGTAAGATTACGCGCCTTGCCCCTCAGTTTCCATAGAATACCTTGTTGAGCCGGCAAGTATATACATACATACATATATAGTTAGTTAGACATTGGTTAACACCATGTTGGACGTGTGTCAATTGGCTTCCGTGCCTGAGTCGATTACTAAAAGTGCTAAGTACTTATGAGTATTAACTGAAAGTTTGCTTTGCTGCAACGCGATGCACATTGCAATGTGGGTATGTCGGCAAGCGTACTGGAAATTGTGCTGAGAGCAACAATGTCGACGGACTTAACAACAACTTTGAAAGCAAATATCTCGTGACTGAAGGGTTAAAATCAAAAAGTTCCAAAAATATTTTGTTGCATTTCAGGAAATCTATCTAACGGTACCCCATTCAATGCGGCAAGTGAAAAAATTTTCTTGGTACACTATTAACTCTATGGGAGAGGGATCCAAAAAAATAATTTTTGCAAAAACTTCATTATTTCGGTTTTGCGGCCATCTATCTACGGCCGTATACTAGATATGTATATAAATGAGAGGATGGGAGGACTGCGACGTATAAAAACAGGTGGCCTTAACGAAACTACATAATAAGGTTTCCTTGTTGCTTACACCCTGTCCCTATAAAAGCCGACTTTGGACATGGCGTTTGAAATTTTCGTGCATCAGCGTATTAATTGCTTAAAGAGCTTTTATATTCATATAGTCGCGTGTAATTACGCTGCATAATTACATTTCTTTCGTTAGATAATATTTTTCGCTAAATAAAGCAATTACAGCTGTTCTGTGTGGTTAGTGTGATAATCAAATCAGCGGCCTTTAAGCCTCGTCTAACTTCGACGGAGCCCCACTGTAAATAACTTTGCCGCCGTTAGCAGTTGTTTGAAACTTTCCTAAGGCGGCAAAGGGAAGGACTAATAATTTTTGGGGGAATAAATTCGGTATAAAGAAAGGTATAGAAGGTAAAAACACGACGACCGAAATCGTAATCCGTCATCATTTTCAGTTCGCTGTCACAACAAAATCCTTCACTTGTCAGTCCCCGAATTTATCACACTTAATTTACCAGCACCGGGTCTCGTCCCGTCTCCGCATCTGTCGTTTGCCCAACGTGCCTCGTTATAAATTCGCAGTTGTATTCTGAGGTACCCTGGCCCCGATTGCCCCGGCCCTAACATAAAAGAATTCTTTAAATTAAATATTTCGTCGTCACCCGACCGCAGTAATCGTATCACTACGTATTTCAGGGTCTTCTCTTTGCATTCGAAGGCAGTCGCCCAGATGCGGGAGGGAAGAACCCTTGTATAGAGTTTATCCTGCTAAAATCCATCCTCGATTCTACTAGTGGGCCTAGCCCGTCTACGTGACTTTTGCCCGGCATGGGACATTAATCGATATCACTGGGCAGAAGAAGCCCCAGACCCGGCTCCGGACTAGAGTGAAGTTTGTTTTGTGCGACTCCAGTCCCAAGATGACAGGAGATACCATACCATGAATACCATCTGAGTCGAGCCGAGTTAAATGTTCCATGGCTGCTCGTTTCCTTTGTGCCCCCGGCTAAGGCAGACTCACTCGCTTTTTAGCATAGTTGGCCCCATCCGTTGTTTTCTGTTTGCCTGGAGGGGCTTAAGCCATCTTGGACATTTTCAGGCGACAGATCCCCATTATATCTGCTCACTTGGGTCTAATTGTAGTTTTCCTTTTGAACGCCGACTTGGCTACAATTATGGAAATCTAAGTGCCTCGCGGTTCCTGCTTTCAATAGCTCAACCTTCCGCGAGACTTGAGCTCTTTATCGCTTCGTTGTTTGGCGCCGGCGGTATTTCGTCTTTTGAAAGGACATTTCTTCCCGAATTTATGACGTCCAGCTTTTCGGATCTGAACTGGATTTAAACGCTCACAGCCAATAAATTGGCCGCCTTGAACTTTTGGGCTAATTAACTTTTATTTCCGGCACCGGGAGAGTTTCGTATTTTCACCAATTTCCCTAGAACGTCTCCCGGGCGTTTCACGTAAATTAAGCGTAATTGAGCTTGATGTAGGACCAACATGAAAATGTTTAATTTGATTAATGCGTTAACAAGTGAGCTTACGAGATGGGGTTGTGGCCTGCGGGTGTCAGGGTTTTTCGCAGTAATTACATTAAAAGTGCAGCTGAATTTTAAGAGCAGCACTTTACGTCACTGCAGGGAATTTATTCATTTTCCGGGATGGAGTTATTTTTTAATACCAGCACAGCACTACGTCTCACTGACTTGCATACCCCGGGGAGAGTATGTTATCATGAGTGGAGCGAGCGTTCATTTAATTAAAAACTTCAAATCAAGATTGCAACTTTCGCAATGGCCCCATGAACGCCCGTCGTGGTAAATTGGCTATATTCCACCAAATGTACCACATTAATTTCTGTGATAAAATTTCCCCATTAAAACTTATACGGTCGCGTATTGCATTGATTTTTCATTCAGTTCAGATTAAACAAAAAGCTGGCATTTAGGAAAAGTCAACTCCACCAAACTGCAGTTTGAGTTGCATGGCAAAGTGCCTCTCTCCTTCATAGCGCTCCGGAATGTTTGAAGAAACTTTGGAAATTGGAGTTGGTAAATAAAACGACTGCAGTCCCTGGAAAGTTTCCTTTAAATGAATGCAATTTGGGCAAATGCACAAAACAGAAAAACGTGGAATATTTTATGAACTTTTTTCGGCTTTAATAAGTCGGATGCTTTCTCTCCACCTCACCTGTTTGCATTGCACAATAGAACTTTTGAGTTTCCTTGCTATTTGCTGTTTTCCGAAGCTTTTGTACCCAGTGCTCTAATTTCATTAAATTAGAGCCCTTCCAAGCGTAAAAAACTTAAACTTCTCTGAGAACAACAGACGACTTTGTTCAGTTGTTCTCCTAATGCAAAACGGAAATTTTGGTGTTGAGTTTTAACTTTTTTATTTATGGTGTTGCGTTTTAGGCCCTATGCCACGGAGAACAGAACAAAAAGAACTGGGAGTCAACCGAAGTTATTTCTTTGCTAAAAAAGCAGTTGTCAACAGAATTTTTAATATACATACATGTACTTACGTAATGTAGTGCCAACTGACTGTTGTTGAGCATCACAAAAAAATACAGAGAATACAGTCTTTAAGACTACCAATCTATGGATTAAAATACTAACCACATTATCTGTATATTTTTTGGGGCAAAACAACAACATGTAAAATGCAGAAGGCCATACGTAAGCCGCTCTGGCATTTGTAACCCAGGGAGCATCCAAATAATAGTGGAATATTCACATCACACCCATTTCAACCAATACGAACTTCTGCTGCAAACATACGTCTTTTGGGAGGTCGTTCTTCGGGCACACTGCATTATATATATTTCATCGGTTTAGGAACTCCTTCTTTGGTGACGCAGGACGTTGACTTTCTAAATCTCTATAGATGCTGAGATAATTCCCATTCGAACCACTGCTGTACCCACTCAGCATGAATGCGAGTTATAAAAATCAGATTTTATTTTCTGTTGGCTTATAAAGCTTTATTACATCCACCGGCTTCAGGGCGGGGTTATACATAGGAATCGTTTTATGGTTGCGATGATCTCATCAAAAGTTATGGGATATTATGCACTTTGAAAGACATTTCACACCACGCACTGGGAGTATGTAACGGGGCGATTCTCAAAGCATGATTGTCCTTAATCTGTTTGAAAGATATTTCTCAAATTCTGCACAGAGCTGCAAATCTGTATTAGTTCTTGCTACGGGTTTTACTTTCATAAAAAAAAATTCAAACTTGCTCTAATAAAGTCTTTGTGAAGATACTTTTGAACTTGGCCTTGCGATACAACAGTTTTGGTCGAAAGAACTCAAATACTGTGATTGCACGTCAGCAATAGCGAATATTTCAAGCAACATCCCCGCAAAAGTAATAATATCAAAACGAATTAGTTTTTATGTGTACCTGGCATGTGCATAAATTTATCATATATGAAATGTACGGAAACATTACTTTTTACCCGACTGCGGCACGCAAGAGAGGGTATTGTATTTCGACTTCAATGTTTGTATACATGTGTACATATGTCCATGCTTGTTTTGGGGCACCTACAGCTCAGACGACTGGTTGGGAAATAACGTGGCAAAAGATTCGGCTTGAACAAAAACCTTTCTCCAATTCGTATAAATTAAAATGACGCAACATCAAATTAGAAAAACAAATTCTTTTAAACCATCGAAAGTATTATCAAATTAATCTTTAAATTGGCAAGGACATATTCCATAGTTCCATAGTTCTTTATTGATATTTATTTTAAGAAAAAACAGGTAAGTGCATGATAACGTAAAAACATTTCCCGTAAGAACTCAATTAGTGGAGATAAGGGCAACTGTTAGCTTTTGCAGGTGGGTAATTAAATTAATTAGAGGATAAAGGTTCAGTTTTCAAAAGTCAACACAAATACTGCTTAATTGTATGGCCGTCATTGTGCCAAGAACAAATATGGAAGGACGTAACGCAAAGCCGAGCAAACTTTGACTTCATGGGAGCCGTATACCTGAGTGCATTTTGGGTCGATCCATTAACGCAATGAGAAGGAGTGAGTAAGAAGTGAGAAAGAGGTAATCTGTGTCCTGTGTGCCGCAACAAGTAATTTATCACGACAGGAGTATGCATTTCTCACTTGCACTTGCAGTAGCAATGAGGAACTCAGAAATCTACCTGAGGAGCACTCGGGAGTCAAAAGAGCCGAGTTTGCCCGGCACTGACGTAAGGTAATATTTTATTTAACTATTTGTAATTTAGGTGTTATCCTAAACAAAAGAAAAAAATTTTCAATTATTTCCACGGTTGTTGTTACTGTTGTTTGTGAATTACCGCCTCATGTAAGCCTCTAGATTTCCTATGTGGGTCACATCTGAATTCGATCTACAAGATAGCTAAATCTGGAATATTTTCTATTCAAACTACGCCTTTGAGTATACCGAGCAATGGCAACTCTTATAGTAATCCTCAAAGATTCGAACAAGTTGGAGGCCTATATTAACCTTAATACTAGCCCAACATTTCCCTTATCTTTTTTACGTCCGTTTCTACTATAAAAAGCGATGACGGGGAATATTGATTACTAGAAACTATGACTTTATTACCAAGAACAGTAAACAAAAATAAGCCACAACTATTATGTTTTATCGAAATTGTTACCATTCCCGTTTTGTGTAGACAATCAATCTATAAAACTACTGAATTAATTTATTAAGGTCAAAACGCGCTAAAATTTATGTTGCACTTCAAATCATAATGGCCAATACATTACGAGTGATAAAAATGTTAATATCAATAGTGATTTAATTATCATACTAATGAAGTAGATAATCAATAAGGCAACAACTGTGGGAATTTACGAGGTATTTATATCAGATGTCGCGTTCCAGCTCACAAAGCAATTTGCAATAAGTAAAACCTAAAAGTCAATGCAGATATTAAGGGATCAATTTCTGTTATATACATAATGTACCCACACATGTACTAAGCAGATGTAAGTCTAAAAACACAGTGTGACAGCAAGACAGAATTCTGCTTCAGCAACAATAAGCCGCTTTCAAAATAACTATAAAGCAGTGAAATTATAAAAATGTTCAAGAAAACATTTTAAAAAAAAACCATTTGGAAAATAACACACAGCTAAACTCCCAAGCAAGACCTATTCTTCCTCATCCTCTATGCGATATTCAAATGCGTACAACTTATAAAAATATAATAATATGCGGTAGGCAACCATGCAAGACTTTCATGTTTCTTAATGTGGAATCCAAAAAATAGGGGAATTCCAATTGCCAAAAGTTGCCCCCATCCCATCCATAAAGGTGGTAGAGGAGGGTCTTAAATTATTCGAACTATTCATATTTTATTCCGAAAACATTTTAGAGTAAAGCCTCTTAAGTCTGTGCACCCGTTTTTTAAATGTTTTGTTTTAAATCGTGTTTTGTAGAGAAATTTGAGGTCTAAAAGTTTCGTAATAATCTCCATAACCGTCGGACCAACAGGAAACTTCATACTCCCAAAAAAAAAAACATGATCACCACATACAGCTTGAAATAACTTGCTAGACCGGCGAGATATGTATGTATTTATGTATGGGGAACTTTTCCACGTTGGAATAGGAAAAAATAAAGCTGTCTAACGAAAAAATCAACTCTATTATTAATTCGACAAATCTAAGGAAATGAATTTGATCATATACGTAGAAAATGTTTTTCTGGCGTTAGAAATTGTGAATCTCTGTTAATTACATTGCATTTAACATCGCTACATTGGATGGATCCTGTCTCTATAATATAAATTTAAATGCACATTGCTATTTATAAACGATTCTCGTTGTCTAATTATTTGGAGGTGCATAGGTATCATTATAGCGTAAACACCCAAAGAGCACACTTGAACTTTGTGAGTTTAAAATTTTAGATTATTAAAAGAATAAAGTTTTATTACTCTTTGAGCCTTTGTAACGAATTTTAAAATATGTAAGTACCCTTGTGATAAGTTTGCACTATTTATTAAAAACGTGGGTATTCTTGGGTAAACACTGTCTCTTTTACTTATTTTCTGTTTTTTTAACAGAATGAAAGCATGAAAGAATTATCATTATTGGAAAAGGTGAAAGCAATCGCGAAATAGGTAAAAAGTTTCAGTGTTCTATGGGAAGCATAATACGTATGCGAAAACAGCTCGTTAATGACGTTCCATATAATCAACCAGGTTGGAAAAAACTATCTGACACTACTTATCAAGTGTTATCATAAGTAGCGTACGATCAGGTGGCGTTGATAATGCCGAAACCAACCAAATTAACCTTACCACACGGCATATAACACTTCGTCTCCAATTTACCAAAAAGTATAACAATTGTACAAAAGAGACGTGGAGCAGAATAGTGTGGTCAGATGAGTCCAAAATCAATAGGTTTGATTCTGACTTCAGCAATGGCATGTTACCCTTACACTTAAATTTGGAGATGGAAATACAAACTATGGTGTGGGAGTATGTGTGTTCAGTTGATGTTGGAAGGATTGCAAGAATAGAGGACAGATGACGGCAACGAGCTACGTTCAAATTTTAGCACACAATTTGATGGGAAATCTGAATTTATGGGGAACCCAAACTGGGGACATTGTCTTTCAACACGACAATGACCCGACCGCAATCGCTAGACTTAAACCCCATGCAACACCCGTGGAGTGATTTAAATAGATTTGTGGCAGATTTTGGCAACCCTTCTCCTAATAACACTACTCTATAGGAAAGGGTAAAGCAGAAATGGAAAAACATAACCCTACAAGAATTGAAGGCGTTATACATATAATAAATTTGTTTCTTAAACAACTCACAAAATTGTTCAAATTGGTTGACTATCAATATAGTTAATTTCTGTACATAATAAACAATTTTGTTTTTATTTTGAATTCTATAAATTAAAACCTTCAAAATCAGCAACACATGTGAACGAATTTGTGATGCATAAATTCAATCTTTTAATTTCATATGGCTACCTATTTGCCGTTAGCGAAAATTGTAAAATGGAATAGGTAGACACAAATCGCATAATGGAAATAATTTTTGAACATGTGTGCAATTTTTGTATAAGCCTACAATTAAGTTCGATTGTATTTAATGACAATGAAATAAAACGACACTCTCACTGGGTACACGACTGCTTCGAAAAAAACAAAAATTAACTTGGCGATGCAAGGAATTGAGGAGTTTGTAATTAATTTTAAAAGATGTAGACGATTTTTAAATTGGTGTAAATTACTCAATTAAAAGTTTATTTTATTTATTTTTTGTATTTGCGTCGTTGTAAAAAGCTGCACACAAGCTGTATGTGAACTTGAGCGAACCCGTTGTATTGTTACCCTGCTTGAGTTGAATGCATCTCAGACATTGAATTGTCCAGAAAATTGCGGCAATTTGAGGGACCACAAATTAAATTATGCGAGTGATATTCCCAAAACCCTTAATTTGCATACGAAACTTTCCCGACTAGCTGAATAGCAGTCCCATGAGAAATTTATCATTCGGCTGTGGACCTCATTTAATTGCCGCCCCATAGTTGTCTGGAATGCTCCATCAGGACGGCCGTAGAATTTGCATATTCCCTACTTGAATCTCCGTGCGGATTGCGGAAACTAAGTGTCCCTTCAAAGAAAACCCGACCAAAAGAAATGGCAAAAGCGGATATGAGGAATGGATTTAGGTGGCCCTTCAGAGCCCGCTAAGAGCCCCTTTGGAGGGAAGTATGTACTAAGCGCTGACTTACGTTTCATCCACAGGTTCTAGACGTATTCCCAAAGCAGATAAGGTTTTACTTCGTCCTACAAAAATTAGAATTTGTTTAAACTCAATTGTAGAGCGCTAAATGCGCCACTACCATAAGCACTTTTGCGAAATCTCACACTTTCTTCATTTCACTCAACTCGCATGGATCCGCCAAAATGCACTCAAGAAGCACCGCACCAAATTCGCTCATCCACCAAGTAAATTTTCTTGAATGGCGCGCAGAAAAGACCGACAAAATCACCAGCAGAGCAACTTAACCTCGGGGGCCCAGCATGGAATAAATTTGGTCAAAACGGCACCGCACCACTCGTAGGGTGCCCAGACAAAAGAGAGGCCCCAAAACAAACTTCGCCGTCGTCGTTGTCAGCTTCACGTAACTAATAAAAAGAGACTCACGCTGTGACCGCAGGATTCGATTTTTTCAGTGAAGTACTATACCGGAGCAGTGACTGCAATAGCCCTTTAAGCATCCGCTACTTGCAAAGGCCCACTTTCGCGGCCTTAGGCCAAGTAGCGACTAACCGGTACCGCACCAGATGCACTCACATCGCGTCACGGAATCGCGGAAAATCTGCTAATTCGAAATGCGGTAAATCAATGGGACCGCTCAGTCGCCTGAAAGATGGAAAACACTCGTTTCCACTTGCAGTAAGAAATACACTCTAAAACGCCATCCAGCGACTGTACAGTTAGCTAACCCTTACCGGATGCAAGCGAAAAACTCGACTGTTTTCCAAAGACGTCTCAGCTCAGCTCGAGCGGTGCCGTCCAGCTTTGCTTTGCTTTACTGCTCGATTTCGTCATCGATTAGTTCAAGCAGCGAATAAACCGATTCGCTCACTTTTATACTCGTGGCCGCGGCCACACGGTCATGCGCCGGTTTACCCACTCTCGGATGAAATAGAGCTTTCTTGGGAAAGTATCTAAGAAGAACCTAAGGCGCTTTTACAACTTGTTGGAGGCCCTTCGCGGTGCAACTCAGCGTCTAAGCATCTCAGACCGTGTAGGAGTAATCCCCGTTCACTGATCTTAGCAATCCTCTGCTATAATCGGAGCCGGAAGCCGCGAAAGTACACCGCAGAGTTATTTAAAGGCTTGCAAATGTGCAAAGAGCGCGTGCCACTAATGAATGTGAAAAGAAAACGCGGTCGGTCGGGCGCGCACTTTTCGCACTAGGTATCTGATCTATGCGCCAATGTGGAGATCAAAAATTTTACTGCTGAATCGGCAGATTTCGAGTAGAACGGAATTTCTACCTGGGCCTACGAATTGTTCGCAGTTGGCATTGTTTACCGAAGAAGCGAAAGCCGAATCGTTAGGTGAAGTTAATGTTCTAATTACTGTTGCTGTTATTGTTCTTTCCTCCAGATCATGAACCGCTAGACTGATTTTGAAGAATTATGTGCTCGAAACCTCGTATATATCTTACGAATGTTTAGATAGAAAGACGACAAAGTAACTAACGTTCTAATAAAATCAAATTAAAACGATTTGGTTATTTGTTGGTTGGAAAAGTGGTTTTCGATTGATGGAAGCGTGGAACGCCGTTACTCCATGCTTCACGCTTTCTAAAACTCTAGCGTGGATAGGGGTTATACCATCCGTGTAACCAAATGTCGAAAATAATTTATTTATAGTTCTGTTTAAGTAAAGAAAACCAAAAGGTTGTACTCACTTAATTAAATAAATTGGCCCAAGAATCACAGATAAACGCACTTAGTAACCACTCACTAGTAACACTTACTAGAAACACTTAGTAGGAACACTTCCTAAATTAGACACACTTGTGCCATAGTCAGCGCCGGACTGATGGACAAGTGACGATTTGGTCATGGGATACTCTGTCGCAGTCACCAAAGTCACCGTTAAATCTTCCGCCCGGGTATCGGATTTGCAGAAAGCGGTGACTTCTGGTAGTTACAAATGAACTTATTCTTAGTATACATTTACTAAAACACCACTGCAGGTTTGTACGTTGGAAAAGGAAACAATGGAACGGTTACGGCACAACCTCTCGTGCTCCACAATTTCTCTTGTTTGGTGTGCATTTGGACTGACCATTTAGAGCAGCAATAATTAGGTGGCATTAGGAGCGACCAGGAATGAAATACAAACTCGTTCGAAATTTGCCGTTCAAATCCTCGTTAGCTTCCAGGCTTTTCAAATTCATTGCACTTTGTGTAGCATCTGCTCGAGCTGTTATCCGCAACGACGACGCGGGTATATGCAGGATTTTGTTCTGGGTGGAGCTACAGAACCCGTTAAATGAATTTACGAACAATAGGCTTAATGTTATAGGCCCTGTACAGATAGACAATTTTTAAAGGGCGTCATACTATGGAACCGCAATTAAAATAGATTCATAACTGAACTTTTCACTCGCCTGCTAGTCTATAAAGTGTTTTTAAGTATTATAAATCAAGGGTTTTCGGAATATCACTCCAATAATTGCATTTATGTTCCCTTTAAATTACTACAAATTCGTTATCAATTTAAATCGGAATAACAAAATACAGCGAAGTCAAAAATCCTCGGACTACCTATGCATACATATTACATACATAGGTAAATAAAGTCTCGATAAAATTTTGTTGGTTTTAAATTTTATATAATCAGTGGTACATACTTTTTGGGCAAAGGTTTTGTTTCACTTATCCGTACAAATTTATTAATTAGGTGAAACCGAACAAAATGTCACTAATGTATGCCAACGACTAATAATAAACCTATAAAAAATGTTTCCTGCAAAATTTTACAACATAATTACTAAATGTTCAAAAATACATTAAAACAAAGGGGATATTGCGCTCTGTCGGCCGATTCTATTACATACTGTATATTAGGGGAACAAGGGTAGTCTTGAAAAAACTCGAGAACGCCTCAACCGATTTGCATGATTTTCTTTTGTTCTGTTCGTCTCAATACAAGGGTGGTTTAGAGAAAAATTTCTAAATTCAAGATGACGGATCCAATATGGTGACCGGAAAAGTGAAACTTCTAGAGATTTCCCTGAAACACCGCACTAAGGGGTTTTCGGGGGCACTTATTTCGAATCCGCCATCAAAATTCCAAAATTCAAAATGGCGGATCCAATATGGCGACCGAAAAACTTAAACTTGAAGGAATTGCCCCGAAAATGCAGACTAAAGGGTCTTCGGGGTCGCTGATTTCGAATATGCCATCAAAATTTCCAAATTTGAGAATTTTTAAAATAAAATTGTACAGCCGCGATCGCCATTTTCTTTAATTTTTTTTTACCCTAGCTTATAATACTCTCGAGATCGTAAAAAATTCAAAGACACCTCATTTGAAATCGTTCCACTAGTTTAGGCTCTACAAGGGAACATAAAAACATACAAACAAATATATAGCCAAAATCATAACCCTCTTGGTTTCAGCATTTTTCACCATACAAACTTGTATACCCCCTTTCTCCCTTATGGGTTGAATTCTGGGATAATAAATGTTGCGACAGTTAAGCTACTTAATGGCATAAATACATATGAATATTGCATGTACCACTTATAGTTCTCCAGATACAGCAGATGATAGGCATGGCAGAAAACTATTTGAACTTACTGCTCTGAGGATTAAGACGTTGCCACGTCAAAAAAATTGTTGGCTATCCTTATTGCTGAAAAAAAAACATTTTTTAAAAGGAAATACCTATTGAACCCTAATATCATGCGTGTCAGACAAATGAAATACTTTTGTCTATAAACTTTGTATGGGTACCACTGGGACATGAAATTCGTAAAACCCCAAACAAACTTTGTTGTACTAACAATTCTCTATGGATTGACTGCTACATTTTATAGCAATTTGAATTTTGGGTGCTTTTATTCTCTCAGGTAACTCTATATAACAGAACTGCATCCGGCTGCTAGTACATTTGATTGTGTTAAGTAACCAGATGTAGTTGAAATATGAAAATTAACAACAGGATAAAATTTTACCGCAGTCCGATTTGTACAATTGGCGAGGAGAGGGGTTTTATGTTTCATCCGAAACAGGAAATTTACATCTCTCTGGCTTTGCCCATGCCACATAAAATACTTTTTACATTGACCTTTGGTTCATTCGGTGGAAGAGTGCATGCATTTGCAATCAAATTTGATTTGCCGGAGCTGATTAAATGTGCGAGTTCAAGCAATTAAAAGTTTGATTGGATTCGAATGCCACTAGCAGCAATTGAGTCCCACAAATCTAAAGTACCCTTGCGATTGTAATGAGAGACAAATTCAATTTCAACCAAAAAATGTCCCCGCTGCGGCTATGGCACTAACAGCCATCTGCCGTTGCTGGAAACGGTTCCATCTAATTTCGCATCTACTTGAGACTTACTTGATCGACACATTTGCATTGAAGACGTCATTGACGGAAAACAAAAGCGAGGGAGGTGGTACGGCCCTGGTATCGCAGCAGCCAAAGCAAATCAACCCTTTCGCCAAATTCGCACTATTCGGCTGTTGTTGGCTTGTCTCGATTTTGCTGATTACACGCTTCGGTGAACGTGAACAAACCGCGACACCGTGCGCGGTTGCGATGCGAGCAAGCACATGGCAAAAATAGGGCCACCGCGAGCTCCGAATCGGTTTTCCTGCATAGTAAGCTTTTTCACTCACTTCAATTCCCCTTGCACAATGGCGTCATGAGCAGGCATTGCAAAATCTTGTGAGTAGTGTAGTGGGCTTCATTAAGGGTTCTGCACATTGCGGCCTACCGTACCCCTCTGATGAATTCCGCGTGATTTTGAAGTCCATCTACCTTTCCATGTACCGCGTGCAGAGCATACCTGATCCTCTTGTGGACTGTCCGCAAATTGCGGGTACTCGGCACACGGCAAAAACAATTGGACACTGAGAATCGGTGCTGCCTGCCTTTTTGTTAATAGCCACTGCGATTGCGAAAGCCGGGCCATGCTGATGCGCACAGAGAACGCGCAAATTAAATGGCCCGTAGATGGTTGCTGTGGTGATACGACATACTCTCCGTCTCCGCTTTCTTCTCTGAGGATGAGATTGTGCGGTAGTTTTGTAAAGAAAGTTTGAGATGCTCGCTGATATCTTGAATTACACTTTCTTAATAAATTTTGCGATGAGACTCATAAGAAAGGCGCTAGCGGCGCAAATTCAGGTGGTACAGTACGCACGCTGTTCTTTACCAGGCGAATTTGTTCAGGTGAGACTCTTGTAATTCCCATCGGGTACATGTACCTACTTCGAGTTAAAGTTCTGCGATAGGTACAATTGTGGATTTCACGTGCTATGCTTATTTCAATACACCTACTATGTCTGCGTGTGTGCCAGGTATTTTCTTGAGACTTTGGAGAACAATTTAATATTTCTTTTATTGATCAAACAACTCAAAAACATTAAGACAATTAAAAATAGGAATGATTGTAGCGTATTTCCTCAATTCGGATTATGTTTATGCTATATGTCTACACTGAGGCCATTCAAACGAACGCACGATACGGTCTATAATGGCATGTGTGCCTGTATATAAAATTAATATAATCGTCTAATGGAAACAAATATTTATTTCAGTCGAGGTCGATTCTCTAGTAGACCAAGAGCTTATTGCAAAAAGCAGTCCTATCGGGCACCATCAGGATGAAATATATTTTAAATGTTAGTACTCACAGCGACAGTAAGAAAAATCCTGGTATGCCTGGCTGGATAAGGGGACACCCACACACTCGATATGTTCCAGCATATGCTTATAAATTTCGAACGGAATTAAATTCCGACGGAATCAATAATACGGCCCAATAAAACTAAATTATGGGAAAAAACAAAAAATCCCTTTTAGTAAATTTCAAGGGAATGCAATAGAAATATTTATAGATCCCAAAATCCTAATTCCTACATGTTTAAGTTTTACATGTTTTTGTTCTCTTGACTGTAAGAATAAAAAAGGTGAAAATTAAATATTTTTAAAAATGATTGCCTTGAAAATGTGACAGATTTATGACAATCTAGAATTCCGCAGCTTAAGCAGGGTAACGCGGCTGCACGATTAATTGCGAAACATTCAAAGAATTTTGAAAACAACCATAAATCTAGACAATTTGATAAATGACCAAATATAATCCCTTTGCAACTGCAACCCCATCCAGCCCTAATGGCCACAACGTCCAACATCAGCACCCCTGCCCAATGAAAGGGAATTTTATCTATGCAAGTAATCCAGAAAGTCGTCCGCCATCCCCGCCTACGAGCCGTACCCAGTAAAAGGTAAAAATAAAAAATATTAGAACAGAGGACAGAACTAGGAACCATTAGTCCCTATCTCTGGTCAGTACATTGAAATCCACCTGGGACCAGCGCAGCGTTTGGATCGATTTTGGATGAAATTTAAAACAAAAACGAGACACTCCGTTGGAATCCAAGTGGCAAGCATATGGGCTCCCGTCGGAGGGCCAAGAATAGTTTGCTGGGCCGGGAATAGTTCCGTCATTTATTTCAAATGATTGAGCTAATTCGCAGTTCAGCAGTAGACTAATTATAGACGGACGCCGCACATTATCCTATTCCGGAAAATTTTGCAAGCCGGAGCGGAACCCTATGAGCAGCGAATTACTGTATACTGTATAGCACTAACCCAGTCCCAGCAAGTAGCAACATATGTGGCCGTGTCGGGATAGGGGTAATTTTAGCGAGCTCCAGGCAAGCAACGATGCGGCACAACCTCTTCGCGAATGGAATTATTCAAATTCAGAGAAAATCGCATTACTTCTCCGGCACCTCCGGGGAGTAGATGCCTTAATCGTTCGGGATAATTATTTCGTCCCCGGAAAATCATGGAGGCAGAAATATTGAGAACGGTATGTTTGCATTTCACCTGCCTCGAGTCGGGGTACTTGGGGCACTCGAGGCGACCGTAATGCCGATGAGCGCAATTTTATTGAATTAGTGTCGACAGACAATTTTAATTAACTCAGTTGCCGTCTTATCTTATGGCATTTGCACCCTGCACGCACCCTGCCGTTTACAGAATTTATGAACCCGCCACTGGAAGGACGAACATCCACAATCTGTGCTGGGTACAGAAATAGTTCGAGTTCGGCTAGTAAATGGGGTCTTATCAAGCAAGCACTCCTTGAACCTGGGAACAAGGAGAGCCCAAGTTGCTGGGACGACGATCTCGGGGTAAGTGAGCGTTTCTGAATTGACACAAACTCAAATTAGGGCCCCCTCCCACCGTTCTGGGAGATGGTGAGGCGGTGATATAGTAACTTTAATTGAAGTGCTCACAGGATCCCTCTAGGGACACGAGAAAAAAAAATGTGTCGGAAAGTTTCTCGGGCATGGTAACGAGATGGAAGTGAAAGGAAATTGCGCGCACATTGGCAAAGAATTCATTTGGGCGGATTAAAGGGCAAACCGTGCACTTGCACGATACCGACACACTGCACAGGATGACCATAACTCTCGTAGCATTAGAGGGGATTTGAATAATATGCAAAAGGGTGCCATTACATGGCTGCTCTGCTGCTTCCTAGATTGGGGAGGTTATCGATGAAGCCTGCATCTCAACCGACATCGTAATGGGTTAAACTTTTAAGCAGCTTTATTAATTTTAATTAAAATGAAAAAAGGAAATATATCATGATTAATTTTAATATGTAATTAAGTGAAGCGATGTGCTACTATTTGATAATTATTTTGTTGTTGAATGGATTGGGTTTCTCATTGCGCAGTATGACACAAATCAAAAACCTACGAGGGCCGAGAGCACCATAATAGAGGGTTTACACTATACTGAAATAGCTCGTAGAATAGGGTGCTCCCATTCTACCATAGTGAGGTTAATTCAGAAACACCAACGGAATGAAAATACGGAGCGACAAACGGATTCCGGACGATCTTGAATACCTACAAGAAGGTTCTACCGACTTCTACATCGTATTTCCTCAAGGCTTTATTCAAAGCAGCGGTGGATTTGAAATTAGAAATGGAAACATAAAAATCGTGAGCTTATCAATATATAATCAAAATATCGTCTGAGATCTCAGGAGTGTGGTTGACGTGCAAGGCGTTCTGTAAAAGAGTCACTTCCGAGCACTCATGGCAAGTCCAAGATTACTCGCCTAAGATAATCACGTCAGCGTATTGCACGGACTCAACCAGACTTTACAAAAGACGACGCATAAGAGAAAGAATGGAAAGATTACATCAACAAGTGAAAGGTGGGTTCCGAGATGCGGTCCAAGATGCCGCAATACTGCCGGCGTTTATAAATATTTGCCGACTGAATATTTTCCTTTTACAAAATATCTACCGCAACTCAGACAATAATTGTACGTGCCAATAACAAGTTGTCGACACTCGGAGATTTCCAGATATTTACGTGTCCCTTTTTCCGACCGCTACTCGATATTAACCAACTGAAAGCAGCCTGGTCTTATGGTTTGGGGTTTTTTTGGTAGCTGAGGATTAAAAAGGTTTGTAAGCACCGTAAAAATGATTCGACCTACGAGTATGCTATTTGGTACCATTTATCCAGAATGAGTTATTCCGAAAACAAACAAATTCATGTGTCAACAGGATAACGCCCCTTAAGATTTATATTTTTTTTATATTAGTATCGGTGATTTTAGCAAATATAAATTTGGTCCTTTAACAGCATGGCTTTATACATAACTACTCCTTTTTTTTTTTTTAGCGTTTTAACCTTTCTATATTGGCACATTGCCCAGAGATCAATCCGATGGGAAATGGATGAATTCGGATGAAGCATCTTGAACGAAGACAATTGAACTTTGACGGAGTATTATACTGGCTTGGGACTTGGGACTCCTGGGGGTAAAAAACTACGGAATTTATCATGCTTCTCAACGAATTAATGCCAACGAGTTGTAGATCAGTTAGAAAGATGGGAGGAGGGCCAATTGAGCATTGGTAGTTAGGTGTATGTTTTATGTACCCAATTACTAAAAAAACTATGTCAATAAATACTTTACTGAAAATAATTAATTGCATGGTCTCAGTACTTTTTCTAAGAAATATGTAAATTTGAAACTTTATCCTTTGTAGCTGTATTTCTCTAGGGAAACCCTCATTTTTGATTGCAAATTCAGATTCTAAAATAAAAAACACGTAACTTTTTATGAAACGCTTTTTTTCGATTTGTCATAGCTGGTGCTTATTTTTATTTAATTGTCTCGATGGAAAACTCGCGATTCTTTGAGGTGTACTCGTGAACGGAGAATGGTTACGTTTTCTACACGCGTTAATGTTGTTAACCGTTTTTATAAGAAATTGACTAAACTCGCAGAAAATTATTTAGAACCCCAGTACTCAATGTGTAAGAAAAATTTAGTCTGCAATTTTGGCATTTTTATGTCTATTCTTCCTGAACTATTGGTGCAGGAAAAAAAGATTAAAAACAGAAACACAAAATCGAGACTACCTATTTGCGTTCCGACAACATCCTCAGCCGGACGTGGGACACAAAAGGTCAAAATCGGTACTTCCCGATTAAATCGGTACAGTTGGCAATCCTAGTTGTCCTGCTCCAGTACGGCGGCATAGGAGACGGATCTTCAGCCAGGTGTTTTTGAGCACGCCTGGCATCCAATCTCTTCTACTTTTTGGCATTGCTTAGGGTAGCAGAGCGTCTATTACATTGATGGGGCTTTGGCACAAGACTTTCAGGGCTGATAATATTCCTGTCGCATATAAACGAAAGTCGATTAACTCGTTAAAGAGTTATGATGCCCAAATACGCAGAAATATTACAAACGTGTGCACGTACATACAAGAATAGATTAACACACGAGCTCGTGTTAAACACATAAAATCCAAAGTATCTCTGCTGACAAAAAGCCGCAATATGTCCCTCCCAACACATGGCCTCAAATTTATATGTTATGTATGTGAGTTGGGATCTTATCTGTGACATAAATTGAAATCGCCAGTATGATTTCAACTTCCTGACTTGTGGCTTACTTAAACTTTCTATATCCATACAAGTACAAATTTCTTATTACAATTACCTAACATTCGCAGGAGGGTTGTTTCGGTACTTATGCCCCAATAAAAGGGAGCAATAATACTCCCGTTAGTCGACGATCTTTTTCTATTGTAACGTTCTCCCAAACTGCTCCATAAATAAGGAATAATAAATAATCCAATGAATCATATCAAACGCGCTCCCTAAGGCAATATAATGCAAACAAGTGATTGCCATCAGATCTCGATTTAGATCACGAAAATCACCTGCAAATTCAAAGGTTCTCGTTCCCTGCGCTGACTTAATAATGCAAAAATACAATTTCCTCTTAATGCATACCATCAGTAGAAGGGGATCTCCAACGACAAAGGGACGCAGGAAGGTCCTTATCTGTTCGTCCAAAAATAAGCGGGACGCGTACTCTTCGCCTCAAGTAGCAAACATTGTGCACGAGCACATCCAGAATCCTCGGAAAGGGATGTTTGGGAATGCACTAATCCTACGGGTATTGATTTCCAACGCACCCTAGGCAACTTCGCAGGTTTTACATGTTTCAGCAGTGCCACTGCACCGGGGTATAGTACATGCTTGTTGGAGGGTAGACCCCATCCATCTTCAGGAATTGAGCTGGAGGGAGAATCCATCACACTATGTGCTCTGTTACTTGGTAGCACGCGCTCTTTGGAGGAATGCTTACTTGAAGCGTCGGAAACCGTTTTGTTCCCATCGCACGTGCCATGAATCCTAGCCCGTGACAAAACAGTTCCCGAAGGGGGACGCACATAGTTCTTGTTCTTACCTCGATTGGGATATTTGCGGATTTACGACTCTCCTTGCACTCCCCCTCCGACCGTTGTAATTTATGTTCAATGTCACAAGTGATATTTCTCGCTGGCGTAAATGCTTGGTCTATCTGTGTGATTTCATATTTAATATCCAGCGGGGAGCAGCAGCAATTCCAGGGAGGACTTCCTTGTTCTTTTCTCCCTTTTTACTTGTGGCTTTTACCCGAGGGACGTTCACCAAAAAATTCTTTAAATTTCGGCCGCCAGGATGGAGGCAGTTGTACAAAAGATGCTGTTTCCTGGGTGTATTAAAAATTCTTTTCCTTTGTCATCTAATCAGCCTGAGGGCGGAAAGGACTAGACGATGTTTGGGAGGAATTAAAATGCGTCCAATCTTTTACCACGCAAAATATTTTCCTGGAAGAAGGAGGATGCACTTGAAAGTTTTGCTGGAGGCCACCAAGAAATTTTGTATAGCCATTAAATAAGGGAGTGGCAGCGTTTAAGGTAAAAGGATCTTTTTTTAGTCAAGTTCACCTTTTTATTGTGGTATAAAATGATCTGAAGAAAATTGTAAAAAGCAAACGCATTCATGATATGTACTTTTACCCTTAGCTTTGTGTTCTTAATAGGTTCTTACCTACATACATATGTATGGATATTCCAATTTTTTCACAATAAAAATTTTACAGTATGAACTTCTTTGAGGCGCTTACCAGTAGTACCTATCATTATATACTTTTGTAATTTGGTGTACCCAACTACCGCACAATCGTTAATTTTAAAAATAAAAATATTCATGCCATCTTGAGTTCTTTCTTTTGGACAACAGATATAAAATCAATGACCCAGAAAATACTCAAATAGTAATTTTCATGAAAATCACATGATAGTTAAGATTTGACAGTCCGCCATTTTGAGTTCGTTAATCCCAACAGCCGGTTTGAAGTGATCAACTCCGAAATTCCCAATGCTAAATTTTATGATAATCACTTGAAGTTTAAGATTTGACAATACGCTGAGAGTGCACACCTCAGTTACGAATCAAAAAGTGCATGTGCGGATTTCACTCCAGCGGTTTCAAACATGTGATAATTCGTTATCTATTGGTGTATTCGTTACTTTGGTGGGAATATATTCCTTATTTACAGAAGTTTCTTCTAAATTCAGGAAACTTTCTCTACAAAGCAAAAAGGGCTTAAGAAAATTTCGATTTTTCTGTAGTCATTACCTTAGTTTTAAAAACCCACTAACTCTTGTATAATGCAATTGTTTCTTGATCAAGAGTTTGCAAGAGAGTTTTTCTTAATTTTAAAAAACTTTTTCTTTCAGCACACCTTTAAACGTATTACACAGTATTTTATATTTATTTTCAAGTTTAACAATTTTCTAGGGTGAATGACAGTTCCACACTTAAAGCTTGGCTGCATCATGAAAAAAAGGAAATATATTTTAATAATGGAAAAAGACCATACACAAGAATAAACACCAATTGGTTGACCAATTCAATAAATAAAACAGTCATAACTTACGGATTACGGAGTCAGCTTCTATATTAAGGATGGCTAAATTGCTGAAACGTCCTTCGCTTATCAGTGCAGAGAAACATACGTAATGCTATTTTAAAAAACAAGTTGAGTTGCCTCAACTCATTTTGTGTTTATGTGACGTCAAGAATTGTTTTAAAGGAACACATTCTTCTTGCAGTTCATCAGTAAGATCAATTGGGTAAAATGTATAAGAATGCAAAAGTGGCGGTTATTGAGTCACATGAAGATTTGCGCCTCCTCAACTGGTCCAACAATTGGTTGTATATTGGGAGAAAGTTATTAACCCTGAAATGGTCACATCCTTGTAACAATACTTCTCCTTCACGACACACATCGTGTCGTTTCTTCCTCTAAATAATTCTCTTGTGATCACTTCTGTATTCTTCTGTGGATTTTTTCTGAACAGTCTCTTCAAAAACATCAAAAGATATCCAGTGTTTAAAAGACTACCACACAAATGAATTGTGTCACAAACCTTATGTGAAAAAATATTGTAGTATTATTGTATTGCAGATTAAAATACTGTAAATGTTAAATATTTACCAGCATCACATTCAAACTGTGGAAGCCTTTTCTGTTGTAAAAATATATTTCTTATTTCACTCCAGTTAGGAGCATAGGGGTTTCACAAAGCCTCATCGCTTATGTTCACTATGATCGGTGATTAGCTCGCAGTAACTATCTTAGTAGGAAAAGCGCACTCTGGGAGTGGAAGCGTGGGATCCGAGTGAGTTTCGAACATGGGACTTTTGGATCGGCAGTCTAAGATGCTTACCACTACACTATTCGCGTCGCTGTTGTGTAACAAAATGGTTACCCTTGATGGTGGATGCCGTCGACACATCCCATGACCGCTGGAAAACCAGTCTTCTTATATACGTAGAACGCGAGCATTATATTATTGTTCTCTTCCTCAGAATTTAAAAATGTTGTATCATTGCCACATATTTCGAGTTCAAAGAAATTTAAAACTTCAGATACGAATATATGCATATATGTTAGGCATATGGAAATGCTTACTGTGCTAATCCAATATATAAATCATTCCCCACACCTTTTTGGTACCATCCTTCGACGGAAAAACGTGTTTGTTAATTTCAGTTGTTCCAAGTGAAACGTTTTCTTTCGATTTTCTTTCGATTCACGTGAATCTTGGAATATGTTATGTAGGTGCACTCACATGACGTGAAAATTACGTGGAAATATTTTTCACTTGAATTGCATCCCAGAATTGGGCCCTGAGGACAAAAACAAACACAGCTAGTAAGAGGTAGGGTATGAAATAAAAGCCTTTAAATATTTAGCACAAATATATATTTGCTCGCAAAGTAGCAATAATTCACTTAAACTTAATTAAAGCAGTAAATATCTGATTCAAACTAAACTTTCTTTCAAATACAACACGCCATCAAAAATAGTCAGTTTTATCGCAGTAATAATAATAAGTAAAGTACAAGTGTTACCAGAGTGTGAGCTTTTTTTTTCTTCGGTGCGCCGGCCGCCAGCGCCGATTAGGGTAAATTTGTTAACGTTAGATCCAAGTATATCGGAGCGAGAAAAGAAAGAGGAACGAGGTATGAGAGTAATACAAATGCCTTTTGCTTAGAATTGGTTAACTTTGAGCTCATTGCCCTGCAGCTGGACCAGCCTGAACGCTTCGCGTATG
The DNA here is from genome assembly GCA_947538895.1 of Neoitamus cyanurus. NCBI lineage: Eukaryota > Metazoa > Arthropoda > Insecta > Diptera > Asilidae > Neoitamus > Neoitamus cyanurus. The sequence goes on from OX384543.1 coordinate 37,092,613, forward strand.
GTCGGAGTCATGAGGAGCCTCAGATTTTCTTCGGCTTCTTCGGGAAGAGACCGCAAGAGCTCCATGGAGGCGACTACAAGCTGAGCTAGGGCTGCCCGCTTATAGTTCGAGTCCTTCACGATACTAGTCGCCCTCTGCTGTTCTATTTCGGGTGAAATTTGCTCTGATTCCTGCTTTTGTGGGCGATTAGTATCAAAAGGGTTTGTACGAGATTTTGGCTGAAACTCGCTAATTAGCGTTGTCATCGTGATGTTCTCTTCCTCAACCGATTTAGCTGGTGAATTGTGAGCTGTTCCATTCTGACTACCACCAGACTTGTCTAGCTCCATTGCAGAGCCTTGTTCGTCTGTCTTAGCACCAACGGCTGGCTTGGGCTTTTTCTCCTCCTTCAAACTCCCATTCTCCACATCATGCATAGCTGAGTTATTTAAATATAATTCGCAAACTAAATTCCAAGCGTCTTGTAAGCAGAATAAGTATCTGACGAAGTTCTCCTTCTTTTTTACCGTTGTCGTATTCAGTCTTGAGCACGACTCCAAAATATAGTTAAGGTCCTCTGTACCGAGGTTGTAGACAACTATGTCGTTGAGGTAAGAGTCGACTAATGCAATAAAGTAGATCATCCACGATGAAGTCATTTGCTTGTACAAATTTGCAGCATATTCGATGTTCGACACCTTTTGCATGAGAAACTTCAGGCCGGGTCGAGAGTCGAACTCCAATGAGCTCGTCAAGTACTGCTTTACGCAACGCAGCAAAATTTCCTTTGACCTGAAGTCCAACTCGTACTCCGAAGAGGATGTGTTTATTGGAGTGTTGGTGTCGAAGATGCAGGTATGGACGATCGATGGGACACACTTCAATCGAGACAGAAGGAGCTTGGCCACCAGCTGGAGTAGCATCTGGTTCGCCAAGAGTCCTACAACTAAGTTTTTATAAGGAATACGAATAACGAAGTTGTCGAGATTCGAACTGAAGCCGTTGTTGAGCGGGTATAGCAGGAAGGAGTAGCTACGGTCATCGGTTTGGTGCTTGTTATCAATATGATTAGCATTCTTAGAATTAGCCTCCTTCTGCCCATCAAGAAGGAATACTTGCTGAGCCAATGAATTTATCCGAGCGAGCTCCTCAACCGTGCTATCTCGTCTCGCCGCTACCTTAACGTTAGCACAGTCTCCGTAGAAACTATTTGATTTTTCATTAAAGGCAAACGATAGCTGCCTTAAAGGGGCAATAGTCACCGTACAGGCTCGATGAATGGCGGAGCACACTATCATCCATTGCGACTCGTTGAACAGGTGTCCTGTAGAGAGAACAACGTGCTTTAAGCATGAGACTCCAACACGCGCAATCGTCTCCTGGGCTTGAGCTGAGCATTCTATGAGAACGAGAAGAAGCTGCTTAAGTGCGAGCGTGGCTGAAGCTGGAATCTTAGTCGGTGACTCGGTGAAATTGTCGTCACTTGAAGAACTATCTAAAGAGCTAGCGTTATTGCTTCTACTATTGCCGAAACCATCTCCATTGGAGGTACCATTGATTAATTTTATCCGCGAATATTTTAAGTTGTCTACGGGCCTAACTATTGTAGTTAACTTGGGTTTTATCCCGGGATTCCTTTTACCCTCATTGATCGCTTTCTTTTGAGACTTCTCGATAAAGTCAACCACCAGATCGGTAGTCATGCAGCAGCAATGCTTAAAGTTTTTTTCAACGGCCAGCCAATTCGCGCCTGTCTTATTAATGTACCTTAACCAGTCTTGAATCATCGGAATCAACAAATGGTTGATGCAGTAAAATCCAAAGTCAATTCCTGGGCTAGAAGCTAAATTCTTAAAAAGCTTAAAAATACTTTGTAGGATTGGAGCCTGGTGGGAGTTCGGACAGACGATAAGAGAGTTCGTCAGCCCATCCAGCAGCAAAAACCACACCTTAAGGACTCCACTGGGCTTATCCATCTCATCAATCTTAGTGATAGTATCCTTGTCAATATGCAAGGATCGATACGAAATCATGTGCTGTTCATTCCTGTTCTGCAAGTAATCGTTGCCGAAATATGTAAAGTTCTCCATTGAGTTAGGGATATTTGCGTCGATGATATGCGTGTACGTGATTCCCTTAATCTTGTACGTCGAATGGAAGTTCGGACACTTGGGCAAGTTGTACATAAAACTTAAAATTGATGAGCATCTCTCTAAGAAGCGTAGGGTCTCATGCAAAAATTCAATTGGCCGGAAACTGTTCTCATCTTCAGTGGAGTTTCCACCGGATATCTCCAAATAAGATAGAAGGCATAAAATGCAGTCAAGACCTGCGTTAGCGAAAACCAAAGTATTGTCACTGTCAAGAAATACACGAAATATATCGATTATGTTGCTAATATTAAGCATTCTGCTTCTGGCGTTCCGAAGTGTTCCAAATAATGGTCGCCAGCCAGATCTAATTTCTGTACGGTGGGCCTCCACAATCTCGTAGAGGCATGCAACGATTTGGTCCTGAAAAAAAACAAATATATTTATTTGTAAGGTGTTAAATAATTATTGTGGCGAAAGGAAAGAGAAAATAATTTCGCCTTGCGGTAGTTCATTGTCGTTCCTCGCAGAAATATCTTACTATCGTGTGTTTTTTATTAGTTTAGAAGGCCTTTCAGAAAAAGTAGTCCTGAACTTTCTAGTTAGTTTTTTTTTTACATACAATTAATAGCATTAATACAATTAATTTTGCCCTAATAAATTACTGATCTATTATTATTTATTTACCCGAGAAAAACTCTTGAAAATTTATTTTAAATATTTCGTGTTAATGTACTTCAAACACAAATGAAATGAAAGTGGCAACACGATTGTATTTCCCCGGTCAAGAGGTCAACCTAGTAGCGAACTGTCTTATCTTTTTATTTACTAAACCGCCTTAAGTTGATTACGCCTTCTAGATGTGATTTTGCCGAGAGCTAAATTATAACTGACTCAAATCTGCACAAATGTATTTGAACGAGATTGTTCATGTCTAAAACCACATATAGTCCGGTCAATCTAGACATTCAAGGTACATAAATTCCCAACAAGCTGAAAGTTAGTGAAATTGTTCAAAAAATATTTAGAAATAAAATTTTAAAATTCCCCATCATTTCCGTGTATGGAAAAAATTGTACTCAAGGTCAAAGGTAAAAAAATGAGTTTTTCGCGATTTTCAGCAAAACGGTAAGTTTTATCATAAAATTACCCCAGACAAAAATTGTAGATCATAAAATTATCTATAAAATATGTATCAATACTTTTTTCCTAAGAGCCACCGTTTCTGAGATATAACGATTCAAAAAGTTGTGAAAGTTCTAATCGTCATAATATGCACACGTTTTCACGCCTCCTATGAGGTAGTGTACTTAGCGTTTTTTTAACTTTTTGGAATTTTCCATACACGGGAATGATGGGGGGGAATATTTCTAATTATGTTTTGAACAATTTCACTAACTTCCAGCTTTGCATTTGATAATAATTATTGGCTGCCTTTAAATTCATTTCGTGGACTGTAGAGGCGCTTTTTAGTTATGATGAGTAAATTTACCTGAACATCAATGTCACAGGAGTCCATGCTGAGTAGATTCTCAAAAGGTTTCAAAAGAGCCTCATTAAAATGAAAGTGTGGCAACTCTGATTGTTCCACAAGAAGCGCCGTAATAATATCATGTATATATTCGATAGCACGTTTAGATATAACTCGATCCTTATGACATGCTGCCTGCAAAGGAAAAAAAAACATAATTACATCCGTCACACAATCTAAATTAAAGATTTGCATACATCCATCAAATGGGGGCCAGTAATAGCCCAAACTTTCAATATATGTAAAAGCGGCCTTGAGCTCCGGAAAACTCTTAGAGTCACATCTCCCACTCTATGAAGCAGCAGTGATAAAGGAAGGGAATCAGCCTTTTTCCATCCTCTACTGGGCCACCACATTCTAGCCCCTTTCCTTGTTGCTGTATTGCGATATAATTGCTCCCGTGAAGCTCTGCAAAGACTCTTTAAGAACTGGCATAAAGAGGGCAGGCTCAGTCGTTCTGCAGCATCATTAAACAGACTTTCTGCCTGATGGGATAGTGCACAGAGCACTTTTGAGGTGTCCGACTGGCTTAGCAAAACCGTCTCGTTAGTTGCCGAGTACACCTTCAAAATTGAGGAGACGTTTGTGTTTGGACTCTGTAGGGGTGCCTGAAGGAAGCTGTAGACATCAACGCTGCAGAAATGAAATCAAACCTCAAACAAAATCTAATTAATATCCATCAGGAGTCACCTACCAAGTCTCATCATCATCAATGGGCATCGACGATAGGTTGAGCTTATCATTATTTTTACCGGGAGACGGGCTCATTTTGTCACCTGACTCCATATCCCTACGGTTGGATGAGGGGGATGTGGTCATTGAGGGATTTTGCAAACTGAAGATATCATGCTCCAGTTGCGTCACATGACGACAGACGGAGAAGACGGAATGCCAACAGTCGGGACTGTACGAGCCCAAGTTCAAGCCTCCTGTTAATACAACGTCCATCGACATCGCCTGACTTGCGGTTATTCTTGGCCCTGAAGTGTGGCAGACATTCGTCGAAAGTAAATTCAAAATTTTTCCCGCTAAATGTTGAAGATTTAGTGAATTACTTAGTGTCGCCGCCTGCAAGATTAGGAAATTATTTAGTAATGTTAGTATGTGGCTACCAGAGCCACCATGCGTCTTTCTTTCTCAAAGACGGTTAAATGTTTTTAAGATCTTACTGAATGTAGTCCATCCAAACACATGGCATAGAGCGCCTCTCCGCTGTTTTTGTTATTTTTTATTTTGACCCTTAACGTCCTCTTCGACAAAGCCACCAGCCTGCTCGTTCCTGAGTTGGCAAAATCACCCAACCCAGTGCTGAGTACCGTCACCATGGATTCCCAGCAGCAGGTCAAAAGACGTCTACATAATTTCTTAGCAGCTTCCCTCCGTTCATTTTGGTGGTCATTGAAACGAACAACTGACTGTAATCTCTGCCATTCGGACAACATCTGTGTGGATCCCAAACCCCCTGCATCACAGAGCATATCGACCAGAGCGCATCTTGCTGAATCCACATCTTCCTTCGCCAGCGGTTCTAGAGGGTTCGATATAATGATGGACTGATAGAGTTCACACAACCAAGGAGTCGACAAGTAAACTAGAACACCTGTGTTTTGTACTGAGGTGACAAACTGTTGCTCAGACATGGGTATTAGAATTGCCCTCTCTGGATCCTCATAGTGTCCAGCCCTCATAAGCTGCAGACTCAAGAGCAGAGCGGAATAGATGGCCAAGTATATTCCATCGGCATTCAACGCTGTTAGATAGCAATCAAAATCAGAGTAATTCATGCTGTTCTCATGACACACTGACGAGGCGAATTCTTGCATTGCCTCGTCCACCTCCACACAGGATCTCAGTCTTAAGAGTTTAGGGACAAGCTCCATCTTTAGGGCTCTAGCAAATTCTCTAGCGTGATGGCGATCGTTATCCGTATCTGTCCGTGTCGGTATCACAGGTGCTTCTAGGTGTGAGTAGGGCCAAACATTTTCCACTTTTGATGATCCCTCATCACTGGACGATTGCATTTCATCTTCAGGTCCTTCAGTATCCCCTGATCCATTTGAAGCCATATCTGGCTCTTGTGCTTGTTCTCCATCACTTTCTGAGCCCGAGGAAGTTTCAAACCCATTCTGGCGCAACTCTGCAACGGCATCACGATATGGGGCCGGAAGACGTGCCATGGATTGGTAGGTCAAAGGACCCGTGTAGTCAGCATCACGGAGATTCGGATAGCGACTATTTATCACCTCCACAATCTGCGAAAATATATTTTTCAATTTATCAAAGAACCTAAATAAGAGAATCCAACTATATGCTCACCTGGTCGTTTATAATACTTTCAGTAATTTCTCCAGAGCATAAAGTTTGCAGACTCTCTAGAAGTGCTACAATACACTCAACGCTAGCCTGGAGAGATGACTCAATTCCACTCCCTGAGTGAGCAGCAACAGCGCACTCTTCCATTGCGTCGATCAACCTGAAATTATTGAACAATTAGCAATTGCATATTTCACTAATTTTTTATTTAATAAACTGGAAAATAATAAAACCAGTAAATAGTGAAAAATAACTAAAAAGTAGAGGCTAGAATTTTTTGGAGAAGACCGTGCAGATATACATATATCACGTGATCGACAAAATAATAATTGGAAAAAAAGTAATTACAAAATTTTTCATATTTGTTACGATCAGCGTAATTTTTTATAATATAAAACTTTAATTTAAGATTGCATTGTTGTTTTTTGGATAATTGCCCGATTTGTTTGTTTAGTACAACCCCAGAATTGGATTCCATATTTACGTCCAGACTGGTTTAATTTATAGACTGATAGATTAGGTGTTTACAGTAGAGGTTTAGTTTGGACTATCTCCTTGCTAGCCAATACATGTCTCGTTGTCTTAGTCTGATTTGTTCCGCTTTCTACCTAAGTAATGTTTCCAGTTCAATTTTGAATTGAGGTATTTAAATCGAACACCTGAATTAAATAAGTACGCTAGTATAATGATTTCGTGGTAATTCCTTAAACAGACCTCTTGAAATTTCGTCAAATCCAGGAGCCTTCTTGAGATTCAAGTTGTCATCAATTTTCCAATTTCCATTTTTAGTGGAGTGATACTTTTAATGTTAATATAGGGTTGGTACGACGTGAGATCAACTTTGGATTATATAAGTTATGGTTGAAATACTAATACTAAGCGTTGCGCAAAAAGCTCGGATTTTTCTTTATTTCACTTCACCCACTGTCCTTGTGCAGTTTTAACGGGAAGTCTTCGATAGCGAGCGTAATCTTTGTCGGCTTCAGGACAAGTTTACTCAAGCAGTTATAAAACCAACTCTGATTATGTTCTCTCATATGCCGGTTAACTTTATTTCTCACACGATATGACAGAAATAACGAATTTAAATAAAAACACTTAAAAAAAATGTAATTTTTGAATTATTATGAATATTTGTGGGGCAATAACTTCTTATCTACTATTTATCGTAAACGGTTGATCAAAGTTAGCACAGATGCTTTGCGTACAGGATGTCCCAGTAGCGGTTTTTTGTTTTTAATTTATTGCCATCATAAATGTTAAAGGCCGTACTTCAGTCTCTCTAATGATTTCACACAAAATAGATCTACGCTATTTGGAATCTCAATTATTGTGTACAACTTTACTCCTCTAAACATGCCTCGTTTCATATGCATGCGGACGATATACAACTTTATCTTTGTAGACACGTAGGGTTAAGAGGTTACATGGGTTGCACGGTTTCAAAAAATCTAATTTTTTTTTATTGTCTTATTAAATTCTAAAACATCTCTAGAATATTGTCTAGAATATTTTCAAGTCGATCGGAGTAATAGTTTCGGAGATAGAGCCTTGGGAAGTTGCGCGCTCAAAGCCAGTTGCTCCCAGTTTTATTGTCACTCAAAACTTTAAACGCGTTTTTCTCGAAACTGTGTTTTCAAAGCCGGTTGTCAAGATTTCTCGAGAACTACTCAACCGATCTTGATGAACATTTACACAGGCCTTTGAGATACAATTTAAAAGTACCTGAAAGAAGGATTTTTATTTTTTTCAATTACAACTATTTTTTAAACAAAAAATGACGAGAAATTTCGAGCGAAATTTTACTTTTTGTGTAAAAACGTCCGCTAAAAATCCAATATTAATTTTTTGTTTTTTTCCTTCGTTCAGGTTCTAGTTTATAGTCTTAACTAAAATACGTGTTTTTATTTTCACTTTTTATGATCCTGCTAGGAGTTCTGCTGACAACGTGGACACACCTTTTTTCCGAGGGCTCGCCGGAAATGACGTCACAATGGTGGAGTTTTAAACATTTTTTTACAAAAATTTCAGAAATCTTTTATCTAATGTGTATCTTTAAAACAATAAAAAGTTTTAATGAAAAATTTAATTTTTAATATGAAAATAGGACGTTTTTTCCCGGAGGAAACCCATGTAACCCCTTAATATATTGAGGATTGTATTCGTTGCATAAATGAAGATCTATGTACAATTCATAAATAGTCCATTGAAAAATATTTTATTATTAATCCTTCTAAGTCAAAATGTCTAGCCATACACAGGAGCACGCTTAATAAAGAGGATATTTAAGGACTTTTTAGGAAATCTAAATACTGGTCGGTTAAAAATGATTCGTGATTACAAAAAAATTAAAATTTTAGGTATGATTTTTGGCTTCTAGGAAAAAAATAGCCATCAGTGTAGCCATGATACCAATAAACTGGATATACCATATACATATATGGTAAATATTATTTTCGAAATTGCGGATTATTCTAATTCTAAAATGGCTTGTCAACTTACAATCGAAACATCGCCATATCATCGCTGCATCCTTGACTTGAATTCTTATCTAGATAAAGAATGACTGATAAGTCAACCAGCCTTTCAGGACTCTTGAATATCTCCCGAACACATTTCAGGGGCTCTGTTCTATTTGACGGTGATGGCAATAGAAGCATCCTGTGGAACAGGGCTTCCAGCATAGGCCTCAACGAACCTTGAGCCCCCGCAATCCTCAATAGTTGTATTGCTGTAAGATACACGCATCTCGCTTGCGGGCCTTCTAGCCCTGGACATGTAAAGAACCCTCTAGCTTCGTTTTCTATTATATGTAAAGCATCCCTATGACCACAGAAGATTTAGTTTCACATTAAAACATTTTGTCTTGAAACTGATACACTTACTTGTAGGTGAATTTTTTGTCCAAATTAACTCGCCCAGGTGAGCCTAGAGCTGCTGCAAGTGTTGGGCAAAATTTTTGCCACAAAAACGATGTGAAATGTGGATTTGTGTGGACATTCCGTGGAAGTGCTGTTGCCAGAGTAAGAATGCATTCAGCAAGGAAGAGGGAGCCACAAGCGTCGGGCTTCTTAGGACTGCCTACTCTCGGTTCAATTAAACGGCTGCACAGCCACTGCATCACAGGTATAACCTCGTTATACACAGCCGATGCCTGGGCTGCGGTTATAAGTCCAGCTGGAGCGGTTTTTTTAACTTCTTCGGCTTCGTCCTTCAAAAATGCGCAAAACGTCCTCAAGCACTGACTTGCAGCTGCTAGAGATGCGGCACGAATCGCTCTTGAGCCATTTTCCCAGCATTCTCCACAGCGACTGAGTATTTCTATGAGCAGTCTTCCATTTAACGTGCATGTCTGTGAACATGCCATCGCCAAGAACAATCGCAGCACATTCACGACCGTATCCTCGTTGCTTATGTTCGGAAGGACAGTTGTGGTTGCCCGCAGCAACTGGGCCGGCAGCCACAGGGAATCGTCCTCGGGCTCCAGGCCAATGTAGAATCGCTCGTCGCGGATTATTCTCTGAAAATTGTTAAATGGAGTTTTGAATTGCTAAAGTCAACGGATTAATTGCGCGCAAAGTACATGCAAGCCATTCAGCCCCATTGTGATGAACTTCGGTCGCTTGCTTTCCAACGCCATTTGCAGTGCCGTGAGGCAGACGGAACGGAGCTCGTGTGATGGATCCCTATGGATGCCATGCTGTCGGTAAAGTTTGTCTGCAATTTCGTTATGTTCAGTCAGTGCATGAAAGTTTGTTAATTTTATGAAATGTTTACCATATGCGATTTGTGCTGCTTGCTTTAGAGTTGATTGCTTGGAGCTTGCAGCTTCCTTGATGACTTGTAAAAGTAAATCTTCCATTCTTGATCACTTTTAGTTTTCACTCATATTTAAGACAATTCTTAAATTTATCTGGTTCTTCTGAAAACAAAAATTGTAGATTATGTAATATGAAATTAAGCGCAGGGTAACGGATGTACGAAGCACATACATATGTACACTATTGGAATTTATATATTTAGAACGTCTTTCAAATTAAAGGGACTGGCAAGTAGTAAGGCGACCACCTCCATATAAAGTGCACAGCATAAGTAAGAGGCGTTATTGGGCAACCCATGTTTCCACCGGCCATAATAATTGTGACACGTGCTTATTGTGTACATCTGTGGCTGCTAAAAAAAGGGTAAGCTGGGTAGTGCTGTTGGAGGCAGTAGCTTAGAACGAGGGCTGCGGTTAAGGCTACCTGAAAAAAATCTTAAAAGGGGAACTGCACCCCTAAAACCCCTGTTTTGGCACAAAAACTGGGTACTTCAAAAACAAGGGAAATTAAATAAAAATACAATGAATTTTAATTTTTCTTATTATTATTATTATATCACGAAAATAAACATACACAACTAGCATTTCAAACGAATGTGATATTTATCAAAGTGGTATACAAAAGGGAGCAACAAAGTAACAAGTTGAGCGCACTAGTATTTATTCACTTATTGGCTCGCTCGGCTAGAGAGCCAGTGCAGGGTGGTGATATTTTATTAGAGATTTGCGTGACTTGAAAAGTTCTTGAATATTAAAGCATCTTCTTGTTCGATCGATGTTCTTTGCCCTAGCTTCGATCGTTTAAGAAGGTGTGGGTGGAACGAAAGCAGTCGGCGTCGATGGAATGGTCATGTTTCGCAGAAGCCTTGAGCTCAAGTGTATGCAGCTGAAGGGTTTGGATAGCAGAGAGCTGACGATGGGGAATTGTTTCTGCAGTCACAGACCTTGAGCTTTCTCCACAATATTAATCATAGTAGGTTTTCGTAAATATCTCATCTTCTAGACATGCTAAATGAAAAATTTAAAAGTCGAAATTGTCTTCAAACTTTTTTTCGTGAAATTAATACTTGTAAAGTCATAGCGCGAAGTCTTACGTTATTTGAATGAAAGTTTTACAAGAAATATACAACACTGTAACTAAAGAAGATAATCGAAAATCATAATATTAAGCTTCATACCTACAAGAGATCGTTTTTATAAATGTAAAACTTCATAATTAAAAAATTTAAAACATTTGCTGAATATTGCAATTGCTGGGCAGTATTGCATTTTTGAAAACGTCTGGGAATAACAGAGAATAAAACGGGGAGTCCTAGGACCCCACTCAGCTCATATTCTCACAACTGCGTCGCGTTTCACAGTTCCGCACTTTTACAGCAAGGAAGTGACAAGATTGTGATTGTTGAAAAATTAAATCATTTCATCATCGAAACAGCATACAGTATAGATTTACTGCGGTTCTGTTTCTACGGTGTGAATTTGTGTTCCTGCTGTACAGCCACTCCGCTTAATTGCACTGCATTTGTTTGAATTGCCTTCCTTTGTTCTAACAGCGCAGTCTACACTGCTAGAAAAAATATTGTTATTGTGTTCAAGTGTAATCTTTCAGAGAGTAACTTTCGCAGGGATCCAGAGCAGCCCTTTTTTTGAGATTTGCTATCTCAAGGAGCAAACATGGAAATATAAACTAAGTACGGAACGGATGTAAGCCAGATTTAGCGTACCACATTCCCTGATGTGTTAGAATTGGCTGTGTTCGTGTTGGTTGCTCAGTGCAGGCGTAAATATGAAGACAAAATCCGAAGGGGGCTTACAATTCAAAATTTTCCGAAGTTCTGCCATAATGTTTATGCCCCCCTTAACATCTATTTACACCCTGCCATTCACTGATAGCTATAATTCTTATTTAGCTTCCCTCATACACGCTGTTGCTGTACTCCTCTGCGTAGCTATCTTTAGGTGGTCGCTCATGTATAAGGTTTATACACGATACAGCCGTTCCGTGCTTAGTTCATATTTCTATGGGAACGCCATATAAAAAACGCCATTCGATTTTTAACGGAATTTCGCCAACTAATATTAACGTGGGGCTATACTACATATATTTCCGAAAAAAATTTCATTAAAAAAGAATCTGAAAAGTCATAAATAAACATACCAACTTAATCTTCTCCGTTTAAAATCGAACAAAGTTTATAACCGGGATCTACGCTGAGGAAGTTGCGAGTAAAAGCTAGTCAATCGATATAAAGATAAAAATTACATGCACTCAGCACTCGTATGTACCTTACCATAGAATAGGTATGTTATATACTGTGTACATAAAAATACAGATTTCAGACATTTATTATAACTTGGAGTAGGAACTGTTTTTTGATATACACAAAAATATGATAAGCTTCTTCCTCCCGCATTTAAATTTCCATCGAGATAAAAAATGGTGTTATACATTTAAGAAAAGGACCTGCCGACAATATGTTTATTAGTTTAAGGAAAACTCTGCACATATTTGCGCCTTAATCTTCACATAAAAAAAACACGACTGGTAGTGAGCAGGCGAAAACCTGCGAAACATAAAGAGTCTAGTTTATCACTCTATTTTTTAAGCAAGGAGTTAGATAGAAACTAAAAAAGGGAAGCCCATCAAAGAACACGACCATATGGGAGCGAGGATGTTCATCCTACCCGGGCGTCCTAAAGACAAAGCAATAAAGTTTATATTGCCAGGATCCCTCTGCAGACGAGCAACTCGGTAAGAAATTTGCATACATTGCTCGGAATTACTGAAATTCATTTTGATACCCCGCAGGAATCTCTCCGCATACGTATTACTTGCTATGCTACCCCGTTATGCCGTCGTTTTCATTTTTTTGTTTCTTTTTTTTTTGGCTCCTTGCATATACTGCCAGCCGTATTTGTATACCCGGATCGGAGCTTAGGAGGTGTCTCACCATATGGCGGGCGCCATTGTTAGGCCCAAAACGAGAATTTCCCATGTTCATGCTCTGAATACAACCCGTTGGGAGAAGCAAGTGAATGCACGTAATTTATGGCATTCGGGGTGCACCGCTGCCAATCAATAATCCCATAAACAAGCGGTGCAGGGACCCACGAATAAATCACGGCCAGTGACGCATTGTCTGCGGCACCCGAAATTATTTTGCCGAAATGTCCATGGACTCGGAGGAATATTCGATAAAACGTGCAATTTCCACGAAACTTTTAAACCTTTTCACTCTGAAGCTGCGAAAATGCAGGAACATTGGGAAAATATGTTAGTTCCGGAAACAATGAGTGCACTGCCTCAGGGTGTCCACCACTTCCGAACTCACCGCCAGCACCATCGAACCGTCCTACCTTTAATACGTTGGTTTAACTGAACCTCAATTTGCAAGTTTTTCGCTGGATCAGCCACAAAATCACTTCACCAAACTCATTTTACGAACTTTTAAGAGAGAGTGATCCCCAGCAAATGTCACGGCCATATTGTAACAAGAATTTTCAAAAGATTAGGGCCAGTGCGCAGGACATGGTAAAAATCAATATTTGCGCAGAGCGCCATCTTTACTCAACCACGTGAGGGCAGGAGCACGTGGTATCGATCGGCTTAAGCCACCTGTTGAGCCTCCGTTGATCAACAACGCCACGACCATGTGCGCCGCCACGTGGCACTCATTCATAGGTTACAAAAATAGGAGCCCGGCTCCACGTGATTTACTTGCGGTTTGCTAGCAACAGGTAGTTGTAGTAAATCGATTTTCCCTTAAGGGATACTTTGGGGTTCCACACGTGTGGGGATAGTAGCAGCTGCTTATTTCGATTCACGACTACCGTGCAGTTTTTTTTTGGAACGCGTATCGCCTCAGGGGTGTTTTCCGCTTTGCCTTTACCCTATCGATTTGTCGTGAAAGTCTGCTACGGGCCGCCCAATTTATTTATAGTCCTCTAGTGAACATAGAACGCCTGCTCTCGTTGGAAAGTAAGCCTTAGGCGTAAGATGCACCTTTTGTATCTGTGCATGAAAAAGAGCAAGGACATCTTAGTTGGAAGTTGCCTTTAAAGTAGAATTATTTATAAGACCTCTAGGCTCTCTCTAGTTTGTAAAGCCTTTAAAAAAAACAGACTCGTAGCTGTACAAGCAAATAGCGTGACTTGAGGGCGAAGAGCGTTAAATTCTTTAGAGGACGCCAGACCAGATGCGAGTATGCATGGCAATAATCTTCAGTTTTTAGTGTTAGCTTGCATTTATAAAATAAAATGTTTTTCAAATGTCAGCAGAAAATCTTCTATTTAGTACAGGCAGCTTTCGTTTGAATAATCACCTTTTGTTTGCAACAATTAGGAATTCTTTATAGCATAGAATCCATACTTTTATATCCTAAATACTATAATTTCTTAGATTTAGATTTCTTGGACCTGAACTTTTCGATATACTTACAGGCGAAAGGGGGAAGAAACTACAACCTGCAGAACTCTAAACATCATACATTAATATTTATTTTTTTATGAGATCGAAAGTAAACCTCCCACACTTCTCTTAGCTCGTAAGCTAGTCAATCAAATTCTTGAGTTGAAATATCCGTACCACGTACACACATAAAACAATGCTAAGCAATACGCGGTTTTCCTTAACCTAATAAGAGGTATTTCCTCCTATTGGAGATAAAACCACATGTTGATGAACTGCAATGGAAAAAAATTTAATTTTTAAAACTATATATATAAAAAATGAATCCCTATTTCCCTTGGTCACGCTATCACGCGTGAACGGCTGGACCGATTTCGCTAATTCTTTTTTTTTGTTGTGTTTGTTATTGTCAGGAGAAGAAAGTGAAAGAAAAAATCAAGAATATTGCGCGGAAAATTAGAAAATTATGTTTTTGGTTTGGGTTTTTGGGGTCACTGATTTTGAATCTGCCATCAAAATTTTGGAAATCAAGATGCTGGATCAATATGGCGACCGAAAAGTTAAACTTCAAGGGATATCCCTGAAAATCCGCGCTTGGGGATTTTCGGGATCAGTGATTTCGAATCTGTTATTCAAATTTCCAAATATGAGACCACCCCCCACCCCGCTGGGAGATATAGGAGAGGGGGTGCAATAAGGAGGTGGTGTAAAATGAAGAAAACTAAATTTAATAATACTTTAAAGTTTACAGTTAAAAAAGTATTAGGAATAGGTGAAAGTGATATATGGGGTGTATTGTGTACGAATTTATGGTTGATTTAATGAGACCACCCCCACCCCGCTGGGTCACATAGGAGAGGCAGTTGTGCAGTATGGAGGTGTTGTAAAATTAAGGAATACAAATTTAATAGTATCCCGGGAATCGCCGGGTCCGCGCAAGCTAGTCAAAAATAAAATTCAAACTGCTTTGCTTGATGTACCTGGCTGGCACAGGCAACGATTGTATCCGCCACCTTTAATTTTCATTTCTATAGTAGATTCGAGATCAGCGACCCCAAAAACATAAAAGGACCCATTTGCAGAGCAATCCTTTGAAGTTTCGAACCTTTTCGGTCGCCATATTGGATCATCCATTTTGACTTTTTTTAAAGTTTTATTAGTGACGTTCCATATTTAGGTAATAAGCTTTCTATCAGTGTTAGTATCAATAAAATAGGTGCACAAATAAACTCACAGGAGGAATCACAACTTTCGTGATAGCGTTTTAATCACATAGAATTGTACATCGTCGGCATAGGTGTGGACACACTCACATCACTTGTCACTTGGTAGATATCATTGATGTACTTACAAGCTAAACAGTAGAGGACCAAGAATTGATCCCTGAGGAACTCCACTTGAAATGGGGAGAAATTCATGGATTTTCAGTGGGTTTTAGATCCAAGAATTACTGAGCCCTCTGAGATATGTAGTCAGCCACTAAGCGCACAGCCGACGTTGAAAAATTTAATTGGATGACTAGTTTTCTTAGTTATATTTTATGGTAGACTGTGTCAAACGCTTTAGAAAAATCATGGAGCGTTAAAATAAGAACATCCCGATTATCCAAGGCTATCCGAATATCAGAGGAAACTTTTAAGAGCGCAGTATCACAGCTTTGTTTGGGGCGAAATCCTGGGGTCAAATTATGTAGATCTTGATTCGAGATTAGTCGAAGTGACTTGAAATGGCATAAGATTCCCACAGGAATTTTACATAGAATTCAGCTATTGAATTTGTTTTGATTAAACTCGAAACAAGATACGTAATTCCACTCCTGATTGCATGTGAAGCATTAGGTTGTTGTAAGATAGAAACTCCTGTGCTTGCCAAAAAATGTTTTTTCAAAGATCTTGAGAGCCAGCAAAGTAGGCTAATCGCTTAATAGTCAGCAGGACACTTAGAGGGGGTGATCATGTAAGTCGTTTCGACCAAGATCGATATGACCTTAAATAGCTGAATTGTATATAAAATTCCTATAGCAATCATACACGACTACCCCCAGGTGTGCTAGCAGTATATCTGGCATAGTTTAATTTTTATTTATTTGTAGGTATCCCCGCAATGGACATGATACACATGGCTTTAGTAGACGTCCAGATGTCAAGGAATGTAGATTGCGTGATATACGCATACGTTGTAAATAAACATAATTGGTCCAACATTGCGAGGGGTAATTAGTTTCATGAAGCGGGGCGACATTGAGGTTGACCGCAAAAATTGAATGAGCGGTGCATCCTTAAGGTGGCTACTCACTTCCCAATTTTTCTACAGGGACCCTACCGATCAGCCCTGTAGATTTCCAGCAAAATTGGGACGTGAGTAGCCGGCCTTTTATTGTGCAAGAGTTTTCAGGCCCAATATGGGAATACGAGTTGAATTTGTTTCTGTGGTGGATTTGCATGCAATATTTATTGTTTGCAAGCGAAATAAATGCGATTTTCAAGCTGTCTGAGGCTTAGGGCATTATCAATAACTCCATTACCATCTTTGCATAGCAAACCACGTTTAGTAAATAGAGGCCTTGAAGCATACCCACAGCATTAACCAATACCCAGAATATTCAGTCGTCGTCACAAGAAAAATAGAGTATCCAGTTTAGGTATGTAGCATCGATTTATTATATAAAATAGAGCGAAGTTGACATAAATGAAATTTCGGAACTGCTATCAGCCAGGGAGTCTTACTTTACAGGTTTCATTTGCCAAAGCCCGTCATTGAGATAGTGGCAGTTCTCAATGCCCACACCTTTGTTAACCTTAGCTCTGCAAAAGACGGAGAATGTTAATGAAAATAGCAAAAAGGCGATGCGATTGCTTACATATCTTCGGTAGAAAGCGATGTAACGCCTATGGCCAAGGCATGTTGCTTCCCTTCAGCCATAATAGCCACAACCGTGCCCTTATCCACGGGAGTCATGCAAGCACCAGGCGAGGTCAAGCCAGGGCACATTATGTTAGCACCGCTTAAAACAAATCGGATGGCACCTTTGTCGACCTGTTCCATAGGCAGGAAGAACGGATATTTGTGCAAGAGCCTCAAAGTGGGCATCCATAGGCCCTCCCTCTGACGGAAGAACAGCTGGTCTCCGCTGCTGTTGACCAGAATTTCTATATGATCGTGGCTGCAGTGGGAAAGTGAAAAAAATATTTAATTAAAAAATTCCAAGATACTTCCGTTTCTGTACCCTACCATCTAACTATGCGGAAAGCATCTTTCTTCGGGAGCACCGCATCGATGTAGCTTTCGAGATGCTTGTAGTTGTCTAGCAGTTTTGTGCGTATACCTTTTTGGACTGATGATTTCAGCTGTTGGACCCCTGATACACTTTCCTTTTCATCGAATCTACGAAAGAAATTAAAATTTTCAGTAATGCGGCTTTAGTGGTTTTAAGAAAATCAACTCCAAAAAAATACTGAAATCTGGTAAGCAATATATTCTGCAAGGAACTTACTTCTTAAACATATTTTACTCGTTTTTACCTACAATTATTACGACTTTGTGTTATACAGTCTTTTTATGCTCGAAATATCAATGCGGTTAACTTTGCGTACCGTGCGAAGATATGACACATGACAACCATCCGTCAAAATGTCAACGTATTCCCTGGAGTTCCAGGGATGGGCAAGCAATCCCTAAGCCGGTAAATATAGTCCTGTAAATGTTTTAAATATATTCGGTAATGCTGCCCTTACATCCGCAAAATTATGTGAATACTTATCCAATAATGTTCAACAAAGTCATCACTCCAAATTTGAATTAAACATGAGAAATTTTAAATATTTGAACTCTTGTACCAGCCACTTAGTGCAGTCATCTATTACAATGTTTTACGAAGATCTTCGCTATCATGGAGCGGTCAACAATGTCACCTGCAAGTTCAGTGGATTGTATATTGTTGTATGAAATGTCATCGAGTGTAGCAGTGGCCTCTGATTATTTTCGCCGTTTTGACTCGGTTTTGTTGATAGTTTTTATCAGGAATAGTATGTAAGTCTCATCCCAGCCACTATGGAGTATTTACACCCACATCTCCTGTCCACGAAGGAAGTTATGCGCATATTGAATGAGGTTAGCATTTCACACTCCTATCGCGTTTTAAGCCGCAACAAACGACTCTTTCAGAGGGAAATTGATATTCCTGGCATGGATACCCTAAGCAGATATGAACTACTTCAAATATTCAACAAATTTGCACTTCCCCTCAGCCAGCGAAGAAGTGAAAAAAGCGCACCATCACCGCAGATACAAGGCGACTTGATGACAGACGAGGAGAAGTTTTTGCACAAACGAATTCTACCTCCACTGGAAAATGAGTGCATTTCGAAAATTGCACGTATCAGCCTGACGGTAAACGTGAACGGTACGAAGCAAAAGCGATACGGTGAAGATGAAGCGGTAGTTAATCCACCGAAAAGGAAAAAAATCACTTGGCCGTAGGGGGACTGCAGGTGGAATAGCCCCACAGTTTTATTAAGTGACTATTTATTAAGAAGATAAGATTGTTTTCAAACTGTTGATAAGGCAAATTTAATTTTAAGGATTTTAGCAAAATATTTGCTTCGGTCCCATGTGAGTAAACTCGAGAGGCAAGCGCCTACGTCAATAATTTTGGCCCAACTGCGTCTTAAAGCAATTTATTTATAAACCAATTGCGATCAATGACAAAGCAATAAAATCATCCCAACTAGTCGACAAATATTGTGGCTTTTGTTTTGCACAATGCTCTTGTTGCTAGTTTCGGTTGGGTCTTTTAGGAAATATGTGAAACCGTAGTATTGAATAACCTGTGCTGTAAATAATAGTTGTAAGTAAGGAAACTGCTAGGTAAGCACAACAAGCTTGTTGATCCAAACTTGTACGAGACTAATTCGCAAAGCAGCCATTTGCGATGATGAGAAGGCTTTCGCACTTTGACTCTGGGATGGTCAATCCAACGTCGAACACCGTAGACCGGAACGTTTTGCGTTGGCTAATGTTTCAAACAATTTAATTGCAACAATATAAAAGTAATGGGTGGGATCTACCGATGGTTTCGGTAATGAGAAATATATCTAGACCTTTGCATTGTAATAAAAGTGAAATTTTAAACTCCATAGCTGTGTGTAGTTTTCTATTCATCTAAAACCTAAACAGTTTTACCTATTTTACGTTTCCAGTGGCATCGGTGGAAGATCTTATATGTAGCGTACCTGACCTATGCATTGTAAAAAATAAAAAAACCGGTTATTCATCCTAGGGCTCCAATTTGTTCTCTTTTAAACTAAAAATAACCTTATTTATGTATTTGTAGCCTTCGCCGACTTCCAGTAAATCCAAAGTCGCACGTCCAGTGTGGCTCGTTGCCCCGTTCTGCTGGAACCAAATGACTGTGAAGTCCATACGAAATTTATTATTTCACTATTCATCGTAATCACCCTTCGTCGTTTCAAAAATAATGGGCCGATGACGATTCCACTCTGCAAATGGGGCAGGTTCAGCTTATTGACGTAGCTAGCTAAATCTCCTTGTTTGAGGGTTTCCAGGGAGGTTTTCAAAGTGACTGCATCGACACCAACCTTCGATAAGCATGATCTCTACAACATGGCAGTAAAAAAAAATTAGTATGTGTTATAATAACACATGCAATGTGACCATCTTGTGGAGCATTCCCGATTGTGATTTTTGGAATATGATTTTTATGGAAAATATGACTGTTACGGTCCGTGTGGAAAAGAATTCAAACTTTCATTAATTTTTTTTAGCATTCCAGTCCCTTTAATTTACGATTTGAGTCCGCCCAACTCACTCAACTCTTGAATTAGCTAAACTCAAGGTTTTCAGTCTACTAACTCAAAATTTGAGTTGAGTTTCTTACAACCTTGTTGGATATTCTTTAAGGGGATGAACCAGACCACGCTCTTCTGGCTAATCAATAATTTCGCTATATAGCTATTTGAATTATGAGTGATATTAATAATCAAAATTTTTATTTATACCTAAGACTAATTATTTCAGTTATGACTAATTAGTCATAATGAAATCTTTAGTTAACTAAACAATTTGATTGAAAGAATTAGTGATCCGCCCAACCAGATATGCACCAGATCCCTCGTCTGCAATCGCAATGGCTAAATTGCTTTAAGAACCCTTATCCACTCTAGTCTCCAGATTAGGCCCTCTGTGACTGTGGGAGCTTTTTTTCCAGAGTTTAAGAAACCGCATTTTTTTAATAATATTTTTTTCATCAAAGTACAGTAAATCAGTAGAGCTAGAGAGAGATCTTGGTAACACATTTATTTTATTTTTCCTGGTGTTAATGAAAAACTTCAGAATTATGGACCTGTAAAAGTTTACGTACCTATTTGAATATAATTCCGCTTCATTTCAAATAATGAGAGGACAAGCTCATTTAAAAAAAATAAGAGGAAGTCTTGTTGCATCGCCTTGAAATAAATAATTTCACTTAAATAGTTGCGCTTTATTGTGTAACAGAAAAATGGTAAGTGGTTCAGGTCTCTACGACACTTTACAGTCCCCTCTGGGACCTATCAGACCAGTTTTCTCTAACTCACTTTACTTTCATTGTATGGTATACAATAGCCAAGTAAGGGCAAGATTGAACTTAATTTCGCATTCACCAAGGATCTTACCTCATCAGAAATGTTTTTCTCTTAATGGATAAAGGACAAGTGCCTGCATGATTATCTACTTAACTTTTCAAAATGCTTCCACGGAAGATTCCCTGAAAAACATTGTATTCATGCAATTTCGTAAATCGGACGGGTATGCTTTTATGTATAGGTACGTCTGTAAGTGGGTTTCCCTTTTCATGCTGTTCCCAGGTTGCTTCTACTTTGCCATTACAAAGTGTTTTGCTCATAGAATTACTGAGATTTTTATTATCTCTGTGAAAGAAAATGAATAATCCAATTTCAGCTGTCTGAATGTGCACACATAAGTCTGTCGGAAAGTCATGGGATTACTTTGCCATTGTATCTCGATGGGTTTGAAAATTCAATTAATTCTTACTGAGGATAATGTTGCGCAATAAGATGTGAGGATAGTCTCGGATTTTCAATAATAAATTTGTATGGATGATTCCACCTCAAAGTTTTCTCGATTTCGTTTTGCGTTTTTCAACATTTTTCTTTAAACATCTCAATATAGCAAATTTGACATTATGGTACGCAAATGGCGGATTTTGTTCAAATATGCAAAGTGTGTTTCAGTTGTGCAATAACACTGACTGCAAGTTTGACGGCATGCATACAAGCAACGAAGCGTTTATGAAAATATACAGAATATTGGTTTTGTGTGGGCAATTTGGTGTACAAACTTATGGTTGTAACAAAACAAACTTTAATTTAATTAATTTTTAATGAGCAACAATATCTGTCGGTAAGAACATGTAAACAGCAATAAATTGCTTTCCCAATAAAAAACAATAAATCCAAAAAAAAAAGTAAGTAATTGAAGGTAATAGAAAAACCACTTTTGTTTTGAAATATATTTTTATTTTCAATACGTTTTCTTCATGTAACGTTTTTTAATTCATTTGTTCAATTTTTTGTGGTAACATTTGAATCACTAAACAATTTACACCGCTTCCTCCGACTGTCCTCGGTTGAATACAAAACGAAAACTTAAAGGTAAACGAATGTTCATACAAAAAAGGTCCATTAACATTAATCTTAGTTTGTACAAAGTCTGTAGACAGAATAATTTCATAAACCCCATTACCTAGTCCTACGAAAATGTCCTAACGCAACAAGACTAATGAGAAGGGTAAAAAACAGTTCAATTACACGTTTTGTCTTATTTATAGCTTTTTTTTTTAGTTTCATAAGAAGGCTCATTGGTATCTGTTCGCTAGACTCCTCGTCCTCCGTCCCACTACTGACTGCCTGCTTTCTTATTGTTAGTATGGTTCATCTAGGACTACAGTCGGCTACATAACTTTTTACAATCCCCGCGCTAATACTTCTCTGGTATTTTTTCTTTTTTGTGTTAATTAACATTTATCTAAATATTTACACCCATTTTGCACAAGCAATAACCGTTCCTCTCTCCAAAAATATAACTCCCTAAAAATATTTCATTGACAAAATTCTCTCGTAGAAGGTACGTTTAATATCGTTTTCTCTTACTTCTGACTCCTTAAAATTAACCTTAGGTACAAAGTATGTTGTGGTTCCGAGGGCGTCCGGCCCGAGCCCCGGCCGAACTCAAGTGCTCTAAGGATATATGTAAATCACATCGTGATGCGATGGTCGTGAATATCAAGCAATTAAGGAACTCACGCGCCATACACTGCGCTTCCAATGAGGTCGTTGCAATTCAAATTACTTGTTGAGGTGCGGAGTGTCTGCCTACCTTGTCCTCTGTGTCCGCAGAACGACGATAGTGGGAGCGACTTGCTATTGATTTGCCCCAGCTCGGCTCGGTCTGTCCTGCATGAATCATGCAAAAAACTGGCAAACTCACATAAGGCAAAATTTATATTAATTTAATTCGAAGGGAGTGTCCAAACCGTCTGTTTAAGAAATTAATTGGTGCCTTTGAAGTCACCGTGCAATTAATGAAGGAAGGGCATTGTTAGGACAAAATTACATATAGTCGGGGAAATTGAATGCCATGAAACCACAGTGCCTCGTTCTGAGGTTATGAGGTGGAGGATTATTGTTGCCTTAAAAGGCTTTGGGGTGATAATCTCAATTTATGTGATGTGAAGTTATTGATTTTTAGGATTCACTGAACTACCACATTTCGAGAGACATGGCCTGCAATAACATATGTGTTGGATTACAAATCATATATTATTTCGGTAAATTGATTTTAATATCCTCAAATTGTGTTCAATTTTTGTGCGCTGTAAAGTGAAATACAATCAATTTTGCTTGTACACTTAAACTTATGTCATTTTGTTAAAAATTACAATTTAAGAAATCTCATCTCATAGGGACATAACATGAATCCCTACATTCTAGTGCGAGGGCCTATAGTTGAAAACCCTTCCATTACAAACATCATAAAATGCAATTTAAAATGCACATTCAAATGTGGAAAGGCAAACCCCATCCTCGCAGCTATCAATTGCGGAAAGCAGAACATCCTTGTAGTTCCCACGAAAATATTCACACTTTAGTTGTAATTTCCAATTGCATTGTCCTGTTGTCCCCTAGTTCATTGTACGATCATTCTGAAGGTAACCGTTTCGTACAATTCACGCGTATCGTCGAGTCAAAAAGAAAGTGCCACCAAAGTGTTAAAATAATCGATATCAATTAAAAATAATATGGATTCTCCTCTGCAAGGTAACATATGTATAATTAAATGTATAAGATGAAATTTCTTAATTATTAATTAGAAGCAAAGAACATTTTATGACTTAACTGCACTCGATCGATGGTCAGTAATTATTTTTTGAATATTCAGCTACAAGTCCATGTAAAAATTGGCTGTCGCTAGGTGTCGCTCGCTCTTTTATACAAGTTTTTGCATTTTAAAATTGATTTCATTTTCAGAACTTGTAAGCTGCAAATAATCTTGCTAGGGGTGAAATTTTCGCCCTCCTGAAGGATTGTCCTAACGATGTAATAAAAGTTTCCATGGACATTGTGAAGAACTACGTTTCCAACAAATTGGGACGTCCTTTTCGCTTATCGGATGATGAAGTCAGTGTGCAATGGTGATCTATGTAAGTGAACCTGAAGCCACCTGTTTCTATAAGAACCGTATTAAAGAATTTTATACACTAAATACAAACGTTGGCAATACCCATTCGTGCGAAAGATGTTTCATAGAATAGGCATAGTTAGGTCGTCGTTAATTAAATATACTCACCTTTATAGCTGCATACTTATTTTAATTTGAAATTTATGAACGTTTATATTAAGGTATTTATAGTTGTATTTTTATTAATTTTTAATGCATCTAAGCATTTGCGGATAATGAGCGACAACCCTAACTCTGTGGAAAATCTTTCGCAAGAATGAGTATGGCCGACATATACAAATTTTGAATGCAGTTATTTTCTACCAATTGGGTTTTAGTTTTAAAACTTTATTTTTATTTCAGGCTTTCTCAAAGTTTTCATTTTCTCTTAATAAAATCACTTGGAACTGTTGAAAAACATTTTCCGGCCTGCAATACCCGCTTTATTCATACGAATCGAATGAAGCCGATCGTGATTATTGAAATCAGCTTAGAAATTAATGACCTACAAACAAAAACATACTGAGCAGTTTCCGCTAATAATTAGCAACCTTATGATCACACCACCACAAACTACATAATTTGGATTTTCGAGCGCATAGGTTATTCAAATTATGGTCGCCATTTTAAATGATCCTAAAAGTGTATAGCCCTTAAATTATAGAGAACAGGAAAAGAGGCGATTCGTAATCTTGGGGAGTCCGCCATATTGGGTTAGAATGATGTTACATAGTTTATCGTAGTCTTTTCGTCAAACTCTTTCATTTCTTTCATACCCATGTAAAGGGAGTTATGAAGGATAACAAATATGATGGCGGCCATATTTCTTTTTATTAAAAATTATACATCTCGAGTCTGTGATAATTTTTATCCCTTTGGGGGTAATTTGTGCTCTGTGGGATCTTCACCATTTATCCGTAAAATAGTTTATGGAAAGAAATAGTTCGTCTATTCTCTGTAATGTTTAATGTGGGAAAATGACGTCCATCCGTGCACATATGCCACACAATGCCATTCCGATTCATTAAAGTCTTTTTCACACATAGTATAGGGAATCTGTATTGGTATTGTTTTTTTTTACATCTAATTAATTTTTAATGCAAATTAAAACGTGATGTCTTTCGCTGGGATCAGGAAAGAACTTTTGCTGGAAAGCTCCAGCAAAATTACACTAATTCATTGGGAGTTTCATCACGATTCAAGATCAAGGAGTTTCATGGTCATGTTGCTGGGCGCTAGGACCAATAAGTCACAGCTGAGACGCCTTCCTCTGGAAAGGGAAAACAAATACACAACAGAAATTTTTGAAAAGCTTTTTCACTACATCTGGTATGCTACAGACCTCATTTGACTTGCCAAAGACAATGCAGGTAATTTCAATTAAGCTATATGTTTCTTACAAAACTGTGCAATAATAACTTGGAATCATGTTGGCCTGTCGACACTGTCGTTATTTATGGTACAATCAGTAAATGAATTCACGTCGATTTTATCGCATTAACCGAATCGCAATATAAAATTTTCTTTTAAATGAATTCTTTTCGAAGTCACTTGACCCAAAGTACAGCATAGTTCTCCTTCCTGTAGCCAATGAGCAGCCCCATTAGAAGCCAATAATACTAAACCGACATTGAACGTGATACCTTCCCAAAATAAAGGAGCAAAACTGCACAGTGCTTATTAGGTTCAATTGAGAGCATTCCGTGGTATTCAGTGCACGGCATGTGCTCATTATAACCCTTCTGAATGGTGGCAGGGTATCGTAATCACATGACTCACCAAATGAAGCGAAATTAAATCGTGCGCGTATTAAATTTCCCAATTTGTTTGTAAGCCCGCCAGCTTATCTAGACATTTATTGAACTTGGTCTCTTGGGCTACTGATCGATATTTCAGCTGTGAAAATTGTGAAAAGCATTTTAAGTTGGCTCAACAGTTCAAGAAAGGCTTTTTTGTGTGGAGGGATAAGGGGTGGGATATGACGAACGTAATTGGAGTCACCAAATCTGTCTTCCAGGTTTCGACACTCCAGCGTTTCTTGATTGCGAAAACTGTTTTCGGACAAGGCAGACACTCGACCTCCCCTTAAACCTATCTTTGGTATCGCCGTGAGCAACTCTCGCAAGTTACTGTTTACAAAAGAGAAAAACAATTGTCATGAAAGTAAACGATGTGGAAATGATCAGGCGGTTAAAGTAGTTAAAACATGTTTATCGTAATATTGTCTTAGAATTTTAAGCTTTATACAAAAGATAATCCTTAACCAGCTCAACAACAAAATCCGGCTTGCTTCGACTGCTGCTTGCTTTACACCGCCGTCTCGTGGTCTGTCTCGTCTATCCGGCCCAGTCGCCACGCATTGGGATCACCTGCTACAATAGAAATCATTAGTAATCACACCTGGCGTCGCTAAGGAAAGCAAGGTCTAGCTAAAGCCTAATGAGCAAGTCGACTAGACTAGCATGCTACTGCTATGTTCAACAATGTCACTAACTCTCAATAGTTAATCAATAGCAATTCGACCAATTCTTGTATCATTGTAACGAATTTTTATTAAATTTTACCAAAAATAACGGAAACTGTTCAAACTGAAAGGAGGTACTTAACGAAAATCACAAACCTGGGAGCTGGACACTACCAACTAAAACTTACCGCAATAATAATATTTGGATATCCTAGGCAGGGCTAGGTAAAAGAAAAAATAAATTTTGGACAATCTCTTTTGCTGCATAAATCATTTCGACCGAAATTAATGGTTCGTCAGAAAAATGAAGAAACACAAAGAAATGAAATGGAGAAACACAAACAAAACGTTCAAAGTGTGGAAGAGGCTCTGGGGATGTGGTGGAGTCCGAAAGATATTTGCAGAATACAATAAACAGTCGAACTTCGTACAGCGTACAGTGAACAACGAAGGCTAGAAATGAACGCTTTACACAAAACAAACAAGCATTGGGTGAGATGAGCTTATATTCACTAAATGGAATACATACATGACAGATGTACGATGTCCTAATTATGATTGTGAATTGCGATAAATACAACAGTTACAATGCTTATGTGCTAGGCTGCTTCACTCTAATTTAGTTCTCTAGCCTTGCTTTTAAATTAAAGCGATGGAATGATGTAAATTCGATTTTCAGTAGGTCAAGGAAGAATTTTGAAATCACTGCCCTAGTCGTGTTGCGGTTTGCTGTAGTTGGTTACTACTGGTTCTGCTTTTGTAATAACCCTAAGGGCAACGCGACGATATCGGTTTGCAATCTAAGAAAAAATTGTGGCGATTCTTGTTGGAATGATATTCTGCTTCGAAATTAAGAGGATTAAAAATCCAAAAGTTATGGAAAGATAAAATATTTATTCTGACTTAATAGTTCTTAAGGGGCTAGTCCACCTGGAAATTCTAAAAAAATTTAAAAATTATTTGTTTGCTTAAACAACCATCTAATCCAGCTGCTCGAAACGCACATGATTTTCAGGATCTTTTCTCAGATACTACACAATATATAAAAATAAAACTATTTGATATTTATTGGTACATCTTTCAAATTTTTTAAGTATAAAAAACAATTTTTGTCACTGCAATTATTTAAATGGTTATATGGAATATTTCGCCATCTTTTAGCCGGTTTATATTTGGGTCTTCGCCAGGCTTTTTACCCTGATTTTCAGGTGCGGATAGAGTGGGCGGAAACCGCTGAAAGAGTCCTGTAGTGTGAACAGGCTCTTTGAAAGGCTACCAAAATTTTACACCATCATAACTCGTGATGGAATTGTCTAAAATGAAAGAACGAAAGAAATTCTTAAATTTTATGAGGATGTTTCTTGCGTCAACTAAAATGGATGCAAAAGAAAAGCATTGAAGTTTTTACGCGAGTTGTAAATTGAAATCATAAAAAAAAAAATTTGTTTTTGTCACATTGGTTACGGTATCATGCCCAGTCAAAAAATATACCCGTTTTGAGAAATAAACGTGGAATGTATAACATTTTTTGACTGCTGCCGGAGCTCGGGTTGCCATACCTATAGGTTGTACAGTGAATGAGATTTTCATAATTGCCCCTGCAATTATTATTTTATTTTTATATTAATAAGGGAACTATGACCATTTTGGGGATCAAAAAGACCATTTTTTTTTATAATTTTATATTAATCTACAAGCGATGGATCAAACTGTAAAAGAATTTAAAAAAAACTGGACTACCGTTATACCACCTGTTAAATCATCCATTACGATTGAGTGTATGTATAGTCGCGAAATAATCGTAAGTAATCCTCATTACGGCAATTAAAATTTGACGACTATAGCCGTCATTTGCGTCAACGTGTTAAGCGATCGTATTTCGAAATGCAAGGAAAGAAAGTCTAAGCGAAAGAGTAAAGATAAAAATGAAACTTTTTGCAAAAAATGAGCCAGCTAAAGTAGAAGAAATTAATCGATCGGAACGTGTGAGTCATAACTTTTTCAAATTGGGTGACAACTACAGGAAGTACATACAAATCGAAACAGACGAAATAACTAACTAACCCGGAGAAAACAAAACCAAGGCAAGTGAACTTTCAAACAACCGGCCTTAGAGGCCATGGTGCCAGGACTAGTAGCCATTGAAAGTTCGGTTTACATCAGCGCAGTGAAAATTTTTAGAATCCGCTGGTATGGTGTGATTTTTCCTGATTTGTGAATGATAAGTAATTGCTAACCTAATAGTCCAGTGAAATGATAATTTTGCTAAACATTTTGGGTAGGCAGCGAGTATGAGTATAAAACTCAGTTTCCGGGATTATAACCCCCTCCATTTGTCCGCTATCTTTAAAAAAAAGCTGCGAAAAGTCGATAACCCTTAATCGCACGAAAACTTTCAAGAGAATTTTCTGGTCAAAAAACCTTTGAGATGTTATAACATTTTTATTTGCAATTAAAAAATATCTTTTTCCTAAATCCTCTACCCAAAATGTTCAGCAAGCCGCTTTTTTGTCACTTGCGATAATTTCAGTTCTATATTTTCTATTAGAAATAATTCATTATAATTCTAGGAAGACAACTTTGAAACTTAATACTGATACTTGCCAACCAGTTTCTTTCACGTCTACTCTCTAACTCTGTAAGCGCTGAAAACAAGCGCTGGCTAATGCAAGCATTAAGTGCAATGATTTTTTAGCGTTTTGCGTGTGCCCACCCTTAGCTGGTAACCAGATGTAATCAAATGCATATGCACATATATGTAAAACATGCTTTAATGAATCTTTTAAAATTTAAAATAAGCGGTATTTATTCGCTTCTGAATGTTGTGTTGAAATTCTTTGTGTGAATATTTTTGAGCATTTAATGGTTTCTGTATGAACTGAGTGAAACATCTACATTCTAATAAAGTTAAACGTAAATGTCTATCTAAAATTAATAACACAAATCTCTGTCTAGATAATTTATGCTTACATTTTAAAACAAAATCTCTTTATTGTTCACCTGTTTTACAACATTTTGCTGATAAATGAATAAAACAAATACTTCATGAAAAATTGCGTATATTCGAGGAGGACACGCCATCTCGATCTCATCGGTTACTTGTACATATATAAATTAATACGATTATCGCGAACAACTTAAAATTAAAACAACAAATTACGTAAACGCAAAATTACACGTTAGCCTTAAAAATTGGTTAAAAAAAAAGTAAAACACAAGGTCTTATCAGCATGATGAATTTAAATCGTGTAAAGCTCTATGAGTAGCGGCGGCTGAAGCCGAACTGGACACCAATTGAGTTCGTTTTGGTTGCGGACGACCAAGCAGGGGCGCATGCTCCTCTATAAATAAACAACAGAATAACGTGTAAAAAATAATAAAACGAAAAAACGTTGTGGAGCAGTAAAACGCATTAAAGCGAGAACATTTCAACCGATCCGATGAAGTATGTTATATTACGTAGAAATGTTCGTAAAAGAAATGAACGATTTTCTACGAATAATTTGAGGCAAATTGGAAAAAGGAATCTTCCCTGTCATGTCCATGAGGGAAGCATCCATTCGCGACGATGGCAGCTTGAAAGCGCCAACAGAAACAGCGTGTGTGATTGACTGGCATCCGCGAATTCAAAATATAATCAAAATGGGAAAACAATGTGAAGATCAAGAGAGAAGTCGCAGCAGCCCAGAGTACAGCTGCTGGAGTAAGAGGATGATGGAAATTGAGATAATTCATAGGATGATGGGCCCGCGCTGTTCGTTGCGTACGACGCGACGGCCATGGTTGGGAGATGTTTTATATGCAATGTTTTCTAGAGGAATGATTTTGTTAGATTTGTGAATTGTCCTTTAAGCCTGTTGTTTATATTAATGGATATTAACAAGTGAAATGTTTAGTATAGGGTCTTTCAATAAGGACGCTCGACTTTCAAATGTAAATAACACAAGTTGTGTGTGAGATATCCACTCCATTTTAATTTTATTTGAAAGAATATTTTATGGCATTAAGTATGGAATATAATGTCGTTCAAATGTCCACCTGGCCTCTGCTACGGTTGCCAATTCTACTATAAAATACAGCATCCTAATGTATCACAGATCCCACTACTATAATTCAAAAAAAATATATATACTATACCAAACTACTATATTTTCCTAATAAAGCAAATTTGTACATCCGGAATTCATATATATATTTCGGTCCAAAAAAAATTACGACAACACAAACCGATTCGGCGCTCATATAAGTAATATACGTAACATAACGCAATTGCAAAAACAATTTGACGACATTCTTGGATAATCAACAATTTTCTCAAAGATCTCAAAAATTACGGAAAAACAGAAAAGACCGTGAGCGTATGTCCATCGTACAAGGCGATGTCATTTTCTTGCACGGATGCCTGCATCATGGCCATCACGGCTCTTAGCAACCGATTGAGCAAGAAAACATGCCCCGTGGGCGCCGAGCTTTAGTACATTTTTAACTTAACTTGCTTAGTTAACATTAGATTTTCTATATCGACTTTCCCATCTTTCCGGCAACTTGCGGGTTCCATCCATAAAGGATTGCTCGTCCTTCGAGGCGGTCAAATTATTGAACCAAATTTGGATACTTTCAAAAGAATGAAACCGTTCTCCACTAAGGGCTGACTGCATCGACCGGAACAAATAATAATCGGACGGTGCAATGTCCAGTGAGTATAGCGGGTGGTGTAACACTTCCCAGTTTAGCGTTTGTTTTCATCCGCAGTAACAATCTTGTGTAAAAAACCCTTTCTTGATCTGCAAAAGCAATATTTCACAAATGGCTTTTCGGTTTTCTTCTTGCCTTTCGGCAAAACAAACTCTGTTGTAAACACTTTAACTGATCGAGATACAATGGATTTTGACATTGACATTAGACCTATCAAATACACGTCAAACCGGTTCAGACGTGATACATACAATAAGAGTTACGCCATCATTAGAAAACGGAACTTACTTTTTCTCATATCTAATATTATAATTATAATTAATTAATCTCTTGTCCAATAATTAATATCTCAGGTGCTAAAGGGCTGCAGCTGTCACATCTAATAGAAAACTTTAAAGTAGCCTACGTCCGGGAGCGGTATTTGTAAAAAAAAAAAAGACGAAGTTATTTGCGAGGTCCATCAGGAGTTTTTCCACTCCATTGGAAAAAAAAGGTTTTATTAAACTCGATAATAATACTTGGGAACGTCGATGTCATACTCAATCGACAAAAGTTGCAATAGCTTAATATTTGTGAAGTTTCAAATATATGATATGATAGGATAAATATTGTACTTTAAGAATGGTCATGTTTATCCATTCTAAACAATTTTACTTTCAGAGCTGTTCAGTCGCAGGTTATTTGATTGATCCTTCAGATAACACTGTATGTATGTATATATAATAGTGAATTACAAAAATTGTTAGTGATTAACTGTTGTTGATTATGGCCTACGAGTATCTGATAATAATATACCTCAAATACAAGATACCTGAAATTCTGTTTAATACTGTTTTTGAGTGCACTATTATTGAGTCGAAAACCTATTACAAAGTGTAAATCATTTTCGTTACCATATTAACTGTTAAAAAGGAAGATTTAATAAGTTTTACACATGAAAAAAGGGACATTAAAGAGCTGGAGGAGAAGTTTACGAAAAATAGTACAAGGATAAATCTGTGCTAAAAACTACCAGTGGCACAGGGACTTTGGGATGATGAGGTGACATCGAATGAACATGGCCTAAGGTGGAATAGTATGAAATTTTTAATATCTACAATTATACGAGAATGGACAAGCAATCAATCACACATGCTGTTGCTGAAACACAATTTCGTGCAACATTGAGAAATAATACGAATTGGAACAAATGCGACATCTCAAACGGTAGATCTAAAAACTTACCCTGGAGCTGTCGATTAATTAACGCTGTCAATCCATGGCCCTCTCCCTTCTTCATCATTAACATGGGCTTATCCTCGGCATCGTCGTAGCCACCGGATGGAAGGAAACCATTACTAGCCATTGTTTCGTTAACCTGCAGGAGATAATTTGAAAAGAAGATTAGTCGGTGTAGTGAATATCAGGTGAGAATAACATTGTGTGGGTAGGTATGACTGCCCTCACCCCTTTCCGATTAAGGAATTTAGCTTAATTACAATTTTCTCCTTTGGTGCGAATCGAGTACATGCAATTTGTAATATTTGTCATAAGGCAGAGCAAGAAGTACTAATGATCGCCAATAGCACTGCAGGTGAAGCAAATTAAAGTGTCCCAGTGTTGAGAGACACCTTGTACCCATGGGTGTCAAGAGGTAAGTGTGAGTCACACCTGGGCTGACTACCTCACCACAGCACCTGGTAATTTATCAGAAAATCTTTACAGCCCAGAAGTGTCCTGTTCTGATGGGCGCTTACATAATCACCTGTACGGGCCCCCGAGGACCGACACTGAAGTGCAGGCGAGAGCAATCAAGTCAGCAAATAAAGTTGATGGCTACAATTATGACTCGCTGGCGGCTCTCGTAGGAATCAATCAAAATTCCATTATTTCGCGGATGGCCGGACACCATTGCCTTTTTATCGCCAAAGAGGGCATTTTAGTGATTCATATCAACTGGTGCTTCAGAGTCGATTTTGCTGGCTGCATCGCTTTTATATTGAAAAAGTATCACTGGGCAGTGTGTACTATTATAGACTGCGAATGGGCTCTTATATTTGTTTAATTTTTTGCTTCCTATGACAAAATCTCATTGCCCCTGTTTGACCTGGCTTGCAAAAGTCTCATCTGACCACAAGTTGATCAAACAGGAGCAATTAATAATATAATCGATGCTTGGTGAGAACGGTACGGAGGCCCGCAAATGGTAGTGTATTAAATAATTGTTTTGGTAATGAGACCGCAAAGATTATAAGCGGTGGCATGGGGCGAGCTCGAATAATTAATTCAAATTGGCAGAAAGCCAAACAGTAAAAGATAATTACGGAATTGATTGATGCTCCCTGTGGCAAGGTGTCAATTAGAAATGAAAACAAGGTGGCAAAACCCATTGCAATCAGCTGGCGGGCTTCGCTAGTGCTCAGATATTCATGAAAATTATACCTGTAAGCTTTTTGGAATAGAAAGGTAGCGTAGTGAAGCGAGGGAGCAGATGGTTTTCAGTACAATTTCTGCAGCTGCTCACAGAAGCATAGGGAAGAAATTATTAATATGTATAATACAATTTAATTCTAACACAAATTTAATTTTCTATTCAATAAATGATTGGTATAGGTAAAGGTTTATTTTGTTCTTTTTTTTATGCAGCTCATTCCGCGTTCCGATGACATGTACAATTTTAAAACTTAGAACATCATCGAAACGTAGCATATTAGATCCATTCTGCACAAACGCTGTGGTTTTCCCGCTATCAAACCGCCGGGCTCCTGAAACAGAAACCATGAAATCAAATTAGGCAATCGACATGAGCGGCTTTTCAACCACAACAGAAATGTTGTTGTTAGCAGTGAAACTACGATGTTTAATCCGCTCGTGCAGAATGGCGCTTGAAGTAATTTTGTGAATGTTTCATTTTAATTAATAGATTTATTACAGATTCAAATATGTACGTATTTCGCCCACTTAGAACATTATCAAAGCTATATACAGAATTTTATGTTGAATGTATGTTGTCTTCAAAGATCCCAGCGGTGATCCCCCGCAGAAAATGCTGAAATGAACGTATACCCTAATGTGAGTACTGCCTCTCAAACTCTTACAGATTAACGTGCAAGATGGCAAAGGGGCATACAAAACTAGCTCTAATTTGGGAACCTTGGTTACACAAAAATCAGGTTCGTGGATTCCGAGTCTGTAAAAGCCAAGTGTTCATGGCCAACGACGCAGTAAAGCCTAGAGCTTGCATCTGGGTCGCAGGTATACAATTCGTGTCACCACTCTGACTACTGATCTACCCCCGAGTTTCGAACTCACAGAGGATAAATGGTATTTAGTCCAGTCAAATGGTAATTTCGCTAAACATTTTGGGTAGGCAGCGATTTTTTTTGTTTAATCCGCTAGGAGGAGGAGGGGGGGGGGGGGGGGTCAGTGGTAAATATAAAATTCAGTTTCCGGGATTCTTACCCCCCAATGATCCACCATTTTCAATTAAGGGTACGAACGATTTTTTAGCGATATCTCGATAACCATAAGGCCGATCCAGTCTCGTGAATATCCGTGAACGTGACTTGCGGATTTCGCATTTGTGTCCCAATCAGTATCGGAACGAGCGCGACGTTCACGAGTTTGGATCGGCTTTTAACCGTACGGTACGAACATTTTCAAAATTGGCATTTTTGGTGAATTCTCTACAATTTTTGTCATATACTTTTTTACGTAAAATTACTAATAAACAAGTTAGAAGCCGGAAAATGCGAAACATTTTTGAGCAACAATTTTTTGACACGTAAAAACTTTTTTACTTTCAATTTTACTTTTATTTTTCAATCTTCTAGCATTTAATTTTATGTAATTATTTTTCCAATCACCATTATTTGTAAGGGTTTTACAGGATCACAAAGGAAATGCAATCAAAGTGTAAAATACTATTTGCCTTCGTTTAAAATTCTTGACCTACATAAAATAAGCTGAAGAAGATTCTATTCTATTACCTCTACCTCGCTGATATACTGTTTGAAAAACAAATTTTGAATTTTCCACTGCAGAATCCCTCAAAATCACATAATAATGATAAAAGAATAATAAACAACAATGCCTGTCGTCGGGTTAATCTTTTTCATATTACGAGAAAACATTACAAATAAATATTTCGGAAAACTGTAAATGAAAACATCTGATGGGCTAATACCTTTGTAGACGAATAATTCTTCGAAGAATTAAAAAGAATCCTCATAAAAGTGCCGTAATTATGGGAAATTAACTTGCTTCTAACCGAGAAGAACAATGCGTGCTCATTCTTCTGTACTGTTCGCCAGAAAGAAGTGAAATTTTATCGTCGGTTGGTGTGTAAAAGGCTTTTCATAAAGAATGAAGCAAGAAAAATGTACATGGAGCTCGCTTAGCGCATTCTTAAGAATAAGGAATTCTGGAATAATGTATATTTTACTGATGAGCGTACTTTCAATATCTGTGGTACTAAATGAAATGTTTGGAAAACATCTGGAATGAGTGATGATAAAGGTGTTTTTGTAAGGTACAATGGTATTTGATAAAGTAGTTTAATACTTTTGGACAATGGCTATTTAATTTTCATAAGAAAAGGCAGAAATGTTATCCGGTATATTCAGTCTAGTTTGTCTATGTCTAGTTCCACTTGACGGGTTGTAATGGAAAAAGTTTGTAATAATATTATTTTAAATTAAAGAGATTATAAACTGAGAACAGTAAACACATTTGTACAAA
Source organism: Neoitamus cyanurus (assembly GCA_947538895.1). NCBI lineage: Eukaryota > Metazoa > Arthropoda > Insecta > Diptera > Asilidae > Neoitamus > Neoitamus cyanurus. Next base: position 37,128,367 of record OX384543.1, read on the forward strand.
ATAATGGTCCCAAGTAGGTACACATTAACGCCTTGCACAGAAAGATGAGTTTGATGTATGCCTCACGGCTTACACGATATAAAAGAGCTCTAAGGACAACGTTAAGGGGAGACCCCACCCTGAGGGTTTTATAAAAAATCGAGTTTTTTTTGTTTGCTTTTATTATATCCTTCTAGTCTTTTGTGTGCATTTCAAGACAGGGATGCACGCGCTGGGCTGTTTATATGACAAGCGTGGACATTATCCAACGAAAATATTCTTGAATATACTTTGAATAAAGCAAATTAACATAAAACAAACCGCGTGTCTGGAACTTATTTCAATTATTCAAAAATCATTCTCTAAAAAAGACGATTTTTCTTAACGCTCAGGTTGGGGTCCCCCCAAAAAAAGTTATTATATAAAATTCACAATTGCAAAAATATGACAGATGTGTTTTAAAAGAAATGATTGCTGATAATTTCTATTTCATCTTCCTTATTGGGTGTGTGCAAAAGCTTGTTCGGTTTTTCCATGTGAAATTTACAGGCCCTATAATTTAAGAAAAAGTGCATATCACACACTGTTCATTGCATTGGTTCATCTTTTGCATAGTACAGCAGAAACACACCGGAGAATATGCAGCCTTTATGAATAAAACGTTTTAACATAAACGAGGATGCAAAAAGTAGTTCCAGCGCAAAGACAGCTTGAAGCTTTTCGAGGAGTGACACTGGTAACTTTAACTGAGGCATTTCACAAGTCTCCTACGTAAATCAATCGTCACGCCATTTTTCATCATGATAATGCGAGTCTTCACAGTTCCAATTACCGAGCACAATATTATTCGAAATCACCTGGCAATTTTTACCCCACCCACCCACATTCTCCGTACCTTGCTCCAATGAAATTCCATCTGTTCCAGTCCCGTGAGATTTACCTGCAAGGAAAGGAGTACGATAATGAAGTTGATCTTCGCAGCGGACTAAATGATTTTTTCGAAGGCAGAGGGGAGAGTTTTTACAAGTGATCCTATTTAAAACATTACAGATATTTGGATACAAGTAGCTTATTAAATAATTAATAATATAGAAAGCAAATACTATCATTTACCACCGAAAAAACGTTTGCACACACCCAATACTTATTTGAGACGATATATACGAGTATGTATGAACAGAATGTAAAAAATGAGTGTAAAGTGAAATATCTTATAATATGTCTAATTAATCTCTGTGATAATTCGAGTTGTTTATTTTTAGAGTTATGTAGACCGATCGTAGATCGACCAACAACATTATTAATCTTGCTGGCCTTTTGTTTAGGGACTTGTGGGATTCGAGCAGTCTAGCACGTGTCCCTATATTATCTGTGAGGCCTAATGTATAATTTCCTTAGCCTTGGACAGAATTATTTTTTCATTTGAAATGAGAACATCATACTACCTACATATATCTGACATGCTATTTATCGTTCTCACTGATCCCATCTTCTTTCCTTTGCAAATTATGTCAACTGCAGATTCGGGTGTTACGGTTAACGGGTTTTTAAATTTTAAAACCAAAATGGGACGAGAAAATAATCAAAAAAATTATAATAGATTCAAAATTAATTTGTACCCCAAATATTGTGCTCTTAAAGAGTTAAAGAACTCAGCGCAAACTTCATAAGATAACTATAATTTTACAGCTAAGATAAGTGCTAGTTTATTGAGCAGAAGTCTTTTATACCTTTTGCCTTATTATGTATAATGATTAGGGCCTAATGGTATCTTAGTTGCCAGTTGTTTTGGTTCCTGGGTCGACTAAAGAACAATCCCTTGCAAAATTCTATTTCCAAATACTTTTGTGAAAAGTTTAAAAATAGTAGAAGGAACTAACTCACCTGTGTGACCTGCATTAACTTCTTAACAACGTCTCGCCCCAGTATATGATCAAAAACAGCTTGAAGAAATGGCTCGGCCATTATCGACAGTTTCAGCTTGTCTCTATGCCATATGAGAACCCGGGATTCCTCCATGGCCATAATTGATACCTGTCCGAATGAAAAATTGTAAAAAATATCGAAGGATTTTCCCAGTGGCACTAACCTGGAAGTAGTCATCCGTTGACACTCCAAACCATTCCGGAGAGTCTAGGAACTGATGAGGAAAAACTATGTGCAGAGCTCTTTGATTTTGAGAAACGACTAACCTGAAAAGATAGAAGGGGCGAAATCGATTATCCGGGCACCTTGCGATACTCAGGTGTTAAGTCAAATTTGATTACTCAGAGCGTTCGGAGCCTTTGGATTGGAGAGTTGCTAATTTGCTTTCTATCTACCTAGAGGGTTCCAGGTAATCTCATTCGAAATTTATAGGTCTCATTAGACCCTCCGTCCTTGAATTGCTTGTGGACAGAGATCGCAGATATTTTTGTTGTGCTTTTACCGTCCACCTACCACCCCGCCCATTTAAAGCCCCAAAAATCTGATAAGCCAATTCCGTACATTCCCCTGGAGGAAATATAACTAATTTAGTGATCCCCATCGGCATCCACTTCGTCATGGTTGGGCAGCTTACAGAATTGAGACCGTGACAATCAGGTTCGGGCGTATCCCCCTTTGTCCTGTGTTATTCCTTTGAAAATTTTCCTGCTGTGGCATTCCGGTTGCTTTTCGAGAAAATAGGGTATCAGGGACTTCTCGGAATTTAATCGAACTAATGAGTTTTCCACCGTACGGCGGCGTACACGTGACGTGGGTGAGGGTAGGCGTAAAGAAATTGCGAAAATGTAAATGCATGAAGTAACTAACTGCGAAGGGCTCTGAGAGGATAAGGAATAATTAAGCAATTACTTACTTTCCTGATAAAACTAATGACAAACTATCGACTTTTGTGACTTTCTCTTGTGCATACACCTCCTGGTACTTGAGAAATCTTATCAGCTTCATGCAATTGAGAACTTTTTTGAACTGGAGGCGCGATACCCTAAGTGGTTTGAAAAGCGCCTCGTAGACCTGCAAGTAGAACAAAGGAAACATATTATTTTCTGTAGATCTTACGTAGGTACTTGGTAGTGATGAGGGGGGGCGTAATACGTATTTTTCAGACTTCACAATCTGCATAAGTAAGAGTACGAAGCGGATGACGCGTTCCACCGAGAATATAAAAGTTTATAATTATTTGCACAACGTAATTTCGTCGGAATCACGTTAAATATTCCCACGGATTTTTTTTTAAACCCAGAGAGAGGTTGGGATAAATGGTCATAGTATTATTCAAGGGAAATTTGAAGAAGTTAATAGTTAGAGGCCATTCTACCGTGACAAATACTTTTTTAATTTTTCGAAAGTAAATTTATTTAAGAAATAGTACAATCAATCTGTCGAAAAAAAATGATTCTTTTCGGGAATCAACCCTGATAATGAAACTTGGTGAGTCGTTAGAGAATGATGAAAGAAAGCTTACCTAGCAATGGCCACGTGATGCCACCTGTGTGCGTTTTTGAAAAAACTCAAAAATATTTTTGAAATGCATTTTTCTCGAAAACTATGCATTTTACAGAAAAATTTATTAAACAAAAAATGTAGAGGGCATCGCTATCTACAATTAATGTCATTGGTGCTATGTTGTACAACAAAAAATGTGCGTAGTAGGTGGCGCTAAAGTGCCAAAAAAAGTGTTTTTCCACTTTTTTGTCCGGAAATTTTCATTTTTCAGCTACGATCCAAATGGAAAAATTGTTCCTTTTAATTTTATAAACAACTTTTATTTTAACATTTTTTTTATACAACTTACCGTTTCAGAGCTGCAGCTTGTTAAAGTATGAAAGTTCCAATATTACGCTTTCATATTTTTTTTTGCAATACCAATTACAATTGTTTATAAAATTGCTCTTTATTATAATTAATTGAAGATAAGCTCTATCGTTTAGTATCTAAGCTATTGTTATACATATATTGATTTGAGTCTTAGTTATAAAATAAAAACAATTTTTTCAAGTGTTGCGAAAACACGTCAACAGCAGGGAAAGGGTTACGCTGAAACCTATGCTAATTAGTTCTGTTGCAGGAATGATATCTAAGCTGTGTAAACTTTTGGTGTATGAATTTCAATGAAAGGTAGCGTAACATGACATATGTATTTCACTGAGTATTTAATTTTAGTTGTAGAAATTATACCACAAGCAGAAAAAGCAGTTCAATTATGTAATAGAGCAGTTAAACTGCATTTACGCTCAGTAACCTAACGTAAGACGACTCGACGTCCACGCATAGATTTAATTAGAATTTCTGAAGTTGCATAAATTATCATACATATGTATGTTGTTGAGCCCTAAGTCCGCAGAAGAAATTAGCCTCGCAAATCCCGTGCAACGGCAGTGTTTTCTCCCGTCGAATGTCATTGTTCACCCGCCCCTTGACGTCTGGTCTGACCAGAGTAACCACCCACCCGGTTGCATCTCGCGCTCGACCATTCGAGTGCGGTAATTTATGCAAGCAAATGGAACAGCAGAGATCTATAATTGCACCTACTGCAGAATGTGCGTGCAGTCTATTTATAAAGAGCCTTCCCGCTAATTAGCTAGAATTGTGCATTTAATTCAACACATGTCCTCAGTTCGTGCCCCATTAGTTGAGGTGTGAGAGACATGCCGGCAGGGCACCAGTGTCAACCTGTTGCTACCGGAGGGACACGTAATTTATCCGTTGATGGAGCCCGGTGAAATTATCTCCTTATTCCATCAGCATATCAATTGCCCTGAGGTGTCGCATGACCGACACTTTCTTATGACACGCCTCCAGCGACTACTGACCTATGCCAATTCGGTTCGTCAATCTTGACGCGGCTCGACCGTGTGGATGCCGGATGGCAACTAGCTGGACCGGCCAAAACTGTCGTTGCATTCATAATTAAGCAGCAAATGTTGAGACACAACACAATGGACACTTCCTAATTGCCCTGTGCGTTGGTGTATTAGGAGAGTGACTTGACTTGGCTGGCCGTCGAACTCGGCTGATTGAGCGATGGTCAGATAGTCGCTAGCTTAATAACTTTATTGGTGCTGCTGTTTTTGGTCCCGCGGTTCGGCCACCACGCTATTTGCCAATTGCAGCGTCTTTTTATTGTGATTTGCAAGCTGACACCAAACAACTAACAACCTAGAAATGAAACGAGTAATAACGAGCACACGGAGGAATGGATGGCGCACGCTTGGTCACGTAGGCCACCGCGATATTCTCCCGCGAGAGCACCGTTTAGAGTACTAAAGGTCTTAAAAAAGCAATGCACTTGGGCGACGTGTCTTTAAGAGCGCAAAAGAGAAACCCCCAGGGTCTGGAAGAGCGGCCCCACAGCCCTATTTACAGGTGACTAAGCCTGTGTGGGAGCTAGCTGCCGGAGAAATTACAATCGCCTTATCAGCTGTAGTTGAATCATACACGCACGCGCATTTGCACATTCTTGCAATTAAGCAAACACTGCACCCAGCCGGGGCGCCAGATTCGCTCTCATGCGATTCTCGTGCGATTCCCCGCGGTTTGTGACGTTGCACATTCCCGTGGCTCACACTGTATGCAAATGATAAAGGAAGTGAATTGCTCGGTTAATTTCCGTTTCAGGTGCGCCCCGTTTTTCAGATTTATTGGTGAAATGACATCATTTTAATGCATGCACTTCGAGTGTTTAATGCGCCCGTAATTCCCGAGCCCACCTGCCACTTCCTCGGCCCTCGGACGCAGGAAAGACGAATGGCCAAAAATGCACTGCATTAGGTTTGCAAATTTGCATATAAAGCAGCCCCGACCTAATAAAATTCCTTCCCTTGAACAGCCCCGCTGTGGCTGTTCCGTACAAGCTAGCCTTCCTCCATAGAGCTCTGCTCTTAAAGCCAAGGGAATAAATTACCCAGCCGCGACGTCATAATGTCGTAAATAATATTCCCTCAAAGAACAAATGCGCCAAAATTGCGAGAAAGGATAATGCATCAAACTTGTCGTCTATTGCGCTGTCGAAATGTGCCCGGGGCTCCATAAAGGACAATAAAATCGAAATTTGATTTATTCTCGACAGACCTCCCATTGCGAATGAGCTTATGTACATATGTGCGAGTCCCATGAGGCGGACGCTCATCTTAAAGCTCATAAATTCTGTCTGCGGCGCGCTCGCAAGTTATTAAGACATTTTTGAAATTATTCAGACGTAACTCGGTGAGTCCAGCCATTATACGAAGCGGTACTAAATTTCCCTGAGTTGCGCATTAAGAGTTTTCTCCCTTCGCTTCACCACGAACTTCAATTACGTACAAACGTGTTCCAAAAGACCAGAAAAAATGGAATCAGTTACGACCGACTAGTAATGGGGAAGATGTAGCTATAAAATTTTCCCGTTTTTGCGTTTGTCTTAAGCAGAATTGAGAATTTTGCTACTGTGCTCCGATGGCAGAGAAATGTATTCTATTGAAATACATTCTGGATTTGCCGACAAATGAGCAATACAACATACCCGCATGGGTCGTATGCCGGAGGCATAAAATCCATAAATTTCAAAACTGCCAAAATTCACTCTTTCATACTTTCAGCGATCTTGACGTAAATCTTGGGAGACGTTTTAATGTAAATCTGAAGAAGAGGAAAAACACATTGGCCAGAAACTTGATCCTTGACGTACCCGCACCGCGGGTTTGCTTTGCGACGCTTTCTCGGGTGAATATTTCTGTAGACGGAACTTCTTTTTGGCCAGAGAATGTACTAAGAGCCATTTGGATATCAAAGTTTGCCTTGGTGCATTTTCAACTCAGAAGAGATTTGTTACAATTTCATTGTTGTCATAAAATCGTTGATACCGGTTAGATCCCATGCTCTTTGGTCCTTAAAATGTTATATAGATATATGTTAAGTGAGGATGAAAAAGTTACAGTTATTTAAGGGTAAGCATTATGTATCAAATTTATTAATATTTTATGAAACATCATAGAAACTCATGACGTAGCTGAAATAAATGCAGTTGTAAAAAACAAAAATGTATAGAAGTTTCCAATTTATTGGAATTTAACTTAGTTGCCGAATTTCAATTTCTGAAATCAGCGACCCCAAAACCCTCATATGCCAACTTTTATGAACATCCAAAAACTACTTGCTTATGTAGGTCTCCTCAATTTTCGTTTAAAATCTTTGATCATGTTGGACATCAATTTAACTTGCAAAAATATTTGGTTATATAATGTTAATAACATTAAGAGAAACCATCACACTCAGTGTAGTTTAAAAAAAATTGAATTTACTTTCCTTAAAGCCCTTCCTTATATAGGTATACTATCATTAATATCAGGAGATTTTTTAAGGGCCTTTAGGTAAAACTTTGTATTCGGTTAATTTTGTTATTCATATATTTCAGGTACATTATTTATAAAGTTATGTGGCATTTTTATAAAAATGAGATATGGTCGTTTAACCATCTTACGAACAAAGTTGTAAAATTATTAAGTCGTGGTAAACCTTTCGGAGCAAATTATAGATGAAAATTTTTTTTAGTGTTGTAAGCCAAGTGGTTCCATAGAGGCATATGTTATATGTATGTAGGGACATAACTTATCATATTTCCTATGATTCCACCCAATGCAGATGGTGACTTATAAATTTGCCGAATAGACAACGTCTGAAGTGAATGTATGAAACTTTTCCTATTCGCTTTTTTATGTCCTTTTGCCAGGTAGCGGTTTAAAATGTAAAATTTATTTTCCACGTCCCGGGATTATTTGTTGTTTGCTTTTTAGCAATTCTCGTACATCTTGCAAAGTAATGTCGTAAAATTCCCCTTGAGAAAACTTTGTCACCAGGTGAAAACGTGAAAAGAGGAAGTTGCTCCTTTGAGTCGATTCTAATTAATTCAGGTCACATGCGAAGTCTTAAGAAATATAAATAAATAAGTGTCTCGAAACTAGTTCAGTCTTGAGTCTTGAGTATACAACGGACAAACAATCTAAAAGTAAAAGGCGCAGAGCAACATTTAATTGGGTAAGTAAACAATAAGACTAGATGCTATCGCACGCCGCTGAGGGGCTTAGTTAATCGTAGATCGTGTTTGAATCGAATTAATTCAAATCTGCTGGCAGCCCATACGTAGATTATGCATTTCGATTAATATGAAAGTGAAGGCGCCTTGATTGAATGGTATGAATAAATATGAATGCGATCGAACCCTGTGTGCTGCCGCCTTGACGTACTTCGAGTTCGTCATATCATTAATTTTGGGTTAACCAGGTAAAATATAAATGACCTACATACATATCCACAAAAATAAAGGGAAACCTGAGGAATTCCGAATAAGATACCTTTTCCCCAATAGGGAATATTAAAGGAAGCATTAAATTGTTAAAGAAAACCGATAATCGCTGGAAAGCCAGCAAGCCCGGAAAACACGGATACCCGAGAGGGGGCGAGGGACGAAAACACAAAACGAGTAATTGCTCCCAATTGTAAATAGATAAATCTCGGCAAGCCATTGTAATGGCCTTTGGTGTTTCATTTTTTATTGGGCCACACACTCACGGCAGTAAAACGAAAATTGGGGTGCTCCAGGATCGAAACGTGTTACTAAAGGGGCACAAGCCTATTCGCTGCTCGGAAATGGAGCTAATCCGTACTTTACAGCAAATGTGTATGTACGTAAAAGGCCAAAGCCATGTCTTCGGCTACATAATAGGGGTGGACGGTCATTTCCCATGTGAGGACGAATGGGTGTTCACGAAACAAAATGAGATTAGATTTGTGGTAAGTACGCGTGGTCATCGATTTTGGTCGCCTAGATGTGAGGAGACGCCTGTATAAGACCGAATCTGTCTTCCGTTTATCTGACTATTTTGTATTAAGTAAATTGTTCCCGGAACAAATGGTGACGCTCGAGGTAATTGGACACTTGGGCGCCAACATATAAACGCCTCAGCTTACAGCCACTTTTTTATGTCTTATCCAAGGAAAACGTGTCTAAGTAATATATTGCATTCATTTCCACGTCCGATGGAACGGCCAATTTACCTCTATTTCATTATAATTGATGGCGCTTGAACGGACTTTGCCTGAAGAGTTTTTGTATGAAAAAATGAAACTAGAGTAATAGATACATATCACGTACTTGGATTCGTTTTCAGATATTGATATAATAAAATTGGAAGTGTGCGACTAGTTCGAAATTAAGAATTATTCGTTCGAATAATATTTTGAATATTTAAAGAAATGCAATACAATTTGGAAGATTTCTATCGAAGGCCTCTCTCTGACTAAATTTAAAGCACATTTGGTATACCGCACGACAGCAATTTGGGTCCCCTCTTAATTATGATCTGGTTGTCTTTCGAAAATCGTGCCACACCAAAAATTTTTTGAGACATGACATAAATATATTTTTAGGGGGAACACTACTGTGATGTTAATTCTGAATTGCCTGAGTCTTCCGACTTTTTCTTATTTTATTAATTAATTTATTACGAATACTTTGAATTATGTTCAACCACATTTTTAATAAAAAAAATCACATAATTTTACTACAATATTTTCGTGAATATTGACTGCAGTTTCGAGGTTGCGTTTTTTATTCACCACCATAAAAAAAACATATGAAACGGTACGCATCTACCTATAATATATATTAGCGATAACTTACGAAAACTTACCCACTCTAGTTTAACCCTTTCAAGCTCTGCATAAAGAATAGCGTCAAAAATGGGATCAACCTTTTATTTTACGGTTATATCTCTAAACTAATAATATAGTAGTTACCAATCCGAGTATTCCGAACAAGAAAAATATGACAAAACCGTTTGTTAATTATATTTGCTATGACTACTCGTAAAATACCCCGCAGAAAAAATAAATGACGAAAGTAACACACCGATGACAGATTCAGATTTCAGCAGTTTCCTATTTGCATTTGCTCCAGAAATATTTACAATCAACTCTCTACTAGTTTCCCGATAAGGGGCACAATGCCAACATATCAAGCCCAGTAACAAGTAGCGACACAACAAGTTGCTTTCAATACTGCAAAGTCAATTAAGTGCTGAAATGGACATGTAAGTCGCTACTGATTTGATGTGCAATAAATAATAATACCTGAAGGCAATACGACAGACAGGCAGACGGACAGACAGAAGTGATTTAAGCGGATTAGAATGGATTTATTAATAAAAGTAGGTAAATCATTTCGACAACAGGAAGAATCGACCTGAAATGAATTTGTTGCTTCTACTTAAACTGGTAAATCGTCGTTTTTAGAATCGTACGTGGGAAGTAAAGTAATTGAAATCACGCACAAATTCCATTGCTTGCTATGTTTCCTTAACAGTCAGTAAATAGTCCGTAAAGCAACATTGAGACCAAACAACGTGCGGCTTAATTTCTTCCACCTGCTCTAAGACAACATTTATCTCAAGTGCTAATCGGACCACATGCGGTGATTAGTTACCGCCCATTTCTGTCATCATCTGCAATCTGCCATCTTATAGTTATTTTCCAGAATGCAACCGCACTTCGCCTGCCGGGTTTGCTCAAAGTAAAAAAAAAGAAAACTTCATCCAGACCTATGTGAGATTATCTAAATTGCAGAAGAGGTGCGATAAAATAAACTTGTTCGGCTATTGATTAATTGCGCAAATATTTACTCAAAATCGTATTAGTACCGGCCGCAAATGTGCACTGGATACAGTGACACTAATGGAGATATCTTGATAAATATCTGTGATTTGCGCACGTAACGAGAGTCGCCAGGGGTCTTTGAACGCGTTACGATAGAAGATGCGGCGCCTATAAATAGACCATGGATGCAGAAATGGCTCAAATTCATTCACCCTCAGTAACCAGGTAAACATCAGGTATCGCGAATGCAAGAGAGATATCAAAACCGCAAGAATAAATCACTGGAGCATGCGCAACACATTGCACTCAAGACGTGCTTAGTGCTAATTTATTCATAATTGCTTGTAATCTTAGAATTCAACAACACTTTAAATTTGTTATGCGATATCTCTAGAAAATAAAAAAGAACCTATCACAATTTACTGCACAGATATGTGTATAGTATGTTTCAATCAAATCTGAACTGATTTATGATAATTGAAAAATTTCCGGGACTTTTTTCGGCAATCAGAAGAAGCAGTTTAACAAGAATTTGCATTTAAATAATGCAACCCACTTCTAACAAATATCGTAATCCAACAGAATTGTTTGATCACTCATTTAATTCACAGGTGATGTGGGCAAAGTCCCTTGGGTAGACGGAGACGCAAGTGAGTGCTTATAGTGGAGTTCGAACCCTCTGTGTTTACAAATGCTTTAATAGGAGATAGCTTTTTTTACTAAAAAGTGCGGTGACATCAAGGCTCGTTGATAGTAGTACTCCAGTTTTATGGTGCAGTTGGGGTCTACGTCTGCCTACGAAGTGATAATTTAACTAATTTGATTACAACTACTTGAGCTTTGCTGCATATGGTCAATGCCAGTTGCTGTTAAGTGTTAAGTCATCAAATCATGATGGAAAGTTCTTATCGTACAGAAATCCAAATAAATTTGTCAGAAAATCACGTCATGCTCAGCAAATTTAATTAGTCACTATGTACATATGGTACATATGATTACGAATATGGAAGTTGATCTGAACCTGAATGACTTGCGAATGCAATTATAAAATTTCAATCAGATATTGCCAGGGTGCACAGGTTAAATTTTAAAGCGCCATTTAAAGGTGTGTGTGTGTGTGGGAGGGGTTTATCGGAGAAGAAACAAGATAAAGTTTGAAATTCCTCTCTGTCCCTTTTGGATACTACTGTGTTGACCCGTAATATCTCTTGTCGGGGGCTACCTGTGTCCCTTGGTTAGTTAGCCATTTACACAAATTTGACTTAAAAATCATTCTTTAAGGCAGTAGGTAGGTATAACAATAATTCGCATTCGTGTAGCATTACAAAAACAATGCTATGAAATGAAATAGGTAGTAGCATTTTAAGTCAATGTTATCTGTAAAATCGCAAAAAGTTAACTTCATTGTAGACGTGACATCGTAGCAGTTCCCAAGCTGAAAACATGAAGGTCAAACTTCTTATCATAGCATATCAGACGTTGGTGGACGCCCTAATAGAAAGCGTTTACACCTCGACCGCTGTGATTCACCTTTTCCCAAGAAAGATCTTGACAAATTCCCGTCCATTAAGCCATCATCATCCGGAACAGCACGAGGGGTTTATCACGTAACCACTAACAGCCGAAAAAAAGCTGAGCTTTTCAATTTATATTCGGGGCGACTAACTGCTCTCCTTCAAAAGAAACCGAAATTACATCAGAAAAAGAAAGAAAAATTAGTTCGCCTGCCAAGATGACAAGGCACAACCCGTCTGATGCGACATGCGGGCCCCAAACTTTTTTTGCGATTAACTTGCAAAATTCCACATAGTGAGGACAGACATTCTTAAGTGGAGCCTTCACATGTCTGGCGCAGTAGAAGCCCGATAGTCACCATATTAATGGCTGTTTGGGATGGGCTATCTGCGTTTTTGCGCTACTGCCACTATGGGAGGTAGAGTTGCTTGGTTCTGATATTGTACGACTCAGCTAAAATCTCCTTGCAAGAGAGTCCAGGGATATTATTTAAAATAGGTAATCCAAAATATATTTTATTCCCAATACACACACGTAGTTAAAGAATTTCAGTTCATTTTCATATCATTTGTAGGAATATACATTCTGCGTGAGATTTAACTCATTTAAAACAAAAACAGTGCAAACTAAATGCACTTGGGATCCCACATACTTCATCTGGCTGTCGAAAGATAAAAGAATGTATTTACGAAATAAAAAAAAACATTATTATTTACTTGTAGTTGTTATATTGTTTGTATTTTTACATCTTTTGATTCTAGAACTTTTACATTTTATCTCGAGTTTTTAAATTAAAAAAAATCATGTCTTAATTTACAACCCGCACAAGCCATATATCCCCATAGGCCTCTTTTGCCCTGACGCCTTTAAACGATGCTCAGCTAAAATATTATCCGCGTTTGCATGGTGATACAAAATTGGTTCAGAATCAGCAGAGTAAGACGAAAAGCAAAAAAGCAAAAGCTCTCAGCTGCCGGGTTAATAACCTTTCACGTTGGCTTTGATAAGGGCCTGATCTGGATATCCTCCGTCGAAATTTGCGCTTATGAAAGAATTAAAGAATTCAGCCCTGCGGCCGTTCCAGTAAAACTGTCGTTGGACAATGAAAGATGACCTGCCGGTGTTCGGCCGTGTAGCCTTCTGGGCTTCGGAATTCGGGAGATGTGGTTCACAAAAGGAAAATTACGAAAGTGAGGAGATAATTCACGCCCTGACATCCCAAACAAGTCAGGGGATTAGGGCCACTTGTACCCGTGTCGAGTTCGTGCAGTCCGAAGAAAGCAGCGCGTCCTCCTAAAATAACAATTAACACAGCCAAAAAGCGGACAAAGCCTGGATGTTGCGGCGAATCGAATGTTTCGCATTCTTCGCTAAATTAATTCTCATTATTTGCCATCGTCAGTGGCACCAGCTTTTATTAGCTGAAAGTCGAGGGCACGTACGCCCTGCAGTTAATTGAGCCATGCTGAGAAATTTTTCTTTTAATTGACTGATATGAGACGGACCGGGGCCGTGATTCGAATAGAAAGGATTTTCCAATTACCAACTCTTCTAAGAAGCGCATCGTCTTACGTATACATGACAAGCAGCCACGCCGATCGTTTTCAATGAAACCACCGGCAAACGCGTCTGCCTAAGTCACGTTGCGTGGACGTACTAACAATCTTAAAAGGGGAAGACATCTCGCGACTTAGCGGGGTTTTGGTCTCTCCCATACGCGTCGCGATTCGCGATAAAACCGTTCTCTGGAATCCCGCCAACGCACACATGCAACCAGATTCGCGATCGATTGGAGAATAAACTGTATCACTCGGAAGAGCACTCTCTCGACGGTCGAGGTATAAAACTGCATCGAACTCTTGCATCGGAGCATTTCAAACTAATACGGGGAGTGTTTCGGACATCTATAGGGGCGAGTGATCGCGATCAAGCGTATACCTGAGCGTGTGAATTTGAGTGATTGATTGCAGTAAAGATAGATCGCAGTCGCGTGCCAGATTTTTGCAATCGCGGAATTTTGTGCACGATTAGGCGATAAAATATGTGCCAACAGAGTGAGATGAGTGAAATGGAGTTACGTATTGAACAGCTTTATCTGCAGGGAATGCCGCGTAAGATTGGCAAAAGTGTCAAATACACGCTGCTTAAAAATCAAAGCTGCGTAATGTGCTCGTGCAATGAAGATGCATCCTGTACGTGTGAAACGAAGAATTCTACAAGAAGTGGTCATAGTCATGAGTCCTTCAAAAGTGATATTTTGGCAGTCAGCACACAATGGACACGAAAATTCTTTATGAAGGCCAACGAATTTGGCGAAACCATAAAGAAATCAACCACCTACAAGTGAGTATTGGGATATCCAGGTTTACTGACGACTAAGAGTGTGCATTTTTTCTAACTAGCGTGAAATTATAATTCTTCCACTTTTAGTTCTTTTGAGAGTAATTTGATTTTTGTTTTTGTGAGTCCACAAAAATGTAAAAATTTAATCCCTAACCAAAGTATACGTATCTTGTACTATTTCTACAATGGTTTGAATTTAGCAATTTCTGAATAAAACCACATTTCATGCGATATATGATTCGTTACCTTTATTTGAATGAGGGAATGTATTCCGGGATATCCGAAACGCAGGTGTAATTTCTTAAGCATTTCAATAATGAAAGTTCCACATTACTGACTGAAGGTGGTGGTAAAGAGAGCAAACGAGAAGTATATAAATGTTTCCAACTTTTTTTCTGAAACTCTGCGCCTTAATATATTATGTACCTACGTACGTTAAAAACGATCGAGGTAGCGCAGTTATCGCGAATTTTTCATGCAGTGTTTTTTTATATGCACTTAATTCCAACGATCAAAATGTCTTCACGTACCCAGATCAACGGGTAAGAAGTAATTAATAAAAGTGAACTCAGGAAGTGCATGCCATTTTGTAAATGCTTATAAGTTATAAATTTAGAGCAAGATACCTACGCGTGATTTTACATGTTCTTTGTTACAATTTGTTGTACTATCATAATCGTCCTATTGCACAACATAATTGAAACTGTGATATGGTATGCATATCATAAGAAGTCCAAACGAGAAACCTATACATATATGTTAGTTATGCATTGTTTTGCGGTTTATAAAATAGACAAGTGGATTATACGTAATAACATGCACAGTATAATTCTAGCATCTTAAATACCGTCAGGACATCGAGAGAGCAATAATAAAACTACCAACAAAATACAACTTTATAAAATCTTTCGGTGTGCTTTTGTGCAAGAAATGTGAATGATACACCTTGTGATAAATAGCTGCAGAAGAGGATTTCCAGTTAACATGATACATACATGTACATTTATATCCTTACGATAATATTACGTCAAGTCTACACTCAAAATCAATAGGGGTACGAATAGATCTCTTCGTCAAGTCGTCCTAAATTTAATTTAAAATTAAATCATAAATTGATCTAGTCATGCGAGTTTGAATAAAAATACCTCCAGGTCAATTATTGTCATCCGCTTGAATGTTAAGGCAAAATACAGAAATATTCCGGTCTATGTTTACTGACCGCACTCACCACCTTCCTTTATTTTTTGCTTCTTTTGATACGTGCGATGCAAAACATAAAGCCTTCAAAACGGATAAAAGAACTCCACTAACATCCCGATCCATTTTAAG
Organism: Neoitamus cyanurus; assembly: GCA_947538895.1. Taxonomy (NCBI): domain Eukaryota; kingdom Metazoa; phylum Arthropoda; class Insecta; order Diptera; family Asilidae; genus Neoitamus; species Neoitamus cyanurus. The sequence continues at coordinate 37,144,144 of OX384543.1, forward strand.
ACGTTTGAATTTGGAAGCTGTCAGTTAGGAAACGTTACGGATTCATTGTAGCCTAAAAATCTTCAAACGTCAGATTTGCGGTGCAATGACCTGGCAATTAGTAACAACTAATAACTTAACAACACTATCTTATCAGGTAATTGAAAATGATCAAGCCCCTTAATAATGGTTGCTAACGTGATAATTTCTGTGATACGATTTCTTAGATTGTTTTGTGTTTGGTATTGAAAGTAATGCAATTTTTAGTAATAACACCTTCGGATGCATTAATATGAGCAACTGTTGAAAAATAACAACATAAACTTCCAATCCAGAGATCCGAGAGTTTTGTTGTTATATTTAATTCCAAAATTTTAGAGAAGTCGGATTAACCTGCGCAAATAAATTAATAATAATTGTTGTTGTAAATTTTGTCAAAACATAACACATAAGAAAGTGATTTTATACATGCATTAAATTTCATTAAAAGAAGAGTCTATGGAAGTCTTATACCAAACCTACGCAGCTCGCAAGCCGTTCCGATGATTTCAAGAAAAAAGAAATGCAATTAAATTTCATTAACAGTCTCCAATAAAAGAGATATTATTAAATGCTTCATCAAAGACTGAAAAATCAGGAATGGCCCTAAAAAGCAACCGCCCGATTTCCTGAATGATCAAATGCAAAGAATTCGAAGCATCTTGTTTCTTAACTAAGAGGCATTTGTCTCCGATCACTTCTGTGTCTTTAAATTGATGTTAATTTTGCATCTTGTATGCATCAGAGGCCTCGTTTGTCGGGTCGAACGGGTACAGGCGCTACAGAAACGCATTCAACTTTTGACCCTGTTTCAATACTATGTCGGGATGCATTAGTTCCTTGGCGAAGCACCAAGAATTTATGCGAAATAAACAAGGCATCACTTACTTTAACGGATTTATAAAGGGATTATTATTTTAAATCAGCTACTCTGGAAACTAACACCACTTAAGACAAAATTTGGAAATAGCTAAAAATTTATTAAAAAACCGTATCGGTATGATTTTCGTTTAAAATTTATAAATCTTCGAAATTATTATACTTACTGAATCAGCAGAAACCGCTGAGTTCCTATTCATATTTTTTGTTTTGTATAGGTATATTTAAATTGTGTTCGATTATCAAAAATGCTTAACAACCCAACGTGCTCTACATCGCGTGATCCGAACAGCCTCAGGCCTCTTCGGTGAGCATAATCACGTATTGACATATGTATGTAAAATACGGTTGCCAGACTAAGAATAAGTAGACGACGTGTTAGCAGTCAGGTCGTCGTTTGTTCTAAAATTTGAGACATCCATCAACAGCAGTCGTCGCAGTGGAGAAAAAAAAACATATTTGCAGGAAATTGAGAAGCGCCACACCGGGAAAAGTATGTCGCAGCATACTCCAAGGCACGTTCTGCAGCCGTTGCGCTGGAAGTTTTTTGTGTTTTCATTATTGTATTATAACGTTGTAGTGTGATCTTGTGAGTTTGTTTCATTTTTTTTGCAATTTATTAAGGCGGGGGATTGTAACATAAAAAAAAACGAAGTCAATGTTTTATCGGTCGTATACTCGGGGGCATCACGCGACAAAATTATCTTCGCGATCGATTAAAATTAAACCCACTCAGAGGCGCATTAATTGCAGGCCGACGTGGCTTTTCTTGTCTTACACCTTCCCCGGATTACAGTCGCATTCATCATTTTTTAAGTTTTAATCCGTGTATCCTCTGCAAACGGACAAATAAATTGTAAACGTTATTGCGGGCCATTAATCAAGCAAAAAATTCGTAAACCCCGAAAAGAGCAAATTACAAGTGGTCACGCGGGTTTTTTCACGGGTCTTGTCAATACTCGCCGGATGCATCGGCAATGGCAAGAAAAGGTAAAGGTAATTGATGGTTCCAGTATCTTTTGATTTACGAGGCAACCGAAAGTGCCCTGCCGAATTGCACCAATCAGCCGGGGCGAGCCCAAAAACCCGTGCTGCTGCCGCCTCATTATTGCACCAGTCGCTATCTCCTGAAAATTTTTCGCGCGGTGCTGTGCAGCTTAATCACCCGCGGGAACGAGTGAGGCTCGCTCTTATGGTGACAAGCCATTAAATTCGCGCTTTTCGCATTGTCGCAAACACCTTTAGTTTCCTGGTGAGGTTTTTTACTTTTTTAATTTCTCAATTAACCGCCGGATCCAATCCGCCACATTGAGAAGCAATTAGCATACTGTCGACCGTCGACCTTGTACTCGATTCAATGAGTTCGGGTGATGTGGAGGCACGGCGGGTTTTATCGCAATGAATATAACGAGAGAAACACAGCGCTCTAAAAATACCTCGGGGGAGATATTTATAAAACTATTTTTATTTTCTAACAAATCCAGCACATGGCGCCGTGTCGTCTGCGTCATTGTAAGATAAGCATGTGACTGCTGTGGGAATCATGGGAAAAAAAACCCTACTTAATGCATATAGGAAAGCCTATGGCCCCTGGGATATATGTACATATTTGTAGTGGATTTCCCATACTCGGAAAGTATCCTGATTTTAATCGCAACTGCTTATCCAATAAGACATTTTAAACTAGACAAACCGGTCACGTGCGTGACTGTACTGACACCCCGGAGGTTCCGTATTTGTCCCGTAAACAATCCCATAATAAATTGCATTTCACGGGGAAAATTTAATAGCCTTCACAACATTGCAGTGCGACTTAATTAGACAGTGGTGCAATCTATTGGCAATAAATAATTTAAAGGTTTATTTATAATCATTTAGCAAGTGATGAGACGTATTCATTTTATTTGTGCTGAGAGCTAGTTCATATTTTTATTTCTGTTCTTGGGTTTTTCCTTGATGTCTCCGCGTAAAGATCCTACTTCCTTCTTATATCTCACGCAGTAATCTAACCTCATTACGACTTGTGTGGCGCACAGCGCTATCTTGTTGGAAATAAACGTCGTTATGGTTCAAAGCATCTATTCCACGTAAAAAAGTACGTGAGGATTGTGCGGTAACAAAATTTTTGAAATAAATCACCATCAGCCTAAAAATCGCACCAAACTGTCACTTGTTCTGCATGGAAAAGCTGCTCTATGTATTGGATTGATTTAGTTTGCCACTTTGAATGTGGAAATGGATCTCATCGTACAGAATGATTTTTTGTTGTAATTGGTGTCCCCATGCAATTAAACAGATTGCGTACTTCATGATTCACACGCTCGAAAGTTCTTGTGTTAAGTGGACTTTTTAAGCCTTCAGAACAAGACCTTTAAGCAAAATACGGTGAAGACTAGTTGGTTTGTGTCATTCTCAATTGCTACGAACGTCTTGGAATAGATAAAGATGGCAGCACTTTCAGCTGCAGCAACATTACTTTATGTAGGTATAATATTTATTCTAAGTCCTTGGTATTTTAAAAAGTTGATATAAGTTGGAACTACGTTCAGCTTAGCTTAATCAAATAATGTCTAAATGATAGCGATTAATGGTTTTCTAATAGTACCATTAATTAAACTCCGACGAAGTTATTACATCCGCCTAAAAGTACTTAATTTGTTTGTGTTGATAAGCACACAACATCGTAAACAACATTTACTTAATTAAGAAAGGAGCTTGCTGCCTTCTAATCGCAAAGGTCATTTCATACACCTCTTTCTGCAAGATCAGAAAGTCAGTTGCAAAGTTCACCCAACTGTATCAGAGCAATTACGAAGCAAAAGGAAAATTTTTGGTTGCTATGGCCGCAGTGACTGCTTCCAACCGAACAGTGAAACAACTATGAGGGCTTGCATTATACACAAAAGCTCTCCATTTCAATTAATTTTGCCTCAAAACATTGCGGGGAGACAATAAAGTTTTGTTAGTTTTGACCTGCGGCTCTTTGGAATTAAAACCACGCTCTGTGCCGTATATGCTTCAATCCAATTTTGTTTTTGTTTTTATTGGGAGGAAGACCGAGATTGAACGGTAAGGCAGCAAATAAAAGCCCTCTTCGGCGTTGGCATCGTGAAGCATGCCGCATTCATATAAAAATCTCATTTAGCTGTGCCCAAGGGGATTTTTCTTTCAATTGGCCCAAAATTATATTACAGTGCCGAATCTTGAAAGCTTTTTTTTCCAATGGAGCATTTATTGTATCCGTGTCGTTAGCCAATAAAAATATGACTCGGGGCCAAACTGCTTTGATAAAGGATTCTTATTTGAGGTTGAGAAAATCATAAGTCTTGTTTTTGTTTAATTTGTAAGCCTAATATTGTGTTAAGAGTATTCAATTTAGTTTGTTTTTCATTTTTTAGTATTAAGTCACAGTTCCGCAAAAATATTATATTATATGTGATGTCATCTATGAAACGGGACCTTATCTTGAGGTGAAAATTCTTGTAGAGAGCAGTGCAAGCAGGGAAAAACGGCCCTATTTAACAAAACAAAAAACAAAAATAATAAAGATCCGAGTTAAAAGTGTTCAAACATTTGAAACTTATTCTCGTGATTACCCTCAGCTGAAAATTTAGTGCTGGCAAGATAAGGCGCCTTGCACAGATGGCATGACGTATGGATATTGTAATGTAGCAATCTACGAAAAATTGCTCAGTAAGCTAAATGAACTTCGTATGAACCTTTCTTTCACCTGATCCACACATTCTGCTGAATTCCTGGTTGTTTACCTTTCCCCAAATGCGACAAATTTGCTTATTAAAATACCCACCAATTTAAAAACTTTTTCGTCAGAAAACATGGTTTATTTTTCTTTGCTTGTCATCAAAGGACTTCTGACGCCTGACAAATAATTTGATTGAAAGCAATTAATTTAATTCTTACAACGGGCCTTTTATCGATGAAATCATTAATTGCATTCCTTTCTTTTCAGAGTTTTCAGCAGAACAACGCAACCTGCCCATGTCATAGCACTTGGAATACTGTCATTTGTCCTGATGGCTGTCTGGCCGAATATCCTGGAAAGCGACAACATAGACGCCGAACTGGTGAAATCGAAGGACAGGAAAAGTGGCCTGGCCTTGGTGACCTATCTGGGAGCATTTGCGACACACTTTGGTGCTCAGATCTGGATGACATTCGTGTCGGGTAAGATAAAGCGTAACACATGTCTCCTGTCAATGCCGTTAACAACTGAACCAATTCCAGGACTGGCACTGTACTTCGCCCTGCCGCGACACACATTCGGCTTGTGCCAGCAGATCCTATTCCCGAAATATTTTGCGATGAACTCAATTTTGAGCATCTGCACGTTGGTGATGTTCGTCAAGGTGATTGGCGGCAAATGGGAATTCTCATCTTATGTGCAAGTTATAGCGCTCACCACCTGTGCGGTTATCGAGGTCACAGTACGCCTATATTTGGCCCCACCACTGCTCAGACTGATGCGGGAGAAGCATAAATTTGAAGTAAGCGTCGGTAGTGGGAAGGAAGTCGGTACCTTGGAGCAGAGAGACCTAATTAACTGTCCCCACTACCAGAGGATCCACAAATCCTTCCGGAGGATACACATGACCGTTGCGATGGGTAACCTGACCGCTCTCGTCTGCACTTTCCTGCACCTGCACTACCTCGCCTCGAAGATAAGCGTGAGTTAAGCAACAAAGTGAACAGGTCGAACTTCTTCAAGGATGTATTCTCCTTCTTTTGCTCAAGTCTGTGATATTTACGGAACGAATATTTACTTCAAGTATCTGTACACCCTCGCCTGAGCTTTCTTCATTTTCTCAAGCATCGAAGCACCTGCACACTCACATCACCCAATAGTATTTATTTAGGTTTTAGTGGCCCCTCGGAGCGGCAATACAACAATCATTTAGAGTAGAACAAGCATTAATCTTAGAATAACAAGAACGAATAAAAATAATTTTATGACTACATGCCGCGTTTCAAAGAACCACCACCCACTCCGCCACCCCATTAACTCGAGAAATTATCGCCCTGGCACTTAACTGTAATTAGGAGTCGCTCTAAGTAAATTATTGCGCCAGTAACAGGTGGCGGTCGACGAAAATAGACCCATAGAACCACCGGTGAACAGTTCCGAGACATGTCACCAGGGCAAAGTGCGAGATTGCAATCGATGATCACAGGAGGCGCCCCCACGCGACTTAAGTGAATGTAACTGGGACAAATAACGAATTTGCGTGTTTTCCAACTTTTCACCCTACGTCACGCTCCGGAATCCGGGCCCTAACTAAAAGTAACAAGTAGTTAACTACACTGTAGTGAAGACATTAATTTTGTTTTCATTTTAATTCTCAATTACAATTCCGTACATTTGCAATTGCTTTCAAAGGGCTGAATTCAGAGATCAGGCTTACTGCAAAAGTTCAAAACATGAAATTTGTTAAAATTGTCATATTCTATCCAGAGCTGTGAAATCATTACCCATTCCTAATTCCAATTCCATTCCTTGCAAATTATATTTTCTAATTTCATTCCTTTCCATTAGTAATGGAAATTAGCAAATGTAATTATAGTTCCACGGAATTAAAACAAGTAATGCAAATATTCATATATTCCAATAGGAATGGTAAAGGAATTATGCAGGAACTAAAAGCCGCTCCCAAGGAAGGTGGGAATCAATTCCTAAAAGGATTAATATTTTACAGCTCTATCCTATATGTTAAGCACCTATCACTTTCACGGATAAAAAAAAACATCAAAAATGTTGCCCAGGGCAAATGATTCATATTTCCATTATCATAACTTTTTTTATTATTTTTCTTAACCTGTTCACTTTCCCAGGTTTCTCATACATTTTACAGGTCAGCCCACAAGTGATTGCTTCTCTTCATGTAAACAACAGCCGACCACCTTTCAAGCTCTGCTCAGGTGCTGTTTATGAAGGTAGGCAAAGGTGGATTTACAATTTCCGCTTGACTTCGACCGCCCCGACACATTTAAAAAGCCCTTTCGGCTCCACAATAACTCTGAGCTGGGTCAATTCCCTGTCGCCCTTGTGTCAACATCAACAAGGGAAGTTGTATGCACATACAGCTTGGTTCCATGAATACCTCCATCCCATCCCGAAAAAGTGTATCTACTCGAACCAGCACAGCATAATGGAAAACCTAATCAAATTTATTTCAACTCGAGAAATTGGGAATCCCAGAATTTCCATACAAAAACACAGTTGAGGTAAACAAAGTAGAAGCCTTTCAGAATTATAGTGCTCAAGCCACCGGGGTTTCAGACATTTACATATTGATGTAAGTCTTCTTGAGTTATTTCTGGAGGCTGGTGTGCAAAATAGATTCTAACGTGCCTACATCATACATCACTTGCAGGATCAAATTGAAAGCCTTTTTCCTTTAAAACGCCTTTCGGAAGGATGGCATCGTATTACTTGAGATTAATAAAGTTTGGCAAATGGTTCCGCATTCCATTTGATTGTTCACATTAAAATAACAACTAACAAAATCAAATGAAATTGCCTTATGAACTCATAAGAAAATCATAAGGTATTTATTAACTTTGAAATTCATTTCATCATAAAATTAACAAAATGTTATTATTACACTCTAGCTGAGTTCGCGCGGCGCGTGATTGTACTGAGTTTTACCTTACACTGATCCTATTTACGCAATTAATTCATTTCAATTGATTACTTATTTTGGCGTCTTGTCATATGTGTTCGCCCGAAAAGTGTTTTATTCTGATGAAATCTCCTTAATCTTTCTTATTAATCTAAGTTAAGAAATTTTAGATGCCTTATTGAATTCATAGTTTTGAAATTCTGTTTAGAATATATACATTTAGTTTGACATCCATATACCCCTTAGTATTCTTCAAATTCATTTTTATTAAAATTGCTAAAAAGAGGAGGAGTTTCGGTCGCCATATTGGATTCGAATTGGATTTGGTTTGGAAATTGTCATAACAGATTCTAAATGAGAATCCTTAAAAACGCCCTTGTGTTGAGTTTCATGGCATTCCCTTAAAGTTTAACTTTTTCACCAGTCATTTTGGGTCCGCCATGTTGAATTGTTAGGGGAAAATTTGAAATCAGCGACTCCGAAAACCCTCTATTGCTGATTTTCATGGCAATCTTTCGAACTTTAACTGATGTAATAATTTAACTAACCGGTAGCCATCTTGGAGCCGCCATTTTAAAATCTAGGACTTTATCAACTTAATTAATCCAGTCAGAATAGATATTCAACCTAGACAAAATTGCACAAAACTGAAAATAATTACAGACCTTAAATACATCATTACAAATTAAATATCAAAAGTCCAAAGACATCGGTTTTTCGCATATTTATCGTAAACGGTAAGTCTTGCAATTGTCTACAATGATGCGAGTTTTCTAGACCCTTCTTTTAGCAGAAAAATAACTTTATTGCAACACTTTACCACGTTTCTAACTGAAGGTACTGAATTCATTTGAACTTGTGGGATAAAGCTAAAGCAACCAAAGCTTTATAGAGTTTAATTGATCGCGATTTAGGAGCTGAATATAATTAAAACGTAATTTCTACAAGCGGAGCAACATGTAAACTATGGATGTATCTTTATTCCGAAATTTCGTGAAGTGAACGAATTATTCAAACCAGAAGAAGAGGCAAGCTCAAATATTTGTTTGTTTGGAATAAGATATTTCATTAATTTCAAGATGTTTCATCAAAACCCCTTCCTATTTGCCTGCCAGAAACTTGCAAAGGTTTACTTCTTTCGCAATAATCCACAATCTCAACTTACTAATTGAAGGTGGGGGCTACAGAAATGAAACAGTATCCCTTTTATGAGCTAAAATTGGAAGAGCAAATTAATTTCTTTGAGGAAACTTGAGTCCTGAATTCAGGGCGAAATTCTTGGTAAATAAAATTATTTTGACTTTTGAACCTTGAAGAGATTTCACAAAGCGTTTTACTCTTGATGAAATATTAAATAATCGAAGCAAACAATTTTAATTAATATCGTGTTGGCTGTGTATAAAATTACGGGTGTAAGTAATAACAGGCATCGGCAGATCAGTATTAATTAATTGTTATTGTCACGGTCAGGTAACAACAGCAAACACAAGTAAATTCTTCGTCCTGAGCCGTAAAATAATTGTAAGTAACTATTAAACGAAAGCACCGTTCATTTTCGGATTCAATTACGAATTTAATGAAGGTAAGAGGTTTTAATAAAAGATAAATTAAATGTATAGACGTCAGGGTGGCCCATCAATGCTTACATTTCTCAACATTTCAACGAAATACTTTCACGTACTCTGTTCTATAAGGTAGAAGGAAGGCAAATAAAATGGAAAATTCGATTTGTTGGTCACCCTTTTAAAGCCGGTCTAGTTTGTCTCTATAATGTACCGCATCATCAAATCATAATTATACTATTTCGCATTCTTACCTTCAGTTTAGATGGAATATATTTTGTTCATGTGAATATTTATTTTAGTCATATTAATTGCAGAATAATAAATTTGTTGATTTATTGAGACTTGGAGCTTCACACTTTACAGCAGCGTTCTCCATGACTCTAGTAGTTATCTTCCATGTGCAGTCACGAAAAAATCATCCGCAAAATTCACGTGGTATGTATAATTGCCAAAATATCCGCCGTCGGAAATGGTAAAATACACAATTTTAAATTGCTAACATAAAATACCTACTTCACGGCAGTCAGGAGTAAACATATTAATATAAGCTTTCCAGTTGAGTACGATAAGTGATGATAATGATATATCAGGATGACGTTACATGGTGTCAATTGCCGGTAATTGTTATTGATAATGATAACCAATAATTAGGTTAAGCGATAACGATATGCCAAGCTAAGTGGAGAAATGTTTGTGGTAATTTATAAAAATCATCACGTTATATCTCGTTTACTTCTTTCACCGTCTTTTTGTAAAAAAAGGGGAACACTCCAAACAACCTGAAGCCGGTTGCATACATCCAAGTATCTTTTGACAAGAAAGCTGTGGGAATTGTTTATAAATTTATGCAAATGGGGCAATTGATTTACGAGTCCCCTGCTACCTCAGATTCGTCACTAATGCTCCGACGTCATGGCTTTATTATACGATTTACGTTTCTCTCATACTGATACAAATAAAATAATTGGCTATTCACGAAACACAGGAATACACGTATTTTGGTACCCACCTCCAAATTGGCTTACTACCTTGCTATGTGGGAATAAGCCCTTATGTCTCACTGGCTGTGCGTGCCATAACAGTTTTGTCTGCCGCCTAAACTAGTTATCTTGAATAAGTAAATAGAAAACGCAACGTAGAGGAAAGTACTAAAAAGATCGAGACCCTCTTAATATTCAGTTCCGGGCCCAATTAATCTTCGGCACACGTCGATTGGGAGGAGAGTGGTCGCAACAAAACATGAACCTGGCGTGCTGCCGCGGTGCGTGAATAAGAACCTCAATCGGCCTAAATTGCGTGAAATACTCCATAAAAATAATCGTTGCATGATGTCGAGGCTGCTTAATTGCAAAACTTTTATACAAATTAGTTTTGTGTTTGCTCGTAACTCTGCCGACCGCTACCCCAATTATCTGTGTCGGCAGCCAGGCAAGGACCGAGCGGTCTAGACAGCTTGGTTTGGTGGTGGGGAGCATTTCCTCATGAATATTAACTAAAATTCTAAGAAATGTTTCGCACCGATGCTGTTCAGATTCATTTCAAAGTTTGAACACTTGTCGTAATTAAACTCATAAATATTCATATGAAAGGTTTTTTCCCACCTGGTATGTAAATATTTAATTTAAACATCGTATGTTGTTAAAAGGATGTTATTTTCTAATTATTTTTTTTTAATATATTTCGTTACTTCGTTTGAAAGTGAAGACTTACCAAAGAGGACATCATAACTCCTACAATTGTCTGACATCAGTGAAGCTAGCCTTGAACCAATATAGCTGCTTTAAAGCGTTTTCTTTGCAAAACACGATTATGCACTCTTAAAATAATTGGTAAGTTTTGTAGTTCTAAATGAAATTTTCATACAAAATGTAATTCGAATTTTGTTATGCCCGGTGCGAGGTAAATAATAAATTTATCTGATTATGTTAACGTTAAAATAAATCAATCAAAAAGATGATAATGTTGTTTTAAAATTTAAGCTAAGAGAAGTAACTGGCAGCCGACTGAAATTAAGTGACAAAAACAACAAACTCAACTGTTACAAAATTTCAAAGTGCCTCTTCGCTATTTGATATTTATCAAAAGCACGCTTCCCTTTGTTTACGCTTGGATTACCAAAGTTGGCTGAAGTAAAGGACAAATTGCCGACGACAAACTTCTATTGAATTTCTCCAATTAAGTGCCCGAAAGCAAAAGTTTTCTCACATTCACCCGAGGCTCCAGAATCAGGCAGGACGTGCATTCAGTCGTCTGGGCTTTGAGAAAATTTTTAATTAGAGCAAACCCCCCATATTTGAAGACACTCAAAAGTGAGATCCGCACCCCGCTCTACCCCCTTCCTAGCCAACCAGAATCGCATTCACTACGATATGAAAAACATTTCCATTTTGAATTTCCCAGGCACCCCCGGCATCTGGTACGCTCTATAAAAGGCAGATTTTCAGAGTGCCACGGCATGCCGGCTTGCGCCCGAAATACTAAATTGCTGCTTTTCCCCCATCTCAGGTAAGACGCCGCACGCTCACTTGACTCCTGGAGGAAGTACGATTATACTTGTCACTTTTCATTAAGTGACACACCTACCGAACTGCGACTGTGAGTCCGTGGCCCGCTTAGCAAATAAGAAATACACCCAGCATCCTTCAGTCGATCGGCCTTTGGGTGCTCCTTTGATGCTCTGTCAGGCGGGCGCAAGGACTCCAACTCCCTGCTGCCACTAAGCACCAGTTCTGCTGAAATAATTCAGCCGCAGTTGGTGGCAATCCAGACGTTGGAGCTTTGGCAGCGTATTCCTTCCTCGTATAATCCCAGAAATTCAAGGACGCCCTGGATCGGTGGGGTCACGCCCCTGCTGCTCCACAGTAGGTGGAAGACGGCCTGCGAGCACCACATGTGCATAATTTAAGTGAGCCCCTGATTATATGGCCGGACGGCTGAGTCATTGCTTGGCAGCATAAATTCCCCGCAAGCCAGCCTGGATTTTATGTGCGAATCGAGCGTCTGGGGGGCTTATAAATGGGAGCGGATGACGCCACTGTAAAAGCAAGACCTCCTCCCCTTTTTCTCTTAATTTGGCTCTAATCCTCCGGGATGGCCTGAAAAACCCTGTAATCTGATTATGTCACGCTCTAGATGAATGCACAATTTAAATTTTAAATAAAGCCCTAAAAAGTTGAACCCCAGGGACAGTTTTATTTGCCCGGAGTTTAACCGCCTGTGGCCTGTGCGCATCGATGGGACTTTTTGAATTTTTAGGGCTTGCAAATAAACACTGTCCGCGGTGGTCAGCTAAAATTAGATTTCCCAAAAAAACATTGACCCCACTGAACATTTAGGGCAAACGCCTCTTTTTATGGAATATAAAGTTGGCAAAGAGGTGCTCATACTTGGAAAATTTTATTGCTGCTGTGGAAGGGTTGTTCTTAGAATGAGTTGAGAGGGGGAGTGGTAATGAGTTTGTAAACATCCCTTGCCACAAAGTACGTCGCCATATTATATAGCTTGGTTTTCCCGCAGACCGTAATCGAATATATAATGAAATTCGTACGAAGGTGAAGTTTTTGAAAGTTCTCAATTGCATTCAAAAGGAAATCTGTGATAATTAAATTGTGCATTCCGAGTATCATAATAAGCCGAACTTTTGCTAATTTGTATTCTGCAAGAGATCATTCAAGTATTACGTAAGCAGGTTCTGTGGAGGATCTCATTTGGGGAGAACATTCTTATGCAACCTTTTCTATAACATATACATATGTATATACGAGTATGCATATATTTCTAAAAAGCCAATATTTCGAAGTTATTCAAAGTTGAAAACGCTGGGGCTAGGCTCTTGAGCTCGTGGCGGAGGTATTCAGTACACATGTACCAAAATCCCACTTTTAGTAACTTTAATAATAAATACTGAAATATTTGCCCACGTAACTTTACGCCTCACAAATCAAATGGTAAAACGTATGCAAATCCACATCCACCAACAGTCCTCAAAGAATTATAAATAACTCACACGGCCTTAGGATGAAATGAATTTATCTCATAAAATATCACTTTTCCCTGGACCAATAAATTGCATTTAATCCTTGCTAACCAATATATAACCCATTCTCAAAAGCCCCTCCCTAAAAGCATTTAAATTCCCCAAAGCACTCTAAGCCACTGGGGCTTCAAAAGTGTATTAGCGCCTGAGCTTATGCAACAGCCATGCAGCGCAGCCAAGCACAGTGGGCTGAGCAACGTTGTTTTTCATTTCAGCTCCATTGGAGTAGAATTGCCCAGATCGAGCTGCAGGGCCCCGCCCCATGATTGCCTTATCCCAATTAACCGCGCACGAGCCACCACAGAGGCTAATTTAATAACTAATCGAATAAATCCAAAAATAAAATGTCAACGGCCGTATTACGGTTGGCAAGCGGCGACGGTAGCTGCCCGTCACTATCGATTCGAACTTTATGTAACCGGCAGCAGCCGTACACCAAATTTCACAAATAATAAGGCTCCCATTCGACGCCGAGGGCCGAGGTGGCATCCGTCGAGTCACCCGGCTAGCCATTGGATCTGGCCCAGCCAGGAAGTACTTCAAGAAGGCAGAAGGCACCTTGCGAGATCTACGGCGCCCATAAAGTATTCGGGTGAGGCGCATTGAAACCAACCGCCAAGTCAGCCTAAAAATACCATTAGCCGAAGATTCATCGTCATTGGGATTATGCTGACACCCAGCCATTACTGGAGTTGCGAGTCCGTAGGACTGCAAAACGGTCAGGCGACGGCAGTACCAGAGGATTACAGATTTACGATTGGAGGAGGGCGAAATGCCTAGGAGGCATCCGTAGATAAATAATAAATGGAAATTTGGAAAACACGAAAATTGGGTGAATAAATTCAGTTAGGGCAGAAATTTCGTTTGCATGTATGATTGAGTAAACGCTGTCCGCCCACCCTGCGATGAATGTCTTTCCTAGAAAAACGAGCTAACTATCGGGCTACCTGAAATTTGCATTTAAAAGAGCTACGAGCAACGCAATCAGCCACTGGAGTTATATTAGGTGAAGGTTTATTGAAGGGTTGAGTTTGAGTGGCACGAGCTTGATTCATAGGGCGGAGGAGATGGAAAGTAATTTCATTTGGGATTAGCCATGCTTAAGGTTACCAAATGCTCTATATGAAAATTGTCGCTACGGTGTAATGAGCACGTTCTAGAGTATAATACGCAGCTCTTGTACTCATAAAGTGATTCCATCTTACATCAGTTCATTATGGAATACTATACCTACATATGTATCTTCTCTGTATAAGCCAACCAGCTTCCAAGTTTGAAACTGTCACCAGTAGGATTTTCATACATTCGTTCACGGAATGGAATTATAAAATACAATTTCAGAAATATGTTCCTAAAGGATAGTACTAATACGGATAAAGAAGATTGCTTTTCTGTTTTTACTTTTCCATAGGAATGGGATTCCTTCAGATTAACTGATGACTAGAAAATTTAGTTTATTCATTTAATGAATCCAAAAAATCCACAATCTAGTTTTATCCATTTGCGTGCCTTGCCTTATTTGAATTTATTATCGCCAATCTAATTGAACACGTTCACTAAATTTGAGTTATGTAAATTGTTTTAACCTTTTTGATGAAATGTATTCTTACGCCTATCCTCGGGTGCCTGCTCATTAAACCTCTGCCATATATTTTCAAATTGAAGAATATTTCATTGGAACCTTTGTACTCTTACAGAGCGAACTCATTAATTATCGCTTCCTACTTCTGGCGAAGGCAGCCACCCAGACGAGCCTGTTTCAGACCGGGGTACATACTGAGGCAAATGGATTCGACTATGGCATTGTTTCCATCCTTAAAAACGATTTCCGAGAGCCTCTACAGTTGGAAGGCACCACCACCCCCGACCCAACACGGTGACAAACCTGTTCAAAGTCTCATTCATTCGTAACTGGGGCACGATACATGCCCAGATCCTTATCAGCTCCTTTAAAGCACTCAGTTCAGATGAAGTGCTTTTATCTGTGATTATCCTGCGACGCCGATCGGGGAGTTTTCTTTATCGGTGGGGCTGCTTTCTTTAGAAGTTTTTCCCTCCCCTGACACAGCTTACATTAGGTAAAGTCTGTAAATGCATTAAGCACTTGAGCTCCTTGATTGGTTGCTATGTGATGGGAGTCGGCATTGTGTTCTTTGTAACGGCGTAATTGCAGTGAACTTATAAAAATTGAAAACTCCTTTGCAAAATGTTTATTTGAACATCAAAGTCTAGAAATTTTTGTTAGAGATGTTAGGCTCAGGAGACCCTCAGTGCAGGCCAATTAAAGGCCTCCAGTTGTAGATCGCCAAACGCTGACACACTTCGGAGCGCCCATCATGGTGCCGATAGGTGTGTCAAATGCGGTTTCCTAAAAGACTATAGCTCTTCAATATATACAGGGTGGCCGGAGAAGTGACGTTCAAAGATAAAATTCAGGTGCCTCATATTGAAAGGTATCCAAATCACCCCCAGGTATAATATGTTCCGCGATTTTGCATAGTTTTCGAGTTACAGGGTGATTTATTTATTCGGGATGAACATCATTATTTTATTTTAATCTTTTCATCTACTCAACGCAGCAACATCAAACTCATGCCAAACCACTACTACCTACTAGCATTAACTATAATAAGTTTAAAATGTGATAAAAAGTATTTCGGGGTTTATTTAAGTTGAATTATTTGTAAAATGCAAATTGCTTTAAAATTTCGCAAAAGCTTTTCTACGTATAAATTCGTACATCTTTTCTCTACCTGGACGTGTTGTACTTCTATGGAAGTGTAACTACATAGATGGGTAATCCAATAAAAATAAAAAGAGGTGAATTATTTACATGTACTCGTATTTCGGAGAAAAATTGGGGAAAACGTGAAATTTTAGAATGTCACAAACAAACTAACCAAAACGTGTCCCAAAAATGATGTTGCAGAAAAGATCTCTTAAAAGAGTTACTGATTTTGTTCATTTTTATGGATGCTGGCCCAAATGGATGTATTAAAAACGCCGATACGTTTTTACGTGTTCCAAACGGGCCATAAAAACGGCAATTAAAAAAGGCAATTTTGTTAGCTGTAAATGAAACAATTCCCATTTTCATAATTTTCTACTTCTCAAAAGACGAGAAACGAGAAGAAAATTTCAAGGGGGGGGTAATTAATTTTGAATGGCTTATGTGCGTCCCATCGACATGACAAGGTATTTTGTTGGAAGGCGAAAAAGGCGACATTGATTAATTAGCTCTCGACATTTTATCTTCATTTAACTGCCTGAATGGGAAATAAATCTCCGAGGATAAGGAAAAACTCCATTTTCCATTACGGCGGCACGGCCTTCAAGCAGCTCGCCTTATATCCGCCGCTTAAAGCAATTTTATAGCGCTACAAAACCCCACCCATCGTTGCTCGGAGTGTTACTCATCAATTGCCCCAGTTCGAAATTCAATGCTACCAGCAGCGGGGCGAGGGTAGTCCCGCGAGGAGGTAGGTATTAAACTTAAAAATCGATGGAGCCACCCGCACAACCCTTGTTCGGTGTTTAAATGCAACCAAGGCAATAAATCAAAATCGCTCGCCCTGCGCCCAATAGGGAGCAGCTCCAGGAGCTAAGAGGGTTTAAAACTCCATAAGTACCTTCCACCTCGACAGGCGGTTTCTTCCCATAACTTGTGGATTATGTTACGTTTCAGCCGCCCCTACAACTACTCCAAACTGGAAAATCGATAGATTTCATAAATACCGCGGAGGTGAAGACGAAGAAACGGCTGTCTCCAGTGTGGCCCCGCAACTTTCACTGGCGCTCCACCACAGCCGGAGAATGCCAATCAGAACCAGACCACTTCTCCAGAAAACGTATGAACTCGTGAGATGTTGATAAATCAAAAAGATTCCCCGGGGTCTGGCTCATTTCATATTCCGGAGATCGCGTCGAGATGTAAACGCCTCAGCGATTTCCAGCTACGATTCCGGGCGTCGTCGTCGTCTTAGCATTTGTCTTAGAAGTCGAGAAGAGGTGGGCGAGGGTTCGTGATAC
The DNA here is from genome assembly GCA_947538895.1 of Neoitamus cyanurus. Lineage (NCBI taxonomy): Eukaryota > Metazoa > Arthropoda > Insecta > Diptera > Asilidae > Neoitamus > Neoitamus cyanurus. Next base: position 37,161,309 of record OX384543.1, read on the forward strand.
GTTTCGCTTACCAGGATTTTCTAATTTTCTGCGAAGAGTAGCCGGTAGTCGGTACCTATCTGCACAACAGTGGCTGCGCTTCACTGATGCTTTTGCGCATATCTCCGATTAATAACTTTAGGGTTTACGGAAATTCCGCTCCGCTTTCCATTTTCATTGCCGAAAATGATTATGCTCGTCACAGTCCCGTGCCGACCGAAATTAGAGGGCAGCACAACCATCCGGTGAATGGGTGCACTTCAGGCAGGCTCGGGATTTTTTCTGACTTAGGAGAGAAAGTTTCTTCTCTTCTGTTAATTTACCGTAAGTATGTAGGTTTTGAATAAAAAAATAATTATTGTTCTAATATACATATGTAACTAATTATGACAACTACACATGGGGTCAGATGAGTTATTGAGAAAAGTAGAGCAATCAATATGGAAAAACAAAATATCGCGCTAGCTATGATGAACACTCTTTCCAGAATCTAGAAAGTTCGAAAATGCCTAACTTTTCAACTCTTTATATTCCCGGCTCGTCATATTTTTAAACTTGATGGGGTCCACTAAACCCCAAGTGTAGTTTATAATATCTTTCGGTAGCGTGCGATTTAAGAGTTAATAGTGTCAAGAATCGAAGTGTGTCAGCCTTTCGCGACCTAAGGCTCTAAGGCTGGAGGATTGCCTCTTGCATGGCCATTAATAAGCCTGCACCGAGGATCTCCCCAGCTCCGCCTTCGCAGGTTTTAAAGCAGAGGTATAACGGAGGTTTTGTGTTTATTACTAAATTTCAAATAGAAAATCTGACAGAACTTTCACAATAGACCCAACAATATTTTGAAAACGACTATATTTTCCCATAATATTATTACTAAGGTCAAGTTTAGTTATTCTGGTCGGTTGTGAGTTGGCCCGTCAGCACTCGCAGGGTTGGTGTTGGTTTTTAGGACACCCTGTATACAATACAAGCCCACATCGCGGATGCATCATCTAGAAGACATCGTTCCTGAAGGATCCTTGACCGCAATTATTCTGTTTACTACTTTTACTAGCTACTTTGAGCATACAGGAAATAAAATTTGTTTAAACAATATTGAGGTTTATGATATGATACTTCTCTTTATAAGCACACATTTTTCAATGGCGTATAATTTTTTAATTAAATTGCATTGCCAGTCTATTTCTAATGGATGTTTTGCGGAGTTGTCTGCCTACATCATACGCTAACAGTTTCCTCTTGTTTTATATTTTTTGATGAACTGATCGGTCGATTTTTACAATACCCTAATTGTCTTACTGTCTAGACATAGTCCCGGAAAAAATGCGATTTATCATGTCTTATTATAAATATTAAGAGAAGATTTTTTTGTTGATTTTAAGCTTCTTTGTTTTGATAAAATATGAAATTCTAAATATCTTCAAATATATTTCGTGAATTTTCGCGCAGTAACAATTATGGAATTTTGATCTAATAGTATTTGATGCTTTTTTGTCCCTAGTACGATTGTTTTTAAACATTGCGAAGATACATATTTATAACTGGGTTTCAGGATATTTAGGAAGTTACGTTTTGATTGCATATTCCGGCAGTTTGTTTTAGTTCCCATCCCACGACTTCTGTCTGACACAGATCGAATGCCAATAGACCTACATAGAACGCTTCTGACCATACTCCGGTTGGAGCATTAAATTCCCATGGACGCACTTGCGGGGACGTTCTTACAGAACTAAAGCCATTATTCCCCTTGTATGGATTTGTATCTTTCGCAGGAATGTCCATTCACACAGTGGCTGACCTTTGTTATGTTTTCGGTGCGTCCCCAACAACCGACTGACCCTCTTCGGCGGAAAAACGAGAAAATTTTTACGAGCACATCTTTGTACGGCTCAGTTACGAACGTACTCCGGGCCGGAATGAAACTTAATTATCTTAATAGAGCCCGACTTCTAGTGCTAGAATCTGGTGCTTCCTGTTCCGCCAGTTTCCGTGGCTAGCTCTGACATCGAGGGAGTGGTGTAATGCACCAATTTAATGAGATCAGCGGGTCCCTCATGCATTACTGTCGCCCAGCAGCACCTTGACGGCCCAGTCCCACCATAGTTAAATAATATTCATCTTGGCACTCGCTTTGCATAATTTTTCAGCAGGATACTGCTTTGTTCGTGGCATTGTGCCTCCTCAATAATGAAAAGCCCGTCGTCCGTCCGTCCGCCCTGTTGTGTTTCAATGCAGAAACGGAGGCGCCCCCCCGTAAAGCATATCCTCCCAGGAATCACTGCCATGCAAACGTACTTGAAAAGGTTCGTAAGGATCATCCCATGCGCATAAATCGATGCATGCAAAAGTACTTGGGCATAAATAAGCCGTGAAACTAGGACACACGTACCCCGGCTCAAGGAGGTGCTGCTGTCGGCGTGCGCTCCTTTTGCTGGTTTTCCTCCGTCATGCACATTGGCAACTTTGGCTGCTGGTCGGGGTGCCAGGCTAACTGCATGATAGGCTGCATCTCACCTGTGGAAATTATTCATTGAGGCTGAAAACTTGCGTGACCGGTGAAGGATATTTGTGGCAGGCATGATGCAAGACTCCCCTTACCCGGGCGGCGTTGCAACATAATGCAGGAGGCTATCTAATGCTATTTTTATTGTACCGACTACATGTCTGCTTAAATGGTTGCACCCGGGTGCATGTCATGTGCAGTTTTTGTACAAGATGCGGTCGAAATTATTTATTATAAATGAGAGAATGAAATTGTTGCTAAAGGATGAATATAAAATTAATGTTTTCCCTGCGGGCTAGGACACCTGCAATGCCGACAACATTTAGGAGAGCTTATTGGGTTGTAAAGTGCTGCTAAACAAGGTCAGAATGTTCTGAAAGATCATAAGGCACTTATTTATCGGGGCTGATCTCCACCTGGAAACTTCTTCAATTCATTCATGAGCATCTGTTTTCTTAAAGCTGTTTGTTTGCCTAGGTGGGACAAGTCTATGACAATGCGAATTTTGTATTTTTTAACATATTTATGTCAGCGTCCTCACATACATATATTTATACGCCTGCATAAAGGAATGCATTTAATGACAAAAACAGCTGTATGGAAAACAAACAAAAAATAAATAGTTTATTAGTGATATTTTGAAAATGCTAATGGATAAACACATAATTTGGCGTGATCCGAAGGTATTTTTTTTATGAACAATTTACATCTCCCATCAGACAAGTACACTACTGGTAAAAGTTTAGGTTCACCCAAATTAACGTTTTTTTCAGGGTTAGGATATTATACTTCCCATTTTCAGAAATTAAAGATTTTTGATTTGTTCTTTTCTTACCTTATTCCAAAAAGGGTGAAAATTCCGCAAAAAATATTAGTTAGTTTTGAAATAGAAAGCATTTGATATCTTTGATTTCATGCTTCCATGTTCATTTCGAGCTATCATTGAATTGAAATGCTCGCCATTCCAAAACTAGATAACCCTTTTTCCAGAATTTTCGTAGGGTTTTGGGCTCACTTATTTCAGATATGGTACTTAATTTTAAATGTTCTGAATGGCGATTTTAATATGGTGAACTGAAAATATGTAATGTGGTGAATTTAGTTTTTTTCTTTTCATAGAATATAGAGAGAGAGAATATAGGGATATTGTATTATTTTCAATTCAATTTTAAAAATTCGAAACATGCGACAAAATATGCCGGAATCAGAATTAATAAATTTTTAAGCGAAGGAATTATGCCCTCACGATGCGCAAAGAACGTCAGTCGCTGGTGTGCACTCCTTTCAAGGTAATCTGAAGCGCAAAAACAAAGCAGTATATTACTTTATATATACTCAGTTTACAATTGATGAATAAAAAAAAACTAAATCTTGTGAGTTTTAAAGTGTTGAATTTATAATATATTTGCCAATCGTTATATGTAAAAATGTTTGTTGAAGGTTCATCAAACGATCAAGTAAAGTTGATAAACAAGCTAGTCAAAAGCCATTGGCCATTATCCGACCCGGTTGGGCAAAGTGGCGGACAAAATCCAAGTGTTTTAAATTAAAGATTTCAATCAATTTTATTTGTAAGTAGTCATTTTATTGAAAGTCGATGGGAAAATTATATAATCGTGAGATAAGTACCTGCACTATAAACAATTTGTTTTAATTTTCTTAGAGGTGTTTATAAAATGATTTTTTTGTTTACTGTCATGTGAGTATAAATTTATTTATTTTTAACTTGCTCCAGATTCCTTTTGTTGGCTCAAGGTCTATATGCCATCCTTGCTGACAAGAATTTTATCGCGCTTTGCAGAATAAGACCGGGCAATTTTTCAAAGATTCCCACGCCCCCGGCATTGTAAACCAAAGCCATTTATTTATACATTTTATGTCTGTCCGCCTGACTAGTGCCCAATGACCTTTCAAAGCTATTGGATAAATATGTACAGAGTAATCGTACACACCAACTACCAACAAAAAAGGAACCAATCTACAAAAAAGAAAAAGTTGTTTAAAAAAACGCGTTTACTTATGAAAAATGGTTCACACATACAGTATGTATTTTAGAAATTTCCTTGTTTTGTTTTAGAGGCAATTAAAATTTCAATATTATCTTTCCATACTTTTAAATTAAAATTAAAGACTCAAGTCATTTGTTCCGAATGCGAGTTCTTTATAGCTTTCAATTCTTTGATGCTACATATGCATGTTATGACTTGTTCGTAGCTGTTGATTGTTTTCACCGGACGCATACATGCAGTCTATTCGAATTACTGAATATTCAATTTTCAAATGGAATTTTATTCAATTCGAAATAAAACGCTCGTAAATTTCATTAATTTATTTACTAGATCTAATTTTAATTAACAGTGTCTAATCCAAAGTGGAACCAAGAGCCTCATTATCTGCGATTTCTCCTTTGACCGCTTGTAATGTATTCTAGGTGTAGGCCCAGCGCCTAGCCGATCTTTTGGGATTAATACATTTTTCTCGTACTCTGTCCTAAGTACGCCCACGTTGATGACCTTTCCCTTCATCAGTCATAAGGTTTCAACCTCAAAGCCCCAAAGAACCATAGAGTTAATGAAGGGCCCATTCGGGCGATAATTCCACAGCACCAGCCAGCTGTGCATCCAGGCTTGACGTGCTTAATCAACATTTGCACACATCATGACGAAGAATCCCAAGAAAGTGGTGCTTGTTAGGCCGCATGAATGGATGCGCGCCGCAATGAATGAATGAATGAATGAAAACTGTGACCTCCAAAGCTCCTCCCCAACAAGAAGAAACTCTGAAAATTTTTCCATGCATAATTACACGACTTAGAGTGCATGATGTCGCGTGTGAGACCGTTTGCTGAATCTCGCGGCTTTCTTTAAAAATTGATTTATTTTCCTTCGCGACTAGCACCGCAGCTTCAAGGGGAGCATGCCGCAAATAGAGTTGCTAATTGGATAATTTACTTTTTTTTCAGAAAATTGTATTCGCCTCTTGGTTTGCGTTCAAGCCCCATAGTGTAGGCTGCCCAGTACTTGGCTATTCCTCGATGCGGCTCATAATACCTCAGGCAAATTGATAGGCGAAAAAGAAGAAAACGTGCGCAATAATTTGAAAATTTTTGAATTTTCGCCTTAATTCTCCTCCATGGCAACTAGGGTGCCCCAATTACACCGCCTGGCATTTCGTGTGGCCGTAACCCCACCAACCCAGCTTCAACAACTCCACCAGCGACTTTCCTACTATGTTCCTACTGCTGCTTTCGCGTGGATGGCTGGTTGGCTCTCGCGCAGCCCTATACACCGAAAACAGTGAAAAATTTTCTTCTATTAACGGAAAGTGAAAAAGAAAATTTAACAACGAGCCATTTTAATTGTTTGCGAGGAAAACTTTTATGGAGTTGGGAAAACTCTTTCCAATTGAAAACAAAATGCAGAGCAGTTTGGTGCCTTCGTAAATAGTGCGCACTGCTCCTCCGGCGGAGCACAGAACCCACTCGGGGTTAGATACTACACCGCCCATTACCACCCAACCGACTCACCACCACCGCCCAGAGATGCGCCCCTAACAACGGCAATGGCAATTGAGAAAGTTTTCTGGGTCGCGGGAAACCCTTTGGTCGTTTATTCGCTATACAAGCCAATGGTGTTCCTATTGACCTTCAAACGGTCGGGCTGCTACGTCCGGGTTTTGTCAATTGGGAAAACATTCGCCCGCCGAACCATCGAGTGCTGGTCTGCGATAAGTGTGGAGGTCGAGAAAACGAGATGGTAACCTGTGGGTGGCTTTCGTATCGAAAACTCGGTGCGCCTAGTGGCCACAAATTTTATAGCTTATGGGCAATTACATCGAGTTGTTCAGCCGATAATTGAGGAAAATAATAGAGGTGTGGTTGCTGGCTTTAAAATACCATTTCAGGAGCCTTAGCTTACTGTGACGTTGAGCTCACCCAAGTTGGGCAGTGTGCAGATTATCTTTCATTTTGCACAAAAGCTTTTGTGATTAAATTTAGTGTGGCGCTCTGCTGGATTGACCCGACTGAATTAATAAATCAAAAATAATTAATTTCACCTTCTGTAACCTTCACCGTACGCAGTTTAAGCGGTTGAAAATGATTGTTGTGCTGGTTTCGCTGGGATTTATTACATAATTCCCATGCGATATGTGGAAGACTTAAGTAATGCAAATTAGATGCATTTGAACTGCTAGTACCTAAAGTTTGAAGATTAAAAAACACAACATTTTCGAAAGTATTTTAAAATATTAGAACTACAAAAATAACACAACATATTCAAAATTTATTAAAATAAAAATTCGGAACTTTGTAAAGGTGCGCAATTTTCAACTTTTCAAAAGTGCGTATGAAAAAAACAAGGCTAATCGGATAGATCGAAAAGTTCCATTTTTTCGATGGTCATTTTTCCCATTTATTCATGAATTCTTTTTTCCTTTAGACATTTTGCAAAAACCAAATATTCAGTCAGTAGACATTTGGAAAAGGTAAATATACAGTCAGCAGACATTTTGTGAAAGGCAAATATTCAGTTATGTAAAAAAGAATTGATGGAAAAAATGTACTAGTGGAAAATTTAGAACGGAGAAGGTGACCTACGTAACAAATAGTCTTCAGATGGTCTCATTTCGAAATGCTTTTTCATCTCCAATCCATAATACCTCAGGGGTCCCACAAAGAAGTCACTTAGGACCTTTTTTATTTATTAACGTCGTGAGCGAGGCCTGCATGGAAAGACTTACCGCTCTATTCGTTGTCTAAACAATTGCCTTCTACTCAATAATGTTCTAAATAACTCTTCCGCATGGTGCACTTTAAATTATCGGCCGTTGAACGTAAATAAATTTACACGGAATAACACTGGTATTCATTTTCAATTTTAATTAATTTTCATATTTCGAACTACAATGACTTCGCCTAGTTAAAGATCTTGGTGTTACTTCTAATTCTAAGTTTAACTTTGACGATCACATAAACATTATCACCAACTAGGCCCTCTCTGTTACGTTAGGATTCATAAAATGATGATCTAAGATGACATCTATCGCCAAACTGCTAAATTTACATCGCGATGTTATTGATTTTAACTTGTCTTGCCCGAAATTCAAAATTCAGCTCACCAAATTTTTAACTTTAGCTTAAATTCTCAAAGTTTCAATTGCGACTCTTGTTTTAGTTACTTTTCTTGGCTTCCCCAGGTTTGTTTTTTGTTTCATTTTGTAAAACTAATAGACATTGTATGTACATATGTCTTATAGTGAACAAATAAATAAATAAATAAACACCATCAAATTATTGATTAGAAGTGTCATTGGCTTATCACCATTGATTTTTTTTTAACGTGAGGCTCAACTAACTTACAATACCGAATAAATAGTATTCACACATCCATGAAGTAGAATGCATGTTTTATGAAATGTACTTGCGAAGCCTTTTTCCTCCTTGCTACAATGAAAGTCTTAAACACACCCTCAATGGCAATAAGTTGCTCAGAAATTAACATCCTTTGTTTTCCCTAAAGAAAAACCTGAAATGAGCCTGACAAAACCAGCAAATGTGCAGCACATCACAAAAGGACGCTGTAATCGCCGTGCATATTTAATTCATAAAGTTTATAATACAATAATGCCCACATCAGACAAAGGGCTGGCGACAGCATTTTACCGCGAGGGCCGCATGCATATTCATCTGAAAGTTTTCACTATATTTCTCGAGCCCCGAGGAATTTCCAGGGACTCACAAACGCACCCATTGTGAAGCCTGTCCACAAGTTCAAATGACTTGAAAGGATAAGAAGACAGTGGAAGAACTTAAGCAACGGCCAGTACAGTGGGATGTCGTTGACAAAAGCTGAGACAACTCATATGTTTAGGTGGTGACGGGAGGGGACATTTTCGCAATTGTGCCTGAATTGGGTAGAAAGGAAAAGTGACTACTTACCGCTTCAATCTCCTTCTCAAAGCGTACCGGTCGTAGGCGGCACAGCAGGATAATGAGATAGACTACGTTAACACCTAAGAAGAGCCCGGACCACAGGACCACGTCCGGCGTACACTCGATGAGCCATCCCCACATAGCCATTAGAACACAGCCAATAACCATAACGGAGCGAAGCCACAGCATCCCGTATGGACCGTGAGGGGCCATGAAGGCCAAGAAGAAGAACGCGTTCCCCAGCTGAAAGTACAGATGGTGGGGTCTCTGCCATATCAGGCACTGTTCGAGGGACCAGTCACCGGGACCGGCCGATTTAAACGTTCCGTTATTGTCCCAGGGCAGTGTCCCGCCACTAGAGCTCCCGCTGTGCGTCGTGCCTGCTGTTTGTCCCGGCGGAATGGCTGCGATCACCGCGTCACTGTTACCGGCCACACTATACCCCAAATTGACACCCACATTGGAGCTCGTCGATTCGACCAGCCCAAGCGCCAGAGCACTTATGAGCAGCATGACGGCTCGCGGATACGACACTGTCACAGTTTGGCGAGATTACTCACGTAAAATGGTTTTTTTGTGGATCCTGCACTTGGCGTGACGGATAATCCAATCCGACGGCTGGGTGCACTTTGTCCTTTTTGGACATACCTATTTTCTTGTGTAAGGTCCACGCGCCGAAATCAAGTGAACTTGCCTGAAATACACACTTGATTTTCACCCCCCAAAAGGGTGTTTGTGCCGCATGGTAGACCTCAGAAGCGAAAAATGTTCGTGGTTAGGATCGTCCAGATAGAGAACAGTACGATCTTCAAAGGCAGTTCAGAGTTCTGAAAGGAAAAGAAGAAAAATACATTCAGACTAATATTTAATTCCAATTGAGTTAAATTATTATAATATTAAGTTATGCAATTTGTATATTTAAGTAAAGTAAATAATCAATCACATTTCAAAGAAGTAGATTTGGATATATGCTAGAATCGTAGCCGAAAAACAAACCTAGTACAGTCATTGAATGCAACATTAAACCTCCGTAGCATACACAATCCACAAAATCTTTACGCTGGACCGAGAGAAAAATGTTACTTTTGTAAGGAAGGCAATTAATCCCCCTAATGACCCCCATCTCCGACCTACATATGCACATACATATTAAAGGCTACTGGGTGTTTGTTAAAAATATGTTGATGAACAAGACGTAAGTAGTAAATTTCACAATAAGAAAAAACCTTCAATTATGACTTTTTCAGAAATTCATATTTCAATTTGTAAGCGTTGGTTTTCAGCATATCCAAACTGAAAAAGGAATTTTTTCTTTTAATTTTATGACTGGAAGGAATTTCACTGAATGTGGGTGAACATGGCCACAACAAGGATGCGGGAAAAGCACACAACTAGACCGAATTCTTTTTTTTAAACAAAAAAGCAAATCATAGGCAAGAGAGCCGTGACTTGACCACCGAAGCGCTCCGAGATCTTTTTAATTTATTTGCTGATTTCCCTTTGTTTGCCCAAAGTTCCGTTCGAACGGAGGCTGCATATCCTTCGCCTCCGCTAGTCTGGTGCTCCGCATTCCTGTTTCTTTCGAATGTCGAATCGAACGGCAACATTGGACGGGAGCCAGATAACTCCCAGAGGTTAAATTCGTGGAATGAATTTTAAGTGAATTTTTTAGGGATGCAAGCTACTCTCACGACTATTAACAGGTGAAATGGAGCCACGGCGAGCTGGAGGTTTACGTTTCGGCTGCCAGAAACCTCCTGGACGGCACGGCTCTGCTCAGCAGCGGCTTAATGCGAAAAATATTATACTGTGTGAGTCGAATAGGTAATTGCGGCGCTTTTCTTCGGAGCCGTGTTTGCACGCAATTAAGTAATCCTGAGAACAATGGGATAACAGATGATTCGGTTCCGCCTACAGTCTTAAAGCCCGCGGAAGAGGGGACTTCTAATGAATGAATAACCAGAAATACAATAAAATGCGAAGGTCGAATGGTAATTTTTTGTGTTAAACAAATAACAATTCGCTGTCTGTCTAGCAGGTCTCTGGCTGACTGACTGTTAGCACGCTAGGTAGTTGGATAGAGGAACTCGCATAATCATAATTTGCTTAAGCTAATTTTAGCACGATACAACTGTTTTCGGGGGAGGTAAACGGTTAACGCGGCCAAAACCGTACGAGGGATAATATATGTAAGTAGCGATGCGAGAAAATTGGCATTTTCCTGGTAATTATCAACAGCGTCATTTCCTTCTTCCCACTTTTAAACTCAATAGAGTTGATAGTCAATGGAGTATAAAAACGCATATTTGAATATTTGGTATTAATTGAAGGTTGCGTAGAATGCCAATTTTAGTTCCACAAATATTATTTAAATTAATTGATATCATCAGAAAGAGTATTATTTAACCAACAGATATTTATTTCAAAGAAATCATAACAAAAGAAAATATCCAATCGATAAATATTAAAGTAGAAGCGAAAATTACACCTAATATTTCTTTTGCGCGACATTATTTTAAGATGGTCAAGTTAGGGTGCAAAATAGTCCTTAATTTCAATGACAATTGATAACACAGCCACACAAAAAAAAAATTCCTGCCCTGGGGGTCAGACCATACATACTATGTAGATATATGTTTTTGGGATCGCAGAAACCGAATCCGAAGTCTATTTAACCCCATGTCAAAAACCTGAGGTTTCCAGATTCGGTTTCAGCGACCCCAAAAACATATAGTAAACATGGTCTGACCCCCAGGCCATACATTATTTTTGTTACTTAAAATCCTTAGTAAAGTAAAATCGTTACACCACTAGTGGGAGGAGTCAATCATTTTGGGCCACGTGTGAGGGACGTTCTTTCAATTAATGTACTCTACCGAAATGAGAAAAAGAGCCCAGCATAAACCAGTAACTTTGCGTAACACCATAAAAAAAGTCAAGGATTGTCAGGTCATACGACCTCCGTCGAAATCACATTGCCCCTAAATTGTAGTTTCAATAAATGTATGATTTGAGTCGCTGTATGGCACGTAGCGCCATCCTGTTGAAACCATATCTCACAGGGATCAATATCATCTACATTTTGGAACAAATATGATTTGTAACATATTACTGGATGTAATGAAGTCCCTAGAGTCTATTCTGGATTGGGGTCACTCCATAAGGGACAATTTTGTTTATTAACATACCCATTAAACCAAAAAGCTTCCAACTGTTCTAGACCCCAATCAGCGAACGAACGATGTAAGCGATAGTCTTGAGGCTTTAATTTCTGTACCAACTGAATCTTATACGGATGTAGGCCAAGTTATTTGCGCAAAATGTATGTTTCCTGCAGTGAACGGACAGAGCCGCAATTGTTGCGATGGAAATAAAAATAAGTATAAGTAATAATAAGAAACAAAAACAAAATCGGAGTGCAAAATGTTATATTGAATTAGTGACTATAACAGTGGTGTTTTCTTTGTGAGAACGAAAACTTCTCATCTAACACAAAAATAAAATAAAAAATATTATGCAAAAACATTGCTTACAAACTTTAATTAATCTGTTACCTGAATGACGAAACCTAATACTGTTCCCTATGAAGAACATCGCATGGTTTACGCTCACAGAGTTGCCCGTCCAATTGGAAAATGAAATAACTCCAAACGCCTTCAACCCATTGCGAGTATGTAAAACTTGACAAAGTTGCTGTTCACGTTAAGATCAATTAATCAAATCAAACAAAATTGCCTGGCGTTCTATTAATTCCCGCAAACAACTTACGCGACGTCAATCACAACCCGTATTTCTCAAGTAGTAAAATAGGTAAAAAAGAAAAGACAGAAAAAAGAGTAGACACGTTGGGGTACAAGGAAATACTCGTTTGGCTTTCTTTCGGCGGTAACTTGTAAGTTCTCTCACAGAATTCACGCGCGCCAAGCAAATAATTTTTGCAAGTTTTCTCAAGAACTTTGCGAACGGGGGAGGATTTTCTTGGCAACAGGTAATTTAGGGACCTTGGAGACTTAAGTATATTTTTATGAGTTGAGGGAAAAATCGTTGTAAGCACCTGTTGTTGATGGGAAAGGAATAAGCTATCGAATCAGAACTTCCTAAAGAGTTCGAAAGTAGGTGGAATAAATGGAAAATATTTCCTTAGAAACAGGAAGAGGCTAAGGTAAAAGGGCTTCTTTATTACGTCACTAATTTAGTCATTTTAAAAATATTTTGTGAATTGTCTGTTGGAGACTTCAGCTTCTATGTTATTTTTCATTTATATAAATTTTACTGAAAAAAATATCTCAGCTGAAAAAGGTCAATTACTTAAGCTGAAGTTGACCTAAAAAATTTGAAATTCCGGGAATATTTTAAGAAATCGTCCTCACTTTATAAATGAAGAATGATAAGAAAATTGGAAAGCAATGAAATTCTTAATCATCTTGATAAGCTCTAATTTGTTCTGTAATTTCTCGAAGCAGGGCAGATTAGATAAGCTGGTTTTAATTACTTAAGCGATTGTAAGTGGCAGTATTGTAAACAGTTCGCTTGGTGTGTTTCTGAGTAAAAGACAAATATTAGCGCATATTTGTGATAACTTATGATTCAGTTATCCCAGAAAACTGCACTTTGCATAAAACACGCCATACAGAGGAAATAACTTCAAATTTATGTTCCCGGGAACTCTACGGGTTCATGAAATTTTATTTACGACCTTTGGCTTTCAAGGATTCCACTCCCAAAGATCGTTTGTTTTACTCGAAGGATTCTCCCAGAAAATTATGATTGAAGTTATTACCAACATATCCCGGTAGTTAATAAACCAAATGTATTTGTAAGAAGCTGCCCGACGGCAGCGAGCAAATGCAGGGAATAATCCTGGATCCTATATCATCCCACACTGTCCGAGTACATTCCATCACCGCAACCAGTATTGCGGCGGTTATGCCCTAAGGTAGCAAAACCTTCAAATTTACCTGAGCACTAACATTTCCTAATTTACTTTGTACCATGAATGGAATCAGTCATACGTGCCTTGACCATGGATGCCATCGCTAAAGGATTTTGCTTCGGGTATTTCCATCGAGGGTAGCTCCCCGAAGTGAAGGCACAAAGGGACCCGGGAACAGACAAGATAAATTCCCTGTTGTTGGTGCCTTTTATCGGCTAATGTATTTGATTAAATCCCCCACGATCCTGATGTCTTCCCGGAGACATCTTGGGTTGATTTACTTAATGCCGGGTAAATTTCCCGGAACGGCGGTTTTATTATCTAATTCTCGTCATCTCTGACATTTTTGAAATAATGGGCCCGATCTTTGTAGTGGGTGCTGATGAATAATTTCTCGCTTCAGAAACGTTGCGAATTTAATAATTTATGCTGGGGGAGAGATTGCGAATTTAATTTATTTAAAAAGTCGCTCCCCTATCCTTTTAAGATATTAAGTAATCCTTCAACGCAAAAAGATGGAAAATCCTTAACCATGTGGATATTTACAATTTTACTGTGTGTCCACGTTTTCAGCATTTCCTATTAAGGAGGGTTTCAACAATGTTGATAAAAACAGAACAGTAAAATTCAGTACATCTATACAGGGTGTTTCGCATACCGTGTGACAAAATAATTGGGGGTGATCAATCTTACCCAGGTAAACAAAAGAGTGCTACATGAGAGGGGGTAAATATTAACCGGCGGAGTAAGTGGACAAGTAATCTCCAGAACTTCCAGAAATGACCTCAAATAAAAAAACGACCAGTTTTGTATTCTGTATAATAACCAAAATATATTATTGTTTGTGCGAGTAATGGCCACTCAAACAAAATAAATGGATAATTTGCAGTCAAAATATCGAAAACCCATTTTTTTAAATATATTTTTTTAATATGATATTTATAACATAAACATTTAAAACTGGTGCGGGATGATGCCAATGGTGTATAGAACTTTATGTTAAAAATTCAATTCGATTGGTTTGCTAGTTTTTTTATTACATCCGCTATCCAATTCAATTGCAAAAAAATGTGTTTCAAGATAGGCCGCGCGGCGTACGAGCCATATTTAGGGCCTTTAATAAAGGACTGTAAATCTCAAACTCTGAGACGAAAATGTATTGCATGTCCAAATTTTCTAAAAATTTGTTTAAAAAAATTTGATGATTGATATTCCAACCCCAGAAGGCTATCAAAAAACTGGATAGCCACGATGTCAGAAGGAAATTCATAGTCTCATAGTTTCCGAAGGTTAGTGAGGCTTACAGGTCGTGGTCTTGAAGCTTGAGCTGCTTTAGCTTAGCTTAACTGTCGACGATTTTAGGTTAGGAGCTAGATCCAACGAGGGATAGTTTTAAGGGTTAGATCCAACGAGGGATAGTGTTAAGTGCATTTTTTTGTGTAGGACACCAATTGTGTTGGTTTTGCGATTGGAGTTTTGGTTTTGTTAATTTTTGTTGTGTGCTCCATTTTTTATATTAGAATAAGTTGGCTCTTAGAGGAAGTGTAAAACTGATTGTTTAAATAAACTCAATTGAATGAGGACTCATGGTTCATCTTTAATTTACCGCTACACATATAAACAAAACAGCAAGTTTTCCCATTCGCCTTTTTAATACGCTCTCTTCGAATTGTTGATTAGGGGCTACTCTCCCAACAAATGTTTTTTATGTCGACATTTCGTACAATTTTATCAAGATCTTTATTGTAGCCTCTGGATATATTTAAGATATTTTCCACATATGCCAAGACCTTGTTCCCGTGGCTTAAAAGCCCTCTTATCCACAAGTCATCACAAAATCTGACTTTTTATCCCAAACAAAAGAGTTAAAAGTGTGAAATCTGGATGCCAGCGAGAATGTGTGACGAGTTTCTTGTCAATTTTCCGGATGAGAGAAAGGCCCGCGCGATAACATGTGTTATCCAGTCAACGTCCGACCCTTATTCATCCCGGCTTGGATTTTTTTTTATTTTAATTTTTTTTCACTGTTTGCCCGGCAAAAACCCAGCAAAGTGTGCCCAGATGGCGTACAATACGTGGCCCGTGCCGGATCATTTCTCGTAACCCGAGAGAGGTGTGTGTGCATGTGTGTATGAATATTTACACTGGGCGGCCGGGTGTTAGGCAGTTACTTTGTACTTTGTAGCTAGAAGTAATGCAAATTTGCTAAATACGAAGTGCATGTTCAGTGCCCCGGCCTGCAACCGGCCGGTGTACGATTTGCATGTGCGGTACCAAATCGAAGAAATCGAATAGGCTAGGCAGTCGCTTGTGGGGCAAGTACGGCTCCGAGGCTATTCTTTATGCGGCGGGGCCGTTTCGCGGGAAGCCCAAGTGTGCAAGCGGCCGTAAATTGAAAGCAAATGAGCATGCGAGCTGGCCCAAAGCCGGTTCCAGTTCTGCGGCCAAAGCGCGCGCCGCTCTGTGAATTATTTTTGAAGGCGATCGCGACGGCAATTGAACGATTTAATTAGACCAGGAAGGAAAGCCGGGAGGGCTCAATACTTCCTGCAGTACACCGGCTCGTAGGTGGCGGTATTGCACGTTTGGGTGCGCTTCCAGCCCCACGTGGCCGTGCCGCCGCCTGGCCGATGGCGTTGCTCAGCTCAATGGCCGGGTGTGAGAAAGAGAAGTGCCCGTGGGTGCTGCTGGGGAGCACATTCTTATTAATATGCAACCGTCATCAATTTGGTCGTTAAAAACATGTACGACACGGAACTGTGCACACAATCGACAACAGCACCAACAAAATTATTATTTATGGGCCTCCATCCGTGCTCCGGTGCGGAGCCCATCGGTGGGTAGGTATACGGAGATCTCCTCTGAGCCTCACCCTTCGGTGGGCGACAGAATCATATGTGATTGCGGGCGGAGCGGCCCCTTCGTTGAGATGCAACATTTTGCACGCTGTGGTTATGCAAATTCCCCGGCCAAATTACTGCAGACGTGAGAGAAATTTTTTAATTAAATATGATCCTCCCTCGCGGTGCATTAACGCCGCGCCGTTCGGCTTGGTTTGTTTCGCTGCAAATTGAATGGAAAACGCACAGAAAGGTGGTTTGTACACACCGCAGAATATTCAGTGTGGAGTGGATGCATTCGGATTTTCATTTCTCATATTTGTCCACTTGTGCTCTGCTCCGTTTCAGTTTTTATTCAATTGTTTCACTTAATTGAGCCCTCTTTTGGTGTGGGCAATTTAATTTCGAAACCCTTTAACTGTTTTTGAATTTTCTGGTTTTTTTTCCAATTACATACCATAGTTTCTAATTTGTTTTCATAATTGTTTAATACCTACATGGCTGCATAATTCTTAACCTTTCTATGCTCCCCACACTGGATTGTTGTAGGTTGATTAAAAGATAAATACATTCTTTTTGAAAATAATTTCGACCTTTTCTTACTTAAGAATAAATGGAATAACTGAAAATTATGAAACTAATTGAATTTTATAAATATTTGGAATGCATTTATGACTTTTGCTGTCATGATCTCACGGATCGACTCAGGTATAGATTTAGGTTCGCGTGGCTGCCCTTGTAAGTAAAAGAGGGCACACCTAAGCCATAAAAGGAATGGCTCCTAGGAGCCTAAGTCAAACCAGTTCGTGCCCCTGATGAACCGAACTAGGTACCTTATGCCTTATAATTTATCTTATATGCACGGACCCCAGTTCGGTTAGCAGAGCTGGGCAAAGTTTGACTTCATAGGAGCAGTATACCTCCGTATACCTGAGTTATACCTGAGTGTATATCGGGTCGCTCCTTTAACGCAATGAGGAGTGAGTACATGTCCACCATCTCTGATGCAGGACAGGAGTATGCATTTCTCGCTTGCACTTGCAGGAAGCAATGAGGAGCTAAAGAAATATTTCTCGCTTGCGCTCGGAGCACTCGGGAGTCAAAAGAGCCGGGTTTGCCCGTTTGTGGGTTAGGGCTCTGAAGTGAGATATACCCAGGTGTCGTCCTAGTTATGGCGAAAACCGAACAGTGACAGAGAAATACCTGATGGATCCTCCTCTTCTTCGTCTTGGCAACTTTTACAGAAGTCTTCGAGTATCGGAAAATCGTAGGATGTTATTCGAAGGTCGTGAAATACCAAATTTAAGGAAAAAAGTAGCTCGTACAAATTTAAAATAGCGTAGCACCACCAGCATTAGCTTACTGCAAATTAATACAACATTAATTTTTGTTCAAATTTTCTATACAATCCAAGCAACGCAGCTCTTGACCAGTAAAGTCCATCAGCTCAACAACTTCATTCACAAATCGCTGAGAAAGAACTCTTCGGATGACGAAAAGGCGATAAACCGGCATTATAGTTGATATCGCGATAATTGCCCCGCCTGACTCACAATAATATCGTTTCGGTGCGCTATAAATAGCGAATGAGTTCCAGATAAACAGCGGCCCCCTGACGCCTTCACAAAGCGCCCCATTGTTAGCTGTTTGGTTCTTCTCCGAATAGGGATCCGCCAGGGCCGCCCCAGCAAGTTTCCGCAAAAGGAAATATCTCCGCGCAGTTCGCTGGTAGTGTTGCCGCGCAACGGTGTGTGCGCCTAGTAATTGCCTCGTAATAGCTCATTACAAAATTAATTTCCTACGCTTCGACAAGCTTCAAACAAACCCTCGGATGGCATCGATCCATACTGCATCGGTGGAGCTGCAGTCGCGTCCACCCACGCGGATATCTTTATAAACAAGCGAACGCCGAACTCCTCCGGTTGAAGGTGAATCGCGCGATGAGACGTGGGCATCGGGTTTGTCTTATTTTTTTTTTTTTTTTTTTGGTTACCGGTGAGCTTAAGAAATCGGAAATAGCTGCAACATTCGCAGCAGCTCGCTTTCCATCCATCGGACTTGGCCAGCCTCCCGGCTCCAGCAGTGACGCATCTCGCGAAGGCGATGACTATACACGCAAAAAGTTTAAGGTCAAAGAAAACATTGTGCCGGCGATTTACATTTCTTTTGTGGTCTGGTCCGTCTTCGAGACGCCGTGAAAGTAATTTTTAATAGTGACACGAAAGGCCACTCTTCTGCACCGCTGCCGGTCGTGGCTTTTTAATTATAGCGCGCTGTGCAATTATTACGACACTGTGAACAATTTTTGCCATAAAAGTTATTAAAGCGCAAACGAAACGCTTCAAGCCTTTCGACACATCTTTACGTAAGGCGGATAATTCACACCTGCGGGCCACCATAATTAAGTCATCTCTATGTACGGAAAGAGCCCGGGAGAAATTTCTTTAATTGTCGCTTGACTTGTTACGGTTTTTGGAAAGCAAATTTTGAAACTATTAGAATCTGGCGACAATCACCGGCGGTACGGGGAGAGTGGAGAAAGGAATCACACAATTTTAGTATTTCAGCTCATATCAGAGGCTGGCTGACTCCTGCGCCGGAAATGTTTACACAATCATTTTTTATTACATAAAAATTTCGGGGTGGACAGACTTTCAAAAAAAAAAATCATTACATCAGGTTACCTCAAGTCTCCGCTTTAAGCCCAATACTCCTTATCATCTGGCTTCCCTTCCATTTCTGCTTGAAACACTGCAATATATGTATGTACATGTAAAGCTGCAATGAGTGCTTTAACGGATTTCGAAAAACCTGCAAAATGATCGAAACACCCTCCAATATTTCCACAAACAAACATTAGCAGAATTTTTATCAAGCACGAACCTTCAACTAAACGACTGCAACATTACTTACACGACAATTGTGAGATATTTACAGTACTTAGCAGCTTTCCAAGCTAACTAGTCTGGTAGTTAATTTCACTTTTCTTCACCCAACATTAATGCTACAAACGATCCGCTGTTTCATGGTCAGACGTCATTAATTTTTATTGCGCATCAGCAGCAAATCGCAGTTTAAAATTCTCCCAATTAACACGTTGCGGTAATCAAACATTGAGAGGATTAGCATAACTCAGATTCTGCGTATATTAGATGATAACATACTATAGGTACGAGACCGACCGATATTTAAAGTAGCTATTTCCCTATCAGTTTTTCTTTGTGGGGTTTTTCCATTCAATTTCATATTGCCATCGGTATGAGTAAGACAAATCAAAAGAGCTAATATTTTCATAAAAGCTCCACACGGTCCAACTTCCGACAGAATCATTTTCGTGATCTCATTTGTTTGTTATTTTTCTACAAGCTTTTATTTACGAGTTAATTAGAAGGTATGAATGCTTTAAAGTTTGAACGTTATTTTATCCAATTGCCGCTAGGATTTTCAAATAAAATTTCGTAAACTTGTAAATCTTTGATGACTATACACTTTTGCACATTTATTTATTAGAAATTCAAGATGGCGACTCCAAAGTAGCAAACGAATTGTGTCGTTTATTATCCGGTCCAACTCGAAACGGTCATTATTTCGGCTTTTGGGCATCGCATAAGAATTTGTCGTCGAAAATTAGTAATTAAAGATGACAGCTCCAATATGGCGGACCAATTGTGCGACTCATGTTCCGATTCACTTCAAAATCGATGTCTGGTAATTTTGGAGGGCGTGGATTATATATGAGCTTTCCACAAAGGCGTCCAATTAGTTAATTATTCACATTAAAAAATCAGTCTTTAAAAATAATTTACCTCAAACTTCAGAAATTAAATATAGCGATTCTAAAATAGCGGACAAATTTGTCTGTCAATGAATTTTCAGATTTCACTCAATATTGTTGGTGACAATATTTTTAGGTGATGCGAGCCATATATTTCATTTCTCATACATATGGTCCAAACGGTTAAAAATTGATATATAAGGACTTTCGGGGTCGCTAATTAGAATTGATGCTCCAATGCTGTGGCGGACAAATGACTTCCAGCGGGTTGAATTTTCTTAAGTCCGTTTTGCAATTTTGGTTTGTTTTCTTTCACATTCCAATAACTTCTGCGAATATGTAGAACGGCGCACGGTGCATGAGAAGCTCATCGCTTTGTGATGTGTTGGTTTACGTGAGGAGCGTGGTGGCTCTTCATTCATTTCTTGTCCTTTATTTCTTGTATAATTCTTTCACAGGAATTTTTGTTTCCGATGAATTGATGAGCTCAATCGGGAGCGTGTATTGAAATAGAGGATTACGAATTGAGTAAAACCAGATGAGATTTCTTTGGAGATGAAAAATTTGGAATGTGACAAGTGAAAATCGGAGGAGACAAACTCCAGTAGAATAACAAGAAAATAATGTGACTGCGTGTGATGTTATATCTTTCTTTCCAAACTATTTTCACTTATTTTCTTGTACAATTTTTAAAATATCAACTTTTATGTGTGTGGACGAGATAGTTTACTTCTCCCATATATGTATGTATATATTGTGCACCAGAAATTCCAGTGGCCCTAGCAGTCTTATTTCAGGTAGTATCCAAACGTTTTGTGACATTCAATGTTATGGCATTCTTCCTTTCAATCTGGTATATAAAAGAGGAGAAGACTCCCCTCCGATTTCAATAAAATCGAAATATTTCTTAAAGGAGGTCATTCGGCGAAAACTCAACGGAAACCAACAGTGAAAAAAATATAAGAAATTGTCTACATGTACGTTTCATGTAAGCCATTGAAACCTACTGGAAAATAAGATGTGGGAAAACAAGGAATTATTTGCAGATGGCATTAGTATCAAGAATGGTTTATTCATTATACCAACGCATACATACACATACGCGCATAAAACATGCGCGTGATGGTCTATTATCAAGTTAAAATATGGCTAGGCAACGATAACACTTCCTTGTACAAAATATCTACGGACTGAAATTTGCACGTGTATACCGTGTATTTAGCATGTACACGAACCCGCATTCCGTTTTACACGGACGATGCGAATAGCCACAGCCCATAAATAATTGATGAAAATGTCTCTTAGGTAACAGATACTACCCCGATGGCTAATTTTTTTTTGTTTTATATAAATATAAATAAAAAAAATTTCTTCTCCCACTTAAATTACCTATTCTTACACTATAAATTTGTCCTAGATGGTTAAATATAAAATAATTATTTTTTGAGTTCTGTCTGTTGTCAGGTTGGCAATTATTATATTATATATATTTCTCAGCTGGGCGGTTAATTTGCCGGTCAATGTGGATCAAAATTAAAAGATAACAGACTGACAGATGGTCACCGAAAGCTTTCTATAAGTGTTTATTTTTTTTCTAATTTTTGGTATACAGTACAGAATACCGAACCAGAAAATGTGAGTCAATCCTTGCATAAGAAGACGTTCACCTTAGGCTTAGAGCTTCCTTACATTAAATGGATTAGAAAACAAACGGAGAAGCAGTCAAATTTATAAAGCCACCTACTTAGCAAAGATTAGTGAAGATTAAGGTGGTTGGCAATTAATTTCCCTAGGCCTTTCGACCCCTGGCCCAGTGGTATAAAAAAAATACGACTCAGGAGATACCACTGTCGCGTTTATTCGGAGGAGGTAAAGGGTTGTTACATCTGGGATTATGGTTTCACTGCCGGTGAATTCCGAGCGCTTGTCTGAGTTCCGGAAGTTCAGAATTGACGAAATGCTTGGCACGTGCTTCAAAAGAAAACCCTTTACAAGAAATAGATAAAAAGATAACCCAACGTCCCCCCTGACCAGTTCGCACAATCGTGCACCATACAAAAACACCTGAAGGTGGGTGGCAGTACGCACACTCATTGCTAGATAACATAAGTGAATGCTGCGAACAGACGACAGTCAGCGAAAGGCAAACGGGGCTGCTACTCATTCGGGCAGTTTTCCTCAACAATTTCCGCGCTCCGCCCCAGGCTGGGCTTGCAGAAAACTTAAGTCCGCTGAGGCGGAAGGCAATAAGCGGCTGTTCGCTGCAAACGTCCAAACGATCCGCGCCAGCTGACCAATGACCCGCGCTGAAAGTAACAGGGGGAACAACGGGTCGCAAGCACTTGCATAATGCACTTTGCACCTTTCCGCAATCTCAGGAGTGGACCGCTGGGCCCCTGCCCCCGGAAGTGAACCAGAAGTCGGCCCATGCGAGGGGACACTTAAAAACTGAGCAATGAGCCCTGACTGCTTCTTACGGCAACACCGGGCCATTTGGCTGTTGGCAATTGATGGCACGGATTTTTCGTGCCAGGTGAAAACTGCAAGGGCTGCCCAGCGGCTGGTAATTAACGGCGCGTTTCAGGGGTTCAGCTGCTGGCACTTTTCCAGGAAGCTGACCGTTCCGTTCGCGGCTGTGTTGGCCAGGTGGTGCAATATCTCGCCAAAATCGCCACCATAAAGCACACGAAGTATAAAGGAACCGCTCTGGCGGGGAAGAACGGGGCTTTCCTGAAAATGTCCTGAAGGGAGGGCCGGCCTTTGTCCCGGTCCAAGCCGGATAACAGTAGCAGACAAGGCTCGTTGCAATGTAAATTTTGAAAGATCGATAAAAAGAAATAAAAACAAGTGGAGACCTCCAGCGCTTACCGCATTTGGGGCCAGGCGCGCGTGTCCTACATCTACAGGAGCAACCCCAGCAGCAGAGGGTGAAGCGGGCCGTGGATCGCCCTTGTCCTTGTGCGCACCTCCGATTCCCAGGATTTACTTCGGGCCGATTTTCCGTGTGTGCACTCGCAAATTCTCGCTGCTTGGCATCCGAAAATTTTCACTTGCAATTTTGCGACTTTAACCACTTTTCAGACTTAACGGCACACTCACCACTCTTATCGTGGGAATTAGGAACTTCCCTTTCCGGCCTCCTTCACGCACTGTTACCCTTTCCTTTCAAAAACGAAAATTCACCCTGCACTGCACTTAACAAAATTCAGCCCGACCCAAGCACTTATAAATTTTTCAAATTCGAATATGCGACGAGAAACCTTTTTTCGTTGCACTTTTACGGCGACCTGAGCTCGACTAGCGAAAGCTTCTTACTCGAGCACTTCCTATCGCTGCTCCGATGACAGCAACTGACATTTCACTTAAGAGACCACGCATCACCCGACTCCGACCCTGATATGTTTCTCGACGATTATTTATTTTGCACAGACGGGGAACAAACAACCTCTCACTCACTGCAAGCGAGCGTCCCACTCGCGAATGGAATGGAAGTAATCACGATGGGGAACAGATGTGCTGGAGCTGGGCTGGAACAAGAGAACACTGGACGCTGCACGTGCCTGCTGCGCTGCCTTCAAGATCCAATGGAAAGCTGCAAGGAAGATGTATCAATTGTGCTGGCGGTCCAACAGGGCGCACATGCAGAACTGGAACTGAATATGAACTGAAGCCCACGACACGACCCCTGATTCCGTTGGGCTGCAGAGCAGCCTGGAACTTGCAATGGAAGTAGAAGAAACGACTGGTGAGAGTGAGAGCGAGAGCCGATAGGGGAAAAGCCAGGGCAGCACTCAGCAGAGCCAATGCCAAGCCAAGCCATCCATGCCGAAGTGTTTAGCGTTGGCTGAACAGGAATTCGCGGCGCAAGTTGTCTTCTCTCACGCCTAGAATGAGTAACTCAACTTTCCTTTCTTCCCTCAATCAGGCTCCACACATTTCTCAGAAGAGATCCCTAGTGTTATTATTGGAAGGTTGGAAGGTGAAGTGCAATACCAGGCAATACTAAACGCCGTCAAAGGCGTCGGTCGAGTGCTGCCAGAGAGAAAATAGTAAAAGTAAATGTCCTTAAAACTGCCTAAGCTAATCACTGTGTACTACTAATTCCTTCATAAGGACGAGTATGTCATTTCTCGGTGCACATATCCTAATTATTTCATAATAGCAGCTCCTCATGAACGGTAAAGAAATTTAGTTGTTTTGCGCCTAAAAGTATACAAATCGTTAAACAACCCACAATGTATTGCGCCTACTGAAAAACACGGAGGATGCAGCATCCTGATTTGTTCAGGAGATATGTCCTTAGCGCGATAATTTGGGAGGATATTTGAAGCTAGCGATTACAACGATTTCATATTTAAGCACGAAAATGCTATGGAATGCTGGAAGAAAACAACATTCGGATTTTAGATTGGCCTCCTCAAACTTCGGCTCTAAAGGCCCAACCATAATCGACATAACAAAATTAACGAATGTCAAATGTTCACATAAGCAAACCATAACGGCGCATTGACACGAGCAATTAATTAACTTAATTTGCTCCTTACGCGACGAACTTAGGACCTATAAAGAACGACTGAGATCTTCTTAGTAATTTCCAGTCCGGTTGTCGTACAGCTGAATTTCTTCTTCTTTGGACGACGACCTGCTGTACTAGTTCTCGATTTTTCTAAAAAAATTGACAGTCGACCATACCTTGTTGCTTTCTAAACCACGCTCCAGTTTCAATTTGTCCGTTCCTGCATTTCGTCTTATTTATTCATACTTAAGTGGAAGACAGCGGAGAGTCTGTATGCTATCCAGCTTCCTGCTGGTAATTATTGAGGTTCCGCAGGGTTTCACCTTGGGACCTTTTCTGTTTTCTCTCTGTAAAACTGCAATTTGCACATGTATGCCGATGAGATTGGAGTAATTGAGGACGCTGTTTGACGTATTAATGTCATCTACAAAAATGTTCCTGACACTACTTGTTTTTCCAAATTAAATGCTTCATGGTATTCCTATACCTTATAGTAACTCAGTAAAAAACCTTGCCATTATATTACATAACACGTTAAACTGGTGGGATCATAATGATTTAGTCAGAAAATTGTGTGGGGTATTGCGACAACCAACTCTTTTAGCCGATTTTAGTCCTCGTAATACGCGGAACATTTTAATTCAGGTCCTAATTGTTCCTGTAATCACATATGGTTGTGTTTTGATCACATCACTTTTTTTTCTTAATTAATATTAGGATGCTCTTTGTCATCTTATATCAATTATCCTACTGTTATGTTCCTTCTCAATGTTAAAGTTCATTTGTTCGAGTCGGATAGAACGCTTGCTCTGAAAATATCCAATTTTCTTTCCAGAATAACTTCATTGTCTCATTCGGTTTTGGAACTCTCTTCCCATTACCCTACGACGCACGAGACAGCGGCAACCAAAATTATTAGAACACCTTAATTATATGTAGGTATAGGGTTTCCCAATAAGAACGTCCGAACTATAAATTTGAATAAAACACACGAGCACAAATGGTTCTGATTGCTTTATTTGAAAGACAATTTTATGCGATTTATGATTTGAATAAAATATCGGCCAATAGACCACCGCGGCTCCTCTTACACACGTTCATCCACTCACGCCAATTTTCGATGACTCTGTGCAACATTTCGGCCGGTATCTCAGCTATTGCTTGACGAATATTGACTTCCAATGCCTCAAGAGTTGTAGGATGGTTGCTGTAAACCTTCGACTTAATATGGCCCCAAATAATCCAAAGGCGTTATATCACACGATCTAGGCGGCCAAGCGATGGGACCATTTCTGGAAATTAATGACTCATCGAACTTACCGTGCAATAAGTCCATGTTAAGTCGGGAAGTGTGAGGTGGTGCACCGTCTTGTTGGAAATAAAGGTCGTCCGCATCAATTCCATCAAATTCCGGGAATCCATTGAGCTGGAAATAAGCCTCATCTGAAAAGATGATATTGCGATGAAAATTGCCGTCGGCTTCCAACATTTCCAGTTACCAATCAGCGAACTGTCGACGAATGTGATGGTCGGTTGGCTTGAGTTCTTGTGCCAATACCGTCTTATAAGGATGCACGCCCAAATTCAATCGCAAAATTCGCCAGGTTGTCATCCTGGAGGGCCCCAACTCTTGAGAACGGCGCGGAACAGACGCATTTGAGTTTTCACGAACACTATTGGGAAACCCTTTACATATGTGCGTATCGAGTTCTGTTTATTCCTTTCAATATTTTTTACTTAAGATATTATAATGAATTATTGTTTTTAGGTCCATCAGATCATAAAATAACTATTTCTTCTTTTTTTCACTTTTTTTTTATTTGTTTTAGTTTTGTTATTATTATCGCATATATAAAATATTAAATTTCACATGTGTAGCGTTGCTTAAATGAATGAATAAATTTAAATTGAAGTAATTTTCTTTGAACAACATAATCTTTCACTAATACCCGCAACTGTGCTACCAAGTTCACAACGGCAGGAGCCTAATTTTGCATAGAAAAATAATGTCATCCCAAGCCAAGGGGAGGAACGAAAGCAGGGCATTGAAAAACATGCAGCACATAAAAGTGTCACGGGCATCACGCTCAATTAAGCCGTCTTTTTTGCAGCTCCAAAGGAGACAAAACATCTCCCGACTCCCGAGACATCTGGGCATCTGCCATTCTCCGCTTCCTATTTTCAGCCCTTTCGGTGTTCCTTTTATTTTCCGCTCGAGGAACATCAACCAAAACAGAGTTCTGTGCACGACAACGAAAATACCGCCAAGGCACTGCCTCCTTTCTTGCTCTCTGTTTGTGAACCGAAAATTAGCGTGTTCATTGCCTTTAAATTAGCCCATAACAAAAGGCTCTTGAGTTGGGCTTTGGGCAGGACATAAAAAGTGGAAGCCACACATACCTGTTGTCCCCGAGCGTCTTTCTTGGGAGTGCGCTATCAGATGGAAAGGAACTCGCCGTCCTTCCGGTATGCCGGGACACTAGATAAACTTGAGATTTTTTCTCAACCGCCGGCTTTTCACTTCCTTATTAAGAAGGCTGGGGCTGGGGCCCAATAATTCCCAGAACTCGCAAAAAGCGTCGCTATGAACGAATGAGCAAAAATAGCAAGAGTTCCTCATTGCCGCCAACACGAGCACACGACCAGGGATCTCGATCTGAGTCAATAACTGAATGGCAGTGGCTCTGGTGGTGCATTTAATTTACATCAATTAAAAAGCGGAGTTAATTGGCCGCTTTCATTCTGATTCCTCTGGAGCAGTTGTGCGCGGTCTGGCCTCGTTTGCAATTTAGATTGGCCACTGGCCGCTGCTCTGTTTTCTTTTCTTGTTGCGGTGCTCTGCCCGCTTTGTGTGCTTCATGAACGGAGAGTTCAGAAACTCCAAAAATTTCAAAAGACCAAACGAGCATGCGTTCTGCTGCATTGGCGGAGTTAAGGGGTTACATAGGTCTTGAAGGAAAAAAAGAAACAACTTTTTCAAAAAATTGTATTTTAAAAACCAAAACTCTGTTTTATTTGAAATTTACACATGGAAAAGTGTAGCATTTCTAGAAGGTGTAAAAAAAGTTACAGCTAAAAATATTGAAAATTGTCCGATTTTCCTGCAGTTTTCCTCGTCCAGCCTTTTTTTTGCGGTAGGCAAGATTTCTCGAGAACGAATCGACCGATTTTGCTGAAACTTTGCACAGTTACTCTTTATAGTATTGTTTCGTGATTAACCCAAGGAATTTTCAATCGGTTGACTCGTTCTTGTTTTATACTTTAAATACTTTAAATTTCATTTTTTTTTCAATTACTTCGGTCAATCACGAAACAATACTATAAAGAGAAACTGTACAAAGTTTCAGCAAAATCGGTCGATTCGTTCTCGAGAAATCTTGCCTACCGCAAAAAAAAGGCTGGACGAGGAAAACTGCAGGAAAATCGGACAATTTTCAATATTTTAAGCTGTAACTTACACCTTCTAGAAATGCTACACTTTTCCATGTGTAAATTTCAAATAAAACAGAGTTTTGGTTTTTAAAATACAATTTTTTGAAAAAGTTGTTTTTTCTTTCCTTCAAGACCTATGTAACCCCTTAATCAGCAGGCAGTATAGGATTACTGCAATAGCTATGTAGACCATACTGGAAAGCAAAATTAGTTTTTTGTAAAGTCACACACTGCATGAGGGTTAGAAAAAACATCGCCGTAAAACACGTGCATTTGGAAGAGACCGAAACAAGTGAAAATCAGTGGTGTATGGGGAAGAACCTCCCAACCGAGTTACTGGATGATCATTTTGGTGAGACTTGAAGAATGCGATCGGGCGTTGCCATGCTGGAGGATAACCTCATATCACGCATTTCGATGTTTTGAACAAAGTACTTCTGCCACTTCTGCTAAACGTCGAAGTGTTAACAATATACATCGGCAGTAATAGGTAGTTGTATTCCTACCCAGTAATCTCCATAGTCCAGGCGGTATCTGTCATGGCGGGTGGATCATATATAAGGATATTTTTTTAATGTCTCTAGAACATCACCAGGAATGATAATTTCACTAAGCGTGAATTCGAAAACGTGGGCACAACTTTTTATTAAACAAAATGTTGAAGATAGAATAAAAGTTTCACAACAAAATTTCACAATAGATAAATAGGAATAATTAACGAAAATAAACATATAAATAAAGGTTTATTCTTGAATTTTTTTCGACTATTTAGATTGTGCGTACGATCTTGAAATTGAGGTATAGAGTACCTCTTACTATTATGAAACAACGTACCAAATTACGTCTAGATCGGACACGCGATCTTGGCAGGATGTTAAATTAAACATTTGATATTGATAGAAAAATAATCTCGGGTCTCCAAGAGCAGCCATTTTATTGTTGAGTTTTTATGAAATTGTAAAACGAAAATTCTGCAAAACAGTGGTGTTTCTGGTTGAAAATGGTGCCACTATCTTTGATCTTATAGACCTCTCCTTTAACGTAACCCCAAAGAAAGTATTCCAGTGGCGTTAAATAGCACGATCTGGGCAGCCAATTGAAATCACCATTTCTTGATATTACACGACCGGGAAACTCGTGCAATAAAGTTAGCGTTTCACCGGCTGTGTGACACATAGCGCCATCTTGCTGAAACCACAAATCGCGGACATCAAGATCTTCAAATTCCGCCCACAAAAAATCTGTTATCATTCGTCGAATTGAGTCAGTAAGTAATGAAGTTTAGTGGCCCCCGGAATACACATACTCATTGCCAGTATTTGTCAGTACTCTGCTTCATAAATGTTCTCATCATGGGTTCTCATCCCTTTCCTTTAATTAGCTTTGCACCTACATATTTATGTCATCGTTCTATTTCGCAGTGTATTGCAGCGGACGTACCTATTCAATATGTTTGGTGTATCTCAAGGTCCGAAGATCCAGGTGACTAATATGTTTTTAGGGTAACTGAAAATGAATTCAGTGTTGGTTTTGCTCTGGGACATCTTATTTTCTTCCTAACCTCAAAAAATTAAAATGAGGTTTTAAAGGCATGTGTAACAACAATACTATACGGGGGAGCGTGTATTTTATGAATCAGATGACTACGTAAAGTCAGCACAACTAGCAGACTCAAATCGATGTATGTATGTACATATACGCTTGGAACTATCTTCTTTCAGTTCGTTTAAAAATTACGAGGCCCCTTTGACTCGAATATTCCAGACGAGACCATAATATAAATATTTCTTCGAAGGAATATTTTGTAGACCTTTTGTAGGTTTTCTGTGGCGCTATCATACTTGGGCTCGTTAAAACCACATTATTTTTTTCTCTATTCTAAAGGCAGAAATGTCAACAATAAATTTTATTGGTTAGTTATCTCGAGTTTATAAACACTCATTTCGTTCGCATCCCAATCCAAGGCTAGTTAAAGCTCTTCTCCTATCTCCTGTGTTTTGAAATGAATAATCCTATCTCCTATACCATTCTATCGGCAATAATTTCTGAAATGAATCCAGCAAAAAAAAAATTTTGATATATCAGGTTGCAATTATAAAAAGCGAATGATCAGCAAAGATCGATGATACGATTATCTAAGTATTATCTAAATGTATATAATATATTGTATAAATCTTAACTGTGTGGATACTCGAATACATCCAAATATCAAATCAAATTAAAGTTAAATAATAAAACAATAATTTCCCGCAAGAAAAATCAATGTCTGGTTTTCCCGCCAAAAATTGCCCACATCTCAAAGTCCTATCTGCGCATCAACTTTCTCCCAATATGAGCAAAAACCTCCCCCACTACACCCTGCACTTCGCCCCAACGCAATAAACAAACATTGCGTCGATGTAAATAGTGGGCGAACCTATTAAAAAGCAATTCACCAGGCAGAGCGGGTCCATCTACCGCAGCGGCATGAAAGGGAAGCGATCAATGATCGCTCGACGTGCGAGAATGTGTTCCCGTCGATTTCGTTGAGACAGCATGCGCGGGAGAGCCGTTACAGTTTGACTTGTGCGACGACTCGCGTCCACTGGAGAGAGGCGGTTACAACGCAGTGAGCGATCATTTTGAAAATGAAATGGCCGGACGTGCGCGGGGTGACTGTCGTGCGTAGCTGGTGCATGAACCAATGATCGACCGCTCCGGACTCGAGTGGCTGGCTGGCAAGAACGAAACGGACACTTTAGTCGAGTACTAACAACTAGCGCGGCTGGTTCGGCGCGGGAACACTTACTAACTCTGGTCCGGGAATTTTGAATTTTCTTCAAAACCAAGAAAGCAAAAAATAGGAGGAAAGAAATTGTGAGGAAGTCGTTCGGAATTTTTAAGACGGTTAAAACAATTCCGCCACATTTCGGCGATGAGATGACCACTGCCGGCCAACGACGTTAATCAATCGTGGACAGGATGTGCGCGGAATTGGCAAACATGCTTCCGGTGCCGTGACTGAACGCGCGGCAAGTGATCTAGCTAATTTTAGTTAATAACAATGCCAGTGATCAGTGGATTGACCAGGAGCGATCAGAAGTGCCAACCGATCCTCTAGTCGAGTGGGCCACCTTCCACAGATGTACAGTGTGACCGAGGAGTGATATAGTGCGCCAACAGGTGGTTTTTCCGAGTTTCCGTGTTTTCAGAAGGGTTACGATCCCGATCATGGCGACTAACATGATCGGTGTGTGCTGCAGGAAGGGTGAATGCATTTCATCCTTCAGTTACTATCGACTGATTTTTGTTGTTGTGCTACTGTTCGCGTGCTTTCTCCCGCTCAGTGTGTGCAACGAAAGTGTTTCGACATCCACAGCCGCCAGGGGCGAGGATCACCCACTGGAAATTGTATCAACGAACCATATCACGGCGGCATGCATCAACAAGTGTCCTGAGGAGGTAATTAAGGGGAATTATTCTTTTATTTTATTTTGCCCTTTCCGCTCAGTCGTTGGTTGCACTTATGTTTTCGGGGCAAGAATATTGCACGATTGAGTACTTCCATTTCCGAATTAATTAGACATGAAAGGGAGCCCACGCCAACGAGGGCGATCGACTAAAGTACAGTCGTAATAAATTCAACCAAAATGTTGGCTCATTTTAAGGTTATAGAACAATTCGAAGCTCTTAAAATATGAATGTAAATTTAAATGCATTTGCCACCAGAGTTTAAAGCTTTAGTTTCAGACCAGTTAGTGGCGGAACATGATCATCCGGGACTTTAAGAACTGAAGATCTAAGTGCCCAAACTATTTCATAATTTTTTTATTATTTTATTATTCTTTATTTATTGGCATTTTTTTATTTTAGCACAACTCAATTCTCACTCAAAATTGCCTTGCAGCATTTGCTTGAGTTTAACTCAACCCTGTCTTATTGTTTTTTTTTTGATTTTTTATTAACAACTTAATTTCAAAATGATTTCGCGCTTTCTGCTAATGAGTATACATTATTTCCTAACTTCAATTCAATTCAATTTCAACAAAAACTCGATAGATCTACGTCTGCTGTTTGCTTTAAAAAATGTTAAATTTGAAATGTCTAGCTCTACTTGTACATCAGAATCGACTGATTATACGTTAGAGTTTCGAGTAATAAAGGAAATGGAATGATTTATTAATATGATCAATAGCACCAGATTCGACTCTGTAGGCCTATTACAAATCCACTCAAGAACAGATTAAAAAAATAACAAACTCATTAGAGGTCAGAGCGAATTGTTAATTAAAATGGGAGAGATATGGGCCGTTCTGTTTGATCAGCTATCCACATCTGAAGACCTCAATTATTCCCGACATACAAAAATTGCAATAAAACCGAAGCACTCAAATGAGTAATGGGAATTTTCTTATAAAATAATAAATATCTACTTGGTGCCTGAGTGTCTGCTCAATAACTCGATTGTGTTTATGCACGCTTCAGTGGCAGAAAAGAAATTTACAATTTGCCGCAAAGACGACTGATGATCGCCCTTATCAGCTTAATGCGCTCCTTGTGAAACATTGGGTGACTACAATAATTCAAAAAACGACCGCCTAATGACACAAAAAAAAATATTCGAAAAAAATACGAGCCTCGAAGAGACAATGTTATATCATGTCGTCATTTCGGCGGGACAACTTTTTGGAAAGGTTATCACGAAAGTGAGCGCAGCAATCGAAATTGATAAAAACGAAAAGCCAAAGGAGTTCACGCAACTTGTGCTTGTAATAGCCCAGAGAGTATGTATGTTCAAAATTAGTACTAAGAGATGCAATCAAATGTGCGTGAACCTACAAATAGAAAAAGTGAACTGCATCGCATTCAAAATGACTTACCCTAAAACATATCTTTGGTGCAAATATAATATAATAACAAAACGTAAAAGCGGAAAAATCGATTTTTGTAATAGTTTACCTGCTTAACATATACTTATGTAACTATAACAAATAATTTTTTAAAGGCAAGCTTTTATTTTAGAATTGCACTAACTGTAACCAATTTTTAACCGACTTAAAAAAATTTTTTTTTGTGTGTATGTTACGCTATCTCTTCGCCGATTGTGAACCGATTTTAATGAGTCTCTTTTTATTGAACAGGTTATATATCGAGGGAGGTCTCATTGAAAGTTGAAAAAAATATTCCACCTCTAAGGGTGGAAAATTTGGGGATGAATCCCGTTTATTGAATTTCTCTCATTTCCCATTAACTGATTTAAATAAAACTTGGCACATATGTATAGTTTCAGTGAAAATAAAATATTATGGTGAACTGCACTAAAAATTTAAAAATAAAATCTTTAAAAAAAATAAAAACCGACTTCACAAATATAAGATAAAGCACTAAAAAGTTGAAAATAGTTCGGGTTGCCCCCACCACCACACTCGTCCCTCGCATCGCGCAAGCTAATCGACACAGGACTGCGCAGACGTATATCGTACGCCTTAGCACCGATTCCAAAAAGAATTTTTTTTAAACTTTTTAGACTACATTTGACTTAAACAGATCACATTTAAGTCGTATACCAAAATTACATGTTTTATGTGTGTGATATATTTTTATGTCTGTAAAATGCATGACTTGTTTTTTAGATGTTGGAATGGGGGCAACTTACGCTAGTTGTGTGTATAAGGATCCTTTCCTGAAAGTTCCGTCCACTCATTGGATGGACTCCGCTTTTACGGCCGCCTCTTGTCGTAATAATACCAACTTAATTATTCTATTCAATAGAACTTAGTGTGAATTATATTGAAGGAAAAATATTTCGGAGCACTTATTGTTAGAGCGTTACTTGCGCGTGACAGTTCACACGCGAAGCGCCGGCCGATGTTTAAAACCGATCAAACAAAAAGCGCCATTATAATAAAGAACACATAAAGTAAATTCAATAATTTTACTAAATTCTCTAAATAAACTTTTGTACCAATGAAAATCCAACATTATTAATTTCCATTGAAGAAAATAATTTAGCATTTTTTTTTTGTGTAAGGGAAGGAGTCCGTTTCAAGGAGTTTGTTGTGAATAATTCCAAGGATTTTGGTTCAGTAGATATCACCACAGAACATAAATTGTGGTTGCCATTTTACTACCATTTCTCTGCTGATATGCGCGCGATTAGCCAAATCTCCCATCGTCCACTCCTCCTCCAGAAGGCTAAACCACCGAAGTACCCTAACGTAATTATCGAATTAAATTTTTCAAGTACATATAAAAAATGGAATAAAATGTTTCGAGCAGTCCCGTCCTTATCACACTCCCAGCCACATGAAAAATCGAAGAGGCTTCAATCATTTTACGACACGAGCTCATCACGAGAGAATTCAATTTTAATGGTTTTTTCGTTTTGCTCATTTTTTGTTGGTTAGAAGACTATCAAAACACAGAGTTACCAGAGGGCCACCAATTGAAGCATTCAAGACGACATAAATCGTCCTTATCTCCCGAAGCTATCGCAACGTGGTCTCCCGAGATAAACAATCCCAAATTGGGCCCGTTAAGAAAGCTCAAAAATCTTAAAAATAACGCAGAGGTTATGAACTTTCTCAGCGTTTTGTTGCCGTATAAATTCCCAAGTCGTTTGGGATACTTCATGCGACCATAACACTGTAAACAGTGGGTTGCGTGCTCAGCACAGGTTGACTTGCTTCCTGCATGCACAACTCGCATACTCGCCTTTACATTATTCCTTTCAACTTTGTGAACAAAGAGTTGTAAGCAAATGTGTTTCATTGTCGCATAGGCTATGCGGCTTGGCGACATCTCGCCCGGACAAGTACCCTCAAAATCAGCGCCGCCGGCCGGTCGCTTCTCACAAAAACCAAGTCCTTGAACTTTCGATTTGTATTGATTCAGTATTAATTGCACTTGACATTTCAGCGAGGAGCGCATCCATTCAGCCAAGGCAGCCAGCCGACCCCCCGCTCTGGCCGTAATAATGCTCCCACCGACCGAACGGCCAGCATTAGCATCAAGAAAGTTCACTTCATTCATTATGAAAAGCACAGCAGCTGGACCGCATGCTTCTGCCCTTTGAATCAATTTATCCAATTAGTCCAGACAAAAATTCCCCGCAACGAGACGCGAACGCGGCAAATGTGTGTAGGTACACATGAAAACCTTCTTGAACTTGTCTTCCGGATTTACGATGATGGCTTCTTTCTTGTCTCCGAGGGGTTTATCGGAGATTTGGGGATTTGATGCGTGCTTAGGATAATTGGTGGGTGGGCGAGAGTACGGGTAGTGTGTGTACTTTAGGAATGTTTTCTGCATAATACAACCATGACATCTATTCGAGAACAATTCTGGAATACGAAACTTGGCGGCTTGAACTTTAAAAAACTCAGCGAACTCGTGTGATCAGGCTCCGTACCATAATTTTAATCCTTGGATTTATATGTATTTATTTATTTATCAAGTCAATAAGGCCTGCACCAGTAGGGCAATGATTTTCTGACTTTTTTAGAAATTTAGGTAATTTTAGAGCATTTTTTCATTTTTGTATGTGACTGTACCTGCAGTGGTAAAGGTAGATCAACATTGGTGGTATTTTTGGAAAGCACATTAATCAGATCAAAAAGTGAGTTTTATATCCAGAATCTTTCAAGAATCTCGAAAACTAAGCACTCTACGAAAAAAATGTCCGTAGTCAAAAATTAGTCATCCCACGGGGGAAGCACATTAGTGCTATTATAAATCCCCCTTCCCCTTCTTGTAGGTAGGACGGGGGGTGACTTTGAAATTTTTAATAAGAACCCTTATTTTTTATTGCTGATTCAGATTCTACGGCTAAAAATACATGGAATTTGCCAGTAATCGATTAAATTAAATATTTTTTTTTTCAATTTCTCCTACTGATAACCTATGAATACGATTCTACAATACGTAGGGCTGGTCCGCTAAACTGGCCTGCGAATGATTAACTTTTGATTATGAACATGTTTGTTGATGGGGCTTTTGTAAAAAAAATAGACCTGGCGCCAATAATTAAGCTCTTAATCAACAAGTGTGTATCACATCAAACGTTTCCCAGACTACTCATTAGAAACGTCACATAAATCACAAATCATCGGCTTAAGAATAAGTCTATTTCCTAGAAAACATATTTTCTTAAGCGAAGCATAGCATGTCCGCATAAAACAAAGTTACACTCTTTTCGGGGCGCAGCCGCTTCTACCAACTACTCACTGCAACATGTTGTGATGTTTGTACATTCAGTCGGCAAAAACTTCTCTTTTCTTGCGTTTAATGCTATTGTGAAAAAATATGACCACTTGTTGTGGGAGCGATCATTTTGATGATTTCAGTTGAATAAACGGTCGTTTCATAAATACCCGAAAGTGACACATTCTGATCATGTGGTCGTCATCTGCCGGTTGATTACCATTTCGATTACGGCGATGAGGATCAGTGATCAAGAGCAGATCGGGGAAACGAAAAATTTTTTGATCTGAAATTTGATAGCGGAGCTTATTTGAAGACAGATCGTGATGGTTAGGGAGGGATACTTGCATTGCAATGATCAAGTTGTTCAAACGTTTTTACTTGTAATTTTAGTTTACTTGCGTATGTTGACCTATATGGATTCAATTAAGGAATATGATCGCTTTAGCTTTCTGTTGTTTTTGCTTTTTAATAATTGATTGAGGTGCACTGTCAAGTCGGCCATATTTCAGCAATATTTTTATCTGCGAAAATGTTTTCTTCTCACAATAATTTTTAGTTTACAAGAGCATTAATAAAAAAATAGCAATACATACTATTACAAGCAGGTATCGCCATTAATTTCTTTCCAGCAATCGATGAGATCATTTCTGATTTCGTCACAAAAGTCAATTCTTATTTTCTAAATTAAATGCACATCTCCATTACTAGCTTCATTTGTCATAATTTGCAACTAAATAACCGGTTCCTACTAGGTAACAGTCCTATTGCAAACGTTCAGGTTCACTTTAGTGCTAAATGTTTAGGCGAGAAAAACAACAAGCCACGCCCGACCTAAGTGTTATTAATGTGTGCAATTAAATTGATACAAGCACGAGATAAGAGCTATAAGCAACAACTACGCTAGTGCAAAAATATCACGGGAAATTTTTGAATTCCTGGAATTTTTATTTTAATTGAGATTAAAACCGCTTCAGGGAAAAATAAATTAGTTACGTATGAACCGCTAAACCAAAACATTTTCAGATCTTGCCTCATTTTCGCATCAACAAAATAACCACTACTATTTTCCGCACATTTGTTTTTTTACAACAATTCATACAGAGAATGTCGCACATACCTAAATTTATGCGATGAGACGTGAAAGCTTCTGTGGTGTATTTTGCTTTAAATTGCAGTCGCGGTCTTTCACGCCTCGAAAGATTTCATACAGCCGCAAAATAGCTATACACCATAGTGAATAATATGCCATGATGCTGTGTCTTTGCAGTAATGCGACATTTATTCAAGCTGAGACCAACCAGCAGCGCACACAAATTGTGCTACTTCCGCATTAAAAGTGCTGCGAACTATAAACGAGATGATGTGGCACGAAACCATTAAATAATTACTTAGCCTTTCCATATAAAAACTCCCTGACACAAATATGAATGACAATTGGTTTTTAGCGTATGGTTAGTTTTTTTTTTAGTTGGCGGTGGGTTTTTACTTCATCATAGCTTTAACTTTGTATTAAATAAATTCACGATTTGAGTGACTGATTTCTTCATCATTAACTTTTAAATAGAAAAACTATCACTATCACATACACTCTCCCCTAAGTCATTTATCCATCAACGAGTAAAAAGTCTCATTAGGAGATTTCATAATGTGTAATCATTTAGTGCCATAAGAGACCAGCCGTTGCTATGGTCACTCGTTTAAAATAATGTGCATTGGTTTCACCATAAATAAAAAAATGGTTAATTGCGGAGCGTGTGGGGTGTCGTTGGAAAGGTCTCGATAACTATATTTGAGTCACACAATTTGGATATCGGCATAAAACCTAAAATTTAAAAAATTTAGATTCTTTCAGTTTGTTTAATAAAAACAAATATTTAATGCCCCGAAGAGAAACGTTCTCAGAATTTTATTTTCGACCAGTCTAGTTTTCCCTCTGATATGTATAATTAATTCCGTCTGCCAATTTCATTAATTTGTTTTTCTGAACGGTGTACCGAGGAACGTACATTAAGTTAATCATAAATAATTGGAATTTCTCTATATAACTGTAATCATTTCATCAAGTAGACTTTTTCCTACAAATTAATGATAATAAAAAATAGTTAAACTAAAATTGAATTGGTTGACCATCGAATCGATCTGATGTTTTCTATCATGTTTCTGCTAAATTCACAAATAATATTTTAGCAGTGTTATTAGGTATAGAACTAATTTTTCAGGATTCTACACCCTGTATTTGTCCACCATCTTGAAAATAAGGGTGCGAATGAGTTTACACCAATATCTCGCTAACCGTTACTTGTACGAAGATTCTCAATAGAGTTTATTTTACAGAGAATCAAATTTTCTACAATTCTTATTAAATAACTTTTTCACGTCCAATGAATAATAAACAAGTTAGAAGTCGGAAAAGAAGAAAATATTTTATCAAAAAAAACTTTGAAACGCTATAACTTTTTCATTTCAAAATTTCCTTTGACAACGAAGGAGGAGTGCCTCCCCCATTTTACCACCCCTTAAATGATTAAATAATCAGTTTGCAATCACACATTCGGCATTTTCCAACTTACAAATCATATATCCTTAATATATATGTACATATATGCATGCACGTATTTCACTACCCACAGACCTTTCCCCCTCCCCAAAAAGAACCAGTATCCATCTAACCACTTCTATAAACCCTATATATATCGCTAGTAGGTGTAAAATAGTTTTTAAAGGACTCTTTATTTATAATATTAAAAATTCCAATTCCTATAATACAAGTCAATCTCCCTGCCCCTCCTACTTCCCCTTCCCCTTAAAAACTAAAAATTGGTGGTAAGGGAAGTTTCGTTTATAGTCAAATCCATTATAAATAGTTAATAAACAAATTTTTCCCAAAATTGTTTGCACAAAAATAAAAGGGGCCGAAAACCAACCTTATAGGCCCTCCTCCTTTGATTCTCGCATTTCGACTAGGCGGGAATGGATAGAGGGGCGCATCACACAAGCAAAATAAAATTAGGATTTTTGCAATGGTGCCAAACCAGCCAAGACCTGCCGAATTGGCTGAAATTTGGATTGGGATCATTTTTCATCGTTTCGATGGGCAAAACTTATTGCACTCATCTCCCTAACTATAACAGCAAAAGTGTTTATACATATGGTGCATCTACCATAATAACTGTCTCGGTTGCCCTGCTAATAGAAATAGCGTTAGAGTAAGCATGAAACTGTAAGTGATCCCAGTTCGAAGGCAGCCTCAATTAATTTTCATTAATCTCCCTAAAAAGGCAATCCACCCCCAACCTACTGCATGAAGCATAATATACCAACCCGCACAGTCCGCTCTAACATTAAACCTGGCTCGCATCTAGTACATTAACCTGGAACTACGCCGGAGTCACACTTGCGCAGGTTCTGGGCTCTGCTCGGGCGACTCTAATCAGATCGTTGCGATCTTCGCGGATGATTAGAATGAAAATCGCCCATTGAAAGTGGTTACGAGCGCATCAAAACAAAACAAATTACACTTTAGCTGGTTTTGCAACTGGCCAAGGGGACGGGCCTCGATTCATACACACATTTGTGCTCATGAAAATTACCGGATACATCCTTCCTGTTTGCAGTGCTGAATTGCTTAGAAAATGCTCGATCGTGGCTCCCTAGCCGACCACCACAGCTGCAGTTCAGCGATTGAAGTGACACCTTTGCAGGTTCGATACCTGTCCCGGTTTCACCTTGAGAACCAAGACGCTAACAGGTATCAATCAGAAAAATGCACCAGTCACCCCTCATACCGGGGTAACTCGATCCCAGGCTGTTACCCTCGATCAAGAAGCGCTACCCTCCTGATTGATACTTTCGGCGGCTTCCCCTTTATTATTGTCACAAAATTTTTAGGGGCCACTAGTGATAAAACGGTGGCAAGTTAATGGCATTTAATGGCCTCTTTATGCAAATCGCCCGGCTATGAGAAGCTCACCCGACTCTCACTCATATGCCGCCGCGCACATAAGAATTCTTTAAAAACGCCGTCATCTCGGCGAAAGATGGCCTAGGGAATCTGAGAGATCAGCTCCGGGCCTGGAGTTCCCTTGCGAATGACAGTAGGTGCCGAGTAATTATCCCACTGAGTGTTTACAGCCCATCAGTCGCTCTAGTCTATGTTTTGCTTTAATTGAACGTTGCGTAATAGCTGGCGAAGATACAGACAGATGTATGTCATAAAAAGTAATTACGGTACAGGTAGGGAATCGGAAAATTAAAAAAATAATTGCGATCTGCTGCAGTTAGCAGTTGCAATTAGATTTATGTGCACTTGCCAGTTGCTATCTTATGGAAATTAGATTTTTGCTTACTTGGTTCCCCGAGGTGTGTTTTCTTCTAGAGTTCTACGGAAGCATCATGTGGTCACTTTACGCTATCTTGGTAGGTATGTGAATCTGCAGAAGTTTCTAGAAAAAAAAAGAGGAAACTTGGTGAAGCGTAAGGATCACTGATTAGGTTAGTTCTTTGAAGGTCTTCCAGTATGTTTTTCATCTTGTCTGTCTCATGGGCGAGTGCTTGTTCTATGGGTCCCTTGACCTTGCAATTCGTCCTTTCCTTGATGTATTTTCGACATGATGTTCGCAAGTGGGTTGCTGAGTTTTTCTTCTAGAATCCAGTTGTGCATAAGCCCGCGCACGTGTGCCCTGTCCTGAGCCTCGTGCTAATCGTTCCAGGCTTTCCGTTTATTTCGTTTGGACATGTCCTGGGTGATTTTGTGGTTCTAATTTTTCTTAGGAAATGTTTGCTTGCTTCCGTCCATTCTTGTCGCCAGCTGGAAAGTTGTTTTTCTTGGGCAAATCTACCTATGCTTGTCATCTGCGGTATGAAGATAGTCACTAGTTGACATGAGCTGTCTTGCATAGTTGACTTCTTTGTCTTCATGTTACATGCATTAATTTAATGCCAAAGTATCCGGGGATTCATAGTAGTTTTATAGTTTTTGATTGTTGAAGTTCTGCTAAATGACTTTGGATGATTTGCACGATTGGGTTTGTTTTGTCGTGGTTGGGTCTTCCATCGCTTGTAAGGCTGATAAGAAGTCTGAGCAGATTAGGAATTCAGAGTTTTTGTTAGGTAAGGTATTTGTTGGAGATGA
Organism: Neoitamus cyanurus; assembly: GCA_947538895.1. Classification (NCBI taxonomy): domain Eukaryota; kingdom Metazoa; phylum Arthropoda; class Insecta; order Diptera; family Asilidae; genus Neoitamus; species Neoitamus cyanurus. Next base: position 37,202,534 of record OX384543.1, read on the forward strand.
GATTCTTGGTGTTATGGGTGTGTCCCACAACATATTGTAATTTATGTGATTAGTTTGGGTTTTGATTTTATGGTAATATTTTAGTAGCAGTTTTTCTCTCCTTATTCTCAGGGGTGGGATCGAGGATTCGAGTTGAAACTTCTAATTGGGCTTATTCGATGCGCACCAGTAACTATTCTAATTGTTGTATTTTGTATTACTTCTAGATTTTGCAATATGCAGCTATTGGCTCTACCGTACATACGTGGTCCGCGACTACGTTCATGTGGCATAAATTAGTTTATAGTTCATAGATTATGTCAGATTGGCGGTATGTGGCCACAACTGATCCTCAGAGCCACGAACCAGGCCTGCACGGCCAGGCCAAGAGGTTGAAACGATTTCTTACAAATCGAAGTCATCACTGACACTTTAGCTTTGGAAATCAGTCTAAAATTATTTAAAACTTAAATTTGAAATACTTAACACTACTAGGGTTTAATAAAATAAAGGTCAATGACCCCAAAATGATGAATTTTTAAGTGAACGTAACAAAACAGTTTAATTTAATAATCACTTCATTGTCATGAAAAACCTGTGGCTAAACTCATCTCGAGAATATTAAATTTCTAGCGCACATTTTCGCTCACAGCGAAATTGAATTGATCTGACAACAAAAAACCACTCGTCTCGGCTGAGCTACAAAATTGTCACGTGAGCTAAACACAGCGAGTTGATGAAATCAGCGAAGCACCTACCACCTACCTAGCACCACATCAGTGATGACAGCAAAATTTCACTGAATGATAGCCCCAGCAGCTCCATAAACATTGAATCGACCTTCGCGCAAATCAGCTGCTGCGTCTATTGTTGTCTAATAATTTCTAGCTCAGGTCATAAATCATCCACGGGATTCGTATGCAAATAGCCGACCGGGCCACACAAGCGTGCCAGGGAGAGATGCGAGGGATAATTGCGGTTTCATAGCAATTGAAAACATTCTTAAGGCGGTGGACGACGACTGGTACCAGCATCACCGATCATCATCAGCCCCATGAACAGCTGAACTGAAAAATCCCCTCGGGGCGCTGGAGATGATCTGTCGAGAGGAGCTGAAAGCCATCGAAGTAAGTGGCGATAAGAGTGTCACTCGATGACTGGAAAAAGACAATCAGCGGGTTGTGTGCCGATTAGCCAGCCCTCCTTGAGGGGGATGCGAAAATCTTTGGCGGTACGACGGCGTCTTATCGGCTACTACTGCCCTGACCCGACGTATTTATTGGTCCTTTCTATAAGATTTTCTCGTTTGCTTCTTTGGATAGCCGCATCCACAGCAAAAAGGGTTAGGAGGGTCAAGAATTCCTCGGATAGCCACGATAAGGGAAAACAATGACCCCATTGGTTTCGCGTCACTTTCCCTCGGATAATCCTTTCGCGGCGCTCATTTTCGGGGAAAAAATTGACGCCACCACGCTGCACTCTGCAGTGATGCAGTATTGGCCGGGAGTGGAGTTGGAGAATGAAAGGAAGTCCGGCCTCATTCGCCTTTGGTGCGGATGTTCATTGAGAGTTTTTTTTTATTTTATTGCATAAAAACTCACCCGACTGGAACTCAAGTCCAAGCGAACGAAAGTTTTCTGAAGGGCAGCATGCAAGACAGCACACCGTTTGTTTAGAGAGTGGAAGCACTAAGCAGTCCTTCATCCTGCTTGGGAGCAGTGCGTGCTTATTGACGCGTCTTAATCACTTCCTTCAATTCCATGAGGCGAGGCCGAAGAGCAGGCTATGACCCACTGAACTTCGCTTTTTTAATTAATATGAGCAACGTACCTACATCGTAGGTACAGGCCTAACTGATCACTTGATTAAATCGCAACCGCCAATAATAGAATAGATCAGAACGTACCTAGTTATATCTAATCATATTAATGTTTTTAAAATGCAGTGAAAAAAAATTAAAAAAAAAAAAAATTAATGAACCTAAACAAGAACAAGTATAATGTTTCTCTTTTGCGTTCCTGTGGTAAAGAATTCAAGCACCATAACGATCTCATCTCATTAACCTACACAAACAATGAAAATATTTTTTTTGTATGGATACATATCCACTCGTAATATAAAAACCTTACAATCATAATTTTATAGCGTCTCCGTTTCTGGTCTAGGAATCAGTTTTATCTTTGGCTGACGTTTATAGACAATTTCAACATCTCATTTTAAACAAATTCCACCAAAACGTTTTCCTCTTTTTAAATGGTTTTATTTAGCTTCACTCTGTATATTTGTTCGTTTCAAATCTTACAATCAATTTTTCAACTACTTCTACTCAACCGAATCGCATGAAACTTTGCACATGTATTTAGTCTGTGTGACAATGCAACAATATGATGATATTTATTTTTGTTGTTCCAAAATGGCGGAGCTAACATGGTGACCGAAAGTTTCCATTTCCACGGATTTACATGAAAATGTGTACTCTCAATTTGTCGGGGTCGTTGATTTTGAATCTGCTATTTATATTTGGAAAAACAAGATGGCGGATCCAATTTGGCTATTAGAAATTCTCAACTTGAATGGATCTCCGTTTGATTAAATATACATTCAGATATGGGTCGATCATTATAAACTTGCTATCGACATTTGGAATTTCAAGATGGTCGCCGGAAATCCCTACCCTTTAAATACGACTCAACGCTTCTTACGCAATTTCTTCATGATTCATAACATAATAGTAAGTATTATATAATTTCCAAGTTCATCCTCACGATTTTATTTTAGTCTGATCACAGCCCTAGATTTGTGACCCAAAATAATTTTTTTTACTTTCAGTACTTTTTTCATCAATTGTGCAATTAAGCCGTTTAACTTAAAAAGTTTTTTTACCAATTTTCCCATATCCACATATCCCCTAAATTCTAACAATAGAAAATCTAAAGGGTCTTAGCATCTCAAAAAATTATGTGTACGTATTAAAACAAACTAGGTATATCTTTATTGGCATAAAAAGACCTATTTTTTACATTATTTCAATCTTTAATATAATATGTTATGTAAGATATTCCTAATGTACATTGTCACGTTTTTTTTTAACAACGACAATTTTAAAAAATGGTGTATCGTGATCTATTTGTCCTAGCGAAACCGTTTGGTGGGCAATCTTAGCAAATTTTCTCTAGTATGGAACTTAGCGAAGTAAGATCTGGTGATCTAGCAGGCCAGTTTACCGGACTAGCCCTACATATTGCAGAATCGTATTCATAGGTTCTCAGTAGGAGAACTTGAAAAAAATTTAATTTCGACAAAACCCTACGTATTTTTAGTTGTAGAACCCGAATCTCCAATAAAAAAATGGGAGTTATTATTTATAATTTCGATGTTACCCCCCGCCCTACCCACAAAGGTGGGGAGGGGGCTAATTTTAGCACTAATATACTTCCCCCATGGAATGATTGACTTTTGATCACGGACTTTTTTTGGTAAAATTCTTATTTTGCGAGATTTTTGAAAGATTCAGATTAAAATCTCACTCTGTAGATATATAATAGTAATTTTGGGAACTTTATGTTTTTTTTTTAATTTTTTCCATTGAATAACGCGCCATTTCAAATTTCTAAAATGTGGTACAATATTAACAATAATTGACTCCAAAAACCTTCACATGCCAACTTTCATGAAAATCTGAGGTAGTTTAGTATTCTGAGTCCACTATCGTTAAAAAAACAGCAATTACGATTCACAACAAGTCTAACATAGAGTCATAAAAGGTATTTAATAGGTAATGAGAAATCTTCTGAGACCCTAAACAGAACTGTTCAAACAAAGTAGACGCAAAACATTCACAATTTTTTAATTCAGGATAGGTACAGCACAAGCCAATGTACACAACAGTTTTAACAACTCCAAATCATCCGTATTGTCCCATTGTTTCGCTTAAGTGAAATATTAAGTTCAATTCAAGGAAAAGTGACTCAAAAAGAGTAAATGTCCTCTGTTTGTAAATACACCGTCTATTATTAGCCGTGCAAGTGCTTGACATGGTAAAATAAATGCATATGCCCCGTCATAACTCTTCGTTGGCGACCGCAGCTTCCCTCATAGTTGTCCACGACTGAAAGAGCAACCGGCTGCAGCACCCTTTTCGACTAATTGACCCTAAACTAAATCTTCCGGTCCGGTCGTGTCCACTCTTTTTTTCTGCCTACAACTTTTTTTCATCATAATTTTTTTTCCATTTCATTTCGAAGCGGCAAGTGTTTACAACAGCATGAAGTGCACACTGGCGGCAAAAATCATGTGCACAATAAAAAGTTCGTCGAAATGCTCATGATGCAAACCACTGGTGGCACGGCACGGCATGGCCCTTCCGAATCATAATTCCTTGACACAAGCCTTCGTCTTAATAACAATGGTCGGCTCGCATCCACCACGCCATAAGTCGAGGAGTGGACGCGTTCGTGATCTATTAGTTCCAAGCGAGTGAAATTTGCAGCACGCGGCACGGGGCATAGAATTAAAAAATTTAATTAAGACTAGTTTTAGCCGGCTGGACAGAGACAGGGTACAATTAGCGCATCAGCGCCGAGGGGGCATAGAGGTTATTAACTGATTACGGAAACATTAATTAAACCATGCTAAACCTGGCGAACAGGCGGCTCTTCTAGCTCTAGAGGAGCATGGCTTATGCAATGATTGAACTTGTGCTTCTTTCAAATTTTATTCCATTATTCAAAACATTCATCTCAGTCAGAGCTCAGAAATTCTTTATGGCAATGAAAATTAAAGTAACGTTTAATAACCCTGAAATGTAAGCAGTTTATTTTGATGACTGAATTTAGCACGACAAATAAAATAAGATGTATTTTTGGATCTGCTGCAAATATAAAAACAATTAACCTTTGATGAAACTGTACAACGAATCCAAGTGTAACCTGGGAGTCATTCTTAACACTGAAATGAGCTGCTCCGATCATGATTACAAACATTTATGCCACTCTCAACCGCAGGGTTGTAAGAACCTCAAATTTTGACTCAACTCATCGCTCAGCTCAAGCAGTGAGTTCGCTCAATGAAGTAATGCGCTCAACATTTGCGCGGTTGATTAACGCTCAAAATTTTAGCAGATTCACTCACTCATTGAGCTCAATATTTTTGTTTGTTTGAGCGGACTCATAATTTTAGCGGACTTATTATATGAGCGGACTCAAATGAGATTTTAACAGTCTGATTGGACTGAAATTTCAATTAAATAATAAAAACTCACAAACATCTCAGTTGTTATCACAGTTAAACTTAAACACATGCTCTCTATATTATTATAATTCAATTTTCCATCAACATATGTATGTATCTCGTTCAATTTTAGCATTTTCGTTTGAGTATAGGAATAATGGTAATTCAATCAATCATACATACTCATAGCTATAAGTGGCCGATTTTAAATTCCAATGCAATCACGGTTTTCGGTATATTCCCTGTTATGTATTTGCACCTCAATGACATGTGGATCCGACATGTGATACAGAAAGCCTGGGAATGGATGAACCATATTTTTCAAGATCCGGCGGGTAATGGAAATGGGTGAAAAATTACTTGAGCGTCTTAAAATTTATTTTTCACCAATTTCCAGGATTTGTTGTGTTCTGCGAACCACCACCGGGGCTTTTAAGTGGATTCTAAAAATGCCACCTATGCTTATCTACCTTTACTACTGCAGTGCAGGTACAATCACATTTTTATTGAACTACCCACCTTATTGCCTTTACATAAAGGTTCAACACGTCCAGGTAGAGAAAGGATAATTTTGTGACTTTCGCAAGTGACTGTACCACTGCAGTGGTAGAGCTAGATGAACACCGTTGAGATTTTTGGAAAGGACATTGAGATATTAGTTTTTTGGCGTGAGTTTGATGTCGCTGCGTTAATTGTATCAAAAGATAAAAATACGTTAACAATATGCATACCATGAAAATTTCGAATTTATAAATCACCCTGCACCTCCAAAACGGTTAAGATTTTTCCCCTATCTGTGCGATTTTTTGTTTGCCTAGGTGAGATCTATAACCGTTATCATTTTGTCACGCGTTAACTGATACACTTTGATACAGAACTTTGGATACTGCTTTGGCAATTAAATTACCTATATGCTTTCAGTAGTATTTTTAAACCACCCTCAGCCTTGCGATGTGTAGTGTAACTCTCCACTATTTTGCTGTTTAATTGTACGTACTAATTTTTACTACTATTTTTAAAGAACGCTTCCCATCTGAAGGAACTAAGACAACAATGAACCTAGCACTTAATATTTTACTTATTGTAATTGTAATTTTGATAAAGTTAGGTACCAATTGCGTTTTTCCTACAAATAGCAGCCATTAAATTTTTTTTACTATACTTTCCGAAACTTCGTCGCTATCTGGATTATTCCTACTTTTTATGGTAATTTGTTTACTATTTTATTTTTTGGTAAATGCATTCAGTGTAGAAGAAATTGCGGTCATTTCGGCCTATTCCTACAAATTCACCATAATGGTTAATTAATTTGTTAAACTATCCAAGAACTTTAAATTGCACTTAGTGTGTAGGATATAGTTTGCAGCCTTTTTTAATTGCATAAAAAAGAAGTCATTCCCTTTTCAATCAGCACTAAATCTTCCACTGTTCTGTGATGGAGAAATGATTTATTCTGCTTTGAAAGGGAGCCAAACGAGCAACCTCCCTGTGTGCAAATATCGATTTTTCTCGAGGATTTCGTGCCTTCTCTCGCCAACCCGAAAGGATGCTGTGCAAGGACCGTGTGGCCTAATGGATAAGGCGTCGGACTTCGAATCCGAAGATTGCAGGTTCGAGTCCTGTCACGGTCGCGGTTGGCATACTTTTAGTTTTTTCTCCATCAATTAAATTTTTTTATTTTCTAATTGTACCAGTCTGACGACTTTTTTTATTTCATTTTCAGAACAGAACCAATTTAGAGCATCTGAATGTCGGTTGCGGAAAAGACTGCTACATGAAACAGGTGAGGTGTTATGAGCATATTCGCATAAAACTCAATCAACCTCCGTGCCAGCCAAATGTTTTGAGTCAGATGAATCAATGGCCGGCCCTCATGTGCTGGTTTTCTGTCAATGGACGTCCGAACAAGAAGCGTAATCTGACTACAAAGTGGTTTAAGGCTGGTTTTTTTGATACTCTCCGGCAGAGGCACCCAGCGAACCGTGTGTCCGGTCCGGAAGAAGAAAAACTGATATACACGTGGACGCCGCCATCCTATGGAATGTGCTTTTCAGTGCAAAACCTGAGGTGGCATTGTTCTTTTGGGAAAATATTTAGAATAGCTCCGGTCTTTGGTTCCCTCTTTTTGTTGATGTGAAAAGATTGGTCGAAACGAAAGAAATGCGTTTTTGTTTCTCTCGTATCCCTCCGGTAAGTGCAGTAATTACCCGGTGCATGGGGATGGAAAATCAAAACCTGAAAAAATCGTTAGGGAATTCTTAAAAGTACTTCCAGCCAAACTAATGACTTAAGTAGAACCAAAAATTTATGACTGCCCCAGTCATCATCGGTGGACATCATGTGGCCAAATTGACACTCGTTAGCTCGTGATACACTTCCTTCCTCAAATAACAAACTTTAAATTTGAAACCACTGTCTGGGCACGTCGTTGTTTCAGCAGGGGTCAATGATTTCCCAAAACTTATGACTCTTCCCGAATGTCGTTTTCATTTAGCGGCCCCTGCTGCTACTGCACATTTACAGAGTTACTTAGCTGTGGTTTTACAGATAATTTTGATTTATTACCTTAACCCTTGAGCAAAGGGGATGGGTTGCAGCAGAGATGAGTGAAAACTAGGACGACATGTGAATTTTTAAATTTTAGATTCACTTAAATTGGCTTTGCTGGATGAATTATGTATTAGACAGTCGATACAATTGATAGTTGGAGAATTTAAGAGATTATTTCTGTCGAGTCTACTCATAATTGGTTAGTGGGTGCTGAACAGAGATATATATATCACCTCGGCGTTTTTGTTGTTATGAACATTTTTCTTATTCAGTTTTATAAAGTATATATACTCGTATGTATGTATGTACCACGTATGCATACCGATAGAATCAAATGCCTAATTAAATTTTAATGTATCTGCCAACATGCGAGCGTTGAATTACAAGTCTTGGCCTAATCAGAATTTTCTGTTTAATTATCTTAATTAAAATATGTTTAATTGTGTATTGCCAATACGAGAAATTGTAATGAATTACATTCAGTGAAAATTAAAAGAGTTATATTAGTGAGGATGAGGCTTGTGTCCTTACAAAAACAGAGAAAGTGGGTCACAAATAAAAAACAATAATTGTGTAGGCATTATTATTATTTATTGTCGACTTAAAAATTTTCTTTAAAAAAAAACTCCCTAGCAATCCGAGTGCTTAATAATATACTCAACAACATTAATAACCAGAATGAAAAGCAACGGACCTAAGTGGCTACCTTGAGCGACTCCCGAATCAGCCACGAAAGAGTTGGAGGACGCAGAGCAGAGAAGGACCCTATACTGGCGTTGATTGAGATAAGATTTCATCCAAGAAAGGAAAAGCTGAAGCCAAGGGTGCAGAGTTTGAAAAGAATAAATTTATATGAAATGTTATCAGATGCCTTGCTGAAGTTGCAATTAAAAAACATACAATCGTAAACGCAAAGAGTTTAGGTATGCAGGAGAGTTTGGCTATAGGACGGTAGTTGGAAATGTTGCAACCCTTTTAATGAATGGACATTCCCACCTAGGAGGGAAAATTCCTTGGGAGATTGAAAGTTGAAAAATAGAGGTGTTGAACGTACATTTTTAGGACAATGGTGGGAAATATGGTAGGTAACGAGGGTCGGAAGAAGAACTGTCATCAAATTTAAGTGTTGAGGGGTAGCCACGGGATTTTCTTTTGATGTAGATCAATTGGTAAAAGCTTTTGGGATCAAAGGTGAGAGTGGATTGCATTAGTTCGAGATATTCGAGATAAGAGGATCGCTGCGTTCAGAGAACAGAGAAGCCACTGAAAGGTGATTGGAGAAGTCGGGATGGGAGCGAGATAAGAGATAGGCCTGCCACAGTTTGTTTCTCCTGTTCTAAAGGGACTGAAGTTCTTTATGTTATTATACCACGGGGAGAAGAAGCATGGTTTCTCCGAGGCTGAGGATGAAATTTTTATCGCCATGGACTCGAAAATTCTGTCCAGAGTATGAAATACAGCCGGGACGTATATTACAAAAACAGAACGAGCAGAACCGTATTTAAACACGATAAACTAGGAAAATCTACCCAATCGACAAGAATATCGTGAGGAAACTCAAAAAGGAAGATAATAAATTATTATTATAATTATTACTCAGTATTTGTAGCATTTATACAGCAGAATTGAACGCCATTCGTATATTATGTGCGATTAATACACCAAAAGTAATGAGAATAAACACGTCATTCTAAGAGAAACCCTCAGCACTATAAAAGCCATCCATATGTCATTTTAAGCCCAAGAAAAAAGCTTAAATTTCGGCAACTCCGTGCGATGACCAGGCTATTAGATCACTGTAACTGTAACCTTATGAATTTTATACAATCTTCAACAATCATTAAATAATTTCAATTTCGTCTACCTTCAGATATCCGCCTCTTTCCATGTCCATACTAACAAATGCCATACCCACTTTTGTGTAATTTCAACTTATTTGAAAACTTCGTCTTCGAAAATCACTCTCGAAAACTCCGCAGCACATTTGCACTCTGCTGGGTGAATTCAAGTCACGCGTATTTTTATCCATGTGAATATGAAAAGAAAACTGGCAACAAGTATAGAAAGGCACTTGGTCGGAATGAACGGATTAATGAGGAAGTGGACATTACCACTGAGCCATGCTACAAAAAATATCTTTTATGGTATTATGCGGCACTTTAACTGACACTTTGCATGTGAATGAATGCGATGAAGTGCAGCCCAGACTCCAGCATCAATGATAAATGGACCAAAGCCGCCTTAACAAGCATTCGTTAAGCGTCCGAAGGAAGGAGCGCGAGCTACCATAAGAGATGTGACGGTCGCGATTAAATATTGTCCAAATAGCACAAACCGAAAAAAAGGCGCAAAAATCGCGAAAATTCGTGAGAATTCTGCTAGGGATACAATGTAAGCGCCATTTGTCGCAAATTAACTAACAGACGGACGGAATGGGAGAGGGGGTTATTAGCACATCAGTCTGGGCCAGTGAATCAGCGCGTATAATTAATTTTAAAATAAGTACAACTCCGAGTATATCAATTGTCTTGAATTAAAGCTTATTGTTGGCAGCTTTGGCTGAGATTCTGAACAGTCCGGGGAAAATCGTGGCGCCAAGTAGCCATGTCATAACTCATAACAGTCAATCAACTATCCGCGGCGAGTAGACTTGGCGATAAAATACATATGTGTCTCGTGTTGTGGACGGCAGATGATCATTAAAACCACAACTATAAGCCACTAGTAGCGCACTTTTCGCAATAATTATTATCTCCCGATTTTGTTTACTCAAGTCGCGCAATTAATTTTCCCTGATTAATTGACCCTTGGGCAAATATGCTGTTGGCTGCCTATACATACGGATTAGTGTTTTGCGTGTAGTACTTTTCTTTAAAACTGATTTCAAATTTTTTGTTTCACTTTTCAAGTTTGACAGTTGTCGGTCAAAAAAACACAACATCAAAGAAATGTGTGACCGCTAAATTGTTTATTGTTGATAAAAACCGTTGACATGTCATCATAATTTAATTTTTTTATGCAGTGGTTAAATAACTGGAAAATATGAAATTTTTATTTATTTGATTCGTCCCATTTCTTATTTTTCATACACATATCTAGTCTCAGTTTGTGAATACTAGATGCCCGAAATTGTCCGGATATGTATTCGTTTCTAGGCTATTGAGAATACAATTTGCAGTGATTTTAAAATTTGATTAATTTGTCTTCTATTCCTGTATGCTAGGTTAACAAATTCGTAGGGTGCATAAGGTTCGCGGGTGGTTCTAGCTTACATATTAGAAAAAGTCACAAGAATAGTTTTATTTATTATGGAGGACGGTGGACGATTGGATTGTATTGAGCATGAATTCCTAAAAAGAAGGCGATACTCCGATCAGCCGATTACTTCGTGAGCTATTTCGTTTTAGTTAGTCAATTAATTGATTTTAAACAATATAAACAGCCTTGAAAAGTTTAAAAGAAAAATGTTTATAAGAGTATTTTGAAGTTTGATATTTTACATCCTTTTGCTTTATAGGGGCCTATTAGATTAATGTTTACTATGGCTGTTAATTTCAAATCCAAAGAAGAAAAAACTTTTGGAAGATTGGTTGATATTAGGATATGTTAATAAATATAAATTAAATATTTATGCAGGTATTTGTTTATTAAAATCCAAGTGAATTTTGGTTTGACATTTTATAAACAATCCTAAATACTTAGCGAGACCAAATTCATAAAAATCTGTAGTTGATTAAAAATAATACAATTATTTAAGTGTGTTTTATTTTGTTGTTCATTAATCTACAACTATATCATTTAGTTCGGTAGCGGGTAATCTTAATTAATGATTATGGAGGCGCCTTGGAGAGTAGTATAATTACGTTGACATTTGAACATTTAATAAATAATAGCTTTTTAGTAAAGTGGAATAAAATTTAAAAGAGAAAGGAGTGTACTGTTTATTAGTTTTTTTTTGTGAAAAGAAGGGTTGGGTAAAAATATTAATAAATGTAGAAACTCTGGTTGTTGAAATTGGAAACTTTTTGAAAGCGACAAAAAGTTTACCCCTGCCGATTCGAAATAAATAGGTGGAAGTGATGTATGTATGTGTTGTGTATGGATTTATGCTTGATTTAATGAGAGGGTGTGCAGTAGGGATGGGATGTAAAATTAAGGAATACAAATTTAATAGTATCTCAGGTAACGCCGGGTCCGGGCAAGCTATTGTCTAATAAAACCATAATTTTTGGATATTGAAGTAAGTATTTTGCGTGCCTCTTTTACTTCACCTACAAACAGCTTTAGCCTGGAATAAGAACCGTGAACCCTCCTGATGCAGCATAGGAGACTTGATATTTTTTCCTTCTCCTTTTTACTTGTGGAAAGCCTTTTGTTGGCTGTGGTTTTATAAAACCACCAGTCTGTGAGAGATTGATACATGATAATCAGAACAAACAACTACCAAGTGAGTATTTCATGCTATATTAAAAGTTTATTGTTTACAATAGAAAGTTAAAAAAAATGTGAAATATACTCAAGTTTCCCAAATCGAGGACTGGTTTCTGAGATACATGCATTATGCATGAATTCCATTTAAAATTGACTTGCCGCTGAGGCAATAACGTCTAAACGCATCTGCAATACGTATATAATAAGTTATTCAATTTTATCGAAGGCGCAATATCTAAACTAAACAAAAATAATCGGGTGGACTGCAGCTCCTAATCCAAAACGTTAAAAACTAGAAACTCGATATACTTAAATACATACAAATACAAGCATACAAAAACATAACTATAACATATCGAATTTAGCATATGCGAGAGTGTAGTATTTCAATGTTAACAAATATCAAATAGTGAAATTTGATTCAAAGGAAACTTATCTAAAATTTATTTATTCGATCTTCGATTTGTTTACTATAATTGTTCAGGAGCGTATAGTGCAAAAATTGCAGGTTTGGTTCCTCTTGTAATATGTGCTGCTGAGCCCGCAAAAATTGATCTATGAATGTATTAATAGAATGTTTTGTTTATAAACAAGATAAAAACGTCAGCTCTAGCATACTGTAGGCCCATTGAGTTTCAACGTAATTTGTACGAGCTATGAATACCCCATCCAATCTCATCCATCATCCGAGTAAACAAACTCCTCCCGCAAGTCATGTATTCTGTCCAACCCAATATTCAGCCAAATCCCTTGACTGCAGCGATTGATTGATGCCTGTGTAGTGCTGCAGTTGTGGTCAAACAATAGAAGTCACTTGAACAGATTTCGCCATCAAAGAGGCCCATTCTAATCCGCCCTTTTCAAAACATGCACTGCCGTATCGCCAGATAGGTTTCGCCTTTTTTCCTCTGTTTTTGTCTAGCTTCCTCCGACAATGCTGGCATTTTTCGAGCCAGGCTTCAATCACTTCAAAGAGTTCCAATTCGAGTGGCCACTGGAGTCCTAATTGAGACATTTTCCCTGTTCGTATCAATTACTACTTGGCCGGTTGCCGTTTGTTGGTTTCATCGGCAGAAAGACAGAAAGATGAGACGGTCTGGTTTCAAGTGGCCAGCTTAGGGGCGGAATACGATTGTTCGAAATTAAAACTGACATGGATGTGTGGGGCATATCGTGTCGGGCGGAGATAATTCCATATTGCCCAGCGGAGTCCTTTGATGAAGCTGTGCGCATCAAACTGCCGCTTCGGCGTCCAGAGTATCGAAGAAGAGGATTTGTGAATTATATTCCTAATTCACCGACATCCCAGGACTTGGGGCTTCACCTTAACACAACCTATTAACCGAAAATACCGCGCAGATATTCCCCTCGTGAAAATTTTATTCCGTTGCGGTTGCCGCAAACGATTAGCAAAGTGTGAAGGATGATAAATGCTGGAATTAAATTAAGGCCACCGAAAGTGTAATCTGCCTAAGTTGGCACATTAATCTGCTCCTGGCTGCGGTTTTGACGCAGCGAATTGATGAACTTTCGCTTCGCCAGCGCAATGTACTCTGAAATTGAATGCTCCTCGATAAGCTATCATCACCGCGACGCGGCGGCTGCTTATAAACAAAAATATTGCCGCAACCAACGCAATTCGGGAGGTGCAATAAAAGCATCTTCATCGTGAACAAAAAACTGGAGTATCTCTCTTTAAGTAAACAGTGGAGTTGCAGCTGTTTATCTGTCCACTTTCATCGCGGAGTGTTGCGTAGCTTTAACATTTGTTGAAATTCTCAAAGACCTCACACGCATCAAATTCCATAGGGTGATAACAGGCAGATGCGTAGCACTCAGGCCTGCTCCTGGATCCCATCCGCATTTATGCTAGTGATACTCTCTTGAACTATTTATCAGTTTAATTACTACGGACGTCTTGTTGCGCTCAAATCAAACATTTTTTACCCGGCTGCAATCAGACGACTAACTATAGGGATATGGACGCCATAGTTTCATAAACTATCATATTTGGGCGGGAGATGTACTCGTACTCTAATGCAATCGCTCTCAAAAGTTATTTAAAATTTTTATTGCGACACTACGAGATAATCTAGATTACCCTGACACTATAGTCTTAGGCAGTCACCACACTAATTCTGCACGAATATTGGCACTAAAAAATTTATTCGGGAAGCAACCATTGGCGTCAAATTGAGATGTGAATCGTAAAATATTAATCCTAAGAAAACTTCATATGAAATGTTTTTTTCATTTCATAAAAGCAACAGTTCGCGTGATATTTTGAAAACACTTTGTAACTTTAAAACTACTGATTTTACAAAAAAAAAAAATTTTTAATAAAATGTTGTGCTCAATGATAAATGTCCTCATCTAGACACTACACTGGTAATTTTCGAGGTAATATACATATTTCTACGTTATTTAACTGCGTTGAATTCGCCGGTTGCCGTCGAACATGTGGAGGTATCGCTGTGGAGCTCTCAGAAATTTTAGTCGCGTTTTGCTTGTTCGAAGTGGGTAATCTTTATGTTAATTTGTCTATAACAATATTTATGGCGACCTTTGATGTGAATAATAAAATATTGGACTGTTAAATTTAAATGCAGTCGTACGAGTAATTTTGATGATAAGCGCGCAGGCCGTCCAAGAGGAGATACCAGAAATGGTCGACAAAATCTAAAATGTGGATTCATCACAATACACCAGCGACCAAGGAACAGTCTAAGAAATTAACTTCCTTTGGAGAATAGAAGCTGAAGCAGACCAAGGTGATTCTGTCGGCCTAGAAGGTGATGGCGATTGTTTTTGGGAATGCGCAAGGAATAATTCACATTGATAAGAGCAAAACTATCACCGGTAAATATTATTCACAGAGATGTTGGACCGCTTTGCTAGATCTCACCGTGAAACTACGATGGATGAGCCACTATAAGAAGAAAGCCACTAAATTAGACAGAGTCAACAACTTGGTTACATCTACCGCCTCTCGAGGGAAGGGCGCCCCCCATACATGCGACGGTTCAAATAGTCAAGACACTCAGTAGGGGAATCACAAATTATGGAATTGCAATTTATGGAGGTTCACCTAAGAATAACATAGGGTGTATAAAAATGGCCGTTAATAAGGTTCTACGAACTGCTTTTGGTTCCCTCAAAACAATACCCAATAGGCCTCTTTGGATCGAGGCTGGTTTAGAGAACGTTACAACCAGAGTAAAAATCGCAAGGGTCAAACAAGGGGCTAAAAACATGCTGGATTGGAGAAAACACCAATCTAAGTATGTAATACCAAAACTGAGGTTAGAAATTAAAGTTTTTTAAAGATATTGGACTCGCCATCTTGCGTTGAATTGGGCACCACATTTTAAATCATCAATCAAAAAATGTAAAAAATAGCCTTGCAACATTATCTACTCAACAGAATAAACCGCATCGGAATCGGTTCAGGGGTCTCAAAATTTATCGCGAGCGGTACATACATACATATATGTATGTGTGGCCTAAGTCTACTAAGAATATTATAAACTTGTGAACAGTGGAACAGATAGTATAAAATTCAAGTCAGTTTATATAACGCAAAAAAATCTACGATGTACTTCTAACGGTATGTCAACCAAGAAACCCACTACCTACCATAGCTTGTTAGCTAGTGTAACCGACACAGCATAAATATTCAGCAAAGAGAGCACATCAGTCGCAGTGCACTTAAGACATCTTTCTTTTGTTTTTCGGTCAATTTATGGTACAGGCAAGAAGATAATTCCGGAAAACGGGGGCGGCTTACAAAATTAACTCATAAGGCTGAAAAGCGACGAGCTCAACGTGCGTTCGGTCGTGCAATACTTTCAGCAATTCCATCGAATTGATACAATCAAAGCAAACACGCGCTTGCTGCCTCTAGAATCTAGCCGCTCGCTCCTACAATATATCACGGCTGGATAGATAGATGCCCATGGAGCTCTTAAGGGCTAGACAAATTCAAAAAGACTCTTTAATGTGCTCCAATCAACTTCTCAAGTTGCTCCTCTTGTTTATGCGGCCGCACAAGATAAGAAACCTTTTGAGCCACCACCAGTTGATCCAGGCCACACAGCAGCCCGGAAGGAGATCAAAAACTTTCATCAAGCGGCTTATTGCCGTTCAATCGATTAAATGGAAACAGAAGCAGCAAGCAGAGCCAAAACCACCAACCACATCCCAGTGACGATTTTTTTTAACTTTTTATTTGTCTTATCTTTTTATCCCGAGGCACCTGGTTAATAGCTCCAGTTGGATTTGTTCCGTGAGGGAAAAAAATTCGAGTTCCTGTGGGAAATGGTCTAGTGCCACCGAGAAGCCTTAATGATGTTACAGCTTCTGTGTCGCATCACGCTTGAGCTGTTTGAGGAGTCGACAAAGGCGTATCGGCATCGATTAGTTAATTAAGCCACTCCGGCTGCATTAAGAAAAATTTATCGGTCAATGCTAATTGCTAATTTCATTAGGTCCGTGCCACACATGTAGCTGGGTCAGACACCTTCGCGGAGATGCTTCATTTAAAAATGTCGTGTTCGCTGAAATATGTGCGGCTGTTTATTTATGGTCTTGAAATTGCCGCCTGTAAACAAATCGGGGAATTTCTTTAAAAACTGCGCAAAAGAGGCTAACCAGACATTGCCGAGACACTTGACAAAACATAAACAAAATAAACGCTTTTACCGCTTGAGGTGGATGCATTTTGAAGAAAATGCGTTTCGCTTCTGCATTTCGGTTTCAATTGCTACTGGGAAGCTACTTGAAGTGCAAGAAAAGGTGTCGCCGTGGCTACTTGAAATCAAACGTCCACGCTGGTGATGATGTAAACAATTTCATAATGGGAAAATTGAAGAACTTGTTATTCATGTCTTACACCGCTGGGAGTGGCGTGACTATTGCTTTCTGTTTTTTGGTAAACACGTGATGATAAATAAATAAGACAGTTCATCGCAATATACGTACATTTGCTGGACTTGTGGATGGTCTTAAATTATTTGGAAATGTGCCACGCCACCCATGTGACAACTCGTTAAAGAGATGTCTTCGTGGCTGCAATGAATATTTACGCGTGTAATTAAGATATGTGACGTAATTTACTATCACTTCTGCAGTGAAATATTGTTTTTACGTTCTGGTTTTATTTGTTATTAAATTTAATTTTTTAAATATCTCCTTGTGCTTTATATAATACCAATTCACTTAAAAAACGATTTAAACCTTCGAGTGACACCTCTTTGGCCAGCTGAAATGCATATGGGTTCATTTTGTCGACAATCAAATTTTCCATATAGCAGAATTTTAAAAACTATGTAGTAGCCCAAAGATAGTATAGAGATAAATATTTTTCATTGCTATATAATATATATAAGCCCTACTGCATATTGTAGTATCGCTTACTAGGAACCCCTTCTTTTTGGAATTTTCCTACAGTAGTTGGTTGCCAAAAATACTGGTACGGTTTGAATGATGATCCACAGGTTAGAATGAATTGAAATTTTGGAGGTACAAACGTCATTGTGTGGACCGCTTTTAGTTATCGTGGAAAAATCTGATTTGATGATTTATTCCAAAAATGAGCGTTATAAAAAAATAAAAAACTCCTCGAACTAATATTTGATGAACCTGCAGAAAATCTTGGTGCCGACAACTTGATTTTTCAACAGGTAAAAGCTGCTAGCCACACAGGAAAAATTCATAAAGATTGTTTAAACGCTATAGATGCACATACCCGTGTTGGAGTGGTCACTGGGAAATGCTGACTTGAATCTAATCTAAAATGTGTGGGAATAAAACCATGCCATGTGCATGCATGAATAAAAAATTAAAATTTTAAAAACCTGGGAGAAAATTCACAAAGATAGCTTACAAATGATGCTTTACACTACTCAGATAAAATGCTTGATTCGAAGTCATGTTTAAGTATGCTTGTTATACGCTCCGTTGCTTGATGCAAGCATTTATTTTTCTCAGTGATATGTATAGTAGAAGGAGTCGCCTACGGAATCACTTAATGGAAAAAGAAAGAAAGAAGAAGAAATGTTTTACAACTGAAAACTGAGTATGGTCTCCCCTTTATTTTTAATTTATTTCTTTATCAACAGATGGTTCTAGTCATTTTATTAAATTTGTTTTAGTCATGCTCAGTTACCTAAATTCATTCGTACGGCCTTGCACAATTGCAATGGATGCATTATTGAGTCTCATGAAACTTT
This sequence comes from Neoitamus cyanurus, assembly GCA_947538895.1. Lineage (NCBI taxonomy): Eukaryota > Metazoa > Arthropoda > Insecta > Diptera > Asilidae > Neoitamus > Neoitamus cyanurus. Next base: position 37,220,953 of record OX384543.1, read on the forward strand.
AAGTCATAACTGAATCTATAATGGTAAGCAGTCGACGTTTAACAGCCACTTAATTCGAATGGCGAGCGAGCGCCCCTCATTAGTGTCCAACCGAATATTGCTGTCGTCAGTCAGATCAAACACTTAAGAAAAACATCTTCCCGTGGGGTGTCATTGTAATTAATTACAAACCCTCGCCGGACTCATTTGATGAGTTCATTAACTGCCCCAACAAGGATCGCTGAGACAGTGGCTAAGCGCGGGGCCCTGATTATCATGATGAAACTCTCCCGAGCTTTCGGATGCACTCGAGGTCCGGCCGCCAGCTCAATTAGTCCTTAATTCGTCGCGGCCACAGAGGTTCGCTTTGTTTTGGTCCACGACAGGAAGACAGAATGCGGGTCCATGCAAACGGGCTCACAAGCGCATTTTGATTTTTTATACCCTCCAAATACACAACGAATATTAATTTCCGAGCAATTGGCTAATTGATTGTCGTCTCTATTTCAGTGCACCCTGGGCTGCCAGCTGTGGGAACTAGCCCTGGACTCGTCGTGTCAGATTGTTTGTGTAAGTACCCGCGGAGGACGGTGGCCTGGTGGAAGGAAGACGTAACAGAAATTCTTTTGCAGAACAAGACTGATGAAGAGCTCCTCGAGCCGAAGGAGCTCTATTGTGTGATGAGCTGCAACGATGCACTCAATCGATATTTTAAGTGGTTGCGTGCAGAAGTTGGCACACCGCCAGCCCCGGCTCTAGTTGCTGATTCCTTAACTGCCACTGCACTTTCCCTCGAGTGGGAAATCCCATCGAAGCTGCTGGAACTGACGAAAGGTAAGCCCTACATCCCCAAGAGCTACTTGGTGCAGTGGAGGTACGAGGAGGTCGTCGGGGATTGGAAATTCTGCCGAAATCAGAGCATGGGGGACAACTCGACAGTGAAAGTGGATAATTTGCAGCCGTACACAAAATATCGAGTAAGTGGACAATCGCCTTGTCTGAAGGTGAACAGAGCAATTCTGAAAATGTCGTTTATTGTTTTGATTTCGCAGTTTCGAGTTGCCCTACCCCTGTCGCCAAATTACGACGAGGTGCTGGTGTCGGAGCAGAGCGTCATCATAAGTACGTTAGCCATGGGAGTCCCATTATCAGAACCAGCAATTGTAAGAGCTGTAGCTGTTGATCATACAAGGATATCTGTATCATGGGAACCTGGCCCATTCCCGAATGGGCCTATATTGTCATATGTGCTGCAGATCAAGGCTTTGTCATCTGAGGGTTATTCAGCCATAAAGGTTTTTTCATGATATTATTAACACGCCTGCTTTCATCTTGCATGCATGCTGTCTTGCTTTACTTTACTACTTCCATTCCAATGCTATTCTTTTGACAAGTCGTTTTCTTCTTTTTCGTTGAGTGCGAGTCGGAACTCGCACTGAAAAAAAATCCACATACATATCTTCATGTGATAAAAACTGCAGCAAAGAATGTATAAAATTATATTATATAAATTATAGCTTCTCGTGTTATTTTAAAAACACCTTTTCGTTTACCAAATGCTAAAATTAATTAAAATAGAAATTTTATCTTTTATTATACTAGTTGAAATTGTTCTTCAAGGTTTCAGCTATTATGAAAAAACCGGTCAAGTGCGAGTCGGACTCGCACATGAAGGGTTCCTTACCATCGTACAAGATATAAAACTATGTACATTTTAAATACCTTTGTAAAAGAAACAAGAGAGGCGCTATAACATAATCAAAATTTTTTTTTCTAATTTACATGGCGGCCATTTTGAAATTCGCCATCTTGGTTTTTTTCATTATTTGATGTTATACTGGCAATAAAAATGCACACTCTGTGAAAATGTCCACTCTCTACCTATTACGGTTCATGAGATAGAGCCCTCTGACAGACAGATGGACGGATGGACAGCGGAGGCCGTAGGGCACCCTAAAAAAGCCAGTCAAAGTGCGAGCTAGACTCGCGAGTTAAGGGTTCCGAATATTTGCCGCAAATTAAATGACTGTAATTTTGGAAAAATATTTTTTCATTTGATATTACCAAATAGTAAAAATGCTTTTTCATTTTATTACGCACCTTTTTCAATTCCCTAAATACCTACGTAGGTAGTGCTTTTTAGGATTCCAGTCCACAAATTTGAAAGTGGTGCTAGGATCTGTTTTCCCTCATGTTGCGTGGGTTCAAATCAAATGTAAAAATGTATTTTGGTTTAATCATATTTTACTGGACAGAATTTGAAAAATAGCAGATTTTGGTCAGATTTGTAAAATTTTTAAAACAGCTTCTTTGTCATTTTTATAGAAGAGCAATGTAAAGAGTTAGATCAATTTACAATGTTAACTAAATAGGCAAGTTTTTAAAATAATTGCCACATCTTGCTTGGCACAAAAATTTTAAACCATTAACTGTTAAAATCGCGCCTGAAAAAATTCAACCCGTGCTGAAAACTTGAATCATGTGTCTGATGGTACAACTACTATATGTACAAAAAACAGAACGCAAAAATATTATCATTATTTACAAATGGTTTATTTGCGCACATTTAAGAAATGTTTCGTGTTTGGTCTGGTGCATTTTTTTTTAACGACTTGGAGAGAAAATCCTTTTGGACATTATTTGTAGGTACTCGTCATTATAAACCAACAAAAAAAAAAAAAAGTCCAAACCGATCAAATCTTACTAATAGAACAGGAGATACGAATAAGGGAATTTGGGTTTCTCTGCATACACATTTAATTCTATAGGGTCATCCGTGACCGGGGACTATTCCCAAAAACTAAACCTTATTTGATTAGTTATTAGATAGGCAGAGATACATACATATATGTACTTTTCATCTACAATTACATTCTTTTTTACAGAAAAATATACTAAGCGCGAATTTGTGAAATTTCAGGTTGTTGACAAATTTATCTTATCATGCAGAAGAATTTTTACATCTGAAAAGTGTTTATATGGTACTAGCGAAAGGTTGTTCTCGAGAAATGAATTAAAAACAAAATACTTTGAATTCCATCGTCCCCATCTTATACAAGTCTAAGAGACGTCACACTGTTCGTATAATTCAAGCAATTTACAACTTCGTGCGAATATTTTTAGAAGAGCGGTCACAGCCTTTCCCACGTTAATTGGCAGGTCGGGTTCCATTCCAGCTGACGTTAAACGCGTTCTGCTTAAGCGGCGAATCGTCAACAACAATTATTCACCTTGAGCAGAACTTTAATTGATCATGAAATTCCAATCAATTTTGTGATCAGTCTGTGTATGCGCAAAACGCGAACAATTGCGAGGGGAGAACAATTTGCATGCCCGCACCACCGCTAATCAACTCAAGTGATCTGCACAGCACTGGGGGGATGTTTTGATGCATGTGATCATATCGCAAAATCGGGCTAATCATTTGTTTTTGGGCATGATCGTAAGCATGACGGAGTAAATAAGTTTTATTGCATGGGCAAGTTAAGAAATTGGGATATCTCCGAAAAAGACGCAAAAATAACTGACCGGAGTGGAGCTATTAAGTTGGAGTCAAGTTCAAAATGAATAAAATAAACAAAACGGAGTTGTCTTGAAACCCAAGCCTTCGATACGAAACGGGCGACTCGGTGGTGGCAGGTTATCACCGCTGGCGATTCCTGCATAGCGCCAAAATGAGCCTTCGATTCATTGCTTGGGTGATGGGCGATAAGCTTCTGATGTGTTGGCTCTATTCGGGAGATAACGCTGAATCCGAGGGTATGTAGGCTAATTATTTCCATCTCCGGCTGCGGGACTGGAGGAGGAAATGTTTTGGCTTCTACGCGAGCTAATTATGCTCCACCGGCATGTACACTTACAAAAGCAGTTAGCAGTCAGTTTCCGTAGTAAACAAAAATTCATTTTTTATTGCTCACAGTTACATAAGCCAAGATTGTTTCTTATACTCACAATCAGTTAGCATCATCCCATTACGGAGTCTTGTTGACGAGGCGCCCTTTGATTTCCGTTTTCTGTGGAATTGTTTTAACAACATTAAATGCATTTGTAAAATTGCTCATTCGCAACTGCATGTACTTATGCCTGGAATTTTAATTGCTCCGGAAGTTTCAGTTACCTTCCGCCGTGTTCGATTGTTAGAATTATGAAATCTTGATATATGTTGAAATGAAAGGAGAAATATAAGAAATCCCTTGTTGAATAATTTCTCTTTTGGTTTCATTAAACATTGTTTGATTTGACTATCAATAAAACATTAATTTCAGGCCATATAAATGATAATACAATGAGCGCCAATATAAAGTTAACACAAACAATTTTGGGAGCTGTCGTTCTATAGCATCTATAGATTTTTTTGTGTGATTTTGAAACGCTTGTATGTACTCTGTTCAAAAAATAACATCATTAAGTTTAAAAATAATATTATCAAGTTCACAACGATAAAAAAAAACAAGTTATGAATTCATTTGTAAATATAAAGTTAACAGATTCGAAAAAAATATTTTAATATTTAGTTGAACCAATTTTTGCTTTTAACACTGTATCCAATCTCCAGATCTGATAATTTGGAGAATCTCCAATCCAGATAATTTCAAAGATTTTCTATGGAATTAAGGTCTGGGGAGAATGGAGGATTATCTAGCTGCTTAAGAGTTCTGCAGCAACCACTCTTTTACAATTTTTGGCAGTATGTTTGGGATCATTGACTTGTTGAAATATCCATGGCTGACTCCTTTTCAGCGCTAGGCTGAAAATTAGTTTGTACAATTTTCAGATAAACTTCCTTTTCCATTGTATCTTCAATTAATAAACACTGCCGACTCCAGAGGCCGCAATACATCCCCAGACCATTACAGATCCTCCTCCATGTTTGACGGTACTTTCTAAATTCTCTTCCTGTAAAGCGAAGTTTTTTTTCCTCCAAATTTTCGGTGGTTTCCGCTGTTTCAAAATTTCGAAATCACTCTCATCTGAGGGTAAATTTTCCTTTTGGAAGAACAATTTGAAGATATCAAAGGTATTTTTCTTGGAAAGCAAAAATACAACTCTTTCTCCCAACATGATAATTTTAGGACCACACACTAGTTCTAGTGGTTATCTAATGATGTCATCCGGTCCATAAAATATGATATTTCAAGCTCTGCTTCGAAAACTCTGTAATTTTTTTAAAGTACTTCAAAGCGATTTATCATATTCGGGGCGAGCAATTCAATTCAAAATAAATTTTCTCCATAGTTGGAAAAATAACGGCTCTCGAACTCAATAAAAAAATTTGATAGAAAAGTCTTTGAAGGCTGAAACGATTAAGCCATTTCATGTATTGTGACGCCATCTCGTAGAACGAGAAAGACATTTTAAAATTCCCTCGTATTTGAAAATGCTACTGTAGAATTTGTTGAAAAACCCTTGTAAATTAATTTCATTATTTATATCGTGTTTTCGTCGAACTCAACACCGCACTAACTGAAGTTTTAATGAACCTATATCATCAATATCGCTCGTCGCCCAAATAGTCGTCAACGGCTACCTATTTCACAAATATTACTAAAAATGTAATGTGGCTTAAACATAGTCGTGCAATGTGGAATTTGTATTGTTCATTTCGTTCACACATTTCATACTTATTATGCTAAGGTATGAAGCTAGAAAAATACTTATATTGAAGTTTGTAGTATGCAATGACGCAAAGTTTATAAACTGTATTTACTTTGCCAGATGCTAACTTACAATAAACTACACACTAAGAATGCATGCAAGAAATAAAAAGGGCATTCATAATGAGTGTAAGTGCATCGTGCAGGCTCGGGCGCTAGATCATTTCCGGCGTGCATTAATAAAATTGGGAATGATCCACCATACTTTCACATCCGTTCTATTTTAATTAGTTTTTCCTCCCCTCCATATTCTCACAGCAGCTAACTTTCCCATTAACATAAATTCTCCGTTTCCACTAACTTTTCCCGCCTGCTTGATCGCACTAATTAGCTCAATCGAATTAGTGATTAATCAGAGAAAAAAAAAACACAGGACATATCAGCGACGGAGAACATCAATTTCTACATGTTTGACAAGCTGACGCCCTCCCGGAACTATTCGATTATGGTGTCAATGAGAAATTCCGAGGGTGAAGGACCACCGGCTGAAATGATCGTATCCACGCCACCCCCACCCCCGGTGAAGGATGACGAGCCGGAGCCCCGACTGATTTTGGGCGCCGAATATTCAGTGCTTTCGCAAGGTTCTGATATATTATCTGAACCACCGGAAGTTTTCTACATGAGCGATCACAGAATTCTCGGAATGGCAATCCATGTTGCAAAGCAATTGATCTTCGTGTCCGATCAGGCTGGGTATATTTATAAGTAAGAGCTATTTGTTTCAGCTGTGGAAATGGATGTAATTTAATTTTGTTCCACAGATCGCCTTTGGAACGTGTTGGAACTAAAGAGGCGATAATCGCTCCCAACACAGGGTTGAACTTTTTTCCCACTTTTCTCTCCCTTGACTGGCTCAATAATCATTTATACATTTTAGGAGAAGTACTTCACCCGGTACTTATGATACAAGTCCGGCTAAATAATTATTTACAAGAATATAAAATTTTTACAGAATGCACAACGAGTGTGGCAAATTTCACGTTGTGACCTCAATGGACTAGGACTTACAATCGCCATAGCAGGCCTGCACAAGAAGCCGAACCACATTCAAGTTGATCCCTTCAATGGATACCTGTTTTGGGTCATCTCAGGAGAGTTCTCAGACACTGGACTTTTCCGTTTGGACCTTGGAGATGTCTCCAATGGTGTTAAGCATGAAGTTAAGCCACTGCACATGATCCAGGGACGCAATTTAGGCGCTTTTGTGGTTGATTATACTAAATTTAGACTATTAGTGCCTCTCCAGAAAGAAAACACAGTTATTTCGGTAACCTTAGATGGAAAGGATCACGAAGACATTCGTAAAAATACACAAAGTCCAAAGTTGAATTTGGTGAAATCCCTAGCCATGGCAAATGGCATATTTTATTGGACGAATGGCAGTGATCTTTTCATGGAAGATCACCATAAGGAGGAGGATAACTATTATCACAACGCGTATCCTGGACTATCTAATGGAACATTTGTGGCAGTTTGCGTGAATATTCCGTCAGCACAACCAATTCCAGTTCCTGTAAATCCACCACGATATGTTCAAGCCCTTCTAAGTTCACGAAAAGCAAAAATCTCCTGGAGGATACCCCACTTGCTTGGCAATCAAGGGAAAGGAGCTTGGCAGGAGTGGAACTATGAGTTAGAAATAATCGATGGGACGAGTGTTAGCAATGTGATTCGCAATATTAAGGGAACTTACTTCACAGTGGATAAGCTTAAACCAAATACGAATTATACGTTTAGAGCTGCCGCCTATACTTCGGCTGGGAAAGGACCTTGGAGCACTGAGTTCCGAGCTAAGACCTTGAAGTCCAATCATGATCGTTACCTGATTTGGTCGTCCAGTGATGGGTTACTGCAAAGTGATGTTATAGGCGAACACATCCATACATTGATTCCAAGAGCGGACTTAGGGGAACATGATATTTCTGATATATCCTGGTTCGAAGATGTTTTATTCTTTGTCAGTAATTCAACACTGAAATTGTATAATCGAACAACTGGGAAACTCTCTCGGTTTGGAGACCTGGATTCCGTCGGGAGCATAGGTATAGATTGGATTGGAAAGCGAATTTATTGGTCGAATCCTACACAGCAACTGGTGAGTTCTTTTTATTGCTTTTATTTCATTCTGCTACTTCGAATTTAAATCAAACTCCAGAGTATAATAAGCGACATATATAATCATTTATTGTTTTTGAGAAATGTTGTTTTAGAAATTGGATAAAATATTTTTATTTTTTTTATTCCATAGATAACAAGATCCAGCCTAAATGGGCAGGAAAAGGAACCTCTTCCCATTTTGGCAGTTGCAAGAGAACTGAAGATAGACTCTCTGCGAGGACATATTTATTACTCCACTGGACATGCTGTCGAAGTCTGTCGGTTAAATGGAAAAAATCGCATGACCTATTTCAGTGTGCCCTTATATTCTGGGAAGCAAGTAATGGGTCTCACATTGGACATGGATAACGAAAGAATCTTTTGGATTGTTCGCAGTTACGAGGGATCAAGCCTTTTCAGTGCACCTATGGCGAAGAATTGGAGCAAAGACATTATACCAAATGAAACAACTTTAGAAGAGAGGTCGTTGAACGGACCTTTAACACATTTCAGCGATCGTCTATTGTGGCTACAAGATGATCACACGGTAATCGTTGGAGATATGACTGGAAAAAATTTAGCTCACATACGCAGCTCGAAATTGAATGGGTTGAGATCTGTTTCTGTTATTGATCCAACTCATCATCTGTACCCGAATTTAACAAATGAACTCAATGTAATACCTGAGCAAATAAACAATTTAACGGTGAAGATCAGAGGGAACTGGAGGGCTTTCAATATCTCCTGGGAGCCTGTTAGAACTGTTACTTATGGAGAAATATTTTACGAACTTCGAATACACAGTAAAATAAACAATGATGTAATAAGAGAAACTACGGTTCCTCATTTCCATTATTCTTCGCATAGTCTTCCACCATATACATCCCTTGATATAACTCTGCGTGCATTCACCTATTGGGGATCCTCGAAACCTACATACACTCGCATACACTCTCCAGCAGCTGCCCCATCTGTTCCCACAAAGCCACGCATTTTCATCACTCATCATCACGACCCTTATAGAAGAGGTCTGAACATAACAGCGACATTCCGTTGGGGACCACCATCAAAACCAAATGGTCCTATCGTGGGATACAAAATATTTTGCTGGTATGAAGAGGATGGTAAGGAACAGCAGGTTTGCAACAACTTCCAGGAATTTAATGAACAAATCGTAGTACCGAATCTTGTTCAAAATGTAACGTACTACTTCCAAGTCCAGGCCTTTACCTCCGTCGAAGGTGGTGAGAAAACGCATCCACCGCTCAAGGCAAATTCGAACCACGAAAATCCAGTTCCTACGGTCTTGGTAGCGACTCACGACCATATCTTGGAAATAGATTTGGATTTAAATGAAACGAAGACAGTCGTACACACAGGGAATCCTGTGACACATCTTGCGTATATAAAACAGGAGAATCGGATCCTTTGGGTAAACGAAAATAGGGAACTGATGTCATTTAGTGGATCCAAAATGAAAATCGCATCAATACAGAATGAGGTGTTATCACTGACCCTTGATTGGGTCGAAAGGATTGTGTACTGGTCTCAGGTAGAGCAGGATGAAACAAGTTCTATTTACCGTCTTGATTTGAATCGAATCGATGGAAAGACAGTTGCTGGGGAGAAAGTTCTCTCAAGGCCTTGCATTGTCAAGGACCTCGTCATTTCCCCTTTCAATCAGTCATTTTATTGGCTTGAGTTCGAAAATAGAACCTCTAATGATGGTAACCTGGTTAAATCCAGCATGGACTTAAAATCTGAACTGATATCTCCTTTGAACATAAAATATTTTAACGAGAGTCTAAAACGAGCCCTTTTGGATACAGCTAGCACTGGAGAAAATAAGCTTCTTTTAGTAGACAGTAACGGAAGTATGTACCTGTACAGCCCTCGAAGCAAACTGGCTACTTTACTTAGAATAAACTATGACAACAATACACATCAAGTGGCAAAAGATAGTGGCCATTTCTATTTGATGAAAAATCAAACAATCTTCACTTACACTAACCACAAGCAGTACTTGCAGCATATAAGAAACGTGCCGCAATCCATAGACGTGTTGGCATACTATCACCAGAACTATCCACCGAAACGGTGCCTCCTACCAAAACAGAAGATATCGGAAGCCGAGTATATACCAGAACTAGTAAAAAAGACTGAAAACTCCCTCCTGCTTCAACTGCCGCAATTAGAATCGCATCCAAACTGCACAATAAAATTAGCAGGCATAAAGTACTTGATAACATACTCAGAGACAAGCCTAGTAAGTCTATTCCAGTGCAAGCCACCGTATTGCAAAACAATCGTGTCTTATGATCCTCTGACTGAAATCGATGGATTGAAGGCATTTACGAAGTACCAGATCATTGTAGGCGTTAACAATTTTTATGGGGAGCAAATGGGGATCAAAATGATGTATGGGCCCGTGTTGATTTTTTCAACTGCTCCTGGCGCTCCATCACCACCAAGGAACATAACAGCAGAAACCATAAGTCCTACGGAAGTTTTTGTTCGCTGGTATCGTCCGTTAAAGTTGAACAGTGATTCACTTTGGTATGAAGTACACTGGCAAACTGAGAATCCTAAGAGTGGAGTAGTGAACAGGCAGCAGCGACTCGTTCAATTCGAAGACGATCAAACGGAATCTACAATAAACCTGACAAAACTTTTACCTAGCCAGAAATATACTGTTTGGGTCCAAGCCTATTCCACTAATAACACCTACAACAGCAGCTCTGTTGTTGAGATTAAAACCTTTCCGGAGCCTGAGAATATAACAGTTGTAGAGACAGGGGCATACAGCTTACGGCTGCAGTGGAAGAATTATATTAACATTTCGAGGTACGTCCTCCGGTATGTCCAAACCGGCAGTGAAGATTGGCAAATTGCTGTAGACTCCGAAAAAGATAGCCGTCCAGGAAATGAGCATGATGTTTTCACCGTAGGCGACTTACAACCAAAGACTACTTATAAATTTTCACTTCAACTATTCTACCCGAAAAGAAATATCCCATATATATGGCCACCTGATAATAGGTTCCTTTTTGAGACTCGTGGAGATCGACCAGGATCGCCTGGCAGACCAAAAATTCTCCACGTAAGTGGCGATGTCTACAAAGCCTCATGGGAACCAGCTAAAGAAAACGGCGCACCAATCGAAGAATATAGTCTTGAGTCGTTCCTGTCTAGAGTGTCGAACAGACTAATACGATCAACACGTGATGTGGATCAGCAACCTGCACCCAGAATTTATATGCCGGACCCACCCAGCAACTACACCGTACTTTTCCATGAAACACCGTGGGTTGAAGACCCTGATGCCATTGACGAACAGTGGACAGTGCAATACAATGGAACTGATGCCTACTGGATTGTTAAAGATTTGAACCCTATCAACAAATACTCGTTCCGGGTCAGAGCAAGGAACTCTTATGGCTGGGGACCTTACAGTTCGCAAAGTGAACATAGCGAGCTATACCTTTCACCCGAACGACGCGAATCGTTGATGATTGCTATATTTGTACCAGTTATGGTGGTAGCTGTATGCCTGGTATTTGCTGGAGGTATGACTTTCGGTATGTTCTAAGTTTTCACTATAATCTTACCTTTTTTAAGTTTCACGTTTTGCAGTTGTACAAAAGAGATCCACGGCGAAAAAGCTTCTACATGAGACTGCAATGCGGTTACCTGATGTCGAACTCGCAAATTTAAGGGAGTTGCCAAGGGGTGCGAATTTCATTCATACGTCGAATATCTTGTATTGCCCTGGACCTTTAACAGATGCTGATGTTGCACTGTTGCCGCAGATAAGAAGGGAACAGGTACATTGGGCGATTAATGACATGGTTTTATGTTGGTGTTAACGTGCAAACTTGTTGCAGATAACAATGTCTAGCTTTTTGGGTAGTGGCGCCTTCGGTGAAGTCTATGAAGGTGTGGTTCGAAATGTTGATGATACTCCTGAAACTCGCGTTGCAATTAAGGTAGGTTTTCAACACAAAAATACGAAGCTTGTAATATGTTGTTGTGGTAATCAAACAAAAATATAATTCCGAAAGTCAACATGACAAACTTTGAGAAATATTAATTTCACTTCGTTTTGGCACAGACTTTACGAAAAGGAGCAACTGAACAAGAGAAAGGTGAGTTTCTCCAAGAAGCTCAGCTGATGAGTAACTTCAAACACGAACATATCCTCAAACTGATTGGAGTGTGCTTCGACAGTGACACGCTCTACATTATAATGGAACTGATGCAGGGTGGTGACCTTCTAAGCTATCTGCGACAATCCAGACCAACCATGGTAACTGAAAGACATTTAAAGGTTTTTTTCTTTTTTAAATTTTATTGATTGCAAAAATATATAGGGCACACCATCTTCTTTAACGCTGCTGGATTTGGTTTCAATGTGCGTCGATGTCGCGTCAGGCTGTCGATATCTTGAGGAGATGCATTTCGTGCATCGCGATTTAGCCTGTCGAAATTGTTTGGTATCATCTGTTGATCCTGAGTATCGCGTTGTGAAGATTGGTGATTTCGGTTTAGCGCGAGATATATACAAAAACGACTACTATAGAAAGGAGGGCGAAGGGCTTCTGCCTGTGAGATGGATGTCTCCTGAAAGTCTCGTGGATGGAGTTTTTACATCACAATCCGACATATGGGCTTTCGGTGTCCTCTGCTGGGAAATAATGACACTCGGCCAGCAGCCGTATCCAGCTAGAAATAATGTTGAAGTTCTGCAGTATGTCCGGGACGGTGGCCGACTAGGAAGACCTGCAGATTGCCCAGAAGAGTTGTAAGTTGTTTTTTTTTATTTAATACTTTTTAAAAATGAGTTAAGGTGTGGCAACATAATATTGTGTATTGAAAGTAAATATTTTAATAGATGGAAGGCTCAGCTGATCGTTTGTTATAATCGGGTGTTATTTTAGCGAGATTATTTAGGAACAAAATCTTTTATTTTCTCTAAAAGTCCCTCGAGATGTTTCGGAACAGGTGTGTTTCATCTTCAGTAGGTAACTACAACCATTTTTAATATAGAAATTTAAGTTGTACTTATGTATAAAAGACAAGTTTTTTTTACATACCCTTCAAGGAAATTTTTAAAATAATATACGCTATGTATAATACTATGTGTATGCACTATGAACGAATGTCGGGCACAATACGTTTTGTTGTGATGCAACATGCTTCCTCCATTTCACGAATCGTCATATTATTGTCCATGTTGATCCAGTCGTCACATTGAACCTGATATATCACCCCATTTTTGGCCATGCTTTTTAGTGGGTCTTTAGTTTTTGTGTATTTTTGCAGATGACCGGTCGCATAGGTTTCGGAAGACCATATATTCTGGGTGAGATTGCTGTATTGTTGATATAGTGCCTTTTCTCCAGTTCAGAAGCTAGTTTGTTGTTTTCCCCTGGTAACATAGACATTAATCAGTGGGTCCTTTTTATTTATGTATGCGGTTCTAGGCATCAAAGCGTCGAGGGATGTTTAGAGAAAATAAAAGATTTACTTCAAAAATTACAACCGAAGTTCCTTAATAATTTCCTTAAGAGGGTAGTACACTACTTTTTTTTTTGAAAATCGAATTTTTTTTTGTTGCATTTTCCGTTTCCTTACACCCTCAAGATTTATTTAGAAACCTACTTTTACCGCAAAAGTTCTCGGAAAGGGCCCAAAACTACAATACCGCACGACGCACAGTGGGGCGAATGGTCTGTTTCTCAAACTTTAAACGCGTTTTTCTCGAAACAGTGTTTTTCAAACTCTTGGACATGTTTCCGGCCGAGTTACTTGACCGATTTCCACCAAATTTTGCATGAATGTTCACAAAACCCCTTGCTATGGTCCCTACCTCGAACATAATTTTGAGTTTATTATTAACAACACAAAAGCAAAATTTATGTCAAAAAACATGGAAAAAAATTGAAAAAAACTAAAAAAATTTATTACTTGTTTATTTATCAACATATTTTCATGATTGAGGTAGGGACCATAACCACTCATGTGCTCTTTAAGAATCAATTTAATTTTTTTGTTTCCGATGATCCATACGTGAGAAACCATGTCCAGCAAAAAAAAAAGTGACGTCATTCGGCCATCCATTTCTAGGATATACAGCATCAAAATGTTTTGAAAATAATTTTTTTTTACAGCTGATAATATGCCTTATAATATGTAAAAAAACTTTCATTTTTAAATAAAGATTTATACAAAAAAAAAAATTCTGAAAAAACGGGCTAAAGTAGTGTACTACCCCCTTAAAATAAAACTTTAGTATTAAAATTAAAGCGAGTATATTACAATTAGTGTGGAATGCTAAAAAAAATTTACAAAAAGGAGAAGAACACTTCATTAGAGCATTAGATCAGTAAAGTTCTTATCAGACATATAAAAAAAAGTTAAATCCACACACTTCGATTTTAATAGACACATGCATCGTAATTTTAATTTTTTTCATTAACAAATTTTCCAATTCTTAATTTATTTAGGTATCAACTAATGCTTAAATGTTGGAGTTATTGTCCAGAAGACCGACCGACGTTTAGGTACTGCCTTGAAGGGCTTCAGTTTTTGAAAACCAATACAAGTGATAGGATTCACATCACTGCTAGTAATAACAGAATCGGAAATGGTGAGTTTAAGTGATTTTCGATCGTTGCACGACATTGCAAAACTTTTGGTTAAGCACAGTTTCTTCATTCATTGCATCATGCCTGAAATGCTTTTTGAGAATTTACAGAAAAGTGCTCAAGTTTAGTAATAGATGAATATTGTGACTTACCAGATTAGATACTGATAGGGAGTATATCGAGAGCTTTTATGAGCTTGATACAACTCTGTACAATGAGATATGGTCATATTTACGTAGCCCAAAGATGGATCGCCGGCAATTATTAAAAGCTACTTCAAGTTTACGAGTGCATAAGCTTTTCGTATTACAGCACTAATATAAAAAAAACATTTCAGAATCAAACGAGTACTTAGAACGACATCAAAGTTTGTAATTTTAATAGGCAAGCAAAATATAGCCATTCAACGCTACGGAGGGTACATTACTGTGATCTAAAAATGTATGGTAAAACCCTATTGATTGAGATTTTAGTGGTTTAAGCAACAATTCATTCAGCAGAGACCATTCATGTATCTTTTTTTGGTCGTAGTTAATACGATCGATACAATATTCAATAAGCCCAATGGGAATATCAGCACGTCATCTACGTACACCAACGGCAGATCATTGATGAATAGAATAAAGTACAATGGGCCCAAAACAGAGCCTTGTGGTACGCCACACAAACTGGGAAGTGGAATTGACATATCGTTATTAATGTTAACTGGCTGATATGGGTTGGAAAGAAAATCCTTGGTAACATTAATGACAGATGGACTGAATATTAAGTTGGTAGAAAAGTTGTCTAGCAGAAGTTGGTGATCCACTCTATCGGAAGCTTTCGAACAACATCCAACAATACTTGGGCTGTGTATTTGTCGTCGTCGATCGCAGCTCTTATATCGCTAATTTGAAAGCCCGACTGCCACCTAGTAAGCAACTTATTACGCCCAACGTGTTCCAAGATCTGTTCGTAGATAAGTTGTTCGAGCACTTTGGGTAGGAAGCATAGAATGTTTATGGGACGAAAAGCTGACAATTCCTCCGGAAGGGACTATTGCTTTTAATCCTTCGAGCGCAGACGTTTCTGTAGAACTTCTAGCACTTTCTAACCGTTAGAACTGTGAAACTATTGATGTTAACGAAAATTTTATAGACCTTTGTTTTAGTTGAAACAATCTACTTTATGATGATTTACTTATTTATATATTTTTATCATAGAAAAAGTGTGTGAATTGTTCCTCGTCCCTTCAAGTTATGACAGAAAAGAAAATATCTAAATACATATAGAGAAAATCTGTAAAAATAGATCTCTCAGATACACCAAGCTTAACAGGTTTCCCATCATACAACTTATTTTGGAGTATGCGATGATCTTTCAAAACGATTATGGATTCGTTAGCCCACGCGACCAAAATTACAGGCTAAACCTTCTATAGAAATTTGATACTTCTCAATTCAATAGAAAAAAGCTCGAGCTTTTGGATTCCTTGCTCTAACGATGCTTTCTACATATTAAGGACGTCTCTTTTTAAATGTAGATTTACAGATTCAAATTTTCTAAACTCAATTGTCTACAAGAGCAGTGCATAGTTGTTGCACATATGAAATACATACAGACAGTTAATTTTTCTGAACGCTTTTCTACTTGGGCACTATATAAAACTTGCACTGCAACCGCCTCTTTCACTGTCTCTACCACTACGCATCCTTAACATCCCACTTTCAAATCATTAAGCCAATTTCATCGTATGCTTGTTTCGTATTTTCTTTTAATTTCCAGGTGGTATTTTTAATCCATCTTACCTGGGCTCCGACGTTAATCACAATCAGCCGAAAGGTAGGTGTGCTTGTTTCTCTATGTGGTAACTCAACCAAGGACCCAGCATACAAGATAAGTCTACAACTGACTGTTATTATTCTCTCTCCACCTTTCAGGCACTCTTAAATTAAGCAGTGATGGGAATCCCAGAGATAATATAGAGCCTCCAATCATCATAACGCCCACGTCATCAACAACCAGCACGCTCACTCCGAAGTACCTAGAACTGGTGTATGACGAGAACGGAGAGCAGCCGCCCAGCATAGTTGGTGATGGTTACGAGATTCCGATTCAAACGAGTATCAACCAAGAAATCGTTACCTGTGCCGTTGGCACTGGCTGCCCGACGAGTATATGTGACAATGAGAGGAGAGTTTCCAATTGTTCCACACTTAGTAGATCGAACTCACCGAACTTAGCTGGTAGTTTAGGGCAAAATAATCAAATTGGCACTGTGCTAACAGTAGCCTTGCCTCCTAGCAGCAGTCAGGAGGAAACTAGTTGTAAGGACAAAGATGTTTCACAGAAGCCTGTATATTCTAACACACAGCCAGACCAGAGACCTATGGAAGACCCTAAAACTGCGATATAGCCTGAAGTGAAAGACTAGGGTAATACTCTGCATACTTGAGCAGCCAAAGAATTGAGGATAATTTTAAAATGTGTTCGCTACAAGATCGTGTAACGATCGAGCCCGCGATTGCCTCAATATTGTGGCATCCTTTCCGCTGATGAGAAAACAAGAAAAAAAAGAATCTAATTAGCTGTAACCTGTACAAAGGATCACTGCAATTTGAACAGAAAGGACAAATTATTTAAACTTTAGCACTACGTGAGACCACAAGCGTTCTCTACTTCTAGTTTTGTAAGCCGCTGTTATTGTTGAACTGAAATCTGTGTAAATACTAATCTTAAGACGTTTCTAACATGCCGCAAACGAAATTATGAAATTCCAAGTGGGATGTCCGTACAGTTTGATACCTTGCATCTTGCCACATTTTAATTTGAGAAAAAAAAAGATTATAAGAGAACCGAAGCCTAGCGAACGGATCGTTAAACCCACTAAAATTATTTTAGCAGCTAAATTATTAAGAGAGAGACAATTGTTCATACGCCCTTATATTAAAGGTGTTCCCTAGCCCGTAAGGTTCAATTTGCTATCTGTGTGTAAATATACATAGACTCGAAATAAATTTATCGAAAATACTGAAAATTTCGTTTTATTGTACTCACTAAATCACCGTTAACCATAAACTGATTTATTTGTATGTAACAGAGCGTTCTGACAAATTACTCTGATATGTAGTACAACTCAACTCGCAAAATTGTAAAAATCACGACATGGCATTTAAGCTCATAACTTATTTAGGCATACATTTTAATAAAGCATAGTAGCCTAGTACTTATGCTTGCAGATTTAACCAAGTGGTGCATTATACAATGCCGAACTATTCGTTGAATCGGATTGTAAAAAACTGTAAGCCGCAGTGTTGCAAAAAAAATGAATTATATATGTAAGGGCTATTCAATACGAAATCATTTATTTGTTTTAGTTTATTAGTTTGCGTTACAAACTCTTTACATGACGCTATCTATCAATCAACACTAGGGTGTTTTCGGGGTCACTGATTTCGAATTTGCCATCACAATTTCCAAATTCAAAATGGCGGATCCATGCTCAGGTCAGCTAAGCGTGATTACTACGCTAGCAAATTGAATATGAATGTCGGTCCTAGCAAGCTCTAAAAAACAATCGAAGCTCGGACATCCATGGAGATAAATCGCCTACTGTGAACTTGGATCCAAATATAATAAATAATTACTTTATCACTCCACTGGTAGTACAGAGAGCTTTTCTCACTTTCGCAAGTTACTGTACCTGCAGTGTAGAGGTAGACCGACATAGGTGACATTTTTGGAAACCACTTTAAGGGGGTAGTCTCATGTTCGATCTTCAAAAAATCAATTTTTTTTTTTGCATGTTTTCAAAGTTTAATAAGTTGAGAATATACTGTGAAAATTTTAGGCTGATACACTAAGTCATACTAAAGTTACAGCCAATAATAGGGGAGAGCGTACCTTGCAGCTGCGGCGCTCATACCTCAATGAAAATTTTCTTCTCCAAACTTCAAACGCGTTTTTCTCGAAACTACTTTTTTTCCGTCGGCACGGATGATTACAAAAAAACTATTAGACCGATTCGGTTGAAATTTTAACACAATATTCCACACATGAATGGTTCTGGCGGGTACCAGAATTAAATGTTTTTATCCATTTATTTCTGTTTTATGTCGATTTTAAACCGAAAAAAACCGTCGATTTTTGAAATTTTTTTTTACAAGGCCACCATTTTGCTATTTTTGACTCAAATCTTTTAAATCTGCTACGGGCCAGAATGACAACCCTACTGAATAATAATCATTTTGGAATTTTGATTTCGGATGATTACAAAAGGAGCAATCAAGGGGGCGAGCCACCTACTTTTTTTTGAGGAGACTTACTTCGCCTCACCAAAATGACCTTAAAATATTTCTTTTTTTATTTAAAAAAAAATGTTTTTGTATTGTTCAATAGTTTAATAATAACATATAATTATCATAAGAAGATTGTATTTCATTTTCCACAAGAAAAAAATTCCTTAAAAACCTTCAAAATTTAAGCTCGGACATGAGACTACCCCCTTAAGAGAGTGGTTGTTTGGCGTGAATATCGCTGCTCTGAGTAGATAAAAATAAAATAATAATGTGCATCCCGAATTTATGAATCATCCTGTAACTCAAGAACTACGCAAAATCGCGTATCATAGAAGGGGGTGATTCGGATACCCCTGAATATGAGGCACTTAACTTTTATCTCTGGACGTCCACCCTGTATATGTTATATGTATATATAGGTGCGTGATAAGCATATATATAACCATACATATCTGTGGGTGTAAAACTATGCAAATCGTTTGTAACTTCTGCAGATTCATCCATTTTGCTCTGTTTTTGACTTTCTTCCCAACGGCGTAGAGTTGGTATTTGGAAGATTGTGACCATGTAGACTTTTTATCAGCTTCTGAAAATTCAGCCAATTTAAGCGAAACACAATTTCCATACAAGATATGCGGGGCCCTTTGAATAAAATCATCGAAACGGATGAGTTGCGTATACACCGATGTTTCAGCATGCAATATGCACACACTCTTAGCTCACACAGCTTGACATTATTCGCAGCTTGGAGTTCCCTAAACTGAAACTGGTCTAATTCCCAGGGCTCTACATTTTCAGACCGAATACGACGATATGTATTTTTTCTTTTACCACGTCCCTCGTCTGTCGATCATTAGACTGGACTAGCAAATTATCTACCTTAAGAAATCTGCTCACGGGATAACATTGGATATCGATGCCTTTTTTAATGAAGAAAGAATGAACAGGAAAATCAAACAATACCAACAATACAAGTTCTAACTTGTGTCATAAGAAGCAAACGGCGAAACTTATAACGAATTATTGTTACCGCTGTTTCTGAGTCAACTCAACGCGCAAAGTCAAATCCTCAAAATAAGTAACTTTGCTAGTCGGGTTAACTGAAAAACAAACACAATACGACCCATTGTGATAAGTTTGCAATAACATCACAAAGTACTTGCCTTGGAGCTCATAGGTTTCGAAGAGCTGCCTCTATTACAAATTCTCTCGCCGACCTTCTTTACCTGCAAAATAGCAGACTAGAGCCACAATTCGAAAGAGCAGTAAATAAAATTCTACAATTACTTTTATTAAAAGAATAGAGAAAGTGAACAAAACTAGAATATCAGTGGCCAGAGCAGCCGTCGCCCCTCAGTCCGCAGGTTCCTCCTTCACTTGAACTTCCTCCGTGATATCGTCATCCTGCTGATCCTCCTTGCTGTTTTCGTGCAGCAGCACATACTCCCGGGAGCTGAACCCAAACTTGATAACATCCTTCTCGAGGAGCTCAATATACTTCTTGGAATCAGTTTTCTTGTTGTTGATGAATGTCCCATTGGCTGACTCTAGATCGATTATGTACGGCCTAACGCGCTTTCCGACAGTTCCATCATCCCTGTCGAAAGGTACCAGTCTGTACTGAAGCGCAGCATGCTGCTTGGAACAGGAAGGATGGTCTACAGGCAGATCGCATACTTTTCTATCGCGTCCTATTAAGTAGCAGCTTTGACGGTGAATGTATAAAGTGGGCAGCGCCTTCTCCCCCTTGAAGGGATATAGGCGCCATCGTCTTTTTGGCTTGCGAGCTTCGGGCGGCTCTGCGTATTTTATTACCACGCCGTTCACTTTGTTTGCATCCTCTGTTAGTTTACCACTGAGACCAAAGTTTGGTTTTTCCTTGTCTTCAGGTTGTTTGGATTCCTTGTCGTCGTTGTATTCACGTTTTCCCCCCCACTCGTAGTTGTTATCATCGCCAGACCGTCTTCGAGGAAAATTTCTAGGGCGGCGGGGGCTTCTGCTGCGTCTGAAAATTAATTTAGAATCTATTCGAACGAGAGTTGGCTTACATTCAATGCGTTATTACCTGTTTTCCCTATCATCCCTCCTGTCCCTATCTTCGCGGTTGTTGTTACGTCTTTCATTGTAATTGTTGTCTCTGCCCCGATAGGGCTTTTGGTCTCTATCCCGGTTTCTGTCGTTATTTACCTCGCGATACCGCTCCTGTCTCCTTTCGCGGTCCCTATAATTTCTATCCCTGTTCTCGTACCTACGATTATTATCCTCATATCTCCTGCCACGTCGTCCGCCGTTGCCCCTACCGCGCCAGTCATGGTAGTTTCTATCGCGCTCGCGATATCTTTCATACCTGCCCTCATCCACCTCGTTGCTAGGACTGTCCCACTTGGAACGATTTTGTAAATCTGACACTTCACGTCGAAGAGGCCTTTCCTCTTCAGGACGCGAGCTGTGCACTGGCCGGCGTTCTTTGGAATGCCCGGGGCGCCTAGAAGATTCTCCAGCAGCCTCTCTTTTATCCTTAGGCTTTTTGTCCTTTTCCCGTTTTTTCTTTGACTTTTCGTCCTCGCTAGAGCTGCTGCTACCATCGTTAGAATCGTCTGAAGAGCTGCTAGAGCTAGATGATGACTTCTCCTTCCTTCGTTTTTTTGTTTTAACTTTCTTAAGCTTCTTGGCTTTGCGTTTCTTGCTTGCTTCCTCCCCCGAGCTGGAGGACTCAGATGAACTGGATTCGGAGCTACTGCTGCTCGCTGTGGATTCCTCAGATTCCGAAGACTCCTCCCGGGCTTTCTTTGTTTTTGTCATTTTTGTGCAATGGCGAATTGGAAAACGGGAGATATCTATTTATATTTTTAATACACTCAAAATGTACACTCCACAGCTCAGCGTTCATTTGCAATGCAAAAATGAAGTTTTGAGTTTGACCAAAAAGCCCGATTAGAAGTGCGCGTGATGTGTCAAAACAAACCTGACATCGGTTAAAATGGCGGCGAAATGCTGCTATCTTCAGTTTTATTCCAGAAGTGTTTTTTGTAAAATACATTTAACTTTTAATTACTTTCAGTCAATTTTAATCATTTCTTGTTGTCGAATTAATATCATAACATTCTAGATGTCCACAAAACTTATAATAATAGCACAGTTGTGTAGCGCCATCTACTTGTGAAATGAATCATTTTGAATAGCTTATTAACGGTTGATTTAAAATAGTACAAAATGGACATTTGCGAAGGCGCTTTGTTATCCTAATAAACGAAAAGTTGCTGAAAAAATCGTGCTCGTCCCGTTTTCTAGATATTGCATAAAATACTTCATACTTTTGCAGTATTCAAAAATTCCTACTGACTCATTATTGACCTTTTACAACCTGTTTCGAAGCCTGCTCTAAAATTTATCAAATTTAGGCGTACCCCTTATGGAGCTGCCGGAAAATTTTTGTGACAGTACAAGCATCCGAGGTGCTGAAAATGTGTGCCAAAGCTTGTTATACATGTGGGTAAAAGTTTGTCGAAGTTGTGGGAACCCCAAATTGTAGGACGTGTGTGAATTTTATTATTTTGCAGATGTCGACTAAATTATTAGAAAATATCGGTAGTGCTCGCATGGACCCTACGGAAAACTAGTAAGTATTTTAGGCCTGGTATGCTTAAGGCCTATTCCTTTTATTATCATCAGCATAATCTTGATATGACATTTTGCCACTTTCCTCGAAAAATTTGACTTTAGGTCCGAAAATCCATTTCTCAGTCACTTTGAATACAATTGTTAAATTACCAGACACCTACTGCCACGCGAAAGGGCCGCAACAGCCAATAAACTCCGAAACTATAACGGGTCATATTTTAATGAAGCTATTTTTATTGGATGTGGCATTTACATACTCGCAGATTAGTGGTCATGTTTTAAATTATCACTCCACTATTACAAAAGTTTTCCCAATATTTGTGTAACGTCATTTGCCTAGACTAGGAATAGAATAAAAAAGTTAATGCGGTTTTATTAAAATGTTTATGCAGACACAAATTTGACAGGACTGTGTAGTAATATTTTCCGTTAAAAGTATATGCACTATGCATTATGTTAAGACTCAACGCAGCGACACCAATTTCACCACAAACAACTACCACGCGAGCAAAAGTATCGAATCACTTTGCATTTTTTCATGTGCATCCAATATCGTTGCAATTTCCCATCTCCGTAGGCGACTCTATCAGAGAAGCAGCACTGAGCATATCGTTCTTCTGGTCTCCTTTAGACTCTTCCCCTTCGTTCGCAGCCATTCAGACACAGTCTGCACTACTCCGAGAAGAGAATTGTGATCCATTGCTCAAGGGTCCAATTCTTAAGAATTTCTGCAAATGCTCTTCAAACTGTACGGTACCGCGCCAGCAACCTGGGCCCAGTCGCATGCCTACTGGGTGTCAAATTCGCTGCCTTGAGTCTTCTTCTCACTGTCCACTCGCTGGCAGCCACTCCTCGCACCTCACGCAGACGCTGCTGGATGGTAACTCCTGTCTGGTGACGATCTCGGAGAGATGTTGAGACAATGAAGCGGTCGTCCCTCTCTGATGTGCACCTTCTGCGGCCGCTTCTTGGTCTTGAAGTAAAAGCTCCAGTTTGCTGGAACCCTGGTAAAGTTCACAAACTGTAGATTGGCTCAGATTCACCTCGGCAGGTACTGAACGTTAACTACGCGCTTCTTGCAGGAGCTGGACAACTTCGGCGACGTGAGCTTCAGTGGCTTCCATTTTTTCCAGGTGTTCTTCACAGGATAATATGCGGAGATGTGTACCGGTCGACTTCTGATAAGTGACTGATAAGAAACCCCTCCTCTACCCCCGTTATATATAGGTCAAGGGTAGTGCAACTCGTACACGTCGTAACGCGTAAATGCTCACAAACCGGGAAATTGCCCATAATCTGAAAAATCCTGGGCCAATTTTCATGTTTCGTAGCTTTTTATAAAGCTAGTATTTCAAGAAACATAATTACATTTAAGTAATTTAGAAAAATAAACCGATTTACAAAGATATTGGGTGCACATGAAAAAATGCAAAGTGATTCGATACTTTTGCTCGCAAGTGTAGTATGTGCTTTTCAAAAATTTTCACGTACAGTCCTTTGCAAAAGTGAAAAAATGCTCTAAAATTTCCTAAAATTCACCTTTCTCCTACATTTTCTCCGAAGTTAATACACCTCATTTTTATGGAATTTCCCATCTTGTCGCCTCTACCGTTCACAGGTAGAGATAGGATATACAAATTTATACATAGAAAACCATGTGCTAATTTTTTATTAAAAACTAATTTTACTCTCGCTTTAGCACGTACGAATTATGTTGAAAGAATTAGTAACAACATTATCGTAAAACTGAGGTTAAAAAAATGTGTGGAAATGTCTGCTCATCCTAGTTTTTTTTATAGCATTAAATTTGTTTGTGTTTGGCGTCACTGTACTCAAGAATGGATCCCCTTGTACTAAAATTCCTTTACCAAAATAAGCGTGCAAAATTGAACCAATGATTCTGTTCAGTGAAATAAAAACTATATTACTTCCAAAAGAGGTAATTAAGCTATTCTTCGGACGCGGAAACGGCATATCGTAAGACGGTAAGGAATAAAATTAGAGTATCTCTTCCCGGCTGAATTTTTGTGATAAACAAAGGGTACCTATTCGGCTCTTAAAAAATCCCATTAATTTTGGGTGGATGGCAAAATATCTCAGGTATAAATTGGGGCTCCTTAGCACGCACACTTTATCGGTGATAAATTCACTACGAGGGCTTAGTTAATTTTGTAATATTTTGGAGTTTCAGATAGCGGTGTGATTAATGGGTTAATTATCTCGTCGAAATTGTGTATGCCCTACTTGGCTCATTTTTCCCCATGTAATTCCGAGGTCACTGCAATACATATTCTGTTGTCCTTGGAAACCCATAAGCAGCCCGTGAGCGGGAGGGAATAACTTTATATTATTATAGATTCACGAATAGCTATAGTTGAAGCAGACGAGGGGTTTTCCTTGTTACAGTTAAATTGGATCCATGAAAGGATCGTCCTCCTCTTATGTAGCTATTCCTTCAAGACTCCCATTCGGTAGCTATAAAACCCCAATCGCTGTGTATTAATTCTCGAACTTGCAAGAGCCAGACCTTTCTCAGATTAAAGGTGTTAGTTAATTTAGAACTTGCCCATTTCTTCGAACTTCTCCAATATCGTAAAATCAATCGGCCGTAAAAGCAGTCCACTTTTGATCAACTCTACCTCCTCCTCGACTCGGTTGAAAATCTTCGGAAGTAATTTTTGAAAGTTTCAGCTCGAAGTGACAAAGTTTGAGAACGAAACGCCCTCTGATTCACTCCGCGTAATTAAACTTAGTGCGAATTTGAGAAGTTTGATGAATTAATCCTGGGCGGCAGAGAAGAGTTGTCGCGAATTCCGAACATGAATTTTAAATTAACTTTATTCAAAGCGCACAGCCCAGCAACGCCCTGCACGATGGGTCACTGTTTGCTGGCGAAAGAGCCAAATGAATAAAGTTTTATTATATTGACCGGTTTTGTAAAGAGCTTGGTCAAAAGCGCAATTATTTATGAATAACTTTTGAAGGAGTGCCATTCATTAAATTAAAGCAATTAAGCAATTAATCCGCTACGAGGTTGTGGGAAGATTAATTTTTGTCACTTTCGGCGCCCTTATGCTTCTGGAGATCAATTAACTCGCTAAAAGTAGTATTATATTTAAGACTACAAAGTACAAATATAACAGCATCACTATTAAAGTTAAAGCTACGATTTGTCTGCGAGGCATCGGCATTCACAGACCATAACCTACACTTCTTTTAAATTGGTTGTTCCTGAAGGCTGTTTCTCTACATTGATAAACGAACAATTGTGGCCCACCGATACTGTCTGCAAGGAATTTGTCAATAAGTCCCCTCTGGGGTTTCGAAAGCACACTTTCCACCGCACAGGCAATTTGTAAATATTTATTATCAAAATGTTGACGGCCTACGGACTAAAATTAATAAGTTGCATTATTCTACATCAGATGACTTTTTTGATGTGGAATTATATACCCTGAGGTTTTGAATTTTGAATTGTCATAAAGATCTTCCCAATGCTCCAGTGGGAGGCGGTGTCTTGCCCGCATTAAGAAACGACACTCGATCGTCTCTAGTCGCCTTAAGGAACGGTGCGTACATTGAGTGTGTTTGCGTAAAAGTCAAATTAAAGGGCAGGAATGCGTATATTTGCAACTACGTATATTATATTCCTTCCGGCTCTTCAACCGCTGCGGAAATTTTACAGTATGTCACTGAGCTTCGTAATCCCCTGGACGAAATTATTGTTGTTGGTGAATTCAATCTGCCGCACCTGGTGTGGTCCTTGTCTGATACTGATGACGTTATGGAGCTTGCTAATGTTCACCATGACTCTGAAAGGATGATAGTCGATAACTTCTGCGGTTTAGGGCTTCAACAGGTCAATGGAGTTTTTGTAGTTCGCCAGCGCCTTTTGGACTGGTTTTGGTTTTTGCGCCTTGGAACATTCAATCGTTCATGTGGACTTGTGCTCACATCCGTTTTCTAATGCTGTTTATTTATTATTTATTTATGTATTAATTCAGCTTAATAACACGCAATTTTGTACGCCGCGGAGGTGATTAGGAAAAGGGGCTTCCCCTCCGTCCGATTAGGCAAGGTTTCTCAGAATGATCTCTATTATGACATACTTAAATTTCATCGAAATTGGAAGTAACGTAGTTAACCTTTGCAATTATCGTTACTCTGAGTACACTATACTTTGAAAGCGACTGTACAAAAAGCCAATGCGGGGATTACGGCGAACTTTGGATACGTTTTAAAGGGTGACATCTTGCGTCGATACCAGCCTTAAGATTTCAGGGATAAATTATTTCGAGGTTTACGCAATAGTTTTGCTGCCTTTCTCGGACTAGTAATAAGCTTACTACCAGCTGCAGGCCACAAGTATTCCTACGTCTAGCTACAGTCTTCCTTTCCCAAAACAAAGGGTTGTTTGTGTGTAATTTATTTGCCTTGGCAGCATCTGGTGCAACGTAATTGTTCATTGTACTTAAACGCTAACACAGCTTTACCAACATGCTCCAAAAGTCTTATAAAACCAGCAAATACGTTCCATTGAGCTAGTACCGATTAGAGTTTCAACATGTTGCGGTTGATCGTTATTTCAGCGATTTTTGTCTGCATTCTGGCAAGCCCTTCACCAGAAAGGCACAGATTACTTGATCGTGGTATAATTGGGGGAAGCTATGCTAAGCCGAATCAGTTTCCCTATCAACTTTCTTTGCAATTTGCCAAATGCCACTTTTGTGGCGCCGCCTTGGTTTCCAGAGAGATCGCAATAACAGCAGCCCATTGTACAATAGACAAGGATCGAGATTTCCTTAGCGTATTCGCGGGTAATAACGATATAAAGGGTACAGGCGAGAGGATCTATGTCGACCGTTCGGTAGAACACCCCAAATACAATCCAGAGTTATACGACTACGATATTTCAATCGTTTTCTTGAGACGGAGCTTCACACTCGATGCTGACATAAACGTAATCGCTCTCCCACGGGCTAGCGACGTAATTCCAGGTGGCGCTTATGGCACAGTAAGTGGATGGGGTGCAGACCAGCTTACAAGTGATAGATCCATCCTTCAACTGAAGTTTGTTCAAGTCCCCATCTGGAAGCGCAAAAAATGTCTGAAGTTCCGTCAAATATTTAAGTCAGAGGTATTCTGCGGTGGAATTGACAGTGGATTATGTGATTCTACCTCTGGAGACTCCGGAGGTCCTTTGGTTTATAGAAATAAATTGTTTGGAGTGGTGGCTGGCGGATTTGGATGTGGTACGCCTAACCATCCTGGCATTTATACAAATGTAGCAGCATATCGCAGTTGGATTACCAGAATAACTAAACTTTAAAATACAGAATGTATAGGATCTAAATAAAACGAAAACTAATTTCGACAGCCATAAAGTTGTGCTTAATTGCATTAGGTTAGTGTCGACCGACATTTCCTTGTATACAAATTCATTTGCGATATCAGTATATAACAATTTCTATTTGAATCAAAAATCCAGCTTTTAGAATCAGTTTGTTTTCATATTGAATTCAACATTGGAAACCTTTGATAAGTTTTTTAATAGTTTTCACTGTAAAATTAACATTTATTGGCACTGGCGCCAAATCATAGTTGAAAGTAATTGAATTAACGTATATTCCATTAGATTCACAACGTTTTTTTCTGAGTGTATGTATAGGGTTTCCCAATAAGAACGTCCTAACTTTAAATTTAAATAAAACACACAATTTTCGAGCACAAATTGTACTGATTGCTTTATTTGAAAGATAATGTCATGCGATTTATGATTTGAATAAAATATCGGCCAAATTGCCACCGCGGATCCTCTTGCACACGTTCATCCGCTCACGCCAATTTTCGTTGACTCTGTGCAACATTTCGGCCGGTATATCAGCTATGGCTTGACGAATATTGGCTTCCAATGCCTCAAGAGTTGTAGGATGGTTGCTGTAACCTTCGACTTAATATGGCCCCAAATAATCCAAAGGCGCTAGATCACACTAACTAGGCGGCCAAGCGATGGGATCATTTCTGGAAATTAACGACTCATTGAACTTACCGTGCAATAATGTTGTCCATGTTAAATCGGGAAGTGTGAGGCGGTGCACCGTCTTGTTGGAAATAAAGGTCGTCTGCATCAATCCCATCAAATTCCGGGAAACAAAATTGGTCACCATCGTGTTATAGCGGTTGCTATTAGTGGTACCGGCATCTCCTGCCTCATTTCGAAAGAAATACCATACCATAATCCACACTAAACGGTCAATTTTTGTGGATTCAAAGACAGACAAGAAAATGCGAATTAGCGTAATAATTTTGGACAATTTCCAAGCGTTGGATCAAAGTGAAACGTGTCATGATAAAATCGCAAACCCTACTGTACATAACTGCATATACCTGTCAAAAAACCATAAACAAATATGGCCGCCACGATTATTCGAAGCTCCGAGTATTCGAACTTTGAAACTTCAAGTAATATGAAGCCTTAAAATTAGCGAATATTAAAATGCCGCAAAGGTTTTTAATTTTCTGTATAATCGAAGTATATTACACAGTACTCACAGTCATACGACGTCTCATACACAAAGAAGCGCACCCTTGTGTTTTAGAATTCGTGCACCGCGAACAATATGAGATACAATAAACGTAAGGTGATATGAGGGAGTAAAAGTAAACACAAATCCAAGTAAGCATGAGCAGAATATATGTGGGGCGGAACTAGTATTATGAGCAATATGAGGCAAAATCCCGTTCTGTGCTCGAAATATTATTTGAATTATTATGAACGTATCCTCATGAAAAGTGCTTGCGAAAACATCCCGTGTTATCCCTGCATGCTCCGACTAATATACAAATTTATGATTTGATTATGAACTATATGTCCTACACACCACAAAGAACACAACTTCCATAAAATTTACCGTCGTAGAACTATCAAAGATTTTTGAAGCTAGAATAATTCGAAGCTCCGAAGCTTCGTTATTCGAAGTAGACCGTCATATTAATGGTATGGTATTTATATATGGTACCATACTGCAAAAAGTTTCATGAAGATCAGCTTAAACAAAAACACAAATACTTACATATATCGATGGAATAGACAATTTGCCATCAACGTAATGTGAATTACTAGGTGGTAAGGCTACCATCATCCATAACTAATACAGGTAGCAAGTATTCGTAAGTCCAGCTACTGACGTCTTTTCCCAAAGACAGATGGTTATTCGTGTTTCTTTGACAGCACCTGATAAAACATATCTGTGCTTCTAAGAGCCTTATAAAGCCAGAAAATACGTTACATTGCGGTAGTACGAATAATAGTATCAATATGTTGGGGTTAGTCGTTATTTCAGTGATTTTTGTCTGCATTCTGGCAAGCCCATCACCAGAAAAGCACAGATTACTTGATCATGGTATAATTGGGGGAAGCTATGCTAAGCCAGATCAGTTTCCCTATCAGCTTTCTTTGCAACATAAGAAAAAACACATTTGTGGCGCCGCCTTGGTTTCCACAAATATCGCAATAACAGCAGCCCATTGTACAAGGAACAAAAAATCAGAATATCTCAGCGTAGTCGCAGGTACCACCAATAGATACGCTATGGGCAAGAGGACTTATGTCGAGCGTACGGAGGAACCCCAGGAATTCACCTCAGTACCAAACAACCACGATATTGCAATCGTTTTCTTGAAAGCAAGCCTTAAACTCGGCGCTGAGATAAAAGTAATCGCTCTCCCAGAGGCTAAAGAAGTAATTCCAGCTGGTGCTTATGCCACAGCAACTGGATGGGGTGTAGAGCAACCTACAGGTGATACCACCGGTTATAAGACTAAATATCTGAAATTTGTTCAAATCCCCATCTGGAAGCACGATAGATGTCTGAAGTTCCGTCCAACGCTTGCGTCAGAGGTCTACTGCGGTGGAAGTGACAGTGGATTAGAGAATGCTTGCGCTGGAGACTCCGGAGGTCCTTTAGTTTATAGAAATAAATTGTTTGGCGTGGTGGCTTACGGATATGGATGTGGGAAACGTAACAAACCTGTCGTTTATACAAATGTAGCAGCATATCGTACTTGGATTACGGAAACGGCTAAACTTTAATAGACAGAATGTATAGGATAAAAATAAATGAAAATTGATTTCGACAACCATAAAGTTGTGTTGATTGATAATGTCCTATAAATATATTGAAAAATACCTTAAGGCCCCCCATATACGGTCGAACAAATTGCGCAAACTTAAATTGTATCTATGTTCGCGTCGCGAAAACATGTGTGCAGCTGCGTGTTCTGATATACCAACATTCCACAATTGAAAGGCAAAGACACCGTTATTGCGCAAACATCGCCATACACGACTAAATAATTTGCGCAACGCCCGCCGCCCGTTGCACAAAAGTTTTCAAACGCATTTGAACTTCATCAACCAGATGCCCAACGCATCAAACTGTATACATATATGGAAAAAATGTTCGCGCAAAAGCCTGCGTTGTGCAAATTGTTCGCTCGTGTGTGGGGTCCTTTACTATCATCAAAACACCTGACACAATACAGGCTACAAGTTTACGTATGCCTAGCTAATGTCTTCTTTTCCCAAAAACAGATGGGCGGTTCATGGTTCTACGAAATATGTTTTCCTTAGTAACATCTGATAAAACACCTGATAAAACTGTTCTTAAACTCTAACGAAGCTTTACAAACATGCGCTCCAAGAGTCTTATAAAACCAGCAAATACGTTCCATTGCGCTAGTACCAATGAGTTTCAACATGTTGCGGTTGGTCGTTATTTCAGTGCATTTCGTTTGCATTTGGGCAAGCCCTTCACCAGAGAGGCACAGATTACTTGATCGTGGTATAATTGGGGGAAGCTATGCTGAGCCAAATCAGTTTCCCTATCAGCTTTCTTTGCAACATAACAAAAATCACATTTGTGGCGCCGCCTTGGTTTCCAGAAAGATCGCAATAACAGCAGCCCATTGTACAAAGAACAAAAAAACGAAATACCTCAGTGTAGTCGCGGGTATTATCGATATACGCACTGAAGGCGTGAGGATACGTGTCGGCCGTTCGGAAGAACACCACAAATACAACCCAGTTCTAAAAAGCTACGATATTGCAATCGTTTTCTTGAAAAAAAGCTTCACACTCGGCGCTGGGATAAATGTAATAACTCTCCCACAGGTTAACGAAGTAATTCCAGTTCACGCTTGTGCCACAGTAAGTGGATGGGGTACATACCAGCCTAAAGGTGACTATATCAGTGAAATCACTAACTCTTTGAAATATGTTCAAATCCCCATCTGGAAGGACGTTAAATGTCTGAAGCTCCATCAAGTGTTTGGAGATGTCTACTGCGGTGGAATTGACAGTGGATTAGAGAATGCTTGCGCTGGAGACTCCGGAGGTCCTTTGGTTTATAGAAATAAGTTATTTGGAGTGGTGACTTATGGATTTGGATGTGGTACACCTAACAAACCTGCCGTTTATACAAATGTAGCAGCATATCGCACTTGGATTACGAAAACGGCTAAACTTTAAAATACTGAATCCAGGTTCTAAATTAAATGAAAACTGATTTCGGTAACCATGATGTTGTGTTTAATTGCATTATATCACTCTCAATCAGTATAATTCACCAGTCATCTCTACTTTTCTGTATATTTCTTGCATCCTCCGATTAATTTTGAACCTTACATCTTTTACCTTTTCCTATTTTTAGGAATCCTAGGAAGGAAACTATATTAAAAAAATTTGACCTTACTGTCTGTCACAGTAATACACCTCGAAAACTATTAAAACTATATTGGCTCCGTGTGCAACATCAGTGCTGCATAGCTTTCGCGACTTTGTAGGCACTAGGGTCTGGCGATTCTGTCTAAACATTGGCCCGTATGAATAAAAAGTTTAGCACGTACTAGCATAGCATATGATCTTGCTCAAGTATTCTCGAGTACCTATGTAAATATACTTCCCTTATCGCGGAGACTAAGGAATATTCAATTTCTGGCCTTTACGCTGAACCTATCCAGTGTTTCCCAAACATTGGACATCTGTGTACCCCTTCCATAATTTTCGTAACACTGAGTAACCCTCGTAAAAAAGCTGCATATGTGCACTTAAATAACAATCAAAATATATTTACTGTTTCTTTTTTTAATTTACATAAACAATATAATATTATAATAAACAAAAGATAAAATTCATTCATAATAAAATATAAAATGAATAAAAGTTTTATCATAAATAACATTCACTATAATCAATGTGAAGGATGAAATTATTTATGTAGTGACGACAGATTATAATAATTTCGTTTTCGGCTACGCATACATACTCGTACTAAACCACAAATACTCGTTCGCAATACTTGCAAGTAACGAAGATTTATAATATTCTTCTATTTGTGTGTCGAAAATATGTCAGCTGCTTGTCGCATCAGGCGTATCCGAACCCGGTGCACATATATTTAGAAATATATAAGTATGTATGTATTATAGCTGTATATTTGTATACATAAATTCACAGGATAATCTCTTCTCTCAAGTGTGAAAAGTAATGATGTCTGAATAATGTGCGGTATTTTCGTACCATCTCTAAAAAATTCACACCATTTCTGTAGTAAATTTGCACGATTTATATGCTTTTCTCTATTGTGAAATGCTTCTAGATTTACCCTCAAAGTTTTCTGATGCCAACTATTAAATGTCAGTGTTCCATATTTGACACAATGGAAAAGATTTCAAATTCAAAATGAAATTTGGTTTTGAGACTTCCTCTACATATACGATTTAAAGACTTGGAAACCTGGTTGCGGCCAACCATCACCAAAAATCGCCTTGTTATATTTTGCATACTGAGTGTACATAGGAAAACAGCATGGGAGAAAAGGATTGAATTTGAAGCGGAAATATTAAAAGTATTTAATCTAATTAAACGGGATGTTTAACAAATAAAATATGTTTCATTATTTGACTGATCTGCTTTGCCCCTCCGTGAACAAAATTCTGACTACGCCCATGGCTACAACTATTCGTATGCCCAGCCAATGTTTTCTTTCTCCAAAAACAGTTGGTTAATGGTTGTACGAAATATTCCTTGGCAACACCTGATAAAACTGTGTTTAAAGGCTAACACAGCTTTACAAACATGCCACAGACAAAAGTCTTATAAAACCAGCAAATACGTTCCATTGGGCTAGTACCGATAAGAGTTTCAACATGTTGCGGTTGGTCGTTATTTCAGTGATTTTTATCTGCATTCTGGCAATCCCTTCACCAGAAAGGCACAGATTACTAGATCGTGGTATAATTGGGGGAGGCTATGCTAAGTCAAATCAGTTTCCCTATCAACTTTCGTTGCAGCATAAGAAAAATCACATTTGTGGCGCCGCCTTAGTTTCGACAAAAGTGGCAGTAACAGCAGCACATTGTACGCGAAACGAAAATCCAAAATACCTTAGCGTAGTTGCAGATACTATCGATAGAAATGCTGAAGGCGTGAGGATCCATGTGGACCGTACGGAGGAACACCGCAAATTCGAACCTAGGACAAACGACTATGATATTGCAGTCGTTTTGTTGAGAAAAAGCTTTGCACTCGGCGCTGGGATAAAAGTAATCGCTCTCCCAGAGGCTAATGAAGTAATCCCAGTTGGCGCTTATGCCACAGTAAGTGGATGGGGTGTAGACAAACCGACAGGTGATGATACTGGTGTCAACACTAAATATCTGAAATTTGTACAAATCCCCATCTGGGAGGACGTTAGATGCTACAAGGTTCATCAAATGGTAGCAGAGGTCTACTGCGGTGGAAGTGACAGTGGATTAGAAAATGCTTGCGCTGGAGACTCCGGAAGTCCTTTGGTTTATAAAAATAAATTGTTTGGAGTGGTGGCTTACGGATACGGATGTGGAACACCTAACAAACCTGCCGTTTATACAAATGTAGGTGCATATCGCAATTGGATTCTCAGAACGGCCTTACGTATTACCCGTAACCAATAAATAAATACACATAATGTAAAGTCTAAATAAAATTAAATAACAAATCATTTCGTTAATCATATAGTCGTGATTATTTGCATTAGATCAGTGTCAATCGTTATATTCACCTGTCGTAATGATATCTGTGTTGTTCCTTTCTGGTTTTTTTTAGATAGAAAGGAGGAACTAGTATTGTAATTTCATGTATTCCCGCTCTATCTTTGAAAATACGTACTTGTTCGAATAATTTGAAGAGTTAATAGTATCTAGGGTAGGAATAACACTAGATTAGGCTAGATTAAAGTGGCTGCCCGAAAGAAGCACACTTATATAAATTAATATTTTAAATCAGCGAATTCAAAAATCCCTATAATGTGTCAACTTTTATGCAAACCTGAACTTTCGAACTTCAAATACTCCTCTATGATGACAAGCTATTGTCAAAACTATTATCAACAACTATTATTATCACTAGGTTGCAATTACACTCTGTTATCAATCACCTGACTCCACATATTTTCATTCTACCTATTTCGTCTAGTAAGTTGATTTAAACAAAATGAAATACGTAAAATGTTCCAAATTTTAATTAATGGACTTTATGGAAGAGATCTATAAAAGTTTAACTAATATTTCTGATAGGTGCAAACAGCCATTTAGGTACTTAACTCTCAACTTTAATTAAGAAAAATTGCTTGCGCTGCACAAATTCAATTTGGGTTGCATTGGCTGGCAACCACGATGCGGCGAAACTTTTGCTTTATAACGCAAAATTCAAAATGAAAATTAGCTTTGAAAAGATTTAATGCATTTCTTGAAGTTCCCCGAGAAGGTAATGAGCTGGTGCACATCTTATGAAAAGTACTTTTGTAAGGCAAAGGTACCGTGCACCGTGCACCTGTGCAGCGTAAATACATATAGTACATAGCTGCCAGGTGCCTTCCAAATCCTCTCTATCATTGTTTCAAATATTCATTAACTCAAGCGTCTGCATGTCTGTCAGAAGACAACACCGAAAACCCTTAATCTCGTGGCAAAACCAGCCCGAGGACGAGCGATATCATATTGGGAGGTCGTCCCCCATGCAGTTGACTAGAACGGGTGAATTTAAGGTGTCAAGGTGCAGTGACTGCATTTCAGAGGATAAATTTAATAAGGTCGCGACATGAATGGTTTATGACAGCATGAAATTCCACTCCCGTTCGCAGTAAACTTCATTGCTGCGGGGCGGGGTGTTTCGGATTCAAAGGCAGAAAAAGGTGGTCGGACCGTTTCGCTTGCTGTGGAATGTCGGAAACTTTTCGATTGAAAAACTTGAACAATTTTTTCTTCATTGTGCAAGAATAGGAAAAAAGTTTCCCCTTAATCACGTTGGAGACATATGTTGCCCTAAAGTGCGCGACGTGAGACTGACTGCGTTGAGAAAGGCACAAGCCAGATCATATAACTTTACGGGGAATTTACCCGGAGCAGCCGAGTGGAATTTTAATTTCTATAAAGGATACTGGAATGATCCTGAAACATTTATTCACAACGTAGTCAGCATATGGCTTTGATTGACTGGAAGCTCGGATACATTTGTATAAAGTCGAATCTATGCTGACGAAAATTAAATTTTAAATTTATGACGACAGGAAGTAATTACTCGAAGTAGAACAAAAACAAGTTTACTGTCAGATGGAAGTTTTCCCAAAAATTTGTCCCTGTTTTTGCTCTTTATTGTGTTTAATTATTTAGTCCATGGAATTTAGTCCCTAATTGACGGATTGAAAAGCCGCACATGAGCTTACTTACTCACATATTCCCACACGTGCTCGGAAACGCAAATTGTTTGCCCTAAATCGCGATGCTTTGATTTATTAAATTATTAATAAACGGTACTATAATTATTTATTTACT
This sequence comes from Neoitamus cyanurus, assembly GCA_947538895.1. NCBI lineage: Eukaryota > Metazoa > Arthropoda > Insecta > Diptera > Asilidae > Neoitamus > Neoitamus cyanurus. The sequence continues at coordinate 37,257,103 of OX384543.1, forward strand.
AGACGTCTATATAATCTAAGTAATTTGAAATTCCTCTTTTTATGCGAAAAAGATAGAGGGGACAAATGTCTCACTTTTCAAGTGCTCATCGTCTAATTGAATAAATAGATTTAAGTTGATGAACGAATTGATTTTTAGTGTTCGCCAATTGTTATACATACTATACATTTATTGGCAGTTGATTTTACTTATTTAAATATTTTATTTGGCTTCAGTGCTGATAACTGTTTGTCCGTGCTACAGTTTAATAGTGTTGAATGATTCAACTTAAACACAGAGAAGGATAAAAGAAAGTTGACTGATAAAATGAGAAAATAGATTCCAAAAAATATATCAAATCAGTAATGTGAGAAAGCATTCAAAGCTTCCGGATTCTTATTAGGTATAATTTTTTTTATCGCAATCAGATAGCTTCACTACATTCCCATTTTTGATTAGCTGTCGGTCTTGAAATAGCCCCGATGTAATTTAATCCTTAACATGTCTCAATTTAACTATGTGATTCAGTAAAATAGAAAATTGTAAGTTCAGCTCACCGACCACGAGGTCCGATCCGAGGACAGCACAGCGGCGAGGCGAACGCATAGGCATCTTCTGAAATTAGGCACTTGAGAGAGCTAAACGGCTATCTCGTAAAAAGTCTGTTCTCTCTTATTTTCCCGATTTTCCTTCCCGTGAGAATACCTTGTCGCTGTACGGTACCGTGTTGCGGCTGATCTGTCAGTCTTGTTCAGGATTGTTATAAAATCGGATCCTTTCACGTTTTCGAAGTCGCTGATCACTTATTATTTTTCCTCATTATTCTACCATACACTCCGGTCGAAGCTAAATAGCTTGGCTAAGTATATGACAAAATACCTATGATTGCATTCGTGAATCCGATGATACACGCTGGGAATGCTATGAAACAACAACTGTGAACAAAATTTAATTCGCAATATACATTGCAAGCCGGCCGCTCTAGAATTTAAAACAAGTTTTGTTTTTGCTCAAAAAATGCTTTGGTGACTCAAAAATAGGAAACAATATAAGTTGGACAAAATCCACAGAAATTTTTTTCATAAATTTTATCGTATTGGTTGAAACCATTGAAAGGACACTGTTCGCATACCGTTGTTTTGCATTCTGTGTTTTTTCTGTGAAATACATTTGTTGTATGTAACCATCAACATCTTCCCCAAGACAAAATTGCTTCGGACGGAAGAAGATGCTGTGCGTTTGGTAGGATCAGGAGGGTATCGTATACTAAAAGCTGTTGAAACCTAGTGAAACTGTCAATGTCCGCCGCTACCACCAACAACTGATCAAATTGCACCGTGTTCTGCCTGAAAAAGGCCAGATCAGCAAAGACATGACAAGCTGATTTTCCTTCACGACAACGCACCATCGCGCACGTCAACAATGGTCCGAAACTACTTGGAGAGACTGGGAGGTGCTACCCCATGCCGATCGTTCACCAGACCTGGCCCCTTCTGACTACCACCTGTTTTCGTCGAAGTGCCACGCGCTCGCTGAGCAGCACTTCGATTTTTACGAAATTACAAATATAAATTCTTCAAATTTCCATGAGTTTCGGGCCTCTAGTGTGGCTTTACTTCTTAACGTAGATGATCTGACGAGGGTTTTGGCGACTAATCTCGGAATTAATGACCTTAATTGACAGCGATTCCTCCGCCACGAATTATAAGTAATTTTCTTCAATTATCACGACATCGCATGGATTTCGGAATCAATGAGCCGATCCTATCGATGTCTCGTTTATTCAAATGAAAATTCGATCTAATTGAATCTCTGTTAATGTTTTTTATATTACTGTGCTTTCCTCTCCGCACACGACAATGCTAAACATGTAGGTATAGTACATCAACATTTTTTTTTTTTTACAAAATTGTCTAAATCTTAACCATTCACTGAGCTTTCCTTCTCTTTGCTATTTAAGAGCTTTGCATGTGTGTTTAGCAGAGTTTACCAGTGGATTACACCCATCTATTCTAAACGAATTTCATTCTGAGCTCGGATAGAACTTGTGGATTTCATGCTCCGATCTGGAGGTAATACGATTTGAAATGATGCTTGTCACGTTTGCTACTCAAATAGATTACGCCGTCGTTCAGGAGCAGCAAAGCGAAAAGGGTAAACTCATTTTCGATGATGTCTCATACATGTAGGGGACAAACAATAGCGACGAGCTGTAATAATTGATTTTGGGAAAATGCACTTTGGCTGATTGATTTCTGTTCTATCTCTGGAGACAGTAGTGCTGGGAAGAGGACAGGGCTAGTAAAAATGATAGAAGTTGGATGGAGGGTGCTGTCTGTGGAGTAAATTGTCTCTGAGTCGAAAAGATAGACATTCGATTTCAATTAAAGCATGAGTATGGCGTTATCCTTTACCAAAAAATTGACATTTTTAATCAATTTTCCGACAGTTATTAATATGAGCACTTAGACACCACCTCAGAGTTCAGAGCTTTATTTATGGTACGTATATATTCATGCTTACAATTCCAGGCACGGCTCCTTTTGCTGCCGAATTATCCATTTGTATAAAATTTCTGCACTTCTTGGGACCTGTTACCTTGGAGTTATTCCTGGTGTGAAATTTATTGCGGTGTCTCACTAGCAATAAATGCGGTCACCACACCACTCTTCTTGCTGCACCAGAACTTGGAGGTGTGCCAGCATCGGCTTCCTTCTGCTGTTGTAACCAAAAAATCTGTTCCGTTTCTTAAGAAATTATTTGAGGCAATATCCACCCTGGAATTTTTAATAGTTGAGCATTTGTTTTTAGACGCCAGTCGTAAGGCTTGGTTATTTGGTAGCTATAACGAAAATTTAATTCTATCACGTTTTTCGTAGCCAGGCATTTGTCTTCCCATGTACGTGTTGACGATTGTCACAGGATGTTTCTAGTGTTCCTTTCCGGTTTATGAGATTTTGCTGAAGGCAGGCAGGCTTTCCTTTTCGTTCTCCAAAATAATTTCTTGACTTTGAAGAAACCATCATATCGATTTTCTGGAGAATTTCGTTTTGTGGAAAAGGGTGCTTTATGATTAATTTCAATTCGGAGCTGAGGCAGGTGTTTAAAATGAATGGGGCATTTCACGAAGGAAATATGACTCTTATAAATCAAGTAAGGATTTCTTGTGGTTGGGTCGTATATTCTATTGGTATGTGGCCACATCCGTGTGACCGTGCTCCAAAGATTCTACTGTTAACATAGATGTGCATAATTCTAATACTGGACCTAAGGCACAAATGTCTCCACGAAATGAATATAACATTTTAGACGTGATCCTCCTATTATTCTGAAAATGATAACAGATTTATGTAGATAAAATGAAATAAATTGCACCATTAGTCAAATGTAAGTTTTCGTTCAGTTTCACAGTAGGTAGCTCTTAACTTTTTTTTTTAACGGATGCTCATATGTTACAGTTAGTGATAAAAAAAATACATCTAACAAGCTCATCAGCCAATATTAAATTTTCAATATGATATATTGATATTTTGTTGAATTTTATTATAGTTTGTTTCATATTTTGAGAATATTGTTCGTACGAACAGAATTGAATAAACTAACGTTATCACAAGGAGATTTTATGACCAACTATAATTTTATACATCAAGACATTTCTAGAAATTCAGATGTTCACTTAGTGTCATACCGAGAATTAAATTCGCAACAGGCGAGATATGGTCGAATTGTTTTAAACGGCAAAAAAATCGGATACAAGCATTGAAGGCCATTTGGAGATTACTGTTGATTTTGATTACGTTGCATAGAATCATTACATTACCAATTACAACAGTTCCAACCTTGCACGGATATTTTAGGGCGTAAATTGATAAAGTTACTTGCTGAGGGGTGGAGGTGAATTTTGCGAGGTTGGCATGAACGCAGTGATATATCGGACAACTATTATGCCTATCAGCTGTTAAAACTGCAACAATCCAGCTGTATATTTTAAATCTTACACAATCCTGATGTGGAATCTTTTGCATTGCATTGACATTCAAGAGAAGTTTGTTGTCAGAACCTAAAGTGACTCTACCAGGTCCACAAGGATTCGGAATATTTTATTATTGTGTTAGCTCCAGAAAGTTTTATTGAAAAAACTTGTTATATCACAAAGATTGTAACACTTTGTATTTGACCACATTTGGTCCACAAAATAATATCTTTCAATATCTTCCTAAGTCTACGGGAACGTATCAAACCTCCTTTATATTAAATTGGTTTTTTCGAGCGCATTATTTTTCACTTTACGAATATGTGAAGAAGATTTTTCTTTAATTAAAGTTAACGAACACCTTTTAATACCTTTTATCTAGAATGAGCTTAAAGAGAACAGAGTTAATTTTATTTTCGCAACCAAGAACTTTCATGCACGTGACATTCCTCCTAATTCGCTAAAACGAATAATTAGAGCGAAATTTTTGGGGACGGAAAAATGAAAAATATTTTCACAGCTTTTACAGAAAGTTTGGTGAAGCAACACATCAATGACACCAGTCCGCTACTGCAATTTCCTTTACCTTGGATGCTATGAACTCAGAAAACTCATGCTAGCTGTAACCCTTAATGAGGAAAATTCAGAAAATTTCGGTGGTAGATAATGAGACGCCGTAAGTTGAATATAAAGTTGGGAAACATCCAGGGCAACTTTTATTTAAGGAATCTCATTATTTCGCAATACCGACGATTTGCAGCTTCCGAGCCGAGCACAGGTTGGCTCTTCCCGTGTCGTGTGTGCAAATAAGGTAAGACAACAACAACAACATAACGACAACAAATAAATTATCGCACTCAGTGCTCACGTACGATTCGTGCGGAAACAACTTATTTGGTAAAAGCTCAATTTTCCCATACGACCACTTACTGTCTGTACGTGCGTACCGAACGAGTCCGGACTTCTACGTAGTGCGATTAGCCCGACAAATGGCTTACTCAGAACCGGCTTGTGCTGATCGGTGCTCCCCCGAGTGCCAAACGAAAGTGTCCACTGTCCACCTCTGGCCAAATGAGGACATTCAATCGATCCTTGCACGGTCAAGGTTCACTTGGTTGCATCAAAAATAAAGGATAATGTCTAGCACGCGCCTGGGATTCACTTACTTGTGCGCCATGTGTAGTTAGTACGAGTCATCCGCAGTGTGTCCTCGTCTCGTGTTGCTGCTGGGAAAAGACCTCAATGGAAATTTCAATTAAATTAAACAAGGCAGGGAAAAACCGAGCTCCCATTAGCGTAATAAAATTAGCTTAATTCCTGGCCAAAGGAAAATTAACTTCAACAGAGGATCCGGGTTGGCGGCAGTGGCCCCAATGTACCCCCAACACACCGGTTACGACGGCTCCTTTGACGATGGCCATATAATGGCCCAAATACGGTTTGTGTGCAGTGTGCACATGAAAAACTCTCTGGGGCACGGCCTAATGCCCGCTCGACAAAGTGAATTCGCTACGAGCCTTGCAAAAACCCACCCGCCACCCGAGCGACCTTTATGGCAGAAACTTTCACGGCACTGGCAAACTTTCCTAATTTATAATTTCATTCCAGCGTCATTTTTAAATCAGTTCAAACGAATATTTTAGATTCGATTTAGCTCTCACCTGCGTCCCTAATTAATTTCGCTCTGCACCGCACTGCAGGTACCGCGAATGGAGCAGTTTCATGACTTCCAGAAGTGCATTAAGGAGGTTCTGGGTCAGTTCAGAGTAATTTGGGTGCTAAGGTCGTCATCTGCATGAGTTATGGAAATTTGGAGGCCATGTGGCATTTGGGGAACTAAACAATAGTTTCTGAGTGTATTTTGAGTTTTCAACAGTGGCGGATGGTGATAAATTTAACAAGGTGGGCACTAAAGAAATTTTGTTTAAAAAGTTTGTCATATTTCTCCACACCTAAGCAAGCTAATTGGGTCTCAAAAAATCGTCCTCTACTGTTGGTGCTCTTGGACCACTTTCGCCCATTGTCCTTTTCGGGGAATTTAGAGGTGGAACAAAATGTTTCTAAATTTTTCCTATAGTATGTCTAGAAGATGAGATATTTGCGAAAAACGATTTTCTTTTCCAGGTAAAATAGTTCGTTTTTGGTGGGAGGGTTGTGAGTGGAAGGAGGGGGGGGGGGGGGGGGGGAGTGGATTGGGATTCAGACTTAAACCATCTATTGTGTTCATCATAAGCGCCTTAGAATCTCCAGCTTTTCTTCGAAATTCGCAAAGCTTACTTGAATTGTCTTATCTGCATCGCTCCAGTCGCAGAAAACAATGTCTTTGGTCGACAATTAGAAAACTTCGTTTTAATTAATACGTTCTTGGGAGAAGATTATTCAGGGAAATATGCTCTCCTGTCTATTGCACCTTGCTCGGGCAAATTCCAACTGAAAAGGAATTAACGGGAGAAAAAGTGTATTCATTCCAGAAGTCGCTTGCAAAGTTTCTAAGAAAATTTCGCTTTAATTCCGATTCGAATGAATTTTTGCTCGATAAGCTTCTTCAAAGGATTGTCAACGGAAAGAATAATGGGGAGGAAACTATTCAAAAAATAAGTTATTCAAATCGAATTGTTGCTGGAATATTTCACTTTCAGAAAATGGGTCGGTAATCCTGCCTTCTGCGAAAAAGGATCACAATGCCGGCTGGTCCCTGAAAGATACTTAACATAGAAAGGGAAGGACTTTTCATATTTATTTCATTCAGCAGACTTTCACTGAATGATTTCATCCTGCGAAAGAATTACTAAATTAAGTAAAACAAAATTTCGATAAAGGGTAAGGTATACCTTTCAAGGTGAAGCACCGGATAAGCAGGGCTAAATTAGGGTCAGAATTCACGGGAGTAATGACGTCGTTATAGGGTTAAATTTTACCTTATCACTGGTTCGTAATGAGTGCGCGGTATAAGATTACCCATTTAGCATATGAAGAACGAAATAACATGGGAGTGGTGGCGGCGCTTCTGAGTCACTAAAGGTTAACTGCTATGCTTATTGCCTCATTTACTTCTCATTCTGTTGCGCAAATTTTTATCGACAAGTACAATATCTTGCAAAAATTGTTTTTAGTATTTACAAGTATGTTGTAGTTTTAGCTTTATCTGATGATATTTTTCATGGATTCAAGTGCAAGTAATACGATTGAAAAATTTTTAAATGTGAAATACCTATAGCGACTAATTGACTTATTAAAATAACTTAAAATTCCTATCTCTTTAAAAAAAAACTTCGAAGATACAAAGATTTATATAAAAATTATCTTGTTATGGGCTCACTCTATTAAAACGCGTTATCTCGCAAAGGCGCCGTGCTCTAATCTACCATACCTTCAAATTTCTCTGAATAGCGCACCTATGTAATATGCGGAACAAACAACAATCTTACAAGTCTTATGCGGAACTCCAGGGAAAGTAATTTGGCAGAAAGTCATAGTCTTTTTCATCTCCTTCATGACCATTTTTGTATGATCTTATCTTGTTGCGATTATTTATTGAAACATACTCCCAAGTTCGTCATGGTTTTAACAAAAGTTATGGCAACTTTATTTAAAATAATTGCCGAGAGGAGCTGAGGGACACTAAATGTACAGGTGTACATTTTCTATAACTGATGGTAGATTCTTCACAAACAAACAGAATAGTGAAGGGCCAAGAATGGAACTATGGTGTACCCCACATACCGTAGTATGCAGTATTATGCAGTATGCTTGTTTTGCAGATTTTCATGCATTGGATACAAGGGTGCACAACCTATTTGCACCAAAGCGTGAATACCCATAATGATTTAAATTTAGTATAAGAATGGTAGATTTTAGAAATACACATAAGAAACCGTTTATATCTTTAAACCCTTTATAGTTTTACCGTTTGTTAAGAACAAAACTTAAATATACTTACATGAGTTTGTTATATGTTAAGGAAAAATAAATAACAAAGTATTACAAATTAATTCTGAGCTGGGGTTTCGCTACAGTACTTATGCAGTTTTGTCTTCGCTGATTTTTAAATTTATTTCCCTGAACGGAAGCGAACAGAGGCACGAAATTCGTCTGTCTACGTACTTTCAGCTTTTACTGAACCCTAAAGAAGCTATAAATTGAACTTATTGAAAGTTCACAAAATACACATTCACAGTCCGCTTAACATTCTTCAGGCAGTCTCTCCCTTTGCGGTCAAAAAATGACTTTGAAAAAAGTTTGGTACTTCGAAGATCCTTCATCAGTTTTTATTATCAACTCTAAAGACAAATCGAGTTATTCCCCCACTCACTTTTATTAGTTTTTAAGTTCATTCAAAACTTGTCCGGTGGACCCGGTATCCTTTCGGGGCGAAATGTAGCAAACAGTCACTCAAGGAGCACCCCTCCAGCAGGAAATGGTAGCTAGTGGCGCTTCATTGCAATATTCTTTAGTACCTTGGGGAAATTTGATAAGACGAAAAATAAATCGCTCTCAAGATGGACGGAAACACTGTAACACAAAGTTCATAACACTTCCCTCCCCCCACATCCTGTAAAAGTTTTCGGTTGCTAGATTTGTAGTTTTCTTTATGGGAAAGTGGATCGGGTAAAAGTTTTCCTGTTTTACCGAAACACTTATGGATTTTATGGAGTTAGAGAGCTAATGAATATGATTAACATCGAACTGCTATGCACTAATTGAAAATAGCTGTCTGCCTTTCATACTGTCTTAAAGATTTGGTCCATAATATAATCGGGTTTACTTGCTGCTGACTTATTGATTTTGGCCTTTTGTTGCATATTTGTGGATGGTCAATCGCAGTCTACCCACCCATGTGAGCAAGAGTTGCAGGCAAGTAAGCTTTTGGGATTTCCCAGGGAATGTAAATTATGTAAACGTAATTAAAATCGGTATGCACAGTATTCAGCCCTGAAAGGCAATCGATGATGGAGTCGTTACATAACGACCCATTCGAAATTATCTCTAAATATTTACTGTGATGGGATGAAACTCAAACAATTTCATAAGAGGATGTGAGCTACAAGCAAACAGAGGCAGAGGGAGCACTATGTATATCAGCTGTAGCACTATTCAATAGCAAAGTGAATTCATTTCGAAAAGAGCCGCAGCCATACAAGATGCGGAAGACGTATAACTCAAAGGGTTGAACACCACATGGAAGAACAACAACTGAACATTTTAATTTACCCTCGAACATTGTGCGTAGCCTGAAGTTAGATGTTCACAAAGATTCTACCATGTGGTATATAATATAATCACAAAGTGAGTCCTTTAAATAGACTCCAGTGTTTATTAATAATTTTTTCTTGAGATAATTTATGCTAGTGATCTTTTATTTGCACTCGTAAATAGTAAGTCATAAATATATACTTAACGAGACCGAATTGTGACGCTTTTAGTTTAGTGCCAAAAAGGTATGTCTACGAGCATTTTCAGGTTTCATTTAAAAAAAAAAAAAACATTTTTATAGAGATCAAATTCGCGCTGTTATAGAGTTACTCGTAGCTAAGAAAGTTGAACTAAATAACAATTCGCGGTAGCCAAATAAAATTCCGATATTAGGGGTCCAATCATGTATGATGCGTGTGATGATGTATGATGTATGAGTTTGAAAGATCGCGATATTTTTGGTTGGATAATAGGTAAGGTAAGAGCTAGGGTAAAAATTGCGCAAAAAGCGAAGAAATCTGCAAGATGCCTCAGACTCGATCTACATTTATACCGCAAATTTTGAAAATAGCTGAAGCGTTAGAAGTGCGTTCTTGGTGACTGCCAGTGGACATAGTGATTTCATCTCATATTTCTTATGCAACGATGGAAGAAATAGCGTGTAGTAAATTTACTGATACATTGCTATTATGCGAATGCACAGCACTATTTACTTTACTTTTGAAGACCAGTTGTATTAATTATATAATATAATTCTTTTTATAAGCAGACTAACTTTTTTATTTTCAGTCTCAAGAAAAAAAATTAAGATTTTGTTCGTACGAAACAAATACAAAAATTAGTTCTTGGTTTTTATTTAAAAAATTGCACTCGAAGTTGAATATCTGAGTCAAAAGTGTGGAGTTGTCTATAATTATGGACTGCATTTTAGGTAGTGATATTTTGCATTTGAAAATGTAATATTGAATTTTATAAATATTAATGGAAAGTCTGAAATATTTGACAAAGGCCCACTTTAGTGTATCACGCGTTTAAATAAAAATTAATTCGAAAGGCCTCGACAACTAAAATCCTTTATTTCGGTTGGTATGCTTTCAATGGGTAGCCACTAATTGGATTAAACTCCCAAAAGACCCATAAACCAATCATTGGTATGACGATGGCGAAATGAAGCGTTATCAAAGAAACGAAATTGGCTTGCCATGGTGAATGGTGCTCTGATCTACCAGCCGAGGCACGTAAAAAATATAAATTCCGGGAAAAATTTTAAATCAAATCTAGGAGACCGCATTCAAACGAAATAACGTGTTAATGAACGATACCGGTAATTCAGTACTGCTGCCCCTTCACACATTTCACCCAGATCGTATTAAATTAAAAAAAAAAAATTCTCAACGGTTTACACCCCCATAAACAGCAGCGACCTATAGCTCTGCATTATTAATGGCCGGGCCTCCGCCGGGACACTGCTGTGGGGAATGTGAGCGGAAGGGAGTATAAAAAGTGCCCTCCAAAGTACATGTAGTCGGTGCTGAACCCCCATCGCTTCAGGGGAGGAGAACATTTTATTTATGCTAATGCTTTGCTGGGAATTTTCTAGGAATAAGTAAAACACGAAATATGTCCTACATGATTCGGGTCGAAATTATTCAGTTACCACAATTTTGCTGGCGGGTATGTCCCTTATATAAACAAATTCTTTCGGTTCTCTTTTTTCTGAATAATCAACTTCACAGAATTGACATCGAAAAATGTTTTCTCATCCTGGATCGCAAACAAAATTTGATATGCGAAAATTTATGCCAAACAAAAGCAATCGTATCGATTTCTCGATTTTTAACGTTTGCTATTTTTTCTATTCGATCTAAAAGTTTTTGATTTCAGTGTTGTTGGATGAATTGATTTATCTGTGAATTTCTGAATCAGAATTGCATACTTACTAGACTTTTATGAAAACTCTTGCACAAAATAAGTAAAATATGTTTTGAAACTACAACAACAATTTAACAACGTTTTTGTATCCTACGTACATATGTAAAGCGTGTCCTATTTGAGGTTAGGAAGTAATTTGTAAAAATACAGTTTTAATGGATGGTTCAAGTTTATTAAATTAAATGAGAAGTACAGACTTATTGCAGTGCAAATCCAAGTGCGTTATTTCAACACACAAAAAATATGTGATTTTCAATTAAACGCGAAGTGTGATTTAAAGGAACTCACTAATACGAATTGTATTGAATTTACACATATTGTGTAAGTAATTTAAAGCGCATAATCTGCATTATACTTATTCTAACACGATATTGATGTATTAAAATTTACACGTTTTTCTGAAAAGTGTGTTAAAATAACTCATATTGAGATAAGTTACACACTTCAAGTTTTTTAATTATTGCATCCTATTAAATAGAATAAGTACTCTGATATTATTAGGAGAATAGGTGACCGCAAAGGTGGAGTCTTGGAGTCCATTTCATCAAGTGATTGGACAGAATTTTGAGAAAAGGTTCCTTATAGGCATTGGTACCCTACCTAGCGTGGGTCCATTCTTAACCAAGCTATGCTGATTACAAGATAGGAGATTGCCGACCTGGAAGCTGAGTATAGACTAGATAGTAAATTAAAAGAGCTTCGGAATACCGAATAGTATTAATTATAGTTAGCACTACCAAAATAAGAAGCATAAAATTTACTAATTGCACTTGATAGTTGTAATATCACGGCTAGGAACACCATTATAGGATAAAGCATTGGGAAATTAGCTAGATTAACGTTTATAGTTAACAAAGAACCAAGTTAAGTCCTTGGGATTAGATTGATGAAATCAGACTGAATGGTCCACAAAAAAGACATAAGACTTAAAGCGCTTTCTAAGTCGAGCAATATTTCTTCCATGCGGAGTTTCTACGGTTACGTAAAGATCTTAAAGTATCGTTCTGTACCTAATAAAAATTTTTGTCCAAGATAAGAATAATTTAATTCGTTTGACAAAAACGGAACATTTTGAAAATGCGTCTGCATTTGATCGTTTGGATTTGTTGTACCGCTGACATTCGGGATACTCGATGTGCACCACAAGGAGGTGCAATTGCAATTACGGAGTAAACACAAGGAACAGATATTGAATTTATTTACTGAAGCGCAATAAAATCAATACGGAAATACTATACGTACAATATATTTAATTTTAAAATGCATCAATGAATCCTGAACGTTATAAAGCATTTCCGGCTCAGTTGCTGAAATGTCTTCTCTAATGATGCGTCAAATTGTCGTATATTTGAAATAGCGTATTTACAAAGCATTTGAAATTGAGTAAAGAGATAAACTGATGAAGAGTAAAACTACCAATTGAGACCATCTGAGCTGCATGTCCGTGAACCTCCAACTGCGCAGCTAGTGGGGGTCCTGATTGTATGTGGAAACAATGGCAGCGAGTGCATAAGGTTTTCGCTAAGTCCTCAAACACTTTCAGCACTTGGATGCCATTTCTGCTCCGCCAGGTTAATGTGAGTTGATAGCCTGCCCACACAGCACTCGTCTGCTCATTGTGTCGCTGTCACAGAATGCATGGAGCAGATTTAAAATGTCATTTGAGCTATTTGCATAATCGGACAATGCATTGCACGATGACTATAGCCGCCGCTGCAATGCCGCCCCGGCGGCGTATACACTTCGAAAGCAACACTACTTCACAATCTAGCGGCCTCTATGGTATATGTAGCTGTTGGCCAGGATACTTGGAAAATTTTCATACACTAAGCCCTGAGTCCTGAGCCTCGGCATCTGGTCTATAGAATACCGGCAATCCGGGGGTATGCAGTATCCTTGAGTAGTTGTTATGAAGTAGATTTAATGATTTCCCGTTTTCGAAGCACAAAACTCCCCCTCGAAAAGCGCATTTTTGGCATAGTGAAGTTTGGAAATTTCTAGAAAATCCAACCATAATTACCGTCATGTTAATTTGTTAAGTAAACTGCCCTGACCTGGCATTCTTCCCTGGGTATGTGCATAGCAAGGAAGGGTAATCTCATTCAGTACTAACCAAATAAAATGTTAAACGGGAAACATTAGTGGGGATTGCAGAATTCGGATTATTATCATGAATTTCTGGGTCACGAGTATCCGGAAAGTACGACGACAAAGGCATGTTCTGAATGGCTATTTTGCTAGGTAGTTGAAATATTATGTTAGATATTTCACCGCTGGCGATGGAAACGCTTTGTCAATTTTAAGCTGAAAATAAGATGATGTGGTTCCTTTTTCTTTAATTGACTCCATGGAGGTATGCATATATTCATATAAATCTCAAAATACGGTAAAGTGCACTCAAAATACATTTACTTTTGTATAATTTATGAGTGAATGAAATATAATTAATAAATTAAATGCTATTCTTGGTTTTATGAAATTGCACTCACCATATTGAGTCATAAGATCACAACCAATTAATCTTTTTTCAATTTAAAGAACTTCGATCCAGATTAAACACTCGTATTTCAAGTAGCAAACTCATATAAATATTTTTAATTTTATCTTTAAAAAAAATACTAGTTTGGACAATGGAGATTCTTGCAAACCGCTTTATCCGAATTAATTTTTATCTGGGGTGAGTAAAATCTACAAGTGATCCAAGAGATGTAGGGTGTTATAACTTATTACTTGTGCAAGTTAGTGTTTGGTGAGGATGTTGGGTTAAAGGCACGTTATTGGATCGTATTTCTTCGAAAATGATGAGGGATCGACCATTACAGACAATAGTGGTCGCTATAGACAAATTATAATAAATTATAACTTTTTGTGGTTGCAGTCGGAAGAGATTATTTGGTTCCAACAGGGTGGGCCAAATGTCAGACAGGTCGTAATACAATGATTTTCTTGCGTGAAATTGGTCCTTTAATAAGATTCAGTTTTGCACTACCCTTGACCCCGCGTAATTGACCACGTGGCAGTCACCATGCCTTTTTATTTAAAATCGCAATACCTACATCTATTTTTCATGCCTTTTCTTGCCACAAAAGAAATGATACGTGAAATAGAGCACTGAAAGAAATGAATTGTCCAACACTTAAGATTTTCAAGAAAATTGGAGTTAAAAAGTGAAAAGAACCATTTTCCATAAAAATAGTACTTGGTAAACACCAAAAGGCAGAAAAAATATGGAAAGTCATTCCGGAAATCATTTGTTAAGTAGCTTTACCTATTTTGGAAGAAACACCTACGCATCGTCATTTTGCCAGGCAATTCGTTAAAGTAATCTCGAAAAATTGAGTTAGGTCTAATGAAACCTTTCTGTCATAGAGTAAAGTTTTGTGGTAACGAAGTGTCGAAATTGAGTTGTTTGCTGAGGAGAACTGAGGCCAGGGAGGGAGAACTATTTTTGCCTTGACCAAGTACTTACATATAATTCCCCACCCTCGTCCGTCTCTCCAAACCCAAAAAAAAAAGCCAAAACACACAAAAACAACAAAAACTTTGCCCACGGCCGTCACTTTCAGCAACAACTGCCACAACTTTTACTGGCGAACGCAAAAAGTGAACAGAGAAATAACCTTATCGATTTGTTCTTGCACTTTCCCTGGGAACGAGGAGAAGGTTTTTGCTGTTCGCTTCTCTGAGGATCTGCTGACAACAAAGGCATCAATCTTTGGGGGGAAAACCAGCTAAATTATTTTCAGAGACTTGCAGGAGGGCTTTGCACGAAAGCAGCAACTCACTTGTTACTCTTATATGTTACTTTGGGAACTGAACGCATTACTCGAATTTCCGAAGTTTTCCCACTGTTTAATAACTTCTTCCTGTTTTTGATTAAAGACACCATCTAAAGTGCACCCGAACAAGTTCAGAAGTGTTCGATTTCACCAGGGGTGAATTTATCATGCAACTGACCAAGTGCCGTATTTCCGAGTAATTTCCAGTAATTTTCCGTTCCCAGTGGCATTGACAACCATAAATTTACGGACATGTGGCCGGCTTGATTGGAATGTGATTTATTGCTTTACAATTGAAATTGCCCCCAACAGTTTCAATTTTAGGCGAAATGTTATTTTAATAATTCGCTCCACACAGCCTGGGGTCTCCGGGGTAAGGTCGTGTGCAGCTTCATTTTAATAAATCATCTATATCCACTCTAATATGCATGAAATTGCTCGAAGGTAGGCGCTAGTAGTAATGGATATCCGGATGAACCTGGAAATAGCTCCTATTGACGTGTAAATGGCTGCAAGGTGTAGGAGTATGTACCTGCCAACAAGGACGATAGTTCATTGACAACTAATTGCAGTCATATTTGAGCAGATTTTGACTCTTATTTTGTAACATGTAGGTAGATGCAACTTCTTTATGGTTATACCATATGTTCTTTGATACTACGAAGTCAGTGATCAGCGGATGACCAACAATTAACTAAAAGTGATTCTTTATTACCTATTTATATAGATATCTACAGTCCGCAGGCGATGACGAATCAAAATTACACCCAAACGTATGTACATACAATATGTATATGATTTTTATCAGAATTGCCTTCAGGACAAAAACTTTCTATTTATAACGTGACTGGGGTCAAACTCTAAACAGTTATTTAAGTTTTAAAGGATTCTATTTTTTTAGTGGAGTTAAATTGTGCACAGAATTGTGTCAAAACCGTACGGCTGGAAAAGCTACACTTGTTGGAATAAATTTTAGGACAAAGGTTACAAACAATCCAGTGTAATTCAAACGCGGAAGCGGATATTCAAATACAATTTATTTCCTCTATCTATCAAATAAAATAACTTTCATTGCATCAACCCCTGCACAAACTACAGAGACTTACAGTTGACCAAATACTTGAAATGAAATCAACATTTGGCGAGCGATAAAGGCAATTTGCATGAGAAATCCCTGCAGTTTTTCTGCAATTAATGGGACACGATTTTATTTTTTATTTCATCGGACACCACCACAATGCGTTGAAATCTTCTATGCATGCGATGACCTGGGGTAGGGGTGTGCCGGTTATGCTTTCATATTACGTGAGTGTGGGGCCAAGCGAGTATGTTTGCAATGAATTAACGTTATCGCGTCAAACAATCTCAATTTGTTTTTTGAGGGTTGGGGACGTTGCATTCCAATCATGACGAGCGATGACTTTCACAAAATTCCCCTGAACTCGTTGGGGCTTCAACGACTGCCCAAAAACATAATTTCCTATTCATACATAATTCTAATGTGAACGTACAACACTCCATGTTTGTCCCCAGCAGTGTAGTGATACCATAGATGCCGTCAAGACCTGTTTAAATGCAAAATCATGTGCTACACCCCCGCCTTTGTTAAATTCGTATTGATCGTAGTGACACACCATTGTGTGGTTTTCACATTTTTGCCCTTTGGTTTTGTCCCAAGCATGTGCCTAATTTACGTACGTGTGCATTTGTTGGCCTAGGGCCCACCTCAACGTGCGGCCTAAAATTTCTGTCCGGCGCAATGTGCCACCATCACAGCTATGTTAGTTCGAAGGATCAGAAAAAATAAATGATGTCCTTTAATGCAAATAGCATCCAACACCCAACGGATAGTCTGTGCACTTGCTAGTTGATATAACATTTCGACTACGTCAAAGATAAACACGCGAAGAACGAATGATGGAAATTTAAAGTAATTGTACCTAATTTGGCAAGTGGAATTAATTCGCTAGGTTTGCGTTTTAAATTAGGCTGAATTTCGTGTGGAAAAAGCCTGTTGTTTTCACACTGAAATACGACTGGATAATTTTGTGAGCTGATAAACAAATATCACAATAGCCCGCTGGTGAAATTGCGAATTAAGAGAATGAACCGGCGATAAGCTTTTTTGGGCTTTGGATACCACATATGAATTCTGCAAAAGGCACATTAATTGGAATATAAATTTATTATCAGGGCTCTACTCGAACACAATCGGGAAATTATAATAAGGATTTTGCATATGTCCCCACATGTTTTAAGCAGTTTGATTTACCGCAATTGATACCAATTCGTTGGTAATGTTTTGCTACGTATTTCCAAACCAGGCTCGGGCTAGTAGTTTCATTATTGTCCTCGAATCCGCATTTTGAAGGAAACAAAAAAATATGTTGGTGGCAATCATTTTCGAAATTCATCTTTCTGGCTGGATCAAATTTCGAACTTCGGATATTACTAAGAATCCTTTGTTTTTATTTCTATTGAGTCAAATTTAAAAAATGACAAAATTAAAACAAATACGTAGCCATTAAATAATCCAGCCATCTGATATTATGGTAAACTAATCCTTAACACTGTACTTTCAGGCGGCTTCGAAAATAAGCTTTTTAAAGTAAATTGCATTTAGGCAAGTAATCGGCACTCGAAAACCATAAACCTTTATGCACAAATGGTTTTAAATTTGAAAAAAAAGATTCTGATATTTGGACTAACCTCCTGGTAAAACGTACATAAATTTAACAAAGGAATGCCCTGAATAAAATAAAACAAAAAAGTGGAAAAAAAACTTAGCATATGGCAAAAGCCAACAGGCACAAATGTAGGACTTTTCTCTCTGACGTCTGAAGGTACACATCCGGCTTTCTCAGGGAATTTTTTAAGTTGACTTCCCCAACATTACGGGAATCCGCTTTTCTAACTCTAAACACATCCGCTTTCATGCTTTTAACAAGAAAATGCCTTTAAACTTTTGCTCGAGTGTCACAAAGCCCTTCCTGAGCAGATTGGAGAGTTGAGCAAAACATGACTGCGCATGAACTCAAAAGGAGGCTCACCCAAAAGAGGCCGTACTACTGAAGGAAACCTTCGGGTTTCAGTAGTTCATGAAGCTTGCAATGAAAGACTAACACAACTTGCATTTGAAGCTAACGACGACTAGCCCCGTGCGGGTTAGCGACGCTCCACCACCTCGTCCAAAGTCGTCATGCCAAACTTTTCAAATAAGATAGAAACATCCATTGAGGCACCGATTCAGACCGTCGAATGACGATCGAGTCTACTACCAGGGATGCAAAACATGGAAAAGTTCTTCCTGGCGGGTGTAAAACATTCATAGCGTAGCACAGAAACATAATCTTATCCGGGGAGGCAGGCATTCGCCGAACTCCCCGAGCGAGGACTATTCACACAAGAAGAGAAAACTTTGACCCATTTTATCTCGTCCCAGTATATTCTCCACAAGGAAATTCATCTATAATCACGGAGCAGTGGCGGGGGGCCGGGGGACATGAAGAAGTCGGCGGAGTAGAAGACGAGAAAAATGACAAGAGCACTGTGGGCTGCGGAAAAGTAAACAATAGTAAACCTAAACCCACCCTTTTGAGAATATTCGTGCTCGTCGTCCCGGCATGAATAGGTGCCCTCGTCTCAGCCCCGCCAGCTATTTACCGTCGTTAAAGAAAAAAGTTATACCTCGTGAAGATTTCTTAGGGTTGGAATTGGTGCTGTTTATTATAGCGGGGCATAAAGCAGCTGCCACTATTGTTTTATATTGGCTAAATAAAGGATCTTAATGTCATGTTTTGCCCCGGGAGACCGTCCACTGGATAATCTGAAAAGGTGTAACCCTTAACCGTTCCTGGCGCGGCCGGTAAGTTTGCTCAAGTCGTTAAGGGAACAAAAACTAATCATTTCTCCTTGGCGGATTACTAAAAGGTCAGCTAAGTAGGGATAAGATTCGCGGTTAGTTCTTTGGCACTAAAGGTTACTCTGCGAACCAGTTGGATTTCTTTTTCGCAGTGAATCAAGGAAATGGTCTCTTTGACCGGATTTTAGTAAAAAATATGGTCCACGACGTGCAGAGGGTTCTGTTGGAAGCGTTATCAAAAGGGGGTATCAGCACCTGCTTTAGTCGGTCTTACTACATTTCGGGTAATCCCCCCGTAAATGGAGCATGGGTAATGTCGCTTAGTGTGTCGTTCCTTCGAGTTTAAGTAGCATTTTATGGCCACTGAACTGCTACAGCAAAGTAGTTTTACGCTATATGTGTGTAATTGTAAGCTTCTGGAGTTTTTCTTCATTATTTTAAGTGGGTTTCGCTTATGTGAACGTTTTAAGGGCAAAGAACCTTACATATCCATAACACGACTGAAACCTGCGTTAGTATTTTTGTTCAATTTCCGATAGCACACGATGAAACTTTATAGAAAATATCAGTAGTAGTGCTAATTTTTCACAATATTTGTGAAAAATATTAATATTTTAGACAAATTAAAAAATAAGCAGATGTGCGAAGTAGTTAATCTTCATATAAATCTAGTTTAGAAACTGCGGAAACTTTTAGATAATTTTGGATTTTCCATTAGGTAAAGAAAAAATTGGAATAACCCTTCCATGCCAACTGTTATGAGAAGTAGTACATGTTTTGAGTCCGCTATTGCCACATCGTCCACACTCAAAACAATTTCCTGTTCGACCAATTTCGCATTTCAATAAACTATTTTTCCTTATGATTATAAGCTAAGATGGTTTCTGGTAACCCGAAAAGTCTAATTGAAAAATATAAAACTCTCTTGTTATTGCAGCTACAGAGCTTATTAAAAATATTATAGAGGTAATGATTAAATGACATGGACCTCTTTTCATATCAAGTTGCAATCTAGTCAATTAACCAGCTCAGAAAACAAAACTTTGTAAGATGAATGGAAATTACATTAATTCAATTATTATTCAATTATATTATATTACTTATGTATGTCTTGTCTTCAGGCTTTTCCGTGGTTTCCGATGGGATTTAAGCCCGCGATGCTTGAACTTCTAGTTTGGAACTGCTTGCAATACACCATGATGATACTTCGCAGTTAAGTTGTAACAGATAAATATGATCTGATCTTTTAGAAAGTAAAATAATTTCATTCATGTGGGATTGGAACCCGGGACCTCTGAAACAGAAGTTCATAGATCTCAGGCTTTTTTTGAGGGAGTGTTATGAATGGGAACTTTTTTTGGGATAGTTTTGTTTAAAATATAAAATTAATGGTCGTAAAAATATTCTAGGTCCTTATTAACTCTTTTATAAAGTTAAACTCTTATTTCATTCAGCTGAAAACAACAGAGGGCGTAACTATCCCCGGCTTCCCATAGTGGTTGTGCTTGACCCTGAGCCACGGCTTATCTTAGGAATTGCTTTAGTTAGTGAAAGATCAGTACACAAACATACTGTAATTATATCTAAACATGTATTTAATTATAGCAGTTACAATGAATCAGAGACGGGTACTAATTTGCACCAAAATAACTAGTTCCGATAAATATCGAGATAAATACATAGGTGTACAATGTTTTGCGGTTGTCGGATGACCCCAGTGACTGACCATTTTTCAAGTTTGTTAAATTGTTTTTTATATATCCCATGCATATATTTTTTCCTACCCAGTTATGCCTGTTGATTATTTCATTAATTGAAACATATTATTAGATTCTTTCTAATTTCCAATGGAGCAGCCCTTTATTTGTAAATTTGGTGTCCTGTACATACTTATAACTTTGCAGCGCCTGCAAAACTCCCTCATTGTACTCCTATAAAAAAGATTGTGCCTTACCTATACATGTATAAATAAAGACATATAATACATATTTCATTTTTAGCGCACCCTTAAATTAAGATTTATTTTTGGCGCAATTTTCCAAGGAAGAAGCTGCCCGAAAAGCCGGATGCTTTACAAATAACACAAATTGAATTGTGCTCGCCTCACCATATAATTCAATATCTCCCGCAAATATTTCCTCAGCGGGGGGTGGAATTATGAAAATATTTTCCCTTTTTGAGAAATCCGACCCACATCAACAATTTTAACGCTTTCATCCTTTTCCTCGCCGTTTCGCCACGTCCCAGACAAAAATGGAAATTCGTCAATAAATAAAAGCACTTAAAATGGGGAGAGCAAATGCCGCAATCTCAAGAAAAACGACCGGGCAACCTTGACTGGACCACAAACCCATCCATTTAATATCCTTAACCTAAATACCTACCAAGGTGAACCTTTTCTTTCGGCCAGGTATTGAGCCCACATAAATTATCATCAGCACGGAGCAACCAGTAGTATCACCCAAAACCCGTATGGCTGTCTTGTAAGAGTGCGTTAAAATCAATCGGGAACGAGGTAAGATTTTACCCGGATCGCCTTTCAAAACAGCCCCGATGCCTGCAGCGATAATATCTTGGTGATATTCCATTCCAGTCAATGGTAGCTAACACCGCACAGAGGGCAACAGTGGGCCTTTGTTTAACCTTTCCGAGTTCTTTGTGACTCCACTTTTTCCCATTTACATGTACTCAACAGTGCAGGCGAACGCTTTGTTTTTTTCCGTTGGCATCCATTTTTCTCAGCAGAAACTTTCGCAACTCCTCAAAAGGGCAACCAAGGAGCGCTCTCCCGTCTGAGAGCTCGACGCCCAACTTCGCTAGCCTTACGAACCGTGTCAGAGAAAGGGGTGAAATGATATAAATTCAAAGCAGTTTTAATTAAAAAGTATTTTCTTGTTTTAAGTACAAAGCAATCAATTGTTCGCTGACGGGGGGTGGCGGAGATTATTCTTATTATTAAGCGCACACAATGCCACAGTTTGACTCGCCCCAAGGGTGAATTAATTTAACATAATTCCACTCGTACTGAGAGCGGTATTTTCCTTTCATCGTTTTTGTGAGATGACTGAAACGAAAAAGAGAAAATACGAAACTTTTCCATGAAAATTGTTTCGCGGAAACATTTTTACCGAGTTTTCTTCGAAATTAATGTAATTTAGTAGGAAGCACTTGAGATGGGTTGTTTTTGCTTTTTGATAAAAGCGTTTTATTATGCTTTTAATAAAGTTTATAATAAGGGATAGAAATACTTTCTGGTATAGGATCTGAGTTATGTGAATTTCATAAGGTGTCTACGTTGGGAACTGCTTAATTATATTCCGGTTAATTGCAATTAAATAGTTAAAAAATGTACCATGTGGTGACCTTTTTTAATTTTGCTTCCATTAAAAAAACCGTCAAACGATAGTTGGGCTGAAAGACGATTAAAATTATCCTAAATTTCATATCTTATAAAATTATTTACTTTACAGTGGAAACCCCGAAATAAGCCCGGACAAGTAGACAAAACAATTTTTTACGTTGTGCTCGTAAACATGTGAGTTCATAAAAAGTTACATACATATGTCGAAATCAAAGACTCTAAGAACCCAATTTCAAGAAAACTCGTTTTCATCGTTGGTATACTTGTATTTAACTTTTGGTTAACTTTTGAAGTTCGACATTCAATCAACAAAAGTGGAATTTTTCAAATGTTTGAATTTATTTTTCTTAGAAATCTCAGATGCTGGAATTTTTTCGTCTCCGAGTTTGTAATTCATTTAAAAATTTGAATATATGTATCAGCAACAAAACACTTGTAAGCTAGTGTTATATTCCCAAAATTTCTCTCACACAAATCACACTGTCCACTGCTATGCACAAAGAAAAATTCAAATTTCTCCAGCCAATGCATTCGAAAGTCTGTCTCGGGCTTCCTAATGCTAGATATAAGCAATCGTCTCGAATAAAGAAGCGTATAAAGTTTAAATTCACAGCTATTCTTGTTCGCAGAGAAATACTAGTGCCTACATCACGTTCACGTTTATTGTTGTAAGTTTGACACGTGCGGTAAAAACACAAGTTTAAATTACTCTTTTACAGACATAGATAATGTTCCTAGTAAAATCACGTACCTACTTAAAAGCGTTTTTTTTCTTAGTTAGCATTTATACACGAGATGGGATTTACGCTTCAAATTCGCGTTTAAATTTGTTATGCAAAATATTAGAGCTTTAGGAATGGTTTTATTATAACAAAAAAACCCCCAACATATCTTGAAAATTACCCTCTTTATATCCTTCGGATGCATTTTAAAGCCAATTATATTTTTGCGCGAATACTCGTACTTTTAATACCACATCGTTTCCTTTACAAATTATTTTAATTTTGTGAATAAACCCTAACATTTTAATTTTCTCGAAACTCCACCTTGTGTATCCCATACTCAAGGATCCAATCGGTTTAAGTACGATAAAAAACACATTTTCATACGACTACGGTTACTCAGTGCATTAAACCTCGTTGATGGCACGTACAATCTGGCTTGTTTGTTTTTAATTATCTTTTTAATTATTGGGAGTACGTTGCAAGTTTTCCTGGAACCTTTCATAATAGCAATAAATATTGCTGTGGTTGTGCAAAAATTAAAAGTCTTAAAATTTTTCAATAACGTGCTTAAATCGCGGACAACCACATTAACTGTTGGGCGGGCGCCATAAACCGAAGGGAACAAAGTAATTCGTAAATAAAAGAACGATGATAGAAGCTGCACTTCCCGGATGCGATATATTTTGGTTGGATCCTGGGAAAATTCCTTTTTTCGGTTATACTGCTCTTATCGTTAATGATTCACTCAGTCCGGTGAAAGGGCAGCTTCTGTAATTGATTTTTCAGTCCATTAACGCCGGCCATTAAGCGTAATATGTTTCGCCTGCAGTATAAATAAAGCTAATTATGGCATTAACTTCCCTTCCGGCTCTGGTCCATTTTGCCCGGTTGTGAGGACGAAATACCAACCACCAGGGAAGTTTTAGAGCTCTGCACTATTGCTTTCCGAGAATTCTATCCTTCGGATATAAAAATAAATCTCTACCCCTACTTCTGTGGCCAAACAGCTGTGATTTGCTCCACCAACTGTTGTATACCTGACGAAAGTGGATCCGGATAGTGATTGTTTGAGAAGTGATCAAACTTAATGCGAGGGAGCAGTTGTGACTCTGAACCTTTGCAGCCAAAGCAAATAAATATTAAATGGAATTTGTGCGAACTCTTGTTCGCCAGATTTATAATATTTGATGAGAGACATTTTTACAGGTGGAAAAGAGAACAGGGTAAAATAAATAAAACTCCTTTTCCTTGTACTATAATTTATTTTATTGTGTTAAAGGTGCCCTGCTCAAACATGTGTGGTTGATTAAATAACATGGTTTGATATGGTTGATTTTTTCGCGAAAATGGATTCGAATATTCAAAATACTCGTTGGACTCTTCTTTTGACTCTAGTCAGGAAAGTTTCGAGTTTCGGGAACAGATGATAATCTGAGGGAGCGAGATCGTGTGAATAGGATGGATGGCTGAAGCATTTCAAATCGTAGTTCGGTCGACTTTTCCTGAGCGACGCGGCTCGAATGCACCAGCGCATTGTCATGATGAAACTTTTTTTTTTTTGATGTTTCATTCCTTGATGATTTTGATTAATCCACCTTCCGCCTGCAGTCACAAAACGCTGCAAAAAATTGGTTTGATTTTTCATAAACACTTCTAAACAGTCGGCTCCGCATCCGATTCCGCTTTTATGCCGGAGTGAGCAGACATTTCGCGCAAAGTTTGTTCGTGAGTAATTCATTTTGAATAATTCCGATTCCGGGACATCGATCATAAATTTTATCGATGATCTCTGGCGTCAGCTTCTAGTAGACTCATCCCTCCATTCTAGAAAATGAAAACAAACCGATTAAGAATATAGTTTATTAATATAATCATAATAATAGTTCCGTCGCATGAATTCTCTCAAACCCCCAAGTGGTCATGTTTACAGAAATCTTTTGAAATTATGAATTTTGTGTGGCTATTTTAAAGTGCTAAAGTTAGGTTATGTTGTATTGACATACATATGTGACTCTCTCAAAATTCTCTTTTCGAAAATGAAATTAAAGAAATTCTGTCAGTGACCAATTAACGAGACTAGCTGACCAATTATGACTAATTAGTGACATTTCGGATTATACCTATTTGTATTGTATCAATTCGTTTTATAAGAGGTACTAACTTCTTTCGACGACTTTGAAAAAATTAAAAAATAAATAAAAAACGTTCTATCGCCGACCAATTAACGGGACTACCTGATCTTTCATGACCATTTGTTGACCTTTTAGATGAGACTAGTGGAGTACTAGTGGTATTATAATATTATTATTATTAGTGTCTTTTACATTTGTTCTAGATGAGGCCCTATCTTCGCAAAGCTCCTTTTCTGCACAGTTTTGGGATTCAAAGCGTATGTCCAATGGGTTGAGGCAGTCTTAACCTACACGTGTTTCAAATCAATGTATGGAACATTAGTAGTAAAACTTTGAAAAAGTAAAATGGCAAATCCAATATGCCCTCCGAAAGTTCCCAACTTCCTGAACTCATTTCGATGGGATAGAGGATCCGCACTGGTAAATTGTTTGACACCGAGCGAAGCCGGGACTAAGAGCTAGTATAATTAAACACGGTATTTGAAATCAGCAAGCCGAAAAACCGCACATGTCAACATTTAAGGAAGTCAACTGTTCTTTGATTCTATTTTTATAGGTTCCTTATTTCACATAAATAGCTTGCTTATTTCATTAGTAATAAGTCAATAAATTTAACGAGTCCTGTAAGTATGCTAGAGGAGAGGGAAATCATCCACAAATTGATGGAGAGATGGCAAACCATGTTCCAAAACATTGGCGCAAAACGCAAATTGTCTAAAATGGCGAATAAGGAAACAAACAAAGAGCATGTTGTTTTAGTATTTATAATTGCGCATTCTAACACTCGTAGTAAGGCGATAGATTTATCCAATTTTCCTAACATAATAAAATTACAAAACAACGCAGAATCGTTGAGCCAATTTCCATGAAGATTTATGCGACCAATTCTATTCTCATCACAAACTTTGAATTCCTTTTTGCCCAAAATATGGCTACTTGTAAGGCACTCACGTACAAATTATGGGGAATTGTACCCCATAATTTTCCTCTCTGAAATATGAACCTTTTAGCATTTCGAAAAGACCCACCCGTACGCTATCTTGGTGGTGTTCGGCTAGACCGCGATATGCACAATTGGCGGATTATCCCCAGTAATCTAGCAAACGACTTATCTCCCCTAATGAGTCCGCCCATTAATCAGCCTGCCCGAATAACAACAACGGAGCGCCAGCAGCGGGCTCATAACTCTCGCGCAACATGCGTAACCGCACGATATAATTGAATCCGCATTTTAAGGGCCGGCACAGCAAAAAAGTTTATCCCAGTTGGATCGGGAAAAAAGAGCGGCAGCGGTGAATGGGGGGACGAAATATACAGCAAATTACCCGCAAAAGACTATGCACGAAACCTGGCATTATGGGATCAGGGCAGGAACCCGGGGCTCATTAAAAATAAATCGTAGCTCCCGAAATATCCCTTCAAGGATACACTGCGGCCGGCTAATTACCACTTATGTCTGCCTGAAGTTGACATTGGTGAAAATCCGTTTTACTCATTCACCCGTGGAGCGCTCGCATTTCCCTTAAGATTTGTTATCGGTCGGTTTTCATTTCCTTCCCGGTCCACGAGCGGCGAGCGGAAATGAGCCCATATCGGCCGGATCTGTATTTTCAGCTCAACAGGCAAATTATGTCCGTCCTAATGAAGCATTTACAGTGGGTTTAAAGCTTCGCCAGCTGAAACTTATTTTAAAGTTCCTCCCCGCCCACCAAACCACCCGGCCTGACGGCTACTTTAAGGGGTTTACGTAATTACCCTGAGTGGGTCAATAACAAAGGTAGGTGAGCCGCCACAAAGTAATTTCCTCAGTTGCCCCGAGTGATTATGGTCCGGTGGACGCACTCTCAAGGTGATTCAGACACATAGCGTCGCTCCCACACGCGCCTAATGAGTTTTTAAATATTTTTCCTGAGTTTTTATCACACTGGAGATTTTTGCCAGCTCTTCATTCCCCCCCGGGGAAACGCGACATAATTTATGAATTTTCAACTTTTGATTGATATGGGCATCCTCGAAAGTGCCCGAAACAAGCGAATAAATTAGGTGAACTAGGCCATTAATTTTCTTGCCTTTTACGTAATTTGCTATAGTCGGAGAGGGATCCAAGTGGGCTTAGTTGAAAATGACTTCGTCCTCGGCCACTCTCATTCGTCACAACTCAAAAATTTGTTGAAAACACTGGTTGTCTGGAAAAATTTATATGACAGACGAACAGATATTATAAGGACACCATACATTCTGTAAGCAAACTGAGACAATTGCCATGGTTATTCTGCAATCCCGTTGTGAATTGAAAGCTTTTTTTTGTCCATCAAATAAAGAATCTCGAAATCTACGTTGCTTTTATAAATTACCAGGAGGAAACGGATGTGGACGACAGCCCTGAGATGTATGATATGTTTGCTTCTATTTTCGAAACATTATGCATTATGTGAACTCTAACCCGTTATAGATACGTAAGTAAGCAACATTTATCTAGGTTAGGATTTCTCGACTTTTCAAAGACGTTTGATAGTCTATCATATTAAGTTACTAAACAAACTGCGCAAATGTTTCACCATTTCCAAAAACTGAATTCCTATTAAAGAGTTTCTCCCTCTGAGGTCACAATGATTTACTACTTGAAATGGGAAAAAATAATTGTGACTCACTTCTGCAGAAGCGTGGAGTCCCTCAGGGGTCCGTACTTGGACCATTTCTTATCGGTTTATATGTAAAGGGTCTTTCAATATGGATTCTCGCAATTTTTTATGTTATAGCGAACAGGTTGTGAAAGCAACATTCGTCAAATTTGTTGTAAATTCTTCAGTAGTGTGTACCAAATCACCGTGGAAGGTTATAGCGTTGAGGAACATATACACGTATGACGTATTCTATCAGAATAGATAAATAGTTCTAATCAAGCGATTTTCGGATGGCAGATATTACTTTCAGAACTGCAGTTTCGCAACTGTGGAATGGCAAACTCTATATAATTCAGATGTCCTATAAGACCTTTCAAAATTTTAACTTTTATTGCATTCTTCACTACTATACTCGCAGGTATGACGACCTCACGATTCCTCAAAAACATTCCATAAATTTCCTTCCAAACTCCTTAATGCCTTTGCTAGTATCATAATTTTAAGTATGCCCATTTGGCGAATGTTGTATACATATGTTATGTATCCACTTAAATTGGACATTGGGGCATCCAGGCCATCAACCGCGATATCTAGGAAATTTCCCCAAAGAGCAGTGTTGGCCATTAATTCAGGCCTTTTAGAAACCTCAAGCGGTTCGAAATTGGCTTTTATCAAATTACTTAAATTAATCGTCGCTTGGTTGTGAACTCCCTTGAGGAAATTATATTTTTCCATTCATCCCGGAAATTTAGCCACATGACGGGAAGAGGCACTTTGTTTGCTCGTTCGATCGGCCATGTTGAGCGGTAACCCTAACTTGCTACCTTCATTAATCACTCCGACCTGCGATAGCACCAGCATCGAATTATAATTAATTATTAACTATCTGATGGGGTAGGTCAGTGGAGCACGTCACCGGCAGAAAGGCACGCAAACAAATAGAACTGCAGATGACTGGGACGAGGACGACTTCAAAGGAGGGGGGCCCAAACAAGCTTCTGGTAACATACGATTAAAGCAATGATACTGATAGGCATCCATTCAGCCGACTCCATTGTTTCCAAGTGATTATCCCCGCAGCGATGAAAGTCGGATGTGCTGGAGCTGGAAAAACTCGTCCATTACAAAGTTTAATGAGTTTTCCCCGCACAGAGCAACTTTTCTGTTCGGTTAATCTTTGCACGTCCTGTTTTGCCTCTTCATTTCTCGCAAGGAGCCTTCAAATTACCAGGAGTCGGGACAGCCAGCACGGCTCTGCTGATAGCAAGTGAAAAGTGCACGACCATAATTCCCTGCCGCGACAAGCTCTTGTTCACCTCGTTCGGTTTTATTTTGTAAACCTTGCAATTGTCAGATGTCATCGCTCACTTGGAGTTGGAGTGGAGCCTTTTCCTATTCCGCCAACAGTGCGCCACACCACGGGGAAAATAGGTGCCGCGCGAAACAGGGTTTTCGGAAGAGATTTTTCTCTCGCTGCTTAGTGGGATGCTCATCCAGAGCTCGGTGGTGGTCCTGCATGCAGCAAGCTTGTTTTCAGAGACGAAAACGAATAATCGCCACATCTGCTAGGGATGAGGATACGAAGCTATTTCGCCAGAATAAATTTTTCAAATCAAGTCTTGAGTGGCTGCAGTTTTTCAGGTGGCAACGAATGAAGGAAGTTATAGGGCGAGGATTAGGTGGATTTATTTGTTTCAGCGTGTACTCTCTCGTCGTTGCAAATTTTTCCGATAAACTGTCATTTCCTGAAATTGCTTTCATTCGCACAAATTCCGCGATATATCAGCTGAAAGGGTTTAGAGTTTCAACTACACCATTGGTCTATGCCGTAACTAACACAATCTTGAAAAAAGATATTCAATACGCGAAACATCCCATCTTTATCCCAAATATCTATCCCATGTGCAAATTTTGCGGAAAATCGAAAGAAAGGGTGATGGACTATCTTGTATAGAATTGGTTCCATAATTTGGCTTATGAAACAAAATTTTTTGTATTCCGGATTTCCCCCTATAGTGAAACTTCGGTGTATGTCCGTCTGTATCACCCGCGTTTTTCCCCCGAACTACTATTGCTATTGCTTAACATATGGCACAGTTGTCACCGGTGAAAGAATTTCAGAAATATTTTTATTAAAATTATATTAAATTAAATTAAGAAATCGAAAAAAATTGAAATTTTTTAATTTCAGTCTATTCGGGAATGGTTTGTCGGTAAATTGCAATCGGGAAAGTCACCGGGAACCACCGTGTCGGATTACATAAATATATATTATATTATATACATATATTGTTTTTTAATTTCAAGCGACATTAGTCTTTGACTTACGCCTAAAAATGTATGAAAACTTTCCGTGTCCTTATCTTCGGAAAATATTCTGATATAGTTCGTACTAGGTCTGATATATGTACATATGTATGTATGTTACAGGAAAAATAATAAAACAAAGTTCCTACCATTTATAGTTTCCGATAGTATGGATGTGACTTTCACTGGAAAGCAGAGTATTTTTAATCGAGAATTTTATCCCAGGAGAATTTTGGGTTTCAGCAGGAGAAATGGAAGAACTTCTCCTCGCATGAGACAGATTCATTAATTGTGCAAAGGTTTTAATTTAGGAGTTGGTAGAAACCGGATAAGAACGGGTAACTCAGCTAGCTTATTATATGTATTTTCATAACTTTTTCTTAGCTTTTGTTTCAATTGTTTTTAGTCATGAAATTGACAGTTTTATGAAAATGGCACAAACACTGAATGAAAACTCTAATTCCTTACTCGAGAGGTCGCATGAATTACGATCGAAGATTAACCGCTTATTAAAGTTTATTGAGGTTATGCCTACCTTTTTGTTAACATCCCATATACCCCTTTTGACTCAAATGGCACCTCGATTCTATTTTATTAATCCAGGATATTAGGCACCATGCTCGGCATGGTTTCAGCGACTGCTTCAGGTTAACCCGAATTTATTAGTGACCCTGGATGTAGGTAAAGTTGATCTTGTTCTGCCAGTCGCAGACAACTTAATTACAGAGGTCGTTTCGTTCGCTAAGTCGGCTGTTGCATTGGGTGACGAGACGACGGCACTTAATCCCCATCTGCTGTGTCAAGGACAGACATGACAGTACGATTACTCGAGATCTATATTAAAACCATTAAAAGAAAACAAATTATAATATTTCCTGTTCCAATTTTGCTAAACATTTCATCTCATCCAGCTGTTGAAGGATATCTTAATTTTAAATTGTCAGACCGAATGGCGCAAATGGACTGTATTACCATTTCCCCTCTTCGCATCCATTCCCATAATCGACAGTTTCTTCAGTTGCTCTCAAATTACTGAAGATTGCTGCACAGGTTGGGTTTCTTACAACACGGTTATTCACCACTCAGGGCTAAATATTAAGAGCTTCCGCCATAATATTCCCTCAGACGCCTTCCAAATGAGCAGAAATGTTTTACCCTTGTTTGTACGCCCCTGTACAGGCACTGTCGTGTGAATACTCACTTGCCGCCATATCCGTTGAATAAATAAACTAGAGGAGCAAAATTGAACGCACCGGCTGCTCCAGCTCCTTTATATCCCCGGGCCCAATGAAATTTTTGTTGACATTGTTCGAGACCCATATTATCAGTAGATGTCACACACACCCACATCCCGAGGACTCCGGACCATCCCCAAATTTCTTTCTTCCTGATGATGATTAAGGTATGCTCATTTTCCGCAATATCTTAAATTCAGACGTTCCACATACGATTGACGGCTCCGCTGCCTACTCCGGAGATTCACACGATTGCTGTGCGGTGGCACGGTGCCGAGAGATGCCCGTGTCCTCTGGCGCTTTACTGCCTCGAACTGTAAAAAGAAGCAATAAATTTTTCGTGGAGCATCTAGAATTCGAGTTTTCCCTAATGGGGGAATTCCTCTTTTGGAAATATTTCCCGAGAAGTAAATGCGAATGTCGAAATGACGTGCGTACGCTAATGACTTCCAATACTGATGGGTAAGTACAGATGAAATCATAAAATTTTCCGCCGGAAATTGGCACCGGAATGGTTCGTATTTTGAGTATAAGAGGATGAAGTTCGTTCCCATTAGATTCCCTGTAGAATGATATGATTTTGTTATAAGCAAAATGGAGGGCCCAACTCATCTTAAAGATCTTCTCAACGTAGTACGTACGCACGAACGCATGAGCTTCAATTTAAATTACTGAAGGAGCTTCTTAAATTTGATGCTTGTCATTTACGTCTTAACAATTGAATTTGCCTTAATCGATTATTATGCAAAGCATTAAATTCTTAAATATAGGAATAAGTAAGTATGTAGAAGCTTTGTAATTTTGCATTATATTCGTATTCATTTCCTGACAGCGTAACTGGAGTTAAATAGAAAATATTTGTTCGTATTCATATCACCATAGATAAATAAATATAAAGACTACACACTTCGAATAAGCTAAACGCGATAATTTCTGAGAGCTCCACAGCGATGCTTCCACATGTGCCGCGTCAACTGGAGAGCTCAACGCAGGAGAAGTCCCACTTATTCAGCGCGGCTTGCTTTTCGTGTGGTTTGCAGGGCGAATTCCGAGAAACAAGATAAAAAAACAAGGCAACTGAGGGTTCGTGTGATTTTTGCACTGACCTGTTGCTGCCTAAACTGAAACAGATGATTTGCGTACCCTGAGTTTTTACACTGTGGGCCGGGATGCCTAGAAATTCAGATGCGTCACATATGTATATTTCCCACATAACCAAACCTTTACACGCATACTTATATCTTAATATTTACCAAACAATTTAAATACGCACTATAGTATTATAATATATGTTATATAACTACCACTACTATGTATGTACTATGTGTTTTTGGCCACATATATTTTTCGCTTACTTGTGTTTTTATGCATAACTATGTGGGCGTGACATTTTCTTTATATTATTATTATATTTCAATTGAAACTCAACATACATATAAAGTCGACCTGTAGCCAACTTCGTAATAATAATATTAAATATTCCTTCATTTTCCGAGACAGGGATGAAACAAGTTCTAACGCTATACCCCGAGAACCCTATAAAAGCAAAACAAAAACAAAAAACTTAAAGGTCCGAAGATAACAAAATAACCCTTTAGAGGATAAAAGTAGGAACCTCGGTAGCACTCTCACATATAAATCCGCTGGGGAATTTAGTGTTCCACCAACTTACACCTTAGCAAATGTAATAAGTTCAAGCCATTCTCGAAAACTTCGGCAGGATAGTATGTCTGATTGCAAAGGTGAGCACCCCCAGTCCCCCCATAAAGTTTGCATTTAAAGCTGTCTAATCCCAACTCTGATTATCATTCGCAGGGCATAAGCCTGTCCAAGTTCTTGTGTAGCACCCGTACCTCCATAAACAAAAACTTCCTCCGTAGATTCTGTGGTAGATCCGCTTACGTCCGACCAGGAGAAATTCAGCAATTCAATTTCATCTCAAAACCCCTGGCCACTTCATAGATAAATTCAGAAATATGCACAAAGAAAAATCCGGAGCCTTCCTTATCACTTCGGAACGTCGACTTCACTGTTTGGAGCAACATCCGAGGTGAACCCTTTTCATGAACTACCTCCGCTACCGTCTGGCGATAAATCCCCATAAGCACTACGATTACTAAAAAAAGTTCTATTTATGTAAATCCGGCGTAAATATTTGCGCTGATCAAAATGTGGAGAAAGTTTTCACTGGAAATAAAAAGGTAGGTAGGTCGCACCTGTTGGGTGGCGGAGTGTTGTGTCTTCCTCCACTCCCCATAAACACACGAGATAGGCGTTATTTCATTCGTGTAGGGTCGCCTAGGTACAGTTACCTGCGCCCCTGGGGGGTTTTATGCGCTCGAATTGGAAAAGTTACAAACAACCCTTGGACGTCTTGGTACGTGAGTCGTGGCGTCAATTACTTTGGCGACTTTTTTTTTTTTTTGCAGCAAATGAAAAGAGCCTATGCGGGAAATCCTCCACTTCGAAATTTAGCAGTCCCTTCTCTTGCATGATGAAAATTGCACGTTAACCAGGGCGCACATCAGACATTGGGAACCCTTAGTCCTTACCTTTTACTGATGGCACTTTATTGACATCAAAATTCTAAACGACTCTTGCCAGGGCTGGTGAATATTTGGTGGGATCGAAATTGCATGAAGGGAATTCCTGAACGGTTCCTTCAAGGGTTAAGGTGTTCTCCTAGCACATTTGTACTGTATTTATGTCATGGGAGACTCCCATTTAATTACCGGCTTTGTCCACAAATGGAGTGACCTTTAACTCCCCAAAATGTGACAGGATATTGCGTGACTGTTTGCAAAAATAGCCTTCGGACGCACCTCATTATCATTGCTAGTCACTGTGTGCCCGCCCCACCTGGAAAAATTAATTTCGCTTCCGGAATAATTTCCTCATTACCCTGCAGGGGGCAAATGACCTGCTGAGGACAGGAGTGGAGGATATGCTGCTATCTAATGAAATTTTAATTGTTGTTCCCCGAAAATATTTTAAGCACCCCACTCCACTTCTTCTGGGAAAATGCGGCAGCCCAGAGGAGGCCAGAAATTTCCCATTTCTCTGTTGTTCATAAATAAAGGAACGTGGAGATATTTTTGCTACCCTTGAGCGCAGGGTAAACTCGAGTGGAACTTGGAGGATACCGTGGATCCTTTAAGTGGAAATCCAATTTACCTTGGATTTAAGAATTTCCCTTAACAAATTCTTCAGTGACTTACCATGCTGCTCTCAATGAAAAGGAAATGTTTCTCATTAAGTACTATCGCGGCCAGGAAACTGTTGTCTGAGACAATATTTCTTGTTATTGGAACTCATTTCTGTTAAATCTACATATAATTCCAATTAAGGTATTATAGGGCCTCTGTAGGCATGGAAATTGCATCAGGCAGAAGATGCTTTGATAGATTGGATTATGTCGGAACTTGTAGAGGAGAAAATTGATTACCTACCCTGCCGACTATACCATATGAGGTGGGTAGAATTAATTTGACCTTGCGGATAATGGATTTGCACTGAAATTCGATGGCTACATATCTCATCAGGTCAACAACAATGTATGCACATTTACCTGATGCTGCATATCTGTGGAATATTTTAAGACCCTTGAATGATTTTATATATTAATAATAATACTTCCCATAGCTAAGGGCGTCTTATGCGGGGGTGCAAGTGGTTTTCGGCACTCTGGGGACAACGCTGATGACCGCAAATTTGGGGTGATTTTTGACTAATTTTAGATTTTTCTTTCGAAACCGTCGCACAGTGAGATTTCAATAAAAGGTGCGTTTTTTTAACTAACCCACGGCGCTGTCTCCACTAGTCTCCCCATACAAAACCCAAAACCCAGCTATCTTTGGGGCTATCTCCATTACCCTGTGGGGACAAAATTGTAGGCTTTGGGATAACTCAGACAAATTTTTTTTTAATCGCAAACAATAAATTTTTTAGCATTCTTAAGTAATTTTCCTCCTTGAAATCGATTTCAATTAGTTAATTAATTAAAAGGAAGGCGTTTCACTGCTTTAAACAAATTACTTGCATAACCATGCTAATTTATCTTGAATTGTGTAACTTGTATTGTGAAAGTTTTTTTGTTGATATTTTATTTTCCATCATCACTATCAAAGCACATGCGATGACGACGCAATTGTGGCTATGTGGCAGAGGTTGGGCAACAAGCAATAGAAGGAATTAAATGGAAATTCCAGAGCGAAAACCTCAATCCGCAGAAGCTCGGCTTTTGTCCGTTTGCAATTAATCGGCACTAGTGCTGTACAAAGAACCTATTTCATCCAATCAGTGGCGCGAAAGAACCTTTGAATGGAATTGGTGCTATCCCTTCCCGAGAACCAAATGCCTCCAAAGCCAGTAAATGAGTTTCAAATGGAGTTATCGCGGTGACCATAAGGCGAAGCAAATGAGATATTAAGAGCAACGAAATGACCTCAATTAAAGGATGCACCACAGCTGCTTTGATAATTAATCCCCAAGAATAGCCCACTGTGCAAACATTTTCCAGACGATGCAACAATTAGCCATAATTTCTCGAATTAATTAGAAGCGAGCTACGGAGAGTGCTTCACGTTGATAGCGGCCGCGGCACCTCTTTAAAAAGATTGCAAAATGCCCAGATTACTTGGCCAGGTCACGTCTGGTCTCAAGTGCGGCAGTAAAAATGACTGCATTTCTTTTCTTGCCCTACTCAGCCGGTTGGCTGGATCCGTGGGCTTGAATCCAGCTAGCGGTTTTAACGGCACCCAAAACAATACTCGCCAGCTGAGAAAATTTACAAATGCTCCCGCTTGTTTTATTGCGGAAACGTGATTTGATACCGAGGTGTTCATAAAACGCTTCTCAAATGAGTGGACTCCATGGGCTACAGATATGCGCCTGCTGACGTTGGCTCCAACATCCGAAGTTGGCCACTCTCACTTCCGGTTAGTATGTAGCACCGCATCAATTTGGAAACTAAACCGTTTGGCCGGGAGTGCTAATAGGATTACAAACATAAAATTTGTAAAAAAAAACGCCCGCTTCATCCGGGTTTCCTCAGCCCTCCCATATGGGTCGGGCAGGTCTTCGAGTGAGATAATTTGGACGGGGCAAGAGCGGTAGCTATCAACTCCACACAAGTTTATCCTGGAGCAATAAAACGTCAAGTGCTGCGGTATACTACAGAGAAATTTCCAAAGCACTGGTGTTGAGCCTGTCCCGATCTGAGCACCCGCCCATTCCATACATGGCCCCGAGATGTGTGCTCACAGGGGCCGCACGGCTCGACGCCCCATTAATGCGAGAGAACTTGCAGACGGGTTGCTGCCGAACCAACTTTATTTCTGCTCCACGTAACAAATGGTTACTTAGTCCTAGAGTGAACTTTATGACTCACGGGTAGTTTGTTTATGCCCAAATGATGAACACTTTATGACCGCCCGATGGCGACCACAATTCCCACGCGGCGCTCCCTCCCTATCAGCACATATGGTGCCCGACGCTTCCTGGCCACTTGATGGGACCATCGACAGAATTCATTATTTTGGCGACCAATTATCAGACCTGGTTTCATCTTCAAAGCGTGTCAAGGTCCTGCTGACGGAAAGTATTGTTTGGAGGGGCAAACTCGCTAGTTGTTAAGGAGACACTCTTAGTTTCGATATATTACGTAAGTAGAAGGTTGGGCAAAGGGAATCTGTTTATTATTATACTATATGTACATATTTAGTTATTTGCTGCGACTTATGGGGGTTAATGGACGCAATACGCAGTCTGGAAGAAATTGCTCCTGGCAGATATGATATTCCATTTCAACCTCACAATCAACAATCTTTGGGCAGTAACACTTACATTTTGTGTTCGCCACCGTCTTTATTAGAACAAAGGACCTCGCACATTTGGTATGAAAATTGTCTTTCGGTTAAATTGTCCATTTTTAGACGCTGATCGAAAATCTACTTGGGCACAACTTCCCAAATGATCACCATCTGGCTCTACGCCGTCGCGATACAAGTCAAAAACAGTGAAAAATGAATGAATTTATTTTATGATGAAGATGTTTATTTATGCATGAGCCGTTCCCAATTTAAGGAAATTTTAATAAATCACAGTCTTTCTTAGTTTGCGTATTTATTAGACAGGTTAATTAGGCGTAGTCTGTAAGAGGTCGATTCTGTAGACTGTAATGAAAATAAATAAATCTGTTTTATTCCATTTAGCTATCGTTTTTTTGTAAACAGCTATTTTGTAAAATTAAAAAAAAAGTTAAAATATAATAATTATCTATCTCGCTAATTCGTAAATTAACTGAGTGCCACGTCCGTGTGTGTGTGTCACATGCCGAGAAATTCATTGCAAATTGGCACAAAACAACTCGTAAAAGGAAAATTTCCCTTTAACAAAATTTCTAAAAACTGAAAATTTACCTTTTACAAAATATTTACGTACTTAAAGTTCCTTTTTTGTGCCGATTACACACACATACAAGGATCACCGTCTTTTTAACATGGGAATGTCCGCTCTTAACCTGCACCTAGGGCAGCCCTCTAGAATCGCATAAAGAGATGCGAAGAGAAAAAGCTTTAAAAGCTTCATTGACTCAAATTTTGTCCAAGGATGCCTTTTTTTAAAAAAAAAACATACTTCTTGAGGCATGCCTTTGTCAAAAAATAAAAATCACGGTCGTTAAGAACAATCTTTAGGAGCATTAGCAATTAATTTGATTTCACTATAAACACACTTGTGATTTTCGAATGGGCGAGAAGCGCTTCCAACTCGCTGCTCTTGGGAAGTGTTTGGCATTTTTCCCTCTGGGATGCCCCACGGCACGCACAGACGGACCTGGCGAGTAGCGATTGCCAATTAACTGCGTAAAACTTAACTATTGTTGCGTCACGTCTGACAGAGTCAACAAAATTGCGGCCCGAGAAAAAAGCTATGAGTATATCTAGCCTGGTTTCGCACTATGCATATATATGTAAATATAAGGGCGCCATAATAAGATCTCGCTCTATCCTAAAACTCGGATCGACCATGGATGGACTGACAAAGTGTTTGAGAACGTGAATATTCGTCTGTTCGGAGCGAAATAAAATAATCAGGTACACATTTCTCGTCATGAATTGTTTTCTCATTCTGATCTAAATTTGGACTTCTCCTCAGGACAGGAACTTGTTTTTAGCCAAGTTTGCTTATTAATTCATGTAAGACGAAAGAAAATTCCACCAAACCCCCCCCCGTACTGCTATAATTTTTTGTCATCAAACATTAAATTAAATCAGAATAAAACAACTAAGTATGTACATATCTACATATATTAGGAAAATCAGAAAAGAGTATGCCTGCAATTTATTGGAAGGTTGGTAGTGGTACATTAAAAACAATTTGTTTAACTTGTGCCTTATATGCGGATTTTATTTTACTTTGTTTAGAAATTCCCGTGGATTCTTTGAATTTTGGTAAACAATATTCATAAACAGATTCCTCAAAAAAATACTTATATCAACACATCCCACCCTGCCGCGTTAGTGTTACTAAAATCGTAAAATGGGAACAGAATTACTTTTCGATAGTCCTTAGGTGTTTCATCCGTCGTCAATTCAGCGATTGTTTAAGCAATAAATTCCATCGGCCAGCCACCAGCCAGTGCCGCAGTTGCGGATACATAAGTAATTTTCTGCCAAATTTCCGAAAAATAAATTTCCAACACAGCCCCGTCTGGTGCGCTGATAGGAGCACATATTTGCGGGGGAACACTTTCGTATTGTGTTGGAAGAACGCCTCGCGAGACTTTCCTCGTAATCGTCAGCTTCAGTTCCGAAAAAAATTCGACATCGTGTAAGCATATTCCACAGCCACTGTTTACAGCCAGTCCGTGCTGTCGTTCTAGTAAAGTGAATCGCGCGTTGTTGTTTATATCCCGTGTTGGATCACCGGATCATTTACGAAGGTGATTGACAGTTTACTAAATGTTTAAGCAGCGTTAGAACATCACAGGCTGGAACGTCCTCGCAATTTAGCTAATTTAGCCCTAGGTTAGACCACTAATCAGGCTCTGCAGAGCGGCGATCGCGAGTATAGCCTCCACTGTGAGTCGCGAACTCCGATCTTCGTATAAATAGATTCGTCATTACTTTCTCCGCTAATGTCTCCTAAGCGGCAGTGCGCGGCGGAGAATAGGATAGTGGAATATCTATCGATGGGGCGCTGCAATGTAAAATACTCGGAGCTATCTGTCCCCAATCACATGGTGTTTACTTTTGTCGCTGCGCCCAGTCGCCGCAGGCAAAGTCGGTGTCGATCAAGGAATTGCACTTGGAATCGTTTTGATAGCGCGTCGCCGTGGGTTAGTGGGTCAACACTTCGATTATAGTGTTTTCTGCCTGTGTGCGTCTATTTTTAAACGTGGAGAAAAACAATCTGAAGCGTGATGAATATCGCGAGTGAAATTCCCGAAAGAAGTGAGTATGTCTATCGTGCCCAGTTTATGCTCGTGTTCCAATTATATCCCGCCTAGTCCAGATTGATGTTGGCGTCGCCACGCTGCACTATCATCTAATACCGGTCGCGGAACCGCGAGGGCTTCGAGACGCCTATCAGTTAAAGGCTAAATCTCCTTGGGACACTTATGTACTCAAATATTCAAAACACACATTTTCGCCTAATGCACTTCAGGCCAGCTGTCTGAATTGGTACGCGCTCGCTGCCTTCGAAGGTGCAACAAATTCATGTACAATGCTGTGGCATTTTTTTCGCTGGCTCACCGCCAAACCAAATAATATTCGAGCGGAAAATTGAGAGAAAACGTGATGTGATTTGAATCAATAAATAACAGCACGGCGGCTGTCCTGTTAATTATTAAACCAATGCACTGCAACAAGGCTTCTCGTAAATATTTTGAAGTTGGTGTGCTGAGTTGGGATATTTTAGCTATGCGTGATTTGTGGCCTGACATGGTATGGCTGAATTGATAGTAGAACTGCTCCAAGGGATATGATTTCGAGCGATTTGAATGGGTTTCAGACGGAATTACCAAATATTACTCCTCAAACATCGAATACAATATACAAGGTTTCCGGGAAATAAGTAAGATGAGGTATCTCGATTTCTTAAAAATTCGCGGGATATTTTCATTGTTAAACCTCACTCCCTAATAATCTGGCCATTGCTTGTACCTAGGTCTCTGTTAAAGTTATTTATCTACGACATCTATCTATCTCGTACATTATTATTGTAGAAAAGGGAATACTTTTTTGTTTAATCAATTTATTTAAAAGGAAGAAAACCCATTCGCCAGATATTTCTTAATTTTTTATGTATGAATTTTTAATTCAGAAAAAAGTTGCTATTTAGTTAAAACCTTCAACTTCCGCTTTTCTTTCACAGCCCAACGGTCTTCAAGAGTTTCTCAACCCTTAGCACTTGAAATAGAACCTAGCTCTAGTAAAACTGCTATTGAAGCTAAAACAGTAAAAGTTGAAGAAACCTCACGCAAGTGGTGTACGTGCTCTATTACAGTTGGGAGTTGCATAAGAAAAGGTGGGCCATTATGGTAGTTTATTGATAACTTAAAACCTCTGTATACCAATATACATATGTACATTTATTTAGTATAACTAAATATTATACTTCTTTCCAGCGTGGTCAAAAATGACAGGCAGTGAAAATGGCGAAACAGAAAGTCATCACTTTGACGACTATGAATGTAAGTAATATTTAATAATTGGATATTTAAGTCACCTTGTAACTAGTAACAAAATAAAGTTATTAATAGTAAAATATATACCAGACTTGTCTTGCCATGTCGCAACGCAAATCTATTTATTATAACAAGAACAAGCTAAGCACAATGTCTTCTCCCAAGTTTGGTCATACAAATTTATTAATATTTGGTTGAGATCTTTCCAGTATAAGTTGAAACCTGAACAATATAAATATATTTATATAATTATAATATATGTAAATAATGCATAGGAAATCCTACCTCACGGCTGAGTTGAAAGCAAGATTGAGTTTCTGTATAAAAGCTGAATGAAACCCGCAAAAAATGTCACACTCTAAAGTCAGTAGTGAAATATTCAGCGAGCGAACGAGAAGTATTTTGGTATACTGCGGAGTAAGAGCTGGGGAAACTCATAACAGCCGAAGGTCCCATCAACTTTACCAATAACACTGTTAATATGATCAGTTCAGTTAAGAGTGTAATGATACCTAAATTTCTGACTAACCTAGAATATGGTATGACGATCTCGTTGAAAAAAATGGGTGTGGAAGTATGGACGAATCAAGCTGCCTACGATAAATACAGATTGCATTAGATTTGAATGCGTTTAGGTTGTTTTCTATGGTCCATTGAGAGATTCTGTCCAAATCTTCATTGATTCGGACCACAATATCTCCCAGTAGTCCCAGAGGACCAGCCAAATATAGCTGAACATCATCAGCGTACATATGAAACGAGCACTAACGTATCACTGATGGGAGGTCGTTGATCAAGATGGAAAAAAGAAGGGCTCCTAAAATAGAGTCCTGGGGTACACCACTGGGACCCGGGAGGAAGTGAGAGTATCTATTATTTGAGGAGACTTTCTGCTTTCGATGGCCAAGATATGACCAAAGAAGTTTACAAGCAGGGACGGACAAATAAAATTTTGTGTACTGTTTATTAAGCAGAGCTGTATG
Organism: Neoitamus cyanurus; assembly: GCA_947538895.1. Classification (NCBI taxonomy): domain Eukaryota; kingdom Metazoa; phylum Arthropoda; class Insecta; order Diptera; family Asilidae; genus Neoitamus; species Neoitamus cyanurus. The sequence goes on from OX384543.1 coordinate 37,298,879, forward strand.
ACAGACTTTATCAAAGGCCTTGGAGAAGTCTAGTAAAACAAGTGTGGTGGGATTATCGTTGTCTAGGGCTTTGCGAATGTCGTCGGAATCGGAAACGTGAACGTACGGTTTAGTATGTTTAGGTCAATATCAGGTGTTTCAATGGTCACACAGCAGATGTCCAATTTCGGGCAATAAATAAACTTTGTTGTGGAATAATTAAAAGACACCTCAGTGCACGAAAGAAATTAATAGGAACAAAGTAGTAGGTACTTTTTAAAACCTTCAAAACTCTTTTCTACATAGCATTCCAGCTTCAACGGTTGCCGAGTTATTTGATAAAAACCGCCGGTAACATTTAACCCCACGACCCGATTTTCCCGATAATTCACCACCTTTCACCTTCAAACATCGCCCACCTCGCATAATTTCTTTGCTAGCATTGAAAAATTTCACGTATTGACTGCACTATTAAAAACATTTTATGAATTTACGAAAATCACTTAAAACCGGAGTTTTTCACCGTTTGGCACTGTTTTGGATAAAAAATTTTTGATATCGCCTATTCGTATTTCAAGAAAAAATTTTATCGACTAGTTTAACGATTATCGGTGTATACAATTAATTCTAGCAGAATAAATAAAACCATTGAATACAGATATGCTCACAAATGTGTACGTAATGTCACCTGTCTACTCTTACCCAAAGCCGTACAACCCATTTCTCATTTACATCAAACTCTACTTAAATTTAAAATGTTCTGCCAAATGCTAATAAAAGTCCTGCAGAAGGCGGAAGCGCAGAATAATTGAATCGTTTTACACACAGTCATTAGCTCGAGTCAAGTGAAGTAATTACGCTCCACTCGGAATGCCATAGGCGCAAATAAAATTTCGAGGCGACACGGTCTTCTTCAAGCAAAGTTTGTCACTTCACCACAATAAAACTTTAAGTAGATTGAGCGCCATCTCCTAATAATGGTTTACTCGTCATATCTGTGACATGTATAATTGCACTATCAGTGATAAATCGCCCACCGTGCTTGGATCCTTAAACCGGATTGCGCTAATCTCGGGAATTAAAATTTTATTAATTATCTTATGACCACTTTTTCGCCTTGAAATTTTCAATTTTCACCCTTTATATTTTAATTTAACCAGTCGCTCTCTTCTTGTTAGTTTTCCTTAAATGTTAAGGCTATCAACGCGAAAGGAAAATTTCCCCCATAGTCTCTCGTCGCATAGCAACCCCCCCGTGGGGAGATTTGGGCTACTTGCTCAAATGCGAGAAGGGAACTTCGGGAGCTTTTCATTTGGACGCCACCAGAAAATTTCCTGCAGATCTGCTGAATACGCCTGGATTCGAAAAGCCGGCAAATTTTCCGATTTACGTGCTGCCAGATGTAAAACTAACAGTCCGAATTATTCATCTCGAGTTGCGCCGTACGTAACAAAAATGTCTATTTACGTTACGACAAGACATAATATACGGATTTCTTAAATTTGCAGTCACTTTTGCAGCAGCTATACTTTACGTTTTTGCCAACGATGCGTCACTGTCAATTTGGAGCTGTTAGCAAAGAGGGTTAAATAAAACTTGGATGAGCATAACTGCGTATCCGGCGATTGAGTGCCATAAATCTTTCAAAACAGTAAATAAAATCCATGGGGGGTGTTCGGGAACTATAAATTTTTATGACAAAATTAATGGGTGTATTTTAAATCTTGTAATATTTTTCCCATCAAGATGAAGTTATTTTTATAGGCTGCTAATCTATTAATGCAGTTAAGCTTTGTCGATTTTTTGTTAATTTCCAGATGCTATTTATGAGATTATATCATCCCCAACTCACTATTAATAGCGCAAAGCATACAAAAATTTCTTGATATAATAATTCCTTTATATAAATATCATGGTTTCTATAAATATGGAAGGCTTTTGAACTCTGCTTTAGTAGGTATGTAGCTTCTAGTAGGACAGGTTTGAATGAAGCAATGTAAAAAACTAAAACTTGACCACAATTTCCGGAGTACAAAAAGATTGTTCTTGAGTGCCCGCACAAGGCCATATGTTTTATGTGTCGCAAACAGAATTATGTATATTCAGCAGTTTATGTATTTTGTGCTTAAGGAAAAGGTACCTACATATGTATGTATAACCCCAAATAAAATACACACGAAATCTTATAAGGTTGATAGAGCTAAACCGCATATGAGCTGTTTGTAAATATTGTTCGCAATGGCAATGCATTGTTTAGGAGGTGAAGAAAACTTAAAAACTTTAGCTTTTCGGACATTTCTAACTAATATGCGGAGATAGTTTTCATATTTTTCTAGAAATTCAGCATTGTCAATCTTAGGTCGCAATGAAAACCACGGGATATAGGAATGAATTTAATTACCAAGGACGATATTAATTCAATTTGAAAACAGAAATACATATATTCAAAGAATATTATAATTTTCTACGATTAAATGGATCACCTACTGCCTTTACGAGTACATGGAGTGTGGCGTCCATATATCATAACGAAAATCCCGCAATTTCGTGTTCGCAATAATTAAATCAATTACTAGTGTATTTGCCTACAGCCTAGGAGGAAATACCACGGATATAAATTCGTTTCGTGACCATGTTATTGAAGACGTTGTGGATGACCCGCCCGCAGTTAATGCGATGACCTCGAAAGTCGTGCCCAAGCTCGTTGGATCTTGTGGTCTTATCTGATTGTGAGTGCTTGGCAGTCCCGTTACTGAAGTCGTCATAAAGATTGATTAATTTTGCCGAAATTGCGTTTTTAATGCTATTCTGCCGGGCTAATTGGGTTCTCCAAGTCTTTTTATCTAAATTGAAGTATACTGATTAGCCCATATTTCTCTACTGAAAGTGTGTAACTGTCTATGAGTGGAGCTTATGTCATGCTAAGGGAATTTTCATATGTAATGGGGAATATCTATTATCTTTGTATATCTTATAAGGTCTGCTCAGAAAAGTAAAAGGTGTTATGAATTGCCTGAAAGTGTTTCTTTCACGCATTTATCTAGTTTTGCTATGAAATACTAAGAATGAATTTGCAAATGTGTGAGCTAGTGAGTGGATAACAAAGTGTTCAAACGCAGTCACGACTTCCAATACCTAACCTTTCTTTTTCACTTATTTCCGCCATTTTGCCACATTACTTAATTAAGGTAAAAAATATTTCGAAATGAAGTGCTTTGGCACGTTTAATTCGAATCTCTTCAATTAAATTAAAAACATTATCAAAGGGCGGTAATTTCGGCGTGTGATAACAAATCTCAACACTTCCATTTGCGACCGTTTCCTCAATGCAGGAGGGTACAACGTTTTCCGCTAAAACAATGTGCTATCCGCGTCGTTAGTCTCTAATCAAGATGGTAAAAGGCACCTGAAAATGAAGTGTAAAAACTCTAAGCATTTGGCCTATCCGCGCACACCCACACTGTAACATACAACATGTATAAAAACCACGCAATGTGCCCGCTAAAAATGAAAGACGCTGTAATACCGCGGCAAAATCCTGGCGGAGTAGTGGCAGTAACATCTGGCAATCGGTGGATTTTCCGCAAAGCTTTTGCTCACAGAATTTCCCAGACGCGCACTCACAAGTACGATGAGTTTTTGGGTACTGGGGGAAATTCTCAGGGAAAATCGCTTTTCCGACATTAGGATGATACGGTAGGTAGGCGCTCGACTTTTCATGGGATTTTCATGCAGTTTTCGTGATACTTTCATCTCGGGATGACGCGCATAAGTTTCTTGAGGTACAATCATTTGTTGATAACGTCAGCAAACTAATTTGCAAAATAGTGTATTTTGAGAAAAGGAGGAAATTGTTTTGGGAAGGCGTAGATCGTGTGTTTTGAAAAGTGATTTGGTTTCAACGATAAAGCTCTGGAAGTTTTGTTAGAGTTTAAAAACCCAAATTTCACACTGAAAGGGTAGTGGTCTATAGAAACCAAATAAAAAGTTCGCCTTTAGCTGCCAGTAGTGACTCAAAACAGATGACCTGATCTGAACCTTTCTGCCATCGGCCGTATGGAAGAATGATCCAAGCGCCCATTTTCCTGGAAAGCTCATTAATCTGGTCGTTGCGTTGGAGCCCTTAAGCCGTGCGTACGAAAGTACACCCAAGCTCAGAGGGCCCAAGTTCATTTTCGTGTGTAATTAAACTCCCAGAGAAGCGTAATTTGCACCCTTTCAGCGCACCGTTAAAAGCCCCCAACCGTCTGCCGAAAGGAGTAATTATTTTGGCGAATTTCGCTTGAATTAAGGAGGACCTGAACAAATCATAAGAAGACCGATAGATTTTGGGAGAAAGGAGGCGCCCCGTAATTGCAACACTGTACAGAGGCATGAATTTAGACACTCAGCTGAAAAGGTTCTTTCACCAAGTGGGATCTCGCGTATAGTGTCTATTTTTTGTGGAAATCGTTTTGTTTTGATTTTTCTTAATAGGATGCTATATAGTGAAAGGAGCGTGCAAAATGTAACATACATAGCAACGTGGAATAGCTGTATATTTTAGTGCAAAATTCGTGCTGTGTTGATCTGAAGTTGGTGAATCCAGAGCCAAGAGGGCTTTTGTACGCATAATACACTTGTATAAATAGTACACAACATAAGCACTACCTTAATTAAGAAAAGTGTGCTCGAGAGTCCCCGAGGGGATGGTTAGCTCTAGTGGGGAGGATAACACCACGTCCCAAGAGTAGGCCGTCGGCGTAGATGATTTCATCCCGACAGCAGCTGGATCAACATATGTTACCGTCTAATTAGGTGAGAGCACTCATTAAACAACCGAATTTTGTCCATGTCCTTTCTATTCCTGTTGTAGTATGGGTTAAAGCGTTTTTCCAGCCTCCCTAGGGCACAACAATGCTACGTAATTTGCCTAACGAATCACGTTAAGGTTTCATTTTTCTTCTCGCTACGTCGACGTATCGCCACGACGTTTTGGCGCCGCAGTGTCCTGTTTCTGTTTCTCTTTTTTACTTTATGGCCATAATGTGGTACACTAGGAGAAAACTTTTACCCCGAGATAGGAGGATGAATGTGCTCTTGGGAAATTAAACTAATTTACGTTCCCCTGATTGCACTCTATGATGACAGGGTACTTCGCTGCAAATTTAGAACACAATTAATGGGTGTATGGATCCTTCAAGTACCCACTTCACAACGTTGGTTGGACGCGGCTTTTCATTACTTGCTGTAATGCGAAGCGCTTTCTCTATGGATGTAATGCAAATGTTGAAAAGAGCTGCCGTCCCAAAATAAATTTCAATTCATTGCAAGAGCACTCAGATTTCGAATAGGCTGCATTATTTTCGGATTTTATGGACTTTTGTGAAATTCTAACCCAAATGCCTATCAACTAAAAATGGGCGAAATGTGCTGTTAAAATGAGGTTAAAATGAATATGAGAGTATTAGGCGATGATGTCCATTTTTACATCGAAGGGCCCTATGCTTTTTATAATATCATGCTGAAATGCCTCTTCCACTTTTATTGTAATCTTTTGAGTGTTTGGAACAAAGTTTATTATGAGGCCAATAAAACTGAAAATTACAACGGGATATTACCATACTAAATTATATCTATTATGAAGAGAATTGTCTATCTTTTTCAGAGGCAGGGGAGTTCGCAAATCTTTTGAATGCTGACTGAGGAAAATTTTGCTTCCGTACGCCATTAAACAGAGGGCGTTTTTGTGAGGCAGACGTTTTATTGATAAAATTGTCTGAGTGTTTTCACATCCATTCTGTAGTACTTATTTTATGTTTAATAGGTTAGGTGGTTTTCGGCCAACGTAATTTCTTCTAAACTAGGTTAGATTATAATTAATAATCGAGGTGTTATTTAAAAAATGTGGAATGTATCTACATACGTATGTGCCAAATTATGTCAAACTTTCGATGGAATAGATTCTTTCGTTCTGATCCTATATAAATATAATGTAAATATATTCGTAAGTACCAAAGTGAACGTCGTTTTTGAGATCGTGGATTTCAAATATGGTATCAAAAATTTAAACAAGGGCCTGTCCGATTCCAAGTCTTCGTCTTGTTGCGCGAGTTCATGATGTAACACCTAGCTAAGTTCTGTTCGAATTTATGCCTGTACCACTAAGTCTAGTTATGCAATATAACAGTTAAGTTTGCTCAGCTTGGTGAACGAGTCAAGGTTTGGGTTGACTTCGTCTGGCAGATTTGCGTAAAGTTGACAAAGTAATTAAATTTATTGAGCTACTTGAAGAGTTCATCAGTAACTTTTTAAAAGGGAAGCTTTTAACAACCAAACTTCCTGGCAATAAGGGTCATTTAAAAATTCAAATGTTTACAAAACTCAATTCAAATTACAAGATAAGCAAACGATTTTGAATAGGTTTTTGTCTTTGCCCTGTTCGTTATAATAGCTTAGTTAAGTTTCAATTAATTCTTTAAAAATATCCTGTTGTTTGCTTTTAATTGCAAAACTAAACATTTTAATATAATTTATGTACTGTTTGATTAAGAAGATGAAATGAGGGTGGAAATACAGCTGCGTATAAAGAAAATAGAGGGGATGAACTGATAGATAACCATAAGCTAATTTGATATCATCTCCCCTACATAGTCAAAAGACTGCTCTTGTAGGATTAGCATGGGAGCACATTTACGATACCTTTTTTCTTTTTAATCAAAATTGTATGCCCGTATGTATAGATTATAAGAGTGCATGCACCACTCTTAATGTCTTGAAGGAGTAGCCGGTTTTTTCATTTTTCATATCATCACCTTTCCCTTTATAGTGGGGTATAATTTTTTTTTTTAAACAGAGACACAGTTAACCAGTATATACAGGGTCTCCCGTAAATAGTGGTTAATCTGGAAACTGGTGATAGGGCAGCTTATTAGCTATCAAATGAGCCCAATATATCCTTATGAAAAGTCTCACGGTTTCCGAATTATTTTAATATATATTTTTTTTCCAAAATTCCTACCTTGTATCAAGGTATGCATACCGTTGTTCTGTTTTATGCATAATAGTCTTTGGTAGTTGTACCATCAGATAAATTATAGAAGTTTTAGCACAAAGTTGTATTTTTTCAGAAAAATATCACTTTTCTCAAAGATCTCGTGGATAAAAAACATGAAATAAATTTTGTCTGTAAGATTTTTATATGATTGTTAATTTAGACGAAAGCAAGCTACGTATTCAAAAAAAATCATCCAAAGAGAAAAGTGTGATTTCTGGGATGACTAAGGGATGATTTACTAGTTTTATCATGTAATATCAGATTCCAACAATGTCTGCTAGGTGGAACTCCTTAAAGTGAAATTTTGTACTCGTACATTTTTATATGAATTTAACCATTTTCGATTTGGATGGTATGGGAAGGTTACATAACTTTTTGACGAAATAACCACATACTAGTTTTTTTCCTCCATCCCATCGAAATCGGTTCAGGAATTTGAGACTTTTTAGTCACCGTATTGGATCCGTCTTATTCGATAGTAGACTCGAGATCAGTAAATCCAAAAACATTAAAGTACCCGATTTCTTAGCCATCCTTTTAAGTTGAGAATTTTCGGTTGCCATGTGGGATCCTCCATCTTTAATTTCTAAATTAAAAAAATTAAATTAATTCAACCGTAAAAACATAGTTTCATTAGTGATGTTCCATATGCAGTGTTGCAGGAATAAACTCACAGGAGGAATCTCAAGCTCTCGCGATAGCAGCTTAATTATATTGATACCGTAAAAATATTGTTTGAACCATATTTTTGTATTCCCGTAATCCTTTATAATTAAGATATAGCATCTTATTCTATTTTCGACAAATCTAAACATCAAACTATTTCACGGTTTTTGGGATAACATAATTTCATCTAATAATTTATCACTCAATGCAACGTAAAAACATTCTTTTGAAATCTTGAAGAAATTCACGCAGTAATCACGCACCCCTGTGGCTCAATGAGCTAAACATCGTTCTTACCATTAAAACTTGTGGGAGCAAAAAATAAAACGATGTGAAAATAATGGCCTTCATAAATAATACACATACATACATACTCGTAGAACGTCCTAGTAAGTTTTTTTGAAATTCTTGTGATTGCGCTTTACAAACAAAACGCTACTTCATCGAAGTGTGATTTTGAAGCAAGTGACATTTTTCTAATTTCGGTAACAACACCAATTTAGAAAAATTCCTCCGTCACTAAAACCCTGTAGGCAGATAAATGCCATTCCTTTACCAAGGTACATGCATCGAAGTAAAAATCGGGAAGGAAAACAAAAATGTTTTTCCTATTGGGCTGTTGCTGCTTTTACATATGCACACATAATTACGCAAACTTATTTATTAATTAGCTGCTGCGCTTTGAAGAGCTGTGACATCATTACCTATTCCTAATTCAAATTCCATGCTTTACAATTGAGATTAAGGGAATTAAAAAAGGAATGCAATCCTTTATACAGGGTGGCCGGAGAAGTGATTTCCAAAGGTAAAATTCTTCAACTCAGTGACATCAAACGCACGCCAAACAACTGCTATCTTAATGTGCTTTCCAAAAGTAGAGAAAGGATATACAAATTATACGTAGAAAAGCTTTTGCAGAATTTAATTGAAAGGGAATTATGCAGGAATTAAAAGCCGACCTCAATTCTCTTTCTAATTCCAGAGCTGGAAATTGGTAAATACGTACGTATTACGTGCATATTTATTGTACTTATTAACTTTATTTTATATTTGCATTAAATATTATGACGATATTTTTTTTGGTCTGTACGCTTTTGTGTTTAAGGATTACCATATAAAGGATTTAACTCGTTTTATTGTAGAAGGAAGTCTCGAGTTTAGCCTCAACTAACCATCTGGAAAGACGTAATTCTATATCAAAATGGTATTGTAGAAAGCAAATACTAAAATATTGAGGTTAGGCACAAATATGATACAGTTTTTATATGGCGTCACTAGGAAATAGTTGTCTATTTTAATTATTGTCGTACTTCACATTGACATTTCATCGAATAAAGTTCCAGATAAATTTGAGTGGGACATTAGACCAGACAGGCGGACACAACGAAGTGGTCCTTTAGGGGTTCTGTTTTTCTTTTGAAGTACGGAACTTTAAAAGCGATTCAATAGCTTTAGTATAGAATAACCACCAGTGGCGTGGCGTGGATTTCACACTTTCTGACACTTTCAATCAACCAGATTTGTTTTCTAAATAATTTTTAAGAAAGCTTGCAAGTTAAGATAATAACTTAACCTTGCGGTAATTCCTGAAAATTTCTTTTCAAGAAGAAAAAATAATTATACAAAACTCATATCAAATTTTGTCAGAAATTTAGAGCCTTTATCTTCTATGAATTTGTTTAAAAAGTTCAGTCTGTTTACTGAAGTGTGGAACCGGTTACGTTGATACATATCACGTCAACACAACTCAAACTTAAAAATTTTTGTTGGGACAGTTGTTGTATTTTCTCGCACTTTTGTTCGTTTCTTTCAATCGAAACTGAACAAAGTGCTGGATCGATGGCAAGTTTTCATATTTGTTTTAAAAACATCTGGTATTAGGCACATCTCAGATTGTTAACACGTTTCAATGATTCAATAAGCGTCATTCGTATGCTGTTGACGTCAGTGAATGTATTTATCCTAAGCGTGGGTAAGGTAGTTTAAAAGGGGAAATTAAGTTGAAACTGAGTTACTTTAAACTTTAACTTTAAGGAAATTACTCTGGAATTCTCAAATCAACCATGACATTATGCTTCTGAAGGTGACTATGCTCGGGTTTCCCATTCAGGTCATTAATTGGTTGCGATCTTACCTCAAGTCACGTACTCAACGGATTTAATATCTACGTTATTTGGAACACCTTTTGTAAAACAAATATGTTAAAAGCGGTTTTAAAAAAGAGGAATGTCCTAATATTAATGGGTGATTTTTCAATAAACTATTGCTGTCCTATATTGGTTTTTCAGTGTATAAAAGCTGCGACATGTAGATACAAAAATGTATTCCTACGGCAATTAAAAACGAATGAGTACGACTCCCACTAATTATTGTATAATGAAATGAAGCCAGGTAAAAAGAACTTGTTAAGTATATCATTAAAAGTGTAACAACTAATGAGGTATTCAACGTTAAAGACTTAAAGCCATTCATGGCAACAGGAGAAGTATGAATATGATCGATCCGTTTCTTGTTGCTCGAATTATTGATGAAGTAGTAATTTTCCACCGAAATAATTCTGAAACTTACTGAGGTGGTGCCCAGAAGGGTCGATAGTCAACTACTAATATGCCCGTAAAATTAACCCTTTTGATACCGAAGAACAACAAAGTAGGCGCCATAGAAACACATTGCGTGCCCCAATTCTATATAATTTGTGCTACAAAAGCTATGTTGCGTACCTGCAAACAATTCTGATCATCTTCGGAAATTGGATAAATTATAGGGACCTGCCGCAAGAAGGCCTTTCTCGTAATCCTTCCCTCGCAAATCTTCCCTCAAAAAAAACCCGCTTCGTTAGGACGAATTTCTCAAGAATTATAGCTTTAAACGTTAGAAGATATAATCTGCTTACCAGAAAAATCGTAACCTTTAAATACGCAAAACGGAAAAGGGGGAGCTCATGGGACGTTATCCTTAAGCAAAGCCTGCAATTCAATTTAATTCCGAAAAAGGTGTCGCCTCCCTATGGCCTTGGAGGTTCCCAGGTCGCGATCGCGACTGGTAGTGTGATGCACCTGAGTGTAGGAAATAAATTGGACATTTTCTTCAAGCCGCGAGCATTATCCCGTCCTGTGACTGCCTAATCAATACAACTGAATATATGACAGACGATGTACGTCTCATTATGTTACATAAACACGCTGTCGAACAAGGCGTAGGGATAAGAGACTTATTTTGGAACACCCTGCTACTCCTCTGGAATACTTTGCTCAAATTAGGTATCCAATTTCCCTTTGTGAGAGCCCATTATTTTCATAGGATGGAAGGGTGGGACACTCGATTCGACGTAGTACTATTAATAGTCCCTGGGAATCGATTGCTACATCCGCGACTGTAATGGTTCCGATTGGAACTGCGCTCTGCCGAACAAATCAAATTGGGACTTTAACTGCTGTGCCGAAGTGATACAATGATAAAACAGTAATTTACTTTGATATAACTTTTGCATGCTGTTCGGCGGAAGAGGAAAAACAGCAAGATTATTATTACGTTCACATAATTGGAGACGTGTGGGATTGTGAACTTTTTCCGTGCAATGACGTGGCTACAAGGAACTTGTTACTTTCTAGGGACTCATGGGGTGATTCCTGTGGGGGATGGGACTAAGTTTGACATTGTAATGAAATGACAATGTGTTCAAGGCAAGGTGGTCGATACTGCAGGGAATTTACGAGAACTATGTATTTTTGATTTTTATGAGGGCACCATGACCTACATTCAGGAAAATTCTGTTAATGTTTAAAGCTGACATTGGTGCACGAAAATCTGAAATCAGCTATACTGAAGGCTATAAGTATTGATGAAATATGATAACAGTGGGAAAGTATTTGTGAAATATGCGCCCCGAGTAAAAATGATTTGCGCCCCCTTCGTAATTCATACGGAATGTGTGTTAGACCAGGCTAGATAAGGGTTTGATAACAAAATAAGTCGTCGGAATATTGTAGAACAAATCATAACCAAGGAAGGAAAAATAGTCCTAACCACCGACAACTTTCTGGGGTGAAAAAGGGTCGTGTTGTGTTCAAATGAAAGGTGCAAATCTCTACTTTTAGAAATGGAAGGGGGTGGTGGGGAAATCCAAGCTACTTAGGTTTGTCAGAGCATAGTGAACCTTTCCTGAAAATATTGTCCACCAACTCAGTACACTTCATCTTTTGAGGTCAATTCTCCGTTTAAGGGGACCTATATGGCTTAAATGGGGTTTTGCGGAGTCAAAAGATTTTTTTTTTTCAAGAAAAAAACCACATAAAATCTAGAAAATGAGGAAACTAGTTTATTACTGAATACTTAAAGATTGTTTATGGCCTATAATTGGTGGAATTTCACCGTTGCCGTAGCTTTTTTCCAGAACCCCTGATCTGAAACACATAAACGGGACATTTTCTGTTAGATAATACTTGACTGCACAGAATGAATTAATTAGTTTTGCTTTCCTGCAATTAGTTTTGATTTTGTGTAGTTTAGAGTTCAATTTTTGAAATTTTTCATGACTTACTGAACTAATAAATATTTTAAAAAATAATTATAATATAAATATTCAAATATTTTTTAATTCATTCCATGACCAGATGTACAATAAACCAGCCCACCAAATTTCAAACAATTTGAGCAAACGGTTTTTGAAATTTTCTACGGCAACGGTCAAAACACAGAATTCCGAGCAAAATCGAATTAAAGTTTGACTTTACAGAAGAAACACAAAGTTTATCAACGAAAAAGCTACTTAGAAACGCACTGATTATAGTTTGTTTACACAACAAACACAACAGAGAATCACAGGGAACGTAGTTGCTCTGCTGTGAACCAAAAATAGCGCGGATTTAGCTCGTCTATTAGGCTTCCGTTATTACAGAGTATTTGAAGTACTTTTTTTTTAACGACAAATCTAAAAGTAAAAAATGGCATAATTTCGTTATTTTCTTACGGATTTGAGTTTTGTTTGCAGCGTTTTACTCGGAAATAGTTGAACAAAAATAAAAGCCAATAAAAAAAAATGGAAAATTAAGCCATATAGGTCCCCTTAAATGAGCTGAAATTGGAGGCATTTATGACCACTTTTTGCGCCCATTATGCAGATTTGCGCCTCTCGCCTCGCTTAACCGTTTGTCGCAGCGAAAAATGCTATTTATGAAAGCAATGGAAAATTGTGTGCTCTACAGCTTTTGTATTCATACATTTTTTATTACAGGCTACCCCAAACAAAGATAATGCGCAAAACCAATTGTGGTCCTAATTTCTTAACTTTTTTCGCGCTATAACTTAAAAAGTATTAACTTTACGAACAAAGTTGATATGACTAAATTAGTAAAGATCTAACAAAATATATTTAAATTTCTGTAGAAGATGAGATATTTACGAAAAACGATTTTCCTACTATTATTAACATACCGAGCTTTGGGCATCGCTCTGCCCAGTCACACCAGGATTTTACTTACTGTTACTGTGAGTGCTAACATTTAAAATACATTTTATCCTGCTGCCCGATAGACAACCTTTTATGCAGTCAGCTCTTGGACTATAAAGAGATTGATAATTTTAAGCCCTAAACACTACTTTAATGAGTTATTGGGAGCAGTTGTAATACAGTCATCCAAATCTATTTATTTTTACAAGCTGTGCCAGCTACACAAGTACAGGCTTCCTGTTCCTCCCTAAAATAAATTTAAAATGATTACCACTACAATTTAGGCCCAGAAACGAAATATTTTGATAGCTGAACTGAATTAAATTCTCTAAATTCTTATATTTTTTTTCGAAATAAAGTCCCTTTTTACTATTAGTTTTTATAAAACAAGATCAAGTCACCTGAGAAACTTTTTAATAAAAGCATCTTATACATATCCCTTCTGCTGCTGTTTCAAAAACACAAAAGAAGCAAATAGAGATGTCGACAAACAATTCCAAGGTGCAGACAAAGCAATTGTAAATATGGCACTAAAAAGTTTTTCTCTATATGACTCAGCAGAAATATTGATGATGACTAAAGTGACTCATCGAAAAAATCTAACCGGGAACTGAAAAATCATATTTGTATTGACAAAGTAAATATTATTCATTGAGTACGATATCGTGGATTAGGCCTACTGGAGATACATATTACGCAAACAACGGGCTTGGAACTCACTTCAGCAGTGGTGCGGTAGATAGTTTAATGGAATATTTTTAATATCCACGCAACACTGTGTTAAACGTTTTCCAATATCCGCTCCGATCTGTTGAATTGTTTATAATTTGTATAATGTAATGTAATGTATAATGTATATAATTTTCCAACTGCAGAAAGTTCCTATTTGAAGCTATAAGTAAATAAGAAATTCACTTCGGGAGATTGTGCATTGTATCTATGTACATATAATATATATATGTTACACATATATGCAGAGCATGCTCGCAAAGTGGAACAAATATACTCGCACAGCCATATCTCTTTAGGATATCTATCAGGGAAGTAAGTAGTAGAACGTAAAAAGTAAACTTCGTTACATGGATCCCTGCGTTTCCAGAAACCTTTAAATTAATGATGTCAAGGTTTCTGCCACAGGACTCCCACCCAAGATTTTTCTCAGAGGCATAGAAATACGTTCGCTCTATTTTCGCACAGCAGGAAATGTCCACAAACGACACCGAGAAGTCACAACCAGAACCTCCTATACGAAAATCAATTTTTCATTACTTCGACACCAGCTCCTCGACATATACGATACGTGTATGTCCATCTCCGCGTTCCCCGCATGTTAAGCGTTTGCAGAATTCCCAAGAAAATGTTCGCCGAGGAAGAATATACATTCCCTCTAAGAATATCTATATTTTGACTATACTTGATAGCTTCCTGGAGCACAGTCTCCTTTTATATTGTCTCGTTTTTATGGGCGAACATGCCAATGAGACAATGCCATCATGCATCCCAGACGAATGGATGTTCGGCACTATGGACGTTCAGACTCGCATATATCTGCACATGAAATATAAGGTCCGGAACTCGTTGAGTGTGAGGAAATATTTGTGTTTTTTTGGGGCTATGCAGACATGAAATACGGTTTTTGTGTTGCCAAGAATTTTATTCCGTCCTAGCTATCTTTGAGTAGCTTTGGTTGGATGCTGCACAAGTGCATTTCCTTCTTTGAACATTTAACATGCACACACCTTTTCCGAGTGTGAGAATGCATTGTTTATGTTGTATGTGTTTCAACTTGTGAACTTATGAATAAAATACCCATTCTGTGAAGAGAACTGTTATTTTTTAAAAACTTCTTTTGGTAATTACAGCTGGGTTCTTTTATCTCAAATTTTGAAGTGTGAATCTACAATACAACTTAAGATATTTTTTTATTTAGCGAAGAGAAAAACACTTGCCAAGTCCATTCATTCAAAGTCATAAATTTTATAGGCACTTTATAAAATTCCGTTTTTTAGCGAAAACAAATATACCATAAAATATGTTATGCATTTTTCTGAATCGGATATACCTTTTTAGTTTTTGTGTAAAAAAAAAGATAAACTACGTAGTTACAGAACCATTTTTTGGAACAAAAGCACCGCTTTAATATGGTTTCGCGTTTTCTCATTCCTTTTATTTATCTTTTCTTTTCCCTTTAATATATTATTTCGCAATAAATGTTCTCTTTCTTATTTTTCATATTATTATCATATTTTATTTTTGGATTATTGCCTGTTAACTTATATTTTCATTCCATTAAACATGTACTGAGTAACATGTAAATCTTGTGTAAAATTATTAAATTAAACGAATATACACTGTAAGAGCTTCCCACAAGTGCTTCGGTTTTTACCAATTGCAGTACGAAAGTGTTCCCCTAACAGTATTCTTCATAAATCTCTTCCATATATTCTATAATTCTAATCCTGTTAAAACAACTACCCTCTTATCAATATGGGAGTATTCGTCACTATCATTACAAATACGCATAAATATTTGCAATCTTCAAACCTGATACGGTGAGGGTCGAGCAAATCCCCATGGAGATAAAGCCCTACTGGCTAATCTACATAAGTTTAATTGATATCCATAATACCAGAAAGTGACATTTAATGGCAGTTTAATTAATAATTTAAACGGAGCAATTTTATTGCCAGATTTCCGAACATTACAGCATTATATGTTATATGTTTTAAATACTTTATCGGGAGAGTGCTTATAGGGTTATTGAGGTAGAAATTAAAAGCATTAAAACACTACACCACTCTACATAAATTTTTTAGAGTAATTGGTTTATGATTAAGGATTACCAATCAACCAACTGACAGACCTCAGATTCCAGTCGCCTACAGATGTCGATTGCTTATTTTCATAACAGTCGACAATTAATCCCGCACCCTGCTGCCAGGTCGAAGGCAACGAAAGTGTTGCCTTCAATTTGCTGGGATTCTTTCACCTAGCACACATTTTGCTCTTCCACGCGCAAATCAGCCAAACTCCATTCCCACTGTGCAATCAGTCGATAATTTCACATTTTTCCTGCGTTTGTTGTTGCAGTCGAACTAGAGGTGGCGGAGTCAACGTGAAACGCTCTCGATGATGCAGCGAAGCCCACCTCGCCAGGAAAAGGAGGATATTGCGGCAACAACCACTTGAATTGTTCTACGAGTACTTGTTGTCATATGTGTTCACCTGGATGGCCGTTTGTGAATATTGTGCCGCGAAACGGAAAGAACCGTTTATAGAGCGGTTTTTTCGAAAGTCAATGTTTGCATTTCATTTGATTAAAATCGATACGTACCTCTATGGAATATGTAGTGAAGTTGAGCATTGGACTGGAAACATCTTTCAGTGCTTACAAAGCGTTCGCTGCACACGTCGGCTATTCTTAATTGATTCGACTGTCCCATTCAGACTGGCAGGCATTGAGGGAATATTCGAATTGCATAGAGCGGAAAGAATACTGTGGCCTGTGGATTCTATAATTGACAATGAAATCGAACAAATAGGATGAAGCTAATTAGATGGGGTTTGATGATTGCGAATAAGTGCATTTCTTTTATGTCCAAAGGTTGATGAGCCACATGTCTAAGAAAACGTTCGGTTTGTATTTCCGTTTTCTCGAAAGAGCCATAAATGCGAGGTAATTATAAGATTTCTTCAAAAATAAACTTTGATGATTCGATTTGGTAGAGCTACACAAATATTTACGGACATCAATTACTTAAACTGCTTCTTTGGTTGGGAGATCTGTTTGAAAAAAATTTTGTTTTCACTATAAATACCAGAGGTGTAAGAAAGATGAGTTAAAATACCGGAAATGGAATTTATGATTCATGCAAAACTCACGCTGTTTACATTTCTTTCATCTTTGTGTAGTACGTAATCAAATTAGAAGGTGACGTCAAAGTATAAACTCAATTAATGCAATTTATATTTTCAAAGATATCTTTTATGTGGCGACTTAAATGGACTTATATGTAATTAGGTTTAACAGTGTAACCCTAATATATTTCTTATGAAGAGTGTGTACCATTCATTGCTCCTGTATGCATCGAATATTTGTAAAAGGCTACCACTAGGAGTAGAGAAACTTTCCCGTAATATTTATATATTTTTTGTTCGCATATCGGAACAATTTGATGGTGTGAGTACCCAGTCCTCTCTATTTGGGATACAAACCACATATTCCAGCTATGAAAGATTGATTAACTAACATCACAAAAAACTAATAAGTCAAGGGTTAGTAGCCATATGTCCATGGATTGTCAAGCTTTCGACATTTTACCGAGACTTGCCTTAATTGTTCACAAATATTAGAATAGAATCTTCTATAATGAAGGCATTTCAGGCACCATCGATTTAGAGCTGAATTCATGTTTTCAAAATATAACCAGCGATCAGTCCAAATTAGACGGTTTTCTCCATTTTTGCTGAGGATGATTGTTTGAGATTATTATGAATTTGATCCCGCTAAATATTTAGACTTTCTTACAAAATATCAAACCAACATTCGTTTTGGATTTACTGACATATTCTATAATAATATCAAAGAATCTTCCAAAACTTTTTTCGTCTTTGGATCTGAAATTAACACCCATAGTACAAATTGATGTACCTATTTATTAATATCTATTCAGTGACGCTGAGAACAAACGTGGCCGACGCAGGTCAAAAGTGCTCATTCCCCTTTCATACGGTGTATCGATAATAACAGCTATGGAAGTTATGAACACGCACAATAAATCAAAGGGCATTTAGGGCATTGATCTTGTGCAGTTTGCCAATTGTCAAAATAAGCTCAACCATTTTATTTGTCGTCTTCGGAGATGCCACAATAAAGGTATTTTAACTTAAGGCGATATTGTTTAGAAAATATTAATCATTCGCAAGATTGAAAAAATATAAGCAATTGAAATAAATCAACTTTATTGGCGGAAATAAATTTTCTCGAATACCGAGCGCTTTACGTCCGTTACTTGGGAATCGTTTAATAAATCGCCAATAAATCCGGACTGCGCTCCAAAGGAATGAGCACAGCGGCCCTTAAAGTCGCCGGGCCGGAGGAATGAATGAATCATGACGCGACAAATCATTTAAAACGGTCACAAGGTCATTGAAGATACCTCGTTTATCAAAAAGTAAGCGGCTGGAATTAAAAGCCATTTTACCGCGAATCCTTGAGCAAAGCAATGAGCGCTCTTCCATCTGGTTAATCTGGCAGATCGACCTCGTAAATAAAGACTCCGAAAACAAATCCCATTTAGAGCACAAGTAGGAGAATGCCGCCCGCCGCCGGGGCAAACTTTAAAGTTCCTTCCAGTTGAAGACGGTTGAAGATTATCCTTTTGCTTGCTGCTAAAAGGCCTCATGACAGGCAGTGGTAAGCACTGCAGACACGCGATAAGAATATTCTGAGAAAAAGACCGAACGTCGACCAGCATGAATTGGAGTTGTCCCAGAGCGCTTCTCTGCACCTGCCCCGCTCTCATGCATCACACCTTAGGGTGATGGTAATCCCTGTTTACTTCCAGAGGACTGCTTCACGTTCCTGTAGCTTTGAAAGGGCCGGGCAGGCTCCCGATCGAAATTGCATTTACCGGGTCGGGAAAAACAAATCCAATTAAACGATGAAAAGCTGCAGCGGGTCCGAAAGGGACCTGAGCAGACTTGCTGTAAAAAAAAGGAGCTTCCGACACTGGTGCCCTCGGGAAGTTTCACGGGCGTGATAAGAGGGACTACGCTTGTTGTTCGGCAACAAGATAAATGAGGTGTCGACGAAGATTTGTAAATTTAATTAAGAAATGGAATTTTGGATTGTACAAGGCCCGGAGCTTCTTACCACTCCACAGCGTGTACAGCGGGGTGCGTCAATCAGCTTAATCTGCCAAAGTCCTCTGTATAATAAATTGGACGACTGGTGAATAAGTAACGAATCGATCAGTGATTAATTTGCTCCGTTCTTGTGGCTGCCTATATCTCGGGGGTAGTGAACGCCGGAACAGCTCCATTGGGATACAACCAATCGGCTACTGGTTCAGGAGGCGACGAGTAAGTTAATCTAGTTGTACTCACACCACACGAAATTGCCCGCCTTCGCTAGAGCGACGGATTAAAAACAAAAACATTTTCTATTTTACGTTCACTAATTGTAAGTAGCCTCGGTTTGCGGTTTGATTTAATTCGTAATTCAGTCCCACTTGTACGGCTGCCTCTAAGTGTTCGAATTTCCTCACAGACACAAAGTTTTCAGCTGGTCGAATGATATAGTCGAATACTAGCATTGTGACTTCTGGTGGTAATTAAGTAAAACACACACACACGTGGACACACCGAAGTGCAAATTGTCGCTTCCAAAATAAATTAGTAATGTGGAGAGAACAATCACCCGTATTATTTTGGCATACGTTAAATGATATACGGGATGTATTAAGTAAATTAAAAGGAACTATGTATATCCCGAAAAAGTTAAATGAAGGATTCTCAAGTCTAGCTAGTATTTATGTGCGCCAGGAGGGTCATATCTATATGTTCATATGGATTTATCATAATGATAATTGCATATTATTTCATTAAGAATGATTTTTCTATGCAAAAATGATGGTTATGTTTCTGACTGAATATTTGCCTTTCACGAAAAATTCAATAAACTGAACTTTTCGCTAAACGCAACATTTAAATCAACACTTTAGAAATATTTAGATATTATATTTGATTAATAAAATTTTTGAATTGCTGACGAATTCACTTTTCGTTCAATCCAACTCATCCAATTTCCATTGAAGAATGTGATGAAAATAACGATCGGTATTGATCCTCACGGAATTTATCGTAGTACCAGATATAGAACAAAAATATGGCTGTCTCCTCACCTCACATGACCACTAAAATGTTTTTTTTTTTAAAACCCGCCTGGATTGGTCCAATTGGCTGAAATTGAATCCAAAATACAATGTTGCAATTTCAGCTATAGACGGGTTTTGCACTTTTGTAACTTTACAATTTGGACGCACTTTCCTGTATTAATATATACACAATCAAGTATTTCGTCGTTGGACAACACCTGACACATTATTCCACTCATGTCTGTGTCTGTGTTCTATAGTTAGTGAGTCAGAAATTCGAAACTGTGAAAATTGTGCAGACGAATACATATGATAAAAATAATTGTACGCTATTACCAGACAGTTTAATCGATGGGTCAAATCTGTCTTAAATATATTGCAATTTTACTAAACAGATTAAAATTGTAAGTTAATTAGTCCTACTACTGCTTGACGTTGGGTAAAAATTATTTCATGGCCTTTTAGGGTTCTCAATATTTAAAGGCGATTGTATCCTATTTAGTGGATTCAATTACATTTGAGATGAAGGATGACAGAGCAATTTGTTTGGTCGTCATTTTATTTATATCTGGAAAATTTTTCAGAAAATTGTGAACCCAAAAGAGAAAAAGTCAGCTCCTTCACTCGCCCGTGTACGTCCGTTTCTTCGATGGTATCGATTGGGAAGCAATCGGATGAATATTAAATGATAAATTAGACATCCGAAGTGATGAGAAGCGAAGTGGCTGATATCTCCGTCTCGTGATATTTAAAGGAAACTAGGTCAGCTCTAAGTGATAAAAACAGAGACATAAAGTCACTTGACAACCTCATGGCGCTTAGGACTTTTTGTGCCATTAACTCCCTAAATAAGTAAACACTTCTTCTCTCCATGGCTATCCCCAATCTCATAAGAGATTCATAGGCCCGAACTCATTCAGAATTCATTTGAATTTCCAAACAAATCAAGACTGGTTTTGTGCTTAGCATCACCGACAACGCGCATAGTATTTTAACATTTATCATTGGCGTTGCTCCTGTCTAAATTTTCGAGAATTCATAAAGGCGTGCTACAAATTGCTGCTACAAGCTATTTGCAGATGCTGAGAAAAATGTCACCCTCACGCTGTGTGCAGGCATTTATTAATTCGAGGTCTAATTGAAATTTATTAACTTCCTCAAGACGGGCACAGCAGAACAGTCACCTCCCTCTTGGAGGTCGTTATCTGTGCCATGCCAACTTCGTTACGACCAGGACTTTAGCGACCCAGTGGGTGTGTCTTCATTATCAGAAGGGGGGATTTTTTTAAGCACCAAAATTGTATAAGCCTCCCAGGTTGGGCGAAAGGAGCATAAATTGAAGCCTTAAAGGCTGATTTCGCTTTGATTCCACAAACTTTAGTAATTAGGGGGAACTTAATGAGGCGCGACTTGAAAATTAATTGGAACGACTCTGGAACGTTGGGGCAAGAAAAATTCACCCCACAAAAGCATGGACGGTGATAAAGTATTCTCTGTGGTGGTGGTGGCTGAAAGAATTTGGAAAAAGACTCCAAAAGATAAGCATGGTAAAGTGGCAAACTCAAAGCTATAAATCCTATTCTGCTCGGATGACCCACATACTAGTATTTATGTGTTTAGGTTAATCCCTAAGCATGTCCTCCAATTTTTTTCTATTATATTTCTTCTGTTTTCTCGGATTAAATTTCCGCCATTTATTCAACAAAAAATTAATGCTACAATGTTAATTAGGAAACCTTAGATTTTTTGATAGTAAATGGGCTTTTAATTATAAGTAGAAAAGGCCATCTATATAATATGATGAAGAATTTGTAGAGGCATATTAAAATCTTTTCAAGAGCTTCTTATGGGACTGCGGATGGCTTTTTCCACAAATACGCGCAAATTTCTTCACATTATAAATTCTGCTTTACGATTATATGTTCCCTTAAAAAGAAATAACTCAAATCATCATTAAAGATGCTGTGAATAATCTAGACTGGAACTACATATCTCGCCTGATTTTCTTAAGATGTGCATAAATTCTATAATAGATCCACTGACTAAGATCGTTAATGTATCACTAGAGGAAGGTCATTTCTACTTAAGGTCTACTTAAGCCCATCCATAAAAATGGTGCGAAGCATTTAATCCAGAATTATAGAGCAGTATCCTTCATGAAAACAATTTCCAAATTATTTGACTGTATTGTTACTAAAAAAACTCTCTTTTCTGGTTAAGGAAATAATTTGTCCACAGAAGCATGCATTTTTGAAAGGTCATTCCACTGTTACCAATCTTGCTTTATTCAACAATTTTTATGAACGCAACTGAAAAAGGCTACCAAGTAGATACAACTGATTTTTCTAAAGCATTTGCCAATGTAAAGATATCTATTTTGGGTGAGAAACTTCGCTCTATGGGCATTTACTCTCTTTACTTCAATGGATTTCTTCATACCTTACAAACTCGAAACAAATTGTTGTAATTGTTAATTGGTGATGTAGGGTAGTTGCTGCTGTTTCAGAGCTGTCACAGGGTAGTCATTGTGGTCCCATTTAAATTTTCTTATTTATTAATGATATTGTTACGAAATTTGCCAGCCGAGCGGCTAGCTGACAAATCTCGGTGACGGAAATGTTCACAAAAAAAATTTGAAGACGGGCTCGAACCGCAGACTCCGGCGTGAAAGACCGTGCGTTTTCCGCTGCACCACCGAAGGTTTTGTAGAAGCGCTCGATAGGAGGGAGGAAAGCTTTCTACAGGGCCGTAGTTCCGGGCACATTAAGGAAAACACACCAGCTCGAGTTTAAACTTCAATTTAATAGTTGATTGTTCATTGGATATAACAATCGTGAATCGTTTCACAAAAAAAGTTAGCCGTCGTTGTCGCCTTATCGCCCGCACACACTCAGTACGACTGGTCCATTGCTCTCCTCTGAAGCTCAACTGATGCCGTTTTCAGAAATGCAGGGGGGTTAGTCCAGATGTTGAGGACTGGCTTATAGCTAAGCCCACAAATGTTTTCAACCAACAATCGATTTTTGTAACAATATCGTCAAATATTTTTCATACGAAAATTGTCTTATTTATGCTGATGACTGATCAGGTAGCTCACGTTGATGAAAGAATAGACTTGGGCATAACAAATGGATTACTTTGATCTTGTAAGTGTTTTCGTATTTTTATTTCATTGACTTGAAGTTCAAAGTTATAGTTGAGCTATACACCGAGTCCAAATAACACTTCTTTATTTTAACTAAGTGATTTCCTAAAATGGAGCGCTAACTAACAAATGAATCATTTTCTGTCTCGAATTCGTAATAAAAAATAAAAATAATACAACTAATTTTGATCAAAAACCGAATTTAAAAGTGGGCAGTCACGTTCTGAAGATACGACACAAGAAATCTTGGTATCGTCATCGTAACATAAAATTTTGGAATATTTCAAACAATCAGGCAAATCATTAATAAAGATAATAAATAGTAGTAGACGTAGGCGGGTGCCCTGCGGTACACCAGAATTATTATGTATCTCTCCAGACAGAAACTCGCGAAATAATAACTACTTGCTTAGTGCGACCCGTCAAGTAAAATCGAACTTACTTAACAAACAGGGCTGGAAATCCAAGAGCAATCAGTTTATGAATTCAAATACCATGATTCTATCATATACTTTACTGAAGTCAGTAAAAATGCAATCGACTTCATTTCCAGATCCAAAACAATGTTCGTGGTCGATAATTAACCTAAGAATGGTTTGCTTTAATTGCAATGAAAACATAAAACGGTATAAATATGGCTTCCCAATAATGCACATTTTAGCGACACCTCTGTAGTTAGATATTTCATTTCTGTTGCCTTTTTTGTTTGTTTTAAAAAAATTTAATTTTAAAGAATGAATGAGCCCAAACAACGCGGGATCAGCTTGTAAATAATAAAAGCAGAATGCAAGAGGATTAATTCTATAAAAAGGTATAAACCCACACAGTTTAAAATTCAGTAAAATAAGATTTCAAGCAGCTACGCGTCGATTAGACCATTCATAAATTTCTACGCAATGACGCGGCACGTCTTACCGTATGTTAGAGTCGTATCTAAATACTTATACCGTAAAGTAAACATGATAAGGAGGCTATTAAGGATATACCCGCAACTCCACACAGCCTTACAGTATGATTTCTAAGGATTTCAAAAAAGTAATCATTATCCCCTTGCATATACATAATCCTGATCATTTCCTCTACAATTTTTTATGAAAATATACAGTCCTACATGGTGTTGGGTTGGGCCAACGTTTTCATAAAAAGGCTATTTGTGGAAAAATAATCCGAGTTAAATTTAATATTAAGCCTCGGGGCGACGTGTCTGTCATCAATCAAAATATATTAAAATTACGAGCCAGAGACGTGTGCCACAAGCTGTGATTAATTTCTCCCGACTGCCGAGGAGGCGGGACACGTGGCGTATCAGCAGCCTTGACCTCGAAACACATCTTCTCGGATATCTTCACACGTCAGGCGATTGTCGTTTGTCAATGTGTGGCGGAGTCCCCAATCCAAACAACTAATTCGTACCGTAATGATTAGCGCCTCCGCCTATCCCAAATATACCGTAGTGTTGTAGCCCCACAACACCGGATCTTCCGGCATCGTACTCGACATGAGACGAATAAAAGCTGCGGGCGAAAAGCCCTGATCGTGTCGCATTAATTCGACTCCCCATAAGGCAAATTCTCCTCCCACCACAGCAGCTTATGGTCGATTGCAAAATTCCACGGGAGCGTTCTGACGTTGTCCTCCCGAATTTCGTTCGCGGAGGAGCTCTGCTCTTTTCTGGAGCCGGCGGCCTTCATGTGTTTGTTCATTGAAACTGTGACACGCAATAAATTACGGACTAAGATTAAGGGCCCAGCGGACGGGGACATGCTGCGAGGAGTGGGGCTGGGCCGTAAAGCTGCAATAACACGGGGGTATTTTGGGCGAACGTGCTAGAATATTGCCTGTTTTGCAGCGCTTGTACAGAGGAATGTGTCCTTCGGGGAGAATGCCCCCTCGACTTCTTATCATACACACTGACAGATTTTTATTCGCTGCAGACGCCAGAGTTGCCTTGGAGGGCTCCAAAGACTCCTCAGGCTCTGCAGGATACCCAGACTTCCCCGTGCTATTGAATTAAAGCTCATTTACAGAAGTTTAGCAGTTCCTTAGAGATTGTTTTAGGGTGCAATAAAAGAACCACGACTTACTTTCCCGCCCCGAGCATTCTTTTGGGAACCCTGCCTTAGCACATAATAAATTGAAAGGCAGCAGGATTAGTTTACTTGTGTTTTCATGTTCAGGTCCGCCGCCGCCGCTCAACGTCTTTTAGCAGCAGTAAAAGAAAGTCTCTGTCGCTATTTTCAGCCCATGACTGAGATTATAGGGGAAATCTTCGGAAGCGT
The DNA here is from genome assembly GCA_947538895.1 of Neoitamus cyanurus. Taxonomy (NCBI): domain Eukaryota; kingdom Metazoa; phylum Arthropoda; class Insecta; order Diptera; family Asilidae; genus Neoitamus; species Neoitamus cyanurus. The sequence continues at coordinate 37,324,311 of OX384543.1, forward strand.
ACGTAGCTTGTGGTTACAAGAAGTTGCTTCATGCCGCACATTATTCGAATAAAATCTTCCACATCAATGGAAACCCGTTTGCTCTAGTTTCGATAGCAGGAACTTGTTGAGATGACAAAAAAAAGGTAGCCTTGCTATAGAAATCATTACGAAAAACCGATCGACTTTTGCACGTATGATATGTGAATTTGAAACTACTTTTCAATATATACAACTCCAATGAGAACGTTTGTAAATAACCTTAAAACAGAGTAGTCAAGGTTGCGATATTCCTGGAAAATTTTCATGAAAATAGACCATGATTTCCACATGAATATCGTGTACCTGTTTTTCTCGTGGTTCCTTAAATCGCTTGTGCCACGCTACCCTTGTATGGGACGGGATAGAGAACCATCTTCATAAATACAACATTTGAAGTGGTTCCGATGGAGTAGTACCACTTTTTATTAAATGGTTTTATTAAGCTTCGCTCCGTATATTCATTTGTTTGTTTGTTTGTTTCAAATTTTGATATCGATTTTTCGACAACTTCTACTCAACCGATTCTGGTGAAGCTTTCCATGCGTATTCAGTCCGCATGACAATACAATATAGTACATTCAATTTTATGGTACATCGAATATGGCGGCCATCACAAAATTGCGGGTTACCGTTCTTTTTACAATCCCCCCGTTATGGATATCAAATGAAAGGGTATAACGAGTAGAATATAATTAATGCCGGATAAATGAAATAAAATCAGGCTAACCAAAGAAAGAATACTAAAAAGTGAAAATGAAAAATAGGAAAAAAACAATTGAAGATGTTGAAAATAATTATGGGTCAGCAATCTGAGGCTTTGATCAGACTAAAATAAAATCGTGGATAGAAAACACATGATATAATAACATAATAACAGTATGATTTCCAACCTCAAATAAAACAAAGTATTCTTTTAAATATTTGTTTGCCGGTCTTTTCTGAATACTTCTGTCAAAGTTGATGTATTTTCTTTGATTATGTGTTTTATGTTCACGTAACGTTTCAATTCATGTTCTATATGAAAGTGCTAGTCTTTTTTATGTAATATGTTATGTTTGTACTATGCAAATGTTTAACTTTATTTGAAATCGGCATATTCCAGTTTTGTATTGTTGTTGTTGTTGTTTCGGCAAGATTTTGGCTGGAATGTTCTGGAAATGCGGTTTTACGTAAATGTTGCTTGTAGCATGCATGTAGTTGTGGTATGGGGTATAAACTTCTTGCTTAAAAAATAAAAAGGTACTATGAATAAAACTTTAGTTTATAAAAGAAAAGTTGATATATGTGGTACTTATGAACAGGCGAACGAATACCACTAATGACAGCAATGGTACATGATGTATTAGTGCGCGAATACGTTTCGCGAAGGAGGAAAAATAAAATAAGACTCTGATTTTCATAATAGTTGAGAAACACCCAAATATGTACAGGGTCAGAAGGGTATGCAGAATATAAAAGGACAAATATGTTTAAATGTTTTATTAATGAAAAGCAAGTAAGGTAAAAAATCGCGAAAAATTGAATACATATACACATACCTACATCTCGAAATTAAATTTTGTAGCTGATGGTAACCCCACTCACACCAGCGCACATGTATTTATTTTTCCATCTGACTACTGCATTCAAACAGCAAAAATAAACAAATAAACAAATAAACACGAGAACGCTCGGAAAGCAATAATTACGGGCGACATTAATTTAAAAATGCAAATGCGAAAGTTTATTTTCAGAATTTCATTACGGAAGTGAACTTTGCTCATTAAAAGCACACCCAGGAAGGAAATACTTTTGGGGATACTACTGGGTCCACAAAGAGCAGGTATTACCCTGCGGAATATTGTGCTGTGGCTATTTCCTCATTACTTGGAGCGCACACCTTCCGAAATGAGTTTTAATTCGAGGAAATAATTTCGTTTAATTAGTCCGGTTAAATGTCGCTGACGTAGTGTGTACCATCCGTTACCACAAAAAGAATTCCAAATATTGCGCTCATTAGTAGGAGCAAAAGATAGTTCTCAGTTCCCCATGCCTATACATAATGCAAAAGATTCAAAATGGATTACATCCAACGCGACTTTTTTAATAATTTTTATTTCCGCGGAAAGAGAACGATCTTGAAACATACCATAATTAAATAGAGCCCGGTACTGTGCATATATCCCCTTTTGTGGCGGAGCTTCGATAAATCTCCGTACGTGATAAATTTTCCAAACATTCAACTTACTCATCAATACCGTCCCATGCGAGCCAAACCGAGCCCAACCAGAATCCCCGAACCCTCGATGGAGTGCCGTGAAAGCTTTTTTATGTTTTCCGATCCTCTTTTGGGAATTTTTTATGTTTACAGAAAAACCGGGTATAATTCTATTATGAGCCTAAACGTATTGTCATTCCGCTGGAAAGTGTGAGGGAGGCACAGCGCAGTAGTATATGATCATTCCAGTCGAGATTTACTTATTGCCTGTTGCCGGGGATTTTCAAGGCGGCGCGAAGTCAAATTCAAAGTGGTTTAGGATAAAAGGGGATTTTCGCGCAATTGGCTCAATTTATCCGAAGCTGACAGCACTCAAACGACCCCCAGCTGATCCGAAACTTGTTAAAGTGGAATTAGGTCGCAATAGAGGAAATCTTGCGAACTTACAAGGAATACAAAGTTGAACTGCCGCGGAAATAATCGCCGCCATAATCCACCATAATTACTAATGCGGAATTGAGTTTGGAGCAGGCAAGTGTAAGAAATGAATACGAAATGAGTTTCATCGCTTAGGTCATGAGCGAGCAGAAATTATTAAGTGCGATTAATTCCGTTCAACGTCACTTTGAGGCTTTGAAGGTTTGCTCAGTGAGAGCCAGTCATGGTGAAGACATTTCCAACCAAGTTGCATAGTAATTAGGGCGGGATTACGAGCTTTCCGTGGTGCCAGCCGTAATTAAGGCAACCTGGCTGTTATGCAATTGGACACGTTTTTTAATTAAAATTTTATGCTTGCCCTAAGAAGGTGTGCTATGGACTCATGCCATTCCTTGAGCTCTGTTGACGTACCAAACCAACAGCGAGGTACGATACGATCAAAGCTAATCTGAAGCTTCCGAGCGACAGGATGCGCATTAGTGCGAATATTTCAAATTAACTTAGGAACCCAACCCATATATAACTATACTATTGAAAAGATTTAGCAAACATGTGTGACAGGAAATGAACGAAATGCACCTGGTGACAGGCACATTTTGCTGGGAGTGTGTTTTAACGAAATGGTCGTGGTCGTTTCTATCTTACATATGCATCTTGGGGCACGTTAACTGAATTTCTGGGTAACACAATTCAATCCCTTAGTTTCTATAGCAGACGGAAAGAGTGATATCGAAAAGCTTATGAAAATCTCCTTTAAGGACCGTGTTTATATAGAGTGCCCTTAATAAAGTATGTCGATACTGGGCTTCACCATAAATGCTCCCACCTCTGCCACCATTGTTCATTTGTCACACAAATCTTTTTAGACATGTGGATAAGAAAACAAGAAGATCTGCAAATGCACTTGAAATAAAATATGTGTCTATACGAGTATACCAAGAATAAGCAAGTTATTTTACAGGGTTTGCACTTGTAAGAAAAAACTAAGTGCAGATGTTATATATATTGCCTTTCAGATTATTTACATATTTGGCTAATTTATTTCAGCAGATGTAATAGTTCACTAACCTGGAATAATTTTAAGATCATCGTATTTAATCACTACGAAAATGTCAGAGATTATAATTTGAAGACAATTGTTGTTAGCTAGTTAGTTAGATAGTGAGTTGTTAGAAATAAATAAATAAATAAATAAATAAATTACTTGCACCTACAAACGCAGTTGTTTTGCGAATATGGTCTTGGCTTGACGGCTTATAACATACATAATTCGTAGTAGGTTTTACCGGATTGGACGCAGAGTTCGTCACGTGCACGTATGTCATCTTGAAGTACTTATGTATATATTTATACATACCATAGATAGATATTCTTTATTTCACCCTTTTGGCAGAGCACTATTGCTTGTCAAAAAACAAGCGAACCATTAAGCGTCGAATGAATATGCACAAAGTACCACCATCCGAAATTGGTATTTCAGGGACACATGGCCTATGATCCGTCCTATGAATATTTACAAAAAAATTCATCCATGCATTTCATGGGATACTCACTCAGCTCATAAAACATTGGCCTCCATCAAACTTTTCGAATTACACATTCATGTACCTTAAAAAAGATATGCGACCTTATGGGCTGAGTAGCGCTCATAAAAGCAACGGGGAAATGATTGAAATCTTGGCTAGAAAAAATCCTACAAAAAAAAACAAATCGGGATAAGCTTGTAACCCGCATAAACATTTATTCGACTTAATTTGGCTTTTTAAAGCAAAGAGCAGAGTAGGGCCCAATACCAACCACAAAGTTAATGATACCATCGTACTGGGGCACTGAGGCCGAACTGCCTCAGGGATGGCTTTTCGTTTTTATGACTTTTATTCTTCTCTTTATGGCCCTAGGTACTCCTTTCCCAGATAATCCCTCATAAAGAAACAGGCATAAAAGGATCTCTAATATATTTAAATTGTTTGTATAAAGCGCCACTGAGCGCCACGAGTGATTCCTCTTTGTCCTGCGATACTCTTGGGCTACTGTTTGAACAATGCATGGGGTGGTGTCACTCCCACTGGTCCATTTAAGTACACTGTGTTGCTAAAACATCACAGCAGTTGGGCTGGCTTTGCTGTACCCCTTGTCCAGGCCAGGACGAGCGCGTGTAGTATAAGAAACATTTTTTCTTTAAAACATCAAAGCGCGTTCTCCAGGTGGGGGTCGTGCATAGTGTCACAAAGCTTTCTATGCGAGTTCACGGGGTGTTCGTGCGGCATTGCGACTATAATAGTGGAAAACAGGAGTGCCAGAAACAATAATTGCGCCTCACTAAAACGAGAACTTCTTACAAAGTGATTAAGTAGAGTCCTTGCCGCTTTCCTCGGAATGACTCTTTTTGTCTCAGGGTCGCTTTCTGGTTATATGCAGTGCGCAGCTCTGCTTGATGAATGAAAGTCTTAAGAGCTCCGTGAATAGCAGGAATGCCCCAGGAGTTATATTTATCGCGGCATTAAAGCGTAGGTGTGTATTAATGACAGTTACTACAATAAGTCGCTTCTGGGCACCCGCTTGCTGACTCCCCACACTCATCCCCCATGAAATAAAATGGCAGATGCACTTCGTTTTCATTTGCACTCGACCCGGAACCCCAAGTTTTGCAGGGAAAGGAGAGGACGGTTTTTATTAAAACAGATGGTGGACGTACTATGTAGACTTCGTCTTGAATAATTTCCAAGAGTTAAATCATTCTCCTCTGCGATTTATAGAGCTCCACATTCCTCAAGCATTTTATCGTAATATAGAGCATTTTCAAAGAAATTGAAAAAAATTCGCATTTAAAACGTCTCAGAATACCATAAGGGTGCGGGTTGCTCTGAGATGTGCCCCTTTATTAGTTTTTCGCTCGTTTCAACTCAGCACTCATATTTGCTTTGTATCATTCGGGAAATTCATATGCGGCATATGAGCCAATAATGTGACCTCATCATCCCATGTGAACCCTGTTAAATATGCCAGGGACAGTCTGTAGTGAATGGGTTATGCACTCAATAGCGGAAGCTGATTCTCATCGCAACTGACAGGATGAAATGGAATCCAAATGGAAACATGCTGACATTTGACGTCGGCCTCCCATTGTCTAGCGTCACCATGCGGGGGCCGGGCCGCAAAGGGATTTTCACTGTGCATCGGGCTCTTTATGTGTTGTAGGTTTTTTGTTTAGTTTCGGTTTTACATATTATATGATTTATTTTAAGAGTATAGTGATTTATCAAGCATTAGCAAACTAGTAGGAATTGCATTATTTGGTGTAAGAACGTTTCCCTCATCAACTCCGGTAAAAATCATGATTGTTAATTATATTTTCTCATTATCATCAAATCAAAAGTTATTTCAGGCATTTACGTGAAATTATCATTGATCACTTTTATTAATTCGCAAATAAATTCTCTCCGTTTAATTTGAATCAACCGACATTGTTAAATAAAGTGAATATGCGGAAGTAATGTTCCATTGCGGGAGTAAATAATGTTATTAAATAATAAAGCTACTTATTGAAGCATTTATTTTTGTGTTAATTCTGCAGCAGGGATAATTGCATCAGTTACATCTATAAGTAAGGCTATATGTATTATTTTATTTCATATATTGGAGCACCACTTTTTAGTAATCAAAAACGCCAAAATACTTTGTTTCGCAATTTCGCGCACGTGAAAAAACAGAAGTTGCGACCGGGCTCGCTGCCGAGAATATTTGGGGGGTGCTCGGTGGGTACATTCAAGAATTTTTTAACGTTGCATAACTCTTGGGTTTAACCGGTTACGATTGGTTTTTTTTCATTCCATTTTTTTTTTTGTGATTGAAATGTTATGATATCTATATTGTTATTAATTTCCAAATTTGAAGATTTTTTTTGAGTGTTTTTATTTCCCCATTAATAAAAATAAAAAAAGGAAGAACGTATGTCTAGCTTGTCAAATGTAGAATTCCTCAATTATTGTCTTCCAGCTGTTAAATCTGGGATACACGGATATCACATGGACACGGAGAGTGAAAATAGACACGTCAAATTTGAAATAGCACAATCAATATTTGCATTAACAATAAAATTTTATTGCTTTAAAGCAGAGAATAACATCCAAACGTAAAGAACATGTCATGCCTTTTTGTTCTATTTGGTTCGATAGAACTTCAACAACCAGGAATTCAAAACGTAACCTCGAGTGAGAGTAAGTACATCACGAAAGAAGAAAAGGGGTTTAAAGGCGCCGAACTGGCAGTATTTATTTATCTCTCTAAAGAGTTGTATGTGCGGGCGCGATTTATCCGAATGTGAATGTTTTGAGGAAAAAAAGTGGATTCCCCGTGATATCTTTTCCATTTGTGTATTATGTGTGTTTTTATTGGGAGATTTATACCGGATTCTACTGGCCTCCCGGGAAAATTGTGAGAGGATTTATTTTCCACGATTTTTTTTTCTCGCAAATGTATCCTTTTGGGAAACTGCATTAATTTCGCAAATCTGATTTGCTACACAAACTCCTTTGTTCGCAGGTTTTTTTGTACCACTTTCTGAAATTCCACTTTAAAGTTCGCTGAAAAATTATTTTACGAACTTTATATCCCACCTACTGCACTGGACAACTTAATTGGTTGTTAATTAGAATTCTAATTTTGAAACAAATTCATAACCATGCCATCGTGCAGTAGCTTTAAACCCGGTGCCAAAAATTCATTCGTATGGCACAACAGGGCGGGTGCTTGGCACATTTTATTGACAAGACGAATTTCACGCGTGAGGGCAAAAACCTGAAAGCAATAAGCAGACGTCTTGGTCTGAATAATTTTGGCACAATCGGGGCTTCTAATTAATTCATTAGCGTGCACTTCCATTGCTTATCAAAAAGTAATGAGTTTCATCTCGGTGCGGGGCATGCAGCATGAACTTCGAGATGTTGTGAATAGCTTACCGCGCTAGGCTGACAGCGTCAGGTGGATTATGGATTGAATAGAATTAGGTCTTTATGCGAACATATTTTTTGTGGCGATGCTAATGCTATTATGTGAGCATAAAGCAGAGCTCTGGCCGAACGAGATGAGTGGGGTTTAGGAAAACTAGATATCGTCATGGGAATATGAAGCTTGCTTTTATGATTATAGAAACTCAGAAAATACCAAGAACTACGCTCTGATGTAACTAATAATAAATTCTCTCAGAACCACATTTCACCTCTTATTCACTCGAAATGTTTCTTTTCAGGTAAGTTGCCGGAATGAATAATGAGCATGCCAAAGCTGCTGTAAGTACATTCAACCTTATTCCATCTAAGAAACATCTTTGGCTTAAAACGAAATTACGTATTTTCTGTCACATGCATATCTTCGTATCTTTAAATTATGCAAATATCCGCAGGATACAAATATTTTCTTTTATTTTCTGCTGCAAAATCTCCAACGACGTTAAACCGATGGTAAATGTTCATCGGAGAAACATTTTGACGGTGATGCTTTTGAATAATGCAGAAAAAATCATTTCACCCCGAACAGATGTAGCTAAATTTTCGTGTGCTTCTCGTTCCCGGTTAGTCGTTATGAGTATAGTGCACAAAGATTCCTCGTCCTGTGTTTGCTGAAAGCTGCAAGTGAGCCTGCCAAAGTACAAGGCAGTTGCTCTGAATAATTCAGGTGCACAAAAAAGGAAAGAAGCGCGCAAAAATGAGCAGGTAATGCCGGTGTGTGGGTGTGCCACAGATAACAGGTACTGCGACAAATTTTCGTGCACATATCCTCAAAAATATATACATGGCACCCATTAAGCGAATTGAAATATACATTAGAGGCTGGGCTGCGAGAAATATTTTTATAGGTTTGGAAGAGTGGTGCATTAATTTAATGGCACTCGTGGATTTATGATATCCCTATTTTTATATTTACAATGCTAAATTTTAATTTATTGTAAAAGGGTGCCTTAGGTACCAATTTTGAAGTGATCAATTTATTTTTGTTTATACTTGGTTCCTTATACGTTTACACTTAGGTATTCCCATTTTCATTACATTAAATTCGTATTTATGCAGGTAATAAATAGTCCAGTGCCATTAGACAGTCTTCCATATAATACTTTTAAACTATTACCGTTCAATTTCCCGAATGCAAATTCCCGACAAACAATTTTCCCGAAAACGATTATGCTGGATGTGAAATACATGAGTAATTTTGAGGCCTCCAAATTTAGTTACACAATGAGAACATGCATGTCATTAAGGACCTAATGTCCTACAGGGTCCTACAATGCTTAAATATCCGGTTCAAAATATCCGCGACATAATATACGGAACCTATTTGACCCAAACTTTTAAACTTCAACGGACTGCCATGAAAGTCAGTGTCACTGATATCGAATCTGCCATCAAAATTCAAAATGGCGGATCCAATATGGCGACTGAAATTGCTCAATTTCTAGCAATTTTAATGAAAATTAATATGAGGACGTCTTTTGAGTTACAGAATTCAAATCTCCCAAAATTCAAGATGGCGGACCCAAAAAAATTCTGTCATTTACAAAATGTGTTTTGAGTGAAATTTGCTTTTTACAAAATGTCTATTGGCTGAAATTTGCCTTATTTTATCGGCCACATATTCACAGTTATTGTACAATATATACTACATACATGTCACAAGGTCAGGCCTACTGCAGCCAGCGATACAAAAACAGAGTTACGAAACCTGGTGAATAATGGCTCGAAAAATTTTATAGTAGTAGGAGTTCCTAAATAGTTCGCAGTCGAAGAGAATCTGTTCACCGTATCAGTGACTCTTATAATACAGTCGTAGATGCTCCTACATGAAATAGACAATTGTGTCTTGCCGGCTAAGGGAAAAAAGGCTCAGTAGATCCGCAGAATCGATTCCGCCGTTAATAATTTCATAAAAAAAATAGGTCATCAGTAATCATCGCAAGCGGTGTTAGATTAAACCTACCCTCCAGATCCGAGTAATCGTGTCCAAAGGGGTACATCGAAATACCGGATCGAAACGTCAGAATGCGTAAAAATTTATGTTGGATGGACTCAATTTTGCGTTTGTCGGTTATTGTAGATGGTGCCCGCATATTACAGAAGCATGACTAAGGTGGGGTCAAGCGAGAGCTGTCTTAAGGTAGCGGCAAGTGGATGGAGATGAAAAATTAACCGTATTCTTATTAATGACACCCAGCACATGATACGCTTTCAGATGTGACACCAAAGATTTAATTTAGGGTTCAAAATGACCCCAAGGCTCGCGCTGGAATACTTCTCCCTCCAAGATGTACTGAAAGGCCTTAGAACGAAAGATTTGGAACATTTTGCAAATTTTGGATTTTGATTTAATTTTTTTATTTTTCTGTTTTTTCCATTTCTTATTCGTAGGCTTTAATGTGGTTTGGTTTTTCCAGCATTACATTACATTACATTTGTTACTTCATATTAATTGTTTACCTACTTAATGAACAAATAAGTTTAATTCTAATTCTTGATCTCAAAAACAGCAGCCACACAGTACAATAAAACGGTCAGTAATTTTTGATTTTAAATTGTCACATATTTTTCATTATAACGTATTCCATTTATTTTTTACAAATTTGTGATAAATTTTAAACAGTTGTAGCTGATTAATTGATTTAAATTTCTTATTAAACACACAATTATTTTTAAATATGTCTTATGCGTTGTATCAAGTCAACCCCTTAAAAGCGGGTATTATAATAAAACCACAATGATCTATCCTTCATCCCGCGCAATTCCTCTCCATCAAAGTTAAACGTCACTAAAACGTCAGCTTACATGACCGATTATTGTGTTATACTCTTTGTATGCGTGTTTCATAGAAAAATTCTCACATTTTTCTGCATGAGTTCCTAAAGCAATTTCCCAATCGGAAGCAGTTTTACACGCTGTCACGTATCGAGCTTTCCACAAAACATCAACAAGTAGGGTATTTATAAGAGATTAGATGATGATAACAATTGAAGCGCTTTTGTCCGCCTATACCGGCGGATATTATCGTACCTGCGGAAAACGGCGGTGTATTGAAATATAAATTTAAATGGTGCCGTAAAATTCAATGGGCCTGATGTTGGTAGCATTGGCGTTAAAGAGCATCACGGATTTTGGGGGGACGCAGAAATCGACTATTTTTCATTATTTTGCACATCACCAGATTACATCTGGATTAGCATCGAGCAATTTTCTTCACTGGATTACAGCCGTTAGAGGACGATGGTTGCTTTCTGGATTTTCGTTGTACGAATTGAAAGCGATAATTATTCAATGAGTACATACTGAGGTTAATCGGTATCAGGCTAATTGTAAAATTTATTCATAATTAATAAATTTTATTTAAGATTTAGAAATGGCTGTTCTTGAAAAATGTTGTTCCTGATTTTTCAAAGATTTTATTAAAAACGAACAAGTTTATATTTTATCATTTTATGTGCAACTAAATGTTTTATTCCAATCAAATATTCATCCCGAATCCGAAATCCGGCGGATATCAAATCCATTGGTTGTTTCAAACTTTCAAGCCCATGCTTCAAAATTTCCTGCATTCCGCAAGATCTTGATTCCCGTGGGATTCCATAATTGGGGACGTTCTGTTGAGATATTATGGACAATAAAATCGAGCGTGCAACATCGAGATCCACATATATTTTTTTTTCAAAAAGTTTTCTACGAATAAATTTGTACTTGGACGAGTCGTTCCTCTTCGCAAAGGCAACAAGATGGGCAATCCAATAAAAATAAAAATATCAAATTAGGAGTTTTAGATCATTGTTTTAAATTTCGCAAGTGACTGTGCCTGCAGTGGTAGAGATAGATCAACATTGCTGGCATTTTTGGAAAGCACATTAAAATAATAGTATGGTTTTGCGTGAGTTCTCTGCGTTAATTAATTCAAAACATAAAAATAAAATTATAATGTGCATCCCGAATAAATAAATCACCCTGTAATTCGAAAACGGTTAGATACCCCACCAAGTTTAACTTTTTCGGTAGACATTTTGAGTCCGCAATTACTAGTATGAGCTGCCTGTTTAATCATGTGATGACATTACTTGCCTACTACATATTATCTGGAACTAAAATGAAAAAAAGAAAAAGCCCGATAACGGGAGAAACGAAAAGTACTGTATTTTATCTATCTTGAAAATGATATATCTACTTAATAAAATCCATCCATTCTTTGGTTGACACTAACAAATAGCAGAAAATTGAAAGCGCACCCTTCTGGATACAAATCGAAGTTGATATAAGAGTTCAGGACGAAGTTCAATAAAATCAAAGCAAAGCTCATTCCAAGAACTCTGCCGGTTTCTTTTAGGCTATACTTCCCTCTTATGCCTTAAGCTGCTTATCATTCTTTAAACTAAGCAGAAACAGCAGACCAGAAACCCGTATCACCCAACGGCATGGCACGTGGTCCGGATAAGACCTGGGATGTTTTCAATAGATATCAGCTGAAAATCGAAAGCACTTCCCAAAAATTCATTCCAATTCTCCCCTTGTGATAAAGGACTCTTCTAAAATTCAGTGGAGCGAATTATTTTGGTTTCCGGCTATGTAACTGAGGAAACTTAATCACGTTTTGTGTGGTCTCAAAAATCGATAAACAGTCGAAACACAGCAGCAGAAAGCCGTTTTGTCAGCATCCAATTACTTCAGAATTTGTTCCTCCAATTTGCTCGTAATACTTTCTCGTTTTTTTAATGGGACCAACATTATTGGGGACTGGCCCCCGCGTCAGTAAAGCGGACAGCATAAACACCTTCGCTGTAAAGAGGTGACGGCGGATTTGGTTAGAAAAATTGCAAAAAGGTCTGGCAACGGGTTACTCCCTGTTGGAGTATTAGGTGCACACGAAAGCCAGTTAACCCCCGAGAAGGGAACCGCCCAGCATAAATTGTTAAGACATCTAGCCCTTCCCCGGGTATCCAAGGGAACGAGCACTATAAATTCAGGCTATATTCGGCCGTATCTTGTCGGCAGAATCGAACCTTTGAGAGAAAATGAGAATTTTATGCAAAGGAGCCATTGGCTGCTTATCTGAAGCCTGCTGAATATTATTCATCCCTTTGTACTTGCAGCTTTTGTATGCTAATAGCCGAATATCGCGCCCGTGCGGGGCAACAGGTTGCCTACAGAACATCAGCAAATAATAGCCTCGTTTTGGGCCATTTTAATACCCATCCCTACTTTAGGGCTGCCCAAAGTAATGACGAAAAAATTCCAACGACCGCGTTATACGCGAAAATTAATTTAAAAATGAAACTACGTCAGGTATTACGTTTATGACTAAAGGTTTTTATGGGTTCATCTGAGCAGTGTTCCAAGGCAGAGGTGATTTTACGATATGGTTGGGTATGTTCCTTTAGTGCCGCCGCATTTGAATACATGAATCTGGTTAGTTACATAAAAAGGAGGTGTTTGGGGACTGTGCTTTGCGAATATACGGGCAGTAAAAATCCTTTTACTTTGTTGCTAAAAACTATGCTTAAAAATCTGATAATACCGGTGGGATATAAAAAAATATGTCTCGAAAATCCGTTCGTTATTCCGTTTGAAGCCATTTTTAACACTTTTAATCGTTTATTGGCAATGTTGGGACACAACTTGTTATAAATGCGCACACTCGTTGCTTATGTAATAGTTCAAAAATTCTGGTATTACTTAAATTGTATTCTTATATGGGTCTACTGAGGATACCACATAAAAAAAAACGCGCCTATTACTCTACCTCTACGGAGGTGTGGAAAACAGTACACATCTCAACTTTACTGCAAATTTTTTGTGCATAATTTTAAAGGCTACAACATTCTCATAACTAGTTTGGTCGAAAAATTGAGAATTTACGAGCTATTTGCAAAAACCTAGAATTAACCCACAAAAAACGAATACCCACCTCTCAAATTGAGCCAACTTTTTAAGATATGGTAAATATATCGATCTTAAGGTTTCCACAAAAATTCAGCCTGTTCAAACTTATTTCGTGATATTTCTCTTTTTTTGCCTAATTTTACTGGGTTATGGGGGAATTGTGGGCTAAAACCAATATTTTTATTTATTTTATTTTTGATTTTCGGAAGGAAAACTGATGCAATATATATTTGCTCCGGAAAAATAATTTTTAAAAATTTAAGTAGTAAGTGGAAAATACAAAATGAGCAACTTTAAACCGACGTATTTCTTGAAAACAAGTCCACATAAAAAACAAGCAAACAGTAATTTTATAATATATAAAAAGGCCACTTAAAATTTTTTTAATTGGACTAAGCGGGCATACGCTATAGCTACGTATTCCAAAATTTACGTCAATAACTTTCGCCGACCTTTTTTATGTGATATAACATACCTGCCCCACTTACCCTTATCATGAAGGGCTCCTTTTTACATTTTATATGTACGGTAGCCTAAAAATGGTAAAAAGGTTAAAAAATATTACGAGTATGTTGGCAACATTTTAGTATTCCACAATACATTTGATAAATTTCGTTTGGATAAAATTGCAAAAGATCCCAATTACCTAATATACGGAAAGAGCGCCAGCTCGACCTCCGTGCACTCGGCCGTCATAAAACATTTATCGGGGAGCCAAATTAAGAACCCTTCCGTCGGCCCAGATATTACTTATTATTGTTAGCTCATACGAAATGCCCGCAATATCCACATGACTAGAATCGATAATCCCATAATTCAGGCATATCCCACGTTTTTTGTTTGTCGCTTTTACCTCCACTCCGGCGAGGGCGTGTGGGTGGGGTTCGTATGCCCTTGCTCGACCCGTCATCCATCCTTAGTGCTCCGAGTATCCTGTGTTTGAACTATTTACGTGACGTGTCAACTTGGAATTGATTTCCATCTCTCTTGCGTCACGAGTTGTTGGTGTATTTTTGGATGGCCGATGCCATAGGTGTTCAAGGGATTTCCTTATATTTAATGCCTGAATTAATTTCGTCTCTCATCCCGAAATAGAGTGGAACTCATCCTATAAATAACCCATCGCGAGGTCTGAAATAGCGGTGCAAACACACGGGAACTGGGACACAATTATCTCAGCCTCAGTGCTTCGCACACATCTCCCTCTTGCGCAAATATGATGAGGAGCCGCTCTATTTGCTGGGAACAGAAACATAGGACTTGCCGGTATGCACACGTATATCACCTGTGCCAGGAAAGCAACTGGAAGCGTTTTCTGCTGCCTTACAGATGTTACATGCTCATATTTGTCACGTTCCACTTCATGTATGGGAGTGCCCCTGAGGGCCGAAAGGGTTCTCGAATCGAATTGAGCTGGCTTTATTGCTCCTGCCCCCGCAGTTAATATAGTTCTTCGAGTGGATATCATTGTCTCTCCCAGGCTCATCCGAATTCATTTTTACGATCCCCTGGAACATAATTTGAACACAATGCCGTGTGAGTAGAATGTTTATAACGTTCGAGCCAGAATCGTTTCCCTCCCACTTGGGGACACTTTCGGAAATTCCCTCTACATTGTCCAACCAACGTTACGTACGTGCACCCCGTGCAGGAAAGGGCCAAGGAAATGCTCTCAGGACTCTGGTGTCCTTCGATGCCAATGATTCCTTAGTTACCGGCCATTTCTCCCCCTGCGCCTGTAAGTTATGTTCGAAGGGAGTTTGCAGCAGTGGCCCAGTGGGTCTTAGATATAACCCAAAAATAGAGTTCAGGGCAATAGAAACCATTTAGACCAGAAAGAGCAGAACTCCTTCTGGCAGAAAAATCTGATTTATATACGACCGTAAATTCCCATTGTGCCGCGATCGTTATTCATTGCCAGTGGAGTGAGTTCTCACGAACGAAAGGGTTTACAGCGGCTTTTAAAGTCGGTTAGCGTAGACTACCTACTCCCAATTCGACTTCCATTAAAAACCAACAATAAACCGTATGGGAATTGGTTTGTCGTATGAAATCGGTTTGATTACATTAGTGCCATAGGAGTAGCTGAGGACGAATAGCCGCCCCTAATAAAAGACCATGATGGACCGTAACACTTAAAATTTAGAGGAACGTGTTTCCGTCGGTATTAAGGGGACCAACGACCAAATCGAAAATTTGCATCAATTACGAAATGGGTGCTTAAAGTGCTCTCGGACGTTTAATGAATTACAGATTGCTGGGAAAGGGTGTGGATAAAATACTCAAGTTTTGATGAGAACAGTTACACCTCAATAAAAGGTTTAGTTTATGGGGAAGAATTTTTCAATTACAGCTTGCGAACTGAATGGATGATTTTAATTCTGTTTCTAAAGTTTCTGGTTTTATTAGCAGTACAAATGTTATCGGCACTTTAAATTGCGAAATATAATTATTTTCAAAAGTTTATTGAATTTTTTCTGTTGACTTTGAATAACTAATAGAAGTAAATTGTCCATTCCCCTGGCACACATAGAACGCTCATAAAAAAATTATTGGAAACTTTTTTCAATATACAGAAAGTCAATTCGACCAATCCACCTGATTCGCACAATTGTGTTAAAAAAGGGATAATTTTTATTTAATTCGCATAACTTGTTAACGGTTTGCTGGGATTGCGTTTTTTGTATAGAATATATTGAAACACATAAATAAAAACCGTAGGAGAGAGAGAGCCACATTAGAAAACTTTTCGGAAAAAACTTCTATATCCTTTAGTTTTTAAGAATTCGTTATTTCCATTGAAAAATAAGCTTATTTAGTGTGTCAAGCTCAATATGGATACACAGCAAAAAATGAATATAAATAAAATTGTTTATCATTTTTAGCGTTACAAAAATGTTTCTCTCCTGGACTAACCACACTCTGAGGCAGTATAGCACAGTTCCGGGCAGCACTTTATTTATAAAATATTGTATATCTCGCTAAATAATAGTTTGAAAAAGCACTTAATACATACACTAAATAATGATTGATTGGTAATGATATAAGGATACGTCGGTGTGACGAGTTGCACCTGTTCTTTTTCCCTGCAATATTTCCAATACAATACAGACCGGGTATTACCAAATTGTTTTTCAATGATGATACCAGTGTATAGGGCGCTCCGAGTACTACAAGTTTGCATAAGACTTTTGTCGTAACTGCAACGGTTGACCGCGGGGGCGTATGAGCGCATATTAGTGCATATTATTAAGGCAAATGACAGGTACCTCTTTTCACATCAATTTGCAAGCTAGTCAATAACTCAGACAAAAATTTTTGTGAATATAATAACATAAAAATAACATTGATTCAATTATTTGTATACAAGTAAATGTAGAAACATACTTATGTATTATCTTCAGTTCTTTCTGTGATTTGCGATTGTATTCGAACCCGGAACCCGTGATGCTTAAACTTCTAGTTTGGAACCGCTAGCAATACGCCAAATACTTCGTGTATATATAGTTAAGTTGTAACAGATACATATAATCTGATATTTTAGAAAGTTCATGTGGGATATGAACCCGGGACCTCTGAAACGAAGACGTTTGTTTGTTTGCATATAAAAATTAGATTAAAATAAAACCAGTTGCCTAGAAGTTAACAATAACAGCTCGCATTTAAGACACAATTTCACTACAATTTTATAATGCTATATAAATTTTATCAAAGATGTCTTAGATGCTGTTTACAGATTTTGCAATTTTGTGATTACTAAAACCCAACCTATCGAAAACTATTACTAATATCATAGTTGCAAACTATTCCCAGCTGAAATGGGAGTTGTTTAAGTTAGGAAGCATTTTCATATGAAATAACCATCAAAATGCGTAGCCACATTTTAGAACGATTGAGCATTTCCCCAAAGCAGTTGGAATTTGAGCAGCTTTAAAATCTTTTTTTATTTTATAACAAAATTTTACTTGATGATGTCAAAGGTGCCCATTTCTCCATTGAATTGAGCTACTCGTCGTTGAGTGTTAACCCTTAATGGCTCTTTGAATTCCCCCGCACCAAGAATGTATATGATATTTTAAGAGGTTCCAAGTAGTTCATGATAATTAGTAACAGTATGGATAATCCTTAAAATAGTCATCGTATCCTTGATGGCATTTCCATAAACATGACTTCCAATCTACAGAGCTACTTCCCAACTTCCCAGTACGTCTACATACATAGTTGCAGGCTGCTTGCATAATTTAGTTGGGTCCTCCTGAAATAGGGCGAGGGTCTCTTGAGTAATATAATTACTTTCATCCCATTTCAAACAGCTTCGGATTCGCTGTTGGCCCCATTCCGGCAGATTTTAGACGTCATTTAATCCATCCCAGCCATCCAGCCGTAGTCTGTTCATGAATTAATTTTTGAAATGCATATGCATCAACCGACGAGTGGTGTTTGTATCCTAGAAGCCCTGCGGAGTTCGAACTCTTACCAAACTCAATAAGACCTTCTGTCTTGACTTTGAGAGAGCCCTTTAAAATTTATCTTACCCACTAGAAGATTAATCTACGAATTTTGGAATTAGGCAACGTCTTACCACATCCGTTAGAGTGTGGAACTTGGAAAGAAAAAGACGAAATAACTCAATTAAAATGTCATGTTTTGGGGAACGACCCACTTCAACTTGAGCAAACAAAACCTTCCAGTTGTTGTGCGCATATAAGTTCGAAATAAGTGGCATTCTCCCTGGGGCACATTCCCTTTGGACTCGTGTTTGTCTTAAGACGGAAGAAGAGCTCTCTGGTCTCGACCAAACTATTCAGTACTTTTGCAATTTTATGAAAACCCCAAGTTTGTTTGGGAAAACGTGTTATTAAATTTGGAGATGCAACTTTTAAAATTCTAAATAAAATATTTTTTTCGAGCGGACTATCCTCTGGATTCCAATTCCCTTGAAGGTTTCTGAAGTCACCACCCCCTTCAAAACGCCATCTCTCCAAGGAAATACTGTCAGCTTCCGAGAATCTTAATGTTGTGCTGTGTAGCGTAATTAATGCAACTTTGTGACTTTGCACAAATTTACTACGGACCAGCACCAATACGAGTATTGTTTTGCGCTTTGCAAAGGGATGAAATTACCTGAAGAATAAATAACTCTTGCAAACGACATCATTAAAAAGTGCTCGCTGGGCTTCAGAGGAAAGTCGCTCGCTTGAAAAGTTGAGACACTCGTGTCGTGTAAAAAGGAGCATACCATAATTAAATTAAAATAAGCGTCAGCAGGACTATATCGTAATTTAAACCGAAAAAGGTGAGCATTACGTGGGAAAGATATTCCGGGTTATTTCCTGCGCGCTCTTTCAAACTGCGAAGTGAAAGTAGGCGGAAACATTTAAGCTTATAGGTCTTGAAATATGGTTTTTGTTGTCCCCTCACAGGGTGGGCGATAATTATCTCTTTCTGCTGCTGCCGAGACTTTAATTGACTTTTAACAGCTTTGGGGCGTACTCGAAAACCGTTCATATTTTAAGGGAATAAAATAAAATACTAAATTAGATTTTTATGGCAGTAAATTAGGGACTCGGTTTGGCCTGAAATGGCAAAATTGTTATAAACCAAGCAATATATGGCAGGGCGACCTATGACCCAGAACCCATTCTGCGCACTTTTAAAACCATTAGCTGACTGTTAAAATTACATGAAAACACCCACAGACTATTGGGAATTTTTCTCGCGTGGAGCAACCACACAATTTTGCGAGACAGCAAAATTCGTATGTTTATTCCACAAAAACCCCACATGAGTGCTGTGGCAGAACAATTTTAAAGAATTCCTGTTAAATTTTTTGTGTTTGCTAATGTTTCAACACATCAAATAAGCTTGGCTACGATAATATTTTCGGGAATTTAAAATGTATTCGTGCATAAACGCTAGATCCGTAGATATGTCTGTTTTGTCAGATGAATGAAAAATGCAAAATGTGTTTTTATGCCATTAATTTGAAAATAGTCAAAGTGAAAAATAATTTTAGCAATAATATCAGAAAAATGTGAAAGCATATATTCAGAATTTTTTCATTTACATTTTAGTAAAATTTCATTTCAGCCAAAAAATACATATAATCTCCAAATTATTTATATGCCTTGCTCTTACGCTTCTTTCTGATGAATGGCACCGGTGTTGTACTGTGATTATGCAAAACAACCTTAAATTTTGTATGAAGAAAAATTATCATGAGAAATTACTTTTGACTATAGCTAAGACTCCCAAAAATATATTATAGCAACATTGAAATCCAATATTAAAAAGCGTATGTTGTCACCCAGGTATGAGAAAAAACAACGTGAATGATATATTTCGTGGACTATTGATCTAGAGGCCCGGGTTCGAATCCCACATGATTGATAGCTGCGTTGCGGAACTCCAGAAAGAGCGGAAAGGGGTCAGAAACAGAAGTATTATATTATGTGAAGTTTTTCTAATGCCTTGATAAAATCATCATATACGCAATTTACTTCTTTAAGCTTCTGTAAGTTCATTGAGCAGAATTTTAAAAATTGTCAAAATGGCGTCATTTTGGGAGATAGCTTTTGGTTTTTTCAAAAAAATTTGTCATTAAAGATATCAAAAAAATCGTGTGCAATGAAAACGTTTTCGAGTATTTTGAAAAAAAGTGACCACCAAAATCTATATAGATAGTGGTTTTCGAGATTTTTCAGAGGCCAGATTAAAAAACGTTTATGGTAAACTTTTGGGTTGTGATTAATCGGTTATAATGTTAAGCAACTAGCTGCAAACCTTTACCATAATCCATCTTCAATTTTCCATCTAAAATAAAGGGATAAAGGTATAACAATGATAGAATGTCGTCCGGAAAAGTCTTCTTACCCTCCTGAACGCAGCAACATAACATATGTATTTCTGGGTATAACTTCAAAATTAAATTGAATTGTGTCCCCCCTTAATATGCAGAAAAACCTGCAAAACTTGTGCCACCAGATCAATTTAATTGCATCTTAGTACAATTTACTCAAAATAATTTTAATTACACATTCCGTACACATTATCGTACATGAGAAAGCAAAATCGTCTGGTTGGCTATCGTAACAATTGGTTAGCTCTCTTCTGTTGTTGGTTTTCATGTGCGGATATGAGGCTCCACAGAAGACAGTCTATTATTTCATAGAAGGAAAGAATATTGAGGAATTCTGTATTCGACATGGGGATTATACTTCTATGATACAATTTTCCTTAATCTTGCCTGTCTTATATTTGTTTCACAACCAGAAAGACGTGGCCTACGGCATTCTCATGCAAAAAGAGAATTTTCCAACTCATATTGTTTGTATGAATCTCTAGGAAAAGCTGCCATGGTTTTCTCATTAAGTTGGCATAATATCTCCCTTGTAACTAGGGCACATCTTTTCTATATTATATTGTATATTAAATGGAATCTATTGATCAACTTCAGTACATTCATACATACATTTTATGAATTTCAGTAAAATGTTTATAAAGGAATATAATTAATTTTCATAACTCAAGTCTCGTTGAAAGCCTCTCTCGTGTATCGAGTGCATTTCTCAATTAATCAAGAAAATTATTTTGCGTGGGCAAGAAAATTTAAAATCTCCAAACCGTATGAAGAGCACAAGTAAACAATGCAACCGCTAGAAAGGAGACCCGCTCGGCCGAGGGATACATTGCAATCGATACCTACACCGGTCTGCGCTAATTCTGTACAGATGTGTTGCTTACGTTTTGAATTGTTTTGCTTGTTAACTATAAATAACAAAAGCCGCAGCCAAACAGATCTAATTAGCATTTTCATTCATTTATTTACAAATAGACTAGCGAATACTCGGAATGCTCACGAAATGTTTTGAACAACTAAACAGAAGTTACAAACAGAAGTAAACAGATACTAACCATCGCTTTTTCTTATTATTTTGCAGATTTGCAAAGCTGCACGGAACACGAGGCTAACTATCACAACTACTACTACTACTAAAAAAATTAATAAGATCAAACAGACTATAACCCAACTACTACCAGTACTACCATCATCAACATCACCACCACCTAATGCTCATTTCAGCCACATAATTTGCATTGTCTCATTGTTTTGAATTTTTTTAAGATGCAATAGAGCTTTGTGTATAAATGCGCGCTCCGCCCCGCGGAGGTACCCCGAAATGCTGAAATTTTGTTAAGCACCAGAAACTGAGGAATGGCACTCGCTTCGCGCTAGACAACTCGGACTGAAGTTCAGATCACACGCCCCCGGATCGGTTCGTCGTTGGCCGGGTCCTCTAAGTAAATCAAGTGCCAAAATAGTGACAAAGTTGAGATTGTGATAAGAAAGTTAGAAACGATTGCAAGTCGTCGGGCCGGTTATCGAAAGTGATTTATCCAGTTCAACGGATGCCAGCGCGGTGGTGATTGAGGCCGGGTTTACGACCCATCCCAACCGCAGTGCTTTTATGGATGCATCTGGAGTGCACTAGCTATCTACTCTGCCGAAATTCATCGCTCCCGGATAATTGCAGTTTTATGTGCTTAGATTTTATGGGCGCGTAAGAGGCACCAGTCCAAAATAGCAGGCCATTGTTGTTAACCAAGATGACGTCAAGCTATCTGAAGGAGAGCAAACCGGGCGAGACGCTGCTGCGGTTGTAATGATTTTCTTCGATACAGACTTGAAGATTGTGCTAGACTCTGAGATAGTATGGCGGGGCCACAGTTGCAGCGACAAGTTTCGTACAATGAGGCGACCTCCAGGGGAGTTCGACAGTCCGAGCAGAACGATATTTACCGGACAAACAGTTCTGGAAATGGCGGCGGAAGTAGCAGCCAACAGGGGAGTAATATCAGCGGTCGGTCCACCTGTCGAGCAGGTGCCAGCAGTAGTGATGCCCTAATTGTTCCTGGTTCACACGTTGAAATCATCGTCGATTCAACGAAATGTAGTAATAAATCAAAGGATGTCGAACAGGGTAGCAAGCGAGTTCGCCATAAAAATCGGCCGCTTTTTAGGAGATTTATAAATTACTTAAGGAGCGCATTTTCTGGAGTTAATTTCTCTTCCTCTCACGGTAAATATTATTGCATGCAATTTATTCATGTTATTTTGATAATTGTTCTCTTTCGGGGGAAGTACACATGCCGCAAAATCACACGAACGTTCTGTCATAAAGCGCCATCGTTGCGCCGCCTGGCTTATTTAATATCGCATTGAGTTTATCTCTCGATCTCTAACGAAAGTCCTAATTCTGGGAAGATTAGCGTTTGTTGAATTAAAGGCGCACCTGTTCAGGCAATTAATTAAATAGACACTAGAAATTGTCGCCACTGAGTAGGTCAGTCATGAAATTTTGTATCAGAAAATGAGACAATATTTTGCCCGTTACATTTAATCTCTTTGATTCTTTTTCCTTTCTAATTTGTTGTAAGGGAGATTCAACCGTGGACAAAACGCACCCTTTGAAAATCATATCCTACAATTTATTTGTGCGGATTGAAAACAACTCACATTACAGATATTTTTAGGTTATTGTCCGTAATGTGGCCAGTCCTAAATATCATTCCTTCAGGCACAGTGTTTACTAGCATCCGACATTCTTCAGTAAAAATCTCGTTCAACTCTTGCTGAAGAACTCGTTTAAGACCTTCTTTTTATGGGATGTTGTGCTCCCATGTGATATGCTTTAGTATGGTGCAAAGATGCCAAATTAATTGTATTGGTTAACTTAACAGCTCAAAATGGTTGTCTTTTAATCATCGCATGCTTGTAGTTCGGTGCAAATGTATGAGATGAAGCGTTGTCTTGCTGTAATTTCATGTTGTACGTGTATAGAGAATTTGAAATATTTAGAATAAAATTGTCACCTGTGCATTTTCCCCTCGTCACCAGGTAGCCAGAAAATGAGTTTCGACTAGTAGCTCTAGTGCCCCCGAGGTCGATGAGGTACAGCCCCTATCTTGTTCTGAGCTTTCTAAGGATGGTATATAGCTTAGTTGGAATTATAAAAACGGGTTAACTCATTTCATGCCTTATTCTGATATAATCCAAATTGTGGCGAAGAAATTTCTTGAACTACTTCAAATTCAAATTAAAAGTCCCCATCATAAAAGCACATTTAAAGTTCATAACACAAAAATACAAAAACAGGGTGCTATGTACCTTCCACGTGCTAGTGTTGCTTCAACTGATTCTTCTTGTTTTTGCCTCTTCTCATAGTTCCATTTGAATTTTGTTATGTATTGTTCAGTGCAATTTTAACAGCTATATGTATGCAGCAATGATTTATACGGTTAAGATTCAATTCAGGAATCACTTTTCTTTGTGATGATATTTAGGAGCTGACGAAAGTTAAGCACCAATCGGTACCATGTTCCTGATACCCTCACACCGATTGGCTGTCGACGGCAACATTCAGCAACATCAATACATATAATAATAATACAGCCCATAATAGCGAAACATTGCAGATATTTTTTAATGTTGACTCAATAAACGAACACTTACCAATGCCCGCGCTATAGTGAATATGTATCACGTTCGTAAATTGTTGGCTCTAATTCAAATCAGAACGCAAGCAAAATCGGGCACTCATTAGCAGCATGCTTCGTCACCTACACTTTTAAGATGAATGCATGGATGCATGGGCGCTTTGTCATCAACAAATGCAGCAATTTAAAATCAGAATTGTCAAAAGCAAATTATATGTGATGACCTCCTCAGAGAATAAATTCTTGAACAAGTTTTTTTTTAATTTTAAATGAGTGTGGGCACACATCAAATTGGACTTACTTCAACATAGATGTGACATTTCTAAAACTGTTTTTGCTTTCGAGTGTCTTCAGGAATTTCATTGATTCTCCTAAATTGGTTTCTTCGTTTGCGGTAGTACGCACCAGCTCGTTTACTTAGGCACGTTGATTTCATTAAAATTCAGAAGCATACCTAATGGATCTCACGAACCAATCAGAATTATTGCAATTGATAAGTAGACTCAGAGCTCAAGTGGCGGAGTGAACGAAGCTCTGATTGGCGACATACTAATAGCCCCATCACTTGAAGTGCGGCAAAGTCTTTTTCACGCTTTGGTTTTATATTTTTGTTTTAATATCAACGCTGAAGCGGCCTTAGATGAAAAAAAACACTTTACTATATCTGAATCAAATCTAGGAGATGCGAATCCTACCCCATGTTGTAGCATGGTGATTCATTACTGATCTATGTCCCGTTCTAGGCAACCACCTTTGACCTAACCTAACCTACATGAACCGACATTTTCGAAACCTAATTAAGTCATTATTTACGTTTATTCCGACATGTTACACAGATTCAAAATTTTATAAGTGCCGAATGATGAATGAACTAAGACAAAGCACAACTCATTTTTAACAAACGTTTACAACTTGCTTAAGTAAATCCAATGTAAAAACCAAAGGGCTACGCCCATCCTTCTGCAGGAATGACGCAATCAACACCGTTCGTATAAAGCGAATTTTGGCAAGGAGCCAAACTTAGTCCTCATTAAGCCCGCTTCCTTCCTCTTTTGAAAACATTAAACTGCATGTATCCTTTTATGCATTCTTTCATTTATGACTACTATACACAAAAAAGTTACGACAGCGCTCACAAAGTCAACATTTGAGATGAGAGCTTTCCTTTGCAACCATTATAAATATAGCATTGGCGTAGATGCGAAGTTTCTTCTTTGTGAAATTTTAACAACATTGAGATAAATCAGTTCCAGAGAAAGTAATTTGCCGGCTCCTTCCCGACGCGTTTATTTTGTAACATTGTTGCAAAGACATTTACAACGTAATATTGCACAGCATTGAATTTATTTAGCATTTTACAATGTTTTCTTCTGGGTCCTCACCCGGGCGCCACATGAACTCGTAAAGACGCAGGCAACTCGTAAACCACGTAAAACTCTTAAGCAGCCGTAAAAGTTTGTTTGTCTCGGATAGCGGCCATTTCCCGATTCACCTGTCATATTTAAATGGAAAACTATAAAAAGTTTTATGCCTCCAGGGAGCAGTGTTTCGCCGACCTCTACTTTGTAAACAATCTAGGCGCGGATAAACTTGCATATGCTCACTTCTCTCCAGAGCTCTAACGACTTACGAATTGACAGCGAACATAAACCCGAGTTGTGGAAGATTTTCGAAAGTAAACACACAGATTGAACTCAATCAAACCAGGTACAAACAAACGGGCATGACTGGCAATCAGGTAGCAGACTTTGCGCGGGCGAGACTTTAGGACGCACCTTTATATGCTTTCATTGCAAGACTTCGGGGATTTAACGAGAAGTTAAACAGGATGTATGCTTTTGTGATTTACCTGTAAGATGTTGCAGGTGCTGCTAACTGTTCACCGCAAGACGGTCTTGCGTCATATCCCTCGAAGCGTGAAAGTTCAACCACAAGCAGCACTCACCCGCAGATCCAGGACAAACTTGGTTCGTTCCCGAATGGAAAGATGCCCTGCGCCCAGCGAAAAGCTAGACTTCATCAGCAGAAAATTTATGAAGTGCTGAGCTTAGTGCGGAAAGTTTTGCCCCATGGCGGTTCGGGAAAACAAATTTCGGAATTTATGGGAAAACCAATTTTTATGGCTGCACAGAATCGCGCAGTATAAACCTGGTGTTGGGAACAGGGGTAATCGCATCGTTAGTAGAATTTCCTGAACAAGGGACTAAGTCGCCAAATCCGGATGAAATTTTATATGCTAATTAAAAGTCCTCGTGCACGTAGTCCTTGCTTTAAACGCTTTCATCGCATACTTCCTCTGATAGAAGAGACACAGTCAAAAGTTTCCGAAACGAGAAAATCGAAAAAAAAACAAAAGCGGAGGTGCACATTACTTTCTGGGAAATGTTTGCCCGAAGCTTCTGATGCTGCCGGGGATGGTTTAATGATAGAAAAGTTGTTTCCTTCCACTTGATGGGGGGGAAGGATGCGCTGAGTATCGATAGTTACGACTGATTTACCCAACTACTTTCTTTTCTGGTTCGTTAAATCAGCCGCTCGAGAGGGTATCTGATGTTCGACCTTGTATTACGACCCTCGGGAGAAATTATATGCCTTCGACGCTCTCTTCAGAAGAGGATTCACTTTAGCCTTTCACACCAAATGGGAAGTCAAGTTTTTATTGGCAATCAGTTCTGATTCAAATTTTCTTGCCGGGCAAGTATTACATAACGATGCTACTGTGCTTTCAAATTGAAGTGCTTTTTGAAATTTGAGAGCTTGTGCGGTGGTCTTGAGCAATATTTTATGGAAGATTTTTGCATTAGGCGAAAGCGACGATACTCTTGTAGTTTTGTCTATCATATTTCCATTGATTTTGGCAAAGCATTATTTTAAAATTCATTGCTAGTAAAACCAATTACGCTAGGACTACCTACTTAGTTCTATGGATTGTAGGACGTTTTTTCCATTCCATTTTTTTCCATAGTCATTTTTTCGATTTATTCATAATTCCACATACATATTTATGCAATCATTAAATTCAAGGAGTTTTATTTGAAAGCTAATTTTAAAAATCGCTGTTTGACATAAGAGCAGCATTCATACATTCCTTAAAAAAGTCAGGTCACTTTGCCCGATTGTGTGCGTGCGCCGGATCCACGGCTTGTAATTGAAGGCAAGTGAATCGAAACCTATACATAAATAATATATAAATATATATATACTACAACACCCTTGGATTTGTAGAGTGTGTGTGTATGCACTAGGGATGCAATGTTCCTCATGATTGCACAAATAGGTAATCGAAAAATCTTTGATGCCAAAATATTCCCAAGCGAGCGAGCTTGCGGGTCAGTTCTATTCATGAAATTGTCCAATGTATACATTTGTCTCACCAGCCATTTTCACCTGGCTGCGTGCACTCATTTCCAATAAATGAAAATTAATTTTACAGTAATGTTGCGCTGCGAAAATGAACTGGGTAATAAAAAGTTTACCGACCGTTCGTCGTCATCGGCACAGACGCAAATTCACATAAATAATTAATCTACAATCATTCGCGGGCGAACGCAAACGATCACTTCTGGCAGGGGTGACGAACACGCAAATAAATATCGGATGCCTGGCAACCGGATTGCGCGCCCGTTCCCGGACTCCCAGTAATCCCTTGACAAGCCATTATTGACTGTTTTTGACTTTTTGCTGTTTGTTTACCAGAAAAGTAATCACGTCGTGAAAACTTGAAATTCAGACCCATCGTTAATTAGCTCAAAGCGGCTCTCGGCGCTGAATTAATTAGCGAGCGCAATTTCTGAATTATTAATTGTTTGCTTTAACTAGTCGCGATGACGGCGTAAATATAATCTCCTGGCTGAGCTCGGTGGGCTCCCGGCTTTGCGCGCCTTGTTCAGCTTGAAGCCACAATTAAATGGGCGGATCGGTGTAATTACACCGTTTATGTTAAGACATTAATTCCAAAGGTTTTGTCGCAGCACTAATAAGACAAGAAGCTTCTTCTAGATGAGAAATATGATCTTCACTTTTATCGCCAATTAAATTGCGTTAAAAGCCACTTTTAGACGGACATTTATTGGAGTTGACTTTTATTTAATACTTAACATAAAAGGAATTAATTTTGAAAGTTTGTGCAATTCCTTTGATCATGTCTACTCAGGGACTCTTGTACAAAATAAAAACATCAAGTGTTATTTACATTTGAAAATCAAATAAACTCCAACTCCAAAAAACTTCTAAGTATTTATTTGCACTGAAATCCGCTCAAGTTGGAAATTTTCGGGTAGCATATTGGATCCGCTACCTTTAATTTCCAAATTTCGATAGTAGATTCGAGATTAACGACCACAAAACCTCCTTGTGTTGATGGATCCCTTTCTCTTTCGGTAGCCAATTTGGTATATTTCAATTCTAAAACTTCTTAACATTAAATTTCATAAAAATTGCTTAAAATTTAGGAATTTTGGTCACCATGTTGGATCCGCCATTTTTTATTTGGAAATTTTGATGATGACATTCGAAATTAGCATCCCCAAAAACACCCTAGTGCTGATTTTAATGAAAATCTCTTGAAATTTTACCTTTTCGGTAGCCATTTTGGTTGGGGTCTTGAAACTTTATACTTTATCAAAATAACAAAAAATCAATTTAGTAGAAGCAACCAGAAAAGGCGTGACATCCAAAATTTCGCATTTGTAGTATTAGTGGGATTGCTGCAAAAATGTGGTCATCAGATTTGGTCAATTCTCAGCGGGGAAAACTCTAAAACAAACGAATTCAAGAAAATTCTTAATTATTAAGATTATGGTAATGGTCCTAGCATTTACGGACTTCATAAAAAATTGACAAAATGGTCAACTGGACTGGACCAAATGGACAACTTTTACAGCGTACATGGGTGTCTATTACAAAACAAAGATGTGGGGGCTTGGTCCACAGTATCCCAGCAAAATGCGCTTCTGTCTTAAGAAATATAGGATGGATACCTAACAGAATATTGAAATAAGATAAATTAAATCGCGCTATTAGCACAGAATTATTGCTGAATTGAGATGTGCTATTTAATTGCTTGTAAACATTTAATTTTTTGACCTTATGAATTGTTAATAAATTTTCTACAGTTAGTTTTTTATTAGAGTTTATATGAATGGTTCTGTTAAATGAGAGAAGGATAAAACAAAAGACATTTAGACCCGTATTATAAGATTTTATTTAAACCCAGCACGTCACTGTATAACAACAAATTTGGTCAAAATTAACGATCGAAACAAAATTTAAAAATTTACCCACTCCCAGGCAGCCCAAAAAATGATTTCGCAAAGATAACTAGCACCTAAATGTTCGGAAGTGGATTGACAAATTGTAGTCCCCTTTCGCGAACGAATCATGACTATGCTTGTGTCTTTGATACTGTTCCGTGAAGAAAACGTGACTGCCTTAAATCAGAGCGGCTAATTGGATCCTTTAAGTAATTACGCAAAGTAGAAAAATGGGTTTTCCTAAAGACGTAGAGCACGTCAAAGTAGAAACAAGGGAAACCCCCTAATATCGTTTTAATGACGCCAATCAAACACCGATATGATTAAACTATATTTTTCGCAGCAATATCCCCGACAGGCTCCTGCACTGCTCACCGACAACATTTCGCCTGAGAGGTAATTAGAATACCCTCGAACAGCTTAAACCAGCTATAATTAGATCCCGACTTCGCCATAAGTCCTGATAATATCAGTCATCAACTTCAAAATGTCAAAGTCATTGGATGACCCAATTCCCTGCTCGGCGAGAACGTCCCCTGTCCATTACTTAGGGCTGTCAGGCCGTGTTCAATATTTAACTGGCATTCTGTCGCTTTTAGCCTTCAATAAGCGGTGGCGGGCTGGCAAACAAATCAGCCCTGGGATCCGCGCCCCGCAGATCCTTCCACACGAACCCTGTCAACCTCTGTTGGTTTTTCACTAGCGCACCGTAATTAGTGAATCTTGATTCACAAAAAAAAGCAAAACTTTTAAGGGTGTGGCCCCATGGCCTTCGAGGACGGAGATTTCCGGAAATGGGAGATTAGCGGATAAACAATCAACCGCCCATTGTTTGGTTAATGGAAATTTGTCAGTGTCGTCATTTCTCATCTTTGACCTCATTGCTCCAACTTTCTTGGCCCGGGCGGCAACTTTACAGTAACCACTCCCGGTCAGAGGGCGGTTATCCCTGTCCAGCTGCAAATTACTCTAGATGTCATCGGGATAGTTGCGACAAACGAAAATGGATGTGAAGTGGGACTCTGCCCGCGTCGAGCTAACAAAATTTTATGTACATCCAGCAAAATGAGCTGGCACTGGAGCACATCCTTCTGCAGACACGGGAGCAAATTTTTCTTTTCTTTTTTTTTAAAGGAGATTAAGTACTCCCACCAGAGCAACACTACACCTCTGTCGGTTGCTAGGATCTATCAAGGATGAACAAACGAGCAAAAAGAAGTCAGATCCCCACCGGGAATCGGCTGACAGGCAAACTTTTCTTATATCATCAAAGCACATCTCTTTCCGTTTTACTTTTAGTCCGGGGAGACAGAAGCTCTCGGAAAAATGAAAATTCAGAACACTTTAAAGGTTGAAAGAAAGCTTTTCCCACTATCCTTACGGGCGCCTATGTGAAAGCAGTAGGGACGTGCCAGTCATTGTGGTAATTTTCTTAGGTGTCAGGTGCTCGAAATCATTTCTCCACCCAGGACGCGACTACGGCCGTGGGGGGTGGAACAGGTGAGGACGGCAGTCAAGTCATGAGATGTGTAGTGTTTAAATTCCGTGCGGGATTTTCGCATCTGGAATTTCCGGGTTTTGCTAGGATGCTTGAAACATTGATGAATCATTCCATAATTCTGCAAATAAGTCCCACTAATGGAACACCGTTATGGTGCCTTATTACGGCATTTCCCTGATTTGGTTTCCTCTAATATGTCGGAAACGACAATATTTTTTAACTGGGTCATGTCACCGTGAAATAAATTATAATAATCATAATTTTCTCGTAAAAGAAACTTCAAGATAGCGTACCCTTTTCGCTATACCTACATATCCATATTTGTATGTACCTATACCTACTCAGAAAAAATGTTCATACCAGTAACGAAAAACTACAGTCATTGAAACCAAAAATTGTGTTCAATGCGAGCCTACAAAGTGCATTCCAACCGGTACGAAAATACCGGAAGAAAAATTTTTCGGTAAAGGGTCTTAGAATATTTTATGGCATTAAATATAAAATATTCCGTCCTTCAATTATCCGCCTCGGCTTTGCTTGGTGGCACGTATTCGGGAGGTCCGATTTTCGATGGCCAGTCTCAAATCACTCGTGGCTTGCCCTGTGTGGCACGTAGTGCCGTCCTGTTGGAATCAAATGTCGTCGGTGTTCATATCATCCAGTTCAGGCCACAAGAAGTTGCTTCTCATCGATCTGTAGCGCTCCCCGTTGACGGTTTTGGCAATGCCAGCTTCGTTTTGAAAGAAGTACCGACCGATGATTCCGCCAGAATAAACTCCGCATCAAACAATGACTTTCTCGGGATGCATTTGGTGCTGGTGTGTCTCGTGTGGATTGGTATCGCCCCAAATCCAACAATTTTGCTTGACATATCCATTCATCCAAAAATGGGCTTCGTCGCTAAAGATGACGTAATGCGCGGAACATTTCTCGAGCGGAATGAATCTGTAACTTCCAAAAGGTTGAGAGCCCCCCGCCCCCCTATTTTTTGTGTGCTTAGGTAAGATCTATCACCCCAATTCATTTTTGTCTCCCATAGATGAAACACCCACCCCACCCAACATATAGAAAACGAAAATCTAAGAAAAATCCATCAATACATTAGCAGGTGATAATTTTCACTAATGTAGTATACATATTTTAAAACACGTAAAACAGTTTGTCCTCTCTTGAAATGTTCACCTAAAAAGTCCTTGGAATGTTTCAAATGTACACAAAAAAGGATAACACCTAAAAGGATGATACGTCCCCATAACGACCTAGAACGAAACGAAATCCATTTAATATCGCTTTAGCACGTAGCGTGCACGAACGTCCTCTGAGTTTGTCCGCAAATCACAATTTCAGAAAATCGCGGCTAAAGAGCGCGCGCCTAGAGGCAAAAGGTGCGCTATCAAGTTCCTTGGGAGATTATCACTTGGACTTTTCCTGGCAGAATCACGTCGGAATGAAAGACAAATTACCTTTTGATAGCATTTTTCAATTAGTTTTTCCCTAATTTGATTTGTGCTGTTGGAACTGAGAAACTTTTCTTATTTTGCCTCCCACCAAAAGAAACCTCAAGAGAAGATACGTGCCCCTAAGCGAATTTTCTTAATTAAAGGCTATGTCACTTGCGTTTGCGGTTTAATAAATTAACGGATACTCGCATTTAGGGATTTCAAAATAGACTAGCTTTCAGATTTTTTTCTGTTAATGAAAGCACTTAGATATTTAATTGTTTTGACAATTTGTATTTTAAGTTATTAACGGAAGTACACGGAATCAATTCACGGTACAAACGGCAAATGTCAGTCCATAGATATTTTGTGAAAAAAAATATTCAGTCAGTAGACATTTTGTAACAGGCAAATTTTCCCTTTACAAATTGTTTTGTGCAGATGTGCGATGTGCGTTTACTGCTGTGTATTTCCATGTGCACGGAGATTATGGGATATATGAGAGACTAAGGTTGTACACAACACAGATTTAATGCGTTGGTTTCGCGTCATATTTTTGTTTTTTATGAAACTTGAAACATAATAATCTTTTAGATATCAAACTAGAAAATTTTCTAAATCTTGGCAAAGTATTAAAAGTTAAAACCAAAATGGCTATCCCTATATATATAGAAAAGGTACCCTAAGAAAATTAATGAATTCGACTCAAAACTGGAGGGTTTTATTTCTGGTTATTTTTAGAAAATCACAACGATTCAATTGTACAAATGCTCTGCCCTTACGGAGTATTTCACGAACATGTTTTATGGCACAATATATGCTCACAATGCTCAATGAAAAACTTAAGCTTCGCGCACGGTAAATGTATTTGCCCAACCAACCAAATTCATTGAACGAATTGCCGCCGCTTCCTATTGACATGATGGTGAATTAAACTTTTTCAATTCAATTGGAGGCGGAAAAGAGGAACGAACAGTGAGCACCCAGGGACAATAAAAGACACGAATAGGGTAGAAAGGTGGAAAAAAAAGAAGAAATTTCCTGCAATGTGTTTTCCTGTTAGCTTTATAGAAACAGGCTTCACTCGCACATATATAGTATTTCCACTCTAATTATTTTCGAGCTGCATCCTTTGTTTCATTCCCCGTTACTTTGAACACTTTTTTGCAAACCAGGTAAATCTTTTAAGAATATCGCAAATAGGGCTCTTGGAAAGTAGCACAAGACAACAGTTTTCAAAATTAAAGAGTAGTAATGATACTAAGTTCATAAGAAATAAAAGTTCTCTATTTTTTGATTATGCTCTCTATGAAATGCTCATCCTGTATTGTATTGTATTGTATTGTGTAATGCACAAATTTGATACTTTCATGCGACTCCTATCCGATACGCTACCTGTATCCGACACAATGCCCTGCAAACAAGCAAGCTCACTACCGAGAATTCAGTGTTCCAAATCATCAATTCTCGCTTTATAATTAAAATAAAAAATAAAATTAAAATTAGACATGTTGAGAACCTCTCTAAATAATTAAAAAAAAGAGGCATAGCAGTTACTTTGATTTGAGAAACATAAACGAAGAATAGATTGCAATGTAATAAAAGTATGGAAAAACAGCCCCAGAAATATAAAAACGAAAGTGAAAAACGAATTGGAAAAAAATGAATATTTAGTGGTGAAAAAAATCAAAAAAAATAAATAAAATGTGGCCTTGAACTGCTTGAAACATATCGTCGCCTTGACAGGATTGTTGTTTGTTTTGACATTTTCAAATCAAATATATTTATTGTACGCGCAAAAGATTTCACCGAGTTTTTCTGCAGGATATGAGTAACATTAATACAAATATCTATGTGGAGCACGTTACAAAAGGATACAAAAAAACAACGGTGATTTATGCTGACACCAGAGACGTACATATTATTGAGTGTATGTAGTATTATATATTCATGTTCTTCTTTTTTAGGTACATAAAGTTCAAATCTTAATTATTTATTTGTTTTGTCAATTATGAGTGCGTAATATAAAAAACAAAAAAGTGGATGTAGAAAAAAACCGGAATGGTTATATTATATATATTTATTATATATATAAAAGTATAATACAAAGTATAAATAAATACTCAGCAAAAGACCACCAATTTTATTTTATGTTTTTTTAACACCAATACCGAAAGGCAGGTAAAATAAAGTATTGATTGAAATATTGTTGCTTTAATTCTCGCTGGCAGCCTTTTAAATCATTAAATCCGTTCCATTATGGGGAGTGTCAATTCCACCATTTCCTGCTGAAAATTTTAACTCGTTTTTCCGCCTCTGACCTGATTTATTTTCACTACCCAACTTTTCCGTTGTTTGTTTATTAATTATAAAGTTTTGCATTTAGCCTTAACTGACGTTAATTTGCTACCAGTACCAGAGTAATTTTCTAAACGAGTCCTGAAAAATGTTCGATTCTGCAGAAATTTTCCCAATTAGGCTTTCCACGGCTGAGATTTAATTAATATGAGGAATTTGCGGAAATACTTAGGAAAATATTAAAGGATGTGGTTCGGTGCGAAAGTAGTTTACGAGAAAACCGGAAAATATGTTTTCGCAGCGTATGCACAAGTGCTCATTAAATGTTCACACGTTGCAGGTCGTTTGCTCTGCAGCCAGTAGACGTGCTATTTGATGCAGAACAGCTTCCGATGAATGTTATATAAACATAGTCGCAAATTAGCACTTAGGCGATGTTAGTGCAAAACATGCATGCACGCCTGCAGAACATCTCACCGCTGTGAAAAGATCTCGATAGAAATGTTAAATAAAACGAATCCAATTAGAACCGCGCACAGACGAATGAGAGCCGGAAATTTATTTCTGTTTACCTGCAAATTTGAACGGCAGGTGATAATCTTGATATGCACAAGATTTTCCGTGAGTGGCATTGCCGACATAAGAAGTTACATTCGATGTCACTACAATTTGATATGTGCAGCTTCTCATTCGAAGTCCTATTTTCCGGGGGAAATAAACAACAGTTCGATAAAATCACTCCCCAAACTACCGTAATATCTCACACACACAGCGGAAAACAGTTGGTGAAGTCTATAAAAAAGGATTTAGGCGGAGTATACATTTGGGAAGCTTGTGCATACATGAGACCTAATTAGCTTTACAAAATGAATGTTTCCCCATAAAAGCGTATTTGAAAGAAGTTTCCATATGCTGGCACAAGAGGCATTGTATTATTCATGGCAGCGCTATGGAGCTGGATAATAACCGAAGGGACGAATGCCTTTAAAGATTTTCTGCGACTGCTGTTGCTAATGCCAAGTTTTTTTAAGATTAATCGTGGGAGTCTTAAGCAGTATAAAAGGGAGACGCGCACTGGAATAGATTTTAATAGGATTTCACATTTACTTAAAGCGGTTTTACTGTGACGGACGTACTAAACGAAGTTAAATATATTAGCTCCTCTGTAGACACCGCTGTGAAAGTTAAGTGAAAAGCTCGGTTTCCTTCAGACGTACTCAAAGTATAAAGTGGTTCTTTACAACCCAAAACGATTCTTTTACGCTACATAAATACAAATTACAGCTTCGGAGACTGTAGCCAATTTCGCTGAATGCAAAATTTGTAATATGGCGAGTGCTGTTGTTAGTGCAACGCGGAAAAGGGGAATTCGGGGTAATCATCATTGCTTCCTACTTTTAAGGAAATTGATTAATTTTAAAGAGAATTGCAAAGTAATATAATAACATTCGTTTGGAACTGAATTTCTCAAGCATGCTTAATTGCTTCAAATATTTGTTTCTTTTAAATATGTGCTTGGATTGCGACTTTATAAATTTCCTATTAAAGCTTAAATCTGTTTCTGGTGAAACCTAATAAAAAAAAAGAAGTATTAAATGTGGAAGTTGACTGTATTGAATTTTCTGTGAAATCTCGCACATGTTCAGTAAATTACTACGTTATTAGTGTTCTTTGTCAAAAAGGAACACTTATGGAATCACTTCGGCGTCCGTTCGTCTGTCCGTTCGTCTGTCCGTCCATCTGTCACAGGCCCTTTTTCTCTCAAACTATTCAACGTGACGTAACAATTTGAAATTTAGCACAGAGATAGAGTGCCATCAATCACCCACAATTATAGACCTAAGGTATAAAGAGTTGAATATTTTCAGGGGGTAAATTGGGTAATGGGAAAATTCATTTTTTGTCAAGGGCATCGTGTAGGCTATCAAATGAAAGCTTATTCAAACACGAATTCAAAAATATGTACATGGTCTTTCAATAAGGACGCTCGACTTTTAAAGGTAAATAAAACAAGTTGTGTGCTAGATATCTACTCCATTTTTATTTTAGTTAAGAGAATATTTTATGGCATCAATTATGGAATATAATGTCGTTCAAATTTCGTTTAGGTGGCACGTATTCGGTAGGTCCAATTATCGATAACTTTGTTGCATTAATGTGGCTGAATTTGCTGGATGGCGTTCGTTATGGTGACTTTGAGGGCATCAATTTTTGGCGGTAGCCCTGTGATTTAAGATGAAAGGAAGCCTGAAAGGAAGATCTAAAGGCGTTAAATCTTACGATTTCTATACTTTTGTCAGTGGCCTAATACAGACACTCCTTTTATTTGTACCACTTTTATTTGCTTTCTTAATCCCAATCTCACTATAAGGGTTCCCTTTACAGTTTTTATGCATGGTGCAAAAAACCGATACTGTTGTCTTGAAAATGTGAACTTTACACCTGAATAATATGAAAATAAGATGGCTGCTTTTACATCGTTGCCGCGTTTTCTGCTTGTAGGTACTTAAATAACATAGAAAATGACAAAATAGCTGACTGGATCTAAAGTAAGGGGGAGTAACGTAATTTGACATGACTTTGACGCTCATAAAGGGCTACCTTTTACTGAATTGGCCTTCATTGTGACCGCCTCTTCTTTAAGACACCGTCTATAAAGTATTTTTAAGAACACTCCAATTTCCCCCATAAAGTCCACTTAAATAAAATTCACGCAAAGTTCGTTTCATGTTCAGGAAGGTTGTGCCAAAAATTTGCATTATTTACTGGGGAACGTGATTCCATCAACGTAGACGGCCATAAAACAAAATGATGTTTCCCATCTTGATGCCTGACGGAATTTTTCTAACAAGCACCTCAGTATTCACTGCGTGTATGATTCCAATCACTCACCCGCCTTCGATCCTCCTTTCCGTTATTTTCCTCTTTTTCATCCTAAATCTGAAGCGAGGAGAGGAAGATCTTGTTTCTAAGGTTATTGAAATTATTGAGGCACTGTGCATGGGGGAATTGAATTTCGATACTGAACAAAATTTTAGGGCTGTTAAAAGAAGCATGAGGACACGGTGGATGCTCCGCGAAAATTTACATGCCGCTCTCCGTAGTTCAGTTGCGCCGCATTAAAGTATTATTCGGCGCTGTAATACCACGTCTGGATTAACCCAGATGCTCGCTTCATTAAAGCAACATGTTCGAAATGAAAGTCCTTTTAAAGCAGACTCAATAAAAGTGTTCGCGGGGAAGCGCGGCACACCATATCGAGCTCAGCAGCCCTTCAGGGCGGAGGAGTGCCACCAGCATTAATGAAATTTCGGTATTAAAAATTCGAGAAGGGCGGTTCGCCTCCACGCACGTGTGTTCATTGAAAAGATTAATAAAGGTCGGATAATTTTCATTTTACCACAAGGACCGCAGCAAAAGGGGGCTGGCCGCACACCAGATGTCTTTATGGCGCCATAAAGAGCCCCGAAAGGCTGTTTGAACTTGGCGACCTAATATGGTATTTATAAAATGTCAAAAACCACGATAAGGCCTTAGTGTTCCCATTAAAGGAACAACTTAATTGCTGTTTCGCTGCGTGCTCCACTTCGACTTGTCCTGTCCTGCCAACCTAACTGAAAACGAAATTAATTTGGGCGGGAATTCATTTATAAATGCCTACTCCGCTGTTCTTGGAATTGTGCTTCATCGGGAAATTTTTTTTTTTAAACCGGAGCGAGTATCAGGTTGTTTCCTTTAGACAATTAATTCTACCTGATAAGGAAAATTGTTATAAATGTGTTGTGAGGAGACAC
Organism: Neoitamus cyanurus; assembly: GCA_947538895.1. Taxonomy (NCBI): domain Eukaryota; kingdom Metazoa; phylum Arthropoda; class Insecta; order Diptera; family Asilidae; genus Neoitamus; species Neoitamus cyanurus. The sequence continues at coordinate 37,362,649 of OX384543.1, forward strand.
TTTGTGTAGATGCCTCATTGAATTTTTGGAAACACTTTAAATGGGATTTTCAGATTTTTAAACCATTCTTACCATAGCTACTTTGTTAGTAACGAATTAGAAAAATGCTTCACAAATACGAAGAGAAATTCCACTTGTTTAAAATAAATGAAATACATAGTAGCAAAATTTTACTTCAATGTATTTAAAGAAATAATTCTTGAACTCTAATATATTTTAGTTATATTTTTTTACGCGGTGCCCTGTAACATACGGAACTTCGATTTTCATTCAATTTGATTGTCGAATGAAGTATAGAAATTCTTAGTTAATTCCTTGCCCTAGCAAATATCTATAAAGTAAATTACGAGCACCAAGGTAGTCTGAAAAGTATTGAATATGGCATTAATCGGCAAAAACATTATGGTACTCCAATAGTAGTCAGTTGTTGTATGACAGCCGTTTGTGTCAGTCAATGTCACTAAAGAAAGTGCTGTTCCACCAAGACAACTGACCTGCTCACACTTCGGCGGTCGCGATGGCCAAAACTCACGAATTTTACTTCGAATTGGTTGACCACCCACCGTATTCACCAGATCTGGTCCCCAGCATTTCCTAAGCTGAAAGTTTCGCTTGGAGGACATTTTCAAAAAATAACTGTGAAATAAAAATATACTACAGGATATATGATCGTGGCGCGACTACCTTAACATGTGATAGGCTGTGTACAAAAGTCGTGGAAGGTATAGGAAAATCTTCAAAATTGACTTTAATCTTCGTTAAAGATATCATGTCTTGTCTCCAACAACTTTCGATATTTGTAAATCCATTGAACGGTGCTATTTAGCCATAGGTTTACTTAAAATGCGTGAGTGTGTCAGCAATTTATGCCCCTGTATATTTTAAGGTAACACTTCAAGCAAATATTTTTAACCTGAAAACCATTTTCGGATTAGGGGAGCGGAAAGTGCACATCAAATCGAAACACGTAATTTTTGTAGCACATAAATTTTAAAGGGAAACTTTATGTCTGACCGACGTCATACCTTGAAATTAAATTTACGGAGTAGATACGCCTTGCCGTCATACCCTTCCATATAAGAAAAGTAAAAGGCGGTCGAGTATCACAAATTTTCACACCTTCTAGACATAGGCATGATGGCCTCATACGAAGAGAATTACTCGCAACAACCCCAAGAAACTCTGGTAATGATATTTTAAGAGCACTCAGCAGGGGATGTACATATATCAGAATTATAACTGACGCAGATGACTTCCTAGATTATTGCAGCAAAAGCAATTTTTCTCAGTCGCTCCACTAATGAAATTACACTGACTTGATGAGATTTTTCCATTACAATTCTCGGTAATCATCTCTTAATACCCCAATAATGGGGGAAGCTCCCAAGGGTTGTGGAAGGTGTGTTCGCTTATCCTTCACGTTATATTCAATTAATTCAGCACGAATGCTCTTTAAGGATTACACCCTTTTCGGGGGAGTTAACATGCAATTTCCTATCCTTCTCAAGGTTGTAATTTTAACGGGGTCTTGGCTCAATTATCGCTACTTTCAAATACACGACAATTGAAGTGCAGTAACAATTCCCTACCCAACTGGCCACTGACTGTGTTGAAGTTGCTCATCGTTTAGAATAATTCCAGAGGATCCCGATTAATACCAAAGGGAAGTTGCATGCTAATGTCAATCTGCTGATATCCTGTGGTTTATGTATAAAAACAAAACAACCCTCCACTAGACTTTAAGTCAGTTGGGGAAATTGGATTTTCCTGATATAAAGCTGACTTGTCCTTCAACTCAATAACGGACATTGCAGAGATGGGCCTCGGACTACTTGTGAGGATAAAGTTGTGTAGGGGTAAAATACGGGAAACTGTTTATTTCCGCCACCTTTGATTGATCCAAATTCTATTTTAGAACATCATAATTTTGCAGGGTAAATTAGATTTGATGACCTGTAGTGCACCGTATTTTCCATCATCCTTTAGTAAAATTGTTGATAAGGTTACAAGAGTGTGGCGGGAGCTTTAAGTTCCACTGTACATAAAGCACATTTTAGAGAAAATCTAAAAAAAAGGTTGCCGTGGAAAATGACGGAGTACAAAAAATGTGATCTAGGAATCAATCCTGGCCCCCATAGAATCCATTAGTTTTCAAGTTATGCAACACTGAAAAATGCCTTCGAACAAGTTGAGCAATATGAATATAATAAAGTAACATAGCGTCCAGCGCGGCACTAGCTCCGTATTTATAATCAGCGACCCGAAAACCCCACATGTACAATCATTTATGAAAATATAACATGTTGAGGTCGTAATTTTGAATTTATAAAATTAGGTACCATATTTGATAAAAGTGAGTAACCCCAAACATTTTCACATCCCAGCCTTTCTTGACTCTAGACTCTAGAAAGTACAATTCACGTCAAGGAATTTTTGAATAATTACTACTAAGGGGCCATCCATAAATCACGTCACACGAATTTCATGATTTTTTTGACCCCTCCCCCGTCATTGTTACAGCTGGTCACATTTGTGAGACTCCCCCCTCCCTAGTGTGACGTCACATATTTTGAAATTTTACATCTAGAAATTATTAAATTAAAACAACAGTTCCGAAATTAGTTTTATTTCAATTTAAATTATTTTTTAATGAAATCAACATCAAGTCAAACATTTGAAAAAATTAACAAAACAAAAACGATTTCATATTAATCATATTGTCAAATGAAATAGAAACAATGAAATCACGGCAAGGCGTGAAGTGTGTGGCGGCATTTATCAAAGGGCTCTTTAGGCGGACGGCGCGTGACACGAGTGTAAACTCGCCAACAAAACAATTTTAACCTTATGTTTATTAAATTTTGAAATATGACGTCACGAAATTCAGGAGCCCTCCCACGCCTTGTCTCACAATGTCACACTTCGTCGACCCCCTCCCTCCCCTTTAACGTGTGACGTAATTTATGTATGGCCCCTAACTATGTTCTATATAAATATATGAATATAAGACTTTCATTAATACCTAGCTTTACCCGGAATGGCCGGAATTCTAATTGTTATTTGTTGTTCCCTAATAATGTTTCGCTGATAAGAATTAACGCTTGCAAAAAAAACTTCAAAACAAAAAAATATATTAATGAACATTTTATAATGCTATTTTAGATCCTCTGAAACTCCTGAAATATGGTAAAAACTTGTACCTTTCACTTTTGGCTGGTTTTTATAGGTTAGGTGGCGTTTTTTGTGGATGGAACAATTTCTTCCGTCGGTTCACAATATATCAAATTAGTTTTCTTCGTATCGAACAACATTTGCAGAATCCGCACATTGTGTGTGATATATACTTTGTTGGTTCTTTGGTACTAGAAGTGAAGTATCCTATATGCCAAAACATCTTTACGTTTTATTCAAATGAGCTTCACATATAAATTTTGTTTTTTGTTGAAGGGCAGAATACTTAATTTCCAAATTGTTACCGTAAGGGCATCCTATGTTTCGTCTTTGCTTCAAATATTATTATACGTTAGATATTGTTTTCTGTATGAAAATAAATCCCTTGTGTAGAAAAGACGCAGGTTTATTATTAGTATGCTAATAGATACACTCTTCAGAAAATGTAAGGCAAAAGCTAAACACAAACAGGATGCAAATCTTAAACAAGCACAAAATCCAAACATCGCCAACCAATCCCCACACAATTTCACCAGAACATAAATTCACTGAGCTAACGTTGCCTTCTTTGTTTTGTTTCCATTACAGATTCGGAACTAGAAGAACTGGAGCAACCACCACGTTATCGGCCGGATTCACTAAGTGCCCTATGCAGAGCAACTAGGTTTTCAGAGTCGGAAATCAAGCGAATTTACCGTGGATTCAAGGCTGAATGTCCAACAGGTGTTGTGCGGGAGGATACCTTCAAAGTGATATATTCTCAGTTCTTTCCTCAGGGAGGTTCGTGCGGTACAGTATACAAGTCTTTGTTAAAAAAATTACTAATGGTCAAAAAGCTTTCTTTGTAAAGATGAAATCATCCTCCTGGCTGTTTGTGCTTTCTTTTCGTGTTGTTGTATAACTTGTGTACTCCTACACCCGCACCCAGATACCTCATCTCTGTACAATCCACCAGGAGCAATATATGGCCACCCTGGGGACTTATTCCCTGCATATCCACAGTTACATATTTTGCCTTCTATTTTCGCTCTTTATTTGAGTCCTTACTTTATAATGAAGTCAGTAAACTGGCGCATTTTATGTACTGCCCTGTACGAATGCTTTTTTATGTCCTTTTTACGTTGCTCCTCAAGTTTATCTTGCTTTTTCATTTTCGTAACTTTGAAGGTAAGGAATTGCTCCGTAATGACTTTGTAGACGTAGACTGTAACTTCTGTGCTAATTTTTTTAGATGTGTTCCATCACATTGTCGCAACAATTGAAGATTTCATTTATCACTCAATCATCAAACCATGTCATGAAGTCACTTCATCTGCAGATATTATCGTTAATTTGCTGGAAAATTGATCATGACTTTCAGAAGAAGGTGGTTTTTGTGTGGTCATAACTTTTGTTTATGATGGTATTCCGAAACTTTTTATATTTCTTAATGAAAGAAAATATATTCTTTATGATCTGCAATAAAATAAAATACTTTGATTAAGCTCTGCAAGAAAATGATATTATTCCGCAAAGTTGAACAATTTTCATAGTGATAATGAATTAGGTGCAAATAAAGGTGACTAAGTTCCTTTTCATTTGATACCCAACATATTTAAAGTAGACTTTTAGTGCTTTCAGGAGACTAAAAAAAAAATTTTACAATTGAGTTTAGTCAATCCATTCGTGTAGGGTCTCCGCAGAACAAAGAGAATAACAGGCTCAAATAAGAGCATGCACACATAAACAATACTTTCCTTCGTGTTCCGCAGTCCTTCTTACAAGGCCAAGCATTCAACCTGTATGTAAATCATACGTTACATTTCTTTCTTTAATGGATGACGTACACATCTTCAAAATCAAGTACATCACAAAGAACTCGAGCGAGCTGAAGCAGTCGTTCCTACTCAAAGGCTTAAATCAATAAAGTTCTTAAAATAACATAACTCACTAAACAGCCCCAACCACTTGTGATAAAAGAATAATTGAGAAACCAAAATTGTTCTTCTTAAGAAAATAATTTACTGAAGGTTTACGAAAGACAAAGTTGTGGCAGTTTCATTTAAGACAAAAGCCCAAAATTGTCAACGAAAAGGCATAAAGGAGGAGCAGTGAAAATGTCGTTGAAACGCCACCGCCCCCAAACACTCGCTCCCAAAAATTGGATTACGAAAATCCCATGAGTCTAACAGGATATATTCTCGCTTCTCAAAAGACACCCACGACCCACTCGTACCTCTACAATGGACTTTAAGATTTTCATGTGTGTTCATACTGTGAATGGTAACGAGGAGTCCGTGTGGTAAAACTTTTTACATCAACGAAAGTAGAGTTGTTAAATTTTATATGTATGCCCCATGAGTTCTTCTGCCTCGCCAGCCTAAAAGCTTTTTTTCAGCACCGAAATAAATCTGCTTTCTTCAGTCACTTCAACAAATAGGCGAGAACCCTTCGGAAAACGACTTGTATCTTACCATCCCAAGTGACGAGTGTTCTCGAGCAAATTTCAAAAGAATTAAAGCCGGAGACATAAAAAAGCCATTTTAACTGTGACAAGAAAACAGAAAAGTTGTTTGGTTTTCAGATTTCTTTTCGGTGCTGCCAGGAATGGGACTGGGGAGTCTAAAGTTTTTATGGACGCTATAAGACCTTATGCTGGGTCATCAAAAATTCACAAATGTTATGCCCTCTAGATGTGGTTACGTCGGATTTGTTAGCGAGCAATTACGTGCAGCCTATGTTAAGATATAGGCGTACTTGCAAGGCATCGCGGTGCTCAATACTATATAAATAATATTCCTTGCAATGGCTTGTTATATCTCAGGACAAAGAAGCAGATTTCATCCACGCGGTTCCCACATATAAATTTCAAAACGCTAACTTAATCTTTTTTTTGCATTTTCCGCCAATCTGAAAAGTGCGTATTTAAGTTAACTTTGATTAGTAGTTTGTAACAATTTCGACATTTTCTTTCGGATGTATGTATGTTTAAAAAATTGCATGCATACAAGCAATTATACATAAATGTGTGACATCTTCTGCACAGCAATTATAATGTGAGTCAATTCCAAACCTGACCTGACTCGAATATGTATGAATTGAGCCATTCCGCAAATCCAAGGGCAGTTACTTTAAAAATGAGGATCTTATGATTCTATCTTGCTTTTGCTTTACTATAGTTAGTTATCCCGAATTACCAAGTTTTGTAGGCAGAATCGAATTCCGTCATACTGAAAAATCAAAACTGCCCATTATTTCATAGAAGAGACAATTTTCACTACTTTGTATATTTTTTTTTAATTTCCCATTATTGGGCAAAATATTTATAAATAAACTACAATAAATCACATGTGCCAATTTGAGCGTACAGTTTAGAATTTCAATTCCAGCATATTGGCTCATATTCTAAAGAACTAAGCAAAATCTAAGACTCAATTTTCACACGAAAAAATGGAGCTTGATCTCAATTTAATTGAGATCACTGTAAATCTAAATGTATTATTTCAACCCACAAAAATTATCTGATTTTCAATTAAACGCGGAGTGTGAGTCAAAGGAACTCACTAATATGGCTTGTATTGAATTTATACACATTGTGTAAGTAATTTAAATCAGCGACCCCGAAAACCTCTATATGTATATTAATTTAGACGGAAATCCGTTTAAGTTCCACTGTGGTCTTCGTCACAGCGATGCACTGGCAAAAATTGAAAAAATTTTTATTAATGCAACTTATTCATTATTATCAGACTCAAACCACATCCCTTCTTTCCCGCTCCCGAGATTTTTACACACACACAAAAATTGCTACCTATAATTTAATGTCATTAAAATTTAAAGCGAATTGAATATTGAAGTTATACATACATCCTGCATAAATTCATTGGTTTACGATGTCTTTAATGCGTCACCTGTCTCCCTAAATATCTTGAAATGATATTTTTTATAGCCCAGCTTTTACCCACGCATCTCCGAAGGGACCCAATATTGCCCATAGCTAAAAATGTCCCATAATTTTGAAGCCCATAAAGCTGAGAAACGTTCGTAATTTATTTTAAGGGCAATTTAAATGTCTCGCCGCTCGAAGATGAAGTGCACACCTGCAGGTGTCACTTTATTTGATATGAACCTTATGAAAATATTATTTCCACCGGAATGACATGGCCTTGTATCCTTGAAATCCTCACACCCGTCTGTGCATAAATGGAGCGTCCTAAAAATATTCCAAGGAATCACTCAAACAAAAACAAAAACGTGGGCCACCCTCTCAGGAAGGCGTCCCCGCGCATCCATACGAGCGAATACTTCGCGTGACTCCAGTGCCACTCACGGAATATAGGATTTTTTAATTAAATACCTTTCCTCGCAGAGATAAAAGCGAAATAATATCCCTGTCATGGTTGTTACATAAAATACAAATTTGCATACGGCTGGTCGTGTTGTACTCATTGATGCTCATGCAGAGGCTTATCCCGAGGACCCGTCAAGATGGGGATGGCATTCCATGCGCGCGGCTCCTCTCTTTAGCCGGGCTGCAAATTCAATTTGATCCTGCTTGACTTTTCGCAGATCTGCTCGGTGTCGAGTGGTCGGTGGGTGGCGGGATTGTCTGCCGGGTAATTTTATGCAAATTTTTATTTTATACCGAGATTGGTGACATGATTTCTCCATTTGAATTCACCGGGAGGAGAGTTGTCTTCGAAGAATTTATGGTAGTCCACTGGAAATTCTTGCGGACTACTGTAATGCCATGGAAATGAGGTTTTCACATTTATCCGTCTGGAAAACTAATTTTGCTTGTTTTGGTGTGCCACTGCATAAATTCACATTTTTCAGCTTTAACCGAGACATTTGTAGCGTTTGTTTTGCATTTTGTGAACATCCCAAGGCGCTGGCTGCATGGGAAATACATACATATTTCACTCTCGCCCATAAAACTAAGCTGCATGTGTCCTCACTTAAGTTTTTGTGAAAATATTTCTTAACGTGTTTCGTCTTCAATTTGGGTAACTTCTTTCATTTGTCTTTCTCTTTTTGGGGAAAACAGCAAATACAGGTCTGTACGCCCACTACGTTTTTAATACTTTGGATCAGGACCACAGCGGGATAGTGAGTTTTGAGGTGAGTAGACTTTCATTTTAAAATTGCTTACAATTTCGGTCAGTGTTCAAAATAAGGACAATCCCCAATTTTTTTTTTAAACGTGTACCTACAGGAATAAATTTGACCTATTCAAATCGATAAATACAATTGACGTAAATTCATCCAAAAGTATCACCTTTCAGTTCAAAATTTTCACAATTTGCGTAACGGTTAAAAGGTTAAATTGAATACGAAAAATATACTGAGGTTTTAATTCTCCAAAAGTAATACATAGAGCATTCGGAAAACACAGCCAAAAATGGGAAATAAAACACTCTTTTGGTTTTAAGACTTAGATTTAAGTTATTTAATATCTTATGGAATTTCTGTGATGGATTACAACAAATCGTTTTCTTCACGAGAGTCTTAAATAGCTAGCTCCAATTCCTTATTTATATTCATGACTTTGACATTACTTCTCCTAAAATTAATAAAAGCAATTTCCAAAATCACGTACAATTTTTCTAGTAATAAGTTAAAATATCAGCACGATCATCAGTATTTCTATAAGATTATAAAAAAGCACACGTAGATTTATTTTGCAATAAATTAAAACATATTTTTATATAATATGTATATAAATACATCCGTAATTTTTGCGCCTTCAGGGAGCACTAAAACGACACACCTACAGAGTAGGTAAAATATGTATAAGTGCATAATGCATAAATGCACAACACGCTTAATAGCAGTAAATTCGTTGACAATATTCACACATAACCTATTTTTCCTACGAGGAATTACTTTTAAGTGCAACACGCTTAAGTACATAAAATGGATAAGTGCATTTTTGAACAACATATTTTCAACTTTCGTTTTCATAACTGTGAATAAGTGCACATGCTAGCAAGTAGCCAACCACGCCCGGGCTCTTTGATAAGGGCCTTTCGGCAAGCACGTTCTCAGTGAGACAACTGAGACAACATTTTCAGCAACCATCTCAGTTGTCTCAGTTGGGTAGGATAATTGGATTAATCAGCTGATTTTGGCATCGAATTTTTCTGATGGTCGTTTCCGCATGGCAAGACTAGCCAAGCCACACTTTCAATGCTAAACTCCTAGGTTTAAAAAGTGTCTTGGCAAGTCGTGTCGTGTTTACCAGAATAAGACTCATTATATATGATTATGCCGATTTTAAGAGGCACTTTCGCTTGGAAAATAAATAAAATAAAATTAAAGATTATTCTGACGGCTGCTCAAGGGCTGTCGCAATACACAATATATAACTGAGACAAATGAGACACAGGAAATCCATCTCAGATGGCTCAGTTGCTCAAAGGCTGCGTTCATTTTTGTTGCTCAATGTAAAAGTGAGACGATGTGCGAGAACACGCCGTCTCAGTGAGCCAACTGAGAATATCTCAGTTGTCTCACTGAGAATGTGCTTGCCGAAAGGCCCTATACTTTTTAATTAAAACTATTGCAGAATGAATGAAACTATTCGGTGAATGGAAACAGAATTAATTTTTTCCCACGGGATCCCATAATATTCCCGGCATCAAAATTTTGATAGAAGATTTCAAATTAACGACCGAAAAATCCCGCATGTTTATTACACAAAAATTTGTTGAAGTGGAGAATTTTCGCTCACCATATTGTATAATGCCATCTTGAATTTCTAATTTTCAAACCTAGCTAAGTATATCGGAATATAATAATTGTAATTAGAAAAAAGTTTCATTCCGATCCGTCCGGTAGCTTTTGAGAAAATCGCGAACATACACTACACACATGCATAGATACACCGCGACCGAAATTTGTGATAGGTTGCCCAAAGCTAAACTATTTAATTTGGAGGAAAGAACATAAAATTGCATTGACTTATACCTTATACCCACTTTGCATAAAAAAATGAACCCAATTTTTTAGCTCAATTTTTGCAGTTTAAGTGGGTAAAAATCATAGGAACTTGATACCGTTTTTGCAAATTTTAAAGTATTTGATGTTTGCTATTCGTAACAGTTTTATAAATTCAATTCAATACTAAATTTACTGCAGGATGTGAAAAAACACAGCCAATGACATCGTGTAAGAATTATGCCAAATTTATCCGAAAGCGTAGAAGAGATAACCACTTTACTTAGTGTAAATGATCTCTATGATTTAATGACAATAGAATACTAGTAGTAATAGTAATAATAGTACAATAGAATCAGTACCTCATTCAAATTTCCATCACCATTTCAAATTTTACGGAAACCGAATAATCAAACAAGTGGACTGAGGGATTTTTATATAACTTCGGAAAGAAAAGTTAAAAACAAAGGCGAAAATATAAAAATGCAAATTCGTTTAATTTAATTTATCAAAATGGCACTAAAAAAAATAGATGACCATTTAAAAGTTATGTCGCAATTGCGTCAAAAAATTCCCGTATACTGATGGTTGCAAGTAATGCTGGTCGGATATGTGATAACCTAAAATATAAGGTATTTATGCTAAGTTTCAAGCAAATCCTGTTAAAAAACAATTTTTTCTATTCGAACATTTATACCCCCTTAGGGATTGAGTTTTGGGAAATGCTGAAGTACGTGTTTCTTATTTAGAATTTTCTTCGCTATTTCTTTTAACTAAGGTTGTTAAGTTTCGGTGTCCATCAGGCTTATATGTAACAACTTGTTATAGCATATGTGTGTAGGTACTTATCTATGTTTTACTTTAATCTAAAAATATTTGCTAGCCGTTGAAATTTCGAATATTTTCAAATAAAACTATTTTTTTCAACGTTCTTAACCCATAAACTAGAACCATTACTTTACAATTTGTCTATCAAAAGTTAAAGAGATTAAAAAGTGTGAAGTATTCGCCAAAAGTGCTTATAAAGCTACACATCCGAATTTGTATGCCTACTGTTAATTGGAAGAAGTTAAAAAAATTGATGAGCATCCTTTTTTAATTTAAAAGTCAGTTTCTTGCAAAGTCCTTAATACCATCAAAAGAGAAAACTGGCTAAAACTTGTTGAATCATTAATGAGCAATCAACCCGGGACCAATCGTCCCCCCTGATGTAGGATGTCAAGGTCGTCCCGGCCGTACTCACCGCTAATAAAGCACTTATCCCTAATAATTTTATATCCCCTCAGAGATTACCGCAACAAGCTGGAGGTCGTAAAAACTATTTCTGGCTCCGATGGAGTCACTTAGAAAACGATTCCCTTCCGCCCCCGCCGCACGTAAAGTTCTTGCACAATGCAAACATTAAACGTTTCGATCCGTTGGCATCAACAGGTACCAGGGAGCTAATTACATCGAAGAAAGTGGCTGCGCTTATCCAGCCAGCATTTCATGGGCCGTGTGCCGCTTCAATAGGACTCATTCGATATTTATTGGCCTCATTTCAACCTGAATCAGTGTGGCAGGGTTGAATGGAGGCGGAACCCACCAGGACATCTTTATTTACCTGGTACGGTCCAGGTCCTCCCACCGCGTTCCGCTGGAAAGGTTGTAATTTACACTCTACTAAATTGGCAATCCCACAAATGCGCTCAAATCGAATTAATACCTCCTGCAGATGTATGGTTGCCATAAATACTCCGCCACAGTTTACTGTCTGTCTCAGGAGCGTTAAATTTTTTATAGTAGCCAGGGCACGCCATCCATGCCCCGCTCTCATCTACTCGCAACTCTGATTTATTATGTACGGCGGTGAAGCACATTAAGCTTTTTGCTACAATTCCTCTAAAATGTAAAAAATTAATCCCTGGAAAGGCGTTTAGTCTCATTCCCACCGTATCCGCCTCTTTCCAGGAATTTGTGCAGGGACTTTCAATATTATCTCGAGGTTCGGTGGAAGAAAAGCTTCGGTGGACCTTTTCGCTGTACGACATCAACGGGGACGGCTACATCACAAGGGAGGAAATGACTGACATAGTAACTGCCATATATGAGCTAATGGGACGTCTTCCAGACGCATGTCCGTATGAGGCAAGAATCAAGGAGAAGGTCGAGAGGATATTCCAGGTAAGCTGACCGTTTCACAAGAATGAAACGGGCTCTATTTTCGTTCGAACACAAAAATTCGTCGAATCACCCGATATATCCTTTGCCCGACATTGTGTGTCATTTCCGGATGATTTCATTATTTCAGTTCATTTTCTCGTTAAATAAAAATCGTCAAGAGTCAATCGACCCTTGGGCATGAAAGAAAATTTCGTTATTGTGCATTGTACAAAAACGAATGATTCTCGAGGCGGAGAGTATAAAAATGAAGCAGAAAGGGCCCGAAGGGTGTTTTCTCGTGGGCAAAGAAAATACTTCTAAAGATACTCCCCGGAAAACTTGTACTTCAAATGACGAGGATAACGTGCGGAAATAAATCTTATAGAGCTTATTTCCAGAAAGTTGCCTTATTTATCAGAATAGAAATTGTGTCAACTAGAATCTCAACCTATTCATCTTACGGGCGGGTGTGGGCATTGTTATCTGCCGCATGCGGAATTCTTTTTGCGCAGCACAGCTCTGTGTTTTGCCTGTTGTTCTCCAATGCTTTCACGTATCTCCGTTTTATTTTCCAAAATGTCATATCCACATATGTGGCGTTCTCATTTTTTAGATCGAAATGCCCCATTAATTCCTTTCAACTATCGGTTAGTTATGCACTCGTATGTACATGTATAGCCAACAAAAAAGCATTATTAAAAGTAAAACAAAAATCTATTCACCTTCTATCGCGCAGACAAGCACGCATTTGTGGAGTATGACAAGCAGGTGAGTAGATTCTTGTTTTTCTTTTAATAATGCTTTCTTTTAGGTGTAAGGGAATACATAATGAATACGTGTAGTGACAAGTGTGGTGTAAAGATTTTTGCCTCAATTTCGAGGAAATTGTGCAGGTGGGAAAGCATTTTTGGGGCCGACTTTTCAACTTTTAATTTTGACAGTTTGCCAAAATTAAAATTTGAATATATAGGAAGTTATAGCCGACCCCCAAGAAATGCCTTCATATCCTTCCGGTTTTGGAGCAAACGAAAGACACCTCCAAATTTTCGTCGAAATTGAGGTGATCGTCCTAAAGTAAACTTAAGCCGAAAGTTTTACATACGCATACGTGCGAAAATGTTGCAGCTACATACATATGTATGTTTAAACTGTTGGCAAATAAGTTAAAAATGAGAAAAATTCTTGCCCAAAAATACACATTTTTGATAACACAAAAAATGAGACATTCTGCGAATATTTTTTTAGACATTTTTTCCGCTGAAAAATAGTGCACAAAATCGGAAACTCCAAAAATCTCTAGCCCGATGTTTGTTCACATAATCGATTGCTAGGATGTCCAATTCATTATGAGCTAGATTTAAATTTAGATTAAGATTCAAATTCCAATTTTCAAATTCAACGCATGAATTGGTCGCAAGCAGACATGAATGCTTGAGATGGTACTAAAGTACCTACAAATGATTTTCGTCCTCGAAATAAAGATTGTATAACTTGCACTAATTCTATGATATTCGGTTTTTTTCGATTTTCGCAATATTAGGACCACTGACTACTATATAGCTACTATGGACTACTCTTCACACATAACGCTAAAAATTTGAAATGGTAAGGGCTCAATTTTTCCACTCTAAATTTTCCACTAGTACATTTTTTGCACCAATACTTTTTTCCAGGGAATTTTTTCCTATTATTTTTTTTTCTCTGTCACTAATGTTTTCTACAAAATGTTTTCTGAGTGAATAGTTTCCTTCTACAAAATGTCTAATGGAAAAAAGGACCATCGAAAAAATGTACGGGGAAAAACCGTCGCATGGAAAAAAATGGAATGGAAAAATCGTCCCATGAAAAAAAATCAAAGGGAAATTTCAGAATGGAAAAAATATCCTACAATCCTTGAAATTGTTGTTTGCAATAGCCAATCTAGCTCCCTACAGCTGAAATAAACATTTTGAGGTCATTTCACAGCGTTATAGTTGCTGTTTAATTACAACTGTGGTGTCAACCACCTAATCCAATAATTTTTCCATTATAAGATTTGAAATGTTGATTAGTAAAAATCATGCCAATTTAATGAACTTTCGGAAATTCGAAAATCTTTCCTATAAGTGTACTGTTTATAATGTATTTGACATAATTTTAATTGTTATTAAAAATACAATTTCGGGGAGATATAAATTTCAATGCACAGTTTTTCACTGCCTTTGACTTTACTTACTCTGTTAAGTGAGTGCAGTATGCTTTCCATTAACTCATAAAATATGAAAGGTTGCAAAATGCTTAAAACTTGAGAAAATAGGAAAATTGCATATTCCCCCCGAGGACAATGAATACACGATACTCCTGGTTTTGTCGTGCCAAAAGTAGGGCAATATTCGGAGGCAGCCACACGCTGTTAAATGTTTAATTCTCCATACAGCCACGAACCAAATAAACACGCTGCTTGAGCTAACTTGTGTGGATTGGACGCCGCAGATTTAATTAAATTTAACTTCGACTACAATCCGCACTGCTGCCTTGTGCCCCACTGCAGAAGAGTTCTGCAAATGGCTCCAAGAGAAAACTGTTCGACTGCTAAAATTTTAATAGCTGCCTCGACTACAGTGTGGCTGTCAAGCATTTGGGCAGCTATAAAAATTGGTGAACTCTACAGAACCCCCAATAGACTGTGTTCAGGCCGCACACAACTTCCATAATGCCAAACCCTTTGGGTCGGTCGCTCGGAGCCCTGCAGTGTGCTGCATTTATGCAGCGAGGAGGTAATCCCATAAATTGATGTAATTAGGAGGAACTTAGCCATTAGATAGGGGGTGAAACGCACATATGCTCCTTGCCGCAAATATTTCCAAAGCGCCGCGTAGCCGTCTTATAGCGGCAGTTAGTGGAGGTGCAGAGTTTCGTTTCGTGGGATGGGGTATTCTGCCCGTCCGCTCCGTGGCTACCAAGCTCTTGATTATTTACGATACGAGAGACCATGGCTAAGTTTTTATTTTTGGCAAACAATGTGTTTTTTAAATCACGGGGAACAAATATATCTACTTATATGAAAAAGCATTCTACGAAAGACTTTGGAGATTTTATAGATTATTTATTTATATCACATACCCACGGATATTACAATCGCTGGATTTCCTTGATTTTTCTCATTACTATACTACGATAAATGAATTCTTTTAAAAATGTATCATGTTTTGTTTTCATGTGGAGCATGGCAACCAAACTAAACCAATCGAGTCAGAAATTCAAAAGGCAAAAGTGCCCTTAAGGGGCTTCTTGCTGATTTTCTACGACCCAACTAATGGACACCACAGTAATTTTGGGGGTCTTCAATCCATTATAGCAGAAGCCGTGCAGATAGTAAAATCAAATGAATATTTTGCCAGACCATGTCCACAGAGCGATTGGACACTCTCCCAAAGATTCAAATCAAATCCTCTGCATCAGACCACGCCATCCATGCTCGGCGCACGAGGGCATTTATATTCAATTAGTACGGCCCATCATGCCTAGGCGTACCCTGGTGTAGGCCCGATAAGGGATGTCTGCATATCCAGCCGAAAACTATTTCGAGCGCACGCCATGAATTTATATTATCATTAGGTGTTTTATCCGAACATCCTCGGTATAAAACTCGCTCCGGAAGCGTTTTTTTCGGCCCTCGCGACTGCTATAAAAGCACTTTTTTAGAGTAAAAGTCAATTCGATATTCTATTGATGTTGGACCATAATCCCATTCGTATAAGGTCCTACGTGATCTGAATTTGATGACGCAGATAAAGCACTTGCCACGCCAGTAGCCAAAAACTCGGCGAAAATTTGCTATGCGGCAAAAATCGTAGCACCTATCGCCGCCGCAGGACCATGGCCCCTTTACTTTTACCTTTTGCCAGCCAGGTGGTAGCTCAGAACCGCGGTGCTCCACCTCCCGCGCAAGAATTAAAAGTTACCGCCGACAGGTTTATGGGCAGTAATGGCAGCAATTGCGTCGACCTGAAGGATTACGGCTTGCGGCGGTGTAAATATCGAGATATCACGTTAACACATTCGCTGCAGTGATAAATGAGGATTGGAAGACTGGCAAAGGGTGGTTTCCCGCAATTTGTTGAAAACTGCCGACATCCGGGGAATGCTTATCAATAATGTAGAAACAACTCCCCATAGGAAGATTTGCCTACGTGGCCCTTACAGCATTTTCCGCGAATCATTTTTAGCCAATAAATCATTTCAGGGGCATTATTGCTCTAAACTGAATCACGTCCAATTTGGGCAGCAGTTGGTTATCTCGACCTTTTTTTCGATATTTACTTTCGGTGATCTTAAGAATGAGTCTGAGTGGAAGCAAAATCGCATACGCAAAATCATTACCATAATCTTTATTCGTCGGGAGCTTGTGGTACCCTCCAACAGATGCTTTTTCCATGTCGCATATTTGCATTACGCCCCTCTGTATGTGCATATTTTCAACTCATGAGTGTAATTTTTAATCGCACGCGAAGTGTGAGTTAAAACAACTCACGGCTTCCTGAAAAGGGTGTTAAAATAACTCATATTGCGACAAATTACACGTTTAAACCTGAACATGTTTTATCGCTGTTTTGCCCCATTGTTTAAAACATATCAGATGTGTATGTATATTTATATGTAGCAGATATTCGATACTGTGAACTTTAGGTATAGTAATGATTTTGGTAGTACTAGCTTATCACTCGCTTACTACAGTATTCAAATTTTCAGTATGAGTAATAAGAAGCCATCGACTACAGGAAAACAATGTTTGGTAATTAAGTTCCAAGAAGAAGGGAATATAAGTATATAGAAAAATCAACATAAAAATCCTTGGATAAAGAAACTCCGCATTCGGTGTTGGCAAAATTGTTTTTCTGGATGGTATACCTGCATCTCTTAAAAAATATAATCATACCTCAAGCCAGAGATATTATTGGACAAGACTTTGTACTGCAGCAAGATAATTTGTCTATTCACCTGTAATCGCAATTTCGCAAACTAGAAATAAAACTTAGACTGAGTTGAACTATTGAGATACCATTTCAAGCTTTGGCTAATAATATTCTCTCAGTCTCGTTAGCTTCCTCTCGGTCTCAGATCTCACTCCAGTGACACAGTTTTAGATGTGCATATCGAATGGAATTAACAAATATTGTTAGATGCGAAAATTCTGGTGTCGGAACTGAAGACATACATATATGCACCATACGCCATCCCTTGGTATTTGTTTAGGGAGTGATAGAATCTCTTATTCAGGTGTCTCTATTCTTTATAACAGGGGTAACTCAATCCAAGAAACCTTTCAAAGTTTCAAAATTCATTCTTAAAAAGTTTTTATAGGCTTGCTCACTTGTTAGTCGTAATTCATATAGCAAATCATAATCCACGATTAAAACTGATGTATAATATAACATACATTTATGCTAGTGGATGCTTTAGTTAGATTTCGAATTTCGATTTTAAATATGTAGTGGCAACACATTTTTCAGATCATAAACTAATTTTAACTTAAGCTGTGCATGTCAAAACAATTAGCCACCGTCTTTACATCAGCCACTATAAACAGCCATAAGAGCTTCCGTGCTCCACAGATAATATGTATTACTTCTTTTACGACATGACATTTCGTTCAACTCAAGAAGTGTTAAACTAACACGACATGACAGATTACCCCGCCTAGCGTTCAAAAGTACTCAAAAAGCTTCCTAGCCAGTTAGGCCGAAGTTTGTCAAACAGATTTTCAGCAAGGCAGAAATAACAACTCGAGGCATGCTATCTAGAAAGGCAATGGCAATGACTTGTTGAAATTTAAATAAGAGGTTTTTGTTTCCGTGAACACTTGGAATGAAAAGTTGGAAGTGAGTTCGTAAACACATTTGTTTACCGTTGATAACAATTAGTCACATTTACTCCAAATACATAAACATCAATACTGTAATACTAAAATAAGCATATATCCCTTGCCTCTCCAGACCTCCAGATATTAATACTACGTTACCAACGGCGGCTAGAAATTATTACGCCATGTTTGTTATTATGTTTGAATTGATGTCAACTTAAATAGAAAAAACTATCAAGCACGAAATAATTTACAATTAATGGTTGTTTAAATTTTGACTCTTTGTTTTTTTTTTGGTGAGTTCGAGATTGTTTATATAGAGCCTTTTCGCCAATAAATAAATAAAGTCAAGAAATTACATACGCAACCAACTCTCAAGCAATAAACCGATTTAAAATGGATAGCACATTTTAAAGTGCCACATTGCCCTCAGGGTAAGATGCCATATGCTGACATATGTAATATGTATTAATGGGAGGTAACATACCGTCATTAATCATAACTTTTAGCATTAGGCAGCAATCGTAAAACCGCCATAAGATTAATTATTATCATTACTGAAACCCTCTGTGGTGACTGCTGCCATGTTTCATAAACACCTTGCGGACATAGTAAATTTTCTCGATGAATTGCTCATTAATAGGGCACAGATGTACATTGTCAAATGGAATTGCTCCTAGGTGGGGATGTTTTACAAAATTAATGTAAAGTGAAAGCTTGAAGCTATGACCCGATTTCAGTTACTCTTGATTTAATTTGAACAGGATGCACGGTAAAATACCTATAGGTACATGTGCTTCAGCAGATGCCCTTAATATGGGTCCGTGTGCCTTACCACGTAAAATGAAATAGAAGCACAGTACTTTAATTATTTGAAAAATTTTATGTGAAGCACTGAAACTTTTTTTATTGTCGAATTTCATGTATGTATGTACATATGTATCTGCGCCGTTCCGATAAGACCTCCATACTGCACCGTTCCGTTGGCAAGGCTGGTCCCAATGCTTCTGAGATTTAACAATTCACGATGTTAGTAAGTGGCGTTTAAAATGGAAAGAAGTTAAGACCATTTGAATTTTTTTATGAATTTTATAAATTACACGAGGAAAATACAAAAATAAAAAGAAGTGTAAGAAGCAAGAGGCGCTCCTGTATTTGCCCAATTTATATGTATTACAAGACTGTAAATCCTAGTGGGTTATTTTAACTCACCTGTAACCTACATATATACTACAAAGGGTGTTTCATCTATGGCGGACAAAACTGAATGGTGTGCTAGATCCCACCTAGGAAAACAAAATTCGTATAGTTTGATGCTGGGAGGGAGGGGGTGACCTAAATCGTTTGGGTGTTACAGGGTGATAAATAAATTCGCGATGCACATTATACTTTCATTTTTACATTTTGATCTAATTACCACTGCGACATTAAACTTAGGCCACACATCTTAATGTGCCTTCCAAAAATTCTACCAATGTTTATCTACCCCTACTACTGCAGGTACAGTCACTTGCGAAAGTGCAAAAATGTTCTAAGATCTCTTAAAATTCACGTTACTCCCATAGAAAAATTAAATGTTTTTAAAATAACGATTTCTGAAGGCTTTGAAGGCCTTTGTGGTTTCTGCTTCGTATTGGTCCCTATTGTTATTATTTTCGAAGACTCCTAATAATATACCATACGTTAGATCAATCATTTCTATTATTTCATGTAAAAGCTCACTGCGTAATATACTATTGTTATTTCTCTATTCTTTATAGCTAGACTTCCCATGCACGCCATCAAAATTTAAATTAATCAAAGCTTCCTCGTCCAATAATTTTTTTAAATTTTTTTTTAGGGCCGCCAGGGTGTACTAAATTGTCGACAGCTGTAATCTATCAAAATAGAAAGTTTATCATTACACGAAAACGTAAATTCGCACGAAATTTTCATGAAAAAAATTAGACGATTAGAAAATAATTTAATGTTTCGAAATCTGTTCGAAAATTCATTTTTCAGGGATACTTTCGATCTTTTTGTTTTATCATATTAATGTTTTCCTAATCGATTACGAGTTATCTTGTGTTTTCGCATACGTTAGATAATGTATGTAAACCAGGAAAAAGCGATTGGGTTGGACAAAACTGTTTACTTTCATATAAATTGTTCAAATTAAGAACATTTTACTCACCAATAATAATTTCAAGCACTTCCAGCACGCAGAGCGTGTGTTTGCAACAGTTACTTAAATTTAGCCTCTTGTTGTTCTCATTGGTTCGAAATCTTTGGTAAAAGATGATGTCGGGAGGTACCCACAAAAAGATTGCAGTTAAAGTGAAGTAAAATTAAACAAATTAGTAAGTTGCGAATAGCCAGAATCACTCCAATTATGGTACATTTGAAGTTGTGATCTGAAATCCTTTTTCTTAATCAATCTGATTGCTATCTTGTAATTAAACAACTAAATTTATTCACAGTATTTATATTTATATATTGTATATGGTGTGTCACAATTGAATTACCATTCAGTTATTTCAATAGTTATTATCCAGCCAATGCTTGACTTCTGGATAATTGTACGTAAAGAATCTCTTCTTCAACTCAATATTAAGGCCAACAACGTCTTTAACGTCTCCAAGCAAATCCATGCTTAAATTATTTTCAGAATTTCTTCCACGACTGAGCTGCTCAAATATTTTCTGTACATGTTTCAGTTTTTCTTCGGAATAGATACGCTCAGTTAGTTCATGAATAATGTCATGACCTTTGGGTCTGAAAATTTTAAAAATTGTATAAATTTTATTAAACGGATTATATGCGCAGGGCTTATACCTTTCATTTATTCCGTTTAGGATATTCCATACGTGCCTTTCAAGCTCCTCATTGTTCAACACAACTTGAGCCCTCTTAGGTCCTAAAACGTCTTGAACAAAATTCTGAAATTTATTTCATGTAATATTTATTTAAAAAAATAATTTAATTATGCACTTACCTTATATTTATTGAAAAGAGGAGTTTCTCGCAAAAGTTCTGCATAAACTACGAAAAGGCTCTGAGCAATGTTGAGGACGAGGTCATCTTGTTCGTATTTCACTGTCCTGAGGATCTCCAATGCAATACTCTCTGGTAGTCTGCCAGCCTTTGCAAGATAGACACAGTCATCCAACAGCTGAATTCTATTCAGGACATGAATCCGCTCAGCATTGGGGCCTTTCAGGTACGCAATGAGCTTCTTCCAGTTATCGATGTTGTAGTTAACACGGCAATACACTACAATGGTGTTTAGTTTCACATATTGGAACTTATAAGAAAAACTTACCGAGCTGTTGTAAGTTAGCAAGAATCCACCCATCGGAGTTGGAGGTGTTCATAACGACGCTTTTATCCTGATCACGCAGCCAGTCAGTTGGTGGGTACACTTCAAATACTGGAAACTCTTCAGTTGTTAGAGTAATGGGTACCCACCATTTCTCAGACGATTTCTCACCACTTACTAAAAACCTTTCCTGCTTAAATTCAATGGTTCGCCCTTTCGCGTTTTTGGTGATATTCAGTGTCACGACAGGATACCCGGCGTTGTTCGTCCACCCTTGCATGATTTTTTCGACAGTGGCTCCGGTTGGAAGATAGGCTCGGCCAGAAATTGATTCAAACAAGTCTGAAGGTTTTGTGTTACCCAAAGAATTCTTCTTCAAATAGTCCGTAATTCCTAAATCAAAGTTGTGGAATGCCAAGGACATGAATCGTACGATCACTGATCCCTTGTCGTAAGAGATCGTATTGAATTTTGATCGTAGCTCAGTCGGCTTTTCGACATGGCGATTTAAATTATCGCTGACTGCAATAGAACCTTCGTAGCGGCGCAGACTCACAATCCTAGCAGCGTAGTGGCGATGCATGAATGTGTTGTTGTCAGCAGGTACAATCTGTTCAGATCAGATCTTGTCAAGGTGTTCGAGTTTTACAAATTAGCCCACACTTACCAGATCAGCAATTCTCTGAGCATAGTAAGTTGCGAAACCCTCATTCAGCCAAACGTAATCCCACCAATCCAATGTAACGAGATTTCCAAACCATTGATGAGCTACCTCATGGGCAATTAGCCCCAGGGTTTGTGTTTGTCGATTGTCATTTGGTTTAAGAACCACAGAGTTGCTGTAAACAATTAAACCCCAATTTTCCATACCACCACCAAACCCAAAGGTGGGAACCGCAATGCTGTCCAGTTTTGGTAGAGTATATGGCACCTCAAGGACCTTTTCGAGGTAGTAAAGACTTTGGTAAGTTGCATTTAGAGAGAATTTGGTGTGCTCTTTGTTTCCAGGTGTTACAAATAATCGAATGGGTTTTCCTTTGTAAGACCATTCCAAAGTCTCAAAATCAGACACGGCTAGGGCTATTAAATAGGTTGACAATTTTTCTGTTTTTTCAAAGGTCGTCTTTAAGGCATCCCCATTTTTCCTGCATAAACAACAAGCATAACATGTTAGTAACCAGACCTAATAAAACGGTAGAAAACATACTCAACAGTGTGCACTGGGGCGTTAGAAACTGCTGAATGTTTTTTTGGGTGGAAAATCGTAAAGGTAAAGGTAGCCTTTAAATTGGGTTCATCGTAACATGGGAAAATAGTTCTAGCGTTAATAGGCTCTAAATGAGTTGCGACCAGGTTCTTTCGTTCTCCGTTAGGTAATGTGTAGTAACTCAGAAACAGCCCCTTCGCTGAATTTGACAAAATTCCTCTGAAGTGCTCAAATTTCAAAATATAGCTGCCCGGGGCAACGTTATTTTCAAATTTCAGGGTAAGAAAATTATTTTCCTTATTCTGATGTACACTTTTCACCTTATACCGCCGCTTGGAATTACTAACGGTAATTGCATCGGCATCCACTTCAAAATCCTGTGCGTGCACAACAAGTGTAGATGTCGATTTGGGAATATTTATGTCGATAGAAACACTTCCATTGTAAGCACGTTCATTGTCGCTTAAGAGAATTGATAGCTTTACATCGTAGTGCGAAGGTACAGAAGTTTTCGGTAACAAGTACGAAACTTCCTCAGACTCGGCGGCAACAAACACAACGAACACAACGTTCAACAAAAACAGCACTTTTCGCCACATTTTGTCGGTGACTTCCACGGACTAACTTTGATGAGGTGGAATTCTGACGCTTTATAGGCTTTATCGCTTCCAGCAGTTATCTGGTTCATTTTCTGTAATCGACGTCTTCAGGCGCTAGCCAGTGACACTGTTTTCTTTATCTTTGAGTGGCGTTACCGGCAGGTATTATTGATTGTAGGCTTGAGTACTTCCAAACACACTGCAGATTATTGTACGATTAAGTGGTTTAATTGCCCATTTTCGACTATTTTCTCTATTGTTTATTTGCGGCGCGGTAGCTTTTGGGTTTTCCTCATAATTTCCGTTTATAGCACAAGATTTGTCTAGCCCAGTGGCTGATATTGGATGAAGATTTGGATTATCAGAATTACTTACTTTTCGCTTGACTGATATTTTTATCCGAGGTACGATTGAAGATTGTGTCTCGCAGTCATATATTTTAAATAACTTAAGTTTATTTTGTTTTAATGTTATTTATAATAATATAAGTTAAGTATTTATTTTTTCTCCCAAGACCTAAAGCGAACCTTTTATAACCTTCAAAGGATTTCGAACGAGCTCAAAAAATTTAATATATGTATTTAGTTATGGCAACATTTTTAACAGGAAATATTTTCCTTTCATTACAGAAAATGGACGTCAACCGGGATGGTGTGGTGACTCTAGATGAATTTTTAGAATGTTGTAGAAACGATGAAGCTATATCAAAATCAATGTCCGTATTCGATACAGCATTCTGACCATTTCCGTACGATGCAGGCGATCGAGAGCATTGTACTAACGACAAGCATCACCCTCACCTACATAATCATCGCGAAAGCAAAAAAAAGAACCAAACAAATGATATTAGCAACTGCTGTAGCTGTCCCGATTCATCGCCTGCATTGTGTAGACATTGCGCCCGCCCACGACGTCAAACCGGTACCCGTTGTAGAAATAGAAATTCAAATAGCTCTCGGAATAGATTAGGTACATCAAATAGCAAGCGGATGAAGACTTATCCAAACGAAGTCAAATCTAGTGATAATAAAGACGATAAATCAGTAAATAAATTTAAAAATCAAAATTTAAGCGTAGCCCACAATAATGTACCAATTAGTTCTAGAAATGTATCGAATGATCAATTGCAAGTTCCCGATTCACCATCGTTGGTGAGGGTCCGGACTTGGTATACAGTAGCCAAACAGGGTGTATCTTGTTAGCAGCAAAAATAAAATTAGAGTTCATTTTTTTCTTATGTTTGTTTCATTTCATATTCATGAAGATCTTTCACTATTTATCGACGTATGTGTTTCTCATTCGGATCAGTTCCATCAAAGTGCCCTTTGCTTTATATCTTTTAGGAAAGGTCATAGTTAATGTCCAATGTCGAAATCATTTGAAATTTAGCAGAACCAAACTATTTCTAAGTCGACTGTTTGTACAATATAAGGAAAATTACGAAATAGCATTACTCAACAAAACTTGTTACCATTTTTGTAAACTTTTGTTTTATTTATTACCGTACACTACTTATCCTATCTACACAATTTTTTTATCATCGTCGTTTATATAAAATTCTTTGCATTATTTGTACTGTATTTACCAACTGGCTGTGACACTGTGACTCTACGACCCAAAATGCAGAATTATTTTACTGTTAAATATTTTTCAACCCACGAAAGAATATTGTCAAGTACGAAGCAGTTAGTAATGTTTGTACCATCCAAAATCCTTACCTGGAATCTTGAGCTTCAGAGACATATTGAAATTTTTTTATCATAATTTTCGGGGCTAGCGAAATAAAATATAAACTTACTTTTATTCTTATTTTCTTATATATACATATTATCTTATATTCGCGTAAAAAATTTAACTAATCCCGCAGAGGTATGTATATTGTTTACAAAACTCCACGGAGGAACTATAAGTTTTAATATAATGATAATTGACGAAGCTTTAATCCGAGTAACAATCATGGTATCAAATAATATATGGAACATACAATTATGTAGAACAACATTTCACTAATGTACTTAACTCACTTAACTTGGAAATGTATAAAAATAATTTTATGATGTCATCATAGTTTCCAAAGTTTTCATCACCCCATCACAAAATCCAGTAACTTTGTTTTGTAATGCTATTTTACACGAAATCTATGAAAAAGGAGAAAAACTAACCGAAAATTCCAAGAAAAAAGCTTTACAATTTTGAAAATAGTTTACTGTAAAATGAGAATAGAGTTTTATACATAGGTTTTCTTATGAAACGTAATAACCAGAGCCATTTCCCGTGTATTCGTGTTAATGAAGAATAAGAGAGTATAAACTAAAGTGAAAACATATAAAAAATTACTACTACATTTTTTCATAAAGAAATCCATTATAATTGTTGTTGTTGTTGTATGAGATATATTCTAGTTTATATTATTATAGTAAAAGAAATTTGGCAAAAGAATGAAATTCCTACTGACAATTTTGGAACAGGATCACTAAACCCCATAGTGTATTCAATGTGAGAGGAAGCTAGACACGATGTAAAAATTTTGATTGTAGAATGATGAAAGTTCATTAAATGAACAACTTATGACTGTAGATAGAATTTGTATAAAAGAAATAAAACTAGTTAAGAGTAAAACGGTTAAATTGAGAAGTAACCATTTGATGAACACCTAGGTGAAAAGTATTTGTTTATATTTTATTACTTTTTTACTCGTTTCCGATGACACATATATCAAAATAAAGTTAACGAAAAAAAATGTAAATATAGTAGAGTCAATATTTAAGGAGTATGTGATTTTAGTAGAAATTTACTCGTACTTATGATTTTTATTGCTGCCAAATTTGCCAAACTGTTCATCTTGTGTACATTATGCCTAAATTCTCAAAACGAACGATTTTGGAGGGCTGAGGTTTTTGTCTATAAGAAGTTGACTAATCTAATCAATTCTCTTTTTTTTATATTTGCTGGAGTCATTGCTTCTTAGTGTGCGGCCTAATAAATCTAGGTGGTCTCAATGTTATGGTGATAATAAAAAGATAATTGATAATGCCACATGTTCTATATGTTTACACACTAAATCTTGTTGGGTTGATCAAGTTGTTCGTTCGTATCGTCATACAGATTAAAAATCACTCCGTGGAAAGGATGAAATTGTTCACGACTTCTATTATAGCACCAGATCATTTGGTTGTCGAAGTGTTCGCATTAGCATATAGTATATTAAATTTTGTCGAATTTTATTTTCAAACGAGCGTCTCTATTTTTTATTACAAAAATCAATGTGATCGAGAAAAATACATGTAAGAATAATAATAAAAAATGCAACTAGCACACGAAGTGTGTAATTTATAATAGCTTTACTGTTAAGTTGGAAAAAATCTTTATAGATGTGTAGGGATAATTAATTTGAATTTACTATATTTAACTTTCTAGTCAAATAATATGACGTACAATATTTGATTCGAAAGTAGAGTTAAATATCTAAACAAAAATCTAATTGAAATTATATGGCATATTGTAAGTGGCATTACTTGAAATGGTTCTAATAATTTGGGTCTTGTTGAATATGTGAAAAAAATGAACTGCTGCAACTCCTAGTTGCCTTTTTCGTAATATGGATATCAACCAATATCAAAAAGCCCGAAGAAGGAATTAAATGTAGGTGAGGATATTTATTTACAAGGGCAGCAGCATAGTGAAATCCACATTTTCTAAATTTTAATGCCTTGATTGCATCTGAAAAAGCAGTGCCTAAATGTTTGGATTAGTTTTCACAAATATTCCCAATGCTACTTTTTAAACATTTCTACATACAACTTTAGCCCTTCAAGCGTATTCTTGGGCAGGTGTGAAAACGGCGAATTCTTGAAATTAAAAAGCTCGATTGCCATTTTGGATCCGCCATTTGAATTAGCTATTTTACTTCCAATACCAATCTTAACCAATTTTGGTTTTTAGTTTTATTAATCATTCAAACTCACCTATTTCCTACACTACCGATTTTGGGAGGATCTAACTAAATTACAAAAATATTACATTGTTTTCATCTAACCAATTTGTTTTCTTTATGCGCGAAAAAACAACTACGAATAGTTTTTTTTTGTATTAAACCCAACTCTTTTCCCAAACTTTTTTACATAATTGTGATCGCTGATTTTTTTCTGAGCATTTGACGCTAATCTCATTAAATTTCGGTCACTAATAGTATGATTTTTGCTGTGTCTACCCTGTGATTCGGAAATATCTGATCTGTGGTGATATTAGCTTAGTTTCAACTAACGTAAAGTCAGACAAAATATTAAATATTGTCTGGAAAACCGGGTAAATCCAGGAAAATTTTGCCTTGAGAAAAAGTGGCCACTCTTAAAAGGTTAAATTGTGGTCTTGTATATGAATTACAACTGCATGCTTACGCAATCACTTTACAGCACATAAACCGAATACAGTTTTGAACAGCATTTTGAGATAGAATATCCGAACATCTTAATATTTTTTTAGGTGATCATTTCCAAAGCACTTGTAAAAAAGATGTTTTTGTTTTAGACCACGAAAAAGAAGAAGTCATTTTGGGAACTGTTCTTTAAGTATTAAAAATTCCAACACAAATAGTAATTTTCCTGATACAAATTTGTAATTAAGCGAACTATCAAAAAGCGAACGAGCAAATTTCTTGATCAACCTTTTCTTTCATTGGCTCTTTTCTATAAATATTGGAGTGATAGATATACTATATATATGTATGTGATTATTTTGCTGAAAGCTTCTATTGTGTAATCCACTGCTCAAACAAATAATGTTAAACCTAATTTGAAATATTGAGTAGCATAAATCCTTAAAATTGTGATAGTTTTGAAAGATTTGGTATTTTATCAAAAATTTTGTGGTTTTTCAAGCAACAGTGAGTATAAGTAAATGAAAAGTATAACCAAGTTCCTACGGGCACGATCCAAAGTCTATAAAAAAAATACAGTACGTAGGACCCGTTGCCACAATACATAACATACATACATACAAATCGGTAAGACCACTTAAGACCTGTAGAATTTTTCTAAAAAGAATTAAAAATCAATTTTAGACTTTCAACGAAATCTTTTAAAAATTTCTTAGAAATGCTAAGTACTTCATATAAAAAAAAGGGGGATCATACTCCACTGAACCCAAGTTGACATAAAGTAACGTTTTAATGCAGGCAAAGTAACCAGCTCTGAGATCAAAACATGTTTGGCAGCTTTTTAATTTCTGAGAGAGTCACTGACACAAAAAGAGACCGAAACAACCAAACACAAATGAAATAATTGTAAAATAAATCAACAATAGAACTCCTATTTTCGTAGAATGTGTACTAAAGCAAGAAACTCCACTATTTTGTATAATAGCGAGAATATTCCTAATCGCCACGAAAATTTGCCAAATGAATATATTTAAAGGAGAAGGAGCTTCATCAGTATCAGTGCAGTGCTATTTGACCACATTTCTATGAGATAGCCAGTAGTCGAGCCAAGGAGAGCCGGATAGATGTATATTTTAGATAAAGACAACATTATTGCGCGATGAAAAGTTTTATGAAACCGAATATTTTTCAAGCGAGCATTCGTGGAAAATTCACAGAGCGAATTTAGAGCGGAAGAAAAAATCTCGTTTTAGAAGATTTTTTAAGAACTGTAGAGAGAGTCATGTGTAAAAACTTAACTTCGTAGACAAATACTTGTATCAAGATGAGAAATATTGTTGTTAAACTATTCTTTGTGTAAAATACGATTCCAATTAAATGGAAATGAAAACAATACTGAAACTGGGTCTTTTCACTTTTGCCCTTAGAGCCAAACTTTCAACCACCAATCGATATCCCTCCCCGCCTGCTCCTGGGCATCCCCTTCTTCAGAAAATATGTGTGTGCTATGATCCCTGGACGGGACAATATTTCCTTTAATAGCAGCTACCCCCGCTGCGTAATTACCGACTGCAGCAATTAAAAAGTATTTTGGATCATTCCCGATAATTGCCATCGTTATCTAGTCAATTCGACTTTTATCCAGGGCGTAGCCATTGAAGTGCTGTAGAACGTTTTATTTTATTTTTGGAGCAAGCTGTCGGAGTAAGCAATTATTGACTTGTCCCCGCCCCCGCCAATCGGTGTCGTGTTCTCGGATGTATTCTGATTTAATGAGTCAGAAAATATTTAATATGAACGGATTTGATTGCAACTTATTCGGGAATAATGGCGACATAAGAAATTAATTAAGGATATTTATTGGGTGCTCATTTTCCGATTGATTATTGTTCGGATTTAAGAAAACGGTTTTTCTCAGCTCTTTTCTTCTGATATTCTGTGCGAGACACTCTTACACACTACCAGTGTGTGTTTATGGCGTAGGTAGTCTGATTAGGTCAATACTGAGATTCTATGGAGCCATAAATTTTAATACGAATAAAATGCTGACACGACTCGGATGCCAAAATCTCTGGCAGACACACATTTTATTACAATTTTATGTGGTTATTTTCCAATAACGTTCAATCTTGAACTCTCATCACCCTCACAGGGGCTATATTTCCTTGAAAGCTTGGGAAAAGAGACAAATTTTCAGGATTTTTTACAGCTTTTCTCCTTGGTGATTTTTTTTCTTTTTTAGCCGTAGTTGCAAAATATATTAAACAATTTATAACAATATGAGCAATAAAAGAATTTATTGTTTTTCCAAAGCGTGAGGTGTTGGCACGAAGCTCTTTTTTTTAAGACCCTCCACGGTGCGTGTTTTGCATAGCATCCTCTAATTTTATTCCCCGAATTCTTTCAAATCCATTGAAATTAGAACGTTCGAGTGTGGAAACTGAAACTTATACTACAAAATAAGTAATGACCTTGAATATCTTACCTTTCTTTCAGATGCGATATTAAGGACAACAATTGCTCTATTATTTTTTTTTAATTCTCAAAACTGGAAACAACTTTTTGAGATGTCTGACGGTATAACTAACCAACTAACTGTTTTGCTCTTGTTGAGGAGATTATTGTGATCAAACAAGTATCGCTTTCCCCACAAACTCCCATACATGAGTGCCAAATTATTTTTTCAAGTAACAAAAAAAGTAAGTTTGTTTTTCCATACCGGCCAGAAGTATGTTAACAAGCACGTCCTTGTAATACCAGGAGCTTGTGCTTCCAATTAGTTACTTCATCTTATTTGTTGACATACTTTAGTCAAAAATATCACATAATTTTTCAACATACAAAAAGGCATACGCGAAAAAAATTAACAAAAAAAAGCTTCTTTAAATATTTTTATAGGGGCGGTAACCTATTAAAATGTTTTCTATTGTTACAAAAAATCCTTGATTTTAATAAGGGCACCATTGTCTTATTTTCCTTGAAGCTAAAATTTAGCTCAGTTCTCGGTTCGTTTTTTGAAGAAACGCTTCGGCTTGATCCCATTTAGTAAAGTATTTGAATTCTTGCTATAGCGAGGTATTCATGCAATGAGGAGAAATTGTCTTTAAGCGAAAAGTACGGCTCTTAATTGCCGCGTTATTTCACTCCAAATGACCCTCGACCTCGTGCAGAAATTACGCAAGGAAATGCTTTTCATGGGAATAACTTTCTTCGTAATTGTCGTGCGAATTGTTATTTATTTTAATGCTTAGCGAAACAACGAGCAAACTGCAAAGAATTCAACAAAATAAAATTAAGCAAGATCAGTCGCGTCCTTCGGCAGCTTTAAATGTGGGTTTTTCAGAGAAAAGTTGCCTTCTCATTTTTATCAGGAAATAAATTCCATATCTTCCTTTTGTGCATAATGAACTTTATTCATGGTACTCGAGAACAGTTGTCCCTACCTGGCTGTGTGACTGCCTCGTAGGCAAAATAGGAATTTCATGGACCGTAAACTCATGAATGGAACATTAGCTTTAATGGAGAAAAGGCCCTATCCAGGTCCGTGTGTGTCCTTCTTTGTGTTCCCGGTTCCGTATGACTAACGCGATGCTCAGTCTTGTGAAAGATGCATAAAGAATCTAAAAGGATTTGAAGGAAAGTCATCGGGACTGTTTCAGTTAAATGCTAACCCACAAGTCCATTATCAGTCCATTTCCATTTGCCACTTGCTATAGAATCAAAACTAATTTTTTTCTCAGGAAGCTTTAAGCTTGAGTTCCTATTCAGGCCTTGTGACTGACTGCACACACAAACTTCCGGCTTCCATTTTTTATTGCATTTGCTACGAGCATGGCTGCAAAGACGACGGTATATTACGTTATCAGCTACTGCTGGCGGCTTAACATACATACCTGAATTATTCATATTTCACCTGAATTCAATTGCTAAGTAAATTAGCTGCCTCGCGGGCATGCTTCCACGTTTTCATCTGCACAATTCTAGATGATATCTGCTCGTTGCTGAATCGATATTCACCGAACTGAAAACTGAATTAGCGCCCCAGCGGATAGATAGATACTACTAATAAGCTCGCATATGAAATGCTACAATACAACTCCGCAGGTCAAATTTGGTTGGTCCTTGGACTTTGTAATATCCTTATAGCACTTTCCAGCTTTGGGATTGTTTGTATAGGTAGGTAGTCTTGTTTTGCAAATAGTGAAGTGGTAAAAATAGACCTGTTATTAACCTTAGCATTTCTTCATAATGTGTTTTATTTCTATTGTCATATAAGAAAAGTATAGAGGTGAAATAATTTATTTTTTGGATTTTGTTTTACTAAAGAAATTCGCCTTTCGGCCTTTCATTTGATATATTTATTTACATCGCTTTATACAAATATCTCCCTTACGCTTCCTAATTCAATTGTTCATACTTTACGTAATACATATAGGTAAATGTCAAGGGGTTGTGAAAAAAAAATTTAATCCGCCATCTTGGGGCATATGCCATATTTAATTTAGAATTACGTCCTATATTTTGTGGTGTTCTGATTATCAAACCATTTCATTTGATACCCATATCGAGTAAGTTGTGAAGAAAGAGGTAATCCACCATCTTGGGGCATACGCCATATTGGATTTAGAATGATGTCACATAGTTTACCATATTATGTTCGTCCAACGCTTTCCTTTGATACCCATAATAATAATATTTGGTGAAATTTGTTTTTAATGGACAGACATTTTAACTTATGGTGGCCGCCATTCTGGTTTTCTGTAATGTACTCGTATATAATGTGACATGACATGACACCCAGAGGATTAGTACGATTCTAACTACCCCTCATTTATCCAAATGGATTAATCCATTGGGGCTCTAGGCCGTAACATCCATACATACATACATAGGCTGATAAACACATAACCCTTCCGTTGTCGGGCAAAAAAAATAAACTTTGCCTAAAAATGGCTTCACAATCGGCAAGAGGTGTTCAATAGAGATGCTGCTTGCCTGCAGTTGGTCACTTTTTGAGTTGGAGAGTTGTTCATACAGGTAGCATTTGAAGTAGCGCTACTTTTTGTACTGCAGCGGTAAGAGTGTTACAATGTTTGCAGTTAGCTCAAAGCTATTCGTAGTTTTTACCAAAGTTGGAGCGAATTTGATTTCGTGATTCATCTAATAAACCAACAGTTGCATTCAATCACTACTCGAGGCACAGAAGGTCACATTTCAACACGACACGGGAATTGACGAGCTCTCCTCAGTCACGGGCGAGGCAAACTGTCGTAATCTCCTTGACCATCGCATATGGTCTCAGTAATTTGATTTGCATACGGTTGCCGTCATCGTCTGGTTCGGTTGCATCAAATCAAAGCGATCCCTGCGAGGCCATCGGAGGGTACATTCTCGGACTAGATATGTATGTAGTTACCAACCAGCAGCTGCCGTATATCATCCCCAGGCAAAACCTTAAACTGTGTGCGACACTAAATCAAATTAATGAGGGTGTCGGTGGCAAATGCATGCTTTCGTCATCCCCGCTGAAGATACAACTAAATGCCCGATTAAGCCCGGGGACACATCGCCGGGAGATACTTTGACTGTAACTACTAGCGAGTGTATGGCGGTTAGTTTGCTGTACCCTCACTGGCCCCATTTCAAACACAATTAATTTAACTGTGCCATAAATCGTCCACCATTCCATTCGGCTGGTGGGCGGAAACTGCGCGAAAAATTTCCAAGTTGAGTTGATTTACACTGTCATGGCTAGTTACCTACATTTTGCACAACTGGGCCGCTGCGCCCTTGGACAGTCGCCGACGGTGCGGCCGGGCTCAAACAACCAATCACAGTTTACTCGTGTTGCAGGGTCACTTTTTTGGTTAATTGATTTCAAATTACGTCTATGGCGAATTTCCCGCTGGCCAGACTCACTTCCATGTGCACGACAACGGTTTTTCCGATGGGCGCCCAATAGGTGGTGGTGTGCACTTTGTGAATAGTGAGAAAACCACTTGCCCTTTGAGGCATATATAAAAGTTCAGCGGATTCCAGTGAACAGGCTGCAGTTGTACTAAATTTCGGTGTTTTCCTGTGGCGCGGCGCGCTGGCCAGCAGTGGATAGTTTACGTGGCAATTTGAAATTTTTCAATTTTCCTCTCTATTTAAAAATAAAAATTTTATGAAATAGCGCATATGAATGAAAGCAGTTTTTGTCAGCTTTTTCTGACCGTGGCATGAAAGCAGGATTTTTAGTATACTCGGAAGAGAGGTCTTTTACGATCGCGATTGGTTTCGTGTTCTCGTTCGAATTATAGATATCGCAGCGAAATTGACACTAACTAAACGAAATCAGGCTCATATTTGCCAAGTTAACTCGGCAATAAAATTTGTTACACATATAAATATCACAAAAATCAAACTTTGATTGGTCAATTTTTTTCTTCAATTTATCTAAAATGTATGTCCAGTATTTCGGTAGTTATAACCGTTTCCAGGTCTATATAGAGGCCCTAAAAACGCTACAATAAAAACACTGTATGTATTATTTTTCCAAGTTTGTAGATTTATTAAAAAGATGAAACCTTTTAATTAGTAAAGGAATAATCAATAATGTGCTTAAGCTTAAGTACCTCAATTGTTTCCGGGGTGTCATCACCTCAGTGCGCAAAAAATCGATTGTTTGGCGGCTTGTGTGTCACGTAGCACAATCCTGCTGCAACCAGAGCTCGCCCCAGTCCAATTCTTCAATTTCAGAAAATAACCGTAGTGTTTTTGCCATCTTCATTCGTCTTTGAACCAAATTGGGACAATATTGTTGTCACTCCAAAAACCACACCAGACGAGCTCCAAATACGGCAATATTCCTCGTTTGCATATGCCTGAAAGGATGAGTTTTTTATAGCATAATCTTCATTTCATTTTTCATTTTATTTTGTTATTTATAGAACAGAAAACTTCGACAAATTTCCTGTGACCGTCAAACCACAAAAAATAGTTGGCAGCAAGGGATAAACAAGTATCCCCAATATTATCCTCAAAGCCAGTAGAAATCGCGTCTTTCTCGTCATCATATATGTAAGTGTTAAATAAAATAAGCCACAGAAAAGCGGCACATAACTCGAAGCTCATTAGTGCTCTTTATGACGCACTCTATAAAAGGACCTTTCAAGCGGTCATTGTTTCATTAGCCCTTCACCACAAACGCGGTTTGTATTTCTTCCATGGACAAGTAATTGCAAAGCAAACGAATGTGACAACTTTCATAATTTCCACCTCATTTTTCATTAGGAACTCATCCCATTCGTCTCCTTTTCAGGTTGGTGCGGAAGTTTCCTTTTCAATACTTTACAACTGTCTGGCAATGCAGGGGAGTCTTTTGCCGCAGCCGAACCACTTGACCTCTTAAGCTCTCCGACTTGTTTATAGAGCTAATAAAGTTTTTTTATGCACCAAAGAAAGCAGACGACACCGACAACTACTATGTACGTGCAGGACGACATAGTCTTGCTTCGGTATAAAGCACTTCATTCATAGCACGTGTACATGCACCCCATCCTGAGGACTACAGGAGCGACAGTGCAGGCGGAGTGAGTGTTAGGTAGGATAAAGGACTCCGAGCCGGACTTGAAACTTGAGCACTCTTCATGCTCCACAAAGGCGGACAATTATAGCAATTTTCATAATACAACAACAATTTTAATACGCTCTGCCGAGTTGCCCGCAAAACTGTCAAGGGCTCCATGTTACTCCAGAGCGGGCAACCGCACACTTCTCCGATTTTGGGACTTTGTTTCGTGTTAACAAGAAGACTGCTGGCTTCTTGTTATTAAGTGGAGCCGCGCTGGACAGACGACGAAGAACTTTGCTGTAGCGTAGCTCGATCTATGTTTGTTTCGGTAAAGGGAATTGACAAATTTCCTAACTCCGTTAAATTGCAACCAGTGCCCGTGAAACATTCAGTAGGTCGCCCGACTGAAGCGTCAAGGGGTGACCACCGTACGATATTCAGTTGGTGTTTAATTTTGCCAGGACATAAACAATTTGGGAGTACTGGGGTCGCTAAATTGTTCCATTAGTAAGGATATGACAGGATGCAAGTCTGCTCTCCCTAAGCTAATTTCCTCGGGCCAAGTTGCACACTGTTTGCAAGGCTCTTAGAGCAGCCATGGGTGTTACGTCTGTCCTATGGCCTGGCCTGTCCTGTTATCAACACCATCCTAGCAAATATTCCAGAAATGACTTTCGGAATTACAAACTACGGCTAGGAGGGTACTTTGTCATAATCACCAGCCGCCCCCGAATGCGAGTACCCAAATATGTGTGTTCTGGGTACTGCTCTGCT
The DNA here is from genome assembly GCA_947538895.1 of Neoitamus cyanurus. Classification (NCBI taxonomy): domain Eukaryota; kingdom Metazoa; phylum Arthropoda; class Insecta; order Diptera; family Asilidae; genus Neoitamus; species Neoitamus cyanurus. The sequence goes on from OX384543.1 coordinate 37,398,530, forward strand.
GTTGTCGCCAATTACCCGTCAAAGTCTGAACTTGATTGATGGGGCTGCCCTGTTTCCCAGCAGAACGCAATCCTCCAGTTTAATGAAGGTCCCTAGGGAAGGCATGGTAGTTTTAAGGCTCACCATTTTCCACGATTCCTTGTTTTTGTAAACCCTATGTGTGGCAGGGCTTACCGCTTCGTCGGGAAAGTTTTGTTTCAGCCTTTGGCTACTAATGGGTTAAGTGGTGAAAAATTGACGCACTCCGCAAGCAGAGATACATTAATCATGCCGCTCTGGTGTACGTACGTGCCTTTTTCACGCCATTATACCGAGAGATGAAACCATGAACTCGTATCTAGGAATGCTTCATGGGCAAGGGTTAATTAGCGTGGCCTTAAAATGTTAGCATGCAAGGTCACCACACTGTGACTGTAACTCACCTTAAAGGGTTGCTGCAAAGATGTCGTCAGTTGTTGGAGAAAACCCATTTTTAAGCAGATTTCAACACGCAACTTCTCTAGCTTCAATAGCTAAAATAAGTACTTTTCTGACAGCATGATTGAAAAGATTAATTCTATATGGGATGTGAAATACATTGGGGAGCACAAAAATCGGCTCACCTCACAATGTTTATATTTCTGAGGCATGACACCTGTTGACATTGGTTCCTAATATGCAAAAAAAATACCAAAAATATACAGGATGCCGGAACAAGTCAGTTAAGTACATAGTTGCGCTCCTTCAAACACACTGACTTAGTGTTGTGGCAGCACATCTCTTAATTTGCGCAGATCAGCGGTTAGACGCTATTACCAAAGATACCAGGGGACCGGTGCCTTGGTCAGACAACCGGGATCAGGATGAACAGGTACCCCGGACTGAGGCGATTGTTTTTTGGTGCCAACATCCTTGAGAAACCATCAGTGTAAATAAATTACATAAAACACAGTAGCGCTAATTTTAAGTTCGAATTCGTGATGTTGGATGAGCCAAGGAAAATAGTGGGGAAATGTAAAGGATCTTTCAATATGGACGCTCGAAATTTTTTAGGTTACAGCGGCCGTGTTGTTAAAGCAACATATGTCAAATTTGTTATAATATACATAAATTTGTCGAGGAAACTAATTATGAGAACATTGTAGCGTATGAAATTCTGCACACATGTACACTTTTTTCCGTAGAATCAATCTTTTTTGAGTAAAACGTGCGTTCCCATGTCCGTTTTTTTTTCAAATACATACTCTTTTCCGCAAGTATTGGATTCGTTCTTATGTAACTGGTCGTACTCAACGGTTATCGTTTCGTGGATCTCTATCCAAAGATATATGCAGTACCTCTGGATTATCCGAGCAGAGCCCTTTAGGTCCATTCTTATTTATTTAATTTTTTTATAGATTATCTTTACATATGTTTGACGCAATCTAAAGTTCTGTGTTATCCTAGCAAATACCAAAATGTTATCAGTATTGATTACTTATTAAAGTTATTATCCAACTTTGCTTACTTATGCAAAAATTGTGATAAGATGACAGATAGGATTGTTTCTGATGTGCCAAAACTCGAGTCTCCTAGTTTTTTCAGTTTATTGTGCTATTGCAACACAAGAATTAAAAAGAACAATTTTGAAAATAAATCAGAACATTGTTGTTGCACGTTGAAGCAATAAAATTCGAGGTGAACTCCTCCTGTCAGGTGCAATATCTCACTGCTGTACCCATCATTTTTCTAGAAGATGCCCTTAAGATGCTCGAAGCATTAAATTCAAAATCTTTTGAAATCTGCACAATACTTCACATCTTCTGCCAGTATTCCTTCCATCAAATGCATTTTAAACTACTCCCGTCACGCTTGCAGGGCTTGGAAGCTTGTAAAAATATTTTGCTTCCTAGGCAAGAGTGCGTCACGTTTCCACGAACAATGTATGAAAGTTGCTCAGGTGTAAGATTTTCTCAAATTGATTTGTCAAATATTGACACGTAACAAATTTTATCCGTCGAGACCTAGCTGAAGGCGCGGTGGGGTATACTTATATAGCTGCAGGAAATTGCACAACTTTGTACACCTGAACCCTTTTCAATAGAGTTGCTACTTCAGCGACGATACCTTTTACTGCGAATGAATTTGAGAAATTGCTCTGCTGTCAGTATTCTGGATGCCTGGATGAGATGGGTAAAAGTTTTGATGCCTCTCAGAAGAATTAATTTCAGTGAAGGGCAATTAGGTGGCAATAATTCAACTTAGACGCACATGTCGCTGTCGATTTTGAATATTAGGTTGGATGTGTGTGGTAATACGTTAAAGATCGATAAACATGAAGCTTCCAATAAAAGACATTTTATATTTAATTAATTATTAATTTATTGCTGTTTATTTGTAATTCATTATTCTCATTTACCTCTTAAACCATTAAAGCCACGACAAAAATTGTAGCAATAATTTCTATATAACATTAAATTCTCTACAAATTCCTACTCCGGCTTACTTCCGTAGAGCGAACCGTTTATAAATTATATCGCGCCAAAAGTGGCTGTAGCGATGCCTTTTCGTTATTGTTACAGAAAAAAAGAAGAGAGTTGCATTTTGGAAATTGTATAGGAAAGTAGAAGGGTTAGTATCGAAAATAATAATAAGAAAAGTGTTTCCCAGTGTTTAAAACATTGCAAACACCGAACAGTCAAAAAACCGAACGGACCAAAACTATGACGCTTAGATGATCTTGACTCAGGCACGTAGACAGGGGACGGGCTATATGGACGAAAACTTAATATACAACATACACACATACTACAAAGCTTTTATATAAAATAATCGCAATTGACACAAAATTTTAAATTAGTAAAATTGGTTATAGGTTTGTGCACATTTTAAAATTTCTAAAAATGCCATAATTAGGCAAGTGATAGAATAGGTACCAATTATTATTTTATTTATTCTATTTAGAATATTTATTTGACTTAAACAAAGGCTTGTTTTTAAAATAGTATTTTTTACCGTTATTATTTGCTACTTCCAATATGCCTGCATTAATATCTTGTGCGCACATAAAAATTAAATTCGCCCAAATCATTTTATGTTTCAAAGCAATAACAAGAGTAATTTCATGTACCAGTAAACTTCGCGATATAATTTGCTTGCACCGTATAATGCAATTAAATTCAGAATTTTCCCATTCCGAGCACATTGTCATATTTGCCAGCAGGGTAAACGGGCAAAAATGTTAGTGTACCAAATCTATTTGGAATTTATTTCATTTGTATTTCAATTAAAAATAGTTTAAGCTTTTGTGATGGCCTTTATGTGTACTGTTTGCCTAAATTGCTTGAATTGTTATGTTCTATGTTTTTGTGTTAATCAGTTTTATGTAAATGGGAGGAATAAACCCCGTTATGAGAAACTTTGTAATAGGGGAGTTTATTTGAAATGTTTATGTAAATCATAAATTACTTTGTTTTTGGTTCGATTGACTAGGGCTTAAATTGCTTCATGGGAAAATTAGTTGTGGAATTAATGGAATTTCAAAGTTTTGTTGATTGCTAATTATACAACTGAAATGACTACAGTGTTATTTAACAGCACATCCCCACCCGACCTCTCAGTTGACATACCGCTCCTACTCTACTGAACGAAGGCACACGAAACTTTAGCCTGTCAAGCAATGTTGTTTGTAAGAAGTCATTACATATACGTTAAAGAACGCACTCATCTAGATAAAGTAGTCTGTCAACAAGGGGGGAATGGTTGTTGATAGAGAGTCTGAATTACGAATATTTGGTTTGTCATGAAAAACGTGGTATCCACCTGGGAGTATTATACGAAGCGGAATGTAATGGCTGACTTGTTGAAAGATTTTAAACAGTTGTTTTACATTTAGCAACAAAATATGTCAACTTACATGTCATCGTCTAGGTGTTTTCCGGTTTAGGCAGGCATTTTATCCAACAAAAACCAGTCAATGCCTTTTTGTACAGTTGCAGAAGCAGCTGTTCAAAAAATAGTGAATGAGACTGAAAACAATGCGAGAAGCAGGAATCGCGCAATAGTTTCCAGCGCCATGCACGCTGTCACTAATTTGACTATATCTTAAAAAGTATTACGAATTCCGTTATAAAATTGTGTCACAATAATTTCGATGCACTATTTTCCGTAAAAAGATTCGATTTTTTTGAAACCAAAATACGAGAGGGCCTTAATAAAATAAATTAGTAAATGGTAATTATACCTATGACAGTAGGCAGCGGCCGGGATCTTTCCCAAATTTCTAATTTTATCTAAAAATTACTAATTACTAAATATACTAATTACTAAAAAATTACTAATTAGGGCAGGGTGACTAATGTGAAAGATTTTCCCTATGTTGTTAATGTCCTTTGATTCTTAAATAGGTTTAATGCTTTTGTACTTTTAAATATTCGTACTGTTTATCTGTCTAATATTTGCAAGACCTCAACATAAAAGTTATTTTGAAATCTTTTCTGGTTTCATAAATGTTTTAAAATAACCCAAGGTTCTTAAATGCCTCACCTTATTTCTTTAACGGCATTTTACCTAATGGTCTGGCGATCCGTTATCAAACCAATGTCAGTTTACGATTAAACAAGGGTTAAGTACAACTGATGGGCATTGTATAAATATTCAAATACTCCACCTTCTAAATCCCAAAATTCTGCTTAAAATTTTATGGCGAAAGCAAAGACTGGATTGGCTTAAAGCTTCAGCTGAATTAAATATACAAATAATCCCAAGAGACCAGTGGGAAAGGATGGTTTCCGCATTTCCCATTGAAAAGTAAAACCTTTCCAGGAAGGGCTAATTTCTGATAAAACGCACGTCTTTCAGACTTTTCAACCAAATAAGGCATTCTAAGAGGAAACAAAAAGCTGCTTTTATAATCAATTCAATTAGGAGTTCGATTCGCAGTCAACTGAATGCGTAAAGACTGAAATCAATTGGTAATGTGCTTGGCCAAAAAAATTGCACGAACCCAAACCAAATAACCGTGAGGGTTTTGTAGCCCAAACCAAAAGGGGAAAAAGCAATTTTGCACAAGAGATTTTAAAAATTTATTACAAACAATTAAATAGAGAGAGGAGAGGGTTTAACGGGTTTACAGTTTAAAGCAGTTCACACTGGATGAATTTTAAAATGACTGTTTTCGAATTTTTATCAACGTAACTTGCGCACTTGTTCATGTTTGCTTTCTTTTTAAGTGCCATTGTGTTTTCCACTTGGCGAATGTTGTTATGCCTGGGATAGCGTTGTTTAAAGAGCACCGACATACAGTAACTGAAATTACTATTCACACATTGGAACTTTAAAATTTTGGGAAGTACACGTACAAAGCGTCAATAAAGTTAAGAAATGAAAAAGGACCATTCCAAAAAAAACATTCATCTGTCCTAAATGGACCGACTCTCATGCTCACCCCTTTCGGTGAAAGCAACAATCAACGTAACCAGTCCGATTTGACTTTCGCTCTAATTAACTTTGTGAAATTTGCAATTCAGAAACCCAGGGTATTCCACGTTGGTAGGGAAAACTCCTTGTAACTTTGAAACGTTCAAAAACTCAAGGCGTGCCTGTCCGTCAGTCTACGAGGGTAGTGGTGCGTCTCATTACTCCGATTTGGTTAAGCCAGATAATTGAATGCAAATTTATTGGCAAGAAGGAGCAAGCACTTCTTGCCTGCTTTTGTGGTACAGGGAAGAATATTAATTATGCCCCTTTTGGGGCTCTAAAAAACAATGAAGAATTCCAGGAACAATACCTATTCGAACTGGAAGGGGTCAATTTGGAACTTCGTTAAAACGTTTTTTCCTCAGAAGGTCAGGTCTATTTTTCCTTTCCATTTAATCACGAAATATTGCTTGTTTCGACGGCGCGTGTTCGCCATAAGTTTGCTTTTCCTTCAGTTTACTATTGCGAACAAATAAAACCCATCGACTGCTGTCCAAGTTCAGCTCTGGACAGACTTTATTAATGGCCATCGTTACTTCATCGCCCCATACGTCACGCACGTGAAGAACAATTATTACCGCGATTAATTAACTTAACTAGTGTTCGCCCCTATAAGGGCAGTGTAGGCAAACTTGATGATACTCTAACAACTTTAGTTTTAGTGCTCCCAATAAATATTGATGGCTAGGAGAGAAGTGAGTTTTCTAGATGGAGTTATCATCACTGGGGACAGAAACCTCTATATATGGTGGTTGCATGTAAAACAGTTCCGTTACTGACTTACTGACTGATTGACAGACAATGCATAGCCTAAACTACTAAAGGTAGAAACATGAAATTTGGAAGATATGTTCCTTGGACAGTGTAGAGGTGCACTCTGAAAGAATTTTTTGAAAGTTAACCCCTAAAGGGGTAACAGGGGAGTAAATGTTCATATTTTTTTTTATTTGAGTTACGGGTAATGAACGCATTTCTGTGTTAAGGAATACATATTCATATAGAGGTTTTCGGGATTACTGCTCTTGAATCCTGAACTTATATGGCGACTGAGAAATCTCAACTTAAGCGGATTTCCATGTAATTGAATGTATAATATATAGTTTTTGGTGACGCTGATTTAAAATCTGCTATCGGCATTTTGAACTTCAATATGGCTGCCAAAAGTTCTTAAAGTTTTACAAATAACTTCCTTTTATCCAGGACTTCGTCAGTGTAGTATATTTCCGAAAAAAAGTTCATTAAAAAAGAATCAGAAAAGTCATATTAATGTGCATTTGAGGAGAATACAGAATAAAATAAATAATTCCCATGCATGCAAATCGAGCTTGTGTCACAATTTGACGGTATCACAGGGACTATATAAGGCCGTTCTGCGAGGGACTCACACTCTTGTTTTTTTGCAAAAGTCTGCGGAGGAGTTATAGATATTACGAGGATTTAGCGACATTGACAAAGAAACGACACAAACAGAAAATCGGGGTTTTGGCAGTTTTGTTTAGTTATTATTTAATTTTTAATTTATTTTCGGCGGCATAATATTTCTTGATCACATATTTAGTAGTTTTATTTTTTTCGCGATTTCTATTTCTCTTGATTTAATTATTTAATTTTTGAGTTTTTGCTATATTCAATTTATCATTTCATAAATTAATTCTCTTTCATTGCTTTAACTTTGTTCCAGCTATTTCGATTCACAGTTTAATAATTAAAAAAAAAATTTAAATTAAAAATTAATTAATAAGCGTTATATGAGTAGATAGAATTCTAACACTAAGTCACTCTTTAGCTAGTTCGTAAGAACAATCTTACTCTGTTAGTTTGTTTACAGTTTTCCCTGGTTGGATGAAAGATGTGCTTAAATATCAAATTGTATAGCAGATGTACATACATATACATACACTCTTCCAAATTCCAATTAAGGACATATCATACTTTACGATTAGAGGAGACCGTGTAACCCAACTCTAATTATAAAGCAACCAGTTTGCCATCCACCAGCTGCTAATTTCATAAATCACCACAAAATTGATGGGACGCCAAACAGATGCATTAATTTGGACGCTACTCCGTCACTAGCCAAACAATAGCCAAAGCCTCGACCGCATCCCATAGTAAATGCAAAATGTCCGGATAATCACGTACGTTGGGTGGGAAAGTGGGGGACCTTTATTATTGAACCTAACCACAATCACGCACGAGCTGTTTCCTCCGCTCCTTTCCAAAAGTAATTAAAGTTGTTCCGCTTGGCCTCTTCGGGGTGCCAATTACGATCCCGAAAAAAGGTTCATGTACCCTGACAACGTTAATAAAATCAAAGACTTCTCGTTCCGTTCAGTTTTAATTATCAAATAACAAGTTTTTGTACACACAATTTTCGGGGAGATAAAGCTTTCTCAGGAATGAACGCGAGAGTACGTTGAGGAGCTTCAACAGCTCACCTGGGGGTAAATGTTTGGCATGATGTTATTCTTTCCGCGAAAAGTTTCATAATTAGCGGAGGGATGTGAGTTGAAATATTACATGACCGCAACATAAAAAACTGCCTGACAACATATGTTATTCATCTGGAATTGAAAGCTTAAGGAAAATTACGTCATTACATCACTTTCAGAAAATACTTCAGAGGCAATTAACCCGTTGACCGGAGAGTAATTAACATGCACGCGAGCAGAAGCATAGTTGTATGTCTCTGCGTGCAGATGGCCCAGAACTAAGGTACGTACCTTTCATAATTTACGTGAAAATGAGATCCAAGCCTTCAGCGAACCTAAAGGGATAATGTGAAATTTGAGGGGAAGTTTCATTGACATTACCATAAAACGTTAATATTTCATGGGTGGGGCAGAGGGATACTTGTTGACACAGACGCTGAAATGAATTTCCTGCAATGAAAAGAAATTTTTCGAAATGATTTTTCACAGCCATGACTAAAAGAGGAAATGTTGTTTTTTTTTATGAATTAAATTATTGCTCCCGTTTTCTGTGGTTACATTATCATGGAGAAATATTCAACAATAATTAACAATTCTGTGCATGAGTATGAGGTGGTGCAGTGGAAAAAGTTGAGGTGTTGCTTACATTTTTGGATGCACTGCAGCATAGAATTAAGGAAGAGTGGATTACAGGACACAGTCCGGGAGATTACTTATTATTAAATTCGAACGAGAACACTATCTAGGCACTCCTTTAAGTATGCCTTCTATGTTTAAAAAATTGTCTAGACATTTCTTGCATTTTCTAGTTCTACACGATCAGGGCAGGGAAAATAAGTTTTATTTTCTTTTCTCAACAAATAGCTGCGCCATCTCTCATCATTGGTTTATATTTCAGAAAAACACTCAAGATATTTAGGGTCGCAAATCCCGAAGCATGTTGAACTCAGAGTTAGACTTTTATATACATTAACACATATCCAAGCTTTAAAAGTTCAAGTTATATTTTTTGAGAAAAAAGGTAAAAAGACCTCACGAAAATATCAACTAAAGCGAAACATAAAAGCGGAGCACAAATTGCAAACTGAGAAAGCCAGAATGTCCTGACCGTGAAAGATTAAAATGGAAAAGTTCATGTGCTCTCAGTGCTATTGAATAAATATTTAACCTGCTGACACAAAGGTTTAACCACAAAGTTTCAGCAACAATCCTTAAGTTTCTTCGAGAGGAAAATGATAAAGCCAAGCACTCATTGCTGCGACTGCAGCCGGCGGCGCGACGCCGCTATTAGTTAAATTTAAAACACACCCGAGCACTTCCGACTTAAAGTGCAATTCATTCACGTGGACTGCCCAGATGCTAGATAATAACATTTTGTCCTAATTTAATTTTGCTCTATTATTTCGCAATTTTCCACCGGTGCAGTGCAAAACACTAAAGTTTCTCTAATTTCAAATAATGCGTGCCTACTGAAGCGGTCAAATTATGGTAAATACATAGTCCGAGTGCACTAGGCGTGGAGTATAACACGTTCCACCAAATGTCGCTTCCATGCACGCAAAATGAATATTTTATAAATAAACATGAATAGCTCAACTTGTCTATTCCTATTGTAGATTTCAATGCTTTCACCTATTTTATACCTGATAGAGCCAGGAAGTAATTAAATATTTGCGTTTTTCCGCCTCCATCCCGAAATGGCCCGAATTTTCACTTTGTACTCGGGAAATTGCTTGCTTTGCTTAAAACTCCATTCAAAGTGAATTTGTTTCAACAATTTTATTTAACTCGTGACAAGTGCCTGGACAGGACAGGCATATAAATTATTTCTCTAATATCACATTGTATTTTAATTAGTGGAGATGTGGCTTAAATAAATTTGGAAAAATATGTTTGCCATTTCGTTGGTAACATATTTAATGAGGCTTTCATTAAATGCAACGCATATGCAGTTTACTTAAAGCTGTCAATTCTATGCGAATTATTTCGCATTTATCGATGTATTTCGACTGGACTATTTATTAATTATAAACGCGCTTTACAATAGACTTCTGATGCACAACAACTCAGAAATCAATCAATTAAATAGAATTAAATAAATATTGGCATAATAAAATAATTGTAAAAGCTAAGTGTATATTTTCGTAGCCACCATAGCCATTTAGATGCCGGTAACTATTCAACAAAAATTAAATTGATTATTGTTTTAACTATTATACAAAACACCAATTTTCAAAAGTTTATCACATAAAAATCATAATTTATAATTCAATTTCTTCATTCAACTCCTCAGCATTATTTTACCTCTGACACGATTTCCTCTCTTTCTATTAAAGTTATGAATTATCGATTACCGTATTTTCTCATAATATCTGAGGACGTTTTTAGGTATTTCACAGTCTATCAATTTCCATATCTCGTCTCGAGTAAAAGTGAAATTACTCCAACTTTCCAGGAAACACACATGTGTCATTCCACTCTTTATCAGTTGCAAACTTTGTTTGTTCTTTTTTCGAGTTCACAAATTTGCTTGACATTACCCCAGGAAGAACTCGTATATCTTTTTTGGCTTTGACATATGAATTACAAATGGCACAAAATCAGAAAATATATGTCAACTCGAAAGTGATTTGTCACATAATGATTAATTGCTATTTAGGTTTCTGTTAAGGTGTTTTGTTCTCGTATGGATGATATGATTCTAAATGACCATTTTAAAGTTTCGCCAGATATTGCTTTTAAAGACATTATAAAAAATAATTCTTCATTAGTTGTGTTTCAGTGTTACACTCTTAAATAATTACCAGATTGAGCCCCGATTTTAGAGTATACATATATTTAAGTATGTTTATGATTTGGACAACGATTAAAAATTACTGAGCAGATGTGATGATTCGCTCAGTGACCCTAATAGTTATCCTTGCTTAAAATAAGAATGGCAATAAACAATAAAACCCACAATCAAGAAAAGAGTTCCGGAAAACTCCCGAGACTGTCTTTATCCTACACAGACACACCTACTTCAAAGGCCAAGTAAATTAAATTATTTGTAAAATGCAGATTTTTTATAAAAATTCCGCAATAGGTTTTGTACGTAAATATTTGTAAATCCTTTCTCTACCTGAACATATTGTACCTCTATGGAAAGATAACAAGATGGGTAACTTTATAAAAACAACAAAGATGTGTATTAATTATATGAATTTCGGAGAAAATTTTGGATAAACGTGAATTTCAGGAAATTTTACAGCATTTCTTCCACTTTCGAAAGTAACTGTACCAGTGGTAGAGGTAGGTTAACATTAATACTTAGCACTATTGGAAAGCGAATTAAAATGGTAGTTGTCTGGCGTAAGTTTCATGTCGCTGCGTTTGGTAGATTAAAAGTTAAAAATAAAATAATAATTTGCATCCCGAATTTAGTAATCACCCTGTGACTTGGAAACGGTTGAAATGCTCCCTGGCGATATTTTGTTTGGCTAGGGGAGATCAAAGAAGAATCAAGAATAAATATCACCTTTTTTTGTAGTCCACGCTATAGGAGCTACTTATATTCAACTTATTAATTATAGAAAGTATATGCTTGAATCAATAAGAGCAGCAAAAGTCCAGTCAAATTTAACAGAGTTGCCATGATTAGCAAGTTATTTAAAAAGCCTTAAATTTGCAGCATTGATTGCTTAAAACTTCAAATTTCCCCCAAGCTGATGAAGAACTACAACCTCGTCGATTTTCCACTGCCTTCAACTACAACAGAAATGTGACCGGCGGCGGGCGCGTGGTGAAACTCCGACGTCGAATAAATTTTATAGCCCAGAGAAGAAACACTTTTTAAAAACCGGCATCTTAAGTAGGCGTATTTTCTTCCTTTACTCGGCTCGACAGTCGCCTGTAGAGAATAGTTTCGTTTTCGTTCTTATCGTGGTTGCTGTTGTGCCGTGGCGGCTGTTGCTGACTTTCAAACTTTTTGGTTCCAAATTAAACTTTGTCTTTTGCCTGCCCGTTTCGATGGAGCACAGAGGGAGCAGTACGAGGGCCGCTCGGTTTTGTTCCTGGAGTTTTGTTTAAAGAGCTTTAGGGGTGTCCCACCTTGTTTCCGCAATGTAGTAAGAAAAAGTTAATGTTCCGACCTTATCTAATTAAAAAACTTTTATCAGAGGGTTGCGATCCTTATATACGGGCAATATATTGCCTAATGTCTAAATAGGCCGGAACTCTTGTTCTTTTGCCTTGATCACACAAGCAAGAGGCGAAATATTTTTAATGAACACAAAGAGTGTGGTGAGGTTGGAGATTTGCCTGAGCACCCCACAAATTAATACTTCCGGGCAACAGCCATAACTTCACACTTCGACCAGACCTCATTTCCGGCCAGGACTTGCAAACCCACCGCAAAGCCGCAGCCAATTAAGTCTATCCAGTCAATGTAAGCCTGTTGCATACAAACCTTCCTAAGCCCACTATGCCGTCTGGTACGTGTGCGTACATTTAGTTACATCCTTTGAGACGAGCCAAATCCCGCATCACCACACCACACGTAGTTTATTTTGGTTTAAATCATCTCCTGGCGGTCATCTCTCCATCCCGGATCCTCACAATTTGACACGTACATTTTGCAGTCCGCTGGCTTGTATATCGGCGATTGGGAGAAATCGCAAAATTGAAAGCATTTTAGCTTAGAATGAATCAGCTTCAATACCCGCAGGACAGAACGTTCGATTTCAACTCATTGAATTTGGATTTAACTTGACAGGGGCTATGATTTAGGATTTTCGGGGACTGCAATAAATTTCTAGCTTCCCCGAAGGATTGAAAGAAAGCTGCGGGCCCCATATGTAAGTTATTAAAGTTATTGGGGCATACGTAAAATATCGACGCGCCGTATCTGTTGAGCGTCCTCTGACCTTAATTTATGGACATTCTTTTCTGCTATGTAGCAAAAATTACCGAAAAAATTGACCTCGCTGCCGTACGCAGAATCTTTCTAAGATTTATGAAAGCAGAATCAAAAAACGTGCTCTCTATATCTTAATCGGGTTATTTCTTTCTCTCTATTATCTCTGGAATGGGCGAATAGTCTCATAGCTGTTTTTACATTTCAACTGTTTAGAAACGATGTTAAAAAGTCCTGTAAATATTTTAATATTGTATGTCTGAATTTTATCATCTCATTCTGCTACACGAACTTTGAGGAATACCCAAGATAGGTAGGTACATACACATTATCCTAGAAAATACATATATACGATTTTTTTCCTTTTGAGGAATTGTTCAGTATGTATATGAAATTTGGCGCGGGTTATGATTGTGTACAGCAAATTTATAATGATCGACCCTAAAAACCCATATACATATGTATGTTCAATCAAACGGAAATTCATACAAGTTGAAAATTTCCAATTGCCATATTGGATCCGGTATATTGATTTTCCAAATTTTGATATCAAAATCGCAATCAGCGACCTTGAAAACTTGAAAGTACCAATTTTCATGTAAACCAGTGGAAATTGAAACTTTCAGTCGCCATGTTGGATCCGCCATTTGAAACAAAAAAATTATTTTTATCACATTGTTTTATTGTCATACAGACTTCATAGATGTGCAAAGTTTCATGACAATCGGTTGAGTAGAAAAGTAGTTGAAAAATCGATTGCAAGGTTTGAAACAAACATACATATACGGAGTGAAGCTAAATAAAAAAGTTGCTGAAAAAATTTGTAGAGAGTTTTAGCGTCTCAAAAAATTTATTTTGAAAATTTTCTTATAACTAACGGTTATCGATATATCGCAAGAAAATACCTTTGTAGATCCTCATTAATCCTTGAAGCACAATCTCATATACCTAAATCCAATAGTACGAAAAATCATATGTGTGTGCTTGGACGTCAGCATTCTAACATGAGAATATAAACGTCTTGTACAGTGTAACTAGGGGTCAGTCATTTATATACCGGGTGAGATTTTTTATATAGATAAATACCGGTCGTACAAAAAAGGTTCGGAATAAAAAAAATAATTCCGTCAACCTTTGGGGTATATTTGAAATTTGAAATTCGGATTCTACGGAAAATATACGAATGGTTTATATAATGGTGACCTTTCATTTCGAGGGCACTTATAGTAATCCGCGCTTGGAAGAATACAACTAAGTTCAAAAATGAAAATGTGTTCGGTCCAATTTGAGCACAAGATTTCCTGAATGGTCCTTAAAATCCTTCAAATAGCCCCACAAAAATAATCAGGCGACGATGTGAGATCTGCCGTTCTGGAGGGACAACTTACCGGACCTTCTATGAAGAGGGGGGGATCATTAAAGCGAAATTGAGTGTAGTTGCATAGTTATCATAAAAACATTTTGCATGCTATTTTATTTTTGGATCGGAAGTGTATATATGCGGAAATAGCCGCTTTTAATTTTGACTTTTATTATTTCCGGTTACAAAAATATTAAATTGGTTACATACCTAATTTTCATTTTTATCATACTTCCGTCTATTACGCTTATAACTCCTTATAGTGTGGTCCGGCCAGGAGGCGTTATATTGAAGTTTCACTATAGTTTTCTTGGGCCGCTTGCACTACGAAGTTATTCGAGGCAATTTAGCAAAGCTTAGCGGGAATTTTAAATATTGCGAGTTTGTTTCTTATTGCGGAATCTCATGCACATTGCATTAGCCCAATGATCCGAATGCATTCATTCAGCTCAATTATTCCATTTGCACGCTGTTTGCGGATTGTGGGCCTCACTACCCCCTCATCCTCTGTGGCACGTTTTATGTCGACAAGCATCCACTTCTTTCATGTTCCACTGAGCTCTTTGAAAAGCATAAAAGAGGACTGAGCAAGTTCTGACAAGGAGCTTTGTGCTTAGAGAGTACACCACTGATATATTAAAAGCGAATTTCAAGACATCTCCCCCAGCTCAGTTGAGTTTCTTGAATTTTCAAGGAGCTAGTGTTCTGGGTTAATGAGATCTGTCAACAGGGAAAATATTCGCAAGACGTACGAGCGAGATATCCTAAAGTGATAGCATTTATTTCAGTTCCTAGAACATGTTTTGAATAGCGTTTCCGGAGTTCTTCTTAAGGGGCTACACCAGTGTAGATTCTTCAAAATTTTCAAATTTTTTTTTTTCAATATTTCGTAAGAGTAATCGGTCAAGAATATATCCTCAAAATTTCAGACCGATATTTCAAAAAATAGTGGAGTTACAAAGAATTTTGTCGCGCATGGCATGCGCTACACATGTGACCTTCTCCTAACTGAATTTAAAAAAAGCAAAAGTTTGAGATTTTTTTACAAGAAAACAAAACAACATATGACCTTGAATCTTTTTTTATTTGGAAGTCTTTAACAAAAACTAGAAATTTTTTTTTTATTTTTTCATTTCTCGCTCACCCGTCGCCGCCAGAGGGCGCCAAAAAAAATCAGCCTTTTTCGCCTTTTTCCGTAATTCCGTGATTGCGGCTCGCCAAATCATCTGACACAGAAAAATCAAAAAACCACCTAAATAAGACATTTGAATGTATAAATCTAACTAGGATCTAACGAATCGCTCGACTAAAAAAAAAATAGCAGCCTTTTGAAGTCAAAAATCGAGAATTTTTCGATAAATTTTTTACAAAAAGTGCTGTAAAAAAAAAACTACTTGGGTTTTGTCTTATATCCTAGTTAGATTTGTGCACAATTGAATTCTGAACAAAATGAACCAAGGTTTATGGAAATCGGTGGAGCTGTTCAAGAGATATCGTGGAACTACGATTGAAAAAATGAAGTCGAGAAAAATGCGTTTAAAGAAAAAAAGAGTTTTTGAGTGGAATATTTCGCACAATAATGAGGAAATGAGCAGACTTACAGTATTAATTAATAGCACTTTAACTCGAAAACCATATTTTTTTTTTTCGTGAAATTTTAGGACATGATTCTAGTCATATTAACGAACATTTTTCCGTAAAAAAAAATAAAAAAAAAATCGATTCTTTTTGACCCCAGTTAGGAGAAAGTCACCAAATATATATCACTATAACTCGAAAACCATATATTTTTTTTTCGTGAAATTTTGGGACATGATTCTAGACATATTAAGGTATGTTTTTCCGTAAAAAAAAAAAAATCGTTTTTTTTTGCCCCAGTTAGGAGGTCACCAAATATATAGCACTATAACTCGAAAACCATATTTTTTTTTTCCGTGATATTTTGGGACATGATTATAGACATATTAAGGTATATTTTTCCGTGGAAAAAAAAAAATCAATTTTTTTGTACCCCAGTTAGGAGAAGGTCACCTCAAACTTTGAAGCCGTTTTTCTCGAAACACAATTTTTGAAATCCGTTCCCACGATATCTCAAAAACTGATCGACAGATTTGCATGAAAGTTCACATAGTTGCTCAGGACACTTTTATCAACCGAGTGACGATCCCACTTTTTTTAAAAAAATTCGTAGTTTTCAATAAATTACCAAAAACTATCCAATTTTTAGGCAAAATTACAGTATATTCGAATAGAGCGCCACAAACTTTTTTGTAGTTACAATTTTACAAATTGGCCATCGTCACTCGGTTGTACAAACACTCTACTTTTAATAGCAATTTAATTTTTTTTTTTTAGATAAGCAGTTGTGACAGAGGGGTGGGAACCGACGGCGATGTCATGGATTCCATGCTCCATTTTGACCCTACATAGTCGACTCGGCTATCTTTATTTTGTAAAACACTAAAAGTGAATAAACAGCATAAAATAAGCACTTTCAAATAAAAAAAACAGACTTTAATTATCATGTATAGTTTCCGAGAAAACGAGTCCTAAATCTGGACACATTTTTCCGCCGTCTACACTGGTGTAGCCCCTTAAAAGGTGGCTATTGCCTCCTCCCTGCTTTTCCGAAGGACTCTTGGGAACCGTGTCTGTTTTAAACTTAAACCCGCCCGGTCAATATTTTTAGACACCCTGCAAATCAATTGTTGCTTAAATTGAATTCAACCATGGGGGGGTCAACCACTTTTTTACAGCAAAAAGGAAACAAAATGTTGGAAATCCCTTTTCGGGATTAAAACAACTATTTTTGGGATAACAACCTTTTCGTGTAAGCAGAAAGTTCACAAAACATTTTTTGCGAAACCCCTTCAAGTGGAGGATATCCCTCTTCTGCTTGGATGGCACTCGGTAAAATATGGTGGAGCCAGAGGGGCACGCTTTTACTTCGCTATTTTTTCGCCTCAATTTTAGCGACGCATTCAAAGGACGTTAATGGACTCATATTATGGCAGCATTTGTGGGTCCAGGGGCACCCTTTTGTGCCAAGAACAATAGCAACGATAGAGCAATTGTTATAATTTCAGAGCACAAGTTCACTCGCTGGCTCGTTAGGTAGGGACAGTGGGTGCGACGGAGCCACTGCTAAGCTTTGCATGAAACTTCAGTGTTTCAAATGACCTGTCTAAAACAATGTGTTCCCTGGAAATTTTGCCTCTGGTAATAACAATAACAGTTAGTTATCTCTGGCAAATCTGACAGTGGACAGGATCACCTGCTGATAAAAGCGGGGAATTATCTAGTTTTTGCCGTGCGACCATGCCTGGGTGCAAGTCAGAGGGAAATTGTTACGAACATCAAATTAGTTGTTATGTAGGTATCTACTACTTCATTTCTGGAATAAATTAAAGTGTGTTTGTTTGGAGCGAAACAAAATCATGGTAACGAGTTTCATCCATAAGGCCTGCTATCCTGGGTAGCGAAAAATAGGGAAGTTCAAAGGGAAATAGAAACTTTGAAATTACGAAACTGGTTATGACAGTAATTACATTCTATGAATTGTAATTGAGTCCTTTGATTAGGATATATTTAATTGCCACTCGGAGCAGACCAAATTGCTAAGAGCTGCCTTCCTTATGGAGGGTTGCAGAGATATCAAAATATTCCTTGTGAACTAGAAAAGACAATAGTGGGGGGAGGGGGTTGTAAAGTGAATATGCATATTCCGGTCTATGTAATATATGACATGAAATTTCTAGACGTATACTAAATCGGCTTCATGGAGGGGGGTGAACACTTGGGTTTTTGTCGACACCACTCACAATCAGTATTAATAAGGTGTACGAAGTAAATCGCAGCAAAGAAAAGTCTCAGCTATATTTCATTTTAATTGTCCTTCTCAAAAGACCTTCTGGACACAATCTTCCCATAATCGGTATAAGTTAATTGCAAGTGTGACAGCATTTAGTAAAAATTCCTATTTTATTCGAACAATATAAAAACAGAAGCACAGCCCCCAACTAATGACACAATTGAAACGTTTTAAAAAACATTATGAGAAGAGTCCTAGCTACAACGGCTGTTGTAAATAAAAGTCATTTCGATCAACAATCTGAACAGAGCGCTCAATAGCACCAATAAATGTAATTGTGCGGGGAATTACCAGGCCATCAAGCAAACAACTGCAGCTTACGTCTACAATTTTCTCAGTTGCTTGGAATAGAAACCACCGAAAACAAACAGCGAAACAATGGAAAGCACTGCAGTAAAACATCTTGATGGAATTATTGATCGGCGGCTATTCAATGAGTGCTGAGATATTTCGAGGGAATTGTTCGTAATTACTGTTTGTCTATCCGTATAATGGACACTCAATTAGTTGCCTCAAACGGACTTTTTGCGGCGGAGAAAGCAACCTTTAGAGAAACTTGGGTTAGTATAGTGTTCCATGTTTTACGCAGCTGTGTTCGATGAAAAGCGAAATACCCAAGGCTACGAAAAATGGCGATATTTGTCAAAATGTGGAACTTTTTGCATTTCTCTGTAGGTAATGGGTTTTTGCAGGGCTTTGAACCCTCCGCTCGCGGCAAATGGGTTTGATCCAAAAGTGAAAACAACGAATCCGCAGAGATCAAAGGGTTCCTACGAAAGGATTATCAGTGGGGCAGAAACCCATGCCGAATTGGATTTCGTTTGAAGTGGCAGAGGTTGCATAGCAGGGTGCACCTCATTTTATCGGACTTTCTGCTTTTGCCATATCACCAGAATGTGCGCAAAGTCAATTCAAAGCAGCGAGCAAGGCCACTCGTTAAACTTCTGGGAAATTCGCCTCACCACACGATTGCTCACGTGAGGGTTCAATCTTTCGGTAATGAACAGAGGATTTGTATCCACGCTCTACGAGTATTTTTATAGGCAATGGCCACCACCTGAAAACAATTTAAACAATCTCCCTTTCAATGTGGATTGCGAAAATATTTATCTTTGAAAACGTCGGAATTGCCCCAAAGGGCACGATTTCTCTTATCCTCCTGCCGCGTACATTTTGGTGGCAAAGTGCCATCAATTTCCTGTCAGTTTTTGAGCAAATAAAGAACCCACTTGCTTACAAAAACTCAACGTTCGATATTGAATTTTGTGGAGGGAGAAAATTTATAATTGATTACCCAATTATCTAAATGCTGGCTCCGTTTGGCTTTTATCCCTTCAGCATCCCATTCACAGCCCTTCAAGGTGAATTGATAAAAACATTCCCATTTTTGGTTTTGCTATCATCCCATCCGATTGTGGAGAATAGGCAGAAAATTGTTTTTTATCAGTAGCGCACCGAAGATGAAAAATGATTAATACAAATCTTAACCGACATCGGAATTGCGAAGGACGTCCGTGATTAATTACCTCCGCATATTATTTGATCTTGAATTGCTGAGCGCTCCTCAAGAATAATATCAGAAATTATTAGAGGAGAATGTTAAGAGCACATAATGAAAATACCTCATCAAAAGATGATTTTGTACACAACAGTAAATTCCGCAGCTTGGCTTAAGGTGGATAGTTTGTAAACTACAGTCGTTACTCGTAATTTAGGAGTTTCGTTTAGTACATTAAGTACTCTCGGTGACAGTAATTTTAGGCTTTCACTCTGATTCGTAACAAAGATACAGGGTGCTTCAAACTGCCCTGAGTTGCGTCGGGAAAAGGAAAAGGTAGTACGGCGTACTTGCTCGACTTGGCGGGGCACTACCGTACCCCAAGATATGTAAGTATAGCACATATGTTTTCGTGTAGGAACATTTCTTTGAAAAAGGCAACCGTTTTTCTGTCAACATCCCTAGGTTGTATTTAAGGCTTTCAGAAATCTGTAACCCAACATTCGGATAAAAAATTTGTGATTTTTTTACGAAAAGCACCGCACAAAAAGAATATAAAAACTTTTCGTGGTATTTAAAAGAAGTATTTAAAATTTAGAATATTTCCGTTACATGCCATATTAAGTGTTATTATGGTCAATGCAGAATAAATGTTTGATTGCTATTTAAAGGACCACGAATTGCCTTTCTGTTTATCACGCTCAAATTTTGATACATTGCAGCCCCCAATATCCTCATCAAATATTCTCATGGGCACGAAGTGATTCTGTTGCTAGTTTCGGCGCCACAGGGTGATTAATAACTTGGGGATGCACATTATTAATCTACTCCACGCAGCGACATTAAACTCACGCCAAGCAATTACTATCTCAATATGTTTTCAACAAATGCCACCAATGTTCATCTACCTCTACCACTGCAAGTGCAGTCACTTGCGAAATTGAAAATATGTACTGAAATATCCTAAAATTCACGTTTGTCCCACATTTGCTCCGAAATTTTTAATTTTTATTGAATTGTCCATATTGTTGCCCTTCCAAGGAGGTGAAACACGTCTAGGTAGATAATGCACATTTATTCGTGGTAAAGCTTTTTCGGAATTTTAAAACAATCTGCAATTTACAAAAAGCTTAACTTAAACGAACCCCCATATGATTTTTCTCGAATTTAAAACCTATTAGGTACAGTTAATTATAGCACGTTACGAACGTTTAATTTAAAATTCCGTGAAATGTTTTCTACGTATAAATACTTACCTATGCATAATAACTCCAGCACCAATAAAGTAATTAATTTCAAATTTTGCATGCGGTTGTCTAATGTTATTTTACATCGCGCAACGTCGTAGGAAAATATTTATATTATAATTTAACACAATTTTACCCTAAGCTTTTGAAATAATTATAAAAAAAAATACGGACAGAGGCTAACGATTAAAAAACAAAAACAATCTCTTATAAATTAGTTGAATGAGGCTATGAGCATTTCTAAACCGATGATTCAACATCTACATATTTGTAGGTGTCCCGCAAAAATGCCGAATTCATTCACAGGTATTCTATATGTCAGGACATTTCCTCATCTCTCTTATTTCTATGGAGAAATGATTCTGTAGGAATTGTTAAGAGGATCTCTAATCGCATGAAATGGACTATAGATAATTATTATAAATGAAATTCATATTTAATTAAAATGTCCAGCAGTTGTCGGCAGGTGAAACGGCATTCGACAAAGCGAAGCCACGTAGTAAAAGATCCAGTTCGCTTCAGTGGAGTAACATTATTTAAATTCCGAGGGGCGGAATAAATTGATTCATGAATATTTATAACTTTGAAGCGAAGCAACTAAAAGGTGTTCACGTTCTCGCTCCTTCCGCTCATGCAAATCACTTCCTATTTCCTCTACGCTTCGTCCTTTCCACGTGTAGATGAAATCACGGAATTAAGTGATTCGGACCAGTCAGCCTTTTATCGTCCTGATACACAGTCATGAAACGCTTCCATCTGAATAAAGTGAAAAATGCTGGCCATTCGGAATATGCATGAAGGAAAATGGATACATACCTGGCGGCCGGACCTATAATGGCCTGAAAATGTCTCTATATTAACGTTATAATATTTAAGGAGTCAAGCTCCTGCTGAGTAAGTGCGTCCCGGTCAAATCTGCTCGAATTATTTGCATACATTTACATTTTAGATGTGCCCCGTCTGCTTGTCTCATCGACGGACAAAGGGCGGCGGTGAACTCCTCAAATGTATTATTTAAATTATTAAAAGATTTTCTCTAAATCCGGATTTCACCTAGAACCCATCCGCAAAGCAGGCAGTTATAATGTGCTTCTGGAAGTTCAAACAAAAATTATGAATTTGATTATTATCGCTAGTTCGTTCCTTCCATTAACTATTCACCTGAAGGGAAGCGTTTAATCTGTTCAAGTGCAAACCCGACTGCTCATGGGATGGGATTGAGTTGATTGCAAGGCAAACTCGACGGGATGAATAGCATAACCCAAAGCTTCTTAGTGTAGAACTCATCGCAGGCTTTATTGCCGGATTAATGCGATAATTTTCCTGGCAACGTGCAGCTCGAGCATACCTGAGGCGAAACATCTTTGGCGGTGCAGTGGTTCGGCTATGGATGGGGGCTATTACACTACACTCTTTCAAACGCAAATTGGATCACCGAACTGGAAGATACCTGACGGAACGATATTTGCATCTCGAATAGGAAAATCCATTTCGTAATAACATTCCTGGAAACTAGCATGCCTCGACGATCTCCGGAATTCCACTTTAAAAGTGAATCGCTTCCGTGCACGTGCATTCAGGTAGATGCGGTGTACGCTGAAATCCACTCGACTGAACTTACCTTCCTCAGTAAGAAATACTGAAATATGTGCTTTTGGGTCCTGTTTTACCAGGAACATCAAACATTTTCAATTTGACGAGAACCTGAAAAATTCTACATATCAAATTTAAGAAAAGGATACTTGCGAAAACACAGTTTCACCTCAAATGTATATGAACTTCAAAAGAATGGAATTCAAAGAGTTTTTATATTTTATATGTATAGAAGTGTAAATTCTTTGGATGCCGAAAGCGTTTTAGCTACCAGGTGATTAACGTGGTCAGACCCAATTAGTGTCGTATTAAAAGGGAATACCGAACACCTGTAATTAACAATGATGTTATTAACTGAAATTAGTGAAAAATAAGTAGTCTTGGTTTTTACACAGGACAAATGCTTTAGTCTTTGAAGAATTTAAAATCAATTTATTATTCTTAGGCCAATAGCAGATATAAGAGATGTCTTTATATATTCTATAAACAGTGTCTTCGATAAGGCCAAGTGGGGATGATGTATAAATGTGCACATCGTCAACGCATAAGTGATATTGACCATTACTAATTACCGCAAGCAGGTTATTCATAAAAATTGAAAATAACAATGGACCTAGAAAAGAATCTTGTGGCACACCTGACATAACTATTGGACGGGAACTTATTGACAGCGGTGCTCAAGTAGGGAATTTATATAAAAATGACAATTTTATCAAAAGCAAAATTAATGATCAAATTTTATCAAATGCCTTTAAAAGGTCAGAGTGCACGATTTTATCGGCGTAAATTGCAACGCGTTTTTGCCACTTATTTATTCATCAACAGATACAATTAGTTGGCCGTCTGACACTAACTAATAAAAAAAGATAAAAGGCATTAGAACAGTTATTTGTGTGCGTGTGATATTAGAATTATTGTACATTAATATTTTGTGTGACTGCATTGTAGGCAATCCTTCTAAAATATTTTTGAAGTCCCCTTTTTGAATGGAATGAATGTTTTTGACATCTTTTGTTCTCTCCCAAAGCTCAGTTGCGTTTTTAGTGACCTCTTAATAATAAACCACACATGTTCAATAATATTGAAGTCTGGAGATATCATCGGATAAATTAAGTATCGCAGAGATACAACTGTGTTTTGATCTGAGGCCCTACTGAAGAGATGCATTGCCCGTATTTGTAGATTTGAAGATGTATTAATTATTTTTCCACTACTTTACATAAATATGGGTCATCCTCTCTTTACTTCAACACATCCTACAAGATGCAGTGTATGAATTTAAGAACGAAGTATTTGAAAGGGAAAGAAACAAAAAAGAGTATATGAATTTTTAATGGCATGGAATTAATTTTCATCCAGGAAATTATAATGTTTTGTAGAAAATAATCAAAGGGCTTATAAATTGAGTCTAGTTCAAATTAACCTTGATGGCTGTGAAGACATTGTTTAGTCAATCCAAGAAGGTGATGAGTTTCCCTCTAACAAAAATAATAAAACTGCCTGGCCCTCGTTCACAGTTAAGCAGGAATGAATACAATAAAATTTTATTACTGACATTTCCTTAACCCATTACGCGAAGAAAAGCATCCGTCGTCGTCTCACCTGCGAGGCAGAGGTTTTCTTATTCAGGAAGCGAAGAGACATTTACAACCCAGAGAATTTACAGTCGTGAGTAAAATATCAAGGCAAATAATATGTAAGTCTTCAGAGCTTTTAAGTTTCGCACATTATTCAGAGACGATTCAGTTTTTTTTTCGGCACAGGCATTCCATTCCTATTTTACGACATGCATATGGAGGAAACTATCTGCAATACGAAATGCTCCGATACCTAGGAACTTCCGGAGCATCCATTGGTTCCTTCTATGTACTCAAGGCTTGAAGTCTTTTCAATTCAATTACTGTTGGTTGCTGCGAACCATAGAGAAACTTTCCTCCGCAGTTGCTCGAAATTTTGTTTCAATTTTTTAAAACAAAGTTAACGGCAACTTGCTTCTCTTGTGGAGGATCCAAAAGCCGCAAGTCCTGCAAGTCCACACATTGGCTCAGACAGACGTAAGGTTGTTTCGAGTTGAATGCACTCTTTACCTTAGCTAAATCAGTTTTACCCAAAAACTGCTTTAAGTTGAATTAAATGCACAAAAAGCCCTCCGTCTGCAACCTTTGAATAGAAATCTTTTCTTCCAAGCAAACTTCTAGGGTGGTTGAGAACTTCTCGAGTGATGCTACGAATCTAAAATCAAATCGACAACAGTAGGGAAGCGGGCTGAGCCGGCAAGGCAGCAACGCAATCAGGTCAATTGCATTGAATCGATTGCCTTTGAAGATGAAATTGTTCGAAGTTGTTAAAGTTTTCTCATTAAGTGATGCAAATGCTCCGGCAGACCTATCCCGTTACACGGGTGCATGCTTCTCCGCTTGCCGGCATCTCATAGACGAAAACTCTAAGCGAAAAACGTCTCGGAAGTTTGGGCCCCACTGTAGGAGTTTATTTAACCGGTGCACTACCCCAGAAAACTTGTGCACTTGCATGACAGTCAGAACAGGACCCTTTCCAGTAAATCCCCCCATCTGCTAAGTTAACCTAAGAAGGAAGCAACTCTGTGGGCGCATATTTCATGTCAAGCTATAAGTTGTAAGCCTCTGGTAAGTAGATTTGGCAAATTTTATTTAAATGAACATCTACTAGAGTTGAAGTGGAATACGTGTAGGGTAAATTGGGAAGGTATTCAGCCCGAGGTGGGAAACACACCAGCGCCAAGCGCACTTTCGAAAGTTTAGAGCTGATTGCGAAAATGTGTTCAAAGTGATATGAATTAAGAAGGTGACACTAATTTAGGTGTAGAATTCACATCAGTATAATATTAGTATGATGTGATGAAATTGGAATTCAAGTTATACAAGATGTCTTCGTATAGTCGTATATTCCCGAAAGTTATCATACTAAGATGGCCGTGATAATGTTTTTTTTAAAGTAGGTACATATTTACTAAAGGCTGCATTCAGGAATTATTTTCAGATATTGTGTAGCTTAGAAATTTTAGTGCTTATATTATATAATGCTTTCATAACAGATTTGAAAATAAAAGATCGTAAAACAGAGCCCACTCAATGGGGTAAGTAAGAAAAAAAAAGTGAGAACCGAGATTCACGGCCAAGATCTGTAATCAGCGTTCGTCGTTGAAACAGAAAGCGATTTATTAGAAAACTCGACGAATTTTAAAGTGATACTTTTTATGCAACAGCATATTCACTTAAAATAAACGGACTCATAGCAATCCTTTGAAGTTGAAAATGTTCGGTCGCCATATTGGATACGCCATCTTGAATGTTCATTTCGATAGTAGATTGGAAATGAGAAACCCCGAATACATGAAAGGACCCGATTTCATAGCATTCCACCTAATTTGAGAATTTTCGGTCATCATATTTGATCCCAACTTTAATTTCCATTTCGATAAACGTATCGATCCGTGTATTATATATTTTACTCTAACAGAACTCATAGAGTGTACCTGTAAGGAAAATGTGAATTTTAAACCAATTCAATTACCTTAATGGGTTTTCCTCTACACTTTTATTAAGTAGGTATGTCAATTCCTTAGTCCATGCAACTGTGTCATACTGTTAATATACGACTTAATATTTCACCATAAACCTGATCGGATTTACACGCCGTTTGCTCCGATGATGTAGAGAGGTAGGTGCGAGTAAATGCGCCCAGAATCCTTAAGAAAGATCACAACGCTTGGGCTGTCTAATAGGATATACGAAGGACATAAACAATATCTGCAACCTAACTTCCTTGAATATCCCCATAAAGATTCTATCAGGTTAGTGAGTCCTATGCATTCCAGGACAAGTCTGTCGTAGCTGCAATTTAATGCATACCCCTGGGTACTGCAATCCTGAGAAGATTTATCCTGCCTTTAGGTGTTTCCGAGTGACATAAAGTTATATGCATTTTATGTAAACAGCTAAATCATGAGATGGAAATTCCCTGCTAGTCTCCCCGAAGTACCACCCTGTAATTTTCAGAATTACGCTATTTCCTCGTGTAACATATCTTTGTGTGATTTGATTATATCTTCTGGCTTTTTGTCCCCTGGAGCAAGCCGAGATTGGTCAATTAAATTTTGATTAAAAAATCAATAGCGGCCGTTGTATACGTTTGACTTGGTTTTACTTACATAGAATGACGCTGTAAAACGTTTCATACATACGGTGGGCGCTTTACGATGTACTGCTCAAAATGACCAGCAAATTAGCTGTGAAATATGAAGATAATTTGAGAGCTGGGAGGTTTGCAATCCATGCTGCCGTGAGAATTAAAATAGAAAAAAGTGTCGGGAAAAAAGTTAAAAAATTATAAGAAAAGTCTGAGTTCCCGTAGGTCTCATTTGTTAGGAACGTGATATAGAATCTGATTTATCACCACCGCTCTTCGAGCTCTAACATTTAAAAATGGGTGTCATCAAGACTGCACAGCTTAAAGTCCTTTCTTGTTTTCTACCACTATGTCTTAGTACGTTACGTAACACAAGGCTGTGACACCGCTTGATTGCGAATGGTGCTCTGGGGAACAAAGATTTCGGCATCCTGGCACGACCATTCCCAGTTTGCCAAAGTTTTCATTTCCTTTCTAATTTAAATTCTGTCCCAAATGTCCTACCGTCAAAAAAATGTTCAAAATCGCAAAAGTTAGTAGAACAACAAGGGCCCCATTACCGGCGATGGAAGAGCCCTTCTTCGCGGGCCAAGTAGAAAAGCTATTTAAAGTCTTAATGGAAAGTGCCTAGCTACATCATCACGATAAATTACTACGTGCACACGCTTGAGCGTGGATCAAATTCAAGTGCGGTAATTTTTTCGATTTGAAGATTCCCTGGGTGCAGGCTCTGAGTAAAAAATCCGTGATCCCATCTCTCTGGAGCTCGCTATCCGGCTTGACAAATGATATTCCCCCCAAGGAAAAATATAAAGGCGCGTGTTATCCCTATGGATAGGCGCCATGTTCCGCATCGTAATCGGCGAGCGAATCTGAATTGAGTTCAAACGTGTGCACATAAAACACCCTAGATATGAAAGGCATATCTTAGAGCAAATTTCGGGGATCCGAATTACGCGAATGTACTCGCCCAGAATCCACTTGAATTTTATTTGATTTTGAGGCGCACGGATATGCTAATTTTGGGCAATTTGGCAGTTCGCGTAATCCTGTGCACGATTAGTGCCTTGAAACGTATCTTGAATTTTCTCCTCTGTAAATTGATCGCTTAAAAAGTGGTATGACTATTATGTGGGAGTCGTTTTACATATACATAAGTATCTGACCATTTGGACTAGACCTATATTTGGAAAAAGTGGTGGGAGTGAAGGTAAAGTTCACATATCCAGAACTAATGTGGTTGCTCACTTGTTTTGATCAGTAGTGTATGTCATTTCTCCCCAACAATTTCATTCGGAGACTCTTGCGCCAGTAAATGGATGTATGTATGTACACATAAAGAAATTGTCAAGAACTAACAATCTCGCATTTATTTGTATCACGAAATTTCATTATCTTCAGACCCTCTGTCTGAAAAGAATATTAATAGCTGCTGGGTTCCATGTAAGTCGTAACGAATTGTAAAAAAAAAAGTTGAAAATTGAGACGAGGTTTTTTCATTTGTACAGGACGATTAGACAGTTACGACCGTCCCGTCACAAAGGAAAAATCCCTGAACCTCTTGGTAATCGTCCCGTCACTTCGCCGTAAAGCATGACCACAGCTCCACATCCAAATGCCAACTTCTCTGAAATTCTCCGCATG
This sequence comes from Neoitamus cyanurus, assembly GCA_947538895.1. Lineage (NCBI taxonomy): Eukaryota > Metazoa > Arthropoda > Insecta > Diptera > Asilidae > Neoitamus > Neoitamus cyanurus. Next base: position 37,426,672 of record OX384543.1, read on the forward strand.
GCTACTACGGGTAGACGGCTAACTCAATTGATTGTTCAATTTAAGAAGCAACGAAGGAATGATTTCGCATTTCTTAAAATGTCACGTTCCTTTGCCCAAAACAAGGAAAATTCTGTCAACAAGGAAAAGTCTGTCAACCGCCGACCTTGCGAGAAAATTGAAAAGTTTAAATATTTCCGGCAAAAAAAAAGCATTGTAGACTGCAGGCAAGTCGGAGGATAGTTGCGGCACTCCGGTGGCATTTTGGGCTTCCTTGTTAAACATCTGCTGGGCGATACCGCAGCCCTGGTTTGGCCCCATTATGTTTTCGGTTCTATTCCTTGGGCTGACCTAGTTCCAACAGCCGTAGAGTGGTATGACGTCGTAGCGGACTCTTTTTCGGGAGGATATAATTTACTTAATGACTTCATCTGGGCTTGTTAGTAGGATTGCCCATGCGGCGGCCCCAAGCAAATGACATTTTTATATATTTCTATTTAAATTCAGCGAATAGTGCACGAGAGCATTTTGGATATGCACTCCGCGAAGGCTTTCCCGAGAGAAAATTGTTATTCAAAGGCATTAAGAGATTTGTTCACAGGGTATTAGTGTCTTAATTGAATCCGCTAATGGCTTTCACGCCCGGCTCTTGTCGAGCTTCACATAAGAAGAAAATGCAAGTGGCATACCAAGAAGCCAATGGTAAAGTTCACTACCATGTACATCACCCCCTGTGGCGGAGCCGTAGAATGCACAGAACAGCACCTGGCACGGGGATTCCATTTGCATTAGACACACGAATGAGAAAATGCACGAATCGTGTACTGCTCTTGCCGTGCTAACAATACCCGGTTTAGTAAGCAGAGGTGTATTTGACTACATATTTTTCAGTATAATTTTCGGCATTGTTCCCGAATTTATAAGGCTTATTCGCATGCAGCGGAAACGTGGGCACGAAGCTTTAGCCTTCTGGTACTCGAACTACTCGTTCTGTCGAACAATGTGGCTGGATGCCCTGTTCTGCTCGTTTACGGAGTACATTCATTGTGTTCCCTTTGAATAAACAAATTACGTGCGAAGTAATAAATCGCGGGATGAGATTATTTCACGAGTTCTGTTTACTACACTCGATGCCAACACGATTACAATTACTCTTTGGAGTTGACCTAGCTTCCCGAGGCGCACACAATTCGGGACACGTTCTGAGGGGGTGGGTTAAATAACCTATCGAAAGTAGAAGCAATTGTGAAAGTGATGCACCACCCACAATGTCGCCTCGTTACTGCGATATTGCAATTTTCGTTCCCTTTCGAATGCAGCGGGTAGAATATTGGGTATACACAGTGAAGGATTTAAAGGGGCTAGATAAATTGGCTTATGCATTGTCCTGTCAAGGGCATGAGTGGATTTGGAAAGTATTCTCAGTTAAATTGATTTTATCAAGTAAATAATTATAATATGCATCTTTGTCTATCTAAACGAGGATAGTTTGTTGAGTATGTTAACTTGTAACCGCACACCAAAAGGGACGACAGCGATATGGTCACAAAGTCTGTTTTTGTATAAAAATTAAGGTTATGTCTTTCTGATGCTAATTCGAAATTTAGCAGTCGTTTCGAGTGGCAGTGAAAAATGAACAAAATTGGGATTCGTGGTGTGGTTCGATTCTTTTTTTCTTCAAGGGAAAACAGCAAAGGAAATTCATGGGAGGAGAGCCCACGTTGGGCGACGCGTAGCAATGTAAAGAGTAAGGCTTGGAAGAATTACTGTACCTTCCGCAAAAATTCTGATTATCTTTCATACGTACTTTTCCGTTTACAATTGGCTGTTAATTATTGCTACACAGATTATCTTGCTAACATTAAGTCTACTATCTGCGTTGCTCCGAAACATTTCTGGAAGTTTGTTAATTCTAAACGTGGTACCGATGGATACCCATGTTCATTATTTCAATTTAAGGATCTAAACACTGATCTTCTAGTTATGTTTAATCTCTTAGCTGATTTCTTAAAAACTGTATTCTGTGATATTATTCATAAATGACCTGCTCCTGGCTTCCCTAACTATTTTGCCAATTGGATTTTCTCGTACTGATCCGATCGGACTAAGAGCTGTGTGTCTTATTTCTGACTTCTTGCGAAGCACATCTCGTGTCCCACAAGGCAGCCACTTCGCTCCTCTCTTATTAATTATCTGTGTTAACGATGTTTCCCTTACTCCTGTCCATTAAAAAATTCTCTGCTGCGTTGAAGACGCAAAACTATTTCGCACAATATCTAGTCACAGCCATCTTTTAAGTTCTGGCTTAAAAGCATTCCAGAAATGGTACCTATATTCCATTGATCACCTTTTCTTAAATGTTTCTAAATTCACTTACATGTCTTTCACATGGTTTTTGCTTTATAACTTCACTATTGGTGAGTTTTACCTCACATGGCTGGACAAAGCGAGAGATTTGTGTATTATAATTAACAAACGGTTCTGCTTTGAGAATCAAATTGATTCTATTACTAACAGAGCCAACTCGACTTTCAAAGCTTTCCTCAAAGCGTTATACATATTTGTATCTAAACTTCTGTATTGCAATTTTGTTAGACCGATCCTTGAATACGCTAGTCCTGTTTGGCCCCCCTTTTATGAGTGCCATATTGAACGTATTGAAGTTGTTAAATGTAGCTTTCTGCTATTCACTCTCAGAGTTCTTCCCCGGGAAAATAATATTCTACTGCCTTTTAATTCTGAAAGGCTCAAAATTATTGTATTGTTTTATACCCACAGGTTCTTAAAAACGAGTTGTCTGTTTCTTCATCTGAATGTTTATTACTTCATAAGCTGAAATCGGCGTGGCCTATATTTTAAAGGCATTTTGTAGATGTTTTCCAAAATAAGGGAATACCTTTTTTCCTATTTCGGTATCCAAGATGGCGATTTCATATGTGGAAATGCGTACGTAGAAGTTACCATGTGCGCATATTTCAAAACTTTGAATTTAATTAATTTTAACAATACCATTTGAAAAGCTTAAAGCGTAATTAAGCAAATTGTATACTTCCGTATTTAAGTGATATTACGCAATAACGACAATCACTTCTCTCCAGTATTGTTCCCTTTAATTTCAGTGTCCTTGCAGAGCCAATTAAGTTGTAGGTACTCCGCCACAGTAGAATTGTACAACCTCAAACGTTAAATAATTTGCGAAGAATAGTCGAGAACAATAAACCATTGTACCCCTAACTCCAGCAGTTATCAGGTACTTAAATCAGAAAAAAACAAATTGCACTGCAGGGGTCAATAAAGTTGAGACCGGGGAACAATCTTATTGCGAGAATTTGTCTTCCAAGCCATCCTTTCCCAATCTAAATTATCCTTTCTCTGGGTTTCCATTTTGTGATAATAACAGTCCCACATTTCGCCTGCTGGTTGCTATTATACTGCAGTGCCTTGAAGAGCCTTCCGGCACAAAAGTAGACGTCTCTTCGACCCCATGGGCACCACCTATTCAATTAACATAAATTGGAACTCTAATGGAGTCCTGCTCCAGAGAGCAGGAATTTATTAAACCGAGGCAGCGCTCCCAAATCCAATTAGGTGGGGGACGACAATTCTTATTAACTGGCGTGAATATGGCTAGACCCCTAAATATAGTGGAGCAGAGTGTGGCATGACATGTGCGATCTCCTCATATCATTAAGGCACTCTCTCACGTTACCAGCAGCGTAATACGAGAGCAATTACTCATATGATTCGGTTCTTATCTGAATGGAGCCGTAGTTTCAGGACATCCTCTGATGCCGAGGTCTGGTAAGATGATTCTAAGAAGCGAATCCCGAGCTTTGAACTGTTGGTAGCAAGGGGGACACAGAGGAGGTGATTAATCTTAAAAATACTGAAACCTTTTATTTCCTTCCTTCCCCCGTCCAGATTTTGTAAGAATTTCTGTTTCTGACTAATAACGGAACTTTCCTAAGCTCATTATCTTTTGTAATGCATCTTGTTTGCTTCTACCGACTTCTTTTGGGAAGCTCGTAAGATGCCGCAATTTTCCAGCGGGAAACTTTTTCTCGACAATCCCTTTGCAAAGGGATATGCGAGATTCTTATTTTCTTGGAAAAAGTCGTTAGGGCTGAATCAAACGGAACATACTTTCGAGTGAATTTTTTTTCTTTCTTTGAGACAGTCCCACAAGATAGCGTAATTGGCCACCTTCAGGCCCAAAAAACTGTCGAATCGATTTCTTGGCAAGTGTGCAAATTACTCTAATCGGTGCTATGTCTTCTAATCCTAAAGGTCATTACAGCTATTTCCTTAATTTAGGCCCTTAAGGTAAAAGGTGTGCCAAAGCCATAGATAGAGCACTTTAAGCAAACGTGATCTACCCTCATTCATTCGTTCTGTTTTTCCGGGCCAAATGGACGACACGCAAAAGACGTAATAGGCAATTATTGAGTGCTTTGGGTATAATCGCATTCACGTTCGTATTCATTTGTATCTCGCCCTTCCACGGCCTTCCTGGCAAGATAATAATAACTTTTGCTGTAAGCACTTGCTACATTTTCAAAGCTTGTCTATTGTTCGCGATGTTAGTACGAACGAAAATTAATCTAAAATTCGGTTCAGTTCAAGCAATTATACACGTTTATCGAGAACAAGATAAGAAATTAGAACATTTCAGTTAAAGCAACGAGAAAAATATCATTCTGTGAAATCTACATGAATTCCCTTTGAGTCTAAATTGACATCCCTTTTAGGTCATTCCAAAAATAAGTTAAATATATTACCATTGGAGGTCTATGCCTTTGCCTATTATAATTTTCTGACTAATAGACTAAAATGTGATTTGTACAAAATAAAATATTTTATAGATTCTAACGTAGTTTTGCAAAATATTGAAATGAACTGAAATACAAAAGAGGCAAGAACATGAAAAATGACCCAAGGAAAATTGGCAGGGTAAAGTTGACCCCAACCATATATTTACTATACTTTGTAACCACTTATATAATTTTAAATTAAATGTCTTCTTCTGTTTAGACGAATATTACATCACTGTATCTTTGGTCATATAATTACACAGGACCACAAAAGAAAGACTTTGTTTTTGGAACTCTGAACTAGTATTATCCTATGTATTTTGAAGGGAGACTTGGCTACATTTTTTATATGAAATGATTTTGTAGATAGTTTTACTTTTTTTTCCGCCTCCTCTCATCCATTCTCACTATTATCAGTTTTCGAAATAACTTCGAAGTGATACATAATCGTGAAATATTCTCTCCATTGTCTGATTATTATTAAGGAGAAGACAATTTATTTGTATAGTTGGTAATAAGGAATAAGTAGTTTATTTATTTATTTATTCGCAGTGAGACATACCATGTCTAATGTCTTTTAGATGGTAGAACGAACGAATTATATAATAACAAAATAATAATAAAAATTTCACAACAAGATAATGAAGGCATGCGAAAAAACCACCTGCAAATGAATTTTCTTGTAATAATTAAGCAGTGGAAAAGAATATTTCACTTTTTTAAAATTTTTCTTCTCTATAAACTGAAGACTAGTTGAATATAAATTTTCGAGTTGTCGAAGTTTCGAGGTTGTAAGTCTGCTAGAAGTATCTTATGTTTTTGATGATCGGTCAGTGAGTGAGTGAGTGCCTGAGTGAGTGAGTCGGTGTCCAAATAACGAAATTTTGATGGTGGATATTTTGTAAACTAAAATAGTTAGAAACATGTAATTTGGGAATTTCGTTTAGTGCATTAAGTGCTCTTGGTGGGGGTTTCAAATGGCCCTGAGTTGCTCCATGCTTGCTCGACTTGGATAATAATTGTGCATTTCTAACTGGGTATAAGAATCGGTGACATTATGAATATCCGCAAGGTCGTCATATATTTTTTTGTTAACAGGTCGGTGTGAGAACAAGAACAAAGGAAGATACAGACAACAAAAGTACATAACAATTTATGTGTTCCCGTAATTTGAACTTAGCGGAGACAGATTCCACCGAAAAATGATCGTTAGGAAGTCAAACAAAATAGCGTTTCAGGGTTCACTGAAATTATTTTGTACATGTTTTACGTAAGCAGTTTTTGTTGCAAATACCTCTTCAAACTACATACTTGCTTCCGCTTTGCACACTAATTTAGTTCCGCAAATGCGCTACGAGATGAATACAAAACATGCAATTTTATTACTCACAACCAGAGCATCTTCAGAATTTTTCAATTGCCTTCCTCCCCAAGAAAATGCAAAAGGATATCAAAAGCTCCGTTCCGCTAGCACCTGAGTGAAGTATGAGCAAACAAAGTAAATTTCTCCTACAAACATTACCTGAGCTGGCTGAGCCAGAATTTGGCAACATTCCCGAAGTTTCCACCTTTAATTTGTTTGAAAAGTTATTTAACAACCCAAACAAGGTCCGTTACAAAAACGTTAACCAACATCCCCGAACTGGTGCAGTTGTATTCATAGAGCTAATTGGAGTTGGTCAGAAAGTTCCTAATCCACAGGAAAAACTTGGGTGAAATAAACAGATGCACCAAAGCCGAACTCCGAGTTGCAAGGTGTTACTAAGCACCCAGTGGTGCAATGTACCAGCATCTGGGCGCCTCCTTCCTACTTTGTATCTACAGTTTTTTACTCGGGGATTTAATTTAATGAAAACGCTAAACCCTTGCAAGTAATTCGAACATCCTTCCAAACCCATTTATGGGTAAGGACGCTGGAAAGCGAACTTTTTACGGCCACGGATCCCCATGAAAGGAGGAAATTTTCTCTCTGGCCATATATTTGGGATATTTTGTGCAAAATATAAAATCGATGTCGCCGGGTATTACGCTCTAGTGTACAATTTACAGGGAGCCATGCAGTTTCAGCAGTTTTTGAAGGAATCCGTGTCGATTCGCAAGACAGCACCCTTTTAAAGTGCTTTCCCTCATAGTTTCGGATGGAGGACCGTCGCCTCAACAATCAATCAATGGCAACCGACCTATCGATCGAATCATTAGGGGCTTTGCTCTCAACGAAAGCATCGTAATTCAATTAAGGTCAGGAAGGGTTAACAGAACGTGGAAAGTGGAAGCAAAGCCATCTAGTAAACATTCTTCCTAACTCCATTGCCGCCTGTATCACTAGTTGGGGCCTCCTCGCCGGCAAATTAACGTGGCTAGAATACGTAGCAGAACGCCGCCAGTGTCTGTTGGCAATGCTAAGGCTGGTACGAATAATAGGAGATGTTTTAATGAAGATATTCGGTCCCCTAAGTAAAGAATATAAATTTTGTGGGAGCCAAATGGAAAATCCTCTTGGGGCAAGATGAATTGATTAATTCTTCTTTTTTTTCCCCCCAACGAGGCAAAGGGGATTTAAGAAAAAATTGCGTACTCTGTACCTTTCTTAAATGCTCAAGTTGGCGTTTGATATTCTCTAAAGGCACGTGATGGATTACTAGATGATGCGATGAATGGACTCCTTCCGGAACTTTTCTGAATCATTTTAAGGACATGTTTAAATTTCAATGATTAACGAAGAGTACTCGTGAAGAATCTCCTGGCTCTTTATATTTTAAATGATGGGATTTCCTTTTAGCAGAAAGTAATGCTTTTCGTTTTCTTACAAGACTGCATAATAAGAATAGAAAGCCTAATCGAAGCGGGAGTCTGTCCCATCTGTGTAACAACATGTCATAAATATTCTGATGTTGTATACAGTAAAACGACGTTATAACGAACAAATTTCTCGGACCCTTCAAATTTGAACGTATTATAATAGGCAACGTTCATTTATAACGAACAACTTCTGTTGCAACGAAGTTACGAAAATATTATACTGTCGTGCCTTGCGACAGTTAGATCGGTTTGGTTATTTGCTTCGCCCTATTAACAGACATATCCAACAAAATAAATTCAATCGACATTAATAGGCCAGCCAAAATAGACGAAAAAAAGCTGAAGCTGCGGAAAAATTCGTGTAAAGCTAAAAATTGGTACATATCTTGAATACACTATTACAAATAATATATCAAAAGGCCCTACCGATACGACTTGAGCTTAAAAACTTTAATCGAAGTCAAAGGTCGAAAATATCGGTTTTTCGCAATTATGTACACATCTCGCAAACAGTAAGTGCTATCGTCAAAATAGTTTATATAAAAGTTGTAGATCTTAGAATTGTCTACAAAAATAATTTGCATGATTTTTTCCTCAGACTCACCATTTTTAAGATATCGCAATTTCAAACATCCAAAATACTAATATGCACTCATACGTCCCCGCGGTCAACCGTTGCAGTTATAAAAAAAAGTTGTTGAAAGAAAACTCGTAGTACTTGGATCACCCTCTACTTTGGTATCATCATTTTCGTCGTAGCTGCAAACACAGCCGAGAAAATGGAAAAACAATCTTTGCACTTGTTTGCTCTTCCCTCGTGCCCCGTTCGACCGTTGAAAAACAATTTGGTCATACCCGGTCTGAATCTGGAAATATCAGTGTGACGAAATGCACCCATTTTAATTTTCACTGCGATATTTCCAAATCCAGACGTCAAGCACTTTCAAAAATACGAATTGCCGAGAAATTTGGCCTATCAAAATCAACTTTTCCACAATCATCGCAAATCGTGACAAATTTGATGCAGCTCTTGCTTCATCATCTCCATCAAGAGCATTTTTTGTCGACACCCTGTTGAAGAATTTTAGATATAAAAATATTTTATTGAAAATTCTCAAAGCCGGAAATTTTATTTAAGGGGCGGAAAATTTAGCATCACGGGCGACTGAAATCTATGCTACATCACTGCGTGCACAAAAATTCACATGCAAAGTTTTTACTGAGTTTTCTTAAATCTGGTAGTACAAATTCATGATCTGTAGAATAATCAAGTGCATTTCTGGCGAACCACAATTTTCTGATAAGCTGGCGAGAGCTTAAACTAAAACAGGTAAAACCCATTGTTTACCCAGAATAGTGGAAAGTTTACGTTACTTCTCCGTAAGATGGTACTTCGTAAAATACGGAAGTGAAGCACTATTGTTTAGGTCCAAGGTAAACATGGCGCGAATTAATTCAAAGCCACACAAATAATTCCCATGAAACACATCAAGTCGTATGTTCCCGAGAGGGTGGTAGCTGCCCCATGGCTGCACTTACCACCCTCACCTGACGTTCGGTGAAAGAGCTCTGGCCAAAGTTGGAAATGAAATTAGAACTAAATGAAATACTGGATGGAAAGTTTCAACTTCACACGTACCCAGGAGCAATGGTATCGTCCAGGCAGTGTATTGGGAAATTTGTTGGTATTAATACAGCATGCAGCACTTGTGTCCTGCAAATCGCCCCACCTCCCCTCTTAACGAAATTTTGGGGACAAATCTTATTATCTATTTGCATCCTCTCTGGTTTACATGATTTTACGGAATTACCCTAGGTACGCGTGTTTGTACAACGTAATTACAAATTTAGGATTAATTGATACGGTCAGCTCGAATCCCCGATTCCCAGATATGCCCTTGTGCGATTACCCTATTATGCATCCGATTAACATAAATAATGGACTGTGAGGACCCGGCATTGGCTCCAGGAAGCTGAATCCTGGAATGCTGCCGATAAGGATTTATTTACTGCAACGCGTTTTATGTGACGTAAACTGGGAATTATGTTTACTCTGTGAAACGGCTCAAACTGTTTGAAATATCTCTTTACGGTGGTATGTATCACTGCCGTAGTGCGGCATTTGCGATGTCTAATATTAATCCAAGGTTTCGTCTTATATGTTGGAATTGGAATAATTTATAATCGTTCGATTTATTTTGTATTCTTAGTCAGTCAGTGAAAGGATAAACCACAATCAAGTGACAAAAGCCAATTAGAGCTAGATTAACTGCGGAAAAAAACTTCTTTAACGAAACAGTAAACAATGCTCAGACCGAATATCATCCTTATTTTATTTTCATGTATTTTCTTTTCTTTTACTAATATAGCTGTAACCAGTGGCGTCGGATATGGTGATACCTCTAAAGGGGTGACATTCATTTACCGAATGTAACATAACAAAAATACAAAATAATAAACAAAAAGACAAATAGTGCTCTATTTGAATACAACTAGGAATTTTCAAAAATGGTATTGCACGCAATTGTCAACCGAAATGTAAAATTGTATCCTATAGTTGTTATCGAAAGGTTACGCTGGCTATATACCTATTATGTTAAAGACAAAACGTGCGATTTTCCGAAGTTGCTCGGCTCGGTAGTCATGTCGGGACGGGACAATCGATCTTGATATACCAGTCCTTGATACGAATCACATTTCTTCTTGGCAAAAATAATAACACTGTTAATTCAATATTTTATTTCAAATTAGTTAAAACCCAAAGAGCTTTATATGATTTTCTTCACCACTTTGTTTTCCTTAGCAGCCGTATATGCATGTACGTATTTTGTTTTGCATGTACAGAAAGAATTTTTCCACGCTTCAGAATGCTCAGTCTGAAAGAAAATTTAATTTGTTGTTATTGCCTTTAAACCAGTTCGAGCATATAAACGAACACCAAACAGTTGCACTTCCTGAAAATTCCCGGAAGAGAATTTACATTTGGTATGTAAACAAGGAATCCTTATTGGAATAGTTTACCGCTTCAGGAGTTTAAAGATTACTTAAACAGGGATATTAAAAAACATCAGTTACAACGGGCACTCAAGACACAAAAGTAATGCAGGTCTGAAGGAGCATACGTAAGTGAAATACCTCACTGTGCCGAGCAATAAAAGTTGGGCTGTAATTTTGCCACATGAGAGCTGAATGTTTGCCCGCGTGCATACTGCACCCGTCCAGGAAATACTATAGAGCCGTAAATTCTTAAAGTAAAAGTACCTACATTCTCTTTCTGAAGAACTTCCTGGTACATTGTATCGCATAGAAAACGGGAGCCCTCCACTTACAAGGGAGGCGTTCGGTGAAAGGCATGCAGGACTGGGTTTAAAGCAGTTAGCCTCAATGCAAAGAGTGCCTAGTCCTCTGGACGCAGTAAATTAAATGGCCGCCCACGGAAATGGGCAGAAGGATCACCAACTGTTGGAAAGTTCGCCTTCTTTTTGCGGCCCTTTCTGCCGGCTTAATAAGCACCCGTGGAGTCATCAGGCTCTCGTGGAGTGACCCATCCGTGCAATGGGTTCTCGTTGTCAAGAAGATCCCGAAAAGTACTGCAGTCCCAACTGGATTCTGTTTAATTAAAGCGACACTTGTAACCTCAGCGGGGACTCGTAAATTCGGACAGATGGTTTAATTCTGTACATTTGGAAACTTGTAAAGGCTCGTCACTTGAAAAGTCCTCGTTACAATGTGGCTTTAAGCCGTTAAGGCGCCAGATCATCAGAACCTTACGAGCTGGGGACATGACATTGCAATCCGCCTGTAGTTTAAGAACTTCCACGTGCAGCTGTGTTGTTGATTAAGTGACGGAGAAAATAGTTAAAGGCGTGCTAGAAGGAGTGCAAGGCGGCAATTTATCAAGAGGGATATATGAAGCAAGTGGTGCTTCGATTCAATTCATTAATCACCTTAGACACGAATTAAAATGTTCGTTCTTGGTGGCATTGGTGCCATCTTTGAGTATAGTGAGTGAAATTAGAGCAGAAAGACGCTTCAGTATAATTTAACGTCTTCTTATAAAAATGTCATGGTCTTCCTGCAAAAAGATACATATATTACTCATTACTCATTTCACAGATACTAACTTAGCAGAAGGTGCATTGGCAAAAAATTGATTGTAGAGCGGGTCTTAGTCTATCGATATATTAATCAACATTAAAAATCGATCGGTCATATGGCAGATATTGTTTTCCTTGATAATTAACCGCGTAGTTTATTCTTTGTTTTGAAATATAAATATCTAATTAATAAATAATTAAAAATAACACCTCCTGTCTAACTTGTTTCTAATTAATTTTACGCGTAAATGTTATTTAATAATAATTGTACAGAATTTAGTTCTCAACAAAAGATCTTCCTTAACAATAAATTTCGTGAGAAAACTCTTAGCTAGATATCGCTGAAAAACCCGTTCGCAACTTTATTTTCAAGATGGTAGACAACTGAGGGTGGTGCAATCCCGAAAACCAAATGTTTAAGCTTTGTTCTCTGACCCCTCAACAGATTACAAAAGACAAATTCGCTCTCTACCTAAAGTGTTCAGATTTTCCATCTTTTCCGACCAAGTGACTGGACTAATATAGAGGTAATAAGATCGTTAAATTGTGCTAAAAAAAGTTGACTTCAAAATGTGTACAATTATATATTTCAATCCAAAGTAACTGAAATTAAAAGTAAGAACAATTTTGTTCAGCGAAATTGACAATGAAAAATTTGATTATACATTTTATTGATTGAACAAAATAATTTCATTTAATAAAGATTTAAAAAATCCTGTATTAATTATTATTTTAATATTACATATTATTAATGCATTTCACCATTAAATGTAATGCAGGCAATTGGTTTATCAATTGGTCCGAACTCTACAAAAAATCTGTACACCCCATTCTTTATATTTCCGGAAGCAGCATCAAAAACGGCTATTAAAGGAGAAGGTGGAACCATGTAGGTAATCTATAATATATTATAAATAAATATGACAGAAAAGTAAGTCACGATGATTACATACATCAGATTGCAATGGACAAGTCTTAGGTTCGATCTTCCCAAACATTGCATGCTGCACAGTGTTGTTCGAAAATAGTGAGTTACACAAATCCCAGTCAGAGTTCAAAATGGAATCAACCCAAAATCCCGCAACAAAGCGTTGCGATTTAACTGAAGCCTGTACAAAAATACTGAACTAAAATCACAAGTACGAATTTTGGAATATTTTAAGTATTTTACAACTATGTTCTTCTCAGCCAGAAGTGGTTTCACTTTAAAGGTCCCATTCCAGATAATAACATCATCATCTCCACGTGTGAACTGCAAGTTCGACATATCGAATAGTTCTTCAAAGGGAAACTCTTCTTTAGTCTTACAAGAAATAAATGGATTGTCTTCAATAACTAATTCATTGGAGCTCTAAAAATTGTAAAAATATATTCACTTTTGTAAACACAATAATGCAATTAAGTATTTCATACCACCGCCGCCCAATAAGGCAACGTATACAAAGTGATAAATACCACTGCACTCAATTGATACATTTTATTTTGTTATAACTTGTTATATTTAATTTGCAAACTAAATCGCGTTTTAAGTGAAAGCCAGTATTTATACCCATTCGAAATAATTCTTATCTTTTCGGATAATATTTGCATCCGCTACATATTGTTCTTGTAAACGCGTGATAAAATAACACGGGTTTCATTAATACGTAAGTTCATTTAATACAATTGAAAATCTAACAATGATGAGACCTGCTGCAGTTTAATTGTTTAAGTATGATAGAGTAGAGGAAAACGATTTTGTAAACAGATATCTATCATTATGGAAAAAATTGCTTTTAAATTGTTTGGTTAAGAGCACGCGAATCTAGATCTTCCATATTCAATGGCAGTATTTGAGAAATAGGTTTGGGAAAATTGTAATAAACTTTTATTTGAAATAAACAATTTTTAATTTTTTTTTCAAAAAGATAGTTAATTTAAAATTGAAATGCAAGTTAATTGAAATAACATTTCGTTTTAATTAACTATTATATAATAGTTATTTTAAAATAATATAAGATTGCAAATTAGATAATTATATAATAAATCTAAATCTAAAAATTTATCTTAAGGTCTCTTACACGATCTGGCAAAATACCAGATATCCGCCAATTTCGATAGGTCGATGACCGTCCGAGTAGTTACCATATACTGGTAGCAAATATTTCAGCAGATTTTATCTGGCGTTGAATTATCATACAAGTTTTGCAGTCATCTGCCGCTTATCTCTCCTACTGATTACACATATTGCAACGTAATTTTTTGAAATTTTAATCTGGTAAAAGTTGTATTTATCTGGAAGTGCAGTTTACATCTGCCTTTTTTCCTTTATTGTGTATATTTTAAATGAAAAATATGTGAAAAAAAAATAACAAAAAAATAATAGACATGAATTCGAACAGAGCTTAGCTAGATGTGACGTCATAAGCTGTCATGCTCGCATGTAGCAAGACGAAGATGACGATGAAGACTTGGATTCGGACACGCACCAAATATTTAGTAGAAAAAATCACAGTTACAGAAACAGTTTATTTCGGTCCTTATACTCCTCAAAATTTTCATTCTATAAAGACGAACGTTGTTCTATCCAGAGCTGAGCAAATTCAATTGCATTACAAATACAATTCCCTGAAATTGTAATTTGGATTGTGGCACTTTTGAATTCCATTACCTACAAGGAATTATAATTGTAATTGAATTTTCCTCCATTCCAAAATGTCATTGGACAAAGATGAATTGCTGTTAACATGTAGATAATCATTTACAATGTGAAGAGCTGAGTTCCAATTTTGAATAATTGTTTCCAAAAAAAGACTTGGATTCTTTATTTTTCTCACTTCTTAATAAAAAAAATTAAATTTAATAATGATAAATGTTATAGTATCTAGTATCTTTTATAGTTTCAATAATAGATCTCACTGTTTTTACACAGAAATTAATACTAGTATTTTCTGGTTTATGTATTATACAATTTGAATGACAGCCCCATTTTTCTCTTTTAAAATTTGTGTTGTGTGTTGTTGTTTTCAGGACTTTCGTAGCAAAGCGAATGTACTGAAGACATTACTTAATACGAGATTGCAAGTAGCAGCGGTTGGTAAAATTTCGGTCTTTTAGTGGCGTTCGAAATATTTTTTCCTGAAATTATTATTTTCAGAATCACAAAACCAATCGTTGTCTTGCCCGAAAGATAGGAAAAAGAAGTCGCCAGTGGTGGGCGATACTTTGATAAAAATTTATTTTTATTTTGGTGAAATTATAAAATAAATGTTTTCTTTTTATATAAAGCAATAATGGCGTTTCATTTTAAGTTTAAATACCAATATTTTACTATTTTACTTTTATTTAAATATTCTACAATATTGATAATGATTGTTTTCAACATACAGACCGTCAGAAATAATTTACATAAATCATAAATAAGAAACGTTATAATTCCGAATATATTAGTTTAAAATAATATACATAGTTCGGAACAAAAAATTTAGAATTTTATCGTCAAAAAAAGGTAATTTTTTAGTGAAACTGTCTGCGAAGCTTATTTAACAAAAAGAGCACAAATTTGGGGTTCTCTTGTATTTAGCATTAAAACACTTAGCAACTATTATTGTGAGAAAGTAGAGAAAGGTGTAATATTTTATTACTATAATTTTTAATAAAACTTTATAGCCACACCCCATAATAAAAAGGCGGGCGAGTCCTGAAATGATGAACAGGTTGAACGGTTGAAGGGTAGTGATAAACACCATATGTGTACAACTCAAAATGCAAACGTAGGCACGATTATTTATGAAATCGAATTTAAGTGAAATTTATGACATTAATCGATACACCAAATGGCGATAACGATATTACATTTGGGCCGAAAGGCCAACATATAAATTCCCCTTGATGAGATAAAGAGATTGAAAAATTGCCGGAAAACGAAAAATATTTTTTTAATATTTTCACATCCGCACATATTTGAGTGATAACACATGTGTATCTGTAATTTACGTCAATTTACGAAATGAAACAATTCTGTGAGAGGTAATCAATTCTGAGTTATAAATGCGCGTGAGTTTAATTTGCTATAACATTGGCAACACTCCTGCTTTTGATGCTGTGCAAGTTATGGCCTTGTCCCAATAATTAAATATTTACTTTTGAGCAATTCATTTTGTGAATATAATTTACTATCGCTGTTGTACAAGTTGGGCTGTAAAAATTTAAAATTGTCCATGAAATCCGGAATCGTTTAGGATTTATGATATCCTGCATTCGAATTCTCGAAAGAAATATGTAATTTGTGAGGTAAAACTTTCAAACCCATATCTAATTGGAGACATCATATCCACACTTCACCGGGAAATTTATGTGTTATAGGAAGGAAAAAAATAATTTGAGCGTTCACGCAAAAATGCACTTTAAATTTACAAGCCATTTACCAATTGCGAACAAGAAGAGGAAATTGACTCGACAAGCGAATTTTCTAGAAGCTACTGTGGCAGGTACATTCCAGCCGGTGAACCTACACAGCGCATCACCACGGTCGGATTGTAGCAAATGTAACATTTACATCTGAGTAATTCCATCAATAAAGGATCGCAGTCCATTTACCCCAATAATGGATAAAACTTGTTCAGGAAAATATCGTTATCGTTCTAGTTGGGATCATCCAAGGAGGAAAAAGTGAGTCAACAACTAACGTAGGTTTACCGACACATGAAGGTTTGATAGGAGCTTTCACAAGTGTCGACAACCCTCGGTTTCATTAAAATTCGACTGCCCCACTTTTGGCGCGAGTGATGCATATTGCATATAGAAGCGCGTTTCAAACAGTACGCCCGGTGCAATTACACTGCAATAAATCTTCATGACTGTCACTCGACATAAAGCCCTTTCGAAAGTCACTGAGGGTTAAGTACCGAAAGTATGCAGATAGTTATGACGGCATTGATAAATGGTCGACTCACTTAATGTACTCGGTACTCCACTAGACGTTTGCTATACATGCCCATTAACCTTAAGGATCTCTTTTGCAGGGAACAAGTGTGTGAGTCATTTAAGATAGGGTCGACGGTCTGGAAAGCTTCTCTTACCCGAGATGACTTGCATTTGCGCTGAGAGCGCGTTTTCCGTCTATCGTGCGACGGATTCGTGCCAACTGGGACATAACGTTTTGCAGTCTGAATGGTTTACAATAGCTCAGTTACAGTTTAAATTATAATTCAAATGATAAATCACTTAGGGCAAATAGAAATTTTAGGATTTCGCTTTGCTGAATTTTGCTAGGTGAATGCAATCAATGGATTTTGTCAATGAATGAATTAAGCCAGACTTGTACAAATATTTAAAGAACAACTTCCCAAAAAACGATAAAACGGCACTCGAGGTAAATGACCATACATTACACCGTATGTTCGCTGATTGGGCTCTGGAGCAGTTGGAAGTTGATCCTAATTTCGTCAAAAATATCATTTTTAGCAACGAAGCCCATTTTTGGATGAATGAATATGAGAACAATCAAAATTTTGATACACCAGCACCACTCTGACGGAATCATCGGTCCGTACTTCTTTCAAAACGAAACTGACATTGCCAAAACCGTCAACGGCGAGCACTACAGATCGATGATAAGCAACTTATTGTGGCCTAAACTGGATGATATGGATACCGACGGCTTGTGGTTCCAACAAGACGGCGCTACGTGCCACACAGTGCATACCACGATGGACATTCTGCACGAGCGATTTAAGGACGGCGGCGATGTGCTCTAGCCACCGAGATTGTGCGATTAAAATCAGGCAAATAAAAAAAAATTGACAAACAATTGATGCCTTGCAAGTCAACATAACGAAGGCCATCCAACAAATTTAGCCAAATTTCAAAAAAAAATTGGACCTCCCGAATACGTGCAAAGCCGCGGCGGTTATTTGAACGATGTTATATTCTATACTTAATAGTAGCTTGAAAATTAAAGAAGGTGCAAACAAGTTCTACTGTTATGTAATTTGTGTTTACAATTTCTCACCTTTGGGTAGCGTCTCCTTGTGAAATGTCATTACAAGCAGTGGTACAATTCAGAAACTTCGACGAACTATAACGGTTTCTATAGCAACTATGGAACCCTCAAATGTCCCTAAAAAATCCTCAAGGACGACTTCATCCGCCCATAAAATTATAACTGACTGCTCTAGGGAGTTTTAGTAAGAAGCATTAGCACTGAAGAGCCGCAATCAACAGATGCAAGCCGACCTTATCCCGTACCTCCCATAATAGGGATATAAATGAAATACCAAAATGGACACAGTCCCCATCAATCAAGCCTTCCATCTCCCCGTAGACCAAATCATCAATTCTACTCCCATGACCGGGCAGTAAATAATGCCGCAAGGAACATTATGCCCCAGCCTGCGCCCGTGCATGCCGGGCGCTGGACTGTGTAATTTCACCTTTCCGCTAGCAACACGGGACTAAGTGTTATGTGACGTGCTGAGGAATTGGATTTTGAAATTTATCGCCCCACCGCTAAGCCGGCAAGCTAGAGACCCAGCGCACTAGGGCGATTTTCCAAAGGTGCCACCTCGGGAATGAAAATCCATGGCCTGTACATGGCCAGTTAAGCGCAGACACAAATTGTGGGCTTCCGTCAAGAAATCTTTGTTGCATGCAAATCCGGCAAGGTGCCTTCAAATTGGTTAATCGCAGCAATTTGTGTATGACCTGTTTGAGCCATGGCCAACCACGTTACCGGTCATATATTGCAGAAAGGGGCGAAATATGACATGACAGCGGACAGGTGGTGATAATGTCCCTTAACACCTCAAGGTGAATTCAATTTTTGTTATATAGTGCCTTAAAATTGCATGACTTTCAAGATCAATTTTTTTCTCCTTGATGACGAATTCCGAAAGTGGTATAGAATCAAAAAAAAAAACCGGAAGAGTCGGGCTGTAAACTTGGTAGAAATGGGCTTGGTCCAGTCACAATGATAGAGAAACCAGCACCCGTCCTTATTAATTTTAATTCTATGCTATAGTAAAAAGGGATGCTGTGGTGTACATGGTTACAGAAAATCTGGCTAGAAGTATTGGGGAGACCGAGGAGGGGGTTAGTTGATGTTTTAAAAACAAATTAATTCTGGTTACAATACGTAAGTGAAATATTTAGCTTAATCCCGAGACTAGTAACTTCTTCAACATATGGTAACACATAGAGTAACTTCTGGCAAATCCCCAGCAGTTATTGTTGAGAGAGTATGAAAGGCATGTGACTTTGAGGAATTAGTTCTATTAAGGTCATCGTTAATCCTCGCGACACAGTCCTCAACTAGCCCAATAGGTCGAGTCAGATATACATACATCAGCATAAAGGTGAACATTTACATTATGTAATATGGCAGGTAGGTCATTTATAAAAAGAGAAAATAACAAAGGTCCAAGAATAGAACCCTGGGGTATTCCCCTAGTCAACAAAGAACTAGACAGGGAGACACCAATTTTAAACTGTTGAAAACTTCACTGAAGAAAGCTACTGG
Source organism: Neoitamus cyanurus (assembly GCA_947538895.1). NCBI lineage: Eukaryota > Metazoa > Arthropoda > Insecta > Diptera > Asilidae > Neoitamus > Neoitamus cyanurus. The sequence continues at coordinate 37,445,856 of OX384543.1, forward strand.
TAAAAGTTACAGCAGTGCTAGTAAAATGGAAGTTTTCCCTTAACTTATTAAGGAGAAGGAAATGGTCGACAGTATCAAAAGCTTTCGTAAAAAGCAACAGCGCCAAGATACCAATGTACCCACCATCCATCCACTTCCGAAGATCGGAAGTTACCTTGACCATGACACGGAAACCCGATTAATATATTTATTTGAAGATTTCAGATTCACATAGCAAGCGATCCAGTTGAAAATCAGCTTTGATATAATTAATTTTCGATATGTTATGTAAGGGGTATTCACGCTTTGATGCAAATAGGCCTTGCAACCTTGCACCAAAGCGTGAATACCCCTAACATTAATTTTCTTTTAATTTACACATGAGGTGGCAATGCCATTTGAGACCTCATTTGCTAAAATCGGTCCAGTCATTTAGTAGCAACGTAGGCAACACCTAGACTAATCACAACAACTCTTCTCCTCCTTGGGTAGTCGTTCAAAAAATTCGAAAATCTTGGCTCAAAGACGAAGAAGGATACTCGTGTGGCCTTGCACTTCATATTGAGCTACCAAAGTTAAGATTTCGTTCTGTCCTTGCCTAGAAACTATCGGTGGTTCGAAGGATAGAAAAACTTTCATCTGCAGTCCCAGCTAAGAGTGCCTCGTCTGCACAGATAGTGCAAAAAGCTACCAACCATCCTAACGAAGTTGCTTGCTAAGGATCTCTTAATTACCTTATTTTGTGGACAAATTAAGTTTTTCCATTACTTTAGACCGCGAAAACATTTCGACGTGGCCTTTCGTGAAGGACTTATACACATATTCCTCAAGACAGCAGCGAAACTTTAGGAATTCAGACATTCTCTCTAATTTGCGGTGACATTTTCTGCTGAGTCATTAGCGGATGAGTGAGCAAAAATTCCCGCTTTTACGGATGAATTGTCCCTGGAAACTCAAAAACTTCCTGCGAAGTTAGAAAGTGGTGCCGCAAGTGGACAATAATTTGCATTAAGGTATAGTTACTTAGCGGGACATTCAAGAGTTTTCCGCTTTTTAGTTTTTGATAAAAGGACTTTCCACATTTTAATGAGGAAATAAAATTTGAGACAGACGTGGAGTCATTTGCTCGGAAACTTGATAGCAGAAAATTCCATTTTAATTATTTGAGAAGAGAGGAACCACTGGACCAGTTGAAGCCCTTACTCTTGTGCTTCCATTATAATTCAAGGTTTGCTCAAATTTTTAACATTTCACCACATTTCACGAATTCGTTGAATGTTTTGGAGAGACTGAGGCTGAGGCAAATCCCTGAAAACGACACCGCAGCGCTGACGTGTAGAATTTGATACGTTTTCACAATCAAACCAGCTCTTTTCCTGGTCTGGTATGACTGGCTGTTAAACCATCAGAACTATGGAACCTGAGAATATCAGCCGGCTGGATATACGAGTACGACTGCTTCTTTGCGCGAGGTCCTAAAGCCAACCATCGGCGAGATAATGCCGGTGTGTGGAAAAGACGAGCTCGCCTGCTCTCGCCTTATTTAATTAGCTAAGAATTAATTTGCTGGAAATCCCAAGGGAGCAGATCCTTCCAGCAAAGCAATTCAAGAGCTTCGCCACATTATCTCGGGTAGCCACATTGTATTCAACTTCGCTTCACATCAACTGAAGTTGCTAAAAAAGTGGATTTTAATTACAGGCGAGCTTTGAATGAGCGTGAAATTACTGCTCTCGTAGGGCTTGGTTTTTACGAATTTTTCTTTCTTTTGCTATTTTTTTTTTCACAGCAACTTCCTGGGCAGCAACGACAGGTGATACATTTTCTCTATTTACGGAGAGTTGTGAGAAGATTAAAATAGCGGAAAAACATTTAAGATGCTGGGAATTAATTTTAATGTCCCGTTAAGCTCTTTTAAAGAAAGAAGAATTAAGTGTTCCTCATCTTCACGACCGTTCTGGATATAACATATAATTTAGTAGTCATAGAGATCCAAATTTTATTTATTCAAGCAATAAAATCTCACAAAAAGATTTTTTAGAGTTTAGTTTCTTCCTATTTTCTTCCATTTCATATACATACATATTATGGGCCTGGATTGTGTTTGTCATCTCAGTTTCCGTCACTCCGTGACAGCTTATGCCTGAATAACAAATAAATTTTCATATAAGAAAATAAACAGGCAATTCAGTTAGATATAAGCTGACATGTGACGGAAACTCAAATGACAAACAGAATCCAGGCCCTATATTCTGAATCACTGAAAATGGAGTTCAAGGGAAACGATTCCGAAGAGCTTCCTTGCCTTGCCTCCTAAATCAATTCTGGGTAATCTAGTGGTAAGGAATACAAAAAGCTTTTGTTCTGCTTCGTTCCGCGGACGTGCATGTGTTAAAAAGATATAATAGAGGATATGGCGGGTCAGGCATTCCTGCCTTCCAGAGAAGGCTGCGGAATGCATAATTGATGCATTTTCCCATTGGGACATGTAGGTATGGGATTGTTTTGGTAAGGTAGTATGTGAAAAATGTATTTTGGTTTTAGAGACGTCTCCTCCCTAGCTTGGACGGAATAATGTAGGAGTGTACTGCACCACTGTCAAGGTACGGAAATATATTTTGCTCATCCCTTTTGTCATAAAAGGGCTTACATTTTCTGTGAAAAGTCTTGCCGTCTCGCGATTAACCGGACAATTTCTGTAAAAATAATTTTCCTCCTCATTGAATTGGCAACTTAGTTCTCCAATTCAAATATGTGTTTGACTATTTATTCCAAACAAAGGCAAACTAAAGTGCATATTGTGAATTAAAGCTTAAAATAAACTTTTAAATTAGCTTTACAAATTAGCCAGTATACGAACCCATTGATATATATAAAGCTCATTTCTTAGGTACGTACCCATTCCGAAGCTTATGCAAAGATATGAGCTTTCAACTGGATTCTAATGTAGTAATCATAAATTTGTATTATTTCGGTTGTTTCATCATTTGGAAAAATACGTTACATAACTCACCCTTTTGAAAACCACGACGAACCTTCTTTATTTTCTTACTGATTACAAGATTCGCGAAAACCGGCCAGAGGAATTTGAATTTAATATTTAACACTTAAAAGGTATCATGGGTGAAATTTCACCGCATGCAAATGGTTTTCATTCATTCAGTCAATCTAAAATAATTCTGGCATAACAAGTAGCCAAAATGATGCGCGACAAAGTAGTCATTATTACAGTGAAAGTTCTATTGAAATCGGTTCAGCCCTTTCCGACATTAGCACAGAGAAACAAACAAAAGTTCTTGAACCGTTTGTTTGGGTTTTGGTATCGTGTAAATACAAACCCTGGGAATCAAATTACAAAAAAATTCATTTACGTTGAAAATTTTTGGCACCATCGTGAAATTTTGCTAGAAGATTTAAAATCAGTGACCCCAAAAACCGCCATATTTTCATTTACACGGAAATCCGTTATTATTATTATTATTATTTCAATAAGAGATTCGAGATCGGCAAGCACGAAAAATAAATGAAATATGAAATATTTATGATAACTTTTAAGAAAATCCTCCTGACCAATATTCGTTGAAATCGGTTCCGTGGTTAAGCTGATAAAATATACTGGGATGAAATATCATATCACCTACGATACCATTAACGTAATTTGTTTGGATGATACCTTTTAACGGTTAAGAAGGATTTAAGCATATGTTAACCTTTTAGAATGTAAAACAATCTCGTTAAGTGGGATATGAACCTGGGACTTTCGAATCAAAAGCGAAACGTTTTGAATAAATTACTTTCTAGATTCATACATTTCAACAATGTGTTTTATAATTGTTTCAAGTCATAATTTATTGATTTTACAATATACGCAACAAATTATAATGTGATCTTTTTCTCAACGTAAGAATTAAGGGATTTATATAAAATTGGATATCTAGTTTCAAATCTGCTTACCAAATCAACTTCTAATTTCCCCAAAATTGTGCAGAGTCTCGGATTTTAAATCTATAGTGTCATAATTAAGTAATAACATGTAAATGATCCAATCAGGCCCCATACATCTTAAATTCCTCTCTACCAGCACCAGCAGGATAGAGATTGTTTTCAAAAATTTACTGCGATTAATCAGTCGGTCTAAGCGGTTTTCTTCTTCTTAAAGTTCAAATATGATGAAAACAGAATTACATATATTGATCGATATAGAAAGGCCAATAGAATTTGTCTCCATCAGTATTGATTGGAGCACGCGTAACATTTACACACAAACCACTTTTGTAAATAAAAGTAAAACCAAGTTGTAATAAAGCAAGCATTGACAGATATTGACCTTTTTGCTAAACAGTCCACTCTCAGCAGGAGAACGTATCCCAAAATCAAACTCTTACACTTTAAAATGCTCTTAAGGTAAATAAAGTTTTTGGAATTTCCGCAGAACGTGACTTACACGAATCATATTATATATTCTTCCATAATTGCAATTAAAGTTGTTTTCAGGTCACTAGACTTGCGCAGGTAAACGGATCTGGTCTCTCGCTGGCAAGATTGCGTAATCCAAGAGCATTCACCGGCCAAACCGAATGCGCCCGCTACCGAGAAGTAGGTAAGTGCGTTGGTTAGTTGGTTATGGAAACGCCGGAAATTCCGTTTACGTATGTTTGGGGGCACCTAAAGCGTGGCAATTAATTAATAGGTTTTTTTATGATTGGACCGACCGATTTGTTATTAGCATGGATATATGCAATTTAAAATGTGTGCTTCTTACTACATGGCTTTCGCAGCACAATGACGTGGAGAGGTGTAATTTTCAATGACTGGATTAGGCCACGAACATTTACGTTCATACAAAACCAAGGGCGAGAGCTTGCAATCACAGGCATGCATAGTCTGAGTCTATGGTCTATGTTGGTCAATCGAAAGTTCATGACTATGACGTTTGCACCAGAAGCTAAAGGATGTTTCAATAAGGCCATTGGCATACCTGGGCAAACGTTATTCGCCAAGTTCAGGCGTGCGTGCCGTGTGACACACAGACGGTGGTGTTCCGTGTGTGTGTTTTATCGACACAAGAAGGTAAATTTCAGTCATTAGACATTTTGTAAAAGGGAATTGTTCAAGGAGCATTTGAGATACGCGGGTGACAAAGCGGCACGGGCATGCTCTAACCTCAGCCGTATGATGCTCAACATATAGTAGGTGGGCGCCGAAGCAATGTAAGAAACAACTCCTGTTAAGTGTCATTAAATCCATAATTTGGCACCATTTGGGCCAACCAAATGGATATAAGGGCTTACGTCCGGAACATCGAAGGCGTATACCTATACTAGAGTACGCCTCGTCTGGTCTCCAATTCAGGACTGGCACATCAACCGTATCGAGGTGGTCTAATACAAGTTTTTACAGTTTCCTCTTCGTGGCCTCCAATCCAACTAGTTTCAATTCAAAGATAAGTGAATAAATGTGCAATATAACAATACTTTCATTTACAGCCGGAATGGATTACAAAAGATAGGATAAAGGCCGGGGTGTTTTTTTTTTAACTTAAAATGAAATTATTTTAAAAGCAGCCACTTAACGACGATATAATGTTGCGGAATGAGTGAACTTGCATTTGTCGGTTTGATTGTCGGCACGGAGGGGATAATAACAAAGCCTTCGTCTGCATAAATTTAAAGCCATAACCATACGTTTTCGGGTGGAAATTAAATACCGTAAAATTTATCGCTTGGGCGCGGTTGAAATCTTTAATTGAAAGTAAAATCGGAAATCGCCCATTCAATTTGTGGTTTATTGGCGGTAGGTACGTACCCTCTGTAATTTCTAAGCTGTTGTAGTGTACACATTATATCTACAGACAGACAGTGCTCCATCACGCATTCCTCCAGGCAATTAAATTAATTTTAACCCAACATAATGCACATTGCTCTGTCATGTTAAAAACCTGAAAAAGATGTTCTCGTACCGGCGTACTCTGATACATATGGAGGTCTTTAAGATGTCTCTACCGGACCGGATCTTCAGATCTTTCCACCGCGTAAGGAACAGTGTTAGTAATTACTCTTCGATATTTTCTCGCCATGAAAAGAATTCGAAGGTAGCAGTGGTAACCTACACATTACTCACAGTTTTTATGTGCTCATTCGCAATTTGGGCAGAGCTGGCGCAGATGTTTTCCGTTTCCTTGTTTCACCTCTTAACTGCTCCACTTGCCTCGATTGAATTAAAATTACTGAAGTGTGTTCCATTCATTGAACTTTCTTTCATTTTCTCCGCATTATTGTGTCGTCCGTTTTCTCAGAGGAAATGGCGATTTCGTTGATATATCGTGCGGTGTTCCAATGTTTTAGTTTCAGATACCAATCATAAGTGGTTGAGCAACGTTTGAAAGGAACGTCTGGAATCTTACTTTGGGAGGAATTCATCAAACAAAATAAATTCCAATATAAATGTTAGAAGATGAAATACACAGCGACGCTATTATTTTAAATCAATTGATATTCCGAGATTTATATAAATTTATGGACAATTCCCGACAATAATTGATGATGATTATTCCACAGCAATAGGACTAAAAAATTCTACTCCTCCCGACATAAATTCAAATTTATAGGAGTCTCGATTATTTATTTTGCATTCAATTTTCATCTACAAACAACTCAAACATTTCTGTCAACAAATGTTTGAGTTGTTTGTAGTTGAAACTCAAACATTTGTGGCAACAATTCATGGAGGCACACAATATTTACTGTTTTAGTGACAATAATAGCGAAATTAAATGTGTGTGTACTGTGAATTTTACACATTTTTTTAACTGTATGTATAGGATTTCATTTCACAGGAAAAACAAAGCTAAATAGATACCCAGCAGCGAATGGGACTCTTCTACCATTCCTGTTCAAGGCTTTCTTATTTCCTATTTGTACAGCCATGCCCGCAGAGAGAAGGTCTTCTATGGCAGATGTATATGTTATTAGACGGAAGGTCATCCACAGAAGGTACTCTTGTAAGTCGATGTAAGGTTTTACATAGGAGATGCTTGTGCAATCACCAAAAAGTTAATAACTTTTATACTTTATATAAATTAAAGAAAATATAATAATGATTGTTATTAAATCTTCTATCACTGGAATTAACACTGACAAAAAATTCATTCCCGTTATTTTTACTTTATCTTCCCTTCTCTACCGCATCTTCCCTATTCTGATAAATATATTCACTCACTCTCGATCAATTGCATCAATTCTCCTCGTCTATGATTATTTCGCAATGCCAAATTAGATAACTTAATAAACTATCTGTCTGCGGCTAATTCTGATTCATCTATAGAAATTTCATTAGATGCTCCACAAGATTTCTATTGTGTCTTCTACACCGACCACAACCATAACTTCTGAAATAATTCATCCCACTGTATTGGCATCGAAAAATCCTAAAAACCAATAGAGGGAACCCTGTGACAAAGTTTCTTCTAAACCACATACAGATCAGCTTTTAACTCATGACTCAACTCCTGAAGTGTCAACCGAGGACTACGTGCGATTTGTCAGCGGTCGCAGGAGTCACGTCAACCGGAATCGACGATGCGGCATGTTACCGACAAATCGGACCAATTCAAACATCACAACTTCAATGAGATCGAGGACTTCAAGCGACAACATAACAATATCTCGCATTGATAAGACTCGGACCGGAACAGTTTCACATTCTGCCTCGTTCAAAATCGTAGTTCCTTCTGATCTCTTCATGGATGTCACGGGTCCTTTGTTATGGGCCGATGGAGTCATTGCCCGCGAATTCATTTCGAGGCATCTCACGGCTTTGAATGCTCTTTCTGCTTCAAAAAACGAAGTCAGCATATACTACGCGAATGTACTTGTCTATTTGACGGAAACCTGGCGGTATGGCTCTATTACTGACGCAGAGCTTTTTGGTCCAGAGTATATTGTTTTCTACCGGGATCGTCACTCGTGGGGGAGCTGTTTTGTGCGCCATACGCCGTGACGTTACGTGTTCGCTGAGCATCACACCTTTCGATTATTGAGTACGCGCGTTTCTCTCTAGTTCTGGGCACGTACTTCGATCTCTCCTTCTTCGATCCGTCGTATGATTTCGAAAGTACGTTAAGGATCTAAAGTATGACATACGTCACGAGGACATGAAACACACCTTTGAGTATGTGTTCCGTATCGGATACGATATTGTTAAGCTTTCTATATTGAGCTCGTCCACTTTTATAACTTTTGAAGAGCTTCATAGCTGTTGAGGGGAATGAATGTTGACTCGCAAGCTTATGCAGGAGCCCTGGGTGGTCAATTGTGTTAAATGCCTTGCTAAAGTCCAACAAGGTCAGATTATGAGCTAGTCCTCATCCAAGGTTTTATGTATATCAGATGTCACTTTCATCATGGCTGTTTCACAACTATGGTACTTTGGAAAACCAGATTGGAAAGCTGATAAGAGTTTTCCATTAATAACGTATCCCACCATCTACTGATACAATAATTTTTCGAATACTTTGCCCAGATAGCATGGTATACTAATGGATCTGAAATCGTTGGGGACTGACGCTGTGGGTTTCTTTGGAATATGTGTGATGAGCATTAAAGCCCGGTTTAATTCAAAAAGGAAGGATCAGAGATGGCATTATTCGCTAAAATTTTAGTTTGAATGTCATCTGTGGCACGTGGAATCGCCCACTTGTAACAACTTTACGTTTGCATAATTCTTAATAAGAAGAAGAAGAACAAGCCCTTTATATCCGCTTTGGACAATAACTTTGGAAAATTCCGTCATATATTGCGTCCAATTTCATTCATGAAATTTCGAAGATGAGATCAGCTTCACGCCGCCGCCGCCGACACCCACGGTAAGAACGTTAAGGTGTGGAGTGGATCTTCGCGAACCTACCCATCCTCAATAAAACTATTATCTCGAGCCTCCCTTAAAAATTAGTCAAGGTAACTTGCTGCAAACATTGTTGCTTGCCGGTATTGATACAATCAAGCGCAACTACAATGCTGTAATTCATTCGATGACAAATATACCTTCGCACACCTACCGGAATCTTATCAGTAAGCATGGGTTGCCCATGCTGAACGTTTTGTGATATGCCAAAAGAAAAAAAATCCACGACATGTCTCTGATTATCGTGAACAGGTTTAGAGCTCGCCCGTGGTGAATTACAACCGGACAGCGGCGAGCGCAGTCACCACACATATGTATGTACGAGATAATTCGACAGGCGCGCGGCCACAAATAAAAAGATTCAGCTAAGGTGCGAGCGCAGACTCCGTTGATGCCGCGCAACTTACAATTAGTATCGCGACCGTGAGTTCTAACAGCGAGCACGTATCGGTGTGGATTCGTAGTGCCAAATCTTTTTTGCGGTGTAATCGAATGCTAAAACTGCCTAAATACACAAATATTGTTTCGGAAGGTGGAGTTCGAGTAAACAAAGCGAAAGTGCAAACTTTTAGTGCAAAGTTTTCGTGTTTTCGAGTGTCTTTAAGAAATTTGTCTTCTTAAAGTGCTTCAGGTATACGCGATAAGCTTCCGGCTGTTTTCCCTCCAAAGTGTCAGTCGTTTGCCATACCTCGAAGTATTTTAAGTGACTCAACGTCGTTCTTACGAGATTGCGCCTACATCGCCGACAGAAGTTCAAAAATACACCGTTGGACCGCTAAGATTCATTCACCACCAGAAGGTAAGACTGCTCAATATAATTCTGATTTCACGTTCCACCGTTATTCCGCCAAAAAGTTTGATTAATTCCCTCCCGGTGTAATAAAATCGATTCGCGTTCGAAAGCTTTCAGAGGGAATTCTCAAGCTTTCCGTGTTGTGGTAAGACTATTGTCATGTGTTTCCGTGGCAGCAAAGGTCAATTATATCACGTTTCTTAATATGCCCGCCAGTTCGGCAGGTATCATTTAATAATACATATTAATGCGTCATTTAAAGATGTGCTGTGGCTCCCGACATGAAGCTTCTAATCTTTGTTAGTATAATAAATGTCGTGTGCCTACGTACTGACCTAGGAGCGAACCCAACGAGTTCTTTTTAATTAAATTATGCCACAATTTTCGTCAGTTGGCCGGTATTTACACAGTTGTTATGAATGCTTTCATACGTCAATGTACAGACTGTGGTTTCGCTAATCAACGCTCAATAATAAAATAATGTGAAAAAGCAAAAATGCGGTTGTTGATATATTTTCTCCACAAAATGGCATCATTTGCATGTTTCCTACATTGTTGAATGCTAAGCATATGTGCAAGTGTAGAAATCAAAGAGTTTGCCGATGAAATTATATTTGCGGAAATATAAAATTTTTGTTAGCAAACAAATCATAAAGGTTGAGAATGTGATGTTTGCTCTGTTTGAGCGATCAAATTGTACTGTCTTGCTTATACCGATGACAACACAAAATTATACATAACGCATTCTACACTTTTATGGCATGACAGTAATGAATTATGGTGTTTTTATGTTTGTGATCACAAAATTTACCTTTCTGTCCTATGCATTACCACTATGACTACATGCATTTGTATAGTTACAATTTGATAAAGAGGTAGATTCTTTTTTATTTATTACTAGCTTGCCCGGACTCGGCGTTTCCCGGGATACTCTTAAATTTGTATTCCTTAATTTTACAACGCCTCCCTACTGCACCACCGCTTCTCCTATGTGACCCAGCGTTTTCCTATTTGCGTTTTGCACATGTTTTATATATTTTCCAACAGTATTATTAAATTTACTTTTCTTCATTTTGCACCACCTCCTTATTGCACCCCCTCTCCTATATCTCCCAGCGGGGTGGGGGTGGTCTCATATTTGGAAATTTGAATAGCAGATTCGAAATCAGTGATCGCGAAAATTCCCTAGTGCGGATTATCAGGGAAATCCCTTGAAGTTTAACTTTTTTGGTCGCCATATTGGATCCGACATCTTGAATTCCAAAATTTTGAATGCGAGCTCGAGATCTGCGACCCCGAAAACGGAAATTTCGATATTTTCGCTTTGCCGGCTTTTCCTTTGGGGTTTCCCGAATTTTGCCTTTTTTACCTCCCCTGTATTTAAGCGAACAAAACAACAACAAAATTATCGAAATCGGTCAAGCCGTTTCTGAGTTTTAGCGAGACTAACGCACAGCAATTCATTTTTATATATATAGACTATTTTAGCTTTTATTTATTTAATTTTTCTTTTGTTAATCTAGCTTAATTTTACTTATTTTTTCCTTAGAGGGTGTAATGGCAGAGGTTATTCCGAACATACATACCTATTTAGCGAATCATACCTTATAGAATAAAGTTTTACAATTTTCGAATTATTCAAATATCGATTTTTTTTTAACTTAATACCGCCTTATACTACTCTTTAAAGTGGGACTAGCACAGAGAAAAACTTCCAACTAAAATGGATATCTGTATAAATATTTCGATATTTGGAAATTCAACGTTGCCGACCCAAAATGGCGACTAAAATTCTCAATTTCCCGAATTTCTGTGTAAATGAGTATATAGAGTTTTTCGGGGTTGCTGATTTTAAATCTGCTGTGGAAATTCAAAATGGCTGCCAAAAATTCTCAACGTAAATGAATTTTGAAGTATAGGAATTCTCAGGGCAGCTGAATTCGATCTGTTATTGAAATTAGCAAATTTACAAAACGCAAATCGGTAAATCTAGTATGGCGTCTGAAAATTCTTAATTATGAAACATATTTTTCGCTATTACAGCGCCATTTGTATATGATAAAAAAAGCATTTAATTTAAAAGTTAAATATTTGTTTGGGCTTTGTTGTCTCATTTCTGTAAGCCAAGATCCGTACATGGGGGCTTTGGTGCAGAGACGTAGTGACCCTAGAAATTTTTAACGGCGCCCTGACCAAGAAGAAGAATAAAAGTAGCTACTTTTTTTCCGAACATTTGATCTCTCTTAGTTCTCTCCTCAAAGGTTCCAGCAGACCAGGCAACCGATGATGAATATCATATTTAGTTATAAAGCAAATTTAATTAGGGTGAGAAAATTCCAAAAATGATCGAAAAGAGACCATTACAATCTGCTTAATGAAACCGTTGAATTGGGTCGACTAATTATATTATAAATTCGGCGCCCAAATTAAATTTAGAACACTTTCATTTCGAAGCAAGGTCCAAAATGGAGCGGCATTGCGGAGATATGAGAATGTTGCCTTGTCAAAAATGTAGTGCCCACAATTGACCGCACTTTTGATTCTTTAGTTCAGTTTTTGCATCGCCGTAGTCCTGAGAATTGACCAGATCGTTGCATGTATGGTGTACCATCCGAAAAGATATAGGGCAATAATTTTTACTTGGTTACATTGTTTACTTATTTACAAACATTCAGTGAAAACCGAAAAATTTTAATTATGTTAAATGCTTTTTGCTAACAAACTACACATGCCATCATTTAATGTTTACCTCGATATAAATTTGTTAACGTACTTATTTACAGAATAAATAAACATTTCAGTAACAGTATAAATTAAACTAACAAAGGTGTAGGTGATCTTCCACTGAGGTGTTATTAGCGGGTAAATATGGAATTTTTGTGTATTTTCGGAAAAAAAGACCGAGAATCATGAATTACTTGAAAACCAAGCAATTGATTTTATTATTTATTCAGCAATACAATTAGAAATATTTTATTCTAATATTATTTAATATATGTTGGTTTTAAAATATTTGTCTTATTGTATATCGTTGCGGCTGTTACAACACAACAAATGATTAATTATAGTCATTACTAAAAGTACTGCTCATTTTAATAAGCCTTCTATTTCCGGCATTTAGCAGTTATCAATTAAATTCACTTCCGATATGTTCATCAAAACGTACGAGTTCGAAACGACAATAATTCTCGCTCTGGATGCGTCCTCGCTCCAATTAGCTCACTGGAATCCTACACGTACCTAATTCGATTTAATAATGTAACGTTTGAGCACCTCTTTAGCTCTCCTAAACAAACTCGTAATTAGCTTTCACGCATCAATAGTAATTCTGTGTGGGCTGTAACAATTCTTTAATTGCACTGCCACTGCCAGCTCATAACGAAAATCCTTGGAGAAATAGAGAAGATTGACGCCTTCATCACCAAGAAAACTATTGTATTTGTCCTGGATTTCTCTTGTTCTTATCCCGAAATTATAGAAGCGAAATAAAACAAATCCTGACAGCTTTGGTATATAAAAACAATGGGTTTCATTTGAGAAGCTGTATAGAGAAAAGTGCGGAAAAGGTCATCTGTAAAATTAAAATGTATCGGAAATTGAGGACGTGTGCATTTTCCATACGTTTTCCTGCCTATATTTTTGCACAGTTCAGGGAACATGGTTTTCTTTTTAGCTATAGGCTTCAAAAAATAACATTTTGCTTAGAACTAGTATTCGAAATAAATGATCCAATAATATTCCAGTGACTTTCAAATACTCGTAATAGTATATGCAAAAGTTGTAGACCCTGCAATTGTGTAAAAAATGGCTCATATACTTTTCTTCCTACGACTCACCATTTCTCAGATATCTCGATTTACTATTATTACTATTTTTATTATACATAGCACTTACCGTTTACGAGATATATATGCGAAAAAAAAAATGTTGACCTTTGACCCTGAATAAAATTCTTAGATCAAATCGGATCGGTGAGAACTTTGATATTTCTTTTTTAATAGTGTGTTTAAGGTCTGAACCAATTTTCAGATCTATGCGAATTTTTCAGCAGTTTCAGCTTTTTTTCGTCAATGTTTGACTGGACTATATTCTCAATTTTTCGAACATTTCAATTGATAGAACATGAGGTTTTAAATTCGGTAGTATTTGATTTGAGTACCTACCCATAATTTAAAAATATGCCTTATCACCCGCAGTTACTGAATATAGTAGGTAACAGAATATAGTAGGGCTTTCAGAATAGATAATTTGGCATATTGTAATTATCTCTATGCTAAGAGATCGTAGATTTGTCTTTTGAGACAATCAATTGAGAAGTACATAGTAGGAATAATATATTTGGTGTTTAGCTTTTGTTTACAGCTAGTCAAAATGTTATAATATTTTAAATAACGTGGCGGATGCAATAAATATTAAGAGAACAAAACGTCTTACAGTAGTACAAGAACAGTAATTATTTACGATTACACATTATGCCTTTAATAGTCGAAAAGCTCAGGCAACACACTAGTTCTGGCAATTCTACCCGGAAGCTTTTCTAGCTTACGAAAACTTTCACTCACCCACAACACAACTGAGAGAAATATAAAGAATGAGATCTAAGACGATGTACAAGGTCGTGATTTGCTGACTGAGGCGCGATAAGCTAATGCTCGTGTGAATGCGCTAATAGACAGATCGTTCACCTTTCATGCCATACTGATCGCTGCCTAATGAGAGACTAGAAGAACTGATCGCGAAGAGAGGACCACACACACGCGACCCAGGGCATCGAGGTTTTCAGCTCTTCAATATATGCAAATTTTAATGACGTTGAAGACTGACGCTTCGAAGATTTATTGGTTCTGAGAGCTTAATTTAGCTAGCGGCTACATGGTGGCAGCAGTTGATCTGGCGTTGTATTTATAATATTTATGAGGGGCTTTTGAATGTTTCATGTATGTAGACATTGCCACTTGAAATTTGAATGAATCATGGCTTGCGCTATAAGTAAATAATTCGCTTTGCATAGTAAATATGTATGTAAGACGTTTTGCTTGAGAGCACTTGCATACAGACTTAAATTTAAAAAAAAATTTGAGAGAATCATAAGTGACTACTATATTTCCTATATTTTAAAAAAATTACTGCAGTACCTACTACTGTTCTTAAATAGTTCAGCGTCTAGTTTTAAGTTGATAGGATGATTTTTATTATTTTAGCATGATCAATTGATTGGTTGATTGATTGCAATTATTTGGGCTGTGTTTATTTTATTGTTGTGTGGATGGTTTGAGAAGTAGTTTAAAATTCTATTGGAGCTGCATGGTTTACGGAACCCATCAATAAAGCCAGTCTCTGCATCTTGACGTATTGCAAATATGTGCAGCATGTCATCCACGTGTATTTTGATGTGGTTGTTTTTCTTCAAAGCTTCATCGATAATGTGATGTAGTGCCATTTCACCCGAGATTCTAGACAGAGGGTTTCCTGTAGCGAGGTCAGTATTTTACATGTGTTTCTATTTATACAATCACTTGAAATGATCCCCAAAAGAGAACACCGAAATTTGGCCCATTTGAGTTGCATGAATGTGATGTCGTAAAGGGTTAGTACAATCTCCTGTCATGTGTTGAGGCAGGAAGTAGGCACAAAGATACGCTAGTACGATTGGAATGATGGTGTTGCCATAGGGGCGCGTCCAGCGGACACTGTCAGCTGCGAAAAATTAAAAAAGCTATACGGCAAAAAAAAAAAAATTCTCTTTATGTGCTAATTATGTGCCCAAATAAAAGTGCTCGTTAATTAACGCGGCAAATCACATTTGTTAATTCGCCGTGCCCGCTATCGGAAAGCTAGCACTGCCCCTCTTCCAGCGGGGTTATACTTGGCCTTGGAAAAAAATTAGCAACTTTAAAATTAAGCGCTTTTTATGTTCTTCCAAATGGCCGAAACAGATTTTTGAAAAATACACCCGCTGTATGAAAACCAACCCTTACAAGAAATTGATCATTTCGAGCGGGCGGTGAAATACAAAAGTCGTAATAAGACCACTAAAATTTTACTTGGGAATTCAACAGAAAATGTGAGAAAAAATATGAGATTGGTTGCAGACCAACTCGATTTTTTTTCTTAAATTAATTAAGGGGAGAACGTCAACGTTCGCTGGAATCTAGCGTTTATCCATCTCCGATAGTAAATAAGCGCAGTTTACAGAATTTAAGAAAGCAAACAATTACACATCGCTTCACCTATGTATCTGAAGTCACCACATATTTATTCCTCTCCGAATCTGCAAACAAATCGAACGACTTCCTCTTGAAAGCTTTCTCCAGAAGCGCATAGCAATGATGACTGTGCATAATTTCTTTTTCAGTCCACCCAACCCACCCACACCTGTAGCTTGACTAGCATTGCAATATACAGACCTCCTCTGCCACCGCGGCCACCACGAAGGCCCTCCAACAGCTATCTTGACGTAACCCCGCAATCGTCTTATTTACACGGTCACTCAAGGCAATTACCAACCACAATTGCTGTTGAATGCAGGTGAACTCGATGGCATGCTGTCACGGTTAGATAACGTGAGAAGTACTCCAGCCGATGACTAACGTGTCGACAAATGTCCGCACAAAGATAGATGCTAATGGGACGATTCACTCCACGTCCCGCGATGAATCAAAGGCGCACGCCAATTGTCGGAAGTGACGTCGGCACCCCTCTGGCCGCTCGCGAGGAAACAAACAAAATTTTGGTTGGTGTGTCTGATGGACGCGCGGCCGCACTTTTCACTATGAAAATCCAGGAATTTCCCAGAATCTTATGAGATCACATTATTTTGGGGGAGACACCAATTATGTAGAATCGGCTGGCAGCGGCGTTCTGGTGGAGCACATGGTGACTCGGTGTCAGTTGGCGGCCACAGGTTTTTTATGCGGTATGGTACGGTGGTGGATAGATGGTGTTAAATGTCGTCTGGATCTGGATCTGGACCAGACTGTGGGTTAATTCGATGCCATTAACAATTGAGTTCTCATCTAATGAGCGGAATGAGTGAGCGAAATTCTGGGTACGAGTCGGTACAGTCACTGGGGGAACATTGGAACTCCGGAAATGACGAGCAATGGGTAATTGTACCGAAAACCAAATGCTGTTTTCTCTATGTGGAGTTGTTTAACTATTTGTTTATTAATATTATTTAAATTGTATAGGCAGATATATTAATAAAGGCAGACGTTACTACGACTTGAACATACCGGCAGGCCACAATGAAGAACCCATATAAGCAATCTTCCCAATCGTTGTAGCTGCAAGTACGAGAACCTTACGCAGGCGCATAAGCACAAACTTTGCATGTATGAGGAGGTCCCCCAAAATAGTATGTTTGTCCTTCGAAGCTTCCTAGTTCCTACAAATTAAGGAATAAGTTTCACCTCAGTGGCAATGCTGTCAATCTCATAGACTGCTTTATGTGCGACCCTTCACAGCATGTTAGGGTTGGTGATTCTGTGTCAGGGTTTTTCTCTCTAACCAGAAGAGTACCGGAGGGTTCCATTACTGGACCTCTTCTATTCTCATTTTATATAAATAATCTGTATGCCGACTAAGTGCAATTGTATCTGAGTCGTCCACTTAGCCTAATCGAGGATTGTGTTGCTAGAATCATTAATGACCTGAACAAAATTACTATTTAGGCCAAACAAAAGCGGCTTTAGCTTGAAGCTTCAAACCTTTCATACTAGTTCTTCAATAACTGGAGTTGCAGCATCTGCAATAGCAAAAACGGTTATCAGTTAGCACCGTGGACGCAGTTCAGTCGTTGCGAAATACTGCCGTGCTAGCAAGAAGAGGACGAGACGAATCATTTTGTTTCGTTTATTACAGCTGAATTGTGTGCAACTTTATTCAAATATAATAAATAAAAGGCGACCATTCGTTGCGTCTTACAAAATGTGGGCCCTGGATTATCTTACCTTAGTTAATTAATTTTCCATCATAACTAATAAAGGAAAGAGTCTGTAATAAAAAGGATTTTAGTTATATGTAGGTAGGTATACCATTAAAGTGATTTCATATTTCGAAAACGTTTACCGTTAAGCGGTAATACTCTGCCAAAATTATAAAAGTATAAAGTCCACTTCAGCAAATTATCGGATTTGAAAAATAAATTAGTTTGAGTTGGACACATTCATATCGTTGTAAAAAAAACACATTTCTAGTAACTGACAAAAAACACACAGCTGCATCACAATTGTTCATTTGATGTTGTTACCTTCAAACTTCTAAAGCTGCGAATAATTTATATGACTACACACAGAAAAAATTGTGCTTGGGTAACCTGCGCCCACCCATGCCTTCAATGCCTTCTGATTGATGTCATTTCTCACACAATTCGGACACCATGTATGTATCCCTAGTACATTCAAAAAATTCAAAAAAAAGTGAGTTTAACATAGATAATGGAAAAAATGACTAACAATTGGCGAGGTTTGTTTAAATTGGTCCGAGGTGTACCATACCCCGTTTGTAGCTTAAAGGCTATGTTTGCTGAAAATTTGCAAGATAATATTTATTATTGGTTCTTGTGAGCATTTTTTTAGAATTGGTCTAAATGGCGGCAAAAATCTCAAAATTGTATTTGTCCGAAATTTAGGGTTTCCTTTTCTTTTACTATACGTTCACGTACACTTCTGAATGTTTTTATAAGTACTTCTTGTTTACGCCGGGCAACTTAAAAAAAAACATTCGACCTTCTACTGATAAATTACAAAGCCACAGAGAGAATAGACAGACGCATGCACAGCCCACACAGCCAACAATGACAGATTGGCATATGCGTATAGTGAGACACAAAATAAGGCAAGATACCATTAAAATTCATAACACCTCCCTTTTTTGTCGGGTGTTAAATATTCCACAGCAACCATGAAAAAATACTAAACATTTTTTTTAATATACTTACCTACATATAAACAGGGCCGTAGTCAAGCAAGCAAACTCCTCACTTTCGAAGCACACATTTTAGGTGAATGTGAGTTATATTTTTATTTTGTGCATTTCATTGAGTTAGATAAATAAATTTAGCAAACTTCCCAAAATACTTGGTTACAGTGACCTACTGTGGAGAAAGGATCCTAATTGATGGGTCAAGCTAGTTTTCAATTACACATTTAGGTCGCAAGCGTGGGTGGAAATTGTAAAAAAAAAACAACTCCAAATTTGCCGTTCAGATACGCGACGGTGTTCACTAATATTCGCTTGATATTAAGCCCCCTGGTGATTTTCGATTCTTTCATCAATCGTTCGGGGTTTTATCCAAACCACAAATAAACGTGCGATGATTTCGTCTTTTGTAATTGTCTGCCGTAACAAGAGTCTCGTACGTGCTAGGTTTTCCCTCAAAACCGTGCGACTTTCTGTTACCACTGTTGGCGCCCACATCGCACATCGCTGCAGCGGCAAAATATGTACAGTGCTTTTGTTGCCAAAACGCCTTCAAGCATGTCATGATCTAGGAAAAGTTGATTTAAAGATTAACTGAGCGATGTATCCGCCTTTATGTCATCTTCAACATCTGATGATGTCATTAGATTTTGAATATCGTACAGAACATTGTCTATTTACCACCGCCGATATCTTCGGTGTGATTCACCTTCGGTGGAAGATCAAAGAGTACCTCTAGTTGTAATTAGCGTTAGAGTGACTCCGGGACTTTTTATCTAGCAGAAGGCAGGATTTATCTTTTGTCTGAAATCAAAAATTTTACAACTTTTGAAATCACCGTGATGTTTTTTTCCAAAGATTGTGTGACGTAACTGGCTGGATTTGCTTAAAATTCAAAGCATGACAGAAAATATTTTTTGATTGTTTTGTGTCCCATTCGAGCGGTAAATAACCTGTAAGACAATAAAAGGGGAATAAAACAATTTTGTGGTTTTATTCGAAATTACATACGGTAAAAATATATAAGACGGTGAATATGCAAATTATTATACGATATTACTAAAATCAGCTATGCGTGAGACCGGTAGAAAACCGGAAATTTCCTGAGGTGTTTACCTTACAATAATATCTAAAATAATTAATAAACAAACGAAAATATATGTAGGTAATAGGTCTGCACCTTAACGGCGTGGTCGAAAAACGGATTGCTGATTTAGTAGCTGTAATTAAAATTTGCGTTCACAATACTACAAAACGACACATCGTGACTAGCTCCGTTGAACAGAAAAAATCGCCAAGACGGGCAATCAAAGTAATACCCAGAGTTCGGAGGAGACATCAAAATAACAAAGCATAACCGAACTAACTGATTGCTGAGTAGGTACGGAAATTTTACGACAACTAGCGTATGCAAGTGGAGTAGATACTGGACAGTGAATGGTTGGAAAGTACGCTGCGGCGCCTTCCAATATAACAATTCGATCGGTCCTGCATCGATCCTCAACGGAAATATAGCGGTGGAAAAGTAGCAGTATGGGGCGGAATATCCCAGAACGGATACCCATGTTATATGCCGGGCCTGTCTTTAAGTCTCCTTCTGATCGTCCACTTGCTGATATGCACTCCTTTTGTTCGCCTGCGTTTCTGTGTGTCCAGTTTGTCTTCAACTGTGTCTTTCAACTTTTGAAAAATTAGTGATAAGGAAAATACGGTTACAATCCTTAATATTTATTCCTCAAGTTATTCCCTGAGATATAAGTACAGATGTAGGTTTTCCCCTTTGAGTTCAATAAAATCCTTTTACGATTTACAACAAAACTAACAAATTTCCGCAACTAGATAACAAACAAAAACAAGATTACAGTGTGAGTAGATTGTTTTGCTTCCAAATGGAAATCAAGTTAAATTTCCCTTATTACGTTTGCAGCTACAACTCATACCCCTGAAACAGATTGTTAGACATTTTTCCAGTTTGTTATTTGTGTCAGTGAAATTTCCTTTCAAGAAGAGACACGTTGTCTATTCTAACCAATTTGGAAAAAATAAATTATTTACTCTGGTGAAGTTTTAAAGCGTCAATAATGAGAGGATTTAAAAATTGTCGCGTACGACGTATGAACTTGCATATTAAATGATTAATCGTATGAAGCCGCTCTACATGTACCATATCTACATTAGAAAATTGTGCATTCCATGTGAGCTTAAAATAGAAATGAGCGAGAATGCTCCAGATACACCCTAAGATGTGATTAAACGAAATAAAAACACTTGACAAACAACTTCATTTGCTCAGCTACATATTAAATAGCCTCTGCCACAACTAGGACGTCATTGGATCGACTAAATTCGTAGAAGACCCACTCCTCATTAACTTGAACTTTTGATCGGCTATACGTTATGCACATACATACAATATTTTGATTAGTTCGACTTGTGAGCAAGCTCTCTCTTATGACGCCAACAATTGAGGAGGAACCGACACACGGGACACGGGTCATCGCGTGTCAATTGAGTGTTTTTTGTGTAACGCGCCTAGTGAGCAATCAATTTGCCTGCGACATGTGGTACATCATCGCCGTGCTTATCTATGGATTCGTTAAGGCACAAATGCCGCAAAATGGTCTAAAGGTCTTCACAAAACAAAGCTTCCCGCACAAGCGAGAGCATGATTTAATAGATTTTGAAAAAGGCAATCCCGCTCCCGGGAGGTTCGCCGCGATATAGCGTTGGTTTGTGAAGACCTTGAATCTGGTCAGTTCGTGAAGACTGCTATCACGCCGCGCGCCGGCCGGCCGACGGATATCGTGCAACCAGCTGGCTAGCCAACTTCGCGCCACCCGGCACGTTCCCTGTTTCCCACACCGCTCGCTTCCGAGCAGTGACCAGATACGACGTAACCGCGACCTACCGCAAAGTCTAGGTCAAAGTCAAAGTTACGCTAACTCGTACTTCGCGGGAATTATCACACAAACCCACGACCCAGTCCCCACCAAGCGCTGGGATTTCCCCAGAAAGTGAATTTACTCTAGCCTGAGCTGTGTGCCTGCTCGGTGGGGCCGTATCGTAAGCACCGCACTACATCCGACGCATCACTCCCGCTGGCCTAGAATTAGAATGGAGCTTTTGACGTCCAGTGCCCATTACACGTCTTAATTTGCATGCTGACTTGAGATTTTCTAAATGAGGTGTTACGGGGCGGCGCGGCGGCGGGTTGGGCTATCAATTTGCAATTCTCATGTTAACTCGTAAGAGGGCGCTTTGTGGTATTTTTCATATCAAAATTACTATAGGGGCGTACGCACAGCCACCTTTCTTAAGGCTCCCTATGGCATCAATCCATCAACACTAAACGATGATGCCTGGCCGCACATTGCATGAGTACTCTATTTGGTAAAATTTTCGTAGTTTTTGCGTAGATATATTAAGGAAAAATATTATTTTCGCATTGTGTTCTTCATTTGGAAGGTACAAGCACAGGGAAACAATAATCCAAATGTTGCTTCGATACATAGCATAGGAAAAGGTAAATACTTCCTTTAACTGCAATTACAAAACACCACACCGGCCACATCGATGTTGCGTGTCAGTTCTTGTGTGGAAAGTTTGTGAGCACCATCGGCCTGAATGAAAGTGAGGCGTGAGGAAATTGAATGATTGAACTTGAGAAGTGGATATGGTTTATTCCCGCAAACGTTGCCGTTCAAGAAAATTCTCATGTGATGACGAACGGCAGCAAAGAGTTAAATTACAAGGGGAATTACAAGCGATCAAGTTTCACTTAAATCGAAATACCAGAATTTAAACATTTCAGAGGTCAAACCAAATTTTTCCAAAATAACCGAAAAATCCATTCTATGTATGACGTCACGCTTATTTGAAAATTAAGAAATAAGTCACTTAAGTGTAAGCAATATCAACATACCTGACGGATAATAACTATGAAAGAGCATGCCACAAATTAACAGTTTATCACATAAACCCCATAACCTTCCAGCAAAAAAGGGTAACATCAGCTTTACAGCTTGTGAGACATAGTGTTTGTTGGCTTTACATTTTAAATACATTTTCTTTTGAATTGAGGGGAAAAGACAAATCAACTGCAATTTGATTCGAAAAATTAAATAAATTGTATATATATATATACGATATATTAAGGGCCGATTTCTTCACTTCATGTTAACTTTAACCAACCTGGTTTTCCAGTCGGTTACCGGTTACACAACCGATTTTTAATCGGCCATCCTCCGGTTTGGTTAATTAACCCATCCAAAAGTTAACCAGTCGAAATCGGATGGGTTAGCAGAGATAACCGGAAAAATGTTGGAAATTTGGTTGCTTCATGACAGACACATGTGACAATATCATGACAGATTAATCACTGTCTTTTTGTCTTTCGTTCGATAACAAAAATTCTGAATTTAGGTACGTGTGGGATGAATGAAGAAGAAAGAGGAGAAGGAAATGCAAGTGGGGGGCCACGAGTACAAAATGCTAGAATGAACAGATTATTTTTAATAAGTGGAATGAGGATGATATTTTTACACGACTTCGCCTACAAAAGGTTACTGTCACGAAAATTTTGCAGCTAATTCGACCGTCTTTGGTAATAAATAATGCCAATTCCTCTCAAGCATCATTCCCACTTTGTACTGTTTTTCCTATTTTCACATGTAGTATGGCATTCGATTACATTTTTGTGGCACAATACCAAACACTTCTTCTTTATATTTAGATAAAATTGCAGAACATAGTCCTCGTTTCGATGCGACTTTTTTTTGTATTGCTTTCGACATTTATAGGGCCTTTCGGCAAGCATGTTCTCAGTTAGACAACTGAGATATTTTCAGTTAGCTCACTGAGACGGTGTGTTTTCGTAAATTGTCTCACTCTCATATTGAGTAACAAAAACGAACGCACCCTTTAAACAACTGAGACACATGAGGTGGATTTTCTGGGCCTCATTTGCCTCAGTTATATGTTGTGTGTTGTGACAGCCCATCAGCAGCCCCCAGTATAACCTTTTACTTTATTTTACTTATTTTCTAAGCGAAAGTGCCTTTTAATCATATACATATAATGAGCCATATTCTGGCGGTAAAAACTATCTGACTAACTAAGAGACTTTCTAGATCTAGAATTTTAGCTTTGAAAATGTGTCTTGGCTAATCGTGTCATGTCGAAACAATTACCAAAAAATGCCTACTATCTCTCTCTGAATCATTGAAAAAATGTTTGCTTCACTTTGCATCAACGATCTCTGCAATGTCAAAATCAGTTGATTAACCCAATTACCTATCCCATCTGAGACAACTAATGTGTGTAATAGACAAATGTACTAAAAAGTAAAAAATGAAATATTAGTTAGCTATTCAATTACCAAGCTACTTATGGCAATTTTAGAAATTTTGAAATGTACACAAAACCATAACCAATTTTATTAAATTAAATTTTCGTATCAATTGCGATTGCTTTATATGAAAGCTTCTTGCGATGTGGTATGAAAACTCAACACATACTACATCACAACAAGCAAGCTTTTATATCATGTGATCACAATTAATTCAAGCATTTAATTAAGTAAAATTGATTATGGTTTTACACACATTTAAAAATTTCTAAAATTGCTATAAGTAGCTTGGTAATTGAATAGCTAAATAATATTTTATTTTTATACTTTTTAGTATATTTGACTTTAATAAAACCATAGTTTTAAAAAGGTATTTCTTGCTGTTATTGTATTTTTAATTGTTTTTTAATCAAATAGCACACAAACCAATTTTTAAATTTTTTTTGGAAAATATTTTCGTTGATATTTCCTACTGTACAAAGTATGTCTAATTTAATTTAATTTCCAATATTTCGAAAATGAGTTCCGTAGATATTCGGTTTTGTCAACTTATTAATGCAAATATAATGTTCCTTATGGCATACATACAGCTTTAACCGTAATTACTCATTTTCGATTACACTTGCAAACTACCAAAAACCAGCAAAATGAGCAAGGATTCAATTAGTGGGTTTGATTCCACAACTCATCTCTATAAATAAGTTTAACAATCATCTATACCAATTCTGTTTGATTCCTGGGAAAATTCTTAGAATATTCGATCAGTCCCATGTTTCCCCAAAAAACATGCCCGAAAATACTTAGCTCATGCCTTGCATCACGGCCCACATTAAAAGCATTGATTTGTTCGCTCGTTCCACATTATTTGGTCTTGTAATTACAGAAGTTATTTGCAGATTGTTAGAGGTAGGTACACCGCCCACGAGAAAGGCGCTTGTAACGTGCTTAAAAAACACACTTCTGGGAAACGTTGCGAGGGTGTGAAAATCCATCGCGTCTTCAAATCATTTCATAGTGACCAGGCTGACATAATACCTAATGATATCTTAACTTTGGTTCGATCACAAAAGATTTTCTTTACGTCAAAGCAGCGGCGGGCGCCCGGAAATTGTTGAGCTCAATCCTCAAATACATAGGTGAGCTTTTTTGTAAAATTGTTTATTACATCACACAAAGTCGAGCGAATCATCGCTAACCGTCTTTCTTTCGAACTGTGTTTATTTATTTGTAAAGACCAGTTTGTTAGTGTTCCTGACTTGCCTATATATGATTTATAATGAGGAGATAAGCATTCATTAGTGCCTCACGATATGCTCGTCGCTTGTTTTTTCCCTGTTCAGTTTCAATCAATTTGATTGGGTAGGGAAACAACTAATGAAGTTATAAATACCAAAAATAATAAATCATATTTTCCGCCACAATCAAAATGTTAAACTGAACTTGTCATTTGTTTCGCGTTCGCGATATTCAGGGATGTAAAATATGAACAAATTAAATTTCGAACAAAAAAGAAGTTTTCCTGGAGTAGGACCTGACTTTAAGCCTCTACTCACTCGCGAAGATTCAAAATATTTTCAAGGTCACGTTGTACTGTACATATTTGCTATCTGCCAGGCGCCCTCGTAATTTTAAGAAATAAAAAATAAATATTTCCAATACGTATTTCACTCCAGTTTGGAGTATAAGGCTTTCATAAAGCCTCTCCACTTCGAGGCTCTGCTTCCGTTTCTTAAGTCCTTTATATTGGCTATTTTGGGTGATTAGCCCGCAGTAGATATCCTAATTGATTGCCCTTCTATTGTCGCTTATTAGGAAAGGGGTACTCTGGGAGTGGAAGCGTGGGGTCCGAGTGGAAATCAAACCTTGAACTTCCGGATCGGCAGCCCACTAGAATAACAAATACATAAATAGTTAATGAGGAAATAAAAAATTTGTAAACAAACCCCCAGTTTTTATTATTCTTAAATAATTTCTTAAAAATTCCACCACCGATAATTTCTTTCTCGATCAGTACATGTATGTTAGGTGCCCTCAAGCAGCAAAAATGATTTGCACAAATTTAAAAACCAGTTTCTTAATTTTCGTCATCTCTTAACAAGGAAGAGCGCTGTGTGAATAGTGAATTAAATCATCGAAAGGTCATTTGCGGTTTTCAGCGTCCTCATTATTCTCCAACTAAATCCTGGCTCCAAAGTGTGTTAGTCACACTTTCTGCAATCAAAGCACGGAGAGCGCGGCAAATATATTCACCACAGCCATTCACATTAATTAGAAATTAATTAGATAGGCGGCTGAAGATGTTTGTTGTAGCAAAAAAAAGCTCATAAAATCACGCTCAATCGGCCGTTCGGAGGCAATGGGCTCCACAGGTAAATTAATAGGTGTTCGTGGCTTGGGTCACCATGAATCAGATGATATTGAAATTAAGTAGAGCCAAAGTACAAAGTCGGCACAGCACCCGCGGAAAGTGTGCGAACTGAACGCGCTATCTGGACATTCACTTCGCCTCGGTTGGGTGGTCGTTCGTTCTGACTCTCGACATTGGCATTTCCGGAATTAAGCGGCTTTTTGGAGTCACACGAGTTTGGTTCCAATACGGATGAAAGAGCCGAGATGTTATTTACTATGCAATTTGTGTGTTCACTCAAATATTGTTTATCGCTTAATGCGGTTGTACTATGAACTTTAACTTATCAATGGCTTTCGTAACAGAAAACTCACTCTTTTTATCTTTTTCTGTTTTCAGATTTCCGTAAACAAACCGTTGGGGTAAGTAACTGATACTGAAATTGTATTTTTATATTTTTTTATGATACATTGTGCATTACTTTCTCCAAGAAAATAGTAATAAAATTATAGCCGTCTAAAAGTAATTATTGAAGCCCTGAAAGTAACAGAGGCGAAATCTTGGAAAAGTGTACTATCGCGCATTCACCATGTCATACAAGTAGGGTCGAAATAATTTTAATTCCAGAAAGTTATATAGTTATGTTGTATTAATAACGTTTGCAGCCTTTTAATTATGTTGTTGTACTTTTGCTATTACCAGAGAAATTATATGTGCATCATATTCAATTGATCGCTACAGTATATGAAATAAAACGATTTTTCCTTTCCCTAACTTATTATTCAGTAATATTGTTATTATTTGGAGTAGTGGTGAGAAAACGACATTAAAAAATAATTCAACACATATTGTATAGAACTTTGTTTAAAGAAATATTTACAGTAAGCTATTGTTTCTGAAACTTTAAACATGTTCTACTCTCTGATGCTGTGATATGACGCATTTTGTTTACTTATTAGTGCGCAGTTTTATCAATGAACTTGTTATCAGAGCGAGTCCACATACCACAGTCATCTTTCGATTCGTATTGCACTATTGCGCAGCCCAAAATCTGGGCGATTTACATGAATCGAGATTCGACGGTGTAGTCTCTTGTCCGTGCAGCCATCAGAGCATTTATAGGAACTGCCCGTGAAAAACACAACAGCGCTGCACACACTGAAGCTAGTCTCGTGTGGACCGACTATTAGTCATGGCACGTGGCAAACCGTTATCAGAGAATATGAGAGACGTAATAATAAGATGACATAGAAAGTGCATATGCGGTCAACAAATGAAGAGAAACTTGGGATTATCAAAATCCACGTTCCGAACATTTTTTTTTCAAAAAGTGGTGATGCCAAACAATTTAGGCCTCTACTACAACGCAATTTAGTGATGGGTAATATTACACGAAATAAAAGGCGGTTGCTTGATTTTTTGACGCTTTCATTATTATCAAAAAAATTTTGGTTTGAGCTAAAAAAAAATGGAATAATCTCTTCGAGGTCAGAAACTCAACCTGAATGCTTTCCAGGTGACCTCAGTAGGTACGTTGTTGCTTCTTCCTTGAATAGAGTGGATGATAACTTATCTATTAATACTGAGAAGCCCTGACATTTTATCCTCATGCAGTTGTAGTAGTCCAAGTAGTCCAGTCAAATGATCGGGAAAAAGGGATAATCTGAACATTTAGGCAGCAATTTATATTTTTTTATTTTTTTGTAATCTATTCGGGAGTCAGTGGTGAGTATGAAACTCGGTTTTCGGGATTGCTAACCCCCATTCGTCCACCATTTTTAAAATAAGTCCGTGAACAGGTTTCAGCGTTATCTCACTAAAAAATTTTTGTTAATAATTAAGTTCTCTACAATTATTATTAAAAAACACTTACACGTAAATTTAATAATAAATAAGCTAGAAGCCGGAAAAGTAAAAAAAAATTGAAAAAAGGATCTCTCTAAAGTTAAATTAAAACACATGTAACTTTAAGAAGAATGGGTTTTTATGTTGCTTTTAATTCTGAATCTGAATTTCTGGAACGTTGTGAATTTTTTATGAATTTATGTACACCGTAATATATTAAACGATTATTAAGAATTAATATTTACTCAGTGGTGCGCGTCAAACATTAAATTATTACCTATTAAATGAATACATTTTGCTTAGTTTATTACTGCCCAATTAATTCCAGCAAGCAAACAAATTTTTACCTTAGTTCTTATTTTGTAATCTTGGTGCCTACAAAAGAAGAGTTTGATTTGTGGTTCACATCATAAAAAATAAATCGAGAAAGCTTTCCAGTGCAGTTGTTGCAGATAAAGCGAAACTACTTGACCGAAGCTTTTGCAGAGATATTTTTTCTTCGCGATTAGAATAGATTCCTGCACAGCAGTCTCTTCTATGGATATTTCTTCGAGTTTTTCAATGTTGATCTTATTAGTTTACAAATTGTTCAAAATAGCAAACGCATCTAAAATGATCATTCATTTAGTATAATAAAATATTACACAGTTGAATGAATGAAACTCCGCAAATAGCCATCAAAAATATTATAAACCGACTAACTGGCAAGTCTGACAGAGCTCCCCACTCAATACCGGAGCCTCTTTTTCAGATTAAATGGAAACTATTGTTTTGTTATGAAGGCAAGGTCCCTTGCAGAAGCTAGTTTTACTCCGATTTTGGTCAGGAGCGCATCTAACATTTTTTTTTAATATCTGACAAAGGCAAAACGCCTTCCTAATTGTTTGTTTCGTTTTCGTCTCGTAAATATTTTTATTTTTTAAACAAGAGGTACTTGTTGGTAGTTTAAAATTTTACTCAAGTGAAATGTCTCGTCGAATTAAAAATTCAGGTATCACTGTCAATCGAAAAAGTGCATAGCGTATTTATTTTAGCCAGGTGAACACCAGGGCAATCTCATTTTCGAGCGGTTCTACTCATAAGTAATTTTAATTTTGTGTGTTCAAGTGCGTTATATTGCATTTTGTTCGGTCGAGGAATTCTTTAAGTCCGCCGAAGCACTGAAAATCATTCTATTTGTAGAAATTTCTCTATTTCGTCAATGCTTGCCCGAATGAATGAAGTATGTCATTAAATATTTGTGTCATTCAAAATTTCCTGTCACATATAACTAAAAATTTCGCTCATATTTTTGACATATTGAAGAATAATATATTCCAGGTTCCTTTTGATGCCCACAAATTTCATTCAATTGCTTTTTGCCTTAAACATTTCATTGTAGCCACAAGACAAACCATCAGAATTCGCATAGTGAGTGGCCGTAGTTTCTTTCTGGATCCTTCACATATTCGGAACTCTAAACGATTCGAGAAAGGATTTGGGTATGAAATTCTTGTGCTGGTAAACGAATTTAGAGAACCGTTACGGGGGCACTGTCTTATTACTTACTGCCATATGGAAATTGGCTTAAGGATTTTTAGACGAAGAAGGAAATCCTCCTGAAATCGGTATTTTATATTTCTATACCCTGACCGCATTCAAGAATTAGATATAAATTTAAAATGTGCCATGGACGAAGCTCTTCCTTCACGAAGATGCATTCGATCAGGTGAGTAAATGCTGCGCATTGACTTCATTGTGTTGAGTTATTTTACTTCAAAGAGTTTTTTCTGCTTTTCACGTTAAACCAAATTTTAAAGTCTATACTTGGTAAAACGTATAAGTTGTTTAACCAAGCTGAAGTACATACATCCTATGTGTGTACATATTTAGATATCTCCGCGGTACAAGGCACATAAAGAGTATTGATAAGCATTTATTCCAATTTTTTCCGATGCAGAGATAATTATAATACATACTTAGATATCTCGATTACACAATAACTGGTAACTCTAAGATTATTACCCATGGGTAAAACAGGTAACAATTTAAGCACAAAATTCTTATTAGTTTTACCTATGGTTACTAGACAGAGCAGGTTGTTATGAATACAATGTAAAAGACATTTTCTTAATCGGATGTCAAGAAAACGATGCTTTTGAGAGACGGTGTCCGATCGAACCTAGATAGTCGCAGTGAAGATTCGCTAAAATTGTATCCTTGTTTATTCTGTTTTTAAAATGACGCTCAGCAAATTAAATCCAAAGCATGTCTAATCATCGCCACCAGAAATTGTGATTTCAAGCTTTTTCTGGAAAATGTGGCTTTGATGATTTATGTGTGTACGAACCAAGTATTATTCATGTCTGTATCTTTTGCAGTATCTATGTGAAGATATATAATATTTTTCGTATAGGTTCCTAAAATTCTGAACTTATGCCTCTAGGTAAATATATTTAGTTTTTCATCATCCATTTGAGAGTCATTTTGGAGGAATGATATTGTTTGGTGGTGCTAACACAATGGGACATAACTAGTCACAATGTGCCTTTATATGCAGCGACCTTCAATCTAACCTAACCTAACCTATCGCATTGCACCATATATCGTACAGTGTTCACAAAATTATCTACAATTTTTATTAATAATTTTTCCACGCAAAATTAATAATTAAATAAATAAATAAACAAGCTATAAACCGGAAAATGTGAAAATTGTTGATCAAAGAAATTTTATGACGTTATTACTTTTTTTTTTAATTTTACAAAAAAATGCAGCCGTCATACTAACATATTTACACCTGTTTGTCACATGACTTTTAAAAATCAAAAATTTATCATTAATTAAAAATAAGTATTTTATTTCATTTACATATTCCAACGTATAGGAAACAGTTCCATTCTTATTCATTGGCATACAATTCTATTTGTGAACACTCGACTTTAATTTGTTAATATTTAGTCAAATCCTCATTCATTAAGATTTCACACTCACTCTCACTTTCCTACCCAGGACCACATCACTACAACTACATATGTGTTAGTACTCGTATTGTTTTGATATCATTTATAGTAGCCCCCCGATTTACGTCGTAATCCGCTGCGACGGAAATCTACCTTCACTGAAAAACGTATGTATATTATGTAAATTGTTTTAGGAAGAAATAGAACATACTTGGAACAATTAACTAAAATTGACAAAAATTGTCGATCGATAAAATTCAAGTAATCAATACAGCTTTTAGATATTTGTTTCGTTCACTTATTCTATTACTTATTCGAATTTAACATCACAAAATTCTTGTCTGTCGGCCTGTATGAACAGAATTATTGAACTACAGCTAAAATTCGGTAGTGTGTTGTTGCCAGTATTTAAAAAAAATTGTCCTGCACGTGTGGTATTACGCATATTTACCATTTATGACCGTGTACCTACCTATTAAAGTGCTCCGCAGTGAATGAATGTATTATTGGCACAATAACAAAACTGCAAGATAAATTTACTTTCTTCTTACACATCCTTATGATTCATCTGACTTAGTGAACTTCAGAAAATCCCAAAGATATCAATAACAACTTCTTGGCGAATTTCATAATACAACACCACCGCGGAAATTACACAAAAAACCCAGCTTGTTAACACCGTTTCAGTTATATCTGCAGACGCTTGGTGTACTCAACAAGTTCACTTCAAAGTGATCTGCTCTCAGGCAGTCATTCCATATTTGGCAGATAATTACCTGCTTGCAGTTGTTGCATTCTTGCAAGGTATGGAAATTTCCTTTCGGAACTTTTAGCCTGCAGTCGAGTGTAATCTTGCGAAGTAGAAAATTTCCTTTCGGAATTTTTTTCATTTTCACGATAAAAGCGTCATTGCTGCACTCTTCACTAGTGGTTCAATGCATGACTTCATTAAAATCCGCGTTGTAGTGCTATGCGCCCAACAAATCTAATTCCCTCGACGTGAAACTTGCGTCTCTATAATGCCCACCGGCAAACTCGGTCTGATTCATCGCCCAAACCACATGGCGCGCCCGTAAGGTGCTCAGGTAAGGTAAGCTCGCTCGATCAGTGATCGCGAGAAGTTATGAATGGGAGTATGGCATTATGTGGTTGGTGGTCGCGTTTCTCGCTCTTTTTCTCTTAAATTTTTCCTTTTCGACCAGCCGCGACGACAGACTTTGGCCCTTGGACACGCGCTAGCACGTCACGACGCGTTTGGTAACGACTTGTTTCTTAATATCTTGCGGATTTAAATTTAGCCTGAATTTGGCTGGAATTCCGGCCGGAGTTTGTTAGCCTGATTTTGATTTCATCATACGACGTAATCCAACAGGCACCTCAAAAACTTCTCCACGAACGGCGCGGCGGCGGCGGCCTCTTAATGAGTTGAGCTGAGGAGAGTGACACAACCTCCAAAAATCCGGAATGAATGCTCCAAGGCCAACGAAGGCCGTTGCCTGATTTGCTTTAGGCACGAAGGTACCGTTATGGTCCACGAAGTCACTTTGTCACACATTTTTGGGTGTACCGCTTATAATGAATTCAAAATTCGCCCACTATAAAAACGGCCCGATCACGCAAGGCCCATGATCTCTTGCACTAGAGTCTCGCGGCTATTTGTATTGTCCCGTGTCCGCAGTCCGCACTGAATCACTTTCTTTACCTGTAAGCCTAAGCCAAAGTACAGCGGACTATTGCGGGGGGAAGCCCGCTTCAAGGCCTATTGGAATTTTTTAAATTGCAGGCACGATCGGCGTGCGATGAACACTTGATTTCAGCTCCTAATTTACATGATCTCCGGCAAGGTGGCCGGCCTATCTGATTGGCACATACGCGAATACCTCAAGCTAGATAGCGGGAACGGAAAGAAATTCCTTTCTCAGGTATTCACAAAGTGCTCGGTTCCGCCCCGGAAATTGCCTCGGGCCAGGAGAATGCGTTGGATGGTCCAGTCGCCGCGGTGCGTCAGGAAAAGAAGCGTTTCCCAGAATTTCCAAAATTCATTCATGATGCATTGACCGTTGCCGAGGTGAGGTGGGCCGAAAAGTTATTTTATCCGCAATTTTTACTACACGCGCCCGCCGCCGCGCCGTCGTCGTCGGCATCGTGGGCTATTGAGTATTTCGAAAAATAGTTTTTATTTTTTTTTATTTTTGAGGCGCTCGCTCTACTTCCAGATAAATTAGATCATGAATCAGAGCAGTGTCTGCTCGAGGTGGTATGGTCGGAATTTGTTAGGCTCCCACCTTTGTCTGCCGATGAAAAGTAAATTTGGTGTTCTTGGAAAATTTCGAAAGGATTATGTTTTGAGTCTCCAGTCGGTTTTTTAATTCACTTTCGTAGGTCGATGCTTTGAACTTCTCAGGAATTTTTTTTTTGCAAACTTCATCTTCAGAGAATTTCGTAAAGAAATGCCTTTAATTGCTGGTGAGCTGTGGAAGTAATAAAATTCCTTAGAAATAGGCACTTCTGCGAAATTAGGTATATAGCTCCACAAGGTGTATTAAAGGAATTTTGGCGTCTTTGAACCTATATATGTAGGTTCTTAAATCGAAACCTATTTCGCAACTAAGGTCACGTAGTTGTGTTAGGTCCTGACAAATTAGTCATCCTTTATGTTTAAGTGTGCTACATGGTGCTATTCGTGGATATATGTACCTTCATTTTATTGAACTATAAAAACCATCACGTGGCTTGCTTTTTATGCCACGTATACCTACATACATAAGTAATTCTGGAAATTATCCCCCATCCCCATGCGATGTTGGTAATTTCGAAATATATTATAAAGCTTATCGCTTCGAGTAAATAATATATACACATTTTATCCCCGCTTGGCCCCAGCATAAACATGTTGGTGTTAGTGTGAGCTCAGCATAACCTTGAACTTGGGGTATATTGACATTCACATCGCCTCGAGTACGAAGCAAATAAAAGTAAATACACACACATGTATGTAACAACTCGGATTGTCGTATGTACGCACTACCTTGGGTTTAATATAATTTTGGTTCCAGTCAAATCCTTCTAAAATTACAAACCCTGGAGTAGGCTGGTGCACGCACACACATGAAATATAGCCGGCTGAAATTCATAAATGCATATAAATGGGTGACTCGGTTTTTACGGTGGTGGAAGAAGAAATCCTTCAAAAGAAATTCACTGCAGCTTCCAACCTATACCTTAAATCGAGAGGTTCTCTTCCCAAATTCCTCAACAATTTAAGGCCATACCCATATGTATGTATGTACATATGTATGTACCTACATACTATATATACAACATTTTGGAGTTTTAATCCAGCTCAACAGAAATCACTTGAGGCAAACTATTGACAGCATACGGCTAAATTTGGGGCATTTTAAATTCGGAAAACTTACTTCCAGAGCAAATTGCAAAATCTCCACGATTTCTTTGAAATTTTTTTTCTTTCACTTCCTTTGGCGTCTATCAAATTAAATGTGAGGATTGTCAAAGTATTTTATATAAGGAAAACTCAAACCAGATTTTTTGAACATGTTACTGGAGCTAGAGGTGATAAATCATACTCTAAAAAATTAATTGCATTTCGCTAATTCCTTTAATTCTTTTAAAAATTATATCATAGCATCTCCCTTGGCATCTTCTTTTGTCATGTTCCCCATAGTACACCAATCTAGGGATAGTGTCCATCCGATGTATTTCTTCTCCATCGTTTCTATTTTTCTCTCCTTTTCGAACCCCGTCGAAAAGGAGCTCCATACATCGCAACACTCACTACTAGCGAGTCAATAAATTAATTCTTTTCTGCCTCCCAGTAATCTTTTGCCGATCCCCTAGACATGCTTCATCACCAACGCCGCATTTTTACCCTCTCTTTAACATAACCTATAAAAATATTGAATGCAAGAAAGATACTTACATATAACTTGTAGTTTTATCTCAAAAATTTTCTCTATTAAACAGTTTTTAATGTTATTTTGAGGTTAGGGAAGAATAATGAATCAAAAATTCTGATTATAAGTTCGAATTCAGCGCACTTATCTTATCCCCTCCACTTTTAACAGTCACCTCCTTGATCGTTATTATTCTATCTTGATCGTTAGGCCGGTGGTCCGACTCTATCGAGTATCAATCTTCACTTCCTCTGTCGTTTCCCAAACATCCTGTCTTATGTCTCATTTTGTGCACTTGACCGTTGGGCATTTCTAGACGAGCAGCAATATGCTCACCGGTTGAACAACACCCTGTTGACAGTCAGTCCCGCAGCGTTTACTTCTCTGTCCATGATTTTCTTCTTTCGCCAGTGTTCCATCCATTCAAAACAATCCAAAAAATGCCAAAGAATAGAAAATGTGACAACAAGCGCCGGTGTCCCCTATTTTCAGGGAATTGATAATATGACAGAGAAGTCAATGTCAAATATGCCGAGATTATAACCAAACCGCGAGTAGTATACTGTATGTTCCTCTCAAAGACAATTATGAAATTTTCGTAATCTCTTAAGTTTCAGAAACCAACTGCGTAGAAAGTTGTGTAAGTAATTTTACTACCGTCACAACAAATATTACGGCCCAATGAACTCTCTTGCACTAATTTTGAAGAGGTGCATTAAAACGCACGTCCTTCACCGGATCATTCCTAGCCCCCTTAACTGCCCTCCAGGAAATATGCCTAGTCCAGCGAATTCCATACCCCTTACTTTATCTCAATCGGAATTCTGCCTGCTCAGCGGGTCACTGCACTGCTCCCAGTCGCATTTTCCTCACGCAGTCGTGCATTTGATGGGAAAATGAGTCACCTCAAGCTCACCGTAGATCTGAGACGGCTGACGTACATACATAATTACACAACCGTTGCATATTCAATAACACACGCTTAAAATGCAATTTGCTTCTTATAGTGATTTAACCGGCCTAGCGGCCTTCCACCTTTCGGGCGTAAAAGTGTCACAGATAGCCGGCTCTCGAAACCAAAATAAAACTATCCTCCTACGGCGTGCGCTGAACGCAAAAGCTTGTCGTTTATTGCTTTGCTTGAAAAGCGCTCGATTGGGAATTCCCCACTTGAACAGGTGTACCGCCGCGCCGCCCGCCGGGCCACGGCCACTGTCTAATTCGGGCTGACATGTCTGCGCTCGGAGAGGTGTGCAACTTCCCTCACATCACGTCTTTACCGGCATTCACAGCACACCCAACCATGGATTACATTAAGCTAAGCTGACGTGAACTGAGCACCTGTTGAGTGTCGGGTGTACCTACCTGTTCGATTTGTTTGCTCTCTTGCTGTTTGATTTCCCGAGCTCGAGCCGTACGCGGTACACTGCGGCAGGTGAGGCGTATGCCTGTGTATGCGCTGGCTGCGACGGTGTCTTTTGCTGGTAGTGGCGACGCTTTTCTTATTTACTCTGCGCAAGAATGGGAAAACTTTTTATGAATGAACCCCGCCGTGGAAATCTGTTATCTAAGGTGCGGGATGTAGATAATGCGGCCAGGCCACACCCTAGACTCTCTCAGCAATAGAAAACGATTGGTTCGCACAAAAAATACCGAATATACCTTGAGATGAGTATGTGCCTGCTTTTCCGGCTCTTCCGTGCGATCTACTTGCTACCCATCGAACGCCGCAGGGCTAGCACTCCGGTCCGTCGCCTTTTACTTGCGTCCCAAGCATGAATGAAAGATGAGTGCTGCGAAGGAAGCTCAATTCAGCCATATTAGGAGGCACACGTCCTTTCCGGCGAAGTCGACCTCGGTCAGGAAATTGTAATAGAACTGATTCACAAGTGTGAACTCCAAGTGTTCTGGCGAAACGCCGACCAGTCTGGCAGGTAACAAGTGGGCTTGGCTCGCGAAGTAATTGAGTTGTTTGTCTTCATAGTTCGAACTTTGAGTCACTTACGGGGATCGACGGTTGTAGCATAATCACTTAGCAAATTTAACACCTTTTCAGTGATGCTATGATCTATGCCTTCCCAGTTAAGGACGTCGTCAAAGAACAGTTCTGTTGGTGATGCAATGGATTTTTGGGTAATAACGAAAAAGTTGAGCCAAATGCCCGGCTACTCATTTTCTTTGAAAAAATTACCGAATTGGTAATGATTGCAGTAATCACGCCAATTTTGGTAGTGACCACAACTGAGGTAGGTAATGATGAGATATTCGCGAGTTAAAAACCAAATGAAGAATTACAAAGTGGGACTCCCTCAATCATGCGATGACGAATTGTAACAAATTAGAATCTTTGCAGTGCACCCCGATAGAGACTTAATCACGTGATTGATCGGTGATTTAAATTATCACGACAATTTCATCACCAGAACGGAACATTGCAGTCTTACCGAGCTTTTCTGTGAAACTTCATAATTGATGAAATATTGTTTTGAAATTAAATTCCAAAGTTATGAAATGAACAGTTAACTTATTCTGAAGGTACAGAAATGGTCTTATATATATAAATTATTATATAGAGATTAAGATTTATATTAAGATTTCTTACATCACGGACTCAAAACATTAAATTTCCATAGATTTTTCTAAAATTTGGTATATGGAGATTTTGGGGTTTCTGATTCTAAATAGACAACATAATTTTAAAAATCTAATTGTCGAAACTTTAAGATGTCACTTCGAGGAACGAACTTTTCCAATAAATTCCTTTGATGACATTAATTTTATCTAATTTCAAAAGTCATCTCTTCACTAAACAAAAGTCGTCCTCGAATCCAATCTAAATATGTAATTAGATACTGACTGATGGAAGAGATCAGTGGACATGTTCACCACAATCCTTTCTGAAAATCTAAAAGTATTTCTCATGAGTTTATTTGAATATTAATTTTTTTTCTTTTACGTAAATATGTTGGTATTCATTTCAGTTGTTTTGTCTCAATAATATTTTCTGCCAATAGAATTTAATGACGGTCGTTCAATTATATTAATCAATATTATTATTATCACATTGCTAGCTGATGAAGATTACCATTAACGTAATGCTGACGTTAAAACTTTACTCATTCAATGATTGTGCATTTATCCATTAAATGTAAAGAAAGGTAATCTTAGTTACAGCGAAGATTGTTTATTTTTTAGATTGGAAATGTTTTATTCTTCTATTTTTAACTAGAAAAGTTTAAAAAGGTGAATAATTACAATTTTATCTTGTTGTAGTTTTTTTACTCATCATACTAGGTATCCGTTCTACGAGCATTGAAATTATTTCAGAACAGTGATATGTAATTGAAGTGCGCTTTTCCTGATAGCGTTAGATCAGCCCCATCAGACCGGATAGCTACTGCGGGTTAATCACCCAGCAAAACGAACATAAACGATTAAAGAAACTGAAGTAGAGCTTTGAAATGGAGGGGATTTGTGGAAGCCCTATACTCCTAACTGGAGTGAAATAGGAAATTTTTGGTTTTCTACCACATGCACCATGTAGTACTACTCTTTCCCGTTAAAATGAGCTAAAGTTATTTTCGTTATTATTTTAATATTATAATTGAAATTGGGGAAACCCACTTTTCTAAATTTTTCTATTTCACCTAATTTTCTCTAAGTCGCAACAGAGCTTTGGGATTTCCATTCAAAAATATTTTCATTCTTAAAATTTAAAAGCACTGACATCCAGGAATGCGACAATAATTTATGGGGTGAAAAAATTCTTCTGAGCTGCGTAGAAAGAGAGGAAGACTGAATATGTCAACAGGAAGAAAGAATTATAAACAAACTTTTCAGAAGGTCGAAATGTTATCGAGGCAGTGATGAGGATGTTACAAAATTATTTAAAATAAGATGCATAGGAATTTATTTAAGGGGTCTTTCTCTTTTCTTTCCAAAATTCACTTTTTCTATTCTATTATATAATACATAGTTGCGATGCTACGCATGGTGAAAATTTTAACTTCAAATTACAACAGAATCCAGAGTTATACCTGTTTGTATATATGAAAAAGTAAAATGACCCTACATGTAAAACAATGATTGGTTTATATGCTTTAATGCTAGAATCATGTGTAAAAATTTTATTTTTTTATATAAAAAATACATGAGAAACAAAATTCTAAATATTTGTAACCACTGTGAAAAAGAGAAAGGCCCCTTAATGTCGGCTTACGCAATTGAATGGAATATTTTCTGTAGATAATTTGATGACCTTCAACTTTTATCACAACCCTCATTGAGCCACAGGAAACAAGATTTTCACGGAAAACCGTTTTTCGTGACATTTGACCATGAAATTCTCGCGACGCCGACGCACTACGGATGGGGACTTTATGCATGTACATTACAACACCTAATCGAAGGAAAGAAATTGGCACCGGGAAATTTTTCACAGCTGAAACCTAATATGAATTGACTAATAATAATTGGAATGAAAAAAAAATACGGCACTTGCAAGTAATTCCCATATGTAAGACAACGTAAAAATATTCTCGGTTGACAATGACAATAATATCGAGAGCACTTTACAAATGAAATCAAAAAATAGAAAGAGATATGGTTCTTAGACGGAAAGATTCGATGTAGTTTGAATTAATATCATTGAAATATAATCATCCACTTAAAACATGACATAAAACACAGTGTTATGATTTCTCAAGATCCGTTTTACTTACATAGTGTATTAGAAATCAATGTCCAAGGTAACATAATAAGGACCTATGTAGTGTAGATAAAAAATAACAACTCAGTTTTAAAAACAATAACAATTTATTTAACTTTTTAAATTAGCTCAGTGTAGGAAATCCGTAATAATATCGAATTGGTTAGTATAGTTAGTACCTTCCATTAGTATCAACAGATTTTATTCAAAAATGTTTATTACCTATTTCTAATAATATTATTTAATTGGTAAATTAGGGAAATTGGAAAATTAGTAGGACAGTTCAGAAGTAGAGGGAGGTAGTAATTATTATAATACATACATACCTATACATGCATGTTTGTGAATTAATAATTATATCAAGAGAAATAGGGACCAAGACAACTATTATAAACTTTGTCATCTTGAAAATAAAATGGATTTTCCAACTTATAAATGATTTGATGATTGATGGAGTTGTATAAATGGAAAATCCCAATACATTTTATATTACTTAATACTTACTTATCAAAAAGTAAGGAACTCTCAGTTTTTTTCTAGAGAGTTACCTGCCTAGAGCGAATGAAATAATGAGAAATAATTGAAAAGAACCTGTAAAAACGGTTTTGCCAAAAACGTACACATCATTAAAATTATTTCTACCGTGTTCAGTATGTTAGATGCCAGCGTAATGGGTCCATATCTGATTACCAAATACATCAAAAACCCAATTTCGTAAAAGGGAATACCCACTTTGTATGAACGTTTGGGCTTATTTGATTTTCCCGCATCCCCCAGCTAAAGTGGATTTACATAAGATCTGATTCTAAGCATCAAATTGTACATAGCGCTAAGCCGTGGGAGTCAGTAGGTACACAATGATGTTTTTAAGAAAAAAAGTGATTTCTTTTGAAAAACTATGACAAAGTATATTGGAGAATAGGTAAAAAGCGAGTAAAGGATATTTCTACGTATCTAGGTAACTTGATATCTAAAGTGTCATCCAAAGTTATCAAAAAAATTGTCTCTCTTCTTTCTGCAACTTTTAAGTAAGTGGTACGTCAGTTTTCCAAAGAAATATACATATAATACTTTCCTTTTAAGAAAACTGCCTTGTATATCTTGACTCCCATGGCTTGCTTCCTTAATTTAAAATTATAAAAATGGTGGTTTCTGGATGCGAAAAGTAAACCCGAGAACGGGTATCGAGATTTGAATTCAATGTATGAAGGCCAATCTCTTCACGGAAGAATGTAAAATTAATCTTCACAGCAATAACTGAATTTAGTAACTGTATATGGTGTATTTATCATAAGAATTCATTAACTTTAGTAGGTTATTTTCTATGTTATTATTATACACAAAAGAGGTCTTAAAGAGTAATTGAAGCCGTAGTGGGGTTTTAGTTCATATACTTTATTTTATTAAAATGAAAGTGTATATTAACATGCGGAATGCAGTTGGCATCCCGTCAGCGTAAGTATGGATTTAGATTACTATAATTGCTTTTCACTTATTTATTAATTATTATTATGTTTCCTTTTTTGGTATAAAAATCAGCACCCGAAGAACTTTATATTTTTTATTTTTAAAAAGTAAGTTATGAAATGATAAAACTGAATGCGAAATTAACACAGGGACTTTTTTTTAAATAAAATTCTTTGAACATTTTCTGGAATTCAAAACGAACCTTCTTCCTCATTTTTAAATAGAATATATGACTATCTTATGTTGATTCTGCCGTTGGTTGCCAGTGCACATAAAATGAATCATTTTTTAACAAGAATAGGTTTAGTTGCACTGTTTGATTCTCTACGTTGTAGGCATCATATATTGGGTATTTTCCATCTTTGACTGGTTGACACAACTCCACAATGCCATAACCATCAGATTACCTTAGAAAGGAAAACCAAGATATTATACCACGTTGGGAAATAACCAAAAGCGCTGCTGGGAGTACACTGTGACGTCAATCTTGAATATTCACTTATAAACAATCTGCACCCACAGAATCCCCCTGCAAATGAATGCCTGATGTAGTGTATCATTTTCGTGGTAATTATGCTAAAGACAATACTTGCATTACCCCAGAGCGTGTAGTAAAAGCCTCAAGGCCTCATGTCCATGACCATTTCTTACTCATTGAACTGATCGGCACGAGCCATTTGCTCGACGACCGGCCGGTCAATTTTCGTCGAAAATCCTAAGAACGGTGGATTCGTAATAATGTTGGAATTTTGCAGTGAAACCGAATCAAAACAGCTGAGTAAGTGGGAACTACGGATCGATGCGAAAAAAAATAAATACTTCGCTGGGGACCACTTCTTGAACATAAAATAAAATAATATATGTACTATTTGAAGATCGGTCTTTCGTTTCTCGGCTAATTTTTTTGCCAGGGAAGTTAATTTATTAATAAAAATTTCATGAGGTCTTGAAATTGGTCAAGATCGACGAAAGCTTCTTCAGAAAAATATTCGCATCACGGAGAGATCACACGATCCCAACCAGCTAGACAGCTTGCTGACTGCTGATCTTCTCCTCCATTCATGACTTTCAAACAGGCGGGAGATGAGTAATTGGCACGATCAAAACTCTAGTGATGATCGCACATTGTTTCTTCGTTTTTTGTAGAGGGAAAGACCACCAGTCGTGATGACGATCATCACTGTGACTGAACGACGCGGGATGGACAGTTTTTTCCTAGCTGAGTAACGATCTCATTGCTTGCTCTCCAGGTAAGAAAGTATATAAGGAGGCCGTATA
The DNA here is from genome assembly GCA_947538895.1 of Neoitamus cyanurus. Classification (NCBI taxonomy): domain Eukaryota; kingdom Metazoa; phylum Arthropoda; class Insecta; order Diptera; family Asilidae; genus Neoitamus; species Neoitamus cyanurus. The sequence goes on from OX384543.1 coordinate 37,488,299, forward strand.
CTCTCTCTACCTCTATTTTAACAACCACATATGAGGCTGTGCGGTGTTCAGGTAGGAAAACAGCTTGCCTTACTCTTAACCAAACCACAAGTGGTATCAATATCTGATTAGTAAGAGAGTTCGCTTAAGACAATTTCCTTCGGGTACTCTTGGCTTCGGTGAGTTGATTGTCTTCAAGTTGCGGCGATTTTTGTTTTATTTTTTTTTGTCTGTCACCAGCTCGCCGCTTATATACAAAGCGAACGGTTTGACTAATCACACAAAATTTTTATAGTGTTTCCCTGTACGCACTACGAGTGTGTTAATATTCCGCCAGAAGTCGGTGGCATATATCAGAAGCACCTAATGAAGAGATAACATTTAAAATAGTGTCAGACTCGGTGTCAGTTCGGTTTTGCGATACACCTGAGTAAAAAACGCCAGTCGTGCTTTTGGCGTGCCGTGTTCTGCCGTGAACGGTATATATACCTGTGCTAGAGTGCGTATAAGGATATATGAATGGGCTGGCACACAATCGATGTCCGCTTTTTTTAAATATCGGGGAAAAGTGCAATAGGCCAATAGTGTTGTGAAAGATTCGTGTGTGATACTATTCCCCATAAAAAGTGGCGAGTGATTTTTTCACCTTTCTTCGAATTTGTGCATTATCGGTGGGATTCAGTGACGACTATCAGACAGCAACTATCTGCGCATCTTAGTACAGTATCACCGGCATCTTTGTGTATCTCCGGTGTACATAGCGGCTCCTGTTCTGCGATTATATGGGGAAATTTTTTCACCTTCCTTGCGCAAGTACATAGTCATCATCTCTTCTGATCTAAATCAAAAGATGCCAAAGGTGTACAAGGTATAAAAGAAGTTGTCATGCTATCATCAATTATTATTGCCATTGGAGAGTTCATTGGGTTAACACTAGACCGAGGAGTGAAGGCTCGCTACGCGATTGCGGATTACAGAAGAATTTGCTCAAGTGTCCCAAGGAAGTGCGTGACTGAGTTTATTGTGATTTGATAAGCACTCCAGTACTGTGCCACCTGCTGTAGGACAATTCTGTGAACGTTCTTTTTTTTAAAGACATCTATCTGTGCGAGCTGTGATAAATCCTAGTATCCGATAGTATTATACTTTTATTAGTTCTAAATTATTAACTACTATTTAAAGTTCAATTGTTCAAAATGTGTGTTGTGAACGGAAAGGCTTGTAATACGACTCCGTCTCAGGCGTTTATCTACCATCCCTATGGGATGCTTGACCGGGACCAAAGGACGACCAAGACCATCAATTGCAATCTAAACCATGACGTTCAGTCACTGGATGCATCCAAGTGTGGCTACTGCCTATGTGAAAAGAATTCCTGCAATTTGAATGTGGAAAAGAATTTCAAACGACAGAAAGACACTACTCGTCCTCAAACTCAAAGACAACGCCAAATATCAGTATTATCCAGTTGTAGGTGTAGCAAAAAGATTTTACAAAATTCATCGAATGGAAATAAAATCAGTCAATCAAATAAAACTCCGTATACAAATTTTAGAAGAACAAGTAAGTATTAGTGGATTATTTTTAATTAGTTTTTATGGAGTGGAACGATATACTAAACCGAGTTGTTGTTTGATTTTAGTCTACTCTCTATTGGATTGTGATTTTTATTTAGTTAGCATATATGTATGTTATATTGGACTGTATACTTGATTCTCGTAAAATTCCAATCCATTTGAAACGAAGCTGACTGAAACTGACAGAAAGTTGAACCAGCACACTTTCGAAATGCATTTAAAATTCCTACAATTTTGAATTTCATCAGAATCAATGATACAGCCCATTGAAATAAATACACGAAATAAGTACTGCCTTACCTTTTGAAAAAAAAATACTGTGTTTTAGCTCTCCGATTGAAAAGCTTGTAGTAAAAATATGTCGGTTGACATAATTAACTCAAACCGCTCTAAAGTATCTGCAGAGTGATTAGCAATCACTGATTATAAATTGGAAAAGTTTTTAGTCTGTAGGTGCCATATTGGAACCACTACAACTTTTCAAGATATTGGTGGAAAACTTTCTAGTCGACTTTATAAAATACACTGGAAGTTTTCATTTGTTTTCTTCAAAGCCTATAACGCAGGAAAATAAGTTGAATGATCGATGGTAGTATATTTCCAAAACTCAAATATTTCAAATTTTGTTCCGCATCGAACACCTTTTAAATATATTAATAGTTTACTTAAAACTTTCTTCGTTGTCGGATCTGCCTCTCTCGCTATTAGAGCAAAAACTACAGTTCAACGCAATTTCAACTGTGTTCAGTTTTAAAAATCACTTTCTGATCATTTCCTAAAGACAAAAATCCCCAATTGTTTCTTCAGCTACATATGCTGTCAATACATTTTTATGGCGCCGGAAATGCTAAAACTTTTATTTTGTGTTATGTCTGCGTGGAAGTGCAATTAAAGACCGCGATAACATTTTTACAATACCAATATATTTTTGTGAAAAAATGTACTTCACCCGTTTGATAAGAACCTAATTTTATGACAGTAATATGTAGTACGAAACCAATTACATTTTCGATTTACCTGATAAGAGTAAAAGTTATGAATGATTTTTATCATTAAAAAAATTGTGATATTAAAATTCTTTCGAGCTCACGTATGTTTTATGATGAAATATTTATTGGTTGCAAATGCAGTACAGTCGTGCCTTTTTATTTAAAAAAAATATATATTTGTAATATAATGCGAGTATAACAACTGAAACGCAATATACTTACTACGCGATTTTGTTTACATAAACAAAACACATGTACGCAGTTATTGCGTTATTAAATGTGAAAATATCTTCCTAACATATTTTACTAAAACAGACCAGACATCAGCCTTACGTTTTAGGAACTTGCCGAAACTACCTGATGCTATTTTCTTGCTGCGCAACAAGTGCTGGATAATTTTAATAGAATTTTTTGTTATAGGGATTACGAGTTCGGAAGTGAAAATTCCGCTTATCAAAAGAGACTGATATACATGGTTTCAATAACTTAAGGTTCAAAATTTCATTAGAGCATAGACTGATTTCCAATGGCACTTCTCACTTCTCTCTCGGAGTAAACAGAAGAAATGTTATATGCAACTATCTTTGAATAGATATTAAAAACACATAAAACTTGATGCAATTTTGCTACCAAATGAACAAATTTTTCAATGGCTTTTAGTTGTAAGTTGAAACAGTTCATTCAAATTTTTCATTTGTGCTTTAAAAAATTCCAACATATTAGGCATTTCCATCTCTTACCATTTTAGGAGTACATGAGTATCAGGACCATTCGTATCCTGAAGATAACGCTGCATTGTGATAGTTTGGGAATCCTATTAAATTCAATCAAAGTGTTTTTTTTCTATTAATCCAATTTTAATCTTCAAGATTTTCTTAATGTGTTATGAAGTGCTCAAATCAAAATAACACAAGCGGGTGTTCGCGTTAGTTTAATTTTTCCCGCCTCTTCCGTCCACAACATTTGTATACACGCATATAATTTTTTCCCTGTTTGCCCGTTGTGCAAAATACATTAATAGAACAATGCTACTCTAAAACTTCTTCCGAAGAAGACAAAAATAGGGCAAACATTTCAATATACAACATTTATATAAATTTTTGTGTAACAAAAACCCTGGACAAGTGTTAATTGTGAGAAAATAGAATCAGCGTCCTAGCACAATGTTTTGTCTTTACATTTCAAGAAAAATAATACTCTAGTGCTCAATGCGTGATCCAGGTGTGTGCCATTTTTAAGCATCACATTCACAAAAAATGCTCCTTTTCTCTATTACACTACAGTAGCTCGTTTCTGTAGTTCCGATTTTAAAACTTCTCTATTCAATGACATAAGACAAATTCACTATCTTTAAACTCCAGTTTTACCAGTTAATTTTATTCGTTTCTGCATATATGTATTAGTTGATATTGATGAGTTGTATGGGGTGAAAAGGAACGTTCGAGATGGTTGGAGGTCATTTTTCTTATTACACTTTTTCCATGGACAATTTCCATTAATTAAATCACTGAATGCTTGCCTTTTACAAAAAGTATAAAATAATTAATGGAAAAATGGTAAAATGGAATAGAAAGACCGTCTTACAATCGTTCGAGATATGTAGTAGAATTTTATACAAACATACAGCGCTAAAGAATGACGTCAACTAGATAATTAAAATAAAGATGGTCTCTATTGAAAGTTACAGAATACTAGGAACATTTAAATTTAAAACACCTCACGGATGTAAGTCAGTTTTCATATTCTTTCAATTTGTACACTTTTTATTGAGTCATTTTGTGAAAGTTTCATTCCGACGCAAAAGTCCTTCCCTTCATTTTTCATAAATTTAGAGAAAGCCGGTCAAATGAATCACTTAGGGATACCCGCAAGCACAGACCTTGGGAATAAGGTCACATTTTTGTTTTATTTATTACACAAAACCATAACGTTTCACATCTTATTCCGCTCATATCGTAACAGACGACATCATTTTAATTTATATTTTCAATAACAGTTAAATTATATGAACACTTATAGGGTGTTTTTTAGTCTATTCATAAATTTGTAGTTAAGCAATTATATATAATTGTAGCAATAATTTTAGTATGAGGGTAGTAGGTAGGTTGGTACAGTTTTAAATTCGGTGGCACTATTGTTACTTCAAGGTTGGAGAGCATGTGCAGAATTGGACTTCCTAAATGACGAATCATTAATTTAATTACCTTCAGTAAAAATTTAATTTTCTATTCTATTTATGACTGACTATATTAACATTACAATTAAATTAAGATATTTAATAAATTACAAACTGTAGTCGACCGACAGTAATGTGAATTTTACATTTCTTGTACACATTTACGGTAGAGGTTGGAGCCATCAGGCAAGTCCGTTAAAGATTTATTAGTCAGAAATCGAACAAAATTGCAGGTAAAATAAAATAATATTAGTGGTAGCACGTCTTCGTGTGCGCGAAATGATCCGCAGATATGTTATCAATAACAAAATGTGAACCAGCTTCCGCTAATTAAGATTTCAGTATTTCTCTTTTACATTTTAGCATGTTGGGAATGAAATAAAAGGGAAAAACGGGAATCTTCAATTGTAAGAATCCTAAAAAAATAATGTATTATAGATTTCATGTTGCTATGACATAAATCTTTTTATAGCAAAACCGCAAATTTAGAGCCCATCAATTATTCGAAACCGCAAACGGCTGAGGTAACCGCGGCATCTCTTCAATCTTTTAATTTTTTTTTAAATACATATTTGCACACAATTTTTTAAGACGTGTTTAAATGTAAAAAATTGTTAAATACTTCTATATACGTAAAAACAAAAGAGGTTTTTATTTATTAATTTGTTGTCATTAAACAATAAATTGTCCTTCATACAGGAAAATTGGTAACGTATGTCGTAAATGGCTAACTTCGCGTGTCATTAAAACTGTATGCCACACGCCGTGTGGTCTTCTTTTTCGTTTTTTATATAACCGCAGTTAGTGAGATGTATCTCAATGAAAACCATTAAACCACGATGTGGCATATTTACTATAAATCAGTCCCATAAATCGAATAAGGTGTAACGTAAGATATACATACTTGGTAAAAAGGTTTTTAAATCTGCAGACAGTAAATGACAAAATATTTATGCGACATTATAACCATTGATAACAGGCAAAATAAATTAAATTTGGCATCAGTGCTAAGTAGGTAAAAAATGAATTAAAATCGATCGGTTAGCTAACAGAAATTGGGAAACTTGAAAAAAAGTAAAAGCAAAAACACGGGCTTAAACCGCGAACTCGCGTGTGGTAGTTCATGCTCTATTCCGCTTAGCCAAAACAGTTTAATGTGAGAAGCCCTCAGGAAATGAACAAAAATTGTTCACAAATCGCAATTATGACACATTTAAAAATAGAAAGACAAACTCATTTTAAGAGAGTCGAGAGCTCTCAAAAAGTGCTGATCATCATCATTACGGTGCTGCTTTCGAAAACGTGGTGGTTCAGTCAGATGATGGTCAAAATATTTCAAATGTTTGTGAACGTGTTAAGTTTTGTATAACATAGAAAATTTAGTTCCGTTAGTTTAGCATACTCACATTTATCTTGAATAATAATATTCAACCCAACCGTAGTCCAAGTGGAACTTTTGGATAGTGTCTATAATTTTGCAAGAGAGTTGATTATATTTATGTGTCGAACTGAGCTAGGTATTTATCCTACGTGCAAAAAGATAACCTGAATTGTATTCAATTAGCAAACCTCTCAAAAACTCGTAATATAAGTGTGTGTGTATGTTTGAAATAGTTAACTTAGACTTCATTTGATATTGTGGTGATTGACGAAATTTAGAAATCTTATATGAAAGGAATAGTGAAGGATGAAATAAAAGTATGAAAAGTTATATTATACAATTTATATATTTTCGTATTATAACCTCATTGTTAATTTTCCATGATATAAGTAGTATAATGCGATTTAAAATATTACTAAGCGATATTAATAGGAAAACTGAAATAAAGTCTATGTAGTTATTCCGAAGTTATTACCTGTACGTACACAGTAGCAGAGGTATAGGTATAAGTGGGATTTGCTATCAAAACTTTCACTTATTCAACGTTGTTTTTAACTTCCATTGTTAAGCTCAGAAATAATTCAACAACTATATACACAAAGGTAGGGTAGGGCCCTACAATAGAAAACGAAAATGATATAAGAACAGTTCTTAAACAAAAAGTACATCAAAACATATTATAATGACACACATAGAAAATAAATTAGAATTATTCATTCAAATCCTCAAATCCTAAATTCAGTAAAAAATATTCTGTCCTCCATATGATTTATACAGCTGTTGAATTTTGTATTTAATTGCTCATAACTTTAAGATCAATTAAAATGTTTCGATGAATTGTTTTTGCAATTGTTCATTAGCTTTCAAAGTTAGAAAAAATTTTTGAGACACTCTAAATATAGTGAAAATGTGTACAGGTTGGTAGCAAATACGCAATTGGAACCAAATGATATAAAAATTTTGATTCTGTATCGGCAGTGTTACCAAATTTAAATTTACTGCGTCATTAGTAAAGTTCATTAGTTGTAGATTTTATTCACATAAAATTTTTAGACACTGTGGTGCCGGCCATTCTAATGCATCGAACCTTTGATTTTTAGTCAGTTCTTTAACTACATATTTCAGTTATATGCTTCGGAACCTTGTCTTGCTGGAATGCTGGTTTTTCTTTTTCTGAGACCTAGAGTCAAGGTTTCTCAAATTCAAGGGGTAAATTGGTATTAAAAATTTTCAGAAAAACCTCCCTTTTTATTGTTCCTTCAATTTGGATATAGGATAACGCCTTTCTTCTAAAAGAATTTCTATTTCCGAAGCTGTACGAAGCCACCCCATGCTTCATGGTCTGCTTAATAGTACCAAGTTGGGGTTTCCTTCGGTCCACTACCAATTTCAATCTACAGATAGAAATAGAGCTGGCAGCACTGTTAAAAAACATATTGAGTTCTATAATAGACAACTCGCCTAGTACTTAGTTACGCCAAATATGTTTTAAACAGAAGACACCAGTTTCTTATTTGTTATACATTCACACGCCAGCTGTCGGTGGCAAGATAATAAAATAGCAACATAATGACGAAATTAAATAATTTTGAGAGAAAAAACTGGGAAATTGACATATCCTTTCAAGATAGATACAGTTAACGTATGATTGTCATATTTCGCATAAAATTGTCCGTTGGCACAATATCTGATGAATACGTTAGGTGGGGTAAAGCAAATTAATAACATTATGTTCAAGAGACATTTGTCAGTATATTTTAATTGCACACTATTTCGACCGTCGATTTTAATCGACTTGACTATTAATGAACAATTTTGAAGGGTAGGACAATAGAAATTCGACAATCGCACAAATTTACATTTTCTACCAACTGTGCCCATCCAAGAAAAAATAGCAAAAAAACTTTGACTAGATGCCCAATTCGCTTACTGATGACCAATTCTTCTTGCCTCGATTTCACCCCCAAAATTGGCTGGCAGTCTATTAAATCTACTCATTTATTATTCCAGCCCCTCAAATTAGTCAATTTAGGAGTTTAAGGTCTCTGACCGAAGCGACGGACAGACAACGAGCTAACGACCCGTTCCAAAAATGTTCTGTTTTGACTATTTTTGGAACGAGATTATTAAAAATGACAAGTTCCGTTGATAATTCTTTCATAGTGTGAAAAAAAATCGCAAATCGAGGAATTAGGGTGCTGCCAAAGCGAAAAGAGAGAAGAAAAGATAAAAACCTTAAATGCACGTGTACGTCAACATAGAAGGTTAAAATGTGATGCGAGGCATTAACCTTCCGTGGGATTAAATCACTGCTCCGGTCGGTTGTCATAGGCGAACACAAAGGCCATATGTAACTGAACGCAAAACGGCTAGCTTTTTAGACGAACGTCAAAAAACTAAAAAACTTGTTTTAAGTACGTCCCGCTCTGAGGAGCTAATTCGCGCGGCGCACAAAAATGAAAGCTCTGGCTGTCCGTCCCATCTTAAAAGTGCCTCTTTTGCAGCGCAGTATGTAGCGGTAGCAACAAAATCCCGCGACTTGAGAACTCTATACCCGTCTACCTCTTGGCTCGAGTGGCATTCATTCACATCCAGGCGGCCAGCATACCTTCCTTCGTTCATTTGTCGCATCAATTATATTAAAACTAATTACCCGTGCCGAGGGCTAATTACGTAAGTACATGAGCGAGGCACTTGGAGCTGGTCATGTGTGGTCGCATAAAAACAGTTGCTCCGGACCGCATATCTTCCAGAGCCATCCCAGATGATCTATGCGCGAAAATAGTTAATCATAACAGTGGAACGGATCTTTGGCTTTTTCAACCTCCGCGAGCCCGATCATTCAACAGCACACCGCAATGCGGGGAATTTTGTGACAAACCTTTTTCTTCGACGGGCACTAGTAACCGTCTTAAGGTGTGCGCTCATTGGTACATTCCTAGGTGATCTTTGGTGGCTTCTGGACATTTTTTTCATTGCTACTGACATTGATCTTGTCGTCGGGCGGTCAGGATCGTGATCATATTCAGGATATTTCGCTTGTACGAGTAATGTGTGCGGTAAAGCTGGCAGCGAGTTTTTTTTTTATTTCTGTTATACCGCCTAAGGGTAGCATCGTATCTCTCACTTCATAAAACCTTAATGGACCCTTGTAGAAAAGACACTGGCGCTGAGAATGGACGTATCCATCCATTGGCCGGGAGGCCGGCGATTCATGTCTGGAAAGCTCATTGATTCCCTCTCGTGTGTTGTTACAATTATGTCTCGCGGCAATTAGATAGCCCTGTGATGTGGAAGAATGAGATTTTGCTAGGGAATTTCTGCAATGTAAGGAAGGCATTTTCATCCGTTAATGAGTACCATGTAGCCAAGTGAAGTAGTGTCCCAGGTAATAGGACGAAAAAGGCAATTTACGTAAAAATATCAGGCACAGCGCCCATTATATTCTGGCGACGGAAAAATATATAGAAATTTGCTTCATTAAGGACGACTGCTGGGATTTCTGGATGTTTTAATTGGAAATTCACTCATGCTTTGTAATTGAATGAAGTTCAACTGTTATTTATAATTCGACTGAATCGAACGTACGTGGTACTGTGTATTTTTTATACTTTGTATTGTTTTTCCCAAAAATAAACTTATATATAACACAAAAAATATTATTTTGCGAAAACTTATTACGCGTTCATATTTAAAGACGACAGGAATGTTGCTTCCGAAAAAGAAAAACTCATGCAATTCCCATTGGATTTTTTTTCGCGAAAGAAAGAAACTAAAATATTCAATTAACCAGGAACCGTACTAGTTTCGACTTTCGATCAAAAATAATTTCGAGTTATGACAAAAATGCTCAACGGCTTGATATTTTTTCTGGCTTAAATAAATAGCCACTAAATAAAAGGTCAACTGTCAACATATTCTGGAACCGTTGACCATTCAATTTTTTCTTGATAATGCTCCACAAGTTTTTAATTGTAGTGGCTTTTACTCCAGGACATGAAGTCCCCTCTTTTGAATCCAATCATTCACAATCTCTTAGTGTGTTTCGGATCGTTGTCCTGTTAAATCTCCAAAAGGAGTGGAGTTTGCCACAAAAAACAATTTAGAAAATCGATTTTTAATCTAATCGGGCAAGTATTTTCTAGAAATAGCCATATGGTTTTTATTCAAATATTTGGTTTCATTTAAAATACGTTAAATTTCATATATTACATTTTTTTAAATATATATAACGATTTGCAACTTTTTTTTGTTCAGAGCAAACCAAATGTTTCGTTTCATATTTCATATTAAATTTTTGTTCATTCGAAATGTATGGAGCGAATCAATAGAACTTTAATTTTTTCAGTTCTCTCCATGGTTGATTATTATGAAAATCCATTTTAAACACTACTGTATGTGTTAGTCCTCGGATGGCATATGTAAATACACAATCCGGTTCCTCCATTTAAAAAAATTAGTATTTTTCCACTAACATGAACTATGAAAAAATATGTTGGTCCCATAATTTAGTGAGATTATTTTTAATGACTGGCCTTAGATCTATTTAAGATTTTTTTAAATATCTCGTAGGTACGTGAATTACATAAGAAGAAATCAACGATTTAATTGATTTTCAAATACTCATGCCATTAATTAAACGAAAAAAAACTATAAGTATAAATGACCGCAGCAAAAGTAATTATAATTTTTTACAAAAACGGAAAAGTTACAACGACGACGTGACTAAATATAAAATCGATTATCACGGAAATTGATTTTGTTATTGTGCAATTAAACTAAAAATAGCATTTAACAGCAAACCCCTTTAACGTATACTTTTTCTTCTCTTACAGAATTCAACAGTTTACTAATTTGCATTTGTATCTGGCTGTTATTACTACAAAAGACCCGAGCACTACCGTTCAGGATGGCCGAAGAGAACAATCCTACATGTAAGGAGATTAGGGATGCGATTGAGCCAATCCTTAAACTAGCAGAAGTGTCGTACGCTGTGAATTACAATGAAGTCGAGAACTTTGTAAGTTATTAAAATTATTCATAACATTCATTTTAATTAGCAATCAGCACATGAGATATTCGCCTCAAATCCGGTTCTGTCCTATGCTTTTCCCAAGTCATTTCCCGTGTGTACCACCAGACACAAAAGCGTCAAGACTATTGCCTCAGTGAATTCGTTGGCTTCTTTTTTTAAAATATTCATATCTGATCGGTGATTTGCATATAATTTCTGGAGGAAATATAAAAATTCTCAGCTCTGGCGGGAGAAAGTTGTGGGAGTTCTGAGTAGATCAGTAAAACAAATAAAACGGATGTTCTTGTTTGATCATGATCACACTACCAGTTCTGGCCTAGTTGTAAATTTTCTAATCAGCTGTTCCACAACTGCCTGGGTATTGCCCAGACCGTTTGGTATTTGTATGCTCACATGGCTGTGTGGCGGTTTCCGGACTGTAAAGCGGAAAGACAGGTAGGCGACGATCTTCTTCGCTGGCCGAGCTTCTAGCCGGCTTAAACGTCGCAAAGTTCTTCGGCGGTAAAATATGAATTCAAAATGCTCTTTGATGATCGCCGCCCCGCTGATCTTGTCACGTCGGTATTATTGCATTTCAGCCGACATCGTATTGGAAATTTTAATAAGTGAACAATATAACCATTCCAGCGATTGTCTTGCTTTTTTGTTCGGATTGTCAAATTGAATTTGCGTTCGTGTTGATATTTGATCAACTTCCTTTCGGAAATCAACCAGACGCCGGATTTATTTATGAGATATTTCTCTTTGCGGTTTTGTTTTCATTCATTCAAGCCAGGCGTACTGCTGTACGCGTGCGTACCTCTACAGCTGAGTATACGCATCGCAGTATGTTGGATCCGCAATATGCTCGTTCTTGATTGAGCATAATAATACCAAAACGGTTCGTTTGTGTTTGTTAATTGATCGCACCACACAAATGCGAATGGCTAGCAAAAACGCATACTTTTGCGGTTATTGATTGATCAAGTAATGAGGTGTCGAAGACACCTTTCGTGAGGTGTTATGTACACCCATAAGAATACTGGCTATCGGCCAGCCGGCTTGTTTTATTGTTCTACTCTTTTTACTTTTTAATATGTAAATAAAACTTCCTTCCTTCCGATCTCTGGCGCATACAATGCGGGTCGTCGTAAAACGATCAATCGACTTGACTTTGTTGAATATGCAAGGTTTGTCCAAGAGTTGGACTTTAAAATTCTTAGTTCGCCGACTCTTTTTCTTCATCTTCTTCTTCTTCTACTTAACTCACACATAGTTGTGCTCCTCTTATTGCCACTGTCAAGGCAAATTATTTACAGAAAAATACTCGAGTCAATCTCAGCAAAGATCTCAGACTGATCGTAGCTTCCTTTTTTCCCCCTCATATCGTTATTTCTTTTTCTTGAAGGCAGTAGCCCCGAAAGGTGATTGAAATTGTGATTCATAGTCGCATATATACAGAATGATTTTGAGTGTTTCAAATCGCACCCTCTCTCAATCAGGCCTCGATCAGTTTGACAATAATTAATCGCTCCAAATGATCGGTCATTGATATATTTTTGTTTAATGAATGCTTATGTTCACTCGCGACTATCAATTATTGGATTTTTGTAATTCTTTCAATGCGATGACGATCGCTTAACCGGTGAATTCTATTTTTATGGTAATTATCTATATGAAAACGTGCATGCACTTGTGTAGGGTATTTGTTATCACGTGTTAGCAATCATATGAGCTTCCATAGTTAAATAACAATGCCAGGAATTTTACAGGAGTTTAATACTCTATTGAGTAATTAATTGCTTAAGTGGCAGATCTATTTATAACTTATCGTGTGTGTATTTCGTTTTATTGATGCGATTTATGCAAATATGACGTATACATACTGCTTTTAAGTCATGGAGGCATTCTAGAAATTATATATGTGCGTAGATATTGCATCTCTCAACCACAGTGGGGCCCTTTAAAGGTGCATATCCGTATTTAAGAATATGGTGCAATAGTAAAAACTTGAGTAGCTTAAACTGATCTTCCTATAACAAGCATTACGTTTCTTTATAACATATTTTTCTTTACTTACTTTCAGACTCAAGCAGCTTTTAATGATAGCCATCACAATCGTCACAGTCTGTTTCGAACTACACACTATTCATGGTTGTACCCAAATGGCAAAAAACTTATGGATGACTATGAAAATGCCATCCCCAAAAACGTGACTGCACATATTGACAGCTTGACCGGCCCTCCTAATCGCGAAATGGTAATTACAAAAACTAACATTCTTACGACAACATCGAAACTTACAATTAATTTCTCTTACAGCTAACAAGCGAACTAACTAATTTGTACCAACGCTTCAAAATACTTGCCAGGGCATTCGAAGTGATTAAGGATCATGAGGACGAAACAATAGCGAAATATCTGAAACAACAGAACGAGTATGTCCTCAAGGTGCTCGAAGAGACGACCAGAGGCATGAGAAAGTTGCGCATCCAGAGACCAACTATGGATATCCAGATTCCACAATATAACGGTGTTCGAGAGTTAAGAGACTGGATTGTTACGCGAGAACATCTAAAGCTGCTGTGGTACGTCTATACAAGCTATGAACTGCTCCTTCAGCAATGCGCTTAAACGGCTGGCAATTGTCCTTCTCTAGTATTATAAAATTGTTCTATCAACACTCCAGTGGTTGTAGCACAGTTCGGCCATACGTATACAACGTTAGTCCAAGAGTGAAGCAAATGAAGCATATAGTCTTAAGACCACAAAATAGCTGTAAATTCCGTTTGAAAATTTCCACGCACTAGTTTCTATCGTATATAGTTAGACACCAAATTATCGAAGAACTGTAGCACTCATTGTCAAACAAAACTGAATCAAACTGTATACCTTTTCTACTTATTTAATTAGGTAACTCCTATTTTATGTTATTTATTGACAACCCGCTGTCAACTGTCATACTATATTATATATTTAGAAAAACCACCCACGTTCTTTCTAAGCGTCACTATTGTACAAAGTAAAAGATGTTTAAATATATAACTACAGCTCTTGTAACTGATAGAGTAAGAGGATGAGCCTCTCAAGCACTTTGCTATTCATCTCGTGTATTATATCGGCCATTGAGGAATGTGTTTTTGAAACTCGCCTCTCACCTTAGTGGAAGAAATTAGATGTTAAATGTATGTCGGCTAGATCACTTTCCGAGATCTGTGTTACGCTTTTGTTCTTAAACATGATTTTTATTTATAAACTTAACTTAATGTGAGATAAATGGTCGGGGAGTATTACAGAGCTTTGCGAATAACCGTATGAATGAATAGGCTCCACCGACTCCATGGAATAAAATATTACTGACTCGATTGATCGACTTAAAGTAGAATCACTGTCGGAGCGGTGGAAGTACTTAATTATAGGATTGACTTCGTTCTGCTTTTATATCAGAGGTATATCCCAAATGTATTTAAATGTGCCAAAATTTATAATATTTTTTAATTTATTTTAGACGTATTCAAACAATATAAGTTATTTATGCAATCAAAGTTGTTTCTGTTATCACCCACTCCTGTGCCCGATCCCATGTGCTATGTAGTGTGTCTAGATGTTCTGGAAATTATTTTATTTGTTTAGGGCCCAGCTCATTTGCTATTCCGTCAGAGGTGTGCAATGTTCGGAGCAGAAACCTGTGGCAGAAGCTGAAGAACCAAAACACTACCACGAGAGAAAGCTCCAAAATCTTTTTGGGCAAGTTTAAAAACCCATAGAAACGATAACTATGTACAAGTACATATCCATAATTCAGCTCCACAAAGTGTTACGCTGAATCCGCCCTTGATCAGTTGTTACGCTTTTTGTTATTCAGTTTCTGCTGCCATCTATTTCAGCGTGTCATAGGTTTATGGTGTATATATGTATGTAGATAGCTCGGATCATAAAAAATGTTTTAGAAGTATTTTGAAGCATAACTTTATATGCAAAAGTATTTCCTATTTCACTCCAGCTAGGAGCATAGGGCATCGAGCTTCCATAAAGCAGCTTCTTTAATTGTTTAATATTATAAACGTGTCCCACATATCGAGGCGTATATGGTTGTTTTTATAATCATCAGAAATAAAACGATATGTTTACTTTTCCCAAAACCTTTAACACAGTTTTTAGCGGATTCATTGATTAAATTCGATGCAATGGTTAAGAGAGTTTCACCAGGAGTTATACCTAGAACCTGCCATTTTAGAGATACGTCAAGAAAACTTTTCCAAAGTGCATACATGACGACTTCATTTCTTGATGAACTCAAATTAGTATTATTTACAAAACACGTCAACAAAAATGATTAATCTTGAGTTTCTAGAAAGACAGTTTTCGCCTTAAGGAACGTATTTTATGTTATATCGGTGTTTTAAGATTCCAATGGAATATCTCGGCTATTGCGATATTTGATTCCCTAGAGCTTGTTTCTCATTTTCAATTGTCGGTTAGTTTTTCAGGCGAGGACAACCAAGCTTGTTTCACTATCTTATGTGGGAGACATTTTTTCTAACTTGTACTTATTGCAACATGCTTATAACCAACATTAAAAACCAATTGCATTTTACTTAAATCAAAGCTAGTTCGCAAACACTTCGTGATAGGATTGAAGTATACATCATTGCTTTATTCAAATTTATTCATTAAATCAATTTTATCATCAACTGTATTTAAATTACTAATTATATTCATAATAAAATGCCACAAGCTCTCATTCGAATGCAGTTGAGTGACCCATGATCTATCTATTGGATGTAAACATGTTTTGCGCTCTTTATTGATCCCTTATCAAAGCAGATACTTTGAAAACATAAACAAATTAACGGTATGGTAGCAAATAATTAAAAAAGCTAGCGACTTTTAAAAGAGCTTTATCGCTCCTGCAATATTATAGTTAATTGGAGCAAGAGAAAGAAATAAAGAGGAGTTGTTTTTCACAACATAATGCGACTGACGTTCAGTTCGAAACACGCGCATGATTCAATTGGTTTTGTTTTGTCCTTGTTTATTGTTATTATTATTTTATTTAGTTTCTGGTACCGAACCTCATAAGTGAACATTATACCCGAACGTGCCATTACTTCGTTATGTGTAGTAAATACGGAAGAAAACAACCATTTGAAGACTAATAGAAGCATAAACAAAAGTCATTGTTTTTCACAGTATTGGATTATGCATCACTCCACTTCAATATAAAGGATCATTGGCATAATGTAAGTAGCAGCAGCCGAAGTGTCCAAAAAACCCCAAAAACTGCAAAAACTGTACGTGACGTAATTTTTTGAATATTTTTGTTGTACTAAGCAGCCAACAATCTACCGAATTCACCATTTTGATCTGTGACTGGTTTTCCATGCAATGTGTAATACACAGAATTTAATACCTTCAATGCTCCTAAATCTGTTAGTAAAAACACAAAATTGACCCATCTTACTTTCAAAACAAACTGCTTATACACTTAATAATAAAATACATAACTTTCAGTTTAGAAGGTATCGTGGACCAAACGAATAAAGTTTTTAATCAGATATTGTTGCAATTCATCTGTCATCATCTTTAACCGCAAATGTCATCGTTCTATGGTTCCTCATCTCAATCCAATCATAATTTTGTGAAACAATTTCCAGAATATAAATTCATAAAACCAAATGAAAATATGTAAGTAGTGTTCAGTTAAATAGTACCTTTGTACTTATTTCATACCGGGCGAAACTGGGTACTGGAAAAAATATTGAAAATGTCATTCGAAACAACAGATCTATAATCGATTGAATATCACTTGTTCTGCAACTAAAATTAACTCATTAATTTGTGATTGTTTCGCTCTGATACCCAATTAACGCCTTGGCCCCGCATATATGAATATATTTCCTATTTCACTCCAGTTAGGACCATAGGGCTTCTATAAAGCTTCTCCACTTCGAGGTTCTGTTTCAGTTTCTTAGCTATATCCTAATTGATGGGGCTTCCATCTGTCGGTTATTAGGAAAAGCTCACACTTAAGCTTAAAGGCTACCTACCTTTTTTCGTCGACAGAGAACATAACTGTGTTATGGAGCATTTTGCAGGTTTTGGGTTATCAATTTTTACATTCGTAGTTCAAACCTGTTGTACGTTTTTGTATGATATGGTAGAATGAAATGACCTGCCCTATTTAAAAGAAAATACCGAATAAGCTGTCGATAAAGTGAAGAATCGAAGATACATAGTATCTGCATTCATCACATATTTTTTCAGGTGATGAGTCGTTTTTGTGCAGAATATTATAAACCACAATTTTTCTGATGACTAAACTTCCTCTAGAAATTGATAATTTCGAGATATATGCAGAAAACTCGTATTCACCTCATCAAAAAACCTTGGGTGAAATTTCAGGATATGCTTAGAAAATCAAAATAAAGGCCTTCAGAAAAATTCAGCATGGCCGGATTATTTCCTTAATTTTGACCATTTTAATCAAAATGGCGACAAAATTCAAATAATGATTCAGGGAAATTTCATTAAAATTGAAGAAAAATGAGGAAAAGGAATGTTTTTGATGAAAGGAGTATTACCATCGTTTTCTGCTATCCAAAATATAGAAATTATACTGCAAATACCTTTAACGTGTTTTTTTGTGTGTTTATAACCATTTCCAAGTATATGGATATGAATATACATAATGATAGGAGTGTCCGGATTTTTAGCATGCTTCAGTTTATAACGTCCCGATCAGATGTTCTCATGTGCACGAGTCCAGGGTTTTCCAGATAGGCGCAATAGAAAGTAATTCTATTCAATTTTTTGCGACAGATACAATATGCGTGAGAGAATAGAGTGACTTTGATCGCACCTATCTCAAAACCAAAAATGTGGTATTGGATTGAAAGTGGGAATAAAGATGACATCCATAGGTAGGTAATGTTCACATAAGGTCGCATATTTCCTGCTTACATAGTATTTTACATAATCATTCACTAGTTAGACTTGTAGCGAAAAGTTTAGACAAACAATAATTTCATAATGAAATATGGCATGGTTTGAAAAAACTTTTAATAAACATAAAATTACTGAGCTGCTTCTAATATTTATTTACCAAAGCAACTCATAAACATGTTCAGACCTGCCGCAAATTTTCTTATTTGCTTGCGCATCTATTCCAGTCCTTGAAAGGAAGGATAATTACCGGGCCCTGCAAGCATTACAAACAAAAGACGCCCAACCGTCTAAGACTGTACCCAGCACCCGAAGACGTACAAAAATCGAATTGCCCCTCAGCCAAGGATTAGGATCGCAATTTGCGTGCAATTATTTGCAAACGGTATGTACCTAACTGGCGAAATTCCTAGTAACAGTAAGTAAGCCGGCCCAAGACCGCCCTAAAAATCCTTGCAATTTTAAGGCCAGGACAAGATATATAAATCCGTTGTACTCTCTGATCCGGTAACCTAACTGCAAGCGGTAGTTATCAATACAACTTTATTTGTTTATGGCCGTCTTTTACAGTCAACTGTCAAAATCTTATCTACCTCCAAAGGCATTTTGAGGACGAAGATCGCCCGGGGATATAAATTTGCAGGAACAAAACTACTAAGTGTGTTTATGGTTATTGCCCACTGTGAATGGCGTTATTCATAGCAGGCCATTAAACACCTGACACTGCGGGCAATATGAGGGTAGAGAGCAAATCCGTTTTAGGGTTGTTACCTACGCTCTTGACGTACTTGAAGTGAAGCAGTGAAAGATTTATTCACCTTTGAAGCGGATGGTGATGCTTTGGTACATTGTTTGCAAAAACATTTACTAATACGAGTAGAAATTAAATCTATACAGCATTACAGAGATAAATTGTTCCAAACCTTTATGTAATTTTGTACATAATCATCTCCTAGTGCATGAACTTTTATAAAAATGTAGTGTTTTGAATCCGCCATCCTGCTTAAACATATTAAATCTTCAAAATTAAATGCTCGCTCACATACGAGAGCATTTCCAATTATCCTCACTAGCGAGAGAAATGTTTAGCGCACGTGGGCGCTCCTTAGTCGATTACAGGCACAGGGTGTAATTACTGACATAAGCGACTGGATTGCTTGTTGAGCTATATTATGTGCGATTTTGTGGAACATGATGTTTTATGTGAATATTTTCTTCAATCCCAACCCAGCTGTCTTTCCAAAGCCAACCTTCATTATAAAGTTGGCTGTTACAAAATATTCACTGATATTGTTCACGTTGGTGTAAAATAATCTTTAATTGAAAAGAGAAAGATATACATATATGCATGATGTCTCACAGTTCGGCTATCGTGAACAGTCCGTAGTATTTATATGTCAGTGCATGTAAAGGGCTCACGAGCGCTCATGAGCATTAAAATAAGTTCGCGTGCGGTAAAGAATTCACACAACAAAACACTGGCACGCAAGCGCGAGCGCTTATGAGGGGGAGCCACTCTTTTTTAACGTGTGATGTTCAGCGCTATCCCTTTCACATTTATCTCGTTTTGAGTAACTCATAAAAAAAATATGTCGATACAAAGGCTGTAGAGCACAAAATTTGCCGTACTTTTCAAATATAACATTTTTCCTCGCAACAAGCCTCTAAAGCGCCGTAAAGCTGCAAAATCGGCGCCATAAGTGGTAATTAATACTTATGATTGCAGACCATTTAAGGGGTTAAAGGTAATAATTTTTTTTTTACAATAATTTCATTTATTTTATAAATCATATAACACATTGTATTACGTTTTAACTTTATTTGACGAAAATTTCACAAAAAAGTTGTGAAGTCGTAAAAGTTGGTGAGGAGAAATCCCAACAGTTTTTGAGTTACAGGGTGATTTATATATTCGGTACGCATCGGTGATTTATATATTCGGTAAGTAACGAGCGAGACCAAACTCCACCATACAACTACTACCTTAATGTTCTTTTCAAACATTCCACCAATGTTTATTTACATCTACCGTTTCGTTTTTGTTTCGCGTGAGTTAATGTCGCTGCGTTATTTAGATCAAAAGATAAAAATAAAATAATAATGTGCATCTCCAATATATTTGATTATTGATAATTATTTGTAACTCCAAAACGGTTGGGGTACTGCCCCTCTCATAAAACTTTTTGTTGTCTAGGTGAGATCTATCACCCCTCTTATTTGTGCAAGCGTTATACGAAACACCCTGATGGGACGCGAGTAGTCTTGCAATCAGCATGCTGACCTCAGGTTCAAGTCACACAGGACAGGGACCCCACGCTTCCATTCCCAGAGTGGCTTTTCCTAATAAGCGACAGATGGCACTACTGCCAATTAGGATAGCAATTACCAGCTAATCACCTAGAAAAGCGAACATGAACGTTTCAGGAAACGGAAGCAGAACCTCGCTGTAGAGAGGCTTTTTTGTAAGCCTTATGCTTGCCTTATTATGCCTTATGCCTGCTGCTCAACCACGAGTTACCGGAGTTTCATATGCAATTCCCACCTCAGGAAACAATTAGCACCAATGTATTTCATTAATATAATTTATGCTCACTTTCATATCAAATAACCATCGGTGACTTCCATTCTATTTGCATTTACTGTTCCTAGAAGAAGCTCTTTTTGGAATTTTCGCTTTTAACCTGATGACTGGTAAAACCTGGGTAAACGGTATTCAGCATTCAAACAAATTCTAAGGAAGTGGGTGACAAGTTCAGAAGGTAAGTCAAAAAGCCCCTGTCTTTTCAGAGTTTTTTCTTAAGTTTGTTTCTAATACATTTCGCAACCAAATTAAATTAGCAGCACCTAAGCCTACTTTTAATCGAAACGGATACATAAAATGTAAATAAACTGTGGCAATGTTGCAACTCGCCGCATTTCTCCAATTGCAAAATAGCTGGAATACGTGAACTTTATTAATTCAGCAGTGCTATTGTATAAGCGCGACAGGTAGACCGGTGCGCCAGCAACCACTCCGCTGCATTTGGTAACGCTTCTCAGTGCGTCATGCGAACGATATTTCGTGAATCATTCATCTATCAGTAGTAAGAAAAATTTGCGGTCAAGTTCACCGGCTCATCCGCTTACGTTGGCGATCAGTAAAAATTGCTGGTCCTGCCTGGTCCGGTAGAGCAGTGGTAGTGAACCGAAACCAGCAGGGCACCAGCCCGGTTAGGTTCGTTTCATTTTTATTTTTATTTTGTTTATTTTGTCTTTGGCGAACTGTGAAAACTTTCAACATCTTTTGTTTTGGTTGTAAGTCACTGGCCAAACAAGCAAGCGCGACAAGAAAACATCGAAAAATGTTATTAAACTCGGCACACGGCGAACTGGGCTACTCACAGCGAGGTGTACGATCGAGGCGACCTTGATACCTCTCGTGGGTGTATCGGCTATACACGGTGAGCTTCACTTCTTTTTTCTAAGCTGATTAAGTTTTTCATGTTTTGCCGGCGAAGTCTTTCTCCACCCGCTCTGGGGGGCGTTCGTCTGATGTAATTTGTTTGTGCCAGGCCATCACTTTTCGTCGAGAGTTGAATGTTTTCTTTCGGGCCAGTCCCCAGCCATGAGCGCTTGCACATTGCGAAATCCTAGTTTAAAATTTTCTCTCGTTTGCGACACGTCTCATCGTCGCAAGAACAACAAAGTTTTAATAAACAGATTTTGTCAGGCCTTCTGCCGTGCCTCCGTGCTGCGCCGGGGCTCCGGTGGCGTTCGTTGATCTTTCCCGGCCGGAGCTAATGTACTCCGGTTGTTGAACGAAAAGGAATTTCTTTAAATCTAACGCTCCCAAGTTTTATTGCGACCATCACCTCCGCTACCACCTGTAGGAGCAACGATGTGCTTCTACAGTTGTAATTGAGTCATTGCACAATGGAATTCCTCCATGCAATATCGAAACGGATGCAACTTGGGCGATTACTTAGATCTTATCTAAAGACAATTAAAAACACAGAACAGTGCCACCGATTGAGATATCTGGCGGTGCTTTCTCGTCCAGCGCTTCTATCAAGCAAAAAGATAGCTCAAGTCGGTGATCCCCACGCTCGCACATCAATCACCTGACTGGCATACCTCAGAAATTTCCGTTATTTCACAATTAATTCTAATGTTAATTTAATTTTACACAATTACGTCAACCAGCTAAATTTATAAGCATGGCAACTCCCTCTTTCCTCCGAGGTCGGAGCCTTGAGGCCTATCACAATACAACAAGAACTTTCTACACCGGGGAAGAACTGTTTCTAAAACTTATTTCAAAATTATTAGCACTTTTTCGCTATTAGTGTAATTTCGCAATATTCGTCTCTAAAATTGCTGATTATAAATGTTATTCTTAAGATGACCCTCGCGTGCTAGCAAGATGAATGTAGGGCATTTGCAGTTTGAAAGGAAAGTTTTGAAATGACAGAAGGAGTTATTTAGACCATGAAAATAATATAATTTTTGTTTCCAAAATGTAAAGCTTTGCTTCATAATTTCATTAATAACAAATTGGGCTAATCAAGCTTAACCATTCACATAAGTAATAAGTAATAAGTGTGTGTGAGAGTCGTGAACACTTTCATAGCGTAATTAAACAACATATTTCATATTTTAAATCTACATAACCTATTTACAAACACATACATAACTATAGAAATATTAAAACATGATTCGTTTTGGCAAAGCTTTCAAATTAGTGAAGCATTAATTTAATATAATCCACGCGATTTCTTCAAAGTTTAAAGATATATATTCTCTTAATATTTTTATTATATTATATTTAGAATTGGGTGTTGTGAATCTTCGTTTTATAATTGGTAGAATGATATTGAATAATTTAGGACCGAAGACTCTACTTTGCTTTTTTGTTTGGTTTTTATTGCATCTCGGGATCACAAGAGGACGAGATAGTTGTAATATTATGTTCCGTATAATAATTATCAATAAGCGAGTGGCGTGTGTACATATGCAAATTTGAGAAGTGCAAAAGTGTACAACTGGCGAACAGGGATAACTATAAATATGGAAAAAGGCTGAGTGGTTGAGAATAATTTCGATTTCTTCAAACATTTTTTAATAATTTTTACCTGTGAAGGTTATGTAATGGTTTAACAGCAGATGTGTAGGTTGAAAGCTGTTTAAAGCTGGTAAATATTAATAAGAGAAAATATAACTGTTGCACTATAAGTTTAAAGTGCAAATATTGTAAATATACAATCAGAACAATTTTTTAACAAATATTTTTTGTTGAGGTTTGAACATGCCTGTGGCGGTTTTGAAAACTAAGCACAAATGAAGGAATATAGATGTATTTTTCGTATTCATTTATTTGGCATGTTATATAACAATATGATAATAATTTATAAAGATACCCAACAAGAATATATTTTCTGTTTAAAGTTTGACCACATATCCTTAGATATTCTTAAAAACTAGAAATGAGCAAATTCAAATACCAAACATGCAAATTTTGGCAACAGAGAAATTTTCATCTAATATTTCAATAATAGGAACTTTATACAGTTCAGTACCAAAAATATTGTCTTTATATAACCTCTAAGTGCCCCCTTCGTTTTGTTCAAACCTACCCCATATGGGTATACCCAACACTAAGCACAATTATTTTGCATCAAAACATTTTAAACGAGCTTATTATTTGGCTAAAGCCATATTTATTCACATACCCTCTAAACAACTAAAAAGTATTGATTCAATAAATTATAATTTACTTACACGTCAGAGAAGAAAAATTCGGCACAGCATTTCTAGATCAAAGTGTGTCAGAAGTCACAAAAACCGCCATATACCAATTTGCATCGAAATCGTTGGAGCCGTTGTCGAGAACGGGATTACAAACAAATACATAAATATTGCTCGTATATTAATACAGGATTTCTTTTCACTGGCTTTTACTTGAAATAGCTCTAAGCCAAATGTTAATTTAATTAAGGTTCCTTATAACTTGGCAATGCCAAAATAAATATTAATATCATAGTTAAATTACAATTCTCGAATTGTATAATAGCACTTTACCTTTGTATTAAACTAAACATATAAAAAATAAAAATAAAATCACAGAAGAATTAACAAATAAAAGATGGCGGATTCCGTAAATTTTAATAAAGTGAGCACGGAGACTTTCGGTGGTCGCTGATCTCAAATTTAGTGGTCACTGTTAAGGCTATTGTCTCCTTTGTAGAACATAATGCCATTTCTAAATCTTGGTTTCTTACTGTGAGTTGACAATTTCAGTAAAACAAATTCGCGCCTTTTGTAGATTTAATATTGCTGCTCCTGTTATTGTCAGACGGAGCGTCTAGGAAAAATTCCTGGACTTCGTTTTCTTTTTTATTTGATAGATTTCAAGTTTTAGGAGCCTGACAGATAATGATTTTGAAAAGAAAAGTTTTATAACTAATAATTAAAGTTTGAATTCCGGAACAATTTTTAAATGTTCCAACCGAAATATGTATTTAAAATAGATAAATATCATGAACGCTCCTACCAAGTGTTACCAAATTTTTCAGTCGTTTCAAAGTAAAGTGTGTTGGTTAAAAATTAAGAATTGACAGAAAAGAGCGTGTGCACAATATTAGAATATATGAAATAATTATACATACCTCGACAACCACAACCCATTCAGGCAGCAGATCGGTAAAGACCGAACAACTTTATTGCTGCATTCTCTTTCAAAACAATTCTTATTATGATTTTATGGTATTGCATTACCTCACATTAGCGAAATGTAATAAAATGATTTTTTTCTTCCATAACTTGACCCCTTTCTTTTCCTTTGTATTTTGCGCAACAATAAAACATTCTCAATGTCCGATGTATCACCACATCGTACATCATATACAAAGCTCAAACCCTCGCGGATTAAACGCCAGCGAAATTAATGAGAAACAAAATATGTTAACACTCGTAAATCTTCCGCTAACGTCCAGATTGACTCTGCACTGTCCACCGTCGTCGATTCCCAGGCTCTTGAAAAGTTCTCAGACCCCTAAAAACCATGAGGCAATATGTCAAAAATTCTGACAATGTCACGTGAACAACATTTAAAGCAACGCAACGACGGGCCGACGACGAAACAGGCCCCATAATGAAAATAAAATGTTAAAAAGAAAAACAAAAAGTAAGAAATATCAACTCCGGAGACTTTTCCTCTCTGTGCCCCCAAAAGACCGTTTCCCAGCCATTAATTTCGCTCTCCTTTAGAGATTACAATCAAATGCCACACACACGGGCTGGCTGCCCATTGACAGCCCCAAAGCTCCATAAAGATAAATTTTGACGCAACTTGATATAAACACCGGGCCCTCCTTAATATGAATATACGCCGCTTCGCGGGCCAATGCTTAGCTTCTTAATACGGCAAATGGGCAAAAAAAGACAAATATTTCTGGACCAGTTTCGTCCGGGGTACATTCCCCGGGACATTTCTTATAATGGCGCATTGAACCCGCGACCTGCGATTACTCGGATTTATTTGGGGCAACAGCGGTGTAATTTTCCAAATAACTCGCGTCAATTTCGTTACTTTGGGGACATTTGCAGATTTCCAGTGCAATGCTCCTAGTAGAGCGTCCAATAAACTGTAGTAAGAGTATGCCTGAAAATTATGTGCAGTGTGATTGGAGAGCCTTAAAGAAATTCTAGAAGGGGTCGCTTAGTATGCAAATATGAATATAAATCAAGGTCAATCGAAATTCGGTAAATAGTTAAGGGGTAAAATAACATTTTTAAGTTCCTTTTCATATTGAAAGTCAAAGGGCAGTTATATTTCGTTATAAATTTTTTATGATAAAATTTGGTATTAGTATTTTGAAAGAATACTAAGGTTAAAGGAAGACACCCTTTCGGTGAAATGTTAGGTACCTACACGGGAACAATTTATTAGTAATAAAGTTAAATATTTACATTATGTACATTATCGCACCTCTAAGTATTAATCATTCATTTGGACCCTGATTTAACAGAAAAAGTGTTTCTTATAATATAGCTAATGCACTGATACTTTTCTAAAGGAGATTGAATGCATTGTTTTCAATTTGTAATTAAGTAATACTGGCGACAGACGGACGGCTTTAAGTATACTTAGCCGTAAATTCTACTTAATACAATTGTGTGTCACCCTCCTTTGCTGCAAAAAAATATACATGCATACGCCGTCCGTCTGTCTCCGGTATAAGACCTCACGAATCAGAACTCTAGTAGCATTGATCCTTATATAAAAGCAGTATTAAGTAAAGTGGACAACACCTGTTACTTTCAGTATTTCTAAAAAAATCGTCGCACGGAGGAACATTTTGACAAGTATGCGGTACTCTTAAAATTCTCAGCAATACACATAAATATAAATATATTATTTTAGGCTGGCACTTTCTTCTCAAAACCACGTTTTTCGAACCGGTGGCCACGATATCTCGTATTCTACTGAACCGATTCATCTGACATGTTTGCAACACTTCTAATACAATTTCCGCTATAGTTGGAACTAAAATTACGTTGATATGTTTTTTATGTAGAAGTATTTAAATAGAAAAAAAACCCACTAAACCACTTTTCTTTCTAACTAAATAACTTTTGTAGTTTTTGATATTTTGACCTCTCTGTAGTCCCGGCTACAGCCAACAGAGTAACAATTAGATAATAACATTTTTGAATTTCATGTGTCAGACTTCCAAGAGGGATACACTCGAAATCGTGGTCACCGTTTGCATCTGTACTTAGGATGCCTCAAATTCAACCCCGAGAAAACAAATGATAAAGTTGGAGGCGAAATACTGCCATCACTACAGAAACCCTTTTAAGCGTTCAGTTTCTGTTGCAGCAATAGGTACATATTTCTTGGTGTAATAATGAGTAATATTCCCACATTATAGAGCGCCCTGAAATTTCCTTTCTTTTGTGATGTAGCAACAAGAGGCTGCAACAGGAATTTTTTATTTCCCAACGGATGAGATTCCTAAAATGTTGTTTTTAATAGAATGGACCTTAATACATTTTTTAAACATTCAAAGTCGGTTTTCTAACCCGAGAAAGATGTATGCCCCCAAACTTAATAATCCTAAAACACAGAACTTCAAAACACCCTACTCTTATACAAAAGTGAAATCACAACAAACCACAAGAAAGATGTGGTCCATTGAAAAATACTCCAATCGTCATAAAAGTGTTTAAAGTGCCGTATGTCAACTGAGGCCTAATTATATTGTAGTCAATCCACTCACTTGTAAATCACCTCGATAAAGTACTTTGGATTCTATGAGGAAACCACTCTGGGAATATCCACAAATTGAGGTGTCTCATGTCACTGCAGCGTGACGATCGTAATACGAGCCGACAAACATTTGCATGGGAAAAACAAACATAAATCCCATAACTGGACCTGGTCATAAAACACTGATCTCTTCCTCTTTAATTTTTTTCTTCGGTTATCATCTTCACCTCCGCGTTATCGGCCATGGCGGCCGGGGCATAAATGCCGCGAGTAAAAAACCAACAGAGTCCAGAATAGTGATGCCTGGATACTGTTAATTTGTTTCAAGATCCGGATTCTGGAGGAAGTAGGGACATCTGATTATCTCTTCGGGGCTAATTTTTGAATGAGACACATACATGTCTCCTTTAATTAATCGCCTGCTATCGTCGCTTCAACTCCTTTTATGCTTTGGACCCTTTCCAGTTCCCCATTTGTCTCCGGCGTTGTCCGGGATTTGTTAATTTCCATTTTTGTAATTAGCTTATCTTAATTGATCATCCGCTTCGATTATGAATAAAATATTTGTTATTCGAAAGCAATTGCCAAAACGGGCATAATTCCTGCACTGCACATCTCAAGAATCTTCTCGATAATTATCCGAGTAAACCCTTCAGAGTTGTTTCGTGCTCACCTGCACGTCCCCGCCGGCAAATAAAATGTTTTTAAAACCTCATTAATCACCCCATTAATCACCAAAAAGGATATATGTGGCGCTTTTGGACGTCAAACCACCGCGCCACTGATTGTGAGTGGCATACGTCTATTAAGAGGAAATTGCTAGAGCCGAAAAAAAGGTTCAGGCTTAACTCAATCACGATGACAATAAAATCTCGAATAATCCGCTGCACCAGGTCAAGAGGATTACGGCAGAGCGAGGCTGTTGTCATTGTCCGCCCAGGGCCCCAGTGTTAGCTCAATCACTCATCCCTCGGAGAGCATGTGTGATCTTGCCACGGATGACCAGGTAATGGAATGATCATCAAAGCTACCGCTAAGTAAATCCTTGGCTAGACCCCCTGTTGGTCAAGAGTGAACAAATCGACAAAAATAAATCACCTGAGGATGAATAAGAGGTAAAACCTACCGTGGATGGCAACAACAATAAACAGACCTTGTAACAAAACGATCTGATTGCTCCGATCATGTAGGGCTGGTGCTGCTGACGCTTGTTTTCTGCTCGGTCCTTGGGCATTTTACACTCATTTTCCACATTTCGATGTTCTTACTTTTTTCCCTTTGTGCCTCCGGGTGTCCTCAGTCATATTTAACGATGATTCCTCACCAATTGCAGCACTGGTCCACACCATGTGCCACTCACAGCACAATAGGAGTGCTCGATCGGGTGTAACACAATAATTCAGGTATAAATATTTGACCGTGGACAGGCGCAATTATTTTTGACTCTCGTCAAGTACTTGTGAAAACTCCCATTAATATCAATGCCCTTAACAAGGGTTCGCCTTTACCTATTTTGAGATCGGAAAATAATTTAAAAGTGGTTGAGGCTTGGGATTGGAGTGATCGTGTCATTTGACCATCCCGGATTACATTTTGCCACCAAAAAAAAAACAGTTCCTGGTTGTAAGCGGATTTGTGCAATTGAAGCCAAAGGTACAAGTGCATGTTTGCTTGCTTCTAGAACGGTTAGTTAGGTTGTGGATTAACTTAATCCACCTTTCTGTAAGTTAAAAAAGATTCTGCTGTAATTACTAAGGGTAAAAGCCATTAACGACTAAATAATTTTGTCAATCAGCTTAAAATTCAAGTTTTATATTTGAACGTACGTCGCTTAAGCGCTTTATCTAAATGTGCTTAATACAATGAATTTAAATATATGTTGTCAATTAAGCAATGGCGAAGTAAAAATCTTAAAAACATAAAACAATTGGAAGTGTGGGAATGTGTGTGTGTATCCGTACGACCGAAATCCGCGAAATGCATCACCAACTTACTGAATATTTGCCTTTTTCAAAATATCTACGGACTGAAATTTGTTCCGTGAACTCTCGTGTACACACACACACATAGACAAACCGAAGTGCAAATGGGCGTTTCCAAAACCATTTTACTATTTCGATTTTTAACTTAAGTCACACAGAACATGCGTACTATTCTAATACTTCAAAAGCTATACTTGCTAAATTTGGTGTGCCTCAAGGGTGTCATTTTTCATAAATTTTATTAACGAGAAATCTAGAATATTACATTTTCATCATTTCTAGAATTTGCTGATTCGGTTAATGGGAAGTGGGTTGAAATTTAATAAACGGGATTCATTTTCTAATGTAGGGGTGGAATATTTTCTTCAAATGGGACCACCCTCGATGTATTCCCTATTCAATAAATGAAGAATCATTAAAATCGGTTCACGTTTGATGAAAACATCTCGTAACATACGCACAAAAAAAAACGGGCGATACATTGGACTAGAGATAATATCTAATACCTTAGGGGCCAGTGCAACACCCGTGAACGTTTTAAAACACTAGGACCAGAGGTTATTATACCTCCTGTGTGTTTATTTCTGCACGTATTGACGATTCCAGCATTGATCCAAAGCTTATCGTATTCCATTGAACATAAGTAATTAAACTTTTGAAAAAGTTAAAATTGTGGACGCAATAGGGCGACCGAAAAGGTTCAACTTCAAAGGATTTCTGTGAAAAAGGGACGTTTAATGTTTTCGGTGTCGCTGATTTCGAATCTACTAGCGAAATTTAGAAATTAAAGATCCAATATGACGACCGACATGTCTAAATTTTCCCTGGATCCTTTAGTAGGTGCTTCCTAGAGCCCTAAACAAATTTTCGGCAGACATACTTGGCCTTCCAATGGACCTGCTAGTAGCGCTGACTATCAACTTTGCTTTACAATACACAGTACTATATATTTTATGACTTAAGATATACTACAGAAGACCGTTGAATTACAAAAGCCACTTTCCGATGCTCGCAGTTAATTTATCCAAATCCCTGAAATGAAGTGTAAACATAAAAGCGAAAACCCATGAAATTTCTGACCCACAAATCGCGTGAGTGCTGGCGCTCGCTCGTCAGTCAACAAAATTAGAATCTAATTTTCATTTGAGTGGCCTAACGGCGGCGACTGACTGTTTACCCACAGCGAGTGACGCGAAGGCATCCCAATAGCAATCCGGGACCAGAAAAGTAAATTAAGTATCGCTGGACACATGGCGACGAGATGCCGAAAGTGCTCGCTCGTCACAGTGTCACAGGAAGAAAATATTGGTCTTTGTCATTAACCTGGAGGAGTGATACTAAGAGATTTTTTTGTTCTTCTGTGGCACGTCCAAACAAAGGTGCACAGAACATTTGTCTAAATACTTTCGTGGATTTGTTTGAAGGAGCGCGGGCAAAGTACGAGCGGAATGTGATGCGGCCCACCATCAGAGATCCCCATGTAGCACCGGTCCACTAATTGAATGCCACAACAAACCACAAAACGACTAACCGGCTGCGTTAACCTGGTTAGGGTGTACCTAGTCCGCGGTAGTCAGGGATGTAAATTCGCCTGATGGACGGTAATTCCGCCAATCGGAATTAGCCACTTTCTAATTGTTGTCCAGCGCCTAATTAATAGGCGATGTCATCCGGGCGCCGCGGGAGATCGCCAGCTTTATCGCCGGCCACCGATCGCTATCTGCTTATGACAAATGTTGCCTTTACCTCCTTCGCGCAAGAAAGTCGATTTGGACTTGGAGCACGAATGAGCCGCTCCGCGCGGACCGGCATCTTGCATCTTTCACTTTCTGCATCTACCTACGTCTGCGGTGCCTGTTCGGCATGAATAAGATCGAACCTCTCCGCCGGAGAAATATCTGCGGGTCGTCATATTTTACTCTCGTTCGCGCATCTTCGATATTCGAGGACGTCAGACATCCCAGCCAGACGGCACTAACTCAGCCCCGGCTCGAATTCACAGAATTTCAGCTGATATTCGCGCGATTTCATACAAAATTCCACGAAGTCGCGGTGATCCCGTAGAAGACCAGCAAAACCAACCGGCATTCCGTGCCGCGAGTGGAGATAATGCGGAAACGAGACGGAAACAGTGTGCTTTTTAATTATCCAACCTTTTGGGTTTTTTGTACCTATTTCGGTGGGAGCTGGCTTTACGTGCGCACCCAGAGAGCCTCATTTTAGTTTTATCTCCGCCGAAGTGGTATACGGCTGGACCTGGACGTGGACCAGACGCAGAGTTGGCTTAATACCTTTTGGGGCGCTCCGGTGTCTCTTAGGAGATGCGGCCTTACATATGAATAATTAGCGGCGAGTTTTTGTTGTCCCAGTGAGGAGCCGGTCGCGGTGAACGTATTTTTATTACAATTATAAAAGACCACGTTAATTGTCTTTTTAATACCGAGGCATTTTTCGGCCACTCCCGAAAAGTTGACGGAGTTTAATTACTCCAGAAATGATAGGCTCTTGGCTTCTATCGTTCTACCGACTGCCTTTACGTCCAGGTATAAGGATTTTGTTTTCTTTCTTGTACATTTGGTGCCGTTCCCATTCACAAGTAGGTAAGGTACATATAAGACGCATTAAAATAATGAAACCGGATCTACGGCATACGGTTACAGTATTGCCAAGTCTTCCTGTGGCTGCCAAATTACTAAAGTGGAGTGCCACTAGTATTGTGCCTTGGAACCCAGTTATTTGAAATTTTCTTCATTACATTTCTGAGATTGACAATGAGTTCGAAAATTTATTCTTTTCCCGCTTATATTTATATAGTTTTTTAATAACTAATTAGGGTTACAACTGCATGTTTATTCGACCTTTTTTTTTATTTGTCATGTCATTACAATTTTTTTTTAAATTTTTTATTCAAAATCCAACGTACTGTATTGCAGCCTCTTGTACTCTCAGCACAAAAGAAAGGAAAGCGCGGTAGGGAGGAGTTATATTAGAATCCTACGGCGTGAAACATGCTTCTTTAACAAAACTATAAAATGCGTTCTTGTTTAAAAATGTATTTATTTACTGGCAATGAGACATGCAATGACTTTTAGATACAATAGAATTCGAAGACAAGAAATTTATACTACAAGCAAAACAATTAAATAATTCTATACAAGAAAGTTAAATTCATTATATAAATTAAGTGGAAAGCCGATCCTTCATTTGAGGGACCGAAATTTAAAAATCAATCGCATTGGGAAGTGTATTCACTAGCGTTGCGACGGACGTAATTGATTCATGCAGACCATAGATGGTGCGATGATGAGGGACATGAAGTAGATTGTAGTACCTGAAGCCCCGGCAGAGAATAGAAACAATAAACAAAGACAATAATTCGCGACAATCACATTCACCCGTTCAAATCCTGATATCAGGCGGACTGAATAGTATACGAACGGACAGGCTTTAGTTCATTAAATTGTCTGTCATTCAAATAAGTGCATCATATCACAATTTTTTTATCTTTATTATTGCTTAGAATAATTGTTTAGTTTAAGAAGTTTTGATGATGTCTACAACTACTTACAATCTCTTATCTAATTTCATTATTATTCTATTTAGCAATTGCCCCTGTGTCTATGCAGCCTCACTTGGCCTAATTGGAGCTCGTGCTGCTGATCCAGCATATTGAGATGAAGGTTATGTGTTCCCCTTCGTCTTCTGAAGCAGCAGCCCAACAGCTTCACTGTCAAGAGTCAAAACTCGAAGCAGATCATCTCCGAGGCACTGGGGCTGCTGAATGACGATCGCCCCAAGGATGTGTCATTATTTGATTTATTCTTTTAAATGCCCTTAATTGAGTCTGCAAAAAGGCTGATAATTGCCGACAATCTCGATGTCAGGTATTTCTTGTATCGCCATCGCTGGCCCGGGTACAGCCAGACCAGGTACGGCCGCCGACTGATTTGATGGGATCCGCATAAGAGGGTACTTCGCTGGGACGTTGGGAGGCGAAAAATTTGTGGTATCGAAATTATTCTCTGATCGACGATCGCTCTCTGGCTAATTGAAATTCAGCTAATTAAGACGTAAATAAATTAAAGCACTACTATTACTCATCGCACTCTAATTGCTCATTTTGCAACTTGCACTGGTATTGCGTTTGCGGTCTGTCGTAATCGTGCTGAGTGGAGAAGATGATATAATAATTACGTTTTACGATACAGCTGTGAGTGTGACACGGGCACTTCCGATAGGATGCTTCGAAGCAAAGGCTTATCGGCCTGGCAAAACTTTCACTTTATTTTCCGTCTTATCAGGGTTTAGCTTATTTACCATAATTGTGTCTAGTTCAAGTTACGCAATCTCGGGAGAGTATACATATTAGCTGACCTCCCTTTGACTGCTTTTGCTTCACTATTAGCGCACGGCATTTCCCCTCGCGTTTTTCTGGTCTGATTGGAACGCTGCTAGTTTAATGCGGGTTTTGATGAGAAGTCCCTCTTCCCTGAAAGAATTGCTGTAGTTAAAGAAAGCTTTTTATAAATGCAGTTCCGCACCGATAGATGGTTCTGCAATAAATATATCAAAAGTTTAAAAAGATCAATGAAGTCATACATGACCTGAACTCACGGAATACAAAGTGAGCTTTTGGTTTAGAGTGGTTGTGGATTTCTATTCATTCGGAATGCTCTGAATATTCCAAAAGCGTTTCTTCTTTTATTATTGCGGAATATATTCAACTAGTTCAATACCAGTTTTTATTGAAAAATGTTAAAAATATTCAAGGCTATGAGCTTCGATGTGACGTTAAGAAAACCTCTTTTCATTGTCCCATCTATATTGTGATGAAGGGTTACTCAATACAAAAAACATGGTTTGTCAATATCTATATGAATGTAGCTATCGTTATGCGCAACCTTTTTTTTAATTTTTTTTTTTCACAAAATGGCGGCGGTTAAAAAATTTTGTTCATTTTTCACACCTTTTTTTGTATTTAAACGGTCTCAAAAAATAGTATTTATTAAAGTTTTAAAAGTCGTCTGAACACAACCATAACCACAGCGATTACGGAAATTTCAAGAAGAAGAATGCTTAAATCGGATCATTAGTCTTCGAATTTTCACTAGGATAAAGTCAAAAAAGTCGTTTCGAGTTAAATGCTTTTAAAGTTTCCATTGTGCGTTTAAAACGTTTAGAGCGAAACCGTATGTGTTAGGTATGAGTGTGTGTAAGTGATAGGTCTAACTTCGTTAATCAATCTGAATTGTGCTTTAAATTTGGTATTGTTCGCTTTTATCCCTCTTTTACTAGTTACTGGTCGTCACACATGTCGCTACTAAGAAAGGACCCAGGATGGAATATTCTTTTGTTAGCTGTTACATAAATACATTATAAACAACCAACTTTGATAGTTTTACAGCTGAGAGCTACCTTGAGCACTTCTAAAGTAAATTTGAAAAATTTGAAAACAATCGAAATTCCATGATCATCGAATGATCGTCAGTTTGAATTCCGGAATAAATATGCCACAGTCGATCAAGTACATCGTATAACAGATGTCATTGAAAATTGTCTCGAGAAAAAGAAAATATAGTCAACCGCATTTATTGATGCTGCAGTTGACAAAGTCTAGTAACAAAGACCCATAATAAAACTAAAAAGACGGAACTCCTGGAGTCATACACAAATAATATAACACAGCAAACTTTTAGAGTTACCTAAACAAGAAAGTGATCACATCACTGAACTTAAAACAATTAATGCCGGAATACCTCAAGGAATCGTAGGTGCTTGGACCAGTAGGTACTATACATGTTATATGCATGTTACATTCCAGGAGCAGAAAATATTGAACTAGTTAATTTTACTGATGATACTGCAGGATTGACTGTTGGAAATACCATGTTTAGAAGAAACAACAGCTAATCTCTAAAGTGGAATAGACATATGGACCAAGTAATTCTCCAACAGAATCTGTGCATGTCAATTTCACCAAAGGAAGTTACAAACCAGTAAAATCGAACAACCAAACTATTCCACGTAAAGGGACAACCAAATATATGGGCCTAAACCTTGACGTAAAGATGGAAGACACATTTAAAAACAGAAAAGAGGAAAATTAAAATTGAAATATAGATATGTAATTGGTTCTAACTTTCTATCAAAAACTTCTTAAAGCAGTATGGACATACGACTTTCAATTATGGGGCTTTGCTAAAGAAAGTTACTATGCTTCTCTTCCAAAACCGAGTACTAAGGAATATTGTTAAAAACACAAAATATTTCATTTGTGGCGTACGTATCCTCCCAAAATGCAAAATTCGATAGTGACTTAACACTCTTAATTCTTAACTGGTTTCGTGGGGCCGGCCAGACCCCATGGCTGATGTTAAATGATTTTTCATGTTTTCATTTTTTTGTTAAAAACCTCCTTAAAGTTAATATTTTCACAGTTTTTGTAGGTACTTCAAATGTATCCAAAAAACGCATAATTTTATTATGATCTCTTGTATTATTTGCAATTATCAACTATTATCCAATCTAACTATTAAAACTAGCATGCTGTGAACCAATCTTCAGTCGGAGCCACAAAAACACCATGAAACCAGTACGTTCATAGAATTTACGATACCAGTTTAAATATCAGTTAAAATGACATATATCAGCGATCGTGTGTTTGGCTAGTTGGGGTTGCCAATTAGCAACGATTCCCCATTATGTTACTTATTTCCATATTCACAAAAAATTCTTACGGCCAAACTTTGGAGGTCCCCCTAAGTTTAATCATGAGTTATAATAGATTGCAAGATCTCAATTAAACTTTACCTGTTCTCCCTTAGGTGGCAACAGTGTTTGCCTTCGATCGCACAAGGATATTCAGAGAGTCTGAGCCCTCCGAGCTTGGTGATTATTTACTTGGATAATTGTGTTGGCTCATTGATATGCAGAAAAATTAAGGCAAAATGCAAACGCATCCTCCACACGGCGCGATGATCCGTCGACGCGGTACAAGATAATCCAGAGACTCCCCTGCGAACCCAATTTGCATACCTACAGGTAAATATAGCATCGCCGGCAGTCAATTAAGAAGTCACCGGCGGAGGTGGATGCAGTCACAGATTAAATTCAATCATCTCGGTACGAACTAGTATACTCGAACCGAACTATCATCCCGATAATGAATTAATGGCATTCAGAGACCAACAGCACATCAGACACTTCATCGGGGCCCTATAAATAAACAGCAGTAAAAATAAGAGCCAAGACCAGAATCAATCGGCGGATCGCGCCGTCTTTAAACAGTGGTTAAGTATCGTGGGATAAGTTGCTACCTTGAGTGAGCTCCTACGGGCGTTTTGAGAGTCCCAACGAGCAAAACACCTTAAGGATCAAGAGCAGGGCTGCGGATAAGGCTGTTCGTGACTTGTCTTCGACAATTTCATCCAGATATCAGGTCGTGGCTGGTCTTCAAAAAATTTGCATTCGCCAGTTTGATCGGGTTCGGTTGCACTCGGAAAGTCCTCGTGCTCCCTAAGCCGCCCAGATTCGCGGTAATAATCCCCTGGGAGAGCCACAAGAGCAAGCAAAAAAAACCGCAAAAAAAACTTTAATGGCTACTCACTGTCCGGGAAAAATTAACAAGTCGCCATCAAACCCGAGGTGACATCCTAATGAAAAGTGATCTTTATCGAACCGCAGAGTGTGTCGTCGCCGGTCAGGCCCTCGCATTGGAAAGCCGCAAAAGTTCCTCAAGTGCGTCGGCCCTAATGCGAATCGCTAAGACCAGCGCCATGCCTCCGCTTATTAAAGGCCATTTTTGAAATTCGATACGCGTCACTATATTTTGGGCCCCGGCAAAGTGGTCACGCGGCCGACCGAGATTACTGGCGAGGTGAAAAGGCTCCTGACGTGCTGCGATATCCAATGATGGGCGACCACATTGGGTCAACTCCGTGGTCAGCCGGGTATGTAACCTGACATGGATGGGGCACTCGTCGACCAACGATCGAATTTTTGTGGCTTTTGCAACAACAAAAAACTCAATTTCAGGGGCTTTCAGCGCACTTGTAGATTTTCCTTAAACACGTGGGCTCCCGCTTTCTATTCCCAGAAAACAGTTTTATAATTTTAAAACATTTAAAGTTTTTTTTTAGAATGATCGAAAAGGAGAATTGTTCGTGATCAATCAAACAAAATATAAATTACTAGTGGTGCATCTGAACAAACAAATATTTACGAAAACGGAAAGAAATGACTTTTTAAATTTCAAGTTTTTTAAAAACAACATGGCGGATGGTTTCCATTAAACGTATTACTCGAATCTTCCTCGCCATGCGCCAGTGGGAAGCCTAGCCTCTGACTTAACAAATCAATTTTGTGCCGCGAAGCCACTGTATGCATAGTGTATAAGTACTACGCTTTAATTTACGCGTGCTAATTTTCTACAAGAAATTGTGTATGTATATGAAATGAACAAATTGGTTAAAGAAGTTTAGAAGTTGACATCAACTACGTTATCTTAACATACACGCAAAATAAGCAAAATTTTGGGAATTGATGATTGGAACATGCTATGCAAATGCTTTAGCTTCAACATGATCTTCAATTTAACTTTATCATGGATTAACTTGTTATGGGAACACTTGATTCCTTCCACTTATAACTAGAGAACGCCATGATTTAGGATTTGTTTGCGCCTACCAAGTAAGCCAAAAAGAAACACTAGAAAGTAGAGAGTGCCTCTATCCGAGTTACCAAACTGATCTCCTCAGTGCGGCTACTTCTTAAAAGAAATTTTCAAGTATTTGTTGAACAATTGGAGAGTTCGATTTGGGTTTTTTGTTTTTTTATATGATTACGAAATCATCCGGTTACAAGGGAGGTTATTAAGGAGGTAAGAACCATCAACATATCGGCGAGTTTTGGAAGTCAGACGCAAAATATCCAGTTAATTTTCGTTGATGATCCAGCAAAATCCCCAAAGCTGTAATGGTTCGAAATAGGATGAAAGTGGGCTTGAGGTTTATTAGGATCAAATTTTCAAAGTAGTCCAATGCACCCCAATTGCCACGAAACTTGGTATCAGGTGGTTTAAGGTAGGTGATTAGCGATTAGAGGTTCCTTTTTGCAGAAACCAAATGGCGGCTTCAAAATGGCTACCGGAAATTGTGCAAAGTGCTACAATTACCACGAAACTTATACGAAGAAAAACTCGCACCCATTAGAAACCTTTTAACCTTGCAAATAACTCCCAAGGCCACTTCTGATTTATCCGATTTTGCGAAATTCGTGATCTCCGATCCCAACTACTGTAGTCTATATTTATTGATCAAATTGCACATTGAATTTTGCGTTAAATCGAAGCCTAACGCAATTTTAATGGTAGGTGGTAGTTCCCACCAGAACACTTAACCTACGTGTCCGTCAAAGCACCTTTTTCGATTTTACGACATAACCATTGAAAAGGAGACGAAATATTCCTATGACAAGGTGCAGCCTGTGAAATTCTCTACAATTTTCATATGTTAATCATATTTCAATTTTTAGGATTTCTTTAAAAAAACTTTGTTTTACTAATAATGTAAAATAACACCTCTTGTTGCAACACCCTATATAAGGCCCAACACTTACAATTAGCAGAAGACGTTGACTGTAGTATGACTCTGATTACGAATTCTGATTTAAATTTTTTCTACCAGCACAGACAATAGAGAAAACGTGGGTATATGTAGATTGTAGAAATGCATTGAAAGCATATTTTTGTTCTATTAAATTACACAATAAATAATAATTAATAATTCATATTTCATTTCATAAACCCGATGTCATAAAATGACAGTGTGACAAAGGAAGTAAAAGCGATTGTAAAACCTTTTAGAAATATTTTTTTTCGATATTTTTACTACAAAAATCCAGTAGCTCATTAATGTTACGTACGTACATATATTTAGTTCGATCCATCTTTCTCCGAAAACTTGACTTTCTGAGTGATCATGTCCGAGAGAAAATCTTGACGGCGGCGCACAATTTGTGTTATCAAATTCTGTATGGACATCAGAAATACGTTTCCCACATATCATGAACATCCCTCTGGACCAGGGGCTGATTAAAATTTCATCTCACACAAACACCGGGTCATAAAATCTTTCAAAAGCCACCAAGGTCGGCAGATTGTCCTTAAGGATAACCGCATTTCGTTGACGTTTGACATATACTGATCCCGAAACAGCATAACCATCACAAGACAACGGCACAAAGGTCGACTCCTTCATAATTTCTCATGTAAGTGGTCTTTCACCCATTCTGGGCTCCTACTTCTGGTGCCCATTATGAACTGAAGTAGGTAAGAAACGCCGAAATCCCTGAGACGAGAGATCTGTCGCGGACCAATAGAGATAGAGTTGCTCTCGAAGGTCCCTCGCTTTAATGAATTGGTTTTGGGTTTCCGAATGCAAACAGCAACAAAATAGCTATCAAGGCCAGGAGATTTAAGGTTTTACTTTGGAGATAACATCTTCACGGCGGCGGTCCGCAGTATGACCAGGAGAAAAACACTTCGAGCTTGATAGCACCATGAAAATTCCTCTTTTGTCATCTCCCGGCGGTTGTTGCTGCGCCGTTGTTGATGGCAATATATTACCCTCCTTGGAGGCTTGAGCGGATCCTGGCCGGTATTTTTATACACGAAGGTGAGAGGTCTTGTCTGCACACTAGTGTCGTTAATCGCGAAGGAATTTACGCGGCGGGGTGCCACCAACATTTTTCCAACCGTGCAACCTATCCGTGCGCAGGAAGTCTTTTGCCTGTCCCTAGAGATCATCGCAAAGTTGTTTCATTGTGCACTGGCCCTTGGTTGCCTCCTTTGTCCCTTTGTGCACTCATTGCCGCATTTATTGCCTTCTCTCGAGCACCGAAGGTGAGAAAGTAAAGACAACTAACTACCCCTAGTAACTCCTACTAAATCATTTTCTCATGTCCTTGAACCAATCGCATAAAAACACCTCAGAAGACGTTCGTATGATGTCTCAATTAGTGCCCGGCCAGGAATCTGAAGGTTAAGGAGGCTGTATGGCTGCTGCCTACTTCGACGATTTGAATTCTATGCGCGGGAGGTCTACCTGACAGCGCAGGAGCATCCAGTTGTTCAATGCTCACGCTCAGATAAAGACAGGGATGAGTCCAGCTATTCTGTCCTGAATGGTATGCTCCGTTTGAAATGCTTTTGTTTTGCCCAGCGAGCATGAATTGAATTCCTCAGTCGATTTTTTATCTCATTATTCGAGACGTATCAAATGCCTCCATTGACGGATCAGGTATGCATCTGAGGGCTTCGCTCCTCTTTAAATTGCATAATTAGTGGAATGCCGCAATTAATTCAGGTAGGGTTCAGTGATGAAATTCTCGTATGCCCATGCTGCGTGACACTAGCCCATTGAGCGCAGCAACGGTGAGGGCCTAAGCAGATTTTCAGTTTACTACTCTCGTAGTTTTATTCTCCCAACACAATTTGTTTTATATGCCACACATATAATACTGAACGTAAAACGGCTTCAATTTTTCAATTGATACACACGAAAGTGTTTTAAGCGGATGTGCAAATAGAAATGTGGAATGCCCTCAAATGTGGAATTCTTAAGTTTTAGAGAAATTAACTTACCGTTCACTTCGGTCGTGAAGCTAATTTTGAAAAGGAAATGAAAAGAAAGAAAATCTGCAATGACATATTCGATATAAAAATTTGTAAATAATGGTAGATCGTTTCAAAATGAAAAAAAAACTAAAATTGCACATGAATTTTGTATACCTGACATTGAGACGGAACATGCTATTCTAAGAAATTTTAAGTTCTGCAATAGATACAGCCTCGATATGCATCGACCGGTAAAATTATCCCATAAAAAAATTAAGTGTCAAAATATCGCGCAATAGAGACATGTGTCATCTAAGCGTGAACAATATGTGCGAATAGTGACGCTTCTAGAAACTGGAAAACCCTGCTGGCTGCTCGTGTTTTTAGCGTTTTTCAATCTACTGTATCTGCAGTGATGAGAAGATACAGGGAAGACAATCGCATAACAAGATAAGCGATATTTAGAACTTAGAGCCTTAAGGAATCGCAGTGTTTCGGCTTTTTAGTCACAAGAATCTTTCAGAGAAACTGCACACGTTAATCATATCAGAGCTCAGTTAAGATTTTTTCGAGCACACAACCAGTGGGAAACACAGCAATGGTCTCTGGGATTTTTCACCGATGAGTCTCGTTTTGCTTTGACATTACCTGACGGACGTGAGAGAGTGTGGAGAACAAATGAACGGTATGCCGCATGTACAATTCCACCAATCGTACCTTTTGGTAGTGGCTTGGCTCTATTATGGTATGGGGCGACACAAGTTATGAATATCGTTCCGAGCTGATCATTTTGAATGGAAACAGTATAACAGCGGATTCCTATATTAGAAATATTCTCGAACCTTACGTGATGCCCACCGCTCATGAACTAGGAGAAAGTTCCATTCTAATGCATGACAATGTCCGCCCACATGTTGCCAGATCTGTTACACAATCCATTTCTGAGTTGGAAATCAACGTTTTGGAATGTCCTGCAATCAACTCCGACCTCAATCCAATTGAGCACATTTGGGATCAGATTGGCAGAAGACTTCGCACCTGAAAACAACGACCACAGAACCTTCGAGAGTATCTATCAGCAATTTTAGAGGAATGGATGCCACTCCCCTAGAAGATATCCGGCAATTAATTAGCAGCATGCCTAGTCGAGTTCTGGAAGTCATTGCAGTTAGAGGAGGTGAGGTAGCCATTTTTGAATGAAGCACAATCTGGATGTCCAATTGGCCCAAGGTCTGTGATTCATCGGCATAGACTAGCGATTTCTCATATTCCCACAAAAAATAATCCATAGGTGTGATATCACACGATCGTGGAGACCAGTACACAGGTCCATTATGCGCAATTAGGTACGTATCGACTGTTTCTCCCAGTGTGGCATGTTGCGCTGTCATGTTGAAATCACATCTCTTCCAAATTAACGCCAGTCAACTGGGGAACGATAACGTCAGTAATCAGCTATCACGATATGGGCCAGATTCCACCAGTCCATAAAGCCCACCAAAGAGTGACTTTTAGTGGATGTAACGGCATCTCAACAAATTCTTCTGAATTTTCTTCAAAGAGAAATCCTTTTAAGAGCACTTGTGGCTTTAAAATAAGTAATTGGTGCAGTTAAAGGTTGCCATTAATCCACAGTATCGAAAACCTTCAAGGAAGTGTCAATCAAAGTGGCCCAGATTTTGAACATAACAGTCGTATTTGAGAAAACTCGAATATCGATTGTGCTTAATTGCACAAAATCTAAATGCGGCTCTGCTTACATGACTTAATACCATAAATGTTAAATCCGTAGAAAGAACCATCAGGTATTACACAAAATTTTTACGATATGGCAAGAATCGGAATAGATTAATAGATAGATGTTCCGATCAACTTAAACGACGATTTCCAATGCTTCATCACACGAATCGTTTAATGATATTTGTTGATACTAGTTAATCTCATCAGAAACTCACTAATACTGAATAATGCACTCTGACGCTAACTGTCACTCGCTGTTAGTATCTCATGCCAACTGATATTCGCTAATCTTTCGAAAACAGGCTATCTATCTAGTATTAGCATTATTTAGCATTTGCTCAGATTTTTATTCATACTCAAAAATATGTCTGTATATGGGAAACGGGAAGCCATTTAAGATATGATCGCGAATGAAATATTTATTTCTCTAATTGTATTTATGTTTTTTCACAATTATAAAAATTCGCCCAATTGGGCTGTTTCGACTTTGACACTACAAAAACACAATTGATTGATTTTCACTATGTGGTACTTTCGATATCACTTTGGCCAAACATTTGAAGAAAAAACGCGGTATAAATTTCGAGACAGCAAAAAATACACAAAACATTCGATTAACGTTGAAACAAAAATGCCAAAGACTGTAGCTCCTAAAAATAGAAAAAAAAGCTAATCATAATAATAAATAAAATAATCATTCAGAAAGGCATCATCATGGCGTTACGTTTTATAAATGGATTTTAGCTGGCAATAAATTAAAAATTAACACGAGTTAAAAAAAACACTGATCATCATAATCAGCACACTTATCTGAAGCAAAAAACCCCAACAATCGCAGAAGAACTGGATACTGAATCACTCGCCAAGGACGTCACACTCGCGAATTTTCAATCGTAACCGGCCACTTTATTCAAACATTTTTTCTCACACGCAAATTACCTAATAAGAATATTTGACTTCTATACGCGGTCGGAGCCTGTCCGTGCCAATCACGCAAGTAGTTTTCACCGGTTGTTACGAAATATAAAAGTTATGCAAAGCATCCAATGCGTCATGATAATAGTGCCCATTGAAAGGTAAGAATGTCTCCCACGTCGTTGGCGGTGATTTACTCAAAGAGCAGGCAGCCCATTCATGATTTGGCCGGCGCTGACTGTCGCTAGTTTCCTGGAAATTTTTACAAATTCTGCAAAATTTCATTGAAGGAAGGAATTACCGGACACATTTAGCAAACGGAAATACCAGCACAGTAAGTCGTCCAAAAACTACGCTTTTTTACCACCGTACCGGTCGCCGATTAGATGCCGGCCGCCTCCTATTCACACCGGTCGCTGCCTGAATCTCACCTTCGGTTCGGATCTAAATTGAAACCCCCCATTGTTAGGGCCGCCTTTTGTTTGATGGGAAGATCTTATAAACAGAGCAAACCGCCACCTCAACAACAATTGGATTTCTCTCGATTCACAAGAGCATCGAAGATCTTCCCAAAACAGAAATCGTCTTTTTGTCCCTACCTTAAGGCTAAAAAAGGTATTCAGCTCCCAAATCTTTTCAAGAGTGTGTGAATAATGGCAGAGCAAAGTGGTCCATTCAAGAGGAATTCTATGGCGGCGCCAATTGGTCGTCTGATCGACGGTGATCAATCGATCGTTTGTTACTTTTTCGTGTCGCCTTTTTGTTAGCCCCGGCCAGAGCGAGGAGCCTTTTGTTGAATATTGCCGAAATGCATCATCTTTAGTGGTGCTGTGATTAAAAGGGACTCGGAGGATATGAATTCTTTGGGTGGGTAATAAATTTTCCACCCCCTCGTCTCCACCGCTAGCTGAAGATGACGCAGCCCCGCGGCGAACAGCGACCGCATTAGCAAATGAATTACTCAAATCAAATGTCTACTTAATGACCTTTCCCACACTTCTTTTAACGAGCTACTTTTTGCACAGACCAGTGTGCAGCATAAACAGTCTCGGTCTCAAAAGAGCCGAAAACCACAAAAAAACCGCCGACGACATTCCATATCCATAGACCTCCAAATCTTTGAACCTCTAAGATGTCTGTGGAGCTGCTCAGCATCTGCTTAGAGTCCAAAACTTGTTGCCGAGCACATGCCTAGACGTGTTTGCACATGCTCGGGCCAAGCATGCAAACTGGGACACGCGTGCGCAATCTAAAATATTTAGACAGGTACTCG
Organism: Neoitamus cyanurus; assembly: GCA_947538895.1. Classification (NCBI taxonomy): domain Eukaryota; kingdom Metazoa; phylum Arthropoda; class Insecta; order Diptera; family Asilidae; genus Neoitamus; species Neoitamus cyanurus. Next base: position 37,533,134 of record OX384543.1, read on the forward strand.
CTCCCTCATGAGATATCACCTGCTCGAGATACGTGACCCAGGAAACACTTGAAGAACTCAACTGAGTCACGATCACGGCTAGGGTGGCGGTATCTGAAAGTGAATTTTGTGGCGCTGGCTATATTGGAGTCCAGCCCAGAAAAGCTAGACACTAGCCCGATCGCGGAGCTATTAATTAATCGCGATAGTGATCGGTGCGAGACAGATCGAATGGAATATTTTAACAAGACGAAATCGTGCCCTCGACGATCGGGCCGTAGGGCATCACCAAATTAGAATTCAAGTCATTTAAAGAAGGAGAGACACCTGAAATTTAGGGCTCGAAATTACAATGCGATCCCGTCTCAGGGCGATCCAGGATCGGGCCCTGAAAAGGATCGACTCCCAAATGAATGGGATAAACCAGAGGCGCTGGCGCTATCTCATTTGATCTAATTCATACCGCCGGGGGCTGTTGGAATTCAGTTCGTTTCCGGTGTTCGCGTCGCCCTAATAATGAGAAGGTATCATGCGCTTCAGCAGGGGGATCCATACAGAAATGTCGGAGCCCCATTGAGATCACGGGCTTCCATCTTCTTCAGCGTCTCTAAGCCTTCTTCTCTTATTTCTTTGATCACACTCCGTCGTGTAAGGCATCGCCACACGGTTGCGCTTTTTTTTCCTGGTCCGATCTTCGAGGCCTTAAAACATGAATGAACATCGTTTGTGGTAAATTCTAACCACTTTTGATCTGTTAACACATGTCTTCGGAGATAAAAGATTTTTTGGAGCCCGTAGATGCGACCAATAAAATCCTGCTGGACCTGAGAGAATCAGCTTCTTTTGTCTCTCTTTGCCCGTCTGTGACACCTTCGCTGCATTTTACTGCTGTTTTATGTTGTAAACGTGATTCTATGCTAATATTCTGGGTCCATTGTCTGACGAAATATCTTAAGATCTTTTTTTTTTTGGCGACTGATCTTTCGGTGCACTCTTACCTCCCGAGATGAAGAGATGAAATAACGTCCGGTTAAGGGCCTGCATCCATTTATGTTGGTCAAGAAGTTCGCTTTTATGAAAATACTATTATTCAATATTAACACCTCTCAATTACAGTCCAAGAAAGTCTTATTTGCACAAAAACTGACGATTTTATCAGGTCCAATATTAATAACAAATAATATCAATGCTCTAAAACTTTAAAAGCAATTTTAAACAGTACAAAATACATTTATTATTATTATTATTATAATTTTTCAATTCATCGGTGTACATAAGAAAACAAGTTCTTATAGGTTAGAATTATACAGTTATTGTATATACAATTTCTGCTGGCGATAACGACAGGAAAACCGAAAAAAACATACGTTTTGGAACAACTTTATTTAGCTACAAAAAACAATTTAAAATCAAAATATAATGTATAACAAAATATATGTATATTATAAGATCGCGAGACGTATTTTACCTTTAAGAAGTTTCCGCAAGTTAAAAAAAATTAGAGTGTAGTATGAACACTTTTATACTCTCTAAAATTTCAAATTTGTATCTTTCAAGAAAAGAAAAAAGTTTAAAAAGAAATTGAACAGAAAGGAGTTCTGCTCAATCTCGACACTATATGAGTGTATTCTCGGAACGGGGCGCGCGGTGGGCCGCATGCCCGCACTCCAATTAAATTAGTCAACAAGCAGCTAGCGCCAGGGCGGCAAAACAATGCTTCCTGGCAAGTCAAAACAAATAATAACCGGTGCGATCGGAAGTGGAGCCGCTGCTATCTTTATTGTACTGCTGTGACAACACTTTGTCACTATTTACAAGCGATAGTGACTCCAGCAAAGCGTACACCAAAATTAGTCTACTGTGATTCACACGAATCGTCTGCCCGATAAAAACTGCGTGTGAATGTGAACACGTCATCTAACATATGCCGCCCCCCAATGTCCAAATATATCGATCCCGGTGAGGTAATGACGTCAATTTGCCCGATTTTGCGTCATCGAAAAGCACACAAGAAATTTTATGTAGGAGTGCCGCAGCATAACACCCATACGTCATTCTTACCTCAAGTCGATTTTCCTCGGAAGGAAGTGTACTCATTGTAAACATCGTTGGTGGGTATCGCGTCTTTACACAACATACTCGTACATATCGGGAAGACGGCAAAGTTGGGGGTATTTTTGGAGTTTTTATCGCTCGCCTCGTTTTCGATCACAACTGAAATGTGATTGAGAAAAGACGTGCGGATTAGATTAGCTTTTTTGTTGTTAAGCCTTTGTGGTCGCGTGGTTCCGCTCTATGGGTATATATTTGTTTATTCTTATTTTTATATGGCATGCTTTTCTGAACGTCACCGTTATTTATAAAAACGTATAAAAGATATCACGAATTACCTGCTAATCGTACTAATTCAAAGTGCACATTTGGACTCAAAAGACTAAACTTTTGCATATGTACGGTCGCTTAAAATCAAATTGGATTAACGAAAAAAGGTTACACAATTTTCGTTTCAAAACGTTTATACGTGATCAATTTATTTTAAATCTTCAGTTAACGAAGTTAAAAATAAATATGAACAAAAATCTTACAAATAACGAAATTAGCCTCAAAGATATTATTACCATATCTAGCAACTGCTTTAAGTCGATTTGGCTTAACAAACTAGACTCTATAAATTTTTGACAGAAGGAACGCTCAGTTTTGTAAATATATTTAAATACATCACACGATATAAAGATTACCAGGTCCATCAGCTGATATAAAACCCCACACTAGCACGAAACCTCTACTGTGTATAACGCTTGGCCGTAGATTTTTTGTTAAATTATTCATTGTCTCTGCTCCATACATACCTTCTGTCATCTGATCTAAAAACGTTGTATTTGCTTCTGTCAGTCTTTTAAGCAAAATGCAACATTTTTTGCGATTAACCTTACAGACTAAAGGCTGTCTCCTTGTAACCCTTCCGTTAAAAAGAAGCAAAATTATCCTTGTGCTTTCAGGATTAGCTTTCTTTCCGAAATATTGTTCTGCTTCTATGGCAAGTTTAGGAGCACTTAGATGTTGTTTTGTTTTATCGGTCGCACTGACGGCGTGAACATTTTTCGAGAATTCGGTTTAGATTTAATTTCGTGGTCTATGATGTTATAACAACGTTGTATTATGTTAAATACTGTTATGAAAGCTTCATCAACAATTTCAGCGATTTCACGTACTTTCTTGTGAAATGATAAATGTAAACAACATACACCTCTTTCTATCGTCATTACAATTTAAAATACAAAACATATTTGGGAGGTCTGTAAAGTTGGCACTTTAATTTCGGAATGTTTGCAATTTTTTTTTGTGTTCGCTTCTCAATCGTTCATCCACGTACATATGTCCACAGTTAATTTTCCATTTCAAAATGCCGGAAAAAAATTGTTTTACGTATTTTTTTCACCAGGACCTCTCAATTGCGAAAAAATATGCTGAACTCCATATGTCGTTTGTCCAACCATTTTTTTTATCTGTCGACCCACTGATTAATTGTAATTAATTATTTAAATTTTCACAAAGCGTGAAGTTGGCACCCCCTATTGCTAATTTGCATTTTTTTTATAGTGCGTGCATTTTTCCATCGTTAATCCACGTTTGTCCACAAATTAGTTTTATTTGTCCAAACTGCATTTCAAAATTAAGGATTTTCCAAAGTATTATTGCGAACGCTCAAACCTGAAATAGGGAATAGAACAAATTCATCCTAGACAACCTATACTTGAATTGGACAATAATAATTCTTGTTTGAACCTGGAAAAACAAGGTCTTCATATGATCAAGTCAAATAAAGCCTGGAAATACGAGATTTTGACTTGGGCAATTGAAATTTGTCCTGAACAAATGAGTGAGACAAATAAATTTTATCCCATATAAACTAGACCAGGCCTAATTTTCATCGTCCAAGTCAAAATCTAGTTTGTCCAGTCTGTCTCCCTATCTCAGCTTCGAGCGTTCAAAGTAGCTCCTAAAAAGAAATTTTTTTTCCGTCCGCCATTTCGGAATATAGCTCGGACAAACGTGGAATACCTATAGACAAACGTACACGCTATCAAAAAATGCTAAATTCACAAAAGCGGGTGCCAGCTTCACAGACCACTGTTTCAGATCCAAATTTGCCTAATTGTAAGATTTTTCAGAGCTTCTAAAAGCAATTCACACGACCGTTTGGAAGCGCATAAAATTATGTGTGTAATTAATTTTCAGCAAAAGATATATTGTGGAAAGAACTGTTCAATAACATCTTCAGATATATGCATATATGCAAAAATTTACTTTATGCAAGCTTCTCGCAAAAGGTTTTGGACCAGTTTTAATACTGCTTCAAAGTTTCTTTTCACACGCCCAATGTGCATACCCAATTTAAAAATTTCTCGTGTGCACTCGAAACTGGAATTCAATCGTTCTAAAAATGAAGCAAATTATGCCGATCATCAGCGAGTCCAAAGACCCAAACGCCGATAAATCGCGAAGTCCTTAAAGCCTCCTTACTCATTATCCCGCGGCCGACATCCGCACCACCATCGCGGTCATCACCACCACCACATCGCGCCGAAAACGCGAGGACCCACAGCGCATGAGCAGCGTCATTAATAGCTGTGAGAAACGGCGCGCTTGTTTGGTTATAAATAAGTTAATAATATGGCGGAAAGGTTTTTTGTTGTTACGGATTTCATGTTTGCGCGGCGAATTGACCGCCGCGCCGTCAGGGTAACATTAAGCACCATGAGACCGTCAACAGGCCCCAAAGAGCAAAACGAGTTCCGAAGTGATCTTTTCACGGACTCCGTGTTGTAATCTTGTTAAGTTGGGATCGCGGTTTTCGGCATGAGGTTTCACCCCTTCGCCGTGTTTTTATTGTAGGCACCGCGGACTCTTGTTATACTTCGGCATTCACGCGGTGCCTGGTGCCCGGTGCCTGCCTCTATCTTGTTCGGCCACCGCGAAATGGTTCTTTGTGGTGCGGTCTTTGTACTCAATTATTTAGTTAGGGACCCCGGCGAATTGGACTTGAGCAAACACAAAAGGAAGACCGCGACCCAATGAAATTATTAACCAAACTATTTTTCAGGGCCAATAAATCTTTCGGCATTTCAGAACTCCTCCACTGGGGCTGGGGAGCTGACTCGATCGGGAATAGACTTGGGTCCAGACGGCAAGCCCGATAATTAGATCGTTTCACTTCATTTGGTTTTATCAGGGGCAATTAGGAAAAACGGGCTTCTCGCTGCCTGGGTAAAGAGGTCAAGGCCAAGATTTCGCGCAATTTTTGGGTTACTGCTCGCAAATTCACTTTCATTTGAGATGGTAACTGCCTTTGACTGGACTGACAGGTACAGCCAGATCGATTTGATAGGACTAATTTGTCACGGGAAGTCGTGACGTGAGTGGCTGGAGGAGCCACACTGATTTGCCTCAATGAATCATATTACGACAAAATCTGATCAGATAGCTTGGTGCCAGATCGATCTGCTGGCCGCCTTGATGCTGATGAATGAGTCGACATTTATTCCCTAATCCCCTGAAACCTCGCTCTGCAGCAGCACGAGAAAAAAATTATCCGCCAATGTATCAATAAAGTTCGGATCAAATTATCCCCAGGGACCCGGGAAAGAAAACAAATAGGAGAGCCTTGTGGAGTGCAGCAAAAATTCCTACCGTCATTATGAGGATGCCACACGAAGCCCCAAAGAATACTTGAGCGCAGTCACTTGAAGCACTCAATCACCTGATTGACTCCTCCCTAACTCGCAGCACAAATGCCCGCCGAATATCAAGGAGGACCGCTTAAACGTTCGACAAGTGTCTTCCTAGGTGTTCTAGAGGCCACAAAGAGAACTCTCCTCGATTGGTAATCAGACGAGGTGACGCGGACGATTGGATTGAATTGAGGAGTTTCGGGGCATCTGGCTGCCAGATTAGGCGCAGCTTTCAGGTAAGCTATCGATGATGCGGTTTGTATAAATACTGATATTTGGCTGGGCCGGGAAGTGGAAAAGGAAATGACAAGCCGTTCATGGTCCCTTAATGAAGGTGATTTAGTGGCCAGTGACACCTCACCACCAATGCAGTTCACCTGCAGCGAGATAATCGCGAAAATAACTCCCATCTTAGCACCTTAAGTGTTTTAGGTTGGTCGGAAGAAGTGCCATAAAGTCCAAAGATCAGAATATTAAACTGAAACACTTTTTTAAACATTATTCTTTTTTTTATTACTCTTACTATTATAGCAGACTCGTTTGCGGTCTTGTCCGAGAGATCTACAAAATTGTTCAGAGATAATAAAGAACTCCAAATATAATTTATAAATTCACCCTGAAAGAAACCTGAAATCCCCCAAGTACCGATGTTCAGAGAAATCCTTTGAGTTTGTTAAGGGCCAGTAATTCAAATAATTAAAAATGTGTGCGGTGAAAGTGCCTATGCATGTTTACTGCTTAATCAGAGTTTGCTTGCAGTGTAGGTGTATCCTGGAGCTTTACAGAATAGTCCGAAACTCGAAATGATGGCTTGTGCAGCGTAGCTTGTGTTGTTCATCAGATGTGGTTGACCGTTGATGGACTGGCAATGGCATGGGATGTACATACAAATTACATGATAGAAAAAGAGATTGTTATTTTTCTGTAGTGTTCTAAACCACTGTCAGAAGGTTTTATTACACAATACTGTTCCATTTTAAATAGTACAATAGGACTATAAGAATTTTTGCTGACTATGTAAATTATGTTACTTGATTTGATTATTTTGATGTTTTCCCACCTTGCTTTTTAAACCATAAAGTATGCCGCGGGATAAAAATAACTAGTTCGAAATTGACGAGTTACGCGTTGGAAAAAAATCCTGGCCTTACAAAGCTAATATAGCTTCTTTGACACAATTGAGTCACACCACATAATATACAGATCCAGTGGCGGATCCATAGCAAATTTTTTGGGGGGATCCATTTTCGAAATTTTGTTTGTCTCGCATGAATTAAAAAACAAACCTGTCTAAAAATAAGTTTCTGTTCCTAAGGAAAGATCCAAACTTAGATCACAGTGGGTTGGCATAACAACAAACGAATATCCATGTCCTCAAACAGACTTTACCCGTGCCGTGTCGATTGTAGACATTGTATTATAGTATACATAATACTGACGGGTTTTTGTCAAAGACATGGGAATTTTGAGAGAGTTATAGGCTTTGTCTCTTTACATAATCGCCATTTAAACCGCCGCATATTGGGGAATGAGAACTATGAGGACATCCGGGGAGTTCAAATTTAGATTATCTAAGAACAAGTGTTCATAGGAAAATATTGCTCTGGCAAACATTTCATGTAAATATAATTTTGAAATCCAGGAACAAAAACAACTGATACATACATATATGCGAATGTTATACGAAAATTAGTTTTTCTCTGATAAGTGGGATGGAGAGGGAAGATGCATTTCACGTCAACATGAGAAAGACAACAATAGAAACCAACCATTCACTTCAAGACTATCAACAGCCCGGTTTTAGCGTAATTTAAAAATTAAGATCGTACCCAGAATAAATATAATAAAAGAAGGACGTAGGGTAGCCATCAGAACCTCTGCGAGAATTAACGAAACTCTTCGGATTGTGCGATATTTATTTTCTCAAGTTCGTCAGATACTTTACATATACTACATATGCGGTTTCAGATGATTTTATAGCAAAAAGCTTGTGTATGTACATAGGTCACAAAATGCGACGTCGCCGGTCGACTTAAGGGGGTTGCATCTAGTTGTAGGGTCGACAAAGTGGCATTAACAAAAAAGTGAAAAAAATGTCGTCTGCGAGTGGTGGACGAACCTGCGAACTGCCTCTGATATAATTATCTGGTCGCCAGAGCGTTTTCGAAATTTTCAAAATCGCTAGGTGCCTAGGTAAAATGAGAGTTCAATTTTTCATACAAAATTTTTTTTGTCTGATTTGAAAAGGGATAGATAAATAACAAAAACTGTTATGACCAATTGTGATGTGATTTAAAAATTTTATGCTACTACTAAATGTGAAGTCAATCGGTTAAACAGTTGTTGAATTATAGTGCCCACCCCGCCATCTTCAAAAACAAGTTGCAATAGGGAATTAGCAAATGTTGCCAAGCAGTTTTCCGGAGCTGCATGAAATCCCTTCAAAGTCGTGACAATTTTGCCACGATTTAGCAAAACAGCAACCAACCTGGAGATGGCTATCGCCTTTTTTGGGCTAACTCTGGTGTTGGCGGAGTGGATCAAAGGCACGGCCCATGAATGAGTTCATTAAAAAGGGATCAAATCTACTACGTCTTATCCGGGATCGCACTTCATTCACAAAAACTACATTTCCTGATCTTTGTGACCGGCTGTCAAAAGAGCGCAAGAAAGGAGGATCGTAAATCCTGTGAATGCCATTAACGGTTAGCGAGCATTCGACTCCAGGACTCCGGGGAGTGTCCTATTGGCATAAACACAGTTGACTGCCTGGTAATGTGAGAGCACACCTTTTGCCTTTTCTCAGATGGTATGGACACCTTGGTGCTTTGTTGGAATTAAGTCCTAATTCTTGCCGGTCGCACAAAGTGTCCTTACATTGATCCCTTCCTTACCTCCGAGACCTTAACGACAGTTGTGTTTTTTTTTCCTGCCTGTATAGCGCTTAGGACATCTTAATAGAAACACAAGAGATTGCGAGGCTTGATCGTCGGTGATCCTCTTTCCGCAAGCCACTGCTGAAGGATATATTTGGCGACACAGTGTCTCCACCTTTGTTTAGAGAACAAAACGTCGAAAAAGGATCAAGATGCGCACCATTGTCCGATTAGTGCTCTATTGACCAGAATAAAGACATCTGTGTTGCGGCCTTAGTTATGGACAGTCGAGGGTGAGTGGGCATTTCGATAAGGGTCGATGATAATTGTTTGCGATAATTGCGAAGGATTTCTTTGCCTTGCCTTTTAGTTTACCAGATTGTACACCCTATAATGGATTTATACAAATTTATGAAAATACAATCAATAAAATACTTTATAACGTTTACATACCAATCGAATTTTTAATATGTACGCGAAGCTTTCTTAAAACTTATGTAGGTACTATTTTTAATTTTTTTTCTATCTTTAAAACAAGTAACAGGTAAAAACAGCCCATAATTAAATTACTTAATTATGCATAATTTTTTATTTGGTATTTTTATTGCCTAAAACGTATCAAAACATATTTTATTTTGTTTGTTTAGAACTTGAATTATAAAGGGTTAAAAATCATACGAGTGTAGGGGGCTTAGCATGGGTTTTTATAAACCTTCCTCTGCGTGCGGCTAATCAACACGATTCTAGCCAGGTGTTTCAAAAGCGGTTCGTTCACCCACAAATTAATTTGGCCATTACTAGTTTGCTATATTTCATTTTATTTAAACCGATTCTACATATAACTTCACTCCTAACGCTTGCACAACAATATTCCACTGGCACTGGCTTTTTCAAATTCCAAAATTGAACTGACTTTTTCATTAAAAACAATCACTACTTCTCACTTCAAAACTACTTGATTTTCCCTGTACAACTCTACACCGATTTCAAGGTGCGAAAACGACAAAGTGCCAAATCTGGTTTTACCTAACGCTACTGATAATTTTTTACCCTCTTCCTTTACACTCAGAATCATTAGAAGGTACAAGATAGGACAACCGCGATTTAAATCAAATTGTGGTGACTACCACCAAAGCCGGGTAAACCACCTACCAGGACTCTCAAAGTTCCCAATCCAACCAATGTGAAAAGAACCCCAACGGCCGCCACACGAGTATATCTTTTTGGAATTGATGTCATTTATAAACTTGATAACCGGGGCTATTCTAGGTAAAAGTTAACACCAGCTAACCTGCTATCTACTCAGATAGCAGAAACTATTATACTATTCTGCATAGCAGAACTGACAGCAGCTAACTACAGCTGATCTGCTAACTTGCTTGGAGACTTAAATTAGCAGATTTTCGTATTCTGGTTAAAAGGATAACAGACGGTTCTAACCTTAAATGTCTATTAAGTTAACAGCACCTCACAGAGGTGCTGTTAACCTGCTAATTGCTACTTGTCTTGTGTCAGCTGTAATACGGTACGGTAATATTGTCATTTTAAATTCGTTTGATGTCGCGGAATATCTATAAAATGGATATCAACATTGATTTTATGTTAATAACAATTGTACAAAGATACGTGTTTACTTGATAAGCCTAAAATAAAAACATATAAAAGAGAAATTTGTTGTTTGCGTAAATTAGTAAGTCCAGAACTAATAGATCAGCCGGCATTATGAAGTAGTTACTCTTGATTGGATTTTTTATTGCTGCGGTAAATATTAGCAAAGTTACATAACTCACGCAAAAGAGACATGGTTGTTTTTATTGGCTCTGTCTAATATTGATTATTTTTAATAGGTCCTAGGGGGCGATCAAGAATTTATGACCAAAGAGAAATGGGTTGAGATACGTCAACAGTGTTTCGATGAAGTCCCAGTGCCAGAACAAAACCAGGAGAAGATCCTGAAGTTAGAGTTTCCTGATGAAGAGATCAACCACAAGTACGTTATGTGCATAAATTTGAAAGTAGGCAATTGGGACGATAACCACGGCTACAATGCAGAAAAGATAATAGGAGTTGTAAGTAAATACCTCAAGGTGGCAACTTCCAGTGGAATTAATGGATGTTTGGATAAAAACGAGGCAAACAAATCTACCGAAAAATGGGCAGTTTTTCCTGAAATTTAATAAGCTTCCTGTGTGAAATTCTATGGCCTCTTGCACATACATTTTTGTATTCATTTTGATTATTGGTTATCCTGCTATATTAAAAATTAAGTTTGAATACTTTGAATATTGTTTAGATGTATTTCGAAGAGAAAATCGTTTTTTTTTTATCGGGAATATTTCCTTTAAATGACTTCTAGTAAATTTAGTGCGTTTTATTCGTCTTTTTGGTTGTTATTTTAATTTTTTTTCAGATATTTGCAAAACAGCTCGAGGGGGTTTAAAATTTTCTGAAGATTGTGGAAAATGCATCGAGAAATATATTAATTAGCGAACAATTTTATAGAATTTCCATTAGAGTGCCATTAGTAAAAAAAAAATTCCAAAATTTCTAATCCGATTCGGAACAGCGAACAAGTCGCTTTTATTGCAAACAATTATGCGATATTCAGAAACATTCATTACACCAGCAAGGTAATCAATGCAAATTTATATATCTCCACGCTCATTAAACGCTTTCACTTGGTTTTCCCGCCAACAGTTTTCAGCTGTTCAATACATTTTCAGTGGGATATCTCTTGTGTCGCCATTTTCACGCAAAACCCGCAAGAAACCCAAGCGCCAGAGGTAATTCGAGTTATTTTCCACATTCCGATGAACAGCATGCCGGCTGTTGCGGTGTGTATGTTTTTACATAAGAAGATCGAAACGATGCGATTGGTAGCGTGTACGCGAGCTGAGAACCGCCTTCCAATGGCTTTGTATTTGTGCTCAAATACACGCCCCCACACGCAGTTTCTACAAGACGATAGAAATTTTTTCAAAATAAAAACAACAACTCTCTTCATCGCGATGAATGAATTGGAAAATAAATTGCTTGGATATTTCAGAGGAATGCAGTTTTTGGTTCGTCTCTTTTAAGTGGTAGGTATTTTGCTTGCGATACCTACAGGTATTTATTCGTTGGCTCTTTTTTATGCGTTTCGACGGGGAAAAATGCCAATTAAGCATTAATTCTGCTTCGAATTTACAATAACAGAAATATAGTTAATCGTACAATTATAATCGGTCAAACATTTTAGTGAAATACAAGAATAACGAAATTATAAATGAAATACTTAATAGATGCTATAATTGCACAAGATTTAAGTCGATGATCTGCGAGAATTACAAGCACACGGTCTCTGACCAAATCATTAGAAGCACTTGGTTTTTTATCCACTAAATAAATTATGCGGGATTCGTAAAGTTGTTATTTTGATTGAAATGCTTGGACTTGTGTTGATTATTAATTGCGGAATCACAGGCAGTAGGTTAATGCTACAAAATCATTTAACATAATTATTTCTAGTGATTGTATAATTAAAAAAAAAAGGGAACATGGAATGGTCTCAATAGTTTTTATTTGGCAGCAATTAAAGCCTTATTTTGGCGCAGTATGATATCAATACCTACTTGCACTGTCTCTTGTATAGATACCAATGTAGGTAATAATCCCAGCCATGAAAATGTTTTCTTATATCGCTGAATTTATATACCAATGACTTTTAATCTCCCATTTTCAGCTCCTATACAATTTTAGTGTGGCAAATTGCCCGAGCAACTTAACAGAGATATTTCTCCCTATTTGAAATAAGATTTAATAGGTCGGGTGGTGTACAAAGGAGCCCCATCTGGCACAAAAAACGAATGGAACTCTTTCAGAAACCATTCGTGTGTTACTGAAAAGCCTTGTATTGATATCGTCTGATTGTTCGTTTTACCATGTATAGCTATAAATGAACAGTAGGTACCTACCCTTGCAATTTATTATTAACCATATCGTTACATTTGTAGCTGGTTTTTCACTAGTAATTAACTTCAACTAGATAATGAAAACCCAAAATGCCCTTTCTTCGTTTACTACTTCGAGTATATCTGCATGAATAAAAAAATTGCTAAATGTTGATATTAAATTGATAGATGATAAAAAATTATATAATAATAATAATATACCTAAGTGGCATACAGAAATTGTATTAAAAAAATTTTTTTATACAGGGTGTATCAGGTAACGCATGCCAAAATGATAGAGGCTGTAGATCTCAGCTAGCCAAACAAAAAACCGTATGGCAGGGGGAAATATCTCAACTGTTTTCGAGTTACAGGGTAATTCATAAATTCGGGATACACATTATTATTTTATTTTTATCTTTTGATCCACTCAACGCAGCGACATTAAACTCTCGTCATACAACTACTATCTTAATGTGCTTTTCGAAAATACCACCAATGTGATCTATCTCTACCACTGCAGGTACACTCATAATGTCAAGTTATCACATTCTTGTCATGGAAATAGTGCGATTTATAAATGAACACAAAAATGTTATATTACTCTCGAAATTGTACAAAACCACTGTATATCGGTTTGTGGCTATGGACATCTTGTATTACGAAATTTTGACCATAACTTCTGAACCTAAAAATTCCCAAATAAAAATGTTGAGTCGAATTACACCATATCTAATGCTAAAATGTTGAATTTGCGAGGGTAGATCAAATACAAAAAATGTGTGCAAAATTCAAGTTCACCCAAAAATAAGTAACGCCATAAAGTTTTAAGGACGTTAATAAGCGAACTTGCAAAGGAATGAAAAGCTAACGATAAGTTGAATAAATACAATTTTTATATAATAGTTTTAAGAAAAGGGATTGGGCATCATAGTATGAAAGCTTTACCCACGACGCTGAGTTAAAATTTCATTTTTTTTCACCAATGATGCTTTTTTCACCCTGCCCTACCGTGGCTATACGTAAAAAGGGTAAAACGAAATTATTCAAGTACATGTCCTTACCTTGTGTTTATAATAAGTGGATAGATACTAGATTTAACTCCATAATATATTCTTCGTTGCTCTTATTACCCCAAAGCATACATAGGATTGTACGATGTAATATAACTCCACTATTCAAAATGCCTTACTCCATTTTGCACTGAGGCAAGCGGTATACTTTAACGATAAGCGACCGTAGTATAAGAGATAGTTCTTGCATTTAGTTTTCCGTAGTGTTAACGATTAAGGGTTTATTTTTCCCCGAGTACACCTAAATTATTTTTAATAAAAGGAATATTGCTTATATAGTATAATATGACAGGCAGAAATAGTTCACACCAATAATTCTAATAGATGTTGACTACAGGCGTTACAAGGCAAAAGTCTAAAGTCAAAATAGCCTACAGATATTCGGGCAGGAATATATATATATACCTTGTGAAAGGAAATCCCTCAGCCAGTTTTGTTACAATATAAATAATTATAATGGAATAACAATTTTTAAAACTCCATGCAAGGATTCCGTATAATATAAAATGTAAAAATTGTGAGAAGTGTACTATTTTACAAAACGATCTCCAAAATGTGCCATTTCGAACATCTAAATAGTCATAAAACGTAAACATTTTTATATATATGGTACACAGCTCGCATTTTATTGAAATAAAAAAATATTACATTTTAAAGTTATTTTAAAAACCCACATGAAATTAAGAAGAACATTTTCGGAAATAGCCACATCCTTTAAGGTTAGGAATTGCCAGAGTATTAAGTAAATTAGGCAGCCGAATGAGTAACAAATTACATCCGACATTCAGTTCCATAAAGCCAAGAAATCGAACACCCTAAAGGCTTTATTCTTTGGGATTTTCTCCTGTCCACCTCAGCGTGTATAAACCGCACAGCGAGGTGCCACAGCGTTGGGTCGCAACAGTAGATCCGTTCACATTATCCATATAATTGGGAAACACTAACAGCCGAATTCAAGGCCTAAAACGTACAAAAAGGAAATCATCCTCGCTGCCTTCTGGCTGTTAGTTTTGTTAAACAGAAGTGCCGCCCTCATTTTTCATTGCCTTCGCCTCACAATATTTTTCAATAGTTGCTGTGTCCGTGCAGAGCGGATAGTTCTCAAAGGACCCAGTCTGTGGGCAACAAACCAAAAAAAAAAGAAACCAACTTATGTAGGTCCGAGCTGCGACAAAAAAAGAAAGCGAGGAGGACAAAATCTGGGGTTAGGAAGCCACGGTGACCCGGCTGCCTGAGGACAATCTGTTCGATTTATTGTTTAACGACTGTACACACCTAGATACCGCTGACAGCGCTTTGTTTGGTGTTTGAGGTAAAACTTCTTCACGGATTAGGCCAACGTCAAATATTTGAACATCTCTATTTTCACATGGGCCAAGTAGCATGGGTGCGCTCGACCTGCACCTTGGTCCCTTTTGGGTGCAGCCATGCTAGAGCGTGTCCAATGACAATTACACGCTCTGTTTGTAGATAAGACAAATATTTTAGAAAGGCCTCCGGTGGGGTTAGATTTTTTTTTTATTTCTCCATTTCTAACTTTGCGAAAGTTGCGAAATAGACAGAGAAATTCCCAGCCATTCGATGAGTAACTCCTCTGGAGAAAGAGTTGCCTACATGATGCATGCCCGGATAGAAATTTAACTCGCCGAGATACCAATGGCTGCTTCCTCGCTCTGCTTGGCTAAAGCCGGGTTCAAATCCCACATAAAAGAGATTTTCTTGCTTTCTCAGGGGTAACGCGTAACTTATTAGTTACCACCGACTTATAGTCCAGGCTCTCATTGATTTTTTGCATACGCTTTAAGCCCCCCTTAGTGGCCCAAATGCACAAAATTCTATATTTTTACAAGAGGGAGGATTAATACGCGCAAAATCAGTCTTTCAATCTCGACATCTATTAAAGCTACAACATAAGTGATGGTGCCAGCAAAGAGGGCGCTTCGAACACTACAACTTTGCTCCACTGCACCCACCACCCATAACCGTAAGTGCAGATTATTCATATAGTAGCCCTAACGTCACTCTATCAAACTGTATACAATTTTTAAAAGAAACAATTTGATTTTTTAAAACCAATTTTTTTTTGGAAGTGTCACACGCTCCGTATTCGTGTACTACACATGTACACGGAAGTACAGGGAAGTCAGTTCAACGGAAGTAAATGGGAGGTATACAGCAGTCAAGAAACCTTACAAGCCTTTTTACATTCTCATACACAAAACAATTCACCTTTTACAAAATCTCTACTGACTGAAAATTTTCCTTTTACAAAATATTTTTGGACTGAAATTTTCCTGTGTGTACCATATATGTATCATGTGCACGGACACGGATTCCCTGTACTACGTGTACTTCGGACTACTACTAGATACTGTACACAGAGCGGGCGAATAGCCATTGCCGTTTTGTTTTTTAAATCGGGCGAAAACTGAACTCATTCAATTTTTAACGGATGGACTTGAGATATTGTAAATTTATTACGAATGAATTTTCTGCAGTACTTAATTTGCTAACCATTGATTAAGATTGAGATGTTCGGACTCAACTTGTCCAAACAGCACCTTTAAAGGTAATTAAATCCCATTGGACGCAGCAACACGCCCTTCGGCAGGTCGACAGCACCGAGAGACCAAACAATTTCTTATAACGAGGCCCTTCAGAAGCGGCGAAATTGACCCCCCGATGACAAGGGGATTCGGCAAAAAAGTGAAGCATGCGAACATTAGGCGGCTGTGAACTGGCAATTCTCCCTCGGGTGGGCATAGAAAAGGAACAGTTGGGTCGAAAAACCTTGGCCTCGCTCTTGTAGCTGCGATCTCGGTGAAGAATCTAAAATGCAGCCTAAATAGTAGGTAGACGGGGAACCTGTCTGTCATAATCACCTACCAACAACACTACCGAAACCCGTCGACCTCACACACTTATTGTCCGGAGCACCTTGGGCTCCTTGCCGATACAAAAAAAACGCCGGGCAAGAAGCGAGGCGGCAAGCCAAAGTCAAGAGGAAGGCTTCGGTGGTGTTCTCGCCTTAACACGGTGTGATCACGGTGAGCAATTTTATAGATGAAACCCAGCATGGATATAAGTCGTAAACACTTCTAAGGCGGGTGGTAGGGCACCTCAATAGGCTCCTTTGTGACACCGGACCAAAAAGAGTCTCTCCTCCAGCGTCCGAAGAATGCCGACGAAGATGATGTTTCTCCCTACGGAGAGTTGCTTGACACCGGGCGGATGCCGCTTTCAAGCTGTTAAATGTCTCAATCCGGCCGGCAGGAGAGGCGCAGGTATATCCTGTTCAAATGGCGTACAGCCATGCCATGCCACCCACATTAAGCGGGAAGGAGAACGCCTTCGCGGCTTCTTCTCTTTTATTTCGCCTTTTTGCAAACAAGTTTTGCACAAAACCATTGGTCGCGTAAAAAACATGAGAGTTCTCAAATTTCGAAATTAGAACGTCGCGGGTCAGCAAGGTATCGTCCTGCATTGGCAAGTTGACTCCATGACCATGGGTGAGGTCTGATCCACGTCACATCTGATTAGCTGGGCCATTTTTAAGGCGGCTTTCCACTCCACTAGCGCCTGCTTTGCGATGAAGTTGCACCAAAAACCACTCGGGGAAAGTGGGGTTACTTTTGCTTTTTCTTTTCCTAGAAAATCGGCTGTAGGCTTCTTAGCGCCAGGGGGTGATAAGGAAGCCATCGGCTAGTGAGTCATTGCATAACATGAATTGATTACAAAGTCCCACCTGTACTGCATCATAAGTGGCAATGTGCATTGTGCAACTTCTTATCATCAAACTCCAGCGGTTTGTCCGAAGGGGTTTCCTTGTAAAAACGTTTCCAGCGGTGTTAGTCATGTTACCAAGAGAGTTTTGTATTTTTAAATCATCATATATATTATTTCTTATCTCAACATCCCTTTTTCTACACAAATACTGCTCCATACTAAATAATCCGCACACCAAACAATGCGTCTTTGCTTATGCCCAATTTGGTTAAGTATTTCTCAAAGGTGTTTTTTTGTCAGTACGCCATATCATGTTGGCGAATTTTCCAACTTCAAGGAGCCTTTATTAAAAACGGCGCTCGGAGATTTTCGGGGTCGCTGATTTCTAATCTGACATCGAAATTTCCAAAATCAAGATGGCCGATACAACATGGTGACCGAAATGGTTAAACTTCAAGGGATTGCCCTGAAAATCCGCACAATGAGGTTTCCGGGGGCGTTGATTTCGAATCTGTCATCAACATTTACAAATTCTATTTCTCAAAGTTTTAAATAGTTTAAAATTAATGGTTTCGAAAAAAAAAACTTTATTTTAAAAACTCTTTATAAAAACCGTATTTGCATAGGAAATGTAGAAGGCGCCATCTATTCCCAATCGGTTTAACTAACATGGACGACAGCTGCCGGTTGGAGTTGTTTACAATCTACTGTAACTTAGAAGGCGCGATCTATTATTCGCACGGGTCAGCTGGTAACTATCCCTTACCATAACATTATATCTATTTGCATTTAAGCAAAGCAGACACAGCAGGCTGACAATCATATGAATAAGATATGTATGTTTGTAGAAAACGCTTGTTAAAGTATTACATCACCCCAAATAGCTGCTGAATGATAGATTTCACAATAAGTGAACATTGTTTCATACATATAACCTTCAAAATGAAACTGCCATTTTGCCTAATGTACACAAATGTACTACCTACAGCTACGACAGTCAGATCAATGAAAGACACATTCAAAAGGCCTTAAATGTTTTTATGACCCGAAAAAATAGAAAAATACACACATCCATGCGCCGCGCCGGTTTAATAAAATCGTATTTAATGTTTTGATCAGCATTGCACCAGATGTGGCGCATACGGCAGTGCCATCGACCACCGGCTTATTAGAATGGAATAAAATCCGTCACCAAACAATCTCTCATGAGAAGATCGTGGTGATTTACTAATTGAGGACAACGTCAACAACAGCGCGAGGTGATGAATAGACAATAAACGAGCTGGTGAAGTCTCCGCACATGGGAGGGTTCGCGTATAAAAATCTTTTCTCTAAAAGGGTTTCGGGTTCGGTTCTCTTAGTTCCTGAAGGTACAATTAATCCAACATCCCACCATGTAGACGAAGCGATCATATTACCACGGTGAACTCATTTCGTAATGAACACACAAAACACTCTTTGGCTTTTATTTGTTCGAATGCAATTAAAGAGGAGAGATGCAATTAAACCGTCGTGGATGCAATCGGGCGACGGAGGGGGCACTGTGCCAGCCGATCGAATGAAATTTGTTTTGTTGGACGCAGCCCGCGAGGCGGAAAAGAATGCACCTCAAGTGCATCTCTGGCCAGATGAAGTTACAATAGAACCCGACAACCCAAAACAATTGCTGTGCAGTATTCCGCGCCGCCGTGCAGGTGGTGTCCATAGCCCCAAGTGCGCATATGGCACATGAGATCGCTCGCTCGGTAGAAAACTGTCAAGCCAGCAACTTTCCTGTGTTCCACTGCTGTGGAGGTGTTTGGTGTGATTGGCCTTCTTTATCTCGCGGCGCAAGTTTGTTGCCACTGATAGCGGCCTAACTGACTCTTGGGAGCTGATTATCGAGTGGGATATGTCGCAAGCGTAGCGTGCGGAGCACAATCAATGTTGACTTGCACACAGCATGGGAAGGCGCTCTATGAGTACGCACTTCTAAGATTTAATTTTGTTGGGAACATTTCTCGAACTCACTTTTGTTTATTTTCAAAGAGTACCTTTTCCTTTATTAATTTTGTTGATGTGTTTAATTTGAAATTTTTTTTAATTGTAATTTTTATAGGGACGCTTGCTTGATCGTGTAGAACTTCTCTCTCATTTCATTTGTTGATATACGTATGATTTTGTAGGACGTTGCCACCACATTGCAGAATAGTTTTTTGTGATTATCTTGGAAACCGTTGATCGTAGATAAAATTACAAAAGTCCTTTTTTGCTGAGTTTAAAATTTCCCACCTTTTCTATTTAACACTTCCTTTTTATAAAATCAATAATAGTAGTAAAATGTTTAGGGAAATTTTGTGTTGATCAAAAGTTGTACCGTGAAATTGTTGTCCACTGTGGCGGCTGACACTGGTGCCCTACAAGGTTGGATTATTGGTTTATCATTTAGGAAGTACCCTCCACTAATCCCACATGCCAAAACTGATCCTATTTTTTTTAATTTTATTATTTATTTAATTGGTCTAAGGGAAATGTGTGCGCTTTCAACCAACCAACCCAAGTTAGCATGAAAACAGCCATAGAGCGTTTGTAGCCACCCAAAATTTAAGCAATAATTCAGGTCTGATGAGATTTACATATAGACTGGTGAAAAGCTTGTCGCCAGCGCTGGTAACCAACTTTTTACATATATAAACTCAACTTGTAGAGAAATCATCTTAACATCTTAAAACATATGCCACAGATGGCATTTCAAATGAAGTTGTCAAAATAGTCGTGTGCCAGGCATGATATAAATGAACATTCAAGTGAAATTTCATTCAACCACCCAGTGTGTGGAGGTATGAAGATATTCACCGAAGTGACAAAAAACTATTTGCTCCGTGTGTTACTAACATAATCTAACGGATATTTAAGAACACAAAATATGACACAATTTCAGTTAATATTGCTCACTGAAATAAAGTAGGTAAGTAATTGCGAATAAATCCCATTCAATTCGCCTCATTGAGCTCAGCTATGATTTCTAACGATTCGCTTCATTTCCAAAGGCAAAATCAGCCGTATAATGATGAAAATGTGTAATTGTTATTCTAAGGGGCATGCGCGACTGTGGCACTTATCATGCTTAGGTCGGGAATTAAACGAGTTTGTAAGCGCCGCGCTGGATGAAATGACGCTTAGCGGAGAAATGCGCACCTCTTCGGTCTATTTATCAGAGGAACGGCACTACTGTATGTGTTGTAATGTAATTATTCAATCACTAAAACGTATACACGTCATATTTTTACTGAGTTCCGCATCCACGTAAGCATTTACAGTTTCACTTCAGAAGCATGTTCAGTGCATTAAGAAGAACCGATTTGATGAACATTCGCTTTATTTTTTTTTTCGGATTATCCTGCCATTTTCTACCAAATTGATTTATACAGAGTGTTTCACGTAAAGTGTTACGAAGCAATAATACAATCTAAACTATTTTCTTTTTAGGAAAAATAAAACGAGCCACTATTGTATAAAGTTAATAATTCATTATTTGTTGTTTACAATTGAGAAAACTGCCTTCAAAAGCATCGCTTCCTGTAGAACTTCATAATGTGTGAATCGATGTTGACGGTTCTTATTTTGTTGTGTAGATTATGTTCCTCGTTAGGAACCCCGCCACTTCCACACAACCACCACAACACCACAATTGTTTATAAATTGTGTGAAATTTGCGAGAAAAGGGGCATCGGCAGGTTTTTGTGGTTGCTGATTTTAAATATGCAGCACAATTTTGAAAATTCATTGCGGCGGATTCAATATGACGGACTTCGAAATCTTAATTTCTTAAATGTTGACACATGAGATTTTTTAAATTCTCAAGATAGCGGACTCTAATTTTGAATTTTTATAAAAGTCAACACAGTTGAGTTTTTGGAGTTTTTAGAGTTCACGGATTCCAAATATAGTGAGTGGGTTAGTATCCAGTTTTGAAAATTTAAAATGGCGAATCCTAAATAACAGATTTCATTAAATGTTCACCATAGCTGGTATATTTATTTATATAATGATACTTAGTTGTAAAAGCATCACATGGCGGTTCCAATTGGCTAACTATAAAATAGATACAAAGTATTCAGAAAAATAGGTTCATGGAAGGAAGCTTTTATGGCCGCTGATGTAAATATTATGGCTAACTGCTGTAAACGGTACTTAACTTAAGTACACAAAAGAAAAACTATACCTTTAGCTGCATTTTTATTGCAAAACGTATTACAAACTTAACGCGTTAAAACATGTTTAGTGTTTTCTGTAAAACCTAAACCAATTCCCGAGGGTGAATCGAAATGCATTAACACATATACCTACCACGCAAGAAATTGTATAGATGGATTCATTGCGGCTTGAACTTAAAGAATTTCATTCGTCTCGGAACCCGAAGTCGCAAATGATTGTTTAATGAATGCCTTTTTAACTTAATTACATCCGACTGGCTTTTATATATACTCGTATCTACTGAACTTATAAACAAGTTTCCTATTCCCTGCAATTTTCCATTTTATTATCAACTCAGAATCATTGGGGAATTCGTAGGTACTAAAAATAATGAAGTAAAATTCTGTTAAGAATATTTAATAACAAACTAGACACCTTTACGACTTTTGATTTCCCTTTCCTAATTTTAACTTTTGTCTTAAAAAATTTGCTTAACCTTTTGACCGATGATCAGAAAAATAAAAGCCAAAACCTTAACGTGTTAGCGAAGTCTTTTACGATGAAAGATGCTCATAAAATCTGAATCATATTTCATCGGGCAATGAAAGCAAGCTCCAAATATAAAACCGATGAAATATTTCTTTAAGCATTAAGACAGGTAGACCGGATAAAGGCTGTCTAAAATCCGACAACTTTGTGCAACAAAATTTGCTTGGGTTGTTATAAATTATCTGATCCGGCGATTTTGTCAGTCTGGCTGAAAGCTGGTGTGCTAAAAGGCAAGAAAAACCAGACTTGTTAAGAGTTACAAAAATATTTTGACTCAGTATGTTCAAGTGCTCCGAATTTGATTATATCTTCGAAATACAGACCATTGTCCCAATAATTTGGGTGGTCTCTTTGTGAGCATAAAAAGTGCGGCCGACAATTTATAATGTTGCACCGAAAATAAAAGTGTAAGACTAACCATGAAAAATGCTGAACAGTAACACCTTTACAAATAGACACGTTCCCCCGCTAACTACCTATAAAACACCAAAACATCCCAGACAGTTCACTTCATATTTAGCTTCGGTTCATACAAGTTTTTTATGGGACTGAGGCCTCATATTATGTTTCTGTCCGGTGTGACAAAAGGCATGCACTAATAACCAGTCAAATAGCTGTCAACACTTGGGACCAAAGGAGGTACCCACGCATTGTACCCCTGTACATTGGCGGCACTGCGCTTGGGATACCTGGTGGATTCTTGTACAAAAGTCTGTTTCTTTTGCATTTTAAATTAGGTTTCTGTCAAAGACGTGAATTCGCATATCCGTGGCTAAAGCAGAAATTTACTTTGTCGCCTCTGGAATATTGTATGTATTCCTTTCGGGCCGTAACATTCGAGTGTTCTAACAAAGGGAAGAATGAAAAGTGCTTGAAAGCAATAGGGAGATAATTAGGAGTTCGAATTTTTGAATTATCCGGATAAACCACATCAAATTTAATATTGTTTTATGTCATGTCTAAAAAACCCCTACTGCGAATTTGTACACGCATTCGATAGGATAAGAGAAGATAAAACCAACAAGTGCGAGTCGGACTCCATAGTTACGCCAACGAAGAAGAACTGGACTCTTAGACCTATTGAAACTCGGATTTGCTCGACACTGTTTCACTGAACTTCAAAACAATTCAATTCAAAAAAATATAAAAAAAAATGGTTAAGACCACGTCGGGTGTGCGTCAAATAGACTACGACTTGATGCACATTACAACGAGGCGAGGGGTGATAAATGTGGGCTGGTCGGCGAGCGCATTGGAGGTTGTGATGGGTGCAACCATGTCGACGCACTTGATGAAGACTTTGAAAGCAAGTATTTCGTGACTGAAGGATTTAAATGAAAATGTCCGATAAAATGTTGTGTTTCATTTTATGGGACCTATCTAATGGAGTAAGTGAACAAAAAATATTTGAGCACAATGTTCACTCTATGGGAGGGGCTCCAAAATAAAGAGTTGTCCAAAAATTTCACTATTTCTGGTTTTCGGCCATCAATCTACATCCGTGTATTAAATCTTATCTTAATAGGAGGATGAGAGGATGGACCGCAAAAGGTTTTCTACATAAAAAGTTGTATGTTCTTTCTCTACCTGGGCATGTTTCATCTCTATGGAAGGCAAAGATATGGGCAGTTGATAAGTATGAAGGAGGTATATTATGGTAATTACATGAATTTCGGAGGAAATGTAGGAGTAACGTGAATTTTTGGAAAATATTAGAGCATTTTTCCACCTTCACAAATGACTGTACCTGCAGTGGTAGAGGTAGCTCACCAGTAGTGGCATTTTTGGAAATCATATTGAGATCGCATAGTATGGCGTAAGTTTAATGTCACTGGGTTGGGTAGAAAAAAAGATATATGTATAAAATATGATGTGCATCCTGAATTTATTAATCACAACAGCTCCCAAACAATTCCCCCTGCCGCACGATTATTTGTTTGCCTACATGAGATCTATCACCCCATTCCCTTTTGTCCACCATAGATGAAACACCTACGATTAGATACCATAATGTACGTAATTAGTTTTATACGTACTTATTTACAATTATGAATTATAATTCTAATAATAGCCAATAAAACAATTTGACTCTCTAAAGTATTCGCGGGTTGCCTTATGGCCTTGCGTTAGTGTGTGTTTAAGGTCCAGTCCTGTGGTCTTGTCAACGTCTTTCTCTTATCAAATCTATTTATAAGATTTGGACAGCATTACGCAAAGTTTCAATACAATTCAAAGTAACCTTTACAAATTTCTACCAGCTGATATCAATCTCCATATAAATCAATTAATAATTGGGCGTTCGATCCTCTATCGCAAGCGTACATTCCTCCCTGACAGCCCTTATATTTGTCATAGAGCGAACATTCCTCGGATACTTTCTAATTGTCCGTTTGGTAATGTCATTGAGGCGATAGGGGACGATGTGCAGAATTCCATTTGCCGTGGAGCACATATCTCAGTCGCGGTTCCTCCATTTGGGTGCTCGAGCGCATTGAGTAATAACAACAATAAAGAAAATTCAAATGGCAACAAAAGCCTCTTAAGAGCGGAATTCTCGAAATCAAGATTTGGGACTTCTTATGGTGCCCGACTACCCGCAGACTTGGTGCGGTTTCGCCTTATATTTTTTTCTCCTCCTGCATAGTCGATCTTTGTAGTGTTCCCTATAGTGCTGCGAGGAATCACCCAGGCTGTGGATGCGCCGCAAAAAGCTCGACGCGTCCAACACTGCATATCGGCTCGGGGGCCACCGGTTGCAGTTTTGTTTTTTATCACTACCGGCCAGGTATTTCGATTCGGTCTTTGGCAGATTTCGCAATATTTAGATGCAGACGACCGACGACGGCCGGGCAGAAACAGAATTCGCATCACCAGCACCCAGCTAAGATGATGATATGACACGAAGCAACAATACTACGTACGGACGGACAAACATTCGTCGGAGGAGCCGGCCAAGGGTCTCCATCCGCCGATGGTGCTGCACTCAAGAGAAAATTGTTTTTCGTTTCCTTTTTCTTGATTTAGTCGCCGCGGTGATTTTTTGTTATCGCGACAGCATAAATATGTTATTTGCATACCCCCGTCGAAATTTATGTCCCAAATGCCATTGGACGGCACACTATGCGACACCTCCTGATATAAAGCCGGGAACGTTTAAATACTGCCAATTGACTCCCGTCGGGTTAGTATCAGGGTTCGCGATCGCGTCTGCTCCCATAGTCTTTGTCTCCGACCCTCTCAGCTGCTCCTGCACGAAATCGATCATCAGCCGATTAACGGCGGTAGTTTCTCACAATTTTGAAAAATTAAAAAATTTGTTATTGTTCGAACAAATCTTTGACTCAGTCCAGTCACCCATTCTGAGAGAAATTCTTTTGGACTGAGGGAAAAGCACTCGCCTCCTCTGATTTATCGGACTCTGGCGGGGTGAAAATAAAATTGCTGTTACGAGTTGAGATAATATCACTCTGCATCTCCATAAGTCTGAAGATCATACCGAAAGGGAATTTTATGGATTTAACTTCTTTTCACCAAAGCCTACGTGATGATCGTCTTAACGCACTCGCTTTATTGCTTCGGGCACGAATGCAGCGAGGCTTTAAAATGATCTAAGAGGACAACGCTGATCGAATCTACTGAAAAAGGAATAAACCACTCTGTCAGCGAAAGGACTATAACTCATGCTGGAGCTCAGCAGTGATTGTTTGTCTCAGACGAACCCCTTGACCGCCACAATTAATATGCAAGCTGCGATCGTCACAAAGATCGTATCGAAGGATGCTGATCGCCGAATGCGCTTTATTGTTTTTTAGAGAACTTGTTCTTTACACTTTCTCAAATGTCAGGTCTTCCCTACTTGTACCTCTGAGAGCATTTAATATCGGAATTGAGTCGCCAATTTTCGCGTCTTTACTGGACGAATTCCTAATTACGTTGATATTAATTCAGACCAAATCTGAAAATAAATGTCAGTTTTAACGACTGTTTTTTGTGTTACATGAGATGCTGATTTCGAAAACAATATTTTAAAAAATTACAAGACATACAGTTTTACCAGGTTTTGTAGTTTTTGGGCTTCTTTCGGCCCTGCTACTGAATTAATCTCACGTGTTGGATAAAACTCGAGTTTGTATTCAAAATCAGCGCCCGGTTCATCAGTTAACTATACATGAACGGTCGGGAGGTGCAATTTTCGATGACTTTGTCGCATAAATCTAGCTGAATTTGCTGGATGGCGTTCGTTATGTTGACTTCGAGGGCATCAATTGTTTGTAGTTTATTCGCATGGATCTGTGATTTAAGATAGCCCCAAAGGAAGAAGTCTAAAGGCGTTAAATCACACGATCTCGGTGGTCAGTTCACTTCGCCGCCGCGCGAGATTACCATGCCCACAAATCGGTCGTGCAGAATGTCCATGGTGGCACATAGCGCCGTCCTGTTGGAACCACATGTCGTCGGTATCCATGTCATACAGTTTAGGCCAAGGCCGCCAGACCAAAAACCAAACCTTCCATGGTGATTTTCCACACAATACTGAACAATTTACAACAAAATTGAGAGGTGTTGCTTTAACAACATGCCCGCTATAACCTAAAAAAATTCGAGTGTCCATATTGAAAAATCCTTTAAAATACATTTCATGTGAGCCATACTTCAGTTGCGAGCGGTACGTTCAGTGTTAAAAGCGATGTATTAAGATTCACGAGCGAAGTTATTCAAGCCCTAGATTACACGTGCACCATACTTCATACTCCTTTATGAGTATGAGAGGGCAACTCAGGTATAATTTAATGTTGTCTACTTATAAATGGATTTTATCTTTCAGTGTGACTCTTGTGAGGCCATTAATATATGAATATGGTAAAAAAGGACAGGGTCAAGAATTGAGCCTTGGGGTACACCATAATGGAACTGGATAGGTACAGCTAGACCGGTTTTTACCATCGTTTGTCTTGAGTGTATAAAAAAAATAACTACAATTCTACAGAAGCAGTTAAAACTTCGAATTTCGATTTTTCTGTAAATTTTATAAATATTATGGATTACGGAATATTTCATATATGTACATACACTAAACAGAGTTATTGGAGAGGTAAAAACAAGCTAAATATTTTACAGAAAAACATATCTTAATTGATAGATTCGTTCGATCTCGTGAGATTGGATAGAATTAAATGGAATTAAAACTCACTTTTACGATTTTGTTTTTGCCTATCGATAACACAATATAAAAATTATTATTAAAAATTACCAAAACCATCCTCCACAGATTTTCCTGTTTTGCCAATTTGGTATGATACCCCAATAAAAAGCAGTAAAGATAAACTGCCACTCTCCAATTTCCCTGTTTCACTGTAATAAAAAAGGAAAGATATTGGAGGACAAGATATTTCCCAAATTGGGAAAAATCAGACCCTATACTGATAAATATGAAAATTGACTAAAATAAGTGCTACCCTTCCACCTCTTCAAAAGCCAACAAAAGCGGCATGACATTTCGGAAAACATCCCAAACTGCCGTGATCCCCTAATCAAGATTACCCCGAAAGGTCAAAAATTAATGCAACAGAAGAATTAATGAAGCCGCCAAAGAGATGGCACCGCATAAATTGCAGATAATTGCACGAGCTTTTCAAAACAATTAAATCTTTGCGAAAACTTTTGTCGCGACTCTTCTGGGCAGCATCCACTTTCTCACACTGGACCACACTGCAGCTGGTCATTCTCTCCCCGCACCGAAATCAGGCGGGAAGAGATTTAGTGCCCGCGAAAGCTCCCTCAGACCGTACCTTGCTTAGCGTAAGCATTTTTAAGTAGACTGAAATGAGATCCTTCGGGGTTATTGCATCGAACTTAACGGTGAGATCAGTAGATGCTCCATTCCCAGACTTTTAATCGTGCCCAGCTGTGTAGGTGGCTGGACAAAAAACGTGAGAATTTCGACTTATGACGGTGTCAATTTGCCGTCTTAACTTTTTCTTTCTTCTGGTTGTGAAGAATGTGAGTAAGAGTTCGACGGGTGATCTCATCGGGAGCTCCTCAAGGTAATTTAACCCATCCAGAGAAGTCGCGATTAATTACCAGTTCATCAAAGGTAAATGGCTGGGCTAACTGTACAGCGGCGGAAACTTCTTTTATTATTAATATTCGCAAAAAAATACAAACAAGATGTTGCTGGTGGGCGACTTGGAGAAACTCTTTATTTGTGCTGCCTTGAAGACTTCAAGTGATACTTGAAAATTTTAGCAGTGTTCCAACTGCATGGAACCAGACTCCTGTGGCGAGCGCTGTTCTGCGCCTCGAGATTTCATTTTAATCAAAAAGTAGCTGACGTGTAGTTACACTGATTATCCAATTTGCTCTGTCTTCACTATAATTAGCCCCCATACTCAATCCTTAGCAGGGCATTCGTAAGTTTTGATTTCATCTCAATATCAGAAAATTTTCAGCCAGTGGCCGGCAACCGGAACATTATTTTGCCCCCTGCGGACTAATGCGGACTGATATCGCAATTCGGTTAATTGAAGTAGTTGGATTGCACCAGAGGTCCAGAGTCCGTAGCCTACAGATCGCAGATGAGAGATATTAC
Organism: Neoitamus cyanurus; assembly: GCA_947538895.1. NCBI lineage: Eukaryota > Metazoa > Arthropoda > Insecta > Diptera > Asilidae > Neoitamus > Neoitamus cyanurus. Next base: position 37,561,763 of record OX384543.1, read on the forward strand.
AGGTGTGAACATCGAACTGATTGGTAATTAGATTTCCCCAATTAATAAGGAACAAAACTCTATGTACTTGTTTAAAAAAATGTATGTAGTGCAATTCGAATTACTGCGCGACAATAAGGCCTGCATGGCTTACACCATAAGAAAACTAACTTTTTTTCTATTGCATTTAATATTTCTGTGCTCAATACAAAGAAATCCTCGAAAATTAATGCTCTATGGTACATGCAGAAAAGGAAACACACTACCGAAATTTGTAAATTCAGAGAAGTGGTGTCGGAAATTTAGAATAGTCGAGTGGATAAATCTTCACGACAAAATGCTTCAAAGAGTAAGAAAGTCGATAAAAATGTTGTGCTTGGACGGAAGTTGAAACATAACATTTCCTATCCCTATTTCCATACATTGATTGGCAGTGACTCAAATTCCATTCACATTTCATCTAGTGATATTTCAAATTTTCTCCTCAATTACTGAGAAACCCATTCTATTGCCTTACTTCATTTTCACGAGTAAAAATTTTTTTTTCACTATTTTCAAATATTTTCTATTTTCAATTTACACATATTTTTAGATATTTTTCAACAGTATTAGTAAATTTATTTTCCTTCATTTTACACCTGCTTCCTATTGCACCCTCTTCCTACTGTGACTCCCTCTATATGTCCCTGCTGTCTGGGGAAGGTCTCATATTTGAACATTTTGATGATGAGATTTGAACCCCCTAGTAGATTAATATTTTCGCTAAATGTATTGAATCCACAATTTTAAATTTGGAAATTTTGATGGCATGTTCGAAATCAGCGACCCCCAAAACTCCTTGGTTCCGATTTTCAGAGCAATCTCTTAAAGCCAAACTTTTTCAGTCACATTGTGGATCCGCCATGTTGAATTTGGAAATTTTATAAAATTATTGTATTCCCATCGATTCTTAATACGTGTGCAAAATTTCAAATTATTCAGACGTCTGGAATTGGGTGAAAATTAATTTGAAAGATTACGTTACATTCAGACATTCAGGTCAAGGTAAATAAAAGCGGTTAAAAAGAAATTCAATTGTCATTTCACCTCACACACATTAAGCTTCTTGGTTACTTGTAGCCACGTGGTCATGGGCAAAACAGAAGATTTCTTATCATCAAACTCAGAATGGTTGTTAAAACATCAAAGTTTAATTTTAATAACCAAGATAAAATTTGCTAATGCAAAAGTGTTTTCTCTTTTTTCAGATCACGGCCGAAACTGAGATGCACTGAGTTAAAGATGACAGGAACAACGGTATGATGTTATTTTTGGAAATAATTGATTTTGTTTCAAAATTGTGGATGTAATGGAAATGCATGTCGCTATCGCATGTTCGAATCAAGAAAGTGGCCTCTGTTAATTTCGTGTTGGAGTTCATGCAATTGCAGCATGGATCGTCGATAAGGAATCTGATTGGCATTTTTAGTTTTACTCATCCCCCACGAAATGTTGAAATAATCAAATTGAATCATGTTGGGAATTTACTTCAACTCATTTAACTCTTTAATCGAATGTGCTTCACCCACGTCATGGCACGTCAGATCAAAACCCCCAACAAATTTCACAAGACTAAGCTGGAAAACTTCTGTTGTAAATCTAAATATAGATTTGGTACGCACAGCATTCTTTAGCTTTCGAACGTATTTGCAAACTTCCTAAGAACAATGGCAATTTACAACACCGGCTTTAAAAAAAATCATGAATTTACAACTAGAGATTGTGAGATATTGCGCAATCTAGTTATAGTAACATTCTCTCTCTTATCGCTATGTAATTGTGAAGTTCAACCAACTCGAGGTGAACTTCAGCGTGAGTTAGCATACCGATTAGTTAAGAATAAATACATTGTACTCGATACTTCCTAAAACTCGTCGTAGGTTTTTCCGAAATAGTTCTATTGATTGATCTATCGATATGACGAAATGCGATGTGTTAATGACGGCTTTTGGTTACGTAGCCAACCGTCTCCACCAGCTTCATTAGTTAATGGAATCATTGTTTAGTTCAAAATAGCTTCTGTCAAAGGTCCTTAAATTTACTATCGTTCTAGTTTCCATCTAGAAGTTGCCCGTTTGCATACACAATTTCTAGTGACTTTCCAGATTTCATGGCAGAATTCGCGGGTGGTGAACTAATAAACTTCCTTAAATGGCATGACATTCGCGAAAAATGTGTCACCGAATCTATTTTTGAACAAAGTCTCTAGTTTCATCAATAGTAAAACCTCATTCATTACATCGACTGGAAGTGATGGTGTGGACTCCCACTCAGGCCTTAGGTATTTCGTGCCAATGAATAATACGGTAGATCACTACCAGCAAGAAGCCGCTTGGCGCTAAGCCGGTTTTTTTTGTACACGGTGGGCGTTCAAGCGGTATAACAGGAACGGTGAATCAACTGTAATTTACTTCCGTTTACTGAAAATATATCTCGCCATCCGCAACCCCCAATGATCCCCTAATACCTCTGATAAGAGTTGTCCTGGACCACCCATTGACACTGCATCTCCCCTGGAGGTGATAAGAAAAAGCTGTTTCCGGATCGATCTTATCAGACGAAGTGCTCCAGACTGAGTGGGTCAAAGTCATTACCATGTGATAAGGAATTCTTGATTTTCATTGAGACCGCTTCTCGCTGGTTTCACCTGATATGCGATACTAAATTATCACAAGCCCGCGAATTCTCACATGGCTAAATGTGTCGCAGGTAAACAACCTCCCGTAAGTTTTTATTTCCCCTCAGCCGGCGAGTATCACAACAGAAACATGCGATAACATCGCCTCCGGTCGATCGCACTCTCAAGATTAGCAGTGTACTCAGCCGAACTGGAAATGGACTTTTCTTTTCGATTGATATCGACCAGATTGGATTTCATGTCGACTCGACTTCAGTGCCGGCTATCTCGGACAAATTTGACGGTAATTATGCCAATTACAGCTGTAATTCACGCAATCAAGAGCAAATCAACACCACGTAACGGAAAGTGTAACGATATCATTATGCTCGACATGAAACTGAGACACCTGGAGTAATTGACGACAATTCTTTTTGTCGGTTTTTTGTATAATTAGGTCTCTACTCTGGTGGCGTCGTGTGGTGCAGGAACCCTCTGAAAACAAAAGTGTTTTTTTAACTCTCTTTTTTGTTTTCCCTCGCTCGAGGAAGTTGTTAGCAAGAAATTTATGCATCGTCCTCTCGCTTCTCTTATTTATGTCTTTATGAGGCAGGAATTTCAATAATTTGCATATTGCTCTAATATACCCCTATAAATCTATCTATGGAAATAGAGCGATATTGATAAAACCTGCTTAACTCAAGACCATAAACCTAACGACAAAATTGAAAAGAAAAATATAATATTGCAGGAGATACCGTACGGAATGTTAGTTGAAAACAAAAAAGCATAAACGGCAGTCGATGAGTGTTAGTCGATTGAAAAAAAAGGTCGACATTCGTTTGTTAGTAGTTAACCAATCAACATTGACATTACCTGGTGTTCGGCAATGTCTTATTATTTGCAGCAATTTATAACAATTAGGTGAACAAATTAATTCTCAGCTCCTATAAATGAAATCAGCTGTAGCACTTATCAAGTGATAAAAAAACTTATCAGACATTGTACACTTTTCTCAATAAAACAAAACAAAAATATTCTACCGAGTCTAAAACCCCTCATACAAATCGACGATCAGTTTTTTTATCGTGGAATTCCTGTATACGGGAAGATCTATCCACAGATTGAGAACTTTTAGTAGTCCACAATGCTGGATGCGTGTTATACATGTATATAAATAATATCCGGAAGCTGAAGTGCTTACGTCACACATATGTTACCTCCAAAAATCTGCCTGACGCCACCGATCTGCATTTTAGCACAACAGCGCAAATGTTCGGGCCGTTTTTGTGATAACATTCTACGGTATTCTAAATAAGCTAACATCGATATAAATGCAATATACTTAATATGTGAATAACCCAAATCACAATAGAAACTCCATTGACAACGGCCACACTCTTCAACAGGAACCAACAGAAAGAAAGGAGGTTTGTTGTAAGTCCGATGAAAAATAATAGCGCTGTATATGGTGTGGATCACAGAAAAATTACGGAACGTACAAAGCCACATTTCTTAGAACGTCCAAATATACGTCAGCGGCAATTTGTAAATATATGCCTTTTTCTCTTTATACAATACGCTGCCGCAGAAATGGCCCACCATAAATCGTAGTCACCTGGCTGCTACCAGTTCAAAATTCAGTTTGAATAACGATAAGATAAGAACTTCGAGACAGGGGGTTGAAGCATATTCGTATATTTGGCGAAATTACATTCCTTTAGGTGGTTTCCCAAAATAGAAAATTGAAAAGATTTCACCTAATCAGTGAGTTCGGTGGTTTTAATCGAACCTATTTGCTTAAGCGTACAATTTAAATACGTCACAGTTCGCCGACTGACTTATGATGACGAGTGGCTCAGTGCCCTTGTAGGCATTAAGTTGGAGGTAAACCACAAGCGATGATGATTATGATGGTCAATTTAAGGCTTGGCTCGAATTAGTAAACCGGGGAATTATTCGAAGAGTTTCAATTGCCAATTACCTATAAAAGGTTGTAAAGAGGTGCCAAATTATGATTTACATAAGGGGATTTTTTGTACAGGAATTTCAAGCAAAGGTTTTTTTTTTGAAATACGGTTTGACTAATATGGAATTACATGACCATATTTTGGTAGCACTATTCGTGTAGTTCAATTGACCATATACCAAGGCCTGACGAAGCTTCGCTATATATGGAACTAGTGCTTATTAGAATGATTTGCTGGACCTTGGATTTAACCATGACTATATTATATTATACTTACAATGACTCAACACTTGTTACTGCGACTACAAACTCTAGTTGCTTTCGCATAATTTATATAGGTTTTTGACGACAATATAGTAGCTTTGACTGAAGTATACAAATGTTTGTACCATTAGAAATATACCCATTGCAACTATATCATGCGGCTAAAAAATTAAGTTGCTTCGACTAGAATAATGATCACTATATCGTTAATATTTAATCTCCATGACTATATGGTATTTTTAACTATTTGTTAGTTCTTCAGAGTTCATACAACTAAAATAAGTAGAGGCTAGGGCCATAATATGAAGACCCCTGTAACAATAATCATGCTTACTGTTACTGCACTTCATAGTTGCCGTGACGAGAATTATGAACACTTAACGTTAAAATTCAGTCCCCTTGGCTAAATTTAAAAGGACACAGAGGCCACTTTAAAGTCGCACCCACTAACATATGTGACTGTGGTGCTTTCTTATATTTAAATAAATGAAAAGGTTTTAAAAACTATTAGTACATGTATCTATTTTACATATTATTTGCAAATAACGAGATACAAGTCGAAATACGACTTTTAAATATAAATAAAACAAGTCATGCCTGAGGTATCCACTCCAATTTAATTTATTTGAAAAACAATGTTTTATCGCATTTAGTATGGAATACAACCTAGTTTAAATGTCTGCCGCGGCTTTGTTAGGTGCCATGTATTCGGGAGGTCCAATTTTCGATAACTTTGTCGCATTAATCTAACTGAACTTTGGTAGATGGCGTTCGTTCTGTGCATTTTGCGGGCATCAATTGTTTGCGGTTTATTCTTGTAGATCTGTGATTTAAAATAGCCCCAAAGAAAGAAGTCTAAAGGCATTAAATCGCATAATCTCGGTCACCAGTCTCAAATCGCTCGTGGAGAATGTCCATTATTGCATGCGCTGTGTGGCACGTAGCGCCGTCCTGTTGGAACCACATGTAATCGATATTTATATCATTCAGTGCAGGCCACAAAATGTTGCTTATCATCGATCTATAGCGCTCTCCGTTGACGTCCTCAAAAAATTTTTTTGGCGAAATTTGGGCCAATTTCCGAATACGTACCACCTAGCAAAGTTTTTTCAAATAAAATTAAAATGGAGTGGAGATCTCACACACAACTTGTTTTTATTTTGTCCAGTATTGTACCCCAAAACAATAATTTTCAGGATTAACTTTTAAACATTTCTTTGTCTGCTTTGTACAAACCACATTTTCGACAATGGATTGCATTATACCACGGATAATTTCATTGGTATCGAATAAACCCCAAGTGAGTTCACAATAAATGTTGACCGATGATTAAATATGTAAATATTCAATTGTAACGATATGTCTAAACTGCTTAAGCTCAAGGAGTGTAAAGAGGCTTCCCCCAACAGCCAGCCGGTGGCGGTGATACATAAAATGGTTGACTAATCTCTTTCCAGGGATCTGTCCAAAATACAATATGAACAGTATGCATTTTCTATCCTGACTAATAACGTACACAAACAGTGTCCCATACAATAAAAATATCCCCCAAATCGAAAATCCCTTATCACACCTGGAATACGTCACATTTGAACCTGCAAAAGTATCTAAAAATAGAACGACATTCCCGAAGATACCTTCTGGTCGACAATATTATCAAATAAGTGTTTACCTAGTCCGATACAATCTGATATAAGATATGTCGCGCGCCTCAAGTCCGCAAAAAAGTAAATATATCGCCCTCCCCGGCCCGGCCCAGCTCCTCCTTTTATGGCTATTTGCAAATCGTACGTATATGTACATCAAAAAATGTACTGCATATTCTTGGAATAAACGATAAAGGCACGTTATCAGTATAAAAAGGCTTTTTCCTCCAGCAGATCGTTAGTCTCTTGCTTCGATCACTCAATTGATCATAGAATTATAAGTGCTCATACGCTTGGAAAGCTTGTGAATTCGTTCTTCGTTCAAACGTGAAATAGTTTAAAGGCAGTTTACAAAAAATGGAAGTGCATACTAAAAATTCATTTGAGCAAAGTAAGTTTGACGTTTTTTATTGAAAGTGAATTAGTGAGTGGGGCAGCGTCTAAGAAGTTACAACTCGTCAATTACAAAAGGAGAGATTGATAGTGCTAGTGTGACACGGCCTAAAAATTGTGTGACATTTAAAACATTTGGAATGCGTTTTAACTCTGGCATCGATATTTTGAAAGTTAATCTGAATGTACACACGCATTCTAACGATAGAAGACATTAGTTATATCGTGTCTATTGCATAGAATGATTAATAATAAATCAATATGGCTTTGTAGTTTTCCATATAGCAGAGTTGCCTAAATTTGTCTAATATTTTTATTTAGAACATTTATTAATTTGTGGTTATTGGAAATTATATAAAGGAAAGTGATTTGACTTTTGTGATAGTTAAAATTCAAATAACTTCTCTTAAAGAGAACAAAAACGAAAAATTAATGACTGCTACTCAAAAGTTGACTTATTCTCAAAACAAAACTAAACCTGAATGACAATTAAGGTTATACACCATTCCGAATGCTTCAACTAAGGACAATTTATGTCACACCACTAAAAAGAAAAGATTTCTTTGCGTAACAAAAGTTTCATTGTTAAGCATATATCTAAAAAAACCTCTATGCTGTTCACTTAGTAGGACTAGTGCAAAGCGCAAACATTTCTAACTAATTGCGCGACAAAAAAAACAATTTAGAGGCAGACATTTTAAGTTAGTCTTGAAGTTTTTTATTAAAACGAAGCCTTTGGTCGTAGTACGAAATTCAAGATTTATGGATTAGTTATTAAACTTTTTATGTAAGAAGCCTTACTATTAATAGAATTCAAGATTTATGTCATAATTTCCAAACATATGTATATACAACTCCAACTTCGAATTTAGTCCTACAACTTTGTTGAGTTTAAAAGCTGTAGCTCAAATAGTTTTTATTTTTACAATGAAAAAATGCTTTTAGTTAACATTTTGAGATTTTGAGACAAAGCACGGTAAAGTTTTTCATATGTACATATGTATTATACGAGGAGGGGGTAAAGGTATCAGCAACAAAAAAGCTGCATAATTCACTTTTTGCATTCACCCCACATACACAAACAAATTTGTTTCCCAAAAATATTTCCGGCAACATGCCTATTGATAACCCCCGTAGAGTAAATCAGTTTGCCGGATGCAGCAATATCGATGACATCATAAGCCTATTCGATCACCGTTCTGTGGCAAAGAAACAAATTATTCCCGCGTCACTAATGGCCCAGATAACATTCACTTTGTCATTCCCATTCAGCAAAATACTCATATCAACTCATATCAATACCAAACCATTCGTACGCTACTAAACGTGCTTTGACAAAAGATATCCCCCCATGAGTGGTTAGCGAACGATTATCACATTTTTAAGTTCATTCGTGTAAAAAAGCGCCGGCAGACATAATAAACAAAATCGTCAAAATACATAAACATGTTCCCAAAGCACACCGACTGTGTTTCAATTCAATTAACCGCATTTACAGATAACATCACCCAACAGCTGTAGCCGGCCTGTCTAGTGTCTGCTAAACTTGAATTGAAAACAATGCGCGATAATCCGAGTGGAAACTGATTCAGCCTCCCCCGGGAGAAGTGCTCATTACCCATTATCACACGCTTATTCATGTTAACGTGATAAAAATCGCGGAATGCGTATACCGCCCGGCATACAGCTGTTCACCACTGCAGCTCTCCGCTTATCGCGGGCAACCACATCATACCAGAGCGGTAATGAAGTCAGATTAAGTGACATCATAGTAAAAGCTCAACGCAATCGACGGCGTGCTACTCCTACTATATCTATACGCTTTACTGTTGAGCTTATAATTTCTCCGTCTAGAGTCTAGACGGTGATTTTCGCGCGCCAACAATGTGGGCCTGGGCCTGGGTCGGTTGGCACGAAGACGGCCGCGTCGTCGAGTGGCCCGGCCCGTGAACTTCTGAATGAATTCGCTGGCCGATAGGGCCAGTGGTTCATTCAAGCACCGGATCGAGACTATAAAATGATTCAGCCTCACCGAAGGAACAGCCGGGTAGTGGGTACATAAGTGGGCCTGCCCAATAGTAATAGTTCTTGCTCGCACACAATAGTTTGAAACCTGTTAGTCATAGCCGTCGCGACTGAGGGTATTGTTCGCTGTACATAAATCAGCCATGTGATTTGTCGATGAGTTCCTCTGCCATCTACCTGTGTGCACAGGTAACCGACGGTATGGTGTACCATCTTCAATGCACGATGGTGGCTGGACAGTACCCGGACCCGTAAGCCCGAATCCGACTATACCCGCTGCGGTCGCCCCGATGCACGGATATTCAAAAGAGAGTTATTTCAGAAAATTTTCTGAATGACTCGACCCAAGCATATACCTGACATATGCACGCACACAAGGCAATTCAAATTTTAATTGGGTGTACTTGATATACATAACTACCACAACCGTCGCGCCGGGGTCTGACAGCCTCTGAATCAGATTGTCTTTAAGAAAGTCGGGACTCGATAAAATCGTTAGTCGACAGAAAGACGTTGTAACGGAAACACACTGGGTCTGGCGAAAGCACCCGACGAACGAATTGAAGTTCTTTTTAACTCTCCTTGATAACAAAAGCAACTCTATCTAATCAGCGAAGTTTATTTTAGAAAAAAAATACAAAATTTTTCCACATTTTCGCCGGGCGTTCGCATTTTGAGCCGATTTGGTATTATTGTGTAATCAGGTGCGTTTGACGGTCTTATGAGTAGTGCTATCTGTGGCTAGCCCCGAAGCTAGTTAGTGACACAAATTTTGGAATACGCTCTTTAAGTGATTTACGAGTATAGTGGCCGGTAGCAGGGATACGATCTTAATAATTAGTGTGAGCAGCAGCGGCCGGTGGATCTTTGAGGATCATTGATGATTTTGTTCTAGAAATTTTCTTGTCTTATTATGCGGTGTGTGTATTTTTTTATATTTTGTTAATTACACTATTATTAAGAAGATTGTTTGTTGCATGCGTTTGATGCTACTGGTTAATGCTCAGATCGAGTTTTCTGTTGGTATTCGAACAAATTCGTTTGTTGTTTAAAGTAAAGCCGGTTATATTGCGGGATATTTGAGTTACATATCATTCTTATTAAAAATGGCATTTTAGGCATCTTATCTATTCGAGTGCATTCTTTAAATGCATGCGAAGTCAACTTGGCACCAAACAATTTTTAAATTGAAACTTGTGAAAGCAACTCTTTTTGGAAATTAAAGTTTTCCGGCACTTTAGAGTAAAATATGTAATTCAATTTAAAAGGTACTTTGCCAAGCTACGTAAATTTGGAAAGACTTTGAGGAATAATTTATTTATTTTCCCGTAAAGTATTAATTGCATCTGTTCGATTCGTTAATTGAGTTCCACCGTTGCACATTTTGCACTATTAATATAAAGATTTGTGGCGACAAACAGTAATTGTCCCGTAAAAAAAAATTAGATGCAAAATTAAATCAAAATTCATTTATTGATTTAAAAAAAAAATCCTGTCAGTACCAAATCGAGGTACCTATCATTATTTGATCCAAGGCGAAATCTGTCTAATGTGATTCAACGATATGTTTGAATGTTTTAATATGTAGGACACATTTTTAATCTCAGAGGATACCAAAACCTTAAATACCAGTTAAATAGTCATACAGTGAAGGTATAATATTAAATTCCTGATAGCTCTGCTGCATAAGTGATACAGCTCCAAATTATTTATTTGTTTTTTTTTTCACACCAAGAACTATTTTATAAATTCTAGTTTTAAGTTATCTGTGGGTTACTGAATTATGTAGATTTATTATAGCATGCAAAACTATTCTTTTGGGATTGAATGCTGAAGTTAAAAAACCAATTATTAAAAAATTAAAAAAAATTATAAATAACGCTGATCTAAATTATACATATTCATACATATGTAGGGGTAGGAAGTCGTGATAAAACTTAAAATCTATATCAGTAAAATGAAAGTCAATTGTTCGGTTATAATGACTGTGTTGCACAAATAGATTTTTAAAAAATATTAGGCATTCCATCGTTTCTTAAGGTAGAATCTCAAAATTTTCACTTAATTTTAGGAAATGCGTGCAGCTTCCAGTGCTTATTTGGCTCTTGGTCCCAGCCACTCGATAGTTTTGTCTTTTCAATATATTTCAATACTTTCACCGAACCACTTTAAATTTGTAGTTGTTTCATATCAAAATTTGATGCATTGGTTAAGCAACGGAAAAACGATCTTCTGAAATGCAACTGATAATTTTTCTGAATTGTACCGACTATGTATTTTCGATCGCAGATGCTTAACAAATTGTATTTTTTAATAGAAGGCCTATTAATGAAGGTCTCACATATAAAAGTTAATAGTGTGTTCGCAATATCTACTATCGAGTAAAAATGTTATAATTTTGCTGATTTCGGACTCCGAAGTAAACGTGTGTCCTATTTGTCTAAAATTGATTTGTATAGTATCAATTAAAATAGTTTCATTGAACTACTGACTATCATTTGTCTTGTTATTGTCATACATTAAAAGAAAATTCGGGGTATATGTTCTAACCGTTAACTATAGTCTATATGCTTCAATCTGATATCTAAACTGCAAAGGCACTTTACGAACTTTTCTACAGTTACTCCTAGACTGGATATTAACATAGACCTTATTTGATTTGAAATTATTAATGCCAAGACTATAACATATAATGAGCTTTAGACGACAGGCCAATATGTTATGCATATACCCACATGCGTCCGCAACACATGAGGAAAACAAATACGTATTGTATAATTTGAGATAAATTGATAAGACAGATAATACAATAAGCGATTTCTTTTTACTGATATGCAACGGAATCACAAAAGCAAAAATAAAAATAGATCATCACCGTTTGAAGTGGGAAAGGAAATACCTGAAGAGAAGATTATTTCTAATATTAGCGATAATTCACATGGGGAGCTGTAGATATCAAAAACAAAGATTAAAAATATCATGTACTACCTTTTTGGTATATACCCAACAACCAGTCCATTTTTGCTCGGATAGAGGTTGATATATCGCAAAAGTAAGGTTCTCATTATGCAACATGTGGTGCAGATCTGCCATTGTGTTTATACCATATAACACTCTCGCTAAATGGGATAGCAGGTATGATTTAGTATCACTTCAAGCGATAAAAAGCAAAATTTAAAAATTATTTATTGTCGTCGGTGAGAGATTAGACAAAAATCCGCAGTTCAACACTCAGCCGCACTCCCGATGATTCATACGATGACAACGAATAACATGAATTTGTAACACAAAACGATGTTTGGTCATTAGCTCAATTCCGAATGAGCTGGAGGAAAGTGCGCTAAAGCTTTCGCAGCGGAAATGCTTTCTGTCTAGCCGATCTAGCCCCACGGAGCCTCCCGTATCGTATGGGAGTCTGCGAACTTCGTCCCATAAACTTGAAATATTATTTTTTTTAAATGTATTTAATTACCGGGATGATTGGCGCTCTTTGCTTTTTGATTTTTTTTTTAGAAACGGATGGAAACTATTTCGCTATTGCTTCCCCTTTTTATGACAAACACACCACAGACTCCGAGCTGGCATGGCAATTTGGAAAACCCCTTAACTCAACTAAAGAAAAATTATATCAGCTGAGGTGGTTTTTTTACGAGCACCACAAACACTGTAGCTCATCATTCTCATCACGCCTTGTCGTGGGAAGATGTTTTTTGTTCTCCCGTATAGCGCGCGCTTTGATGGTAACAACATGTAATAATGCTGAGCAATTAAAGTGGCGTACTTTGGGGGATTTTTCAGTAATCTTTGGCTGGTCGCGTTTTGGCGCTACCGATCAGCGCGCACTGCTCGTAAGCTCAGGTGAATGTGATTTTCGCGAGGTGATGAGTGCAACATTGTAAGCTAAGAGTTATTTATTGTCCCTCATTAAAGCGTATGTCGTCGCAAACTATTAATCATTTGCTCCTCTCGAACTGTAATTTAGTGGCGCTAGCCGTGGAAATATTCGTCAAAATATTTTCCCATTTTTTTTATGTGTTATAAATAATTTCTCCATGTTTGGAATGTTTTGTTTTGTTTTTTTAATTTTCACGTTTAGCTCAGAGTGGGTAAAACCGATTGCTCGTGGAAATTTTAAACTGCGAATTTTTCACTGATTTTTCATAAATGGGCAGATGATTGATGTTAGAAAGGAAATCCACCGCAAGCGATATGTGGGCGGGTACGATACGTCTTAAAATCTTTTGTCACTGTGTCACCTGCACGTTGAACTCGAACATAATTAATGAGAGAAAATATCGAATGTCTGAGACTGAGAGTGTCTTGTTAGGAAATAAGGCGACAAAATCGTATATAAATTAGTTTTCTAATTTCATTTTTTTCTCCTTTATTTACAGGCGGTTGCAATTTTTTCGCAACCAAAAGAACTAACAAAACGGCTGTGGCTACAAAATTTTACACTTCAAACACCGTCCAGGTGTGGTGTTTAATGTTCATTATGTGCGTAACTATACAATCGATGCAAATGACTGCATCTGCAATGACATTGAAACGACACAGTCGAAAACATACTCGCAGCCTCAACAATGAAACCCTTGAATGGGTGAATCCATGTGGCGGGAAGTACGTTCCACGGAACAATCTTCCATCGAAGTTACCTGGAAGGCAGGAGAATTATAGGCGAAAGGTGAGTCTACTTTGACTGAAAGTTGCTTAGATTGATTTACTAACGCTTTTTTTATTTTTTTTATTTACAGGCTTTTGTGCCCTTACTCAATACTTTGGAACTGGAAAGTACACAGCTGCTGGATACTCATGCTATAAAAATTAGTGATATTAAAACCTGGTACCCTCAGTACAACAAGACTTACAAATTCCTTCCGAAGATCAAGCCAAAATCAAACGTAAGTTTCCTACATTATTTAAACGTTCAAATACTTAAGGAGGTGTTTCCATTATCTTAAAGTAGAAGACCTTTTTGATTAAATTTCATTACAATTTCATCTCAGGTGAATATTTGCAGACAGTTGACTTAAAAATACTATATGTACTAAATCGTAGTTTTAGATAAGACTTTGAGAAGTTCGATCGTTTTAAATATTTTTCTTATACCATTTTGGGGATTTTGACAAGCTAGCTCTTTAGCAAATTTGATTTCAAGCACTAAGCGAGTTTTCAAATTATTCAGATTAATAAAATAGGATACACCCGTACTACTTTTGCTTCAAAACAACAATTCAAACTTCAAAACAATTTCACCAACTAACAAATATTTTTTTTTATCAAATTACAGCTCAGCCTAACACGGTGGCATCGTAACGTACAAGTGTTTGTAGCTTCCATTGGATTCCTTCGTCGCCAAGTCGAGGACAAATACGTAGTTGAATCAGAAGTGCATTCCGAACTCAAAACCCTACTCGAAAGTGCACAAAAACTTCTATGCGAGATTGAGACTGCAATAAACTCCACCAGCCGACAGCGGCCATTCAAGATCATCTCCGCGAAGGAGATGCGACAGAAGCTCACCCTGCAAACGACCGAAACGTCCAACGTCGAAGAAATGGACCTGAAGTTCGTCAAATCGCGCTACATCAAGTTCTTGGAGACAACCCAAAGGATCGTCAGACGCTGGCTGAAAAAGCACCGTTGCATGGCCTCTGGCGAACGCTGGAATAGCAGTGCTAGCTCTAACTCTAGTGGCGGCAGCAGCGACAGTGGCAGCAACGAGAGCGTTAGCAAAAGCGTTCGCAATCCCTGTCGCCTTAGGAAGCGTAGGAGGGACGCCCGCCAACGGAACAGTTCCACGTTCTAATCCTTCCTCTTCATCCCACTTATTTATTTCATTCAATTCTTCCATTAGACTAGGATAGGCCTAAGTAGCTCCTTTAATTTATACATCATCCATCTTCTTCGAGCATTCCTCTCTAATTTATTTAATTTATCTATTTATCTTCATAAGCATCCCATTCCGACCCCATTACTATCGCCGCCACACACTGTGGCCCCCTAGCCAGTGAGCAGAGCTTCAAAACTATAATTTAATCGACTTCGAGCTTAGGATTAAGCATGCTTTCCAATCAACGAAACAAAAGACTAAACGTAGAGTAAAAATTTGTTCCTGCAACGTAAAGTGTAATTGGTAGGTAACTCAATAAGATTAAAGTAGCCTTCGAATGATATAATTGATAAGTAAGAGAACTTAATTAGGTTTTACAATTAAATTGCTGTGATAGACTTATGTTACAACTGTTAGCTATATTTGGGTACCGCTGTACTTACTAAGTGCACACCACACAGAGAGAATCCATCGACTAACCACATACACATAAACAACAAACCAAATATAACTGAACAGTTCCAATCTCTTTTAAAATTTGTAAACATTTTTAACATCCCATTGGGTTTTGTTCCCATGTCTCAAAAATAATCAAATCGAATTTTGTCCTGCGACATTTAGGCTGAATTTTTGACTTAGCGGTTAAACTTAATTTTATTTAAATTATTGCACCTCTCATAATTATTGTCATCGCGACTTTTATTTAATTTTTAAATTATTATTGTAAATACAAACGGCAAATAAATATACTTTTGTACATTCGCAAATATTTTATTTTTTTCTACTACATATCCACAACTATTTTGGAAGCATGTTGTGTTGTCGACCTAGCACCATCTTGATTAACTGCAATTGTTAAAGGTAAAAAAAAACATATTGGAAGAATAAGTTTGGGACATTAGCATTTTCAGTATCAAGGAAACCACCTTCCGAACACTCAACAAATATGAATAATTCAAAAGTGACTCGTTTTTTTGACTTGTTTGGTTGGTAATCCTACAACTTTGTTCTAATTCAACAAGTTTCTCAGGTGCTTCTTGAGAAGTAATGTAGATACTTCAACATATTTAAAAATTAAAAAAATTCGCTATTCTTCTATGGAACCTGATCTATCAAGCATGTGGTCTGGCACAACCTCACTGATATTCCCGAACTCTCAATCAATTTGTCTTTTCAGCGTCCTAGGTCCCATACTCTATAAACTAAAAACTACTAGCAAAATTGAGACACTAATCAGAATCTTGTAACGGTTAATAGACAAATAGTCAGCCTTAAGCCTGCCTAGTTTTTCACTCGCTCACCCATTTCACTCAGTCTTATCAGTAGGACGAGTGCTCTACTTTTGCGTTCAGATAGAACGATAGACTGTCTTGGTCGAGTATTCGTCACGAGTAAACTTTTTCGGAACATGTCATCACCTTTCGTTCTCTTCTTAAAAGTCCACATGTGGTGAATGATAGTAGACACCTCGGGCGAAGTATAGCTCTGAATACCAAATAAGAAGCTTCGAACCGGACACCCCCCAAACTAACGTGGAGCAGCTTACGCCGAGGGCTGCGTGGCTAAGGGGAAGTTTAGTAGATATTATACGAACTCCGGATACTTGGCGACCTTCGGTTTCAATTTAGCTTTGCCGGGGGCACAACGGGATATATTCTCGGGTGGCATTTACTCCTGTACTCATGGGTTTATTATATATCGATAAAAACACGATTTTACACAAGGTGAGCACTATTTCTGGACTGCCGCAATATAGAGCAGCGTGTCGCTCCTGATGCAAGAGGCAATCCTCCAGCCTTACATATATCGCCAAGGACTGACACACTTCGGAGCACCCATCATGGCACCGATATGTGTGTAAAATATGGTTCCCGAAATCTTAAGCCTACTTCACGGGTCTTATTGTGGAACGAATATTTTTTAAAAAAGATCTTTAAAATAAAAAATAAAAACCGAGTACAAAAATATAAACTAAAGCTCTAAAAAGTTTAAAATAAATGTTTTTTTGTTTGCTTAGCTTGTAATTTGAATTGTTTTGTTATTAAAAGTTTTCGCTTTAAAAAGTTGCATATGAACTCTCCCGCGTAAGTAGTTTAATTAATTTAAGTATTTTGTCAACTTACCGCAAATCCACCTCACGAAGTCAACTCACAACTTTAGTCGTTCATCAAGCTAAGCAACTGACATCTAGACATGAATTCGATCATGATGATTGTAAAACCTGACGAAAGAAAAAATAACTCTTGCTACTTAATACAAGATACAGAATCGTGGGTTGATGCGTGTACGACACGCACTTGCTCGGTGTTTTCTTTCTGCCATCTGATCTACAGAAAAAATACTTGCCAAATCATGTATGTTACTGTTGTTGCTGCGAATAGCAATGATAAATGCAAACCAGCCATACCATGTTGCATTGTGTCATTTAACAGAATTGGAATATTTGGACTTGATCTAAAGCTCCATCAATTAGGCAGGTACTCGTACTATGTGCAAAGGGCTGATAAAATGATAAAAGGGTTAATTAGGTTATATTGTCGTTATGTGTGACATTCAATTCCGACCACTCCAGCAGGTGTATAAATTTTACTCCATGGAGGCGTGGAATTTCAAAATCTGGCTAAATCTTTTCATCGTTGCGAGCAGATTCTTATTTGGTGCAAATTGGCCGTAGTAGTTTACGCGGTCATCAAACGGACGGCACTTGGGCGGAATAAGTGGGATGATTCACGTCTGCTGGAGCTCTCCACCTGCGCACGCCTGGAGTGCGCCTCTTTCGCTACCAACACGGCAGCAAGACGCTTTCAAGTTGCACTTGGACTAGATAGCATTTACTCATCGCGGGCCAGGGGACTTATTGAGTCATAATTTTCACACCATGCTGGCGCTATAGCCGCCCAACAGGGAATCTATGAAAACAACAAGGGCCTTATTGGACGTTAGTTAGATTGCACTGTGCAAGTACATACTTGATCGTTAGATACGTGATACTGGATAAGGTGATAGTGTATAATTGCAGTATGCGATTGAATTGAATATGAAGTGTCTGCTGTAAAATATATATATGTACTTAATTTTTACTTTAATTAATAAGGCACCAAATCAATAAATTTCAACACAAATTTTGCCTGTGTATCTGCCTCAATAGCTCAGTTGGTAGCGTTGGGGTCGAAATTAGCTGAGCGATAGAAGTTGAGTGTTAGAGACTCTGGTGAAGTGGCATTACATTCACAATGAGGCTGGAATGTGTCTTCTGACAAGGCCATAAACAATTTCAAAATAGACAATTTATTTGCAAACATATAATAAGGAAATATATAAAAAATCTAGAGTGTTTTTTAACGGGTGGTTTTTCGCATTGCCAACACTGTTTCTAGGGACAATCATTTTGACAGCTGCCAGATGATTTGTGTTCAGTATATTCTGCCATTTCACCGTAGGTCTACGCCTGAACAACGCTTGCAAATTGTGCAAATTTATTTTGAACCTCGGGGTTATTTTCAACACAAAATTTTATTCAACGATGAGGCCCAATTTTATTTGAATGTCTACGTCAATAAATAAAATTGCCGAATTTGGAGGGCAGAAAATCCCGAAGAATTTGTTAATGTGGAAAAGCTATGGTTTCAACAAGGCAATGCAATATGCCACACAACGTGCGAACGTAATCAATTTATTGCGGGAAACATTCGTGTAATGAACCTGTGAATTGGCATCCATGGTCGTGGCATGTCACACCTATGTATTATTTCCTGTGGGGATATGTGAAGTCGCTAGTCTACGCCGATAACGCACAGACGTTAGATCACGTGGAGTTCAGCATTCGCCGTGTTATTGCCGGTATACGGCCTCACCTTTGCGCCTTATTCGAGCTAGCCGCGGCGCCCATATTTTCGAAATCATATTTAAACACTAATGGCATAAATTTATCTTTCCAATGGGACATTGCAAAATCTTATACGGTGCATATATTATGTATATTAATAAAATCTTGCATTTACCCCCTGCTGTACCTCTTTAGAAAGGATATAAGATGGACAATTTAACAAAAAAAAAAAAAATTGGTGCATCAAATACCTACATGAGTTTAGGAGAAAATTTGGGAGAAATGTGAATTTCAGGAAACTTTAGACAATTTGTGACTGTACTTGCAGTGGTAGATAATTAGATCAAAAGATTAAAATAAAATAATAATGCGCATTCGAATTTATTAATCACTCCGTAACTCACTCAAAAATGGTTAAGGTGCACTCCCCCCCTCTTGGTGGATCCAAAATGGCTACCGAAATAAGACACATTTCAGTCAGTGGATATTTTCAGGGCAATCTCTTGAAGTTTAACTTTTTCGGTATCCTTTTTGGGTTCGCCATCTTGAATTTGAATTCTGTAAGCCCTAAGAAGTTGTCGTATTAAATTTCATTAAAATTGAGGAATTTCGGTTGCCATATTGGATCTGCCGTTTTGAATTTAGTAATACACATACACATACACACTACTCGTTCGGCGGCATTCAACCAGAATAGGAACTGATCTAATTTGGACGCCGAGTCCGGCATCAACGCTGCATTGTGGTTCCGTCTTAAAGCTTGAGAGGTGTGTATTGGTTTTTGTGATGGATTTTATGGACGAAAAAGAACCATCCTGTGAAGAAAAAAGCTATTGATTTATAAGGAGGGTAATTATTGGGCACACAGTCCTTCCTTCACCCCCGATTTAGATGACATTGAAATATGTCATAAACGAGTTAATTCTGAGAAACTTTGCCTTTGGAATATATTATACATATGTCGCAAAAATATAAAGGTGTGTGTGTGTGGCTTTATATGGATGCATATGTGTATTACGATGTAATCTGTTGGTATAAATAAACCATTATTGATACTGATACTATGTATGTGCAAGTAATTCGTTGTTTCCCAACGTGTCCAAAGGCAAAGTTTCTCAGAATGACCTCCTTTATGACATATTTCAATGTCATCGAAATCGGGGGGGTTCACCTTTTCTGAATAATTACTCTCATTTTAATAACAACTTTTTTCCATGGAGGGGTATTCATGCCCTATGCTATACAACACGTCAATTAAGCATAGTATCATCTACAGACGCACTTGGGCCAGACTCCATACAAAATCGCCCATTTTCATTGCAAGTAGTTAATGAGAAAAAGGGGGTGACATACATACAAACAGACATACAGGTGGACAGACAGACACCGAAGTTTCACTATTAGTTCTTACCTCTTAGGTACGGAACCCTAAAAAACCACGAAGGTGTGCTCGAGCTTGTCACCCAGTAGCCTTCAGCAATTAAATGGGAAGACTAGTGGAGCTGTTGTGTAGCATTAGTGCAAACGCCCAGTAAAGTAACTACCTACTTAGCCACTAGGGACAGATAGATGCGGTGCCTCAGTACGCGCCTGAAAAAAAATCGTGACAGCGATAAAACGCATTTCGCCTTTCTGCTCATCATCACCTCAAACGGCGATAAGATCGGCCTGGAGTTTATCCGGTAGGTTAATAAAATCGCGAAACGGGCGAACCAAAAAGCAGCCAGCAGCAGCATCCAGGCCGTGGAGCCCCTCGAAAGTAGCAGGCCTGTGATCAAGTGGTGGCGGCGGCTCATGCTAACAACAGGTTTCCAAATCACCACCCTAAGGGCCCACTCCTGTCATTATCCATCGCGCGTGTAGACTCTGGAGCGCTATTATCGGAGCCTGCTCTGCGCTCGGCCGCTCAAAGGGGTACTCGCCATATCCGCAAATACTTGGCTGAGGTGTAAACTGCTCTATAACAAGATAACAAATTTATGAATTAGGAGGACGTATACCGCGGCCGCCAGGATCCGTCCTGAGGAGGTTTTCGCCTTGCGCTTCTCTTTTTGGCTGCACAATTTTAAGATGCCCCTGTCCGGCGGTTTTATCTTTGCCGTCGTGTCATGCCTTGTTTACCGGTTGCGGTCAAATTAACATCTCATCTTCGTATGTGATGCATCGGTTGAATGAGTTGCTGATTAATGGCGAGGAATTTCTTGGAGGCTTTCTTTCCGTTCGGGGTCCTCCCCGGCCCCTGGCCTACCCGTCGTCGTGACGCGTCTTCGTGGATACGGTCGCCATGTGAATACATCACTCCTGCATCACCCGAGATGATCGAACTCTTTCGCGATCATGCGCCTAGGGCAGGAAGTAAAATAAGCGGCAATTCCTCAAACAACTTTTCCTTCTCCAACAGTGGCGTAATTACAACGGCTCCGAGGAAGGGCCGAGACGGCGAAAAAGGCGCAGCGTGCTCGCCGCGGCTATAGTGTGTGGTGGTTTTATGTGAACCGAGATAATTGTTGTTAAACATTCTGGGGATGTAGCGGCCTCTTCGATTTCAATTTCAAATTAGCCGACGAGGAACGACGATCGGTCAGGTAGTCGCGCATAGACCGACGCCCTGCCGTTTATGGGTCTTTCTGAATATACTTATGTAGATAGAGCACGCGTGCTGCTAAGCCAATTATATTATTACTTTCTGGGAGGAGTAGCATTCTCAGTCCAAGGGAACACTCTCACTTTATTCATAACACATTTCTATATTATGGAATAAGTTACTTAAGCTTTGTCTTTTTTTTTGCACTTTTCCCAATCCCACATACTTTGATACTGTGGCGTCGTCGGATATCTGGCCCACTGGATCTATTGTCCGAGAATTCATTCCCAAGGAGACAACTAGGGCCAATTCAAATACAAAAACGTATCTGATGTAATATCTCCCTCTACTACGCCAACATAATAAGAGGAAATCCATCTCCAGTCGTGGCGCGAGGTGTCACATCGTTGATAGATCTACACAGAGTCGAGTGTAATTTATCTTCATTGAAGCTGATACGGTTGACCAGTGCACGCTATGTGCCGTCTATACTCCTCCCGGCCTGGGATTTTCGTGGTGGATCTGAGGCCATTTGGAATAGCTCCTGTTCAATTGATAGTGCAGTCAAAAAAGACACAGTAACGTCAAAACCTCGACAAAATTCCCACAGAGCTGAAAATTTGTACAGACCTTAAATACATTATTACAAATGAAATGTCAAAAGTCCCCATTAATCCGACTGGCGCTAAAAATTTCATTCAAGGTCAAAAGTCAATGACATCAGTTTTTCGCATATTTCTCTTAAACGGTAAGTGTTATCGTAAAAGTAGTTCATGCAAAACTTGTAGATCTCGTAATTGTTCACAAAAATGGTATATGTACTTTTTTTTCTTACCCATCACCTTTTCTGAGACAGCGCGATTTCAAACATGGAATACGCTAATATTCGCCCGTACGCCCCCGCTGTCTAACAGTTACAACAAAATTAATAAGGAAACTTGTAGTACTTGAAGCGCCCTCTTCGCTGGTATCATCGTAGCTTTAATAGAAGCCGAGATAATTGATAAACAAGTTAATAATTTTTACGTTATAGCGCGAAAAAGGTAAAAAAGTTAGGACCACAATTGGTTTTTCGCATTTATCTCGTTTTAGGTAACTCGTAGTAAAAAATACATCTAATATAAAAGCTGCAAACCACAATTTTCCATTGTTTTCATACGTGACATTTTTTTCTGCGACAATCAGGATTACGGCCGCTCCATAGTTGACCAGGAAAGATGTCACCATCCTAACGCTTCTGGACTTTTCAAAAGCTTTCCACACTGTTAGCCATTCCATACTTCTTCGCAAATTATCCTCCCGTTTTGGCTTCTCAGACACTGCAAGTTGGTTGGTGCAAGATTTTCTTTGTCATAGAGCACAAAGAGTAACCGTGGGTAAAGGCAATGAGTCAGGCCTGCTCCAATGATACACGGGAGTCCCTCAAGCGTCTATACTTTAACCTCCGCTGTTCAGTCTGTATATAAACGATCTCCCGGAGGCGTGGATGATGTTCGGCACAAATGGTTACCATTTCGAAATATACAAAATGCCGGACATTTAAAAACAATTCCGGATATTTTAGTCACAAAATGGAATAATAAATCCCACGCGCTAGAAGTTTGGGATTACTTTGCGTATCGCGGACCATACCACGTACGCGCGATATCCTCTCTACTCTTAAATGATTATTGAAGTTTTGAAATCGCTCGCCATACACCCGGCCAATCAGCGCGAAGCACCATTTGCGGTTCTCGGTTCTCAAAGGTAGTACGGAAACAGGTATCCCTCGGGAGCACGGGACAAGCAGCCTAGCTGCGCTACAATGTTAATAGTTATGTTTTATTTTTAAATAACTTAATGCGAAAATTAAACATTTATTCAAAAATTTTCCATCTAAGTCAAAAGTCCAGACAAATTAAAAAGCCGGACAAAGTCCAGACAGAAGGCTAAAAGTCAAATCCGGACGGATGGTAACTCTCCGCATCCACATATTTTGCATAAATAAAACAACATGTATTATATTGTAACTTGTATTTAATTTTAAACTATTTTCGTCATCTTCCCATCGTTTAACGAAGACGGTTTCACGTAAAAGTTTGCGGCGCGATGATCCCCGAGTATGCCCCAAACTATTTTTTTCTACTTACTGTTTGCATATCAATTATTTTTAAAAATTGGTTTAAACATGAGGCAAATAAATAAAACATCTAGCTTCCAAAAAATTTTGCAAGTACAGAATAGTTTGTAATTTTTCACCATTTCTCTACATAAACTTATTGAAAACTACTGGAACAGAAGTAGCGACACCTCTTAGTACTTGACACATACGAATGAAATATTCCCAAGTTATTTACAATAGAGTAATGTAGGTTCATGTACTCTCTAATCCCATGCACATAAATTGAAGGTAAAATCGTTGACAACAACCGTGTGGAGAGTTAGACAATAATGGTTTGGGCATAAGAATTATTTGGTTTTAATATTAGATAAGTTCTCATTTCTAAGCAAAGAAATATAAACAATTTAAAATTTTCTGTTTTGCCTGAAAGAAGCAGAATTTCCTTCACCCCCTTCCTTCCCTGGAAGCATGAAAAATAGAAAAATACACTGATCTGCTGCATCTCTGAATGCCTAGTGAAGTTTTACAATAAGGTGGTATCGTCTGAAGTGACCCTTAAAGGCCTCTTCACACATGTTAGTGCTCGTTCTGTGCCGTGTCCGAGATGTGTGCTCTTTGCTGTTGGTGGTGAGTGAAGAGGCCTTAAGGCGTCTTACTGGTTTAGAATTTTGAAATCAATTTGTTTTAAATTATTGAAAGTTATGTCTTTAAGAATATCCTGTAGGGAAGAGTCTATTCACACGGCGAGTGGAACATAGTGGACGAGAGTGCGCGATAGAGTGGGTGAGAGTGGCCCAGAGTGGATGAGACTGGACCAGAGTGCATGAAAGTGGGTGAGAGTGAATCAGAGTGGTTGAGAGTGCTGTCAAATTACAGTCTGCATAAATATTTTGTAAAAGGCAAATTTTCTGCCAGTAGGTATTTTCTGAAAGGTGAATATCAGTCAGTAAGAAAAGTAATTGTAGTAGGTAAGCTAAATACATTGCTAACATGGCATGTTTTAAATTTAAATATATCACTCTAATCCACTCTCAACCACTCTAGCGCCCACTCTTATGCACTCTGGTCAACTCTTTCCTACTCTGGACCATTCTCACCCACTCTATCGCGCACTCTCGTCCACTTTGTTCCACTCGCCGTGTGAATAGACACTTTTCCTGTAGAGATATTCATCACTTCACAACGTACTTATTATGAAGCAAAGTCCTCCGCCCCGTCTGTCTGTATATGTATGTAATGTATATGTGCCTGATTTTCTCTATAACTACTGAACTGATTGTGTTGCGGTTTTCACGGTTAGTTATGATTGATTCACGGGTTGGAAATTCAAACCCCAAAGAAGGAGAAATAAGGAATGAAAGTTTGTATGGGAGTTTCGTGTGTTAGTGACCTCATAACTCGAGAACCACTGATCCGATTTACATTCTTATCTTTTAGTTTATAACTATATTCTCTGGCCAGATTTAGGTTGAAATATAAATTGATTAAAAATTATACATCGCTATAAAGGCAAAAAGTACCACAAATGACCACTACATCCACAACTCACTCCGATTGGAAAAGAAAGTCACTCGCAGGCCGCAGATTGATAAATTGCATAGGTACACTGCAATATCAAATTTAGAAATATTCGCCGTTTTGAAACCCAAACCCAGCTAATCTACAACTTTCCAAAAGCGTGAAATTGTCCTATTGAGTTTATGTGTACGAAGCAGACCTGCTGGTCCATTCATTTCTATCGAAAAACCAATTACAGTGCAACATTCTCATGAAATTTGATCATCGCATGACACACAAGAAATTCCGAAACTGTGTCAAGCCAATCCATCTGTAGTGCTACACCCCCTAGGGCATGACCGCGTTACATTTCCCCTGATTTTGCAAAGGCCGCGGCGGAGCATCCCACAATATTCTGACGGGGCCCAGTCATATTTTAACAATTTAATTGGCCGATGATACGCAATTAAACGACTCAAAATTCCGAACATGTTCGGCAGCTGTGGTGTCGCAACCAAAGTGCTCGCAAAACTGCTGGATAAATTAGCTCGGACAGCTCGGAGCAGTTCAATTATACCTTTTACCGTTAATCGCCGATCTTATACCTACTTGGTGATTATAATTTTTTTACCTGAACGCCTAGTATTCGCCACCTGGTGTTTGCAGGGGAAACTTTTAAATCGGCAGGTCGTGCTGCAGTAGCATCGCTGCAACAAAGTGGAAGATGCGACAGTGCCGGTCTTATGAAGAGGTCAATTCTGTATTCAAACTGTCAGAAGATAAATCTCGGGTGATTGATTTACTTCGCCGTTAAAGAAATTGCTGCCCACCGTCGCGTCGCGGCATTTCAACCGAATGGGCGCGCATCACGTGAAATCGAACTTTGAATTGAATGGCGGCGTATCGTGAGAAGCAATCGCAAATCGAACCCTCAAGGGGCCGTTCGTGGAGAAAGTTGTCTTTAACGACTTCGAGTCGATTCGGAAGCATATTACGGTGAGCCCATTTTTGGTTCTTCATGATCGAACTGATAACACGTGGAAATCGAAAGTGCTCTGGCGTATTATCGGTAAGTCGAAGGGAACTCGTAAAAGCCAGTAAGAAACAATAAAGGTTCCGCCCCGTTACCCGTACCCTTTGAATGAGATGCTAGACTTTCAACGGCATCTGCATCTGCGATGGAGTCTTCGTAGAGAGGCATCAGGTAATGAAAGCCTCCAAACCGGAATTGGTTGTCAGTTATTGAACCTAAGGTCAAAGCCATCTAGTGAATTAAGTCAAATGTTTGGGTCTCTTCGATCTAACAGCAAAGTAAACAAACCAACTGTTTTTGTCTGTTTGTCGTAGACCCTCTTGCAGGGCAACTAAACCAGCCCACTGGACTTCGAATAGATTTGGAATGGAGCTGGAGCCGGCAGAGATCGACGTTATTGAAAAGAAACGCAGATTTGCGTGACGTTATTGATTTTAATTTGTTTAATAATTCAACTGTATTGCATCAAGGCATTTTAATGAGCGCTGGACTTGTTGAGTGCCCTTCGGTATAAGTAGCCCTTCGAATAGTTTTTTTCATTATGTTATGTGGAAAGTCGAAGGGCACAGTTCTAGTTCGTAGGAAAATTTTGATCTATTTATTTATGTTAATAACTGAGTGCAATTCAAACATTTTTTGGCGATGCCTCAGCATATATAGCATGGCTGCCCCTCTCATGGCTCATTACATGTGTCACGAAAGTTTATTAATTGTCGTATTATTTCATAATTAATTGTGTAGAAATTGCAACACTTTGTTAATGCTATCTGAAAACTTCGCTTTCGTAACTACACTGAAGAAACTTACATTCACAGTTAGTAGTGGACGCATGCAGTGGTGAAACCCTGCAAATAACAAGTAAAGCTCCCAAAACACATTTCGGGAAAAACTTGTGGTAACCCAATGTATGTGTATATGTATAATATGTTACAGACAAAGTGTTCTGTTCTGATCTCGCTATCTGTGATCTAAATAAAAATTAAAGTGTGTTATTTTGCTAGTTTGTTACTCAATCACGCCTAAACGGCTGCATCCATACACTTCATTCTTTCGCACAAGGTAGTATATATTCCATCTTACCATATCGACTATTTATTATTTTGATAAAGTACATGGTTTCAAATGGCGGCTCCAAGATGGCTACTAGTTATTTAAATTATTAATAATTAGTTAAACTTCACGGGATTGCGATGAAAGTCAGTACTAGGATGTTTCCGAGACCACTGATTAGGAATCTGTCATCAAATTCCAAATTCAAAATGGCGGATCCTATATGGCGACCGAAGCTCCTTAATTTTAAACAATTTGAATGACATTTAATATGAAGATGTCTTTGAGGTTACAGAATTCAAATTTACCCAATTTCTCTCTGCTCTGGATCCCTGCGAGAGTGACTCTCTGGAAGATTACACTTGTGGCGAGAACACAATAATAATATTTTTTAAGCAGTGTAGGCTACGCTATCAGAACAAAGGGGGGATGGCTGTACATGTAGTTTATTGTCATTCTTCTTCTTGATTCCACTTATTGGTACAGAACAAAAGAAATTTTCAGTGTACTCGGGCTGCTCT
Organism: Neoitamus cyanurus; assembly: GCA_947538895.1. NCBI lineage: Eukaryota > Metazoa > Arthropoda > Insecta > Diptera > Asilidae > Neoitamus > Neoitamus cyanurus. The sequence continues at coordinate 37,589,140 of OX384543.1, forward strand.
GTCGTAAGGGAGCAAAACGATCATATCCGGAGCAGCAGAGTTGCTTTTTCTTGTTAGAGTTGAACTCTGTCATTTAGCTGAATTTAGGACCTCAAGAATTTAGTTCCAGACCTCTTGCCACAGACATGGCGAGTTAAAATATTACTTGCATTAAAAACAATTATCTTTCATTACGTTAAGTACTTTTTATTACAGTTGTATTTATTAATTTTAGTGCAATTTCTTCAGAGAAGATAATTTGCAATTTTCCAGCTTTGAGCAAGCATGCAATTTTCTGGCAGAAGGCGAATAACTCGATTCCTTTCAAGATATTCCTCAAGTAGTATGTATCTACTTACCTAGCAATTGTAATCCCCCGGCAGTAACGTACAACAAATCATCTGTCTGCCGAGACAAAGCCTTCGATTTGTTATCTTGTCTCCAGGCAGCACTTACCTCTATTGATGTACGCAGCGGTTGCATTTCAGCTCCTTCCTCAATTAGGACCGCATGCTATCCCCCCGCCCGGCCAGTAGCAATTAAAAGGAGCCAAATCGCGGCACGGTGTCGGTGTCGGACTGGTGGCATAAACAATAACGACTTAATCAGCTGCCACTTTACCTGCTGCGCTAATTAGTTGACTTCTTCCATTACGCGGCCAGCAAATCGCCGCATCGCGAAGCGTTCAACTTTGAAATTGAAAGGAGATAAGCTGCGCAAACAAATTGCCCGCAACAAAAAGCGAATTTTATTGCATCAATCGCCCGTGGCCGGCCACACTAATTACTTTGCATATTCACCTTATGTAAGGCCCCGCGTTGCCTCGGCCGGCTTTCTTCCCATAAATCGTCCGCCTAGTCGCCAATCCGCCAATTCGCCAATTTCTCCGCACTGACCAGTGTGCGTGCCAAGTCTGATTGATGTTAATGTACCGCCAAAAATTCGTTTAAAAACACAATAAATTTTGGCGTTTTTGTCACTGGCCAGTGCGACGGCGGCGGCGGGCGGTCACCAAAGACATCCGAATAATTAATGACTCTGTTAATGGCTTTTTGATGAATTGTCCGAATAGGGTATAGGCCTAGCCGATTTTCCCGATTAATTTTTTGGCACCTTCCGTTTAAGTAATACTTTCTGGTTTTTTGGTCCGATGTGGTTTGTTTGACGGCGGAATCGGAACGATTCCGAAACAAAGTGAAAAACTATCAGTTGCAAAATGGCACTAATTACAGTCATGTTCACGCCTTCTCGAACAGATTAATTCATCAACCACAAACGACTTGTGGTCCGTGGACGAAAACCAGAAAAAAAGTTATTTTTTATCATTTTAAGACACTTTTAGTTACGGGCGAGTTGCAAATTGCTTCCAGCTTAGAGTGTGGAAAAAACTAATTTGTTAACAGCATGTAGCTGAAATGCCGATTATCGCTATTTCGCTATTTCTATGTCTAAATCCAGGAAAACACATATTTATATGTACAGTGTTGGTGTCTCAATTGCATACATACCTTTGTGAGATTACCGTACCGAAATTAGGAAAAACGCAACCCCTTGCTGAGGGAAGTGCTTATTCGCCAGGTTCGTGGGTGCGTGCTAATTTCGTGCTACATCTGGATCTGTGTCGAATTCAACAAAATGAATCGCAAATTGGCACAAAACAATTCGGCAAATGAAAATTTCCCTTTTACAATAGTATATTACGATACAAGGGCGGTAAGTAGCCGATTGCCCACGATGGCGGTGTTGACGCACGAGCGAAGCGAGTTCGTTTATAGCCATCGTGGGCAATCGGCTACTTACCGCACCGTGGTTAATTGATGATTTACCGCATGGAAACCCGTGCGGTAAGGTACCACTTACCCCGCACGTGTGCTGAAAAGGTGCGGTAAGTAGCCGATTGCCCACGATGGCTATAAACGAACTCGCTTCGCTCGTGCGTCTAACACCGCCATCGTGGGCAATCGGCTCCTTAGCGCACCGTGGTTAATTTATGAGTCACCGAATGGAAACATGTGCGGTAACGTACCTACTGCTTACCCCGCACTCGTGCTGAAAAATAGCATACGTAACTCGGGCGGTAAGTAGCCGAGTGCCCATGATGGCTGTTAACGCACTCGCTTCGCTCGTGCGTCAACACCGCCATCGTGGGCAATCGGCTACTTACCGCCCTTGTATCGTAATATACTATACCGACTGAGAGTTGCTTTTTTGTGCCGATGACAAACGCACGCACGGGCCTGGCGAATAACGATTGCCCTCGCCGAGTATGTCTGACTGTCACAGTTTTTCGAAGCGTTTGATACAGAAGGCTGAAACTCAGAAGATCGCGGATTATTCGACCCTATAGATAAAAACCACAACAACATTTGTAACAAAATCAATATGTCGAAGATATTGGATGATTAATCTTTTTTAGAAACTACTTGTGTCGCATATCATTGAAAAAGTATTGACTTACGGATTTTAAAAATATTTAGGTACATGAGTTATTCCTATGTTCTACCCTAAAAAAAATCAGACAAAGCATTTTGCAGGCAACACGGAGCAGGAAACCAGAAACAGAAATATAAAACTAAAATAAAAAGAAAATAATGATAAAGGTATAAATAATTTGAGATGCCATCGAGTAGGTAAGCCACAGTTAGACGCTGCGTAATTTTGTAGATTTTTGTGGTGTCTATTTATTAAAAACGCACAAAAGGCTGGGATACAATGTACGCGACGCGAATTTTCGGTGCTAGGAAATAAATTCCATAACACGAAAACCATTCAGCCCTGATACAATATGCACTCGAAGCGAATTTAAGTTTGTTTATAAACTCAAAAGAAAAATCACATATCCCGTTTTTACGGCGGCGGCGGCCTTCCTACAACCAAACAGAAACCGAACATGGAATTGAAATCTTCGCGACAAGAACTTCCAAGTTCCGATGAACTCTTCGACGCCGAAAAATCGCTTCGCGTGCATTGTATCCCAGCCTTAAAAGCTGTGAGTGAATGCCTACCGTGTGTCACCTAAACATAGACTACGTATACACGATATCCAAAGTCCTGACTTTGCCCTAGCGTAGCCCAAAGTCGCGATTAACTTTGCCGTGTAAACGGTCAAGTCCCAACTTTGGCCTATCCCCGATTGAATTGGGCCTAGGCCTGATATATCTGTATGTGTGTTCTCAATCCCTCAAATGTCACAAATCTTACTCGCACCCAGATAGCACACAAGGGAAAATTTCCTGGTCCACTTTGTGTCGTTTACACGAGCCGAGCAGCCTGATTTTGGCCTATAACCGGTTTCTAGTCCTGGTTGGGAACTGCCGTGTATACGCACTCCATGAATGCGATCCGGTTTAATGGCGCGACGAAATGAGTTTGAACATGGGAAAACGCATTGGACTTGATACAGTGACCGCGTAGTGATATTCACCTGCCACGAAGTTTGATAGAACTTGAAACTTTGTCGCGCGATGATTCGTTCCCATTCTTCAATTCCAGTCTGTTCTAGGAACGAAATACGAACTTGACAATTCTTATAGAAATGGAAACTTCACTGCCTAATATTGTTGTTAGAAACTACAGAGGTGTTGTCCGTGTACCATTCCCATTTCATTCGGTGCACTCGGATATGTGTGTTTCCAACACATTTAGAGGGGGCCAGCCTGGACCCCAGAAGCGCGAAGTGGATTTTAGCCGCTTTACTACATCTTTGCACTCGTATTTATATAATCTTTGTTGAACTTTGGGAAGAGATTACAAACTTCCGCGTGAGATTTTTCTGGCCGAAGACAGCTCATTGACTGGCTCACTGGGCAATTAGCTCGAGATTATCTCCTTGAACACAATTGAAAAATGCAGTAAAACTCCCAAAACTAACTCAAGCAAACTTCCATCGTCAAAATACGTGATAATTAAAAAAAGTTTTTAAGGAAATTAGAGAGGCATTGTTTATCTAAATATGCAAAGAAGAAAAGCGGCAGCCGCCCTGTAAACATTTCCAAACAAAACTAATTTAATTTGCATAATTGGCGCGCCTTTTCTCTCATTTAATAAAAATATAAGTAAAGAGTCATTCAATCAATCAGGCGAACTTTCTGAATGAATTAAATCGAATCTCATTCATTTTCCCTACGGCCGGTGTACACTTGTCTGCACGTCTCTATTGTTGTGGGAATAGATGCAAATTAGGGCAGTCAATCAAATAAACTGTCTACACTCCGCCCAACTGAATGATCATTGCTGTTGCTTTGTTGATGCGAGGCGATAATAAGCAAATTTTGCAAACATTTATGGAAGTTGCAGGCTCTGAAAACGTAGAATGTTGCGACATGTGGAGATTTACGAGCACCTTTTATCGGTATCATGTCGTTTGCTAAAAACTTGTAAAATAACTCAATTTGGAGGCGCAGAAGTGGGACAGTGCTCATTTCCTTAAGCAGATACTTGCGAGTTAGTTGATAAGCATGTGATTGTGGAGTCTTTATTAATTTTTTTTTCTTTCATATCTCCCTAGATATACTTGAGAGTAAGTGCACGATTATGAAAGACGTGCTTTCGGTTGCTTTTTACAGAAATTATTATGGAAACCAGCCAATAACACGAGCGCCACTTCTTGTACTGACCATCGCTCACTCAATATCCTCTTTTTTAAGGTCAGCTGAAGCTCTAAAACTTGAAACGGTTCATAAACTGGCTTCCATTGATCACGGGCAATTTATTAGCACTATAATTGATGACGACCGAAATATTTACAAGGTGTGTTCGGAAAGGAGGTAAACAGAGGTGTTCGCCCTGCGGGCTATGGGCTCCGATCGTGCGCAAGTTCATGGCGACGGTATTGGGTGCTGGGCATAAAAAGCGATTAGGTCATTAGCATAAGCCACTGCGATCGCGAAAAGAAAGTCAAAAAGGTCCACGGTGAACGGTCGGGCAAAACAGTAAATGAATAATTTCGACAATAATTGCTCGGACATTCAGCATGAGCAAGAATGCTACTGATTGCGAGCACAATGAACGAATTTCGGCCTCGAGTTTGGCAAAGATCACATAAATGGGACCCTGGCGGCCTCCAGAATGTTAATACGTTTGCATGCAATGTACATATGTCGGACAGCTCGTTGATTATGAGTTATTGTTTTATGGAGTTATTGACACAGGCTATTAGGAACTCTATCTGAAATTATAGATCTGCGCCTGCGCTCCCACAAAGTCAGGTCTTTGCGCAGCACACACAGAATGGGCGCGTTTATTAGCCGAAGTTGAAGGAAGGAGTTAGTGAAGTGTTACAATTTAACTGTGTTCCTGATTACATTGCTAAGACGTGAATATGGGGCAATTAGACCGCAAGGTAAGTGGCGAATTTCAAATTATAGATCTGTCCGTGATTGCTCATTAGATAAAACTAATAATGTCACGCTTGGGCGAAACAGGGCGGTATAAGTTACGCTTTCTGTATGTGTGTATTTAAGCTCTTAGAAAATATCTAGAATAACTTATATAGAGTGATGTGTGAAATATATCGTTTGCTAATTAAGGATTGCGATTGTAATAACGTCATAACTATTCTTACGGTCCCGGATTCATGGGTAGATATACGGTGGAAGCACCGAGAATTATATATTTAAAATATGAATGGGTTAAATGGTACATTGAAAGATGTGTATGAACTTAGATAAGCAGCTTGCACGAATCGAGCCCGGACTAGCCGTGTCTTAAATAAAGAAAAAATTTTACGGCGGGTTCTGATATCACTACCCGCTCTCAGAAAAGTTTTTTTTCTGTTGAATTAGAAACCGTCATCGCCAGGCAGCGTGGCAACCCGCCAGCCGTGAGAGCTTGGCAAGCCGCTCCTCTTGTTAATGATAAAAAAAACTCTTTCCTGCGCATAGGAATCGGAAAGGAACTAGAGAATAACGAAATTTTGGACGAGATTTTTTAATTCTTTGGAAACTGGGCTGCTCTTTGGTTTAGAATGAAATGCGATTAGTTTAGCTATCGTCGTGTAAATTCATACTCTATCCAAAAGTATTCAAGGGCGTTCAATGCTCGTCGGTGTAAAAAGATAAAAATAACAGGGGTGGGTTGTTTTTAAAGGCCCATAAAAATACTTAAACGGTTTCAATATATTTTTTCAGTTATTGAATCACTTTCTGGGATCGATTTGTATATCCTATAAGAGGAGAGGGTGTGCAGATAAAATTCTAATTCTACGTAGTGTGAAGGAGTAAGAAGTGGAAGAATACAATTTTCCATAAATTATTATTATTTTCAAATAAGGTTATAGCGTTTATTCAAATTAAATGTCCAAGTGAAAAATGTTGCTTCAGGGAATTTATATAAAAATAGGTAATGCAAATTAGGGAATTAATTAGTAATTTATAGAGGGTTCCGTATATTGCAAAAATTTATTGAAATCAAGGAACTAATCAGGAAGCTTGCAAGAGGGGGCAGAGGAATGGCCCCAGATTTCTATTTTTTTTAACTATGTGTATCATCTGGATTGAAGTGCTGAGCATTTCTCTCGCTAAATTTGCCCCATTGGAAAATCTGCTGAAGGGTGTTTAAATATTTTTAAATTTGCTTTATTACGCCTGGATCTGTTGCAGCATTTCACGCTACTTAAAATTGTAGTTAAAAGAAAATGTCAATAAGTTTCTATTGTTTAAAATCCCGCTAAATATTTTAATTGGAAACCTGGAACTCTACATCGAAATTTATTAGATTCTTGATTAAACAATTTTTACTGTGTTAATTTTTAAAAATAAAAATTCTCAACTCGTATTGTTATTACTCCTGGTATTCCGCCTTTCACACATTGTGAAGTGCAAATGTATAAGTTCCACTAAACTTATACTAACTGCGGACTATCAAATCATAGGCAAACCAAACTCAATGTGGATCAAAGTACAAAAGATCGATATCAAGCGTGAAAAGAAAACTATAATTTAGCCTTCATTTAATCTAAATGGATCTGTATCTGTACATGGCTCAGCACTTTGCAGAGCTCAGATAGTAAAAAATAATCACAAAAGATCGATCCATAAAACTGCTTTTTCAGTAAAAACGTATACCATCCAAAATCCGGAGCTCCCAAGAAGAAGTACATTATTCAATATTTTTTTCCCCGGACCGACACAAAAAGGCTTTTTGCATACGGCTATCTCACGGTCCAATTTTTTTGCAGATCAATCATTTGCACAACAGCATTGCATCCATTACTGGTATTTCCTTAGCGTAGCTCATTGACTTGTAACATACTTAAAATCCGCGATGCAAGAGCACTTCAGAAGCAAAAGGCAAGAGTCCCATAATACGGTGAAAGTTGGGGCAAAAGCCTGCCTATCAAAACATATCATAACGAAAACTATTGTGCCCAGTGCGTAAAAAAAACCCGAATGGCATGGATCCTAATGGAGTTTGGCCCAGCAGAGTGACGCAACTATTATGAGTGTCTAATTACGGTGGACCGTCTTATGACCCACCTGCCCATTGTATTGTATAACTTCATTTGCGTTGAGCACTTGCTCCAGTTCGCCTCGATGAACTGCAAAATTTTTCAACTTCACTCTCGCAGGCTGTTTGTCCAACAAAGAGGTCTGACGTAGACATCTTGCCGATCAATGATTGATCCCGAGTAAGTGGCATGCAAATGTGATTACTAATGAAAAAAGAACTTTTGCTGTCAGGTACTTGACAGGTTTTGTCGGCATAGCCAAAGGTAAATTTGTTATTGCGAATAAAAAATCCCTTTCTACAGATGGCTTACGAATGCCCGCCAGGCAAAAAAAAAAATGGCAAGCACTTCACAAAATAGCGTTTATGCTATTTCCTTTCAACTGTCTTGCCATTGGAGCTTTTAAAAACATTTTTTGTGCCTTCCTTACCTGGCGAACTTTCTATTACACGCAATAAAACCGAGTCACTAGATGAAGACGTTCAACTTGTACTGTGTACATGACCTTTCCTCACAGAACCAGAAAGCATCCGCTCACGTGTTGACAATGCCACCGTGATCATCTTTAGAATGATCACATGTCAAGAAGAGCGTTACACAAGGAACGTGACCAGAATCGCGTGCTTTAGATTCACGTGAAATAGCGCCTGGGAAGCGCGCAACTAGCACCCACCGCCACAAACAAAGAAGGGAGATGACTCTGTAACGTCTGCTTCTTTCTTAGCACATTCGCGCGACAAGTTATTAAGTGCTTTAATGGAGACGTGACTCGAATAATTTGCATAATTTGTTACGGTACAGGAATGCGTTGCAATTCTAATGCTTTGCAAACAGAACCTTTCTTTCCAGCTCTCCCTGAACTCCATTCAGAGAAAGGCACCTTTTTTAAATTTCAAAACTTAAAAAAAAAAGATTTTTGGCACAGCACGCCTCAGTCAGCGATAAAGCCATAATTTTGCAAAAAGTGTCCCAATTGCCTAAACGACTATCCGACCTTTCGGCAGAAACCGCCTCTACGGCACTTGTGCCAAAATTGCATGTTACCCGAGACGAAATGATAGCATTTCTCCGCAATTAATTACCCTTGGTTATCGTGGCTAAATGTAAACAAGCAATAAATTTCATAAATATGATAAGACACTCGAAAGGGGACGATAATCACGTGCAGACAGAGCGGCATTTAAATCGCATCAATTCACGTGATGGGCCGTACCAGCGCTGGTGGGTCTGCCATCCTCGCACGTGAGCTCTTCACAAGTCCGGTTTTCGTTATGAGCGGGTGAATTTATTGCCGATTAACAATTATTGGCTGTGCAATCCATTTTGCACAACATTTTAAGTAAACGCGCGCGTGCATTACTGCGTGGTGGTAGTTTTGCTCAATTCATAATTTCTCTTTTATTTATATTTGTGCAAGCCAATGCTGGTTAAGGAATTATCGCTAACTGATCGTGTAATGACTTCATTTGGAGACTACGATTCATTCGCTTCATGGAAGTTGAGTTTTAATCCTTTAACATATTGTAAATAAAATAGCACTTAAAGTATACATAAAAATAAAGTGACTGAATAATTACTTACACGAACCTTGATTTTCCCTAAATCCTAGAGAATTGCAACAGTGGTGCCGATTCCGAAGAAATCTTCTCCTAGTGAGCTTTCCGGTTATCGCCCAATAAGCATCCTTTGCTTCCTGGGGAAAGTACTAGAAAGATTAATGCACTTGATGCAAATGGTAGAATATTTGGAACACCGAGGATTACTGTCCAGATTTCAATCTGGCTTCCGGAAACAGCATACAAGTTGTGAGACAGCTCTACTCAGGGTTACTTCGGACCATCGTGCTGCCTTGAATCTGGGTGAATTCGCAGTTTTGTTGTGGCTTGACTTTTCGAAGGCCTTTGGCAATGTCGACCATTTTAAATTACCGTAAAAATTACGAAAACGCTTTGCATTTTCGTCCCATGCTATCAAATTCTTGAGCAGCTTTCTCTCTCAAAGAAAGCAGCGAATGAGTTCAAACGGTTCACTCTCAAAAGAGCTAATAGTGTCTAAAGGGGTTCCTCAGGGATCGATACTTGGTCCAATCGTCTTTTGTCTGTTTATTGATGATTTTCCCTCAGTCGTACAGAACGTTAAAATCCATCTGAATACAGATGATGTGCAACTCCATCTGAGCAGCGAAGTTGATTTGAGTCTCTGGCCAATGGTCTTTTAAATAAGGCATTAAATTAAACTAAATCCCTTGCGCTTCCCATTCACCTATCATGATATTTATTTTTGACCATTTTCCCTTTAATTGATATAAATTTCAAAGTCGTCATTTGTAAATGTGAAATATTGGCAAAGAAGCCGAATTCAGCATCCCCAAATACTTAAGTGTACCAAATTTCGTCAATGAATATGAACGATTAAAAGAAACTGAAGCAGAGACTTGAAGTGGAGAGGCTTTGTGGAAGCTCTATGCTCCTGGAGTGAAATAGAAAATATTATTACATTATTATACATATGACAGAACGAATACAATCTGCTTTAGCTGCAAAAGGAGGGCACACCAAATATTAATTAATTTTAAAATGCGAATACTTGTCGAACAGACAAAGTTGATCGCATCTGTCTTCCCGAATATTCAGTTATTTTCCATAAAATTACTTAACGAAAGCTGAAGTGAATTAAAAATCATTTAAAAATATGTCTACGAGTACTTAGTCTTTAGAAACACTTAACTCCATGTTCAATTTTAATTCGATCGGATATGGATGTCGCTTATTGCAAGGTGACTCAAATACAGTGCTTTGAATTTTTGTTGTAGCCAATGCTCAACACTATTTGCAATGTCCAATTGTTTGAGACGATATGCCTCTATTTGCCGCACAGCCACAGTATAATTACCTTCTTCATCATCATCTATCGAAATAAACGGCTCAACTAAGAATTCTTATTTTCATTTAATTCTTTGATAAATGCCAAGTTAAATGTTTCCACCTCACGATAAATCATTTGATGTAGGATTGCTTAACCTCATGGACTCCTGACTCCCCCTCAAGAACTTCATTTGTGCACAAATCAATTAGCCATTTTATTAAACAAATTACAGAATCGTGAGCACCTGACCAGGTTGGCTGACCGCGTCCAGCTTGGCGACCAGCAAGGATAAGATCTCTGCTCCAGATCACGATCGCGGGTCCACCAACGCGCCAGGCGCAGTCAGAATCGAGCAAGTTAATTACCAGTCGCCTGTGACAGCTTCAGAGACTTCCTCATATTTGACTGGGGACAAGCACAGCTCCGTTCCCAGCACCGCTTCGCAATAGCTACAGACCGTCAGATATACGCTTTTAGTGCCTACCTGTCCAATAAAGTCACATGAAGCGCGCGACAGCGAGTGGCGTTCGCATTGTTATTGCCTAGGTGATCATGAAACCATTAGCTCTGGCATTGAGCGCAGAACTCGCAAGACAATGTTCTTAAGCTCGCACCAGGCTAATCCGAGGAAAGCGATATCCACTCGCGACACCGCGCCGAACCACTTGAAGGCTTCACAAATAAGCCGTGTCGGCTTGCGTGCGCCTACTTGTTAAGCGCTGCAAAAAAAAACCTACGCTTGTTTAGCGCTTATTTATGCCCTCTTATGAGATTTGAGATTCAGCGGAGACTTCCGCGGTGAGTGCCACGCTAATAGCAGTGCCTTGGTCCCCAAGTTCCCCAGTCTCCAAGCCCCCAACTATGTTAAGGTGGGCTCAGCAAGACAAATCGCCGTCGCCGTCAAAACCGAGTAAAGGAGCCGTCAACATTAACTTGAGATGTCGCTTACAAGCCGCCTTTAGTTGCCCCACAGTAGAGTACACGAACATGCCAGCACTGCACAAATCTTGAATTGATAGGCACCTTACCACGTGAATTAGCCGGGCCCAAAGTGCACTAAATATAAAACTTTCTCTCGGGGGCTTGCAGCTTGCAGCCAGTGACCCGCGGGTGCTCCATGCTGCGCGGGGTGACGGGGCATATTTAATGGACCTCTTAAGTGTTGAAACATCCGAGCTGAGCTCCACGACCGACACGCTGCGACGTCTTGCAGCAGGACCTGAGCTTTCCGAGCTAGAACTAGGAAATTCTGCGGTTGGTGGGTGCTCAGGCTCACCGCAAGTATTTTGCACATGTCTCCCGGAGCACGTACATGTACCTTCGTTGTTTCGAAATGGTGCGAGTGCCATGCATATTCATTAGGGCGGCACTGGAGCTGCCTGGCAACCCGCGGTGGACGTAATGAATTTACTGGAGCTATGATTGCGCCTTGATCGGTGCCAATGATTGGTATCGGCTGTGTCTTGATTTTGCCAATAAACTATCTCTTGGCATTCCAGCAAATGCTCATGGCATTTGACATTATCGCTCAGAACTGGTCTAGTGGCTGCTGTTGGGCAGGCTGATTCATTCCTTTAAGTTTTCACTGCCAAGGTTGTATGGTGGTGGTATGAAACTCGAATGGGGCACAGGTTGATTTCAACCTACATATGTAGGTACATATAATTTGAATGGAATGTCTCCTGCCCAAAATCCGCGGCAGCTTTATGACACTAAAATTAAAAACTCCCCGCGATGACGTTTTTACAGATATCCCACCGCTCTGCTCAGTACGCTTTGATATTATCGTTTCGAAATCAAGTACTCCTACTAAATTTCTTTGAAATCTCCCAATAATAGGTACGTAGGGTTTTTTAGGGCCACTGAATTGAAAATTTCTGCCTAATTTAGAAAATTTCAATCGGGGTCTTTTAATCCTCAATTTTACTGAAATCTCACGAAAAGCGTATTGAGAGGATTTTTGAAGTTATATCTGTATTCTGTTCATCCAGGTCGAGATCTGGACCAGTGTTATATGAAAAGAATAATCCGGGTTAGCAACGTGTTGTGTTTGAAAAGTTGGCTGTTCCATTATATTTGACAGTGTTGTGAAAAAGTTTGTCTCCTCGGATGAATCCTCAACTGCTTCAGAGACAGATTTATGTAGAAGAGCATAATGCTGTTAGGAATTTGATAGACGTGATAAATACCTACACCGACGGTGACTTCAACAACCATTTCCCTTAAATCGGTCAGTTAACATATTTACTTACCATTTTTCTAAGACAACTAAAACTAATACTTCGTTGGTCCTCCTCTTGCTGTAATTACCGCTTGACATCATCGGCTCAATGATACCTACAGTTAAAATTTTGAAGATCGACGACGGTATCGACTGCCCTAAGATATGCCTTCAATTAAATCTCTTAAGAAGTTCACCGATGCTGGACGATGTCAGTCAAATGGGTTCAAGTCAGGGCTGTATGGGGGCTATTTTATCAAAGTAATATAATATTTTTTCCGCCATGTATTTTTTTACCTGTAAAATAAATAAATAAATGGTGCTATGATTAATTTATTGAAAAAGTAATTCGGCAGAGAGAAAAGGAACAAAGTAGCCTCCACTTAGAACGAACATAAAATGTTATTCTTTTCCGTATGCCACGGGGCATTATTCTGTTGAAACATGAAATCACAAGTGTCTCTAAAGGGAGGTAAAACATATCGCTCCAATTCTCTTGGAATGTCAATGAAGACATCTGCTGCTGCAAATGGTGGTGTTGTTATAGTGATTGCATGCACTCATGACTCAGTTCTCCACCCTGTCTTCGCAAATAGATATTTAAAATTAGTTGTTAATCTTATTGTAGCAAGTTTTAATATTGCATAATTTTTGTTTCAATGAAAGTGATACTTTTGATTCCATACAAGAATCCGCTTTACGTTTAAAGTGGTAAAGTAGTTTATTGCTTGTGAACTTTTAACTGACACTCGTAAATGATTGTTCTTTAGTTCCCTTCAGGTCTTCTCTTGGGAAATTTTCTTGTAATCAGTGAAGCAGCTAGTAGCCACAACTCATGTTTCTCAGATGGCGTAACTTTTTACCTGTGAATGGACAAAAAATGTTTTTATAATTTAGATTACCTTTCGCTCTGCATAACCACAACAATAACACAGAGAATATTTTAACGATTGGATCTTTCAAATGGTAGAGCTACAACATTGCGGAAACGAAATGCTACAACAGCGCTATCTTTCGAAATAATTTGTAACCATTTTGTAGTTCTTTGATCCAGTATCAGATAAACTGGGGTAGGAATATGTTGTTGTATTACTTGTTATAGTGCTGATCCATATCGGGAACCCGATGAACAGAACAAGGATTTAATATCTGGTATCGAATTTTAAAATTTCAATATGGCGGATCCGTATTCTTGATTTCAAGTTTCGTGCACAAATTTGAGTATTCAAAATGGCAGATCTAAAATGGAGGCTGCATTCATTATTTCAGTTATATCTCACACCTAAAGAGAAAGGAAAAACATTTTTACTAATAAAAATCGAAACGCCTTCAAATTAGCAGAAGCCCTCAAATGTATGAAATGTGGGTTGTCATTTTGGTTTTCGGTTTGGACCTGCAATATCTCATTCCTAATTTTTGTCGGTTCTAGGTATAGAACAAATCGCGTTCATTTGAATATTATAGGTTATATCGAGGTTGTTGTTCTTTTGGCCTTTGTGGCCTATCGGGGTCACCAATTGTGGGGTTGACTGTTTATCACTCCGTTCCCTTGTTCTATACCACCACTAATTATTGAATCCTTCTTAATGAGATAAGTTAGAAATCCATTTAATCTTTTATCTGTTATTAACTTCAATTATTTTCTTAGTGCAAAAACCATTTTTTTAATTTATTATACATTTTCACATCCGGCCAGAGAACGAAATAAATTTGAACTAACATTTCTCTATTTTCACCCGGCTAAGGTGATCAAAATTTTATTGTATTCTTTCGCCGCCTACTCACCAAAGTTGCCATGTAAATATCATGATCTTCAGAAAATTAAACCGAATAGTAATTTTCTCCCTTTTAAAGTTTCCGTAAAATTCATATCGTGCCATTCGTGACACATGTACTCTCATTCAGTTATAAATACATACATACATGCAACTTCAACAATCATAAAAAATTAATGTTTCACAACTCCACTTCAATCAAGACTTTCCTTCCGAGGTGTTAAGAGGAAAGTCCTAATGATTCTTGCCAAAAACCAAAACTACATAACAACATTTTGCGAAAATAATCATATCTAGAAGAAGTTGTGATTGAAAGCACCACTTCATCGAAAATTGTTTAATTGGCAAAAAATTAATGAATCCTCTATTGCGTTCAGACCTCCTTATCACGGCTCTGATAGCAAGTGATGTAACTACTTAATGTCCAAAATAACTTACGCAACAAACTCATTAAATTTAGCTTCTGTCATAATTGGAAAGAAATTCGCAAAAGAAAAGGTTCCTCAATTTAAACAAGCGCAAGTCACTCGCCAAATTCCTGGCCAAATTGTAAAATTGAAGACAGGAAGTGATCTTTTCGCGATTGATCATGTAAAAACCAACCAAATACCCAGAAGCCGGTGAAAATCGATTTAGTTTGGACACACGCATAAGGCAGAAAGCTGGCTGGTTGGTGATCTCGCACACCATCGCTAGGTGATCAAGTCAACGGAACGGAGTTGATCAACTCGATTGTGTTTACATCGCTCCTTGTGTTGGCTTATCTCAAAATAGGCTCTCTCTTAGGTTTAACTGCTAACCCGGCATGATCATCGATCACTCTCAGAATGAATGCTCACAATGAACTATGTTGCAGCGCGGTTTATCGACACGGTGAACTGCCGCTGAGCTTCTCTTTCTTATGCTGCATGCTACTATGCCAGCAGACTAGGCCGAGCCAATGTTAAAACCTTTACAGAAACTTAGCGGCTGACTCAGACTGGCTCGATCAGTCAGACCGCGAGTACGGGCTCCGCAGCAATCGTCGTTGTAGCATCCGCGCACACAGTCCTCATCAGTCGCGATCTCTTCGACTCGGTGTAGTGCCATTGGTTCTGGTCCTCCACGTCTTCGGCAGCAACCTTCTGCAAAGTGAGCTTGATCGCCCAAGTGCCCAAAACAAAGTGCGATTACAGGTGTGCGCTAGTCCAATCGACTGCAAGTGATCGTCGCGGTACGCATCACTACAGCTAGAGAGACTTGTGCTTGTTTCTGCTGATTTTCCCGCCTTATCACAGCTGCAAACAAATTGTGAAAGTGAAATTTCTTTTCCGGCTCCTATCGCGCATTGCCCTCCTCGTTTCACCGCGAAAGCCAGAAAGTCAATCGATCGAGATGAGGTTCGCCGGCGGATTAGTACTGATGCTGATTGGAATGTGTGTTTTGGACTGTGGGGCCAAGCCGACGGATGCAGACGTCGCTGGAGCCGCCGCCACCGCGGACAAACAGAAAAGTGGTAAGTGCACTTGAAGCAATCAGGAGTCTCGCCTCGGACGTCATCCAGGTGATTGATGAGGTCCGCCACTTGATTACGGGCGTCTTTCTCGCCGTTGTTCTGCAATTGTTTTTCTGTGTTAGATAACACGCAATTGTGATCCTCGACAGCGTTATACAATGGTTATGCAGCACCTCAATTGGCGCACTTTCTGGGCTGTGAAGTTGATCTCTTCCCGAGATCTACTGCTCCGCGTAAAGACAATGCTACCGTCGCCGAATGTGTTAATCAGCGCTTTCGAGGTAATTAGGTGAGCTGTGAGCGGTGATGAGACTCCTTAAGCAAACAGTGGTACATTAAAAGTTTCTAAACGCCTCTACATGTTTTTCGAATTGAAGCAACTCACAAGAAATGCTAATTCTGCCCAGGTACAGGAACACCTTTGCTTTTATGCTAATTCGCCGTTTCGAGCGAAAAGTCTTACCTCAATTGCGCGATTATTGTGCCTTATTGTAGTGCTGTGGTGCAATGAATCATATGCGGAAACTTGCCTTTGTGCACTCCGAGGATTGCGAGTTATTTCATCGCGTTGAGCGACTCGAGCATTGATGCTTGCACAGAAACGTGCATTTTCTCCTTTTCCGGATGTTTTCGAACCGCGGACAGCAAGATAATCGATAGTAAGAAGTTGTTGTACATGTGCAAAAAAATTATTTCATAAGAGATATTAAGAAGTAACTTTTTCCCAACCATGAGTTTTACAAATAATTTGTATAAATGCTTTCAGACTTTTCGTCAACAGGCCTTTAGCTAAAATAATAGTTAATCAGCATTTGCTAATTTAAGGAGACCTTTTATTTGAAACTCGAGTAACTGACGTATAGTTCATCAGTGGCCAGTGAAAGCGAATTGTAGATTTCAAAAACTGTTTTAAGATCGTATCAAAAATTGCACAAAATGTACGTACATATATTTGATTATTCTGATGTCTGTTTTTCGATGCTATGTAGAATTCCAGTGAACCGTTTTAATGAAACTTTTTCCAAAATTATTTTTCATTTCATGTGCAATCACACATTTTCCTTAACTATTAAAAGAAGGTAGATAAAAAGTCAAAAAGTCACAATTTTCTGTTTCAAACTTTTTCGAAATTTTCTAATAAAAGTTCTAACCATTTCCATTAACATTTTCCTAATTTGTAACTCCAACTCTCCAGTTAAAGCATTGTTAATAAAAGTGCACAGATTCGTTTCTCTCCGTAATCTGAGAGTTCTCATATCTATAAGCCTAAGACGCTGGTCATAAGGAGGAAGCTCAAGACGAATGCGTCTAAGGCAAGTGACGCAAGGCATATTGTAAAAATCTCCTTTGAACGGCCTCAATACGGTCCATATGAGTTTGCTAATAAGGATAAGGATAAGGAGTTAGCCTTATTAATAATATAATCAAAATGCACCAAAAATGTAAGTATATTGTCAAATATTATTATACACCCAAATCCTTGATGTCAGCAACAACTCTTCCACAATGCAAATGAAGTTCGGAAAACGTTCAATGCATAAAAATCATCAATGGGCAGCATAAATGCTTTTTACAGCATAAGGTGTTTAATTCACAATTTTCAATTCAATTTGGTGCATTCCTCAAAACTTTGCGTTTAACGGGCGTTACCACGCAACAAAGCTTTAAAATTAGAGCGACGTGTGTCGACAGCTTAAGGAGGGGGAACAATTAGCGGAAACGTAATTAATGATGATCGATTTAACAGCTTAATAAGGCGAAATGGCATCGTTGCCAATCAGTTGAAAGACGTTTTAGGGCATGGCCAATTAACCGAGAATTTGCCATAGTGTATAGGTGTGTCGGTTACCAGGAAAATATATCGCCTTTTAAGGTTTTAATACTGGCCGAGTTTTAATCGAACGTTTTTGCTTTGCGCCATTATGTGAAATATTTCGCGAATACAGATAGAAATGTTTGGCAACCATCGAGTATATAATTTTGTGATTTTTATAGGTAGCTGTTTTCATTGCCTTCAAGCCTAAATATTGCATTGGTACAAACTCGTTCCTCTTTATAATATCCACTCGGAATTTTCTAGATATATTAATATTGATTTATTGGTGCCTTGACTTACTTTATTGATATCTATAAACCAACTTTAATGTGAATTTGTTGTACTACTTTACGCATTTACTGTAGGCATTGCGAATTTACTGTATACTATGCAAATATGTTTACATTCAAAATAAGAATGTGCTAGTGCTAAACTAATCGTAGATTCAACCCTCACCTGTCAACTTTTCGGACCGCAGAGTTTATGGTTGAAGAGTTTTTTTGAGAAGATGCGAATACAAATATCCTGCATTAAATTATACATACAATAAGATTAGAGGAAATAGCAATTCAAGCTGAATAGTTCGGCTGGTTAAAAACTGAAGCAATAATGTTCAGCTGGGTCTATATAGACTACAGAAAATGCTAACTTCTGACTGTCAGCATCCTCCAATACCCCATAGTGTCGATTTGCATGCCAGTCCGTTTAAAAATTTTGGTCGCCATATTTGATCCGACATTTTAAATTCGAATATTTTGATGGCAGATTTGAAATCAGCGACGCCGAATACACCCTGGTGCTGATTTTCATGGAAATCTCTTGAAATTAACTAAATTAATAATTTATCTAACCACTTAGCCATCTTGGAGTCGCCATTTGAAACCTTGTACTTTATCAAAATAACAAATAGCCTATTTTTAAGTTGAACATTGTTCGAAAAATGAAGTCAATCGAAACAACCGTTTAGGCGTAATTAAATAAACAAACAAACAAACTTTTTTTTTCAAGTTGTTATTGAACTTGCTTTGTTTACCTGCACCCTAAAAATCTTGCAAGTAATTGTTGAACGAGTTCCCATCATCACAATAGGTTGAAACTTTACACACGTCTAAAGGTCCGGTGACAATGCAATATCGTATATTCCATACAGTTTTAAATCTAATATGGCGGACGCCACAATATGGCGTATTGCCTCTTTCTTTACAACCCCCTTGATATGGGTATCACATGATCGGATTCAACGCGTAGAAACATTTAGCTATATAAATCAATTTTGAATCAGACCAAACTTCTCAGTTTTACAACACATAAATAATAAAATAATTGTAAAAAGTACTATTTTAAAAGCTGTCTTTATTTAAGTCAAATGTACTAAAAAGTTAAAAATAAAATAAGGGTTACCTATTCAATTACCTAACTACTAATGGTATTTTTAGAAATTTTGAAATGTGTACAAAACGATAACCAATATTGCTAAATTAATTTTTCAAAATGTACACATACTATAATACAAAATATTAACAAAATGGCATCTATTTACCTTCCACATTTTTATTCCTAATAAATTTCGTATACCTACCTCAGGGCACTTACGTAGTCGAGACGAATCTTTTTCGGTTTTATATTCCAAAATCGGTCTATGTCATTTGCGTTTGAAGCAATTGCGACAAACACACACATATAGATGGCCAGATGCACTGAGGTCCTTAAGAAATTTAGTCTTCTTCCATGGCCACTTTGACTAATGCATATTATAAGTCTCTCTCATACAATTAATTGTAATCATACATCTTTGCCATATCTTGTCCATGACTTGGTTTTTTAATTATAATTATGAGCTTGTTCATTAATGTTAATTTTCAAAGAGTTTATTAAAGTGCACGCGTACCACATGTTTTTATATTTCCCCATTAATGTTTAATTTCTTGGCTATCAGTAAATATTTTGTGGTTATGCTTGTAGTATTCAACTTTTAAATAAATCATTGTTATTGCATGATTGCTTTATAACTGCAAGTCTCCGTCAGTCGTAAATTATTCTAGTCATCAAAACAAATCGTTGACATGCCTTCTGCACATGGTAATATTTTGCCCCGAGATCGAGCTCTTTCTTCTAAGTCAACGCCTGGACGACCAGCAATTAATTTGCACAGAACGCATGAATAATCGGTTGTCCACACTAGACAAGCAATTTCCCAAGAGAGTCACGGCCAGAGAATCGCACCTTGCCCGTTTTAATTGTTTTTTGAGATTTTCCTTCTTTAGTGTGTAAGCGCTCCCCCGTTGGGAGCGTATTGCAGCAGCAATAATTAATTTTTACCTCTGCTCACACATTATGTTACATCAAGTGGCCTTGGCCAGTGATTTCGACGCACCAGACTTGTAGGTGTGCGCAAACTACAAAATCTCCGCAATGTGCATAAAAGCCCACCTGATGAATATTTTCCCAATTAGATGCCTCTAGCCTTGTGCCCACTGACTCGGCTGCTCACTCTCTGGAAGAATGCGAATCGCACGCAGCCTGCTACCTGCCTAACAAGCCTGGGCAGCCCCTAACCCGGGGCCTAGTTGTGTTTCCGCGGATAGAACAAGAAAATTAGAAATTATGGTGACGCTTCTAGAATTTAGTGACTTGCGCGAATGATGTACCGTCGCCGTCGTCAGCGGTGGGCTGCCGCGTCTCACAATCAGAGGGAATCAAACGTGACCGTCGCGTCGGTCGAGTCAATCGCGCCCGGACTTTTTGCCAGGTCGTCGCTGTTAATTATATCATTGCCCGACTAGTTTCAATCAGCAGGTGTCTCTTATGTTATTACGGTGTCATTAGTTAATAGAAATCGCTCTTTCAATTAGTTCGGACTTCTGTTCTTACCCGAGCGATTAACTATGATCTATCACCGCTGGCGGCTCTTGACATTGGCCAGAGTTCTGATTGCTGATTGCCATCTTTTGTTGGCTGTTGTTGATTACTGGTCGCTTTGAATTCCTGGGAATTCATAAGAAAATATAACTCAAGGTCTCTCCAAGTTGAATTTTTTATGGGCCCATGGGTTGTGAATTTCGCTGTCTTTATGATCTATGAGACCGCGTCGGAGTAACTGATTTGGACTCATGATAACATTCTTGGTTTCGTTTTTAGTGATCTATTGCTATGCCTGGGCATATTTACTACGCATAAAGTTTCAAAATTTAGACACACAAATGTAACAACTTCAAGCTTCCATTTTTATTGTGACAATCACCTTCTATTGTAATTTATTTGGCTTTGTATGTTACTTAAAACAAATGTTGAAATTCGTTAGCTTCATTTGTAAATTTTACGTGTTCTTTACATATGTGTGTACATATACTAGGCATACGTACCGGAGGCAGACAGACGCCTTAAAGTATACTTTGCAACAAGGGCTACTTTATACGACAGTATGCGATCCTCCAAATGCTACTTAGGAGCTTTTAATTTCATTTACTAAGTACAGCGTGGCCCATAATGTATGACCTTATTTTCCTATTAATGTGATGTTTTTTAAATGTTTATTTAAACATTCAAATTATTTTCCATCATATTTTGAAATTGATATCGTATAAGTGGCCTCAGCTTTTGTAGACAACCAAAATAGCTTGCTCTCTTCATGTCAGAATGGTTTCCGTAAAAATCACAGCACGCTCAATGTGTTATTGAAAGTAACTGAGGATATAAGACAGGCTGTGTGGACTTAGATAGAGCATCGCTTCTTATCTTGCTTGATATTTCCAAGGCTTTTGATTCTGCGGGGCATAGGTTTCGTTGGCATAAATGGAAGTGTCGTTTGGGTTTATCTTCTTCTGCAATCTGTTTAATCGACAATTATTTAACCATGCGTTATCAGTGCTGATTTAACTTAAGGGGTTCCGCAGGGGTCTGGTTTAGGTCCCCTGCTATTTGCTTTATGTATTGACGATTTAATAACGCTTATGTGCAATAATATGTATGCTGATGATGTGCAATTGAACCTACGACGTTATTATATTCTACCTAACTCCAAAGCCTGAATAAACGCTGCGTACAACAAACGAAAATTTTTCATTTCAGTCTCGAAAAGTACCAAAAAAGTTATGACCCTCTTAGTCAAACACCGTGCATGTTTATTCGACTGCATCATTTATTTATTGATCGCTATAAAACCTGTGCGAAAGTGATTATCACTTTTGGGGTTGGCAACACTGCCATGTCATAGTCGACCTATTATTCAAGAGTAAGAATGATCATTGTGCTCAGAGTACCAAACCAAAATATGCAACGCGTAAGCACTCCAATATCCGAGATTTGTACGAAAGATATTTTTGATTGCTTTAAAATATGTAACTGAAAAGGCCCATCCTCATAAAACAAGTTCTTATGGAGGAGCTCAAATCTTCTCTCTGGTGCGAACCACAAATCCCACATGATTCAGCGATTACGTTTCGTTTTTATACACCTGTTAAGATCCCGAGAAAACATAAATCTTCAGAACACTTCACCGGTAATTGTCCCCTTGAATAAAGTGCGTGTCGAAACGGAAAAAAATGCTGTCAACTAGCTCGAAGCATCAATGGCACTTGTGGGCTGCAAACCGAACACTAAAAAACAATCTGAAAGGTCGGCAGATCACATTTTAGACTTCTAGCGCGAGTGTCAAGAATAATTGCTTAATGATACACTCAATGGCATTGTGATACAGTACTCGGTAGAAAAGGTGCTTCAGAAGCTTTTCAAGTACTCGATACAGCCCGGTCCAAGGACTGTTTTCTGGTTCTCAGGTTATTCACTGGAGTACCTGAAGATGGTGCTCTTCAGTGCCTTAACGACATATTTATGAGCACCTCTAAATCACAACAAAGCGTCTGCAACTGCCGAGATCAAGATGTTTTTGGATCAAGGTAGGCTTTAGTTCCACATAGACATAGACTCGCCAAACAATTGAATTGAAAATTCCGGAGAAGGTTTGAAGATCTACATAAATATCTTCAGAAGTCCGGTTTTGCAATTAGCCATGAGAATTGGGCCACTGCTCTGAATATTTTCGCAAAAAGTTGCAATCTGCCATTCCGAATGATTTACCCCGGGAAAGAGGAGATTCATTGAGCAAGTCATGCGAGCCGACATACGATCGCAGCGCACCTACCTAACAATTAAACAAATCTATCGATCCACATGCACAAATAGTCCCTGATATGTTTCCGCCAATCGCCGCACATTAGCATATTGACACCGTCCTCTGTTCTTCACTTGTAAGGCAAGGCGATCGAGAGCCCGCGCTGAAGATACCTACATCGCATTGAAATTCACGGCGGTACATGCGCTCTTATTTCAAATTGCTGCATTTTAATATGTAAACTTGCTCTAACCTTGCATTAATTCTTCATGTATCGCGGCGCACTAATCTGTTTCATGGTTTCGCACGGTCAACAGGTGAGGTACCTGACCATAAATCTCTGCCAGCATTTGAGCGTCCGCAACAGATTCACTTGCCCGCTGGAGCTGTAGGTTTGCGCGCTATGGCTCGATCTAGATCTCTTCGCTATGGGCCGAGGGGGTAGGGAAAGCACTTTAGCGATTACATGAAGATATCTCAGATTTATATACACTTGTGCTTAGCGGTTGGCACCTCAACTTGGCTCAGGTATGAAAAACCACGACGACACAGAAAAATGAGCGTACGGCAGTAATACCCGTAGATACAAGTTCGTGGCATGACTGAAATGAAGTGTGGCTATCTATAGGTGGGAAATAGTTTAATGGAAGTGAATTTTTGCTTGAGGACGGCTTGCAGCCACCATACGGAGTATCTTGAAAAACAAAACCATCTGAGAATTGCTCAGGTAGCAATTTCTCCTTCAATCGATTATAGACTTGAGGCCATAAAATCCAGATATGCCATTTAAAATTTATAGCCGATCTAAACGGATTTGCTACAGTGCCTAATTATTGAGATTTATTTCATGTGAAAATTACCACTGAAGGTAGTGCAATAAAACAATGAGCCTTAGCGTGCATTTCGCTTCACCTTAACTGAACGAGACATTGTTAATTTGGCAAATCATTTAACTTAATGGCATTGGGTGTGTCGTTTGGTTTGGAACACTAACATGCAAAGCCTATTACATGGCAATTCTTATAACTAAAATGTAAATATACTTTAGCTACATCAGCTCTGTAGAGTAACCAATTAATTGGCATAGAGTCCTTTTACTTTATGTAAATTAATGGAAAACAAAAGTATATGTTAAAATAAGTGCTTTAAAATTTAAAAAATTTGGTTTGTGCATATTTTTAATACTTTGAGTGTTTCTCTAAGAGTTTATAATTAAAATGCTTTTAATAAATTCAAAAAATCATCTATAAACTGGAATGCTGCAATGAGAACGAAAACTTCAAATATATTGTTTTTGAGTTTGTATTTTTATAATTGGCTAAAGTGCTTTTCGTACATTTTGCTTTATGTTTTCCTTAACACAATAGTTGTTTCTTAAATTTTGAATTACGGAACACATATTGACTAAAACTCAATATTGAAATAAACTCACATATTGAAATAAATTCTCAACATACATTTATTTCTAATTATAATATGTTCTGCGCTGATAAAAGTTTAACCCAGATGACCCAAATAGAGGTGAGTTTAGTTCATTAGAAAAGTTGGATCTCTCGTTTTCTTCTGTGAGAATGGGCAGCGCAGGCTATCAGGGAGGGACCCAATCTTTAGCATTTCAGCATGATAATGCTTTTTCATTTCACTCCAGGAGAAGTACAAAATCTTGAACTCAAAGTAAAAATATTGAAGTTCTAGAACAACCCGCACGCTGCCCAGATTGCAACCCCATTGAAAATCTCTGAGGGATCCTTGTTCGACGCATTTACGCTGAAAACAAACAATTTAACAGCATTGAGGAGCTAAAAACAGCTGTTTTGGAAGCGTGGGCTCACATTTTATAAAAATTATTCGATTTTCAATGCAGACCCGAGTTTTCCCACTAATAAATAAAAATGGAGGGTAGTGCTAATATAATAATTGAAACGCCGCTAGCGAATAAAAGGTGAAGAAGTTCATGAATTGCGAGAAACATTGCAACAGGCAAAAATCTAATTTCTTTCAGTTTTTCTTATATAATAAAATTTAAGTTTATAATCTTTAGTGGTTTAGCATATTTGCGAACGTTAATTCTGTTATTTAAAAAAGTTTCAAAAAATATTTCCAAAAAACCCGGTCATTTTTTCCCGACTATAAAATTTCCCCGCTCATTCATTTTACCACCGGTCATTTTCCTCCGTTGTATTTCAGTCTATAAAATAATTTGTAAAAGGCACATTTCAGTCTATTCGTCTGAAACTTAAACAGGAAAAAATGACAGAGGGAAAATCGGCAAAGTATATAAATTTGACTCCCTACCGTTTTTTAAATAAGTTTTGTTTTTCAAAATGTGGAAAATATAAAATAGGTCATTTTGATTTTTTACTATATACTTATTTCCGTACCTACTTTTCTTAATAGTCAAAAATAATAAATATTTTTGAAATGTGACATTACACTTTTTTATTAATTTTTTTGTTAACTCAGAGCACCTCAATAATTTAGAAAAAGAACTTTTCATTTCAAGGACAACACCCTTGTAAACTTGTGTGCTTTTCTTCCAAACTCTTCCCTGTATAAACAGCTGAGTAATTAAATAGTAATAAAATTAAAACCGCTTCAATTACGCACCTACATACCAATAAAACGTCAATCTTTATTTGCCAGCCCCATCAGATAAGTAGAGGAGAGTAACGAGCTTTTCATTCTTATGCAAATTTAATACTTTGTAATTTCCAATAAGGAGGTGTACTTTGCAGCCTCACCTAGATTGAATTATAATATCACCTGGAACGTGCCTTTCATCTCACGTGAACTGCTAATATGGCCTCTTTATTGAGTGCGACTAAAAAATGTGAAATTACGTAATGTTACAGGTATTGCAGAAAGAGACGCCATCCTCTGGAATGCTGTAATTCATTTCTTAGCAAAAGAAGGCGATTAATTATTATTGATGGTTTGATTCCTTTAGCAAAGTAGTGAACCAATTTTATGATTCTGTCAAGTAACTGTACCTACTTCTGTTTAACAAGCATCACTTGATGTTCCACCGTTGATGAATATTTGATTCTCTCGTGAGCATAGGTATTTCAAAACTTACAACTACTGACGTGATATATGACATCCGTAACAAGTGTTTAAGATTGACTTTTACTATTGTAACCAAATGCTAATGCTTCGTTTGATTTAATTAGCAATATTCATAAGTCACGACTGCTAACCAAAACAAAACATTAAAAAGTTACTCACTTGTTTGAGTCGGAAATGTAGACAAGTCACAAACATTAATTGTCTGCTGGCAATAAAACGTTGTAATAAAAATATATTAGGGAACATTAGCATCGAGAAATTTCTTCTTGTCTCACCAATTTTCCATTAAAATGAGATATTCTTAGTAGTTACTAAAGGAAAAGCCCAACAATAAGGAAGTACTCGGAAAGGCAATTTTTTTAAACGCAACGTAAATGCCGGGCATAAATTAAGAACTGAGTATATTTTACAATGGCAAAACGTAAAAAGCAATAATTCCTTAGTTAATGGATTTTTTATGCGTAATTATAATTTGAATTTCAAAACGCTTGTAGCGTCTAAGAGACAATTTTCCTGCGGGTGTAGTTTCCACATTAATTATTATTAACAAAACGGGTTCCTCTGGCAGAAATAGACCCAGGAGACATTATATTTAAATTTTTAACAGTTGCAGTAATCGTATTCTCCTCCATTAAAAGTATAGAATGGCTTTTACCTGTCTAAGGAGTTACATTCAGAAAACGTGGGGAAACATGTGGAGTTCATTCTTGTTAGAGTTTTGGTAACCTCTGTCATTCAGTCGTTTGTATTAAAAGTGCGCAGGTCTCTTCGAATAGAGTGATATGTACCTAGTTCACCATAATCAGCGTATAGTCTAGTGGTAACCGTGCTATTCCTAGAAGTGTCAACGAAAATATTATTCTACAACTTTCCATCTCACTTTCGAGAAAATTTGTGTTAATAAGTCAAAAAATCATATTCCTATGTTCACAAAAATAATAATCAAGTATCGCACTAAGTGTACAAACTGTTCAGTACTGTTCAGATATTTTACAACAAACAAAAAACTAGTACAGAGATATGATCTTTAATACAGTAAAAATGCAAGTCTCGATTTTATCTTTGAGATTAATGATTTGCAGGCTCATGTTTTTAAGACTTTTTTCAACTTGTGACTTGATTAGAACTTTAACTTATTTAATTGACCCCGATGCGGACCCATGCTCAAACCTACCTGCACCTGTTGCTTTTTTGTCCCTTCTCTGTGTAGAAAGGCAGAACAAGTTTTGATTCGTTTTAGTCATTGCCCTCATTGATATCACCCCAACAAATAATTCGTCTGAATCCGAATTCAGTTTTTTTATAGAAAAGAAAAAACATTTAAAATGTGTGTGTTAATTAATTATGTTTGCTACAGACATATTTTTTATGAAAGATGCCAAATAAATCAAAATAGTTCGCCGAACTCTTTTAAATGATTGACGAATTTTATTTTCGTGACTGACCCAACTGACACTACCTGCTGAGTTTTGTGAATGAGCTATAAATTTTCAATGACTCTCAATTTAAATTTATTTCTTCCACTTCCTTTTTAGCGCTGTTGTTCGAATTTTAATGACTTAATAAAATCGCTAATTTTCATTGCGGCAAAAATTTATATGGTCAAAAAAAAATATCGATGTCTTTCGCTGTATTACGAACGTAATCAGTCATAAAACTTTCTTGAAATATATTTTTATGATAGAGCTAACTAAATGTGTTTCATTTTACTATCAATGAAATTTAAAACTTATTGTCTTACATAACAGTTAAAAAAAAGAAAGTTGGTTAGCTCTCACCAATTCCCTAGTAAATTGTCTCTAATTAACTGCAGGCAATCTGAAAGTTCATTCTTTGCACAATACCGGTGTGAGAGAAAGAGAAAAAAGATATTAATGCCTCAATATGGCACTGCGAAATTTTGGGAGTCTACAATCTGCAAACTCTGAAATTAATTGAATTTATATTTAAGCACAAGCTTTCACGTGTATCGTATTTAAATAGTGACAAAAATCGATTCCATGGTGACGGGAAATTCTCAACTCCACGAAAATCGATACTTACCTATTAGTTTCAGTATTCGTAATTTTGAATATTTTCGAAATGTTGGAATTCAAGGTGATTATGGCCACCAAACATTGTCAACTTCAACGAACATTTAAGAAAATGATCTGAGATGACGAAAATTCAAGATGGTATATACAAACCCACCGAATACTCAATTTATTAAAAAAAATTCAATTTTCATAGAAAATGGCCCACCGGCTTTTTGGGACAGTTGATTTAAAATTTAATATCCAGTTTTAAGTATAAATTTGATTTTTACAGAGAAGCCTATTAAAGTTGCCACCGGCCTACGACTACGTACAGTAATTTTGACAATGTAGATACCTAATATTGCCAAAAATATTGATTAAGCTGCAAATATCAAACAAGTTTGTGGGCCACCATGTTAGTAATACTACACGCGATTCTTAGGTTGGTTACTTTATCAAAATGGATAAGCACAGGCCAGGTAAAGTCTGATGCGGTGTATTAAATATAGATATGTTTTTTCCAATGGAGATCGGTAAAAAATTGGTTACGAAAAGAATACATTAACTCAGTCGTGACAACACTTATAGAATTAGCAACAACATATTATGAACAAATTATTTTTAACTGTCAAACCTTACTTGAAATTTAATATGTGATTTTAAAACAGTGAGAAGTACTCTGTACCTCTATTTCAAAATCTAAATACAAGAAGAAACATCTTTATTTAAATATTTTCGTTAATCATTCAACAATTCATACTGGAATTTCGAAGGTAACCTATTTTTTGTGATATTTTATACTGAAAGGTTTATTCCACCCTCAACTTTTCTCTAAAATCAAAAGCTCTCGAGTTACTTTGAAAAGAAAGTAGGTACAAAAAAGGATTTTTTCAATTGTTTCACATTTTTATTTTTCATAATTTTTTCACAACTTTCAACTGGCGCATATAATTCATCATTACTTAAATCCTTCCGGAGGACTTAAAAAATATAGATGTTTTATATGAAACATCCAACCCAAAACATATCCCGTTTGGGCTATATTTAGCTCTTCAAATGAGGTAATCATTGAAATTTTCAAAAAATAGTCCATTCACTTGCTATTCTTTGCGACAATACTCTAACTGATTGGACAATAATATAAGCTGAATAGAAATATTATGAAGCAATTCAGCAATCGGAAATCACAAAGTTTTTTGAAAAAGAGGCAATTCTTTAACTTGTATTTTTCATTTATTTATTTTAGCTTTTAAACTTCGGAGAATTGTTAGTTTCGCTGTGAAGTTATTTTTAAGATATATTTATGAATTCCATTCTTATTTTCAAAGCACACAACACGACTTGGACTTTCAAAAATTATCCCAGTATTTTGGACCCACCAAGATGTGAACTACCTCCACAAACAATATGAATATTTTCTCTTACTTTAAACGAACCTCTTGAACTACCAACTACACCGTGAAATACATAAAGCGATTTGATTAGACCTGCGTTATTAAATTAGCGCTAACCAAATCACCAATGTCTACATCAAAATCCACAAAGCATCGGCAGTGTTTGTTTTTTTTTTTGCAATACGATTGTAATAGAAAGCCGTTCAAAGTTTAGACGCGAAAAAAAATTATATAAGGTACGCAAGCCTCAGAAAGATACAGCTTTGAGTGTGTGTTACGTCCGTAATTCTCAAAAAGCGTTTAAACCTGGTTTAAAAGAAAATTATAGTTATTTTATTACTTTTCACTTCCACACATTATTCACTTTTACTTCATTATTGATGATTTCTTGTACAAAGATCGTTCGTCAGACCTCAACAATTCAAAAAACTCAAAATCTATTCAACCTAAACACAAACAATAGCTGACAACTCTCATTACCGAACTATTACCACTGTAAAATGCAATTAGCTTTGAATTCTCAACGACGCATTGAGTCACATAAAGCATAGCTCTAAAATTGCAAAAAATGACACAAAGAACCGCGGCGCGGCTTATTTGCACAATTTGAACTAAAAAACCTGCTAACGATTAGCAATGAAAATTTTCCTTAAAAGCCCGCTCAAAAGAAGATTGATTACCCTCGGCGGAGGTGTACCCTATATCAATGCACAGTGGGATCGTTCGTTTTCCGTTTGAATGAAGAACTCCGAGCCAGCAATGAGCCAGGAATTCAATTGGTGTTTTTTCTTCTATTCTTATTCGACGAACTACCCACGGGGATTAGTTCAATCACAATTGATTGAACATTTAATTATATTTAATTGCGGTGGTCTCACTGGCAATATCCGGCCATTTATAAGCTTACTATTCTTAAAATCCATAAAAGCCAACGTCAACCAGAGTCGCTGTAATTTTGTCTTAGAAGGGTCAAGTTTTTGCCCACACGTATGTACGTGCATGACGTTTTACAACAAAGCGCTTGCGAATTCCATACTCAAGTTCGCGTCTAATTAAAAATCAATTAAGAATAAAAATCCGATTTCCAGGCATGACAGATTCCAATCTTCGCGAGAACAAAAACCCAAAACACACCCAAGCCCAGCGCAAAAAAACGCCGCTGAGCTAATCTGCAATCTGTCACTCGAAGAATGGAT
Organism: Neoitamus cyanurus; assembly: GCA_947538895.1. Taxonomy (NCBI): domain Eukaryota; kingdom Metazoa; phylum Arthropoda; class Insecta; order Diptera; family Asilidae; genus Neoitamus; species Neoitamus cyanurus. Next base: position 37,619,519 of record OX384543.1, read on the forward strand.
ATGCTCGCGGAAGTCTTCGTCACGTACCCACTCGGAGGAGTTGGACTAGACGTCTTTAATTGCTCGAAAGACGCAGGCTCATGTGGGCAAACGCGGATTGTTGTGAAAGGCCTTCAACTTGTAATTACTGTCTAAGCGCTCGCTCAGGTGCAGATCGTTCCGAACCCGAACACGAGTCTGTTTGACTGAGCTGGTGTATCTTGATCAATTATAATTTGATTTTGTTGATCCAATTATTTCACAATGGGGCAGGAAAACGGTGTTACTTCCTGATGGGGGCTTTTTTGGCGCTGTCCGCATTAGCGTCATAGCTAATTAGGTCAACTGCACGACAATTCAGTGATAGGAACTGATTTCCTTAAATGGGAGTTGAATGCCAATGACATTGTTCAATTTCTATACAGTTATCAGTGAAGAACCTAAGTCTGTATATCCTAGAATGGAAGCATTCCATCTCAATGCAGAATATTAAGTATATGGTCGCGTTCCATTGTTGGGTGGAATGTTCGTTACGTAAAGTATTTGTTATATTCCCAGCTACAATGGCGATGTGCTCTTTCTAGGTGATTTAATAATTCTTGCACTTTGCTTTCATTCTAGATTTATAAAGTACCCGATATAAGGAATATATTTGTCATACAGACTGACCCATAATCCCTATGCCTCAAAACCTAAATAACTTTTTTTAATTCAAAATTTTCTGGTAAAAGAAACAAGTTTGATTTTTCACATTAAAACGTGCACGTACGATAAACTTCTCGAGTTTTTTTGTAATATGACCGGGGAATTGTGTAAGGACGCGACAGTATGCGCGAGGAGCGTGGTGGCTCTACATTTTCTGTTACTTTCTTATTTTTGTAGAACAACTTATCGACACACACACCTGATTATCCCTTCCGAATATTTCGGTTACTAGTATGATGCGTGTATCGCCGGACTGAGAATATATGTTCACTATTAACCCCAGAGAAAGAAATTGAAAGGACCGAGAACTTAGGTATATTTAGAGGTAAGTAGTTTTTGTGACACCAATTTTAAAAAATGGTCAGATCAGAATTCAAAGAAACACAATGGGAGGAGTTATTAATGACGCGGAATATTCGTCAGCGTAGCATAGGATTTTATAATTGGGTACAATGAGGCTGATATCATTGATAAATATTATATAATAAAGAGTAAACGGCCAAGGTGGCTGCCCTAAGGAATACCGTGATTCTCCAAACTTGTTCCGCCCTATAACTTAAAATGTATTAACTTTACGAAAAAAGTTCATAGATATGTTATTAAATGTAATGTCTAAAAGATGAGATAAAAACGAAAAACGATTTTCCTACTATTATTAACATACCAAGCTTGGACCATCAATCTACCCAGGCACACGAGGTTTTTTCTTACTGTCACTGTAAGTATTAACATTTGAAGTATATTTCTTCCTGTTACCCGACAGGCCAGCTTTTTTGCAGCCAGCTATCGCTCTACTACCTTTTCGGGACGGTTATATTCTAAAAGAAATCAGTTGATTTCTTGTGAACCTTCTAAACGGCGGCGGCGTGGCCCGACGGTTTGCATGTATGGTAATCTGCTGCAGGCTCAGAGAACTACACACACCATTAGCAGGCAAATTACCTTTATGCACAACAGGCAATTTACCACTTAATTTGCTTATTTTGCTGACAAGTCAAGAAAATAATTTTCAGAAAATTCCATATGCCACACCCATTCAATTTTCCGGGGTTATTCATCGAATAGAAAGGAAAACACCCGTGGAAAACTCCCAAGAAGAACGCTGCACGCAAGCTCATTAGACTCATTATGCCTCATTCCCTGGACCCCATGGCGCGTAATTGCCGGGGCTGAGTAGACACACAATAGCTGGCTGCCTACACCTTGTTCCAGTAACATTTATTAAACATTCTGCAATTAGTTCTAAAATTAGCGACAAATCTGCATCGAAAGGAAGGCCCCATGCACAGCACGTTTCCATCAAGCCGCAGTGACTGATGATCTCGACAATGCCATACCGCGGATAGATCCGCGCACAGCTTGGAAGCTGGTAGGTACTCCTGGGGCAATCATCATGCTTCAAGCTTAGAATTGTTAAAATTTCAACTCGGTCACGAGGACATACATCTAGTCGCGCCAGCCAGGGAGTGCTATGTAGGTATTTTCGGTATGAGGTAGCGCGATCCCAATGCATCTGGATGCTGCCTCGTTTATGCAAAATGCCGCTGCAGTTCCGTTGCAAGTCACAATCAAATCCTCCTGCGGCGGACCTAAAGCGGACCTTGTATTCTCTGATCATAAATAACGATCACGATCATACGTTAAGCCAGATGCCCGGCAGGCTTCGGCCGCGGATGCACGGCGATTCCTAGCGCTGCAGCTTCTCCTCAATTAAGCAAGACTTTTCTGTGTCGAGGTAAAGATCGCTGGCAGTCGTCGTCGATCTCATAATTTATTCAAAAACCCGATGACAGTTGCTCTTGGAGCGCACATCGATCGCGAATAATGCGCGGTAGCCTGCTCCATATATGATCATAAATTTTGAGCGGACTTATGTAAATGGGCAGAACGTGACATGAGAACTTGTGCTGTTAGGCCCCCATCCTGGCTCCTGGACTTCGCTTGGCCACCGAAATTACCACGACAGACCATCTGCTCTTCGGTTGCGACATACCATAGGTCCGAGAACTTTCCGATTCGGAAGTATATTGGCAACGAACGATTCGCTGAACTGAACGTGGGATAATGTCAGGTCCTCGAAGTTGCATCAGAGGCCATTTTCTTCGGGTATGGGGCAATACTCCTTGCAGGCGGACGGAGTCTGCAATCACCGCACCGTTCCCATTCCTCATCATTCGCAGCTATTAGAGTGGGTACCAGCTTCTATGATATTTAGCGGAATCAGAATCAGTGCACACACCTTCTTGGCATTTTCAGCAGTCATGACTGGCAACGAGCATAGCCAGCCAGCCCGAAGCATATCCAGATGCTCAATTTATCTCGGGGCCGGGATCAGTATATCTTCGTTATTACTCTTTTGTTTTCTAAATATCAGCACGACACTCGGATCAAAGTTCACGCCGCCGCCACCGCATCTTGGAGTGAACACCTCGATAGCTCGTGAGTCGATTAGATTTTCCACGTTTTCCCCCCGTTTCCAGCGGGATGTAAACTTGAACATCTGACTTAATGGAGATACCTGAGAACCATTAATGATGCCAGAGCCTCCTCACGTGAGGCCTTTGGCATAACTGAGGCGCATCTTCGAAAGTCACACTGGCATTTATTTATGCGTGCAACTCGGGACTCTATTAAGTTCATGAACACCCGTCAAGGTTCCTCCGGGGCAAACTGTGTCCGGCGGAAACTCCGGATCTAATTGAAAATCAATTGGAAATGGATTACAGGTGATCGATTTTTCACCGGTGGCAGCTACTAGTTGTAGGTCTGACGTGTGCAAGACCGCAACATTCGATGCCGCGTGTGTGATTAATCTACTAAGCCGCGCTGGAGGCTACCTGGCATTTTCAGGTGGCTAATTTCATGCGGCGGCGTGGTTTCATTATCCCAAAGGTGTTTTAAAGTGCAATCGACGTCAAGGGATTTCGATGTGATACTGACAGCTACTATTTGTTCTACATGTTAAAATTATTAAAACTTCGAAGGTAAAATGCAAATGAATGAGTTACTCCGCCCGCCGGCCGCGAAGGGCAAACTAAAGAAAATTACAGTTATGGCCAAATTACAATTACATTTTGAGAAGAAAAGGAAAAACCATAGAAGATGTGATATTAGGTACACTGAAAAAACAGTATAGGAATTATTTGTCACAAATGTCATGCAATTGATTTTGGATTTCTTCACAAACTTGCGTGCAGTGAAACAGTGAACAGGCACGGTTGGTGTCTATTTCAAAATAAACTTGTGATTTGAAAATAAACGAGCCGATGGCCCACCCTATTCCTATATGCTTAAATCTAGCTCAAATATCAACTAGGTACGTAAATAGCAAAAAGCAAAACACTTGATCTATTTCCAATGGCAACAATATTTTTGTTGATATTATAGTCGCTTAATTATGCAATTGAACAAGTTCATGACGTCACGTTTAAACATATGATAACTTATGTAACTCGCTGTGACACTATCATGAACTGGTACAGTTTCTCGTTTGACACTTTGCTGGTGTTTTATAAAAATCTTTGAAGTTACCGTTAACTTGACTCTGACTATTGGAAAATTGAATTACATCTTTAGGAAGCTTCATTTCATTTTCATTGACAACGATTTAGTAACATATTTTTCCGCTACTGGCGCTAACGGCAGACAAAAGTATACAAACACACAGAAAGTAAATGTAACTAGTGGCGTTCCACAAGGTTCTGTTCTTGGCCCGTTTTTATTCAGCCTTTTCATTAATGTCATGCCTGGAATATACGAGAATGTAAAGGTTGTTGTCGGAGTCGTGAAACTGAGAAATAACATATTGTACCCGGGTATACTTCGTCTGTAATACTCTGCATGTCTGTTTGGTTGGTGGCGCCAGGCTGTTAAATTCATATATTACAGAAATCTGTTCTACCGAATTTGAACAAAAAAAAACAAAATAAGCAAAGCTTTAAACCTGCCATAATACCAGTTGCCTTGAATGACATGTTCGTAGTGCCTGGTCGCTTAGTTTAATAAAGATTTTTATTGATTTTCAAGTTCTTGGTTATTTGTTTTAAGTATATTTGGAAAACCCCTGAAACCCTATTGCTTAAAATGGTTGAGAAAGACAAAGAAAAATTAATAGCCAAACATCTGACAGTAGGTAAATATAATTGAGAAAACTTGACAATCAAAAATTTAAAATAAAATTATTAATGAAATTGTTTTCCTTCTGTACCAAAGTCATCAGCATACAAATTGGCAGCGTAATACTAGTCAGACACCCTTTACTAAAGCCATTATAAAATTTAAGAGCTAATTATAACTAAACAAAGTGTACGTCTAATGTGATAAGAACACAGCGCCTTGTCATATTTTATTCATGTACTGTAACAAGTTATAAAACTAATTAAAAAGCCTAATTGCGCAAAAATCTACATGGTGTCAAGTTAACTTAATAAATAACATACATCAAATATTTTCACAAGTTATTAATTTATTAGTTAAAAAGCTGATATTGGCTCTTGTAAACATAACATTATATTAACCAGATTTTCAGGAACTTGAGAGTTGGTGGTTGAGCGCAAATTCCAATTTCAATCTTGAAAGCGCGCCCAACGTGATAATCTTGGCGCTGCTTAATGGTGATTAAATATGCCTTTATTATTGTAATTACGATGACCGATATCTTAATTATTCATTAGAAACACCCACCTTGTAAAAGTTGTCAATTCACACCGGTGCACTGATTGCGAGTGTGAGGAAACATTCTTCCAGTTGGTTGTGGAGTTCCTTTAATATTTTCGAAATAGTGTTCTTTGCAAGCCAGCAATCACAGCGGATACGTGATAGCTCATATCTAACCGATCTTGTCGGGGAACATTGCATGAAAGCGCAATCTTGCAAAATTACCACGTACAGAACTAAGTCTAATCACTAATTGCCCGGGCTCGGGTACAGTGAAACATTGCAAATTGCAGTGCCTTCAGGCACAACCCCTATGCAATTGCATGTCGTTGCCAAATGGCGTTGCCCGTTCTCCTATCCAGCCGGTGTCGGGGGAAATATTAGCGAATTAAATCCCTCTAATAAAATATTTAGTGTTATTGTTGCAAAAGCGTCGCTTGCTATCGCAGCGAGAACGTGCCAACACTTTGGTCGACGGCTGCAGCCGCCGTCACCACCCGCCTGCACGTTTTGCAGCCATCTCAGGCCTAAATCTCGGAGAATGGGGCTATTTCAAAATTCTATAGTGGAGCTAGTGAACACGTAACCGCCTTTATTGATCGGCTTTTTATTGCAAAAGTGGCCAAACTAAACACCTTCAGTCACATAATTCATTTGGTCTATGCCCCAGACCGAGGCGCGATCGATGGCTGGTCAAACATAAATCACAAAAACCTACAAAAATGCTTATAACGGCTGACACCTGGTGCGGTGCAGAATTTTCATAATTTCTCACGAGCTCGATGCAATTTTTACGTGTAGAACACCGCGATTGCCTACAAATAGTGCCGCTAACCAGTGTGGATTGTATTGGCCTCCACCGCACTCGTATATCCGACTCGTGCCAAGTCGGATTGCAGGATGGTGTAATGGACTGTAGTCGCAAGATACTCAAGCGTGTCGACTTACATTATCCAAACAAAGGATCGCAAGATTTGGCTGTGCCGCTTAGACGTAATGTTTGCCCGTGTAATTTGAGAAAGACAAATTGCGAATTTACAAAATTGATGGCAGAGCGGTGTTTTACCGTTAATTAGTTCTTGGTGTAATATATCATTTATTCTGCAGAACTTACGTGCGTGTCTTAGGTTCAAATGCAATTACTACCGCAAATAACTTCTTAAGAATTATTATAGTGATTAAGTTTGGCGTTGCGAATGCAACTTTCTTTAAGAAAAGGATCTGATGAGAATTCCAGCTACAGATACGTTCAGACCTATTTTGTTGGGAAAAAGTTAAAGCATTTACCTATGAGAAAGTAATTACCAGAGATTCATAAGTTTCCAATTGTTAATTGAGCCATTGATTTGAAATTATCATGAAAAACATGTTCAAACGAATGGTGGCCTTCCAGAACGGCCGAGGCGAGCGTATGTACATAAATACTCCGGAACAATTGATTACCCTCAGTAGTTGCTATTCATTTTTGCGTGGGAACTGTTGGTGTGAAATTTTTGGGAAAGCTGTAGTAATATTTCAAAGCAGGTTTAGAATAATTTGTGAACTTGGTACAGTAAGTTTTCTAAAAATGGGGCGTAGTAAAACTTTAACTAAATCGGAGATCGGACAAATTTGGATGTCCAGGAGAATAGACAGGGATCTTTGGACTATTAATGCTATCTTGCAACGTCACAAACAAACCAAATTGGTATTGTACCAATCGGATCAGATTTGAGAAAAGAACAGAAAATTTTATCCCAACGGAACAGTAGGTACTGTGGGTTCCAATATGGTATGAGGTGCAATTTAATACAGAGGTCCCATCGACTTTGTGAGCCGTCAAAAAGTACATAGACCTTTGGAGAATCAAAAAATTAAAATTAATGATGTCTTCGAGGGACAGCGATGTAATTTCCAGCAAGATAATGCCAGTATCCACACTGCGGGTGCTGCAAGGAGGTCTTTTCAAAATAATGACGTCTGAATTCTGGACTGTCCTGTATTATGTCCGGATCTCAATAATATTAAAAACCTGTAAGGATATCGGTTGCGCGAAATTTACGTCCAAAGAATCTTTGAAACGTTAACTGGAAACCATACGACAAAGCAAGCAGCTCTAGCAGGGTACCTCTAGCTTTTGGCAAAGCATTCTCAATTGGACTGTGTACGAATGTGTGTGTCTAACTGCGGCATCTACCAAAAGTTGATTCCTTAAATGGACTTTTAAAAATTGTGTCACCGAGGTTGGTTAAAAGCTTCAATTTTGTGTTATCTTGTAAGAGCTGTACAAATATTTAAATTTGTCTTTTACAGTTTTAACGTTTAACGAAACAGACTGAAAGTCTTCCTATAATGGGAAGTGAATCAATTAGTCCAAAATTTGTTTCTTCCGAAAAGTATCAAATTTGGACACTTAAAAATATTTGCTCTCTGTTAATTCTATTAACGGCATTTATCAGCTATCTTTTTTCTATTGCGAAATAGACTGTCAATTAGAATTGTACGATCACTCCGTCATTGAAATTTGAAATGTAACATATACAAGGCAAATAATTTCTACAGCTGTCTAGCCTCATTAATAACAATGTTTTTTACCCAGCCCACTGAAACGCAAATTCTGAAATCTCTTAACGAGATATTTATTTATATTAGCACACGACGACATATCGATGATGTTGCACGCAATCCACGCACGGCTCAAAATTAACATACAAATATGCCATGAATTGAGTTGCTCTGATGTGCATTCTAAGCAGCTAATTTTAAAGACTATCGACCTGTCTAGCACCCTTGGATTAATTATTCAAGCCCAGCCGCAATAAGATTTATTGACGCATTGTTGTCATTAGACGACCAGTTTCAAGAGACCTTTTTACTCAATTTACAAAAAGCAAGCAAATCTTTATGATGAATTTTTCTTTTCTTTCACAGGTAAGTGCAGGAAGTCAATTTTACCCGAGGGTAAGCCGCAACTACGCAAAAATTCCCATTTTAACTATATGATTGCCGCCTAGAAACAGTAAGTAACATGTCAATTACCCCACTTTATGCCTTTAATTAACTTTTTTCAACTCGCAACGAGGATGGAAATTATTATTAAATGATTTATGGTAATGGAAGCAACAGCAGAACTCTTTAATTATTCATTAATCCGATCTAGAATACGTTCAATTCCTGCGGGCTTTTGCTGAATTCCTTCGTTGGAGGAATAAATCACTTTGCGTCGCATTTTTCACGTACTCACCTCCCGCCTTCGATCGCAACATCCAGTGGTCGTGAGCGCCCGCGTAAAACGGTATCACGCCAATCAGTGCCAATCTCACGGCAGCGTTCAACAAATTCAACGAATTAAATTCAACACGTTCCCTAATTTAGCGCAGTGGTGTACCGGCTCACGATGTATTCGTAAAATGCCTTATCTGGTGACCGCACTGCGCTGCAGGTACTTAGTACAGCGAAATTGATTTCCTATTCATGTATTATTCACGGCTGGAAATCAGGAAGGAAATCAAGTAGATCACAGCAGCTAACTGGACTGTCACTTAGTGTTCCACTTCTTCAGATACCGTGACACAGGTGTAGCTCAATGGCTGGTTGCTTGTTGGTCACCGGCTCTACCTGTGCTTCTGACCAACTTACCAAATTGGCATTATTCATGTTACGTGAATTTTGAGCGGCGATTAACGTCTTGTTGCCACTTTAGTAAATTTGTCAAGTCGACTATTTGTTGTGCATTTTTATAAAATTGTTTAGCGGTTTTGAATTGTTCACATTTTTGTTACCGTTATGAGGTATGATACTCAATTGAGTTACTCTCTATTTGGAATTGATATACTTTACTACACATTCTTTTTGAAAATGACAGTGAAAATAAGAAAAAAACAAAAGATCTTCATATCTCAAATATGAGGCAAAGGGACGGCCTAAGAGCAGTCCTCCCCAGGTTGGACCAGGACCAGCAAATCGATATATTCACTCCATTTTTATTTTATTTGAAAGAATATTTTATGGCATTATGTATTAAATATAACGTTGTTCAAATCTCCGCCGCGGCTTTACTTGGTGGCACCTATTCGGAAGGTCCAATTGTTGATGTCTTTGTCGCATAAATCTGGCTGAATTTGCTGAATGGCATGGAGAGCATCCATTGTTTGTGGTTTATTCGCATAGACCTGTGATTTAAGATAGCTCCAATCACGGTGGCCAGTTCACGTCGCCCTCAAATCGTTGGTGCAGAATGCCCATCGTGGCATGCGCTGTGTAATACGTAGCGCCGTCTTGTTGGAACCGCATGTCATCTGTATCTGCAACATTCAACTTAGCCCACAAGAAGTTACTTACCATGGTCGCTAAATGTGATTTTCGATGATGAATCTTTCTCGAACGGAGCACTGCTTTTGATAATAAAATTTGATGATTTGTACACGTTCTTTAATGTTATAACCTACCCTGGTGATTTTCCGTTCACTACTGAACAATTTACAGTAATTTTGACATGTGCTTCTTTAACAATGAATGGCCGCTATAACCTACAAAATTTCAAGCACCCATATTGAAAGACCCTTTATTTTGTCAAAAAAAAAATATATTATATTAAGCTGGAATATGCAATACATTGTGTCAAAAAATCGATGCAAATGCTTATGCGTTTTAATGACTTTTTACGCCAACAATTCTTTGTTCCAATGACAAAAATACGACAAACGAGCAAAAAGTTATTATTGGGGCAAAAGTTTTTTGGTACAATGAAATTATGACTAGAATTTTTTCAAAACTGTTTTCGACAGATCATTATGTTGAATATATATTGGCAATCAATCTTTCAATTCTTTGAATTTCAATAATACACTCACTTGAATGTTGCTCCGTAATCATTGATGCATCATAAAAGGTAATTCCAAAAATCCCATCAATAAAGCTTACATACAAAAGCAAAAGTGCAATGAGTGTATATCATGCCATAATTTCCAAATAACCAATCGAATTACGTTAATCAGCGTTTTGGCACGTTTTCGAGCTTGTCGAACGTTAATAACTGTCGTTTGGATTTATGATATAATCAACACTTGAGCCATGTGCCCCGCTCATAAATGGCGTGGAGAAATGGTTTAAAGAATTATAAATAGCTGCGGGTACGCGACATCGAACAACACTTTACTGCACCATCAGGTGACTTATGAGATCCTAATGACTCGCTCGCTGCACCATGTGCAACGAACGTGCCCAAGGAGAAGCACCGCGACTCATAAAGTGCAGAAGGTTGCTCTTGTCAGATAATAGTGATTAAGCCGACACGGGGAATATCTCAATATTGCAAGCCCATGCACCACGAAATGACATAACTTTCAGCACGAAGACAGCCTTCCTCAAAATTAAATTCTATTTCACGAATTTCGACGTGATCATTAATCTTGGGGTAATCATGAGATCTTCTCCTACGAGATGAAGATTTCATGTCACAGTCGGGCCACTTAAAGCCCAAAGCAATCAGCAAATGGTGCACTTAGTTTAAATTCGGTCGGTGAGCGTTTCGTATGAAATTTGTAACACATGCGAATGTCGTGATTTCGTTTGTGGCTTTTTGAAATTTTCCTAATTAAATGCTTAATGATACAGGTAGGTCGCGTGAATGGGTAAATAAATTTTCTTTCTTGGGCATAATGAGCCTCATTAAGTAACGGAGATTTAGTGCAATCGTGAGCAAAGGTAGGCCACCGTGAATTACTGTTTTGTCAATTTTTTTTCCTTAGGGAAGGTTGAAAAGACAAGTATGTATATTTTGAAAATCTATGTGTCGAAATATTTTAATTTATACTGTCGTCATTTTTCTTGCTTTTAATTTTTTTTCTTCTTGACATCTTAGTCAAGCTGAGTAATGAATCGTAATATGGCTCTCGTGTCTGTACCTAGTACTTGATATAGAAATTACTTCTCGGGTCTTACTGATAGAACCCTATTGCTGATGTTTTAGTCCTACATATGTTCAGCAGAACTGTTGTATAATACCTACACATTTGTTATTATACTTATAAAAGTGGTTCAAAAGGTTCTTCTTCTCAGTTGGTACTCCACTTCTATATGACAACGTAAGACCACACACTACGAAAGCCTGCAATTAAACCATAGTTGGAAGTTGCCCCTTTCGTAGTTAATTCACCAAACCTTAGACATATGTAGATCAATATTGAGTGACCAGTCATAAACTTCAACCATCATTGATCACTGCTCATTCTCTATATATAGTCCACAATAAGTTCAGTGGGTCTGCTGACATACAGCTGCACATCGTCCGCATAAAGATGAGTGTATGGCGTAAATATAAAAACTAAATAATAAAGGTCCAAGAACCGAACCCTGCTGCACCTCACGTTTAAATGGTAATAGGGATGAAGATGAACCATCAATAACTACTCGCTGAAATCTCCACGCTAAGAAGACGCCAACCAACCTAACGGCTGGGGATGAAATTCTTAAGATTATACAGGGTGTTTCATTTATGGGGACAAAAATGGATGGGGTGACAGATATAACCTAGATAAAAAACAAAAAATCGTATGCCATACTAGGGTGATGGGCAATCTCGACCGTTTGTAAGTTATAGGGTGATTAATAAGAATCATATATCATATAATCAATACCTCGCAAGAATATGTGTAAGGAGACATTCGCACTTTCGTTACTGCCACTTGGCACTATTAATCAGCCCGAAGAATTAATTCAGTAGCCTCCAAAACAGAATCTACGAGTAGTACCAAATAGTCGTGAAATACCTAATGGACAAGTACATGGTCTGCCTTAAGATCATTAACTTTGCATATACACCGACTTGTGGAATAAATTACAAAATGGTGTGAACGCTGCACCAAGCATATATCTTAAAGTTTTATACAAGCCTAATGAGCTTGAGACGTTTGCACCTAGCACTAATGTCATTGTCACTGAAGCTAAGGATTCTGACCCGTAATTGCTTTTGGGTATGTTACATTGTGGCTGCCATGTCAGCCGTCAACATTTAGTTTTTGTAGGTGTTGAATACCGCTGACGGGGTCGCCAATTTATTTACTTTTCGCTAACATTTGACTCTTGTGAAGAAACGTGATTTTCGCGTCAATCGGTTTTCACGATCTGTGAATTAAGTTGTCGCCGATCTTTTGCGGTGATCCTTTCGAGAAAATTAATACTGGATACACACATGTGCGCAAGAAATTATTTCCCATGGAGAAAGAATTGGTATGGTAACTATATGCTCGATGGGTTGCGATTAATGAAAACTCCCACTACAACTTATCTCACTAAAATGCCACACTAGATTCCGCCCACGAAACGCACTTTTACCGTCACTTTTAATTGACTGTTGCCATTGTAGCCGACGCAATCTCGATCGGAATTTCTGATTTTGTTGAAACTAATGGCACAGCACGCTAACAAATTTACGCATTAGACAGTAATGTGGCAAAAGAGACAGGAGGGCAACATGTAACATGGGGGAGTATCTAACTGCATTGATCTCCTCCATTCGAAATTTTGCAGCAAATACTCCACCCAAAGTGATCTTGTCGCCAAGTCCGTGCCATAACAACACATCGCACTGCTTAAAACTGCTTAATCACGTCCTAAATGCGAACGATATTTCCTTACCTGGCCAAACACAATCGAAATTGGCTCGCTTAATAAAGTGATTTGCGTTGGGATAAAATCATAAGTAAACAAGAAACGGCTCGGTGGTAATGAGTTCAGTGCCCGCGGTTAAAATCTGTGAGACGGCTTAGCGCAAGTCATCTTTTGATCTGAATAGCCTCTGGGAGTTATGACACTCCACAGACAGTATCTCTTTAATTGGGTCTAGAAATTGCGGAACGGATGACTGTAAATTCTTTCCCCCCCAAGCCCAACCATTAAGATATTAGCTACGGTGCGCGAGCGAGTAATCCAATGTTTGCTCTTTGCAATAGGTGACACGATCAGAGGATTGTCCCTTTCGAAAATTGCATAGAGAGTTCGCCTTTGATAGTAAATTGCATTTCAACAGTTCAATTTTCATTTTTAATTGCTTTTAATGAAATCTTGTAAATTAACGTGTTTCAAAAGTTTGCACCTAATTTAAATATAAATGTTTTAAAACTAAACGACAATGAAACGACCCAGCTCATACGTACTTACCTACTAGCCAAGTTTACAAAAACAAAACTTATTTATCGATTTACAGAGTAGAGGTGGATAAAATATATTGGGTGGCTTTTATTATAAATAACCTCGACAATCTGCATATTCAATAGATTTTCATAGCAACCCCGTCAAAACATAATATTCCAATTAAGAATATATAAAGCATCCGCACATATGTATTTTTTAATAATATTTCTTATGTAGGCTTTTGAATGACTATTTTGTGTGAGTATGCCTACTTAACTGTAAATTTCAGATTCCCTAAAACTATTGGGGTATTAATGACAGTTATGGTTTCGCAAAACCTACTATACGTTTTGTAATAATACCTAGTTAATAAAATAATAAAAACAACACCGAGCTCAAAATCGAATGCTGGGGCACCCGACGGTTGAGGAGCTGTGGATCGGGTATTGAGTATTTAGTTATAATGCGCTGGTACTTCTCTGAAAAAATTTCGCCTATCATACGCACTGCCGAAGTGCTAATGTGTTATAAAATAAGGCCTGCTACGTATAGCATAGCTACTGCTAAACTGATTTTTCGAACAAAATCTTCTTCAGTGATAAGGCCCATCCAATCCTAATCCATCCGGAAAAAGTAGCTGCCTGATGCGCATTGTAATCCGGTAGTGACACTGGGCCGTATTTTATTAAAGAGACGAAGGAAAGACCATTACCATCAATGCTGAGCTTTATGGACGAACATTTTTATATAGAGCACATGTGATTTCAACAACACGGTGGCACCGTTGGACGATAAAGTTGATAACCTCCAAAGCTCAAGACGTTAAATCGTATATAATTAGAATTTCAAAGTTTAATCGCAGATTTTTTTGAAAAGCATTAATGTTAAAGCTGATTTAACGAGAAATTGATTATTATGTATAGTTAGGCCCCTGACTCTTCATATCCTACGTTTTTGAATTTTTCAAAAGCATTTGATGGTGCTTCAGTTTTACCAATGCTGTGATTTGCTTGATTTAATATTTTCTTAGCCAGACATCACAAAAAGTTATCTTGGAAGAAGGAAATTGCTCAGATCTACTTCAATTGACCGTGGGTGTCCCTCAAGGTTCTATACTGGATCCCCTTCTATTCAGTCTATACATATATCAACGATGCTTGCGATGTTTTACGAGATTAAAATTATCACATTTATGCCACCGTTGTACAAATTTACCATAACTGTTCCACGTGGCTTATTGAGGACTAGTAGACGTGTCCTGGGCTTGTCCGAATTTTTTAATACTTGTAAAATAAAATTGTTGCAGAATAAATGAAATTGGTTTACGCGTAGAGACTGCTTTAAATTTTTTCCCGCAAGAACCCGGAAGTAGACTAAATCATGCCCAACAAATAATCCACTATCTGTGAAAGTTCCACTGTAATTGAAAAAAAAATGTTTTCGAGGTATTATGTGTTGTTCTCGTTCTCTGAAAGTTCATGAATCCCGTTTCTCCCCGTACTTGTTTAAATTTGTTGGTTCTTGTTTCAAATACGAAATTCCGTAAAGAATAAATTTCTGCGCAGTTATTTAAGTTTATCATTCTTCCTTTAACTCCATTCTTGTTTCATGCGTACGTCAGAACAGACTTGAAGAAAAGTGTGTTTTGCTATATTATAGTTTGTTCCAATTTTTTTGTTTAAATAACTTTTTGTCTTCTCGAGTTTGGTATGTTGTTTTTCTCTCAGTGAACAATCGTTGAATAAAATTCTATGTTTATTTTATATATCATTTGTTCCGAAACAAAAAGAAATTTTCAAAAATGTTAACCAACGCTATTATTTCAGAAGATACTGCAAAAAATTTACAAATACTCACAGGTATAAACGCAATAAATGTTTTAGATGTTTACATTAGGTGACCACGAAGCACTTAGAATTAAACATTTTGACTCCCTTGGGGTATTCCAACACTCATAACATACCATATATTTTAGAGTATTCTTGGAACTTTCAACCTCCACAAAATTAAGCAAACAGTCACTTTTTGCGACTCCAAATATAAATGTATCTTCTTGGAAACTCAATTTAGCTAGCACTTAAATCAATAAAGTACGCTAAACTTCTGGGGTCACCCCATAAATAATTTGAATGTCTCCAGAACGTACTCAGTGTTAAATGCACAAAACGAAGAGTTGCTTCCATCACAGAAAATTCAACAAAAATTTTATTATTGACTCAAAAGTTCGGAACAGAGTGGCATTAAAGATATTCGTAAAATATTTTAGCGCCAGCTAGGAACAAGTTTCCCATAGTAAACAGTGAGGCCAATGCCCAAAAAAACCGGTCTTCAGCTCATCTGCTTCAGAGAGTGATAATCGCCTTTTCTTGGTTTTGCGAAGCTCAAAAGAAATCCCAAATAAATCGAAAATCACCACCGCCGCTTCATTTGGACGGTCAAAATAAAATTGAAAATTGAAGACTTTTTACGATTGTGAGCTCCCCCCAGCGATCTCATCGAAAAACTTTCACCGGACATTTGTGATTTGCCTTAACGATCGCCTCGAAGAAAGCGACCAGAAGTCACTTTACCGGTCAGTCATCTTTTCCCTCGGATCGACATCAGCGTCAGCGGTATCGCAAGATACACTGCGAAAAACATCGAAAAAGCGTGCGCAAGTGCAGAGCAACAGCACAAAATAATTTACGATGTTGCAGCCGTGCATGCTGGGTGAAAGATGTTAATCAAGAAATGATGAGCGATTAATGGATTTTCTCCGACCGTGTGTCCACCGCGTTAAAGCACGATAATGCTGCAGTGCTCGCTACTCGCTTCCGCCGTTCGTCGTATGCAAATTAATTCATTGATTTATCCGAAAACTGGCTGACCAGCGACACGGCGCGGCGCGGTTGGGAACGTGAGAAAAGGCTGGGCACCAACGCCCCGAGAATTATCGCAGAAAGCAAATATATTCATTTCCGATGACTTTAAGTGACGCGAAGAAATGGAAGAAAGTTGCAGGTCTCTCGATGCGCAGCATCATGAGGAAATTACGCACGTTACGAGTGGTTACGAAACCGAGCCGATTAAAAGCAGCAGGGATTTTGGCGTGATCCGTCAAGGCCTTTTCGATGTGATCGGCGCGTATTAGAAATCTTCGTGGGCGGCGCAATCTGTGATAAGCCACTTCCAAATTGGCGCGATCATAACGAAATGATTAATAACCTGCTCACTAACTACCAGGAACGGTGGATGGGCTTATGCAAATTTCACGGAGCTTGTCCGGAACCTGTCTGGCAATCTGCTTAGACAACAGCACTCTACTTAAACAAGATGTAATCGAATTCGGTTTGCAAATCGAAGGAATGTCTCAGTTACCGTGGGAGGGAAACTATTTCTGCGACCTGGGGCACTTCTCGCGCTTGAAACAAACCTCGACAAGCATCGGACTTATCAATCCCGACAGATTAGTAGGTAATCCCAGAGTATTTCGCCCGAATCTGTGTTGGAGATATCGACCGGTGTTAAAGACCGCAGACTGCTTCGCTCTATCGACCTTCCTAGAGATAGTAATAGTGACGATTTTTCATGCAAGTTCGGTGAAAGGAAATATTCCCCCAGATAAAGTAATAAGTACCTGAAGAGGCGTCAAATCAGTTTGTATTGGCAATTACACACAGCTGTAGGGCTAATGGCGGAATAATTGCGGAAAATTATTTTGAATGCGCGTTCATTTATAAAGGCATTTATGGTTCCAATTGATTCAACGGATTGAGCAATCTTTTCTCGCTTCTGCTTTGGGAGGGACTGATTTTAATCCGCACAATATTACTCTTGTAGCATAGAAAGCGACCCAGCAGGAAATTTACACATGACGGCATCGAGGAAGTCATCAATAAAAGGGCATGTATACTCATTCCAACATCGATGACATTTCTCACGGCGATGTCATTGGAAATTCATGCATGCCTTTCTGCATGACCACGGAATGTATGGGGTCATCACAAAAATACAAAAAGAAGAAGATTTGGATTACTGAGAAGCGCATGAAACAACAAAACCCCAATAAAACTTCAGCTCACTTGAAACAAACAAACTCCTATGCCTTCCTGTTAGCATGGCTATGTCCTCAGAATTGGCATACATACCTTAGTCATGCATGAAATCATCGATGTACAATTTCACGCAATCTCCAATTTCCTGCTGGGGAGCGGCCATTAAGGCTACGCATATGCATATGTCCGTACACAGCTAGGTTAGGATTTGGAAGTTATTGTGCGAAAGTGCCCCGTGTACGAAGGGTCCCAATCTTCCCCGACTGGACCGCACCGCACCGTTCTTTAAGAAGGGTTATGGAAGTCAAAAAATAACAAATAGATCGGTTTTTTTAAATTCCATGCAATCCATTTGGATTCAATAAAATGCTGCAACTCATAATGTCCCATCGGCATCGGGACATCGCGCATTGCTTAAAAAGCCCATAAGCGCAATAGTTCGGGGAAAAACGCACCTACGCCTGAATGATAAATCCGCCAAATCATGCGTTCATTAATCATTTGACTTCTTCCCAAGAGCAAAAACACAGGCTAGGCGCTGCACTTGAGCGAGCTTGAAGCCCAGTGACACGATGTGACGAAATATTCTCGAAATCCTTGCAAGTGCTTCAGTGCAGTTTCATCGTGCCATGTTGACGGGACTGTGAGCTGAATACTAATTACCCGCAGCTACTGAGCTGGGCGCAGTACTTTAAGATGTTTCCAAGCACTAACTTTCCTTGAAGTCCCAATGTTAAAGTAATACAAAGCGCACGTCCAGTTGAGCCGCTGATCTTAATGACTCTTAATCAAAACGCTTAAACACCAAAGTCGTGAAAACTGAATTGAGTTAACGCAGGTATTTGCCAAGTGGCATTTTCTTAATTTGAATTGTAAATTCGCCTTGCTCTGCTGCTGCTGGGGGAGTTTAAGTGTGACCTCTCTTTCAAAAAGTTCAGACGGCAAATATGATTTGTTTCAAGTATCGCAAAGTGTAAATTTTTGGAAAAAAATGTTCACATTTTGGATTTGGTTTGCTTTCAAGTTACGTAGGTACATCTGGTTATTGCTTTAAATTTACGATCATTGCAACGATTGTATTATTTATTAACCCCCAGAAACTTAATCAGAACCCTAAAATAAGTTGAACGTATGTCGCTATGCAATAATGCCTCAACCTACTTAATTACAGTGGGACCCTGCTATGTCGAAATTAATTTTCAGGTACCTACCTTAATTCTTTTCTGAAAATATGTTTTTCAATCACACTTAACACTCTAAAGTGAGCTCAATAACGGTCATTCAATATTTATAGAGTTTCATATGCCTTTCAATACGCAAATGCTTTGTTGTAATTTTATGAAGCCTTTTAACATCGTTTTGTTGCTTAATAGTCAAAAATCAAACAGAGTTCGATAGTGTGATTTTTCTTTCCATATTATTTTGTGTATGGTTTATTCACATTGGCCTGTGATTTAAGATAGCCCAAAAGAAGAAGTCTAAAAGCGTTCAATCGCACGGACTCGGTGGTCAGTTCACATCGCCGCCGCACGAGATAACCATGCCCTCAAATCGCTCATGCAAAATGTCCATCGTGGCATGCGCTGTGTGGCACGTAGCGTCGCTCTGTTGGAACCAAATGTCGTCGGTATCAATATCACCTCGTTTAGGGCACAAAAATTTACTTATCATCGATCTGTAGTGTTGATTCCCCCAGACCAAAATCCGCACCAAACAGTAACTTTCTCTGGATGCATTTGGTACTAGTGTACTTCGTGTGAATTGGTTTCGCCCCAAAATCGATAAGTTTGCTTGTTCACATATCTATTCATCCAAAAATGGGCTTCGTCGATCAAGCTGATTTTTTTGGCGAAATTTGGGTCAACTTCCAACTGCTCCAGAGCCCAATCAGCAAACACACGGCGTTGTCTATGGTCATTTACCTTCTGTGCCTGGGTCAGTTGAATTTTATACGGGTGCAGACCCAAGTCCTGACGTAAAGTTCACCAAGTTGAAGTGGTGGGCAGGCCAAGTTCTTGTTAATGTCGAGAAATTGACTGCCTTGGATTCTCCAGTACACTTTCACGCACATCAGTGATGTTTTCGGCAGACCTTGCGTTTCGGTGACGTAAGGGTGTTGGCTGATTATTTACCGAACCGGTTGACTCAAATTTGCACACCAAACGTCGAATAGTCAACTCGGCAGGACGGTTGTGGATAAAAATCACGTAATGCGCGGATCGTTTCTCGAACGGATCACGGATTTTGATAATACAATTGGACGATTTGCACGCATTCTTCAACGCCATAATCTTCCATAGTGATTTGACTACTGAACAAACATGTCCACTATAACCTAAATAAATTCGAGCGTCTATATTGAAAGACCCTTTATCTTGAGACGATATTTTAAAAATGTGTGCATATAAACAAATTAAATTTTTTTAAATCTTTGGAATTATTTACCCCATTGATCTTCGTTGATAATATTCCAAAATTTTATTTACAGTTTACATATGTGTTCTCGCAGTTATTCGCTCAACTTGGAGATGAGCTCGGAGAAGCGTACTTACGGGAGAACATCCTTTAATTGCAACTGCACCTAAAAATGTTGACAGCATACCTTGGCCGCTGAGACGTGGGAAACGGCAAAGATCACAAAATTTACAAATTCAAACGAACGTGGCCGCGGCTCGCTTCGATAAATTACTTTTCCAACTCACTTGCGGCAAAATGAGAATTTGAAAAACGAATTGTTGTGCAATTTGTTGTCATCGCAAATTGAGCACAATCTAACTTATTTATGTCACGGTCGCTTCGCAGTTCCACCATTAATTTCCAAGTGATATACACCGCGGCATCTGACTACTAAATAAAATATTTTTTTGCCCCATTGTTGCCATATGTGGGGGTACCCGGAGCCGGCGCAAAAGAATGCTTCTTGCCGGGGTCTCCTCCGGCACTTGTAAAGTGATACTTTCGGAGCCGGTGATCTTTAGCGAGCCTATTGCCTTTTACCTGAGAGAGGACGAAGCGAGCTGGAAGGCATCGTGCCAAACAACGCCACGCAAATGTGTCACATCACGTCGTGGCCTGCGCCTTGTCTGCAATTAATAACGCGCTGTCTATAGGGAAAAATTCAATTTGCAGCGTGTGATGTTCGACTAGGCTCCTCCACCTGGGACTCGTAAAGCGCTTGATTAGCGGTCATAACTCGCGGCAGTAACCATCAATCAGCGAACCTGCAAGTTGATTGGGGCTGTTAAAAACTGCTGAAACGCGCACAGGAAAGGAGTTTTGTAACTTTCTTTCCCGACTCAGCTGAGCAAATCGCTTTCGATTTCGCCCGATTGCTGCGTTTTTGTGGTCACAATCAGTCCGTGGCGAACCTTGCAATAAAAGTTTTCCTCTCTTCGGGTAAAACAGTGAATAAAACAACGCGGTGAGCTGGGCAGTGGATCACCGGGCAATTAGCAGAAGGTTGATGGCTTTCAAAGTTATGGTCACTTGGCCGTTAACTCGCGGGTTAATCGCGACCGCGGCGAGGCGGCAGCGGGCGTGGATCGCGGAAGCACTCAGCGCGGTTATTCAATAAAAGCGACAGAAAGTAGAATTGCACTGAGGCTTTCTGGTCACTTATCCAACTGACTCCGCGGCCATTCATGTTGCCATGGTGCAGGTGATATAACTAATTTCCGCGCACGGCCGACTGCCATAAAACATCCACGCAACCTGCCGCGACCTTAGGTCAAGGGAATGTTGCGTTTCATATGTGACTGCTGCGCTGCGTGACTCACAATCAGAGATATCCAGCCTTGCTGAGCGTTTGAATTTTGATTTTCTCGTGACATCACGGCTGCACTGCGGCTTCAAATAGCCCCCAACTAGATACGCACCGAGCTCCATCAAGGCATCGCTTTTCAAAGTTACGTCGGAGTTCACGTCTGAGTGCTGCTGCGATTGTCGGTTAACCTTGAGCGCAACTCGCGCTTATTCTGCAATACGCATCTCTTGTTTCATCAAAGGTTACACTACTTGCGATCCGGCTGGGCATTGGGTGCGTCTGCCACCTGTGGTGCCTTGTTCGTGTGCAATTCACCGCATAAAGTGTGCTTCAACAAATTTTGCGTTAACGCCGCGCCGTGAATGCTAATTGTGAACAGCACGAGCACCGCAAATGCAGAGCAAAATTACCTACCTGAAGAATTCAATAAGTTTGATGCATGGGGTACATTGTCGCAAGGAAAACATTTTGAAATTCAACTGAAGCTCTTTAGCTAATCTACAAACAATGCTATGTGTGCCACCTCTGTACGGGCTTTGACCTTGGTGACTATTATGTTTTTTGCGTGCCGAACAGCGGTTTTTTGTATAGGTACTATACAAGTGAATTCCTTCTTCAAACCGCTCATTAGTACATTCTGGATTTCCTGAACTGAAGCAGATGGTTAAGATATGACACGTACCAATCAATACGTAAGCAGAATTTGTTTTTTGGCCTATTGTTCATCATTAAACTTTTTCGGTCTTCCTTCACGTTCGGCGTCGTCAACATCGAAAATTCCATCTTTAAACTGTCTAAACCATCTTCTGCACAATTCGAAAAAGCATGTTCACCGTATGCTTCTGCTAGCAAACGATGACTAGAAAACGGACCTTACTTTTACTCATACCTTAAACCGCAATGTGTCGTTGTTAAAAAACGTGTTTCAAATATTGGGGTTTCTAAGGTCGCTAACTTTAAATAGAATGCCAAATATAATACTGCTCTAATGTGCCGGACACGTGACACGAAATTTCCTTAGACTTATGAAAGTTGGTCCTTGAAGGTTTTTGGGGTCACTGATGTTAAATATGGTGTCCAGTTTTAAAAACTCGAGATGGCGGAGTGAAACAAATAAATATTCATGTGCTTATCCGTCGATGGGAGAGTAGACGGATTGTACCTGTAACCTAGTACACCCATAGACTTTTGTTTAAATGGACTTTTAGGAACGACGGATGAACTGCACCTACGATTGTTTTTTTCTATATTTTTGTCTTACTGTCTGTAGCTGAACAGGTGGCATTTATAGCAGCAACACGTTTAGATAGTTTCAAATGCCGCAAAATGTTGTTAAACAACAATTAAACCATTGGCATTTGGGAATTCAAGAACCCGAATCATCGGGATACCGAATGTTCCCTACTTCAATGGATTTCCACTAGAATTGGTACTACAAAAGGAGACCGAAAATTATCAGCATTAAAGTATGTAATATCCATGAAAGTCGAGACTTAGAGGTTATCGGGGTTGCACAGTTAGACTCTAGCTTTCCGAGTTGAGAATTCAAGATGACGGATCCACTATGATTAGATTAATTAATTAGATTTTTGGCCAGTTTTAGTTCAAATTTTCAAGCATAGGAAAGGCCGGGCACAGTTCTAATAGTTTAATATATTTCGTGAAAATTTCCTTTCGAAAACCTAACAATAAAACCTCTGAGTCTTGCAGCATTTCCCAACCGTTCATTGAGTCCTGTTTGCCGTCAGTTTTGAAACTTGTGCAATAACATCCATTTTTCATACATGTTTCGGTTGAAACATTCTCCGTTTGATCGGTCAATTAAAGGCCTCTTTAGTACTAAACACGAATTATTGTGCTGCGACCGATACTGCACGCTGCCGGTTGCGGTACAAAAACCTTCAGCAGAATTATGAATTGATAATTTCGACAAAAAAGAGACCCATAAATCTCAAGCCTGAGAACGAACCGCCGGAGTAGTGTAACTCCTGCCACTTACTTACCGTCACGTTCGCTTACACCGTTTACCATTTCAAAGAACCCCGCCAACTGTAGCCAGTGCTGTGCCCAAAAGGAAAGAATCATTGCGAATTTCAGCATCGATCGGCCGCCGCCAATTTTGTCACAATTTCAGATGTTTCCACTTGTTTCCTCCACACCCTGGACAGGAGGTTGCATGTTGGCGGAGTTAATTTAACGCTTCGCCAGATCAGATCGAATTCCTATTTCTGCAGTTTTTCCAATCATTTCGCAGCGGGGCAGGTAAACTTCAGGCATGATCGGATCATGGAAATGATGAAATGATCAGGTATCGAGGAGGCTGGCCGCCATTTGGTACAGCAGTGCAAATCCACCGACAGTCTTTGGCCTAAAATTGCCACCTTGAACTTTTTCACAGATAAACTAGGTCTACTGTACACAGGCTCCTGCGGAGATACATAGATCGCAACAATACAACACGTCCAGATTGTTTGCGGTGCGGTCCGCCAACGATCGTGTGGTCAATTGTAATAGAACCCCCGCCTCGGTTGCTTATCAGCCGGGCGAGGGAATTATTTCGCAAGCGTGGTGAACTTGGCGGGCGAATTGGCCGTTGTTTTGTTCGCACCGTGCACCATGTGACGAAATTTTTCAATTCGAAATTTGGAAATTAGCTGTGAATGTGAAATGGGCCTTTTTATGCACGAACTGCTTGTGCTGACAGGCACAGAGCACGCATTCCGAGAAATTAACAAATTCTCACCCAGCTGCAAGGGTGTGCCGAATGAAACCTTCTCAGATCGATAAAAATTTGCACAGATCGCCATTGTTGGCGGGGGACTTTGCGCTTAATGATTTATCGCTTTTTGCCACCAAAAGGCCTTTGAAGTCATGACAAATGTGCCCGGTAATTGGTAAATTAATTGGGAACCTTTCCAATTAGAGTCATGCAATTTCCATACAATGAGCGAGGGGATCTTTCGATCGATCGAGTCGCTGCAATTGATACCTACATAAGTCTAAAAAAGGTGCAGTGAATGCATCTGTTTTTCTCAATCTTCTTTAAGGCAAAAGTGACCGCAAGATATCCTTGTGACAAACAGAATGAATGGGACCAAAGTGAGCTGATGAACTGACTTAAGCAAGGTCACCAACGGCCAACCGAGACGTCTACGGCGCACGCGTGAATGACATGTTTTTGAAAACATTGATGTTACCTGTCGTGGCCGCTGATTTCAAGCAAAATTTGATTAATGGCTGCCAAATTGGTGATCAGATTTCAAAATTCACTTTTGTGCAGAAATCGACAAAGGTTAAGCCTACGACACGGGCATAGTGCCCGAAATAGAGGTTAATTGCGAAACGCCGAAAACTTGGTTCTGTTGTAAATAAACGTTGCAAAACCGATTGAGGTAAGGTAGGTGCATTCAGGTATTTGTACAGTACGACTATCTCAGATTAATCTGCGACTCAAATCGAGCAGGCCCAAGGCAGAGAATCCTATCAGATCAGGGCATTTGAATTCGGGGAAAATTAGCTAATTCCATGCACGTTGAACGCGCGGCCATTACCCAGAGTGGGTTATGGGTAAATCCAGTAGTTTCATGGGCAGTCAGTGAGCCAGCTAGTTAGCAGGTTTGAGAGGTTTGCGAGGTTCGCGGTTGTCATGCCGCTAATCAGCCATTCAAGAAGCACGCGTGGCCGTTCTGGCGGCGCATACCTACATGAGGTATTTCCAGCAAGGGTTTCGTTTCTTTGCCGTCGAGGTTAAGTGCTTTTTAAACGCCGAGTTATCGGCTCTTGCAAATTAGGAAATTTCCGATATATTCAGGGTTAATGTGAAGTTGCGCAAGTCACATACTGCCCGACCTCATTGAGAAATTGAAAATTAATTAACTTCGATACGCGCTCGGAAAATTCCTCCAGCGCGTTCCAAGAAAACGAGCCCACGCTGGTAATAGTAATACATATCTCCAATTGGGGCCCATCAATATGTAAAAAGGGAGGCGATTATTAGCATAATAAAGCTCTGGAGCGCGAAGAAGTCCCACACCCGCAAGGGCAGCAATTCTCAGTTTCATATTTCACGGTGGCCGCCTTCTGAATCAAATTAATTATTATTTCACATTGGCGCACAGGCCCCAGTAAAAGTGAATTCTTTAATAATACTAAAATAGTGAAGCTAGGAGGCTAAAAGGTGTTACGCAATGTCGCACCGAGTCGTGATGTCTCAAAACGACTCACCGAGTTCTGTTTGCTCGTTTTCGTGGAAAAACAAACTGGGAGACCTGTTTCATCTGTGCGCGCGTCAAGGAAAATTCATAGGGATTGCTTAATTTAATTAATGTGCGAGCAATTACTGATTTTCTCTC
Source organism: Neoitamus cyanurus (assembly GCA_947538895.1). Lineage (NCBI taxonomy): Eukaryota > Metazoa > Arthropoda > Insecta > Diptera > Asilidae > Neoitamus > Neoitamus cyanurus. The sequence goes on from OX384543.1 coordinate 37,645,120, forward strand.
CGGTCTTTAGAGATCCATGCCTGAGACGCACACGTAACTTTTTCATGGAGCAGTAAATAATTCGCTGATTGGTTACCTCACACGGTGCGAGCGCAGGGGCAATCATCGCGATTCGTTCTGCAGGGTTTCTTTTTTGCGTCCGGATTATTTAATAATCACCGCCACGGCACTTAATTGTTTTAAAATGCACAATTGGTTTCGTTTTTACCATTTACTTCCATTATTAATTTTTTTCCCCATGCCACTCGGAGGCCATCGATTGTGCGATTGCCACCCTTTCATTTGCCGCATAGGCATTCAAACTTTGTCGCCTAATGAAGAGATAAATTTTCCCAGACATTTTGATCATTTTAATTATAACCTGCTACATTGTAAATTTAATAAACAACCGCATAAATCAGTGCAATATTATGATTTCATATCGCCCTGCCGATCGTAAATTCTATTTCATAGGTTGGTCGACAAAATCGATTTAATGCGCGCATTTTGCATATCGGTGCTAAGTGAAATCAAAGCACTTTAGAAATTCGTCGATAAGTTTCACACGTACTTTCTTGCCATACGGATATTACAGAGATATAGCACTGTGAGGTTGAGGATCAAGGTCAGCTTAGTTGGAGCCATGGGAAACTTTATAAAATTCTACAACAGGTTTGGAATGCTATAAAAACTACTAGACCGACAATTAGCATATATGGGGAATACAACATAAATTTTTTACGATTTAATTAACTATGCTAATGGACACTTGTGGTAGGCCTAAACATTTTTTCAGCATACTAGCCAAAAACAGAAACAGATTTTGTTTACAAATTTTACTAATAAATATTCAGTGGTTCCTCGAAACTACTGCAGACAAAAAGGCGCCTATTAGGTCGAAACGGTCATTGATCGCTGTGTCCGGTGGAAAGCCCTTAATGGTATTTCCTCTATGGGACTGTCATATCAACTGATTGGAATCAACGCAATTAATGTCTAAATTCGTTTTATTTATTAATGGTGATGACGCAAACATGATAAAGATACGAAGTGGTGCAGAATTTTTTCTCATCCGTTTATCTTGTAATTTCTTAGTTTAGCTAATCTATTCCCTGAAAGAAAGAAAGAAGCGAAATCGCAAGATATAGTTAATTGATATTTTTATTTGAAATAAACATGTCAAAAACATTTATATTTTTCCTAGATAGCTTAACTAACAATAACACAAAGTTCATCAACTGATGCTGTTGTTCTTCTTTTTTGGATTGCACACGAAAAATCAATGTCTATCTATTCTAAGAGAGAGAGAGAAATTGATTTTTTGTTATCGCAAAACTCAAAGGTCACTACACCGATATTGATGTAACTTTCACAATTATAAAATATCTTTGCAATCTCAGAAGTAAGTTAGGTAATTTAATTTTTATTTATTGGCGGACAAATAGGAGGGGATACAATGCCAAAAGCATAGTTTTCTACTCACCATCGGCCCCCAACAAAAAAAACACTGCCTACCCAAATGGGCACAGATGGCTCCTTTTTTCCAACCACTTGACTGGACTAGTAAGGGAATATGAAGATGTGCCTCGGTTTAGCGTCCAGAAACCTGAAGAAATTTGCTGTCAAGCAAATGAGGAATTTTTTTTTGAATGCCAACTAAATTTGGCAAAACTAAACTAACAGGTGAGATGTGGAGAGACGTTTCCTCTTAAGTCATACAAAAAGGATTATCCCGTGTTGAATTCCACATAGGAAATTTTTACGCATGTGGAGTTCCAGACACACACAATATGTCTTCCGGCGCCCCTGCCCACCTTTATATTAAGTAAGGAGAAAATGTCGACAAATAAAGCTAAATCATAAGCAAACCATAAAATTCATCGTAAATTAGCGTGATATCCAGTAGCAAGGATAAGTGGACAGTCGGTCCAAATTGCACTCCATAAACTTCGCAAAATGTCGGGGGAATTTAGTCGTTAAGAGCCGGAGCACTGCTCATAACCGCACTTTGCCAGCAGCTTCAGAAGCGCGCCAATTGCATCATTTAAGGCATTAACTTGCATGAGCGTCTCGTACCCATGCGGATAACTGAAATTTCCATGACCACTTTAAAACAAGCCCAAGGATTGATAAACACATAAAGCTGCAAGAAAGCAATAAAATAAAACTTTTGTAAAAGAAAGCTGCGACATTTGTACGTTACATAAACGACGCAAAACCGCATCTCAACCATCTTTATCTTATCTTGCGTAGGAACTTTTAAAGCCACAGTAAATAACAGACAAATATTCCTTGAAGAAGTACCTACCCGTTTACCACACGTTCGGCACTGGCGCAATGGGCAAATATTGAATTTTCACTTTTAAGTGCCGGCCATTGTTGGGATTTTTGTGTTTCATCTAGGCCACAATTGCACGAAGATTCGTGATAGTTGTCTTTTTGCGTACACCGACCGCAATTGAAAGCCGAGCGGAAGAAAGTTTTTAAGATTTATCGCAGATGTTGCGGCAAGAGATCCCGCCAAAACGAGCTGTATAGAAGAAGTTGCAGGAAGGATTGCGGCGTTTCGACTTGATTTTCGTGACTTATGGCTTCTACGGATTTGGAACTGTGCCGTTAATGCTCGTCTTTTGCAGTAGACAGTGATTTTCTCTGTGTCATTGTTGAATTTTTGCAATTTTACCGGGAAAGTAGCACTGTCGTGCTGATTTATTTTGCGAGTCATGGACGTAATTGATTTCTTTTAGGGTTTCTTTAGTTACTGCCTGTCTGTCCTATTGCAATGCGTCTGGATTTCAATTTTTATATTGCTTGTGAAACAGCATCATTTTAGGAGATTAGCGGTGCCTTACAGCTTTATACTTCTTCTAATTGTTGCGTAAACAACTCAACGGATAAACCTCTTAATTTTGCGAAACCACTACTTTATAACTATAGACTCTGTGACTAAACTTTTTAAGGTACTACGTATTATTAGTTTGCGAGGTTTATATTTTTTTTACAGGATGTTAGTTTAATTCGGTCGGCTTAACTATATATATAATAATTCGAAAATGTTTTAATACCTTTGTATAAGAACTTTCAATGTGCACTTAGCGCTAAGAAACGTCCTATGCAATTCTTGAAAGTACTTTCTTTCCAAAATAAAAACTTATTTAAAGCAGACAAAGAATTATTAAAATTAATATGCTCCTCTTCTTTTCAGATAAAACAGCAGAGGATGACTCCGACATGATGATGGAGCCTGATGAGTTCTCCCACATAAGCGTGATCAGATCTGAGGGCCACCAAATCTATCCATCGACAACAGAATTTGATCACCACGAAGAACTCCCTACAGCTTTTGATTCGCATTCGCAAGCGGCACAAAACTTCTACCCACCGTTCTTCAGGGAGTCTCCACCTCTCGGTCACTCCAGACCCTACTACTCAGCCCCCGATAGTCCACCAATGGGAAAAATCGCCAATAGCAGATCTTTCGATCCATCAATTCTAGGGTCAGGAGACTTCGGTGTCATAAGAGGTGGCACATTCTACTCAGATGAAGATGCTCCATACCACAACGAAGATGCCAGTGAATTCAACCAGTTCTTCGCGGAAAATCCGAACAATGGTCATGGACGTCCTCAGGCAGATGCATACATCCAAAAGTTCACCTACCCCGAGGAACAGTTTGCCAACTTCAGGGACTTTGCCGATATAAACACACCAGCGGACTCGGCCTACTCTCAGTTCGTTGTTGTCTACGCCAACAAGAACTCAACATCGTCAGTTAATCACACAAATCCCAAGAACATTTTCGAACAGCTTGAACTTCTCGATAAGGAGAAAGCTCTCGAGGAGAAGAAAAATCGAACAAGTAAAGCTAAAGAGAAATTGGCTAACACAAAGTTGGAGAAGAAATACAAGAAGAAAGTGGGACCCAAGGACCTAGACTACGAGCCCTTACTTGCACTAAGCTAAGCGTTCAATTGAACCACCACAAGTGCGTGAATTTGTATGTGTTACACTCCCTCCCAGTTCACTATGAAAACAGACGCGAGGGCGTCTCTATGTTTCTTCTATGAAGGTCAAGTACTTAGCCTCAGATCAAATAATTAATTCTTCGATCGATTTCCATTTTTCATATTTAATCATTGAAATTCGAGAGTAGACCTCATGACCATTCTCAAGCCGAACAAACAAACAAAATTCGGGGCGACAATGGACTCTTCCTAATTTATATAGTGCGGCCATGACAAAATTCCCATCATAAGCTTGCAAGGCACACTGTCCCACTGTGTATATGTATTATGTAGATAAATTCGATAGTTTCTCTTCTAGCTCTAAGTTATGACTATGTTATTTTGTGTAATTAATTATTAATAAATAATACTAAGAACTTACAAGTGGCGTTTTCCTTTAAAAGAAAATCATTCCGGTCTACTCATTTGCTCCTGCTCTTTTCCACGTTTTGTTTGGCTTTTTATTTCCTTCATTTTCATGATTTTGGAATATACAGGAATTTTGTAGGAAACGCAAAACTTTCGGTATTTTTTACCCAACTAGGCAAAATCAAAAGGAAAGATTGACTTTAACAAATTGTGTATATGAGGTATATATGAATATACGTGAAGATGTTATCACCGCTCGACCGATTTTAACAAATGAGATTTAAACGATTCTACCTAGTCACATAAGTAGCACTGGATACAACATGACATAGGATGCATACGACGACGTTATTTTGTGATGGTTTAATTTTTTTGTCAGAAACCAAATAACAGCTAGTTACATAGGTACGAGAATTTAGTGTAAAATGAAAATTTCTTGCCCTGTGAGCTATAATGAAGGACTGTCCATTAATCGGGAAATTAGGGAAGAACGAGTTCTTTTTAAGTCATACAAGTGCATCTGGAAATATTCAAAGGAAGGTAAGTCAGAGTTCGAAAGCTAAAAGTCACGATCATCTCGTGGAAAGGCTTCGCTTTGTCGGCATAGCAAGGAATTCTCGAGTGAGTAAGTATGAGGGAAACATTATTAACGTAGATAGTAAATAATAGTGTACCAAGATGGCTACCCTGCGGCACACCAGATTTGTTCCTCAATATTTCAGAAAAAATGTCACGAAAATAGACACGTTGAGTATACGTTCAATCAAAGATATACCAAGAAGTCCAATTAACAAAGTAAGAAGGGAAAACCAAAGCGTTAACTTATTCTATTCTAAAAGATTAGTAGTAGTCGATTTTCCTTTAATGAAACCGTGCTGAAATGATATCAGAAATGGTTTGTAATAAAAAAAGAGGAGACTTCGCAGGTTAAGGCTTCAAAGAGTTTTGTAATACAGCATAAATTGGTAATAGGCCTGTCACACTATCTTTTTATGCAAGGGAAAAATCATAGAGCCAAATTTAAGGCTTTGGAAAGACGCCAGAATAGAGACATAAATTAAATAAATAATAAATAATACGAGATATAACAGAGTCACACCTTTGTAAGAAACAGGATGGAACTCCATCAGGTTCTGTGGGGAAATAGTTAGATAGTGTTTCTGAGGACCATATTGTGTAAAAAACTAGGTCGTTAGGTAGAAGCAATCCATTCATGCACTCACGCACAGACACACACATCTGCACCCGAATACAGACACATGCTTCTCAAGACTATATACACATGTATTTCAATTGAGAATGGTACATTTGAAAAATTGTCAACGATTGACCCATTTAAGTATGAAGAGCGTAGAAACGCATCGAAGTTGTATGTCAGCGTTTTTAATGCTATTATGACACTGGCTTGTTTTCAAGCTTAAATATCTACGGGAATAAAGCGCTTGAGCAACAAAGGCGGCAATATGAAAATAGAGATGGGTATAAGCTCTTTTGTCAAAGCTTCGTGCAGTGATTTTATTCTGTCCGTTATAAATTTTTTAAATTAGCCAGACTCCTACAGCAAGTGTAATGATTAACAAAGAAATGTGAGAATTTCGTTATGTCTTACTAAGCCGAAACCATTGCATAGTGTGTAGCTTCTCTCACTAACGATATTTGGCTATGCCTAGCCAGTCATAATACCATAAAGTAGAAATTTCGTTTGGAATTTAGATTTACCTTTAGAATAAGGCTGGATGTCTAGTCTACATAGTTTAAGGCTGTGGCAAACACAACAAACCTAAAAGAAAGTAAACCAAAACACAAAACATAAAAAATTTCAAATAACCCACGGACGTCTTGGAATTGAAAGGCATTCCTTTGTCCACCAGCGGCACACCTTCCATTAACCTAACGTATCTGGAACTGGATCACCCAGCACTCACATCTGAGTCAGAGTGACACAATGGACAAAATTTATAACGTTGCCCTCCTGGCTCGGCTGGGCCGCGATGACATACAGCCGCAATTACATTCATTACTCATTCATTACCCGCCATTAAGTCCCTATAAATTCTATCTGATTCTGGCTGTTCAAGGGCAAAAGACGCCCAGTACAAGTGACGGCGCAGACAAATTGCACCTCGAAAAAGGTAGCCACTAGTGACTAGACACAGCACACCTATCCGTCCGTGCTCGGGGTAAATCAGAACAAAACACCACGCTCGGTCGGCGTCGCCGGCGGATTTCACTTTTGTCAAAAACCAACAATGCATGAAAGTTGAGCAACTGATAGTGAAAACGGCACAAAAAGCCTAGTCTTGATCAGATACGAGTACTATACCTAATACGTGCGCGGTACTCAACATACCGCGGTGCGCGCTGCGGATATCTAGAACGAGACGCTGCGCATGCTAGCTGCGCGCGCCGGTACTCGTCGAAGGCGAGCAAGGCGGAAAATTAATAGTTCAGAGGTGTATTGGACTAATAAGCCCAAGGGGGCCCATCTACTATTTGCAGCCACCCCGGTGATCTCTCGGACGTAACAATTCAATAGTTTACCGCCGGATTTAGTCGGCCGGCGCATGGGGCGAGATTCCGATTTTATGAACTCTGCGGTGGCACAAATTTCTTAACGCCATTTCGACTGAGTGCACAACTCGAACGGATTTGTCCCTCGTGCTTAGCGCCAAGTTTTGAAATTGAAATGTTCTCCTGAATCGCCAGTGACACATTGCGATAGTCGATAACTACGGCTCAGGTGTTTTGATATTCGAATAGTAGCCGCAATTTAATTGTTATTGCAAATGGATATTTTGATTGGAATTGACATAAATCGAGTGCTGCCACTTTTAGAACGTGCGTGGGACAGGTTCATTCCTACTGCCAACATCACGCAACCCCTTTAATGCACGACAACGAATTTATCTAAGCACGAATTTTATAGATTTTTTAAAAAACACCTTAAGCGTGTTTATAACAGCCTTGCATACTTACATACGTTCCACAAGATTGTGTATTCGCAGGATATATAATTGTTTCAAGGATCTTTGGGAATATACATGTAAGCAAAATTGAGAAGTGACGGATCGTTAAATTAGCATTAGTAATTCCATTTACTAGAAGCCAACATTGTCAAGTCTCAAAAATACCTTAAGCTTGAATTTTAAAACATTGCCTTTAAGAACAATACCATAATTAAAACTTCAATGATAGCGACTTTACTTTACTGGCAATGAGATCCAATGAATTTTGTTGCTGTTTGAGCACTTTTCAGATTTTACTTTAATGCGAAATTTCACCGCCACAGAAAGATCTGTGTAATTTCATCAATTTTCTTCTTCACGGAATTTTCTTTCAGAAGTAAATCGGGAAGTTCTGCGTCACTTCTTCTATCTTCATCTTCATGAAATTGTCTACCTGAATTCCAACAAAAACATCGTCGACATTTATTCCTCGTTCCCTTACTAGACAAATATAATACACGGAATAGCAGGAAATATCAAAGTGGTTTTGTATATTTCATATATGTATGTAAAATATCGATTTGATTTCAGTGACACCGAAAACGCCAATCCGTTTTATTTCTATTTTCTGGAGTCTGTCTGCCATTTTGAATTTTGGAATTTCATTATGACATTCGAATACAGCAGAAAACCCTGATATAGACACTTTTACGCAAATCCGTTCCCATTTTCAATAGTAGGTCCGCCATTTTGAAATGTCGTTATGTTATTCGTATTCAACGATCTTGAAAACCGTTATTAGGAGTGTTTCGTATAACGCATGCAAAATTGATAGGAGTGCTACATCTCACCTAGGCAAACAAAAAATTGTAAGGCAAAGGGTCCCGCTTCGTGACAATAGGGTCCCCATTAGATATGGGGATATCGTTTCCTTAAAGTTTTTGATATTGACGTATCAGATAACATTTTTACAATCGGTGCTTGCAAAGTTTACTTCTCCAATTCAAAATGATGTTATCAAAATGTTATATTTCAAGGATTAAGCTAATTTGACATAAAATAGGGAATGAGCGGAAAGGCAGGCAAATAATTTTTCACCAGTAACTTTCAAATTTGAAATTCAGCTGGTGTACTCAAGTTATTTCTAAGGCCTCTGCAATCCTAATCGTACTTATCTGTCACTAGTCTACTGTTTGTATGCCTTTTTTATGGAGATGATATCACTAAAAATGCCGCAGCCAATTGGCTTCCCATATGCTATTCGGCATTTAAATCATTTTCGATTCTAAAATGCAAATAACGTCACTGTCGTCATAAGAAAAAATTTTTTGAATAAATTACCGCTGTGCCGGTGCTAACTTCCTGCATTTTATTCGCACCTTCATTCGTCTGCACCTCTATCCCGCGGAGAGTGTGTGACACCTGCCTGCGTATGGTGGCAATTTATCAAGTAAAAATTTTCAACCCATACCGCGGCCCCGACGAACAATCGTGATCACAGTGACAGCAAGCGGGCACAAATTTTATTGCTAAAATAAATCACGTGCCGAACACCTCTATCTTGTAGCAGAACAGTATTGACCATGAACCAGACTATGCAGCTAACTGTTTGTCCACGGTGACTAACCCAGCCGACTTTCCCACCTGGTATGTCGCAAATTGACTAGATTGGAGTGAATTTAATAAGACAAAGTGCAAGTGAGCCTGTACAGTTGCTGGTTTTGGTGCTGCTGCAGCCAACCGTAGGAATGACACCGACGAGACTGAGGTGCCCCATAGGCCCTAAAATGGCCCGACGCACTCAGCAATGTGTCTTATGGGTAATAGCCGATTCAAGTGGGATTGAGCCCCCAATGACAGACTTTAGGGTGTTGTCACTTTGTCAAGTTGTCTGTCGGTCGTTTCTGCTGGTTCACTTGAAATGACTTACGCCAACATGGTAGCCTGAATTCGTTATCTGGGACCACATCATTAAGAAATCCGCGCTTGCGCTCAAACCAAACATATATCCGCACCCAAAGGCCCCATTATCGTTGATTAATTTAGCTAAGTGCAGCACGCGTCCGAATCGCCGAGGTAGCAGTACCACATGATTTATGCTCGATTAGAGAATCGAAAGGGGCTCTCGAACTGCAGCATTTTTCTGAATGGCCTACCTACCTTCCTCGCGGCCAGAATTCAAGGCTAATCGTTGGGCAATGCGTCCAAATCACAGATTAATTCTTGCAAAATTCTCTAGACCTATCTGATGAACGTATGAGGACCTCTGGGTGATCTAGTCAGTCAACCGTTGATTTATTGCAAGAGTGAATGGATATTTGGTTGTACTCAAAATCGTAGAATATTGCCGCTGTTTCTAGTGGTAAATTCAGCGATTTCAACAAAACAACGACATTCGTCACATCACCTATTTGACGAGTTCAAAATCATATGAGGGTCACGCATTTTTTATTTGAAAGGGATTGTATGCAGTTTGAAAGAAAACGAGCTTCAAATTATCCTTCCTGCTTGGTGGTAAAGCTTTTTTAACTTTTTGCATTGGCCAGGTGCGAATACAGGTAAACAATTGAATGATTGATTGCACTAGGAAACACTGCAAGAAACTATTACCTCGTAGGTGGGAGATTTATATCTTATTCAATTTCTGTCAATTTGTCAAACACTATCGCATTATTAAGTTGTCTTCCCTTTTCTGGCAACAATAGCATCCATTCACTACTAAGTGCTTATTAACTAATCGCAGATGTTTTGTGCTTACTGTAGAAGAAAAATACTTCAATAACTTTTTATTTTGAAAATACCGCTCCTTTGAAAGAGGGCAGGAAAACATTTTAAACAGTTTTAACCAGTTTTCGCGATTGATGGAATCAATTAGCCCTATTCTTGTTAATGCTAATAGGCATAATTTTTTCGAGACTTATAATGAATTTTTTGTAATTCTTAATTAATACCTTAGTCATTGTCATTGACCTGATCTCCACAGATGTAATCTTCGGGGTCGATCGACCTTACTTTTTCCAATTATTGATTGATCCAATTTGTTCAGATCATGTTTACTCATCGACCGTTGAATAATATGTAGTAGCCATGTTAATATGCTTATTTCTAGGAAGGCTGATCAGTATCAGTTTTGGGAGTTGTTACAAGTCTGTCCCTGTGAAACGGTAAAGACCTATCAAGATTACCTGAATAAATTGTACCAACCTATTATTTACTGTCTACCCTCAAATCTTTATCTATGATATCATTGAAACTCACGTGTTAAGATTTTTCTTCACAGTTTACCTATCCTTTTTTAACTAAAGTAGATTGTATATTTACAGATTTTTTTCATATTCCGCAAAAGGTTTTCTACGTATAAATTTGTATGCCCCCTCTCTACCTGGACGTGTTGTAACATATATCTTTATAAAAGCAGTAAGATGGGTATTTCAATAAAAATTAAACAAGGTGCATTAATTACATTAATTTCCGAGAAAAATTGCATTTTTTGAAATCCTTTTTTAAGTAATACATTTATTTTGCAGGTTCCAAGGTATTTTCCTGGTTACCAGTTGACGCCCCGTCAGTGCGTCCCGGAAAAACCCAGAAGAATGCCTTGGAATAGTCCGACTTAACGTTGCGGGGCATCCCAGATTTACGCATGTAAACACCCATAATCTCAACCCATCAAAGCTTGTCAAAATTTCCGAATTTTCTGACAAACTTTTTTTTAAATAGATATCATCACTTTTATGATTGAATCAGTTATTAAAAATTTCAAACAACACTTCAGGAATAACCAAAAAGGAACTTTACGGGGACGGGGGCACAGACTGTTCATAAAGTATGAGCGGATAATTTTCCAATAGGGGGTGGATAGTGTACCACTATTCAGAATTATGATTTGTATTTTACGAGTAGCGTAATTAAAAGATAATTACAAGGTCATTTTAAAGCCATAATATTTCTACTTTGATTTAACTTCCTACTATTATCGCATTTTTTGCAAATTTCTAACGTAACACCTGCTAAAAAGTAATGAAAGAGAACTAACAGTTTGGACTATGTCTGCAAGTAAAACATAATGAAACAACTTGAAAATAACAAATCCAATCAAAGGAATTGACCAATCTACTCAATACAATCTTCGAACCACTGCTCAGCGCTCAATCAACAAATTATTGCTTTCATCACAAATAAAAGTTTTCCGTCAAAACTCCAAACTTTTTTCCCTGCGATTAATAAAAATTTGCTTAGTAATTGCAGTTTGGTGGAAATTATAATTAAGGCAATACCCACTTCACGCATGCATATACATATACGTAGTATCTGGTGGTTGGCTTGCTTCCGCAATATTCCGCGGCGGTATCTTAATGAGTCACTTACCGCGACCAGCTTTCTTATGCCGTTCCAAGATTGGACTTGCCTCCGGCTACCTTGGAGAGACTTGCACCTTTTGCATTTATGGCAGTTTTAAGGCCATGGCGCATATATCTTTCGCCAATATGATTGATCCGATGCGAATCTTATTTTGAAATTAATTGGACACTACACCTAATATTTCTCGGTGTGGTCTCCGCGAATTAGCTGCTTGTAGTTTTGCTAATTGCATGCTCCGCGTGACGCACTACACCTCACAACTGGAGATAATGTTAAGTTGTAATCGAACTGTGGATTCTCGTGTCGTGACGGACATGATGACCACATTAAGTATTGTATAAGTTAAGCGGAAGCTGTGTACGTTTACACGTTTTCTTTTTCAATGGAGATAATCATCTCTTGCTGGGTGTTAACTTGAGGGCATTACTTGATCTTCTGGCTGAGGGGTCAAGTTTTTATGTCTTGTATTTGGTGAAAATGCGTACCGTTCATTTTTGGACAAAGAAAGTTCATGTCAATATGACTTCAGGATTTTTTCCTTAACAAATCATTTATTTAATTGTAAATGGTAAGTCACTAGTTTTTCAACAAGATATATAATAACTTGAGCATAAATCTTAAAAATCATTTAGCATTTTTCTAAAACTGTTAATGTTTGTTCGAGCGTGCCCCAAGAAATTCACCTTCTAGTATCCTTACTTATGTGGACGATGTAAAAATATTGAAATCGATTGTCAACGAGCATGATTTGTTGACTCTTGGCAGAAAAAGACATAATTTCCCATGTGACTATATGATCGATGGAGGTTACTTATCTCGTTGCGAAAAATTGTCTGACCTTGGCATTCTTATGGACTCTAAGTTGTCATTTAAGCCCCCACTTGAAAATTTTAATTAATCATGCCAACTCTTCTCTTGAATTCATCAAGCGATGATTCCAAGAAGCTCCATTGTCCATATGTGTTCAAGACCTTGTTTTGTGTGTTTGTTCGTCCCATACTGGAGTATGCATGTTGTTTGGTCACCTCAGCATTCGTTTCACATCTCACGTGTGGAAACTGTTCAGAAGCGATTTCTTCGACTAGCTTTGTTCCATCTCCCTCATCTGGAGTGATAGGTTCTGCCTCCTAACCTATGAAGACATGACCCGCTTATCTAAGCGTAGGAAGGCACTCGGTGTCTTATTTTTGCACGATATTGCATCTGGCAATAGAGACTCTCCTTCACTCTTGTGTTTCATCAATATCAATACTCTTCCTCGCTAGACAAGGGCTCACTCCTTCATTTATGTTAACAATCATTGAACGCTGTATGCGTTTAATGAACCACTTTCGAACCTTGCCAGGAACTACAACGACTGTTTTTCTCTTGTTAGTTTTAACCTATCAAAGGATTCACTCAGACGTGCAATAAATAATTGTCTATTTTCATTTATTCTCTTGATTAGTTTATTCCTTATATACTTATGTACTGTTTTCTTCTTTTCCATTAATTATTTGTTAAGATGGTTTACACCTGTTGTAAAATTAATAAATAAATATGTTACATAAGATAGTGGTTTGTTGGCGTGAATTTAATGTCGCTACGTTGTGTAGATCAAAATATAAAAATAATAATATGAATACCGAATTTATGAATCCTTCCTCCATGCCAAAATTTTGAACACCATTCTGTTCTTTGAGTTCAGATGATATTAATGCAGATGATGCAAACGCGAGTTAAATACTAAATTCAATTCAATTTTAAATTAACTATCGTTTTGAAAAAAAAAATAAAAAATTGTTTATTTCAAATAAAAGTTTATTGCAATTTTTCAAAACATGTTTCTCAAACACTGCCATTAAAATAGAAGGTCTACATTCGCGTGCTCTTAACAAAACAAGTTAAAAGCTTTTGTTTCCCATGACGATATCTGTTTAAAAAACCGAAAAACATGTACATAAATATATGCACCGGTTTCCTCTAACATGACTGTACCGTACCTAACCAATTAAACCACAGCAGCTCTAATTTTTAGTTGTTGGATTTTCAATTGTATTAAATGAACTTACGTATTAATTAAACCCGTGTTATTTTTTAGCGTTTACAAGAACAACATGTCGCGGCGGCAAGTATTATCTGCAAAGATAAGCATCTCAATTAAATATTTATTTCGGAACGGTATAAATACTGACTTTTACTTAAAAGGCGATTTAGTTTGCAAATTTATAGCAAAATAAGATGTATCAATTGAGTGCAGTGGTATTTATCACCTTATACACGTTGCCTTATTGGGCGGTGGTATGAAATACTTACTTACATATTGGGTTTACAAAAGTGACCATATTTTAAAATTTTTAGAGCTCCTATGAATTTGTTATTGAAGACAATCCATTTATTTCTTGTAAGACTAGAGAAGAGTTTCCCATTGAAGAAGTATTCGATATGTCGAACTTGCAGTTCACACGTGGAGATGATGACATTATTATCTGGAATGGGACCTTTACAGTGAAACCATTTGTGGCTGAGAAGAACATATCTGTAACATATTTTAAATATCCCTAAATCCTTACTTGTCATTTTAGTTGGGTGTTTTTGTACAGGCTTCAGTTAAATCGCAACGCTTAGTTGCGGGCATTTGGAATGATGATATTTTGAATTCTGACTGGGATTTGTGTACTTCAATATTTTCGACCAACACTGTGCAGCATGCAATTTTTGGGAAGATCGAACCTAAGACTTGTCCATTGCAATCTGATGTATGTAATCATTGTGACTTACTTTTCTGTCATATTTATTTATAATATATTCTAGATAACCTACGTGGTTCCACCTTCTCCTTTAATAGCCGTTTTTGATACTTCTTCCGGAAAGTTAAAGAATGGGGTGTACAGATTTTTTATAGAGTTCGGACCAATTGACAAACCAATTGCCTGCATTACATTTAGTGGTGAAATGCATTCATAATATATAATAATAAAATAATAATTAATTCAGGATTTTTAGTGTCTTTATTCAAAGGAAACTATTTTGTTCAATCCAATTTTTCATTGTCAATTCGTTGATTGGAAAGCGATTAAATTTAAATAATAAATGTATTGAATTCTCCGGACAACATTTTTCTTACTGTTAATTTCAGTTACTCTGGATGGAGATATAGTGCAGTCAAATTAGACCAAATGAAGGAAAAACATCGCGGAGTTTAGAAAATTGGCACATGAGAAAAAAGTCCTGCGGATAGGGGATACCTACCTAGGAAACTGGGCGGAGTGCATCCTAGTGAAAATCTTACCGAGAGACAAGTTTAAGAGATTGAATTTCTGCGCCGAGTAAAAAAATCCGTAATTGGTTCTATAGTCAAATTTTTGCGGACGATCCAAAAACTTCAATGTCCCTCAATTTTTCCAAAAGTGAGAATACACCTCTTTTCAAAGTGTTGTATGTTACCTCTAAAATGAGTACTCCGATCGATGTATGCTATGATTATTGCCCTAATTGGATTCTTTCACTCTCTGTAGTGCGGATGATCAAAATGTTAAAATCAAAACTATAAAATTCAAGCTTTTAAAGGAGTCCTAGCTCATTGCAATCCGATTATTTTCCTGGGGATTTGAAAATCACAAAATGTTTAAATTCTTTGGGTGATTCCTTTATCGCTTATAGATTCTACTGACTAGATCCTTAAAAATCCGTTATCCCAAGCAACAAGCACATACAATTCACATTACACATCAAAATTTGCACGTCGCCCTTTAACACAAAATTATGAGCACATTTAACATGAAATTTTCGCTCAGTGTGCAATACTCAATTTTAATAGCATCGAAGCTAATAGGCCTAATTCGGTTCAGTTCCGCTCCCTTCATTTGTAAGGGAGTCTCTCACCTATGTATCTGCAGTCCAAACGCAGGCTCTCACTTTTAACCTCATGTGAACCGACTTCAATTACTGGCTCCGGTGTGAATCGAAATTAGTTATTGAATACGTGTGCAGAATGAACCCAAGTAACCTTTCTTTTCAAATATCGCAAAAAAGCGAACCAAGCCGCGTGCAGTCTCGAAGTGGTTTTGTAAACTTCTCACAGTTTTGACATCGGAAAGAGTAGTTATCACCCAATTCATACAGTTCATACTCTACTTCACCTGTTTTCAGGAAGCAGGTGAAATCACAACATAAATGAATAACCTGACGAAAGTTTACGGTCTTTGCACAATCCCGGTAGGTAGTGAATTGACTGCGAATCAGAAAAGTCAGGCCTCAGTAAACAAAAATTTTGGCCTGCAGAGCCACTCGTACGATCTTCACCAAAATGGGAATTAGTTTTGAGCGAAAAGTGCTTTGAAGTAACATAACTTAGCTCAGCGGAGATTGCTCCAAGACGTTATTGAGTTGAAGCCAAGTCAATCGCGTTAAATTCACCGATGACCCAACGACCCTTGTGATGAAAGCCTCAGTCCAGCCAGCACCTACCGGCCGAAGTGAAAGTGATGTAACGCCGTCACTTATATTGGCGATAATTAAAACTTCTGCGCCATATACAAGATTAGCATCGGCGCCGCTCGCTCCTCGCCGAAAGACGAAAACTGCAAGATTTCAGCGGGGAAAATGTCTTATGAAGGCTTCAAGTAAGTGGCTCGTAGGGCATAGGTTCCGATAGAGTTCCCGCGAGGAACAGCTGCAGTCGGGATGGCTGGAGTTTCGAAACGTCTATATTCAGTGGGCTTGTGTCGCAAACCACAGTCACGTTTTGTCATCCACCCAGGCTGAAGCATCGGCTAGAATCTATTGGCTCCGGCTCGAATCGTTCGTTCTTGTGTGATCTAATCACTTTGGATTGCAAAAAACACGTGCAGTCGTCGTTGTGGGATCGTGCTTCACTCACCCGATAATCCATGCTCTGGCATGCACTTTTGCAGCTAGTTCCTTTTAGAGCGCTCCTCAAGATGCAGAGCATTTCCCAGACATCTTCGAGTCCGCACAGGAAGTTGATCTGGCTGTTGAGCAGCCAAGAGTGTCATGGGAACGACGAGCGGCGATTTAATCGAGGAAAAGGCGCAACTCATGATTGAATCACGTTAGAATGCCAATTGGGAGTTTTGCCGCAAAATCGAAACAATACAAAAGATAATTGTTTAAAACTTTCAGGGCCATCTTCATATCTGCCCCAGAGACTAGGCCCGCGCAATTTGATATTGCAACCTTCCCAGGCAATCAAAAGAGTAGACAATCTCTGGTTTCCTTCCTGATCACCTGGATGGCTGTAGTTACCCAAGAGCTGTCCATTGCGGGCGGGCGAGAATTTCCGCAAATACGAAAATTAATTAATTACAAGATCGTTAATTTGTGCTCGATCACTTCTTACAGGCACGCAAAGCACTCTCGGCTGCCGAGCTATTCGCGCGGCCAAGAAGTAGTAGCAGGAAATGAACAACTTGTTCCACTGCATTTAATCGCCGTGTTATGGTATCTGATGCGGCGCACTGTGACCACCAGCCGGACCATATCGTGTCGGCGCTGGTGCTTTCACATGCAATCCGGTGCTTACACTGCGAGTTTAATCGCAATTGAATTGGTATTGAGAATGAAGCCTCAGCGAAAATTTGTTTCGAGCTTCCCACGATAGGCTAATCGCTTCCTCAAATGACTTCATCCAACTGCTGCATCACAGGTGACCCATGATCTTGACTCTGGCGCTTACAGCCATTATCGTGGCTATAAAAAGTCAATTATTTCCGGATTTTCACTTGCAGGAGAATTTATTACGAAACCTGTTTAAGATGCTCTTTATGACACATTTGGGACGAGGTCAAGGCAAAACTGAATATTTGATTTAGAGGACCTTGCACAAATCATTCGTTCTACAAATACGCCTTAGAACTGCAAAATGGACCATTTCCACTTCAATCCTAAAATCATTTGATGTTTTATTCTAGTCCGAAACTGATCCGAATCCATTCTGGTGTTTCTTATTTCTTGCAACGTGTCGAACATCCTTCCGTTGCATAAAAAGGGCGATAGGTATGATATAAGTAATTACAGACCTATTGCCAACTTGTGACTATTTTCAGCACGGTTTTATAAAGGGTAGATCAACCACGCCCAACCTTCTGGAATTTTCAATTTAATGAGTTGCTGTCATTGAGGAGGTCAAGCAAGTTGACGTTACGAAACACCAATAGGTAGGTACTCCACATATCGAAGTATCCGACAATTTTCCATTATATGCCAATTACCCATTTCATCAAAATTCGATCATTTCGATGTACTGAACATTGCAAAATGGTGTTTCCGAAGATGTTGACATAACTTTTGACCGTAGTGTTTTGTCCTAACGCCAGTTTATTGTGAATACGCACTCACATCCTTATGGGCGCATATGAATTATTTGCTAATTAAACGTGACGTGCTGACGGGAATCGAAAGTTATTTGCGGCGAACCATCAATGCATTAAGTCAAACTTGTCTAACTACCGCGGCTGGTTGCACTCCCAGCACCCGGTCATCTATCAACATCTCTAATCGCGGAAATTGTAAATAATCGACAAAATCATTTTTTAAACGGCATAAGTGCACAGCCGTAGAAACGCAATGCACAACGGCCGGCCAGACTCACGGGGCCGAGTAGGGACACGGACGCTTCTGCTCTTTGTTCGTCGCGAGGACTCTGGTAAAGATATATTACCTCCGCGGCTTGATAGCATTGCGCGTATCAATTAAATCCGCCAAACGATGGCGAAGACTGCGTCGCGGATTCTCTTCAAATTAGAAATGAGGAAGTGATCGCGCAGAGCACACCAGTTGACCGGTCACATGCCTATAGTTGGAAAATCTTTCACTTGGTGAGGTACTTCAAATTGCGGATTTCACATGGGGCTCGAAGCCGAAGTACCTGGAGCATGCCGCTGGCACGCAGCCCTGGACGATGATACTCTCCGGGCGTTTTTGCAAAAAGACATGTCTCGCGCCGCAGCCAGCTGTTGCGCAACCGGCGCGGCAGTTGTGTGCGCGAAAGACGCGCTTTGCCCATTGCTGCGATGATCGCGATTTTAATGTAAGTGGTGGCCCGCGAGTCCAGCGGACGCAGCACCGTGCGTATATGTAGATGCCGGATGAGTGATGAGTTTTTCATTTTCCGTGATTAATGACAACAATTATGCGCGGGCAGGTTACGTAAACAGGAGCGTGTGCGCTCTTGTGCCCCTTAATTAAATCTATGTTTGTAGGGCATGTTGCGCTCGGCGCACAGGTGAAGCCCCGCAGGCGCCAGAAATAAACACCATTAGTGCATCGCCCCGGCAAACAGTAATAACAGCGCGAATTAGTGGATAATCGCACGCGGAACACATTTGGTTATCAATTTCACTGCCATTGATTGCAAATGAGATTATGCCCGGTCGCAGTAAGGTAAAAGATAATAAGAAAAATACCGGAGGTTTTCACCGACAGCGCGAATGGGGAGGGAGCAAGACTGTGGACATCGGGAAAAACAGTGCAACACAATATCATTGCGGATGCATTGTAGGTAGAAGCTTTTTGTACAACACGTAACTCCTCAGAAAATGTGTTATGATGTCGCTTCCTACCATCATTTGCAGGAAATGAAATATGAGCGGGGAACAGGTTTTTCTCGAAGAATTTTTGAATACAGACTCCAGTTTCTTTGAATAAATCGATGGAAGTGCTATTCAGATTCGTCACGCTAATGAGCCTTTCAGCGTAAATGCATAAAAGCCATTTTTTCACCAGGTACCTCACAATTTGCTAATATGCTTGGATACTTTTGTGTTCGCCAAATAGAATTTCCAAATTCCAGCGCGCAATGATATTTAAGCATTCATACGAAATGTATTCATGACTTCATTACTATTTTTATGTGGCCTACACAGACTATTACAGAAGAGGCCCATTGTTATGATTTCTTCCTTGTTGGATCAGAAAATTACACACTTTTTAGCTGTGCATTGACTTGAAGAGATCATTACCGTTTGTGATGCAACAGTCTAATCGCGATGACCCAATGACTGCAAAAAGTGGCATAAAGAATGCACAGCACATAGAAAGTAAATGGGTGAACATAAGCTTGAACCAAATTAACTGTTTATTTTTGCGTTATGATTCACGTTTAGAGTTGGATTGATGCTCATTGAGTCAATCGAACTTTCCTCACACTGGTATTGTTGTATGTACGTCCACCAATGCCTACGTGTTAAAAGATATGACATATGGACTTTTTGGAATTTAAAATGTTATTACTCGATTAAAAAGTCGTGCGAAAGTTCACATCAGTGCGTGCGTTATTTCTTTCAAAATTAGGCTACATAAGGTGATTATTTGCTTCCAAATTTGCATAACACTGAGCTGTTTGAAATGTGTGCTAGTTTTTGACAATGAACTTGAAATCAGTGACCCCGAAAACCCCTTATCAAGCAATTCGCATGACATTTGCATCTAACTATCCCCAACGTTCACGTACTCATTTTCATGAAAATCCCACCTAAAGGAACCTATTCTTCGTATTAGGCATAGAAAATGAATAAAGCTCAAGTAAGACGTAATCTCATTAACAACAGTTTTGAGTCTCCCCGGGATATTGGAAAGTGGTTTTTCGCGAATATCGCCGATACAGCTGGACTTACGAAAAAAATGGTAAGAGCCATGGACCAATTAGATATGGAGGATGGATCGACTGGATATGCGCTGAAGATCATCATTTAATCTACTTGCACATTCTACTACCAAACCGATGGGCATACTGAGGTAAAGCTGTACGTCGTAAGCATAGAGGTGAATTTTGCAGTGGTGGTTTCTTACATGCAAAGGTCACACAGTTACATTTGCTGACATTTCAAGAAAGGAGACAGTACAGGAGTTTACACCAATTTTGGAAGCTTTCCACGTCAGAGTTCAGAAGCTGATAGTCAGTAATGCTGCACACAGTTCGAAAAAACCTTAGCAGCGTCAGCGTAACAAAAAATCTTCGAGCGAGAAGCAATCAAAGACACATCATTGATGTGAACGATGAAAAACAGTGGATCCAAATGACTACCCTGCGGCATTCTCGGGAAAAAAACCCTTTGAGTGTGTTGAGAAGAAGGGAAGAACAACAAGTAATTGATTCTGTCAAAAGCCTTGCTAAAATCTGTAAAAATGCAATCGACATGTTTACCAGCCTCTATAGCTGATATGCAGTAGTTAGAAAACTCTAACAAGTTAGTCGTAGTCGATTTACCTTTCATGAATCCGTATTGAAAAGATGACGCGAATGGTTTGCAATGAAAATATAGAACATCGCAAAACCAAGGCTTCAAATAACTTCCCAATACAAAAGAGGTTGGCAATGGGTCGATAATTAGAAATATCACAATTTGTTGCCTTACTTGGCACACCGCTCCCAAAAATGCACAAATCAATAAAATAAATTAACACAAGGCACACTAAATTTCTTTTTCCCGTCAGTGTGCATACGCAACATTGATAAATAAGAATACCAATTATAAAATAATTTCATTGAGTTGTTTCCAATACGAAATTTCCCCAAGATCGCCCAATTTGGTAATCGTTATCACTTCACAGAAGTCAGTCATTGACATTTAAGTACTAAGGTCCATTAAATCACATCCATTTCTAATAAGGACCCTGTCACAACTTTCTCTGAAGTTATAGTTTACCGCAAAATGCTCCTCCCTTTGCATGACTTCCTTTCTATTCGAGCAATTACTAACAGCTAGCGCCACAGGTAATCAGCACTTTCACTTTTTTCTAATGGGTTTTGCCAAAAGAACTCATAAAATCCTCAGTTTTTCGCATAGCGATTTCATGGTGCTCAGTAGCTCGAACTTCGTAAAGGGTAATAATAGCGCAGCCGCAGACCCATTACGTCTCAAACGACGGACATGGAAATCCCCCAAAAGCACAGCACGGCTTACGTTGGGTCTGATGGCTGAAAATTACTGAAATTAGAATCCGCCAGATTTCTAATTTCGTTTCTTCAATTTTTAATAATTGGCTCCACTGCAATAAAAACGAGGACGTTCGAGGTAAGATGGTCCAAAAATTGCATATCTAATTCGGGGATTATGAGAGAACAGGGTTACAGGGCCAAACCTCTCGGGCGCTGGTGCAATGGATCTAGCTGTGAGTGTGAACGCGGACTTATTGAAATTCCGAATTGCTCGACTTTTCAAAATAATTATGCTGCGCAACTGGATTAATTCCAGAGCACCTGAAATTCCGCCGGTGGTGCTGGTATCGTTCAAAAATCAGGCAGGCGTCTGGTAACAGTTTCCCATCCATCATTGTTCCCATCCACGCTGGATGATATTGTTCAGCTGAAAGCATTAATTTTATGCAAATTACCCTGCAATAAGTGTCAGAAGGTGAAGTGACAACAACACTATCTCTGCTGAGCGCGGCACGATGGATGGGTTAAATCACCGACGGAATTATATACCCCTGCGTACCTACGCGGGATTGCTGCACTTGCGAGGGAACTTCGCGAAACATGTCACGTTGTTAAACAAAACTGAAGCTGCCAGGTGCCACCTGCCAGTCGCCTCTGCGAAAATCTCAGACGTGATTTTTAAGACTCAAATGAATTATCGCGAGATTCTGGCATTTCTTAGCGTGCCCACGGGTCGTATGCGGTGGCTGCGATTTGGATATTCTAGCACGGGCTCGTAACCCACAAGGCATTGCTCATCACCGTATAATTCTATGGACTTGTGAAATGAGTGTGCATGCTAATTGCCATGACCGCACTTCGTAAAATATGAAGTTTTGCATAACCCACCAATGTGCACATGTATTAAGTATATGTCTCCCTCGCGATGGAGTTTTACGAAAGCCCCGCGGAAACCCGGAAATCTAAGAATCACACCAAGTACCCGCTGCTTGTCGTACAGTGAAGTAACAAATGTAATGGGCAATAGTCGATGAGCATCAGTACATTTGTCGAGACTGCAGGCTGGAGGGTTTAGGTATTTTGCACAACGGTTGGTCAATAGTGGAAGCTGCTTGAGAAATGCACTTCACGTTTTGCTCCTTCGAGCTCCTCACTGAAGATGGGACCGGTAGAGACTTTGTATTGAGAAAATTTGTTTTCCGACTGAACTAAAGCAGTTGCAGTTTGTCTGTGACATAACAGAAGAACTTACCACTGAGGATGCATAGCTTGAGGCCTGCAATTTACGATCATTAGGGACTGTGGACGTACTCCAAACGAAAAGAGAAAGGTGTTTTTTCACAGCTGATGGTATCAGACCCTTTCAATTAAAGTCGAAAAAAAAAGGTTGCTATCGTGGGGAAAAATCCAACCATTGGCGTTGGCAGGTTTAATGCTTTAAATGGAATTTGTTTGGGACGCTTTATTGAAGTCCATAGAGGTTGGTTTTCACAGACTGCTCTTTATCACCTGCTGTCTAATAGACGTAGATACATAAATATGCCGTACTCGCACTCAGTTGTATGCTTATTGGGGCAATTTGCTCAAGGACCCGAAAGGGTAGAAGCGTTAGATCGAGAAAGTCAGATAGAAATATTTTGTGTGTGAAAATATTAAAACCAAGTGTGTTGTAGTTTTCATCGTCTTCTAGACACAGACGACATTCCGGCTCATTAGACAGACCTATCCTCCCTGACTAGTTTATCACCGTCCTTACATACTTCAATACTAGAGTGCCTCGGTACCCAACGTAGCACAGAGAGTAACTCCGTTCGAGGCAACAAGGCTTTCAGGGCCACTTGGCTCTAGAAAAAAATAGTATAATACTTACCTTTAAGTTGCCTTTTAAGATAGGGAAAGGCACATGTTTCAATTGCAAGGTTTTTAAAGTGCACTGTGGTGCCAATTTTTGCCAATTATGACTTTCTCCAGAAACAAATCTCCTCTTGAATTTCGTTACTCTGTGGGTGGAAGTATAACGCTGGCGCGCTACAAGGGTCAGCCTTTTGGTTTTACATACACTCAGGACAAATCCCACATGCCAAAACCGATCTTAGAATTCTTCTACTTTTTGTCACATATTTATTTAATTGGGCTCATTCGTCACTTGTCTTTTCGTGTTCGCTATATTCTTTTGATTTCTCTTATGACGATCCTGCAGTGGTGTTCCGGGTTTTTATTTCCTAATGATTTAGCTGATAATTAATCAAAAGAAGTAACTAATCTCAAGAAATTCGGGCCATTCTTGCAAGAAGTCGTTTCTAATTACATAACGATATATGAGTGCGTAGATCCTGCTCAGCAACTTAAAGGATTATTTCCCCGCGAGATGACACCACTAGAAACCAAAAAGTGTTTTCGCATGTTTCTGTCAACCCTTTTCGTATTTGAGGTAGCGTTTGACTCCTTTTCGCGTTATCGAACAAGCAGCGTTATGAAATTTCTCACAATGCATTAGGTACACACAGGTAAGACGCTCCGAAGCGAAAAACTAAACTAAGCGATTAAATTAATAGGAATTTGAACAGATAATACTTAAAAAAAAATCAGTTACTAATTAAATTTCTAATTTGAACTCGAAAAGTAAAAATAATATAATAATTGTGACCCAGCCGCGGAGGAATGTCTTTGGGGGCCTGTTTGTACTCAATTTTAAATCGAGGGCACATTCAGTTGCCACTAGACTACTATGCAGCCACACACCTATTTATTGCCATCGAGGGCACAAACAAAATTGAGAGCTACTCAAGTTCCAGTGATAAATGACAAGCTAATGCCATGAATGCAAAATTTGGTCAGTCGCTGAGAGTCTTTTCATCAACGTCACCTCGGAAATGCGAGGAAAATCTCGACACCACCAAAGTGACATACGTCTCGGGGCGACCTCTTCAAAATTGACGCACATGAGTGCCGTGGGGCCCTCATAAATGAATATTTAATAAGATATGATTGCACATCCCAAGACAACAAAGTGTCTTAAAAGGTAAGAATTCGACGGGTACCACCGACATGACGATGGCACTACGAGCGCAACTCTTGTCTACAAGAGGAGTGGCCACTGTCGCGTTAAGAATCTATTTTGGGGGCATACAATGTGACGATTGCGAAAGTCCCAGTCAGCTGGGAGAACATCGGAGGCACGTTTAAATGCAAATACACGAAAGATCGATTTAAGTCCAATCTCTGGGGCCCCCTGAAACGTGGTTCACCCGAAGAGGTGTGCTTATGATTTATGACGATCTAAGCCGTTACGGTACAATTACCTTGCGCTACAATTGATACCGCAAATATTTTTCACAGCTCCCAGTGAATAGCCGCGTTGTCTACCGGTGAACCTAACTCCGCGTAAGGCTTTGGAGAGAGCGCAATGCTGACCTACATACATACTTACTATAAGCTGCCTTAAAGGTTCACCCGTCGTGACATATTGTTTATCGTTTGGTATTTGCTATATCAAATGGTAGGCATTCTCGCGCGTCTATGCCGCTATTTGCCGTGCTCTGCTTGAACCACCTGAGAAGGTAAGCAGGTGGTATCGCTACGCTTTTAACTAAAATTCGCAACTTGTTAATGACCTGTCATATTCGTTATCGTACGGAAATATCTCATCAATGGAGTTTTGGTGATTTTATCAAATTAATACACAATACAATTAATACGTTAAACAAAGAACCATCAGGTGTTGTACAAAAATCACAATATGGCAAGGATCGGGTCATAATAGTAAGACGTTTCGATCAATGTAAACGTTGATTTTCAATGCTTCATTATACGAATCGTTTAACATCAAATACTTGCTGCTACCACCTCATTCATACCAACTGATATCGCGAATTTTTCGAGCATAGGCTGAGCATGTTAAGCATTATCTAGTATTAGCCTTATTTAGGATTTACTCAGACTTTTTTTCATACGACATGACTTATATATGTAGTTTCATAGATTACTTAGTCTTTCAAATTTAAAAACATTAGGTCAATGCCAACATTTGTAGAAATTGTAAAATTTTTTTTTATTTTTAGTTTCGCAAATAATGTCAATTCTTTTCTTACTACGCAAAATTTCAACTGTTTCGACACATTTTGTATTAATCGCACATTTAAAATACAGCCTACTGACATTTTTTTCATATCTTCCACACGGTTTGCAGCACTACCAGTGAATGGAAGGTAACAATTCCAGTCACCGAGAACTTAAACCGTTTTACTCATAAGCGTGTACTGCGCCTAAAGTTATGCTACCCTGAGATAATTGATTTAATTATTTTATGTAATTTTTCTCTGTTCTGAGACAAAATTACATAAACCGTTGTTTGAAAGCCGGGCCGGCCATATGCCGGACTCATGGATCCTAAAGTACTTAACAATTGTTGTTTTACCTACGGCCTCTCTAAAACAAATTCTGTACATGAGGGCACCGCGAAATAAATTCCTGGGTACGAAAGTAAAAGCATTCTCACCTATCCCGACCTCACCTGGATTTCGCATTTTGTTACTTTATAATTCTTGTTGATTGGGAATAAATTATAACTTGAAAATGTAAAAAATTTGGTCTGGAATATCTTCTTAAAATAAGTTTCTGGTCTAACGTAAATAATTGTTTAAGAGAAGTATGTTACTTTCATTCCCAATTAATTAAGCATCCTTTAGTCCCCCATAGAATGCCTCTGGCGAGCAATACCGTGAAGCTCGGTTCGTACAAAATCATGTTGATTCTGATATTCAAATGGCTCACAGGATCAGCGAGCCGATTGCCCACAGACGGAGAAAAATTGAAACGAGTAAGACCCTACGTGCGATGTACAAGGCTACAATTTTGTGTATGCTTGATTCAATGCTAGTGAAATAGGAAAATCAACGTCTGGAGGATTGGCGGGATTGCAATAGTTGGTATAGTAATAATACTTGGAAAATCGCTTTTCCTACATATCTCATCTTCTTGACATGCTTTCATTTAAGCCCTATTTCATGCTCCTAAAGTATTAACTTTACGAAAAAACTTCATATAACTAAATTTGTAGAGAATTTCAAAATCTAAAGAAATGTTTTTAACTTTTTCCCCTAGCAATTCGAAACAATTTTGGAGATTGTATACACACCTGTATACCTGCGATCTTATAGCGGCTTCACTCCCGGTCCTCGGAGTACATGCAGATGCGTTCGAATGAGATCACACTACCCTGCAGCAGGTTTTGAATTTAATTTATTTGATAATTAACAAAACTTTGTTTTTGTCAGTTTCCGTGTCATTTTGGATAGACCCAATATGGCTAGGAGCACAGCTCTATAGGTAGCAATATTATAATAAATGCTCCATTGTTATTTCTGGCGGCCCTGTCACTCGTAAAATAACGCTGCATCATCAATCATGATGCGCTCGTTGCACTGGTTTAACGCATTAGATGCATCAATTGAATGATGGACAGTGAATGCATTTTTGAACTTTTGGTTATACTGATGCGACATCATTTTAAATTTACTCCCTATTTATGATGGATCGTCTATTTCAATTTTGTTCACCAATTATTTTGGCGGTGCTTTCTGTGACCAGCAAATTTTGGTTTTTTTTAACCATATTACACAAGTTTCCTAATGACTGAAGCAGGCAACTATGCCCTGTTCCTTCTGGATCACGTAAAGTGGGACACCCTTTATAAGCAATCAAGTGATTTACTATCGAAACAAAATCCAAATCACATTTTCACATGAGACAATTCAATCTAGTATTATGCAAAACTATACTACTGATTAATTTTGGTTTTACTTTTTCGCATAATTAAAGTGTAATTCACAAATACAAGCTGACGAAGTTTTTTAAATATAGCAGAGGTGATTTAATTATTGTCTACAATTAGTTAGGGGCAGATACACAAACGCAAATTTTTAATGACTTACATAACCTTTATTTCCCAGTCAGTTAAGTGATTGAATTTTATTTTTTCGTTACAACTAGGTCGAATGAAAAATGAAAGTGTGATTACTTCTAGCCGCTAAAGTACTTTTTAATGTCGTAAATATTAAAGAGAATTATCACCATGTTAAAGTCCTTTGTTACTTTGTATAAATTTTTAGTATCGACGTCATCTATTAAATTAGCTAATTCCGTATATGTACACTGTGACAAGAAATGACGTAGTGCGCGGTTAACCTTATAGAAACGCCCGTACCTTAAGATATTTTGTTGTTGAATTGGATCGGGAGAGGAACACTTTTAGGCGAAGCACTACAGCTTCAATTTCGATTTATGGAGAATGTGCTTCACTAAACATTTTTAATATTATATCTAACTATTTACAGTTTGTTATATCTTAAAAATTGTACCATTTTTGTCCTTAACTTAAGCATGGAGATGATTGGCCTTATAAATGGAAGTTAATGAAATTAAACGCATAAACGAACTGGAGGAATTTTTAAAATTCATTTGTGGCCAAGGGTAAAGCGCTTTTATTTAAATAAATTCTTAGAAACGTTAAATAATTGAAAACACGTGGGATATACAACAAAAACAGAGAAAATATAACTTTAAACATGTCCACGAAATAAGCCTTAAAATATAGTACCTCTAGCCTAAACTGTCTGGCAGTTCCGTTACTCTAAAATTACATGAAACGGATTAAAACTAAAAGCGTGATAAGTTCTGGTTGCCGCTCTACGAGGAGGTATCAGTTCGATCTCCATTCTCCGTAGGCGTTTGCTTTTCTTTGGATAACTCAGTTAATGTAACTGATCCGGGTCCGTTAAGAAAGTGACTAGTCACATGCCGCTGCAGCTGCTTTGACGATTCAAAGAACAGTTGGCAGAGGTCACACGAGTAGGGCCCCTCGTTGTCGTCCTCGAACTCTTCGTCCTCCTCCTGGCTGGAGCTCTTGTCGGAGTCCGAATCATCATCATCGTCATTGTCATCATCTGAACTAGTAGAGTTCATGTCACCTTCGTCGTCCGCCTCGTCATCACCGTCGTCCGTGTGATTAGCAACATCGGCGGCTTGAGGCATATCTTCATCGGGCGCATCATGTTTTTCATCTTTGTTCTCAATTTCATCCTCATTCTCGTTATCCTCATTATCCTCGTTATCCTCATTATCCTCATTATCCTCGTTATCCTCGTTATCCTCATTATCCTCGTTATCATCATTATCCTCGTTGTCCTCATTATCCTCGTTTGCAGCCTCTTGCTGGTCATTGGAGGAGCCCGAGTCCTGAGAATTACTCTCGAATCCTGCTTCACTATTAAGAGGATCTCCCCCGCTAACATGTCCATTTTGTTGCTCTTCACGTCTTATGTGCGAGTTCATGTGCTGGACCAACCGCTCTTTGCGTGAAACTAATTTACCGCAGATTTCGCAGCCCCACTCGAATGTGGTGTCATGCTTTGCATTTCTTACATGCTCCAATTTATGTTCCACCCACTCAATCTTAGTTTGGAACTTTAAGTTGCATTTTTGGCACTCTAGGTGCTTTTCAATGAATACTTCTGGAGGTTCTACTCCATTGGCAATTTCACGTTTGTGCAATTCACCAATGTGACGCCGCAAGTTACTGCTGCTGACAAATGTTGAATTACAATACTGACAACGATGTGAGGCAACTTTTTTCTTCTTTGGATTCCCTCGCCAAACTGCATTGGGATCTGCGGTTGCCTGTGGAAAGAAAGGGTAAAATAAGATGTCAACATTTGTTTAAAACTACTTTTAAAAGTTTATGGATTTAAAAAAAACATGCATTCGAAAATCTTAATGTTTCCTTTAAGCACACTGTACAAATATCACCAATACAACACAGTTTAAATGCTTTGCTTTCATCGAATTTTTTTTCGAAAAATTGCTAAAAAATAACTACTTTTATTAACATAACTTGATATAAAGTTAATAGATCTTTATCGCCACTTTGGTGGCACCTATAACTTACAAAAGACCTAACTTTTCATAAAATGGCGTAAGCGTGAATACTGCAGGTTCGAAGTCACAGGAAAACAGAGAAGCTGACAACCCAAATATCGCACGACTAATTTTTACTTCTAGGATGAGTCCATATTACATTTTGTAATGGGAGCTCTAACAATAAAAAATGGGAAGACATCCGACATTTATCCATCCACCAGTGGATATATGCTTGCTTGTCTGAACAAAATTCCAACGAATTTTCACAAGATTAATACAAGAAACAGTAAAACACAACATCTAAATTTTTTTAAAGTTAATTTAAAAGAAAAAATATTTGGGTCCGAATGGTCAGATTTCAAATTTTCCGTGGTGCTTATTATATTAAATAACATAGTTCAAACCTTCAAATATTGCGGAAAAACCTAGAGTGGAAGTTTGGTTGTCTAATTCCTAAAGTATAAAAAAGATATCGAAATCCAAAATCGATGGACTGACCGACTATTCCCCGTATGTTACTAAGCTGTAATCGGCGATAACTGGTTAGCTCCGAAATATTGGTTTCCTATTAGTAGTTATTATAACACCAGCGTTATTTTTTTTTTGCATTTTTAATTTTTTATAGGCAGTGGCTATTCGCATCGTTTGTGTCCATGTAAAATATGACATCAGGTTCGTGTACATGCTAAATACACCGTAAATTTTAGTCCATAGATATTTTGTAAGATGAAAATATTCAGTCAAAAGACATTTTGTAAGGCAAATTTACCTTTTACGAATTGTTACGAATGTAAAATCTGACGTACAAGGAATGCGGGTTCGAATACATTCTAAATACACGGACACGGACGATACGAATAGCCACTGCGTTCTTTATAACTGAAACTGTGTAATTTAGTCTTCAGGATAAATCTCAGCAGCTGTTAAAGCACCCAATATATTGTGATCGAGTAAAGATGTACACCCATCGGCATCATGCATGTAATATACTTTTGTCGGCTACTTAATATTTATACCTAACAGACCTCCTTTGAGATCTTAGCATATATTTTGTGCTTATAATTAATTAGGATTCTGCTTAATATTGAATTACTTTAGCTCGAGCAAAAACGGAGTACTTACTTGTTTGCTGTCACTCCTAAAGTGCCAATTCCGATGAACCTTGAGGGCGGTGAGATTAGGAAAGCTTTTCGGACAGAGATCACAGACAAATGCGCCATCCTCCCCCATCCTGCTCATGAAGAACCGGTTAGGGTCTTCAGGTTCTGTATCAAACATCGCAGCTAGAGGATTATCAGTGTAGAGTTCACTTTCGTGCATCTGCATGTGTTTACTGAAGAGGTCTTCATCGCTAAACTTCTCATTACAAACGGTGCAACTAACTTGCGCCAGCGGTGTGATTACCTTCTCTTCCACGGTTTCCTCAACATCATCTTCTTCATCATCAGCGAAATTCTGGGTATCGTTCTGAGCTACTGAGGATGCTCTTACACTCTCACTGTTGAGTACTTTCCCTTCTTTATG
Source organism: Neoitamus cyanurus (assembly GCA_947538895.1). NCBI lineage: Eukaryota > Metazoa > Arthropoda > Insecta > Diptera > Asilidae > Neoitamus > Neoitamus cyanurus. The sequence goes on from OX384543.1 coordinate 37,676,100, forward strand.
GGATTTAACGTGAAGCTCCAGCATATTTTTGTCGAAGAAAATTTTGTTGCAAAGGTTGCATGGTGAGGGATCAGGTATAAGAGGATGTTTTTTGTACCTGTGAACCCACAAGCTCTTCCTTCCACTGTAAACATTCCCGCAGTCTTTGCAAGAATAGTCATTTGAGTCGAATTCTTCGTGGGAGTTTATGTGAATTGCAAGCTTTTTATTAGTATCAAAATTGGATGGGCAATAGCGGCACTGGAACCAATACTTTGGTGCATTCTGGGGGACATGTGGAAGAGTTTCTTGCATAGTCTCGTCCACATCTTCTGAGCCATGGACAGATACTTTATGAGCATTCAACTGTTCCTCATTCCTATAGACAGTTGAGCAAACATCGCACTCAAACTGGACTTCTATAACTTCATCGGTGAGGACAGTTCCATGTGCTTTGAACATGTGAACCTTAAGACCTTTTTCATGTGTAAATTCAGCCTGACAAACACTGCATTTGATGAAGGGCACGTTTTTGACGTGATGATCGATTAGCATATGCCTGCGATAGCTCTTTTTAGTGGAAAACCGTCTTTGGCATATACGACATCGCATCCGCCGGAATCTAGCATCTGGTTCTGCTTCCTTTTTTAGCTCATCTTTTTGTCCATTTTCTTGGTGTAGAGATATTTCCGTTGTTATTATTTTCGCACCAGCTAGACCGGATTTTTTCCCTTGATCCTGGGCATTGTGGGCCCTCATATGATTAGACAAGCCTAAATTACTGGTAAAGACGCTGTGGCAAATTTGGCATTCTTTAAAATCTGATTCCAGCTTAATCTTCTTAGCCGGTGGTGAATCCTTTTTCAGTGATTTATCCTCACTCTCCTTTTCATCATTAAGCTCCTGGCAACCGTTGACGATAGTAAGCAAGTCCTTCATGATGTAGTCGTATCGGTTGGAGGAAGTACTTGTAGACTTCGAGGCTAAATTCGGATGCAATTCAATATGATTCTTGAATTCTTCCAAGTTCTTGTTCTGGTAATTACACTGGCAGCAGGTATAACGTGAATGATGGTCGGATTGGTGCGAGATCCACTTTTCGCGGCCCTCAAAAGTCTCCGAACACATTCGGCAGAAAATCCCTTCCCTCCTAACTTTAGGAAGTTTACTCTGATGCACCTCTAACATGTGATTGCGGAGCATCGATAGACGAGGATAACCGACGTCACACTTGGTGCATTTGTAGGTTGTCGGTAACTGATCAGGATGCTTCGCCTCCATGTGTCTAAGTACATTATTGTAGTTGTTGTAATGCTGTCCACATATTTGGCAACTTTGCGGCTGCCTCAGGTCGCTTGATTTGCCCTCAGGTGCTTTTGGAATAATAGGCTCCTCTTTAGGCTCAGGGGTACTTTCAGGGATACTACTTTGATCAATTTCCTCATTGTTGTTCTGAGTTACATGTTCCGCATAGACATGCTCTATAAACTTTTGGTGGCAATCGAATTTCTCATCACAAGTGACACACTTGAGAAACACTATGCACTCCATATTATTGTAGTGTCGCTTTCTCTCCACAGGGTCTTCAACCTCGAGACCGCAGAATCCACATGACCCTGGCGGGACATCCTTCTTCATCAGTTCAGCATGTTCGTCATAAACGTGCGCCCTAAACTCCACTTTGAGCCTTAATGCCTTAGAGCATATTTTACATTCATAGACCTTGTTCATGAGCAAGTCTTTCGCTCCCAGCTTTTCCGACAAGGGATAAGGTCCTGACTTCGGAATACTTTCATCATTCATATAGACCTTGTACAGATTCAAGCAGTTTCTCTTCTTCAAATGCGACACAAACATTGCCTTGGTCTGGAATTGCTTCAAGCATTTAAAACACAAGTTTCTAGCTAAAGTTTGATACTTCTTTCGCATATGAGCCATAAAGGTTTTGTACGTGGGAAAAGTCTTCGAGCAACACGTACATGTTAAACTCTGGTATTGCCTAAGGAATTCCTCATTTCGACGAATGTACATGATCTTCTGCTCCGTCAACAGATGACGATATTTTTCTGGTTTGTGATAGTCGAAAATCCCTAGCATCTCTGGAGTAAACTTCCCCGTCTTTGTGGGATTCGGTTTTAAGCTAACTTTTGGTATAGACGAGTCCAGAGATTTTCCATGAATGTTACGCTCGTGACGTTTTGCATTGGCTCGTGTTGAGAAGGAAACTTTACATATTCTACACGATGGAAGCGCGTTGGGGTCATTAAGATCTTGCTCTATGACAGTTGGGCCGGTGTTTAATTCAGTTGTGTCGTTTAAATCACTTGTTACCGGAGATTTGTCATGGCCAAGTTCTGTACTCTAGAATTAGGTAAATAAGAACTTTAGAAAAAATTCTAATTCCATAGACTTAGTAAGTAAGCAATTTAATAAATGTTATTAAACGAACATTGTTGTACATCTAACATTGTGAGTACATTGTTGCGTAATTAAGCAAAAAGTTGGGGGACAGAGGGGTGTCAATATTTCGCGTAAAGAACCTTACATTACTTGTATGTAATTGAGATTCACTTAGTTTAGTTTGCCTCATATAGAAAGTCGAATGGAATGAAATTGCGAGTCAGTATGGCCAGGGAACAACATTTTACTAATTAATTTATTACGTATCATCCCCCTAGATGAAAGCGTTTGAACGCTAGAATATGCAAATACACTTAAACTGTCCGCTTTATCGGAAGAATTCAAAATATGCCAAAAGAACTTGAATAGCTGAAAAGCAAGCGACATGCTGAATGTTGAATTCTGACTCTAGAGTTCTGATGCCTGACACAGAACGACTCCGATCCTTTCCGTTCTGATGCCCGTAAAAGTTGAAATCAATTTAACTTGTTGTTGCATTTACATGTCTGCCAGATAACCTGAACTTTGAGAGCTTTTCGTGAGGGAACGGATGCTAACAAAATGCTTCTGCCCCTAACGTTATATAGCGATCGCAGTCGAAAATTTTCGTACACGTATGCCTTGCAAGTTCTTTATGGTTATACTTTCTTTAATCCCAGCGACCTAGGAACCATTAATGTTGCCAATCAAAATAACGAATTCGATAGAAGACAACTGCTTGTAAAACCATAACTAAATTGGGATCTTCGAAGTTAAATTTTTCTCCCTGAAAATTATTGTGGACACAAACCTCGTACTCACTTCAACTTTATGTTTTCTATTTGCAGAAGAACAATCCAATTAAATACGGGGTCCCAAAACACTTTAAACGCTATTATATCACATAATTCCTATATATTATAATAATATCCTTATCATTTTCTGGTGAAGCCAGACTAAGCTTTGCAGAAAATAAATTTGTCCTAAAGTTATATGGGAGTTTGACATGCATTTTCGAAATCAAATAAATCCTCAGAATATTCATAAGAAAGATTCAGGCCTGTTACTTCATACTTTGTTCGGTTGTATGTTCAGCTTTAATTTAAACATTTCACAAACGTAACCGTCAAAAACGTACATGAGACTTTTCTAAGAAGAAAATCTCATTGCTTATGCTTTCATCTTTGAATTTTAAGCATAACATAAATTAGTTATCGAGTTATCAAATGAAATTAAACTATAAAGTCTAAAGCTGTATTCTGAGTGTTGATGTCATCGACATCCAAATTGGGAATACAGATGCAGTCTGAAGCTAAATTGTAAGTGATCATTCTCATGGAGTTTTAGGCGCAATACAACTAAATTCAATTCTAAAGCAATCCTTTTATTGTTACTTAATTAAATTATATTGGACCATTTAGTTGACCAAACTTTTCTTTAATAAGCTTTTCTTTACAAAATACTGTTAGTCTAGCGCAAATATTATACTACAGGGGGATAACAGACTGAAAGAGTCACACAAGAAATAGAACAAGTTGTAGAGTTACCAACGCATAATTCCCGCCCTTGCCCACAACACAGAGTTTACTAGGAAGAATTCTTCCTTTCTGTATTGGCCCATAGCAATGAAACATGAAACCGCCCCGAAATAGAACCAGATTATGAACAAAGTTCAATTTACCTGATGATAAGGCAAACTTACCAAAAACGAAAACGGGTTCACGCTGTTGATATGTGTCAACCCAAGTGATGTTAAAATTTGTGGCCCCTGCCCCTTTCTAAGATGTGACACAGCATCGTCATCTTCCGGTTCTTCGTCATCTTTAGCCAAAAAATGTGAAGGATCAAGATCAACTTTCATGTTATCTTCGCTCTCTTGCTCCACTTTGTCGTCTGGGACATCCTCTTCAATATCCTCCGGTTCTTCCTTAATCTTGATCGGTAGTGGCTGCAAAAAGCATTGAAATTAAAAAGTCTCGGAGTACAGAAAGATAAATAACAAACCATTGGCCTGTTTTTGAGCGCAGATGGTGGAGATTGACCATTAGTAGTGGGAGTCGATGCACTTGTGGGCCCACTTTGGTTAGCCCTCATGCTATCGAACTGTTTCTTGACGGTCTTTTTAGCCATTTGTAGCCAGTTCCTCTGCTTTATCTGCGACGCTATGCATCGGTTTTTGAAGCTCTGCCATGAGTTCAGGTAGCTTATGCACGAATGGCATATCCGTGCAGACAATCGATCCGCCTCGCTAACCTAGAAGGAGAGGAAATAGAGTAATTTATTGGGGCACATCTGAATCGGTCGCCAACGCCACGCAGGATGAGTCTCGATGTATTCTTAGACGCACATGATTTTGATTTTGTAATTTGCATAAATGGCACATGTCTGACTTCAGATCAAAGCTGAGCTCACGGAGATAAAGTCGGTCAGCAACGCCCGCTAGAGTAGTCCAGGCAAAGGCGGCTACCACCACACCGCCAAAAGAATGTGAACATCTCAAAAACGGCAGATCATTACGTTGTCCACAATGTCCGTTTGACATGAGATATGCAGAGAACTTGGTCCCAGCTGCCTGCAAAAAATGTGCAAGCTTTGGGAACGGTAACTACCACCAGCCAGCTGAATGGTGCACTGCGCCGCCATTATAGGAAACCATCGTCAGACGTTTGTCTGCAGGCGAGCTGCTCTTCTGCTACAGCCGAGAAAACTCATTCCTGCGATACCGAAGGGTATTGTGTAACCAGCGAACCAAGCAGCCATCGCAGTTGGCCAGGTAACCAGTGAACCAACCGGACGAGTTCGAGAATGCAAACAACCTTGTGGTTATGCCTTAGGTCGTTGGCAACGCCAGCTCTTGAGCTCTCAATCTTAGCACGGAGGAGCTATCTCCAATCCTCAGAGGATGCTGAGACAGAAAATCCACGAAACAGTGGGCATGCGACTTTGAGTCATTCTCGCTGTCCTCCTGATGTAGTCGGCTTCGAGCTTGGGTAGTGTCATTGGCACACGAGCACCACTATATTCTGCGACATCCAAGTAGACCAGGCAGCAGACGTTCACGTTTGGGGTAATCAATCGCATGACACAATCAAAATGGTGGACGAATGCCAGCAGGCACCGTCAGACGAGCAACTAGCCGGAGCAGCCTGGGAACGACGGAGCAGGCATAGAACACACCGAAATATTGCACAGGTTCGGGTAATCGGATATGGGCCAAATGGCACGTTTGCCACTTGCATACAAGCCTATGGATTTCCTGTCGCAGATCTTTCCAGTTCTCCCTCATTCCCCAGGCACATGGTGCTTGTGCCGTGGAACCTGGTGCTCATCTCTACCTAGCAAAATGGGGAAGACCCATCGGCTTGGCCGCAAAAGTGGTTCAATGCAGGATTCCAAGCCCCAGGTGAAAGCTGGCTACTCTTGATCCATTGGTAGCTAACTATTTTTACACGTAACTAACCTTGATGTTGACACAAGCGTGAATTTTCGACGAAAGAGGTTCCTTATCCGCGGCGAAGCTGGTGAAAATGGGAACACACTCACTGTCCGGGGCCAGGCACAGGCGACAGCAATTTTGTCGCGCGCGTACAATCAGTTCATCCGTCATATCGGATCTTGATTTCCTTGATCACATTTATCCTGCTATCAGGACACAATTGGCAATCAAATAAACTTAAGATCTTCACTCCTCTGAGAAAACTCTAGTCACCACGGGCTTCCTCTGTAACCGCCTTCCGAACTCCACGAAAACTTAACTGACACTGGCACACAATCAGCAATTCAGCAATTCTGACATAAAAACCCATCATGCCATCCTTCTCCGGCCCACGCCGACGCCCTGCATCCGCAATTTTTCCCTCCTTATTTATTTTGCTTTCAATTTCACTTCGCCAGCACACCATAGAAAAATGTTTTCAAGAACCCGCTTCGGCCGCACCAACACAACACATCCTGTGACATGTGCGACTGAAATGTCTGAATTCCGGGCGCGTCAGTGTTGGTTTGTTTTCATCTTTTCTTCTTGAAAGCGGCAGCGGCACCGGGTTCGGTTTCTTTAAATTCTTCCCATTAATTCAGACGCGGATGACCAACACACTCAGCAGGCGTGCTAAAAATCTATGCACACACACTGCCGGCGATGCGTTTGACATATTTTTCAGGGAAGAAAAAAGCGCCCGCCTAAAGAGAGTCCACTTCCAGCAGCAGGTAGCTACCAGGGGGATTCTGAGTTTAATTTGGCTTGCTGGTCTAGTTCCAGGGAGCAGATGTGACCGTCGAGAATGGGTCGAAGACGAAGGAAGCAACTACGAAGTACAAAGTGGAGGAAGCATTTTGAGCGACAAGGTGCTCTCCGGCTGGATTACCTTGCCTTTTAGGAGAAGATTTAAGTCAGGAGATAGAGGGATCCAGGTTGACTTGACCTGACCATCTGGCACCTTGCGGAGCGTCCTCCGTGGTCCCGCGTGATCTGTAAAGAATATTGCTAAGCTTCGTGCGTATCTACACAAGAAGCGGCAAGCGCTAAAAAATCGACCTCGAGATCATTTTCAAAAGTTTTTCTAGAGTTGGAGCGGCGGTTGTGGCCGACTCTAGTACCAGCGCAGGGGAGTTTCACTCGTTGCTCAATTTTCGCTATACAATTGCAGCGGTTGTGCGTAAAAAACGTTTCCGAGAGGAAAATGTTAAAATTTACTTATATACATTATACTACTTTTTAAATAGGATAACAACGCCGTATAATTCATTGTTGCTGTAACTTTGCACTGAATTCAGTCATGCCAGTTAAATTAGTATATTTGTTCTAGGTACTATTTTTAAGGCTGTCCACGCTAACGTTTTTTCGTGCTCTTCCCACCTATTTGGTGTGCAAGAAGCGTGGCATATCCCTCTGGGAAATTTTCCACCACCCCGAATCAGTAAATCAGAGTGGTAACGCAAAAGTGAACACTTCTGCCTAATGCTGTCATCATTATATGGTCATTGAACTCTGCAAATAAGATGCACTGACTCAATTTTTCTATAACAGTTTTGTATAATACAGTGATGAGAAACTGACCTGTCCTGTCCCTGTATCATTCATCATCCTTTCAAATTTACTTGTAAAAATGATGCTCAGCGCGAGAAATTTGAATAGCTCATGGTTTTAAATGTTTGGATTAGGGCTCCACAGACATGACAAAATTATTACGAGTGCACATATTTTTTTTTACTAAAATGATTAGTTATTTTGATTTTTCGAATGATTTTAAAGCACTTAATTTGATTTTTTATTAAATTCTCATCAAATTAAAGAAATATAAGGAGTCCTTACCAAAGCTTTAATTGCCTTTTCTTTGTAAGTTTCTTTCAGCGATGCGTCTATTTTTAAAGCTGTTGAGGAAAACAACACCAATATTTAATACAGGCGAGACGCCCTGATAAACAGATGGAACTTTTATGCACGAGGGACTTCCTGCCAGGTAATAACAAAACTTTTACTACAAGAAGGAATTAATGCTCTCCCATAGGCAGCTAAAATCCCTGACATAAACTCTAGAAAGTCTATAGGTGATCGAAAAGCAAAATTCTGAAAATTAAAATCAATAGAAAGGATTGGAGAAAGAATTAAAGAAAATATGAACTCAGCAAATCGATTTAAAATTCAATCGGATGGAAATAAATAATAACGCTTTGCTGGAAACAATCTTAATGGTATCCATTTGGAAGCTCTAAGTCCGTTTATTAAAAATTCGACAAATTTCGAAATTATAAATTGTATTTCTTCTGATCTTTTAATTAAGAACCAGTAATATTGGTTTCGGTGTGCTTTGCTATTTCCCCTAACTTAAAATACTGCATTCAAAATTGCATCACTGCAACAACGTAAGAATAATATTTCAAGAATTTTGCCTGTTACCTCTTATCAATTGAAATACATAACTTTACATAGAACATTGCAGGAGGTACTTATCGAGTCCTGAAGATTATTTTATATGATATTAATCAGCTTGTAGTATTATTGCGATTCATCTTGAAACCGACAATGTTCTTCCAGAATATGTAAGCAATTGGGGTGGCATATCCATTATTAAAGAATTAAAGCACATGCACCTTCCAACCCTAAATGCAATAGATGCAGCTTTTGCGTAGATAACGCATTCCACTACGCATTGCACCACATAGCTAATTATAATTAATAATTAGTCACACATGCATGGAATACACTTTCAGGAGGATAATTACGAGCTGATTATTCCTTTCAATCTTACGCTATTGATTTTGCCTTACGCGTCTTGTGAAATGCTGCTCGGAATGTACAATATACAAATAGCTTCTGCTTAAGATGTTTAAGAGGCAATTGGGAGGAGTTAATGAGGAAAGGAAGAAATAACACGAGGCCGTTATACTTACTGACCAAACTTTGGATACATTTTATGAAGCAAAATAAAATAAGATTAATACTCGAAATTCCAAATATATCTGCAAATTCCTTCCAAATACTTAGAATTCTAAAAACTGACCACACTTACAGGATATAACACGAATTAAAATTAGCACGTATAGGTACAATGCATTGTGGTATGTATGTAGGTTCGGCTTGAAGTTCTGATGTTCGCCTCATTTGCAGTGGCTTTGAACCCTGATGGCTGCTCATTGATGCGCATCAACCTGCATATTTCAATACTATAATATGTGTGTACAACCTGTATACAAATAGCTCACAAAAACCAAAATAAACACAAAACTCAAAATATTTAAATTTCGGCATATTGACTTTTTTAATTATGCATAATCAAAAACACAGTCTATTAAATCAACACTCGTACGGAAAAATATCACAAAGAATTATTTAACTCGGATACAAATTAACTAATACCGAGTGTTTTGTGTCTTCGTAAGAAAGTACGATCACAGATTATTGATCGAATAGTCGTTAAGTTAAGTGATACGAATGGTACGATTAACTATCTTTGTAAAATCGTATCGTATTCTGTGATACGGCTGTCGTTCAATATCATCAAATGGCATGATTTTGGTGGTGTAGTAGCATCTCTGTTTTGGAAAGAAATTCTTCCCCTGCAATTCTACTATAAAAAAATTTATATATCACCGATTGTTGTGACCGCTTGTTGAGAGAGCATGTCCCGTAAATCATCACCATTTATCGCTAAATGTATTTTTAATATTTAGTAGCACTTTCACAAATAACAATAATGATTTCGTTCGAACGGCCTATATAAAAACAGGTATCGTATACCTATGTATCTTAATCCTAATTCGGTGACTATAGTGACGTTACAGAAGTGGACACCTAGTTTCCGCTTAACCTGGCTTTTAAACTTTTGTTGAAGGGAGATAAACTGCAATTGCTCTTATGAAATTGAATTGCGCTACGTTCGCAAGACTTAGCAATTGATTTCCCTCAAATTGATTATTTATTTTGGAAAGATTAAGATGTCTGATCAAATGATTGTAGTCTATTCATACTTCGCTGCAAAAACAAAACTTAAAGACCTCTTTTAGCAAGTCGATTACATACTGCTATCGGCTGAAATTAATGCTGGAAACGGGCAACAATTAATATCATGTCCCACTGTAGATAAAGAGAAGTGCCTATCAAGCAAGGAGCGCGGCGGTTCACTAACTCTGAATATACATTAACAGCTTTGTTAGCTCCTGATGTCAAAGCGCTTAAGATAGACGTCTGGACTAAACGCATATCATGATACTGTATCATGTTTTTAAAATACCCGCGATTTACATCAATAAAAACTTCTTAAGATTATTTGTGAGTTTCAAACAAATTATGATTGACCTCTTGATACTCTTCGGTCTGAGATATCACACACTCTGTCGCTAAACACCATTAATAGAATTCGCCTTTCGCGATCATTTGTGCTCTCTATAAAAGCTTCTCCCCGCTCGAAGTTGGTTTAGTGTCTTAAGAGTTTTGCTCGGGAGAACTTCTAATTCTGTGATTTTAATCAAGGTGAATATAAGAGAAGCCTGTTTTGGGTACTCGTATTATCTCTGTGGTTGTGATGTTTGTATTCAATCAGCGGCTTTAGAATCTTAGAGAGGTTAATTTATAATATATTGCTAGCTAAACCTTTGAAAGTGACCTTGATATACGCCCATTTATCAGTTGATCATGAAATATTTTTGCACTAGAGATTATTATTTACCAGTGGGGTAATTGACTGAGGACTCTTTTCATTTTCAAGATATGCATTCGGTTGATACTGGTTTGTTTACTTAACCGTATTAAAAGCTCAACGCACCTGATATTATAGTTATGACCATTTGCAGAATGATTCATTATTAGTGAATATGCATGAGAGAATAGCAATGGTTGTAAGTTAAAGTATTAATTTGATACCTGGTTATAACGTACAGGAACATTTTAATAAAATCTGTGAGTTGTTTTAAAACTATTTCGAACAAATAGGTGTAATAATTGAGCTTAAAGCAGTAAAACAAACGTTTTTCAATTTTCTCAACTTCTGTTAAAGCTACGACAAAAGTGATGATACTATCGTAGAGGGCCCTCCGAGTACTACAAGTTTTTTTAAGAAGTCATGACTTACGTTTACGTTTATGAAAAATATGCGAAAAAAGCCGATGTCGTTGTCTTGATAAAATTTGATTTTTCAAAAATTTTGAATTTTGAAATATTATCAAGCACACTAGGATTGTTCGAATTGGCTGAAATTTGAATTGGTATCATTTTTCGGTCGTCCAAAAGCTGTGTTACAATATCAGCCAATTGCATCGCCGGTTTTTTACTTTTGTAACTTTACAATTCAGACGTACCATCCTAGCCGTCGCCAGGATTGATTTCGCGCCTACATTTATAAGGTTATTTGTGCAGGGGGCACGATCTACACAAAACATTATATTTCGTCGATGGATCCATTATTGCACTCATCTCCTTAACTATAACCAAAAACCCCGCAAAAATTGTTAGGATTTTAAACCCCACTGAAAGTTCCGGGATTTTTGATTTTTTGCAGTTTATGGCCTTCTGATCAAAAGTTCGCACGGAATAATGGAGGATTTCCGAGATGGGAGGCTCACCCCATCAAGATACCGACTTCTTTTCTAAAGTTGTAAAACCAACTTCCCTCTCCGTTTCGAGGGTCCGGAACTCGAATATACTAGTGAAAATATATTTTACCCTTGCGCCACCTCAAGCGGCCCTTTTTTCGGTTATCTCGTGTAGGTGAATATTGCAATCAAATATTCGAACTCGTGATATTTTTTATTGCTCCTGAAAAAGGCAGTTTATCACAAATAAAAAATATTAACTGGATTATTCCTTAAAAAAAATTTAAAAGAAGTTTTGTTCCAGTGTTAAAAATTTTTACTAACCGTGACGAATTACTGAAGGTTAACTCACGACTTCGAAATGAACTGTTGCGGTGATTTACTTCTGCTGCTTGCAGATCGCGTAAAAATAAATAAATATAAAGACTTTCTAATGAAATGGTGAAGTTACAGCAGCTTGTTTGTTATTGTAAAGGAATGAGAAGAATGCTCTTTTGCATAAATATTCGGAAGCATTGATTCAGAACCGGTTCATTTCATAATTGTTGCAGTGACGATTGTATCCATTCATAAAAACAGAAAAATCGAATTGCTGTAGCATAGCAGACCCTGAAAGGCTTGCATATTGTTTCAATTACAACATTTTACCAGGCTTGAGTCACTACTGGTCTGTATAGTATAAGTAATTAGCTGTTAACACCGATCAGTGTTTCGTGGTTAGTGCTGTAGTGGCTACATTCAACCAAAAGTTGCTACCAGTCAGTAAAAGTCTATCGATTCGTTCAGCAGCAACATGCCACCCCGAGTGCTCCAATATAGTTTGTTTTATGTATTTATACTTCTGGAAAATGGTTATAACGCAGAGGTTTGCTTTATACTTCTTATTAAATTCAACACAGACACTGCGATGATTCTCTTTCTATCATAGCTAAATAGTGCATTTATAATTAATAAATGAAATTTTATATTCTTTGCAGATGTCATACAAAGTCGAACCCATTCCAGCCCCCATAGCAACACTGGGAGAAGGCCCGCACTGGGATATTGAGAGGCAAAGTTTGTATTTCGTAGACATTTATCCTGGAAATATCTTCAGATATGATTATAATGAAAACAAGACTTACAGCTGCGGAGTCAGTAAGTAAACACATTTTCTACAACTAAGTGAAGTAAATCAATAATTAAAAAAAATATGATTCAGGCAAAGAAGACATGGTATCCTTTATTATACCCATCGAAGGAACATCCGACAAATTTGCAGTGGGCATAGGTCGTCGCGTAGGAATCGTCCAATGGGACGGATGCACAGATACATGCACCGTGGAGGAAACTTTATTCGAAGTGGAAACCCAGCCTGAATTCGATTTAAACCGCTTTAACGACGCCAAGGTTGACTCACAAGGCCGGCTTTATGCTGGAACAATGCGTCTAGAAACTCTTGGTGAAGATTTGTTTGCGCAACGGAAAGGAAGTTTTTATAAGTTCGATGATGGAAAGGTGGAAAAACTATTTTCCAATGTTGGAATTTCAAACGGTTTAACGTGGAACGATAAAGCTAAAAAGTTTTACTACATCGATTCTGTTGCTCTAAATGTAACTCAGTACGACTATGATGTAGAAACCGGGGAAATATGTACGTTTACGTTATCATATGTAACAAACAGAACAAAAGACTATCTGGTATGTTTCCAGGCAACCCACAAGTATTGATTGACTTCAGAGTTGACGGCAAGAAGCCCAACTTTGTTCCCGATGGTATGACTATTGATAAGAATGGATTTCTATATGTTGCAACGTATGGAGGTGCTAAAATCTTGGTCGTAAACCCAAAGTATGTATATCATTCATTACGCGTGTTTGGAGAAAAAATACTTGAACACTTTTTGTAGGAATGGAAAAATTGAATCAGAAATCAAGTTCCCGACCAATCAAATAACATCCGCTGCATTTGGAGGACCTAATTTGGACATCTTGTTTGTAACAACCTCAAAAATGGGTGATAAACCAGCGCCAGCTGGCACTACATACAAGGTGACTGGACTCGGAGCTGTCGGACTTCCAATGGATAATCTGCAGATTTGAGATGTTATAATGTTGCACAAGCTTATTTATACATTTAATTGTTTGTCACTTCTTCAATAAAGCATTTAATTTTGTTTGCTCAGTTTAAGGCAATTTTTTAACATCATCTCTGGAGATTTACCTTTATGCAGCGCAGCATTGCTTCCTGAATCAAAAAAAAAAAAGAGTTCTTTGAACGTCCGAAGATGTATATATGTAGTGAATGTGGTTTGACTGTATTCATAGTCTTGAAATTCCTGTATATTGCAATCGGTTATGGTAACCCATACGCTATTCAGGAAAGTTTAGGATTTTCTAAATGGGTAGAATAACTAAACTACAAAAAATTGATGTTGACTTAAAAAATATGAAATTGAGCTTTAAAAAACTGTATTTGAAGTTAAAAATATGTATGTATATAGGCGAACAAAGGATGCGAGTAGTATAGTGATAAGCGTATTAGACTGCCAATCCAAAAGTTCAAGGTTCGAACCCTACTCTGACCCCACGTTTCCAATTCCCAGAGTACGCTTTTCCTAATAACCGACAGATGAAAGTCCTATTAATTAGGATAGCTACTGTGGCATAGCGAACATAAACGATTCAAGAAACGGAAGAAGAGCCTTGATGTGGAAGCTCTAACTGGAGAATTACAACCAGTTGGCAGTTTTACCCGAAGTTGGTCATAAATCGGAAGACCTTACTTAAGATGTCAGAAATCACAAGCAGGCAATTTCTATTAGGTTTTGAATTTCTATTAAAATATACATAAAAAAAAAACCTTTAGCCTTCTCAGGTGATATATTTTTTTCATGTTTTTTTTGTTTTATATATTTAGATTACTTAATATAACTTAACTCTAAGTTGGGCTAATAGTATTCCCCTTTTAACAAGTAATAAATTTATCAAAACTATTGGCTAGTTAGAAATATTTTTTCTAATGATCAAATTACATTGTAAAGTAGCTTTCTTCAAGAAAGTACGAATCTTAATATCTAAGCATAATAATCATTATAACTTTAAGGCTAGTAGAAATGCATAAAATTATTGTTTTTTATAAAAATATGTTTTTAGTAGAACTTATTAACTTAATAAAAACACGAAAGGTGTTTTTGTCCGTTAATTTTTAAGCGCGTTACAGACAATTGGAAGTTCTTTTGCAAGAACAACAGAAATTGTCCTATGATATTACATTTATGTGGATTAATCGAAAATACCGAATACACGTATAGGTATATGCTTTAATGGTAAAAGAAGGCTAAAACACCTTTCTGTGTAATATGGAAAAGTTAAAAGTGTATTTAAAAATAACTATTGTAAATGGCTGACCATAAATTGTTGAAAGATTTCCTGTTTTTGAGATCTCAAGGATGTTTTCGTAATTTATATAAATATAAAAAATACGTTCTTCATTTACTGTGAACCACCGGGGTTTGATGAATTGTTCGTGTTGTAATTAGCAGAGTTTGTTGGGTTTGTCATTCCAGCTGACACAGGACAACTGGGAACTGGTCCTGTTGGAGTTGTGTACCAATATCCCTACAAACCAAAAAATATATAATCCATTGACAAATAAATAAATGGTTTTCATGAAGTGATATTATTCCAGTTATTAAATCCTAGCACTTTTCTAGTCGTGTTAAATATTATATAGTATACAGTAATATTTCGATTGATTTCAAAATCAAAATAACTACGATGCGGCTTCTGATTCAAAAATACAAGACCGATTATTTTAAGTAATGTTAATGATAGCAACGTTTTCTAATCCCCCACTTATTCAATTGGCAGCACGAAAATATTGACTTTTTTTTACAATTATAATTGTGACAACACGAAAATAATAACGATTTTTTTTACGATTATCGATTTACGAAAAATGATCAATATTTTCGTGCCTCCACAATTAAATAATTAAATGTTTTCTATGATGGATAAAATACTTATCACATGAAACTTCCTTAGCCCTAATCGCGAATTTCACAGTACAGTAAGTCAGATATTTCGTAACCCGGTTACGTAGTCACATACCTACATATACTAATGAGTACAAAAAAAAGCGCGGTAGGACTTAATTTGCATGCTTGGAACTTTCAGATACTCTAAGTGCTTTGAAATGGTGTCTAAATTTATAAATTTAAGATGGGGGCTGCAATCCTGCGGTCTCAAAATACTAAAAATCATGAATGAATTGAATACATGTAACGGTTCACATAATGTCCCACCTACAGCCCTATAATCATTTAAACGATTTTGAAATTATATACTTCAATAAAAAAAAACCAAAAAATTACTATTGATAGTCTTATTCACACCCAATAGTGCTTTGTAAGATACCATACCCCACACAGAACGGTTTTATGCGTTCAGACTTAAGATTGACCATGTGTAGCAAACTAGGCGTACAATCATAATTGTCACAAAACCGTCCCAAATATCCTCTCTGTTTGATTTTTTGGTCGGTTTTATATCCAAATATAGGAATAATTCGTCCATGTAGAGATTGAAATCTCGCGATAATTTGAACATAAACTAGAAGCGTGTAGCTTCTGACTACGTCAAAATTTTATTCGCAAATGAAAACCGACGCCATGGGTAGGCACCGCAAACACTTGATTGTCCCAAGATTGTCAGAAAATTTGTACGCATAAAACCTTGGCGGCCTATTTGTACATTTACAATTTAATGATCTAGATTTAAAAAAGGTCTCGCAAAAGCATACCAATTAATGTTTTTTAAGGCCGAGTGCACAATGAGTCTGCGAGCCTGGTTTCGAGTTATAACACCGTCCACCGATGTGGTCGCAAATACGAACTAGCTCGAAACGAAATTGTGCCCAAAAAAAATGACTATCCGACGAATTGAAACTGGGAGCTAAAGTCTTAGAGAAGTGAATAATATACAGTGTACGTATTATACAGTTTTCTACAGCAAGCTTTTAATAAATGTTGTTTTTGTCTTGTCTTGTCGAGTCTGACTGCGTTATCATAATTGTTTTTTTCTATCGAAAGACATTTTTACCAATGTTTCGAGTCATCTATATCGTTTCAAGAACGATTCTGTTACATTCGATGTTATTAATGCGAAAACATGAAACATGCAAAACTCAAAAACATGAACCTCTTGTCAAATTTGTAGTTGAAGAACTCTTTTCACTTGCAAGATTTATTCGACTTAAGGACTTAATTTACTGTTCAAAATCAGCAAAGCCTGAAAACCATGCCATCTATCGTAATAATAAGAAACAATTATAAGTGAGACGTTTGTTTGTGACACACCTTTGCCTTTTATTAACCATGAGTTTATTTTATATATTCGATACCTAAAGAATATATATTTAATCCTTCCAAAATTATTACGAATTACACCCTGGAGAACTCATGAATTAGTATTTTGACCTCAATCACGTTAAAAAAAAAGCATGCAGTTTTAAAAACTTCAGTCTTCGCGTGTTAAAAAAAAAATTGTACTTTTATCCTAATTAATATACACGCGCACAGAGGTGGCGCAAAAAGTAACATCCAACTTAATGGACTTATCAATATTACTACTTCGTATTTATGTAGGTGCTTGTTTATAAATTTTATTTATTCAATGTGGAACATGATGGGACGTAAATATTCGCCTTAAGCTGGGCTAGGCACGTATTTCTGATCAGACTTTTCACGATGATTTATATATTACATATCGCACGTTGTGCGATTGTGATTGAAGTTATTTGATTCCGAATAACATCAAAAGAAATGTCGGATTTAAAAATCTTGCTAACTGGAGTCACTGCCCAAAACTGAATATAAGACACGGAGACTAGGATTTAGAAATGTGTACTTTGAAATAATTTTTACACAAATCGTAGCCATTTTTAATACGGTGATATTTTTTGCGCCATCAGTTGCGGTAACGTGTTAAATTTCATTTAAATACTGTTAAATAAACTCAAAACAGTTATAAAAATATTTACAAGTTTTATTCACGTTAATTTTAGTTACATACACAGGAAAAGTATTAGTAAGGGTAAAAGTTAAAATAGACATACCCAAGCCGCAGAGAAGATAATCAATTTTTCCTAACGAAAATTAAAGGAAATTAACTTCGTGTTAAGGGATCGAAATTATTTCAAGTTTTATTCAATCACTTTAATTTTGCAACCAAAAAAAACTAACCATCTTATGCAACATAAATCAAGAAAGGTCATGCTTAACTAATATTAAAAGACAAACAGAACGAAATCAAGGCAAGACGACGTGCCTAGAAAGACATTAGCTATTAAAAAGAGAACATATACATACAAAGGAACAAAACAAATATATAATAACGCATGGTGGTTAAACATTAAGAAATCTTACGGTGATTTAACGCATATGCTTGAAAATTCTGTTGTCACTATTTCAACCGGATATTCGAACGATGCAGAGAAACTAGCACAAGAAATATTTACCTGCTGAATTGGACCAGCGGCGGGTGGTGCAGCTCCATTATTCGGTGGATAATAGATAGGGGAATAGCTCATAAAAGCATAGTGACCATTCTCAGGTGTCTCCGCACCAACAATCGATGAAGATTCATTACTTTGAGGATAATAAGTGGTCTGGGTGTGGGGTGGATATGACGCTGCAGGCACTGGTATAGGATGCGGTGGTGGCGCTGGACTTACATATGCCGGATATGCAGGGCCATGTGGTGCATGTAGGGGTGGAGGCCCATACAAACTGTAAGGTACTGGCAAAACAGCTTGAGGAACATATATACTGGGCTGTTGATCTCCTTCCGCGGGATAAATCGGTATATAAGGCGTATAGGTTGTGGTCGAGGGAGGATTGACTGGCAGCGTATTCTGTAATTATCGATTAATTCGTTTGCCGAATTCCTTTTCACTTAATTTAACTTAGTACCTGTACAGTATCATTTGCGTTATCCGTGGTTGTAATTGTCGAAACAGGGCTCGTTTGAATGCCTTGCTCCGCTGACGAAGTAACATTTTGAGCAAATTTCGAATACTTAGTAAGATTGGAGCTGTTGTTCGAGTTATTCTTGTTCTTGTTATAGTCAAACGAGGAAGAATAACGGCCTCTTCCGCTATTGTAGTTATTCTTTTTATTGTTAAAGTACCGAGAATGAAAACGACGTGCGTTCTGAGCTTGATTTGAATTATTATTATTCGACATGTTGTTGTTATTCGCATCAGTCTTCCCCTAAGATAATTTTACCAATATCATCAAATATAAATTCAATTTAGCGAGCAATTATATTATAATTATTTACTTGTGAACTATTAGGATGATCTCCTCTCTCAAATTTTAATGACACAAACTCGGATTGCAATTTGTTCATATCGTCGCTCTTCTCACTTCCTTCAATTGGATGTCCATCTTAAAAAACAAGTTAAATTAAATACCTACTTGCATGTCTTCTTTGAATTCACCTATTGGAACATTGGTATTACTCCCAAACTTCTTTTTGAAGTACTCCACACCCATATTGTAGAAGTATCGAAGAGTTGGAACATCTGTTGGAAGATCTGCTCCTGTTTCATCTTCTGACTTAGGAGCAGAATAGTTTATTCGGTTGGATACAGAGAAAGTTGACGAACTACGACGACTGGTTGTAGAAGCACCTGTAGTTACACAAGTCAATGCAGAAGATGTGGATTGTGTGTTGGCTTGATAATATGAAGGCGGATAATACCCGCTGTGTGCCTGTGCGCAATGGGTTGGCGGTGGGACATAAAGACTATGCGACATGGCACTATTATTTGGCGAGAAAACTGCACCTCCTGGATTATACATGCAGTAGTATGGTGGAGGCCCATTGGGAATGCCATGAGGACCTGGAGGAACTGATCCACCATTGTCGAAAAAGGTGTAGTATGATTCTGTTAAGTAACCATATCCTGGGAATGGATAATTCTCTGAAGGCTGTGTATAATCTCCTTCAATTTCATCTTCACGGCTATCATTGTTGCCCTCTTGGCCAGATTTCGAAATGTCTGTACCTTTTGGATTACCTTTCGGATTATCGCCTTTACGATCAATGTGTAATGGCATAGCTAAGTACTCAGCCGGAGGTGGGTGGAAATGTTGGAAAGTAGTGTATTGCTTCAACTTGCTTACCACCGCTTCATCTTTAATGGATTGCTCATCATCTTCGAAAGTTTCCGTTTTTACAACTGTGGAATAGTACCGAAATTCTAATGCCTTATTCTTTGAATTCCGCTGGTTTTTCTTAGGCTCTGCGATTGCCAATTTTCCTGGATATTTATCAATGTGTTTCTGATACCGGAAAGGTAATGGCCATGGTTTGGCTTGCTCTGATGGTAGAGGCTTTAAGTAGTCATACGGCACCTAATAAACAATAAACTATTAAACAACAAACTTGCTCTTGCAAATTACTTATGTATTACAATATGCTTTTCACCAAGCTCTTCAACATATACAAGACAGGGACCATTATCATGTGGCATCTCTTGAATATGACATGTATACAAGTCCAGTTGTGAATTTGTTAGCCTCACCAAGCATTTTACACCAACCTGCAGAATTAATTCAATTTATCATACTCGCATTTTGTTGTATAATTTTTTTCTATTATATAATTAAGCGTACAAAAAAATAGACCCGCTTGGGGATTGCAGATATGTAAAACGAGGCAATCAATGACGGGAAGATATAAGCTATGACAATTATTATAAAGTTGGTCTTCAATCCCTGGCGTAAGTCAACAATCATAAAATTGATCGGAATTTATGCTATTACCGATATGGCGTCCTCCCAAGTTGGCCAGGGGCGCTTAGCGATATATTTTCCTCAATATGTGTCGCTTTATCACAGATTACCAGAATCCTCTCGGCATATTCTAACATGTTTAATTTAAGTCTACCTCCCAGACACCTTGTTACAAGCTCTCTAGGGATGTTCACATTAAAAATGTTTTTACAAATTACCTGGAAATTATTTCCTCCTGTGTACCAATTTTTGAATCGGTTTTCTTTTCTCACCTCACTCCATGCATCGAACTCAATATTACGGTAAATATCAGGATCCAATGCTTTAGCCACTTTGTAAGGAAATGGTGTTATACCTTCGAAGAAAATCAAATTAACTCCAGCAATATCGCTTTCTTCGTACATACCTTCAGAGAGCAACTGCCGAACACACGAAACATACTTTTCCGACAAGAGAGCTTCAAACGTTCGTGCAATTTTGTGCGAGTCACATTGGGACGTCTCGCACATATCTTGATTCAAAGTTTCAATAAACTCGCTGAAGTTGCGATTATGAAAGTGGCAAAGTTTATAATTGTCTAAAATACAACATGTGTCGCTGGGACGATCAAAATTAAATACTCGACCATCCTCAATTATCAAACGCTTAGTATAGGGTCCATCATATTCAGATTCACATTGAACATCTTCGAAAGAATTAGCATGTAGCATATATTCAACAGCGTATGTGACATCAGGCAACTTAAAAACTTCTTTGTACAATATATCGTAACAAATTGCTGTGGAAGTTATTAACTAGTTGGAATTCAACCTAAGTATAAGTAGTGAGATCTTACATTGACAAAATGCGGCTTTCTCAATAAATTCATTGGTAAAAACAGAATCAAAATGCTTTTCGGGGGTGAAGAACACACGAAAAACATCTCCGACCTCATAGTCTTGGATCATACAGTTGCCGGTGTTAAACGCTTCAAACAATATCACATTTCGTCTGCAGAACAAATAATATTTGTGTCATAATGTAAATAATAACAATATAAATATCATGAAGGGTCCACAGAAAGAAACATTAGTCACAATATTTAAGATGATTGTAGTAATGCTTTTATAATATACATATTAACGGAATGTATGTTCGAAAACAGGAACAATATAAACGGGGACAGACGCCGCGTTTAATGTGTTAAGGAAGATTTACATTTCTGTGTTAGTCATAATACAAGATTGTAAATTTTTCCTCATTTACACATAACAAATAAAATGTGAATAGGTATATATTTTCTTTCCGTTGACCCATTAAATAAAAATCTTACTTATAAAGATACGCTATAGCTCGAAGTTCCAGGAGAGTACCGTAAGTTTTCGGTTTAGACAGATCGTCAAGGTATTCGTCGTAGTCCTTCTCGATTTGCTTTGTGTTAAATATGTTGGATTAGAGCCGTTATGAAAAAAAACTGGAGACTTACATATTGAAACATATCTTTGTTTTTACGCATGTAATCAACGCAGCTTTTCCGAATGAACAAATGATGCATTTGGGTGTCGTACATCTGCTCCGATATTGTTCTAAAAAGGCACGATGAATCCCGAGCAGTATGCTTCCTATAATATCCATTTTCCTCTAGGAACTGATCAAAAGGATCAGGTGCTTGTCGGCTTCCTGAAGCAAATGGTCGCTGCATATTTGTGCCCTATATATACATTGCAGTAGTTAGTAAGAATTTGGAATAGGTATACACTCAATATCCTAAAATACATGCCACAGGTGTCGGGAAAGAATATAGTGGATTAGATGGTCCTGGGACCTGACCTGCTGGCTCTCCACTATGCCTTGGAATTTCAATCAGCTAGTAATGAAAGCTGGTGATCTTTTGTTGCTACCTTATTGTACATTGCTTACATGCAGCTAATGACTCACTATGGCTCTTAAATATTTAATTTATATTTATTTATAAACATTCCCATCTCATGTCCATGCTATGAACTATTACTCTAAATGTTTTATAAGAACCACAAAGCAATTTCTTAATTCCAATTAAGTTACTTATTTCCTTCAAAGAGCGACAGAAATTAGAACATTGCCTTGCACATATAGAATCCGAATTTTTCGGATTCGGCAAAAAAAACTACGAGGCCTGTCATACTCGCATAACTGTATAAACGTTCAAGTGACATTATAACGGTATCCCAGGCAAATGCAACTACTAAAATAAGACGTGGAGCCGTAGAGACAGTATTTTTCTAATTACAGCAATCAAGCAGCTTGGATGCTAGAACCATTTTTAAATCGTAATTTTGAGCCTACTTACCTCACTTTCACGTAAAAACATGGATCACAGCACAACAGTCGGAACTTACTTTTCAGGATATTGACGTTTGGAGTTTTGGTAAACACGAAATTTTAACAGTTCGTACAATATTTCAACTGTAAAAAAATCACCTTTTAGGTAGCAATAAAAAGCAAAGAATTCCTTTGTCTGGAACAAACAAAACGATCCCTCTGCACAAGCACAATTTATGAATATAAAGCTAAAGCCTTATTGGTCAATCCAAACTTCCGTGCTACCGTGCTGACATCTAGCATGAAAATGTTTTCGGTACTACCCGATCTATTTCCCAGCGTTTACAATGCGATTATTAATGCTTAATTATAAAGTAGTATAATTATACGACATATCAACAATCTAATTTGAAGTAAATATAAATGACCTTGCTGCCGAAAAACATCAAAGAATATTTCAGTAGTTCAGCGACATTCCAATGCAATCCTTTTGTGAGGAAAAAATTAAATTGTTATGTTTATTTGAAATGGAATTAAGCACTGCCAAGTTTTTTGAATAGTCACATATGTATTCATTGGAAATGATATTTCTTTTTAAACTAACAGTGTGCCTTACTTATAAATAAACAGTAAAGCGTACTTTATTTTAATTACGATTTATTATTTAAATTTAACACCAGAAAGCATGCATATATTCAGGCGAAATCAATCTTTCTCGGGCCTGTGTGCAGTAATTACAACAGTGAAGTGGGCCGGGGCCATAGAAATATAAACTAAGCATGGAACGGCTGTATCGTGTATAAACCCTGTACATGAGCAACCACCTAAAGATAGCTACGCAGAGGAGTACAGCAACAGCGTGTATGAGGGAAGCTGAATAAAACATCAAAAGCATCGTAGCTTGCCAGTAAATGGTAGCATGTAAATAGATGTTAAGGAGGGCATAGACATTATGGCAGGAACTTCGGAAAATTTTGAATTGAAAGCCCCCTTCTGATTATGTCCTTATATTTACGCCTGCACTGAGCGACCAATACGAACACAGCCAATTCTAACACATCGGGGAATGTGGTACGCTAAATCTGGCTTACAGTCGTTCCGTGTTTAGTATATATTTGCATGATCGCACAGCACTAGCTCTCCGAGCCGAGATCGTAACTTTTCAATAGGGATGTAGGATTGGATGCTATTGGAGGTAGCAGTTCTTTACACTGACAACTGATATGGCATTGGCTAATCACAAAACTAATCAAACACCATAAATTCTTGTAGCAAAACATTTATTGATAAAATAATATAAAATACGAAAAATTCATTTTTCTTCATTAATATAAAAAGCTTACAAAGATTTCATATATTACTGGTGTAATTTCCACCTGTTCCTTTTAATGTTAAATCACGTCGATGTTCGTTAAAACTAAATGAATTTTTAAAATCTTGGCTTGCATTTTCACTCTTTCTTAGGGAAAATGCTTTACATATTATAATAGGTTCTTTATAGCTATAGGTTGTTTATAAAATGTGCGTTGCACTATAAAATGTAAAACAGAGGAATAAGCACATACAGACATATTTGGCAATGTTTCAACACAGGTAAGTAAAACTTCAGTTTCAAGACAAGAAAGGAACTGGATCTTGTGTTACACACAAGCACTACAAGGCGATCTTTGAAATGTTCTTCGTATCTTACTGTCTCTTCTTTGCCATACGTCATTTGTTCTTTGAAGCGATAAAGTTTTACTTGCCTCTAATATTGCTTTAAGCATTTACTTATAACTCTTGTCGTAATACTTTGTGGGATATCTTAAAAAGTACATTCGTAGTAGGTATTTCGTTGAATTATATCTGTAGTGCATCAGTATATGAATTATATTTATTGAGTTTTGTGTTTCACAACATTAAACTCATGCAATTTTAATGCACAATTAATTTATCTCCAAATTTTATGAAAATGATAGATCGTTGCCCTAAGATATTCCACTAAACCCTAAGGTATTATGGTATTACTCAGGCCCTCTATAGAAATAACGTTGATATTATGATATGAAGAAAGGCAACGCTATTCAAATTCACATGTTTATTCGTCTTTAGAAGGTTTTAGTGAAATTTTGAATCAATATAGTAATTTCATACTCACCTAAACTACTTTTTCAAAATGTTTAATTTTTTAATTTATTTTTGATACCGATGGATCTCTACAATTATACAGCAACAGAAGGCTTAAATTATCAAACAAATGTTTCTAGGTACCATCTTGCCATACTTTTGATGAGTGCATGAGTATGAAGAGCCAAAAACTATTTAAAAAACTATAAAATGAGTTTCAATCTAATTTTGGTCAAACGATTTTTAGTAGTTAACATTTTCTCGGCAGGTTCAAGAATATGCAACTAAAACAAGATAATAAGTAAATAAATAGACACACGACACACTTATATTTGGTACTAGGGTTTTGGATTGAGAAATACAATTTATTGTGATACAGTTCGCAATTTTAAGAATCATGAAAGGGAAAAGCACACAACTTTTTATGCTGTCCATTTTATCAGGTATCTTTTGAAAAAGTTTGTTCGTCATGTACAAAGTAGTTCAAAACTTTCCCTACTTGAAAGGAGTGGGGAGAAAAGGAGCAAGATCACTAACTTTCTTCGCTTGAATTTCCCGCTGACAGCTCTTGTATTTTTGTACATTTTCTTTTCTTCTTGATTTTACTTTTTAGCAAGAGTGAAAAACTCTAAAAACATGCCTGAGGCTACCACGCGAATCATTTTTCTTTTTATCGGACTAGTGACAAATTCAAAGAATAACATGGAACAAATTAAAATTAATGTTTTTTGTGTACTCATGTAAACAGTTAAAGCCCCTATAACCTATAATGATAATTGTTTTTACGATACAGTTTAAGACCACCCACTCCAAACACAGAAAAATTTATTATGCAGTTAAAATAAGCCGAGCATTGGATGGATCAACCATTAGGGAGTCTCGATGGCTAATTTGATAGCGTGACGCGCGCACTGACGATTGCAGCACTGAATCTAGAAAAATGATATTACAATGGCCTAAGAAAGCCTTTTTAAGGCAGAAGCAACCAGAAAAACATGACAATATTTTACCTGGCAGGAAATTTTGACGACAGGATTTGACCCTATATGAGTTCTCTATCTGTTAATATATGTATGCTCGCATGCTCGAGGTGAAATGATGATTTTTAACTAAAATAAAACGTCACCGCTTTAAATTGACTCACGTATCCGTTTAATCGATCTTGCATATAATTAATTCAGACATAAATTAATGACTAAAGATAAACTATCACCCTAAGAAAGTTGTACGTCATTCATATATTAGTTTAAATATCGAGTATCGGTTCTTTTAAAAACCTGTCAGGTGGCAGTGATTGGAAGGTTGCATCTTATACTATTTTTAGTATATAAGAACAGCTGAATCATTTACTGAATTTCATCTCTGCGAGCTCGAATAATATAAAATCACAACATTTAAGCATAATTAAAAAGTATGAAATGTAACACTTTAATTCACGCAAACAGAAAATAATTCTTGAAAAAAGTAATTACATAAAGTCTCCTGATTTTATCGCAGGGAACTATTATAAGTAATTGCACGTATTACATTTAAAAAACAAATATACAATTTTTTAGCGTAAGGCAATATTAGGCGGCCATGATAATGTTGACCCGCGCCAAAATCTTGTTTTGTATATGAAACACGACAGGAATATTAAAATAAATGATGTGACGCTTCCCAAAAAAATAAACAGGAGTGCTCCATAGGAATTCTTTAAAAAACCGTCTTTGTAGAAGAGGCCCTAATATCTATACTTATCAAATAAACGTATACTGCTTAGTCTATTGAATGTCCCGTAAGTGTTTTAATGATGAAATGGAAGTTTCTAATTCAAAAATCATAGAGCCGTAATCATTTTGTGAAATTCCTTAACAAAGATTTGAATGATAATGGACCAAAGGTTGGAAAAAGCTCGTATTAAAGAGGAAAAAACTGTTTAGTAACTACAAATAATATTTATAGATATATAGGCATTGGTACTGTGTGTGCTACTTTCGTTATCGTTAACACAAAAATATAATGAAAAATATATTGTAATGTGATATTAGGCAAGGCATACAAGTTGTTTAATTTTGTAAAAGCTATTATTGAAAACATAGAAATGGAATCAAGCAATTCGGTTTTAAACACTACTATCATTCCACGTTTTAGTGAGCGCACAAGTTCAGTATTCAATAGTCAGTATTGAAAGTTCAAGTTCAGTATTTAATCGTCAGTATTGAAGGTAGTTCAATATCTTACATTAATAAATGAATTATTGTATAATTTATGCTTTCTGTTGGCAGATTATTGGCAGAGTGTACCCATTTTTAAATGATGAAATTGATGAGGTTTGTGAGATGAGGTGATAGTTAAAATGGGGATCTACGATAACAACCTTTGTAATTATTCTAAATCAATGATGCCTACAGAGATGCAGTACCAAATATTTGTCACCACAACGGCACCACCAATAAAGAAACAATTTACTGGCCCTTATCACTGAGATGATTTATATGGTGCTGAAGACGGACGATGTTGATGAACGGTTTTTTTAACCACATGGTACACTCTACCATTTTTAATTTAATTATCTTTTAAACATTGGTTTATACTTAATTGCGTCAATAATTAATTATAATAAAAGAAAAACAAATCTTGCTAAACAAGCTGAATTGTTTCACTTAATATATATTAAGCTTAAATTTACATTATTACATAATTTCTTTGAAGCAAATTCGACACATAATAAACAATGGCGACAGTAAAAAGGGTCTTAAAGACACCAGGTTTTTACATACTTTCACCCATTACACAACATAAAAACTCCAATTGGCTTTTCTTGAGCATGACTTTACTAAGACTGAGTTTTGCCTTTTTTTCCTACAAATAACATTTTTAAACTGATGCACTATGTACTTGTATTTCAATTTATATTTTTAATGATCCGTCCATGAAGTTTAAAGCAATACGAACTTGCTTCTTTCATCTTACATTTGATGCAATTTGAATCAAACACTACAATTCGTACGCATTCTAGTCTATCTGAAAATACCCTTTTAATATCTTCGACTTGGAAAAACATCTTCGTTTAGGTTTAATTGTAAAAGTTTGTGTATCTTTTATCTTGTAAAGAGATCAAAAGTTTGGTTTGTAATTACAGTGGTACCGTTATAAGTTATGTATTTTGTCCTTGCATGCAGTACACATATATATTTTATTTGTTCAGATTGGCTTTGAGCCGGTATTTCTTTCATTGTCGTCGATATGTTTATAAAGTTTCATCGCCAATGACTTCATGATAGCCCGGACCCTGTATGGTTTTTGATTTCCCACAAAGATGAAAACGGAACAAAATCAAAAATGTGTAAATGAAAAAATAAAAATGGAAATTAGTACAAAAAATGTTTATTCTCTTATATAAATTTGATTCTTACAAAATAAAACATCTTCAAAATATTGAGAAACTATACCGTTTCGATATATTATATAGTATTTATCTTGTTAAATAAATGAAATAGGACAAATGACTTTTCCATATTAGTTTCGTTTTTTTCTGCTTTCAAATATCTCTCCGTTCTCTTGTAGTTTTTAAATGTAATCTTTTCGAATTTATAGTGTGATTCCACCCATTCATCCACTTCAAAGAACTTCGGTACATCAATATTAATTAAGATTTGAATTATCTCCAAAAATAAGAAAAAGTGAAAATAAATAATTTTACATGCACTTCATTTTTCCGACCGCCATAATGCATTTTATGCCTTCTTCTCCTCCTCGATGGTCTCTTTGGTTGGAAGCGGATTCTTCTCGCAAGTCTCAGTGTGCTTCAATTTGGTTGAATCGAAATTCTCGATACCCGAAATAAAGTTGAGCTTCTCCTTTTCGGCTTCAATAGCTACAAATAGAAAAGGGAAAGATTAGATTTGCACCTGTTCAAAATGACATTACTGTAACTTCAACATGGTAACCACGAAATAACGAATAGAAGAGAATAAAAATCAAATGATACTGTGTGCAACCGCAGCACATATGGATGCAAGTACGTTGCTGTTTATGATCATTCATCCAAATGAAATACTTCATAACAAATGGTTATATAATGAAACATAAGACATAAATTTTCGGTATGATTTTTAATCCTTTTTTTTGTGCGAAACTAATTTAATTTATTCATTTATTAAACTCTACACATTGGCAAGCACTAAAGCAATTCTTGATGCAAAAGTGAACTTTTTACTTCACGACCGATGAACATTTACGTACATTTTTAAACTTTTGATGATGACCGACGACAATTTGAAGACACACGGCCAAATACAGATACTAGTTTTAAGTGTGGCAACAACACGAGCAGACTTTTTCATGCTCAGATGTACCAGCAAATTATGGTTCTGCCTTTTGTGATTATATGCGCTCTTTTTGTGTTTATCATGTTTCAAACTGTTGAAAAAACCACGACGTTATGGCTTCTAACATTTATTCGACTCTAATTGTTTCATATCGTCTAAGGGGGCTTTCAACTTAAGTTGGGATATTATATAAAGAGTGAGCACACGAAGAGTCTTGACATTGAGCACCTAAACATTGGGGTTGCCAGGCAAAATTAGAGAGAAAAATTGCAGTCCTACTGTACACGCCGTCCCACCGTAGCCGACTATCACCTACTGAGTTACCACAACAAAGCGCACCTCTCCTCCCTTAAAGAAATTTATTTTTGTCGGTTAAATAAATAAATGGAAGTTTGGTTTTAGTTTTTTTTTTATGTTGACAGGGAGTTAACGAAAAGAGTAAATTATTTGTTTAGATTTTGTATTACACAATTTAGACAGCTTCTTGGAATTTAATTCTCAGCAAATCAGTTGCTATGTTTCAGTTACTGGACCTTCCGACATTAAATAACGTGGAAATTTAATTGCCTCTCCGTAAAAAATCGCGGAAACTTTTCTTTGCGTGTGGGTGTACTTTTCCAAACAAATACCAACTTCTGTACAGAAGGAAAAAAACTAAAAGTTGTTTTGCTTTAAACGATATAAAACATTAAAAGCCAAAAATATACATATGCTATTTTTATTAACACACCGAAACTTGGAAAAAAACATGCTTTTTATGTTAAAAGCCGTGTAAAATGAAAAATATACCGAAAACAACGATTTTTTTTTGTAATTTTATATCTCTAGCTGTACCCGTCTTGTATATTTTCAAACATTAACCCGGCGTCATTGTGGGTGGATTATAATTGCGACAGACTTATAATTATCCGAGATATGTATCTGTGTTGCACTTATTGCATTACTGCACGTATTGATAAATAAGTCTTTTGACGTATCATGTGGTTGTGTAGCGGTGGCTGAACCAATCCTTCAATATATTACAATACATTTAGCTAAAAAATATTTTTAATATAAATAATATTTTTAACTATCAATGTTCGCGTTTTGAATTTAGACATACATAATATTCACACGTAATCTTCTGAGACTTGCGATCTAAGGCAATAACAAGGGGTTTTATTTACTCAACAGGTTGTTTTTTTTATTTAAGAAACTAGATTGAGTTTTACACTAATAAAAATAATAGTATTCCTGTTTAACTTGGCATTGAGATATTAGTCTAGAAAATGTTGGTGTCTCTATAACCCACCTCAGCATTTGTGTAACATTTTACTACCGCAATGACGCTAGGTTAAAACCGTAACCTGACCGCATATCGTTACTTACATACATATTGAATCTTTTACGTTTTTTTCTCCAGGAAAATTCCTGGCTGGAGAAACCCGCCTCCAGGCTGCCGACTTAAGAGACCGATGACAGATTCTTTTTTAACTTCTCTTCTACCATTGTTTATTTGAACTACATCGGTTTCCTGGTCGTCGAGGTTTGATAAATTTTTGTCCAGGCCGGTCTTCAGGGGTTAATTTTGACAGTTCCGAATAAAGGAAAAATAATTAAGTTGAGCAAAATTGGCAACATATGATAAACACTTTTCATTAATGTTTTTTTTGATTGTAGGCAAGAGATACTGAACAACATAAAACACTAAAATGATGAAAAGTGCCGATCAGTATTATGAGTATTATTTTTATTAATTGGTAAAGTTAGCGAGGACACCAAAAATAAGTTTTTTGAATTTTTAGTTTAAAACCATTAAGGGATTAAGGGAATATCCGTATACCGTATACCGGTTTCATACAAAAAAAAAAAAAAAAACAGTTATTCCACAAAACATCGAAGAAAGCAGGTATGCAACTAAAACAGGAGTCTACCAAGATGATGCACCGACTATTCATAATATTTTACGAAACCACCTTATAGTTTGTATTCTAGTGCCTGACGACTTTGTTTGTTTGAATAATTTTGTAGTAATAACAAGTGACGAGTTTTCGCTATATTACTATAAGGAGATCTTAATACAAAAAATACACGCTCCGCGACTAACTTTGAATTATTTCTCATGGTCAAGATAAGCTAAACGGGCAACCTTTTTCGAGAGACGGCGAATAATTCGAGCTTGGAATGCAACATATGAAGAAGTACCAAGTACATGCGAAAATATCTTTAATGTCTGACTTCGGCATATGAGGATTTTTATTGCTAGTGAAGGAAAATATTTGTAAATCTATCGTATTAAATCTCAAAATTGTCCTAGTGCTCGAGGTAAAAGGTAAGCTTATTAATTTACAATGAAATATCGACACTTATTTTGGCTAAGGAAAATTGCCATATTTAAAAAAAAAAAACAAAAAGAGAAGTGGAGAAGCCAGTGGCATTTGAAGTTAACTGATCTCGATCTTCCACTTATAAACAAGGCCTTTCATTAAGGAAATTCATTGTCACTTGACGATGTTTTACAAGGTGATCACATCAGTGTAATTCACTTCTCTATATTACCATTTAAGACATTTTCAATGCATTGAGAAAAGTGAAAACTAATACCCTTTTTGGTAAACTATAATACAAATGTGAAAAGTGATGTCATTAGACACAAGAATTCATTTCTCTGAAAGAAATTTTAGTTTGCTTTCCTCAATTTAAGTTGTGTCGCGGCTAGAATAACGTTTCGTTTTCTAATAGATTTTCCATCATTTTCAAAGTTTGATATTTTTTTCGAAATAAATGGTTTCAAAACCAGTATGCTGCACTACAGCCTGTAAGGACATGTACTTAAGAAACTATTTATCAAATAAATAATGAATTAAGATGGAGAAAGATCATTATAGTGAACAGGATATATTTTGATTAATTTTATATAAATATTTATATATGTACATAACACATTCCATTATAACTCATATTAATAGAAACCCCTTATTTGTATCTTGATTTTATGAAATTTAATTAAGATTCTGAAAGAAAGATGAAAAAGCACCAACTTATTCTTTTGAATCCTGAAGGTGCGAACAAGAGTTTTTCGTTGTAAGATTAATTATATTGATTATCTCTAAACAATCTTACTAACAAAATATTATCCCCATTGACCGCATTACAATATTCGTTTCTGGTTAAGCTCGGCATTTAATTGTTAAAAAACATAAACAAATGCAACGGATATTTCGAACAGTTTAAAAGTAAATGACTTGCATCATTACTTGTAAACCTTAGCACTAGGCAGAGTTTCTTCTCAAGTTGGATTGCTTCGAGGGTTTAATTATATAAACAAACACGATTGAGTGAATCAGTTTTGTTATTTCTGTTTCAAATCTCGTCTCAGTTATCGTTTTGTTATTTCTGTTTTAAATCTACTCTCAATTATCTTAATGATGTTGTTACCTGTTTTATCGGGTAATGGATTTTTCTCCTGAGTTTCTGCGTGTTTCAGTTTTGATGGGTCAAAAGATTCAATGCCGGCAAATAAGTTTTGTTGTGTTTTCTCTGTTGCAACATCTGAATAAACAAAAGAAAATAAAAACGTTGAGTATTTGAATATCACAAATATTAGTACAAATAAGTTAATAATAAGTCGGAACAAAAAAAAACAAACTGCAAATCTCTACAATAGAACAATATTTAGTCGAGTTATCGACCGGCACAAAAACGCGCTAGTCTTCTTTACTTAAGCAGGCGGAAAACGCATATTATAATTTCCATAATTTAAGTGAACCTTGTTTTTTAATATTTAAAATCCGAAAAATAATGTTATTAGCTACTCATAGAGTCATGCCTCTGTGAATTACTTTGTGCTCTAGTCAAAACTCAGAACACACGGAGAACTTGAAAGCAGTATAAACTCTGTGCCACATTTGCATACTAATAATTTAAATTAGTCATTTGTTTTCTCCACAATTTTTATATTTAAGCATTCATTGGAATATAAATGACCTCCCGATCCGCAGCAATTAAAACATTCTTTTATTTTATAAATAAGAAGACGATTTTAGCTTTTCAGAAAACGTTCCCCAAGTTTTACGTAATCGTTGAATATCACGAATTCCAAGACTCATTAATTGGCGCAACATGTAAACAGTTAGGTGATTTTTAAGTGCACACAGAACAGAAAAAAGCGATGATAATTAATTGGTAAAAGCAAATTGCTAGCGTAATTAAACTGTTGAAATTAAATGAGCATCAATGCACGAAAACTTGAGAACTGTGAAAAGGGGTTATTATTCATTGTGCGATTTATTATTTCATCTGGAGCAGTCGAGGCCTACCGCATAGACAAAATGGAAAAATTAATGGGTTTATGCAAGACGACACAGCACAATTAGTTCATGTAAACGTCCACACATTTCGAAGAGCACCTTCAGCCGTAGGTAAAACAACTTTGATATTTGTCTCTGTGGGTTTTAAATTTGATGGATCGAATTGCTTTACACCATCTAACAAGGACAACCTTTGTTTTTCTTGTGCTATATCTGATAATAAAGTAAACATTTATTTTGTAGCTTAAAATGTGAATGCAATCTACACAAAAACCACTAATTTTCTTACCTTCAGCTGTGGGCAACACGACTTTTTCTTGTGTATTAGCATTCTTCAATTTCTCTGTGTCAAATCCTTCTAGTTGGCTTTTTAAATCGGTGGCAACTTTTGGAAGATCTTTAAGTGCTGGGGCAGCCATTTCTTTATAACTGAAAGAGATAGAATAATTGAAAATTAATTAAAAAAGAAAAAGATTTCAGAAATATGAGAGTGACCTGATATATTACAAAAACTCACAGTACAAACATATTTTACAATTTATTAACGTATTTTATAAATGCAGATATGATATTCATTGAGTTTCTTTTAATTGTGTGAGTTAAATTCTTTAACAGGATCGCGTGCAATTTTTAATAGATAATTTGGGTTCGACAAGAATTGTGTTATTTGCAAATATGCATATTTCTACAAAACTAGAAAATATGTCGGCGCTTTATAACTTCGCCACCTCAATCGCCTACAAATAACTCAAAATGCTGTACTATATATAGTTAGAATATAAAGAATAGAAGCACAAGTACAAGATAAGGAGAAGGATGACAGAAGGACAAGTCCGAGTTAAGAACGATAAGTCCGAGATAAGGAGGACAAGTCCAACATAAGAGAACCACTTTGTGTCCGACGACGAATCCGAGATAAATGATAAATAACAGACCTTTGAAATTAATCTGGAAACATTGTGTGAGAATATCAAATATTGGGAGTTACTTATTATACGCAGAGGATTGAACGAAGACATCAATTTTGTTATACTGAATGGTTTGATCCCATATAATATGATGGCCACATGTATGAAAAGATTGTTGTATTAGAACGACACAATATTAAAAGCTATCTGTTTGAAAAAAAATAGCACATGTAATACGAGTGAATAAAATTCGAAAAAAGTTATGATGGACTGAATAAAAAAAACACCACCTCCGATTGAGATCAAAGTTTTGATATTGCAAAACTAAAAATCTTTCTCATTGTGCAAGATTTTGAGAATCCATGCTCGAACTTATCTATTAATAAAATAATTTTATTATCAGGGAATTAATTTTGCGAAATTGCATCGAATGATTGTAATTCTAATGCAAAGATACCAAAAATTGAACATGAATTGCGAAGATATAAATAAATTCTCTCAGGAATATTTCATCAGAAGTATTTACAAGGTAAAGGTGATTTTCTTCTAATTAAATTTAATGCAGCGTCCGTTCTCCAATCGCCTAATTATAGAACCCCTTTGACGATGAAGTCAATTTCTTAATTTTTGCCATTTCATTTTTAATGACGAGAAAGTGTCTCAAGCTCGTAGAAGCACGCTCTTTCTGAATGAGATTGCAATATTTCCTCTAGCCCATCGAAGCCGAGCCATTAGGTGCAATACTCCGTAGCTAAAGAAACCAGCATTCAAGTTCAAAGTCTAAAATTATCCCCGCAATGAGAGGAGATAAAAATACTTTGCATGTAGGAGCAGGAGCGCCTACAACTGGTACTAGGTGAAAGTTTTATGGTCGGACTCGAATAGAAACATTGTGCAGATTTCTTCAAGAGGTTATTAATGCTGCGCAGATTGACAACTCTAATTAGAGTCGATTGTCTTTTTTAACAATTCCGTTTGACTCCACACCAAATCTCCATGTATATAGGTACTGCAATCGAACGTTTCACCTCTCTGCTAATGAATCGCCTTTGGACGTTTGGTGCATAGACAGCGTGATAGCAGACAAAGGCAGGAAACGATGCCCAGAAATAGTGACATTGAAAAATGTGCATTTCGTCGTATGAAGGGTCGCCTTTTTTTGTGTAAAAAATGTTTATCTTTCTCCTCACGATCTCGACTACATAAAAACCGTGCCTTGAGCTACATGCAGAGTTGATAAAACTGAGATATTTTTAGACCAAATCTTCCAACTCCAGTGACATGATTATGCTCACACTCGTTATTCACCCGCAGTCTAATTAACGAGTGACTAAAACGAGAAGAATATGTACAAGGATGACTATGTCAAGTGCGCGTTTATCGATTTTCAGGCAACGCAGTTCTACATATTCCCTTCGTCTGCATCCATGCGAATCTAAGTATATGTACTTGTACTTAGCGAGCTCTTGCACCCCGCCCATGCTAATTTTTGCTTTTAGCTACTCTCAAAAAAGGTTCAATCACCCTTTCTCCTTGACGTTCCATGTATACGACAGAGTCAGCTGTTACTGCATGTGCCGGCAATGAGCAGCAGACCCACGAGTAGACCCCACACAATCGTTTCCTTTGCCTTTTTAACCAGGGTGGAACGCAATTTTGTGCTTTAGGGGTTTATTTTTCGCTTCATATAACCCACGGAATTCTGAAATATTGTAATTCCTCATGGTTTTTCGTAATGACTCACTTGTATAACAGCCTATGTATGTAGATGTCGAAAGCCGGCATAAAATTTCACGTCTGCATTGTTCTTTTTTACTTGTTTTGTTCTTTGGAGTACTACCCTTCTGGAGGAAATTTGCAGACGTGACGTCACATGGGTAGATACTTTTCCCTGGCACGGTCAATAGCATCTCTCTTCCTACTATTTGCAGGCTATTCATGGTATGCCTTGCCTTTCCAAATGTACCAAAGTATTTGCCTCGATGGTATAGCCATGGTGGATCAATAATGCGAACAGCTTACCACATTCAATGCGGCGACATTGAAAAGATTCAACGAAAACTGGATGAATAATTCGGGAATTTTGGCAAAAAGGATCCCATTGATTGGATATTAAGGATTACCAGTGATTTACGCTTTCACGTTTTGGGATTTGTATTTTGGAAGTAAATTGCAATAATGAAAGATATTACATAAATGATGCTTGTTATTCTAAGCGGGTAAGGAAATGATTGGCAGTCATAAATTTCTGTGGCGTTCTAC
Source organism: Neoitamus cyanurus (assembly GCA_947538895.1). Lineage (NCBI taxonomy): Eukaryota > Metazoa > Arthropoda > Insecta > Diptera > Asilidae > Neoitamus > Neoitamus cyanurus. The sequence goes on from OX384543.1 coordinate 37,712,426, forward strand.
ATAAAAGGGGTTCCTCCTGCTTCTGTTCAAAATCACTGTACAATAAATATTTGCCGAATTAATGATTGTTTCTGTGGAGAAAACTTTTTGTTAAGTTCGGGACAGTCACTTTTTAGCGAATTCTACTACTACGCTACTGTGCTTTGTACAGTAAGCCTGTTTGATTATTCAGGCCTAATCTTAAGTAAATTAAGTCACTTTTGATGACAAGATAGCTTAAACAACTAAAACATAGTTAAGTTTCAGTTATAATTGTTTATGAAGGGTAAGGAGGTACATATGTTTTGTTTTTATTCCCGCACAATCGTATTTAGTGATTATGAAACAAGGAATATCAAAGTTTTTTTTTCATAAGAATATAAACTTTCAATGATCTCTCAAATCTCCAATTTTATTTTAAAAATTATAACAATAACACTTAATATGACAGACCAGAACCAGACCAGAGAACTTTTGGGAACTCTTCCTTTTTTTCGCTTGTTTCTTCAAAATTACAAGTGGAGGAGGATTATGTAAAGAAAAATTAGGTATTGGAGCAATAACATTTTATACATAAGAAAACAGTAAAACTAAAATAGGATGAAAATCTGGCAAGATGTCAAATTTTTGTTTAGTGAAATGTTTAGGAATAAAACATCATTGAATACGTATAATAGTATTAAAATCACAATATATGTAAATATTTTATACCGTATCATTTAAGAGCACTCAAGAGTAAGACATCCTCCTGCATAATAATAATGTATTTATACAAACGCAATCAGGTAGTTCAACAATATTTTAAAAACCAAAATAAAACGTCGTGCCGCACTTTCCCTCAAAAGATATTTTCATATTCCGTTTGATAATTAAAGGAGACTAATATCATCACTTTTCTCCTCACAGCAATTAAATGAAGTAATTGAATCAGCAGTCGAATATTTTTACCATTTAAAGAATTTTTGGCGATTTGCAATTCAATCATTGTAAAGCGTCATAATTGGCCTGCAGAGCATGCGGCTTATTTTAAATTCAAATATATTTTTCTCCTCTTTTTTCATTGCCATGGTACAGAAATTACACTTGCACAGCCGTATTCATTGCCTTTAAAGTCAAGTTTAATCTTGTTTAAAGTAACTCGTGTAATGAGAATCTTGGCGTTTGTGGTTCGTTGATCGCGTTTTCTTTAAGAGATAATTTTCTTATTCTTCCTTCTTTTTTTAAAAATCTTCGGCCTCACTTGTGCTGCCTGCTCAATTCCAGTTTTTTCTCCGTAACCATTGCAGATTTACGGCGATGCAACTCGCTTACACAGTATGTAGCCAGACATAGGTGCCATTTTTTTCTCTTCTTTTTAAAATCGTACCGACTGGGAAATAAGGTCACCATATGTCTTTCTTTGGAATAAATTTCAAAGGGTTCTGATAGAATAAAGCAGTGCTGAAGTGAAAAGGCTGATTTTGGTCGTTATGTAGATCAGATAAATACTCGGAAAAGTAAATTTGCCAAATATCACGTATTTATCGATAGAATATTTTTTCATCCAGTAAAATGAAATTTAAACAGACACAAAAACGTGACCAGTAACTAGAATATCATTGTTACTGTAATCTTAAGTGAAACGAATCATTGCGCATTTATGCGTACCAAAAGAGCCAAGTAGCTGCAGAGCAGTCTTGACATAAATGCTCATTTATGGCCAATGCAAGCTCCACGTGCTAATGAATCACTGAAATCTTACATAAGCTGAAACGTTTGTCTCATAATACCTAAATAGTTAAAACAACAAAATATAAGCATTAATTACATTGAGAGAAACATCGTTCTGTGCAGCCTGCCAGTGTTGTGATGTAGGCTTTTTAGGTAATTCAATAGCCTCTCGTTCTAGGTATATATGGAGCTGAAAATGATGACGAGATTTTTCATGTTTCATTTAATTTGTGTCATTCTCCATTTTTCTAACGCTTGTTAAACAAGGTTGCACTGACAAATAAAACGAGCAAGTCTTTCCCAGGGTGCTCAACTACTTTTTTAACGATTGCCATATCGAATAAAGACAGGTTCATTCGTTATTTTTTCACTTTTTGGACCATTAATTATTAATTCGTGAAAATAAATTGATTTATCTGTGGAAACAGTTACCATGATTAATAGTATCATTTGAGTCTTACTATTTGTCCATATTTGAAAATTATCGGTTTCTCTAGGTTAATATTTGCTAGAGAGCTTCAAATTGTTAACTTCATAATGGGTATGAATCATTTCTCATCCTTTAAGTTCAGAAAGTCATTACTAATTTAGCTCCATTTTTATATATATTTTTACATACAATTAAATAAAAATGAATTACAACGAAGCTGATTTTTTAATATACTCTCAATAAATGAAAGTCAACATTACTGTAATTACATTAATAATTTTGATTAAAATGTATGTATACGGTTTCGTTCCTGTTACTTCTAAAGTATTTACAATTAAATATGTATTATCGTTTTTATAATGTACCAAAAGTCAGGTTCTAAGCTTTGGAACATTTAATAAAAGTGTGGAACCCATAATTTTGATGAGTCTGTTGTTTTAATGATACGGAATATGCATGTGTACCTATGCGAATGGAGCATTCAAAAACCCAATGTGTTTAAAACATTAAGGTAAATTCATGTCTATTTCTTACTGCCCCAAGAAGTAAAGTAAATCATGCTAATTATAACCGATATTAATTGAAGTGTTTATTTAAAACTGACAGCTGCGGATCAGTTTACTAAAGCGGAATTCCACCATTAAGTAACTTCGCAGAAGTCTTCTAAAGCCCACAATCAGAAAACTGTGATCCGTATAAGATATTGAAAATTAGACGCTATCTGAAAAAAGAAGAAGAACCAAAACCTGCAGCAATAACAGCAGCAACGGCAAAAGCTGCCAGAAGAAGAACTGAAAAGACAACTTTGTAATAACTCCGCTGCTTGCTGCCTCTATCGGCGCGGTCATTCACTGGTAGACATGATTATTCCAGCCAGCCGGGGAATGATTCATCGCGCTAAGAATGGCTCTTTCTTAACCTTCTCCAGATTAATTTTACTTGTTATTAATGCATTCGGACGGCTTGTGGTTCCTCAAATTTCTCCACTCAGAGGAAATGATTATAGCACAGCATATCTCCACGATGAAACAGTGTCGCAAGGGAATAATTTCAAATTTTACGGAATATACGATAATTTCGAAACACGTGGAAATTGAGAAAAATTAGTTGTTTTTCGATTACTTCAGTCCGTTAAATACATTTCCCCCTTACCCCAATGACCAACAGTCATTAAGATATAGTTTGAGTAATTGTAGTCGACAAAGCAAAATTGCCAGAATTGAACCGTTCATGCTTGATAATTACTAGCACTGGTTTCTATGTAAAACGTTATTACCGCAAAATTTTAATTCAGCTACCGTAAAGTAAAATTGTTCAGATGTAGCCTTTCTCTCCTAAAAAAATGTAAGATATTTCTAGAATGAAGTCAAACATGGTGGTAAGAAATTTACCATTGTCTTTAAACTAAATAAAATTAAAAGGAAGTAGAAGACTACCTATGATAAGTAAAAAATTCTCGCTTGCTGTTATGAATATTAATATTTCAGTGGAGAAATACCGTCGCGGCCAAGCATTATATACCTACTGCCTGCGAATATTAACTACGTAACGCGCTATGTGGGTTGGTTCTCCGGATACTAGGCAATTCACAAGATATTTAAAACACATTTAAGAAGTTTTATATCATTAAAGCGTAAAATCTGTGAATTGTGTGGGTTGTTCACCAAAACTTTCTTGAAAATAAAAGTACTCGCTATACTGTGATGATCCCGCTCAGTGAATGAATTAAGGTATACATCGAACCAGTTGGCTCTATCTAACGCAAATAAGAGTGTGCTAAACAAACCGAAATACTGTCGGTGCTATCCATTATCAAAACTATGTCACACCTATGTTTATTCTTCGCATTCTTATCTAAAATCTTGCTCGGGCGATTTATTGTAAAATTTCACTTTTATTTGATTTTAACGTTTAGACTGATAAAATATGCATGACCACATGCATTAGTTGACATACGCCAAACTAAAAGGTAAATGCATAATTCTCTAGAATTTCAGGTTGGAATTTCCGTAGATCCTAAAATAAGGAGTAGAAGATCAATAAGAAAAATTGATTGAAGAGTATTAAATTTTTTTTATTTGCTGGGTTTTCATTTTCTTTACAATTAATTCAAAGTATGGAAAACATTAGGAACCTGATTAAGCCTATTTTAGACTATTCAGTTTATCGAAGGCTTATGAATTATACAAATACTTTTACATAGTAGTGAAAATTATAAAATGGTTTCTTCTTCAAAACAGAGTAGTTTTTTCCCCATTTCGCTCCACTGAAAAAATTCAGTTTAAATTCAACAATTAGATGTTTCGACTCGCGATTGGGGACTAATGGCACAACAAAACCAGAAGCTGTCAGTATTATTTCAATATTTAAAAATGCAGCATATAGAGTTAAAATACATAAGTGATACGAAGTCTTCGAGGTCACGTCAATGAAGTACGAATCCGATAATACTCTGAAGATAAAGTAGGAAGGAATAGCTCCACCTAATCAAGAAAAGTGAGCGATCAAGTGATGCAGAGGAGCTGCAAAAACACACTCGAAAAATTCAACTACCTTGGGCCATAGCAATACAGGTCAGGCCAGAATGATTTGCTACAATGATCCCAATTCTGCTTTTAATATACCAACATTTGACCTCACGAACACAGGTACATCAATTAGTTGAACTACTGTAATGTGCTCATTCACCAATAAATTGAAGTTTATAGTAAGGAGAAATAATGAAATGAACAGAAATGCCAGCATTAAGGGAAGTACGAACAGAATGGGAAACTTTAGCAAAGTCAATATTAACTTCTTAATTAAAAAGCTTTCTACTTGCAAGTTTCACTCAAAGCTATTATTTTTCCAATAATAGCCAGATCTTTCGGGTCATCGAACTTGAATAGGTGCGCTTCAGGACGTTCATTCCAGTCGATTGTAAATTGTTCATATGTATATAAATTATATTGATAACAAATTGTTACATCGAATCAACGGTTTACAACTCAGAGCTATGAATAATATTTCCGCTGCTAGCCTAGATGATATCTTTAAGTATTTGTTTGCTGGCTTATCAAAATTTTGTATCCTATTTTAATCTCAATTTATTTTTGTACGCGCTCCAGAAATTGTGAACCGTAATGTATTGTTCTAAGCCTGAAACAAACGCAGTGCTAAATTTAGCATCATTTCCCACATTGGCCCACACTTAAATAAACGAATCAAATCAAAAATATTTCGATGATCATGCTTTTCATATTATTATAGTTATTATTATATTATTACATTAATCAATTAAGGTAAGGTTATCTTGAATTTTGGAACTTATTCACAATTGCGAGGAAATGCTATAAGCGGCATGAACAGAATTATTAGACGATGCTAAGCCCATTAATTTATGGACGATAATACAATATCAACTGTCAACGTACGTGCTTCTTACATCAATAAAACTGGCTTTAAAACATATATGTATAATTGAGGAGCTTCTTTTCAAAACTTGACTATTCCACTTGTGATGAAACTGATTTTTTATTTATTTTTTGTTTGGTAACATTCAAATTTACACACCGCGAAAATAAAATTGGGCCAAAACTTGATAATTACACCAGAAAAAAAAGATTAAAAGGCATGGTTTCGTCAAAAATAGATTATTCTACGTCAAAATGACATTACCCACTTCAAATACACATTTTTAAAACACATACTGTGATTATTTTTTTTGTTTTATGTATTTAGAGAAGAAGATGAACCTCAGGTTATTTCAATTCAAAAATTAGATTTCTGATACTTAATTAGTTTCAGCAAAACAAGATTAATCCACAGTGGTTTGAATAAAAACATGATTATTCCTCTAGAGCACATAACAAAACTTGATTATTCCAATCAGTTGCGTCAAAACTAGATTATTCCATTTCAAATTTTGGATTTATCCAAAATATATAATTACTAAATTTTTGAATCCTATACAAAGCAATGACTATTGTTGTAGTCTACAATAATGCATCAAAATTTCGGATTTAAAACATAGTTGCATACCTACAAAACTATTTTCTCAGATTGTGGAAAAACACAAAAAGTGGAATAGTCTAGTTTTGAAAAGAACCTCCTCAATTGAGGTACACGTTAAAAACGTGAAATTCGAGGAAATAGCCCGTAAATTGAAATTTCGGCGGTTCTATCTAAAAATTTAATAAATGCGAAATATGGAAGAAATGTAAGGAGTGATTGAACGTAGCACAATGCACAAGTATTAAAAATTATTCCTTATTTTTGGCAATATGGAATAATCACAAAAAAAACTTACTGAACTCACCCGTAACCAATTTAAATGCGAAAATCTATATTGAGAAATTCAAGAACAGAATATAAATATAAGTTCTTAAAATATCAGTTCAACACAACACAATCGTGTTAATTAAAAAAACCTAACAATCCCCTAGCACTTTATTTATCCTCGATCAAAAGGTTCCTCCACACTTTGAGGTGCATACTTAAAGTCATTCTTCTCTTCACAGAGTTTATCAATTTCATCAAATCAAATTAAACATTAGGCCTATTACACCCGTAATTGTGATTATTGAATGAAGGAGCCGTCAATTCCAGCTATTTGAAAACCCTGATTAAATGCATCAACTGTCCCACGCCCCTATAAAAATTACAGTATCACCCTTATTATGACACACATGATTTTTTTATAAGATGGGGCTCAGGGGAAATCCCTGCGATGCATCACAGTTGAAGGAAAACATGTGAACTACAGCGAAATTGGAAGAAGGTACTACATCTGTCAACTGACTGTAATTTGAGCCTGAAAAGTTTTTGGGGGCCGATTATTGATGGCATCAGTGAGACAACAGAATATGGTACAAAACAGGTATAATCATTTTAAGCTTAATCTTGTTCAGGGCATAAAAAAATTAGCATTAATTGTCGGTGATACTATATTTAAGTGTAACTACGTTTAATTTATAGGATATTTGTCAAGACTGCATTGAGCTGGGAATATATACAAGGGTGATTCATAGTAGAGCAAAACGGGTACTGACCAACTAGTGTACAAACTGATGAATATGGTTAGACGCTATTACTAATGTTAATTTACTATCGAAGTTGTTTCTGAGCAATTGAGCGGCTGCCTACTTGCTGCTCAATGACTTAATTAGCCTTGGTTTACCTTTCAGCTATTTATCACATAATTTTTCTAAATCGGCTTAATAAGCCGCAAAATATATTTCGCAAATAATCACTGATCTATTTTTATTATAATATTTTTTACTAAGTACAATACAAATTAAAAATATTTTAACATTTCGTACATTGGGCGTCTGTATATTGATGGACGATGTCCAAATGCTATGAAATTCATTGTAAACTGACTCACATCTCGAAAAAATACCGCAGAATAACAATCCTGTTCTAAAAAAAAACCCTTCTGTTGTGATGACCCAGCAAGAATTTCACCATGATTCACGTATGACGAAGCCAATTTTGACTTCCACCGATTCATTTATAACCAAAATAGTCGGTTTTGGGAATTAAGCATTGAAACTTGTTTATGTAACTGCAGAGGTATATGTGATTTTTATACTTCATTAAGGCCAGTTTTCCGTGATGCACTTCTTGGCGCCCGATTTTAGAACCTACGAGTACTCTGCAATAATTCGTCCTTAAGAGGTCGTTTAACATTGTCCTATCTAACAAATCTTATTGTATTAGTACGCATGAAAAACGATATATCTGATTTGTTAAATAATAGATTTGTTAAAAAAGTACTTAATGCATGTGCGTGCATATCGCACCTTTTTGCCCAGCAAGCATTATTAATTGAAATAAGACACGAGCCCTTCTACTAACTTATGAATGGATTGAATGCTTCAATCTTGAGGCAGACCAAATGATTGGAGCGTCTGTCCGAAGTTTTTTTGAGAGTTGTGATCAAATTTAATGGAAAATTTAGCACCTGCGCTATAAAAAAGACTGTCTGAACTGAATGCTGAAACAGGTTTTCAGATTAGCGTAGCACATGAAATTCCGACGAGGAAAAAGGAATTGCAGTTATTTGAATCATCTTCAGTATGTGAAAAAATGCAGAAAAGTCGTTTACAAGTGGAATAACAAGTTTTGTACAATATTTCTTGGTTTATGTTTTGATTTAATTCTAATTTTGTATAGGCATGGATACAGTTTCCTTTCATTTGTTGTGGGAAGAAATAATATCTTGATGTAATTGTTTCTATGCTTGAGGTAATTGTTTGTATGCCGTTTCATTTCGGTGTAACGAAAAAAGTTGTTGGAAAATACTCCTTGGTCTTTCATACTTCTCTTTACCGGAGCATTTGGTTATAGATTTGCAAATGATATTCGATTTTAATGGACCTATATGATATCATAAAAACATATTTTATTTCAATTTTTTATTTATTTATTTATATTTTCGACTCTTATTTAAGCTTTACAAATTTCTCGAGAATTTAATAAATTCATATATTTGATATCATATAAAGTGGTCAATTTTACTTGACGAGCTTTTTTAGATTTCTCTACAGAGTAATTTTGGCGTTACTGATTTTAAAAAATTTGCACTTTTACGACGATAGAATAAATATAATAAAAGTCTTAAGAGGAGCGCTATTTAAGAGTTTTCAGAGTTGAGACACACTTTCAAATTGCCTGACAATAAATTGGGCAGGTTTCCGCACTACCCTGAATAGTCGTTGGGTGTTCCACAGTGATCAATTTTTCTGATGACCTGGACTCGCTATATTTGAAGTGTAATACAATCTTTACGCTGATATTACCCAATTATATGTCTGCTCCCTATAAAAATATCTGTGATGTTATCTTATGTACAAATGCTGACCTTGAATGTGTGCGTCAATAGGCATTGTGCAATTATTTATAAAATTAAAACGCAAGAGCTCATGATTCCTCCTGTAAGTTTATTTTTATTTTAATACCAACACTAATCGAAAGGTCATCAACAGAATATGGAACTTCACTGATAAAAGTTTCGAAAAGGAAAACTTGAGGATCCAATATGGGGACCGATAAGGTTTAATTTCAAATAATTGCTATGACAACGAGCCGTTCTTTTTGTTTTCCGAAATACAGAACTCGCATTGACTATCGAAATTTGGAAATTAAAGATGACGGATCAAATATGACAACCGAAATTTACAACTACCTGAACAGATTCGTAAGGATGGAGAATCCGAACTTGTAAATTGTTTTCACCCTGCAAAGCCGGGTATAAAAGCTCTAGATTACTTTTAAACCCTTTAAAATCACAGATTACTGCGATTTATAAAAGAAAACGGACACCGATTACATATAGAAATTCCTAAAAAATGTGCGTTGTATAAATATAGTCAGTCTGTTTTTCCCTTCCATCACATCTCTACAAATTATGATTTTTCATATGCTTTAAAATTTCCTACGTTTCGAACGGAATTGAATTCCGTCGAAATCAAAAATACGGCCCTGGCCCTGTACGATCCTTATGAAAATATTGCTCGTTATTCCGATGACGACAAGAATCGGAACCCTCAAAATTTAAATTTTTATTTAATGCGATGCGAGTCAATTTAGCAATATTGTGCAATTTTCAACATCTAGAATTTCTACAGCATTTTTTGCATAGTTCAGCATTTCATTTCAAGGTGCATGTAATTCGTAATAATTTGATTTCACGTTTAGGCTGTATGGACTTAGCAACCATACAAAATTTTACTATCAAGTTATTGAACTTTAGGAAGAGAACGCTTCTTAGCATATAAGAGTATAATTTTTGTATGCATTTTAGAAGGTATGTATGCAATAGTAAATACAAATTCGTCTGGGCCTTTGTTCTTCCACCTTTTTTTGTCACAGCAAACAATGGATAGGGAGGAAGCGATAGATAATTTTAATTTGAACATATTAACCGAACTATACGAAGGACGCGACGGTAAGATATTTTACATTTCGGTGACTTCTTTGTTGCACCGTGGAGGTGATTCACCCATTGATAATGAGGCCAGTGATTCAAAAGCAAGAGGCTTCGATTTTGGTTAAAATCAAATGTCAGCAGCGAGATGTGACTAGTAGTACTTAGAAATAAGTATTTTCTCCCGAAGAAAGCTTTTTACGGGGAGTTGGTTGGCGGAATATATGGAGCTGACTTAAGCCAGCTTTGCTTGAACAAAATATGAAATTGAATACTAGGAACGCAAACTGAGGAAACACAATTAGCCACATTACCTTGCACGGCTATGTGCGAACAGCGCTTTGCAATATCATCTCCGAAGCACTGGATATTGTTCTTAAAAAGAAATCTAGCGCTCTAGGCTCATATATGGCTAGTGGTCGGGTAAAAGAAGGAAACTGACCCAGCAGAAAACTTGCGAGCCCCAGTGGTTGTCTGGAATCGATGACCGTCAGCGAGAGGCCCACGCGAAAAAATGGTTTTCCAATAGAATAATTCTGTTACCAAGATTAAGCAGCATTAGTGGCTCTTCAGTCATTCAAGAAGTGGCTATCGCACCCCTAATTCAGCCTCGAGTTGCCCGCAACCTTTCCATAGCCATTCTTCGTGCGCTGGCCGGCCCGGCAGTTGTCCCCTTCCCCCGTCTGTAGTACGGCGAATAGACACCGCACCGGTACAACCAACCGTATCACATACGACGTGGCTGGCTTCTTTTCACAATTAAGATTTCTGAAAAAGTGCAACATACTCGCGACAAATAAAATAAGCTCCTGCTTGCGGCTTGCCGCGAAAACAAAAGCGACAAAAGACTTCTTCAGAGGAGAACTGCGTATGAAGGCAGTTTATCGGATTTATGGACGCCGCCCATGCAAATCCGGTGCTCAATAGACTCTTGCAGAAAATGCTAATTTCCCACTTAGTGCTCCTAGCCGTCCGAGCCAATCGAAAAGGGAATATCAACGAGTCTACTTTGCTTTTGAATCTCCAATTAGAAAATTCGGCGACATTGCTGCGAAGAAGGCGATTTTTCGGCACTACTGTACTCGCAAGGTGTGTCCCCCATCCCATCACAACGTCCTCTCGACTGAGAACGCACTCGGAATTTTAATTGTGCAAATAATTGGAAGAATACTCACTTTCTTATGTTTTTTAACAGATAAAACTAAAAAGTTTTGGAAATCTCTGTAGACAAGGGATCACGACACAAGGTACCACTTCACCGGCAGACGTTTGAAATTTAACTGAACTCAAATCCGAACACTCGGCTGGCGATCAAACCTCCGTGGTGATTCATCTGGAATCTGGACGAAAAAAAGAAGACACCTGTCAATGTAGTTGTGTTTGGGGGTTGGGGTTGGCATTGGCTAATTTCCGCTGCTTTTCGGTAAATTTTAGGGGTAGAAAGCCGATAATTGTCCTCTCTTATTTTCTATTGTGCTAGCAATGCTGCACTCATTATTTGGGGAATTTATTCATATGTTTAATGGATGGACATTTTTATGGCCGTTGACTGTAAGTACACACGCACACTTAATTGGATTTACGGAAGCCGGTTACACACTTCAATGCAAAACAGCTGTTTATTTGCAATTAGGGGCGGTTCAGCTTTTATTTCTCATTGTGTAAAACGTACCAGATCATATTGCTTGCGAGTAAAAGATCGTAGTTCCGTTAATTCAAAAACTTAGCCCTCCGAGTAAGAATCGTTTACAAAATTGTGACGTGTTTATTTTGAAATTATCCAAATTAAAGAGAATTTGCGATAACATATCGGCATTTAACATGTACAACATCATTGTGAAGCTACACTTCGAATACTGTTTGTTTATAATCAGCGGATAAAACTGAAGTGGCTGTTTTAGGCACTGATTAAAATTTTTATATTTAAACTGAAATATAGTATGATGCCAAATTACTTAACAAGTTATATAAATTTTATAAGAGACGTAAACCCATATTTATTAATTCTAGGTAACACTTGTTCACTCACTTTCACACAGCGTTCTAGTCATCATATTTATTAAGATGAGGAGGCAATTTTTGTCGACCACAGTTAAAAATCGCTAGATCACGGGATATGTGTTTTTAAGGGTTTGTATACTGTGCATGAATTTAAGAATATTTTTAAAAAAAATGTTCAGTATGTGAGGTAAAACTTTCTGTAAGTTTGTTTATATAAAAAATACCTTTGGATTGGGTTCCCACACTCAGTATCGGGAGACGCCTTTTATTATTTAATAATAATTCGCAACGTGGGTTTCAAAGTGCAAGCTTTTTTGTGAGTGATTTTTGAAGAAGTAGGCAGGCTTTCATCAAAACAAAGTTCAAGCTAGGGTTAAATATAAAATATATATTAAATTGTGTTATTGCTTCTATAAGAAGACATACCTACCCTTTATATTTTCGATTTCGTGTAGCATTGGGGTGCGACTTTTTTACAGTAATCCTTTTCTTCATTAAAGAAGAACCTTCAGTTCAGTTCTGATCATGCAACGCTCGATAGAAAGAACGTATACATACAAAAATAGCATATTTACTTATGCATGTTCTCTACATCAAGTGGATTTTAAAACTCTGTGCATGGTTGGCAGAGTACACAAACACCAAAACATATGAAAATGTATAAGATATAATTTAAACTATTTTGAAAATTACATAATAGTAATAAGCAAAACAAATCGAGCCCAATTAGTATTTTATAGTGTGTCAACATCGTGCACTTTATTATCAGTATCCAAAAATACAAAAAGTCGGTTCCTTTCGATTGATACCCAGAAAATGAGTTAGTAGGCAGAGATCGGTCATAAACCTTTTGCATATTTCTTAAACAGGTGTTTAATAAAATTATCTGATTATATTTTAAAATTTGTTTAATACCTTTTTTTAATTTTTTGATTTTTTTTACGGAGAAAATAATCACATTCTGATTTTATCAACCTCTCTTCAGTTCTGCAAATTATATTTGGATATGTTAGATCTTGGCAATCTTAACAGAATCAACAATCATTTTTAATTTTGTTTTCGTTGTTTTTATTATGGCCCCGGAAGGTATATATATATGTATATATTTGAAATATGGTGCCGCTTCACACATTTAATGATATCATATGGAAGACCTGGTATGTAAGATTGTAATCTGTTCGTTGATGTTCTTAAGCTCATTTTAGAAAATAATTAATCTAGAAAGAAAGTCCAGGAGCATATCCACTAAAGTACCGTTGTTCGATATTTTTAGAATCCTTAAAGGAGCATGTTAGTCCAGAGTCCAAGTTCTATTTCCTTATATTTTAGTATTTTCGAAATATTCGGAGGATGTTGCATAACAATTAAGCCATTCTTCAATTCAACAACTTTAAATAATTATATTGTCTGTAACAATCCCATTTCACATTAGAGAAATTTCATTAGATTCATTTCACTAAGTTCTCGTAGGGACTGCGTAAGCACATTCCTAAGCGGAGCTACCGCAGGACTCGGTGGAACAAACAAAAATCTCAGGTTACATCCAGAGTCGGGCGCAAAAGATGTTCGTTAGCTCAGCGCACGGTGGTGTCGCCGAATTCATGTAGCGATAACATTTACTGGCAGCGTAGACGAAATTGCAACCGTTGCAATTTAAAGCAAAAGTCCGTCTCTGGTAGGATTGGGACGTCGGGTCGTCGTCTGCCTTTTAGAATCACTAAACTGCCGTTGTGAGTGTCGAAAGCAAATGGTTTTTGAGTCGCGGAATTATCACCACAGTGGGTTCTTGAACAAATTAGAGCCAGTCAAGACACCCTTACCTTCTCACCCGGAACGGAATATGGTTTTGGAGGCTTCTAAAGGATATCCAAAAGAAAGCGACTTAACCTCCAACGTGAGAAAACTCTGTCTCTGGTTGAGACAAGCGACCAACAAGACGACTCTCCCTAAATCGCTGAGGGACCCACAACAGCAACCGTAAACACCACCTCAGACCCTTCAATCACCCAATTTTTATTTCAACGGAGGAGACTTTAACCCCTGGCTGCGACGAGGGAAACCCACCACATCAACGGTCTACGCTTCCGCAGCGGAACCGTAATCGGAAAAGTAAGTTTAGAAGAACATTTAAACTACTTGGTTGAGAAAGCGGGAGAATCTGGTGATATCCCAGTGCGACGAGGTAGACAAGCAAATCACTAAATTCCGAGAACAAGAGGCTCCCATTGCGAAATTTAAAGAGGATACCTACCCAAATTTGAAGGATTCTCACGCTCGCTCAATCAAACAGAACAGAATATACTATATGTAGGTTCCATCACACAGGCGCGATTACCGCGCGTTAAGCGACACAATCTGTCCATTTGATTCCAATGTAAAATATCGCGATGCGTCCACTAATGAGCGGTAATCGCGCCTGTGTGGTGGAGCCTAATTTAGACCCAGAGGGCTTAGATATAAGCAGTGATTGTGAAAATAAAGATGTGGTCCGACCGCAGAAATTGTGATAAATTGGTAGAGAGAATCTTTTTTAAACTCTCACCTGTCCGATAGTTTGGGCGATTCGCGTTACGAACCAGTAAACATTGCGGGGCATATATGGCAAATTGCGCAAAAACGCCAAATAAGAAGTACAAACGGTTCCCCTTCTCTCGGGTTTACCTAGACCAAATTGAGCCGAGTTCCGCATATTTCTAGGACGCTGCAGACAGACCCGACTCTGCCTCACTTCGGAGAAAGACAAAAAGGCCTGCCTCCAAGGACGATACGTTTACTTGAAATTTTGAAATGTTGTTAAATTGAAATAAATACAGAGAACCCAATGGACAATAACAAAAAATGGACTGTTTGGAAAACGACTATGCATATAGCCTTTTACGGAAGTAAAAAACACAAATATTCCTGTAAAGAATCTTTATTTCTCATAAAATATATTTTTTAAAAGGTTTTACCTTTTTATCTCTCTCTTTTCAAACGAATCCATTTAAGCAAGTTCTTTTCACCAAAACGTTATAAAACACAACTTAATTCATTCTAAATTTGTTTAAATCAGTCTCCACAAATGACCTATAAAAACAAAAGCTTGTGAAAATAAGAGTTAATTAAATAGTTACATCTTAGCAACTAAATATATTAAGAAGTTAAAAGTAACAGGGCGGTATTATAATTACACGGATCTTATCTAACCTAATGCACAAAGAGTTTCATAACGTTTTTAACAGCGCAATTACAGACTGGACAACGCTTAGTCTTATTCCAAACCTTCACCGCACACTTGTAGCAACAACATAAGTGCACAAACTTACTGTGAACAAAGACACCGTTCTTGGGCTCCGAAAGGCAAATAATACACGAGCCGTAAGAGTAAGGATCATGATTGTCATCTTTCAAGTTTTTTCTGTTTTTAGGAAATATACTACCCTGCTCTGTGCAAGCCGATATACTTTTTACCAGAGATCCACTGCTACTAGGGTAATTGGTCTGAAGTGCAGAGATATCTGAAGTAAACTTTCTAACAAAGTTACCCGTCGGGAGCTTTTCTGTTTTTTGTAACTCGGTAATATCCTTGGCGTCGAGCTCTTCACAGACAGTGTCATCAGAGCTATCGCTCTCGTGAACCCTTTCTACATTTGGAAGGTCATCCGACATAGAAGAACTAGGGATTTCCTGACTTGAAGGCGCAGCGGAACTAATTCCAGAGTCCTTCTGAGTTTGCGTATTGATACACGTTGTATCAGTCTCGGAATTGCTATCGGCAAAAGCACCAGCATTGAAACTTTTAGCCATTCTACCAATTTTCGCAATGGGTTCAACTTCATTCGCAGAGACCTTCCTCTTTCTACTTACACTACTATTTAAATCATTCGAAATATTTGCACTTATGTTGTTTTGTGAACTAGACGCATTTGTACTAATCTGTTCCCCCTTCATTACCGCCGCAGATTTCCTTTTCCTTTTCGGTACGTTTTTTGAATAACTATCACTCCAGCTCTCCTCGTCACTGCTCGTTTCAGCAGCACTATTTAGTTGGCTTCTTTTATTATTTCCGTTATACTTAGGCGCGCCGTTGTAAGACTTATTCAGTTTATTTTTAGAAATACTATCAAATTTACCCAAAGAGTCGACAACACCGTTTTCAACTAGGGAACCATTTTTATTGTCCTTTTGGGGGCTTCGGTCCTTCGATATAATGCCTCGTGCTCTTCGTGAGTGCGGCGATCGAATATTTTCTATTTTTGTCCTAGATTTCCACTGACGGGGGCGAGGTGGAAAGTGATCTTTCCGTATCTGTAAAAAAACAATGGAGATATTTTAGAATTTGCGCTCGAACTGAACAATTTTCCTGTTTGCTTTTTACACAACAATTAGCCTTCTAGTATTCTCTGAATGCACTTCAATTTTCGAAAGGATTATTAGACGATTGTGATACTTAGTTTCTTGAACTACAATATAAGTAGCTAAGGAATATCTATTTCTGCAACATGTGTGGAAATTGACTGTAGAATTGAAAACAACATACAAAACATGAACATAACATAAAACACAATTAGTTTGACAATGGAAATGTATTAGTGCAAATCAGTAAAAATATTTTACCATATTCTCAATAATCACCAAACAAGAGGCTGAAAAGATGTAGATAAAACTGTATAATGCAAAACACCTTGAAAATAAGGATATATCTCCCACATTATTTGCTACTACAAGGTAAATGATTGCAAAGTTTGAAAAGATTTCGGATAACATGAATTGATAGATATCGTTAGATTTTTTACAGTCTGGGTAATTAATGTGTTGAGCTTCACAATCTCAAGTTATAATTTAGCCTTTTCTTGGATGGTAACTTACTGTAAAGATTACCAATTGAGGATGACTGATATTAATAGCTTATGATAGTGTTAGAGAGCAAACAGGATAATTATTTATTATGGTTTTCAATATACATATTTCAGGTGGAACTTTTTCATTTCATTTTTCCTGTTTTTCTTTTATTATGTGTTTTCATTTTCTATTCGGTTTTTCACTACTTTTTTATTTTCTGTATTTTAAATTTATATAATTTTTTCTTTTTCTTTTAGACGTTTTTTTCTAATGCCATTTTTTATTTATTCGTCTTCTTTTTTTTGGTTTGTTATATTTTTTCTGTTTGTTTTAATTTTTTCTGAGTCTTTATTTTCTTTTTTTATGCATCTGTTTTCTTTCTTTTATTTTTTTTTAATGTTCATATTTTTTTCTATTTTGAAATATATTACAAAAAATCAAGGCGAAGGCAATACAGGTAAAAAACATAAAGATTGTGTTTGGGTAAGTCCTTCCGTTAATGCACAAACAAGCTCGATGCGAATAAGTATTCATATCCTGAATTCCCTGAATTTTAACCAGACGTATATTGCTAAATGATTTATAAAAATACAAACTGCGTTAGTATTGTGCCTGATATATAACAACAAAACGGGGGGTACAATTCATGCATAATTTCGGTAAGAGTGCTAGATATTGCGATTCATATTAGAAATAATGCTTATGTTGATAAATACTATGATCTTAAAATATATTGAGCCATGAATATACAAGTAAGATAGATTGAAGCTTCATTTTAATCGTTTGTAGACAAATTTCGGTGTAATTATTCAAATGAAATACATAGTTTAGCTGCAGGTACTATCTGATATATTTAATTTTAACGAGAAATTAAAAGACGGGGAAACATTTTATTACCTATACTAGGGAAAAGCTATTTGAGATAGCAACGGAAAAAAATATTAGAAAGAATTTATTTTAGAAAAGCACACTCAGTACAATTATAATTGAATTGGGGAAAAGTTTTATTCAAATGAATGAAGAAATATTTTATTTTAGGTTTTTGGTTTTTCTACGCAAAATTACTTCTATAAGAAACACATTAGACTGAATTGGGTTATTGTCCCTGCTTTTGGGGTTTGGCATTTTCATTGAACACTCCTGAAGTAATTTTGGATTTAGATGGTGAATGAGGAGATAATCCCAACAAAAGTTAATCTTGCAATTAGTAGATGTATTTGTCTACAAAATATTACCTTAGTAGGATTTAAAACACAATTGTACTAATGCAAAAACCAATAAACGAAATATGAAAAGTGATCGTTCTGGTTATGTACACATATAATTACGTGATTGTTAGAATCTTTGACTGTTATTCTGACTAATTCATAAAATTCTCCTTATGAAAAGGCAGAGTGGTATTAATTTCAATTCAACATTTTTATTAAAAAGATAATTAATTCAAAATGAAGTTCGTCTAGGAATACTACCAAAGGTGCTAATCGATGAAAGTTACAATCACAATTAGCAGTAACCAAAGTCGTGTGAAATGAAACATTATATAATGAATGGAGTAATATATAGGCTCAATTGAGCCACACCGGTTAAAAGCTTTTATTGAATCAAAAGAATTTGCAACTTAGTATATATATTATAACTAATTAAGCTTTCACTATTTGTTATCCCTTTCTAGTTTGTCCAATTATTCTTTGACTTGAAGTTAATTTTCGTTTTATTACACTCTTTCTTATTTAAATTAGAAAGTATGTAATTTTTCGAGAATGGGCCGTATTCTTGATTCCTACGATTAAATACCGTTCGAAATGTAAGAAATTTAAAAGCATGGTGAAGCATTTCGAAATTTCAGCAACCATTGAGCTTTTAACACTCAGTCTGCTTTTAAGTTTCCTGTTTAAGATACCTCTGTTTCGGCAGTCCAGAGAGCTCTTTAATCACATTTTTCCAATTTCAACACGTTAAGCAAATGTGCACTTGCAATAATATTTCAATAAAATATAAAGAATAGATTGGAATATCACTATTCAAATAACTTTAATATAGCTGCCTTAATTTTTATGATCCCCTGTTAAAATTAAATATTATTTAATATCTGCCAGCGAATAAAAAACTCGAAACTAATTCTAAATTTTTGGGTTTAATTACCCATCACCTAATAACTGCCGCTTAAATTATTTTTACACAATATCTGAATATCCAGTACCCGGGTAATTTTAAGTACTTAGCAACCATTTTCGGTGCTTATTGTCCTAAATTTTAAAAGACAACATCTTATCGTGGCTTAATGAATCACAACTGGGAGTGTGTAAATAAAGTAGGAGCAGAAACATGGGAGCCAGAATGATTTTCTCAGATAAAAAGATGTAGATACCTTTACTTTGTCAGAATGAGGCTGTCAATTGAGCATGCGAGTCCCAAGTCCATACCTCCACCGTAAACAAATAATCGTCGAGACCACAAATCAGCACCAGAATGTGACTAATGAACTACTATGAATTCCCTTCGCGCTAGTAGGAATAGTTTTTATTTTCATTTTATGCCCGAGGTGAAGGCGCGACTCTCGAATGCTTTGCGTAGCCAGCACCAGCCAAGTTCATTCAGTTGCTCGCAGATTGCTGCGAAAGCGCGGAGCGCACCCCAATCCCAAATTTGAATTCCACATCAGGGGAACGCTCTAATGAAATAAAAAGCAAACCGGTTGCCACTTGGTGACGTTGAAAGCTCCACACGGTATGATTTCATTGCTCCCCGAGACGTGACGTGTACAAGAAGCATTTCTCGGTAAAAACGCTTTACTACGGCTGGCCGTGGCCGGCCGAGCCGTGACGCAGCTCATGAATGACATAAACCGCAAGAGCTGACAAGTCGAAACATGTTCGCCTGCAGCCTATTTTTGTCGCTCGCTCGCAGCAGCAGTTGAACTTTGTATATTCATGGACAATACGTTGGAATGAGTTCAGATATTAAGAAATTATTCCATGCCTCAGCTGAGGCGGTTGATATGAAACGCAATATGGCTAGCCCCGCTTAATGGGGAAGTACTTAGGCGCAATTAATTGATTTCTCACCTGGTAGCATTTCTCGCAGTAGCGAAACATTGGATTGTTTTGTTTATTCTTGCATTTAACGCAAACCCAGTAGTCGGCCGCGCTCAGCTCAGAGTCAAAGACATTGTCTGAGTCAGACTCCTCTGTATCGGCAAAGGCACTTGAGTAGCTCGTCGACGAGTTGTACACCGCAGTAGCGAACGCCGCCAGCATGAATTCCTCCTATTTCACATAAATGTCATTTCCTTTTCCAACCGCAAAACAACTTCCGAATACTTACATCACCGCTCGAGGAGTTGTTCGAGTACAGGTCCTCGCTGGCGCTAACGCTCCGCACCTCGTACTCCAAGACGTCCATAGTGGCGATGCCATCGGTCGTGAAAGATGAGTTTGAGTCTGTATCGCTCGAGTCCCGGCAGACATCTAGAATTAAAAAATGTATTAATAGGGACCATCAACGCCTACCCATTGGGTTAGATTTAGTCGCAGCTGTACTGAGCCCGGAACCCATTACCAGGCGCCAAGAAACGTGTACTCGCGCCGCGGATTTAATTTCTGCGCAATTCCACCTAGGTGGAGGAACCCTGCTCCCTGGTATGGCACACATTTAATCTCGCTTAAGCTTAAGGTCAAACAACCATGAAGTCATCATCTATCATCTACTTTTTGTGTTCACGTAAATTCGGCAGTACAATCTGAATTCGCTCGGCATTATCCTGAGGGTGACCTGCTCCTTAACAATACCCTCAATCGCCCAGTAAAAGCTCCCGATTGAGTCTACTGTATTTCTTCTATCAGAGAATCCCCCAGGCCTGGTCGGTAACAGCAGGGAGGGAGTGGAATGTAAATTTTATAAAACCCATAGAGAAGAGAAAACAAAGGTGAACTTGTGTTAATTTATTTCGCCTCGGCGAACAGTTCATTTTATTTGCACATAAGCACAAATGGATTTCGTTCGAAACGTGTCGAGACATGCGCATTTCGTAAGTGCAAGAATACTCGAAGCTCCCCCGGACAACTCGTTTCCCAAATCGAAAATGATTCACAAGTTCTGCGCCGCCGCCGCTCGCTTAGCGCTTCAGAATTCCACAAAAATTTCAAAATTATGTCACCACGTAGAATGCATTCTTGATTGACTCGAGCGAAGGTGGGTCTTCACCCTTATAACGACAATGCTGCTGGCCCATGATGAGAAAAGCCTTAATTAACGCGAAGTGTAGCACACGTCTTCCCTGAACCCCATTTTTTGCCCGCTTTACTTTCCAGTTAACCTGCTCGTGTGCCAGATACTATCTTATATCAATATTTCTCATTTGAACGCTACTGGTATTACATTATTACCGTGGCCGGCTGCTCTGTTTCACCACTCAGTCTGGGGGCAGCTAAAAGGTTCCGAAGAACGGACGCTCAGGTAAACAAATGAGGGCAATAAAATTATACAAATTCATTTCTTTGCTTGTTTATAATTCGACCCGAGTCAATATCAGAGATAATGAAACACCTTTTCGGAGCTTCAGCTAAAAGCTGGTGGTCATTTTACTTGTTCTGGTAGTTAGTTAAGTCGCGATAGAACACCAGCAACTTACTCTTTCGTGGCCCGCAAAAAACGAAAACCAGATAAGATCCTGATATTTTGAGTGTATTAAGCACTCCACAGAAGTGGTATTCCAAACGCTTAGTATAACTCTTAATATGAAGGCCTTGAGCCATAGGATCTAAAAAAACTACGACTGTCTAATTACTTTCAGTTTTAACTAAAACTCGTAGACTAGACATGTAACGCAGCAAATGTTACACTTTTTAGGTAGTTATAAAATCTTACCGTTCACTTGATGAATTACTAAAGAACATTAGTATAAAGGTGCTAATTTTAACGAAGAGGTATAATATATAAATAGAAACCATACACCTCCCCAGCGATACTGACGTGTAATTTCGCCCCCTGATGTAAATTCACGTTAATGGATTTAGTTATTAAAAATTAATTTGTAGTGAAAAAATAACAGCCTGCAAATGTGTTAATGAAACAAAATAATGCAAAAGACTTTAATGCTGTTCGTTTTGTTTGATGGCATCCTCAGTAGAATTCGAAATATTATCCTTTAGCTGGCACACTTCAGAAGAATCACATATGTAGCTGGAACTGTGAGGTCCGCGTGAACCCAGCCACGAAAATGTTTGCTGCGTGCCGCTGGCAATGATTTTTTTTGCTTTGAAAAATATTTAAGATACTCGTATAATGTAGTTTTGATAAATAGTAAAGGAAATATCCAACATTTATACACAAAATAAAAAAAAGGATGCTAAAAAACGTGGCAGTTATTCTTTTGATTAAAACGCAGGAGTCAATCTGCCCCACAGTGCCAGCTAAAGTTGAAATTCACATTAATTGTTTTGTTTTCCATATAATTATTGCACATTAAATTTCTTATATTTGTTACCCACTAATCCGTACCAAAAATCCAGATAGGAAAAGCTTGTACTATTTCTACTAATGGTAATAATTTTGGCATGGAACCTTATTATCGCAGGCCCGACGAAGAATTCAACCGTTTTTTTCTGCTGTTTCTTACCAAGCCAACCAAAGAATTAGGAGATAAAATTATTAATTATTTTTTTCGTATATTTCCAAAATTTATCATTACCCATGAATGGGTAGATCGCCAATATTTATTTTATCTGTGCAAGTTTTAACGCAAGTTCGTTAAAAAAGACTTCCTTCAAATTTCATTACCAACGCTGGTAAAATGTAGTATGAACTAGGAGACTGTGCTACGGATAAACGTGACGACATAACAAAAAGATTCTCAATCCTAAAATATTGTAGAAAAACGAAAGCATGACAGTATCGGTCAAGTTTTAAATTCAAACGGACATTTGTGGCGACCCGGTCCAAATCCGTTCTAGTTCTAGGCTATTTCTAGAAATTTGTTATATGAAAATAAAAGTCTTTTTTCTATTATATTATATTTTTGTCATGTCTTTATCCACATTTTATGTTGAAAAGATTGACAAAAAAAATTTATTCGAAATTCACGGATTTACAAACTCTTCTGTGTGACCCCAATGAAAAAAATATTATCCATAAGTTCCCGCGATTTAAGCTGTTCTATTTATCTGAAAAAAATGAGCTACATTGTATCATGATTAGTGTGAGAGTGAAATTAGCAAAAATGGCAGTTATTTGAAAACTGATTTTCGATTTTCCATCTTTTTTTGTAACAGTATGTAATTTCCTCTACAACAGCAGCCATGGAACATTATATGAGCAGCAAATTTCTACATGTAACTCTCACAATGACTACTGATTCACGAAAACGTCACTGTGAGTAATATCACGCAATTCGTCTAGGCAATTTCTAGGGGTTTGTCTGTTGATATAATATTCAATCAGAACAATTTTTTATATCAAAAGACAATGCTCATTTTCGAACTTAATATATTTTCCCTGTTCATGAACTAAACTGGATTTTAAACAAACAATTGTATTGCAGCACAACGATAAACCTTGGGAGTCAAGAGATACAGGGTAAATGTGTTGAAATTAAAAGTGCTTTAACTTGGAAACCAATGGCAGTTAGAAGGAAAACACTTTATTAATGACCTTTAATTGACACATCAAATACAACATTTTTAGGAATTGTTCATTTTTATATAACCAATGGATAATAGAAAATCTAGAGATGTGTATTAATATGTCATAGTTGTGCCAATCGTCTCTTAGTGACACAGAAGTCAACTCACTTTTAATCACTAATTGCAGCAATGCGTATCCTGCTAAACATTTTTAGATTGGTTCAGACTAGAAAATACAAACGATCGGCAAATACGAATCATAAGGCCTACTATAATACCGAATTGCAAAGACCTTCAGGTTGCAGTGCCCATCATTTGGGTCATGCCAATTCTTATTATTATTAAGGGCCAACTTTAATCAATTGACATGGACCAAAATTAGCTGAAGATATTTTTTATGGGAACGAGAAAATGCGTTAGGCACCATAAGTGGATAAGTGGCCGAGGCCACCCGTGTGCCAAGCTCCCCCGTCTGTCCGGGCCTACCAGCTAAAACCCCGCTCCCTGCCGCCAGGAACCACCTATGAAGGCATTACTTCAGGATGGAGTTTTATTTATCTGGCCCCACTGGGGACCTTCCTACCAAGGCTAACCCGCCAGCTCCCGTTCTTTGTTTGCATCCCTTTCTTTCTGACAGAGGATTCCCTTCACAAAAAGGGCGGTTCATTCGAACCAAAATTATTCAACGTCTTCAAATTCCAGGAAAAAATAACCAACATCTTTAAATTTAAGTAAAGAATAAAAATTAAAATGGTATTAGTGAGAAATTTCAAGTCCATATTCAAGAGCTTTATAATCACGAAGATTAAGCATAAAGTGTCAGAATAAACCCACATATCAAAGTATAAACCTAATAAAACATTTCGATATTATTCTATGTACCAAATTGGAATTCACGAAATTCCTCCGAGGGTAGAAAATGAAAATAAATAAATCTTTCGCGACAATGCGCAGTAGGTTGGTTAACAGCTCTCACACAGAGTTATGACAAATAAAAAAAAAGTATTTTATATTTGTTGTGTGTTTTCTTTAACCCTTAAGTGTGCTTGGAGTGTAGGCAGCGAGGATTTTCGCTCCGTTCTGTGAGCACTTCCAACTTCTAGAGCATAAAAAATCGCATTGACCTGCAAGTTTGTTGACGATAAAGCTCATCTCGGCTCTAACTTAATAGAAAAAAATAAAAGCTTCCCATTGAAAAAAAACCCCTCTGCACAAGATCACATCTTTTCTGATTTTATTTTACAGTCTAGCGCGCCGCCTGATCAAACTTTTATTGTAAAACTCATAATTCGTAATTCAGCCTAGTAAATCACGTTTTCTTAATATTTATAATTGTGTGAATATTAGGCTTCATTACGAATAAGCTGTTCTTAGAGGGAAAAATGATAGTCCCGAGATGAGTTGAAAGCTGAATTAATTAACTAATAGAAATTAACTTGCGCTAGATTTTACAGAAGCGAACGAAAGGTTAATTTAGCAATTTTAATTAGCAACGTTATCAAACATCGGCGCCTATTCTCTCGTTCACTAAAATAAACTCCCCTACTTATAACTGAACTACGTGTAATAGTTTTGATGTGAAATTTATCGACTGTAAAGCTATTATTTCATTTCCTTCCCGGTGAAGATTGTTTTTTGTGCAGCAATTCTACTCGTACTAGGTTGATGAAAATTACGTAATAAATTATTTTGCGTGGATATGAAGAACACGCCCTTAATAATAGATAACTTAATGTAATCGTATATATAAAGCTTAATCATCTTTTTTGTTGCTTTCCATTGGTTTCCGACATTTTAACACACGCAATAAGTTAACAGATGTTTCTTTCCATCACAGTTGAATGAAATTTAATATGTATTGTAGTCCTACCTAAAATCTAACAATTTACATATTGACACATCGCCGTGAATTATATAAGCAATTGTTACTACATACTTCTGCAGCCTTTTAAATTCACAAAGCCGGTTCTCCCCAGGGGGTAATTTTTAAAGTTCAATATACGTCAATCTTATACTACGTTATAAAAAGGGTTGAGCTTTCAACGACACTTGAGGTTAAACACAAATTATAATAAACCTTTGCTTCGATTATATTTATTTGGAATAACAAAATTATTTTTACAAACGAAATGGACGTTGCTTAGAGTTCGAACTAGAATTATATAAAAGAAAAAAAAAGCACGTAAGAAATGGTGACATCAATTTTTAATGACGTTTTTTTTTCTTTTGAAAGAATCTATAATATTTAATTAAACTACAGAGAATGCAAATGAGCCGTCGTTCGTAAAAATTGGTCTATCGGTTGGTGAAAAATAAAATAAAATGTATAACAAGTTGGTTTTTTAAGCTGGTCTGAAAATGTATTATACATTGATTTTTCATGTTACTATAATATATATGCATACATACAATTCAAGAAGAATGAATCTGAATCTAGTGAAGTCTATTTTGATTCTAGAATCAATGTAGCTCTTTGCTGAAATCGATGGGGTCAAGGGGCGAAGTATTAGTTCGATTCGAGATTACTCGACGGAACGTAATTTAGTAGATGATTTTCATGAAATTCCTATATAAACCTTGATATATAATTTAGCTATTTAAACTCGATTATTAGTTTCCTTCACCAAGAGGTGTTATTTCAATATTCGTACTCTGCCCAGGTGTATTGCACCTGATTCATGGTATGTACTTACCTTAAATCAAGTTTGCGTTTCACTGCGTTGAATATTTGACGTAGCTATGGTCAATTCATTAATTTTTTTAAATATATAAATTGTAAGAACTTTGTTCAAATCCTATCGAAAAAAGACAGTCAACTCTAACTAAAATTTGCTTGTTGAATGAATGGGTATGAGTATATGGGGGCGTGGAAGGTACCTCCACGTGGTGCCCCTGGAAACAGTGTCCAATCAAGCAACAGTAACCGACACTGGCCAAATCTTCCTCCAAACAGGCATCAATAGGCAAGTTTCATATATTGTTTCATCAAGTTGGCAGGTACGTGCGTTAGCATCCATTTCAAGAAAAGTTCCAACGTAACTGAACGATTGATGCTATGAAAAATGGACAAATCCTTTTGCAGCCCTAAGTTCTCTACAAATTTCTGCAATCAAAGCTTGTTTTGGTAGATTTAACCGTTTACGAGTTGCAGCATGTCAAACTGTGTGTAGTGTTTCAGCATCAACGATTTACGAGATAATTACGTTTGAATGTTTCTCAAAATAACGGCTAATGCACACCCGTCAATTTAAAAAATAAACTCAGGGGACACTCCGGAACATTTGGAAAAACAAAAATTGCCTTATGCATTTTTTGCATCACGAACCCACTTTTTATACCTGTTAGGCTAAATTAAAAATATTACGAAGGTGTCTCAGTCGTCAAGTGAAAATTATGGTACTATTAGGCACTCCCCAATACATTTACAATTACACTTTTTGTAGCTTACAATTAGTTTTCTGCTTATTATTTTGGGTTTATATAGTAATTATATTTATTTTATAATTTTAAGAGTAATTTTATGATTTCATAATCTTCAGAGTAATTTTGAAGTGAGTTCTTAGTTTTGTTATGAAAAATTTGCCAATATAAACTGCTTTGGAAAGGAGACAGTTTTTTAATCTTTTTAGATTTTCGGTTCGATTATTTTTTACCATATGTAGTTATTAAAAATACGGTATCTCTTCACAAGTGATGCTCCGACTCGTAATTTTTTCGGACTATAAAAACTTCTCTTATAAATTATAATTTAATTTTTTTATGTATAATAATTTTGTATATTTGAATTTTCTTCTTAAAAAATATTTTGTTAAGTTTTATACAAGACGAAAAAAATCAAAACAAAAATTAAAAAAAATAATTCTTTTTATCACTCTCCTTAAATTTCAATTTCATAATTAAATACAAATCTTCTTCAACAATAAAAGAAATAATTGGAAAACTGAGCGTCCCAGGTCGGTTTCTGCAAATAAAATTTACAGTCCAGTAGCTCGTTCCTCTAACTTTGAATAGAGGTCTCCATTCCAATTTTCTATTTGACGTCGTTTTTCAAAACTATATTACATATATCGATCGTTCATTTTCACCCAACAATTACCAACCAGTATATGTAGAAACGAATAAAATCAACTATTAGAGTTTAAAGATAGAATTTGTTTGACGTAATCGAATAGAGAATTTTCTCAATTGGAATTACAGAAACGAGTAGCAAATCTAGATAATCCCCTTTTCGAATTGAAAATGGTATACCTATTCCTTTCCTCAAAATCTATAGGACCGTATTTAATATAAAAATTACAGATATATAGAATTTCTCGCTTTATACGGTAGGGTAAAGGAAGCCGTTTCGCTTCGTCTTTTATAGCTGAACAGCATGTCATTTTTTCTTTCAAAGAATTTTACGTGAAGTTCAGCTATAAAATCTGAAACTTCACAATTCATCTGAGTTTAATTGTGTGAAAAAAAAACATACTTAGCAATGGTAATGTTGCTCGTTTTATGATTCGAGGAGTTGCACAAAAGTGATATATTAAGTTTTTACTCTATCATATACCTACTATCCCGTTAAAATTATGACTACCCAGAGGTGTCCCCGACTCCATAACTTTCCCATTCACCTAATGCTTGGTTTTACGAGCATAATAATGAACCGATGAAATTATGAAAAAAGTATCGTTGCCTTCCTTTGTCCGTGGGAATATTTAGGCCACTTGGTGCAGGTGAGATTACGTCTCAACTAAACAGTTAAACGCTTCACTGAGCACCGCTGGTTAATATGAGTAAGAGGAATTCTGATTTCCGACTATGATTTTGTATCTTGTCATGTTCATTCAGGCTCGGTCAAATCGGGGAATGTCTCACCTTCAGCGTGCATCACATAAATTCCGCGATGGTCGCCGCGAGTTATTGACCTTCCATTCCAATTTAAAGACTGATCAAAACAATCTTTCCCGCGCGCGCTATTATCATATGTGCGAATTTCTAAAATTCTCTCGACCTTAAATTTTGCAAGCGTTCCTGTCGTCGATACAAAAACCGGCGGACTCGACCCGGTAATCGGTAATCGCTCAATTGCCAGCTTCCTCTGGGGCCCCCGGGCGTCCATCCAGATGCAAATCTGTCCACAGTCTTATATTTTGTTCGATTGTTGTGTGCATTTGTAGGAAAGGAAAACTTACGTGCACAAGGGAATGCTTTTTGAATTATAAAGAATTTTGACCGCAAGTGTTTGCTGCGCGAGCAGCAGCTATCTGGGAGGTTCCGAGGTGTTACTAAGCGAAGATTAACTCGTAAGCACATCAAGAATTGACAAGTCTAGTCATGTTTGGAGGTAGAAAGTATTTCGCTTAAACGAGCTGTGCCGTGTGCTTGCGCGCTTCGGCCCGGGCGCTACCGCCGGCTGCTCTGGTGAAAATTGAAGCAGAAATAGGGAAAAGTGGCGAGTGAGGACTGGAAGAGTGAGGCCTCTCGCCAGTGGGGTTAATTTAATTGATCACCTTAGGTCGAAGATAATTGTCTGGCTAGGTACCTTGATTGGGGCTGTTCACTTTTTGGGGCGACTCAAATTAGCCGCCGTTCGTTATCAGAAAATGGACATGTGTTATGTGCTATCAAAATCAAAAATTGGGGAACTCAAGTGGGGCTAGCTTTGAATAAGACATTTAAGGAAGCGACGCTGAAAATTGTTGGGGTGCCCCTCATCCGCTGAACCCTCGTTAGCCCTACTTTCCGGATAAGCAGTAGGAACGTTGTCGTCATAGCCTGCACACGAAACGAAACTCGGAAACTAAGCGACCATGCACAAGAGAAATATCTATACCACAGAGGAACGGGGAAGAGAGAATCTCAAGAAAAGCTCCAGTCGCCGCCGCCGTCGCAAATCTTGCAAGAAAAAGTTCTTCAAGTGAGCCTCGAAGACTTCGACCTTTTCGGAAGTAGTTCATTATGAGCCGTTGGGCAGGCAGCACGTCTGGGCGGGAACCGAGACGATGGACTATATCGCCTATCAATGCAACGCTTGGCAGAACACTGCAGCCGTGCACTATCAGGAATAGAAAACTGTGCAGGCAGCCTCAGCGCAATTTGGGGACAATACGGAAGAATTTTACCGCTCTTATCAGTTCCATTATCCGATGGCAAACGTTTTTTGTGAATATCAACTGTGTGCAAGCGACTTTGTTGTATTTTTGAAGCTCTAGAGCGAGGTTGATAAGCAGTCGGGCGTGTCATTATCAAAATACGAGTACACTTGTTAATGCAAGGCACGATCTTAAAAATGGCGGTGTTTACTTACCAGTTTCCATGCAGTGGAAGGCAATATCATAAGTTGAGGCGTCTGATTCATCGTATATCCTCTGAGGGCTTTCTTTTGCCAGAGTTATGTAGAAATACGGTTTCCCTTTGGTTCCCTGCATTTTTGGCGATAATTCTCCACGTCGGCTCAACATCGGGGAATTTCCTTCCCCGTTGTTCATCTGTTGACGCCATCTTTCAATCTCTTCTACGGGTTGGGGAATTTCTTCGTTCAATCAAAATTAAATCCACACTGTGCCGCTGGGTACACTTTAACTTTTTTAATAATTACCTGATTTACTCAACGCCGAAATAGAAACACTCATTTTCCAATTTTATTAATTCCGGCACACAGCACTTTTAAATCAGTTATTTTTCCCGCACAACTTGCACCAAATCAAACTTGGCACTTGGCTGGAAGTATTGTGTGTGTCTTCTCTTCAATTCAAATGTCACCACATTGGCTCGGCGCACGGCTTGCCGTTTTATGGAAGTGGCCATGCCATGTCAACAGCACACAACGAAACATGTGTGAGTGTGGTTTGCGTGACGTTCATTTTCGACCGAATAATGTGGTTCGAGTCCAAGTGAGCGAAAATCACAATATGCTGATGTACAAGTACAACGTGCCGAGGCATTATGAGATTAATAATTATTATTGCTTTGACCTTTCTCCCGCGCAACTTTTGCGGGAGATTATTTAATTTAAATAATTTTTTTATTGCTACAGAGTAGCATTTACCCAAGCTTCCAACCGGCTACGGTAATTATTCGAAGTTCCCCTTTAGATAGCCGCTGTTAGCTGAAAACTAGCCGTAGCTGCGCTTCGTTAAATTCCCCAAACCTTACTTGATGTTCACAATGCGCAGAATCGGTGCTTCGTGCAAATGGATGCTCGCATTAAGTTGGTGCACAATGTTTTGGGCGGCAGAAATAAATTTTTGGATGCTAAATTTCCTCGCTAAAGACGTAAATGAAATTTCGCAATTTTACGAAATATTTTATAAAGTTGAGCTTGAATAGGTAAATATTTTATCCTTTTTATTTAGTTTTGACCTGATGGAAAGATATAAGAAAAAAGCAGCAGCGCGAGGGTTTGTATTATTTGATCTGGAGAGTATTTACATACATACAAGGATTTTTCTTTTAAACCCTCTTGTGCAGTTTCAATACTTCAAGGAGCTGGTTTTTCTTTATATTATTGCGCTATGAAACTTAAACGAAGTTTCCGTTTAACACCAATTCATGTTTTACTCCTCCATAACTTGAAAATAACATAAAATAAGTCTTTAAGTAATTGCGTTTATTGGCTATTGGCTTCACAGCAATACGAGGTGCAAAATGCGCTAAGCAATTTTATGTTATAATGAGCACCTGATAAAAAAGGTATTTAATTTTGCTAAACGTTCTTTTGGCAGCAAACGGTTGCTGCACAAAATACTGATTGGGAAACAGCATTAACA
This sequence comes from Neoitamus cyanurus, assembly GCA_947538895.1. Classification (NCBI taxonomy): domain Eukaryota; kingdom Metazoa; phylum Arthropoda; class Insecta; order Diptera; family Asilidae; genus Neoitamus; species Neoitamus cyanurus. Next base: position 37,743,650 of record OX384543.1, read on the forward strand.
CCTCTTTATCCGTAATCCAAAGAGTTTAGAAATTTCAAGAGAGCCAAAAATGAACATTTGTAGAAAACGGTCCTAATTATTTGGTTTGTGTATGAGATGAACATTTTGAATGCTTTAACTCCAAATAAATACATTTGTTAGTAGATGCCAACAGTGGTTTTAGTTTGATAATCGGGTAAGCAAGGGCAGCACCCATCTTGGCTGATATGGAAAATTTCTAGGCATCCCAGGTACTAGGTAGCATAGCAGCAGTGATGAAATACAGATACAACATTGATACTCGAGCACAAAGTATCGACACCTTTCAATATACCAAAATGATGCTTTCATATGGACGATGTCCGCTTTTTAAGCACTCTGATTGGTTGAATGTTTTGGCCGGTTTTGATTCCTTGCACATATCATGGGTGCATCGGAGAGGTATCGAATTGGATTCTTAGTAGAAAAGAGGAATTGAATCGATGTGAGCTGATCTCACATCGACATTTTGTATTGATCTCGTTCTGATCACTTGTACTTGAAGAGCTTTATGGAAAAAGGAATTAATCTAGATTTTTATCAAATAACAAAATAAGTTTTATAATTCAATCATTTCAATTGTGGCAAACAATACATACATATTAAAAGAGTAATTTTAAAATTTATTTTCTTATTGATAAAAATCTAGACTAATTCCTCCTTCCATCACAATAAGGCAAGAAGGAAAATTACAAACTATTAAACACTTTTTGTAAAAACTATCACAATAATATATTATAATATGTTTATATATTTTATATATATTATATTGACAAGCTATTTTACTTTCTTTGGATGCCGCCTTGCTGACCTTTACTTTTCCAGCGCGAGGGGCTTTGTCCAGTTCGCTGTGGAACTATCATATAAATTTAAATGTACAGATTATCTATAGTTAATAATAATTTTATTAATTATTTTAATAAATTTGCAGAAACAACGCGCATGCAACTCGATTCTGAAGGATTCTGACACTTTGCTGAAAATTGCGAAATTATTCACGAATACAAATTTGGTGCCAAGGATCAGAAAGACATCATTACAGTACAGTACAAGCAGCACTACGGCAGTCTTCAAATCATGGGACTACAGAAACTGAACTGGTGTTGATCCCACATTGCATAGTTTAGCATGGTTTTTAATTTAAGTCATCCTTTGTATCTTTTGTGTGTAGCTTGAATTAAGCGAATGAATAAATACGACTCATCAGTTCCAGTTTTTCACCCCACTAACCATTAATTTGTATTGATAGTAGGAATTGAATAATCCTCATTAAGTACGTAAAATAGTTCATGAAGATTTGTTGATGCTTGAGTATCGATGCGAAATGTTATCTGGGAAGTTTTTCAAACAGCAGAAGCATTCAAGTTCTGAGCTGTGAAGGTTTGAAGCCAGTTTTTTAGGAAAAGCCAACAGAGAGGATTTACTTAGCAAAGAAATAGGCCACAAAGCAAACCACAAGCACTCTTTAATCCGATTGTGCGGCGAGGGTGAGTGTAACCATGAACCCGTTGATATAGGAATAATGCAGTTGTAGTGATTTTCTGGGCCCATTCGTGGGCACAACTTCGTTGCGATCATTAATTAAGAAATTCTAGTTGCAGCGGGAAATTTGTCACAATTTGGCTTTTCTCAATCTGTGAACATGTTTAATATGTCTATTTGTGTTGAATACATTTTATATTTATTTGTAATTTATTTTTTTATTTGTTCTTAAATAATTTTATTTTTATTGTTTTGAATAAATTTACTTACACGGTTAAATTTCGTACATAAGTCCAAAGCTAGCATTTATGATGTGTTATGAATAGATAAACCTAAAGAATCACGAGATACTGTTGTAGTGATCGCATCGAAAACCCAGTCCAAGTAAGAAACCCTCTTTTTGCAGTGATCTTTTGTGGCTTCAAGCGGCTCCCGCCGTTATGGTGACTTTTCTGGAGTATGAACCCATACGGTTTTTATATCTGATATCAATAAAATATCACTACAAAGTCGAAGCGATATTTCTGCTATATAAAAAAATTTTCTGTATTCTCCCGTTAAAAGTAAAGTCTCATTCAAAGATGCACCTGGTGTCGTGTTTATTATCTTTTTATTGATCCGCCCGAGCGGTTTTTACTGTTGTGGTGATTTTGATTTTCTTATCAAAAGCATAAACCCATTTGTTTCTGATTTCCATATTTGATATCAAAGGCAAAAATTATTACTTACAAAGTCATTGTTGTGATCTTTGCTTCTAGTCATATTTTTGTTGATTTTGTTGAAGTTCTCTCGCTAAGAGTAAACGCCGCTGTTAGACCAAAGCGCGCTGTTGCAGTTAGTTTTGTGTGATATCAATCGCATAAGCCCGAACCGTTTGCTGATTTATTTTAGTTTTCCTTTACCACAGATTCACTTCTCTTTTGCTGATTGTGCTGTTCTAAAGTATTTGACTTATGATCACATACCATTAAGTTTAAAGCGGTAAATCAGTGTTTGCTTTGATGAATGTTTTTATCATTAGAAGTTAATATAAATTTAAACGTAGTAAATTCAATTTATAAAACACGTCGTGCTGTTGTAATAACTTTCTTTAGCTAATGTTAAAAAAACAATTTTATCGGGAACGATACATTCGTAGTGATTTGAATTTGTTCGTACATCCAATTTTTCAACCCTCTATCCGGTTCACAATTTTTGATTATACAATTGTAATGATTTAAAAAAAATTTAAATTTACTTTTATCGCGCAAGTTAAGTTGATAATTATTATAGTTCTTGAAGAAAATACTAAGGAGGTAATATTGTTTATTCTCTTTATATATCTCATCTAGTTTATATAATTATTTATTATTTTAGCGCTTTGCTGTTGTACTGATTTTATTTATACAAAATTTCTACAGAAAACATCGCAGTTGCAGGGGTTTTATTCTAGGCTCTGCATCAAATGCTTGAACCTTTAATCTGCATTTGAAGAGATTGTTTATAAAATGTTTGATTATAACTCTATTGCACAAATTTACATGCTTATTACTATATTTTTAATTCCCACTTTCATAAAACTTTGTTGCCCAGAAATAAAAATATTTCCGTTCATTTATATATCAAAGTATTTAAAATCTTAGATATTACATGCATAAAAACACTTAGCAATTATCTTTGGGTGGTTTTCGAATGGAAAAGGGCTTAAACGGGATGGGTCAGATGGTTCGACCGCCTGTTGGAGAAATTTCTGCAAAGTTTTTCCAATGTGTACATGTACAGTTCGCTTAGGATAGAATTCGTATTCAGCCGGTTTCGTATGGGACGGCCGGATGTTGCATAGGATTCAGAACAAGTGACTTTTAATATTAATTTTAAAGCCATAGTTACTCTATTTTGAGGCCCAATGTCATTGTTACGATGGGCTTGATTTTGTTGCTTTGATCATCAAGCGTGGCTAATATAATTTGTGGATAAGAAGTCTTCAACAAAGAAACAAAGAATTCAGCAAAATAATACCCCAATACATTCTCAAACCGAAATGTGGAGTATGAGTTGATGGTCATCACGTTCACCCGATGTTAATACGTCCAACTAACAACCAATTAATTGTATTGGGCTATTCTTAACTTGCGAGTGATTTATTAAATAAAAGTGCGCGTCCTTAGGTTTTTATACCGAATTAGTTTGCACATAATTCAATTATTATTTTTTAGAATAAAATTAATAGAAATAAAAATAATAAAAAAATTGTGGGTAGTAGTCGGCGTTACTAACGTGAGGTTTCCGTTTCCAAAAATGTTTTGAAGTCAAACTTCTTTTTCGGTGGGTCTTTCGCACGAAATCAAGTCATTGTGATGAAACGTAACAGCAGAAGAAGAAGCGAGTACACAGTCGTTCCTCCGCCTGGCCTGGCCGTGCAGCAGTACAGTGCGAGTAGGAAGGGGTAGGTGGCGGGAGAGTTCGCGTGCTCATAAAACAAAATATGCGAAAGCAAAGTTGACCAACCCGAAGTTTCGCTTTTGTAGGTTCACCGGTAGATTATTGCCTAAACACGAGCTTGTCACAGCACAGTATTTTTCAATGTATAATTCATCAATCATTTGTAATGATTAAAAGATCTTATTCAAGAAATTGGTTCAAGTATGGATAAGCAAAACCTTGCAAAAGTATGTTAAAACTTCACATATCTAAGATCATAACCCCTTGAAGATCACTTTGCATTTGCATGCACTAAATTAGCCACTGCATCCCGTGTACATGATGGATGCATTTGAATGTTTTGCGTCATAATTTGAAATTGATGATCTTGGGTATCTAAAACACAAACCATTCTCATCTGCATGGGTGTGTAGAATCAATGCATTTGTAAGGTAATTTTATGGAGGCCTCAAACCAGTTGTGCTCTTTTTTACAATAAAGATTCATTCTCAATGGATAAGTTAGATGAATTGGATGAGTTTATAACATCCAGCTGTGAAACTTTGCAGGATTTGAACTGAATGACAGAGAAATGGAATTTGAAAGTTTATTTAGTGAATGATTGAGACTCCAAAATAAACCAGTTTTCCCTTTTTCTGAACGTTTCTGCTTTTTGATCGATTGAATTTTTTCATTTGAAAATAATATACTCCCTCCATGTCGAAATGATTGATGATAATTTTGAGTCCAATAAATTATTCCAAACAATGCTATTCAAACGATCGATAGGCTCATAATTTGCATTTTTGAATTTCAGTTTCTACCCACAATTTTCCAAGTAATTCAAATTGTCAGAAATCTCAAACGATGAGATGAGCGCAGGGTGGTATAAACCTTCTCTCTGCAAAATTATGCTTACGTCGTGAAATTAATGATAGCGTAGGTATAAAACGTTATGTTTTGAGTGAGTGAAAGGTTAAAGACAATTTGAGAAATTTTCCACATTTTAGGATGGTACGAACATCGTGACATATATAAAGTTATATTATTTTTATCTGAAGGGATGTCCGACAAGTCAAAGTTGTGGCAGGCCTGCATCTAGACGGGGGGCTAAAGCCCAACCTTTGGGGGATCCTGCACCGTGCAGAATAAGCTGAAGCTTTTGAAACCCAAGTCAAGCTCCGACTATCCGTACACAGTGAATACACGCATCTTAAATCTAGTACTGAGGTCAAGACGAAGCGAAATTTTCTATGAGATTTAAGCATATCTTTACCTTTTAGGTAATTTATTAAATTTAGCTTGAATTACTGAAAAGGAGAAAAATGATTTACATGAAGAAAGGTTGCTATTTATTTAATATTATAACTTCAGTATCAATTTTTGTACAGTTATTTATAATTTTATGCTCGGCTTAGGTTAGGGGAAGGTAAGGTCTCCCTCTGTTACGCGACAGGGCAGGCGGATGAACAATCGAGCTAGTTTTATAAATTGCTGTTCTGTGTAATAGATGTTGAAGTCGCTCTTCTTGGTGAATGTGGGACTTGTGAAAAATGACACCCCTTTACTTTTATATATACTAACTTTACCTTGTAGAATCAATTATCAGCATATTATGTAGGTAGCCGTGGGCAGCTGTAGCAATATGAAATATTTAAGATGAATTCACCAAACTTTGTTCGCCAGTTCTTAGTAATATAAATCGACAAAATTTGATAAAAAATACTAATGGAAGCAGAGCTAAGTTTTTTATGTACCTATAGTAATATGGAATAAGGCAACAGGGGCTAAAGGTCACAGAAAAAAAGACAACAGTTAAACTATTTATGTACTTTATTTTTCTTTACGTACAATAAAGTTGTTTTCTCTTTAAGGTCTATATGACACAGTTAAAACGGTTTAATTTGGTTCTCTCTATTATTGTTTAGTATATAACTTCCATTTGTCAATAATCAATTTGATTTCATTTGAATGTAATAATAAAGGTTACCTCCCACTAACTATGACTTAAAACGCTAGCAATAGTATACAGTAATACTACAACTTGTAAAGAAATTAGTTGCATTTATACACAATAATGCCATTTACTAGGGTATTCAGCTGTGTGAATTACATGTTCTGTTTTCTTTTTGTTGCTTTGTGTCTTGCATATATAAATATTCTCATTTATAGTTCTCGCTTATTTTTACATTGCTATTTTAACTTTATTTACTAGATAATTCTTAGTGTTCCACTGTACGACTGATGCTATAATTTTAATGCGTTGGTGTAAGTTGGAATGTTTTCTATCGTGTTCACTGATACCTTAAGGTTTTATGCTTTTGCTTACATTTACAAAGTACTCAAGTGGTTTCAACTTAATTTACAGCTAAACGAGTTGATTTGGCGAAAATAAATTTACTTACAGTTTACAGTTAAACAAGGACTAAGCAAAATAGTTGTCCTCTCTTTTCCTTTGCTTCTTTATTATTTTGTACTTGAAATGCTATTTGTAACAGTGTGTTTCTTATGAACAGGGGAATTGGCGAAGTATGTTAATAATGTGCTTTTCGCGATTAGGACTTGGCGAATGTGTTTGAAAACAAAATAAGTTTAATTTTGAATAAAACAGAGGCATATTACCAATTCAGAACATTTTATACTCAATTAGGTGTTGAGTATTGCTTCCACGTGAAAGAGGTTTGTCTAACTAGGGGTGCTAGCATTTGTTTGGCTATTTTAACTCCTAACTTTGGCTATCAATGGGTGTGCTACTTTTCCTAGATACCCTCCATTTGCGTTAACTTAATCGAAATGAATATTTAGTGAATTGCATTTCTAGGAAGACTTCGTTAGTTGAATGGAAGACATGAAACAGAAATAATACTTTTGCTCCGAAAACAACAATAAAAACTAATAATTATAACGTTGACCCGTAACATGCGAAATAAGGTTGAAGATAATAATAATTAATTATTATTTCCTTCAAAACATGTTGGTACGTAGAGTAGTTATATAAAAAAAAATACAATTAATATACCTATATTAGGTGAGTCGAAAGTACGTGCCTGTTTGTTGAACAAATGTCGATAATTTGTTTGATTACCCGGTTTCAATATTTTCATTAACAGAACAATGCTTTGCAGGCAGCTTAATCAGGTGCGGTTGTTTGTTTATTAGTACAAGAAGAGTGTTGCAGAAGAAAAATGTGGTTCGCTTTTGTTTGGAAGCATTTTTTTCCGTTTTAATAGACACCACAATAAGTTTTAAATAAAGGCTGGTAAGCCAGCTGCTTCACAATAACCCTAGCATGTGGATGGGTAACTTAACCTAGAAAGATATAAAATATTTTTTTTATCACTTTCATAGACTTTGGCATTTCAGCCAGACAAATTTTAGTCAATGTTTGATGGTGAGATGATATGAATGTATTAAAAATTAAAGTCGAAGAATTTTCTGAACTTTAAGAAGTTAGTAAGGAAAAATTGGATGCTATTTTTAATGTATAAGTTAAGTTAGCCATACATGCTCCTGTTAAACATAAATCAAATATAAATTGCATAAAGCTTGAGCAAAATTGATTCTTTAATCATAGCCAATTGGGTTGGATTTTGGATTAGATTAAAGATACATATGTACATACATATAAGAAAACAGAAACTAAGCATTATTTTTGTATATACGAGAAATTTTTTCTAATTCTGCTTTATAAGAGATGGCAATTTATCACACGTCTGATTATATCGTTCACATCCTCTATAGGCATAAACACAAGACTTTAAGGAAATATGTCAAATCTAGTAATATGTATGTAGTAAATTTTTGAGAGCGTTTGGAAGGGTTGGCGTTATTTTGCCACAATAAAAAAAATATATTCTGTGTTTTAGTACAACAATACTTTTTGTGTGGGAAAACCATTCACACATTCTCAGATATACTGGAATCAAAACCTGCGTACTACAGGGTGTAGCTATGCAGGATTCATCACAAAAAGCTGGGATTATCTCATCCCTCTGTATTTTATGGAATTATAACGGTATTACATATGTGGAATGTTTGATTTTACTTGCTATAGATTTTGCCGTAGATCTGTCAATTTTGATATTGAATAGTAAAATCAAACTATGAGATTTAAAACCGTGCGCCAGCGAATTAAGTAATATGTGTGTGTGTGTTTACGTCATTTAATGAACGGAACAATGACCTGGTTAGTATTGTTTTACATTTAAAAATATTTAAACCGCTTTTTGTATGTTTCATTCCTAGCAAGAAAAATAATTGTGAAGCTATAGATAGTATAGTAGAATTATAATAATTGGGGCATCATATTTTCGCTCAACCAAATATAAGTACATTTATTTCAACAAATTGTTATTTGTAAAAGTTTAACTGATGCAAATGCAAGAAAACTGGTATCAATACATTTTTGGTTAAAAAAATGATAGAGAAATAATAGGAAATAAAACACATAATCACAACAACAATACTAAGAATAAACAAAAACATAGTCCTATCCCACCGCTTATAACTGTGACTGACTTGACAATGAATGTTCGTTAGCATGTTGAGCATACAAAATGTGTTGTCGAGCTAAACGAACTGGTGTGTAATTCTTAGGAAGACATTGTCGTGAACTGCGTCTGAGAAGAGTGCAGTAGATAAAAAGGATGCACGGAAGCATTTAGGTAAACATACCTACTTTTTTTTCACAGAAGACAAAGCGCATTCAAAACATGAACCGCCCGGCCCGCCGGGAGGCATCTTGTCGATGATGTCGATCATCGACATCATCTGCTCCGTTAACAATTATCCGTAAACGTAAACAGTACAATTTCCGAAAAATATTTCATCGTCAACAAATTTAGCCAATCGATAATTATTGTCCTCTATAGTACATGTAGTTGAATTGAAATCACATGAAATTATAATGTAGTTCTTTTGATTTTCATAGTTGGTTAGTATTTAATTGACCATCGAAAGAACACCCAATGATTCGTAATTATTTTGCTTTGTTTCCTTTACACTTGGCTTAAGATTACAGCTATAATTTACACACATCGACTTGGTTGGTTTCTTATTAAAGCATTGTTTATTTACAGAGCATTACCACGATGCTGGCTGTCCACTAGGACTTGGCTACTACTTGAAAATATTTTAAAGCTACGTTTCGTAATGTCGATTTCTTGTGGTTTAGGATGTAGGAGCCTGCTGTTAACAATCCCTATATACAGTTAGATCTCTGATGGAACTGTTGTTTCGAATACGTTAAAACACTGTGATCCGATTTGTGCCCTTGACTCGTCAATATGCTTTTCTGTCCTTTTCAGAGTAGCGATATGTTATTACATTTGTGTGACCTTAAAGCTATTGTTTGGGTTTTTAGTCGAGAAGCATCCATATTAAAATATTAGTTTTTTGCACGCTGGAGTATCGTTTAAACAAACGAATAAACGAAGGAAGCTTAAAGGATTGTGTTTGGGGGAGGAGTGAGAGTGTAATTTGCAAACGAGGAAATTAAATTTGGCTGATTTGGGCTGAAACTATTACTTTTAATATAAATGGTTCTCAGCGAGGATATGTAGAAACTGGGAAACATTTCTGTGATTACCACAAGTAGTTATGTATTTTCTATTCATCTGTAGTAGCTTTTCTGTCTTGACTAAAGCACTGAGCGTACATATTTACAAGATTTGTTTAAATAATTCCAAAAAAATTATGAGTAGAAAGCCGGCCTAGCGCTACTGTTGCTTGCGAACTAAATTCTTTTTATTCCACTTATACCTACCTTTTTGTGTTACATACGTACAATTTTGTGTTTTATGTTTTTTTTGTGTGTATGTGCAATTCCGATGTTGAATTTTTTGTTTTTTGGCTTGAGAAAATTCAAAACTCAAGATTTACATACATCTCCGCATATTTAGCTCATTTTAATACATTTGAAACCACAGATATATTTTAACGAGTTTTCATTTATTTTATATTGTGTTAACATAATCTTCCTTACCACTGCTAAGTCTATATAAAAATATACTCGTTTATTTACATGTTTCTAAAAGCACTTTTCATTAGAGGATTTTTGCGTGAGTGCAGTTTCTGCGAAGGGACGTAAATTGATACGAAGAGAACTCGTGATCATGAGTTGAAAGATAATTTAAATAGGTCAAAAGTGTCAAATTAAGTTTCTGTTGAGAAGTTGAAACTAAGAAGCGCATTTATATATTTGTAATGTGAGCTGCGACAGTTTTTCCTAACCCCAATTCCCAATTTATTTTGAATGACTGTCCAAACAAAATAGAAGCAATATTTGTTCCGTATTTAGCGTTTACGTGTACATCGCTAATATTTACTCAGTTGCCTGCTTGTGAGAATCTTTCAGTTTTACGCTTGGAAAGAATGGATTGATAGTATTTTGAATAATTATAATTGTTCAAACTTAGCGCAAACGAAGACCCAATGTTGCTTTGTAGTTTACTCTTTAGGTCTGAATGAGAATATTCCTCCTTTAAGGGAGAATTATATCTTAGATAAAATGTAAAATATTTAAGAGAGGAGAACATTTATTATAGAGTTTTTTGTTTTCCCAGCTCACTCTCCGTCCGCCGATGAGTTTTGATTATTTATTTTGATTTGCAATGAGATCATAGAGATGTGCGTGTAATTCACATTACGACTTAACGTTAAGTTCCGAATTACGTCTTGATACGAAAAATATTCTATAATTGAAATAATTCGCAGTAATTGAATAATTCAAACAATCCATTTGTTTTGCTACTTTGATTTAAATATTTCAGTACATAGTAAATTATGAGCTGGAAGTAACCACCATATTTATTTATTTACCAAATAATGAATAAGCGGGATAAACACTTTTTAATTTATAAAAATAGGTCTGCTACAGTAAATTTTTTATAGTGAATAAAGTTGTCGTATAATGCAATTTAATTTATGAAGTTATTTTATACATATTAAGATAAAATCACTGCGCCATTGTTCGATATTAATACTTTCTGGTGTCTGTGCGGTTTGAAAATTGACAAGACAGACGCATGAGCGAAATTAAAGATGTTTTGTTAAAATACTCGATTCAACATTGAGGGAGGGCTTAACGGACAGAGTGGAAGCTGAAGTGCAAACATAATTTTTCGGTTTTTATTGTATCTCCGTTTTTCTTTGAGGTAGAAGGGTGCGAGGGGTGTCAAAAAAAATCGATTTTGTCCATATATTGATTTTATTGAATATTGCTCAAAACACCACTTGTTTTTGGAGCACCTTTGATTTACTTCCCTTGGTAATGCTGGAAACTCAATAGACGACACTGGGAAAAAAAAGTAAATGCATTAAATTGTTAATTAGGAAATGCTCTGTATGAAGCCCCAAATTTTGTCATACCCTATTTTTTCATTGTCTGCTCATAATTTATTTATTATTTATGTTACTCTAAAATGTTAATAACACAAGCTGTAAAGAAGCTGTACCTATGAAAATGCTCTGTGCAGTGTTTGTCAGACTCACAGTTTTAGAAGTAAAAGCAAATTAAATTCCTTATTTTAAAGATGGCGGGCGATTAGCAACATTCCCCGACTCGGAAACCCGATGACCTACGTGCATTGCTATGTGGCGATATTATTTCGATACAACATTTTGGTGTAAACGAGGAGCATATTAAAGGTGAATATTAAGAGCAAATAAATGTGCCAATAAAGCGCACAATGGTGTGTGACAATCATAAACAACACAAAAATTAGCTCCTGAAAATGTATCGGCCTGCAGATGATGTTAGTTCTTATTATCAACCCCATATTTCGGTTTGACTTTTTTTGGTCAGTGGCAACTAACGAAAAATCCTCTTGAAGTGCGAACGCTATTTACATTTACACTCTGTATGTACAATATATTTAATCGAGTCGACGATTTTACTTACTATGTCTCATCAAATTGTTTTCAGCGTTTACTATATGTACACAAAGTTTCTTTTTTTTATTAATTAAGTTTTATCTTACTTTTCTTAATGTAAACACATGATACAAAATTGTATCAAAATTATTGTTTCATCGTTCTAGAATATACACTTTCAATGTTTAACTAACTGTCTGGTAATTTCTGTAATATACATCTTCCGTATAAACATATTTCTTCAAAAAAGTATTTCTCTCTTTACAACAACAATAATTAGTAGGATAACTACGGATTCTAAGTGTCTTCTTAGAACTTGCTGTTATATTGCCATGTCGTGTGTTGGAAACGAAATGCGTAATGTAGGCAGTAAGTATGTTCAAAATTCTTAATGCAAATTTCACTTATCTACGGGTTTGATATTAAAATTGTTGCGCTTGTGTACATTTTTTTGATTGTTTGCATTTATAAAAGACATTTCGAATTGAATTTTTTTTTTGATTTTGACGAATTGGTGCAGTGCCATGTTTAAGTTTTTCTTGCTTTTTACATTTTGCTCTGTGGGTAAGCGTTACGTAAACACTACACAGATCATTGGTGTGACGTGATCTACTTTTGCTTTGTTAGAACAAACAATCCTCTCTACATTCAATGGAGAATTTGGCGCCGTTTGATGCACTGAAACTGACTTTTGTCAGGTAATTGCAAAAAGAAAATCGCTTAGCTTTTAATGGGTCTTCAAAATCAAAAAGTGGGCAAACCTTTGTGACACCCATAAGGGTTAGGAGTTGTTGCGTATGTGCTCTTACTTCTCTGAAAACTATATTCTATCCGTCCTAGGGTTTCTGATAAGGTAGACAAATAATACCAACATTATAAATTGTGTCTGCATGGGTTAATGATAAAGCGACACCGTAGTTCTCCATATTATAATTCTAAGTAAGCAAAATTGCCAAAAAAAAGTAGCATTACGGTCGACGACACTATCTAGCGACCATTTTGGTGAGTTTCATCAGTATGACAGAAAAGCGTAATGCATATCTACTTGAAGAGAAGAATTTTTGAAAGGGGTTAAATAAGTTAAACTAAACATTGTGCGTTCCTTGTCATTTCTTTGTGTGTATATTCATACTTTAGGGGAGAAAACATATCTTACAGAAACAAGTTCCAAGTTAACAGAAACAAAAGTACCACAGCAAGTTCCTTAAAGTAGTTTTAGCACTCATGTAAGTTTAGTTTTATTATAAAATATCTTTGCGCTACTCTAGGATTACTGCTAACAACATTTTACAGTTGGTACCACTTCTTATCTTTATATTTAAGCATTAATTGATGCGCTGAGCCGCCGAATTCCTGAGCTGTATTGGACATGCGTTCGGCCCGTTCCTCCAACAAGTTCAATTTATCACCTCTCTCCATTGCTAATTGATGTGCTCGACTTATTTCTGACGATGCTGTACTCGCTCTTTGGCCTAACTGTTCTATACTGGGGCCAGGAATATGCTTGGCCACTGATCGATTTGCTTTCCCACTCTGTTCTCCAACTAAAAGTAAAAGAACATCGTTAGATTCATCTTCTCTCAAAAAGTCCATTCATGTAGATTATATGTATGTGGAAGAGAAGCACCGTATGCAAATTATAGGAAGGTTGCCCAAGAAGTAGCCACAATAACTTTCAGGACATTGTGAATTTTTAAGGCACACGCACACACACACATACATACACACATATGCATACACTCTCATCATAATAAACGAATATGTATGTTCATACATACATTTAGTAGGTACAAATTTCCACACTACTGGTGTCGCAGAAGCGACCAATCTTTCGAAGATTTCCACATCCCAACGTTAAAAAAACACATGCATACATACATGCGCATACATGCATACAAATCCACACACTCACACCGTGCTCGCGTGATTAGAATGTAGAATCAACTAATTCCAAGATTTCATAATAGCGACCGACCACCATCAACTTCAAGGGATTTCTAGAGGTTTTAAATATATCAGATGTCGAGTCTATCCTTAAATTTTGAGAATTCACTATGGCGATTAAATTAATTAATTAATTACATTTCCGACCAGTCTTATTTTTAGTTATCAAAAGTGGATAAGTTCGGGTAGGACCGAGTATAGTTCAGCTAGTTTTTAATAAAATAATACTTACACAATTCTTCTCTGTCCAAACTTCTGCTACCGCCTCCGAAAAGTCCTTTGAAGAAGCTCTCTTTTGGTGCTTCCGGCATGTCATGCGGAACGAATAGCTCACCCATCATTTCATTGAAAAATTGACTATGGAGTACATTTTCGGTTATTTATGTTTGCTTAGTTCTAGAAATAATGAACGCTTGCAACTTACCAGAATTCTGCACAAATGGTGAATTTTTGAATTTCGGTGGGTGACGCTAAATACAGCCCATGACCCTTATTACTAAAGCAGAATGTCTTGGAAATCCTAAATAATGTAAGCATTTAATATGTGTTTCCAATCATTTTGGGGTGTGAAATTTAAGCTTATGTAAATCACATTAATTTTGGTTATAACATAATTTCAGTGTCTTGAGCTGTTCAATTTCGTTTTTTTAGTGAAATTGGTAAGGCTTTTTGATATGTCAGCTTCTTAGAGCTTTGAGTTCCAATTCTACGTCGCATACCTCATGCACAAACAACTTTATTTTATACATGAACTGACAATGCAATAATAGGCGTGCTGGAATATTTAGAGTACTTTTCGGAATAACCATGTATTAGAGCAATGTAATGAAGTTCAAAAATTATCGCTAATGGCTTGTACTAGACCTGTGGGTAGTAGGATAGTTTTTTAGTACTTGGCAGACTAATACATGGTTACTTTTTAAGGAATATTCAAAATGCATGCTTTTAGTGTCAGAAGTTTTGTGCAACAATAAGAAATTTTTGAGATATTTAAGATAAAGCGGAAGTGTGTACGTATATTGTGGCTGTTGGGTGTCCGTGAGAAGTAGAAGCTCAGTGTGAGAGTGTATGGAGAGACATAAATTATACAAGGAACGTTTTAAAACTTTTAAAATTATAAGGTCTACAAATTGTGACAAAGCGTAAAGTTTCGCTGATTTGGGGAGACACAAAACATATACATATATAGGTAACAAAGGGGAGTGTAACATTAAACTATTTTTAATATCAACAGCGGCGGTTGATCGGCTTTTTGCGTATTTACATCGTCCTTATGGTTCACTTTGCAATTTTAACGAATGGATAACATAATCGATAAGAACGTGACTTTTACTCAATGACCATATGGATTTGTGCGTATCGACTCGCTCAACTGTACGAGTTTACACTGCGTGATTTAGATGTGTTGGTCAAATGACTAGATGACCAATTCGCTTTTAAAAATTACCATGGACAACTTTGTTTTAGGTGATTCTAATGAGTATTGTTCAAAATTTATGTTCAAAACAAAATTCTCTATGAACGAACGTATTTACAAAATCATAGGAAAAAATACATGTTGAAAAATATCGCTAAGTATATGAAATGTAACTTCAAAAACACTAAAATGTATGTAATCAACGGTATCAATGTAAATGTATTGTACGAGTAGTATGAAATTGATAGCCACAACTTACTGGTTAGTATCCTCGTGCACAATTAGTTGCTGGCCCCAAATTGAGAGCATTGGATCTACAATTCCTTGCTTACATTTTGTCTGAAAGCTAATGGTAACAACACAAAACGATTATATAATGAGATAACAAAGTCCTGGTGGTGGTAGATCGGGTTCTTAGCGATTATGCAATGAGTCCTACTTTTTGTGCACTCATCTGCACAATGTCGATGTATTTTTTTTCCATTTCTGCGAATTTTTCTTGGTATATGAGTATGTCACTTTGATGGCTTTATGGAGTCATGCTGTTGGATGTACGTACTTGCTACTTCGATTATGTGATGCAATGACTATTACGGCGTTGACCAATGCACAAAACAAGTTTCAATTGCGGGGATAATATTTTTGATAGCAAATCGCCTTTTGTCATGTTACGTTTTATTTATTGATAATTGTAAAAGCATGCTGCTCTAAATGTAGATACACAAGCGCTGTTATCTATCTATTGATGATATTTTGCCAAATCAATGAACTTTTTCTGCTATGTCTAATCAATAGGTTTTATGGCTTTTTCTTATGCTTATGAATTAACGTTTAAGAGTGTTGCTCAGGGATAAACTGATGCTAAATCAGGAGATGTTTGTGAGTATGCGCCGCCGTTATTAATGAATAAAATAAATGAAACAAAGTCTTTTGATTTTATGTAAAAAAACTACAGTTTCGCTTTTGATATTGAATTTTGGAATCAGAAGGAAATTATCTGGACTATAAAGGCTGTCAAATTATTATGGTATTATAAAAAATTGTTTACACAATAAAGTATCTCTTGTATAAGCATAGAAATAATTTTATATCAGATAACTATCTCCCTAACTATAACTAATGTTTGCGTTTATCCGACACATTTAAAATTGAGTTTTTCCTAAGAAACGACGTGAAGGCGGAATTTTACATTTTACGTTGTTTTATTTGGATGCACCAATACACGTGCAAACAGATACCATAATTAGTAGCATGTTTACGTGATGTTGATAATATTTGAACGCAATTAAAATAAAAGGCCAATCTGGGGACGGAAATTTTAGCAATTATCACGAAGGCACTTAAACGTCAAGTAGCCAGTTGTTTCAAATTTATGCATTTATTTTTTATTTATCTTCAGTAATACTCTCACGGTCAGCTCACTCTTTCCATTTCTTAAAGAAGTAAAAATGTTGATTCGAATTTAGGTACAAGTTTTACAATTATTGTTCTACTTGGACGATTATAGCGACTAAAAATTGGTATTAAGGTACGTAAAGTAACAGCGATAGAACAATTTTGATTATTTGTAAACGTTCTGGAGGCGCGTATATTGCCATGACTAAATGGTCTATTCTGACAAACACAAATTTCAAAAGACGACAAACAGAAACGTCAAGCATGTGTAATGACAGTTTTTAAACAGTCGATATCCCTATTGGAAAACTCTTTACCCTTATTTTTCTTGTGGAAAATCGAATATATGATTTTTACTTTTTACATTATATACATTTGCCTTACCAGTCAATTAAGTAACCGGCTTTAATAGGGTAAGTAATAGTACATAGAAGTCTTAACTTTTACTGAATAGTTTAGGTAATCCACCTATTAATATTATACATATTATTATAAATGATTTATACAAATGAAGTATAATGTAGAAAAGTGGTTCTAACAGTTTTATAATAATTATCACCATCCATCGCCCGTTTTACAAATAAAAAATTTCCACCTTCCCTTTTTCCTAAAATTTGTGCAAGGTTAATGTTGAGAATGCAAATTTTCATTAATTAATTGCAAAAGAATAGTTCAAATCATATATGTACATATTTGTTGAAAATAAATATAATGTTAAGAAATTCACCGAATATTTGCATCGAAACTATTTTTACAATTTTGTTTAGTCAAGATATTTTCAGAACTTAAATGCTGTCTTTAATATCTGCGTTCGATTGGGCTGTGTAAAATATAATTTCCGGGTACTTGTAACCTGCAACTACTCAAGCTCTTGCTGGCGAGGATAACTCGTTTTCTACTGCAGGGAAAATATTTTAAAAGGCACAATACTTTGAAAAAAAGTCCTCAGTTTTTAGAAAAATAATTTTTCATTAATTCAAGAAATTAACTAGCAAAATCTATATGATGTCTTTACATGTTATGCCAACCAGGCTGGCAGGTGGAGCGGAATGGGTTAAATGTAAAAAATATTATGTTGGCCTTGAAAGGATACAAAATTGCGTAACAAATTTGTTTATGAAGTAAGTCATTTTATTTAAAACCTCAAATATACGTAACAACGAAAAACGCAGTTAATAAAACATGAATTTCAAAATTTAAGGTTACGTTTTGCTCTTGACTGCGTTCCATTCGGACACTACTCGTGAGTACTTCACACAGCCCAATGCAAAATATTAACTTCTCTGGCGGTTTGTAGCTAAAAGTTGTAAATTTAAAAAATTTGAATTTAAATCGACTTGATACCAATATTTTTGAATTTGAATTATTCGTGCACTACCTACAGGTGTAGTAATGAATCTTTTTGTTTTCAATTTATATATTTCAGCTAACGCATTCTTTACTACAAAACTTGAAAATATAAATTAAGCTGAACTTACTTAATCATATGGTTAAAACTCATTAACATTTTTGTTGAATTTTAACTTGATAACGTAGCCTTCAAAACGTTTGTAATTATGTACTAGGTTCATTAATTAGTGCTTCAATGAGAATTGCTAATTGTACCTGATTTTATTTTACACTATTTGAGCCTTTTTTTATTTATTATCACAATCATGTGAGAAAATATATGCCGTAATATATTTATATGCCGCAAATTACTCGTTTTTTTGTATATTAGGAACGCGTATGTGCTCTCTTTATCTACATTTTTGTGGGTCTAGTAAATTAGTGCGTATGCCGTGGGATTTATTATACAGGTGCGATTACCATTGAAGCGAGATGTTGATTTCATGAGTGACGAATGAAAAAAAAAAACAAAATAAACGGAATTTTCATAAATTTTCCCTTTTCAGATTTTTAATTAATTTCATATTTTGTGCAATGCTGTATGGAATTCCGGTTACACTGAGCCAAAAGACGACGCGCACCAAAGCTAACGACTGCGCCTTTTCATGGTTAATTACATTTAGCTATGGCCAATATTATAGAGCGGTTTTATTTGTGTATCTACGCCACTCCCCAAAATTGAAATTAAAATGGTATTTCAGATCACAACCCTTTTGAAAAAAAAGCAACTAAAAAGCCTGTTTGTTCTGAGTTTTCATGTTCGTGGATTCATGTGAATTGTATAATTACTGAAGCGTTAATTTACCATCTATTCTAATTAAAAGTTACCAAATTATCGGAAAAGTAATAAATTTCAAGGTTCATAGCAAACAAAATCCGAATTTAAATTGATTAAGTTAAATGTTACCATTCCAGATTGGTTATCACTCAGTCAAAAAAATTACGTAACAACTTATATTCGAAGAAGCATGACCATAATAAGTTGTGAAACATGTTCATGTAAAACGTTCCGATGGAATTTCTCAGCCAATTTTCATATCTCTAAGCGATCAGATCAAACGAATTCACATTTCCGCAAAAACTGCCCAATTTAGTCTGCCTTTTTTAGGGATTTGCACGTAATTGCGGGGACAACGCCTTAGCTAAGAATGTATTTAACGATCGATTGAAATGTTGTTTTAAGTTAACTTTTAAAATCTATAAATAGGATTGAGTAACATAAATAAAAGTGCAATCTAATAACACTTAATTCAGTCCGATTCGGTTTGTGATGGCCGTTTTCTTGCTTCGATTATCTCTTTAGACGGGATGTGCACTGGGGATGAGAAAAGTTTACTATGTGCCGGGATTAAGTGTTGCTTTGGGAATATGAAAATAATTTTGAATTATATTTTTACCGATCACCATAACATTTCTCATCACAAACCGAAATCAGTTCACAACACTGAAAAGGGTGTTCTTTGAGAAAATTAAATTTCGGGTACAGTTCCACAACTGTATGAGTGAGTCTACAACAAAGAAATTTGTGCAAGTACACTTATGAAAGTCTTCGCTTTATGCATAAATATAGTTAAGGAAGTACTTCGAAAATTATGTCATTTGTTGCTTTCTTTGAAGTAGTATAGTACGCAATGCGTATTACTAAGTCATCGAATCTCTGTATTCATGCAGAGTTGCAGGAGGCTTTTTAAAGAAAATTCGGTTTTTAGCATTATGTTTTGTATAATGTGGAATATCGATATCCGAAATACTTAGAATTTGAAAAAAATACTGCTGTCGGTTTTTTATTGGCAAGCGGAGAGTTCTTATAAGAGGAAATATGCATGTACCTTAAGTCGATAAGCGGTAAGAAATCGATATCCAAGAGTGACCTAAGGCTGGGAAGACTGTAGGCCATCAGGTGACCATTGGAAGAATACGCAATCATGCAGACGCTATCTGTAAGATAATGCGATTAAAATTGTGCAATCACTCACATAGCTATGTTTTAAAAAATGGTATCAACCCCTCATGCTGATTATTTCTGCTTTCACAACAAAGTCCGACTCCGTGATTTGTAGCCGGTAGACACAATTTTGGCTTGGCAGTGCCACCACCCTCGCTTGCTTTTCGCTTACAATCACAATAAATTGCCGGTCGCTGTAGTTATCACCGCTGCTACTGCTGGATGTTGCTGTGGTCCCTGTTAACGTGGGACTCATGCGATTTGTGGATTTCGTGGGTGTACCTATCACAATTGGGGGAAAATATTAAAACAAATCAATGTCGACCAGTGGGCTTATCTTATCGAGGAGTTGTAATAAATTTTCAGCTATTTTCAATAAAAGCATGAGAAAAAAATATTTACGATCTCGTTTCCCTTCGCGGTTTTCGTCCTTCCATGGTTCGTAGGAATACGGAATAAGAGCACCATTACAATCTAAGAAGGACATGGATAAAATTGACCCTTTCAGTCGGAATATTGGTCCACCTGCAAAATTTGTGTCAAGTTGTTCTTATTAAAAGTAATTCGGATGGAAATAAAGGCACAGTGAAGACAAATGCTTCACCCATAGACCACAGTTTTTTATTCATAACAAAATAACGTATGCAGGTGTAATTATGTAAAACTCGGCTTGTTTTCGACTTTTGGTTTAGTCTTTTTTATGCACAGGTTATTATGATTATTATTTATGTAACAAATTTGTGTCCTTATTCAACAGACCAGAAACAAGTTAAATTTTTTTATGTAGCATCCTGGAATATGGTAATATTTAGTTGTGGTAAGATAATGCGATGAAGCATTTGGAGCCATAACCAAGCCAAAATTTTGTCATAATTTATTTCTTACCCAAAATTGATACAACCACGGGTTGAGTTTTCCTTGAATCAGTATCTGGTAGACAAATAGAAACGGTTAAAACTGATCCCAAGCTCGTGCCGACCCATAAAGTGGGTATTAAAGTTGAAGGATCTGTTAAATGCATATTGCCACTTAAATTTTCCTGTAAATTCCTAACACAAATATACTTACCACTTTTCTTTGTATAACTATCGGTGAATGCTAAACACGTTACAGCCTCTGATGAAATATTTTCTAAACTAGACATTGATGAAGATCGCGATCGTGAAAAAGAACTATCCAATTTATCTACTCGGCCAGTAGTTGGTAATAAAAGTTGAAGTGTGGAAAAATAAATGCGAAAAAAGCAAAAAAGCAAGAAAAGTAAAAGATTAGAATATTAACTGCTATCGCAGGCATATTTAAATGTTTTTTTTTTCTTTATAATTAATGGGTGTATTAGGTGTTAACATCATGTTCTCTTTTTTCATCAACATAAATTACTTAACTGACATAATGTTCGCATTAGAGCTAACAAACGCTTTTAGAGACAGTTTCTTATATACATACAATATACATTAGAGAGATATTTTGGGAAAGCCTTTCTTGCAAAAGTTGTCATTGCTCTAAAAGGGTTTTTACTTAACTGAAGAAAGGTATTTTCATGCAAACAATTTTGGATTCCTTAAAGAAGTTTCTTTTAGATTTTTGTTTAGTGGCATTCAATTTTAGTTTCATTATTTTAGTAGGATCAGGAAATTTTTAGCATTAGCAAATATTCAAGCAGAGAAGCTGTATATCATAGAAGAAAGGGATTAAAGCATAGTAATAAGATGTAGATTATAAGGCTGCAAGTTTACGAAATACGCGGTTTGTCGTAAATATACGAAACTTAAACAAGCACAGCTGCTGTTAAGCGGTGTTAGGAAGAACATAACGTATTTTCATTATTACGAACTTCTTTAAGGATTTTCGTATTAACGGAAAAATAAAATCTTTTAACGGAATAACTTACAAATCTAAAAGTTAAATTGTTGAATAAAAATCTCAAATGAACTTTTGAGGAATAACTACTGAAATGAAAATTATTAGTTGGGTGCAGAACAGAAAAGTTACGTAGCCAATTGGTTTCTTTGTGCGAAACATTAAGGAGTATTCTCATGCAAGATGCAAAACAGACATGCTGTCTTGGGTAAGATCAGTTGTTATAGTTCAGGTCATTTGTTTGAATTTACTTTTCTACGTTCAAGAACATTTTATGAAAACTTTCTCTGCAAAAGTTCCTTACTTTTCGCGATATAAAAATCAAATACTGAATCCTTGAATTTTTTTAAGAGAAAAGTTGTTACTCTCAACGATATCTCCCTGCTGTAAAATAAAAGTTTCAGAAACTTTTTCAAACTGTACTGCGTTTAGTTGGGGTTTTTATGATAAGGATATTTTAGGACTATCCCGGTACTTTCATTTTATACTCGGAAAATCTTTACTTCGAAGGTACATGTTATGTACAAGTTCGCTACGTCGATATACTTGGAGCACCTTTGAAAGAAATGTTAAATTTTTAATTTGTTATTCTTTGTGAAGGACTCAGCGCAGCATGGAATGACAAACTGTTAGGGGTCATTCGTTTCTAGAAGAAAATTGAATTACTTTGCTTATCGAGTAATATGGAATGAATATTGGCACATACATATCATAATAAGTTTTAAAGGTTTCAAGGTTGAAGAATCGACAGCATATCACTAGCGAATAGAAATTAAAAAAACTTAGGAGGTAAGGCAAGTTATTTAAAAAAATGCATAAAGGCATTTAATGGTTAAAAAGGTACCGGTGGTATGCTCTTTCAGTATGCTTATTTGATGAACTGCGAAGGAACAAAATTGAATTTTTAAATCAAAAATAAAATGTAAACCTACGAGTACCTTAGTCGGCTTGCCAATATGTAAAAACAAGCAATCTACTATCACAAAAATTCAAATTCTATAATAGAGCATAGACGCACCGGGTAGTGCTCAGAATGTTTTTGTGAGAATATATATATAGGTATATTTTATACGTATGTGAAGTAGATCATTATATTCCCAATCCAGATGAAACTGTTTCAGTTTATATAAATTCGTATGCACTGAAACAGTTTGTATATCGCAGTTATCGCTTTTATATGACGCATCAGCTTATGACCCTAGAGTTATTACACAGAACTATGAAGCTGAATATTAAATCGTACAGAATATTAAATTATTTGCTTTTCACTTCATTATATCAAAGAATGGTAGCCATCTAATATCCGTAATGGCGTTTTCATGATAAACTATATATTTATATAACAACCAATCTTACCGTAATTGCACAAAAGTCATTAAGACGAGCAACTAATAAAAGGATATGTGGAAGGCGAACATGCATGAAGTACATAAAAGCATACATAACAGGAAAAATAAAAAAAATAAAAATATCCACTGAGAACTATATTTGGACATAAAAAGCGTACGAAGAAATTTAATTAATTTATTTGGTATTAGTTGAGGTAGTGGTGGTCGATTTTAATTGCTTATATAGTAGTAACAATTTGGTATGCGGCTGAACGAGTATTTCGCTGGCTACCGTTACCACAATATGTGTTAGGAAACTTATTATTTATAAACGGCATGCAAAGAATCTTTAAAAGTACAGTTGAATGAAAAAAGCTGAGATTAGTATTGAAAACGTATTAGAAAGAGTAAAGTGAGTTTATATACTGGAGAAGTGTTATCCGAAAAATTTAAGTTCTGTAAGCTTAATCAGCGTTATGAGATGTATGGAAGTTTTTTTTTTTTTTTTTGAATGTGTGTAGCGGTAATTCCCGACATTAGATGTATTGTTTTCTGATTTTTTTTTTGCAGGCGAGAGATGGAGAGGAACATCAAGGAAATCAACACAGTTTGCTCGTTATAGTCATATGTATCACATAAATTTTAAACAAATTGTAATAAAACATTTAACAGAAAAGACGAATCACATAGATATTTTGTTGTATATTTTGACATATATATCGTCTCGTGGTTTAATCGGAAATTTACATTGAGAAGGTTACTGCAACATAAAATGAAGAAATTGTACTTCTACAGAGTTTTAGATAGTACCACATCAAGTTTTGTCAAATACAAACAGAGAGACTCGTTTCACCAAAAGGACACGAAAACTTATGACTTTGTGAGGTAGATGTCTGCCGATCACAAAATGCAATAATATGCTGAAGGAAGTGTTTTTATTTTTATATATTAACTATGATTTTTAATTGATTCAGCAATGTTTAAGATGTTTAGAACATTTTTATTGTTTTATTAGTATTATTATGATTATTTACAGTTATAAGCTCTAAATTTAGATATAAAGAAGTTATTTGTACTCCTCACAACATAACATTTCCTTCAAACAATAATTTACTTTTCGATTGTGCATCTACACTTAAATATTGTACAATACTTACATTGACTCGTTTGGGTTTGACATGATGTACATTTCGAAAATGTGTTTAAGGACAAATTAGTTGTACAGAACGAAACAGAATAGAAATAAAAGACGTAAAACTGTAAAGAAAACCACTTTCCTTATGAAAAATGAGAGATGAAATGGAAACAGAGGAAATTCTATTTAAAAGTACTTGAACTGGCTGTGTTACACTAGAGGAATAAAGGCACAACTTACAGTTTTATACTTAAGCGTTCAAACATTCGTTGTATCTTAAAGCTCTTATCAATTCAACAATTCTTTCTAATCATTTTGTACGAATTTTCTGTGGTTTTAGCGAATTTGGCGCAGATGTTATTTGAGCTAATGGCTTATTAATTTCAGCAATTGTACAAAATGTGTGCAAAACAAAAAATTTGAATGCAAAAACACTATTAATTATTGTTATTAAGGCTGCAAGCGAACCTAAATGTTTTTTAAAAAAGCTAACTTTTTTTGGAAGAGCTTTGCGGAAAAGGAATTTTGAAAAATGTTAGGTTTTGTTATTTATGTTCATTTAGTTTTAGTTTTAATATTTCCTTTATCTCAGAGTTGAAATATGCCTCTTTAAAATACGAAACTAAGACATAATTTATGTATTTACGTGCTAAGTTATCTATCATAAAATTGAAGTAAAACTAAAACAACGACAGCAATGAAACATATAATGTTTAGCAAAGAATTCAGAGATGAAGCTAAACATTTTTATAGAAGATAATAAGATGCATTCATTTTATAAAGTACAATAGGAACGGGTGTCACTGATGTCCAATTGCTAAGACACGGTAAGATTTCTTTTATGCAAGCTAGCTATAAATATTATTATATTACTGTTATATAGTATAGGTAGTAAAATAAAATGCTGTCGTTACCCATTTAGGAAATTCGTAAGGTAATATAATAATATTTGATTTAAAATTTTTCCTAAAGGAAACTACAATTTCCATTGTACGCTCAAATACATTGTTTGTGAGGGTGTTAAAAATTTTTTTTATTTTTCAGCACACGTGCGGGGTAAGTGGTACTTTACCGCACGGGTTTCTATGCGGTAAATCATCAATTAACCACGGTGCGGTAAGTAGCCGATTACCCACGATGGCTATTAACGCACTCGCTTCGCTCGTGCGTCTAACACCGCCATCGTGGGCAATCGGCTACTTACCGCCCTTGTATCGTAATATACTATTAAAGTTTTGTAACTCAAAACACACATCTAACACACATTTCTCTACTTCTCTAGAGGCCTTTAAACTGTCTTTTTTGTGTAAATTGTAAATGTATAACAAAATCTACATGTGTGTACCTACATATAATAGGTATGGAATACTTCTTGAACGGTAAGCTTACATTTTCTATGTAATTTTATTTCATGAAATAGGCATGGCCAGGTAATTATAATTGATTTATTTCTTATACAAAATTGATTTTAATAAAAAGGCTTATTATTTAAAGAACTTCATCACATTCAATCTTCCTATCTAAGTATGTATGCTATTATTTATGTATCTATGACTTTCGGAATTCATTTGAAATATTCGAAAGAAGAAAGATAAATTGTAAAAAGTCCAAACGTACTCACTTCTATTTTCCGTACAAGGTGGGTGTTATACAAAAAACAATCTTTTCCAACATGATAATACACCATGCCATACAGGGAGAGAAATTTAAAAATGCTTCAGTGATAAAAATATTTAGGTTTTAAATTGGGCTGTATTGAAAGTGGACCTCCAAATAATTGAAAATGTTTGTTTTTGGCTTAGCGAAAAATTGAAGATTTACTTAGTGTCCCCAATCAAATGCCGCATCATTTCCATACCTGTCTTTAATTATTTCTTTCTACCTTTTGAGGGATTTCCAAGATATTTTATTTACTTTTTCATAGACAACAGAAAACAATAAAAAAATAATATAATAAATTAATAATAATTGATTTACCTTATGTTATATATTATAATATAAAGATTATTATCACAAAATATAATATTATAATAATACTGATCGAAAAGCACATAATACGGATATATACAATAGAAATAGAGCCTTGATCGAAACACCATTAAATATAGGTTGATTTTACAGACTGATTGGTAAATTGGTCTATTCCTTTTTAAATATGATAGCAGAAAGCTATTTTCGAGATATTTTCTAATTCTTATGTTTTCCACTTTTTCCATAAGATGGAAATGGATTTCTGTTGATTCTATTTAAAATTAGGTATGTTATGAGAATATACAATCCTTTGGGCAAAAATTAATTATTCAATATTTTAGGAGAGTATGAGTACAACAAAATCAAAATATCGTTCGTTTGATTCTGACCGACTTTTTACAAATGATTGTAAGTTGCAGGGAAAGCTTACCTAAAAATCTGAACTTACCTAAAATTTGCATAGACCTTTAGAATTCATTCCAACAGTCACCAACATTTTCATTGTTTTCTAAGTCTACTTTTAATATCCACATACACAAGCTCTAAATTCTACTCATATACACGCATCAACTAAAGTAGAATTAACAATAAGACTGTAATACTCCTATAAAAAAATTTGGAAGCCTTTGTTTTATTATAAAATTTAGTCTTGCTAATAGAATGAGCAAAATGATGAGTAAAAATAATTAAATCGGGTGTCTTTATTATTTTAATTTAGTTTTTATGAGTATATATGGACGTAAAACTGATCAGTAATTGTTGATAGGAGAACAATATTAAATTATTTTCATCACTCAAGAGGCAGATATTTTTAAGTTTTACCTTTTCAAAATATTGCCAGTTACCCAGCTATGCCTTTCATAAAATTCAGTATAGCTTACTAATATGAGCTAACACTTAGTTTCGCAAAAAGTATTAACACAATAGCTCGGACCCTGATGCACAAAATGTTAGATACACGTTACGCTCTCAAAAGACCTCTATTAAAATAATATATTTCAACTTATGTGTAAGCACTTCATGCTTCTTATCTAGCTATGATAAATATATATAGTATACGGGTTAGCTGCTGTCATGTTTAGGTACATACGTATTTGTATCTGTAAACATTAAACTAATTTTGATCTTAGTGTCATTGAAATAAAAGTTCCAAAATCACTCTCCAAAATACACAAATATAAATACATATATTTTAATTAATAAAATGCAACACCACACGTCTTTAGGCTCCGCGAAATCTGTGCACTATTTGGATTTGCTGAGAGACACTTAACCACTTATGAAAAAATATAGTTTCCAAAATTACATATATCTACTGAGATCTGCGGTAGTCATTCTTGGATAACTACAAAACTACATAGAATATCACAAATAGTAACATCCTTTCTATAATAAACAAACGATGCGTCTGACATACTCAGCTAAACACCTTGTTTATGTAATAGAAAGGAGACGGACATAGAAGACAGAAAGAGTAAAATTCTAATTAAGAGACATACACCTTGCGACAATTAGATACGCATGTAGTTTTTGTGAGTGGTTTGGACAAAACATTTCATAGTGTAAACGGTTTTCGAATATTGCATAGGTTTTCAGAGAGGACAATGTTTCTGTGTGGGAAATCAGTGTATAGCATGCTTAAGATGTTCCCATCAATAATTTCACCACAGGTATAAAAGACTAAAAATTGCTAGTTGCTCCCTAGGCTTATGCAAAGCAAAACCTTTTCTAACAAAACTACTACACACTAACTGAAGATTCAACGAGAAACAAATATTGGTTTTTGCCAATTACTTTCTACTTTGCTCTATCAATTATTCTAAAAATAAATACGCAACGGCTCGTAAGTAGAGCGAATGCGGTCTAGGTTTATAAGCTCTACGCTTGCAATTAGCTCTATACTTCGCAAATTACTTGTTTAAGTGCACTAGTTTTCTAGGTGTGGTTATTTTTCTATGATTATATCTACTAAATATCAACAAACAACTGCACTGAAAAAATCTTAAGAGTGACATGTTAATGTTGGTGAACATTTTTAAATCGCTCCAAAAGAAAAGTGGAAACTCAATAGATAATTAAAAAAAAAGAGGAGCCGCGCAGTTACTGCTACTACAAAGCAATTCAAAAATACTGGGCTCCCTTCATTCAAAATAAATCGTACAAAACGTAAACGAAAGGAGTTGATACTGTGCAGAAATTAATTTACTTGGTATTACTACGATGAGTTTGTATATTTTGACTTTTACCTATGGTTTGACCTCGGTCTGAAATTGCGTTTCATATCCAATTGGGTTATTAAAACGAAGCCATAAATAAAAAATTGAGAATGTTTATTTTTTAAATGTATTATGACAATATAATCAAAATGTAAGGGCATTTCCAAGCAACAAAGACCAGGTGCACTTGAGGTGCGACGGTTAAAGCGAGGTCGCATTTGTTGCTTGGAAAAGCCGGAGATACTTCCCGCTTTTGAAACAAAATTAAAACTGGTGATGCTTAATGATGGGGACTTGAAAACAATGTAGCAGTTAATAAATGGTGCAATTAGGAAACAATATCTTAAAAGAGGGTATCAAAATAGAGGGAACAAAACTAAAGCAAGGAGAAGTACGTAAGTAGAAGTAGAGTGTCTTCAAATAAAAGTAAAAATAAAAATTTAAAATTATTTGAGATGTGGTACTACCAAAACTGCAATACTGTCGCGTCATTAGCAGATTATGCGTCAGCGGTGCTATCTGTGGCCGACTAATTGACATCTCCTCCCCATATGATGCAGTGGATAAGCATTTTTGCAATTTCTTCCCACCTTGTGACCTAGATCTTCGAACAGACTCTGATCCGCACATTGGTTGTGTTTGTAATTGTGTTTGTTGTATTAAGGCTGTTGACCCAATACCGGTTACTACAGTACCACTACCAGTAGTTATGCCACCGATAGTTGTTGTTCCTCCACCATACATTACACCACCACTACTACTACTAACACCTCCAACACCAGTTCCACCCACTATAACCAAACGCCGGTTACTTGGGCTACCCGTACCGATTGCTGTGTTACTTCCGCTATAAACACCGGATCCAGACGTTGTTCCACAAACACCATTCATCTGAGATTAAATTTGAACAATTTGTTTGTTTTCTTATTTGTCACAAAATTTATAATTCAAATATGTAAACTAGTTGGTAATTGGTAAATAAATCGTCAAAGGCTCAAACAACTTTAATTTCGATGGAGAAAAAATAAACATTTCCAACCAAATTCCAACTCAGATGAAAATCATTTAAACAAAAACAAACAGAACTCTGTACAATTTGTGTGACCTAATTCCTCCTGGCCCCAGAAGGCAAAAACCGCAGGAGTCTTTGACTGGGTTACTTCGCATATAGTACTCGGGCTTTGGCTTAAGTATTAGCACATTAGAATGGGGGTTTGCTCTGGTTTACTTGACGATTACTTACTTATTCTGGTGTGCGCTCTGCAATTACTTGTTTTGCAATCATTTACTATTGGAATAATTTTAATTTTTAATATCTGTTTTGTTTTTATTCTTGTTTTGTTTTAAGATCAAATGGTTTTGATTCTGAAAAATATGGTAAATGATTTTCGGGTATGGAATGTTGCGCTTAATTCCTAATGTTTCTGATGCAATGGCATGAATGTTGATTTAACCTATTTTAGTAGTCTATGGTGTAAGATTTTAAAGCTAGTGGAAAGTCAAATTTTAGATAGTAATAAGTTTACCATAGAACAGCAGAGCCTGCTTGTTTCCACGATGTTATTCATTTTATTCGTTTGAGAAGCTTTATGAAATTTCATGATGTTTCACCACACAAAAGTTCTGTTAATTACTATTCATGCAATATACGGCGAAATATTTATGAATAAGCTAATATCAGTAAATGGATGCAAGCAAAACCATTTTTAACCGACATCAAAAAAGGAAGAGGTTCTCAATTCGACTGCATGTTTTTTTTTTGTGTGAATGTACGCGATATCTTCGCTGATTGTGAACTACATCGAAGAATTACATGGCACTATATTTTTAAGTTTACAAACAAAATCTTCAAAGTGTTTGAATTCTTAATAACTTTTTAAAGCAACGGGTAAATTTAATGTGTATAAAATTTTTGAGCGTATTTTGAAAATATTCTTTCATTCCAAAATAGAGAGCGGTTGATATTTTTATTAACTTTTGAATGCATTGTTTTCTTTTTGAAGATTACATATGTGTATAGACTTTTTGTCGAACGTCTCAATTTTCAATACTCGAAAAGATTATAAAATTTACGCCCTCTAACAATTCATATTCATTAGGATAATTGGATAGCTGGAATAGTTCGGATAGCTTGGATTATTCGTTTTATTTCGAATAAATGGAAATATACAAACTATTCTTACGACTAAAAATGAAATATAATACGATCAATTCGAATCGTATAGTACTATCATATTTGGTTTGGACATTAAACACCCACTCGATGGTTGTTTTGTGAATCTTTTTTTAATGAAACAATCATCTCAAAAATAAAAAACAAAAAATACACAACAACGGGATGAAAACTATTAAAATAAATAAGGGAATAGTTCACACAAAAATTAGTGTATTTTACAGTATTGTATTTAAACAACAATTGGCGTAATATAAAAGCATTTATGTTACACGTTTTGCTATTGAACAATATGGCCATATAAAATGCTTTGTTTAAAAAAAAACATATTCTAAAAATTGCCACTAGCTCCAATAGCTGACAAACATTTTTTTTGCATTATTAATTATTATTATTTTGTGGGAGTGCCTGATATAAAGTAAACTATTGTGAATAACATTTATAGTGTTTAAACATAAAATACTTATTCATTTGATAAATTTTAATGAGATGAATACTATACAAGAGAGAGAGAGAGAGAGAGAGAATCAACAACTGAAAAAGGAAAATAATAAATGGGACACGTAAAAAAAATTACAGTAATCAAGATTATATCTTGAATATCTCATCGCTCAAACTATTATTTCCCACAAATTATAGAAGAAAAGCATAACGAAATCCACTTATTTGTAACAATCACTCACATCTTTTATTACCTGGAATTATTGTGTATGTGCAGAGTATTACTTAAATCTTTATTTTGTTTTTTTGAGGGAGCGGGGAAATGTCTTAGGCACCAAAATAGCCTAAGCCACCCGTTTTTTCGGGCGTACGGGCTAAAACCCCGCTCCTTGCGGACAGGAACTTAAATCATTACTTTAGGAAAATGCTTGATAGTAGTTGTTTAGTTTACTCGCAAACATGAAACATAAAGGCTAGGCTATCAAATAAAAAACAGTTATTAAGGTGTGATTTTGGGCGAACTTTCTTTCCCTTCAATTTAATATTAGTTTCCAACACTGGGTGAGTGTAAACTAAGTCACCACTTACTTAATACGTATTGGGCTTGTATAAGTGAATAAATGTTTTTTTGCCAGATTTTTTATCGTATCTCTCTACACATAATTGACTATTTGATCTTAAAACAAACAAGTTTTACCAAGAAATGTTATTTAAAATTAGTAAAATTATTCTACTTTAGTTTTTTCTATTCTAGGATAGTTATGATAAGAATATTCAAGCCAAAGCGTCATTGTATCGCATTTTTAGATTATTTTAAATACTTATTTATAGCAAAGAAAAAGGCTACAAATACTGCACATCGACTTTACTAAACTATTCCAAATTCTCAACGTTACTCAATTTGTGTTCACTTTTAAGTTGAAAGTATGATTTTAATTTATTTTAAAATCTTATTCTTAAATATACATACATATGTATATAGGCAAAGTAAATAGAAATGCGAAAAGCTATGGTACCAAAGGAAAATTAAGTATATATATACAACGATACTCTGAAAATATGGACTGCTACTGTGATTTCCCAGTGAAGTTGATATAAAATAGGTAAGCAGCAATGATTGGTTTTACTAAAATAGTTTTCTCTCAAATTCTAAATGAAAAAATTCGTTCAACACTACTCGTGGGTTGCGTTATTATTACTGCCAAAATATAGCATTACTAAAATATACAACTTATCGACAGGCAATCAGCAAATCAATTGTACAAAAGGGTTTATTTTCAAAATTACATTGGCCCAATACAATCTAGGTTACTGCGTTCTAATAATGTCATAAAACTAAATATCGGAAAACAAACCAAGTACAACAAAATCAGCGAATATGAAAGCGAAATTATTTGATTGTTTTTGCTGTTCTTTTTTTAATGTTTTCATTGTAAATTACCAAAAAATTCTCCAAAAAGTAATTTAAGGCAGTTATGATCATCATCCGAATCGGACGAATCCTGTCGTTATGTTTTTGCATAAATGTTGAGAAGAAAGACGTGAAATGAATAATATAAGTTAAATGGGATTCAGATTAATAAATTTTTGATTCATTGTCAAACGATTAAGTGAATTTTGTTTCAATCATTTCGAAAAACTATTTTTGAAAACCAATTTTTTTTTACGTTTAACTCTTATGTCAGTTACTGTTTCCATGAAAAATTTTTTGAGTTATGACAACAGGTTTGATTCCTTAGCTTTATCATTTAAAATGAGGCAACACTTAATGAAATCTGGTCGGCAAATTACTTTTCTAGGGGATTTTTATTCCTTAGCCGTTTTAATAATACAAATTAGAGTACTATAGTTACTAACGATTCAATTAAGATACCTAAATTTATAAAAATACGTCATGGGTAGGAGTAGTATGGGAAAAACATATTTTAAATAAGTGAATGATGGTCGGATTTTTAGAATTGAACTCTTTATATTCTTTCTGGAATGAAATATGAACCGTGAACTAAAAATTTCCGTCATATACTTTTCATTTAGAAATATAATGGGTGTAACAAATGCGGGCGGCGTTTAGCAATCGTGTCGTGTATCTGTAGCAGAGACACCGGGCCAGTGATGAGATCGGCCTGCTTCGTCTCGATCGAAACAGAACAAAATAATTTTTGTTGCTTGCTCTTTTGCACGCTTAAGATCTTAAAAAATTATTTTCTTACTCCACTTGGAAAAACAAGAGTTCTTAGTAAACTTTAATCATATGTATATGAATTTGTTTGAGTACTAAAATATAATACTCAGTAGTATTCATCCATGTGCAATCTATGTAGCTTTTTAAAGGGTACACGGTGCATAACATGGAAAACTTTTAAAGAAGTTTTTGAGAAGTTGCTCTTATAAAAAAAATTTTTTTATTTACTTTTATACATACAAATAACCCAAAAAACTCCTAATATTTACAAGAACATATACACATAAATTGTGGGTATTATAAAATTGGCTAAGGAATTTGTTATAATATCATTTGTACCAAAGTTATGCGCAATGCATGTGACCAGTGAGTAGGTTTAAGAAATTACTTCTAAATGTTGTCTCAACAAGAATTTTAATTTCGAATCGCGTGCTATATACGTCTGTCTAATATCTTTTTATTATTAGGGGTTCGTTTAGGTTTCGCCGCAGAAACAATGACGTTATTGTAAAACAAGGCTCCAAGTTGTGTGATCTCGTTTTAGGAACCATCCCAAAACGATTCACCAACTCAAGGAATAAATCGAACGCTACAATAGTGCAATGCAAAGGGTACACACCTGCCTGCTTGACTGACTTTTTATGTCAATTCTAATGTCAACAATTACACTCAACAAATCAATAAAAATTGAGTAGAATTCCATTTAAACGCTGGTTTTCATAATTTAAAATTCAAGTCCTTATTGAGACACGTTTTATAAGACGGGAAATGGAATCATAATAAAGACTAACCGTGCTATGCTGAATACTTCGTTGGATAAGAATTTCACTACCAACACGAAATTGGCTCTTTATAAGTAAAATGAAAAAGCTAAGAACTTCTATACTTATATGCAATTATCCTACTTAAAAAATGGCTGACTGATGAAAGTTTCTAAAATGATATGAATGAAATCACTTTATTGAAAATAAAGAAGGCAAGCAATACGCCAAAACCTTTATAGTTGAACTGCCATTTACAAGCGCAACCAGTTAAATTGCTCAAATTCCAAATAAGCGACAAAGAGCATGATTTTCGATATAATAAAATTTTTTCATGGAAAATATTGCAACAAAGTATTAGGTATTACTAAAGTTATTGTTGTAGTACATGTTTAGTTTTAAAAATATTCATTTTTAATTAGATATCCAAATTGTTTTTTTGTGGGAAAAGTCGATGTACAACATTGTATTTTTCACTTAAGTCTATATTTGTTCAAAACGGAACACAAATGAAACGTGTTGTGAATCTTTCAAAACTTTTTGCTGTAAGTCAAAAATGTGCGCTCTTAAATATTTCACAGGGAGCTAAGACAACTGAAACACGTTATTCACACAAACTAACTAAATGGAAAGAAATGATTTTTTTTCAAATCACCAGGAATGAATTGAACACAACACAACTAATTGGTAAAATTTCTCATACAAAAACAAGAAGCTGTTTTACATAAAACCAATTATCATAGGACAGAAAGAGTATAATAAAAACGTAAACAAAAAGTTAAATTGTATTTTAAGTCAAACCATCACCAGAAGCGAATGCTGATTATACCTTCTTTATCTGGAATTTTATTATACATTTATATATTTTTTTAACATATGAATATGCTCCCTCCACGGTCCTAATTGTGTCCTTTGCTAGCAAAATACACCATACAAAAAACATTGGACAGAGATGGATACGTAAAGAAGTAAGAAGTTCAGAAGGTGAATATGTGTCATTTGTGCTGTATATAGAAAATGTGAAGTGTGGGTAATGCTTTGCATGGAATAATCTCGGTGTGATTACATGACATGTGGAATGACCGATGCTTTTTCATATTTTGACTTACTTTAAAAGTGCAAATAACTACTTGTTTGCTATACATTTAGAGGAACTAGACATTTTTGGACTTTAGAAATCGGAAAATAAATAAAGGGACACATTTTGACAATACGAAGTCAAACCTTTTTGAATTGATAATCTCAGTATTTGTTTACAAAACTGAAAGAATTTCCCTTCAATATTCGATATTAAAATGTCAATATCAGATATACAGATTATTTACAATAATAATATTATTTTGGGAAGCAGAAGGAAATGCTTAAATGAATTATTGTTTAAAATCTATCAGACAACATGTGCAAAAGTAATTTTCGCCCTTTTTTATTTCAATTCTAAAAAATAACTTAATGTGGTAGGATCTTCCTGTTTCAGTACTGCAACGCCGTTTTTTTTAACATATTTTGAAAACTTCATCAATGGCATTTTAATCGAACTCAGGCCCACCGAATATATGAAATTATGGCAACCGATAGATGGGAATTTTCGAATCGAGTAGCTCACTGGAGTTCGAAAAATCATCGGTTGAGTCAAACCGTACACAGAGAATCGACCGATTCGATAAACAATCTGATCTGACTATCTGAAAGTCACAGAATCCTCTACAGTGTGGCGTAAGCATCAGATTATTTTCGTTAGATTCAGCACATTTCTTCGTTAGGCTGATCACAGAAATCACACTATTGAAATGCGATTATCGGATTTTAGTGTCTGACGTTTAATCTAACGTCCGTATCAGAGGTGACCCCTTACGATTAATCGATAAAAAAAATCTGATCCGATAATTTGATGTCTTCCTCCGTTTTTAAACTTACGGATAAGGGAAATGTACTGTTTTACAATGGTTTAAAAAATGTTCCTTTGTATTTATTATTTGCTTTTATATTTTTTTAAACTCAATTTATTGTTTTTACAATTTCGAATCGCTCACGATGAAAATATTTGACAAAACTGTCAGTTTTTGCGGATTCCACGCAATGACGCTATTGAGGCTGTGACTGTAACACGTTAGATGCAGAAAATATCATGGGCCTCAGCCAAATCGACTAAGGCACATTTTCATACGATTGGCGCTTATTGGTTATGGATGCATTTTTTTTAACAATAGAAGGCCTGATCGACAGGGACACATTATAAAAACAATGTAGCGCAATAAAGCGAACAAAATAAAGCATCCACAAATTAAAAGCAGTTTTTTTGAATTTTTGCTTCTGCGGGAGTTTTCATGTTGTTCTGCTTTTATCGCTCGTTTCTGTTTATAATGTGTTTCCGATTAAATATTTAGTTTAAAAATGTAAGCAGTGATACCGTAGCTTGCAAATAAAAACAACTTTAGTTTATTAATTTCCTAACGTCAACTTAAGCGTCAACTTAAGCAAAAAATGTAATATTAAGGAAACTCACTCCTCCAATCCTGTAATTACTTCCAGAGGAATTGCTTTTTTGTTAAACTAAATTCTTAGCTGACTAAAGCTATAAAGCTTTAATAACTGTCAATTAACATGCGCCAAAAGCATGAGAAAGTTATTTTTTTGTACCTTTTGCAAAAGATTTTTCGAACAAACGTAATTAGCGCAAATCTTACAGTCCAATAATTCATTAGTAAATTTATTGAAAAAGCATAAGTCACACGGGATAAAGTAGTAACAATTGTAATGTGTTCAGGGGTAATGTTGTAATCAAAATAAAATGTAAGATGTTTAAAATTTTGTGGCGAAAATTGGCAAACACAAAATTGACAGTGCAGTTGAATCGTAAAGGAAAACCAAATAAGGTAGGATTTTTAATACAAATTTAAGAAAAAAATGTGAAAGTTTGAGCTAGGTATATAAATTCATAGAAGCAAATAAACTTAAATAAAATAGAAAAAAGTTATTAAGAAGCATCAAATCTACTCATTCGATGGCAATGTTATTAGCAACGTCCTAAGAAATTTATATAAATATATAGTATAAATATATAGATAAAATAGTCCGTCTAGTAGTCGTTTTTATCACTATGACTGCCTTCTCAAAAAATATGTCCTCCAACTAAATTTCTTAATATGTACTTACAATTTAGGACCACACGTTTTAAATGCCCGTGAATACATATATTCTGAATAATATATTAATGTCAATGAATATGTATAAATGAGCACTGAGTACAAATATTTTTTATCTAAGTTCTGCTTTGTTTAACGATTGATTTATTAAGTGCTGTTAGCTTTTCGAACAATTACTACTCCAAATCAAAAACGTTCAAAGCCATGAAACTGACATTTATAAAATTTCCAAATTGAATTGTGAACTAACAAATCGGCTACTTAATGTGATGAAAATAATAAAAACGACCACATTTGATATTCATTACGTTACTTGTAAATTAGCTAAGAATACGGATCTAAATATTAGCTGCTAGTAAGCCAAATTCCTAAAGGGCTCTAAACGGGTGTAGGGTGTTTCGTCCCCGTAGCTTCTTAGGACTTCAAAGATATAAAAATCTTCTACAATGCATAGTAATAAAATGACTCAATGTTATCATAAAATTGAGTAATTACTTCTAAAATACTACGAAAAGGAAACTCATAAAAAAAATTGATATTTAGTAAATTAATTAATAGGTGAAAGCGGAAATGAAATTAAAATGGTGAGACAAAATCAACAGAGTGGAGAAGAATTTGAAATAAAATTTAATGAAAGTGAGTAGGGTATAAGGATTAACTCAATACCCTCAGATTGTTTGCACAATTTGGCTTTTATTCAGTGCGATCCGTAGAACAAGGAAAATACATATAGGCTGAGTAGATAATACTTTCAGTAAAGGTATGTAATTTGTTTGATTGTCACCTGAAGAATAACAGCGCCATTTATACGATAATATGTTAAATTGTGTAAATCTGAACGTCTAGGATCTTTGTGTAAGTACACAGTTTTATTGTTGGTGCGTAGAAAGTATAACTTTAAACAAAAATCTTATTATAAGTATGTATAACGGTTTGTGTGTAATATTGTACATTATAGTTCATTACTCAATACTCAGTGACAAATAATTTTCAAAACTGAACGTGAAATACAAATGATTCTAATCAAAATTCTATATTACTAAATTCTGTATTTGAAGTCCCGACCTTATTTCCTTTGATTAACCGGTAAAAGTAGACAGTAGATGTAAAATGGGGAGTTAGAGAAATTTGTCTGGAAACAGTTTTTTTAATTTAATTAAAATGAGGCATTTATCCTCTAAATGACTGAAGAATTATGACAAAACTGAAGCAATTAAAAAAAACACTCAGAAATATTTCCAAATCCACAATTTCTTAAAAAGTAAATATGGGCCCCCGCCTCCTTTTCGGGTGTTTAGTTTACTGTTATCCTTTAAAGAGTAATTCGGGTTCCAGGACCACATTATATAGATAAAAGTGGTTGCATTTATTAAATGGCGCTGTTATGTATTATAAATATGGCTAAAATCATATGAAATACTTTGAAGTGAAACTTCTTAAATGGCGTAAATTGGCCTGAATGCAACGAAAAAGTAAAACGCTTCCATTTTTCCGGTTAAACTATAAGGGATGACACTGAAAATTCGCACTACGAGGTTTTTGGGGTCGCTTCTTCTTCTAACAGTCCTAGTTAACATATTTTCCTTTTTCTACGATCCAAGGTCCGGATTATTTTTATTAATTTTTCCCGTTAGAACTCCTATAATTATTTACGGTGTCCACTAATGGCCCATTTTTTAATGAAAAAAGTAGATGTTTTGCAGTTTGGTATGATGATGGTTAGCACGAAGTTGATACTTACTGAGTCGTCTCATAAGATTGCCGGCAAATGATGATTGTTCCGGTTTCGCCGTCTTGGCTCTTAGGTCGCGCATTTGGTACTTTATATTGGGGACGGAAAGTAGTCTTTGATCTCGTTTATCTTTCTTTTTAAATCTCGGCGGAGGTTGCGGCTGCTGGTCGTTGTTGTTGTTATTGCTGAATAGCGGAAGGTCTGAGGGTCGCGATAAGCGGCCACCCTCAACCGTTGAGGCTAATGATTTTGCAATTGGGGGCTCCTCGTTAAAATCAACTCTTTTTGCTGGCACAGCCTGTGGCTGTGACATGGTTCGTTCCTTTTTGCAGCGAGCTTTTAGCTGTTCCTGGAGAACACCTTTAGGAACACTCTGTGAAATGTTTTGGGTGGAATTCGATTGGGATGGTGATAAGCTTGTTGGTTCAGATAAATCGGAATTGCTTTCCGTCTGCTCAACTGAGGACTCCACATTTCCATCGGGGACAATTTCTTTGTTTTCAATCTCATTTAAGCTGGTTACGATGTCTCTCTCGAGTTGCTCCAAATAATCAGATTTATCCTGATCGGTATTAGTCGGTGACGACACTGAATCCGGATCAGGAGAGATTTCGACCGGTGATAATGGTGTGCCATCTGTTGGGGCACAGTAAAACGTCGAGCAGCGCTTTACCGTTCCGCTTTCATTCTTGACCATTTTCACTTTGGACAGTTGATTTTTCAATTGGATTTTCCACGACGACTTTCGTCGTGCTTGTCCAATCGTTTCGAATTTAAAACCTTCGTCCATACTATTCTCTTCGGTCGGAGTACTTAAGTTAGGATTTTCTAAGGCTTCACTTGCGGGTGATATTGGACGGGATGGTGTCGATGCGGTCGTATTCGATGCTTGCGTTGTCGTTGCTGAAATACTAGTGATTGTCTCTGGAGGTAATGACGACGGCATCATGGGGTCTTTTTGTGGACTACTCGAGAGGTCAGCTAACTAAAGCAATGTTTGTAAAATGATTTTCATTGCACTCTTGATTCTCGGTGTGAAATTTTTTAGATTATTTGGTAAAATATGCATTTTGTGAGAAGTCAACAATGATTTGAAAAATTAAAATAAATTCGAATGGAGACATAAGTCCAAATTATTATTATTTGTTTGTAGCCTCCATCATGCTGACTGCAAACTTACAGCGCATTCAAATTACAACAATGTATTTGGCAAATGGAACGATAAAATGTTTAATGAACAAGTGAGGTTATTCTTATGTTTCTTGTGGTTTTAGTAATTTCTGTGACTTTTAACATAGCCCATAATAACG
Source organism: Neoitamus cyanurus (assembly GCA_947538895.1). NCBI lineage: Eukaryota > Metazoa > Arthropoda > Insecta > Diptera > Asilidae > Neoitamus > Neoitamus cyanurus. The sequence goes on from OX384543.1 coordinate 37,783,764, forward strand.
TGAGATATTTTCAAATCATTGCAATAGTCTCATTAATGAAATTATTTTTAATAATGGCCGTCTCTTGATCCATTAAGTCATAGGTTAATTTTGCATCGAGTCTTTCACTAAACTTCAAAACTCATGACTTCTTTTTTCTTGAACGTTGCTTCCTTCTGGTATGCTATGACTTTATACAGAAGATCTTCATTATCGAAGAATATTTAAATGAAAACCGAACAAATTAAGAAGGACTAATTAAACTCCTTTGTAAGGAAAACATAATACCAAGGTTCTGTGAAGAAACTAAACCACTAAAACTCAAAGGATTCATTACAAAACACCGTCTACGAATTAAAATGTTTCGATTAAAAAATATATTAAATATAAGGAAAAATTAAAAAAAATTCATTGTTAAGATAAGGAAGTTGCCTAGGACATTAAAACCACTTACCTGGTCTATACTAGGCGAACGAGCTTGCTCGTCCTTATACTGAGAGCTTTCATTACGTTTCGGACTTTTTGGAACCCGTGAGTACGGATCTTGTGCTCCATACAAATCGGGACTAGCCACATTAAGCAAACAGACCTTCTGAACGATGTCTATAATAGCTAACCCGTACTCGTTGCCGTATGCCATTCTGAAAAATAAAATAAATTTTATCTTCGCGCTCATATTTTACAGTCCCCATACAATCCGTAGCTAGAGTTAATGCTTAGTGACGTTATCTGGCCAGGATGTGACCCATTCGTCCAAGGTGTTAAACAAACCAGTTGAGCCTGAAAACCAGACGGTTTTCTTTGCGGCCCTGGTCTTACTCTAAGCATACCGTCATTCTGCTGGAAGAGATAAAAGACATAATCTCTCGATAATTTTATTTTCAAGGAGAGGACACCAAATATGCATATTTCGATAAAATTTATTTTAGATGAACATTAAACATTAAAAAATATGTGTTCCACAACTAATGGCAATGGACCCTAATTTATGTTATATAAAGGTATAGTTTGCAAAACATCAGACGCGTTCCTTTTGTTCTGATTCGACAAAGGTGAGAACAATCTCAAAGCTTTCAGTATAACATGAATCAATCAAGAAATATGCCAGTTGATAAATCTAAATAGAGGATGTATTTGCAAAAGATGAAATTCAATGAAGAAAAATTATTGAAAAATTGGAAAATAAGGGTAAAAATATATAATGCAAAGTAAAAATACATTCATTTTTTAACCACTGCCTAGTGATCCACCGAGTTTCTTTGGATGCGCCGAGAAAATAATCCGTAAGTCAATCTACATGCATACGTGCATATATTTAATTTTTGCACAAACCGCAAAACAAAGTGAATTAATCATCTAAGAGAAAAAAATAATTACTTCATTGGGATCGACTACATTTAGTTCAATTAAAAACAAATGCACACTATTATTTTCCGCCGACTTCGATTACTAAAAATTTTTTAAAAGTATTTAAAAAATGCAATTTATCTTCTCATCGATTAAGTAATCGCAAATTTACCATTGCTGACTACTATTCTTACACTAAGGTTGTGAAAGCGTGTTTTAAGCAGAAATAACACTTCACCTCACAACATGCAATTAATGATTTTCTATGTACTTGCATCCAGAAAAAGATCATGAAAAACACTGAATCACATTTGGTGTACTCTCTTTGTTAGATCATACCCTTCGATCGCTATCCCCGGAATCAGGTTGTTTTGGTAGTGATCGTGGCACAAATTCACATTCCGGGCTAACTTCACCTTCTTCGAAGTTTTCATATGATATTGGAATTTCTAACACCAATACTTCTGAGGTACTTTCCATTTTTCTAAATTTAAAGAGTATCACATGTCCACTTGAACCAGCCACACACAATCTCCTAGACTCAGCACACAGTGAAATAATTTGAATAGCTAAGGGATCATCTTCGGTGCTGTCCACTGAGCGTGTCCGAGGTCTTTCAAAAATTTTACCCGTTTTTAATTTGTATAAAATCTGAAAAGATAAAAATGTAAGGTAATTTATGTTATTAATCCATCAGGAAGTTTCTACTTGAAGAGTGCCTGCACTGGCGTCCCAAAATTTTACCGAACCGTCTTGGTGGCCGGTTATAACGATTTCTGAGTAGCTACAAGACGCTGGCGACCATTCCCCGCCTGATACAGGCCATTCACGATCCGAGAAGCCTATCCTTCGACTAGCTGCATTTCGGCCAACCTATTTTTTTGAATAAGTGAATTTTATTAATCCCTTTGTTGCAAAAAAAAGTGGGATTAAATGGTTAAATGGATAAAGGGGTTAAGTAGCATTTCTAGAAAGATGAAATTACTGCATGGAATGCTATAAAGCGTTAATTGATTAGTTCAACTAGGTGCTGATGTTACCTGAGTTAGTACTGCACTAATATCAATGTTATGTACTGCCTGATGAAAGCCTTAAAGACTCAAAACTCAAAATGAAAGGTTTTTAAGTGTAAGTACCACATAAACTCTTAATACTCCTTAACACCTTTACCCACTTACCCCTTCAGCTGCAGATTTTACCGAGTAGAATGCTGGAACAATGTCTGATGGACAGTCCGCCAAATAGGTGCAACACGTAACAGGTGATTCATGTATATCCATGGGATAAGGCGATTCGAAACATGGAAAACCGGAAGTTAACAAATCTATTAAGACTAAATCATTTTGTAACAAAACAGCTATGGCGTATGGCTCCTGCATATCTGTAAAAATCTCTTTTAATAACATGTATGAATACATTTTTGTTTTGTAAAAACAACGTACCACTCGGCCACGGGCTCTCACATACTGTTATAAAATCGACTACAGGGTGTTCCATTTCAAGAACTGTTGTCGATTTTCCTTGTAATACTGTTATACATGGCGATTTTCCTCCTTTTTCCATTGAGAGACCACCCGAGAATATTGTTAACGTTTCTCTGCAACAAAGATCATTGAAATGTGATAACTTTAAAACCAGTATGAAGAAGTACTGGGCGTGTGTCAGTGCAATAGTTTTTAGTTTTTGCGTATTTTTATTTGAAATTGTATTTTTTTTAGCTGGCTGTGTTGTTCCGTATGAATGGTGGAGTTCACACTGGCGAACTAAGTCGCGATGGCTATTGACATTTTATGTCATGACGATTACATGTTACAAATAAAAAAAAATGTCACAATTGGTGAATTAAATTTTACATATTTTAAATATTCACAAAGTTTAGTAAAATGGCGAATAGACTACTAGTGCATAAGCCTGTGACAATCGTCACAATGTACAGGGTCATAAATAAAAAAAGGGTGCTTTTAATTTAGAAATTTTCCTTGCTACACCATTTCTTGTTAGTTTCGATCTTTTATACTGATAATTATACCCCGAGTATAACGCCAGGAATTATACTTATATTCTTATTCAATATTAAAAAGAAAGTAATCCTCTCTGCTTATGAGTGACTGGAATTTTTACTGTTTTTAATAGGTAGAATCACCTCCTATAAAATATAAACTGCCATCAGCTTAGTGTATATTATGCAATTTGTTAGTGCTTTTAGACGTTGAGTGCAAAATCTGTCAAGTCAAGGAGCTCTAAGAACTTAAGGAGCATTTCTGCCCTCGCCTCTTCCGTTGCAGCACTCTTTGCGCTAGCAGCCCATTATTGCTTTCTAGAACCTCCCATAATACTTTATGTTTATGATTTCATAACACTTTATTGTACGTACCCGATTCTCGTTGTCCTCAAATCAACTTTGTGGATAGGCTTGCAGGCTTCGAGTTTGCCCTCTTTATTAGTTTTAGCTGTATATTTGCGGAAAAAGTGATATTATTTTTAAAAGATGAAAGCACAGATATCCGACATTTAGTGTCCCTGAGGTATACTTACCATGTGGAAAAGAATGAAATTGAGGCTTCGGGACGTATCTCAGGGGCCATGTACAGAGAGAGCCATCCGTGTGCGAAGAAACAAAGTGTTTGCCTTCATGATGCCACGACACCGACCTTAAAGGCTCCGCAGATTGCCACCGAATTTCGGCACACTTCCCTCGCATATCCCATAATACTATTTGACCACATTCGAAAGCTATTAAAAGCTGGGGGTTTTTATTATTTTGACCTTAATGATCTCTTAACAGTACTGAAAGAGGCTTACTCTATTGGCATCCAAGGGATTGTCACATAATCCTACCACAGCACCGGGGTGAGTTTTTCGAGTTCTGAAAGATATAAAATTCAAAAGATGTTAGTTTGCCATTACTGAAAATGCTTGTATTGCGAACATTGAATTTTTTTTTAAATATTGTAAAGTACGGAGAGATTTCCAGAACAGATAGTCCTCTGAGACAAAACTAGTTTCAACAATATTAACTACAATGCCAATGGACTTGTTGTCTTCGCTGCGCTGTTGGCTGCTGTGTAAAGACCTTGTGCAACTGTGCAGAAGGTCAAACGTGAGGGGATATACATATTTGTACTTTTCAGATATTGATTGATGTATGATTCTGATTAAAGGGCTTCTTATCGCCAAATATTTTATCAAATTTCGCCTAATTTCTGCAACGCAGCACTCAATTTGGAAAAAAATGTTCAAGAGTAAAACGGTGCTTGTTTGTTTTACACTAATTTCAACAAGAAACAAACAGATGGTCTACTCTTTATAAGTAGAAGGAGTTAACATAATTACTTAACCGTTTCCTTCTTTCTTGTGACTCACCAAAGTACCTACATAAAGAAAAAAATAAAGCTGTAACTACTGAGCCCAAATCTTTTAAAAACAACTATACTACTGCAAGATTTGAAGATGTTCACCTTTAACTTCACCATAACACGAGCAAATTTTCATGATTTGAACTTTAAAGTAAGAAGAAAGTCACCCTAGTCTAGCGTCTGATGAACTAATCAATCCTGTGTCTGCAAAACATATAAAGGGTGGGCTCTATGAGGTGGTTTTGTTTTTATTTTATAAATCAAAAACGTTAATCTTATTAGCGCTTGTGGCTCGGACTTCTTATTTTCATTGCTTTAATTAAGTTCCATCGAACAGATGGTGCTGTATCTGCGTGGACGGCACAATCTGCGCCATTGAATCGGAATGAATACATTAAAAGTGATTTATTGCGAAGCCACGTGCAAACCTGTGACTATAATATATCGCCTGTGTCATTCTTCACACATAACTCATCTCTTATTCTGATAGGAGATTCTAGCGCAGAGAAATTGGCGCGCTCATTCAGGCCCGGAATGATTACTTCACCCAGGATACCAACGATAAAATGGACATGAATTTTTCAATGTCTAAAAGCCTTCAATTTTCATATTGAAAACAAAAGCAGCCCAACAATAGCGATAAATTTGCAAGTCAATAAGTCCTTTGTTTGAAAACGTTTGAAATTTATAACGACTGGACCGGAAGGGTTATCGCAAGAGCTTTTTTTCTCTTCTTTGGATGCTTTTGGGTTAAAAAACCCTTTTAAAGGCAGTCAGATTCCCATAAGAACTCTATCCGCTCGACGAATGCAGAGGACTCGATTTAATTTTTACAACTCAGCAAGCACATACACCGTCTCGAGTTGTGGTCGTTTTATCTAGCTCTAGGATGCGAGGATATGTCTGTTATGTAACGTTTCCCCCCCATTTTCTAGGTTCCCGGGGCAGACGGAGTTGGGGCAAGCTGTTGCAGTGCTCCTACTTGATATCGATTTAAGGAAATTTGTATCTTCGGGATCATCCTCTTTTATCGGGTAAATATTTTCTCCGGTCTTGACTTTTATGCCAACTAGGCCGCCTGACTGAGCACGATGGGTTGTAAATTCAATTGACAAATTTTTTCTCCCTCGACCTGAATACACTTTCGCACCTATGTTCGGTGTTTGTAGTAAAATATTGCAAATTGCCTGCAAAACCACATGTGCATGAAATATTGCTCTGTGATTTTCATCCAAGGACGTGAATGTTGCATTTTTTTAAATTGAGGTATCTCGGTCTAAAAACTAGGTGAGTTGCGCTTTGTAGTGTCGAGTGGGGTTAGTTACAATTTGTTTTACAATACGTACAGCAATTAATTGCAATGTAGGACAAAAAAGGCCACAGAATATTAAAACTATTGAGTATGAGAATGGCCGAGGAGTACAGGGGGACTATAAAGTAAATTCTTAACATTGAATTTATACAAGTACCTTCATATGTATGTATTTTTGAAATAACTGGATAGAATTTAATAATAATAATAAATAATAATAATAGTAAAATAATAAAAGTGCTTTATTTTGAAAATTCGGATGGCGGAATTTGAACAATAAATTATTTAAGCAGGGTGAAATGCTTGCAGATGAGATTTTTCATTTACTTTATTGTGTCCGCTATTTTGGAACTTTTTCAAAAACCCATTAAAAAAATCGTAATTTAAAAACTAGGCAAAATCGCGGAACATACCATATATGCGGATAATTCGGATAACCCTCAATATGAGGCACCTAAATTTAACCTTTGGACGTTTCTTTTTCGGCCACCCTGTATACACAGGAGGTAAATCACGTCCACTACAGCAGAGTGGATCAGAATCCCCCGACACAGAAAGATTAGAGGTTGTTTTAAGGCCTTAGAACAAAAAAGCCGAGGGCATTAACGGAATCCCCGCAAAACTCCTCAAGGCATGTGCTGACACCACACCCAAGGCCTTTCAGGCTATATTGGAGCAAATCTGGACCAAAGAAAATATAACGTCGTCCTGGACGACAGGAATAATCAAGTTTTCAATGAAAGGGGATCTAAGAGAGTGCTGCAACTGGCGGGATATCACAATAATGAATATAAATATAAATAAAGTTGTAGCTCTCATAATACTCATCAGAATTGAAAAGGACATGCGCGAAGAACAAGCTGGATTCAGGAAAGGACGCGTGGATGTGTAGATAAATCAAACATCCTGAGGCTAATTGTGGAACAATCACTGGAATGGAACTCTCCCCTTATATAACATATACAGCCTTGGCCAAAAGTATTAAGCCACCTATTGAATGTTGGGTTTCTAAGGTAAACACAGAGTGGTAATGAAATGAAGTTACACATATTTATAAGAAAGTATTACACGTCAAATTTATTAATATTTTGTGGCCCCCCATCCCCCCCTTGCCCTTATTACAGCATATTTGGTAAACCACAAACTAATTTTCTACAATCTTCTGTGTTAATTTTGTTCCATTCTTCACATAGAGCGGTCTTCAGGCTGTCTTTTGTTGTTATTTGATGACTCCTGATCCTAGTCTTTAAAGTAGACAACAAATGCTCCATCGGATTTAGATCCGGTGACTGACCGAGCCAATCCAAAAGCCGAATGTTATTTTCCTCCATCCATTGTCTTGTTGTCCGAGATGTGTGACAGAGAGCATTATCCTGTTGAAATATCACTTCGTTGTAATCCCCTTCTCCAAATATCCTCCGAAACGACGGCTGAAGACAAGACTCTAGAACATTTATATACTGTTGACTATTCATGCGACCCTCACACACGAACATTTCTCCCACGCCGTTAGCCACCATGCAGCCCCAGACCATGATGCTGCCTCCTCCGTGTTGCACAGTAGGTACAATACATTCTGGGTTGTATTCTTCGCCCACCCGTCTCCGTACAAACGTTGCACCAGGAGTTCCAAATATCTTCCAAATCAAAAAAAAAATTAAGTTGTGGATTAAATACCATAATGAGCCCTAATAAATTTCAAATGTGTCAAATTGATTTTTATCGTATTAAGCAACAACTTACTTGAAAATTGGACTCATCAGACCAGACCACCTTTGACCTATCTTCTTCTGTGAAGTCCATATAACGATGAGCCCATTCTAGTCGTTTTTTTATGTTCTTTTTGGAGAGCCATGGCTTTTTCCTCGCTTTGCAACCCCTTAGACCAGCATCCAAAAGTCTTCTTCTAACAGTCCTTGCCGATATTTGTCGTCCTGTATCCTCCGACACTGCAGCAGCCAACTCTGACGAGGTTTTTTTCCAATTTCTTATAGAGGATCAAATTAAATTTCGATCCTCACGAGAAGAAGACGCCCTTTTTCTGCCCGATTTCGGCCTGTTCTCATGAGAACCAGTAATCGCAAAACGTTTGAGAGTATGGTCAACAGCACCACGTGAACACTTTACGATTTTCGCTATCTCCCTCTGCGATTTACCTTCCGCGTGCAAAAATTGGATCTTGATCCTCTGAGTCAATGTCAACTCACTTGTTTTCGGCATGTTGGTTCAACAACTACTGTCTTCAACACTTCACCAACAACTAACCACGTTTTGAACTTTACCTCAAAACTTAAGGCCTTATAAACTGCAACTGATTCATTTATTGAAAAATCCTTAATTACCCATCGTTAAGGAGAAATCCTTAATTACCCGTCCTTCATCCTTTTCTGAGTTATTTTTAATACCTAATTATGACTTTCTACCTGTGACTGAGGCAATAAAAGTGATAACGAGGTATTTTTGTACTTAGTTTTCACATAATGAGAATAAATGAGGGTGGCTTAATACTTTTGGCCAAGGCTGTATATATAACATTCATGAACCTAGAAAGAGAATTCGATACAATAAGTAGCGCAATATGGAGGACACTAGCAGAAGACTAGATCTTGGGGCTGAACAAGGATGTCCCCTATCTCCCCCTGCTGTTCAACATAGTACTAGATGAGGTAATGATAAAACAACTTCAATACCACGATGAATAAGATGGGCGCTGACCAGTCGACAAGAGGACCTAGATTACGCAAACGACATCGCCTTACTCGCACACACACAAAGTGTATGAGAATCAGCATAACGAATACCAACCAGATCACAGTCAACAATACTACAATAGAGGACGTAGTAGAATTCAAATTCGGTAGTATTATTACTATAAATGGAGGTGCAGAAGAAGCTATTAACAATAGATTGAAACAAGCTAGAATGGCCGTCGGAAGACTCACGGAGGTCTGGAAATCCCCTCACCTCGAGTGGAGCAAAACTTAAAATATTCAATTCCTATGTAGTCAGTCCTGCGACCTGCTGTACGGAAGCGAAACATGGTTAGCCAAAAAGGTTAACAAAATTCAAGTGTTCATTAACACATGTCTAAGATATATCTACAATATATTCTGGCTGAGGCAGCCCACAAACAGAGAACTGTGGTCAATGCCAGACCAAGACCCAATAGCAACACAGGTCATGAGAAGAAAATGGAAATGGATTGGTCACACACTCCGAAGACCAACAAATACAATCGCGCGACAGACCTTTGAACGGAACCCGCAGGGAAAGAGAAAAATTGGAAGACATGAACTACTTGGAGACGAACAGTAGCTAAAGTAATAGAAGACAGCGGTAAAAATTGGACGCAATTAAAGCAAACAGCACGCAACAGAATTCATTGGACAGGCTATGTGGAAGCCATATGCTCCCAAACGGAGTGAGGAGGGAAACAGAAATTTTTGTTTTGTTATAATCATATTCATGTACATCTGTACACATGTATAATACATCATATTGGGATATCCTACGGATAGTGAAGTGAACCGAATTCTGTAAAGTTCTACATAAAATGGTGTTTGACCTCCTTTGATGAAGAATTGGAACAATTCTTTGTATAGAGGATAACATTAAGCTCGGTAATCAGGGGAATTTATTCCTTCTATGGAATATTTATTAACGCTAAAAGACATATCTGCCTCTTATTGTGAAGACTTTTCAAACAGCTTTTCGCAGCTGTTCAATGAGTTTAGATGTACGCCGTAGGGAATAATGTAATATGAACATATGTGAAAATAAAGCTTATGAAGTTATACCGGGATTATCTCAGAAGATTTGAAATTTAGCAGGACCGAAACTCTCGGTGGAGGGCATTCCCCAGACGCACACGTTCAGTCGAGCCTGTGTAATTAATAATGTAATTGTAGTCGGTTATAATCCACCGCTCGTGTTCGCCGTATTAGGAAGCAAAAGTGCTTTATTTCAACATCAAAAGCAGGCGGGATGTTTGCGATGAAAGCTTTCCAACGGCTGAGAGTATCCTTTTACAGTTGCGAGACACACGTAATTGAAATTGCCCCTAGTTTCCGCAAATTAAGTACCCCAGCCGGTACGACATTATCGGATCGGCCCAGCCCCCTATGGAGTAGTGCATAATTCCCGACATGAAGGCGGCCCCGACACTCCATGAGTAACTTGCTACTTGTTTATATTAACTCATTAGAACCTGATGAGCTTCCTGAGAGAGTTCTTTGCTACGGGAACTGAACTTGATTTATGTATGTTTCCTCTCGAGATTAATTATTTAAGGACAGCGTACACTCAAAGACTACGCCCGGCGAGGGATACTTATTGTTGCGAGGACGGCATACTTCGCACAGTTTGCAGGCCGTCAAGGATGGAATTCAGTCTTCATTTATGAAGTGATGGCTCCCACAGCAAACTCTACACATGCTGCAGCTGGAACATTCCGTGACTTGGAGGAATTAATCCATGCCTGGATTTCTCCATTAGGACCACTATAAATCACCAAAACGGCACTGTGTCTATGCCTGCAGTGAAGGCACACATGTTACGCCTTTTAAAAGCATTAGTCCAAGCATCGATGCTCTAATGGATCTTCATCTCTCCGATACATTTGCAGAAATATCGTTCTCTGCCGGCTGATATTGTTAATGATCTCGCTGCTTTTCTAAGCCGGATTTAATTTACAGGATTTGAACTAACGATAATTGCAATTTGCTCTTCCAGCTGAATTTTCATCAGTTCTCTCTCATTTAAATGAAATCATTACAGCGAACTTGCGCTTGTGGCAAACTCTTGTCGAGAACCCGACACTTTCTGGGTGTACCTAAATCGAGTCTGGCTGGGCTCACAAGGTAGACAAAGATTTCTGGATGACGCATTTATTATTCATACTGTCTAATTGAAAGGCGTTTAAATGCAAATTAAATTCTGAGTTGTGCCAACTCCACGATGTTTACATAATAATACACTAAGCACGGCTGTTACTCGACTTCACACTTACTCGAGTGGCAACAATTTTATTTCCCATTCTCGTCGCCATGCCACATTTCCACCGTCATCAGTCAGTCCCAGCCTCAGCCCAATTCCTGGAGTTATGATGCATAGAGTGTACACGTTGGTATTTTCCGCTGCGCTAAATTTTGTAATTTTTGGTGGCACTTGTCTTACAAAGGCTATTCCGTTAGACATTAAGTTCGTTTTGTGAAGCAGTTAGTTTTTGAATAAATTTATTGGCGGCTACGTGGCTCACATAAAATAAAAGCAGGATGAGCAAAATCGAAACACGGTAGCGAGCCACAAGTTCTAACAACTCACCAAAGGTCAAGAACCTCGAGAGCTTACCGGCATCAAAGCAAAACCGCTGGACGGAAAACTGAGTGCTCGAGACCCTGCGAAACTTTATTAGCGATTTTAGTTTCCAACTGCCCGACCTCAAACTGCATATATCGGAGATGGGTGAAAAATTCGACCGGAGGCTAAGTGAATATGAGCTCGAGGTTATCTGCGCTGGAAGAGAAGTTCGTTAAGCAACTAAACTAGGGCCAGGCGGTATATAGCTAATGCAAAGATAGTCGCGCTGGAGGATGAGCTTGAGTTAATGCAAGGGCAGACAGTGACTAATGATATATTTATCACAGGCGTTTCTGCCATGCTGAGCGAAAATGTGAACGACATCTTCAAAACGAATTTTACTGGTAGTGACGGATTAAGGGTCAGCGCACACGGCGCTTTTCTTAGAGGTTTCACGAAATCTCGCACCTGTTAGTAAGTTTTTTAAGTACAGTAATGCTATACAGCAAAAAAAAAATGATATTGCATTCGTTGTTTCTATTATTAATTGTTTTGGGGGTGCTATTGACCGCCTTTTGCCCTAGTGAAAATGTGTATTTAATTAATTAATTAATGAAACGGAAAATACAGGGTGAGCGGAGAAGTGACGTCCAAAGGTAAAATTTAGGTGCCTCATATTGAGGGGTATCCGAATCACCCCCATGTAACATTTGTTCCGCGATTATGCGTAGTTTTCGAGTTACAGGGTGATTCATAAATTCGGGATGCACATTATTATTTTATTTTTATCTTTTGATCTACTCAACGCGGCGGCATAAAACTATACTAAACAATAAACAACATACTATCTTTAAGTCACTTGCGAAAATGAAAAAAAGGTCTATTTCCTACATTTCACGTTTTTCCCAATTTTCCTTCGAAATTCATGTAATTAGAGCACCTCTTTTTTATTTTTATTCAATTACCCATCTTGTTGCCTTTCCATAGAGGTACAATACGTCCAGGTGGAGAGAGGATATACGAATTTATACGTAGAAAAGCTTCTGCGGAATTTTAAAGAAATCTGCATCCGCAATCGCTCGGCAAATGACAATCATTTTCCACTCAACCACAATTAAAAAAAAAATCTCTAATTGAAACTGCACATGTTCAAAGGAAAGCGTACCTACATTTTTACAAATTCCGAAAAGACAGAAAATCGCTGTGAAATTCAAATTTAGCTGAGTTCCTGAAAGATAAATCACAATTTAACATTTTCGGAATGTCCTCCCAATAAATTATTGGAATATCTCTATTGAGGCCATTAATTCATCCGATTTCACTCATGACATATCTCATTAAGAATTTTTTAAAGTATGTATTGAATTCGCTCAAATAATTTTCGAGGAAGTGCCCTCCCTTATTTAAGTCATGTACAACAAGAAGACTATACGACGGCATTGCATAATAATTTCCGGATTCTCCCTGGGGTATGACCGAAAAAAGTCAACAAAAAATGTGGGCACGTGTATACATAGCAGCCGCTTACCTGAAGGCCTTACTTTTAAGTCAATCGTAATGAATGCCGAAATTTCCTCGACCAGATGAATGTAACAAGAGCCGTCCTTTTAAATTACATTTTGCTCAATCCGAGAGGAAGAGCTTGCCCCCTGGTAATGCTAATAACTCAATTTCAATACTTCCTGTTGAAGGCCATTCTTCAGCTTCAAGTAGCAGAATGCTGTCAAATTCCTTTCAATTACTTTCAATTCCAGATTCAATCCAACTTACGTAATAAGTTCAGAGTTAAAAATGTGAATGAAGAAAATTTAATTTGTGGAAATTTGTAATGGGTGAAAATAAGAGCGTGATGTGATTAGTGTGGGCAAAAAACGAGTCCCAGATGTGGCATATCACTTAAGTCCAATTTTCGTGCCGCAGCTGGAAATATTCACACTCTCGCGAAAATTTAATCAGAAAGTTTGGAATTGGGGACATGTTTTCCTGTAACTTGTGTTTTTTGCACATTTTTCGAGGGATTTTTTCGCCCAGTGCTATTAAGCCTGACAAATCACTCCGAGGATTCGGCAAGGAAAGGAAGCCCACTCAGAAATTCTTAATTGTAGTAATCACCCTTATTTTGAACATTTGGCTTTTATGCGCACTTTTCTAAAGAGATCGAGATGTTTCTTCCCAAAGTTTAAGAAATTAGCATATGCCTTGCAGCATCTCGTATACATCGCACATAAACTTTATGAAAGTTTATTGCTTCTACTTGGATAAAATTTCACACAAAGTGAAAACTTCATTCAAGTTTCTACTTCGGGTCTTTAGTTGCGCACAAGGAAACTCATTCGACTGTTAAAACAAAGGCCTTGCCGCGATACTAAAATTTTCCAGTCTCTAAACGCCTGCAGCTAAACTTCAGCCTCGGCTCATCTTGATAGTAAGGCTGCATCCCTTTATGCCATTCCCCCACAACTTGTCGAGTCTCTCGAAAAGCAAAACTGAATTTCGAAACAAACCAAAGCAACTTTTCCATGATTCCATCGTAGTGGAAAATTTCCACATGAATTCATTTCAATTAATGCTCCCATCAGGAACTCATTTTCCTGTTACACCTGATTGACAGCGTAGTTTATCGCCGCATTACGATGGTGCACGTGCAGCTGACCACCCAGTGAATAAATTCCCGAGAAGGAAAATTATGATGGATAAAGTACCGTATTTTTGTAAGCTCAAAATATTGCTGCTTTAGTCGTTTCCTATCGAAATCGGAAAGAAGAGTGTTAAAGGGTGTTTTCTAGCTTATACATATGTACAGAAGTTCCGATAGGGATAACTATTAATAGTTATTCCATACTTAATGCCATGAAATATTCTTTCAAATAAAATAGAAATGGAGTCGATATCTCACACACAACATGTTTTATTTACATGTAAAAATCGAGCGTCCTTATTGAAAGACCCTTTATATGTATGCAATCCCGAGAAGATTATGCACAACTTTTGGTGGTCCGAAAATTCAATAGTTAAATCAATTCTGTCTGATTAAAGTATCTTTATTTGTATAAAGTTAAGGAGAGAGTAAAATTGAATTTTTGGGGAACAATTTGTGTGCCAAAGCGTGCTGTCCTGCTAATCATTTGCGAATAATTCTGCATAATCTCTTTATTTTTATCTTGCGCTGGTATCCAGCTTGTCACTGGCAGGAACATATAGAGCGGAAGTTCTGATAAATGCAAAACTCCCGGATAGGGTAGAGAAACTTCATTGATTAATTACTTCAGAAACAACAATCGAGGCGGGAGGCAATCGAATTAAATCATTTTCTTATCTCATTGGGGCGCCTCCCTCCCTTGCGTATTGTAATGACAGTATTGATCGGGCTAGACCAGATTTTCTGGCGATTTACTCTATGAGGGAGGCAAAGCAAATAAACACGAATTTCCATAAGCGCACCCAGGGGAGCTAGGAAATAGCGCCGTGTCGCCTCTAACTGTTTTTCTTTCTTTATTTTTTCCAGCTTTTAAAAGGACATTAAAATTCCATTGCCCTGGAGCACGCCCTATTTGTTTCTTAACGCCCTAGATATAATAGGAGACTATGAAATCGCTCCGTATAATCGACATGTCTGGCCAAGATGGCGCCTTGAGCCAACTTCCTGAAATCGGCGTGGGCCTGTATCCATTGCTCGAACACGGGTACACGCTCATCGCCCTATATCCCCGTTGATATTAAATTCTCGTCGGCCCCATCAGTCTAAGCGACGGATTTCACGACAAGCACTGAGTGTAATTTGCCTCAACCTTGTCTTATCACAGGCGCCCTGAGGAAAGCGGCGACGGATTTATATAGAGATGTAGAGAGGCGCCTGCATCATAGCACAGCACCACACGCCTGAGGAGCAACCATACTGCACTTGTTGAATTATTGAGATGTTCCCAGGGAGACAAGGTTGGACAAATTCAAAAAAATCTCTGCTCTAGCTGCGATGCAATTTGTGGAAATGTATTTAAGCGAAATTGTAGGGGATCCCTTCTCCTCAAATTTAATTCAGTAACTAAGTTGAAAAGATCCCTGGACGTTTAGTAATGAATTGATGTCTCGCAATCATCTCTAAAATTTAATGAGAGGTCTAGCAAAATGTAAGTGGATGTTTACTTTAAAAAAAATGTGTTAACTTGAATAGTTCTAAAAGTCTTCAGCCTGATAAAGAAAACACATCATGGAACTTATTTTCCATATTATTTTAGTTCAGCTCAATACACTTGAATTTTATATTTTGAAATTGAGTGATGTCAACTTTTTTTAAACAGTTTTTACGATGTCTTTTGTTTTTAATTAAATGGATGATAAACAGTGTAAACATTTCTACGTTAGCATTCGATGGAGTTACAGAATACGAAAAAGAAATCGACTTGACAGACCAACTCGAATTGAATTTGTAATCGAGTCGAGTACGATAATAAGGCCTCAGGCCCGTGAGACTCGTCGTCGTGTTTCTAATTTTGAGAGCAGTTTTGTTGAGCGTTCATCATCAATTCACAGGTCGACAAAATTTGACGAAAGTCCACACCCAAAGACCAGACAATTAGTTCAGCCATCTTACGCCCCCTGAAGAGCAACCAAATTGCACTTGCTGAATTATTGGGACCTACAAATGTTGGGAAAATTAAGAGAAATCCTCGTTCCAACTGAAAATTGCGGTGAGATTTGTGGAAGGTGCATTTAAGCGAAATTGCTGTGTGCTCCTGTAATGCTGTACGAGCCACCTTGCCATAATTCTGATATATCGCCTGGGTGTACTTTCTTACGATTTGGGAGTACTTGCTAAACCCAATATGCTCGTGTCGAGGACCACAAATTACAGAAATGCAACTATGAGAGACCATTAATCCACCGCACGTGTGGTATGACGTATGTTCCGTCTTCCGAAAGTGGATTATGACGGAACTGGTGCACTTGAGCATTAAAAGCCTCCATAAATTGTCAACGATGATTCCAGTCCTATGTTATTAAGCACACATTGTTTCAGAATTTGGAGGTTTGTGCTGCGGAAGGTTGCAATAACGGCCACGCCGTAATATGTCATTTCAGGTTAATTACGACACGTGTGCGAAAAATGTACATCCTCCCTTAAAAGGAATCGGGTAATACACTCATACAAATCTGAAAATCTGGGCTTATCCAGCACCCGAAAGAGATTTCATGGCAATATAAACAAAACAGCCTTCACTTTCTTCCCGTTGAAAACTTAATCCTTTAAATTTCCGTGCGAAAAGAACTGAGAAAAGGGAGAAAGGCAAGCAAGGAAATCAAAGCCTTCCAGGGGATATCCGTGTGTTTAATATTAAATCGTTACTCCGCACTTTCCATAATCCACGCATTTCTGATGTGTAGCAAATAAAAGGGCAGCAATTTTTTTCACTCTTATGCAGAAGGAATTCCTGAAAGATTTTTGGGTTGGATATCTCAAGGGAAAAGATTACCTTTGAGAGTGAAGAGGGTACAGCAGCGGGATAGAGAGCCGGCTCCTGATTCTGAAGGAATATCCACTTTTTACGAATACTAAATTATCTCTCGGGTCAAAAGGATTTAACGGGAATTAAGGAAGAATATTCCCCATTATCCCTTTAAAAATAATACCGAGAGGTAAAAGAAAAAGGTTCCTACGTGAACAAATTAAGAAACATTTGTACAGGACAGCAATATTATTGGAGGAAATTACCATTCTTGGGGTGGAAAATATTGCGTGCCATCGCAC
Source organism: Neoitamus cyanurus (assembly GCA_947538895.1). Classification (NCBI taxonomy): domain Eukaryota; kingdom Metazoa; phylum Arthropoda; class Insecta; order Diptera; family Asilidae; genus Neoitamus; species Neoitamus cyanurus. Next base: position 37,800,802 of record OX384543.1, read on the forward strand.
GGAAAGTTTGTTTTAAATAAAATTATCTCCAGCCGGAAAATAAATTGACAGGCTCCATTAAATCTACAGAATTTACGGTTTGGTTACATCATTTTTCCCTACTCACAATATTTACCTCAACTCAAATAAAATGGAAAATAAATTCATACCTAGATAGAATTTACCTTTTCCGTTCGAAATAGCTTCCGGCAAGGCACATTTTTCAATTCAAAAGATTGAGTTTAGGAAGACACAATTGTAAGTTCAAAGGCTGAATTCTCTCATTTAATTTTTTTTTTTTAGTTGGAATTCCGGCATTTATTTAAATGAATGAAGCGGCATTATTAAACTTTTTTCGCTTTAACCTTATTCAGCAGTTAACGGCTGAGAGTGGACAAAAACTTGAATTAATTCATTTTTTTCATTTCCAACAAATCCGGACGACACCATAAATTGCAACAGCTGCTAATGTTATGGAAAATGAGCTTCTTCAATATTTTGAAATAAGGTTATAATAAAAAATATTTACCACTGCATATAACATATTTATAATAAATAATTTTGTATGTGTAATACACTCCATGACATTTAGAAGGACAATTGGGGGAACAAAGTTAAAAGATTTCTATAGGTATAACTGGTAACAATTTCAATTCAATGTAGAATTTTCTTTTATCAAACTAATATCTGTAAAATTGAGCATATGCAAAGAAAGAAAACACCAAAAATGACTATATAACAGAAATCCAATTTTCTTAACGTTTGAACCCAGTGGAGTCATTTGCAGTTCTCAAAAAATTATTTTGAAATGATAGAACTGCAAATAAAAATTAGGTTTAGTTTTACTTTAGGTTATATTGTTCAAAATTAATAAATGTGAATATAGTAGAACCAATTCTTTTAGACGGTCTCTTTTTCGCCAACTAAATTTGATTTGATTTGATTTTTAACAAGTTCCTTAGACGAAGGTAATTTCATCCATTTTGGGATATTCCATGACACAGTTCTTAGATAGTGTACAAGACCTTTAAAATCCATTGACAATCATCTTTCTTTAATTTGTGGAAACAGCCTGTCGAGCAAGGATCTGCTCGTATTTTTTATCGGTTTCTGGGAATTTCACTTATATTCCAAAAGTTGCGAAAATTTCACTCCGCAGGTTTGCCAGTTGCAGTCTGGGTGTTAGGTTCTGTCCTTTGTTGTCAGACGCCTGTCACGCTTGAGGGGGACGTTACTGACCAGCGTCCCGTAACGACCCAGCAGTACTACAATTGTGTAATTGTTCATACCATGGGTAGCGCCAGAAAGAAGTGGTTGAGCTCGTTTTTGTGCACTTGTCGGACTGCAATTTGGCAGAAACAAAGGACAGTGGAAATTTTACAGTTCAAGGGTGTACCTTTGTAAATAGCAGCGTACCACCATGCAAATTTCAATTAAATTGAAATTCAATGAGAGCCTCCACTCTCGCGTCAGTTTCATGTTGGGCTGTTCTCAATGTTGGTCGCGGGTGCTGGAGGGACCGCGCAGGACAGCCTACACAGTAATTATATGATGAGGCCCTGCGACTAGAAGGATCTTATGTGCCTATTTGCGGGCACGAACATGTGAACTCATCACCTATTTATACCACCTTCATCAGACGGAATTAATTGAAGACCCAAACGAGCGATGCCCGTCGTGCATTTAACGCTTAATTTAACATCAATCTAATTCTACGAAATCCCTTTGAAATGAAACAGGAAAGCTCCTTTTTAAGCAACGATGGGATTAAAAATTGTCACTTCTCGTGGCAGAGGCAGGGGCCCTGGGCAACCACACCACAACCACCTCAAAGAATTTAATAGGGATTCAGATTGAGCTAGAAGATTCCGCCATTGAAAAGAAGTGAAGTTTATTGAAATGAAATCCCACAAGCTTGCGGCTAGGATCCTGCCAGTATTAAAGTGTTAATAGAACCAACCGTGGAGGAAACTTTTCCCCTTGGAGCAGGAGCAGCCCTAAAGAGGTTGTCTGATTAGAATTTTAAGGTCGGAAGGGACTGGATGTTTGAGGATTTTCTATTCCCATGTGTGACAATAGCTGACTAATTTAGGGACCGAAGTCCTTTGTGCCTAGCAACCTTGATAAATTTTTATTGCGATATATTCGCGCTTAGGGAGACTCCGTCAATGATATTATACATATGTTACATCATAAATTTCATATTAGGCTACCTGTTTACTGAAGCTCGCATTTTGTTGATATGATTGAAATATGTGGCACAAAATCGGATTTGCGCACTTCTGAGTTTGAAAACGAAAATATAAAAGATTTGGCAGTTTATTTAGTGGTCGTTATAAATTATAATTTTCTAATCACGAAAAAACAACGACTATTTTATATTCACAAAACTTACCTTCACCCCTTTCACCCAAGCAATTAAAGCAATTTTCCCACCCCCAAAATTGTACGATCTCTGCGGTTTTACAATCAGGTTAGCCCTTCGAACAACAATGAAAAAATCAGCCTTGCTATATTTTTCTGAAAATCACACATATAAACAAAATCTAGAATGACGGGACTATGCTGTTTTTAAGGCAAATTACTTATAACTCGACCTAAAGTAAGAAATGTGGTAAACACCTTGTAGACCAGTCTTACTTTCGAATTCATTTAGATAAAAAAATATTCCTAAATATTGCCTGATTTTTCAAACTTTAAACCAGAATGACTATAATAAAAAAAAAAATTTCGAAAAGTATAAACAGTTAATTGGTACGGAAATAAAAAAAAATTAAAATAAATTCATGAAAATAAAATTGTTTTTTGATCCATAAACTTCTCAAGTAGTGCTTTGCTGTTTTTCTTGACGCACGGAAAGCAAATAAATAATAAAGCAAAAAGAATAGAAAACACTTCCGGTCCAAGAAGAGAAAGGCTGATATGAAGCACACATGAATTTAATCAACAAACAAAACAATTTCAGCAAAAAGTTCTTAAATGGATCGATACGGTTGGTTTGAATAATTGTCTTTATTTTTAAATAATTTTTCATGGGCAATAGGAAGTAGTGTTATATATTGTAACATTTCTCCTATTTTCTTCTGTGTGAATATCTTTCGAGTTTTGAAGGTGTAGAGATTTGATAAGTATGTGCATAGGTACTCCTGAAAACACAGCTTTCTTCTCATCAATCCATCAGCAAACTTTTCTACAGCACTCCACACCGCTTCACGTTTATGAAGTTTGCAAATGATGTTTTCCTTATGGCTTAAAGTTAGCGCTTAACTGCTGTATTTCATCGTAATTATGAAAACATCCAATATCTATACTTAATGGAAATCCGTTACCGAAGTGTTTATTTTGTTTTATTTTTAGAACTTGCAACTCTTCTGTGGTAAATATGTATGTATTGATAAAAAACGAATAAATTTCTGTTTGCCCATTAGGTACTATCCGTCTTCCATTTCTATCTCGGATAAATAAACATTTTCAATAATTTCCAATTCACAAGACTTATATTTTTTTCGCATATTAATTTTCAAAGCAAAGCATTGGTTTTATTCGCGTTTGTTTATAATCCGCTATAGAAGCAGATGATGGACAGTAACCAGGCAAACATGTTTGGTTAGGTTGTTTATTTTACGGTTGCAGACCTACCCTCAAAGCATAAGGCCTCGTTGGAAAGCTTCAACTCCTACTATCGATGAACAGCTAAAATCGATACAAACCCCCAAGGCTGCGCTCAAATGGCCGCACAGTTCGCATTTGAAACTTCAACCAACCTATCCCTGCCCCAACCGCTGGACGAATGTACGTGATCATCGGGAAACAATGCAGGAAGCTATAATTAGGGACAGGACAGCAAAGTTTGTAGGAATACTTAGTCCACCCTTAAACGCGATCCGATGTATTTCATACTTGCCGCAAAATCCCATCCAATTTGCTGGAGATCGTCATATTTCTCCCGATATTTGAGCAAATTGAGTTATATCCCCCAAGCATGCACTCACCAAGGAAAAAATGAACAAATTTAGCCAGGCGGCAAAATGAGGTGCAACGATTTATTTACTTAGCAGGCTGAAGGGTGAATCGCGGAGTTGCATGTTTATAACAAATTGCCTGGATTTTCACTTGAGCTCGTTACCAAAACGGAGATGTATAGGAACACAATCGATCCACTTTTTCAAGGAAATGCAAAATTCACCACGTTCAAATTAATCATGATAAATTCACGTATGCAATTTGCTGTATTTAGCTCATATCGTGCTCCGGCATTCGTTTACAAAATTACAGGCATGATACAGGGAAGAACAAGGCTCCTTCACCTGACCGCAACCAAGTGAGTGATGTATGTTTGCACCTCGGGTGATATTTATAAAGAGTAATTCTATGCGACAGGTGATTTCGTGAACTGCGAGATTAAACAGTGCCTGAAACGAAATCCATTTGCGGCACGTGAAATTTGACATGAGAGAATAGGGTGGTGCCCAAATAGGTGGAAATTTACTACGTCTGGGCAATATGGTGAACTCGTGTATAATTCTATATCAAAATTTGGTTAAGCTGGAGTGGTAATACATATAATCAAATTGTTCGGGCTATTTGGCGTTTCAATGGATGCTCACTTTGGGTAATATTATCTTGTCTTCCAATTAGTTTAATTGGTTTAATCTTCTGGACACTTTGGACTTGGGATTTAATTAATTATCTGATTAAAAGGTAACATCCTTATACAACACTAGCAGACACGTAGGTACCCGATGGTATTGAATCTTTTGAAAATTTAAAATTGGCTACCATATTTAAAGTCAAACAACCAAAATGAAAATCAAACAAAACAATTTTGAGGCCTCTATACATATTACAGCCGTAATTTAGAATTTCTAAAAGTGGAAAGCATTTTTTAATTCTCTAACCAGGCCATCGTGTAACAATAAACACATTGTTTACTCAACAATTGAGCCAACGTACATAAAGTGGGTTGCGGAAGGCCCGAACCGCACAGCAAATATAGTATACGCAATAAGAAAGGTCGTGCGTAAACTATGTTAGGTTGCTGAATGTGAATATAGTACGTATAAAAAGAAAGCCAATAAATCATCATTCAAGTGCAAGAAGTCTTTTTGACTAGTCTCTTCCCCGACAAAATGTTAGACTCCAAAAACCATATGTGCCTGCTTTAGGAAAACCTAAAGAATTTTTAGTCCTGCATTTTCGTGCCTGCCTTGAATGTGTAAAATTCTAAAAGTATTTGAAATCAGTGACCATCAAAACCCACAAGTGTCAACTTTTATGACAATTTGGGGAAACTTGTTATTTTAATTCCGAAATATTGGATCCGCTCTCGAGTTTTGAGAATTAGGCACCATGTTTGAAATCAGCCTGCAATTCCTATCTTGAATTTTAAGTTTTCAAGTATTGCAGTGATTTTCGCTATATGAATTTTGGGCGAATGGTTTACATGCAACAAACACATACAAGCAAACATAACTTGTGCTTTATAAATGTATGTAGAGAATTGAACTGAAATACGTCAAATGTGACTATTATATCTAGTCATCTTTCTGGGCTGATTTGGGTTTCTTTTCTCAATTTTGTGACCTCATTAGGTGTAATTCTGCATACACCTGTGGTATAGGAAACATCAGTTATCACGTGTAAATTATATCGGTGGTTTGGTCACTTTAATCGATATTTGACAATACTAACCTTTAAATTAATTAATTCGTATTGTATAAGCCTTGAAAGAGCTCTACATGAAATATTACGTAAGTACGAGTTTGTAGCTACGGTTGAGCTGATCCCTTCGGAATACTAAACATATATGTACATATATCTTGCAAAAGCGGCCAGGCAAATCAAGCCAAGTCAGCAAGCAAGATGTCATTCACAGATGCATGTCGAGATATCAATTTATGATGCATGTAGGGATGTCAGCCGTAGATGTATCTCAATATGTGAGCCGATGATGTATCTTAAATCGCTGTATTGTACAGGCATATGGGATTTACTGAGATTATTCATATATTGAGTTTTTATATGATTGCATTTCTTAAATAAAATAAAGCATTTCCACTTTAATTGGGTGTAGAGTCGTCAATGCAATGGAGTGAGATAGTTTTAACTACACTAAACTAAACATTTTAATGAGGCACGGTGTGCCAATGTAGGTAAACCAAAAACGTACCTACTAGTAGTACCAACAAAAGCAAATCTCTAATTAACAGTAACTGTTTCATTCGTTTGTAGTCAATAGACGTTAAAACGGTTGCCCCAAATTTCCGGAAAGAAATTCTATTGGTCTTGTTGGGCTGCGTAGCAGTCAGCACCTTGAAGAACTACTTTGCTATTGTTGTATAATAGGTGTCACAACAAGAATCTAAATTTTGAATCCCTTACTATTTCCGGCCGTCAAATTGTTGGTCTGCCATAATAAATTATTTCGATTTGAAAAAATATCAACTTAATAATTCAAAATTAAGAATCTAGAAGTGAGATGAATTTTCTGTTAAATTTGAGGATATTACAGTTTGGGATGGCATTTCCGAGCTGGAGTTGAATTTTTTTTTTGGATAATCTCCGGAAGGGTGTTTGGAATGAGAATTAAAAATAATATGCGCCAGTTCAAAAACCTGTGCTAGACTCGGCAAAAATCTTAGAGTGAAATATTTGTCATCATAGGCCCTCCTTTTTTACCTTTTGGCCCGACATATCGTATCTTTGTTGAAAATAAATTCTTGAGTGTCCATGTTCGGTACGGATCCAACTCCGCGTAGCTTTGAAGCTTTACGACATTGGATGTTTCACATTACTTACAAAATAAGTGCCTTTGGTAGAAGGTGGAGAATAGTGTCCAAGGCCTTTGACAGTATAGTCCTCAAGGTACCAGTAATCAGTAAACTTGCTGTTATTTGGGCTTTCTCCAGTATTTTTAAGTGGCTGCCCTAATCCACGGCTGGTCAACAAACTATCGCTCCGCAAACAAGAATGGATCTTGCAACCGCGCGTAGATCCAGTGGACTGGCATTCCCCATTTCTTACCAATGGATTATTTACTGGAGTATAGGGCCGTAACGTCTTTGAAGTTCGGTTTTTTCAGAGTTGACTGACAGATCGCATCTGATACTCCAGGAAGCCAATTTAGAGAAGGCTTGCTGCAACACCTCGGATAGAGTGTCTGGATATTTGCCCGATATTGCAACAACAACGTACTGTAAATGTAATGTAAATAGTAATGCAATATTAAAGACACCATGGCTTACGTTACCCAATCATGAAATAATAGTCATATTGGTTTATGCAAAATCCTTTGGGAAAATGTCTTAAGCTGAATAGAATTCCATGGAAACCAATATGTCCTTCTTTTACATAACATATGTATATGTGAAAAGGAGTGCGTGTAAGAAAAGATTGTCTTTCACCCCTCTAACAAGGCGTTATAATTGAAACTCTGGTTGAGCATAATAAGTGCCAAATGCGTGGAATATTGCGTACAAATATTTTTTTTCGACTTAATCAAATAGCGGGCTAGGATACAAGCATACCTACGTAATATTCTGAGAACGTATGCCAGCCCTTTATTTTTGTATTATTTAATTAAAACAAGCTTTGACTGACTAGTCCCTGCTAATCGAATATGAAATATTTGAAAACATAATTAAAAAGCACAATCAGCATTTTTTATATGAATAGGTACGTTGACGTTGTCAGTGCCTACAAAATCTTCGGTAAACTCTGCTTGTATAATAGAGCGTATGTTCGCTCGATCCAATTTTAACTGGAATAAGCTAATGCAAGAGTCGACACCGTAGGTACAGGATAATATGAGCCAGCCATTTGGAATGAATGGTAGCAAGTAATCCTTCCATTTAAGCCTTTATTCGCAATTCCCCCACTTAGCAATTAGAGCTGGCCGGTTTCGCTGTCGCCGACCAAATAGGCGAAAGGAATTAAAAGCCACGATGAGTTCTAATTTTGCACCCACCACTTGTCTGTCTCTCGGTATTGACACAAACGAAAGGATTAGGGAAATAATCTGCAAAGCGAGGCACGTCTCACCTTTTTCGTAGGTACGTGCAGCAAATGTAGAACCGACTTTATGCCTATATATTTAAAGGAGGACTTTCCTCACAGCTCCGGTTAACGAATTGTGGATTTTCTACCGATATAAGCAGGATGAATAGCAATTCCTAGTTTTGAAATCGCTATCACGTAGATACCTTACGTGACATGGTTCACTCATGGCAAGGCGGAAGTTTCTTATCGCATTTCAATAATCGGCCAAGTTTTTGGTCGCCGTGAAAACAAAGTTTGGTGTGTTCGCCCGAAGGGTACTGCCGGCAACCAGTTGACCGATCGACAGATCAATTCAATATTTACATTGAAGAACATTTCCAAGCGAGAAAAAAGTTAATCTCCACCCATGTGGGACTCTATCATGTGTATCCCTCGGGGGTACCAGCTTCGGAGGATTGTGTGATCCAGAAGCTAACAAAATTTGAAACTGACTTTCGGAGGAACTTTGGGATGCCCCTTTGGAAATCCAAGGGTGCGGAAGGGCTTTAAAATAATTTCATGAGAGAAGGCAAGGTGATGTTGGCTTCTTACCGGAGCCTTCCCGCACTGCGTTCGCGAAGAGCATAATTAAACGGAAGATTACCTCAGCGGAGTGGAGCTTTAGTTAATTAAAGATACACCTGACAATTTGTTGATGAACAATGAGCACACTTTGTACACAAATTAGAAGTTACAGGTGCTGTCGGGATCACCGCCCCATTAATTTTTACCTGTGCAAAGAGAGCTGTAAACCTCAACCGGGAATACCGGGCCCGGCACAATTCAAATCCCTTTGTGCCTGGAAACAGCCGTCCTGGCTGTAAGTTAACATGATGATGGCTTGTTTTGAAATCTGAATTTTCATGGACCGGGCGGAGGGCTTTTATCGCGTTTATTTCGCATTTCGTTTTGCTTTGGGACAGTTGAGAGAATTATCCTGAATATGAAAGAAAACGACCCGGCTCGTCCGAGATAGTCAAATGAAATGCCGGAAAAGTTCACAAGAGCTGTTGCTTATCTTTATGTCGTTTTGTTTTTGCCGGTGCGGTACGAGGAACTAATATGCACAGCATGACCTGCATGCTCATGAACCTTATCTAGATCAGAACTTATAAAGCCCGAGGTGGCTCCAGGTATACTCTAATATGAAAGGGATATGCACCAAAGGAGCAGCTTGAAAGATTCATTTATGCACGCTAAAAAGGCATGGGAAAAACTGTTGTGAATTCATTTTATTCAGGAAATTTCAGGTCGGTTCACTTCGGAGGGTCTAATTTTAAAAATTATAACGGAGGAAAATAAACATTTATTAACTGGAGGTACGGGGCACCTGCTGAGGTTTTAAAAGATTTCGGCCCATTTATGCCATCATCTGGTTTTACGTCCACCACCTGCTCTTTTATTTATAGCTCTTTCTCCAAATCTAATTTACCCACAATTCTACCCACCGAGTTCCAAGCCCGGCGATTGGATTTATTCAGGGAATTTTCCCTTCCCCATGATGGCGTACGAGCGAACAAGAATACTTCATGAGCCAGCTCAGCGAAATGCTCCCACATTTTTCAGACACTAATGACTGAAATTTATTCATGCTTGTGTTCTCTTATTGTGGCATTTTCCGACATACAATATGTAATCAACAAAGTTGACGAAAATGTCATGTTACAGGAATGTGCTTGGCCTGGGATGTACCATAAAGTTGCTTAAAAATTTCAAGCTTTTTTATATCTGCCTATAATCTACACGTTTTCAATTTAGCGAAGTTAATTGGTTTAGATTAAATGCTTATTTCTCAAGATTAATTGATCCAAACCAGATAATTATGGTACGCACGGGACCCCGTATCGATTGTTATGACCCCATAATTATAACGTGCAAAATATGCTTGTGACACACAACGTCATCTGTGGTCTCGCGGTGGAACTTGGTAATTCAAATTACTATTTCGTTATTTTATTCATTGTCTGATTACATAATTACAATAATGTCGGCAAGCTAGCCACAAAAAATATATATATAATACATAGGAGAAAAATGTCGGCCAGCGTCACAATGTTCACGTTTCTAGGCCTAACACGAACAGAAACGTTTCTAGGTAAAAACATTTAATTGTAAGAGATAAACCTTCAAGTATAAAGCACCCCTCCCAATTTTTTCCAGAATTGCTCACATGAGTTCATAAAAAGCATTAAATAAAATTGTGTGATATTACAACTCAGTGGGCTAGTTCTCTTCATGGACAAATGTAAAATTATTCTTCACGGCAACGATGGAAGAAGAAGGGTCTACTGAATGTAACGCGACTGCCTGGCCTTTTAGATGAGACTTGTGTTATTTAAATCCGTTTTCCGTTTTAGATGAGATGCTAACTTCATGGAGCTCAGTTTTGGTCCATTTCCGTTGTGTTTTGAAAAATGAGGTGCGAATGGCAATGTTGCGTTCAAAATCGGTCCACGTCGAGTTTTGGGACTGTTAATATTCGACCGAACTACATGTTTTAAAAGGCTTCAAGTTTTTATTTGGCACCTTCTTCAATTAACTGCCTTACGAATATGGAAGCGATTTAGTGAAAATATGGTATTCTTCCTAATCACGTAAAAATGCTTAAAACCACCACAAATACATTTCGTTATTTTTTGTTGAACTACAATTGATAAAATGAACTAGTATATCATTCTTTCATGTTACAAAATGGCTTTCATCTTAGTGTAGCGACCAAATGAATTATTCTCCTTGAACCCCATTTATTAAAACAGAATGGCTGATCCATGTTCCTTAATACGAAATATAACGAACCATTTGTCAAGCAGGGGATCAACGTTCGACATAATCCTGTCACCTTCAATTTCGAAATTAAATGTTGGTTGTGCGTATTTATGCCAAGCCGAACTTCTAACTTAATTTACATCCACCCGTAAGACTGGCATTCAGGAATTCATTACCTTTTGCGATAGCTGCACAAACTTTTTGAGCTCCGTGTACGAGTATATCACTTAAACAATTTCCAATAGCAATTAAGTTAAGAATTTGCGTGCCCTCAAAGGAAGCAATTTTAATAACATAGGTACATTAATTCCATAGCAATAAATTTTCCGACAATGTAATCTCCTTTCCAGTCACTGTCGTGAAACCTGCTCGGCAATAACATCGATACCAATTTGGCCCCTGAGGTAAAATTTCATAATTTAATTTTTTTGAGCGCTTAATATCGGGGCAACATGGGATATGTTGCCAGCGGATGTTGAGTCTTTGTGCATATTAAAGGAGTGACATTTTTTACAGTGAATGTTGACATCGCTGTGTTATCACATAATAAATATCAAAGTGCTCTGTGATCCGAGCCTGAATTAATTTATTAATTTTTGATATGGCGATTTTAATTCATTCATCAATTTTTCGGAAACTGATTAATTCCCCTACTGATGAATTTCGACTAGAGCATCAGGCTTTTTGGTATATCAGGACAGCTTTGACCAATTTACGTCGACAATTTTAAATTTTTTAATGAAATATTTGCTTTGGCAGCGTTAAATAATTTTAACTGTGCTTAACAGATTCGAATGGGTTCGTTGTTTGAATACTGTGTCAAATCTGGAGGATCGTGTGTTTATAGAACACTCCGAATTTTGTTTATTTAATATCATTTGCTTTGTACGGATTTTTTAACAAATTATATGCTAATTGCTCTGTTTTCCATTTTGTAATTGCACCAGCGTGGATTTCTCGCCACAAAACTGTTTACGTGATTAATAATATAAATATTGTAAACCGGGATTCTGGCTAACTGGCGGTGATAAGGAATAAATTATTCCAATTGCCATTTTGGGTAACACAACTTGAAAGGGAACATAAAAAAATGGGTTGGCGCACATTTGTTCGCTATAATTTATGCCGCCTTGTTAAAGTCATAAAATCAATTTGAAAAATTCATAGCCTGGCCTAGGTTAGGTTAAAAAGGGCATAGTTAGGCCAGATTAGTATAATGGTGGCCATATTTCCGGGGCAGGTTAGCAGGACGCTGGAAAGGAACCTAGGTTAACACTATGTTTATGGCATTTTAATATTTCATATATCTATAAAAAATTGAGCATGAAATAGTTTCACAACTTGAGAATTACCCGGGAATCGTTAAAGTGTAGCAAACGTTTTTCAGTAGGTCCAAAATGCTCTTCATAAACTTTATATGCATATGGATATCCAATATTAGCACATACATATGTATGACGTATGTGAATAATATAACAGCGAAATGCGCACGCAACTTTCTTCGATTCCCCAAGGCTTTTCACTGTCACTGTGTATGTACAATCGCAGAGGCAACAGAGTGTTCATAAAGATACGGTTTCCGATCCCGGAGTCACTCGCTCTCCGAATACTTTGAGTCTCTGCCTCTCTATTTATCTTGTGTGTTGAGCAAAGACAAAAAAATCTCATGAGACGAATGGCTCGTATCGCAAAATATTGTTTTCCCGTTTTCGACTGAAAGGCAGGACATTCCAGTACCGTAGAAGGACTGGATTAAAAATCAGGACAAATCCTGCTAAATCAGGGCATATGGTCACCCTATTTAAATTATTCTTATGGCACAAACCATGCAAAACCAACTTTTTGTGATGACCAAGTTAATGCAAATATATCCTTATTCAGCTCGGGGGAAGATTGAATCTAGGGACAAAAACAAGCCCAAAAACTGTGGGCGACGCTCAAGAACCCATTAAACGCTTGCACAAAAAATCATCTCTTTGTTACCATTATGGGCCTGAATTTTATCTATTTTAGACAAAGAACCCCATCCATTTTTGCGAGGGTAGTGGTAACATTTTTCAATATATACATAATACTTTGCCCAATTAGAGCTGTCCAATGGTATGTTCCGCCAGAAAGGAGCTCTAAGGTACAACCTAAGCGAATTGTGGAATTGAATCTTGGAAGTAACTTATAATTACGTTGCCTGCATTATTACCATAAAGTTACTGAGTATCAGGTAAAGCAAAGATTTCAATTTAATCGCGCAGTTTTACTCCCGATGCCGCAAGAAAAGATACAACTTTTGACATAAAAACTAAAATCAAAACTGTATTGCAAAAATAACGATAATGAAAGTGATGATATCCTTGCAGAAAGAATTGAAAAATGGTGACCGCGAGGGATTGTCACCAAGGTTATTTTCACTTACCACCTTACGGTATCCCAGACTATCCAGAAGGTGTTTTTGCTTCTAGTAAAATATTTGAATCAACTCTTTTGCAATCAAAAAAGTATACTTCAATTCAGACGAATACTATTTCTGCTACAAGTTTTCAACTATAAAAGAAAAAAAGAGAGAAACCTTTCCTCGAATCTTCCAGAGAGTTTTCAATAAAATGCACAAAAGAATCACTTCGAACCAGCCATGAACCGAGCATTGACGCATCTGTTACATTTTCCGAGGGTCAAAGTTTCTACACAGCCTGGGTACAGTGCAAAGTGCAAAATTATTGATTTTATCAAGCGCAAGGAGGGCAACAGCAGCAGTTTTAAAAGGGTTGTTGGACTGCCTTCACCGCCCTACTTTTGACTATTTCGCAGTAGTGGGAGTTGGTCGGATTGAATAACGCAATGATTTCAGTTCTCTCACCCACACACACCCCACCCCACTGATTGTGAGTAATAATTGATTCTGCTCACAGAGTCGCTTGTAAATTCACGGATCAAACACTGAATCGCTCGAAACGTGTGATGATGAAGGAACAAGTTCGGCTACGCCTCGGAGGTTCATTACGTTCGGGGATAATGGGCTCTGGCGGTCAAGTTTCTTTTGAACATCGTTTTGTTTTTGTGTGGAATGCTCCAGTAGCTAATTCGATGCGAAGGCTGCTCCCCTGCTCCCAAGCGGTGGAGTAAGGTTGCCTTGGTTGCTACACGTGCAAACGCTCAGGCGATTCACAACTAAGGAGGAATATTTAATTAAAAAAAATTAGAGCACTACTCGCCGGAATGCCTTGCCCCACAACATACATAATTAAAACACAGATTCATTCCCGTACACACTGTGGCAAGTGGAATACTTCATTCGACATTGTAGAATTTAGGGGAATTTGGTCTTGAATACTTTAGTATTTTTACGGCTCCTGCAGAGTAACTGGATGGAGTGGAGCAACTTCTGAATTTCAATGGAAACAAAACTTTTACATACTTTGCCAACTATGGAGATGCCTCAAGTAAATGAATAGCCGCACCAAAAATTCCGTCCTTGGGATGCACACATGAGATGGGAATTTGGGGAAGAACCATAAATGTCGAAGCCTTCGAGATGTTGTTGAATCTTAAATCGGAAAGTTTCCAAACCTACACATTCCTGCTTTTTACCTGCGTACAATGGGGCTATACTGTACTGCAATGTACAATTAATGTACTCCCGTCCTACAGTTTGGACAGAATCCTTTCATCGATAATGGCCGCTGTTAAATCGGCAGTCCTGCAACAAAACCCCCTTCCAACAAATTGTCTCCATTGACAATACCCGAAAGGCCGCAAAAGCAAGGGGCACAACATTTAAATTAATCGAACTCGTATTTAAGTGGCCGGGGGTAATGAATGAGCTTTGCGTTTTTGGTACCAAATTCAAGAACTTCCGCAATCAAGTGATAAAAGTAAAGCCATAAAACTTTCTAATAGAGCACAACAGTGGGGAAAACAATTAAAGTTTCAGCGGTTCCGTGCGAAAGTTAGTTGGCTGCCAGCGCCCGAATAAATTTCAAACTCGAATTACATTTTCCCGAGGCAACGTAGGGACGGGACGTGCAGATGCGGAGGGTTCATCGCACTGGCCCATTTGCCAATCCTCGTCGGTTTCAACCCTTAACTGCGCAAAAAATGCCTTTTGGCTCCGCGATGGGTTTGACTAATGGCTACTAATAAGTCATAGGTCCGAGAATTTTCGCGATCCATTAAGCTTTCGGCCAGAAACAAAATCCATTTTCCTATCTCTTTCTTCGGCTGGGTGAGTTCGTTCTTCTTCAGGTCCACCACAATTTCCTGCTACTAACAGATTTTCTGGTTTAATTCGGACTTCGCCACGCGAAATTTTTAATATGACAGTGAAGTGACGGAAACCGCTAAAACTTTTGGGTTCTGTATTGCAAAGTTGCCAGCAGTCTGAAGCCCGTTGTGGGTCTCCTCAGGGCCACCGAAAGGCAATAAATCGCTCAACCGTACACCAAACGCTTCATTTATAAGAATTAAAAGTGGCATATTAGAAATTTGTGAAATCAAAACAAAGAGGAATTAAATAATCAAATGCAAATATTCTGGGAAGTAATGTAATTTGTCGTCAAGAAAAATGTCTCCTAACTTGAAAGTATAAATTTGAAGGTAGGTACCTTTTTTAAGTTATAGCGGCCATATATATATGTATGTATATGTTAAAGCAACATTTGTCAAATTTGTTGTAAATCGTTTAGTAGTGTGCGGCAAATCAGCATGGGAGGTTATAGTGTTGAGGAACGTTTTCAAATCATCAAATTATATTATCAAGATCAGTGCTCCGCTCCATTCGAGAAACGTTCCGCGCATTGCGTGATTTTTATCCTCATGGATAGCATTGACATAACCGTCAACGGCAAGCGCTACAGATCGATGATAAGCAACTTCTTGTGACCTGTACTGAATGAAATAGATACCGACGACAATAGTTGCAACAGAACGGCGCTACGTGCCACACAGCGTATGCCACGATTGATTCACGGACGAGTGATTTGAGAGCATGTTAATACCCCGCAGTGGTGGCGATGTGAACTTGCCACCGAGATTGTGCGATTTAACTATCGCAGGCCTATGCGAATAACCGCAATGTTTGTATAGTATATTTACTAATGTATGTTGTAAATATTTTTGTTTCCCTAGGTGAGATCTATCAGCCCTGTCATTTATGAATGCATTATACGAAACACCCTGTATGTACATGCTTTTAATTCTGGTTGGTGTGCGATCCAACGCTTTGAATCTTCGAATTTTGATGAAAATTTGAAAAAAAACACTTTGAAATCTCTATGTCAGTACGTACATAAATTGACACAAATATCATGAAGATAGTAACTAATACACAATATTAAGCCCATCTTGGATGCACAGGAATAAAAACAACAGATTGGATAATACATTATATTTGGGAAAAAAAATTAAAGCTGTTTTCTAAATGTTGAGTAATAAACAGACAGACAAACAGACAAACATGTCGTTTAGATTCAGTGGCGTTATATGAATCTATGTCATATGTGCATACAAGTTTTGTTCGTAGGTATGTAAGAAGCGGCAATTGGTGTCAGTGATCAATACATGCTTATTTTATTGAAACGCGTGAATATCATGTTTCAAGGCAGCTTTTATTAAAGCTCACAACATCTGCATAAGAAACGGAGACCTTTCGTAAGTATAAAATGAGGAGGAAAACCCCTTTTTGCCTACCCAGACATAAGACTCCATCATAATAATTGGAGTTTGAGCTCGTAACCTAAAATCCCGTTTTATCTCGTTAATTAGTCATACTAATTTGCATATCAAATAAATTGCGCAGGCGTTTTATTACCAAACTTACATTTATCACTTCTTTCCAAATTGAGTCATCTCGCCTGAAGTTTGTAATTTATTAGACGACATCCTCTTGAAAGCTCCACCCCAAAAGTGATTCTGGTTTTCTTGAAGAAATTCGCCATGGCAGTGAGGCGGAGTTACTGTGCATTCTGCTTTAATGTGTGCGGACTGACTGGTGGTTCTTCTTTAAACAAATCGAGTTAAAGGGTTATCCGGAAAATCCATCAGGCTCACGTACCAGGGGAGATAAGCCAACACGACTGGACGCACAAAAAGGGTATATATGAGATGAAGTGCTGAGCAAGTTGATTTTGTCGTAAGGAGGGGAAAAAATCGATAAGTCGGGGACACAAATGTCGATTATCTCCTGTCCCATCGAATTCTTCAATGTTTCATATTTCTTGATGATACTTTTCATGGCCAATTTATCGCATTGCTCCGATCTTTGAATGGCAGTTGCCCGCACCCAAAGGGCGACTGAGGCGATGGCGGCGCCTAGATGGGGAATTCAAATTAGATCCGGATTTGTTCGGAGACAGGCGAACGGTATTAAGACGGAGCTCCGATACGCTCTTCCAGAAAATAGTTAATTAATGTCTTAAATTGGATGAAAAATCCGGGTGGGGTGGCGGTGATTAAAATGCTTCCTGGCTGCTTCTGAAGCAGCGAAATCCAATTTGCTGAACGACTTCATTTGTTATCGGAGCCGTATTATGTCGTTATTTAATTATGCGACGAGATCCATTTATTCAAACTCAATTTAGAGAAAAGCGCTTAAAAGCCCTGGCTCCCCTGGAAAATATATTACTACAGTTTGTCTGGGTGAAAATGTATTGCACAGGTGGCAGGCACGCACCTACGAATGTCTGCCGTCTAGCCAGTCCTATTTTTCGACATATGTATATATACACACAACAGTCGATTAATTGGATTAAATTTTCCTTAGCGACGAATTAAAAAAGCTCTATAAACTAGCCTTGATGGGGACTGTCCAGAAATGACAAAATTCCTCCCGCTATTCAGTAGAAATCCAACAAAGACGAATTCCTGACCATTTATTCTCTTCGTCGTCGATTTTCTCGATGTAACGTAAAACTATAGAATTCGATCATCAGGACAAAAGAATTCTGCCGTTTAATTAAACTGGGGCAGGAGTATGAGACTAACGATTAAGGTTCTGCAAATTGAGAGATATCCGGCGATTCGAACACTTTCGAATGAAATGGTTTCAGTGAGTCGCAGAGGAAAGTGCTGTAAATTTCACTAATTGTAGGATGAGGCGTGGGCGAACAAGTGCTTCCCTTTAAGTTAAAATTTACGTGAAGAGAAAGCTGTTCCTGAAATCAGGGAAGTTAATGTAAAGACGAACTTTGTGAATTCAGCAAATGACTGAATTGATGATTCCAGTCAAACGCAAATAGGGAATTAAAATTTGCACAGCCTTGTCGAAAGTTTGATAAGAGCCATGTAGAACATTATTCTAATGAATTTAAATGGGATTTGGTTTTAATGTGATCCTGTACGCATACAATTGGAAGATACGAGTATGTACACATCTCAATGTGTATCTAATGCCCTAGGCAGACTAGAGCTCTTGAACTAGTTCCTGACGTCAGAATTACGTAGTCCATGTAAAATTCCCATTGCTGAACTAGTTCAAAAATCCGCACAATCAAAGTTTGTATATCTTTTGCCGCTGTTAGCGCCCAATAGCGGAAACAATTTTGCTAAGAAGTTATTGTTGTTGTTTGTATTTAAATAGCCTTCTAAGGAGGCGTCACCCAGGTGACTTTTGGTTTCAGCTGTCAGCTATATTCCCTTTATACACGCAAAAGTAATTCATAAAGTTTCAACTAGGAAGAACAGTTAAGCTTTACTGTTACCGCGTCCAAAAATACAAAAAAAAGGGCGCTGTTTTTATATGCCGTCGCAACTATATTTTCAAGCCTAAAAACAGAAGATAAAACAAATTTATCACACTCCTTCCTTGTACAAAGGCACTGATTAAAATGTGTAGTTCAATTGGTGTAGTGGGTCTAGTCTAGGCCCTAAGTTGAACATTTTTTGGAGTTAAAAGGATCTGTGAAAACACTTGCGGACTATGCTTGACACCTGTTTTTGCAAACCAACGTGTCGTGTCAGTTACGAGAATACAAAACTAGAAAATAAATTTTATTCTGGAAAAATTGTGGTCAGTCATAGATCACAAGTCACAAATTTCTTGTGCCTTTGTATCTTGTGATTTTGATTGTGAGTTAACATCTTCCAGTAGGAATCACTAAGCATATTTCTGGCTGCTTAAATACAAGAAGCTGTTGACGCACAATCAAAGCCACGAGATATAAAGGCACAAGAAAGTTAAAAAAATAATTTAATAATAATATTGTACCTATTATTATTTATTTCTGTCATTGCTTTTCATGTCGTTCGATACGTTTGGCAGTAAATCCTAAATCAACTATATCTACATATACCGATCACCCTCAAAGAATGTAATGGAAGTGTCTAAATAGTACACCATACCTTCCATAATGAATAAAATATGTATTAAAGGCTCGGTATACTTACACATCAATCGCTTTGTTCCAATTAATCACATAACCGCTGAGTGCAAAGGATTCAATATGTACTACGTGTATATTTCCTTTTTCTGTGCCAACATACAGCCATTTACTTCCTACAGGCAAATGAAGGCAAGTTATCCTGTAAAAAGAATATAAAAATATTCGTTATTTCTGCACATTAACGACCAGAAAGCATACTAACCTTTCTCTTTGGAACTTTAAACTTTGTACTACTTGTGGACATTTTTGTCGAAAATTCCATAAATGTAATGTGTCGTCTGCGGTGGCAGTTACTAAAGCGCCTTCGTTTACTAAATATTCTATCTGTATGACGGCACATGCTGAATCACCTTCGTGTCTTACGTGAATATCAACCCCAGGGCGTCCTAATCTGTAGTTTGGAGAAGAAAGTCAAATATGTCTAGGAGTTAAGGAAAATCGGTCATGTTTTGTCCATGGTGGATTCCATGCTTAATCACAAAGCGTACTACAAGCAAATAAGGAGTGCAGCACTTCTGGTATGCGATAAAAATTGAAGTCCATACCGAACCCCCACAGGAAACCTCGGGGATTCGTACGGTAGTGGTGGCAACCAACTCCAGTATCTTTGCTAATCGGAGCGATAAAATCAGCGTACTGCGTCGCAAACTGGTGCTGCCGGCTTTGTACCTTGAGTGCTCACTGAGCTCATTACGGTTACGAGTAATAAGGAGGGCTCGTTGTACGATGTCTATGTGCACTCACTGGGCATAAAATGTTACGACAAAAAATCAAATCCAGGCCACACCTAAATTTTATGAAATCCGTAAAACAGGTCTCCAGTTCCCCGAAGTGTACCCACAGTGTGCCCCGGTCTGCTATTCTTGATTCGTATTTAATGGCATTCCTTTGTGAACTGCTTGCTAAGGCCACGTCCGACTGCAGACTGCTACAGACATTTGGCATTTTATGCTCTGTACGGCCGTACGATACCCCGACGGCCTGTGACTGATGTCGGAGCTTTAATGCGCGCGTATAAACCTAAAGGAAAAATGTTTCAATTTGGATCTTTATTAGCAAAGAAATCTCGCAGCTCGTGCCTAATTCAAGCCTGTTCGCAGATTACTTTGTGCTCGGCCAAACGCGAATGACTGTTTTATTTGCCCCGAATAGGCAGGCCATTCGTCCTGTTCCAATAAACGGGACAGAAATATCACATCAACATTACAGAGGACAATTAATGGCAGGCGATTTCCTTCGAAGTGACACTAAGCTAGTTCGTCCGGGTAATTTATTCGCATGAAGCTGCACAATGGCCTCTCGTTCCGTGATCATAAAGCAAATGGACACGGAATTATTAAGCAGACCCATTAATCACGAATTCAATTCTGCAGCTGTAAAAGCTGAGTCTGTCTGCGCTACGGTACGAAGACCGTATGCTCCTTTAAAATAGGACTTCTTCCAAGGACTTGAAAATTGCGAATGAGATTGAGTTTATGACTTATAAGTCGTTTCGCTCTGTATGAAGTGAAATTATTCATAAATATTTGACGAGGATATATTTGCTGTAGTCACTCTTTTGGGTGTGAATGTCAAGAGATTCTCAAACAATGGTGGTGACGTCCCAGGATAAGTGAAGATGATATGAAGAGATATTCACACTTCTCCCAAAGTTAAGAAAATTATTTTTCTTGAAAATAATATATTGCACTTGTACATTAATGAAGAAGTTTGACTTTTGAATCAACAATGAAAGAATTTCAGTAGCTACGAGGCTATCTGTAGATCAGTGGCGGTAGCGGTGGTTTGGACCCTTTTCACACACAGACGGTTGCCGTATAAACCGTGCCATATGAAAGGTAGTGGTGTATGAGCTGATAAGGGCGCTTTCAACAGAACGGCGACAGCACCGTTACCGTACGATAGCCGTGCACATCTACTGAACGCACGGCTTTTACACGGCGATGGCGGACATAGAGGTGCATTGTTTAGCTTTTGTGTGTTTACATTTTTCTCAGAGCATCCAGAGTCCAGTTAAATTGTGTTTTGTAGGTGTATATCGGTCATGATTTTCAAGCCATGAAAAGGTCGAAAACCTGACTGCCATATAGCCAGATGGTTGTTGCTAGACATATGCTGTGTCCGTCTATGTGTGTGTGTGTGTCCGTACGGCCGAAATCCGCGAGTTCCAAGTACATTCTTTAAAATAACCGAATAGTAAATTTAGTAAATGCAGTGAAACCTCTCTATCTCGAAGTTGTCTGTAAGTCGAATGTGAACCTGATGTTATTTTGTTTACTTTTCCATTCTTTCTTTAGCTTAAATTTAATGACAAATTGTGTAGAACAATAAATAGTCTTCCACAACAAAAAGTTTTCTTTCTTAATTGAAATAAATATTTTTCTGTAGAGTTTCTGTAAGTTGAAATTTGAGATTGGAATTGGATAAGTTGCACTATACTCGTATAATTATTATATATTCGCCTCTGCAAAATGTTAGTCGTATTGCAATTAAAAAAAATCTTCTTCTCTCGGATTATCAACATTTTTGTTGTTTTTCACTTTTCCTGAATGTTGTTTTAGGATTTTATGTAGGCAACATAGAGACATCTTTGACCCAATGTCTATGACAAAGCATCCCAAAGTTATGAGATTGTGGCATACACACATACGGAAAAACGTCGCAGCCTCATGACAGGGTTGCGCGTTTTCACCCTTGGGGACTCAGGGACCCCGAAAAACAGTGATTTGCATGAGATTATTATTACAGTTCTCATTATATATTCACATTAATACATAAAATTTCAAATATTCTGCACATTATGAATAACAGTATACCATAACTCTCTATGGAAATATCATTCATGACATGTTTGAAATGACGTAAAATAGGAATCCTAAATTGCGATATTTCAAGAGGACACTACTTCCATGAATTTCAATTACGGAAAATTCCAGCTTTCGGATTTGACTTGCTATTAGCACAAATTGCTTTCTATTGTCACGCAACATCTCTTCAGTTCGAATAGTTTTCTATATCTACGGCTCAAAGAACTGCACTTGCAGGTAGATAATCTCAGTTTTGATGGACCAATTATGCAAAGTTCAACAAAAGCTAAAGGCTTTGTGTTCCCTCCCCGCTTGGCTGGCCTGACGGGGAGATACACTTGAAATCTCGGAATCTTGCACACAAAGTGCCTAAGGAGCTTGGAAACCCTTCAGATCGCTCTCAAGTTGAATCTCTTGGATGAAAGTAATTACTTTATCGTGCAACTACTTTTGATGTGAGCTTAAAGTGTGCACCGAGAAGTGCCGTTTACAACATGTTGTACTCTTGTCAGCCGAAATAAGCTTACCAGTTTCTGTTGTCTAAAACTGCAAACAATTTACAATATGTCATGCTTGGGTTTTGCGCGAATTAGCGCAAGGGCAGTTTTCTATTGCTAGAATAACGCCATCTTATGCATATGACAAGAGCTTTTGTTCGAGGGAAGTATGATGTATTATATGAATATAGGTCGTATACAATGCATGTAAAACTTTCGAAACTTTCGAACAGAAAATGTTGCATGTGCACAGTGCTGGCTCTATGTATTACATACAATGCGTCTAATAAAATTTGAGTTAAACGGTCATTAAAGTTAGCAGAGTATCTAAAGTTTGTGTTTAAAGCTCAGAGGGGATGAAAAAGAGATCATTTAAATGTAAATATTTAGTAATTTGTTAGTATTATAGAAGGAGTGCTTTAATAATTCCACTTTTTTTATTTGTTATTTTAGTCTTTTTTATTTTTCATTCTAAAAAGTAAACTTTACATCAGCGCCTTCTGATATCAAAAAAAATTCGATAGTACCTAGCGCAAAAGTTTAAGTAAACTATCTTTAGCGCTGGCTCCTAGCTCAACAGTGAGCCTTTGAAAGAGGCAAAAGATATTATATTAATTAGTGGAAATTTTGAACCTAAGCTTTTTGCTCCATCGCTATTTGAAAACTTTCTGGGCATGTCCTACGTATGTCCGGGCCCCCTCCGGGCATTAAATTTTTAATAACTGATTCAATTATGAAAATGATGATAGCTATTAAAAAAAATTTTTTCAAATAATTCCGAAATTTTGACAAGTTTTAAAGCTTAGAGATTATGGACATTTACCTAGGTAAATCTCTGGGATGCCCCATAACGTTAAGCCGGACTATTCTAAGGCACCTTTCCGGGATTTTCCGGGACACCCTGACGGGTCGTCACCGGGTAACCAAGAAAATACCTTGGAACCTCCGCAATAAATATATTACTTAAGAAAGCATTTTAAAAAATTCAATGCTGAAGGAGTATATAATATCATAGACAAATAAATACCATATGAACATTACCCACTTCGAACAAGCAAAACGCGACCAAAATTTCTGACAGCTCCACAGCGATACCTCCGCATTTGAGACAGCCAACCGGTGCAGTCGCGGTGGTTGCATTATTTCAAATAATTTGTATAAACTATTGAAACAGTCGGCGGCTGGAAAAAAAATAACATGCACATTTTGAATGGATTGCCTAACAAATCGTCCCTAACTAAGGAAATACACTTTTTCCCACTAGACGATTATTTGAATTTGTTTCGTTAAAGTGCCGGATACTTGTTTAGAAATATGTAAGGAAAAATGTCTGTCAACTGCATATAAGTTTTACAGAGTGTTGAACCTGAAGGATAAATTCACTATCTGGATAAGAAATTCATGCGCCACAGGCCCTTTCCCGTCCTGGCCGTCATGTTAATTCATTTCGATCCAGTGGCAACAAATTGTTAAATTAAATGACAATTCTCGTTAGGGTGCTTTCTCGTAACAGCGAATCATGATTTTCTCGGGTGCTGTTTAGGATATTGCCCGAGCACTGAACCAAGGATTGTTCCGTGGAAAACATTTTCGTGATGGTTTTCTTGGGTGAAGGGGTGGTTGTGCGGTTGGTGGCAATGCTGCAGAGACTTAAAACGCTCGATGGTAAGGGAAAATATAAAAATTAATTGCTGTCAGTGTTAAGTTCCTTTCAGAACGTAGGAAAGATGTAAAAGACTGATAAGAGGGAGGACATTGTCTTTCCACAAAAAGGAACCCCCGGGATGATTTTTCTTGGTCTGTTGCGGATGTTTTTTCAGATTGCTGCGTCTGCTTTGTAGTTGCTGTGCGCGAGTGCAGAAAGGAAAACTTCTTCGCCATCAAAAAGGATTTTTCCCATGTCACAGAGAAAAATTTAGCTCATTATTTTTACCCGGCGGAATTTTTCTGCAAAAATGCGTTGTGTTTCTCGTTCTGCCTTTTTAAATATATAGGTAACTAACCTGTCAGAAATGTGGAGCAGAAGTGAGCATTCGTGGCGAAAAAGGCTGAGGGATGCAGCTCTCTTTCGTCAGCAGTGCTAATAAACATTTAGAAAAATTCCGGACTATTATCCGTGATATGAAAGAGAACTGCTGGAATGGGAAGGGGTTGCTTTAGAACGCTAGAGAATAACCCTTAATTAAGTCTTCCGGCAAAACTCACTGGGAGGGTTAATTGCGAAACTTTATTTTCCAAGCTTTGTAATTGCTTGCTTTGCGAATAATGTTTGCTTTGAATATACCAAATTTTAATTCGTTATGACCTTATGAGTTACGATATTAAATCTAACAAATTTTTCTTCCGTGAGTTGTTCCCATTACCTCTTAAATAGATTTCTTCATAGAGGCACAATTCTAATCGAAGTCTTAAACATTTAAAGATTTTTAATTAAAAACTTTGTGATAACAAAATCGGAAATACTGAGCCCCATGCATTCCTTCTGGTTGAAACATTTTTCCGCCCTTCCTTCTTCTTAGTGACTTGGCGATTCAAATATTATTCGATTCGAAATGAATATCATGAGGAGTTCTGACCCCTAATTGAAGAATATGCAGTGTGGATGTTACCGGTATACAGAATGCCTATCTCCCACTGAAAAGTTTTCTGATTATAACGGGGAAAATTTGGCATACGAAAAGGTATGGTAAGTGGTAAGAAAAAAGTTCTATAACATCACATCCCGGGGTTGTAAAAGCTTTTAAAAGTTCACTGATCATCGCGCTCTTTTTATTGCATGATAGCACCTTGAAAGAAATATTTAGGGCACCATTTCGGTGGTTACATCGTTTTGAAGTTTTCTTTCTAGGTTGTGCCTTTTACAAGGTATACTGCATTGAAATACAAGCAAATACTTTTCCTATAGAACAATTTGATCCCGCAAACCGTGACTGCAAAAAAGCGCCCGGAACTGAAAATGAGACTAAACCCCGAAATGTGGTTGCAAACATTTTCCACGCAGTCAGCGTTTTTCGTGCCAGAGCTCTAGAATAGGATGCCGTTTCCCCCCGAGTGCTTTTTTTCTTGACACATAACTTATTTGAATTCCATCCGCACCAGAAGGGACTGAAACAGGCAACAAGGGTTTTCTGTGGAATCCCCAACAGAAAAACTTGAAAAGTCGCTGGATTTTGTGAGCGACAAACGTCTTAAAATTCGATATGATATCGTTCTGCTTGCTGCTTCCATTCAGTCCTACTTCTTTGGCCAGAATATTGTGCTGCTGTGGGTAAAAGGAGCGGCTCTAGTTTCAAGCTCTGGGAGATTCCAAAAGCAAGAGGTGTTTTGAATTTCAGGGTACATTTCCGTCACTATTCTCTGAAGTGGCCAGAGGCCCTTCTTCGCCAGTTTAACATTTTACTGCGGCAGCACAACTCTTTCCTATTCTAGTTGGGTTTTTCGGATCCTCAGATCTTGGGTTCACAGGGCGGCTGCGGGTGGTTTGTGTTTTAGAATTGAAGAGTTTCTGGGGATGATTTGCATTTAGCATTCCGTAAAAAGGTTGGCTTCAACTCCGTCCGTAAATGAACTTGCCCTGTAAGGGCTGGAGTGTGGCACTCCGAGAACACGATGCGTTGCCTCAGCCTGGCCACTAAAAAGCCCCTGAGAAGTTTTTACCTCCTTTTGAATTAAATAGTAAAATAAAGTGCTCATTTGCCCCGGTAGCATGCCAATGATTCGAAAAGGGCATTTACATAGCGCTTGACCCTGTTCCTTCCCCCTTAACAAGAAAAACCCATCAGAAATCATTTCGTTTGCCTGCACCTGCGACCACAGCCCCGATTTGTAAGTGCACTGCTCGCCTGCTGAACCTGAAAGCACTAGTTACTGCCACCATTGGCAACAGTCGCCCTGAAGTACCATCATGAGCATTAACCGTACTGAACCGAGAGCACTTTTAACTAATAATTAAATTTTACAAAATAATCAGCCAAATTTTCCACAAAACGTAATTAATAGTTAAAGCTCGGCATGCTGCTCCTAATTAATTAGTTTCACTTTGCAAAATCTGTGCATGAGACACCACCCAAGGAGTGGTCAACCAATTCTTGTCTGTACTTATGGTATGCTGTTCGAAAGAAACCACTACCCCTTGCACTCACTACACCCCGCAGTATTATGATTTTCCAAAAAGACATTGCGTTTGTATTTAGTACCCCAAAGTGCTAGAAGTCATTCGAGGCTAAATCCGGCGAATACGGTGGTTGTGAACGATATGAGTTGAATTTTTGGCGAAATGGTCTCGAATTATCAATGTTGCGTGAGCCGGTGCATTATCATGGTGCAAAAACTGGCCTTTTGCTACGAATACCATCACGCAAACGACGCATCACACTCAAATAGTATTCCTTTTTAATAGTTTGGCCGGTTGGAAGGAATTCATAGTGCAGTGCACTACGCCACGGTAATTAAAGAAAACTGTCAAAAACCTTGATTTTTGAGTCAACGCTTTCTCTGCCTTCTTTAAAGTCTTTGAACTACTTGTAAAAATTTTGTTGTTGAATAACCTCTCCACCAAAGGCCTTTTGTAACATCCTCAACGTTTCTGCAAACAAAATTTAATGCAAATTCTTTGTTCAACAAAATCAGACATAACATATGTTAGTGAAAATCGATAAACTCACTTTCGTATGTTTACAAAAACACGGGTAGCTCTTAATAACCTTATTTTTTGGACACAGTATTATAGACTACATGTGTCGGCGATGAAGTCGTTACGTTAACGTATGGGTTAAAAGCAACACCCCCTTCCAGGATGTTTCTTGCTGACAAAGTTGTACGAAATGATAGGGTCGATACTTTCACATAATAAAATGCACTATTTACAGGATATCAAATAGCCACCTGTTACTATGAGAACTCCTCCTTCAGCGCTTCGCGTGTGAATCGCTCTATCTTTCATTTGAAGGTAATCCAGCAAAACCGATATTACTCCCTTGAATAATTCAAGAGGACCCGAATTGCCCGGTGGGGCAAATCAATAACGTACGGGGCATTGATATTTCTTCCTTAAGAGAAACTTATTAGCACTTTAGGCGAAGTTGTTCGCCCTGAAACAAGCCAATTCTCCTTTTAAGGATGACAGTTACGTGACTCGACTGTATTTCACGTCACGAATAAGTCACGTAACGAGTGGTTGCCTTTTATGCGATACCCAACTGATTTATGTCTTTAAACCCAAAAGCAAATAATTTTTGAAATTCGTGCGATATTTCATCCACTGTGGCGAGCAGAGACGGCACAATTTAAGGCTCTTCCCAACCGGGACACACCCCGCATAAGCCATTGCCGTCTGCGAGCGGATCCTTTTTTAAATAATCCACTTGAAAATTTGAAGTCCGTGCACACACCCTGAACGAGCTCGAAAAAGCCCGCAAAATTCCCGGGAATGGGCTTATCCCACCTCAAAAATGACAGGACACCCTCGCCAAGCCCATCGGACTGTAAAATTATTCGAAACGGAGGCATGCAAGTGCGCGCCGGTGGTGGTAAGTTTTGCTGTTTTAATTAAGCACCCTGCCCGCTGGCGTTGGTGCGGAGTCATCAGCAAACACTCCCTTGCGCTCCTTGTCTAGCTGGTCCAGGCACCCACATATGGCGGGGGATGAGCCCAAAGCCGGCGCTCCAACTTTTGCACAATAGCCGCCGTTATAATAATAATTTTTTGCGAAAAGTCACGAAACTTAAATAAATTTCCACATTACCCGGAGTTCCGGCTGCCCGAGCAGTAGGCAAGGTACCTATGGATCAGGGATGATTCTCCGCAGCGCTCGGGACTCTGCAAGTGGGCATCCAACAAAGGCGCTCCCAACTGATATTTGAAGAACCTTTTCCTGAAACCATCCAGCCAAGGTGCCCATTATCAGCATGTGCGCTGAATCCGGGAATTCTGGCTCACTAAGCAGGGATTATCGTGGCACGTCTCGCGAAAATAGATTCCCGCGTGCCTCCCTGCGAGGAGCAGAGGCGGCGGCGGGCGGTTGCGGCCAAGACTGCTTGTCGCTGGAATGGATGGTGCTCCCTCAGCCGTGTGCCTCCACAGAAATCAATCAAATTCTGACGTGGTCGATGTTACTTTATTGTATTCATGAAGGTGCAGATCGATGTCAGAAGTAGTACGCGAAGATTAATAGAGTTCGCGGATTGATGGGACCGAAAGTCTGTCAGAATAAATTTGTGGACCGGCTGCTGGGGGATATTCATTTATTAAACTGGCGTCAGCCGGAGCTGCATGTAATTTGGGGATATACCCTCCGATCGAGCCGTCGTTAAACGAATATTGAATAGCCCATTTTCTGTGTCAGTTAGCACATCACCCTGTCCCTTTAGGTTAAGGTTTTTTGGGCGTTCTTTGTGTATCTCACCCTTAAATATATGTATATTAGACAAGTCTGAAAAGGCGCAAGACACAGAAGTTTTGAATTTTGAAATTTTCTGCAATTAATTTGCATTGCTTATTGGCCCATTAAGTACGCTGACTTAAAGTCTACTAAAAATCTCTAAAATTTTGGAATTCAACATGACGGACTAAATGAATCCAGACCAATTAGGGTATGTTCTGGTGTTCCTCCAGGGAATCATCTTGGGCCACTTCTTTTCATTATCTTCATTAACGATATCTCGCAGATTGTTATAACGAAGCTATTGCAAGCTGTTCTCAACAATTTAATTCTGTATGTAATTTTGTCGTTATTGCTGTTATGCGCGATATATTTAAAATTGACACCTTGAATGCATTACAAGCTCGGGCATTCCATTGATTTTCAGATTAGTTTTAGATATTCAGTCGCTTGATATAGATGAATTATTTATTATTAAAATCCTTTAAGTAATTTAGTCATGCATTGTCTTTTGAATTAAATATGCAGGCATATTAAGCAAATAATTAAATAAAAGGAATTTCGCATACGAGATGTCAGTTAAAATACCCTGCGCACACATGTTAAAACTTGAAAGACTGCAAATTTGAAGAGCTGTATCTCAGAAACTATTGGAGGTAAAAAAAAAACAACCTGATCCAAAATTGTAGTAAATTTAGTCTACCTTAAAAAAGAAACCAATACCACTTTTGGCAGACGCAGTTTATCAGGTATTTGGCAAAAACTCTAAAGGTCCGAAAATATAGTGATTTTTTCAATATGGCGACAAAACATTTTGTTGGCAAACCTGTGGAAATTAGTTAGGGTACCAAACCAACCAGTACAACGTAGGTACTAAGAAATCAGCTTCTGCATATGTATACGACAGTGCCTATTTGCACCCCACGTGTGTCGATGGGCGTGTATCTCCATGTGCCAAATACCGCGAAATACATCGCACGATACAAAAAGGAAAATTTAAGTCAATAGATATTTTGTAAAAGGCAAATTTTGCTTTTGAGTATTGTTTTGTGCCGATTTGTGATGCATTTCGCAGTATTCGGCACACGGACACGTGGGGTGGAAATAGACACAATATACATATGTGCTCTATACGAAGGAGCAAATATTACGAATTGCATAATGTTATACTTACAATGTTAGATAATTTATTTCCTACTTATTGAAATGTTAGTCAATACTACAATTTGTTATGTTGTACGTATAGAAAAATACGTAAGACAAGACAAAATCTTAGAAAAGTTCCTAACCTGCAAACCTTTAGTGGGTCAACAAAGGGATTTTTTTAAAGTTATAAAAGGACTTACAGAAGTCAGTTGGCGGGCTTACTACTGTTTGGCGGATATTAGCACAGGATAGCTTGCGGACATTTATTCCTGAATAACTTACAGTACCTTTTATGGTTTTAACCTAATTCATTTAAATAGGCAGCGGTTACTTCCCGTTGCGATGTCACGCACTTCAAATATATCTGCTGTAAGACTACACCGACGTGAGACTTAGACTACATTACGTCTAAGTATGTTGAGCTGGCCTCAGTCCCCCCAGCGTGTTTGTTATTCGAGACATGATTAAGAAACTAAGCGAGCAGTACATATTTCGCCGCAGGTATTTTGCCCACGTAAATATTTTATAAATCGCCAGAAGTATGCAGAGTACATCTCCCACGACCTTTCGAAATATATTCCACCTTACCGCAACCCCGAATTTGATCTCCCCGTAAGAGTAGCAAAAAAATATATAAATGGCGAAAAGAAGGGCTCCCTGGGAAGAATTATAAAGTCGCACCTCAGTGCATACGTGGGGCAGAGGAGCGCACGAGGGCTAGGCTAGGCCGACAGGAAGAAAACGACTTAATGCCGACCTAAGCTCACAGACGGTACATGCTATTTTGGGCTTGAGTTGTGCGGGACAGGATTTACACAGAGGGGCTCCTGAAAATCCCAACATGCCCTTGTTTCTTGTAAACATGATGGTAGGCCAGAAATCTGCCTTGTACTTGCCAAAATTTTCTCAGTGTGCTTTTCGTCGCGATAGGTGATTTTCCCTGGCAGCACGTCTTCCTCGCCCACGTCGCGTCGTCACAGGAACGAGGGCTGAGACTCGGGAAAGAATTGATTCACAAATCCCCACGGCACCGGGTGTCGTTCTTCTATTTATTTGATGAGGTGCAGGCACACTTTGGCTTTTGGGATACATTTTCTACTTTATTTGGCACGAGAAAAGGCTCCCCCAGGCTCCCTTCAAAGGAGCATTTCATCTCACCGTGGTGTGTCCTCTTCCCACCGTTTGAGATTTCCTGAACGTTTTATTGCTTTATGGAAGGCTTATGTTTCATTGAAGTGTTGACCAAAGCCTACCATACTAACTCAGTTTGTGGTGGGAAATATCTTTCATTGCAAAGTCATGTTTACTTATGGCTGAGATACAGTGGCGGCAAACCTTGTTTATTTGCTTATGTCAGGAATGTGTCCCAAGCCAAGGCGGTTGGAAGGTTAGAAGGATATTTAGTTGTTGGCCCGAGGAAGTTGTGGGAATTTTATTGTTGCGTTTCAGGCATTTTTTGCTTCTTATCGTTACAGTTTTCATAGAGTTTCATATCACCCCTATTTTTTTGGCGTGCGTTAACTGATACACCCTGTATAGATAGATGCCAATAAAGTTCGCTACTTTCTTGTTTTAAATATTTTACATTGTATTTGGAGAACTGAGGTGAATCTAGCGAGATCTCATTTGTTGAAGTCGAGCAAACCATTTCGAAGATGTTAGTGTAGGGATTTGCTTAGAATAAGACTAACAGTAGTCGCTAAACAACTTTATTTGTACATTCGATTCGCCTGATTTCGGACTTAACTGACATACTATCATCTTATCCGTACACACACACACATATTGCAAAAGAAAAATATTGCCACGCATCCACGTTATGAAACTTAATAGTTTGGTTCATAATTAAAAATGATATTATTAAATTCAATGCACCGAAAATTCAGAAGATGATCAAAAGCTGCATTATCTCGACCGCCTTCTTCCAACAATTCAATAGCTTTGAAGAAGCGTGTTCTCTTTGAGGAGGCGAACAAAACCCCCCCGGACATAAATTAATGTTCGTGCCAGGCCGGGCATAATACTCTTCCTATGCAAATAGTTGCAGAACTAAAGGAAATTAAACTCTGCACCGGATGCTGTCCCACCTCCGTCCACGGTTAAATAAAAGTGAAGATCTCTATAATTTTTCTCAGAGGGCAAGTTGAATAAATTACTCGGGCGAAACCATCTTCAAAGAATCAGATTAATTAATTTTCCCGGGGACGAACAGCACAACCATCAGTTCCACAAGAAATGTGCCCGAGTTCGAATCGCCATCCCTCCCGGAGCGCCCCGGCATTATCTACACCGTCATCAAACCGCCTTCTGAATACTCTGGCAGTTGGGCTCTCTTCCGGGCTATGTCGCTTCCAGCTGCATGGTGTACACTGTTTGTGCAGCTTCAAAGGGCCTTAAGGCAAAAACTTTGCAGAAGAAAATGCACAGCAAATTCCGGAAGTCTTTGCTTCCAAGAAGATATTTAGGGGAGGTGGGCGCGGCGGAAGTGGTACTTTATTAGCATAAACAGTCTGGCCTGCGTTCGGGAGACAGACTTTGCTTCTATTAAGTTTACGATTTTAATTAGCTTCCATCGATTCTGCAGACTCTGCAAGGCCATTTTGGTGGGTGTGTATTGGTTGTACTCCAGACGCTGTAAGGCGGTGAAAAATTAATTATGCAATTAAGGTTGCTTCTCTCGAGTTCGGTCATTGGGGGCCAATGACACTTACGAAGAAAAATACATTACTCTTTTGAACGCAAGATATTCCAGAGTACGTACAATATTTACCATTTACAAAGATTCTACTTATTAAATAGTTTTGCTAAGCTTATTGCGCGACACTTGGGGACCTGGTAGTTTATTTCAGATTGCTCAGAATGAAAAGAGAAGTTAACCCACACATGGAGCGGTGCCAAAGTTTGCAAGCTCAACGTGGAATTTTCTATTAAGACTGTTTTCGAGTTTGGCCTACATTCCGACTTAGCACAATTTCATATCAACACCAGTTTGAAGATATATACAATTTAAATTTACTGAATTGCATTTAAATTCTGATCTTTAACTAATTGGTTAATTTTTAGAGTGAGAATGATTTTAAGTACGTAACATCAATGTCGCTTTGAGTGATTATTTTACTTGTTTAGTTCTCCACCGAAGTTAAGTATCTGGGAGTAATCTATACAGCAAGCAGGCGGGGCCTTTGGGAAAATACGGGGTCTGGGACCAGCGAGGGTCTACTGTATATACGATCCTAAACAGAGTACAGAGAGAGGTATGTATAGGTATCACTGGGGCCTTCAGCTCCTTACCTGGTGCAGCTCTCAACGCAATGTTTCACTTATCACCACTGGACATAACAATCCAGAAAGAAGCAATGAAGGCAGTCTTTCGTTTGAAGAGACAAAGACTCTGGCACGACAATCACAGAAACGGCCATGGTGACCTATCACGAAGGCTCTCTTACATGGGTTCCTAGTCATCAAGGCATCGAGGATAATGGAAACTCCGAAAAAGAAGGCGCGAAATGCAACCCCTTCGGGCCGGAACCATAGATTGTTATAAATTCTTCAATATTAAACAACTGGATAACTCGACACATCGAGACAATCCATGCGCAGAGATGAACCGAGTTACAAACCTGCAGACACACAAATTAAGTAGAAAAGAATGTAGGAATCTTGTAGGGGCTGTAACAGAGCATAATACATGTGGTAAACACCTGCATGCCCTAGGAATTTACAATGGCCCGAAATGCGCGTCGTGCGGGGAGGATGAAGACTGCGCAGAACACTTTCTCAGCGATTGTCCCGCGTTCTCCCAAGCGCGGCGCACTGCATTCGGTGCTGACGAAATGAGAATGGAAGATATCTATCCTCGACCCCTATCCAAGGTTCTTCAGTTCATCAGAACAACGAAGAAGATCGGCTAGGGCAGGGTTGGAGTGGAATGGACTCGATGTAGTCTGAGTGGTCGGGGCCTTTCACTCCCCCCTTTTACCCAATTATCAATTATTATTATATTAGTTCGATACCATTACTGTTTACTGTTAGAAGCTAATGGAACAAATTAAATTTATTAGTATAGAATACCATTAGCTTGTTATACCTGAATTGCTCGTATAGGAATGAGCAGAGTAAAAATAACAACGGACGGATTGAAGTATAATGCAAAAGGGGCTATGTAGATCCTAAACTCAGCTACAGGCGCGAGTGTATTTGATGTTGTAGCTTCAACAATCACAAACGCAGACTTCCAGCTTCTTAGCTGTATCTAATGATTGACCAAGTGCGTAACTGATTTATGCAAAGGAGCAGATAGTCTAACATACTTACCTTCAATTAAAATTGGTAACATTTTGCGTCCAAAAAATTGTATACTCAATTCTATCAAAATTTCTATTATTCATACAGTATTAAACACTCCACTCCTGATATTTCGGACGAAGGATTTATTCAAGGATTTTAAAAAGAGTTTGTCTTCACCTATACCTACTTTGAATAACATTTAGGCGAAATATTATTTAACGAAGTTAATATTAATTAAATTATAAGATAACATATAAGAGTGAAGGTCCAGTAAAAAAGTTGAATCGTACGTTAGGTATCAGGCTTGGTAAATTATTTTAAATCGATATTAAAGAAAACATGGCCATGCTCAATGAATTGAAATTATAAATATTTTCGTTAAAGATCATACCGATCCGGTGATTCTGTCTCAAGTTATCGTATTACAAAGAAATCCGAAGAAAAGCCCACCTGAAAATGTTTGTCACGTCTCTCACTCTTCCGATTTTAAGTGATCTGATTTCGTTAATTCTATGGACTGTAAAGTACCATAAATGTGTGGCAGACAATGGATAGATGTGGCCGACATAATTATATATAGTAAATATAAACAGACCGCTCGCTATATTCCTGGCTTATAGTTTAATCACTGAAAGTGCTGATTTACAGTGCTCCCACTAAAATTGTGGAGCTGATTCTCAAAAGCAGAACAGAATCTTGATAAATCCTTCCCGGTGTAGCACGAATCGGCACAGGATATCGAGGGGTTGCGGTGATCCCTCGACAAAGTTTACAAATTTCCTGGAATTGCCTGACTGCCAGGCATAATATCTTTGGCCAGGCTGTCTAGACTAGACGGTGAGGGATTTTAGAGGAAATTAGCTCGCATTGCTGCATTCGAATTGGCTGGTCAAACCGGACGCCATCATGCAATAATTCAACGAAATGAGACCCAATTAATGCAATAACCACGAAACACAGTCAAAATCCCTTGTAGGTACTGGGCGAAAACAATTTCAACGAAGCTAGGGAAGGTCGTGCTAAGGGCTTTATCGCTACACTGCCCTCCATGAAAGCAGCACCGAATGTTCTGCGGTGGACACAACGTGCTTTTCGTTCGAATATCGCTGCATAGGTTAATTCCGACGCATGCAATTGCAGGTGCAGGGAATTGGTGGAATCTGCTGTGCTGGCCGGAGAGGATTAATGACTGAAAAAAAAGGATCGGGTTTTTCCGCCATCAGAGTTATATAAATTTTGGACAAGAGTCATCGCAGGCCCAGTTCGTTAAATTACAATTATTTCGGCCTAATAGCGACTGAATGGAATTACACGGTAGATGAGTCGGGTGCGGCCCGCATTTCTTCCTCCGTTATTCTTCCTGTTCCGCATTGTGCTAATTTATAGCCCGGAAAAAGCAAAACATTTTTCGGATACAATATCAGTTACAGTGGTATTTTTGATACAATCACCAGGTTTTATCTGAGGCCATTATTGAAATACCAGAGGCCGTTTGGTGATTCAGGTGCTGGTTTCAATAATTGAGTGTTTGAAGAACGCTTTGGCACGATTATTTTTAATTATGACCTCGAGAGCTGGGTACTCTTACACTTCCGGAAGGATATTTCGGCGAAATACGTTTATTAATTAGGAGACATCGCAGCGTATTGATTGATATATATATTGATTATTGAGGGATTCGGTTGCAGCTTTTTAATAAGAAATGTCTTCATATTTCTTTAGCCCACACGAGGCTGTATTATTTTAATCTATTTGCTCCCAAAATTTGTTAACTAACCCATCGGCAAGCAAATTTTGTTATATTGGTGCCAGGTGTGGGATACAAAACACTTGAAAGCAGAATGATATTAGTCACAACATTTTCCCTTGGAATTTGGAATGTTATATGTCTGGTACTGTCACAAAGCGGAAATACTTTACGCAGATTGCGCACTAATTATTTTTATCAGTTAATCAGTTAAACCAGCTTTGGACAGGATTCTGAATTTTAAAATTGTATGACACAATGCGGCATCGATTATTTCTAAAAATTCGTCAGTTATCTGCTTACAGGTTTTAAACCAAATTTACCAAAAAGACTAAATTTATTGAAAGATAATCCACAATCAAAAGTAATGAAATGAAAATTTCAAAATAGTAGGTTTTCTAATTTTTTGTCTGTTTCTTTTTCCCAAATTCAATGCTGTACCAAAGATACTAATTCTTACATTTTATATTCCACTGAGGTTCATCCTGTAATAAAAAAGGCTCTTATTATTGAATAACATTGTCGGATTCAATCTGTTCGTGAGATATCCTATTCGAAATATCGAAAACATTGTTTAGAAAAAATCGCGTTTGAAGTTTTTATTCAAGTTTATTTGTGCAACTATTTACACACATTCTATTTGAGCCAATTTTTGCTCCCTTTAAATGCTTAGTATTTCAGAAACTTCTCAAAAACGGATTTATACGAATGTTGGAGAAAGGTCACTTTATGTTATATATGTTTTCTAAAGATTGCATTTTCTCTGTGCCAAGCCAAGCCCGATGTGAAACCAACTAAAAACCGTAAAATTATGCAAAAGGCTAGCCAACAATTGCACAAGATTGCAAAATGCATTGTCATCAAAAGGGTATCGTCCCAAATGCCCTCGCTTGCATTACACGGTGTATACCGAACGTGATAGGTCCACCGAAACGAAGGACATGGCAAAAAGGCAGAGAGCTTACGGTGCAAGAAGATCATTAATAATTGTGCAAACGCTGGCGTGAATTCGATTAATTATTGTGTTTGGACGGGGAGCAAACGAAACGGTACTATTATGAGGACGTCAAGCCTGGCCTGTGGTGTGTGGTGCAAGACCACCCCATCGACCCGCGTCGACCGACGAACCGAACATCCTCTTGTGGGGCGAGGAGCACAAGGTTCCATTAGACACTATTAGGCCGGGATATGTGTTGCCGGAAGATGTAAGCGAAACTGGTGTTGATATTGCTCCCAAATTGCCTTCCACATCAGCATTTCCCGCTCACGGCTAGCTGCCCGCGTGGATGAGATGAGCTTACCTGGTAATGGTGGATCTATGTTTTTTCGACCCTGAGTCCTTCTTTGCTACGTTCACAAAAGCGGCGGTAGGTGGTAATTTAGTCCATGGACACAAAAAGAAATTTCTGAACACAAACGCGATGAACAGGATTCGGGACGGCCCATTTAAGGGGATAAAGGCTGGCGAGCAGAAACTACATTCTCATAGTGCTGTCATGAGTCTTTGTCGTACTTTTCGTTTTGCAGTAGATCAAAACACAATTAAGAGACTTTTACCCTAAGGCAGTAAAGTAGAGTTTTTAGCCATCTCCATTCCATTTTTTAGAGTTTCCAACGAGAAGAGAAAAGTTCTTTAAGGGGGTTTCATATGTTACATACCTTTGGCGAAGTTCAAAGTCAGGTAAAGAAATAGATTTTTTAGAAATAGAACTCCTACGCGTATTTTGTCTACACTATCCTTTAATTTTATTGTGAAACTCGCACAGGTAAGGGTAAAACCCGATTCACTACAAAAGCCCAGGACAAGGACATAATTGATAATTTTGTGAACAATTTGAACTCGACTCGACGAAGTTTACAAGCAAGAAAATCAAAGGCGGGTCCGCCTTGATGAAACTATTACTTACTGAAAACCTGAAGCGAAAACTTGTAGAGTGTGGGCTAACGTGATTTTTACGGATGAGTCGACTTTTGCTGCGAATACATTCAGGAGGCGGGTGTGATTACAACAAGGAGAGATTGCCGTGAATCGTACCATTAAACACTCCCTGAAGGTCCATGTTTACGGATGTTTTTCTGCGCGTGGTTTCGAAAAATTGATAACGTTCACCGGAATTCTTATTGCCGAAAGGATAATCCTGTACAAAAAATGATTATTGAAATCTGCTATGATGCTATATGGCTACGGCAACACAGATGGGATCCTTCAAGAAGACAACGATCCGAAACATAGGAGCCGGAAAGAGGAAAATAAATAACATTCAGATACTTGATTGGCCATCACAATCGCCGGATGCGAATCCTATCGAAAATGTTTGGGTTTGTATGAAGCAAAAGTTGCAGGGAAAGCAAATAAAAGGGGAAGCGCATTTAAGGCGAACGTTACAAAGAATTTGGAAGGACTCATCGACAGATTACGCGGAATAATTAGCCGATAACTCGCTTCATTGATGAATACAATATACACACTTGCTATAGTTTACAATGAAACTCATATTGGTCAAAAACCGCTTGCATTAACCCAATGCCCCCCAAGATTTATTATAAGCTGTATGTAGCCTCAGGCAGCGGAGCCACTGGAATGCACATGGTTAACATGAAACCATACGAATAAGATTCAATTAAAATAAATTTTCAAAGTAGCGTTGAGCGTGTAGCAAATTAGTCTTTGCGACAAACAGAGCGTCAATTAACAGACACTGCACTGAGATAAGGTAAAACGTGCAGAAAATTAAGCAATTAACAGTGCAGAAAATCATGTAAAACGAATTCTCCCCAAAAATGAGGCTAACTTGGTGCGTCGAAAACCAAGCTCCCCAGATTTCCTGAAAACCTTTCTACTCTTCAGTCACTGTCCTTCACCTCAAATTAGGAATGCATTTTATCCAGGCTCTTTACATTAAAACTGAAATTAATTGCGGACCAAAAACCATTCGGTACATTTCGTCAGCTTGGACTGTTGCCGGAAATTGAAAATTAATTGCCAATTAAAATTGCAAAGCTCATTAGCTGCAGAATTTAGCCGCCGTCTAGTGGTATAGCAAAATTGGCAAAACACGCCCATCAAATAGGACAAAATTGCACACAATACTCGGTCAGTCGTTAAATGGCACTTTACATACATAGTTGAAAAATACCTAACTCACTTTAGGGGGGCGATTGAGCAAAGTTTCGTCGTCGGAACGGAAGCCAAAAGTATATCATTTCCGGGGGTTATTGCGGGCGACAGGGACATTGAGCCATGCTGCACGGCACAGAGTGGCTCATGTACCTACCGAAATATGAGTTAGATGACTACTTGGAATACTGCCCAATGTAGCAATCAATATCAGCGCATATGAGCAAGGAAAACCGGCCATTCATTTGAGTAATGCATTATTACTAGATTTCCCTGCGGGGATTAACTCCACGAGTTGATTTTTTGTTGAAAATCAAATTTTCTACAATTCCACTGTAAAATTAATCTACATAAATAAAATGATAGCTAGGTCCGTTGATGTCAGCGCATTCCAACCCAATATGGCGGATACCACAAGATGGCAAATTAATTTTTTCTATACAACCTCTTGACATGGGTATAAAATCAAAGGGTTTGACTTGTGGAATACGATGACCTATGTGACGTCTTTCCAAATTCAATATGGCAGACTTCCAAGATGTCGGACTACCTTTTTATTCACACACCCTTGACATGGGAATCAAATAAAAAGGATACAAAGCAGACAAAGTTGCGGGCATCAGCTAGTAATACATAAATAAGTGAGAAACCGGAAAAGGCGAAAATATTTGATCAACAAATCTTTGATAACTTTGAGGCGCAATAACTTTTTTATTTTAAATTTTGCAAAATAAATGGATAAGAGCTTTTTTCTAGAGCATCTTCTTGTAATTAATTTTACCTGTTTATTTTTTCAGTTATCATTACTTTTAAAGGTTTTCCAGGATCAAAACAATTAGGTAAAATTAATCTTAAGAATATTTTTCTAAGAAAAAGCTCTAAGTAATTTTTTTTTCTAAGTAATCGTTTCAAAATTTTGTTGATTTCTTTATTATTAATTTTACGCGAAAAAGTTATTTAATAAGAATTGTAGAGAATTTCAAAATCTTTCTTGAAAAGTTTTGTATGAGTAACGGGCTGTGATGGATCGCTGGAATACCGTTCGCATCTTTATGCTAAAAATGCCGGACAAATAGAAGGGGGGAGGGGTTTACTTCGGTTCGACTAATCCAATTTTTCTGTGTAGCAGTTTCTTTTCATATTAACTTACCCTTTTTGTTTTCCAACGTGCTCCGTTCGCAGACTGCCCGCACGGATCCCTTTCACCGTACATATGTCGCGTCGGCTCCGTTATCGAAATTTCGTGCAACATTTCGCTCATGACAGAGGAGCTTTGATTAATGGCTCATTCGGTAAAAATTATATTTTCGCAGCCTAGATAAATCTCAGGCGGGCCTACAGTGCGGGAGTGGCTGCAAGTCATAAATCATGGGCTGAATGGGTGACGAGCTGTTTTAAGTATTTATTCGACTATGTAGGAGACACCGTGTTACATCGGCCCGGAACACACAGACGATTGATGGCAATAAATGCGAATAAGTCGATACTTCATAAGCAGACAGATGCCAAGCACGTGGAACTTCATAATAAGCTTAGCGCACTTAACAGGGTCTGACAGGCGGGCTTTGCCCCCGAAGGGCGCGGTATGTGTTTCTGAAATTGCAAAGTGGTTGCTGCCCGAAATTTACAATTCAAATTTAATTGCCCCCTTGTAATCAGCAGCGCCTAGCTGATAGTAAATTCAAATTACCCATAAACAGCGACGACCCAATTCGCAGTGGCTGGATTATTTGCACAGGCCCTGAAATTAAACGATAATCAATGCTCCTTCAGACTGCAAAAATCCTCTGCGTCGGCTCGGATGACCACATAAATTCTCGTCTTGAGACTCTGAGCCGGCCGAGTAAGTGGGTGATTAGCAGTACAAGAACTTGTCTCCGCTAACATATCCCCCCATGACAACTTGGAACCCAAAAGGGCCATTTGCGAGCATTCATTTGAAAATTGCTTATCTGAAATAAATTTCCTTGCTTGGACCGATGCCAGATGGTATCGTCTTTCGGTCGAGGTGTAGGTGGTACACAGCCACACCCGTCTTGGAAGATTATGCAAACATTTCAGGTTGGCTTGAAATTGTTGGATTATCTCTCGGGCTGCCAACAATAGCGTAATAAGAATCGCCCCTCACAGTCATGGCACCTAATTTCGTCCACAACTTTGCGGCAATACACCAGAAAATTATGCCCTTTGGATGCCAACAAAAGGCAAATGCCATAATTATCTTAACGACTTTCAACCAGCAGAAAATACGAAACTACAAGACTGCTGCTCCTTTGCGGGTTGGGTCTTCAGTCCAGAGATGACACTGCCCCAGATAATACAGCTTAACGAACATAATCTCACCCTTACTTTTTAATTCAGATAAAATCTCAGAGAGCCTTCTTTGCGATCCCTTTTCGAGGTAAACCTGGAGAGTTACGTTTTAATGAATGGAGTATAGTAGTCACGTTTTTCGCTATGCTGCCATTCATTTGCGCGACTCTCACTCCCTTCGCTCTTTGTATTCGAAGTGCACAATGGATGTCTTTTGGGGTTTGACGTGGATGGCATTACTGACTCCGTCAAAAATCTGGGCATAGTTCGTAAGGTCCATTACAGCCTACGAAAACTCTGGGTGAAGTCAGACATATTTTCGGTGGATTACATAACTACTTGATACTTCATTGAGGAGAAACTAACCGGTAGCTTTTAACTGACAAGATTGAACCATGTACCACGGTATTCTAATTCACTTCTCGGATTCCCACTTCTCATCTAAGTATGTACTTAGTTCACCGCTCTCACAAAATTGTGAATGTTAAACAGCCTATGTATTTTAGTAATAGATTGTTACTTTTACAATCTTCCAAACATCTTCCACAATGTACTTAATTCTCGTATTCGTTTTTTGTCCAGTGTTTGCGTATCTGGAATTGGTTCATATTAAGTGTGGATCCTGATATCGTCTATCGGTCTAGCGAAGTGTGTGGCAAATCACCATGGGAAGTTATCCACACGAGATACACCAGTACCAAAGGCATTCCAAGAAAGTTACTTTTTGGCGCGGATTTTGGTCTGGCGGAATCATTGGTCCGTAATTTTTTCAAAACGAAACTAGCATTGCCATAACCGTCAACAGCGAGCGCTACATGATACATCGATAATAAGCAACTTCTCGTGGCCTATACTGGATCATATTTATACCGCTGACATGTGGTTACAACAGGACGACGCTACGTACCACACAGCGTGTGTTTGGAATGTGCCCACAAGAAGCCGTAAAAATAATCCCAAGTCGTAATAACCCGAAGGACTAATTGTCTGAAACAGAACATAAAAATGCATATTCAAATTAAATGAAAAATTAATAAATTTATTTTTTAGGTTCACATAGAAGGGAAACCACTATACTACAACTACGCAAAAGCACAATATTGTCCGTTGAATAGATTTTGGTAACCGTGTATGACATTTTTTACAATAGTGAAAACAAAAATGATTCCAAAAATTGCATACGTCAAAAGTTTAAAGTATAACCAAACATAGAAGACTAAGATTTGCCGTAATTCCGAAAACTTTAATTTTAGAAATAATATTACGAAGAAGAAAAGCACAATATGTTTACGCTCACACTACAAATTTCTTCTAAGACCAAAAGGTATTTGTTTAGTTATGCGATCTTCATTTAAAAAATTGATACGTTTTTTTTAGTAGAAGAAAACAACTCTTATTTCAGACTATACAAAAATTATATTTTGCAACGTGCAATATGTAACATCCCGAACTATTCTAGATCGTCTGTACTTCAGGAACAAATTGAATATTCAGATTTCCGAAACGAGTGGGTATGCACATACATACATATATCCAAAGAGCAACAAACTGTGAACAATCCCTGCGAAACGACATTACATCGAGCAACGGCTGGACTAGCTCCAGAGTTTCAAGCGAAAATTATTGATAACTCCACGCGATTACCGGCTCAAAACCGTTCCCACCGAATTCAATGGAAAGTTTAAAGATTCCACGAAATAACTTATGGTGGCACCAAATCCCTAACGTGTCCATTCGCATGCTCGAAAAATCTCTACCAACTGGTCGTATACATCAGGCTATCCTGCTGAGGACTGATGGTATCCTGCTGGAAAAATCCTATTATATCAAGTTTAACTGTTCTCACACAGACAAGACCCGGACAAGTACCGAGCGCGAAAAACGATGTCGAGCGGGACCGGGGTGGAAATGTACTTCCAAAATTCCTTGCACATCCGCACACATCCTCCGAATCGGTTGAAAAGAAATCACTTCTAACAAAGGAGGCGACTTTTCCACCTCGGAATGTACAGCACAGCAGCAAGAGTACCAGCAACGGCGATTGGGAACGAACATTCGGAGCTGCCAATAAGGATCCCTCGGGATTACGAGAAAACGAAAATGGAACAAATCCAAATGCCGGAAGCAGTGCAACCGACCGGAAGCAACGAGCCAAGATAAGGCGCACTGGTGCAGCACGGGGGGGACCCCCCATCCATTCTCGGGCCTTGTGATTTGTGATTTTATTTCATTTCCCGTGTCCCCATGTCGTAGAACACTTGTACTCTAAAGTTTTGTCGAAGTTTAAATATGTGCGGGAATCCCTGTGCAGTCTGTCAGTCCGTCAGGAGTCCCAGAGCGGAATATTTCATTCACGTGGACAGGAAGTCATACAATTGTTGCAAGTGAAAATCGCGTTCTTTTGGCTCATACAGCACATCTCCATTCCATGGCACGGCACCAGGTATGCTGCGATGGATATGAATGATATGCAGAGTTGACGGCATGATACGACCGGCGGGCGACGAGGAGTCCGGTCTCGTTTTTAAAATTCGTGGTAATTGCAATGCGACAGGAGCACCGGGTATCCTTCGTTGAGCTGCTAAAAGGCTCACAGTCACTCAGCTTAAATGATTCACCCATTAGGAAACATGAAAAAAAGTCCGGATCATACTTGGTGCTTAAATGCTTATAATTTCAGCATGCCACTGTATTTTCATTTGATTGGGAATATTAAATCAAAAATGTTGCACAGTTATTATAGTTACATTAATACATGCAT
This sequence comes from Neoitamus cyanurus, assembly GCA_947538895.1. NCBI lineage: Eukaryota > Metazoa > Arthropoda > Insecta > Diptera > Asilidae > Neoitamus > Neoitamus cyanurus. Next base: position 37,845,009 of record OX384543.1, read on the forward strand.
ACAAATTAAATTTTACAGTCAGATGCAATAATAGAGAATGGGGAAATACATTTTTGATTTATTCGTTTCTGTTTTAAGTGACTTTTGTTTAATAACTAGCCCAGAAATAAGAGAATTGAAAAACTATTTCATTTTAACCGTTTTCTTATTGTGATCCGCTTCTCGCTTACATGATGCTGACTGTATTTTGTTGTTTGTTTTCAGGACTAAGGGTTACAACTATAAAAAGGTACAAGAATATTATTATATAATAATTCAAAATTATTTGATACTTTATGAGAATTTAGTTTTTGATAAATTAATCCATATATTAAATACGCTAACATAAATCCGTTCGGTACCGTTTTAGGGTCTTTCCTACATACAAATATTCTGTGTGGCACATCATTTGAAAGGTGTTCTCGAATAGGTGTGCACAATAGAAAAATGAAGTCGATTTTGTTACTAATAGTAGTCATAATAAATCAAAAACCACCTTTTCTATGCCATTTAAGAGCCGCTAACTTAAAGCAATTCCCAGGAGAAGCCGTAGCTGAGGGCCCCAGATATGTCCAGTATGTGGAGCCGCTCATGGCGCAATTTTAATTTTTAAATTTAAATTTGTTTATTTTTTCAACGCTAAATATTCAGCTTTTTCCAATTTTTTTATTCACTTTCGTTTTTCGCGACTATTTTTCAATTGTTTAATTATGTTTGATATCCTGTGAGGGTCAAAATTTAGTAACTGAAATTTGACCCACTTGTCGTTATCTAATTGAGATAAAACTTTGCACACTGCTTAGATTGTAAAGACAATTTAATGTTTTAAAAGAAAAACATATATGTTGTAATAGCATTTCGTCATGTGAGACTATTGGGTTACCAGTTCCTACAAATATACCCAAAATAACGAAATTGATAATTTTGATCCAATAGAGGGAGCGTTTCTTTTTTAAGAACTTTACGATAGTGCTAATGTTGAATAGCGAAATATCATAGATCATGTAATTCGTGAAGTTCAACTTCATGACACTAGATCAAATTTATTCTGTTTATCTGACTTTCACACAACCAGTCATAATTCATAAATTGCATACACTTAATCTTTGTTGTATTGTCACTGCATTTATTGGAATAGCTTCAACACTTCTAATTGGAGGCAGAACTTTGACTAATGCATTTAAATAACCCAATCCAATTTTAGATATTTCTGTAGCAAATATAACACCAAATAGTAGTCACCGTCGTTGTATAACTTCATCCTCATTAGTTCTTCTTGATAAAATTTGTATGTGCCCACTTCAAGCATTGAAAGTAATTGATAGACTTTTGAGAGATTTATGTTCGAATGAAGAAGATAAAAACACACTTTCGGATTCCGTCTGTCGCTTATTAGGAAAAGCGCTCTTTGAGGGTAGAAGCGTGGGAGTCTGAGTGGGATTCGAACCTGGGACTTTTGAATCGGTAGTCTAGCACGCTTACGTCTAGACTGCTCGCGTCCATTGTGTAGGAAATTGTCTTAACTAAAATTTAATAATAGTTCATATTTATATCGAGAAGTGCCCTGTTTTCGGGATATTTGGGAAACAAAAACGGTTTCACCCTGCCGGTGACAGTCAGGTCGATGCCGAATGCTCGAATATTACTTGAAGCTTGATATCCAATGTTTAAGCATAAATTTAGTCTGTCGCAAATTATTTCGAACTTTGGACATTTTATGTCTAATTCTAACTATAGCATGAGTACGGCCACCCTTTAGCTAACTGTAGTTCAACGAAATTTCATGTTCGTGTTCAACTAGACTGCTCTGCCTTCTATTACATTTCTGCATCATCACTGGCGTGCAATTACCGTCCGTCCAATCTAAGAATGCGACTAATTCTTCTGTTTTTAATAAACACGAGAGGAGGCGACAAGCAATTAAGGCGCAATTAAGTTTCCAACCATCAAACAATGATCATCCAACGCGAGGAAAATTATTAGGCTTCAATTAGTTGGTAAACCCGTTCGTAGAGTGCTCGAGACCGCACGGGACAACCTTCCGAATCATTGAGTTCATACCTACGTATTTATGTATGTACGAACCTAGACGGCACTTAATAACTCGAGAGAAATCAAAGCAGGTGGTGGCGTGGAGGTGGTGGTGTCGAGATATTAATTTTCTTCCACGGCACCATAATGAGGGCGCGCTGTAATTTACCCCTTCAGATCAAGATGGAGCGCCCTCAAGACAACGGCTGTACATATTTAACAACGGGCGGTACGAGTGGAGGATTCTTTTTAATTTTCCTTATGAAACGGCTAATGATCGCCCTCTAGGAGAGGTGCTTACCTTGATGAATTCCAGCAGGTGATAACTCTGCGCTTCACAGCCAACAGAGAGTAAGGGGGCAGAGCAAAGCTGCTGCGAAGGACGACTCGGGGAAAGTTGTTGAGGAGCCTTTAATGACGCATATTACTGCGCCAAGATTAGAGGGGATCCGGCTGTTGTGTAATATTTCAATTGAAAGAGGCATTTGCACGCACAAATTGGGGCGAATTCCGCTCGCGGCTGGTTAGGCAATTTGTCACCCCGGCAAAGTGAAATTAATGCGTCACTCGTTTTTTGTGCCGTACAAATGTGCTAGAAAAAACGCTATTAAATTCAGAATGGCTTTTCATCAGTCGAACGTTACCCCACTCACGGCTCCTCTCACAGCTTAAACGATAAACTTCGCACAAAACAATTCAAATAGCACGCAAGTAATTGTCCAATGTTAAAATTATTACTTTAAATATTTGTGCACAATGTGAAAGATGAGAATACAAAGCCAAGTAAAAGCAACAATGTTTTGTGTTAGGTGAACAAATTCAATAATTTGAAGCTCAGAAAATATCGGAGTTCTGGCGAAAATATTTATTTGCAGATGTGAGCAAATTTCATTTTGTTTCGGTTTAATGCTAACAGCCAACGTGAGGCGAAAACCCAACCAGACTCTCGGCCCAGAAAATTTGCGGGCGATAATGAAATTTGGCGAAGAAAGCACATGATGGCCAGGAAATGTATGGCAGCGGGAATTGGATTTCGGAATTGGATATTTTCATTGTGTTATGCCCTGGACAGAAACAGATTAGAACTAGTTCTTGACATCAGAATGACGTAGCGCATACCTTGCTGTTCTTAGCGGAAATACGTGAATGTTATTAAAAACTTGTCAATGCTAAAATGAAACTTGTTTCCCAATGGTATTTCAAAAGAAAGAACGTAATTCGATTCGTCAATAGTTAGGGAGAAGTTAACGGTAAATTAGAGGGTTTTATAAACGGCAATAAAGTGTCAAACGAGAAACTGAACTATGCAATTCAAGATAAATGGAGTGAGTCACGGCAAGTTGAACCAGTTCTCAGATGTAAAACGTGACGTCATGAAGCAGTTCAATTGTTGTAATCTGTCTAGGGCATAAAAGGAAATGTTGATATTTTTTCCCATACATTAATAAACAATAACAATATACTCAACCAGGAAAATATTAAACTTTAAAATAAGATCAGTGCACCGGCGACACACGGACAAGTCAAATGATACTTTTCCGCAATGGTGTGTCACCCTGCAAATGCTACTTAAGAGCTTGAGTAGTCGGAAACGCGCAATTCTGCGGTTTTATTATATATTATACGCAAAACCCATAACCAAATCCCACCAAAAGTGTACTTCACCACTTCCACGTGTGCTATTGCCAAATTATCGCATAGCCAAGTGGTGAAGACACTCGACACTGATGAAAGAAGACGCGGTTTCGAATCCCATCCGATCTACCTTTTTAATTATTGTTCTGCACAATTTCGTCAGCTAGCCGCTCAGCTGGCGAACTTTGTAACAATATGTTCTCTGGTCAGGCTATAAGTAATTGTAGGGTTTCCAGATGGCGGATCCAATATGGCGACAGAAAATTCTCAACTTGACCGGATTTCCGTGTGGTATCTCTTTGTTGACAGTTTTGAAATCTCACGAATACCAAAACCGATGATAACGTGGATAAAATTTACAATGAAAGCCAGGAGAGCATAAAAGGAAAATATATATTTCACATTATTGAAGTGTTTCAACTTACCACTCTGTTAGGCATTCTATTACGCAAATGATTTTTTACCAAAAACAAACCTTTTAGCTTCACAAGCTTAATTACTCAAGCCGGAATCAAAATCACTACAAACGATGTGCACAGCGTGTAGCGTGATGTTTGCAAACATGTAGGAACAAACACTATCCTATCGATTGACTTGAATATTAGTAAAGCCTAAAAGGTGCCAGTGTCCATTGTTGGGCTCCTGGTTCAAAATTAGGGAACCGGTTACCAGTAAACTTCTTGCTGAAAAGCTTTAAATAAAATATCACTAGACTTATTAACGGTAAAATGATCTACTACTAATTTGAAGACTAAATTCTTAGTTTTCACAGCTTCACAATTACAACAAATCAAACTCTGAACTTATCGTATTGTTTTGTTCGGAAAGTTCCAAAATAAATATGAGATTCAGTAATACTTACTCATGTACATTACCAAAAATTGTGTCTATTTAATATCAATAGCACCATATTGAATATTTTTCCTTTATACACTTTTAAACTTTGTTACCATAAATCTACCATAAAGACATCTCAAACAAAAATTCAATATCCTACTTAAATCGTCCACTTTGAACGTGAGCATCGCAGAGAAACGACAATGGCCCGGACCATCGATTTGCCCAAAAAGAAGCATTTGCACGTACATCGATGGGTGTGATAACAACATGAAAAATAAGACAATTGTTAAGTCCTCGACAAATACCTACCGCCGCATACGTGCAGACAAGTGCGATGCTCACTTTATTTGACAAGTCGCACCGTTGCTGTTGACGTTCAACATTTATTGGCTTGTTCCGGCCCCTCCCCTGCCGGCAAGTGCTACTCATCGCCGGCAACAAAAGCATTCGAATTCCCCATCTGTGCCGATGGGTACCCCAAAAATGTGTCAAGTCCTTTGTCAAACTCAATCTAAAAATTATACGGAACTGAATAATGGAGTAGGGAATGTGTGTACGCGGGATTTCACCCAAAAAGTTGATTTTCTACGGGAAAATAAAATCAATTGCTCCACTCTGTTTCTGTTGTCGGTTGTTCTTTTCTATGTCGCGGAGAGGCCGTGAATTGCTTCTAAAAACACGGCACCATGTCAAGAGGTCAATTTTTTTTTGGAAAACGAAATCCCTCAAATTAGTAGAGGGGCGGATATATGGGGACGTAATAACCACACGTGGAAATTGGTTGACGGCTGCATAATTAATGAGACTAATTTACCTGGAACTGGCAGTGCTTGTAGTACGCTAATGATAATTATGTTAATAGCGGCGTTTACGATGTTTTGAAAAGGATACATCCTAAGGGATCCAGATTTGTCCCCAATGGCCAATAATTTTTGTACAGGATCGTATGCTAAAGCTGTCGGCGAGTGTGGAAATCCATGTCGAAATGTCTGAAAAGAAAAAAGAGCCCAATGTTAGCAAGGCGACATTACATGCGGAGGAAAACGTAGAATCAAATAAAAGGCATATTAATTCAACCGTTTTCGCCTTCATTGCGATACTTATACTAAATTTCGGCTATTCATACATATGCATGTATGCTTAAGGGAAAACTTTCAACCCCAACGATTAAGTGGGCTATTTATGGGTTTTCCCCGTATGTGGCCTTGCATTGGCACTCAGAACATTATTTACTCGTGCCCAGAACCTATCAAATAACGTTAATCATGTGTGATAACACGCAATACTCTTCTAAGACTCTATTTGGATCTTCTATGTGGCCTATATGTTTCATGCCCGCAAACCTGTCAATGCACACCGACAGCGTCAGATAAACGGTTACAAATTTGCCAAAAGTAAATATACGTGTACGTTATATTTTTGTTTTCAAATGATATTGGATTAATTGATTTTGAAGAAGCAGCGTTCTGACAAGCCTAATTTCATAATATTGTGTTGTTTCATGAAATGTGTTATGTGAAATGTGTTTTTTTATTTAGCATTAAAAGTTCAAAATTATTATTTTTTTTTTAATTTAAAACGAGTGTTTTTTGGTTGCGTTTTAATTTAAGGTGACCTTCTCCTAACTGAATTAAAAAAAAAGCAAAAGTTTGGGATTTTTTTACAAGAAAACCAAACAACATATGACCTTGAATCTTTTTTTATTTGGAAGTCTTTAACAAAAACTAGAAATTGTTTTTTTATTTTTTCATTTCTCGCTCACCCGTCGCCGCCAGAGGGCGCCAAAAAAAATCGGCCTTTTTCCGTAATTCCGTGATTGCGGCTCGCCAAATCATCTGACACAGAAAAATCAAAAAACCACTTAAATTAGACATTAGAATGTATAAATCTAACTAGGATCTAAGGAATCGCTCGACTAAAAAAAAAATTGCAGCCTTTTGAAGTCAAAAATCGAGAATTTTTCGACAAATTTTTTACAAAAAGTGCTGTAAAAAAAAAACTACTTGGGTTTTGTCTTATATCCTAGTTAGATTTGTGAACAATTGAATTTAGAACAAATTGAACCCAGGTTTATGGAAATCGGTTGAGCGGTTCAAGAGATATCGTGGAACTACGATTGAAAAAATTAAGTCGAGAAAAATGCGTTTAAAGAAAAAAAGAGTTTCTGAGTGGAATATTTCGCACAATACCGAGGAAATGAGCAGACTTACAGTATTAATTAATAGCACTTTAACTCGAAAACCATATTTTTTTTTTTCGTGAAATTTTAGGACATGATTCTAGTCATATTAAGGAACATTTTTCCGTAAAAAAAAATAAAAAAAAAATAGATTCTTTTTGACCCCAGTTAGGAGAAAGTCACCAAATATATATCACTATAACTCGAAAACCATATATTTTTTTTTCGTGAAATTTTGGGACATGATTCTAGACATATTAAGGTATATTTTTCCGTAAAAAAAAAAAAATCGTTTTTTTTTGCCCCAGTTAGGAGGTCACCAAATATATAGCACTATAACTCGAAAACCATATTTTTTTTTTCCGTGAAATTTTGGGACACGATTATAGACATATTAAGGTATGTTTTTCCGTGAAAAAAAAAAAATCGATTTTTTTGTACCCCAGTTAGGAGAAGGTCACCTTAACTTCGTCTCCGTTTCAACTTATCTCGGTACTAGGGGGTTGAAACAGATGGAGTGCAACTCGAAAACGAAGCTTAAAATCTTTTGCTGTATTTCGTAAATGGTTACGAGTAGAAATACACATATGTACATACATACCTACATGCAAGCAAATATATATATATGTCGGAATTATTTTGTCAAACAAACTTAATTGTTTTTTTAACGGAGTTCTGTGAATGCACACAATTGTTGTCGTTATGGAGTCGAAAAGTCTCAAAATTAGAAAGAGGGTCCTCACAATTTCAGATAGTACCGTTGCGTTCTGAAGATCTACTTTAAGAAGCACAAATGTAGCACCGATAAATCATTGTCAGTTGGCGCTGTTGATCAGTCAACATAACAACCGGCTCGATGATACGAATGGGAGGACTGCGTGCCAACAAATTCTATCCCGATAATAACAAGTGGCCACTTCTGCGAGGACAAGATAACGAAAAAAGGGAATACCATTAATTTTGGGTACTTTCAAGGAAGGCTGAGGGCTCTTAATGAGCGCGCTGCGAGAGGGTTGGATAATTGATTTTGTTTGCGCTCCGAGAGTGGGCTTATCTGGGTAGCCTTTTTCCCTCGTTCGGTATGTAACAGAGATCCTTCCCTTGTTTTGTTTTCCCTTTTTAAAGTTGATACTACTAAAGAGCCGATTTCTGTTTACGTTACGCCGTTACGACAGCAATCGTCTTTTGGGCCTTTCAAATAACACCAATTAACTTTTATCTCCTCCGTTACCAATTAAAGAGTAAAACGACTTAGACAGCGCCTCATAAAAGCGGAGAATCCCATACCAATTAATAACATCACCAGCGATCAAATCACCTTCCAGGCCAAAGGGATGCGTCGCTTTAATGAACAGTTGGTACTGCTCATTCAGCAGCACAAGCAGCCATCACGAACTCCCTCAAGTCCTTTATTTGTGATTAATGAAGGGTTAAGGTGAGGAGGAAGTTTCCTTTGATGTAAATTCTCAGGGGTAATGCAAAGTTCTCATGGTGACCAATTAGCTCCGTCAGAGCCATTCATTAATAAATTGTCTCGGGTATCCAGGGAGTACAGCTGTAAATGGCTGATTGCCATCTTTCATGAGACTTTCCAAATAAAGAAGGATTACCTTTACCTGCGATGGGATATGAAGGAGTACTTGCTGCAGTGTTACTGCGTCGTATTCCTGGGTAACTTCATACTTCTGACAAATTTTATGCCCGCTCAGACAGTATCCGTATCGAGGTGCTGGGACATCAAAGTGCTTAATGTGCCCGAAAATTAATCTCATTAATCTTCCTTTAATAAAGAGGGAATATAAATTTACAGCACGAGGTCCCATGCTGTGTCTGCTAGAGATTTGCAGCATGCCAGGGGCAGCAGTCGACTCTTTCATATCCCATCTAGTCAAAAATCCGGAGGAAAGCCATTTCACGAAAAATAACAGAAATTCAATAAAAGTAGGTTGTATAAGGGTATCGAGTTTCAATAGAATTAATATCATCATCTCAGCCCGGCTCTTCGGGAATTTCCTCACTTCGCAGCGAGGGTAAATATAAATGGAGTGCTGCAGACATGTTCACCAATCTGCATATCAATCAGAGTAAGTCACCATTTATCGAGGAGGATTTGCATATTTCCAGGGCGTTCTTTATTCTTTTTTGCACTCTACGCTATACGTATATTATGTATATGAGGGCTGCTGTCAAGTCTTATGTTTGGTTTTGCATTCTACGCTTTTTTTGTACTGCTCAATCGATGGAAATTTCCATTTTCTGGAAATTTTCCTTCCTTGAAAAGAATTTGCTAAGAAAATATCGCAATCAATGGCAATCTACGAATCGAGAGTGTTAACAAAAAGTGTGCAGACAAAATTACTCTGACATCTTATGCAAAAGCTTAATTTGTGGGGATTTAATTTCGCAGCTGGAATTAAGGAAAGGTTAGCTCCTTTTACAATTTATTTGCATATCACAGGACTTCATTATATTCACTGATTTCCCTAACTCCCCCTAACAGGGATCCATTAGTGTACCTAAGAACATAATTTTAATGGGTTTTGGGGTATTATAATCTCAATACTGAAAAAAGCATTAGGTGTTTATTTTCGCCAATTTTTAGAACAGTTTGTCATGAGATTTACCGCTCGACGGATTTTGAAAGAAAATTCTCAAAAATTTCTTTATGGAAAAAATAAAACCGTCTTAAAAGTATTATCTAAAATACTAAAAACTTGAACAAAATTTATAAATTTTTTTTTTTTGAGTCAAGCCCAAATTGCCGAGACACCCTCTTGATATTTAACGGCTACAACGAATTCGGATACAACGAACAGCTGTTTTCTGAGACTATTCGAACGCTATAACGAGGTTTTACTCTATTAGGTATTACGGCTGGTATACTCGTCGAGTTGATTCCAATTTGGAATTTAAACTGACTGGTGACTGGTTTTTAATGAAAAAAATATCAAGTACATTTTGCTTTACATTTTCACACTTGTAATCGCATCAGAATTCTGTGACGACTAAAATTTAATTGACTCGATTTAAGGTTTTTAGGATATTAGGGTAGTCTTGTTTAATAGTTGTGTAGTACACCGCAAAGGTAATAGTTGAGTGACAACAATTAAGGAGCTAATAATCTAATGGCTTTTAAAATCCGTTTCGGGGGCACGTATTATTAAAAAAAACGCTACCTACGTCAGACGATAGAAGTCTGCAGAAGTATACAGTAAGAAAAATTACCTGTAATACATTTGTAGCAATGGTACCCAAATAACTGACCTATTCCAAATAATCCTGTTTTTGTTTTGCCATTTTGTGGCTCCTTTTTAGCGGTGGTAGCAAAATCGGCAGCGTTAAGTTAAGTAAGGCAGAAATTATATTTAGCAAAAGAACTCCACAAATCCACAAGTGCCGTGAATTCATCCCAGAACTTATTGATAAATTTAACGCCTTATAAAGAATTGAGTTTATTAGAATTGTACGTTAAATTTCATTTCATTTCACATCACATACTCGTATGACTCATCGGATTCCTCAAAAAGTCATAAAACTAATTGAGCTAGTCCTGTTCACAAAATTCATTAGATCCAGGGAAAACCCAACATCAAGCTTTAATTAGGACTTTGGACCAAACTGAATTGGCTTGTATTGCCCTAAATATTTACTGTGCACTGGCAATATATTTCATTGCCTAAGTGACAAGTCGGACTCTTCCCCGAACCACAGACCCCGGATAACATTGGAGTGTGCAGGTAATTGCTTAATAACCATCTTCCCTGCCTACCCTGCCTGCAAATTAAACCGAGCCCGCTCTTTATTTGTTGTTACCAACCTTTGGTTTCGTGGTGTCACTGAATGAAATGAGATATTAACTTGCAATGAGCATCCACCGGATCCAGCTTGGGGAAAGGCTTAATTGGATGTTGAAGGAGATCCTGGGCTTCAGGACAATTGCCTGTTTGCATATGGGAAATACATATCTACCGCCTCCATTGCCAAACGTTGTCCATTTAAATTTCATGTGATAGGACTAGGCTTCAATTACATCAAGAAGTTATTTTGGTGTTTTATTAAAACAGGAAAATAAATAGCATGGATCCTCACAATTTGGTGCAAACTTTTGCAACGTTGAGGTTGCGCTACGATTGTTTGCAACGCATCGGGAACACTTGTAAGTCTTCACATGGTTGCAAAATTCTTTTTCCATTTTTAATCAATTCTTCTCCTCTAGAATTGCCATAATTTTTGCAGAATTTCAACCACGCAAGACCTATTTGCTTGAATACGTAAATAATTTTAATTCCAACTGGCTTAAACGTTGAATATTGGACTTCAATTTGTCAAATTGGGCACACGGCAATGTGAAATAAGTGACCCCGAAAATTCGCAATTTTTCCATAAGAACTAAACCGTTCTACAGAAAGTGTTGACTGCTTTGTCCAAAATTAATAGAGAACTAATAGAGCAATATCGGGCGAATATGCCGGGTGGGGTAGAACTTCCCAGTGTAATCCTTTTAAATAATTTTTGCCGGATTCAGGAGCATGCGGTCTTGCGGTGTCATGTTGTAATATTATCCTATATTGTCTCTTTCCCCATTCTGGTCGTGTTTCTATTACAGATCGCTTCAAACGTAATAATTGTAGTCGGCAGCATTCAGTAATAGTTTCAGACGATTGCTGTAGTCCATAATACATCAGCAATTGTTTTAGGCTCTTTTGGTGACACCAATATCTTTACTTTTAAATCATCTATACCTTCACTTACAAGTTTTTATGGATGGAGAATAATCAGCATAAATTTCTGATATGGTAACAGGTAAAAATTCATATACTAATTAGACAGCTGTCATCTAGTATCACAATAATTCAGTGTTGTCAGATTAAGTTAAATCCGGCCGTACTAATTACAACACCTCAAAACTAATTTATATGCCCAAAAATATTTATACACTCAATAAATATTCGAGTCCCTCCCAACTTGACTTTATAAAATTGGGTGTTTCAAATCAGCGCACTCAAATTTTATGAAAATCTAAAAAAAATTGTATTTTGAGTCCGACAAATCGAATTTGAGATCCAGCCTCCCCAAAAACACTCACTTGCCAGCTTTTCGTGATTCTAGAGTTATACAGTTGGTGAGTTTTTGTGTGCCGGAATACGAGTATTTTGTGCTTTGTGTATTAGATGCAAAAATTAATTGAAATGTTCAAATACGCATATTACTAAATATTATTTCATATTTCCATTGGGCTAAATAGAAGAAAACCAAACAGATTTGTGCAAAGATTAAAAATTAATATTTAAATAATTCAGCGGCTAATTTCAATAACGAACTGTAAACTCAGGGCTAGTCAGGACTCAAAAAAATTGTTTCACAAAAATTTGGAGGGATGAAAGCGTTAATAAGGAAATAATAATTAAATATAAATTTTTAATAATTCGGTTTGAGTGACATTTTGCTATATTTTCAACATAGTTAATAATGCACACATCACTGTAACACCAATGCTGTTGATGTGATGCAGTTTGCGAGTAGTGGATTAAAGGATCACTCTTAAATTTATACTGAAACGATTGACTATTCATCCGCCTGCTATAACTCACATTTTAATTGGAAGTCAATTTTGATTTCCTGATATTAGGAAATTAAGTACCGTTCGAAAGGGTAAAAGCTCACATGTAGCTATTGATCGGCGTAAACCGACATACATGTGTACATCCAGCGAGCGATATATGTATGTAATAATTATTCAATTATGAAATTGTCGATGAAAGCAGTTTCCGCAAACACCCCGTGAATTGAAGCACGAAAGCAAAACAACTGAAAGAGCCAATTTCAGAAGAGCAATAAGAAAAGCAAAATATTAATCTCTACCAAGAACAATAACCCAAAATTTGCTGGCACTTGTTCATACATGGTCTGCACCTACACGAAAAAGGGATTAAGATACATTTCCAGGTAAATCTCCTCAAATTGCAGAGGCAGGATCTCGAACTTGCCTCAACCAGGCACTCTAGTTTCATGAAGTGCACTCATGTTCGATTCCGGTGAAGAGATGTTCGCAGTTCGGTAATTCATCTCGAATACTTGCCTCAATTTTATGATCCTTACATCAGTGCATCACTAGTAGAACAAGTTGAAAGGACCTGCTTTACTCCTGCTTCCCAAATCATACCCTCCTTCGAGGAAAGGCGCTTTCAAGGAGTCCAATAAATATTTGCATATGCACCCAAAGACAGGTAAAATTGATGTTACGATCCTTTTTCTTCATGTTACCTTTTCCTCGGGATAAATGATTACATCCTTCTTTTGAGGTGCACCGCAGACATAAATATTTTGAGAATTTAAATAAGCACGGAGGTCGGAGAGGGACTCAGTTTCGTTTCCTATAGTGCTGTGTACGGTAGCGCATATTCGGCAGTCTTGGTGCACTCAAATATTTGCATCGAAGCAAATCAAACGATATCCAAATTCAAATAAGTTAAGGATGTCTCAAAGTGGGCAACAAGAAACTTTTATTGAAATTCAACAAGTTACAAAGGAGCTGGAACAATTGGGACGTACGCTTCTCAGGGAAAACATTGAACTCACCACGAAAGTAGCTGATCTCGAGGACTTAAATGACAGGATATCACAGGAGTTAAAGCTAACGGAAAATGCCCTGAAGAAAACGAAACTGTCACAGAAGGCAACCTGCGAGGAAAGCATCCAGCAAGTGGAATTCTTGTTAAATGAATCAAGTGTACTGGAGGAGTCTTTGCATCATCAGATCAACGAAACTGAAGCAGAGCTCAGACAAGTCAGGAGAGAGCTGAAACTAGTTATTGAAGAACGTGACAATATTATTCAAGAGAAAACAGAAATTACTGAAGAAAAGACGAAAATTGAAGCCGACATAATCAAGATGAAAACTGAATTAAGAGACTTGAAAAAATATGAAGAAACGTTACTCTCGAAGAATGAAGAGCTTGAAAAAAATAATACCGACCTACGAAAACAGTTACTATGTCTAAAAGGTTCTGAGAAGAATTATAAAGCAACCCAAGAGAAGGTTGGCCACCTAATGGAGGAAACCGAAGCTCTTCACTCAACCATTGAAGAATTTAAGGCAATTACAAAAATTGCAGAGAAACGTATTGAAGAACTACAAGAACTAATTCAGTATGAGAGGGAGGACAAAGCTGTACTCAAAAAAGAGTTAGAGTCGCTAAAGAACTCAGACTCGCAAGGCATCATAACAAATTTAGCAGACAGCATTAAAGCAATAGAAGGGTCTACCATAGAAGAAGACAGATGCTCTTCCATAAATTTTTCCGAAACAGACAACGAAGCCAGAAAATTTGATGTTCTGTCTCAAATTCTCAACGAGTTAAAGAACATTGGGAGCCAAGTTAGTTTACTAGGAGCCGAAAGATTTCATACATTGAAGAAACCTTGCCAGGAGGCCCATCTTCAAAATGAAGAAAACGAACTAAAAAGCTTCTTGAATGAAATTTCCCATCTGACTAAACAAATCGGAGAAGTTATTTATAATTTTGAAAACTCTTACAAATTTCGCGGAAATGTGTTCTACAACAGCTTACGCAGGACACCGTTACGAAGATCTAGAAGAGTATCCACAAGCTTCCAGCATGTTAAGGACTTACCAGCATTTTCAAATTCAAACTTGCTCAACAAGTACCGCAGTGAAATTAAAATTGCCAGGGATGTGCCAAAATATGTGGAAAGTCAAAGCGAAGCTGATATTTTGGAGAAGAACGAAAAATACATTATCCAAACCAAACTACGGGCCAGCATGCAATCTATAATTAATTCTTCTCTTAACAGCCTTGTCAGCCATCAAACTGTTAGATCAGTGAAAATCCCCGTCACAGATCTGGATGTTGAATCAAATGAAACGAACCGTGAAGAAATTAGAAATCTTCGTGAAGAGATACTTCGCATCAAAAATACGTTACTCGAAAAACGCACATACCTATCTACGGTGTCGACTGTTGTTAAACCAATTAACTGTGAAAATACCAAATGTCACCGTTCCCGCAGCGGAAGTGATGCTTCACTCAATCGAGAGACCCTTCAATCTCTAAAATCCGAAATGAAGTTGCTAAAGGAGGAAGTGTTCAATTACCTCAATTTGGCTGTTCTTATTACTATTCGCTGTGAAAACATCACCAAAGTCTACGATTTCAACGATAAGGTGGAAAACGTTGAACAGGAGAAGGCGCGACTTTGTGAATTGCTCGATAAGGAGGCAAAAGAAAAGGACGAATTGATGATGCGCCTTGAGGAATTGGAAAATGAACTGCAAAAAGTACGGAAGAAGACACAGAAACCGCTAGTCAAGTGCTGGAGGGTCATCACATGCTCGAGGAAATTACCTAGGAATTAAGAGAGTAAAGGCAGGCAGGCCATGCGATTTGCAATAACTGTTTAATGTAAAGCTTTAATAATACTATATAATATAATTTCTTCCCCATTTTCTTTAGTCATAATATTAATACAACAAGAATTTAAATAAATTACTTAATTCAAAAAAAAACTAAAAGAAATTTGTTTGCTACGTTCTAGCCTCTATCGTGTAACAATTCTAATCACATCGATTCGCCTGTTTTATTACAATGTATTACAATATTTGAGGCATTTAAAAAATTATGAATATTGTTAATTTATTTTATTAATAAATCAAAACCAAATCTTTTCTCTCTGCTTTGCGGCAAAATTAATGTCGTTTTTTAATATCCACAGTAGACCTGTTCCACTATTGTTCATTTTGTTCATCAATAAATTGAACGTCGTCTTTCCCCTAGGTAAAAAATCCATTTTGCTTTACTGAATGAATCCTTTCCCGCGGAAGGTCACCCATTAAATGAGTTTTGTTTTTGACTTGTAACGACAACATGTACCACATTTCTGGACTTTTTAAACAGCGACTTTCGGCCCGCCATCTGGAATTTGGAAATTTTGATGGCAGATTCGAAATCAACTACCTTGAAAACCTCCTAGTGCGGATTTTCAGGGCAATTCGTTGAAGTTTAAATTTTTCGGTCGCCATATTGGATCCGCCATTTTGAGTTTGGAAATTGTAATGGCAGATTCGAAGCCAGTGACCCCGAAAACCTCCCAATACGGATTTTCAGGGCAATGCCTTGAACATTTACCGGAGAAGAGGAAGTGTAACACTTTTCGTTTGATCCAGATTAAAATCTATAATTTTAATTTTTAGCAAAAAATGAATCGGAGCCTAAAAATCCTTCTCAACTCACTTACAACAAATAAAAGGGTGACTTATCCCAAACCCTTGTAAAAGCACTGCACAAGATGGACTGAAAATTAAATTATACCACTATGGTAGGAGCATGTGAAACGCCGGCTTCAGGGGAGGTAATATCATTTTAAAACTGAAATATTCTACTAGCTCAAAAAACCACAAAACAATTTCACGAATATCTTCTAAAACATTGCTGCATCTTTACATTAAATGGATCATATATATAAGGTGGAAGGTAAAGTACGTACAGAGCTTCAGTTGCGAGAAAGCAACTGCACGCTCCCAAGACGTTGTTACTAGTTGCATGCACAACACTGTGAGAAAGTAAAAGATATAAAGAATGTTTGAAAGAGTTTACCCGGCAAAGGGTTGAACATTGGGGAGTTTGAAAGTTTAGCGTCCTCATGAATACCATCAACGACGCAATTTTAATAAAATACTTTATGACTTCAGTGAAACTTTTATCAGGCGAGCCATTAAATGATGCATACTTCGGGCAAATAGTAAACTTCTTGTCAGCAGCTTTGCGAAACTTTTCGACTGCTGATAGAGCATAAAGTAAAGCGACACACCCACCACTTGCCAATTGTGATATCTTCACAAATCCCGAACCATGGCTAATCCAGGGTAATGCGTGCGCGCCCACCCGCCCTTTCCTTGATGTTCTTCACGTTTCGGGGGCATACATAATCTTGTTTGCTGGGGAAGCAGAAGTCATCGGGCGTTAATAATTCAACATTAAAAGTTCGACGGCTAGTTTTGCGGGTGAGGAAGACAACAAGTTTGTCTCTGCCGTTCGGGGCCCCATTAAAGATTAACCTAAGCTGCCTTGCAAGTGGGGGCCGGCGGAGAAACTTTCACAGCAGAATTTCGACTGTCGATGGTGACCAATTCATATTTAACTCTGTCCAACTTTTGTTTTCACTGGGACATGTTTGGTCACTGCTGTCTGTCGAAGTTTGGCTTATACTCCAAAGCAGTGTCCAAATTACGCTTCGACATTTAATCTAACGTTTCCATCCAAACCTATTCTACAATTAGGGAAATAAAAATAAGACACTTCCGACTCCGACATTTAGAAAAATCAAAATTTAATGAAGCACAAAAAAGACTTGGCTCAACTACTAAAAAATCGATGAAACTCACATTTGTTGTGAAAGTTTAGGGAAATCGTATTATACAGAGGGTAGAAACGTCGAAAATCTTTAAAATAACTTAATTAATGAAAATAGCTAAAAGAGAATTTGGTTTAATAATAAAAACAAAATTGAAATCAATCACTTCAATCAATTCGATCGTTCATTCATACAATATTCATCAATAAACTGATTACTACGAAGCAATATAATATGTGTGAAGTCTGATACGTACATGTTATATATTATAGTAAGGGACTTAATACTGATCCTTGAGGGACGCCCGAATTTGGATGGAAGCGGTCAGATTTCTCGGTACCAACATATGCACTCGAAACGATTTGTTCTTTAGATATCTTTGGACTATTCGTACAATGTCCATATTTCGAAAATTCTATAATAATATAGCGATTTCGATGTCATATAACACCATAATAGTAGATTACTTGCTCTGGAAACATTCGGTAATATTGTTAGTTATAGCACTAGTTGGTGGGTAGTTGAGTGTCCTTTACGAAATCCAAATTATTTTATGGGAATTATTTTATTCTTTTCTACGTGGTTCACAATCAGAATTATTAAAATTCTGGTTAGTAATTTGCTTAAACTATTGATTAAGCTAATTGGACGATTTTTTTTTATTGAAAACGGGGAATGGGATACAAATATTACTGCGGGCACTTAGTTTTTCGCAATAACACTACTTTTGCTACTAACGCCAGCCTCCTCCCTTTTATTTTGCCCAAAATATTTAGTTCCCATCACGTACTGCACGAAGTGCCGATGTTTTGAACTATAGTTAGCATACATAAATATAATTAATTTTTGGTTGGGCTATCTTTAAATCTCAGTTAAGTTAAAAAGACTAGCAGGTTGTTTGATTTTCAATTAGATGCGCCCATTTGGCAGGGCATACAAGTTCGTGCCCTTTCCTAAGCCAATTCCTTGAAATTTTAAATAAATGAAACACGAATACCCAGTACCAATTTACTTTTCGTAACGCGGTCCCTTTTTCTGAGACGGTGTTAGGAAAGTTCGCAAATGAGTAAACTGACACATACCAACCACACAGAAGGTGCATGTAAAACACAATCCATCCTAATTGGTTAGATACCTTCCAGCTATATAAGTCAAATTCATTAAAGCGATTTGTTTGCCCGGAGAATCTAATGAAGTTCGCTAAATTCACGCCGACCACACATCTCGGCATGTGTTACTCCACGAATCGCTCAAGGAATAGTGTGTCTGTTGAAAAGGACCCCGAAGGCACATAGAATATCGCATGTGGGGCAGGCTAACCACATAATTATGTTTAGAAACACTCCTGCGGATGAGGTGAATCTTTAGTCTGCCTACGTCATGAGATGAGCAGTAGAACACCTGAAGGCAGACTCCGGAGGAGAACCATCAAATTGTGCTTAATTAAAAGAAAAGGAGGGAATATAAAAATATCTGAAAGGCGCTTGCAACATCTGCCCACTAAGGAGTCTTTCTTTGGGCAAGGACCTTTGATATTAACAAAGCTATACGCTTTCATGCGAAGTGCTCGTAAAATATGTAAATGCTGAAGGTGAATGCGTTCATTTGACGCAAAGTACGCAGATATATACCGAAAAGCATAATTTTTCGGATGACGTCAATTTTCCAGCAATTTTCTTAAAGAGCGCAATAAAACAGACGGAAACTTGTTGCATGCTTTACTGACTGGCATGCTTTTTATTTGCCCCTAATTTCGAGGTGATAAACCCCAAGTCGTTTATTGTGGCCTAGCACCTTCCCATTCTCTTGTTTGTTTTGTAATTATAAGGACAATTGGCGTTTCAATGTCACCTACGCTTTTGGACTCCAGAAAATTGCAAGACTTTCAAAATTACTTGCTCCCCCCCAATGTTCCGTGCCGAGGGTGTGAATGAAGGAAGAACAAACATTATTTTGCACTATTTCGCACTTTGCTCCCCAAACTGTGGAAACTCGAAAGCACACGCAATCCAGGGCTCCCTTAATCTATTACAATTTTCCCAGAGTCTGATGTGACCCTGGAGGGATTCCCTGTTAGCAATCTCGAAGACGGTCACATTTCACAACTAAACAAAGCTAAAGGGAGCAGGGGGACCGTAAAAGTTGTACGAGTGGTCGAAATAATTACGAAAAGGATTCATAAACAAAAGTTTTCCTTTAATCCCAATGTTGCAGATACTAAAGGCTCCAAGTAATGGACCACATCAGATCATCGCCAAACCCCATAAAATGCTATTTCAATGTACCCTGTGCCCTAATATTCCCCTGAGGACTTACTATCTGCATTAAAGCAGCGCCAAAAATTGTAGTAGGTACCCGACAGAAGAGAAAACTCGGCTGACGTGGCTTTAAGACTCGAACTTTCCCCGAAGAGTTCCTCTTCGTAACTTATTTGGATTTGCAAGGTATAATATACAGTACATATAAAGATAGTGCACCGTCTCGTAAAATTCGACAGATTAGAATACGGGACGAATTGATCAGACAGCTCAAATTTTTGTTTAGACAAAAGTGCCGCTGGCCGCATATGTATGTTCAATTTTGTTTGTGTTTTGGTACGGAATCCTAAATTAGAAAAAATCAGTATCAGTGGCGGACTACACACGGGACGGTCTTATGCGTACAAGCATAATGAAGAGTGAAATTTCGCGATTAATTGGACAAAAACTGGAAGAATGAAGCACGTCAAAATTTTGCTCCCAAATGAAAACCGATGTCGTGTGTGGATACCGTGGCATACAAATTATTGATTGTCCCAAGAAAGTTTGTACGCATAAAACCGCCGCCGGGTGTGGCGGCCTATTGTCAACCGTGTGTGTCAGTGGGCCAGAACGTTAGCAATTATTAAAACATTGTGATAATAAGGAGAGGAGGGCTATAACAACGAAGTAGAAGGTACGGGGTTGCGAACATTTTTGAGACAAAACAATGTTCCATTTCTAAGACGAAACAGAAATTTGAAACGAGACGAGACGATTTCAAATTGGTATCATGGAACACGATCGTCTCGGTTGAGTGTGCTTTGAAGTCTCTAGTAATAATGATAACTAACATGATCCCTCCTATCATGGGACTGTCATCTTGTGATTGTATAGTAAAATTTGATATCCTTTTGCTTGTTTTTTTTTCGCCTGAGTATATGTTACAGTTCATTACTATTTTTTCTCGCTATTCACATTGTTAAATTTTGTGATATGTGTCAGCCCACTGCCTTAGAAATCCCAACATCAAAGTATACAAGTACATATAAGGAGGGACCTGTTTTAGGGCGTTTTTACGATTTAAGGCTGAAGGCGATTATCAGAAAAGCGTTGGAAAGGAGTGGAACATCGGCTTATCGCAGGCTATTGTATCCTATACGCTAAAGGAAATGCTGCAAGTTTTCGAACACTCTATTTGCCCTAAGTGGAGGGCTGACTTCCAAAACATCAACAAAAAAGATACTGCTTTATTCAAACTTTTAAGTTTGACGTTTAGGAACGTGATACTTTTTTCTATCTAAACGGTTTTGATGCATTTTGAAAGTCGATATCCAAGAACCATTTTTACAGAAATTATGGATTCCCCCCATTTTATCAATTCGACTTTTTGTAGTCGACGACAGGAATTATTGTGTAAGGTAATCGACTCATGTAAAAGCATTACCAGATATTATTTAAAACCTGTCTGCAGCATTGTGAAGTATATTTTAAATTTTGTCAATAGTGAAATTGAACCAGTTTCAAAACAAATGTATTTAAAGTTTTTTACCCGACAACGGAAGGGTTATTTGTTTATCAGTCCATAGTATGTATGTATGTATGAATATTTGTCCGGATGTTACAGCTTTTACGGATTAACCAATTTGGATAAATGAGAAGTCGTTAGAATCATATTATTCCTCCGAGTGTCATAGACTACATAACGTCACAAAAAAAGCAAAATGGTGGACACCATAAATCAAAATGTCTGACAAAAAAACGAATTTCCCAAATATTATTACTATGGGTATCAAATGAAAGCGTTGGAGGAGCACAATACGGCAAACTATGTGATGTCATTCTAAACCCAATATGGCGTACACCCCAAGATGGCGGATTAAATTTTTTTTTCACAACCCCCGACAATTTCGTCTAGCCTAGTCTATAATCTCGTCTTAGAAAATAAGGTGTCTCGCCACACCTTGCTGTACTCAGCCTTATCGTTGACACCCCACACATATAGAGATTAGGAGGAAGCAAAATAACGAGATTGTTGGTACCAGTTTTGTGGTGTCAAGGGATGGGTTGGCGCTGAGTTGTGTAACATAAAATTTTTTTATCGTTCCTCAATTCGTCCCCTTTCAAGTGGTGCAATAAACGATGGGTACACTTTTTATGGCATCGTATTCCATAAATTGATGAATGTACAAATCACACGGTTGAATCTTCGACTATTAGTGGAGTACGAAATGGCACAAAAGAGACAATCGTAGTGGCTAAATGAAAATACCCCACTGCATGTACCGCCTGAGGCGAAGATTAGCAGTGTCAATGAAAAAGTTTTAGGTGAAACAATAAAACTCATAAAAAAGCCGTATAGTCTATGTGCACGAAAAAGACATGGAACATGAACAACACGAGACGCGTAAACTTGTGAATAGTGTGCTTTTTAAAAGGAATATAAACACGCTATCTTTTTGTTTGCTTTGGGAGTAAAAAATGTGACCCAGTCGGTGGGTATGCTTGAAATGGTATTAATGGTTCAAATTAGAACAAAATTCCTGCACACATTATTTTATTAGCGACAACCCGCGAGTGAAGTTAAAGCTTTGCCGCTCCTTCCTTAAACCTTTTTTTATTGTGCCAAAATGGAATAAGGCACTTGGAAGTGAGCCGTTAAAAACACCATAGGGGCGATGATCCCGGGTATAAGCCCCCACTTTGGCCGTCGAATGTAAGCTCATAATTTGTCCCGTCCCAGGCCTGACCCCCATCCATATATCCCTATTAAAGCTATTCATGTGGCAATAACTCACGGTGCCATAAATAATAGTGGTAATTTGTTATTGACACCGGAAATGGACTGCTGCGACCCCAGTGGAGTTACCATTATGCGTAGTCACATTATTGCTGCGGCCTTGCACGCTAGGGCACGTGGGGGATGTGTGCTCCTCTAAAAATAACCTAGGAAGATAAATATTCTTTGGAAGAGTGTTTATGGCGGGAATTAACGCTATTTAGGACTAAGGAGCTTGTGAAAACTTTGGTGTGCTCCAAGTTAAAAGCGGGCCATCTCATCTACTCCGTTCTAGGAGGTAAGCTGAACTTTGTCTCATCAAACGGCACATCACCAGCGGTGTGTGTCCTGCCGAAGGGGTTTGTTTACCGACCCTTATAAACATTTTAATAATCTACGCCAAAATTGAAATAATCGGATGCCCATGTTTGCCGAGGAAGGAGCTGCGAAAGCCAGGAAAGCTGGAGGCTCCCAGCAGTAAGTAACTAAACTTTACATGTTCCGAAAATTTCATTTATACGAAAGGCAATTAGATTTGCACAACTTAGAAGAGCACACAGACTCGTCTTGAGCAGCTCCGGGACGGTTCCTCAATTTGGCTGAAAGCACCCCCGGTCGGCCCTCGTTGGGGTGCCCTTTATGCCACCCGGTCTCACCCCTCACCTTGCTCCAATTAAAGCGGCCAAAGTAATTTCGTGTTAAACTGCCGGTGTGTTTGCCAGCAGTAGACATGTGTATGCATTTATATGAGCGGACAAGTGTGTTCATCTGACAAACAAAAGGGCTGAAAATAGGTTTGTCGAGGACTCTAACCGTGAAATGGGACAAAGGAGTGCTCTTAAGGGACTTAGTGCTGTTTTTTCTCAAGCCCTATGGCGGTGCTTTTTGCTCGCTCCTTAGACTTTGTCGTCCGCTCCGATCCAATTTGGTACTCTGTTACACGTCCAAAAGGATTGCCGAAGGGAATAAGTTTTTTATCAGTCTCCCCTCCGTTTCATAAGAACAGCTTACGCGGCCAAGCCCGATCTTCCCACCCCGAGGGAAAATGTTGAGGAAGGTATCTCTAGGACTTTGATGTGTTCTCTATTTGGGATTAGGATTTGTCGGGTACGATCTTGGTGTTTGCGTTATCGCCTTGAGATTTATTTGAGCAATAAACGAGTTAAAAAGGCGTTTTTCCGCCGCAGCGGAGAATATTTTAGAGCTCCTTTCGACGTGATTAATATCCTTTTTTCTTCCTCTTGAAGATTTAATTAGCAACGGCGCGGGTTCCATAGACCCTTCTATAGCAATTTTCTTAATGCGTTTACGCGCGTCCGTCGAGTGTAGTATGCGGCTGGAATTTGTTTTAATTAAAGCTACAACAAACCTAATATTTATTGACTAAGAAATTTGTGTAGACTTATTTATGGACTCTTGGTTCGTTTCTTAGTTCGCACTTCCCAAGTGTGCGTGTAGTACAAAGCAATCTAATTAACGTTACGTTTCACAGGATGGAATTAAACTAATTATTTATAGGTAAGGTACGGTCAGACATTCGCAATAGGTTTATAATCTATGTTTGAATGAATGAGTGGATATCTTTAACAGAGTTAAGAACAAGAAGGTTTAATTATAGGATGATTCAAGATGAATTTCCATATGACAGTGGTGAATACTTTTCAAACGTGAACGCATTTGGTAAAATTACTTTTCAAGAGTGGAAATGTGCACAAAATTAATCCTTAAAATTATTCTAGCTTGTTATGAGCGAGACGTTCGAAGAATACTGCACACAGTACATATATCATGTGAATATTTTGGTATACAAATTCGACCTTGTGAGCGGTCAATCTAGTGTTTCGTCGAAAGATTTAACAAACTGTGTCTGTATAGCTAACATCGTTATTTGGCTTGCTCGTACAGTAGCTTCAGACGAAAATATTGCCACAGTTCGTAAAAGTGTGACCGAAGAAGCAGACATATCGATTCGTCGTCGATCGCAGCAAATTTCACTGCGCAGACTACTTTTCATTTATTCTCTTTAATGTTTCAAATAACACAAGAATTAAAGTGTAGTAGTCATCGACTTCTTTGCGACTGTGTCGAATAGATGTGTAAACAAGGCATCCTCAAAATGTGGAGCCGGATGGCGTAAAAATACTAATAATCACATTTAAGGATCGGTGGAAGAAAGGAGCACAATAATAGTTTTGAACTAGAGAGATCGTCATATTCGCCCGTTTTTTCAGTGTCAGCACAATGTTTGATATTCTGTCCTTTTGGAAGAAATTCGACAAAGGGTTGAATCGTTACACTATCTTGTGTTCCGTACTAATAATTGGTAGACTGTCTTACTATTAGCGCATATACACTTTTGATGAGATGCTTTGGTGTCTGTCACCAGTGTCAGTAGAATTTCTTTAAATGAAAAAGTATATCCTCAGAAGTATTTAGCACTGAAAGGGTAATTTGTCAAACTATGTTATTCATACTTATCCATCGAAGAGTCAATAATCCCCATTTTTCCAAATCTTGACGAACGAATTCAGTGTATTTCTTGTGGCATATTATTTTAAATGCGGAGAATATCCAATACTGCATACATACCTGCAAAGCAAAAGGAAATATATTATAGATATATTATTATATGAAGTGTATGCGTAGGAATAAATTAAATACTTAAAACGTGTTAACTCCGATAACGCGTCACACATAATTATTTAATAATGAATCAATTCTCTAAACTCCATAAATATACCGAACAAATCCACACATTCTGCCTTCAACCCCGTCTGTGGAAATTTTACATTTATTATTGAATTTTCTATTTGTCCCCAGGGGTTAGTCAGAGCGCTCTAAAATTCCCGTCTAATGAATAAAAAGGTGGTGAAAGTTTTAGCGTTTTGATGAATTCCTATTAATAACTCAATTAAAATTCAATTTACAAATTGCATATGTACAGCTTTGAAAATGGAAATTATTCAAGGTTCTCATTTTCTACCTATTTTCGGGGATGACTTTTTAAATTACAATTTGAATACATAGAGGCAGCGTTTTAGTTATAGCACCACCTATTAACTGATAACTTTATAATTTGTAGTTGCAACAACTTAACATTTTAGTTTCATGATTAGTAACATCAAGAATTAAATAGACATACTCCCAAACAGGCTATTATATCTAGAGTTGAAGATCTGTATAGGGTCGGCATAAGTACCATGAAGAAATATAAATATTGAGTAATTTTTTGTTTAAGGGCAGCCTTTTTTTCTACCACATTAAACAAAAATTGTTTTGCAACTAATGAACCATTTTATTGTATGTTTAATTTGACGGCTATAGCTCGGAAAAAATCAAAAAGATAGATATCAAATTTTCCGATTTTCAGTCGATTCTCCGACCTCAAACATGTTTTTTTGTTTTTTAAACGGCCGTCATTTTGTTATTTTTGGTGAAAAAAGGTCCTTTTCGTTCAAGCTATAGCGAATTTAACACTTAAGAATTTTCCTTTTTATTTTTAAATGTTCCAAACGGCCAAAAAAATTTAAACCGTATTTTTTTTAATTCGCGTGACCAAAAAAACCAAAAGAAATTGTGTGCTCTTAAAGTTTCAATAAATATACCTGCAAAGTATCAAATGATTTCTTTATTCCTCCAGTAAAAAAAAAAATCTTTAAAAAAATCATTCTTATGGTAGAGAGACCCCTTAAGGTTGAAAGTTGTGCTAGCTTGCAAAGAAACACTTTGTGAGAAAGCTTGTCTAATGCTTTTAAAAAGGCTGTGTAAATACAGTCAGTCAGTCAGAGCCAGCAATAAAAGGTTAATATGGTAAGGTTTGCTACTGTTGATCTACATCTAACGAAGCCATGTTGTCTAGAGTCAATTATCTGTTGGTCCATGTTAATGCCCTCATTAGTTTCCTTTCTCAGAAATTTCAATACTTTTGGAAGTCCGATGAGAAGGAAAATTTGAAATATCTTTAATTATGAATGCCAAATATTGGTCAATTCGACATTTTTGGGCGTATCGGAAAATCAAAAAAGGGCAAGCAAATCATGGAACCAACATATTTAATTATTGCTTAATACACTTTTCTATTTGTTTTTCTTTTTATTCAACTTTTTTTTTTCAATGATGTCTCGACATCTGAGCAACTTTTCACTATTTGTATTAAAAATCAGAAAAATTTGCACATACAGGAAAAGAAATAAGAAAATAAAATGCCACAATCTATTGGAAATCATGTCAAGTAAAATTAGATCGAAAGTATTCTTCTCTATGCATATGTACGCAGCTAACCTAACATACATATGCATATTTCTTATTCGTAACTGAACTGCTTTGAAAAGATGTTAAGGTTTCTCAATCTAGTTAGATACTGCACAGTGCGCACATACTACATAAGAGAGAATATAACCATTAGCGTGTACCCCTGAATGCTGTGTCTCTTAAGCAAATTAAATAGTCGAATAATAAGAGAATAATCCTTTATTACCTGCCGTTGGCACCCTTTTAAAGGATTAATTTCAACACAAGGATATTTTCTCAAGAAAGGCCAGAGCCTGCTGCATTTGCAAAGAGCAGAATCACAAAGTCGGAACTAATTGCTGCTCTTAGCCCTAACACCTGGAAATTAGTGCAACAGTTTCAGCCATAAAACAATTACCCTTCCCGGAACTCAAGCCGTTAAGTTCACACTTGAGCACGGAAAAGGAGCGACGCAAATATTTTCAAATCAGGCACAGGCAAAAGACTGCAATAAAACGGCAATCGACTATTGGTCGTAAAAACTTTACTGTTCGTCGTCAAGTCCTTCTCATTAAACACCGTCATATTAGGGCGATAAAGTAGGGCAACCCATTGTCTGTGCAGATTAAAGCACCACAGATTTGCTTCCTGGGCTTTAGTAGCTTCAGAACCACATGAGTGACTACGTCGTCGGTGCGGTCGCCACACGTTGAATTTCTAATTTTAATAATTTTGAATTAGTGAAGTAAGAAATGCCGCATTTGATGCAAAAGACATTACAAATGGAAAATAACTACGAAGAAAGAAATTTCGAAGACCTCCACAGAGAGATTGGACGGTTGAGCAGGGAATTGGACCGCGCCATAAGCGAAAACATTCAGTCAGCGAAATGCGGGTTGGCGCTTCTGGAGGAAAAGTGCAACTACCAGGAGAAATGTGTAGAGCTGGAGGTGATGTACGAGCACACCCGACAGGAGCTGGACGCAGCCAAGAAGGCTTTAGGGAAACTTGCAGCGTCTCAAAAAACAACAAACCAAAACGGAATTGAGCAAGAAACAACCCTGCTGAATGAATCCGCGGCGATGGAGTCATCGTTCACGAGCCAAGTGCAAGATCTGGAAAGTGAGGTGAAGCAGCTCCGTCGTGAACTGCACCGAGTGGCTGAGGAGCGCGATCACTACGGGCAGGAAATGGCTGAGGTAACGCGGAATAAGTCCAAATTAGAAGCAGACAAGGTGCAGCTGAGGCAGAGCTTGAAGGAACTGAAACTATCGGAGGCTAAGACCGCTGCTAAGAACTCCGAGCTGGAGGAGGAAAATTACGTCTTGCAGCGGGAGCTCTTAAGACTGCAAGCTATTCAGACGGAACTTAAGACGTCCAAGTCAGAAATTAACCGGCTGCTCGGGGAAAATCTCCACCTGCACGAGCAAATTGAGGAACTTAGTCTGCAAAAGCAAATTACTGAAGCAAGATTGGACGAGACACTGGACGCCTTGGAGGTGGGACGTGAGGCGAACAAGATGCTGCGGAAGGAAATGGAGGTGTACTGGTGCAAGGGGCTAATGCTGAAAACTAGGAGTCTTGCTGATAGTATTTTGGAGATAAAGGATATTGGAGACAGCGACTCCATCACTTCCAGGACTGAGTCGTTGAACTCCAGCGAAGGCCACACCGAGTTGCTTCCACAAGTTTTCAATGAGCTCAAGCAGATCCGACAACAATTAGAAGATCTTGAGAGCACGGAAAGGAGCAACCTAAGAAGCGGCGAGCTCGTGCATGGAGGCAACGAGACTGAAAGCGAGCACCAATTTTTGAAATCGCAATTAAGTGCTCTCACAGACGGTGTGGATGCACAAAATCGTCTTGGAAAACAAACGGAGAATGGTGGCAACGGTGGCGGTTTCCTTGATGAAAGGAAGGAGCACAAGGAGATTCTCAACGACAAAGTACGCAGCACACATGCTGATTTGGGGGGGCTGCACAGGGGCTCCTTCGCCGACACCATGCACATCCTGAATAACGAGGTTCTTGGCCTCAAGGAAAAACTAAGGGAGTTCGCCGCCAACTCCTGCGGGAGCGCTTTTAATTACATTTCAGAAACTACTGGAGAAAACTTGGTGGTAACTCAAAATATACTTATCACCCTGAACGAAGAACTTCTCAGGTTCGGTGCTGAAATATATGCAGCTGATGGGCAGTCATCATCATGTAATTTGTTCGGGGAGCTGAGTGGGAGTGACGCGGCGGGAGAGGATGTCTCCCCTGCAAACAATCCTACGCCAGGTCTTGAACTCCTGGCGAAATCATCCAATCTCAAGAAGCGAGCTGTTCTAGCGCAGCAGCGATTTAGCGCCGTCAGGGCGGCTGTACACCACATGATGGGCTCCATGAAAAATGGATTTCCACTGAATCCTAACAACCTGGCGGAGGCAAAGCTGCTCAAACGTGTCGATAAATTGGAGAAATTGCTGTCGAAGAAACAGAAAGACGTAGCCACACTGCAGGCAATCATAAAGTCAAACAAAACTACTGCCAAGGAGCTTCTCGGCAACATCAGGAGGAAGTACGACGAGGAGAAGCAGGTCGTCAACGAAACAATCCTCAAATTAACCGGCGAATTGAAGGCGCTTAAGGACGAGGCAGCCGTGCTCCCTGGACTGCGGAAACAGTTCATGACTAGGTACACGGAATATCTCTCGAACGTTGGTGACCTGACGTTTGAGCTTGACGCCGTCGAAGAAGAGAAGATATTGCTAAGGAAAATCCTGAAAATCTCGATTAATCGCAAGGTGGATTTGCAGCGACAAATGCAAGTAATGAAGGAGAATTCACGGGGCATTAAGTCGGATATCCCGGAAAAGAGAAAGAAGAGTGTGCAATTCTCCACCAAGGCGACTTACTATGAATGATGTCTTTTAAATGCTTGTAAATATGTAAAAATATGTGAATTCGTCTGTCGAATAAAAAATTCTACAACACGTTTTTTTTTTTATTTCACATCTTCTGAACGCTAAAATAACGCTATAACACACAGGCTGATGATTTGGGAAAGGTTATGGAAATTGGGAAATTGAGTGCCAGTTACAGTAGGTACGAATGACGCAATTCAATTTTAACTGAGAATCTTGAAGATTGAGATGAAAACATTAATATTCCAACAAGACAATGATCCCACTGCTGGAAAAATTAAGATTTTCTTCAAAGCTAACAACATCCGTCTTTTAGATTGAGGTCGCCTGTAAAATAAGTAGTTTAGACTAAAGTGGCTTGATCAATTATTTTATTATACTATACTTAGGTATATCTCGCAATTTTTAATCTATAAAAAAGTTATGCTCTGTTGGATACCATGATATTTCTTAATTGAAGAAAGTGACCTCACTGAGGAGTTGGCCAGGAAAGATTCATCATCACGGTACCAAGGTTCCGAGTGTTGAACCAGAACCGTGATAGAATAATATGGTATGAGTCAACAGTCTCTGTATTAGGCAAACGTCTCTGGATTTCTTGTCATGCTTGTCAGACTCTAGGCCAAAATCACTGCTCTAAGTAAAGCGAATATTAGGTTGGTGGTAAGCTAGAAGGTGTTATAATAAGAACTTGATTCTTGAATCGGACGCTATTTACGCCTACCAAATGATTAATCAGGCATATTTGGTAGCTGTCTTATTTATGGAAATATATACATGTATATAGAAATTAAAAACAAACGAATTGACTTGAACTTTCAATTTATTTCGTGCAATTCACAAAAATGCGTGCGACTTCGCCGGCAGCCTCGAATGGCAACCAACATTCAGAAGTCGATACACTTTGGAAGATCATTTATTAATTATGATGACCTATTACATAAATGGTGAACAATTCACAAGTGAAATGTTTTTGTGTAGATCCATAATCGTCCATAATTGAATAATTGGATGAGATGGACGTAAATGACATGTGGTTTCAACAAGATGGCGCGACCTGTCACACCGCACGCGCAAAAATAACGTTATAGTAAACCAAGTTCACAGGTTGTGTTATATCACGTGTTGCAGACCAAAATTTGCGATTTAACCTGTTTGGGCTTCTTGCTTTGTGGTTTTTTGGGCGGAATAAATGCGTCCTCCCGAGGCGAAGCAAAAATACGAGCACCTAAAGCAACAGAATATGGTTGGAAGTCAAAAGAAGACTAAATTGAATTGCGGCAGTTCTGGGCCAATTTGTCCACTAACTAGAGTTGAGTTTCAAAGGCACATGTCTGGATTTGACTATGCCACGCAGATGCTTTTTATGTTCGAAGTTTGTCGACAGCAAAGGGATTTATTGCAAAGTGTTTAAAGCACCACTGCAGCAGAAATGTTCCATTTGGATAGAATTTATGTGAAAATATTAATGGGCTCATTGGCTTTCGGTAAGTGCGCTAATATTTATGTGGGTGTGACTGTGGCGTTTAATTAATCAGCAAATGTATAAAGGGCATTAAACTAAAGCGCACATTGCACGTCTAAAATTATAAATGCAACGACATACAAATAAATCTGTGTTGGACGGAAAGGCTTGTTTAAACGCAGACTAATTGCGAAATCTGCAAAAACAATAAAAAATAGAAAATCCCTGCGGTGGTGGTTGGTTTCAATATTCCGCGCGTCGCTCTTGTCATAATTGTGCGCTAATCCACTCACACTTTTCCGCTACATTAATAATTATATGCAAATCCGGACTAATGAATTTTGTTAAAAACCTCAAGTTGAACCCATCCCGGCCGCGGATTTTATCAAACCTGGAACACACTTGTGTGCGCAGAGCGAGTCGCGGCCCATAATGCGTGCATACATATGTGGAGCCACACGGGAATTTTTAATTAAACGCGAAGCGGGTGTGGGCAATAAAGCATCCGCCACAAGAGGTCTAGGGGCATAATTTATTCAAAATTGTGCAATTAACAAAAGGGAGTACTGCCACTTTAGCGATTCCTCATCATTAACATTTTTGACTCCTGTTTGCTGAGGATTTTTCGGAGGGGGTACGTGGGTGGGCTGAGTGTTCGCGACCCGCGGAATACGAGCTTTTGGGCAAACATATTAAAATATTCATGTGGAATTCCTTTTTCGGATGTCGAATCCCTTTTGGTAGTTGGGGTGGCATCAAACCTATGCTTACCTACATGACGAATTCGCGGGGCTGATTTCAACAAAATTCAGGTAGGGACTTGTCGAAATTCTGGGATGTGAAACTGTATGATTGTGGAAATGCGGTGATGCGGTGACGTCGAGGGTGCACAAAGCACTCTTACAAGTTTCCGCAAGATGGTTCGCAAAGAAAGGACTTTTGTCGAGGCAAGCGCAAGCGGAAGATATGAAAGTTTCCCGTTTCCCCCGAGCACTAGGGATGCCGAACAGAAGTGCTTTGTGCCGTAAAACTCGTGTGGGCGAATTTGGTTAATGTAAGAACTTCTCGGTTGACTCGTAGCACTCGTCCTCAAGATGCCTCCTTTAAGTAAACTTGAGAGTTTAAGTAGGTTAATTGATAACACTGGTGTGGGTGTGTGCGCTGGCGTTACGATCTCGCTGCCGTTGCGCCCTTTTGTGATGTTCGGCCAAAACTGAAAAGTTTTCCCAAAAATTTCCTCCAGCCACAGTGGGGCTAGATGGAGCTTTACACTGTATTCTTGCATCCCCTCGCTCAAAAAGTGGTTTGAAAGAAGCTAACAAATTTCGTATACTTGTAGGTATATCTACTTCCAAGAATATAATGCTTGGAATTAACGTCCTCTGCTGGCTTTCCATTAAATCCTCTTCCAGGGATTCGCACTCCAGTTTATGAACGCTTTATGCGCATTATTTTTAGCCATGAGGGAGATATGTATGTAATAATAACTTTCGTCACAGCTCTGCACGAGAACAATAAGGAAACTTTGTTAAACAATTTTCAGGCTTAACGCAGCCATTGTGTTCCCTCTGCATGTCGTTACATGTGACAAGTGCGAAGTACCCTTGTTCTTCTCGGAAATGAATAATAGGAGTGCCAAATCGGTAGAATTTGCAATAATAAAGTTTAGCAGCGAGTTTAATTTTTCATTGGGAAATTTAAAAGTTTCACTGTTTTCAAATATTTTTTTCAAGTTCATAAAAACAGCAATCACGTCTAAAACACTTCAAACGACGAAAATAACAACAGTTTGCAGCGCTGCGAATAATGAAGTACAAAAGTGTTGGTCATCTCTATGAAAGCCACCAGTTATCAACTGAAATAAATGTGGGTGCAACACCACGACCCTGTGAATTATAGATATGATACCGTGATTTATAGTCTTCAAAATATTAGAAATAAAAGGTGTATAAATTGTATTAAATATTGCCGGTCTTTCGAGGTGTGAATAAAAATTGCATAGGTGGACAAACCAATGGACAACAAACTCGAAAGATCCAATGAGATTTGAACCAAGGTCTTGTGCGTGGTCGACTTTCACCGCACCGATACTCTATAACATAAGAAGTTAAAAGACGACATCTAATTTAATTTAAATTAAACGATTTATTATTCGATTTTACATAATCTCGACACAGGTCGATTTTATTATCTGTTAGTATTGGCAACATTAATTCTTTGCATGATTTTTATGAATTTTGCGATTTCTATAAGCGGAACGTCAAAGCTATTGCGGGATTCGAGAAAGGCCTTGCTCTTAACCTTTTTCCCTGACATCCCCTTCGGCTCGAACTTAGTAGCTACGACGTCGACGTCGCTCGTACCTAGGTTTGGAACTTATTATAAACCCTTCATTCAAAAGAAAACGTAAAATCGGAAAGTCAGTGTCCGGTAATCGGAGCAAGAAACTATTGAAATCAAATATGCTCATGCTAGGCAGCCTTTCCTAACCTGGGGTCCACCAGCATATCCCAGGGGTTCGCGGACATATCTCAATGTTATAATATAAATAAAAATAAAAAAGACAATAAAAAGAAACGAGTTGTATTTTTTAAAAGTGGTGTCGTGCAAGTAGGAATGAATATGTACCCGTAAATTGATTTTGTTTTTAAATTTAAAAGGCTACTATTTTTGTAAAGCGCAGTCCAAGGCGGTTTAAATGACGATTTTATGAAGTGGCAAAAACTCGCTTAAAAATGAGGTTTGGTTTTAACAAAAAAATCCATAAAATTTCGCGTTCACTACACTCGCGTTACAATATTACCTACTACTTCCTACCACTCGGGTACGGGCTGGAGCCGCCCCTGTGTATTAGCGATAATAAGAACGCAAACGTATATTCATAGTAGCTTTCCTGTGCCTACAATAATATATGACAGCTGACATTTCTAGGGTATGTACAAGTTTGTATTTATTTAATGTAAGTCGTATTTTAGTTATTAATTCATTATTTTTCATTTCACAAATTCTTTTAGGCTTGTCTTTACAAATTAAACATACTATGTTCACTACCTAAGGCTACTGAAGGCAAGTTTCTTTGTTGTTTGAGTTTTCTTTCTAGAGCTCCGTGGGATTCATCTACTACTGCTCCTCGAACAGTGATTTTATTGATCGTTGATAAATATCAGTCAGAAGTTTCAATTACATAGGACAACGTTAAACAGTATTTTTGACGCCTACCTGAGAAAGCAAACCAAAAACAAGAACAGGAACAACAAATTGTATGGGCAATTAATTGATGCTTTAAAAGTCTGGAAGTCACCGAAAAACCAAAATGGACAACGCCCAATTTAGTTGGAAAAAAGAACACCTTTGCAAACTCCGAAACAAAGCGCGATTTCCATGTACATTTCAAGTAAAATAAATGAACATGTAATTGTTACAATATAAACAGAAAGACCTAACTGAAATTGGAATAACGGTACAATTTACAAAAACAAAGTAAATTTCATCGCCAATGGGCAAGCGAATTTTGGCCATTCAAAGGAAACTAATTTTGCATCCCACTCACGAATTACATACATGTCACTTCCAGTTCAATTTGTGTTTTCGACTGAGCCCTGAAATTTATCTGAATAAGCTTGGGTTAGGAGGAGGGGTAAGCGAATACATTAACTTATTTGGACGTAAATTTACAATCAATAAATAAATGCTGTTCACTTTGTTTACACGGTGCCAACCTCATGGAAGTGGATTAATGAGTGCGGAAGGAATATTTCGCTTTTTAGGAAATGTTCAATCACCGCATATGCTGCAATTCAGGAAAAAAATCGAATATGTCCGATAGGCGCATTTGGGTGTCCAATGGCCCGTGCAAGCATGTGATGCATAATAATTGCAACTCAAGGCACTGTATGCAAATCGCTTTTGGATGAAAGAGCAATTTGGTATGTCAGGGATCTTACTGAAACTTTGCATATAGTCAATTGTCGGAAATATGAGCTTTGGGCTACATAACCGCTCAATTCATTGCACTAATTAGAGCTGTGCATGCCCCCAACAAATTCAGCGGAAAAGCAGTAATATGCGAACACCTCGGTGGT
Source organism: Neoitamus cyanurus (assembly GCA_947538895.1). NCBI lineage: Eukaryota > Metazoa > Arthropoda > Insecta > Diptera > Asilidae > Neoitamus > Neoitamus cyanurus. The sequence goes on from OX384543.1 coordinate 37,879,746, forward strand.
TGTAAAACTGTGTGGCTCTGCGTAACAACCAGCGCAGCTATAAAATGAAAAATTTATGAAAGATAAAACGAGTGCCGGCGCCGGAGAGTTCAAGTTGTTAACGAAGGTGTCTGAATGAATTAACAGTTTGTTAACCCCTCCCCGAAATCCATAACTCTGCACGACGACGGGTATCATAAAAGGTCGCCTACTTAGGCCTATCTTGTCCGCACTGGGCCGCATACCCTTTGCATTTACGCCTCTGCGAGTTTACCTCCCTCGGTGCGCAGGGCATAAATTCAATTGGCATACAAAATAGAGTTTTTAACGCGTTGCGACCCTCCTCATTATGCATTTCAGCGAAATGGCGCAAATTTACGTGACATTACAGCGCTGTGCTGACGTATGCAAATTTTCTAAGCGGACTTGCTGTCATGAATGTCTCTAGGTTTATTTAGGCCCCCCAGCAGTGCAGGGGGTTATTTTATCAAAGCGAATTTGTTCGCAATTTGAATTTTAGCTCCGAATAAATTTGTGGAAATTATTTTAATTTTATTTCACTAAAGCGAGCGTTCATTTAAAAACATTAAACTTGATAACGGAAACAAAACTGGAACTGTGACAAATAGTAAAAAACTAGCATCAACTATTTTGGTGTCCTAAGAGGGCGGGGTTGGCACATTAGATGGATAAAATTTTTAGGGAGAGGTTTTTGGGGTCACGGATTAATATAGTAGGTACCTGATTTGGAATATTCAAAATGGCAGATTCTACATAAATAATTTTATACAATTTTTACGAAAGTTGGTGCATGAGGGATTTTTGGGGTTGCTCATTTAAAATATGTTGGTAGATTTTAAAAAGTTGGCTCAACTATAAATGACAAAATTCACTAAACTTTCACAAAAATTTGTTCATGGAGATTTGTATGGATCTGAATGTGGTCATAAAGTTTGCTTTATATGTATCAAGTCATTCTGATGTTAATTCGTTGTTTGCCAGTTGATTAAACACATACGCGTTTGGGGTGACAGTGAAAAATGGATAAAGTCGGAATAGGTGGTGTGATTCTTTTTTTTTCTGGAAGGAAAACAGCAAAGGGAATTCATAAAAGGATTTTGTCTAAAAAGTCATGCCGTGCTAATTTAGGTAAATGAATAACAAGCATCGAAGAGCAATCTCGTCTTGGAGCTCCAAAACAAAAGCAAATGAGAAGCCAAAAATCACTTATAAAGTCCATTATATTATTTTGGCTGACAGACGAGTGAAAGTGCGCGAATTAACAGAGGCCATGAACTTCTCAATTGAGTGGGTTCATTTTATTTTGCATAATGAATTATACATGAACAAACTTTCCACAAGATGGGTGCCATGTCTATTCACTGCGCAGCAAATACGAAATCGCATACGAAGATCCGTCGACTGTTTGGATAGGTTCAACAAGATCCATCCGACTTTTTGCAGCGTTTTGTGACTATGGACGAAACGTTCATTAATCAATATACACCAGAAACGAAGCAGCAGTTTAAACAGTATGCCAATTCAGAAAATTTGATGAAATCATTTTGCAAGGATTCGATTGCATTATAAATCGTAAAGTCGTTAAAATATGCGCATTTTCAATTTGAGGAAATAAATCATTAATGAAGATTGTAAATAGCAATGGTCCGAAATAACTACCTTGTGGAACGCCTGACAGCACGATATACTGTTAGATAAGGTAGAAGAAAATTTAACCTTAAAAGACGAATTGTGAGATATGACTTAATCCATTGAACATTATCGACGGAAAAGCCACTTCACAACAATTTAGAAATCAACACTCTATGTTAGAATTTTTCGAATGCTTTGAGAAGGGGAAAATCATTACTGGAGAATGGAACACATCACTTTTGGAGAAACAGAAGGCAGCCATCGCGGAAAAACGTTGAGGACCAAAAGCCACTTCCACTGTTCTCTCTGATATCAAAAACCAAGTTATTTATTGACCCACGTACAACAGTATTGTGTATATGAACATCAAAAACTTTTCGAAGCTATTCTAACACCTCCTAATTAACTCCGCCCTTAGCTACTTTATCTTAGCTAAATAAAAATTAAAAATTCCACCTATGGGCTGATACCTATACATACAGCTCTTTTTTTAGAGCGTCAAGCAGCGCCAAAATATCGTAACAGTCGACAGCCATTTACAAATGAATTACCCAAGCTCACTAAGCCTGAAAGCCTGAGGTATAGGTTTTTATTATAAACCAACAATTCAGTGCCGGTCCAGCAGCTGCTCTTGGTCCAAAATGCTCTTAAAATATTTACTTTCGTTTTTGCCGACCGAGCGCAGCGAACGAACAATCTGGAGCTGAAGTTTCGAAACGACGACCCTACTTTAGTCGGCCTGAACGTGGAGTTCGTGTCGTTTAATTAAACTTTTATTAACATCTGTTTTAAATAATTACCACGTGAGGCTTCGTAAACTGTGTGATTTGGAAGCTGTGCTTCCTGGGCTAGTTTTTATCCCGGTCCAGATCGTATTCTGTAGATACATACATACATACGTATATGAACATGATATTGTGGGGAAACTTTTGAGAAAGTTTTCAATGCTGGAAAATGACCTTTCCGGTGACAGGAATAGTTTTGTACGAGTTTATTTCCACAGAAAAGGAATTCCTGCATGAATTTCTGATAGATGGGATTTAACAGCAGAGGAAATTTTGTATTTTTTTTTTCTTGTCTATCTGATATTGGGTAGTCCTCGAACATTTGCGCACATTTAGATAACGCGAGGTTGGACAGGGAAATTGATGTTCCGTGGACGGCAGAGCTGAATTTTGTGGCTGTACCACATGCTTACAAGTGCTTCATAATTTTTGTATCTAGCCGAGATAGGTATTGCAAATGCGAAACTGATACTAAACTGCATTGGAGCACCGTTGGCATATGCTGAGGTTACAGACTAAGGTTATGATGCATGCACGACAGTACACGTAGCCTTGAGTCAAGTTATCGGTTCAGTTGGGAATAAAAGATTCACCTTATATTATGGCAAGTCAGTTCGCTGATTGAATTTACCTGAAAGAGATATAAAACGGATTGTGAGTGATGTATCTTTCAACTCAGATTTAGAAGGCAAAATTTACATACATATATTCAAGTATGTGTTGGATAACTCTTTGGTTTATGCTAGAGCTGAAAATAGAACTGAAAATAGTGCGCTGTGATTTGCATTTTGTGAAATAAACTCGTTTAAGTTTCTCCAAAGTGAGTTTGTCAGGAATGTGAGAATGAACATGTAGGATAGCGATGTTATTGAGCCGATCCTGCAACCGAAAATCCCAATTCAAATTTCAGCTAATTCGAACAATCCTGGAGGGTTTGGTAGCTTTCCAAAAAAAATCAAATTTTTTAAAATGTTGCCAAACCAGCTGGCCGAATTGGTGAAAATTTGAATTGGGATCATTTTTCGGTGGTTATACCTGGAAGTCGTTTTCGAATTTTTCGCTGATGCAAAATTTGAAGTTCAAGGCGTTTCTGCGTATAAATTTGTATATACTTTTTTTACCTGGATGTGCTGTACCTCTATGAAAGGGTAACAAAATGGGTAATTCAATAAAAGCAAAAAGAGGTGCAATTATTACGTGAATTTCAGGGAAACTATGGGGAAATCGTGAATTTTAGGAATGTGTAAATTGTGTATGGGTATAAATCCACACGTTTCGAATTATGACTTTAACAAATTATGGAAACTTTTCCAAATTCGTGTATGTTTCTGTCGAGAATTCAAACCTCTTTCTCTTCTAGCGTAGTTCCTGTTATTGTAAAACGTTTATGATGACCATTTCATGCAAACTAATAGAAGGTTCACATCAATAATTTAGTAGCGAAATGCAGAAACCACTTTACAATGCAGCAGCTGACCGAGTTTTTAAATTTTCCTAAAAGCTATGCATAATTCATGCTGAACAAATGTTTAGCCACAAACCAAACGAATCCACCGAAATGTTCGTATTGATCAACTTCAGCTCAATTGCGAGCTGTGTAAATTCATGAATATTTATACTGGCAACGGACTCCTCCGAGACCAGTCGTGAGATGTCCACACATACTTTGCACACAATCCGGGCAGACCCCCAAGAACTTCGAAGTTTATTTACTAAATATATATTTAGTCAAATATAAGTAGACATGAGCTCATGCAGTCGTCGTCCGGAATATCCTAATTTCGTGCTTTGTTCCGTCGGACTATGCACTTGTGAACTTTTCCTAGAAAAGTTTCTTTTCGGAGATTCCATGTATTTATGAGTTCGTTTCCCTACACTTATTGCAATTTTATGCAAATGATGCTAGGACTTTGTTTTGTCTATCCGCGCTCAGCACCTCTGTTCCTTCCTTGCTTGTATGCGGAATGTGTACGGGGTATCCTAGGGCGCACATACTAACAAAAATGCTTTGGGACTTCATAAAGTCCACACAGGAAAAGGAGTAACACCCTACACGAAGCATTATATAATATTAAATGGAATTAAAATTTGGACGAGGAAGTGGAAGTGTCGCAAATTGTGTATTCCACTCGAGAAAAAACAAACAAGCAAGGAGAGACTTGTACAGACAGACAACGATATCACAAGTCCAGTCTAACATTTGTATTCAGAAAGATTAGCTAATTTACTTCCAGGTGTTATGTTCCCGAAGGGCATTTGCGTTACCCTTCCTGAAAGTAAAGTAAAAAGACAAACTAAAAGCCCTTTAATATTCTCAAACAACCTTCCGATTATTATTGTGAGATCAGAATATGAAAACCAAGAATATATGTTATGTACGTACAAACATTTTCGTACATTTAATATTTCCAACAAATAACATACAAATCCAATGCAGACATTTTAAAAAAATTTTCCAGTCTTCAAATTGACGACATTGGTCTTTCTAGTGTTAAAGGAAGTTCATAGTTTTATTAATCTGTCAATCGGAAATTTGGTATACTTTTTTGTCCGGATGCCCGTCAAAAAAGTATGCCAAAGTACGAAGTTTTTATGGAACTGTTTAAGAGGTAATAAATATTTTAATTTTTTTCCAGAGCGAAGAGATACAACGTCTTAAGGAGCAGTAAGATAATCAAAGATATCATTCAAACAAGAAGTCGTGAATTTGAAATAAAACGGTCGGAAAATTTATGAAAATGGCATTTCTGTGTTCAGAAATTCAATTGCGAGAGCTCCCAACAAATTTTAAATAGAATAATGGATTATTCGTGACTGATATTTAGGCCTAAACGGCTACGTATATTCTCAAGAGCAATATTATCAGCTTAACGCCCGAAATAATCATAAAATCGAAAAAATCCGCCTAATAAAACCAACGCAATAAATCGGAAAGAATCTGCACAGAACACTTTTGATCATCGAACGTTCTCAACCCCAAGACATTTTTGGCGCGACATGGCGCCATTTCCGAAAAGCACGCCGAATGCCCCAAGATGGGCTTAAAAAAGTAAAATCTTCGACTTCTAACCACGTCCCTGATATATCGTTCATGTGCCAAGAAACAGCGCGAACCCGCGCTGAATTTTAATGCGCAAAAATTATATAGTTGCAGGCTTCTTTTCGGGAGGGGGCGTTGAGTCCTCCTTCGCCAATATGACGTGGGAATAGAAATTCAATTATTCCGAGATTTCACATACGTGCAGCGACTGTAATTTTGCCCAATAAAAATATGCTCCTTTCCTGCCTCGAATAACAGCCCTGTGCAATATACCATTGGTTTGGTGTGGCTTTGATGACTTCCCAATTCGCGCACGTACCACACAGGCGTGAAAAGTTTGAGAATTTCCCCCGAAGAAAGAGTTTTAAGGCTCACCAGGCGCCTTTAAAGCTAACAGCTTGCTTTAATTAGGCATTTACAGCTTTGAGTTAACGCGTTCAACGAGGCGGAAAACTCTCGGAATATTTGGGTATTGTCTTCGCGGAGAATTACGGCTTCGTCCTCCCTCCAAAGGGAAATCATTAACCGGCAGAGCATCAGGGACTTGCGGTTTAAATTTGACTCAATCAGAGCGCGGAGATTATCTACTGAGTGTCATCACTTTGGGAAGACTGTTGAGGACACCGCCAAGAATGGCGCGGAAAAATTTTTGATAGCACCATACCGCGACTCGGGTGAAAGGAGGAAGTGTTGCAGGCGGCATTGTTACGCCTGCCAGGACTCATTTGTCGCTGTGGAGGTGGGCCGCTCAAGCATTTTCGATCTCCTTCAGCATTTTGAGAAATATCTCGTCAAAAACCAAGGACGAGAAGAGCCAGCCACTGGCCCATTAATAGATCGAATGAATTGATCCGAGAGGTCGCAGCCAGATGAACAAGATGAGAATCGCAGTGATGAAGAAGCCTGATATGGCGACCTTTTCCATTCAATTTAAATAAAATGTGCTGGGTGGGGGAGAAATGGCAGACAAGGCAAACGGGTTAAAGCCGTCCTTAATCACAATCTGGGCTGGACCGCCTTTGTCATAAATATTTCCCCATTTCACTGAGTGTGCGGCTGAAGAAAGAAATTTCCATTTCGCTGATTTATTACAACAAATTCATAAGGCGAACGCAAAATATTCATGGAAGTAGACGGCCGGAATAAGAGCGCCAATGTAAATAGGCCTTTCTCCGGCATGGCAGGCAGCATCTTAAATCCCGCCGCTCTGTAATCTCCGCCCGCATCGATTTTCGGAGGGGAAACACAATTTAATCGAATTCACCACTTGTATTGTGTGCACTGGCCTGTCGGTTGCTTGTTGGGAACAAGCCGGCAAAATACCACTTTATGTCAGGAAATAGCATTCCTCCACATCCTGCCGAATGACTCCCGCAGAAGGAATTTCATCCTTCGCCGGATCTCGGCAGATACTTTTCAATGAAACTTTGAGAGCAACTCTAGCGAAACAAGTGCGCCCTTAATATTGACAGCACTTGAAGGAGTCGTTGTTATTTCTCGCATTTACTCCTTCAGCTGCAGAAAAGTTTTGTTCTTGTCACCCTGCAACTTTCCTCCTCTGCTGATGTCACTGCAAAGAGCAACCCGTTCAACAAATCTTCTGCATGCCAACATCAGGCATGACATAGCAGGCCACCTGGTGGATCTTGATTTGTCCAACCTAAATAAAGTTATGCAAGTACAAAGCACTACCGCTCACTCAAGCATGATTGCGCTTTTATGGTTTTTCCGCAATCTTTTTAATTTATTCATACACAAGTATTTTGGAGGGGAATTGGAGCCTCCTAAGGGAAACCTCAAATAAAACCGGAAGTTTATACAGGCCAACACGGTTTTTATGATTCCATATGCAATAGATGATTTTAAAGACTACGAATTCGGAGACGACATTCTCAATAGGCTCAGTTTTCATCTATATATATCACGCCATCACGCGTGAACGGCTGGACCGATTTCGCAAATTCTTTTGTTGTTGTGTTTGTTATTGTCAGGAGAAGGTTCTTATAAAATATTGCGCGGAAAATTAGAAAATTATGTTTTTGGGGTCACTGATTTTGAATCAGCCATCAAAATTTTGGAAATCAAGATGCTGGATCAATATGGCGACCGAAAAGTTAAACTTCAAGGGATTTCCCTGAAGATCCGCGCTTGGGGATTTTCAGGATCACTGATTTCGAATCTGTTATTCAAATTTCCAAATATGAGACCACCCCCCCCCGCGCTGGGAGATATAGGAGAGGGGGTGCAATAAGGACGTGGTGTAAAATGAGGAAAACTAAATTTAGTAATACTTTACAGTTTACAGTTAAAAAAGTATTAGGAATAGGTGAACGTGATGTATGGGGTGTATTGTGTACGAATTTATCGTTGATTTAATGAGACCACCCCCACTCCGCTGGGCCACATAGGAGAGGCGGTTGTGCAGTAGGAAGGCGTTGTAAAATTAAGGAATACAAATTTAATAGTCCCGGGAAACGCCGGGTCCGGGCAAGCTAGTTTAAAATACAAGAACAAGTTGAAAAATTTATGCGTAATTTAGGCCCGTTTTAAAAATTTGTAGAAGAATCACCTAACGTCATAGGAATCTTATATAATATACAACTAGCCATACTAATTTTTTTCTATGGAGCAAATTTCTTGGGCGGGCTCCAGCTGTCGCTCACTGGTACATATTTGTGATGTTTTTGTTTTGTTACTGGTGAAGTGTTATGTGATTTATTTCGTATAGATTAATTTTAAAGCGAAGACCTTCAATTAATTGATTGATTTAAAAAACTTTAAGGGGGTTATCACGTGTATTATAAATTGCTTCTATAAAATTTCTATAGAATATGCGGGTGAAAGGATTTCTCGATCTTTAAAATTGTAAGACCTTATTTGGACCGGCTCAAACTTATCAGACTTGAGTCCCTCCAGTTCCGACGTAAGAGCTTTGTTATCTTGTTTTAATTTATCTGTTCCCTCTCGCTACTTCCAAGTTTCATTGCATAGGATTTATTTCTCAAAAATGTTGTCGGTACAATAATGTTTGCATAAAGTTCTGATTGATTAAAGCACGTGATAGTTCGGAATTTTTCCCAATTAGTGCAAAATGTGTATGCATATGGCAAATTAGCAGTCCACTCTTTTGAAGCTGTAATCAATTCCACCCAATATAATTTCATATACCTCACCGCCACACATTTCGAAATGAAAACAAAACCGTAAATTGAATTTTCACTGAATAGAAACTTCATCTGTTTGGATGTCTGACAGGTCCCATATTCCAAAAATAGGTATTTAAACAATTGAACTAACCCGGAAGGATTGCGATTTACATTTTGCCCCGCTGGCAGAGAATATCAATATTTGTGCCGACTAGAAATTAAATTTGCGTTCTGATGTAAAACCAACATTTCATTGGTATTCTTTAATTTTACTGGGAGCCAGCTGAGACAACATACAGCGCGTCATCGTACATTTCGTCATCTGCCCACGAAAGACGCCGGCAGCGCAGAAATAAAAGTTAAAGCGAATACATCGCTGCCTGCCGTGACTCGGTTTCTCATTTTTCTTCGCCGTACACAAATTGCGAGTCGTGGAACTCGAGCGACTGGACTGTAGATATGGTCCGACTGCTCGGGAAAAAAAACTTAAAGGATGTGATAGCCAGCGGGGTTAGTCCGCTGAAGTCCAGTCTCAAAAAGAAAGCGGGCTATAAGCGCTGGCTGCCCGAAGGAAGGCCGCGCGCTGGCGAAGAAGGACGTCGTGGAGCTATGCCTAGGATCCGCCCAATTCGTACAATGCACATAATTTCAATTACTGTAAATCATCCGGGGAATGGCTCTGTGGGCCGGAAAAACGGCACGTTCTTGTGGGAAAAAAATTATGGCTGACACGGCCACTGTAAATTGCCGCCCTTTAAAAGGCCAACTGGCCATGGACTCATCTAATATTAAACGGAGGAGCGGCAGAAGGAATTTGGCGAACAAGTGGCGTACGGAATTAAGTTATTGCGGGTTCCATTCGAAAACCCACGCCCTGTAGGGCGGGAGAACATCTAAAGTGCGCAGCCCCATCCTGCCGATAATATGGGAAGCCCTTCTATGGAAATGGGTTTTTCACAGTTCAGGCAGCATGGCGGTATTGTTTGTAACCCGTAATTAATGATTAGGGGTGCTTGTCAGGACATTATGAGGCTGCAGCTAGGCCTCATTAGCCATAAGCCGTCCGCAATCAGTGTGCGGACAAAGGCATAGGTAACATATAACCATCTGCGGTTAATGCAAATCTGAAGAAAATTTAAACGGCCTATCTAATAAACATCAGCACCAACGGACGATGGTGGATTTATCGAACAATGTCCATCACATAAATTTTCAATGGGACACGGCCGTAACAACCTGTTCTTGGGCATGCGGGATTTATTTTATTTATCTGGTTGTGTAGGTATGTAAGATGTATTTGGAAAATAGTCGCAACTGGGCTGTGTTGTTTCAAACAATTTAACGATTACGATTACATCAACTTTAAGAGCTGTACAGTGTACATTGGGAACATGAATCGTTTCGATTGCCTTGCTTAAACACACGTTATAAATCTAGGTTGATGCCACGAATAGCATCACAAATTTCGTTTTCAGGTCCAGATATATACATTTGGATATCGTCCACGTATTTTATTAAGCCACATTTTAAATTTAATAAAGTCAAATCGTCAATGTTAATTGTAAACAGAAGAGGTCCCAAAATCGATCCTTGGGGAACATCAAATGAAGTTTTTAGATATTTGACGATTAAATTCCGTGATAGTGATAGACAAAGAAATTGTTTAGATCATCTAAAGATACTTGGGGAGAAATTGTGCCTAATCGGAGCATGCCTTTCAAACAAAAATTCAATGTGACTATTGAAAACTTCGAATTTACTGTGAACGTCACCACAGTGATATATACATATATCTTGCCAGAATATTCCATGGTATTAAGTTACAAGCAAAGACTCTGCCTTTTCAATAAAGTAGGTCGGAAGATTTATCTCAGAAATCTCTAAGCCTAGGGCACTTAAATCATTAACGAGCTCCTTTTCTTGGTATTATGAGTTAAGAAATTGATGTTAAAATCACCCCCAATGATAGTGTTTTCAAAACTAGCTGATACTGTTGCAAGGCAGTTGCTCAATCCCCATGGATAGGACCTAAGATGATTATATACAACCCCAAGCAAGGATCTAACTCTATTTATATTCAAATCAAGCAAATGATAATATTTTGACTCAAACTTTCTAACCCTCAACATCACCAATTAGCCATTTCCATAAAAATTCGTTGAAAGTTGGAGTTTTGGAAAAAATAATAATAATCATTATCATTAAAGTCATACTGAATCCGTTGTTATAATTCCTAAAATTCGATGACAGATTTGTTTTGGTAACTGCTGAAAACCCTTAAGCATCGATTTTGATGAAAATCCTTTTAAGCTTAGAAGCTTTCGTCGCCATTATAGCACCAGTTTGAATAATGCATAGGTTGAGGACAGAGATCCCGGCAGGATGAGGACTGAATGGTTGTACAACGTAATCAAATGCAAATCTTTAGTTGTCTTCCATTGGATACAATTTTAAATTACATTCATTGAAGAGTCCTTGTAGTTAGGGTATTTAACACAGTATTCCCAAAAATGTAGAAGTGCCCAAACATTGAAAATCTTTAGAAATTGACGCCCCCATCCCGTATAATGACTCTGATGAAGAGTCTTAAATTGACAATCAAACACCCTTTATTTTGAAGAGCGGTTCATGAAATGATTAAATGATTCCATCAAAATCAATTTGTCCCGAAACGAGTCGGAGATTTCCTGATTGTTCATTCTACAAAGCAAAAAGGGTATGCTCTGAAATAAACAGAACAACATAATTGCGAAAAATAAATAAAATATGATTTCACAGCATAAAAGCTGTTCATTGCCTTCCCACTGCCTTGGAGTGAATGACAACGCTTTATTTCGGGAGCAATCCTTCGCTTTCAGGTAATAAAAGTTCCCTCCTTCGACGATTATACATCCACGACCTAATAACTGTACGTTTCGAAAATTTCCACCAATTTTATGAAAAGATATTTTTATAGCACCATAACGGCAATTTTTATGAGCACCACCTTGGCAACACAGACTTCCGGGGTAATTGAACTCGCACAGGTGTGATTAGGTGTGTGATGAGAATGAGATCGGCGGTGAAGTCACAATCAGATTCACATTCGACAAACGTGTTGTTCATCAGGGACTTTTATGTGCTCATAAAACTCCTGATAAATTGGCTTACAAAATAATCTTGCAGTGCAAAAACGAAAACATTTCACTTGGTTTGTAAAGATCAACAGTTGAAAATTGCAAAATGAATTCTATTTGCGATCAGCAAATGTCGTATGTGTGTTTGCAGTGTTACCTTTAAGCCAAATTTGGCTCGTGCAAAAGGAGGCGTGAAGATAAACTTGTGTATCCTTTTGCTTTCCTTTTAATGTGCTTTCATTGACTTTGCAACGAGTCAACACTCCTCCTTAGGGAAACAAATACTTTCCAGGCTGCGCTTCGAAGGGAATCATTCAGAGAGATTATAGCTTGTCGCCCTCATATATCAGAGGGCACCTACCGTCGCAGCGCGCCCTAAAAGGATTAATGTGTTTTGCCTTTGAACGTTAATCCATCTCACTTTGGTCTGACCAAAAGGGCGAAGGGACTACGGTTTCTCGCAACCTTCCAGTATTTGCATTGAACGCTTGTACGCTGCCAGCATACTATTCGATCACCGTCGAAGTCCAAAGGATAATCTTGACAGTGAAAAATTACTTGCTATCGGCCTTTTTGCTTCCAGACCACTTTTGTTTCTAACGCTGAATTACTCGTTCGTGCAACACCCATGCCCCATTCCCAGGTGCTCCATTTTAATTTTTAACGTTCTATAGAAAAAATTCCGTTAAATGGAATATTTATGGTTAGGCTTACTGCGCTTTTTGTTCACTTGTCTGTCTGGCACATGTCCATTTCTGAAGCCTGTTAAAGAGCTGTAACTTCGGAAAGGGTGTCATGCACCCACCCTGGGAGTATATCGACCTAATTGTCCAAAACGCATTTGGGCTGGGGCTGGCAAACACACCACAAATTTTACTTGAGTGGGTTGCTCATATGAACAATATCACTAATGTATCATAAGCACATTTAATGGAAATCTATTAAATTAGAAATAGTAGATTCCGACAACGGAGAACTCTTGAAATTAAAAAAATTTAATTGCAATTAGCTATTTCTGCTATACAAACACCCTAAGAACCCCAAGTATTAATTTTTGTGATATTCCTTTCAAGTTTAAATTTTTGGTTGTCATTATGTGGTCCGCTATTGTGAGTCATGAAATTTTGGTAGATTTCAAATCAGTAACCCATAAGGTTTCTTTGTATTCATTTTCATTTTCTTCATTCCTTGAACTTGAATTATTTCGGTCGCTTGATCAACTATTTTGAATTTGCAAATCTCGATAACAGATCGAGACCAGGAGCCTCCAATATCCCCTAGCTGTGAATTTCACGGCGATCCGTTGAACTAGAATTTTAGGAGCCATTTTGGCCTGAAATTTTAAATTTTGGTAGATTTGAATTCTGCAACCACAAAGACGTCTTGATATTAAATTTTATTGAAGAATTTTTGTCGCCATTTCGTTTTGAATTTGGAAATTTTGACGACAGATTCGAAATCAACAACCCTGAAAACCCCCTACTGCTAATTTTCATGGCAATCCCATGCAGTTCGACACGCAAGTGACGAGCGTGGTGGAGTGGGCAACCCGAACACGATAAAATCGATTAACGGATCATTTCCGGACCTTTAGCGTACAATAAAATGCTTAGGCATCGTTTACGCGTATTTCGCCACTAGCAACAGTTACGTAAACAAATTTTCATGCAATTTGGATTCCTTAAATTTCCCGGATAAGTTGAAGGAGCTCGGTACACACAAACCAGGATCTCGGGATTACAGCTTCCGCTTATCTGGGGGCAGGCAATCAATCACTTATCGAGATTACTGCAGACTGATTGTGCACATCGCTTCCAAGGTATTACATTTGGCTCAAATGTGTTGGAACTAATTGATATTTACGGCATCGTCATCTTTCCTGATGGCTCAATATCAAATGCTAATGCGATGGGATAACCATATTTCCCGGAGCGGTACGCAGTGGCTTATCACGTTACCGATGCCGGCAGCATCGACACCATTTTGAAGCTAGGCTCGTCATCCGTAAATCCAGGATGTAAAGTTCCCTTTGAAGTCCCACGGCTTGAATATTCGACGAATCTGGTTTTGTGATTAAATTAAAACTTGCGCGAGCCTCCGCAACTCGACTATGTCGTCATAATTGCCTCAAATTTAATTTAATTTGCAAAACTTCCGAGAAGCCAATCGTACCCGAACTTCTTGTACTAATCCCAGGTGATTCTGGCGCGCTCGTAGGGCCTCTGGAGGACGCTTTTATTTGATTTTTTCGTAATTAGCAAACAAAAGTTTATTTCCCCAGTTTTGCTACTTTTATTAGAATTTCGTTTCGTGGAACGTGCCTGCTGAAACTTGCTTCGTATTTCCTAAGAGAATTACGGCAAAAATTGGTGCGACGACGCCGCTGTTGTTCTTCCCGAAGTTCTTGTTGATTTTTTGAGGGCTGGTGAAAGGCTCTGTACGTGGGGTTTTGGTCAGTGAGGGCAACTTTGGCAGAAGGGTAGCTAAACGAATTTCACCGAGTGCACTTTCTGCAGATTTTCCCGGAGTTTGTTTTGTTAGTGGATTGGATGTGGGTACCCATAAGCTTTGACCAAATAGCAGAAAACTCTGGCAGTTTTCTATTTTGAACCTTCCAATTTGCAAACGAGCCAGCAGTTGTTAACCTTGTCACATGAAATCCAGTAATTGAGTGCAACTGGTTTGTCACTGTCTCACCTGCTGTGGGGTGCCCACGTTCCCGGATTCCCCATTGGTATTTACCTAGGAAACTTCCAGATTCGATCTGTCATTAATTGAATAACATTCAAGTAGGAGGTGCTGTCGCAGTGCCTGTGTAATTGTTTAACCTGCCATTGTGTGGGCGCGGGCGAGTTGATTAAATTTCGAGCATCCACAATTGCTGGCGACGACGACGATGGCGACGAACGGAGGCACCATAAAGCGCTCATTGAGCTGAGGCTGCATCCAGTCTTCAATTAGTTTCTTTGCACCGTAGCGAAGTATTGCTCAGTACAACAGTACAAAGGGTTTCAGTTTTATTGTCGAAAACCCTTTGACTGGACAGAAACGTCGACGAATGCTCCTTTATTCGCCCGGGAAGGGCACAAAAACCTTCCCTTCAACATGCAAAGAGCCCATGTTGAGCGGCGACGGGACACCTTCCTTTGCTGCCGCCAAGTTAATAACTGTTGCGAAGGACTGTTTCCCTTTTGAAATGCAATGTCACACCCCTAGGGCTGGCAGGTTTCTTCTCGAGCTTTGTGTAGCATCGGAAGAATGAGGAAACTTTTAAGACAAACTCAAGCCCTTTTAACACCCAACAAGATGAGGTTTGTTGGGAAAAGAAGTGTTGAATGTGTCAAGGTCAATGTGCCCTTCAACAGTCGACTACTAGCAATGCCCCAGTGGGTGGTGGATGGCACAATGACGCATATAAAATGCAAGAAAATATAAATTGTCAGAAAATATGAAATTTTTTTTTATATAACCCCATGAGTTTTCTAGAAGTAATATCGCCAGCTCGCTATATCCCTAGTTTGAGAACTTTCGAATTATACAAAGAAATGGGAAAACATTCGACGGAAATCCTTTCTCGTGATGTTCATGAAAATTCTTCAAAAGAAATTTTTTCAAGTCCTGCGGTGATACTCCTCATTGTCAATTGTAGCCCCCCCAAACAAAGCGCCAGTTCAAAAAGAAAATTTGAATATTTTGTGAAAGCGGTTGAGAGTTCTTTACTTTGTCTCCCTCCGTCTTATTAAACAGCAGAGCAGTCGCTTTATTTGTGGCTTTCTTTGCAAATATTTCTCCTACAGCACTGTAAATGAAGCGCCTTATTGAGTTTCAAGCCAAAGTGGGTTGCGTTTTCTTTGCAAGGTTTTAGTATTTCCACTTCGATGTGCTCTTGTTTTTATGTAGTACGTCCATTTCAACAAAATTAATTGTTCACGTTTAAGGGAACTAAGTCCTTTATTTTTTTTTAACACTAATATAAAGAAATATGTGAAACTGAAGTAGAGACACACAGAAGAAAAACTTCAAAACGTAAAGCATTATGAAAGGAATCTGAGTATCAAAAAACAATTTTAGTTTTATACTCAGTAGATTCTCCTGTTCTTACCAGTTTTTTTATCAGTTGGCAGATATAAAGATTGATGATCTCTGGCTTCAACAGGACAGTGCCACCAGTCACGCAGTAGTCCTAAAACAACCACAAAAATTCACAGAAATTTTTTGAGTTGCCCGAAATGGCCGAAATCAAACTCAGAAAACATTTATAGTGCAAAGGGCTTAGGGCTAAATAATTTTCCTATAAAACAATGCTGAAAGATCTAAAGATGATGCAAAAACCGAAGTGGGTGCAGCCCATGCAAACCGTCCCTACCTAAATCTCTTTCTATGTTCTATGGGGTTATCATGAAGAGTAGCGTCTACTAGGGCAAACCGAATACGATTGGAGAACTGTTTAAGCTAATACGACGCAAAATATTCACGTTTATTAATTACTTGACACAGGCGGCCATTTTAACGAAATTCTCTTTTATACAATTGTATTGAACTCAATTATTGCAATTAGAATCAGTTTTACGATATTTTTTTTTTAATATTTCTTTCGCACAACTTCTCATAAAATCAAATAGTTACGGTGAAAATATACAAGGAATCAAATCGTTTGGTGAATAGACCGTAGTATTTTGGTCGTGCCTTATAAATACTTGGCGACGTTTTCGTGTGATAGAAAAATTGTTTTACTTTTTACTAAGTGCTGGTTGCTAGTATATCGTTTGTTTCATAAAAGGAATTTTTATTTTTTACACATCTTCCCAACGAAAACCTGAACTAATGCCTTAAATACATGAAAAGAATAGAGCAGAGATGGGTATTTACTTTGAGTAAAACAAACAGAAGGCGCGGAGAGGGGGGATGGCATTACCGCTGGACTCGAGTAATTTTGCAACTTTGACAAATGATAACTTCTGCTCAGTCGTCCTACGGTCGTGACAAAGTGCTCATTGGTAAGGTCTTGACGAGTTAGTTCAAAACAATAACTGTGTGTTCATGTAGAAGTAAGCCACCACTTATTAGAAATATGTAAAAAAACTTTAAAAGGATCAAAGACCGGATAAGGAAGTGTGATTGGTAATGTTTTAACGTTAATAGCAAATTAAAAATGGTACAGCAAAAAGTGAAAATATTTACTCTTTTACTACTACTTAATCATAACACCATTCGCGGTTAATTCGAATTTTTACACATATTTGCTGAAAAATGAAAGAGTGCTATAGCCGCGTGTGTCTTATGATAGATACATCAAAAACTACCAAATAAGACAGACGCTGGCTACAGCAAACTTCCACGGTATGCACGGAGCATGTCTGTGTGTTAACTATTGACGAATACAAAATTTATACGGTTAAACAAACTTCGTCTGCACTGTTCGGTTCTGTTCTACAATATGGAGCTGTGAAATAATTTACTGTCGTTCAAAATTTGCAAACTTTGTCCAATTTACTCCAAAAATGGGCAACATCACGTCCCATAACGATGCAAAAGTAAATCAGACAGAACCCACGAATGCGTGAAATGAGTGAAGCAATGATTTGCAGCATAATATTGAAGCGCCCTGTCTGCTTCGTAATTTTTCGTTGTTCATTTAAAGGCAAATCAGTCAGTCATTTTACGTGATGTCGGTTGGGCAAACAGCTCGTGGTCACTTACGGAATATTCAAATTTCTGAGCAAACAAAATGGAATGCGGCTGTAAGTTAAAGTCGACTTTATGAAGTGTCCAAAGGAGCAGTATGACCCTCAGACTTTCTTCGGAAATTTCCAACTTTCTCGGGGGAATTTTTCTTAAAACTTTTTGGTTTTCAAACGTGCACGATGGATAACGACGAAACGCTAAGCTGTTAAATAAATCAATACTTTCGCCCGAACATCAGCGGACTGGTGAGACTGCCTCGGTGGCACTAAAAAATTAATTTCGTTTCCTTAGCAGCTGCCACTTCACAATTCTCCTTCGTAAGCAACTTATGAATTATGAAAGGATTTTTAGGCGCAGATTCAAAGGCTCGGACTGGCTATTTGCACAGTAAAGCAGAAACTGCAGTGTTTTTCAGCAGAATGAGGAAAAAATTAAAAGTTTACCGGCGGGAACATTCAATATTAACAAGCAGCGCCCAAAAGACATATTGCGCCGCCCTGCCCTAACACCCCCACATCCCATTCACGCTCAACGTATTTTCATATTTTCAGACTCCTCGTTGCTTGAACATCCTCAATTTACACAATGTGCAGGGAAAACGCTTTTCTAAAATAATTTCTGTTTCATGCTCCCCATTGTGCCGAGGAACGGAAAACTGGAAAACAACAGCTCGCGAAGGGATGGGCGCCTCTGGAGCTCCAGCACTGGTTTTAATCTGTTGATTAAGAGCCTGTGAACAAGCCCTCGTCCTAGTCTAGACCCGGCCAAACCCAGCAGGGTATATATTTCCGTATTTATCTGGATATGGGTGCAGGCACCACGATCTCGATTATGGCTGCGGGGCAACTAGGAAACAGATCCTCCTTTTGCTCGCCTGATTATGAAGAATTCTTAAATACTCCGGGAACGGGGATAAATCTGGGATTTGTTGCTCCATCCAAGAAGTTGACGACTCCTTGCCTTAATGGAAATGTGAATAAATTTGCCCATTACTGCGTTAGAAAAAGGCGTCCCTCAACGAAACGACTTTTAATAAGAGAAATGGTCCTCAGTCCACCTGCTCGTCCCCGACTCATTCAAATAAATTAGAAAATGTTAAAACTTACTTCATTTGCGACTTTCTCTACCCGGCAAGTTTCTTTCTTTCGCTTATGTTCGGACTTCTAGAACGGCCCATTCCGGTTGCCTTGAATTAATTGAAAAAGTTCATTAGATTTTAGCGCCGGAGTTTTTAATTTCTTCATTCGTCAGGTTTTGTGGCTGGGGAACTCTGCTCTCACCCGCACCCCTATAATCTCTTAAAAGCCGGTCGGTCCAAGCGAGATGTTTAGCAATTTAAACAATTTAAAGAAAACAGTACTTCTCCACGCGCCTTCCTCTTTAAATCATTATTTATGCTCCGGTTGCGAAAAAAAAAGTTTTCACGGTCATTTTGTACGTACTTTGGCGGACTGAGTTTTCCTGTGGTCAACCATGCATTTTCCGGTTTTAAAGTTAATTAAATGCGACAAAGCGGATTTTTTACCGGGATGGTCGCGCTGCAATTGATTTATTTCAGAACTCGCTTTTTGCCTAACTAATTTAAGGGATGAAAAGGGAATGCCATATTGGTTTTTCCGCTCCAGAAAGTTGGATCCTGGACGAAATTTGTATCCTAACGCTGGACAGTATTTTATAATTTAGTATTATGGGAAAGTACGGCTTCGCTTTTTCCTTTCATGAACATCCGTTGGCGATTCACAATATTCCCAGGTGCAGCTTATTCAATATCCATATCGTTTGCATATAGATTTTGTAAAAGTAATTTAGCAGCTTTTATTCCGGCAATATTGTGGGTAAATATGAAATCTAATCCTAAGGGCGAAGAGACTTGATCGAGAATTACAAGCCAATTCTTCTCTAAGTCTACTAAGTACATAATATATAATAATACAATGAAATACCGAATGAATGATATAACAAACTTGCTGATATTAAATGGGGAAAAAATATTTTTTGTAGAGTCGCTTGGGAGGTGGAGAAGGGTGGCGGCGGTTCGGTAGTAGAGAACAGACATTAAATTTTAAAATGAAGACTCTTTCATTACAAAAAACATGAAAGGCCCAACTTCTTTGAGTAATAAAACAACCAGAAATAAGGCCTTAATCGAAGTCGAATAAATTTCAATAAGATCCAATTTCCATTAATATTTTAATTAACCGACGAAAACCCGCGGAAAAATTATCTGCTGGGATCTGAAGTGAGCTCGGTAGATGTATAAAGGAAAATTTCTGTTTTTCCTGTTCCTCACCTCACACCGCAGAGCTTTGCTTAGTTAAGAAAAATCACAATTTAAAGAATTTTGTTACATCATAAGCAGCGGAGCTCGCTACGCAACGATAGCATGCGGAGGAGGTAGCAGATTGTGTAAACTCGCCCCAAGCAGCTTCAATGGTAATCAAAATTTAATTAGTTTCTTTGCAGGTGCGTGGTGGCCCAGCAAACGGGGGGATGTGTTGAGCTTCAGCAGTACATACCTTTGACTGTGTGTTTGGGTAAGGGTGCAACCTCCCCACAGTGGGTATTCATGCTGAAGCTCTCCAGGGACCACCCGGCTTCATAGAAAAAATGAGTCGTGGTTTCACGTAATTATTTTCCAAAAATTCATTAAGGTCCCGGAACATGATGTAATTTTCCGTGGGAAATTCAAAGGTGCACATTAATAGACAGCCTGCAATTTTCACCAAATTATCAAGGGGAGTGTTTTTACAAAAATCCCCTTCGTCACTTTTTGTGTTCGGCCTCGTCAATGCAGGCACAAATTGGAGAGCAAAAACATTAGCTTTACAAAACCCAGGAAAAACTCAATTTTAATGGTGTACAGTGTGCGCATCCACAAACGTAGAAAAACATAAAGGGAATATTTTCGTAGAATCTCGATTATTTTCTCATTATGCTTTTTACATATGCCTTTTATACCTACATACATTTATATGTCACAGAGAATACTTGAAGCAAATGTTAGCCTCAATTAAAATTGTTTAATCACCAAAATTGAAAAGCTCTATAAATCGTTAAAACTAAATTAACTAAGTTTTTTCCTTAACTTTTAGAAGTGCGCAAATAATTTTGAACTAAATGCAAGTTTGGTTTATCATTTCGCTTTCGGCTTATACATTAATTTCGAATGAGGTTTTCACTGTTGTATTCATGCGCGGCGGATCCAATATGGCGGATCCTCTTATGTTTCCGGGGTAGCTGATCTCCAATCTACTATAAAATTTCGGAAATTGAAGATAGCTCAACTTGAACTGATTTCCGTGTAAATGAATAGATAAGAAGGGGTTTTTTGGTCGCTAATTTATATTTATCAATCGGAATTCCAACTTCAAAATAGAAGCTAAAAGTTACCAATGTAAATGAATTTTCGAAGGGTTCTTTAATCTTTTAGAAGGCATACACAAAGATGTGAATTTTTAGCTAAAGAAACAGTACGCTGAGAATTACAAAATTGCATGTGTTTTCATAATCAGGACGGTGCGTATGTATTTCTTAGATTTTGACAAAACCACATGCCATTGCCGTTCACGCGACAAAGTCTTGAAATGAATCTGTAAACATCTGAATTATTGCTGAAATCTAACTCCAGTCTCGCAGCGAAGAAAAATTAACGAGTTTTCGCAACAGGGAATAAACACCGCGTCCTGCCATATATATGCTAATGTCCCATGATATACGCGGCGTGCGTCGTCTGTAAAGCGGCGGTTCACCTATTCCAGCCTGCACGCAATTTAGATAAATTCCGTCGAGGTACAGCAACCTGAGAAACCGCAGCGAAAAAAGCTTTTACTGTCAACTACGATTTATCTGTGCCCTCTTTCTTAAAACGCAATATTTCATGGATAATCAGGAACGCGCAGGGTAGGAGGTCACATTAAAAAAAAAGGAAGAAGAAAGTGTTCCATCCGAAAAGTTTTATGATATGACAGGACTTGCGTCCAAAATTTGTCTGACTGCCGGAAAAGTGGAACGCTCGGTCGATTGCTGGGTGAGGGCTTTGGGTAGAAAAGAGGTGGAAACGGCCGAGGGACAAGTTTGCTATACTTCTACGAAATTCGTGTGCAACTGCTGATTACTAAGAAAGCGTAATAAAATATGCTAAAGAGTGAAATTTGAGCACACTTCCAACATTCAGCATCCTGTTGGCTCGAAGAAGTCATTTTTCAGGCACAATCTCATTAGAACAATAAAAAAGTTTCTCCCCGGGAACCGGGTCCAGGTTTTCATCATCAAAATACCCGCTCTGTGTCGTTCCCTTTACCCATCACGACTGATGGCAGTGACTCAAGGGCTTTTCATTAAAGCGAGCACAAACTTTTTTATAACTTAGTCGTTGGGTTCGGTTACCCGCTGATTCTCATTTCAATTTTGGTGATAATGACACCCACAAGGCGCCATCATGTTCCACTTCCGAGGTAAGGGCTTCAATCTTCGCTCTTTCGTCCGCGTTTACAATTTATTAATGCAAACAACGAGAAACTCCAGCGGCAACGAACTTCGTAATTGTCAAATTTTAACCATCCATAATTGTGAGGGAGAAAGCAAGTCAAACACTAGGTGCAGACCCGAACCGAGCTAATAAGCCTATTAAGTTACCGGAAACCCATTGCTGGAAAGACTTTGAAGGGTTTGTTTGTGTTCGCTTTGGAAATCGTTTGATACTACGCACCTCTTCAGTTTTTGTTGAATCTTCTTGGCAAACTCATAGACCAAATTTTGGGAAAAGTCTTTCTTTTTCAAAAGCGTGTAAACTTTCACTTTGTGTAAAAGTCTTCTATACACAATCCAGTAATAAATACATTACATTACTTTTACTGTAGTACCATTCGAACTGGGTAAATTGACATACAAACACGCTGCATGCCGCTCGAAAGTGATAAAGAACTGATTTGAAAATAAACCGACATAAAAAGTATAGACATCGTTACAGTGATTAAATAATATATTGCCAAATAACAAGTTCTCATATTAAGAAACAAATATTGATTACATAAACTACAAGAGATAAATATGTTTTTGTTAGGCGAAAGACAGCTTGGGTGATTTCTTCGCCTAAATGCATTCCAAAGTCCAATGCCTTCTGTGTGATGTAATTTTTTGATTGCAATTTAGTCCAGGCAAAGTAGACACAAAAAAGTCAAAACCTAGGCAAAATTCCCACAGCGCTGAAAATATTTACAAACCTTATATACATCATTACAAATTAAATGTCAAAAGTTCCCACCGATCCAAATTGTGGTAGACTTTTCATTCAAGGCCAGAGGTCAACTAAATATATCGGGTTTTCGCATATTTCTCGTAAACGGTGAGTGTTATCGTAAAAATAGTTCATACAAAAGTTGTAGACCTCGCAATTGTTCACAAAAATAGTACATACACTTTTTATCCTACGCATCACCATTTCTGAGATATTGCGATTTCAAACTCCGGAAATATTAATGCACTCATACGCCCCCGCGGTCAACCGTGACAGTCACGACAAAAATTATAAGCAAACTTGTAGTACTGGAAGCGCCCTCTACGCTGATATCATCACTATTGTCGTAGCTGCAAAACCAGCCGAGAAAATAGAAAAACAATGTGTCCACTTGTTGCCCCGCCCGCTGCCCACCGTGACAGTGACGACAAAAGTTGTAATAAGCAAACTTGTAGTGTAAATTACACAATTTCAGAATTGGTCACATTTTTTCCTTTCAACAAGTCATCGGAAATTTTTTCAATATAATAACAAGGAATAAGAGCGCAACATAAAACATACCTATATTCACATGTGGTGATCGTTGAAAAAGAAATTACTTTTATAGAAAAAAATGTCTAAGATATATTTAGCACTTGTAAGCCACGCGTACAATGGGCATAGAAAGAGATTTGACATTAAGTAACTAAACATTGAGGTTGTCAGTGTCAAAGTGTAGAGAAAATTCACATCTAAAAATATTTAGAAAATTCTATTCTAAATAATTTTTGCAATTTTTGAACTTATGCAATACCGTATAAATATGTAATAGGAAGATTTCGTAAACCGCGGCTAAACATTAAAACCTTTAAATGAAATTCTAGCATTAGCACTTGAAAGATATTCCAATGTGATAAATCGATGACGTCAGGAAGCATAAAACCGCATAAATTCAATCAACAAGCTTCCACCCACAAATCCAATTTCTCCCCCTTATTGACAGGTCAATAAGTTGTTAATCCGTTAATCCCCTCTAAAATGTCTTAAATTAAACCCCTTTCATAATCCAGAGGCCTAGAATTATTAATTCACTTCTACCAGCAGTTACTAGGGTGTCACCTATAATCCTCTTAGGCTGGAGCTGGGCAGGAAGGAAAAGCACACACAACTCGAAGTAATCCTGGGTACTTGCAAAATGTGTAACCAAGCAATCTCACCGTCCATGGCTTCGATCTAAAGACGACAAAAACTCCAGGAATAAATCAAGCAAATGCACGGAGTTGGCCCAATTATTTGGAAGAAGTTCATCAGGAGCATGGTGCACGAAGATCGGGGTATTATTGTGTTATTAAGAGACACCTTAACAAATTGGAAGAATAATTACGGGGACGTGAATCTGAACAAAGAGCATACGAGTACTCGGTTCAAGGGAACTAAGCCCTGGGATATCCACAAAGTTTGTTCAGGATGTGGCGTCAGCTGCAGCTGAATAGGGAAAATCCAGGATTTCAGGATTTGCCATTTTGTGAGTCCTTTAGAGCATTTATAGATCTGACAGTGACTTCCATGCTACAGAGAAAATGGATTAAGTTTAAAATTACCTCAACTAATTATCTGCCTTTGATACGAATTCAGCTCCTCTGTCTATAGCTGAAAAGGATTACTTTGGACATTTCAGCCTTTGCCGGCCTTAACATCCCTCCCCAGGCAAATTTAACTATCAATTCTGTCCAAAGTAAATGCATGACCAGTGGCGGCTGAATTCACAAATCCGAATTCAAATTCAGAGCCTGCCATCAGTGCACAAATCCGAAAAGCACTAGCAGGCCGGAACAGAGTCTATGGGGGCTGGTATTACTTCATTGCTAAGCATTATCACCAGAAAGTTCCGGTTGAAAGATTCTGATGTATCAAATTGACCAAACACACAAATCGAGTGCAGTCCCGTCCCAGCGACTTAAATCGATTGTGCGAATTTATTATTAGTTGCCATTGTTTATTGATATTGAATTTGGCCATTGTCCGACTTCCGCTCCAATCCATTATCCCATCCGCTCGACGTCCTCCCAGTCGTCCTTTAAGTGGTAGGATGGTGCACAACAAAATATTATCGTTCGGAACGGTTTAGGCGTTTGAGTGGTTTTAGTTTTTCGCTTCATTTAATGTTTTCATTCTCTTTTATTTACGCACCCTATGCTCCTAATACTGGTTAGTACTAAATTCGGCATTTATTCGTTTCTAATTTGTTGTGACTCTTATTTTGCGAACCAGTTTGTCACGCTAAAATCTAATAGACCAAAACTTTGTACACCGTTATGCTACTAATGTACCTTCATAACTACATATATCAGATTTGGCCATAACACACAAGGTTTGTGTTATTATGAATTTGAATTTTGAATCACGCGCCATTTCCGCCTGTCAAATGTTAAATCAGTCGTATTTGATTGTTGTCATGCGGAAACATAGTCATTTACGAAATACAGCGTTACACTTCGGACGAAAGATTTTTTATTATGAAAATCCATTACAAAAATGGAGACAATTTTACAGTGACAGTTCGCAATTAACGTTCAGAAATTTGAGCGGATGCCACATTTGCCGACATTTTAAATCTAGCCCACTGTGAGACGTTTTAATTGGAAGACGAGAGAAGCTTCACACGTTGTCACTTTAAAAAATCTGCAAACAACATCGCCACCATGAGCGCTAGTGTCTACTACTACTATTTCATGGACATTATCATGTGGGCAGTATTACAACGTAAACTGTAGTTTTGTGAAAATATTGAAAGTGCCTCCATTACTGTCAATGACAATCAATATCGTGTTGACAAACCTATTTTAGGCCGGAATTAGATGAAATTAACATAAATGACATGTGATTTCAACAGATTGATGTGACCTGCTACACCGCCCGCGATATTATTGCAAAGCTATTATAGTTCCCAGGTCGTGTCATCTGTCGTTTTGGCGACCAAAACTGGTTGCGAAAAGTTGCGTTTTCACTTTACTGGACTTCTTTCTGAGTTTTTGGAGAAGTGAATTCTATTTGAACCAACCTGGGTCGAGTTCACGAGTCAAAGAAGAACTCGAGAGCGAAGCAAGAAAATAAATAAATCTCATTAGGACCATTTAATTCCATTAATTCCCAAATATTCCTTAACTAAGCTTCTTTCAACTACAAACTGCTATAAAATATCTAGCAAGCAAGAACAGACTTTGTGCTTTATGACGCCAAACAACTTCAATATCTTTCATTATTTTCGCTTGGATATGTACTTAAAACAACTTCAACCGTATCACAGAAATCAAATTACTCAATGATTTTCTTGTGCAAGAGCAGCGTGCCCAACTCCTTGAAATATTTTAACAAGAATCCTTTATACGTTTTCCCAAAATATTCTTCACCCACAAAGAAGTACCGCATGCTAGAAATTTGAGAATAACCACCAAAAGAATTTACAAGATATTAGGATAAAATAAAGGATACGCCTGAAGTTTTCACATCTCAAATTCCCCGGTGCTTGTTACGTTTCTACACCTCAAGATAGAAAGGATACCCTTCGAAGGATTTTTGAACATGTAGTCAGGAATATGTTTACAAATCATTCCGGGCGGGCTGTGTTACGTCTTAAAAGTACACCTTTCTTCTATCTATATGAATCCTATAATATGTATGTATGCATGCATAGGTGACTGCTTAGAAAAGATCAAATTGAGGATATTATTTTTATGCACTGTGGTGCATAGAGGCATCATGCGATAGTGCGGTATCCCATCTGTAGAGCAAAAATGAGAAAACTGTGTGATGACAAAATGAGGAAAGCTTGAGCGATGAATGTCTTCAAAGACTTCCTTCGAAGGCGGTAATGATCTAGGGATGCTTCTCTCCTGAAGAAAGTGTTCGATTGTGATTTCTTTTTGCAAATTGCTATTTAAAGATTCTGCAGGAACAATTAGAGTTCTGCATAATAGAGCTGTTCGGGGACGCCACTTGATTTATTTTCGAACAGGACAATGAATCGTACCATACTGGAAGAAAATCAAGGGAAAATGTTTTTAATTTTTGAATCTAAAATCATACAGTTGGCTTTCAAATAAGAAATGGTAGTTAAAAAATACCTCGAATTTCCTCTAATTGAAAATATCTGGGCGGTAATAAAACTACAAGTATAGTACGAAATCGGCCGGAATCAGTTACCGTACTAAAGGTCTTCTTAATGGAATCCTGGAAATTCATTCGCACGTCAGCATGGACAAATTTAGCAGATTTAATGAATCGACGTTGCCAGGCCATCAAGGAGGGACCAACCAAATAAGAGGAGAAATAATACTGTACCATAAACAAATAAAAAAATTTAAAAATCCGATTGCGCTGTAATTTTGCACAATTATTTGGTTCTGATGACAATACAATAATTTATAAAAAAAAAACAATCACCATCTAAAAATCAGCATCAATTATAAATGGGCTGGTCCGGTAAACTGCCCTGCTAGATCACCAGATCTTACTTCGCCAGATTCTACGTATTGCAGAAACGTATTCATAGGTTCTCAGTAAGTAAAGTAAAATTTTCAGACAATTCTATTGAATTTTTAGCCGTAGAACCTGAACCTGCAAAAAAAAAATAGGGGTTCATATTTAAAGCTTCAAAGTTATCCCCCGCCACACTTACACGGAGAGGGGGAGGGCTTATTTTAGCACTTATGTACTGCCCTCGCGGAATGATTAACTTTTAATTACGGACATTTTTCTCGTTTATGAGCTCGCGTGGTGGCAGCAATTCAAGCAAATATCAAAACTACTATAATTAACCACTAATTTCAATGTGAAGCTGTTGCGTAATGCTGTAATTAACTTAATGTATGGAACAAAGGCAAAGCCCCAGTTATCTCTTAAGACCCTACAGGTTCCACAAGGGGTGCAATTTGAAAAGTGTGTTTGCACCACAACCCAATAGTTCATAACCACAATATTGAGGCCAAAGCCCTTTGTCATCGGCACAAAGCCTTCATTCCAGGATGTCATTGTTGCGTGAAAGGTATCGGCATCTGTAGCGTTTCCGATTAAATTTTATTGATCTCCTCTTCAGAGGAGCTCCGTACATTACATGCAGCAAAGCTCCCTCCAGATTTTTTCCTTCGAGCACAACCCTTAATGCATTTCGAAGTAGAAGCGAAAAATATTGTGGCCATATTTCCAAGGGGATCGGAATGGTCTGGTCTTCTGCGAGCAGCGCCATATCCAGACGAAGACACCAGCTTCTTTCTACCGCTCGGTCTGGAGCTGTAAATGGATTGTGCTCCTTTTGTGTCGGAGCTCCACGATACGCAGTGGCTTCTGCCATTGCCACCCGCACCATCGGTGGAATTCTTCTCCGTTGTCTTTCAGGGTTTTGCCTCATTATGCACATAAACTTTCCCACCGCAAGTAGCTGCCATAACTCGGTTACTCCTCCCGTTCCACGTTCGTGCCGAATTGAATTGTTTTCGGGAGAAAAAACCGTCTTTGAGGCACGCTGATACAAAGCGCTCTTGTTAGACAGGATTACAAGAATGTTGTCTTGCATATTCCTTATGCATGCCCCCGAGCGGGATATGGAACAAATTACGCCAGCTCAGAAACGACGCGGTGGGTTTCTCATTACTGCTGGAACGAAGGAGCTCCCCAATCCCGGTGTGGTCGGGGCGCGCAACCGGGTATGAGCCATTAATAGCAGAAATTGAAAATTCCAACGGCAGCCAGACGGACTCGACTATCACTCAAAAACGCATCTGTCAAGAAGTTAATTTATTCCGCTTCCGAAAAATTAAGCGCCCAGAAGTCAATGGCTTCTCATCGCCGCCGGGGTGAGTTTTACGACTCCTTCTTTCGGCTGCGACGCCCGGCGGTATGTGAAGAAAGTGGAGTGCGCGGTAAAAAATCGAGTGCTCCGTCGAGTGTAATTCGCTGGCTGGAATATGCAAAGTGCTCCACGAGCGGCTGTCGTGGAAAGGAATGGATTTCAGACGTTTGATTAATGATAGTTTAGTTGAGCACATCATTTTCGAGTTCCCCAGATTGAATACCTCTCGAGGGGTTCCAAAGGAGTTGCAGGGCTATAAACCACACCAGCATCCCTCCACTGCGGGTTTGAGCATTCTTTGTGGGAGTGGTATTGTTGCGATGAATGGGCCACTTTCTGCAGTCAGGTCTTTTCTAAGATCTCATCAAGGAAGATAGAAGACGGGGAGGATTCAGCGACCTCAATTTACTCTATTTGCCAAATCTATTTCATCAAAGGAGAATAGCGGCAAATAGGTACTTTCGTATGAGATCCGTTTCCACCTCGTAGCAACAAGAAAGTTGTGCTAAAATATTGTCCTCATTTTCAGTGCACCCACAAGTCAGCATTCTCAATCAGAAGGGTTCTACGGCAAAACAGCTTTTTGATAAATTACTGCAAAAGACATATGCAGGTACAAAGCAAACGACAGCAATTAGATGAAACGTTTTACTTTGAAGCGCCCGTAGAAGTCCATAGAAACCGTCGCATCGTCCGTTGATCATTGAAGTTTTTAACTGACGGCGAGATTGAAAAGAATGATTTTATATGAGACGTGAGAGACGGAAGTATTCGACGGAGAGAAAAGTTGAAAAATTCATCGTGAGAAAACTTTGACAACTGCTAGTTATCAGCTGTTGAATTAATTAATTAAAAACGTAGCGGAAATTCAAATTTGAACTTATTGTAATTTTGTAAATTTTGTGCTTTTATGATGAAGTGAATTGAAATCGAAATGGAAGGTAAAGAATAACTATGTTGTTGTTGTGGTTTGCATGGTTTGGTTTTTAAAAGAAAATATCCGTTTCGGTCAAGAACAACTAAGCGCCAATTGATTAGTTGGCGGATTCAATGGGTTACCTCTCTCCGTTGAAGTACTCAAAAGGTGGAGCTGTCAGTTACACATTTCGAAGTTCGACCGACGACGGATACTATGGGCACGAGTTAGACAGTTTGGGGATTTCGATGGAAATATGTAGATGTACCGAAAAAATAGGATTGGCACAAATTCATGTGTGTCTATCTTTATGGGTTGTCAATCGCTTGATTGTTTTAGCTCGTACACTGATCGAGGGTTATAATTACTCTTAGATGTTTTTATTAGCTTTGCTCTACATTTTGAAAATGGAAAATCCATGCTCTCGAAAAGGGATCTAAAGACTTTGCTCAAATTTTATACTGCTATATATTATGCGCACTTTTTCTCAGTGTACTTCTTTTAACGAAAAGTGTGTAACCTAAATTGTCGTTTCTGTCGGAGGACACATACGAGTACTTCATGGGGTTTTATCATTAAATATATTAACAATACAACGATTCAGCTCTGCATGGAATCACAAGTATTTGAAATGTCTGGTTAAATGAGATGAAATCTTCTTTTTATCGTTAGCAAGCTTGAATACAATGAAACCTTTGACTGCATATATACCTCTAATTATGTGCTAAAACCTTGCGAAAGCAACCTACCAGAAGACAATTAAGGGTAATTAAAAATTGCTTTGTTTCTTCTCATTGTCCTTACCGTGTGATTTCAGTTCCCTAGTCCACAGCCCAAAAGTCCAAAAAGTGTGTATTTCGACAAAAACCCCGTCGGACAAAACACGAAACACTTTCTTGCCCCCTGTGTCTCCCATTAAAGCTGGTTCCATTAACAAAAGCAGAACACTTGGTCTGCTCCGGCCCTTAAACTATTTTGCACGTAAAACGTCGGAACGGGGTCATCCATCAAATGCTTCCGACATTTAGGCAACATTTGTTGTTCAACTTGAACCTACAAATGATGGCAGTGCTATCACTTTCTTGCCACTCCCGCCGACCACCCACACCACCGGGTTTCCGGAAAATCTGCATCTGGATAGAGCCGACAATTCCGTACGGAGTGGCCTAACCAGGTCATAAGTAGCATAAGCTGTGGCAGCGAATCGATTTTGACGAAAACCCGGGAGGAAAAATCCGGAGAGACGTAATAATTGTTGAACCAGAGTCAACTCCAGTGATTTCCGCTAACAGCGTGTATATGTAAATTATTTAAAAGCCACTGCCGAGAAAACACAAGCATTAAGCATTCTCTGTGCGAGGCAAAGTGGGACCCGGCCCGGCCCGCTCCACTTGCGTCAAGTCCTCGAGACTTGAAGACCCAGTTTCGCTGCCTTCGGGACGCTGCTGCCACGGGCCGGCAACGCGTCTGAAATTCGCGAGGTAAAAAATTAAAGTTTAAAGCCGCTTTAAAATTTATCTACTGGGTTGTATACGTGAAAGGCAGCCATCCTGGTAATTTGAATAACCATTGGGGCTCCCTCATGCATTATAAATCTGCAAGGGCTCTGCAAAAGGCGTTCACTCCCATTACTTTGGTCGCTCGCTCCGCTGGAGCCACGGATGAACTTGAACTTTCGGGGGCGGAGGATGAGGGCAGTAAAAAAATCGCGTGTGCTGCCCGGTTTGCCTTCTATGGGCTTTTCGCCCTCTACCAGCCCTCACCGGTCCGTCGTAATTCATTCGGATGGATGCGGTATAGGGCATACTCGTATTATGCCGCTTCCATCCCAGCCCCCTACGGTTTCCTACATTATTTCAATTCAGCGCGCCATTGTGGGCATTACACTTGAGTCGGTCGGCGGAGCACCCTCGCACACGCTTTGGCGACTATCACGCCATTAAAATCTTCGCAATGTGCCGGCAACCAGGTGGGAAATATGAGACACCACCACTGGTCGGATGCAACAACGGCTCGTTTCGGAGGACAACAGCGACGAGCCTGGATGCAACTCGTTTTCTTTTTTCTGGGACTCTTACTTAGATACTTAACATAGTTCTGCGCCGAGGACTGTTCCTTCGGGGACTATAATTTCCAGGCGGGTGGTGCGCTACTTGTTTGCTTTGCACATTTTTTTTTTTTTGCATTTCACCCCTATGTGAAAAAAAGAACGTCTCCTCGATTCTTTGGTATAACCAGGTCAAAAGTGTGTGACTTCATTTCATCAGGGAGAAGTCCCGTCAAGGTTAGGGAATGCGGTTCAGAGCGAAAACATTCCCAACTGGAGAGTAACACTAGCCTGGATTATAGAAAGTTTTAATTGAAGTTTGCTTTTATGGAAGCGCGGAACGACTTGAAATTTGCCTACATTTACATATACATATAGCGAGTGGAGACAACAGCGAAATACAGCAGGGCTGCTAAGTTCACCCATGTGTGATTCACTAGGGTTCATGGAACTGTGCTTCAATCCTTTGGGGGATTATGTGATTTGTGATTATCCAAGCAGGTTCAATCGTTATCAGCGTTAGGAACTGGGTAACACCCAGCACACCCGTGGTGCCGTCTGAGACTATTTGTAGAAGTTATATGAACTTTAATCCTTTAAATGGGAGTCTGGGGTTGATATCACATAGTCGCAAAAAATGTTCAAAGTATCCTACCTAAAGGATGCCATTGGCGTAACGTAAGTAAGTAGTCAGTTAAAACGAAAATTTTACGACAACGAAAATCTCACAAGTTTGGGTTTTCAAAATTCGCTATCTTGTGTTCATTAGCTTTGTCCGATCCCGTATATCCCCTAATATTTGACAATCTGCCATCTCGAGATCGTTTTTTGACAGCAGGTTTGAAATCAGAGACTCCAAAAACCCCCAAATACGAATTTTTATGAAAATTGCAAGATTTGGCCCACCATTTTGAATTTGTTATATTTACAGTTGATTTTAAATCAACGACCCCGAAAAATACCATACTAAGTTTCAAAAACACTGACTTTCGACAAATATACGTAGAGAAGCATCACGACGAGTTAAGAATTGAACCAACCATTCATTGACGTCATAGAAGAGCTTGCCATGAAGCAAACATTGATGTGAATGCGAAATACTGCATTTGTTTTCCAAAGAACGGACATGTAGTTTCATCACGATCCACAATAGTCTCGGAGGTCATTTACATACTCGATAGGATTGACCAATTCCAAACATATCGAAAACCGAACGAACGGCACAGTAGCAGCCAAGACCACACCTGTAATCTACTCTTATTCAGGTTAAATCCAGAAGTAAATAAAAGTGGCCCGACACAAGATTTGATTCCGGAGCAGATAGTCCCTCGGTATGAAAAGGCAACCCTGTGACGATTCGAGCCGAAGGATACTTTTGTGTTCGGCTCTCACATATCAAAATTATAATCCATTCCGGATTAGATATGACAGATAAATGGAATCCACAAGGAATTGGGTGCCTCCACACCGCATTGGCGTCTAGCACAAGGAATAATCAAAATTCTGGCTATGGACATGACGCCACTGCCATGAATACCCAGCTGCTGTGGGACGGCAAGACATGTAAGTTACAGCACTAAAGCTGCAGTAATAGCTAGAGGAGCAGAAGCGGCATATTCGTTTTTTTGTTTGTCCTCCGGAAGTACACAAAGTGAATCCCGAGGATAATCCTATTACGATGTAATATTTCCTCCGTGACAGTGCGGGATTAGACAAATGTTAAGTAGAACGGCGGAGGTGAGTGGTACTACATACAAAGTGCGGTCGTGATCCCTGGTGCAGTCAAAGGATCTCGGGGTGGTTCATGTCGGACGACCACATCGTCAGATCGTACTAATGGAATCGGACTTAGCTGGCTGGCGGCAAAGTGAAATTGTGAAATTTTAAAATTCGCCCATCCCACGCAGAAATTGGCCTTAATTGGCGATAAATCTGTCTTTATGATCCGATGACTGATTACACCGGTACCCAGTTTCGACGTATTGTTTGCATGAGCGATTTTAACGACAGTCATTTATGCTTACGTGAGTATGGCAAGCTAAATGTTGTGCTTTTAAGCGCGAGTCGCGGGTATTGCAGTTATGGGCATTAATTTTTGGTTTGCAATAAAGCGAAATGGACTTCCTGCCATAATTCACATCTTCATAAACTCCATTTTGGGCAAACGGAAATGATGGGAACATTTGTTATATCTATCCAATTTTTATTATTTTCTTCAAA
This sequence comes from Neoitamus cyanurus, assembly GCA_947538895.1. Classification (NCBI taxonomy): domain Eukaryota; kingdom Metazoa; phylum Arthropoda; class Insecta; order Diptera; family Asilidae; genus Neoitamus; species Neoitamus cyanurus. The sequence continues at coordinate 37,913,396 of OX384543.1, forward strand.
ATAAAAGTTGCAATTGAGGCTGAATTGCAGTATCGTGGTGCTAACCATCGTTGATGCCTGTTTCCCGATAATTATAGTTGCTGTCGCTGATACAACAATCATACGATACCTACAACATAACGAAGATGATAAAGGGAGCATAAACCGAAAAATAGAAATATATACATACAATAGTGTTAGTACTTCTTAGCAAACTTATGGTTTCTAGAGGCCTGTTTAAATATATAAGGGGTCTTTCAGTGTGGACGCTTGAAATTTTTTAAGTTAAAGCGGCCATGTTGTCAAATTTGTTGTAACTTGTTGAGTAGTGTTGCGGTAAACCACCATGGAAGGTTATAGCGTTGTATAACGTGTGCAAACCATAAAATTTTATTATCAAAATCTGTACTCCGTCCGAGAAACGTTCATCATCGAAAATTATCTTTAGCGAAGAGCGCTACAGATCGATGATAAGCAACTTCTAGTGGCCTAAACTGGATGATATGGAAACCGACGACATGTGGTTCTAACGATGGATATTCTGTACGAGTGATTTGAGACTGGCCACGAAATCGATTTCTTTGTTCCGAGGAATTATACCTGAAAGTTAAACGCAAATTGTGGAATGTGCATAGCTTATAACTTCCAATTCTTTGTTCTGTCTATCAAATTAAAATTCCACAATTTACTTTCAAAGTCGTTTATTAAAGAAATCGGTGAAGCAATACGCATTACACAACAGCCTCGAAATACGATAAATTAAATGACAACGACCCGCGTAAGCTACTTGAGGCTGCCATATTGGAAAATTCGGAAGGTATTTCAAAATTAGCAACTCCTTCTCTGTTGAATATTTGCTGAAGTCCACAAAAATATTCTTTTCAGGAGAATTGCACTTAAAGTCTTCCCATAAATTGCGTAAAAGTCCCAAACATTTGATCAGAAATTTTCTTAGAAATTCAAATCACGGTTAAATTGTAGCTTCCAACCACTCGACAACAGCCCCGAAGACAGCGTATATTATGGAGATGGGAAATTACAAGGACTATCCCTTTCAACCCTTTTACGGATTAGTTTTTAGTCTGATATATGCTTATTGGCTTTTGCTGCGCTCTGCTGCCAACCCCAAAAAAGGGTTTCTTCTCGAGAAAGATAAGAAATATTTACATACCACTACATCGCCCATACCTGTCATCATCATCCCCTGGTGCCCCAAAACAACTCTTCGTTATATTTACCTGCAAAGAAACAAGAAAACACTGTTGTAGCAAATATCTGGCAGAATTATTTTGTTTCAATATTTACAAGATTTTTTATGAATTTCCCTGCGGGCCTCGCTCGATATTGATACATTTCGCAAAATTGAAATTTGAAACTACTCAATTCTTGTTCGCAACAAAAGAATGGCACAACCGGCGGGGGTCCTGGGACGCCCGACGATATCAATTCGATTTACTTCGTCGAAAGAGAGAATGTTTGCATAATAATTGTCTGTAATGCGAGCGCGTAAATTATTTATTGGAATTAAAGGGCACTGGCAGTCAGGGAAAAACGACAATGCCCCATCCTCCAGTTCCATTCAGAGCTAAATGCCCCCCGGTGCGACGGCAATTGAAAGTAAGCCGTGCCCCACTCGTATGGTATGCTCGAATGTGTGTATACCATGAAACACAATGTACTGCATGGATGCCTTCAATCAATATGAATTTTGGAAATTTTTCGTATTTTGCATTATCTGGCAAAAGTAATATTTTCACCAGAAGCTGGAAGAGTATTTTTATGGAAAATTACACAGTGCGCGTGCTACGGATGAAAAATGAGTATTTACTGCAGCGGGTTCAAGGAGAGTGGAGGGACTTTCCGCTCCTCTGTAGCACCTGTTCATTGTTGAGGGGTTTCAATTTGAATTAAATATTGCACAAGGCCAACCGTAAAACAATTTTTAATTATTCGCACAATGCAAGGACTCTTCTCATAAATTGCTAATTATTTTCACGTAGTAGGTATCAGGAACAGATTGTTAAAAATATTTCTTTTAAAAATTGCGCACTAGCCCTTTCCTGAACAAGGAGTACAATGAATACTTTAAACAAATGCTTCATAAATACACACACCCCGATAACAAAGCATAGGCGAAGGCTGATTTTGACTTACTTCGTAAGAGTTGTAGCATTTTTTTTTTTTTTTGATTAAATATATCCAATTAGTTTGACGTAAGAACCTGTGGGTAATAGTGTGGGTACTATAGCATTTTCATACTTGGTTGCACGATTTCATGGGGAGCAATTTTCTCAAAGAATATTAACAATTTGCCACTAAATCAAACGAGCAAAAATAGATATGTATATAAACTAGTGGGTTTCATAATAATTTTTGTGAATAGATGGAAATATTCAGAAAGAAAGATATGTCCTATAAATCGGTTGACACAATATATAATATGCTAGATATTACCTGCGACTTCGTCCACGTAGATTTCGGATATAAACTTTGTTTGATTTTAAACAGAGAAAGTCAAGTTGGTCCACGTCTGTTCCGATTCTTTTTTAATAAACTATTTCCGGAAATACACATGAAAAAAAAATCCATTAAAAAAGACAGAGAGCGTTAATATTATTCGGAAAAGTCAAAAATAAACAGACCAACGCTCCATTTAAAATCTAACAAAATTTATATCCGAAAACTACACTGACGAAGTCGCAGATAAAAGGCAGTTATTTCCAAAACATTCATTTACGTTAAGAACTTTAGGACACCATATTGAAGTTCACAATTTCGATAGCAGATTTTAAATCAGCGTCTCCAAAAACCCCTATACATTTAGTTACACAGAAACCTGCTCAAGTTGAGAATTTTCAGTCGCCATATAGGATCCGCCATCTTTAATATCCAATTATCCATGGCAGATTCAAGACCAGCGACCCGGAAACGTCTATATGTGTTGTATGTATTCATTAACACGGAAACCCGTTTCACCCATCCAAAGAATTACACCTCCTTTACCCACTTGGGGGTTAAATTTTGAGAAATGCTTAAATGCGTGTTCTATTGTTTATGTGTGTTGTAGAATGTTTATGCAAACGTTTCAATTAAATCCGAACAAAAAAATATTTTTTCCCATGCTAAGATTTGTACTCCCTTTAACCCCTTGGAAGTTGAATTTTGATAAATGTTGAAATATGTGTTCCATTATTTGTGTTGTAAAACGTTTATGCAAAATTTCAAGTAAATCTGGTCAAAAATATATTTTTGCCCATACAAACAGTTATACCCCATTTTACCCCCTTAGGAGCACATTTTCGAAAAATCATCATCCTCCATCCATAGATACGCCGTAAGGGGCACCCGACAAGGAGGAGTTCTCTCTTTTTATAACTGGCGATGTCGTTCGAGGTATAAATCTAACGGCACTCCACATCATTTTCTATTTTCAATTTCGACGTGGAAAAAGAACGAAAAGAGCCGATACTTGGCAACTACCTTCTACGCTTTCAAGTTCATACTTCAAGTGTCAACATGCCAAACAATTCAGAGATTTCAAAGCCTTCTCAAAGGGAAAAATTTACGCCTCGTTTGAAAATAAAGTCTTTGTTTATTCGTTTATTCGCTTAGCACTTACCATTTCCATGAACAAAATTTTGCCCGTCAATTCGATTACATAGCCATCGTCCTTCGTCCTTGCAAAATGTACAAAAAGAGATTTACAGCCGAGTTGGCCTCATGCAAATTAGGAGCTTCACCCGGCCAACAGTGGAGCGCACTTGGACGATGAAAGAGCCCCACCGAAGAGTGTTTTGATTAGCATTTTTGGGCGCCTGGGAGCAAAAAGCAAAAATTATGGAAAACATTTTAAGCTATTTCGAAGGAACACAGGAAGGTAGGGATTCCTAAAAATGCTCTCGAATCTCCTGGTTGCACTTCAAGAACTTCCCGCTGTGCCATTTTCACGGAGCGTAGTAAATCCACCCGCGAGACCTTTTCACGCTTCCAAGTCGATAGTACTACGTCTACCTAGCCATGTTTGTTTACTGCGCGCTTTCGAAATGGCGAAATGGCAAAATGGTTAAATGGGTTCTGCGACCGAACGGGAAAATTGTTTTCACAACAGAAGTTTGCAGAAAGGTTCCGTCTCGCAAGATCTAGGGCGCGGAGGCGGGGGGCGGAACAAATGATTGAGTCGAGCTCGCGGTCTGAAGCCTGCCCTAGGTCCGGAGATGAGAAAGAGTTGTGGAAATATTTGCATAGGAATTTTTGGTGGAGAGCCCATTAAAGTGTAAAAGATAAAAAAATGTCATCAGAGGAGGGAAATGCGATTAGAGATGAACGGCAAGTGTTGTGGAAAATGCCTTTGTAAGTACCCAGCTTCCCAGCTCTATGGGCTCTCGGAAAAATTGGTTGGTGGAAGGTTTAAAGCACACCGCGCAAATTTAAAGTGTAGGATAAAAAAGAGGTATTTCCGCAGCCCTCCATCTCCACAACGCAGCGACTAATACAGCAGAGCCCCTGATGGGACGTTTCTGGGTGCGCGGACTCTGAACCCAAAGACTATACTTTAAACCCTTTGCAGCAAAAAAGCGGGCACACCCACTCTGGGAATGTGATGAGAGGGTAACACAGATATATGAAGCGACATTAATTTCTGCAAATGATAAGGGATCCCTGCGGCATACTGTCCGGCAGGGTAATTAATCCAGCTGACGGGAGATCCCCGCCCCAAAAATGCATTTTATTCCATTAGTGGCGCAGTTCTGGATAATTAGTGAGTGTGCGAGTGACGAGAAAGTTAAATTAATATTTTACACAAATTGCAGGAATTGTCTCTGCAATTAAAATTGCCTTCTAGGTATTGAAATTAATGCGGTGGATCCGGCCACTGCTCGGCGGAGTTGGAACGGGTTCAGGGTTCAGTAGGCGTCGGGCTGAAAAAGCAGGAAACGTGACAATTGAAAAATTGCGACAATTTAAAAGTCCCCAGATTTCTTTTAGATTATGCACGACGGTGATAAATGCGCCTGAATATATTTCCCCTGGTTACGCCACGCCGACTGTGTAGCGGAGACTTGCAAGTTTTCTCATTATAATTTTTTCTTATTTTCCTGCTCCACAAACATTTCCACCCGTTTCTTCCGCTCCCCGTTGCAGAAGGGATTTCCTTAAACGTTCCTGCCGGTCTTCGGCTATGTTCTGAGGACGGGTATCAGCTGCTCTAAGTGCCCTAATATTTGTCTCGCATTAGTTTAAAATGATATGTTCCCTGGATCCCCGTGGAAATGCTTACCACTTTGCCAGAGGGTGTTTTTCATTTCTCACGGAAGAAAACTTTTTCCCATTCAGAGCTATAAATCGCGTGTCGAGGAGATCTTCGATCGGAAATAATTCATACCCTTAGTCAGAAAGGCAGAGCTGCAGAATGGCAACATCACAAGTCGAGAGCAATATTTGCTCTATGCAGGGAAAATTGATAGTCGTTGATGACCTAAATCGGGAAATGGGCTCACAGGAAAATGAGTTGCATTGCAGCTTAACCTCCTTTTTATCGACTGCGCCTCTCTCGACAAATATAGGTAAAAGGGAAGGGCACTGTGACACAGAACGGCAATTATTGTCTGGAAGTGAGTAGGCCTTTTATAAGTTTAAATAACGTTGAGATTGTTTCCACGGCATTATTCTGAATGAATCATATGTATGCCATGCGATAGATGACAGTAGCTGGTGAAGTAAGCACCACCCATATATACTGCGTCGCACACAGGATCTCATTAGACAGATATTCGCGCTTAAGGGCAACGTGTCGGGAATAGTGTTAACAAAAGTATCTCGCCTATTGGCTAAAAAGTTTTCTAGGGCACAGCAATTATTTACTATGACATTATATAAGAGTGCTGGTGCATTTGAACACTTTTAATAAAAAGTATCTTTATAAAGTGTAATTGTTGATTTTTCCAAATTTTCAAAAAATTTCCTCTGGGTTGCAAATTTATCGCAATGTGGCGACCATTATAAATTTCCAAATTTTAATAGCAGATTCTAATTTAACTGCCCCAAGAACATCATTTCAACTTATTTGAGTTTACTTTAAAGAATGGATAAGCCCTGGAACCGTCGGGCGCTATTCAGCTAGTCAAATATAAACAAGATTTTTTATCCTGAGCGAAGAATATTGTTCGAAGCGGGTGGCCACCGCTAGGCGCATTTAGTGGGGATGTCAGGAGTAGCGAAGGGAGACCAACTGACAAGCCTCGCCAGACGCAGTCGTCGTATCTTCATCGTAAACCTTTAATGATGTCATTTAAACATACCCTACTTCCGTTGGTTGGTTACTTTCTGTACTAATAAGGAATACATCTGGAGTTCCGCAGGGTAGGCATCGTGGGCCTCTTTTACTTACCATCTACATATATCAATGCTGTTTCCGTCGTACCAAATCACTCTAAAATTGTATACTATGCTCACGATTATAAAGGGATGTTTCTTACGAGTTAACAAAGCGAGAGATTTTGGTGTCATACTTAACTCTCATTGCTTTTTTGAGCATTACATCGATACTGTTGTAAACAGAGCTCCCCTTTGTGATTTATTAAAAGAGGGTCTGAGGAGTTCGATGATTCTTATATCTATCGACTTGTCTTTTCGCGTATGATAAATAAAAATATCTCGTTTATAATTTGATTAACCGTCGTATCCTACGATATATGTATTTAATCTCTTTTCAGCTCTACACTCACAATTAGTTCAGCGAGTTTCGAACCTTTTTAAACCATTATCCTAAAAATATGATTTGTCGAATTCCACACAATAGGTCTTTGTTTCGGCGAGGACCTCGTGGTTGGACATAGAAATAGGCTTTGCGCCAACCCCTTTTTTATGCTTGGAAACAAAAAAAAATCACAGGGTCAAATGATGGCGTATTGTCATGCTGGAAGAGCAATTTTTTCTTTGAAAAATTTCAATTCAGCTTCAAATAAATAACCCACCCAATAAATCAGCATAGTATTCTCCGCGTTTGTCTCCCGTCTCTGAATAATAATCAATTAAAATCATGCCAGAAAACGGTGGCAAGACTTTTACCAGACTTTTGTTTTCTTTGGTGCACGTTCGCAGGGAGAACGTGCTGACGTAACTTTCATGTTTTCTTCAACTGTCATATAATGCCGCATAATCTCACTCGGATTGCGTTTAAACATTGCTTCGATGTGTTAACGCAAATCTGTTTTTCGTCAACAGTTAGCGAAGCCAAAACCCTTCCCGCCGATACGTTTTCGTGCCCAATTTCTGATAAAGAATAGTTTGTACAAATCCAATTGAGATTTTCATGTCATCAATTTCTCTTATCAGCTACCGATTTCAAATAAAGGCTACCATTATGAAGGCGATTACAAAATCGTGTTCGAGAAACTTAACACATGATTTAATTAAAATCGTATACCATTTTATAGTGCCACTACGCACTAGAATATTTCCGAAAGCTGCCTTTATACGATTGGATCTTCAGAATCTGACGTTAAAATAGTCTTTAAGCAAAGCACGTTGTATACATTTAAGTATAATTAAATGAAGGACTGTATTCGTGCACTCCGCAAGCATTAAGATGGTAAGACGCCCGGGTATCTTAAGGTTAATCCGCTTCTGTAAAATCAAACTCACCTTGCCTGCAGCAGTAACGACCATTGCACATTTCATTTATATAGTATATGTAGTTCGAATCATGTAACATGTGTAATACCCTAAGAAAACCAGTGGCAGGGTACACAGTAACCTGAAGGAAGGTCCCCAACATCCTCATTAAGTCACATAATCCGGCGGGATGTGTGAGCTCAGGAGCCATAAAGGGAATTACAGTAAATTTCAATTGCTCGTAACGAGCTGTTTACCCTTATTTATAAATAAATTTGTCAGCAATAATCCCGACTATTACGCGTCGTGATTGTGGCGTTCCGGTCCACTTGTCGGTACTTTATTTCCAACAATGAGCAGTTTTCGAGCCAGTAACCTGGTAGAGACGCTGCAGCTTCTACCGGCACCGAAAATTAAAACCGCTGAACTCTAAGGATAATGGGTTTCGGAAATACCCAAAATAATTGCACGGAACGCTCATTTCTCCACAAAAGGGCTGCCGTGTATAGCAAACAAAGCAAGAGGCTTCTCCTATCGGGCATTGTAGAGCGTCCCGAAAAGTTTCCAAACTAAATTTGTTTTAACGGCTCAATTCCTTAACGACGAACAACTGTGACGAATCACCCTGGCCAAGAAGTTTTTAGAAAACGAGCTCTTTAGGTACCTAGTACTCCCGAAGTTGATCGCCGTAACAGCTAATTCGGCAAACTCGCTTTAGAAATTAATTACAGTTTCGACGAGTTCATTCCAAAGTTGAACGGTCCTTGGCGCGCAGAAGTATCTGAAGGTGTATAAATTCTGCCGTGGCAAATTCAATTATTACCTCGCTCCAGCCGAAGCTGGAAAGTGTGAAAATTTTCGAATAAAATTGGAATAATACGGTACATTAGGCCAATAAAATCCCACGGAGTTTTTATTTAATTTATTTCGGCCTCCTTCCTTATCGGTAACACAATCAGGTGGACTATACAGGTGGGCGGGAAGAAAGGAAACATCGTTATGTAATGCCGTCAGGGCGAAATCCACGAAATGTACGTCCAGGAGTCAGCAGAGGAAATTTATACGCTTGCAGAGCACCAGAGGCAAACAAGCCCAAACTCTATTCCCGTGCAGAAAACGTAAACAAGAAACAAAGCAGAAGTAATGCTGGGGATAAGGTAAACATCAAACGAATCGAAAAGAACTCGCACAGCAAATTCGTTGTATTTCGAGAATTTAAATGGCCCAATGTAGGCGGCCAAGTGGGAGTCCTTCTTCCCCTTACCTACATCAAAACAACATCGCTGGGTGGACCTGAACGCCGGATTTCGATGCTGCAGAACAGGGATATCGGGTAATAAAGCAGCCATCGAAATGGGAAACTGTCGAGTGTCCCAGCTATCTGAGGATAAAATCAATTTTTATGAATTCATCTTACGCCAGCCATGCTACCGGAGTACCACAAGGCACCACCACAGACCTTCACTTTATACCATCGAGGGGGTGAAAGCCGATTATGAAACCGAATCTCGTCCGAGAAAAACATGGACGGCAACGGGTCCGTCTGGATGGCAAGGTTGACAACTTCTGCTTCGAAAACGCAATCCCTGTTTTGATTTCCTGCAATAATCCGGAGTGAAAGAAGAAAACATTTCCAGGTACAGTGGACAAACCATCGCAGCTTCCCCCTCAGTTCCATGAGAATTATTTAATGCGTATTTCAGTCGTTACCCGGGATTATCCGCCTTATTGCACAGCAAGGCCACTGGATAACGTGCCGATTTATCGCAGCCACCTAATCCTAATGGAGCAAAGCTTTTAAACGTTAATGCATTTTTAAAGCACCCCTCCCTGTACGCTTCAGTTTATGGGCTTTTCCGGGCCAAGCTTTGTTATGTCTTTTTTTTTTGTTTCTGCAACTATGGAGATATCGCACATAATTGGCGCAACAATTTCATGGAAGGGACCTGATAGCTTTCATAAAATTTCAGTGGGTGTAGGGCTGCTAGGGGTTTATCTGCAGCCAATAGAATTTTAAGCAGCTCCACAAGCACACAATTTATGAAAAGTTCGATTTTCCATCAGGAAGGGATTAATATCAAATTTTTAAAATTTTTAGCTTCCCATCTCTGCCAAATTCCACGCATAGAGGGTTCTCCACTGACCTAATTAATTGTTAAGTCCAAAAGGCTAACTCATAGTTTCAGTTTAAGCTCAGCTCATCTATTCATGTTCGAGGCGACATTTTAATTCTTCTTCCACTATATAATCAAGAGAGTTTAATTCAGAAAGTGAATATTAAATGCAATATAAAACAATGTAAATTTGACAGTGAAAAAATAAAGTAGATAATTTTTGTTCTGTCACGATTTCATTATTCAATTATAAATTATCAAATTAGATTTATTACTAGCTAGTCGAAAATATATTTGAGTTGCGTTTTAGCTTATCATACAAACACTTCTCTATAGACATAACAAGAAGACTAAGTCTTGCCAACATTTAATATAAAACTGCGCAAAATGTTGGAAAATTTAAGATCTGAAATACGGATCTAGATTTAGAGCCAGATAGAGAGCTGGGTTAATTCTTTGTTGTTGTAAACCATGTAAAAATTTGAGCGTGAGCACGACCCGAGTGATAAAAACGCAGCTATGTGTGCTTCCAATCTAACAAAAGCGATACATCTTCATGGTTAAGGCTTCTAAAAAAACCTCAAAATCGGACCAGGTTCGTAAAACGTCTAACGCAAGACCGCACACAAGTGTTATTATTAGTCAAAAATTATTGTAGTTTAGATGACGCGACCTTCAAAACTCCTTACGTGGTATAACTAGGGTTGCGAACCCTACTACGATCAGATCCTTGGACAATCTACAATTTTCTCAAAGATCTTGAACACTACCGAAAAAACTGAAAAAGTTGCACCGTAAAAGAGACATCTGAACGTAGGAGAGCGTAGGTCCATCTTACGAGAAGCATCAAATTCTTCGAAAAATAAAGGAAAAAGTTGAGACAACAAGTGTTCGAACAGTGCCCGCATCTCCGATGGCAACAACTTTAGAAGAAACCTCGTTTACTTCAACGTCAGAAATTTGGGAGTATGAAATGTTGTCGATCTCATTTTGATTGGGAGGAGGAATAGCAAGTGACAAGGAAAAATTTAAAATATTTTAATTTCAGCATTACTTGCATGATTTGAGGAAATTTGTGTTGTGTTATTCACATCGTCATACCGCTATTGGTTTTGTAATGGTATGGTAACGGGCGACGATGGATTTTCCAACAAGCCATCCATGAAGCATGAAAAATGTTTAAGTTAAAATTGCTAGCACGATAACAACCTACCCCCACCTCGTTTTTTAAACTAAATACGTGACATGAACCTAACCTCAAATTGAATCAAAATAAATAAGGAACAGAAACGTTCCTTACATATACATAGGTGCATCTTTTGGTAATATAACTAATATGTTTTACATATACGGCATCGGTCAAGAAAACAAATTATATGTTTATAAATAATTAGGTCCTAATTTGACCAAATATGTGAGCTCTGGGGCTTAATGTGACACCCTGGCCCTGTAACAACTAACCCCAGTCTTCCCTACTACTATATATATTTTTTTCTTTTTTCCTGATATACCTACTATATTTTTATGTATATTGGGCTCGAAACTACTATATTTTGTTTACAAAAAGTCCTAGGTATAACGCTTAATTCAGATGAGGGTGTAAATCAATCAGCACCTTGCTCAGTTTTTCGCCGATAGAACGATTAACATAAAGGTTGTTATACTCCATCACTATAACGTGAGGCCACATGCCGTGACAACCACCCCACAAAAAATTGAAAACTCAGATTGAAACTTTTTCTCCACCCTTCACATTTACCTGATTATAATCTTTTCAGATCATTACAGCTGCAAATAATGGAATTCTTATAAAGAAGTGAATGGCTAAAATGAAACAAATTTTAGCGAATTTTTAAAGGAGGAAAAAAAATTGGCGACGAGATGGGAAAGGGTAAAAGGTAATGATGGTGATTATATTATATTGATTAAATGCTTCATGCCTTTTGAAAACACACATACAAAATTATGCATTAACACAAAACGACATTACTTATGGGCCTCTATAATCATGAGAATCCATGCGTATCGGTACCTAATGTAACCCTGTCAAATCTCCTACACGTATATGTACTTTTGTTATAAAAGGATAGACAGGCAAACAGAACATACTCAGGCTTTGAAGTTCCTTTCCGAACTTTTAAGACAGAACTCTGAAAATAGTGAGAGTTGGGAGTTCCTTAATTTTATTTCCAAACACTCTCATTTTCGGCAAATCCGATTTGTCCCAGTATTTTTGTCAGTTTGATCCTATTCTCTGCTGTGTCTCCGCCTCTGACAACCCGTCGTGCCCGCCAGTCTGTAAACCAACTAAAGAAATCAGAGAATCCCATTGTGACACTACGAAACACATGTGTGATTGATGCCAAAGCTACGGAAACTTCAATTAGAGTAAAAGCTCCAGCGCAAATCCCATTCCCATGGAGCCAGCAAAGCCACAATGTGACGCGATTTGCGTTTCATATCACAAAACAAAATTGTTCCGCCCGACTGCTCTCTGAGGACAACAATAAAACCTTCGGCACGCAGTTAAAAGTTCATTAAGAGAAATTAAAATCTCACCGCCGAACAGAGCTTTGATGCCTGCAGGGTGGTGACGTATGCGGCTTAATGACGATTTTTTTTAACTTGAGGCATTTATAGGGACAAAGCGGACTGAACGCACCTTATCGCCGGAAGGGCACGTATAAAATTCGCGTATTTCAACGGTAGCACTCTCGTAAAAAATTATTTATGGGTGGTAGGGAATTCGACAGGAAAATTTATGAATATTCGTTTCGCCATTGTTCGCAATCGTTTCGTCATTTGCGCCGGCGGGCGTGAGAAATGCTCGTAATAACCGCTGTGTAAAGAGCAAAAAGAAGTAATAATAAAACGGCGGACAAAAATTTAATTCAAAGATCGTAAAACTAAATCGATTCGTGGACGACGGCCGGGGAAGAGATTCCCGAATTATGACCCGCTGGGGGCGTTCGACAATGGTCTTTCGAAAACCCATTGTTTGTAGACCGGTATTTGATGGATTTGATCAGGCTCCGGTTTTACAACCATCCCCCGATTTTATGTGCCGGGATGGCTGGCCGGATGAGCTGCCTTCGGTGATTTAATGAGTCATGGCACTAACATTTTACGAGATAAGGCCGCGCTAGTGAATGGGTAAGTGGCAGAACAACCGTTATAGTTTGCTATTAGCACAGAAATTACTCGTAGATACAAATTCTTCGATAACCTTCATGTTTTTTAATGAGGTGCTGCCTTTTAATTTTTACCCACAGCAAATTGACTTGAAATTTTATTGGGAGACCCGTCGGGGCCTCATGTCTGGCGGGCACGTTAGAGCCTAATTGGATGGGTAGGCAGTTTGCTCGCAAGGGATCAGTCTTCCTAAACATCAAATCTGGAGCAAATTGGCTTTAAAACAACCAGTGGGGATCCCTCCGTACGCTTGAATCCAATTTGGATATTTGGATAAAAAAAAAGTGCAAATAAGACCCATTTATTTCCAGACGAGGAGGAGAAGTATCGAAAAACGCGATATCCGAGGGCCTTTATTTTCTGCCGCATCAAATGCTCGGATCAAGAAGAATTGCAGAGTTCTAAAAAAAAATTGCTTGGAAAATTCTTGGAACAATTACTGATACGAATTTTCACACCAGCAAATCTTGAATAAAAGTACGATGATATCAAAAAACGTTGAAACCGAATACGAACACAGTAAACTTCACATGTAGACTTCCATGCCGGGTGAATTATTTAAATAAAGCACCACGTATTTTTATCATAATTATTAGGATGTTGCATATTTAATGTCGAATTTTTCTATACCATGGAGACAATCACGATTTTGGTGAAACTGCCAATAGAGGGCAGACAGGGTTTAGGAATAAGTAAAGGCATCATAGCATTTGGAGCTGAAGCTGTGAGCGATCGGTAGTTCACAAACTTCGAGAGATATGCGCCGGTATAATTCACTATTCCTTCCTAAAACCGGAAACTTTTAAAATCGATGCAGTTACTCGTATATTTAGCAGACCGTCGAATCACGACAGTTTTAAGATGTGGAAAGTGGTTCGACAGCATCTCGCAGTAGCTTTCCCATTTCATATGTCGCTTATTAGGAAAAGCGAACTCTGGAAGTGGAGGCGTGAGGTCTGAGTGGGATTTGAACCCGGGACTTTTGGATCAGCAGTCTAGCACGCTTTCCACTAGACTACTCGCGTTCGCTACCTCTAATGTACTTTTGCGAAAGCAGACTAATTTTTGACTAAGGAATAAGTGAATATTGAAGGGAATAAGAAAATAAATGTTTATCAGAAAGTTTTAAACATTTAAATCCCAGCATTATTACGGGATAAAATATAACTGCACAATATCAAATAAAAAAGACAGCATTTTACAAATACAAACACACTGTAGTCCACTTTTGTTTAGTATTTGAAAGTTTAGTAATAGGAAAGGAGAATTAAAATATATTTCTATGTTGACATGACTTTTGTCCCCAAGCAACTTCCATTCATATCCCCTCGGCATATGCATGTTTGTCAAATTCCTTGATATTCCTTGAGAACCTGCCATATTGCACTTTCAGCAAATTTACGGTAAAATGAATATTTAAATGCAATGATGCATTCTGTTACAGTCCGTTATCAATCGTGGGAAATGTCGACCTGTGCTTACCTCAACCGGAATTGATTTTCCGTGAACCAAAATCACTGGTGCTTTTGAGTATCTCAAACGAGGTAGAATATTTGCCTTGCAAATTATCCTGGGCGTCCTTGACATTTTCATTGTTTCACGTTCGACTCCACCGCCCAGGTGAGAGAATTCAATTATTTGGTAAATTTTTGATGATTCTAAAAATTGTCAACACTTTGTTTTGGAATTGCCTTAAATTGCGCTGTTTAAATATTTAAGAGCCTCTGGAAGCCACATAGCCGACAGCACCTATAGGCCTTTTAACGAACCTTATAAATATAAATTGAACTGAACAAGTAAAACGGATATTAATAATTAAGCTCGCCCAATTTCTTCTAATTTCGCCCCTAAAAAAAAAATTTCAGCAAAGTAAATGCGCCGTTTTCCGAGCAACCACACCTTAACAACAGGGGGAATTTGGGATCAAGGTGAGGAGGCAGAGGGAATAAAGTCAGACCATAAGCTCTAGCAACCCCTTTTTGTCCGTTTTAAGAAAGTGATTTGCATATTCCTTTAGCAGGAATGAAAAACATGATTTTGCTCGGCTTGAGAATCCCCGGTTCTAAGAAGGGTACACATAATCCAGGTGGATTACGGGGGATCTTCCAGAGGCCTCCTACGACTCGTCCACATAAATTAAAGGTCAATTTAGGTAAACTGCGAAAATTTCCAGATACTAAAACCATATTTAAGACATCCTCTGCCTAACCGCTACTGAGGAAGATGTGCCCGGAACGCACCGGGAAGATGATGAATGTTCGGCGACATTTATGTCGAGAAGTGAAAGAACGGAGAGGAGGCCCACAAACCCCAAGTTACAGCTTTTATTTAACAAAAGACTTTTGTCACGCCAGCCTTGCTGTAAATGTACATGAGTGGAATGAAACATGAATACTTTGGCTCTTGAATGGCATCCCCCGCAGATTGCGAAGACAGGGGGTAGAAGCTAGATGCCACTCTGAATAAAATTTTACTAACTTCGACCCCTGAAACATTTGAATGCAAATGGCTTTTAAATATATGCGAATTTTCCGAGTAAATCACCATTGGATTTGCGATCCAAAATAGAAATGAGGTGTAGAGGTGTTAAGGTGCATCATTTGCCATGATTTCAGAAGCCAGAAAATGTAGAATCCATTAACTCAGAACATTCTTGATATCGATTTTCGGTTCAAAACTTCATTTTAAATATATTGCTGGAGCAAATAAAATCTCATACACGTAGATATTATACTACGGATAATTTGCACAATTTCCAATCCGAAAGATTTTTATTTTATCACATGAATGGTAAACTTATATTTAGTTAGTTTAGTTGGCAGTTAATGATTTCATCATAACTTAATTCTTTTATTTAATCTCACCCAATAACAATTGTGACAGTGAATGTCTAGGGGTCTCCACGAAACGATCCAAGATGGTGGATCGCATATATTGTATCTGAATTTTTTTTATCAATTTACTATGTTCAGTATGATTGTGGATCGTCAAGCTTTGTCGTTTTTTGTTTTTTTCAAATTTTTCATGTAATGGCGACTACCAAAACAAAAATTTTGATTGCTCGACACTGTTTGACGACTTCCATGTCATGAAATAAATGAAATTATTGGAACAAAAAAAAAACGACTACGCTTGACGATAGCCGATAGTCCACAGTACATTACCCCTTTTTCAATTCTTTACCACATATTTGAAACTACGTGAGTGGCTTCATTTTTGCGGGTCTACCAGCAAAATTGAAAGGTAATTTATTAAGAAAAATAATGCTGCAATCGACGATATATTGTGTCGCGCGCTATGTGGCATGTCGCGCCCTCTTGTTGAAATCAAAACTCTTCTGCATTAACGCCATTCAACTGGGAAACGAAAAAAATCAATAATAATGGATCTAGAGCGCTCTCGATTGACGGTAATGTTCTTCGCCGGCATCAACTTTGAAAAAATAAGAGTCAATCATTCCGGCAGCCCCAATAGTAACTTTTAGTGGATGTAACGGCACCTCAACGAATTCTTTTGGATTTTCTACACTCTGAATCCGGTAAATTTATTTATTGACATTCACATTCAACCAAAAATGAGCATACAAAATGTTGGTGTTGCAAATAACCAGGATTTTCGAAATAAAATTGCAAAATTTTTAAGTGTTGTACAGGCGTAAGTCTTATTCATTGTGAAATGACTAAATGTTCTGAGCACAAATAAACTGCCAGCTTTAAAGTTGACTATCATAAGAAATAGTATTGCCAATTCGAAAAACGAGCCTCGAAATAAAACAACCTAAGTATTTTCCTATTCAGTAATTATAATGACCCCTTAATGACATATAGTTGTACCTCCTTTTGCCTTTTGAAATTGAAAGGAGGAAATCTCATAAATGTCTCAGTTAGACTGGCAGTCAGTCTAGAAAAGGAATCATTTTTCAGTTGGTTCATCCTTGCGAAATAAGTAGAGACACACTAAATATAATTGAATAACGTCTCTCTACATTAATGGGCAGCCTTACAGCGCTCTATTGCTCCTCATTTTTCATTTTCTTTGCACTTATTTTCCAAAGCTTAAAAATTCTCAAATGAGAAATGAGTCTGCACTAAAAGGTTACATTTAAGGAAAAAATAAACCCCACTGGCGAATTAAACTGCATTTAATTTGGCAAAAATTATTCATTTAATGTTCCGTTTGTCCCCGGCCAGAGATTCACTTTTCCCGGATGAAAGGTTGAAAGTTAATTGGAATTTTTGCCTCGATATCAACGGAAAGGAGCACCTGAATTATTCAAATGTGCACGGAGCTCCTACTTCTTTCGAAATATGAAAAGAATTTCATGAGCTTAATACGCTTTTAGTTTCAATTCCAGTGGCACTTCCATTACAGGCCCTTCTTGCACCACGAGTGAGAGGTTCGCAGGAGCACCGAAAAATTACCTAGACGAGGCTGTTCTCTAGGGCGCGCACTTCGAGGGGGCTCACTGGAAAAAGTACCTACCACGAGAAGCACCCCCGGCGGGGTATATAAGTATGTGAGTTTTAATATGCTCTCGCTCCTTAATTAAACTTGTTGAACGTTTGCAATGGATGCTGCTGATGGCTACAGCAAAAATGTTTCAATGTTCTCGCAGCTTTCCTTGCTTGTGGTGCTCTGGAGATTTTCGGCTTCCTTCTGTGGCAACCAAAAGGATAGCGAACCCGAAGTCTGTGCCCTCTGAATTAGCGGATACCATAATTGGCGAATCGTAATGATCTGCGTATTTTAAATTAACCCACGGAAATTCCTCTGAATTAATTTTGAGTAATTGGATGTTTAGGGTGGGCTTCCCTGGTTGGTGCCTACATATGTACATCCTGAAGCAGTCCGCAGTGGGACATTACGAATCCATTCGTTTCCGGATAATCCAAGTGGGAGGCCGAGGCAGATTGTTAGCATATCTCGGGGGATTTGAGTTCAAATATTTTGATTTCCCCAATGGCTTTGTAACATACTTAAAATTGATAAAATTGAATTTATTTTTAAAGTCACATTTAAAACAAAAGTACAACCAGATGCAAATACGAAAATGGCGTCTAAAGAATGAACATGACTAGTCTAGTGGTAAGAGTGCTAGTCGGCCATTCCAAAAGTCCCAGGTTCGAATCCCACTCGGACTCCACGCTTCCACTCCCAGAGTGCGCTTTTCCTAATAAGCGACAGATGGAAGCCCCATCTATAAGGATAGATACTGCGGGCTAATCACCCAGCATAGAAAAACATAAACCGTTCAAGAAACGGAAGCAAAGCCTCGAAGAGTTCTATGCTCTCCTAAGTGGATTGAAGAAGGAAATATTTCTTTTTGCATTAATGCCCCTCTCTTCACATTACTGAGAATACCTGCCTGCACTGAGTGTGCAAGTCCGAAGACTATCTACACCACACATCACGGAATTGCCTAAGCCAGTCCCATATTCCATCCTTTCTATTCTCTGTAATTTAAGTGGTAAGTTTGCAATGTCTGCTTGTGTCTATAACATGCCTACTCTGTCTATGTTTGCGTATGTTTATTATGCCTCTACGTGTAGCCACGTAGGCATCGTTTGTAAACACACAACGCAAACTTAAATGGATATACCTACGCTGAGCTAATTTACTGTTAGCTAGCTTAAGATCAATTAGTAAGCGGGCGAATAATTCCAAGCCTATCTAGAAATATGAACGTGCCAGCTTTCACATTTTACTCATAAAAACAAACATTGGAAACAAAAACCTCTTACTAGCCTCAGGCATATTGCATCCTTTACTAACGCCGCGCCGCCTCTTCCTTGTCTGAACAAAATAACCGACACGTGCAGGTTACAATTCAAATACGCAAACCCTCGAACGTTGACATATCGTGGCCATAATTCAGACTTTATTGCATTTCCATATGTTCAACACTTCCTGAACGCTCAAAAAGTGGAAACCGGAAGGGCTGCCGGGGGCTTAGGGTGTGCATGTACCTTCTCCAGCCGTTGACCGGGTGTTCTTAATAGGGGCTCCAAAGTTTAAGGAACTGCGGCAGAGGCAGAACACGTTTTAAGGAAGGCAATAAAGCTGTGCGTTTCCCTTTAATACCGCCGATCCACTCCCAGATATAACCGTCCAAGTTTTGTAATTATTACTGAGATACGGGGCTGGATTAACCGATGTTAATTGGGTTTTCGGACGTGGACCGAGGTCGATATGGTGGGGGGGTTTTGAAATATTACGCTACAGTATGAGATTGGACATGCGATACAACCTCTGCGAGGCAGTGGGATCCCGGGCCGCAATGTGCACGTCGCACAAGAACTGTATTGGATTAAAGTGCTGGGTGTCATTTATCACCCCAAATGCGGCCCCGACACTTCCGATCAAGGCACCAAAAAACAGGTTCTAATCTGGGTGTGGGGGCGGGGCCGACGACGACGTAAGCGTTTTTGACAAAAGACGTATCTCTTTCAACACTTGTGATATTTTCACTGATTCGAACATCTGTACGTTCATTGGGGCCATCATCGGATAGACGATTTTTCCGGTCAAAGCGAGCCTTTTTGTTCGTCCCTGCAGAGCGTTTTTCGAAATTCCTTCCGATAAAATCGTTTACTGCTAAACGATTTGAAGACACAATGGCTGTGCTGTTCGTTTCCGTCCGCACTTGTCTCTGCTGGTGGGAGGAAATGAGCGAAATAAAAAGATTTCGGGGAGGAAGCAAAAACGGCACATCATTAGGAAGCGGAACCTCCAAAAACAGGTTGTTATTGCAGGCGACGACTGGTAGACGGTGGTTGGCGGGCAGTGCCGATTCCATCCAATATTTTGGCGCTGTGCCCCCTTTTAGCGCCACTAAATTGCTTTGTGCGGAGGCATTTGGTACACATACGTCCCTTGTTGCTCTAATTGAAATACTTGGTGCCGAGTTTATCGTTCCATACATGGGCGCTGTGCCGTAAATTCGGGGGACTGGTTATGACATCAATACCTTGACGGTTTAATTGTCTACTGTTTGATGTGCTCGTAAATTCCAATCGGATTGGATGTCCCTGATTAAACAACATCGTACCCACGCCCTTTGCTTTGGCATGCATTCAAATGTATGGTAATTGTAGCCAGAACAGAAATTTCGTCACATTCTTGCAAATATCTTGTGAAACTCAATTAAAAGTTAGGGACAATATCAAAGAAGTGCAAATACACACTTCAGGTCCAGAGTTTCTGTTCACTTTCTTTTCAACGCTCGACTTTTGGCGCTTATTGAAATTTCTTGTAAATACATACTTGACGCCTGCAGCATTTTCCACGAAGTTTCACAATTCAGGAGCAGTTCAATCACGTATACTGAGGAATTGTGTGGCGTAGAGCGCTATTCATATTTAGCTTACAAAAAGTTACAAAAATATATTTGCAAGTCAGGATGTTTAGGATGCATGCAAAGTTTGTAAATGCATAATAAAAATAATTTTGTGGTTTTTTTACCAGCAAAAACTCCACCCGTCTGCGGTTCCACGAAGAATGCTCGAAGTGCGATGTTTCAAATTATAAATTCATTGCTAACTTCTGCTGCATTTGTGATGTTTCAATTCACTCTAGGACTCCAGCATCGCTGCCGTAAAGAAAAGTCAACTAATACCTATTTACTGTAATCTTCTAATTATTTCTTAATTAATATCAAAAAGGGTACGTAAGACAACCGGTCATTTCAACTGCTTTCTTATGTTAGCGACATTTCAAAACTTTGATCATGTACAATATTCAATAGAATATATAAAAGTGGAACAAAACTAAGCTAGAAGATTTGACCCTAACTAAAAAAACTATTTCAATGAATTCGTATCAGATAAGCAAGAAATGTACAATAAGTACCATGTATAAAAACAAAAGAAAAACAAAATGCAACGCAAGAAAACATGTAAAGTGCTCGCTGTCCCCAATTTCATTAGTGAAAAGCAACCAACCATTCCTTTTGAATTTGCGTTTAGATTTGTTTTCTATTTCATTATGTTAAAAACCCGATACTGTTACAGATGTCTTTTAGACTTGCTATGAGAAGGGCCCGATGTTCGGAAACCAGTACTCTAATTGGACGTGCTGCGATCTTCTGATTTAGAATTTCCCATACTGTAACGGGCTTGTTATTTACGATGGATATTAAATTGTCAATGGTGGTTTCCGAATTAAAAAAACAGTCAATGAGTTCATGAGTTGTTACCTTGCCCGAAATGAGGATTACACAGATCAACATTTTCTCGAAGCGAAATTAAACTCCCAACTCTCGCATAAAAAACTACAAAAGCTTGCCCAAGTTACTGACTTCAAAAGCGATCCCAATTTCGAGAAGTGCAACTTAGCTGTGGCTACCCACAGATCGAGAATTGCTTTAATCCATTAAACCACTTTCCTCAAAGGATTCACTTCCAACATTCCAATTTTCCTTCCCTCCCGGTAAGCCCGCCTGACCTTGTCCAAATAGAAGAAGCTCGCATGCAAAGAGCCAATAAATTGACGAAATGGCCATTGTAATTTTCATTATCTCGGTCGAAACTTCATTCGTCCATTCGGGAGGGCATTACTGGACTACGGTGGCAAAAGCAGCGCGTCGAATAATGCTTTTGAAACTGCCCCACTATCTGGACTGGAAAAGTCCTCCGGAGATTCCGCCACCCCGAAATCTAGGGAAGCGGGTAGCACAGCACTTGCCAAATACGTCACGTATTGTGTTACGTAACACCTCTGGGAGGTACGTGCACCCCCAACCTCCACGTATTTTCTTACAAATTGCCGCATTTGTTCTGCAGTTATGCAAATACGCTATATGCGTACAGAGAGTTACTGTGAATCTCTTTGTTTTTCAGCTTTTTCTCTTTTTTCCGCCCACCGCGAGATGACAGCTGAGTGGGTTACATACCATCATTCGAATGCATGGCCTACTTCGTCCGCTTAAAAATTCGTCTCCAGTGTAATTCTGCCCATTTTATGGCTCCATCGAAAAAAAAAGAAAAAAAAATTTTTCGTCAGGTTACGTGGAGTGTGCCGGGCAGTTTCCCTTAACTTCTGGCGGAGGACAGAAGTGTGCTACTTTTCATCATATTTTAAGTGCACTCAGGGGTATTGCATGGCCCCAACTTTCAAGCGAGAAACTGTTGCTGTCCGTGGAAATTATCAAATGTCCCTAAGAGAGGAATTTCAGCCGCGCGAAATGTGAAACATTTGCATTAAAAGATTTATTGTTTATTTCCCAGCAATGTTTTCGCCGTGCAACGCCATTTTCATGGTCGTGACTCAGTTCGCGACGTACTTAAGCCAACTACGGGGAAAAGCATGCATCTTCCATTATTTGGAGAGGACTGACTCCCTGCTCGCTTCTTACTGGCTTGCTTTAAAGATCTTCTACGAGTACATCCACTGCAATTAGTACTATACTCTAGCTGCTCTCATGCGAGGTAAATTTTGAACTTTAATTAATTGTCGTACGTTTGGAGCTTCTCGAAGGAAGAGGATGCTGCCAAAGTTAAATTTGATATTTTAGCTTAGCTCTGCGTAAAGTTTCGCCGACTGACGTTTCAACGAATTAATTAACCAAATTGGCACACTAACATGTCCTGTGGTAGGATGAACATAAAAAGTCTCGTCCTTTAGTCACTCCTGGATTGAACTTCACGAGGCTTGAACTCAATGGAAACAAATGCAGGCATGTTAAAATTCTGTTGCCACAATGCCACTTTCGTTTTGGAGAGCGGAGGACGTCCAACAGATCATTGTATAGGCTACTTCAGCAATTTGAAGTAATATAAATTTAGTGTAATGTTTAGCCACGCGCGGTACTCGACGAACGCTGCGGCTAAAAATACTCATTTTGAACAATTTCACGTGAGATGGGGGGGTCGAGCCAAATCTCACGACATTCTTCACGTATTTAATGGACGCCTCCTTTTCTTCTAGCTTTTGTCATTTTTGCATATTACGCAATTTTTTTGTTCAATTTTAATTTATTTATTTTTCTTATTTTTCTTGTATCTTATTTCACATTCTTTATTTCAACTGGAAGTAGTACTTTTATATTAGCTGAATTTTATATTTTTCCTCTCAACTCACCACATTGAATTTTGTACGCAAAAGATTGATTATTCTTTGTACGTAATACCCAATAAATATAATATTATTATTATTAAACTATATTTCAGCCGCCTTAAAAGAAAGAACATGCGTCAAGTTGCATAAAATTTACGGCGGCAATGTTCTCCAAGAGCGTCAGCGATGGCACACGAAATTTCGTGTTGGAGTTTTGATCTCAACGACACTATAATGACATTCAAGACTGTGGGCTAGGTGTGAGAAAATCTCTTATACAATCTCTTGCCGAAGCTTGTGGTATCTGATAACAGCCCACACGGCTGTCGAATGATTTGACTCCTTAGGCTAAGTTTCTCAAGATTTTTAATTTTGT
Source organism: Neoitamus cyanurus (assembly GCA_947538895.1). NCBI lineage: Eukaryota > Metazoa > Arthropoda > Insecta > Diptera > Asilidae > Neoitamus > Neoitamus cyanurus. Next base: position 37,936,724 of record OX384543.1, read on the forward strand.
TTTTTATGCTCTAACGACTTCTATCACACGATTTGGTATACTTTTTACAAGTTTTCTTAAAATTTCTAATCCGATTGAATCGCGTCCCTCCTTTCAGTGCTACCTTAAAGTCGTTAAGATTCAACCGTCGATTCTTCTGAATTTTCCTGTAGCACTTATTTACTTTACCATTCTGAAAGTGTCGTTCTTATGTTCGGAGACAAAATATCCTTGTATAATCAATATCCTGCACAGGGAACTAATTTTTATTGTTGGAGAATATATTTCTGCCTAAATGGAAAAGCCAGATTATTTGTGCTTGGATTTTTTAACATACTTTGTATGTACTGGTTTTGGTGAAGCACTTTTTATCCGAGCGAAGGCTTTAATTTTAAGAGGTTTACTGAAATTACAGATTCTCTATATCTGCATTAACATAGTAAGTGCACAACAAAAGCTTACGCATACCGAATTTTCAGCACCAATTAAAAGATGGCCTGATTTTGTTTTAATATCCAAGTAAATCCGAAACATGCCACGGGATCATGCAATAAATGCTTACTTACCACAATTACATAAGTTGCACTTCGGTAGGCAACAACTTAAGCAAATTATCGCAGTCCCCTTATTTAAAAAATTGCCAAGCTTTGTGAGGAATTACGTTAATGGTTTGTTTTGCACGCGAAGTACACCTCTCGGGTGAAGCCAACCCTTTCAGCGGTCTCATGAGCACATATAATAATTCTTTTAAAATATCCCCGTCCCGTATTCATGCTGCTTGGTAATGGTACCGCTCTCTGAGTGGCGACGCTGACCTTACTTAGTTATTACAGGAACTTTCACGACACAAATATTTCTGCAACAAAGGCATTAAAAATAAGTACAGCGTCGCTATTACGTCGGTTACGTAAGTCGCCGAGTATTTCTTCTATTTCTATACAACTTCATTAATGGTAGAGTGGTACTGTGCACCACAAATAAAGCTGCCACAATAAAAACCTATTCCTTCACTTTTTTTCTTTTGCTTCCAGATAGAAAGCTTCAACATCAAGTTGAAATTCCCTGCCTCTGCCCTTACCCCGGCACTCCTTAGCTGTCGTCTGGGTTACGATTTTTCTGCTTATTTTATTTCAGAAAGCGACTTTTCTCGAAATCCTCAAGAGAAGCGATTGCTGGGCAGGGAGTTTTGTGAAATATCAAGACGATGATGATGCCGCACCGAGAGGACCTGAGCTAAATGTTGCGGAAATCAAGGATATTTGCCCGTAGTCCTTAAGGTCGCTCCGCACAATGGGAAAGTTTTTAATTTCATTTTTACTATTTTCCTTTACTTTAGAAGCAACTGCGTTGCAGACAGTTGGCAGTTAATTGAAAAGGTTACAGGAACCCGTTAGTGTGGTAATGAGCTTAGAGGAAAGGTACACAACAAACTATCCGAACGTTGGAAACTTTTATCTGTCTACTGCTGCCTGTCCGAGCAGGAGTGATGTTCTAAGATACCATGGGTACAGAAATACGCAATTTAAAATATGGTAACAATAGGTACAATTTCGCTGCGAAATGACACCGTTTTACATTCATATCTCACCGCTTCTGCCGAAACTCCAAAGAGATATCGCACAGCGCTGAAGGGAAATCTCCATAAGACAGAAGTGTAATCTTCATTCAGACGACGGAGGGTAAAATAATTTTCTGTGACAATATAGCGTCATTTCAAGCCATAAGGGGGTAGCTCATTTGAATTTTAACGACCAGCAGAAAAAGGGTCTGACGTTCATTTTGGCTGGATATCACTCAGGCACGTATTGCCTATCTCACTGTCTGTGATATCGTATTTTGTGCCGTACCACAAAGAACTTTTCAATATTGTATGGCTTTTTGGCATGGTTGGGATATGGTGGACGCAATGGCGGCGAAACAGCCACCTTAAGCCACTTCCAGTACGCAAATAAATTCTGAATGTTCAGGTTATACACGCCATGTGCAGCTCCCCTGCAATTGGATTCATATAAAATCGATTGACGCTGTCGGCGGCGATGGTGAAAATTATTTGGTCAAAATGGATTTTGGTGGCGTAAGCAGAACAAAACTATTGGCTCAATTTGTTTTTGCGTTTGACACATGAGTGTGGGGTGTATGGCTTGTTTATGGTAATTCCATTCTGCCAATTTAATCCCAAGACTCTTCCAAATGTGCATGTCGCAATGTGCTATTTGGGAAATTTGATTTAAGCACGGAGTCGTGCTATTATGGTGGTTTATTTGCAATTCGATTTATGGTTTGTGGGTTATTGCTTCCAATCGTCCTTCAAATTTCAATGGCATATGCGAACGATTACCTTTTGCTGCCAAATAAAGCCATTTCACGCTTCCCGACCTTAGTGCCATAGAGTCTCCTAAAAAGCATGCATGCATACTTCTGTTCAACAGACTTTATCTGATTTAGTATTAATCTTATGGTTATTTTATTATTACTACTATTTTGGGGGTAACCCTACTGGTGGGCACTGCGATCAAGGAGGTTTTTTGTGCCAGGCCCCGCTACTGCAAGAGACGATCAGCTCCCCTAAGGAACGTTAGAATGTCAGTTGCTGGAGATAATCGAACGTTGGCTGAACTCAATAGTTCTCAATCGAAGATCCCTCTCCTTGTCCATGACAGAGCCTAGTCAGGTGCACAGGATGTGTGGCGCAGTTTCGTCATCCTCAAGACATAGACGGCATTCTGTCTCATTAGATAGGCCAATCTTGTTTAGGTGATACCTTAGCCCATGGTGGCCTGAAAGGTAGCCTACCAACCTTTTGAGAACCACTCTATTAATGGCAGTGATTTCGGAATATGCAAATGGGCCTGAAGAAACCCAGAAGTATTTCTCCAATATAGAGACTATTGGTCCTTAGATCAGTTAGTAGGCGATTTCATTGCCCGCAATACCGGAGCGTCCCGGTACCCGAATGGAAGTGACTTTGTTGAAGGTAGCCAACTTCCATAAGGCTATAAAGCACACCTTAACTAGTTTCGATGAGAAACACCATTTACGAGGGCGCTTTGATAGCCGCTTGGCAATCGGAAAAGATGTTTATTATAGCACCTTTTAGTCCCTTGCTAGAGACCTTGGTGTTGGGTTCATAAACGCATTATTTCCAATGCTGTTTTGTGGTATAAACATGAGTACAGGCAGGGAAGAGAAAATTCTCAATTCTGAGCAGTTAGAGACCATTTTTCTAACCAAAACTAACCACACTAGTCCTTTCTGCAGGAATAGACCACACGATAAAATGTCCTGCTGAACGAAACCCGAACCTATACTTCCATTTAAATTTTATCCAGCCGAGAAAGCATTTAAAGATACTTCCAACACCAACACATCGTCAATTGCTGGAAAGATACCTCCCAGCAGCTACCAAGTAACCATTAGCAACAATGTTCTGCTTATTCTTTGCAAAATTAGCTCAGCCCTCTTACCTTCTTAATTACCCATAGCCTTTCCATTAGGGAGCCGCAGCAAACGACTGCTCCTCCATCATATCATCCATGCGAGTTATCAAATCTGTTGGGTTATAAAAGGGAGCCCGAGCAACATCATCATCATCATTTCTCAAACCACCGAAGTTTGCGCAGATTTCTGACGTTGCCTATATTTTCGGTTGCGTGAATTATAAAGAGCAGTTGCCCTATTTTCAGATTTTCTCCTCATCGTCGTCGTTGTCTGCTCAGCCGTACACCTGAGTACGTAGGAGTAGGAGGCCCCTACCCCTGCCTGTGAAGTATAACTACTGTGGTCCCTGATTAATCTTTTAGCAGAGTCGTTTGATTGAGAGCACTCCTCAAAATGGAATTTGTTGTTGATGATGACAACAGATGGGTCTGGCTGTTGTGCTCCATTTAATAGGCGCATAATTTATTTAAAAGCTGAGCAGTAACTGCTTCAAGAAGATACGCCAGTTAACGAGTACAATATCTGTTGCTGCCTTTCTGCTAAAGATAATGGGATTCCCAGCATTTGCTCGGTGCAGATCCCCACTCGATGTAGCTGCAGGGGTTTGGGGGAATGTTGGTATGAGGCTTGTAAGATTACTGTTTTCGGCAGGTAATTTTTGCTTCCTCTTACGGCGTTTTTACGGCCACGCTGAATGCCCGTACAACAATTAATTCTGATTAACAGAGAATTTAATTTTGTGTTTTAACACCTTTACGTGACTGCGTATAATGAGAATGGACGAGGAGTTTTAAGGATTTCATTAAATGTATTGAAATTTATTCAAAGGCTGCGAGGCGAAGTGGGAAACAATGGGCAATGTGGGATGCCCCACCTGTGCACGATTTCGTGTGCCTTTCTTCGTACTAAATAGGGAAATGCAAATATTTTTGTTAATTTTGCATTCTCAGGGAAATTAGATTGTGCAATTTCACTGTGGGTAAGCAGCCGCATATGTATATGGCCTGTGAGCCGCCAGGTATGGTAAAGGAATTTGATTAATGCTTTGGAATGTTTTCCTACTCGTATTTTGCATATTTACGTGATTTTGAAGGAAATATTGGACGTCACGTTCTGCGGAACAGCATTCAAGATTTTAGGTGCATTCGATATGGTAAACCGTACAATCCAACATTTAGTGCTACATTGTGTTGGGTGATGTCACGTAATCCACACAACCGCAACTATTTATCTTTCAGGCACAATGGAACAATTTCGCAAGGTAACATTTAAGGGAGTAGTATACATTGGCTAAGTCACACCCCTTTTTTGATTTTAGCCTGATTTGGAACAAAGGACATCAAACTTTCCTTCCTTATGTTTTTGAACATCTTGTCAGAATTGACTCGACAGCAACAATGCTAAGCAGGCAATTAGCCATATGTGCACTCGGCAAGTAGAACAACTGCAAGACAAGGCGCCTGCGTAACCCTATGGGGGATATCACGCGCAAGCTAAGCCGATTATGCAACTCAGAACACACAAGTAGCCCACTGAGGGAAAGCAGTGCAATCTGACACTGCAATTTTTTATTGGGTCGAATTTCATGCAACCATTGAAAGTATCGGCCAATCGGAACCTTTACCGTAGATTAAGAACTTGTATAAATAGGCTAGGTTCTTGAAATAAAGAGCAGATGATTGTTAGACGAGGAAACAGACTTCTCTTTTGCAGCCAGGTTCTTGCGAACTACTGCCGCAGTCATCTTGCATTACAAACGCAAACGAACATGATTTTATAGCCTCTGCACTTGTTCCGTACCAAACACCATGTCCAGCGATTTGGTCATTTTGGCGCAAACAAATGTGATAAATGTGTACGTCCTAGAAGTTAAGCTCATTCGAACTACTTTCTGAACTCCTAACCACTGGCACTTAGTCCCAGAGAAGAGATCATCTCCCACTAAAGGTTCCAACACTACAATGTAGTCAAATTGGAATTGTGATAAGTACTGAAATATTTATAAGTTCAAGTACATATATGCACATCGCATCTTTCAATCTCTAATGTCTGGGTATCAGCACCCTTCAAACATCACATCCTCTTACGTTCTTAAAGTTAACGTCAAATATAACGAGGAAGGCAAACAGGAACAAAGACGGAAGCCTTTTATTGGCGAAAACAAAAACTAGGGGAGATGCCATCCTGGTCAACTAGATGATGTTCAGTGTGGGATGAACAACGAAACGTAACTGGGATGGAGCAACATACTGAATAAATTGATATAACGAACGAATTAATTTTTGTCTTATTTAGGGGGCGAGACATTCCGGCGACAAGCATGGCGATACTAATTAAGGAAGTACATATACGAAGTTGGCGTTCGTATTCTTTGTAGTTAGATTGTTAGTGCCTTTGTGCTTTCCGCCGTTATCGCACTGAGAGAAATCATTTTCTAAAATTAAAAATAAAATTTCTTACTTGCATGAAAATTCGATATTTCTTCAAACAAGAGATTTTCTCTTAAAAGAAGAAAAGTGACTTCATTTTAAATGAACTCCTCTTATTTCAATATCCATAGCAGCGATAGAATCACGAGAATTGATCTTAAACAAGAATTAAATAGTCCAGTTCTTATTAAATATTTCAACACACAATTTCTCTTAAATCAAGAAATTTGTTCTTTATCTAAGAACATTTTTGCTGAATTTATAAAGTTCTCAAATGAAGGCCATCTTAAGCTATCTAATTTTAAGAACCCAAGTACGCTGAAATTATTTAAATATATTTTCCTCTCTATTTCAGACCTTTTGTTTCTAGGATCAAGAGAAATTGCGTAAAATAAGCCATATTGGATTCGACATTTTTCATTTCCAAGTTTCGGTAGCAGATTCGAAATCAGCGTCCCTGAAAATCTGAAAGTATTCATTTTCATGTAAATTCGCAAGGTCTTCATATACTGAATCCGCCAGTTTGCAACTTTAGACTGAATGGTAGCGTATATGTATGCTAATTTGACATATGACATACTTTCTCGCAAAAAAAATCAAAAGTATCGAAACAAGCGTTTAGGTGTGATTGGAGGATATAGACAGAACAATATGGAATTTTGCCTAATGTTTTGATTTTTATTCTACCGTATGTAAGGGATACGGGATGAAACTTGTTTTATGATATATTGGTCTATACTAGCTTGCTACCATGATTTGGCATTATTCTACGTTTATTGTTTTAGAAGATACAAGTTTTCAAAATCTGACACTTTTTCGTGACGCAGCTTAAATGGGAGGAGGACGAATGAAAGATGTCAAAATTTATTACCAGGGTGTGCATCTGTTACGTTGAATGCCTGCAGATATGAATAAGCCCTAACACGTTAAAATCCGCTGCATATTGCGCGGCAACTCCCGGTAGTCGAACAAAAAAACGTCGCGTGTTGCACGAGTGGTGGATATCTACAGATAGTGACCACCGGGTATAAACGAGTTAAAGGCTTTTAAGCAATTCTGTATGTAGAACCAAAGTCGTACAGTTTTCTTGTTTTATGGCAGTTTTTATGTCGAAAGAAACTGATTTCAAGATAGCAGGCTCGCAACTGTGCTAAAGATCGGAATCTATATTGTCATTGCGATATAAACTACTGTAGCTACGTTTTTGTTTGTGAATTAACTTGTCCACTTTTTTGGATAAGAAACAAAGATCTCATTTATTTTTATGATTTGCAGCTGGAAAAAAATATGTAAAACAGGATTTATGGTTGTGCTATGATTTGTTATAATAACGAAGGTATGAAAATGCCAATCGAGGAAAGGTTCTGAACCTGGTTTTTCTACAAATTACACATGACGTTAACATGTCAGAGTACAATCTGTTGTGAAAAAAAAGTTCTAAATCCTTTGACTTCTGTTATTACTTGGGTTCACTCAGGCGAAATATGTCCAAAAATTTGTCATCTTTTGGGAGCCCTCCTTGAGTAGAACACGTGCTAACTACTTCGAAAAGCTGACCTGAGAAATGGAACTACATATCTGCTCATCTGAGCTTTCATTTTTGACAGTATCTAATAACTCACACGGAAAACTTTTATATATTTAAGAAATTCGTGAACTTTCTTAACAATAAACTCCCTTCCTGTGTAGCATGATTTATAGTCTCCTATGTGTCCTTGTGGAAGGCCCTTTATTCTGGCATTACGGTAGGATAGGTAGAGCTCACACTTCCGAGCAATGTGTCATAATATTTCAGGAGCCAGGGAATTATTTGAACTTTTCCGCTTCCTGGTGCCCTTTGGGTATATGACTTTACCATTCATATCGCATTATACGAGACGGGAGTCCCCACTTAATTAGAATTCCCACGTACCCCTCGTGGGTGGTCGTTGTTAGATATGAACATTTTGAACCTTCATAAGACCCGACTCCTGGCAGGGCAGGACCCGAAAGTCCATTTAAAATTCAGATGAAAAGTTGAGATTTCGAGAGATATGTGGGAGGATGGTTGAACTCCCAATAACTTCCGCTTTGGGAGTGCCACTCAGTTTTATTGTGATTCGGGAAAGATTTTACATCGCGAGTTCTTCTAATCCATAAAGTTTTATAGGCCCTTCTCCGAACGTTGTGCGGCGAAGCTGTAAATTTATTATTATTGGGCCCGGTGAGCTCATTTCCATTTTGCAATAAGACGTGGAGTTGCAATAAATCGAATCATTATAACCGTGGAATTGCCTGCCGGGGTTTTGCATCACACCCGACCCCTGAATTGAATAATGCCCCGTAAAAGGAGCCGTCAAGCGCAGCACACCGGTGAGGCGTAGGAGAAAGGAGGACCCAATGGCCCAGAAGCCGATAAGTAGGCACAGCGGTGCGGCCTAAGAAACCATCATGGCAGCAGCCGGCAGCGCAGCAAGTTGAAATTTTTTTCTTTACGACTACCGAGCAAGTATTATAACTCAGGGCTGCGCCGGCGATTGGTCTTGAGTCGGCCGGCTTAATTAAGTGGAAATTTGAAGGCTTCCGTAAAGGAGGAAATTATTAACGGAAAAAATCAATTCTTATCCGAGCACTCAGAGACGTCCCATCCCACAGGATGGCGGTTTATCCAACTTCTACAAGTTCATATTTTGTGGCGAATTTATAGCTTCCCTCAGACACGTGGGGTGCCCTCTGCACACAGCACAAAATATCCCGGGTCCCAGGGTATATCCAGATGGGGGCGGTGGACCACCACGACTTTGGCGAATCATTTAAATCTTCTCGCAGGGAAAATCTGCTCATATTTTAGGGAGAAAAAAAATTCTTAAAAAATAAATCATTTCATTTCTCGTTCACGGTCCCATTCTTGCCCGTCCTTTGATGCGAGCGAGCACTCCGGGCGCGGAACCGGCACCAAATTTGACTTCCTCCGCTGCTGAATTTATGGTTGATTTAAGAAATGCTTTGTGAAAAATTCACAATATTACTTTCGTGATGATACATAATTTCCAATCAAGACCGATTTGCCTCTCAAATTCACCTTTCCGTCCCGGACTTCCTGCTCGCAAGGGCGGAACAATTTTTTTTTTTCATTTTCCATTCTTCTTCTTTTATCGTTGCCCTCTGCGAAAACGCGGAAAAGCGCCCCTTTTCAAGTATTCAGCTTTAATAGCCTGCAGTAGTGCTCGCAAGCACTTTTACATTTTATGGTTATTGCTAAAAGTTGCAAACTCTCCTGAGTTTTAGACGATTTCTTTCATTCTCGAGGGGACTAAGGCATTTTATTTAAATTTCACCAATTAACGTCGATTGTTGGGCGATCTTCTCATTCCACTAAAAGGCAGCTGTGCGCTTTCCTTTTACTATTGTCTTGCAGTTTTGCTAACATACACAGTTGGCGTTTTAGGGAATTGGATTCAATTTCGGTGCAACAATGTCTCGCAAATTTGAGTATTGAAACTGCTGAGTGGACTATACTGGGTCGCGTATTGCTGTTATAGCATAGTTGCGAATTGGATTTTTTAGAAGCGCAGATTGTTAAAAGTTTAATTGCATGAAGTGTGCTTTTGTTTTCAAAAGTGCAAGCGAAAAGAGGAAAACCGAACGAAGACGCTATATTAAAAAAACCAAGGATTTTTATTTGGAAGTTAAAATGAACTTTTAACCGTTTTGAATGTTTCGTGCTTAAATTGGCCAAATATAATAGCTAGGCTGCTCCCACAAGATTCTTCGACATGATATATGCCTACGTCAATATGCACAATATGATCATTACTGACCCAACAATACCGTCCGGAATTAGGAATAATTAGTTTTTTATCGAATAACATTATTCGATTTGTGAATTCAATTGAACATTCGATAATAATTAGTGCGGAATAAAAATTAAGTCGTTTTGTAATAAGTCCAATCGCTACAATATTTATTATGGATGAAAAGGTCCCTATGTACTTAAGATACCTTTTAAATCCTTAAATATCCACGACGTCTTGTAACCATACTTTTGATTACTCTGATCACTTAGGATGACATTAATACGTAGTGCTCCCCTGGCACTGTAATTAATTAAAAGCCCTTTAATAAATCGGAGTAACTTCTTGCCATTTAAAAATTCTTCATTTCCTCAAGGAACCTAGACGACATTCGTTGAACTGAACAGCTTGAAGCTTTCATCATCATCATCGTCATCGGACAGGGAGTGGAAGCGACCGACCGACGGATGGCTACCTAGGAGTAAATTTATTATATTTGCAATAAGGCAACTGCTTCATCCCTACGGCTCATCCGGAGACGTGATGTTATTTATCAATGGTATACTACCGGGTATGTGCAGTTCAATCTCAAGATGACCCTCTTTCGGACGTCGTACACTCACTTTACAGGGGCCAGGGACTCATGTGGATCCCCGAGACGTGAACGCGGCCCTAGACTCCCTCAGGGACGATGGTACTTAAAAGTGGTTTAACGGCCCCTGTACAGTCGAGCGGAGTGCAGGTTTTATCTAAGCCTGGCAAAGATTGAAACATTTATGGTGATTGAAGCTGATGGAGGTCGTAAATTGTGCATTAAAAAGTCAGCTTTCCAGTTGCCTGTAACGAAAAAGTTTCGAAGTCCACCCCAATATCGTTTTTCGGATAATGCATCCATAAAGTAGGGCTCGGATCACAGGTGTGAATGTCCTTTGAGTTTGAAAGGAGCACAAAGCTGGATACTCTTAAATTTTATCTGAATGTGCCCCCGAAAGCCCTCCGGTTCTTAGAGGGGAAGTGGCGTAACTGTCCTTTTTCGGAAAGGTAATAATTCAGAGATATTTTGCAAAAAAAAAAAAATTTCTTATACTCCACAAGAATTGAACCTATTTTATTACTGTTTATACTCAATACTAATTATCAGTTATTAGCATTGATGGTAGAAGCAGGAAGTTAATTATTGGCTACTGGTAGAGATTTTAGGGAGAGATTCCATGGTAGTGGCAACCTACATATGTACAGAAGTATATCTCTTTGTAAATTTTCTAAAGACCCCAATGCAGACAGGGGGAATAAATGGAATCATGTGCTAAAATCCTGACTTTAATGGCTCCCGAAGTTCCCTCTCTCCTCTCTCAGCCTCCTCTTTCGGGTTTGCGTCGGATCTGATTTTGTTTCGGGATCTCCCAAAATAATGGATCGCGGGAGGTCAACCTTACAAGCTTGTGCGGTCGCACATCTCTCAGCATATCCGGACGTTCCACCCGGCTATAACTTCCATTCACTAGCCGTTGTATCTACATATATGAAGAGATCAGCCTTTTTTCTAACATTTCGTAAGATTTTTAAAATTTTGACAAATTGACAAATCTCCTCTTAAAACGCCAGTGCCTTTAAAGCGATAAAGTCTACACTGCGCTTTATCGACTTTTTCGGATGTGTGCATCAACAAAGCAGTGTTGAAGCGAATAAATAAATAAATCGCGTTTAATTTCTTACTCGATTTGTGGAACGAATTCATTCATATTATAGAGCCAATTAAAAATCGGCCTGATCCAAAACTCACTTCCTTAGTTTCAATGACATTTTGTTTTTAGTTCGAATGAGAAAATCAGACAAGAATTGATATTTTCGACTAACCTAAATGATTCGTGTCCATGTGATGCAAGCGCTTGGGTATTGTCTGTATAGGCCGAGTGTTAGTACCGCAACTATTTTAAACAGTTTATTTGCGCCCATAACAAAGTTGGGCTGGGCCAGTTGAAAATGGCACAGAGTTGCAAATAAACTGGCTCCATAAAAGTGGGCAGCCCGGGACTTCCCAGGTGTTGCTAACAGAGAAAGTTTCCGGGCAACTGAACGCTGGCGGTGAATCCGGTGAAATGAACAATTGAGTAAGCAGATAAGACGCATATTTGCAAAGAGCTCAGTAGAATAAGATTATGTCATAAATAGCCAGAGAAATCCGTGCAAACGGACTGTGCAGTGCTGTAGAGTAAAACTGCGGCTTGAGGGCACTTCCATTCGCCCTCCACCCGCAGTTTACACGACCCTGTTCCTGTTCGGAGCCCGCCAGCTGTATGCAGATATTATTGAACAAAACAAACTGCCGTAGTGGAGCCCAGGCAAACAACAAGTCCTTTCGGCCGAAGTAGGTCACTAATTACCGTTCGTGGTTGAGCCACCACTGTTGAGGTGAAATTTAGTAGAAGGAGATAGCCGCCTTTTCGTCGGGGCTGGTTGACTACCCGCAACTACCAGACCTGCCCTGCCAGGTGGTTACCCGGTGTTACAACTTGGGGAGCGTTTTCGCGAGGTCGCTAGAGCGCTCCAGCTGATTGCGATGATTTCTAATATCATGCCGACGCTACTTTACCTACACCTCCTCCACCGAAACACCGCAAGGATCGATAAAACACCCAGCCCTTCTCGGACTGCTCAGCTCCACCGGGGACTGACTGTTCTAGCCACCCGGCCAAATATCGGGTAATTCGATACTTTGCGGAGGGCAGGCCATAATTAGCCGGTTTGATACGGCGAAGTGCCGGAGTCAAATTGTTTATCCATTTCGGCTTATTGACTATCCGTTGTCACTTCGTTCGACACCATTCGTCCGTCTTTCCGGCTGAGTGGTCGGGATACCGCTCGTCCCGGGCAGGTGGGGGAGTGCGCGCAAGCAGGAATCAACTCGCAATGCGCCTTGGAAAATATTTGAGCTTTGATTGATTCGCTCCGATAGGGTGACTCAGCCCCGCCGAGATTGTTAATGCGATAAACCACTCTGGGCTAATTCCCACAATCATCGTGCGAGCCCAGTATTTGTCGCTAATACGGCTGCGGCGGCTAAATGCTTTATTGCGGGGTGCCGGCTACAGGCGATAATTATCCGATCTCATTATGAGTAAGGCGTTTCCCCGTAATTGATATTTTGCGCAACTTAGCAAGCCTACCGGGCTGACAAAAAGCATGTTATTAGGCAGGGTGACTTGCTTGAGGGTCCTATGAAGTGTATACCTTGTCGTTTTAAGTTCGATATTGCGTATAGATTAATTTAGCAGTAATGTAATGTAGGTTTAATTAATCCAGGGTTCGTACTTTTGTTGTTGTTTCTGTTCGGACAAGAGTCAAGGGAAAGCTAGAAAGAAGGAAAGTAAGAATTGCATTTACAAAATACAGTTCCGAATAGAAACCAACGAAACTTTCCTTTACCAGTTTAATTGGAAGGATATTCACCTTCACTCATACATACGAAAAGTGAAGCGAGTAGCTGTTCTTTCCCAATTTTTCGTACCTAAAGGTTCAAAGGCAGCCGTGTGCGCTGGCCCTTATGGTGAGACTTCGGTGTCTGTCTGTCTGTCTGTCTGTCTGTATGTCACCTTCATTTTTCTCAGTCACTACTGTTGCTATCAGATTGAAATTTTTATATCGTCGGTCATTTGAAAGGGCTTGCTTTAAGGATTGCAAAAATATTTTTTCTGTATGCCGCATTAATTTGTGACTTATGCCAAATCTATTAATTGTTTACCTACCCTAACACCTTAATTGATAGATTATATTCTATGAATAAAATGATTTGTAATATTGTACGGAAAACTCGTCACGAATCTGTTTCGCAGTTGACCAAACTTGTCTACCTCCTAACGACAAACTGCAGATTAGCACCTAACAAAACAATGTTATGTTATTGTTATTTGTTTCACTTTTTGTTGGATCACAAACAAGAACATAAGAACATAACGAAGGGAAAATGGCGTTTGCTTACAATTAAACACAATTCCAAAGTATGATTTATTAATCATACCAAATGCATTGCCTTGGTGCCTTTTTGTAGTATGATTTTTTTAATGAAATGGAGAGAAAGAGCTGAGGACAAAAAAATTTGCATAACGAAGTTCCACAAAATAAATAATAGGATGGTCTATCTATAACATTTACAAAGTGTAATCAACATACATAAGTACACTGTAAAAGACCTGTCTCGTTGGGTGTGGGCGTGGTGTTGTAAAGCTCATTGCTGCTAAATTTCAGGTCTACCTACAAATGAGCAGCACAAAATGGCGCCTTAGTTACGGTGAAATTAGGATTTGTTCATGAACGTTTGAACCGCAATTCACTAATCTGCCTTCACATGTTGAAATGGCAAATTGCATAGTGCGGCTGGTGACTGGCTCCTTTCAAAACTGGAAATAAATTAGACAAAACCATTAATTAGAGCCTGTCACCCAGCAATGGAGAAACAAATCAGGAAAATAATCGGAAGTGGTGAGTTAATTCGCGAGGAATATAGTTAATTGATTTCTCTGGAGGAGGGTGTGCTGGTATGACACTGGAACACTACGATGTGGTCCTTTGGTAATCTAGTGGATGAACTCACCGGATTGGATTAGCTCTAGCGCATCCCTCTCGAACCACCACCAGCTTCAAAGTGACCTTAAACAACAACAGCAGCTTCGATATCCAGACGGGATTTTCCAGTTATTGGATTTTATAAAAAAAAACACCATAAATATTCATATTTCAGCTTTGTCGAATTAACTAAGGCCGTTCTGTGCTGAATATCGGTTTTACGCCATTTCCGTGGGAATTTGGGGCTAGTGCGGGGATAGCAGATGGAGGAAATTTTGTCATGGGGATGTGCTCGCTAACTATAAAAGCTGAGGATTTAATGACCGCCTGTTATTGGATTTTTCAGGCAGATTATCGGATTTGTTGCGCAGCAGTAAAGCCTCTCCGAATTTGAAAAATATTTTTGTGGCTGTCTCTGTTTACCAAAGCACCACGTGTACTGGCTTAAAGTGAATGGTTCAATTCTGGAGAAACTTGATGGAAAGGGAGGTTGATGGTTAGCTCAGGATAACCTTTTAATTTTCCCTCCTTTATTTTTGGGACTAGATTTTTCATTACGTAGCAAAAAAATAAAACGTATACAATATTCTCTAGTGATGTGTAAATAATTTCCAAACGGCGATATTGTTATCAATTTCCTAATAATTTTCAATTTTCGACTTTATCTGGACAACTTTTGAACACATTTGTTCACCGACGATTGTGCAGTTACTCTTTCGATTAATGTAGAAAACTTCAAGACTTCAGTTGTGCAGAAAAAATATTAATTTCATAATCATCGCACAGAACACCTAAGGACTCAACATTTTTAAAATTATAATTAAAAAATGAATTTAATTTGAGTGTATTTTTAATGTTGTCTTTCAATTTTTTTTTAAACTCACGTTAATACGAAGGTGTCATGTGGGCTTACCTGAAAGAAAAAAATAATTGTCATTATTTTCCGATATTATTAAAATCTGTTTACTTCAAATTATTAAATTTCACTAAAGGCATTTTTGGAAAGCAAATTAATTAAATCCACGAATTCCTAAGGACTTTTCCATTCTATTTATTTACCTCATGCTTTCCTAAAAGTGTATGCCACAAACGTCAGTTATTATTTAAATATAAACGCTCACGAGCGTCTGACACCGTGATGTTATTCCAAAGCAAGAGTGAACTGAAAGCATGAAACTGATTTTTAGGACAGACACAATGTCAAAATTGAAGAATTTAAACTTTAAAAATGTTTTTGGAAATTCACTCCTTTTTAAGGCATACTAAAGCGGAATTATTCCAAAACTATTTCCTTTGCATCTAACCATATCGCGTTCATTTTAAAATGTAAATGGAAGCGGATGAAATATTCCCATGTGGGTCTGGGGAAAAATTTAATCAGTCCGTCCATTGGTCACACCGCCGAAGCCAGCAGAGAAAGTTTGCCTAAATATTGAATATCGGGGGACCGAAACGAGATTGCCCCACAGTTCGGTAATTGCCAATTTAATTCCTTTCTGGGCGGTCGCTTTTTTCGCATCTAAAAAAAATTCTATGAAGTCAGGAAACCCAGTTCACCTTCAGCCCGGAAATAAACGAGCTCTGTAAAATTGGAAGAGGAAAAGTAATCAAGGTGGCTCGCTCCAGTGGCCCACCAATAAATTATTAACTTCCAATAGTTGCTGGCCATCCGCTCATTTAGCTAGGACAGCTAGGGGCAGCCGAGCGAAAGCATCCCTTTCAAGAGTATATCACTAAATCTGCACAATTCCACTCAGTCGTACACGTCGCATCATTACCGGAAACTTGGTTGAATTACTGAGATTTTTACTACTGGGACGACTATGTCCCCCATGGGGACAGCTTCATCAATATATTGCTCTTCTGCGTCACAGACCCACGCTCTGCTCCAACCTCTGGAATTAGGTCGGAGGAATTACATCCCAGCGTTGGCCATTGTTGCTGAAATAGATTGCTTATCAGGGCGGTTCCGTCTTCGCAAGCTGGGGTGCGGCCGCACTGCACTTTATCTTGCGTTATGAAATTCAATTAATTTGCTCGCCTCATCTGCAAATGCGTGACCCCATCGAGAGCCAGCCCCAATTGTCGGGGGCCTCACACCGGGCGGCAGGCACTCACTGAAGTGGGCCAGCGTGTGTCCCAACAACATCGGTATCGACCTGCAGAGCCCTGGGACAAACGGGCTCATTAATCATGGGATCTCGACGAATATAGATTTTTCCCTATCTTATCAGTGCAGCGCCATTGTGTGGGCACTGAGTTGAGACATCCCAATTAAGTCGATTGCGGTAATAGTTATTGCGCACATGTTCGTTCCGACCGATGGCGACGTCGAAAGTTCTCCTGGGCCAGATGGAGGATTCTCGCTCTCGGCATTTCTTTCAGTTCACTGAATAACCAATCACACTCGCATAGGAGGGAGGGGTATTTATGTTTGCTTAACTCTTTGCTCGATGCAGGACCCAGCATTGCTGTAATTGGACTTGGACTCGCAACTGATATAATCTTGTGTGCAACTTTTCTTTTACATTGATATTTACTTTGTGAAAATTATTTTTATAATCCATTATTTTATTTTATTCACATATTTTTGTACACAATAATTTCTTTCTATTCACAACTTTTTTGGATTCCGTAGGTAAAGGATCCCATTTAGTAGTCACCACCCTCTAGCATCCTACTAACTACAAGTCCTGTCTGCATACCATTTGCACAGATTATGTGGAATGATAACTCAAATAGAAACGAAATATAAAAAACAATATTTCGGCTTATCGTGCAAACTAGGGTGTCCAAACAATTTTTTGCAATTAGGCGGGGGTTGTAGGTTGCATACCTATTAGATTTTAAATACTTGGCCAATTTTCAGGTATTTTCATCCTTTGAGAGCACAAATGTAATGCATACTTCATTTTACCGGTTACGGTGTATACATACATTTGTCCAGGCTGGCGAGACTGTACTGTATAATAATTTATATTGTATTATATTATATATTATTCGATATTATATGAGAATCTTTCGGATACTGTTTCAGATTCTTTTACTTGGTGCATATTCGTTTTTACTTATGTTGAAGTATTCGCCTAAGTCTTTCAATAAGGCCGCTCGATTTTTAAATGAAAATAAAACAAGTTGTGTGTGAGGTATCCACTCCATTTTTATTTTATTTGAAAGAATATTCATGGCATTAGATATGGAATATAACGTCGTTCAAATATCCGCCGTGGCTTTGATTGGTGGGTAAATAATGTCTGATGTTACGAAATCTTTGAGCCTTTTGTTGAGCCATACTATAGGGTTTTAAGCGGAGCTACATTAACACCCGACAAATAGGAACTAACATATTCGCGAAAAAACTTATTTCGTGACATATAACCTCAACCACTTCATTCCGTAGAATATGAGGAATCATTAAGAAGGACTCTATTTGAGTAGGTATTTTAAAACTCTTTTAATTTTCATGTGCTGATTCTTTTAGGAGCAACTTTGCATGATGATGTTCTAAAATTAAACATAACCTGACTGGCATTCTCTTTCATCGTGCTCTACACCCCTATTTGTTGATAATTCAATAAAAAATACATATCTAAAAATCATGTTCACACACATACATATATGTACATAGGCATATAAGATAGAGCGCCGAAATCAAAACCCTTCGATAAAAAGAGCACCAAAAAATCCTTGAGCAGAATTTCATCAACATTTTTTCTCATACCTCTTTTCCTCAAAAAATTGATAATTTACGAGATATTTGCAAAACAAAACAAAAATAGAATTCACCCCCAAACACCCCCTAAAATAACCCCACAGTTCAAATTAAGGGTTCTTTTCAGGATATGCTTAGAACATCGAAATGAAGGTCTCCCACAAAAACCCAGCTTGTTCGGGCTTTTCCCGTAGTCAAAGTTTAATTTTACTGGGTTAATATGGCAACCAACCATTTGAAATTCTCCCAGCCACGCCATCGAAACCGAGATTTGCTTTATTTACTGCAGCTTCTTCAATATGCTGTGCAATTAGCTTCCCGCTTCCGAGAGTACCTATTACGAGGGCAGGAATCAGAAGATGGTCCTCCAGCGCCAATTCAATCTTCAGATAAAACGAAGTAGGCCACAGCACAACGGGCGGCAGCTCAAAACAAAGCCGTACGCTTGGAATACTAATTTTTTTATTCCTCAGGGAGGTACGACGAATGAAATGGAACAATAACATGGTGTGGTGGTGATGGTGCGGTCAAGATTTCCTCTCACCGAAATAAATCACGTACGCGAGCGTTGAAGGGCAGCCAAGTCAAGCTTACTTTTCACTTACTGGAGTGGACCTGGCCTGGCTGGGCCTCCCTTGTCGAGAGAAATCGCCCACTCAGGGCAAATTGGGATTTATGGATATCTGCGATGAGATTTCCATTAAAAAATGAAGACAAAGCTTTTAAAGGCTTATTCATAAGCTTGCAGAGTGGGCGGCTCCATGACTGTCTGAATCTGAATATACTCACCCTGAATGGAAAAATGAGATATCCCTGGCGAGTTTCATTTGCGGCGCAATTTCGGCTGAACACTAAGCAGGAAATTGAAGGCAAGGCGAACTTTCCACTCCTTTTAGGATGAAAAGCTGTATGTCTGGTTATGCTGCTTTCAGCGCAATTGATTTATACATATTTTAAAATTTCACCGCCCGGGGATAAAGCATAATAGATTGAGTAGGAGCTAAGATACTTTAAAGCCTGGAGCGGAAATATAAATGGGGTCATTACCATTACAAACAAAACATATACTACGTACTACATCCTATTAATAATGCCGAATGCCAAACCACACACATCCTTCAAAAGAATATCTTCTACCTATGTATGTACTTATGTACCTATCAGCACCCACATTAAATCAAAGCGGCAGTCTTTTAATAGAATCTCCCCTTTCACAGTTTCTAAAAAAATATGTCCCATATTTAGGGAGAAAAAAGGCATTCAAAAATCAGTTTCTCATCAAAACAACAACAACAAAATAATTGCTATAAATTAAGGGTATGATACAAGTATACATAGTACAATTAAGTACCGAGGCGAGATTTCCCGGGCTTCGAAATTTAAATGCAGACACAAAAGTTTTTAAAAAAATTGCTTAGTAAAATAAAATGCCCTCATTTCTATTTATGTTTATATTTAAAATTGCATTTTGTATCGACTAGATGTGATCTTCGTCTTTGAAGCTATGTATATTTTCTTAAAACAGATCCTTCGTTCGTTTACGGGAGCCTGACAAAAAACTATTCAAATTTTTCAACAGCTTTTCAACATTATGCCATTAGCGTACGTACGCAATTTTTTTTAAACCATTCAAGTTAATTAATCTAGAAATAATTACCGAAATAAAAATAAAGAAAACCTAGTCTATATGTATTACTAACCAAGAGATGATCAGGCGTTTTTTTTCGAAAAAAAATCAAAACAAAACGAAAAAAGCAGCCCCAAATTAAAGTATCGATGTTCGATAATTTTTATCTGCAAGGAAACGTTTACAACCGAAATGCAAATGTGCCAAATTTTTTATAACAATTGATAAAAGAATTTGTCTATCCTGATAATTTTGGCTCAATCTACACCTAAAATTTTTGCAGATTTTTCTGAGCGGTCATTGACATGGTACTGAGTAAATCATTAATGAATTTTACCTTTAGAGTTTTAAACCAAAATTATTTACATGATACCAAATATCGGCTTTTATAGTCAATAGTACCGGTGTGTACTTGTGGCATGGTGCATAATGCTGTCAGAGTGTCAGAAATCGGTTAGATGACGTTGTCCACAAAGCTGCAAAACTTCATTTAAAATCAAGTTTGGAGAGTACGCCTATAATAAAACAATGGGGAAGAAAAGCTGTCAGTAAATATCACGAGAATAGTTTTATTCCTTTATTCCACCTAAGTTCTTCATGGTTCAACATAAAATCCAATTGCAATATTGTCACGTTCAAAACAGTTGTCTTTCTGAGCCAAGCATCACACGACAAACTTCATATACCGTCTTGATGGCACCGTACTTACATATAACATACATATATATGAAAGAAGCATAAAATACTTCAGTTTTATTAAAAGAGCACTTTGCAAATAGAACGGGAACCGAGACAATTCTCTACTTATAGTAATCCAAAGTAATCGCATCAATGCAAACGAGCAGATCGAGTGCTCTTGAAAAGAATAAGTATCAACTCAAGAGTTCGTCCGCTCATTCAGAAAGGATTCACATCACGCTGCCGCCATTATTCACAGCAGTTTCCATTCTCGAATATTTAAATCCCTCCAGTGAATCCATTCTTGGAACCCTATTAATGTGCTCTAAAACTATTTCCTGCTTAGCACATGAATTGCACCACTGTACGAGTACGGTTACAGACACAAGAAGATACTTGCTCTTTGCTCCCTAATCATTGTTTTCAGATTCAAGGGATGCTACTTGTGACAGGACCTTGTTGCAGCATGACAATTCCTGGACCGAATCACAGAAGACATTGTACTAAGGGTGGAATCAGGAAAAGTCTTCGCGTAACTGGAGTTGTAAATTACTCCATTTGCGGATGTTTACTAGTGCAGCTTCGGCGTGCGACCGGCATAAATCCTTCCGCTCATTTAATTAAACTACTTAAAGTCTGATCGAATGAGATTTCATTGCCAGTAGTTCCCCAAAAGCATAGGGCCCTCTCCCCACCTCTAGATTTATTCTGTCACGGATTAAATTCGGCACACTCAATAGTGTTTCGCTCCATTCGCTAATGAGGACTTCGACTTACAAAGCTTTGCATATCACGTTTTTGGACCCAATTCAGGTTAACCTTCCTTTGTTTAGAAACCTCTTCTGAATTGGCGCATGCCGGGAGGAGTGGGACCGGTGTATGTTTGCTTTTATCTGTAAGTTCGCGTGTAATTGGCAAATTTATCGTACTGTTTCGTGTTTCTCTCCAGAACCTCGTTCGACTACCTACATCCCGGCGGTATAAAGCCGTGATGGCGTTAAAAGATAATAAGCTTGAAAAAACCTATTTCTACACCACATATTACCGTGCGGGGACGATTACGTGCTTATTCAATGGCACGACAAAATTTATGGAAGATTTCTGCGTCGTCGTTCGAAGTCGACGAGCTCGTGAAGAGTTGTAATGAGTATTTTGTGCTCCTATGTATGTCGGATCAACATTTGCCTTACGTCTTTGTGAGTGTGTGTTTTGCACGACGAAGACGATTTTTAGAGGTCTTCGATTTTACAATCGAATAAAAGAGAGCGAAATATTCTTTTACTGCAGCTATTTGTTGCGTTGTTATTCTGGTCCTATGCTGTTAATAATGTCTGCCCGGAAGTGCACCGATGCGCTTTTTACAACTTGGCGCTGTGACGTTTTATTTCTACTTGAAGAAAAGAAAAGGAATTTGTAATACTTTTTGTTTATTTGTCATTATTTGCAAGTAAGCAACACTCTTAACACTTGAAAAAATGTGCGGAACCACACGACTGAACTTTTTATTTTATATTTTTAACTTTTCAGTTCGTATCACTAACTCTCTATAAAATGTTCCCAAACTACAATAGTTTCAAAGTTGTAGCGATTAGAAGAGCGCTTGGGATCCTTTTGACCCGATCTGCGGTAGTAAGTTCTATAGAGAGGTCTGTGGTCGAAGGATGAGTAAAAAATACACCTAGTTGAGGTTTAAATTATTGGTAGGTAGTAGAAGAAACTTGAATTCGGAAAGCAATATACCAAATTAAGGCTTTTGCGTTATAAGACATTATGTAAAGAAAGTGTCTATTGACATGCGGAGTACCATTAGCGTAAGTATTTATTAAGTTTCCCATAATTGCTTTTCTCACTGATATTTACCTTTTACAAAATATCTACTGGCTGAACATTTGCCTTTTACAAAATTTAACTCCACTCCACTCAAGCGACATCCTAATAGACAAGTGTCAATAGACAGTGCCTTATGGAAAAGAAACTTCAAGGAAGATTAGGCAATCCCCTTCCTTCGAATTTTCTGAATAATAACAACGCAACGACGGAGAGCGAAAACAAACAAATTTTGCACATAGTTTCGTAGACTTAATTTGCAGCCAAGCAACGTTGGACAAATATCTGTTGTATTTAAGTGTTCAACTCTTTGCAAAGCCTATTAAAAATAAATCAGATGGTTAAATCGGTTGATCGACCTTGACGGCCAATCGTAACCATTGATTTCGAGATTATTTGTCTAGAATATTTTCCCTCAAAAGATCTATTGTGGGTTACCATGGGGTGTATGGCAGGTAGCATCATCCTCACAAGATAAAATCAAACTCTTCTAATTTCAATTACAAAATGTGACAAATCATGTAGAGGTAACGTTCGGCATTCACAATAGTATAACCGGTATACATATATGTAACGGTATATTAGGCTTGAATTTACAGAAGCCCATAATCGACTATTAGCTGCGATTTTTTTCATATCGTGCTTTGGATCAGCATTCACAACAAATGTTGTGAAAACGGATGGGCAAAGCACAAAGCTCTCGTTTTTGACTGTTTTTAATTGTAAAACTTTTGGTTAAACCTTTTTAAATTGTTAACATTTTATCATTCGTAATTCAATACTAAAAAAGGTTAGTACCTACGTCGTATATCTAGAGTCCGTAAGTATATATACTTTATTGAACCTTCTCCAAACTTTATTGAACCTTTTTCACCTATGACGCAATTCGTCACAGTTGCCTTTTTCATGATACAACATGAAACACGAAATATCTACCCAACACCTTTGATAAGGTTGCGCTCTGGCCAGGAAATTAATCGGGAAATTGTGAAAAGATAATGTACTCTGATAAGGGTTGACAATGGGTCACAGTTACAATTACTTTTTCGGCGAACCAAATTTCATTGTGTCGGAAACTTTTCCCTTCAATTTCAGTTTCATCCTCTTAAAAGATATCCCCAAGTTACTTTGTGTATTTTTTGTAAGTGCTCTTAGCAAATTCTGGAATATCTTAAACAAAAGGCTGCCTCAAAAAAACTTTGTTGCACTCCATGGCAATTCATCAAGTCCTTAATGTTAAGTACGGCAACAGAAGACGGAGCAAATAGGAAAGTAATTTTCTTAAGTAATTTCACGGGTTGGATACTAGTGCACCTCTTGTCTGCTCAGAACAATACAAAAGCTTATAAAAGGGCTGTAAAATTGAATTAGCTTCAATGAAAAATGTCAGCGAGAGACGTTTTTTCCCTTTTTTATTATTCTAGGACAGCTGGTACAGAGGTAAAATATCGTAAAGCTTCGCACAATTTAAGCCATGTTGATTTGGTAAATAATTACAGAATGTTCCGATCCTGTATTGTTTTCTTCTAGCATTACAGGGCTATTCTTTACGCTCGTTAATTGTTTCAAGCGTTAATGGGCTGTTTGTTCACATTCAGTGCCGATGGTTCGAAAATTGCTGGTCTCTGCTGTGTAAAATTGCAAGCCAATGGAGTATTGATTGTTTCGAATTGCCGTAACCAAATATTTTACAATCCATTTGGTTAATTGGTTTAAACTATTATTATTAAATAAAAAAAAGATTCAGGGGACACAAGAAATGGCAAATATTAAAATTTCAAGGTTTTTTATTCTTTCTTTCAATTTCTTTATTTCGTTCCTTTGCTAATATTCTAATATGACTAATATTCATTCAAATATTTCAAAACATATTACATCATTTATGGGCTACAAGGCTTTAAAGTGATAATTTATAAAAAGAACTAATAAAAAACTAAAACCCGACTGTGACTGTGTGTGCGTAAAAGTACTTAAGAAACGCAATTAAAATAAATATAAAAAAGTTTCTATTTGTATAAAGTCAAAAGAATACTGTTATTTTGTTTTGGAGAATCAAGCAACTTCTGGCAGTTGCTATAGTTTTATAATATTCCTATACGATTCAGTTTTTTTGTAATTCAGAAAAACGATGACACCAAATAATAATTTCCTCACAACCCGCATTTTGGCGAGTAAACATACGTTAAAACTTGTAAGAGTGAAATTTTACAAATTTCGCCAGAAGATTTTTATGTACACTTAACGTATGAACATGTACAAATACGTAAAACTTACATTTCGCCAAACAGACATTTGGATAGCTATGCATGTATGTATGGATGTGTTTCAAAAGTGTTATAATTTCTTAAAATAGTCACCATAGTCATGTGAATGACCTAAAACAAAATATCGCATACTTGTTCTCGTACTTTTACGTCAACCCATTTTGCGTGGTATTAATGCATTAACAAAAATAATTTGTACAAATTACACGGCATTAAAGCAAATCGACTACCCAAACCCTCTCCTCTCATCGAAGACTTCCCAAATTGTAACGGTGTGAAATTAAGAGGCGTTCGACTTTTCCTGGTAATCTCCCACAACGGAGTAATTTGAATGAAATTGTTCTTTTTGTTTCGAAGAATTCCACACGAAATTTGGGATAAGCCCTATCACAAGCCATTAATAACAAATGGGGTTTTGAGTGTTCAATAAAAGTTTCGCGTTCATAAGTAACTTCATGGCGGTTAACATGCGGTGAGGTAATGCCGTAAAGCAGGAATGTTCAGGACTCGTCGTAGCGCACAGAGAATGAGTGCCAGTACCTCAAGGACCTTAGTAGGTT
The DNA here is from genome assembly GCA_947538895.1 of Neoitamus cyanurus. Lineage (NCBI taxonomy): Eukaryota > Metazoa > Arthropoda > Insecta > Diptera > Asilidae > Neoitamus > Neoitamus cyanurus. The sequence goes on from OX384543.1 coordinate 37,961,574, forward strand.
AATACATTTTCCCATTTTGTTGCACGTCCACCCGAGTTTTCAAAGCACAGCCATAAACTTAGCATACCCGGTTCCTGTGGATCGGGTAACTTTTGCTACTCAATTTCGAAAACAACTCCCCCGGAATAATGTCAATAAAACAAAAACTTTCAGCCCTCGCCGCCCAGAAGAGAGGCCCGAGTCAGCATTTTGGAGCGCATTCAAGTAACTTCAAAACATCCCATAAATTACTGGATGTGAAATCCGCTCGAAAGGTCGATATTCCTCTTCGTCCTCGGCTGTCTCTTTAGCGGGAGATGAAGAAAAACGTCCGTTTTGCTTTCGGGCGTTCCTTTACAGCTTAGGGTAAGCCGCGCTGTAGAGGGCAAGGGAAGGATATATTGTTATTCACGACACACCACTGAATGCTGGACAATTCTATTTCCTATCCCAAGATAAATTATCACTGCGGGAAATTTCCGTCAAGATATTGTCGATCAAGTCAACGCGAAGGCAAAGCCTTGATCCCCAGAAGCCCTTTGGCGCAGACGATTTTTTCTATTTCATCTTACAACTTTGATAAATTAAAGGGACTGATTGGGCCGTACGTGATTTGCAAGCAAGGGAAATAAATTTTTATTAATTTGCCTGCCCCCGGCTCCGTACAAAGTGGTATTCACTGTTATGTGTAGCATTCTTTGAAAGGCACTTTGTGTGCAGTACTGCACACTATATCGCCCTCGGCCATAAAGGGAGCGCAACAAATATTTTCAGATCGCATAAAACGTGTGCATCGATTATATTATGGGAAATATGAAGACGTCGTAAACTCGAGAAAATTTCCTTGTTTGAACAGGATGGAGTAGGAAGACGCAACAATGGAGGATAGCGCGCTTCACCATTGTGCAGGGCTCACCACCCATCCTCAATGGAGAAGTTGGGGGCGGTTGATGTTGATTTTATTGCCGAAAGCTATTAATGAAAGACATCCAGCGATTTTAAGCCATCGAGCCATGTCAATGCCGAGGAAATTTTATTGCTCCGCAAATATGGCAAGCGTGTACAATATTTCGCCGGGTGACTGCAGTGTGCCGGAACTCTTAAGGGTTTCTTCGAGGGCCTGGGAACAATTAGATTTGTGCTGTCGAAAGGCAGAGTGATGAAGGGCTCTTATTAAAAGTTCTTGGCGCGATTTCAAGTCTACAATGTAACCAAATATTTGCAGCTTGGAAGAAAATATTGCACGATACACTCTGCACTGTCCGTTACAACCTAAACTGCTGCATTTTATACCTCTTAGATGTTTTGTTGCATTTTATTCTGCAACAATATTTGCACCATTATGTACAACAAGATGTAAGGAATAGCAATTACCCTCTTAAGCGGAGTTAGGAGTAGACTTTCAAGTGTATGGGGATAGGAAAGATGTAAAAATAAAAGTGTAACCCATGAAACGTTTCCGAGCACAATGGCAGAAACTGTTTTATTCGGTTTTATGTGGCCCATAGCAGACGACCGGTGCGATTGCAGCTCGGTTGCCACATATTTCAAATGGGGCAGTGCCCACGTCCCTCCGTTGCTGCACCGACAGTCCCAATATAAAGTACCCCCGACGAACAGTCGCTACACCCGCAGAAAACGGTCGTCTGCTACGGCTCTAAAGTGTAGAAGTTTCTAAATACGTGAAGTAATTATTCTTTTATGTATGTATTGTATGTATTCAGACTTCTGAATTTCGGTGCATCAAATATAAAATAAAATGTCGGCAAACGTTCATATCAGTGGCGGATCTTGGTGGGGGAACTCGATTTTCTTGTCTCTCATAAATTATTGTTAATATTACAGAATAGCTGCTTATGACTAACGCTAGCTGAAATTTCAGTTTCGTTATAACTTAACTTATTAATTCTTGCATATCATACGCTCATTATATTAAAACCTATAGGATCAACAGTGATGGATAGTTAGTAAAGTTTCGAATAACGCACTAAGCATTTACTACAACAGAAAACATGGAGTTTTTCTCAATAAACAGTGAGAGTCAAAAATATGTAAGTGAAAAAAAAATTGTGATATTGCACTACTTCAAAAAGCCTCTCCAAAATTTAACATTGAAGATGGAAAGAAACTTTCCGTCCACCCTGTATTTTGTAAAACTATGAATGCGCTTGTAATTATTCGGAGACTACGGTATAAAGATATAAATAGCAAAAGTAAAAACTATCCAAACTCTAATAACTTACTGTGCCTTCGTTACAATCGGACATAAATCATAATGGACCTTTGACAACGAAGTGGATTTGAAAGTTGTTCTGAATTTAAAAGGAACGGATGATTTTTTCGCCATGCCAACATGGCTTGTGCATTTAAGAGGATAGTAACTACAAAATCTTGTCGTCCATATGTTCCACTTTTTCCAATTATTGATAATTAATCGTTTGACAACAGTTTCTGATGAATGACGAACGTCCCTTTGCAGCTTGTTAGATTGCTCTAATCCTAGAGGTTTTTGCATAACGAAAGGGTTCAACCAATCCTACAGAGGGATTCTTTTGCGCAAGCATTAATTGCAAAACTTGACCGTGGGCGGAAAAGAGCCAGGAAAAGGAAAACGTTATCTGGTACCTTTTCTGAATTTTTTACATTCCGGACATAAACTAGGATATACCTTGTGTATGCGAAGAAAAATGTGAACGGGTGCAATCCGGTAACTTATATCTGTCCATTCCGTGCCGCTACGGCTATCTACGAATAGATACCTATCCCCGGCTCCACACATTCAGTTGGGTAGTTTGTGGGTGCTGGGACCTCCACCATCGCCCAATCGAACGACCTACGTACGAGGGTATAACAGCCCGACCTACTTCTAATAGCTGAGCCTGGAAGACTTATGGGTTGCTGGTCCCTGAACTACACTAAGTCATATCGGCAACTGAAAGTGTTCCTTCGTTTGCATGTGTGGGCTCGTTTAGACTGCAGTGGAGGTTACATAAGTTTCGTATACCCCGACCTGGTCTAGCGTCGTCGTAGAAAAAAGTGTGGGAATGCGGGCTGGGCTGGCTGGGGAACATAATAAATTAAAACTTATAAAAAAGGGAATTTCGAAGGTAAGACGGTCATAAATGACCAGATCCCAGCAATCGTGACAGCCGCCCTTAATTATTGCCCGCTCAAAATGAGGTCAAGCTGAGGAATTTTCTTCTACGGCCCTTGGCTATCCGTCCCTCGCATTCCCTTTGGGGCGTTTTCAATAAACGGCTGGAATTCACGTTATTAGTTGCCTATAGATACATTTATTGGGACTGCCCAATTAGTTTTCATTACCTGTTGGGAATTTCTTCTTGACATAATACTTCCGTGTTACACGGAGAAATCGTGGTCCGGTCGAAGGACTAAGTGAAAGGCGAGATTAAAAATAATGCAACGTCTGAACAATAAAGTGAGAAAACATTTGAGTAGGTAACCATCAAACATAACACACTTTTAAATAATTGAGCAAATAGAGAAAAGAAAGAATACCTAACTAGATGTATTGCCCAATCAAATTGGCATTCATCTGCAGAAAAATTCATATCGGGATGAGTTTTTATTTATGGCTAGATATTGTCGTTTGAAACAATTGCTCCAAAGATGGTAAAAACATGTGGAAAGCTTTTTGCGAACATGCAGCCTAAACATTTAATACATAAAAGGTTAAGAGTACTTTTTTCGTGGGAGTTACATTTCTTATTTAAGACGTCTTGCAACTGGTACAATTTTAAGGTTAATCCACAGGATAATTCTTAACATATAATCAATCAAACAAAAATTTTCGTATTTGTATATCTTTGACATAAAAAAAATTTTTTGGTTAAAAAGTAAATGTTTAGCCCCACAACGATTGAGGTTAGCGAAATGGGAAGAATTAAAGGAGGAAGGATTAAAAAATGTAAAATGGTATACACATGCATACTACCCTGTAACAAAATAGTTGGCCCAGTATGAAAAGTTTGTGTAAATTTTAAAATTAATAGTTAATGGAATGGAATTTAAAGAGATAAGCAAAATTTTATTTTCACATTTGGAAAAAGTATAATGTTCACATAAAAATTAAAAATTAAAATAAGCGAAATATTTTATATGGCAAATATATGTATAACAAAAATAATTTAATCATGTCTTAAGCAAAGAATTGGCCCAGACCTCATCCGACGCAAAATAGTTGGCCCATCTATTTTTCGTAAATTTGTACATGTATATAAAGAAAGGAATAGGAATGTTTATTTTTTTTAAAAGCGTTTAAATGGGCTTAGGATGTTTGCTTGCGTGTGTGTCCAGAATTAAAACATTTTCAACGCATTGCCCTAAAAGCCTATCCCTAGAGTTGGCTTATAATTTTAATAATTTTAGATTTTGTCGTACCTCGTATATTTTCTAGTTTACTTCACTGCCTCTTAATTCTTAATCTGGAACCGGTGCCTTTAGAAAACTCCATGCACATGAATGTGGGCAAAACCGCTGGGGAGGTTTTAGTATCACACACGTGCACACCAGAGGTTCACCAATTTTTGTATAAGCTTGAATTTTCACAATTTTAGGTTGCTTTATTCCTGCGAGAAATTACGTCCTTTTCATCGGAAGCACGTGTAGCTCTATGTTTTCCGTTTAGGTCTTTTACCAAATAATTATTTAATAAATGTGCTCAGCTAAGCATTATAAAGACCTGTGTGCACCGAGGCGCCCAAGCAGGAAACCGTCGCTTTTGTGGCAAAATTTGTTAAAGAACCCCAGAGACTTTCGTGTATTGGAAAAAGTCGACAAAGTAACTTTTAATCGACGTTCAGATGATAAAGGAAATTCCGTTTCAAGTTGAATTAAATAGGAACCTTAACGGCATTTCGCGAAAATATGCACATATTATGGAATTTGCGCTCATGTTAATTCGACTCCGAGGAGACAAAGCCCAGAAACTAATAGGCTTGATGAATGCAATTCGCAGCAATTAGGGAGTTAATAGTTAATTCCAACATCCAAGGGGAATGTTAAAGTAATTTACATAATTCATGGGAGCGGTCCCGGGGGATGGGTAAATCCAATTTCCCATAACTCAACAGTAGGTACTCGAAAGCATTTTCTGCAGTAGCTTTGCAGCAGGCAAGCCACGACGCCAGGCCAAATTTGATTAAGCGGAATTTGCCCGAGTTGCAATAGGAGCAAGGTTAATCAATATTTTGAATTATAATGATGCCGAACGCCCAGTTCACTAGCCAGGGCATTCATCTCTCGAGTAGCGCGCGTTACTGCACTACAATTGGACTTTATTTGGATTTTGTGTTAAGCCTCTGATAGATTTTTCTACATGTCCGATTGTGAGGGGGTGCAAGTGAATCATTAGCAACCGCCAGCCAATACCGCAATTACTCTCTTTTTCAGGTATTTTAGGCGTTCAGCACAGTGGCCCATCGGTGGAAAACGTCATTTTCAAAAGCCGTATTTTGCATAATACAATGCAGAGTTAACAGCGGAATACTATTTTGGTAATTAATTCGAAACATTTTACATGTTTAAATGAAACAGACTCAACGGCTTACAACTGGAAAGTGGTGAGAACTGTGAACATATGTATTTTCAACCGCTGGTGAATATCTGAATATTGCAAAAGCATTCAAATGAAATTTTCTAAAAGTGTTTTTACATACATATTTAAACACATTCCAAACGATATTTTTACAACGCTTTGTAGAAGACCACACAACAGTCAATACAATGGGTGACGCGGAAATGTTCCAAAGAAGGCAGAAACAGTTTCATTAGCAGCAAAAGTGATGAGGACTGGATTTGAGAATATTCGTGGTGTTGTGCTCACAGACTATCTCGAGCAAGGAAAATCAATTGAATGTGCTACTATTGTATAAAAAAAAAGTGTTTTCATCATCATGAAAATGCACCCACCCTTACGTCATCAATTGAAGTTGCAACTCTGCATGAATTGTGCTTCCACCCTATTTACTAAATTTAGCCTTCAGAAACTTTATGCGAATATACAAATATGAATAAATACAATGGTGTCATATATTACGTGCTCTCTTTGGCAGTTCGAGAATTTTTCGAAGTACAAACATAGTTACATACTTTCGTGATTTTCATTAATGTTAGATAGATGTTCCAACACATACCAAAGTTTCACCTTAAGAAGATTGTAGTGTTATATAAAGTTACAATCTTTATTTAAAACTACTACTACTACTATAGCGTGTAAACAAAATCGCATCAATCAACAAGTAACACAGCAACACATGTTTGTAGCCATCCACCAATTCCTCACAAAAACCTTCCGAAGCATTCCAAACCGACAACCCCTTCTCGACATAACTAAATTCGCATTATGCTTCCGCATCCCGTGTTTAGGTACAAGCTCCCTTCCGCGCTTCCAACCAATATCCATGTGTCCATCTAATCCGAGTTTAATTATTTGTACGCTTGCCGTTTCTGTGTCGAAAGTCTGTTGCAGACAATTGATGGAGTCGTGCACTTGTCAGTGCCACCACCGTCAACTGTAACTGACGTAATTTGTGTACTTTGGGGTAATGCAAAGAATTTTTGTCGGCATGGTCGAGCGAAAATTATTTTCTTGTCCAGAGAGCTGGACATATTGGAGTTGTTTGTTTCGTCGTCAATTTCTGTCACGTTCAGTTTCATGGAATGCTGTTGGTAGGTTGTGGATGAGACTTAATTAATAAAGATTGCAATGGAAAAGAGGAAAAGACGGTAATACACACAAAAGAGAACCCTTTCTTAATCTCCTCACTTCTTTAGATTGAAATGATTAGAAAAAAAATGTTGTATACCAAAATGTTGTTGTAAGCTATCCCTAGTTGAAACAATAGGGAAAAATACAGCTCCTGTCGAGACCGTTTCTTATTGCTGGCTACATTTCAGCGGTTACCATTGTGAAGAGAACGGTATCAGGTCAGGTACCTGCGTTGCTAATACACGTGGGGTGTTTAATAGGCACTTTTGTAAGAAATGGTGCTCAAATAACACGCGTGATTTTTTGTTTTACTTTCTTTCTTGGCATAGACACACAATTGAGCGTTCGATTTTAAGAGTTTTGTCAAACGATGAGGTCATCGCTGCCACAAATGTCTATTTTGCAGAATTCAAGGTGGAACATTGTTGGGTAAAACATACTGACCATGAAGGAGACTATGCTGAAAAATATATTGAATTTTGGTATAAAGTCGCTCACTTATCAAAAACCTTACTAATGTAATTATACAGACCTACTTATCGATTATCCAGGCTATGTTGGTCGCATGCACAAAAGCAGTATGGTGCCAGGGCATGATCGCACTTTAAAAGCAACGAAATTACCTCACAGCCCATATAATCACTCCATTAATTTCTGTTATTTCATGGAGCTATTACTCCCCATGTACAGAAGCGGCGGCACGTCGACTGTATAAATAAGGAACACCCGGTAAGAAATCATACTGGTGAGAGAATTTAAAAGTGCTTTCGGCTACCACGAGACCAGGAGCAGGAGCCTCTATGCGAGTACAAAGAGCACGTATCGCTGCAGTGCAACGCCTGTTATTTCATAATTTTGATAATAACTCTGCAAAAGTTTAGTCAAACTATAAACATAAATCGCCGGTTGGCTGCCCGTGTATGAACTTAGCGAGGCGGCTTGCGCGAATCGAACCCGGACTAGGCGTATTATTTTTCATTAATAAATCACTAATTAAGTAGTTGTACAAAAGCTAATTTCGTCGTTACTACTTTAAAAAAAAACACTGGCTGTTTTGCTAACTTCATATGAACTTAGTGAAGAAACCAAGAAATAAAAACTGTATCAAAGAAATAACTAGCCCAGAATTTGCCGTTAATTAGTCACTAATTAGTTGTACAAAAATTAATTTTGTCTTGATACAATCTACAACTTTTTTCATGCATCCCATGCTCAGTGTTGCTTGATCTAGACTATATAAAATAAGGCATAAGACATTTTCCATGAACAGTAACAGTGTTAAACGGCTGGAAAACGGTAAGGAAGTTTTTGTCGAAATTATTGCAACTTTGCTAATTCATCCATAGTTTGAAGCCATTTCGATAGTGTAGTGTTACATCACAACTAAGTCCAGTAAAAATGTTATTTTGGATAAAATGGGAAAAAAGGTAATCTGTGAGCCGATAAGTGCCCATTTCCTTCACGCCCAGTGATTTAACGAAAATACCTAAAGTGGGTACACTACTAAATTCAAACTCATCCAGGCATTGCACTCCAGAAAAGCACTCAAGGCTGCTCAGAGTCATGATTCTGAATAATAAATCGATTTCCCTGTAGTAGTTCTTGGTTGCTTCTGGTCCCAAGGTTACAATTCCCACCTTAATCAAAATAATTTTTTTACTCTACACCTTGACGATGATGTTTTTTCCATACGCTCTGGGAAAGATGGAAATTTTCTGAACCACCTAATTTACAATAGAGCCCATTGGGGAGCACTAACCCGGACGAAATCACAATAGTCAAACAGGAGAGGGCAGCAAAAGCACTTCTCATTAATTCGAGCATTAATCTAAGTTTAATTGCGTCCTCCACATGAAAATTGAGATTAGGCTTGCGTGACTGATTTTCAGCGGAGCCCATGCATTACAGGATAATTAAAAGCGTTGCTTCCGCAATAAGGCAAGGACAAAAGGCTATAAATATTTGTACAGCCCACTGGCAAAGCTCCATCAGTCCCATCAGCAAGGCCCCCGAAGACAACTTTATGTGTCGGTCCCACTTTCTCTCGTCCTTTAATTAAATACTGAGCAAATTATTTCAAGGTAAATTGCATCCCCAAATGCATGCCCTGCCAAACTCCCGATGCTCCTTCGCTCTGCTAACTAACTAAGCTCACAGATTGTATTTGCTTAAGAATTTTGTGAATTTCGAAGGAGCGATATAGGACTGATTTTGAATCTGTTTATAGAGCGCTTGAGCCCAATAATTGTAATGAAACACTTCATATGAACATTTGATTAAAATTTCTGGTTTGAAGGGTATGTATAATTCTAAAATTGTTTTTTTCAATTTACAAATGAATTTCTAATACTACTTTCGCTTGGTATCCTACTAGAACATAAATCACGAGTACGAAAATATTTGATAATTAATATCTTGATTTGTCTTCGATATCCCTTAGGTGGGTGTTCTTGATGCTTGAAGCATATTCATCCAAAAAAATATCCAGTCGAACGGAGGTAAGACGATGAATGCCAACCTCTAAATCTAAAGAAATCTGAACCCTTTACGGTACATATGATATTAAAATACCAACTGCCTTCTCAGCACCGGTGTACCCCAAAGTACTATTCTTGGTCCAATCCTTAATACTAACAAGACTTGCTACATGGCATTTGGTGACACAAGACATTTTAAAGATAGTGAGGAACTCAGTAATACATATAATGTAATGTATGCTACGAATACTCAATAGCAAGAAATATCACACATTAAAATTTTTAATTTAGTTTGCTACAACCTTTATTTCTTTATTTTTTTACTTTGTATGACGTTCTGTTAGGTGTTGCTGCTCAGTTCTTTATCTTTAGGGGATTTTGGAATATTAGTTTACTTTGTTATTAGTTATTACTATACATGTACATATAATTAACAATTTATGTGAATTCATTAGCCACAATAAATTATTATTATTATTATATTATTTTTATATCTAGATCTACTTGACATCAAGAAAGCACAAGCTCGTGCAACGCCGGGTACAGTTTAGTAAATAGTGAAAATAAAAAATAAATAAATATAAAGTAGCAAACCAACAGAAAGGATGAACGTTAAACAATTCCTAACTTCGAAGATACTGTCTCCTCCGGCAACCTTTGGATAAAACGAAAGTTTCCAAATATCTTAAACCGAAAAAAGGTCACGTTAATGAGTTGACAGATCCGGTCTAATCATGTTTACCGTCCAAATTTACAAAGTTTTGTGTCAAGGCAGTTCAACTCCCTTTTTCTTTACTTCCATTACGCCCGAGGTCTTGCGATACAGCATGTCCGGAGTTCCTTTTTTAAGAAAAACTCCCTTCCCGTGTGCCGACAAGAAATCGAGTTTAAGAAAACACTAAAACCCTTCCCCGATATGACCGTCTTGTTTACAGAAGCTTTTGTGCTAACAGCAGTTACATAAAGCACTTTCTTTAGCAGCTCTGTGCTGTATCACGGCGCACCGAACGCAGCAGCGCAAGACTTCGCTGTACGAGTCGTAACTTTTAGGCTAAATAAACAACAACAGAAAAATTTCATCTTATTAAATTCTATAATATCAAAGTTTCCTTTCAAAAAATGAAGAAGACACAAAACTCCGAAAAATGCCTTGCCATGCCGCTCGTCCGCCAATGGTGGCTTTTAGCGGACGGTGAGCTAAAAGCAACGCATAAATCTTCGGATGCTCTCTTCAAGTTGTTTACTTGACGCTAAAAACGCAAACAAAAAAGAATGCTCTACTTCATCCTAGAAGGCGCTCTTCGTGTATTCTTATACTTGAAGAAGTTTGGCCCACCCCGCACGTATGCGGAGGACCGCGCTATTGCTAGTCATCGATGGCTCCGCGGGATGATGATGACGGGATGGGGAAAAGTGTGTGCAGAGATAAACGCCATTCAACTTGTTGGCAATTGCCTTTTCCGCTGACAAGCAATGTCGGCAAGGACATCTGATATACAAAGCAACATCCATAAGCATTCTGCACCTAAAGGGAAAGATGCACAAAGGGCCTCTCCACAACAGCCACTATCCGTCGCGTCTATGGCTGTTCACTCCAGAATCCTCCGAGATAAATTTTGTGTGAAGACAACAGACGGCAGGTAAACATTCAGCGGGTGGCTAGGCGGATGGTGTGATATAGGGTGGGAGGCGCGATAAAAATCGATAGCCTGCGGGGATCTCGGGTGACGAACAGACCCACCAGCGCCACCAGCATTAGCTAAGTATTATTATCCAGGAGAGTGGAAACCTCTGTAAGGTTGTATGAAATATTATTTGCCGGGTTTATCCGGATACGGGAGATTAGGCGCGGTATTACCTTGTTGCCACTATTCCGAAAGAACAGTGCGGCCAGATACATGGGAAGACTCCTGATAACAAATAGATACCAGCCTTCGGCGACGGAGACGTAATGGTGATTTATTGAGCCCTGTGTGCACCTCCCCAGCAAGTTATATATGGTGCAATTTATCAAGGGATTAAACATAAACACCACCGACCGCTGCGTGCACACTCACGTGCCTAGCCCTTGTAATTATTTACGCCCTCCGCGACTAATTAATTTGTTGAATGCGCCCGATAATTGCTTTCCTCCGGGCACAGAAGTTGAAAAAAATGCGGGGCTGTAAATCATAAACCAAATTAGTTTCAAAGGAAACCACGGAATCCTCGACCGAGGCCAGAGGTCACAGCCAGGAGCAGCAATTTTCAATTTCAGACAGTTCGGACACTTCTGGCGTCGTGTTATTGATTGGCACCATTCAGTGGGACAAATCTGCTGCCGGGAACAGGTGAATACCGTCAATATCCCTGGAAATTGAATTATTTCTTTATAATCGTAATTATGGGTGGCCAGGCCAGTTCTTCCACTAACTGATCAGGTCAGGATGTGATTTGTAGGAATGGTTCACCCACAACCCCTTGACGCTGTAGGGGCAGTGGTGGGAGTTTAGATTTATGGCGGGCACATAAATTTCTGAAATGTTCCTCTAAGGAACGAAAAGTTCCGACTTACACGAATGCTGAGCAACAATTAAAGGGCCCTTACCCCGATCGCTTCCCTTGAGCAGGGCAGCATTGCTAGAATTCGGCTATAAATTATTGATCGAAATAATTTTCGGATTTGCTGGAAGGCGCCCCATATCCTGCCTCCTAATTCCAGACGGGCTGGTCGAAGGAGCTGCGGCTCAAGACGATTTGCGACTTTGGCTAACAGCAAGTTTTCGCTATCGAAGTTGGGCCCTGCAGACTCATTACAACTTGTATGGGACCCTGTTTACTGTCGTCCTCTGCTGTATTTGAATTTCTTAATTGGATTTCACATCCGAAAACTACGGCATCTTCCTAAAATGGGAGCTAGGGCGGTATAGCAATTTCAATTTAGGAGGAATTTGTAAATAAACAGGGGATCTTTAATTCAAGTGCAAGTTGTCAGAAGAGCGCCCGTATAGCCGCTGTTTTCCTTCGGGAGCATCCCAACAAATATGGCGGCTCTCTGTTTGCTTGTCTACCCGCTTATCACCACGACGATCAGAGGTGTCGCTAAATAGTTTACTCTTTTGTTAACTTCTTCGCGGGCGTTGTAGATTTATAGACTCGTTCTAAAATGCTAAACATTATTGTTGAATAACTTTTCGAGACATCCGAAATTCGCGTGGAAATATTATAAGAGTAAAAGAAAATTTACTGTTCTCAAAGATACTCTCACCTGTGGCTGAACACAATCGGCTAATATTCCTGTTAGATTTCAATGTATTCATTAGAATGTGAATTAAATTATTTTGAACCAATTATTCAATAAATATACAAATAAACCAGAATGTGCTACAGCTGTTAATCCCGCATATGTACGTAATGTACTAATTTCTGTACTTACAGGAATACTAACCAGAGGACTCCTGTCAATATAAATTACCTAGAAAAGAAACAAAAAACAGAAGGTCAGTTTTTGTGAAATTGAAATAATTATTTTGCAAAACGAATAAGGTTGCAAAATATTCATAGGATCATTACGCAGCCAATCGACACATATTATGATACTACTGTCTCTACAGATACACTGCATAGGCCTAGGATGCTAATTTAATATTTGGTATAATATATGTATAACGATAAATAAATAATATATTGACAAAAAAGGATCATATAATATGCAGCATACAGTTGTGCCCCCCCCCCCCCCTGCCGACATTTGTAGGGTTCTTGTATAAGATATTAATTACTAAGAAACAATAAGAACTATCAAAAACAAAAGCTTTGTCTATTTTACATTATAAAATTCCAAAGTTCTACTGTAATTCACTATTTGAAGGACGACATGTCTTCAGTCATTCTAACGTCACTATGAGTGCAGGAGTTTATCAAATTTTTGGCTATGGACTATCGGAAAATGTTCATCTCTTGGATATTTATTAATATTTTGACCAAATACAGCTATTTGCAGCTTCTTTTTAAAAAGCTGAATATAACTACAAAGTTTAGAAATATTGGGTTAAATAGTATTTGTTTTACTGAACCCCGATAATCACCCTCATTTTCAGGCCATCACACTAGCCCCTTAGAAGTTGAGCCTAACCAAAGCACTACAAATGTTTGCTTCACTGATAACATTTTCGTCAAATATTGCAACAATATGACAATAAAATTTTAATTTAGGAAACAAATATAAGTCACATCGAGCTAAACCGATTAAAGCTCTTATCGCAACTCATAAAATAGTGTTGTTGTTGATGTGTGGGACGACTATTTGTTTGTTTTTGTCTTGTGTGTTAAAATCCATGCTTCTTTGCTCAAACTTTACGTCGTATTTTCCTCTTTTCATGCTTGATTACCTTGTTCGATTTTATTTCTTTGCTAAGAATCCACTGATTTGTCTGGCTTTTATTATTCATGTTTCACGAGAACTATAAAATGGTACAAACATTTGTATGATTCTATTTTTCTACAAACTTTCTTAAACATCTTGCTGGAATGCATTTTTATTTTACTCCACAGACGCGGAAGCCACTGCAAAGAGAGCTTTCCCACATAAAATAAAAGTATTTAATGAACGTGGACTGTGAAGTACGAGCTTACGATGCCTTCGGAAGTGAACGTGTTATCCAACCCTCTTACCCTTTTTAATCCTCATCGAGCATTATCATGTCCTGTGCTATATTGCTCTAAAATCCAAACCGCCCTGCGTAATGAACTAAGAGGACAAAGTTAAAAGAATTTTTATTCAAATTGCCGGGAAAATTCAAATTTCCATTCTTCGAGCATCCCCCTCAGTAACAATAAATTGTTAAATTCTTCTTTTACAAAAACCCCCAATTACTATAAGCAAGCGTGAGTCACAAGGATTTTTTTCGCAGTTCATAATTGGAAAAAAGTACGGGATTTCTCTCCCCCAGCACTAATTACATTTGTTTTCATTATGCTCTTAAAGCTTTGTGGGAAGCATGGCTGCTATAGCTGCCAAGGTCATCTTCTTAATGAACTTCATTAGCTAACAATAATTAGTTTCCCTTGACGTTAAAGTTCTTACCATCAAGGAAAAAGGAGACAATATCCCTATTTATTTTGCTTTTAAGCTTTAAGAGAATGCAATTTTTGCGGCCTAAACAGAAGAAAGTGTAGTTTATATAGAAATAAAGTTTTATATAAAATTAGCAACTTTACACATCTTGTTGATAAAAAAAAAATTTAAATATGTTAAGAAAAACCTCGAGAAAGAACATTTTTGGTCCCAATGAAATGACTATGTTGAGGAATACCTGGCGAGCATAATTACAATATTCATGATATAAAATCAGCAATATTTCCTTTTTCAAAATTCCCGTTAATACAGAAATTATTTTTGGTTGGTCTAGTGAATAATAAGCAAGTTCATGTATATGTAGTATCATATTGAAGAACTATTCTGTTTCGTCAGCTTTAAAAAAAATATCCTCAGCTATATAACCACTTTTCAGATATACAATATACATATGTATGTATGTAGTACGTACGTGTACGAACGCTGATACAAATTTTACCGGGCACACCCATCACAACGTTGGTTCGATGATAAGATGAGTGATGAGTATTTTTCATTTTCCATGCAGCGTGCGATATCATTTGCCTTTTCTTCATGAATTGGTTCAGTAATCGACACATTGAACGTCTTTTGATGTTTAAACCACTTTATCAGAGATTTCTCAATAACTTTGTCGTCAAGAGATACTCATTGCTTTAGTTCTATTTTCTTTTAGATTTCACCTGCCACCAACGCTAGAGGCGTGTACGTTCTTTCGTTCGATTTGGGTGAGTAAGTTGATCAAAACAGTCTAATCCAGTCACTATGTACATTTCGATCTGAAAGTTCTGCGATGTCGACGATTTTTTGAGGTGCCAGGGGTGTACTGTTGAGTTGTCGGGAAAATCGGGTCGTGAGATTCTAATGAAGTAATAATGAAAATCTAACACTAAAAACACTAACGACCGCGTCTGGCATTTTGTCATTGCTGCGTTATTAATCAGTAACCAGCTCATTAAAAATGTGTGAAAAAAAATCCGTAAGTGAACCATTTGTTCACGTTTGTGCACTAATTTTAGCATACGTTTCCTAACACAAGATTAATATAAATCCATTTGCCAGACGTCTATGTTTCGCTCTTAATAAGTAATTATGTTTTTTAATATATTGATATCTAATTGTTAAAATAATCGATCAAGTTTATGTAAATGAATATTTCCATCAGGACATAAAAAACAAAACAAGCAACGTTTGGCACCTTTTTAATGTTACGATAAAGAAAGTCGAAATTTCAAAATTGAAAAAAAAAGCCCAAGACTAAATTATTTCTGGATGATAAATACTTCTTCCCTTCGTCGTAGTGCCTAATATGGCGTGCACAATAAATGTCATTATAACCAATTTTCTAATCCGTGTAGCTACAAGATTTATTGTAATTGAATTGAAATCCAAATTGCGACAAAAACACGCCGATGACCAAACTGAGTTGTGTGAAAATTGCATCTAATTTTAAAAAGCAATAAAGAAAGGGGTCAGCCTGCTGCTCGAAACGAACAATTGCACACCAACCTATCGATCGAACGTGAATACATATCATTGCGCCTAATAAGTATTTTATCAGTCGTTTCCACGATAAAAACACACTCGAGCGTTCTTATTCTAAGCGAAGCTAATTCATGGTACGTTTGCGGTTGCATTCAATAGAAATTAGCGGCCGGGCGGGCGATAACAAAAAATGGGCGTAACCATTTGTCACCGCTTATCGGGACTTTTTATGGTAACTAATGTAGACGAACTGATAAAGCGCTAAAGGAGCAGTGAGAAGTCACGAAGAGAACTTTTTTGCTTTATTTTTCAGCAACTACAAAATTGATTGATTTTTTGCTGATTTTTCGCCGTCGCTATTTTTAGAGTTTTTATTAAAATGAATGGGAATGTGAATTTAATTATAGCGTATTCTCAATCGTGTTTACTCTAAGGCATTAAGCTTGTCCCCAAAGAGGGAGCCATCTCAGGTATAATAAAAATACTTTTCGGGGGTGCTAATTTCGAATCTGCCATCTAAATTTCCAAATATGAGACCACCCCCTCCCCGCTCTGACATATAGGAGAGGGGGTGTCAAATGGTGACAGTGATGTATGGTAGAGTTGTGTATGAATGTATTCTTGATTTAATGAGACCACCCGCATTCCACACTGGATAGGGGGTGCAGAAGGGAGGGTGTGTAAAAGTAAGGAATACAAATTTAATAGTATCCTGGGCAACGCCGAGTCCGGACAAGCTAGTATATAATATAAATTGCTTATCGGAAATTTAATTTCGCAACTAAGAGACCTCTCGACACAAATGCTGCTTATAAAAGCCCATAGAACTATTGTACATGTATGCCAAAGTCCGTTTTTTCGAATCACCCTGTACATAGTTTAAAAAAGGACGGGTGAATTGGACCAATGACGACGAGAAACAGTTTAAGATTTCCTAAATTATAAAAAATAAGCGAAGATAAAAATTATGAAGTACTACAAAAAAAAATAACACTGTGGCTGTACACATATATTAAATCAAACAAAGGAAGTAACCCAATAACTGCGGTAGGCAAATTTTGGGCCCTACATTTGTTAAAATTAACTAAAAAGCACGCATCCATCCCCCGGGGCCACATCTGTATTTATTTACATTCCCTCCCTATCTACTGCCTTGTAATATTCAACATTCGGAATTTGTTCAAAAATTACACTCTATCTAAACACTTTCATTGTTTGTAATGGAAATTAATGTGGAACGAAGAATCACACGCAATATATTTGGATTCGCCGAACATTGTATAATTCTTACAGGCCTACGTAGGCTGGGGCCAATTAAAATCGTCTTCGCGGCTTGATTACATTACTCTGTACAAATATGTTTCCTGTATTATGAACGTAAACATGTTGCGTCTGAGCAGGAGCGCCCTCATTACCCGCTTTAAAATCGATCTGCTGTTATGCAAAGTTAATTTGTACATTGAGCATGAGCTCGGGAATGAGTTAATGTTTATTATGTTTGCCATTACGGTCGTAGTCATGCCGGTAAAATTAATGCAACCCGATGAGTGTTTTACGAGATCTGCGTATGTTGCCCTGGGAGACCCCACCTGCCTCCCCATACAGGGCTTCCACACGCAAAGACCGTAAATAATTTCGTTTCAGAGCCGCCTTTAAATTGAAAACCTATTTATAATTGATGATGGATGGGTACACACCTACAAAGTAAGTATTTCAGGTTGCCAAGGCAATCAAAAGCGTGCGGTTACGCGCATATCCGCACATTTACACTTCGGCATTCATGCGAATTATTATAAGCAGCAAACCCGGTCGCTCGAACACGGTCTGATAAGCTATCGGATAAAGCCGAACAAAAATGGCTCGTTATCAATCTTATCAATCAAGGAGGTACAATCTAAATTCCATGGAAACATCTGTGCAGTTCCCAGGCAACAATAGGCCGGACGGGGAAAATTCAGCACTTCGTGTGTGCCCGAGGAGCCCTTTAATATTTGATATACTCGTACCTATGTGGAGTATCACCAAAAATTGCTTCTTAACAGAGAATCCCTACGACTCGGGCAGGCTTAAGAGCGGGTGCATAATACCCACCGCCAGGTGATTCTATCCTACTTAGGTCACATCTCGGCCATAGTTGAGTAGATTACCGATTCATACCGGAGCCCAAGATAAGATTTCAATGGTTACCGGCGAGGAAATCAGCGGTAATAGTTGAAAATGCGGTTGGGTCGTTGTCAGCTTGAGTGGAAATGTAATTTCGCTTATACCAACAGGCAATCTGCCGAAGTGGAACACGCAAGGCGCTGTACAATGCAAATCCAATTCGGAGGCAATTTGCATTGCAAGGCGCTTAAACGTGTTAAGGAGATACTCAATTCGCGCGAAAGCAACAGTGCACTGCGCCGAATGAGCTGGAAAACTCCTCGAGTGTCAATCGAAATGAACTCTTCCCAACATTTCAAGTGACAAGCAACATAATCAATCTTTGGACCTAAAATGTAATTGAAGGCTCCTTTGTCCCGGCCGCGTCCGTGCGTCGCTAGGAATGGGTTGTTTGATCACATGCCGGTCTAGCATTGAACAGGGCCCTGCCAACCACACACTGAACCAATCTTGAGGCATAATTCAATCAATTCTGGGTTAATGAAGGACTCGAACGATAACTGGAGAGCGCCTTCAATGAAGGAAATCCCAGCGGAATAAGGAACAAAAGCGGATCAAGCGAGACTCAATATGTTTACGCTTGTGCTCTAGGCCGCCGCCTCCGCCTACGACAGCGACGAAGACATTCATCGGCAACAGGCACGGTAGTGGTAGCTGCAAAAAAAAAAGATTTGAAGAAATGTTTGCTAAATCTCTGAAGCACCGAAGCTGATGAGCTCAGGTTATTTATTGTTCATGGAGGACCCATCCCGGAAACAAAAGCGAATTTAATAAAGCCTGCATTCCGCCATCGGTTGACATTATTTGAAAGCTTAATCCCACCCCCTGTGATGTGGCGGGCTGGGCTCTCTTTCAATATTGGAAATTGAAACAATGCGCCGATAAGCAGCTTATAATATTGCAAAAATTGCACTCGGTGTGTTTCGCGAGAGATATTTGATAAAAGACGAAACACTCTTTTCATTTCCAGCAAGACGATTACGTAAAGACGTCCCTTTGGCTGGGATCCAGTGCCTCGTGCAGCACAATATTCTAAGGGTGCGAGTGGATGGGAACACGAGCTGCAAATTTCCTAGAAATATTTGATTCGATTTAATAGTTATTTGCAGCGGAAATGAATAATGGCATCGACTGGTGTGGATGTGCGTCACATATGGCAATATGCAGTATATGTATCATGTTTCATGTTTGGCATGCCAAAACTCCGAAAATTCCCTTCCATGGATACATTTTCACTTTCGTTGGCACAATGCCTGGATGCTGCTCAAGGACACTTTTCGGTTGGGAAGCTTTACGTAATCGGGTGTGTTGTGTAATTTTGCAGAATTAACACATAATCGATACCGAAGATTTTGAGCTAGGCATGATACTCGTATATACCTACTTTTAAATTTGATAAAAATGTCAATTTTGTACGTGCACCATATGTTGCTATATAAAGATATTCTGCTACAGAACTTATACAGCGTCGCTGGAGCCGCTATTAGTGACGAGCTGTTCCCAGCCGTCGGGCGGTAAGAACACACCTACACAAACACGCCGTTTTCGACCATATACACTTTTAATTATTCGCTTTGGTCAAAAAATTTTTCGGAGCAAAGTACAGGTGGCGGAGAAAAGCATTGTAAAGGGTAGCGGGTACAACAATATATTATTTAATTCTTTTTTGGTTTGACAGGCCTATAAGGTCTAAACTCTAAAGGACGCAGTTTTATGTCATGTAAAAATTGTATAATTGATGTAAACATTTTTCAAGTGATTAAGTTTTCACTTCAATTTACCAAAAGTTGAATTTCAGTAAGCCATATATTCAAAACTTTTTAAAAAATGTCAACAATTAATATGTCGTTGGAGCCCCACAGTGTTTACTGCTGAATGTGTTATTACTTATGGTCCGGCGATGAACTTGCCATGACTTTTTGCAATTTAAGTAAGTGCATCTTCATTCGAAAACAAAAAAAAATTTCATCCTAAAAACAAATAGTAAACAAAGTAGTTTGAGGGCCAAGTTGCACACAATGACTTCTAAAACTAAACTGCAAATTTTCTGTAAACATGCACTGACAAATTTCCGAGATAACATCGGTAAGGAAGACGCAAGAATTTTTCCTGAATTTTTACAGAATTCAGATCCTGACATGTGCAAATGAAAATTATTTAGCTCCAGATAATTTAGATTTAATATAATTTATATCAGGTATTAAATAACAATTAATGACAACATAACAAATGTTCATTAATTTCTGTGGATGCAAGCAAACACACGAACTGTCAATACCCAAACTATTTAAGATTTCCGTTGTTGTTGGGTGAGAATAGTGGATGTGGGAATCTGAATCTGACACTATGGAGTTTTAATGTTCTCAATGCTTTTGATATCAAATTTTATTTCCCGATAAAGAAGAAAAACTGCGCCTTTAATATTATTATAATTATTAATTATTACACCTATGATAAAACTACATTCTTTAAAAAATATTACACTATTTTCACGTAATACGTGTGGGTTACTTTTAAAGAAAAAGAGAAAGATGCGAGTATTGATCAAAACAAAACAAAAACCAATTAGATCAACCTCCACGTATTATGTACCTACTTAATGAAAAACAACTAAATCTCTTTAGCACCAAATGAAGGAAATCAGATCCCTGCTTTTGAAAATAATACTCTAGAAAGCACCAAAGACAATCCGTAACATGTGTTGAGTATTAAAATTAAATCAAACCTAATTTGAATGGGAAGGGCGTGTAGCTACGTAGCTACTGATTATTTTCTCGTTAAATGAAAATTCGTTTGAGTTGTCTTCCTTCTGCCTTCCTTCTAGGATAATACATCCCCAAAACGACTTTGCAATTCAAAATTTCTCTAAGTCCCTCCCTAAGATAAAAAGTTTGAAACAAAACATGATCAAGTTTACTTCATCTTTGCTTTGTTTTCCAACTTGGAAAGAAATGAATTGATTTCTGTGGAAATTTATATATAAGAAAGAATTCTTAAGTGAGTGAAATCGGATTACTGCATGTGATGAATGAATTCAATGAACACAAAATTTACGATATTTTCAATGTCTTCTTTTATCTTACAAATTTAATTAAGGGATGATTCGAAACTAAATAAATAAAATCTTCTTAAAATGTTTTTGTTAAGCTCTGAAGCTTAGAACAGCAGAGTGGGTAAAGTAGTCTTAAATTTAAAATAAAGAAGCGAAAAAACGAAATGAATTTCGTTCTCCTTGGTATTTACGGTTCCCGAAATGCGTTTTGCTTTTGTTAGTAGTCTAAAAGAAAAACACTTATAAAATTCATTGCGTGTAAGTACGAAAATAATAGAATTGAATTGAAAACTATAGTTTGATAGAAGACTTTTCCTTATATTTATATTTTATTTTAAATTCAGTCCAAGTACCCAAACCCTAACAGACAGATTTGCGAATGGAATAAATTTGTGAACAAAAAGCAAATTTAAAAGCTTTTTAGAATTACATTTTTTTAATTTCCCGCAAACCTGTTTAAATTATAGCCTCCGACAATTTTGTAAAAAGCTTAAACACCTAAGCTATAACCGATGAAGTGAAATTTGCACGAGATCAGAGACCCAGTGGTGCAAGGCATATCCCCAGTAGGAAAATCGAAGTGAAACGTCAAGTGGGGCTAGCAAATAATCGAAGCGAACCGGGTTTCGTGAAAATTTAATCGGACAGCAGTGCCAGAACACGCCACATCCTTTAAAGAGCCCCATTTATTAAGCGGAGCTTTCCACACGATACGGTACAACAGCGCCAACACAAGGTAAGAAGACTCCAGCAAAAATATGCTAAGAGTTCTCCGCAACCGTAAGGAGCTAACGAGCGAATATCGCTGGCTGGTCGAGGGTAATATTACCCACGAATGTCAATTTTCTGACCTAGATACTGCCTCGGAGCATAAAAGCCCCGGCGCACTATATATTGTATTGGTTTATTTCCCCCACATGTCCACCCATTCGCCGCCGTCGTCGTGTCGTTGCTTATGGCCAGGCAGGATTGGATGGAAAAGGATTCAAGTTCAATTTGCTTTTGTTTGCTCGCCCGACGAACTACCGCTGAAAAATAAGATATCCCGACAGGGCGGGGGCGGTGGGCCGAGTGATATGTTTTTGGTTTAATAAGGCCGAAAATAAATACAACAGGGATACGGAGGAAAAATAAGGCAAAGGTCAATTCTAAAGATTTCGTCAATATGTTTAAGAGGGACACTGCGGGATATACGAGCGTGTGCTTTGCCATGCAGCATTGGGGCGATAGCATTTTAATGAAGCAATTAACTCTCTGCTGAATATTTAACACAGGTGTCAAGTCTCAGTTGCGTGCAGATACCAGGTGACACATGGGGCTCACCGTGAAATGCTCATTATTTTGCACGTCTCAGAGATTTGTTTCGGGGTGCGGATAGTGAGGCTGAGATTTCGATTACACCGCTTTTCGGGGAACTAATGATTCTACCATTAAACATTCAACACAGACGTAAAATGCTTCCAAGGACAGGAAAGGAATATTTTGGGGAATGAAATTGGGATTCGAAAGCTGACTGAGGATTGATGGCGGTTTTAAAAGAGGGAAACACCATTAGGTTTACGTGCTAGGAATGGTTCTAATCAGCAATAAGTGCGTCATTCTGCAAATAATTGAAATCTCTCTCCGAGAGATCGATTGATTACACAACTAAATCGTAAATTATGTCATGTCGCAAGTCGCAACAGAGATAGATTTTGTTCAAAAGAGTTCATGTGTCGGGATGAGCATATTGACATAATAAATGACAAGGAAACTTTTGAGACAAATTACTATCGCAGTCGTAATTTCCCAATCTACTTGCTCTCTTGCAAATTTATCAATTAATCCCATTGACCTACTTAAGGGGAAGCCTCATATGGTAGACGGAATTATGTCTCTAAATGTTTAGAACCGAATTTGAATTGTTAATGGAGTTATTAGTCAACACTACGAATGTGTCATACATAAGTATTCTAGCGGTTTCAAAATTTTGAGCGTATATACTTGTCTGAAAACTTGACTTGATGTGGAGCATAACGCAGTAAGGCATGAATACAGTTATACCGCATAGAAATTCGTGATTCAAAGTCAAAATGCGATATATTCACTTTAAGGCATTACATGAGTTTTGAATTTTCAAAAAATTCATTATCCATTATCTAATAGTACAACATGTCAAGAATATTTACCTAAAGTTGTAAGTTAATCGGAGTAAAACTCTAGGAGAGCTAGAAAGGATCTTTGCTTTTTTCCTAGTTACAACTTTAATCGCTTTTTTCTCAAAACTGTATATTTTTTAAGTCGGTGGACCCGATTTCTCAAAAACTAATGCACTGATCTTGTAGAAATTTTGCACACTTTTTCTAGATAAAATTGACTAGTGATTGCAGGAAGAATATTTTTTCTTTGATCACAACTTATTTTATAAGGCTATACGTTACATGGTCTAGATTTTACGGAAAATCGTACTGTTTTGCAAACAACTCTGCACAAAAACTCAAATTACATATTTTTTTAAATCCTTCGTTCAATCACTATCATAAGGTGTTTTGAAAGTGATTTTATTTGCTTAAAAAGGGTTTTGAAATAAATTACTGAATTTAACTTTGGTGCGTTCTATTTCGGAATATTTCGGATTTTGACTTTGAATATCACAATAAAGTAGTAATAATTGAAACAAAATATTTTAATGCAATAATTTCTGCAACTCAAGCTTTATTGACAAGAAGATTCTATTGGTTTACGAGGTTGTTGGTTATCCAATTTTACAAATTTACGATCACGCACTGCATTTCATTGGATTGTAATAAAATATCACTGATTTCAAATCTTGTGTAATTTTATAAAAGCAAGATGATAGACCGAAATTATTTAATTCGATTTTCGTAAAATTAGATACCTACACCGAGGTTTTCAGGGTCGCTGATTTTAAATCTATTAAGGTCTATTGAGATTGCCAAATAGCTTATAAATATTATAAATTATGAATCACAAGTTGACCATCGAGCGGTGCAGTCGCGATTTCTTTAACCTCCCGCATTTTCGCATTTTAAATTCTGTCGTCTTCGTACTTGTGCCCTATCTTGGCCGTTATCACCCTATTCTCGGTTCTTTCCCTATACTGTGCCCTGTGTGATTTGTGTGTTTTGACTCTATTTCGTAACCGAAATCAGATCGTTTGTTTCTTCCTAGTGAACGCATTACTGCCAACTGTGTTTCGCGAATTTATTGCTGATTAAGTTACCCTAAATCACACTTGTGTCGTCACCTGCCCAGCTGTTGTGATTTGCTGTTTTGGTTCTACCTTCCGTTTTCGCTGCTTCACCGGTTGTCGGCACTTCACACCCATTACCAACGATGAGCGCCTGCAAGGTATGCAACGGTAGTCTCGCCGGTGATCTTACAGAATGTGATGGCGTCTGCGGGCAACTTTTCCACGTAGTTTGCCTAAAGCGGGGCGCTCGGTCACTCTCCTCTGCTGCAATTTCCACTTGCAACGAGTGCGCGGATATTAAGCCGTGTCATATACTCCGTGCGCTTGCTACTGCTTCGGACTGCATCGTCAACGAACAGTCTCTTCTTGCTTCCAAGGTGCAGTCGTTTATGACTAACTGTTCCAGCTTTCTCTCTATCTCCGAGGAGCTAAGTTCAGTCAATAACAAGCTGGACAAAATTATTAATTCTGCCGCAGCCGCGGAGTCCAAGACCGAAGCACTCATTGCCAAATCGCACCTACTGTCTACAAAAATATCAACTGCCACTCACACTTTGGACGAACTTTACTCAACGTTCTCCTCAACCGACCTTCCTGCTACCGTTATGCCGGCAGTTGATGACGTCCGTCAAAGTTTGAAGCAGATCAGGAACGACCTCGGTTGCTGCTCGGCGGCTGTGACTGCTAATGCTGCACTTCTGAGCTCCATCTCCGCCGATCTTCGTCTGCCAGTTGGCCCGCCCTCTCCACTGCCGCCTGCTGCCGCGCCGCCCTCATCTCCTCAGCCCGCTGCTGCCCCAGCCACCGGCCCAGCTATCGTCGATCTCACCCTGCCAGTGCCTCGCCCTCTTCCCCCTACTTCATCGGTTTCCGTCCAGACCTGCGACCTTGATCTTGCCTTGCCCTTGCACAAATTTGGTACTACCTGGTCCGAAAGCGAATGGCAACTTAGATTGAAGAAACTGGATCGAGTCAACGCTGCCGCGCCCGCAACGTCCTCTGCGCTTCTTGTGGAAGGTGCTCCCCGACATGCTGATGCTGCCTGGATCCGGGAATTTTTCTCCAAACGCTTCTCCTTCACGCCCATCGCCTGCGTAAAGCTTCGCTCCTCCAGCCGCGACAGCCCGCTTAAATTCAAAGTGTCTGTACACTCGAAATATGCATGGCTGTTCTCTACCCCCACCAGCTGCCAATCATCACATGGAATCGTTAGGATTTCGCAATGGGTCTCCAAGATCGTAAGTTTTACGCCCAATCTAAGTCATTTACCTTCTAAGCCGTCTAAAGCCAAAACATTTAATGCTAGTAAAGTGAATAGACATGGTATTATTGTGAACCAATTTAAATCCGCTTCTTCCAAAACTGCCCCCAATCCTCATAATTCCGTTAACGCTCCCTCTAACAGACCCAGTAGAAGTACTAACCCACCCTCGTCCATTACACCGAAATCCGCTTTAAAAATTACTCCCTCCAACTCTTCTAATCCCGGTACTGCTCCGGTCTCTTCTACTAACCCCAATTGGCAATTTAAGGCAGGTGTATTCCCAAATTTTAATTTCTGTACCCCAATCAAATACCCTAACTTTGTGAAATCGAACACCCTCTATCCTCCTATTTCTGATCAATCCGCACGCTCTATTCCTTCTTCCGCCTCCATTCCTTCTTCCGCCTCCATTCCTTCTTCCTCTTCCTCCTCGG
Source organism: Neoitamus cyanurus (assembly GCA_947538895.1). NCBI lineage: Eukaryota > Metazoa > Arthropoda > Insecta > Diptera > Asilidae > Neoitamus > Neoitamus cyanurus. Next base: position 37,987,446 of record OX384543.1, read on the forward strand.
ACCAACAACCTTCCTGCTCGAGCTCTTCCGCCTCGCCTCCTCAACTTACTCATTGTCCTGCTCCCTCCACTCCCGCCAGTACGTCTATACCAAAACCCTCTTTTATTGACCCCCTTCTACCACCCGTCGTGAAGCTCACAATGCAGTCTGCAGGATCTACCGAAGGACGTTATCTTCTTTCCCGTCTGCGTGACCACAGAATCTACGATAACGTTCGCCTCCTCTTAGCCTACCTCCATAATAAACCTGACTCTGTCTGCATCGATGGTAAAACCAAGACTAATGTGCTTGTTTCCATCCACCAAGAAGGCCTTCCTACTGACCTTGCTTCCCTCCGTGAGATCTTCTTCAAATACCATGCTGAATTCGGCATTACTCGTGATAAGGTCTCAACCGATCTATCCACCTATGCCTCCTACGTCAGCTCGCGTCGCGTCTCCCATCTGCAAAAAGCCCGCACCGATCACAAAAATTATTTTAGTTCCTAACCTTACCGGCATTCCATCTTCTTCTGCTCCATCTTCCTGTTCCCAGCCCTTTTCTTACCAGGCTCGCTCTCCCTCTTATCTCTCCCTGTACTACCAAAACGTCAGAGGCCTGCGCACCAAAACTTCCTCTGTTTTCCAGAACTCCCTCGTTTCTCCTTACGACATCTTCGCTCTTACTGAAACCAACTTAATTCCCAGTGTAAACAGTAATGAGTTATTTTCCACCGACTTCTCTGTTTTTCGCGCTGACGCCTGCGATAATGACTTCATCTCCACAAACCGCGGTGTACTTCTAGCCGTGCATAATCGTTTTGGCGCTAGCCTTTTCACTTCCTCTAATTCCCCTAGCTGCAACTTCGTCTGTATCAATATTTCCCTACCTGGTATGCTCCTGTACTTTCTCTGTGTCTATATCCGTCCCTCCCAACCACTTGAGGCCTACAAATCCGCCACTGATTTTATTGATTCCCTCTTTAACACTCTTGGGCCTAATGATGAAGTCTTCGTGCTCGGCGATTTTAATCTCCCTCGCCTCCTATGGGCTCGGTCTGATGATGAACTCCATTTTGTCACTTCTAATGCTCTCTCCGACAAAGAGACCCTACTCATCGACCGTCTCTCCGACTGTGGTCTCTGCCAAATTAGCGGCATAACCAACAACCTCGGCAGACAACTCGACTTGATCTTTTCATCCGACCCTGTTAATTCGGTTGTCACTGAGAGCACCCATCTTCTCTCCACTCTCGACCAGTATCACCCTCCTCTTTTCCTGACTTTTTGTCTCGAATCCCCCCCTCTCCTTACGAATTCAGAATCTTCTTTCTTCTTCAACTTCCGAATTGGCGACTTTGAGAAATTAAATTACCTGCTTGCTCAATCGTCTCTCTCCTCCTCAACCCACTCTCTGCCTTCCGTGGTGGAAGCCCTTGACCTTTTCTATACAGAACTTTTTGCCTGCCTGACCCAATCTATTCCCTATCAACCTCGGAGAGACCTTACCTCATCTCCCCCATGGTATAATAAACAACTTCGGTCCCTTAGGAACAGGCGTAACAAACTGTGGCAGGCCTACCTCTTATCTCGCTCCGATTCAGACCTCTCCAACTACCTTTCTGTGGCTTCTCTGTTTTCTGATCTCAGCGAATCCTCTTACCTTGAATATCTCGAACGCATGCAATCCGTCCTCATATCCGATCCTAAACGCTTCCACCAATTCATCAACATCAAAAGAAAATCAAATGGCTACCCCTCAACACTTAAACTTGGTGACACCTCTTCCTCTGACCCTCGTGTAATAGCTAACCTCTTCGCTCAATACTTCAGTCAATCTTTCAGTGCAGCTTCCTCCGAGCTCGATGCTAGCTATTTCCATTTCATGCGCTCCTGCGCCCAGACTTCCCTTGCCTCCATCAGCATCAACCCAGCAATGGTCGCCACCGCCATCTTCGCACTTGCTGATGATTTCAGTCCAGGCCCTGACGGCATTCCCGCTATTGTCCTGAAGAAGTGCGCTCAACACTTGATCGGACCCCTTTCCTCCATTTTTCAACTTTCCATCACCCAAGGAATCTTCCCTGCTAGGTGGAAAGATTCATTCATCATCCCCATTCATAAAAAGGGCTGCAAGAGCGAAATTTCCAACTTCCGTCCTATTGCCAAACTCTCCTGTATACCCAAACTTTTCGAACGCATTGTTTATGATTGCATACTTTTCCATTGTAAATCTATTTTTTCCCCTTCCCAGCATGGTTTTCTTAAAGGTAGATCAACCACCACCAACCTAACTGACTTCGTCTCTAGAACACTATGCGCCTTAGAGAATGGCGACGAGGTCGACGTTGTTGCTACTGACTTCAGTAAAGCGTTCGATAAAATCTCACATAAATTAATTCTCTTCAAACTATGCTCCCTTGGCTTCAATCAGCTTTTCCTTTCTTGGATTAAGTCTTATCTCGATCAACGCCAGTACACGGTCCTCTTCTGGTCTGCTTCCTCCTACTCTTTCGTGGCTAATTCGGGTGTCCCTCAAGGTAGCCACTTAGGTCCGTTACTTTTCATTCTTGCAATTAATGATGTCGAACATATTATTAAACACTCTGACATCTCCATCTACGCTGATGATATGAAAATCTCCAAACTAATTTCCTCCTCCACGGACTCCCGACTGCTTCAAAACGATCTAGACAATTTTAGCTTATGGTGCCACAAAAACTCCCTCGAACTCAATGTTTCCAAATGCCAATCCATTACCTTCTCCCGCAAACGCCCTTCTTCTCCCCTTAGGGTTTACCATCTTTATGATGTACCTATCCCTACTGCGTCCTCCCTTCGCGATCTCGGTGTCATCTGTGACAGTGAACTAAACTTTCGTGATCACATCGACAGCGTGGTAGCTAGAGCCAACTCTGCGCTCGGCTTTGTGAAGCGTTGGTCTAAAGAGTTCCGTAACCCCTATGTTGCTAAATCATTATTCGTCTCGTTCGTCAGGCCTCTCCTTGAATACGCTTCCCAAGTCTGGTCTCCCTCCCAATCTTCATACATCAACAGAATTGAAGCAGTCCAGCGAAGGTTCCTTCGTTTTGCTCTACGAGAGCTTCCCTGGTCTGACCGTTTTATTCTTCCCCCTTATGAAAATCGCCTAATGCTGATTGACTTGGAGCCCTTATGGAAGCGACGCGACTCTGCAGACATTACCTTCATCCATCAGCTACTTTCTGGCGACATAGACTGCCCTTCTCTGCTTCACCGGGTTTCTCTCTATACCAATCCCCGTAGCCTTAGATCGGCCCCTCTCTTCCGCCCCGTTTACCACCGCACTAACTATGGCCTTTCTGAACCCCTCACCCGCATGCTCCGGAAAGCCAACTCCCTCCCTTCCTTTGACTTTCACCTGAGCAATTCTTCTCTTAGGAGCTCCCTGCGCCGAACATCTTAATATTGTCCCCCTCCCGTTATCCCTAATTCCAAAGCCCTTTACTTTGTCTGTCGCTTAACTTAAGTTACTTTTTGTATTTTGTTTGTTTGTTTGTAGCTTATAGTAAGCGAGGGCATTAATAAATGAATATAATTGCCCCTCCTGTCTGCTCCCCATTGACCCCATCTTTGTATTATATGCCCCTTGTCTTAGTTTTAGTCATAGTTTTTAAGTTGATTTTGTTTGTTTATTTTTAAGTTGATTTTGTTTGTTTATTTTTAAGCCAATGTATTTATCAATTGTAGCTTGAATTAAGCGAAACGAATAAATAAATAAATAAATAAATAAATAAATAAATAAATACTTCGGTTTAATATTTGATTATGTATATTGTATATGCCCTCCGACAACAAGACAATAATAATATTCTAAATTTCACCCCTTAAAATAGTTTCACTTCCACCCCGTGTTCCGGACACGTGCACTATTTTTTGTTATTATAGTTGAGAATAATGCATTTCCTCCACAATAAAAAGAGAATAAGCAAAAGAAATCAACTCCACAGAAGAAGCTTTTCAAATTCAAAATAGGATTGCTAGTCTTTTTCTCATGCAATACGAATAACGTGTATCTATGCAAACTGGCGACAACTCCCTAAGAAAGCTTCACAGCATCTTATCGTAAAAATGCAATATCAGCTGTATGTATACTTTAAGTACAAGCTAATAAAGTACAAAATTAATCTTCAACAAATAAGGGAAAAATAAGGACAGAAACAACGCACAAACAACTCCTGACAGGGCCTTTCTCCGCAGAAACCCATCTTTTCAATAATACAACAAAGGGGACGCTCCCCGAAAAAAAAACCTTGGTTCTGTCATCATCTCACAGAGGATGAACTAATGCTTCCCTCCTCAAGATGATGACTGGCGACAGAAGACACATTACTTTCCGATAAAAACTATACTTAACCCGGCTTTGAGCGGAGTGCAGCAGAAACAGAGGAAAGCCTGGAAGTCGAGGACATCTTTATTTTTCCTCGCAGCAAACGAAACACAAAGGATGCCCGGATGGATCGGAATGGGGCTACAGAGTCGTGGATGGAGGAGGCCATTCATTTTTATTTTCACCTTCATAAAAGCATCCGCCACAGAGCGTGCCATGGCATGAGGGGGAGGCATTTAAAGCAAGAATTTCAATTTGCAGGCAAATTATGGAGGACAAGAGAAGTCGTGTTCTGAACAAGGTGTTTTCGCTCAATGGCGCAATATTGCGTGTACGAAATTTTATTTCACTGCGCTGACGAGGAAAAAATTGATTGCTCCGGCAGCAGCTTTGTTGGCGGCGGGCGGCGCGATATGGCATGCAATAAACGTAGATGTGACGAGCATCCATTGTGACGGAATACTGGGAAAAAAAACTTGGAGCTTGTAGCGGACCGACGACGCCCGGCGGCATTGCTGCCATACCTCGACCTCCACCCCCGGGGACACACTCGCATCGAGTCAGTGTTCCCTTTTGCGCCCGCATCAAGAAAAATTATTGGGACATTCCAGCCAGTATTTATCATTTAACTTGTCCCCACCATGTCTCCGTAGCGATATCCACCCGCTATCTTGAAGCAATCTCCGGTTCTTTGGCGCGCTCCTCAAAAAGTGGCAGGATTTGATGGACAGGGCGGGGGCAGGGCTCCCGGGTCAGTTCATTAAAGACTTATTTTTAGAGACGGATGAAACATCCGACAAGCGATTACTTGTTCGCATACTTCCATCAAATTGATTTTGTGCCCTCCACCTGATATGCAGCGTCGGCCTAGGTGCTAAAGTGAGGGGGACACCCTAGACCCGTCGCAAATCTGTATATGCAGATGGTGTGCCCCTGGTGACAGTGTGGTGATTCACCTTTCTGCAGGCCTTCTGCTTTTGCTTATATTTGCGCGAAGAAAAATTGCCTGAAGTTGAAGGTCACATTGAGGCGAAATATTGATTTTCAAGTGAAATTCATTTGGCTATTTTTAACTAGGCCATACTCCGCACGACGAGGGGTATGCGGCATGCGGGGTGTAGGTATGTGTGCAGAATTAATGGGCTTTCTAGGTCATGCGGCTATTAATTGATTCGGCGTTCTTGCTCAACATTTTCCCTACTGATAACTGGCGATGTATACAACTAATGTGGCACTCATTCAAAGCGAAGCGCTGCCATGGTATTAAGTTTCCCTCAAAATGGATGAACGCTGGAGAAGAAAAGATGTGAAAACTAAACGCAGCTGGAGTATCTACTTCAGAGTGCCCACGAAACCCTAAATTAATCCCCGACCCCTTTAGGGTGCCATATGGCTGATGTTCAAGGGTTTTCCTGTTTTGCCGGGAGTTGGCGTCGTAATACAACAGATCAAGGTGTAGGAGTAATGCAATCACGGTTACAATATGTAATTGCGGTCCAACGTCTTCAGATCTCCCACTGCCAGCTGAAAATGAAAAACATACTTGTAAATGTACAGGGTGATTCAGTTCAGGATGACCAAGGCACAGGGAGTAATAGCAGGGCTCAAGGTGTGTCAACGCATTATGTTGCAGAGGTTTCAAAGGTAACGGGTATTTTACATTATTGGGTATATTTTAATGAAGCCTCTTTTCAAAAGCCTTACTGATTTCTTGTTAGAGCACTTATTTTAGAGCTTGGAATTCTCATTGACTACTAACAAATGTTTTCCCTTTTGTCTTTTTAGCGGAAAAAAGAGCTTAAAAAATATAATTAACTGTATTCATTTCAATTCATTTTTGCACCAATTAAATAACAGAACAGCAGCTCAACAGCTGATTTGACTTCCTTAGAAAAAAGAATACGTGTGCGCACGTAGTGTCCTAATGATCAATAAAGGCCTAATTGCAAATTAGGTAATGGGGACATTAAGGCGCTGTATGTTTAGAATATAAGAGATTGCTCCTGTGTGTCTACCGATCTTCCATGGCTTAAAATATTCATTCCGCTTCTAAGACCTCAACCAACATTTTAACGCAACCTACATGTTGTTACAAAGTTGAAATGAGTCAATCTCCTTTTATTTACGATACCACGAGCTTCACATTCTCCCTCTTAAAATATTTGATCTGTGAACATCCTTCCAGAATTAGGTCAGGCATGCCTCTCAGGAAGTAACTAACGAATGACGATTGCAATTCAACAAAGGCCACCATGAATTTTAAAACAAACTCGTTATTTGTAATTGAATGAGAAGCTCCGCTACCCTTCTAATAGTAGATATTATCCAGACGTGCTAGTCGATCTATTGGGAATACATACACAGTGTCAAATCCAGGAATTTTTGCTTATTCGTAACCATTTCATAATAACTGTTATTATTTTAGGGTGGACGTATCTGTCACGATCGACCGATATGAGATTAACACCCCTATTCTTAAAATCGTTTCGGAATGACACGAATACGCAAGACACTTGTTTGTTTTAATCTAGTCCTATATTAGAGCACTTCATTTCTTTACCTCCACTGGGTAGTCCGCCACCTGACTACTACTACTGTAAAGACACACACAAATAGGTATATGCAAATCCAAACTTTATAAAATAGAAGTTAACAAATGAAAATATTCAATGATTTGCATCCAAGATTGTTTTAAGATGAAAATTAATAGCAGTTCCATGTTAAACTATTGAAATCAATATCATCCCCTTTTCAGTATCAAAGGTTCATCCTCTATTAAAATCTAAATTCAGCTGGGTTACGATTTGTTTTCAATTTTACTGAATAACGCAAATACATACGAGACAGCCAAATGAATTTCAGATTTCAGAAGACTGCCAAGGGTTCATCTTCGTAGAGATAAGCTAGTTTGCTATTCATAAATGCTAAAGGATAAAAATCTCTACAATCCCATGACAAAAGCAGTGATCCGACATAAATCTATAACCCAAAAAATGTCGAAAGAGTTCAGAATTTAAAATGACCTTTAAAGAAAGCATAAGGAAAAATTTCATAAGGGAGTATCCATCCACTGCTGATAGTAAACAAATAGATTTTTGTGACGTGTTCTATAATTTTAATACGTCCATAGGTATGGTCCGAACTATAATTATCTTAATATTTTGGAAACGTCTGCTTCATCTTGATTAGCGAAGAGCATAATGGAGTAAAGTGGTGCTGCCCCGTTATTAGATCATTGTGATTGAAAGCATCGAAATACATAATTTTTTATTTAACAACGTATGCCTTTCTTTGACGATTTAAAATTAAAATAATATTTACCCATGACATTGTTCAAATTTGCTTTGAATCTGATGAAAAATTACCATAGAGCGCTGCAGCGATACCAACCAAAAGGAACGTTGCAAGAAACAAAACAAAGAAGTTATCTTTATATAAAAAAAAAACTAATAGCATGTAAACTCTCTAATCCCTTCAGCAGCTTATGCAATCAAAGTTGAAAATCTTTCTAAAACATTTTACCCAATTCGCTGAAGAAAACAGCCAACAGATAAAAAACACATTTCAAAAACCTTGAACCTCCTTAGAGGTGACATTTCGCAAAACTTAATCTTATCCCTTGACGTTGTCTTATCCCTTGTCCAGAGCCTAGAAGGCTTCATTAGGAAAATTTACGCAACTTGTGGGATGTGTCAGTTATGTTTTCGAACTGTTCAACTGCCTGGCGTCCTCGCAGGGAAATTAAATTTCGCTCCTGTCTGTATAACATTTATCTTTCTAATAACACCGTGAAATCATACTTTTATCTGTAGGTTATGAACTTAAGGAGCACGTCCAGCGTGGAAGTAAGGCCTAAATGAGAAAAAGCAAATTAGAAAACTTCTTGGAGTTTCTAAATCACATACATGATTTTTTAGGCTAGCTTGGATCGAATTCCTACATTATTCAAATTTTGAAGATACTAATTACGAAATGTTCAACACCCATATTTTTAAACTTCGTTCTCCTACTCAAAACTCATAATTGCTGATCAGATTTTTTCACTGTGGACGGGCCTGAATATATGTATGAACAATTTCCAAATGTCATAAAATCTAAAAGGCCGCTTTATCCTTAGAAAAATAATAGCCCAATAAGTCATCGCTATATAATGAGGCAACCAATTCTGATTTATGAGATACATCGTTTTGCAGGCGCACATCTCGTGGCATACACAGGAGATGTAATTCTTTAAGTGGATTTTGCACTTCAATGATATCAATCTAACATTTGCGACATACACGCACAGCTAGATGACATGTTAACAGCTACAAATTGCGATTCTCAAATGGATTCCTATCCCATCATGACTCAAAAGAAAAGCGTTAGTGATATTTGTGATTAAATAAAGGGAATCTATTTTGACTGAAGACATTTACTATACCTTGTAAAAATTAAAAACTTCCTCTAAACCATTTAAAAAATAAAAACAATTTCAAACTTTCTTCCATTCCAAGAACTTTTTCAGAGCACGAACGGTCCCGGCGATTTATTCCAAAAAGGGTTATCACTTAAAATTCCTGATGGCTGCTGATACCCGACCCAATTTGTCCTTCATTTTCGTTCTGACAACAGTATCCTTTGCGCAAGATAAACGACGAACAACTTTAAGGCAATTAATTTCATTTAAGGGATTGCGAAAAGTAAAAGCACATTTTCCACTAAAAGAAGCTTAAAATCTGGAACACGTGCTGATAGTTATCTAGAATGTAAATAGACTTGTACTTAATTGGGAAAAAGGTCTGGATGTAGGTATACCAAATTGCTGACACATTTCGACATTGATTGGGGAGAAATCTTCAACCTTAAGGCAAATCCCAGGAGCCGTTCAACGTCAGCCTTCGGGGCACATCTCCCATGTCTCTCCGGGATAATTTGCCACAAAAAAGGAATTGCAAAGTGTATTAAAAACGTGTATGTCCCAATTGCGGGTGAACCAACGAATAGTTATCCTGTACAATTCCGTTGGAAAAATCTCGGGAATATATTCCCCCCAAGGATAGTTCTTGTGACGCCTCATCTATCAAAGGCACAAGTACGTCCAATAAAGCCACACATGTTCCCGGCAAACTTCTCCGCATAGGGCAATCTCTCGCCGAGACTGAAAAGATTAATGGATTGTCATTTTATTACAGGAAAATTTAGCTCCTGCCACTCCGCTGTGAATTTATAAAAAATTGTTTTTATATCTCGCCAGATTCTGCAGCAGTCTCCGCCACCACCCACAATAGAAACACCAGCGACAGCAGCATCCCTTGATTGAATTTATTTTGCTATTTTGCTGGAGTTCTGGTCTGGCTAAAGTCAAGCTCCAACAACAGCCGCAGCGCAACGGCAAGTTGAAGGGCAAACTAATGAAAGTTGCGGAAAGTGTTAGGTGACGATGGCCCGAGAATATTTAAGAGATTATTCGTCACTGTTTTTGTTATGGTAATGGCTTCTCACAGTAAGCTCTTTCTCCACCACCACCACCCTCACTAATAGCACGCTGGAGCTCAACCTCAAGGAATCTTGAGACAGACACCCGGAAGATTGCTGGAAATGGTGTTTTTGTTTTCCGCATTCTAGAAATGGCGATATTCCATCAGGCTGAAGATTTATTGACTGAAATTTTATTCGTGACAGGGCCAAGACCCACAGCCGCATAGCTTACTCCCAAGGCAACATTTTTCAACTGAATATGGAGAAAAGGTGTGTTTCTCGAAAATTGATTGGTTCCAAATGCCACATACCTATTGCTTCAAACCGTATGTAATTTGTTGCCTCTGATACAGAGACAGTCAGAGTCGGTACACCTAGAGTATCTCAAATTTATAAAAAGCTCCTCCCTCGGGAAGACATTCTTGTTAGATCGTTTTCAGGAAAACTTTTCAACGCAGCATTCTAGAGTAAACCTATTTGCAAATATGTTTTTCAAACGAGGAAGTTTTAAAGGCTACCCACAATTCACGGTGTTCGATTTAGTGTAATATTACACAGTGCCGTGCACAAAATATTGCTTAAACCGGTTTTTTAAGAATACTGTGTACCTACCTGCTTTAGAAAATACATTAAGTGTGATGCTATTTCATTTATTGCCCCACCCATATTACGTTTATGACCATTTCTTTTACTGTGCTTACCTGTTACTTAAATAAAGAATAAAAAGGAATTCAAATTGTAAAATATTGATTTTGCCCCAACAATTAAATTTTTTAATTATTTGATTTGTTAAAGGCACAATATATTTTGATCTTAATATTTGGTTGGCCCTTCTTTTCTTTTTATGGCATGGCATGACATCGTCGATTCATAGAACCCGTTAAATTTGCCCATGTTGATCTGGGAAGGACCTCCAAGATTCAGAGTTTCAGTACAGCCCAGATATTTTCAATTTTAATTCTGGACTACCATATAAGGAGGCCAGTACATTACACAAATATTTTATAGAAAATAGGAGGAAATTAGAGGTGTGTATTCAGTACCACTTTTTATTTGCAAGCCAAGTATATAACGTTAGTTAGATTGAAAAATAAAAAAAGTTGCCGCCTACCTTTCTCGCGGTGTGGTATGATGCATTGTCCTGTTAGAAAATAAATTTTGTCGTCTCACCGAACAGCTCTACTATGCAGGGCTCACATTGTTCCAGTAGAACTTTTAAGTAGACATATGGCCTTTAAAGTATGAAAGCATATTAGACCACATTCTTCGCTCTTTCTTTTTCCAGGTTTTCTTTGAACGAAGATTCAAACACGCAACTTGAATTTTGATTCGTCCAAGAAAATAATGCTGTCACACATCACCCGTGTGCAAGTACCGTGCTCCTGAGCCCATTTCAGTTGTGGTGAACAATTCAGCTTGTGGACTGGTCGAAGTGCTGTGCAACTATTAGAAATCACGTCCTGATTAAACTTTCAGGAATTGATGTCGCTACTACTCCTTCAAGATAGCTGCTAAAATCCACAGAAGTTGTAAACCGATTGCGATGGCTTTGGAGTACCAAAAAGCGATCTTCCACAACTGTTGTCTTTCTTGATCTTCTAGGGCCTTCTGTCTCCTGAAAAGTTTCCAAAGTCTATGCAACAGTACACTGAGAAACGTTTAGCCTTTCAGCAATTTGCGGCGTGGTAAAATTGTTGAGTGCCAAACCCAGCATGTTGCCCGTTATTTCAACAAATTTCCACTTGTTTCATAAATGTTCACTATTGGTAGTCGATAGGTAGATAATGAACCATAATTCCCACCTGGGGAACACTTCTATCATAATTTATTAGAAGAACTACAGTTCTAAAAAGGCAAAAAGGGTAAAGCAATATTTTTTTGCACAGCACTGTAATACACAAATAGTCAAAAAATGACTTCATGCGGTGTGAGAGCGCATTTGAAATTGAGAGACTAGTAAAAAGCCTTGAAATGGTTTCGTGAATTTCGAAAAGCTGTCAACTCCAAAGTCCTCCCTTCGAAACTATCCACCAGTATACGAATTTATATTCGACGCTACGATAGAAAGCCCGGATTTGTAGCAGTTAAAGAATTAACTAACAACCAATTAAGCTAATATTGAAAGGAATGTCTGTTATTGTGCAAATATACAACAGCGTTTTTATATTCTTTTCGAATTCCCTTTTTTGTTAGAGTAATAAAAACCACTTCAACAACTTTTGAAAGTTCCTTGAGTCTTATCTAGTTTATCTAACCTAAAACCTGTAAAACTATTTTTCTTAAAGTTATGAGCTTAAAATACTTTAAATCGCTGACATTGTACACGATAGTAGACTTGTTCCTGAATTCTTCACAAATATTTAACTTGTTAAACGTGGTATTGCTACTCTCACGATAAATACTGGATGACACAGATTATCGTATGAAAAATACATTTGGTACTATTTTACTTTTTATTCTGTCATATATGTGTACAAGAGAATTTATCATCAATGCATTGATGCGGAATTTTTTATTGAACGATTTAAACCTCGAAAACATGCAATAATAGCAAGAATTTTTGTTCAAAGTCCGTTTCCATTATGGTAAATCAGCGAAATAAATGCCAGTGTAAACCTCAGCATGAAAGATAAAGTGTATTTTAATTGAAATGAATAAATAAAATGATCGATTTCGAAAAAGCACAATCCTCCAATAATGCATTAAAGGCGCCTATAACTGTGTATGGGGCACACATTATGTCTTCCGGACAATGTAGATACGTATTAATGATTCCTGATTTCTCACCTTAATTATTTAATCGGTTTAAACGTTAGTTTTGATAGATTGGCATATACATACAATTCGGATCTAAAGTAAATATTAAACCGAGCCCAAAGTATTTTACATGTACAGCCTTGGTAATGAGTGTGAACCACCTGGAAGTTATTGTTCATTATGCATTTTTGAAATTATTGCATTTTGCACGAAATCAATCAGGTAGCGAAACATTTTTCTTAATTTTGAATTTGTCAACTATCCTCCTATATAACATACATAGTATGAAAAGCTGCAAATCCAGAAAAAAAATCCGCGAGTTTGAGTGCGTACCAAAAAGAACAACTAGAGTGATCTGAAGAACAAAGGATTGGAGGGAGGTTTGGAGGTTGTTTGGTCAGATAAAGTCTAATTTTGTAGTAACTCTTTATTATATTGACTGACAAATAAAAATAAAAAATATTAATTAAAACAATGTAGAAAATTAGCAAAATATAAAGTTAACGTTGTGTAGCATTTGTAGCATTTCCTTTACAGATTTTCAGGACTTCTGACGAGATATATTCGGAGACGGACTCGAAAAGCGATTGTACGAAGTCCTGGTGAAATAAATTTAATGTTCTGGGGTTGTATGGCAGCTAGCAATGTTGAAAAAGGGGTCGTGTGTGAAGGAAAAATAAATAGCAACAAACACATTCCTGTTAAGATAGATATTTTTGCCGGAAGGGACAATTCCTCAGCAACCTTCCAACAGGATAGTGCTTCATATTACACTTTGCGAACAACAACAAAAAATATTCGACCCTTGTACTAGCCGCCTTCTCCAACAACCTCAATCCAATCGAATGCATATGGGAAATGCTAAAGCGTATGATAGTAGTCATAGTAAGCATATCCTCTGTTCAAAATGTAAAGCCTGTTCACGTGAAATGGTAAAACTTTAGTGTTAAAGTGTAAGTATTTCAAATATTCGTTAACACGAAAGTTTACTTAATTGCGATATCTTATACTTGTCACTAAGGCTATGCATTGTAACGACTAAGGACTGAATATATTCTGGTGAATGCAAATTGTGAGTATTTATCTTGTCGTGGTACTCAAGGATGTCATGAATATTTTAAATAGATTTTATATTTTACTTAAATGCTTTAATGCCTACAAATTAAATAACAAATCCGGCAGAACTATTCAAAAGCAGAATACCAATTTCTGTCCTTTACTTATTCATTTGAGCTGTTGACATAATGGATAGAATATTAACTAAGCCTCTTACATAAATACACTTAAAAGAGGTATCGTCCGTTAATCAATGATGGGCCTCATGAAAATTGTTTTATAGCCATCTCTCCATTTAGTATAACCACTGACCCTTACTGCACAGAGCAACGTAATCCCCAAACATATTTATTTCGCTGGATACTCTCGACCTCGCTGACTGTGGGCTATAAAATTTGTTAATCCAAAATCCGCCACCAGACCGGCATACACATCCTTTAATTTTGTTGGCAAACATCTTCAGCAATGAATGTTTATGGAAATGAGGCATAAAATGATACGATCTTGACCTTTTTTCATTTGCGTCGTAGTAGGTTTCTTGGGCAAGTTGTAAGGGTGATTTTTTTTTACTATTATTGACATTTATTGATTGTGACGAACAACAATACCTTCATTTAATGTTTTCTGTGAAGCTATCATTTTTACATCAATAACTATGCAGGAAGTGAACAGTAACCCAAATATGCCCAATGAACTCTTCCTTAAAACTTCATAACTCAGAAATTTCAATCTAATTTAATGAAGGTACAAAATTACGATTTCTATTGTTTTTTATTCTTTCTTAGCTCAATCAAACCACAGCAAGTAATTAGAGCCATAAACTTTTTAGTCAGTAGCAGTTGCGTCATTTTTAGGGTTCCGTGTCATTATAACATCACTCCTCCGTCTGTCTGTCTGTCTGTCATGCTTTCTCGAAAACGAGTGACGTAGAAATTTGAAATTTAACGTAATGTCAGGTCTTCGTAACGCGCACATATTTCAACAGTCGAAGATTATGAAATATATTTGCGAACATATTCCAGCAAATATACTGAGCTCTGGAATATTTTTTTCAAATTTCACCAAGATAATGCAACGGATGGCAAACATTTAATTCAGTAAAAGAATTAAAACACTGTATTCAGAAGTTGTTGTCTGCATTATCGCTAAAAATTAGCCTTCCATTGATAGGATCTTTCAATAAGAACGCTCGACTTTAAAATATAAATAAAACGAGTTGGTTATGAGATATCCACTCCATTTTAATATTATTTGAAAGAATATTTTATGTCATTAGGCATGTAATATAACATCGTTCAGTTGTTCGCCGCAGCTTTGCTTGACAGTTCATACTAGTTCTCGATGTGTGACATGAGGTTCCATCTTGCATGACGATGTATTACTTCTTGTGATGCTTTAAGGTATCCAAATGAGGCAGCAGGCAATTTTGGGAAGAAGAGATTCTCAGGAAAAATTGAATAAATTGTAAAAATTCTATGTTATCTATATATAATTAAAACGCTAACGCGAGAGCTTGTGAGTCCCCCTGTAAGTTTATTTCTACGCCGATTTTAATGATTTTAAAGACTGATCGAAAGCTTATCAACTAAATATATGTAGTAGGAACATCACTGACAAAACATTTGAAAAAGCAAAATGGCGGATCCAGTATTGAGACCGAATATTCTCAGCTGCAAAGGATTGCAGTGAAAATGGGTTATTTATATCTTCGGGGTCGCTGATATCGAATCTACTGTCTAACATAATCTTCACTGACGCATTACTGTTGTTAATGCTGGCCTTTTCGCAATTCGTCTGCATGAAATATTATTTTGTTTGAAACGCCGTTTTAATGTTCTCAACGATATTCTGATGACATCTTCATTTAATTTCCTCAAGAGACCTACGCTCTTCTGGACAATTTTCCTATCCATTCCCGGCGTGGTTTAGCCACGGCAATTCCCCCGATTTTTTCCAAGAACTATTGCAGAATCACCTAAATTCCGCAGAATTTTTGCTATTTTGGCAACGGATGACTTCGATATCGAGCAATTTCGGTTATTTTAAGCATAGTTCGATTTATTTCCAGAAGGAATATCACGGTGTCTACCCTCATTATTTGTTAAAAACTTACAACTGTATACATTTAAGTTTAATAATATTTAAAACTTGAAAAACTTGATCACACTGTCTCGCAAACCAGTTCACTCTGAGATGATTCTTAGTGCGCTTTTGTATCAATTTGCATATAAATTTTTTTTACTACCTGGAAAGTCGGGTTCATGATTTTATAATTTACAGATATTGGTTAACCAAACAGATTCTAAATTACACCTTTTCCAAGAAAAATCAACGAAAATTTACACTCAGTGCTCATAAAAAGTGCGACTATTCTCAGAAACCAATTCAGTCATAATTCAGTAGCGCGTTACTATATACATATGTTACATGTTATAATATGTGCATTACTTTGGCTATCCCGCAAAACGGAGCGTTTTTATAAAAACTTAAACAATTTAAAAGTGGTTAGTAAACTTCAGTAAAAATTCACTTATATTTTTATTTAAGTAAAAGAGAGATTGGAAAAACATTACAAAGGAGGTTTGAGAAAAAGCCGTTTAAAGTTATGGGTCATACCATATTTCCTATACCTGGTGGGTATTTGGCTCCATGGAAATGTTTTTAAAAGACTTATCTATAAAATTATACAATTTAGGTGGAGTTTTTGGAAATTTATAGTAATAATAATATTTATTTCAAAATCAGTACACAAGCCCAGCTGTATGGGGTACACTAACAGGTAATAAATCTAGTTTTAAATATTCGCACGTTATACAAGCATTAAATAGAACCCGACGAAATCAACGAAGTAACGGTAGGACACTAATCTTATTGAAGTAAAAAATGTTGAATGTCTTATCGATATGGAACACACTAGTTTACCTTTAAATAAAAAGTAATATTCCTTCTAACATAAATAACTCTTAAAACTATGCCGAACTACTGCATTCGATATTGAAGAATCACATGGAACAAATTTAGGGTCTCCGATATTAATGATGTGTTACAGTGTACTGATTCAGTCAGTCACACTGATTTGAATTCGTTTGGCACAATACTTGGGTCAGTAAAAACATCCTCCATTGTATTTAGCACCACCAATCTAGTTAGTGATTTGATTATGGAAATAAAAAATTATGTTTTTAGGTGAATACTTTTAGTTTATTTTGTATTTGTTTATTACATATTTGTACTACGGGCCTGTTTGTATGAGTGCAAATTCGGGTTTTGAAACGTGCACAACTTTGTACATAAATAATATGCTTACGATAGCTCCAATCAACTTCTTCCATTGGGAACAACTTTCCTTCAAGCAAAAATCATAAAATAACGAATTCTGCGACGATATTGGAAACTTGTAAATTTTATTGGATGAGTTATGGTATCTGGTAAAACCACTCAACTCTCTCTAAAGTAAAAATGACAGGATTTAACTTTTTCCCAGAACTTTTCACTCAACTTAATACGTAGAACATAAAAGTGTGTTTTTGTTTCCCATCTTCCGAGTCTTTTTCTAGTTCACTTTTAATGTTGAGCACTGAGAAGTGGGTGAATATGCATAAAAACGACGAACAAGTTTTTTAATTGGTTCATTGAATTTTAAAGTGCACTAAAGGAAAGTTGGTGTCTCGGGAGGCAAAATATCAACTGAAAGATCTTCTTATCATATTAGAGAATCTTGGAAAATTATACGGAAAATTTCTTTTTAAAATAATGACAAGGGCCGTTTTCTGAAAGCATTCGAAAATTACGGACGGACGGAAATTTACAATATTCGAATGATTTTGCGTTTCAATGTACTCCTGAAATTCGGGCATTTTAATATTATTTGACGACTTTAATATACATAGTTTATTTTCCTGCATTGTTAAGAAAGATTCTGCAATTCTTATATCTGAACTACTCGCATGCTGTGTTGGAGCTGAGTTTAGGAATTGTTAATGAAATTTCATAACTCAAAGCCGCAAATTACCATGCGCACATTTCTTTACACGATTATTAATGTTATTCGAATGGTTTCAGGAATCGGGCCCCAAAACTTAGAAGTCAAGTAGGGTTCTGTACACAAATACATATTTTTTATTATGCTCAATAAACATAACTTTAATTCCTTATGCGGCAGACAGAGTTGCAAGGATCCTCATTCAGGGATAGATGTGTTTCTGTGTGTTTCCTTCTTGTTTGTTGTGGATTTGTATGTCGTCATATTCGTTATAATAAAATGTAGTAAGTGCGTTATAAACATTACATACAAAATATTGTTTAATAGATTTTCTTTTAAATTTACATTGGACTTGTTCGATCAGTCGAAGACGAAACGTTGTGTGGACTTGACATTTCTAGGGGATCTTTAGTAAAATTCGACTTAAATCATCTTCTACGGCCAGTATATTAGACGTCTCAGATTTTACCGAGTTTTTTTTTATAGCAGATAAAGATGGCTGGGCTGGAAAAAGCTCTGTGGGGTTATCATAATTGCAATACTATTTCGGTCTATAAGATACCATATGTGTGTTTTGTACATATGTTTCATTTTTCTTATCAAAGTGGTTTTAGTATTCGTCCCCATATTGTAAAACTTTTCCTGTATCTGTAGTCCTTAACATTAGTAAAAAGTTATTTTTCACTCTTTCATTCACTATTTACTGTGCGTGCGTTTTTCAAACATCAAAATTCAATAAGCATTTTTAAAACAAAATCAAAAGAAGAAGGAACATAGAAAGGGTACTTACCTTTTTGACTGAAAAACAATCTGAACGCAGGGTTTCCTGTATTTCCTGTTCTGGCTTGAAGGCCTGAGGTTGGACAGATGAGCGAAATCCGTCGAGGACACCTTTAAATGTGAACTTTTTCATTGTTGCAATATTTTTTGCTCTTTCTCAGAATTCAGCTCAGATTAAAACACTTCTAATGCACAACACCAACGATTTATTCAAAACACAATTTTTTTTTATTTGGCCGCCTCTACTCCAGCCGGCTGTTACTTAGTGCGTAAGGTTTGCTCAGAACTAACAGTGTGGACTAAAACCATCAAATGATAACTAACTTGGGAGACATCGACGACTTTCTAACATTGAAAGAGTAAGAAACTAACAGACAACAGGCAACGTCTTCAGGTTTCTTTCTTAAGTGGTACTTTACTCCTAACGGTTACTTGTGGCTATCTTAAGGACTTACAAAGAGTTTAACAGTAATCTTAAATATTTTTTTTTTCTGTTTCTAGCGGCTAAGAAATACTCGAGATGCGCCTGAACCAAGGAAATTCACTCGACACATTAACTAGAACTCCCGGAGGACTATGATGGCTGACTGGAGTTGAGATGTACCTGGTTCCTGGCTTGGTTCCTCGCACTTACTAAAGTTATTACGACAATTTTAGACTAGATGCTCTCAGCGAGGGTCGGTCTACGTAAAGCAGTGTTTTATGTTTTTAGACGTGTTTTACGGTTAAGACGTTCTACAAGGGTTTTTGGGTGTACAACTTCCAAAAAAGCACAGCACGAAATTGTTTTTTTTTTTTTGTAAATATTAAGAAAAACGGATCAGTCACCCCATGCGTGCAGGTTGCAGGTTCGCCTGACTGGGTTGGGAACACACTTCAAGCAGTTAGTCACTGTACTAGTTGCTCAAGCACACTATGTCTTAACTGAAGATGTACTAAGTAAAACTGCCTCTCCTAGTGGGGCTCACTCAAGACAGAAAACTTAAAAAGAAGGATGCGTTTTGTATCGCGACGTTGACTTGAATGTCCTGTCCGAGTGAGCACGACGCTTTAGAAATACGAACCAACACCAGGACACTGGGTCTCTATCCGAAGGAGGAACACTGTGATTCCCTTCCGGTAGGTACGCTTTTTAGTGAAGTAGGGCTTCCTTTCCTGGGTATTCCCCTCGTGCGGTGTAACCCACCACCAGGCTGGTAGTGGTGGGGAGCAATGTGTCCTAGTCCTTACAGATTCAGGACGAGTTTCGGGATGGGGGGTGCTCCGTTGCTCCAGTGTCTATCCAAAGTGCGCAAAAAAAATCGTTTCTCCGAAATGTTCTTCCTCCTGAGCCCCCGAGCAGGGAAAGAGCTTTTTGAGACGGTGTGGGGATTCGTCCCGCTTAGTCGTATGCTGTGATGTCGACTGTGGTGGAATTGATGGAGTTCGGTTGGAGCCACAGTGCGCATGCACCGCTAGTGTCGTCCGCTTCAAACACGCTAGAATTATTTCGATCAACAAATAATGTGCCAGGGCCGTGCCATGTACCTGGTGGAGAAGACGCTTTTTATCGGTGACCCCACAGCTTCTTGCGCACGCTCCAGCTGTTCGAACAGAGCCACCCACACGGGACTGTTATTATGCTGCTAAAAAGCCAAGTGTCGCTCGCTGCTCACTCCCTCTCTCGAAGGCCGGCACACAATTTCGGTGATAACGGAGCTTTTAATTAGCTCAGCTTTTGCACACCTGCACTGCACTTGTTTGTTTCTCTCTCTGATAAAGGGAAAGACGAAAACGTCGAGGAAAGTTCTACGCGTTCTCTTACCTACCACTAAAGTCCAGTTAATTCTCTTAGTTGAGCGTTTACCCGCAAAATTCTCGGCGTATTCAAAAGATCTCTGCGCAGCGCGCACACACCTCGCGTACGAGACAATTTGTGAGTAAAATCGGTGATATTGCAAACTCGAAAAGTTTTTCCACAAATGGCTTCACTTTAATTGTCCGAGAAGTCTCTGCACACTTCTGCAGCGTGTTGCAACCCAACACAAAATATTCTCCACGGGGGGCACTGTCGCGATCACCGCCGCTTTCACCCACAACATGCACTGATTGCCACAAATCTCGGTCGCAGCTGCAGCTCTGCTTTTACACTTGGGCGGTTACCCTCAATTGAATTTGATCGCTGAAATCACACACGTCAGGTGGGCCACTGATTTATAGTTAAATCGCTGCTTTGCCAAGAATACGGTCGGCTGTCACTTTAGGAAAACACCAAACACAGCATTGCGGAGATTATTTGACAGATCAATACTGACATAAATGATAAAAACAAGCGCGGACGCAAGTTTCGCGATACGTGCCGGTGGAAATGACTTCGCCTCGTCTCTGCACCGTTCACTTCCAGTGGGTGGCGCTACTAAGGCCGTCTCCCTCGAGTTGGCGCTCTTTGGGGAGCTGTATCGCGCGAAGAGAGCCCCAGCCCATATATGATGATGACAGAGCCACTAGTCAGCCGCTCTGCGTTGGGTGGCAATTGCATACTCCACGGAACTTGCCGCGGTGTGTGGAGTTGTTGCCCGCTTACATCATAGGCCTCCACTGCTCTTGGGCAAAAGAATTTCTTGGCCGCCCCAAAAAACTCACGCCTCACTTTGATTCGCACAAATCAATTTCCGCACTGTCCAGAAACTCAAGAAGCTCACAACAGCACCAGTCACTTGGCCAGATGCCCAATTAGTCGCCCTTGCTGTGTTTACACAAGCCTACGAACAGCTGGTTGCACCAGTTGTGACAAAATCGCTAGGATCAAGGACTCAACCTAATTCCTCACTCACTACACCCCGCTCTCTCTTAACGTTTTATTACCGCCTGGGTTTACTCAAGAAATTACTAAGAATATTGTGCTCTGCACCACTCGAGAAACTCCTTTGTGTCACACCGCTCTGTGGCTGCTTGGAATGTTTATGATTTCACTGCTTCTGACATTAGAAAAAGCTCGCGACCACCGTGTCACGATTGCGAAAATTTCATACGGAGAAACACCAGCAGAAAAGCAACAACTGCTGTGGCGCATGCTCCCCACGCACCCTCCATACGGTACACACGGCGCCATCAGGAAGGCGAAAGCTCCGCAGCCCTCAGCCCCTCAGACTCCAAATACCCCAACATCATGGGCTGCACACATCTGCTGGTTCAAGCTCGCGAACTTCAAACTCGCTTTTTCGCCAATTCCAAGCTGAGTCCTCCGATCCCAAGTCCAAGTGCAGCCACCCTGCGCGCAAAATAAAAATGCATTGTCTCCTTAATTGCACCTCCGCTAATAGCGCTCTAAGGACTCGTACGGGGCGATAAGACGCCGCCGAGTTCATTTCATTCTAAATTCTAATGTCCCAGCTCGAGGCTCCCGTATTCCCGCCACACATGCAGCAGCCTAATCACATTCCTCGCTGGCTTTTGGGTTCGCAAATCGTGATGACATAATTTTGCGATGTTCGCGGAATTTCTCTTCTTGTTCGGCAATCGGGAGGGTAATTTGATCTTTTCAATTTGTTTTTTGCCCGCTCGATGCGGAACGATGGTTTTTCTAGTTCGAGAACTGGGAAATCTATTCAGGTGTGACGAACTTGATTTATTGCGATTAATAGAAAAGTAGAAAAATACATTTTAGAATCACATTGCTCCTAGCGGTTTGCGCACGCACACCATTTTTTATACACATTATGTAAAATTTCTATTAAAAACAATAACAACCGTTTTGTCGATGATTACTAATCTTTTAGACGCACTAAAATCAATTAAATTAATTATACTAACACACCAATCCGTCTATCTGTACATTGTCTTTCTCGGCTGAAATAGAGATAGTGGGGTTAACAAACGATACTGAGACGATTTTTATCAGTTTAAAACAGTTTACAGATTTTTACAGTGAAACTTTGTTATGCGAATACACGTGATGTTGTTTTCATAAAAATTGTCATGTGGGCATTTTTGGGATATCTGATTTTAAACATGGTGCCCAATTTTAAACAATCATCATTATCGTCGATGGCAATGGTAAGCAAAGCGAACACATGCATTAAAGGATTTTTTCAGTCTTTTATATGTCTTTTCTAGAAGTCATTTTTTCGTCTTGTATTTTGTTTGCGGTATACTTATTATTAAGTTAAGAAATAAACTAATGGCACCCCCATACCCGAACCGCCCTAGATGCTACCCATTTACATATTTACTAGCCATGTAAGCAGGCGGGCACCCACCACAAAGTCGTGTATATAGTCGTATAGTCCCTAGATCTTACCTTCGGCTGATACAAATTGCGGCTAAATGAGGGAATGGGGTTCGATTCGATTTCTTCTGAGTTCGTCTTATTTTATTGCATTTACGTACTTTATCGGGCAACATTTTCATGCCTAAAGAAATGAGTCAATTTTTTATTCTAATAACACGTGCTAACACCAATGGAATAGAAAAAAAAATTTCTGATTTATATTGCGCACACGTTTAGGTTTTACTATATCTCAAAACAAACAACAGTTTCTATATTACTAACTGATAACGGTAGTGCAATATCATCACACACACAATGGGGGCAACTTTTCATATAATTGTTTTTTTTTTTTATTTTGGAAGGTGAATAAAAAACCCAAGACACAAGTCCTAAAGCCAGTACGTGCGTAAAGGAATTCTATTTGGAATGCGGAATTGTCTAACCGAAGTTACGCCCGCAATTAAGCTTGACAACGCATTAAGTAAAAACCGCATAGAAAATGATACCGATCAGTTTTCGATATCGTAGAATATTCAAAACAAAAACAGAAATCGCAGAGCCTGTTTGGTAGGTCGCATTACCAGGTTGCTTGACATTGCGTGATGCAAATTGATACATTGCTCAAAGCTCAAAGCAATTCCGATGGTTTGTGTAAATATTTGAATTTTATATTCGAGTAAAAGTGCGGTCAGAATGTCGGCAGGAAGACAGTACTGTGCCACTGTACATAGTGTGGCGGATTGCAGTAGGCCGCACACTGGAATTCGAAGTAATTAAAATGGATTGCAGTATGCCATGATTTCAGACAAGGAAAATCATTTTATCAAATCGAACTTATTGTTATCCGGGGACAGACGTCGCTTTTGTTTTTAGCTCCTTTTTAAAATCAAATTATTTTCTAGTGTCTATTACGTCCACTCCGTTAATTTACATCAATTTACAAATAAAACGTACACAGTTATCGTCATAATGAAAGTACCACAAATAAGAGATGGAATTTTTCAATTCTTATCATCCGTCGCCCATCGATTCATGAATAAGCTCAAAATAATATTTCTTCCAACTGAAAACAAATTTAACCATGATAAGCAGATTTAACTGGTTTGATGCAAACAAGTTTTCAGAACTGGAATATTCTCATTTTTGGGGATGCGCTTATCTCTGGAAGTATGTAGTTTGTTAGCAGTCTCTTTAAAGTTTTCCACAACGCAGCGGATAAAGGCGAGCGCTTTACGTTTCACCCCTTCTAATGCATTTGATTTCCGCTGATGGCTGATCCTTAAGGACCAATTTGTATTTAAATAACCGTCCTCGTGGTGTCCTGGCGGTGATGAAATATTTTCGCGATTGAATATTTAAACGTGAATAGAAAATATCCGCACCGCGCCCTCGACCCATATGTATGCAAAGTACTTAATATCACCTCGTTATCTGCACCAGGTTATCTGCCTATTGCCCCTGGTGGCAAATTGTATTCAAAATAGCGATTTGCAACAAACTTCTATTATTAGAAATTCGACGGTGATAAAACCGCCGCCAAAACATAAAAAGTCCGGCTCGGATTAACAGCTCTCCCCGGAATGACCGGCAGTATCTCTTCTCTAGCCCCTACCTGCTGACTCACCTCGGCGATAACTCTGTGTGCTGAAGGACACACAGGCATTCAGCGAATGCGATACTTCAACCCTTTTAAAGGCCTGCCTATAACTCAGTTAACACACCCCCCAAAAGTCTGACAGAGCCACCCGGCAGCCTTTATTGCTCGGAGAGATTCCATTAATCTTTCAAATTTACTTTATCTGCGCTCGTCCGTTATCTCCCATGAAGGCTAAAGCCATTCGAAGCATTCAAAACATCTGTTTTTGCTTTCGCATGCAAGAAACATGTTTTGCTCACAGTTGCTGCCGCGCCCCTTCGTTGCGTCTGGTGTTGCAGTGCTTGTTTGTTAACCCTCTTGCTGGTGCGCTTGATCTGGCCTCTAGCGTCTTACGACGTTTATCAATGCAATCGCCCCAAGTCGTAAATATATTTATTAGAATTCTTGAAATTCTAGCGACATTTAAGAATTAGTAATGGGCGAGGCTTGCCGATTATTTGATGAACGAGTCATAAAACGCTTCGAGAGGCAGGTCGCGGTAGCGATATCAGTGCCCGAAATATGCATTTAATCTGAGCGATATCACAACAAATTATTTACTGTCATCATTTTTAAGTTGAGTAATAACAACAGCAAATTACGTAAGCACAATTATGGGATCTCCACATTTTTGCAAAGTAGGTATGAAGTATTCCCAAAGCGAACAAAAACTAGTCCCAACTGCTAAATCAATCGTTTTATTCTCAATTAATCTCCCATCAGCAACGACGTAAATCGGGTAATTTCTAATAGTGCCTCGCCCAGCTGCTGATACTGAAGATGAGAATGCACCAGTTGTGCTTCATGAGCAAAATAAAAACAAAGTCATTGTTGGGTGCTTTGTCATTCCCAGCTTGTTCGATTTTGTACATATTCACATTTGTTTTAGTATTAGTCTAAAGGTGATTTATAAAACTGAGAAGACTTTAAAAATGTTAGGTACCTACATTTTTAAAACGATTTTGTGACAATTTAACTTGTGAAATTAACTCGTTGTCTTCTTAATTCAAAAATCTCTACGAATAAGAATAATATTATTAGCAGCGCATTTCTGCTTCGTTAGACAAAGCTACTTGTTATCGCAAGTTTCCCGAAAATCCAGCCACGAATAGATGAGAGGTCAGCAGTCAACACATGCAATGATATTAACATACTGGACTAACAGACAAAAATGGGCAACTGTTGAATTTTTTTGCAACGTCAGAAAAAATAATAGTCTATAGATTAATGACCCGAAACAGGCAGAACCTTTGTAATCAATATTATTATTTCGAAGGGGAATTAATTGGTATAACTAATAAAATAATTATTTAAGTATAATAACACCTCAACAACGCTGATTTTCGTTCGTTTTATTTTAGAGACTGTTCGAGCAACCTCCATAAAACAACTTAAGCTAACATATGACATACGACGAGGATTTTTTAAATTCGTGCTGAAGAAAAACGTTCAACATTTTAAATATTTTATTGAAGGCATACATTGACACAGATTGTATTTCCCCGAGAGATCTATGTTTTCTATTCTGGTAAACGCTCAGAGCGTTATCTGCGAGAAACTTTCGATCGATCGATTTCCCCCCAAAATTTACTCTGGACCGCCACTAGTTTCAATGGTGCCCAATTTTCAAAGTTTAATTAAATTTAAACTCGCACGCGATATGAATTGCCCAACAATTTTGGTGATAAAAATGTCGTGTAGCGTGTAAGATCAAAATTAACTACGACTCGTCATTCAATCTAATTTATTCCTCAAAATAGTTAAAATAATATTCGTTAACACAAATCGCCTTAACTTATACTTCATAGCCTTTTAACGAGCGAACAAACATTCAACATATGTTAATACTGAAAACCGAATTCATAAAACAATTCTTTTGGTTACTACGCCGTTACGAAAAATAGACCTGTAAGAAAGAGCTAAGTCTCTATTGATATTGCTGACTACCCTAAACCTTTTGGCAGTGTTGCGTCTACCACTAACCTTATAATAAGGAAATTGTTGTTCCTAAACAAACACCAGTACGAACAGTGACGAGCCAGTTATAAGTGTCTGCTCGTAATATAGCCGCCATTCTTCTCAGCTCTTCTCAGCCGCCAACTGGTGATACATCAAAGGTTTGACTTCTGGCATCGAGGTAACTGCAGTTGTTGCGCATCTATAAAAAGGATAAACGCTCCGGACTCGGAATACAATTGGATTAACATTAGGGGAGTGTCGTGAGTATATCTTTGCACGAAAACCCGGTTTAAGTATGCCCTGCCTCTCTTACCTTTCACACTTCACCTTACCTTTATTTTACCTTAACTTTATTTAACAAGTTAAAAATAATGGCTGGAATTTGTTTGGACTTTTCTTAAATCTGACACATGAGGTCCTGATGTGAAATATGTTGCTCATTTAAATAATTCAAAATTGCGTCATAATCTCATTAAAATTGTTTTTTATAAAATTTAACAAATAACGAATTTCCTAATGCTTTGACTAATTTCACACGTGTGCCAATGAGGCCAATGAGGCCTATCGTCTTTTAAATTAGGACCACCTCAACTTAATGCTAGCGATCCGAACTATGCCAATGAAGTTTACAAACAGAATAAGCAGGCGGAGTGAACGACCTACATTATTTCCTCCATTTTTTTGATGGGCAAAAGTGGGATAAAATCAGACTCACCGATAACCTCCGGCGCAGCCTTGTATCAATTTTTAGTAGCACGTGCTGTAGCCACTCCTCCCGTGTGTACCAGTTTGAACCGGGAGCACCTGAAAAACAGAAACTTATCGTTGGAAACTATCAGGCGATGCGATCTTGTTACTAAAGCGCTCCTTGTTTATGATTTTATAGCAACGTGACCTATTCGAGCACCTCCCGGTCGTAAAACACAAATAGACCCCCAGTAGCACTTGTCCCGGGTCGTGTTTATCTGCGGACGGCTTCATGTTTTCGCAGGGCGATAACCAATCTACTTCGAATTAATTGGGATTTATTTATCAGGCCAAAATTTCTGGAATCGCCTTGTGAAAAACAGCCCCGCGATAAGGTGCGAGTCCTCTCCTAACGGAAACCCTACGGTTAACGACTTTCTGACGAAAGAAAGCTCAAAGGATGTTCTTGGGTAAGTTCCAAGTTCCACGTTCCACCCAGTTACCGGACAGTGCATTGGAATGTTAATGCTCCTTTCCATCCGTGATTGGTTGGTGCAGTGGAGGCGCGAAATTTTGCGATTGATAACGGTCCGTGCGTCACAGCACGTAATCAGCAAAGACGAGCGATGCTCCGAATAGCGGAATCAACATCGCAAGCTTTCGCGAAAGTGCTGTGTGATGGGCTCGCGGAGCCGGCAGGCGGTTGGTTGAAA
This sequence comes from Neoitamus cyanurus, assembly GCA_947538895.1. NCBI lineage: Eukaryota > Metazoa > Arthropoda > Insecta > Diptera > Asilidae > Neoitamus > Neoitamus cyanurus. The sequence goes on from OX384543.1 coordinate 38,015,072, forward strand.
GCGAGTTGACTTGCTGGCGATCAACTTCCACTCAACGCAGTCGAGAAGTGTCAAAGCAAGTGACAAGTTCTTAAGGTGTATTCGTCCGTCTTTTCTACATTAAGTTCTTAATTTTAAATAATTCTGTAGTTCTGTGAAATGACGCTGCTCAAAAGCATCAAGGTCAGCACTAGAGCGCTGGGCTACATTTCGTCGTTCCAGTACGGCAAGAGGACGAAAATGAGGTGAGTACGGAGCCCCGAAAACGTATCTTATCTCGAGTATTACCCGGTCATATCAAACTCTTCTAATTGGGTCGCACCGCACCAACAAAGTGTTTCGCAAGAAATCTAGAAATTAGAGCAACTAGAGGAGCTAAGACGGGATTCTTGAGAAAACGTCTCGACTTGGGCTATTTTCGGCCGCGTAAACACTGTTATCAGCTCATCCTCCAGATCCACCGATTGGCGAATAAAAATTTGAAAAACGTCGCAATCCCGGCCTCAGATGAGGCAAACATTCAAACAAGTTAATTTGATAATGGTCAGGCCGTGCGGGGCAGATTTGTTTATTTCGACGCGAAAATCTACCCACTATCTTGGGGCCGGTTGACCCTGTGGTGAAAGGGGGTTTCATTGGCTTGCCCGAACTGGTTGACTGGCCGCCGCAGCCACTTGCTTTGTTTACAGCCTCAGGAATTGTTGGCATTTAAACTAGATACGAAGAACTGCGAAAATCCGGAATGCAATCGATTTAAAAGTTGTCGATCAATCCCCAAATAGATGTGGTTTTATTGCTCGGAGACCGTAGGCTCGTTTTAACCATTTGGCATTTCGGAAAAGAATTTTTATCAGGAACACTGTCGTGAGATTGCTGGCAGCTCATTTTTACAGCTTTGGAGCTATAGGATAACGCTCGATTTCTCGCACTTTGGTTAAGGTTGGGCACAGACAAATCTTTTTTCCTCTTATTAAGACCGTTATATACAATTTGGTTATAAATGGCGCGCCGTCTTCAAGAGCAAGGCCAGCAAATAATTCGGCTTGTTTTCAGGGCGCCCTTGTCTTAAATAGGGGCGGAAGCATGTAACTTGTTTCGAGTTGTCTTCAATAGCTGAATGACATGAATTAGATTAGTTGCGAATGGTATACTCCAGGCTGCCTCCCTGGAGACTAAAATTACGGCATTTTCCAATAAATATATGAGAAAGGCCGTAGGTCTAACACGCACCGCACCCAACAATGCAATTTATGCGCTTGCTGACGAGCTTCCACCCAAGTACAGGACAGATATATTCACGGCTAAGGAGATCTTCAGGATCTCGGTCATAAGTCCTCAGTTTTACATTGCACTTTCCTGCAACAAAATTAAAGAGATCATCCAGAAGACGAATTACACTCGTTTACTGCCACTTCAGACACAACGTCGGCCGATATCAATTTCGTGGGAAATCAACAGGGATGGCATGTAATCTTGTTTCGAGATTAGTCGACGACTTCAAATGGCTGAATTTCATGTATAGGATTCCTATAAGAATTTTGCATGGAATTCAGCCAACCACGGTCGACACGACCTTAAATAGCTGAATTGCATATAAAATTCCTATAATACACGACCTTGGTTCAAATGAAATACATGATTATCCCGCTGTCTTTGTGGGTAATGGAGCTAAAATTTCGCTTTTGAACGATGTCGATCCTCTCCAATGAGCTTCTTGCGATGAGGGTTGCCCTTGCCCATGCGAGGGAGGAAGATATGAGAAAGGTTGTGATTCTTCAACCTTTTGTCTTCTTTATTTCAAATGTCACTTTTGTTTTATTTCGATCCACTGAGCGGCGGTCAATGTTGTCCATAAGCTAACAGACGTAATTATTACGCTCTTCCCGTTAGCCAAACATATTTCATGTTCTTTGATGAGAACTTAATCTTGACTGACCATGACTTTGCTCATAAGGATATCATAAGTTCACTTAAACAGACTTATTCAGAGCCGGTACGACGAAATTGGCATTGACAGTACTATTATCGATGTAAAGAATATTACAGAATGCGACGCCTTTTTGCAGTGTGCTGTAGTCTAAAAAAGACATTTAGCTCTGCTACATTATTAATCCCTGTTTGATGCTGACACACTACCAACAGGTTTTGTTGTTTCATTTCTAAAACGACGCCATTCAAGAAGCATTGACAACAACAAAAATAAACAAATACAATATCAGCCGCTATCAACGCTAAGAATAAACATTGAAACATTGTTTTCGGAAGTGCGGAATGCTTTGCACTTGGTAATTTCATTGAACCTCTGAACTTATACAGACGGAAGTGCAAGGTGATGTAATCAATTATCATAAAGACGCAAACTCTGAAATCTTGTCATCAGTCATTTCCTGTTTAAAATAATAAGTGTATTCCGATAGTTGCTTCTTATAGCTGAATTACATGAAAATGTTCTGATAAGATATTTAATAGGTAATTCAGGCAAAAGCAGTCAAGTCCCTAAGATAATATTACATGAAATTCAGCTATAATAAACGAAAGGAGACGATTCGTCCGTTTTACGTTTGCCCTTTTCTCCCACTTTAAATGATGTTGACTTTAATCTTATTATCTTTAATATTCTAGATCGGCCCACGCGTTCATTGCCGGATCCGGAATAACAACGCTGATTTCCATAAACGCAGTTAGCATGGAAGCAAAGCGACAATTGAGCACATCCAAATTCATGGCCGAGCCAATAACGAACCCGAAAAAACTCGTGGCTACCGAGCACGACATGAGGACGAGAATGGAGATCCTCATAATGAAAGTCCAAGCAGACTTTTGTCATGCCCTAGAAAATGAAGAAAACTTTGGCCAGCGCTTCAAAGTCGATAGATGGGAACGTGCGGAAGGCGGCGGTGGAATCACATGCGTTCTCCAGGATGGCGATGTTTTCGAGAAGGCCGGCGTCAATATTTCTGTGGTGACGGGTAATCTACCACCAGGAGCAGTTCAACAAATGCGCTCCAGGGGAAAGACTTTTGCTGCAGAAGGAAAGCTACCCTTCTTTGCTGCGGGTGTCAGTGCTGTTATACACCCCCGAAATCCCATGGTTCCCACTATTCACTTTAACTATAGGTACTTTGAAGTTGAGGACAAAGATGGTGACAAACAGTGGTGGTTTGGAGGAGGTAGTTTGCATTCTTTTTTTACAATAAATAAAAATTACAACGTAATTTTTTCAAGGCACTGATCTAACTCCCTACTACCTGAACGAGAAAGACTGCACCCATTTCCACCAGACACTTAAGGAGGCCTGCGATGAGCACGATGTGACGTACTATCCCAAATTTAAGAAATGGTGCGACGATTACTTCAAAGTTACGCATAGAGGCGAATGCCGAGGTGTTGGCGGGATATTTTTCGATGACTTAGACACCCCCAATCAAGAAGGAGCCTTTAGATTTGTACAAGACTGTGCCAATGCAGTAATACCTTCGTATTTACCTCTAAGTATGTATTATCACTTCTTGGGCCTCTTTTATTTATGTTCATAACTATTTTCTAAAAACAGTTCGCAGACACAAAAACGACCCTTATGGGGACAGAGAAAGGCAATGGCAGCTACTCAGGAGAGGAAGATATGTCGAGTTTAATCTTATTTACGATCGCGGGACGAAGTTTGGCCTCTACACGCCTGGAGCACGATATGAAAGTATTTTGATGTCTCTACCTTTGAATGCGGTAAGAAAGACTGACTGTTTTTTTTTTGATTTTACTTCAAGACTTCCATTTCCCATAGAGGTGGGAATATATGCATAACCCTGCACCAAAATCCAGAGAAGATCAGCTATTAGAAGTCCTAAGAACTCCAAGAGATTGGCTAAATCTAGAAAATAAGACCGCTTAGAATGTAAGCATTAGAAATCGCTTAAGGTTAAGGTCATTTTTGTAAATAATTTAAAACATTTTTCGATAAGGTGCCTTTAAATAAATTTTGTTTACGTTTTAAATCTGTTTGATCTCTTGAGTACTGGAATTCATTCCAGGATGTATTTTATTCAACTTGTTATAACAGGGGCCCTATTCTCTGAACGTGGCAGTCTCATTTAATTTGTTATTGCTGAGGAGCTACTTTTGAAAGTTAAATGGCTCGATTCTTCCGTCTCCAATCAGCTCGTATCAACCATTACGCTGGCTTTATTTTCTACGTCGTCTAGAATAGAATTAAAGCATCAACATGAGTACATAATGAGATTATACATTATGCAAAATGTGTAAATTTATTTCATTTCCTTCAAATGTACTACTACTACATTTTAAGATTAAAATCTTCTCGTTTGACTCGATGTTCCTGAAGTTTTGTTGCTTGGATCATCAGGAACGCGCACAATCAAAGAACTGAAAGAGAAAAATTATTTAACACTTAGTTACCAAAATAACTAAACCTCCATTCATACTTCTTAGGACCAGTGCACCACAACGTCCCATTCTCATCAATAACAAACGTCTCCAGAGTCACGTGCCATTGTCCCCCGATTGACACCGGCGCTCCCAGCGGTCCTGCCTGGACATTATTCAACGGAAGTAGAAAATTGCCTGATAAGAAATCACGATGTGGCTTTACGGTTTGGGTTAACGTGATGGTATCACTTGCTTGCTGAAAAATTACCAATTTTTTAATAATTAAAATTAAATCCACTAGATAATTAATTGTTTGACCTTAACCTTAATATCATTATTATTCCTCTGGGAAGTCAACTGGGACGTTAAAGTCAACTGAACCGATTCAACCGACCTGTACAAGCTCGGACACTTTCCGTAATGCTGAATGACTCCCTCCACCTTAACGACTAGGTTACTTCCCGGCGAAACAATAATGGGCTCGCCGGCAACTCTTGGTTGTGGACTTATTGACAGTTTTATAGTAGTGCTTTGTAGCACTTGGAAAAAGAATCGGGGCATGCAAATCGGTGACTTTATGATCGTCTCTATTTCATTTATCAAAATGTCTGTATGCTAAAAAGGAAGTCAAATTTAGATTAAAAAAAGGGTGTCCTCTAAAAAAAATCACATTACCCTTATTGTGATAGTTTTCATATTAGTCTGCTCTTGCGGCAAATTCTTCGCCAGTGTTTCCATCTTACCGCAAGTGTGTATTAGATACCTGCAAAAACAGTTCAGAATATCTTTAAGCTGTAATTACGAAAGCACAAGTATTACTTAGTTTCTGGATAGCTCCCCTCTGTGGGTAAGGACGGAGGCTCCGAAGGAGATACAAAGCAAACAGATTCCACAATGTTGCTGAAAACTGCACACTGGTATTGCGTTCTGTATGAAGAAAATTATTAGCGTATGCAAAAACATAATACTGTAAAGTTCTTCGGATAGAGAATTCAAAAACGCATAAAAACTACCTTCCTAAGTCTTTGCATTGTTTTACCAGAGAATAACATATACTTAGTCTGGCAATCTCAAAAATGCCGATCAAGATCGGATTCAGTTTTTAAATCTCATCTTTGAGATCAACGAAGCTTGAACATGGGAGTAGCTCTTTGTACGAATAACCACTTGAATAAGGTTTTGAATTTACCCATAAGGAATTAATTTTTATAGCTGAATTGCATGTTAAACAATTTAAGTTTAAGTGCCGCTTAGCTATATAAGCGCACTAGTTCTCAACTTACGCTTCTACAAACTCTAAAGTAGCCGGATCAGCATCAAAAGCAGACTTATATAACTTCGAGTAGGCATCTCCGCAAGCTTTAATAGCCTTGACAGCCTTCCTAAGTTGATTGGTAACATGCCCGAATTTCTGCAAATAATCCCGGGAATTCTGTGCCAATGTGGCAGCTATGGCAGGTGGTGGAATAATTGTTTGTGTGTTTTTAGCAATGACGACATTAAAAAGCGCCTGCAAGAATTGTCCTCTAAGCTTAATGAATTCCGCTTGGAAATTCAGAGGGTTGTTGGGCGAGGAGCTAGCTTTAACGCTGGCCAAAGCTTTCCAGTATAGAGCAATGGCTTTGTCTAGGCGTTCAGTTAACGGAAGCGTCTTGAGCTGCGTCTGCATGTACTTCGGGTCACAAAGATTATAATTGTGGCACATGGTATCATACTCCAGACCGTAATTGAGGATACATTCAGCTTTCGATATCTGGGAGAGTGCTATCAGGAAAAAGTGAAATTTATCCAACGATACGTGACTTGCTAGCTGGGAATATATCCTCGATGCAAGGAAGTGCTGACCGTACCTGAAACAATCTTATAAGTTTTTCGGGGGACAAATTCCCTTGTAAATGTTTACCTAGAAGCAGATCTTGCAATCCTGTACTGAGTCCAACAGTTGCTGACAACCGTGATACGATCGAAAACTTCTAAAACTGTTTTGGGCATAAAGGAACCAATAATGGACTGGAGTACAACAGCAGAGAGAATTTCAACGATTTGCACCCTGTCCTGTTTTAAATCGCTTTCAATTATGTTGTCAATCTTTTTGAGGATTTGAGACAGCCTCTCGGTGACTGGATTCGATTTTTTTGCATGAATAGGATTGGGTGAATCGATTTCCATGGGTGAATGCTCACTCTTGACCTCTTCGTTCGAGAATCTTTTAACTTGAAACTGAGATGAAAGGGCCGCTAAGGTCTCGCACATCAACACAGAGTGCTTCGAAGTGTAGACTATAACGAAGATTAATTATCTAAATTCATTTTTAAAATGTTTGCAGTGATCTTACCAACGTCGTCTGTGAGTAACTCCCCTATGAGCTGAACAAAATTCTCCCCAAATTCTGTGTTGTGCTCCGAAAGCTTTACTCCGCATTTTAGGTACCTCTGGATTTCATTCGACAGTTTCTCGTTACCAATAGACGAATAAATGAGACTCTCGAGATGGAGGTTTATTAAATCCATGAAAATCGGGGCTGGACCTATATTTTCTGTGTGGCTAGATAGAAATATGTTTACCTCATCTTTGGTCTAATTTATTTGTAAAGCCTTTACCAATACGATATCAGCCCAGTAAGAATCCCTAAGGCCTGACTTGCGGCTGTGTGATGCTCCAGTACCATGCAGGACGAGCACAATTCCAAAATCAAGCTCTGCTCCTCATTTAGTAGGGCGTGGCATGTAACAGGGCATTCAGTGAGAGTCAGGACTACCGTTAAAACCAAACTTTGCTCGTTTCCCAAATCACTAAATATTCAAATCTTCAGTAATTGCATATTCAACTGAAAACACAATCCTACCTGCACGTCTTAGCTTTTGAAATCAAACTGGTTAAGGTGCCGTTCGGCCACAAATGCGCGCCCTCCTTCGCTAAACTTTTGAGGCACCTCAGAACTTGGTACCTTACCTTCTTCCGTGGATCTTGTAAGTACGTCAACAGTAGGTTCACCTGTTCGGGAATGTCAACAAGAGTCTTGCAAGAGAGTTTTGTAAGTGAATCCAGGATGGCGATGACGAAACTCTCAGCAGGATATTTTGGTAAAAGACTTAGACAAAGAGTCTTCACAAGAGCGGCTGTGTTGGCGTCATGATGCATATGATGAAGGACTGGAATTAATTGCAATTTCATGCTGATCGGGGTCTTTAGCGATTCGATCATTGAACCCACTTTTGAGCACATACTAATTGCAAAAGTCCTGTAAATTGTTTAAGCATTAATGAAATATGTGCAACAAGATCAATTATTGGAAATTCTAAAAATATGCGAACACTCTAAGTAGAGAGCAAGCTGAGCCACTAAAGATCATTTCGGTTTACGATACCCGCCAAAATTCAAACTATATAAAACGACACATAACGTCTGAAAATAAAAATGCTTTAAATACTGCGACAAAACTTAAATATTCGGCATTGGAAGGAGCGACGTTTGAAATGCTAGAAGGACTATAGGTTTCCTGAAATTAATAAATTCCAAATCTAGACTGTAACCATTTACTTGAAGTTCTCCACTCTCTCGCCAATGTTAAGTAATCAGGGAAACTCCTATTACTTACTTAGATTGCGCTGCAAACTGAACGCTGGCATAAATTGCAGCCTCCACCTCGACCATATCGTGGCTATCTAAGGCCCTTCGAATGGAGTGATGCACCTGTTGCTTTTCCGGGATAACTCTGGCCACTGCTCCCAAAGTCCTAAAAGATGAATTGTCATCAGCCGTTCAACGCCTAAGCAAATTTTATTACTTCAGAGTAAGGGCTCTAGCAACTGGATCATTTGAATGGATCACCATGAAAATTCGCTTCAGGAATTCGTCAATATTTAGGATTTTGTCCAGATGTTTTTCACTTTGTTGACAAACTTTCAGCACCCATAAGCGCAGCAGGTTTGAGCTGAAAATTTTTTGGATTACACCTTTTAGTAATTTGAAAACCTAAGAACACATTACCCAATTCGGAAAAACTCGGCTAGTTTGAGAAAAGAGGAGTTTATTAAAATAGGAAAAGGATACTTCTCAAAAAGGCGAGGAAATCGTACTATGGCCTCGCACTGTTCGCCAATTTTCGTGGATCGTAGCCCTAAAATTTGGAATATTAGTGTATTTACCTTGTATATAATCTCTACGTTACCTTTATCCAATTCTGTGAGTACGGAATTAGCATCTTGATCGTTTTCATTTAAAAAGTTTTCATTAAAAACGCGCACGCCGGTAAGTGAAGACATTTTTTTGCCACTCAGTCGCTTCGCTGTCACTTTGACAATTTGTTTGTGTACATTTCTGAAAATGAATCGGTTTAAACCGATTCATCTGTTCATTAACAATTGGTCGCACGTGTGGAGGTGTCAAAAAACTATTCATCGTGAGTGCAGAAGCTGGGAGGTGTTTTGGGTGTTTTTAAGTATCTGAAACCGTGAAAGATGCAGAATAAACACAAATATAAGAAAAACCCAAAGTTTTCTGGGAAAAAGCCACAAAAAAAACTAAGTGAGGAGGAAGAAATTCAGAAATTACAGTCTCAGTACGATGCGATTGACCCACGGTCACTGAAGGTTTTCTCTGACTTCCCGTTGTCTTCCAAAACACTCAAAGGTCTCAAGGATTCCAATTTCAAAACGCCTACAGATATCCAGAAGGAAAGCATCGGATATGCCCTGCAAGGGCGTGATATTCTCGGAGCTGCGATTACAGGAAGTGGCAAGACGTTAGCGTTCCTTATACCGGTAAGGTGCCACTTTCTTTTTTGCCCTTTAATATCTATTTGATAAAAAAAACTCCATAGGTGCTAGAGAATCTATTTTTAAAGAAGTGGTCACGAATGGACGGAGTTGGTGCCATCATAATCTCCCCCACCCGCGAGCTGGCGTACCAAATCTTTGAGACTGTGAAGAAGATTGGGCAGCACCACGAATTCTCAGCTGGCTTGATCATAGGAGGCAAAAACCTGAAGTTTGAGAGAAGACGAATGGACCAGTGTAACATTATTATCTGCACACCAGGACGACTCCTCCAGCACATGGACGAGAATCCCATTTTCAACGCCAACACCATGCAGGTGTTAGTCCTCGACGAGGCGGACCGGTGTCTCGACATGGGCTTCGAGCAGACCATGAATGGAATCATTGAGAACCTTCCGAGCGAGAGGCAGACTCTTCTTTTTTCAGCGACACAGACTAAATCTGTGAAGGACCTCGCCCGTCTCAGCCTCAAGAACCCCGCCTACGTTGCACCGCACGAACAGCAAATGACAACACCCGAATCACTGAAGCAGAGTTATGTTGTGATAAACCTGGAGGACAAGATAACCATGTTGTGGTCATTTATCAAAAACCATCAGAAACAGAAATGCATCGTCTTCTTGTCCACCTGCAAGCAAGTGAAGTACACCTACGAAATGTTCTGCAAACTGCGGCCAGGGATTAGTCTCCTAGCGCTTTATGGGACTCTACACCAGGACAGGAGGGTGGCTATCTATGAAGCGTTCTGCAGGAAGAGTAATGTAGTCCTGTTCGCTACAGATATTGCGTCCAGAGGCCTAGATTTTCCAGTGGTCAACTGGGTCATCCAGCTTGACTGCCCCGAGGATGTTACGCAATATATTCACAGAGCTGGAAGAACAGCTCGCCACAATGCTTGTGGTGAGAACCTACTAGTGCTCCTACCCACAGAAGAAGAGGCAATGCTAAAGGAGTTGCTGGCTAAGAAAATTCCCATTGAAGAAATCAGCGTCGATCCTAAGAAAATGTTCACTCCGAGGGCCAAAATGGAGGCTTTCCTCGCGCAGAGTAAAGAACTGAAAGACACTGCTCATCGGGCGTTTATATCTTACGTCAAGTCGGTGTTTCTGATGAAGAATAAAGAAATATTTAAGGTGGACGAATTGGACTTGGACGCGTATGCAAAGTCTCTTGGACTGGTTGTGACTCCTCGAGTGCGGTTCTTGCAACGATTTAAAAAGAGGCAGGATCAAAAGAAACAACCCGCCGGTAAAGAGCCCGACTCGGGTGAACAGTCGAACTCAGAACCTGAAGATGAGGTGGTCAAGGAGGACGATGTTGATTTCAATCTGGGCCACTCTGATGACGAGAGTGACGACAACGACGACCTTATAAAGGTGAAACGGCGAGATCATGAAGTGGATGATGATGACTCGGATAACGCAGATCTTCCTGCTATTGAGGAGGTGAAAAAGAAAGCAAAAGAGAAGCAGCTTACAAAAGCCGCCCTAGCAAAGAGGGTACTGAAAAAAAAGATTATTCCGAACAAAAAAGTAGTTTTTGACGAGGATGGCAAAGAAGTCGTGGATCCCATGAAACAGCTTCAGTCCGAATTGGCAAAGGAATATGTTAGCAAAGAAGAGAGTGGAATCGACTTGGAAATGGCCAAAAAAGTTATGCAGGAGGAAGATAAGTTCGATAAGGCTAGATTTAAGCAACTAGTTAAGACTAGACACAAGGATAAGAAAAAGAAGCTGAAAAAAAAGAAGGACGGAAGCGAAGAGGGGGCACAGCTTGATGACTTTGGCAGTGATGATGAAGATGACGTTGATTTGTCCTGGCTGCCGGATCCCGACAAAGTTTACGGCCCCTCAAAATCCAGTAGTGAAGATGTCGATAGCGACAGTGCTGAGGAGCAGATTCATAGACCTCCAGCTAAACTGTATGAAAAGCCGAAGAACAAGAGAAAATTAGCTAATGAGTTTCCAAGGAATATCGAGGATTCAGATGATGATTCACTTCCGCTCAACAAGAAAGCAAAGAAGATCGCTAATAAGCTCTCAGTCGACGAGGCAGAAAAGCTGGCAATGGAATTGTTAGGAAATACTTTATAACTTCTGTAAAATGCGTAGTTAATTGAATAAGGATTTGTGAATACTTCTGAAGAAATCTTTTAACTTAAATTCTTAGACCCCTTTCGGAAGCTGTGTATTTCCTGATGGCTTCAATTGTACGCCACAGCAGAAAAAACACGGAAAATATTAGCGGTTTCTCCCCGATAAAATATTTTATTATTGTATATAGTGTGATTTTCGTTCTAGTTGATTGAAAAAGACGTTAGTAAGATATTGAGAAAATAAGAAGCATTTTCCTGCAGGACGATAAAGAAATTAAATTTCCCGATTGGGAAATTTACAAGAACAAATTCAAAACACCCGCCCGCGCTTTGATCCCTTCCATAAAACCGGTGTGAGGCTTAACTAAAATGCGCACGATGCCCACGATATTAGCCAATCTGTCAAATTTACAAGTCCACGAGCAACGTGCCTTTCAAAATAAACATTAGCCTGTGTAGCAGTAGTCTATTTTCCTCGCCAAATTTTACTAAATCTCCGCAAACATGGGTATGGCACAGAAGCGTAAAAAGATGCATTCAGGAGATACGCACCTGAAGCGCCGTTGGAGAGTAAGGAATCGCAAAAGGGATTTAGATCAGGTAAATAACAGCCAAAAGAAACATAAGCGGCTTTAACCTAAACTTATCACTCACTTCAGATCGACACAGATATTCAGCAAAATCCAGAGAACTTAATAAACCAGGAGGTGGATTTGGAGAAGCCCGGATTCGCGCAATTTTATTGCATTCACTGTGCAAAATATTTCATCGACGACCATGCCATGCAATCACATTTCAAAACAAAGGTACGAGGCACAGTGCCCCACTGCGGGTGTTACACATTTATATAAAATGCATTTGTTTTAAAGGTACACAAACGACGGTTAAAAGCTCTAGAAGCCGAGCCATATTCTGTAGAAGAAGCAGAACGAGCTGCAGGTCATGGCAACTATAAAGCACCCAAAAATCGTGTCATCAAAACTCAGCCATCCAAAGAAGAAATCCGTAAGGGAAAGAAGGTGGAACTCTCGCTCAAAGAGGATAAGCCCGAGAAAATGCAGGCGTAAAATATAGTGACTAATAAAATTACGGGGTGGAATTATGAATCTCGTTTTAAGTTAACTGAATTAACCATTTCAAGTCGAATTGACTAATTCGAGACGAGGTACACTATTCCACCCATTGTCTTTGCTGGATTGAAACTACTTAGCTTAACCTGAGTTGTGACTTGTTCAAGAATTTTGTAAATGTGACTTGCGATTAAACACACGATGTTTTGAAAACAAATTATTCGCAAAAGGGATCCCCCCCCGCCACTTTTCATTTGAATTTTTTTAACCCTTTTATATACCCTTTGGTCTTTGGACGTTATTTTCGCCAGAGTGCGCATTGATACTAAAAAGTATACAGAAAATAATCAGCTTCCTCGTCATGTTAGGACTTCTTGTGTTTTAGGAACTCGGACTTCTTGAAGATGATTTTAATTATCAGAGCCTATTCCAGAATCCGCCGTAGAAATTCCGAGCACGAAAAAAGTGGTCTTTAACAATCTTAATGGAGTTGAATTTGGTATTGCCATTGAAGATTATACCACCCCTTTCTAATGATTTTAGCTTTACATATATCGTTATATATCATAATTTTCCTGTTCGTAACCGACGGATTCTGGAATAACCTATACATATATTTTACAATTTCGCCCACCTCTTCTATCACTGAAGCTGTTTAAATTTCCATGCTCACTCTCAAATAGGTACATGTCTCATTCTTGCCCAACGTAAGATAAGAACAATGAAAATTCTGAACGCTACGACGAATTGTGAACTCAGATATAAATCAGTGCCCCCAAGTGCCCTAAAGAAACAGTGGAGCCGCCATCTTGGATTATTTAAATTAGGCATCATATCTGGGAGCACCAACCCAAAAATTTGATTTAGTATTTTGAGCAAGGGAAATCTCGAAACTCCAACAATTTTTAAGCAGAATCGAAGTAAAATCTTAGCGATGTATTATAAGGAGTCTCCCTTTCATTTTGAATCTTAATTGTTTGAGAATTCGGTTTGATTTAAGTAACATAAAAAACTTTTCGTTTTCTTCATAAGGTATTTGGGCAAGAAAACAGCAGCCGATTTCTTTTAGTATTTTATTATTCTTTAATTTGTATAATTTAACTAGTGACTTTCACAAACAATATCTTTGCATTAATGAAAATGTTCTTTGTTCTCACAATCAGATTATGACTAATTTTAAAACGGAACGGAAAAATGTACAATTGTTAAAGTAATGCGTACCGTCGCTTTGGTTACATAAAATAAAACGAAACATTCAATTCAGTTATATATTTTAAAATTTCTTTTAAGTGTCACGTAACATAGACCAAATTTATCACATTTTCTTACTTTTATTTAACAATTTTTTTTTCTTTTGTTCAATATTTGTTTGTCCTCGTAAATTAACACGTTGGAGTTTTGGTTTTCAGATAATAACGCGTTTGCTAATCACGTATAAATGCGAAAAATAATTAAAAAAAAAATAATGACTCTAAAAACTCTTAGGCCCTTGAATACTACTACAAACCTAAATGAGGAGCACATCGGCCTCGGCCCCTCAGAAGTCTTGCAGATGTAAAAATATAAAAAGGATCTTCGTTAAAAAAACACCACTGGGCAAATGATAGAAAATCTACTTCCCCCTAAAAAAGACTAACAAAATACAGCTGCTCTCGTGTAAAAAATCATGTGTCGACTGCCCACTTAGACCTACTGCAGAACTTCGCGGCAGAATGTTATCTGAAGAGCAAAACCCTCAAAAAGTACTCTAAAGGATAATAAATTAAGTATAAATGCTGTGATCCATAACTGTATATGACACGTAAAATTCGTTAACTAAACCGCCTTTATATAGAAATATTGGAAAAATATATGCTTTGCAATGACCGGTTGTCTCCAGCGGCGCTGCGTCCTTCCTCACTTCCTTTCACTAATCGGTCTTGGGTGCTGCGGCACTAACGCTAGTTCCCGTGTTCCACTTTATGTCTCTCAATCAGCATTTTACACAAATCACGTTATTAGACGAGGTGCATGCAATCCATGTACGTTATCTATAGGGGGACAGTGCGTCGCTCCTGGTGGTCCCCAGTCGTGGAGACCTCTTGAATTTGCTAAGCGATGTGTCAAACGGTGGGCAATGCTAAAGCCCCCGCTGCCTTCTAGTTGAGTCAATACTATTATTACTTGCCTGAAGAATGGAATTTGTTTAAGTAAATGGCCTTGTGCACAATCCGGAAGAAAGTACCTTTGCAATGGAGGCACAGAGTCGACAGTCTTTAATTCTCCTCTAGTTGATACAACATTGTAGCTCTCCTGACAGTCGCATTTAACGTGTATCCACTTGTTTTCGTGCCTATTTTCAACCATTACAACCAGGCCAGCCCATCCCTGAAAGTTTCGGTTTATTCTGTTTTAGTTAATTTTTATCGCGGAAGAGAACTAATTCAAAAATCTTCAAAATATGCCACCAAATAACAATGAGATAAATGTGAATTTTTATTTTATGTGATAAAGAGATTTCTCAAATATTCATGGAGAGTTTGCACGTGCTACATAAATCTATCGAAGTAGGTTAATGTGTTTAGTTAGTCCTTTGAGTCCCGATAAGCGCGATCGCGATCGCCATGTGCGGTTATTCGAAACACACCAAAATCCATCGCATTCTTCCTACAAAACCAACTCATTTTGACAAAGAAATAAATAAAAAATAAAATAAATTAATTTTTCTTTTCACAATCATATTTTTAAATAAAAATAAGAAAACAATGAAACAAAAAAAAATATCCGAGCAAATAAAAACAATAGAAATTTTGTATGACAAAAGTAACAGTGGCGGCAAAAAAGTACTTTAGATTTTTTTTGGTTTAAATTAACGTTCCAAATAAATTTAGTGTATCCTTTGACTTTTATAATTCTTGTGATTTATAAAAGCATCGTGTTGACTAACTTTTGTTCGAAACCATTTGAAAACGCCATCGCGATCATTGGATACGAATGCAATTGAGCATCTGTCGACTTATTTCAATCGACTGATGAGGAAACACGAAAAATAAAATGTATAGCAAAATTTGGCCCGCCGTTGTCTTCATAAATGACATTGAGTTCGAATTTAGTTAGTAATTGTTTGGCCTTAGTTTGATGTCGCTGCGTTAATTAGATTAAAAGCTAAAAATTAAACTATAATGTGCACTCCCCAAACGGTTGAGATTGCCCGCCTCTACCCCAGCCACACGATTTTTTGTTTCCCTAGATGTGATCCAATTATATAGCACTCATCTAGATTTACTAGAAGCTAAAACCCAAACTAGTATTACACTATGAAAGAATTCCCAACATGTAATTCAAAAACCAAAACACCATGTGAAATTCCTAATCACCACTACTAAAAAAACAGTAGTACCTATTAAAACGTGTTTCCTAATAGTTGATCCATCCAAAATTACCTAAATAATTTTTAACAGCTTATCGCGAAATATACATCAAAATTTACCTTCGTCAAGTAGTAAGCAGTCATACCCTCGCGTCCTTCATGCCTTTGCCCTTTGGTCAGCGTAAGACTTATAATCGCGTCCGCAAGCAAAAACGGTGGAGGATTTATTTGTTCAACTAAAAGTCTTTTTGAGCTGTGTATTGCGAGAACACACTGTGGATAAAGGAGCGGATCTTCGATTCCTGTGTGCCAATGGTTGAACGCTAAGCAGACAAGCAAGTAAATGTCTCTTTCGAGCATTTTGTGGCATCCAACAAATCCCCGGACCTGAATACGTTATTTATGAGAAAATATAATTTCTTTTCAGAACCAATTAATATACCTGTCTTTTACTGTGCTCTACAAGACGACCTACTTCTGGGTTAGCTGGAGATCGTGTGCGAAATATGACAACGCAAAGGTCAAGCTGAGATCGCTGAGATTTCTCCGAGTTCCTCTGTCCCTCTTGGAATAGGGTGAATTCCGCTTCGGTTGGCTCTAGCACAGTAAGCAGCACGCAAGATAATGAACACAATGGTTGTAATGTTCCCTGAAATTAACCCAAATATTCACAAAATGCTGTTGGCATTTGAACACAACAACGAATACCTGTAAGCGAACTTCATTCCATCCAGAACGAACTTTGCAAATATCAATGCAGTCAAAGTACTTCAAAACGTCTTCAAAGGAAATCCAAAAAACGCCTTCGGAGGCGCCATGTGGCATTAGAATTTCACGCAATTCATCAGTCCAAACGTCTGAATCGTCTGACCAATCACCACGCCAGGAATAATGGCCCCACGGGTTACGAAGCTTTAGTAAACGATGACTATGGATATCTTTGACATCGAGGACGGAATATGCATGCCGCGGTCGCAGTCCCTTACTTTGATACTCATCCTCGTCAACCTTCATATTACCACCGCCACAACTAGCTCCCATCAGAAATTTAACGCACCGTGAGCTTAGTAGCTGAGCCCATATTAAGTCCTTGTCCAGCTCGTCTTCGCTGGGCATAGGCAGAGAACTTGGCTGCAAAGGTATGCTTTCGCAAGGGGCTCCTGTTAGTGTTGCTAAGCCTTCTATTGCCCGACCTGATACCAGTGCTTCGTAGCATCCATGAATCTTAGCGACTGCCTTTTCTATAAGAGGCACCCATAGCTGTTTTCGCTTCGCTTGCGAGTACACTAAGTGCCCGCGCTTGTCGCAAGGTAGTAAGTCATCGACTAGAACAGTTGTCCATTTGCCATCTTTGCACAACCTTACTTGGTATGCACCTTGTGGGCAAATTTCCTTAGTCACTAATACTTCTCGCACGAGATCCTCCCGCTCTGCTAGCACCGCTAGAGCACTCAGCAACCAGCAATTCCCCAATACACCTTGGCATATATCTGACGGCAGTGGTGTGCGAAAAACAGCCCAAGGGGGGAAGGCTCCTCCATCACAGTTGATCTCGTGCGGGCGTCTCCATTGAACTACTGGATTACCATCATTATTCGCGGCCGGGTTGTAGTATAGACTTCTTGGGGCTGGTGGGAACGAGTCGTCCACGAATAACTCATTGTTCTCCTTACAGTATTGGATAATGTTCTCCCATTTGGTGCGAGCCTCACTTTCCTCGATTTGCCGCAAGTTCTCCATTAGTTTGCTTTCCTTCCTGTTAACATCCGCTGAAATCACAGAACACCCACCCGTAGCCCCTAGTTCAGCCGACATAGTAGCTAGGCCCCTGGGACTAGAACATATGTCGCAGACGACACTGGCAGATGAATTTTCGTAGGTGCACGCTGGACAGTGCCAAGTCTTAATAGATGTGGGCGTTGACCCACTGCTGCTATGTCGATTCGTGTAATTTACAGACGAAGTCGATGTCGTTCGTGCTACTACAGCACCGGTACTGTGGCGCTGTAAGACACTCATTGTACTTATGTTGGAGGCAGAGATAAATTGAGCTTACTTTAGGAATAGCACCCGACGACGCTCGGTCGTGCTTGGGAGATGGACTTCTAGATACTCTATGCACAGGTGGAACTAAGCTAGAATTCCCTGAATTTTGTGTATTCGAATTTGGCTGCGATGATGCACTACTGCTTGTAGCTAGTGATGCCAGTATTTGCCTATTATGGAGCGCCGTTTGCGCCTTGCTATTATGACTTCCACTCGACGGCGTTGAAGTGTATGGACGAAAGTGAGTTTGTTGCCCCGATATGATCGGCATCGGACGCGTTGCCTTACAGGCAATGCATACATTCGTCGCGAGTGAGTTTTTCAACGTACACTGGCCACAGGCCCAAAACTCACCCTTCCGCAGTGTCATGTCCTCGACTGCGGATATACTCTTCAATTTCGATCCACCGCAAACAACGCACGCCATGGCCAATGGGGAGTTAACCAGAGTACATTTCTTACAAGTCCATTCCTGTTCATTCCCGGAGCCTGAATCACCTGTAGGATTAATTACTCGCACAAATCAAAAGAAATGTTTCTAGTTACTTGGTAAAAACTGAAAATCATCCTCCAAATCCTGTTCGAAAGTAGCCATGGGAACCTCGACTACCGACGGGACCTCGTCGAAGGCATGGGATGACTTCGACTGTCCCATTTTATTGCTACATTTTAATTCTTTTCGCGATTCTGTTAATTGGTTATTTAAAAGGTGCACAATCCGGTTACGGGATAGGTCATACCTATTGAAGGTGCTACTGTGTCGCCAACTTTAGTTACTGTAATTAGACTAGGTTGTGTGAGCGAAGGTTGACTACGTGCTGATTCGCATATATCACATTTTTCCGCCCACAGAGGATTGTAGGCATATGAACACTTGGTGCATGTCCACATCCTCGGTGGTGTTGTTGATGATGGTGATGACAAGGAATTTCCATTGCTGTTAGTTTTTGTAAGTGCCTGTGAGGTTGATGTGCTGTAAAATTGTTAGTTAGGATTAATACTGCCGTTTATTACAGTCCTTAGTTGCTGTTAGGGAAACTTCTGCTGTATAACATGAGTAACGACATCATCTTAAAGAATGTCTCAACAAGAACTTGAAATTTGGATACCCGTCTGTCAAATAGTTGCACTTTGAAAAAAAAACGTATATTAATTATAATGACCCATTACAAAAGAGAGGACAATTTTGCATCGCACTTTACGTCTTTATTTTGGTGTGCACAAAAGTTCGGATGGATGGAGTAGAGGTAAATGACATGTGGTTTTAACAGGATGGTGCGACCTGCCACACCGCACGTGAATCAATCACGTTATTCCAAACTAAATTCCAAGGTAGTTTCACCTCTCGTTTTGAAGACCAAAACTTGCCGCCAAGAATTTGCGATTTATGCTGGTAGGATTTCTTCCTCTGGACTTTTTTGAAAGGTAAGATAATTCAGCAACTCAAGCAAGAAATCTAATGTCATATTCATACAATCCAGTCGTCTTAACTCCAAAACAGCTTTCAAAATGTCATAAAAAGTGTACACTCCTATCAACGGTACCGCGGTGGCCACTTGACGGATATTTTATTTCATGTCTAATGTCAACAAATACACTCTACAAATTAATAAAGATTTCGAAGAACTTCATTTAAATACTGCTTTTTAATTAAAAATCAAGTTCTTGTAGCAACACCCTTTACAAAAAAAAAAAAGAGAAAGCTAGTTTCAAAATAATCACGACTAAAGGGACACACAACACTTACGAAGATTTTTTTTTAGTTCTAATCCACCTTGAGAACATCCGGAAATGTAATGCAGCTCCGGTGCGTCAATTTCAATCATAAAGAATTCTTTGAATTTTTAACCAACGTGTCTAGACAAAGTTAATATAAATCACCAAACCCGTATCTTTTAACTACTTAATTACTTATAGAAAAAATAAGAATAAAGGCTTCAGGATTGCGAAATATTTATTGTTTATGTCTCTACGTTGGCTCTCAGAACACATGTCCCCGAAACCAGCAGAAAATACTGAAGCGTGGTTATCTGCGTCCGCCTACGATATTGTCAGATATCGCAGATAACAGCCTAATAATCTTATCAAACGTAATGGCGCTTTTTATATTTACATAAATCACAGCAATAACAGAATCGTGTAATTTTTTATTTGATATTAGGGGTGTAACCTGAATGATCAGCCACAAAAATTCTTTACGACAAAGTTTTGTGTTTCCGTTTTTCATGTCAAGCTCTGCACCTTTATTATATTATGGGCTGGTTTTACAGAGTCGGGGTTCAAACAAGGAAGCCATCGTCAAGATAAGATTTAGAAAAGAAGCAAT
Organism: Neoitamus cyanurus; assembly: GCA_947538895.1. Lineage (NCBI taxonomy): Eukaryota > Metazoa > Arthropoda > Insecta > Diptera > Asilidae > Neoitamus > Neoitamus cyanurus. The sequence goes on from OX384543.1 coordinate 38,035,098, forward strand.
GCAGGATAACGAGTACGGTGATAACAAATAGGTGTGTGATATTCAATCACTTTCGCTTTTATAATGCTTATTTAGCCATACAGTGAATAATGACAAGATTAATGTAATTAATTTATGAGTGCATGTAACAAAGTAAGTAACCTCCCAGCCAACTGGCTATGTCTTGAGGTGATCTCTGAAGATGTCAGCTCTCTCTGAATTCCAAAATTCAAGGCTCCTAAAACGCCCTAACGCACAGTATTCACTGGAGAATTCAGAGTATGTCTAATACTATGGATGATATCTTCACACTGAATGATGGTGCTTACACTGTTTCGACGGGTACAGAAATAATTCGAGGTATTGCTACACAAAATAGTTGTTTTTTCCAGTAGTTATGTGTCAATGGAAAGCATTTAATAATCGGGGGGCAGTTCCAATAGAAAAATGTATCGGCAAACGTTTCTAAAGTTAAATACAGGTCGTATTTATATATACTGTTAAGTAGGCAAAGCTGTTGTGCAATGAACGCTTTGTTGTTCTTATCATTACATCATATCAATACGCCATCAACTCAGCCCTTGTTCCAAAAGGGGACACGAAGTTTGTCTATACATAGTTAAATTGCATTCATGCTGGCACTCAAGCAGTAATCTAACTAAAAAACAGTGCATGATCTCTATAATGTTCCAATTATAACAATTTCCCAGAAATAAAAGCAGAGCCAATAGGGTTACACAGGATTGCCTCTAAAATGCAATTCGTGCAAGAGTTGCTCACCGCCTTTTCAGGTTACCAAACTAAAAATACTCGGACTGTCCATAAATCGCATGCAGATAGAATGAGCCAAAACTAATCGATAGCATCGGCGGGAGCGAACAACAAAATAAAACCATGAAAGTAAACACAACCAATTTTCTACGATAAACCAATGAACGAACAGTTCTAAACTACTATGGACATACGTTTTCATATCGACTGCCTTCCGAGGTCCTTTCCAAACTTTTGCATAAATCGAAGATTCACTTTCGTTCTTATCATCGGTAGTCACGCCACCAGACGAGGAGGTGATGTGAGACGTCTTTATGTTTCCCATATTTTCAATGGCGGGAAACTTGTTATTGTTACCAGTTGATCCGATGCTAGCATATAGTGTGTCAGGCTTCGCTTTCGGATCAGACATCCCAATATAGGAGTACTTTGGTTCCGGCTGGGGCTTTATCTTATTCCTAGATTTGTTTAGTTTATTTACAACTGCGTAAACGGGTTCTGACTGGGCCTTGGGGGACTCTTGTCTTCTGCTGCGTATAATTGAGTGATTCTCGTAAACGTGGGCGTTCACAGATATTACACCGGCCGGTCTATTTGAGTTGGGAAACATTTGGGGTTGAAACGAGTTGCCACGCAAACTTTCGTAGTAGCTCTCGTCCTCGGCAGCAGCGGTGGTGCTCATTCGAGAACCACTGTTTGACCAGTCCTTCACGGCTATTAGGACGCCCCCATTGCGTGGCAGAGTCGCGTTTAACTTGTTCGATCGATTCGAATTATACTGAGGGGCTCTTGATAGTGTGGTTATCGTAAAATTGCTATTCTCTATGTTCCTATTGCATATCCCGCATATTTCGCACTGTTGCTGAACACAGGTTTTAAAATGCTTGGCATTCGCCTCAGGGAAGGATGGCTGCCTAGAATACTGGTGGTGCTGGAGATTCTGCTCGTCTTCCCCTGGGGAGAAATTTAACTTCGAGTGATGCAACGTCTTACTATCGGCTAAGTATCGCTCACCGAAAAAAGGATCAGAAATGCTCGACAGCGACTTATTGATCCGCTGATAGGAGTTCATTAAACTCGAGTTGTTGTTCTTTCCGAGGAGCTCCCCATCTCTATTGCGCTCGGCAACGTGATTCGAATAGCTCACTTTCTCAACGTTAACAACGGCTGGCAAACGGAAGTCCTGGTGCTTACAGTTGGAGTTGTTGAATATATTGTTGCAGTTAACCAAACAAATGTGACATCTTTTAGTCAGGTTGCGACACGATCCTGAATCCATACTAAGACTACGAGTTCGCCTTAACAATCGTGCTTGATTCCTCCTTTCATGTTTATCGTGAAGGTCACCCTCAAATGATTTCTGCTGATGCTGCTGGTTGAACTGTTGCTGCTGTTGCGACTGCTGCTGTTGTTGGGGATGCTGTTGCTTTCGATGCAGTAATGTCTCCTTGTAAATGGGAGCCAAATAGCTCACAGTATCACAATTTAAACAGTGCCATGTAACTGAGTTTATTTCCAGTTCACACTCTTGGCAAATCCACCGGCGATTTAAGCTGGGGTTCGAAAAGTGCCGAAACAACACTATCGATGACTTTATATACTTTCGGGTATCTTCGCAATTGCTGCAACTTGGAATGAGCGGATGTCTACTGGTCCGTTTTAAACAACCTCGAAGCAATGTCTTGTAGACTCTACGAGATTCATTTCTGAAATTATATTTTAAGACATTTTGTTAGCCTCAAGGATACGAATGCTGCGGAAAATGGGAGAAATGAATTAAGAATTGAAAACACAAGAATGTTGCGAGAGAAATTTTTATTTTAATCTAAGTATTCATACAAACAAAAGGCCTTCGGCGGTATCGATTGAGATTGCTTTAAAGGCCCGTCTGCCTTCTTTGCAATTTTCAACGACACTGCAAATCAACTTAGGAGTCGACCACTTTGTATACCAGGCCAGGCAAGTGGGCCTATATTAGATCAAACTAGATAAGACCTCAGTCAATCGATTAGAACATTATGCCTCTGAGCCGCCGTCCGTAATCAACTTTATTGGTTATTTTCAGGAATAATGCGTACGCCCACGCCTATGGGGGCAGAGATCAGAAAAGTGGCATTTCTTGTTTAGTACGTGGCACATCCTGCTTTATTCAGGCATGAGAAGTATTCTATTTCCGGGATAACCTTGATTTTGCTTTCATGAGTCCACTTCATAACTGCAAAAATACCACTTTTTCATTCGAGCCACCAAGGAGGGAATTTTGTGTAGTCATCGCAAGTTGGTAAATCGGATTTTTGTGAGTACCTAACGTGTGTCTAACGTTTGAGGATTACATAATTTAGGTGCCATTAAGGAAATATAACAGAGGAGCAAGGTAATATCAATTGCTATGTACTTATATATATGCAGTAGCTACATTCAAATAATCATTACTCTCGCTATCGACCTTTTGTCTCATAAATTAGCTGCAGAAAATAATCACTGATAAAATAACAGTAAGTGTATGTACTTTTTTAATCACAAGAGATTTGAATTATTTTTATTTTAATGCGTTGTGGTATATAACTTCGAGCAAAGATGTACTTTACCTCTCGAGGATTGCAAATGCGACTGCACTTACCCTGGGTTAACAGATAAAAAATGACTTTGGCACTTTATTTTACTTTATTTACATTAAAAATAGCTTGTTAGCTACAAAAATGATAGTATCTGGTGAATGACCCAGAACCACCAAACTAAATTTTGTAATAATAGATGAAACTCAATATGAATGCGTTACAGCTATTCAAACCGCATACAGAATAAGTTATTTTTCCTTAATTTCTAATCACTCCTACAAACGTTTTACTAAGTTCATGGTGAGGAAAGTAATCAGAAATATTAAATATTTTTTGATTTTCTTTACTCGTACTGATTATTTTAATAGCATAAATCTTCAAATTTTTTTATAGACTTTGTAGTTTACAAGTGGTATAGCACTTAAGAACACAACGATTTTTACTCATTGCAGTTCGTATAGGGCGAATATTATATCAAACGGACTACGTAGGTATGATTTGTACCTTTATACAGTCGAAACGGCTAGACCGCTTTTGATAAATAATCTGTACCTTGGCCCTAATTGAGCTATTGATTTGCATATATAAAGGCAATATATTCTTTTATGCTAATGCTATTATAACAGCAAATAGAAGAGTTCTCCTGCCTTTTCCCCATCATTACATGTTAAAATATAATGCCGCGACGCGACAAGCAATAAATTAAACCATGTTGTAAATGCTCTAAATCTCCATTGCTGCAAGAAAAAAAGTTGTCCAAATTGCTTAATACATACATAATCCAATAAAATGCGATGGACTCTGTGACATCATTGTCTTCTTGAGCGACTTGTAAATTGGTTTGCAGAACTCAAGAAAAACTTCGTTGTTCCCCACCGACTGTAAACGTCTTATTCTATTCTAATTTGTATGCTTGGTAGTAGGATTTCTGTTTACTACATACTTCCACTGGGTTAGAAGTAAGGTAGTTCGAAAGAAGCCCATTTGGCCGCCTTCCAATTGTGTTTTTCGTCTCAAAGCACATTTTATCCCGTTTTAGAAGTTTTTTACGTATCTCACCTCTTTCTTATTACCAGTGAGAATGTCTTCAAGCCGGGCGTATGATTCATGGTTTACGAGTACAAATAGGCGGAAGAAATTTGCATATGGTGTTGTTCTCTCCGCAGTTAGAAAATTGATTTCATTCATCTTGTCTAGAGTTTGTAGGCCTGTACAACAAGACCCTCAGCGGTATGATGTCGTTAGTTTTCTGATATTCTGAAAGCAAATATCCGTGCCGAATTTAACAATAAACACGAAACGAATGTGAAACTGAAGCATTATGTGCGTATGGTAAACAGCTTCTTTGCACTTTTAGTCGTCTTAGCTGCGATAAGTACAATAAAAGCGTTTTCATTATCTGCGGTACTGGAAGATACAACGAAAAGCGACCAACACTTGCACGGTTCCATTTGATTATTTACGATTTTGTTTACGATTATTTTATATACTTTTTTATGTCTTATAACAAATTTCGTGGAAGATTTTTCTCTATATTATTGGTACATATTCTTTAGTATGAGCGCAGAACGTGGCAAACTATATTTCATTTCCATATTGTAGAAGTCATTAACGCGTCTCAAATTACAGATCTTTATGTAAAATGGAAAAGTTACAAACAAAAATTGACTTGCTTTTATCTTATTAGATTTTTGCTGTGTTGTATTTGTTGAGCAAGAAAAGGACTTCATTTTGTGTTATAAACTAAACGGTAACTGAAATGTAAAAATGTAAATAAGAACTTCTCAACATCAGCATAGCTGAAGAAATCATCGTTCATGTCCAAGACGTACAAGTTTCGACAATGAAAGATTTAATTTTCACGTTTTCACTATTCGACCGGTCCTTGACACCTTCGCTAAAACTTCCAGAAAGGGAACATCGTTTCAAGGCCACGAGGCCACTGATTGCGTTAAAAGAAAGCGAGTATATGGATTATATAGAATAACGCCTAACGATAACTTTGTTTTAAAAAGTTCATCGCCAACAGGGATCAAAAACGAACTTGATTTAACACTAGAGGTCTTACCAACGTTCTCAAAACACACTTCGACTCACGAGAATCATGGTGAATGATCGATAAGTCAAAGTACTTGTAGATCTAGATCTGAATTAATTCTGGCCTTCATAAGTCGTTAAATGACCAGTTCGTCCAACAAAGCACATGATCGTGGGCAGCGTAAGTTTATGTAGATTCTCGAGGACTACATTGAAGTCTCCTTATAGAGTGGCTCAGAGCCTTTATAACTACGTTAAATTTCAGACTGACACCTTTATCGTTTCCAGAGAACTTCAACTGATAGACACAAACGAGTGATTGTATTTACATAGTATAAGGTTTTCTTTTATTTCTTTTGAGATACGCAACCACAATAAACATTGCCATTAATTATAGTATTCTTCTTGAGGCCTAGAATTTTTACAGGATCTTTCAATAAGGACGCTTGACTTTTAAGCGTAAATAAAACAAGTTGTGTGTGAGATATCCACTCCATTTTTATTTTATTTGAAAGAATATTTTATGGCATTAAGTATGGAATATAATATTGTTCGAATTGTAACACATTGCACAATTGTTTGCCGTTTATTCGCATAGACCTAGGATTTAAGATAGCCCCAAAGAAGAAGTCTAAAGGCGTTAAATTGCACAATCTCGGTGGTCAGTTTGCGTCGCCCTCAAATCGTTCGCGCAGAATGTCAAAATTTTTATTTACAGGGTGATTCATAAATTCGGGATGCACATTATTATTTTATTTTTATCTTTTGATATACTGAACGCACCGACATCAATTTCGCGGCAAACAACTACTATCTTAATGCGCTTTTTGAAAATGCTACCACTGTTGACGTACCTCTACCGCTGCAGATACAGTCCCTTGTGAAAGTGAACAAATGCTCTCAGGATTCCTAAAATGTACGTTTCTCCAACGATTTCTGCGAAATTCATGTAATAATAAGAAAAATAGAATAATAATGTGCATCCCGAATTTATGAATCACCCTGTAACTCGAACACATCCTCCCCGCCATACAATTTTTTGTTTGCTATCCTATCATGTCTGCATGCGTTATACGAAATACCCTGTATATAATATAATATACATATGTATATGTACCCAGCAAGCAAAATGTATTACGATGATGACAAGACTTATTGCGGAAGATTATTAGCTTCTTATTCCGGACGATACGTCCTTCAGAAAGGATTGTTATCCCGACTGCGAAACTTCGTGATGAATTGCTTTCGTATCATATAAATAAACATTCTTTTGAAAATATATTAGTATGGTTCGGGCCGATATTTGAATTAAATCATCAGATTCATTCGTTACCGGTTTAACTTTGGACTTGGACGAATTATAAATATTTGAGACCAGTTCCATAGAAGAGAATGACAAGAAACTGTTGTTGTCATCTCATTTTCTACTAAAAAACTTTAAGAACAAAACTTCCCTTTGAGGTACAATCGTTGTCTTTTTCTAGAAGAATAAATAGGCAGTTCATTTTGCTATTTTGTCATCCAGATGAAAATTCCACTTTCTAAAGCGCACTTACATGATCTAGGGAAAAAATGCTAATCTCATATATTTTGTTGCTTAAATATGCCTTTGATGATAACTATAAGATATTTTCCATTTGTTGCGCTGATGATTTTTTTTTTCTAAATGCTTCCTGAGTACTGACATTCATTTTTCCGCTCGAGCGAGTAGTTTGCGATTATTGCAAGTATTTTCCGTATAGTCAATCTAATCCACGTAATTTTGCCATACCATGGATCCAAAAAAAACTCCGTGGCGAATTGTTATTGCCACGGTTGTTATTAACGCCAACGTCGGGTCGTTAAATTAAGCAAAATAATTGAACCACCGAATATGTAAACAAACCAACTCGCTCGGCGAATGACGGAAAGCATGCGACCACCAACGGCACAAACACACCCTTGCCAGGCACCTTGAGATTCTTCACTACTACACATAACACACCGACCTCTGATTTTCGATATTTCGAAATGTCATGCCTCCTTTTGAACGTACGCAGCCTGAGACGGTGGTGTGGAGCCGTTCCACCCCACGGCCGCTGAACAAATCAATATTTACAAACAGATGTCATTAGAATTGATTTTTCGATTTTCCCAATCGGGGGCCCCGTCCGGGGAACTGGCCGGGGCCCGGGGAGGCAACATACCCTTCGGAGCTTATCTCGACATATCCCGGCAGTGTCTGGTGTCTGGTTATTGAGCCGTCGCGAGCTGTGGCCTCGCTGTTCCCATCGATCCCCGATCCAGGACTAGGAAGACAGCCGCCACCACTGCTGGTCCCGACACTTCTGTCCGACGATGGAGACGGCGATGTAAAGATTTTCCTCACATTACCGCATTTTAAGCACTTCAAGCACTCCGTCGGGTTGATCAAGTTACAGTTCGTACAAGTCCATTGCAGCACTGAAGCGATTGTGCCCATCGTTTACCAATAAGAACATGGCTCTGGATTTTCTCTCGATGGGCGAACAGTCAAACACACGAGATGGAGCTGGATATCACTCCCCCACTGGCCGGCTCGCGCCCGCAGCTATGTCTCTGCGCTTTTTCGTTTTTCAGTCCCACCAGGCTGCTCCGCACTTCACTGATAAGCACCAGCTCCCCAGCACTTGCACGACACAACAAAATCTCAGACAAAAATTTTTTGATTAATCGAATCGAAAGTCGAAAACATACTAACACATGGCCGCGCTGCCACACTCGTCCGACGTCTGGACGGAGACTTTTTCGAACAGCTGTTACCTACCGAAGAAGTTAACTTCGGACCAGACGAACATGTTCGAAGTGGTCTAGCAACACGCTCGCAGTGCGGCCCGTGACGTGATTTATTTTAGTCGCCACCAGGGGGATTTTTTGGAAATCTCAATAGAAAGGCAGTTCATCGCAGACTGTGTACAGGGCAGTTGGCAATTCCCTACTACTCCTTTGTCCTTTGCGTATCCAAGTCACGCTTTTCTTTGTATTTCTACCGACAGACAGTAGGAAAATATTTACGATTAGTAAACTGAAACTGAACTGAAACATTTTTGTAGTAAATTCCTTTCAGACTTATTTTATAAATTTACTTTATAAAGATAACTACGCATTTTTAATCGCATCACAATAACATTTCTAACTAATTTATAAAATTCAAAAATATGGGCAAGAGCCTTGATAAATTTTGTATAGGGACGCAACATACAGGGCTTAATTGGTAATGGCGTTAAATAATAAGGGATGGAACAGTAGAGCAAAGTAAAAAAAAAACCGACTTACCTCACTTTACCTTAACCTTCCTCAATACCTGAAACAGTACGGAAGGGGGATCAAACATCAAAAACAACTTGTTTTGCAAACATCTACAATTTTACTTCATTGTACAATATAATAAAAATTTAAACAGTACTTTAACCTATAAAGTCTTTGATAAGTCTCCGTATATATTAAAATGAATTATCAAATATCTCCTGTCGAATGTCTCGCTGTAAAAGTCCAGCATTCTCTGAAATGCTTATCGAGCAACCATGAAATAGGGCTGAATGCGTAGTGAAAAGAAAATATTTTACAAATACTTAGCGCTAAGGAAATTTGTTAAAGCTATCTAATAAATAAAACCACGTCAAAAATACAAATTGGATAAATTATCAGTTAAAGTCTCTTGTTTGTCCAGTTAGCGGAAAATGTGAGTTTCACCTTATCTCAATGTTAGCTTAGTATAAACACGAAATCCACAATAATTCTTACTGTCATGCGGCTACAACTATTCACATCATGTATTATTCTAATGTGATTGGACTTGACTTGTGTGGCGCGTTTGTAATGTTTTGAAGTCGTGATGATATAAAAACATTGAAGCGTGTAATTGCTAGGGCTGTCTATTTGGCTCTTCCATAAATTCAATTCAATTTATTTATTAAATTTAGTAGTGGGTCTTTACAATTTTAAATTTAATCGATGAACATTTAACGTTTTCAACTGTTAAATTTGGGTAACACGTCTTCTGCAGTCGAAGGTAATACCAAAACCTTTACTATGGGACCTATGCACCAAGTAATAATAAATTTAATAAATTTAGAACCGTTTTCTTCTACATATTTCCATTTTATTGTGTAGAAGTTTATTTGAAATCAATAACTGCTATCAAATATCACTTATATTTTTATCCAATACTTTAAGGGAGATTTCTACTACCTAAGCAAATTTCGAAAAAGCTATTATATTTTTTTTTATTGATGATGACGGCGCACAATGCTTTTAGAATTGAATTTGAACTCGCGTGATACAGGGAAAACTATTTAAAATATTAGTCTGAAATGCTGGGAGGTGCAAAAATTCGTTCCTCGTTTTATGCAAGAAAAACAAACGTTTTTTTTTTTAAAGATCGCCAATTTCTTAATTTTGGAGAGAAATTTTCGTTCATTTCAGAAAATCGTTTTGGGGAACTCAAGTTCCAAGGCCATGCATATTTTGCAACCCCTTTTGTCACATATTGGAAAAGCGTTCAAAATTTAAAATATTTATATTTAATAATACAGAAATATAAAAAAAAGTCTGGAAAACTACTATATCATCAGTTTTTCCAAAAAAACTGTTTTCTTATTCACAAAGTAGAAATTTCCCTTAAGAATACTTGCACAAAAGTTTTCCTTTGAACGTTTTAGTTGTGTTATTGAAATGGCGATCATAAATTCATGACTGCTCATGCACTTTAATGAAGTAACATATCGCATGGTCGAAGTCCGAACTTCCATCAATATTTTTTGTAGATGTGCGATTAAACATTTCCAACTCGGCGAAACGAGTGGATATATATGCTAAGAATTTTAGTTGGTTAATTTGTCTGGCCCCTTATAAATTATCTTTAAACAGATAATCCTTTGGAATTAGATACTGACTCTATTTCGATCGAATTATTTGGTTTGTAGTTTCGACGTACAGGGTGTTTCGGAGTTAACTGGTACAACGTCACTATAAAGTAACTTGATCGACATTTGTTTTTCTTCAATCTATACACTCCATGTTCCCTGCGTGTTATGCTTACTGGGCATTGATAAGAGAAATCAAATCAACACTAAAAATTGTATGGAACTTGCTTCTATTTCTAAAGCGCACCCACGATTTTTTTCTGGTAAACAATTTGTCCCTCAGTCAAATTCTATTAAAATACACGACGACGTGCTTCTTGCGACGATGCAACAGAGAAGGGCTTATGTAAAACTGAATGCCCTGAAGAATCTTTTGGCACAATCGTCGCCGCAACATTGGGAATATGCTCCGAGATTCATATCATGTCATACTAATTTGCGCGTATAGAACTGACACGGAAGTTGCACAACTAAAAATCGTTATTGCGTTCCACAAAGAGTAAAAATCTCCAAGCGCACTTTAGACTCACCAAAAATAAGTTCTCGCATTGGGAAACCAAAGTTCTCTTGCGATCACGAATTCAAGCGTTGGTACCAAACTTGCAAAAAAAGTTCGGTAAATACTCGAACTGCATTTCTTTTTCTCTTTCTTTTAAATATGAGTTTCGATTGCAGGAATGATTCATGATTAAGTCAAGGTTTGTTCTCTAACTTTGTAGTAGTATTCTAAAATTGCTTTTTGTCATAAGGAACGTGATCAGTAGAAGTGTTCATAAGCAAGTACAACAATTATCAGATATCAGTAATTTTTCACATTATTTAAAGGTAGTACTCGTAAATTAAAGTTCGGATATAAAACAAATTCAAAAACAGCTGATCTCCAAAACTCATAAAAGCGGCAAATGTAAAAATATTGAGATTCTCCAAAATGTAAAATTCACATATAGTGAGACTTGGATCAAAGAAGCTGTACAGACATCAAGTTACATGACAAGGACTATGATATTAGTATACATTTTCTTCTGGGGTAAGCCTTTGAACCCCAGAGCTCTAGTTCAGAGTTCAAATTGTATTATAATCCCATCGATTTAGTAATGGGAACTTATGTATAAGTTTTTCAACAATTCGAGCTTAGGCTCTCTTTTGCGTTCACCTAATTTGCCAATGGACCTTCCATATACCGGCAGCCCTCTCTAACAAATTAGAGCTCCGAACGAATTCAGCGATCGCTATATTAAGCGCAGACCAAGCTTCCTCCTTAAGAAAAGCGCTTTGCACCGAATGCATAAGGCTCATCGAAACGATAATTTAGTGAGGTAGATTTGTCTAGCATACAATTTCTTTGTAATTATACCTTCTTTGATTGGATATAGTTTCTATCATTGGTACTATCATTTCCAATTTTTCCCACCTATGAAAGATCGGTTGCCTTCTTAATTTAAAAAGGGCAGCCCCATGCAAGTTCCCAGGTCTACACAAGATCATATGATCTTATTATGCATTGACAAGACTTTTTTTTTCGAACGCAAAAAAGATTCCTCAAATGTAATTGTAAAGCATAATATTTAAAACTACAAACAGTTAGAATTTTTCCATATAAATTTCACCTACTCAAAGCAGCCATAATTAAGCGCCCCATAAATCACACAGCAGTACCTTGTTATGCCAAAGCATCACTTGCGAAAAATAAAAAGATTATCTACACATACTCTGCAAGTATTCGCCACACCTAACAATTATCGTTTTTTGCACAGTCATTAGGATCGATATAGGATATAATACTACACTGACTACTATCATCGTCGTTCTCATTAGCTACTTCAGTCTCCTCCACCGGGTTGCCGCCACAAGCTACCATAGAGCTGCCTCCAGTCGCTTCACACACATCATCGCTCCCACCCCTCCGAGTAATCCTTTGATAAAGCTCGTCTATTGAAGACTGACTGCCCTGAAAATCTTGAGGTAGAAGACAGTCATTCGAGCAGTTGTTGAAGTCATCGAAATCGCCCTCATCGTCCATGTCACTCACTTCAGACGACTGATAGGGGTAGTAAATGTGATCGTCCGTTAGTGCTATGGTTAGATCATTATCGGGTTGAGGAGCGTACACACCGTGGCTTCTAATGCTTAGCTCAGAGTTCTGATAATTAATATCGCTTTCGTTTGTAGGGCTCGAAGAGAAATCCCGCCTTATTGCTTCCGCAAACATATTAAGAGAATCACTGTTGTCATGGCACGAAGAATCTTCAGCAAAGCTGATCGGTTTCCGTCGATCTTGTGGTGACGGAAGATCATCAATCTCACATAGGCTGGGCGAAAATAAAACAGGACTACTTCGCAGCCGAATATCTGGATGATTTTTGACAGGAAAAGGGTGAGCTATTGCCCCCAAAATGTCATCACCCATTTGAGATAGATTGCTGCAGGAAATTGACCGGGTCTGTGCTTCATGGAAGCCATCATGTTTCTTACTGCATTGACTAAAATTTGCATCCAGATCGATGAGGGATTTGGATTTCTGCTGCTGACAGCTAAACCGGATCGCCGGCTCGTCTGCAGTTTGGTAAACACGATCAGAGATCTGTAAAGGTTCTGATACATATGCTTCGTCCCTATCCAAGTCCAGCATGTCTTCGTCGTTAGTATTTCTCATTTGATCACTGTCTATCGGGGAAGGTTCGGGCAAGCCAATGGTGTTCATAGCAACGATTGGGCTATTCAGAGAAAGGATCAACTGTTCATTTGCATTTGAGTTATCCCCAACGGTTTGAAATTCCATCTCAGGACCGCCATCTGAGTTCTCAGATTCGCCAAAGATGTTGCGAATATTGCCATTCACGTAAAGGGGTGTACTCGTCCTATCACTCTGACTGTTCAAATCATTTCTTTCCATGTCGATTTCGTCCTGCTCAAGCAGATCGCCAATGTTGACCGATTTGCGGAATTTTTCATCAGCTCGCATTGTCACGATCTCGTGCTGGGGCTGGGATGTTTCGGGAACATTTGTATAAATGTTAGCCACCATCTCGGTGTTGTTGACCTTATTACGAGTCTGTAACACCCGTAGTCCCTCAGCGCCTAAGACTAATCGTTCAGCATCGACTATCATGTCGCTTTCATTGCAGCTGTCCGAGAGTATGTTCGGATTGTTGTTCGGCTGCTTGGAATCCTTAGAAAAATGGCCCCCATCCATAGTCAGACCTCTCACATGGATGTTTGTGTTATTCACCTTACTTCCTGAACTAAAAATTGATATTCCACGCGTTCTAGGAAAATATCCAATCGACGACGACACATCGCTTGCCCCATCACCAAAATCCCCTCGCTCCATATGTCTCTGCAACTCAAAATTGTTTCTCTTAGCGAGTCTTTTTTGTTTTTTGAAAAACTTCCGAGCAACATTGATCTGGTTAGGATTGTAAAACATTTCAGCCGGTGGGATATCCTGGGTCATGATTACAGGATTATGTACGAATTGTTGACGATTTACCAACAATATATTAGAGGGAGAGGTTAGAATTTTGTTAGGACTATCAGTACGGGGTAGAGTAGCCGCTGAGTTCAAATCGGTGTGCTTTAAGTGATTGGTGGCACTCGTAGGTCTATTTTTTGAGCACTGGCTGTTTGATCGTGATGCAGAATTCATTGTTCCGCATGCTTGATGGTATGTGACCGTGTTGAGCTCTTTGGTGTTATCACTTACGCTTCGAGATCTGCAGCAACCCCGCGAACAAAAATTCTTGCAGCTCAGTTGCCTCCACTGGCTACGAACATCGTTGCGAGATATAGAGTAGAAGAAAAGAATAAACAAGCCAAGCAAGGAGGTAGTTATGGCGTAAAGTATGCTGAAAGTTTGCTCCTCATAAAGGATTTTTCCTTCGAATGGAGTAACAATGCTAGCAGCAGCAGAGAGCCAGGATAACAGGAATAGAATCAGAAAAATAAAGTAGGCCCTTAATTGGGCCCCATTGGTGTGTTCTAAGTCGTCTTGCATACTTGTAGTTGGGGAACTTAAGGTAAGACTTCGGTACCTGTCCGGAGGGTTGAAATTGTTTGCATTCGTGGTAGTGTCTAAGAGTTCTATGTCTACATTTTCAGTCGCCTGTGTCCCTTCAGAGAAATGTCCATTGTGGTCGTCCACGTTTCTAATATGGCACCGGACGCATATAAAAAGAATCGCTAGAAATAGAAGGAGAATGGTGGAAGGTACAAAAATAGCACTAAGTGCTGGTCCTGTTTTTAGAAAGCAATGAGAGTAGGATGCGTACTCTCTAATATTAACCGCACCACTGATTCCACAGATTATAAGCCCTATACCCCAGCCAACAAGATATATCCCTAAAATTGGCTTTCTCCCAACGTTTTCTTTAGGTATATCGTCTAAAGGGACGCGAGTTCTCTTCGACAGTCGTTTATACATATTACTGACGCTTACACAAACCCACAAAATAACACATAAACTAAAATAGTGAATAAGAATTCCAAAAAGTTGGCATACGCGATGATCCTCAGTTTGAAATATTCCGACCGTAAAAGTGAATGCCAGGAAGGAGAGGGCAAGCCAGGTATTGACTAAAGAATGTCGCTGCCGCCTTGCCATTTGTATTGAGTTACCATACATAACGTAAGTGGCAATATTCACCCAAGCGCAGAAAAATAGCACGATTCCACCTACGTAAAAACCAGGGGGTGATAATCGAAATCTAGCACCGGCATTCTCATCAAGGAAATCATTTAAGTATTTCTTGTTTTGTAATAACCCATAGTACCCAAGTCGATTGCATGAAAACATGAGCAAACTATGAAAGGAGTACGAAATCTGGCAAACTTTCGTTGACCACAAATTGCTCTCAGAGTCCCACCACACAGGAATTGGAGCACTCATTGGATTATGGTAGGGTTTGATCCGCAGAATCACAGAAATGGGATCAGTCAAGTTCACAGCCTCTTTGCTGTCAGAAAGAAGCTTTACCCCTATAACAGCTGAAGTCACCTCTAAATTGCTCTCATTCTTCTGCTGAGGGAGCAGATTACTGTTCTGATAAACAGCGATCATTAGCTTTTGTGAAGAAATAAGATGAGCGGATTGAGACTGTAGCAGTATAGAAGGTACTTTTATTGAGGCGTCTACGTTATGCTTATGCACATCGAAGTGTTGCGGAGCGGTATTACATTGAAACGTTGTCGCATCCGAATCACCATTCGAGCAAAACCAAGTGCATGTCAGTCCAGTAAATGAATCTGTGCGGAATTTGAAATATTCAATGGCAATATTTGTTTTATGGGTCAGTGAGAGCGGTGTGTACTGCGCAGCTATCTCAACAGCATTTACCAACTTAGTCCCCGAACTGTCCATCGCCTGTGCTTCTTGTCCCAAGTAACTAGGAAGAGTCATAACTTGCGAAACTATATCTAGCAACATAGAGCCGAGATCTTTTTCCTGTGAGACAAAATTTAAGTAGTTTCTAAGAGTCTTTGCTATAAAAACTAAATCTATTGGATCTCGAAATTTCCGAAGATTCTCCTGAGATTGTGTGTAGTTTCTAAGTCGTTTAGCGCTTTCCAGCACGCTCCCTCGAGCTATAGAGAGATTTACCTTCGCAAACTGCTCCAAAATCCTAGTCGTTTCACTAATGAACGGGCAAAACTCAGAATTCAAATTTTCCCACGTTCCCTCTTCATTGCACTTATAGCTCGCTATAGGATTCAAGGGAGTTTCTCCCGTGCAAGGGAGTTTAACTGTTTTCCCTCGAATCGTTCTGGGCCAATAGTAATTCCCCTTGTTATTGTGGACTACCGTGGCAGGGCAGTATCTGGTTTTTTCGGAAATTACAATTACCGAAATTGTGCGTGAAAGATTCGCCTGTTGCGAGCTTAAGCGGCAGTCCCACATTCCTGTATGATTTATAGTAGCGTAAGGGATCCTGAGAATAGAGTCCAGCAAGCCGCTATCGGAGAGGTGTTTAGCATCTATTTGAATTGATGGGAAGTGAATTGTTGGATCGCGGTAAATCACATCTTCTGTTGAGTTGGGATCGATGATTTTATCTGACCAGCCCCAAAAGACATGTGCTCTAGCCGGAAGATCTTCCGAGTCTCTTGGAGCACCTACTGCAACTCTGGGCGCTCGACATCGTAATACTAGTTCGTCACCTTCGAAAACAAGCTGAAAAGTGAAAAAAAATTGTTCAGCAAAGATAGAATTAATTACAAGATTAATTACAAAATCAAACTTTGAAAAATTCCTGGGAATTATAATTAGTATCTATTGGACTAAATGGTATAGTATGAAACAGTTAAATATTAGCAACAGATGGTCTGATACATAAATTTTTTTTAGCCTTTTTTTCTCATCTCCACTCTCACCATCTCATCAGGCGACCTCTCTACAGTTTTGGTTTGAAAAAATTGAAAATAAAATTTAACTATCCTTTATTTTGCCCTTTAGTTCTGACAGGCGCCTTGGCGGATTTCAATTCAGCTCTTTTTCTTTAAACCCCATAGAAATTCTATGGGGACTTAGATTTTCTGTGTCACCTCTTTTGGATGCGCAGTTTCTGTGAAATTTAAATTGTATTCTACCAAACTGGGATGATCCTTCAATGAAAGGTAGAAGACATAAATTTCTTCTCATCCTCACTAGGGTAACGTGCAATTTTGTTTTCAATTTATTTATTGGCTGCCCGTAGTGGAACTCCACGGTTCTCACATCCGAAAAAGCGCTAGTATGAGCAAGCTTTAGTCACTCTAGTGAAATAAATTGAAATCCATACTGAAAAATATGCTAAACATTTCGCTACAAAGTTATGTAGAGTCGTCATTCCCTCAGTAACAAGTACAGATCATAATGATAGTACGCATTTAGTACTCCCCAGGTTCCCCAAATACTTCCCACTCCAACTGAGCAAAAACACCAAATTTTTATCTGAATATCTAATAGAGAATTTAGTTTTGCAGGTAGGTCGGTTTAAGTTGGACCATCACATTTCGTGAATTAACTCCATGTGTGTTATCTAGTGTTATCCACTAAACAAATAATAAGAAACTAAATTTTACCTGATCTTTTTCCGGCTTTAGTTCCAATAGAGGCTGCAAAGGAGATTCGCAATGGAGGTCAGATCCCACTTTCAATTTCTTCAAGTGGAAACCCTTAAACGGTGGAGGAGTTTCGCACTTTGGCGCTGGCTGTAATTTAACTGCCAAGGCGTTAGACCACGATACCAGCCATAAAAGATCACAGTCGCAGGCCAAGGGGTTCCCAGAAATGTCTCTGTAAAGTAAGTGATTAACACGACATAATATTTTGCTGGATATCCCTACAATTGCTTCAGACCCTTCAGTTTCTCGAAGGAACCCTGGAATATATGGACTATCACATTCGTCGACAAATTCAGTTTCACTAAGGTCAGTAACTCTCCGAACACGCTTTCATCCACATGCTTCAGTGAATTAAAGGACAAATCTAGGCGTTTTAAATTCGTGAAGTTGAAGAAATCAGACTGCTCGATGAAGGATATCTGGTTCTTGCTTAGATCCCTGGAGGGGAAACAGATTGGTATTAGATGTACATGCAGAGTTAAGTTTCAACTTACAAGTTGACAATATTCTCCATGTCTTCACCAAAGTCCAGCTCCTTGAAGCTCGATATCTTGTTTTGCGGAGTCCCTCCGCACTTGGCTTTGAGGCTGCCTGGATTCTCGCTAATTTTTTTACAAACGCATTTCTTTGGGCACCCTCCATGTACCGCTTCTAATATTGTGGCCAGGGCGATGGCCAGCAAAAGGAATCGACACATAGTTGACGGTATGAAGCTTATCAGAGATAAACAACTGGCCGAGAACTCCTCATCTAAAAATAAACAAAAACAAAGTCAAACTTTTCTCGGTGCGGCCTGGCCGTGGTTTCGGTACTTCTCCGGCACCAGCTGGATCATCTTTTGTTTCTACCTTTGAAGCACTTTATCCGAACTTGTTTCCGAGGGTGAAATAGCCAATGTCCTGTCAAATTAGGCGATAAAATTGGAAAAAATATTTGACATCCTCACACCGCAGTGAAAGAACAACAGCATCACACAACTCTTGTGGCAGTACTACTAATGGATGGATGCCCATCGCTGGGCAACCGTTCAGGGCTGAGCAAATGCTTCATGTTTTAATTTCATTATTTTTTCTTCTTCGCTCCTTATTCGTTAAAAGGATCTTCAGAGCATTTTACTGAATCTCAAATAAATGATTGAGAGAGAAACCTGGACACAACACACAACAAAGCCCAACAATACCTAATTTTGACATTTCCCTCAAAAGCACGCACGGTTGGGCTGGTTTGCGCACCAAACCAAATGGGCAACATCGGGCGATATTGTGAAATAAATTTAATTTTTGCGTGAGAAATTAGGTTTCTTGTAGAACATGAACAGTTTTCGCAACCTACTACGTTTAAGGACCCTATCATCGCTGAGGCAGTCGCTGACACAGCAAAGTTTGGTCCCAGGACAGCTTCAACAGGGTCCCAGTTTCTCCTTTGCCCTGAATTATCTAAAACCAGCTATTTTTGATGTGCCTGACTGTAGAAATTACTGCACCATTGGGAAGGTCTCAATACCTTTGGCACAGCTTGCTACAAAATTGCAGCTGGTCTACACGTGCAAGGTGTGTCAGGCAAGGAATCTGAAGATGATCTCAAAGAAGGCTTACTCGGAAGGAGTCGTGATCGTCCGCTGTGATGGGTGCTCCAACAACCACTTGATAGCGGACAACTTGGGTTGGTTCTCAGATACGAAAAAGAACATTGAGGATATTTTGGCGGAGAAGGGAGAGACCGTGAGCAAGATAGACGGCACCGCAGGCGAATTCTTAAAGAAGGAAGAGGCGAGCTAACGTGGTATTTTTTAATTTACTATATTTGTGTAGATAGATCAATGTAATGCCTTTTAGAATTAAACCCTGCTGTATAAATTATTCCCCTTGTTATTACTCGAAACCCCATTGAAAATCAATCAAAAAAGGATAAATGAGCCCCAGTCCGTTGAACGAGCTTGAAAAAGAACGAGTATCAATAGAGCAAACTTTCATTTTTAATAGAATCACTTTTAAACCGAACGAAGTAAACCAGGGACCACATGTGTTGAATAGTGGAACATCTTGAGGCTTAGAGGCGGTGGAAATCCCGGGAGCCTTGCCCTTACAGCGTACCTCTGAATACCACTCAGTGCCATATCTGAACCACATTAGTTAGTCCTGATGAAATGGGTATTGATGTCCCAGACGTCACCCTCATTCCCGAGAAGCTGGCTAACCTCTCTGAAACAGATGCGCTTGATGTCGCGACAGAGGAGCGTGCCCCCTGAAGGAAAAAAGCATTAGCACGACAGATCTTATAGGTGCAAAATATAGTACAAATTTTATGACAAAGGCTACAACAGTAGTTTAAAAGCATACAGCCATATTACACACTATGAGAGCTCATCCCTGAAAACATTTCGATATTTCTTTTGCTATTTTTCGGGAATACTTAAAAATTTAAAATTTACGAAATACTTTGTCTAACGAAAAAACAATTAATATAGGTCAGGGGCACTATCATGGAATTGGGATCGAATAGTGTCGTATTGCCTTTTCAAGCTGAATGGCCCAGTTGTTTTCGCCCGTTGTGTATCGCGCAAAATAAATAAAGGATAAAGGGAAAGAAGCAGACAATGATAAAAAATGTCAATAAATTTTAATTTTCTTGCTTTATTTTACATATGCTTTTATATACAAAAGTATTGCTTTAAAAATAAGATATAAGTACATAAAAACTGTTGTTTTGTGGCACACCTGTTTCTAAACCACTTGAGTTTCAGAATAGCTTGCCGAGGCACTTTCATCGACTAGAATTTTTCGTTCTGGAAAATATTTCAGCCCAGGACAATACAAGACCTAAATTTTGTTGTTTTTTCCGACAATAAAATAAAAACATATGGCATGTGCACGTTTTGTGCTGAGAAAACTATAACTGCGGAAATTGAATTGTTGTCAAAATCTTTAAAATATCACTGAAAATCTGGGCCTGTCCTACTTGCGCGTGAAAGTAGTAGCCGGAATGTTTTGTACAGACCAAGGTCTCCTATTTCTACAGCCTCCGAAACTCAATGGTTCGCTTGTGGTTGCGATTGTGACATCGTTTGAGAATATATAGCAGAGTAAGCGATGCGGTGAAGGTTTGGGACAAAAGGAGAAGCCGATTCCAATAACTTTTAACAATTCTTTGGTCTGAAGGGAATTTTGGAATGAATTCGAAGTTTCGAAGATATTCAGAAGGACTGTTCAAACTCTCTTCGGTTTGCTCACGATCGCATAGTTGAGGCCGTTATAGCTGCGGTGGTCAAGGGTGGGATCATCAGACATCATCGCTGTTGAGACAGATTTAATTGAGGTTGCCACTTGAGGGCCAGGAATGCTGGGTTTTCGCAAGATTCCATATCCTAAGTAACTATCGTCGGCCAGACGGCATGGGTGCGTATCAGGGCTTGCGATCAGTTCGTAGTCATTCGGGGTGGTGGCAGGTGACTTCTTCTTCGATCCTGGGGGCGCAACAGTTACAATAGTTTTATACCCACTTGATGTCGTTTTGCTGTTTGGCGTCAAGAAATCCAACCGATCGTAGGCCTCGTCGGGGTCTCCCTCATCAATGTGTGAGTTACTGTTGGACTCTTTCTGCTTATTATTTTCCCTTTGCGACTGCGTTCGCTGCCAGACGAAATCTATTAAATCATCTTCCGGTGTGCTGACGTGCTCTGTATGTTTTATTTCATTAACTCCCATGGTCTTCCATGCGTCTGTTATCGTTTCAATGGATTCATAGTCCCTGTCAGGTTTCTTGCTTTCATTGCGAAGAGGCAGGTCTGGCGGTTTGTTGCTATTATTGTTGAGTACAACCCCTGTTTTGCTTATATCCGGCGATGGTGATTTAAGCACTACAGTGGTCCCAGTCTTAATGGGATCGTTCGTGATTGAGACCGGCTCATAATTTTGAAATTTTTTATATTTATCACAAGTTTGCGCTTTCATCTCTGCTAGTTTGTCCAAATTGAGTAGTTTCCTCGGCGGTTTGCTTGGAATGTGCTTCGTGACTGGGGGAATGTTAGTCGAGTTGGCTGAAATATTGTTCAGGGAATCATTTGAAGATAGAAATCCGCGTATGGACGCACAACTGTGCGTTAGGGAGTCCTCGCTTATATTTTGGTTCGGCGATGGTGGCAGTGGGCTTCTTGAGCCTGCTTCCATAGACAAGGCAGCATTGAGTTGGTTTTCTCCGCAATCTAGACTATTCAAGCTCTCTCCACTAATTAGCTTTTTCATGCACTTCATCTTCGACGACATGCAGCGAAATACCTCCTGTGGACTGCTGTGGTCAAGGGTGAACACACCTTCGCCAGTATCACATTTTCTGCCGGCTTCAAACGTGAACTTACCGTCCCGATAACCGTACTTCCTTATAAACCTATATGGCCACTTGGCTATTATAATACTTAAATCTTCAGCCGATTTCAGTTGCAATTCGGTTGCAGTCAGGTGTAGCATGTAGTTTTTTGGCTCGATACTGCAACGGATCGATGTGTCGGACGGCACCAGCGTTACAATGAACAATCCATCGCCGTAAGAGCTGCAGTAAAGGTCGTTATCCTCTTCTATTGCCGAATTCCTACACATTGTGCCTCCCTTATCCCGAAATGCTACGGTTTGGAGGGCAGTCACCCATTCCTTTAAGTCTTCGTCTGTAAGAGTATTCAGTGTGAGAGCGCCAGTCTTTGTTACCAGTTGAATCAGATTTGCCGGAGCTGGCTCTTGGGTGATCTTCACACAATTTTCTAGAGTTATTATTTTCGGATTTTTGTCCTCTTTTGACTCGCATATTTCTAGACGTTCTATACCATGCCTGCTGGATTTGAAGAGTAGGCAATATCGTTGGCTGGATTTCTATTAAAAAAAGAAGACACGATTAGTAAATTTCATCAAGACTAAGCATAGATTGCTAAACTGGCACTATCGTTAAAATATTGGGTGAGCTTTTAATTGTAGCTATTGTGAGGTAAAATTTATTCATGGGCAATATAAAGAAAAAGTTTTAGTAGGATCAATCAACAGCTTTTCAACAGCTCGATTCATGGTTTGTTTTTATTTATATATTTTATTTTATTTTTTTATAGTGTAAATTATCCTTCTTAAATGCGCAAACCGCACTAAAATATTCGAAACCATTCTTTTGCTTTGGCGTGATTTTGAAGTAAATTTATTTTTAGACAGTTTCAGTACACTCCAATTATAATTGAAAAAAAGTGGAATAACTAAAACGGTATAAGTCATGTTGGGCCAAAAATTTATTTTATTGTATTTTTATTCATCAACAGATATTACAGTTAAAATTACAGCCAAGGAAAAACATGAAACATGTCCTATACTATTATACGATTATAAATATTATATATTTGTTTGTTTGTAATCTTGTTCAAGAAAACGGCTCTAACGATTTCGATGAAATTTACAATATAGGACTTTACGGGGCGAGAAATCAATCTAGCTAGGTCTTATTTTTGTGAAAATTTGTTTTCTGCGTGTTTTCACGCACCAGTTTCCAAAGTCACGTAACATTTTAAGATCATTTCTAACGTGATAGATATAGCTAGACAGCTTACAGAATTCGGCCGATTTATTACACTATTAGTATGTTTTCGAAAATCAAATCTAGAATCAATAATTAAGCCCAAGTCAAGAATAATTTTTTGCCAAGCACATCTGTTTGTGGAGACGTAAACACTTGCTCGCGTTTGCTTGTAAATACACGACGGCATGTGCAGGATGGAAGCAAATTATATACCAAGCACATTCGTTGGGTTCACGATGGGCAAGCATTTGTGGTAGAACCCGTGCAAATGAGTTCGTTTGGCTGCGCGGATGCGTCCACATTTTCAAACGAATTCGCTTGTGCACATTGTGTTTGCTCAAAGCCTTTTTTACGTACAAACTAGAAAAGATTGATTCCAACCAAAGCCACGTAGACATGTGTTTGCGTTGCTCAGTCTGCACCTGCCTTAAGGTGTCCATTTTCACAAATATGGGCAGACTCCATTTAAATTATATTTATTTTATTATGGATCGAGATTATTTAATAATACTTGCATTAATATTGTTGGCTATTTGCAGCTTTTTAGGTATGCAAAAATGGTTGGAAAACGTTGTTTTTTAACCCCTTCAGGATTGGCGAATGTGGCTGAAAATTATATTTTTACGTTCTCCATATCGAGACGAAGAATTTGATCCCAATATCGTTCATGGACAACACTGTAGATTTTTTTTGTTTTGTTTTGAAATGATGTTTCCAAACCTGCCAAGATTGGCCGAATTGGCTAAATTTAAATGAGGATCATTTTTCGGTCGTTTCAAATGCAGTGTTACAATTTCAGCCATGGACATTACTCGTCTTGTATTTTTGTAACTTTACAATTCAGACGCGCCCTCCTCGTCACCAGGATTTGTATGGACCCTGCATTTATAATAATAATTTGTAGAGGAGGGCATGATCTACACACAAAAATATATTTCGTCGATGGACAACACCTTACATTCATTTCTCTAACTATACAGGTTGTCGGAAAACTCAGAATGTCAATATAAAACCTAAACCCTCCGAGCTTGCAAGCGGCCGATAAGTACTTCTTTTAATTACTAATACTATTTCTTTCTTTTTTTAAATAATTTGCTTAAACCGTTGACAAGTAAATAAAGCAAACTTCTTAAATGGAAGTTCAAGTTACGTGAACACAGGAAACTATGAATCGATAACCTTTCGAACATGTTTGAGGTCTCGGTCTCTTTTTAATTGCTAATATGCATATTCGCCAGATGGCAGTTTATAGAAATTACGTAGTGACTCATTTTCACCTATGATAATCTACCTTTGCACTAAATTTGTTTAGATTTCTGATAGTAGCTAGTTCCACCGAAGCAAGGGATACCCATAGAAGGCACAATTCGGCCAATTCCAGCACAATCATCGCCGAAGAAGCCCCCCTCTAGCGCCAACAAACCTGATAAGCGAAACTGAGTGATAAAAGATATCATTTCTCCGAATTAGCCACCAAGTGGGATTCACGTGTCTGTGAATAAAGCTCCCCGAGATTATCCATTAACGCATCGCCTCTAGTCGAGCCCGTGGTACAAAGCAACCAAAACACCCTGCAATGGCATTTCCTCTTTCTTGGTGGCTTTTTGTAAACACGGGCGACGACGGCGAGCGTTCAGGTCTCTTCTGGAGTACTGAGCAGCCGCACGACACGACACATGGAGCAATTGAACTTTTCAGATGTGATTGCCTCAGGACAGCGATAATACACCACCGGGCCTAGGTGGGCACTTAAGCGAAAAAAAAGGAAAAAAAAGTGAGAAAGACTCTAAAGTTCTGGACATTCTGAAAAGCGCTATCACCCCGAAGAACAAAAGTGGACAGACATAAGGGGCAACGAAATGCTGGCAAACCTTTTTAGATATCCGATTGAGCGAGAATCCGGACTGGGTCGGCACATTAAGATAGCCAGCGAGGACAGGTATTTCGACATCCATTTTCAGGTGTTCCTTGTTTTCTCGATCGATTAACTAATTCCAGACTCACTGAGAAACCTTTCAGAAACATTGAAGCTGGTGCATTCGCAACGACTCTATTTGCATAAAAATAAATTGATCGCGTCACTATAAAACTGAAAACACTGTACAGCCAGGGAAGTCGCGCACAAAAATTCGCGGAAGACCCAACCACCGATCTCTGGCAGCAGGAGCTTTTCTTTGCAGTCCACCAAAATTGTTTAACAAATTTCCAGTGAATACTTCACGATCACCGCAGCGCACAATAGAAATAAATTGAGATAAAGGCAACTTTTTAGGCCGTAAAATTCTCCTTAATCTTTTGCATATACACGGACACACCAACGAAACTCAAAATACATATGAATATGAGAAAAATTAATATTCAACTCGGTCTCAGTCGAACCGAACCTGCTCTGCTGTAGGCCATTCCCTCGCTCCGTGGTTACTCGGTGCAGACTGATTAAATTTTTAAGTAGAAGCCGCGTACGCATGCGTACATGCTCAAAACGAGTTTAGCTGGCTGCCAACACTGCCGCATGTCGCATTGCATTAGTACCCAAACACAGCTTGTGAATGTGTTGATTGGCTGAATGGCGGTGTGCGTGTATACCTAGGGCTCATGCTTTGTTTTTGACAACGATCTATAGAATGTTATAAATCGAATGGGAAATTATGTGCGCATACCGCATAAGTTAGGAAATTATAATATGAAATATCAAAATACGTGAACATTTGTTCCCGAAAGCTGCAATCACCATAAGCTTTTATTTTAAGGATTTTAAGTTTTATTGGTTCACAAACACTTTACTGTGAAGCGTGTATTAAATTCTTCCTACAGTGAAATTTAAATAAAATAGGTAAAAAAACTTTTAAAGTTAAACGGTTTTATTGCACAATTGATGATGTACTAAAAGCCAGAAAATAATTATGGATTACCAATTTGGGCTTTTACCAGACTAAAATTTGTTTCCTATTCGACAAATAAGAAGAGATCCATGAAAGCTAGAATGAAAACCAATTTGGTAGAATTTATTTATAAGAATTCATATGATTACCTTGTCGAAAGCTTTAGAAAAGTCCGTGTAAATTAAATCAATTTGATAACCGTTTTCCATAGAATTCAAGCAGAAATTGGTGAACAATCTCAAATTGTTTACCGTTAACTTCGCTTCATGATCCCATGTTGTTATGTTGTGGACAAATAAGTTCCTTTACATGAAAATGATAACTTTTTCGCTACAATACAGTCAAGCAAGTAGTCACATACCGCTCAGTTAATTGTGCCGCCACTGCTGAGCTATCGAGGTCCGTCCTTTAAAGAACGTTAAAACAAATAAATTGTGATTCTGCTCTAAATTTTCGTTACGAGAACCCTATGAGGATAAGTTTAGTGTAAACATTTTTTATACAAACCATGATGGTGAATATTTTTAGTGACATGATACTTGCTCGTCCAAGAAACAGTCTAAAGGAAAATAAGAAAAACTGCTCCAAAGATAGATGCTGCGTCTTCCGTTAGGGTTGGAATTTTTAGGTTCATATTTCTAACACTTTTGTGAATCGCCTAGAGATCAAAAGGTATGTATGTACGTGCATACATATTTTCTCCAAAAAATGCTAATTTACCTGAATTAACAGACATTTGTCATAGTTCAATAATCGTGTGTAAAAATTCGCAAATGTTACCAACAAAAAATACCTAAGAAAGCAGACGACCATTCTTAATAAACCCCACACCCCCTGAAAACATTGAAATTGACCTCTCGTGATAAAATTTCATTAAGTGGATGGATGGCCTTCACATGTGTCATTGGGCTGCTCTAGTGGCCGTGACCATAGGAGACGAACAATGTCGCATTCTTTATACGAAGAACTCATCAAAAAGTATGTAAATGGCTTGCCGATAGCAGACAAAATCAATTAATAGGGTCGTGAAGAAGGACTATCTCACTTCTAGACACTTAAATCATCCTTTTATCAAGCACGTATCTCATAATATGTACATACCTACCTATGGAAATAGCCGAGAATAGTTACATACATATTTTAAACGTTTCTTTGAGCTTGTTCAAGCTCAACCAATCATGCGGTATGCAAGCTCACTTGAAGATAATTTTGCACATATGTACTCATAAGTCCTCTATCGCTTGAGGTTTAAAATTATGTAATGCAGTTAGAAGTCATCGGGGGTATGAACTCGTGATTTTCTTCTTATGTCTTATTTCCAGAAAGATGGATAAGGAAGATCATTATTTGAAGCACCATTTAAATTTAAAATAAAATTTTCTACCCGGGTTGCAAGGCAAATAAATAGGATACTTTTAATAACTGCAATTTGTTAAAGCTATAAAAATGATCTATTAACATATTTCAACCATATCCTCCACACGCCCATAGTTAATACCTGAAATTTCAGAAGCATTTCCCTAGCCCGAGGGGGTTATAAGCCGAACTGCACTGTGAGAAATCTTTTCAAGTGCATTATTCTCCCATCGGAGGAGTTCAGTTTCTTGAGAAGAAATCGGAAGATGTTGAAAGAACAAAACTCAATCTCTGGCCCCTTCGATGCGAACATGAAGAGGAAACAAATTACATCATCCCATCTCGCAGTGGCTTGAGGGCACGCCTGAAATATTGATGTGCATTCGTAAGAAATTCCAGACGAAAGCCGGCTGGTGGAAAATAGTCCTAAAAAAAAAGAAGAAATATCGGAATGTACATCGTTTTTCCTACCTGTTTGCCCTTATGTTTATGAGCTATAATGTATAACGTCACGTGGCTCATTTCACAGTAATGGGGTGTTTTATTAATGGATTAGAAGTGGACTCAATCACTCTGGAATGGAGAAGAGCTGGTGAACACGGGTTATCTGCTAAAGCAATTATAATTTTTGTCTGGGCGTTAATTTTAAAGTGCCAAGGGTTGCAAAGACATTCTTTTCTTAGTGCGGCAACACAGTTCAACTTTTTATAGATTTTGTATTCGCAAATACTATATGCGTATATATAATAGAGTGCTAAATACAGATATTATAAGAAATCTTGAGGATTGTTCTGCTTCTAAACCTTCTAGATATAGGGAGAAGGATACTAGCTCAGTCTTATATGGGCATTATTTACATATATAGGTCAAAAAGAAAATTATTTGCTCCATTATTGCTTAATATGTACCATATGTACGTAGTCGTTCGATTAATAAAATTTAGAGTGATTAAATACTCGTTATAACGCCCAATTGGGTCGACGAATCGAAAACAAATTTCGAAGCTTCTTCGCTTAACGCGACATAGGCGACGTGCATATCTACCAATTTTGTGGTGATGGTATTGTGTATTTTCAATTACATTAGTTGTGCAGGACGCTCCACAGGTGCTCATTATTTCCAGCTAACTTATGACTCCTAACGTTATGGTTTGCCTGCCTTGTCAGTCACTACCTATGGCACGGAAAAAAACGAAAAACATTTTGGTTCCCCCTCGAAGCAACCCCATTAACTGCACCTCCTCTATAATATTTTCTCCCCCAAATTTCCTTCGAAATGATTTAATCATTCCTAATTTTGTACAATTTACCATTGCCCTTCCAGTGGTTGAAGAGCTTTCCAGCGAAGGATATCGAAGAAGCTTTTTTCGCTCCCAATGAAACTAGTGACCGCCACCCGGTTGTTCCTTGGGCTGCGCAGTCGTCTAAACGGTCTCTGTGTGAACGACAAAGAGTTTTACCTCTTTATTCCAGTTGGCGGTATGTCCACTCCTTAAAGGAATATTGCGGTATCGCGTTCGATTAGATCAATGACACGCACCTATTTTATCCGCCGAGGTAAACTAAAAGAGCAGATATCGAGTCGAGCCCCGAAGGAAGTCAGTCAGTTTGTCGAAGTTGTTTGCCCGGGTTGGATGGACTTAACGCAATGGGCCAGGAAAATCATGGCAACGTTTCGCTCATAGTGGGTAACGTGCAATAGATAAATACGGGCAGTCATGCCTTCTTTGTGGGATTACGTTAATATCGGACGTAATAGTGACGATGGTACGGCACATCATAACCTGCAGGAAGGACTATTTCAAATCGCGTCGCAGACATGCAGTATCCTGGTGCAAGTAAACAACACTAACAATATTAGTTACGGGAATAATGCGACCAACGTTCAGTATAATAACTTCCATGCCGCCGAGGCGGGACCGTCCTCAGAGGATGGTGTCGCCTCGTGCATTGAAAGGGAGCAGCGGGTGGTTCTAATCCCACCGACAATTTCCACTAGTACCACCACCAAAGCCACCTTTTGGGCTAGCAAACGTGGAGGAAGTGCAAGAAAGCTATTCTCAAACTACAAGCACCGGTTGTCGGTAAGTACCGAGGGGCCAAGCTGCTTTTGCAACTTTTGGGTTAAGGTCGAGGTTCATTTAATTCGTTGCACGTTATACCGTCTCCGCTCCACTGTACACTGAGTGGAGCGTCTTTGCTTTTTACAGTTCTAAATTGAGATCTTTCCCTACAGTGCGGCGACTACAGCAACTTGATTATAATATCGCGTGCGAAACCGTTGGCTTTTCAAACTTACTCGTTTTCGTTTTATGTTTGAGATTGTCGGGTTATCCTTTGGGACGAATAATGATTTTATTGGTGTGGCCATTTGCTGTAATGTAAACAACTGCAGTTGGCGGTATTTTCCGTTGTCAATGCAATGATGGCTTGCATGGCGATAATTAAACTCTTAAGGGTGAAAAGGTTTTATAGAGAAAGCAAACGATTTTGTTTGCCTTGCAGTAATTTGTAAGCACGTAATATGTCCGGACAATCACGTCGCTTGCTCCAGCTTTGCAGGGTCGTTAACACTGAAATTAACTCTATTGATTTTCTGGCGTTAATCATTTACGATATATTCCTAGGGGTAACAGCCATTTATTTCATAAAAGGAAGGCAAGAATAGTCGTATATCCCCCTTAACGTTCACGTGTAGACGAAATGGTGCACGAAGCCTTTCCGGTGCCTTGTTGCTAGCATGTGGGAAATGTTTGTGTTTCAGTTATTTCGCCGGGATTCCCACACATCGCGATAAACCTCAACTTCCCTTTAATTTTGCATGTGGAAATCAAATGAAAACAAGCCTTGCAGCACTTACCACAATCAATACCCTACGTTTGATTTCATGCAAGTTCAATTGAAGTTAACTTGTGGGGGATACTAAGCTTAAAATTCCTACGTTTGCTGTAGTAAATGTGTACGTAATCCAATTCGATTGCTCGAAATTTAGAGGAAACGTATGCTGTTCCACAGTCAATCCCCTCTCTCTCATGGTCAAAGGAATAACCATTTTTCCCACGCGAAGTGTATTTAATCGATACACACGTGTCGTTTCTGAGGTCTTTCGTTTTACCATTAAGATAAATTTTTGGACCTAAATCGAAATAAAACAATTCCTGCATGTTGTTAATAGGATGTCTGCAGAAGCTGTTTCTAGGCATAAAATAACACTCCTTATAATAAGGAGATATCTGAATTTTTATGATAGCTAAACGCCGCGCCGGTACAACTATTGTGTAATTGTATTTACCCATCACATATCTTCAATTTGATGATGATCTCTTCGTGCTCTTTTTTGCATATAGCTTTTGGGTTAACCTTTATGCCCACCACCACCATCGAAGAAATCGAAATTAGTTTCGTACTAACTCTGGACAATAAACACTTTATCTACATATTCTTCGACAAATTATTTAATTTAACAGTAAAATAAAATGGACTCAGCGTAAGGGGAGCTATTAATTCCGAAGTTTTGAAATACGTACTTACATACATTATAATCAAATGCTTCATTTGCCCAAAACTGAGATCCGAAAAGAGTATAACAATATGTAAAGAAAATAAAATAAAGTAAAAGCTGATTCATACGTAACTAACTAATAATATTTAGATAAGAGAAAGAAGAAGAAAAAGAAAGAAAAGGAAGTAGAAGTAATGCTAATAGAAATACTAATATTAATGTGAGCCATTAGTTGTTTACAAGGACACCTTGTAATTCCAATTTCCCAAAAACACTATTGAATTTCATTCGCTGAAGCTGGACCGGAAATTCTACTTACGCAGTATGTGAACAAAGTAAGGACGCTTATCATATTGCGAACAACAGCAGGGAAGAAGTAGTTGGTTGTGTCTAGACTAGATGAATGTAAGAATCGAAGTTCTTCATGTAGATAAGCCGGAACTTTTTTGTGTAAAATTTTGTGCAAAAAATAAGCTCGCGCTAGATAAAGTAAAACTCCAAAGAGATTCCAAGAATTGTACAGACACAAACTATGCACAAAGCGTATCGTTAAATGCAACTGTTAACTTGTATTTACACGTTCATGAACCCTATTAAATGTCTATGGCGTTTCACGAGCAGTCAACCAAAACCATATTTTTATACCTCCGGACGTTAATGTGTTAGGATATCGATACAGAAAAATTCAATCTGATCCTATTGATAACCCTCTGGATAATCCCTCTTGTTTATCAGGCCTGAAGATTTTAATTCATCCACATAACTTAAGGATATTCATGGCTGATGCCAAGGCACATTTTATGTATCGTTGGGCATACATATTTACTAACTAATTAAAGCTTGGAAAGACCTTAATATCGTAGTGGTTTGATCGGACTCTTAGAAGAAAGATGAAGATGAATGTCCCTTCAGTTCCACGAGAGTGATGAAAATCTGTACTTTTTCGTAAGTCATCATTTTTGTTATAGACGAAGCTTTTAATTATACTTCGGCACGCTATTTCCCTTTGCCTCTTGGTTATTGCGAACCAGCTATTTCATGCGATATATGATAATGTTGATGAAATGGTCAGTAGAGTAAATAGTCCTAGTAATTCCGAAGTGGAAGAAATTTCGAGGTTAATAAATAATACATTTTAGGTACCTTGTGATGAATTCTTAGCTTTTCCTACTTTTGTTTTTGGAATTATTATCTACAGATGATGGCCATAGTTTTCCAGTTACAAAGTGATGATGTACTGGGTTACTGGGTATTGCAAAGGAAAATTTTTGGAATAACTTTTAAATTACAACATTACTCTTTTGTACATATCCTGCATTGTCGTTATTTTAATATGTGTTGTGTCAAACCGCTAAGGCATTTTACTTCCCCAATTGAACTAAAAAATGCTTACGACCCGATCCAATGAAGAAAAAAATAATTATCAATTTAGAAAATCTTACTTAGCAAAAGGTAAGCATGAATAAGGTACAAGGTCGTTTATTAGTAACTTCGCTGCTTTATAGGTCAATATCAACATAATAATGACTCAAAATTGCAAGCTGGGATTTCAGTACTGTCGTCTTGTACATGTTTTATTTTACCCAATTTACCTCAACTTTGAATTACAAATTAACACATAATGTCTAGTTCACATCACTTTCCCTGCATATGCTCTGCACGAATATAAAGGGGTCATAATTGGATTAATCAAACGAAACGCACTATTGCAGAATGCCTGCTTTGAGGCGATTAGAGTCGAAGGTCATTCTTAGAACTTTCTTGTAAGAAAGTAAAGGGGTTCACTTTCATCGCTGTGTCCGGCACACGAGTTAATGTAAATTTTGAGCCGACTACAGAATAGATAAAATCCACTATGCCCTGCAGGGGGGTTGCTTTCGTGTCTTTCCTTTCGGGCCTATATTCACTGTCCAAGTACCAGTGCATGTGCTGCAGGCAAGTTTAAATTAATTGCATATTCTCATGCAACAACGGCCCGCGACCCGTGCTGTTTTCCTTAGTTTCAACTGAAAAGCTCTGCAATGCATACTTTTTGTATCGACGTCGTTTTTTGCGGCACAATAGTGCAATTCGATGAAGTGAAAATATATAGAAAAAATAGTGCGGTCATGGAGCCAAAGTATGTAATCCCGGTTCGGTGCTGAAATAATTAACCGATTCAGGTTGTTAAACAATTCAAAAATTTACGTTGCTTAAATAGGTTTGCAGTTGCATGGATTTAGGCAGACATACGAGTACATATGTAGCGTGCCCGCTGTGAATTCATGACTTGCAGTGTGCAGATTAAAATGTTGCGTACTAGTGCATTAACGTCTTATTGCTAATTTTTCCGGCTCGAACAAGTGACATAGTTTTACTGAGGGTGTTTTCTGGTGCCA
Source organism: Neoitamus cyanurus (assembly GCA_947538895.1). Lineage (NCBI taxonomy): Eukaryota > Metazoa > Arthropoda > Insecta > Diptera > Asilidae > Neoitamus > Neoitamus cyanurus. The sequence continues at coordinate 38,068,085 of OX384543.1, forward strand.
CGTTTCGTGAATTTGCATGGCTTGTGGATTAAAGGTTTTTATGTGCGAAAACTCGGTGTAAAGCAGGAAAATCTCCAATTATTCTAGTGTTCAAAGTTAAAATGTATAAAATTCAAAAATCAGATGAGTAACAATGGAACAGATTGCCTGCTGAACTGCAAATGCTGTTCTGTTGTAAGTACGTTTCAATACTATCACCGCTTCTTTATTGTCACCATACTATCGATTTCAAGAGGAATTACAGGTATAAATAAATTATTATGGGGTTGTACGAGTACTATAGCTGAGAGAGTAGTAAAGCATTTTCCAAGCGCGCTTTGATTCTCGCAATTAAGTTGCCTGCTAGAATTCTAAATTTAATCTTAATCCGTGAATATGTAGTAAGTAGAGTTCCTAAATTTATGGTATGAATGAAACATATCGTAAATTGAGAAATTTTGAATCAAGAAGCATAAATTAGGAGGCGAAATAATATAATACAACATGCTATTAACAGACTAACTCGTTTTTTGGTCCCTTAAAGTAATAATAATCCGAATTATTGATGTTGTTTTTTAAGGTTGTTTATAAGAACGTGAGAAATGTATATAGAAGGCTGAATTATCTTCCTTCCCCATTCAGCCAGTTAATGTACGACATATGGATATGGTGAAGGTAAAATTAAATAACCGCAGTAATGGCTTGTTCTCTTTTGTTTGCAATTAATAATTATGGTCCCATAGTAAAACAAATAATCATTTACAAAAACTGTTTTTAGAGAGGATTATGAGTACATATTTCAAATTGTGATGAAGAATATTGCTTATTAGTGCTTTCTAATGAATAAATATTTCTTTTCAATAATTTTGTATCCTTTTTTCTGGCGTTACTGTAAAAAGCACAGTTTACATATGTAATCAGCATCTGTAAATTTTTAAAATTGACAACAAACTGGTAAAGTGAAAGTGTACATGGTTATACCGACTGCCAAATGTTTGAATTTTATGAAGATATAAAAATACACCAACCTTAAGAAAAATTTTGGATTTTAGAGTACCATATGTGAAAACTATAAGGCAGGAATCCTTACAGTGAGACTAGGTGGGCTTAAAATTTTAAAACAACCCAAAAATAAGCTACCGATATCAAATTTGAAATAGTTGCAGTAGGCTGTGTGTCGGCATATGTTCATATGCATGGGCCCAAAAATTGGTTTTGGTTTTTTTTTTGGAATATTTAATAATTCTAGATCTTTTAAAACTCTTTTTTATATTTATTCGTTTTGGACGAATTTAAAAAAAATTGTAGTTTGAAAGTGTACTCCCACCCTTTATGTCCGAAACTATTTAAAATTTTTGAAACATTTAGTGGACCGTCCGCTATTTAAATTTAATAGAAGTTTTTATTTATTAAATTTTATTTATGTAACATACCTAGTGCTAATCTTTAAAATGTTATGATGCGAATAGGTACACTCAATCACAACTCATTGGATTCCTATTTCTTCATTAGTATTCTATAGTATAAAAGGTAATAAGAATTTAAACTAATTTGACCTTTTTTTGAAGAAAGTGGAGAGTACTAAAAGTCGCCGCAGCACTACTTCAAATAACAAGACTAATAAAATAAAGGTGATAAGATTCAAGGTACGTGCTGTACATATGTGTTTCAAAACGATTTTGTAGAATATATACATACATGTACGTAATTTTCCGAAGCAAATTGATTTGAGAAAATGATTATGGTGCACACAAATTATTAACCACTTCAGAGCGGATTTTTTTTAAATTGCCTATGTTTTATATGTAGTTATCAAATTCTTATGGTAAGTTGACAATTTAACAAAAAATATTAAATGTATCCTCGAAGAACGCAGCTATTAGCTACAAGAAACAGCCAACAGGAATAATTTACAAACGCAGAACACAGAAAGAGGAAGGTCGTTAATATCAATTATACTGGTAGGCTATACAATGCCACGGTATACTTCATATTAACTTCAAATTGTAGTAAAGTTAATCAATTAATTGAAACGTGTGTTGACTACTTAACTAAAATATAAAGCCCCTAAATCAAATTAACCAGAATGCCAAAAAGAGAAGTGTGAATATTTCTAAATCGAACTCCTTAAAGAAAAAAACCAATTCACCGTGGCCACACGGACTAAGTCGTTTGTTGCGGCATTGGGTGTGCGTGTCTCAAGACACGTGGCGGAAGTGAGGCTAATTTGCTTTTATTCTGGATATGGCTATAGGAAAACTATTTTTGCTTTTATCCACCTCCTCTAAACTGACTTATAAGAAAAGTTACATTAATTATTATATGATGTGCCATTAGCATATAATTATATATATATATACATATATTAAGTAAATATAGGGAAAATTAATCCAAATAGTAGCGTAATGAAATTATAGTGCTTACCGATTTCCTCTATTAAATAATTATAGTTAGTAGAGTATCTGCCTGTAAAAATGATTATTTGATTGATTCACCTTGAAACTATTAACAAATTAAATCAGGCACTCTTTATAGTTAACGTGCAAATTTGTACGTTAACAAAAGTAACGTCTTAAAGTATCACACATCATCATCGCATTTTACGTGCTATAATTAATTGGACATGCCAACAGCACTACAATTGTAGTTACTTTAAAAAGATAAATTTTATTGCATTAATGCCATTACTTTTAAGCGTTGCTGTATTTTACATACATAATCTAAATTTGGTCATAATTCTAAAATGTTTCTCTGCTAACATAAAAAAGTTTAATGCAAAATTTGTGAGTTTTACAAACGTTTAATATATGGCCTTCAAGAGCATAGCGTCATATGTGCTATGTATATATATATATACATGTGTATAGCCTACCGCTGTGACGATGTAAAGAATACATGAAATATTAATGAAGGCTACTTGTATACTGATGTAGGTATGCAGATGTACTACGATTTTCATACATGCCTACACCCTTCGAAGGACTTCCAAAAACCGAGCATGACTCCTGTCCAGGCTTTCCACCAATAAGAAAAACACCTCCAAAACATGTTCGTCGCAATTCGCTAATGTTTCTGGTCAATTTGCCAAAAATGTCATGGAAATAAAAGCGCTTACCTTATTACTAGCATAACAGAAATCGCGTAAAAGGTTAAAAATAAATTCATTGGCCTGTTGGCCAATATTCCTCCGCAGTACTTGGGTTATGAATGACAAAATTAATTGCATGTTAGGGAGGGGGCACTTGGGTGTGAATGCTGCGGTGAAACGAATTATACGTATGTACGTACATAATGGCACCCGCCACATGGAATATGAGCCGAAAATAGCTGAATCCTCTGGAACAGTAAATGTATAATTTACGAAATGGCGAACTTAATTGCCGACGAAATATGTAACGCGGGGCCTTAATGGAGCCGGCTACATGTATTATGGTAAATTATTTATATTGTCACGCGAATCCGGCATAGCCGTTGAGGAAATTCAATGCTAGTACGCGCCTTTCGGGAATTCCCTTGTTTACCAATTTTTTCGTCCACGCCGTATATTGATTGAGACCCGAAGCTATTTATCTGCCGGGCGCAACAGATGTTCAGGTAGTCAGCATGCAATGTAGGAAAACAAACACTTTTTGGTCGGCATATGAGCAAACTACGGACCCCGTACTTATGCACTGGAAAATGTTGACTTGCCCTGGATCGCTGACGCTGCGCTGGTTAGAATAGCTTGGCGGGCATATGTTGAAGTAACATAGTCGCGAGAGTACGTACATCTATTGCAAGCTGGCGAGACGTTCTTTTAAGAGGAAATCCTATCAAGGCCGGCTTCTTACCTGGCTGAGTCTACATTCAGTCAAATATCTTTGCCGGCAGTCGCTGAAATGTGTAGAATATCGCGTTGTACAGCTGCTGCATTCTAAAGATATTATAAAAATAACAAAAGATAGCTTTCAAGTGCGTGAAGCTTTGAGCGGGAGTTCAGTAGTTTTTTTTCACTAAAGCGCTTTTATTTGGGAAAAATAAAACCAAAACAATCTAAAGTTTGCGTGTGGATCTGATAGTGTTTCAGTATGAAAATAAAAATAAAATTAAAAAGCGATCTCGATAAGGACAGTGAACCAAACAAAACAAACGTAGGTTTCTTCAGTTGTCTCTGAAAATAAAATACTATCGACTTGTATGGATCGGCGATTGAAGTGATAGTGATACCAGGCAGTATGCTTGCATACCTCACCATCCTCACCTATTAAAAACTTTGGGTGATTGTACTTAAAGCAATAATTCTCTCATTTTTCAGACTGTCTTAGAGGGTGGCGGTCAAGCCGGCGACGATGATTTTGAACTATGGGATCAGAGTCAAATGCTACGTTCTGATCACAATGGTGGAGGAGGATATAAGTATGCTCTATTATTTAATACCAAAGACAGGAATGTAGCTAATATTAATTTAACTCCGCAGATGGAATCATGGAGCGTGGTGCAAACCCTCTTGTATACCCATCACGGTGATTCTTACTTTAATTGTTCTAGTCGTACTGCTTCCATTACTTGAGCATACAAACGAAAAAAGTTTGCATGCCAAAACAAATGGCTCAACGTATATTTGTACCGATTTGTGCAGGTAAGCAATATTTTTATTCTGTGGGACAAGAATTCTGGAAAGTTGATTCCAATTTTTTATGGTGTAGTATTTTTACTTTTAGTGCATTTTTAAAGTAATTTGCGCTTGGCACGAATCAGTGCTGTTTAGACAATATCGAATCGAAAGGAATTTGTGATAAGGACCATTGAGAGCACAAGAGAAGAGGTGTGGGATCAAATGGAGACTTTAGTGTAACATGAGTTATTCGCTACTGTTTAATTAAATCAAGGGGTAATGGTAATTGTCATACGATACTGGTATGGTAGATGTATAAAAATATGATGTTCCCATGATATACTCTGTTTTAAAATTATAAAGGCACACAAATACCCAATCCTAAGAAATGTAGGGAAAAATGAATGCAACTAATTTTAAAGAGATTTAGCTTTAAAAACGATACAGTTATTATTGTCAGAGACAAACTCTTAGAAGTGTGTTCGTACTTTAGACCACAATTTTATGGAAATAGTTCTCTCCTTAATATTGGCTGAAACTGACATATGTCGTTCATCGTGTGATGCTGATCAAAACTGCCAATAGAAAATTTTGCAGCATCCACCATATTCTCCAGATATTCCCCCTTCAGATTTTCATCTTTTCCGGTGTTTGAGGAATAGTTTGATTGAGAAAAATTGTGATTCCGTAAAAGATGTCCAGAACTACATCACAATTTTTTCAAGGAAAACCAAACTCTTCTTTCAATAATGGAATCGACAAGCTTGTAGATCGTTGAAGAAAAATTGTAAAGAAGGATGGCGGCTTGAATAATAAAACTGCATTCCTTAAAATTTAACCTATGGAATTTTTTTTATTATATCGAGTACGATCTTATCCAATCACCTAATACATGAACATACATACATACAAAAAAACGTTATGTGGATATGCTTATTTACTGCCATCTTGATTTTTATTACCACCAGGGCCCCTAAACGTAACTTCGGTGGAAGGGGCACAAACTCAGAATAAAACGAGTTATTCGATGAAAGTAAAAAAAATCAGCTAAGTTAAGAAACAATTTTAGTTAATCTTTAAAAAGGTGTTATTATTTCGTGATTATTCGTTATTACATTTTTTCATGAATTATGCAATATAATATAAAATTAATTTTTGATTAAAACTTATAACACTTATTTGTGAATTTGACGTACCTACGTATTTGTTAGTTATCTTTTTATTCTTCCGAAGGAACACCTATAAAGCCGCTTATCTTAACGTAAATCGTGCAAACAAATCGTATTCATCATATTTGCTACCAGTAGTTATTTCCTCCTCCCGAACATAAACCAACGATTCGCTGGAACCATATTAGGTGGAAATACTGAAGCTATCGATAAAATATATGAATATTTTAAAAGTATTATACAGATCTGCTATCAATCATCTGATTTCGTTGTTAGAGTTAGACTAAGATCTTTTTCTAACTACGTTTGTTTTTATGTCCCAATTATTAATACATAAAATTCATTTCGTTAGATAAGCAAATTAACCTTCTATCATTTTCCAGCATACAATTAGTGGAAAGCATTCCTGAAGGACTGAATTATCCGTCAGATAGCCCAGTATTTTTATCAACGTATGATGCCTGGTCAACATTATTAGGTTTAGCTAATTCAACTTTAGATATAGGATCATTTTACTGGACATTGCGTGGGTCTGATGTCTATAACCACACATCGTCTTGGCAGGGTGAAAAGATCTTCCAAAAAATTTTATTAGCTGGAACACAAGGAAAGATCAAAATTAGAATAGCACAAAGTGCTCCGACACAACAGCAGCCAAATCTCGATACAGAATTCCTCATAAAACGTAATGCTGCCGAAGTACGTTCTGTAAACTTCCCAAAACTGCTTGGTGGCGGAGTTTTGCACACAAAATTATGGATTGTTGATGGTCAGCATTTTTACATAGGTAGCGCCAATATGGACTGGAGATCCCTGACTCAGGTATATATATTTTTTATGGCAGGGAAAATTTGGAAGGACTTAATGCTGCACAGCATTTTGTTGTGCTGTGGAAGTATTGGAAATATTCCGAATATTCCGTGATATTTTTATGAAGAAAGGGTGTTAATAATGTTTTCCCAAAGGTAAAAGAGCTGGGCGTACTCGTTACCAACTGTACATGCCTTGCGAGAGACATCTCAAAAATCTTTTCAGCATACTGGTTTTTGGGACGTAACAATTCTCATGTGCCCCCCAACTGGCCTGAAGAATATAGCACAAAGTTCAACTTGAACTCACCACTTCGCGTGAACTTCAACGACAATTACGAGTTCAAGACGTTCGTCTCGGTAAGTACTGAGCTCTTTCTAATAGCACTTTTAATGACGTATAATTGTATAGAGCTCACCCCCTCCTTTATGTCCACGAAGCAGAACGGATGACTTAAGTGCGATAGTTAACACAATTCTGCACGCCGAGAAATACGTGCACATTGCTGTAATGGACTACTTCCCTCTTTTAATTTACACGCCTAGAGTAAAGTAAATAACCATACTAAGCTTAACGAAATGCAAACAAAACTCACGCTTCTTCTTCAGATATTGGCCATATATAGATGACGCGTTAAGAACTGCTGCTATAGAAAACAAAGTTTCTGTGAAGCTGCTCATATCTTGGTGGAACCACTCAAGACCTTATGAAGACTACTTTTTACGTTCCCTTGAAAGCCTTTCGAATTCCTATAAGGGTATTCAAGTGGATATTCAAGTTGTAAGTATACTGTTTGTTAGGTATATCCTACATTTGGAAAATAATCCACTCTTCCTCGCAGAAACGTTTCATAGTACCTTCAACAGAAGATCAGGCGAAGATTCCTTTCGGACGAGTTAATCACAACAAGTATATGGTTACAGACAACACTGCGTATATTGGAACGTCCAATTGGTCCGGAGACTACTTTACAGATACTGCAGGTATAGGGCTGGTGCTACGTGACGTTGACTACGATCGAGCTGATAATGATACTACCATACGCACGGACTTAGCTAGTGTATTCGAACGGGACTGGAATAGCATATACGCGATTGACCTGAAGAAGGAACCGTTTTAATTCGCTTATCGTGATATTTTCTAAAGGACTTCTGGTTGTAATTTTTTACCTTTGTTGCCTTAATAAAAATTAATTTTAAGACGGAACAAAGGCTCTTATTTGTCATATCACATTTTGTGGGGTGGAAATATTGTATATTACAATTGTGAAAAACGAATGTATCGAAAACCAAAGGCATTACAGGAATTTCAGCACTGAAGCGAGGGGAGTTAAATAAGTTCGCGAAACGGAGCGGTTGGAAAGGAAATAAATCACATAATTTTAACCCTTCAAAACAGCATTCAATAAGTTTTAATTTGTAGGCAGTTATACGCTTTCCCCTAAATGTTGGTCTTGTAATTACCAGGGCTTCAGAGATAGAAATACTCAATGCCCAGGCCTATAGAATCCGGCACCGTCGACGAAAAAAGCTCTCATGCCGGATAGCCGGAACGAAATGTTGAACATTTTTCAACTTTTCGTTCCATGAACCTCACCGTCCTCCGTCGGTTTATGGGTCAGGTCCCATATGAAAACATGCATTTCAATAGTTGTGCGGCAACGGCGAGGTTCATGTTGACTTGTTACAACGGTTGAAAGCAAAAAAAAATAGATGATCTACTTACTGGTACTATATGTTTATTGATCAACGGTTATTGTAGCTAATTTTAATACAAAATAAAACGTGATGAATGTAAAAATAATTGTATACTTTAAGCATGAGTTGTGTCGTCTTCTACGAAATCCTTTGCTTGCTCCTTCGTAACGCAATCGATGTGACTTACTTTATTCCTAAACCGGACGCCATAGAATTTGTGGGCATTTTCTAACAATTCTGGCCTAAAAGTGGTCGTAATAAATTGAGCCTTGTCACTGAGTTCATGGATCATGTCTGCAACGGCTTTCCTATGTTGCGCATCCAGAGCCTGTAGAAAAAGAAAACGTTTTATTATTAGTCACTGCGGGTCAGCAACGATTAAATTAAAAGGCATCAAAGACATGTATCTATGCCTAATTAAATGTAGTATTTTCTGAAGCTGAATTATGCGAACAAACGGCTTTGATGAGATTTTAAGTTTAACGTAATTCTCACCTGATCAATTTCATCAAAGAGATAAAACGGTGCTGGATCGCATTTTTGAATAGCAAAGATGAGCGCAAGTGCTACTAGCGACTTCTGTCCTCCCGAAAGCTGATTCATTTCCCTCATTTCGGCATCTACCCCAGTAAACGAAACCCTTATTCCAATGCCTGTGAATTCATCTGAGCTTGCTATCCCATCTATGACCTGTCCATCACTGTCTTTTGTCTTTAAGACCAAGTGACCAGCTCCCTGAGGAACCAATTTTTTAAAGACCTTTGTGAAGTTCTGGGCGACTTGTTTGAAAGTAAATTGGATTGCTTCCACCTTTTGCATTTCGAGACTTTGCATTAACTCTCTGATCTTTTGGTCGCCAATATCGAGTTCTTCTTTTCGTTTGTACAGCTTCTCCTTTTGTTCGGAGAAACTCAAAAATTGGTCCAGAGCTTTCTTGTTTACGTGATTATACTTCTTTAAATGTTGGTTGGCTTTTTCAAGTTCCTTAAACAAATTCTTCAGAGACATTCTTGTATACGCCGGATCAACCTGTAGAATAAGTGATTTTTTACTGCATTTACAGACTTATTTAAATGTGTTACTAACCTGAGGAAGAGCTCCCAAGCTTGCAATCTTTTCAGTGCATTCATCGATCTTTTGATGGAGTAAATTTTCTTTAGCGGCCCATTTCTCCATTTTCTTGGAATCTTCTGAAATCTTCTCTTGACCATCCTTCTCCTTTTGAGTCCACACCTCCAAATCTTTTTGCAACGATTTCTGCAGTTTAACGGCTTCTTGTACTCTGCAAAGTATAAATATTACATTAGCACCTCCCCTTGGCACATAAGGATATTTCCTACTTCTTGTCCATCTCTTCGAGGTCTTGGTTTACTTTCTTAACCCGTTTCTCAGTTGCTGCTAGTTCATTTCTGCAATTATTCAGCTTGCGCTTTCTGTCCTCTACAGAAATTTCTTGCAGGGCCTGAATCAACTCGTCTCGCCGTCGAAACAGGTTATTTGTTAGCAGGTTATCTAGTTTATTTTTGACAACTTCCAGCTGCATACGTGCCGTAAATGCCTCCTTGTTCTCCTGATTTAACCGCCTTATATCGTCGTTCAGTTGGTCCACCTCTCTCTGATCTTGGGCAGATAATGACGACATCAGCTCCTGATGGAGTTCACTTTCGAGACCTTCCTTTGTGCTATTCATCGCTTCTAAATTGGCCTTGCACTGTGCCGCAGATCTTTCTTTTGGAGCTCTGTACTTTTCAATTCTCAAAAGTTCTTCTCGCATCAACCGAACATCAGCTTGAACTTTTTCAAAGATGTCCTTGGACTTACCCTGCTTAGTCTCAGTTTTTTGCATATCAGACACGACGCTATTGATGCTTGCTTCCGTCTGCTTTAACTCATTTCGCAGGGCTGCCAATTCATCTTCAAAATCACGAATGAGATCGCTATATTCGCTTCGCTTTTTTTGCATTTCGAGACGAGAGCGAGAAGTGTTAAAATACCCTCCAGTTAAACAACCTTTGGAAGAAACCTGGTCCCCTTCGAGTGTTACACAATCTAACCCCGTACTTTTGGCTAACTCAGTGGCTCTCTCCAGATTTCGGCAAATGAGAGTTTTGCCAAAGATGTATCTTAATGCTTTATCATACTGCTCCTCATACTTCAACTTGGATATCATCGGAATTGAATCGGGATCATCAGGGTAGTCGTGAACTTTAACCTGCAGTCGGTTCAAGGGCATGAAGGTAACTTCGCCAGGTAGGCGCTGGGCATTCATTTCTTTAAGAATGGCTGTACCCACTCTATCTGTCTCTACTATGTGATGGAATAGACGGTTTCCTGCTGTAACCTCAACGGCAGTATATATGGTTTTGTCGCAACTGAAGTTCTCAATTACTGGACCATAGTAGGCATTCGCTATTTCTGCATCCTTTCCTCCGCGCTCCAGAAATATATTTAACACCTTACGGACTGAGTCCCGACCATTTAAAATTGGCTGGAAGAAAAAATATTTTATAAAAAGTTTTCGGAAAAATTAAAAGAATCCATACCTTTCCAGCCATAGAACGAAGAGACTGATCAGCTTTCGCTAACTCCTCCTTGTGCGCCTGCAGCTGTTGGGTCATTTGCGTCTCTCGCCGCCATAATTCACTGGAAAAAGGAAAAGTTATGTGACTGCAGTTAAAAAAGGAGCCTATACTTACTTCCTTACGGACTGAAAGTGATCCTTCTTTTTCTTCAGTTCATAGTACTGTTTGTTGTGCTCATCAATCTGAAGCCGGAGCTGTTCCACCTCAACGGACTGTTCTTCTATTTTCTTGTTCAGTTCCTTTTCTAAAGCAGCATCCCTCTTTAGATCGTCGAGCAGTTTTTGCTGATGGTTAATCTTATCCTTGATTTGCTTATTCAATGACTTCAGCTCGTTCTGAATCCACTTATCCCGCTCTTCTCTGGATGAAAACTGTGATCCTCTTCCTTGCTTGGCATACAACTCCTTTCGTTTCTGCTCCTTTAGGGCCAGTTCCCGAGAGAACTCTTCTTCTTTGCGCTTCATAGCTTCATACTTCGGCCGAACATCTTCCAGTTCCTTTTCCTTTTCAGCGATTGTAACTTTCAATCGTTTTAACTCTTGATCTGCGCGCTCTTTTGACTTATTATCGCCCTGAACCTCATCTGTGAGATCCACTATGGTCAAATCGAGTTTAGTCTTCTCTCGTAAGAGTTGCTGCTGCTCGGTAACCAGTACCGATCGTTCATCTTTAGTGGTAGAGACCTCCTTCTTTGCATCTTTAAGTTTTTTCTGCATTTCTTTGATCTTCTCCTGGGCCTTTTGAATTTCCATATTATATTGCTTTTGCTTATCTCCTGAGGACTTTCGTTGGTCTTCTAGATCTTCAAGTGCTCGCTTCGTTTCTTTAAGCTCCGTTTCATGTATGATGTATTCCAGAGTTCGGCGAGCCTTATCCCACTTCTGATATTCCTTAAGCTCTTCCTTTTCCTCCTCGAGCGTCTTTAAGCGATCTTCAATTGTTTTCAGGAATTCTGTGATTTTCTCCACTTTCCCTTCAGTATCTTTGAGAATATTCATGGACTCTTCCTTACGCTCATCATAGACGCGAGTTCCTGCAACTTCTCTAAGAAGCTTCAAACGATAAGAATCCGGTGCTGTAGCCATTTGGTTGATTTTGCCCTGCTTTACGATGTAGTATGGATTTGAATTAGAGAAACCAGCCGATTCAAGGAGATTAACAACTTCTGTCCGAGGGACGACCTTTTTGTTCAAGAAGTACTGATCCTTCTTGGCTCCAATTACGCGCCTCAGGTAGATCTCATCCTTGTCAATCTGTATTATTAGTTATAATTAATTGAATTGGATCATATTATTACATGTAGTTTTTTACACGATTGCTAACCCAAGTTAATATAGTCTAACAGTTTTTAGAGATCGCACGACAACGCGTGCATAATGGGATATAACGAAATTAGTGCATAGAGAGAATTTCTTTATACAGAGTGTTTCATCTATCGGGGACCCAAATGAGTGGGGTCATTGATCTAATTTAGCCAAACAAAAAATTGTATGGCAGGGGGAGGAGTTGATCTTCCTCTACCACTGCAAGCACAATCCTTGGGAAAGTTAAAAAATGCTCTAATATTTCCTAAAATTCACTTTTCTCCGAAATGTATGTACATAATAAATACACATATTTTTCAATTTTGTTACATTGCCCATCTCGGTGCCTTTCCAAAGAGGAATGAAACGTCTAGGTAGAGAAGGAATATACAAATTTATACGTAGGAAACCTTTTGCGGATTTTAAAAATCTGCATTTTAGACCCCGATAGATGAAACAACCTATATGAGCTGTTTATTTTGAACACAAAGCGGCCTTGCGATATCATCTACATGTCGTAAAGAGAGAAAACTTTTACTGGGCTCTTGGTTTTTTTATCCCTCAACAACTTGGAGGAGAATCATCTTGAGTGGCTGTCTTTGGTGCCCGCACTGGATCAGAGGACACATCTGTGACGCCTTTGGCAATATCAAAAACAACAACTTATAATTACAACACATTATTCGAATTTTCTTGTATATTGTTGACGTAAGCAATATTCAACGAAACCTCAAAACCATTGTTTATTAATTATTTTTCTAGTCCTGTCCTGCGGATATTTGAGGAAAACGTAGTGATCTTCTTTTTTGTTGTTGTGATCAATGTGAGCTCATATTTAATTATGCATATGTATATATTTCTATTCCACAATTAAAGAAAATAAATATTTGACATACTTTACTTCAACGTGGATTTATGCTACGATAATTCTTAAGTCCGTAATGTAAACCATTATTTCAGGAATTTTTATTAGCTTTCTTTTATCATTTTATCGCTTAGGGGCAACTTACAGGTACTCGGTTGTCAGAGTTGTCGAAAATGATCTCGACATAGGCTGAGATAACTCGCGCTCCCGTGCCTTCATGGAGAAGGGCTTGCCGCTGCTCTGGCCGCAAGTGGGTGAACTCATCACTTAGGACAAATTGAATTGCTGAAAAATGGGAAAACTGAGGCCAGCTCCGTGAAGCTAAGGAAGCACTTTGCATTTACCGTAGAAAAAATTGCTCTTGCCCGAGCCGTTCCGGCCAACAACTACATTGTGCCTCTTGTCGAACGGTTCTACAATTGTCTGGTCCTTGTAACTTTTGAAACCTTGAATTATAATCTGGAAAAAAAGATGTATGTCGCAATAAAGAAGGCATCAAAATTTTTTCCTGAATAGGGTACCATTAGCCCTTCTGTAATTCGCTTACCTGTTTAATGTGCATACTGCTAGATCTGCATTAAACATTGCTATTACAAGTTATGTGTTCAATGACTTTGGAACGATGAACTCGCAGTTTTTCGGCAAAAACACCCGAATTTACCATCAACAATTGCCTGGCATGAGCGTTCCTTGAACGTCAACCTGACAATTGGCCATTTTATATTTTAGAGTCTCCAAAGTCTCCAATAACGGACATAGCACAAGAGATTGTAAAAATGTATTATTGTCATCAGTTGTTTCCAATTTCAAATCGTTGAAAATCGTAATTAATTCGTGATCTCATAGACACTATACTTAAATCTTAAAATTAAGTTCCATCAAGTAAAATTAGAACAGCGACGACTGTTTCTATTATTAGGTTTCCATGCGGTGTTGAACTATAATATTTTTCTAGGAACGCCATAAAAACGGAAATATTATTTTTCTTCTGCGTTTAAGTTTGTTTTTAAACACCAAAGAGCTGACTTGAATTTGGTAATTGTTTTCGATTCGTTTTAAACTTTTTCACGCAACTAACAATAATAGTTGCGTCGCGTGCATTGTATCAGAGCACGCGAATTATCACATCGTTCGTTCGCGCCGTAAATTCGCGTCGCGTACATTGTATCCCCAACCTTAAGGCGTCTGTTCTCTATGACCTAATATTGAGACCGTAATTGAGAATAGCTCTACTGAATGTGTTTCTTCTGTCACCATAAGCATTTTTTTTTAGATTAAGACGTACTGCCTATAGAAAGAAATACATCCATCTCACGCCTTATCACGAGAGCAAACTCGCGCTCAACCGAGTTTTTAATTTGAAATAATTCCGAATATTACCTTTATTTTAAAATTACTTTGGTTCCTCCTTCGTATGCGTTTGCAGATGATGTGGAGGGACTCGTAAGACCTTTCTGTGGCATGGATCTTCTTGTGAAGCTCAAAATCCGTAGAAGTTTTAAAATTCTTTCCGTATTCACCGCACTCTGTTTTCTTCATATCCATTTTTTTGCAGTATGGGTACTCTTATCTCTATGTCTTAAAAAAACATTTTCGGATTCACCATAAACGGGTGGTTTTTCATGCATATGAGTTTTTAAGTGAATCCGATGAGTCGTTGGTCGTGAAAGCTTTAGAGCAGTAGCAGCATTTGTATGGTTTTTTTTCCAGTGTGAACCCACTTGTGATCTTTAAGTCCAGAAGGGGTCAAGAAACCTTTTCTCATTCGTATGCGTTCTTAGGTGACTGTTCTTGATCGCGAAAGTTTTAGAACAGTAGGAACACTTGTATGGTTTATCTCCAGTGTGGATCCTTTCCTTTAAGCCTAGAAGAGGTGATAAAACCTTTGGCGCAAACGCAGCACACATGATTTCTCATTTATATACAATTTTAGGTGACACCGGTGATTGCTTTTGTTCGCAAATGATTTAGAGCAAAACGAGCATTTGTATGGTTTTTCTCGTGTTAAACCTCTGCATATTGGTCCTTATGTGAATCTGATGTTTAAACTTGGTCCTGCACTTTTTAAAGCAATAGGAGCACTTGTATGCTATTCGTCTAATGTGAAGTTTCTCGTGAGCTTTGTCTGTACGATCTACTTAAAAAAAAAAAAGTTTCCTTTCACCATCCTCAACAGACCGTCAGATATGAGCCGGAAAAGTTTTCTCCAAGCATAAAGAACCTTTCCTGACTAAATTTTTCAATATAGTACCGTCACATAGGGTGTTGTAACTCACGGAGCGTGCATCCTTGAATTTGTCGACGATGCTTCTCTCCTACGATTTCACTCTACCATGGTCTTTTGATGTTTTTATTGAATAGTATTTACAAGGGAAAACTGAACATGGCTTCGACCTGTACGTAAAACTTAATGTCTATAGGTGCTCTCGATGAAGTGGTTCAGATCAGCACGGTAGAGGTAACTGGACTCCCTGTCCGTATCGCTTAGGGTTTCTTGCACCTGAAGGACATTCTGCCATTTCCATTGCAACCGTCTGCAGAAACATTCTCGGAAATCAGCTCGAATCTTGGAGTCGGGTGGGGCTTCGTGTGGGTAGAAATTAGTCTGCTTCTTTGTGTCGTAATAATACATTGTCTTGTAGGTTTTTGAAAGCAGGTACAGGTACCTACGATCTGTTTCTGAGAAAAAGAGAAGTCCTCCAGGAATGAAGAACCGTTCCTCGCCCTCGTCCCCTCGCACACGGTATCCAAGACGAGGAGGACCCTCCTTACGTTTGTACATCTTCATCTGGTCAAAGAATTTTCCGAATTGATCAAGAGGAAATAGCTTTTTGCATCGGATAGGCGACACTGTCGTTGTCATCCCCTCTGGATTTGTAATGCTTTTGTATGGTTTGTTGAGGGCTCTGGCGAATTTGTCACACATTTGTATTCGTTCCTGTAAGGGTAATGTCCGAATATCCACACCACCCAAAGCTATACCATCGATGATGTGCAGAGCATGAAACTTTTTTTGTGACCGTCCCTCGCCGGTATACTCCATCACAATCTCGGCGAATATGAGGGTTTTAGCTGGGATTTCCAAGTGAATATCAATGTCCGTCCACTTGTTAGACATAAGTCGCTGTACATTGCTACGACCCCTGCTGAGGAACAGCGTGGGCTCATTGGTCTCGTTATCACTCCTGCTATAGGCCACAAAGTGCCGGTCATAGAAACTCGTGAAGTACTTGGGTAAGTCTTTTCTACACTGAAGTTTTACGCAGGGTTGCTCCATGAAAGCTTTGTCACTTGCCCAGTCTCCAAGTAGTTCATTAAGCAGATCGGCTTCCGGCATCGTTTTGGGAGCCTGTCGCATTGAGTTCGGTATGTCCCAGCGCTTTAGACACTGCTTCTTGAATTCGATCTGTCTTGTCTCCTTAAGATCGCTCTTCTGGCAGAAGGCCGCTATTTTGATCAGACCAACGATCTGATTACGTCCGATTCGATTGTTGCTGTTCACAATGTAATCATAAAAGGGCTTGTCCTCGAACATTACTTCGAATGGTACCAGTTGGATGGTATCTATGTTCTTGTCTTTGTTCTCCCACATCTCCTGGTTAATATTGAAAAAGTGCCGCTCAATGTGATCCGTGTTGGGCTTCTTCCACTTACAGATTAGGTATCGCTCGGAGTTAGCTGGACGGCTGGTGTTCGGCTTGCAAATACAAATTTCTTCGAAGCACTTGAACATCAGATAGATGAGCCCTACGCTGAAGGGGGTGAATAGGTCAAACACTTTGCAGACAAAGTGTCCTTTGATGCGCAGAATAGAAAGAGCTACAAGACATTGGCATAGGTACAGCTGCTTGGATAGGATCTCTTGGATGTTCTCCTGTCCCTCTACGGAGAAGCCCCCATCGGCCATCACAAAGTGAACCCCTGTATCTGTTTGCTTCATGACATAGGTTGCGAACGATCTTTGGTTCTCCGGATCGAAAATGTTTCCATCATCTTTGATTCCGTAGTAAGGGTCGAACGTTTCGGGCGGCCCGGCGTAAAAGTCACCTAATTTAAAATCGTTTTCGCCCTTAAGTGTGAAGCCGAACCCTTTCGCGTGCCACTTTTTCCGGAAAAGGACGTATTCAGAGAAGCCTCCCGGGCCCGCACAGATGTCCGCAAAGTAAAGTAGCTCATTCTTCCTCACCAGCGAGGTACCGTGTTCATCCACAGGATTCGTGAACATGAAGTCGCACAGAGAGTCGATGTTTGCCATCTTGACAGCGGCGCGGTTTAGGAAAATCGCGTTCTGTATAGTTTCGAACGGGTTGCTTCTGGTTCTCGCCATCCTCATATCCTTGCCGCCCAATTTGTCGAAGACACTCTTTGAGGTCAGTACGTTTGTAAGGATTTCCGCATCGCAAAACTGTGTTTCGTCGTCGATAATCAGCTTCTTTAAGCCGATCTTTACCCAGTCCGCGAGGTCATCGATAACAATTTGGTCCAAATCGTTGGAAGTATTTTTTAGCCACTCCATTAATTCAGGGATTTGGATATCTTCCAACGATGGATCCCACTTCACAGCGGCATTATCTAGCCCGTCGAGCTTAAGACCTAGACCGCGGCGACCTTCCTGCTTTGAAGATTGGACAGGCTCGAGACGTCCCTGCCCCATTTTACCGAGACCCTTGTCTTTCTCATAGCCCATGTTCTGCATCATCCGCAATGCAGCGCCGGAGTAATTCCATTCATTTTTAGGTTTTTTCGCCGGAGGCTCCTCTTCAGCCACGGAACTCCCTGACGACTCGCCATCGGAGGAGTCATCCGCTGATATGGACAGAGCATTGTCGTTGAAGTCGTCGTCGTCTGACTGCGATGCCATGGTCTGCACGCCCTAAAAGTGAGCACTTTCGTTAGGATCAGCTAGGCCAAGATATCGCACTTCAAATAAAGCAAGGAGTCATTCATTGGCGGGGAAAAGCGATTTCGGTTGAAAATCAAAACTCTTACCTGACTGCGGGGTTTATGAGCGAATATACTCTGTTACCTCGACGTAGTAAATCGCTTTCAGTAAGCGTAGAGCATATATATCGCTTGGTAACTCGTTGTTGTTGTTTTTAACTTTTAACCCTCATAGGTGACGCTGGAAGCACCCAAAATATTTACGAGGAAACCTCTCGCTAGGTCAACAAGAGGTTGTCAAGAAACGAACTGTCTTCTTCTTCTCGCTAACAATTCCTTTTTATAGTTCATAATGAATTATTGGTTAATAGTTACATTAATATACAGTTTACATTTGCACGTTGCAATATATAAAACTTTCTCGCAAATTTTACTGAGGATTAAATTTATTATAACTGCGCTAATTTTCAAAGAAAGTTTGAAAATGACCTACACACTTTACTTGCAGCGGCTCAATTGCCAATGTGCCATTGCACCATCTATCTCGCTTTCTCAAAAAAAAAGAAAATGTCACTCGGGGTGCGTTGAATTTGTTGTGTGGCACATTTTCTAATTTTTAGCTGGAAAGAGGAAGCAAAAATTGCACAAATTGGTGGCATACTAAAAGTTCGCGTTGCCCGAAAGGTGTGCAATAGCGAAAATTTCACGTAGCGATCACCGTTAACCCGGTTCCTCACGGGAAACGTAAATAATGGCAGATTTCTTGGATTCTGAAGCAGAGGAGTCGGAGGTGAGTGGTGTGGCTTAATTCCTAATTGCAAAATTGCTCCGCAGCCACAGCTAAAGTGGCGCTGCTCCGGGGAGCTCCTAAAATCGAAATTGGGTCGAAGTATGTTGCACTGAAGTCGCACGTTTTATGATTTCTTACAGCAGGAAGATGAGGAGGATTTGGAGCCACATGAGCGGAAGAAACTGAAAAAGTTGAAAGCGGTGTCGGATAGCAGCGAGGAGGACGGTGAAGGTAAAATTCCAAATTATATCCTCAAGCATGCTATTCAAAATGAAATTACTTACCAGATGACGAGGAGCGGATCCGTGAAGAGCTGAAAGACTTAATCGACGATACTCCCATTGACGACGACGGCGACTCTGATGCTTCTGATCGATCGTTGAAGCGCAAGAAAAGCGACGACGACGACGATCTAGATGACCGCTTGGAAGACGAGGATTACGATCTTATTGAGGAGAATTTGGGGGTGAAGGTCGAGAGAAGGGTGAGTGTGCTGAGTAATCGTGCGTCGGGTGCGACTTTTACGAGTTCCTGATTAATTTCAGAAACGCTTCAAACGTTTGCGCCGCATTCAGGATGAGGAAAGCGATGCCGAAGAGCAGGATGATGAAGGCATGGACAGGGATGCCATTGCGGGGCAGCTATTTGAGGGCAGCGATGATGTAAGTATTCTTGCTCCAAATGGACTGATTGCACATATGTAGTTCGATTAGATGTAGTTTGCATTGATCAAATTCATTGTACATTATTAAGACGGATAAGTGACCTGAAGGTCTATGATTAAGATATTCTGTTATCAGTGTAATTTACTTAAGCGCGAAGTGTGCAAAGTAGACGAACAATTAGCCAAACTTGGGTACCAAAATTTGCAATTACTAGCCTTGAAGTGAATCAGCTATGCTCATTACAGGCCCAAATGCTCTACTGATTATCAGTTTAAAAGATTTTCTGTTCAATTTACTAAAATATTTATTGATTTATATATATAAAAGCAAACTTAACACAACATTTTAAATAATTTGCAAAAACTCAACACGTAACGCAACTTTACTCTGACAGATTCTAACACTGCCGAAAATTGCGAAATCATTCATGAATACAAAGGTGGTACCAACGATCATAAAGACATCAATACAGCATCAGAATGCAGTTCTTAAATTCTCCTCATATATGAGACCACAGGAACTGAACTGGTTTTGATTATTTTGACTTTTTTACCCCAATTTACATCCCCACTACAACAATCAATTCGTATTGATGGTAGGAAATGAAAAACCTTTATTAAGTCAGCAAAAGAATTAATGAAGACTTATTGATGCTTGAGTATCCGTGCGAAATGTTATCTGGGTCGTTTCGAGTTTAGTCGAAACGAGTTTAATAGCTGAATTACATGTAAAATTCCTATATGTAGGAATGCTATACGTGAAATTCAGCTATCTCAAGTCATTTCGACAAAACTCGAAAGGGGATACGTAATTCCGCCTCAGCTATAATAAACGAAATCTCGTCTTACAAAATATGGCTGCAGATTATAAATGTAGTTGATTACGCCAAACACTTCTCTCTACATTTATTTGCAAGTGGTTTGGTGATTTTCGAGCAGGCCGAACCAGTACAAATGATGCTGTACGCCCCAGTATCGCTTTTGAAGTCACTAGGCTAGGAATAATTGAAAAATTTTCATGATAGGGTGATGAAGGATTGACAATTGAAATTGCGTAAGAGGTCTAGGTCGTAGGTATATCAATCGACAACGTTTAAAATTTTTCATATGAACATAGATTTGAGAAAACTTTCGATGAACGTGAACGTGTGACAACGGCGAATTAGATTAAAAAAATTAACAAATTTTTCCCCACCCTCCTTATTCTTCACCGTGGCCCTCTCGAATTAGTTTCAAACTTGAAATATGTTCTTACAGGGATGCAATTTTCATAAAATTCAGAAGTGAGCGTTTTTACAGGCTTGGACAAATCATATTCTATGGAGGGATGAAATGTCTCAAAATTCGTTAGGTCAAGTGCATCGACCTTAAGGGTGATTATGTACAAAAAAAAAAGTTGAGAAAGTCGAGATGATCCTGAAAATACAAGAAAGGTCAAGAAAGCATAGAAACTCTGTACTTAGATCGCATTATTAAGAACGCTTTATCAGAATATTTGCCATTTACTTTAATTCTGTTGTTCTTCAGAGACGCCTTCGTCTTGCAAATATCATTATTTTGGGTAGTAAAACTAAAATGCTGCGTCTATTGCAAAATTGGTCATTGGTCACTTACTTACTGTAAGCAGTTAACAAAATTTTTTAATGAATTTTTGAATTTTGTGAATACTTTGTATCTCATCTTTTATTTAGTCCATTTATAACTGTTACACGAAGGTCTTTGTGGTCAATGAGCATGTTTGTTTCAAAACATACTGTCGGTACACTTCGTTGCTGTTTATATTTAGACCTGGAGGTAATGTGAAGTTTCGAAAATACATTTGCATATATGTACAAGTTTCAGTGCAATTTGACTACCGAGTAAAAAATTATACGATTGAACGTCCTTCCTCTGAATTGTGTTGAAAATTATAGCGATAACTTACTTGTACACTTGTAGGTCGTTAAATGATCGGAATGTGTCGCCATGTTCGCTTCTTACTTTAAATTGCTGAATATTTTTGAAAATGACGTCAAATAAAAGGCATGGATGGGCGGTTTCCTCAATATCACTCTGATATATGATTTCATTTTTTCTTACTTTTCCTCAGCTCTAGAAGTACTTAGCTTACAGCTTTGTAAGTTGCTGTGCCAAACCTTACTCCTACGCGAAATTCTTTTAGAATTTCTATCCGATTCGGATTTGTATAATAGAGTTACAAAAACAATTGAAAAAACTTCTTCAAATTTTTACAATTTTTATAGGGTTTTGCAATTTCATTTCCATTAAAATAATCGTGTCACACATCCTTAGTAATTATACTAAACTTGTTAAGCCTTTTCACTCAAACGATGCTTCCCAGTGCACTAGAAGATATAAATATACAAATCTTGATATCTGCTAGGTGGCACCAAACGAGTGGAAAGGTTTAACCCGAACAGATTTATATAATATTTACAATTCTTTTTCTTTATTTTAATGCTACTTGCCTAATAAAGGAGCACGAAGTTCAGGTTGTTCGATGAATAAAATCTCCCATAAAAAGTCTTCTAATTAAATTAATTCAACAAAAACAGGAAGCAGAGAGGCGCTCTGAGCGCAGCCAACGTGAGCCCGACTTGGAAAATTTAGATGAGGAGGAGGACGAAGAGTCGGATGCTGATGACTTTATCGTTGATGACGATGGCCGCCCCATAGCTGAAAAGAAAAAACGACGCAGACCTATTTTCACAGATGCGTAAGTATAGCCGGTTTCTTAGGTAAAACGAGTACTGATCATCGTTTCCTCCAGGTCGCTTCAAGAGGGTCAAGATATTTTTGGTGTTGATTTTGATTACGACGACTTCGCTAAGTATGACGAAGACGAGTACGAGGAGGAATCGGAGGCTGATGAGTATGAAGAGGACTTCGATGGGGTAGAGCGGGAGAAAAGACCCAAGAAGCCCAAAAAGAAGACTACTAAGAAATCTATTTTTGAGATTTATGAACCCAGTGAACTAAAGCGTGGTCATTTCACGGATTTAGATAACGAAATTCGGAAGACTGACATTCCTGAGCGGATGCAGCTCCGAGAAGTTCCTGTTACTCCTGTTCCCGAAGGCTCAAAAGAGCTCGATGATGAGGCAGAATGGATTTACAAGCAAGCGTTCTGCAAGCCGCCCGTTTCCACTCAGGAGTTAAATGACGGTGGACCTCGCGACAGAAATCGCAAACCACCAAGCACTATAGGAAAAATCAAGCAAGCCTTAGATTTCATGCGAAACCAGCAGTTGGAAGTACCATTTATTGCCTTCTATCGGAAAGAATACGTACAGCCTGAGCTTAACATAAACGACCTGTGGAAAGTGTATCGCTACGATGCTCGTTGGTGTCAATTGTTGGCTAGAAAAAATAGTCTTCTGACGCTGTTTGAGAAGATGAGAAAGTATCAGTTGAGCTTAATCATGGCCAATCCAGAAGCCCCTTTACCAGACGACGTTAGAGTTGTAAAAGATGAGGACATTGACCGTTTGAAACTTATTCAAACTCCTGAAGAGCTCAAGGATGTACACATGCACTTCTTACTCTATTACACGCATGAGATCCCTAAGATGCAGGAGATGTGGAGGAAACAAGAGAAGGAAGAAAGGAAACAAGAGCGCATCAGGGCGCGAAGAAAGGCACTTGAAAATCTTGATGATGGTACTGAACCTCCTCCAGAAGAGATCGACGACGATGACGAAGAAGATGATCAGCCAGAGGAGCAGATAAAGCAAGCAGGCGATTCTGGTCCATATGCAATGTGTCGTAAAGCTGGTATTTGTGGACTGGCTAAGAGATTTGGCCTTAGCCCGGAACAATTTGCTGAAAATTTGCGAGATAACTATCAGAGACACGATGTCGACCAGGAAGCTATTGAACCAACAGAATTAGCCAAGCAGTTCCTTTGTCCTAAATTTATGACTGTAGACGAGGTGCTCCATGCAGCTAAATTTGTTGTGGCAAGACAAATCGCGAAGGAACCACTTCTACGGAAATGCGTAAGAGAGATATTTTTTGAGCGAGCAAAGCTCTGTGTACGTCCTACTAAGAAGGGTACCAAGGAAATCGACGAAAACCACCCTTGCTATGCCATGAAATATTTGAAAAGTAAGCCTGTGCGCGATCTAGTTGGGGAGCAGTTTTTGCGTCTTGCAATGGCTGAGGAGGACAACTTGCTGGAAGTGATTGTACTTGAGAAATTTGAGGGGAACACTTCCAGTTCTTACCTGGAGGAGGTTAAGCAACTCTACCAAAGGGACGAATTCTCCAAGAACGTGCAAGACTGGAACGCACTTAGAGCTGAGTGCGTTGAGTTGGCCCTGACTAAAATGGTTCTGCCCGACATACGAAAGGAACTTAAGTCGATACTTGTTACCGAAGCAAAGGAGGCTGTACTTAAAGCATGTTGTCGCAAGCTATATAATTGGATCAAAGTGGCCCCATACACCCCATCTTTCACGGAAGAAGAGGAATACGACTGGGAGACTACAAAGGGAATTCGTGCGATGGGAGTTGCGTATGTGCCGGACTATTCCCAGGCCGCGTTCTGTGCAATAACGAGCCCCGAGGGAGATGTGACGGACTATCTTCGGATTCCGCATATTTTGAAACGGAAGAATTCCTATCGACAGGAGGAAAAAACATTGAAGGAGTCGGATATTCTTAGCCTAAAAAATTTCATTCGTAAGAAGAAACCACACGTTATAGGTATTGGCGGTGAATCCCGGGAGGCGCTAATGATACAGCAGGATTTGAAGGAAATAATCAAAGAGTTGACCGAGGAAGAGCAGTTTCCGAGCGTTGCTGTAGAGATCATTGACAATGAGCTCGCTAAAATCTATGCAAACTCAAACAAAGGAACGTCAGACTTCAGGGAGTATCCTATACTACTGAGACAAGCCGTATCTCTAGCTAGAAAAATGCAAGATCCTCTTGTTGAGTACTCCCAGCTTTGTACTGCTGATGAAGAAATCTTATGTCTACGATATCACACCCTTCAGGACCAACTTGTTAAGGAAGAATTGCTGGAGCATCTCTATTTGGAATTCATCAACCGCACAAATGAAGTGGGCGTTGACATAAACCTAGCGGTGCAGAACTCTTTGACTGTTAATCTGGTGCAGTTTATCTGCGGATTGGGACCTCGAAAGGGGCAGGCGCTTATAAAAATCTTAAAGCAGACTAATCAGCGGTTAGAGAATAGAACACAGCTTGTAACAGCGTGTCACATGGGACCCAAAGTGTTCATCAATTGCTCCGGTTTTATAAAGATTGACACAAACTCTCTTGGAGACAGCACTGAAGCTTACGTCGAAGTTTTAGATGGTTCCCGTGTCCATCCTGAGACATATGAATGGGCTAGAAAGATGGCAGTAGATGCTCTGGAATATGACGATGAGGAAGCAAATCCGGCTGGTGCCTTGGAAGAAATTTTAGAGTCCCCCGAACGCCTGAAAGATCTTGATTTAGATGCCTTTGCCGTGGAACTCGAACGCCAGGGTTTCGGGAATAAGAGCATAACGCTCTACGATATTAGAGCAGAGCTTAACTCTCGTTACAAGGACTTACGAACACAGTTCCGATCGGCGATCCCGGAGGAGTTATTTGATATGCTTACTAAAGAAACACCAGAAACGTTCTATGTAGGGAAGATGGTCTTAGCGAATGTTATTGGGATTTCACACCGAAAACCTCAAGGTGAGCAGCTCGACCAAGCGAATCCTGTTAGGAATGACGAGACTGGCCACTGGCAGTGCCCATTTTGTTTGAAAGATGATTTTCCAGAGTTATCAGAAGTTTGGAACCATTTTGACGCTGGCGCTTGTCCAGGTCAGGCAACAGGTATTAAGCTCCGCCTTGATAATGGATTGTCTGGATTTATTCACATCAAAAATTTGTCGGACAAACACGTGAAAAATCCCGAAGAGCGCGTGCAAATTGGTCAAACTATTCACGTTCGAATTACTAAGATAGATGTCGAACGTTTTTCGGTCGACTGTTCATCGAAAAGTTCGGACCTCATGGATAAGAATCACGAGTGGCGGCCGAGGAAGGATAATTATTACGATCAGGATGCGGAGGATAAGGATGCACGCAAGGAAGACGATACCAAAAAGGTGAAAGCCCGACAACAATACATTAAACGAGTGATTGTCCACCCAGCATTCCACAACAAGTCTTATGCGGAAGTCGTGAGACTAATGGAGAGCGTGGAACAGGGCGAGGTTATTGTTCGTCCCTCTAGCAAAGGTGCTGATCACTTAACTGTAACCTGGAAGGTTAGCGATGATATCTATCAGCACATCGACGTCAGGGAGGAGGGCAAGGAAAATGCGTTCAGTCTTGGTCAGAGCTTGTGGATTGGAAATGAGGAGTTTGAGGACTTAGATGAGATCATTGCTCGTCATGTTAACCCTATGGCAGCGTATGCGAGAGACCTTTTAAATTACAAATACTACCGTGATACAGGTGGCGGCCTTAAGGATAAAATGGAAGAAATCCTCAAAGAGGAGAAGAAAAAGGATCCGAAGAAAATTCACTATTTCTTGTCCGCATCGAAAAATTATCCTGGGAAGTTCCTTTTGTCGTACCTACCAAAAGGCAAATGCAGGCATGAGTATGTGACCGTTACACCTGAGGGTTTTCGGTATCGCGGACAAGTCTTTGAATCATTGAACACATATTTAAAGTGGTTCAAGGAACATTTCGCAGATCCGATTCCTGGCAATACTCCAACGGTTACACCACGAGCTGGAGGATCTACAAGGACGCCTTCTTCGATGAGCTCGGATACACTACACAAGTCAAGTATGTCGTCCCACATGATGCATTTGTCAGTCACTGGACAAACTCCGCACTATCCGAATACGCCTGGATATGCTCAAAGTACCTATGTGCAAACGCCGTACACACCGAGTGGCCAGACTCCTTTCATGACGCCTTATCACACGCCTCACTCGTCGCAGACACCACGATACGGGCAGAGCACCCCTTCGCCTTCGTCCCATCTGAATGGACCATTTTTGCGACCTGGAGCTCCAGTCAGTACGGCACGTCCTTCGGGCTCGGTTCACTCTTCTCCTCAGTCATACGGTAGATCGCCCCGAATGGCCAACTCCCATCCTAGGGCTTATTCAGCTCATCAGGATAACATGGATTGGCAGAAAGCCGCAGAGGCCTGGGCACGTACGAAAGTGACAAGCACGCCGAGAGATATGGGCCGGGCCACACCTCGCGGCCCTACTCGAACTCCGCGGTACGACGAATTCCCGAGAAAAACTCCCCAGTACGATGAGCGTCCTTTAAGCAGAAGCAGTAGAGACTTCCACAAGAGTCCGCGCTCCGTGCGCAGCACGCCAAGAACGAACACTTCGCCACACTCGATGACGCTGGGCGATGCCACTCCTCTATATGACGAGAACTGAGCGCCGCAGGAGCATTATAGTGTATTTACCACTGAATAATTTTTATATTCGCTTTAGTTTCCGTAGGTTATTTATCTTTGGATTATAGTCTTACCTTTGTATCTAGGTTGAGCCGGGCGCTGTGGGGATAGGCGCCATCGATTTTTGTTTTATTTTCCTTCGCGGCTACTGATTTGTTTAATGAAAGTCTTGTTCCAATTATTGCGAAGAATATAAAAGAATCGCTTGCTGCCACCCCGCTAGCTCCAGCTCTTAGGGAGCGGCTTTTTAAAAAATTGGACACTATTTTCCCGTGTAAGACAGTGAGAGAGAATACAATTGCTATACTTGTAAGAGATTCGTTTTATAAAAGAATTCAAATTACTACAGATCAGTTGACAACAATAATAAAACCCATGGAAATTTACTCTTTGGCTTTTAATTGAACCTACTGAGGATTGATTTGGATATGGAGAGCATTGATCCCTAGCTGTAACCAAATTTAGTATTTCTTACGAATTGAGTAATTTCGATTAAAGAGCAGGAGTTAAAGAGAGATGGTTTATTTCATTCTAAGAACACCGGTGGCACTGACAGGAAACGCTGTGCTCTGAGCATTTCGAAAATAACGGCCGTGTTCGAAAATTGGAAATTGCATTGCAATCGCAATATTAATTAATTTAAAATATGAAGTTGAATACTGCAATTGCAGTGAAGTCTTACATTTAAGAACACGGTAAACATGGCGGTTCACTGATGCCTTTGGTATTCATGTCAGCGCTGCATGGGTTATGCCCTGTTATTGTACCTACTAGAGCCCTAAACCACAGTGAGTAAAAACTCCAGTATTTTAACTCTCCACTTTTGTGCGTAATCCTGTATAGAAATTGGACCAAATCATTCCAAGGATTGATTCTATTTATGTGCCTTGCCATATAACCAATACAACCCTTCAATGATGCGGAGTTAATACCAATCATCAGTTCTGGTCACATGGGGTAGGTTCCGCACGCTTCTGTGATTTTCAACCCTCATTGGCCTTTATACTTTACCTGGTTTAAATTTATTAAGAAGTTAGTAAGATGTCTAAATTTAGAAGTAATTTACAAAGTCAACAAACATTTAAAACAGAAAAGAGTAATGCAAAATCCATCTGTTCTGAATCTTGTTTATACCGCAGCATATATATAATCCAGTCAAGATGAAGAAGGGTTTATTCGGGATCAAAAAGTAAATATAAATCTCTCTTGGTTCACGTTATCTACCCGGGAAAATTATGTTTTCCGAGGATACTGCGGGATAGATAAAACTTTTCCGTTTTCGCTTTTCTTCCGTTTTTTTTGGCTTATTAAAAAAAATTTATATTTTATATTTCGTCGAACATAGGAGTTAACACGACTACTATCTTAAAATAAATTCTCAAGACCAGCAGAATTCGATCTCTGAAATTCCCTCTTCAAATCAGATTTCAATTCCAATACAAAATGTAAAATGGGAGAGAGTGACAATTGGAGCCTCTCCAATATAACTCAACCCTCCAATTTTAGGAAATCTACGAAAAATGAAAACAACAAGGAAGGAAAATAACGAATTAAGAAATGAAGAGCTACCACGTTCTTCACGCACTCCAGATTCTAAAATGATTCCCCCATACACCGCCTTTTTCGCTGAATTTATCGCCTATACACGTGGTGGTAAATTATTATAGCGAAGAAATGAATTGTTCAAAGGAACATGAAACATTTTGTCTCGCGGACCACGGTGGAGTACCACACACCACCAACTCATTCAAAATTTAAATCAAAATTCGAATTCGACAATATAATACAGCAGAGCAAGACCAAACCCACGTCCGTGGTCTTCAACTGCTTCATCTCGAGGCATGGTTTTGCCTGCGTTGGATTATTTTAAATTATTCGCACAAAAAAGGGGAGAAAATTACCAAATTATTTTTTACTAAAAAATTGTTCCTTAAAAAATAAACATCATTATATTTTCTATAAGCTAGCCCGTATACTAAACTTAATCTACTATACAAAATTATCTAATTAATTAATCACTCCTTTAGGGTAGTAAGGCCCTATTTTAGCAGCATATGCCATCATAAGTGCAATATTGGTTTGCTCGTAATTTCCTGAGAATAATTCCGATTTTGGCCCGATTGCAAAGACGCCTACATCTTCACCACCATGTGTCTCAGATGAAAGTGGGACAGTTGCCATGTACGCGTAGTTAGAGTCCTCGAAATTATCCTGCGAGAGATCTCTTCTTGGTCCATTTCCTGTGAACGTGTTATAGTAACCAAGTCCATTCGCATAAGAAAGAGTTGTGTATGGTAGGCCATCGGAACCTGTGTTTCCACTTAGTCCCAGAATATCTCTTCCACGAGCCTATAAAAAAATAAAATGCTGTTAATTTAGAAAGTCCAAGGCTGGCATCCATATATATATATATAAGATAGACAATCGAAGTTGCCATTCAAATTTACTTGTATAAGGTGTACGGCACAATACTTACAGGATATCCATTGATGGTCATTGTGTGCGAATGATCCGAGGTGACTACAATCAAAGTTTCGTCTTCAGAAGTAAGTTCCTTTGCTCTACGGATTGCGTTAGAGAATTCTTCAGTGTCTTCGAGGGCCTTTCTAGCCTTCGTATCGTGGTGGGCCATGTCAATCCTTGCGCCTTCAACAAACAGGAAAAATCCTTTGTTTTTATTCTGTAGTAGTTTTATGGCAAGCTCAGTCATTTCAGTAAGGGTTGGTTCAGTTTTCTCAAGCCCATTTCTCTTCAGATCGCCATGATATGAGCAATGACCAGCATTGAAGAGTCCGAGCAAGTAGTCTGTATTTTTGGTGTTAACACGCAATAGTCCTTCCCTGTTCCAAATGTACGACGCATTGCCCTTTGCTTTTCTGTCTTTCAACCACTCTTTGATCAAATCTCTTCCATCCGTTCTCAGCCCTGGATTGTTTTGTTCGTCTTTAACTTGTTTGTCCCGAAAATTAGCACGACCTCCACCAAGTACCACGTTAAGTCCTTTACCCACTGACCAATTCAAAAGTTGCTGGGCGATGTCCGTATTCACATTGGAACTGCATCCATCCTTCAAAATTTCATCGTCATTTTCCCAATTGCGATTTGCAGTGTGTGCATAAACTCCAGCTGGGCTTGCATGAGTTACACGGGCAGTAGTCACCAGCCCAGTCGCCATCCCAGCGTTCTGTGCCCACTTTGCAATACTCTCGGTGAAGGTGGAGTTGTCTGCACCCTTTGTGCAGTGATTCTTGGGCACATTTGCATTTACTCCTATCGTTCCATAGTTGCCTTTTACCCCACTCAGGTAGGCAGTTGCTGTGCAGGCCGAGTCAGCTACTTGAGTGTTCACACAGTACGTCTTGGAGAGCCCGAAATATGGGAATTCTTCAAAGGACAGTTTCGTACTTTCACCCTTTACAAATGTTCTCGTTGCGGTTATTGTGTGAACGGACATCCCATCGCCCAAGAACATGATGATGTTTTTCGCCACTTTACTCTTATTTGGTGACTTACTTAGCTTCGATTTGATGTAGCTTTGGGCTTGGTGTTTCCAGTATTTACCAACTAATTCCTCTGGGTTCACTAGGGCTTCATCTGAAGGAAGGCTTTTTAAGAGCGGGTGGAAATCGTCTTCATCGTTGGAATCTGCAATTTTTTTTACAATGTAGCTACTTTAGAAAATAGGTTCTTTGTTATTGAAAATTATTTTACGGCTGGCCCTTAAGATGTTTTAAAATTTTTAAGGGGTGAATAACACGTAATTCAGTTGTAAGAGTCACGACGAGTGATATATTTCGACTTCGATAAGAAGGTTAGTGACTTTAAGCAGACTTGTTGTATATTTACCTTTATCTAGCTCAAAGGCGTGAGAACAGAATAAAAGTAGACAAAACAGCACCGTACTATACATTTTCGCTTGTTCACACCTGGGCGACTCTGGAGAAACTGAACCTCGACTATTCAATTAGGTTTGAATTAAAGATATTTGCACAATATCTTATCAGCATGTCTCGAGCGTGGCCCACTTAAGATTGGGGAAAATCAGCGAGGGATTGAAACTCAAGTGAAGTCCTTCTGTTTTTTAACTGATATAAATAAACGTTTGTGGTAATCGTGGAAATGTAATTGTATTTCCTGTGAGCACGTTCAGGAACTGGCCGAAAAGAATTATAAGAAATGTGTTATCTTGGTTTTAAAGAAAACTGGTCAAGTGCAAGTTCGTAATAAAGATAACGATTTTATTATTGATTCTGCGAGTTAAAACGGAGAAGAATGTCCGTGGTTTTTAACATAACTCATTTTATGCAAAATAAATTTCAGAAGAAATTATTTGGATTTTTATGGATGGTCTTCTGAATGCATGATCTTATTTGGCTCAGCGTCACATTGTGATTTGTATCACAATAAATGTATCAAATCTATCTAGAGGTCGATCGTTATAAACTTTTAATATTTTAATCTCTTTATAAATCTTCTTAATTTTCCTTAACTTTTGTATATTATGAAAGTATTTAAAGTTAAAATGTATGCCCCATATATCTCTTGCGGAGATTAGCATGTCACGTCTTCGCCCAAATTTCATTACACTCGGATCATAATCCACAGACCCCTAAAATACCCAGTCCAAAAGTTAACATCCATATTGCATCTTGGTAAATTCTCAAAGTATTATTTTGAACACTAATGCATACATATGTATGCTCGTTCATACATGAGGTACATCATAGCATAGTCGTCCAACTGTTGTCAGATAATTTTTTTTCCTATAATTTGTAGGTAAAGCAGGAATAGCCGCGAAAGATTTTATACCAGTTTTGTCAGACACTGAAAGATTACAGATTTAAAAGATCCCAGACCTAAAGCATTTTTCCTCCTAAGAAATAACTTACTTTTTTTTTACTTATATATATGTATATGTATATAGTATCCTCTATGCAGGATTGATGGAGCAAGCGGATGATTCCATAGGAAACAAAAAAAAGCAAGCAAATGATAAAGCCGGATATGGGAGTTGGTAGTGAAACGGTATATCTTCCTCTAATGGGGAATCACTGGAATTTGGCATTGTGATATATAACACTGCTGATGTCGGTATTCTGGAACAAACAAATGAAAAATCAACACAAATCAATCATTCAAATATCTAGCAGCACTAATCCTGGAATTAAAGAATGATTAATTAAAAATGTCTAACCGCATCATTTAATTGTTTCCTTATTTATTATTTAAACCCCCGAACCGCAACACTGTTTCTAAGTAGAATTATTGCGTTGCGGCAGTAGTACCTAGTGCACGTACTTTATAGTTTCTTTCAACAACACCACCTGTGTATACAAATATGTATTGATTATCTATCAGCTACTTTCATGAAAAAAAGGGAATGTTCATTGCAGTATTTACTCAGTTGGTGATAATTTACAGATATTCACGCAGTTTGTGTTTCTTGTATTAAGAAGTATGCAAATCAAACTTAAGGTTTGCATATTTCACTTAAATTTAAGTCTGCACTTTTGATGATTCTGCAGGTACTATGTCAGTATTACGGATTTGATGGGAAAAGAACAATAGTTAACGGCTTTATCGTGCCAGAAACATCAGTATTCAAAGACTACTTGTTTAATCAACATTAAAGCTGCCCTCAATGTTTAATATATTTAATGTCAATGTTGTTTTGATACTGTGCAAAAACATTGGGCCAGCAAAATTTTAACAAAATTAATTGGCTCTCATACATTTATAATAGCAAAATCGTCTGTCATATTGATTTGGTAAATTGCCGTGCGTCTGTACCATGTGGTACAAATGTCTGGAAATCCGGAAAAATGTTTGCTTACTGAATTGTATCTTGCATATGACAATCGTATTTTCGCCAGCATCAAACAATGCTCTGATCTCGATTAACGTCATTCTGCCTGATCAGCAGGTGTGCTTTGCATTTCGGAACATATTAATTCTTTCAAAAGGTCACATCCATGCGAGTAATATCTGATTATATTTAGGGAATATTTAGCCATAGAGTGAAATTGTAAATTGTTCATAATTGTTATCATTGGGCTTGACTGTGTCCTTTAAAAAAGCAAAAAAGCTCAGTAAACAAAAACAAAGAATGATTCGAGTCCAAACATTTAAACCCATGGAGTTCAAGGCTTGCGTACTGCGTAAGTATAACAAAGGCTTCCTCCCAGCAGTTCAGCGTCATCCAATACTGTTTACCCAGCTTTAAAAATTTGCTGCCAGCGATGTGCCATGTTGTCCATTAAGTGATTTGCGCAAAACCATCTATAATCCTGTTATAAAGACTTGATCGGAACCCCAAACAACAGTTTTCGCACAATTCCCCAGCTGATAAGATGCTCATCTTAATTTTGATCTCCGCCCTGAGTCTGGCTTGCAGTGCTCCCCTTGAAAAATTGCCGACATTGGGAATTATTGGTGGAGAGAGAGCTCAACTGGACTTATTCAACTACCAAGTCTCAGTTGAGCGGTTTGGAGGTCATCACTGTGGAGGTGCCCTCATTACGCCCAACCTGGTTATAACCGCCGCCCATTGCACCTATGGAACGGCTGAGCACTACTATCAGGTTCGCGCAGGATCGGCAGGTCGGGAAGTTGGTGGTACCATTCATCTTGTTGCTGCTATCAAAAATCACCCAGACTTCACATTTGAAAAGTTTGAGGGTGACATCGCTGTACTCAAGCTAGCTACTAGTGTAAAGTTGGGTAAGAATGTGGGGGTGTTGAGCATGACTAGTGCCGAACCAGCAGCAAACTCCAGTGCCAGGGTTAGTGGCTGGGGAGTTACTGAGGATGGATACTTGTCAGATGAACTTTTATTTGCCAACGTAAACGTCTTCAGCAAGAGCTATTGCCAGGACAGGTTGAGCGAGTTCACAGAAAATATGATCTGTGCTGGACAATGGAAGGGCAAAGTTGATGCATGCCAAGCTGATTCCGGCGGCCCACTCGTAGCTAATAAAAAACTCGTAGGTGTTGTATCCTGGGGTGATGGATGCGGCCTAGAAAATTTTCCCGGTGTCTACTCCAATGTCGCCAAAATGAGGCCTTGGCTTGATTCTACTATAGCTGAACTTGTTAAAAGAAAATGAACAAATATATTCTGCTTCGTTATTGTTACACCATACAGTTTTATTAAATTTACTTAATTACTTACTTAATTATAAAATTTTTTCCTCTCTGTTTATCCTGGATAATCTCAAGAACGGGCTCACCGATTTTCACTGGAAGGTAGAGTATTTGGTCGGCATTTAGGATATTTTTTTGCTCAGCATATGTTTTGGGTTCCCAAGGGATAAATCAAAAAACCTCTCCGCGCATGAAACAAATTCATTCATTGTACAACAGTTTTAATTTACAACTACAGAAAACCCCGGACAAGGCCGGGTAACGCAAGTTAGTGATATAATATAATAATAAGGATAGGGGGTCACTTTACCCATTCTAAATTTTCCACTAATTCTTTTTTCCATAAAACTGAATATTTGCCTTTCATAAAATGTTTGTTGACTGAGTATTTGCCCCTTACAAAATGTCTAAAGGAAAAAAGAATTAATGAATAAATGGAAAAAATGACCATGGAGAAAATGGAATGGAAAAAATGCAAGGGAAAAAATGTCCATGGTACAAATGGAATGGAAAAAACGGAAAAAACGTCCTACAATCAATAATAAGTAATTCTGTGCAATGAATTTTTGTTATTTATGTCATTAAATAAGTAATAAATTTATGTCGTCATAATTTACTCGTATTTACAAATAATTGCATTTTTTTTAAAAGCATTTTTGGATTCCGTTTTCAGCACTTATTATTTTTGAGCAACTACTTTTAAATTATTATAAAATAAATAAATAAAATAAAATTGAAATTCAATAAGAACATAAAAAGGATGCCTAATTTAAAAACCCAAAAGAGCGGATGAGTATGGCGAAGTCAAAATAATAAGTTTCTTTTTCATAAAACCTTGTGAGTTCAGGGTCTCGAATTTGAAAATACATTGCTAGAAATGCTATCTGGTGGTAAATTCGATATTATGTATTATATATTCCATAATAATAAAGTATGTAGAAAGATTGTGCCTGTGCATACACTTTAAGATTACTGAACTCGAAGCTTTTATAACAATTTTTGAATTGATGATGGTGAAACCAATATGGCAACCGAAAATAGTCAACGTTAATGGGTTTCTATGAAAATGGATACTTATGGGCTCTCAGCCTTCGAATATATACCCTTAAAATTAGGGAATTTTAGACGGAGGGTCAAAATTACGAGCAAAATCTCTCAGTTTCAAAGGATTCTATGAAATAATGGGCTCTTGGTGGGGATTTTCAAGTGTTGCGGACTTCACGCCTGCCTTACAAATTTCTTAATTCGAAATGGCGTTTAAATTTGCTATAGCTTGTGTTTTTAATTGTAACTTCAACGCCCGGTGTGGATCAGTCTTCAATAAAATTTAAATTAAGTTCTTCATTGTTGTATGTTTTCGTTATTTTCCTTGGGTGGGGCCAGTCTGTTTATTAATAACAAATATGTAGCGGGGATTTATACATCTCGCATTACTTTAAAAACGTTGAGTCATACATTAAATATTTCTTAAAGTCCCTAAACTTATTTCCTAATTCCGGAAATGTTCTGTATAAAATTCAGTCATCAAAAGACGCCCTCTAAGCTTATTATCTACTAGTAGTATTATCTCAATGTACTTCCCCAATTTTTTCCGATACCAAGCACAGCGCTTCCCTTGTTGTATAACGTGATTTCTAATCAACAAAGCTCAATCAAATCAACTACTCGTGGACATCGATCGTACTTCAAACCCTTTTCTACTTGTACGCTTATACCGCTTGACCCTAGATTTATTGTAAGTATGTACTTATAATGTGAATGCACGCTTATCGGAACTTATTAATAGACCTGTATTCGGTGAGCGAATAAGTTTCACAGAGCCACCAATCTAATCAAGACCGTGATTGATTGATAGCAGATAAAAGGTGTGAATAAAAAACGAGTGGCGTAGAGTTACACTTCACAGTACGAAGAATGGCTGTGTCGCGTGCGTTACAGGTGTTACTGCTGATATTGCCACTTTGCGCGAGTAAAATACTCAAGGAATGTAAAGAGACGGAAAGTTGTTCTGGCATTGATGTGGAAACTGAAACATATAATGACGAAGAGAAAACTTCCGACTATTGGCTGAATGGGAGTAAGGAGTTTGTCGAGCAGAAATTGAAGATACAGGAGAACAAAAATGTGGCTAAAAATGTGATATTTTTTATTGGAGACGGTATGTCCTTAGCGACGGTTGCCGCTACTAGGCTACTACTGGGTGGAGAGGAGAAATCGTTGACTTTTGAAAAGTTTCCTTACACCGGCCTGGTGAAGACATATTGCTTGGATAAAACTGTCCCGGACTCCGCAAGCACTGCAACGGCTTACTTGAGAGGCGTCAAAGGAAACTACGGGACAATCGGTGTAGATGGGCGAGTCAAGAGAAAAGACTGTGACGGTATGCTGAATAAGAAAACTCACGTTTACTCAATAGCCAAATGGGCGATGGATGCTGGAAAATCGGCGGGGTTGGTGACCACAACAAGAGTAACCCATGCATCACCTTCAGGCGTCTATGCCCACACTGCTGATCGTGATTGGGAAAACGATTCGAAAGTTAGGAAAGATTGTGGTGCAAGGAAGGTTCCTGATATTGCGGATCAGCTAGTGAATGGAGATGTTGGGGGTCGATTGAAAGTGATATTAGGAGGGGGAAGACGTGAGTTCCGCGACATCGGTGCAGATCCCGAAGAAGGGTACAGAGGAGCACGATCGGATGGACGAGACTTGATTAAAGAGTGGTTGGCTAAATCCGGAAGAAATGAGAATCGCACGTATGTTTATAATCGAGATCAGCTTTTAAGAGTCGATCCGGGGAGGACGGATAAACTGCTCGGATTGTTCCACGGCACTCATATGCTGTACCACCTTGAGGCGAAGGAACAGCATTTGGAGAAAGAGAAACCAACTCTTATTGATATGACTACAAAAGCAATTGAAATGCTTCAAAAGAGCGACAGGGGATATTTTCTGTTTGTGGAAGGTGGAAAGATTGATTTAGCTCATCACAAGGGATACGCGAGATTAGCGCTGGATGAAACCGTCGAGTTGTCGAAAGCAGTTGAAGTAGCTAGGAAGATGACAAACTCTTCAGATACTTTGATTGTTGTCAGCTCTGATCATTCGCACACCATGAGCATATCCGGCTACCCTGTAAGAAGAAAATAACTTTATTATTTGTATCTATTTAAACAAAACGTTTCCATTCTAGGGTCGCAACAATGATATATTTGGCGTTGCAAAAACCAGCAATAAAGATCACCTACCGTACGTTACGCTAAGTTACGCAAATGGTAGAGGTTTCAGCAAGTACTACAACACGAAGACAGGAAAGCGAATTAATCCCCTCAAGATTAATAGGAGAAAGATTAAGTCTCGATTCCCATCAACAGTTCCTTTAGGTACAGAGACGCATGGTGGCGAAGACGTTGCCGTATTCGCCTCTGGGCCATTCGACCACCTGTTCACTGGAGTTTACGAGCAAAATGTCTTACCTCACCTGATGGCTTATGCTGCGTGCATTGGAGATGGGTATAAAGCTTGTGATTAAATGTTCTCGCTATTCGTGCACGTGTTGAGGTGAATAGTAGCATTATCACAAGCATTTTGGTAGCACGTGTCTACGTTTGCCTGCTATTTGCTGTGTTGTTTAAAACTGATATGTTTATTGTAAGTAGTTTTAAGATTTTTATCGTTAACTAGAGCTCTCAAATACAAGTGATAACGGAACGCAAGTGTTTTATTGATTCCAACTCTGATTTGGGTGAAGTGCTCGGAAGTAGATAAGAGCTAATCATGTCGGCTGAATTCTTTTGTATCTTTTTAAATTAATTATGTACTTTGGCGTACGTTTCTGCGATATTGCAATATTTTGGTTAAGTGGCAGTCTTTGTCAAGATCCCACGATAATTGTGAGATATTACGCGGTAGCATGTCCTTTAAAATGTCTTTTTATATATAAATCGCGGTAAGTGTGGAAATACTTATGCAGATAAATAGCTAAGAGTCTTAAAATATATTTAGATAGATAGGTAGGTACTCTTTGATATATGTCTAATCAAACTGCGTGATATGGATGGTTTATAAGTAAATAAAAAAATAAAATTAATGATAATGCCGTTTTTCGCGGTGGACAATAGGTGCGTAGATAAATGCCAAGAAAACTTACGTACGTGTAACGTACTACCATTAACTGTAATGCAGATTTTTTTAAATTCCGCAAAAGGTTCTGTACGTATAAATTTGTATATAATTTAAACGTGTAGATTAAGATAGTAGTTGTTTGACGTGAGTTTGATGGATGTCGCTGCGTTAATTAGATCGAAAGTTAAAAATTAAATAGTAACTCGAAAACGGTTGAGATTCCCATCCTGTCATACAATTCTTTGTTTGGCTAGGTGAGAACTATCACCCCTACCATTTTGGTATTAACTGATACACCCTGTATTTACGGAAGTTCAGTTCGACGGATGAAATATGATCAAAGAAATTTTTTTATGACCATATAAAAGAAATCTACTTCACCTTCAGAAAGACCCAATGAAATCGCTTGATTCATAAGAAAGTTGAATGGCAACCTGAAAACAGAAATTTTCTTTTGGCAATGAAAATTACATTTTAGCTAAATAACTTAAGTGCAAATTAACAATAAGACAATGCGTTTTATTTCCAGAATTGAATCTTTGTGTTAAATTGTTCTTTTATTGGACGCATTTCCTAGAATATAATTAAGTACAATGTGATGCAATAATGAGCCTCTTAGTTTTTTAAATGAGCCACCCACCCGTAGCGTGATAAAACCCCGATCTATGGCCCTCGTTGCCTACGAACTAATCAAAGTCTGGGAGGACCCCTGTAGTATATTAGCGATAAAATGATTATAAACTAGAATAACTTGCGATTGTCTACACTCTAAAGTAATTGTTCGCAATACTTGTGTAAGGAGGTCAATGTTAAATGCTATCGTTATCTCAGTGTTTGTTAATATCACCAAAAGCGTAGGTAAAAAATGCATCAGACGGTATGATATATGTACATACTTCGTGATAAGGAAGGGGAATCTAGTACCTCTGACACACATAAACTGGACTGGGTGTTGCTCTGTAAACTATGAGTCAAGTTAACATTTTAAAATGAAATCACTTGGGGTTATACAGAGTATTGCTAATACCTTATAGAATATTTATATCCCATGTCTGTCCCGGCGATTATATGAGAAAGACACATATAAAGAAAGGCAGTGTCTATTTGCATCAAACTTTGTGTGTGTCCGTACGACTACTGAAATCCGCGAAATGCATCGCTTTCTGACTGAATATTGCCTTTTACAAAATACCCAGCAGGAAATACAGCAAGTGCTTCCACTGGGAGGTTAAGAGGAGCGGTTCCTGGACATTGTGAATCGGAAGTAGGTTTTCTGCAACCTCCAGATTCTCATTGGTTCCTTGGATACATGTGCTGAATTTGTTTCAAATGTCAGTTATCGATCGTTAGTTGTATATGAGTTATGTTTCTTATATTTTAGCGCCTAAATACGGAAAACTTTAAGTTTTAATGCTCTCAAATATTTTAAAGCAGACGTGTAACCCGTTCTCGTGGTTATACAGGGTTGAACGTTACGTATGCTTTCGAATATTTAAGAGCACTAAATCTTTGAGTTTTCTGTATTCAGGCAGACCACCAGTCACAAGTGCTTCCTTCCCACTGCATTCTCTTTACATGCTTCAAAAGCCCTTTTAAGGGCTAAAACGTACTGACTGACTTCAACCAAATAAATATGGCTACTCTGGTTACTGGCTTAAAGGAAACAACAACAACATAAATAACAAATTGTGGTTAGTAGGAGAACATAAAAAAAACTCTAAATGTTTTAATTTTGGATTTTTATTGTTTCCCCATTATAAAAATGGTTTACATAGTTTTTGTTATACTTTCAATAAATTTCTATACATTACATGATGCTCAGGCATAAGATAATAGTACATACTTTGATGGAGTTACATTTTATATAATCATTTCTTTACCATTCGTATGTCATTGCAGCTACAGAAGTGTTTCATTTTTTTTCTTCAATAAATATTTAATAAGGTCTGCACTATGCATATTACATGTAGAGTTTCTTTTCACTTCAACTTTTGCTCTGTTGATTTTGAATATTGTGACACAGATAGCCTAATATTATGGTTTAGCTTTAATTCATATTTTCTTTATTTCTGTTCTATTTGATTTTGATTTGAATATTTTCGTTTTTTTAGGGCTTCACTTTCTTCGAATGGTTAGTGTAAAAGTAGGTAATGAAAACTAGGCCTCCGATCTACATGATAAATATGTATTATGTGTAAATACACATATAATAGGAATATTTCTGATTTTGTTATGCTTTTCTTAATCTCAGCATTACTACTTTGGCAAGGTATCATGTAGATTTTGTAAGGGGTATCGTGGTGTTGTATTTTGACAAAAATTAAATCTTATAAAAATTTTTTGTTGAAAAACTTTCAAACCTGAAAATATATATAAACTTTGAGGTGTGTAGATAGTTCTTAACTATGTATTTCAGTTGTTTTTTAAATTAATGAAACTAATAATATTAAAAAGAAGATTAATAAAACTCGCAACTCTGTTTTGTTAGGAATGTTTTAAAAGTAGTCGACTTGTTATGGTATAGCCTCGAATATTATATGAGGTCTGTTGAAAAAATTTTCAATAGGGTACAAATATATTGACAATGTTTGATAATGACAAAAAATGATATCAAGTAGTAAATCAATATGTGGTTTGACCTGGAGTTAATTCATACCTAGTTTTCCTTGAATTGGTGGGAAAAAAAAGTTGGTATAAAAAATAAAGAAAAATAGTTTCAAACAGACCTTACGCACACATTTTCCTTTATAATATATCATAGTTATAGTTTCTAGCCTTTCTAAAACAAATAAAAATTATATTTTGTATATTTGTCAGATACCTATTCTTTTAGTTATGCAGGAACTAATTTAAATGAAGAGTTCTTTCTAATAACAAAGAAGTTACAAGTATAATTCTTTCATTTTCGGACATGTCACTTCCATACATAAAGTTGGATCCGAGTCTAAGTTTCCGTCTACGTCTACGTGTCGTCATAACGCTTATAACTGCTGTGTGTATGTACTAACGCCACGGCCTAAGAACCTATGTATGTATGTTGATCAATACTGGGCGGAATTTGGCCTTAAGGCAGTTAGCAAAGAAAGTGAAAGGATGCAAGGATCCTTGCGCCTTTATATGGAACACACCTCGGTTAAAACTTAATATTTTTATTTCACCTATCTATATTCCATAAATAATTTTACTACATGCTAATTTTGTACGTCAAAAGTAATGAAAAAGTGCCTGAGATATATAGTAGCAATCTACTTCATATAATTTATAATTGAGAAACTAAGCCAACTAAGAATATATGAACACTTCCTTCGTTGTAGTTGTTATGAAGATAAAAGAAGTAAATTCTTAGATAAGCTTGAAAATGCGTATTCTACCAATTATGGTAGATTAAAAAATTTCCTTAGTAATGTGAGAAACTGTCATAACGAGACGTGTACGAAGACGATAACTTGGATTTGGACAGTCGATTCGCTTCCAAAAGAAAAGAGGAACAAATTAATGTCTATATCATGACTGATTATGAAAGTACCTCACTCTATATATGTATCTCCACGTTATATCGCTTAGAAAAATAATTCATTGTAATTTTACAAAATATATCTCGTTAAAAATACTTAAAACATATAAAAATATGTTCTTCTGTTACTTTTTGTCGATTCTAAATATATGTGAACGGCTTGTTTTTTGAGTATTTCCTTGTTGAACTTTTGATTTACATCTTCGGTAGTTTATCCGGAAGACCAACCCTTCGTAAAAATAGGTGCTATCTTCACATTTTTCTTAAAAATTTGTTCTCTTTAACTATTTGGTAACTTTCAATCAGAGGAAAAGTTATCTATTTCTTTCCTTGCTATTGTGTACATAAAACATTTGTGAATTATAACAAGTTTTTATCAAAAAGAACAATATAAATATGAAAAATTTGTTAACAAAAACAATTTTAAGAAATATTT
Source organism: Neoitamus cyanurus (assembly GCA_947538895.1). Taxonomy (NCBI): domain Eukaryota; kingdom Metazoa; phylum Arthropoda; class Insecta; order Diptera; family Asilidae; genus Neoitamus; species Neoitamus cyanurus. The sequence goes on from OX384543.1 coordinate 38,110,082, forward strand.
AAACTTTTCACTTTATTCATTAATCTTATTCAAAAATTTTATGCATTGAGTCTGAAAGGTGCATTATGTTTTTTCGTCTTCTTTGAAAATTCGACGTACATATCTGAGAAGGTTGTAAGCTAAAAGGTAACAAGATATTACCCTGTTAGACAACTATAATGTCTTTCATTGTTTTTAAAGTTCTTGAATTTAAGTTGAATATAAAAAAGAAAACGTGTTGTTCACTTAACTATGAAATTACATTTTTTACTACAATTTGAGGAGTGGTTAAGAGACAAAATTCGGCATACTCTTAACGATAACATCGAAACATTTACTTATAATTTACTGTTTTAAAGTGGGATTAGTTTTATATAAGATCGACAACTAGTGGCGTATGATATTATCGAATGCTATACTACTCCCAGTATGCTGATATCCCGCGTAAGTTATGATCTACATATAACAGTTTTGAAGGAGTCTAGATATATGGGAATACACACTCAAATCCTTTTCATACATATGTTTGTCAACAACTTCTAGGCTTGTACTTGTATAGACAATTTTGTAAATCTAATAGGGAAATATTTTTTCTATGAGTTGAAAAGACCAAAACTATGTTAAAATTGTAATGTAATTTTGTTCCTTAATGCTTAAGTAAATCAATACTTACAGCATCCGAAAATGTTTGGAGTCAAAACTTCTTTTTTTATTTTTTTTTTTATTTTAGTATTTGAGGTCCAGCCTCTTATGTAAATAGTTATACTCGTATAGATAATTTAGTTTCGTAACGTCTAAACTGTTGCAAGAGAATATTTGACACCGGGCTATTGATGGGCATCATAGTCATCATCTTTAAAGTCTAACTTTTGCAAGACTTTTGACCAATATTTAAGGTTCAATTGTCGAATTAGAATCAAAATTTTTTTTGGTTGGCTTTGACGTTTCCTTAACAGGAGCACTGTTTTGGTAGATAAGCATAACCTGAAAAACACACATATCCACACATCGTAGTAGGTCATAATACCTAAGTAGTTAAGCAATAAGTGGATATCATACGACACGATTTGTCGAACTTACATAAATTCACCAATTTTAATTAAATTGTTTACCTTTATTATTTATCTACGATTCTATCATATTTTATAGTGTATAATATAAAAAAACAAGAGCACGCATACACCAAATACATCTACTCAATTTTGTTTGAGTTTTGTTAACACTTTTATTGTTTGGTTAAATTTATTACACACCTATCAACATCCATGCCTTACGATGATTAAAGATTTTCCCTTTTTTCACTACTTATGGTATTACATATACTATAACATTAAAGTACATTTATAAGCATATTTTGAAGCTAACTTAATTTAGAAAATTACAATTTTTGCAAAAGTTCTTTATCCCTTTCATATAGTATATGCTCGTATTATTTAAATTAAGATAAAGGGCTGTATTTAAATAATATTGTTCCGTTTACTACATGTATTTTGGATATTTTGTTATTAACGATGATAGTCGAAGGGACATAATATGCTACTACATATACATATATGCAGTACTGTCGCTAGCGCATATTTTCTCACAAGGGCTAGTTTCTAAAATGAAGAAATAGAAATGACGCGTATCGTCACCTTTTTGTTTTATTAAAGGAGTGACTTACATCAGCCGCATAATTAACATGTGTTAAATAATATTTTTAACCGTTATCCTGATATTTTGTCAATAGATCGTTAGTGATAACCAATTTTCAAATAATGTACTTGGAGTCATAACATGAAAAACGTTGAAATATGCTTCACACATACAATACATATACATATATATTAACAGCTTTACTATTCACTATTGAATAAAGAACTTGCAGTAGTAAAACTAGAAAATCTAAAAGGTTTCACTATATTAAAAGAGAAGCTCGCTTTGGTGGTCTCTTAGAGTCCCAGAGGAAGGCGTAATGAATCTATAAATAGTACTTTTTTAGAAAAAAAATATATAACTGATCGCAAAGGCTTTGCATTTTCTCATTGTTCACCTGAAATTGTAAATATACTCATTTTGCTAAATTTTTCTAAGTAGCTTTACAGCTCGTAACGATTTATACTAGAAGTTTGATCTTATTTTACAGTTCTTAATATGTTGTGGTACACGGAGGATTTTTTATTCTACGTCATCTGCTTTTTTTATATTACAGGCCGATGAGTGAAATTTTGCTTTTTAAAGTTTACTACGCGTGCAACGAGGGTTCTTGCTTTTACAAAATACTGAAAGTTGATTTAAAAGAGCAATTTATTGAACTCTTTATTAAGGAAAAACTATAATAAAATAAATATTAACCCTTAATTAACGTAGTGCGGTATATGTGACCGTGCCATGAAATCCGAGTTAATGTTTTATTCATTTCTACATGTTTGGTTACTTCTAGCATCGAAATTAATTACCTAGAAATTCGAATCGAAGTTTTAAGACAGCAAGAAGGGTACACAACATCATCTTGCAAATATGACAACATTTCACAGACCTCACTACATGAATTAGGAGTTAAGAATTTCAAACGTGAGTTTCTTCATTGAGTTAAAGGAAATGAGCTTTGCAGTTTCAATTGATTTTATTTCGTGAGGTTAAACAATGTAGGTACATATGTAGTTTCATTCAAGGTACACATGGCAATAGGCAAAATGTAAAATCATTTATTTATTTATTTGCGAATAGGAACTTGCATTCACCTGATTCAATATTAAATTATTAAAATGAAATAAAAGGAGATACTTGAATATGAAGAATTGTAAATGTTAAATATAAAAAAAAAGTGATTAATTTTAAAGTAAAGTAAACGATAAAACTCCATTTAACCTGTAATTGGACAAAAGTATGTATAACAAAATAATTTATCAATTCAATCAATCAACGTTTGTTGGTGCACTTATGCATTTTTAATATTTAATAAAGATGGCGCCCCTAGGCAAGAATATGATAACTTTGAAATCAAGGAAGAATTTGGGTAAAAACTTTCGTTGCGTGCTACCTTTTCAACACTTCTATGGTTGCGTCTGGCCGGCAGCATAGATGGTCCCCAGAACATCCACCAGTCGTCGCAAGCTCGCAGTGCTTTGTGCGATCTCTGATCTCAAAGGTTTTTAGGCTGAAGAATTGTTCTGTTGGGACATGCCAGTTTCCATTGTAAATATGATAGCATTCGATTCGTTGGTATTCACGAATATTGATTTAAATAAAACAAAATCCGACAGTCGAGTTGATTTGCTCACCCAAGTCGAATATTTGTAGAAATGTAGGAGAATCTGGTAAGGATAAAACTCAGGACGAACTGACGCGGCTCGACATTTAGAAAAGTTGCCAAAATTAAATGAACTAAGTACTGTTCGCATAGGCTTGCATAAAATACTCCCGCTATCTATTTTATGTTAGGTGATAGTTATTATTAATATATCCTGTATCAACAAAAAAGCAGGCCAACTGGATCGCAAAAACCGCCTTATTATGGATCTCGGAAACTAAACGTTTTCTAGCTGAGACATACTTCATTTTCATTTCTATACGTGTAAATGGCGTCTTACATGTAAAAATTTGTATCAGCTAGAAAAACATACATTCTCGTAGTTCACATCAATAGCAACCCACTTTATTTTGGCCCATGCTTTATATAAATTTAAGTCACCTAAACGTGTTTGTCAGAGTGCAAGGGAGCAAAGGAGCCTGAGAAATTCTTAAGGGCTTTGACTTGAAATTTAGAAATTAATGAGCCGGAAAGTTATCAATGGAAGAGTAAATTAAGAGACCTCCTGAAATGTGAAGAAATCGTTGGAGTAATGCCATCCAAAAGAATACTCGAAATATGTACATATGTACTACGAGAAGAAATATAGTGAATATCAGCTGAACACGAAACGCCATACTTTACAGGGGCAATTTCATAACGATTTCGTTTTCGTTTAAATATTTTGATACAAATAACATAATCATATACTCAGTTATTTCATTTAAAAAACATCCACGATCTGCATAAAATGATTTTTATTGGTTCGCTGTTACGTTAGACAATTTTTAAAAATCTCAAATGGAGTGCCCAAAAGTTATGCCATATAAATGAATACTAACTTTTAGTACCTTAAATGGCCATAAAGGTATCCAAATATCTTGAAAAAACGCAGTTGAAAAAGTTAAAATATATAATACATCTGTACAAGAAAAGCAACAAATGCGAAATTAAAATAACTTTTATTTTACAAGTTTCTATTGCAGTTGTTCGGTAGGTTTAAGGGTTTTCAATAATGTAAAACTGTGTATTTGCTACCATATTAAGGTAACCTGTAGGGCAAGGAATAAACAGGAAGAAACGCACGCTTTTATCTAAATTTATACATACAATAGATACATAATTCGCTAGAATCATACTTTGATAAAAAATTGTTATATAATTCAAATATAAAACATTTTCATTTAAATTAAGGTAGTTCAATAAATTTAATGTAAAACTATGAGTTAACTGTTTTATGTTAATTTTTCGATAAGCTTTACTTTATACAAATACACATAAATGTTACTGTTACTCTGTTACATACACATGAGTTAGTCGGTCCGATTAAACATTTAATAAATTCTTAGCGTCTTTTTATGCTTGTTCATCTTTTAAGTAATAGATTCTTCACTTTAGTCTATTTATTAAACATTGTTCAGCTATATAACTTAAGCATTTCACTTTGAATTTATATTACATAGTTACAATTCGCTCGGTTAAATACTCATTTTGTAGTAATTTTTTTTGTTTCATGATTTTTGGACTTTGTTTTTGTAAATTCTTTGTATAATCGTCGAGAGCTCCTAAGGAGTGTTAGAAAATTCTTATCGGTAAAATTGTATTCTGGTCCATTAGTTTCGAAGCATTTCCACATAATGCATCCAGACTTATTTGGCCCTTAACTTTTGCATATGAAAATCTGCTTTGTCATATGCAAAATCTAAAGGTAGCACATTCGTAGCCCGTTTATTCTTTTTTTCTCCCTCGACGATTACAAAGTTTGCACTAGTTTTTCGCAGTCAGGATCATCACGAATTCTGAAAAGGGAAAAATGATTACATAGCTACTAATAAATATTTGCGGTTTCTTTTCAAAAGATCTCTTCTGGTTTAAAAATTGTGGAAAGCGATGTTTTATTAGTCATACTAGAGATAACGTATTAACGTAGATGTGTAATGCCATAGAACATTTTCGTTGGAGCTTTTGGGTTAGCCATAAGCGAAGAGATTCCGAGGTTTTCTCTTACGGCATTCTAACAGAATTTTTTTGAAAACTCGAGATTTTGCTGATTGCACTAACCGCACTTCGCGTCAGTTAGTCAGTAAGCGCAGTCTCGTGTATCACACACAGGGTACTTCGGAAAAGGGGTGTCCCTCTGCAGAATTCGATAAAATTGAAATATGTCACAAAGCAGGTCATTATGAGAATCTTTTATTTTGGACATATTTTTCGAAAACGTACAGCAAAACAGATACAAGCAATTTTGTGTATGTATGTAAACTGTGGAGATAATTCGAAAAAGGGCTTCTCTCCCTGTCCTATTATGATCAAAATAAAATATGGCATTAAAGAGGTCATTTTGAGAAACTGCCACGAAAAACTACAGGAAAAAAGATTTTTTTTACAAGTTTTGCGTTGGTGGGAAGCCAGAATCCCAAGAATTCGATCAGAGCACAAAGAAATAGGCAGTTGGTTCTTGCCGAATGACATAGGTGCGACATTTCCTGTTCACAAGAATAAAAATGGAAATGAAAGGTTTCCGCCACCAAGATATCGTATTCATCCAAGAGTCAACGACGTGTGCGCTGAAGGCAATTCCGGAAAATGTGCTACAAAATCGTTCGAATAAATTTAAATTGCGTCCATCATTGTATTCTTTCAATACGACACTATTTTTATTTAACAAATAAAACTAATATCCCGAAAAAAATCAATGCACATATTTTATTTGTGACTGTGTAACACGTTTTACCAATTGTTACACCAAAAGATTCTCTCTCCACATTTTCTTTAATATCTAAAAGTTCTATTTATGTATTTGCTGTGTATATTTTTGTATTGCATACAAAGTGTAAATTGTTAATAGTACAAAATATGATAACTGCTACATACCGTTATAGTTGACCATGCCATCACCATCCAAGTCGGCTTCCTTTATCATGTCGTCTACTTCCTCCTCAGATAATTTTTCACCTAAATTTGTCATGACGTGTCTTAGCTCCGATGATGATATAAGCCCGTCGTTGTTTTTATCGAACACTCTGTAAATGTATATTGTGCAAGACCAGAAGTGTTGAAAACTAGAAATAACTACCTAAACGCCTCCTTGAGCTCATCTTCGCCGTCAGCGCCTTTCATCTTCTTGGACATCATCTGAAGGAATTCATTAAATTCGATGGTCCCGTTGCCATCTTGGTCCACTTCATTGACCATATCTCTGAGTTCAGTTTCTGCATAAACAGTTTGGAAATTTGTGAGCGTCTGAGAATAATCAACTGAAATGTATATGAAATATTATACCACTTGGTCGCTGTCCAAGGGATCTCATGACAACTCCAAGTTCAGCCATCGTAATTGTGCCGTCTTCGTCCTTGTCGAAAAGCATGAAGGCTTCTTTGAATTCTGAAAGAGAAGAGGAAGGGCGACATTGAGGCATTGTGGTCCATTCATGAGAGCTTATCTGAACAGTAATAGAGCAGAAATATCATCCTGGATTACCGTTGACGATACATGCGGAAAAAAACCGTGGCAAAACGAAAAGAGCAGCACCACAGCGGGGATGGACGCTCTGATTTTCATGGATTTCCGGATTTATATCCTTGTGGAGTGTCAAAAGAAATGTTCGCTCACAGGATGTCTTTTGGTTGGTGAGGATATTTTCTTTTTTTCCAATTTAAAATTTGAAATGGAAAAGATGAAAGAGGTTAGGGGCGACGTGTGGCACATACAAATGCCAGGCGAGGAGATTTATAAGGCACGTCCTCTGATTAAAACTACTTTTTCTACTCGACAGATTCGATGACACGTTTCGATGCACTTCCTTTGAAAATTCAGGAGGAAATTCAAACCTTGTGTAGCACGTAAAAAGAATAAACATTCCTTACGGTATGGCGTGAGCTTAAATAAAAGGCAATTTATGGGCGTGCATAATTTGCCAAGAAAAACTATAGGGGAATTATGGCCGTAAGGACAGTTGGTTGGAAGCAAGGCCGACTCTCGGGTGCTGACATTTTTCATGGAGCTATTACGTGTCAGAATGAGTTTTGGCATCAAGTGCTCTGAAGAAATGCTCCAAAGTTGAGCTTAATTTCCTCTTATTCAAATAGGGTCGCAGAGAAAAGTTCGTCGGCAAATTGTAATTAATTCGCTGTTCGTTATTCGGCGCAGCCCGTCCCCGGAAGCAATTCAGTAATAAAATAAACGCGCCTTTTTAAAGCGTAAATCGCAGCAGGGCCCCTCGTCGTTGGGGCCGGCGAATATATACCATAATATAAATTATAAGGTATATTAATTCCTCCCGGAATGTGAAACATTTTAATAATAAATTGCTGCCGGGAATATCTTCCGGTGTTATTTTATTTCTGCCAGTGAGCGGACTAATTAACCATCAGGTCACTTCAAAGGGAGGGGGAGCGAAGTTTACAACTATTGCCCATTAGAATAACTGCCGGACAAATACTGAAAACGTTTCGTAAAAAGGTAACTTAGTTTTTCTCTTGAAACCTTTGAAACTTTGGTGGTTGCAGCAGTAATGGAGCGCTAGCTTGCTTTAGCATTCCCTCAAGTGTTTAGCAAATACGCCAAGTTTTAAAACTGTAATTGCAATTTCGTGCCTCATTGAGTTTGCCAAAAGGGGGTGGAAAATTCTTAGGCTTTGTATCTTTCGGCGTTGTTCAATTAAAGGAATCAGTACACACTTAAACAAATAAGGAAATCCGTACTCGTAATTTTGCCTTTGGATATTTGGATGATGTGAGAATCCGAACAGTGTAGTAAAATTATATATATGTACTTAATTCGGTGTAAGGAGCATTTAAGAAACATAAAAAGCCCACCGTTAATATAGTAGTGAAATACAGTATTCCTTAGGGAACAGTTCTAGGTTTTTTACTTTATCTTATACATATGTATATGCATGTCAACGACATGTGTAGGATAGAAAATGGGATGATAAAGGGTCACATCGCTGCTTTTGCTGACGATACAGTGATGCTCTTCACTCAACTTGTCTAAAACAATTTCTATGACTTAATCGGATGGTAATAAAATAAAAATACAGGCAAAGTAAGAATTGTGAACGAAACGAATCATTGACAATAAGGTAAAATGGGTCAAGAAAGTTTTGCTTTTACGGCACTTACACGCAAGCTCTGCTTTTGTGAGTGTTAGCTTGAGAATTATTTTGTTAACATAGTTGGTAAGTGATTAAACTTGAAAAAAAAAGGTTTAATATGGCAGAGCAAACATATTTTTTTAGATCTTCACTTAGAAAAGTGGCGCATGTGAGTTTTCGAGGCATTCATTTTAAATATGGTATCCAATTTTTAAAAGTCATCAGACCGGATCTAATATTTGTCCAATCGGCGGCTAGTTCTTTTCTACATTTTATTACAACAGACACCTTTCTGTAGGAAATATTTAGAGAGTTGTTGTTGTGTGTAGTAAATTCAAGTTGCCGCGGTTAATGAGAGGTCTCTTGTGACTAAACCCTGCTTATTTATTCTTGACCCAATTCTAGACAAGGCGACTGGGGGCCGTATTTGATTGCTGCCGTTGCCGATCAAGGGCTGCATATAGTAGCCGAGCACATACTCTGCTGGCACCTCTTCGAGGCAGACTCGATAGGTATCATCAGCCGTAAGGCCCCAGTTAGTGATAGGAACTGGAGTTTGCCTTGCTAGTGGATGACTGAAACTTCGAAGCACATTTTTGCCTACACAGTTCATTGTACGTAAAAAATGGAACAGATTATTTTTTTGGGGAATTTCATTATCTTTTATTTTTCATTATAACCTTCTCCGAGCCATAGGAAGCACTATATTCGCAAATAAACCGTTCTTTGTGTACTTTAACTCTAAATAATTTAACTCTAAATAACTAAAAAAAAAAAATTAATTTAGTGATCTCGTTTTCGAATTTTAATATTTTATTGAAAACACTAAAATAAACTGATAAAAAATGAAGGATTTACTCTTTAAGATTAAAAATCTAACTTCACTGGACTAAACAAGAAATAAATTAAACGAATGGTTTCTGGTTCATATCTAGACTAAAATTGCTTTATCATGTTTAGCGTTATTATCTTGTAATACTAAAATGTCTACTAAAATTTTAGGAAACTCCGATTTACGAGTACTTTAATGGCCAATTAGCACAAAGTCGTCAGTTATTTATGCGAACCTATTCATGATTTCAAATAATTAGCTTGAGATTTATTTGCTGTGTTCTTAAACTAATTTACGGGAGTTTTTCGCGGCATTCAAGATTTAAAATTCCTCTGAATTTATTTAATTAAATCACAACACTAAGAGGCGCGGCGTGTTGTTGACTTGACATTTTCCTTGGCATGTAAATTATGTACACAAGTAGAATTCGTTTATATCTTGAATAAGACAAAGGAAAAAAAACATTGGGTTCTACGTGTGACTGTGCCCGTAACACGCAACGGGCATTTAGGCTTAGGCTTTTCGATCGCCGTGTGAATCACGCAATGTGTGTGAAATAAACTAAATCAGAAATAGTAAATACTAATCAGCTGCAAATTCTCTACCGACAAGTGTTTCCGATTTGTTGTTTTAAAAATACCAAAAACACATCGCGTCGGCCTCGAATGCGAAAAAAGAACGCAAAAGTAAACATAAACAGCGAGAAGTGTGATTATGACTTACCGGCAACCTGTTCCTCGGATAGTCCATATTCCGACTGAAATGAGAAATTAAGAAAGCGCCATTATTTATCATTCTTGTAAACAAAACAATTAGGGAATTTGTTGACTACTAAAATACTTTTGGGAAGTAACGCCGAAGGTTTATTTTTCTGCGCGAAAACTTACAGAAACTTGGCGAATTTCGTCTTTACTCGTCAAAGTTTGCAGTCTTCGGTATTCTTTGCTATAAGTTTCCTCAGACTCATTTAAGGCCATTTCAATTTGTGGTGTTAGAGTGTAGCAGTAATACAAAACTATTAACTGAGTTTATTTTGAGATCCGTACCGCAAATTTAGTTTGAGGTTGTAGAAAATACCATGCCGACACTTTTTATAGTCCGACTTTGGGCATATTTATTTTGCGAATCAACACAACTAGTAAATGCCCAAAAACGTAAACACTATTTATTCCCGGAGAAACTATAAGAAAGCACAAAATTCGACACTTTCTCTGGACGTGTTGACACCGAGCGATCTATCCGGGTTTTTTGTAGATAAACCGATGCCAGAAGAGATCTTTTGTGATCATCACAGGAGACGTTAAAATTAAACACTTGGCGGCTTTGATATGCCATGGGAGAGCGTATCTCCAATACGCGCATGTAAAAATATACTTTTTATTTGTTTTCCCACGTGGACACCTCAAAGTTGCCAGATGTTTCAAATCGCAAAGATTTGCATCTAATCCGTTTAATTAATTCTGCGAAAAACGGACTGTGAACATCTTCGCAGGTGGGATATAATTAGTAATGGTGAAATCTATGAGAAGCTCTTAGCACTGAATTAGAGGCTTTGTGGGTCTTTTTTGTAAGCTATATATTTTACATCTTTTCTCGTTTGCTATATTTTCGTATTTCTCCTGTTATGCTCCTTAATATTATAGAAATTCTCATTTTCGATGATTGATGAAGGATTATGCTTAGTGTTTTTCCCTTCAAAGAAAACCAAAAGAAAAATTTTACATACATCAATAATACAACATATACAACACAAGACAGACGAAACGATTTTCAAATAGTCATTCGTATTATATATATACCGGTTTAATTCGTTCGCCACTTCTGTTATCAGAGGACAGCGATAATACCGCACGTGCATTTACGAAGGTCACAATAAAAAAATATGTCAAAAGTAAGTCTTGGCTTTTTTAATTACGTTTATTTTGTTTCCATTAGAGTATGTTTCGTTCTGCTGTATTAGTCGTCCTGTTCTATTGGTTTACAGTTAAAGGTATCTGTTTCTAAATTATTTTAATTGTTTAGTTATGTTTGTAGTACCATAGATCCATAGATACAATAATTCCACATTCAGGGAGAATCCGGGGGCCTAAGTAACACGTTGTTGGTTTGAATTAAACTACATAAATAAAATGCTTTAATGCTATACTGTCTCTGTTACTATTCTCAAATGGCCCATAAAAATATAATATAGGTGTGAATGCACATAGTATGTATTATATGTATGTCACAAGGAAATTTTAAGCTATTTGGTGTTTGTGCATTAACTAGGTCATTGGCGACAAAAAGTTATAAATGTGCCTCCTATTTTTAGAATCTCGCGCGTGGATCACGAAAGTGCTAATTTGTTGCAATCTCGAAATTCGTTTCTGAAAGGATTGTTGGAGCTATTTTTCTGGCAGCAAGCTGTAGACATAATTTTTTTTACTCGAATACTTTCACGGACATGTGTTCCTTACCGAAACTCGGTCCGTCTTAAAGAACCAAAGTTATTCCCGTCCCCATAAACTGGCATGAACTTACTTGCTCCCAGCAGAGGACCGACCGACGACGACGGACCGAGCAGCACTCATACCCACTGGCCGTCTCCTGCCATCGATGGAGACACATAATTCATGCAAATCGACAACGAATAATTTTTTGGCATCGATAAGAACTTTTCTCATTCCGCAAACGAAACACTCGGGTCGGGTGGGTTCTTTCCGGCGGAAAAAAGAATCAATTTTCCGAATGAAAACAACTGAGAGGATAAAAGGAAATACTTGGCAGTGATACAGGGGCACTCCCCGGACCGAGTGAAATATTTTGCAGAGAAAATTAAACGAAAAATTTAATGTCATCTCGAAGGAGCCCAGCAGAGAAAATTTGCTTCCCAACGCGGAGGGCGATACGAGAGGGGGAACATTATTTTTGGAAAACGTTGAAAAAAATTGCTGAAAAAGTTGTTTTTATTCTGCTCCGTTGGTTGGTCTGCTTGCCCTGTCAGGAAGCACTGAGCTCTGAAAAGCAGCAACTGAAGGCGAACTATTGAGGGGAATTCTTTTCACTTGGGAAAACTAAGTCGTCTCATTTGTGGGCTCTTTCACGTGATAAACGTAACTATAAATTCACAAAAGCGACTCAGGGCTTGTAAATATAGGCGCGCTATTCATCCGTTCCCCGGGGATTTTTTGTGATATCCGAGAGTGCACGGGGCCTAAACGCCACCTTCTTTCTGAATATTATAGCTCAAGAACACCTTCGAAGGTAATTTTTTAAGGAGAGAAAGTGCAGCCTTATCGTGCAGCCCCAAAGTATAAATTCACCACAAAAGCGACGAGATAAAAGTTTCGTTCTTTCATCGCATCGCTTGCTCATGCAAATCTGCTAAGCAAAAATGGTAAAAATATCATCGGGATGGGGCGCTGCACCGGTCCCATTATGCACATCACATGCTGCTCCCTGTGATACAGGATGAACATTTGCTCGCTGGCGAAGCCACCAAAAAATACGAAAATCGGCCGCCAACAGGAAGATATTTGAAAGCATTATACTAAAAACTTAGTGACCTAGTTCGGGCATTTTAAAATCAGCTTTAATCTCGTTGTTATGCCAGGGGAGGCTTTTAATTCCACTAAAAGTAAAAACAGCAAAGGCAACGCAGATTAAACCTACGTTCTTCTAAAGGGCTTTGAAGCGGAAGGCTTTATTGTCGCTCTGTCGCCATCGCTTAGCTTTTCCAACCTCAGGAACACGCCGGAATCGTTAACATTGGACTTTCGTTTATGTGTATTTAATGGGTTTACTTTAGTGCGAATGCAGAAGAACTAAAACCCCAAAGTTTTACAGTTAATGACGAGTTTGAATTCAATCAATTCGTCAATTCGTCATTTCTAGGATTAGCATTTATCTTACATTTTCCACGCTACACTCCGAAAGAAAATTTATTTATTATGAAGACCCACTACAAAAATTGAGAAAATTTTAGAATGACAATTCGCAATTAACAGGATCATTTTGATTTCAATCGTCCGTCAGAATTGGATAGAATGACATGTCGTTTGAACCGAGTGGTGCGACCTGCCACACCGCATGAGAAACAAGTTCCCAAGTCATGTTATCTTTCGTTTGGAGAGATAACATTGGCCGTCGAGAAGTTGCATTTCGACTTCTTGCTCTGTTTTTTTTTTTTTAACCACTCTGCGACAATTCATCAAGTCATGGAAAAAATTGAACCTCTTCCGAAATTTCCTCAATAAAATAAATAATTAGGTACTCGATAATTTAAGAGGTGACAGAGATCCTTAGTTTGTTTTTTTTTGCACTGCTTTTATTTGGTTGTTGCTCTTAAATTCCTTTTAGGCAGCAATGCACAGACATAAAATCCATTTGCTCAAGAAACTTGCCAACAAAGGGCTCCACCAAATCGCTAACACGATCGCAATCAATCGTCTCTAGTTAACAGTTTTGTTATAAGAAGCACCTTAACAAATTTCACAGCAGAGAGCCTTAGGGACGGCACTGAGGCATAAATCAACCCTTTCAGCATCGTCGTACACTTCTCGCATGACGCGAAAATTATGTTCGAGTGCCTCTCCTAATTAATCAAAAGTGGTCTGTGCCAAATTGCGCAACATACAATAACCAGACTTACATCGGTGCCATGTAGGCAATTGTTCTGTTCAGGCGTTCGTGCATGTCCATCGCACATCATTTCACGTGTCACTATAAACACGCATAATCGGTCCTCCGTCGGGGGTCCCAAACATACAAATTATTTCGATATTACTTCCAATCAAAGCAGTAACCTATGCTAAGTAGCTGCTGACACATGCTGCTTGTCTGTTCGTGTGTCATGAAATCCTCTGGGAAACGTTAAAAACCAATCGATGGATTCAAATAAAAACGAAGAAAATTCCCCAAAATGACTACGATGTCGGAAATGCTGCGGGTGGAGGAGAGACAGTGTTGGGAAAAAGATCCACCGCACATCCCTTTCATCAATTTTTATACGGATGAGCGAATAACCCGACTCGCAGAATAGATTTCTGACTTCATCTTAATATTACAATAGAATTTCCTTCGGAAGGGAGAATCACGTCTTTTGTGCATCTTGAAAACTTCGCAAGAACAGACGTTGGCCTTATGAAAACAGCAGCAACAAGCAGCACGTATCCACTACATGACAAATTATATCGGGGTATTAAAAGATTTTGACGCATATGTGAGCGGTTTCGTGTTAAACAACTGCAAAGGTTTGGCTGAAAAAGTTGTATTTTCTTCTACATACAATATGGCGTTAGATGGAAGGCACGCTGTGAATCTGGAGCGGCCTTACAAATTCTCGCAGTCGATTCTGATTTATTTCACGCTTTCCATTGATGTATTTGGTACAATTGACTTTTAGTTTCCACCCAGATATTTTAAAACATGTGACTGCTGTTAGAATTCTGTCTGTTTGGATGTATGTTTGTTGCTCCATTACGTTGTAATAATTGTAGTTGCTTCCCGATGGTATTTTATGCTCCAATCATTAATCGGCTACCGTTAATTTCGGCATATATAGAGCTCTAAGACAATCTAAGCAATCATTTGCATTTCATAATATATATTAGTTACAATATTATGTAATTCAAGATGATGGATTTTATATGGAGAATGCAAATTTTCAGCTTCAAGAGTTTATAAAGGAGAAAAAGTATATATGTAAGTAATGAATTGAGAGCCCTAATTTTTTTTTTGATTTTACTAAGGCTTTCGACGGAATTGCCCGTAACCTCCTACTGCATGTAATCAAGCTTGATATTAAAATTAGTTTAGATTAGTAGATCAGGTAATTTTTTAGTTGTAGATTTTACGTGTGCTCTTCGTATGCTTATATTTTTAGGAGTACCTCAAGAGTCCGTTCTGAGTCCAACACTGTTAAGTTTACTTATTAATGCTACAGTAGTACGCTCTGTAATGCAACATTAGTGGTTTCGCCAGCCGTTACAGGGAGATATTGATGTTTGTACCTAGGCTTACAGAAATTATGAAAAAGGCGAATTTACAATACATGTCACATAAACTGTCTGGCACTTTTATTCTTAGTGGAAATACTTGTTCCTTTAAAAAAAAATACACGCTCAAGAAATACGCGTTTTCCGTAGGAAGAATTATAGTAATTTCGAAATAACAAATTTCCGCCTTTTGAATAAACATTGTGATTTTTGTGAATTTGACAAGCCCATAAATTAATTTATGAATATTATGCTAGCATTTGTTACCAGATTAAATTGAAGGTTGGAATAATCTATTGTTATTAGTTAAGCAATTCTAAGACTCAATAATAATATTTTTACTTACTTCCCAACTATTTTATTTACAAATTTGTTTGAACTTTTCTTAAGTTTAAATTGTGTATGGTTATTTGTTTGTTTTGAGTAAGTTAACAGATATGTTGTAAGTGCATTAGAAAAATCTATTTTCAGAAATATGTATTTACAGTGTACAGCATTAAGGGAAGCTTGACACATTTTAAATAATAATTTTTATTATTATTACTATTTACATTATAATTATCACAAAATATTTACTTACACTTTGTTACTTTGCTTTCTTCTCTTTTTTTGTCAACCACTAGCATATTAAAATTCCGGTTTTTTTTAGAGTTACGTCTTACGTAGTAAAACGTCATGTCCGTCCGTTTGTCTGTCAAAGGCTTCTATAGCTTCTACAGCTTGTGAGCTATTGAGATAAAATTTGTGTAGATAGATGCATCGACTAAATGCAATTAGAAGCCTGAACACATACTTAAAAACAATTTTGTTTTCGAGTACTTTCCTATCATGTAAAGAGGGAACGGAAGTTATTTTCACTAATCCCATCGAAATCAATCGTTCAAGAAATATTTTTCTTGAAATAAAACACGGTCTTGTTAATTAACTATGTACCTACTCTATAAATCTTCTGTACCATTTGATATTAAATGCAATAAAATAAACTCAATTATTAGTTACTAAAGTACCTTTATCTTTCGTGTTAACACGGAATGTCTTAATTACGTAAACGTGTTGTTTGTAGAAATGGCGTGTTAGAGGGGCTTGCTGGTTGATTTTTGTGAGGCTGTAGCATTGCTAACTTTGGTTGTACAACGTTCACATTTTTATTTCTAACATTATCCACAAAATTACGGAATTGTTTCTTTTTAGCGTATTTTATAAATTCCCGGTATGAAATAGCCCTTAATTAGAGTAATTTGTTTTATACGAAGAATAGACATAAATTGGTTAATTACTTACCAAATCTATTGTGACGACCAAATCGTGCTGTTGGTGCTTCTTCTTGGGTTTCTTCTGTATCTTAGTCGTTGCAGCTGGTTTTGGTGTGGCAGATTGCTTCGGTGTTGAACTCTGCTTGTTATTTCCAGCCGCCTGCTGCTTTGCCGGTGCAGGCTGTTTAGCAGTATGTGCGGTCGCTTTAGTGGGAGCTCCACCCTTTTGTCCGGGCCCAGGCGTTTTATCTCGTTGTCCTGATTTCGGATTGAGATGGCCACTTCCGTCAGCTGGCTTGTTGCGAGCCTACAAAGACATTCAATTATGAAATAACTGGTGGAAACTGAAACTCTGCAAATCTCTTAGAAATGTTGCAGTCAATTTGCTAATTACACTACTCCACTCGACGAAGGGAGGGAAATTGCTTGTGCATGTAAACTATTAAAAGTGGGAGGGCAACAAGTGCACACAAGAGGCTACACCGTCGGCTGTAATTTTTCCTTTCCATTCAGGCTCGTTAACTGCAAATTGTATGCCTTTTCAAAGGGTTCCGCAACTCTTTAGGTTAACAAGATTTTAAATTTTGTGGAAAATAGCTGCAGGCTTTGAATTGATTCTTCTGAGAATAAAAGGCCACCCATTTTCTTCAAATTACGAAATTACAGCACACCAAATTAAAACCAAGGTGAAGTTTATAAACTCTCTTTACATGCAGGCAATGCTCGGAGAATTTGAGGGCGAGAGACTAGGCCTAGATGCTAGATGGTATTGCAGTAATTGTTCTCATGCATGTCCAATTGTGTATACGTTTTAATGTATGCTTTGTATGTCCATAATATTACGCTGATTCCAAGAAAAATTTACATATGTATGTTGCCCTGCCTCTATGTAAAAAATAAGGATTGATGAAATAACGAAGAATGTACCTACGTATTGATAAATTTGTCGAAAAGTTATGTTTTTTATTTGAGGTGGCTAATAAGGAAAACAAACAGTCTGTTAGTTTTATAATGAAGCAAAGGTGGAGTTAGTTAACAAGTACGTGTAGATATCAATCTTTTGACCTTGTAAATATTTAATATAATGCTTCTAGTTAACAAAAATGCTTATACAGTTTTTGCTGATTGATGCATACTAGTTAAAACTCTCGATGATTCTATGACTAACATTTGTAGTTACTTACAGTGAAAGACTACTACCAACTAATCTGTTATTAAAGAAAATAGTAAAGTTTGTGAAATACTTTAAAGCTTGTACTTTTCCTTTAAAAAGGA
The DNA here is from genome assembly GCA_947538895.1 of Neoitamus cyanurus. NCBI lineage: Eukaryota > Metazoa > Arthropoda > Insecta > Diptera > Asilidae > Neoitamus > Neoitamus cyanurus. The sequence goes on from OX384543.1 coordinate 38,127,762, forward strand.
TTTGTTTTTAAATTTTCCTACCACCAGAATTGATTGAGGTATTGGAACGTTATCTTCTTTGAAATACTTGTAATGGATTATTTGCAAAAGAAATTTTGAAATTCTAATTTAATTTTGCTCTACTTTGAAATTACGTAAAAATCCATTTTTTAGATAACCGGCTAGTGGCAATAATATTGAGGAATGGTAGAATCATAAGGATTGTGTTTTTTAGTTAAAGGTAGTCTCCCAATTTCGACAGATCCAATTTTACAGGATGTCCATTTCTGTAAAAATATATTGGTCATTCATTCTTTTGTAATAAGTATAGGTACTTTATTGCGATATACTTAAAGAGTGATTTAAACAGTGAAAAGCGGTGTGGAAGCCCTATGCTCCTAACTGGAGTGAAGTGGGAAAATAAATGCTCCCCAATGAGGAACCACCCAGTACAACTAAATAAGAATTTTCGAAATCGATTAACGCGTTACGAAGTTACGCGGGAACATACAGTTCATAAGACAATAAATAGATATATAGTCAAATTGATAAATTTCTCATTTTGAAGTCAGTTGAACAGTAAATATATGTTTTTAAAATTCATTTAGGTCATAAATCGAAAAGTTCCGTTTACAAATAATTTCACTTTGCTCGAATTCAAATGATAAGTGGTTTTATATTAAATACTGATTGTAACTAGGGTGAACCAGTATTAGCTGAGATGATTAGTTAGTACTAGATTTTACTAGTCAACTAGGTAAAACTAAAGAAAGTTTTTTGTAACCAGTCTACAATACAATTGTGAAAATACTCTTTGAACTCGCAACGTATACCTGTGTTAAATTAATCTCACTACTGTATTTCGTAAGTTTAAAACCATTAGGATTTATTACTATTATGAATATTAACTCTCGAGAATATAATGAGAATTTTATTGAATAGTTTGCTAATATTCATAAATTTCGCTAGCTCTAAAAGTGTCATGTCCAATAACTCAATGATAAAATTGCGCCGTCTAAATTGCACTCAAAGTTATGCAGAAAATTTATTTCCGGCCGGGATGCTTTTAATTTTTCAATTATCTAGTCACAATTTGAACGCTTTTCCATTTTTAACTCGCACCGAAGACAAACTTCACGCATCATTAGGCCAAAAAGCAAATGATTCATGACGAAAGACGACCACTTCTGCATGCACGTCGCCGTCGGGCAGGCAGCATACATAATGCTGTGTATGTGTACACACACGGGGCTGCACAAGAATTTTCCAAGGGTAAGCTCTGACCTCATCACATTTTCTTCAATCAGAAAAAAAGTTCTTTTAAGCAGCTATAAGCTGGTAAGTTGGAAAGCAGCAGGGAGAGCGTGTTTTCCGCCGGAAAGCACAGCACCGGGAAGATCATCATCATTTGCTGCAGCGAACAACAGCAGTCCGCCTTCGCCCCCGAGCCGAGCGGAAAGACAATTTTTCACATAAGAGAAATTAACCTGGCACATAATTTTTGCGTGATCTAAGGAATTTTCCCCGGATAAATGCTGTGTCCCCGTGCCAATGAAAACTTTAGTCTTTTCTGCCCCCGCACTGGGCCAGAAGGAAGGCGTCTCCGGTACGCCAGATGTGATCTGCTCAAACTGAAATAAAGTGCCGCCGGGCGGCGAAGGAATCGGTGCAGAAGAGTTTGTTCTGTGAATGAAAATGTAGCGCCCGACTGCCGAGGAGCTCTGAAGCCAAGGCCTTCATGTGGCGGAATTAAATTCACCTTTGCGGCGGTTTTTGTTTTCAAATGCTGGAAAAGTTTATAAAGCGGAATGCTGCACCTGTGCAAGGGAGTACGACGTTGCTGCTGCCGTGGCAAGCGAAATATGGGGCAGATCGGTTTCGGGCTTCTGTGCAGTTGGGCTTTCTGGGCGAATAGACTTGGCCTCTCTTGGCACTTTGACTGTTTTAATCTTTATGTACAAAAACTTCGACAGGTATAGTGTATTTTGGGTAAAGACCAAATGGGGAATAAGAACACATAGGGGACCTATTTTTTATGCTGTCTTTAATTATATCCCTACAAATGCATCTTCCTAGTATAGTGAAATATTTTAATGACAAATAGTCTAGTCGAAATAGATGCAAAATAGTTGAAACTGCGGAATAATTCACAGAGAAGAACTGAAAATTGGTACAAGTCGTAAATACACGATTACAAATGAAATCAATCAGTCAATCAGAAAGTCCCCACGATCTGACTGACAAGGCCAAAGTACAAAGGTAAAAAATATCGATGTTTCGCACATTTCTCTTAAACGGTAAGTGTTATCGTAAAAATAGGTCATACAAAAGTTGTAGAACATATACTTTTTTTTCCTACGAATCACCATTCCTGAGATATCTCGATTTCAAACATAGAAAATACTAACATGCACTCATACGCCCCCCGCGGTCAACCGTGAGAGTTAAAACAAAAATTATAATAAGCAAACTTGTATTATAATATTCGAAGCGCCCTCTATGCGGGTATCATCACTTTCGTCGTAGCTGCAAAACAACCCAGAAAATGGCCAAGCCGTAAAAAAGTAGGAGTAGTCTTTTTCTCTTCTTCCTATATTTCAAAGACATCAATATAGGACTTCCATAATAATTTGGAGGGGTCAGGGCGGTTCATATTTTACGACTGGGGCATAAACTACAAAACTAAAAATCGGTAAGTGTAAAATGTTTAAAAATGCATTTATGTCACGCAAATTCAACTTAATTTTATCTAAATTGGGTCCAAATGGGTTTATGAACATAAACATTTGCCATCTTGAGTTCGAAAAATTATACGAATATTTAAAATCAGGGACCACAAAAAACTCCGCATCTTCTTCGTCATTTTGAATTTTTAAATTTTGACATCATACTGATTGATTGCATTTACAAAACCTATTCAACCCACAAATGTCAATTTCACTTCAGTTATGCCTTAGGTAATCGCAACTCCTTTAGGACTCACGAAGCTAGGACACGCAGCGGACATAAATACCCACAGCGAAAATAAAGAGCCTAAAAACGATATCTCTTCATCTCATACTTCTTAAAATTCATATAGTTTTCCTTTTCTTATGCTTTAACTCTTTTATGGATCACTGCTTATCACAATAAAACTTAACAAAATAAAAAAAAGAGAAGGGGACCTCAATGAAAGGCGCGCAGAATAAATCCCCGAGTTTGCAATGGAAAACAAAGAAAATCATCATAATGAGATAAAATTCTTACTTAGCATAAAAATGAAAGATGTTTTTCATTAACTGAAAAAAATATTATCCCTCTCATTACAGGAACTGAGCAAGATTTAATGAACCTCCCCGCCTCAAGGCGAGCGTGAAGCCACAATGGCCCTGCCTATGCCGAGCTTTTGCACCACGTCGACCACTTTGATTATCATGCGAAAAACTGCATAAAATAAATGAAGGGGGATGGGAAACGAAAACGAAGCAAAATATAATGAAAAATTATTTCATGTCTTCAAATGCGAGTTTCCAACTCATTTCATGAATTATTCCTCCTTCCGTCTCTTGAGGCTTTCCTGCTGCGGGTGATGCGGACGACGGAAGTGCCACAGCCCTGTTTGCGTTTGGGGGACAAATTAAGACGTTTGCAGTGGTGCACAAGAGGGCAATGATTTGCATAAATACATAACCAATCCATTACGATTGGGCAAGTCGGGTAAGGTCAGCTGAAATTAAAATTTAATTTAATGACAACATGCCATCACGGTGACATTGCTTGAAAGTAATTTGACTAATGGAAGCGATCAATGCTGAGCGTGATTATAACAATTATCCGAGCATGAATGCCTGACCTGATTATTTTAGCAATAATCATATTTCTCTAAAGCGCTGCGGGGTTAGTGCAGGTGACAAGGACATTTCCTTCATACAGCCCAGCCCGGCCCTCACCTACTCGAAGTCATTTCTCACAGCAATTTCGCCGTGACCTGAAATTAATTTGTGTACGCTGTGAAATTTGGGAGACTAAAACAATATGTTCCACACAATGTTGCATTTAATTTATTGCAAATGAGTTTGCGTAAATTTCATGTCAAATTTTATCGGGAAGAGTTTTAACCGAAAAGGAAATTCGTGAACAGTTGGAAGTATGTTATGCACAATAAACGCCATAATTTTATGGAATTAATTAATTTTTATTGTATCGGATGAATTAAGGGGTTTTCTAGTGAAATTTCGGGACTTAATAGGGAAATATCAGGAGCACATAATATTCTCAAAATCTCTTTTATATTTTTACACTATTAGTATAAACTGTGTAAAGAAAAATCAGACAGATTGATATGTTATTTATGCGTTTTTATGCATTTTGTTTTGTATTTTTTTAAATAATGTTTTCCATATAAAATTCGAAGTAATACTACTCCACTCAAATCAAAGAAAAGGGACTGGTTTTGTGTTAAATTGGAGCGAATTTTTAATTGTAAGTAGGGAGTGCCACCGGAACACTCCAACTAAGTTTTCCCTCTCGGATTCTGCAAGGGATGGCCGCCACCATTCAAATCTCGCTGGACTCCGATTTAACGCAAACCAACTACATTTACTTTAATATTAAAAAAAATTTATGTTAAAATGTTGCAACACGTACGTTTTATTATAATATATGCTCTATTTAAATTTTTTAAATGTACATGCAGCTGTGATTCAGAGAGGATAAGTAATCACAACAATCCATCCATTATAAATGTAGATTTCAATAGGTCCTTACCCTACCAGAACTTAGACGATGTGGTTCATTGCACATACCTTAGTATAAGGTCTGCAATCTGGTTTCTGGTTCCGAAATGTTTAATTGCGTTTATGTGGGATTTTTTTAATTGTCGATTTTTTTTTGCTTATGATGATATGAATACATAAATAATATATTTCAAAAATTGTATTGGGGTATAAAATAAAAACACAGATTTTGCAAATTCGATCAATAGCTTCTAACAAGAAGGAATGAATGTTTAGTAATTTTATACCTACCAAAAGCCTTGACAATTTGCGCTTCAAAAACATGCTGTTTCCCTCATATTTTATGTTCTGTTATAGATTTGAGTTTAACAGTATACACAAAAAAAAGTTTAAACAGTTTCCTGGTTGAGTTACGAAATTTATTCATTGATATAGTCATACTCATGTCCAACACTCAAAGTGGTGATTACGAATTTGGAGGGATGAAATCTTTTCTGCTCTAACCGATGGGATGCTAATTTATTTTAAAGGCGGCTAACTACATCAAATCCCATAAATCCAAAATTCGGCACAGAAACATGGCTCAGTTTTACATAGCCTGTAAATCATAATTTGTAAGCCATTTGATTTACGATATTTCCACAGTAATTAAAATCAAGATTGTATTCAATATTTCACTCAAACTCAATGAATCTCTAAAATCCCGTCTTAACATGCTGCCACTATCCAAAATATAGTTAGACAATATTATTTTTAGACATCGCAACTCACGCGTGAACTTCACCCGATTTAAATTTATTAATAACAATATATAGTACCGTCACAGTGGATAATTTTAAAATTATTGTTCACATTTCAGTACGAAATAACTGAGAAGAATGATGTGTTCTGAAAATGTGAGACGTGTTGGAGCTTTTTTAACTGCCTTACGTCAAAGAACAAAGAATATTTGGCAGTTCGAGCTGAACAATATTTGTCCAATGAATTATGCAAACAGGCTAATTTAGTAAGGTCGTTACGTTACGTAGCTTTTTACTTCAATTATTTTTGGCTCTGGCATGCGTTTGGTTGTCACAACAACGCATTCCTCTTGTGATATATTATGACACACGTGGAAGGTCCTTTTAGTGCTATTATAAAATTCTAATGTAATGAAGTTAAATTGTTTGTTGCGTTACACAACATAATTAAAAAGCACATTAATAATAAGTTGCTGGGGTCAATCACAGACATGGACTTTGATATATTCTCGCGACAGAGCAAAGTGGATCACAAATCTAAATTCTTTGAGAAAAGCGGAGACGTTAAGGGCTCTACCAAGGTTTCAACAAAACATTTATGGTGACACTCTTCTGTTTGCAGATCGTTGTTATGGCATAACTGCGAAGTAATTTAAAAGTACAGACTCAATCGAAAAACTTAACTTGTGAAGCCCTAATATGAAATCTCAATCTTATTTAAAGATGAAAATATTAAATTGAATTTTAAATTATTTTGTGCCGGATTATATATATAAATGTTGTCCTCTGTTTAGTGTCAAAGAGTTCAACTGAATTTTTTTCCAGCGCTGCCATAACTTTGTTCAATTATGCCTGAGCAGAATTAATGGCTTTTGTTGTTAGTTTTACAAACAGAAAAATTCCGTGTATTAACTACTGAAAGTTTCGCGTGAATATTCCTGTTTTCTGTAGATACGTTCTAAAATTATAACTACAATGCGAATGCAGTATTGATCTAGTTTTCTGCACGCAAAATGAAGCGCCCACATATGACAAAGTGCAAAATATTTTAGAGAAAATTGTCGTATTTGACAGACACGGCCGCATTTTCCGAACTCATAAATTTAATTTTTCATCATCTCTAACAGGCTCACGTGAATGAAGACCTCATCATCAATCGCTGAAGTCCACTGTTTCTCGTGAAAATTTGAAAATGCCTCAGGAGAAATTCCTAAGCGCTGGGGAATATCCCGCACGAGGCGGCACATGCGAGGAATCTCCCTAAGCTCAAAGCAATGTTCACCCGTAATGACTTAATGACTGGTGAGAAGATGGATACGTGTTTTGTGAATCTATTGGAAAGCACTCTCTGCACGGGTGGAAAATTTATTTTTAAAAAACTTGTTAATAACCGCCAAAAGCGAAATCCACTGGAAAGTGCTTAAACGTTTATAAAGTTATATTATAGGCGGGCGTTACAGCATTGTGCTCTGTGCGAAAGGTGATAACAAGCATTCACTTGTCGTCCGTTGATTGAAACGCATCCGGTAGACGTACAAAATGGTTAGTAGCTTTGGCTTTGTGAGAAATTCATTTGATTGGGTCGCGTATTTTTGAAATTTTGAGTGAACGCAATTAAAAATCCTCTGTGAAGTGTTTCTAATCAAGTTCTAGTTGTGCATTCGTACGATGTCTTGTGTTTTTAGATGAATTAAATATTTTTAAAAAAACTACAAAAATGTGATAACATTTAAAAATTTAAAACATAAAATTTAATTTTGAATGTGATTAACGTTAAATGCATTAATTGGTTTTAAATAAAAAAAACATAAATAGTATAACAAAAAAAAAATTTACAGGATATTTCACTACATTTTAAATATTTTCATTTCAGGCAGACGAAACAGAAGCTGGTGAGTATGCAGGAACGACTGATGTAATTCTGACTAACTGTGCCAATTGGAACATTTTCAGTGCTGCGAAAAGCCTTCCAAATGTTCGACTCCCGCAAACAGGGCAAAATTGAAAGGGAGAAAGTTAGGACTATTCTGAACACGTTAGGGCACAGATTTGATGATACTGAGCTTGATGCCCTGCTGAACGACGAAGATGTAGAAGGTGAGTGCAGTGCAAGTTACATAAGTAAATCAGATGGAGTACAGCTGGCTGGCCTATTTCTGGTTCAGGGAGCGTTTCTGTTCTGCGAAAATTTATTCACTGCGCCTTCGTCCCCTGATAATAAATCACAATACATTACTTCCTTCCGGGGCAGTTTTTGCATTGAAATTCGTGTTATGTAAATTTTATTTGACAATGCAACTTATTCAGGCGGGAGTGGTTGCATGGAGAAGCTCATTGCCACAGTGTGAATATTTAGGACCCGTCTGGTTTCCACATTTGTGAAAATGTGAACAAGTGAACTTTCAGTGGTGGTTAATTACAGTTTCATTTGGGACGAACAGTGTGTCCTTTATTTAGAACTTAATTGAGGCTGCCTTTATTGTCCCTCTTTTTATTGGATTTCCTTCACGGCTCGACTGCGTGTTTTACTATTGTACCATTGGGCGAGTTTGTATCCTTCGTAAAAGACTTTCGTTTGGGCTATAACTTTGTTGGGGTGAATTTGGTGGCACATTAGGAAATCGAGCGGAAATTATGGTTAAAGGGGTTGTAAAAGCAAATTAGCCTTCAGTTTGTTATTATCTGAGAAAACCTATTGCTGTGGCTAATAGCGTCCATTAGACTACATTTTTATTGCTACTTTGGACACGACACTCCATCCTTAAACCGAAAATTGCGTCGAAATTATGTATAATGAAATTGTCAACGGAATTTCGACTTGTTCTCTGGCAGCGTCCAAAAGGAGAATACTGCGCCCTAAGTGGTAGAGAATTTGTATGTATACAGAGTGTTTTGTATAACGTTTGCAGAAATTACAGGAGTAACAGATCTCACCTAGTCAAACAAAAAATTATATGGCAGAGGGTGGGGCATCTGAACCGTTTACAAGTTACAGGGTGATTAACAAATTCGGGATGCACATTATTATTTTACTTTTATCTTTTAATATAATTAACGCAACGACATCAAAGGACTACAATTTTAATGTGCTTTCCAAAAATGCCACCAATATTGATCTACCTCTACCACTGCAGGTACAGTCACTTAAAAAAGTGAAAATATGCCCTAAAATTTTATAAAATTCACGTTTCTCCCACATTTTCTCCTACTGCGTAAATTATATTAAAAGATAAAAATAAAATAATAATGTGCATCCCGAATTTATTAATCACCCTGGAACTCGAAAACGGTTGAGATCTACTCTCTGTCATACAACGTTTTGTTTGGCTAAGCCACATCTATCACCCCTATCATTTCTGTAAGCGTTATACGAAACACCCTGTATACAGTTCAATGTTCAACAAAAATTGATAAAAAAATGGTTAAATTCTGAGCAGTTGGAAACAACAAACGAAAGAATCGCTTCCTAACAAACAATTTTCAGTTGGCCCGCTACGTACGTGGGTTGTGCAAAGGTTCTCAAACGCCCAACAATTTGATTTGGCAAATAGCGGTTGTAACAACGTAATCTGATCGCTCAGGTGCCGAAATAAATCCACATCATCAGAAAAACTCCAAATATTTTTTAGGTGTTGTCCGCTATTTTTACGTTAATAGAAATCCTCTGATTTACACGGTTCTTGAGAACATTAGGAAGATATCCAAAATATTCTATACCTTCATATATTCATTGGTGTACACTTGCAAGGATTGTAAAAAAAATATATGATGGATTATACAAGAAATATCTGAACATCTTGTCCATATTAAATACCATTTACTTTAAAATTGCTCGTAACAGAGGCCAAATATCCATTGTTTAAATGGTACGAAAAATCAAATACACCTGCTACTATATATGTATGTATCAATTTTAGGTACCGGGCTCCTAGATTTCGATTCATTCTGTCGAGTAGCACTACATTTCCAGGAGGAGGACGATGAAACAATCCAACAAGAATTAAAAGAAGCATTTAGGCTTTACGACAAAGCTGGCAATGGGTACATCCCTACATCATCCCTGAGGGAGATTTTAGCTGCATTAGATGACCAACTCAACGGTGATCAGCTTAATGAAATGATTGCAGAAATCGATACCGACGGATCAGGAACTGTTGATTTTGATGGTAAATTTAGTTTGCCTAATTGCGCTTGTCCTCTGCTCAGAATTATATGATTTCGGTATTGTTTACTCTTTGGATTTCAGAATTTATGGAAATGATGACTGGCGATTAAGCGTTACCCACCCATTGGCGATGTATACTGTCATTAGATTATTAGAACTTATTGGACAATCTATTCGTTCATGCTCTAAAACCAGTTGTTACTGTAAGATTCATAATTCCCACCCAAAACCCGAAATCTACCAAAATTACTGATATAAATGTTTAAAAGTGTAAATAAAATTTATTTATAGGACAAACAGATGTGAGGTTTTAATTTTTGGGGAATATGTCGCATTTGTTGATTTGAAAATATTGTCCACGAACTCTGTACACTTTATCTTTTGTAGTCTCTTCTCCGTATATATCGGCTGAAATCGGAAGCATTTATGATGACTTTTTGCGTCAATTTTACAACTTTCCGGCACTCCTTGAGGCTTTGATCACATGGAAAAATGTTATATGAGTATATGAAATGTATGGAAAATGTTGTGTTCTACAACTTTTGTATCGATATATTTTTTATTCTAATTTACTCAAAACGAGATGAATGCGAAAATCCAATTGTTGTCCTAATGTTTTAACATTTTTCGCGCAATAACTTTAAAAATATTAACTTCACAAAAAAATTGACATAACTAAATTTGTAGAGAATTTCGATATCTGAAACACTGTTTTAAAATTTCTGATCTAGCATGTCCAGAAGATGAGATATTTACGAAAAACCTACTATAAACAACATTGCGGAGAAAGCTCACAAACTCAACTCAAGCTTTTCTAACATATACGCACAATTTCCCATCGTCAGCTCTATTGTGAATGGTTTGTAGGCAGAAAGTACAATTTGACTGGACTATCAAGCCCTTGTACAAAATCTTCGGTAGTGCAGTGGAAAAAACACGGACTTCCACGCCGGAGTTCACGGTTCGAGCCCGCTTCAATTGACTTTGTGAAGCTAGATAAGCTCAGTTTCAAGTTGAATGGAGACAGCTCAGTTATTCTATTTAAAAATTGAAACTGAGCTTTGCCTAAGTTTTTTAGAATATCACCCTATGTTTTGCATTTGCTAATTTTAAGATTTTCGTATTACCAGACAATCTGAGAAAACACATGTCTTTTAATTTTAATTGCACCTCTTCATAAATTTTAAATGAACTTTTATTTATTTTTAAACTAAATTTTACGCATTTAAAATTACAAGTAAACAATTTAAGTCGTCCTGTAATATGATATCAAACAAATTAAAATCACACCTAAACATCTCTTTATTTACACATAAATCCCACTAAACATTAAATACTGACACTGCTCTTAATTAAGAGCAAACATGTATTTCGCCTAACACCTAAACTCCATAAAAGTTCCACCAACAAACAATAAAGAAAAGCGCACTCTGTGTTGTTTACCTCCAAGTTGCGGCGAGCATACCTACCTGCATATACATATATAGGTTAAATTTTATGCAAAACATAGCACTCAAATTCAATTTGCGCTGTTTTGAGCTCATGCCATGTGCAATTGTTTAAATAGCAAAAAGCTACTGCTCATTATTCCACCCCCCATCAGGACCACACGAAATTTATTGATGGTTTTTAAATTATTGATAAAATTGAATATACATAAATTAGTGAAGTTGAGTAGGCGCATCCTGGAATGGTTGGTGAGGGGAGTGATTGGTAGAATGAACGCAATTTAAATGAAATTCGCGGGCGGCTACCAGTTACTCGGTTACCCGATAAAAATTACTCAGGTACATATACCCGGATTTAATAATAATTACCCGATACCTGCGTATACGAATATCTCGCAAAAAGATGTTATATGATGCACGGGTGGTGATGCAAAACCAACTACTGTAAGCCTTATAATAGTGAAAAAACTTCAGGCAAGTGTGAGTCAGACTCGCGATTTTAGGGTTAAGGGTATATTTGCCGCAAATTAAATAACAGTAATTTAAAAAAATATTTTTTCATGTAATATAACTACAAATTAACGATTTTCGGACTTTTTTCTTTACTTGTGCTGTGAGACCTTGCGTTTTGCCAAATTTCATAATTTTAGATCAACGAGAAGTACAGGTTTTGATTTATTTACGAGTGTCAAAATATGTAGCATTAATGGCCGATTGCGTTGACTTAGAAGCTTGATTGTTTTAGATCTCTAACGGACCGTAGACTTAAGTATTTTATATTGATTTCAACTTGATATCTCCACGCCTTCCAGAGGAAAAGGGTCTTGACAGACAGACACACGGACAACGAAAAGATCCTACAAGGGTTCCTTTTTCCTTTTTGAGGTACGGAACCTTAAAAATGACATTGTAGTGGCTGAATATGTCCATTATTTTCCTGCGCGTCGCAAGGTATCTGACCTAATACCAGTCCCCTTATAAGTTACAGTTGTGTTTACATGGGCATCGCAGATGCATTCCAGTGACAAAACTGGAAGAAACGGTCGTGTTCATAAACCTATTTGGATTCTTATTGGATCCTTGAAATAATATTTATACTTTAATTATTTTATTCTTAGTGATTTAATTGGTTTTGTAGTGCAGAAGTCGTTTTTTTGTGGTAGTTGAAACTGTAATATTTCCGTTATTTTTTATACTAAAAAACAATAAATTTTCAATTTCAAGATGTTCAACTTTCTCAATTAGGTACTCGGTTCTCAATACCCAAGTACCCGGGGTTCGTGTCTTACCCAAATAGGTACATACTCAGGCATCATTAACCTTAGTTGAAAGAAATAATCAAAGAAAAGTTTTCATATAAAACTCTATGGTTATTTTGTCTGTGACAATAGCCTCGGGCATTTCCGCATAAGAAGACCTCTTAAAAAAATTCCCCTTTGATTTTCTCGATGGCCCTAGCAAACCGTCGCCCATTAAGATAATTTGATTTTGTACCAAAGGGCCATCGGCGAACAAAAGCGAAAGACATTGAAGGCATGTGAAGAGCAGTCTACAGTGTCTGAACAAATGCAACTTTAGCTTCTCAAGTTCTTTCTTGAATTGAACGAGGATGGCACTAGACTCTTTTAAAAATGTTCACCTTATTCAGTCAAAAAGATTCGAAATACCTATTCGGTTGCGTGAGCGAAACACGTCTTTAAAATGACAACTGTAAGCCTCAGAAAATATTTGGTTAAATAAAATTTTGTATAGAAAGAAAAACTTTAGGCTATATATATGTATACTCGTACACACATACGCTCATACATTATGTACATACATACATATGTAAGTCGTACGAAGTATTTTTCTAACATCATGCAAAGCGCAAAATGTTATCTCAACAACTTCGAAGCTACTCAACGTTTCTTTATAAGGACTCTTACCTCTGAATCGTAAATCCCAACAAGTTTTGCAAAGGCTCACTTTATGCTCTTCCGTAACTGTAAAGTGGGATGAGGAGGTCATGACAATGGGCTGCAGCGATGTAAGAACTTTATTACACCATTACGCAGTCATTTCGTATTCCATTTTCTTTCATTGTTAGAGTTAATATTCATTAATGTGTCCAATTGTATTTTATACCTAAAACTTATAACTTTTGTCACGTAAGTCCCAAATAGGATGGAATTTTATAACGAAAGGGCCGTGTCTAGGTCCTAAGTTGAAAAGAGCGGAAATGATACTTACGAAATACCTGCATACTATATCTATGTATACAGTGAACAAGATATGTGTTCATTTATACGTGACATATTAAAATGTACATGTAACATTGATAGCTGATAGGAAACATCTTAATGGTTATATACATATGTATGAATATCTAATATTGCGGATCCATTTGCAAGTATTTTTAACCGACTTAAAAAAAGGAGGTTCTGTGTTTCCCCCGTATTTATGTTTGTTTATTTGTTTTTTGTACGCGATTTTCTGAAAAACCACTGGAGATATTTCTGGGGAGGTTTTAGTATATAAAAGTGTGTATATATTGAAAATGGCTGATCCAATATGGTGATGAAATTGAATACTTGGGGGCTTTGGGGGTCGCTGATTTCGAATCTGCTATCAAAATTTGTAAATTCTAAATTCTTTTTGGAAAGTACATTGAGATAGCAGTTGTTTGGCGTGAACTTGATTTCGCTGCACTGGATAGATAAAAAAATAAAAAAATAATAATAATGTGTATCCCGAATTTATTAATCACCCTGTAACTCCCAAACGGTTGAGATCGCCTCCGCCCGCCACCGCCCTCCCTTCCCCGGTCCCCTCTCAGGGAATTTTTTTTATCAAATAGCTACCAAGCTACCATTTTTAAAAAATTTTAAAGTATATATGTATGGACTTTTTTATTCAGTACCGAATACTTTATAAACATCTTCACAGCCTCATTTTCATGGAAGTAATCATTTACGAGATAAGGCGCGTGCACATCTGAGCGAGTAAAGGTGAGTTAAAAAGAATGCGTCGTTTATTATAGAATGTCTTTCATTACTTCTCAATGCACGAGTACGTACATTGCTTTCAAGAAGAACGAAGGTCTGAGTTGCTTAAAAATATACTACTGTCGATATTAAAAATTCTAGTCTACAGTAAAATTGCATACATCACGAAAACTGTCTCAAAATGTATATATCTGTAAAAAGGCCGTGAAAAATTGCATTAACTTAGTGGGAGACTGCTATTTTGAACAGTCATATTTACTTACGTGCGTCTGTTTCAAAAATGCATGCAAAGTACGTAAAAATATGGTAAGTGGCAAAGAAAATTTTTCTATTATTTCTAAGTCTATCGCAAACACAACGTGCTTACTCGACATGCTTATTGAAAAATCAGTCAAATTTTAAATTGCCTAAAATCCTAGATCTACGTAAAACGGTAAAAGAACAAGTGTATCTAGGTGTTCCCAATAATGTCGAACATTTCTCGTGAGTAAATCAAATAAAAATAACGGAAAAGTGTAAAGAAGTGTATAAAGTGAATAAATTATAAAATAATTAAAACTATAAGATACAGTAAAATATTGAGAAAAAGTCAGAATAAGAAGAATAAGAAAATAAATACTAAGGTATAGCAAATCAGCCGAGCTTCTCTTTAGTATGGTTTCAGTACCTGACTGAGACTCCTAAAGCTACTTGTGCTGACACTTCTGGCCTGAAAGAGACGGAAATATTAGAGTCATGATAGAGTTAAGAGGATAGAGTAAAATAATAACAGAAAAGTGAAAGGTAGAAGAATTGTATTAGAATAAAACTCCAAATAAAGTTAAACGAACTAATTGGAACAGAAGAAAACTAGTCTTTTTGAGAAATGTGGCATGGATGATGAGAAATTATCAAAATATACATAATTCTCTAATTCTACTTTTTTGGAGGGAAAAGTATGTGGTGGATAAAGGTGTAAAGGTAATGCTTGAAATTTACTTTAGTTACAACAACAATTCTATGGGCTCTGTCAACCAGGTGAAATATTTTGAGCAAACGGTGTGACACACTTTAAAGCACATTTATGTAAACACCGACAAGCGCTTCAAATTCGTAGCTACAAAATTGACAAATTAAGGAACAGTGCACTTTTGTGAACAATTTTTACTTTTACCAACTTTGTAAACCTAGTCAAAATACTTTCAAATGTTAATAAAAGTTTGAAATGCATTTATAGAGCAACTTATCAAAATGATTACATTGCATTAAGTAAATCCACAGAATTACGGTTTAAGTTTTCCAATTGCATTTTAAAAAAACGTCATATTTTGAAGGGAGAAGGTACCTGCAAACCTACAAGATCTTGGTACTCAAAGGAAGGACGACTGGGAGCTCTTAACATTTATTACTGGTATTACTGCAAAGTAATGCAGTGTAGTTCCACTTAGACCAAATTGCACCTCGAAAAATTCAACAGTAGGTAGTCGGCCAAAGTAATTGGATTTACTCGTTATCCAGGAGCATGCTGATGCACGTCGCGTGAGACGGGAACGAAACACGGCAACAAAAGGAGACTTTATCCCACAGAAAATGTTTATACCTAGTCGTGGTTAAAATTTAATTAAAAGAACCCGTTTCGAAGTGTGCCCTGCTTAACTGGTCCTTCGCTTGTTATATCACCTTACTCAATTAGAGACCCGACTGCCGCACTTCCCGCAGCTACAGCCACAGCCCATTCATATAATTTCATTTATGGCTCGCTAAGGCCGGGCACATTGGAAAAGGAATTTTCTTAAAAAATCATGCCGGAACGGATGGTCCTTGTCGGTCTTCTTGTACGGATAGCGCGCTACGAGTCCTTTCGGGATATTTTCGTTCAAGTGAGGAAATATTCATTATGCACACTCAGGAACAATTGCCGCTAAAGATGGAGCTCGCGGAATTATTCCCTTTCCTTCTGGAAAAATCTAATTAACTTAATTGGTTCTTTTCCACAGCTCCACCGCGGGGGAGTCCTGGGGAATTAATGTAATTTTAAATTGTGCCGTCCCTTTTTTTGGTATTTTTTTTCGCCTGCAGTATGCACTTAAGCCAGCAGTCGAAAGGAATGCAAATGAGTGCACTCGAATTGCTTTTATTTGTGTTCCGAGGACTGCTCGAGTTTTTCGGCGGAGGACTTAAAGTAATACCTTTTCACTTTAGCATTTTCTTTCGTACGGTTTTTAAACATCGCTAATTAGTCCCAAGGTAACAGAATCAGGGCATATAAAAAAAAGTCATTTTTGTGTTAATTTCTGTAAAGGGATGCTTTCAAAAATGCATTTCTTGATGTTTGACTTGAAAGTTATAATCATATGTTACCTAGCATTTCGCTGGTGTGTTTTATTTGCTTCGTTAGCAACTGCGTTCTGCGAGAAGGGGGTTGCCCTCCAATAATTTGAAGAATTTTTTATGTTGCATATCTGGCACAGCTTGACGAGAAGACCGCATTGGTTTAATTATCGGTAAATGAAGTAAACTATACATAAAAGGACACGTTTTGTCATTATCCTTTAATTGTGGCAATTTTAAAACTTAATTTATAATTGGAATTTATTATTTATTCGTTAAAGATATTACCTTTTACGTTCAATTTTTTTTGACTTTCCTATGCCCCTTCCCTCAGTTCCTTGACTATAGTATATGTACATGCACTTCATTTCAAGTTTACCTTCTTTCGAAATAAATATATTGTTTAAGAATTGTATTTTATTTTAACGGTAATAAGATAACTCCTCTTACAAAACTCGAGTGTGCATAAGAACATTTGTAGGGATTTCCCTGATAAATACTTTATTTTGTTCTATCTCCGTTTTTAACCGGTACCCGCTCGTCGGCAAGTATTGCTACAGTATTCAGTTCAAGTCTTAATACGTAAGAAGACCTACAAAATTATCTTTCAATTTAATAATGCTAGGTGGATCGAATTAATTACATCGAAGTGTATTTTAACATCTAAAAGAAATCCCAAAAATCAAAGATCGTTTCTAGGGCTGGAGGTATGTTATTGTTATGTTACCCTTAAATGCAATCGTGCTCGCGATAACCGCAATATCAATAAAAATCCGCTGATATTATTTTCAATTAACTTTCATGATTCACGGGAAGTCGTAAATCTGGAAGGCACTGTCAACAGTAAAATGATTCAGTTTGCATTGGGACTCACATTGCTTAAAAGTAGGTTAGGCACACACACAAGTTGCTGGCATAGGCACAAACGCCGATACATGCACACTAACACCTCAAACGAAATTAATCGGACTATCCTTAACTAAAGGACCAAAGGATGCGTCTGGGCTCACTGCGGTGTAACAGTGCTGCCCTACATTGCTGTCTGGAGGATGTAACACCTTTCCCTGCAGTTGCTCAGTTGCGGAATGAAGATGGAATAAAAAAGCTGAAACGTTAAGTACCTTACTCCTAGTGCGTTGCGGCGTTGAAAATTCTTCTTTCGATTTCCGTCGTTTATCCTTAAGGATCATACGGGCTGCTGCGAATGCCATTTTGGAGAATATTTTGCCGGTTTTGTGTGCAATTCTTTCCTAAGAAAAAAAAATCGGTAGATTCCCAAGTGGATAGCACAATTTCACGCGAAAAGCACTGTTTTAACAAGTATGTACACCCTGTCACACTTAAATCGTTCCTTTATTCCCGAATCTAAAACGTTTCAAGTTCAAGCGCACTTTCATTCAATAGAAATTCGCAGAGAAAAGTATAAACATATTTCCACACGACTCTGCTGTTCTTGTCCTGTTTTTTCCGCCGCTCACTGTTTATGCAATTCCCGTTCTCAGAATCTCAAGTGAGACCACGTAGATGTGGAACCAGAGCTGCTACAGAGTGTGGGCCGCGAATGTCGGACCTGGCCGCGGAGAAACTGCACTGGCCGTGGTGCTGGTGGTACTTCGGATGCTGCTCCGGGTCTTGTTGTCGCGTTCCTTACCGTCCGAAAGGCGCCACTTCGCGTCCTTTCTGCAGTCATCTTTCCCAGTGCAGTAGTTTTTGCACCTTCTGTCGTTATTTATTCGTCTGGATGGGCTGGGTGGCTAGATTGGGTGGCTCAGCTTCCGTGTCGATGTTTACTTGCCAGACTATGAGGTACGACCCGGAAGTATGAGACTGTAACTTGTCTTGCAATTAACTTAGGAATGATGTCCTCTAGAAAAAGAAAATTACGTTACGTCAATTTCGGCGGCTCCTAAATGGGAGACAGACGGAGCCCATGAAACATGTTGTAAAGGAGAAAAGGTTGCATAACTTAAGTAAGGCCCGCCCACTTTTTGTGGTGGGTCTGCCCCCGAAAAATTTAAACAAGAATACCCCCGAAACTCACCGTTCGCAGAGCATGAATCCTGTGCAAATTATGACGTAATGGTTTTGGGAATTCGATTTATGGCATGTGTGAGGTGGATGGCCCCCAGCATCCGGACTGCATCCTGTACCTACATACATACATACGGACGGTAACGGCGATTATAATAATGCATAATGTGGGATGAGTTTATTAAATGGGTGAAGGGCACAAAATTGATGCGGAAGGTTTTTCATCTTGTGATGACCTTAACAATTTTTTTGTTGCCATATACATAGGTGCACACTAGAGTTGAAATTATGTCTGTTTGGTAACTCTAAAGTTTTTACCTATGTATAAAATAGGGAAGTATTTATTTATTTATTTAAAAGTGTCAGTTAACTTTACGGAGTAGAAAAATTGAGCTCTTGACAACACTTCTCTTTTCTTTTCATTTTCTCAATTTCACCAGATTTTTCTCATGCCGCAGACCACCAGACAGTTTGGGTAAGAAACCCTTGAAATCAGCTAGAGGTGATGACACCTTCCCAGCTCTACTTCAAAAGGCCCGAGAAAAGAACTAGTATCAGCCATTATGAAAGTCTTAAAAGACATATTCACCTTAAGCACCATCCCTGACCGATGGGTAAAGAGTGATTTCACGGGGGGAAATTAAAGTTGTTCTGAATTGTGCTGCTTCGCAAAATTCGAAAATTCGAACTCGATATTTTGTAAAAGCAAAATATCCATTTCTATGTGTCTACGAAATGCAGCGCACATCGGCATAAAACAATATGTAAAAGGAAAATTTACCGTTTACAAAATGTCTACTGACTGAATTTTCCTTTTATAAAATATTTCCGATATTTTTCGAATTTCAAATTTTGCGAAGCAGCACAATTCTCTACCAGTGACCGTAGCCACCGCGAAAAGGTCCTTCTCAACTCTCCGGCTCACCAGGGTAAAATCCAGACTACGCTACTCAATGGGACAAGATCAACTGACAGGATTAGCACTGCTGGATGTTCAAAGGGAGATGATGCTTGACATTAAAGACATTGACGAAAATAAAACTAGATTTCCTTATTTAATTTTTCGTCTTTAGTGGAATTATCTGTGTAAATGAATTTTATTTTGTAATGTATCCGTCACGTTCGTTGTAAGTTGGTCTGTATAAATGGCTGGTGGGAAACCTTGGCCACCCCCTGAGCTGAAGACTGGATCCTCCACGTTTTATCTGAAACCCTTCTTCTACCTCGCCACATATTGCCAGGCTAGGTAGGTACTAGTCCACCTTCGATGTATTTGATGATGATGAAAAGCCAAAACTGAAAATCGTGCATGATATATGATATGATATGAAAATTCCATGAGTTCTTTATTTAATATAATTTAATATAAAGTCAAAGAAATCTACAAAAAGTCGTCACTTGCCAACAGTAAAAACTAAAACGAATTTTTCGTGTTTGTCGCAAAATATCTGGATTCCCACTTGGCTGTAACCTACCTAATTTTTTTTGTAGCATGACGCTCCTAAGTTTTGACTTATCCCCATGGAGCGTGATATTCCTACGTATCCCAATATCAGGCTAAAGTTCACTTTTTGTTTTCACCCGTCGAGAGAAAAGCGTGATTAATGACAGTACGAATTCTACACCACCCGACGCGCCCAGTTCACTTTGGTGTACAAGGTTAAAAACACAAAAAGTCTTAGAAACACCGCATTTGCACAATTTTTCATGTCGACTCTGCCCGGCACGGTGTTCCGCTTTACAGCACCTGAGCAGGTGGGAATTATAGGAAATATCTTTCTATTGTTTGAATCAAGTACATAAATCATAGAACGGCGTCATTAGTAATCGGTGAAAATAATTTTCACATCCTTTCAATGGTAGGCAATTAAATAAAACTGAATTGAATGCAAAGTGGTGTTCATGGTTACGGTCCACTGGTCCTACATGAATATCAGTTTACACGCCCTACCCTGAACAGAATGAAGTTATAAAATGGAATGTAGGCTGTCCCCTGCAGTGCAGGGAAACAAATATTTGGAATTTGCATGACACTACCCTTTTCATTGAATTTAGTCCACCCATGATTTGGCCTCGACATAAATTCGAGCTCCGGATGTAGATCGACTGCTGAAACGGTTTTAACTAATTTGCTATTTGTTTTTAAATATATGCTATAGTTAGAGAATTTTGCACTGTACATTTGAATGCATAAATCCTGGATAAACTTTTGAATTTAATCATACACCATGATAGAATGAAACCGTTGAAAAACAAAAGTAAAGTAATGCGATGAAAGTGCGATTTGACAATATGAATAATAAAATATTCCAAGAGTTCATAGAGATGTAATAGTTTGATTTAGAACAGTCCAATCGTTATAGCAGTTTCCGAACCAATGAAATGTTTGGACATCTTTTACCGATAATTGGGGTGATTTTTCACATTGTTGATAGACGACAGCAAAAGGACAGCAGACGCCTTATGACATATGAAAAGTATTTAAAAAAGTACCTATACCGAAAACTGCAAATTTCGTGAAAACCGCAACATATAGGGTGTTATGGAAATGGGTGAAAAACTTTAAAGCTAGCATAAACAATTTAGAACCATTTGCGCCATGATTGTCTTAGACGAAGTCTGACTATTATTTCTACCTAATTCTTATGGTTTTCGGTTTTTTTTACGAAATTTGAAAATTTTTGTGAACTTCAAATGTCGGTAAAAAAATGGCTGATGACACAAATGTTTA
Organism: Neoitamus cyanurus; assembly: GCA_947538895.1. Classification (NCBI taxonomy): domain Eukaryota; kingdom Metazoa; phylum Arthropoda; class Insecta; order Diptera; family Asilidae; genus Neoitamus; species Neoitamus cyanurus. The sequence goes on from OX384543.1 coordinate 38,148,865, forward strand.
GAACATGTTTTGTTAGATTGCTTACACATTACTTTAATTAAATAAAATAAAAAAATATTTCACTTCTCATTCAAACTGGCCATTATTAGTAATTAACTGTAAAATGTTGGGTTTTTTTTCACCAAAAACCATAAAAATTAGACAAACCCCATCTGCCTCTTAAAAAATAAAAATTTTTTAATATAAATGTAGTCTAAATCGCCTTTTTCGACATGCTCAGTTACCTGAAGTTCTCAACTATACAGAACTATTATTAGATAATTTCTCTCGAGAATCCCCTTTGGCCGAAAACAAAAAGACTCATAATCAAAAGCAGTCATACTAAGGCACTGGGCTGGACGAAATTCACAGGAACAACTTTCTCGGAGGAAGCAAATGGGCAAATGCATTGCTAGAAATTCCATTCAAAGTGAAAGCCATTTAGAATCCATCTGATGAAATGTTTTCGAGTGGGTCAAATTATTATTGCTCCAATAATCATAATTTTCATTCAATGTTTATTAAGCTCAACTTCGCATAGAGAATCATTTGGAGATTTACCAAATTGACCACATTATCAGTGGAACGGGAAATGGGAGGAGTGGGTCGCGCCAAATTACGATGTTGCCCGCAATTGTAAATATTTTATCAAGTAGAAACCTCCAACTAGTCGACAGAAATTGCAGGTTATTTTCCAAGGGCTAAGTATGGGCCATATTTATGCGCCTGACCTCATTCATAACCCAAAGGAGGATTACTTGAAAGGATAACGAGGCATTGAGAGAGAGAAACTCTAGAATGTTCTACGATTTCTCTAATTCTGTGAAATTCATGTGCGAGCATGTCGAGATGATTATGTTTGGTGCCCGACATCCTGCCGCATACCTTCTGGGTGCACATCAGTTTTATCTTACTATGACCTAGCCAGCTAGATTTATGAAGAGATGTGCAGAAATTGCTACGTTAGTAGCTTTTCGTCATATATTTTATGTGGAAATTAATTCATTATAGTTTAGAAGGTTCCATTTTAGAGAAGTCAGTAGAACGCAAAATTAATTGGATGGTTATTAAAATAAGTGCTGTACACTTGCTGGAGGATATACTTGTAACGCAGCTGATCTCAGTTTGTGATGGCACTGAACTCAGCCGACTTGAGGTAGTGTGAATTCAAATAAAATAACTGTAAAAAATAACTTTTAAAAACAATATTTACTTAATTCAAATGTACTAAAAAAAAATAAATATTTTTTACCTATTCCATTACCTTCATACACTTATGGCATTTTTAAGACTTTTGAAGTGTTCACAAACTGTAACCAATTTTACTGAATTAAAGTTTTGGATCCTATGTGATGTACAAGCTTATTGCGAATTTTTACACCTACATAACAACAAGCGATGTCTACAAACTTATAAATTATATGAGGAAAAAATAAAAAAGAGGCAAAGAAGCAAGACGCAAGTTTTGCCAAGATGCTCCCATATTTTTCTTTTAAAGGAAAGTCCTCGTAATTTTGCCTTTTTTTGTCGTATAATTCAACATGTTTTTTAACATTCCCAAATGAGTAAAGTAGGTACTCATGATTTTTAATTTTTATTAATTCATTGCATTGCCAGGGGTCTCGCGAAATTCAACTTGCCGCCACTACACACAGCTTTGATCAAAACATCTTCCTTGATAACACCACAGTTCAAATTTTCGGACGGAGTTAAAATAGAAAACTGAGACTAATCGAATAATAAGATAATCTGCCATTGTCTCTGGGTCCAACGAGCCAAACAAGCTTATATGACCCCTGGATCGAAAAATTGGATACACTCTAAATGCCATAATGCGTTTAAATGCGGCATTCAAGAACATATAATACATTTATTCAGAACACGTGAATCTCTGATAAAACCACGGTGCGCGACGTGAAGCTATTGTTGTTAAGCATGTTCCCTGAAATATGCACAGCAAGTATTTAAACTTAATCTCAGCGAGATTGCGTTTAAATAATGGGGCCGTAATAATTCCTTCGATTTTACCAGCTTTCGGCTGCACTTTCCATGACCCTGTGCCCCTGGATTTAAACTAGATTAACGTTTTAACAGAAACGCTAAAATTGAAATAAATTGCTCCTATCGCGACACTATCATGATTTTCTAAAAAGCCCACGTCCTAAAAGTGCAAATGAGCACCCACAATGCAGTGCAGTGCCAAATATGCAGATGTCCACAAATGTACTTTGCATTTAACTCGCATATGTGTTTTGCTTTCCAATACCTGTTTCCCAGTAGATTTCCTTTTTATCCCGGTGATGAGTTAGGAATCAAAAGACTATGAAACAAAATTCAATAGGTGCCATGCACCAATAAATTTTGGATTCCTAACATGTGTGCACAACGAGGTACTTGTTAAGGAAATATTATAGCTGAAGGCACAACCCACAGTGCTAGCAGATATTGCTTTGAAAATAGACAAAGAGGAGGCACGAGAATGCACTCTTTTCACTGATTGCTTTGGAGCGTTTACTTCTTTTTGAGTCAAAATTGCAGCAACTGAGGAGTGCCTCTCCAAAGAGTTAAAACTGAAAAATATGAATTTTTAAAATGTCTAGTAGTGAACGCACTACAGATATTCCATCCTTTCCGCGGAATGATTAAAATTTCTCCTCACAAACAATACGCTTTTTGCTGCATATGTGCAATATTACCGTTCACTTTTCATTCTATATCACGCTTTTACAATCGCAAAATGTAAATAGGAAGTGCATAATTAAGTTGGGGAAATTATGAAGATTCTATATTATTTAGAATTTCCTTAAATAATTAAATTAAGCAGGCGTTGCATGTCATTACCTTGTTCTCATTAATTACATTTTTAGTGGAACGAGAAAAAGGACGGATTTTTGCCGTTAGAAAGTTTGGGGGCTTGTTACCCACAAATGGGTTTGCGTGCCGCAATGCTTAAAATTAGTTAGGTTTCGTCTTGCTCATATAGCTAATTGTTTATGTGAGTAATTAGGCTCGAAGTATTCAGGCATGAGCTTCGAAGTGCCCGCTGCTGATTCACTGGGCATTTTTCTTCTCGAGTAATTTGACTGATTAGTCAGTAATTATTGTGAGCCACACCATGTTCAATTATAAAAAAACCATTTTCTTGTTGCACGATATTTTGGGGGTTTCCTTACGGAATCATACAGGATGGGCCATAAATTTGAGCACTTTTGACATAACCCTGAAACAAATACAGATTGCGTTTAAGTAAATGTATATTTAAAACGGGAAAATCATTTCTTAAAAATAATATTGTCTAGATGTCCGCCATTTCACTGATGGCATTCCTCAAATCCGGCACTAAGATTTTCGAAAACTTGCTATGTTGGGCTATGTTGACAATTTCTTGGCGAACATTCGCCTTTAGTTTGAGTATTGCCGGATATACACACACAGGGAAATAGTTGGGTGCAAATAGGCAGATTTTTTGTAAATGTGTAGCATTCGAAAATCACAAAAGCACCTTCACCAGCCAAAAGCAAACAGAACATCATCATATGACAAATGCAATCCTCAATTAGGCCAATTGGGCGGGACAAGCATATCTGAATACCATCCGCTTAGAGATTAATTGATTTGTCTCCAACCTTGATGACCTTGATGTAGTTAGTGATGAAACAAATTTTGTTCACATACTGACTACGTCCAGTAAGGTAGCAGTTTAGTAGTTTTATGGCTGTAAACGAAAAACGATAAGTGAGACAGTTAACCTAACAATTTAAAATGATCAACAGTATCAAAAGCTTTGCTGAAATCTATCAGGGTCAAAATAGTAACTTGGTCAATATCCAGAGCTTCATGCAAATTTGTCGTCACATTTAACACAGCCGTTTCACAACTATGAGACTTACGAAAACCGGATTGCGACAAAGATAACGCTTACCATAAAAAAGTGTAATAATAGCCTAAGGTAAAGAGCTGTAATAAACTCACAAACGAATATATTCATGTAGCATCGGAAGAAGGGCACTGCATTTCTTACACAAATTAGCTTTGAAATAAACTCACCTGAAGCACAACGAGCATACATTACTTTACGACATAAATTAATGACACCGAACACTCAGAATCATGAGTTTTACACTTGAGGAGATAAAAGACTTAACGCACCAGTGTGTGACTCTTAATCCCCTGGCATCCGTTTGCTGACTAAAATCATTAATTATAATCTTCCCAACATCCGTTTCAGCGGATTAATGGCAACCTGAAAGGTGTTTTGTTTGTTTAATGGTGCCCATTCCTTCAACGTCCTTGTTGCCTTTATTTAAAAAGCCGTTGCAGGCAAAATATAATTCAGACGACAATTAGTAGACAACCCATTTGCACGGTAAAACCTTCCGGACTAGATTGCATAAGACACTTTGGCTCCTCTGTGAACTTTGTGTTTTTGTTCCACTTTGTACACTCATAAAATGGAACAGGGACCTACGAGGTGGAAAGGGTCCACTTCTCTGCGAATTGGTCCTCTGTCAGGGCCTTAAGCGGAGCTTCCTTTTCTGAAATAATTAATATTTGGTCGTAACTTAAGACTTCTTTTCCCCGTGAAGCCATTCATTATTCTTTAGCAACCCGAAAAAAACCCTAATGTGTTCGTCCATCATACTTAGCGCGACCAAAAATAAATAAAAAATTGATTTTTCTTTCGGTACTATCTGAGTTTTGCGTCAAGAAGCGCCTAGGGAACTTTGCTATCTTTATGCACGGCCATCGCTGCCGGCGTACTCATTAAGCGACATTATATTCCCTTTAACAGTTTTTCCAACTAAGTGCCATCCTGCCGCCGCGACTCAAGCAGCATCACTACCCGACGTCTCCGCTGTCGTCGTCATCAAGAGCAATTTAACCACTTCCAGATTAAGGGATCTCCAACTTGGCTGGGAACGTTGCTGCGTATTATCTTCGAAGTTCACTTGGTAGAAAGGATTAGATTCCGCTTACGGTAGGTAATTTAATGCTGGATGCAAGCCGAATCGACAGCGTGTATCGAAAGAAGGGGGCGGCGTCATGTAAAGTCCTGACACGAGGATTAAATTACCCAGCACACACCATGCACAATTTCAAGAAATTAATGACGTCGAGATATGTATTTTACAAAGTGCTGAGCGGACCCAGTGCAGTTGCTGCCTAATGTTCTTGTGTGCCTAAGAAATCCCACAAGCTGTTGTTTGCGGGACGAATGGAGCTCCACACCTGCAGTTTGTATTAAGCTTAATGTTGCAGGAGTGGCGCTGTAGCCTGAATATGACAAGGGTGCCTCGCGAAAGGTAATAACACTAAAAGGATTTCTAGATTTCGGAACCGCCTCGTTTGCACCTAATTTACTCTGTTTACAATAATTCATGTGTTTATCCAGGGAATTCGTTGGATGGAAAATCGCTCGATAAAAATCCTTTTAACGTCTTGCGCTATGTAGAATGTCAAAGTGAAATTTCAATAGATCGATCTGTGGATTGCACGTGACTCGATCTTTTTTTAGTTTCGAAAGTTTTTGTACGGGGAAAGCTTCTTCTTGATTTTATTTAATTTTCTTTATGTTCGGTTTTTATCACATTAAACTAGGAAAACAGTCATATAGTGTTCACAATTATTTGAAATTCTAAAAGGACATTAACATTGTAGTGGAGGTTGGGTCGGGATTTTAGGCAAATTGCCAACTAATTGCTAAAGTTGAAAAACCACCTGCCTCCTCTGTTTTTCGAGGGTGCTGAATCAAGCATGCTAGTGAAGAAAGTTTTTAGCTTTCGCTTCTAGAGCTTTGAAATTTTGCACACGGGTATAGGCCCGGTGACAATGCAATAGAGTATATCTAATATCTTTATAAATTCAATATGGCGGACGCCCCATATGACGATTTATCATTTTCATTACAACACCATTGACATGGGTATCAAATAAAAGCGTTCGATGAATCTAATACGATACGAACTATATGACGTCATTCTAAACCCAATATGGCGGAAGCCCATGATGGTGGATTACCTTTTTCTTTACTACTTCGTCAACATGGGTTGGCAGGGGGCGATAAGGCCATAACTGCCATCACCGTGCTCAGCACCCTCAAAAATGGGTGGTACAAAAATTTTCTTTTTTATATAAAAAATTTTTATCCCTTTCGAGAGCAATTTTTGTCCTTTTGGGGGATTGCCGCGGGGCAAGGGGGATTACTACTACTAACGTTGACTTCAGCATCAAATGGAAGATCCAGTAGGCTGGGCCGGTAAAAACTAAATTTTCAGCGTTTTACCCCGGGGGTGGTTTCCCTCAAGAGAAAATCTGAGATCAGCACCGTGCTTACCATCCTCAAGAGGGGGGGGGGGGGGGGGGGGCGGTGGTTCATCCGTTCGTTTCGCAGGAAGGCAAACTACATGCTCTAAAAAGGCTGGGAGCACAACAGTCCAGATTGGTTTATTTCAGATTCATTTATACCCAATGATTTCTAACTAGTATGCAAAAAACGCAACCACTCGTTTCAAATTAAAAAGATTCGAGCAGCGAATACTCGAGTTTCTTCAAAGCATTCTATTTGCGTGGAAACCACCGTGAAATCCTCCATAAAAAAGATACTTGGTGACATCAAAAGTCCAAATCTGCTTAAATTATTTCTAAACATTTGTGTTCCTTCTCAATAAATAACAAAAACGTAATCGCCCCATTGACAACTTCACTACGCTTGTGTTGCAGAAACGCTTTGAAAAATTTATTTGATCCGAGTTAATTCGGAGACTCACGTGCACTTTTGCTCCGAAATGAATGGAAGTATAGAGCTCTCGCATTTCCACTCGGTGAGCATAAAAGACGTATTTCAAAATTTAGCGCGATTCCCTCTAACAGCTTTCAAATTCATTTTCCCTCCTGAGCTGTGAAAATCATAGAACACGACGTCGTGTCTATTGGAAGGATAAAGCGCCTATTGAAGCTTTTGGAATGGGACCGCGTTTTGAATAAATAATGAAGCAGCGCCGCCATCTAAGAGCGTACACACGCCGGATAAGTCTATACAAATTTCCTTAATATTGTCACACTTAGGAAACAACTTGGGACCAATTCAGGCGTTGTAGTTTTATTTTCCCTCAATGTGGGGCGCATTAGTAAAGACCTTGTGCACAATAGGCCCAAGTGTGAAATGATAGTTCCAGTGGGCAGTTTTTAATCTGACCCACAAAGGTAAAATCCGTCTTCTGACAGATGGGCGGGTGCCAAGGGACAGTGAGACATCGAGAAGAATCTAAAGACATTTGGAATATGTGCAGAAAGTGGAAAAGCTCCTCGAGGCCGACATATTTATCAAACCTTCATTTTAATTCAGTTGACAGGGAGAAATTTATTTTCAACATTTCTACGAAACATTACGTTCATTTAGTGATAAATTTCCTGTGCAAGACACATTTAATTCGCCGCTGTCTCGAAGACATGCTCGCTTGTCCCCGTCTGAGGGTTGATTTCCTTTAAAGATTTATAGTTTGCTTTCCACCCCGGAGACTGAAGCTGATTTACATTCATGTGTTCCACTGGTTCGCACACTCAAAATATTGTCGAGGGAAAAATAATAATGTGCATAAGAAAGTTGAGTTGTATGTGTAGTGCAGTCAGCTAGACACTATGCTTCTTTTATTTTCTTCTTCCCGTTTGCTTTTCCTTCTGAGTCAATAGAGCAGAAAGTTGGCAAATATTTGATGGTGGCATTTTTTATAATGGAAATGGGAGGTATTCAGGGAAAATGACTAAGATTCCTCAGTTTCAAGGAGAAACCTGTTTTGAAAAGTGCAACATTAAAAGGATGGGAGTGGAGCCTATAGTTCTTAAAAGCATGCTCAAGCTTTGTCATTGAGTGCTGATAGGCAACTGGGTTATACTCCTAATTGGAATAAGAAAACTAAAATTCACACCATATCAGTTTTACTAAAATTCGTTAATACAGCTACTTTGTTTTATGAAATTAAAGAGAGATGGAAGAGCTTTGTGTTAAGACACAAAGCATTTAATAAGTGTGGAATTAAAAACAAATGTTTCAATATGTATATCATTTCGTATTGGAGGATTTCAATAGAAGGTTTTCCATGGAATGCGGACTTCAACAAGGAAATACTCAATTGACCCTGGTTTTCAAGATAAGTATTATAAAAAACTGGAATTGTGGCTACTTAAGAAAATTCTTAAAACATATAACCAAACATTACAAGAACCCTTAAGATGGAAGACTGCATTGGAGACCTGAATAATTAATATTTTTCATTAATTTTTAAAAGGATTCAAGAATAGATACGACCTCTGCATAAAATTTAGTGGAGTTAGTAATCGGCCAGATTCGCAGCCATCGTAAATTCGATTTTATTTATTTATTTATTGCCAACAGATATAAAGTACCATCTGAAATTACAAACGCATGGGTCAAAGCACGCTCCTTACCAAAGGAATTAGTTAGCTTCAAAATTGTTCGTCAAAATAAACTAGAAACTCCTACAGAAAAATAACATTTTGATTTTTTCTCAATTTTCCCATAAAAGAATATTTCGAGAAAACTTATTCAATTTTTCCTTTCAAAGTGAAGCCGAACACCATTCAAAATTGTTTACGAGCGGCTGCCTCTCTCCATCAGAAGTTTTGCCATAAAGTGCGCCCCTCGAAAACGTATGCCCTAGGCGAAACAAGGAGAGCTTTTACCGAAGGTATTAATTAATTGAATTTTTGAGTCAACCAACGTTTCCGAGCTTTGACTGCACGAACCCCGAATCGATGTAAATAAAATTGATGTATTCCGGCCTTTTGCTAACACCCCCGATGTAATTGACTCCGCGTGATATAGTCAAATTATAATGAGCCGCAATCATGCGATCGCCTACAAATTGAAGGCGACCTTTGCAGCAATCCATACACCCAACGCCCTCAGTTAGATTAAGTTGCTGAACGCGTGTTCGGTATCACCACCTACCCGCCGAGCATGGGCGAAGACTTATGCCGCATGTATGCATAAGTCCGCTGACCTCATAATCCACACGCTACCAAAATAGTAATTTGTTGACCGTCCTGTCGCTGGTGATCAATACCACCCGGCTCGGTCCGGAAAATTTAACTGGTCGAGAGCGCCCAAGGAGTACGCCCCCCGAGCACGGAAGACAGAAAAGTGGGTGAAGTTTTCAGGGAAAATCAATAGCGCAAACGTCCGAATTCAGCGGGTGTTCCTTACGAGTCGGTAAGTGCCAATTAAAATCCTTAGGAATTCTCTAAAAGTACATATTCCCCTACGCATATCGATCGCCCTCCCCTCTGGCCGAGCTGAGCTCGTGCACATCCTGGTCCCGGTGCAGCTGTGGCGTGGCGCCCAAATCGGAGAGAATAATGACAAGGGTTCAATCAGGATTTGATTTCCACTGAAAACAGATGACAAATTGTTTGTTAAGCACCGATGTGACGCGCTAGGACTGGCAGCCGAACAGGCTCACGGGCAGTATGGCAATTCCGCCAGTCCCCATGGACTTATATAACACGAAAAATCCTGCAGGGATTAATTGAATTGTTCACTGGTGGTAAAGGGAAGAATCGCGTAAGTTTAAATTAAATTCGAGCGGATTTGGATCCATAGATGGATTTTGTGGGTTTTGCGGCATCGACTTTACTTGGGAAAGGGGACCCCGAGGGATTCCTCGTAAATTGTGGCTATTATCTCTCATATCTTTTTCAAGATTAGGAAATATGCTCGTAGCATTTTATTGGATGGGTTTTGTCTTATCTCGTGCAACTTGTAACTTGAGTTAGAAGGGTGGGGCCCTCAGAAAAGCTTCTTTTATTTTAAACATATTGATCGCTCCCACTGGTAGGTAAACGAAATACAGTATAAAGCAGGGGTTGGATACATTCTTCCGTATTTGTTTTGGTAAATCATTTCAAGAAACTGATTCTCTAAGACTATTTCGCTTTATAACGGATGGCGCTATGTGCCACGCATTGTATGTCACGATGGACATTCTACACGAGCGATTTTAGACTGGCCATCGAGATCGGGAGATTTAACGCCTTTAAACTTCTTCCTTTGGTGCTATCTTAAATCACAGGTCTATGCGAATAAATCGCAAACAATTGATGTCCTCAAAGTCAACATAACGAATGCCTACCAGGAAATTCAGCCAGATTTATGCGGCAAAGTCCGCGAAAATTTGACTTCTCGAATACGTGCCACTAAGAAAAGCCGCGGCGGACATTTGAACGATGTTATATTCGGTACTTAATGCCATAAAATATTCTTTCAAATTGAATAAAAATAGAGTGGATATCTTACACTCAACTTGTTTTATTTACATTTAAAAGTCGAGCGTCCTTATTGAAAGACCCGGTGGGGTTATATATCCAAAGAGTCAAATTAGAACTTTGTTGTCCTTGCTCAGTGTTCCATCCATCTGGCTGTAACTAACTCAGCTTAATTTGAAAACATGTTCTTAAAAATACTTTATTTTAATGTATAATTATGGATTACATTAATAGTAATTAATTAACTCCAATTTATTGCTTAAATGTGTAATTATATATGTAATTAGTAATTACCAGCTAAAATGTTCGCTAAAGAGTATCCAGTTTCACACATGGCTGCAACCCAACTAATCTCATTGCCACTCACGCGAGCAATATCCTCTGGCAAGTACTTTGCACCTACTTCCAAAATCCACCAAAACTAGAAAAACTACCCCAAAACTATTCCAATTGCCGAGCAAAACTGTTAAAATTTCACAACAACCCTTAATTTCGTGCTTCAAAGTTAATAACTCCTCTCCGAAAGGCAAACTTCCCGCAGTTGATCGTGGCGGGTAGGGTAAACAGGAAAAAAGAGAAGCCCAAAAAAATTAATGGGAGTGTATAAAAGCAGCGCAAATTTGACGAATTCGCCTTAAACTGTCGAAGTTTTGTATTTATTTATCACGGCACGAAAATAAAGTTCTCACAGTTCGAATGTGATTGGAACTGGCCCTAATTTATTGTATCTCTAGTCTGTCGAGTCGGAATGAAGTCGACGTCTCTGCAAATGAAGAAACTTATTCAATTAGCTGAAAGTCGGAAAAGGTGTACGTACATATCTGGGTCAAACTGCAGGAGCCTCCGAAGTTCTGAACTAGATAAATATGTATGTAGGACTCAATCTGCCAGCACAATGAGATGTACAAACACGCGGCATGTGAACTGAAGATGAACTGTCACGGAGAGAAAATTTAAGAAGGGTCGCACCCCCTATACCTATGCAGGACGGGATGTTTTTCGGAAAAATGTTTGCTCTGATTTGTGTCCAATCCCCAATGAAGTGTATGGAGGGTTTTGTGCGAAAGAGCTTATTCAATTATTAATCCACGCCATTATGCTCCCGGTTAATTAACTCTCCCGGAACGACCTTCCACAAAAAATAAATACCTGCACAAAATTTCGAAAGATTTATAGATTTGAAAACTAGTTTCAATTACTGGTGGAGTTATCGGCTCCAGTGAACAGTGATTAAAGGGATCATCCATAAAGGGCCACCTCCGGACGTGTACGTGAGCGTTGGTAAATGAGAGCAATTTATCGACACGTGTGAGTCACTTACCAGAGTTGGCCCCACAGTCCCAGTCCACCAATGTATCATCGCAAATTGGTGGCCGGCGGAGCTAGGCATAATTAGGTAGGTGACATTTTGTGAAAATGTGCAAACACTTTTCCCCAGTTGCTTATCAATCTTAATTAACATTTTCTGGTCCCAGATGATATCACGACGTGAACTGCTTTCGTTAGCATTCCATTAGATTTCATGCAAATTTTATAGATTTTTCTGAATGTTTTCGGCTGGCTTAATAGTCCCCTTTTTCGCTTAATAAAATCAATAGAAGAGATTTCTATCGAACAGCTGCGATTCTTGAATTAATGGACGCAATAACAGTTCCAAGGCATGGCCGGAGGCGGCTGTTTGTTTTGATAATGCATGAAAACTAGCATTTTCCACACTTTATTATCGGGCAGAAATTATATAAGAGAAGATATGGCCTTATGGGTCTTCTAAGGCGGTGGAAAAGGGAAAGAAAAGAGTTTTGTAATGGAATGATGTCAGGATTTCTGTCCTGGGAAAAATTAGCATAATAATATAATTCCCAAACTATTTTTGTTTGTAAGGCCTCAGAGAATTTCCCAAAGATCGGAAACCTTGTCTTTTATTTTAACAACAGCTAACATATATAGTATGTTGATTAAACTGATTTTATTCATCGAAAAAAACGTTAAAAACACAATTAATCATGAAAACAAATAATAGTTGTAATAGAAAAAAAGTACCTACATATGTAAATAGGTAAAAAACAGAAATAAAAGAAAATTTTAGTGAGAAGAATTATGCTAACTTTTCGATTCCATGATTCTTTCAAAATTCAGCGTTTTGTTCGATATCAACTCACATAACATACTTATATACATATCTGCTACATTTGGACATTTGTCGAAAACCCGATGTGAAAAACGTATACATCTACGAAACTGTAACTTTTTTTTAGTGAATTTTGAAATCTACCATCGTTTCTATATAATATCTCATTTAATCTGCATTTGTGCAATCTGTTCTCAAATTGGAAGCGATCCAAGTAGTCCAATCAAATGGAAATTTTGCTAAACATTTGGGGTGGGAAGTGATTTTTTTTATCCTTTGGGGGGATTAGTAATGAGTATAAAACAGAGTTTCTGGGATTCTACCTCCACCCTACACCCATCCGCCATCTTGATAATAAAGGTGCGAACAAGTTTTCAGCGATATCTCACTAACCGTTACCCGGGTTTTTTAAGGAAATTAATCTATTCTGATGACGTTAATATATTTGAAAGTATACTATAAGCAATTTTGTTGGAATAAATTGCAGTCTAACATCCAAGCTTTTAATGTGTAGTGCAAGAAAAAATTATTTAAAGTGGAATATAGTGCCTTTTAGTCAGAAGTCTTTTCTCCTTCAATTCGCTTATAATATTGACAACGTGCCTTAAAGAGTTGTTTCCGAAATCAAGAATTTAGGTATAATCATTGACAATGGACTTACATTTTCGGCACATTTTGATTATATTATTAATAAGACTCACTCATGCTTGGTTTTGTGTGTGTTTTGTACAAGAAATTTTCGAAATCCATATGCTTTAAAATGCTTATACTATTCATTTGTGAGATTTTGTTTTTTTGAATACTGTTGTCAAGTTTGGGACACTTATTATTAAAGTCATATTGAATTTCATTTTCGAATTGGAGCTATCATGTTAGCGAAATGGTAAATAAATAGAAATTGGATTCATATATTTATTTGTAGTCAGTTTGTTTTAATATTGTAGAATTGAAAAGCTCGGGAATATACGAAACGGGTCCATTATTGTTTTTATGAAGTATAATATTCAACACTTTTAAGTACTGGTAAAAAAAGAAACAGACTTCTATAAAAATAACAACTTTTAAAGGCTTTTTTTTTGAATGCACTGAAATTGTGGATTCTTCTTTTGAGTCTTAATTAAAGGGTGATATTCCAATTCCGGCGATAAAAGTACAAAATGGTACACTAACTTTGAAAAACTGGTTTAATATTTCAGCGTTTTTTCATATTTCATTTTTTATATTTATGCCAAATCATAATTTTATGAAGCCCCATTTTTAGTATTTTGCCCACAAAGGCTCTTTCCAATTGCAGAACCTAATGTGTTGACTAGCGAAGCATTCCAGGAGCAATCGCCCTTTAACTACGTCCTACCAGGCAGCGCTAGGACTGTAAATCATTTCGCACATAAATTCTTTCCTGACCTAAATATTCTTCCAACGGATATTAGGACCAGCATTTGCATACGAGCAGAAAAGGCGATGAAAACCTCGCAGCTACACCAGCCATTAGTCATAAACGAAATTGACCCGCTCACAGGTGTAGTCATGAAGCCCTTCACCGTAATTTGAAATGTTTAATTTATTACTGCCACATAAAATCCCTATCATAAATATCCACTGACTACATACCTACATGTATTCATTCACACGCCCACGCCATTGCAGCTAATGTGCCGCAAGGAGCCCGGAACCACCTTTGCCGGGTCCTACGATCGCTACTTTAATTTAACAGATGGCCAAACTCTCTTCCCGCCAATAGACGAGTAGTAGTAGTAGAAATGGCGCCATCATTCACGCTTAGCGCGTAAATAATTCACAGCGCCTTTACAGCGCGATTTACCACTGCCGGACTCATCTCCTTTATTAACCAACCACCTTCCCGCCGCCTCCGCGGCCATTACTCGTATATGTAAATTTCATTACTCTGCCGGCGCTGAAATCCTCGCCTCGGAAAATTCTTACGCACAGGAAACGATTCGAAGTCACAAAACTCATAAGTAAGAAAGACTTGTCGGAAATGCCATTAAGCTCCTTGATACTCCTAATAACGTTCCACAGCTCGTCTCCATAATAGGCCTTCGGGCACCAATCGCGCGTGGCCCCACATCCATTTTCCCGGATGACGAGAACTCTTCAGCGGAGTTTTATTGACATTTTTATGTGCTGCTAATATCGCCAGACATATTTGGCGGTGTAATTTTCGTGTTTTACTGCGGCAAAGATTGCACGTAGTTCATCGAAAGGAAAACGCTCCTAATGCCCTTTGGATGAGAGGGGGCCGAGCTGGAGTACGATCGATACTTGATTTAGGCACGGCTGCTCCCGACCTCCGTTCCCTGCTGATTTGCGGTAGTTCCCCGGCGGACCATGAAGTCTTATGATAAATTAGCCGAACTGTTGACTCTGGCGCTCGTACAAAGCAGCATTTTTCGGATTGTCATTAAGATTACCACAGTGTCACGGCCCCGATCGATATTTAATCTCGGAATGAAATGAATGCTGCCAATATGCTTTGCAACAATTTATTACTGTGATGTGCCAATAAAGCGCCGCGACATGGCGAATTCTCAACTCGTCGCTTTGAGCGCCTTTGATTGCCAATATGTGCGGCCACGTGCGTGGGATAAAAATGCTCCTATATGGTTCCCGGGGAGGATATTTTCCTTAATATAGGGGTTTTGATTTTTAAACAGAGCATACATTTGTGGGGACGAAATTATTTATGAAGTGAAATAGAACTCGCTATCATGGCACCTTTGTTTTCAATACTTGAGTGGATGCTCGATGTCGTCGCCCTATATTTTGTCCTCTCAATAAGAAGATTTGTGAGCATCTTTGCATTATCCTGATGCTTAAGGAAAAAATTTACACATTGAAAATAAAATGTATTTAACTAGGCGCTTTTATTCATTAACTTCAAGATATTCCGATTGGTTTCTGACTCAATCACGAAGTGACAATACCTGCACTTACTAGTGAGGAGATAAAAAAATTATTTTATTTTAATAATATACGAGCAATTTTGCGATTATTTGTAATCTAAATACAGGGTCTCTCAAATCGAGTTTTCAAAAGTAATTAAATACAAATTATAGAATTTTCATTATTAGTCAATGAAATCTTTGTTGATAGTGAAACTACAATGTGTGGAAATAATTCTCTAAAAATAATGCGGGATGCATGTGACCATCACATGAGTCCTGGGAGTAATTTGTTAAAATTATCTATAACGTTTTGATGCAATTGGGGCTCTATCGCACGAATAACTATAATCTCTCAGTGCGTTAATAGTTCAAGGATTATTATTATTGTTAAATCACACGATCTGGGCGGCCAATTGACATCACTATTTCTTGAAATTACACGGTCAGGAAATCTCTCCTGCAAGAAAGTTACCGCTTTACCGGTTGTATGGCACGTAGCGCCATCTTTTACTGTATTGCATATCTTTGTCATCAAGATCTTCCAATTCCGTCCACAAAAAATCTGTTATCATTCGTCTATTCATCATAGAAAAATTATTTTCGACGATTGGTTTAAACTTTAAATTGACAAGGATATATATTTTAAATGTTTTTCGAATGAACCGAAATTGACAAGCCTAGTACGTAACATATTTCTCTAATTTGAAATTCTACCAAGCGCGCCAAGTGTATAAAATTGTCATTGTCACGCAAACAACCTTCGTTTCGGCAGGAATATAAAAGGGTGTCATTACAACAATAATGCCATCGACTTTTCGCGTTATGGGATAAAATTAATAAGCTTAGCTGGCACATTTAATTACCGCGAAATTACATAATTGGTTTGATATTTAGGCCTCTTGTTGAAACAATATCACTGGCAATATTTGGGTAAGCTCTAATTATAAGTCCGACTGCAAATGTGACATTCATTTGAACTTTATTTTCATTACGTGATGTGAAAAATTCATTTGTGCCAGCAAACATGAGCCTTATGAGAATCGCTTAATTAGAGCACGCCTGGGAATGTTACAATTATGTACCCAGGAATACAGTGCCGACTTAACGCAGACAAATATTCCCAGCGCTTCAGCAGCATACCTTCGCCCCCAATATATCTTTGAAGACATAAAATTCACATGATACTTCCTCTAATGGTGGGTGCAAGGATGCTAAGTCTGGGGATTGTTCCTGTCTGGTTTCTTCATTAGTTTCTGTTTGCAGAGTGTATGTTACACACGAGTATCTTGTAAGGTGGTTGGGGCCCGAGTGCCTGTGCGGCGTTGATTTGGAATGTCGAAATCGTCAATTAACTCGGTAGGAACAGATGATGTGTTTACTTGAATTTTCCAAATGCCCTCGTGGCAACGAGTTTTGATTGCGCAATTAACCTGCGGCTGTTTACATCTTGCCCTAATTTTGGGATTTAATTCAGAAGAGGGATTCGTAACAGCTTTTTTGTGGGATTTGCTCAGGGAAATTAGAACAAGCAAACCTATTACGGAATACAATTTGGGTAATCCTCGGATTAACATATTAATGGGGACAAACTCTTACAAGAGTAGGCTCGCCCCTGCAAAAACAGAGCGGAACTGGAAAATCAGCGTACCGTTTCTTTATGGCCATCAAATTAAACTTTTACCACCCATGTCTTCTTTCATGAATTCTGTGAATCATTCAGTTTATTAGAGCTATACCCTCATGCATTTTTAAAAGACGTTTTATAGTCCATGGGAAATCGATTCTGCGAGGACTAAGCTTACGGGCGGAGAATCGCTTTCGTGGCCAGGGAAAAACCTTTTTAATAGGAGATATGGGAGCTCTTTCTTGGAATTCCTGATATAAATTCAGCCAAACTGTCGTCCTAATGGCTTCATTTAATATTTTGTGCGGTCCCTTAGGTGTATTAAGTGTTCAAAAAATACCCTGTTGGAATTTTTACTAGGAAAATTTCACCTGTTTTCGAGATATTTACGCGAAATAAATTTTCTTAAGGTGCCCTTGATGATATTTTCAGGACTGTAATCACTTTATTGTATATGAGTGCTATCAAGTCTTATAATAGGGTATTCCAAGCCAAATCGAATAAGACAACTTTTGATTTGACTAAACATGTTTTATGCTTTTGTTTTTAGTGATAGCAACTTGTATGTATATTTTTGAGTGAGCGCCCAATTTAAAAAACAATATAAAAAGACTGCCACTAAATTAAAAGTATCTTTTTAAATTATCGAGATGTAGCAGGTGATTCATACTAACAAACCACCATCAGAATTTGAAAATGTTTCCAATCTACGCCCTACGTCTCACGTGGAACAGATGTGACTTTAACAATTAAGCTGTATAACAACTACATATGTAAATATAAACGCGTCTGCATAAAACTCCGTACTCGCAACAGTAACCCTTGGATTTGAGTAGCCAATAATTTCTCAAGAACTTTGGCAATAAAACACAGGATACTATAATTGGTCGATAGTGTGATATTGAAACAGCAAAGTTCTGTATAACCTACGCAACCCAAGGAGAATGAGTCGAAGATTTCATTAATGGAAAAGGAGATGTTAAAGGACTGCTTGTAATAGTGAAATAGGCAATTCATTAGGGTCAAAAGGATATTCGCGTTTATTGTATATGCGACTGTCATAATTACGTAGGTAATTCCACAGGGTAAGGGAAGGCAAGTTGTTAATTAATGTGAATTCCAAATGAATAGTGCAGGCAAGTACTTTTTCTCAAAAATTAAATGTACAGTTGAAAAGCGTGAATTGTGTTTTATAAGTTTAAATACGAAAGAACAAGATATGTTACTGCAAAAAGAAATTAAAATTCCCTGTTCCAGGAAAGAACAATTTGAATTAGTTCAGCCGTACGCGAGGTTAGCCCCGACGAATAGATGGACAAACGATAATTTTTGGTTAGATTATTATAGTAGTCAGCTGAGTTTACAAATAGTTAATTTAAAAGCGAACAAGTTTAATAAAGTATTATAAATAAAGCATACATCTGCTACACTTATGATCTGAGCTTTTAGAAAGGAAAACAATTTGAATCATGTGGGACTCGAACCCTGGACCTCCAGATCCATAGCTCAATGCTCTCGCCATTGATCGACAGATAACTTTGTGGCTATAAAAAATCTCTTAAATCATAAAATAAAAGAAAACTATTTGTTTTAGTAAGTTTCGTTTTGTCACGTTTTTATATTATTTGTAAAATAAATGCATCCTTTGCTTATTGGGATCAACACAAGGAATTTCGGTTGAAAAAACTATTACCCAAATTGAACGCATGTATTATAAATATTCTTAAAGTGAAACCGTAATCATAGCCGTCCAAACAGGCCCCCCAACATGCCCACCAGCCACTTACGTTTCTCACGGCATTATTATACAACATTTACACCCATTGATTGATTGCTCGCAGCATTACTCTCCAATTGTGCTAACTACGAAATATTTGTTTGACCCATTGCAAGGAGAGTTGAATTCATTTTCAAAACACGAGAGCTACCCAACACGCAAAGGTAGGAAGTCAGAACCGCGCCCTTCCAAGAGGTGAGCACGCACCATCATTAGCATTCGAAAATAATAAACGAAATTAAACCTAGCCGAATTTATTCGCAGCCCTAGGGCTCCTTGCGACCTACGTACATAATGCGACATCAGGCCCCCGCGCCCCGCATGAATATTTCACCCATCCCCGAGTATGGCAGGGATCTTCTCAATTAGACGACTTAAACCTGCACCCCGATAAGGAGTGTGCCGTTATCGTAAATCGCCCGAAAGGCGCGACTATCTGAAGCCGTGAGCTTTTAAAAGCTTATTACTGGAGTCCTTAGTCCCTTCTCGCCTTAAATTCTTTCTTACCCAATTTCGGGCGTTATTGCTACTGTAACCGATTCCGAGTGCCGTGACGTATTTTGTTTGTATGCGACATCACGTGCTCCCTGCGACGCGCTTTTATTCGCTCCTCAAGGTAGGTCAGTGAAGTTTACGGAAAGCTCTTGGGGTGGTTTGGGGTACATAATACATTGTGGCATATGGAGTGGCGATTTCCAGTTGCTGGAACACACCCAGAACAGCGCTTCATTGGCGCAAAAGCTCTCCTTAACCTTTGCTGCTATATCAGCAAATCTCGCTCGCTGGTGTTGTTTTGGAATATTGCCCTTGTAGCATTCCACCGGTAAATGGAATCGGAAAACCATACCCACCTGGTCCGTGATTTTTTACGAGCCCACGGCAATAAGCTGTTACTTTGCTCCAACCATCGTCGAATTATAGTGAGCAAATGATTTTGATCATTGAGGCCAAGTATATTTCCTTTGCCTTCATTGCTTGGTGGTTTGTGGAGGGGACGCCTTATTACACATTATTTGATCTTATTTCCTTACACGGGTTGCAAAGGTTGCGGGGAAAGATGCTTTACTTTTGATATCGTGGAGGTTGACGTTATGTAATATTGTGCTTTAGGCTGTGCAATTCTATTGCGGAATTCAATGAAATGCTGATTGTGCCAGCAATTCCAAATTCTGTGGAAGGACACATTAAGCATACGTCATACTCTATAATTAGACGCAATTCTATTGTTAGACTAAGAAAATAAATTCACATTTTTATTTCACGTTCCAAAACTACATCATTCAATAACCTCACAGTTAAATGTGCAAAAGTAGTTTTACGAATAAGTTTTACTTGTAAAGAACTTTGCGATTAAACTTTTATTTGGGACAAGACTGTAAAAACTAGTTTTAATGTGAAACTTTATAAAAGTTAATAAAGTTTTAAGTAAATATGTCCATTTAACTTTAATAAGTGTATTCACTTGTGTGTAAAAGAATGAGATCACAATGAGTCAATTTCAAGACAAGAGTGAAAGTGAATTTAATATACATACCTAATATATTTTTCAAGACAATGCCGTGGCAGCCAAGGCAAGTTTAGAATTATATTTTTACAATATACTTTTGGTTTTTGCGAAGAATGGTTAGAAAAAATTGCTCCTTTTGCTCCTTTTTATCCTTTATCACTGAACATAGATAACACCAATCAATGTGAGAAAAAATGTTTTATCCTTTCTTCTTTTCAATTTTAACTCTTAACATAAGAATCATATTACGAAATTGGTTATTTATTTATTTAGTAGACCAACCCAATTGTAATTTAACATTATAAATTTTTAACATTTAATTTCGTGATGTGATTGTTTAAAAAAAAACTCTTATTTTATTGCCATGGCTACAGAACAAGCATTGGTTTTATTATGTCACCTCTATCTACCGAAAATTAGAACAACGAAAAAAATAAACCTGCACCTTTCATATGTGTATTCTTGTTTTTACTAGTATGCTTAGAGATCGGTGGTTAAAATTGTTAATCGCTGCTATGATTGCGGCAGAAAATATAATAAAATATGAATAAAAATGAAACAATTATGTAAAACAGAAAATAATGCATCCTGTTTTTTGAAGAAAATTAAATCTTATTAGTGGGTTCGCATAAAAAACGAAATATATTCAATTTAAAAAGACAGTTTTTTTCACTGTTAAAGTTATAAAACAATTGAGGGCAATGATTAAATAAAAGAAAAAAGCTTTGAGTTCCGACTAACCACCACCAAAAATAAAATAAAAAATAATATAGATATTATTTACATCGTAGAAATGAACCTGTGATATGACTATTAGTGATAAGCGTGTTAGACCGCCGATCCGAAAGTCTCAGCTTCGAGCCCCACTCAGACCCCGCTCTTTGCCTATAACAGCTAAAGAGTAACATTTGCAATTTATGGTCTTAGTACATGATGTGTTGTATGTATAATTTATTACAAATAATTCTGAAGAATTGTATACCTACATTTTCTGAAAACTGATATGAAAATTTTAAATACGGAAAATAAGCCGCCTTACTAAATTTAACTAGGTAGGTACAGCGTAGCGATAATTGTAATATTTATAATCGGTATGGTGCTTTGAAAATTTTAATTTAGACGAATTCTGTAGATTTATTGCTTTCTGAATTTGCATATGTATTTGTATAATTCGTCAGCATAACTCGCATGCAATAGTTACATTTTGACCCTCACCTTACGTAAATACAACATAAAATGGTGTAACTTTTCAACCTGATGACAAACCTTGTTCAATTTCATACTTTACCAAATATTGATTTTCACAGTACTTGTTTCTTCAAAGGATTGACGGAATCTAAAGTTTGTCTTAACAGAAACTTGTATTTTGAATCGTGCGCCATTTCAGACTGTCACATGTGTAGTCCGTCATATTTTGCAGTTGTCAGCTTTGTTCTTTTCATTTCCAGAGCAGAACAGCAAAATGCGTATTGAATTGAATTGCTGCCTATATCAAAAATTTTAAAATTTAAAAAAGCGCCCCCTGAAGTGCAAAAATTGTGCTAAACAATTTAGGATTAATTTTTGACACAATGTGAGTGTAAGTCAATGCCATTTAATGTTCTTTACACAGAGTTAAATAGTTTTGCTATGGGTAACTAACTAACTATTCATGAATTTCAATTCAATGCAAATTTTGCTGTTCTGCTCCGGACATGAAAAAAAACACAGCTATCATATACAAACATAAATATTCACGAAAATGCGACGTTACATTTCGGAAGAACGTTCATTAACTGTAAAGACTCTTAAAAAATAGAGACAATTCTACAATGACAATTCGCAAGTTGCGTGTTCATTTTGATCTGCATAATCATCTGTCGAGGTGCCCACTTATGAAAATTTAATGAAGTTTGTTCGGGCATTGAAAGATAATAAAGGCCCTACACGCTGTCACACTAATATAAAAGATCGACCAAAAATATCGTTGCCTTGAGTGACAGTGTCTCAGAACAACCTACCAACCATTTGTTGAAATGTTTTTGAAAAATCTGTTGTCTGTTGTTAAAAATCAAGTTCTTCTTGAGACATTCTTTTAAACGAGTATATTAGATTTCAGTCATCTATTCTGATATTCGTTCATACATGTTAATAATCTCAGGTTTGTATGCAGTTCCAAGTGAGGGCGTTAGAATTGTTCAGAACTTTCTTTCTCAAGTACGCATCAAATAATAGAGATTTTTTTTAGCTTTTTAATGCATTTACTTATTAATGTTATAATTTGGTGTGTTTGGAGAGCTGACACAATTTCTTGCTGTCACGTATCTAATGGAGTATTTTAACACCAAAATTGTATGATTTGGGGTTACAGTTAGAGCACATAAAATGATCAAATTATTTTGAAAAAGGGGTGGATGTTATCAGAATTGCAGAGCTGGTGTGCACAAAAAAGTAGCAAACTGTCCTTGACTTTTTATTAAATTATTTTTTTTTAATTATTAATGTTATGTTATTTTATTTAGAGCACCCTGTAAAAATTAATACATAAAGAAAAGGTCATTTCGTGATCTAGAAAAGATTTAATATTATTTTTTAAATTGGGTATTAGCTTTCCTTGAATTAATCTTGAAACCTGCCTTCAGATCACATATTGTAAACACCATTAAATAAAACACCAATGATTGATTAATGAACAATGATTCTGCGTAATGACTGTTGAATCGATGTGAAATTGTTTTCATTATTTGATGATTATGATTTATTCAAAATTACAATATTCGTGACCTTAGATGAAATTAATGTAAAAAGTATGGTAATAAAAATCAGAACCCCAACAGTTATGACATTCTAGTAAAAATATTAAATTAAAAAAATAAAAAAACGGAGAAAATCAAGTAATTGCTTGGCAAGCGCTCCACATATTTTAATAATAGAGATTTCAGATAGTAGGTGTTTGCCTTATATAAATTGCATCCCGACATCTAAGACAGTTTGTTCTCGCTGGGAAACAATCAACAGTTTGCTGATAACGAATTGCGTGTAATAATCGTTTCAAAATCACCCCACCATGATTAAGTAAAAAACCTCAACAATGTGCTTACGGCTACGCTGAACTATTTTTCTCCTTTCGAGGAGAGAGAGAAACCCATCACATGGAATTTAGTTGTCATGTCGTAACAGCACAATCTTCTTCTTATTCAGTTTATATAACTTTCATCTGTTAAAAGGCCATTACCATATCTTCACTTTTACATAAGCAAAGCAGAGCCCTCTGTTCAAATACATTTTGGCAAATTGAAATTTAAATTGTTTTCTGGCCGAAATAAAATGGGTAATAAAAAACGTTCATGGCTTTTTGCAACGGTAACGCGCATCCTTTACAACATGTTTCAAATTGATGCTCAATCCGCAAAAAACGCTTACGCGGATTCGGTACGTACTATAATTTAGGCAACGACTACATGACAAAATCGCTATTTGATGAGACATGCTTACAATTTCCCATTTTGTTCCACGACTGCACTTCGATCACAATTCTCCGTTGATTGCATTCCCTTCTGCATTCTGCGAGAGAGCCCTGGGCCAGGAAGCCTGCAACCTTCTGATGAGTGCGAAATTTCTGTTTTGTTTTAAAATTCTGTTTTCTTTCAATTACACTTGGCCGTGACGATGAGGATTTAACTTGACTCCCTCCCAATCACATTTACCACGTTCGGCCAATAATTTTCGAATTTTTTACTGTCGGTTTATTAGCACACACTTACACTGTACTTCTTGCATAACACTTCTTCACGCATTCAGGTTCGCCCCGATAGGGCTGTACTCCTTGACAATTTAATTCACGTTCCTGCTTCCCACTAGAATTTCGCGAGGAAATTTAGCAGGTATGGGGGAGTAACAGAACGTCACATAATATCCACTTTGAGTTATCAATATGGGACAGGACCAGGGACAACGAGCGGAAACTAGGCAAAGGACAGGGAAAGTGAGGAAAACAGGAGATTCCACAGAGCTGGGAGCTTTTTCGATTACGGCCGTAACAAAAATCGGGAGGCGTGCTTTCGCATATCAATTCGCCGGCACACTAAAAACTTTAGTTTCAGGACAAATATATTTTGAGGATACAGAATGAAATCCTGCGAGGAGTGTTGCATGTCGTACCCTGTCGCTCTTGCTCGGTGGGGCCGCAGCTGCAATTCCTGTCCCTTTCCAGGGCAGAAAGCTCCAACCGAACGGTGGCATTCTCTGTTTGGGTCATGGCATGTGGTGCGCTACCAACTAAAACGTAACTCTTGCAACCCGAAAAGGGATATCACGGACTACACAAATCCATGAATGGAGGGACATTTCTCCGTAGGGGTAATTTTACGCGGCATATTCTGCCGCGGGCGACATTCTTTTCAATGGGTTGGGTGCGGTACGATGTTGTTAAGTGTTCTGTATATTTTAATAAGTATCTGCAGTTCATAATTATAAGGCAACCTGGAATGGCTTCATCGCTTTATTGTTCTAGTTATGTGGTCCTTTGTGTGACCAGGTAAAAGAGAGGCTTCTTAGTGTATATTTTTGGAAATCATACAGCGATGCCTTCATAGAAATATGCAAGAATGCATCGTAATTTAAGAAGATTGTACACGAAATGCACATTTTGCAAAAAACCCAAAGTAGGTCGATGATTTTGAACTTAAAGGTAAAGGAGAATCGCTGATTGCCCTTTAGGGTTCGCCGATGTCCACGGTCTACTGGAACGTTTCTTGTGGAAATTCTGAACAATTTCATTTGCTTCAAAATTTGTTTGAAACTCTCCCCTAAACTGTTTTTGCACTGCAACTACATTTTCAAAGTTCCAATAGTAACCTAAGATAAATCTTCATATTGAAGGCTTAGTCCGCCTTCGACCATTATTTACAAGTGTTGAACGTGAAAAGGAGAGCTTTACGTATATCAGCTGTCAATGTGTGTATACTTATTTGAGGACGCTCTGTATATGATGGATAGATATAGAAGAGCCCTTTATATTAGGTAAGTAAAGGTAGAAGAGGATAATCATCTAATAAGCTTAGATAACTTTAATCGTCGGATTATGGGTCGAGTTTTACTAAAGTCATTTCTTTTAAGAAAGAGTTGTTTTGGGTTAGCCAATCAATAAAGACGTTTGTTTGTGACTCACTTATAATTTTATTCATTACTTTGCTCTCTAAAGACAATGTGAATGTAACAGTTTATTTTGAGTTTTTTTATTTTGGGTATCTCAAAGACCATCAATATTTCCGAAAATCATCTCCATA
Organism: Neoitamus cyanurus; assembly: GCA_947538895.1. Classification (NCBI taxonomy): domain Eukaryota; kingdom Metazoa; phylum Arthropoda; class Insecta; order Diptera; family Asilidae; genus Neoitamus; species Neoitamus cyanurus. The sequence goes on from OX384543.1 coordinate 38,174,334, forward strand.
CAGACTAAACGGAACGACATCAAGCTCACACCAAAAACTGCAATCCTAATTTCATTTTCAAAAATCTCGTCAATGTTGATCTACACGTCTGCCACTGCAAGTACAGTCATCACGAAAGTGAAAATAATGTTCGGTAATTTTCCACTTTTTTATTTTTAGTAAATTTTCCTTTTCTTTTCTATTACTAATAAAAAAAAATCATGTTTCTCACTAGTTAGGAGCATAGTGCTTCCACAAGGTCTCTCCACTTCGAACTTTGCTTCAGTTTCTTTAATCGTTTACTTACTTTTACTACGTGAGTACTTAAACTAAATGTCCGAATATTTGAGGAATACGAAGATATATTTGCATATAAGGTAAAGTTGGTGGAAACGATAGAGCAGCTACACATCAATACCAAATAAGATTTTCCCAACGATGTGTACCTCAAAAGGGGTATTTTCGTGGAGGTTAAGAGAAACTGGAAGTGTGACTTCAAACAGCAGATGGTAGTGATCTGAGGCATCGAAAAAAAAGGGTGTAAAGAACTTCTACAACCGTCATACCTGGTCGGATACTAACCCACATAGGACCAGGGAGACGTCATGCCAGCATATATTCGGTGTTAAGGTTTGTAGCCAACGGAAATTAGCATTTGACCCCAACAAAATCTCTAACATCTGAATTTCAAACCCAAATCCGCAAAAATCACAACATGATTAACTAAGATATTAAAGGTCGAAGTTGTTTGCAAATATTTCGCGTTTTATGCATCCATAAGGCCAGGGCAAAAGTTGTAGATAATTAAATTATCTGCAAGATTGGTCTCTTGCATTTTTTCTCGAAACCGCCCTTTTCAGATATTCAAAGTTAAAATTTCAAAAACATGGTTTTCCGGGAATTTCTCGCTTCCTATGCATCGTATGTCCACGAAGTCAATATAAAAGTTGTAGAGATTTTAATTATCTGCAAGATTGGTCTCTTGCATTTTTTCTCGACATCTCGCCCTTTTCGAGATATTCAAGGTCAAAATTTTAACGACAAGGTTTTTCGGGTGTTTCTATTTTTTGGGCAGATTCGTCAATGACCTCATCGCCACAGAATAGGCACAATCTTGCGAGTTCGAAATTAATTGGAACTGCTGAAGAATCAGACACACTCGAAGATGCACTGGCCTGTTATTGTGTTCGCTTCACTGCTGCAATACTGCTTGTATTTATATAAAATTTTCTCCATGCTAAATGCACATCACTTGAGGCACGCTGTTTAAAAATTGTATGTGTCACTCACTTTTCAAAGTATTCAACTCACGAAAACGTTAACTGTATTCGTGCCCCCAAGCGTTTTAATACATACATATGAAATAATTTCTATCCATATGTCTTCAGACTCTTGAAATGCGTAAAATTCATGAATTGCGTAGACAATTTGAGAAAAACGTGAATTTTAGAAAAATTTCGCATGTGAATGTACCCACTGTAGTGGAGTCAACATAATTGAAATTTTTGGAAAGGACATTGTGATAGTAGATTTCTGAGGTGAGCTTGTTTTCGCTGCGTTGAGTAAATCAAGAGATAAAAATAAAATAGTAATGTTCGTACCAAGAAAATGTCGACTCCCAAACGGTGGAGATTTACACCCCACCCCTCCCAACATTGGAACATTGGCGAATATTCCCGTATTTCTGTTTTGTATTAAAAAACAATGCGATTTTCTGGATCTGAAGGAAACAAATGTTTCACGAAAAGCGATGTCACACAAAGAAAATAAAGCCCCTTTGAATTTAAAAATTATTTGAAAACTTACCCAGCTCCGTCCTAATACAAACGTTGAGATTTCTTAAAAAAGCTTTTAAAAGCTGACTATTTCTCTTCCACTTTTTTTTAAATCGCTCTCCCGCACTCGGAGTAGTGCGTTAATTAAAGTTAAAAACTTTAATTCGGTCGGTGGCACAAACGGCAAGGCCATTCACATTTTTTTGCCTGCACGTGAAGTTAAAATAACATTTGAATTTACAAAGCTTTGTGCAATATTTGCTATCCGAGCATTTTTAATTAACATTCAGCAGAGATTCTACTAGCTGTATTTTTTGTCCCTTCCTATGTTAAAGGGAAATCGGGAAATTGTTTCTTTTGAAATGGATACTTCGCAAAATTAAGGCATACCCAACTCCTGAAAGGGCACTACTCTGCAGTGCAATAGTACGCAAATGGGAATTAAGACACTTTCGGATATGTGAACTAATTTAATTTCCGCTGCAATTTCTCCATAAGCACCTCTCGGGTCTCACGCGATTAAATTGGAAAGCGATGATTGCGGCGCTATTTTTTATAACATAAATTTAATTTGGCTCTTTTGGGACGTCCAGTGGAGCTTCCTGAAATTGATTTGATATAATTAATATGCTCATGGTTGAGTGAAGCCCTCGAAATTACAAATTAAAGCCGTCATGCATATCCAGCGAATCAATATTTAGGGGGTTTTCAGGTGGGTTGGGGATGGTGGCGCCCAGGCAGCTGAAGCCCGTCAAACTGTACCTAAAATACACCGAAGCACCCTTTAAAAAAGGCAAAACTCACCAAACGAATTTTGTTCGCCGCTCCCTATGCGGGCAGGCTCGCAAATATCCTTATGGAAACCATAACTCCGCATCCTGTTTTCCGGGATTGCTCGTAACTTTTTCGAGAGGATTTCATTATAATTCAAATTTTCGCTGTGTGATCCACTTTGAGCCGGTGCTTTTTCCCCTGTTAAGCCACACGAGAGGCTCTTTTACAGCACATTTCACGCGGCGTGTTTAAAGTGGTTTTATTTTTGGTGAACTGCAAAAGGGCCAAAGAAATAGTCCCGAATTTGCAGCAGAAGAGCTCTTCATTTGAAGGTTACTAGAAGAAAACATTTATGCATCGCATCGCACCCTCACGGAATAACCTCCTCGGAAAGTTTGGAATTTTGAGGTCATTTCCCACCCGCCTAACAATGTTAGCTGTGTCGGGAGCCAGATTCAAATTAAATGCTAACTTTGGTAATTCTGGAAGCGCCTGAAACAGAGCAGATAGCAGAAGTAGTATAAAATGTGCAAATTTCATTCAGTAAACTTAAAGAACTGTGGAAGCTCGAAAGTCGTGTCTGGAATACATAAAAGTACTTACACGAGAAGCGTCCTACCCTGATATATTCCTTTATCTTGTAGCGTGCATCGGAATTATTCCCGAACTAAAAATCAATAGATGGTGCACATTATTCCACCCAGATCCCCACAGGATGCAAATCTTGCCGTTCACTCTAATGAAATCATTTTGCTCACATAAATCCGATTTCTGAGATTTAAGGTACGAAGTCTGCAAAACAACGGATTAGCCTACTGGATTTTCTGGCATTCTGGCGGGACAAGTCCCAGAGCTCCATTTCACTATAAATTTATTACAACCCAGGGAATATTGCTGTGTCGTTTTACAGTTATCATCGAATGGGTATAACTCGTCATGATTTCCGCTGTCATGGGAATATAATTTGGTATAATGGAAAATCCGCTCACTACTTAACAACATTCCGCTGAATTGTCTACAAAAACTGAAACTTGTCAGCTCTTATATGCATATGTAGGTGTTATGTAATAATTGTAATTCTATAATTATAGAGCTTTTTATCACTTTATCAAGTGACTGTAGGTACTCACTGAATGGTAGCATTTTCGGAAAACACATTAAGATAGTAGTTGTTTGGCGTTAGAGTGTTGTCGCTGCGTTTAGTAGATCAAAAGATAGAAAAAAAGTAATAATGTGTATCCCGAATTTATGAATCACCCTTTAACTCGAAAACTAAACAAAGTAGCGGAACATACATGGGAGTGATTCGGATACCCCTCAATATGCGGCACCTAAATTTTACCTTTGGACGGCACTTTTCCGGCCTCCCTGTATATGCATTTGACTGTCCGCATGAGAGCCCGGCGCGCCGCATCCAATTCTATGGAGTGCGGAAAATTTACGAGAACTCTGAACTGAATTTGGAAGTCCGGAGAGTTTTAATTTATGTATTCATTCCTGTTTTGTTGATGACGATAGGGTTTAGGAGCGCTCATTGTGCTCTTTTACTTCTACAAGCTTTGTGCTTAGCTTCCAGCGTGCAAAGGTGCACATTAAATATCCGACTTTTTGTAAGCTAAGCTCAGGTGGGTACTGCGAGTCTTAGCATCGCGGCAAAATAATCACACCATTGAATTCTTATGAGCAGCGGATTAAAACTCGCAGCAGTCAAGTGCGCACGTCCTTATTGAACTGCGAGTGTTAAATCGTTGCGGCTGTTTGGCCGCGTATATTCCATGAATCTGAAAAAAAAACGCACACATTCGCTTAACAACGTTTTTTCCTCGCGCCCTTGTTTTTTGGTTCTAGGTTGAAAAAGATATTTTCGGTCCAAGTAAACAAGATTAAAATGTTCTAAGTACCTACATATCTGGAAGTCTATTTTAAAAACAAGTACCTACTTCATTCTTCGCCTTGGCTTTACTTTTGAAAAAACAAATCAATAGAATGTCATTAAAAACTCCATAAATCACTTGTGTTATTTTTGAGTTTGTGAGAAATAAAAACGTTCACAACCGTCTCAGTTTAACTAATTATGTCCATCTTATGTGCAAGCCCCGGTGTGAATGACTGTTAACTGTTCTATTTAAATGCACATGATTAAGTCTTTCTGTTACAAAAGCAGAGCAAAGGTCCTTTTTAGATTACTTCGTTAAAGGACAGAATTTGTAAACTGGTGAATATAAACTCCCAGAATAACGTCTTCAGTGGACTTGCCCCAACGAAATGTTTTGCAGGATGAAATCGATTTCAAGTCCTCATAAGACCTGCCTTAGTCCAAGAACAGTTTGCAAACAGTTTTATGTAATCTCGTCTTATTCAGTCCTTCTTTTCTTCTTCTTGCCCCTCCTGTTCGTTTTTACCAATAAGTGCAGGTCGGAGGTCCACCTCCAAGGAAGTCATGACATCAAACGTGAAAGCCTTAGCCAGCGCTACGTGCATGCATATGCACATATCTATTTGATGCTGATTTTATCTAAAGGTGAAGTGGATGCAAATGCAAATATTAAACCCTAGCTACAGGATAGGTAGTGGAATTTTTCAGTGTTTTTATATTTTCTTGCTTTGTTCGAGCTGAGGAGCGTGTTATGTGAATGATAAAGGAACCTCGAATAATTTTCCAATACATTTACCACGCAGACCTTGACTGCCTTCCGTTTCGATTGTGAAACACAAATCACACCGTACATTTCCCCAAAGGATGAAAATGTGCAACAAATCCAACGCAATAACTGCCAGCCGTAGTCGCTTCGAATATTTGTTGTATCGTCGAAAGCACCAGCCCATATCACAGAAAGTCGAACAAATTCAATAAGCGGGCTGCCGCATTTTCCCGTTATATTTGAATTTCTGCCAAACCGAATGGGATACGATGGTGTCAAAGTTTAAATGTATAAACAATGCCTGACGCAAATCGCTTTATGTTCATACTCGTACAGTACAACATTGTCTGCCATGGCGCAGCAGAGGGATAAATTCAAATGTGCCGCAACCTGCATAATAAAATCCCCCACAAAACATGATCTCCAAGACATGGTCAGCTCTTACATTATTCCTCCATTTAATGAAGTGGAACGACATATCCCGAAAATTAATTATCATGCCCCAAAGTTAGCCACTGATAACTAGGTATTGAGTTTCAGTCGCAATATTCGCCACGTGGAGCATGCGGGCTGTATTTGCACGGATGAGTTGGAAAAATTCAATCGCAAACAAAAAGCTTTCAGAGTTCAAACTAATCAAATTTCATTGTTTATCTACTTCAGTTTACACTGTAAAAATTAATAAAGTTGAGCAATACCAAAACTTCGCCAATGTGTGTCCAAGGTTTGAATATTGCAGATACATAAATAACTGCAGGCACTATTACATGTCGAAAGAATTCATTTTGTTTTCAAGTGTTTTGAGTTTTGCAAAAATCGCTGCGAAAGTGTTTGTGAAAAAATTCCGAACGCTCGAATAACTTGAATAAATCCATTTCTCATAAAGGTGTTGGTCGGTCACGTTAAAAAAATTTAATGAAAACATTAAACCACATGAAACGTCCTGTTTCAGCGTTTAACGCAAATATATTTCAAAAAGTTATTTTCGCTTCACAACATACACGACCTGTCCTTCATTGTACTAGACATATCATTGAAGTAACGTGACTGAAAAAAAAAACGACGAAGAAGGGAAAGAGAAAACATAGGGAAAATCCTCTGAATGAAAATTTGTCAACCGCACGCTGAAAATTTTAAGAAATTGCTCCCCCGAGAAGCGTTCATGGGTTTATATTTTAGCGTGAAGCGACATATTCCTTGGAAAAGTTGCAAGACATGCATGCGACGGAATAAATTACGAGCCATCTGGTATCCGACCGTAACTTAATAATTGCTCCTATCCTGCAAGCTTAGGCATAAAACTTGTTCCGTCCCGATGCATTTGAATGTGCCTATGTGGGACTGTTGCGGGTGCGGTGGGTATACGACCGTGTCCTCGAATTGCGGCATAAACTTTCCTAAATTTTGAGCAATTTCCGGACCCTGCCACGGCCGTCACTGTGCCGCTGAGGGAAAGTTTTGAAAATTACTCGTGTTAAGGTCCATTAGATGTCACAGTGGACTTGCCATCGAGGGGATTTCATTAAGATGATTTTTAGTACAACACCTGGTGCGATGCGGCGGTTAATTGAAGATACGTAACACATCAAATGGTGCACGTGCCATGCTCAGTAGATCTCGTAGATATCTCGGCGACTAATTAATGTAGTAATATATTTTGCAATCACCTTCCATTCGTAACAACAACTGCTGCATTTCGAGGAAAACAAAATGTTCTACTTACAAAATGTGGAGATGGCAGGTGATGTGACTGATGAAAGCTGATATTGCGGCTACTTACCTGAAAAATGGTAAATGTTATTATTTGGAACTCTGATTTTTGGTATATGTAAATACATATGAGTGGTTGGGACATTAAAGGCTGTTTTCGTGGAAGCCGTTGTTAGTTAGTAATTACATTACATTTGGAAATTAATTCATGGGTTACAATAAAAACAATACAGAAAATGTGTGAAAATAAACGGAAAAAAAGTAAATTGGTCGGTCTGATCTGAACGAATTTTTCTAGTTTTTGTACAAATCGTATTCAAGTTAGTTATTGTGTTATACAACAGACATCCCTACTGATCTGACTGGCGCTAAAAATTTTTATACTAGGTCAAAAGTCAACGACATCGGTCGGTTTTTCGCATATTTATCGTAAACGGTGAATGTTATGGTAAAAATAGTTTATACAAAAGTTGTAGATCTCGCAATTGTTTACAAAATTGGTACATATAATTTTTTCCTACGCATCACCATATCTGAGATATTGCGATTTCAAACATCGGTAATACTAATATTCGCTCATACGCCCCCGCTGTCAAACGTGACAGTTAAAACAAAAGTCGTAAGCAAACTTGTGATACTCTAAGCGCCCTCTACGCTGGTATCATCATTTTCGTCGTAGCTTTAACAGAAGCCGAGAAAAATAAATTAAATTCATGAAAAAATCTAAACGTGTTTTTTCACCACTATATAATTAGGTGGACAGAATAGTCATAAAAATAATTTTTCAATAAAAATACTTCTTACTATCATGAGCCAAATTTACACAGAGCCCGCTAATATATGTCGCATATTTTACAGAATGGTATTTTGAACTAAATATTTTGAAATCATAAAATATGATTTATTACTAATTGGTGCATTTGAAGGCGGGTATAAATGCCCGCAAGCTTTAATGTATTCCAAAGGCCCGCCCGCTGTCGCTAAAACAGGTAAGACTTGATTCTACTGCGCAGGAGTATCGGCTTAAAACGGAATAAATTTTAATTTTACATTTCAGTGCTTCGAATGAAATTTAACTTTCAGAATGAAGGCTTTAAGCGTAGGTTGTTGTGTGATTTTGATTTTCCTCATTGGAGTGTCTTGTGATACTTCGTTACGTCTCTATAAGCGTTCGCCAGAGGCACTTGTAATGGACGTGATCAAATTACCTTTCCGAATATTTGATCGTGCCCTTAAAACAGCGTATGAGTGGATCGTAAGGAAACCTATTAAACTTGTTTTAAACTGTTTAGAGAAAACCTGTAAGCTTTTTACATTTGATAAGGCTACAAGGGTTCACGAGTTCCTTATTTTCAGGTAAAGCAGTGATCAAACACCATATGCTGGGAAACTATCAAAAGCCTCAAAAAAAATTTATGTCGTTAGTTCTTTATACGAAGGACGACGAGGAACCAGTTCGTATAACAAACTGTGAAAAATTGACGCAAAGTCCTCTTTATAAGAAAGACCGGCCTTTAGAAGTTTTGATTCTTGGATGGATGAATGTAATAAATGACAAAATGCCTAAGGAAGCAAACGATTTAATAAATGCCTACACACAGCGTGACAAGGAAAATATCGCAGTTAGTATTGTTCAATAAATATTTTAGTAGCTCCACCTAAAGTGATACATTTTCTAGGTCTACGACTTCCCCGCCGTGAATACTATGTTTGAGTTTGCTGCCTATAATGTAAAAGCTGTTGGAGAATATCTTGGCGAATGTTTGTCTAAAATGGGGAATGAGGTTAAGGAGGTTAATTTAATTGGTGTCGGTTTGGGTGCTCAAATAGCTGATTCTGCTGCCAAAAAATACAATTCCTTAACGGACGAGAGCGTTAAAAGAATAATTGCTTTGGATCCATCGCAACCGTGCAATTCACGTATTTGGTCGAAAAATGGCTTGAAGAAAGACTCAGCTGAGTTTGTGGTTGCTATTCATACATGTAAGTACTTTGGTACTGAGCAGACTGTTGGTGATGTTGATTTCTTCGTGAATGGGTAATGTATTAATTTATTAACCTGCACGATTGATTTTACAATGCATGCTTTATTACAGTATAAATAAGCTAATGCCCGGCTGCAAAAACTTGGTTTGTTCACACTTTAGGGCATTGGCATTCTACACAGAATCTGTTCTATCGGAAGAAAATTTCGTGGGTGTGAAATGTGAATCGGAAAGACGCTTTAACCGTGGTTTGTGTAAAAACAACGAAAAAGCTGTGATGGGGCTAAAAACTCCTATTAGTATAGAAGGAACCTTCTATTTAAATGTTAAAAGCCGTCCACCGTATGGAAATAATGCTAAAACCTCGAAATCGCCAACAACCACAACAGTTTCGACTTCAAGTAGTAGCACCACCCCTGCTACTAAACCTACTAGTACTCCTAAAGCTTCAAGTATTGCTACTACAGTGAAACCTGTCAAACCTGAGACACCGGTCAAACCTGAGACACCGGTCAAACCTGAGAAACCTGTCAAACCAGCTACGAAACCGACTCCTACTGAAGCCCCTATAACGACGACAGAATCAACAGAAATTCCCCCTGAAACTACAAAAACACCCAATACTATTATAAATGCAACCCCTACACCCACTACTACTCCTGCTACAACTCCTATCATTTCGACTATCCCAGCTACGACCACTGGTGATACAACATCAGAGGTATAGTTGCGTAAACCGTAAACTATTACAGAGCCCAAGTTAGTATAGCATTGGAGAAACTAGTAACATCAGAAGACACTCCAAACTGGAGTTCGAAGTTGTTGCTTGATGATTTTATGTTTGTACAACCACCTGCAAATATTTTTATGACATCTAAAATAAGACGTTCTTAAATCCATTTGCTTACTGACGATAATTTCAAAAGATCTAAAAAGTGTTTTATTTGTTCGAATTGGTTCAACTTTCACTAGGTTGTTGGACGAGATGGGGAGATAGATGAAAATTTTTTCCAAATTTGACGCATTTTTCAAAATAAACAGATATTCAAACAAGACGTTTTTTTTTATAAAACTGGTGAACACATACAACTCCTGTTTTATTTATTCATGAAAAGTAAACAAAACCGCTCGCAAGAGTAACTTGTGACACTGCCAATATTTTATTTGTATTAGGAAGACTAAGTCCGTCCTTAAATAAGATCGCACATATACTAAATTTGAAACTTAGTTTTAAAAGCACTGAACCGAAAATCTTTTTGAAACTCTAACTAGTCTTTAAAGGCGACTCCGGGTACCCTACATACCCATTTTTATAAAAACACAATACGAAGGACACAAACATATTTAGTTGATATTTTGATCTATAGAATGTAGAAATTACGTCTGATTTCATTATATTACAATACAGGAAGGACAAATCACATGATTATCGAATGAAAGTGTGTGACGAGATTAGATTTACAATGACGTCACACAGCTTATTGTATTCTACTCGTCATACCCTTTCATTTGATACACATGTCGAGGGGGTTGTAAAGCAAAAGGTAACCCGCCATTTTGTGGTGCCGGAAATATTAGATGAAGCATAAAATTGAATATACTATATAGTATCGTCATACAGGCTGAATACGTTTGCAAAGTTTTATCGGAATCCGTTGAGCAGAAGTTGTCGCAAAATCGATTCCAAGATATGAAACAAACAAAGCCACATACACGGAGTGAAGATAAATAAAACCATTTAAGAATCAGCTGAAGGAATGGTAATAGAGACTTGGTGCCTGAGTGAAAAATTCTCGGATTGATCTTCTCAACAGTGGTGATACCTTTTTTTCGTTGGTCGGCACTTTCAGTTTTGGGCAAAAAATGAATGAACTAACAATGTGTTGCCCGAACTAATAAATCATCCTGTAACACGAAATCGATTGAGATGCATCCTCTATATATTTTTCAATAGTTTCAGATTTGAACAAATACTAAAACTGTTTTACATATACAAGGAGGACGTAAAATTAGGACGCGAGTAGTTTAGTGGTAAGCGTGTTAGACTGCCAGACTACCGAACCAAAAGTCCAAGGTTCGAATCCCACTAGGATCCGACGCTTCCACCCAGAGTGCGCTTTTCTTAATAAGTGACAATTGGAAGCCCCACCAATTAGGATAGTTACTGCGGACTAATCACCCAGCATAGCTAACATAAACGATTAAGGCGCGTTTCCAATACAGCATCCAGCGTATCCCTGTTTCAAATGGCAGTCCAGAATTTCTTTAAACAAGTCAGCTGTTTCGAAATCACATTGTTTTCCTGCCAATGCTGTCAATATGAAATTTTGTAAGAGACAAAACATTCAACGCTGTGAAGTTCTTCGCTCTGTTGGAAATGCCATTGAAACGGAAAGGCTCGAAGTGCAGAGGCTTTGTGGAAGCCCTATGCTCCTTGCTAGAGTGAAATAGAAAATATTATTTTTAAAGTTAGGAAGTAGACGAATATACCCCAGGCTTATAATTCACAAACAGATCATGAGTATGAAATTGGCCTGACAACTAGCACTTAACAAACTGTTGTTGAGCTTTTCATAAGTTCTGACGGAAACTCGCTAGAAGAGAATCACTTGTTTCAATAAAGATATTTAATTGTCTAAGGTCACTACCGAAAAGGTGTCCGCAATATAAGTTAACACCTGAGTCAGCACGTGCCGTGAGAAATAAAGCTTTCCCACGCATAAGTTAGGATAGTCACCCCAACCGCCGGTGCAACGTGAATGCAGTGTCAGCGTCTACGACCTGGGTGCAAAAACAGATCAGGTAGCACAGGTAGATTTTAAGAACTTTAGAATAATTAGTCTTTAAGTAATTCTCAGTGCAGAAACATCGTTCGGAGAAATAAATATTTTTGAAATATAAATTTTATTTTTTTTCAAAGTTTACCTCCAAATAAAATTAACTGGCGCCCGAGCAGGGACCGTTGGCAAAGTCCTATCGATTTTTAAGTAAAGTACGTCGCGATAATCAGTCTCGCAAGTATTATTACCGCGGTAACCAATCCTCGGAAAAGTGATCGAAGTGACTACCAGTGGCAAGTAAGGACATAAAACCCCCCGAAGTCACCTCAACATTGTGGACAGGAAACGTAGGGCCCCGGAGTCACCAACACAGCTAACTACTCGTCGTTGGATAAAACGGAGTCGCCGAGGGAAAGGATTCATCGACGACAGCCGCCTGACCCGTTGAGGAGAAGTACCACAAGCGGTCCCCCATACAGTGAGGACAACATCACCGGGAAACTGTGTGGTAATCGCACTGCAGATTAAAGACTCATCATCCAAATGAACGTCCTCCATTTAGGATTTTTATTAATGTAAGTTCTAGTAATTTAAGCTATTAAAAATAAAAATTTGTTAAAATTTGTAGAATAGAAGTGTAACAGTGAAATATTGTGCCATATTTAAAAATTTGCCTTAAATCGAAAAAAGTGTAAGAATATTTTTTTAGTGTTCTAGTGCTCAATATTAGAGATAAAAAATTTTGTTTTCTCGGATTAATTTTAAAACGACATAGGAATTTTTCCGTACCTTGTTAGTTCGTGCTCTATTACTAATTCTTTCAAATTCGTGCAACAAGCATAAAATTTCCCTTTTCCAAAATAAAAAAAACAATAAAAAGAAAAATGGAGCCAAACAATATCATAAGACCAGCGAGGTTGCTCCCAATTAATGAAGAGGCTACAGCAGGCCCTTCCAATACTCCTCCTTCCAAAACGATATCGCTAGCCGAACAAGTCACAGCCCTAGTGACGGAAGCTTTAAGAAGAGAAGGCAAAGCAATCCTAAGTTCCCTAATAAATCCCCCTCCAATTTCTACCGAAAATGACCAAACTATCAACGTTGCCTTCGGAGAAGATCTGTCCGATATGGATAAAATACCGGATGTTGTGAAAAGTCTCAGAGAATTCTCTGGGAAACCCGGCGAATTCGGATCATGGAAAAAAAGCGTTGACCGAATTCTAGCAATTTACGAGCCCTTAAAGGGAAGTGCAAAATACTACGGCATTTTGAGCGTAATCCGTAATAAAATAGTTGGATATGCGGACATCGCGCTCGAATCTTACAACACCCCATTAAATTGGGAAAAGATAGCAAGGTGCCTTACGATGCACTACGCCGACAAGCGTGATCTGGGTACACTCGAGTACCAGATGACAACTCTAGTGCAAGGCAGGTCCAGTGTACCCGAATTCTATCAAGCGGTCTACCAACACCTGTCCCTCATCCTAAATAAATTGTGTTGTATGGATTCGAGCCAAGAGATACTCAATGCTATGACGCAATCTTATAGAAGCAAAGCACTCGATACCTTCATAAGAGGCCTTAACGGCGACCTCCCTAGATTGCTCAGCGTAAAAGAACCTGTGGATTTACCACAAGCCTTGCATCTTTGCATGAAGGTTGAGAATATGGAATACCGAAGCCAATACGCACATAGCGCGAACAGTAATCGGAAAAATTTACCTCCACCCGCTCCTCCGAGAAGAACCACGCCACACCCACAGTACATTGCTCCCGTTCCAGCCCCTAGAACAAATTTTTATCCCGAATTAGCAAACTATCCCCCAAAAAATCAAAGTTACCAGCAAAATTATCCCCAGCCACAATTCATACAACGAACATATAACCCCCAAACATCTCCACAAAATCCTCAAAATCCCCAAAATCCCCAAAATCTCCGACATCTGCCTCCTAAACCTATCCCGAAACCGGAACCTATGGATGTTGACCCATCAATGAACTCAAGGGCAGTGAATTACACGAACCATCCAGGACAACAATTTGTTCAGAAAAGACCCACATCCAACCAAGCTTATGTCCCGCGTAAACAACAGCGAATCTTTAACCTCGAACAAGACTCCCCGGTAAAAGAAGAAACTGAAAATTACGAAGAAAATATAACGCAGGAAGACACGAAGTACGACCAAACACTTGTTGATTATACCGAAACCTCAGAAAACCCGACCTTAGAATATTCCGAACATATCGATGATATCTATTTTTTAGATTGAAATGCTCTTCGCTACCATACTACGAGCACGTCGCGAAGAGCGGAAAAATACTAAAATTCTTAATAGATACTGGATCTAACAAAAATTATATCCAGCCACGTTATATCCGTAACCCCATTTCTAATGAAAAGGACTTCTTCGCAAGATCTGTTGTAGGATGTATTAAGATAACACACCACGCTTTTATAAATCCTTTCGACGCTCCAGTCCAAAAGCAAAAATTTTTTATCCTTCCTAGCCTTATAGCCTTCGATGGCATAATAGGAAATGACAGTCTTAAGCAGTTAAAGGCTATAATTCACACTAACGAAAATTTCATGGTCATCGAACCAGGCATAAAACTTTTTCTCAAACAACAAACTTCAGAATCAGTAAATTCTTTGAGCATAAAAATCTCTCATATGAATAAAAACCAATCTCAAAAACTAAACAGTATCATAAAAGAGTGTCCAAATTTATTTGCCGATCCCGACGAAAGGTTGACGTACACAACTGTCATAAAAGGCGAAATAAGGACTGTCTCGGATGAGCCTGTCTATTCAAAATCTTACCCTTACCCCATGGCGTTTAGAGAAGAAGTAGAAGAACAGATTAAACAACTGTTAAAAGATGGAATAATAAGACCATCAAGATCTCCGTATAATTCCCCAGTTTGGGTTGTTCCAAAAAAGGTGGACTCATCTGGCAAAAAGAAATTCAGATTAGTAATTGACTATAGAAAATTGAACATGGTAACGGTACCAGATAGATACCCAATACCTGAAATCGGAGAGGTTCTTTTAAATCTAGGAAAGAATAAATATTTCACTATAGCGGACCTGAAAAGTGGATTCCACCAAATCCCTCTCGAGGAACGAGACATCGAGAAGACGGCTTTTTCCGTCAACAACGGTAAGTATGAATTCACCCGACTACCGTTCGGCCTCAGAAACGCCCCTTCGATATTTCAAAGAGCGTTAGATGACATATTGAGGGACCACATCGGTAAAAGATGCTACGTCTATATAGACGACATTATCATCTTTGGCAAAGATGAAAACGAACATTTCCGAAACCTCGAAATAGTGTTTAAAACATTAGAATTGGCAAACATGAAAATTCAGCTTGACAAATGCGACTTTTTTAAGACAGAAGTCGAATTTTTAGGTTTTATAGTTTCTAACAACGGAATTAAAACAAACCCACAAAAAGTACAGGCTATCTCGAATTTCCCACAGCCAAAGACACTCAAAGACCTTCGATCTTTCCTGGGAATGTCAGGATATTACCGGCGATTCATTAAGGATTATGCAAAAATCGCGAAACCCCTGACATCCCTTTTAAGAGGGGAAGATGGACGAGTGTCCAAAAACCTTTCTAAAAACAAACCCATCCACCTTTCCGACGAAGCAGTCGAGTCATTTCAAAAACTGAAAAATTCCCTTACGTCAAAAGAAGTATTGCTGAGACATCCTGATCTAAATAAGGAATTCCAACTCACTACGGATGCCTCAGCCTATGCCCTCGGTGCCGTCCTCTCACAGGAGGATAAGCCTATAATATTTTTATCAAGAACCTTAAACACAACTGAAGAGAGCTATGCGACAAATGAGAAGGAAATGCTTGCCATCATTTGGGCTCTCAATTCGTTACGAAACTTCCTGTACGGATCCAGAAAGATAAAAATATTCACCGACCACCAACCCTTGACATACGCTCTAAGCAATAAAAACACTAATTCGAAAATGAAGAGATGGAAAGCCATCCTGGAAGAGTACAATTATGAACTACAGTACAAACCAGGAAAGGCGAACGTCGTAGCCGATGCTCTATCTAGACCACCAACAACAATTAATTCAATGACAGCGACTCAACATAGTAGCGAAAGTTCCTCCCACAACTTAATCCCCTCAGTTTCAACCCCTATAAACGTCTTCCGTAATCAACTTATATTGCGCAAAGGCAATGAAAACAGTTACCAATTAAAAAACCCATTCCCCAAGTATAACAGGCACATTTTTATCCGACAACAATACACACACTCAGATATTATAAATATTTTCAAAAGATACCTAAACCCCCAAATAATAAACGGCCTGATGACAGAGGAAGAAATCATGGGAGAGATCCAACAGATCTACCCAATACATTTCAAAGACTACAGGATTCGCTTCACACAAACACTGGTAGAAGATATCACTAACGACACAGATCAGGAAGAAATAATCTTATCAATACACCGCAGAGCACATCGAAGCGCAGACGAGAATCGATTACAAGTGCTACAAAATTATTACTTCCCAAGAATGAGCCACAAAATAAAAAGATTACTGAAAGCCTGTAAAATCTGTAAAGAAAATAAATACGAAAGGCATCCTAACAACCCCGTAATAAATTCCACTCCTATCCCTACATATCCCGGCCATACCCTGCACATCGACATCTATTCAACAAAAAATTACCTAGCACTCACAGCAATAGATAAATTCACTAAATTTGCCCAGGCCAAAATACTTAAATCACGTGCAATAGAAGATATTAGAAGACCACTCAGGGATATCTTATTCTTCTACGGTGTCCCCGAATTCATTGTTCTCGACAATGAAAAGTCTCTCAATTCGGCAACCCTCACCGCAATGATGGAAGAATTAAATATAACAATTTTCAAAACCCCACCATACAAAAGTGAGACGAACGGCCAGGTGGAACGATTTCATTCCACCCTCTCTGAAATTATGAGATGTCTTAATGCCGATGGAATTTCGCGTTCTTTCGAAGAACTGCTAGAACGCGCAGTCAATGAATACAATCACACGATTCATTCCACTGTAAAAAAGAAACCAGTTGAACTATTTTATGGTCGTACTCCAAGAATTACCCCACAAGATTTCGAAAAAGTACGCATGCAAAATATCGAAAACCTGAAGGTGAAACAACAGAAAGACCTAAAGTTTCACAACAAAAAGCGTAAACCACCAAAAAATTACGAAATTGGGCAGACCATATTTGTAAAACATAACAAACGAATCGGATCAAAATTAACTATCAGATACAAAGAAGAAAAGGTTAAAGAAAATAGAAATAGTACGATTCTCACAGAATCGGGAAAAGTAGTCCATAAGAGTAACATTAGAAATTAATATTCTTTCAGATGCATCGTCCTCACCAGCCACGGGGAAGTCCAAATCCTAGATTACTCCAATTCCCAGATCATAATCCTCAACTCCGGCATCGCCAAGGTGCAAAACGGCAACTTCAAATTAATTCATGTAATAGACCTAAATACTTATCAGAACTTTATAGCCAATATGCAACCAATACTCGAATATCATATAAAGCCAAACCACTCCCTATATTCCTTCCTTCATTACGAACTGCTCCAAATTCAAGAAATTTTCGAAAACATTAACCCACATAGAGCAAAGAGATCTCTTAATTTTATAGGTAGCGCATGGAAATGGATAGCAGGAAATCCTGACCATGACGACTACGTAATGTTAACTGACCAGATGAATAACGTACTAAAAAATAATAACAAGCAAGTAGTAATCAATCAACTCAATAATGAAAGAATTAATAATATCACTCAAATCACAAATAAAATTATGAAAATAATTGGAGAGGACGACCGTCTTGGTGAAAAATTAGCATTAGGCACCCAATATAGAATAAGACTTATAAAAGAAGAACTAGTTAATATTAAATACGCTATTCAATGGGCAAAAGTTGGTGTAATAAATTCAATGTTGTTATCAAAAACTGATGTAAACCTTGCAAAGAAAGTACTCGATCAAGAAAATTTACCATATTCCACAACAGAAGAAGCATTAGAATTCGCGAATGTTAAGGTTATCAGCAACAGCACCACATTATTTTATATTGTTAATATCCCAATAACGACAAACGAAATGTTTCAGAAATTACTAATAAAACCTGTTAAGAAAGCTAACGTAATTAACAAAATACCATTTAATATGATACTTCAAAACGGTAACAAGATTTTTGGCACAAAACAAAATTGTAAAACTATTAACCAGCTAACCATATGTAATCAGAATAGCATCGTAGACATAAGCAATACAACCTGCATCCCAAATCTGCTCACGAGTCGTAACTCCAGCTGCACAATCGTCAACAATCAACACGTACCTACAATTGAGGAAATAGACCAAGGCATCCTACTGCTAAACCAATTCAACTCGACAATAGGCATGGGTACCACTAACCAAACCCTCCAAGGAACCTTCCTTATAAAATTTTACAACACCACTATTTCATTTAACGGCCAAGAATTCACATCTAAAGAAGCATCAACCCTTCAAGCCTTACCTGCAATTGTTCAGCCGACAACCCTGGAAAAAGAATATCACGAGCTCTTATCATTAGAGATGATGAAGGAACTCCACATTAACAATACGGAGCAGATCAACCTTCTAAAAACTGAAAAGGAGATCCATCAATGGAGTACGTACGGAACTATCACCATCCTCGGCCTCGTACTTACCTCCTTCATCATAGCCAACCGAAGGACCATGGCAAACAAACTTATCATCCAGCATGAGCAACATAGCTTACAAGAACAACCACAGCCTGAAATAACCAAAGGCGAAGACCCGAAACCAAGAGCATCATTCTTCTAATAGGCCATCAAGAACATCAACCCCAACATCCACATTTCATGATGGACCGTCACCAGGAGTTGGATGAGGACATCCAAATTAAGAAGGGAAGAGTTAACACCTGAGTCAGCACGTGCCGTGAGAAATAAAGCTTTCCCACGCATAAGTTAGGATAGTCACCCCAACCGCCGGTGCAACGTGAATGCAGTGTCAGCGTCTACGACCTGGGTGCAAAAACAGATCAGGTAGCACAGGTAGATTTTAAGAACTTTAGAATAATTAGTCTTTAAGTAATTCTCAGTGCAGAAACATCGTTCGGAGAAATAAATATTTTTGAAATATAAATTTTATTTTTTTTCAAAGTTTACCTCCAAATAAAATTAACTTATATAACACCTGAAACGTTCTTGAATGTCAGTAGTCAAACGTGCGATACCAGCTCCCAAAGTAAGTGCTTTGGATTTTTTAATATTAAAAATTGTTTTATATTTATACTTGTGAACGAGTGTCTTTTTTAAGTGCTTCTTGCCTATAAAATTAAAATTTAATTATAAATTTATTTTTCGATTAAGCTGATAGTTAATGCGTTTATAGACAATGCAATCCGGATTGAAGATCCCGAAGTATAATCCGTAACTGTGTATGCAGTTTAACTTACTATTATTAAAAACCAAAATTTAAAGACCTACCCGTTAAATGAATAATAATTGTTTATTGATACATGATCCGTGTCATTCCGTGGCGTCCCGTTTACATTTCGTGTCCGTTCCATGCTTACGGAGGCACACGGACTCGACAAGTGGGTAAAATCACTATAACTAATATCACAGTTCGAATCCGAAAAGGAGGATTTAAAAGATTTGCTATAGAGATAAGCGATTGTCAGAGGATCGCTACTAATTATTAATTAATTATAATATAAAAGCCTTATTAGTAGTTACTTAATGAATTGGTGGTCAGGTGTATAGTATTAACAAATCTTAAACTGTATAACGTGGGAGATGCGTAAAAACATGGGGCACCCTGTAAATACATGTATATTGCTTATCTGTAGATGTATACATTTAGTCTTATGTCCTTACATAATGACATGATTAGTTAAATCCTAACTTCAGGTCTGAGCAAATCGTCTCAATATGAAAGTGTTGACATTCATCACCCTTTTCGTGGTACTGTGTCAGAGACTCCATGCAAATTTCATTTCAAATTACCTACCGGATATCACACCTGGAGACATCTTCGACACTATTAAAAATGCTACAGCTGGCACTATTTCAATTCTTCCTCATTTGATTCCAACACCAAAAGAAATTTTATATGGAGGAAAGCAGCTCTTGGCTGGGCTACCATTTGAAGTTGCGTCTTCACTCATCAACGAAATATGTAGGCAAAAATAACATACCTAAATTACGAATTTGCAAATTAAAAATTCCCTCTAAATTTACATTTAGGCTCTATTGCATTGGCCACAGATGTCCTACAGCCGAGAATAACGCCGGATATTGAAAAAATGAAATTCATGCTAATCACTCCCACCGGAAATTACTCATATCCCTTGCTGAAAGCAAAGGAAATGTGGAATAGTTCCCATTTTCAGAAGAACAGAAAAACTGTCATCTTCGTGACAGGATGGACGACCGATTTGACCGAATACACCGAAACGATTGATGTTGTTGCGGAACCATTTTTATGCAGAGGAGACTCGAACTTTGTGGTGGGTAAAATTTTCAACGAACTTTAAAACTGTTGAGCTATAATTAATTATATTTAATTGCAGGCTTTGGATTCCGCGAAATTCCTTGACACCTTGTACTCATGGTCTTCTTTAAATACAGAAGAAGTTGGTAAGAGCCTCGCTGAGGGTTTGGTCGATCTTCGGGAATACGTACCGCTGGAAGATATCCATCTTATGGGTACGCTTTACGATTTATTTTTGTAGCGAGCAGATAAGTGTAGGTGTACATATAAATTTTGCAGGGAACAGTCTTGGGGCTCATATCGTTGGATTTGGTGGACGTTATTTTACATACCGCACTGGAGAATTGATTCCTCGGATAACTGGTCTGGATCCAGCCAGACCTTGCTTCAACGAAGGTCACACACTTTCCGGTTTGCAGCGAGGCGACGCTGCTTTTATCGATATAATTCACAGCAATCCGGGAGTGCTTGGGAAACCTGAACCAATGGGAGACGTTGACTTTTATCCGAATGGTCTTGATCCTCTGCCACCGGGCTGCTTAAGTATTGTGTGTGCCCACGAACGTGGCTGGCGATACTTTGCCGAATCAGCATATCCTGGCAATGAGGAGCACTTTATGGGAATCAGATGTAACTCTTTGTCGAGCTTAAAAGACGGGAAATGCCCAGGGAAGGCTTACCCAATGGGATACGCTGTGCCCCACGACATTAAAGGAAGTTACTTCCTGGAAGTAAACAGCAGAAGTCCGTTTGGTAAAGGTGTCACATCCAGCAGAGCGCATAAATGCAATTCTCGGCATTGACGACTGCTAATGTATTACACATCGAGAGAGGAAGTGCTTTGAATAAATATCACCTCTCTTAATCAATAAAGTTGTTTGACACTAGAAAATTGTTTTGTTCGAATAGTCAATTAAGAAGTTTTAGTTTTTGGCTCTACGTTGGAGTCTTTCTGAACTCCGCCGTGCTCCGAAATGCAAATTGGTATCGTAGAAAATATGTAGGTAGAATTGCCGAATAGATTGATTTCTGTAGTTTCCAGTGTTGCCTTTCCGTAGAGATACAACATGTCCAGGTAAAGAAAGGTTATGCAAAATTATTCGTAGATAACCGTTTCAAATTAAACGTTTGTAACGTACTACCAGTAACTCTAATAAGTTTTAAATTTCAGAAAAACCATTTCGTGGTTCATTTAAGTTGAAATTTTTGTTATGTACAAATTTCTTTAAAATTCCGTAAAAGCTTTTCTACGTATAGATTCGTATATCCTTTATGTACCTGGACATGTTGTACCTCTATGGAAAGGCAACAAGGTGGGTAATTTAATAAAAATAAAAAGAGTTGCATCAATTATATGAATTTCGGACAAAAATTGGGAAAAACGTGAAATATACGAAATTTTGGAGCTTTTTTAAACTTTCGCAAGTGACTGTTCCTGCAGTGGTAGAGGCAGATCAATATTGGTGGCATTTTTGGAAAGCACATTAAGATAGTATTTGTTTGGCGTAAGTTTGATGTCACTGCGTTGAGTAGATCAAAAGCTTAAAATAAAATAATAATGTGCATCCCGAATTTATGAGTCACCCTGCAACTCGAAAATTACGCAAATTCGCGGAACATATTATACACGGGCGGGATTCGGATACCCTTCAACATGAGGCACCTAAATTTTACCTTTGGACATCACTTCTCTGGCCACCCTGTGGTAGTCATCTTGTAATAACAAATAACCTATATGGTAAGTTGGATTATTGGATGGATTGGATGGCAAACATGAAGCCTATCGAAGCACCCGTTTAACTACATTTGAGTTTAATAAAGAAATCACTTGTATGTTTTCAAATCAACTATACCGGAGAAATGTTTTCCGCCGTTAAGACAAGTTTTTTTATAGATCTCCATCACGTTGTACATACGTATTTAATACATCGATAAATACTGGCTATTTTTCAATAACAATGCAACATAAAGTGAAGATTAGTTCACACTAAATATAATTCCATACCCATTGTGGGAGGATTGTGGAAAGATCCTCATACCATTAGATTAAGTTATGAAGCTAAAAATTCACGAAAAGGTCCTCGTTTTCTAGCCATCATAGTGGCGTTCCCCTTGATATCATTCAGCACAAAATGTGTTAATGGTGCAAATCACCTTCACATGCATTTCTACATATGCAGGCCAGAATTTAGTAAAGTTCTCATCCAAAATTTACTGAGGATAAATCCACAGAAAGCTTTTATCCAATTCAACCTCCAATGTTGGCATTTTAGGTGAAAAACTGGAGAAAACACGAAGTTGCTGAAAGTGGGACGAAAGCTTTATAAGCTTTAGACACAATTTCATTATGTTAATGTGGAGGGTGGAGCTCTCCAAAGCTACTTTTGTGTACATATTTGGAATCTGTTGCAGGTTCCAGAATTTATCGCAGGGTGCTTGAATAAATTCATCGGAAATATTCCTGTTGCTTGTTTTGCAAGTTAGTTGTTTACGACCACTTGCCGGTAACACTTAAGCGATTGGGGCGTAATTTAGGAATGTAATAATTTTGCCAGCACACAGAGGTAGAGACTGTGGAGGCACCGGGCCAGATCTGAATTCTATTTAGATTTAACATCTTCATACTCATTTTGAGAATGGAATAACATTGAAATTGTAACGACAGATTAGCAAGAAATTTAAAATTGTTTGCGGCAAATTGGAGTAAAGATTGAACTTTGAACTTTAATGGAACGTGTGCTTTTAATTTGTCCTAAACTATCTAGGCTGATTGGGGCTCAAGTTTACTCTGCCGTTGTATTGCAGTCTATAAAATATTTTGTAGAAGGCACATTTCAGTCTATTAGTCAGAAACTTAGAAAACGAAAAATTACGGGGGAAAATTTACCCCAGGGGCTCGGGGAAAATTTAAAAAGAGTTGAAAGACTATATGTATAAATATAAAATAAGAACATTATTTATACACATACAGGATGTTTCATCTATGGGGTACCAAAATGAATGGGGTGATAGATCTCACCTAGGCAAAGAAAGAATCGTATGGAAGGGTGGGATTTGAGCCGTTGGGAGTTACAGGGTTGCGGGATGCGTATTATAATTTTATATTATCTTTTGATCCAATTAACACAGCGACATCAAACTCTCGCCCAACAACTACTATCTTAATGTGTTTTCTATTTTTCTCCGAAAATTATTGTAATTAATGCACGTTTTACTTATTTCTATATTTAGTTGCCAATTTTGTTGCCTTTCGAAAGATTTACAACACGTCCAGGTAGAGGGAGGGGAGGATATAAAAAGTTATACATAGAAAACCTTTTACAAAAAAAAACCTGTATTTCACACCAAATTTATTTTATATGAGCCTCAAAATGCTTCTTCTCAAATTAAAAACTTATAACCAAACCAACAATTTGATTTTGTTTTAATTTAGGTTTTTTAACAATTCGCAGAAAGCTTTTTTCTCGTATAAATTTGTATATGAAAATTAGGCTCCCAAAGCTGGAGTGATTTAACGAGCAGTAAGCGATTAGTTATTGGTAGAAATACCGCAGAGAGCCGAAAAAGTCTCAGACCACCATAGATCTTCCTTAATTGAATGATTTCATTTGACTTGTTTGAAAATAGCGAGGTCTGGACGGTATACACCTCGCTATGCTAAAGGCAGGAAATCCCTTAAGCTAGTGCCTAGGTTGGTAAATTCAATAACAGTGTCCTTATCGCATTGTTTTTTTCCACTAATTAAAGCAGAGAATTGAGCATAAAATCATAATTTTCATACTAACTATTTAAAAGAAATGTGTTCAAAAAAGTAACAGGTAGGAGTAGAAGTTTCTTATCAACTTAGTTACCGTTTAATTATTATTAATTATACATATCGCGAAGAGTGTTAAACTGTTTAGGACTGAAAAAAATTTGCACTATTACAGAAATCATTTTTGTGGGAACATTGTGAGGTATTCTTGTTTCCGACTAAATAGTCAAATCAATCAAATATGAAAGTGTTGCTGTTTATTGTGCTTTCTTTGGGATTATGCCAAGGATGTTTTATATTAAACTTAATTTCGAACATCATAGCAGATATTGATTCTCGTATTCAAGGTATGATTTATTGTTGTGAATCCGTGCGACACTATTTTCAACATCCGACAAAATCGATGATTGTGAAGTACACACGAAGACTAACGGGATCTTATCGCGATTTTAAGACGATTGAATTAAAAAATTATGAAACGAAATTAATTTCAGTGGAAAAGGCTCTTTTTACTATTATATATAATATGTCTGCCGAATGTTCGAGTTCTCTCCATAAAGGGCGGCTTAGCTGTTCCCGAGATTAGCCCCGACAAACAGACGGACACGCAACACATTTTTGAAATGTTTGTTTGGGTTTTAGTATCGTGTAAATGAACATTATGCACTTAGAAAAGGGCAGTTATTTCGAATGCACCCAAAAAATGACCACCAAAAAAGTTGAACTTTAAAAGATTGCCCTGAAAATGTCTACTGATTGAAATTTGCCTTTTTTGCGGCGACTATTTTGGATCTGCCATTTTGAATTTGGTAATTTCGATGGCATATTCGAAATACGCGACCCTGAAAACCCCGTAGCGCTGACTTTCATGGAAATCCTCTGAAGTTTAACTTTTTCAGTCATTTTGGATCAAATAGGATTCCGACATTATGTCGCGGACATTTTGCCCCAAAAATACTAAAGAACGGATTTGCATAGCAAACTTTTGAAGCTGAATTCTTTCGGTCTCCAGTCCAGTCAAATACTATGTCTAAGTTTGCGTTAAATCGAAGTCTGGCGAAATTTGAATAGTGCCACCGAAATACTCCACCTACGTTCCTCCTTGGATTCATTAAGGGTTGGCCGCCATCTTGAATTTTAGGGGTGCAGTCTAACTAACTAATTAAATATTTCGGTAAATATTGGTTTTTCGTAAAAAAAATCTATTATTACAAAAGTTTTTAAGGATAATATTCCTAAAAAATGTTTCTACATTTTGAATATGTACAAAATCAGAAATTTTTAAAATGACAGTGTAGGGAGCGGAAAAGTTTTTATTTTGATTTTATGACAAAACCATCTGTCGAAGCACAAAAGTTGTGGCCCGTGAAATTCTCTATATGTTAATTTTATATGTTCACCATATTTGAAATCGAATTTTTGAAAAATTAATTCTTCAAAATTCTGCTAAAACGTTCAGGCAAAAGTTGTTAGTTGTTAAATTTTCGTACAGTCATTTTTCACGTTAAACCACAATTAGCGAGATAATTGACCTCACCTCTTAAAATGGCGTCTATCCCATGCCGAATCCAAGATAGAGAAACTTAGGTGGTCTGTTGTAGTACCACACATCACCATCAAATATTTTTATTTCTATCAAGAATTGTATCACCACATTTCTTCCGGACAAAGTTCGACTGCATTCGAAAGAATCTATAAAAAATTAAAAACTAAACCGCAATTTTGGAAATTTGTTTCGATTCACAAAATGATAATTAATGTAGGTACCTCTTCGTGTAACGACGCTAGCAAAGAGTATCCAACAATAAAGGATGTGCTGAATGGAGGGAAGCAGGTTCTATTTGGGCTACCGTTTAAAATTGCATCTTCACTCGTAAATAAAATATGTAAATTCCAATACAATAATTAATATTTCTCAAGACGAAAACCTGGTCAATGTATAATTTACTCGTATATAGGCTCCTGTGCTTTGTCCACTGGTCTCATTAAATCCCAAGTTATCCCGAAGATAAAACGTATGAGCTTCGTGTTAATCACTCGGAATGGAAGTTTTTCAGCATCTCTGAATAGAGCTAGATGCATTTGGGAACATCGCGAGTTTCACAAGAACAGAAAAACCGTCATCTTCGTGACGGGGTGGTTAACCGACTTAGACAAAGAAATGGAACCAATTGACGTTGTTGCTTCAGCATACCTTGACAGAGGGGATTCGAACTTTGTGGTGCGTGATATAAAAGTATTGTATAATAAACATTTTCTAGATTTTCGATTGGTAGATATAGTACATACTACATGTACATAGTGGCTTCTAAACTTTTAAATAATTAATTTACAGGCTTTGGATCCGGGAAAATTCCTTCATACCTTGTACACGTGGGCTGCTTTGAATACACAGCCAATTGGCGAGTGCGTTGCAAAAGGTCTGGTCCAACTGCTCGACTACGTAGAGCTAAAAGATATTCACCTTATAGGTATGCCATTTATTTTAGGAGTAATATGTATAATAAATGTTCCCATACGTTTTGCAGGACACAGTCTTGGAGCACATATCGTCGGATTTTGTGGGCGTCGATTTTCACACTATACTGGTAAACTGATCCCCCGAATAACCGGTCTAGATCCAGCTAGACCTTGTTTCAGCAAGGGTTGTTCACTATCTGGGTTACAGCGAGGAGACGCTGATTTCATTGATGTTATTCACAGCAACCCGGGAGGGCTTGGGCAGCGTGAGCCATTGGGAAATGTTGACTTCTATCCGAGTGGCTTTAATTCTATTCCACCGGGATGCTTAAGTATTGTGTGTGCCCACCATCGCAGCTGGCGATACTACGCTGAATCAGTTTATCCTGGTAATGAAAACAATTTTATGGGTGTCAGATGTGATTCTCTGACAAATTTAAAAAAAGGAAAATGCCTAGGGAAGGCGTATCCAATGGGGTATGCTGTGCCCCAGAATATTAAAGGAAGTTTCTTTCTCGACGTTAACTGTCGAAGTCCATTTGGGAAAGGTCGAATAGTATACCAATACATCGCCGACAATGATGACTACGATCACTACTAAAAGGGGGTAGTATGCGGGTAATTCGAAATTTCGCATTGAATTGAATTATTTGTAAATACTAATTGAGAGATGTGTCCTATAATGGGTCAAGTGTTGTCCAATCCGAATTCAAGTTTCAGCCAATTCGGCCAGTCCTAGCTGGTTTGCCTATTGGTTACAATGTCAGTCAATTACATCGCCGGTTTTGTACTTTTATAACCTTACAATTCACATGTGTCATCCTGGCTGTCGCCGGGATTCATATCGAGCCTGTATTTATAAGGATTATTTGTAGAGGGGGGCACCATCTACAGCTACACAAAAAAAAATATTCCGTCAATGGACAACCCTCGACCCATTATTTCACGCATCTTTGTAACTATAAATATCTTTGTTCAGAGAAACTAGAAATAAACTCGTAATAAAGATATGATGGTTTTCGATGCTATATCCCTTTTGGAATATTCCACATCTTCTGATTTTTCCATCTACTAGTTCATACGTACATGTTGACAGTTCCAATATTGTAAAAATTCCGTCACTTATAGTTTCTAGTATCGCGGTGTAGAAATTTCTGCTAAATATAGCATAAGTGTCGGACAAATTTGACCAACTTCCACTTAAAATCGAAATTCGGATGTTTACTCATTTTACAGATTACCTGGATAAAATTTAGAAATTATAAATGTTTTAAAATTCCGCACAAGGTTTTCTACTTATAAATTTGTATGTCCTCCCTCTAGCTGGACGTATTGCACCTCCTTAGAAGGGAAACAAAATGGGCAGTTCAATAAAAAAAAAGGGGTTAATTAATTAAATGAATTTCTGAGAATAGTTGGGAGCAAAATGAATTTTAGGAAGTTTTAGAGCGTTTTTTCACTTTCGCAAGTGACGGTTCCTGCAGTGGTAGGTAGCTAGGTCAACATTGGTGGCTTTTTCAAAGTCAATACTTATCACATCAACTGGAATTGCATAATTCAAATTTTCTGTTAAGTCTACCGTAATGGAGAATTTTTCTTTCAGACCTCTAATCTATGGAAAAATGCTTTCCAAATTAACAATAATATTTTTGGAACAAAAAAAAAAACTATGAGAAACCTTTTACTTTTTAATAACCTATGTATCAATATGCCCCATTTTTATTTAGTAGTCATTTCTGTATTTCTAAAAGTCATAACAAGCTGAAGGTCTTTAGATAAAACCAAAAATATTAGAAAATATCTTCAAACTGGTGTTCCACCGGAAAGGCGTAATATTGTATCAACTTGCACCCTTGGGGGTTTAACCATTGTGTTTGAAAAAAAAATCAAAACGAAATTAAAGAAAAACAAATAATACAAGCAGATTTGCATTGTTGTTGTTAAAGAAGGAAAACGAATTACGTAAATTTTGAAAAAAGACAATTACAAATACATCTTTTGATCTCAGTGTGCTTCAGCTGATATAACGTACGAAGGCATTGAAAAATGAAAAATGTTTTCATTTCGTCATTGATCGAGTTTCTGACCTTTCACGCAGCAAACGATTAAATATACAGCAGACTTGAGAAAATCAATTAGCACCATATGTATGCTTTAACATTGGCAGCACCTAATGCTCATAATTGGTGAAAATTCTTCTTTGTGAAAAAAGACATGTTGTCTTGACAACAACGAAACTACCTAACATATATGAATTGCAAATAGTATGGCTTCCAGGTGGAGCGAATTGTTCTTAAATTGCTCATGTCTGCAACAAGTTTTTTTATTCTCACGATTAACGAGAAATCGGTTTCGCAAGCTCTTATATAAGGCAGTACTGGTTACTCTTGTATAGATTAATTCATTATAAGTCTTAGCGGTGCTCGTGATTTTTAAAGTAAGTGAACATTTTTAATTTTATGTTATTAAGTGATCATTTGAAAGTGCAGATTTATTTGGTTAACGGAGTAAGTTTTTTGCACCTACGCATACATATAACGCATCAAACACTTTATGCCATCATTTTATGAAACTGATTTTAAAAACTTAAACGTGAGAGTCCATTTTAATTAATCTGCAAAACGCTGACAATTTTAATTGTTTTTATTAAATTATTTTCCGATACACATTGCTCTTTGTTTTTAGCCGTAACGTATAATCAGTTTTATTTTGGGTTTATAAACGAACAATTAAAAGTAACATTCGCAATGAGTGCGAACAGTTGTGATATGAACAACAAGAGGAGGAAGAAATATCTTCTCTGGGACGACGGGAGGTTAATTGATTATATTTTATTTCATTGCAATTAGTGTGCTGAATTAATTCGTAAATGTGACGCTGGTTGCTAAAGAGCCTAATTAAATTCTTTGCCAAAGTATCTATGTGCCGTGGAGTAGCAGAGTGAACTTATGGTTTGTCTTATCTATCTATGTATCTATATGGCTTCTTGTTTTCAACTAGCGTAAATTTGGCAGTCGAACGATTACTATTTAATAATGTAAATAATTGAAGAGCTCGAAGATGATTTAACGTATAGAAGTTGTTTAGGGTTTTTCTCCAAAATTTTACCAGGTTAATGCCTACCATAATACGAGCACAACCTTTTGGATACAAAACAATCACGTCGACACCTTAGTAACTACAATGTAACGTTAACAATTTTAAGCGGAAAATAAAGCACGTGCTTCTTTCTATTGGAAGATTTCGAAAAGCGTTTCCAGAGTAGCGAGAAGCAGAAGTACTTAGTTTGGTTGCTATTTGTGAATTCTCTTTGTTCATACAGGTGGAATTTGTTCGTACTGGTGGGAGAATCCGGATCGTTTTCGAGTTACAGCGTGATTCATAAATTTGGGATGCACATTATTATTTTATTATAAATATTTATAAACTCACGCAAAAAACTACTGTCTTAATGTGCTTCTTAAAAATGCCAACAATGTTGATCTACCTCTAGCACTATCACCACCGTAAAATGTAGACTATTTTTGAAGCTTCTAACAAATCACATATTCATTAATCTCAGAATATTGCTTAGAAACAATCCAACAATCAGTCGGATGGTAT
Source organism: Neoitamus cyanurus (assembly GCA_947538895.1). Taxonomy (NCBI): domain Eukaryota; kingdom Metazoa; phylum Arthropoda; class Insecta; order Diptera; family Asilidae; genus Neoitamus; species Neoitamus cyanurus. Next base: position 38,204,365 of record OX384543.1, read on the forward strand.
CGGAGAGATCGAGTCACCTTGACTCTCAAGATCTATGTCACTAAGGTGAACAGCTGTATTCAAACAAAGCCATGTGATTGCCAAGTATAATGGTAAATAGGCACAATTGGCTTATCCATTCACTTTAACTGCTTCGTTTGTATACCTACGCGTATCATTTCACAAAAAGGCTATAAAGTTTCCTGATCCAAATCCTGATCTGGTGGTTTTCCATAATCTGCATATTTATACCAAAGTGCAGTGAGAGAAATAAAAATTGTGGGATTAAACAATGTCCATTGTTGATATGAAAATAGAAAAAAATTTTTTTGGATTAAACAGCTACGCAAATGTGAGCATTGTTGAAAATTTTGTTGAAATCGTTCATAATCCAGTCATCATAAAATTCACTTAACTGAGTTATTTTCCTAGTGTGAATCACACTTGGAATTTAAACTGGGGAGTATGAATACTCCGATTTTTAAAAATTAAGAGAATTTAGACCAGGCTTTCTCCTCAACAACTTTTTGGAATTTACAGGATTAAAAATATACCTTAAAAAAGATTGTCTACACTTTCGTTATATATGTGTACATATATAATTTTATTTGGTCAAAAATTTTGAAATCAACTATTAGTTTTGTTGATTGAAATATTTGATATATTCAAGTTGGACATATTTGAATCAAATATGATACCTTTAAACCTAAAATGCATATTATAGCTCTGAAACCACGCAAATATAGTGATGACTTGACAGGATTTTTGTTTGTTTTAATAATTAACATATTCCATCTGATCATATTTAATTCAAATTCTGCAGAATTTTGAAATCAAATATATTTATTGTAGGCGCAATATAATTGTTAATTTTGACTTCCTTACAATGCATGTATTATTTATCTCAGAATTAGAGGCGCATGCGTTAACCCACACAGGCATGTAGACAATGTCTACAAAGTTGTCATACGTGGTTTATGAAAACCCCTCCCGAATATTTTTTCTGCGTACGCTCCTGGCCACAATAGTCATTTAATTTATTATTTATGTAATTTGTTGTTGCTTGATTTATAATATTATTAATATTTTAAAAATGTTTTCTTATTGTATATTATAACATAGTTCCAAGTGCCAAACTATTTATTTGTACACTGCAGTTCAACTACGTGTTGTCCTTGTTGTAACGAAGTAAAACGCTGGCGAATGGGTTGCGCTATCATCAGCCAACAGATAAAAGAACAAAAAACCCTTGCCAAAAATTTGCATTTTAAGAACAACCCGGAATTAACATCGAACAACTGGCATATTTCTATTAATAAACCAGTCAAGGGAAGTCATCAAAAGTACTCATTTACACACTTCAGTGTCCCTTGCCCATTTTGTCACAAAGTGTCCTCGTCCAACATAATTTCGAGTGATTTAAGGCCACGTTGAAACCTTCAGGGTTGAAGTTGGATTGTATATAAATCGTTTAATTAAATTTCACTGTCGGAGGAATACTTGCTTATCCGTGAAGGCCAACTCCAGCCAGTGTAGCTTGGCAAATTTATGCAATTTCTCGGCCTTTGAATGAACATACCAAATGCCTGAAGCCAGCGGGAAATGGACGTAATCTCAGAAACATGAATTTAAATGTAATTGAAATGCAAGTACTGATAACTTATGGTCCAAAAGTTCATAAAGAACTGCGGCGACCCGATCTCACAAAAAATGTTTAGGCACTTGACATTCCATGTACCGTCGATTATAATATTCCCGTGAAAGGACTCTTCCTCAGCTGCTAGAATTTCATCAGCAGCCTGCATGGACTTCCTCGAATTCATGAAGTTATTGCAAAGCACTTTGCAAAGTTTTGCAATAAGCCTTAAGCTGTCTACGGTCCACTTGTAGCTGGAGCAGAAGGTGGTTTATAATAGTATATTACGATACAAGGGCGGTAAGTAGCCGATTGCCCACGATGGCGGTGTTGACGCACGAGCGAAGCGAGTGCGTTAACAGCCATCATGGGCACTCGGCTACTTACCGCCCGAGTTACGTATGCTATTTTTCAGCACGAGTGCGGGGTAAGCAGTAGGTACGTTACCGCACATGTTTCCATTCGGTGACTCATAAATTAACCACGGTGCGCTAAGGAGCCGATTGCCCACGATGGCGGTGTTAGACGCACGAGCGAAGCGAGTTCGTTTATAGCCATCGTGGGCAATCGGCTCCTTAGCGCACCGTGGTTAATTGATGATTTACCGCATGGAAACCCGTGCGGTAAGGTACCACTTACCCCGCACGTGTGCTGAAAAAGTAATTTGTTGTTTCTTGGCATTTCTAATGTCCTCCGGTGTTAGCTTGTTTCATAAAGTTTATTTTCGGGTTTTTTGGGAGTTTCATTTTTGAAGCCTTTTTTGTATACGCGCGTCATCCAGGTATGGGTTAATCTGTTTGGTAGGGAAATAAAATCACGGTTCATAATACCACCAGTGATTAAGCGAGGGTGCTTTTTTGAACGGGGGATTACGGTGTGAATAAGGCTTTTGTCCACAGAGGACAATAAGCGGTAGAAAAAGTCTCGCTATCATTTATTATTGGAAGGAAAAAATGATGGTCTTTGCATTTTCAGTAAAGACTAACTTCGTGGCCCGTAACACACGAATAATTTGCAATCTTTAAAAAAACCGGAAAAACACTAAACTACATCGATATTGATTTGAATTCAAGCAAAAACAAATTCTCTGAAATTATCCAACACAACAATTTGAAACTTTGCAGCACTGATAAAGAGTGCGATGGCCAGGCCCGTCGCCAGACATATTGTTATTAAAAAACACACCAAAAATCTAAGAACAAGTGCTGACAGGAAAAAATAATAAACATGTCATGTAAGAGACGCCTTAAATATAATTTTGAAATCTATCAACAAAAATAACTGATATGTGAGAATATTTCTCTGAAAAGTGGGATGGAGAGGGAGGATGCATTGTATGCATGACATGGCCCCCGTGACAGTTACGACAAAAGTCGTAATAGGCAAAGTTGTAGTCTTCGAAGCGCCCTCTACGCTAATACCATCACTTTTGTCATAGTTTTAACAGAAATCGAGAAAATTGAAAAATAATTTGTGCAAGCAAAGAACGAACGAAGGGAAAAAGAAGAACGGGTGCATCTCGTCACATCTATCCAGACCGGTTATGACCAAATTGTTTTCCAATTTTCTCGGCTCCTATTAAAACTGCGACAAAAGTGATGGTACAACGTAGTAACTGTCAAGATTGACCGCGGCGGCGAATGTGTGCATATTAGTATTTTCGATGTTTGAAATCGCAATATCTCAGGAATGGTGATTCGTAGGAAAAAATTAATATGAACCATTTTTGTAGGTAATTGAAAGATCTATAAATTTTATATGAACTATTTTTACGATAACATTTACCGTTTACAACAAATATACGAAAAACCGATGTCATTGACTTTTGATCTTGAATGACAATATATAATATGAGTCATTTTAAACTCACAAGTCGCGTGTCATTGAAAATTACACATTTTCCGTGAGTTGAAATAACTGTAAGTCCAGTAATGAAACGTGAAGTTTTTTAATTGTTTCACTTATTCCGTGAAGGGTGGAAGTATATAAGTGGAATATGATGTGCATTTTCCCTTGTTCTAATTGTTTTTATTCCCGGAAGTAACAATAATGTTGTGGTGCTCGTTGGTAGTCTCAAAAAAAAAAGTCAGTACGGAAAACTGTCATAATATGGGCCGGGCCCTAAGTAAATGTCTAATTGTCCCTGATTAGATTACCTGTGCAATTTAATACGCGCGAGCATGTAACTCACCCACTTTCCGAGAAATCAATATCATACTATAAATTTGTGCGGAGCAACAGCCATGCTTCCCACATTTCGCTTGTCATACGAAGATCCATAAAGTGCAACCGAGTAAAACTGCAACGAAGGAATTGAATGGAATTGCATTGGGCGAACCCTTTCATGTTTGGCTTCCATTTGTTTGCACCTAAATGCATACGAGCTGCACTTAAACTTGATTAATCTACATCAGAAATCCATACCCTGCCAAACTAGCATAAATACATAGTCATATGCCTCCTCTACGCCTTACGTAAAGAGGCTTACTAGAGCAACACGTAGGCACATTGGGGGCTTATATTGCATAGCCTCTTCAGAACAAGTAGCTATAGACGGCATATTTTAGATTGTTATCCGGGCAGTAAAACTGATCTTAGACTTCTAGTGCCATCGACGAGTAAAATTAAAATTTCAAATTAGAGTGTGAATTTATATGCTGTTCGCATCTACCCTTGACTAGGTCAGCCTGCTTCACTTGACCATGGCCCAACTTGCGTTTCTTAGGTAACAGCATCCCTGCTAAATTTGCACATATGTATTTTGAAGGATCATGTGTGCTAGTTGCTCGCTCATCTGGAGATACTAAAATGTAAACATATCTAAAATACGTCAGTGCTTCATGATGAACAAGCTGTCGCGGTCGCATGCAATCAATCTGCTCGTTATATTCCATTCGCATCGCTTGTTACCTAACAACGTCGAAAGAATCGCAATTATTTGAAAAGCATGAGTCGGATCACGGCGATTAAATAAATTCCACGTTGCGTCATAAGTAGTATCTCTATTTAATTGAGATTGTTTGCAGGACCATCGGATTCTTCCACAATAAACTTCAGTCGTGTCTAGAGAACGAGTTAGAGATGCGTGCATTGCTCTTTATCACAGCTACGCTGGTACTCTGCCAGAGACTCGATGCGGGTCTTCTTCCGGATATTTTCCCAGATGTTCAGAAAGTCACGGATCTTCTTAGTACTACAAAAAATGTGACGACTGGAATAATTACTTCTATTCCGGACGCAATACCTAGACCAAGTGATTTGCTTAATGCTGGGAAGCAGTTGCTTCTTGGACTACCGTTTACAACTGCCATGTCACTTGTAAATCAAATATGTAAGTACACAATGATTGACTTCGTTCATTATATAGATCTTTAAATTATCTTTTTCTCAGGCTCCACTGCTTTGGCCTCTGACGTAATTCAGCCCAGGGTAGATCCGGATATTAATAACATGAGTTTCTTATTAATTACACACGAAAAGAACTATTCCTTCCCTCTGCTCGATGCTGACCAAATGTGGACTCATCCCGCCTTCCATAAGGATCGAAAGACAGTCCTTTTTATTACTGGGTGGATGACAGATTTAAGTGAAAGCAGTACAACAATTGATACAATGGCAAAAGCACATCTTTGTCGTGGAGATATTAATTTTGTGGTAAGTAAAATTTGTGAAGTGTTTCATAACAGAATATCTGTAGGAAGGCGCAAACAAGATTATAGTTTGAGCGCTTATATAATCGACACGGACATTCGATTTGGATATCTCATCTAAATAACTGGTAAACATTTATTTTCATACTCGATTTACAATACATCTGCGAGTGTTCTTCAATTTGGTTAAAATCTTCCAATCTGTTTACATGGGCTTCATTATTAATGATATTTCAGGCAACCGATATTCGCACCGCTCGTGTGTCCATGTGTGTATGTACACGGAGTAGGAGGCGGCGGTCCGTAGATATTTTGTAAAAAGCAAATATTCAATCAATAGGCAATGAAGTTCGTGGATTTCGGTCTTACGGATATAAGCACACATGGACACTGTTCGCTGCGAATAAGCACTTCCACTTCAAAAGATTGCCCTAAACTCATCACTATGAGGTTTTCGGGGTCGCTGATTTCGAATCTGCCATCAAAATTTCCAAATATTCGACCACCCCCACTCCGCTGGGACATATAGGAGAGAAGGTGCAGTAGGGAGGAGGTGCAAAATGAAGAAAAAAAATTTACTAGTACTGTCGCAAAATAGCTAGAAAAACATTTCGAAATAGTAGAAATGAAGTAAGGCAATAGCATGGGTTTCTTCGAAATTTAAAAGCAAAATTTAAATATCTCTAGATGAAATGGCTAGCTTACGAAAATATGAATGAAACAATTTTATATTTAGTGTCACAAATTAAAATTCATTGACTTGAGCCTCCTCATTATTTTTACACTCGAGTTTTATAAGACTGAAAATCAAAAAAATACAATTATATGTAGTTTAAAAAACTAAAAGAACACAATTTGTAGTAATGTGAACTAAAAAGTTAAAAATAATTTTGAAATATGAAGATTTCGTTGAACCGCGATATGAGGTCCCCCAATTCGATGTAATTTAAATTTTTTAAATGAGCTTTAAGTGGGAACATAGTGATTGACAAAAAATGAACTTCAATGTAAAATAAGCTTGGGGCGTTTTCTACATTTTTATAATTACTCCATTTTTACAAATACGTAGCTAGTGATGAAAACTTTAGGACAATTGATATCATGCACCCCACGGTTTTTTTTTGCATTAAAATTCATTTGTTTGTCAATCACTTTATTCTGATTTGAAGCTTATGTAAAAAAAATTAATAATATCGAGTTAGGGGACTTCCTATCGCTCTTGAACACAATCTTTATATTTCAAAATCATTTTTTACTTCTTAGTTCACATACTTTTTGCAAATGCCTATAACTTAATAATAAAAAAAAATTTAAACCGATGTGTCCAGCTTCTAAGTCATAAAATTTTTAAGTTTGGCACATGGAGTTATTTTAAATAAACTATAATCTTCTTCAATGTCAAAATGAAAAGGAAATTTTTTATAAAGCTGTTTATAAATTTTTTAGCACCAAATTTCACTGTACATATTACAATTAAAATCAATTTTTGTATATTGTCAAAACTACATTTTCATCATAAAAGTGTTTCCAAATAATCTCTACTTTAAAGTGTTTGAAGTTGCCGGCTTATAAAAAAAAGAATTATAATTCTGCGCTGATCTCTACTTTGCAATGCAAAAAACTTCCAGATGTCTTACATAAATAAACAAAGCCGCGAAAGGGAAGTCTCGTAGATAAATTCTGCACGATCGAACACAGAACACGGAAAGTTGCGCACGTGCTGTAAAGTTCCAATTTTATGTCATCATTTTTATGTCATTATGTGGAATTTTCAGAAGGTAGATAATGGAATTTGGCATTTAAATATTCATAAAAAAGAAGAGAAATTTCCATCCATCCTTGATGAGTTATGTTACCTCACGTTGTTTTTTTTGGGATTTTTAAGACTTCTACTAATTACAAAACACACTGACATCATGACATAAAAGGAGTTTATATTTGCTATAATGTACCTTATTACAGTATTGAATTGACATGTTTAGTAGAAATTCAACAACTATAGAACAAGAGCCCGTGACAGTATATAACAGAATAGTATAAACTCAATTTATATTTATTTATACATATAGTTAGCCGAAGAAAAATTTCTTTTATACTTAAATAATGTTTTGTTTTGTTTTGTTTTGTTTTTTCTCTTATATTATAGTTTGAGTCTTGACAGTCCGTTATCATTGTTTTTCTACGATAGATTTGGAATCAGTGACCCCGAAAACCTCATGCATTACTTTTTATGAAAATCGCATGAAGTGTACATAGAATAATCCTCCAAGTCTTTGTACTTTTTCCCCAAAATAGAAATTCTTCTTCTTATTATTTTTATTCACAGTCCGGCACTTACATTTTTAAATCTTGCGCGCGGAACATACTGGATATGTAACAGAAGTTGCATTTGATATTGTATAAGTAGAGATAAAATCATCATAGCATTCATTACGAACGTTCAAATTTTTTTCGGAATGTTCATTACAAAACGAAGAAACAAATCCCGTATTTATTACTTTACTTTATTTCTACGCAGAGCTTGGCGTTTTTTCGTATTTTTTTCTAAAATATATAACCAGAGTGTAGTTGGAAAAACCTAAAAACTTGCATGTATTTAGAACAAAAACAAAGAAATTGTATCCACATAAAAAATGACGGGGAAAAATTCCAGCTATTTGGCATAGAATGCCTTATGTACCTATACCTACAAATAGCCAGACATAACTCAGCGGCGCCAAGGAGATCAGAGGTCACACTATAAATTTCCGAATAAAATTTGTTTTCCTGGCACAATCCCCTTCACTCCGTTCAAACTGGAAAATCTGCGTCCTTTATAAGAACAGTATTTGCATTAACTGAATGTAAAATCGAATGAATGCGACGTTACTCCCTTAAGCTGCGGACATACAGATTTATAAAATATTTCTGATTTTTTATCTGCATGTATGGCAATGAGCCAAAACCCCAGACATCGTCTTGTGCAGAACTTTTAATATTTAGTACATATTTCTGCAGGTTCTAGATTCGGCTAGATACATTGACACATTTTACACTTGGTCCGCTTTCAATACTGAGGTAATTGGCGAACACGTTGCCAAAGGTTTGGTCGAACTATCCAAAAACTACAATCTGGAAAATATTCACCTCGTAGGTTTGTAGATTCACAGTATTTCCAAATCATTTGCCATTTATTCAACTATTTTATTTTTTGCAGGTCACAGTCTTGGTGCACATATTTGTGGACAAACGGGTCGTTCCTTAACCGACCTCACAGGACAGGTGCTTCCTCGTATTACGGGTTTGGATCCAGCCAATCCTTGCTTTAATGAAGGAGAAGCACTCTCCGGACTGATGAGAGGTGACGCTAAATTTGTCGACATAATCCATTCCAATCCTGGAGGTCTTGGGAAATATGATCCCCTAGGAGATGTTGATACCTATCCCGCCGGCACCAATGCTCTTCCGCCAGGCTGTACATCTATATCATGTGCTCATGAACGTTCCTGGCATTACTATGCCGAATCAGTCTTTCCAGGAAACGAAAACAATTTCATGTCAACGAGGTGCACTTCGTTACAAAAATTAAAACAAGGGAAATGTCCCGGCAAACAAGTTCCCATGGGATTTGCCATGCCTACAAACCTTAAAGGAAATTACTTCCTGACTGTGAACGCGAAAAGCCCGTATGGAATGTATGCGACCACAGCTGGTATTCACTGCAGAACCCCAAAGTAGCGTTTTGGTCGATGTAATAAGGTCTATCAAATGGCCTTCCTTAAAAATATAGGGAATTGTTAAAAAAAATAATAAAAAATTAAAACAAAGAGAAAGCTCTTTATTTAATCTCTTAGTCAGCGCAGAGCATCAATCGATTTTATGCCCTTGATCTGGCACCTTGTCGCCCACTCTTCCACAATTTGCTGTGCAGAAAAGGCGTTTTCCAATTTGTGCTAGAAAAATAGAACATCGGTGTGGACATACACAAGAAAAAGGACGCTATTTCCACTGGCTTACAATCGCACTTTTTTAGATTTTGTTTAATTAAGGTTTTGTGTAATGAAAATGAAGTGCTTCTACACATCCAGAATGAAAACTGTACTAAGTTTTTCTTGCACCACTTCATCACCACTTCATCACCTCTTGATTTCTTTATTCTTCAATTGTGTTGCTTCGAGTGTGTAGTGGAATGTAAAGGGAATGTTGTAATTATGGACACATGGGATTTTGGGCTCTCTTTCCCTTTTATCGTCATATAATTTTGTCACTATCACGCATTCAAATTTTCCAAGTACCAAATAATTGGTAATACAGTCGGGAACAGATAAGTGCACATTGACCAGGCAGATGATTGTTGAGCACTTATCAGTTTTTTGCACTTACCAGCTGACCCGCGCGAATATTTCGGCAATATATTCTAAATTGAAGGAAGAGTAACAGGAATTCCCCAAAATTAATGGTTGAGATATCACTTTGAAGATTACGTTCCTGGCCAATGACGAAAAATAAACACATAGTTTAAAATTACTCCTTTCGTTAAAAAGCTTTATTTTAAAAACTTCATATAAAAACAGTATTTGCATAGAAAATGTAGAAGGCGCAATCTGTTGACAATAGGTTTAACTAACAGGTATGACACCTGTCGGTTGTTTCTACTGATACATCAGCGACAGATAGATTAAACTTGCTTATAGGATGTGAACAACTTCGACTAACAGCTGTCATGTACGCTAGTTAAACAGATTGCTAATAGATGGCGCCCTCTACAGTCTTTAAAGAATGTAAACAACTTCAACTGACAGCTGTTGTATATATCTATTCATCATCCAACGCTTTCATTTGATACCCATATTAATAATATTTGGTGAAATTTGTTTTTTATTGTGAGACATTTTGACTTATGGTGGCCGCCATTTTGATTTTTTTTTGACGTTATATAGTCTACAACACCAGGAGGATTAATACGATTCTAAAAATTCCTCATTTATCCAATTCGGTTTATCCATTGGGGCTCTACGCCGTAACATCCGGACAAACATACATACATACATACACAGGCTGATAAACAAACACATGACCCTTCCGTTGTCGGGTAAAAATAAGTTACCATCTTTTATTAAGACTATTCCATTTCAAAAATTTCTCTGTAATGAACTACTTCAACAAAAATACTGCCGGTGTGTTCTCTTCTGTAAATAAATATGTAATAATAATTTATTGATAATCCTAGAATCTGCAGTAAATCAACTTCATTGTTACCTGGCAGGTGCCCTATAAAAGTGGGAATTATCAGAAACACTGGGAAATCAACCGGTTTATGATTCAGAACATGCCCCAAAGTCTTTACCGCAATTAAATGGGCGATAATTTGAAGCCTCCCCTTCCCTGTAAATTGTGTCAATAATCTGCAGAAAATTCCGTGGCATTACATGAACTGTCGGAAGCATGGCATTTTTATAGCGGAGTATCCTGCCTTCGACGTTAAATAAATTGCTCTGACCGACGACTGGCAATGCATTGAAATTGCTTTATTTAGCCGCTGAAATGTGGGCCGGGCCTTTGGGCTCCGGGCCGGCGATTTTCCTGTGCCTTGCTAATAAAGTGAAATTACTTGACGTCACTCAAGCCACTTTTGAGGGCCGAAAAGGCGGAAATTGCTTTCATGATCTAAGGGCACCATCAGGAATCGAAGATTACCACTTGTCGGATGAAGTGTCGACAGCTACAAGGTCCTGAAAAGCTCCCCCTCCAGTGCTGTTCTCGGTGGAAGAGAATGTAGGAGGTTGTGCGGAAGGGTTGTGATTTCGGTCGCATGCATCCCTGACGTTGTCTTCTGCCGCCACGGAAGCACCGTTCATTGGTAAACAATCTTGCTTCCTCGAAAATGTATGTAGGTAGCTACTCACATACATCCATACGAGTATATGCACATATTCCGCCTTTGAAAGACCTCTGCTTATTTTAAGTCTTCTCTGCAAGCAATGTGCTGCTTGTGCACCCCAAAAAAAGCATGGTTACCCTTACTCTAGGAAATGAAATATTTCACCGCCCTTTCTCCTCTTGGCACCCCGAGCACAGTGGAGCTTCGAAGATGTGGCGCCGCATTCTGAGACGATTGCAATTTATTAAATCCAATGCAAATGCTCTTCTTGCTATTCGGCGTTTGCATCATGTGTGCAACCAGAACACAGGACATTTTGTTATATGGGAAACGAAAGAAGTGGTTGTACGCTCAATAGTGCTTGGAACCTCCTCCTTCCACCGAAATAGAATGTAAGGGAACAAGAAAAATTTGAGTAGTTACTATGGAGTCATTTATCGTGAAAAGGTCTTTGTATTCATTTTGTGCAATCCTCATTCCTCCTTGTATCTCAGAAAGTAGATACTGTCCACTGTTCCATATTCGTTTATTCATCCTAAAAAGTTCGCCTAATTATAATTCTTCCAAAAAGTATTGTAGAAGAAGAAGAAGTTCATTTCATAGCTACTGAATGCAAAGGTACCTATGCATTTTAACTGGAGAAATTCCTTTCGAACTCATCTTATATTCGATGACAATTTTAATTAAACACGGGAAAAACACAACCAGCAACGAAGCGTGCTGATAATTCGGATCGATTTTTTAGATAAATTTTTGCATCAGTTGCAATTAGCTGGTAAAAAATTTAAACGTTTTTTAGAGCACTCCCTGCTCACTCGCGTGACCTATTTTTCGCGAAATAAGCTCATCACACGATAGGGTTGCTTGGTGGATAAGTGCCAAACGAGTGCAGGGCTAAAATCTGGCTTAAACCTTTCTAGCGCCAATCCGTCACGCTCTCCTGCTTCTGCTGCTTTAAGCCCGGATGATCTAAAAATCTTCATGACCATGTCCCGACTTTCTCGGCAGGATAATAACCTTCAGGCCCTGGCTAAATGCCTCTCTTTTCCCACATAATTAAATTCCATAATTAGATCAGCGCGTGGACTGACACATTAACTTAATCACACATATTCAGTTACATGCTCCCTCCCATTCGCGATGTAGCTTCCAGCAAATCTGCGCGTTAATTAAATTCGCGCGGGCATCGAATTTCCGAAATTTTGTTTCTGCCAGACTTAATCAGGATATGAATCATTTGCAGTATCAGTCGCAGGCCATTTATGCATCGTCGAAAGACTCAATTTTATTCGGAAGGTGGACAAACTTTTATTGTTATGGTAGCGAGTTTTTCGTGCTGGTAATTTGCATCTTGCAATAAGAAACTTAATTAAGAGCTTCTTTGGTTGCAGGTATTTGCCGAAATTATTTTGTTTTTGGATGAGATGTATTTATTTATTTATTTGTGACAACTCCATCAAATTTCCGATTACTAAGTAAAAATGTTACAACTCAGTGATGCAAAAATAAAAATTGACGAAGACGACTACGGTTAACATGAAAATCAATAATATATTTTTCACACATCTAAAAATTTGTACAGACCTTAAATACATGACCCTACTACCATATATGCGGTTTAGCTTACGGCAAGATCTGCGGATTCTTTGTCTAAATAGAAGTAGTCGGAAACGCGCAACTCTGTTTTGTTTAAAATAGCTATATCTCAAGAATGGTGATTCGGAGGAAAAAATTATATGAGCTTTGTTCTTGCGTGTTTGCCTACATTAGGTTTTTGTAAACCTTTAACTGAGACCCCGAAAAAAGTGTAATACAGTCCGTGGCGTGGGATCTCCCAGACTCTTATATGCTGAGGACAATTTTATCAATTATAATTGAGTTGGATGAGTAAAAAAATGTGTAAGTGACATCAGGTTAAAAGTAGTGATCATTAGGTGAAATAATCAATCGTGGGGAAGTATCAGAACAGGGAGAGGTCTCATAGACCTCACGTCATTTGTAAAGGTTAAAACGGACATATCCGCTGGGAACCCCTTTATTTAGTAAATACTTCTAATGTAAGTACTTACAATGTTTACTTCTGTCTAATTATAAATAATTAATTAATTTGCCAATTTAACTAATTCCCCTGTCAATCCAATATTGCGCTATAACACCGAATCAGCTTTTCGGCTAAACGACAGGGGAATTGAAATTATGTATATTAAAGTTTAATAGTCACTTCATAACAGTGTTACCAAATACCAAAACCAGTAGAATATTATTGAGCTAAAAAGCAACTCTTATCGAACTTATTGAAACCGATGCTACTGTTATTACGCTTCTACTGAATTTCCCTGCTTTCATAGGGAATAAAATTTCCACAAAATGGCAATTGAATTTTATATGGACAATGTGCAAGAGCCTAGGTTCATATATAGAGCGTGGCAGGATTTTAGGGGAACAAATCTACAAAATATTGGATTTCAACATGCCCAACTGAATGGACAAGTTTACCTGAATTTCTCAATTTGGAAAAAGAAATGACCTTTCAAACATGTCACTGTCATACCCTTTGCCATAGTGTATTACCTGACTGGGCCATATATTCGGGTTGAAGGAAGCTCTTAGAACATCTTTGTTTACCTCACTCATGAAATCCAGAGAAATTCAATATGGGAAAGTTTTCATCCATAACAAAAGCAATAAGCACGGGAAGTACTTTATCGCTCGGTAGATAAAGCAGGGGATGTGGGCCCGGCCCCTTCACTTTCATGCCGACGGATACCAATATGGAAGGTGAGGCATCCCGAAAAGCGGCACAAAGACAAAATTGACATGAAAGCAGGAACCCCTGTATCCTTTTGAGATATTATTTTATAACTTTATTGATTTATTTCCTTCCGATGCGCCATCATGCTGGAGCCCATAAGGCCCTCATTTTGGTAAAATGATTAATTAAAGCACAAGGGACTCTTTAGGGGCACGATGAGTGTGCAGTTTTGGACTCATCAATTGTTTCAGTTTGGCCGATTGGGGCAGGATACACGGCATGGGCACATGTAATGGCAAGATTATACTTCTTACCTTTCTAAGCCTATACCTTTGTTATCTGACTGAAACCTGTAGAACCATGGGAGCCCTCAGTGCGGGTACATTCACACAAAGCAACACTGTGCTTCTCTTTTAATGTTATTTAGGATGTAACTATTGAACGGATCTTCGGCAAGTTTATGTTTGGCCGTATTGTTTTTCATTGTACTTTAAAAGTGAGATTTTATTCATATGTATGGATTAGAGCTAGTAGTGTGCGAAGTATGTTTCTGTAGAACTTCCAAAGTTGTACTTAACATTGATATTGCTATGAGGCTTATTCATGAGAGTTAAGGGGGCCGATACATGTAAAAGCAAAAAAATTTTATTTTTTTTTTTTCGTCGGGAATATATTCTATAAGGTGTTGAGAACGTGTGTCTAAAGAGCGTTTCCCGAGATCTCAATCCGGTCTCATGGAATCTCACATAGAAGCCGATACATGTAAAATCAAAAAAAATTTTTTTTTTTTTTTTCGTCGGGAATATATTCTACAAGGTGTTGAGAACGTGTGTCTAAAAGCGTTTCCCGATATCTCAATCCGGTCTCATGGAATCTCACATAGAAGCCGATACATGTAAAATCAAAAAAAATTTTTTTTTTTTTTTTTCGTCGGGAATATATTCTATAAGGTGTTGAGAACGTGTGTCTAAGAGCGTTTCCCGATATCTCAATCCGGTCTCATGGAATCTCACATAGAAGCGGCGATGTCAAGTAGCGCGGGTGAGAAGCTGTCCATCGCCCCGGCTCCAGACCGCCCCGCTCTTAGCTTTTCGTCTATTATTCCCAAATTCCTCAGCTATTGTTCTAATCGAAGACAAATATTTCGAATTATTCTCGAGTAACGAGCGCAGACCGGCACACATTTCTCGATTCAAAAGAAGCAAGAACGGCTCGGAAAGAAAAAACTTTTGCCGTAAATCAGCTGCGTGCACAAGAGGAAGAACAACTCTACGGTGCAGGAATAGCCGACTAAAATGTAAGTAGAGAATTCGTCTTTTCACTTCCCCAAACTTTGAACTCAAATTCCTCGAAACGACATTTTCGACTACTCGCTGCACAATAACTTTATTAAGAAAGGTTCAATTACGCTGAAAATTTTACCGTAGCTTCAAAAGACCCTTGTCTACTGGATGAACCTAAAATTATAGCCGATTTCGCGAATCCCCGACCGTAGAGGTTGCGAATTCAGCCAAAAAAACAAGCAAAATTTTCATTCAAGTCGCATTTGGGGAAAAAAAATTGTTTTGTCTTAAAGTTAGGTTCACATTGAAGCCACAACTGTTTTTTAACAATTTCTTCTTCCTCCTTTGTTTCAGACCAATATTACCGCCGCGAGAACGCAGCGACTGAAATATGAGGGGGCTGTTGCGTCACGGGCTTCGCCGCCATTTTGAAACGCCGGCACTCGAAAAAAATGTTTTATAATGTACAAGCTCTTGTGGTAAACTAATAAAAAAATTAACTCGATCCGCTTATTCCTTCCCTATCAAAAAAATTCTTTAAAAAAACTCACTTTCAATGTATCGGCCCCCTTAAACAGATCTAACAATGGATGTGCTAACATAGTACAATAGAGTCTGAATTCTGAACATTCATTGTCACAAAACTAAATAAGTTTCTACTTTTGCGGTTTTGAGATAACAGCAGAATCTAAGCAAATTAGTTTTGATCTTTCGAATGGTTAAACCCGTTTTTTCAAAACTTTAATGGTTCTTGATAAAATTAGTATTCGTTTTGTTGTGTGAGTGCTATCA
Organism: Neoitamus cyanurus; assembly: GCA_947538895.1. Taxonomy (NCBI): domain Eukaryota; kingdom Metazoa; phylum Arthropoda; class Insecta; order Diptera; family Asilidae; genus Neoitamus; species Neoitamus cyanurus. Next base: position 38,220,317 of record OX384543.1, read on the forward strand.
TGTTTATGGTTTTGTATATTCATTTGTCTTGTGTGGAGAAAATTTGCTGCATAGGAACAAATCTCATACAAATAAAGATAAATCTGTACGTATATTTTAAGAAGAACGTTAAGTATTATCAAAGAATATATAACATAAAGAAGTTGCACGAGCCTAATTTGCCACTCAAAAATATTCTCCGATCGATGGAAGAGAAGGAACGGTGTCAGGGCAGGGAAGTGATTCCTAGAAACCGCGGCTGTGAACACAAATGTGTACCAGCCAGCAACGCACAGAAGTTCGGGCGCAGGTTATTCATATGGGTTCATGCGTTGGGGTGAACCACGCTTGCGTTGTCGGACGATGTGCCTTCTAGCTGAAGGCAGACCGAACTCTATGAATGAATGATATGAGTAAAAAGGCGAGAACCCAAAAGAATTTCGTCTGCGCTTGTAATTCTCAACTTTCCTATTTCTTGATTGTTGTTAAGATTATATTAGGGGAAGCGAATACATTATTATTTATTCATCCACTCTTAAGAAGATGGTAACTATCATTAATTGATTAATTAATTAATTGCATATACACACATATTTCTTGTGAATTATAATAATGTTAAATTTATAAGATCGATAAGCAATTATTTGAAACAGCAAATTGTTTTTATTTTAAATAATTAATTAATAAATATCTGTGCTTCCAAAAGGTACATGTGACACTAACGTTAGAAGTGAAAAGTATTGTACAAGGTTTTCTTATTTTAAAATAGCAGATCCGTCCGGTCCTTGCTCGTGCTTTTCCATATTTGTAAATAAAAACTTTTAATTTTCATAGGAATTCATGCGCCGTTAATTTATTGCATTTTTCCCGTAGGAACCCAAAATATTCAGCTCAGTTCAGAGTTCTCGTAATTTTCCCACACTTCCTAGAATTGGAACCGGCGAGCGCTCATACAGCCCTCAACGCGTGCTTGGAACACCTCATCGCAAAAGTCCATAAGAATAACATTGCGCGCCGGAATTTCTGTACGTTTGCTGCCTGGTCCCGCGTCGCATCAGAAATTTTTGGTCACACTTCCGATGTAAGAAGTGTCTGAATATGAATGGCCGCTTGTATTTATTGTACTACTACAGATATAGGGTTCGCGCGGAAGGACCCTAGGGCAAATTTTTCAGTTCAAGTTATTTGTTCCGACTGCGACTTCTTTATGTTATATATTCTTTGGTATTATCGTAAAAATAGGTCAAACAAAAGTTGTAGATCATGCAATTGTCTACAAAAATTGTTCACACCCTTTTTTTCCTACTAATCACCATTCCTGAGGTATCCCAATTTCAAATGTCGAAAATATTAATATACATCCATACGCGGCCTGTATATGGCATGGACGTTCAATTTAAGTAAATATATGGAAGGATTGGTATGTGTGGCTCACACACTGAAATAGGTACAAATAGTATATACTGTCAGTGCCTGATTCTGTTCGCCTGTATGGGCCAGGGTACATTGCGTACATTTTCTCTGCTGTTTTTGAAGCTAAGACGAAACTGATACCAGCGTAGAGGATGTTTCGGGTACTACAACTTTGCTTATTGCGACTAGTGCATTTAAAACTATTTCAAATGCATTCAAGCGACTTAAACTACTTATATTCAAGAAAAACTGATCCATTTGTGTTTGGCGGTGGGGAATAAAAAGATCAATTCTGCGCTGATATCTTTGGGGACCTATTAGGGTCTAGATAGGTACACACGCAGAGGTGGAAATATAGCGCATGCATGAGCTCGTGCGAGCCCGGGGAAGAGAATGAGCTGTTTATCTTATTCCTGGAATGGTGGAACTTTTTACCAAGTTGGGGGGGAACTGCCCGCCAAGATTTAAATATATTTTCAATTTCATACAGTTTAAACATATAATTTTTAAAGCATATGGTAACATATATGTTACCTTACCTATATAACAAGATGACTTCCTCGTCAGTTTTTAAGCGATTCATTTTGACTCCTAGAATTCGAAACATAAGAACAAGAAAATTCAAAAAAAAAATCCTGGAACTGCCGTATTTTCTCTCTTACTTCCGGCAAGGTAACAAACAACGACGCAGGAAAGCGTGCTAGGAAAATCGTTTACACTTTTCTAAATTTTCTGGTGAGCTTATTTCCGGAGTAGGTGGTAGACAAGTGGTCAATTATTTGGAAAAATGCACTATCGTGGATTTTTCTTCAATCACTAATAGAACATGTGTAAATTAGGGTATTGACCAATGTAACAAGGAAATTTTATGTATTTATATACGACAAAATATATGGTAGCGTGCTACGTAAATATACAATAAATGAAAACCAAGATTTTGATTTTTCTCGTTTTTGTGATACATATAAACATGACATAATGCAATAGCTGTTACCATAAAACAGCAAGAGGGGCATAGCGAATTCTATTTGTATTATGCATTATTAAGGAAAAGAAGCATTCATTTTTAATAAGGCGTATACCCATTTTTCATTTCATCCAGCACATGCGAAGAGCATACCTATGTTACATTATCGTCATTAGAATGAACGCTCAAACTCAAGATATGGGGCCTGATTCTGGTTGTCACCTCACTTTCCGTGACGTGACAGCTTATAGCTGAATTGCCTGTTTTGATTCCAATAAGAATATTTCTTCGATATTCAGCTATAAGATGTCACGTCACGGAAAGTGAGGTGACAACCAGAATCAGGCCCATGGTATTACAAATTGCATCGACGCGACGTACCAATTACTTTAATTACCCATCTGCTCATCTCAGATACAAAAAGGTCCCATGCAGGAAGACAATTTAATTAAAAGGAAATGAATACATTTTCCCTCGAGAGAATTCCGGGACGTGCACAAACATCAATAAATTGGAAGAATTTCCCTTCATGCGCTTTTAATATTTACGTTGCCAGTCATTCACAGTTTAATTGATTTCCGCCAAACCACGAAGGCATGAAAACATTTCATCCGGTCGCTGAACAAGATCAAGATATCGGAGGGAGAGGTAAAAGCGTAGTAAATGTGAGGGCAAATTAATAGGAAGCGTTTCCATGCCATCAAATATTTAGACAAAGTAAAGATATAATTTAATCAACTGTCGCGAATTCTGGGAGCACGGATATAGCCCAGTTGCCTTGTATCTTTCAACGGGACTTATCCTCTTGAAGGATAAAATTGCGTTTGATGATTTAGGACAACACTGGATGCTCAGGCCTTTATTTCTCTAGCTAGACAACTTATCAATGGCTGAGTAGGGACGGCCTCTAATTGAGTTATTGTTCTCTTTATGGTATTTGGAAAGGATACTCTTAACATGGTTGTCGTAAAGCATTCAGGTCCGTTTTTCGACTAGATGACTCCTTTCAAGATAATTTAGATTATAACCATAATTTCGTATCCTTGCTGGCTCAAATGTTAGATTTCTTACAAAGCTCGAAGTGGAAGTGATTTATTTAAGGAAGTACCTTTTTTCATAAGAACTTGTTTTTGATAGAGGACAAAACAGAAGGAGACGTTTAAAGAAACAGGATTACTTTTCAAAACCGGTGTGGATATTACATATGTTACGTACTTAATTCCAAGTTTCTACAGATAAGTAAAACGCATAGTGGGGAAGAGAAAAAAAATCCATTTCAACTGTTGAAACAATTGAGCAAAATCGCTGATTTATATTGGTTTACCATAGCACGTTGCCAGTGTATTTTGTGCCAAATTGGGTAGAATCAAAACTGCATCGATATAAGATCCCACCAGCAGAAAAAGCGATAAAAGAATCTTCTGCCCGGCTGGCTTCGCGAGCAAAAGGGAAATTCAATTTAGATCTGCGTCTGAAACATCCCGTATGCCCGAAACATCGAAAGATCCCAAGATTATGGGAAATCTTCACCAGCATGATGCTGTTGGTTGGTTCGTTAAACATTCGCTACGAGGATGAAGGACACGGATCCCGTGCTAGCCCTATTGCCAGCCAATATGGTATCATTAGATAACTTTAAAAGCCCATCCCTTCACGCAATTCCTCCTCGTCCTCGATCTGACACACATCGAAATTTATTGGGCCGTACAATTTATCACGACGGCCTTCGTCGAGGGCTTTCCCACCACTTATCGAATATATGCGGAGCAAGAAGAAAATAAATTTCAGATGGCCCTTAACAGAAAGGTCATGTTTTTGCACTCGGACCCAGCTACAACTTTTTATCTACATACATATTGCCTTTTCGCCTCCCTAGTTGAAAATCTACTTAAAAGGGACTTCTAGGCTGGCTAGGCAGAGGATAAATTTTCAGTAGCTTACCTCTCGTGGGCCGACCCTGGCGCCTCTTTGATTACTGACATTTGTGATGGACTACATTATAATGCTATAACTCCGGCAATCTCATTACAAACATTCTTGGAGGAGTCCCATACAAGGAGTGGCGGAGGTATCTAGGGTGCTCCTCGGCAAGAAAGTTGATAATGCAAAATCGATACGAGCCAACAAGTGGATACGCCCTGGTGAATTACGGGAGCAGACAGGCAAGCGCCATAACACTACACTGCTCCTCGGCAGCAAGCCTTTGCTGGTGTTGCTGAACCTAATTATAGTAGCTCGGTGAGCGGGGGAGGAATTATCCTCACCTTTGAAGCTGCCTAGACCATAGAGAGGTGTGCTGTCGATGTGTGGAAGAGGCTGGAAAGACTTGTTGCGGCTGCCGGGCCAAGCAGGAAGAGAAAGACTCTCGTTAGGTAATAGGGAACATATTGAGGGGACGTAGGCTTGGCCACTTATGGGATTTTTTACTGCTACTAATTAAGAGCAGGTAAAACAGATGTGAACCGGCTCCCTGACATGCTCCTGTTCAACGACTGTCCCACCGGGTACGATGAAACGGGAGATAGTAAGTCCTCCAGATGGATCCCGATGGTGGAGCGGAGGATATTACTTTGGCAAACAAAATGAATTTGGCCTGCAGCGGCAGGAGACAGGACCCAGCGAGGATTACGAAAATCTTCATTACTCGGTAAATGAAGGAGCCGGGACGTTTCTTGATAGGAAGCGCGGGGTTTCGCGGGGATTCGCGGGCTGCAAAGAAAGAAATTAACCTGAAATTTGCCTCTGGCGATAGTGTAAATTTAATGAGCTTTCCAAAGAATAAAGGACGAGAAAATTTGCGCTGCGTAATGCTTCACCCATCTCTTATTTCAGCGAGATGAGATCGCAGTACCATTTAACGGCAGCGGCATCCGCTATCTGCCGATTCCAGAGACAATGCCATCAGGAGTGAACGCTAAGGACACGGGTAGAAGTCGAGGGACTAATTTTGGGTGAATTACCGTGTCAGATTCAGGACAAAATTGAGCAAAATGCGGATGCTCCCTGGCGAAAAGTCTTCAAAGACTGATGCCAGACAAGATAGGGCCATAGCAGGTCGGAAGAGGGTGGGGGAAATTGCTCAAATAAGAAATGTATATGTAGATTTCTTCCGAGAACAAGTTATCAGTCCACTTCATTTTACCACTGGTGGAGTTAATCTCCTGGAAATGTTCTCAACAATGTTCGACTTTTTCGAAGCTCAGAGACAATTGGAATTGGGATTTTCTTGAGTATTTCAAATTGCTTTACTTTGATTTTGTACAAAAGTTAACTTATGGAACATTTTTTAAATGAGACGAAAATCATCGCACTTTTGTTCATTACAATTGTTTGTACTAACTCTGACACAAATTATAATATTACAAAGGAAAACTTCCACTGTAATTCACGTGAGAGTGAGAAGGTATTTTTAAGTCCGAACTTTTACAAAATTCGCTTAAAAATTATTTATAAATTTTCAAATCGCTATGCAAGAAATCTAAGATATGAAATGCGAAAGTTTTTTAAAAAGTTTGCAAAAGAGCAAAATAATCACCATAAAACTATTTCACTACAGTATAGGGCTTCCACATGGCCTCTCCACTTTGAGGTTCTGTGTAAGTTTCTTTAATCGTTCATGTTCGCTATGCTGGGGCTTAGCCGGAATTGATTCCATATTTCAGGTCTGCGTTGAGAGATGATCTATGTAAGATTTCAATTTTGAATTGAATGACAAAATTCTTATGCCTGCCGTTTGTTTTTCTGAATTCTGACAACAAATTCGACAAACCACCATGTTAAAATTTTATTATATAAACGCGTTAAACAGTACTTTAGAATAGTAATAAAAGCCAGAACTTAATAAAAGTATTAAAGCTATTTGAAACAGCACCGATATATGTATCTGACGAACTCGGATTATTTCTAAATTATAAAACTCTATATGAAGGATCAAATTTCATTCTGTAATAGACTTTAGCATTGTTCCTTTTGCGTCTCTATGGTTCTTTAATTTAATTTTCTCACAAGCTTCCACTACAATGCCTCTATAAATGAGAGGAAAGCCCATAATATAATTTGTCGCTGATACTTTGTACTCTTCATTCAGTTGTAACCGCCACGACCAACAGGCGGGTGGAACCCAAAAATAAATAATTCAATTGTGCAACATTTTGTAAAGGAAATTTTGCGCACAGTAGATAAAAGCTGATAGAGTAACTCAATTTGCTACAACTTCAACTTTCAATGAGGCAAGTTTGGAGTGAGGGCTACCTACCCAAGTTATGAAGCCGGATAGGTAGCCGTCAAGAGGTCAGCGTAATAGCTTTATTCGGTCGTCCTCACAAATTATATCCATTCTGAGAAACATATAATAAATTCTCGATACCATTTATAAAATTAATTTCAAACCCAAGGCTGCTCGAAAATTGCTCGTTTGACTTCATTTCGGCCCTGACCGAAACAGGAGGGCCAGCAAATAGGAAAGGTCAGTGAAAAGCACGACTCGGCATCTTGTTGGGCTAGCCTACTATTTACTTTGTATGTTACAAATGTTATGGCGGATAATATTACATTTATATAGGTGCCATTTTGGAAACGAGTCCACTGTACTACTGAAAGAATATTTTCCAGCTTAATTTAAAGCCGCGTCATTCTTTCTTGTTAAAACTAAATTGAATAAGTTTTTACAAGTCTTCCTTTGGGATTTAAAGGTTTTAGTTGATTCTCCACGTAATTTGGGGGACCAAATTGCAATACCGCCACGTATCCCTGCTTATGAGATATCTAAGGTATTACTTCTTCATAATTAAATCAAAGGTGTTATGATAATAAGTTTTATTTATTTATATTTTTATCTCATGACAATTCATTAACATTTAATCCTGCATTAATAACAATATCTGCAATTTTATGTGTGTACATAAATATAATGGAGATTTTGCAAAAGCCGTTAAAACCATTACTTTTATAATTTAAAGTTCAAGATTAATTCCGGAGAGATTTATGGCATATCCAATTTATAACTTAATGGGATTCACAGGGGTTATTCAATGATAATAAAAAATGCTCATTGATCCGTAGCAAATTGTTGGTGCAGAATATAAATTGCTGTTCGAACGCTTGCGGTAATTAAAATAATAAAAATTTACAGTAATATATTTACCACAACGGTGCTCTCATCTGAAAAGAATAATTGGCTAATGTGATTCGGTTTAACACTTCGATATTATTCGCATATGTTATTTTGTTAAAAAAAATAATTTCAGTTCCAATAAAAGGTTCCCATTGAATTCTCAATGAACTGCATATCATCACTCAACCATAATTAAAACTCATTAAATGGATGGAGATACTGAAATTCTATTTTGGAATCATTCCACGAGTTAATTAGTTTACTCCAAAAAAAAGGGTGAGCCAAAAGTCTGGATTTTCAAATTTTTCCCTGGTCAAAGATTTTCAGAAGACTGTGTGTATTTGCGGCATAGAAGGTGCTTTCGATAAAATCTCCTTTGACGCGATCAAAAACGCAGCTGTAGGCAAGGGCGTCGAACAGTAATGAGGATCGACTCCCTGCTCACAAGACTTGGGGAAAATTATATCACAATTGCTTCCTCTACCACTGCAGGTACAGTCACATCCGAAATTAAAAAAACGCATCTAAAATTTCCTAAAGTTCACGTTTCATCTAATTTTTATCCGAAATTCCCCTCTCTTTTATTTTTTTTGAACTACCCATCTTGTCTTTCCAAAGAAGTACAATACGTCTAGGTAAAGAAAGGATATACAAATTTGTATGTAGAAAAGATTTTGCGGAATATTAAAACCGTTAAAATAATAATCTTTAAATATCGTTGTTCTATTTTTTTAATGTCTTTAATGTACTTTCAAATGAGGATTCGTTCGACTAATAGATTAGTTTTAAAAATGGATTTTATGATTCCATATAATCTCTAAAAACCATATTTTTGGTCCATTATGTATGACGCAGTACATACATAGTTGACATTTTAACATCATTTAGATAATTCTAAAACAGTTGGAGTCAACGAGAGGTCAACTTGGGAAATACGTATTCCATATTTGTTCAGTATTCAGATCGTGAGTAGCATTTCTTTTTCTCCTTAAAGAAAATCAAGATAAATTTACTTGAAATGAAATTGAAATTGAGTAGAAGAATACGTGACGAGGTTTGAGATTGAATGCTATTCTATACAGCCTGTTGATTGCTGCAATATTTTAAAATTATCCCAGATTCTTCCTAAGCTCGCGGACGCTGTTGCATACATATGTACATATTGAGACATAATCCAAAATTCTTGATGTATTAATTTCGCCCAAGAATCCTTTGCTGATATTTTCTTGAAGAGACCATACATGTACCGGACCTATTCATGTACATTCATGTGCCCGTTGCCCATAGAGGAATGGCTCGAGGAATGCTTTTGTCGTTTCAATGTGTACATAGGGGACAATTTGCTGGCTTTTTCTGGAGGCTGGTGCTGTTATTTTAATATTTAATTACAGGTACAGCTGCACGTGACTTAAAGCGAGTAATTCAATGGATACAATAATTACGATTTGCACCGAAAGCCCAGGTGACATTGTCCAGAATGCATGTTTGGCATTACAAATTCATTTGATTCTATTGATTCATTTTAATTGGTTTATTGAATCGTTTTATTTGTTTAATGACGGGCTTTTTAATTCCCAATGACAGTGTTTACACGGTGTAAATGGACACAAAAATGGATTCCTGGCAATTATTTAACAATAATTACATTATTCACATCGCATGTCGTAAGTGCTGACATCAGTTCTCAAACATTGTACGACGCTGCTGATAATTTATTCGAAATCGTAAAGCAATGAAATAGATGATTACTTTTGAAGCGGGTACTTATATGTCTTTGGAATCGCTAATCTTGAATCTACAATCGAAATTTGGAAATTAAACATGACGGATCCAATAGGGCGCCCTAAAATTCCCAATTAAACGGACTTCTGTGCAAATAAATTTATAGGGGTTTTTGGGGTCGCTGATTTTAAATCTGCTATCGAAATTTGATCCCGGGAATACATTGGGTTGACACGGAGAGAAATGAAAGATCGTCTCCGTGCATGAAACAGCTTCATTCATTCTGCAATAATTTTAATTTACATGTATGAAAAATCCCGGAAAGAAAAATTAAAAATAATTTATTTTTTTCGTCAGTGCCAAGCCATAGGTACATAAGGCATAAGAATTAAAGACGGTTATTCAGAACAAACCCAAACCTGAGTGAAGATTTTTTTCTTTTTGATTACGTACTTACGTTAAAAGTGTTTAAAAGCAGTTTAGGTGCAATAGTATAATTAAATTTTCATTGTTGCTACAACCCATATTTAATTAAATAAGGTCAAAATTTTTGAATTATTTTCTTTCCTTATTTTTGTATTACATGCAAGTGTTTGAAATTTTTCAATAAAACTCTTAAATCTACGTTTACAATGTTTCTTGTTTCAGAGCGTTCCATAGTTGTCCCAAAATAAATAAGTAAAGATTAATTCCTTCTCCCTAACAGTCAAACAAATAATTCTAACATTTCTGCCAAATCGAGCAAATAAAAGTATTTTTGTACACAGATTTTCACTTCATCGCATGTTTACTTTCTCAAGAAAAACCCGAAATGTTTTGAATAAAATATTAGACGTACCTCAACAAGGCGTATTATTTGTGAGTACACAAAATGTCGTATCAATCAGATAAGTGGCTTTTGTGTGCCTAAGTAAGACAATGACAGATTGAGAAATATGTCATATAAAATTCTTTTAGAGGATGACGCGGTCCGTATCGTGCAGCTCATCAGTGTTCTTATTGAGATATATTTTTATCATATTTAGGGACCGATTGGGAGCCAAACATACCCTTTGTAACCACTCTGCGGAAATATTTAAAGAACGCTGCTTAAAATTGTGTTGAATTATGCCACAGGCAGCCACCGCATATTTTGTAAATAAATTAAAAAGGCCAAATGGCATTGGGTCAACCTCTCTTCCTGCCTTATTTATTCATAACTGGGCTGTCTCTTTTCAAGAGAAACCACTTTTGGTGTACCACTTTTGCACGGGCAGTTGTTTTTATTTAGGTTCGATTTTCCATCTTTCTTCTACCACTTACGCGTACCTCATGTACTCCATCTGATGCTTAAAATTACTTAAAGATCAGCCCACCGAAAAGGTAGAACGCTAATGCATGTGAATACGCGTCACCAAGTGAACAAACAAGGAAATGTGTACTTGCTCATAGGGAATATTTACTTCGGAAAAACATCAACAAGATAGGCTGGTTTGGGAGCATATTGCAGTCTCCCCAAAGTGGACAAAGTAATCGCTATCAGCGACAACTGATCGGACATTTGCTGTAGTACTGCTCGCAGCAACTTATCCATGACGAGGTCAACATGTTTGTCCGGGGACTGATTGACATCAACACGAAAATTCGCTCGAGGGTCAAGTAAAATATTCCAATTAATGAGCTACTCAGCACAAAGAAGTCCTTGTTGAGTCAAATATTAAATTCCGCTCGAGTACAGGCGCACTCGTGAAGGGAAGGTACGAGTTGCGTTTGTGTGCGGCGCGCGACTCACAGTTCCTCCGCAAAATGATGAAGGCGTTTTCAGAATATCCTTCACATTCGGACGGAATTTTCCGAAAGAAGAAAAAAATAGAACAGATCAAAGGACGAGTCGAATCGAAGTCTGTCTGGCGTCGTTGGACGATGGGTGCAAATCGATGATAAACTTCGATTCTTCTTCATGGTCGACTTGCTCTAATAAATTGCCCGTCTTTGCCAGCAGAGCATTCCCTGGAGTTCTTCCACAATGACGAAGTTTGCAGCAAGTATTCCTGCCGTGGAAGTATGCAACAGTGAGCGATGAACGGCATATCACCCACACTCCAGCCCCACACAGCCTTGTTAGAAAAATTTATTTAAACATACCCTTCTCATCACTCGTATGGAAAATGATGACGACTTCATTTTGTAAAATTCCAACAGGTGGTTCGCAGCGAAAGTTACCAATATAGGGACGGAGTTACGGTGCACAATTCACTCGGCACTCGAAGTCCTTTAGCGCATTCGTCGGGGATCTTAAAACGAAACCTCAGCACTTGTTCAGCCCTGGAAATTAATGCAATACAAGCACTTCGCGATCTCGATCACCACCCACAACTCAGTAAACAAGCAGACCAGATATACAACACTGCACTATGCACAAACCACCTTGGGCCGGAGTTAAGCCACTTGGGAGGATGTCTGGAGAGGCGCACCTTGCGGGCAAGATTACTGAGCTCGGATTAGCGGAGGACCAGTGCAATCAGGACGAGGACTGGAGCGATTCGAACATATTAACACGAGGGCGGCAACTGAGGCTCCCCAGAGTTCCCTAGCTAACTCTAACCTGTGGTATTCATCCAGATCGTCACCTTCCGACGATTGTGGTATATCTAATACCCGCTGGGTGTAGTTGTGATGGAATCTTGTCGGTACTAATTCATGTTTATGCCAGTGCCGAGGCGACCATCGGTTCTCGTCAACATCATACACACACATTTGCACCAAAGCAAATCAGAGCTTTCCCAATAAAAAGCTTTTTCTAGGACCGAATCCTGTGCAAAAATTCTGGCAATGTGTGTGCATTACTTTAGAATGGATGTGCTACTTTTTCGCGTACCAGCTCGCCACGCAAGTAATAAACTAGAGCATGCGCACTGCCATCCAGCACGTCTCTACAGGTGATATTCGGGCACCGGGCTACACCATCCCAACTATTAACACCTCGCCGGAGCCAAATAACACCGAGAAAATCTCACTCTACGGGAAGGTAACCACGAAAAGCGCTCCCATCGCACCTATCCTGAAAAATTGCTTACTTAGACCGTTTCCTGTGTGTGCGCCGAAAATTCACCTTCCTGGATGGGTGTAGCGGTGCACGTAGTCGGTGCCGAGACCACTTGGGAGAAATGCGAGACTGGAGTCGACCGAACAACAGGTGGATTGTGAATTGTACACGGGCAGTGACTTTAATTCGGGGAATGTGGGCCCATTGGCAAATCTCCTTCAAAAATCTCTGTTAAAGCAGGTGCCTTGAAATTATCAAGCCAAATATAAGAGACTTCCAAATTGCAGATAAAAGTGCCCCACCAAAGCACTTGAAGGGCCTCACACTCTATGCAGCTTTTTTAAGGTACGGAAATTGGCGTTACTAGGTAGGGATCAGGGTGGGACGCGACCTTTTCCTAGAATGCGAACGAAGTTTTCAAAATAAGTGAGAGGTTAACTTAAGTTCGGAAAAATATAAATACAAATAAAATAGGAGTACAATCTGGCATTAATAAATGGAAAATTATGAACTTTTAATGAGTTTCCCCTTCTTGTTGGGAGATCATCCTTTGTTTGTGACATTACATGCTTTCAAAGGACTGGCCTTCTTGGAAATCTGTGAAGCTTTAAACCAGGGACAGCAAGCATTAAAGCAGGCTACTCAGGTTGAAGACTCACCCTCGCAAACCAAAAAGTTTATGCGCGCAATAAAATGGATTTCGTAGAGGTACCTGCTGTATGCGCCTTAATGGTGATAGTAAAAAATCGCAAAAGAAAGCAATATTGGCTGTGCGGAGGTGTGGCGTAGGCCTAAGAGAAACTACTTGGAAAACTACTCACCAAAAAAAAGGAAATTTTGAATGAAGTATCTTGGCAAAATCCATTTGCTTTTCTTCACTTCTTGGCCTTAAACACGCTTAAAATTACGAGCGAGTGTATTATAAAAGTTTAGCTCAAGCATCCCCGGAACTCAGTACTGCAGCGAGACCTCCTCCAATATTTTCCTCTAATTAATGGCTTACTTTAAGGTGTTTGTGAACGTTTCTCTGCATCAAAAGCATCAACTCTGAAGCCCTCCAGCTATCAATCCAGAGTATTGACCATAGGGTTACCTAAGTACTTCTCACCCGCAATCATTAAGTGGAGTAGCGACCGGGCATATTCTCATAACCTCTCTGCAAACCACAGGTTGTAATTTCAAAAGGGCCCCGACTGCTCCATCCCGCAGGGTGACTTTAATCTAACTGAAATTGTAATTAAGCGTTCCTATTATATTCAAAGGTTAATTTTGCAGAATAATATTTTTTTCTTACATTATTGTGAACGTCAGATGGTCTTTGTTATCAGTTGATAAGAAATAAATCAATAAATCTATCACCCCATCCATTTTAGCAGACGTTATGCGAAACACCCTGTATATTGGAAAAATGGCACCCTTCAGAAAAAACCCTAGTTACCATGGGACACCAATTTGTATGTATATTTTTGCCAGCTTCCAACGCTCACACAGCACACAAATACACCCAACTTGGAAATCAACTTCATATGTTGGAACTTTTTTTGTGCTAAATAGGGAAAGGTGAATTCATTAAAATTCGTAATTGCATATGCATTATTCATTTTCAGAGGCATCATGATGGATTAATTGAATGTAAAAGTTCGGTCGCCACTGTTTGGCTCGCGGTATCCTGCAAGCGATTGCTGATGAGCTGCACTGTTTGTAGTGGCGAGCGGAAAGTGCTGCCATGTCAGGATTTGGATTTGCTTTAAACGTGACACTTTTGCAGCCTTTCACAGGACTTTTGCGCTACGCGGTTTAAGCGCTCTGGGGATCTGGGGAGCTTTAGCGTATAAAGTATGTAGGTGAATAATGCCAGTAAATGGCATGCATTCACAAATTTTATGCCTTTGAGGATCCAATTTGTGACGTGCAAGTTTTTGTAACGTTGGAGAGGGATTTGTTACACTGCGCCGTTAAAGAGAGCTGTGAAGTGGGAATTGCAATGTTTAAAACTTTAATTTCCTTGTAACACGTACGCTCAGATTGGCTGGATAAGTCCTTTGAGAAAAATTCAAGGAAAAACGACACTCAGTTCAATTATTTCTGCTGTCAAACAAATTGAGCTAATGTGAAAATTGTGTCACATCTAGCTATAGAAGATTAGCAGAGAATGAAATGAGTAAATGATAAAATAAAATATTCAGTTAAACAAACAGTCGTTTCCTTGGTGGCCGTTTACACATACATGCCTTTTTGTTTTAATATTAGGCCAACAACTAGAATGTCGACAATGTATCAAATTGAAAACAGAAGAAAAGAAAAACACAGCATACAATAATGAATGGATTTGTAAATACGATGGCACTCCAGTGCTTAATTAGGCAATATCAACATTCATTCCATAAAACAGATTGAGGTACCGTAGAATGACAGTGGAATATCCCAAAAAGCCCCCTATCTCTAATTGTAAGAAGAGAAGTCAATCTTTTCACTGGTTTTGTCCTTTGACTTACTCTTTAATTAGCTTATAGCTTCATTTAGCCTAGAAAACCCATTCGTTTCAATTTTCCCGGGGCTATATCCATTTATGGGTTTTATTGAGCTTTGCTCTCATGTGTCGTAAATTTTGGTACAGGATTACTGCTAGCAGAAAATACGTAACTTAGTGTCTGTGGAGTGTATTCCGGAAATAAGAGATTTTACGAACGAATATGTAAAGGAAAAGCCGTGTTGAACTCAGCGTTTAAATAAAGGGGATATACCCAGCCTGTCCGGGCTTTCGACGTAAAAATGTACTTAAATAGATTACGTACTTCTCCTCGAAGGACGTTAATGTGGCTGCTTGAGTGTATATTTTATGGCTATTTTATTTTCTTGCTTTTTATTGTTTTGTACTTCCAATTTGAGTGGATATTTGTAAGGCTCATTCAATTTAAAAACTTCAATCAGATTCTAAAGGTATGAAATAGTTTTCAATATTTTCCGATTGAAACATAATTTTTTAAACAAATAATTTTAAGAGTTTCTGTTTCATAGAAAAAGTTCAGAAATCAAATATGATTAATGGAAAAAATTAAGAAAATCGATAAGTGTAAATCTATGCCAACTAGCCCCGGTCTGTCTCCCCTACTGTAAAAGCGAGTAATAAATAAAAACAAAATATGAATAAAAATAATAGAATTTCGTTGAGTTGTTATTTGATTGCCGTGTCAGCTCCTCAGCACCTCATTTATGGCGTCTTCACCTCTCTCAAAACAGGGTGGCACTTTCTAAAACTGAAACGTATGACCTTGATTCGATATGTCTTCAGAAATTCGAGCTAAATCTCCAGATACCCATACCCACTGACGACTCCGACCGTTCCCATTTCATTTATAACTTACAAGTCAGTTCCCTGCCAAATAAGCAAGCGGGAGTGCTATGAGTTTGACATATTTTTCGAGCGACAGGTTCACACTTTCACGTGTGCTGTGTGAACAGTGAGAAAGTCACAAAAAGGGTTCGTTCATTCAATTTCTGCCTCACTTCAAGTGCATTTGTGCGAGAAGGTATTTGCGTGGGTTCTGTCTGCGAATTCATATGAAGAAGAGTCATTAGATGTATAAATGGTATAGAATCGAGATTCCCGTGACTCAGCTAAATACGTCATACGACAGAATGCTCCTTCATTTGCAGTGCTAACTAGATGTACTTTAAGCAACGTACTAATGAATTCCATTGTATGAACTTATAATTATATTGCAATTTACAAACCACACGCCACAGCTCTTCTGTCTTCTGACTCGTTGTTTTTAATAGATCCCATGTACCAAACGGAGTTCCAAAGAATAAACACTATAGCCTTCTGGGTATAATGTTCCTTTTGTAAATTATATGTTTGGCTGGACTTACCCTTCTCATCACCCGCAACGAAAAGGATGTTGCTTTCATGTTGCTGACAGCAGTTCCTGAGGTAAGTATACAAAGGCGGATTCACTAGCACAAATTAATTCACTTTTTAATTAACTGCGGAAATATCCTAGGGGTGAAATCACTTCCAAACGTCGCGGTATGTCACGAAATTTTTTGATCCACTCATATCAAGTCCCTCCGGTCGGAATGGCAAAGTCTAAATTTGAATTCTATTCCTACTCAGCAGTACGTGGAGGGGGGAACATGCGCCTTTTGAATTCAATGAGCAATAAATCTTCGAAAGGGCAGTAACGAACATAATAGCGCCAAGCATAAAATTCTTGGAGAATAATTGGCAATTGGAGGATGCAGTGAAAGAGGTCATGTGGCTTCTTGGCGGAACAATATTAATGCACACAGCATAAGAGGCCATAATAAAGCCGGGCGGGATAGGAGTAGTGGGCGATAAAACTGCAAATGCTGGCAATTTTCAATTCTCTAAGATTGCTTGTTTGGGTTTGGGGTCGAGGGTGAAAAGCAAACAAACACATTGGACAGTTCAAATGTGTTTCTTCCGAGGAGTTTTTATTGGCTGCACTACGTGAATTGCTGTGAATTAAGTTCTTTGGGTGGCATTACCAGCATGTGTGTATGTTTTCAATAAATTTGATTTTCAAATCACGTCAGGGTTTATATGACCCGCAAATAATTAAAGCTTTATTTTCATCCTGACTTCTAACTTTTTTCTAGATTATAGAAATCATTCATTTAATTTCAATTCAAACTTCTGCGAACAGTAGTAAGTAAGGATATAACTTTGGTTATATATTTGATAGTTTCACTGTTATTATCATCTCTACGGCAATTCATTTTCTTAGCATTCATTCACAATTAAAGCGATCGATTGATTGCCAGATATAAAACAATGAATTACAAAAAGGTAATTAAAAAATTAATACAGAAAAAACGATGTTAGTGAATCATCGCGTGACAGGTTCTTGACTAAGGTAACGAACGCTTCTTATGTAATTTCTTGGCCCATACAAACCCTATGAATATAAATGCTCAAGACAAGATCAAGAATTTTTTCCGCACTTGCCAATGCAATGGATCGAAAAAATGAAATATAATCAGGCTAAGCAAATAAAGGACACTTAAAAGTCAAAAATAAGAAAAATAGGTAAAACAACTTTTTAAGTAAGCGGAGTTATACGCAAGTAAACGCACATTGCACATCGGCAAAAATCGTCCTACAATGTCTTCTGACAGAATATTTTCATTTTACAAAATATCTGTGGACTGAAATTTGCCTGTTTGTACCGTGAATTGATTCCGTGTACGCCATGTACTTCCGTGTGCACGGATATTACACAAACATGGAGAGTGCAAGAGAGAGCAAATAGACACTGACGCGTTGTCGCTACCCTTTGTTCAACCGACGACTCATGATAGCTGGAATGAGCCACACAGGCCCCCTACGCAAAAAACACAACCCTCCTCTCCTCCGTAGGAATCAAACAGGTAAGCATTCACGAAGGTATCTTTACGCGTACAATTTATATGTCGTAATATCCTCAAAATCCACAGTTACCTTCGTAGGTACTCGTAGATATATTTAGATTTAATTTCAATGCTGCACCGCATATTTGTATTAAAACTGCAGAGATTTGTCCGCAACTGCAAATATTCAATAATTCGTACCTTTAAAAATGTACATCCAAGAAAATTCAAAGCATTTATGAAATTCGAAGTGGGACTTCGAAATGAAACTGTGTACTTCAGATGACGGCAAAGGTTAAGTTTAAAGCAGCTCGGACAAGGTGCTTAATATTGTCTGAATATTATTATTCAAGTGAATTGCAACTACCACTTGTTTTGAAACTGAGAAAACTTTACAGTGACAAGAGGGAATTATTAGCGGAGGGTTGTTGATTTTTCTAATTTGTAAAAGCCGCAATTACGAGAATATAATGTCGTCTAGTTTTCCAGTTCAGTTATCATTATAATTATGAATCAATAAAATCAACAACTCCATTTCAATATCGATTCCAATTCTAACAAACCCTATGGATGCCTGCTAGTTGGACATTGATTAAAGAGACATTATGCTTTATATTATACTGCCGATATTCATTATTGTACACATAACCACTCTCAAAAACCATTCAGGATTTTATCACAATTTAAAACTGAAGCTTAGTTGCATTTATGGTAAATCGATAATTTGAAAAGAGTTGTTCGTAGGGCAAAAGCACAGCACCTAATTAATTAGGTACTTTAAAATTATGTGCTGATTTAGAATCCCTGATTGCTGATGTTTGCGGAAAGTGTTTTATGAAACCACAACCGATGTAGTTTTCCTTTTTCGCATATATATCGCATTATTCAGTCATATCAACGCAGTAAGCTGTATATGGCCATGACCATAACTTCCAAAATAAACGCCAACCGTATTAAAAAGATTATGTGGCAAAGGAGGGACCACAGAGCGATGTTGAGATTTTATATTTTAGGCTTTAAAAAACAGGAGTGTCAATATGCAAATTTTAATGGAATATGTGGTTATACATATCCTCGCAATTTTTTTTTAATTCTAAGCCATCAAATGTATGAACTTTAGGATGATATAAAATGTATATAGACAGCGCGGCCACTTATTTAAATGCAGTATATTCCCCTCTACGTTGGTGGTTCCAGTGGCAAGTAGTTTCCAGTAAGGGCAAATATTCGAAACACTTAAGGGCGGGGTAACGTTAATTCGGCGTAAAAAAGACCCTTTTACAAGAATTTTTCCAGACGCTACAGGCTATACAAATTTAATTAGTCGATCGCAGCATTATAGTACAACCTGTGAACAATATTTTCCTTAATATTTTAAAACAAAATATAAATAATTAAGCCGACGGCAGCAAATCTTCGGAGGCGCCTCGAAAAAAAGTTGTCTGTCGGTGAACAATATTACTGAAGAGTGGATCATCTGAATTAAAAAAAAAAAAATGTGTCATTAGATAACCGCTTTCCAAAGGTATTCCTGGGAGGAAATTTTTTTTTTTTCGATTTTTCAATTTTTGCTGACACTTAGAAGTGAAAACACCGATTTTCGTCTAAAAAATGAACCTATTTGTTATTGTAAAATCTATAATTATGAAAAAAAAAAAAAAAGCTCCCAGCGTTACCTGGTCATTTATGTAAAGAAGCTGTATACAAAATTTCAAAACAATCGGTCGAGTAGATTTTGCTCTAAACTGTTCACCGGTTTTAAAAATGACAAGCGTCAGAAAATCGCTTTAAAGTTTTGCATACCTGAAAATCGAGTAGTATACATGAAAGCAACAAACGCTCAAAGTTCTGTATCTTAGTTAGTTTTACTCCGATTTGTTTGAAGTTTTGACACAAAAATCTTAAGATGTTGTGCAATCATATGAAACAATAAAAAAAAATTTAGGGATCCCGGGAGCACAAAGTCAGCGCGCCACGCACTTGCTGGGCAGACATAACCGTATCGGAGCAACAAACGCTCAAAGTTCTGTATCTTTGTTAGTTTTACTCCGATTTGTTTGAAATGTTGACACAACAATCTTAAGATGTTGTACAATCATATGAAACAATAAAAAAAAATGAAAAATAAAATTTTTTAATACGTTACCCCGCCCTTAACGCGGGAGTCTGACTCGCAATTGCCTGAATTTTTTTTTCATATGCATGTTACCTACCATAGTGCATATATTGTTTAGAAACCATACAAGCAAATCATCTATTGAACCCAAAGTCGCCCCAAGAATAAACACACAAATATTTTTGAAGACAACATAAAAATCTCAAGAAGTTCTGCCAGAAAGTAGAAGATACTTTAGAAAAGCTTATTGGCAAATAAATAAAGACCTTCACAACATTAAATAGGTTTTCACCTCAGCACCTTTTGTAAAGTAAATAATGGTAAGACTAAGGCTGGGAACGAATTCAGGTAATAGAAAGAGTCACTTGATTTTTTCAAATTCGACGGTATCCTAAACACTCACCCAATTCCATTTTCTTTGAGTGGCTCGATAGGTCGGAGAAACTTTTCCATTTAAAATTTTCAATTTGCCTTTCATTGCCTTCCTTCTTCGCATTTTAAATTAACCAACGCACATCTCCAAAGAAAGTTATCTGGAGTTGGGTTACTTTCTGCAGTGTGGCGTGGAACGGGTCGTGCGTAAAGCTAAATAAAAAACTCCCAGTCCCACGCACGTGCTCCAGGATTCTAATTTCTAAGGTTGTCCACATGTGTGAGGTTTCATGTAATGAAGCTCGAGTTGTGGGTACCCTTAATTAATCTTCCGGTGAGACGAGTGATGAGCACTGAGGTAATGCCTTCCGGTGCTCATGCTCAAGGTGAGGATAATTGCATCTGAGTTAATTAGCTTCATCTGTTGGATAGCTGGCCGGAACGAGTGTAATTAACTTGTCCGCTGTATCCAACTTGACCCCGGTCGAGCACTCCTTCCATCGGTAGTAGTGTAGTGATAGGGATAAAGTAATGACTTTCGCCACTAAACCGAAGGACACAACTTTGTAGGTGTCGTCGATACTGCTCTTGTGGCATGGCCAAACTCGCAGTTCGGAATTGTGTCGAAACGACACGCCATTTTATGAGCTATTAACTTATTAACGCGGATGTCTGCTTATCGTTATATTTTTCTGGTATTTTGCGGAAAATTCCCGAGGCATAAGGTGCTTGTTCCCACGGAAATTATCCTAATTAGGTTGAAGTCTATCGTTTTTCATACATACATAACGCAATATCAGACGCCCGGACTCTGCATGAAGTTATTAACGGTCGATGGTTCCACACTATTTTTACCCAGATAGTTTTCATTATTCAGGCAGGAGCAGCGGAGGGAGGATTATTTTAAAGGCGCTCAAAGCATTATGTTGGAAAGGAGATTCGTGTCTGAAGCGCTTCCGGGAAAACAACAATTATGAAAGCTCCCGCCGCCGCCGTAGGGCTTCATTAATATTTCATTACTTCACCTTTCGTGTTACGTAGCATTAAATATTAATGGAAAATTACTATATGCTGAGGGCTGTAAGTAACTTCATTTCACCGCGGTGGCACACAATCAATTTAGACTAGTGTGAAAGGAGAGCGATACTGTCGCGAAACATGTTTTAAATAATTGTACTTCGGTATACGTTACATAAAATCTACATTGATTTGATTCAGTTAATTTGGACAGTATGAATGTTGCACTCCGCGTTTGTCGTATTTTTTGATGGTGCATGGAGGGCACATTTGAAGCAATTTCCATCATCGCACTACTAGTATATACGTATGTAGGAAATTCATAACTCAAAGAGGGAGATATGTACACGCAAACAAACTAAATTTAGGGAGAAAATGTTGCTACTATGGAACGAGGTATATTTCGATTTACCTCTGTGGAACCATAACTCAATATTGAGCCACATTGCCACGAAGATCTTAAATATGCATGAGAACAAGAAGCAACGGAGGATCCACTCTGTTCTGCTAGCATCATTATATGAATCCGTGAACAGCTAGTGCGTGAGATGACTCCTTCCAGAGATCACATGAGCTATTACCATAACTTCAACCAACTAATGGCGCTTCCTAGCGTGCTCTGTTATTACACTGTTGCGACGTGTT
Source organism: Neoitamus cyanurus (assembly GCA_947538895.1). Taxonomy (NCBI): domain Eukaryota; kingdom Metazoa; phylum Arthropoda; class Insecta; order Diptera; family Asilidae; genus Neoitamus; species Neoitamus cyanurus. The sequence continues at coordinate 38,242,059 of OX384543.1, forward strand.
ACGCCAGAACATTTGTGATGATTTCGCTTAATAATTTTATGAACATGCAGATTGATGGATTTACGAATTATGCTTTGAGTGATGGCTCATACGCTCAATTTTTAATATGTATTCGTAGTAACATTTGCAAGGAAGGGAAAGCAAACAAACATACGAGGTTGGTAGAATTAACACTGTCTGTTTAATATGATATTATGGATCACCCCAACATGGCCTTGAAATTCTATTGATTTTGATGTAATATCTGAGAGTGAATTAAAGTAATCAATCGTTTAAAAATTAATTGCAAATTAGTAATGGGAATTTAACATGGGCTACGTTATTCTGACGTCAGAACCTAGTCTAGGTAGGGCATAATTCAGTTATCCCAAACATTTTATATTGACAACTAGCTTGCCTGGACCCGGCGTTTGCCGGGATACTATTAAATTTGTATTCCTTAATTTTACAACGCCTCCCTACTGCACCAGCGCCTCTCCTATATCTCCCAGCGGGGTGGGGGTGGTCTCATATTTGTAAATTTGAATAGCAGATTCGAAATCAGTGATCCCAAAAATTCCCTAGTGTGGGTTTTCAGGGAAATCCCTTGAAGTTTAACTATTCGGTCGCCATATTGATCCACCATCGTGATTTCCAAAATTTTGATGGCAAATTCAAAATCAGTGACCCCAAAAACCCAAAACAAAAACAAAATTTTGAATGCAAGCTCGAGATCTGCGACACCGAAAGTCTCCAATTGCCTTTTTCATAAAGATTCCTTGAAGTTGGAAAATTCGCTTCCTATACAAAACGGAAATTTCGATTTTTTCGATTTTCCGGCTTTTCCTTCGGGGTTTCTCAAATTTTCTTTTTTTTAAACCTCCACTGTATTACAGCGAACAAAACGAAAACAAATTATCGAAATCGGTCAAGCCGTTTTTGAGTTTTAGCGAGACTAACAGCAACTCATTTTTATATGTACATATACATATATACAGATAGATTTTGCAACTTTATTGTATTTAGAACTTTACAGTTTCTCCCCCTTTAATGGCATGAAAATATTATTATTATTTTAAAAAAAAGTAAATAAACCTGACTTCAAAAAATAAGGCCGTTTTAATATTTTAAGTAGGTAGCAAACAATCGACGACGACGACGGGAATTCAATATCCTGGTTGAAATAGTGAATACCTGCCCGTCTGCTTCAATTGTAATATTCAAGTTTACATATAATTCTTGGTTGGTACCTGCCTACTTAAAATATTAAAATGGCCTTGTTTTTTTGCAGTCGGGTTTTTATTTTTTAATAATAATTTTTTTTACAATTTTTTAGTTTCAGATAATATGTAGAGTGGTTAGAGTTACGTTCCAGAAAGTATTTTGAGCACCAGGTAGGAAAGCTGGCTAAGTCTTCTTGAAGGAAAATAGGGTCGGATGCATTGAAAATACTTTTTCATGTCATCAGCATAAATTAATATTTCAGAGTGTTTTGGTGCATTATCAGCTCAACATCGTTTATGGACAGAATGAAGATTAACGGACCAAGGTGGCTATCTTGGGGAACGCTAAAGTGAGAAGCAAAGGGGTTAGAAATCGCTGAGCCAAACGAACCCTGATTATCTAGGTAAGATTTTATGCAGGAAATGAAAGAGGGTCGAAAGCCGAGGTTACTAAGTTTGAGAACAATGAGGTGATGGGAGATTTTATCAAAGGCTTTACTGAAGTCGGTGGTAATAACGTCGATTTCTTCGCCATTTTCCATAGCTTGCAGTGTACGTGATACGAAGACTGGCAGGTGAGTAGTCGTAGATCTACCTTTTATGAAACCGTGTTGAGCAGGGAAAAGAATGGACTTACTATATAGTACATCTCAAGAATCAACAATCATATTTTGCGAATGCAAATCAGGAGGATATTGTGGTAGTTTAAATCGGTGCTCTGGGACGAAAATCAATTAAAGTGAGAAAATCACCTGAGGCTAGAATTGTATTGAACGAGTGTATTGAAGAACTGCTAGTGACGTCGATGTATGCCCATGGGTACGCACTCCTGAACATCCTGCCGCGATTAAAACGTAATTCAAAACGGGGCCCACCGGTCGTAAAATACAACTCAAATGACAGCACTACGCACCGGCAATTATCCACTTTATTCTCCCAGTCGCCTCATTTAGGATTCAAGATTATGTGACCTAATCAGCTTAAAGAGCTCCGCGAGCGGAGTCGAAATACCAAATCGGCCGCAAGAGAATAGGCCCGGATAAAGCGACATACATAATTAAGGGAACTACCCACAGTGGCGCCTCTGGCGTTCATGCAGGGGCAAAGCGCTTGCTTCCGCATACAAAGCGTGTTCGATTTTTGGACATTTTCCAGACCCACCTTACAAATTACCTCTACCTCTGTTTGATTTCGTTTCGAACTTGTTGCCCACCTGGTGGGGGGGTGAATTAGAATTCTGGAACTTGTCTCGTTCTGTGTGGGAAGGAAGTTTTGCCCTGTTTCCCTAACTTTCGTAGGGCCTTTCTTCCGTAGAATTTATTATGCATTACATGACTGGCACCACTTTTAAGTAATATTTCTGTTATCGGTTTTGTTGGATGGAAAAATGTATGGGTGGATGGAGCATAGCGTAGCGTGTATGATATGCTAATGCGAGAGATATTCAGACGGCCTGCCTACATATATATTCCCAAGATACATCTCTAGTCAGTCGACCCTCATCCAAATAAGTAATCGAGTGAAGGCCATCGAAGGTAGAGTTCGACCGTAAAAAGTTGTGCTTAAAAAGTTGGGTATATGCTTAAGTCCTGCATACATTGTCAAAAAATCGAAGCTTCCGAATTCCTGAGTAGCAAATCTCATTTGCCCGTGAATCAGCGGAATGGGTTGTCTTGTAGGGGCACTTAAAATTTGAATAGTGATTTGCATAAAGTTTCCCCGTTGGGAGAAAGGAAATTATTCAAAGCATATCCGCAAATACACCCTGTAAGCTGCTACCTTTTAAAGGCACATAAATAAATTGCGATGTTATGAACTTTTCAGTGCCTGGGCGGTGACAACAGTGTTTTCAGAAATTTTGTTAGTTGCGTCAACAACGAATTTATTATTTTGTCGTCATTGCGAATATTGTGGTCATACTACCGCCCCTCGAACGCAATTAGAATTGGAATAGATGGAAATAGAACTAAATGGGTAAAAAGAAAATGAAAAACTGGAGGCGGTTAGTTAAAATGCTTTAACAGTTGCGACGGAAACAATTTTATGCAAACAAGTCGGATACTACCCGTCGATTTAAATTTGCGGCTTTTGCTAAGCGTATAAAATCAACAAAATCAATGCGCCCCGCTTGCGTTCTCCTGCTGTTGTTGTTATACATATATTCCTGCTAAAATTTATATTTAATTTACAAACTTGAATTTTACCGCAGAACCGTGGAAATACCTATAAACATGGTTAACTGGATATTAATTATATTTATCAGTCGTCCTTAATGTGCGTTTATGTGTAACATGCCATTAAGCTGTAAAAAAAATTTACTTTGAATGTTGCAGAACTTTTTATTAGAATTAGGTACGCATTTCGGTTGATTGGGCCATCACAACAGCGGAGGCGGAGCACAAACAATATAGTTTGTACTCCACTTCCTCAAGCATGAGTCTTTTCATGATTACTTGCCAGGCTATACTGCACATAATTATCAAAAAGAGCTGCGAGAATGACATCTCGGATTGACAGTTATCCCAATCTGTCTAAGCTAATAAAACACCTTTTATACATTTATCTAACTTTGACTTTTAAAAGGAAATATTTTGTGAGTTTTGACAGCTCATGTAAAATTCCTTTCCACTTTTGTTCTATTCAAAAATACCTCATTATAAAAGATCCTCAAATATTCCTATTAAATTTCACTTAAGTCAAAGAACCCTTAGGCAGGTACATACCCTTGAATTATTAAATGTATACAAACGCATAAATCATGTTACTCCATTCAATTTAAATACAATTAGGAAACATTTCGTTTTACCGGCGGCGGTGGAGTTGAAATGGATAATAAAGGTCCTTCAGGTGATTGTTAAGGAATCGCCCACAGCAGGAGTTTTCCTGTAGCTGCGTTGAATGCCAGATCCACAAATTACTGCCCCTAAAACAAATAAAATTAACCATTTATAAGGAATTTAATTTTGGTTATTGTTCACAATTTTTACGCTCCCAATTAAATTAAGGAACTTGGCTGCTCCCAATTGATCAACTGGCACTATGGCGAGTAGCACGCAAAAGATTAATCGCAGAAACAATTAGAAAGTGGACGAAATAGCTTTTATTCTGTGGAAACAGCATGACAGGGTATTTCATTTTTATTGTAGGTAATAAATTGGGCATTAAATTATAAGAGAAGGAAATTTGAGTTCAAGCTTTGAGGCAATAAATTCGTATGTTAAGGTTCTCCTGAAGCACACAATTATATCAATATTAGTAGACTTTCTCGTAATTAATTACAACCTTAAATAGGAAATAATTTGCTTTTTAATTGTTTAATGTTTTAATTTAATTTTTTTGTGATTTGGCAGCAGCTAGCTTTGGAAATAATGTCTTATCCAACACTGATATATTATAACGAGTTAAAAATCTTCCATCCGCATTACTAGAAGTGGAAACAAAGGCTAACATGAATCCAAAAGATGTCGCGTTATCTTCTAACTTTATGTATCCTTGATTATGTAAACTTGCGGAACATAAGTCATATACTTGCAAAGCACTGCAGTGCAGATTTTTAAAGATATGTATTTAAGATAAAATTAAAACATTATTTGATGTCAAATTGGATCTCCGGTTAAATGCACACTGAAAAAGACATTTTTCTACATGTCTAGTGTCAGTAAAAATAATTTATTTATTTATCAGCAGGTACAATATACCATCTGACAGTTAATAAAGATTGGGTTACTACTGGAATAAAAATTTCTTTAATGCTAATATCATAGTGAAAATCTAAATAAGGATAGGACGTATTATATATTTTAAGCATTGCCGATACTGGTTCAAAGCTAATAATTGTAATTGGCTCTACATATCCTGGGTAGCATAAACAAACCGGCGCCGAGAATTAATATTAATTAGGTTTAAGAGAGTAGGAGAGTCCACATCGCCAGCAATGATATCATGAAAAAATATAACACTTGCAACCTCTCCACGTTGAGACAGGGATGTCAAACTAAATAATTTTAATCTGAGCTCATAAACAGGAAGATTGCAAGGATTTGTTCAAGGTAAGTGGCGAAGAGCGAAACGCAAGAGCCTCTTTTGTACTACTTCGATACGTTTTATATGCACGTCGTAATGCGGCATCCATACTACTGAAGCGTATTCTACGGGTAAAAGTACAAAATAAAATTTTAAATTTATAGGGGTCCAAAATTTTACAATTTTACATCAATAATCGCTGTCGTGAATTTTATACGAAAACTCGAGCTTTGCAGATTAAAGGAAACCAAGTGACACTTAATCACATTTAAAATCACATGATTTTTAGAATACCAATTCGCAAAAATAATAAGATCTTCTTTGACCTCAAAGGATTGCGATGAAGACGGGGTAGCTGATCTCAAATCTACTGTCGACAGATAGGCCAGACGATTGTCAAGTTCCTGAACCGATTTCGACGGGATGGAGAATCCGCAATTATTTTACACCGTGCGAAAAACAATTTTGTTATTAATAAATTTCCTCCGCAAGTCAGATTAGAGTAGGTATGTATTCTCCTCTTTTGTTCTATTAAATTTGAGCGAAGCACCATTTCTTCGGTTTCTTAAATTTCTTAATTCAGTATCGTACCACAGTGCGGGCTGTATCCGCCTTGGCCTTGTTTAATCACTTCTCTGCGCGTATCGTATTTGGTGAAGTGAAGAGATCTCGGAAAAATATTCGCGTATGGCCAAAAAGAGGTGCTGTTTCGTCATGATAATGCGCCGGTGCATTCGAGCCGAATCGCTCAAGACAAATTGATCGAACTACGATTTGAAATGCTTCATATCAATTTTTGTGTTTTGATGTAAAAACTGGAGAAGTGTAACGTGCAGCATTATGCTCTTCAGCGAAATTGTGACTTTATATTGCGAATTCATTATATGAATGAATGCTTTTATACTATCTCAGAACTTTGCTCGTTGTCTTAAAAAGAAACCGTAATTGCGACCCAAAACTTTTATATCACAACTAGTAAAAGTTTATTGTCCTCAACTCTCTGCAAAAACATTTTTCTAAATAACTTGTCCCGGGAAATTAATGAAGCAGATGGGAACATGAAAGGAAGTCATTAGTTACCGCCCTTTTGAGAAATTAAAAACAAAATTACTCTGATGAGGGAGACATCCCAGTAGCACTTTGGCACCCCAAAAATTGCCCGTGTAATGAAATTTCTTCATTTTCCCAGGTCGATACGGCCCTTAAACAACTTAATTGACGGTTTTGGTTGAAACTAGAGGGCGGCTACAGGCCTTGGAGGTCGCAACTCGCAGCACCGTACAGGCCTATTAAAGGAGAAGCGACGAATTGTTCTGGTCTCGTCAAGATGGTGCGGCGAACTGTGCCAGAGGTGCTTTGCGAAAACTCCTCCGTGGTGTGATTAATAATGGCTTATGTTGGCTTATAACAATACAAACAAATGATGTATCTACATTTCACAAATGAATAGCAAGAAATGTGGCGCTCCAGGGAAAGAGCAGAAAGTTGCATTGTTTGTATGGTAAGCCACACGTGAAACTTGTCATATTCTCTGGGGATTAACCCACCTCTTGCGGTAAACTTTGCAGGCAATGAGGTGCTGTTATCCTTTTGAAGCAAGTGTATGAGATGTGAAAGTTTTTCTGTTTCGTATTGTTGCACATCCACTTTGTTTGCTTGCAGATTTGTAGGAATTTGCGTTATTTCAGCCTTTGGCTTAGAAGTAGCTACTTGGCACTGTCGAACAATACAGAGGGACTTTACTTCTTGAATTATTTAATTAAACATGCAATGATTGAAAATACCAACTGCTTAGCTCGTTAATTAATCAACTTTAACAAATAATTACATAATAATTACAACATTTATGTTGCTTCGCTTGTAGGTATTCGTGGTTTACAGGTCCCTATGAGAAAACCATCATAATTGAAATTTAAGTTTAGTATTAAATATAAAATCATTTATGCAATTAAACGCAAAGCATTCTCCTGAGGTAATAAGGCAAATTCAGTCCACACTAAAGTACAATTATATTTAAATTAACATTAGTATTAAATTCTGTACGTCAAGGGCGGAATTTTCTTTCTTACCTTTTAATCACGAACCCCTTTTAGCGAATCTTATATCTGAGGCAATAAATTGCTGCTGAGTGCTCAGTAATTAATTCAACCAAAATATACCGCTTGGGTCGGAGAAAGGTATTCATTTTCATTTGTCACAAAAAGCACACTCCTGACCACTCCAATACAGTAGCATGTCACGCTAAGATATGAAACCTAGGAGTAGTGTTTCTTCCTTTAGGTTTAATTTTAAAAATGGTGATGAGGCAGGCAGACACGCTTGAACATTCCCGACATCTTTTCCCTTTTTACGTTCGCTGCAACGGAAAGAAAGCTATTAGTTTCACAGGTATAAAACTTTGGTATGAAAACAAGCATCCATAAAAATCTCACCAAGTTACACAGGCTCGTTTATTTTCTAGTCATGCTTTCAGTTCCTTGCGACATCCAGCCAGAGGGATGGAAAAGGGTTCTCTGTGGGAGTCTCTGAAATTGCAAATTGTTTGTAAATTGCTTTTCTTGTCCTTCGCAATAACGATAGCAAGCTGCATTATTTCGTGACGCTCTGTTACGGGTGGTCTATTAGAAATTATATATCCGAAAAGTCCTTCTAAGACCTCCTCTGGGCATGCTATAATCTAACGACTTAATAGTCCTAATTAGTCACTGGGGCGTTTCGAAAATTAACTAATTAGACACTAAAGGTAAATAGGGAAGAGCCGTAGCTACTGTGCTGTTCAAACGGTGTGATTGTTGTCGGTATGTAGGTGACCAAAAATATATTTAGTGATTTCATAAAGTCATGTATTAAAAATAATCAAATTAGTCATTTCACTTTACTTACACTAGAAACATCGACAAATAAGTATCCTTCGGTTCTATCTATGTTCTACTCATTTCGATTTAAATGTTTTGCATACAATTTATGGGAACCAAACAGACCTATAAATATGTTAGTGAGATTAACCCAAAACGAAACAAAACGAATTAAATGAAAAATATAAAATATGTATTCGCTTCCGTTCAAATTTCTTCTACACAGATAGGCATGTAGGGTTTTATTCTTAAGAAGATATCCAATACCCATTCAACACGCGAGTCAAAAAGACGTCCGTAGTAGTATCGGCGTTTTATACGAGTATAACGAAAATAAAAAATAAAACTCTAAACCCAAACCCCCAAAAGGAATGGTTGGTTGTTTTTTCGTTTATGAAATTATGTGCCGGCGGCGCGGCGGCGAATACTTTACATTTTTTCTTGCTTGCATTTTCCTTTTCTATTTTCTTTTTACATGGGACATTATTTTATTTTGACCTTTCCACTTCTCGATGCTTTATGTGTATCGCGGGGGATTTAAGCGCCACTGCACAAAGTAAATTAAAAATAATGAAAAGGTTCCTTTGGAAATGAACAAAAAACAAAATCTATAGGAGTCTCACAAGTCTTTTAATTCTTCCTATTTCTATGACAGATACTCTCGAGTTTTATACTGCATGCCGCATTTAGCCAATCACGGCGGGGAAGCCATTGGTATATGTTTTGTTATTATGATCAAATGAAAATTATTTGCGTTTAAATAATAATGACTTCTAGTGGAGTTTGAAGAACAAATTTGAATTGCTCTGCTTCGGAGCAATGGAGTCCAAAGGAATAATTGAGGCGTTGAGAGCACAAATGGTCCAGTCCACAAAGTTAATACAGGGTCTTTCAATAACGACGCTCGACTTTTAAATGTAAATAAAAGAAGTTGTGTATGAGATATCTACTCCCGTTTTATTACATTTGAAAGAATATTTTATGGCATTAAGTATGGAATATAGCGTTGTTTGAATGTCTGCCGTCATGGCTTTGCTGCAGAACAACAAAAGAATTTTAATGTTTGAAATAACACAAATCACTGTTTAAAAGTGCAATAGATGCCGCGAAGAAACAGGTTAGGGCACTCTCGAAAATGTTTGAAATATGAATTGGAAACTTAATTCTGTATACCATATGTATTTTGTGGGTTGCGCCAATTGTGCTCTCAACGCCTCAATTATAAATCGGAAGAAAAACATAAGTTTTACTCCAATTTTGTTGTTGTTATTATTGCACTTTTCAGACCAATGTGAAAATTTAAACAAATTATCTTACCGCGCGGTGTCTAGTTTGGAGACGAATTAAAATTTAGGTATTCCAAGGGGCTGGTAATCGGGCCTCTTACATGTTTTATACTGTGACGAGGATGCTTCGGGCCTGTAAAAAGTGTTTCGTCACGATGCGAGCGTTGTATAGGCGTCCTGATTTTTACTCTAGAAGAAATAATATTTCCAACATAAGCAAGCAAAAGTTAGTCTTGATACAACACGCTATATTAATTAATTGCAAGGACTTAATCATGATTCAGAGATATACTCATGTAGAAGGGTTTTATGTGCCTATGTATAGAGAAAGGAAAATAGGACTCATGTGGATGTCTTGAATTGTTTAGACCGAATTTACAAATTTCTCCTTTAGCTTTCAACTTTCAGGAAGGTGTGCAAGCAAAGTAAGGTTCACTTGTTTGTTTTGTCTAATTGCCTATCAAATATGCTTGTAGCTTTGAATATCACAAGTAGTGCTCAATTATGCAAACACAATAACACTTACGTCCAAAATGTTGCGTCATATATTTTCTGAAGCCATTCGAGATCAGTAATTCAATTTCCACCAATGAAAGGGTAAACTCCTATGCAGTCACAGGATGCCTGCACATACATAATATGAAAAGTTTGAGTCAAACTGGACGGTGTCTGGCAAAAATATAATTCCCAAATAAAATCTTCTGCTAGATAAGGTTTTCGGTTACAGGTGCCTTTTCGTAAAGTTAAAATGTGTATTCCTAGAAGACATTCTCTCATGCAGACATCGTATGACCATTAGAGGCAACATTTTTGAGAGACTACCATGTGAATTGAAGAAATGTTAGAGGGCAGATCATTACCTAGTCACATGGGAAATTAAAAAGGAGCAACCCGGGGAAATGGTGTGCTCACAGAGCGCTTTCTAAGACATCTGCCACCAATTTTCGCCAAGAATTCGTTTAATAAAATTTTATATCTCCTCATAGTCATAAAGGGCTCCGTGTGCGATATGGGGAATTTTCAGCTCGCCCAAAATGCGGGTGAACGGAGACAGAGGTTGGAGTCTGAAATATTTGGGGAGTCGAATTTGAATTTCAAATTCTTTATTTTATTAATGCTGTCACCTACATCTTACCGAACACCTCGTCGCGGCACACCACCTTGCGTCTCCTTAGCACCTCACCGATTTGCGTATACACCACTAAAAATTCCATTAAGTAAGGCGAACAATTTGTAACGGAGAAAATGCTCTTTAATGGCTGCCTATTTTCACCTCAGAAAAATGGGGCTTTAAGCATGTAATCGGAGCCTCTTCCAGTCGGGTGGTAAGTAGCTGGGCGCTTGGATTAATGTCAGACTTTCCGGAAAATGATTGAAGATCCCGCATCTTCTTGACTTTGTAGGAACTTTAAAAAATGTTCATTCGGCATCCTCTTTAAATGTCAATTTCAATTAACTTAACGCCTCCAGCTTCGCCTCGTTTCATTCGCGGAAGTCTTGCGTGGTTCCTGTCGTAAATATAGATTGTGGTCGGTGTGCTTTACGGACGGCGTTGCCGTCCGTCGTCGTAAAGAAATTCTTTTGCAGAGACGCTTCTGTGCACTCAAAGTTGTTATGTCAATCAATAATGATTTAAGTCCTTCAAGGAAACAGCGTTGTTGCAAAATGTGGGACGAGTTGGGGATGATGTACATATTTCACTCAAGGACTCAGGGCCCTAGTCGTCTTTTCATTGCTTTCATATTTTTGGGGTTTTGAAGAAATTCGTCCCATCTTTGCAGTGATTATTTATACAAAAAAGGTCTAATATTATTCCGCAAACATCCGCCCGGGTTTTAAAAGTAGTAGGTACATCTACAAAATGTATACTACCTTTTCCTGTCTATATACATACATCCATGCATACATGCAGCAACGAGTCAGAATTCAGAGAATATTCCCGGATGTCTTTAGTAAAACGGATCTGACAAATTTAACGAGTAAGAACGGAAGTCAAAGTGTTTTCCGCATTTTTAAGGAAAAGGGGAATAAAGCACATTTCATATTTCCCTGATGATCAATATCCATGATAGCGGTGAGTTTCAACATTAATTACATCTGGCACGCTACTCCTCTGAACGGAATAAAAACTTTTTTGAAATTAAGTTAAAGCTTTTAAGGTACTCTCAATGGTGTATTCATGAGGCTATCAAAGTAAAGGGTTTTAATAAAGTTATTCTACTCTTTGATAAGACACGACTAAGAAATGCACAAACAAGTTAATTAAACCTAGGTGAATAAGAAATTCACAAACGGGTCTCAAAAGATGACAGAAAATCAGAAGCCCTGTATATCTTGTGTATAGTTGTCGCTAGTTTAATGCGGGGTTAAATAGTAATTTTTATAATGTATATTCCCCTTTATGTATAGGGTAGGGCAGGGCCAGTTGAGAATCGGGGGAATTTTGGCATTTGACATACAGTAAAAGCTCCTTATTCGTGGTGGGTACGTTCCATATATACTTATACCCTATTTTTCCTATATAATATTTTCTTGTTTTACCACTTTTGAAAGTGCTTTTGACTTGATATTCAGAAGTGGGATGGATGAAAACAAGGCTTCTAGACGGATCAATTTTTATGAAAACGTTGCAAAACTCGTTAGCCAATCGTAAACCTTCACTCAGATTTTTTACAATTAATGCCACTCCGTGCTGATGATGCTCTCAATAAGTCCATTTCAGTCATGTTTTCATCTTGCGATCTTGCAACTCTTGAATGCTGTTCAATTCTAACTGTTTGAAACCCGTTGAGGGACGTATAATTTTGCGTTTTTATATTTTTTACATATTTTCTATACAAATAATTTGAATATCGTTGGTTTCGAAACCGCGAATAATGAAATTCTCAACAGAAAGTTGTCAAAATGTTTTTATCCATGAATACTGAAAACGCGAATAACGAAACCGTGAATGAGGAGATTTGATGACTTTCGCACGACAAAACTTTAAATTGCTATAGGAAGGGGTGAAGCAGGGGAATACACTGTACGACCGCCAATTGTCACCCTGTGCTCAAGGAAAGTGCGCAGACGAAAGTGAAAAATAAGATCGTCGTTATTTTTTCCTGGACCTGGACTCGTACGGAAACAGCCATCTGCGATCACGCAAATTTTGAAATTTAACGTTTCTATTAAGCTTTCTATTTTCAATTTTACTGTGGCCAAGTGTTACCTTTTTAACATAACTTAACTTTCGATAAGTCGTGTCGGGGCTAATTGGGCAGGTGTTTCTCAACTTGGCCTACTATAAGTTAAATTTTTGTTTTACATTTCATTTTAGGATACATGCAAGAGAAATATAATAAATACATACTTTTAAATTACATATCCAAAAGTGTCGGTTTAAATAAGTTGTATGCACTTTTTAACAGTTATGATAGGATAAGTAAAAATTGCTCAACTAACCCCGCCCTAACCTGTACATGAAAAAAGTCTTATTAACTTGACAACTACTTCTTTTACCCAATATTATTGAATGTGCGTTTACTCGTTTTAACCGTGTGCCAATGTTCATAAGTTATTCGGAAACGATGCTCATAATAACTAAGAGATTTGGGTTTGATTTTATATTTCACAATTTTTTCAAAGAATCTGAAAATTCTTTAAATTAAAAATTATTCCCCAAATCCAACCGATTACAACGATTTTTCTCTAAACGATACGCTTTCGACAAATTTCTTATCACATTAAACGATCCTTGTATAATTAACGAAAATTATTTCAGAAACAAAATTATTTCCCCAAACCGCAGAAAATACCTAAAACCCCAATAATTTCTTGAGGCCGAATTTTCTACATCCCCACATTTAATTCTATGATTAATTTTACTGCTTTTTCTGAATTACGGTGAAATTGGGTAAAAGAGTTGTATAAATCTACAAAATAAAGAAGAGAAAGGCACAGAACTTTGTAAAAACAAGACTTTTCCATTTGAAGGGTTGAAAGTCCGGGAAAATACAAGCTTTTCAGAAAATCAATCTTCCGTGAAACATTCACGAACTTTGTGGACACTTTAAAACATTTGAAAAACTACAATGAAGTCATGGGGCGGATAGTAAAAGTTTTTTTTTACTGCTGCGTACCCACCCGGAAAATCGCAAAATCAAAAGGCCTTTTGAGAGAAATCTGTGAACATGGGCTTAAATTGTTGCTTTGTTCAGGCAAAGCCAGGAAAATCGCTTTTATTGCAAGAAATTATTGTCTCGAGGTTTCAGCGGTGTATCTTTCAGCACTCCCTCTTTCGCACAGCAGTAATTTAAGAGGTACAGGGGGAACGTTGATTTTCTTTTAAAGTCTCAATTCACTGGAGTAAACTCCTCAACGTGAAACCTGTAATTGAATTTTAATTGCTCCCCTGATGCCGCTGGTATAAAAGTAAATTTGGCAATCGAATAATGCTCTTAATCTTGGATCAATACAGCAAAATATTATTAGATTGCTCAGGAATCCACACAAGTAAAAATCCCACCGGTAAATATTTCGAATTGAACCTAAGACCTTTCGGCTGCGGTGTCTCGCCAAACCCTCTAGATCACCAGCAATAAACGGAAGAGAGGCAGAGGTCCGCGCTTGATATATGAATACCAAATTTGGCAGCCCTTGCCCACCCTAGTCATCCCTCGGCGCTATCATTTGGGCAAAGGTGGCCCGAACGACCTCAACAAGTGGTTTTTATCATAATGTCGGGTTTGAACTTTTATGGGAGGATTTCGCCTAATAGGCATTCTAGGGGTGAGAGACTCTCGCCACTTGTTTGGTTCAGAATCGCCAGAATGGCGAGCCTGACATCCGTTTTATCAAACTCCAAGGTCAGGCGCCACGAGACTGTAGACTGAAGAAATTTTCGTTTTATTCGTGAGAAGTAATAACTTCACGAAAGCTCCCGTCCAACACTACCCCATAATGGGCAAATAGAATACAACCGTTACTGACAGAGCAGGCCATGCGCGGTGACGAGTAGGAGGAATTTACACCTCACACTGGACTCAGCTGGTTTCCATGGCATCATGGTGAAATTCCACGTCGCAACCACATCTAATTAAAGTATGGAACCTTACACCTTTCGATTCGCCGACGACGGTCGCCTAGCAGAGGAATGTAAATGACGTTGTATCCCCGGGAGTTTGATAAGCAACCCCCGGGCAAAAGTTGATCACTCCATCTGGTCATCGGGACCGGGAGTCAGTGACTGATAGAAACGTTTCAGGTCCGCCGTGATTGCATGGCTTGTCGCTTTTTATTTTTTTCCTTTGTCAAAACCCTTAAAACGCCGAATTTCCTCCTTTTCACGGCATTTGTCGATATTTCTCCGATTAATCTTTCCTCCCGTTGTCGGGCGGTTGTCTGTTCTTTCAGCAGCAGTTCAACTGCGGGAGACACGCTCCACTTCTTCGTTCAATTATGAAATTTCCAGTAAAGACCACTTTAAAAAAATGTTAAACGCTTCTTGGCAGAGGGATTTTGTATGCAAAGCACTTCCTCCTTTGCATTGCAAAAGCTTTGAACAAGGTCGTCTTCCTTTGACCCATCAGCTCAGCTAATTCTGCTTTTCACGGAATTGCTAATTTTTGACTTCTGTGTGTTTCTTTGATTTTTGCAATACCTACTCACGGTCCTTAGGGAAGTAGGATGGGATAGATAATTTATGGGTTTTGAAGGAACGGGGAGTGGGTATACCTTACGGGAATATCCATAATGATATAATTTGTTGGAACGGCATTCTATTTAGTTGGAATATTTGGATGTTTAAGTATTAATTGAAAAATCACAAAAATTAAACAATTTAGTTTATTTAGTTCCCTTCGCAAGAAACAAATTCATATCCTAATTTCAAACACTATCTTAGGTTCTACCCCAGCTAACGTCTCAACTTTCTTTTTGTAGTTTTAGTCTTAAAGCACTAAATATAATAGTTCGATCATCAAGGATGCCAATTTCTGTGAATGCTTATTTTATGGAACTTTTCTAGTGAAACTAAATTTTCTGATGAGGATTTTAAAATTACTAAATACCTACAGCCGGTTTTGGTATTTGTGTATGTGTTAAAAAAACGCACCGCACCTTATATACATTCGCATTCTCCAAAATTATTTTAACGATTTCAATTAAATTTGGTATATGGGAGATGATATGTTAAATCGATCTAGATAGGTGTCATTTTGAGGAAATCCCTCTTCAAGGAACTCATGAAGATCGTAACTCCAATATGGCGGTCTCAAAGTAATTTTAGACGTTCATAAAAGTTGGGACACGGAGTTTTATGGAGTCGTTTATAATACGGGGTCTGAAATTTCAGATTCGTGTAGTGAAATCAAAATAACAAATTTCTGAAGAGGGGTTACGATGCATTCTCCGGGAACTTCTTCTCAAGGGAACTTCGGTTTTCCATTTTCTATAACAAATGGCAAACGATTTGGTTAATCTTGAAATTGTCGCAAAATAGCTAGACTGAATGTAAATTTTTTTTTCTCTGTAATAATTAATTTAAATTAATTCACTTTCAAACAAAGGTAAACCTGTAACCCACTATTCGCTGAGTTACTCAATAGAGCTTGATATAAAAACTTTCTGCAAGCTCGAAAGAACGAAAAAAGTAGCTTTTCCCGTGCTTTTGTAGGACATGCTTTCTAATTAAAAGCATTGTCCGAAAGCTTCTTGGCCCAAGTTGTACCTCTAGATGTCTCTGTTGACCGCAAAATATAATACCGTAAAATGAAATGCTGTATCGCAAGTGCCAGTACTTTTCAAAGTACGTCTATCTTTTGTGTTACAACATTTATAATCACAATTCTCAACTAAAAAATATTTGGTAAATGTTTAACCTATGGTAATATTTGCGATTCCATTTGTTGGGTATCTACGACTGAACTTTGTACATGTTAGCAATATGAGCTTGCAACTTTTAATGCTCTATAGTCTATTGTGTATGTTTTAAATTAAATTAATTAATGTCAGACAGATTATTATACTCATATACATACATACAAACATACATGTATGATTCGCATTGAGACAATGAATCTATTTTTAAATCTAAGGACACAAGTTATGTATGAGGTCATTTTTACCTTCCAATATGTCGATCGTAAGGGTTAACCCGTGAAGGATTAGTATTCCATTCCTAATAATTCCTGTCGTGCTGATTAGCTTCGCCCCGGGTTTTTAAAGTAGAGTTCCGGCAGTCGGTATTATAAAAATAGTTAAAACTAGTTGATACGTTCGAGCTTTACGGATGATATTTTGTGTACTTCTTGGCTTTGCATTATCCTCTACGAGATCACGAATGCGATCGTATATATGTAATGCATATTTTGTATGCCAACGTTGGCGGATCCAATATAGCGACCGAAAAAGTTAAACCTTAATAAATTGGCCAGAAAATCCGAACTAGAGGATTTTTAGGGTCGCTGATTACAAATTAGCCATCAAAATTTCCAACTTCAAGATGGCGGGTTTCTATGGCGACCTAAATTACTTAATTTTAAGCAATTTTAATGAAATGTAATGTGACAACGTCTTTGGGGTTACTGAATACGAATCTAGCAAAATTGGCGGACTCGAAATACGGTAAAAGGAATTACCATGAAAATCCGCACTAGGGGGTTTCCGGGATCACTGATTTCGATTCTGCTGTCAAAACTTCAAAATTCAAAATGGTGGAACCGAAACTCCTCCATTTTAAGCAAAGAAAATTAATATAAAGAAGACTAAGGAATATGGATTACAAACTTACTAAAATTCAAGATGGCGGACCCATATTAGTAACTCAAAAATCTTAGCTATTGCTGGAATATCGCCCAACGAATGCCTAATATGTATAAGATGGGATTCCCAAAAATTCAGGATATTTGGTTGCATTACTGGTCTTTTCCACGCGCCGCCGCCGCCGTGCGAAGCCAGGCCAGCTATTTGTAATAATAATTAAATATATGCCGGATCCGGGCAAGCCAGTAAGTTAAATAAAATCCGTGCTTGCTGCTATGAGCTCAAATTAAATGGAATTATAGAATGGAAAATAGAACACATTTTGCGATTTTGTGCTTAGTTTGATATATCCATAAAACATTTACTTCTAATGGGGGTTTCGCTTTTCTGGGAATTATAAGTTGTACATTATTTAAAAAAAATAAAAAAGAACTGAATATCTTTATGAGCTCACGCTTTCAGCGCTTGACGAACGTGAAAATGAGCCAACGAAGATTACTCGTATTCCATAGAACTCGAGAAATTTCAAAATTCTTCATTCCATCAGGAAATAATCGCATTCCCTGACCGGAAAATACTTCGAAAATTATCCGTCCAATTCAAGTCGCATAACGCCATCCTTGCCCATTTTTTATACATACCTACAGAAATATTTCCACCACCAATCGGCTCTATGCGGAAAAAAGATCATCGAAGAGTAGATACTCCGCCGGGGCTAAATACACAAGGCGCCTTCCCAGAGCCCACATCCTTCTATAAATCATTTATTAACCAGCGGCCATTCATCAGGCGTTCAGGTGGCCGCTTTGGTTTGGGCCCCACACCCATTCTACTTGGCACTTTTTCCACATTTTTCTGTTCCGCTTTATAGACCAGATATCCAATGGTCTGGACAATTCGCTCGGCAAAAGCGAAAGTGGCAATACTCTCCATCAGTCAGACCTCCTCCCAGATGGCCGCTGTGAAAATTACTGTTGCTGGGAAGGCTCCCCCGGGTGATGTGTTTCATTTCAACCAATTTAAGCCTGCTCGCCTGAAACAAGCATCTGGGCGAAAACCTCTCACTTCCCCAACTAGCGAAATTTTTGGCAAAGTTTCGCAGTAACTACAGTTTGAGGCAGTCGTACAAAAGAAGGGCTTGAGCCCTTGAGGGTTCGTAATGGGTGGGTGGGTCAGAGCTTTCAACGTTCTGCGAGCTTTTCTGCGAATACGCGGTAATGGAATAAAGGGCGTGAATTTTTGAGGAGTTTGAAAAGTTTTTAGCCGCGAAATGTTTTGTAATCGAGGGGACTTTGTTGTTTCAAGGTTTTGTATGGCGAAATAATTAAGCGCCTTCCGGTTCGCTTTGGAATTGCCGCGCCTTCCAAATGGAAGCAATATCCAAACCCCCAGGGGACACTGGAAGGGCTGAATTTCTCTTATCGTTCTCGTTTAGTGTTCGCAGAGAAGTCGCAGAATAAACATTACGAGCGATCCTTATTTATACGGTTTTTGCGACTTTCGCTTTTATGCCAATTTTTATTATTCCGAAAGGAATTGCACATGAAATTTGAAGTTATGGTACTGCTGGAGGCTTCTTTGTCCCAAATGAGTTTTTTAGGTATATCTTAAACATATGGAAGCACAATATGTATGTAGATAGCATTACTGTTTCGCTTATTTATATTTAGCACGATCTTCGCTGCACTGTGACTGTGTGAAAAAAGGATAAAGACAAAAAATATAGCAGACCCTTTTGAATCCAATAAACATTACAGGGGAGGTGACGACGGACTTTGAGATTTACTCAAACTTACGATCTGAGTTTGCCTCCAACTTTGAAACCGCATACAATAAATATGTAGGTATATTCACAAAATGATTCTCGCCTTTCGGGAGGACCACACGCAGTTGTGGCGCTTTGTATTGTGTGTTTCAGTTACAACAATATTACGTTATATAACCAAGCAATATTGTTGTATGAAGATTCTTGTATTCTTTTGTATTACTGTTGTCCGCAAATCCATATATTTGAATACTCTAGCACAGCCTATTCCAACCTTTTTTAACCGCGGACCCTTAGGAGATCAACAATGATTATCACGGACCCCTTGAAAAAATGTTGTTATAATAATAAAGTAACACAAAATGTTTTGGATTTTTTG
This sequence comes from Neoitamus cyanurus, assembly GCA_947538895.1. NCBI lineage: Eukaryota > Metazoa > Arthropoda > Insecta > Diptera > Asilidae > Neoitamus > Neoitamus cyanurus. The sequence continues at coordinate 38,261,312 of OX384543.1, forward strand.
TCGAAAACAAGAGCTCATGTTTAAGGGAGTTTTTGTCACATCATACAATCATCATTTAATCCGCTTTGGACTGTGCTTTAACAAACTGAGATATCTCTGTACAAAAATTGTTGCATTTTAAATTTAAAAAAATCAATTTACGGGTACCAGAATGAATATTACAGAGTTTAAATTAAATCTTATTTGGGCTGCACACTAAAGCTTGATCCTCATTGAATTGACTAGCCGTTCGCTTGCGAGTATCGAAACTCGAAATACAAAAAGAATTTAAAAATTATAAATAGGGTTTTTTTCTTCTTACGCTTATTAGGAATTTGTTTTTATTAGATTGAATACACATAAAGAAAAAAACAAAACAAAACACCACTTTTAACTTGGAGAGTTTTGGAAATTAACTGTGAGATTGTTTTCTTCAAAGGTTTTAAAAATGCTCCTCCCCCTTTTATACGAACCTGTGCCTTTTCCACATTTAACTCATTTTATAGGCGTAAATTCAATGTGTAGTATAGAAACGATTTAGTACATATATTGCTAATTTCCAATCTTTTATTACTATTTTTATTTCGTCTTAACTTACGCAAAAGTAATTGATTCTTTCGCTACAGTGTTTTGCGTGGTCACTTGATCCGACTATTACTGTATTTTAAATGATTGATCGTCTTTCTTGATTCTAACATATAATGCAATAATACGGTACATCTACAGTGATATTTTGTGAAGTGCCTATGATTATCGGCAGTAGTAACCGTATTACAAAACGATAATTCTTTTAAAGCTCAAAATATGTTATAGATTAGATGGCTTCATATGCAAATAATTTTAAACCCCTAATATATTTTTTATGGATCAGTAAACTTGGAAGATTGCAACGATTTCGAAGTTACCATATGCCTCACTCAGTCCTGGTTCAAATATTTTGTGCCCTTGTACAGTGCCTTATGGAATTGTTATCATGTGCCGCGCACCTGTCCCAGTCCACTTAACCGTTCGATGAAAAATTCATCAATCGCTACTCCGAGCTGCCTCCCAAATTTACCCAAACATTAGGGAGGATTACTTCGACTTTATTGTTTTCATCACTTGATTCCCGCACTCACCCTACGGTTGCCATTAAGAACGGTGAAGGCGGTTGCTCCCGCAAAAAATCTTAAGAAAATCTCCCGGAAGGGCGCGAGAAAGCAAGCGCTCCCCAGACGGTTTATTGCCAGCGATAACCCGAATTTCCATTCGAGATACACACGACACGATGGCCACGATGAAATGACTTCCAGTTCCAGTGTGTAAAGCTTTCGGGTTATAGTAGTAAATGGCTTCCCACCCACCAGCGAGGGTTAGCTGAGCTTTCTGAATGAACGCGTTGGGTAGAAGTTCTACGGGTTTAACGCAACAGTCCGATGGTAGCGTGAAGGGCCGCACCAATAAATGCGTGACTGGTGTGGGTGGGTCAAATCAAATCAGCTGGAGAATGAGGTGGCGTGTGGCACGGTGGTAACCAGGAGATGTATTGTTGGGTGCCCTGCCCCCGGTCCACTTCACCGCTCGCTGGAAGCTGTGTACGGTACGACGACTGGGTGTGGGAGTACAGTGAGCACACACTCCAGAATCCATCGCAAGTGAAATTCCGCGATAGAACTGTGCCAGTGAGGGCTGAGCGCGCAACAAACCGAACATTCACTTTCTGCCGTAGAGAGGAAGGCGACACAGCGCGCTCCTCGTACGGTACTGCCGCCTGCTTCTGGCATTGTGTTGCGCGTATAACAACATTCCAGAAGGGAAAGAGACTTACTAGGGTTTTGTGCGGAAGAGGCGCAAATGTCCCTTCATCATTCCATCGGTGGTTCCCGTCGGAAAAGGATCCGGGTTCGCTGCGCTTTCCTTTGGTGGCCGTGAATCGAACAGAGTTCTCTGCTCTTCTGCCTCTTCATCCTTGGACTACCCGTCGACGATAAGGCAGAGCGAAGCTTTTGCGGCTTTTAAATATTGTTTGAATTTCTCGGGGGTTGCTTTTCCGCACCCTTTGATTCATACTCCTCAACCAAATCCACAATCCTAACTGCCACCGCCCAGCCAACTAGTGGAAAGTGCGGAAAAATGTGTGCTTGCGTTGAGAAAAGATTTTCTTTTGCTAACCCTAACAGTTCTGTGGAGTTGTTCTAAAGATGTGTATGGTGCGCGCTACTGGTCCGAGTTCCCGCGGAACTAGAATGTGATCAAAAACCCATCAGCCTGTGATATACCATATTTTTCGAAACCAGGAAGTGTTCATTGAGTGGGGCTCGTATTTCTGAAGACGCGTATACCGAAGAACGTTCGCAAAGATGGATAGTTCTCCAGATTTGTCGTTGAAACTGCGTCGTGGTTCGAGTGACTCCCGGGACTCCTTTTACATGGATTTCGCTCAAGGGATTGATTCGGACATAGAGGAGGTGGATACGACGGTGGCAAGGCCATCGATTAGTGGGCAACAGCAGCAACATGCAGCACAGGGACCACCACAACTTCCTCCGACACCCCCTCCTCCGCCGCCGCCGCCCCCACCACCGTTCCTGCCGCCATTACCACTGTCGCCGGCAGAATCGCCATTAATGCATCAAAAGCAACCGCATGCACCTGACTCACCGACAACCCATGTTGCCTCGGACACCGAAACGATATCTGTAATTGCACACACAACCCTTTTAGTGGGTGAGCCTAATGATGATTCCGGTCCAGCAATGAACGACGCATCATCACTGGGAATGCCGCTACCGCCGACACCTCTATCACTAGACGAAAGGTAAGTTCCCGTCCTGTACTTGAGATACACTCGATCACACCGAACCAACTACGCCAGGCGTCGAGGGGTGAAATTGATAAATGCATGCAATTTCCGAGGAAATATATGAGCCGGGGATGAAAACAATCCAGCCCCAAACAACCAGTCTATTTTTCCCCAGTGAGTATAAACTCCCGCCTTTTGCGCGCTTTGCTTGTTCCGCTTGTGCTCCTGGATATATCCCGTACATGCTGTTCACTTCCGAAGATTGGGTTTCTGGCAGAATCCTCACATCCATCACCCCGGAATCCTGGAACGTCGGCAGTTTTTACGAGCTGCGATAATTTGTTTTACGGAATTGCTCCGCAGAGCAGCAGAGTTATGTCCCGCTAATGAGTCATCATGGCATTCGCCTTATTGTGTTCCTTTACGGCAGCATCAGACACTTATTATTGCCCTCAAAATTATCTTTGCCAATCGGATGAAGATGCGACGTCGCAAGATCGCTCGCTCTCTGATTCATTTGCTGTTTGTCTTGCGATAGCGGCAGCACTCTTCTTTCACCAGAGGGGCTTATCTTAAGGATTTACGCGCTAATAACTCAAACGAACGCCTTTAGGGATTTTCGAGCCGAAATCTGCGCAGTATGAATTTTTTGCTCCAGGGCAAAGGAAAGAAAATGTTTTTCTTCTGAATGGATTCGCAACGACGACAGAAGCCTTTTTCCTCCTTTTTCTTTGTAAGCGGAAATGAATTGAACTTGTTCATAAGATTTTTTCAAGCACATTTGGGAGAATGGTTGTTGAAACAGTGATAAGTCCACTAGCGTTTTTATCTGTGTATGTACGTATGTATGTTGATAAATTCTTCATTCAGGAGTGTCAAGGGACTATCGACAATCGACTTAAATACTTGTATGCACATAGACCTAAGATACGCAGAACACAAATATGAATGTATACTGCGTTTATTAATTTTGTGTTATAAGTTCTCACATATCACACTACAACACCATCACAGTACCATTAGATAACTCATAGAAGGCAGTAGAGCACAAATGATATGAATATCCCCAACACACCATTAATCATCATAACATCGAGTAGGGCACATTTGTATGAGGCGTTATAAATCACACCCACAAATGAGGTACTTTGGACATCCATTACAAACTTATTGTCCTTTTTCATGTTTTCGTCTCGGTTATAAATAAACGATACTGAAACGTAGTGCAGTCATAAAATTTGTGTAGGCTTTTATGGGCTTTTAGTCAAGTGAGATTGAATTATTACTTTTTGTCGAACTGTACATTGACAAAAATTACAGTTAGTAGAAATAAAGAAAATTTTCGTGAAGATAAAACGTTTTGGCATTGACAGAAATACATAACAAATATTTAGTGTCATATTTGTAACCTTAAAACAATAACCAGGACTTCATTGAAGTTGCCCGATGTATTCATCTGTGTGCCAATATGGAAAATTATGGAAATGTCTCACAGTTTCCATTAATTAATGTTTGGCCTTATAGTCCAATCAAAATAGACATTTGACTGCGGAAATATTCGCATACAGCTGAAAATTTCTAAAGACCTTAAATACACTATTACAAAATAAATATCAAAAGTCCCACCGGTTCAGCTAAAAATTTTATTCCAGGTCAAAGGTGAACAATATCAGTTTTTGCATATTTCTCGTAAACGGTTAATGTTATTGCAACAATAGTTCATATAAAAGTTGTAGATCTTGAAATTGTCTACAAAAAATCTTCATATACTCTTTTTCCTACGAATCACCATTCCTGAGATATCGCGATTTTAAACATCGATAATACTAGCTTGCAATTACACGCCCCCCGGTCAACCGTGACAGTTACGAAAAAAGTCATGATAAGCAAGTCTTAGCTCTAATACAAGCTGAGTATTCAAATTATGCAGCGAGGTGGCCAAATTTAATCCAGGTATAATATGGGTAAGGGTGGTTTTTTACGTAGACCACGATGCGCGGGTTCCAGACGACCCAATCTATATGGCCCGATTTGTAAGAACCCTAAAAATTGTGCACGTTTTTTTTAGGGGGGTTTTCAAGAAAATAAATATATGGGCAGTCGCGGGTTTTTGCATATGTTAGTGTGGATTATAGTACGGGGATGTGCCCAGGGTCATTTTGTTATCCTCTTCGAATTTAGCAGCCCCGGAAACCCCTGTATACTGGTTTTTATAGTAATCGAAAAAATGACTTTTTTAACCCATAATATTGGATCTGCCATTTTGAAATATACATTTTTGATAATAAATTCGAAATCGCCAGTCTCGAAAATCCTGATGTTCTAAGTTTTAAGTATTTCGAACAGCATTCTGAATTGATGTCATAAATTTGGTTATTCTCCACACTGTGCGACGTCAAAATTCGAATACATCTTATTCAGCCGTCGACGCCGTCTCAGTAGTATATGTATGTCAGTGTACATGCTGCACAGAACCGTGCTTGACGCTGAGACGCCGGGATCGACGCTGCAGGTAGGTCCTCAACCGCATACAGTGGAGCGGAAGTGATGCATCGTTTCATTACAGTAGCGCTGCAAAGACGCACGTTTCGTTTTAATTTCAGTCGCATGAATCTGCATAAAAATGGTCGCCTAGCCAAATGGGTGGGGGCCTATTCTCAACAGTTTTCGAGTTACGTTTGATTAATAAATTCGGTATGCACATTATTATTTTATTTTAAAATGACCAAAATTCACATACAACTAGTAGTTTACAAGAACTCGAGAAAAACTGATTTTCGCCACCATTGACCTTCCCGCATTTGCAAAGCTGACACGATTTTACTTAGCACAGACTGAAAGAATATGTATTTCTAGTGCCCAAATAAACAAAATCGCAAAGGAATTCTTCACTAGTATTTTTTCCGAAGTGAAACTCTATTTTTCCTGGGCTATAGACGATTTCATGATTTCCTCAATGGTGATTAATAAAACGGCCAAACGAGTATCAATTGTTGACGGTACCTATAGTTGCCATAAAATGTACAGAGTACATTTAGCACATATCTATAGTGACTTATGATTTAAATTTAAATTGCTTTCGACGTGCTACTGTGTTATCAACTCACTGCGCATAATTTATGCAAACGTGTGCCCATACATCTTTTTTCCCTACTGATATTATACCGAATAAATTTCCTGAGCGAGTCGTTTTGTTACATTTTCATGTAACTTACGTCGTTATGCAGAGGCACGAAGAAGCGTTCTCAAGAGGCCGTCAAGAGAGGACGCATAGCATAGCCATTCCACATGAAGGTAGCACAGCAGCAGACTTGGGGCCCAATTCACTTCCTTCCTACGTAGACACCTTTGAGGAGAAAGATCAAGACGCCTTATGCGGGTGGTATTAGCCAGCAGCGGCTACCGGGTGCGACTTTCAAATTACATACACCTTCCCAGGACCCGAAGTCGATTTGCCGAAGCGTTTTACTGAAATCCCATAAATAATGCATTTCTTGTCCCTTTTAACTAGAATCCCCCTGAAAACAATTTATTGCCGCACGCAAGATAAACGGTGTTGGTGGATGCGGCTTTCACTGGATTGCTCCCTATAAATTTTCGATATCGATCGATTCACGTTCACCCGGCACATCCCCGAAATTACGTCGGAAAAGCTTCCGCTCGTTGACTTGATTTCTGGTGCTCCAATATCAAAGAGGAAACTAACTTTCAGTCTAGCCATAGTAATTTTAAAGTAATTTACTCACATCAGACTCGGGCAGCGTGTCTCATGTGGACGGCACATTTTCCCTGCCAGCCCCGTACGAGAGATTCTGTAGGAAACCTCTCATACGTACGATCCTGTACATCTGAGATTGCTTACCCTGTAAAAGTTTATTTAATTTTACTTCAATTATAGGAGCAACATTTTACAAAACAACATAGGAAATTCACTTTTATAAAATGTAAAGTTTGATTCTTTAGCTTGGATAGAACTTCCAATAGGGATAACATTGTCACTCCGTGTCTGAGTTCTCGTTTGGAGAGTTCTTTTTGATATTTGTGTCCAGTTGGTCTGGCAAATAATCAGAAAGGTTCTCACTCATTACTGTCCAATAGTGATTTTCAGTGTTCGAGGTTGTCACTAATAAGAACTGATGAAGTCACTAATGGATACTATTGAAAAACTAATGATGTGACTTTTGCAGTTTAATCGTCCATTAGAGAAAGTCATCCGTCGAACTGTGTTTCTTGCATTTTGCAACAACACCAACAAGACTTCGGAATAAGCGTATTAAAGCAAGAGGATCCAAATTTATCGATTCGTCGTCGGTCGCAACAATTGGGACTTTGTCCGTCCACTACGTGGACTACTTTTAAAGTGAAATTCGCAAACAAACTTGGTGTTACTTAGAATCTTTTACAGTTTTCATATAAAGGCAAACTTAGAGAGTTTAACTCAGAAAAATTATCAGTAGGAACACCTTAAACATGGACTCGTCTTTGAGCATTTCAGTTGACAGATAGAATAAGGGAAAGCCCAGAGCGAGTCTGTTAGCTTAACATAATACAATCCACAGGGTTTCACAAAGGTAGCATCTTTGCCGAAAATGAAAATAATTTATTGCGCACATATGCCCCCTAATTGGATCAGTGCCTAAACCACTCTGTCCTATGCAAACGACAGGATTGTGCGAAGCAAGAAGGCAACATAATCACTTTTTGCACCTTGTGCACCTTTAGCGGTGCTCTCCCACAGCGGGCGCCGTTTAGAGCCTGAAATCTTCCGTTCGACTTCGTGCCAATTTGCCAAACTTGGTGCGAGTTAATCAGACCGAGCAGCGCGCTAATTTGCATATCGCAGTTTATGTGTTAAACAACAGGCATTTAAATTAAGCCCACAACTACACTGCGCCACGTCACGAACATCAAATTGAGATTGGCCTGCGGTGCTTGACGCGGTGCGATGGTGTGGCTCGGAAACATTCCGCTGCATGAAGAAGAATTGAGCGGCAGGGGGGTGGTTATAATTTTATAGATTCTGCGGGCATTACCGTTGATTCGCGTCTATATTTAATCGGCTCTCTCTGCGCGACTGGTCAGACTCGGCTTTGTCCTCCATTATGCAATCCAATTCAAAGCGATCTTCCGGTTGATATCAGCGGTTCACTGCAACTTCCACCCGATTCACGCCCATGCATTTTTTAGTGCCCTCCTGCAATTTATTGATAATTAATTTTCGTCTAAAATTTTAATAAACGTGCCTGGGGTGGACGAGGTACCGACAGTCGACTGTTTACACACATCTTCACGCACGGGGGGATTCATCTGCACAATATTAAATTTAAATCGGCTGCCATTAGCTCCACCAGGGGTGGATGGTCCAGTCGAATCAGTCAGCTTATTGCACATAAAAAAGGGAATATGTATCTGAAAATAGCCACCCCTCGTTCATTGCGATAAATTTACCCAATAAATCCCACATGATTTCATTGTGATCCGGGCATGCTTTCATGTTAAAATTCTTTTCTGGTCTAATATCATCCCCAAAAAGGGTGCCCCCTAATGTTTGTAATTTTGTTGTATGTAGCATAAAAGTCCCCCTCTACAATGCAACTGGCACCCGTCACATTTGTGATGAATTAGATCCCTCGTCGCATTTGGGCATCATCCGCATGACACAATAACTGAAATTCCGAAGGCATCTGCAGCGTCAAGAAGCCCCGTGCGGAGTAAAATATTTCTACAGCATTTTAGAAGCGGATCCCAACTTTACTGTCTGCTCACAAAAAATGTGTCGCCATTCCACTTAAATAATTTGACTTTTTCGCATTCAAAGGAAATTGAACAAACTTGGGTAGCGAAGTGGGCTAGTTATGAAATTGGTAGCACTGTATAGCTGAGTTTTCTGAAATTTCACTGTATATATTAGACAAGGGCATTCGAATATCTGACATTGGAGTTAATTATCTTCGCTTTAAAAAATAAACATTCAAATATTTATTTATATATTATAATACGGCTACGATCTATTGTGGATTATCATCCACATTATACCCCAGGCCTAACTTCTTGAAGAAGCCCAGGATTTTCCTGGGAGCCGTATTCCAAACCTGTTCCGGTATTGGAAAGGCGTCTTCTAACTGTGTTAGCCGGAGTCCTGCTAGGTCTGTACGCTGACGAAGAATACGTATCGCCGTCTCTGAAGCTTCCGCACAATACCGAAAGGGGTCAGCTTTCCTGATCCTTTTAAGGTGATAAGAGTCCAGTAATTGTTCTGAGTTCCTGTTTTTTTAAACGAAGGAGTTTCCCGGCCTTATCATGCGATCCGACCATGAAAGTTTTGGATTGACGACATCGTTGGGTGCTATTCCAATATAGGAGTCGGCTAACTATCTCTTACTTTTCTATGACCCATTTTAGGTGGCATTTAGAGATACCACAGAAGGGTGGATTCTGCCCCTTGTTTTGTCAGACCGTCGGCTATTTCATTGCCTGTGTAGCTTTCATGGCCTAGAACACACATGAGTGTAAATTTGTTACAGTTTTACAGCTTCAGGGTTCCCAGGTGTTCCAAATCAATCTACGGGCCAGCACATTTAATTTTGGTTTTTCTAAAATTGTAACAGCAATTTAGAATAAATTGTTAATCTCAATTAAATTTTGACCAACACTGACGTCAATTGAAGTAAATATCGCTCCAAGGTAAGGAATCGCATTCCAGAAACGTTGTACCAGCAAGTTATTCCGATTAATTTGGACAGAAGTTCGTATTGAGAAATTCTGAAAGTCATTCGAATAGATAGAAATGTTGTGGGTAGAGTATTGTAGAAATATGCACATATGCGTATTGGCACTTGACTTCCAAATTTACACTCAAATGTGTTGTAACAATTTCGAACCATCTATGATGTGTATTTCAACTGAATACAAAATTCCTTCGCAACTGTAACTGAAGACCAGGCCTTAATTACTCCCATCGATTTCCTTTGGTTGAAACCACTGCTCTACAGGAAAAGGCTTGTTAAAGTAAATCTAGAAATGAAACAGCCCTAATTTAGCTTTAAAGAGGGCACTGACTTTTAATGAACGTTAACCATGCAAAAGTTATGTAAAGCGCTCTGAACCTGGAAAAAAGGAAAAAGCCAGAAAAGTCGGCAAAGAAGGCTCAAAAATCGATACGAAAAATTCAAGCATAATGAGGCAACAGAGGTAACAGAGGAAGCCGAAGTATCCCAGTGAGCACCAGTTCAAGGATGTAATTAAATTTCTCCCTCGGAAACCTGTGAATGGAACATTTTATAGAAGCTGCTACGGACGGTACTGCTGCGATAGCTCTACTGTTTCAAATTAAGTATTTTTCCTTTTGCTGCAAGAACAGAATTCGGTCAGGCGTTCCCCCGCCGAACGGGATGTAACCCACATTCTTGTGCCAACAATGCGCACACAAAAGGGACACTGATTCCTGAAATGCCCACGGATTGTGAAAAATGAAAAATAAGGGAAAATGAAAAAAAAAATAAGGAAATATGACAAAAAAAGGAAGTGACGAAGCAGCCCACCAACCGCGGTGAACCGGTCGTTTCTGAAAATGGGGAAAACTTTTAGCAACACGCTTTCATCCTTTCTCCCATGCCAGTTGGGATTCATTTCCCTCCCCGCGGACCGGAGACCACCATTTAGTAGATCCCTGCATTTTTCTCTTGTATGTTATATTGAATGGCTTTGTTTAGAGACAACATCCAGCCCGGCGAGCGAGAAAAGCGTAGCCCTTTTTAAGGGCAACAAACCCTCCCAAGAAAGGTTTTTCCAATGCATGACGAGGAATCAATCGATAGGTCTCCTTGCATGCCACAGGCTTTGTATCCGGCAAACAGCGCCATAAGTGGCTTTGACTGAGCTCGCACTGAATAAATTATGAAGTTGGTTGATTGAATCCACCTAGACGTGTCGTTTCCAGCTAGTGGCGATTTAGGGCCATCGCTTTCTCCGTCCTGGTAAGTCTTTGAAATGCAGAGATTTATGGAATGCCTTTTTCTTTGTGTGGCGGAGATAAAGTTGGGATCCCGCTTACTCGGAAAGTTTTTACAAACCTTCTCCTGGGAGGATGAAGAGATAAAAGAAGCCCAGAGTCACGGAAATTTGTTCCGTAGAAACTTTGCGTTTGCCCAACTAAGCGTGGTACGTGGCAATGCGAATTATGAGCGTGGACGCTTTTCGAACGACGTAGAAGGACTTTTTAATTAAAAGCCGTGAGCCGTCTTATTGCATGGAATACGTACGTGTAATTAAATGCGTGGTAAAATCGCATACACACCATTCGTATGCAATTTGCAGCCCGCTCCTTCAACCATTCGTTACCCATTGAAGAGGTCCTTAGTCAATGCTTATGGTTTTCCTTAATAGCAGAAAGGTGTGTCTGGATACATGTAGGGGCTCTATGCATGAACAAATTCGACGACATCGTGATTAATGAATGGACCCTCTTAAGATATTGACAAATTGTTTTCTGCAAGCTCGTGAGATATACATAATGTTTGTACACCGACAATTCCGCTTTGTGTTCAGTTTGGTTACGATGAAATGTCACAGTTTGCTTACTTCCCCTTACGATTCAATGTCTTCTCCAATAAGTTGAATTGGTGGATGCTTTTTCTTATTGAAAACGTCTGCCTCTCCCCCCAAATTTACTTTTTTAAATACTACTCCCCTGGTCGGTACAAATACATTTATGTGGGTCCACTACATGAAGAAAAATGTCGGCATTATTTTTTCTGTAGATCCACACAAAAAACTATTAATAGACAAAATAGTACAATACGCGATAAATAATTGTTTACTTATTACAATACCACATAAGGTGTCGAGGAAATTCGGGACATTTCTGGTAATAAGTAATTAAAAAATAGTGTGGATTCAACAAAAACGCGTTTGATAATTTTGTTGTCGAACACAAGTTTTCTCTTCTGACGCTACACCATAATTATGTTAGTGCGTATGAAATGATCACAAACACCTACAAACAGATAACCTGTTCTTTTGGGTTTTGAAAACTAGATACTCCATAGTTGCCTCATTGTTGCCTGGTTGAACTAATTGAAGTGGGTAAGGTATGTTTGACACTACCATTAGGGCCGAAAGTATGAAGTGGTGGATAACATAAAATAACATACAAAACAACAGTGGTAGGTATTTCTGCATGCATGGATTTGTCTCACATAATCATATTTATGCTGCATCCTAATTAAAGGCATCAAACACTTGGTGCACTCTCTCCAAATATATTTCATATCCTCATTATATCGGAAACCAAAATTAACCCATTCAGCCATACTACCAAAAGAAAAAAATATATCAGTGGGTTTCAATAACAACAAAAAAGGAACATTACCTCCTAATACGACACAAAACCAGCCATGCCGTCGGCTTTTAGGGAAATTGATGAATCCCACCGGACAGCAACCACTGATGGGATCAGTACCAAAAAGGTAAACTCCATGGCTGCCATGAAAATGACCACCAAAACCAATTTCGTCACTACCTTCCGGCTACAATGTTTGTTTGGCTCGATATAAATATAAACAAGAGGGGAAAATGTCGCGTATGCCTTTACATGTATTGATTTGTATTGTAATTGAATTTCTGTTCATAATTTTTTTGGCGCAAATCAAACACCAATCAAGCTAACCCAATTTTTGAAAATGTGAAAGCCCTATTATTAAATCTCTAGGAAAAATCGAATTCGTGCAAATGTGTACTTACCCCGGTATCGGGATGATTTTCCTGTGCCACTGTATAAGTAGCATCACTGCCACTCCCCATCGTTGGTTGGAGTAAAAATCGAGTAAAAGGAAAACCACTTGGATGTTATCTTGGAGTGGTTACGAAGACAAAAACACTTTTGAAAAGGATAAAGTGTCATCACCGTTTTTGCCATAATTCCTCCTTTCAGGGCGAGCCGGATCGATACGAGCTATTGAATGGAAAGTTGATTTTACAGCTCTCAGCTTAAGGACTTTGCCAGATACGCTGAGTCCCGAGAAGGAGCAGTGTGCTCATCCCCTATATATCAATTTCTGTTTAAATTGGGTGTCACACATTCATTAACGGTATCATTAGTTCTGGGGCTCTTTTATAAACCCCAAACAGGTGTAGCTGTCGCTAATTAAGAAGCAAAGTGAGGGCAGCGACTCCAATCGCGGGATGAAGTCCAAAATAGGTAAGCGAATAATGCCGGATATAATAAACTAGTCGCAGGAAGTCCCTGAGCATGGAAATGTGAACGTGACTAGATGTATCTGCCTGCATGGCATGCTCCCCAATTTACCGCACGTCACTAGAGACTGACCCGACTGCGGTCTCTATATGCAGACGCACATGATAGAAACACACCCGTGCGATTTGTGCATATTGAAAATTCTTGAAACGCATGCACCGTGTAATTTTTATTCAATGAGTTTGCCAGATGGGGGGGTTAGATACGGTGCCCCGTGTCCCGGTGTGCCTCAAAAAACAAAGGGGAGACACCACAGACCCTCCGTTTGTGCCACGGTGCTTAGACAGAAGCATTCCGTGGAACTTCATTAACTTTTCGGCGTTGGAAGTTTAATTAAAGGGGGATACGTTTACCCTTAATAATTTCAGCAACTGTGCACGCTTTCAGAGGTATTGTAGGAGATCTAACTTAGTTGATAGGAGCATTTTACACGGAATTTTATATTATCTACATGTCGACATGGTTTTAGCCGTTTATAGTGTAAGAAACACGTTCACATTATTTATAACTTTCATTTTGTGATTTTACTGATTACTGCTACCGTAACGAAATCAGTGATGACAGACATACATCTATTCTAATATAGAGAGTACCGTGTTTGGAGTGATCAAACAAAAGTTTAAGCGATCGTGCTTCTTAACGGCTGATGTATTATATGACTTGGATAGGACTTGTTCGCACCTTGATCACCTATTATGCAGTCGACTTATGTGACTTGAACTTTTGAGTGTGCCTCGTAATTTGAAGATTGCGTTTCCTGCAACAACGTGTCCGGAGCAGAACAGCAAAATTTGCAATGGAATTGAATTTTTTAAAAGGAATAACTCAAAATCTAGTCAAGAAGTGGGGCTGCTCGGTTTCCAGAGCCTTCACCCCACACACAAGTAGAATTGTTAGAACGACCGGACGAATGGGGTGAACGGAAGAATTAAATCAAAAGACCCAGCTGGACCACATTTTCTTTTATTTCATTCATACAAACATCCGATTCCGCAAACTTTGCAACCTCACGGGCAACTTTCGATCGCCTCCTGCTTTTTCCTGCTATTCTTCAAATCCAGTACAGATCGTCACCAACGGAGAATGAAACCATCCCATTATTTTATTTGGTTAGGCAATGTACAAGCTTCAGCCACAGAAATCACTCCAAATGTTTGAGAGCAGGAAACTACATATGTATATCGGTGCGTTCTACAACAGTATTTTAAAGGATTTTATAGGACTACAAAAAAAACCTTGTCAAGGCCACCCCGAGCGTTCGTCAAATGGGTTCCGTGCCAGAGCCGGTTGCTAAAAAATACTAAATACCACATACTGAAACTTTTCTTTGCTGCAGCGCGATGCACATTAAAATGAGGCTAAGGGTTCTGGAGGTTGTGCTGGGAGCGAGCTCGTCGACGGGATTAATAACAACTTTGAAAGCAAATAACATAATCTTATGGCTGAAGAGCTCAAATCGAAAAGTGTGAAAGCATTTTTTATTGTATTTCGGGAGACCAATGTATCTACAGATACTCCACTCAATGGGGTTTTAAGGGAAGGTTCTCCTTATGTGCTCGACAAATGGGTTTTTGGGTCACGTGGATTACGGAAGGGAAGTGTAGCTTTTCGAACAATTCCTCTTCGATATTCTTTATTGACCGTAAAACTATAAAATCATATTTTTATTCAAAAACAAATTGGCGTCCTGTACAGCTTCTGAAATTTGAGAGAGCGGAGAGTACATACTCGGATGGCGGAAAAATGTGACTGGTTCCTGATTTCTGCAACAACAAAATTCGCCACGATATTAATTGGAGGTTATTCCTGTTGATGAACGTACGTACCCCATAGGCGAAATCAAATCAAATCTAACACTAAGATGGCTTTTAGCATAGATGGCATAAGAACTAGATATCGCATGGCATACAAGAGCCAAGTATACAGATTTTAAATATTTCAGAGTACGCTGAGAATAAATGTTGCTTTGTCAGCAGTTTTGTTTACATTTGGTCGACGTCTTCAACATCGTCATTTCTCTTTTCATATGCCCGTTCTGTAACTGCTGTTAAACCAACATTTGTCAACAGCGTCCATTCCGGAATGCAGAATCTATGGTAATAGTTTACATAGTCCGGCGGTAAAGACACACTACTCTGGTGTACGAGGTCGCTAGTTCAGAATATGCCGGAGGTTCCCGAAATTCTTTTTTTGTGAGTTCCGGAAAAAAATTCCCCAGCTAGAGGTAAAAGTGGAGTAGTCTAAAATTGTTTCAAAATTCTTATTTTCTACAGAGTTTATGAACAACTTTATCCCAACATTCGTTAACAATGTTGAAACTAAAACATAGTTTGAAAGTCTTCCTAGGCACACATGGTATCGTTTCCTCTGCAACAATAAAGCTGTAATTAAATGGGATGTGTGTAGAGCAAACTGAGGAGGTAACTGAATAAATAATACTATAGGTGAAAGCTAACTGGTTCCATTAATTAGCAACTAAGTGGAGTATTCAGCCAACTTCGAACGAAGCAATTTAAGCAACGTATCCCTCCAGAGGTCAACCTGTTCTGGCAATTAAGGCTTTTAATGAGGAGCGTCTGCCAACTGGACAGGTTACATTGTGCGGGATTTTCTTGTACAGGAGCGATAAAATATTTTAGGAGCGCGCAAACTATTTCCTTTTATGCACCTCCATCCGGGCGAGGGTATAGAAAAACGACCGACGGACGGGACCATTTGCCGCTCTGTCTAGGGAATAAGCTGTGGAAGGATTCTAATTATATCCGAAAGTCCGGAAGAACTTTGGCATGCCTCCAAAATTTATGCTGTAATTTGGCCATTTGTTAGGAACTTTCGCTACGAGGATAATAGAAATCTTTGGGCGGCTAACGCTCAGGTATTGGGCGAGGAAGCTGCTTAATGGCCCGGAAGAGTGACACTTAATAGCCTACACGCATTTTGCTGAAATCCCATAAATTGTCCTGTGGGCGTGTTAATAGACGACGATAAGGAGCTTCGCTGGCTTTTAGGTGCAATTGTTGGAGAAACAAAATTTATTAAACGTTCAAGACGTCGAACTCGACCCGAAATTAAATCTGCATCGGCAATTTATCGCTTTTCATCTGATTGTGAGCATTGCCGAGTACATGCGGATCTGGGCTAATATGGAGCTAGGCATCAAAGCAACCCGGAATAGATATGAATTACGACCCGTTTTAAGGACTTATTCAAAACACAACCACCATACCGTTTCGGTTGACAAGTGCAGAGCTCTCTGGGAAAATGCTTCTCTGCTCATGAATAAAATCCTCCTCCACGGAAAATGGGTCATCCCTTATGTAAGCAGCGGGATTGTAACGTGGTTTATTGTTCGCAGCGGTTCGGAATCTGCCAGCGACAGTACTGCAAGTATTTTTGCCATACTATATGGGGTATGCTAATATCCAGACATTTTATATAGTAGCGGCGAGCTCGCATTAAATCAGAAGTGGATGTGTTATGGGAACGGCTCTTATTCAAATAGCTCCGCATAAAGTGGCTTGTTTAATTTCGTTTCCATGGGTGTGCCGGCATGTTGGAAGCTCTCGGGTCGCGGGAATGCGTAACAGCCCCAGAGGGACGTTATGTATGCTCGACTTTTTCAACAACTTACATGGCAGCTCGTGGCAGAAGTTTATTTCCCAGGGAACATGTTCAAAATTACAAATTAAAATATCTTGCTCTTTATGAGATCCCGGTTGTTAAAGTACAATCAGTCACAAATTAAATGATGCACTGAATATACCCAAAAGTGGTGTAGAAAGTGTACGAAAAAATTAAAAATTTGTTATGCTTGTTGCCCAAAATTAGCGCAAACGGTATGGTATGATAAATTTCGGAAAAAGTTATGTGTGTAATTCTTATGCGAATTTCAAGTGAAACTTCTTTCCAATTATGAAAACATGAATTAAGAAATGTGAAAAAATATTATTATATGCAACGATGATAATATAATATCTACGTCCATTGCCTCTGTTATCCTATCGCATTGACGCCACATACCTTGTCGTATTCTGCTCGTCAAACCCTTTAATTAGACGCTAGACGCCCATTTCGAGGAAGTTGTGAATAGAGAGGTAATCCGCCATATTGGGTTTAGAATAACGTCACATAGTTTGTCGCATTGTGCTCATCCAACGCTTCCATTTGATACCCATATTAATGATATTGGTGAACTTTTTCTATTATTTTTGTAACGTGTCCATGTCACCCGGAGGATTGATATGATACGACACCTCATTTATCCAAATCGTTAAATCCAGTGGGGCTCTAGGCGGTTACATCCGCACAAACATACATGTATACTTACTGAACTGATAAACACATAACCCTTCTCTTATCGGGTAAAAATAGCAGTGAGTTTTAATGTCATACTTCCCACAGAATTCGATTATGTTTACAGTGATGATCTATCCATGGTAAGAACCTTTCGCACTTTGACGAGTCAAAAAAATTTGTTAACTGTAATAAGTTTTAATTTTGAGAAAAAGCATTTGTAAAATGGCAGGATTACCTTTGAAGACACTTGCTCTGATTTTTCATGCGGAAGCAGTTTGGCAACAAATTGTTCAATACTTTAAGGAGTGGCTTTAAACCACAACCTCGAGTTTCTGTCGTACTCCAATGTCAAGTGCACGGGAAAACTTTTTACGTACGTCTGACTGTAAAATAGGGGATGGGTGTAGACTAAAAGTGCAACACAATACCCATACACCGTATCACAGCAAAAGCGGCAGTCTTCAATAATCCCATGTTGTCAAGTGCAGCCAATGTGTATGTTTCCATAAAAACAGAAATTTGATCCGAGCGGGAGGCCTGTTGACATCCTCCTCGAGACTCCTTCTTTTTAGCAAACTTTGAAATGCCATCCCGCGCCACCCTATGTCGCCTTTGAACAAAGCGTATGATTGTAAGCACGTGCTCGTGAAGAAAGTGCATAAACATAAAAATAGTTGTACGCTCGAAGAGGATCAAATAAAACACAAAAAAAAAGGAATCAACGCAAATAAGACGTTTATGGTTTTTGCATTATGCCCCAGCCGGGACTCGTGAGGCCGTGCCCCGTGCGCAGTGATATAAACGTACTATGACATGCAAAAGCGCTCGGTGAACAGAAGAAAAGAAAACAACACACCATTTCACTTTAAAGTCCTTTGTTGACTTTTCAATGTCTAGATTGCCTTACGTGCCCGCGGCGGACTCCGCTCTCCTTTGAAATTTAAAAAGTTTTTGCAGTGATCAAAAGTTTTCCTTCAGAGCGCTTCACCCGGCTTTCTACAAACTGCAGACAAAAAATTAATGGCCTATCAGGAAATTGGCCCTTAGTCGTTACAGAGTAATTATGCTTAATTGTGGGTGAGAGGCTGGCACTGTGTTTGCTGTAGATGGTAATAGACTTTGCCCAAATGCAAAAAATGTCGTTTATTTTTATTTCATTTAGCTAATTTATATGATAACATTTCTGCGGACTAGTAAACTAAAATTTGATATGGGGTGTTGTTTACACATCTGAAACGGAACTCGCATTTTTCTTTTAATTAAAAAATTTAACAAATAATTAGTAGCCGCATGTGCTTCCTTTCTTTTCAATTATTAACAATTAAACGATTAAACCAAAACCCCGTAAACAAAATTATATTAAATATTATACTTTTTGCGATTTCGCGTTAAAACCATTTATGGCAATAAGTTTCACTTCCGCCAAGGGTTTGTAAAACCGCGCCGAAGGTTTTTAGCATATCACGTATTTTATGTTATTTATTTCAACTCTTCTTCTTTATTGTTCCAACTAATACTTTTCGTTTTTACCGAACATTGTCAAATATATACATGCATATGTAATCCTATCTAAAACATGTTCTACGCGATATAGGAAATGTTTGTAACAAAAGTTTAAAATTATTCAATTTTCAAACAAAAATATAATCCAGGTTCTGACAATAAAAATCTATGTTGGTCATGCATAATGGAAAACGCGAACAGCTCTAACAGCATGCACAGGCCGCATTAAAGTGTCTGAATTATGTTAAGCCTCAAGCCTGTAATGCTATTTTATTTAAATCGTACTCAGTTGCGTGTGAGCATGTATGTTTCCTAGCAGTTGGCTCTCATGTAAATATTTTGTAATATTCAGATTAGTGCGAAAATCGTCCACCGTGTCTGCTCTCGCGTAAGTGAAAAAATTCATAAATTACTGGCAATAAATGGTGGGGTAGAAAGTGTTCTGATATTTGAAATTTCCGGCGAAATAGCTTTTTAAATTTACAAAACGCTTCCTAAAAAAATTCAATTACAAACGTCCACCATACCTAACCAGTGACGAATTTTCCACAATCACTCGTTTTCTTATTCAGCTTTTTGTGTTCTCGCTTGAACAAGTTCAAAATTAATCTCCTGTCAATATGAAATTCGTCTGCATCGTGAGGGGGGATTACGAGGAGTTCACAAAACATATCCATTTTTTCGTCATCTGCCGTCCGTCCGTCCGCGCAAAAATAAGCAAATAGAATCAAATGCTCTTCGTCGTGTGAAGAGATTACAAAAACTTTCATCCTGGCTGTCGTCGTCGTCGACGCAAAAAGGCCAACTAGGTCTCCAGCACGGACATAATCTCCCCACGTTACGCTCCGACAGTTTTTCCAGCCAGGGGATAACTTTCTGCAGGATTACCAAATGCACTTTCCTTTCGGTACACCACCGGGTGAGGGATGGCGGCGCCTACTAGATGCGGGATACGTACAGTGGTCCAAAGTCATAATTTATCCAGGGCCCACAGCTAGTGCAGAATTTAATTTCGTCCGACTCGGGAAGAGTTCCCTCATCCGGGGCGTCCTGTAACAGCAGACCGGCAAAAAGCAGGGAATCACCCTCAGCCCCGGTGTGGTTGAGTGGAACACTATATAGTGAATATTTATACCGCAGACGAACTTCTCCTTGTTCTTATAATCAAGTGCGCTTTTTTTTAATATCTGGAGGGGCTCATCTGCCCACCAGCACGCCGCCCTGCCGCCGCGAAGCGCAATGTACCAGGGTCGAGCAGTTAAAAGTTAGAATAGGTTTCGAGAGCAATTATGATCGCATTTCTAGTACCTGTCGGTGGCTTCCAGAGGAATTTAATTGAGTTCTGGGCGACAACTACTGCACCCAGTAAAGGACACATTCCTTGGACCTCCCTTATGCAAATGCAATGCAGTCTCCAAGAGCACCAGGGGAGGGAGTCAACATTTCAATAACCTTTTTGTTGGTCACTTCATTAATTTCCTCAAAGTTACAAAATCATTGTGTGTCTGCTCGTCTCGGACGACTGTCGCTAGGACTGTCTGTGTACAAACCATCCTATCACTGATCTTCAGAATCAACATGGACGTCGGGGAGCAGCATCACAATAGTTCCCGAACATTTTACACATCACTCACTTCGTCCTGAGAGTTGTGGAGTGCCCCTGGCAACGCAGGAGATGTATGGATGTTATTAGTTCCTAAGACTCTTGTCTGATGGAGTATTCCCTAGAAGAAAGTCATTTAATGGAGAAGACGGCAGGATATGTCCCTATGCATGCCCATGTACGTGCGGGGGATGTATAGGAAACGATTAAGGAAAACACAAAAGTGTGCTGGGTATGGATGCCCCGTGCAAAATGCAGTCACTCATGGCCTTGTTTTCAGATCTTGACTTTGAAAAAAAAGCATCTATTGTCTGTGAAGCTAGACAGCTCTAGATTTGTTTACATTAGACGTCCTGACAAGTTTTGTGGTCGCTTACTGAGGCGAGTAATTCTCAGTTCTTTAAAAGTTTATGAATGCAATTACAGTTGGTATTATGCAAAGAAAAACTGTTTGTGTGTGTGTTGTTTTTGAGATTCCAGAATGCGGTTTCGTAAACAGGTGATTCCGTTTCCGTGGGTCGACGGCCAGTCACTTTCCTGTTATGGTTTGCCCGCAGTAGTTGAGATGTTAAATGTATAATATGTATGTATGTTGTGCGCAAGCAAGTAATTATGAGGTGTACGATTCCGCAAAATATATAGCGCTTTTTAAAATTTTATATACAGGGTGTTTCATCTGTAGGGACACAAATAAATGGGCTGGTAGATCTGATCTAGGCAAACAAAAAATCGCGTGCCAGGGGAGGGGGGGAGGGCAATTTCAACAGTTAGGGAGATACAGGGTGATTACTAAATTCGAGATGCACATTATAATTTAATTTTCATATTTTGATCTAATTAACGCAGCGACATAAAACTCCGACCAAACAACTACTCTCTTAATGCGCTTTGAAGCATGCCACCAATGTTAATCTACCTTTACCACTGCAGGTACAGTCACTTGCGAAAGTGAAAAAATGCTCGAAATTTTCCTAAAATTCACGTTTTTCCCAATTGACGCAAGGTGGCCTGAATCAATTCATGATTCTCGGAAGAATTCAGCAGTATGTATGTTATGACATGAAATAGACAGCAAAAACTGTCCTGATAGGAGACTGTGAATATGGTATAATATCATGTCTTATGGCTCCCTATCCCAACCCCCATGAGGCCTTCAACAAGCTGTGAATTTTCTGTACCTTTTACTTCATTTAGCTGAAGAATTTCCTTATAAGAAAAATGGTAGGATTATGGATAGGAATTAAAGCAAAACTTTTTACTTCTAGGCGCTACTCCTACCTTTTACTTCAAAGTAAATTCTTCATTTTTATAAATACAATCTATGTCGTTCTTTCGACTCCTTTTCCCATAATTTTAACAGTGTAGTCATTCATGCCATCCGACTTATATTTTGAGCGAATATTACATGTCCAATGTAAGATTTTCTGCTAGCAATTTAATGTGAACAAATTACCAAGAACGGCCTAGTGGGCTTAAACAGGGAAATTAAAAATTTAATTACGGGGTTTCGAATTTTATCCATACAGTAGCAATTGCAACCAGCAGTATTTCAAGAGTCCCGCACTCATTTCGTATGAAACCATCCACCACTCAAACATAGTAGAAAAGCAGCACTGTCACAATTCTTAAATCACGTGCATTAATCGACGCCCATGCCCTCAAAACAATGTAAATATAGCTTATCGCTACCAACGACTACTAATTAGAACCTCCTGCAATCTAGGGGGTGTACAATGTTGGCATTGTAACATGTGCGGAAGTTGCTCGACTCTAAAGGGTTTATCGCCCATTGGACCGTGAAATCAATGACGAAGTCAGTAAGCTCCTGGCATATTACGACCATACATTGGACGGACACTCAAAGCAGCCCTTTACCGTTTGCATGGTAAGGAAGGTAAATAGCAGATGAAATTTTTATCCGTGCAATTAGCCAAGCTCACCTTCAACTGCACCCGGGCGCTGCCAAGGGCTGAAAATGTGACACCCACAGCGAACGTCCTCGTTGGACGGAACTATATGGCTCCTCGGGTCGGGACCCTCTCAGTATGCCGCACGGTGCCTTGTCATTTTTAAGAGCAATTAAAGTGATTCCAAGTAATGGATCCAGCGTACGATGCCGGGTGAGATAAAACGGGTACTCTGACCAGCTTAGTCCCGGTGGCTATTCAGGGGATTAACTGCAGGAGTTATTTAGTGAGGGCATTTGCTGCGTCATTATTTAGAGGGATTATAATCACTTTCACGGTTGTTTGTTTAACGTTTTGGTGCGTAGACAGTTTTGTTAAGTTCATCGACTGCAGTGTTGGGCTTTATTTACGACACTTTGAAATTAGTGTTTAGGTTACGATCCAGAGTTTATGTTTATAACTACCCATTCAAGATCCTCGCAGATGGGAAATTTTAAAATTCATGTTTATGCATATTTACTTATATGTACCTACATAAGTTACCCCGTTTTAGAGGACCCCATGTTGGCTGTGTCACTGGTCTAGGTACATATGTTTTAACAATGTACCAGTGCAATCGTTCATCAATTATTTGTAGGGATGTGAAGTTTTTTCTTACGTCATATCGCATACATTATTTGCTAGGCATTTTAGTAATTCATATTGTGATGATGTCTGTGATATAGATTTAGATTATTTTAATAACTTGACTTATATTTCGGCTCAATGTTCAAATATTCATTTAGACGAGTGAACTGTTCTTCCTCACCTCACTACATCCCTAGTGTTATCCTTCCGTAGATGTAGTGGTTCACTTGCGGAGCCTCTTACTTTCCTGTTCAACTTATCCCTACGTACACCCCTTCGGATATCTGGAAATATTTTTATGGGATGTCCATTTCCAAGAAAAGGAAATATAACTCAATAGAAATCTATAGGACCATCGCTAAACTCCCACCTATCCCTAAACTTTTTGAGGCGATTGTGAAAGACTATTTAGCCTTCCTTCTGATTTCAGTAAAGCATTTGACAAGATTTCTCATAGACCGCTAATTTTTAAACTTCGACGACTTGGACCTCCCGAACTGAACTTTAATTCCTTGCTGCTTGCGCATACCAAAGAATCATCAAAATTTCAGTGACCCGTAACTCGGTAACCAGGTTTTCCACAGTAAAAATATTTTGTGTCTTTATGTTTTAATTAATTCTTTTCAATTAGAGGACAATTGTTAGAGCTCAATAAAATACTGTTCCTGAGATTATCTAGACGGTGGATAGTTTGATGATCTCCTAGGTAATAAAAAACTTGAAAAAATGTGGAATTTGTAAGAAACTCGAAATGACCTTTTTGACCTCTGAATGTTGTCTCCGCAAAACTAGGGACTCTATGGCTGGTGCAGACGAATAAAGTGCAAGCTCCAAACTTTCATTACAAGTACAAGCGCATACATTTCGGAAGTAGGTATTCCCAATGTTAGTTTACCCGGAGTTGCAAGGTCGGGGCATCGCGGCATTTCCGCATAAAGTTGAATAGACGCCTACACCTAGGGTGTTCGCACTCCTCAAGTATATTTGCACATTCGAATCGCTCCCCGCAGATGGGAAACACGGTGAGGAGTGAACATATAGGTAGCGTCGAGACATGCCCGGCCCGTTGTATTATGTGTAGTGTGTACGATGGCTAAATTGAGAGAGGCATGACAGTATCGCCACTAGAGGAAGGTTTTAATCAGGAAATTGACCTTCGTCTGAACGTATGCAAAGTTGTTGCCGCTGCCCAGTGCTGATGCGCTAGCCACGGCTTCAGTAGATCGGAGATCACCACGTTCACATCGCTCTCTCGCATCACTTGGTGGGTGTGTGGTGCAGGGAGTGAATCGTGTGACACGAGTGGAAGCGATCCCACAATGCGACCTGGAATTAGATTAGCCAATTGCCAGTTGAACTGATTTG
The DNA here is from genome assembly GCA_947538895.1 of Neoitamus cyanurus. Lineage (NCBI taxonomy): Eukaryota > Metazoa > Arthropoda > Insecta > Diptera > Asilidae > Neoitamus > Neoitamus cyanurus. Next base: position 38,285,629 of record OX384543.1, read on the forward strand.
GGGGAGATTCTTTAGTTGTGGTCTCCATTTCCACTTTGGTGCCACGTTTCAGCTTCGTGCTCCACAATGGCTTTATTGCTTTAGTTTAATAAATTAAGTTAATAGTGCAGTGCTAGAGCAATAATACTAAAGCATGTCATCTACAACTTGCAGCACAGTGATGGAAATGCCCACCCAGCACCCGCCGTCACCCATATCCTCAGGAAATATTCTAGTGTCGTCGGAGACGGTAAGTCACACCTCGTCACCGGCGAAGTCGTCACGTATTCTTCACTCAACGACGCAGTCCCATCGTGTCACAATCGATGAGAGCAAATTACCCCTATCAACCTCATCAACACACCACCAACTAGTAACAATTGCGACGGGGCCACCCTCCGCGAGCTCATCACATCACCACTTGACTACACCGACGGTGGGCGGCCAAACAGGACACCTCGCGCTGATGTATCACTCGCATCACCTCAACTATCCCATGCTCCCCATAGCCAGACGACCATCTCGACTTCCAGATCCACGCTATTCACCTGTTAAAGAAATACAACCGTAAGTTGCCTTTGTTAATTTATAACTCTCCCACAGCCTCCGGTGCCGACCTGGCCCACCCCCGCCCTCTTGCAATTAATAATTCAAGCGAATCCTTTGGCGAGTCACAGTCTTAAGTACGTGATCCTAGGCGCGCCTGGAAACAGAAAGAAACCGTGAATCCGTCCGGGGGCATATCTCATGCTAGACTCATTAAAATCTCGGTTGGCGCTGGCATGCATGTCTGCGCGCTTTTTTAAAGTAACGATTTTATTAAACGATGCGACGTCTGGTTTTGACACTCCAACGGAGGAGCACCGAGTCATCACGGCCGTCGCATACAGCAGCTTCCATGGCGTCGCAGCATTAAGGGATTAAATTAAAAAAAGAAAACGTCTTTAAAACTACCGCGCGTAAACAAATTCGACGCGTGTTTCTTTTCGCTCACTTGAAGTGGTCCAGCGATGCTCTTCCTCTTGGCGCGGAGGTGCGGGAAGTAATCCTCGAATCAATTTCGCGGGAAATTTCGTTCTTTTCGGTTCGCCAAGGAATTGGCTCCGCTTTGTGGGGCTTAATTGGGCGATTGTCGATACAGAGTTTCCGGAAGTTGTTGTCTCATTTCGCAAATGCCTTTTAAATCACAGATTTAAGCGGAATTCACTTGATCGCCTTTGTATTGCATACCGGAATAAGTACTCGGCCTGAATTTCGGTGGTAGAAATGGGCTTGTCGGAAATGCTCTTCAAATTGTTCAATTTGAGATAAGTAGAAGCGGTCTACGAAATTCAAAATAAATAATAAAATTTATGTAGTGTTAATTTGCATCGCCATATTACGGAGTTAAGTGCATTTTCATGTAACCGCCACAAACATTTATAAAATAATTAAATAATCACATTATTAATCATGTGATAAATAATTTCGAAATTGATTTTGAAGTAATCGTATTATATTATTATAGGTACTAGTGCATGGGCATGCTTCAGATATTACATCGCTAACAGAGTTGACACAAAATGATTTCATAATAGTTCCAATGGCCAATCCAATACATTGAAACCAAAATCCGATACAAATAAAAGTTGGAAATGTCTAGAGTAGTAACCGTGTAATCTCCGTGAACACGGAAGTAAAAGGAGTTCACAGGAAGTAATCGGAAAGTATACGGCAGTCAAGAAACCTGACAAACTTTTAACAACTCACTGAATTTTCCCTTTACAAAATATCTATGGACCGACATTTTCTTCTTTGTACCATGTATTTATCATGTACACGTACACAGTTTGCGTGTACACGGAGATTACACGGATATTACACCGGGATGGTATGCTACAGGTGTAGAGTGAGGTTATGGCTCTTTTAGTCATTTCGACTATCATCGACAAATGTGAGTTCCAATTTTATTATCTAGACTAGAGTTACCTTCGTTCCTTCGTTTGGTGAACGGTATCAAAACTGTTTAATTCGCATTGATAATAAGGTGGTGTTTTAGGCACCACCTCTGAATCATCAGCAGAGCTTTTTGCATTAGGTTGGAGACAGTCAGCGCCCCGAAAACCTACGAGTGCCTTTTTCATAAAGATTCCTTAAAGTTGGGAAATACGCCGCCATCTTGAATTCTAGACGGACGAGCGTACAACAGCTCACCAAAGTTTCATCGCAGTCGGTGAAGAACTTTCGGAGATTAGCGATTCAAGTAGCGAAATAAATTGGAGAGAAAATCACTCTCAGTTTTTCCCATATTTTCCAATTTTTCGGGCAAGTTTTGAAATTTTTCTTTCTCTAAAAACCTTATTCGGACAACTGCGAACATTTTTAAAAGGAAATTATCCAAATTGGTCTCTGAAATTTATCTCATTTAAATAAAATAATTATAGTAATAATTAGTGCTTACAAAATTGCATGTTCGTTTCATATGAATAATATTAATCTATTCAAAATTGAGAACCTTCCGTTAGAAGGTTATGAAAATATGAACTACGAAATATGCATGACCTGTTTGTGCACAGAATTCTTAATGTTGCACGCTAGAGTACTGTGCTCTACTATACTTTACAATGTACCATTTTTGCATTTTTTACTGAAGTAAAATTGTTACGTTGTGTCATTGAAGGCAGTCAACACTACCGAAGTGCACCTCAAGAGAACTCTGCATTCTTCCAAACAAAATAACAAAATACCAAAAAAGAAGCTTAAGCGTTTTTAAACGAGCTCGAAAAGCATAACATGGTTTTTGTATGGCCAGCATTGTGCACAAGTGCCATAGAGAAACTTCTGATTACCTCTAATGCAACATTTCTTGCATTTTGCACCTGGAATTGTTCTTTCCGTTCAAAAAAATAATTTTCACGTTTTATTTTCCCTTTTATATTCCAGCGGCGATGCATTAGCTACAACACTTTCAGCGCTCTACGGAAAACTGCTAGTGGTGATGGGAATTGCGTTTCCAATGGCAGAAGTCATCTCTACCTACATTCCGCCGTCATTCTACGAGGTAAGTGTATCTATGAAAGCCGTAGTTCTGTAGGGCTTCTGTACCAGGTAACCAGCCAGCCGCAGAGCACACACGACCCATTCGTCACTGGATTTCTTTTTGTGTCTCGTGCACGTGCACGTATATTCACAGGAGCACATAATTGTAAGTAGACACTTGAAAAAGGCGGCAGCAAATCAAGGGACTGCAAAAGAATGAAAAAAGACAATGCCAGGCGTGTCGGCAGGAGCCCACATGGTCTTTTGTGGCGGACGGAAATTTCACGTGCCCTCTGTCTTTGCTAGGGTAGGGCTCCTGCCAGAAGTCACAGAAGTCCTGTCGATTCCCTGTCGCAGTCAAGGGTACTGAAAATTTAAAGTCGCCCAAGCGGACGCGCTACCCGAACTGTGACTGTGGTATTGCGGCAGTCGGCAATGTCGCAGCCCGGTCTAACGGCAGCCGGGAGAGTCTATGACGATTGCCAGGGTTTCATAATTACCGGGTGATCCCTTCTCCTAATTGCCGCTAGTTGCGGGATATAACTCCGTACAAACAGACGCCATAACCTTTATTAGCTTAAATTGGTTTTAATTCAGATAAATTGAAATGTTCCGGTGAAGAAGTGGGGTACTGTAAACTGCACAGTAAAATATTTGCGGGGTGAACTGAAGCATTATACGAAAATATTTAATTGTTAAACGGTCTCGGGCTGGGATTCGTTTGGTTTATTATAGCCTAGTAGGGATAAAAATGAAAAAATATTTTTTGGGATGAAACTGCGAGAAAAAAAGCTAGCAGGTAAATTATTACGACAAACCCACTTGCTGATTTTTTGCATGCGCTTTAAGCACCCCCTCAGTGTCCCAAATGCTCAAAATTCTAAATTTTTTGGCGCGGCCGGGGGGAACGGGGATAACAGGTGCAAAAATTGTTTTTCAAATTTCTTGGCTTCTATGAAAAGTACAATAGAAGCCTCATCAGTATTCTTGTGCATGTAATACTAAAAAAATATATGTGTGCGTAGTTCATAGCAATAAATTAGTTTATAGGTTATTTACCATCGTTATGAAGATGTTATAAGCAGAAAAGATAAGACCTGGCTGATCTCCCAGTAATTTTCTACATAATTAATTCTTATCAGCATTCTCGTATTCGTAAAAACTTTAAATACCAAGGGGATGGACGGTATTTAGCACCGTTTAGAGTTAAAATCACACCGAATTGTCTACTGTAGAAAGTATTGAAGCCAACGCAGGACTCAAATTTAAGATCCTCTGCAGCTTAAGAGGACCCTCTAATAATTTTAGGGATTTTACTTTCGAAAGTTGAATGGATGTCTCTTTCAGAACTTTCTCGAAAGTTTTTATACATTAATAATTTTGCTGCTTAGGTTAAATTCAGTTATAAATCGCTTCTTGGAGCACCAAACCCTCTGAGATAAGCTTTCTTGTTGATTACAATAGTGAAATCTCCTTCCAACATGCTGTAGGGTGGTTGGTGCTTAACTTGCAATTAGTTTAGTTTTCGCAAACTTCAGAGTGTAAGGATATTGTAAGAATCTCTCGAGGGGTAGAATGCTTCAAGTATTTTGTGAGCTGGAATTTATCAAAGCACGGGACTGATATTTTATCCTCAGAAAATTAAGGGGAGGAGGTATTTCAGTGTCTATATTTTAATATCATGCAAGAGCTTGATTAATAAAGATGAAGATACTACTTGATTGCCGTACCTTATATTTCAGAGGATTGTGCAACAACATTTTGGGTAGTAGAAAATATGCACCAAATGAAAGAACTTTAGCCGCAGATATTTCAACTTTATCATAAACTACCTGACTCGTACCTGGCTTTGGCCGGGCTTATAAGTCTCTAACCGAGGTAGACAGGTTTTTACCTTCCTTTTACTTCCTGTCGAAGCAGTATATATCTAAATATATTTTTCTCTTCTCTTCAGATGTATGTAGGTATCTAGTGTATATACAACACTTTCAAAAATCTGGCCTAAATTTGAATTAACTCGCTAACATACCCATTCATTATTTTTAGATAATACAAGAGAAAAACGTGAGCACCGGCAGCGAAAGCGAAATTTTCTCGCGGAATTATAAACAATGTATTTTGTTAATTAGCCTCAATTTCAACTTCTGTAACTTTACTTATTGCATTTTATTGGTATAAACTTACAGTAAACAAAATGTCAGAACTATAACTATGAGTTTTTTTTCGGTTCTTGGCTTACTACTTTATCGTTTCTGAGAGCGCTTGAGCTACCACCCATCAGCGTTCTGACAATATTTTTTCTTTACTTATGGTATACAATTAAAATCTACCACTGTGTACATTTTCTTTATTCTTCTTTATTTCTGACAATTTCATCAACAAACTGACTGCGAATTAGTATAGCTATATAGTGGATATAGGCTCGACTTTTTAATTGGAACAAATTCAATATTACTTCTGGGTTGCGTCTATGTACCGAGTCATAGAAAAGCGAAGATGGGTATTCATCTTGTTTTCGTTTAGCGTTCAGTGGATTGTTTCACTGCCTCCCTCACTATGGAACCCAACTGCTAAATGTCTGAGGAGATGATGGCGTCGAATGAGCTACTGGGTGTAAAAATCTTGAAAGAAAAAGTAGAAGAACGACCACCACGATCACGCTTAGTATTTTGATGCCGCCCGTAAACATGAAGTAACCAGTTGCTTAATATCTCTCCCGGTAGTGTCAGTATCGGAGACACCTCAATAATTTTTTGGTAGTGAAAAATTAACACGTTTGACCGCCCACCCACGCTATGCGCCTCAACATAGCCTTCTGACTGATGGGCTCTAGCTTTCTGAATGTCATTAGAAACCTTTTAAGCACAAATCTCTACTATACTCGATCATTTCACTTTTATGTGGTCAGCTGTCCGTCTATTTGTTGTTAGTCGCGTGAACTATTTATAGAACAACAATTTTCAAATCACGCGAAGTGTGATTGCAATTTAAAGCTTCATGCGACTTCTCGACACAACTCCAAGTGTTAGTGGAAGTCCATTTGGTTTTAATTCTCTGAGGATACCAAGCTAAGGGACCAATTTCGATTATTGTTATCGTTCAAATGTAAATTGTTATCTCAATTTGGAATCAAGCAATTAACAGGCTCTCGAGCCTTATTTGGATGCAAGCAGTAGTTAACCTTACAATCTCAAATTACCTTAATTTCAGTGGCTAATTGCGGTAAGCCTTACAAATCTGTACAGCCTTATTCCGTAATTTGCCTTCAGCAAGAAAGCCTTAATATCCTGCAGAGATTTAATTACGCTGCCGTAATCAAATCGGCCACCTTCATATTCCCGCAGACAGGAAGTCCCCATGCGACCAAAGATAACACCGGATATGGCAAAGTTACTATTTTGCATCCGAATGGTGTTTACAGCTTCGTTTACGTAATTTTTGCATCCCTGCAGCCCCAGACAGGCTGTGGAATTATCACGTCTGGGACTTAATTATCCTAATGCACGCCAGCTCCAGTAGCAGGAGCAGCAAGTGTTGGTGCAGGCATGTCACAGCGATGATTTGCAGCGCCACATGCTCGGGGATTAATTTCAATTTAAGTTTGCACTTATGACGTGAAACTTTCGCGCTTCAAGGAGCGTCCAACTGTAGGAATTATCGATCTCCCGGCCGGGGATAAATCTGATACATTAATAACGATTAAGCGCGGGGGCAATTATTTTCCTGAAATTTATATGTTCGCCGGGCTGCGGCGGGGGGATAACTTGGGCGATGCCACCGGAAGGGCGCGATAGACTGCTGGAGCAATAATTAATCGCTCTGATTCAATTCCAAATCCCATCAACTCTGCTGCACGTTTGCTTTCACCCCGTGAGCTGTGCTCAGGCATTGGGTGGGCATATTTCAACCCTATTTGCGCCCTTCATTCAATTTGGCAGGGCTGCGGAGTCAGACCTATAGATGTACACGTGTAAGCGCCACGCAATTTACCAACGCTCTTGATACTTTCAGGGATTCTACCTTTACCTTTACATCGGGAGCATGCTGTTCCTCTTCTTCATGTACGCCACGTTGCTGTGGGGCCGTCCAAAAATAATTTCTTCAACCGGTAAGTAACACATGTCCCTTCCCACACATTCCTGCAATATGTCACTGAAATTTTCTGTACTTCGTATTTTGCCTGTTTTTGGAAACCACTACTAGTATGGTGAATTCATGAAATTCCCGGAGGAACCCTCCCTTTTTTGTAAATGCGATCCATCCCTTCCGTACGTGACTTATTCCTTTGTCTCCGGTACTCGAGAAGTCCTTACTCGACTTCTCGTCTCAGGAAGGGTGGCATTTGATTCCTGCTTCAGCTGGCGCTGTTGTTCCCAGTTTTCATCTAATGCGCAATAATAAACATTCGTCAAAATCTTGTCGACCACACTAGCGAGTATTACTTTCTCGAGGATAATTCCCTGCAGTACCAGGTGGCGAAGTGGACCCAAAAAAGCGCAAGTCCGCCCTCAAGGACCATCCTATGAATAGAGCTCCTTATGAACTACTAAAAAAAATCCTCAACGGCTCCTTCTTTTCGTCTGATTATTTTAAGCATCCTGATTGCAGCAATTTAAATATTTTTATGCTCCTCTCGGCAGGCAAAACAGGGAAGCGACACTCGAAGCAATCCTCGACAACCAGTGCCTCGGAAAGCATGGAGGAGTCTGACACGGAGAGTGGATCCTCCGACAGGAAGAGGGTGCCACCAGTGATTCAACCACGTCGGCCTTCTCTACTCGCACCTCTGGGGAGACAGCATCACTACGGGAGCTTTTACTTAAGGATGGGAGCCGTAGGTAATTGAATTTTATAAATTTTTAATTCACTACAAATGGAATTCAGGTGAATAACTAACGGCATAATGGTGCGTGTTTAGTTTATGAATATTTCCTACCTTAAGTGTGTTACGTGGGATAAAGCGACTGCTTCCGTTGCAAATTGATATTGCATGAATATGAGCAATTTTTAAGTTGCGTCCTTGTCGCTTGGAAAAGGCATTTTTTATTTGTGCTGAATTTACTTATAATAGTTGTGCAAGTAGAAACTCTGGAGTTGGATACATTTAAAAACATACATGAACACATCCAATTCGCCAGCCATTTTGAATATAAGTATTTTTTCAATAAAGTTGAAATTGAGCAAAAGAAAGCCGAGTTTCTACTTGCACACATAATATTTTGAACGCAACAGATTCAGTTTAAATACATTATGTACCTATAAGAGTAGCAGCACCATAGGGCACAGCAGGCTACTCAATTCTTTTGTACTGTTAAACGTTTTCCTCGCTTTAATCCGGCTCTCTTTTGTTTTGATTTTTTCCTCACAACATTTTGAATTTTCCATCTTAAATTTGTGAAATTGTGTATTATACTTTAAATCAGCGGTCCCAAAACCTTCGCGTGCAAACTTCTATGACCTTGTACTTGACAAGCATACAGTGAATTCAGTAATCACCAGTGTGCCACCTGTAATAAAAGTCGAATAACCCCATCAAAAAAATCACTTCAACACCGACTTGGCCGTAATCGGAACCGAACTCGGCGCATGCGTCGGCAAAACGATGCCTCCCAGTCTTTGGCTTTGGAGAGAATATTCCCCAAAATGGCCCCGCATGAATCCTGATAGCTTTTTTTCTTAAAGCGTGCTTTTCTTCGATTATTACTCAAAAGATAAAAATAAATGACGCAATTTGTAGAAAAAGAGCCAAACTATTAATGTTATAAATTTACCTTCTATTAAGGGCGGGGTAACGTATTAAAAAAATTTAATTTTAATTTTTTTTTTATTGTTTCATATGATTGTACAACATCTTAAGATTGTTGTGTCAACATTTCAAACAAATCGGAGTAAAACTAACTAAGATACAGAACTTTGAGCGTTTGTTGCTTTCATGTATACTACTCGATTTTCAGGTATGCAAAACTTTAAAGCGATTTTCTGACGCTTGTCATTTTTAAAACCGGTGAACAGTTTAGAGCAAAATCTACTCGACCGATTGTTTTGAAATTTTGTATACAGCTTCTTTACATAAATGACCAGGTAACGCTGGGAGCTTTTTTTGTTTTTTTCATAATTATAGATTTTACAATAACAAATAGGTTCATTTTTTAGACGAAAATCGGTGTTTTCACTTCTAAGTGTCAGCAAAACTTGAAAAATCGAAAAAAAAAAATTTCCTCCCAGGAATACCTTTGGAAAGCGGTTATCTAATGACACATTTTTTTTTTTTTTAATTCAGATGATCCACTCTTCAGTAATATTGTTCACCGACAGACAACTTTTTTTCGAGGCGCCTCCGAAGAATTGCTGCCGTCGGCTTAATTATTTATATTTTGTTTTAAAATATTAAGGAAAATATTGCTCACAGGTTGTACTATAATGCTGCGATCGACTAATTAAATTTGTATTGCCTGTAACGTCTGGAAAAATTCTTGAAAAAGGGCCCTTTTCACGCCGAATTAACGTTACCCCCCCCTTAAGGAACTTGTATTTGTGTTTACCAAGGCCTTTTTGGATCTGCCATAATTTCCATAGACCTGGCACGTCAATATATGTACATTCAGCAAATATCAAGATTGGCGTGTTCACGCAGACAGACAATTCCTTAATGATTTGGAAATTTGCTGATAAATATCTTAAAAGTGGAAATGAAAATATTTGAGTACGAAAATTGCAAAAATGTTACAGCAATAGGGATTTAAAAAATATTTCAAAAGAATAGAAAAAAGATATCAAGTAGGTACTGTTAATGAGCCTTACCTACATATAACGCCGATATGTACAAACGTTCATCCCCAGAAAACTGTCGGAAAAAACAATACATCAAAGTATTAATTGGAATACAATTCATAAACGAAAAATATGGCAAACTTTATTCTAAGAAGTTCTAAATTTTGGAAGCAGAATTACCAACCATGGAAGACCCTACGTATCGACTGTCATAGAAATTCACTAAATAATTATAATTCATTTATTGAAAATTGTACACAAGATTTGCAATCTTCTAGAGCTAGGGTACATAGTCGAAAGACCCAAAAAATATAAATGAAAATTGGAATCAATTTCCAAAAGGCTGACAGAGATGGTGCGAAATAATGGTGAACCCATTAAGTACTGTGTTAGCTAGCCGTAAGGTAATTTTTTCATTGTTTTTAGAAATAAATTCTAAGATTCGTTTACAATCATGAAACAACTTGTTTACCCAATTTTTTAATATTAAATTTACTGATTTAAAGAAAAAACAGTAATTCAGACCTCTTTTAGAATCAGTTTAATTATCAAAATTTGCTTGTTAACTTGGCCTAATTTTTTTCTTTTTAATTGACAGTTTTATTTCTCTTATTTGTCTTTTATTACATTTCCTTATTTTTCATATTTTCCAACTTTAATTAATATGTGCCTTTTTCTCGTTTCATATTCTTTTCCGTAGCTGCTGTTAACAGAAATCTTCTGCCTAAAACCTATAACTGTTTTCTTACTTTAACAATTTCGTAATTAATTATTTTTCGTTTTAAGCCTTCGGAATTGGCAGCATGATATACTCTGGGCTGGAGTTCGGCCAATACTTTGAGCTGGAACGAGATACCAAGTGCCATAACGTGATGCTAGCCCTGACACCAGCCACCAGAATGGCCTTTATTTTTATCCAAATGTATTTCATATTTTTGAATAACGAGGTGAGCCATAGCCACCCCCGTGAGGTGCCCCGTCAAAGAGCCCTGCCAATTAACACATGCAATTTCCTCTTTGTAGCAAATCAAAGTGTATCGTCACAAAATTTTAGCACGTTTCGGCCTCATGCACATGATTGGCACGAACCTTTCTGTATGGCTGAATGTCCTGATCCAGGAAACGAAGCACGAAATTCTGACGTTTTACAACCCGGAGAACAGGACGCTGAGGATATCCCACCGTCTAGGTAAGGGTATTTCTTTGAAAATGTCGCTGTGAATTATTTCGGTAGAATTATTCAGTCCTCCCTCTTGTATTTTAGGGAACCGAATGCAGAACCTGGAGCACTCGGCGCACGTGAGGGTGGCGCGAGGCCTTAAGGGACCGTACCAGATTTTCGAGTGCCGACGAACGAACATCATAGGAACACTGGTCCAAGACGCGTCACCCTTCCTGTTCCCGTGCACCATCGAGTACTCCCTTATTTGTGCCGCTATTCTGTACGTTATGTGGCGGAGCATATCACGACCAACGACCCAAGCCCCCGTGCGTCTTGAGAGTGGTCACTCGCCTTGCAAGAGGTCACCGCATCACTACTCGGTGGACTGCGCTCGAGCACACAAGGGCCTTTTCATCGGCATCCTCATCCTCGTACTGACCATAATCTCATTAATCCTCTTCTTCGTGCTGATCTCACGTCCGGAGTTTGTCAGTTTGGCAGTGACGGAAGTCACGATATGCGAGCTGACAATCTATGCGACAGCGACAATAGCTACTCTAATTGGAATGGTCCAAGTCAGGCACTTGCAATACGATGCGGCGAGGAGCTTCCAGTTGGATGACATCCTGCTGGTGGGTGCTCAGACGGGCTCCTTTTTGTACAGCACTTTCACCGTTATCGGGGGCCACTTCACCCTACGACGGGACACCATCCTGGTCCTGATCACAGCCCTGGCATCAATAGTCCAGACAGCTTGCCAAACAATGTTCATTTTGGATGCGAGTCGCCGACAGGCCGTCAGTCCCGAGCATATTCGCAAGAAACCCGGCCGGGAGATTGTCACATTTATGCTCGTCGCGAATCTGGCAATGTGGGCTATTAGCACGCTGGAGAAGTCGCGGGCGGAGAGCCACCCGATCCAATTGAATTTCTACGGACTCTGGGCCTGGACCATAATCACACACGTGTCCATGCCATTAGCTATATTTTACCGCTTCCACAGCACGGTCTGCCTGTGCGAGATCTGGAAGAGGGCGTACAAGCTGAAGCCGGCGTACATGTGAGGCCCTGCGCGGCACGATTGCCCCCACGTCTACAGTCTGGACGTACACTAGTTGCGAGGTTTATTCTTGGTTCTGTACAAATTGATATCCGCCGACACTCCCTGTGTTACGCAGTCTTCCCCTCGGCGGCGGCGACCGGTCACACCGATTCTTTTCAGGACTTCTATTGTATCATACTAACGTGGTTATCGTTGTACCCTAGCAATGTAATAAAGTTTCGTGTAAAAGTCATCTAGCGTAGGTAGGGGATTAAGACGTGGAGCCCGATGGCGTGCACTCTGCTCTCCAACAATAGTCCTACTGTCTCATGTTATAGTCCGAAGGAGGCTGGGATGATGATGATGTGATTTATCGTCCAAAACCCTGTCGCTGAGTTATCTGGGAGAAAAACTATCAATTCATCAGAATGGACAGACATCCCTCGACGACATGAGGGCAGGTCTTTTGTTTGGATTAACTGAAAATGTTGTTGGCTTGTACGACTCCCAAAGCGAAAGGCGCTCTGGTCAAAGGAGAATAAACAAGGCTTTCATTTGCTCCTAATCAAATTGTTTTTCGAGCTCTTCATGTTCATTTGTAATTCTCTGATGTTGATGTTGGTGCTCTGAGCCCAGGAGATTATTAAAGCATTGTGTACAGACTTATCTTAAATTATGTGCAGTTTTTGTAGACTTACTTGAAATGATTTGAAAATTCATGGCTAGTTGATAAAATGTTACATGACCTAAATACGAAAATGGCTCAATCAAAAGGCAGTAATTTTAAATATAATGACCCTTATTCCAATATACCTGTCGACTCAACTAAAATAGTTAACAAACGAAGTGGCAAATGTCGCCAATTAGAAACAATCATCGATTTCGATGGAACTTCTAATATCACATCGATTCGAAATTTGTCGTAAGGTAACGTAATGCCGCCCACATGAAATTCTTTATAATGTGTCACTGAAGGAATCTGCGGATTTTAAAATTCTCAATATTAGGTAGGGCTGCAAAAGAGGTGATACTGGCCTACCCTACCTGCCTGCTCATACAATATTAGTTATTATTAGAGTATCGAATAAATTTAAAGAAACAAATTAATATTTCAAAATCTCAAAATAATGATATTACATATTGGCACTCTAAAGGAAAACATAAAGTCATAGCTGCTTTTTGGAAAATTAACACACTCAACGTTATCACATTTTAAGACCGGACTAAACTAAGGAACCAACCAACCATAAAGAAAGTAATTAAAAATACAATTAAACTAATATTTGGTGTGACCCCTTAACTTTTTAAAACTGCTTGGCAACTTTTTTGCATACATTCAATTAGCTTATCTATACGTCCTTGAGAGATTTCACGTCAATTTTTATCATATTTTTGAATTCTTTGAAGAAATCCTTATGGTTACGACATATTTGTCCTTAACGCTTTTCCTTTCCGATTTCGCCTAGATTTGAAATGCGATTAAGATGGGACGATATTTTGAGATACAAAAAAGATTTTAACATTTGCAGTCGTATACACTTGCTAGAATTTCCACCTTAGCTTAAGTCACCATTGGATTATCTAATTCCTTCTATGTTTTAAATGGTCCCACTCCTCGATAAGGAAAACATCTCTCTCAATTACACTGGTCGGCAAGGATTTACTCCTTGAAATACCTATAAGTGATACCGATAGTACTTTTTCTATAGGTACATCACGAATCTAAAAACGAAAACAAGGCACCACGTATAATTTTTAAGAAATTCGTTAAAAGTCAACAATCCGGTTTTGAGTGATTTTCCTAAATTCATAAAAACTGTTTTAGGCGTTCGAGAAATTTAAGATATGGCTCAAATGATAGGGTGAAAAATAAACTATGACAATAAAATATAATAAACCTTAAAGCTCAACAATTTTGTTCACTTGAAAATGTTTTTGTATACATACATGCGCCAAATGAAGCGTAACCATATTTTCCAACATGAAAGTACAACATGCTAATCAAAATCCAAGATTTAGAAATATTTCGTAGAGCTTTGGGATTTGTTGTATTTTTAAGCAATAGTTTAAGGTTTAAGCTTTCATTTGAGGTTCATATCGCTATGTATAATGTTTGATTATATGGTTATAGAACCTTGCTTTTGACATTTTAACACTAATTTTCTCATCTTAGAGAACATCCACAAAGCGAACAAGTCCTAATGGAATATCCATAGCTTTTCTCATATCATAGCAATTGGATGTTATCCCTTTTAGCGGTAATATATGTAAATATAGCTTTACTAGAAATTCAGTTCATTAAAGCAGCTCAATATACTGCTCATTCCCATTAGCATACAATACATATAATAAGCGGGAAAGGATTCGCTATGATTTACCACGAAGCGTGTAACAATCGCATTAAATGATAGAGTCAAGACTGTTAGTTTAACCAATCCACTTTCAGTTAACCTATACTGCCCTATAGCATTTGCTCCACATCTTGTTAACATATCAATACCATAGACATCTGTTCTCTTCTTGAGGTAGTTAAGGCAGGGGTAAAGATATCCAGCCTATTCAGCAAATATTTAGGTTCAATAATTTTTAATTAATTTATTAACATTTTCTTTAAGGGTTACATATTTCCAGCCTAAAATGATCGAGATTTTGCATACTATATTATTTATATAAAAATTCAAAAAACTCTTCATATTTGTTATTCTATGTCATCTAATCCATCTACGCAAAAATTATATCTTAGGTTTGTATGATAAGCGGCGTGAAAGTTTAATTTATGACATCCGCTTTGATACGGAACTTTAAAAATGAGAAATTTGAAATTCGATCCTGTACTGTTACTTGTAACTTGAGCGCAATAGTTTTCCTCTTCAATAAAATGAAGAGACAATGACATCTAATCAATTGTTTCATGTATATTAACTATTTCGTTTAACATGAACTTTGTGTTCAATATGAAGCAATTTTCTAAGTCTCCTAATTAATTATAGTTCTACATATCAGATATTTATTAAGTTTAAAGTGGTAACATTAAATATTTTATTTAAAACTGTTGTCAACGTATGTGTATTTGTGCACGTTGTGTTTCATGCATAGTTTTCTGAAAATATTCTCCTTCCTCTCTATGTTGTGTGTTCAAATTAATATTTATTTTGAAAGTTCGGCGTTGTTACACATTTATATATTAAGTATTAATTAATATTTCTGATATAATTTAAGTAAGCTTACCACTAAAAAAAACCCTATTAGAATTTATATATAATTCGGCTCATATTTAAAAATTTGAATTGATGAATCGTATAATTTATGACATTTGTCACCTTTTCTTACTTTTTTTTTACCTTTTCTTCCAAAATGCATATAATATTTTGACAGCTACAAAGCAGAAGAATTTAGCATTAACTTAAAATTTATTAGAATTGAAATCCAGCTCAGTTCAGTTCAATTATTTGCGACTTCAAACTATGCATTCAAATTGGTGAACCTGCGTTTGCTATCAGATGTAAAAGCAAACTCGTAATGCCATCTTTTGTATTTTTCTGAACTACATTCAACGGGAAAGCTTTTAAAAGTAAACCATAGGAATTTGTAGTCGCAAGTATTTGTGAGATTGTACTTGAAAGCGGTGAATCGAAAGCTAATTATTCTGAGGAAGAAGACATAAAATACTTGTGATAACTGTCCTTGTCAGTGGAGGTTTTTATCTTGTTCACTATTCCTTCTGCAAAAATGCACTGGTCTGATTCTCCGGAAATATACTTACGCAGCACTGTGAACATACCCAATAGTAATATAGTAATATTTGAAAAAAAAATTATAAATTGCGTGTAAGACGTAGAGAGATACTTAAGTTTTTTCGGTGTCAATCAGATCCGGAAAACAAATTTGGTATCTATGATACGGTAAAATATTTTTTGTGAAATTTTATAGAAGTGACTCTTACATGTCTTTAATTAAAGAATGAAGTCCTATAATATGGGTCAGTGTCTAGATTTAGAAAATGTGTTTTTGCGCAGTATTCCTCTAAATGGAACAGATTGGTAGATTTTAAAAATTAGTCGAGTTTTGCGGAAAATCGAAAGCAAAGTGTACATGGTGTAGGATTTCAATCAAAAAGCAGTATGTACATCCTGAATGCATTTTTCTTTTCGCAGAAAATGCATAAATCGTCGCATTTTTTCTCGACTTTATAATTATATTATCCTTATCAAAATGAACAGCTTGAATTAGAACCCAGCTCAAACTACACGTTGCACTTCTTTGTCACATCATCACATCTCCAACAACGTCAACTTTATTTTTACATTTACAATTATATTTGATGACAGTAAAATATTAATAATTATGAATAAAGCATATTCAAGTAAGAACTTCTTGTCACAATATTCAAATAATGTTAAACAAACAGTTTACCTGAGCAGAGCGCACGTCACCTAGGCAAATTTTGTGCATATTACAAAACAAACGATCGTCAGCGAGTGCCATTTTCATCTATCACATTTATATCTGCATTATCTAGACTTATAACTAAATGAAATCTGTGTAAATTCATCTAAGCAAATTACTACTCTTCTTCCACTCTCTTTTCAAATAGCGAAGGCACTGTCCACATTTTTGTCAATCGTTTTTTGATAAAATCATTGAATTTATATCAGTACGTTTTTCATGTATTTTTACGTACACACCTAATACGCGTAGACGGAGACTTTTGTAAATTTTTATACAGCGAAAGCAATAAAAAAGCACCCTCTTTTAACATACCGTTTATTTTTATACGTAAAAAGACATATACAACTGGGAACAATTTTGTAGTATTACTCAGCTGACCTTTTACTGTAGATAAGGCAAGTTGTAAGAACAATAAAATCAGGTGGAAAATCAAAGACTTTTTATAAGCAATTTTTTCGTTTTGTTTTTAAGGACTGTAGCTCATGTAATACAAGTAAACGTAATGAAATTTCTAAATTAAGCATACACAAAAATTTTCCTATCTCGTCGCATAACTAAATACTCAAAACAATTTTCAGATACATACATACTAGGAAATTTGTTATTGCCTTACAGCAATATAGGAATTCTGAACAGCTATTCTTGGGCAAATCAAAAGTGGTTAAACCAATTTAAACTTTTCCATAGAATTCTCCCCTCTCACTTATTCAGATATTTAGAAAATGAAAATGAAAAAGAAAAAGAAAAACAAAAGTGTACAAATTTTTATAAACTAAAATATAAAAGTCCCACTGATTTTATCAACAATACATTTCTATCAAAAAGTTTTTACATAAAATCCATAAAAAAACGTTTTATACGATTCAACTTTTAGATTAAATTATTATGCTTAGTGATACGATTTGTTTTATCGAACGAATTATGGTGTAATAGTGTGAGAATTGTACATAGAGTTTAGGTCTTAATGACATGGATAACGTATATTAATGTGGAATATAATATAACTGTTTAAAAGTGTACGTTTTGTTGATATTTGTTAATGCATACATTATTCAAAATGTTTTTTATTTATTGCTAGTGTATACTTTTATGATCGACTTTTGTGGTTACCTTTGAAACAAATTGCCTCACTTGAGCTAAAATATTAAACAGTTTTCAATTGAATCGAAAGCAGAATGCATATTTTTGGCTGTCTGGTAAGGGTATGGGTATGCTCATTTCGATAAATCTTCACAGATGGAACAGATTTTGATTAAGATTTTAAGCAACAATTTAAAACTACAGGTGTACCATAATACCTACGTAAAACAATTAACGTACAAAATAAACTTTTTACAGCAAAGCACAATTTTTAACTTTTTATTGTTCGACAAAATCTAACATTGTTGGGATACTTTTTTTGATATTTTTGAGTTGACGCAAATAAAGGCTGACTATGAAATCGTTGCTCATAATCTTATAGATTTGTTTGGAAATTTTTTCGATGTTTAACAACATGTCATATTACTTATATTATTTGTCTAAAAGACTTAATTCTCATTAATTTTATCAAAAATATTTCATGGAATAAGATACACTATACATTAATAAATTATACACACTAGTGTAAACTTAAGCCGACAACCTTACGTTTAGGGACAAAAATCTAAATATTGAAATCAAGATTTTTACAAAATTCAACATTTGGCCTTTTTAACATTTTTCACAACAATTCGTATTACCTTTAAGCATATGCTTTATGCAAATTTTCAGAAAATTCATTTTCTTCCTAATACATGAATAATCCGTGATAAAAATTGTTGTTCGCCAATAGCTTCTGTTTGGTGCAACAATATATTAAAAATAATTGAACTTAAAAAATGCAATATAACTTTAGGCTTTGTTCTGATCAATTTCCTTTACTAATAGAGAAATCATAATATTCGTGTGTTGTTAAGGAAAAAAGTACAAAAGAGGAATGAATGATGAAAACCCTTTGTTGAGTCTGCCCAACCCTTACTATTATTAAAAGTTAATACCTTCAAAACTAACAATATACCTAATGTAAAACCACCTGAATGCTTTAAATGAATTTTTGAAGTTTAATACTTTATTAATCAAGTCATGTTGCCAAAATATAATTTAAGTTAATTAATTGTAGCAAGTTTCTCATATAGTTTTGATATAGTTTTCTAGGTCAAGAGTTTATCAAATCTATTAGACTCTACGATTTATAATTGTAACGTTAAGCATTAAACTAAGTTGCTGTGTTATTTTTATTACTTATATTTCGGTTGCAATGTAAGAGCAATAATTCGTGTATAAATGCCAAAAAAAAAAGAGTAAAACCAAAAAAAAAAACACATTTAGTTCGGAAAAATAAATATATTATACAAGTTTTTGATATGCCTTTTTCGAGTTATTCCTTCCCAATCATAGTCAATGCGATATTGCAAGATTATTATTATAAACCTATTCTTATAATTTCAAAAGTAGACGCTAATGGAGTGGAATGGTTGTAAATCAGTTGGTGAATCATAAGTAGCTAGTGTAACAATCAGTTTGATCAAAAACTGTATTCTACAAACCCATTATATTTAATTCGATGCCTTTTAAAATCTCCAATGTGCAGATACACAATACATTTTCTATCGTATTGGAATATTTGTTTTGTCTCATTTGCAATCCAGCTTTGCCGAAATTTTTTTAAGAATATCCAGTTATTTCTAATATGCGGAAACTACTGAACCAATATTGATTGGATATTCATAGCTGGAATTCAGCAGATCTTCGGAATATTGGAATTTATAAAAATATGAATTAAATACAGCGACTAAAATTTCTCAACACAATTGGTGTGTTTATTTGAGGCAGCGGATTCGGAATTTTGTATGAGTCCGTCATACTTAGAACTCCTTGTCTGTTGTGGGTTAAACTCAAAATGTACTTAACCGATTGTGATCGGATTACTTCAGTTGCTTAGCATGTGGTTTTTAATATTATGGTAGTTTTCAAAAAGTTATGGTGGCATAAATTTTACATTTGCATACGGTTCAGTAACGCAACCAGCAATTTGTCATTTGTTTACAAATCCGTCTATCCATGCAATCTAACCGTCACTTTATTGGCATCTTTGCAACTAAAATGAGAAGCTTGGATATAGTTTTCGTTACAAGGAATATTGTTTCTTTTCTTTTTTTTATCATGCAGCTACTGTTTAACTTTTTCTAAGTCGAAGTACGTGTGATAAATTTGTTAACGTCTTTATAAGACCAATAATTCATCCACGGTACCAAGGTTTTCTCTCTAGCTGATGATTCTTATATGTCAAATTTGACATTATAAGCGGTATGCTTAAAACACTTCAGGACTTTTTAAAAAAAAAATTTAGGTGATCCGGTGCAGCATTTTTTCTTGTGTCTAGACCAGACAATATAGCCTCAATTTCTTCAGGTTGAATTGGTCTCAATATAATATCCACATTATTGTCCTTCTTATGGTGATTTTCATTAGTCAACAATGAAGGTGAAATATTTAATATATATCGAGCAAACATATTATGAATATCCTCAGGCTTCTCAGATCGTTCATCATTTTATCTTAATTCTTAAAAAAGACAAGTAGTTTGAAAAATTAAGCAATGCTTTCTTCATAAATGTGGTTTGCAGATAACTAAAGCTAGCCTTTGATATGCAAATAAACTTTACGATATTTTTAGCTTGGCACAGTTAACATCACAATGCTTAGGGGGTTTTTTTAAAATTTAATTTATACATTTTCGGAATATATCGCATACATGACGGACATCCAGACATCAGGCATATGCTATGGTTTCATCATTCTGAACAATTTTTGCATTTATCTCGTAAGAACTGAAATAAAAGATGCTAAATTATCGATGGAGAAAAATATAAATTTTACACGGATATCACCTGCTTCACCTTCAGAAATCGTCCTCCCAAATAATTCGAATTTCATTATACCAAGTCCAGCGGCAACTCACAATGGTGATCGTACGCATCGTTAGCTCGTTTCCATCGTTTGCATCGACTCATTTGGTTAGGCCTTAAAGTTTTTACGTTTATTAATATTTCTTCACCAAAAAAAGCAGACTTTCTATTACCTACAATACTTTCATTCCTTTTCCTCTCTCCTTCTCCTTCATAAAGAAATTACACACAATTTCTATAATATATTACGCATACAAGATAAAATAGAAATCATTACAGTGTTCAAATAATTTATTGCCAAATAAATAAATAATAAAAGGACGGCATTTTGGCTTTTAAAGCTTAGACAATATATTTAAAAAAAATACTAGATTGAGATCTATTCGTATCTATAATACTGTTTCAAGGAACGACGAACGAAATTGTGTATCTGGAAGTTCTTCGGGTCCTTCATTTAAAGATTAGGTTTCTGTTGACTTGTTTTTCCCATCATCATATTTAACAATTTCACAACTCCTGTTTTTATTAGAATTTTATTGTTATGTACATATGCAGCAAAAGAAGCAGTTTTGCCGTAATTTGTATCAGAATAGAAAGGGAAAATATAGTATAACCTTAATTTTAAAGATGTGATCACTTTAAGTGGTATATTGGGACAACACGAAAAAATGTTTAAGATACGACTTAAGAAATATGAATTGTTGTACATTCTACAAAGTCGCGTAAGTGCTAGTCCCTTACCTAAATTTCCTAGCGTAAATCATTGCTATCATGACAAGTAAAATTCAAATTCCGGATTTCATCGATTAGCTTCTGGCATATTATCGAGAGAAAAAGCAACGGAACAATAGCATCTGATTATATCTTTTTGAGCTCTACAATGGACACTGACAATCGATATTTTTTCTTCACCTGAAAGGGCGTAGCGTTTTTATGCCTCGCACTGTAGGCAAAGAAAAAGTTAATTCGAAAGCATAGAGTCCAAATAGCCTTATTGGGGGTACTTTATATCCTAACGGCATTCTAATTACAATTCAGTCAAACGTGCTCCCTAACGGTGCTCGGGGAATATAATAACGCTGATGGTTTTGCGGCTCCCTAAAAAAAATGGAAAAAAGCATAACAATAATTTCATCAGTCACGCAGGGAAGTGGCGGGCACAACACAAAAGGAGCTCTGGGGCGCTTGTTGCTGGACAAATCCCAATCGCTACATGAAAAACAAAGGGAGCTGGTAATTAGGGATTATAATGAAAAACCACCAGAGATCGCGGGTTACCGGCAGTAGTTGCAGAGCGCTAAAAAAGTGCATAAATCTTTCTTATCGGATTATCAGAGCGAAACATGTAATTGCTGGAGCGAGACCGGCGGATTGGGCTTTATCCCGGGCCGTGACAAATGCATGCATCCCTGGGAATAGATTATGGGTATCCTTGTTGCACTCAATGTGCTCCAGTTTTCTCCAAGGGCTTTACAAAAACCCGGAAGCAGTGCGCATGTCACCCCATCCACCCCTTTGGGCTCCCTCACTTTGTGGACAAATATTGATCGGCTAATTACCACCCTCTCATGCGCGCCGTCAAAACATCCACCAGAGAGGAATGCAAGGACTTGCTCCTTTCCTTCTAATGTGAGTGAACAGAGCGCGCAAGGAACTCGGCTGGCGCGAGTTGCCGCGGGGAGTGCGGGTGGTGTAAGTTCTCCAGAGGTGATTGCACTCCCGAACATTAAATCCACCAAATCGTGCCGGATTCCTTCTGGTGGTGGCAGCCTGTGCGATACAACTAGGACATTTGTCGAATGCTACGAGAATGATGTTCCCGGTCCCTTGAAGCTTTCTTCGGATTGTTTACAAGTTCAACTCCTTGCTTGATGGACTTTCTGGGACACGATGGATTCTGGGAGCGAACTTCCTTCAACTGATAACATAAGAATTCGCTTAATTCGCGGCAAATGACCTCTTGAGAAATCTGTAGTTCTGCCCTGACATCTTCAGATTTGGTCCTTCTTTTGTTTATTGTCGGCGCTCTGAATGCCTTTATGCCGCAATGCATGTGGGCTTCGTGGCATCTTGATCACAACATACATACATGTGTGCATTTGTACATGGGGCTCGACTGCTTTGCGACCTCAGGGTGGGGCTGGCAGCTATTGTCAAAAAATTAATTACAGCGATTTTCACATTTGTATGCATTTGGGCTCCAATTTTCCACATTCACCCGTTTGCTGTGGACCGGGTCGTGGATATGCAAAATGAAAGAATGACACTTTAGAGAGGTTTCACAACATAAAAGATCAGGAACTGCAGAATTAAGGGCATCTCTTTATTCAAATGCATCGTACATTTTTGCACAGTTACGAGTACGTCCTGCTTTTTTTTGTTTTAGAAGGATGATTTTTTAGTACGTCGCGTCGTATGGAGGCAACGTAATTCTGTATATTATGAAACACCGGTTAAGTGCGTGTTGACATGCATGAAATTAGAGTTTCGTAGTAATTTCATAACAGAAAATGTTGTTTTTAACAAACGGTAAATAATTACGATTTGGTTATCTACAATCGGTTTGTTTTCGTACATTTGCAACACATATTATTTTAAAGATGACTTTAATAGCTTTAATTGAAAATATTTACTCAGTGCTACTTTCGAAATTCGTTTTGAATTTTTAGGTCCCTCAATTTGAAAGGTAACACATTGTAATTTACTTTGTTGGCTCATAATACCTCGCGACTCAACTCTAAAAAAGAGAACGTCAGTAGACCCGGTATTATGGGTCGGTATGGGTATTTTGGGAATTTGACGACATTTTTAAAGAACATGTTTCATGATACAACGGTCGCCTTTCGCCTACTAGAAATCGCGCTGTGCCACCAACTTACGTCAGTTTAAATCATGGCACGTTTAGATATTTGTGTAGAGGATATTATGCCCTTTTCCATTAACTTTGTTTCAACTCGTTGTCACATGATGGAAATATGTTCGGAATAACATTTGCAAGAAAATCGCTGTCTCGAGGATTTCCGGAGGATAAGAGTAGCTGCTTTGGAAAAACGCTTTTACTCTATCTAGCACTCTGAGAAGTTTCCTGGTACAGGCTGAATAGCTGCCATTCCCTTCTTAACTGTCTCTTTTTCTTTATGAGATCGTCAACATGGTTTGAGGAAACTCTTTTCGGTTTTTTTTACGTCTGTAAATAGAAGTAGAAGGCTTGGCTGCTTCAGTTAGAAGTTGGGTAAAGGCGGCTACTCATGTCCCAATTTTACTGGCAATCAGCTTTTAAAGATTGATCTACTATTATATAGACTAAAGCGAATGAAAAAAATTTTTCTGAAAAAAAAACAGTTTTACAATTCGGTATTTTCACAAGAAAAATATTAAAAAGTTCTTACTTGTTCAAAAGTTCAATTGCATAATTCTGACATATTTTTTTTTGTCGTGAAAATGTCAAAAGTTTAATTTGAAAAAGAAATTTAAAATTCAGATTTTTTAATATTTCAGGGTTTAAAGTGGTTAATTCTAGGTTTTTGCAAATATCTTATTTGTTGAGAAAATTAGTTATGGGAACAATGGAGCTTATTTAATTCTGCACAAAAAAGCTTCATAGACTTTTTCAGTCACATTTTATTCGCCCAACCCTATCATTTGATACTCATATGAAGGGGGTTATGAAGAAAAAGGTAATTTGGGACCTAGAGCGGCCGCCAAATTAGGATTAGAATGACGTCGTATAGCATATCGTATTCTACTCACAAAACTCTTTCATTTGAAATTCAATTCAAGGGTGTTGCGAAGAGTAGATATTCCACTATCTTGGGGCATCCGCCATATTGGATTTAGAATAATACTAGATACCCTGACTTACACACGTGATCCAAATTTTAACTCAACGTGTGTGCTGGAAGTGGGTGAAAAATGAGTTATTAGATTTTCTTCGTACACTAAAAGTATGCAATTTTAGAATAGTGTATTTAAAACGTTCACATATTTAATTTTAATTACATTGAAAAACGCGAAAGTTTTAACAAAAAAAGGTAATACGTACTCATAGATAAAAGCAAAGTTTAAAGACTCACTATCAAGTTTAAATTACCAATAGCTTCTATAAAATAAGAAGATCAAAATGTCTCTTTTATTATCGTCAACAGTATTTCTTTAGGGCATTGAAATTAAGTACAAGCCCAGATATCTATCATATGAACTTTAT
The DNA here is from genome assembly GCA_947538895.1 of Neoitamus cyanurus. NCBI lineage: Eukaryota > Metazoa > Arthropoda > Insecta > Diptera > Asilidae > Neoitamus > Neoitamus cyanurus. Next base: position 38,310,183 of record OX384543.1, read on the forward strand.
TTCGATTGAGTGCAATAAACAACACCGACAATTTGCTCTGCTATATTTCACTTCAAATGCAGGCTTCATTTCTACTTTAGCAAATAAAGTTTAAATTGGTTTTGGTCATTATTTCCGCTTCCATTGGTAAATGTCCTTTACTTGCATTGGACCTTAATGTACGAAATAACGTTCCGCAGGTTGTTTTGAAATTGTGGCCATTTACGTCCAGAGAGCCTGCACGTGAAAGAAAAAAACTGAACTACTTTGCAGATGTACTATTTTTACGGCGCAAGCTGTCCATGTTTTACGACAAAACAAAGCTTACAAGCTTTCGAGCATTGGGGGCCGATCAAGTTTTAATTAACCACTTGAGGTGACTACAAGAAATCTTAAGCATCTTGGATCAAAGCACGGCAGATGCTGTTGCGAACCAATTAGGCACAAGAGGAATCCTTCGAAGGCTTTGCCTGGAAGCTGGGTTTCCGCAGGACTCCATCCCAGGCCAGGTTATCCTAAATCTACACAGAGCCCTCATACAACTAGGCCAATCGTTTGGTCTGATTATGAACCCACCATAGCCGTGTTACGGAAAGACTTCGCCGCTCTTCGCTACTAGCCAAGACGACACGGGCGGCGGCATAGCATTTTATCGGATATTCTTTTCACCGAGTCGGCTTAGGCACGGCACGGGTGTGTTGCTTACCCCACATACTCCGGCAGAGTAGACACAGTGTGGTACTGTGGGATTTTCAGATTTTCACCACGGCGCAGTGTAGATGGAAAAGCGTTGAAAATTCCCTAGCAGGGGGAGTTTCGGTGTGTGGCGCGGCGTGCTTTTCCGTCGAACGCCGCCGCTGCTGCTGCCGTTTGCCCAAGCTCCGTTGATTTTTAATTCATCGGCCGGAGCCAGTCTGAATTGCGACGATGGAATAGAACGACGAGGAGGAAGGTTTCTTGTGGAAATCGCACGGCGAGAGATCGGAAGTTCACATTTGAGACGGGCAAACTGCTTGGAGTGTATCTACGAAAGATTTTGGGAACTTTTGGGGGAATCACCTTTAGCTGCAGTACCTCCGGCCCATGAACTGAGCGACTCTTCAGAAGCTGCTCGAGGAGGGTCCACGAGTGCGCGGGAGAGGGACTGTGTGTGTTTGCGGTGCTTTGTTTTGGTCCATCTTAACCCGAGAGCGCTGCGGACCAGGTATCCCAGGTGCATGGGGGCGCAATTGTTTATGCTAAAATTCGTGCGATACTTTTCGTGTTGTGCGTGATGACCATCTGAGTCTGACTCTTTTCTAGCAATTATACAAAGATCCTTTTTACAAAAACACTCGCCAGTTTAACGCGACAATAATATTCAACTTCGCGTCTGTTCGCATTTGTAAACGTGTTTATGCCTTTGGCGCCCCAAGTGATTCGTCTTCAAAGTCTGTGTAGTTTTAGTGTGTTACCGACTAAGGATTTACAGTGCCACAGTGGATACGAGTCTGCTTCAGTATCTGACTAAGATAATCACGAGAATTTGCATAAGATAGGAGGTGAGTACTCAGAACTCTGTTAAAGAAAGCTCCGGATTAGGCACAGGCACTACTCCGCTCTGTCCCGTCTGTGTATAGTTCCTGCCGCCAGATAGTAAACAAATGGTGGGCCCATTATCCACAATCTACCCCTTCTGAGAGCAATCGGGCTGACATCAAAGGGATGCCTCTCCCTTTTGTAGCGTTCTGCGTCTTTTTATGTTTCGGACACATTCGGGGGACATCCATTTTAACAGGTCGGGTGCAGACAAGCCTACTTTCCCTGACAACGCATATAACAAAATATGGTAAGGGGAGAAATTAGGCAGGGCCAGGCCTTTAGCGGCTCCGAAGTCCCCGGGTCCCCTCTTATTTTCAGGATCAGTTCGAAGGTGTGGGGGTCAATGGCTTCTGTGCAAGCTATCTAGGCAGCGCGTCCTACAGTTCGTTTTCTACAGGTGGTTACTAATGGCAACTATGGCTTGGGAGCGTGGTCGTGACTATTTACAAGGTATGGTAGCAGTCTTACTGGAAAGCTTAAAAGTCCTTTTTTGAGTGCAGGCCAGGCAGCACAGCTAACTGAAAGCTCCCCTCTGCTACTGTAATGTAAAGTTGCCGGAAATCGCATTTCTTCTTATTGTGCAATGGACGGAGGGTCCGGGCCGAGGGACATACTTACATATGTATGGGGCAGCCCATCGAATGAATTTATAACTTTTAATTGCTCCAGATGCTAACTGTTGTTGGTTAACTTAAACTTCATTACGACCAAGCAAATTACCGCCTGTTTATGACTTGCGTGCGCGTCTATTATCCAAAATTATTAATTTCAAGATGTGATGAAGGAACTATGTCTGCACATCACGGAAATAGCTTTTGCCTTTTTTATTTGTTTGAAGGTAGATATTATGCACATATGTTACATACGGAATGATGAGATCAGATAATAATCTGCAGATTTTGGATTAGCCTACTATTTGTGTTTCTCAAATGCAAACATATTTGCTTTTTAGGAATTAATTTATAAGAAAACCGTAAAATTATAAGGTTGCCAGTTGATATCATCTGCAGAGATCGATATGTAGTGTGACATGTTGTGCTATCCTGTTGAAACAATATGTCATAATTTGATATGTTCAAATGCAACAATTTGCTGTTAATGAGCTTCATTGCTTAAAATGATTGTTGATCCGAAAATTCTCATCAATGTATTTATTTTTTTTTATTTGTGTTTCGAAATATCGCTTATTAAAATTTATTGCAATTTCCAAATTTCAATAGTAGGTTCAAATGCAGCTACCCCAAGAACCCATTTCCATGAAAATTTATTTACGTTGAGAATTGCCGCCATCTTGAATTTCGAAATTTCATTAGCAGATTTCAGAGAAGCGACCCCGAAAACCCATAGATATTAATTTACACCGAAGTCCGTTAAAGTTGAGCATTATTAGTTTGGGAATTCCCCAAAATAAAGAAATCGCCCCGGTATTGCATCACTGCATCGTATATATCAATCTGACAGACAGTAAATAAATTAAAAAAAAAAACTTTTTAAAAATAATGGTTTTCTTTTAAAACCCGAATGCACCAAAAAGTGGAAAATAATATTTTTCCAGAGATTGTGAGAAGAAAACCATTCATAATATACATATGTAGGTGCTCATATTATTATAATGATTATGTCGAATGTTGAAAATTTTCGTGATCAGCTTAGGATCATTGAGCAAATATTATTTTCTACTTTTTAGTCCAATTGGGTTTTTAAAATTCCATAAAACACCAATTAATTAATAAATTATTCGATACTGATTTTTTTAAATATTGTTTTGTCATCAGAGCCAAAGCAAGGTGCGAAATTTCAGCTCGATTGGATAACGGCAAATTTCAATCACTAAATTTGGCCCATATAAGGTATACAGTATAAAACCATTGAAAAAAGGCTCAAAACCTCACTTTCTGTCCGCCATATTAAACCGCTATCGTGAATTTACAATATCGGGTAACTGATTTCAAATAAACAATCCCTAGTAACATGCGACAACTCTCAGCGACCCAAAAACCCACATATGTCAAATTCTGTGAAAATTCAGATTTCGTATTTTTCATATTTCAATTGCACGATCGCCCTTCACATCAGGGGCTTATGTAAGTTATAGTAAATAAAAACAGTGTAAACAATAAAAACTCTGAAGAATTATAATACTCTCTAATCGATGAATTGTGAATTTTTTACTTGAGTTTGTTCGCCATGGTCATGGACAATGAATTTTGCTATAATCTTACTGTCGCGGGTTATCGTTTCATAGATAAGTACAGAAAATACTAAATGAACGCTGAAGCATGAAGAAATTAACGGAAGCCATTATACAGTTATCATTGCTAATTCAATCGTACGACTCCCATAAATATAACAAGATTTGCAATAAAACGCGTACGTTTTTTGTTGAAAGAGATTACGTGAATTTCTTTTATTGTTAATGCGACTAAAATAGGGAAGTGCGAGGTCTATTCAGTTTTTTAAATATCAAGGCGTCCGCAAACACATTTGCCTCTGCATTATTCCGGGCTGCCTTGGCGTGTGCAGAAAAAAATTATATTAGCACGACAATACCTGAGCGAGTAACTTAAGCCCGCTGTCGAGGAGGTTGCGTGAAAACATTTATCTCATTGCTAAAAAATGTTTCGCAGTAGCGCTTTCATCTGCGGATTGGTATGCAAATACTGAAACAGGTGCTGCAAGTTCTAATTTGTAAAGATTTCCATGCGCTATCAAACGTTGACTGAATACCGCGAGCACCCCTGATATCATCTGCCAGAAATGATCGCATGGGTTATGTCACTTCACGGGGAAATAATCACGGCGATATAAATAGAATATCCATAAAGAGCCCAGCGCAACGCTCCTTTTGTCCGATTCAAGTGGGCATTGCTTCTAACGAGTGGAATCCATCCATGCGGATCAAAGAATCTCAAATGTACCCTTGACCGGGGGCCTTATTGCGTTTTCGTTTTCACACGATCCCCTAAAAAAGCCACCACTTGAATCTTGTCTTGAAGATATAAAAATGAACGCGGAGGTCGTCGGCTGGCGCGGCTTACCGCCAGCAGTTACATCACAGTCATCTCGCGGCTGTTGCCTGCAAGCACGCAAGCGCGATCGTATTAGGCTTCTTTCGCGATCACTGATCATTTCAGCGGGTTGTCACGGCGGCAATAGTGCGCCGATGTGTTTCCGGTTTCCTCGTCAGCCCATGGATGGATGTCGGCCAGTGATCGTCTATTGACAGATTACAAATTAGCTCATTTCCTCTCCCCCGGCCGCCGCTGCGACAGGGCTGTATGGCTAATTGCGAAAAGTGTCGTATTGACGTGTCGCAAAGCTGCTGAGGACGACGACGGCGCGGGCTCTTGAAAGCGATAGTTTTTCGATGGAGTTGAAATGGTATCGGGTTTTGCGGTGATCTGCAACCGACAAGTTCTCAGATCGTAATCCAGGCCAAAATGTGGGATGGTTACCGATCTTGATCTTATGTTTCGATTTTAATTGACAAAGCCTTGTCAAATTACCGCCACTGCACCGAGTTAGCTTAGCTTTCATTATAGTGCCCGCCAAGGCGTCTTTTGTCTTCTGTTTCATGCCATGTTGTCTGACAGTGCGAATGTGGGTCAAAGCGGCCCGCGGATAGTTTGCATATTTTCACTTTTCTGATGACGGTCCCGGCTATTCTTTTTGCGCGTTCTAATGTCATTCCGTCTGTCCGCAATTAATTCAAAGTTGTCAATGAGCAGAAGATAAACATGCAACAGTGGCGCTCGTAATAAGGAAGTGGTCTTATGGGGAATATATGTATGGCAGTGCATCCAAGTGTGTCTCTGGAGTGGTGGTAATTAAACTGAATGCATTTAGTACAAATTATTTAATAACACACTCGGTAACGTAATTTATTAATTTAAGTTAATTTTTGCTAAGTAGTTTTTCATATATCTTGTACATATTCTCCTAATATTCTAACCTTATTTCAGTAATGTCTCAAGACTGTCTATGGGCAGTTATTATGTTACTGCCGAGTTACTTCAAGTTAAAATTCTAAAGGAATGAGCACAATGTCGAATTGTTGACACAAATCATTTAACGTCTAACATCTGCTTTCCATCTTAGAAGATCGAAATTAAACTATGCAGAGAAGGTCCTAATGAAGGCAAGAATTAAATCGTGTAGGTACTTTGAAAATCTGCACCACATTTGACATTTTTGGTGACATTGGCAGATGTTAAGGGACATTTTTTATAATTTACTTTTTAATTTTTTTTTTTAACATAATAATACAGTGCACTTAAATTTCGAACCTTTTCATAGAACTTATTTATTCAAATTATTTTTAATTTTGCGGGTATCATTCAGTTTCATGTCGACCTTTTTGATATTTTAATAAATGCTTTTTTTTTAAGAGCAGCAAAGTACCCCCGATATTTTGTTTGGGATGTGGCTGTCCTTTAAATTGACTGAAATTTACATATCCCCGGCGAAATATTTATATGTGCAAAAGTATTTTGTGTTTTTTTCTTAAAAAATCCAACTTAAATTTATTTTCAAATAAATAACAAATATCTGCTCTTTTGCTCTGAACACAACGCCGCTTTAAAGCAATTTCTGTCGTCCTTGGAAGTACCGTTACATTGACTTACTTTTGCGAATTGAATTCCGTCGAAGGAAATAATTATGTGTGCAAAGCCGATTGCAGTGCAGTTAAATGCGTGAAGATTGGAGTTTTACTAGAAACCAGAATTACTAAAGCATGAAAGAGACATTTATCTATTTAATCTATTTAAAAATAATAAGAATTCACAATCTTTCATTTATTTATTTCCGGAAATGAAACACTCCCACACGTGTAGGAATCAAACCTCAGAATAAGTAATAATAATAAGAATAAGGAACTAACTATTGGAATGGAGATAGCGACTTGTTTTAATTTATATCAAACTCTGCATATTTTTCAAATTGGAAATACGTGTAGGTTTAAATTTATGTGGAACACATATCAGATTCAGAAAAGAATATTAAGTCAGATGGGAGTTGCTGATTCTAAAGCAAATTCGGCTATCTCCCAAAAATTACGAACTGAATATTTTCCCATCAGCAGTGTACCTATTTTATGTGTCGTCTCTCAGACATACATATAATAATAATGGAACCGCAAATGACTCCCCATAAAGGAAATGATGGTCCGACAAGCGGTCGATGCAATGATTTACGATTAAGGCAATTACACCGTTCTATGGGTGAAGGTTAGTTCTCAAGCAGTCACATTCGACAACCCGTTCTATCTGTTGACAGTCGAAAAACTTGTTTGTGAAGAAAAGCGCATGCGTTATGAGATCAGCAACTCCGTACGTACGTAGCATTTTAGTGCTTTTTTGCACCGGCAGCTATTGCCTGGTATTATCTGTTTTACTACCTTGCCACCGGCTGCCGTAACAACAAAAATTTTTTACATTGAAATTCGCCATAAACTGGCGGCAGGATTACACACCAGCATGCTGTTTTCACCCAGAAAAGTTCATCCCTTTTAGCATTAAATGCAAAGAGCGAGGTATTGTGTCATAACGCCATTTATAGCTGGCTCGACATTTCTCGGCATTAGCTTCTCGCCGATAAAACAATGGAAGCAGTCAGGTAAGCAAAGTGGATTTATCCCGGTGGAGCACTTCCCAGGCAGTAAACCAGTTTGACGGTTCGACGACGACTTGAGGGCATTTGTAATTCCGGTCACGATTAGCTCTTCGAGTTCCGAGCAATTGGTTAGTAGGTCAATTTTTCGAGCAAAAACATCGCAAAGGTACCTTGCGCTGTCTGGGGATGTAGCTCAGATGGTAGAGCGCTCGCTTAGCATGTGAGAGGTACCGGGATCGATGCCCGGCATCTCCAAGTTTTTGGGATTATTTTTGCAATATATCGAGTCCCCCGGGCGGAGTCGGGCCATTTTCAATAATTATATTTCTAACACGATGGGGACGTTTGAAGATTTTATGCTACGTTCTCAATTCCACGCTAACTGAAGGTAGAGTTAAGGGTACAATTTTTACATATTTTCGCAAATATGTAAGTACATACATACATATGTCACAATCTTACCCAACGTGAGATGAAAACAATGGAAACTCTGAACTACATCGAATTGTGAACTTAGTAGAATTATTTTTATATCAGCACAGAACAGCTAAGTCTTAAACGTTTGAGAACCAGAAGTTGTGTTTATTTAAGTATTATCTGCATTTAAGCATTGGTTTTGAAATAATTAGCAGATCGAATTTTTTGGTTACTGGTGAAGTTAGTTAAGTACCAAAACTGATTATTACGTTACTTAAATTGTTTTTTCTAAATTGTAGTAATCACTTTCTTTTCATTATATGTAAAATAAATCTTTGCCATTTCGTCTATTTCTTAAGTAATTTTATTATTATTTTTATCTCTGCAATGTAATAGAGTAATCGTGTTGACATTTTTTAAACATATTAATGAATGATAGAAATCATATGGATTTTCATTAGATTAGTTCATATAGCAAGGAAGGAAGGAATACCAATAAGCAAAAGAAGATTTATATTATAATATAAGATAATTTTTTTAAGTGTTTGGACAGTAGTTATATGTAGGTATATACAGAGTGTTAGATTGAGGTGAGAGATCTCACCTAGGCCAACAAAAAATTGTGTGCCCCGGGGGAAAACTCAACCGTTTTCGAGTTATATGATTCATAAATTCGGGAAGCACATTATTATATAATTAAAGTCATCCAATAATTGTTTATAAACTTTGGAAGATCGGCACCCGCAGGGACAGTAAGGTTATACTTATGGCGCTTGAAAATCCAACGACATGCTCGATGATTCTCCAGGAATGTAAGAAAAGACTTGATTCGGTTGCTTAACATAACCTGGTCATCAGGGTATGAAGGTCATTGAGGCCTAAGATGATCTTGCGGAGGAAGGGACGGATAAATCCCTCTGGGATCAGAACCGATGATTGTAGTGCTAACTCTGCGGAAGTGAAGAACTGGATAACACGACACATAGAGTCAATTCATAGATTGAGATGGCCCAGTCAATCTACCTGTAGACACACCAAACAATTTGTTTGTCCAGACAAGAGCAATGCAAAAGTGATCCTCGATCTCAGTAGGAGGGATTGCAATTCTCTAGTGGGAACGATTATTGGGCGCAACCCATGTGGAGATCATATGTATACCACAGGCCTTATCAATGGCCCAACATGTTGGTCTTGCGGAGAAAAAGAATTAACTACAATACAGATTACAGATACAGTTTAGTCGAGCTTGACTGAACAGTTATAGTTCTGAATGTAATCAAAAGCACTGCTTACCGTTTGTGTAAAGTTGGCTACGATTATGGGTTAACTTCTCCATATCTTTTAAGCAATGAAATTTTCAACAAAATTTTACGTAAGAATTGCTTACCCCACTCAGTGCCCTTGTTCGAAAAAATAGAAAAATCGGAACCCCCTACACGTACTTACGTAATACTTGAATAGCCCTTCATGTACCTATGTAATCTTTTAAAAAAAATTCTAATTCTGAGGTTAAAATTGAAAACGCTTTTACGTGCATAATTATGTTTAATAGTGGACTCTACAATAGTCCCAATCAGGCGGCTCATAGACCAACTTCTAAACCTCTGTACATGCTAGACCACTCTTGTGTTTAAAAAAATGTTTTTTTTTAGAATTTCAAATTCAAGCTTGTGTAAAAAATCGCCAATTTATTTTCGAAATAAGGTGAGAACTATTTTACAATATCTACGCATATAATTTAGAATTTGTTTTTGTTTTTAATTTTTTACGGTTCTGTTACGAGTTTTTGTGTTATTGTATAGCCCTTTAATCGTAGCACTGTAGCGAAAAAAATGTTTATGAAATGATTGCTCCTCACCGGAGTAAGTATACCTTCATTCATTCCTATTTTTCTACAATATTTAAATGTTGTGCCTAATTAAACATTTTACGAGACACATCCACATTTTCTTAAAGTGGCACAATAATAATATAATTTCTATATAAGCACAGTATCAGCTCCAACTCAATTTTCTTCCTAAATTGGGTTGTTTATATAATTGAAATCTGTTCTGCACCTTCTAGGTTTGTAGAATTTCATTCAGTCAAAACGAGAGCAGCAATTGTGCAGCGCCTCAATGCCTTCACTTCCACTTTCGCGATATAAGGGCAGCGCCCCTTTTGGTGGAATAATTATGAATCGTCAAGCTGTGCGCGACCTGAAGCCGTCTGAATCTGAAGCAATTAACTGACGTGCACAGCAGAGCAGCTTCCGGTTCTAGCGAAATTTTATGGCCTCAGGTACGCTCAGATTCAGATACATTCATATTGTTTGCCTCCACATGTCGGCATAATTACGCTCACATTAATATGTAACTGAAGCATTGCTGCGATTTGTAATCAATGCCTCAGGTGCGTCTGATGATGTTTCCAACGTGCTAAAGTAAAAGGGCCTGCACCGACTCCGTTCTAATGCTGTTAGGAAATGTACAGAACGGAAAGATAAAACTCGGCTTGTGGGCTTCGCGCACACAAATCCCACCTCGTATGACCGGGCCGTCGTGTCGCGGCTATCCCGCAGACGGAAATATTTAAGACCATAATCGCGGCAAGTGAGACTGAAAAACCTCTGGGTGCTCTCCAGGTAATCCAAGATTTTTGCGGTTTCGCAGCGGATTCTATATGAATTTAGTAGAAGTTTCTAAGGTGTAAAGTGAGAAAATGTGATCAATAGCACTCGGTTGCGCAACAGGGCTTCCGCTTTTCTTCGGCTCCTCCCGCTTTATCATTTGAATCCAATTTTCCTCCGTTTCCAGGCACTTATTGGATTAATGTGTCTAGAAAATAAAAGCGATGCTTTACGCGAGCAATAAAAAATCAATCGAGTAGAAGCCACACTGGCACCCTCTCACCCCGCCTGAAACTACTCGGAGCGGTTCCATAGAAATACTGAATTAACTATCTGGCGATAAAATTTTAATTACTCAAGGAGCAATCGCATCGGGCCGTGAAATTCAGTTGGGTTTCAGATGCAAAATAATGTACATAGCTGGCTGAGGCTCCGGGAGAAATTTTAGACAATTCAGGAGCTCATGTGGTTTCGGTGGGTTTTTTTTTTACCGTGCTTTAATTATGATTCGTTGGCTTTGCTGTGCATACTATGGAAACCGCACACCTACTTACATACTTAATTCTTGGAGTAATTATTTATTCTGTTATGAGTCAACCAAGCTCATGATAATCAAGATTTTTACATTTACTTCAACCGGGATTTTAGAACTCGTCTATTACAGACAAATTGCCATTATAGTTAGATATCTGTATTTTTTCTGCCATTTTGGATATTTGTAGCTTTGAGATTCATGTTTATATGACATCAGTTTTAGTCTTTTGCACGATTTCAATAAGCAACAATTAAGTCATTGCATGTGGTTGTGTTTTAAATTAAAGAAAAAATAATAACTGTAATAAAGCTTTTATTTAAGTTAAATTTACCAAAAAGTAAAAAATTAAATAATAAATACCTATTCAATTATATACCTATAGTATCTGTGTATGTTGAGTTTTCATACCACATCACAACAAGCCCTTATACATATAAAGTAATAGCAATTGATTTAATAAATCATGTAAATTTAATTTACTAAAATTGGGTATATTTTGTGCACATTTAAAAAATTTTAAAATGCCTTAAGTATGTTTAAGTAAGATAGGTAGAATAGGTATGTATTATTTTATTTCTTACTTTTTGGTACATTGACTTAAAATAAAGCTTGTTTTTGAAATTACGTTATTAACAGTTGCCAAATCTTTATGTTGGAAAAGAAATACAAGCATATTAATATTATGGAGTTTTAAGCAACTTCTGCTGGAGCTTACTATATTTCCTACTATAGAAAATACTCGATTAGATGCAGCAGAAGTTACTGATATATTAATTAATTTTCTTGTATGTATTTCTTTTTCAAAATAAAGATTTAATTTTCTGTAACTAACTGTAAATTATAATGAATTATAAAGTCTACAATTTATTAACTTGTATTTCTCACTTCTTTATGTATTAAACCTACAGGACTCAAATACCCAAGTACTTGAATACTCCCAAACTCTAATACTCGAACACTCCTTAAATGAGTACTCAAATACTTCTTCGCTCGAGTTCTCGGATCTTTTTGCTTTTAAGTACTCGAGTACTCAGGTATTCAAAACTCCTTTAATCAAACTCGGATCTTTGAACTCGAGTAGGTACTCAAATACTCAAGTAATTGAATTGAGTTCAGAAGTACTCGAGTAGTAACAGCCCTACTCAGTAGCTAGCTCTACGTCTATTATTTCAGCCTTTCCTTTAGTGTCGACAAAAAGAAACGTGTGCGCAACCTGATTTTCAAAAATACTTTTCTCTGAAGCCCAGTACCTAAAGAAAAGTCGAAATACGAGTTCAATATTTTTCCTTGTATAATAGTTTCACCAAATCGTCTGTCGAGGTCCCCTTGTTGCAGTTGCAAACGAAAAAAGCATTTACTAGCTGAAAATTCGAAAATCTCAGACAGACACTTCAAATTTAAATTTTGCATAAAAAGGCTTATTTACACATCCAGTATATTTTTAGAAAACAATATTTCATTCTTTCATAGCAAGTAATTTAAAGTTTTCTTATTATCTATCTCTTTTATTGGGGGAACTCAATATCAGCATGCTCATTTAAATTTAGATTCTACTGAAATCAAAATCTTCACAATTCTGTTCTCAATGAATAAATACGCTAGTGAAGACGAATTTGTATTTGGAACGGAATTGCATTGTTTGCGCGAAATTGTTCTGCAATGTTCACGAATATATTCATGCCCCTGCCCGTTCGAGTTTTAATATATTAAAAAGGCCAAATAACGAGAAACTCCTCTCGGTAACCAATATTTGCCCACTTCTGCAGTGCACCTACGGCTCTGCATGGCGATGTTTATTTCTCGAGGGCACTTTCTGGCAATAGTGAATTACCCAGTGGTGGCCTAATTTGCAAACTCTGCAACTGCAGTATTTACCCGAAATCAGCAGATACAACAGTCCCTCTGCATAACGTAGCAGTGAGACTGTACTCGACTTCTTGGGACACCCGACTATCCCCCCGAATATCGAACTCATCCTGATGATGGAGATCAGGTACGCGCGAATCCTGGCTGAATGCTCAATACACTGCCGCATATGTTGCCGAAGGTATTTTATCGATTTGCTAATTCAAAGTTCGTGGCGAGAATATGAAGCGCACAAGAGGGCCTCTGGCGTCAAAATAGGGCACAATTTTCGGGTATTGCTCCCTGAATCCACACTTCTCGTTAATAATGCAGCACCTGTTGCAGCGCATTCTCTGCAAATTAACAGCCGAAGAAGTCAATGGTCCCCGGGCACTAATTTACTGCATAATGTAGGTGGGTTGGTTGAATAGGTTCGCACACGTTCGAGGCCGCCAGAACCATTCAAGCATGGTGCGTTCGCGCTTCGGTTATTTTTACATCCCCACGACCTTTTTGATTGCTCATTCAAACTCACGCAACATAGGCGAGCACACATAATGGCCGCAAAAAGATTGGACAAAATGGAACGATTAATTTTTAAAAGGCCAGATAAAAATAGAAAATTGTCGCAACTAGATGCGGTGGGCATAGTTGAGACTTCCGCCAGGGACGGCTAAGCCTAGAAAGTAATAAAGGCAGCTTCTCTGCGGATTAAGTCCTTGGGCGGGCGCGAGCTTTTAACGAATTCACCTCCGCGCCCTGGAGTTTTCTCGTTCCTGCGCCTACTTGAATCAGATGAAAAATTCATTTCGGAATTTTTGCTGAGCACTATGGAACGGGTTCAATTTGGTCAGCGGGGAGGTGAACAGGCAGGCACTCGCCTCCACAACCGATGCGAAATGATGAATTTTTGTCTGGCTCTGTTGCTAGTGATTTCATTTTTTCCTGCATTTGCCCCAGCCGTTTGTTCCCGCTGTGCAGACGGGAAGAGTATAAGTTTTTTCATTTGTTTTCAGGAATTCAGGGATATTATTTCGCCGGCAGGGCTATGGCAAGTAGTTCCTCTTGCATTTTAAGGTAATTCCGAGCGCTGTAAGATAGCTCTATGTAAATAGGTACTTGTACTTGCAAGTAACATTGTCTGGAAGATCTCCTTTAAGTAAGAATTTCAAGCAAGTGGGGTGTTATGGCATTTCCCATGATTTTATGCTTTTGCATGCCCAATTGCCGTTAGGCGCCCTGTTTTTTCCAATTTCAATCTACAAAAAATAAAACATTAAGATAGGTCCGGGCCCTCGGGTAGCAGGCTAATAGATCTATAAACACGCCTACCGAATTCCACCAACGCCTTAAAGGAGCATGAAAAGGACGCCTCGGTATTGATTTTCCCCCTGGAAACACAGCATGCACTTCATAAGCGCAAATCAGCCAATGAATATCAATTTCCTGCAAAGTTGCCATACTTTAATCCAATTATTTTCCGACTACTGTTCTGGCTAACAAGCGAAAATCGATTTATGTGCACACCTTAATAGTTTGAAAAATTCGCCATTGTTTGCCATCAAGGAAGTTGTAAAGCGAGTAGCGCGCGCCCGTCTTGTAGTTTGGAGCCACTTAAAATTGAACGAGCAACTTTTGTTCTAGAACGAGGACGCTTTTCCTTTAAGATGCTCGGTGCGATTGTCTTAATCGGGGAAATGGACTGTTTAATTTGGCGATAAATTATGGCTTTTCATCGAGTGAAAGACAGAGTGCACTGCTGAACTGTGTCATAGCGAATATTTGGCATCAATTTGAATTATACGCTTCTGTACTTAAATGCTAAAGATACTTAGTAAATATTACAGTGGGGGATGGCAAATAGTGACGATGCACCAAATTCCTTATTTTCATAAATATATATCAGATCTTCTATTAGTATGAATTATTTCAGATTTTGGGGTTTGCAGACTTCGGAGAAAAGGTGGTATTTTATTTGTTCGAACCGGCTTAAAATTGAAATAAATATATGTGCCTTATTTGTTCGAGTTCTCAATTTTCCCCTTATTTTATTTCATTAAAAATATTTCTGACATTCTTTCATCGGGGCAGGCAAATCTTTTACAACTGTGCCAAATTTCAAGTCGATAGTAATACCAGGTAATGACTTAAACGCTCGTAACCTACAGACAGACAGATGGACATCAAAGTCTCACCACGAAGTAACTTTTAGGTACTGTACTCTAAAAATAATTGTACGTATTTAGTGAAAGAAAAAAAAATTCCGACGAATCCACTTTGCGAATGTAACTACTGAATGAAACGACGTCGCATGAACAAGTTCATCTTTCAGCGCAGCTCCGCTTCCATCGCGCACTCTGCCAGCAGCCAGTCTTACCCAGTAACATAATACATTATTATCATTTGATTTTCTGTGGAAGAAAAAACTGTCAATATTTTTTTGGTTTCAAATAAGTAAATGTTCACGTGCTACGATCTGCGCCACAACACAAGGCTTAGAGAAAATTATTTTCGTTTCCCAGCCATTTTGGTGGATCCGACTGGAACAAAACTTCTCCGATGTAAACAGACACGTTCTTATGGATAAATTTATCCGTGAGTCGCACTTGACTAATTTTCGAGCTTCGCAAATCTACTCCGAGGTACACATGCATCACGAACCTGTTTCCAGTCAGACGAAGGCATGTGATGATAATTGCTTTAATAGACACGGCGCTAAATATGCTCTTCTTCTGATTGTTTTAGAAATAGCTCAGGTCGTACAGGGGAGCACGAGTTGTATACAAAGGAACGCTTACGCAAGTGAAATGCACGACCTACTTAACATTTGCATTCCTTCCTCTCCACGGGATATTAAAGATTTGGTTGAGTTTCATATTTTCATATTCTTCCTTGCATCGGTGTCTATATAGAAAGACCACATCTTTTGAGCACTTTAAAGAATCGTCGAACTGTTAGTTATTTCTTTAAGAAGATGCGCCCAATCCATTCGAATCTAGTTCTAAACATAACGCTGATTCAGTTCATATTCGCGAATACTAAGCCAGCTCCTCACTTCTCTGGGAAGCTGAATGTTTTGATCAGCATCACATTCATTTCGTTCCCTAGGAGGACCACTCAAAACTAAAATACGACCTACAAATCTCATACGAAGTGTGAGTTTGATAGGCGGCGGAACAGAATTAGGCCTATGACTAAGAGCAGGGCGTTCGTCACTGTTCCGGCCTCGTAGTAAATTCAAAAATAATTCTATTAGCAAAATCACACCACAGCTGCAGTAATATTAACATGTTGGGCCGAGAAGCACGTAACAGCTGATGAAAAATGCCAACAATTAAATTAACTTTCAATTTTCTCCTTCTCGATTTTAAACTCACTTGTCACTCGATAGACAAGTCTTGATGCATTTTACCATTTATAGGTCTTGGCACAGCTTGAAATGTCTGCCGATATGTCCGACGTACCGTCTTGGAAATTGCAGCCTTAATCTTATTTAATGTATGCTTTCATTGCCTCCACGTTAAGCCTATTCGGTGGCTTTCGTGATATAAATGGGAATATGAAAACAAACTCGATGAAATATGAGGAATTTTCACACCACGCAGATGGTGTTAACTGCTATTATTCCCTGATTTATGCATGTATTTTTGCCTTTGAGATTTTCTCAATTCATTTGCCTTCGCGTGATTTGATTTTGCGTAAGCATTCGTTCTTGGGAGCGCGTAGAAGCCGTAAAGGTTACAGCCCTACTGTCATATGGTGGTATTTCCATATGTTATATGTTGTCATTAGCCCGTAAGTAATTGTACGGTAGCAGACTTTATGATGTACCAGTTTTCCATATTTTTCTCCCACCAAGACAATATTATACGCAACATAATCTGCTTAATGGGGAATGAATCTTGGCGAGTGAAAGTTAAACACCTTCTTAGGATTTTTAAATGGGCGTTCGTTTATTTTAGTTAAATGATCACCTGACACCTATCGCGTTTTTTCGTCTGTTAAGTTCTATATAGTACTTACCCACTGAGGAGAAATCTTCATAAACTGCACAATTAATTGCTATGGAATAAGTTAAGCTTCTGTTATTATTATGCAATTTTAGTTTTTATGTTTCTGTTCAAAATCTTAAAACACGGAATCATGAAATTATCTCCATGAAATTATGTGACATCACAAAATACAATATACAGAATTCGAAGGAAACATCAAGTCTACAAACTATAATAATTTCTGGCCTTTAGAATTCTTTAAATTTTTAAACGACAGCACAGTGGCGTTTCTGGTTTCCCTAAAAGAGTAGGGAAAATACAAAAAGGAATCAAAATAAAATGTTTTGTATATGATGTACGTCATACTGTTTTCCTTTATAATTAAGGCGTAGGCGTAAGTTCTTAATTGAAATACGTAAATAAAAATGTAATTTGTCGATCTGATATTTTGTACATTAAATTACGAAAATTATGAATAACTGCTATAATCTCGTTAAGTATATGCTGTATCGTGGAAATATAACTCTCGATGGTTCTGTACTCACTGACTAAAAAAATTACAAACTTAACTACAGCCATAAATAAGATCCCCACGCACTGGTGCAATACAGCATCAACTTTAAATGATTTTTTCATAGTAGAAATTTTGACAATGGATTTTTTCATTTAATCACGGTTTCATCTTTTTGTGATATGATTTTCTAAGGGCGCATCCCCTATCCCTATACTCTTACTATTGTCTCTTTCACACAGCGCGACGAGTCGGCATCGTTTTCTTACGGCAGCCGTGCACATCCACCGAACACACGGTTTTTACACGGCGACGGCAGACACAGTAGTGCATTATTTAGCATCTGTGTGTTGACTCGACCAAGCCGTAAAGAAATAGGGCCTTATAAAAACAGTATTTATAGACAAGACCTAACAATATATTGATAAAACAAAATTAAATAGACGTCAATAAAACAATAAATTAAAGAATTCAAAAAAACCGGATTGTGTAAAAGGTGTACTAAAAAGATGGAAACCAGGTGTGCGCAGGTGTGCGAATAACATCAAGTAAGTTTAAATGTTTTCAAGTGTCAATGTTTAATTACGTGAAAGCGACAAAACTGTCGAACGTTTTTGTGTGCCTAACTTTTATATGTACTCGTACATATGAATGAATAGAAAAATCTTTCTGAAAACTTGCGCTAGTGCACAAGTACGGATTCTCTTCTCCATCAAAAAACTCCAATTTTCCACACAAAAAAACAACAAAATGGATTGATTACTCCTTTGCAAAAAATTAGATAAGTGTAAATTGTTGTTATGTAACTTGAGGCCCTAAATTTTTCCACAATCATAATCTTATTGATCAGCAGCACTTCATAAATCAATTAAAACCTCATTAAGCTACATATACTTGAAACGAAAAATTCCTTTGATTCAAAATACACGGAAATTATGCCATAGGTCTAGAATTAGCTAGCTGCTTACTCAGCAAGAGAAATATTGTTGACAACTAACAATACGTCTCTGCAATATGAAGAGAAAAAAAAAACTTGAGTTCCCTGAAAATTTGCCAAAAACTTAAAATTTTGCTGGCCGACTTCTGCTGAGTTGAATGCTCCAAATCCGAAAACTTACACCATCCAAGTTCCTCGGCCCCGAAATATGCTCCAAGCGGCGACGCTATGTTGAGATCATCCCAAGTTCAGTTTTCAAAATAGAGTTGCTCTTCCCGATGCGTGCTGTAAATATAAACAATTGCCACAGTTTGGAAGTCTGCTCAAAAATCAATGGTGGAAGCCGTTAAATGCGATAAAACACTTTACACATTTGAGGCGTAGTAAATAAACAAAACATGCAATAATCGTGTAAAATTCGACAAAAATGTTCTCTGCACTTTTTGCTTATTTATCACTTTGGCACATTTTATTTTTCCTTTTTTAAATAATCTTGTATTTCTGGAAAATGTTTTGTTTATCTTTCGGTTTTTACTACATTCGTAACTAACTGTTAAAATTATGCTGTTCATTAAATCAATTAAAACATTCTACGCCAACCCTTTCGCAATATACTTTATGTAGCCATTAAGTAATTATTGAATGTGTGAAAAAATAATTAATTACTTTTATTTACATTTCAGACAAACTCTTCCACAAATCCATCCCAGCTTAGCATTTGACCTAGTGTAGATCAGCGAAACAAATTTGGCGTACCAAGGAATGCAGCGTTGCCCATACATTCATGAAATGCGAGAACGTTTATTGGGACAACCACAAGAAACATTGACTTTAGATAACATGGAACGTGACGGCTTAATAGACAATCGGCAATCAGCTGAAAGCAATCAGGTCGGGACTGTGGTCAAGGTAGGGACAGGACTCGTACAATGAATTAAAAAAATTATAATAACAGAAATAAATCTACAGCCAAATATACACAATTAAAATTTATGTTTATTTTTTAGAGATTTTAGCTGTATTAATGCATCTTTATGAGTATTTGTAAAGTTTTGTAAAGCGCTCGTTTCGGACCCCAAACAATCAATTTATTGCACGAGTACACTTGTCCTACATTGTAAAATATTGGTATACAAAAAAGATTTAAAATTTTTTAAATTTATTTTAACCCCTACAAATATTTTCATTTTGTACAAAACTGTAACGCATATTGGAGGAAAAATGGAAATTAATTTAAGAAGTGAATTCTCAAACATTCTTATGACACAACACCTACTCTTGGCACTACTACACTCACTTTGCATGATAAATGTCTTTGCCTTCTTTTAAAATATTTTCCATGAATCAAACTTTAAAATATGTTCGATATTCGATAGCTCTTTTAAATTACACATGGACATGTAGCCTAATCTTCCACCTAATACTAGTCTTCCTATTGCTTTCCCCCTAGCATTTTATGACTCATTTGGGAGCCGAAATACTTATGTGTAAAATGAGATACAGAGAGGGCCATTACAACGAACAGTCTTTTTCACAATTCACCATTTTCTTGTTGCTTTGTAGAATAGATAAAACTTCAGGAGGGCCTTTGCATTAAGAGAAAGCAAAAGCAGAAGCAGAGGCAGGCCCACACAGGAGTTTGTTTACGTGAAAGGATGTGGAAAGTGGGCCAAATTTCAAACAAACATTGGAATTTGTAAGATTAATAGAGGGAAATTTCGCGGCTTCCTTTGTTCCGCTTTAGAGTGGTGAATAACTACGACCCACTTGCAAATATTTTGTCTAGCTGTACATATCCGCCCTCATATATTTAAGTCAGTGGGTGACACTTTTGCTTTTTAGAAATGTCCCTTGGAGTTTTAAAATTTGTATAGGATGACAATTGAAAGCTGTGCGGGAGTACGATGAGAAAACGTTTACAGGGAGGTTTGAATAGGAAAAGAGAGCAGCTGTGCTTGAAAAATTAAAGATTGTATATTAATGCATTCATCCGCTTTTTACTAATAACCAAATTATTTACTCGGTTATACCCAGAAATGGCAGAAGGCTATCTTAATGGTATGGGGATTTCTCCAAGAAGCACTCTAGTGTTTAGTAGTAGTATAGTATTTTATCGAAAAATAGCGATAAACAACGTTAACATCAGAACACCTATGAATAGATGATCAGTCGGTAACATTAATGCCTGAGACATATTAGAGATCTTGAACTAATTCCTGACTCAGAATGACGTAGCCCACGAAAAATTCCCTTTGCTGAACTAGTTCAAAGGCTGCAAATTGAGTTTGTATATCTTTTGCTGCTGTTAACGCCCAGTAGTGGAAAAATACGGAACTACAAATTTTTCATTAATTAAAATCAAACTTTTTTTCCAATGGTATTTTACAAAGCGAAGCACGGAAAATGAAAGATGATTATGAATAAAAGATGTAATTCGATTTTTCCAACAGTCAGGAACAAGTTAACGGTAATTTCATGGATTTTTATAAGACACCAGAAAAGTATTAAACGAGAAACTGAACTAGTCCAAAATAAATTGAGTTTGTCACGGCGAGTTGAACCAGATCTTAGAAGTCAAACGTGACGACATGAACTAGTTCAAGAGCTCTAGTCTGTATAGGAGTGTAGGGCATAAGTTTCTCATTAAGTTTGGCAGTTTTAGCAAAATCATAGACAAAACCTGAACTGTGTTGACTATAATCATTGCAAAAGCTAAGTATCTACATGAAAAAATTCTTCCTATGAGTACCATCCTCCAGGTATTTTATATAAAACAAATAAACTGAAACACAAAACTACATAAAATTTTGTGGAATTGAAATAGGGTAAATTTATATCAGTGGTTTTCTCTATGTCATAATTAAGCAACTTTTTGTAGAAAATTTTCAACAACATTAGGTGAATAAAACTGCCACATACTTAGCGCCGTACGCTTTAAAACAAAAGCTTTGCTTGTATTTGTAGGTTAATGAAAATAATTTACTACTAGAAGATAAAGTGCATGTTTTTCCCTTTAATCGTACGTGTCATCTTTCTCCATCTACCTTTTTATTGTTCTTCTCCTCAATAGCTTTTTAAATTGATTTCCTTTTTTCATTCCAACACGTTCGCTTTTTTCACCCATCCAATGTATTAAAATGATTAACGAAATCTTGTCACAACAGCTTCACGCAGATGGCTACCATACAAGCCCAGCACATCAGAGAACGCCTCTAGTGCCTCGAGACTTAGGAGAGGATTTTAATTTGGACTTCGACGATGAGCCGCCAATTGATCCGAGGAAGCCAAAGAATGCCAAGTAAGTTTATACCGCCCAGCCCTTAATCTTAAGCTGCCGAAGAGCTAAACTCAAGTTAAAGAACGGAGATATGCGAACTGCAGCCGAATCGCTTAGTAATAAAGCGCCTTCCCAATTTCGATGGATTTGCACGGTGGTCTAATTAATGTTTTATCAGACGAACGGGGCGATTGGTCCTTTCCTCACACTATTTCATTGAGTTGTGGTAAATTTCATTTCTATTACTAATCCGCTTCCCAGCCCGTTCCAAATCCGACGGGTGAAGTCTGATAAGATTAATTTGGGCACATCGGTGACACACCTGCTAATTTACTATACCTACTTTAACTCGTTTAATTTCTTCATTTTACTTGGACTTTGACTTGGACCTTGATAATTACAACACAAAAATCCATTCCAGCAACGAACTGGATAACCAAGTGCCACAGCCAAAAAGGTTAGAACGTTTATTCTATGTTTTTGAAGTTGATAGAATGTTGCTGATGTGTTTTGCGTTATCAAAAAAAAAAAAATAAATAAATAAATAATAACAATGTGTTTGACCAAATTCGGATGCACCAAAAGTAGTGGTCATGATGTAGCTTTGGTATTTAGACTATTGCACTGTGCCCTCCTTGCGGCCGTACTAAATCACAGTTCTAAAATAGTTCCTGGTTAGACTGATTTGTATTTTGCTTTACGATACCTGCTTTAACTAATATAATACGTGGCACCGCACCGTGGAAGATTTCATTGGTGGCGCATTTGATTTGCACGCTTTTTGGCCGGCCGAATTGCAGACGAAAATATGCAAAGTTTTGGAACGATCGCACGACAGAATTTTCTCGCGAATTAAGCAGCATCACATATGGACGACGGAACTTTCTCGGTTCAACCAAACTCTTGTGTTTCTTGTTTTAAGTCTCTAACGCGTGCATGTACAGCGTCTGGCCAATGTTGAAATGGATTAAGTGTCAGGCGGCGTGTATCTACTTGTTTTTTTTTTATTACGAATTTTTCGCATTAATGAAGTTATTAAACTGTACGTACTTGACCTTGAAAAAAGTATCACATTATCCTCCTTGGATACTTTTGCTATTTGCTTAGCAAGTTTTAATCGGGCAGTCCCAAAGTAGAAGTGATCGGATCGAGTTAAGTAGGCGAAAAGTGCGTGAAGTGTTATAGGTTAGGTTACAAATGTTACTAATTTGCTTGTAATTTTGAATTGCAACATGTGTGTTAATCGCTGACAATGCGGAACTTTATGTGACAAGGCTTTATGCCTTGAGCTTGGGGACAAAATTACATGTTGAAATTATTATTACAATTTTATTATTATTATAATTTCAACAGATATTTTTAAGTGTGCAGAAAATGTGACCCTAAACAATAAATAAAATACATCTCACAATGGGCTTCAATATGAATATTTTGGATCGCACCAAACAACATACATATAACCATAAAGAATATTCAGGAGCCTAATTTAATATCCAAAAACGTTTTTTGATCGATAGACGAGAAGACAGGATGTCAGGGCGGTGAAGTGGTTTTTATAGAAACTGCGGTTGCTGGCAGTGTGGAAATGTGCACCAGCCAGCAACACATAAAAGTTTGAGTGTGCAGTGTTATTCATATGGGTGCATACATTGTGGTGTACTAAGCAAAAATGTGCCCTTGAATGAACGAGTAAAAAAATCATCAACAAAACAGGCATGAAACCATTAATTCAAATTCCGTGGACTTTCGTGTTCAGTTCAGAGTTCTCGTAATTCTCCGCCGTCTGAATATGAACGTCTTCATGTATCTATTCATAATTGTACTACACCTATAGGGTTCTGCTGGTAGAATTTTAGAGCAAATTTGTCGATTCCGACTGCGAGTTCTTTATAGCTTATATATTCTTTGATTGTATGCAAAAATAAATTTCACAACGTCTATTAAACATTTCTGAAAATATTTAATTATTTCAATATCTTAACCCGTTATGACAATGTACATGTGTGGGTAAAGGTAGACACAAAAACATGTATAGATTTGTGGATGCTTTAAATTGCGCTTGAGTTGTTACCTTAAAATGTCTTTTGTCGTGAAGATTTACTTATTGTCTTTTGCAGGATTGATTTGAATATAAGGTTCCTGCTGATAACCCAAAATATTTTCGGACTTTTGAATCTTAAAGCAAGTTGTGGTTGTCAATGATATTTGAATGCCGTTTATGTTTATTTTATTTCCAGTTTTAGCAAGTATCAGTAAATGCTAATTAGAAATGAAAAGCATTTTCCTACATCATTTATGACAGCATGCTTTGAAATAGAAAAAAGTTCGTCAATTTCCGCACCTTACAATGATCCTAAATTTTTTTTTGAATTTCTTGCTATATTTTAAATTTCGAAACAATTTCAAATTTCTAAATTTATTCTGTGATGTATTTTGAACTCTAGACTTCTTACTCTGCATTGTGAATTCGACAAACAAATTGACCATTTTCTCAAAAACCATTTTCATATTATGTCACATTTAATAGCAATTCTTACGCTCCTTATAACGCTTTTATACCTACTATCAATAACCTTTACTTTTCTCAATATTTTAAATTTTAGAGTTTCCTCTTCATCAGCAACTAACGCACTCCGCTACTATCCTGAATTTCGAATCCGCATAGGAGATAAGAGACAACATCATTGTTACGAAACATATAGCTCCCATAGCGAAAAATTCTGGTGATTAATATTTTAAATTATATTAGAAGAAAAAAATAGGTGTACATAGAATGGCGAATGTTATCATAGATACATACCAGGCCGGATTTGAAACGAGGGGGCGCCTCTTGAGCCGTATTATGCAAAATACCAAATTTGGGTTTATTTTTTCTGCTAATGTAGGTAGGTAGGCAAAACATTTCATAGAAACTAATAGAGGGTTTTTGTAAGCAAGCGGCCTTTTTAGTAAGGTTATATCTCATAGATGGCGCACTGAACGTGTTTCGTTCCATTCATATTAGGAATGTGAAGTTTATGTCATTTTTATTTTAATTATGTAGTCGTCTGCAGTAGAACAACGCAGTCAACTTGGTGAATTATTTTATGAAAGCGGGTCAGGTCAGTTGGCTAGTAGAACAGATAAGTGGTTTTTCTCAAAAAATCTTGTCTTCTGACAAAGTAAATATTGAAATAGGTTAATTAACAAAACTATTGTTCAGTGATTTGTGATAAGCCACATTTTCACATTTTTCTCGAATTCGAGCAGCACTGCAAACCGCGCATTAATATTCGAATCAGCATGAACTGAACATGGAGGCGCCCCCAGTGTTGACGAACATGCTTACATTGTAAACCTTTGGCTTTATCTGGGCTTAGATTTTCGCAATATTCTTTTTGATTTAATAATGCACATGACATATTTTCCAATTTAATGCATTGATGAAAGCTTAGTAAATTCTTATTTCCTTTTTTTAAATAAATTTTAATTTATTCGGGGCAGAACTGCCAGAAAAGACATATTTATTTTTACTATTATGATTGCTTTAGTTTGGTGGTGTTAAAAATGAAACATAAAAACAAACATAAGCTTGGATTTTATTTCAAGAATATTTCCGTGAGTGCTATTGTAAAAAAATAAGAATACATATGTATAGCATTTGCACTTCAAATACAACCAATTCAACCTAATCAATATCAGGACTACCAAATTAAAATCAAGATCAACCTTTTAAAATCCAAATGCAACCATTTCAACTTCAAAGACAATCGCGTAGTTTGTAATCTAAATATAGGGTCTTTCATTAAGGACGCTCGACTTTTAAATGTAAATAAAATAAGTTGTGTGTGAGATATCCACTCCATTTCTATTTTATTTGAAATAATATATTATGGCACTATTACGTCGTTCAAATGTCCGCCGCGGTTTTTTTGGCGAAATTTGGGTCAACTGCCAACTGTTCCAGAACACACAGCGTTGTATATGGTCGTGTACCTTGAGTGCCTGCGTCACTTGAATTTTATGCGGGTGCAGATCTAAGTCCCAACACAAAATTTGCCAAGTTGAAGTGGCAGATGTTCCTGTGAACGCCGAGAAATTGACTGCCTGAGGTTTTCCTGTGCACTCTCACATATATCAGGGATGTTTTCAGCAGATCTTGCCTTTCGGTGACGTACGAGTATTGGCTGATTGTTTACCGAACCGGTTGACTTGAATTTGGGCACCAAACGTGGAATAGTCGACTCGGTAGGGCGGTGGTGGCGAGGACAAAAATCACGTAAAGCGCGGAACGTTTCTCTGACGGAACACTGATTTTGATCATAAAATTTGGTGATTTGCATAATTATGACAAATGTTGCTTTAACAACATGGCCGCTATAACCTAAAAAATTTCGAGCGTTCGTATTGAAAGACCCTTTATTAAAGCTTCTATCCGAATAACACTACAAATCTCAACATTCCATTTTTCGTGATGTTTAAAGCCCGATTTCTAAGGTGTAGAGAAAGAAAGATAAAATAACAATTCGTTCCAAAAAAAAAAATGTAAAACTTTCATGCGCATTCATGATGTACATACCTACATATATGTATATATGTAAGTCGCGATGTTTTGATGAATTTTAAGTCATTTGCCACTTTGTGTATCGTCATAGCAAAAGAAAACCCTCAACGTGCCTCATCTGGTTTTTCGCAGAACTCTACACACCATTAAAAACGAGGGCCTACATTTTATTAAAGTATCTTTTAAAAAACCCGACTGAATACCAGAGTGCTTCGCCAGTTGTGGCTCCTTATTTCTCTGCGCGACTTCCTCCTCCTCATTTACAATCACATATAATGAAAATGCACCTGCCTTCCGAGGAAGGTGTTAGATTGTTTATTTTTAATTTTTTAGAATTCTCTCATAAATAAAAACAAAATCGCAAAAGCTCTGATTCAGTATCGTTGCTGAATAGGGAAATTATTCAAAACCAAAACTTGACGTAATCACTAATTTTCCACCCCAAAAACGCGAGAATCACCCCCGGATATGTGTTTTAGAGACATCTTCAAAAGAGCTTCAAGGTAAAAAGTGTTGAATCCGAGAAAATTTATTTACCACCCGACCATTGATGCTCAGCGACCATAATATCAGGGGACAAGGGGTGGTAGCGCGCGGCATTCGGCGCATACATTTATGAAATACTGGCAGCGCCGGAGGTGATATTAAAAACCCCAACACGATAAGTGGTATGCATGGGCTTCTTTGACGAAAGAACGCGAAACCAGAGCAGGTGGCGCAATAAAAGAAAGCCATTTAAGTCTAGAGAGGCGGTATGGTGGTATGCACCCGGCACTTTATAACATAAAATCGCCCCTTTGTTCTTCGGGTAGCGTAAAAGCAGAAATTTTCACGAGGAAACTCACCATCATCGGAGCTCGCCTTTTATGTCTCCGATCAATAAAATTTTCACAAAACTGGGAGAGGGATGACTGCTACTGTACGTGTACTGTGCACGTACGTTTTCACCCCCAAATGGAATTCAAATTTTGCACACAGTCTGTATCTCTGTTCCACCCGCAGGATCCGTAGGGTTCGAGAAGCTCGGGTTTCCCCTGAATATCCTTCTCCTAGCTCGGGCGGGCATCTCTTGGTCCTTGTTCTGTTTTAACGGCAGGCAGCATCCCAGCACCGCTCCTGCCTTTCTTTGAGCGCACCAGAGACTGCTGCTGGTCTTGTTTTTCCTCAGCCAGCATCCATTCCGCAGAGATTTTTAGTCGTTTTAGCTTCTTGTGTCTCGCAGTGGTGTGGCACGGAGGATATCGAATCGCGGAGTTCGATTCATTTGTGATTTTCGAGTGAAAACGAAGGTGGCTCAGGCCGAATCAGTGAAAAAAGTAAAAATTTCTGTCTGCACCTCGCGATTAGATAGATAGAATTTTGATGCAGTGCTCACCTCAGGAGGGCTAGAACGAAGCAATGTGCTCGGACAGGCGAACTAATATCGAGGGCGCGTAGCAGTTTGTAGGAATTCCTGAGTGGAGAGTTCATTACCCCGGAAGGGTGCTCCGGAGCTTTCAGTGAAAATTATTGGAGCTGAGGCCCTTTCGAACCTAACCGACCCAGCGTCTACCATTCAGAATTTTCGAAATTTCTGGTCTTTCCATTATCCTGAAAAGTTCTCTAATATTTTCGGGGCGGTCAAGTGTGCGGTGAGAAAATTGCTGTTCAGCCTGTGCGGAGCTGTAGTTTTGTGGTACCACCACCGAAGCTGGTTACACTCATTTCTATTGACGGAGGTCACTAGGTCGCCCGGGCGGCCAATCGTTTAGCTCGACCCCACCCCATAGTACGCATATCCTATTTTCGCGCAAAATATGCTTCTTTCCGGATAACAAGAAAACGGCGAGAAATAGTGCTCCTTTTTCTGTTGCTCCTTTCATGAAACACCCAAAAGGAATTGTAGGTTAATTGGGTTTTAGGGCGTCTTAAGACACCCGTCTCTGTTTCTAAAAGCACTCTCGTGCTGTTGTATCTTGTACCTTCGCCAACCTGTCCCATCTTTGCTGGAAGGACAATCTTGGTCCCGTTTTGAGCTTATAAGCTCGCAGTTCGGTTGGGAACGTCCTTGGGCGGAAAGCTCCATAAGACAACAACTGAATACTTCTTCTGAATTTGCTTGCAGACACAACGACCCCATTTCGTCCTTCCATGCAACTTTGTTGAAGTTGTTTAACTCTCCAGTCCTCGGTGACGAACTAGCAAAACTGCAAAAATGTGATACGGCCAACGTACAACATACATCGACTTGCTCAACTTTAGCTCAATTCCATAGTTCGACAACAGTACAAAAGTGTAGAAAACCAGAGGAAGCTGTTTTTACCAAAATCTTAGTATTGACGAAGTGCGGCCCGAGAGGCTCTAAGTGATATTAAACAAAATGGGTGGTGGTGAAGTAAAAGTTGCTACCGTGGACGTTGAGAGTGGCGATAATATGGCCACGTTACCAGTGTCACGGGCCCACACCGGGAGCAGTGATAGTGCTGAAAAGAACAATGCGGCCAATAAAGAAATGGAGCTCAAGAATGTCATGCCGAAACCGTTGCAAAGGTGCCTTTGTCTATTTTACGCTTTTTGTCTCATCTCGCAGAATCTTCATTTTAGCAGTTTATACTTGTAAAGTGGAGTTCTTTTTTTTTATATCGGCTATTCGCATGAGCATTGGCATGCGTAACAGTGGTGTGTTTTGAATTGAAAATGGCGCTCAGAAATCATCAATACACTTCCTCGCTGCTTGTACTCGTGAAACGTAGGAAGTGAACTGATGCCGCTTCAGATTTTTGCGGATGTCTTTTGTTTAAAAATTATTTTTTTTGTTTTTCTTCCTTTCTGTTTTCCTAGTTACAATGTTTTCAGTTTTCTGTGAAAAATATTTCAGAAATTTTGCATTTTGTTGGAATTTGTTTAAATTTTAGATATCTGTTTTTGCTGTTTCTTTTTGTAATCCTATTAACATAATTTGAATAATGCACGAGATTAAACAATACCATTACCTCTCATCATCTGCATTTTCATAAATATTTAATTTTTCTCCCCATTTTATTTAATTTCAAATCATATTTTTCCATTTATCACTCATTTTGTTGAAATAGTCTGATTAAAGCTTCTTCGTATTTTGAGGTGCTTAAATTTGAATATCAAATCTAAAGAGCCTTGAAAGGACCTAACATGTTTATTTTTGGGGGGTTGGCTAAAATTAGTGGATTGACTAAGAGGTTAGCTGTTCGCAAATTTGGAAGTTTGCCTACATACGGACAGTTCATGGTTAATTCACAAAATATCTATCGGTATGTATCTGTCGCTCCTTTACAAACTATTCTTCACTGACTTGATTGATGCTTACAAGAAGCAGAATTGATTATTTACAATTCTTTTAATATGGAAATAAACAAAAACTTGATCGTTACATCTATAGGTATATCTTTTGGTGGCGAAGAATTGTGTGTGAACATAAAATTTATCATTATATGTCAAAACATAAATAATTTTTATTTTCGTTCAGTTTTCTTTGTAACCCTCGAATAATTTAGTGCGCAACTAAGAAATTATTTGAGCCCCCCACGTGCTGCTTAAGTAATTTATAGTAGCGGTGGTGATCACAAGGAACATTTTAATTTATTTTATTGATTTTAAGGATAGTGCAATAAAATTGAAGAAATTTACTAATTAATTTTTTGTACTGTAAGTCATAATGAAGATATAAACAATTACTTTAAATTAAAAGTAAAAAAATAGCAAAACAAAAAATACCAAGTATAACCACTGAAAAATGTTCTATTTTTTCCTTTCGCTGCAATTCAGAAATCGGGGTTTTTTATACAACTTATATATGGTACATGGCTTGGTGTTTTAATTTCAGATTCGCTTCCATACACTAATAGACTTCAATATTTCTAGGAGATGCATACAGGCTAATGTAATCGTTGTATAAAAATATTTCCTACTTCACTCCAGTTAGGAGCATATTAAAAAAAGCAACGGTTTAAATACCATATAATTAAATCACAACAGAGTAAAAGTGAAATAATGAAATAAAAAATTAAAAAGTTTTCCACAAAAGCAACTTAGTATTAAAGTTATCACGTTGGAAAACCAAATTAACAATCACTCATAAGCCCCTAATTCAATTCGTAACCTTTCCTGAAACACTTGCAGCATGTTAGCAACACTTCATTCACATTAACAACCTGGTCGCACTTAATTTGTTAGGAAAGACGAATCTCGTTCCCCCATTTATGTCTTTTACATTTCCCTTTTGTTGCTTTTTTTTCTCGTTTTCATTGTTATTAAAAAAAGCATTGTTGGTTGTATCGTGCTGGTGAAGGCAATGTCAAAGACATTCGTCACGCAAGAGTGGACCGTTATTAAGTGAAGTCTTTTGTTGGCTGCCTCCAAGAATCTGAAAAAGAAATTAAAAGGGCCCATTTAACGGAATATTCTATGCGTTCATTTGTTTTGTTTTACTTTTTTAATTAATTAATTTTTTTAAAGGATGAGTAGCGTAAGTGAGGAATTTTTCATTTTAAACTGGCCCTTATGTCAACTTATACAAACAAGTTCAAATTTTTTCATGAATTGCTCAACTGAAATATTCCTAATGGGTAAAGAAGTTGTGAACCCATTATCTGGCTTATAATGAGGCTATAAATTATTTATGATATTTAAATATATTTTAAATACAGAAGAAATCCATATTTAAATTCGAATGCATTCTGTAGATAGGACAGTAGATAATAGAAAATCTAGAAACATTTTCTCGTACCAGATTTGCACAGTATTGCTCTATTATACGGAATATGTTCCAACTGGTTGGAAACATATATAGTGATTGGCATAATGTATTAGCAGCTAGGTTGTTGACTTGTAAAGGGTCTTTCAAACTGAGTTTTCAAAAGTATTAACAAATTATCGAATTTGCATTATAGTCAATGAAATATTTATTGGTTGTAAAAGTACAATGTGTGGATTATTTTTTTCAAATTCTCGATAACGTTTTGACTTAATTGGGGCTCTATCTCACGAATAACACCAACAATTTTATCTTTTAGTGCGTGGATTGTTCTTATAGACCTCCCCTTTAAAGTAGACCCACAGAAAATAGTCCAGTGGCCTTAAATCGCACCAGGACATTTAACGTGCAATAAAGTAAGAGTTTCACCGGCTGTATGGCACGTAGCGCCATCTTGCTGGAACCACATATCGCTGACATCATGATCTCCCAATTCTGATCACAAAAAATCAAATTTTTGAAGTGAAAACAGTTGTATAAACTTATATGAAGACCACACTGCAAATCCAAGTTTGCTAGTTTCCTTTCCTTCTATGTCATTTACAATTGGAATCCTATAATAGAATAAGTAGGTACTCTTGGATTATTATGACAAGAGTCAACCGCAAAAGAGGAGTTCATCGAGTGAATGCCGAGTGGACGAAATTTTCAGAAAAGGTTCCTTATTCGAATACTCGAAACGAGTTAATAATCCTAACCCTGGTCACTACCTCTACCAGTTTTTTTGGTCATTTTTGGAATTTTTCAAGGAATTTAATAAAGCCGTAGGGAATTGAACATTGAATAGGTTAGTGCTTAAATTTTGAACTAGTTTTAAGTTTATTTGTACACGATATCCAAAACTCGTTCATCTGAAAATAAAATTATTTATTAAACTACATAATTGTCACTATTGTTATTTGATATTACTTTTTTTTTCTGATTTTTGGCGGCCATTTTAAGGTGCATTTTTGGCCGAAAATTGTGTGCACATAAAGACAATCTGTTTATGATAATTAAAAAAAAAATTGTTTAGTGAAAAGTGGCGCTGAAAGCAATGAATTTTGAGAGTCTGTACCTAGTATGAAAATGTTGGGCAATAAATTTCTTAGCTGACCCACACATTTCCCTTGTATTCCGTAGAGATTCTTTCATACTCTTTTTACTATCCTGCATTGAATGTGTTGTTCATTTTAATTAGAAAACTACATTCCTCAGAAATTTATAGTCGTAGTTTATTGACTTTTCACCTTCCGTTGATGGAACGCAGTTGTTTTTATCAAGTACTCGATTGCATGGAGATAACATTAGACAAAACTAAATCATCTGAAAGTCATGATCACAGCCATCCATTCACTAGTTGGTGTCGTACTAAAACATCCCGGTCTCTAGATTATTAATATCTTTCAAATTCATGTGCACTTTTTTGGGTTTGAGCCGCTTCACACAGTCCATGCTAACCTGACCTTACTGAACACAACCTCTGTAGTTTTCATGCCAGCTAAATGTTTCGCGACATAAATAATCATCTAGCCTAGCAGATATCTGGGACACTGGTGGAATCGCACGGCCCCTGGTTTGTATGTCATGATGTACGAGGCTAAAAATACCCGGACATCTATAAATAATTTCCAGTCACATCTGCGTCTCACTTAGCTGGAATGCACTACCCCACATCTCTCTTCTAGCAATCAACCTCCTCTCGTTACTGTAGCCGATCTAGATAGCCCGTGACTTAGTTCTTATCTGGTAGTCCTCATTCATTTAAGCTCACCTCTGTACATTACATACTTGCACCCTGCTCCACACCATGCCTCATGCATCTCAATTTCACCGACCGCCTGCAAATGGATCAATAAATTCCTCCCATTGACACGAGTTTCAATCTAATCTTTTAGGACATCGCTGTTCATCGTCACCAGCCTGGTGTATGCCATGATCCTCATAGTCGTCTGCATCGCATATGTGATAAGCGACGTAACGACACATCGACTACCTGTTCTCTACTACGAGGGATTCTTCACCTACCTCTATGGGGCCAGCATCCTCTTCCTGCTGTATGTCTTCTGTTTCCTGTTGCAGGGTAAGTAGCCCAAATAGCCGTCTGCAATCCTGCTAAATGTGTTTGTTCTACGTTTCATGTTTATCCTTGCAGAGAGCACTTGTTGTAACGGCGGAAAGCCGAAACCACCGAAGGAAAAGAAACCGAAAAAGCAAAAACCGAAGAAACCAGATCCATCCGATTCCAAGGAAGGAAAGGGAGCCAAGGATTCAGGAAAGGGCGGTAAACCAAGTCCTTTTCAGGTAGGCGAACTCAATTTAATTTACTCGCAGCGGTTTTTGAGCAATTACGGTTGTATCGAAGAAGCTTTTTAAGTCACACCGCCAAGATTGCAATCGATTTTTATTTCCGTTCTCGGTTACGCTGCCGAGTTCGTGCTCAGGCTATGTGTAGTGAAACTTTGCTTGTTTTCAAATTTTGTTCTTTCATTTAAAAAGCTTCGCCCGAGGTACTTGACTATTAACTCAGTCTCTCATCAAGCTCATAACATAGTCATACACTTACATTGTTTTCTTACTTTCTTTCTATTCAATAATTCTTTATTTCCGTTGGTTCTTTTATTCGCGAGATCTGTTCAGACAAGGTCTTATTGAAGCAGTAAGATGGTAAATGAAATGCAAGGACTTTTAGAGGCAGTTGCTTAGTTAAATAAAATTCTTCCGGCCTTCGGTGATTGCTACCATCCTAAGGGATAATTTCATTATTGGGTTTTACTGCTATGATTGATTCTCTTCGCTCATCGAGTACTCAACCCATGCCTCAAATTTCCCTCGAGGGTAGTGAAATCAAGTTGCAATGATAGTTTCCTCTCGTTTAGGGGATATATCAAATCCAGAGGGTTCATAATAATTTTTCACGCACTTGCGCGGAACGACTTTTACACTCTGGGCTGGGCCGATATAATCTGCTTATTATGAAGAAACTTATAAGTTGCTTTCTGAGAGTTTTTTATGCGAGGCATGACAATTGTTTATTGGTTAAGCCGATTAATGGTATCCCAAGATAAATATTTGCATTTAATCGAGGGTGCGTGTGAGATAATACATCAATTATCTAATTAAGCTTTAAAAAAGTAGAAATAATGAAAACGAAACAGGAGACAATAAAAGTAGAGACAAATTAGGTGAACTTTCTGATATACACAAGCAAGTGTAATAGAATGAACCAAGTTATCATGCGGTACAAGCTGTATCTGAAAATAGTGAATTATATTTTTCTTTGGCCCTTATGAAGAAATGTATATCAAAATATGTATAGGTATTGTGTAGGAAGTGCTTCTTTTCCAATTCTATAATTCTATAGTAAATATAATAAAAATTAAAAATAATAATATTCGAAGAAATCCGATAAGGTCGTTGAAGAGGAAAATTAAACACACAATTTTTATTTTTCAACTAGCTTGCCCGGGACACTATTAAATTTTTATTGACATACCTTCTGCACCCTTTCTCTTGTATGTTTCAGCATAGTGGGGTTGGTCTCATTAAATATACGTAAATTCATACAAAATGCCCCCATACATCACTTACGCCTATTCCTAATACTATTTTACTAAAAATAAATAAATTTTTTTATTTATTTCCAATCGGCATGCAGGGGTAAATTTTTGACTCTCTCAAAAAGTTTCGACATTAACACCCACAGTTTTTTTCTTCTACATTTATGAATATTTTCATCCCAAATTTGCCACACGTATTTCTTTGCATGTTTCCTATTTCCAAAAAATATTTTCACATCCTTACCCCTCCCTTCTTTTCAGAAAAAAATAAACAGTAAACTCCTACCATTTTACACTTTATTCCAATTTATTGAAAAATCATTGATTATTATATCTTCATATATTTACTTAATTATACTAATTTCCAAGGCGCTTCCTTTGAGCCTACATTACACTGCGTTCGTTAATTACCGAGATATTTAAATTTTTCTCCACAATCTCGAAAAAATAAATCGGGGGATCGTTAAAACTAATACAAAAACAATGACATTGTATTCTTCCTATTATTACTCTAAATAAAAGTATCAACAATTATCTTCTTAAAAAATACTATGCACACACTTCTCTCCGCCTTTACACCGAACTAATTAGATTGACACAAAAATGCCACATGGTTGTTTTTCGGGTTTTTAAATATAATACCAAATTTCCAGGATCGTGGCTCTTCTGATTGTTAGTAAGGGCTCAATTTTAAAAATTTAAATTATTGCGTTAGAATGGGTTAGGTCGGGTTGAAGTTGTGGATGGATTGTTTGAGCCTACGCAACACCGCCGGGTAAGTATTAGCTATAGTTAGTTTATAATTTTGAAAAAGTCCTGCATTTCATTTCCTAAAGGTAAACAAATAAAAAACAGCTGCCGAACTGAACAGATCTCATGTTTTTAACATAATTCGTTATAACAAACTAAAACAAAACAAAACTGTATAACACACACAGGAAAAGTTTCCCAAAAAGAAACGCGACTTGGTCCGAGAAAAATTACTACAGGTATGAAAAAGAAGTGTTGGAATTTTTATGCAAACTAAACCAAAAAAAAAACAGCTAGAGCTAACCTGTGTCCCTGAATTTGAAGACTTGTTGATAGTAATTACTAACAAAACAATACTTTACACATCCGCGTCCATCATCTTCCCGTTTCTGTGCGGTAATAACCTCTCCCTCTGTCGTGCCACAATCGTGTTTCGTAAATTAATGGGCCATCCTTTTTGTGATTTTGGTGTGCTCTTGCTTATACTACCCTATTTCAGATTTATTGTGGTGCCGAAAGTAGCCCAGCCATGACCTAACCGACTCATCAGGTTAATTACTAACAAAGTGCTAATCCTGCTATCCATTGCTAATTGTACTAACTGAGATATGTTAAATTTTTCTAACCTACTAACCAAGATAGCTGCTCTATCTAAAGCCCCGTGCAAGTACCTTTTCGCAACTTTTCTATTGTTTTTGTTTTGCGAGTTGCTCGGTGTTTTTAGTTGTTGCTTTATGTTTTGTTCCTTCGTGTGAGACGGCTTTGAAGTGTATTTGTGACGTGTTGCATGCTCATGCTGTGTTCTATTAAGGAAAAAAATAAAAACAAAAACGGTTAAGTAGGTTGTTTGAAGTTATGTAAACTTCTTGCATTTTGTCGTAATTACTGTACTTTAATATCCTCGAGGAAGGAACGGCAAAATTAACGATTTCCTAGGAATACGCCAGACATCAACTCAGCAACGTTTAATTAAGTTCTAAAACCGAGAGTAATTTTCGCGAAGGGTGCTAATTAAAACGACAGAACCGAAGCGGAGGATTCCGAAACGAGCTGGTTATTAACGACGCCCTGTTAGAGTGATTCTGAGCAAACGAGGAAAAAGTTGCAAAATACGATGAGATTGTTATCCGAAGGTTGTAGAACTTTCAAGAGTGCAATTATCTGAGCAAAAATCTCTGGGAATTTTAAAGTTTTCATGCAAACAACATTTCCTCCCAGTTTTTTTCACATTTTCTACATTTTCGTGTCAAGCATCATTGCTGCACAAATCCACCACCATTGCCGCCCATAAATGATTCCCCTCAGTGCGTCCTAGTTTCCCGAGCGCTCAGCTGTCGGTTCAAGGAGGATGCTCCATTCAAAAGAATTTTTAGGCTCGCGAGAATACATTAAGTCTGAAACTTGGCTTAACAATGATTTGATTATGCATCGAGCTCTGATTTCTCATTCAAATTAGTCTAAAAGTCGTCATGAATCTGAAATATGTTTCCCTAGGGTCCTTCGAAAACGACGCCAGTTTCATACAGTGGCGGAAATTTTAGAGGGGGATATTAGATTACTGGGAATCTGGTGCAATGTGCAAGGCTGGTAAGACATGATGATACGGATTGAAACTTTATTCGATGCCTCGACTTTATGCTGAATGGAGTGGTTGGAAGTGCTCTTAATGGCACAAAGAACTTTCGTCAATTTGCTAACTTTAATCCACAAATAACACAGTCCTCTTAACGAGCTGTACAAGGACTACCAGAAGGACCTGAAACATTTGCATTGTCTGGTAATGTTGTGAAGCTTTCTCATGGTTTTCTTGAATTGCAATCATTCCATTTTTCAGCAGGCTTTAAGAGGTTGTTACATTGCGTTTTATCCCGCATTACACCGGAAAAAGTTTTTAAGGAGTTTCAACTGCAAGGACATGCTCTCCCGGCATTTCCATTTAAAGTTCTGATATAGAGTATGTCTAAGCCACATTATGCCATTATGAATTCAAACTGTCTCCATGGTGCCTAAAAACGATAAGCACGTAACTACTAAAGTACTTATAAGTACAAAGGAATACTTATGGCTTAGGCAACGATTACTATTGCAGGTCAAGGTGCGACGCGCTTTAGAAATTAGTTTGTGTATCTACATATGTTATGTCCTTTAGGTTATGCAGATATAGACTGCGTATGCCATATATGATATGTGATCGTCACTATTCGTACTCGAAATCTGTTGCAGGTAGACAACAAAAAATATCAAAATATGTAAGACGTATGTATTACTGTCTGGATGAACCTATTGTATATGAGTATGATAAGTTTTCGAAATTAGGTAATAGAAGTGTTCTATATTTTATTTAGGAAAGCTGGGAAAGCTCGAACCCTATTCGTGTAATATTCGCAAGGTTGGCAAATAAGAA
Organism: Neoitamus cyanurus; assembly: GCA_947538895.1. Classification (NCBI taxonomy): domain Eukaryota; kingdom Metazoa; phylum Arthropoda; class Insecta; order Diptera; family Asilidae; genus Neoitamus; species Neoitamus cyanurus. Next base: position 38,347,482 of record OX384543.1, read on the forward strand.
GAATTTTTTTTCTTTTCTTCTTTTCAATTCGATAAATGTTATATCGACTTCTGATATGCTTAAATTTTTTCGGATTTCTGTATTAGACTTATCAGCACTATAAAAGTTTAAATGTCCGTTGAGATATATCTTCAGCACAACTGACGCTTATGATAAATAATGCGATAGCAATCAATATTTTACAAAGTGCTACAGGATATTATAAGTGTGAGCATTCATTGCCTTGCAGATTTAGTGCTGAAATAAAACCTCATTTATTTAAGTAATTCACTTTACAGTGAGTACTCTACAAAGCTCTCTGCCAAGTTCCATAGCACATACTAGTGAACTCAACAGCCGAAACCAATTTTTCTGCGGAATGAATATTTCCTAAGAGCAAACAGGAATATAGGTCAGGGCCTAAATGATTCAGATATCCTTTCAAATATCTGAAATTCTGGGTTTAAACTTGTATCTCAGCCAATAATTTCAAGGCTTATGACAATGACTAGATGTTGCGAAGGGAGATGCTATGCTGCCGCAGGTCTGCCTATTTGGTTATACAAAGGATTTCCCCGTCCAGGGTTAAAGAAATCAAGGAGGATCTTTCACCATTTGAATATTTCAGACATGCAACATGTTGTGTTATGAATTGCGTTTTTGTTCTAGTAGATTTAAAGGAAAGCGTTGAATAAAATAGAGATTTGAAAGAAAGCACACCCTAAGGGGAGTTCAACAACGTCCAGAGAATTTTAATATTCTTATCTCCGAATGAATTCTTCAAGTTACAAAAGTACGTATGGAGCACACTATAAAGGATCTTATTGTGGCTTCGTTTTTTCGAGTAAAACTGCTTAAAAGCACCAAAGGTCAAATTCATTCAATTCCCTAGAAATATATTTTAAATATATAGAGCTGACTGTACTTTCCATATATACGGTCTTTCAATAAGGACGCTCGATATTTAAATGTAAATCAAACAAGTTGTGTGTGAGATATCCATTCCATTTTCATTTTATTTGGAAGAGTATTTTATGGCGTTAAGAATGGAATATAACGTCGTTCACATGTTCGTCGCGGCTCTGCTTTGTGTCATTTATTCGGAAGTTCACCCAAATTTCGCCAAAAATAGCGAGCTTTCGATGATAAGAAACTTCTTGTAATCTGAACTGTGGGAAGAGGAGCTTAATTTGACGACACCGGGTATACGCAAATCTACTACAATTACGGAATATGTAATAAGCCAACAAATGAAACATATTTCTTAATGAGATTTAACTTCAATTGTTCAGGACAAAAATTCATGGCGACCTCCAAAAGTCGACGTTGTTTCTTTCCCCGTAAACCTTTTCTAACACTTTAATAACACCAATTGTACAGCACGCATCATCATCGTAAAACACGCTTTAAATCCATCGACTATCTTCAGTGTTCACCAATAACTGACAAACCTACACAGCTGGCTTCCAGGGATAATTGAAATAACAAAATCTATTTACGTTTTTAGGATACACAAGCAGAGGCGGAGCAAGCTGTAGCAACACCAAAGACTGTACGTAAACGTAAAACAACTCAAAGTGATCAAACTCATGGAAGTTTCTTCCTACGTGTCGGAGCGATAGGTAAGCCGACATTAACATATGTTACGTATTAAGCATTCACGACAAACTAAAATTAATTTGTTTCCAGCATTCGGGTTAGGTGCAATGATATATATAGGCTTAGAATTTGGCTCCTTCTTTGAAATACCTTTCACATCACAATGTCATCACATTCTGAGCGGTATCAATCCACTTCTTCAAATGATCTTCACTTTCATGCAAATGTACTTCATTTTTATGAATGCAAGGGTGAGTAAAACTTTTCCACGTACATAGATACACCGTTTCACACCTGAACATCCCTTCATTGTCCTTGAACTGATTACGCCACCCATACCCATTGTTGCCACTAGTGAATTAGTTTTTTTCATTTATTATTAAATACGGCCTTGTACAGACTTCCCGGATTGTATTGAATCCCCTGCAGGTATGGTCAAATGCAAAATTTTGAAAAATATTATTAAACCGACCACTGCACAAAATATTGTGTTTTTCGGATGAGTCGTTCTGAATTCATTCTCTCTTTCAGCTCAATATCCATCGCTTCAAAGTTCTGGCGCGTTTTGGACTGATGCACGTAGTTGCAACCAATATTTGTGTTTGGATACGTACTCTAGTAAAGGAGTCTCTTCACGAAATAACAATTTACCACCAGCGACGAGGACCTGCTCCTGAAGATTCAGTCATTTTGGAGTCTCTTAGGCGGCACACTTTGAGGCATGCCGGAAAAGTAATGAAAACTCACATCGGTCCTAATTCTGAGTTTGAAATTTTGGAAGGAGGGGACACCTTGGACAGCATTAGTCCTCGGGAAAATGTTCTATCGAAACTCGTACGAGCCACTGCAGAAGGTATTACCAATGCCCTTGCAAGTGATGATGATGGGTATGATTCTACTACCCTTCGAACAACAACAACAACAACTACAACTGCAACGCCATCCACAACAACATACAGGCATTCCACGACCACTGATGACCCCATAACAACTGCATTCGCTTTTGGAAGCACTACTTTGGCGAGAAAATTGAAAAAGTTCATTTCTTCAACTACTGTCTCTCCTCTTTTGGCATCAACAACCACTACTACAACTACAACCACTACCGAAACTCCAACGACATTCTTCCACTCATCATCTGAGGAGCCGACTAGCATCTTTACATCAAAAAGTGGCAGTGCTCTTGGAAACCTATTTTCAGTCTTCTCTTCATCAACCCCAACTCCAGTTAGCACAACGACTCAGGACAGCTTCATTCTAAACAATCTATTCAGTGGAATGGAAAACTCTTACCGCGCCTTCTCAGGCATTTCTCATAGCGAAACTTATCCCTTGGAGACTTATGAAAATCTAGACAACATCTATCCTGCAGCCCTATCTTCAGCCATAGGAACGCTCAACTCAACTGCCTGTGGTCGTGTCGATATCATGGGAACTATTGTCTATGATTCCGCTCCCTACCTTTACCCATTTATTATTGAGTACTCCTTGGTGGGTGCGGTTGTCCTCTACGTTATGTGGAAACACATCGGCCGCAATCCTAAGTACATGAACGAGGAAGACCTAGAGCACAGGTTAGAAGTTATGCTTTCCCGCAGAGCAGTAGCTATGGCTCAACAAGCGCGTACAGGACGAGTAGACTGCGTTGGATCTTCCAAGGGACTCTTCTTTGGTTTACTTCTTCTAGTAGGATCACTCATCTGCCTAATACTCTTCTTTGTTCTCGTCCGTCACCCACAATTCTCCCTCTTAGCCATATACCTGGCCGACGTCAGCCACAGCACGTTAATGATATTTGCAATTTTTGCCATAATTATTGGCTTCATACGGTAATTTGGGATTTTTATTAATTAAGGAATTTTGATTCAACTGATGTATGTATCTTTTAGGGTTAAATGCTTAAAGTTCCGCTGTGAGGAACAGAGCAATCTTAACGACATCCTGCTGCGTATCTCAGCTTTCGGACTGTTTGTCTATTCAGTCTTCAGTGTGATTGCCGGTTCCCTGAAGGCTCTGGAAAGCGAACCAAATCGTCTAGTCACAATTACTGGCATCGTTGCTATATTCCAAGTTGTCCTCCAATTGCTTTTTATTGCTGATGTATCCCGACGACGTGTACATCTCCCTGAACATGATCGCAGCAAGCCAGGACGCCAAATAGTCACATTCTTACTCATCTGCAACGTCTCCATGTTTGCCATTTATACGTTTGAAGCACAGAAAGTTTTTGCAAATCCCGTAAGTATATTGCAATGTGTTATACGATATATGATTACTTATTCGATAATATACTGAGTTTTCCAAACATATGCAATAAAATCGAAGTAGTTAATCTTGGGCCTTAATATCTTTCAGAATTAACCCTAATAATTTTTGGCAATCGCAATATTTTTATTCTTTTGTAAGTTCCACTAGTTTTACTTCTTTTATTTAGTAGATCACAAAAAACAACAAAATGGAACTAGAAAAAAATTTATAATAATACAAACTCCAAGAAAAATCTGAAAGTCTTGCATATCCCGAAAATTACCAAAAGTCACGGAACGTACATACGTGCAGGTTATTCTGATAGGTATTACCGCCTTCTATTTAGTTATTGAGTTTTATCGTCGTTTGGACCACTTTGTATGTATTATATGCTAATTAAGGTTTGGTTGATCGTTTTGGCAATTTGAGGCATTTGAAAAATGTTAAAGACAAAGCTTAGAAGGGGTTGTTTTTCTACGACTGTTACTCATTGAGTTACTGCAAAAAGTATATGAACATCCAAAAACTTATAAACTAATACAGGGGTTGGCAACCTTTATAGGGCAGTGCGCCACTTTCAAAATAAATATTTTTAGGCGTGCGGGCCGCCGCGTAGTCTAAAACAAAAACTTGATTTAGTAACAAGTCGAATTGGATCACAGGCCACATTTTTGGTGAGCTTAGGGTCTTTCTCGTAGTAATTTTTTACGTAGTCGGGATTGTCCCATCAGGCCAGAATTTTGAGATATTTAAGGTTATGAACCCACAAAATGACGTTTTTGGCTAACTGAGATTATGTACAGGGTGCGACAATTTTTTCTGGTCTCTATCTCCTGTTACATCATATAGTACCACTGTTACTCTTCAATTTAAGAGTTTGAGATCGATTACCATTTTTTTCTAAAAGTTACGGCTTTGTAAAATTACAAAGTATATTCGCCACTTTGAATCCGCCATATTGGGAATGGGAATTTTATTTTTCCTACACAATATTTGTACTCAGTGCCCTCAAAAGCCCCGAATTAAAATGTTCAAGAAAAATAAACCAGTTAAAAAGTTCTGTGTGTAAGGGGTTAATTGAAATACACATCACGTTAAAGTGATATACTTTATAAATTTGAGTAGCCGTAGCTTTTAGAAAAAAAATGGAAATCTATCTCTCAAACTCTTAAATTGAAGAGTAACAGTAGTACTAAATGATGTAACTAGAGATAGTGACCAGAAAAAATTTGCGCACCCTGTACATAACCTCAAAGTTAGCCAAAAACGTCATTTTTTGGGTACATGACTTCAAATATCTCAAAATCCTGACGTGATGGGACAATTCCGACACGGGATTCAGATTCTACGCAAAAAAAAAAATACCACAGAAATGAGCCTCATCTTTTCAACAAGAAAACAATGTTGGCCTGTGTAATATTTATATTTATTTGTCTATGATCTAAAGAAGCAAACCAAACGTATTCGTTGTACACAACAGCTTCTTCAAAAGTCTTGTTGCGTGTCGCCAAATGTTGCGATCGAATTTCAAAATTCCAATTTTAAAATTATAAGGTGTGCGAAAGGTAGTTATCTATAATTCGAATTTGTTTGCTATTGCACTAAGTTACTGCCCAGCAGGGGCAAACACTTTTACATTTTTTAAATGCCTTCTTATAGGTATATAGTATGTATGTGATTTCGTTATCACTTAATTGTGTAATTTTAACTAATTCCACTTTTCTCATTTTAGGTTCAACTCGATTTTTACGGCTTCGTTCCCTGGTCAATAATCCAGCGCGTAACTCTACCACTTTGCATATTCCACCGCTTCCACAGTGCAGTCACACTAGCCGAAATCTGGAAGACCACCTACAAGGCCCGTTTGGAATAAGCGCGGAGCGGCAGTGCTTTTAAAGCTGCTCTAGGTGGTTGCACTATTTGACCAGACGTAGCGAATGTAGACTGAGAAAGGGTGGAGTCATAAACACATACAAAGAAACAATGTGGGAGTCAGGATAACAAAAGAGGGTATTTAGCAGCACCCCACGCGGGCAGCACGCAATACAAATGAGCAAAGTCATATAATTCAGTTGATGAAAGTTGATTTATTTTTAAAGGGGTAAATTTTAGAGAGATAATTAAAGAGACCGTTAGCACTATCCGTGAGCAGATGAGTCATATATAGATTTTAACGAAGTAAGTAAAATGTTGTCATTTCGAATCAAATAAGAAGAAGCATATATTTCAATCTTGTTCCCATCTATGTATAGGTGTTAGCGTAAAATTCATTATTACTAAAAATTGACAGTGGAGAAGTTTTACTATTACTAGAGGACACACCGCATTAGGGCGTCACGTTAAGAGAAGTATTTATCTTGTTCAGGTAAACGTAGGATTTTAATCAACAGCAGCAGCAAAAGCGACCGGGATCGCCAGTCGCGATCTAAAGTCACACCTTTCGTTTGCTCGTTTCTTTTCATACTGTATAAGTAGCGAGTGTAACTCTCAAGCGCACACTATCCCACAAGTCGACGACACATTTATTCATTTTGTCATTAATTAACCATGTGCCATTCTATTCAAATATTTCCACTTGGTTCTTGTAGCGTCCTTAATCTAACGAACACGAATGAAAACAAAACAAAAGGAGGAGTCATCGTAGCGTAACAACTTTTGTCCATTCATAGTAGAGCAAGTCGCTAAGTTAGGCGTGGATGATTTTTTGTACTTATCTACTTTTTATATACACTTAAAGTTAATGAAGAGTATTAGCGTAACGCATAACGTAACAAGAACTGCTAATCTATGTAAAAAAATCAAATTTATATAAACGTAAAATTACCGTGAGTTTCGGCGCAGGTTTTCGTTTAACGGACAAAATTTGTTGAATATTTGAGAGAATTTGTAAAATTTTATTTTTTTATACTCGTATACCGTGCCCCCACTCCTCGACAGGGTGCTAAGAGAGAGAATAGGGTGTACGGCTCAATTTTTATGTCGTGATTTTTGACGGAAAAAAAAAATTTGGATTTTTAAATTTTGGACGAAACTCGATAAAACTTTTTTGTAAAACTGCTGGGAGAGAAAAACATTGTAACGTCTTTAACGTCCCACCTAAGTTTATGGTGTTTTTACCCGACATACACGATATTAAGCCAAAAATAAATAAAAAAATACTTGAGATAACTAACAACTATTTAAGGATAAACGAGGAAACAAAACGATCATCGTATCACTCTTGGGCTAAATCAGAATCTCAATTTCTTTTAATGCGGACCAGTAAGTTAACTTTCTTCAGGATACTTTTAATTGATTTTTGCAGAGTAGCAGGTATAAATCGATAATTCACTCTTTTGTTTATTAGCGCTTTTCACTGTCACTAATTTAGGCTGTGAGATAAGGAAGATATCATTTTGAAGGAATTTATGTTCATGGGACAGGAAATTTCGTGATTCAATAAGAACAGCTTTGAAAGCATGTTTTTGGAAAATTTGGTTCCTTAAAGCTTTATTGCTAAAAGAAGTAACAAATAGAAATATGCATTAAAACAGACTAGACTAGTAAAGTAAAAGTACATACAGTCAACAATGTCAAACTCAAATTGCAAAAGTCTGGCTTGTGACAAACCCTCTTTTTAATGTGATGGAAACTAGTTTTCTCACTCTATCTCGCTCTTTCTTTCTTTCTCTGCATCTCAAATTCCTATATAGTAGAAAATTACTTTTTGGGAATAGTCTGATGCCAAATTAACCGCTCCAAATTTCTGTGTTAAAATAGTTTGCGCTTTCTATTGCGCCAGATATTTTGACGTAGGGACGTCGAATTGTGTGAGCATGGACTTCAAAACAGTTCTTCAGATTTGTACGATGTGTACGATTTCAAAAATCACATTAATTTGCATTTGACTCTATACACCCAAATATACTGGCGCAAAGTGACTCTATTGGAATGGAGCGTAAGTAGACACACTAAAGTATAATAAATAATTTTTTACGGGATGCCGAACAACATCATCCCGCACCTAAATTTGCGAGTATACATCTTTATATGAGTCTTAAATAGTAATTCATATATTCAAAATGAGAGATAGGCTTGTGCATATTTTTTTCACGAATTCCACTAAAAACCCATGACGTAACTACCTGGGAATTTAAAATTCTTCCTTATTTCACAAAAACATACAAACAATACAAACCAGACAAAAGCAATTGTAAGTAAAACATTTAATTAAACATAGCTAACATTTTGCTTCTTAACCTTTTGTAAATAACTACCAATAAACATATAGCAGTAGCATGCAGTAAAAAACAATTCGTAAGTTTAAAAAACCTGTCGTTAGTACCGATATATTTATACTGTATAATTTCTTCTCTTCATATGCAGAAACATTCTTTACTTTACATAAGGCGTAAGTAAAAGCAAAAAAAGTAAACACATTTCGAAATTAGGTTAGTGGTAATTTTTTAATTTAGTCAATAAGATAATTAATATGATTATAAAAACGAAGGAACAATAGAAGAGAAAACATGTAATGTACATTTATTTGAAGTCAATGTAACCAAGGAAAACAACTAAAGATGAAAAATTGTTCTATTAATGATATTCTACTAATTTATTTTTTTATACACGCTATTTTTATTGAATCTATACAACAATTTTAATACACCATTCAATTATTGATCCCATTAATCCCAAGGATTGAGGAAAAGTAGCGACCGTTTTATAAAATTTATTCTTTAATCAGTGGAACAATACGTTAGTAGCACCCCTGCAACTTTGAAAAAAGGAAACTATATCGAATACACTTAAGTAAAGGCATCTCTTCAAAAGTAGACCAACACGCATAAGCAAGTAAACGTAAAATTAAAGGTAATGAAAATGTTGTTATAAAGCAAAAATAAGGAGTAAATCATTAAAACATTATTGAGAAGTGTTAAAGGAATGGAGGAAACGTTTTACAAATTCGAACACAAAACACTGCCGATTATTTATAAATAACAAAAGAGAGGATTGAACAATGAAAAATTCAAATATAATTAAAAACAAAAATAACAAAAACAACTTCTTTGAGAAGGACGAAACAAACAGACTTTTTTGAGTTTTCAAAGAGCATGTTATTTTCCAACACGTTCACTCAACGTTTTGTATTTAAATGTAAATGTTAAAGAAATATATAAATTATTATTATAAAGTAAGGTGATGATAATAAAACATTATTTTAACTCAAATTACTCTCTATGTCGTCTTATTTATTTTTTTGGTTTCACAATTCCTGGTTCCCGTATACTTCTCCAAATTTATACGAAACGTTTAAGCCGTTTCCATATTCCGTCATATACCAACATTCTAAATAAAAAAAGTTAATTCTAATTTGTATAGCCACAAACAGATAACCGTGCAGTGTAATGCATTAAAGTGCTGAAGTAGAATGCTTTATGTTAAAAGGTTTGACGAGAATAATGCATGTAAATTCTAATATCTCGCACATTTTTCGATTTCTGATTAATTTTGATAATTAAATAACTTTATTTCCCATGAAAATTAAAGGACAAGTTTGGACAAGATTTGGAACTTTTTTTATTTTGCAACTAAGACCGAATTTTTATTTAAAACTGAAGTATAAAAATTCAAATAAATTGGTGCAAAAGTGTAATAGTCTTAATAGTTAGTATTCAACAGCATAATCCAGTGATTTATTAAATCGAACGAGTAATATATTTTCAAGGTTTGTAGGTGTCAACTTATTTCTTTGATATGATAATATGAATTTCAGACCAGAGAAGCACTTCTCTACGCTGCGCTGCCTTAAATAGCTGGGACGGCATGTACTATTTCAGCGAGTTTACTAAGCCATTAATTCATTTTTTTAATTTTTTTTATTTTGTAGCATGCAAGTGGCTTAACATAAAGTTATTAGCGATTTTAATTATATGAGTTATGCGGCGCGGCGTACATATTATTAACAGCGAAAAACCGGCTAAGCAACGCAAAAGGGTGTAACGATCATTCCGCCACTCTGCATTTCGTGTTCCGCCAATTTTACTCACCGCCTTTTTAACATTACGGAATTGTCACGTAGGTACTCACTAGACTTGTGATATGTGTCTGGAAGCGGTCATATAATTAAAAACACTAAGAAAACCTGCATTATGTACAATTTGAGTTGTTCCGAGCCACATATATATATTTACACTACTACTTACTACTACTTCAAAGCTTCCGAAACTTTCATAATTTTATACATTTGGCACAATAATCAACCAAATTTGATATAACATTACGGAATATATATGTATATACATAGAAGAGAATCGAATAGCACATACATATATTCATTCCACAGTACAGGACTGAGATAATAATAACATAGAATTAAGACACAAAATTATTTTTTTCCCTAGTGAGATCCTGAGAACCACTGTATACATATTTGCAGTTCTAATATTAAAATACACAAACGATGACATGTTTTTTAATTATTGTAGTTATTATACATATATAAATTTGTGGTGAATATCAGGAAAATTATTAATTACGAGTTACAAGTATAAAGCCCTCTAAAAAACGAAGGTTCGTAATCTTGGCAGCTCTTATATAAAGTAGTTGGAATCATAGCGACATCTATTGTCAAACAGAAAATGACTGAAAACTTCTTTTCTTAGCTAAGGCACAATCACTAAAAATTTCCCATTGATCCCAAAGCAATGACGCAAACCAAAGCAAACGATCTGTTTCTTTCAAAGCTTTTCCTTAATTTGCCACATCTGATCGGATTATCTTATTTGCATTTTGAAATAAAGGCAACACATCTTTTATTTCTCGAATTTAAAAATATTTCGCTTTAAAGCAAAATAAATGAGAGTTTATTATTCCTATTATATATTTCACCAGCATCTTCTTTTAAGATTATTACGGGCATTTTTCTATTAAATACGTCGCAGTTTTTGTGGCTCATAGTATGAAATGCAAAATTCTAAATATTCTTCGTTATTTAGTATATTTTGGGTTTTTACAGCATGATTTAAGAATGTTCCTAGAAGTCCTGTTATGGAGTTTTTTGAACCACCAAGCTGTGAAATTGTGTTCATACACCCTTAATAAAATACGAATATCCCAACAATGATTTAAATTTTTCATCATTTTCAGAGTTATCGTAGTTTTACTGGTATGTTTAAATGGGCATGCTGCAATTTCGAAGATTGATCGGTTTTTGTAAAATGGATAAAAGTCCACTTCTAAGCGGATGCGATTTCCGATATTTTTAAATAGTTTTATTTAGCTAATATATAAATATATGGTATGTAATTCAATGTTTCAAATCTTCAATCGAAATTTCAACTACTTCTACTCAGCCGATTCTCATGAAATTTCGCACATATATTCAGTCTGCATGACAATACCACAATATGATAATAATTATTTTTTTGTTCCGAAATGGCGAATCCAACATATGTTAGCGACCGAAAGTTTCAATTTCTACGGATTTACATGAAAAATTAGTACTTTCAATGGTTAATTTCAAATTAAAGTGATGCTTTCAGATTTTGGAGGCTGCTGATCTCGAATCTGCAATTCAAATTTAGGAATCTGATACGGCGACAAAAATAAATTTCGATGAAAATGGGTTCTTAGAATTCGAATCTGCTATTGAAATATTGGATTTATGATGACCGATCCAATATGTGGACCTAAAGGAATATAGACAGCTTGAAAATGCGTTTAATTAAATGAACGCGTTCCAGATATTAGAACAGGTTGAGCTTATTGAACTAGATGGAGAAGTAGAAGTATGATTTCTAAGCTCCAACAAAATAAAACAGCATGACAAAGAAATTAACACTTTACGACGCTTTTGAGTTTGAAGGTGAGATAGCATATTTGTGATGAAATATAGGGGATGCCTTTAGTAAGTAGATGCAAACTGTTAACATAAACAAGGTATAAAGTAGCATGCATGTAATCTATGTAATGTGTAACGACTTTCTGGTTAGGAATCACGAACTAAACAAAAATTACACACAGAATTGCATATAATTTTATTTATTCCAATTATCCAAAACAAGTTTTTAAAATGATGTGGGATATATTTACCAAAACACGTTAACCAATTAATCAGCACGAAATTTTCAGTATTCCTATAAAATTGTAATTTTTAAATCGGCCCACTGAAATAAAGTGTGCAATAAATGTTTATTTGTTGGTTACTAAAACCACTTAACTAGTCGTGGCCGCCTTGTGCTACCATTAAACGTGTTTGCATATTGCAGCAATTTGCCAGACTTAGTACTCCACATATTCACGTGCTCTTATGAAGAAATAGGGCGCGCAATCAATCATTTAAGCAGAGACCAGTTAAATTCTGCAGCATGCACTCGCAATCTCGTTTTTTCCGATGTGCTTTCTGGTTTAGTTAAATGTTATTTCGTGGATGTTTTAATGTTACTTAATAATGTTATTTTGTGCAGTGCGCAGAAGCAATTAAATTTGATAGCAACGAACTGCATGCCAAATACATACATTGTAAAGCGGCATAACCTGGTTACCAATGCTGTGACTTCTGCTAAAAATATTATTACGATTCTTTGATGAGTGCAAATAACTCTCGCGAATTCTGGTCGGAAATATGAAACTACAATAGATTCCTTAAAATAGGAGCCTTGACTGCCACTATCGATTTTTAAGCCTGACAATAAATGCGCGCAAGATGTTTGGAGAAAGTTGGGCCACTAACTGGCGAAGACAAATTTGTCGTGGCCGCAGCATTTGACTTCGAGGCAGAAGCTTGGCGCTAAACTTTAAGGTGCTCCACATACAGTATAACTACTTTATAGAGTCTGATCTCGGTATCTGTATATTGGCAGTTATGATTTTAATTTATAGATTTCCTTAATTATAGCTCGATTACATTTACGGAGATTATCACGCACAATCTACAAACAATCTATGTGTATTGGATCTTCAGACACTTAGGACAACTGAAAATGTATTCATATGGCTAGGTGTGATCCTTAACAAATTGCTGAAAAAGTTCGTATCCGTTAGTCTTGCCAAAACACTTCATATTTCTAAGTTTGATATCGAATTTGAAAAAGTCTTGCCTTGCTAATTCATCATTTTCAATTGGCTAGTTTGAGAGGCCCTTCTGATATAATTTATTTCAGTAAACATGTAACCCCAGGCTGGCCTTATTAGACGCGTAGAGGCCCATAAACTTCAAAACACATTCGATCAACTAAATTACAGGGCAAAAAACGCGTCCTAACCGCCCCCAGCAACATACAGCAGTGCTGTTTGTGCGATATGAAATGTGATAGGACAGTCACGTAAATGCACCCACCAGCCGCGCAGGTCCATCTAAGCATTTTTCGGTCTTCTTTAATGCACCTAAGTAGCTCCATGATTTGGAGCCGGCCGTGTAAATCATTCCGAGCCACCAGCCAGGGTAATTACCGCCCATTAGTCTCAGTGTCCCTATGCAGCGTACGACCGCATCCCACCGAAACAAGGCCCTGACCCCTTAGGGTCAATCGGAAACAGTAAGGCCCGAAATTATTCCTACCCCGAAGAGGATCATCGTCCTAACTAGGACCAGTGGTGGACCTATTGCGGCGGGCAAGAGTAGTCTAATTTGAATAAGGCGCCTGCGGGATATGCGGCCGGTGCCGTAATTGAAGACCTCGGCGCGTGTTTGAGGATGGGCGTTATTAATTAGGGATTTGAATTATGTATTGATTTCAAGTGCAGATCCCCCGTGTGGTAGTTGGCACCTGTATGGTGATTGCATCTACGGCTCTTAGTGCTCTCAACAATTGCTGGATTAATTACTCGCTTCGCTTTACATGATTGCATGGGGCTCGCTGATCCTCCCGATTAGAGGTGTTAACGGCCATGTTGGGCAGTGATATATGATAGCGCGAGTTTTTGCACACCTAATTGCTAGCATTAATAATGCAAATTTTAACTTATATAGCTTAGGGGAATATTTGGTGCGTAAGAAGCAATTAATTCCTTAGGGCCATAGGCATTAAGAAATTACAAATTTATGTAAGACATGCCTATCGTGGCAAATTCAGTGAAATAAATTGTTGTCATAAGACCCATAAGCACTTTATTAGTGATTAGATAATGACTGAAAATTACTGATAAATTTCTTGCGGCAAATTCAGAGGTTTTCATGAAATTGCAATATGAAGTTTAGGAATACCAGATGCATCGGAAAGTGCTTACCGGTTTTTCTTAGTTTCCTTCAAAAATCACAAACTATTTTTCTCATTGATAACATTTTCTTATATTCAAAAATTCTCAAAATTCTCAATATGACTTTGTGACACCAAATGTTTTGTTTTTCATAACTTATGCATTGTGTTCAGCCTTTGCAATATTCCGTTGGAGTGACATAGAATTTTATTCGGTAGCAAGAAAATTTCCCCGGTAGCAAGAACACTCAGTCAGACGTAGGACTAGGTGAAGAATACTCGATGAATATCACTAGGAATGACAGATATGTAGCATCTAGGGTGGTCACGGAGCAGAGAATAGATTTCGCTTTATTCTCCATTGAAAACTGCAAAACTCTGGGCCTCGAGGGTGTACCCTGCAATGCTAAAGGTCGGAGGTAGAGTTCTGGTGGAGGCCTTGAAAGAAATATTTAGGGCCTGCATAATTTGGGGATACATAGTACCGACCGCCTGACAGAAGGTTAGAGTTGTTTTCACTCCCAAACCAGCGAAAGGCGACTACACTCTAGCCAAAAGTTGCAGACCTCATGTGCGTGAACTTAGCCAAAACACTTTCCACGAATCAAAAAGCGAACCTTCTCATAATTGGTTGTTAAATAGTTTCTAATTAGCAACAAATTATGACAGGGTTTGCCTTTTAATACACACATATATATTGGTTTGTAGAAAATTTCCATCCGTCCATCCGTCCGTATGGATGTCAAAACGATAACTTCCGAACGGTTTATCCGATTCAGCTGAAATTTTGCCCACTTGCTTTAAGATGCATTAGAAAATCCCAGAGGTTTTGTGTTGTTCCATCCAAGTCCTCCATCCCCTCCACCAACCCGACTGTGCAATTTATAAACGTTCACAGTCCCCTCATAAAATGCAGTATGTATCTGTGTATTCAAACCTTTTTGAAAATAAGAGTAAAACTGCAACTCGCCAATTTGTGCGACTACAACTTTTACCTGTGCGAAGAATTTTATAGTCGTTACACACATTAATGGCCGCTATGGTCCACTGGGCTGAACACTAAACCAATCTTCCAGTGCGGAAAGTGCGAATTTGCTACTTTGCAACTTCCTATAATTTTCGCATTTACAGGCACACAACATTGTACACCTCTGACTTCTTGCACTGCGCTGCAAGAATGCGTTTCATTGCTTATTAAGTAAGGTGCTAGACTATAAAGAGTCTGATGCGAATGAGACTTAGGGCAGTATGTGTGTAATGTGACGAGGGAGCGTGTAATTAGTTAATTGAGGCACAATTAAGGGAATATGAAGTGCAAACAACTATAATTAGAGCCATGTAATCGTACATTTATTTAATTTCCCTAAAGCAGTGATTTTTACAAGCAACTTAACACGAGCGATAAATTACTTAAGAAAAATTACATTATGAAGGGGTAGGGAATTTGCAGTGTATCTTAAAGGACTTTATATGCAATTTATTATTTATTGCCACGGCCGACGAGGCCAGCTTGTGGACTCGTAGTTCCGATTGGCGCTAGACCCACCTAGGCGAGGTGAGTAGTCATATCCTGGCGCGCCGCTGGCTTCATAGCTGATTCCATTGTGCTGGTTGAAAATGAAAGCTTTTGGGACGACCGGAACTCGTTGGGTGGTGAAAAGGACAGAGGACGGTTGTTTTGGTGACGGGATAGATACTACAGTTGTCTTGGGAGTGATAACTGGGAGCACAGGTTTAACAGGCTCATAATCTAGGCCGTAATCCACCTTCTGACGAATATCACATACGGTGTTCTCAAGCAAGTAATTAAGGGGAGCTGAATAAATCCTGAAGTTGATGTCGTTGAAGTCCAGTTCCGAAAGTAAAAAGACAGGCATGCGGTCAGACATCACCCAGACCTCTCGATTTTCATCAATTTTAACATCAACAGGGAATACTAGGCCGACATCATCTCTATCGACAATTCCATGAAATTCTGGCGTATACGGTGTAGAAGAGTGCCAGCAACCAACGGAGTTCTGGTCAATTAAATTGTAAAGCAAAATTCCGTCCTCGCTCATTACATGTGCCGTTGTATGGCTGTCAGGGCCTCTTTCCTCTAGATGAATAAAATCGTGGTAACTGTCCTCAACCTTGCTCTCGTCCCGCAGTATCTTAGTAGAAACGGCAAACCCGCGATTACTTGCAAGTGGACTGAAGAAAAATGTTCTATACCCATCTGCTTGGAAAGGTGATAGTGCCATTCCGAAAATTCCCTCCTCACCCCACTGGAAGTTAATTCCAGCAACGTTGAAATCACCTCTGAGGGGATCTGGGAGGAAGTAACTGTGCGTAAATCTCCAGGATTTATTTTGCTCCCAGGAGTAAACGATGAGACCGTATCCCAGCTCATCGGTCATGTAGGCGAATACGTCGTCGCAGTTCTTGCCAATGTCTACAGCAATGTTCGCTATGAAGGTGTTCGCATTGGTATCATCTGGACGGAGGACATATCGACGGATTCTTGTGTTTGTCGTCAGATCGAAGACGTTGACGGCATAAGGGCAGGGATTTGTTGTCGTGTTTCCAATGCCAAGGGTTCCAGTGTCCAATACCCAGAGACGTCCACATTGATCTGCCTTAATACGGTACGCGGTTGTTATGCTGTTTGCGCAATCCCCTGCTGTGTTACTACGCCAGTCTGGATATGGGAGAAGCTCGGGTGAACCAGATTGATAATGGTCTAAGTTGATGTATGTCATCGTAGCAGGTATTCCTGGGAGTGAAAAATAATATTCCTCAATTATTTTATTACAGTAATATATTGTTTTTTAATTTAAAATTTTTCTATAATGATTGGAGGATATGATTGAAAAAGCGTTTAAGGGGGGACCCCACTCGGAGCGCTAAGAAAAAATGGGAAGTTTTTTTGGAAAATTTTGAATAAGTTCCAGCCACGTGTTTTTTATGTTAATGTGCTTTATTCGGAGGAGAAGACATTAAGGACTATTTTCTTTGAACTATTTCCACGCCTGTCATATTGACAGTGTCTTCCTCGAAACCATGTATTTTGACGTGGCGTCTGAAAAATTTTGGAAACCACTGAACCAGTTTTGATCAATTTTGTTTAGAAATACCTACGCGGAAACGTTTTCTCTATAATAAGCATTTGTATGTCAACTTTTACGAAAAAAAATGTCTTATCCATGATGACGCCATTTTGTTAATTCTTGGAATTTTCTCACTTCTTAAAATATGATAAGGGTTCAGGGTTCGTTATTCCAAATCTGCCTTCCATGTATTGGATTTCAAAATGATGGAACCAGTATGGCCAACCATACTCTTAACTTCAAGATATTTGTATTAAAAGGACTATTTGGAGTATTTAAGTGCTTATACATATACCATTATAAATTTCATAAAAATTGGCACATGGAGTCTTTGGGGTCACTAATTTCAAAGTTGGTGCACAATTTTTTATATTAATTCGATTTTTATGAAGGACCTCAATTACGACTTCTAAGAATTGCAGCAACTGATTCCATTATTGACCCCAACCCCTTCATTCTAAAAATATTAGTTTTTGTTCAATATCTAAAAATATAGTGGAATGAGCCTTTTCTAAAAAAACGCAAACTTAAATTAAAGGTATTCCTTCGATTATTCTAAAATATCTCACGGAACCTTTAATAGTGGTTGTTGTTTAAAAATCTTCATTTTTACCAATAAGTAACTTTGCGAAAATATTTTTGTACATGTGGAACACAAACAGTAATTACAATAGATATTAGTTTGATATTCTGACAAATGGACCAGAAAAATAAGATTCACAGAATGTTATAAGATCTTGAATTAAAGTGCATCACTCTCTAAAAATTCCGGCATACTGCCAACATAAGCCATCAAACATTTTCCTAATTCGTTTATCCATTTTGTGAAGAGATCATTCGTCACATATCTCACGACGGACGTTCGGTGCAAATTATTATGTCAACACTATAAAACTCAATCAATCTTGACAGACATTTCCATTATGTGACTGCGATTAAAAATTAAGTACTGTAATTGACTCGTTCACATTTTGTATGATTAAGGGCAATGAGACTATATCATGTCTCAGGGATGTCATCATATAAGGATGGTGAATTAGTTACAGCTATAGGTACCTACTGGCCAATTTAAGATGCTCGCGGCTAGCTTACACTCGCGTTTACAAGCGAACAACTGGTAATAGACTTTAGTATAGCTGAATTGGTCTTGATTAGGCAAACAGGAAAATAAAATAAAAATAAAGCATAAAACTCGCGCACAGCGGCTTTCCTTTGAATGGCTAAAACAACCAGGTGTTTGCCGTTGGTGTCATTTCGGTCCATATTGAATAAGGTTATAAATCAAAGAAATCGCTTTTATTTGTACACAAGTGATTATGTGCAATGTAACCATTTTTATCGACAGTGGAACTGAGAAGATATTTGCGTTTAGTCACGCATATTTCTGTGTTTTTTATCTGTTGTTACTTCATATCTTCAAAACGAATGAACCGATTTTGATGCGGTTTTCTGAAAACTTTTCAACGGCAACAGAATCTAGGATTCATATTACTAACTAGAAGCGCTATGGTACTACGTATTACTATAATATATACAATGTTACATAAAAACGATGCATAGACAAAAGACATGATTTTGCATCCCCCATAGTCCAGCCAGTGCAGGTTTTGCTGTTTAATAGGTGTGATAGAGACGGATTTGATATGTTGTTTAAGTAGTGACCATTATTCAAAAAATGAAAAAAATCATGTTTACAAGTTTAAATTTAGTCAAGTGAATGTTAATTCCTAAAATTGAAATTAAAAGTCGTGGATGGCTATCAAGGTTTATCTGTTGAATTTAATTTATGGGAAAAATTCTACAGATCTTGTCTAATACACTTGATTTTTAGGGTTCCGTACTTTAAAAGGAAAATATAAAATTACAGAAATCGAGTGACATAACTGGCAGAACCACTTTCTGCAAATCACATGCAATCTACTAATCATTACCTGACTGGTCTATAATGCATAATCCAAGCATTAAATTGGAAGTCGACACTTATGCAGATACCCTTCTTATTATTTTTACGTTAATTTAACGCTCTTTTAATCCTCAGGGATATGGATGCGCCGCCAATGCACCGCATAGTCTCCATAAGGAGAGATTCACAAGCGAGTTGCGTAAAAACATCAGTATCTTGTCTTGGCTGCTACGAACATGCAATTAATTGACTGCGTTAATTAAACACGGCTGATGTAGCCTGACGATGTAATGCTATTAAATGGAAAACATAATAGGAGATCGCTGATGCTCCGATATAGACATCAAGTAGAGATGTTATTTCTTGGCGTCTCGACAGCCGCAGAAGCATTATATTTCGCGTGCCCAAAGTAAGAGGAGAAAGTACCCTGACAAGCACTTCGTACGAAACCCCTGTCGTTTCTGGAAAATCTTTTCCGCTCTGAAAGTAATTATAGGAAAATTCTCTTCTACTGCATTACTACCGCTAGTGACCACTTCCCCGCAATTTCCGCAGGTAAGCACCATATCCATTATTATGTGAGGTAAAAACAGGTATTGAGACTCTCCACTTAGGATCGCGATTTATCTTGTTAACGTTGGATATCGACGCGGTAAAAGTGTTGATATTTATTTTTATTGAATTACATTCAGGTCTCGGCACACATCAGTGGTATTTTAACGAGACGTAGCAACATAGATAATAGCTGCAGGCTTCATGTAGTCGATCTGGTAATTGTTTAATTATATTAGCCACACGTACATATGACAGAAATGTGCATATAAATTCAGGGTTTTGACAATTTTATTTATATTTAGTACTATCATCTGCTGATGGTCACGCATACCCTTAATTTATTGCCAAAGATGATACACAATAAAAGAAAAGAAAACACCAAAGAATTATAATATCCTTAGACGTTTATACATTACCCAATTATATTAGCGAGGGGTAGATTACATAAATATCGACAGAAATAAAAGTGCAGATCAAACGCAACTCATTTCTTTCTGAATACATCAGCTTTTAAAACAAACTATCTACAATTTCCAATTTGAATTAGTGTGTCAACAAATTCTATGTATGTAGTTGTGTATACAAAAATGTAACAAAAACAGATAGCCGTCAACAAAACAGAACCCCTGGGCTTACCATAGAAACTGGAAGCTTGAGTAGCATGTACGAGTATAACGTAGACACCAATTAGGAAGAGACTTTCTTTACTTTCAATTTCAGCCGCTAAAGCTGCAAAATGAGTTTTTAAGTATTTATGAAGTTTACTAGAAACTCTTGTTTTTCCCAACACAGTGAGGAAACATTTTTTTACGATCTTAAGCTTCCTAAAGCCGTACGGAGAGGTTTACCTGTGCAGGTTCGCCTGGACCGTAGCGTGTGTGGCCGGCTTAATGCCAGCGAGAATGATTATTTTGGTGTGATTCGATCAAGGCGTACCAGGCCGATCTCTTCAGTGTAGCAACTGGCCTGGCTTCGCACTAATTTTCATAATAAGTGGAATTAGTATAGCCAGGCGGCGGCGTTTATCGATCGCTTCGTGTGTCTATGGCAAAGACACCAGGCCAGTTTATACACTGAAGAGATCAGTCTAGTCGTCTCGATCGAAACACATCAAAATCATTTTTGTTGCTTGTTCATCCAGAAAATACTTCAGATGTTTAATGTTTCTTAATTAGAACATTTTTCATAACGTTTAACAATGTCAATCTTAAACGAATAAACATTTTATTTTGATTAGAGCTTCCCTTTGTTTTAAGCATGTTTGTTTTTTAATAAATAAAATACTATTAAATTCTCTTGAAATCATATTCCTGAACTGAAACAGTTCAACGCTGGCCGGTTTGTACGTTTTTGCCTCAGCGGAGATACGGCAACTGACAAAGTTGTAACCCTCCTCCGTCGTAAGTTGAGAATTGCAAGTAATGACGTCAACCAAAAGGCATGGAAAACATGTGTGGGCGCGCATTCCTCAGCATTATTGTTAATTTTTTAATTTTTTACTTTCTGAGTGCTACCTTCTACCTACATATGTTATGTACACATATAACAGAATTATACTTAAAATGTAATCATTTCAAAGACTGTAAGGCCACCAAATCAAAACATTTTTCAAAAACAGTCTCAGCCACGTCAAAGTCAATGTAAACTTTTTGAAATAAGACACAACTTTTTCAAGTTCAAACACAAACCGATAAACTTTAGTAATAGCAATTTGAGCTCAAGTAGATTTCTAGTAATAACGCTGTTTAGTTTATTGCCTGGAGCCCAAACAATAAATTAAGCTGTTAATTCGGTAATAAACTAAACGTTGTTATTACTACCTGAGACGAGTTGAAATTTGCTAATGTTTATGTTGATTTTATCTTTGTTGAGGCTGTCATTGAAAAAGTGTGTTTGTTTTGGCATTCAGCGTCCTTAATTTTAATTCGATTGTACTTACATTTTAAGGCTATGTGTCGTAGTAAAATGATTCGTTATACAGCTTACAGATTAGTCTTTTAATCGTTTTAGCTCCAATATCTGCAGAGCTTAGTTATAAAAAAGATGGTTTCGGAGTGTTAGTCACCTCTGGCTCGTCACTGTTCATATTATTATAATAGTTAAAGTTCATTACTCGAATCTGTAGCACCTACTCTGAAACAAGTTATAATAAACCTTCTATAAAGGGTGTTCCATCAAGCTGACATTAATCTATGACAGTAAATAAGATCGTAAATAAAATCTTTCATTACTGTCATCTGTATAAAGAAAATCGACCAATTACAGCCAAGTGTACCTATATCTTGCGCGACTGGAAATTATTAGTTTCGCAATTACAGAAAGCAGTTAAGGCCGCAGTCCAATCCAACAGACACCATATCATGTTTGGTAACCGCTTTAGTGCGTATAGCACTGAACGGTGAATATCACCTAATGACTGCAATCTTGCTTGTACTACTTTTAAAGTGAACATTCTGCGAATTTACGCCAACTCGTTTTGAGGAAATGCTCTTCATCTTTAATTCCTCGGGTAAAGTGATAATTAAATCACATTTACTACATCGATATTGATGCAGGTAATCAATCAAAGAAATCTTTGCAATTCACATCTGTGCGCCGCCGCCGCCGTGCCGCGTGGAAAGGTAAATTTGTGTGGCCGTAAAGGTAATGCACGTAATGTCTCCACTCTACGTTACTTAATTTGCATTCGTTGCACATTTTCCTGCACTTTCGCTACGAATATTATTTGTTTTTCGCTTTATGCACAAGAAGCGAGTTTTACTGTCCTTCGACAGATAAATCACACCTAGATCATACACCTAGTTCTCTATGCAGTAATTTACTGGATATTTGTAAGAGTACGGAGCGTTACGCAATAGACCGACAAGCGCCTTAGTCATGCATAAATTCACGTGCCCACATTATTTCTCTATTTTCTGCAAATTTTTTGAATGGATGTCTACAACACTGTCCAGGAGTACAATGTCACGATCCGACAAAAGTGCATGTCTGCCATGACAGACCTACCATGATTTTCCGACGTGATTCGCTTAGCCATCATTCAGCCTGCTCTCACGAGAATTTATCCGTAACAGCTGTTCTAGGTAAGTGCCCTGGCATTGATTATATCGAGTGGATAAAGGAACGAATTCAGGGCAAAGCCCGAGTAGTGTGGCTGTCAAACATCTCATTAACATTAAACTGCTGCCCTACAAGAAATCAATTAATCTACCAACCATTTGCCGTCAGAATGGAAGACAATCTGGGACTGGCGACAACTACGGGACGCTAATTGTTTTTAATGCGAACATGCCTACGAGCATCTATTAGTCAATTTAAGGTTGCCAATAATCACATGCTATTAAGTGGCGCTATGGTTTTTTATTATCACGATTGATTTTTAGCGCCTTTCTTGTGAACAAGCCTTTACGAAATTCCGGATGCGAAATAGAGAATTCACAAATTGTGTTTCTTTTGCAGTTGATGTTGTCAGTCGTTGATAGGCAGTGAGGCGAATTAATGGTTCTATAAGCCATGGGCTTGACGTCTGTCTGATTTTATGACTACATATTTTCTGCACGTTGGAAAATTGCGTAGTTTCTGGTTTATATATATGTATATCGATCACAATATTTCTTCATAATTTATATTTTTCAGTGAGTATAAATGTATTCAAAATTGAAAAATTTATGGAAAGCGTTAGCATAATCATAGTGGATAAAAAATGTTTCAAAATAATTATTTGCTAATGTCTCACTGAAATTATATAGGCAGATAGCTAGCTGCTAGTAGCCTACTCAGAGATTTATCCATACATAAAATATATTCTGCAAAATAAAAGCCAATCTACATCTTACGTAAACTAATCAATTCCACTAACGCATAGTAATGGCCCACTCCTATTATCGTATTACTTCCCAGTATTTTAAACAAAGTTGTTTGCGTAACTGCAGATCGAAAATTAATAACATTGCAAATTTTTCACTTTCAGTAACACCCAGCCATCCAGAAATTACAACTGCAAGTAGCCACTAATTCGGTTAGCGTCTTTGCGCTCAAAAAGTAAGTGCTGAAATTAACATACTTTAAATTATGAAAGCTTTTAAATTCTTCACAATTCCATGAGTTTTCAATATTGTGAAATTAAATTATTCATATTAATTTGTTAATGTCAAAAATCGCAATGTATTAATTTCTATTCGTGTGAATTTGCCTTGGCTTGGAAACGCAATAAATTAGAAAACAAAGAAGCCGTAGTGAGGTAAATGTAAACGTAAATTGAAATGAAGATAATTAAGGCGATTCGTAATTACTGTAAGGCTACTTGTGTCTTCTCTTGCATTAACGCCAATTTTACCTGAACTTGTGGAAAAAAAAAATTTACAAGTGGAAATTCTGATTTAAATATTTGAAAAAAGAAAAAAAAAACAATTTTGACTAATCAAAAATTATTAAGAACGTCCGGAAAATTTTTGCTTGTATAATCTTTTTTATCTTAGTTTTAAAATTCCGCAAAATCTTTTCTACGTATAAATATGTATATTTTGTCTCTACCTGAACGAAATTTTAAAGCATTTTTTTCATTTTCCTAGCTGAATGTACCTGCAGTAGTAGAAGTAGATCAACATTGATGGCATTTTTGAAAAGCACATTAAGATAATAGTTGTTTACGTCAGTTTTATGTCGCGGCGTTAATTAGATCGAAAGGTACAAATAAAATAATAATATGCGTCTCAAATTTATGAATCACCCTGTAACTACAAAACGGTTGAGATTCCCCCTTGCCATACAATTTTTTGTGCGGGATTGAGATCTATCACGCTTATTATTGCTGCATGCGCTACACAATACACCCTGTATATATAAAACTTTAAATTGATAAAAATATATAAAAAAAAATTGTTTTTTATCACTTCGCCAAATGAACAGTGAAACTTTCCATTTTCTTATTTTTTGCTCCTCACTGCATATTTACCTATGCGATATTGGCCTTAACCAAAGTTGCATAATTATAATCTCTTTAATCGTATGTATAAACAAACAAAAATATTTAAGCTGTAAATGGCGAATATGAAATGTTGTTTACCCAAATGTTAGACATTCAAATTGCAGTAAATTCTATTACAGTTTCAGTTGCAATGCAGGTTTTTATGCAAATTAAGTAGACTCATAACTTATTAATTGCAGTACCTGTTTCGGTATTTTTCATACGATTAAATCTAAAGCTTTTAGGAATGCTTAGTGCAATTTATTTTATATATGTACATTAAGTATACTACGTAGGATTTGCAGCAAGCAATTAATTGGCGCAATTTTGATTGATGAAAATGTCTTTCAAAGTAAATTGATGTCAAATGAAATGCAGGTACGTACTAAGGTAAATGAAACTTCTACTTCAGTGAAATACAGGTTTAGTTCCTTGTATTCCTTGAGCTCAAGATATTAATTAAGTGAATATTTGAAGTGCCCATTTGGTTGGATAGGAAAAATTTAAGATAATCGGTAGCTCGCCGCGTTGTTGACGAAATTAGTTGAGCGCTAGAAGTTGTGGGTTCGATTCTCACAGGGGAGCCTGGTAAATTGACTAAAAATGAAGCCAAAGTGTGTTTTCTGAAAAGTGATACCGCGGCGCATTGAAAACATTGTTCATGCAAACTTTTAAAACTGGTGGGACAAATATTTCAAAACATTAATGAATGATCATGATTAGTTTTTTTTAATTAAAAAATAAATAATATTTAATATTTAAAATTCAAATATATGTACCATTATCTCAAGGAATATTAGTAAGCCAGTTACGTAATTTTGGGTTGTGATAACTCCTAAACTAAAGGCTCACTGCTGTGTTTTTTCACATTTTTGAAAACCAAACGAAATATATGTCGATGTTCGATAATGCAATGTTTATTCACTTCATTCAAAGAAAGTTTGTCTAAAATGTCGCACGTCTTATTCAACTAATTCAATCTTCAAATGGATATATATAATTGCTAATTGTCATTAATTAAGGTCTTTTAATGAATTGACATGCACTTAAAAATCAGCGAGCTCACTCAAAAAAGTTTTCCTAATATTTTTATCAATTGATATCCAACATTTTCAGGCAATAACTGCGAAGGACAGACAAACAAATAAACACAATTTAATTGGTCATATCGACCTACACCGAAAATTTTTTTCAAAAGAGGCATGTGATGCTCCAATTTGTGCCATTTTATATTTTTAGATATACCTAACAAGTCGCGATAATGGTATTTTTTCACAGCTTCCCCAAAGCCAGCAAAACAAAACGTCTAAGCTTGTGGCACCATTGTTTAAATTTATTTACTTTTATATATAGAAAGCTGATATGTAATTAAAATCAACAATTAAAAAGTTCAGAAAACCGAGCCGTGCCACAGCAAACTTGATCAGCCAGATTGCAAAGCACACACTTTTTTGTATCTCACAATATCAAAAACCTCTGCAAGACTGTTTTCGAAAGAACGCATTAATTAGTTTAATGATTTTATGAAATTTTCCAATAAGTGTTTTCCACTTACTGAAAATTATTGGGAAAACAAAATGGGAAATTTGAAATTCAATTTTGCCACATTCTCCAGGAGAATTTCTCGGTCCGATTCCGCGTCGCAGGACAAAAAACTGCATTACAATAAATTGCAACAAATTAAAAACTTTTTTGTTCGAATGAGTTCTTTCGCTATTTTCTGTTACATCACCTAGCAGCCATGCACTCCCATAGGTAATAAAACTGAAACCACAAATATTCTTCACCTGGGCATCACATTACCACTTCAAGAAATTGAAACCCCTCGGTCAAACTATCCTACAAGTACTCGGTGCGCGCCGTGGAGTCACTACACTGCTTAGACACGTGGGCATGTAAACAACTTTCCTTTCGCGTTATTTTTTTTCGCGGAGTACACTTAATGCATTATGCAGCTTGGATGCTCTCATGCGATCGCATTATGCAAATAAATCGACCGCGAATAGACGATTGTTATGATATCGGCTATGGGGATAACTAGGTGCATACGTACCGTTCCTCCATCGCGGGATTGTGACGAAAAGCTTGTTGCCCCAGTGCTCGATGCCGACCGGAAGGGCGTTCTGCGGCATGTAATCCCCTGATGCCAAGGCCTGCTCCTTCAGGCGCTGGTTAGGGAACGCAAAGTCCAGCTGATTCCAATTGAAGCGTTCTTGCAATTTGTAGGTGCACTCACCCACGCCCAGAAGGCCCAGCACAAGACTGGCCACCAGGCTGGCTCGTAGCCGGAGTATCTTGTTCACCATACTCGTATCTTTAAGATCGTAAGCGTTTCACGAAAGCGCGACTTCTACAACTTCTTAGCAGGACGAATTGGTACCTTCGACTGTTTGCCGATGGCCAAACGCTTCTAGTTTTATTAACTCCCCCCTGGATTTTCGTGAAATAAAATTTTTATTCTGTGGAGCATTTTGTCACTGGTGGTGGCCTTTCCCGACAAGAAGGCCATTTATTCCCGCCGCAATACCTTCGTAGCGCTCTGCGACGTAAACTTGTTTTGTAGATCAGTGCGGCAAAGAAGCCGTCAATTGATAGGGTTGTAACTTGCACGCCAACTATTCCGCTGGCAGATCTAGGAAAATGCGAGAAATGATGTCATATACGCAACAACTGCAGAAGCTAATCGCCTCGAAACGACTTCAATAAGAAGGTTTGATCGGTGTGGACTGCGTTGCAGCCCACTTTCATTACTTGCAAAAAGCTGTCTTTCATTTGTTAAATGTGCGAGTCTTGTCTTGTTAAACGTCTTGTCCCCCAGCGCCGCATTCTGCCTGGAAGATGGACGGGGTAGTTTCCCTATTTTTTAGCCTGATAATCAGGAAATAAAAAAAGAGGCAGGCCGCTAAATATGGACTATTTCCCACAACGTGATGTTATTTTCAAATACTTGGACTTGCCCACGGTCGCTAGTTATCAATCTCGCCATCACTTTTCAACTGTATTTCTTAACGCTATAAATAAAAAGACGATTTTGGTACCAAGTAAATTTCAGCCTCTCTGGAGAAAGCTATTAAATGATTTTTCTAAATTTGCACATTAAGACGTTTAATGATGTGCCTACATGCTTGTTCCCCGCTGCACAGGTACTTAACAGGAAGCTCGTAAATTTATTGGTAGGCGGTCAGGTTTTGAAAAATCCTTTTAATCAGCAAAATTAGTTTACAGCTGTTAACGGCTCTAAATTCGCATACTAAAATTTTCATTACATTTATCACGAGTATGTTACGTTTCTCTTAATGAAACCGGAAAAGAATGTATATTCGTTTCCTTGGCAACCGAATTGCATATTTTCTTACGAACTATTTATTTGTCCCTCGCGATGAAACACTAACTTTAATTTATTAGATCATACAGGTCAATTCACTTCATTCCAGCGTAAGTAATTGACACTAATACCTATCCCTGAGCGTATGTAGATCTTAAGCTGGGAAAACCAATAAATTGAAGTCTTTATGCGAAAGCTATGATAACACAATTTCTACAACTAATTCCGTTATCGAAAAATGAAAGGAAAAGCAATCCTACTTTAAGCCAGCTGCACTACAAATAAAACTAAAATAGCTTCTTAGGAACAGATGAATGGTAAATTGTAGAAATTAAAATGCTAAGTAGAAAAGTTGGTAATTGCGTAAAATAATTTCACTTTCAATTACCATGTTCTCCTTGAAAATATTCTGAAGTTGCATTCTGTAACTGCATATAATATTTATTCTTCTCAGTCCCAACGTTGTTGACTAATCATATTAATATAATTGCGTAAGTAGGAAGAATTTGTTTCTTTGTTTTTTACGTTACTAGCTGACAGACATTGAACTTTTGCCAGCATATTGTACCACTGTAATAGACTGCGTTTGAATAGAATACGTTTGGTATTCCGATGTAGTTTACCCAATTTGGTTCCCATACAGCCCCACGCCATAATATACCATCGAACTTGATAGTAGGCTGAACACACCGATCTTGAGCTGTGCAGAAGCCTTTTTCTATTCTTTTGTCACATCGCTTCCGATGACTTTAGCTCAGTTGTCCATCCTACAGTTTTCGTGTAATTTTGCAAAATCCAAACGAAGTTTTCTGTGACTTACGGATAGTAGTGGTTTCTTCACTTTAGGTCCACCACATAAATTTTCACGTTGCCCGTAGCTAATTTCGCACAGCTTCTATGAAATCGCTAAAATTTGATAAAGAAATCAAGTGCTGATGAATCTGAGTTGTAGTATCCATGTGTCCACTTTGGTCAAGACGCAGCACATGTCGAGTAAATCTGTGGAGACATCAATTTGAGTTGACCTTCCGCACTATTGACCCGATCATTTTTTTTTTGATTTTTAGGCACTCTGTCAACCGTCCAAGGCCTGCATTGAGTCATGCATATATTTGGGGATAGGAGGGACCTAACAAATTAACAAATGCAAAATGTCTCTCCCTCCTCCTCCCCTCTGAGATGTTCTTTATTTTAGTTAAAATCTAAGAAATTACAATGGTGGGGGGTCAAATTTTCCCTTCTAATTTTCCATCTGCTTCCCCTTAGTCTTTTTTCCTGGGAGTTAAATTTGTCCGATCATTTTTCCCCCTATTTCTATTTTCTGGCTAATAAAGTTAAATGCGCCTTTCACAAAATACGATTTTATGGGAAAAATAACCAAGAAAAGGGACGTAAACTATATTACTTTAAGTCTGTATAAGTTCACGTAAACAAGGTTATAGTCACTTAGCATATGTATAACAAAAACATTCAAAGTAATTATATTAAATTATTTTTATTGGCCACTGCCAATGGTCATCATAAAGTTTTTGGTGTGATTTGGTTTGTGCAAGTCTAATTGTAAAGTATTTAATCGGTTTAATATTTAGTTTGAAATCAACTTTTAAACCGGAAAGATACTTTTATTTCAAGCTTTTAGTTAAGCAATATAAATTAAATGTTTCCGCAATTTATTTCAAACGCCAAAAAAGAAAATCTTAAATAATTCTATTAAACTGAGAAATGCACCTAACTGGCATTGGTGTTAATGTATTAATTTATGTGACGCAGTTTAGATATGGTAAATACGAAAAGAAGATAGAGTTGCTCCTACAACATTTGCAAAAAAAAAGTCTTTCCAATTGATTTCACTTTTTAAGCAAAAATGTTGAAAAACAAGTAACACACAAGTACCCTTCCACTTAGCGTTTGTCTGATATTAAGTGATTAAAATTCAACGCCGCGATAAAATGAGCTGCGGTCGTGAAGACATCCAGCCTATAGGTGTTTCCGCGAGTGTTTGATCAGCGCCAACATTTTGTCCATCGTCACCACATGCATCTTCATTATAAATAAAGAAATAATACCCAAACTCAGTAACCACTATATGCACTGCTCCCGGAACTTCGGGAGATGCAGTTATTTCCTGGTTGGGAGCTCATGTGGACAAAGTGCCCATGAAGACATATGGCCGCGCCTAGTTTGGGTCCACTTGCCAAGTTTAGTTGGTAGGCTAAGAAAGTACTCCACCGACTGAAGTTCAAGTTGAGCACTTTTATTTTATCAGTGAATTGGTTTCACATTTTCATGGGAATGTTTACCCTTTACCTATGGGAAGGAAAGTTACTTTTTATATTTGTTTTAAGCGTGCAAATGGAGTTTCGGTCTGTTGGTAGTTTCCATATACATTCTATATAGGTAACCATGATTTTTTCTTTCAAATTAGATTAGATATATAGATCTCAATTTCAACGGTGATTTCAATTTCATTTTCTTCATCACAATATTATTAAGTAGTAACACTAGATACGCTCCAAGAAAATGAATTTGAATTTAAGTACTTTAATGAGGTAAATTAAACAATTTATTTTAAATGCGCAGTAGATTATCCTTCATTTGTAAATAAATAATTTAATTTTATTAGTTTTTCACTTTCGCAAGTGCGTATCTATATGAGCCAGGGAAGAAGTAGCATCACTCAAAACTCACTCAGATCGATGATTAGAGTAGATTTGATTTGCAAAAAACTGACGTACATAAACGAGCGGAAAATATTAAGAAAAAAAAAAAAGTTATGGAAGTAGGTATTGTGCATGAATGTTTGCGTGATTTAACCCCCACCTAGCTGGGGGATTGGAAGGGGGTGCAAAATGAAGGAACAAAAATTTAATAATTGAAAAATAGCCCGAAAAATTAGACAAACGGAACTGGAAAACAATTTGGGAAAAAAAGAAAGTGATGCAAAAAAAAGTACAAAAGTAAATTTGCGGATTGACCTGATTTTGAGCCACGGAACCACGGATCCGCGTACTATCCCATTGTAGCATGTGCTTACCACTGATCCACCGCCACTGTTGGAATTCATTCAAAGTGTCATAGGAAAGTGGTTTATCGAAAGATTCAAGTAGTAAATTGGTACAAAACAATATTCTTCCCCATTTAACCTCCGCATTGAATTTCAAGAAATTTTGAAATGTGTACGTGTTCCATTATTTGCATTGTAGAGTGTTCATGCAGTTTCGGGTAAATCGGTAAAATAAATTTTTTTTTCTATATGAAAATTTATATCCCCTCTTACCCCTTTGGGAGTTGAATTCTGACAGCAGCACCTATCTACAAAGCTTTACCGCAAAATAACTTATATATGGTGTGAATATGGGCATGAAAGTTGGATTGTGGCGCCACCTACCTGAACCACACCCAATTATAAACCATTCTCGCAAACTAACTAACACATGAATATGGAGTCAATCGGTCAAGTTACTCCATTTAAGGCGCAAGCAGCTCTTTTTCCTCCGGTTTTTTTGACAAATATTGAAATTTCTAACTGAAAACATATATTTATCAAAATAAAATATAGCCTATGTTACTCAGGGATAGTGTAGTTTTCTAATCGTGAGAGAATTTTTGGAATCGGCTCAGTAGTTCCAGAGATTACCCCGAATAAACAAACAAACAAATTTAAATTCTTTATAATATAAGTGTAGATTGGTACACGAGCGAATATTGGAAGCTTGTGGTTGCTATTAAGGGCCAAGTATTGCAAAATCTTGAAACATTTTTTATTGGAAAAAGCTGCAATTTAAAATAAGTGGACCGGTTCAAGCTCCCAAATTTTCTTCCAGTTGATATAGGCAAACATTGAAAACACCGCCGGAAAAACATATAATACATTTTATCACGCTCATATGCCAGAGTTATTGATATATAATATATAAAATAAAATACTGTAACTCAAAAACAAATTTAGTGTACCTACTAAAAAATATGACTTAACTCACTTCTCCTTGTTTTAGAGAAAAAAATTTTATTCATGCTTCGAAGTGACTACCTTCAAGGCACGTTTTCCATTTGCACCATAGGTAGAATGCAGTTATGATACGCCTAACAGTCTCGTTATTACCTTACTTAGGCAACAGTGCATAACAAGCCTTAACGTTTTTTAAGAATCTTTCTTTAATTATAAACCGCGTTATCATCAATTAATTTTCTTTTCGAATACATGAAAAAACTTGTAAAAACCATCCACCTTCCAATATCTTGCCACTACCAAAGTAAAAGAACAATCGATCTGCGTTCATGGCAGATCATTCGCTCCTCGAATTGTGTCATATCATTTACTGAAAAACTATCGACTTGAACCAAATATGAAGTCGAGTGCACTAAACGGAACAAATAAACAAGAGCGCTGCACTCGACGCACTTTTTTAAGATATCGCGGTGCACGCCGATCTGACGGCATTAAAATCATTCCCCGTAAACTCTGTACGATCGGCGTGCAGCCTACGAGTCTTGTGCATTATTTGTCAAATAGGGTAAGATTTTTTTTTTAAAAGATCCCGCCACGCTGAATGAGATAAAAATCAAATTTTGTTTTCTACTTGGCTGCTGTTTTGTACGTCTAAATAAACCATAAGTATCCGCCGCTGCCGCCGTCGACAAGCCTTTCTGGTCATTTGTCTTAGGTGTTCTCACATTTTCCAGTGCGAACTAGTCGACTATTTCGACAGGCTCTAATAAGCAGATTAAGTTTTCATCAATCCGCTAACTGTGGCGGAAAATAATTCTTAGACCCGATGGGATATCGCACATATTAGGTCGATCTGTCCGAGTATAATATTCTTGGGAAATTTAACCGACTATGCAGTTGCGCAAGAGTGTCTTATTACAAAAGATTTTTTTTTTCAGAAAGGCGAAATCTTTTAAGCAAACTGGTTTTCAATTCTAATTATTCGAAAGTTTGACAAATGATCGTATATCACAATGGCTTTATTGCGATTATTTAAATACTCCCTCATTGTTCTTGACCACTGATAAATCCGGTTCAAGAGAAAAAGAAAATAAATTCAAACATAGAAGGCACCCTTCGCAACTATATCGAGCTGACATTGAACACAATTTGGCACTTATCAACATTTTAGCGACACATTTAACTAATGATCTGCATAGGCAGATACTTCTCATTGCGCAAACAGGTTGGACGCCAACCGATCGGTAATTGCTTCGCATAAGCGTATCAATGCAGGCAATCAATTCGCACAATGCTGAAAGAGAAAGCGCTCTGGTAAACGCAAATCTGCTCAGATGAGGTCCGGCTACACGTAACGCTGATAGATCAAATTATCAATAAATTGATACTTTGGTATTTCGTTGCTTCAGCCGGTCGTTCTCAGCAGGATTCGCAAGGTGTTGATGCATCTGATGCTGTTGCGCTGCCTTGACATTGAGATGTCGTAATTAAAATGTTCTCTACCAGTTTGGGAGTTGGAATGAATAAGTGGAGCATAACTTTTGGACTAGTGGCTTGTTTTAGGTAACCTGTTCGGGACATAGCAACATGCATATTGCCCATGTAACTCTTTTCCTTTCGTTGTATTTACAGAAAAAGGAAAACACTAAAATTCCCTGCCTGTCGCAATTTTTTTCTTTAATTTGAAGCCTCCCTTTAAGTTAATTTTATTGAGATAATATTAGAGAGATAATATGCTTGGGAAGATGCTATTGCCGTAAATCCTTCCTTAGCTGACGTACATAATTAACATTGTTTTAACCACGTCATCCTATTCTGATGTTTGGAAGACATCAGACATATTCGGAGTGCCACAGGGCTCCATATTGGGTCCATTATTATTTGTAATTTGTATGGACGATTTATCGGCGTAATCTTAAAAAGTTGCAAGTGTATTCATCTTACCATAAAATTTCTATCTGTGATGTAATTCAAGGTATTAATCATGACCTCGACTGTGTAAGTACTTAGCATAAGTTGCATTTTCTACTGAAATGAAGGGAGCTAATATTTTCGCGAAGTTTTTCTGGCACTAGACAGTGAACTATTTTGTGCATAAATAAACATATACGAAAGTGCAAATGTTCTGTTAGCGTTATTCCAAGAATACATTCAGAATACTATGAAACATGGTCAAACTTGAGCAAGCCGAAGACGAAACGAATAGTTGCATTAAAGGCTTTTTGCAATAGGACAATTATTCATCCATACAAGTACAGATACAGTCACAGTGATTTATCAAAAATACAACACAAGTAACAATGAGATGCATTCTAACTTTTACAGATAATCCCCTGCAAGAAATCCATCACTGTCTTAATACTGCGTACATTTTTGCTGACAATACACATAAATGATCCAACCAGGATATAACCTGCCTCATCCTTAGGAACAAACAAATATAATTGTACATTATCAGCATATTCAATTCTAGATTACTTTAATTTCAATACGGCATAAAGAGTAGAGGACCCAGGATTTAACCCTGCGGTACACCCATGGTTTACTCCTCGAATCCAGATAGACGCACATTAACTTTCCTCCCTCAACGAAATCACAAATTTGGATGCGCTCAAATATCTTAGATAAGAATGGAAGAATTCTTATGGGTCTAAAATTATCTGGTTGGCAACCCTGAGCACTCTTAGCCACTGGGATCACTTTCGCAAGCTTCCACATATCCAGCAATGGATTTGTTATCATCCACTCTATTCAAGGAAGAAGCAGCAAAGTACCTACGAAATCGATATTGAATTTTTTATATTTTGGGATTCTATTGCTAAGACCACCGTATTTCGATAACCAGTGAGGCATCTGAAATAACGACTGTAAATTTCCTGAGGACAAATAAAATATCTTTTTAAAGCTTTGAAATACCTAAAATAAAGCAAAATGCCCAACAGAAAAATGTATAACTAATAATATAAGAACAAGAAAATAGTAAGTTTTAAATTAACTCATATTGCATTTTATGTGCGGTTGCACCTTTACGCTTAAGCTCAGACGGAATAAATCTAAGTGTTTTCATTTAATTTGCATCAATTTGCATGTTTCCAATTGCACATAATGGTAGGTGGTGCTGTGCAAGATATTACGATTTATTCGACTGCATACATATGACTCTGATTAATTCTAAATCAATTTGAATGCACCCGAGCAGTGAAAACAACAAATTTCCAATTGATCACTTCCTTGCGCATTCTCAGCATACGCGGCAAGAAAAACAAGTAAGCGACAATAGTCGGTAGGCCTTTCTTCATGCTTATGGTGCCGAGCCGACCCGGTATGTCGCTCTTGACCATGTGAACTTGCGCCAGGCGAAGCAGTGGAAGCACGAGGCGTGGCTGTAGCAGAATCGACCAACAGCTTGGCAACTTGTCCAAACGAAACCAATTAAGCATTTGTGTCAATTATTTATCCATCGGACTTGTTCTCAAAAGCTAGCTATGCAAAATATCGCAACACCTTATCGTTCAACTTTTCGAAAACGCCTCCAATAGGAACTGGTTGTGCGAAGTCGTTTGCTGTGATTAGGACGTCTGCGGCTGCGTCTGCATAATCCAAGCTGTTTGCTTTTAATTGGAGCACCTCCAACGTGTTCTGTGTACAGTTCCGTGCAAAATCTTATCGATTTCGCCTGAAAGCAGGCAACTATATAGGGGAATTAATGTGGCTTATCTCAAGAGAAACTAGATAGCGCAGCAGTTGAGTTTAGTGTGCAATTACATTTGTGCATTATGAAAATAACTTGTTAGACAATTTCTGTGCAATGCGAGCTCATGCTGTATATGAATGAATACGTGCCACCAACCAAAGCCGCGGCGGACATTTGAACGTCGTTATATTCCATACTAATTGCCATAAAATATTCTTTCAAATAAAATAAAAATGGAGTGGATATCTCACACACAACTTGTTTTAATTATATTTAAAAGTTTAGCGGCTTTAATGAAAGACCTTATAATTATGTTTTATGCGGGCTAATCACCCAGCATAGCGAACATAAATTATTGAAAGAAACGGAAGTAGAGCCTCAAACTCCTCCACTTTGTGGCAGCCCTATGCTCCTAACTGGAGTGAAATAGGAAAATAATGTGGCAACTAGGTATGTGGTGTTTCACTAGAAAATTGTTAGATGTGTTGAATTTAAAATTGTAACGCGCACCCTTTCTGGATTTTTTGAAAATTTTTCATAAGAACAGAAAATATGTTTTATTCGTTATACAATAATGTTAGTTGTCCTTTAACAGTTTGCCTTTATAGCTCGTTTAAAAAATATTTTCTTACGAGTATGTGCATAGGACGAGTTTTCTACAAGTTTTTTTTTCAATCTCAACATCCTGCTCACCTAGATATCTCCCTTTTCAAGGGAGCATTAACGGAATCGATAGTAAAAAGTTCCCCCCGCACCTTCCGCACCCTACCCCAAGCCGGTGTCCTCTTAATTGCATGCACCGCACAGCAATTCATTTTGCTCATCCCGACCCGCCGGTCTGGTATCAAAACAAATCTTTGTTTACGTATGTCTCGATTTTTTTTTATTAAAATTGCACCTGCTCTTGTTAAGAAGACATCAGTGGTGGTACGTTGGGGCTGCTGTACAGCACCCTGCTCGGACAGTGCTCTCAGATTGCCGTAACGGTAAGACGTATGTTTTGAAATCATTTTAATAAAATTAATAACACGAAAACTTGAAAGAAAGTTACACTGAGGGTCTCTCGGAGAATTAACAGGGCGAGAAGGCTGCAGTGGCGGCGGTCGCGAGCAAGGATAAAATAAGAAGAAACCGAGATGTGGAAGAGTAACGAAATTCTGGATGGAAGAAGGGCAGGTGTAATACCTGCTGCTCTCCATCCAATCCACACGACACCACCATGTATACCGGGGAAAGACATGGGGCCGGCCAACTCCCGTACAGATGTCTGGCCACCTCTCTAAGTGCTAGCACAAGCCTTGGCGTACTTCGCGCCGGCCGCATGCAGTGCACAGCCCCCACCCGAACCCGCACACCGACGACACTAAAAACGGTCTAAGTGGTGTCCGGGAATTAATGTGATTAAAAAAATTAACGCAAATTGCGGTCGGTTCTTGAGGAAGGTAATGTAGCTCGCGACTGCGTCCTTCTTGTCGCGAGATGTACGCGCAGCAAGTGAGGCAATATCTCTTCCTTGTTTCTGATCTTCGACCCGGGTTACAGCTTGATGACTTAAGTCTCTGCCGCATATCGGTTTCACTACATGTGTTGCTATACGTTTTTTTTAGCTGCGGAATCTGCGACTTGCTTGTCAGTTGACCTGATGGTTCTTCTTCACTGCTAGATTAAATTTCTGCCTAGAAATGGAGCAAGTGGTCGCAAATAATATATTTAAAAATCTGTCAGTATTGATCTATATAAATCAAAATATAAATCTTTGTTTGTTCAAAATCTTCAATCTCCAAAAGTTCTTCACCGATTGTTTTAAAATTTTGACACAACGTTGCATTCGAATACGCGTGTGGTTTTATATATATTTATTTAACAGTGCCATCGGTTGGACGTAACAGGAACACACGTTATCTTATAAATATGTATATAAAAATGAATGTCGGTCTGTTTGATCGTCTTCTATGCGCTGCTAAATCCGATTGTGATGAAACTTTGATGAGCTGTTGTGCGTTCGTCGGTGAAAGTTTCTGAAAAATATTCCTGGAATTCAAGATGGCGGTTCCAATATGGCGGCGAGTTTTCCAACTTCAAGGAATCTTTATGAAAAAAGACATTCGAGGGGTTTCGGGGTCACTGAACTTTAATCTGAATTCAAAATTTTGGAATTCAAGATGGCGGATCTAATATGGCGACCGAAAAAGTTAAACTGCAAGGGATTGCCGTAAAAATCCTCACTAGAGTGTTTTCGGGGTCAGTGATTTCGAAATTGCCAATAAAATTTGCAAACATAAGACTACCCCACTCCATGTAGACATATAGGCGGGGGCTGCAATAGGGAGCGGGTGTAAAATGAAGAAAAATAAATTTAATAATACTGTTCAAAAATATCTAAAACTATGTGAAAAATCAAAATAGAGGAACATCTGGAGATAATGAAAAAAATATATAGGTACCCGTTAAAATGAAGTATAGCATTTTTCGAGATTGAGGAGACAAATTTTAATATCTCGGTAATTGATAGACGTAGTATATTGTAGGTGGGCGCAATGGAAGAGCTTTAGAGAGTAGTATAGTTACGTATTGGTGGTGGTGGTAAGGATGTAAATATAATTTTGGAAAATAGAAAACATTCAAATGTTTTATACAGTAAATCAAATCAAGGGAATAACCGATATACCATAGCAGTAGCATACCCAGCAGTTTTACTGGCCATATAAAGAAAACGTACCATTAAATGAAAATGTTATTAATTCTTAGAATGGGCTGTGGGACGTCGCGTCGGCGAAAATTGTAATTTTTTTAGTGTGTCTACAAAGGAATCGATGATCTTATCTCGATGCCTGTGCATCATGTCGAATCTCACAAATCTAAACTCTTAATTTCTGTGAATAATAAAATAAATAAATAAATAGGGGTTAGAAAAGTAGGTACCTGGACTCCATCTGCACTCAAAGGCTTAATAGTGTGTGGCCTTTAGTGTCATTTTCAGTTTCATGTCTACAGAATTTGTTATTTTAATAGTTATCATTCTCTGGCGATGTAAGGGTTTGCAATATTCAAAAATTGCCAAGAGGTGTAACTTACCCCACGGCTCTTTTTTGTAGCTACTCACAACATTTTAGACCATTACCACACACAATAAAACTTTAGTATGCATGCATACATTCTTGCGTTCCTTCTTACAAGAATGTCTCATGATTTAGTCAGAAAATAAGCAGATAATCCAAGCACAAAATTGCAGCCCCTACAACAATGTGCTCTTGCAAAAACCAGAGGCGCTTTACCATGCCATTAGCGGCAATAAATGGTCTTCTCTAGAATCGGTAATTGACCATATAAAGCCTAAAACTGAGGTTCAGTCAAAGCATAACTAATTCGAAAAGAAGCTCCTAGGACGCAGCCTCTCTAGGTGGCTATTATAGCATCCTGCGCTTCGGTTAGCAACCAAAGCAAGGGCGATTGGCACTTATAAAATTAAAAATTCATCAGCAAACCCCTTTTTCGCAAAAAACAGGGAGCGCGCCACAAAAAGCACTTCTCAGCACGAAATCGCAATTTCGGAGCATAGTGTGTTTGTTTTCGGACATCACTTAATGCTGTCACGGGCCCTGTCATTATCCAGATGCAGCCGGGGTTAAATCATTAGCTTAGACGAATCCCAGCTCCAAGTGGGAATTTTGCGGCGATTTGCATATACTGCAACAGAAGGCTGGATATGGTGCAAATTTTCGGTTCGCACCAAAACTCGGCTATCAGATGAGATCCAGGTGAGATATTTAACATCTCATCTCGCTTCGAGACGTGAATTTGCTCGTAATTTTGGGTTTAAGCCGGGTCTCTTCCAGCATCTTCACTAGCCGCGAGCTATTTGAATAGGTGATAATTTATTGGGCCTTTGGGGATCACCGTTTTTGCACAAAGCAAACCTTTCATTTCCCTGAACCGACACAAGATGGTATCGGCGTATGATTAATGTGTCTAGATTGGGTCGGTGTCCGTGAAGATACTTCAAGTATTCTGATCACCGCCAGTGACATCAGATCCAGCAGCTCGGCTTTAAAGTAAACACTCGGGTCGGGAAAGTGATTAATGAACTTGTGTCTAATCATGTACATTTTGACCTTAATTCGAGTAATAAACAAACAGTCCTTTAATGCCTTTTTAATGAAATGCGGCGAGCCACGCGCCATCCCTTCACTCTCTTTCGAAAATCTCGTCTGGAGCCAAGCACTGGGCCATCGCCCTGTCCGCGCCCATTGGTAAATGACCACTTGTCCGCACTTAATGGGCAACCAACCACTAAAAGTGCAATAACTGTCAGTGAGTGGCCCAATTTGGAACCCTGCTATGCCCGAATAATTCATGAGACAAAATTACACTGCCAATAGGCTAAAGAGGAAATCGTAACGTGCAAAGGCCCAAGGATGCTGCTCGCGTAAAACAAACAAAACCACCGAGGGCTGCACTCTCAGCCCAATCGGCGTAATTACAAACTCCGTCTAATTGCATGGTTCTTCCCGAAATTTTTGAAAATATTAATTACCATCTGCGCTTGCCTTGATTGATTGGCTTGCGTCCAGCAAGTGGAATTGCTGCAGTTGTGGCTCGTTCATTCATGAGAGTATCCCGTGAGTGACCGACGACGTGGTCAATTCCAGGGCGACGGAATCGGTCCTGATGAGAGGCTTTGATGTGTCCAATGTGATGCGAAAATTGAGACCATCGACGCTAAAAAATCGCAGCGATTATCGGATTAGAGGGAATTTTAAAATCCAGTGAAAGAAGCTGGTCGTGGTTGTTACACCTCTAGTTTAATTTGTTGGTTTTAGGACTTTCTTTGTAGACGGCGCGCGGAAGATGTCTTTGTTAACAGGTCTGTCTCCGCCCAATGACATGATATCCCTTAAAATGACTCACTGAGCCGGACAGAGACAAAGTGAAAGACAATTTAATTTTTTTTTTAGTCAGGAGCAAATATGCGTTTTCGGTTGAAAAATAGGTAAATGTGAGTTATGCAGGATACTGTAGCTGCATTTATACCTGTTCAGTGTTTTTACCTGTAACTGAACCGGACCTGATCCTTCACTCTATTCCACTCCATTGCCTACCATCTAAATTAAACGTTACAGTTCAAATTTCCAATTAAATCACGCAAGATTTGAAATTTACGACTGTTCACAATTTTAGAAACATTAACATCATACCGAATATTTTTTTTAAAATAACAGATTCGAGATCAGTGTCACTGAAAAGCACCTTAAGTTAATTTCTCTCGCTTATGTTGAGAATTATATAATATATTCATTTTACAAGAAAATCCGTTGAATATTTCATCATTGTCATCTTGAATTTCCACATATCGATATAATATTCAAATAATCGAACCCGAAAACCCGAAAGTACCCATTTTTGCGAAAATCTGCGGCAATTGAAACATGTCGGTGGCCATATTGGATCCACTCAAGCTCTCAAAGTGTGATAGATTTTCGAGACGCATTTTACCACCTTGAATCGGCCGTGAGAGACGTGGTTCTACGTCAAAGCGGTCAGGAGTCTGGTTCAGCGGCAAAACTCTTAGCATCACAAAAAAATCAGTGAAGACAACATTGCGTCCTCGTCCACCAGCTAAGAACTATTTTATAATACATTTATTTTTTTTTGGAGCATTTGTACGTTCTTATAGAATCCTTTTTGATTGTATCATTTTTCTCACTAAGTAGCAAAACTTGTATAACTTGAGGCTTTCTTAAAATAAAAATCAGGAGTTCAATTTATGATCGCTTTTAAATTTTCTCCTGAAAACAGTGACAAATTAGGAGCTATAAAAGATTTCTTTCATGTATTAAATAATATAATAAAAACAACATCTCGCGACTGAAAAGTATCATATCATTTTACTTCATTAATATACGAGTACACACATCATATCCCACTGGATGGAGTCCACAAAAAAATAAAACTGTACTTTCCATTTATGGGTAGCTACAGCAAAAACCATTTTTTTTATTTTCATTACAATTTTTTTCACATTTTTCCTTTAGATACGATTAAATCATCTTAAATTGAAAACGGTAGGAAGTGCAAGAATTCAAATGTGCGACATACGGACAGATAGAGCCACGGACAGACATGATGATAAAGGTTCCCTGTGTGTGAAAAAGTGCAATTTATAGAATTATAAACTATTCGTAAGCTGGAGTTTGGATACGAAACCTTTTGGATACACACGCAGTAGTGATTTGCCTTATGTTTAATGAAATATATGTATGAAGCAGGAAAAATTAAAGAGATATATTTTAACACTCGAGTTTAGTTTATATTCTTAAAATAAATAAAATGTTGAGAAAGCAAATAACAGATAAAAAAAATGTCTTACATTATCTTTACGTACATATTTGAATTTTTATCGCCAACTTTAACTTTTAAGTATCCCTACTTTGCAATGTTCCCACAAAATCTACATATACCTCAGTGCTTGGAAACAAATTAGGAACAGTTATGAGAAAAAGTCCTTAACCCATATGATCGTCGAAATACCGCAAGATTAAGAGGATCTATCAGTCAGGTGTGAATGAGCTGCGGCAATGCACCTGTGCACGCGACTGTGTGGCGAATCAAAGGGAAGCAAATGGTAAAAGTTTTTGCTTCATACGAAGAAATGGGGATCGTGGCAACGGCACCGACAGTGGCCACGATCGACTTTACGAATGTTGATTGCAGCGCAGCCCCATCTCGGCCAGGCTAAATAATTTTTTTTATTGCTCGCGCAGCGACTCACCATTTCGCCGGTCTTAATTACGTTTTATGGCTGAATGGCTTTCCCCATCATCTTCCCTGATGTGTGTGCGATCTGCGCACGCGGGCAGCCAGCCGAGCCAGTCATCCAACGAGCCATCCTCGGGATCAAGATTATGCAGTGCGACTGCGATACTTGTCTTAGCAGATGAAAAGATAAACGCGGAGAAAATAAGTAGCAGCCGCTCGCCTCAAAAAACCTCACTCGTGTGATTAACTCAAGGGCCCAAAAAATTACTTTTCATTAGTTGAGACTCACGATAAAAATGCAAACTGGTAAGGTGGCGACGATCAAAACCAGTGCCGGTATGGTTGTCGTGTGGTCTCCGGTGCTCGCGCTCGTGA
Organism: Neoitamus cyanurus; assembly: GCA_947538895.1. Lineage (NCBI taxonomy): Eukaryota > Metazoa > Arthropoda > Insecta > Diptera > Asilidae > Neoitamus > Neoitamus cyanurus. The sequence continues at coordinate 38,390,097 of OX384543.1, forward strand.
AGGAGGCACGCGACACCTTCCAGACGCTGTGATCGAAATATGAAGAGATCCCGTGATCATGGCCTGGGCCCAGCCGACTTTTTAGCCTTGTTAAAGATCGTCTTGATGACTGTATACCTGCGTTCTTGCGGTCAATCGCGATGACAGAAAAACTTGTAGCACCTGATTATGCAACGGCACTTCCTTGTTTTGACCCAATATGCGCTGCGCAGATGATTAAGTGCAAAACGAAGACATTTTAGAAGGAATTCTTTTCCGCGTGCCGCCGCGCGCCCATCCACTGACAGTCGCATCGGCAGCAGACACATTTGGGGCACGATCTTTTGATCCCGAAATCAATTTCATGGTGGCCGTTGACAACGTTATTACCGCTGATCATTTTGACCCCTGTCGGGCGTGTTAACGCGGAACGGTGAGCAAAAAACTTGCAAATCAGTCGGAATTCAGCGTGATCTCCGTCTTCTTTGATTGGCACTTTTTGCTTAATTAACGCAATTAAAATTTGCTTTTCGCTGCATGAATTATTGGCACAGTATAAATTATATAAATTAATAGTGTGGCGGCCTTATTTTCGAGTAAATATATTTTTTTTTAATTCGTTAAAGAAGACGCATTGTATGTTGATCTCAAAGGCTATAAGGAAAGTATGTATATACCAACGATCGAAATAACCTGAAATGCGCCCACAGGTTGACACAATCGAATGAATGATTTGATGAGGATAATAATGATTTAGTCCCTTTTGAGCAAAACCCAGAACGACTTTTTCTTAGGTAATAATATTTGACTATTTATTTGATTGTAGGACCTAAAATTTACCTGCAAGTTTTTCACATATGACGCAGTTTTTGAAGTATGCCTATCTCTTAATTTTGTTTGAAGAGGATATAAGAATCAAATTTTTTATTATCAATTCCCTGAATGTTTTCAATGAATGTAAAAAGTTGATACTTGGCATAAGTTTGATTTTACGAACTAATAATAAAATAAAACTTCCAAAACTCACTTGATGCGTAGATTCACCACAAAAATCGATCCATTAGAGATATTAGATTGTAACGTCGCATGAAATGGTAATAATTCGAGATATGCACCTTGGTGGGTAAAATAATCGATTTTTCGAAAATACTATTTTAGTATTCTACAACTTTACTTTGGGAGAGTAAATCTTTTCTTTTATTGCAGATCGAATGACTTCTTTCAAACTAATACACCGATTCAGTTAAAATTTTGACTAGAGCTTAGTTATGGTCCCACATGTAAATCACTTACGGCATCTTCTGTTTATTGCATTTATGACGCGAGATTTATGACTTTATCCCACTCTAAACTTTTTTTCTACGTTGACGATGAGCAGATTTTTCGCTGGCAAAAGAAAGATAAATACAAAGATACTTTTTGCGTTGAATTCCAAAGGGGCAGTATATTATCATATTGTAAGTAAAAATGAAGGAAAATTAATATTATATAATTTCATACTTTTTTGGAATTTAGGGTATGTCCCATTTTTGATGGAAGTTTTAATGAGTGACTATTTATTTTTCTATCTTGTACATAGCTTTATAATTGCACCCTAACTATCCTCCATATAATATAGAATACTCGCATTTTTTTAAAATACATTTGCCTGGAGAGAAAATAATTGCCAAAGATTTCATTGATAAAAGAGCTGTCTTAATCTATCCACCATTGTAGACCCTTCGCCTGAGAACATCTCCTTAAAGTCTAAACATGGAGGACATTACCTTCTTCACGATAAGTAAAGAGAAAGGAGACTGCGTATTATAAAATTTCTCTGTGCGGGAAGCGTACTCTGTATTATTTTAAGTTTTTCTTATCGCGTGAGAAGGGAAGTGCTGAAGCCATCCATAAATCCACTCCAGCTTTCTGATAACGCATCATTTTTATTGTCACTACAGTTATACGGTTATACGATTTTGGCGAGAAGCTGATATATTAAGATTCCATCGGAAAGTTGTAAATCAGAACTATCAGGTATCGGTTTTATCGCTTCTTGTGCATGTTATTATATGACATCATTGCATGCGTAAGACACGGAAATAATCTGTCCAAAAAATCGCGAAAATTCCTTACACACTCCCGGCGTGATCACGGTATATCAGGCAGTTCCAGGAAAGGCTAAGAAAATCCCTTTGGCACCTTGTAACTTTTTGACGTGGAATTTTATTATGCTCGCGCATGCTTGTAATTTACCAAATGATGCCGCACTTCACGGACATAAAACAATTTTCATACTTTCTCTCATAACGTGTTGCGCACGCCGCTTTTATGTTCATTTCACAAGACGCTGCGGGTTTTATAACGCGACTGAAGAGCTCATTACTGAATAATTCTGATGAGGATTTAGGGCCACTGTGCCCTGGTGGTGGCAGGTATAAAAATAGTTTCCCCAGGACTGGCGCGCACTGGTCGCACGACTCGCCATTTACCTTAAAAAAGTGAAATGGCTCTGTAACTTAACCCACAATTCCCGAAAATAACAGTTATAAAGATGAATGAAAGAAAATTGAAGAAGTCGTCGTTATCAAAGGTAGGAGCGATATTCATTAATGAGTCCTCCACACCACACTCGACGCATATAAAAGGGAGCAACTCTCGACCTAGACCCTTCAATTAGTGCGAAATTCTTCGATCCTTGAATGATATATGACGTTCAATTCTGGCCTTTGTGTAGTGACGTACCGAAGTGGACGGTAAGAACAAGGACCGAATTCTGTTTGTCCTCTCGGGCAGGTAAAAACATTTAAGGCTACGCGACCGTCGGAAATGTTATAATTTTCTTCCTATTCCTCTATCCTCTCATAATTGTATGGTATTTGGTGTCATTATGGCATAAATTTGGATCCTCCCACAACGACCTAAATTCAATGGCTTATTATGGGCCAAACACATTTGAGGGTATATTGCATCAAGACGGTTTTAATACAATTTTGTAAAGTTAACATTTTTTATATGCTATAAATGTATCACCCGTCAGCTGAAAAAAAGTGAATTATTAAAAAAATACACCTATGCAATTTGTATCTTAACTGCCTATTCTTTGCACGAAATATTAACCTGAGCAATGATCTTAAATATTATTAAAAAAAATTGCCACTATTAAAAAATGTGGTGAATTGATTCGAAAATTGAAAACAAAATTGTAAAATTGTACAGTCGAGTTAAAAGTAAAAACATGGCTCATTGAATGGTAGATAAATTAAATAGTTTTATGCTAGGATGATTTATATGGAAAGAATAGATAATTTTCGGGAAGGCGCAACAAAAATCACAACTTTTAAACCATTTTTTTTTTTGCTGAAGTAAAGTTTTCCTTGAACGGTTTGAAACGATGGCCGTCCTCTATCTAATTTTTTTTGTCAACTATAAACGGTCCAACCAGTTTATAAGTTTTTAATATATGAGCATTACTTTATTTGTAACTTTGTAAAACACCGACACCGAGTTTTTTTTTATACATATAGTTAGGTCTTGTTAGTGCCCGCAGGGAAGACATTTGCGGCCAATATTGGTCAACCTCTTTTAATTTGTTATTTTCCCAAGCATTTCAGAGCAAAATGTTGTTTTCCCATTGATGTCAAGTACGATGAAAAAGTAATAGTCAACGTAGCCCAGAAGACCTTACGAAAATAAAACATATCGATGTTGAGTAGCTCGCCAAGTGCAGCAACTTATTGCCCCATTTATTAAGGTGAACACCATTTTTTAGTGCACGGAGCTGTCGTCATCCCAATTTAGCGATCAGCATTGATGACTTTGTTCGATAAACACTAGGTAGAACAAGAATATTAGTATCCATCGTAATGCGAAATCATAGAACAAATTGCTGCCGACCGTCCATCCCTGTGCATAAATGTCTGATGTCGGCATCGATCCCATATCTCCGACAAATTAATTTTACTTAATTACCATATCATTAGCAGTGAGCTCCTCTGCCAGTCGCACTACCCCGCCTGATCCCTCCCGGACAATGTTCACCGGGGGACACCGCCATCGGCGACGGCGTAAAATATAGTTCAGGAAAAATCCTGGTGGCCTAAAAGCAGCCATTATCATTACGGAGGATGATGTTATCATAAAGAGCTGAAAGTTATTGCAATATTCTTGCAATCGAAAGCGAACTTAATTTAGGCCTGTACAAGCCCCTAAGTCTCCGTCTTTTAATAAATAAGCATTTTTGGAGCACCGCCTGTGGAAAAGTGCCCTGCGCCATAATGAAATCAAACCTTAAGACCTGCGCCGAGGTGTTCCTTCCTCCACTGCCAGCAATATTTCAATTTTATGGGTGTAGGGAATGTATACGATACTGCGACCGTAATTACGAAATTAAAATATGAACCTTAATGATCAAAGTAAGAGCAAAGTAAGATAGTGAGCGGACCATTGCTGCGCTTCGCTTAATAGATTTAAGTGTTTCGCTTTGATTTAGGAATCAACTCTGGAGAAGTACATAATTGAATGTATGGGCGGATTTTGCAATTAGAAAATAATTAGCTGGGCTCTATGCAAACTGTTCTTCTGTGGCGGATGAAGATTAGTATATTGGTGGTATCCCACAACAATTAATTTAAATTGACTATCTCAGCGAAATGGCAAAAGCAATTCGGCGGTACTACATGCAGAATTAAACTAGTATCTATTGTACCACTTAACGTGATATGGAATAATCATCATATTTATTATTTCTCATATCAACATCCCTTTTTATACACAAATACTGCACCATACTCAATAATCCGCACACCAAGCGATGCGCTTTTGCTTCCACTTCTGACATCGCATACTCATTAGGCGTCAAAGTGCCCTATTTGGTTAAAAATAATATATAGTATTTCTCAAAGGTGTTTTTTTTTTGTCGGTACACCATGTCATGGCGGCGAATTTTCCAATTTCAAGGGACCTGTATGAAAAAGTGCGCTTGGGGGTTTTCGAGGTCACTGATTTCGAATCTTCCATCAAACCTTCCAAATTCTATTTCGACGCCATCAGATATCATTTTGAAGATTATGTTCCCCTCTAATGACGAAAAAGGAACAAATAGTTTAAAGTTATTAATTAATTTTAAAAATCGTATTTGCATAGGAAAAATAGATGGCGCCATCAGTTCACACTCTGTTTAACTAGCATGACAGCTGTTAGTTGGCGTTGTTGTCATCCAGTCAGCAGAATTTTTGGTCGACCTCTTCTGAGAATTTTCGATGCGGGGTACCTTCACGAACGAGAACCAGTTTATTACGAAGCACGGGCACACTACATACTACTACTATGCACGAAAATGCGTAACGTAGGCCAGTTAATTACGCGTATTTTACACACATTTCAACTTTCTAATTACGTGTTTTAATTACTACATATATCACTTGGCTCATGGTGTTCGAGCTTTGCTGCTAGGACCATTCAAAGTAACTGCCGTGACGCCCTTTTGTGAAGGGAAAATCTAACACCACAACAACAACAATTATCACTATAATCTCATCATTATGAACTATTAGCTAGGTCGAATTTCAATCACTTGGCGATACTAGATCTTACTAATATTCTAAATTTCATGAATGGCGAAAAGTTAATATGCACAATAACTATTCCCCATTTAAAAAAAAAAAACTTCTTACGCAAACTCAGAGATTTCTGAACACCTGATATTTTTAGAACCTTTGGATCGCCCGCGTTGTTGTAGAACAGTTACTTAACCTCCCAAAGAGAATTCGAAAAGCATTGCACGATTGTCCTGGTCCCCTTTTACCCACTCAAAATTTTGTATTAAACGAGGAGATATGTTTAACATAATGAACTTATTACGGTGCAAATGGCATCGATTTTTATCCGTCAAGAAGCGCGCTGCCAGAAATTCAAAATCGTGCCCCGCAATGCGGTTGCGTCCGATGATTCGAACTGGATCCCGCGATCAGCGGGCCATCAATCACAATCACCTGTTATGAACTACCAATTATGTAATAACTTGCAATTTATCATATAACCGGAAAAATTTGTTCCAGTTGCAAGTTTGGCGATGACCCGTTGCCGGCAATGTAAAATAATCGCAAATCGAACGCGCGTGTCCGCCATCCGTTAGCCAACTGTACTTGGTAATCAGCGCGAGTGTCGACCGGCAATTTTCACGAGAAATGAAAATGCAGCGCGGGCCTCGCGAAGTTATCAAAAGCTCAAACCCCATAAAGGTCGCCAAGAGCCACGAAATTTATAATTTATTTGCCAGTAATTACAGTGGCCGCGATCGGGCCGAGATGCCTCCAAATGAAGGGGCAGTGAGCATCATCGCGGGCATCCGGCTACCACCGTTCGCCGCGGCCGGTTGCACTTCATGCATATTCGAAAATTTATGTGCAAACAAGGAAGTGGCATTTTTATCGGAGATAGGTACCCAGCATCTGAGGAACAGTTGAAATTCGCACGGGGCAGGTGATCAAGTATGTCATCGCAGCTCGGGCGAGCTGGATCCGCCCTGCGAGATCGTCGATTAGATAATTTATCTGAGATACCAGCGACAGGCAGGTAATGCCCATTGGTGTGCGTGCGCTTAATTTACATTCTGGGCCACCCCGTTGAGGGAATTTTCATGGGCAATTAAATATCGTCCACTGGGTGCCAGCGGGCGGGGAGGTATCTTGACACAATAACCTGAATTTACCTCGTCAAGTTACTCCCCTTTATCGATTTATATGATAGCACCGCGACACGTCCAGTGATCAAGCAATTTCGACGTTATCCGCTGAGATGCTATCGCTTTATTAGACACTTGAGCCTCATAAAGAACTCTAATTTTGACAGGTTGCTGTAAATTCCCCAAATTGGGTCCTGTGCAGGCTTTTAAGACCCCGAGTCTTCAGGTACTTGAAGAGTAAATAAAGAGTGATCATCCTGCCGTGCTCCAAGAATAAATCAAACTAAAATTGCAGGATACGGGGGCAATAACTTACATTCCGTGTTGAGTACTTTTATAATTGGATCCCCATGGGAAGGACAGCCAAAGTATCCAGATTTTATCGATATCAGCCGATCGTCATTTCAAATTCATGAGACCATGTATCGCGGTTTGGATCTCGATTGTATCTGCGCTCCTTGACAAAATCCACTGAGCCCTTGCTCGCCGCAGTAGCCGTACCCATCCATCAAGTTACAGCCCGAGTCCTGGATGTGGAACAACTAATCGATTTCTGATCACCGTCCACTACCAATTAATTTCACATTTCTCTGCAATTTCGATAGTCATCTATCGCACCTTTCAAAAACACAAAGCCAACTCATGTACATACCTACATATTTCCTTGAGATGGGACCTTTTTCCCACTGACCTATGTAGCCGACAATCATGGCGTGCTATCAACTTTCCTGGAAAGTAATCTACATATATCAGGCTCACTCTCCTTTCGCTTATATTTATACGCTCCAAATGTCCTTCAGAATCGAGTGAAAGGTTCCAGGGAAATTGATATCTAGCGATCAAACGTGAAAGCGTGTCACCAATTTTGTATTCGTTTTGTACTCGCTGTGACGGGTTAGTATGTTGTAATTCTGGGCCCCACACGATACATGATACTTTCCCTGTTACAGATTGGTCCACGTTTTAGAGGATATTTTCTGCTTACATGCGCGTGCTCGTGCAGATTTTCGATTCAATTAAAAATGGCATAAATATAGATCGCCCAAACATCGTACAGTAAAAGGTGAATACTAAACACATCTCCGTATAGTGGATACCAAACGCGAAGAATTTTTATAAAAGATGAATGCAGTACAAGGAAGTTAATGTTTGTGGTGGGTACGCAGGAAACTCCAATTCTTTTTGGAGTAATTTTTTTTTATTTATTCCTATTCTTAATACAGTTTCGGAAGACGCTGTGCAGCACACATTGATTACGTTACTTAACCTATAGAAAAAGTTCATATTTCTGGGATAATCTCCTTCTAAACGCCTTAAATATCGTGCGAGCCACACACTTTAAGAGAGACGCAGTTTGAACTCACAACAGTTATTTACTTTCTACTAACTTCAGACAGAATACTGACTTGAAGTAACTTAAACCGTGTGAACTTTACATTTCTTATACATTTTTTGACAGAAAAAAAAACCTCGTTTAACTTTCATCGTGTGTGGGGAATCAGTCGCCTTTGTAAATTAACAGGTAATCGATTATGTCAATTAATGGTCAACCTAATTTTTGCTTGTCGGCAATCATGTTAAACAATCCACGGCACAACGCGTAAAAACTACGCGAGTTTTTTGTGGGGAAAAGAAAATACCGCGATCCTTTGATAAATAACGGTGAAAACAAAAAATGTTCTTTTGAGGTAGTGAGGCTTGATGACATAAATTTTTTTTTCATGGTGGTTTTAAGAGTACGTAAGAAGTGCCGACTAATAATATCCAACAGCGAGTTTTGATGCGCAGCCCCTTTGCACGGTTGCATCGACTACTCTTGAAAATAATATATAAAACGTCCCATGTCATGCTGTAGTCAAATAGTTCATTTTTGTTGTTTTACATAGAGCCAGGGCTTCACATGTTACTCCCAATGTGTGAGTTATACACGAGAGAGCTACTTCTCATGTAACCAGTAACTCAACGTGATCAGAAATCAGTCGTTCTCACAACTTGTAAAAATGCAAAATCAGCATTTATCACTGGATTCAAATTAAATTCCTCTTCGTAGCTTTTTATTTAGTTCTAGTTAGCCTATTGTATGCTTCGGTGGTGTTTTTCTGTTAAGCCGAATTAAATCGACCAAAATAAATATTTGTTTACTTTTACAGCCCAAGCTGCAGTGTTCTTATTCTTCCTACCACGACCTGAGTATTGTTCCGGAAATAATTTTAACGCAATTTCATCATTTGAACGCATTCACCGGTAACCAGAATAGTAGAGGGCAAACATTTCAAAATATATTATATATTGATATTTCGGGATCTATTTAATACACAATATACATACGTAAGGTGCAAACGAAAACTGCCGCCTCATCCTCCTATTTGCTGGACCTAACTAAATACACAACTGGCTGATCTGACCATTAACCTTTAGTTAACGCTCAATGATGCGAGGGTGCACTTCAACCTTTTGTATGACCAACTAACAGTTATTCTAAGTGAATTTTAATGGTGTCGCAATTTTTTCCATTCTTTAAGAGCCTGGGAATAGTTCATTAGGTCCATTGTCACCTAGTGAAAGATGGCAATCACAAACACTTGAATTCGGTCTATTATACATCATACCTTTCCCTTTTTGGGCGGCAAAATTAATGATGATCCTTCGTAAACACCGTTTCAAATGGAGTGAATTGAATTTTCGCAATTGCGGTACTTCGGGAAGAAAAGGATACTTGAATTGGACTTTATTTGAAGTAGCTCTTCGAATATTCTATTTGCAGAAAATGTATTTGGACAGTAGCTGAATATATACTGATCAGTGATTGACATAGGAAAGGATCTCTTTTCGCAGGCGGGTTTATAGTGTGAGATATGAAAGCAGCATTTTTCACTCTGCATTTCGGCGCACAGGGTGGTTCTGTTTTATTGGGAAATTTTAAAGACTTCAAAAGTTCTTGAATATTTTAAAATTTCTTGATTGTTCCTTTCATTTCGATCAACTGCTATTCTAATCGCCCACAACCGACTACCACACCTCCGACCTCTTTTCCAATTGGGGTGTTCGGAAAATATCCTTTCAGGGAATAAACGAGAATTCAAGCTAAGATACAATTAGTCACAGTTTATGCAAATGACGTGTTGGATATTATTATTTTATTCAGATCTACATTACAAATGCCTGTAAAAGGAAAATATACATAATTTCCCACAAGAACAAGTTCTTCTTTGAATATTCTTCTCACATTTTAGATTTCGACAAGCAAACTTGGGTGGCTGATTAAATATTTTATTTAAAGATTAGCCACACCCGTCCTTCTCCAGGACAAGGTACACAGATCGTACTTCATTCTCCTCCTCTTAAATTTCTCTCTGTCGAGGAGCCAACTCGAACAAGATCGACTAATTAAATTGTTCCAGTCCATTGAAGTTCGAAAACGAAACGAAAAAGTAAAATACGAACCACTGACCATTGTCCGTTTATTAAGACGCCGCCTGGACTATAACAGCGTCCAAACACAGAAGGTCTTCACGCCTCATCTTGATCGGTCATTCGGAAGCGATAATCCGTGACAAATTTTGAAAAGGCCTGATTAAGTGATATAATTCCCGGGGATCTCTGTCCCTCTGTCTCCCGTTTCCTTTCCAGTTTTATAACCAGTAGAACACCTGAAGGGGGCAAGAATTGTCAGATTAATCGTCTGCAAGGAGATGGCCAGACACTTTTTGTGCTCTCCTTTGGCCCACAAATATGTTTTTGTCGTTTATCAGGCGTTTCGATGCAATGGTCATTTTCGTGGTAGAAGACGTCCACTGCAGATTAACGCTTCGTCATTTTCTGCACCAAACTGAAAGGGCAGATATATGAAGGATATTTTGCTGCATCATAAAACTGACATTAAACTGAATGCCTCGAGACGAATTGAATCCACTTGTCTGCAGTGTCGCCACGGACGATATGGTTACGTTCCTCGACTACCCTAGATTTCCTCGGGAACATAAATTATTCGGGCCACAAATACGTCAGAGGTTATCTCATGCAACAGAGGTGGTTATCGTAGGCACGCACGATCCTTCTGCTGAAATTCTGGTCCTAGCGCAGGTTCTAGCTAAAGAGCCTTGTCTGGTTGTGCTTATCACAGAATTGGTTTGTAATTGATAGCGCGGAAACGATTTTGCACTTAAAAGGTCCTGTAAATGCCTTCATTGAATGAGATTCAACGACTTTATTGCAACCTATCTGATTAAAGTATGTGGTCCATGGCAAGGATTTGGGTATCTCTGGGAGATAACTGTCCAAAATTGGAGAACTGCGTCGCCACTTCTTGGTGGCTGACGACTTAATTAAATGAACATTGAAATTCAGATATAGTTTTGTGGCTAGCGTTTACTGATAAATTGACAGTTTTTCAGTGTTGGGCTCTTCTATCTATTTCAGGTAGACAGAAGACTTTTGAAGCAGATAAGTAGTTAACAGCCGCTAATTTGCATATTCGAAGCAGGCATTTCACTAGCCGCCTGACAGTTATATTTATATATGCTACTAAGTGTCTGTCCGTGTACATGGTGGTGGGAACCGAATAGCGTCATAAATGTCATTGTATCAACATTCATTTTTCTGACCTCTTCTTTGCCTTGTTCCTTCAGATAACCTTGAATACTTCAGGGGGCAGTAAATGACGAGACAAGTTTCACACGTTGCCCTCTCGATCCGTTAATTGATCGCAAAGACGTCTCAGTCCTCGACATTAATATCTGTGACCACAAATCAAAATTTATATCATACCAAAGAGTGAAACATTTCGGTATATTACTGCGAACACAATTTCGCTATCAAGAAACAAGTCACGATCCTGCAAGAGACATGTTCCTTACCATCCGAGCCATAAAGAGATTTATAAGAGCAGACGAACGAACAAGTCGATAATTCCTCAATACTTTTTCTGTGTAACGGATAAATTCGTAAATTCCAATCAATTCGCAAAGTTCCCTGAGTGCCCCTTTAGGTTGTGTGGGAAGTAAGGAGCAAAACACCGATATCGCTGGGATTCGATTAAAAACGAAAATAGCGAATTCCTGTCGCAGATTTGTTCAAAAGGGCTCCAATAAAAACATAAACATTTCCCTGGCAGTTATACTGAGGAAACATTGTGGCCCCAAGTGATCTCTCCCCTCAATTGGCAGAACGCGAAGGCTGCGACCACGATACACGATAATTCAGGCAACTTTGTAGTTGCTACCATAAAGTAATTTAGATACGTTGATACATGTCAGCAGTCCTCCCTACAATTTCTGAATAACATTTCTATCTGTGAAATTTCTGAAATGCTCTCAGTCTGCTATAAATGAGTAAATTAGGCCAATTTGTGCTCACTTCTGCCTCAGGTGTTTCAATTGACTCGGAGTGATCTTGTTAGTCAAAGTGATCCTCGCTGCAAATTTATGAAAGAACGTGTGGATGCAAGTAAAAACTGCTGAAAATGAAGTGCGGTTTATTGAGCCTATCGCGGTTAATTGGCTTTAGTAGACAACTTTTGTACTTGATATGTTAGAAAATTACGCATTGTTCACGTCTAGTATATTTAGCGCTTCCTTTGAATTAAGTAGACACCTTGATGCTCTATACGTGCGGATGATTTGTATCCACAGCGACAGCAGCGTCTTATTTTTTATATGTAGAATGTATTGTATGTTGTGTAAATGTATTTATATGTGTATGTTACGGCTTAATGACATATTTATTTTAAGTCTTCATAATATAGCTTCCGTAGTAACTAATCTGGAAGATCATGTTCTATTTAGGAATCAAATCTCTTTATTCGATCGAAGTGATCGTGATTTAATATTTAAGACTTGTAACTTACAAAAAACATAACAAAATGACGATGAAATTGAAATAGTTTACCGTGACTTTAGAAATATTAATCATGACTTGCTTCTTGCTGGATGCACGAACTGGCACAATATCTATTTAATGACTAATCCGGAGGAACTGGTCCAAGTTTTCTCTGACAAAATCCTTTATCTTATTACAAGTACGTTCCGCTAAGGTGAAAATGCTACATTGTTACTCACCTTGGCTTACTTATTATATACTTCATCTGATCTCGGAAAAATACTTTCTTTATCGAAGATGGTAACTAACAGGCTGTTCATGCGTTTACGATCATGATTCATCACTACACTTTACTAAACGTAAATTGAAAAGTCAAATTCAGCCAGATTGTGCGAAAAAGTCTTCAAAAATTTGACCTCTTGAATACATCCCACCAAGCGAGGCCACGGCAAACATTTGAACGATGTTATATTCTTTACTTAATGCCATAAAATATTCTTTAAGAAAAGATCAAAATGGAGTAAATATCTCACACACAACTTGTTTAATTTATATTTAAAAGTTTAGCGTCCTTATTGAAAGACCCTGTATTTCCTTTTTGATTTCTTATAAAGACTAAAGATTTTTGTTCTGTCTTTCTTTTCCGATAAGTACCTGTGTTATGTTAGGCGGCTGAGTAAGCTGCATTAGATTGCTGAAGATAGAGGTTCTGTAAAATTATTATTGAGATGATTAAGTAAATGACTATTTCAACAAAAGATTCATCTGAATCTGAAAAACTCACGATTATGACCACGTACTCATAATCATTCTCGTTACCTCCTAACGGCATAGAAGGTTTGAAATTCCAGTTAATATCTCAAAAAAAGCTACTTCGTCTGGAATCATCATTTTTTATATATATATAATAATATTTTTTTTTAAATATGATTTCTGTCAATCCAGAAAATAAAATCAGATTGCATTCCTAGAAATAATTTTTTTCATTACATACATACCTGCAATAAATCGTGGGTATTCATACAATCAGAAAGGTAGGATACTTTAGCTCACAACAATTAGCAAAATGACCTTTGGCACCTACGGATTAGCTATTGAAGAAAGGCATAGATCGCTCGCCAAGAAACAACCGTGACAGAAGTTCCATTGTCATCAATGAAAGAAAGGAGAATGACAAGGGACATGAAGCCAACAATTCACGCCTTTTCGCAAACAATGTACAAATAATGTAGAGCCTTCTTAATTTTGTGTGTTTTGTTCTTTGTACGGTCAAGGGACGAGGACGCCTGCGATGGGCAAAAGGTCGGCCGGCTACTCTTCTAAGATCAATTCAAGCGAAATTTAACAGCATTTAGCACAAAGGCAATAGGACACGGTAATTTAAAAATCATTTGAATGGCCACGTCCCAGCTTGAGTGCCCACTCGAACAAAACCCATCTATGACTCTCCTGTTTGTAATAGGCATCCTTGTGGCGTTTAGTGCATTCGCCTCGGTTACCCGCTGAAGTTAAAGAACGCGACTTTTGGCACATGCTGCGACTTATAATATTTACAAATCGGCGATTGTCCTTTGAATCTGGTTCGGGCCTCAGTTTTTCTTCTCTCATCCAACATTTTTGCTAATATCATCCTCAGGTGCGCAGATGTTCAAATGTATCACTGTCAGATGCGAACCACAGTAGTTCCGGTAGCTGTGACACCAGGCATGCAGTCGGCCGTCTTTCATCTCGATTACAACGAATTTGATATTTTGAATAGACGAACAAATATTACCAAGGACAAGTGTGAAATAAATAATAATTTCTGAATTTGGCCTAACCAAAAAATTATAAAGACCCAAAATGTGCAATATGTGACAGCAACGGGCAGGATCAATGCGAATACTCGGCATTTAAAAAAAATTGTTTTTGGGGGTTTTTTTCACTGTTGGAAAATTGCTAAAAGTCTTGTGGCTAAAAGTATATATTATGCGACCTTGAATTTGTTTCATTAAAAACAGGGATATATTTGTGTATTTTTTAATCTTTGAAATTCATACCTAGCTCGAAATTATCCATGAACTAGTTTTACAATTGTAAATACTTACAATTCAATTGAACGCATTTTTAGGGACCTTGTTAAGAGTTCAGTGATAAGTTTTGAGTGTCGTCTATTGAAAAAGCCTTACCCATTTTTATAATTTTCAGTATAAACAATTATCCAAAAATCTTAAAGTTAGGCACATTTACAACCATTAGAACCTTCTTCTTGTCCCTTCCAGAAGTACCTAGACAGAATGGTAAAACAATCACCCTCCATATGGTGTTTCATAATTAAATTTCTTTTAAGAGGTACTTTATATATCTACACATGTGATCGAAAGGAAATACGGGAGCCAGTCCCTGTCAGGTTTGCTCAAAAAAATTCGTTTATCACATTTCCCATTTTCTGCAAAATATCAGCTTTACCATCCACGTGTCAACGCCACATTTAATCATTTCAGAAAAGTCTCAAATTTCTTCCCGGGATTCAAAGAAATTGCTTTTACCCTCGTGGTCATCAGTTTCCTCCATTTCAATGGACTGCTGAAAGAATATGTCGCACTTATTAACACTTTCTCTAGTGTCCAGTACATGAGTCAGCAGGGGCAGGGAGCAGCCTGTAAATCGGGTACCGCCAGGTGTTATTTGCACACGCACTCAAGCCAAGCTCTGCCTCCGTCTCGGCGATTAGCGTGTCGCTCTAGAGCACGACAAATCCGAGGTATTAGCATAAAAATTCTATTCATGAAATCCAATGGGCAAATGGCCCAATCTGTCATGTTTGCGAGGCGATTACAAACGATTCGCCCAGGTCCGGCCGGCGGCCGCGATGGTCCAGTCCGCTCGGCAATTCTCATAATGCTCCCGACTCATAAAAACTAATGTTGGCCGCATCCTCGGGGTCATGCCATAAATCAGGGCCATGAATCGCCCGTAGGTTACGCAAGAAGCGCTGCACCTTTTTTATTATTGTTCGAAGGAGTTAAGGAGAGGGCGGATTTGCAGCATCACTTTGTCGGCTTTTTGTGTGCACGCAGGTTAGGGCCGGTGCGTGCTCAGGTATGGAGCATCTCAAATCGATTTTTAGGTGGATATCGACACAAAAAGGGATCGAAATCATCGTATTAAGTGGATTGGTTAAGGGTTAAACATGCAAATCGTGAGACCTGCACTGAGTAGCCATATTGACCGGAATGCCGCTCGGACCTGACTCTATTGCCGACTGCTGTAAAATTATATGGCTGGGAAGGGGTGCTATTGAGGTATTTGCTCAAGTACCTTTCGGGATCGATGAATAGAGAGCCCTTGATCGCTTCTCAACAATGTTTTGTGATGCAAGCGAGCATAAGGGTTGAACCAGTTGAAGCCTTTTTTTGATAGTTGTTGCAATGCGCCTAAAAAAATCGTCAGGTACTTGACGAATTCGTCACTGCGGTCAATTCGGTTGTTTTGATCTTGGCATCAAAGAAATCCTAGGAAACCAAAAATATTCGCCTTTCAATCAGAAGGTGCACTGTTTACAGGGAGACAATAAACCTGCAGAAAGTTTATAAACTTCGTGCAAAGGGCCCGTCACGTCATTGTTATTCAAATTCCTTTTAACTTGTCGCAATACTGAAATTCACGCAATAAATAAAGCGGTGATGGGCAGTGTCAGGATGTCAATGTATCTTTAAGAAATGCGAAAAATTCGCACGCAGATCAGCCAAACAAACTTGTCTTCGGCGGAATAAATTCAGGAGTTGCCGAGTAAGACTGAATATTTTATGCCGTCATCTTGCCGCGTCTGTGATGATTTTAGCCTTCATTTTCCCGGTTTACATACGCGACATGACTGAGATGTGCGCACCTCTAAGCCTCACCTGAATTGAGCCGTCAGAGCGGCTGCATAAACCGCACTTTAAGGAGCTCTTTTAACTTTATATTGTCACGGCACTCTTCTGCTGCCGTACCGCGTCAGGGTAAATTCGGAGTATATGCAGAGCCCCGTACTCGGCCCTATTCACATCTCACTTGTCCGGCGTTACGGCCGTTTTGTTACCTCGGCACCGTGTTATCCATGATTTAAGCACTTCCTTTATATTTAAATAAATCACGCCTTGAGACGCGGTCCGAGGTTTTGAGAGCGTCTCCGCCTGGTAAGTCATTCGGCCGTATAATCAAGCGGAGATCTTTCGCCGGTGCATTTCCGCTGCTCTCGATCATTTCGGGGTTGTGCGCCAGGTAATTTATGTGATAGTGATCCATTCGGGCGATAATTGATCTATATCCGGTCCTAGGGTTATGTAATGTCTAGCTGTCCGGGATAAGTGGGTAAATCGGAATGTCTTGTTGGATTTTTTGTGAGCTTTTTGGATTCAGGTTTTTGTCTTGTTAGTGATGCGTTAATGGTCCAATAAGAACGATCTTATTGGAATAAATTTCAACAGCTTACTAGAGATTTGATGAAAGCCAGGGATTTTTACCTTTCTGAAGTAAAAAACTTGATCGACTGGGCTTGATTCTTTGTGTACTCTAATTGGATCTGTTGGAAATTTATTTCAATTGAGCGGGAGTTTTGAGTACGTGTAGTTCTTGCAAGTGTGAAAACATTTTGCGAGGTTTGAAATTGCATTGAGATATTCGATCGAGGAAACGAAATCTGATATTGTCAGTGTAGCTAAAGGCTTGGTGTTTCTTCCAAAGACACTCAAATATATCGAAGTCATTTTATTGAATTAATTTAATCAGTTAACTAATTGAAAAAATATTTAATTAATTCATTTTAATTTAATTTAAAATAATTCAAAATTGCTTCAGTTCCAGATAGCCCCACAATTAATGTGATGGCGGCTCAACTTCAAAGGAGTTTTAAGCAAATAGGTACTTATGGTGGTGGCGGATTTTCAAGGCAACAGATTTCGAATCTGCCTTCAAAATTTAAGAATTCAAGATAGCAGAAAGTTGTAGTTGTACAGGCATAGTAATTTGGAATCTAGAGATTGAAATACATATCTCACCTTTTAGTGCAGATGTTAGAGGTATTCGATTATGCAAAATATGAGGGACGGATTCTGCCAACCCATATGACTATCTTAGATCTTAAAAGTTCAATAATATTTTACAGGATAGTTATTCGGAAAACGGTCCTTCCATCCTGATTACGATGAAATTCGATTTTAACTCTGTTTATAATGATAATGTCACATACACGCAATATTAATTAGATTCAACCCTATTCAGTTTACTTTCCTTAATATGTAAATATTTTCTGTAATTATGCAAATTAGCTAAGTAGTATAATTAGTTGTAATTCCTGCCACTTTTTCTATACGTACTACATACATTATCATTTCATTTCGACAATTAAAGTTCAGTGCGCAATTCCTTGTACATTTAACAAAATAATTTTTAGAAATGATTCCAATGCTCCGGCATCTATTGACAACCGGGTGCATCCATGATTGCGTGTCTATCGAATAAATCCATGTTCAAGGACTAGGCGCATGCTGTGAAAAACAAATATTTAAATGTGCGCTGCTTTGGTGCTGCCAGTAACCCTTTTATTAAAAAAGTGAACAAACAAACCACAACAATAATAGAAATGTCTCTGATGCCGCCAGCCAAGAAAGGTTACTATCTTATCAAAAATCAGAGATCATGTCTTTAATGTGGGTCGCGCAAGCTGTGAGTGCCGTTTTTTCTACCTTTCCTATATTTATGTCATGCATTAATCATGCAAGGACCTGCGACAACAACAACCCTGATGCTAGAAGGTAGGACTTTTCTCGCAGGAGGCCGCTGCCGCCTACCCGTCTGTTTGTTTTGACAGTTCCATACAAAATACATTGTCCCAGGTCTTTGTCTAAAGAGAAATTTTATTGTTCCTCAGAAGCATTGTCACCGAAAGTAATAGAGAAAGTCCTTTTCGAACATTCCTGTCGTGGCGATGGGGTGCAATATCAATCCGACGCTGTGGCTGCTGCCGCCGACGGTGCTGCCTGCAACTGTTACAAATAAAATTGAATATCATGCAGTTTCCCATGAATACGTCCCAATAAAATAAATCGATTTACTTTGCCTAGAGGACCAAAGAGTCGTCCTCCTGCCTGGACTCACTACAAAGGGAATGGGTTCGATCAATTGTTTGCTCCATTATTTTGCTGTCAAGGGGGATATTTACCCAAAATGTGAAAATGTCATTTTCATATCATTTGCGCGCATAAAAATTTTTCCCAACAAAGGGATAGTCAGTCAGAGGTACAAATTTTGTGAACTTGGAATTAATGCAAAACGCCCGATTATAGAAAAAGTGACTAGATCTGGGAAAATGCCAACAAAGGGTTGGATGGCGATGAAAAAGGGTACCGATTCGAAAGGGGTGAACGATTTTCAGGCAGGAACTCTGCTATGCTGGTTTTCATGAATATTAAGTTATCATTTCACATTAAATTTTTACACTTTTGACGATTTATTTTCTAAAGTACCTACATGAGAGAATTTGATTTTACGAAGGGAATTAAAAAAATCATTATCTAGTCCCTTTTGTTTAATACCACTTTAACTGGCCTTTATAATTAAAACTAGTGTCAACAGGTGGCGCCTCCTACATTTTTTGATACAAAAAAATATTATAAAAAAAATTTAAAATAAAGTTTTTGAAATAAATGTTTTACAATTAAACATACTAGCTGACTGATACTATACGAAATATTCGGACGGGTCAGGTAGTTTTAATAACACACAAAATGGTATGTACTAATACTCGCTACATACATAAATACCTAGGTACTGCATATTCTGTTATGAACGACGTTTTTAATTTCAAAATATGAATGGCATAAAGAACTACTTACGATATTTCCCATAAACACTCAGAAACGATGGTAAACCAAATTAAATAAACTCAGTTCGACTTTAACTTAATTCCGAAATCGTCCTCGAGGGCAACACAAATAGCCATCAATAACAACGGAGTTATACCTTAATTTTTATTTGACTGGAAAACACTTTAAGCCTCTCACACCCGAAAGCGCTCAAATGCATACCTCACGATTCGTAAGAATTTCGAAATGATCGAAAGAGCACAATTGTACTTAAGGGCACAATCGATTGTTTTCTGAAACAAGCAGGCATCGCGAGTTCGCAGTCTGAGGCCGGCCGAAACATTAAGACATATCCCCGCGTCCGGGCCCGTGCACTCCGCCGGCATCCGTCTCGGATTGCAGCGCGTATTTAAAGCGCACCATAAACCGGGCCGCCAATAAATTAGCCACTCGCTAGCGCGGACCTGATCCCGCCAATCTAAATTAAATAAGAAAGTTATCATCGCTGCTCGTGATCAATAAGGTTCACATTAATTTCGTTGCATGTAATTTAATCCTGGGCCCCGTGCACGCCGGTCTCGGGATCAATTTTAGATTTAAGGGCTGCTCACTGCGAGTGGAGCGGAGCACCTTGGCTGGCTGGGAGGTGGGAAGCGCGCAAGATGAATTCGCCGCAATAAAATAAATCGACCCTTTGCTGGGAGAAAACCAACAAACAATTGCTGAAGGCGCTAAGTTCTGAAGATAATGCTTCCAGGATAGCACTGCGAGTCGGTCCGAAGACAGTCTCGGGTCCCTATGAAGAATTGGGTTCCTGTTTACTCAGGCGGACGACGTGCATTATGAATTCTGGTCTGGAGCTATTTAATATTCGTGCGGTGATTTAATGCCACGAAGCAATTTATTATTTTGAACTTGAAGTGTTAATTATGGCAGCCGAAGGTGTTAAGGTGGAACAAATGTGCTCGGACCATGCGTGGTGAGCGAAATGCCTCGAGCTCTTTCTGGCGCTCGAACAGGAAAGAGTCGATTATTCCGCGGACACAGCTAATGGTCAGTTTGGTTTGGATTGCTCTTAGGAGGCATTAGGTGTTTGAACTATTTGTTAGATTAGTTAGGTGCGTTGTTTAATTGAAGCAGCTAACGACTGCCTGGCTTTGCTTCCTTTAACTGCTCGGCAAGCAGCGCACTTCGGATCACTTGTATAATTGTAAACAACTTTTATAGGACAGCGGGCTCTTTTGAAAGATTACTTTTAATAACTTCTTTAGATTGATGGCTTGCAATAAAAGTTACTTTTTCCATCCATTAATATTAATAAAAGTTATAGTCTATTAAGAATTTTATCAAAAAACGACATGCTGACAAACCATCCACTGGTTAACAATTTTCAATTTCTATAGAAGTTCTGTTGCCTGTACCATCTTTATAAATATGACATGAGCCGCAATTCTGGCGTTATTATTATTAGAATTTATTTATACAAAGGTATCTTTATCCCCTTTTCAGCTTACTATCCACAATATAAGATCTCCTCACCGTAGTGAATACGGTAACGGATAATTCTTTAATCAAATTCCAAATATTTCCTAATAAAAAAAATTCAATAAGCGTTCCCCAACGAACCAATAGCACGACCTGATTTACATATATCGCATACGGCTAGTGTATAACCCTCCTCTTTTATTTACATACTCGTATAAACATATATTTTCTGTACGTTTTCTGAGGTTATTCTTTCTGGTGTGGCCTGCCGTTCGTACCATGCTATTCGTGCTTTTCATGAAGAATTTTTTCTTAATGTACACCGAAAAAGTTACAATAAAATGAGAGAAAGAGAAATACGTTTGCATTAAATAGATTTATATTCATAAGCATGAATACATTTCACCGATAGATACGTGAAATATTGAGGTGCATTTCATAGTTTTCAAAAATAGTTCTACATACATCACCTGATAAATATTTTGTTGTTACAAAAAAGCAATGAATACATGTAATATGTATATTGTATTTTTTAAATTTGTATTTTCACCTCAAATTCTTAAACGATATTATTTTTGCTTTTGCCGCAAGAACTTAAAAGAAGCCAAACACGTAAGGAAGATAAAGAGGACACGGTTATCGCTAAAAACCAAAATCGGCAGAGTTTGATGATAATCACAAGAACACGACATGACCACTCAATGTTGGTAGAGTTAACGAAATTATTACTGAAGTCTTAAGGACGTGATCCGATGACGCTGAGAAAGAAACCTTTACATCTTAGGACCAGGATGATGTGATAGCGAAGTGTAATAAAAGGAACGTCCAGAAATGTCTGCATGGAAGAGTGATATAACATGCGTGCCAGGGTATCAAGGTGAAAATAAATTCATTCGATTGACGAAACTTATATCTCGGTTAAAACTTGACTCCTTACGTGAACAAAGAGATAAACTTTCTCTTCTGGTCGATGTGTGAAGTAAGATGAATGCGAAACTTCATTGAATTTCATTTACTGCAGTCGCTGGATGTACGAGTAAATAAATTAACACTGTCTGTCGGCGTTGAGACGGGCAATGAAAATTGCATACCCTTAAATAATTTTATATTTAACGTATTGAATTTATTTTTTATATACAAACTTATGCTGTGCAGTATTAAACATCAAACTAGGCATTTTTGTTATCAGCTAACATGTATATCTATGTACGTATCTGTTAACTCGGTCAGCCATAGTTTTAGATTCCTTCGTTGGTTCCATGGAAAAATAACCTTATTTAGATCGTCTACTCGATCTGGATGCACAGCAAAACAAATAAAAATAAAATTAGTTTGCCATTTTTAGCGATTCAAAAATGTTTCTTTCTGTGCTAAACAGCCCCTCTGTGGGAGCAAAAGCTAGAGATAATAGTTAGACTGATTAAAGATACGTTGGAAAGTTCCCACAATAAATAATAACAAACAAATACATAATATTAGATATTACTTTTATATTTCAACAGGAATAATAACGGAGCACTTTAAGATAGATACATATGTTCTAATGTGCCCCGCAAATGTTGTCCAAAACTTTCCCAACCGATTTTTAAGACAACAAACCGTAATATCATTCCCGCTTTTACATATTATGTCATTATTTTTTGGTAATTACAACACCAAACATGTAATCGCATTTAGAACATACAATTAAGTTGGATCTAAGAAATAGTTTCAATTTAAAATCCTTACGTTTGGGAACCAAAATAATTACTATAGGCGTAAATCGTACAAAGCTTCTAAATTGGTCCGACAATTTTTTGGGCAGAATCTGTTATATGATGTTTGTTTTTGTTAACAGTCGAAAAATACGCTTTACATAAAAAATATTTAAAAATTGAAATTGAATTAAGAATAATGTGAGACACCAATTACACAGGCCAACATCGTTTTGTTGTTTAAAAGCTGAGGGTCATTTCCGAAGTAATTTTTTGCGTGGAGTCTGAATTCGGGGTCAGAATTTTCCCATCACGTCAGAATTTTGAGATATTTGAGGTTATGTATCCAAAAAATGACGTTTTCGACTAATTTTGAGGTTACGTACAGGGTGCTCAAATTTTTTCTGGTCTCTATCTCCAGTTGCATCATTTAGTACTACTGTTACTCTTCAATGTAAGAGTTTGAGAGATCGGTTGCCATTTTTTTTTTCTAATTAAAATTTTTTTTGCTATTTAAAATTACAAAGTATATCCCTTTAACGTGATGAGTATTTCAATTTACCCTTTCACACAGAACTGTTTCACTAGTTTATTTTTCTTGAACATTTTTGTTGGGGGGTTTTTGAGGAGACTGAGTATAAATATTATGTAGGAAAAATAAAATTCCCAATCCCAATATGGCAAATATGGCAGGTTTTTGCAAATTTTGATCCGCCATCCGACCGGATTCGGATTCTACGCAAAAATTTACTTCGGAAATGACCCTCAGCTTACTAATAACTGACATTGCCCCATTATTTGCAGGCCTGTGTTTTTATTAATATATAGTTCAAATTTTATGATCTTTTTTGCTACGACGAACAAAAATTAAAACTTATCATTCTCCATAGTCAAACCACAAAGTTAAAAAATGAGAGTTTGGAATTCAAGTTAAAAGGTTCATCTCATTTTCAGAATTCGGTGAAAGGAAAAATTGTGAAATACATAAAACTACCGGCCCGCGCGCATCTATTGTCCTTCAAAGAGGTATCTGAAGCCCCCATCTTAAACGACATTAATACCAGTATAAGATGACTTCATGCTCTCTAAGGAATCCAAGTCTTAAAAGCGATAAGCAATCACTTATTGGAGGATTGTAATTCATTTCACTCTAAATGTGCCCGTGTAGCTATAAATTTCGTTATTATCCCCAAGCAGGACAAAAAGAAGATTCATCAGATTTAATTTCTGCTCGAGGGTTGTTATTAAATCAAGATTGCTCTGGGTCCTTTTTCCGATGAGTCCTTTTCTTCCCGCAATGAAGGCATTAGTAGTTCCGTAATCGGATTATTAGTTCTCCTTGGTGCAATTAGTTTGGTGCATTATAAGGACTTTCTCCAATTTGTAGGAAGAGTAAGGCTTAGAGATCAATCTCAAAAGGACATTTTCTAAAGATCTCGATAGGACTTGACCACCTATTTCGAGTTTCGCTTTTATAGTGCCGCCGGTTTTCGAATTGAATTGAATTAATGATACCATTTCTGAAAAGGTTTGTTATTGATAGGTGCAGTATTCTTGCTGAAGTCTTAACAAAAAAAAATTATTATTTTACATATACCAAAAAATTATGTTCGCAATATCAAGTACACCCTTTCTTAACTTGCTAAATGGCACGAATTTCTCTCCTCGAATTTATTAAGGCAGCAATTCTCTGAGTTATCACCTGCATAAACCCTCAGCTCAGCTCCAGGTGTTTATGATCAATTCAACATTAAGCATATATCGAAAGCAAAAACGAAAACCTCGCATTTGGTTGCATTTCGCACGCATAAGTTTCCCAATTTCGAGAAAGCATGATCCTTTCTATTTGCAAACCACCCTTTCCTCTTATGAACGCGAAACACAAAAAGGTGCCCTTTTGTCGTACTCCGCACGGTGATATAAAGTGATTCACCGCATCGGGGCAGCGACAGAAGTCTCCTGCAACTGAAGTGATTTTTGTACAAATGCCAATAGTGAATAATAGTGCTGCAGCTTGGTCTATTCAAAGACAGCGTCCTTTCTGTTTGTACAAAGGGAAAGGATAAGAGGAAACACCTTAGCGACACTTCCCTTCACAAACAAATAGAAGGGTTGAGGTGACGGGGTGTGTGAATATTCCTCAGGCGCTGATTTTCACTTTCGATGCGCTCCTGGAACATTTTGCATTTACGAATATATCCTGCCCGAGCGGACCAAATCTGTGATCAGCATTATCCCAAAAATGGGAGACATCTGCCAACCACTGGCCCGTGCCAACGTGCAGTTTTTGATTCACCTTTTCTTAAGATTCTCCTTTGTGCGCCCAGTCTGATGCAGGAATCATCTACCTACCTGCCCCGGGGCGACCCACATATGCAAAAATATTAAATTTCATACGACTCCGGCTGAAAGTAGATACCCGGCAGAAGAGCAATTGGGTTTAATTGCAAGGTAAATAGCAGATGTTCGCCTCCCCGATTGCCTTTTGATCGTTACGATGATCGACAAAAGGAGCCCTTTTATTGCTCTCTGACTGCACTCGATGTGAAATTAAACTTCATTAACAGCCAGGCACGAACTAGCTTCAATCAGGTGCTAATTTTCTCAGTGTGCGCCAACAATAATTCAATTGACCGCTTTTAGTTTTTGATGTGACCTAGGCCGCGATCTCGCGTCTCTGACTTTTGGGGGAAATTAGTTGTAGTTCAAATTAAATTAGGGTCATTTACAGAAATTTACGGTCTGGAAACTCTTTTATGACTCAGCTCCTTTCTGGGATATAGTTTGTAGCAAGGATACGTTACATGATTCTAGTGAGCTATTTACACTTGCTATCCTATGAATGTT
The DNA here is from genome assembly GCA_947538895.1 of Neoitamus cyanurus. Lineage (NCBI taxonomy): Eukaryota > Metazoa > Arthropoda > Insecta > Diptera > Asilidae > Neoitamus > Neoitamus cyanurus. The sequence continues at coordinate 38,415,410 of OX384543.1, forward strand.
CCCTTCAGTAAAATTTTATCGACTTAACAAAAATGAAACGAAAACAAAAAATATATCTCACTCTTCATATCATGTGATATGATTCTTGGAAAGGATGTTTTTTTTTATATTACACAATAATGATACCTCCTTAAAATGGCACATAATTTGAGACATGGGCTATTTAGACCTTTTAAGCAGTTGAATATTTAAGGGCACATCATGGGCTAAAGGGGACATTTAATATGATTTTTGACATTGTTTTAATGATTAAATTATATAATTGCATATTTTGAAAAACAAGATGCTGAAGAGCTTTTTCAGCTAACATAAGAAAGCTATCTTATCTTGCTTCTTAACTTATGTTACTTGATGTTTGTTACTCAATCACGCCTAAACAGTTACTTCGACAGACTTCATTTTTCGCCCCAAGGTATTAACATACATAACCCAACTTAACATATAGGCTATTTCTTATTTTGATATAGTGCAAGGTTTCATGATGGCGGTTTCAAGACAAATGAAACTTAAAGGAATTGCGCTAAAAATCAGCACCGGTGTTTTTCGGGGTCTCTGATCTCTGCCATCAAAATGGCGACTGAAAATCCTCAATTTTAGGCAATTTTAATGAAACTTGATATGAAACATTTCTGTACTCTGTACTTTACTCATGGCACTTAAGAAATGCACTTTATTTTTTTAATAAAATATCGTAGAATGTTAAAAAAAGACGTCTTTGAAGTTTCAGAGTTCAAGTCTGTCGAAATTCAAAATAGCGAACCCAAAATGGTTCCTGTAAAAGTTAAACTTCGAAGGATTCCCATGAAAACAACATTAGTCGTCTTCGGTGGCGGTGATCTCTAACCTACTATAGAAATTCAAAAATTTAAGATGGCGGATCCCCTATGCCGACTGAAAAGATTCAATTTCAAAGGATTTCTATGAAAACAAGTCCATTTACTTTTTTGGGGTCGCTCATTTAGAATATCTCTCGGATTCAATAATGCGACCGGAAATTTTAAACTATACAACTGACAAATATCGAATCTGCTTTCAACATTAGGTGATGCCGATCAAAATCTTAAAAAAAAATAAAAATAAAAAAATATTGAGTTACAAGACAGCAATCCTTAATGTTATTTTCTCTATTTATTTCTGTCGGCTATCTAGTTTACTTTTTAGAAATTAATAACAGCTACTTCAGTCGGTAGGTGATTTTTCCTACATAAATTACAATGACTTTTCTATGTGAAAAAGTTAGAGAATTGTTCCAAAGTGTAAGTCCAATTTCGTGCAAGTTGGGGGGATGGGCCATCATCATGAATATTTTATAATAGATAATATATGCTATGCCTAAAGTACTATGGACCATTTTTATAAAGCATCCCATATTCACATTTATTATTATTTTAAAAAATGTAGAGAATAGAAAAAGGTTTATAATATTTTAGGATCAATGTTATTGTTTTAAAGATATTTGCAAAAACTCTTCAATGCACTCAGTAATTAAAAATCCCAATTGTTTTTTGTTGAAGTATCATTTATGTAATTTAATTCATTTTGGACTCCTTTTTGACTCTGTCGACTGACCTATAGATTGATACTCATACTATTAGCAATCACCGATTTACCAATTAGTAAAAAACATGATATAACTTGACCAATATCAGTAACACCTTTACTAAATTCGGTAAAAAATTGCTAGAATGGGATCTTTAAAGTTTCTCGTTCCCAGCAGCTAGCGTATGTACGTGACTAGAGGCTTAAACTGGCAATATATCCCCATGATTGTTTCGTTGGAAATCGAATCCAGCACAGAGCGAAACCATAACTCTTGGATTAATTCCTCACCGAGGAAATTTATGTACTATTAAAAAGGTATCAGCGAAAGAATATGGAGTCGTAAAAGCGGCCACGTCTTCCGTAGCCTTGCACATAAGTCTATTCAAGTCCTATTAGCTACTCCTTATTTCACACCTAATCCAAGTGCACCGTAAATCTTGATCTCATTTAGCCCTCTCACCCTGAGACTATTGATATAAATCAAGCGCCTCGAATCGATCGGGGAACAGGTGATTTATCGATGGCGCACTCTATTACTGGCATAAATAATGTAAAATTTAACACCTCTGGCACAAATAACGGAAGACCCCTCCCGATCGTGCGTGCATCTTTCATTTCTGCGATTGGCCTTCAAAGCGAGAGCGGTTCGATATTGTAAGATCGCGGCAAGTTGAATTTATTGGTATTTGATTTCTCACTCACGGATCGCAAGGACGCCTTTGAGGGCTGCCGAAATGGCGATCGAAACAAAAACGCTGCTGCGTCCAGCCTCAAAAGACGATTGTTTGGAAAGGCAAAAATCAAAAGAAGATATCAGAGAAATAATACGGGCTCGACGTGCTCTCATTGTGTAATTGTGGACCCCTGCTGGCAGCGATATTAAGACACTGATATCCAGCCAAGTGCCCGAATAAGTTGACATCTTTCGCTGGGCATCTTTTGTATACCCGAAAGGAATTCGTAATTGATCAGCGACCGAGGCTCGTCTTTTGATATAGCCGGACAGAGTGCGGCGCTCTTCTTGAAGTTTTCTTTTTGATCCGAGGGAACATTTCTTAATTGTCTCCTTTGGGCTTAAGACTTCTTGCATGCAGATGAGTGCGCGATTATTCGAGAAAACTGAATTCGACCGTCTTTCAATCAATTTTTTTCCTGCTTTCATCAGGAAATAGAAGAGACCACAAAGGTATTTGTTTGCAAACATTTGCAGTAATTACCCGAAAATGTGTATAGCTCAGAAAACCTGCTACGTAACACAAAGGAAAACATATAGTGTCACGCCTTAAGTATCAAAGACCCACCTACCGGCAACTCGGGATAATCTGCAAAAAAATGTCTGCAAATGTTAAAATTTCTACCTTCGTGGGTTGCAGTTTTGGCTGACCACCAAGATGTATCCCTGTATCTTCGGGAAAAGAGAATGAAATTACTCGAGGCATTTACATATAATTACGGGAGAGCTACCTAATCCACGCAGAAAATTAAGGCCAGGGATTACACGTGTTAGTCGTGAAGCATAATCGGAGGAGCGGTCAGATAGGACAATGTGCGGCACATCTTTGTGGTCACTAAAGCCGCCCTCCTTGAGATAATGTTACATAATTCAATTAACAAGGATAATAGACTAGTCTTGCCTAGCACTGGTCTGTTGCAAAGACGATTTTCATGGTCTTGTGATTATGTATGGTTTTGGTTTTACATATAGTTCTTGACCACTAAAGATTGTAATCTTGTTTTCTTTGATACGACGACTCAGGATTCTATTCCTTATATGTATATATGGAGGCACTAAAATCGAAGAGTTCACTGAATAAAGTCTGTGGACTTATCAAAATGAAAAGTAAAGCGTTTTCCTAAAAAATACTCAAAGCTATTATAGTGATTGAAAGAAAAGTATTGTTGTGATTGCACAATGCAGATAGTAAACATGTGCCTGAATATTCAATATTAATTAAATATAGGGGTTCCCACGATTCTCCTTATTCCAGACGACAATGAAATTTGGATCCTGATAAACAGACCCTAATCCTTATGCAGCATCAGCATTTGCTGCGTTATGTTTTGCAGCTAAAGGATTTTTATAATGGAAATATTGAGATCAAAACAAACAATCAAAAGCAATGCTAGGTTACCGATCGACTGGTGATCAGTTCTCAGAAATAGTTTTCTAATAAGGCCGCAAACATAGGATCGCTGTTGAGTCCATGGGATTATGACAGCGTAGGTCACACCATTGTGCGAGGATTTGGTGCCATAACCCATTGAGATGCAGGGCTTCTAAAAGCGGGCCATGAATAATAAAAACGTACTCACTCAGATCTTGCAGTGATGAACTACCGAACAGCACGTGAAAGGATTTGATTCTGAAACTCCCCGGCTTTGTCCCGATGCACTCAACTGTTGTGACATTGAATAAAACATTTGTTGGGAAGCCTTTGCACCCATCGGCCGTAATCCTTTCGGGGCGAACTGGATGGGCTCATCAAATGCTCGCCGAGCAGCCACTGTGATTGAAAGTGCTCAAAGGAAGTCAATGAAGCCGAAGGATGTTTTGTGCGGGGGATCTCCACTATTTATCATCTCGGCAAGATCACGGCTTTCAGGTGCTTATCGCGGACCGCATCACCCCAGTCAATAAGTGATAAGGTTTTTTGCCCAGCCTGGCTTCTCCCAGTTCGCGGTGGCGAAAAACCGGCTGGTAAAAAGTGCGTGTAGTGCCGATGCTGTGGCAATTATCATTAGCCGGCGAAGGGAACAGGATATAGCTTTCCTCCAACACTCAGATTTCATAAATGATCAATCAGATGATTAATTTACTGTACAAGCACTTCCTTGCTTGGGGCCACCGCACTGATTCTCCTTTTCTCCCTCGAATTATCTCACGCGGCCGAGTCGTTTATAACGCGGCGTCGTCGTAGCAGCACCACATGGTCGGCGGTGGTGCTCCAGAACCAGATCAGTATTCAAATGGAAAAAGTTGAGTTAACTGGATATACCGAACCACCGATCGTGCTATACCTGTAACGATCAATTTATCACATGTCTCATCTCGCGAGGCTGATCTCGGCTCCACGTCTCCCGCTGCTGCCCGCTCGCTTGGCCGGTGGAAATGCGGGGTCCGCAAAGTGAACAAAACTTCCGATGCAATTTATGAATGAACTCCGCAGAACACTTCGCGTTTCTCGTCTTAAGACGGCGGCGGCGGCGGCGCGGCGAGCTCCATCCCAGCGAGCCCCAGATCCCGCGACTCAGTGCGCGGTGCGGCCTATTATTGGTGGCTCTGTGAACTTTGCATGCCATGGGAACTAAAAACTGGACTGGGAGTCGTCTTTACGACGTCGCCCTGCATCAAATCATACTCAGGAAGAAGCCGTTGAATATATTTTTCAATTACGCGACGTGAAATGGCAATCACAGGGCTCGGCTGCCATTCAAACAAGGTAATAACGATGATGACTTAGTTGGCAAAAAGTCCTTAAGTGGTCGAAAACGAATGTCTTAATCAAAACACGGATACATAAATCCGGGGGACAGTCCTACCAAAAAGATATGACATATCTCCGGCCCTGCCCTACCCGCTTCTGTTGCCCTTAGTCTCGGGCCCAAGCTCGAATTTTTCATAAATTGATTGTATACATAAATAACGGATTAAATGGAGACGTAGCAGGAGCCGACATGCATATGATGTCTCATTTGCCTAATGCCGTCAAAACTCTTCGCGGTCTTGTCTGGCGTAGGGTCGATCCCCGGCTGACCTCTTCTGGTGATCTGCATTCCACGGGCGGCGTTTCTTCGGCGTTTCCTTGTATTTCCGTGTCGTCTTAAGACCGGGTGCCCTACGGTTCGGGGACAATCGGCTTAATTGGTGCGCCGACAATTTATGTGTGGTGCGCGTATTTCGTAACCGTTTCTCTATCTCTGGCCAGGACCACCGTCGTCAGCTCCTTCATTAAATTTATTATTATTGTCATCATAAACAAAGTCCTTCGCTGGGAGGATATCTATGATGTACAAATTGGGTTCTAGCGAGCCAACCAACCTCTGAGATTCGTGGAATTTGGTTTTTCAGCAAGGAAGCTTTTGGGAAGCAGATTGTGATGACAACTGCTTCAGGGGGATGACCTGATTGGCGTAATTTATGAAAACGTTTTGGTCATTTGAATATTTTGGATATTTTATTTAATTGCTGGTGGTTGGGAGTTTTTGGTCCAGATAGCCCCAAAGTCGATCATCTTAATATTTTTTTTTTGACAAACAGATGATGTCTACATGGGATTTTTACCATATCATTTATCATCATCATCGCTTTAATATGTAAACAGTTCTTAGCAGTTTTTGCTACAATAAGGTCTACATAATTCACCTGTGCAATACATCTGTCTGACGAAGATATTATACCAAGGACAATAGATAGAAGACCCCTTGAAACCTCTTAAAATTTATTCTTAAGAAAGGAAAGGAGGAAACAAGATTTAATTAACATTTGAAAAAAAGGAGGAGAATACAAAATCACACTCTCTCCAAAAGCTTATATATGTGCATATACATATATGTATGTATTTATCGCGGGTTTGACAATTCTTTGTCTACCTAAGTTTCTCAAGAAATACTTATATTATACATAAAATGTTCTGTATGTTTGATATTTTTAGGGAGCTATTTTAATTATTATTTTTCTCTCTTCTGTTTCTTAAAAATACATACTAAAACCAATTTTATTTTTAAATGTTTCCTCTCTTTTGTCATTGACAAAACAATCACGAACCGAAGAACGGGCGGACGGACGAACACGATAAAACTATTATACAATTAAAGGTTTCTAGTTAATAAGGCATCCTAAAACATATAATATACGAAAAGTGACTTTGAAAGTAGCATGCCAATTGCACAACACTTAAATAGCTGTTCTACATGTGTACTATATTGAATGACGTGACATATGCATTTCATTGAAGGTATAATAAATATGTTAGAGGTGTTGCGAATTAATTAATCATCATCACATAAATAATTTCAAATAATTAAATAGTGGAAGCCAACGGGATCGAAGGAACACGTGCAATAGTTGTTGTTATTATATTTATAAATGGAGTGTAAAGCTGCCAAATTGCAGATATTAAAAACCCGAAATATTTCAACTTGAACTTATTTCCAAACAATCTCAATTGCTCGGCAGAGATCGTAATGAAGCAATTTAAGTAAACAAAAAACACACACACATTGCATCCAGTCCCAGGTGTTGTGGCAATTGATCCCTGTTTACAACTCAAAGACACGTCGGCAATTCCTCACCGTTTTTGCCAAATTGAGAGTAATTGCATAAGAATGCCTCGATGGACGTCTCAAATCAATTAAAGAACTTTTTCTTGTTAGAAAATTTGGTGCTGCTAACTGCAAGGACCGTCAAGTAAGTGACCACTAGGGGCACGTGGTAATGACGATAATAACTTCATTCAGCCCATTTTCGGGAGTCTTTGAGAGATGTCTTACCGAACAAAGTAAGGCTCGTGGGTAGTTTTTGCTCCACAAATAACACGGTGTTTTGTGTGCGATCTAAAGGAATTTCAATTACAGGGCATATTAAATTCCAGCGCACCGTTATATAAAATAATTTCATATATTCACCCATATGGCACAATGTCACCCACCCCAAATTCCGCGATTCGTGGGTAGGGTCGTTGACTACAAGATAGCAAGCTGCAGGAAGTGAACAGACGATGAAAAGAAAAAAATTTTTTGATAATGTGCGGAACTACATCAACAATTCCGACAGTGCACACGGGCCACCTATCCAAAATACCTGAAGTACGCGTGCACGCATAGTTTACTTAGGGTGATTAGGGGCGGAAACTAGCTCACATCTGCGCCCGAGCTGCATGTCAGCCCCGCAGCATTTTGATTTAATAACCTCTGAACTGCGCTGCAATTATTTGCCGTGCTGGGCGGCACGAAACAGCGAATCTATTGAAATAGGGCACCTGCCCAGTAGCACCATTGTTGGTCCTTAACAGTTTCAGTTGGCAAGTAATCACTGGTAGTGTAACAGAACACCCAAGAACCCTTTTGGGCAGCTGTTTCCAACACCTTTTCAGGATTTCAACAACGCGATCTCGTATCTCCTTCAAATTGAAGTAGCTGGAACTGGCGTCCATAAATGCGTATTACCACCATTAGCGGCACGAAAAATCGCCTCCCTGGAGGTGAGTCCAAATGAACAATTTGCTAAATTAACTCATCTGACTCGGTTATTTCGTCCATCAACAAAGTCCGGAGCCTCGAGTAGTGCCGTGGCCGAGTATGCAAATATCCCTCAGCGAATAACAGAAGCACAGTCGGACACTCTCCTCTGTAAAAATCCAATCAATTCGGAGCGCTTAGCATTTCGCAATTTAATTGTTGCGAAAATGATTTAATTACTGTCTTAACCGAAATTCCCGGATAGTGCCCCTGGGTTTGTGGCCCAGAAAGCGTATACATTGTGCAGCTCGGCCACCGAGCATGCTTCAGCCTCATAAAACGCCTCCCGAAGTCCTTCAGATTCTTAAGGAGTCCACTCGTAACAAAGTAGAAAGTAACTCCCATTATTCAGCGTGGGGGCAATTCATCAACGTTGGAAATTTCTTCAGCGCTGCCGCCGCCGCGGTCGATCAAGTCAGGTCCGGGCACGGAATTTTGGCGTGTGCATCTCCAGGGTGAGCTTAAGTGATTGTGAGGCTGCAATCATTAAAATAAAATTACAGCGAATTGCGGGCAATTGCCCCCAGTTAAAAGAGGTGAAAAGGAGGCCGGAGAGATGGTGTGCATTTGATGATCTCGTGTTGGAAAAGGTACCTTTCCGAGATATTATGCTTTACAACAACGGATGAGGATTCAAGTTTTGATGCGATAGTCAGGACCGTACCTAGAGCCTACGGCACAGCGCACACCTGAAAAACATTCAGCCGAGAGCAGTTCATTAAGAGCTTATTACAGTGACTGCTTGTTGCTTGTTTTATTACCAGATACCGCAAATGGGCTCAATTTCTGAAGTTACGAGAACACAAAGTTTGTGGTCGACAAATTTTCCGGTTGGGTGTGATTGATTCTTAAGGCTGGGATACAATGTACAAGACGAGATTTTGTGGCGCTACGTTGGAATGCAGGAAAGCGTGTGCAAATAACTTAAACTACAAGTGAGAACTTCTATAACAAATTTCAGGTTTCTATTAATAAATTTACAAATTCGTTAACGCACGCCAAAATGATAGGGGTGATAGATCTCACCTAGGCAAACGAAAAATCGTATGCCATATGGCTGCGTCCACACTATGACGATTGGCAATTTCGGTCAGCATTGTCAGGTTCAGGAAAACTAGAATATAAGGAGACAGAACACGCTTACCTCAAGTTGGGCGTATATGGTCGCCGCTTCGTGGCACTGCGAGCGCACACTTGAGCTGCGCAAGGGCCGTAAACGTATTGATTGTTCATACCAAGAACACTAGAACTACGAATTGTGCTCTCGCAGCGCCACGAAACGGCGAAAATATGCGTCCCAACCTTCCTATATAAAAGAAACGCAGTGCGGTCTCCTTATATTCTAGTCTTCGTGGTCAGGTTGTTGGCATGTCCACATTGCTCAGGATGTGTAGACGTCTCGTGCCGACCAGTAGTGAGATAGGTAGTACAGGCGACAGGGAGATTTTCCTTATCGTATTATACGCTAACCAAAACAAAATGATACAGCAATTTCTATTAGTAAAACTCAAAGTGTCCATTTTAGTTCAAGGTACACGACTCTCCCCTACGTATATGTATTGTTTTGTTTTATAAATTCGTCGTTTATATTTTTATCAAATCTTTAGTGAACAATCAAATCTGAACCACCCGATTGCCCCAAATGCATTCACCTGTTGACCACTGTGCTTCAAGTTCACGCAGCATAAATCACAAACAATTACGAGCAAATTGAAAAGAATACAGCGGTCGTCGCCGTCGTCGTCTTCGTGGTCGCCTGCAAGAGCAGCATATCAATGTCTGGACAGGAAGGAAGGAACAAAATTTCGCTTCTTAAATCCGCACTCCGGTGCGCGCCTATATTTCCTTTGGCTCTTTATATTTCTGCGTCTCCGGAATATCCTGAGTAGTAAATTTTTGCAGAGGTAAAAAGATGAATGAAAAAAAATAATAAGGAAAATGTCGAGACGATATTTTCGAAGAATATGCACATGCTCCTTTGTCGGTAAGTCCTTCGCTTACGGGTTGAATTAAATGCCCGGGCGGCAAATCATTTATCCTGTCCGGTGAGAATAATACACAATTTGCTCGCCTTTCCCATTCATCCGGAGCAGGAGAGCATTTAGTGCAGCAGCAGGGTGAAAGGATTGTGAATTAAAGTGGTGTCACTTCCGATAAGATTTTCGCAAATCACGACAATTTCCGGTGTATTCACCGGGGCCCTGCAATGGTGTCTGATGTCTTTGTTATACCTGCCCTGCTCGCTTGTCTTATGAAATGTTAATTTGCAGCCTCGTCGCTATCTAGAAATTCTGGCGTCTCCTCAGAAGAACAAGCTATCCTCCTTTCGGGTTAGCAATTAGTGGACTCGGCCGGCGAAAAGGGCTAATTAATATGTACAAGCTTGTCCTATACGGCCGAAATCTTAATAAAGCTGTTGACATGCTCTGGACAGCTCACGCGATGAGTTCGACACGTTTATGCCTTTTTAAGAGCTGGACCCTTTCTGCGGCGTCCGGCTCATCTGAGGATGAGTACATGTCTTATGTAGCTTAAGAGGTTTGGAGGCGGCCCACGCTAATATCGCTTGTTCAAACAGAAATCGCGCCTTGACAGTCCATGACACATAAGTGTATTAAAAAATGCTAACGAAAGCGCGTATTGTATGCATTTTACGAGAACATGAAATTGATAAACAAGATTGTTGGCTGCTCACTTTTAAATCATTTCAACTCTCGTCGTCTCGTCAGCGGCTCTGCAGCGACTGCACACACAGTCGCGAATTTTATTAAAAAATATTATTTCCTCTGGTCACTTCTGATTTATCTGCCAATTCCACCCGGACCTCGCTCCCTGGACTGGCCGGTCCGAACGCTCCAATGCGGAATTACTCGAGCCGCGAACGATTGTGGGAAAAAAATTGACCAGTGCTGGTTTACTGGTGACAGCGGCCAGTGCACATGGGAATCTCTGCTGCAACGCGCAACATTGAAAAATTGTACTTACGTGTGTGGAATACGCTCCCTGCGCACCTTCTGAAGGTGGAATTAAATCAGATCGGTGCCTGATTAACAATTCTAAATACGAAGAGATTCTGCGCGCGATTTACTAGTATTTGATGGAAGGCCACAGTTGCTGATGCGGTCGCAATTTATTTTTGGTTTATTTACTGGAGGCTAAATGACGCTTTCGTTGTTAACTATTTGAGTGAAATTGATCTTTTTACTTGTAGTTTTCGATGGCTAGTACGCCTAAGTAGATGCTTGGTTTATTTTGCAAATAATGGAGAAGCTCGAGTAATAAAGGAATCATACGTTATTGAAGTAATCAAATTTTGGTATACTGGTACTGCATCCATAGGTGGATGGCTCGGATTTATTTTGTTATCAATGGAACTCCATAGGGCATAGGGCATCGAATTTTTTATTATTTACTACTCTATGGATATTAATTTCGAAGATAAAAGCGTTAAAATTGTGACATGTTTTCATTCTACTCATGCTCACGAGATTTGCAATTACACAGAACCGAAAAGACATAAACTCGGTATACTCGTATATCAATCGGAAGGTCGTCTTTGAATTAAATAAAAGATTTTTAGCTCATATAGAGGACGCCAAAGATTATAGGCGCGATATTTAGAGTTCAAATATATTTTTATCAGCTTCACCTTTCACAACGGTAGTGCTGACTACTCGACAATTCGATTTATAGGGGTATTGATTTCATACGGAATTCATTTTGTTCATCAAGTGAGTGGTTCAGTAAGTTCATTTCTTTTCGATAATCAAGTAATCTTATAAGATAAATTCCCCAAACTGGGTAAACAGATCTGTTCCCCAAATCTCTAAGCATACTGCTGCGCTCCGCGAAACCATTTCGTAAACTGTTCAGAGCATCTGAAAAACTTTTGTCTTGTAACCATAAATACGTTTTGTCAGCCAAATCTTCAATTTTCAACTCAGACAATTTGTAACGGTTCGTTATTGTGGGTCAGTTCGATGACAATATTTTTCATGGTATCACAGTATGATCACCTGTTAAGGAGTGTAGTACATTTTAATCGTCTTGGTGCAGTCTGCAGCTTAATGTCATCAGATGCTTCTGGGGCAAGGGAATTGCCGTAACTTCAATTAATTTACTAGCCAATTGGGAATGCAAACAAACAGGTGTTGATTGCTGAATTGACACATCATGTTTGCTGATTACACAACACACACTGGCCTGACCGTGTGCTAGGTTCGATTATCCATTTTATTTTTAATTATACGGATTACCGAGTCACATTAAGAGAAAATGGATTTTAAACTGACATGCTGTTGAGAAATTTTAAATAAAAAATATATTTAAATCATACACTTTCAAATATAACAGTCAGCTGAGTTTTAAAATAGTTAATTTAAAAGCGAACATGTTTAAATGAGGTATTTAAGTATAAGCACTTTTAAACTGAAAATATGTTTTTGCTTGAATTGCATTCCTAACTATGTAAAATCTTTACGTGGTTTTCGATGAGATTCGAACTCGGGACGCCTGACTTCTGGTGTGAACACGTTGGTATTGCTCCATTAGACACTTCATATCTGCTACAAGTATAATCTGACTCTTTAGAAAGGAAAACAAATTGAATCATGTAGGATTCGAACCTTGGACCTCCAGAACAGTAGTACACAGCTCTCATTATTGATCTACCAAAATTCTCGGCTATAAATTTCTTAACACACATTTTCAAACGTCACAACTCAAGTGTTGACTCCTCAAATCAACAAATAACACTTTAATTTCAAAGCGACATTTTGAAAATAAAGGTATTTACTTTTGGATCAATAAATTTCGGAGAAAACCGTAAAATTTAAGGAATTTTAGAGGTTTTTTTTTTTTAATTTCGCAAGTGATTGTACCTGAAGCCGTAAAGGTAGATCAACATTGGTGGCATTTTCCAAAGCACATTAAGATAGTATTATAATTGTTTGGCGTGAGTTTGATGTTAATTAGGTCAAAAGATAACAATAAAATAGTAATTTGCATCCCGAATTTATGAATCACCCTGTAACTCGAAAACGGTTGAGATCCACCCACCTGTCGTATAATTTTTTGTTTGGCTATGTGAGATCTATGATCTCTATCATTTGGGCGTGAATTAACTTCTACACCCTGTATACTATACATAGAAGTAATTTCCATTACCACACTAAAACGTCAAAGAATGGGGTGTCTGAGATATTCCAATCCATACATATACCGAAAGTTCTTAGTATAAGGCGTATACCGTAGTGTTGGTAGGGTCTGGAAGTCTATTGTTCAAAGTTTAAGATAGCTTGATATGTCAAAATCAACACTTTAGCGTACTACAAAAAAGAACAAAACCACAATTACTGCTTGAATGATGCACCCAGCAAATCTTAACCATATTTTATTCCTAAATGTTTTAGAAAGCATTCAAAATTGTCCGGAAGCGGATGGTAAGTATGTTCATTTGTAGTTTTTGTTAAGCCGTTGACGTTCAAGAATGTGCAGATATTTACAAACATGTTTAAACACCAAACACTAGTGGCAGCTACTTTTTCGAAGAACAAAAAATTAAAAGTGTTTAATGTAGAGGAAGCAAATTAAAAACTGAAAAAAACTCAATTTTAAAGAAGAAGCCACACTTGTAAAATACTTTACCACACATCATTCAATTAGTCTTACTGGAAATAAATCTTTGTAACACATTCCCTAATTGCTCTCACTTTACTTCAAGTGGACATAAATCACAATGATGAATGTGAATCATATAGCACGATTCCAGTACGGGTCCAATAAAAATTGTGCGTTAAAAGTAATCGCCACAAAATGCCGGCGCGAACGAGTAATATATTCACTGGCCCGGGTATTTAGTTAGCATTCATCGATCGTGTACTATACCGGCATCAAGTGTCAATATATTATGGTCGCGTGTCCCTGAAAGTAGCAGGCAAGGCAGATTGCCGATGTCGGAGAATTTTTGCAGCGATCAATCCTACCTGCATGTTGTAAATGAAGAAGTAAGCGTACGATCGCCGATCTTATCTAGCAGACGACCAGATAAATACACACCGCAGGAATTAATAAAATTGCTTGTACACCGGACATATATTAAGATCAATTTTAATTGCGAGATCCGCACAGACGACCTGGTCCACATGGCGTCCGGAGATAATGTCTTCAGGGCAAAATCTGCAATGATTCTTGCTTGATAGCTGGCGAACTTGGCGGCAGGATTAAGGGTGTATTGTCACCTGGAAGTGCGGGTATAAAAATCACAGCCTACCTCTATGGGAGGAAGGAATTAACATGCTGAGCGCCGTCTGCCATCATCCACAGCGACTTCATGCCCGCGCATGCGGGTTGTCTATTAATTAGTAATACCAGGTGTACCGGCGGCGGCGCATGCCTGCCAGACCAAACGTGAGCGCGCGCATGCCGCCTTGCGTATTCCATCACAGAGGAGACACCTTTCAGGTGGTTCTTTCGATTCGCCTTTGCCGTTTTTTATTCTAATAATTTTTTGTGAACAGAGGATGTCTAGGTCTTTAGGCAAATCGCCAATGAATGAAGCTGATCTCCGATTTCTAGGTCTGTAGGTGAGCGAGTCCATTAAAGTGTATGTATGTTACCTGTCTGAACCAACACCAGCGTGGACCTACAGTGTGACGTGTGTGGCTCACCAAGAGGATTTCTTCATTAGGATTTTGTGAATTTCTAATGATTCAATCAGCGTCTATGCTTCTTGCTCGGCAACGCTCTAAATAATTCATTAGAACAATGGCTGGGAATGGGTGATGCTCCAGTTTTGCTTTTGACAAAGGTGCAAAAAAGTTGAACGTTTTTGTAGCCACCTGAATTCCTTTGCCGAATTTAATGCAGAAATGTCCAATTAGGTGGGAATTTATGAATCCCAAAGGCTGCGGTGTCGCGACGATCGTATTGTTTGCAACAAATCAGAGCTTGCAGTATTTATGACGCTTCTAGGAATCTTACCGAAAAACAATGTTGCTAAAAAAGTGAGGCACATAAAATAAAATATTAAAGTTTGTACATTTTACTCAAACTGAAAGATGTTTCGCTGTGCACTTTTGTATGAAACATGAATCTATAATACTTTCCCAATTTGATATCCGTATATACCAAAGTTCACTCTTAAAAATGATTTTGATACCGATCATGAATTTTGTCTTTCTGCCTTAAAGATCAACCCCTGAGCAACCACCGCGAGTGCAATAGTTCCTGGCGTACAAGGGAAGGCGATGATCACTTTTTATATGGACACGGGCTAGGCAGGTGTTTCCAAAACGGAACAACTTGATTGGACGTGCCACGAGCCTCGTTCTCTGCCCTGTTGGTCTTCTTTCGTGTTATTCAGGCTCCTTTACTGTTCTTTTTTTTAAATCATCCACTCAATGATCAGCTGCAATGCAATCGCATAAAAAATTTTAATTATTGAAATTTCTCTCTCTGGCTATCTACAAGGGAGGAGCGCGCGCGCGATCAGATCCAAGGTGGAAGCAAAAGACGAGGAAAATGCTAAAGAAAGCTGTCTTGAGACACGCGACATTAATGTTTTACCTCATGAAAATGAGATTATGAACGACCAATTTTATGACAACGATTAACGGAATTATTTCCAATTTTAATTCAAGTGGAATTCTCGGGCAAACATTTTTCGAGGGCACTTCGCAGAATTGTGTAATCGATTGATCGCGATACTTGGAGTAAATGTTATGTGTTATATTATGTTCGGTGTCTTTGACACAGAAAGTATTTTTGATAATGTGTTGCAATTTTTGTAACAGGAGTCGCCATGAGACTTTACCACACGATGTGGTTTTAACTTACGAATACTTCCGTTTAAAATTAATATTTGATATTTGTTGAAAATTCAAATACGAGCGTGCATGTAGGCGTCAAACTAGATGCACAAATTAAGCAACATTAACTTAACTATTGATTGATACGTTAATGTGAAATCTTTATCCTCTATTATATGTATATAATTACATATTATATACTTGTCTATGCACTAACTTTCTCAAAAACGATTGTAACAATTTCGATTAAAATCACGGATTGGGGGTTTTTTGGATCTAGAAATCGATCTTTCAGGGTTTTATTTACGGGAAAATTTATTTTCAGTTGTTTGGTATATTTAGGCTTTTTTGAAATAAATATTATGGTAGGGTGACAACGACTTCTATTTTTTTTTATTAGGAAATTGGCTCCATAGGAATGTTTCTTTGTATTTTTATTTATTAAAGAAGTTTAACTACTCAGCAACAAATGGCGGTTTCCCTGCTTTTCTTCGATGAAACTTATAGACTAATCGAATTAGCTGTATTTCATCTATGGACAAATTTCGAAAAGATATCATTTCCAATAAGGAGGAATCGAAATATTTTTACAATAATAACAATAACCAATGTTATTTTTCAGTTCGCTCAGACACTTTTTAATGTCACCATTTTCATAAAAGTTGTTACATGAGGATTTTTGTGGTCGCTTATTTCAAAATTCCTGTGGTTCCACCCAACATGGAGAAAACAAAATAATAAAATTTCGTATTTCTACTATAGTCGCAAATCATTATTTACTTGGTAACAGCTTGTTGCATGTTTTCTACAGGGGAGCATCGACACATGCATAGAGTGCTGAAATCACAACCATTCTGCTTTCATAGTCGGGTAAAAGATACGATATTATATCTATGCACTCGTTATATCCTGTAGAACACATTCATATATGTATGTATAATATCATCTAACTACTTCGAATAGATTTTAAAAGTTATAGACGAAAATCCCTTCAAATTACAAACACCAAATTTTTACTTGTCGTTATCAGCTACCACAGTATCATATGTGCGTTACTGTTTTAGTTTCCATGTTTTAACCTAATTGGCCTCGACCTACTCCATTGCACCTAATTTCATTTCACCAATACTTTAACATGAATTTTTATTTGTGTGTGCAAAAATTTTACATGTAATTATTCATATTCCTGTGAATTAGAAATGTTGAAAAGCATTCCGTCTCCCACTAAAACACGAAGCCCGTTCCTTCTTTTTTCTCCAGAAGGCACACAAAAAGGGAAAGAGTTGAAAGAGATCGCCCATTCGGATAAAAAGTAGAGCACACCTGCCCACCACATTTTGAGTTTGTTTTCGCAATGAGCCGCATATAACCCTGAATGGATCATCGTAAGGCGAGGTGTGCGCATAAAGCAGAAACCACGAGTTGCCGATGGCCAAAATCAGGTCCGGTCCCCAGCAGCCGCAGCCATTAGAGTGCATTAGCACCGGTGCGATGCTAGAACTAAGCCCCTACTGGATGTTGTGTAACAAAGCGATTGGGATGCTCTTACTTCCGAATAAGCGGCTAATAGGGCTGCAATGTCCACGTGTCTATGTTTAAAAGAGACCTTGGCTCAGGTGCTCCCCCGGTCTGTAATTGGTCCGCACAGCCATCGTTGCTGCCGGCTTTTCGCTTCGAGGAAGAAAGTATCCATTTTTTGGAGCAGAT
The DNA here is from genome assembly GCA_947538895.1 of Neoitamus cyanurus. NCBI lineage: Eukaryota > Metazoa > Arthropoda > Insecta > Diptera > Asilidae > Neoitamus > Neoitamus cyanurus. The sequence goes on from OX384543.1 coordinate 38,432,704, forward strand.
GTTTTTCATACGCATAATACACCTGAGCAGTGTATGCGGCCGCCGGCCATGGTGGTGGTTCAGAGCCTGTCACGTCTCATAGGCCTACCTCACAAAAAAATATTAAAATATAAGAGCCGAGCCCAATAAAATGCTCCTTCAAAATGCAAGGGCTCAGCACGGGCTGTCGCGGAGGACTCGGAGGATTTTGATGGAGGGCATAAAGTAGGGGTTGGTGCGTCCGCCAGGGCCGACTGCAGGCTCATGAGCCTGGGTCCCTGTGCATTTTGAGCACAAGTCCTATTTACATAAAATCCTGAATGTGTTGGTTGGTCTGGCCTTTGGTACTCTGGTGGTACCAGCGGAAAAAGCCGAGCACAGCACCCGGCTCTTTGCTCAACATTTTATGTAAAAACAAATGGAACACCTTGAGTGCATCGACCAATCGCAGAGCTGCCCGCTACCTTTTTGTTGAGGGCCCGATTGTATCTCTCATTCGTCCCTTAACTCAACAACCCACAATTCAACTTGGAAATTAATTAAAGGAGGCGACTTGCCCTGCGGTTGCAGGAAATCGCTTTTTGAGCCTTAAAAAGGAACCTCAGACATTTCCGGTAGTGAAGGGAATTAGGTGAACTGTGCGGAGGTCTTGACCTTTTCGCGAAATGGGAAAGGATTGATTTTATGATTATCTGACTTTTCCTGAAGGTGATTTATTATCACCATACCCAGGATATTGCAGGGAAAATTGACGATGGTGAAACAAAAGCTGACCACATACCGTGACACCAATACGTCCACGTGCCATCCGGACAAGCAGCCATGGTACCGTAAACAAATTAATGAGCTGCGCGCACGTTCGCGACCATGGCATGGAAGGTGTATTTGAAGTCTTGTACGCCGGCGCGTGGCAGGTGCTCGCGACAGAAATTATTTTTATCTTTAACCGGAACAAAACAAAAATCTCGTGAAAATACCCACTTCGTTGCCCTTTTTTACTCTGTCAGCTCTTTGCGGCATTACTACGAAAAATGTGAGGGGAATAATTTGTATGACTTACCAACTTGAATTTTAGATATGAGTCGGGACGGGAATAGCTAAGAACAATATATGAGGCTGCTTAGGTTGCAAATTCGATATTTATCATTTTTTAAGACGGAGGTGTAATGCACACGACACATCACATCTTTTGCAGACATTTATTAATTTTTTTGTTATAAAGTGATCTTGGCAGTTATTTGCATTTTGTAAGATCACCTCAGAAAATAAAAAATTGCATTAAACTGATCTTAGTTAGATCTTAGTTATTTTCGAGCGCAAAGTATTGACTGGCTATTTTTATTTCAAGAACATTAAGTGCCTTGAAGAAATTCAAATAAAGGAGATGAAATATGATTTTTCATTTGATAGCTCAATGGCAAGATCACTGGGTTAGTATAAAGTGAAGACTGGAAGCTGTTATTCTTATTTTTAGAACGCAGAAATTCTGATTTCGAATCCACCAGCGGTAATTATACACACAACTTTATATACATAAATAACCACAGGATGGATTACGGATTTTATTATCCTCTTTCCAGAACTGCTGGACTGACGAATTAAAGTAAAACCTATACACTCAAAATAAATATTTTTGTATGGGTAACGGTTTTGCAGCTATGTACATATAACGCGAAACTTCGTCCTAACGTCTATTAGGTCAACGAATCGTTGAAATTTCATCACTTCTTTGAATAACCAAGAGGTAGAGCTTCAGGCGAGATCAGATGTTTGGATAAGGTCGATAATAAATAGAAGGTCATTGCTTTTTTTCTCTCACCCTATTAAGTTTAACAGGGGTCCGTTGTCTTTTCCTCTTCTTATTTTAATATTCGCTGACAATTTTACGTTACGGTGACGTTTACTGCGTTATACACACAAATATTCAGAGTCCTAAAAAAAATCATGTCAAATACTTAGGGAACTTTTTGAACGCTACAACCCTTATTATTTATTTTCAGTGTGCATCCTAATGAGTAAATGAGACATTTAATAAATTGCCTGTTTCCTGGAATTGATCTACTGACGAACGTAGTCTGTAAATTTAACGTGTGTCTAAGTCTACTCTAACAGTTTACGAGATACGGGGTCGTGATAGACAAACGGACACGCAAACTGTTCCGTAAGGGTGAGTCTAATAGGATGCTATATGGACCCACCGGGTCTGGAACCCTAAAAATGGCAAAAAGTACTCTGTGTTCCCTTTAAAAGGTTATTTTAAATAAATGCGTAATTTATGATCATTACTTGCAAAATAACTGGAAAAAGGAAAATTAATTCTCAGTTGCTCGTCACTAACGATCATTTAACGAAAGCGAGGCTTCCTATAGTCTCACGTTCAGTATCTGAGTATCTGCCATAAATAAAAGTTCTTGAAGGAAGCAACCAGCCCTGGCTACTCAAGGAGGAATACAGCACAGTCCGGCTCGTTCACTCGCCGGTAAAATGAAATCTGCAGCCCATTAAGGAAGCTTAGCGGTCCATACATCACTCTAAGCGCGAGGCAGAACTACCGCGGTCCGCAGACGAATCGGCTGCCAAGGAGCTCGGAATTGGACCTGCTAACGTCGACAGCGAGTAATACTAAGCGCGTGCAGGTTTAATGGCAGAAATTCATTTGCCGACACTGCCGGTAATGGGCGAGTACCCCAGGTGCCGATCAAGGCAGGGGCAACGCTGAGCCGCTGGACGTGCGCATGAAGTCATTACAATTGCAATTATCTCCCCTTTAATTGTGGCGCGATCGTCCGCGAGCAGAGCAATCTTCAAAATTTCACTCGTCCAACGGGGCCGAGCTCTAAATCGGGGGGGGCATTTTATTGCGGCATAAATCCTGGCCGGGCCATGCCCGATCGCCGCACCGCGACCCTATTCCTTGGTATTTGTTTTAATTTGTTTTAATAAGACGATCTTAAGGCGATATGCGAATGAAGGGCAGATCCGAGCATGCTTGCCGTGCGTACGACCGGGAATTAAGTAATGATGATCAGCCGAACGGTTTTATGCGGACCTTAATTAACGCAGGCTCGAGAATGGGACCGCCTCGGCCTAAAGATGCTCAGGGGGTTAATGAATTTTTAATTTTTGCTATAAATCTTTAGACATTAAACAGAATTCCGCCCGGATGAAAAAGGGCGGTCATAATAACAGATCTCGTGATAACAAATTTGCAGTGAAAGCTGCAATTTCCAGTATTTTCGCTTGTCTTAGGTGCTTTTCTTCGTAAATTTCTTTGTGCCGTAAATTCAATTAATGGCACCTTGTCCTGGACGGTTCCTCGCGCAAACCGCACCACCAGATGAACACACTGCATCGCACCGGTTCGAGGTGGCGATCCCCGGAACGAGTCTAAAAATACGCGCCCTGCACAGCAAGCCTCGCGAGCGCGTGGCACATGAACCTTTTTATGGGCTATGGTCATATTCGCTATAACTTGTTGTAATGGTTATTATGTCTCCAGTAATCAAAACGTGAGCAATTGGCATTTCGAGCGTTATTCTTGACCAGCGACAGCGGCAGCCTCGCCGCCGTTTACGACTGGCGTTAAACTTAGTCCTTGGTTTTGGTCAACGCTGCTAATGTTCGCCACCAAGATGGCACGGGCGTGCAAACGTCGCGAAGGAGACGATGACGGCGCTGAAAAAGACGAAGACGAAGACGTACCCGGGGAGGACGGGTTCAGTTACAGATGCAAACTTAAAATAGATGGAAACAATACTGCAGCAAGAGAGCGCAACTGACTTAATTCAGCGTTTAATCACTTTGCGCTGCTTCCCAGAGAAGCTATGCGCTTTGGAGGTTTTTGCGGCTTCGCGCACCCATTCGGGGAGTCGTGCCGCGGTATTTTTGCGGGCGGTCGCGCACTGAAACCGAACAGAGCTGATGGGGGCTGTAATAAATTGCTTCAAAAAATGTGGGTACCAAGGTGCAAAGCGGGTTTATGTTAATTGATAGATAAATATAAAAGCCGATCAGGAGGCTCTCGGGGATTATGAAGTGGGATACTTGCCACTTGCCTAAAGGATGACTCAGGCCTATGGAAGTTATTGAGCGGTATGACCAAATGATCGAGAAGACTGGAAAATACCACCTGAGCTATTAAGCCAGAGATTAGCTTGCTGCAAGATGCGCTTTTAGTAATTAGAGTAGGCGGAACAAGGCCCTGAATGTAATGGTTGTCCAACAGGATGCAAAATTCCAAGATGATATCATCGCAGTATCCTGCTCAGTTGAAGCTATTAGAGAAACATTTAAAATTCCATTCTGTTTTCCTTATTTTGCGGCAACAATGTTGATTATTGAATTGGATTGGGCCTTACCATACGTTCTTTCAAAGTTAAATGTTCCTGTACTTCTTCTGATTCCGTTTCCGTCTTATCTGACGTGCCGCAAGGTATATTGGACCTTTGCTGTTGGCGCTCTTAATTAATGACTTATTTCCTCTTATTCGGAATTCTATAGTGTTAGCCTACACCGATGATTTAAAATTCTTTAGATCAATCGAGACTCTTCAACATGTACATTGGCTCCATTGCCAGTTCTGAACTGTGATGTTTAAAAAATCATATGCAGTTGAATGTGAGCAAATGTACTCTAATAAAATCCTGGAGTACTATTATAAAATCCTTGACAAACCTTTGTCTAGACTAGAGGATGCCACAGGACTAACTATGGCACTTATGAACTGACATTTCCCATGTCAAGAACTTGCAATAAATTCTTTAATTCAAAGCCAAAAAAGTTTTTCAAGGACAGTATTGAGAAGCTAACTGAAAGATGAAGAGAGGTCATAAGTAATGAAGGAAATGAGTGTGTATGTTGTTCGGTTGGCTTCGGGTAAGATCGAGGAAACTCGCTCCCACTTCTCTCGAGGAGCGAAGGGTCCCAGCTGTGAGGATAGAAGCTGAATGCCGGAGTGCGGCCGACAGAATTTACTTGCCGTAAAATGACAAACTAAAAATTGTCACTGACTGTTACAACCAAAAGCAAAAGTATGATGTGACCAAGACCCCTTTCGAAATATTTCTGCGCACGCCTCTACAATTCTCATAATTTTTCATTGTGTTCTAAGTTTGAGCGTGGAGTTGAACAGTTTTATTCTTCATTAAACAAAAAAACATTTTTGAAAATCCTTTTTTTATTATACTTTAGAAGAGTCCTTAATTGCAACATACACAGTTCCACAATTAAAAAGGGACTTAATGGGAATTAAATGTAAACATACACGCATATGTTATAATTGTTCATTTTGTTGTGTTTCTCATTCTCTTATTTTCACTTAAACGCACGTGTTTAAGTTCCCTAGAAATTTTCCGTTGATTGACAGCGTAAATTACTGCGTTGAAAATAAAAATTAATCGCGACGTTTATCGGACAAGCGCGGTGAATTACAGAAAACACTTTCGATCGCGGCCCGATCAGAAGACATTAAAGGAGCAGGCTTACCAAGAACAATTAACCGAAAGTAGACAATTCCCCATACTCATGAGACAAGGGCCATTATAAAGTTATTCGAATTCCAGGCGAGGCAAGCGGCAGAATGGCGCAACTATGAGTACAGTAGCGATTACCTTCAGTTACGACAGGGCGAAATTGAGAGTAAGGCGAAGCTTAATGCCCTTTTTTGCATTATTTCATCGAAATCCATCCAGCAATTTTTCAAAAATATTCAGATGGTCATTCGAGACGTCCAAAAATGCCTCCATATTTAGCGTCTGATTGAGCGGCAGCCGCTTAAGCACGCGCACGATCGCCCATGTAATCGCCGCTAATTATTAAATGTTAAACAGCTTTAACGGGTATAACCTTACCGGCACTTTGGCGCTAATTGTATTTTGGTCGGCAGCTTTCCGAAAATGTCGTCATGAAAGTTGACAAAATTGCTCTCGAACCGCGAAAACTCATTTCAATTTCATTTAAGTCGTCAGCCCCAACGAGAGGCTAATTGCCCGAGTTGACAGGCCGACATCGCATCGCAGCAGAGCATTGGAAGTACTTTTGCGGCGAAATGACGAACAATCGCATTTTTCAGAAGTACGTACATAATTACTACTTGTCTGCAGACAGGTTATTTATCACCAAGGATCGATTTTCAGCGGCGGCATTAAACAAATATAACTTTAACCTTAATAAATTTAAACATTGATTGATGCCCGGGCGCGATAGGCGCAGGTCGCGAAGGGCTTCTTATGTAAATGCGAAATTTACGTGTTGCGCTGTGCTCATGAATTAGCTGTGAAAACATCGGGTATAAAATATGAAATAGCCAGCCCCGCGATCCCGGCCAACTTGATTAGCTGGGACCCTTCTTTCTTAAATTTAATGCTATTTACATTGAACAGATCATAACTGATCAAGCTTTCCGGCAGCAGGCAAATGCAAATTTATCGATTGGCCTACTAAGTAAAGAAATCCATCATCCTGGGAACAGCTCAATTTAATTTAAGTGTTATTAAACCGGACACTGCTGGGTTTTTGGGCTACCCGATCTCCTTGGCCACTTAACCAATTATGAAGGTGTAAGAATGTCTGTTAAATATTCTAATAGCTCTGGCAACCGTATGCAAATGGCGGCAATTGCAATTTTTAATTAATATATGATGGGAAGGATGGACCCTAGGATGCTACCGATCAGCTTTTCTGCATGATTGGGTCGAATCATTTTACATTGATTAGTTTACAGGTAATGATAGCTCAAGGTTCCGAACGAAAGCCACTACAATGATGTTATAGGTATGTTCCTGCGCTAAATCTGGTTTTGGCTAAACTAATTATTCAACAAGTATTTGACTTCTACATACATACAGTGAAAGACAGTGACGTATTATGACATGCTACTATGAAATAGCTTTCAGGACAATTATTTTCAACTTTTTAGTGCATTCATGAAAGAGGAAAATGCTTACCTTTCAATATTCCTTTTTCAGAACGACGACGTTGTATATATGTAGTTTCACAGGTTTCAGGTATGATGTGGCACAAAGATTGTTTCATAGTTATTGTTTTATATATTCCAGGTGCTTGTAGCTCCTTCCAGTCGTTAGAAACCTAGTGGTGCCATCCTAATGGTAGCGTTTTGTTTTTCAATTTTCTGGAGGTTACAAGCATTAACAATGTGCTGTACGTATCTATGTCCATGCGCAAGTAATTGCGCCAATCTTTTGGTTCCTGCTGTAGTTCTCGGAGAAGATTTACATGGGAGAATGTCCCTCTCTTCAGTAACCACTCCCGGGGCCAACGACGTCTAAGCTTTGTTTTTGTTTTTGCACTTTTAGGGCACATAGTGCAATTATCGTCACTAAAAGATCTTCCTCCATAACGATTTCGGGACAACCGAACAAGAGATTGGGCAAAAGTCTGAAACTTTGAGAAGTGTAGCCGCACGATTTGTACCAGTCTTATTGGTCAGCCAGATCATGCAAGGCTGATGACAAAATATTATTATACGTGTAAACCGGCCTTAAGCCTTCCTACCCCTACAGCCGGTCAGTTCTGGTTACTTCGCTCTTCTTCAGAAGCAACGCAGTGATAATATAAAAATTTGATTTTTTGGTCTTTTACCTCCAAGCTGGGCATAGTGAGCCCGAAGGCAAGGTGTATATTATGCAAAGTATTCTTGGATACGCTTTCTCTTAATAATGCCGAAATTTGGCCCATAAGTGCCGTTAGCGTTGTATGCCTTAATGGGTTTCTTACACGCTTTTCATTGACATATCTTCACGGTGGTACTGAAAAACGAGGACTTCATCAAAATGTTGCTCGCGAAAAGCACGCTTTTGGCGCTAACTCAAAATGACTTCATTATTCCAAGCATTTCCTGTCCAAATAATTGCCTTTAATTTCAACCGTGCCCTCGGTAATCTTCAGAGAAAACAAACTTCCCGGGAGGCTTGCTACCGTGAGACCCGCCAGTGTGCAGCCATTAAACACAAAATCGTACCCACCTCAGTGGACACTTGTCTCCATACCGCTTTAATTAGCACCATAGGCCTGAGGATTTAAAAAAAAGAGAAGAAAAATGGACGAAGAACCGATTGAGTGTGAAGCAGAAAATGTCCGCGATTTCTTCTTCAGACCACGGCCACTGCAGAGGTTTGTGTCACTGTCATGTCCCATCACCGTCGCGTACAGAGTTGCATGTTATTACAAGCCGGTCAGTCTGCGAAGTCGCACAAGATGAAATAATTTTATATTCTCGTCACAAACTTCTAAAGAAGCGGCGACGCAGGGTAGCTCATGGTTCCCGCCAAGCAGCCAGCGCTCCGCAGATCGATCGATCGCTTCATTCAAAAATTTCGCGAAGACGAGATCCAGTCAGAGTTGTTATTTTATGCATTCCTTTGAATTGAATGCGCTTCTTGAGATGGGAGTCTGCTAGCTGCCCGAAGCCATTGCAAGCGAGTTTTTATCTTCATCTCTGACGAGGACTTCGGGGTCCTGATAGATCCGAGTATTTTCCAAAGATCTTTTCATATTAGGGAAAAGTCAAACGGAATTTTTTGAGGATAGCAGATCACCCAGCATCGGACTGACATATCAATTTCAGGTGGATAAAGTGGATTAGATCCTAAATGACAGTGATACCAGCATCCTGCCCTAATCCAGAAATTCCACACTGTCGGACAAAGAGATACATTATTCTGCTTTTGTTGACAAATGACAATCAGCGCGCATGACATTTAACCCTTAATCCTTCATGACTTTTGGAAATGCCTCGGCTCGGCTGAAAGGACGTGAAGAGATCAATAAAATCAACAACGATGCCATGACAGCCCAGACAATAGTAGCCGTTTTGCTCCATGCGATCGCTTCTCCAATAAATTCTCGCCACAATCGATCATATTTTTTCCGTCTGCGCGCCACTTCTGATCGCTGACGAAGATGGCGTGTTTTTGGAAGTCGCGCATGAATTATTCGATGAGTCCTTTGAGTCGCACAAAGCTCCTGAAGAGACTACTTGATATTACCGCTTGATCGGTTATGAATGCCCCGCGACTTTAATTGTGACAGTGCGATTATTGCACCAGCCAGTAATTGCGGCGTAGGCGCCCTTATCTCCCCGCTGTGCCCCTTGATCGGCTTCGGTGACAGTGAAGAAGCTGGCAGACGCCGGCCAACATATAAAGATTCTTCTCTTCGCATGGAAAGACTCAATTAACTGCCAAATAATTATGGATGTTTTAAGGGAAGATATGACTTTCAGTTTTAAGGCGCGCGATCGGCTTTGTTTGATGGGGGAATGTGGGTCAGAGGTGCATCGTTCCTTTGTGGGCTGGATACGACTTAATTGGCGACTGATTTTCAATTTTGATGCGCGTTTTGATCGAGTTGTTTTCGACCTTATTGAATTCTGACAGCGGCGCTTTTGAGGCGCAGTAGACATGCATGTTTTCGAGAGGTATTGATGTTAGGTGTCTGCGAAGAACGTTAATCATTCTGTGAACATGCGTCTCATTAAAATTTTAGTAAAAATCACTCTGATTTTTGTTACTGTTAATAATGCCTGAATATGTTTGTGTATTTATTTATTGAAACACATATTCTCGTACATAAATTATTTCCAATTAAACTTACCAGTCAGGTTTATTTAAAAAAAAAAGAGAATGAGAATGAAAAGAACTAAAAATAGGTATAAGGCAAATTATCTAAGACAGCTCGTTTGAAACTGTGGAATGAACTGTTCAATTGCAACCTATAATAACTTCGCACTAACTAAGCGGGAGTGCGTTGTTCAGGCAGTCCAACGTCCAGATAAAGTCTCATATAAACAATAGGATTAAGGTGGAGGATAGAGAGCCTATCATGGTCAGTAACATGAGGTTGATTAAAACTACTAAACAGGCTAGGAGCAAATTTCTGCTGTACACGTTCAATTCTATCGATCTTATTTTGATTTTGATCAGACCACACCGACGAGTTTTTGATGTAGTTCCAAAACGGTTTTGAATCATTGCAACGTAGGCGCTTTTCAATGCTTTGAATGTATTCCAAAAAAGCAGATTTCATATGGTGTTTCACATCAGAACGACTATCGTAAAAGAGTCTATAGTTCTCAGGAGAACTGAATATTTTTAATAGTCTATGCTGCTCTTTTTCCATCCAAAGCCTTAGAAAATTCAGTAGTGAACCACACTGGTTGTTTTCTTTTTGCTGGTTTGCGGAGCGTGACGTACACTTAAAATTGTGATACCACCTTGCTGCAAGACATACCGTGAAATAAAGTGTCCCTGTCTATAACAACTAGATCATTATTACATATTATATAATAATAATATAATCAAATATTGGGTTGATCTCTAGTGGAGGATGGTGAGAACCCATAGGAGCTAAAGCAGTGTGTTTCTTCATTTGAATGGAATCTGGTGACACATTTGAAAAGATAAGATCTCTAGTTGTGGTTTAAAATATTATTAAATTTACCTGACAAGATTGCAGGGACAGAAGACAAAATCCAGTACAGATTAGGGAGATTAATCGCCAATTATTTGAAGGAATCAAAATAATTTCCTCCATACAGAGAACACTGTGTAATTTACGGCCCTCGTATAAGATGCCTACAGTGGCACTTCATTATAAAACTATGATATTGGTCTTCAGTATATTTTATAATTATAGTTAAAAAAACTTCAAACAGAATGACTCTAAAGAAATCTTAAAAGTTAACGTTTCTTCAAGCTTCAATGCGGCTTTACACGAGTAAAAACAGTAAATGTGTTATAATCTGTGTGCCTTTAATTCTTCACTTAATATGCAAACATTTTAGGTAGTGCGTACTCTACGCCTTACCTTCTCTTAATAATTTTCGAAAATCTCACCCCCAAGCTATAGAAGCAATCTCGTTTGAAAACGGCTTCTCATCATGCAGCCCTTTTGCTCAAATTGCCCTGTCATAACAAACCCATTAATATAACCAACCCCAAAATTGTCTAGCCATCCTATCCATTACAGAAAATGAAATGAAAAATGGAACAATCATGATTATCCCAATAGGACGTCGGAATTAACCTCCTGCAACTTCCTGCATATCCCTAAAGGACGATTCTCATTATCGGAAACAAACTCCGATCTGGGGCACCTATAACTGTTGACAGACGTGGACCATTAAATATCTATCAAGGAAATGCTTTCTTGCGCACAGGCGGTGTCGGCACCCTTTCGCACGCAATCTAAGCCTTTCGAATGAAGTCATTATGTGATTACCGCGAAGAAAGTTGAAGTCTGTGGAACACCTCTCGTGTCTGATTGCGTTTACATTTTTGACTCACTTTTCATTTGAGATCTCGCATGTGATGCACTTTTAATGGGCAATGCAAAATTGTTCACTGAGCCGGTGAAGGGATAATCAAAATTGTCTTAAGGGCGAAAGGTACCCAAAGGATTTGATGGTTTTATTGAAAGGTAATCTTCCACCGTTCAGCCACACAAATGGGGCGCTGGTAGAAAATTAGAACAGAGATTACAAGGTGGCTTTGTTCGGTAAAACATTCTCCTTTGAATATGCTCTTTGCGGTTAATTATGCGCTCTGTGGCTTGTGTCCCGGATCGTAGCTTATTTATGCGTAGATAAATATTTAAATGATGTAATTATGATTCCTTCATTACAGTTAGATGGAAAATCATTTCAAGTAATGCCTTTTAAGGGGAATGACTGTCAGGGGCCTCGATAGATCAGGGCTAAAGTGAGCCAAGCTCAGAGCAGAAGCACAGAGGTTTTGGGTTGGATTCCCGTGGGCACCTTGTGGCGAACTTATATCTCGGTACCTCGACAAGCAGAGCCATAAATGCCGGCCGGACTGCTGAAATCACGGGTTCAAATCCCACTCGGATAAATTGGCCACCCTGGCCCTTCTGGACACCTAGGTTTCCATTTCTCGGTGTTTTTAGCACAAATGATAGATTGGATGATAGGTATCAGTGCCCCCCACATAATGGGGACAGGCGTGGACCTCAATTTTTTGTGAAGCTGCAGGATTTGATCAAATAAAATTAGGAATGTTATGTAAGGTGCATTTACGGTTTTATTTCTTCTAAGAACTTGTAGATATAAAGTTACTAAGTGTACTCTGTAAGGTTTTAGGTACACCCATCCCTCGATTTTAACGGTAGTGGATTTTGTTTTTTAAACGGATTTTATTCCTTCTTTTATTTCATGTGGAAAATTTTTGATTTATGTTTATATGTTTCCTTTTTTTAATTCTACTTCTTGTCAAGACAAAAAAAGTACGTTAATTTACTAAGTGCGTGTACACCCATATTCCTACACATTTTATGATCTTTTAAACCTATGCTCATCATCAGTTTGACCCTAAAAGTGTCCATCGGTACGCTCTATGGTGTAATTTTTTTATTGTTGCTTTTTAGTGGCTGTATCTTTAACAATAATATAACATGTTTATTATACATTACTTATTTTTCAACGCATAAAATGTATTTTTATACTAAACGGTCGAGTGAATGTGCGAACAAAAATCTTAAATTTATCTGATCCAAAGATAAGAATTCGTGAAGTTGGAGTCAAAATTCGGCCGTCACTACAGAATACCCCCTTAAGGGATAAAAATTCATATTTTTCAATTAAACGCGTTGACTTGTAATTTTAAAGCTAGTTTTTTCTCTCAGTGTAATCGCTGGCAAAATCAGCACCTTCCGTTTATAAAAGACCTTCACGGAAGCAAGAACAAAGTTGACATCAAACCAAATAAAAGTACGCAAAAAAAAAGTTAAGACCACAACACGTGTCCCCGATTTCCTGCTTTAAAATTATTCCATCAATCTTGTTGCCATGAAACTCATTCCGCGAGATGGACGCAGATTAATAACTTCGGAGCATACCGCCGCCGTGCGCCGCTAATTAATTTTATCAACAATCGATGTCAATACTGGGGACATCTGCAAATATTTTGGGGACCATGTTGTACTTGAAAATTGATCACCTGGAAAGTAGCTCGATGCCTCGAGCAACGCGTACTCGAACATTGGGTACTTTTGAGTAAAATCGAGACCTTGATAAAATATAAGGTACACTTTATAAATTATTGCGTTATTATGCATAAAAGCGCTAAAACCACGTAAATTGCTAATTACGGGCAGTATGACAAACGTAATTGCGCATTGCTACCTGGAAGGGTCTCAGTTGGGCCCTCCGGGGTATGATGCCCTATAATTTAAAAACAGTAGCACGAGCCAATCATAAAAGCAGTTAGCAGTCGGCTGAAAGCGGGTTGACCTTCAAATTGATTAACTTCTCCAATATCGATGAATTCCGTAATCGCACGCAATCATCGATCAGAGAGATTTACCACTTCATTCACACAACCCGCGATGCCCCTGCTGCAATTGATAGACAGACTAGTAGTAGTTGGGAGACAAGTTGAGTGCAGAAACATAAGTGACCGGCCACTTTCTATATAAGGCAATACTGCGCGACCAGCGTCCGGAGGAGTTGAATGACAAAGGCGATCGCCACATGGAGGCCTCGTTGAAATTCACACAACGTTTACCCCCATTCATCCATGTCACAATATCAGGAACATGACAGACGGAGGCGCAGAAGGCGCCCAAATAGCTCCCTACTTGGAAGTGTCATTAGTATGCTACCGGTGTAATGCACCTTAATATTGTAGCACTCGGAAAATTTCTGTAATTTATCTAATTAACAGATCAGCCGAACGGTAGCGGCCCGAGCATGGCGCAGCTAGGAATTTTGATTAGAGGCGATTATCCTGGCGAAGGATTGTGAATGCCATCGCGGATGGCCTGGTATTTTAATGCCATAATGACATCCGGTTGGACGCTCCGCCTAAAAATGCGCGATGACTTCTTGTCCTCCCTCATCACGCGCGTGATGCGCACCTTATAGTGTTTTTCACCTAACCATCTTCCGAACCGAAGCGAGGGAGCACAAAACCTCGCATGTCTGATTGATTGATCGAAAATCAAAGAAATATGAAATGTTAAATTTCCTTGATCGGCGCGATCGTCTTTAGTTCTTTTGTTATTCCCTTTTTGCCCAATGCTGTGCAATGCCTGGGTAGCTGGCGACATCACTTTCGTTACGGTCGCATCATGCATCGGCATTTCTGGAACTTGATGTGTCCATTTTCGCGTTTTATTGATGATCGATCTTCGGATTTTCGGTTTGGTACTGTTGCACCGTTTTTGCGCAGCGTCAAGCACCACACTGATGATCGGACGCCATTGTTTCGGCTCTTAACAGAGAAATTCAATAAACCTTTTCATTGAATGAATTGAGCAATTGGTATTTGATTGGTGTTCAATGAATGCAATCGATCAGGGGAAGAAGATTTTTCACGTGTGATCTTAAATTTGCCGGAATTCGACAAATTTCCTGTTGCTGGGTAGTGTAGAAGAAACATTTTGAAGTGTATGAAAGAGGGTGAAATGGTTTTCTTAAGTGAGTTGTAAAAATACCGTTTTGATTTCTCTATAAAAATTTCAGTTGGTCCATCAACTGTATACAAAATCCGAAGCCTTTTGTATGTATGTATACGCTGAATATTTTATGCATAACTAAAACAGTAAAATATAGAGCTAAATAATAATGTAGTTGGTTTTCTATAACCTCATAGTTCCGTCTGAAAAAGTCATTTTAGCACGCATGGTAAAATTATAATCCCTACGGGTTTCGCTTCCTGATGAACATTTTTTAAATTCCTAGGAAGGCATAAATCTCCCAGCGCACCGAAGGTGTTTATAAATATTCATAACGCCAACATACTTCAGAGATAAATGGATGCCATTAAAGAACAAATTTAGTACTAATTCGACAACGATCAATCACCGACAACGGTGAGCCCTTCCTGGGTACTCACCATTTGTCAGGAGCCATCTCAAAAGGCTAATAGCCGCTGGGAAAACAAACAGACTTCAACCGTTAATCGTTTACCAAAACTGAAAAATCACCTGTTGCAAAATTAATGAGAAATTTATTGTAACGCAAGCGAGCCCGCAAATACCGTGGAGCAACGGATAAAAGACACGTGAAGTACAACTGAGCTGAAAGTTCGACACCACGGGTAATGCGGTTTCCTGCAGTGTTGAGGCCTCTAGGAGTCCCTTTTTGTGCGCAGTTTCTTCTTTTTTTAGGTTACAGAAATTAATTCAAATCCGAAAGGGATTCACAGCGATAAAATGAATTTTCAGAAGAAAACGAGCAAGCGAGCGATATAAGCCGTGGAGGAAATCTTTTTATCCGATCGCTCAAGATTGCGGCCGATCGTAAATCATAGCGAGGAGAGCTGGGGGATGTAAGGCACCTTTGTGTCGGCCTCAGTATCATTCGAATATGATTGTATTTTGTGCGGACTTTTATTTGCCAGCAGCCAGCAAGATTCCCAAGATCCTCCTCGATCGGGCGATCATCGATCGACAACATGATCATATCCGCAAATTTATTGTTGATGGCGCATTGTCATCAAAGACGGAGGCCTGTCACGTTGTTTTTGTTGATAGCGGTCAAGGATTGTGTGATAAGCAACGCGATCTGTGTGAAAAGAAATGTTTCCAAGTCAATGGCGGCCCGTCCTCTGGCCAACGATTTTATGATTTATTGAGGATATTCGATGGCAGTATAAATTATTCGGCGATTTTTGCTCAAAGTTATGAGCGGAATGGATTTTTGGCACCGCACTACTAAAAGCTGTCAGTCAAGTGGATCGGGCTGGCCGGGAGTGCCTTAATCGCATTTGCACAGTTCCTTCTGAGCAGCAAAAGCCGCCGCAAGGGAACTAGGTAATCACCGACCTGGTCTAGGAATCAGGCGCAGCGTGAAATTTTTCTTTAAACACGGACAGTAATTTGCGGCTTAAAATAAAAGCAAAGCCTAAGTGTGCTGCGTCGGCGCATTATCTGGAAGCAGTCCTAAGCAGATCATTAGCTTCACTTCATGGAAATCACAAAAGGGCATGTTGGGATATCGTCCCTATCTCAGGGGATCCTTCCCGGTCCGGTGTAAATTAAAAAAAAAATGCCAATTAAAGATTCACGAGACTGACGAAGGAAACCCGATAGGGATATAGCCCCATATTTGTTGTTGTTTCTAAATCGCGATTACGTGGCTCCGATCGATCAAAGAGTAAAAAATTCTTCCCGCGAGGATCATCCATCTTCCGATTTGAATTTCAGGCGATCCGTGGCCCGTCGCGGTATCCTGCCAGAATGATTTTCAGCACTTTGAAAGATTACTATCAGCGGAGGTAGAACGTTTTCACACCTAAGGTAAAGTTTTTAACACCTAATGGTCGTCATTAGAATATTCGCTACCACCTGAGCGCTAATGGATGTCTCCCTGCATTTCTCACCTTCCGTTGGACGCCGCCTTGTTTTAATTTCCTTTTCTGTCGAATCATGGCCGCTTGTTTTTTTTTAAAGGAGTATCTTTCTTCGTAATAAAATATTGCTAACTGATAGGAAAATATTTTTGAAACTTCTTTGATTAGTGCAATGACTGGCTAAAAATGTACTGGTTTTTTATAACCTTATCATCTCAAAAATTTGTCCCTCCTCAAATATCCCAATAAACCCTTACCGAAACCACATAATCCTTTCTCGACTTACAAATCTGCTTACAGTAGCCCTGACACAATGTGACAGAAATGTTAATCACTTAACTCTGATTATGGTCTTGTATCTTACTTTAAAAAAAAACAAAAGGATCCCCTGGACAATAAGAGGATTAAATTTTATGGCATTCCTTCCTCTGAAACTGATTTAGAAGGACACGCAATTCCATGAACCCATCGAGATCCTTTTGGTGAATATCAAGTTGTGGCTAAACGTCCTTTTTACACACGTTTGTGACTTTAAGGACCTCCACGAAAGGAAATCTCTCATTCATTTGAGATCTTCTTTGTTTCATTTCAAATAATCCTCACGCATTTTTTAGATATTTCTCAGGACCGAGCGTGATAGCATGTCAAAACACTTCAGCGGGACGTTGTGGGTGTCATTGGATCGCGTGAATCAAAATGAAAGTGAGGTGAAAATTGGATCGAGTGGATGGATATATCTTTGGTTCGGATGTGAAGGTCTTTCGTGTAATTGATACTCCCAATTTGCCATGCATGAAACGTTTCTTGTTGGCGCCAGACTATCTCCTATTATTAGTTAAGATATCTGGTGGGTAGAATTCTAAAACAAAATTATGATTGACACTCAGCACCTAAGATTTTACTTTTTTTGTTACCATGGGTGACGACGATCTAATGATCTCATCTCATAATTTTATTGAAATGACCACCATAGATCTCAGCCTAAGTTTCTTTTAAATAACAAGATTTTTTCTTATATAACTTCCAGTTTTGGATCAGTTGTTTCGTAGATATGTTCCTATCTATGTTAAGCCATGGTTAACCATTGAAACTGAAAATATGATTCCCACAGTGGACGCTTCATACCACCGATTGAGGCGGAATCGAACTTTAGAATATTGATAACTATTTCAGCGATAACGTAATTTACAGACGGGTAATATTGTCAGCTTAATTTTTATTTTATTCAATACTGACCAGATCCCTAAAAAGATTTTTCTTACCTTTCAAGCTAAGGCTGCCACCACAGGGGTAAAAGTCGTCACCAAACAATAATTCCAATTTTAAATTCAATCGTGAACAACATCTTTGAATTTCATAAAACTAGACACCTATGACTAAAGGAGGTGCAAATGCAGTTATCTAATCCTATGAAACTCAAAAACAAATTTCATTTGGAAAACTACAAAATGCCACCAACTTTGAAAAACTTGAAATTTATAAAAAAAATTCTTCTATAAATCACTTCACGGCTTATCCACTAATGAAATCTCAAATACCAGGCCGATTCCCCGAGCCCCCTTAAATAATGACTTCATATTAAAACAGAGACATAAAACAAATCCTAAATAGATTTTATGTTTACATATCCCCGCAGAGCGAAGGACTCCCACCAGGATAGTCTTGACAAATATTTAAATGACCATCAACAGGCAAGGAACGCATTCCTTCTGGCGCTTAAATATGCCATTAAAGTATGATGAGGAATTTTCATATGAAAGGATATCGTGTCTCCCAAGGTGGTATGGATCACAGGATTAATCAGCCCGCGATATCTGATTTTAATGATCTTTAATGGGAATTCCTGAACCCTTTGGTTCCGAGTAACCACCAAAGGTGGCCAGCAGCACACTGTGCGCTTGTCGTCGAAAATTAGTTGTGATAAATGACGACGCAGACGGTTGGCCCTTGCACCCTTGCAGGACTGACCCGCTAATTACGATTCGGAGGTGCGAAATTACTGACTCTAAGAGAATCCTCTTAGGTGCTTTAAGTTATCCCGTTTTTCGCCCGCTTTGTCATTTTGCCCAATTCGGACTCGGGAATGGCCTGTTCTATAGCCCAGTTTCGGGAATCAGCGGGCGTGGTCAGTTAACACCTTTTTAAATCCTAATGTCCGCTAAGTGGTGGTTTCAAATGCTGGCGGACATCCTGGAGAGGTTTATCATGGCGGGCGCCAGCCAAAACATTTATTCTTAAAGCAATTTCACAAAATGTTACTTTTCGGGGCGACAGCATGAATTGTGGCCATCGGCAAACCGAAATTAGAGGAACGTGCGATGAAAGGTGCAAATTGTTGCAAGAGGCATGTCTTTCGCGAAGCTATTTAATGGCATGATTAATGACATTTCTTGATATATTCAGGCAGCTAGTTGAGTGTGGTATAATATATATTTCTGGATGGTTACCTGCTTCGTTTA
The DNA here is from genome assembly GCA_947538895.1 of Neoitamus cyanurus. Lineage (NCBI taxonomy): Eukaryota > Metazoa > Arthropoda > Insecta > Diptera > Asilidae > Neoitamus > Neoitamus cyanurus. Next base: position 38,451,470 of record OX384543.1, read on the forward strand.
CACCGGATGTTGAATGATGCATTCATTTTTTAAAGCGTAATATGTATATTTAGAAAGTAGGTAGGTTTAGAGTTCAGCAAGCCGAATTATTTATGAAATTAAGAAAACTTAAAATTTTAAATAGGGCCTTAATAAAATCTAAAAATATAAATGGTTTGGATTGCTGGATATAATGGTATAAAAAAATGAATTCTATATTATAAGAAATAATCTGACTCGGCCTTATTCGGGCTTTGTCATACTTGTAAATTAAAACTGTTTCAGAATGGTAGAAACTGTTATCCTAATTCATGCACGCTAAAACTCTTTTGATTTTTCGTGCATAAAGAACACAAAATATGAACACATTTAAAATCAGCGACCCCAAAAAACATTTGAGTATGGCGGATCGAGCATAAAATTTTATTAGAGGTCAAAATCGAATAATTTTTAATTTTTTCTATGGAGGGCATTGCTAGTTAAAAATGGACAGCAGCATAATATTTTATTGCTATCTCGTTTTGGTTTAAACAAGTTGTAATTCCAATCGAATAATTTTATTCTAGGAAACATATATCATCCCTCTGCTTACTAAAGTAGTTCCGTGTGGGAAAGAGAATTGAACAGTTATGCCAATTTCGGGTCGCTATTGTTTCGCCATGTTTTACGTATCACAAATGGCGGATCCAATATGACATATTCAAAATGTAGGTTTTTGTAAAAGTGGCATATAACGGTTTTCGGTTCGCCGAAACCTTTTTAGGTTAACATGGCAACTCCGACTGATAATACTAAATTTTAAATTTGCATAGAAATGGTGCGTTCTGGTTTGTCTTCCAAAATATCAAAGGAAAAATTCATCATGTAGTAGGAAAGTAATAAGGTAAATATTTTGGCATGAAATATGGAATTGTAGCTTTGAAACATGTCATTTTCGGGACTAAAATGGCGACTAAAATATGTGCTCAGGTGCATTATTTTCTTTGCCTCAATCTAAAATACAAGTTTCTTATAGATTCATAAGTCATATGTATATTGGAGTTTTCCTTAAAACTTAAGCTCCGACAGGGAATGCTGTTGATGGAAAGGCTCATATAACATACATATTTGGAGCACGCACTTGCAGTCGTTACATAAATTAACATTACTCGTTGTAATTTGCCGGACAGGCCGTTTAGTCGCCTGTCCAGGGTGATCAGTGCGCGCCAAAAGTCTGCGCCTCAGGCGCTGAAGTCGTTTAAGTCGGAATAATTAATAATAACACATTGCAGCACCCCGCAACCTGTAGTCATTTGCAAATAATTAACTTTGCCTGTTCGTTGCCTTCACAAATCAAGAGATAGATGAGCCGTGTCAGGGCGCCATGCGGCATTGGTGCGACGGAGAATTTTTGGGTGTGTGAAAACTGATAAATGTTGTACGAAGGGCTCCATCGAAACACTGATTATAACGCGGCCAGGCACGACCTGCTACCTGACGTAAATTGTAGGGAATTGATATTGATAAAAAACGCGATTTGCCACTTTGAATGTCCACAGCGGGTGCAGCGAATGCTGCTGGTGCGGGACGTCCTCCTGGCGAAATCGAGCGCAATTTCACCGCCTGATTAAACATCGATTAAATTGAACACGAACGTTTTGCATCGAAATGCCCCATAAGTAGCAGGCGTACCTGGGAACCCATCGGCTAACGAGAATAAAGTCATAACGAGGTCAAGCTCCTGGAGCGATTGCCTCACAAACAATCACAAATTGGCCCGTGGACGTAGAAATGTGGCGGTAGCGTTAGGTAGCGGGCCGCGACCCCGCACCGCGGATTGTCATTAGGCAATGATGTTCATTACAAAAATTATGCAAATTTATCTCGGCCCGGAGCTTTGTCATCGGCGCGCTGCAGCAGGGCGTTCCTGGTCCAGGAGATGCCCGTGTGCAGCATAAGTGGAAGAATTAATTATCCAAAGTGGGTTTTTTGCGGCCTTATCCCTTCCACTGTACCTGTCGAGGACGGGGCCGGTATCTCCCGACCTCTTGGATATCATTAGCGGATATTTAATTCGAAAACATGTTCCAAGGTATCTGATACAAATCTGTGCGTCTTGATGCCGTCTTAGCACGAGAGAGTTCACTTAACTCAAGTACTCAGTTATATCAGCACCGGGAATTCAGCGCGAGTCATAAATTTTGAGTGTGCCGTGGTATTGCATGGAATATCAAATAAGGTGGCGGTGATAGTGGCACTGAATTGCAGTCGTACTTAGCCTTCGGTTATTAAAAAGTGCCGGTCCGATGCAAAGGATTGAGATATGGGCCTATCGTAATTGATATCACCTCTTGCAGGGCTCTTTGTTTATGCCGGCCCCACCGCCATATTATGATGTAATGCACGTTATTACTGCGTTATTTATGCAGCCGCCGCGTCGTCCCCGCTCTCGTCTAATACCTGACCTTGGGCGATCCTTTAATAAACGCGTCGTAAAAAGTGCATTAATAGCACCACTGAATGACGCCCTATGGAACGGGATTCGGCCGACAGAGAATAATTGCTTGTTAGCAAGTTCAGCTTTGGTGTTTAATTGCTGGGCAGTTATAAAAAGGAACATATTAATTTTATGGAACAATGCCTTCCGAGCTCTGGATGTAAATTGGACACATAACTTACCACTGATCTGCATATTTAGCGGAGAAAGCTGAAATGGTTTTAGAGCAAGAGCTGCCTGCAAAAAAGCTGGCCTATGGGGCACTAGGATGAAATGTATTTTCGATGTTAGTACTCACAGCGAGAGTAAGAAAAATCCTGATGTGCCTGCGCAGATCGGAAGGCCAAGCTTGGTATATTAATAATAGTAGGAAAATCGCTTTTCACAAATATCTCATCTTCTAGACATGCTAGATGAAAAATTTAAACAAATTTTGTGAGATCTTAAAGTTCTCTACAAACTTAGTTATATCAACTTGGACCCCAGTTGGTGTTTCATATTTATCTCGTGTTGCGCGAAGAATTGACTACAAAAGATGGAATAGATGGAGTATACCGAATATAATGTCCCCCCACTTCCGGCGTTCTGATGAGGGATGTAAAAATCCACCTATTTTTATTTAAGTGAGTAGAGGATCTTAGCTTTCATTTTTACTAAATTGCATGCTTCTACTTAGAATAATTTATATAATAATACCTTATATCTAAAAAACCACTTTGCGTAGAAGCATGAAAAAGGTTCAATTAAACGCTTGGACCTACTGAACCTACCAATGATAAACTGCGAATGATTTGTACTTTTTGGCAAATTCTTTACGCTGCTTTCTGTGGCGGCTTGTGAGTTATGGCTTTTTACTGTGTGCTCCCCATTTTAAACTTGATTGACGTAGAACGTGGCGTACAGTTTGTGTTTTTACATTTACGTTGTTAACCGCTCTTAACGATCATTATTTTTTAAATGCGTTATCAACCTTCCAACTTGCAGTACTTCGGATTGCTTTTCGCTGCATCGATTCTGATTGGTAAGGTAGAGAGGTCCATTCTTTTTTGTTTGGATTTAAAGGCTACAGTACGATGAGATAAACGTTTCTACAACAAAGTATCGATTCACCACCGGATTTTTCCAGAATTCCATAGCCTGAATCTGTTTGAAATAAAAAACATTCAGGAAATTAATGATTTTTGGTTGGAACAAATAAACTAAAACATCCAATTTTTAGACCTATCTTGTATAGTGCACACAATCGATCAAATAACACCTCCTCTAAAATAAGTCACACACAATTTTTCCCGTCCATATTTGAAATTGAAATTTACTCTAAAATTATGAAAAAATCTTTGAATTGCATAAATAAAACCGTTGGGTGACAAGAAGATCGATATTAGTCGAATTATGAAAAGCTGGGAAAGATCCAAAGATGACTGTAATTAGTCATTTCGGGTGCCCCATCTCTTCAGTATTTCAGATTTGACAGCACCACAGGATGTAATCGGGCGTGATCAAATCGATGGCATTTCAAAATGTCAATGAGTTAACAAATTGTTGAAATATCAATCTAAATTGTTACTATAATTGGTGCAATGTTTGCAAAAAATTCCCCTAAAAACCGAAACAGATAAACATAAAATAATAAAAGAGTTCGGCAAAACAGCCAAAATCGCGAAATGATATATCTAATAATTTGAAGATATTCAGAAGAAATAGAAAAAAATGGCAAACGTTTTTTACTATAATAAATTATACCTTTTGGGTTTGGTTTTTTTTGTCATTCTTAATTTCCGCATCATTGTTCTTTTTTTGTGGTTTTTTAACCAAACCCAAAATCTGTGCAACATTCCCCCGTGACCAACCCGTTCGCTAGCAACGGGGTGCTCCATTCATCAAATGCATTCGCGCAGTGATTATCAAATTTACTCCCGACCATCTCCCGGTCTAATATGCGCACGCCACGAGTGATTAATTGCCCCTAATAGGCCCATTAATATCACTTAATAGAAGCGATAAAACGTGTTCGCTGTCCGCACAGTCATCAACTGGCCGTTTCCCCAAAGCTCTAAGGAGCCATTTCCCGACACATGTATGCCCGCGAATGATATATCGATGGAGCTCATTCGAATCACTTAACGTGGCGACTTCTACTTTTGTTGCGCCCGCTGCGGCCGCTTAGATCAAATTAGCTGACTCGGCCCGGGCACAAGATGAAGCCGCTCTCGGACTCACCTTTCAGTCCCGGTGCTGTAGGTGGTGATTAGAACATTTGTTTATCACCAAAAAAAGCCGGAGTAGCCCCAATCGGCGCGCCCAGCTTATTTACATTCTCGTTAGCATATCCAAACTAGCCGACAGATGTAGAGGGTGTCAGGATTCTGATTTGATGGTGAGACTTTCGAACACTTTCGGGCCGCTCGAGATCAATATATCACGCGATCGGGTTTTTTGTCGGGCGGTGATCCACCAGGAAGGGTATCATTACTCACTCGTCTCGCGGCTTCGGTGATGATTATTCGACTGCGCACAGCAAGGACTAGAGACGTAGACGATAAGGGTTGACTTCAAGAGCCACTTACATATGTAGATACACCTGGACGGAGTGGATTTCTTCAGGTCGTCTGTAATCAGGCTCATTATTGGGTTCCCTCGAAATTCGGGACGAGAATGTTTCTGGAGCAAATTTGAAACAATTAATAATTACCCCCGAGTGTATCATTATTTTCCCTCTTTAATTAGGCAATCTTCTTACCCAAATTGGAATTTCATTTTGGGATGGCGTCTGAGTGCTTTGTAGTCTGTGACTTCTTATTTTTTAATGAAAGCAACTTTTTGTTTCTTTCCTTAATACTGCCTGATTATACAAACTGATATTAATGCCCTTATTTAATTTAGAGTATATAAAGGCAGACACAGCTCTACTGAGAATTTTTTGTCATCTTCTCAACCCTTCTCATATCACTAATAAACAATTTGTTTTGGTAATATTCCTTTTTTCAATGTTTAAAAATCTTAAAATTCATTCTAAACTTTCGTCAGAATTCGTTCCCTATCATTTTAAAAATTTTCAGTAAACAAAATTCAAGTCAAGTGCAAACCATACTTACAAAATTAGTGTACCGTGCCATCAGCATTTATAATAGACGGAGAAATGACCGCAAAAAGTGGACTCTATCGATCTATTAATCCAAAGAACAAACCATGGTTTATTTTTAATATTTAAAAAAAAACCACTACGTGTAGAATCATAAAAATAATAAGTAAGTATAATAAGGTCTCACCGAGTATAAGGAACCTTTCCTGAAAATTTTATCGCTCCACCTTTTTCGATCGACTCTTGGACTATGTAGGAATTGAACAATTAATTGTTAATAACTATTGATCGTGCTAGAATTTTTAAACTCTGATATTTTTGGTTTGATCTACGCCTGATTCTTGATGTTCATTACTTTTTTCAAAAGGGCGATCCTTTTGGTGATAAGGTTGCGGACAGCAATATTTCATTTAACATCCTACACGATGCCCTTGAAAAAATTTGTTTTTCTTTTTCCCACTTATCCCCTGAACTTAAGCCCTAGAATCTTAAGCCTAAGAATTTCTAAATTTTTGGAATATTTTGGGAAGCTTTCAATAACTGCTGCGGCATACATGGAAGGTTTTAATGTTTTAGTGATAAAAAAACTAAAACTGTGAATAAAAAACGAAATCTTTGGAAGTGGTGAAAAAACTCCTCATATTTTTCCCACGAATCAGACGAGCTACAATTGACCGCTCTGAGTGAGAGACACGAACACCCATATAATCAAGTCTCGCCAAACAGACCTCGCATCCTCTGCAAATATGAAATTATCATGTCACAAGTTCTCCTACATCCAAAAAGCAGCTATCAGCAGCCTGGAGTGCATACGGCGCCCTCGATCCAGAGGTGTTGAGAGGCAAATTCATAAACCATTAATCGCGGCACCTGTACCGCCGCTCCTGGTCCTGGTCCGGGAAGAGACTGTCTTTAGGAGCTCCATAATTTCCATTCTTGCGGTATTTTTCATATTGCGGGCTCCTTTATTTCACGCAAAAATTGCTCAGAGCCAATAAATAAGAATTTCTTGTCAATGAGCCAACAGCACCGCGCCGTGCGGCACGATCACATGCTTCTGCGGAGGATCAATTTTCCATTGGCATCATTGCCATCAATTTGTATTGGACTGGGCGCGAAAGATATTATGATCGTAAAGAATCACGTCCGTAATTGCTGATTGTCAAAATTACTAAGAATTCTGGATCCTTGTTGTAGCCCGGCGCGACGGGGGTCAAATAATTCAGTCGAGGCGTGATAACAACCTGCAGGATCTCATAATTACAGGAAATAAAATAAAAAGTCCCTCGCCTACTGCACGAACACGATCTGCCCCGGCACCGTCTTGTTCGGTGTGCTTTGATAGGTGCGAACTTGTGAAGGAGATAATTGGTATACCAAGCAACCACTGGCCATAATTTTCACTTGCACCGCAGCTTCCGCTAATAATCGCCCGGCAATCGCCTCCAGAGGTGTTATAGGGACATCGTGAAATCCCATCAACGTGACACCGCGCACTGTGTAGGGTAATTTAAATTTTGGGGCAGGCCACAAGGTGATGGCCGCACTCCCCTAAATTAGACACCAACGAGGTGTTTAATTAGCATAATGCGGAATTTCCTGACAATAATGTTTCCTCAAGGGCGCGAGCCTTCGCAGGTATTTTAGAGCTAATTGCAGGTTGTTCTGGGGTAATTGACGCGCTGAACTGAAATTTCCATCAGCACAACCTCGTTGTCCCGCGGCCCTTTCAGCAAGAACATTACTCATTCCCGGCGCAGACCACTGGAAATATCATCGCAACGGTCCGCCCACCCGAACGCAACAATAGGCGATGTCAATTAAGGTACAAGATCAATTCACTTTGTTATCTCGATCACCTTGCGCAGAAGTGGCTCTCAGGTACACCAATAAAGAGAGATGTTCGCTAACAAGGTGCTCGCTAAATTGATGTTGTTCCCCTTGCCTTACCTCTCCTCTTGTTCCTCGTGTTTGCACGAGCCTCTGCGTTTGGATTCCGCAATTTGTGCACTGCACCGAATATCACTCGGCCGAGGATCGTTTTAATGATCTCCGACTTCATTGAATGAAATGAGTTTTGTGTGAAAAATTGCACGCCATTGTGTGGCTGGTCAGTAGGACATGGTGCGATAGCGAAGCGCCTGGGTGGCTCAGATCGTCGCACCGCTGAAAGAAGCCGGAGCTGACCATAATGGAAGGAGATCGCGCACAGTAACCAATTATTGAGGTGAATAATGATCGCGTTATTTATGAAGCAAATTTGCTCTTATTGAAACCTGAGATTTATTGGTGAGATATTGTTCCAGGCGATTTTCGTAATGTGATACTTATTAGGCTCTAAATTGTTGTACTGCACAAAAACCGGACAAGGCCTTAGCGGTCGGAGGAAGTAATCACTAATGCGAAAATGTATAATGCTGAGGGTGGTCAAGGATAAGTCCAAGAATCAAGTATCTCTTATGAAGGTAGTAATTCATGTGTATCACGGCATGCAAGTGGCCGCTAACTATAAGTGGTACATAAACTGAGCTATATTTTATTTACCAATATATGCACCACAAAATGACATTTCTTATTTGCAGCTTAGGCCCCTTTTATTAAGAAAATATCTAAGTACCATAAACTATTCCACCCAATCCTGAACATCGGAAACAGTACAAAAAATTGTCGGTTTGGAGATGCAAAACAAACTAGTGCAAATTGTGTTATAATGCGGTGAGTGTTGGTCAGAAGTTGAACAACACCGTAAGCACAGTAATTTGGGGAATAATAACAAAATTCGGGCAAGACTATTGACAACAATACAAATAAACCACCTAGCAAATGGTTTCTTTCTCAGAAGCATACTCATATATGTATTTGGCAGGGCATTCATATTTTTTAGGCGACGCTGAATTATTTTTAAATGGAAAAAGTTGCCTCGAAAACTGTGTACCGAAACGTAAGTAAGCACAATATACAAATGCCCTATAGAATGTCACAAGACTTTTGTGTCTCGAACAGCGCTCGCAAATAACCCACGGCAAAGGAACATTGCCCACTTTCCTACCTGTTTACCTGAGAAATCAGAATTTCTTTATTCACATGAATGTCTGTCCTCCGAAATTGTACACTGATTCTTGTCAAAACAGTCCCACACGAAAGACATGAGTCCCTCGCAGCCAAGGCAGAAAGAGAAGCCACACAATGCACAGTGGCTATTTGAATCGCTGATAAAGTAACAAATTTATAAGACGACTTTATTGTAGTGATCCTTTCCCGTGATTGTTGCCCCGACTCCAAGTAAAAGTCATCGTCGACGTCGTGTTTTCGCCCTTAATCGATCGCGTCTTGGCTTGGCGCAGAGAGCAGCGAGATCACAAAGGCTTGTATGGCGAAGAATCAGTATCAAGACGGTCACGGCAACATAAAACTCGACTTTACGATTTTCATTCATTTCAAGGCATGCCCCAGCGGCGGCGACACGTAGACCGGCCGGCCAGCCAAGACAGCAAAGCCTGCCTTGGCGGTATGGCGGCGGCGGCGGCGTGATCGTGCGCCACCAAGGGAACGGTCAAGTGACTTGCAACAGCACTTAACCGAGAAGAATCTTGGGGCCGCCTTTTGAAGTGCTGAGCATCCGATGGATGCCAGACGACGGTAGGTCAGTGGTGCAAGTGCAGCCAGCGCCTTATTGAAACGGTATTTTTAGAGGTGGCTAATGGTGCAATAGTGCCGCGTTAGCGAGTACCCGACACTTGCGCTTGCCGCAATTTGACTTAGCCATCAACTGCACATGGCCTGCATGCCGGCCTGGCCTTGAATTGCTGTTTTCACGCATTAGCGCACGGCATGCGCTGGCAATAATTGCAATGCATTCCGCTTTTCCCGCCCATTTAAAGTCTGTGCTTACATTTGTCACGCGTCCATTTTCATGTTTTCTCTTTCAAGAAATAAAAAACAAAAATCTGTCTGAACACGGCCAGTAATACCTTGGTTCCAATTTCATACCACAAATGCTTAAAAATTCTAAAAAAAGCTAAACGACCTTAGAAACCAAACAGAACTCCTTTCGAAGAACAATCATCCTGTCGGCTTAATCAGGATATTAATTAAAGCGCACCGTATCATAGCATCACTGTCTTTTATGTTACCCCTTGATCCTCGGAGGAGTCGAACTAATCCATTAATTTAATTTTCAGTTCGATTCACTCTAAATCAATTTGAATCCTTTTTCGAGGACCTCCTCCAAAATCCATTGGTAAATGAAACCGCTAATTAAAAATCCCTTAAGGAACGAGTTCAAGGAGGAGATCGAGTAAAATCAATTTAACCATATCCCTCTAGAAAACGGTTTGTTCGCCCATTCCTGCTACTGTACCTACAGTATTCACGATTGTTTTGGAATGTTCTCTACAAAATTTCTAAGCTCCAATTTTTTCTTCCGAATCTTCCTGTGATACATATGCATATACACATACTGTGAAGGTGTGTGAAGCAAAAAATGGGAAAAATGGGCACATTCCTTGACATCGGCGTTGAAGATAGTTCAATCTGCAGACAAAATATATAACGGGCATCATGTGAAGTCCTTCGTAGTAAATACGTGGGAAGTTCGGACAGGTAGGAAAACAAAATCCCTACTAAGGAAATGCAAGCACGAGAATCTAACAAGAATTTTTCCAAGTGGATTCGTGTTTAACTTATTCTTATTCGGTATTTGAATGTAAAAAAATATCTGCCAGATCACTTTCTTAGAGACTCTTATTTAGTTCTTTTATGTGATCGTTTGGACTTAAAATCCGACTATCTATGTTTTGAAAGCTTTTCTGTGAAAATCGGAATAGTAATATATTTCTCGTTTAAACAGATTTCGTGGTGTTTATGGGTTTGCTTGTTGCAAGTTGCTTCAATCTATTGAAAGGGGATGCCAAAAATTATATATACATATGTACGGTTTGTACACATATATGTCGCAGCATCTATTGTCTAAATAATTAAAAATAATTAAACCCAACAGTTGTTAGTATCGAGCATCATGTTTTAAATTACTGATTTGAAGCAATGGCTGAAAATATTTCAAGTATCCCTTCTTTCTGGTTATTGTTATATTAGAATTTAATGAGAGCTACGGAGTACTTAAAGTTGTTGTTTTTAAAGGAGTCATTTAGAGAACTTTATTCGCTTTGTAGTTCCCCAGGATATTAAAATGCAGTGTTGCTTGCTGCTTTTGCTTGTTTTAACTTTATTTAGAACATAGTTTTATAAACAAAATTAAAGCCCATTCCGGCTCTTTTTTTTCCTAATGTTATATATGAAAAAATAGTTCATTAAAAAAGAAACAGAAAAGTCGTAGGTATTTAACTTGGTCTTAACCTTCTCCCTTTAAAATCAAAGAAAGTTTATATCCTAAATCTACATGGATGAAGTCTCGGGTAAAATCTGGTTTTATATTTGTTACACAATTCTGCAATATCAGAATCATAACCATCATATGCTTCTTCAGATGAACCAGACCACACCGAACCACATTAGTGGATCAGATCAACTCCAATAATGTGAAATGAGCTATTCAGGATCAAAAAGCGGTCAAGCGCTTTGATCCTTCCATTTGTTGAAATTTATTATATGTGAGCTGTTTCGCAAAAGTAATTTGCAATTTCCTCGAAATGCTAAACTTTATAAGGTTGCCTCTACTTTTTTCTACACTCTCTAAATGCATTTCAGATTTTTGCGATGTTTAACAATAAGTGGGATGGAGACAAGCAATTTACGCAATTTCATATTTTTATTGTGAAGAATTTGAATTAAGAATTTATATTTAAAAAATATGTTTGTTTTCTATGAGTCACTAGCTTTCATTAGACATCCCATTTGATAGGGTTATATTATTTTTGTCATAATTTTTTATAATTATTATTATTTTGTTATTATTATATGTAGCTATCCGAATTATTTATCTATATCTAAACCACAGAAAATTAGCTACTCCGTCCATTGACGTCAATATACATATACACAACTTGTACACGAGCAACCCAAGACAAAGTCTGTCGAGACTGACATAATAATTCACCATTTGCAGATAGAACTACTATGTCACTGAGAATACTCAACAGATCACAGTGAGATCTCGGCTAGGGCTCGGTTGGTGCGATATGAACCTACTGGTGTCGTAATCTCAAAAAAGCATACTAATATGTACAGCTGGAAAACTTTACATATTCTTCTTCTTTCAAAACATTTTTAAATAAGTTTTTAGATAATATTGTGAGAAACTACAACGATAGGTAAACTTGTTCTAAATATTCAACCATAAAAGAATTATCGTAGACGATGAAGTTCATAAAAAAAATTTTATTTCAAAATCAGTTCAAATGAAATTGTATACAAAGTGTATACAGATAACGACTTTCGTTAAATATCAGGAACAAATAAACGGGCAACGCTAGACACTGACATTTTTATTAATTAAGATATACTCTTTTACTTTCGCCAATTTGCAATGATCCTCAAAAATATATTTCCCTAATAAAGTTAGCAATCTGTACAAGATAGCATTTAAAAACCCTAATTATACGTTGCTCTAAAGCTAATTCAATGTATTTATTATAAATTTAATTGCAGACCGACATTTACCTGCGGCCGCACCCTCGTTTAATTCTTAAAAGATGTTTAATATATGCTATCGAGCATCATCATCACGAAATCACCTATAAATTGAAATTAATCGAAGTAAGTGAATTAGCGTTTAATGCGACTACATTAAGAGTGGGATCAATTAAATTCCACACCAATCGATTTAATTTGCTTTTTATTGCATTCCAAACAAATCTCAAAATTCTCACATTAGCGATACGAGTATAAAGTTCGAGGTGCTCCCATTTATAGCCCGTAAAACTTTGAAATTTCGCTGAACATCAAACACACTATACTTTTTTCCCTTTCCCGTAATTCTCGCAAATTGCATTTAATAAACAAAATCATTAACAATGGCGGCACAATTATTTAAGTAACTCAGCTCTGATGCCCACATATATTTCCTGTAGTTTTATGATTGCGAGAAGATCGCGATATGCCTCATAAAAATTCGTCGTGTCGTCTTTAAGACTCTAGCGATCCATACGCTGTACCTTTCTCGCTGGTGTGTTAATCCATCGAGGTCCGGTGCGTAACTACCGGTGAGACCTCAAACCGATCTCCTCGGAAGATCAGTGTGCAGTGGACGAGCCGCGTACATGTGCAGTTGCACTTCCTTCGCACAACATTTTCCCTTCGAGATCAATCTCTTCTAAAATTCTAAAAGAAAAATATTCGCGGTGTATGCGACCGTACGTACCACTGGCTGCGTATTTTATGTAAGTATCTCAGCATCCGCCGGGAAGATCGCCTGCATCGAATTTCCTTTTCATGGAGGTTTTATTTTTTTGCTTCGACGATCTCGGGCTTTTTATAATCGGCGACGACTGCCAAGAACAAGAGATCACAGAATGGAAGCAAAGCAAGAAGGAAAAAGAAAGAATTCGGAATAAATGAACCTAGGCCATGTACGTGTGTCGTCTTCGGCGAACGTCTTAAGACGCGCGTCTTCCCTCTCCTTTCATCAAATGAATTCACCGGACTCGTCCTTACCCTCCCACAAGTCGGTGAGAAATTTCCTTGGCTAGCTGTAAGCTGCTATCTCCTTGGGCGTATGTGCAAACGACTTGAGTCCGTCTCATTTTTGCAGTTGGGAATCTAGTCTCATGCTACAGTTTTTTTTCTAAAACGTCCGCACGGCGCGGCGGCGAACGAGCCCTACTATGTACTGAAAAACCGCGCGGCTGTTTACATGTGCCTCGTGAGAGAGCAAGCCATGCGACTCACGTCGGTGGCACGCGCGCCGAGAGGTCGCACACTTACGACCCTGCGCTTCGTGGGACTTCGGGTTTCTTCGGTGTGTGGGTTTTTGGGCTTCTTTTTAAAGTATCTTGAGCATGCGCACCAGTGCGTGTTACACTAAAGCCACTGTACTGCTTGTAATAGCCGCCTGAGTCCGGCACACATTCTATATACCTAGGTATAGTGCACAGAGCCGTGCTACCTTCGCACACAACCTGTACCCTATATATCTTGGTAGGGGATCAGGTTCTCACAGTTTGTTAGGGGTGGGGGATATTTTTAAGTGAATGCGATCGGTGCAGGAAAGAATCCAAGACCTTAAAAACAAAATTCTCCTGTGGACAGGTACCTGAGGAAAAGGTACAAAATACAAAGGTTTAGGACGAAGGGATTCATTCCGGGATAAGATTCCGTAGAGTAATCATCTAGCCTGAAAGGATAAGATTTTTTTTCATTCAAACAATTTCTCAGCCACGATCGCCAGTTAACTGTTTATCTCTTCTGCTACCTTCTTGGCCGTTTTCCTGTTCTGCACCGATCGAAAGTGAGGTGTGGTGATCAATTTTTCGGTGGACAGAGTGATATCGTGAAGACAGTCGGTGAAAGACTTTAGAAGTGAAAGGACGGTCTCGAGTAGTTATCGAACTAGGCGACTAGTACGTGGTGTGTTACGAAGTGATCGATCAGTTCGGACGATTGGAACAATTTTTCCTGATAGTGATCTTCGGTTTAAGCAAATGGCAAGCGCCTGTATTAGAACCATGACGTTAGGGCAGAATATCCACATTATGCCGCAAAATTGTGTTATCATCGCGTCTCAGAATTGCTTGCCTGTTAGTCACGCTAATCAGATGGCGATGCAACCCGGTAAAACACCGATCGCACCGGCTCCAAGCAATATGAACAGGAGCTCTACAACAGTTCTTGGTATGAATGGTATCAATGTTCAGCCTACCGATGCTCCTAGATACAAGAAGAAATACACCTATGCAAATATGCCCTACGGGGAGCAACCTCCATCGGTAGCTCGGCGCAATGCTCGTGAAAGAAATCGCGTTAAGCAGGTGAACAATGGGTTCGCTAATTTAAGACAGCACATCCCCCAGACGATCATTACTACCCTCACAAACGGAGGCAGAGGTGCTAGTAAGAAGCTGAGCAAAGTAGATACGTTGAAGCTGGCAGTCGAATACATTCGCCGTCTTAAAGATCTTCTAGATGAAGCAGACAGTGATGCGGCTAGTACAAGTACTCTGAACAGCCAAGGATCCTCGAATTCAGCTTCATACTATTCAGCTAGCCCTGAGCATTTTTCGCTTGCAACCCCGTGCTCAGAAGCATCTTCCTCCCCAACCCCGTCGTACAGTTCCGATGTTTCGATTGGTTCGAACAACTACATCCAGTCATCTACGCAATTCAAGTTCGAGCCCTATGATTCCTACAACTCGATTAGACCTGAAGACGAGGAACTACTTGATTACATTTCCTCATGGCAGGAGCAATAAACGGTGAGTGTCACAGTTAACTTAAAATAGTCGTAAAAACCTGCCCCTATTCAAGCCGACAGGTATTTCTACCTGCAGGCGAAATGCAAATATTCATCTCCCATTGTGCAATTCCTTTCGCCCTTGACGGCAAATAGTGCGCAGTTCCGAACAAATCGCTCCTTCCAGGACACGCTAAAGAAATCCCTACCCTACCTGTTTGAATTCTATTGAAGGCGATTTTGCTTTCTTCTCCATACCTTTTGTGCATCGAAGTCTAAAAGGGCCATTGTTCCGGCAGAAATGGATTTTTACAAAAAAGGGAAAAAAATTGATCTTGGTGATCTTCGGAAAGGCTTTCTAGAGATCAAAAGGATCTCTAATGCGTCTTAATAAATTATATCGGACGCGAGTGGGAAAGACAACGAAGTGGTTTAATCGATCGATCAGGTTGCGACATCAGGACTGATCGTTATCGCTTGTTTTTCTTCCCGGCCGCGAATAAAGTAGTGACAACTTTAGCACAGAAGAAGAAATTAAATCGCGCACTCAAAGCTGGAGAGCCATACTCTATACTTACCCCATAGAGGAGCCACCATCTCCATTACAGAAGATCACTTTAACTCGAGTTACCTGGTATCATCACTATATCAGAAGTTTCGCTATAATCTTTCTGTCTTTTGTGGTTGCCGTTGACCGTGCATTGCGAGCGCAATTCTTTTAAAATCAGGTTTTCATACTTACCGATGGCAGATCCAGCCAGATACAGTCTCGTTGGGCTGGGATGCGACCATAATCTTATTAATTGATCGTGTGGTAAATACCGCAACCTATCCCTCTTGGTCTTAGCGTGCACAACGCTTCTTTCGGTTTTATATTTCCCTGCGCCTCTTAAATCGTTTCTTGTTTTCTAATCAAAACTTTTTACCATCTTATTTTACAGATTCAGGCTCAACTGCTCTCGACTCTGCTCGGTGATCCTTCATCGGGAGGAATTCATCATCCCAGTGCTGTAATGCATCACTTAACAGTGATTTTGTTATTGTTCCTAGTAATTTATGCCAAGCAAGCGATCCAGTTTTTATCAAGATGCCAAAACAACACCTCCCCGTGGCCAAGAACTGCTCAAGAACTCTAGTCATTCCAATAAGATACCTCTGTACATATTCAACTTTATTTTATTTTGTAAATTATTTTTGTTTTATATCGTGTTTAGCTAGGACCAATTTAGATGTAAGCTACGTGCCTTTCTATCGTAAGACACTCAACCCCGAGACTACACTTAGATTTAATGGAAGACAATGAACATTTGAAGACTTTAAGAATTTGTATTAGACGGAAAGTTTACTCTTTACAAATTTTCTCGCTACTTACTACCTTAGAAACTTAAGAGTGAATGGAGGACACAAAACTATTTGAACGCCTGTTTATTGTTATACTGTAAATAACTACTGAAAGACGTCTATTAGAATATATGAAAATATTTTTACAATAGAAATGGTGTTTTACTCGTATTGGACTCTGTGGAATGTGGATGGTGCAAAGTTCACTTTTGTGAACGTCGAGATAAATAGGTATTGACTTGTTTGGGAACTTCTAAATGCGTGCCTATCTTCATTCGGGAAAAAATAACATGAGAAGTTCGGTTAAATATTATAATGGATAGGAAAAACATCTCATCGTTTTATAGATGAGGAAGGATATTAGAATCAAAATAAATAACTAGAGGCCTGGAGAAATAAACAAAAGAAATCGAATATATTTTGGAATAGTTCAGTGCAAAGCGCGAGGATGATCCAGGAGACATATGGACAACTAAATGTTGCAAGGACTTAGATGTAGATTGTCTTGAGGCGGGTAGATAAACCCTGCACTTAGACTAAAGGTCCATTGTACAAATGCAAGGACTTATGAAAAATGAAGACGGCGCTCAATTACATTTGTGCAGCATGTATATCAATCACTGCTTAACGGAATTATTTTTTCATTGAGTGAGAACTCTATCATACCACAAACAACTGCAGCCAGTAGACTTACATAGATATTTGATAATTTCGTGTATCGCCTGCATCATACCTCAATTTATTTATGTAAAATCCCGTGGCGAACATCAGCCATTTGAAAATGATTTTATTTAATGTTCGAAGGGTAGCACCACCACAAAAGTAAAGACATTTTACAGAACTTTTTATAAGCCTGTAACTTAACATAAAAATAGCGGCGATGCAGCCCTGTCTACCTCCGTGACTTTCCCGGGAGATGCGGCTAGGCTTGCAGCATAAGTGCTGCAAATATTAAGTGGTAAACTTAATTTTGATCATAACAGCGATAATACGATATCGGTTTCGAGACTATCCTATTCATCGACCCATTCTTGTATTTTATCAACATTTCGAAATCGTGTACCAGCCAGGCCGGGCGCTAGATAGACCTGAACAAGTAGTAATCAGAAGGTGGTGAGTACCCATTTGAGCTGCAACAGTCTTTGCAACATGTGGCAGAGCGTTATCATGCAAAAGAATGACTTTGCGTCTGATACTCGCTATTGCTGGTCTTTATCTCATCAATTCATCGTTCAATTTGTTCAATCGATGAAGACATTACCAGTAACAGTTTCATTCGCATTTAGAAGCTCTTAGTACTCTCGAATTTTTTCGGCTGGGCGGGCCGTTCTTCGTCATTGACATCAAAATCACTACTTTTAAATAGTTGAAACCGGCTAAAGTTATTTTGATAAAGTGCAAGGATTCAATTGGATTCTAGGAATTGCAATGAAAATCAGCATTACAGGGTTTTTGGGGTCGCTGATTTCTATTCTGCTGTCAAAATTTTCAAATTCAAAACGGCAGATCCAGCATGACTACCGAAATTCTTCAAGTTTAAGCAATTTTAATGAAATTTAATACGAAGACGTTCGGGTAGCTCAGCTAGTGTAGTTATACAATTACTTCCCCATATCCTTTGGCATGTTTAAACACGAATCTACTTCACTGAGGATATTTTACTGTTAATGATATTTTATATGCCAGAGCATATGGGCAATGGGCGACTGCAATGTCAAACTGAGATTGGTGCACTACTAAGTAAAAAGAATCACGTTCATGCTAAGAATATACCATTCCTTAGAAAAGCGGAATTTGGTAATACCTACACACTTCGTGCGCTCAGCAATCTATCATTACCACGATGAAATGTCCTCCCCTTTCCTAGCCATCACAAAAACTTAGATACCATTATCCAATGGACACTCCTGCCAGTCCCAAGATACAATTAAAGAAAAATGTTGCGTTAAAAAAATTATAATGAAGCGGAAGCGGATCAAAGAATATGTGACCAGTCCCCACAAGTCCTTGCAGTTAGCCAAAGAAATATCAGAACACACTCGGGCACTTCCTCAGAAGGAAGTTGCAAGAAAAGGATGTGGACATTTCGTAGATTTCATATCAGTGACAATGTGTAATCGGAGACATTCTGGGTTCTCTGGTTGTGCTACTTCCTTGCACGCGTGCACTGCCCCTTTTCGCTTCAAGTCCATTTGCAAGAATTTCCCGTAATTAAAGAACGAATAGTCTCTTGGGTATGGCACACGACCAGGTCGACTTGCGGCAGCTCCTTCTTACTTCCTTGAAACTTGAATACTTAATAACAGTTTTGGACGCGAAGCTCTTTACCTTGGCACGTGCTCTGCATTTACATATCACCCTTAGACGGTAATTTCGGGTGCAATTTAAAATTGAAATTTCGATAAAATCACCGGAAACGGCGCTTGCTGTTCTGGATGAGTGGTGTTTACCTCGACATATCACTAAAGGGTGAGATACCCGCTACCCTTAATCATCCTGCAGAGGAAGTACTCTGCACGGTGTGTGATTCTAGGCATTTGTTGTCTTGTGAAGGTCTTTCGAAGCGTAAAGAGCAATTATAGTCACTTTCGTATATATTAATATCTTAGGGCATTACTATTAGCCGGAGCCATTTAATTAGTTCCAACGAGTTTTAATTAAGTCAAAAATAGTCGAAAGATATCTTTCAATTTGTCGCCACATTTCCTAATGGTCGACGGGCAGACGTTCCAGTAAAATTCTTAGACATATTTATCAGGCTGCTACCACAAACTTAAATATATTTCCAGGTGACGACTCCTTCAACCCTTTGTCTCGCCCAATTAATTTGTCTGACATTTTCGAGATTTGTCTACTTAAAAATGCGAGGTCAACAGAAGACTGGTTTTATTGAAATTTTATTCAAATCTTCACTTCAAACAAATTTTTAAATTTCTAAATCCTTGGTAGGTTTGAATAAAAAAAAAAAAGATTACCTCAGCGGCAGGACTTAGAAGAAAACGGACAGTTTCTTGAAGGATTTGAAAAAATTTTGTCATCCACAGGGGTGGTACCAGCCACACCACTAATTCATTCCATTCAAGCGATAAAAAGGGTCCAGCGTAAAAATTGGACAGTGATGCAATCCATTATCATATTTAGTCCTTTGATAGCTGCGGCTACCAGGGAGACATGCTTTTGTAGGAAGATAACACTCGCCCGGGTAAGACGATGGCACAATGAATTCCTTTCCATACTTACACGGATGTCCTTTATGCAATATCGGACCGCATTGATTGCAGTAATGTCCTGCTCAGAAAGAATTTTTTTTTTTTTTGGGCGGACTGGTCGCCGCATAAAAAGAACTTCTTTGAGACATTACAGCAATTTCACGTCTAGCTGAACATCGATGACCGCCTTTTCAAGCCGTAGACAAATCGATTATCGTTGAAACGCAGGTCAGAAACCTGCTGGCGTGCTATTTCGGAGGTGATGGCACGGTTCACGTACCAAGTGTGTAGCAGCACTTTTTGGAAACTTTTCAGGATGGCCTGTCTCATCTCTGGCAGTCCTCCTCCCACTAGCTTTGATGCGGTCACTTAAGCCACTCAGGCATGAGTAAATACCGGAGTAATCTCTGACCGCATGCATTGGTTTTAATCCCCATTTTATGTCTCCATCATGTCATTGTCGTCTTCGGACCCTTTCAAGCGGAAATTGTTTTAAGATTTCACGATTGAGTTTTATAAAATGCATCAAGTCTTGGGCTACCGAATTACTTTCCATACTTATAAGAATGGTCTGGTTTTTCTTAGCTATGTCTCATCATAATCTATTTCAGACCACACAGAACAGATGATAAACGTGTTTTAAGCCTTTTACATAATTTGTAAACAGCATGGTATTTTTAGATAGATAAGATTTAATTTCTAAACTCTACCATGAGGTTTTTGAAATTTTCCTCACAAGATTCCATGAAATAAGTACAAAAAGACAATATTTTATTATAGTAACAATAGAATTAAATCTTTGTATTGATTTGAAGAATTAAGGACAATACCTTCCTTTCATTTAAGCATTTAGTACTCTGTTGTTATGTTCTTATTGTAATTTTTGTCCTTTCTAGTTAGGTCATTAGGGATTTGCTTTCTTTGGAAGAGTGATTTCCCCCGAGCAACGCCGGGTACAGATCAGCTAGTTAATTACCTATAAATATTTGGCTAACTGACGCAATTAATCGAATACATCTCCCAGAAAAATATAATAATCTTGCATAATGTCATAGTTATTTAGTAAGATTGAATATGAATGAAATTATGTTTATTTACATATTAAATGTAAATATAAACGAATCCAAAGTATTTAACAATTAATTATAAAAACACATGCGAATGTGAAATATGAAAATGCAAACTAAATTCGAGTCACTGTACATTTATGGGGATAAATCTAAATTACACTGAACTATAGGGTTTCTTCCTTACCACCTTTTACGACTGAATATTATGAAAATTGTATTTTGATCTAGAATGTGTACTCATAGTTTGAAAACTGTAAATCATCAAGGAGTTGATAAAAATTCCTTTACGAGATTTGCGATTAAAAACATTTATATTATTTAAACTGACATACATACGCCAAAATTAAAAATTTTATGCTGAATGTGTATTGTCTATGTTTCTTTTAGAATTAAAGATTATATCACCATCCAGAATGAATACAAATTAAAATTCCCAAGTTCATATAATAATACCGCATTATATGAACTTGGGAATCAGCCTTTGGTGATTGTCATTTTGCCTACGACACTACCAGCCTTGAGAATGTGTCTCCGCTAGTCAAGTCGCATAAAAAACGACAATAAAGACCAAAACATATAAACTGAAATTTGAAATTTAACAAGTTAATTTATGCATTAATGCACGTACACAGATATTTGGATTTCGAAAAGACCGTATGCGACGCAACGCGATTGTTAAATTTGAAAATTGGTGGACGCTCTCACGCTTCACGGATGAATCACCGCGATTAACACTTCTGCCACCTGACGTAAATTGAAAACGAGCACAGGAGGTCCTACAGCCCATATGCCACAGTTCACAGTAACCCGCTCAATGAGTTTTCCGCAAATGTAACGTTCCAATATGGTAATGGGGCAATTACTGCTCCGTGTCAACAAACGCGGAGCTTAGAATTTCAAGTACATAGTAGACGCATCCATGCCGCGTAATTTGGCCATTTGAATGGTGGAAGCGTCGTCCACCGTGAGAAAGTGTTTTATATTCGAAAAAGGAGGGAAGCGCTTTAGGTGCCTGACATACAAACTCACATTACATTTAAATGACGCACTGCATGAGATGTGGGTCATTTTGGTACTTGAAATTTCGTAAATATCTCTCCCTTTGAAACATCGACAGACTTTGTTTAATCGATCACCGTCACTGGGAGGAGAAGAAGCGTTACTCGATATACATTAATCCACACGCCGAACCAACCATCCAGAAAATAATGTTGTTTGTTTTTCTTTATTGGTTCATATAGCAATCATCGCGACGGCGGCATACTGATTGTACTGATGGTAATAATCAACATTTACGCGGTTTGTTCACGCTTGATTTGGCCCGCCACCGCACGATATTCCTCCGGCCGGCGAGACTGGAGTGTGAGTGTGGAGCTCACGAAACAAAACTTAGACAGCATTACGGAGGAGGAGGGCAATAATTGAATCGGATACAGTCCGATATTCTCGAGTATCTTGTTCAGTTGTTATTTATGGCGAGGATTATTTGTTATTAACCGAATTTACGAGGTACAGCATACCTTAAGTGATTTTTCGTTACTTTTCGGTGAGTTATGGATGCACTGATGAAGGTGGGTGAGCTTAAGGAAACAGAAAGTCCGACCAGTCTGATTGTGAGCATATCCCTTTAATTTTTCATACGAATTCTGGTTCCATTTACTTTTCAATTTTTTAACATCCCTTCACTTTTTATTGATTTAAATCAATTCGAAGATAGTGATATCAGGGAACATCTTTATAAAATTGAATGTGTAGAATATCTGGACAAAGTTGATAAATGTTGAAATTCCGGATTATGTCAGATGCATATACTGATATGTTCAAGTTCTTTTATTTAACCTACATGTATATTTTTTTAGGGAGGATCTTGTACTGTCTTTCTCTTGTTAACGTGTAATGCATCCTCCCTCTCTGATTTTCATGCAATATTCGCACATATCAGTTCATATTGTTGCTGGATTTCAAAATTATATTTAAAGTCTTTTTTACATGAAATATTTTTCAGAGCCGTTTTTTCTATCAACACTTGTTCTTAGAAAAATTTTGATTTTTTTTGTTGATAACAATTTCTATAATACGTTTCTAAATGATAACTATCCGACTGGTGTGACTAAAGCTATTTCTAAATCAATACATAATTATGTGCATGACATAAAATTACTCCAAATTATTTTTTTAATAGCACGAGACATCCGAATCCTAGCGCTAATTCATCTACATAAAAAAGACATCTGAATTGGAAAACGCGGCGAAAGTATAGCTACCGAACCAGAAGACGCACGTGTGTGGTCCGAAATTGTTCGGATCATCTCATTTTGTTATTCTTGCATAACGCTAGAAAAAGGCACAGCCACATTTTTTTATAGAGTGTAACCGAGACCACCCGACGTCTGTGCTGATCCTACTGCGGGAGGATCGTTGTGAGTAACAAAAGAAAAAATTCCACTAAATATTTCAACCCTTAAGCAAAAATGTGCCCCAGAATGTTTGTTTCGAGTCACGATCGGCAAGAGGCCGTTTTTCTGGTATTTGGTTGATTTAATTCGAAATTAAAATACCGTTCTAGAAAAGATCGCGATCATCAGGCCATTTCTCGAAGGGAAATCAATTTATATTTACGTCGCCCTTTTGTCTCGCCGAGAATCAAAGGCTGCCCGATCGTGCAATTAAAATAACAAACACCTTTCTGGTGCTCACTTCTTAGGGTAATCGGCAGGGGCAGAGAGGGATATGAGAGGATCGATTGGCTGCGAAGGATTCCAATAACCGAAATCCTATAATTGATACGCATTGATCTCGATTACCCTTACAAGTGGACCAATCAAAGTTCGGCCGCTTTGAAACAGATCTCCTTTGTGATCGCGCCAAGAACATGCAAATGATAAATGCAGCCGGCTGGGAATAAAGCATCTTTACGGACTGCTTGCCCCAAATGAACTAATTCCCATGAATCTGAAACTTGCACTTGCCGCGAATTCCCTGTATCGATCTGAGAAAAATCTGCCACCAATATCTGATGATCCCATTTGTTCGCCCGGCTGCGCTCCCCAGCCCGTTGGTGTCAGATAGGTGTTCAGCATACTATTGTCTGTTGTCCTTTCCATTTCCGATCCGTGTTGCGATATATAATCATTGCGATTCGAGTAATTCGAGTGGTGCATTTTTCCACATTTCTGGAGAACGGAAATCAAATTAAGATGTTTCCTGCACGATAAGCAGTGCGTCATTGCTAACACGCAACGCGGACCACCTACATGTCTTCGGAGATATTAGAACGTGTCAAGTTCTAGGCGTAGGGTGTAATTTTTCACGACTAAGGGATGTAGCAATTTTCTTAGACAAAATTGAAAAAGATGTTGCAGTTTCCCCACTGAAATGCCTCACCTTGATTAGCGCACCTACCCGATATTTTCGATCCAACATTTTTTTTTATTCCGCGCCGACTACCCAAGGAGTTGGATCGCTGGTGGTAAGAGCACACTTTTAGAGTCTGGGCGCTATAAATATTTATGATTTGGCCATTTAGCAGGAAATACCTTGTGTTGATAATGTCTCATATCTAAGCAAACGCACGTGCGACCCAATCAATCGTTTGCCAGTAAGAAGGCACTTCTTAGTCAGTGGAGAATTTATTACAGTCTTTGATTGGGGGTGACCCAGAACACGTGAACTTGTTGTTGACCAGGCTCCTTTTTATTTGCCTTTAGTGAAAGAGCGAAAAGATTGGATAAGAACAAACAATGCCTTCTTAGTGGCGATCGAATAGTTATGAGAAGTTCAGAGAACGTCTTATCGTTCACTGTGGCTAGATAATTTTGAATTTATTTATTATCACAAATAAGTGATTCATTTACATGCTGTGATTCACTGAAATACCAACACTTTTCTCCAAGGCTGGACGTTAAATATATAGATTCATCTATTAAAAATTAATCTAGTTTTGTGAGGAGATCCAATATAGCGATATCGGTAAGTACAAAGCAAAGTCAGAAAATAAAACTGCATATGCATACTGTGCAAAGGTACAAGTTATCAGCTATCACTATTATTCAGCATTGGCTTCGTACATAAGTACATAGCCGTATCTAATTTGGAAATCTCAGAGAATTAGAAAACACTTTGTATGCCCGGTCTAGATCTGGTAACATTGGTGTGACCAGTTGCACCCGTTCCTCTTTTTCCCTGCGATATTTCCAGATGCAGACCGGGTATGACCAAATTGTTTTAAATTTACTCAGCTTCTATTAAAGCTATAACAAAAGTGATAATACCAGCGTAGAGGGCGCTCCGATTATTACAAGTTTGCTTATAATAGTTTTTGTCGTAACTGCAACACTTGACCGCGGGGGCGTATGAGTCCATTTACTATTTTTGATGTTTGAAATCGCCATATGTCAGGAATGGTGAGTCTTAAGAAAAAATGTATATGAATCGTTTTTGTAGACAATTATAAGATCTACAACTTTTGTAGGAAATATTTTTTCGATGGCACTTACCGTTTAAGAGATATATGCGAGAACCGATATTCTTCATCTTTAACCTTGAATAAAATTCTTAACAGAAGTCGAATGACTGATATTTAATTTGTAATAACGTACTTAAGATATGTACCAATTTTTAGCTCCGCACGAATTTTGCCACAGGTTCAGTTTTTTCCGTCTATTTTGACTGGACTACTTAAACAATGTGCAATCGGTCACGTGTATTTGAAATTATAAAATTCAACAACAATTTTGCAATCATTATCTAAAAATTTACATATGCATAGGTATGTATGGTACATATTATTGCATCGGCTATCTTGGTTCCCTATTATATGCTAGTATAAACGATAACCCAATATTAGAAGGTTAGGTAGCATTAGGTATTTTCAGTAAGATATCGATAAATAGTTACCTGTAAGTAAACGAATAACTGTGTTCTATCTATAAACAGGAATTGCCACAAAACGCTTCTCGCCTTCTTACTGCGGAAATCCATTCATGAACCACATTAATGGTAAGAAGATGCTTGATTGATGTGTGTTTGCAGATAGTGTTTAAAGATGTTGTAGAGTATAAAGAGCATCGAAAAGTAGCTTTCCATTTATGCAAAATCTCACTAAGGGGTTGAGGGATTAACACCAGTCGCCTTGAATTGTAATCAACTAAAGTCTTGCGACTGGCGTAGCATCGCAGAGTTAATTAAGACGAAAGCGGATAAAATCTGACAGGCACTGTACGCCTCTTAATTAAGCCAGAAGTTAATTTTATGACACATTGCGGATAATATGCGGTTATTGCAAGAATCCACCAGAACCGTAGAGGAGTTAGTGTGGAAGCAGCGTATAATATTTGGTGGTGGACGAAAGTCTTACGGTATGTACCTCTTATCGCGACAATCTCAACTCTTTTTCATTTCTCTCCCTTTAATGATAATCCTTCATATTATTGATCATTTCGCCCGTTGTCACGGGATGCCATCATTCGGCAGCATTATCACACCATCTAAGTAAGACGCTCAGTTATACAGCGCACCGGGCGCAACTACCGCACCTCGTGTGATTACCTGCCTAACCCGTATTATCATCAGTGGCCCAGGTAAACACGAGTTTTGCCACCCAGAACGTGCCAAAACAGTACTCCGACTTGCACCGAGAATTTCTGCTGATTAGCAGGGAAAAAAGGTATTCTCCGCCGGCCGGCCCTCATATCTGGAGCAGCAGGATACTGGCCAAACTCTAGTCTTGTTAGCAGTTATTGCTCCGGTTAAGGGTAAGCCACATGCCGTGATTGCAATCGGATTTGCTCGTAATTTTAGAAGCTCGGGGATATTCTGCGAAAGATTAATGTCTCAAGATAGGCCCCGGCGCAGTGTCGCCCACATGCCAGGCAGTTCCTTAATATTTAAATAATTCGTAGGACAGGCCCTTGTGCAGACATAAATAACCAAAATAACACCCAATCGCATGATTACAGTGGCGGCTGGTCAAATAATACGCCCGGGTAGGATGTTAATTGCAACGACGCTTCGATCTGAATTAAATGCGAGCCCAGGTAAGCGCAGCGGTAGAAGATCTGAGGGAGGAGGATTTCCTTGAACTTATTTTTAACAGTCAACTCGGTTTGGTGCACTTACGGAGTGATCATCAGCCGGAAATTATCGATTTGTTATTACCAGGACGAAGACGCGGTGAATTAATTGAAGGAAGGTGCTATGTGGGCGAGCGCTTTATTATGATGGACGGACGTAACGCAGCAGCCCCTGTTTTACTTTATGTAATTCCTCTTTGCCGATAAAGGTCTGAGTTTGGACAAACAGAGGCCTTTACGTGTGTTTTTAGTAATCATTTGAAATTATGTAGGTTTTAGCGAAAACAATGTACATATGTAGCTCTAATTGTATTTCTCATAAATAAATTCTTTTTTTGGATCATATTTTTATTTTACCCTCCGTCGCGCGCTGGTTGCTTTTGTAGTGAGACTGTAACAAAAGAAAACGGGCTAATGAAAATTAAAAACTTAAGGTTTTAACGCCGCCGTCTAGGATACTGCGCAAGTAAATGTTTTAATGGACTAAGGCCATGAACACACAGCATGCGTTGCGTGGCGATCCAGCGGACGGTTTGCACACATCAACTTGTGCTGTGGATTTGAATGCCTTGCCTCACCTAGTACAGCGTTGCCTCGCCTCGCCCCGCCTCGCAACACTGTGTGTTCACAACCTAATATCTTTAACGTCATTATCACTATGGAAACTAGACTTACACTGCTATGATTCTTAACGGTTCATATATTTAATATATAAAATTCGACTTAATAGTGCCCAAACACCAAAGCGTCGAAAATCTGAGCATATTACCACTACACGGCCTAAACATTGAACGTAGAGATGCAAGTTAATTTAATTCATGCCTATAAGTAACTTTGCCACTGTAAGGTTTAAAGAGTAAAAGCATTGCACACGGCATTCCCTTGGTCGTACAGCTTGACCATATCATTTTGTGCAGGAATCCCGGCAATTGATCTGCGCGCCAGATTACCTAGAGACAACAGAAGTCGTATGCATCAGCGATCTGAATTAAAGATTCAACCGAAAGCAGCGATTCAGTGGATTGGCAGTGTACTGAAGCGGCATAAGAGTAATTTTTAGAATTTACGTCTTCGCATTTTTCGATCGATCCTCGATTTTTGGTAATTTCACAGCAACGGAGCGGGTATCAGGTATACCAGGCAGGTAAGGTAGCCCGCAGAGGCAGGAATCAAACGGAATGTGATAGCATGCAAAGCGGCTTCCTCAGAGGCACCGGACGAATCTTTCGCGCAAGCCGCACGGTGTCCTGCCTTATTGAAAATGTCTTCCAATTACCTGCCAGCTCTTTTGAGTAATCAGTAATAATTTTATTTCCTTATTAGACGTACCCTGGAAGCCCTGTGATGTGGGTAAAACGTTTGACTGCTTCGTAGGGCAATAAGATGCTGGACAGGGGCCAAATTCCGCTTGTTAAGGACGGTAATTACATATGATTAAATTATGGTGTTACTTACGATCCTCACAAAAAGTGGGGCTCCTTTTGCTGCAGTCAGCTTGTGACAGAGACTGATTAACAGCCAACGCGCCAACGTATGACGGGTTCCCTCATCCTGCAATTTGGAAAAAGTTGATTTTATGATAAAATTTGCGTTCTTGAGCGATGGGGGACTTCGAGCTGCAAAATGACCGAAATCTGAGTTTATGGCCTCTTTACCAAATCAGCCACAACGAGATTGCCCCGAAAATTATTGGGACATCATTGTGTCGTTAATCGGCCTCCCTTTCATTGTAGGTTGGAGATGCACAAGGAGAGGCACCAGATGGTGATGCCGCAAATTATTTCCTTCGATTAGGCACTCTTGTTGCAAGTGGACAAATGAATGACTTCCTCGAAACTGGACTTGGAGGGTTAGAGAGTTAACAAGGCCAGCAAACGAGGTGATACAGATGTCCGACTAAGAATAAGACATCATGCGGCTTCCGAGGAACAAGGGCGTCCATTCAGAAAAAGGCGAGTTTTGGCCAACAATAAACCGCACGGGAATCGATATAATAGTAATGAGCTTGGAATGACTCAGGCGGTATTGCCGTGCACAATCGAATAAAACTGAACTCCTGGCATGCGCCATTCAAACATTTTACAGCAAATAGACTCGTTCGAAAATATTTACACTTACCTGTCACAGTGCCCCAGCAACCTCAATGCCCGATCCTGTGAGGTCCGCTTCAATTTCTTTTGTTGCCAACTTCAATGTTTTGACCACACGATCCTCTAAATGGACGCTTTGGGAGAGGAGAATCGACCACAGTAAAAAATTGCAAACAGACAAGACTCACTCCTACACATATCACGGACATGGACGAGAGGATAAACTGCAGGCAATGAACGTGAACATAGCAGCGGGAGGCTGATTTTAATGATACAGCCAATTACCACCCGGGCAGCCATTCGTCTGCAGATGAATATGTCCACGTTCCACTGGGACTGCACTTTCTTTCGAGTGCTAACCGATGCCTTCAATTACTCACTTAGGCACCGTGGCTCCAATTTCCTCGTTGCCTCGCATTTCACAAATTAATTTCAGAGCAAAGCGTTTTTCACCTTTTTTGTGAATTTGTTTTCACATTTTACATTGTTTCTCATTATAAATGATGTAATCGTAAAAATGATAATTTGGCAATATGTTCACATATAAAAAGTCAAAGGTTTTGCTTGACTCATATTTTTATGTTTCGCACTAAAATGAGGAATAAAGATTTGTGTGTGACTGCTACAGTGCTACCCCTTGAGCGGTGAAACTTTCAGTAGAGTAACTTCTTTAAACATTTTTTAAATAAAAGATCATAAAATGGTTCATGCATTTGGAGAAGTTCCAAAAATAGTAGATACCCCACTTATATCGCTAAATACTATAAAGAGTTTAAGTTTTGAGATGGGGTATTTTCAAAAAGAGAATCAATTTGCCTTTATATAACTTTTAAGTATAAAATATAACTAGGTACTTAGAATATAGCCCCATTAACATCCATGTTAAAAGGTTCTAAAATTAAAAACAAAGTTTTTATGTATTATAGTTACACTAAAGAGCAAAAATGGAAAAACGATGCAAACTCTTGCGTTTAAATATTTATTACGATGTAACGGAATGACTGACGGAAATAAAAAGAATTCTGTTATTTACACTTATGGCTGTATATTCAGAATATGTTGCGTTTACTTTCTATTTCATGTAAATACTTAGGAAAAATTACAGTTATGTCGAAAAAGGCCACATTTCCACTTTTGCACCCTCAATAATTGGTCCAATATCCTTTCGATTTTTCAACTGACTGTACTCGGGAAGGAATTCGTAAATCTTAAAAATGAATGACAACCACCGCGTGAATGGAAATCCTTTGGACTCATCGGACCAGATTACCTGAAAGTAGTTTAGTCCGACGAATCCAAATTCTGCCGGTACGAATTAGAAGTCGTGGTACTGAAGTCGTCAAAACGAAAATTTAATCCGGCGTGTGTGAAGGCTACAATGGTACTGATGCATTAGTGCGCGAAAATACTTAGTCAATAGTGTTTGATTATTTTTCCATAAGGGCGTTCTTCTCGAAATCTATAATAAATCGAAAAACTGAAATTTATTGGATGTGGTAGTTAAAACTTTTGAATTGCTTAGGTAGTTGAAATATTATAATAAACTGTTTAGTTGAATACGAAAATCGAAATCGAAAATACGAAAAAGATTGTTTTACAATTGAACTATGAAAACACAACTTATTATTATTATTATACTACAGTATATATGTTACATTGCAACAAGCTTTTATATCACGTAATTGCAATTGATTCATACATTTTATTTAGTAAAATGGCAATAGTTTTGTGAACATATCCAAATTTCTGGAGTTGCCATAAGTACATATATAATTGAATTATTAATTATTATTTCATTTTTCACTTTTCATAAATTTCACTTAAATACATAAAAGCTTGTTTTTCAAATAGTGTTGTTTACAGTAATTTTTTCAGGACATACTTACAACATCGAAATAAAAGTTTCCACAAAAATGCCGCTTGTAATTGCATTGAATTTTTATCATTCGTAAATTGTTTTTTACTTGATACCTTAGGCTGTCATTACAAAAACCTAATTTAATTATTTATTTATTATAGCATAGCTTCATCGAAGATCTGATAACTAAATAAAAATATCACACATTAGTGTAAGCAAAATAAGAGAAAAAATCAAGATTAACGAAGACGATAATATAATTAAAAGAGTATAATATTGTGATGCTGAAGTTGATTGTAGGTTCAAAACCACAATTGCTGTCAACCACATCTAATCAAATCTCGAATTAATTAATTAATTAATAGGAATTATAAGTGCCTGGTTCCATTCTTCAGGAAATTGAGAGATTGTGATGTTGTAATTAACCAAATGTATCAGAGCTTTAATGATTAATGGTGTTAACATTATAAATATAGGTTCATATGTATGTAAAGAAATAAGCCCAAAACTGGCCCTTTCACCTTTTGATTTCTTGGATTTTGGGTATAGACGCAAGGGTTAGGAAATAAAAGAAAATGCGTGCAATCAACATTATTTAGCATACTTCTAGGCACAAGTTAGAGAGCTTAGATAAACTTTTATTTCAGCTTGGGAAATGTTGAGGAAAATCTAGAATTGTTTTTTTGATTCTCTTAGCTCCTTCTATCATGGCTGAGTAATTTCCTTTAGAGAAGAATATTGTAATTCTTCATGGAAATTGCATTACTTTTTAAATTTATAAAACATTATTTTACCTTTTTATTTAATTTTATGAGTTTATGTGCATATTTGGTAATTTTATCGTGTGTAGAAAAAGTGGATTTAAACCTGACAAATTTGAGCTGGGTTACGATGGTAAATTAAAATACCAAAAATGTATTCTCAAATTCCAGAAAAAATGTTTCCGTGGAATTAGTTACAATACAAAGCAAGAGTCCAGGAATTCAAAGAAAAACACATTTCAGCTTATTGCTGAACAGAAGACAAAGGCAGGACTCGTTTCGGCACAATTACAAAGGGTTTTAGAGAAATGGGCAACAATTAACCGAGGAGCTGCAAGAACCCTTATCAAAATAATCGGAATACGTATCAAAAAATTATCAAACGTTTCTCAAAGTCTCGGGAAAAATTTAGCCGAAGAAAATCTCGCGACGAAAAATCTGTTAATCTGCTGCTGCTATCACACCAGATACTTTATCACATGCCGCCACGACTTCTTCTTATTTCCCTTACACTATTTGAGTTTGTCCGGGATATAATTTTATCACAAGCCGAGATAAACGGCAAAGGTGAGCCGACAGCATATCTGGGCTTGCCACTGTGTAGCAATTAATATCCTCCCTGAATGATTGCTGACGATAAGGAAGTGTGAACTGCTTTCTAAGGAGGTTTTTTGCTATGCCTCCTGTCGGCCGCAGTTCGCACTTAAGTGTTAAAAATCACCGAGATAAGCAAATAAATGGCTCGTGGTAATTAGTGTCACAACAGCCAACTCCGGGCAATTTCTCTGGGAACTAAGCAAACAAGAACGAGTTCGCAAGCAGGCACTCATGCATTAGCGCTTCTGCGAACGATAGCAAACCGGGCGCTGGGCAATTGGTCCAGGACAAAGCACTTGACTAATCCACTTAAGGCTGGCACTGCTTCCTGGGAAGAACGGAAGAACAACAAATTCGGACAATGTGGACGCTGTCAAAATAAATCATTTTCCGGGTAACGCCTTTGTGGCACCTATGGCCTGGTCGCATAGTGCGGAAGTGAACCCTTTCGAGCACGCTTTCAGAGAAAGCAGTTGCAAGGGATTAATTCGGGATGAGGAAGAATAGGGGGTGGTTTCTAAACACGCTCCTAATGATGGCAAAGGTGGGTTAAGCCTGTTTGTGGACATGTGCGCCCGGGGTGGTACGCGCGGATGCTATTGACCATGAATGGACCGCCGCATGCATTCACTGTGGAATACGTCAAAGCGAAAAGAGCAACTAAGGTCCGACTCAAAGGCCATCATTCATCTCTTTAATCCTTAATGGACCCATGACTGACATAAATCCGGCGATTACAAGAAGATGAAATTTTTATTCAAATAAACTTCTTTTTTTTTGCATGCGAGACACCAGTTACCTTTAACGTTGTTAAAGCGGTAGGCCTAATGAATTTTTCATGCACCATCACTGGACGGAACGACAAACGATGCTCCTTGCATGCAGCGCATGAGGGATAGCTCTGTTTCTTTAAGAATTCTGCATAATGCCTAATGGACTCGTTAATAGAGACGTCGTTTATCCCCAGCGCTATGCTGCCTCTATTACATAATGGCCGTTCGCCTCGGCATTATGCCAATAGGCAGGGTCCATTGTGCTGCGAATAAATGCAAAAATGCACTCTAATGAAGACCTTAATGTAGTTTTGAGTCCGTCGGAGGTATTTAATGTTGCGCTTGCCATTCTCTTGCCAGGACCGTGCTCTGCAGTGCCTAAACCTCCCCGGGGTTCTGGCATTTATCTGTCACATCAGTCACACTTTATGACCTACCACCCAGTTGGAACTCTCAACTACCCAACTGTGCTACTCCACTTAATTAAATTGAGTCGATTTTCATTGTTTCTGCTGACATTACTGTTATTCTCGCGCAATCGTTGTAAATGTTTGCTTATTTCGATTAAATCATAAATCAGTGTATATGGTATAGCTTCAGTCGTTCAGGTTTTCGTATTTCGGAACTGGAAAGGAAAAAGCAATACATGTTATTTATCTAGGTTTGTCAGAGCATAGTGAAGTTTTTCTGAAAAAATTGTCAATCAACTCGGTACCCTCAATCTTTTGCGGTCTAAAATTCGAGGTCTAAAAAATGTTTTAAGATTTTTCCTCTAGCATGTCTAGAAGTTGAGATAGTCATGAAAAACCATTTTCCTAATATTATTAACATACCTTGTTTGGGCCATCTGTCTGTGTTTCGTGCAGCGGTCAAATTTGGAATGTCCCATATAAGTATAAAAGGCTATGTGGGGTCTATTAATCCCGAGAATAGACGTAGAGGGGTCCCAATAGCACGATCCAAATCTTAAAATTCTAAACTATAATAATAACTTCACTTATATGATTTTGACCAGGAAATCGTGATTTCGGACCACTGTGGGCTGGCGCGGTGTCGAAAAAAATCATCACATTTTGTTCAGTCTGCAACACAGATATACAGTAAAAAAGTTAATTTTATGATCTCAACCAATAATAAATTGTTTATCACTAACACACGTTCCGTGGCCTTTGTCGAAAAGGTATGCCTACTATTAATCCCAACCTATACAAAAATAAAAGTGCAGAATTTTGAAAGTAATAAAGACATTCGCGGTCCCAGATATAATCTGACATCTCCACACTCAATGGAGGACAATGTTTAATAAATCAAAGCGAACCAAACAATGTAGGTAATGGCCGGTGGTCAGCATCAGCGACATTTGGCCCATGTATCAAACACCCCACTATAATACAAAATTTTCTTTCTATTGAAACCCGAATTATACATATTGTAACCACAATGCGGCAAACGTGCAAAATAGAGATTTAATCGCACAATTTTTACCCGCTACCATTCAGCACTTTTACCAGGAGTAAAGTCATATATCAAAACCGCAGTTCCTTGACGCCTATTGTTTGATGAACTGAACTGAGGGTCTCTTAAGTGCAACAAGAAACTGCCGGTTTTACCTGAACTGATGGTATCAGCACAGACAGCTACGCCTGAGGAAAATTGAAAATTTTGGTACGATTGCGGTGGCTTCTGACGGGGAAAACTGCCAGATCATGGAATCAATCAAAACCCGTCATAATAATATACATATCCATGTAATGAAGGTGTTTAGCATGATAATTTCGACAAGAATCGACATTATCCTTTGGCGGTATTCACGCCCATTAGCCTCAAAACTTGATACTCACTCAAATCAGAGACCCACCCGATGTCTGGCGGCAGTGAAAAAAACGCTGAAATGTATCAATAATTCATAAAATGATTTTTGCATTTTCACCTTAAGACGCCACACTGCCCCTGGACACCAACCTTTTATCTTATCAGTTCATTAGTGCGGCGGCGGCCCTATATTCACCTGTGCTGTCCTCCCTATCACAACCGCGCCATAAAAGGCTCAATCCTTTGAAACGGTTTCTAGAAATATGTTTTTCTCACCTCGGCCAGTCATTAAATTTCGGGTCAGGACCTTAAAATTATTTTAATTTATGAAGGTGGACCTGAACAATGGACAGTCACTAGCCCTATGTTTATGAGACCATAAAGCCATTGACTTATTTTGTTCGCCTGGCAGTTCTGGGCAATTTGATCCCCAAGGATTTCTGCGTTTAATGAGATGAATTTCGACTTACACACGCCTTTTTTTCTCCTAAATTCTAACTATCAGCGAAGCGCCCAAAAGCAGCTCATTTTAGGTGAACTTGTTTCTCGAAATCAGGCAGCAGCCGCGTCCAGAGGATGATCCCAACCAAGCAGGGCGCTCGCGTTTTTACACAATACAGGAAGGAAAAATGTTGAGTTAAGTATTAACCGCAGGTAATAACCCAGCATCAAGTGTAATTACAATTTGCATCCTCATCAGGGGGAACTCAATGAACTTGCGCATGGGTGCAGCACGCCGATTTTCCCGGGTGATGCCTCCGGTACATGGCTGCCTTTCAACAGAGGCCAAGAACTGCGGCTAAAAAAGTCCAAAAAACCACCTGAAAACGACATATCCAGGGAACACATCTCATCCCGAAAATTAAATGGAATTAAATCAGGGCTTAGCACGCAAGCGCATACCCTGTGTATACTTCTTAGCGTTAATCCTTTCATCGGACTGGTCAGTGTGTATAATAAGTGGCAATCGCGCGAACTTAACAGTCAGTGAATTTCAGCGAGATAACTAACACTTGCGGGGATGGAGCGGAACGCGGGTCCCAACAATTGGTGCACCACCACCGTTCCGGTCAGCCGCCTTTTTGCTCTTAATATCATTAAATTACACAGAATGCAAGAAGCCAAGTGCATACCACTGGGGCTGGCGTGCATCGGGATCGGCGCGGGTACGTCAGCGGCGGGATCTTTCTGATTTAGAGGAACAACACCAGCAAGCGACACCTTTCTCGAGCAGCACCAGCAGCTTCACGCCATCCGACTAACATAAATTGGCCATTGGTTTTAATTGTTAAAATCTAATTCAGCGTGTCCAATCACCTCCGCAGTTGATGAATGCACCTTTGCCACGCAATAGAGTCCTCCGCCGCAAGCCTTTACCTATAGTGAAATGGTGCGCCAAGGGATAGGTATGCGCTTGCCTGGCCCTGGACATCGAACGGAGAAGACCACGACGACGGCGATTGTCGCATGTTCGTGATTGCGAAGAATTAAAAATTCAAACTTGCAGATACGAGGCCCGATAAGTAATTAAAGCTCACTCACCTAATTGAGATGGAGGCGATAATGTCTTAACCGACGGAACTGCGAAACACCAACAATTAGACGGTTCTTGAGCATTTCGGGTGCATTTTTGCGGGCAAGCAGAGGTAGCAGTGCAGTGCCGTGCTGGTTAAAAGAGCCAAAAAGGTTTGCTTTGGCAAGTTTATAAATTGGGGGCTGATTGATATATAGCTGCTAATCTATCAGCGGAAATTGGAAGCGCATTGGAGTTTTGAGAGTAATTGGTGATTGTTCTGATATTGGTGCGCTTAGTGTCTTTGGAAGGTCGACCGAAACGAACCTTTTGATACCTACTCGCATCGATCGTCGGTTGTTAACAATTTTGCACATAAACAACCGTCAATACTTTTACTCGCATGAACCGAGTTTTAAACATTTTGTTAAGTTAAATTTGCTTCAAATTCTAACTCAGAAGGTGCCCAGTTTAAAGACATTAAAGAACTCTTCCTCAAACTTTGACCCCCCATAACTTTTAAAGGGTGGTTGGAAATGGTTTTTGTGTTTCGCAGAAATGTTTATAATAAGAAGGCATTTCCAACGATGTATCGTTCAACCCTCCATGCAATTTGAAAAAATTTGGGCAACCAATCTTCGTCAGGATCTCGCAAAAAATATTTCCCCCTTGTAATAATCGAACACGTGTCAAAGCGATTTTTGATATTTTTTAGCATTTAAAAAAAACCAGCGTGGATATGAACTGACTTTACAGGCAACCGGTGTGCGCAATGATCTAACTCTTTACCAAAGAACAGGTTTGGAAGTCAACTGGAGGTAGTGCAGGATTTTAATGAGTAAGTTAGTAAATCCAGGGTTAGTATTTAAAAGTAGAGATATTCAAACCAAATCACGGGAACAACTTGATTTTTTTTATGAAATTTGGAATTCGGGCAGTGCTTAATCGATAAACAAAGTTACAAGTGTGCAGGTCAAAGAGATTTTGAATTATAGGTGATCGAAAGTAACTCGAAATTCGTTCGTGTTCGTGTAATATGTATCCCACCAAAAACACACTATGACTCAAAAAATCGTTCCAATAAATGGCTTCGTTATATATTTTTCGTTCCTGTGCATCCAATATATCTCTTTTTTTTTTAAATAATAAAGAAGCGCACAAAACTTATGATCCCAGCAAAATATTTTGAGCAGCAAATTGAACTTGATTCACAACATACAGAAATAGGGATTTTTTTTATAAATAAAAGACATTGTGTGCATATGATATCTTGTGAGCCTTTTTTCCGAACTTGCCTGACACATTGCCGCGTGTATAGATTTAGCCTTGCGAGGCCTCGGCATAAGATTTAAAGATGGCTGCATCTTCTTTACATATGGACAGCGAAATGGGAACGTGAAACAGAAAAAGTAAATCTGCATCCAAATACCGTAATGAGATTCTACATTGGTATGTGCAGAGGCTAGAGAACGTTTCAATAATATTTTAGGAAAATATGTGTACTTCTAGATTGCTATATTTCATTTTTAATTTGTGCACGTTATTGACCATATTTCTATTGTGTCTGAAGGGCCGTAATAAAATGTTAACCGCATATAACTGGCGGTAAAAGACTTCCCTCGGTCCGTCCCTGCTGTTTTACGCTATTACACATTACAGCGATAATTTCCAAACAGAAACAAACAAAAACACCCTATCAGCCTATCACTTCATATCGTACCTATTCATCACGACGTGTAGCCCTTTAGCTATCCGTCAAGTGGCTGGGGCTGGCAGGCCGTGCGGAGTGCGTGGCCGGTGAGGCAAATAGGCTCGGCGAACGCCCGTAAAAACAGGCTCAAATAAAACAATCACCGCGAATAATCTAAATTTAATTATCCATTATGCGGCGAGAGGGACAAGTGGAATCCGCAATCGGCCGCGTAATCTCGGCGTGGAATCCAAACAAATCGAGAAATATTGACATCCGCCTGAGAATTTGTTGTTGGCTGCTGCTGGATGCTGCACAGCGCTAGGCAGGATAGTGCTGGACAGTGCTGTACAACGCTAGCCCGGCCGCAATGAACACTACTAACGCGTTAAGATAAATGGAAGGAAGATATTGCTATCATAAGTCAAGCCGCAGACTTAAGTTCATCCTCCTCCCATCCCGAAGGAAGATTTAGCACCAGTCCGCAGCGCGATTGACAATAGCTATTTCACTCGGCTGTGGCGGTGTAACATTTCGCAACAACGGCAACGGGAAAGATGCGTCGGCAATATTTCACTTTGATAATAACTTTCCCTTTGTTGAGCGCAAGGCGAATTTCGGGAATTTCTCCCTTATAGAAGCCGTCAGAAATTTAATGAGTCATGAACTTGCGTGTCAGGTACTAATGGATCCTTTTCGAATAGAAAATCGATTTTCTCCAGATCGATCAAATAAATTTGGCTTCGACTGGAACCGATCATGCGTGTCTATTGACGGAGGATCTTTCCTTTTGTATACCCGAAAGTGTCACTAAGGATGTGAAGGTAGTGCAGGAGATGGTGCGCATCGAAGGCGCAA
The DNA here is from genome assembly GCA_947538895.1 of Neoitamus cyanurus. Classification (NCBI taxonomy): domain Eukaryota; kingdom Metazoa; phylum Arthropoda; class Insecta; order Diptera; family Asilidae; genus Neoitamus; species Neoitamus cyanurus. The sequence continues at coordinate 38,489,996 of OX384543.1, forward strand.
ATGAAGGGGTCCAGAAGCATTTCTCAGTTTTGGAACAATTTTAACGTCAAATAATTTACCAGTTACCATTTATCGAAACGAGCAATCGAAAAAGTCATGTAAACGAATCGTTTCGCCATTCCGCGGGACAGAAAGTGAACATATCACCGGAACACCACTGTGGCCAATACTTAAAGCATCGTACACCGAAAATTATGTTTAGCAGTCACGCAAGGTTGGAGCCATAGATCACTTTACAATTATGGCAAAAAAGGGACGGAAAGATGGTGGATATCGGTGCTCCAAAAGAGGCCGACCACGTCGACCGGCTAAATGCCGCCGGTAATTTGGAGCAATTTGGTTTTATGCTGTTCCGAGGCGCACGAGCAATTTGCTCAAAATTTATGAGATCTCACCGGTGCGTTGACTTAAAGCGCTTTAAGTTTAATTAAATCTGATTGAATTTGTTCGCTGTGGCGGCGTGGCGTTGAAACACTTCTTAGTCGTGGCGGAAATGCTCTTCCTTCGCCTCCTTCAAGGCGAGGAATGGCTGAATGGTTTTGCGTGAAGAGAGACTGAAGACGACGATCGTTGAGTTATTGATTTATGGGCCATTTGCATCGCTGGCGTATCATTTTTTTCAAAATCGAATATTAATTGAGATCACTTAACCGTTTTTGTCGTTGCAGTGGTTTACAGTTAGCCGTTGCACTAACGCCGAAAGACATTCATCACCCAAAATCTGCTTGCCCATTGAAATTTTTCGCGGACAGGCTATAAGTTATGAGTCGGCCCCAAGCCATCACCTCCCGCGGTTACCTTTGGTCGATTTAATTGAACTAGTAGTAGTAGTGAGCAACTTTAACATGGGTTTTGAAATTTCAAAAAATTAATTTTTTCTTCTTTTTAGCTAATAGCACATGTCAAGAATATTTTCCCAAAGTTTTAAGTCAATTGTAAAAAACTCTAGAACAGAGAGCCTTTTGAAACCCCTCCCATTCGGCTCAACCGGCCGGGAGCGTTGTCACGACAACTCTCTCTTTCTCTAATCCCTAGGCGTTTGTTAGTTAGTTAAACAATTTTTTTTCTCTTTAATTGCTTTTTTCTGAAAACAGTATTTTTGAAGTTAGTGGAGACGATTTCTCAAAAAGTAATACACCGATCTAATTGGAATTTAGCACACTTCTTCTTGATAAAATTGACTTGTGATTGAACGTAGGAACGATTTTTTTTATTAGAACTTATTTTATAAACCAATACATGTACTAGATTTTACTGAAAATCTTACTGTTTTGCATACAACTCTGTCAAAAAATTCAAATTACAATTGTTTTGTAAATTATACGTTCAATCAGGAGCTATACTCACCTACTAATAGAAAATTTTTGGTTTTTTGATTTCACATAAACCTATCATGAATTATCCTGACCAACGCGAGGATAATTTTTTCAAGGGCTCTCAGAAAAACATTTTTTAATAAAATATTGTTCAAAGGTTTTTCTTTTATGTGCTTAAAGTTTAAATAAAATAATTCTTTTATTACATGTAAAAAAATCGAGAAAATATGTTTTTGTTTTTACTCTTCAAAATCCGTGTAACCCCTTAGAAATACGCAATCGTCATAAACAGAAGCGTCTTTACGTTTAATCCTAGTTAACTCATATCTGTAGTCCCGTATTCACCTACGTGCTTATCCATTAGGCTCCGTACCGAAACTTCAGGATAGAATTAGACAAAAGGTGTATTTTAAAAAATTTTCATCTTCAGAGTGGACTTCTGAAACAGTCACAGAAAAATTGCAATTACCAAGGTCATATTAAACTTGATGAATTTGGTAGTTCCCCCACAAATAATAGGAAACCTATTCTAAATACTTAAATATTCTCAAAATTGTGAAACTATGAAAAAAGGTATTAGACCTTAAAAGTTAATTATAAATTACGTTTTTCTAAGAGGCCAAGGGCCACCATTAGCGCCATCACTTCCTGAACAATGTCAACGACACCTCTTAATTCTTATACTGGACACAAACCCTTAGCAAATATTTCTTATCGGTAGGAAGTATTCTAGATAAATTCCAATAAGAACTGATGCGATCGAGCAACAACCGCGATCAATCTTTTGGCGACATGGCTTTCCGCCATCGATCTGTAATGAAACGTGATATGATCAATGCAAGCTTTTTATCACTGCGCAGAAAATACGAGAGTCCATTTCCCGGCTGTCACATGTCGCGGTGCTCTATGTCATTTTTGTAATCATGCGCGCTGGTCTTGGTCGCTATCGCCCTCAGTAAACACCGTAAGCGATCATTAAGTCAATACACTATCAGTTCGAAATGCTCCCCAGCGCATCTGAGCATTTTTTGTGCTTTTCACACCTTCAGTGCGCGACACCTCGTATTTGGACAAACGCGTGCGTGGGCGGATTATTATGGCACGCTTTGACGATTTATTGGAAACCGAATCGATAGCCATCTTATCTCCTCGGTCAATATTTACGCCCGATCCCCGCATGCTTTGCTCTTGTTGTAAATTCCTCGATCGCAATTTTCGGTGAGCGAGCGACAAAGCCGCGTTCACATAATAAGCCGACGAACGTCAAAATAGATATCAATCGGCAAGCGCCAGCGCGGTTGCGATTGAGCGCAGGGTGAAAGAATTGTATGAAATTCAAAACGGCCGCTGCGGAATTCTAGCCGGCTAACTAACTGGGAGCATATAAATTCCTGGGTGCTTTGAGGTGCTTTGAACTTATATGATTTATTGCGTTTACCTTCAGTACCAGTTCCACTTAGCGCTGATCGCTGCAAGTTTTTGTGCGATCGCGCGCTAAGGTAAAATGAATTCCGATCCTTCTTCCATTGTGGAGGCTTTAGAAGCAGAAGCCTGCTTCGCGCATTGCTGTGGTATGAAAATAATATTATCCACCCAGGCCACGTCCTCGAAAATTTCAGGCGGTTAACGAGCCGCAAGCCCCCTCAGCATTACAATTACAAAAATTGCAATAAAAATTAATCTTCAATTTTTCTAACTGATCGACGACAGTTCGATCAATTTTTATCGCAAAACGCAAAAATTAGTGACAAAATTGACTCGGACAGATGAAATTTATGAACTGGCCGCGCGGGCGCAGGACTCACGGATGGATCTCTCTGTCTCTCCTGTCTGTTTAATTGATTTCCATTTTAGGTTCGAGGAATTTTCATTTTATGGTCCAATTAATGACGTTTTCGATTTGCTTTTTAGTGATCGGCGAGTACAGTCATTGCGGCCCTATGTGAGGTGAATTTTGATCGAGTATCTTCGGGCGGTGCCGGCTTCGCTGCCTGGGAAGGGAATTGTGATAAGAGCGGACACCAAAATGCGCTACACCTTCAATCGTTCAACTTTTTGCACCGCGTCGATGCAGTGCAATTTATCTCCGTGACCAGGGTGCTTAGTAGTACGGCCCTGTCGTCGGGGGTTTGGGTGTAACTCCTTGTCAGCTCTCAATTAATTAACTTCGAATTTAGTCAGTAATTAAAATGTTATCACTGCCCAGCACGATATCGAACACATTTCCTATGACAGGTACTCGTTACGTTGAAGGACATTTAATTAATTGCGAAGAGAAACCTGTCGCCGAACTTGAATTAATGAGTACACGCTATTCCTTCTTCGGGCTATGGTAGTCAATCAATGCTACCAATGGCTGGTTGATGGCTGCGGTTTCTTTAAACTGATCGTTGTTAATGATTGCTGCGGGGTTTCTGAAATCAATTAATTAGAGTCACTTACAAATTAGCGAACATGTCAGGTGTTATCGAATTTTTGTGTAGTTCACCCGTTGCATTTTGAAGTTAAAACAACAAATATTCTGAATAGTGTTATATTGTTGGTCTTACAATGAATGTAAGTCTTTTCACTTAAAGGTGAACGCTACTGTGGCGGGTCAAAAAATTGTCAATGTTTGGGAATTCTTTCACAGGTATAAGTATTTAAGGATTGTGTGACGGATATTTTATTCTGTACATATTCAACTTGTTCAATACCGATTTTTATTGAGAAATGTTATGAGCCCGATGCACAGTGGGACGAAATGCCGAAAACGTGGACAAAAGTCCAAAAATTAAAGGTTCGTTTTAGTGATTTTTATCGTTTGGGTTGGCTACAGTAATGTCGGCACTACTGAAATCCGGCATTGAGATCGGTCAGCTGTTGTTTGTTGAAGGGACACAGCAGGTCAAACGTGGAGTTCGTTTATAAGTGTCGCGTTAGGCAATATCCACGAAAAACCAGGTGCATGTTCAAACGTGGATATAATTTTGCAGTCAACACCGATTCCAAATATTGAAAATGGAGGGTATTCAGCAAGGTATGTACTAAATTATAAATGCATAGACACTTGTTATATGATGTATAAAACATTGTTATTTGAATTAACAATTATATTGAAAAATAACGAAAAAAATCGTATAATTTAGTTGAAATTAAGAGATAAGTTAAAAGTTCCACGGAGTTCCACTCAGTTATCCTTTTTTTTCTAAGCTAGGTTATATTAACTTTAAGATAAAAGGGCAAACTCCGTCTACTAGCGTCTATTCCGTCAATGAACCACAGATGGAGCCGCGGCTGCAATATTTCAATTTCTCATATCTATCTTTAAAAGTGCGGGAAAATTCGTAATATTGTTCAATTTGGACAAAACTTGGTTTTTTATAGTGACTGACCTTGCTGATTACGCATATGATGTCAAAAGTTAAAAATTCAAAATGGCGGAGTGTAGGAAAAAACTTTACGAAAATCTTGGTTTTTTTTGGTACAAATAGTTTAAAAAAAATAAGAAAATATTTTCGAAAATAAGCAATTCTAGTACGGACGATAACTATTAATAAGTAGAAGAACATATATAAATTTCAAAGCAATCGGTTGAATAGTTTTTTGTTTAGGCCCATGACAGTTTTAGAAAATGATGTTTCGAGAAAAATGCGTTTAAAGTTTCAAGAGCAGAATTTTCGTGGTAAGTTTATATTTACACTAATGAATTTATCATATCAATTTTACAATACTTTTACGATGTTTTTGCTGTAATTTAACTCCTGAATCGTAAGCAATAACCTCGAACACCAAATTACATGAGATTTCATTTCATATTTTCAACGTATGAACCATAGTCCGCCATATTGGAGCCGCCATTTTGAATTTTGAAAATCTGACCTCAGATTCGTAATCAGCGATCCCAAAAACCCCCCGAGTAACCAGTTTCAGTCAAATTAAAAGAAATTCGAATTTTTTTGTCCGCCATATTGGAGCCGCCATTTTGAATTTTGAAAATCTGACTTCAGATTCGTAATCAGCGACCTCGAAAACCCCCATATAGGTAATTTGGGAATTTTGGCCACAAAATCGGGATTCTGCCCCACTGTGCGATGTGACGATCAAAAAAACATAATATTCATTGTCTCATCGATATTGCGATGAAAGGTTAATTCAATATAAAAACTAGCATATCATTACTTTTGCTATTGCTTGCACGGTTGATCGCGAGGATGTATTAGTGAGAATCAGTATTTTCGATGTTTGAAATCGCAACATCTCAGTGATGGTGATCCGTACGGAAAAAAGTATATGAACAATTTTTGTAGACAATTACATGGTCTACAACTTTTGTTTTAACTGTCTTTACGATAACACTTACCGCTTAAGAGAAATATGAGAAAAACTGTAATTTTTGACTTTTGACCTTGAGTAAAATTTTTAGGACAAGTCCGATCGATGGGGACTTTTTACATTTCATTGGTAATAGTATATTTAAAGGCTGTACCGATTTTCAGCTCTATGCGAATTATTCCTAACTTAAATGTCTATTTGGACAGGATTATATCGGTTGCGTTCCCGAGTGCGCTAGACTATACTCAGGGCTAGAATTAAGTCCTCTGGATTCTGGGAATGAATACCTAAATTAAATGGTCTCCAATCGAGTTTCTTTTGAGTTATTCAATAGTAGATGATAGAGCTCTTCATTTAAGGAAATTTTATATGCATATCTCCTTCTCGGTATTTATGACCTTAGCGAGTTTTCAAAAAAGCAGTGCTCAAATGTGCGTATCGTACATTTTTGTTTATTTATTTATTTATTGGTCTTATATTTGTTTCTTTTTGTTTTTAGAGCTGTGTACCCGAAAAGGTAGAATAAATTAATTATATACAAGTTAAGTTGATGTTTTCCTACTAAAAATAATTCAGAAAAACCGAATTGGTCCACCAACGATTTGATAATCTCTATCATATTTTCTGATACATTCATAAATAAAATGTAAGTATTGTCGGATGGAGTTTTGTATCCTGGGAGCTCAAATTAAAGTTTCAACCCAAACTTCAATGCATACCCTTCGAAAGAAGTATTTTTCTGACGAATAAACTTTCATGATCGCGTTAAAATGTCTTTTCAACTAGCTTACTCATTCTAGCAAAATCATTTATTTGGAAATATTTTTATTTTTTTATTTATAATAATTTTTTTTTGTAAGACATGTATGTTTCTGGGACGACAGCACATACAGTATCCAATTCTACGTAAACATGAAATTAAACTAACGTATATAGTTGCGACTTTAAGAAAAATCATAAGGAATCTGCCAAGTACACGTTATAAAATTTTAGGTTAATATAATCGAACTGGCAAAAATAAAGCTATAAACGGTTAGGCAATTTACATTTTGCGACAGAGTCCAGCTACAATTTTCTCCGTAATAACAAGATCAGCTTATGCCGCGCCGTTTAGCGTTCTTTAGGCGTACCAGAGAATACCTTAGTAGCAATAACTTTGAATGCAAAACTCGTTCGAACAGAATAATGTGGCATGAAAAACTTTATGTTTTCAGAGAAATTCAGAAGTTTTAGGTACTACATAATGAACCACTCCTAACCGGCATTGCATTGGGTACCTTTGAAAACTGGAAAGTCAAGGCCATAATTGATATCCAGCATAAATTCGGCAAACGATCACTAAAGGGCTTCATTTTCTTGTCTCTGGCAATGGAGCTGCATTCTGAAATGTCTGTTTATGTCGATCGGCTTTCCGGTTCTTAGTCTGGCACCTAACCACAGCTCAATATAATAATAATTTGAAAAAGCCATAAATTAGCGATTAAGGAGCCTTCGTAAAAGAAACACCGACATCATTATGATTTGATCGGTGCTTCAGGGCGCCTCCGTTGCATTACAGGTAATGACAAAATTTCCAAATAATTTTTCCGCCGACTTCGGTGAACAATAAAAACCCCGCCCAAGTTCAGGACGGAGAACAAAAGCGAGCTAATGCAGCGGCATCGGTTACGATGAAATAATATATAAAAAGGACCGCCACGCGATCATCTTACCTCCCATTTGTCTTTGAAGCGCACCATGCTCCCAAACTTGGCGATGATGAATCGTGTTTTTTACACGGCCGCAAGATCACACATATCACGATCATTTCAATGCGAAAGAAGACATCACGTTGCGCTCGAGAGTCGCCCCTGCTGCGATCGTGAATTTTCGCAGATCACTTCAGGTCACCTGTTGATGTGTACAGGCCACGAACAATGACCTACAAATTATATTTGCTTTAGGGCGTTTCTCGACGTTTAGGTGATTGGGACTAATAGTGTTGCGTATTTGTTTTCGCAGCACCCCGACTGTTAATGCCGCTTGTTTCGTGGAAGCAATCGCGTCCCTGACAGCGTCAATAGCACCGTTGGTCATTTTTTTAAATTTATTACAATTTTTGAAGACTTTTAAAATAATGCTATCATGGAAGGTTCCCTGAATTTTAACAACTCTAATTTTGAGGTGATCGTGCGAAGGACTATTTACACATTAGCTGTTAGCCCTTAAGTGCTCCGCATTTGGTACGGAAAAGGTGAAGAGCTGAACAATTTATGCATACGCTATAAAAAATATGATATTCGCATCTGAGGAAAAGCACGTGCACTGCTTCCTAATCGGGTGCGGACTGGGTGCCTACGGCCACACCATCAAGAATTTGGGGCTTTGGTACTTCGGTGCTGCAGCTCCGCTCGCTGTCAGTAGATTTAGGCGCGTTATCGGAGCCCTTTCAGTGGAGAATCTTATTAGGTTTCATAATGGGTGCCGCACTTTAACTTTTAAATAGCCCATTAGTGGAGGTTTAGGATAATTTCTTGACGTGTGTGGTCCCTCCATGGTCGATCAGATCTCAACGTAATATTGCTCGGGCCTGGGTGTTGATCGTGGAATTTGGTAATGTACGATGTCCGATCGCTATCTTGGCAGCCGTCATCCTCTCCTGGGCTGCTGATTGCACCGCGTTATTAATAATATTCAATTAGTTACGGCAGATTACTGCTGTAATGCGGCGCTATGCGTCTTGCAAGTCCGGTTTATGGAGATAGGAAGTTTTTCTCAGCCAGATATCTTCAAGATAAAAGTGTGATGACAGCGGAGAATAGAAGAGATGTTCGATTATGAGATCGAAGCGTGATAAAATAGCATTCTAGCTCAATTAGAACTTCTGTTTGGATTTTAGAATCTTACTTGGGGCTTTGTCAACATTTCTGAGGGCGTGTTTTTGGTATTATTTTCGATATCAGTTGGAAATAGATTTAATTATAAAACCTTCTTTTCGAGTTGAGAAAAATTCAAAGAAATGACGTGAAACAGAAGGCATGGTAGGCACGGGTAAGCAGGGCTATTTTGCTCCGTGATGCTATTCCTTTGTACATATTTTTTACAGTCTACAAAAATATATTAAGGTTAATACTTTGTCTGCCGCTGTTTAGTATATGTATAAGATTACGCTTATAATAAAAAATCATTAGACCATTTTTGCAGCCCAAGTAAGTATTACAGTATAATTTAGTTTAAATTATTAAACGCCGCTGCAACTGCGAGTTTTCGATGCTTGCAAATATCAGTTAACATAATATCTTTATGCGTATAGGTTGTTAGTCGATTTAAATTGTTTAGAAATGGATTAATCCCCAGAGAGTAAGTATAATTTAAATATGTACTTAATAAGTCGAATAATAGCAATTAAAATGGTCCGTTTTTTTATTAATTGATGGTTGGAATCAAAAGAATAAAAGAAACATTTTAATTGATTGAACTGTCATTTTATTTTACTGGTCCGAGCTTCATATGTAGGTACCTATTCATTTGAATTTTCTGAAAGGGACAATGTAATGATGTACTCTGCTCCCTACAATTACGCTGCATAAAACCAGCGGAGCGCTCAATGAACCAATAAATCACTGAAGGAGGAGCCGAACTAGTACAATGCTTCTCAATGGCGGGATCAGGGCATTCCAATTAATATAATTCGCCTTTTGATATGTAATTGGGCCTCCCAAATTCGATTACACTGGACGGTGCAGAGGCAGCAACAACAGCGGCAACCACGGCGGTAAACATCGCGATCGCGAAACAATACCACCAACATTCATCGTATCACTCACGTATAACTCAATCAGAGCCGATCGCCGAAACTTAAGAAATTGTTGCAGGCGGTCTGGATAAAAACTAAGTCTACAGGCTTTGGTGGACCTTGGTATATTTATTGCACGATCTCGTTTGTATAATTGAGAGAGAGGTTTTTATTTTTATGTGATGGGGTGAGGGAAAACAGCAATGGGACCGGCAATGCGACCAGCTCCGACCATTTCGGAAGTTCACAGCGTTTTTTGCATTTGCTCAATGAAGACAAATGGACCACCCTGGACACACAATTGATGAAGTTGTCCAAGCAATTTTTTTGGTTGTGTCTTCATCTTCATTTGTTGGAAAGAAATCTCCCGGATGATCTCGATTAATTAAGGAGCGTCTTACCAACGTATGATGGGCCGATGAGAGCGCCCTCAAGGCATCTCTACTGGGGCCTAAATTTGCATTTCTTCACCTTTGTCCGATTGCCTAGATGAGATCTAGATTGAACTGGGTGTTTTCTAGCAGAACAAATGACTCAATTTAGTGGTCTCTCGTCAAAAGCGGAGGCCGATCGCACACTGCGACTGATGAAAAAGCATCAACCTGCCAATCACTCGATTTGCGTTTCCGCTTATCTCTGCATAAGATCACATTTATTTGCCTAAAATCGTTATCCCTACAAAAAGACGAGCGGAGGTATCAAGCCGAGAGCCACTGCTCCAGCCAATTAGTTCACTGAAAGGTATTTTTACTCTCTTCGTCTGTTTGTTTTACCTCCCGTGGCAGCGTACATCGGCATCAGCATAAATTATCTCGGGCGGTCCAGATCGGGGGTGCATTTCAGCCATTTCCCTGGCTGCCGACGATCACCTGAGTAAAAGCGATCAGCCAATCCTCCTTGCAATCAGAGGGATCATCAAGATTTCGGCTGAATTTTCAACAGATCCAAAGAAATACAATCTGGCCGATCGTAGAGTGATCGATCGATAGTGCGATTCAGCCATCGGCCAGAGTTGTTAGCAAACCTGCAAAGGCAGCCAAATCATATAAATGTTATCGCGATCAGATGGCTGCTTATTTGCATCTACTTTGCATATTTTAGCGGAGAACGTACTCTCTGCCAGTAATTTGGGTCGCTGTTTGAAGATGTTTAGCCAAAATGTATTTATCTCGTGGACTTGGACGGGCACTGGCACTTGGCTTGCAAATTGATCAATTTTTGGAGACTAAGTGTGTACATCAATTAATAATGAACTCACTTGGGACCTGCTAGGTTTCGTACTTCCAATGTTCCGTGACTATCTTTCTGTAATCGTGCATCATAAAATTTAATGATTAAGTGTACGTACACTGTATATCGATGTTTATTTACTTCTCTTTATGATGTCGTAAAGATGCGAATCTTTGAAGAGTGCCGTAAAGGTTGCTCCAATTACAGGGATTGTGTCTAAAAGCATGTTAAAATGCAGACTTGTACCGCGCTTGGATAAAAAAAAACACAACGAATGGTGTAAGTAGAAAAATATAGAGCATGTACATATAAACACTAAAAAGGTGGGCCGAATCATTTTTGACACGGGATACATTTCCGCTCTGTTAAATTGTTTATAGTAGGGCGATTTCAGACGTACCTTATGATTTTTTTTTGGGATTACGAATGGCATAAATGTATTTAAATATTCTATTCGGTTCCCATGTGACTTTTTGCTTTCCGATGTTCATAATGTTTAAATGTCAAAGTTTTAAAACTCAGAATGACCCAAGTAGAAGGAACTTAGATTGCTTTAAACAAAACTCACCTGATTACTCCATCAGTTCAAAAATATCAAGCGAAAAATTGCACTTTTTACACGTCGTTATTTAGCTTGACCTGTATCTATGTAACGGAATCTTTCGAATTATTTTCACCCACTTCAGAATTCTGAATAATGTGTACTTTTGCACGCTTATTAAGAACCGATAACAATACAATAATCTTATACAATTTTAGAATTCAAGATGGCGACCGAAAAATTTAAATTTCAATGAATTTTCATGAAAATCCACACTAGGGGCTTTCTGGGGTCGCTGATTCCGAATCTGCTATCAAATTTACCACATATGAGACACATATAAGAATATGTGAAAAACGAAAATTGAAAAACATTTCGAAATAGTGGAAAAAAACATTTATCCGTGAAATTGAAGTAAGGCAGTAACATGGGTTTTTCTTTTTCTCGAAATTGAGAAGAAAAAATGAAATGTCTGTCGATGAAATGCAAAGATTTGAGTCTTCTCATTAGTCATTACTTTTACACTTTTTTTTAAGACTACATCTTGAAAAATAAAATTAATGTGTAAAAAACACTCTTTTGTAGCAATGTGAACAAAAACGTAAAATAGTTAGTGATGAAACATTCAGACCATTTGATATCAAGGACCCACACTAGTTTGTTCGATCGCCGAACGACGAATTCAAGTATATTAAAATCCAATTTAAAACAAAACCTAAAAACATTTGTTTTTTCAGTAACTATAAGTCTATTCTTTAATTTAAAAGTAAGTGAAAGAGACACTTTTGCGTGGAAAACGTGGAATGTTGCTGCTTGTCGTCACATTGGTTTACAAAATCACTATTGTGTTGATTATTATTACTCAACTTTTTTATTTTTATGAAAGAACCACTATGAGATCCTTTGATACTGAATTCGACAGACAACAACATTGCGAACATTTTCCACTTTAATTCCTCATAGAAGTCAATACAAAGAACACCATTCGTCATCACTGGAAAGTGACCAAATCCATCAGTCATGTGCAATGAAAAAGTCTCCCGGGTCCACGGTATTATTCCGACGTCTATATGGATTTTGCGTCAACTACGCAGTTCGAATTCAGACAAAAGTTCTTATCCCTCCGGTGCTCAGACATGAATGACTTTTGATTGTGGCACCCGCGGATTTTTCTCTGCTGATCCATTTAAAGCGAGGCCCCTAAAAACGAATAAAGGCAAAGAACAAAGTGTTCTCCTCCGCACTTTTCGTACCTGAGTGCGTTTAAAAAGCGAAAATAATAATAATAAAAAAAAACGCACAAAAAGCAAAGAAATAACGAAGCATCACATCTAGACGCGTTTCTATTGCATGAATTCAGGCAACCTCCATCGCGGGGTCCGTGCTGGACTGTAACAACAACGCGAAGACAATCTCGGATTTCACTGTGTGTAAATGCGATCGAATTCAGGGGCAATAATTAATGCAGTTCCTGTCGTTAATTATACTTGTCGAGACGCAATTGTACAGTGACATGATTAAGGTGAGCCCTCCGGTCTGTTGTCTCCAGCATCTCTGTAATTTGGTGGCTACTGGTCTCTCTTGTTTATTTTGCCCAGCGGAATATTGCCGAAATTTTAAATTATTGTTGATGATGCATATCGCTGAGTTTGAGTTTCGCACAAAATTACGAAGAATGCTGTATTGAAAATTGAGCAATGGTAATAATATCTAACGGGACGAACAAATTACACTATATACTAGTTTCAGCTATTTTTAACGTAAGCGCCTAACGTACTTTTTGTCGCTTACGATAAATTGGCGAGAAGCGCTCGACATATTTGTATAGGCAAGATGGATGTGTTTCTTACAATGTTATCGCTGAGAACGAAAGAAAAAACGAGAACTTGTGAATAACTGTAATAAGTTCTCCCGCATGACTATAGCCAATCGAATATATGTATGTATCTATGATATCTTTTTATAATCTATTCACACATTATCGTTATTTTGTTTTACGAGCAATAAAAGACGCCAAATGGCGATATTATTAAGATAGCAAGTACTAAGATTATCGCTGGAAATATTTGCTGGGGCATTATTCTCCGATCACACAGCTCCTACACATAGGCATCATAATTGGCCCATTTTAAAACCACTTCACCAAGGTCCCTAGGGGGAATCCAACCCACAACCATTAACGCTCATTTAAACATTGACGCCACGAGGCGCACTACAAATTGAGCTATCGAGAACTTCTGGTGACTCACATTTAGTTTGTATTTTTTATACTATAAAGTTAGAGGGACGAAATGGGCAAGCAAAATTATTAGCAATAAAAAAACTAAATCCTTCGTCAATCCACCTTACAAATGGGAACAGAGGCGTATCAATTCAAAATTATTTCATACGTTTGGGGATTAGAGATGTTCTTGAGGGATTAAAACTTTTTTTAAATTTTAATTTGTTTGTTCCCGCAAAAAGGTCGATATCCTGTCGGGAACGGCAGTTGGTGCAGCTAATGAGCTGCGATTAGCGCTAATTTTGCACTGTTGCGCAAAGATCTCACCTTTGTAATCGCCGAATATCTAAAGAGATGTTAATTAAATGCCTGCACTGCGAATCTGTGGAGTTTCTTATTGAAAATTAGCTTACAATGGTGGACGGTGCGAATGCTCGATTAACTGGAATGGCGTTTGAGAGGGCCGCGTCTGCGCAATGCAAGCGTGATTACAAGTGAGCGATCATCGCAAGGAATTAAAGGCGCAATCTTAAATCGGGGAGCCCAGCTAACGAGGTACTTACCTGTTAACCCGAACCTGCGAATCCCAATCTTGGTGCCCTTCCTGCTGCTGTTTAAGGGACGCTGTAAACACATGCATCAGTGGTCAGCGGCGTGGTTTTATTAACGAGCCGGATTGCTGGATTCGGATTAAGAACCATAATGGACGCAAAGTGAATTTTTATCTGGGCATCGCAGCTCTGTTTTTTGTTTACAATCAACTGGATAATTCGATATTACCGGAACGAGCGTGCGCCGCCGTTCTGAGTACGAGGCTGCTGCTGATAACTGCGATCCGCGATTTTGTTCAACAAGGTGCGTAAGCACTTATCAGCCAGCTCGTTACCGCCGAACGGGACGCGCCGGTCGACGCGTACGCCGCCTTAATAATATCTTCAATTTCTCCTTAACTTTTTTGCTCCACTTACCTCAGAATTTTCTACCACCGTTCACCGGACTTATGAGGGTCTTGTCAGACCCGATCCGGATTGATCGATCACAAGAGAGAATTACAAGACGAGGCTCCATCCCTAAAGACGGGAGCGGTGATATGATCTTAGACGACCACCCCAAAGATTTTTTGATATGTCCTCTAGAAGTTGACAGTTCGATTCAAACAAAACAAATGCATCCTCTGTCGCCAGTAAAAGCAAAAAAAAATATTCACTGTGGACAGGAAAATGACTTGGGAAAAAATTGAAGTCTTTGAAACACTTTGCCTCAGCTTCCGCTGAATCAATCCATTCTTCACCGGGGCCCAATCATCCGTCTGTCCATCCTGTGCTCACCGCCGCTCATTTCTCTGCGAGTTTTGATCCGAGTTTTGTCTACATGCAAATGTCGCCGATCGAATTATTCAAATATTTTAATTTGTCGGGAGCTCTGATATGCATGCAGCCGTCCGTCCATTCCGCTGACGTCCTCGATAGCATACGCAAATTTTTATGAATTGCTTTCTGATTGCGGCGATTTAGCGATGTTCGCGTCTTTTTTTGTGCTCAGGCTCTGAAAAATTGTATTCAAATTTCGCAGCGAGATAATTTCTGGGATTTTCGGGAATCAATGAATTCCGGCCACTTGTGCCGATGCTCCACATTGAGATGTGAGTTCATTCAACTTTTTTGCTTTCTGTTGGAACAGGGAATACTGATGCTAGATGGAAGAGGGATTTTATTAATGGTCATCACTCATCAGATATGCATAGGGTAAATGTGGAATAGTTGCCCCACTTTTATAATTTCAATTTTTAATCCTGGGCGATAAGTAATTATTATTAACATTTTTAATACACATTATGCTTATTATGTCTATTAATAATTTGATCGCAAAACATTACGGCATATAGCTAATTAAATTATGTCCTTACTTATTAATTTGAATTGATGATTCTAGTAATGAAAAGACGTCTGTTCTGTGGATTTTATGTTCTTTCAGGGAAGTCACCTTGGGCCTCTATTATTTATTATATTTTTTAAAGACGCCTATTTATGTTTCTCATTTACTCAGCGTTTGTTTTTGCAGACGATATGAAAATGTACGCCACGGCTCGAAATTTGTTTGACTCTTATAATGTTATAGGTTGAAATAAATGTTACTCTTGTCTTGGTCTCCTTATACCGTCTTTCACTTCATGCGTATTGGAGTTATTAGTCTTTCACTAAGTTTGCTCTACGTAAATTGAACTGCGATAATAAAACTCGTTTGTACAAGTCCAAGTGCCTTCTTCATGGTCTAGAATTCCTGGAGTGTGAAAAAAAATCGCTGCAGTTTTACTTATATGGAATATTTTATAATACTATATTATGTCTTCGGATTTTCTAAATTTTTTGAATATTTATGCTCCTATAACTTTTATTAGAACTATAGGTACTTTCCTGAAGATTCCTATGCACAGAACTAACTATGGTCTATTTAATGAATTTTATGGTTCGGTAGATTTAGCAAAGAATAAGTTAACTTTTTGTGTTTCCATTAGATATTAGGATAGTTTGTTGTGCCGGCCAGGTAAGTCCGTAACTAAAATTTCAGATCTTTCTCCTCCTATTCACTGTTTCTATGTGTTGGTGGTTTTGCACTTTTCAACTGTTGAGTGCGTTGCGAGAGGCACAAGTGTTGCTGGGAACATGATCTGAGAAATCAGTAGTAAAAAACCATAGAATCGAATATTGGCAGTAGAAATAAAACAATATTGAGCAAAATATAACACACTGATTTCAATATGTAGTTATAAAAAATATGTGCGGGTATTCACAGCATTGGTACATCCAAAAAACGTTTTAATAAACACTAAAGGATAGCAGCTCTCTTCCCCCACCCTGATCATGTCTCTATTTCGTTAACGCGGTCAAACGAAATTACTCTCATCGCGACTAATCACTTCAAAAGTTTAAAGTCAATGCATTGAAAATTAAAATTCAAAGATTTTTTTATTACATTCCACATGAACACAGTTTGTATGTATATGTATATACAGAAATATGTCTGCAATAACAACTGAAGGCATACTCGCCGACAAAGCATATTCGTGTTGCATTATTCTATCTGAAACTACTTCAAATGAGCCGCATTATAAATAGCATCCTAAATTGATTCTAATATGGTCACACGTCAGTCTGCACCTTAGTGCATTTTTAAAAACTTCTATTATTCCCTGGGGGTATGATCTAATTTGCGTTAAATCGAAACAAAGGTAAATCGCACATCTTCCAAAACACCGCACGCCATAATTCCGAAGTGATAATGTATTGGCCAGCATGACAACAAAAGGCAACTTGAACAGCAAAGTCACACCAATTAGTCGCCAGGACCTTATGGGCATCAAATATCTTTCTAATGAAAGATCTTCTTGCCAAAAATTCTTAAGACTGGTCAGCACAGCTTCACAAAGTCTTGAATGTATTGTCCATTGCCAACAGCATCATAATTTTTAACGTCAACGGAACAATAGTGCCAATAAGAGATAGCTTTGTTGTCCGAACACCGGGAGTCTCCGTGTGAGGCTAATAAATTCTGCGTTTTTAACATCAAGCGATTCTTAACCCGGACGTCCGACCAAAGGTACTCAAGGCAATATGAATGGCTGGTCCTAAAGGAGCGGAATACCCTTTGTGCTTATAAGAAGAGCAAGCAAGCAGTTCTATAAAATGGCTGGCCGGAAGTTCATTCCTCGCAAAACTTTTGTGTGGCAAAGTGCATTGGACTGAAGCAGAAATGCGAGTACCTTAGCCATTGACGTCTCGAATATCCCAAAAGCAAAAGCAAAAGCAACAATTTTAGAAATTCCTTTCAGTCGCCGAAGCGCGCAATTAACGCCTTGCTAATCCCCGTAACGTATTACGCAAACAAGGCGTTTATCGCAAAATACCACCGGTGTACTTCTCATCTCAAAACCGATGGCAGGAAATCGAATTAAAAATCACTTCTGCTCGGCAATGGGTTAGAGCTGATCGGCAAATATTGAATTGATCCATTTAACATGAAGTCAAATATTTGCATTCTAACAATATAAGAGCACCCCTTCAGGTTGGAGTGCGTGGGCGTCTTGGGAAGCGGTGGAAACCTGATTCAAGCCTATTGTGGAAGAAAACTGAAAGAAAAAAATATATATACAAACCCGCCACGATGAACATCTGTTTGAGAAAATCAAGAAGTCGGTTTAATGTTTGAAATCCAGCCAACCTTCCCGCTTCCTCGGATTATGATTGGCATGAAATTGCGGGCTACACCCACGACACGCGATAAACTCCTAATAAATTTGCATAAAATTGGTTTCTTTCGCTTTCTTTTTAAAGCGGACGCTTTGCTCCTCCTACTAATTTCAAAAGTGGGTATAATGGGTAATGGGAAATGGTGCCCCTTAGGAAGCCCTGTTATATCTCATTTCCGCTTCAAGGCGTCTTGTATGACAAATTCCCGTCGCCTAGATCGCATAAAAAATTCGAACTTTTTTTAAAGACATGCCGAGGCTATACCTTCTCCTATATGGACGTTTAAAACACGCCGGAATATGATATATATAAATATGTATATAATATTTTCTATTTAGAATAAATTGAAGTGAAGGAGCACATAGCGTATAAAATCCAAAATCTGAAATTGTGTGTTTTGCCGCTAATTTAGCCGGAAATTTTGCTTTTACGGTTTTTCCCTTATTGGCTCTGGAAATTACTTGGTCAAGAACTTCGCAATTTGCTTCCCATGTTTCTTTTGATTGTGTAAATTACAATCCACTTCTGCAAAAACTGGCTAATAAGTATTTCTTCCGCTCATGTGCCCTTAATTAACATAAAGACTATCTACATACTTAGTCGGTACTAGAGGGTGATAAATGGGAACGAGATGTCGGGCGAACTTTTGTTTTTTCGTGAGGTACCACAGGAATCTCTTCTTGGTCCGCTTTTATTCAGCCTTTATATCAATAATCATCCTGATATAGTTGAAGATGTTATTATTCACCTCTACGCTGATGATGTCCTATTGGCCTGCTGGATGATTGCACGTGTCAGTGAATTGCGACTTTGGCAGATTAATGAGTGGTCTGTTGCAAATGTATTATCTCTTAATCCGAACAAGTCGCTGTGTGTTGCGTTTTACGGCTGTTTTTTGGATGCGGCAGACATTCCTCCGATATTTCTGAATAATGTCACAATGCCTGATATGAGAAACGCTACAAACTTTCACAACCAATTCACAACTTGATAAAGAGTTTAAATACTTCAGTAAAATCATTTTTACAACTCACAGTGGAGCAGAATGCCAAATTTGTGGCGAAAAATCCAAAATGCAAAATCAAGCGCATTGGTTTATACTGTTGCTGCTTTGCATCTGTAATACATATATGTATAGCTTTTCGAGAGAGTGAAGCATATAATAAGTGCACACAGTGCAGGCTAATTAAGAAGTTATTCAATTCGTTTTGCTCCATGTAAAATTTTTCCCGGTTTCCCAAGTTTAGATCGGCGGTATTGCACTATCAGCGACGATATTGACCTATTTTTTTTTAATTGGCAGGTGTCCCAGCAGATTAGAAATACTTTTGAGGGAAAGTAAGAATGCTGACACTAATGATGACTTTAATAAACATTTTATGGAGTATCCTACTGCGACAGCTGTAACCCGACCTTCAGAAAATTGGTGGCAAACAGAAGTATAAAGTAATAACTACTGGCATCTTCCACTAAAAGTGACATCTCACTATTTTATGGTGTCCTCGACAGGTATTACTATAAAACGCGAGCAATAACGTGATTCGTTACCCATCGTGGTAGGTAGTTCGGGGCATACCTAGAAATTCCTTTCAAGAAGTCCTCTCCTTTGAGATGCTGATATCTGAAAAGGGACATCCAAGGAATGTTTGCTTGATATAAACACGAATCAACTCGAGCTATTTAGGGTTGTTTCAATTTGTTGTGCCTTCGAGATGGACCCGAAAACATGCCCAAATTAGCTTCCAGCCCATTACGAACGTTATAAATTTCCAACCACCCCAGGAGCCAGTTCGCAGAAGCAGCCTTTTAGTATCGATCGGAAGGCATTCTGGCCATTCAGGCAGACTCCCATCTTGATAGAGCGGCCAAATTGAACCCATTCCTCATATCTAATCAAATTATTTGGTATCTTCGGGTGCAGCATTTAGAAACTGGTTGAACTCAATTTCGAGCCTAAAACCACACCATTTACCCGCAACCGGACGCTTATCTGGAAACAGTGGTGCACCGCTGCCTGCGAAAGAAAAGAGCGCAAAAAAGACCTGAAGGAAGCCTCAAAATCTGGACACTTGCTGCGATGCTTCTGAGGCCGTAATCCCTTCGCAAATGTTAAGACAATGGGCCATAACTCATTCAACCGTTTGCCCCGCTACATCGGCAGCGTTTTTGCAATTGCTTTTGCATCGAGCTATACTTATAATGAAATATCATAATTGACCCCGGGCCTCTGCGATTGTATATCATTTTTTAACCATCGGAAGAGATAAAAATGAGGTGTACATGATGCCATCGATGGCTTAACGAGGCTCAGTGGAGTAAACAGCCCGGCTGGCCGCGCAACCTTCGCGCTTGTTGTACGTGAGAATAATTACTGCATCCTCATTTGGATGAACGAGTCACTTCCATTGAAGAAGTCTATAGAAAATTGGGAGGAAAAAATGCGTTGTTTGTTGAAACAAGTGAACGCGTGCAACGCAAGAAGCCCTGCACAAATTTTTAATGTGAAAACCGGTTAAGTGTGTGTCGAATCTGCTATAAATATAGCACTCCTAGTTTAAACGAATTTTGGCAAATAATTTTTGTTTGTAAATGAATTTTTTCCTGCCAAACATATTCACTCCAAAATATTTATGATTATTAAATTTCACGATTTAACCGAAATATTTAAAAAAATTATTACCCAGGATTTTTAAAGTACTAATGGCACCCCACTCGGCGTGATGCACCAAAATGTTCATATATTCCCCTCTTTGCTCTTATAGGGAACATTTTTGGTTATTGTATTATTTAGTAATATTGAGCCAGTTGTGGTATATGCAAATATTATTGTAATGACTTTCATATTTCTGAACTTATATAATTATATTTTGCGGTTTTAATCGACTGTAGAGTTAACTGGAAACAAAACCAGCAACGACTGACTGTTACACTTAGTAACAAGATCGGTTGGAAAACTAGATTTTAGGTATCAACAAAGATTTTTAGTAACATGTTTTCCCACTACTGGCGCTAATAGCAGAAAGAATTACACAGACACAGTTTAAACTTGTTCAATTCATACTGTCGTAATGCGTGACTTGTATTTCGGCTCAATGTTCAAATATTATTTTAGTCGACTGTTCTAGAGTAATTAAACGAAATTGACGAAGACTAATCGGATTCACCTAACTATATGCCTAGTGTTGTTCTCCGTTAATGTAGTGGTTCACTTGCGGAGCCTCTTACCATCCTATTCAACTTATCCCTACGTACCTCTGCTTTTCCAGATATATGGAAATTGTTTTATGTGATCCCCACTTTCAAGAAATTGAAAAAGAACTCAGTGGAAAACTATAGGTCTATCGCTAAACTATCACCTACACTTTTGTAGTAATGACATACTTCGAAGATTTCTCTTCAAATCTAGAAGACGCCTATGTTTGCTTAATTTACTTAAGTGAGCTGACTGATACGACTGCCGGAAATATCACAACGGACCTTTTGACATGCCTAAATAAATATATATCAAATTTTTCTGGAACAGTGCCTCTGCAGCCAGCCGGAAAAGAGTTCATAATTTGTTGTAGAAAATTTTGTAATAAAATAAATACCGCGAGTTTCACTTTATTTCATTTTCACTTACATAATAAAAAATATCGGAAGCTTTGAAGCGTTCCAGTTCGTGAATAAGTCCAATTCGACCACTGATTATAGTTGTAACAAGCAGAAAAAAACAATAACGCAATAATTACATTTCAATTTTATTTTCCCAATTGCTACATTATTATTTATTGAGCTTTTCCTATTATTTATGCACATATTTTTTGTTAGGACCGTCGACTATTGCTATCTACCTTACTATTCTTCTTTCCAACTAAATAACACATAGCAAGCATTGACTATCTAATAAAATTCGAACAAATGTTGTTTACTTGACAGAGAAAATTCGCAGTAGGTACCGTAATTTTAAATTAAAAAGTTTTTAGTGCAATTTCCATCGCCATAGGACAAAAAACCATAAAAAAGTAATGATTCGGCTACATAGGATCACATCCACAATACACAGTTTTTTCTTGAGACATTACCACCTAATAATCGTTTTATCAATAAGTTTAGCAGCGACGACTGGCTTCTTTCACATTCACTGGAAATACCGAAATCGGGACTTCATCTTTTGGATAAACACCATCCACGGGCTGTACAGGCAGTACGAATACCTATTTCTCTTGACGACAGCAGCTGTTCTGCTTATCAAAGTCTTAATTGCCGCCTTCCTGTTCGCTATCAACGTTGGCCCCATGGACTGGTTCGAGGACTTGACGCGGTTGGAGGTTAAGAAGCGATACAGCGACTTTCTGTTTATGCGGCTCGTGTCGGAGATAAGCAAAATCAAGGAGCGGGAACTGAAGGATAAGACAATAATATCAATGGCGAGCTTCATTAAAGCCCATGAAGACATACAGGAAAAAATCGCCAAGTTCCGCAAGGATGCTCGAAAGCTGTTCACGCCCAACGAGATCGAAATGTCGCTGCCAGTAGACGAGGTCTATGACACAGACAGCGAATTGATTGACAAAAAATTCAAACACATCAAGTTAGGCGAGGATGCCCTCAGGGAATTGATAAATCCATAAATTACACCAAATATATTTTATAGACCAATTCTTAAATTTACATTTTTTGATAACGAACTTATTTATATAAAGATTTAATAAACCTGTTAAGGTACGAATATTTTTAATTTCGCAGTTTTCACCATTAAAGGTTCGACATTAATGCTGATTATTTATTTATTTGTTTATATATTCTGAAGTTGGATCATGCCAACTATTCTACATATATCTAAAATTTTTAGGTTACGTCTCGATAATTTAATCGACGTTTGTATAAGTTGTCGTGTTATCAAATATATTCGTATTATAGTGATATGGACAAGTGGGGAACCGTATTTCCTAGAGAAGTAGGTACGGCGAATTATATAGTTTGTCGGTCTTCTCGTGCACTAGTTACAGGAACAGAGACTTCAGGACTACAACGCTACAAGAGTTAGCGAACTTTATGATTATACATAAAAGCCATTGCCACAAAAAAAATTTCTCGTCACATCTGAAAATTTAACAATCACATTAAATGAGATGTTTTTAGCTTCTTAGTTGAAACAACCCTTAACGTATAACCAGTTTGCCAGTTTACCTTCATTTGCTCATTAACTAATCACAATAGACTGGCCAAATTAATGAGACCGTGTAAGCGCTGCTTTGTAGTAATGCCAACATTAAAAATTGAACTTGAAATGATAATTTTATTTCACGTTTCTTGTGAACAATTTCTGATATCTCAAGCCGCATTTTATTAGCGCTGCTGGTACTTCAAAATTTGTCGCTTATTTTAATTAAACCAACCTTACCTACAAAGTTTGCTCTTACAAATTCGTCACTGAAATTTATAAAGTCAATAGAAAAATATGTTTTCGTTATATTGAAAAGAGAAAGATATTCGAGGTGGTCCCTCTATTTTCACAGCCATTTGACTGTCATGGACAGTCCATTAGTTTATATTTCAGTGGCTTGATCTGATTAAATTATTGGATTAATTATTTGGCGCAAATTGGGTATGATGGGTACAATAGTTTTTGCCTTGGGTAACAATTCATAAATTTCAAGTCAATGCAAAATTTGCTCCCAAACCTGATCTGAATCAGATTGTGAACAGAACACAGCTTTGATTCGCAGTCCCTAAAAATCAGATTTTCACTCAGTGTGAATAATTGCACCTTCAGGAGAATACCATTTTTACAGACTAACGTATGTAAAACTTATTACAATTTATTTGAACCTACTAATCGTATATATCGATATGTTAATAAGAATGCTCATTTGTGTGATGTCTGTGCAAGCATGCATGTCATTAATAATAAATTGTTTTGTCGTCGTGCATTTGGATTGTTTAATTTTCTATGGTTTGGGACAAGTCCCAAGCTCTAGCTTTTATCTGGGTTGTTTAAAGCTTGGACTAAAGATGAAGCTAAGATGACAACGGTTCGAATTATAAAGTAAATGCAATGGAACAAGTTTTTTGATAATGGAATTTGATTTGAAACTCTCAAAAGACACCAAAATAATCTTCAAATGTGCTTAATTATACTAACAGTTTGTTTAAATTAAACAAATAACTCACCTTTTGTTTAAACTGAACATAGTAGAAGCGTTATACATTAGTCGGTATTTCTATTCATTATAATGAAGTATGCTGTATGTTAGGTTGATCTCAAACAGTAGGTACTTGAAGAAAGAATTTTTTTGAATTAATTGAAGGTGATTAACATACTTTGGACAATCCTTATGAGGAATTTAGTATCAATCAGGTGAGGACTTCATTTAACCCAAAACTAAGCCATTGAACACTTTTTAGGTTTTTTCTCTTTCTGGGTTGATCACCAGTAATGTGACACCTTATTTATACGGTGCTCCGTTCAAAAGGAAATCTGTTATTGTTGCATAAAAAAAAATTCAGAAGAAAAAATTAGACAGTACGCACGTATAGAATTAAAAGACGCTTCTTTCGTTCTTCATATCAGAACTGCGCTGAAGTCTATAGGAAAATTGCACATGCCCATAGGTGCCTATCAATCGGTAGCAATAGGAGCAACAACCGCACCCAGAGCAAATCATTCTGAATAGCACACAATGGACGATGTTATACCGTAAAATTCCTAATAGGGATCAATTTGCTCCAAGCCACCTCGAAACTACCACTTTCCTTCGTCTAGGCCGCCCAAGCATGAAGCCAGTCGCGGCTATCAAATATCACATAATTCCGCTTATCATCTTTATCCACGCGACTGCCACACGAGAGTCTGTGCCCCGCGGATAAGAAGACCAGCAACGAACTTTTGAGCCCCGATCGTGACTGGGGCCTGCGCGCAACACTTAGCCGCAACATAACACGAGCAAAAGATCTCGCCGAGACCATCGACCAGACTCGGCTGGAATTTTTGTTGCCGGAGTGCTCAACATTGTCTTAACTTTGCGGCGAAGGGCCCTCGATAACATGTTTCAGTTATAATTAAAAAATTGCCAACAATTCCCCGCTGAAATTCTACTGAGGAGTTGCAACAGGCTAAGTGCCTCCTCGCGCAGCCCTACCCTCAAGTGGTCTGCTGCTATTAATGTCGTCGTCAAGTAGTCAAAAGCACTTAAGTTGCGCTTTAAGATGAGGGCGAAAGAATGGTCGCGAGGCCCCTGGCCGGGTCGGGAACGCTGCTACCTCCATTCATATTCCGAATACCCGCATATGTGCTCAGTGCAGCATCGAATTGCCTCCTTCGTGCAGATTTATTAATAGAACCGATATCGTTTCCAGGCGGAATCGGCACTAGTCGCGGTTAATTCCCGCGATAAGGCTCGGTCGATCGGCTCCTCTTTTGTTTTTTTTATATGATTTATTGGAACCTCTTGTAATTGGAAGATGATCCGAAATTGGCCAACCGGCCGCGGCTGCAGTTTATTTGCTCGCGGTGTGACTCGAGCGGCCTTCGCAGCAAAGCCAACTAATTTCACGGTCATTACATGCAAATTCATTATGTTCTATTTCCGTCATTTCTTCCAAATTATGGCCGCTTTCGGAAGCAAATTCGCCTTAATTCGGAGCTACGGAACCGTTTGCGCTTTTATGTAAATATCAGCGGCAATTTCGATTACGACAATTTCTTACGCATGCACTCCGGCTGTTATCGCGGGGAATGGGTATGATGATGGCCACTTCTGAGCAGAAGCCAAATGACAAGGACGACCACCCAGCGAGCCGATTTCTTGACCAGCCCCGGCCGTCGCTCTTCGTACTGAGCAATCAGCACTCCCAGCAATTTACTTGAACTAAACCGACGATGCATCATTCATCATATCTCTGGAAGATATCCTCCTCAGCCCGGCGAAATTCTGCTACTCGTCCAGCGCCCGCTGCCGCCGCCGCGGACGGAACAGGTATACCATACATATATCGGCCGATGCCTGAATGGGTCGAAATGTGCAGAAGATACTTTTGGTGGCAGTTTCCTAAATGACATAATTGGACGAACACTGTTGATCACCCCCGGGGCAATTATATTTCAATCAGAGGGAACAAGCGCCTTGTTACAATGATATCATCAGTTTTTATGCGCGCTTTGGCAGCATCCCTGCAAAAATGGCTGCTGCGGAAGTGGCCGATTTTATCTTTAATCGAGGAACTGCCCAAAATTGTGTGCCTACAGGGAGTTCCCCTTAATGGTAGTTATGGCAAATTTGACGATTTTTTAAATGAAAATTGAAAAGGAGCAATACGATGCCGCTGCTTTTTTGCAAGTAATTTTGAAGGAGTATTGGTATGGAAGCTATTCGCACATAGGTAAAAGTAGCGAAGAAGTATTAATACCTGGGGGCACTCTCACCAAGTTTGGAGAAAGTGGCACTACCGCACCATCCTTTTCTCGGACCTATTCGACGTATTTTTTTATTGCCACCGTTTATTTAACTTGTCTTGTCAGTATGTTTGGGTCAAGTCTTGCAATCAGAATTTCAATTAGTTCTAATTAAGCTACAGCTTTCAAATTTTCCACACGTACATAAATCCGGTGACAATGAAATATAGTATATCTAATATTGTTCTAAATTCAGGACGCCCCAAGATGGCGGATCACCTTTTTCTTCACAACACTTTAATATGAATATCAAATGAAACGGTATGACGACGAGGAGAATGCGATTATGTTAGTTATGTGGCGTTTTTCTAAAACCAATATGGGACGGACGGCCCAAGGTAGGGTAGCGAATTTTTCTTTATTTTTGATTTAAAAACTTGTTTACAAATAAAATTATGTTTTTTACAGTGATAATTAAGTCCTCATATCTTTGAACAGTATAACAATAAATGAATCCAATTTTCGAGAGGTTACCGAGCAAGTAACGCACCAAAATTGATTCTCATATACTCGTACATACCCATAATCAACTTTATGATGGTCAGTCTAGATTCAGGAAGAATCTTTAAATAATGTAATTGGGCATTTCTCCACTAATTGGAAAATCGTAATACCAGGCAGATTTCATATTATTGGTGTTGTTGTTACTGGGTTAATATGATTCTGCTCGCTTAAAATAAATTGATATGGGTCGACTACATCAAGAAAAATGCCGAAAATTTTGCGGTAGATGCACTTTCCTAACAAGTTGTGGGTGACTGTTTTATGGAACACACACAACCTCTCCCGGGAGAATTCATCAACAACAATTAAAAATAATTTCATTACATTGCGTGGTGTGTTTTATTGGAAGGCGGACGTGGTTTTCAGTGTCGGAAGTGTTTTTCGATTTATTTCGATATTTCAAGAATTTTAAATATGTGCGTAGGTTTATGTGCAAAAAAGTTATTAAAATAGAAATATGTATTGACATTTTTTAAAACCTTTTAATTTATTAAAATTTCAGGGAGCATCACAGTGAAAATAAACAAAATTCTATTTGCATACTTCGAGTCGCAGCCACTATATTGTCTAGTAACCGTAAGCATGATTCAAGTTGTAGCAACTGCAATTCCTAATATGGTCTATTATTTATGGTTCAAGCATTCTCTGTGTGAGAATGACCATTTTGTGTTGCCACATGCAATTCAGCGCATAGGTACAGATTTCTGAAGTGATTGACTTTTCACAACTGCATTGCTAATAATGTTTACAGATGTAATTTGTAAAAATAATTTACCCTCTTAAAATACTGTTCCCTAAATTTTAGAAGACTTAACTTCAAAAAAAGTTTAACAAAAAATGTTGAACCGTGATTACATTTGCATATTACTTCCTTCAAAGTGTTGACGGAATGAGTTAGTTCGGAATTTGTCCTGTACCTAAAAAGCCATAGGTCAACTTTAACTGTCACCCCAGAAAAAACCTTCCGCTGTAACTTCAAGGTTAGGATCAAAGTAGATACCGCCCGAAGAAAATCAGGGATGAATCGGGTCCATCCCAGCAGCAAGTGGTCAATTAAATTTCTAATTAAAACTTGCTTAACAACAAATTGCCACTATTCACTTGTCCGGAAAGATTATTCTAAAAAATGGACCCTCTTGATTCCCGCAAATCGCCAATGTACACACCCAGTGCACCGCAGTGGAAACACAGCTCATTCCAATATATTCGCTACTCCATCCCGTGACATGCATAACTTATGGCCACGAGTAGCGCTTAAGAGGCGCGGCAATTATGGAGCCCCTGGACCTGATTATTATTAATTGAGTTAATTGCGTCGCGCTACTTTTACTTTTTGCAGGCATTAAAATAAAATGTACAATTTACGAGTCCAAAATGTTTTCCCTAATTAAAACGTTAAGGTATGGTGCTCCGCAACGATAAACAAATTATGCGCGGATTCAGATTCCTCGTCGTCGTCGGCGGCAGCGGTAGCGCGGATCGAAACACCTTAATAAAAAATGATGCCAACCGTATTTGAAGTCCAGGACGCGTTCTTGGCGATGTTTTAAACATAACTACTTAAAGGGGAGAAATTTTCAGGAGGTGATTATCGCTCATTATTGTTGCGGCATGCGGCTAATGTCCTTATTACATTCGGCGTGCACCGCGGCTAACGGTAGTGCTTTGCATTTTTGAGTTTTGTTTATTGGCCGGTTATGAAATCGAGTTAATTTTTCTCATTTCTTATCGCTACGCAAGTTCTCGTGAAGTCTTTATTTCGCGTTCCTTGGTCTTTTGCCCGATCAACTCGTTACTGACAAATTAAAGCTGACAGTTATGTTGGAGCAGCTCGCAAAAAAATAACCCTCAATTTCTCATTATCGTCTGGCGAAACACCGAAGATAATTTGAATTTTCAGCCGCCCAGAACTTTGGGACTGTCTGGACCCCCTTCAACACGTTTGGCGAATTTTTAAGCCTCGGCATTCCAAGTGCGCCATTTTGGCATGCCTTTAAATCAATAAACAAAAGTGCGATCGTTCTGTGTGACAGATTCGAATGAAAGGGCACCGCCGGCACCTGCACTGTTTGCTCTACTCTTGGCCTGGTGCCGATGCCGACTCCTGGCGCCAAGAAGTATTGTCTTAGCAAATCTTTGATGTCCTTTTTACGGCCGTGCTATCTGCCCTGTGACGGCATGTTCTTTGCACAAGTGCGGTTGATAACGAAGGAGTCCTTATCTTGTCCAACAAGTAGTTCGCAGTGAGCACATGTTATCGGCACGCAGTTGCTTTGTTGGGCCTACTGATCTCAAGTTTTTTAATAAGTTAATTACCTCTGAGGACACAACAATGTCTCCTCGCTTCGGGGAAAACGCAAAGAGGGATCATCATAAATTTCGTGTTCTTAAGATAATACATTGATTTATGAATATGAACCGTTTAAAACCTTGCTATTAGAGATCAAGCCGCAGCGATGAAGATATGCGATCCGGTTGCAGGCCGCACTACTCTTAACAATAAAAAAATTAAACTATCTTCAAAATTTCGTAATTCTCTGACACAAATAAAAAGAAATAAAAACGTAAAAAACAAAGAAAAACATCGGGACTTTGTTCAACTTCCGGGCGAATTTAATATCGCCGAAATAAATGGCTTATGCGGCGCGGCGCATTTCCTGCTTAGAGTACAAGCCGGATCCCCCGCTCTTCCTGTTTTTGATAATTTCCCGAAGCCAGTTCGGCAAAATCCTCAACAAATTTTATTTGTTTACCTTAAATCCTTTGCAGTAAACAAGGCGAAGTCAAATAACCGGAAGGTTAACCTTTGGGCTGGTGCTTGCTAAAGTAAGCAGAGACGCGCAAGAGATTCGAATCTTAAATTGTCGAAGGTTGTCATCGCAAGGTACTTGTCGTGCGACCTTTGATCCAAGTCTTTTTCGGCATTTTTTTGCCATTTTTTTATATGACCAGGCTTGGGAAACAGTAGTTTGAAGTAATTTATGTCCCTTTCAGAATTTCTCAATAATGAGAAAAAAAATATTCCTTTGGTAGCATTGCTGAAATATCGAAGTGAAGTGCTAGGATATATATGTTATATGTAAGTTAGAATAAGTTAAGAGATTACGTTTGTTTGAAATCGTGGAAGAGGTGGCAAGTGGCCGTGTGTGTGTATTCGTACCACAAATGCTACAAAATTGATGAACCGCAACTATTTTTGCTTTCGATTGATGGTTTCCTATACTGTCATTTTTAAAAAAATGTCTCTTCTTAAATATTCAAAATGTTTAAAAAAATTCAAACAAAAGTTGTGTGTGTGTTTGTTTTCCAGCGGACTCACTAATTGATCCAGATCAATTACTGGATTAGGGATTTTGGGTTTGAAAACTTGAATACGTGACCTCTGTTAGAATATGTTAAAACTATTCTCCCGTATCTTTGATGCAGAACCGGATAGATATGTGGATCAATTCATTTTTTTTGTTTTCCCTTCCAAACCAATATTTACCGAGGTAATGGACTTCACCTCTATAATTAAATATGGTGTCTATCCCTCCCCGGAATCCGCCCATGCCCACCATTAAAATTTCGCTGGATTCCGCGGGGGTGATAGATCTCACCTAGACTCAACGCAATGACATCAAACTTACGCCAAACAACTACTATCCTAATATGCTTTCCCAGAATACCACCAGTGAAAAACCGCCACGCCACCACTGTAGGTACAGTCACTAGCTAAAATAAAAGAATCCTCAAAAATTTCCTACAATTCATGTTTTTTCCAAATTTGTCTACAAAATTTATGTAATCAATACACCCTTTTTTTATTTTATTGCTCATCTTGTTGCTTTCCAAAGAGTGTAGCTATCCAAATAGAGAAATAATATACAAACTCATACGCAAAAAATCTTTAAAAAAATCATGAGCATAATATACAGGTCTGTCATAATTATATTAATTGATAAGATGATACCAAATATTATCCTTTTGTTGCTATATTGTTCCATTTACTTGAAAATTTTGACATTATTTATAATGTTAATTGTGTAGTATCGTTTGTGATCTAGGGTTAAAATTGAATTAACATTTAGTTCTGTTAACGAAAAGACTTTTTTTTATAACCAAGCGAGTCGTCCAGGTACGCCAGGTGCCTTTCGAAAGCAACGCAACCTATAATATCTACTAAGCTTCCCCTTAACGAGGCAGCCCTCGGCGTGTGCTGTTGAACCTTAGTTTAGCGAAAATACTTACTCCAACACTTTTTCGCATACCTAATCGATCACTTAGCTTCCTAAAAGCAAAGTTTTATTTTTATTTTCCTAAAAACAATTGGAGGAAATATAATTAACAATAAGAGTACGTTTTGAAATAAAAGCCATCATTAAATCACACACGTGCAGCATGCAAGATTAAAAGTATTTAAAGTGGAAAAACTTATCCTTTTATATCCAATTTATGGTAAAAATTGCAAAGAAAAAACTTCTTTCAGAAGAGCAATGCCCTTAGCAGACGATTTTAGTATAAAGAGCATCTCCTAAATAAATTCTCTTAGAACGGTCGAAGTGAATGCAACTATTATACTTTTTTCGGGCGATTTATTGCGAATGGTAACAGGACATATCTAACTCACGCCCTTTTCAGCAAACCTACGAAGGAAAAACATTAATTTTCCTAAGAAAGCGAAATCGGCTAAGAAACAGAGTCAGAGCAAAGAAATTCCAAAGCAGTGCACATCGTCCTATTCATGCCCTTTCTTGTGCCTTGGAAAAATATTAGCACAAGACTTTTTTGAGATCTTGTCAGAAAAATCAACTGGCTTTGTTACCGCCTCAATTGGAACTCGCTGAAGGATGTTACGGAGCTCATTGATCCTTGGTGCAGACAGGATTGCGCAAATATACTGAGCTCCTTCGTATATTGTCTTCGTCCAGCTCATATTTGTACAAACCGCAAATACACGAAGCCCAACAATACGAAAGGTAAACACTGCCTGCAATCTTTTCATGCACAATGACCATTCCTAACAACTGCAGCCGTTCCCGTCACACCGCGCCAACGGAGACTGCTCATAGTGATTTTTTTTCATCTACCTGAATCTAATTTATCGCTCATTTGTCATATGTCACCGACGACAAATCCTGAAAAATGTCGACATTTTTGATCCCCCAAAATTCCTGTGTTAGGATCTCGTCCCAACGAGGAAGGGTTTTTTATCAAGTTATTTATAAGATGCGATTTTTATAAAGTTTTGCACCCTTTCTGGGACGAACAGTCTTCTACTATATCATTTTGAAAAAATCTCAGGGATGCTACTGCCTACCTCCCATACGGATCTCGGTTAAGTAGAGCAATTTACCTTACGATCACGTTTTCGGCTCGCCTTCAAGCCTTTTGCACCCTTTACGTAAAAAAAGGTCGACTGCAGTGAAACTAGTTTTGTGCACACTTAAAAGGTTGGTTCCTGTTTATCCTGATCCTCTCCGCAGCCGCAATATCAGATGGGTTTCTATTTTAATTTTTTTTTATTTGAGCAAGTTTTTGTGGGTTTTAATCTTGGGATTTATGGAAGCCCTGGCGTTAGGTAAACCAACCCTTTTAGGTTAAATACTCCGTTTTGCCAAGAAGGTCATTCACATGATCCACCTCTGAGATTTCCCAGGCAAGAGCCATTTCAGTTTCTTAAAGACATGAAAGTACTTTAGGAATCTTCACTCTGTTAAGTCTCGTTTGTGGGAACCTGCACAAGAGGATTTTGCAAAATTTCGACAAAAAGGAGTTTTTCATGTTTTCTTGTTCAATAAGCCGCAAACAGAAATCATCGTAATTGGGAATGAATTGCAAGCTCTTCATGATCTCTGTCAGCTCTCAGAAATGTGAGCGATAAGAGTTTTCCCTGACAAATCTTTATGAAATTCCGCACTTGGTTCATCCTTACCTGCTGGGGTTTTTGTGATCTTTTTTCTTTGCAATAAAGCAATGGGTTTCTTGCTCGATCTACTTATTTTCAACAATTCACACTACTCTGATTTAAGATATCTCTTGCGTCAGTATTATATGAACAGACGGTAAAATGTTGGTGAAGTTTTGGATTATGCCAATTGGGTAATAGTATTTCATGTTTCAAAGTTTTGCTGCAGTGCAAACGGCAACTTGAAGAAAAGATAATGTCCTCCAATACTAATGTGAAATAAAAAAAGAACTGGACTGAGCCAAACAAATTAACAAAAATTGCTGCTTTGCGATACTAGAGGCATGTTCAACATATAATGTGTGTATGGTGGGTAACTCTACCCACTCGAAAAATTTCGTGTGGATCAAATAATAACTCAACATTTGACGGCATTTTTAGAGAAAATGTTTTACGATGCAACGGTTGCCTCCCCGTCTATTAGAATTCGCGCTGTGCCACCGACTTATGTCAATTGCAATCGTGGAACGTTTGGTTATTCGCGAAGAGGACTTTATGCCCTTTACATTGCACTATGTTTCAATTCGTTATCACATGACGGAAATATGTGTCGAGGATTTGCGTAAGATAAGAGGAGGCACAGGTACGGTTTTGTGTTCTATTAATCAATCGACATTCGATGGCATGATTCTTATCTCCGCGATATTTGGGCAAAATACCGAACCAGAAGTGCCATTGTTCTCTACAGTAGGATTCTCAAAGGGCAGTACGCTGGTGCAGCAATTGTCACTAATCAGATCGAGCCTCGCGGTATGCACATAATTAATTTGTACCAGGGAACAGAAGAAAAGAGCATCAACAGTTCTGTTAAATAATCTGTATACCAAATATCGAACAAAAATACGCGGAGTATATGTACATGACGCCGGTGAACTCTGTAATATGGATTTCGAGTCAAAACATGGCATCAATGACAACATTTTTCCGTCGTTTTGGCGTCGACTTTTTGAGTTTTTGACTTTCGACCAAAATTAGTTGACCATCTTGGAGACGACATCCTAAATTTATTTTATAAAACAATTTTTAAAGTATGTGCCACGGAACGAAATGGTAATTCTCACATCGAATGTGGAAGTGGGTAAAAACTAGATTGCAATATTTTACCCGAACCAATCAACAAATCAGGTGCGAAGAGAAATAATGACTTATCAAAATGATTTCGGTCTTAAATATAATACTAAAAAAAGAAAAAAAAAACTCACAAGAGTGCAAATACCATGTTACCATAAGTAGTATTAGGAGGATTTAAAATGTTGTGTTTAAAAAACAAAGTTGCTGAATTTCCAATTTTACTATACTTTTTACTAACATTCTTCCTCTTACCTTTCTTTTAAATAACACTTAAAGTTCATACAGCGAAACTCTAAATAGATATTCCTATGTATGAATCCCATACGCTGCACTGTATGCGATAACCCAGAGGAAATGAAATGGTTTTAACGAAAACCATTTTCAGCTAAATCTTGCATCGCTTCGTGCCACATGTTAGAGCGCCCTTTTTGATTTATTAATTCCTCGACAAATTCCACCAGTATACGGACAAGCGCAGTGGCTAGACAGAAGCAGGCTAATATAGATTGAGATTTTGACACCTCCCAAGCGATGCCCGTAACTCAATGTCAGCCGCAAACGAAGTGCATATGTGGACATCCTTCGCACATCCTCTCTCTATGTGCCACTTGATGGTGATGCCCTGTGCCGATGCTCCAATTTCGACGAGACAGCACACGTGTACGCGACACTTTTAATATCCTTGACGAAAATTTCTCCATAACTGAATGTTCGTGTAGACGACAACGGCTACCTTCCTATTGCCAGATTCTGGCCATATGTGCGCGATACGTCCGTCGCTCCTAATGCCGATCCATGATACCCACTTTTCCCGGTTTCGACATGGACAAACACTTGGCGAGCAATTAGCTCTGAAATCAGAGATCGGTCATAAATTGAAGTGGATCCTTTTTGAAACGCCACGAACCGAGTGCTGAAGTAAGTGCGTGCTCTGATGTTCGGCGAATCCGCTTTCGGAAAATCGGGAACATATGGCACAGAAGCTGCGAAGATTAATACACATAAACCGCCGCCGCGAGCACGTCATTATTGCAAGAAATTGAATGCAACATTGCACGAAAAATAAGTAAACAAAAATTCCTCCCATATCGGCAGTTCGCTACATTTCCAACGCTATTCACGAAAGGATAATTGATCTTGATCAGATCCAGGGAAAATGGCATGTGATGTTGACATGCCCATGTGTGCAGACGTGGGGTGGTGCAACTGAAATAATTCGCGTCCCGTCACGTCCGATAAGGACTCTCTTGAAGCCTACCGTTATTCGGTTTTAGCCAGAGGGGGAATTTGCAAGTTGAAGACAATAATCAGGGAGGGAGATTGGAACGTGTAGGTTCCTTTGGAAACTCGACTCCGTAGGGATCTGATTTTTCGAGGATTTTCATTTCAAGGGTGAATTACGACACATTCAGTGATCGAGGGAGAGGCTGTCATACAAAAGGGCTTTTGTTCGCTTATGATTCAATTGTTCCGATAGTTGGAATTAGTACACTGTTAAATTTAGCAGGCATTTTGTTTTGAATATGGGAAACAGCTTTGGGTATATTCTGTGCCTTCAGTGCAATGTGGGCGAAAAAATTTGAAAGTGTTTTCTTTACAATATTTTGAAATGCTCGTACTTCCAATCTCCAAGTTTGTGAATAAATGAGATCAGGACGTCAGATGTCAAATGCTATCATTGGGTCTTAAGTCTTTATAAATTGGACACCTGTTTGGTGTGGTCTACTTTCTAAAGAAATAATAATCTCTGCCTCACATTACTTTTGCAAGTGGTTTTACCTAAACGACTATTTGAAGTAAGTCTAGATTTAGGTAATGCATATACACATATACAATATTACCGATCACAGTTCGATCGATCGATCTGCAAAAGTTTTAGGTTAATTCTCTCTCTCTCAAAATAATAAGAAGCTTTCCGGAAAGATAAAAATTTGCCTGGATCAAAGACTAAACTAAATATAATGTCATACCCCTTGAGTCTTGACACTGGACACATTTTATCAATATTTTCAATAACATTTTCAAATTGGAATTATTATTATAGATCCATGCTTTTACATAGCACTTACACAAGCACAATGATACTTACAATTATAATAAAAAAATAATAATAAAACATTAAAATCAGTAACCTTTTTGTAATGTGAGTATCAATCCAGTAATTTCGTAATGTTTTCTGATTGCGTATATTAACGATTCTGTTACATACTACATAAACAGAACTACTTACTAATAACTTTCTTGTACAACGAAATATAAGAAGTATAGCGATGAGATGGCAAGTGATTTTTTTATAGTCATATTTAACGAACAGTGGAGTTAACTGTAGAAATTTGAGGGCGAATATTCATTTTCCTCAACAGCTATCAAGCTCATAAAAAGTTATTTAAGTGGACGATGTCAATATGTAAGATTTTTCAATAGCTTATCCCACACAGAACGCATACTCAAAGGTGTGCCCCAAAGCTCAATCATAGGCCCACTACTATTCTGCCTTTACATCAATAACCTCCCGCATTTGATATAAGATGTCTCTGTGCATCTGTACGCTGATGATGTACAGATTTATCTGCGTCATCCTACAGGTTTGCTTGTGGACTGTATAAGCCGTGTCAATGGCGACTTACTTCGAATACATGACTGGAGTTTGATCAACGCTTTAGTGATAAATCCGTCCAAATTTTGTGCTCTTGCAATATACAGAAATGGTATAGCCATATATCTCGTCACGCCAGTTCACTCCTTGAGATCCCACTGCATACCTTATTAGCGCAGGCTTAAATTCTAGCACGGGGTAGTATATTTTTACATTTTATCTTTTATTTTTAATCTGTAATTTTTTTTCTTTTTGAATTATTCCATTCATCATCATAATCAAGTTTTACTTTTATTCGTAGTTCATCCAAAAAAATCTTTTTATGGTTCAGGTGGCATAAAAATTGGTTATAAAAGAGGTTACCTTTGTACTCAAAGAAATATACAATTATTATTATTATTGTTATGTTAAAGTTTAGCGTTGATTTGTTTGCCCATGAAGACGATCTCCGACTGCGTTATTAAAAATTTATTGAAAATTGAAATCGGATATTAGTTAATTGAATACACAATGGCTGAGGTTGATTTAAGTAATAGATTAATTAAACATGTTATGTATGTATGTCATAATAAGATTATCTTTAGACAATCTCATTTTATTTCATATTATTTTTAGTTCGTAGGATAAATAAATCAAAAAATATATTCTGAAATTCGCGATTTTATCGAACAAATACGCTCGTACATATAAATATTCCTCCCCTAAATATTTTAACAGTGTAAATCAGCATAATTTCAATGTCGAACCAGTCGCGTGGAGTAAGCGTGGCATGCGCCAACAATAGGAATTCAAAACTACCTCACTTCTGAATGCGTTGACGAAAAAGCGAAAGAAGCAAAAAAAAATATATTTCGCTTCATCCCCTTCCAGTCGCACCCTCCTTTATCCAGTGGCTATCTATCCAACGCCGACTGTGAAGGCACACTATAAAACCTAAACAAAAACCTCCAGAAAAGGTTCAGGTCCCTTCGTGTCCCCTTGTATATTTTCAGGGATTTTAATGAAAACGCGATTCACTGGCTAAGCCGCGCCGTCCCGGCCTCGGCCATCGAAACATCTGCTCATGCCCGTGCGTCTAATAATTTATTAGGGTGCAGTTGTATAAGTGAAATTTAATCAAAGCTCGTCGCACAGGGCTAAGGGCTCAGTCACTTTTTAGCGCTGGAGTCTCACTGTCAGCGAATATCCTTTTTGAATCGAGTTCGCAGAGGCTTTCCGACCCGGGATTACAGGAGGCGGCACACCAACAATGCCCAACCCGGAATAAGCTAATTCTGCCACCCCAGTCATTCAGGAACAGATATGCTAATGGTCTGCGACCGAATTCGGCAACGTGTATAGAAATTTTCATTAAAGCCTGTTGCACCAATTTCGAGAAATTTGCATAAAATCTTGTCCGTGACGGTGCGCGTGGAATTAATCCTGAATTGACATGAAAGTGTGAATTAAGACAGGTGGCCACGTCCGGTGACATGTTAACTGGGAGGAATTTATGAAAACTATAATGAGGTTGAGGTAATTTCGTTGTGCCTGATCACAATAATTTAGCTCTCTTTGCAACGGCGATTAAGCTGCAGTTTGTGATTTTGGTAATCATAATTTGTATCGGCCGCATTCTTTAAAGAAGATGACTATAGTACGTCCTAAATTTAAATATCCAATTTCCTGTTTGGCCTTAGATTGAATAATGAGCCCTGTGCTGCATCTCCTCTTAATTACTCAAGTAAACTCCTTCAAACAGTTCGAACAACGCAATTATCAACCTTCTCCGTGGGAACCTGCCATTAGATTTTTTAAACCTTTTTTTCAGGCTATTACTTAACGAAAGTTTCATATTAACCAAAAATTTTATAATTAAAATTCAAAACGATGTACGCTATCTAGTCAATGAATTTACACCGGCGAGCTAATAATTTCAAATCGATTTCCACGACATATGGGTCATAAAATTTAAATTTATTTGTAGTTACCCAGCCCTCTTATCTTATCGCAAGATCTAAACTGTTCTCATCTTTATGATATCATTTTTCATCTCATCATGCTCCGCATCTGTAAGTTTTTATTTTTTCTCTTGCCCCAATTGCTTGAGACCTGACGCACACTGAGACTTTTAGTAGTGCGACAAAGTGATGAAGTCGGTAGGCGCCAATGTCTATGTGTTCTATGGAGATTATAGCCATTAGGAATTTCTTTGGAATAAATGGTTTGAACAGCATTTATTATGATTCTTCCACCTTTTGACAACAACAAGGCATTATATTAGACTTAGACCGACCTTCCAGTCTGGTTTAAACTACAGCTTCCGAAATATTCATTCTGAAACAAGGGTGACAAAAACTATCTAATTACTAACAGTTGTAACATATTAAACTTTCCAAAATATAATTCCCATTTTTCACAAAATGTTTGCGCTTCTTAGCCATGAAAACTTCATGTTCCAAAATTATTTTAAATTCTATAAGTTCAACTACAAACTAGTACTGTTCTTCAAATGTGTGCTCAATTTCGTTAATGCACCATTTAAATATGCAGCCAAATTTTTATTCTATTGATGATAACAAATTTTGCGAAGCAGCACACTTTGTTTTTATTTATTTTTTCAAAAATGGCGGGGTTAGGTTGCTGGACGTCTTCACGAAATACATAATATCTCAATATGTTCTGGTTTCTAAAAAAAATTAAAAAACCGTTTCCTTAAATCAGGTAAAATTGTCGCTACCGTGAACCGTAGCCGTTGTTGTTTATTGCTGGTCATTTGAAGATACGATTTTCCACAATGTCTTCAATGTAGTAGGTGTCTTAAATTCCATAGGTAGGTATAATGAGAATTTTTAGATAGTGGATTCTGGCAAGTGGATATGGATGTGGAAACTTCATAACAATTTTCATAAAATAATGTCGCCATTAAAACCTGGAATGGTTCTATGGTAAAAAATAAACAACATCGAATTTTAAAGAATTATCTTTCTTAACGTATTTCGATCTTTAAGTTTCGATGCAAAAGTAATTTAACAAAAAAAAGTTCACAGGCTATTAAGCAAAGTATTATAAATATTGAAACCAAAAAGATTAAAAAATATTTGAGTTGTCATAAAAAAAGTTTCGAGTAAAATGAGATATTTTGATATTCAATAAACCTATCCACTTTGTAAAATTTCTAGCGGGAGATATGCAGCCCCTTAAGGGGTAAGACCACTCTAGAGCAAAAACAAGGCGATATTTTGAGAATTTGTTTTTAGTTAAATAATGAAATAAATCGCAAATCTGTGCACCGTCATTTATTAAACAACCACCAATGAACCAGCAAAATGTAGTTAAGTAATGAAACATATACATATATAAACAGCTCTCGAATCGAAAAATTTCTGACATGATAGCATTGGATCATATTACTAAGCATTAAAAATAGTAAGCACTCTCTCGAACATCGACGATTGTTTGTTAACAGTAACCCAGCTATATCCAAATGTTTCTTATAGCTCCATGAGTCTTTATGCTTTATAAAACACCATGGGTACAACAACTTGCGGGAGTCCATTATTAAATGACAAAGCATGAAATAGCCGCACTTTAATTAATGATGCAAACTTGTTACACAAATTACAGAGCGTTCGGGTCTGCACCCTCGCCCTAATCTCCATTCCGCTTAATTTGAATGGTGGCATTCCCTCTTATGATCGCGCACATATCACCCAATCAGGTCTAGATCGAGAAGGTTTTGTATTATTCCCGAACCCCCGGCTAAATTGAATGCCCGCATGCCGGCCTGCGACAAAAACCACATGATCACTGATTTCATTCCACCCTTTTGCCAGGAACAAGTAAAAATTTCCGAAATAAAGTGCATATCGCCTCGCGACTCCCGGTCGAGGGTACACGATGTCATAAATCCAGGTTGTGTCGCACCTCACTGCAATTAAGTGTAAAATAATTCGCTGGCGGATTTTTCATAAAAAGCCAAAGAAAATTATTTTCTTTGAATTCTGCTGAAGGGTTGGGGACCAGACCTGTTTTTCGTCGAAAAATGGGAGTGGAAAGTTTCCAAAAGTCACCCCAAAGTCGGACACCGAACACTTTAATGCTAAGGTCTGGAACCGCGTCGTTAGAGAAAGGGTTAATGGGGAGAAAAAATTCTGATTAAAAAAAGCAAAACGGCGGCAGTCATTATCCAGGCTTTCCATCGAAGGGATGCAGAGTATGCTACCTACCCCTGGGACAGTTCAGTGCGCACGCAAACCTAGTACATAGCCGAATATAAACTGTACATTATTTACATAGGTGCGCATGCTTGGGTCCCTTAAACTTTGTTTCCTGCCCGTTTCGCCGCAGAGGGATGTCAGTTAGGGCGAGAGCACATAACGCGAAACCTCTGTTTGCGAGCTGTGTGTGTCCCATTTTCGTCCTTATGCAGAGGTGCTTTCTATGCACTTTTGCCTTGTTCGAGGGTGCAAGAGTGTGTGTATCAAATGTCGGTTCCCAAGTGTTTGCACGCACATATATGCGAGCAGTATGTGCACCTTTTTATTATCACCATTCATTTCACTGCAAGACATCGGGCACGCGACACACAACCCGAACAGCTGTCCATCGAACAAGGCAAAAATCGAAGAAAAACAGACGAGCCAGGAGCCCAAGGGGAGAAATCGTTAGTTTGGAAGTTTCCGTTGAGAGATAAGTTTTTGTCTAAGAATTCTGTGAGTTCAGTGCTAGGGCGGGCGAGGCGAGGCTGGTTAGTTGAGACGAGTGAAGAAGTGCTATGAACGCTTTCTTAGGACGAACGTGACCGTTGGTGAAAAGTAGTGAAAACTAATTTTGAAAAGCCCGCTAAAACTTCATACCGTAGGAGATGGCCACTATCGGTGTGCTTACGTACACCCTGCCGCCAGGTCTGAAGCTTAAGAGTACCGCCCTCAATAAGATCTCACTCGGTGCCTTGAGTGGCTCCCACGAAAACAAGAACGCCGTGATCACAAAGATCCAAGATATTGGCATGATCAGCGGCGAAGTTTTGATGATGCGCAAGAAGCAAAAGGTGGTTCCACTGCTCGACTCCAATGCCAAGAATATCCAACAGGAACCTCCCGCCAAAAGGATGAAATTGTCTGAGAACAACAACAGCAACATAGTCAAAAGTGGACAGATAGTCTCTGCTGGGAAGAAGGCCATGCCACTTCCTCAGGCAGTAGCCAGGCGAAACGCCAGAGAAAGAAATCGCGTTAAGCAGGTAAACAATGGATTTGCTGCCCTCAGGGAACATATTCCTGAAGAAATCGCTGAAGCTTTCGAAGCAGCCGGAAACGGACGCGGGTCCGCCAAGAAACTCAGCAAAGTGGAAACACTCCGAATGGCAGTCGAGTACATTCGAAGTCTAGAAAGACTGCTAGAGCTAGATAGTAAAATGAACCAAAATGAGGGCGAAACGTCGCCAACAAGAACTGTGATAAAAACGGAAGGGAGCTGTACCCCAGTGCTGGACGATAATTACTCTGAAAGCAACTACGACTCAGAGGATAACATGTCCTACCTAAATGACACCCTTCCCGACATCACAACAGTTAACGGGCAGCAATACATCCGGATCCCGGGAACAAACACATACCAGCTAATTACGACAGAAATGTTCGAGAACGAGGAAAATATCCAACCCCTGACCACCGACAGCTTTGTGGTGGGACCAGTTAATCATCACATGGGCTTCGCGCTGACCACAGGAGCCTCTGAAGAAATTTCGCCTATAATAGCACCTGCCCCCGTCCCATCGGCAGAGCGATTCATCGGCGGCAAGCCTTCCCTATCACCTGCTGGCCATTTACAACACAATCAGCATTTGTTGTCACAATTGCAGATGCAGCAGCAGCACATCCACATCAAGACGGAGGAGGCGTCCGTAATCTACCAAAGTCAGCTAGCACCAAGTTCACCTCCGATCAGCGAAGGACAGGGTTTTGCCGACATCCAGCTGTATGACGGTGTTGGCTGTGGCGCACTCAAGAGGGAAATTAAAGAAGAAGTCATCCTTGAGACAGCTGCCCTTTCCGAAGAAAGCATGATGGAGGCAATCGACTGGTGGGACGCGCACACACCCCAAAGTGATGATTCGGTCATCCTCTAGATGGTAATCGACGGCTAGCTAATTATTAACCCCTGTACAGAATTTGAAGTATTGTATTTAGTAGTTAAATTCGAATCAAGAACGGTGTTCCACTAGGCTGTAGGCTGCAACTTTTAGTGCTCTCCCCACTTGTAAATAGGTCAAATAAAATTTGAACAAAAATACGCTCCAAAATGCCTTCTAGTGTAGAAATGAACGATGTTGCTTAAGGTGGCCACGGCTGCGGCTAGTATTTATTACTAACTTATAGAAATGTTTATATATTTTTATACACTATTTAAATAAATTTTATCGTAAAAAAATATAGCCAATTTTTAAGTCCTGAAACTCCTTTTTTTGTGGATTAAAATATTATTAATAATGACGAACAAGTACCAAGGTAATAAAAAATAAAAATATCACATAATTCATATCTCCTCCTTTCTACGACCTCCGAATAGACCCTTCGTGTCTTTATAGGCATTTTTTTAAATTTATAACCAACACAAATATTCAAATTATTCTTTTCACCCTATTAGCCGTGATATATTTTGTAAGTGCGCCGATGCCATAAAATATAGTAAACCTTACCCTTGTTAGGCGAACATTCATAGAAGTAGGCATCCAATAAACAGTGCAAACTGACTTACGATTTTATGACTACATTAGCGCATTTACGAAATTTACTCCGTCTTACGAACTGAAACCCATATCCTAATTAGACTTTGAAAGAGCTATTTTCTACTCTAGATTTTTTACTAAACCTGTTTTGAAAATTCGTTCAAGGTGTATTAAACCTTCCTTTTCGAGATAGTCAAAGTCTCCAATGGTATTGTATTTTATGTTGTGTAAAAGAAGCAAAAAGGGGTTTTCCGCTAGTCATACTTCAACAATTACTTTTACAACAAATATGGATGTTGCTGCGCGGATTTAAGAAGTCAAACTTTCGAATTTCGACCTAATCACAACAAACTAAAGCCATGAATTCCAAAACAGAATAAATGTACAAACCAAAGGTTTGAAAAAATCGTTTTTTACTGTATATCTCTGAACCTTAGGTAACTTACTTAGTTTAACTGTCCAATTTGTTATGAAGGCATGCATAAATAGTAGATACCACATAAGTCATACAATGAAGTATAATCCGATTAGTAACACATATCAATAATATTTTTTGTGATTTCAATAAGGGTTGTAATTAAAATTGTGACTTTTAAGGAATCCCATTATTTTGTTCACCAATGTGGCGGCTCGGTATATCATCCGAAATATTAAAGATTATTATAATTCTTCGCATCTAAATATTTCATTTCGGTATTGTAAATCAAATTGAGTTAATACATCTGGTTTAAATTCCAAATATCAATATTAATTCTCGGTAACATGTGGTTAAGTAGCGTCTAATTGCTTATACTCTCGTTGCTAGGACAACTTCCAAATTCATGTAACTTTGGTCACTTCTTTCTTCTGTGTGTCTTTATTTCAAACCAACCATATCTCAAATAAAAATATATGAATCGAAAAAACTTGTTTGTGAGTTTAATAATAAAAGGGAAGCAAATTATAAGACAGAAGAGAATAAGATTTTTACAAGATAAACAAGAGTGAAGAAAAAGAAAACCCCTATTGTTGGCCACAAACCGTCCCCCAATTTCTACTTATTGTGGCTACAATTTATATTGTACCCCACAAACTGATGACCCCTAATAGAGTAAAAAGACGACAAGACCTCAATAGGGTAAATTAACTGAACTACAAGAAGGGCACAGCATCAATCCGCAGCAATCAGCACAATATGCAGCAATAAAAAATATCACATTAAAGAAAGATTTTAGTTGACAGCAGCTGGCCAACAACAATTCCCACACCGCAACCGCTACATATATTGTAGCTTGGTGGGTT
This sequence comes from Neoitamus cyanurus, assembly GCA_947538895.1. Classification (NCBI taxonomy): domain Eukaryota; kingdom Metazoa; phylum Arthropoda; class Insecta; order Diptera; family Asilidae; genus Neoitamus; species Neoitamus cyanurus. The sequence goes on from OX384543.1 coordinate 38,534,188, forward strand.
TAGAGGGCCACATTGTAGGAATGTGGTAATAGTGGACTGTGCGATACTTTTGTATGCTGTTGTAACAAAACTGCAACAGTAATATTTTCTGAGCGCCCAATGGTTTTCTTTTTAGAACTGATCAGTTCACAATCTTTTGAAAAATATAATTTTCTACTTTTTAGTCTTTATTAATTATTCTAGTTTCATACAATTGGAGAAATACATTAATAAAAAAATGGAATATTTAAATACCAATTAATTACTTACAGATTGTTAGTTAACCAATTTATGCTGATTTGTTTTAAATATTGTATTATCATCAGAATCAAAGCTGGTACACTGCAAACTTCAGCTCAATAGCATAACAGGAAATGGGTAGGATATCGAACGTAATAAAACCATTGAAAAATTAATACTATTGTAAGGTATGTTATATGTATATCTCGGGGGAGTTCAACATACAAGGGTGCTTACAAAAAATGTGAAAAGTGATAATTTTCAGTGAGACTTCTATCTTTCACGATAATGCAAGTAATACTACTACCCATGGACACAGCCACGGTGGGGCAAGGTGAATCACTTTAAAAAAAATTTTTTTGTTGTCGGCCCCAAACCGTGTGATACGAGTCTGCGCTGTGGTGGAAAAATGACTGTGAACGACGCCTACCCATTTGGGTTGCTAACTCCATTACATTCGTCCTTCGCGTCGCACAAGCTACTCGACACAGCACTGCGCAGACGTGTATCGTACAACTTGGCACCGACTCCAAAACAATTATTTTGTACTTTTAGGTACTTAAGTTTATATTTTTGAAGTCGGTTTTATTTTTTTTATAAATTTTCGGTTTTCTTCGTAATTTTCTAATTTCTGCTTTCTAAGTACGCTATTCAAAGTTTGCTGTGCAATTCGCTGCATGTCCCCCTCTATTTTCTAATTTCTGCTATACCTAAAACAAAAGTAACAAACGGCCGCCATTTTTAAATAATATTGTGGAACAAGATCAAACCTACTTGAGAACACTTCTTCAGGATTTATTTGATACATGGGTTTTGTCTGAACTCAGCTTTGCCAAACATACAAGATGGTGAACGCAATCATCCAGTGCGTCACAAAGTTGGATGCAGAACAAAAGTTCGGCTTCTTTTAAGGTGCACTATTGCTCTATCAGATATTATAATCCAAATGTAATCCCTAATGGACTTGAGCTCTTTTCTCTAGCTAAACCTTCCTTAGTTCACATAACTTACGTTTTCTGTTCGACAAAGGAAACCTATCTTCGAAGTCACTGATCTGTAAAGTCGGAGCCAGTATCATTCTCATTGGTGTGAAAAGTACCATAACTCACTTCCAGTTTGAAAGGACGAAATCAATTTACCTAACTCGTAACACCGGTAATCAGCTGATGGACCATATGAGAGTCTTCGGCTGTTATTTCAAGTTCTTAGACGAGACAAAAGGTGCCTTGAAGACGTCGAGGTAAAATGTCAAAGTACACAACAATGGGGACCTGAACAGCACTGGATCCAGTACCTGTGCTCGTTATGAGTGGGTCTCTCGAGCCTCGGGAATATATTGAAATTTGAATAAGGCGAAACTGCGAGACTTCTTAAAGGCAAGTCCCGAGCAATAATGCCGCTCATACGCGGCCACACAATGTACTTGAGCGCGCAACTTGAACAGGCGCTGGGCACAAAAACTTTCGTCATCTTGCGTTGCGCTAGGCACAGGATGACGACAGCATTGTCTTGTGTATTACTTTTTTGGTCTGATGCACGGAGAGCCCTATGTGGACCCGGGCACAGCGCGCCATCTCACCGGGAATGAAAGAGGACCCGTCGAGCCAGACGTTATTATTTTCGTAAAGGCATTCACCGGAGGACACGAAGTTGGAATTTTTTATGTTCCGCTCGTAAAGTCCGTGAATTGAACCTGAAGGGATTTCAGGACGTGTTGAGCCAGTTCCTTTGATATATAAGTTTTTTTTATTCCCTACACATGATCCTTGTGCATGAGAGCCTCCATAAGCAGTGAGTTGATTGCGGCAGGAACAAATTTGCGTGGCTTCTTCCGGATTTCTTGAGCATGTGAAAAGTGCTCGCCGGTGCACTTCAGGTTCCTAGGAGTTCCTAGAGGTGAGGTGGCTATGGAGCGAATTGAATGTCAATTTTACCTGATCGAAAACTCTTTCACAATTAGTTCACTTGAGGGTTCGGCGACATGCGGAAATCCTTTCTCTTTCAGCAAGGATTGGAAATGTGACAAATTTCTAGGATCCTGTTTCGAGAAAAAAGGATTTGAAATGAAAGGAATCGAAATGTGATTAGGACCGTTATACGGTACTGCAGCAATGGGGTTAACTATTTCCTGATTAAATCCTTTCAGAACCCTTCGTTTTTTTCCGGAACATATGAGGAAAGTGATTGCGAGGTTGGATTTCTCAGTTATTGTGTTTTTATATTCTGTTCTTCCTGTGAAGAAAGTGCAAGTAAGGAACACAGGAAAGAATATAAGGGATACTGGCAGATGAGCGGCCTATTGCTTTATTTTTAGCGTAAGTAGACGAAGTGTCGAAATTCCGTCCGAACACTTCGGATCATTTTTAAATAAAACACATTCATAGGGTGTACCAAATATTTGCAAGTTTCCCTTTGGGTGTATCATTAAAAAAATTATTTCGTATTAATTCTTTCTGAACGAAATGAAATAATAAATATAGGTACTGTTCTAAGGACAAATTCACAACTCAAGTGATATTGCGTCTAACGGTCTAAATTTAACTAAAATACACAAAGTATATACGTATACGTTGCTTACATCAACGTTAAAAACAACGGAACATTTTCTATTTTCATTCCAGTTTAAAATGTGTTTTTGCAATTGAAAATTAGCATCAAGGACTAAAAGTTAAAAAACCTGAAATTCGAATGAGATTGAAAAGTTTGACTAAAATCGTTGAAACAAGGACTCGATCTCAAATTGCTATTTCTAGTCATAGAAATTTGTTTATAAATTCTATTAGCTAAAACTAATTTCAGAAGACTTCTGTATGGGTACTTTGCGGAGATGTGGGTGTGTGAACCGCTTTTAACTCCTGTTTGAAATTTTGTGGAACAAAAGGTCAAATGCTTTTTATTAATTCACAACCAAATATTTATTGACTCAATTTTTATTTTCTTGTATCATTGTTGCATTTTTCATTCTAATTTTCAATTTTCTTTTATTAATATTTAATAGCTTTCCTAACCATTACCAATTTTTAATTTTGTTTGTCCGTTTGCGTTTCATAGCGTTGAGTCAACATCGAACTAGGTACGGTCTGAACACAATGGTGAGCATAAAACTCAGTTTTCAGTGATCCATCCACGTGTCCGCCATCTTTAAAATGAAGGTGCAAGCGTTTTTAGCGATATCTGGAAAACTGTTACATGTGCGACATTTTTTTTAGAGAATAAAATTTTTTACAATTTTTGTTAATACGTTTTTGTCGTAAAGTAAATAAGGCAAAGCGACAATGTTTGATTAAAAAGTCTTTGAGAAGCTATAATATTTTAATTTTATAATAAATTTCACGAAAGAAAAACATTATAGCTTTTCTTGTAGAGCATGCTATTAGGAGTTTTAAATATAACACTTTTACGTAAATTTTGTCTAGGTACATAATCCAGCTCGTCGTCCCCCTCACTTTCTTCTCACGGAATTAGTTGCAAATATTTAAATGAGACTATAAATCACGTTTTTCTGATTAAGGTTCTAAACGAGATGGTGAGGAAATTAGGGCTTTGGGCTTCAGGATGACAAGCAAAAGTATGGTGATCTAAAAAATATTCAAATTAGATCCTTTTCCAGGCACACATATGTAGCATAGTTCTCTCCGTTTCCCAGACTTTACTGGTGGTAAAAGCCTGAAGGTAGCCAGGTAGGTTGAGTGCCGCAACGGTATAGTGGCAATTGTTCACTGTAGGGCGACTTTCTCAGACCAACCGCCGGCTTAGTGAAAAAAAGGAAAAACGAAGTAATGAGGAAGCACAGTATGCACGCAGGTACGTGCACTGCTAATGTGTGTCCTGCGGAATTCATTAAGGAACTATAAGGTACGGGGCACAGCATAAATTTCATACGCATATATTTACGAATATAAATTAAGCGAAGCGTAAACAGACTGACTGCTGTGCGCCATGTCGACCTTACTATGCGTATCGGCTGCTGAAATTTGCATGGGAATATCGCCCTGCGAACTTGAAGCGCGGCGGTCTCACCTTCTCTTCCTTTTTAGCGATTTCTGCTGGATTAAGATATGGAAACTTTCCGAATTTACGCCTTTTTGCGGTGGCAACCGTGAACTGCGATAATGCACCACTCACGACTTGGCCTGAGGTAGTTATAGCTTCCTTAAATGTGACAATTAGGGCTGGTACGTCCGCCCTATTTAATAACCCGGTGTGTTACCGTGTACCACCCAATCGGTAGTGACTTACCGCCAATGCATTCCAAGAGACCTCACGGGATCGCTGTGCCTCCAAGTTGTCTTTAATTGCTCTTCAGAAAGCAACGAACATCCCCCTGCTTCAGGCAATATTTGATAAGTCTCACGTTATGTCATTTCCATATCGCACATGGTCTAAAATTCGTTACGCTCATCCCCTTTAAGGAACTGCCCAGAAGCACATGAATATGTATTATAAGAACAACAGAGGAGTAATGACCTCGGAATCAAGGGGTCATCAAAAAACTGTTTACATTTGATGTACAGGGAAGAGCAGACGTCTTCCAATTTCCGAGAGATGACTTCCCTCACTCTGTTCTTTTTGTGTGAATAGCCAACGGTCTAACAGTAGCCCGACGCATCCTCGTACTCCCTAGGACTCCCAACATCCAGGATGAGAAATCTCTGACATCCATAAGTTTAAGTTAAGAAAGAGGGTCCCAGTTGATTGTCCCATGCTAGCGATTCACTGAGTCGTGGGAATATCGTAGGTCCTGTGAGTGATGAGGACAGCATCGATACTACGCGCCAACTCAAGGAACTTATAGCAAACAATTCCTGGTCGTACCTGGCTTGGGATACTTTGACTCGTATATCTTTTTGGATCAACATCACCAGAGAATAGGACCATCGGCCTTTGATTACAATAAGAGATTTGCACTGCAATGCATTTCAGAATGGCTGATGGAAGCGAACAAGAAAAAAATGGCTCAGGTACGTACAATGGACCTCGAAATCAGATTTCATACGTTGCATACAAATTTAGACCTTTTGTGAGGAGATTCGCGTGGAGACGAGCAGGAATAAGATCCTTTTCTTGACGTGATCCCTAAGGAAAATAGCACGTGAGATAGGAGGTATGCGCCTTTCACATCTAAGATGATCTGCAGATACATCTCCTGCCTTTAAGCACTTTCTTGATGATCGCTGTAAAAGACGAGATGAGATCATGTCCTAAAATCAGAGCAATATTGCACAACGCCTGATGCAATCTATGCAAAACGGGAGCATTAAAGAGGATTCGAACCGCAAGAAAGGACAAAAAGGGTCTGAACAGGACTCATTTTTCAAGCGTAGAAAAAAGGACTTCGAGAAATTCGATCTTATTGAGGAAGATCACTTTGAATCCGTTAGGACGATCGCCTTTACCGTGCACAGTTATATTCATATTTTACCCCTGCAGTACCGTTCGCTACCCTAACGGGTCTTTCACACACGCCCTATATTTTTACGGTTTCGATTATTTTCACGTACGACCCATTTATGGATTCATAATTGCATATCTCCTTCTGATGGGTCGTGAGGATCGATGCTGCTTTTGTTCCTTGAATAGATGCGAGTTTTATCGATCAATTGAAGACCGAAGTGCGAAAAAAATTGCTTTATTGATCAATTCCCTTTCGGGAGTTTTTCTTTTGGGTGCATATATTTTCTTTGTTAAGATACTCTTTACAAAAATGGTTTTAAATGTGAGGTATATGCAAAGCACATAGAAAGATAAGAAGGATTAGCTGCTTGAAGAATTAAATTTAAGTGGAAGATTTTACGTTACGTATTACATTAAGGATGACGCTCATAAAATATTTCTGTTGCAGTTTTATTACAACAACATACTATTCATAATATGAGCGCCCAATTGTTCTCTTTTTACAAATGTTGAACATTCTTGATTAGCTCACAAACAACGGAAATATATTATTTTCTACATTTTAGTGCATTTGGGTTTAAAAGAAAATCATTGTTTTTAAAAAGTTTTGTTTATAAATTTATTTATTTTTTAATTTTTAGTTTTAATTATTAATTATTCTAGTTCGATTCAATTGGAAAAGTATTTATTTTTCACTTTACAGATATATATAATTAATTCAGCATTTAAAATTCTAGAAAATACCAGTTAATTAACCACAGACTAGTTAAATAATTAATACTGATTCTTTTTAAATATTGTATTGTCATCAGAATTCTGGCAGTGTGCACAATTTTAGCTCAATTGAATAACAGACAGTGCGTCAAATTCCATTTATTGATTTTGACCCATATGAGATATTAAGCATAATAAAACCATTGGAAAACAATGTCATTCATGTGGGATTAGAACCCAGGACCCCTGAAACAAAAGTCCTCAGTTCTCACGCCACAGTAACGGTTCAAAAAATTTGATTTTTCACACACATACAGTTTCGGTCTAAAAGGCGTTTATCTCGAAACGCCTTTTTTTGACCTTGTCCTGGAGAAAACTCAGACTAATAAACGGATTTAAAAATTTTTTTTCTTGAAATTTCCGTAATCGTTAACGTTGTGCGTAGCCAATTTTTGAATTTTTGAGAATAATATTACTATTTTGAAAGACCATTTGAATACAAAAAAAAGGTTTGAAAACCGAAAAAAAAATTTAACCCTCCGCACCGCCACTTACTTACAACCTTTGATTCTTAATAATCTTCGAAGCATATCTGAAATCGATTGTTCGTTTTTACGTTACGTATCATGCCTAAATAAAAGTGTATGCAAAAATCCATCTTAAAACGGAGATATGATTTTGTGGTTCGCGGAATATCGTGAAATATTGCACTGCAGGATACAGTGAGAGCACCGCTACATTTTCTCTATGACAAGTACCGCATTTCAAGTTTTATTCCGTCCCTAGAACCAAACCAAAACAGAAACAAGGAAACGAATCATCGCACTACAAAAGATAAAGTTTCATCACCTTCGTGGCAATAGAAAATCGAAACCTCTACTTTGTATCTCCGCCTTTAGTGGGAAATATTCCGAAGATAATTTCCCATTATTCCCCACCATATATGAAAATTAGTCCACCTTAGAACTCCGGGGAATCACAAAAATCCACGGTGCGAGTAATTCAATTTCGCAGACTGTACTTTGCGACATACATATGCCAGTGCATAATCGATTTGCAAATTTCTTTCCACGCTTTTCACCAGGGTTCAAAGAATTTTCCTATTGAGTGATTCCGTAAAATTCATAATACAAATTTTTTGCATCGATTATGCAAATTTGTGATAATCCATGATTCGGCACTATGCAAAAAAAAACTCGTGTCGCTTAAAAGAGAGCAAATGAAAAAAAGGGTGACGAGTTTGATTAATTAAGAAGAGAAGGGAGAAGGTAATTCGCCCTCCTACAGCGTAGTCATATCAAAACGACACTCGATCCTGTCTGCAATCATAAATTCCCTCTCAAGTTGATCGCCTGGAAATTGAGTGATATGTTCGAGTGGCAGACGCAGAATAATGCAAAGACACGTCAAAGAAGGGGGTAAGACGGATTGAAGGACATGTCACAGGACAGGGCTCTACACGACTTCAAGCTGGGTATGCAACATATGCAGGGCGTGTGCACCGAGCTGAAGACTAGTTGCATGGTATTTTCATGGGAAATTAAATGGCAATTTTGATAAAGACAGGCGAATTTCAACTTCCTTGAGTCCTCGAGAAATACATATTTGGAAATATTGAAAACGCCATTAAACAGATGAAGTGGCAGCGAAGTATCTCAGATTAATGTCTTCCATGAGGAGCCGTAAAGCGACAAGAAATGTGTCCCCAAAGTGTACTAAAGTCGTCATTTCAAAAAAATTCAGTTGTTTCGCTCCTCAGGAGCCAGGACGCATATGTTGCTTTCAAAGATCATTTCATGGTTCACAGACCCATAATGTTTGGGCTGCTCGCACAGTTGAGCTCCTTGAAGTTTGGTTGACTGACACGCAAAATACGGAACCCCATGCGCGTCTACAGCACATATGGCCCTGGAAGCCAGCGGCGCATGGTTTCTTGTGCACTATCTCAACATAATAAGGAAATAGCTTAAATTTTATCCCCGGACGAATTTTTTTCCATCATTTCCTGGATTATGGCATATGACAGATCCCCGGGGACAGATAAGATAACGCTCGTGATGCAACAGAAAATCGGCAAGTGTAATCGGTTTTAAGGAGAACATTTCTTTGAAGTCATTATTTTATAGGACCACTGGAAGTAAACTACGTCGGCGTCGGTTCCAGTTTCTGTGCCCTTCACCCTCCATCTCCAGGCTGGTTGATCTGGTCCTAATTGAGTTACAAATTATATTCCCGTTGTTCGGCAGTAAGAATAGAATTTATTAAGGAGAGAGAGCTCTAAATTCAAAGGACTCAGTGAGGAACAGCACGAATGAAATATGCAGTTAGGTTGGGACTAGGCCAGCATACTTTATAGCTTTCTAAAGAAGAAACCTTGTGAGTACTCCGTTCGGTTAAGCAGTTCTCAGCTCAGGCTGTGTCCGTTTAATTCTCTGATCAGTGTCAAAATATTGTGCCATAAATTTCGGATTATGTGCTCTCCACGGAAGGCCACTCCATTCACAAGTGCTTACCTGATGCCCGTGCACTTGATACCCGAGCACAATGGAGCCAAGCCGGCGAGTTATGTTGATAAATTAATTTACTGGAATTAAAGACATGCCAGGTCTTGGGCGGCATTTTTTTAATACCACCGGTCGCCACCTTCTCAACTCTTCCTCTGGTCTTATACCGTACCATCAATTAATTTATCAGATTTTAAGTTCTGTTGAAGTGTTGCTTTGACACTTTGGGAGTTTATTAAAATTATGAGACGTTGGTTTATTGAAAGGCCCTGTTAGGATGCATTTTTTGTGGGAATTTTAGAAAGGTATGTAAAATGTTGCAAAAAAAAAATAAACAAAAATTGGACACAGGATTATTTTGAAATTGTTGAGTGTCTTTGGATATACGGACCAGTGCAAATTTAGCTCCAGAAATTTCCATGGAAGCTTGTTGAGGTATCAATGTAGTTTAACTTACTATAATTGGCAGCCAACAATTTTCTTCCTTGAAATTTACCTTTAACAAAATCTCAACAGACTAAAATTTGACAGGTCCGTATACTCAAAGCTTACCAAATCTCAATATTAAAAAAAATGAAGATTGTGGATGAATGGAGGAGAAAGTTCCCCGAGATCTCCACTGCTAAGGTAGAGTTTTACGCTAGCATTCACAAGGGTGTGTAAACGAAACCTTGGTTCCTGTCCGTGGGAGATCCACAAAGGTTATAATAGGTTAACTAAGGAGTGTCTTCTAACCATCTTCTTACATGTGTACAGAACAAACGGACATTAAGAAGAGTATAAAAAGCTTCCGTCTTTTAATTTTGGCAAAGAGCCATGGACTGCTCATATTTTCTCCTCCTATAACCTTATTTATAAGAAAAAGTAAATCTGCCCAAATTTCTACCTCAATCCCATCGGTGCAGTTCCATTTCCTCAAGGAAGGAATTACTCATATTCTCGAGCAATTCGAACAAAAGGTCGTGCATTGAAAGTGAAATCTCAACTTCCTCTAGACTCGACAAAGAAGGTAAAAGAAAAAATTCCTTAGAATACGTGAAGGCTGCTTCCCATAAAAGCGAACAACAAGACCGGCGAACAAGTGTACTCGCATTTTAATTTCAATCGTGATTTGACTGAACCCCTGTTTCTTTACACGACTGGATGGGACTGCAATACAAGAAGTCCCCTCTTCGGGAGGCCCCAAACCGAAGGGTCTTGACACGAAAAAGGAAGTGGGCGGTTTTTTTGTAGTCCGTTCCGTTTTTGTCCTCTCTTCTTGTCTACTGCTGTTAAATTACGTTCAAGTACATCACGTCTTCGCATTCTTACCGGCCATACCTTGAATGGGGAGGAATATGTTTAAAGGAAGCACATGAGTCGCGTGTCGGTCGTGTGTCTACCCTGGAATAAATTTGAAGACTCTATGGAGCGATTTTGTGCCACTTTTTTTGCTGTCTCTGCTTCCGACCACAAAGCCGCGATAGCGCGGAGGATGGTTTCCTGCAATGGCCATTCAAAAACAGCTCATTTATGCAGACCGAAGCGCTGCACTCAGCATACTGAAGGCGGCTCGGCGTCGTCTTTCATAACTCAGCTGGCCACTATAGCCGAGGTATGGTGCCTAATCGGGTGGAAGATGAGATCTCGGACGTTGTCGCTCTTCGGTGATTTTATTGGTTGAACAAAAACCTTCGAATATTTTCGCACATAGTTCCTTTTTTCCGTAATGCAGCAAATGTCGTCCTGTTAGAAGTGATGCGGTTTTTTTTATGTGAGTAGCTCAGAATAGAAGCATATGGCACGAGCTCGGGTACCGCTGAGAAATAAGATACATTATTAAGCCGAGTTTTTTTTTATCGAAGGAACTTCATCCTACAAAATTATAACGATAAAAACCGCCAACGTGTTTAAACTCTTACACAATAGGGTAGTGTTGTTAGGCTGCGTTGACTGTATACCATTCTTTACTGTGATTGCAATATGTACTTTTAATAAGAATTTCGATTTTTCTATAGAAAAATACGTAGGTCCTCAATATCACAGAGAGTGAAATTCCATTTCCCATATATATAAACTTGTACTTGAAATGTTTCAAGTATTCACTGTATTTCCTCATCAACTCGCGGTACAATGGGTTTTTAAATGGTTCTGTTTAGGTTCGCGCCATATTACTGTTTGTTTATATGTTTCAAATCTTGCACTCGGTTTTTCGACAACTTCTACTCAACCAATTCCGATGATGCTTTGCATACGTATTCAATCTGCATAACAAGATAATATAGTAAATACAATATCATGTTACAACCAATACGGCGGTCACCACAAAATGGCGGATTACCTTTTCCTTCACAACCCAATCAACATGGGCGTCGTCATGACGTTATTTTAAATCCAATATGGCGGACGGCACAATATTTTGGATTAACATTATCTTTACATCCCCCTTGATGTGGGGTGATCAAATTACAACTTTTGTCGCAACTGTAACGGAGGGCAGGGGGTGGAGCTGATTTTGCAGCTACGACGAAAGAGATAATACCAGCGTAGAGTGCGCTTTGAGTACTACAAGTTTGCTTCTGACTTTTGCCGTAACTGTCACGGTTAACAGCGGGGGCGTATGAATGCATATTAGTGTCGGATCGGTGTGAACTCTTGATATTTCATTTGTAATGTATTCAAGGTCTGTACAAATTTTCAACTCTGTGGGAATTTCTTCAAAGTTTGGACTTTTTTTTGTCTATTTTGACTGGACTATTAGTAAATTTATTTATTAGTTTTAGTATATTTTAATTACCACGTCACTTTTACAAATATAAGATTTGTGATCTTACGTACTGAAATAAACACAAATATGGATATGAATATGAACAACGAAATTCATTTAAAGTCGGAAATAAAGAATGCATTTGAATTAAAGCTGTGTAATTTTTGTATGTCTGCACGTACTTTTTCAGCCTTCAACACTTTACTGCAACTCCAATGCAAATGAACTTGAACTCTAATTGCGCTAATTGTTGTCCTTGGTCCGTTTTCGTTAATGACACGCTCGCCCGATTTCCCTGAGTGTTGAATTTAGAAACGAAAGAACTTCTACTTTAGTCAAGTGCTATAAAGCACCGCATAAATTTGTGTCTAAAACAGTTCAAAGTTTGATTGATTAGCATGGTAGATGCAACACAGCACTTTAACCGCCTTACTCATGGCACGAAATAGTTTTCCGACAGTACCATGTATTGGTAATTTGTCAAGAGGGTGACCAACGAAGCGGGACATTTCCACCGCCATAATTCTCTGCCGGGGGCTGTTTGTTCCGTTTCTTTTCACGTGGCCTTTCACCTTAAATTTTTCACAAATTCTGAAATATTTGTGGTGTACGTCCCTTTTTTAACGGCAAAGACTGCCAGTAGCGCACCCTTGCTTACCAAAGGATAACAAACGGAAGTTATTTCATGCACTGTCCTGGAGCAAAAAGACCGAAGATAATTCGGGAACTGACGTACGAGCAGGAAAATGGGAAGTTGAATATATGTTTACTGGGATCGTTCAGGGCAATTAATTCGAAATTCGAGTTTTCTGTCCAAATTTGATTTCTGGCAATACAAGTCGGTCGGGCTATTTTCGCGTAATGGAAATTTCCCCCATGGGAGAGTTCTAATTTATTTTTCACTTCGAGAAGTGGCCTTTCGTCGACTCATTAAAATAAGCTATTTCGGAGACCGCAACCGAAGTGCTGATTTGCCCACGTATTAAATTTAATGTGATCCCAAATTTGCAAAAAGTGGCAGTTGCTTTGAGCGGGAGCAATTAACTGAATCGGTTGGGGGCCATAAATCTGCAAATCGATCGTCTTAAGGGCGGGGTAACGTATTAAAAAATTTTCATTTTCATTTTTTTTTTATTGTTTCATATGATTGTACAACATCTTAAGATTGTTGTGTCAACATTTCAAATAAATCGGAGTAAAACTAACTAAGATACAGAACTTTGAGCGTTTGTTGCTTTCATGTATACTACTCGATTTTCAGGTATGCAAAACTTTAAAGCGATTTTCTGACGCTTGTCATTTTTAAAACCGGTGAACAGTTTAGAGCAAAATCTACTCGACCGATTGTTTTGAAATTTTGTATACAGCTTCTTTACATAAATGACCAGGTAACGCTGGGAGCTTTTTTTGTTTTTTTCATAATTATAGATTTTACAATAACAAATAGGTTCATTTTTTAGACGAAAATCGGTGTTTTCACTTCTAAGTGTCAGCAAAAATTGAAAAATCGAAACAAAAAAATTTCCTCCCAGGAATACCTTTGGAAAGCGGTTATCTAATGACACATTTTTTTTTTTTTAATTCAGATGATCCACTCTTCAGTAATATTGTTCACCGACAGACAACTTTTTTTCGAGGTGCCTCCGAAGATTTGCTGCCGACGGCTTAATTATTTATATTTTGTTTTAAAATATTAAGGAAAATATTGTTCACAGGTTGTACTATAATGCTGCGATCGACTAATTAAATTTGTATTGCCTGTAACGTCTGGATAAATTCTTGAAAAAGGGCCTTTTTCACGCCGAATTAACGTTACCCCCCCCTTAACCCGGTACAAATTGACAACGGCGGTCTCCTAATTACGGAGGGACCCTCTTTTCTTGCCTCCTTTTTCTGCCACTATCAAATTTATGTACTTTCCTACCAAAAGTACGCGTGTGGACTTTTCGAAATTCAGACCGACGCGTTACAATTCATCAGCAAATTAAAACAAACAAGTTCTGGCTTTTATGTGCTTTAAATGTCTGGCAGTAAAATTCGATCCAGGTTCCGGAGCCCTTACTTGCTGGCAAGGATAAGCAATTTCGTTTTGCGCATTCTCATCATGAATAAAATTCGCCCCAGAAACTGCCGAATGTTCGTAATTAAATCAGAGATCTCTTAGTGACCCGCGGTAAGCAGGCTACGTGGGCATATTATTCTGCATTTCGTTCGAGTTCAGAGTTAATGCCTCAATTATTTCACCGATATTGGTTTTTGCTCGTTTTGTTAGCTGTTGGCAGTAATGATGTGAATGTTATTAAATACCTTTTAACCTCATTTTACGATAAGGCCTTCTGTCCGCCGTAATACTTTTAACCCTTTGCACTCGAGGGCCCCGCAGGGGTATCATATAAAATTTGTGTTCAAACTCGAGCAACGTACTAAAGAGCCTTTATTATTTAAACGCAAATAATTTCCAGTTAATCCATAATAATGTGAGTGAATCCTAAATATCTCGCTTGTGTGCATCGTAAAGTGAAATATGAGAAGGGGTGAAATTCTGTACGTAAATATTCGAAAAACTAGAAAGTCTATGAAAATTTCCACCCAATATATAATACTAACAATATATCAGCGTTCCACAAAAAATAATTCCACTGATTAAAATCTGCCTTTCTAAAATTTCGAAAGTGTTTTGGAGAAGATACATCAGATGGCGGGTTACAATTGGTTACTGAAATTTTCAAAGTTGGATGGACAGGAACAGCATTAGAAATGCACACAAGTCAACAACGATTGAAGGTTCCAAGGCAAAAATCAAGTCTAAAAAACATTGGCGAATATTAAAAACTTCATTGATCTGCTGAAACCCTAAGTCGCAAAAATTATGGATGAACAGTTAGTGGGCTGGGTGGTCGAATCTTAATCTCTATAACTTCTTTCAGTTTTTTTTCTCTACAATACCTTTACTATTACATTAAAGTAATATTCTCCATTTGTGAAATACATTTATTCGAAAGCATTACGACAAATTTTTTGCTATAAAACACAAGTTCATTTCACTTAAATAAAAATATATTAAGTATGCCAAAGAAATCAAAATTTGTTTAATCATGAATATGTAAGACCTTGAAATGTTGTAACTTTGTGAGTATTATTTGAGCTCCTTCTACGAGAGATTGGGTTTAGTTAAATTGTCTCAACTCAAACATTTATTAAGAAATCCAACCTTAAAACAACATTGCTCCATAAAACAAAACTTCACTGAATTAATGATTTCCCAAGCATCAATAATCTTCCGATGCAGATCTTGCCGTAATGAAAGGGAGACCATGTAAAAAGGAAGCGACATCGGAACACTCGAAGTTCCCATTGCCTGAGAGCGACGCAAAAAAATCAAGAAAGACCGACAATGAAATATGATCCTCGAAAACAAAGTGGCTAGCAGGAAGTTTGCGTTTACGTCTGCAAACACAAGGGCCATTTCGATATTTCATTAGTTCCTTGGGCGAAGAGGTTTTTCCTATTTAGAGATCCCATACCCATGGGATATTGCCCGAATGGGGTGATTAGGTCCGGTCATTCCGCGAAGAAGGCGAGCCAATTAAAGAACACCTCTTGATATCCCATTGCCTGATTTTCGAGAATGGAAACGATTTTCATAGCGTTATGGTACATCACTGTCAGCACCTTAGCTAATAGATCAAACGATCTGAGGTAGATGAAAAAAAAAAGGATCGTCATTGCTGCCAACCAGGCATTCCAGGCGATTCAGGTCCTTAAGGCAGGATTTTTTGTCAACCGTGTTTTATGGCAAAATTCATCTTGATTTACGACGGCGCGGCGGCGCGGCGGGAAGAGAAGCTGTGGAAATTGATGTTCAGGTGACTGACGGGAGATAAGATCCTGTCCAGATTTATTAGGAAGAAGTGAAAAAACACAATTGAAATGGTTAATCTTTGCTCGGAATCTGAAAATTAAATTTTTTTTTAAATTCCTAGTAACTGAGTACCGAATATAAACTTACATTTAATATTTTGTCCTTCTCACACTTACAGTCGCTTTAAAACTGTTTTCCATTTCCATTTAATTTTATTTAACTTATTATATTATGCGTGTTACCTTAAGAAGGCCAAGATGGAAATTTCAACAAAAATAAATAAAAGGTGAACGAACCGAAGTCATTGTACGAAATGAAATGACTGAGCTTGACACTGAATTCGATATTACGATCAAAAACACTAGGTAATTGCTACTAAGAATCTATTACTTAGCAATGTAAAAAAATCGAATTTAAACATTATTCAAAACAAATAAAATGACGTAGCTTTCTTCGAAAAATCGAGTGTGAGCAGCCCAGCACCCACTGAAGTATTTATCAAAACGGCGTGCGAATTTACGTAATCGGCTTACGTTTACCTTAATTCCAAAACAATATGACTCGGCGAATGGTTCGAAGTTATAAATGATTGAGCATTTTCCGTATCGCCTTTCATCCACACATTTTCTGAACGTTTCACGAATTACACTGAAGTTTACGATGCAAATTCTGATAAATGTGTTATGCGAGATATTTCTATAGTCCAGCATATCACCAATTTCGAGATTATTGCATTTGTAACTGGCGATATTGCGATCAGCTGTAGCAAGAGTAAGTAGTAAAAGAAAGTGAGCGCCCCGGATCTTTCGCAAGACATCACGCGTAAAAGGTATTTATAAAAGGGGTCATTGTGAATTGAGTGATTTTCATGTTTAGTCTAATAATGCAGGATGTTTAATGTTATATAATTACATGCACGAATCTATGTATTTCTTACATACGAATAGTAGCGCACTCAGATTACAATTACGGGGGAGCGAGGTTGCACGCATGAACTTAATTTGTAGGTAATGCAAATTCAATAAATGTCATTGGATGGATTATAAAAATATCTGCAATAAGATCTTGTGATCGCCAGTATACTTAGCTGTGCATGGTGGTTCGGCGCTGAAGGCAAAGCGGTCATAATTAGAGAATGTAGTGGTATAACTTAAAAACTTTAATTTTTTAGACAAGTATACCACAGCAGGTCTTTTCTGATAAAAAAAATTATGTGAGCTTTGTAAAAATAATTTTTATTTAATCTATGGGAGGGGGCCATAGAGTTAATACTACTCAAAATGGTTTTTTCACTTACCCCTTTAAGTAGGATGTTGTTAGATATGTCTCCTAAAATACAACAAAAAATGTTTTGATATCGCGAGAACCATTAGTCGTACGTAAATTTTGTATTAGAACATTTATATGCAGATTTTGATGGGGAACAATTTTAGTAATAACAAAAATGCACGTAAAACTAATAGTTTATGAAATAATCGAGAAAAACGATGTTTGCGCCCTTTGGCCTTCGTGCAACGCCGACAAAATTTCGCTTAGGACTTTTCCACTGCCAAAACAAAACAAAAAAAAATGCCGAAAGAAAATGTCCACTAGGATTTTGTCCGAAGATCAACTCTATTTTGCCTGGGCTATAAATCCATTATTAAAATTCTCTTTTGTTGTTTCGAAGCTAAGAGACAAAGCTTCTAGATACGAATGCTTTTCGAAATAAATATAGTTTTGTCTTTCCTCTTACACATTTAAATGCGCATAAAAATGGTTAAAATAATAAAACCAAGTATTTTAAAATTCCTACCTTTTGGTACTTAAGGGATCATCTCAATGTGAAATTTTCGAAAAATCGATTTTGTTGTTGTTGCATTATCGGATAGCATACACTGTAATAAACATTCTCTCAAATTTTCAAATCGAAAATCAAATTATTACGGTCGCTACAGCGTTTTTTGTAGAAAGGGAACGGAGGGAACTGATGAGAATCCCCAGCATCAGTATTGTCCTTCGGGAGGAGATTCGTGGTGCGAATGGCGCAAAGCTGAAGCCAGTGGATTTCAGGAAAAATATTCTCATCCACCAGCGCTCGATGACGATGTCCAAGAGGTTTTGAAGCCAATCTACAAAGATTTGACCACCGACGATTTGTTAGAGAGATGTACGGGCGCTTCAATCTTTAAACGCGTTTTTCTCAGAATGGTGTTTTTCAAAACGGTGTGCACTCTCAAAGGAAGAGTTTTGAAGATATCTAGTTCCAATTTGGAGAGAACATTTTTAACGTCATTCTTTATCGCGCTATGGAAGCTTTTTTCTTTTTTTTGAAATCTTCCTATTTTTTTTTACGAAAATCTGTCGAAAAAAAGAGCCAAATTCCATACTTTTTGTTCAAACCGCCGCCATTTTGTCTAATTAACAAAAAAAAAAACCCCTCCATAGCGCGATAGCGACTTCCCTGCAGATTAATAATCTTTTTGGAATATTTGTTTCAGATCAAAATTGCGGCCGCAATCGTTCACACCATACAGGACCTTTTTTTTTTACGTGTCATTTCAATAATTTATTCAAGTATTATACATCTAATAAATAAACGTAAAAAAAATCATTTTGTATTAGTCATGAATGTATTTATTTATAAAAAAAAAACCGAACCGATTAGTTTATTACAACAAAAAAAAATAAAATCGCGAACATCAGTGATTTTTCGGAGGGTCACACTGAGACGATCCCTTAATAGGGACCAAAATTTCCCAACTAGGCAAGTTTTACACATTTTCCTAGCAAGAATTTGCTATCATGGCTCCCTGTTCGACACGAGTGTGTTATAAAAATCATTCGACTATAGACAGGTTAAGTAAGAAAGAGTAAAATAATAAAAGATAAAACTATATATGCAACACATTATTAAACATCTAACTGTTTAGTAAATAAATATTATAATATAAATAAAATAAAGTGCGATATGTTTTCGTGAAACAATAATTAAGATCTTTCGACAAACATTATTTAACAGAAGAAGTTGTTGCAGAATTTAATTTATATGCGTGTCTACGCTCAATTTCAATAATAAATCCATCGGCGCGATTCAAAATGATGTCAGCCTGCAATTTAAATTCGGTTTCCTTCACATTTGATTTGACTTTGTAATTTCTTAAAACAGTCGAAAGAAGCACCTTCAGCTTCAACATCGCATATTTACGCCCTGCAGAAAAATAACACTGTTCATGGCAAAGCACAACAATCCTTGGAAAAAGCTTACCAACGCAGCTTCTTGGCCCGGCGCTGAAAGGAATGAAACTGCAAGGATGTCTATTCTGGATCTTTTCGGGCAAAAAGTTGTCAGGGTTAAATTGATTCGGATTAACACATAATTCGGCTTGTCTCTGCATCAAGTACGTTGCAATAACTACAGTGCACCCCCTTGGGAGAATATAATCTTTTGTGGCACATTTTACATCTTTCGTTAGTTTTCGTGCAATTGCTGGTACTGGTGGATATAACCGTAGAGACTCCAGTATCACCCGTTCCAGGTACTTCATTTCTAAAATATCGGCCAGAGTTGGAGTGCGATCAGAGTACCCAAATATGGAATACAATTCTTTGTACACCTTTTCCTGTACATCCTGATGGACCCCAAGCAAGCACAAAGTGAAACTCGAGGCAACAGCTGTAGTTTCGTGGCCCTAATTAATCGAAGGAAATCAATTAAACAAAAACTTGCATAATGATGCTAATGTACCCCGAACATAATGGTGTTCACCTCATCCCTTATTTCTTCATAGGTCAAGATCTCTCCATTTTTTGCAGTTTCTAGCATTAAATCCAGGAAGGCTAGCCGGCCCTTTTCACCTAATTCGTGAGATTTTTTACGGTTAATAAGAATTGCTTAACGATAAGGCCGAAGCCGGATGCGCACGTACTTACCGAGATCATTTTCATCAATGTCATCAAGATCGTCCCGCAGGCCAGTAAAAGTTGCAGACTTACTAGAGCTTTTCTCTGGACTAATTTTAACAAATGAGGTGTCAACTGCATCCCTTTCCTTATCCATTTTATCATACAGCTCTTTTTTCTTCTGCATGACTTTGGCGTTCAAATCATGGATAACCGCAAGCGAATTATCCTCTTTATATTTATTCCCAGTTAAATGGTGGAACCCACACCATCTGTATAGGGCGTTGCATGTTCGCTTGTGAATAATATCGCACATCTTCATCACAGCCATCGAGTACTCATTCCATTTCTTGCCTTGAGCCGATGTCTTTATCCCCATGACTGTCTCAAGTAAAATATCAAGAGTAGTTTCGCTCATAATATCATGCACATCGAACTTCTTGCCAATTTTTGTTTCGAGATGCTTGACGGCAATTAGAGCATTTTCATGAAACAACCCTAGAAACGATCTCAGGATGTTTTGATGAAAAGCTGGGGCAATTATCCTCCGATGTTTTCGCCAATGGTTACCTGAGCTTATAAGCAAACCGTTTCCCAACCATGGCTTAAAGAATTTGTACTCATCCGATTTCTCTAAATGATCACTACTTCCTAAAATTAATTCAACGTCCTCTGGGTGGCTAAGAAAGATGAATAATTTGGGACCGAGCCATCCTCTAATAATATTCCCATATATATAACCAATTTGCATTGCTTTCTGTAGTATCTCTGAAAATATCCCAATGAAAATATTTTATAGACATTACTTTACACAGGAGCTAATAAATTTGAGCTCCAAAATGCTCAATTTCAATAGAAACTGTCACCGCTCAGATCACCTCTAGCTTGAATTGCTTTCTCAGGGCTCGTGTTTCGGTTTATCTCACACAATTCATTTGGTGATACTATTAGTACATCTATTGTCACAATAAATGTGTGATAATACCACTGATCTACTTCTTTATATTTCTATTCATATTTCCTACTTGGCATTAATTTTCTGCTGAATAAAATAACTTGTCCATTCGGCCGGTATATTAACTTTTTTTAAAGGGAATAATCTTTGGCACCCGACTATTAAAATTTGCTCCGGTCCGTATGTCAGTCTATAAAATATTATAACACTGGGATACAAATGACTCAACAAAACCAACCGACAATACCGACAAATTGACAGGAGCCATAATTTTTAAATAGATAAATAGTAGTACATAGTCCCATGACATAATACAAAGTTTTTAATTCTTCGTGCCATGGATTTGGGCTATCTGATAGATCTTTTAAAAAAACGTACTTTGCGTTCTGCCTCCAAGTTAGTGCGGAAATAGATTCGTATTTATTTAAGGGGTATTTTTTTTTAATTTTCCAAAAAATCAATTTTTTTTCTTTTATATATTTGTGGTGCCTGATTGTTAATATACATGCATATTCTTATATTCTCAAGCCCTTTCCACACAGAGACGGTTTCCGTCCAAGGCCCGTAGCAGACGACCGGTGCGGTTGCGGCCCGGTTTCTGCATTATTTCAAATGAGGTAGCGCACATGAGCCTCCGTCGCTGTGCCAGTCCCCATGTAAAATCCCTCGATGCACCGTCAGAAAACGGTCGTCTGTTACAGCTCTAGCTAGACAGTGTCGTTTGAAAACAGAAATGCATGGAGTACCGTCACCGTGTCGTGTGAAAGCTTCTATATCAACCCATACGTCACCACTTTTCAGAAGGCACCGTTGAGACGGAAGCCGCCTGTGTGTGTTAAAGGCCTCATATCGTAGTTTGTTTTTGTAAATTGTTCACGGTAAAAAAGAAAATGACCCCTTAATACCAACTTTTGCCGTAAAGAATTGATTAAAATAAATAAAATTGGAAGACATTTTTTTATAGATAATTTGATGACCCACAATTTTTATAATAACCATCATTGACCTCCATGTCATAGGAAACGAGATATTCGCGAAAAACTGTTTTTACTCAGATATTATAACACTTAAACGAAAGTTAAACTGTATGAAACTAAATTGACTCACTGGGAGTTTTGTCGCAGATTGGATGTTTTTATATATAAAATGACTGAACTATTAGATAACCATTATCGTACGGATGAAACTCAAGTCGGTGGAGCAAAGCTTAAAATTATGTTTTCAAATACATCTGAGAACATTTCATTTAAGCCGCACACTATTTCTGTTTGTACAGTGACCATTCAGTGCGAATCCATTGAAATGTGGAAGGTCGTTTTCATTCAAATAACCAGCAATTCTTACTTTGAACAACAGAAACTAGGCAGACACTAATGACAGACCACAACGCATACTTATGCACAAAAAGGAATATTCACAAACAATAATTTACAATTCCGACAGTGTACGTATGACAAAAGTCCGGTTCAAACCTTGTAATTTAACTTTAGCTGCGTTCTTTTGTGCACATTATTCTGCATAGCAAAGAGCTCACTCACCCGTGTGATAAACCGTTTTATACGAAATAGAATAAGTCTTTGGTGAACAAGGTAATATTTAAAAATCTTATTTTTCCCACAGAGGAACAAATTTGTTCTGCAAATGTATGGGTGTTCCAGAACACAAAACCAGAACTCAGCTGATTGAATGGATATTCATATACATATAACGATATTTGTGATATGAATATGGGTAGAGCGGGGCAAAATTTTGAAATTTGAAATTGAATATGATAATATGATCGTGTATCTCTTACCATTATGAGTTTTTCCCAGCAAAAGGTGTGCATTTCCTATTATTGGAAGAGTTGGTGGTCCTGGGATTTTACTGGCAAGCTCGAAATATCTCCGATACTGCGCCCACACATCATAGATTCCTAGGTAAATTACAATGCTTAATGAAGGACCCCACAGCCAAAAAGTCATGGCAGAAAACTATTATTTTATCAGTGCAAAACGTTCTCCTCGAATTATGCTGAAGAGTACAACGGAGTCACTAACTTAGCGCGCTACTTTCGAATTATTACTAGACTTCAGCTAATTACGATATCTTTTATATTTATAGGCTTTTCCCTCCTTTCACCTTATTCTCTAACCGATTTTTTGTGCATTCATGTTAATTTCGCAGAAATTGCTTAACAAATTAATTGAATTATTTATTCCTTTAAATACATACATAAAGCACAATTTACTCTTTGCTTGTTCACAGACCGTCACTGAACTTTGACAGCCAAATGTATTACTTATTAGAAAAATGCGCATGCTCATTTAAAAGTTTCAATGTTTCGACAAAGCTGAGCTTACTATTTATTCAATATATAAGCTCTGTGACATCATAATTTGGCTAAAACCCACATAGTCATGTTTCACCGATACGCAGGTTAGATCGTAATGAATGTGGTCGTAGTATGGAAAAAGTTTCCAAATTTTTTTTACTTTAGTATTGTGTGTATTGTGCACTGTACTCAAAGGTATATATTTTAGTAGAAAAGACAAAATAAATAGACTTGAGACAGGACATATGAAAAAACTTATGATACTGTTAAAAATTCAAGTGGCGCAGTTCTATTTTTAATTGATTACTTAATTATATATGTGATATTTTACGCTCGTATTCTTTGCCCTAATGAATTAATACATTTTCGTTCAAATTTTCCCATCGCCCCATTAAATCCCAGCACAATTTGAAGTATATAAACCAAACTTGCATTTACTTATACTGTCGATTAGCGTTTTATTTATTTAGATGACCAAGACAAGATAAAGGTGTATTTTGAAAATAATGTTGGAGGAAGATGAAAATTCTACCATGCAACACCGCATCTCTCAATAGGGTGTGCCTAATGATTTTTGACCAAGTAATCAAGTCAAAGGCCTTGGCCACTATTCTCTGCACCTTCTGCCATTGCACTTATTTTGTAAGGAACGTGCATCATTCAACGTCATAAGGTTCAACGCTACGCAGAGTTGGATGCGTAATGAAAATGGACACTCAAGAATACTGGATACGTCAATGCTTATAGATTACATCATTTCCAAACCCCACTGTGGCAACAAATTCGTATTTTCCATTCCCTCTTAATAGGAATGGGAAGAGCGTTTCATCCAACGGACAGGGACAGCGTTTATTCACTTCGACGGATGGAAGCTGAATGAAAAAGTAGGGGTGGTGTCTTTTCCGGTTATTTAGACCTAAGCCTGTCTTTCCACCTACCAGACCATTTTTCTGTCTTCCAGGCGGAGGTAATGGTACTGCGGGAAGCCTTAATATGACGTCCCCTTTAATTAAAATCTTTATTAAAAAATGGTTTAACCTGCTGCTTACTATACTTTATTTCCTTATAGAATTAGCAAGGCAAATGAAAATACAATGTAGAGAGATAAGAAAATCATTTTTTAACAAACAGTCGAAACTGTTGCAGAATTTAATTTATGTGTGTCTTCGTTCAAGTTCAATTCTAAATCCATCGGCGCGCTTCAAAATGATGTCAGCCTGCAATTTAAATTCAGATTCCTTCACACTTGATTTCACTTTATAATTTCTTAACACAGTCGATAGAAGCACCTTAAGCTTCAACATCACATATTTCCGGCCTGCGAAAAAAATTGCGCCATTTATATCACTGTACAATAGTCGTTGTCAAAGTCTTACCAACACAACTTCTTGGCCCGGCACTAAAAGGAATGAAGCTGTAGTAGTGCCTGTTCTGTGTATTTTCGAGCAAAAAGTTGTCAGGATTGAACTCATTCGGATTAGTATAGAATTCAGCTCGTCTGTGAATCAAGTATGTTGCAACAACTACAGTGCACCCCTTCGGCAGAATATAATCTTTAGTGGCACATTTTACATCTTTCGTAAGTTTTCGTCCGATTGCTGGTACTGGTGGATATAGCCGTAAAGACTCCAGTATCACCCGCTCCAAGTACTTCATCTCCAAAGTGTCGGCGAAAGTTGGAGCTCGATCGGAGTCCCCAAATATACCATACAACTCCTCGTATACCTTTTCTTGTGCATCCTGATGCACGCCAAGAAGGCACAAAGTGAAGCTCAAGCTGGCAGGTATGGTGTCGTGGCCCTAATAAATCGAAGGAAATCAATTGGATAAAACATTTTCTAAGGACCCCACTGTACTTTGAACATGATGGTGTTCACTTCTTCCTTTATTTCTTCATCCCTCAGAAGCCCTCCAGTTTTTGCAGTTTCTACCATTAAATCCAGGAAAGCTAATCTAGAGCTTTCTTTTTCTAATTTGTGAGATTTTGCATGTTTAATCAGAATTTCGAAATAGAATACACACGGACTCACCGATGTCATTTGTATAAATGTCGAGACCATCCCCTAGGTATGTAGAAGTTATAGACTCAGTCGACTTTTCTGCTGGATAATTTTTAACAAACGGAAGGGGTAAAAATTCTTTTTCGCCAAACTTTTTGGCATAGAGCTCGTTTTTCGTCTGAATGACTTTAGTGGTAAGATTATGAATAATATCCAGCAGCCTTCCCTCAATTTTGCTCACTCCAGTTAACTGATAAAACCCACCCCATCTGTACAGGGCATTGCAGGCTTTCTTGCGAATAATATCACACATCTTCATCACAGCCATCGTGTACTCACAACCTTTGTTGCCTTGAGGCGTTCTCTTTATCCCCATGACTGTCTCAAGCAAAATATCAACAGTAGTT
Organism: Neoitamus cyanurus; assembly: GCA_947538895.1. Lineage (NCBI taxonomy): Eukaryota > Metazoa > Arthropoda > Insecta > Diptera > Asilidae > Neoitamus > Neoitamus cyanurus. The sequence continues at coordinate 38,559,185 of OX384543.1, forward strand.
TCGCTCATAATATCATGCACATCAAACTCTTTGCCAATTTTCTTGTCGAGATGCTTGACGGCAATTAGAGCTTTTTCATAAAACAACTCTGGAAATGTCTTCAGGATATTCTGATCAAACGCTGGGGCAATCAGCTTTCTATGGCGTCGGCAATATTCACCAGAGCTTATAAGCAAACCGTTTCCCAACCATGGCTTAAAGAATCTGTACTCATCCGATTTCTCTAAATGGTCACTGCTGCCCAAAATTATTTCAACATCTTCTGGGTGGGTGAGGAAAATTAATAACTTAGAACCCAACCATCCTTTAGTAACATTCCCGTATGGATAACCAAACTGAATTGATTTCTCGAAGATCTCTGAAAATATTGAAAAAAAGTGATTGTTTAGACAGTAAATTACCCAACGTAACAAGACAAGGAACTGGTAAATTTGGTATCTAGATTTATGCTTATTTGCAATAAGGCAACCTGCACCGCTGGCGCCACCTCTTACCTAGCTTTAAGATGAAAACAATATTTGAATTTCATAACCTCAAATAGTTTGCTACACACATTATTAAATATGACGGAACTAAACTGTCTATAAAAAAAATCACTTTAATTTATTTAGCAGATTGCCCTTCTTATCACGTTCTTATTAGCTACACTTCTAACATTGGAAATATATACAAAATTTCGCGACTTCATTTTCGCCGATTTCCAATTGTCCTGTTGATTTGAAACTTTACAAACTTAATTAAGTCTAAATGACAATAAATTTGTGTCTGAAATTACTGGACTAACTGTAGCAAGAAGAGGTTTTGTCAATGTGAGGGGGGATAAAATAGTGAAATATGTTTTGGTCACATGCGCGAAGAGATTACAGACTACTTACCATTATGATTTTTTCCTTCCAAAATTTGTGCATTTTCCACTTGTATCCCTGGAATTTTACTCCCGAGCTCGAACAATCTTCGATTACTATCCCACCATTTAAGAATTAATAAGCAAATGGCAGTGATTAATAAAGTAACCACCACAGAAATACTGTCGCTCTCAACCAATAAATTTATTGACATTTCAGAAAGCTGTCCATTCCACACAGTGGAATGCGCGACGAAACCACTCTTTCAACGAATTACCGTCGATTTATCATCGCATCTTTTATAGCCTTTGCACCATTTATTCTTGATGAATTTTAAAGCACGCATTTTAAGTTTTTCTTTAAGAAATTGCTTACCAAATTTTGTACGAAGGGTCAAGTGGTGCTATTTTAAATAAAAAAAGAAAACTTCTTCACTCCACTTTTCGTGAGTTTTTTAAAGTTTAAAAAAATCGTGACTTGGCGTTTAGGTAAAGCACGATACATTAATAATGCATTTCCATGTTTACATTTATTATTGAAGTTTGCAACTATGTATTTATGTATATAATATGTGAATATAATTAAAGGAGTATACCTATTGTGGAATTAAGTTTACTTAACATCATGGGATTAAATAACTTACATGGTGCATTATGGCCAAGTCACGAATTATTTTAAACTAATATGTAGGGACTTGGTGTGATCTGTGAATTGGTGGTGGAGCTCGTAGGAAGAGTACGCAAATTGTTTAGAGTGAAAGAGTCGTGAGTCGAATAGATTTTTTATATGAAATATTTTTGATGGGATCTCACTTCTTTTTGTATACTTTTTGTTTTACTTGTTTTTCGCCTCCTCTCATCTATTCCTACCTTCATCACTCTAATCCAGTGTTTCCCAAACTTTCGACATCTATGTACCCCTTCTATAGTTTTTGTAACGTTGAGTACCCCTCGTCAAAAAAACGCATGTACTATAATAACAATCACAATATATATATTGTTCCTTTTTTAGTACATAAACAAAATAATAATAAACGAAAAATGTAATTCATTCATAATCAAATATAAATAAAATAAATAAAAGTTCTATTATAAATAATGCTCATTATAGCCAACCAAATTTATTCCATGTGGATAACACTTAATTCTAGTCTCCCTGGATACAAAGTCCTTAATTATTCTATAGTCTTCATGTCTCATAAGAAATTTTATTCTTTCCTCTTTCCTATCAACACGGCCGGCGGCGGCGCCCATAACATTTTCATGAGGTAGATTTTTTTTCTATGAAGCGAGCGTTTTGATAATATGACCCTGAGAGAGTTTCCAAATTTCGATGAGTTTTCCACCTAGCGATCCTTTATATGTAGTTTGAAAAATTTATTGTTTATGTGGTAGCTGACAAATTTATGCAATAAATAAATATATTTATGTGAATGTTTTCTTTTTCATATTACACAAAACAATACAAAGAAAAACAACTTAACGAATATTTCGTATGAGAGGAATGTGTTAATGATAAACGCGCAAGACCATTTAAAAGTACCTACTGTAAAAAATAGTATTCTTAAAGATGATCTAGCTGTTTTCACTGAAGATTGGGAACACTACACGCTCAATAACATATTTATTGTCCGTGGAGAATTGTGATATTTATTGAATGTGTAGAAATAGTATATTGACGGATCACGACACGGATTGCAGGATGTCTAGAGATCTTTAAATCTTGATCGCGGTACGGATCAAGATAAATATTGAGCGTATGGTGTTCACCTTGTAACTAAACGCTTTGGCCTGCGTTAGGAAGGACGTTGAATAGGACTCTGAAAGGATGGCAGCTATATCAGCGGAAAAAAAATTGTGACAAAACTCGCGTCTGATTGCTATATTATATTTTATTAAAGGAGAAATTGGCACAATGGCCAAAAAGCATTAGTTTGACTTCCATTGGCCCTTAAATACTCAAAATCCTAGTTTTCTGTATACACCTTTAATTTATTTGTATCCTTTTAATTATATAGTAAAGCTTTCACAAGAATAACGGAATTAAGTATTTTTTGGCTTTTAAAGAACATTTTTCCAAATTTTCACAACCTTTCACAGAACGGCATTTTCCTAACATTTTGTGCGGGTCCTTTCTATATTTTACTTGAATGAAAAGCAAAAAAAAAAATATATAATGATCATAAACTTCATATAGGTACTCTTTCACCACTTTAATAATTACTTCACATATTTTCAAAACAATTCCTTCTAAACTTTGAAGACTTTAAAACGTCAAAACTTAGCTAAAATATGAAGCGATGCTGAAAGCCGTTCTTTTGGGGAAACAAATTTCTCATTTTATTATATTATACTGTTTTTTTCTATGATTGGTGACATCTGCCCCAGTAGTTCTTCATAAGTAATCAAATTCATCCTGCGAAAGTTCTTATAAACTTCTGGTGAGCTTTCCTTGAATTCCGAAGAAAAAAATTTTTGGCAATACGAAACAACTCTTGGTACATTTGGTGATATAGGGAAAATATATTTGTTAATGAAAGATTTTTATCTACAAACTTTTGCTCTTTTCCAACAAAATACAACATATTTTCTTTCGTAAACGAAAAAATCAAGTTTCCCAACAAACATCGAAAAACAAAACAAATTGTTTCAGAATTAGATTTACGCGCGTCTACGTTCAACTTCAATTGTAAATCCATCGGCGCGCTTCAAAATGATGTCTGCCTGCAATTTAAATTCGGTTTCCTTCACATTTGATTTGACTTTGTAATTTCTTAAAACAGTCGAAAGAAGCACCTTCAGCTTCAACATCGCATATTTACGTCCTGCAGAAAAATAACACTGTTCATGGCAATACACAACAATCCTTGGAAAAGTCTTACCAACGCAGCTTCTTGGCCCGGCGCTAAAAGGAATAAAACTGTGATAATGTCTATTCTGAGTATTTTCGAGCAAAAAGTTGTCAGGGTTAAATTGATTCGGATTAGGATACAATTCCGGTCGTCTGTGAATCAAGTATGTTGCAATAGCTACTGTACATCCCTTTGGCAGCACATAACCTTTTGTCGCGCATTTCGCTTCCTCGGTAAGTTTGCGTGCGATTATTGGTACTGGAGGATATAGCCGTAAAGTCTCCAGTATCACCCGTTCCAAATACTTCATCTCCATAATGTCAGCGAACGTCGGAGCTCGATCGGAGTTCCCAAATATGGAATACAGTTCCTTGTACACCTTTCCCTGGATATGTTGATGCGCGCCAAGCAGGCACAAAGTGAAACTCAAGCTAGAAGCTGTGGTGTCGTGGCCCTAATTAATTTAACGAAATGAATTGAATAGAATGTTATTTCATGGCTCGAATATACCTCGAATATGATGGTGTTCACTTCATCCCTTATTTCTTCATCGAATAAGAACTCTCCATCTTTTGCATTTTGTACCATTAAGTCCAAGAAGGCTAGCCGGTATTTTTCACCAAATTCGTGAGATAATTCAGGATTTGCCATAATTTCCGATAAGGATGGATCCCTATGTAAATCGGAATCGATTAGCTTTGAAAACATTGAACCACCAGGAGCACCTATGCCATCGGTTTTAAGCATATTTTCATACAACCCGTTTTTCTTCGCAATGACTTTAGTGGTCAGATCATGGATAATAGCGAGCAGCTTTTCCTCTCTTTTTTTCATTCCTGTTATGTGACACAACACACCCCATCTGTATAGGGCATTGTAGGTTCGCTTGCGAATAATATCGCACATCTTCATCACAGCCATCGAGTACTCATTCCATTTCTTGCCTTGAGCCGATGTCTTTATCCCCATGACTGTCTCAAGTAAAATATCAAGAGTAGTTTCGCTCATAATATCATGCACATCGAACTCCTTGCCAATCTGCGTTTCGAGACGATTGACGGCAAGTAGAGCATTTGCGTGAAAAAGCCCTAAAAATGTCCTCAGGATGTGCTGATCAAACGCTGGGGCAATCAACTTCTTATGACGCCGCCAAAAGTTACCCGAACTTAAAAGCAAACCATTTCCCAACCACGGTTTTAAGAATCTGTACTCATTCGGTTTTTCTAAATGGACACTGCTGCCCAGAATGACTTCTACATCTTCCGGGTGGGTGAGGAAGATTAATAACTTGGGGCCAATCCATACTCTAATAACATTCCCGTATTCTTGACCACATCGGATGACTCCCTCCCGGATTTCTGAAAATATTGCAAGAAAAATCATTGTTTCATGCCTACGTTAATATTTCGAAAGTTGGCGCATAAAAACATAAATAAATACAATCACAGGAATTAATTAAGGACACGACACATGGCAAGTTTAAGTGTTTTATCATTTTTACCGATAGGCCTTTATAAGAAACCCATCATTGCCTCAATATGTTGTAAATTTTCGAAGACAGACTAGAAACGTGATCCCTCCATGTCAACAAGTTATTACAATACAAATTCTTAACTTTATCCATAAACGGCACAGCTACACCATTGAGCACAACAGACCGAACATTTCACATACGAGCATTCTCTTATAAATAATCAAGGCTTGTGTGATATTAGGTCAATATTTATGTCTTGAATGAAATTACGTGCCACATCTTTAGGAGCCAACAGGTACTATTGCACACGATCTGCATATTCTATAGTAGATGATATAAGTTTGAGAAAATTAATGTCATTCAAGTAGAGTGAAAAAAACAGCAGACCGAGAATGGAACCTTGCGGAACAACAAGTGATATATCAACATTGAGAACTATTACTTAAATAATTGGAAACCAATCGAATCGCCTGGAGATACCAAACCGTAATTCTAACTTATTTTACAAAATAATATTGTGCCTTAGAAAATTCGAAAAGCACAAATAAAGTTAAATTGGTAAGATCTGCCAGTTTTCGAATATCCGGAAAAAAAGCAGAAGCTGTGCTATGTCCTCTTCTAAAGCCATGTGTATGTCAACGAAATCACAAACTTGCCATTTAGACAGAAACGGGAGAATTCTTATTGGTCCAAAATTTTCAGGTTTATCACAGTTATTACCCGGTACCTTCCATATACTCGGATAACTCCAGGTAGTAAAAATATAGTTAAGGGTACAGGGCATAAAAAAGGTAACAAGAGCTTCAAAAAACGCGTGTGGACAAGATCCAAGCCCATTGCCTCCGATTTAATTGAGTGCCAGTATCACATCATCATTCTTAAGTTCTGTCTGGTAATTCTCAAGTAAAATTGTAGTAAAAAAAACAGGACCTACAATTGTGCAAGACAACAATGAAAGATAAGTAGCAAAGATAATTACAATAATTCGCTTAAATTTTCCGCTAAAGACTCGCACATACACAAATCGTCTTGTACTTGATCATTTCTCCGAGGGTAGCACGTTAGGTAGCATCTTATTATATCAGTGTGCAATACGGACAAAATTGTAGAAAAACTGCTTGGAGATCCAAATTGTATTCAAACGCTTACCATTATGACTTTTACCCAGCACAACGTGTGCATTTCCTATTATTGGAAGAGTTGGTGGACCTGGAATTTTACTGCCTAGCTCGAAAAATCTTTGATTCTTCTTCCACCAATCGTAGATTAATAGACTAATTATCACAATTATTAAAGAACCCACAACATAGGCACTAGTATTCGCTGACAATATTTTTAAAAACATTTCTGGAAGCTATTCTATTAATACAAATCTTCACAATACGCTTAAGAGTGCGGCTGCGGTGCCACTAGCTCGACGAACTACCTTCGATATATTACTGCGTTACATTTAATGTTCATATGTTTTATAAACTTTGCCGTAGTTGACCTAATTTTTCTCTAACCACATTTTAAATTATGCACATTTATTGCCTTAACGTATTTTAATTATACACGGCAGGTCAAAGAGTATTTGCAATAATTAAATAGTTCTATTCCTGAAGCTTGTCCGCAAACGGTTTGATTAAATATTGTGATAGAGTTTTGTCTTAGATAAGTCTTTAAATGGGAAACCAGGCAATTTACTTGAAATTTTGGATAAACCACTTTGCCTATGCCATTTATGAACCACAAGCTTTGTACGAATTCCAACAGCAGCGGTGGCTTTGTCCAACTCTTCTGTTTCAGATTTCTTTATTAACAGCTGTTCTGCAGTCATAATAGGCTGCAACAACATATCGCAACACAAAATTGATTTACTTTATTTATTTTTAACTTCAACCGACTGAATTTGCTTCCTACTAATCCATTAGGGGGTGTGTATTAAATTATGCATTATTTAAATAACTTGTGTCCCACAAAAGTTGCGTGTTGATCCAGGACCCATAGCCACCAACATTTTTGTTCTTATTGAAATTGAAACAGTTTTTATTGATTGAAAAGTTATTATTCAATTTTGGATCAGGGTACCGATCACCGAATACGATTCGATTTTTTTTTTCAAGAATGGATAAACCCAGGCAAGATAGCATACAAGTCTACTAGATTACAATAAAAACAACTTAAAAGTGCACCGTCCGTTAATATTTTGTTTGAATTATGATAAGCAAATTTTCATTATTCTTATTTAAAAGGAAAAATAAAAGCTGAAAAGTGTTTATTTAATTTTTTTCACCAAAATGAATTCAGTTGCTTCTACCCGACTGCGCCAGAAGGAGAGTTATGCTTTTCGAGTGTATGTATGTATATTTCTTTGTCACGCTCTGTACCCTAAATGGCTTGATGGATTTTAACTTGAGAGGTGTCGTTAGATTCGTCTTAATTGTGAGAGTGACACTGGAGACATCAAAATTATCAAAATTAAATTGACCTATTTTTGGCGCCATATTAGGTACAAGGCTTCAAAAATTTTTCCCTCAAAACATATCGAGTGGGTTATCAACACATCAACGGGTTTATTAAATGGCTCACCAAAATATAACAAATTATATGTTTAAATGTAATTTGGAATGAGAAATTCAAAGAAAAAATTATTGAAAAAACATAAAACCCGACCTACTGTAAGACGGAAGTAAAAAGTTGTAAACAAGGCACATTCATAATTAAATCTATAAATAAAAATCAGTACTATTATAATTAATCTAACTGGTCAATATTTGTAATAAACTGCCACAGTCTTACTAATTGACAGTCGGAGGCTACCAACACAGACTTACAAAAATATGCGAAATATAAAAACTATAATTAAATCTTTAAAACTGCATGAAAACTTCTTGGACTACATAGAAATATAAGGTAGTCTTGTTATAAGCAAAATTCGTTGCAGAATTTCATTTATGCGCGTCTACGCTCAAGTTCAATCCTAAATCCATCGGCGCGCTTCAAAATGATGTCAGCCTGCAATTTAAATTCAGATTCCTTCACATTTGATTTGACTTTGTAATTTCTTAACACAGTCGATAGAAGCACCTTAAGCTTTAACATTGCATATTTACGTCCTGCAAAAAAATAGGACCATTTATTTAACTGTACAACAGTTTTTGTGAAAGTCTTACCAACGCAGCTTCTTGGCCCGGCGCTAAAAGGAACGAAACTGTAGTAGTGCCTGTTCTGGGTATTTTCGGGCAAAAAGTTGTCAGGATTGAACTCATTCGGATTAGGATAGATTTTAGCTTGCCTGTGAATTGCATATGTTGCAATAACTACAGTGCATCCCTTCGGCAGAATATAATCTTTTGTTGCACATTTCACTTCTTGCGATAATTTTCGTGCGATTCCTGGTACTGGTGGATATAACCGTAGAGACTCCAGTATCACCCGTTCCAAGTACTTCATCTCCAAAGTGTCGGCGAAAGTTGGAGCTCGATCGGAGTCCCCAAATATACCATGCAATTCTTCGTACACCTTTTCCTGTATATGCTGATGCACCCCCAAAAGGCACAAAGTGAAACTCGAGCCAGCAGCTGTAGTGTCGTGGCCCTAATTAATCGAAGGAACTTAATTAAACAAAAAATTGTGTAATGACCGGACTGTACCTCGAACATGATGGTGTTTACCTCATCCCTTATTTCTTCGTCGCTCAATAGCTCTCCATTTTTTGCAGTTTCTACCATTAAGTCCAGAAATGCAAGCCTGCGTTTTTCACCTAAGTTTTAACGGTTATTCAGAATTTAAGAAATGAGAGGCCGGAGCACGCACTTACCAACATCATTTTCATCAATATCGTCAATGTCGTCCCGCAGGCCTGAAGGGGTTTCAGACTTATATAGGCTTTGTAACTCAAACTTTTGTGCATGCGGTGGGATAAGAGCACTGGTCGGAAACATTTTATCATACAGCTCATTTTTCTTCTGAATAACTTTATCGGTCAGGCCATGGATAATACCAAGCAACTTTTGCTCATTCATTTTCATTCCAGTTAAATGATACAACACACCAGACCTGTATAGGACATTGTAGATTCGTTTGTGAATAATGTCGCACATCTTCATCACAGCCATCGCATAGTCATATCCTTTGTTGCCTTGAGCCGTTCTCTTTATCCCCATGACTGTCTCAAGCAAAATATCAACAGTAGTTTCGCTCATAATGTCATGCACATCGAACTCCTTCCCAATCTGCCTTTCAAGACGATTGACGGCAATTAGAGCATTTTCGTGAAACAATCCCACAAACGACTTGAGGATATTCTGATGAAACGTTGGCGCAATCATCTTCCTATGACGTCTCCAATGGTTACCTGAGCTTATGAGCAAGCCATTTCCCAACCAGGGCTTAAAGAATTTGTAGTCATCCGATTTCTCTATATGAACATTGCTGCCTAAAATTACTTCAACATCCTCTGGGTGGCTAAGAAAGATGAATAACTTGGGACCCAACCATCCTCTTATAATATCCCCGTATTCAGAACAAATTTGAAGCCCTGTCTCTAGTACCTCTGAAAATATTCCAAGGAAAATTATTTTTGAGACATGAAATTACTGTGCGGTGAGCACGTAGACTAGACATGACAAGATGTTAGCCAATTTCGTTGAATTGGAGCGAACGTTGGTGGGTTTGTCGGTTGCTTATTTTAAAAGCTGAAGAAAACGAATATGAGTGCTCCGTGCAAGAAACGTTCCGCGCATTACGTGATTTTTATCCTTACCACAACCGTCCTACCGACTCGACTATTCTTCGTTCGGTGGCCAAATTCGAGTCAACCGGTTCGGTAAAAAAATCAGCCAACACCCGTACGTCACCGAAACGCAAGGTCTGCTGAAAACATCGCTTCTGTGCATGAGAGTGTAGGGGAAAACTGAGGCAGTCAATTTCTCGGCGTTCACAAGAACTTGTCCTTTCTGCCACTTAAACTTGGCGAATTTTTTGTCAGGGCTTGGGTATGCACCCGTATAAAACCCAACTGATCCAGGCACTCAAGGTAAACGACCATAGACAGCGCCGTGTGTTCGCTGATTGGGGTCTGGAGTAATTGAAAGTTGACCCATACTTCGCAAATACAATCATTTTTAGCGACGAAGCCCATTTTTGGATGGAGGGATATGTGAACAAGTGAAATTGTCGGATTTGTGGCGATTCACATCCACACGAGATACACAAGCACCAAATGCAACCCGTCATTGTTTGGTGCGGATTTTGATCTGGCGGAATCATCAGTCCGTACTTCTTTCAAAACGAAACTGGTATTGCCGCCTTGCCTCGTTTAGCACACCGCCAGTTCGCCTCGCAAGGCGTGCTATGTGTTCACGAACTAAGCTTTAGATTTGTATAGTATTAGTTCTTAACTGCAGTAAGCGCGTACTGTTCTACGTATTTAATTAATCTCCACCTTCACAATAAGCGACAAATGTATAATTGCCGACTTTTCAGGTATTTTACGCGCGCAAATAAAAGTTCGCTTTTACCAAACACACTTCAACACTTTAGCACTGATATATCAAGAAATAATTATTATGTTGGTATTTAAAACTTGTGTTTTCCAATAAGGGATTTTTCTCATTAACCAGCGTATTCCAGTGTAGAGTGATGACAAGATAGAAAGAGATGTTTTGTAAATACTCGTTATCACTTACCATTATGGTTTTTTCCCAGCACTACGTGTGCATTTCCTATTATTGGAAGGGTTGGCGGTCCTGGAATTTTATTGCCAAGCTCTACAAATCTCCGATTATTGCTCCACCAATTATAGATTACTAAGCAAATGATCGTGATTATTAAAGTGGCCACCACAGAGACACTGTTGCTTTCAGACAATATTTTTATAGACATTTCAGAACGCTAACTGTTAATAAAATTTCCCCTGAACACTTCAAATAGGACAGCAGATCCACTATCTTCACGAATTGCCTTCGAAATATTACTAGATTATATTTTTTTCACATATCTTTTATAAGCTTTTTCCTATTGTCCGGGGCTAACGCATTATTTCTTTCCACACATTTTCCAATTAGTAAATTGCTTATAAAGTTATTTACGGCAGGTGAAGTGGTGTAGTTATATATAAGTAAATAACACACGGTAGGTCTTGCTCTTTCTGACGCATATCAACAATCCATAGACTGCACTTTGTCTGGATCGAGTTCATTTTAAAATATATTTGCTTGAAAAGCGCGCAGGCGTGCCTTTTCATTTAAAAATAATTTTACTTTTCTGTCCAGAAACACAACACAAAGGGAGGAACTAATTCAGCTTTCGATTTACATAGCCTACGCTGTGTGGCATCATGACTTAGCTAATACCAATATACGTAGTTAACTGTATAATATTTTTAATCCCTTCCCAAAGATTTTATTTCCCATTCTTTCAACTGATTCATACATAGTATTAATATACATATGTATATTGAAAGAAATTTAACAGAAAATAAAACGAAAACGAAGTTTGTTTGTTATCATGACAATAAATGTAAATATATTTATTTATTTAATTATTCAATTTCATCAAAATGGCTGATTACTAAATAAAAGCAAACTAGACATTATACTTCACATGCCCATACAACAGAGTGGATAAAATTGATTTATTGAAACCGTAGGTCGTCCGATGATGTTGAACGGTGAAGAAATCTTGTTTTCTCAGTGATCGAGAAGAAACTAAGACTAAATGAGGAAAGCAAAGTTGGAAAATCAATACATCTTTGTAAACAACCCAAGGCACAAAAAATACTGTTTTGGAGGCATTTCGTCGATGCTCCAAAGTGTCCAAGCATACTCTAAAATAGGCATATAAAGGTACAGTACAGATGACGTGTAATATAAATAATAAATAAAAGTGAATCAGCATACATACATGTGAGTATGAAAATCTTATATAACGTGGGGCAAATAATTTACATATATACATGCTGAAAAACAAAGGACCAAGGATCAATCCATGGGGCACACCACGACTCAGATAAGCATTGTTTGAAAGGTGCTCCTTGTCTATCACAACTTTTTCCGTACGGCGATAAAAAAAGTTCGACCCTAGAATAAATGCGCTTTTTGAAAACTTTAATTTATCTGATAGTTTTTTTAACAGAGTTTGATGACAAGCGATGTCAAAAGCTTTAAAAAAAAGCAGTACCAAGATAGCTACGTTTACGATTGTTCAAAGAAATGCGGATATCGGTAGTCACTTTGAGTAAAGCCGTTTCTGACGAAAACCAGGCTGCAGTAAAAACATCAAATCGTTGTCTGAAACCAACTGTTGAACTTCCCAAATTGCAACTTTTCAAAGACTTTTGAGAAATAGGACAGCAGACTTATTGGTCTGTAATCTAGCAATAAGTTGGGGGCAGACATTTTAGGGATTGGTATTACGTTAGCGTTCTTCCAGCAATCGGAATACACGAATTTGGTTATAATATATGCTTCAACGCGTTAACTATCTTTGGTGCAATCATTTTGGCAAATTGTGTAGGAGTACTCATCTGGTCCCATTGCATTAGATTTAATTATTTACATTGCGTTGAACACTCTCGACTGCACGGAAGCTAAAAGCATTTGAAGCTGATTTACATAGAGGATAAAACGATTCAAATGTCTCGAATTTCGCACTGTGCTTTCGTGGTTTGTGCCAAATGAAGATTAAGGTCGTTGGCGGCTAGGTTACTTAAATATTTTTCTTTATCATAAATTCCTTTTCTGCGTAAGTTTGAACCACAAAGCTCTTGGAGAAAGATTGGTATCAAATATGTATATTCCCAAAGTACTTGCGTTTTGCATCATGGATTTTGGAAATACAATAACAATGAAATCTTACGACAACTATAAGCCGGTTTAGTTCATTCCAATAAGCCGAACTAATTCTGAAATTCTTTTTGCAATTCTTTCTTTCCACTACGAATTCGAATCGATAATCAATTTTACATGACCAACCGGAATAATTACTTATAACTTTGGTGTATTAATTGTTGCGGAGTTACAGGGAAATTTTCGCTTTAATATTCTTTATTGCAAATGCCATTGCAACAAATTCAGCTTTGTCCCCGCATTTCATCCGTTTAGTTTGCGCAAAGCATTTAATTTAGTTTATTTAGTCGAATTGGAATTGGAAATGACCCGTGATATTTTCGCGAATTTACAAGTCATTGCTCAGTAAATATAAAGTCACCGATTGAATCGACTTCAGTCCAAAAAAGCGCGTCGTTCGCAGACAATGTTGGTGCTGTGAGGTTTTGTTATGTGAAGAAAGATATTCCAAAGTTGTGTAAAAGACAGAAAACGTCGAGATGATTACGTTGCTCTACGGAGAATCCCCGCTGGGATTTAGCACAGCAATTGTAATGAGTTTGATTACAACGATCATAGCATTGGTGGTTACCTATTGGTGGCAACAGAGCAAACGATTTTATAAGATGGGCAATAAAATTCCGGGCCCTACTCCTCTTCCCTTTATTGGAAACGGTCATTTGGTTTTGGGAAAAAATCACAATCGTAAAAGGACTATACAATTTTGTAAACATACAAAAAATTTCAAATATTTAAAATTACAGAGATTTTGGACTTTTTGCTTGACTTAAGCAAAAATTTTGGGAACGTTGCACGAGGGTGGATTGGTAACAAACTGTTGGTGTTCCTTACGGACCCACAAGATGTGGAAATCATTTTGGGAAGCAGCACACATTTGGAGAAAGCTGAAGAGTACCGCTTTTTCAAGCCATGGCTTGGTGATGGATTGCTTATTAGCAAAGGAGACCATTGGCGGCGCCATAGGAAGATGATTGCTCCCACATTCCACCAGAATATTTTGAAAAGTTTTATTGACACCTTCTATGAGAACAGTTGCACCGCTGTTGCGCGGATGAAAAAAGAGCTGCATAAAGAGTTCGATGTCCACGACTACATGAGCGAGATTACTGTGGATATATTACTCGAGACTGCCATGGGTACGAGTAAAGCGGCTCAGGAAAGCAAGGGCTTCGAATATGCAATGGCTGTGATGAAAATGTGCGACATCATTCATAAACGAACCCTCCACTTGTTGTATAGATGGGACACATTTTACAACATAACAAGCTTACGAAAGTATGAAGATAAGTTGCTTGGAATTATCCATGGGTTGTCATCTAGAGTAATCAAGCAGAAAAATGAAACCTACGATAAAACGTACCAAAATGGCGAACTCCCGAGCCCAAGTCTTAGTGAAATCATATCGAAGGATTTATCGAGTGAGGTGACAAACCCTACAAAATCCATTAAAGGTCTCCGGGATGATCTTGATGATATCGACGAAAACGACATTGGTAAGTAGCTATTGTCCAATCATAGAAGTAATTACCCTCCAGTCATATATAAATAAAAGTAGATTCATAGTGAGAGCGAGGGAAGGACGACAAATATATTTCGGTTTTTTTTCGTGAGGTTTCTGTTGAAATACTATCAAGCTTTGAAATCCATTTAACGACATGGAGAATGATGTTATTATAAGTTTCCAAACGTGACTAACGATAGTCTTCGCTTTTAAGAGGGATGTTGCAAAACCACTGCGCTATCTGGCGAGAGAGGCAGAAGCTAAAGAAAAAGCAGATAGAAAAGGCTATAACGAATAACTCGTAAAAGCGAACAAATTTCTCCCCTTAATGAACGAACAATCGAACGTAGCAACGAATTTACGAACACGCTGTCGGACCTTGCGACAATCAGCGTTCGGTTATAACGAATTAAAATTTGATTTGAGTGTCCTGGAATTGAAGCCGAATACAGAACACAAACACGACAAAGGACACGACACAGCAAAATATTTTCGGGTATAATTAGTTTGTTCCGTTCTGTTTACAGACATATCTAAGTAAAATTTAATTCATTGATGAAGTAGATCGCCAAGACCTTTGCACATCGGGACAAATTTAATGCAACTATTGCATCATCATCTCTATCAACAGCATTTTTTGTTGACACCCTCTTATACTTTCCGGTTATAACAAACTCGAATATATCGAACAGCCGTTTTCTCGGACCCTTCAAATTCGTTATGACGAAGTTTACTGTATTTTCTTCTCTTCCTTTCGCTTAATGTTTCACTTAATAAATAAATATATAAACACACGTTTCGGAATTTACTATAGGCCATTCCTTTTCTCTTATTTCTATAATTCATAAAGATAACATTAAACTTATTTTTGAAAACAAATAAAAATATAGGAGAAAAGCGGCGCCTCGCTTTCTTGGACCTGATGATTGAGACCTCTAAAGGTGGAGCGAACTTAACAGATAATGAAATCAGGGATGAAGTGAACACCATCATGTTTGAAGTGACACAGGATCCCTGCCTTAATGCAATTACATTTCTTTTAATATGTTCCATTCACTAGGGTCATGATACAACCGCTGCTGGATCGAGTTTTGTACTCTGCTTGCTGGGTATCCATCAGCACATACAGGAGAAGGTCTATCAAGAGATCCATAGTATATTCGGTGATTCTGATCGTCCAGCCACATTTGCTGATACCTTGGAATTGAAATACCTTGAGAGAGTCATATTGGAGACCTTGAGGATATATCCGCCAGTGCCAGTTATTGCTCGGAAGCTTAATGAAGATGTAACCACAATTTCAGAGAAACACGTGATTCCAAAAGGAGCCACAGTCGTCGTTGCAACCTTTAAAATGCACCGTCGCGCAGACATATACCCGAACCCTGAAGTTTTCAATCCAGATAACTTTTTGCCTGAAAACACCCAAAAAAGGCACTATTACAGCTATATTCCATTCAGTGCTGGCCCGAGGAGCTGTGTTGGTGAGTTATTTAATTTACCTCTTTCAGGAATTAGAGTTAATTTTTTTTTAATTTTAATTTTAGGACGTAAATACGCAATGCTGAAACTGAAGGTCCTACTCTCGACGATTTTAAGGAATTACAAAATCACATCAAACGTCCCAGAGTCGGAGTTCAAACTGCAAGCTGATATCATTTTGAAACGTGCCGATGGTTTCAGGATCATGATTGAACCGAGAAAGGCAGTGACCGCGTGATTTGAGGAACACATTCTTTATTTCCTTATTTAAAAATATTTTATAAAATTTGTAAAAAAGATAAATTATTTTTCAGAAAGGGCTTATTTCTTTCTTTTCCTGCACTGCAGAAGTTGACTTCTTCCCACAGAATCTGATCCACAATATTTCCAAGATCCAGGGTACCGCACACGCTGCCATAAAGAAGTTCAGTAAGTGGAAGGTTAATTCGTAACTGTTGGTGGCATCCCTTATATAGCCAACCACTGGGCCAATTGCGAACATAATATTACCCTGAAGGAACATGAACAGCCCATACCCTGAGGGGAATCTATTTAAACATCGATTATTAATAAAACTACAAATTCGTATTTTGAGCACATACCTCTCCTTTGGTAGATATTCAGCAAACACCAGCGGAAGAGGTACATGAATCCATGTCCGCATGAAGCCCATTATTGCTGTAATTATTGCCATTCCCACGAAGTCGAAAATAGTCAAAAATGCTGCAAAGAAGATTACAGACTATTAGTCAATATTTCCGCACGGTTTTAGTGTAGGTACAAAATAAATTTTACGTTTTTTTTAAAAGTTGATTTGCTTATTCATTTTTTTGTTTATGCGGTATCATTAAGGTGTAAATTAAATGCACATTAAATACAAAGGTCATTGGCATGGATATTTTGCATATGCAAAACGCAATTGTTGTGATTACAATGTAATTAAGCAAGCAGTTGCAAATGAATGCAAAAACTACTTTGTATAACATCATATAAGCCTTTAAATTTAAAGTATTGACAACTTTATTGCAAAACACATTTCCCATTTAATCGAGTTAGGTCTGAATAAACTAAGCAGTTGCATTGACAAAATCGTCTTTGCAATAGATCTACGGTATTGCGTTATTGCAAAAGCGTTGCAACTTCCTCTGCTGTTGTGCATTGTTGGCACTACCAGGTGCCTATCTATCTATTTCCATATATTTAATCTTCAAGCTGATGATATCGAATTTTTAATCTTCTGTATCACTACATCCTCGAGGAAGGTTTGTACACCTTGCTGCTGTTTACATTCGTCCTGGAGCTTCTGCTTGTCTTTATCTCATGATTTACTTCTATTTGGTTCCTTCACATCCAACAGAAAAATATCAACATTTTTAAATATCAAATTATTTCGTTCGATGAACACCGTTATTAAATTTTTTTGGTTTCCATAGTTCATGAAATAACAACTTTACAACTCTGAAGATAACTATCCTATGTCTTGAACTGTTTCTGATAGTTCGTGTAAAAAGATAAGAAGTAGCTCACATCCGCAAGGATTGTACCCTAGAGACGCCTTGGTACCAAAACCAAAGATAACATACTATTCATCCACGTTTTTCACAACAAAATATCCAGCTGTATGTCATAAATCTGGACTACTACTGCTACGCTTCGTCACTTCAACTCACGTGTCACGTGTATTTGTCAGAACAGAACTTCGCGTTTTCCCACTATTTGCGAAAAAAACTAATTTATCATAAATCTTGATGAATCGCGTAATTAATTTCACGAGTCTTTTATGGCATGTGAATCACCGTTAATTTTCGGTTGAACAAAACACGTGCAATTATGTTGTTGTTTAGTCAAGTTTTGGCGAAACTTCACGCTCCACATGATGATAAAAATATTAAAACAAATTTCTGGATATTGCCAAGGTAAATTCACGCTTATCTCACGTCTAGCAAAAGTACGACAAAATCCTTGAAAGTGGGTAGAAGAAAGAGTCCCGCCACTGCGCAGTTTTCGAATAAATTATCAAGAAGTTTCTTCTCATGCAAACATGTCGCATGTAAATCAAACGGACAGACAGAACACTTACCGAATCTCGATATGACGGTAAATAATGCGCCGCCAAGGTACACGTACCGGGAGGGCATCGTAAAGAATGCACTTCCAAATGCCAAAAATATTCGTGAAGCCAAGTCTGCAGCAGCTCCGATCGCAATAATAGTCGCTGTTTCCGACTGCGGGAGAAATATTTAAAAAAAAAAATGTGGAAATTGAAAATCTTGTGAGAATAAATATAAGTACCTTCGCGTATCCAAGTTCGAACAGGTACATCGGTTGGATTGTGAAGAAAGCGATGTCCGAGTAAAGGGCGAATGATATTCCTAAGACGATGTTCACGTAGATGGGGTCCTTCAACAGAGTGAGGTCGAGGAAATTTACTATTGCCTGCCTGTTAACGTAATACAAATATGAATTTCAGTATAAAAAAATACCCTGACTTAAAAGTGGCGTACCATCTGCTGACTGCTGGGTACTGACTTGCCGGTGGTAGCTCCGACCTATCGCTCACCACCACAGCTCCTGTCCAATTACCTAGATCTGCAATGCTAGAGGCCCGAGAAGAAGAGATCCCCTCTTCCTTTTTTAAGCTTTTGAACGGGTCGAGGCTGTTCTTACTTAAATTATTCAAACTACTCCTCAGAGCCATGAGTGGTTCTAAATGTTCCTCCCTCTTTCGCCGGAACTCCTTCAGACTCCCCTTGCGCGATGTTGGTACCCCATCGGCCTTTATCAACTCCAGAGGAGGAAAAGCCTTTGTAGTGATTTCCTTAAGCTCATGGTCAGTTATGGGAACTTTTCGCATGTGCCACTCTACTGGATGCATAACTAGCATCCCAAAAATAGCGTGCGCATTTATTGCTGCCAGTACTGCGAGACACCCTCTGAAACCATACCACTCAAGAAGCTTTTGCATTATCACCGGGTACACCATCGTGCCCAAACCTATCAGACTCTGAGCAAAGCTCATCATTGTCACGCGCCTTGTGATGAAGTAATTGTTAAACGTCGTGTACGACGTCGGCACTATCAGGCCAAATGCAACGCCTGTCAGAATGTAAACATTTGTTCAGTTATGCAACAGCGAGATTTATGCAACTGATTACCTTGGAACAAACCAAACACGATCATCAGCTGCCAGGTGGTTTGCACGAAAATTTGCAGGAATGATCCAATAAAATAGAGAAATCCGCCTACCAGCCCGACAGTCCTTAAGGAGTACTTATTAAACAAGGAGCTGCTGAATAATCCTGGAATGATATTTTGACGTGGATATCTTTACAAGTTTCATAAAAGCGGGCTGCTTACCAGCAAAACTCATGGCACTAAAAAATAAACTAGTTATCACAGCAATTGCACTTGTCTCCTCTCCTAGGCCTTTCAGAAAATCTCCAAAAACCAGCCCGAAGGAGGGCATTGACCCTAAGGCGCTTATCTGAAATTTTCTTTTTATTTAATAATTCTTCCCTTAAATAAATATTTTGAATTTTATAATTTACAAGTATTTTAAGGGAAAACGCCACTGCGGGAAATTGAGAAATGTTTTTTATTGCATTTTCTTGAATTATGTAAAATTGTGAATTTATGGAAAAAATTGCAATTTTAAAACTTCCTGTTTCAATCTAAAGTTTGAACCCAAAGAGGGTTATGTATGCGTTCATTATTTATTTTGTGGTTATGTACGGCAAAATATGTCTGTTTGTTTTTAATAGCTGCATCAATGTTTAGAATTGAGAATTGGCTACAATTCAAATTGACAGCAATTTTAGAACGCTATCGATCGTGTGTTTATCAGTCTATGTATGTATGTATGTTTGTCCGTATGTTACAGCCTAGGACCTCACTGGATTTACCTATTTGGATAAATGAGGTATCGTTAGAATCGTATCAATCCTTCGGGTGATATAAGCTATATTATATTATTACAAAAAAAGAAAAATGGCGGCCACCATAAGTTAAAATGTCTGACAATAAAGAAATACAGTTCTCCAAATATCATTAATATGGGTATCAAATGAAAGCGTTGAACGAGTACAATACGGTAAACCATGTGACATAACTGGAACTCTATATGGCGGATTCCCCAAGATGGTGCATGACGTCTTTCTTCACAACTTCCTTTCCATGGGTATCAACTGAAAGTGTTTGACAAACGGAATACGACAAGCTATGTGACGTCAATGCCATAAGATAACAGAGACTTTTACTATTATTATACTATCCTCATTGTATAATATAAAATTAACAGTTGTAGGTATGAGTTGCCTATTTGATTATGTCATAATATTACTTACCAACCACATATGTATTATCTGCAGTTAAGAAGTAGGAAATGAACGGAAGAAGAAAAGAAAACTATGAAACAAGAAAATAAAAAAAAAGGTACGACCAAAATTATAATTTTTAAAAATAAGGAAGGAAAATTGGCAAATTCGACATAGAGACTTTTTAAAAACGTAAGAATATGACCATAATTACAATGAGAATGAATCACAAAATTTTTTTTTTTTCCAATAAATCGAAGTCGTATTTATTTCGCAATTAAATAAATTCAAAATTAAAATGAGCACTTCAATGAATGTTTCCAATTTAAATTTTCATCTACCAGAAAATACAAGAGTATTTTCTTTAAGTATATGTTTTTTGAGGAAAGACAATTCTTCGATACAGTGAACACAGGGAGTATTAAACCAATCCTAAAATTAGGATGAGCTTTTCGCGAAATTGCTTGGAATTAATGCCGCTATCATCAAGACTTCGCGTTCTTGTTTCTTAAATTTCAAAGTATCGTCAAACTTTAAACTTTTGACTAACACATATTTTGTCGTTTTAGCACAAATAACAAAACGTTTCGTCATGATTTATCACCATTTTGTTTAAGATCATAACATATGTTTTTATTGTATATTTCATTTAAATTTTGAACCATCCGAAAGCTACCCATGAACCTGCACTTCGTTTTAGTTATTTCTCAAAATTTTGAAGTACAATTTATTACTAACATGCTTAAAGGACATGTATTGTGTATGTAACCACAACAATTTTTAAATTCTCACATATTTCACTTTCCTTGTAAACAATAAAAAACATTTGTTCAAATGCACTTGAAATTTGACCAGATCTTGAGATCCTCGTATACTTACAAAAGGCAGCGCCATCCCTACGCAAACTAGGATCCCCCAACCACCCTCTGGAGGTTCGCTTTTGTACATGATTTTCGTTACCTTCTCCTGCATCCTTGTTTTGAATCTTTTACAATTCTAATTAATTTAATAAAACTTCAAACCATTTGCGTACAGGAGCAGCAATGTAGGTACTAATAGTTTTACTGTGAAACCTCGACTAACGGAAGCTAGCCGAATTTTCATAATTTTATCTATTAAAGTTATCTAGTATTTAAACAAGTCGTACGTATGTACTAGAGTCGTACGTTTAAACTACAAACCGCCATCGCCAGTTAAAATGCCGAGATCTCATCATCCGTTGACATCTTGATCCCCCTGCAAACACAGAAAGTAAATCTTCATGCCTCTCTACGGAATTCAGCGGAAAAGCACTATCTTAACGCTGTACATAATATAATATGTATATGGCATACTTTAGCCCGGAGGTGTTTGTTTGCGATTTGTTCGTCAAATCCATAAAGTAATTTGTTAGTTGTTTGATGGTTCACGAGAGTGTTTATTGTTTTGATACTTTAAGTCTTTTCCGTTATAAAACTGAGCCAGTCGGGGAGAAGTCCATCAATTTCTATATGCACTATTGAGTATTTTGTGTTTAACGACACGTTTAGAAAATTCTGCTTTGACATTATCTTTTAAACGTTCCGTGCCAAAACAATTAAAAGAAACCTTTAAGTCT
This sequence comes from Neoitamus cyanurus, assembly GCA_947538895.1. Lineage (NCBI taxonomy): Eukaryota > Metazoa > Arthropoda > Insecta > Diptera > Asilidae > Neoitamus > Neoitamus cyanurus. The sequence goes on from OX384543.1 coordinate 38,581,080, forward strand.
GCCAGTTTGTGACAGACCTGCAACTTCTCAACAGTTAGTCCTAGGAAGTTGAAACTTATTATGCAGTATCATTATGCCATAGCTAACCCAGATCTAAATTTTCAAAATAAAAATAATTAATATAATTAAATAACTAGCTGACCCGTGCGAATATTTCGCACAGCGTCAGGTAGTATGTTTAATTGTAAAACATTTAAACACTAGATATTTAAAAAATTATAGATCTTGGCTTTGTCAAATGTGATGTTTTGTGCAAGCTTCTTTATGTTTTGAAGAATATTTCGAGGGCTGCCAATACAAGTTAAGGGATCTACCCTCTTTATAATTTTAAAAAAATGTATTTTTTTTTTATTGCATTTTCGTAAAGTATATACATATATACAGAAATATCATATTAAAATTTTATAAAGATCGGAACAGTGTAACTGTATTTTTGTCTCAAAATTAGTCGAGTTTAAAATTTTGATATAACAACATCTCTGCGCGTTTGTTTATAATCGAGAAATGTGGCGTGCGGCCGACGCAGCACTGATGCCTCCAAGGAAGCCAGAACATATCCCAGGAACTCTACTTTGGATGAAAATGTGCATTTTGAGGAAAAAGAAGCCATAATGTATGGTCCAAATATCGCATAGGCATAGGTGGGACTTTTTACTATTTTTCATTTACCAAACTATAGTCGAGTTCTCGCAAAATCACTTTTTTCGACACCGCGTTGATGAAATCTCGGAAACTACCGAACCGATTCTCACCAAATTTTAACCAAACATTCTTTATGACTACAGCGCTAGCGCATCGAGGGGGTTTTTCAAAATTTTAATTTTAAAATTTTTTTTTGCCCAAAAACGGTGAAAAAAAACATGTTTTTTTCGTAGTTTTTCAAAAAATGTCCGCCATTTTGTCAATTTTGCTAAAATCAAAAATCGCCTCCGATGCGCTATAGCTATTAATATATTGAACCTAAAACTCTTTGCTTTTTTTCCGACCATGCATCTCGGAGATTTCATCAACGCCGCACATCCCTCTCGTTTTTTGGATCATTTTTCGACCAGCAGTTCCATGCTTAAAATTTCACAAAAATTAATAAAAAAATTTTTTTTAATATAGTTCGAGAGTGTATTTATTGAGTGTAACAATTTTGTTTTCCATTTTCATAATTTAATTTATTGCAGTTAACCCTTTTTTTCTCTCCGAAAAGAGGGTAGATCCCTTAAAGGAAGACTAACAAGAGTTCACCCAAATTATGACGAAAAATAAACAAATAATTTAAAATTAATGTTTTCGTCACAAAAAACTTTTTATAAAAACTGTATTTGCATATAAAATTTAGAAGGCGCCATCTGTTGAAAGTCGGTTTTAACTTCATCTTCATATTATTCCCTTACTGATTTTCACAGCCGTTCTTGCCTAGGCGAAACCCCAAGAGCAGGCAGTGCAGGATGCTCTCCTATTTTCTTACTATTTTTTAAACGAGAATGTGTCTTCCGTATACTGGCCAAAGCCGAACCCAAGTAGGTGGTAGTACAGGATATATTTATGAATGAATATCATGGATACTCGCCTATGCACATTTAGCTTAAAATTCGTTAAACGAGGTACCGAATGTAGGCTCAAGTTGCGTAAGAAAGGAAAGATGCGAAGCCCCACAACCTTCGTGTTGTTGCCTTTTCAGCATTGCCTTGCCTGGAAGTCAAATATTTTTACGCTACCTGACTACCCTATGGTAGGAGTGTTTCTATGGGTTCGCCTGGTAAGAAATAGTTTTAGTCGCACCAGGTCTGAAACTGTGATAGACTCGGAGAGCACGACGTTGTTCTTCAAATTTGCTCTCTTTTCCCAAAATTCGGCTTGTTTTTGTTGTCTTCTGGCCGAGGAAGGTACATTTGTGTTTTTGGAATGCAACACAGTCACGTCATTCTAAGAAATTTAAATATTTATTTTATAGGGTAGGTAGCAAACATTGGCCGCCAACAATTCCTAAACCCATTATTTATTTTTGTTCTGACTACCAAGTAGCGTCTTATGTGTGTTTTATGACTGGGTTAAACTTTAGCTTGATGCCTCTACCCGTTCTTCAGAAGTTCAACTGTAACAGGCACACGGGAAGACAGACGAGCGAGGGATAATGTGGTATAGATATTAAAACTAAAGTCATCTCACCAAACAAAACACTTTCCATCTCCTGGCGTAATACTTCGTCAATTTATTGTTCGAACATGTAGAGGGGGGGGCCCACACAGTGCCTGCTTAAAAGACTAATCCTATAAAAAATACACAAAAGTTTCTCTGTTTGGCATAAATACTATCGCTCTCAGGTCCACTGTCTATCAAGTACACGTCGTTGCAGTAAGAGATACCTCCGACTGGTCAGCTGGTCCCAAAAAGGACAGAAAGAACAGTGCCGCACAAACGCTCCTCAGTCGGTTGGTTCTTCGTAATACTTAGTCTATCAGTTAGTTTAAGTAGATGCTAAGGACTCTAGACGTTACTTATCACAAGTCAGGGAGAAGCACTCGCTTCCCGCCGTGTTATGTGCTCGTCTGCTTGTCTTTCTTCCGCAGATACCTCACGAGGTACTCTATGCCCCAAGCGAATCCGCAGAGGAATATGCAGACGCTTTGGGAGTGGATGCATATTGGAAAGCTCTGTGTCATGTCGCGGATTGCTCCTGAAATTGAAATAATGGAGCATTAAAAATTTGAGTTCTAAATTGGCAATGAAACTGGCCTAATTGTGACTACAACCGGAATCGATTCAAGATTACAACCATAACCGCTCAGAAAGTATAAATTTGTTTAGCCGAGATTACAACTATACGCCAGTAGAGACAAATACCACTAAGTAATTATGGTTGTCGTCTTTGATATGAACCAAATTTAGGTCACTTCAAGCTGGAACACTTACCTATTAGGGGGCCGAACAAAATAACGAAAATCGCCTTCCCAACCAAGTGCCACCCGAAAGCGGAGGGTAGCTTCTCCAGGGAACAGTACTCTGACACGGTGAGGGTGAAATTGCTGAGGGCCGACCCTCGGAAAAACCCACAAATGGAAAGCCAGATCATGAGTTGGGTCCAATCGGTCTGTTCAGCCATAACTAAGAAGCGAAAGAAGAGTTGCAAGACGCTGTCCGCAAAGGGCTAAACGGCAGCACTTACTTGACCTAGTGATGGCCACGAAGATGATGGAGATCAGAAAGACTGTGCGTTTCTTGATCTTGATGCGGTCGAAGATCGGTGGGAGGATCACCCGGGCAGCAATGTCTGTAATAGCTGTGGTCGACAGGCAGAAGGCAACGTCCGTCTTGCTGTAGCCCAGGTTTGCGAAGAAGAACGGCGTGACCATTTTGAAGTTCATCTCCGCCACGTAGAAAATAGACAGCCCGAAAAGGATGTTGAGGAACATGGGGTCCTTCAGCAGATCGACATCGAGCAGATCAGCGAACCTCCTCCAGAAGTTTGGTCTGGCCCCGGGCTCGGGGATACTTATACCTGTAGGAATGAATTTCATCAATGAACATTGCATTGGCGTGAATTAATTGGACGGCACAATAATCTGACTAAATGTTTCACTTAGATGTATTCAATCAAAGGACCCCGCACTAATTGTACGGAACTGGTGCTTCGGTAGAATTAGCTAATTTTTTAGTATGTTGTAGTTCAAAGCTCCCTGAACAAAAGTTTCCATGGGCATAAGCCTTAAAAATCAAGTCCCAGGGGTCTACGCGATGTACAAAATTCTCGTGTTTCATGAACACCATAATCAACGATTCAGTGTCATAGAATAACAAACAAACATAAGGCTCCTACTCTGAGTTAAGGAAAATCAAAGTAGGGGTACCACAAGGGAGGAGTTTTGGACCAACCCTGTATCTTTTAAACCAGCGATCTCTCGGTGTCAGAAAATAACGCCGTCGCCACATTCACCGATGATAAGTACTGCAATCTTAGCAGTTGGAAAAGACAATGAAGAATTAACACAGAAGCTACAAGTAGGTGTCACCCAAATGTGGATGAACGAAATAACCGAGAATTAAGCTGAATGAAGCTAAATCAGTACATCAAAATGAAGGACTGACCTAACTAAAAATGTAACAAGTGCCTACATACCTATGTCGACGCCTGCTGGTTTCATTTTAATAAAAGAGTCCCGGTGAAGGGTGGTCATGCCCACATGGGTATTGACGCGCCTGAGAGCCTGGTCATGCTTTTCCAGCTCCTCGTCGCCAATGTTGATATGAATCTGCACCGTGCTGCCGGTGAAATCCAGATGAGAAAGATTGGACATCACAGACATCTTGCGCTTTCGGATCGCCTGCGTAAGATCGGTTTGGGAAAAGGCTTCCGAGGCGATGCCATTGTTCGACATGATTCTGGGGAACGTTGGCCTCTTCGGCAGCCCGTTGCCGTTCATGGTACTAACGGCCACCTCTGAGAAATTTTTCCTCATCTTTTGCGGCTTGTCAAATATAAGCTTATTAAGCTCGGGAAGGGCATCCTCATCGTCGTCTTCTTTGATCGTTTTCATTTCGGACAAGGGCATCATCTCCACGTCCACTTCCACTTCTTTCATGTGCCACTTTGCTGGCTGGAGGAGTGCCGAGCCGACAAGTGAATGTAGCGCTACGCCGGACAGCAAAAGGACTGCTCCTCGAAATCCGAATCCCTCTAGCAGCAAGCGAACCAACTGAGGCATAACCAGCATCCCAAGTGCTGTACCAGCCATAGATAAGCCTACCGCCTGCCCTCGCTTCTCTCTAAAATAATGGTTAAGCGCTACGAACGCCGCTGATGTGGCTAGACCCACTCCAATTCCTGCAAGTAAATCAAATCATTAGCCCTCAAGGTCACAAAACTTGGGGAGTCGAACGTACCGTTGATAACACTATAAGTAGCTAAAATATGGGCCATACTGGTAGCAGGCGACGTCAGGGCCAGTCCAAGGCCGCAGAGCAGCGACCCGGCAATGGACACCTTCCGATATGAGAATTCTTTAAGTAGTGGACCGACAAAGAGCCCTGAGAAATTCATTGTCACGTCCAAGGCACTTATGATCACGGCAGCGCCTGTTGTCCCCACCTCCAGGTCCGTCAGCAGGTCCCCGAAGAGCAGCCCAAATGAGGGTTCTATGGATCGCGTTGCCAGCTGAAAATAAAGAATATCATCAGTTCCTGTTGTTGCGGATTAGCAGCGAAGGTTCGTCCGCAATAGGTGGGCGGATGGGTGCAGGTATCGCCTCTGAAATATTCATGAGTTTGCAGTCGGTGGCCGCAAATGAAAATTATAAATAAATCCCGGTGGTGGCTAGTGGAGCTTTCGGCAAACACCGGTGTCGGGGCGGAATGGAAAAGTAATTGCAAACAAATTGCGCGTCCAGCAAAACTGCGACGGGAGGCATGACAACGGCCAGGAAATATACAGCAATTACGGGCACCGACGGTGGTGGGGCAGAGATGTAGGAACGCGATAATTGAAAGATTGACTGTCGCCCGTTGGTCGGCGTGTGGATATTTCAATTATTGCTGGAGATTAATTGCCATCAGTAAAAGTTCGGGCCGATATCACATCAACCGGCGATTTCTCACCTAATCAGCAACGGGAGACTCTTACCATATTAACACGCTCAGGGAAATTATTACGTAGGAAATTAGAGGTGAAGACATTATCTCCACATACATATCTAGACGGGGTGAAGTTCGACTTCTTGTTATGAAATGGTTATCAATGGGTCAACGGCGATTATAGTCGTACGTTATGCATGATGATTTCTGATTCTACGATAAGAGGTATTTTTGATTGTAGTGAAGGAAAATTTAGTTAGTTTTACGAATTATTTTACAGTGAAGACATGATCTTATACTAAGCATTGCCTGCTATAAGGCGCAGTAAGATATTTTTTGAATTGATTAGTTAGGACGCTCGACAGTTAAATGAAAATAAGACAAGTTATGTGTGAGATATCCACTCCATTTTTACTTAAATTGAAAGAATATTTTATGACAATAAGTATGAAATATAACGTCGTTTATTTGCAGGCATTTGCTGCGGCTTTGCTTGGTATGGCTTAAACTAGATGATATGAATGCCGACGACATGTGGTTCAAACAGAACGGCGCTACGTGCCATGCAGCGCATGCTACGATGGATATTCTGCATGAGCCATTTGAGATTGGCCAACGAGATCGTGCGATTTAACGCCTTTAGAATTGTTCATTTAAATCACAGGTCTATGTGAATAACCCGCAAACAATTGATGCCCTCAAAGTCAATATAACGAACGCCATCCAGCAAACTCAGCCAGATTTATGTGACAAAGCCATCAAAAATTGAATCTCCCGAACACGTGCCACCAAGCGAAGCCGCGGTGGAGATTTGCACGACGTTATATTCTATACGTAATGCCATAAAATATTCTTTTAAATAAAGTAAAAATGAAGTGGATATCTCACACACAACTTGTTTTATTGCCATTTAACTGTCGAGCGTCCATATGGAAAAACCCTGTAGTTACTCTTTATTGCATAGTTCGTTATCTTCGATGTCGAGGATTTTCCATTTTTTACCAGAACGTGACGATACTGACAAGTTTGCTATACCGTCAGTAAATATGCTTTTTTTATATGTATATTATATTTGTATTTTTTGTTTGTTAATTTGTCAGGTGGATTTACTTACTTTCATCGTAATCGAACTTTTTATAATTTTAACTTTAACTTTAAGTTTTAAACCTCATGATGAGCTTTACCAGTTTGTCCTTTGTAAATATAATAGTAAACCGGAGGAACTCCCGCTATATATATACAGTCTGCGAGTACATATATGCTAGCCAGTAGATAGCACATCTTTACGTGTGTTTTGTTTTCATACGTTAAATGAGTCAGTAAAAGCGTATATACACCTACTCATATATATGTAAATAAATAACAAGATCGCTGTTTGGATACTCTCTGTGTGGTCTTACTTTATACAATATTATTAAGTAAGTATATTTTTATATTTTTCCATGTTTATGCAGAGTGAAAACTGAAATAAATCATTTAGTTTTGACAACCTCCCAACTTCACTTATACCAAATAAAAATATATTCTTTTAATGAAGCCAGATAGCCTAGTGAGCTCTCCAAAATATAGCTATTTCTCTTTCAAATGCCGTTGGAAAAACATTTTTATCGATTAATGTCAAAGAAATATTAATAAATCCAGAAGACATTATTTTTTGATGACTCCTTATTCTGTTTTTCGAGTAATATCTTATGAAATAATTCATTCATAATTTTTCATGAACATTTTCAATTAATTCAATACCGAAAAATAATAGTTAAAGATAGCTGGGGTATGGCATACCCAGTACACCTGGATCAGGAAGCCGCGATAGTGCACCTCATGGAGGTTAATGCAATTTTTGTTAAGATAAATTTTAATTGTCAGACACCTTCAATATGCGGCTAGAGAATACCTCATTTCTACGAAAACAAAGCGCACATTCCACAGTTTCTCTAAAGAAAAACTTTTCCACCCAAATGAGTAAACTGCCTTGTATTGACATGTGATGTGATACGCGAATATTATTTCCCAGCTGAATAAATAATCATGTGGGGCAGTTGCTTTTTCCCACTTATTGCAGACTTAAAGCTATAATGTGGTAACTGCAAATTTCACAGGTTTTGTGTCTGGTAAGTGGTTTTTCTTACCGAACCTGAGAGGGCATTATAATTTACAGATAGCAGAAATGTTTTTGAGGAGCACAATACGTGTTATTAAACTTAGACGTTCTGCTTTCAGAATCTTCACGGTGAAGTAAGCTTGTGGATGGAGCCATTTCCAGATGAATTAGTCATGCACTGTACATGCACTTGGCGCTATTTTTAAACACAATTGCATAAAACAATTTTATGACATCTTAAAGCACGATAATAACCAGTACTTTACTTACAATGCCTTTTAGAAAATTCAATTACCAGTACGTAATTTGTTCGTAGTTCCTACATAAAATCTTTGTTCGTACTTTTAATCGTTCTGTCTTCTAATTAGTAATACGAGTAGTCATTAGAATCGTTTTAATTAATAGACCGGCAGTGCATTTATTATTAGGAAAAAGACACCATCGCTTCTGTGTACTAAAGAGCGATGAGAAAAAGTTTTTTGAATATATTAGACGTAAAAGATTGCCTCAGTGGACACTGGACGTACCTACGTAGAAAGATGCTTTTAGAGGATAAGTGTGAATTAAATTATAAAATTCTGTTAAAAAAAAACGAGCAGTTAGCTGTAGAATAATAGCATTAAGTTTAAGAGCTTAAGCAAAAGCTAGTTACAATACCGAGGAAACGTTGTGAATACTTAGCACCTTGTCACTAGAAAAGTTGAAAGCAAAAAAAGAGAAGAACTTATAAGTATTCAGTAAATCACTCAAAGTAGGTCACAAGTTGCGATAAATAAACTGACTAATAAGACAGCTCACTCTCAAGGTGCAGTTTACTTTGACGTGTTAGTTTTCGCATTGCTTATAAAAAAAAACAATACAATGACCTGTGATTTACACGTGACATGGCATGGAAACAATAACACTTTCTGTTTAATATTTAAGCGAGATTTTATATAAATAAATTAAACAAGTTGTGAGTGAGATGCTCACTCTATTTATATTTTGTTTGAAATAATATTTTATAGCATTAAGTATGGAAATAACGTCCTCCAAATATCCGCCCGGCTTTGGTTGTTGGGATGTATTCGGGAGGTCCAATTTTCGATAACTTTATCGCATAAATCTAGCTGAATTTGCTGGATAGTGGATAGCGTTCGTTATGTTGACTTTGAGCGCATCAATTGTTTGCGATTTATTCGCATAGACCTATGATATAAGGTAGCCCCAAAGGAAGAAGACTAAACGCGTTAAATTGCACGATCTCGGTGGCCAGTTCACATCGCTCATGCAGAATGTCCACCGTAGCATGCGCTGTGTGGCACGTAGCGCGGTCCTGTTGGAATCGCATGTCATCGGTATACAACATATTTTAAAATTCGACTTTTACGTATTTACGCGCTACTCTCTAAAAAAAGATAGCAATAAACAATTAAAATTTAAATTGTGTCAAAGTTTTCGGTTCAATCCCAAATCAAAAACTACGTTCATTTTATTTTCTGTCTATCTGCGACTAAAATTCATAAGTTAGTTAAAAAAAATCCGAAAAATGTATGGGACCGTACAGAAACAGCAGTCTTTAAATATGTAACTGATTAAATTATCATATGACCGTACAAATATGTAGCAATCTTATGACCATTCTTAGACCACGAATTTCTTAGAAAGAAGGGGTGTGGGCGGGTATATGGAAACCACCCTCGAGATCTCCATACTAACTACCAACAACAGCAAAAAATTTAAACCTCATATCGTCGTCCAACATTTATGGTATCTATATGTTTATTATTTTTTTCACATATTCAAAGTTTCATATTTTCTTTATATGTTATCAATAATCGAATTTGGAAGAATGTTATAAATCGATTAAGTCAATTCATTTTTAGACTGATTCCATGCAGACGTTCTAAACTCTTTGTTCTGTTTACCTCATCAAAAATAGAAATGCCCAACGCAACGCTGACATGACAAAAGTTATTAAAAGCCAGCGCGCTATCCTGCCATCCTGGTGACCGCGTAAAAGCGGCAGGGACTAACACAACCGATAAAACAAAATCAACGCAGCCGTCCTTAATACCGAACTCGTATTACGCCATGAATTATGTTGAACTGCCAATTGCACGATAAGTTCAAAACAATGTTGGCGATAAGATGTAATGCTACGCGTACAGATTTACGGGGAAGTGCAGAAATTCAATTCTTGTGACAACCCACCCATATGAGAGTACGTGAATTAATACATGTTTTGCAAAAGTTCAATTTCAGACTGCCAATTTCTGCGAATTGTGATACGAAAGAAAATTTGCATTGAATGCCCGCTGAAATTATCGCGGTTGACCGTGTCCCTGAAATGTGTTTGTTGATCCATTTAAAAAGCTTCGTGCGAACAATTGCGGGAACATGACCGCTCCTAATGTGGAATTGCGCAATCATCTCTGGAATCGGTCATGCATAGTAATTATTGACTTTCCCTCTTGTGGGCCCTGAAGCTTAAAAAACATCTTTGCATGCGTTTAACGGTACGGGGAGAAATGTTACCTCTGCACGAGTTATTGATAACAGTAAGCGCAGCTTCCTATCGGCGAGGATTTCCTTATCTAATCATAGCCGCTAATTTAGCTAGGCTACATATGACGCAATACCGCACCTGACTCCGATCGATATTTTGAATTTATGAGTACGATAGCCCAAGTTGATATATTTTGTTTGCAATAAAGATTGCTTTCAAATTCTTTATTAGCATTTCATGGAGGTGGCTGGGTAAATAACCACTCTTCAATTTGTTTTAAAAATACACTAAAAATTTATGGGAGTTTCTGGGGAGAATTTTATTGAGTTTCTGGGGCGTGACTCGGAATTTACTTCACATTGTGGCGCTCCCAAGAGCCAATGATATGTATGTCTCACGCTCGCTGTTATGGTGTATTAAAAACTCATCGGAGATTAAATCATTCGTGCACTTCAGTTGTTAAGGCTATTAATTTGCAATTTACAGTGGCTCTCGTCGATCATAATGGGTTTATATAAATTTATGTTGTCTTCCATTCACTCCTCTCTTCTCTTCTATATATACATCTTGTTAAAGATATTCTTCGAATATTAGCTCCGTTAGCTCAACACTACCCGACGGCTATTTTTTCCTCCTACATCCGACCGAGCGAAAGCCCTTACTTTTCATATTAGACAAAGTAAAAATAACTGAGAATTCAGAGAATATGAAATGAAGAAACTTTTGAAAAAGTTTGTTTACTCACAGGACTCCTGAAAACCCCAGGGCACACAAACAAATATTTACCTAAAAAAATATGAAAGTGAGAGCTCTAGCAAAGCCTAAGGTTTCTGATGACCATCAACTTTATCATTCATAGAAGGAAAAAACGGCCCAAAGAACATTCATCAGGTGTACTATAGGATGAAAGGAATGAATGGGTCAATTAAATTACTTGATAATAATAACCCACACGAGAGAGAGCTGTTAAGCGAACATGTCACGTCACGCTACATCATTCTCGCTTTCATGTCAATTGAAAAATTGGGCTATAATTCAATAATGTGGCATTTAATTTGCGGTTGAGCGTCGGGCGCGAATTAACGACTATTTCTGTTAAACACAGAAAACAGGTTATGTAAACGGCCCTTTGATAGGATCTCAATAAATAGCGAACCGCACGGGAGTCATGCATTCTTCGGAAACTGAAAATCAAACAAATTTGTCCCCATCGATAAAATGACGATCCATTTCCCATAGCATCAATAAAACAGCGGAAATGCGTGACTAGTACCAATTCGAAGGTACCGACTGAATCACGCCATAAACATAGTAGTAGTGGGGAAACATCATCATTATCGAAAAAATCGATTATCTGCCTGGCTGCCATTTATTTGTGGCTTATTCGATAGCAGTGAAGACCCACCAGAAGTGGTGATTGCAGGTTAAGTAAATTGGAGCAAAAAACGAATAAAATGAATCAATGCCACCAGACGATGTATTGATTAGAATTCGACGTTTCAATGAAATTCCCCTCCCGACTGGGGCTCTATTTCCAATTTATTCAACGGACCGGCATGTCGTTGGGGACGTGTCATTGCTTTCATTAAATTTTATTGGATAATTTGTTCAAATTGACAGCACACAAAAAAAAACTTTTCAATTTGTACTTTGATATCATGTTGTCACAAGAACACACAAAATTATATGTATGCCCGTTTTCGGTTTTTTGCGGGTCTTACGAGTTTTGTCAAGCTATTAGGGATATAGGTGCTGATGGAATTTGGAAGGTTACATCAAGGGTAATTTAGTTATATTTGCACCACGGTGTGTTACTTCTACGGCTGATTTCCCTTGAATATTAACATATTGTGTTGCCGCTTCGGGTAACCACATTTAGCTAATTATTAATTGTGTTCAGCATTTGTTTGGGTCATTTTCCATGAAATATTAGTTCTATTTATTTAATGGCACTTAGGTACAATTAGGGTAAATATTTACCACGCTAATAACGAAATGAAAGGAAAAAAACGGAGCACTTACCATAGTGAGGTCAATCAATAAATTATTAGAATTTTTATTCTATTTCTATCGTCATTAGACAACAGTATTCAAAGCTTCGGAATGGAAATTAAGTGGAAATCTCATAAATATTAAATGTGTCTACTGGCTACTTACTATAACGATCCCAGTCTTCTTCAATCAAAAATAATAAATTCAAAATGCTTACTACGGGAACGGGAATCAAAATTTAAATTAATGGCTGAAATTGGAAAAAAAAACCGGTCAAGCGCGTGTCAGAAAAGTCGAGTTCCATGGATATTTCAAAAACCAAATTTAGCTTAACCTTTAGCTGACACCTTGGGATCTTTCGTGACCTAAGGATTTTTAATCGTAACTTGAAAGTTCAGATGACATGTACTGCGTTTCATTAGATGTTTTAAGAAAAAAGTGACTCCTGCTAAAAAAAAACCTCCTGATATAATTAATTCTCGAAGTTCTCTATAATGCGAGAAGAAAAAACCGATATCAAAAAATCAAAAAAACTTAAATTTTTCTAAGAACAAGTGTTGATAGGAAAAAACTGCTTTGGTAACAAAAAGTACTGATACGAGTGTCTGCGAATATTACAAGAAAATAAAATTTGCTCTGACGTGCATTGCATCCTCCCTCTCCATCCCACTTATCAAAGAAAATCTTATGTTCTTGTAATATTCGGGCATATTAGTTCACTTTTTTTGCTGGATTCCAAAATTATATTGAAGGTGTCTTTTATAAGAAATGTTACCAGAACCGTTTTTCCGAATCAACACTTGTTCTTAGAAAAATTTTATTACAATTATTTTTTTGTGATTTGAATTTACAGGATGGCATCTCATCCCATGAACAATGTTCACAATTGACCAATTTTTTTTCCTCGTCAACGCGATATTTTTTTCAACCACCTAGTTAGACTATTTAAAAAAAAAAAGGTATTGAGGATGGTCTCTACCGATTTGGATGTACGTAATGTGAATTTTACAATTTTAGTGCACTGCGTGGGCTTTTCCAGAGCATGAACCTGCAATAAACGCCTACCTACCGTGAGCTACGGCGAATTTACTTTCCCTTTTTGTGAACAAGTGTACACTTTTATGTCATGGGTATTGTTAGTTAACATCATTTTCAGAAGACATTTATTGAAAAAAGCCATTTTTTTGTCTTGTAATTCGTTTATATAATTGTGTAATCATTTTGGGTTTCCGGCTTCTTCCCAGCGAATATAGCTACGCGGTGAATTTGTTGTTTGTGCAGATTCAAGTGGAATACCTCCGCACCTACGTAATATTTTGTACGTTGATCAGTTGATTTTTCAGTGAATTTCTTGCCTACCGAATTTTAATAACTTCGAAAGCCCTGCCATTTTGTTTGACTGATTGATGTTTTGTGACGTTCGATTAGATTTGTGTCGATTAACAGCTTTATGTTTTACTGCTGCCTACAAAAAATGTCGGGTTTTCTGCTATACGAAACCTCAAAATTTATTTTCAAAGTGTATGATAACCAAAAGCAACTAGAACTTATTTAACACGTGCGTACACAATGGTATTCTCAAGTTTCTCTATAATAGTATAATCTTACCTCGCACTCGACTTTTTTAAAACAGCAAGCCTTCCCGATACGTACGATAGGTATGTGCACGTGCATATGAATGTGCTCAAAAAACGAACCCATCCGCTATAATACTTTAAATTCAACAAAAGGAATCTATGACTTTAAAGTTGTTTACAGAACTGAAACTAATCTGGCATTTGATTACTTTAGCTGAATATCATTTCCATGCAATTGCGCTGACTTAACAGAAAGATAGTGCTTAGCCGAGGCCTAGCATTCACCATAGTTCGAATCGATTAAATTGTTACCGTTTTGGCAACAAAAGATTTTTAATTGCAAATTTCATGCGAAACGATTTGCGGTGAGCCAATCAACGAACAAAAAATGAACGCAACTACTCACATTGACCAGGCTAACGCCAAAAGTAGCCATCCATCCCCAACCTCCGTCCGGTGCAACTTTCTTTGTTTTCGTCATGGTACGGCCGCTGCTTTCGATTTCACACTCCACTCCACTCTGCACAAGATCAAGATAGGTGGAACCTAGATGCGCGGTAACGCACTAAATTTCTTAAAGGATTCTACAACTAAAACAGCACTTCATATCACAGATTAAGGGTCGGCGTAACCTTCTAATTGACCCTAATCCACTACTAGGTGCACGATAAATGGACACGACTTCCTTCCGCTGACGAAATCATCGAAAAGAATTGGCACGATATTCTGCACACTGTCGAGTGGGTAAAGCAAACCTCCCTAGAACAAAAGGTGCGCTTTGTTGCTGCGGCGAGGCTCACGACTAAAAACTGGTTTTGCCGGTGAAATGTCCCATGGGCAGTCCAGGAGCAGCGAACAGCATAAGTTATGGATAAGCCAAATGAAATTCTCCACAGAAATCCATCAAGACGGGATTACGATTCACGTGCTGCTGCTCGCCAACACGACTCACTTAGTACTTAAACGCTCAACAGTTGTTTCTGGCAGGCAAGCCAAGATACTCGCCAGTCGCCACTCGCCGCGACGACTGTTGCTTTCCGCTGAGTCAGATAAAAGTCTACTTTGGGTTACTCACTCACACAGCGGAGACGGCGACATCGAAGCCGCCTGACCTGACCAACAGCTGATCCGACTCGTGCCATGTATCTTAAATCGACCGGCGTGGTCAGTTTCTCAAGAAAAGATTCTTAAAGACACGCGATAGCAACATGGAAATCTCGGCGCATCTCCAGCCAGAACAGGGCGCACACATCCATGTAAACAAAAAAAACAACAAGCAACTGCTGTTGAGTGGGACGCTCCACTGAGGTTTCTTAAGACAAAATGTGATTTCTCAGGTCATGACTTCTTTGTAACGTCAACACGCGAGTTCGCGCGAAGCAGCCATGGAAACACTCGAGATTGAGATTCTCCAGAACGTCACAGATGTGGGTGAGTAATCATCAGCTGCGCGTCTGGCCAGGAATGAACGTCTGTTGAACTTCGAAAGCTCTGCGATGAACAGCCCAACTTTAGCTTGAGAAAATGAATTCTTGCGCTCCACGGCACCTCCTCTGCTCCCAATAGACACGCCATACGTATACCATACGATACAACTCTACTTCTTGAGGTGCATCAATTCAGTAATAATAGATGTTGGGTAGCTCTACACAAAATATGTTCTATGCGGGCGTTCACATATGTTAGATTAAGTAATTGAATCACGTGGAGGCATCCACCGATCCACTACAAACGGAGTACTACATTTTTTACCTTCAAAATGAAAATAGACAAAAGGCGCGTCTGTTTATTTGGGACGAACGGTGTTATCAATTTTGTTTATTTTTGGTACTTGCATGATTCCGTCAGCATGTCACGCAGGTCGACTGCACTCAATTGACCTATTTAGAAAATTAGCGTAATCGTTCAATAGGGTTATGCAATGGGTTATCTCAATTTATATCCGATGTAAACAAACATGCAAATCGTAGCTCGGTATATGTTTGCCTTGCCGTATGTTAATGTAAAGTCCAATAACAAGAAGCAGAAAAGCAAACCAGCTGACAGTAGAATAAAGAAATCCAAAAAGCCAGAAAATTTAATAACGAAAACACTAACTGCAAACCAAAAGCACCTGACAACATAACTAAAAACACAAGCAACATAAAAATTCGGAAAATCTCGAACCTGGGAGTGGAAACAAATTTAAACCAAAACACTAGACCAGAGATAGTACGAGCCCCAAAGGCAATCAGCAGAATAAAAAACAAAAAAAAATAAAGGTACTTACCAAATTGTTTCTGTAAGAAAAAGAAATTAAAATTACAAAAAAATGTAAAGCCCAATAACAAGAAGCAGAAAAGCAAACCAGCTAACAGCAGAATAAAAAAATCCAAATAGCCAGAAAATTTAAAAACGAAAACACTAACTGCAAACCAAAAGCACCTGACAACAAAACTAAAAACACAAGTAACATAAAAATTCGGAAAATCTCGAACCTGGGAGTGGAAACAAATTTAAACCAAAACACTAGACCAGAGATAGTACGAGCCCCAAAGGCAATCAGCAGAATAAAAAACAAAAAAAAATAAAGGTACTTACCAAATTGTTTCTGTAAGAAAAAGAAATTAAAATTACAAGAAAATGTAAAGTCCAATAACAAGAAGCAGAAAAGCAAACCAGCTGACAGTAGAATAAAGAAATCCAAAAAGCCAGAAAATTTAATAACGAAAACACTAACTGCAAACCAAAAGCACCTGACAACATAACTAAAAACACAAGCAACATAAAAATTCGGAAAATCTCGAACCTGGGAGTGGAAACAAATTTAAACCAAAACACTAGACCAGAGATAGTACGAGCCCCAAAGGCAATCAGCAGAATAAAAAACAAAAAAAAATAAAGGTACTTACCAAATTGTTTCTGTAAGAAAAAGAAATTAAAATTACAAGAAAATGTAAAGTCCAATAACAAGAAGCAGAAAAGCAAACCAGCTAACAGCAGAATAAAAAAATCCAAATAGCCAGAAAATTTAAAAACGAAAACACTAACTGCAAACCAAAAGCACCTGACAACAAAACTAAAAACACAAGTAACATAAAAATTCGGAAAATCTCGAACCTGGGAGTGGAAACAAATTTAAACCAAAACACTAGACCAGAGATAGTACGAGCCCCAAAGGCAATCAGCAGAATAAAAAACAAAAAAAAATAAAGGTACTTACCAAATTGTTTCTGTAAGAAAAAGAAATTAAAATTACAAGAAAATGTAAAGTCCAATAACAAGAAGCAGAAAAGCAAACCAGCTGACAGTAGAATAAAGAAATCCAAAAAGCCAGAAAATTTAATAACGAAAACACTAACTGCAAACCAAAAGCACCTGACAACATAACTAAAAACACAAGCAACATAAAAATTCGGAAAATCTCGAACCTGGGAGTGGAAACAAATTTAAACCAAAACACTAGACCAGAGATAGTACGAGCCCCAAAGGCAATCAGCAGAATAAAAAACAAAAAAAAATAAAGGTACTTACCAAATTGTTTCTGTAAGAAAAAGAAATTAAAATTACAAGAAAATGTAAAGTCCAATAACAAGAAGCAGAAAAGCAAACCAGCTGACAGTAGAATAAAGAAATCCAAAAAGCCAGAAAATTTAATAACGAAAACACTAACTGCAAACCAAAAGCACCTGACAACATAACTAAAAACACAAGCAACATAAAAATTCGGAAAATCTCGAACCTGGGAGTGGAAACAAATTTAAACCAAAACACTAGACCAGAGATAGTACGAGCCCCAAAGGCAATCAGCAGAATAAAAAACAAAAAAAAATAAAGGTACTTACCAAATTGTTTCTGTAAGAAAAAGAAATTAAAATTACAAGAAAATGTAAAGTCCAATAACAAGAAGCAGAAAAGCAAACCAGCTAACAGCAGAATAAAAAAATCCAAATAGCCAGAAAATTTAATAACGAAAACACTAACTGCAAACCAAAAGCACCTGACAACATAACTAAAAACACAAGCACATAAAAACTCGGAAAATCTCGAACCTGGGAGTGGAAACAAATTTAAACCAAAACACTAGACCAGAGATAGTACGAGCCCCAAAGGCAATCAGCAGAATAAAAAACAAAAAAAAATAAAGGTACTTACCAAATTGTTTCTGTAAGAAAAAGAAATTAAAATTACAAGAAAATGTAAAGTCCAATAACAAGAAGCAGAAAAGCAAACCAGCTGACAGTAGAATAAAGAAATCCAAAAAGCCAGAAAATTTAATAACGAAAACACTAACTGCAAACCAAAAGCACCTGACAACATAACTAAAAACACAAGCAACATAAAAATTCGGAAAATCTCGAACCTGGGAGTGGAAACAAATTTAAACCAAAACACTAGACCAGAGATAGTACGAGCCCCAAAGGCAATCAGCAGAATAAAAAACAAAAAAAAATAAAGGTACTTACCAAATTGTTTCTGTAAGAAAAAGAAATTAAAATTACAAGAAAATGTAAAGTCCAATAACAAGAAGCAGAAAAGCAAACCAGCTAACAGCAGAATAAAAAAATCCAAATAGCCAGAAAATTTAAAAACGAAAACACTAACTGCAAACCAAAAGCACCTGACAACAAATATAAAAACACAAGCACATAAAAACTCGGAAAATCTCGAACCTGGGAGTGGAAACAAATTTAAACCAAAACACTAGACCAGAGATAGTACGAGCCCCAAAGGCAATCAGCAGAATAAAAAGTAAAAAAAAAATAAAGGTACTTACCAAATTGTTTCTGTAAGAAAAAGAAATTAAAATTACAAAAAAATGTGAAGTCCAATAACAAGAAGCAGAAAAGCAAACCAGCTGACAGTAGAATAAAGAAATCCAAATAGCCAGAAAATTTAAAAACGAAAACACTAACTGCAAACCAAAAGCACCTGACAACAAATATAAAAACACAAGCACATAAAAATTCGGAAAATCTCGAACCTGGGAGTGGAAACAAATTTAAACCAAAACACTAGACCAGAGATAGTACGAGTCCCAAAGGCAATCAGCAGAATAAAAAGTAAAAAAAATTAAAGGTACTTACCAAATTGTTTCTGTAAGAAAAAGAAATTAAAATTACAAGAAAATGTAAAGTCCAATAACAAGAAGCAGAAAAGCAAACCACTTGACAGCAGATTAAAAAAATCCAAATAGCAAGAAAATTTAAAAACGAAAACACTAACTGCAAACCAAAAGCACCTGACAACAAATATAAAAACACAAGCACATAAAAACTCGGAAAATCTCGAACCTGGGAGTGGAAACAAATTTAAACCAAAACACTAGACCAGAGATCGTATGAGCCCCAAAGGCAATCAGCAGAATAAAAAGTAAAAAAAATTAAAGGTACTTACCAAATTGTTTCTGTAAGAAAAAGAAATTAAAATTACAAGAAAATGTAAAGTCCAATAACAAGAAGCAGAAAAGCAAACCACTTGACAGCAGATTAAAAAAATCCAAATAGCAAGAAAATTTAAAAACGAAAACACTAACTGCAAACCAAAAGCACCTGACAACAAATATAAAAACACAAGCACATAAAAACTCGGAAAATCTCGAACCTGGGAGTGGAAACAAATTTAAACCAAAACACTAGACCAGAGATAGTACGAGCCCCAAAGGCAATCAGCAGAATAAAAAGTAAAAAAAAAATAAAGGTACTTACCAAATTGTTTCTGTAAGAAAAAGAAATTAAAATTACAAAAAAATGTGAAGTCCAATAACAAGAAGCAGAAAAGCAAACCAGCTGACAGTAGAATAAAGAAATCCAAATAGCCAGAAAATTTAAAAACGAAAACACTAACTGCAAACCAAAAGCACCTGACAACAAAACTAAAAACACAAGCACATAAAAACTCGGAAAATCTCGAACCTGGTAGTGGAAACAAATTTAAACCAAAACACTAGACCAGAGATAGTACGAGCCCCAAAGGCAATCAGCAGAATAAAAAACAAAAAAAAATAAAGGTACTTACCAAATTGTTTCTGTAAGAAAAAGAAATTAAAATTACAAGAAAATGTAAAGTCCAATAACAAGATACAGAAAAGCAAACCACCTGACAGCAGAATAAAAAAATCCAAAAAGCAAGAAAATTTGAAAACGAAAACACTAACTGCAAACCAAAAGCACCTGACAACAAAACTAAAAACACAAGCACATAAAAATTCGGAAAATCTCGAACCTGGGAGTGGAAACAAATTTAAACCAAAGACCAGAGATCGTATGAGCCCCAAAGGCAATCAGCAGAATAAAAAGTAAAAAAAAATAAAGGTACTTACCAAATTGTTTCTGTAAGAAAAAGAAATTAAAATTACAAGAAAATGTAAAGTCCAATAACAAGAAGCAGAAAAGCAAACCACTTGACAGCAGATTAAAAAAATCCAAATAGCAAGAAAATTTAAAAACGAAAACACTAACTGCAAACCAAAAGCACCTGACAACAAATATAAAAACACAAGCACATAAAAACTCGGAAAATCTCGAACCTGGGAGTGGAAACAAATTTAAACCAAAACACTAGACCAGAGATAGTACGAGCCCCAAAGGCAATCAGCAGAATAAAAAACAAAAAAAAATAAAGGTACTTACCAAATTGTTTCTGTAAGAAAAAGAAATTAAAATTACAAGAAAATGTAAAGTCCAATAACAAGATACAGAAAAGCAAACCACCTGACAGCAGAATAAAAAAATCCAAAAAGCAAGAAAATTTGAAAACGAAAACACTAACTGCAAACCAAAAGCACCTGACAACAAATATAAAAACACAAGCACATAAAAACTCGGAAAATCTCGAACCTGGGAGTGGAAACAAATTTAAACCAAAACACTAGACCAGAGATAGTACGAGCCCCAAAGGCAATCAGCAGAATAAAAAACAAAAAAAAATAAAGGTACTTACCAAATTGTTTCTGTAAGAAAAAGAAATTAAAATTACAAAAAAATGTAAAGCCCAATAACAAGAAGCAGAAAAGCAAACCAGCTAACAGCAGAATAAAAAAATCCAAATAGCCAGAAAATTTAAAAACGAAAACACTAACTGCAAACCAAAAGCACCTGACAACAAAACTAAAAACACAAGTAACATAAAAATTCGGAAAACCTCGAACCTGGGAGTGGAAACAAATTCAAACCAAAACACTAGACCAGAGATCGTACGAGCCCCAAAGGCAATCAGCAGAATAAAAAACAAAAAAAAATAAAGGTACTTACCAAATTGTTTCTGTAAGAAAAAGAAATTAAAATTACAAGAAAATGTAAAGTCCAATAACAAGATACAGAAAAGCAAACCACCTGACAGCAGAATAAAAAAATCCAAAAAGCAAGAAAATTTGAAAACGAAAACACTAACTGCAAACCAAAAGCACCTGACAACAAAACTAAAAACACAAGCACATAAAAATTCGGAAAATCTCGAACCTGGGAGTGGAAACAAATTTAAACCAAAGACCAGAGATCGTATGAGCCCCAAAGGCAATCAGCAGAATAAAAAGTAAAAAAAAATAAAGGTACTTACCAAATTGTTTCTGTAAGAAAAAGAAATTAAAATTACAAAAAAATGTAAAGCCCAATAACAAGAAGCAGAAAAGCAAACCAGCTAACAGCAGAATAAAAAAATCCAAATAGCCAGAAAATTTAAAAACGAAAACACTAACTGCAAACCAAAAGCACCTGACAACAAAACTAAAAACACAAGTAACATAAAAATTCGGAAAACCTTGAACCTGGGAGTGGAAACAAATTCAAACCAAAACACTAGACCAGAGATCGTACGAGCCCCAAAGGCAATCAGCAGAATAAAAAATAAAAAAAAATAAAGGTACTTACCAAATTGTTTCTGTAAGAAAAAGAAATTAAAATTACAAAAAAATGTAAAGCCCAATAACAAGAAGCAGAAAAGCAAACCAGCTAACAGCAGAATAAAAAAATCCAAAAAAGAAGCAAAATGGTAAACAACCAACCAGCAAATCCAGGAATCCAAAAAAAAATTAGAAGCAGATAATAGGAAAAACACAATTCAATGACTTACCGGTTATTCAAAATTTGTCCTGTTGAAAAAAGTACACTACACACACTACATCATGCCCCTGCACTCACAGCACTCGAGTATTTTAAATTTATCACCAAAATTAACTGAAATGTTTTTAAGCATAATTCCCAACTGGTCATTTTACTGATTTAAAAGTTCCCGCCAACTGCACTCCGCCACCCATATTGATTGCAGTCATATTTCTAGCCAGCTAAACGAGAATCTCGGTACAATTGACCTCGAAATTTCAGGGAAGCTTGATTAGGTATATACACAACTGAAGGGAGTCCCTGGTGAAGCGCAGTGAAGATAAGGATCGACCGACCGTGTAGGCGTAGTGAGATCAACTGTAGTTGGTATCGACGTGAAGTAAGTATTTATTAGTCTACTAGATAAATCTCGCGCTGGATGAGTGAATTTCTCTGAGAGTGAGATCCACACGGTTAGATCTACACAGGGGATCAACTTGCGCTGCTGCTGTTAGCCACTTTGGAGAAATTTACGAGGTTACTCAGCGAGTGCGAGATTATATTGTTATAGATACTTTCTCCGGGTAGATACTGCATTCAGTTTATCTCACCAGTATCGTCGCTAGGTCCGTATTTTTTAAGAATTTTTCTGCTGTCGCTAGATTACGATTTTCGTACTCCAGTGGGTGGCGGTGCAGACTAGAAATAATATTTAAGGAAGTAAATTATTTAATATTATTTGTGTAAAATTTAAACTAACGGCAATCATTTATTCTCTTTCATTGCTCTTTCCGAAATATGGTAACCAATATTTTTTTTTATTTTCACTAAGTATTTGCTTCGAAAAGATGTGAAGGATCTGAAAATTCTTTGGGATATTCAATGAAAAGTAAATTGAACAAAAATGGTCAAACATCACGGAAACTTGCGGTTATTCATTTACAAACTACATTACAATATTGAGATTGCGTAATCAGGAGTGAGTTGTTCTATTTATCCCTGAACACCAAGTTTAAGCACTTTAAAGGGCAAATATATTAATCGTCGGGCCTATTGCGTGGGGCTTAATCACTTATACATCTTTGAATACAAAGAAATAGTAGTACTTACTGCTGTCAAAGCATTTGTGAACTGATCGCAGCCAGCGTTAAATCAACGTCATTATACATGAGCGGGGCCGGGTGCCTCGGTCAAAGTTGATAACTGCTTGAATTCTTAAGCTAAAATTATTAAAAAATTTTCGAATTTACTTTTGAGTACTGCTTGGATATAATTTACATTTATGATGTACACATGATCGGCTGTAAGGGAATACCAAATGAGATTCCCAAAGACAGATATTTTCACTGAATTTTGATGACTGCTACACTTAAAGCACCTCTTCCTGGGAATTTCAAATATGGTAATTCATTTTCCCCATGTCCCTCTCACACTTTTTATCCTGAGATGTTTATTTGTGAAATGACAATTGATCGATAATTCTTTAGTTTGTATTTGTTGCCTTTTTTCGAACGTGTCCAAATAAACTACCAAAATCTAAATGAAACAGGAAAATTATCATGTCTTCAATAATAGGTTCATGTTGTTCTGAAAGCATTAGACGAGGTTATCGTTGGGAAGATGTAATTTTTAAAAAAACTCCTTTTTAGCAAAAATTCCTTTCATGAATCTAGGCTCTGTGATCGTTGTTGTCTGGTGCTAAGTCTTCTACCAATCTGATCCCAAACGTGCTCAATTGAATTGAGGTCGGAGCTGATTGCAGGTCATTCTAAAACGTTGATTTCCATCTCAGAAAGGTATTGTGTAATCGATCCGGCAACATGTGGACGGGCATAATCATGCATTAGAATGAAATTTTTTTCCGATGCATAAGCAATGGGCATCACCTAATTTTCGAGGACATTTGTAATATTCGAATCCGCTGTAATACTGTTTATATTTAAAGTGACCAGCTCGGAGCGATATTCATAACTTATGCCACTCCATACCATAATAGGGTTACTTCCAAAAGGTACGATTGGTGTAATTGCACATGTGGCACACCGTTCATTTCTTCTTCTCCACACACACTCTCAAAGAGAAGCAAGGTTTGTCGGTGAAAAATACACGAGACCATTGTTGTGTTTCTCAATATTCCTGTGCTCGGAAAAATCTTAAAGGAGCTCTGATATGATGTGGCAATAAACGAGGTGTACGATAAGGTCGACGAAAAGCTAATCCTGCTTTCACAAATTTTCTACGTGTTTTCCTTTTACTGACATTCACGTTTGCAGTTTCTCTTAAAGGTTCTCAGAAGCCATAAGACTGCGATTCCTTAAGGATCCAAGTTGTACAAATCGATCATCTTGTGATGATGTAGCCGTTGGTTGTCCTTGACGGTTACGCGATTGTCTTCCCTGTATCTTCTCATCACTGCAGATACGGTGAATTCAAAAACAAAATCGTATGTGAGCGGGAAAGGGGGCGATGCAGATTTTTTTTTTAAATTCTACAAAGGCTTTCTGCATATAAATGTGTATATTCTTTTTTGGACGTGTTGTACCTATTTGAAAGGTAACAGGTCGCTGCGTTATGTAGATAAAACAATACAAATAAAATAACAATGTGTATACTGAATTTATGAATCACCCTGTAGCTCGAAAATAGTTCAGATTGCCGTATGTGTATATATTTGGAAATAATAATAGATGCGTGGGTGACTATGTGCGCGTAGTCCTTCTTTAATATAAAATATTTTCTTGAACTGATTTCAATGAATTATCACAATTCCCATAACCTCATTACTACGTAAATAATGCATCTCTATGCTTAGCCAATTATGTAGCACGTCACTTGTCATTTCCATGAAAGGCGTCAGAAGGCGGAACAGATAAATATGTACTTAAAATTCCAATTAATTAAAGTTAAATAAACAACTTATGATACTGAACCCGTCGGAGACTGTATCTGACTGAAACCGGTATTATAAGCTAGGCAGTAGACATCACGGCGCCGCCATTAATTTGTTTAATTACCTAATCGCCTAACACCCAAAACCTAAGAAGATAAACTTCTAAAAAACAACTTCAGTCACACGCGTAAGAAATATCGTGCTAATTAGAAAGTTAACGTTTCATAAAATTTTATATTACCAGCGGACGTGCGAAATCTTCAAAATAAGTGAGTAATTCTCAAGAGGCACATCACGAGGCCAACCGGTAAACATCTGATTTGTTAATATGACACTACGTCAGTATTCACAGCTGTCTCACCAAAGATTAGGGGATGAACATTTTTGATTGAATTCGACAAAAATGCTCGTTTTAGCTGAAATTTGGATTAGTGAGATAAAACCATATTAGCGTTATTTGAGCTCAATGTTTTGCGATCTCTACTTTGTCGGCAGTATTCGATAAATAATGATTGAGTGCTTCTTATGGATATAATCTTGGAGAAATGAAACACTTGTTTGTCCAAAATTTTAAAAAGCTACGTTTATTAAATGTTGAATAACTCTACAATGAGTGCGACGCGTTTCGCATTTGTACAGCATCATCAGGCTACCGATTGTCTGAAATACGTAAAAGGCCAAATGTGTTGCTTTTTTAGTATCCATGTAATATCTGGATCTGCACGGTTTTTACCAAATTGCAAGATTTCCGTTCATCTCCGTTCGTCCGCCAAGTAATTTTATGTTTGTTTATTAATGGCAACATTTACCAATATGTTTAATCAATCCCACCAAAAATTTGGCAGTGATGGTTTGAACAGTGCTCGAAAGAAAACATATGATAAAAGTATGCAGGTTTAAGCAAAATTTCGGTTTTCAAATTTCTTTCTATTTATCCGGATGTATGTATGTATGTTGGGTGCTGGTATAGCAAGGTGGCTTCCATCTATATAGCCAATAATGCCTTAAAGATGAATCATGTACCTACTTACTTATTTTTGCATAAGGATACTATTGCATGCATAATAAAAGACGTCGCCCCCAAAAGATGACCTACATATTATTTGTTTAGCGGTATTTTTTAGCGTGTCTTATTTTGTACTCATGTATTTTACCTGTACCTTACATGATCTATTTTTTTAATTTAAGAATTTATTTTTCTAACTTGCCTTGCTTTAATAAATTTCATTCATTATGGAATCTAACAAAAATCTTGCTTGTGCTGCTACTACATATTAAAAAAAATTATTTAACGAAATGCTTTTTTCGATGTGACATTGTTCGAGAACAAAACCTTCATAAGTTGAAATGAGATCTTCCACGAAATTCAACTAGAGACAAATAACATTCAAAAATCTGCGAAACATCTGCGCCTCCGTGACTAACCCCTAAGTGGCCCCACAGAAGGCAACGCCAAATGTGCCCTGGAGGCCAAGTCACGCGCTAATCTATCACTCGTTGCTCGCGTGCTTCATCTCAGATCGCCACGGCTGATGCGACCAACTCTTCCGCTGCTGTTTGCGCCTAATAAATTTGTAAAGAGCTGCTTGAATCGCTTCAATGGAACTGCTTGGACACATATGAAAGTGTTTCGCATTATCGTCAAAGTTGTTATTTTGGTTACTGGGTCTGCTCCACTCAGATGGGCAGTGCTGAACTTCATTGACTTAATTGGAACGCGGCTGGAGGAGACATTGAACCACGCACCCACTGAGGCATATGATTTCAATTAAATTGCTTTAATATGATCCGCGTGATGTGTATGGCCGGTCACACAATTGTTACTATGTCTAGATTGCCTTGGAATTTGAAGTCACACTTTTAGCAAACCATTATTATTGTTTTTTGCAATGATAACATATGATGCAATAGTGGAGGATAATTTTGCTTCTCTTTGGAAATAAAATGTGTGACACACATATGTACGTATGTATGCATGTACATACAAATATTTATTAAATTAATTAATCACAAATTAATTGTGTTATTGAGGGAATAAATAAGTTATAAAGCATCATACATTTATAAATTTTAAATTTATACTTCGTGGATAGCAACATACAGAATAAAATTACGCCACTTTTAAGTTATTTGAGTGGGTTAATATTGTAATAAAAAACTGTTGGATGAGGTTGGGATGAGGATGGGTTCACCGTGCCCAACATGTGCAAACATTGATTTTCCGTTTTCTTTGCTGGGGTTGCAGTTACAACGAAAGTGATGACACCAGCGTAAAGGGCGTTTCGATTCCTGCAAGTTCGCTTATGACTTTTGTCGTAACTGTCACGGTTGACCGCGGTTGCATATAAGTGCATATTAGAATATTCGATGTTTGAAATTCCCGATATCTCAGAAATGGTGATTCGTAGCAAAAAGGAGAAATAAACTATTTTTTTAGACAATTGCAAGATCTACAACTTTTGTATGAAATATTTTTACGATAACATGCGAAAAAATAATGTCGTTGGCCATTGACTTTGAATAAACTTTTTAGCACAAGTCGGATCGGTGGGGAAATTTCAATTGTAATGATGTATTTACCTAAGGTTTGTACAAATTTTCAGCTTTGTCGGAAATTTGTCTAAGTTGAATACCTATTTTCACTGGACCATATATTTTTTTTCTGAATATCGCATTACTTATTCAGGAATAATTTTTTCAACTGTTTTTTTAGTTTCCTACGCTGCAGGGGGTGATAGCAAATCATCTTATGAATTTTTTATTGAAAAGTAGAAGGGTTTTAAATTACCCTTGGCTCATTGCAAGATTCAGCATTGGAAAACACTAACATTTTTAAATTATTTGCATGATGCCGTAATTTTTTAGAGAAGTGCTTAAGTAACTACAATAGCAGTTACTAGCATTATGTTCGTCAAGGTAATATCCGTCCTTGTGTTCGTGTGTCACAACATCATAATTCGTATAATATATTTTACTATCGTTTGTACAATTAATAAGCGGGTGAATTTGTTCTACTCAAGGGCAGAATGAAGAGAAATTATGAAATATGTTTGTTTGGATCACCTCCCGACAAAAAATTTGTTTACGTACAATTCGGGATGTCCTTAATTTCTGGATTTTTTTTTGTTTGACGTATGTCATCACAGGATTTGTAGCACCAGTCCCAAATTTTGTGGGTCTATCCCTAAAAGTGAATAGGCCAAAGAGAAATGGCACAAACTTTAAAGCAAAATACAATTTAAATAAGCAAACAAATAATTTGAATAATATTCCATATAACAATATATGGATGGTCCTTACCGTAGATAAAGCTTCTGTAAACAATACTCGACATATTAATCTCCCCGTCCACTGATAAAAATTTCAATGCCACTTGCAGCTGATTGATTTAAATCAGTGTATATATTACGTATTTTTTTAAATCAATTATTTTCACTTGTCATTAAGATAGTTAAATACGTATGTATGCACAAGAGCGATAAAGCATTTATTGTTGCGGTGGTATATCAAATGGGCTTTTTGCTAACCTCGCAGTTTTTGAGAAAGTGTGGCAGAAAAAGGTGGTTAGATACGAAACTCTGTTCGAATTAAAAATATAAAAAAAATTAACAAGATTATTAGCTATTATAAGCTACAATATTTGGAACTTGATTCGACATACAGTAAAAAAATTGTTTGGTCATAAAAATTTACATTGTAAAAACGTGCGGTAAATATCATAAGCCTTCCCCGACTGTTAATAAATATAAATTGCAATTTTACATTTATCACGAAAAAATCGAATACATATAAAATGTTATTTTATTTTTCAATAAAAGACAGTCTGTTGCTTGTGATCTTATATTCTACCGTCAATTTCAAAGCCTTTTTCTATTAAAAAGAAAAACCACAACTCAATTTATTTCGCAATAAATAATTTTTAAAGTGTCCACTTACCGCATGTAAATATTCGCAATATTCATTGTTCGCTATCAGTATTAAACTGTCATTTTCGCTGATGATAGCAACACAGTCGTAATACAGCCCGTATGTTCTATCTTACTGATAAATTTTAAAAAGCGTGCGCGCGATTGATTAAAATTGGAGTGTGGGTGCAGTGAACATCCTCTTACACGGTCTGTATTACAGATCTACACAGATATCTGAAAGCATTCAATTTGTAAAGTGTTCTTGTGCAATATGGTGATCAATTTCTTCACTGTACACTAGACGATTGTAATTTAATATTAAATGAATTTATTTGTGAATTTTTAAATATTCCTGTTAGAAGAATTTTCAAATGAGTGAAGTTTTTTTAGTTAGAATCGCAGTGTTCTCCTAATGTATTCGGAAGATATTTATAAAACGGATACGTGCGGGAGGTTGTTGTTCTCCTTTCTATTCAGTCCGTATTTCTTATCTCCAAAGTATTTCGGTCCGTCTTAAATGACACTTTACAATATCAAAATCGATCGGTTTGCCAAGTGTAATTTCCAAACTTTCCTAAGTATTCAAAAGTATTTACTGCTTTAGGTTAAAGTGTACTATACACATGCTTTCACTTTCATAACATATCGCAAGAGTTTCAAGGTCAGCGTCGGCATAATTCACTCAATACTTTGATAACACACAAATAAAAACTAATAAGCAATATTCATAATCTGAACCTAAACTTGTAGTTTGTAGTGGTTCATTATACATCTTTTAAATTATTCTAAAATAAATGTGTGTTCTGAAAAACCGCGAGGCATAAAAATGATTATCTGAAGTGTTATTGAGTGAGTGATTATATAGGAATACCCATCATTCTTTCTTCATACAACAGAGTTTTTATCCACATGTAGCATTATACACATACCAAAGATAATTAAACAGAATACATTAAGTCACATTTTTCGGTGCCAGCATAAATCAAATAATAAAAATCGACCTTGATAACCAGCAGTGTCACGCTCATTGATCCAACAAATTTGCGATGCGCTTTGACTTATCAAAAAATGAATTGATGCGTGTAGGCATTTTGTATGTTTCAATAAAGACGTGAATGTTTATTATTTAACAACAGCTCCATGGTAAATGGTAGTCCAGTTAATTAGGCGGTACATAAATAATAATGCAATAAATTGTGTTTAATAGAATCGTACTTATCTACATGATGTCCAAACATCTGAGTCTACCCAATGAAAGAAGATTTTCAGTGGCGGTCGAAAAATTTAAATATGACAGGAAATCGAGATCTCTATAGAAAGAGTATACAAAAGTGAATAAGTCTTATTTGAACACTTTTTTTAATTGGCCACTATTTTTCAAGTTAATCAACAAAATGTTTCGTTCACATGTTGGTCAATAAGTAAACAAAAGAAGAATTTGGTAATTTTTTTATCGATGTGGTTTTAACTGATCACACATTTTTTCGCAATATTGTATTGTCGACACATAACATTGGTATACCTGGATAAATTCAGCATTTGAATAAATTATTTCCTTGAATATCTCGGAAAATATTGGCTACATTAAAGATAGTTCTTGTTAACTATTTTGTGATTTTTGAAAAAAAAAGTGTCACTTTGCCGCCCTTTATTCATTTAAAATGTTCGACCACTTCCTTAAACCTCTCTAAGATTGTACCATCATTTGGTCTTACCATGACCTATAACTTTAGTCTGAAACAATTTATCCGATAACGCTTAATTTGAAAAAGAAATAGAACATGGGCACTCCGATACATTTGGTACACCCTGTTGTTTCTAAGATACTGATATCTTCTGAAGATTAGGTATATATTGACATTCAGGATTGTTATAGATTAATTTATTCGATTTTACCTCAAAAGCTCGATGGCATTAAATTAAATTATATAATAATTAAACCACCTCAAACGATTAAATTGAAATATGTTTTTTCCTCTAATTTCAGGCCTTCAATCATCGTTTTAATTTCAACTTTACTATGAGCATTCCTCACACATAACAATGGTATTTTGTTTTTCACCAAGTACTAATAAAGACTCTCAATATGGAAGTACAAAAAAGCCGAAAACAAAAAGAAAAAATAAATCTGATCTCGGAGAGAACTTCGTTGCACCCGATGGAGGCTGGGGTTGGATAGTATGTTTAGCAGCCGGATGTTCAAATGTAAGCAACAACCCACATAATTTGCATTCCAGAAATAAATTTTTCAAATTCCAGCTGGTTGTATTCCCTGTCCTTCAGCAGTTCGGGTTGATATTCCGGGATCGTTTAATAACCTTAGGCATGACAAATTCTCAAATTACAACTGTGATAAATGCTAATTCCGCCCTGTCTGCTTGTACTGGTGAGATTTTCTTTTTTTTTAAATATGAACACGCACAAAGTTTTCTTATTTGAAATCA
Source organism: Neoitamus cyanurus (assembly GCA_947538895.1). Taxonomy (NCBI): domain Eukaryota; kingdom Metazoa; phylum Arthropoda; class Insecta; order Diptera; family Asilidae; genus Neoitamus; species Neoitamus cyanurus. Next base: position 38,612,057 of record OX384543.1, read on the forward strand.
ATCAAATGTGTTTTAGAATCTATAATCTTCTTAACATGACATTTAGATTTCTGGTAAGTTTGTTTGGTGGCCAGCGATAGAGAAGGTCACCTACATAAAACTGTTAGAGAATTTTCAAAGATTAGGTTCTAAGTTACATGGTGGAGTGGGCAATATCTAAACCTAAGCTCTCCTTCCGTCTATCAGACTATTGCTCTCCTTTCAAGCGAAGGTAATGACCGTAAAGGAAATTGTGAACTCTTTAAGTAACAACACGGTCCTCTATGGGGATATATCTGCATTTGTACTGATAACCAGCCAGCAATAAAATCTCTTACCGATGTGTACACCACTTCCAGGATCGTCCAGGACTGTTGCTCATCGTTAAATGACGGAACTGAACGAGTCAACTTGGAACTCACAAGGGTTCCGGGATATACAGATATTCTGGGTAACTGAGGAGTTTGCTCGCCGTGGCACGGTCCTGCTAGAATCTGACATTACTGCGCGGCTCTTCCGGTGCGCCATTGGAAACTAGCAAACTGGACATTAAGAAAGTAGTGTCACTTGGCACACTGGCATGCTGAGGACATCTGTTTCATAACTCGCCAAACTGGCCAACTCTCATAGCCAGACTAGCTATTGGCTCTCAGGCGAGTCTCTATTACTGTGTTTCCATGCAGAGTTAACTCAGGCTTAACTCAAGTTGAATTCCATGAAAACTAGAAGACAGCTGAACACTTCCTATGTCACTGTCCGGCCTTTATGTTATACGCAGCGCTCGACATTTGAAAACTACCCACCTCAACGTCCTTACAGAACTGGAGTCCGCTGATATATATGACCTCATACGTTCATCAAGGACACTGAATGGTGCAATTGGGATTTAAGAATCTTGTTGGACTACGTTATGGGTTTTTCTGATATTTCATTAATCAAATATTTTCCGAAATTGCGTGATGCAGTAATTTCGTTTCATATTCGTAATCTACGTAATCTGATCAAACATATTCTTAAGAAAAAACCTTGGTGACTAGTGTTATTAAATATTATTATTAAATTCCTTAAAAGTGGATGTCAAATATAAAGAGATTCTCATTAATTTATTATATGAAATGTTATACCTTTACATATTTTTAGGTCTTCTGAATGGACCTATGTTTCGAAGGTTTACCTACCGACAAGTTGCCCTAGCTGGAGCAACCTTAATGACCTCTGGTTTGTTGTTCACTTCTGTTGCAAACTCTTTCGCGGAGTTTATCCTCTCATATGCAGTATTATTTGGTGAGATCGCATACTTAATATTTAATTACATTTCTAAGGTATAATTATTTTCAGGATTCGGAATAGGTATAAGCATATCAGCAACTTCCGTAGCATTGAACACATATTTCAAGGAGAAGCGTCGCAGTGCTTCAGGTTTCTCCTGGACAATCACCTCAGCTGGCCCTATTATGATGCCATACATTGTTACCATGTTGTTAGACCAATATGGTGTCCAAGGCACAGTTATCATATTTAGCGCAATTGCTATGCACTCTTTTGCTGCTGGTTTAGTTTATCAGCCAGTGCAGTGGCACATCACGGATACACTAGCTAAAACTGTGGAAGAAGTTGAATTAGCAGAGAAAGAATTCAAATGCGTCTTTTGTAGACAGTCAAAGCGAAAAAATACAGGAATATTTTCGAGTCAATATCTTTACAACGAAGATGATAAAGAAACTCCTGGATACCAAATAACAGATCCTGGAACGCCTATGATGTCAAGAGCTAATGATGGATGGTTTTCAAAAACTTCCGAAGGGACTGGGTCAAAATGGTCGTTGGCGTCTGGAAGATCGATAAAACTAAATCGATGCACATCAGTATGCAAAGACATAATAAGCATTGCTCCTGTTAAGGAAGCAGATGAAGAAGCTGATGAAGATGAGAAACTGAAAGAAGAGATCACGGAAAAGGAACAATTTTCAAAACCCAATGCATTTAACCTGGAACGAAGAAACTCGAAGATGTGTGCCATTAAAGATATTAATAAGATGAACAAATGTACCTGTGAAGAAAATCGTGCATTGTTGAATGCCAAAAATCTTGAAGAATGTGCAAAGGAAGATGAAAACAGGCAAAATATGTCTATCTTACGAAAAATATCAATTTTCTTTGATCTTGATCTCCTGAAAGATCTCACTTTCGTAAACCTAATGATTGGCCTCACTCTTGCTAACTTCGCTGAAATAAATTTTTCTGTACTCACGCCGTTCATTCTAAGCGATTTTGGATATGGAAATGGTGAAATTGCATTTGCTATGTCCTTACTTGGAGGAATGGACACCGCTGTTAGGTTTCTAATTCCATTTTTTGCAGAAAAAGTCGGCTGGGATAACCAGTCGTTTTTCATGTTCGGAATAATGGGTATGGCCATAGGGAGAGTTATATTATCTTATTTCCAGTCATCCTACACTGCAATTTTAATCATTTTTGCGTGGATTGGCATGAATAAAGCGTTACGGACGATATTCATGGCCCTTGTTATACCAGGGTATGTTCCACTCAAGAGACTGCCAGCTGCATCTGGATTGCAATTATTAAGCATGGGCATCTTTTCTTTTTCGGCTGGTCCCATAATAGGTAAAAAAACAAATCTGTACAGTTTTGTACTTATCACAAATTACCTTTTTATGCATTTACAGGATTGATCAGGGACAAAACTAACTTCATTGTCACTCTGCATTGCTTGAATGTTCTGACTTTCACTACAGTTACGTTGTGGGGATCACAAAAAATTTACTGCTCGATAAAAAAAGGAAAAGGAAAAAAATAAATTTTACGCTTCGAGTAAAATGAATAATTGCACTACTTAATTTTTTATTTAAATGTAAATAAGATATGAAAATGAAATAAAAACAAATAAAATAGTGGGGGGGTTTTTTCACCCATTTCATCGTTAGATGGTCCTTTAAAAAAATGTGTAAAGATTACCCTTTATATCCTTTCCTACTCCATGAAATATCCCACGTAGGAAACCACTTAAATAGCCTAAAACTAAGAACGAAAACAAAAAGAGCATTCGATTTTCTACGTAAAACTTGGAAATGGATCACGGGAAGCCTCGATTACGGAGATCTTCATATATTAACCGAGAAAAGTAATAATCTAATAAGCAAGTAGTCTTAAACACTAAAGCTTTAGAAAGAATCAATAAACTGTAAACACAATTGTCTCCTTCATTAAAATTTTATTGCAAAGTTAATTTAAGTAGAAAATTCCCTTACTGGCTAATGTTAAAATATTAAAGAGTAAAGCTGTGACAATTCGGTATTCTTAAATGTGTACGTTTCCTTAATGCAAACATACGCCGAATAACGATAAAAAGAGGATCAAATGGACATGACTCATAAATACTAATTGAACTGAAGAATTCCAGGATTATCACAGCTTAGCTATCAGTCTGGCTGGGGCTTAGCACTAAATTCTCAGTTGCATTAAGCCTATGACGCAAATGCATTCACACTCACTGGCACCTTAGTTTAGGGAATTCGAAAAGGAATCAGACCGGCTGCAGAAGGGATTATCTTGCAATTTGTGATGTGCTTCTCTGACTGCGACTCGCTGGCTGTGGAACTGGAATGGATGTGGCGTTCTCGTCAGATGCTCGATTTTGACTCGATGCGGGTGTAATGACTGTTATCACCTGGAAATGTGGTTTGAAATATTATTTGAAATATTTTTTAATAAAAAAAGAGCTGTTGCAGTTATTCTATACTTTAGAGTGGCCACCCAGTGTTTCTACAGGAGCTGCAGGTATGTATGCTGAAATTCCCATCAGGCCAAACAGCTCAGGCGTGTAGCTCGGCCGCAATAACTCAGGTGTGATATTCGGATTTTTGCTGGAGCCTGCAAATATGCACATGATAAGTAGGTAGATGTAGACCAGAAACAACAAATTCTGAAAAGATATTTTAAGAACCTGGATACGTAAGAGGTAAACTAAAGGGAAAAATCAAGGATGCATGCATACTCTACTGAGTATAAACTAAACAACAAAAACTATATGATATTTTATGTAGAGAATCAGTCTATTAAATTTCTTTGCTTTCTTGTCTGTCCGGGTGGAATCTTGCAATCAAAATTTAGACTAGTTTTGATTAAGCTAGAGCTTTGAAATTTTACACACTTGTGTAAGCTATGCGACGCCATATTGGATCAACCATTTTGAATTTGGAAATTTTAATCGCCTATTTGAAATACCTAGGCACATTATATGCCGGGCCTGATATCTTGGACGCGCTGATGAGAAACCAAGTTTTAGGAATTTTTTTTAAAGCTTTAAGGTTTTTGTATCTTTAGGTGATAGTGCGTGACTTTGTACGATACTGAAGATATTTTAAAAAGCTTGGAAATTTGATCAAAAAGCGCCTTTTATGACTTTTAAATTGCTCAGATTTTTAATCTGTAAAAAATTTTTATCTAATTCATCTATCATTTCTTGGGGCAAGAAGAAAGTATACAAAAAAAAAATGCAGGCCAGGGTTATTCGATATTTTTGTGAATATGTTACACATCAACATTTTGGTGGCAGATACTCATACTTACTATTTCCTGGCGTGGGTCTAACTAGAAAACGAGGTGATTTAAATGTCCCGACGGCATCACTCGTGGTCTTATGCTGAAAGACAGGCTGCGGTGTCACAACATAGACCTTTTCTTTAGTAAGTGGCGAGATAGACACTCTCGACTGCTGCCAGGGTTCAGCAGAAGGTGTAGGTACCGCCCTTATATAGAATGGCGTCGGCGATACCGCCCTCTCCGTTGTGATTGTCGTCGTCGATGACGAAGTGCCCTCAGTACTCTCCCCGAAATTGTCCGAGTTGATTATCTCGTTATCTTCGATCAGCTTCGATAGAAATTCGTACCTCTTCACTTGTTCTTCGTCGATAAGGGATGCAGATCGGAGAGTGGTGGTGTGTGAAGCTTCAGTGGTTCCTTCTGTTGAAGGGGTTTCCTTGAGCGATTGAGTGGTAGTAAGATACTCATTAGGAATGTTCTTCGATCGCCCATTCAAGGACACAGTGCTGGCCTTGTGCGTTAGTGAAGTGAACTCTTGCTGCGTCCACTCGTCAATATTCTTCTGAAGCTTGGAAAAGTCAAAAGGTTGCTTTGACTTGTTGCCGTCATGCTCCTTCTTTAGAAGCTCCCGTATGTTTGAAGCAAGAATTTTTGTTAAATACTTCGTAGTCTTTTTCAATGGAGCTTCTGTCGCTGTAACAACTTTCGATTCCTGCTGCTCGTGGGTATCCAACTCCTGCAGGTGTGACCAATTCACGTAGCGAGAATCCTCGTTCGGCTGATCGCTCAGCTCCTCCCGCGTCCTAAAAGGCCTTGGCTTATTCTTCGATGTGTACGGGATTATTATCTGGTGGATTTGCTTTGGTGTTTTTTCACTAACTTTAGGAAATAGTACCGGCGCTGGCTGGAACTGTGAAGGTGGTTGTATTCCAGCAAATTGTCCACTGGCATCAACTGAAGCATATGTGGAAGTGGGTGTCGGAGCAAATTCCCAAGGTGTGGGTGTTGGGCCAGGTTGCCATATCGTATGCTCGTAAGTTGAGCTCCTTACTCGCAAGTCACCTGGGTCTCTCGTGAATGGACGAGGAGAGCTGCCATGAAGGTATAATATTGGTGAATCGAGCAATCTCTTCGGTGTCTGTCTTTCGCGCTTTTTCGATTTTTCTGGAGCTTGTGAAGCTGTTTGAATCGATGGGTGGAACTCAAAACCGCCATTCGACTCCACCTCAGCATTAATATTAAAAATATTTTCAAATGAAGTCGGGGGGAGAGTTGTAGTAGATGTGGTAATCTCCGTAGGTAGGAAAGGCTCTGGGGTTGAATTAATAAAATTCGTAACCTTTTCAAAGCTTTCATGCTTCGTGTGCGAGGAGGCTTCAGGAAAGTTGTCTGGTTCTGGAGGATGGTTACGAACATTGATGGGTTGAGGGCTAAATTGGGGCGGAATAGTGGAATGCGCGGGCCTATAACTACCGAGTTCAACTAGCGTAGGAATATCACTATCAAGAGGCCTCTCCTGCGCGGCTACATCGATTACTTGGGACTGAATAACATTAACGGGGTATTCTACCGAAGAGACAAAGTCCGTCACAGGCACGCTTTGTACTATTTCCACGGAAGGCTCTTCGCTCAGAGGGCTTGTCCCCACTATGGGTGGAGGTGTAGGTGGAGGCGTAACAGGTTGTAGTTCTGATGCTGCTGGAAGGTAGGACACTGCTGGGTTTTGACGAACACTGTTAAATGGTACAGCAGCATAGAGTGGTGGTATAGGAGTCGCACTTAAATTTGGGATCGGTACAGGTCCCCTATATTGTGGTAGTGCAAACCTATTATGCAAACCATTTCCAGGAGGTATGAAGTCGTTTTTTATATTTTCAATACTACTGAAGGAGGGAAATTTAAATTTAACAGCTCTCTGCACAAGGGGTGGTTGAAAATTAAAAGCTGGGGCATACTGAAATGGAGGTGCAGGTGGTGGAGGAGGTAAATTATTTGGTGGGCCATATGCTGGGAGCGAAACGTGCTGGTTTAGCGACAAATCACCATTGTGGTGAAATTGTATTTGAGGATTTGACGGCTGATTGGAGTGGCTCTTGATGAGAGGATATTGTAAATCCCCTGGAAACATTGGAATCCAAGGAACGTTGTTGCATAAGTTGCAATTCGCCTTCGGACGGTGATACTGGTAGCCTTGAGGGGCGCCTTTGTATTGCAGGTTCTGATAAGTGGTCTCCACCTGCTGGTCCTTTGGACCGTTTCCAATACCAAACCATCGTGCTATTCGCTGCATGAATCCTGGCTGGTGTGAAGGTGGCGGCCTTATTCGGGTGTTTGCTATTTGTTGCTGATGGGGGGGAGGTACGAGATGATCTACTGGTGGTACTGAGGCTGCCATGATTACTTGTACCACTATCGTTGCAAATAAAATTATTCGCTTTGTTGCTACCATCTGAAAAATAAAGAAAATAATTTTTAATTAAAATGGTGTTCCTTAAATTTTCGAAGATGGCTAATGACTCAAATAAAAAAACTTCCACTTTTTACAGCCAGAAATTCAAGCATCAAATCTTCTTTAATAAGACGCCCATGTTTATTTACACCTAAACAACTTTCCTACGTTTTTACGCTTATTGAACTTTTAAATGACCGGAAAGCGTCAGCAGACCATCAGAGCGCCATTAGATTGATGGATATCATGTCATGGTCAGTAGCATTTACTCCTGAGTACCTATACACAGAGGACGAACACCTAATAACCGATTGTTAGATGCGTACCCCATAAAAGATGAGATGTGGGAGAAGAACATGGAAATGCCTTTAAAGATGGGCAGGCGCAGGGCAGAGCTGACCATAAGCAAGGCCAAGAAGTAGCAGGCTGTGATTGCACTTCTTGTGATCGGTAATTATCTGCGCTCATTGAGCGGCTTTTTTAAACCGGTTTTATATGGTGAAGCCGGATTATCAGTCATTCATGAATTTTAAGAAGCATTGCATTTCTACGGCGAAGTGATGCAGTTCCATAAAAACTGCATTCTCTGGATAATTTACGCGCGCCATTGGTAATTAAATTAAATTATGTGTTATTATTGTGGAGTCTGATTACAATTACATATAGCGCTTTCCTAAGGGAAAAACACGAGCAATAGCTTCGGTATAAAAAATAGACCAACTTTCATTTACAACAAAACTCCTATCTCCGGCAAAAATGCCCATTATGCGTCTCTTCCGAAAGTTACGTAAATCTCGTCGCAGTCATTCCTAATTGCTCGAGATAAGCAAATGGTTGTCTGCACCATCGTCTTCGAGCCTCGCAAAAAATATTTACGTGTTTCCTTGTTCAGGCCATAAAACCCAACAAGGTTATTCTGGGGACGTTGTCAACTTTGGTCGAGTTAATTCTTCTAACCGTCCATCATCTGTCACCAACAGTCGAGCATTAAAACAAGCAATTTCTTTGAACTTGGGATTTCTCTACGCAGTTTGTTCATTTTGTTTGCAATTCTCTTTTTATATTTTGTTTTTTATTGCAAGTCTGGTGGCACATTCAGTCATTCATTCATTCATTCATTCATGTCCGCAGTAGTTGTTGCGAAACGTTTAGGATGGTTTCTCGATAAAATCTCTGAAGAAAAGTTCTGTTATTGTGACCATCAAATTTCGTTTATGGAGACGAGCGGTATTTGCATGTTATGCAATGCAACTGCGGCATGTCAACTTTTCGAAATTCAAGATCTTTCGGGTGATGGTGTCATGCAATAAAACTTTGGAAACAAACAGCTTTACTTCTACAAACGGTACATATGACCAGAAATTGTATTTGTACTTTGGTCATTCTTGAAATAACTGCGCATATTTGATTTTGTCAAGCCTAGTTAAAGGGGACCAATCACCAAATGCAGTGGTAGTTTTTTTTATGAAGGACATGCAAGTCATTTACTAATATTTAAAGAAAACAATTTCCCTTTTTGGTAGGCTTCCAAAGCCACTATATGAAAAATCTGAACAACGTCAGCATGACTTTTAGGTATGTACATGCATTTTAAATGCTTCGACCTTTTTTGTACAACTATTTGAATCATTGTTAATAAATTTAAATTTAAATTTTTTTACTGTGAAGGAATCCTACATGTATGGGAATGATGAAAAGCATTTAACTGATGTTAAAATTATTACGTCAGAGAAAGCTACACGGAGAATAGACTAACAACATACATAGATTTTCATTCTGGCCCAACCATAAACCTCAATTCCTTGAATTTTCAGTTTAGTTGCCTAATGTGGCCTAATCTTTCTAACATAGCTCCCTAACGTGTCTCAGCTCAATCTTTGTGATTCAGTGAGAGAGCGAATTGGAAGCTCAGCTCACCGAGCAGGAGGACATTACAGTACAGCGGCTACACGACTATCTCGTAAAAAGTGTGTTCTCTGTAACTCACGCACACAAACTTCAAGAAATCTCAAGTACAATTGTCTGTATATTACAGAAAGTTTATTACTTAATCTTGTTTATTCCAGGGTAAAATTGCCCCACCCTGTCACAGCGTGGCTACGGCCATACATAGATATCGTATGAACCAAATTTTGCGGTTGATCTTTTCAAAAGTCCTACTAAAATCTCTAAAATTACAATCGATTTGTGTACCAGCCTCAGTAGCTAATATCCTACCAATTGATCGTGGTCGATTTACCTTTATCTCATCCTTAAGTTCGATGGAAAACCATCTTTATAGATTACTTCATATTGTACTAATTGTATGCACCACAAAAGATTGAATTCAAACGCATAAATATTCTTTAGTTTTTAAATTGTCTTCATTTATCTTTTCTTGTAATTTGCATTTCTTTCTTTTCTTCTAGAAATAAATCAACAAATTCTTTCAATTTATGTAACAATTAATACTAAAACTGATTCCACAACTTGTCCTAATTTTTAGATACATAAAATTGTAATCTTTAGTACAATAATGAATAAAGTAATTGATTTGATTTGATTTGATAAGTAGGTATGTATGTACGTAAAAACAAACAAATTCGATGAGAGCATCCGGCAAAATGTGTGATTATTTAAAGAACGGCCGACCTCTACCATGCATTACTACAAAAACTTAATAGGTCACATGCCTCTTCATTTGATGTAAAGATAACATACATACATATGTATGCGATGGACACAGATACAAGAACAAACATGATTTTTGAGATAAATTTTTAAGAACGCTATTTTTGCCTGAATGGGCGGGGCCCTATTTCTATTTTCTATTATTGAAAACCAAAATAAGTGCTGAGTACTACGCAATTCTGATAAGTGAATAAACTTTGGTTCCACTCAATTATTCGCTCCGCAGGCAGTTCAAGCGCCTCCGTGAGTGAAAAACTTTTACTTTTACAACAGCAACCGCAAATATGATCAATTTTACCTAAACGTCAGGCGAACCAAGAATTTTATAATATCTAATTACCCCGGCGGAGGAGAGAAGAAATGATTGATGAATGTGCATTTACGGAAATGCGAAAATTTCTCCATTTACCGTCATCATTACGCCGCCGCTGCCGCTCCAGCTCACTTTTAGTGCGGCGCTCATTAGCCGGCATCCCGGCGCGCTTCGTTTTGCTCACGGCTTTATTTCTCAGGTTAATTCGAAGTCAATTCCGCTTATTGGGGATCATCCACAGCACTTACTGTTCGCGATGCGGCTTAGTTTGCAATTGAACAAGACGCAAGTACACACTTAGCACGTTTCAGCGTTTGGTGGGAAAAGAAAACAAGCGGATGAGGCGGAATTGTTTTGACTGTTTGCAGCGAGTGTTGCGCCAACATAATGTTTGCTGTATATACCTTAATGAAGTTTTCTCGTCGTGAAGGTGTCTTACAAATTAACTCGTTTATTTGAGATCAGCTTTCGCAATCATTGAAAGTGAAGTCATTTCCAAGCAAGCACTTAGCTTTTTTAACATTTACCTTTTTTTTACAGGAAAGAGTTCCAGTATCATCAGAGCTAATAGATATTCAGACCATTGTAAGTCTAAGCACACTTGTTGACAATATTATCTATAGTAAATATATACATATGAGTAAATTCTTCTCCTTCCTACCTTAATGAGTTGGCGCCGTTACATAAAATTGTTAGCTGGCCTAAGCAAAAGAAACTCACTATAATATTTGCGTTAAATTATACTTATGTTTTAAACTAGCACAATTAGCGGTAAGTTTACCCCCTTTGGCTTTAATGATGATATCTGCAAGTTTGCTTGGTAAACTTTCTACTAAGCTTTACTTAAGGGGGTCTACTAGTGTGACATTTTTCAAAAATCGATTTTTCTTTTTTTGCATATTTCGATAGTCCATACCTTTAAAAATAACATACTAAAATTTCAAGTGCATATCTCAAATAGTTTTTGAGTTACAGCCATATTAAGAGCAGCCGTTCATCGGTTCGAAAGTTGCGGTCAAAAAACAAAATTCTGAGCAAAATCGAATTAAAGTTTGACTTTACAGAAGAAACATAAAGTTTATCAACGAAAAAGCTACTTAGAAACGCACTGATTAAGGTTTGTTTACACAACAAACACAACAGAGAATCACAGGGAATGTAGTTGCTCTGCTGTGAACCAAAAATAGCGCGGATTTAGCGCGTCGATTAGGCTTCCCTTATTACAGAGTACTTGAAGTACTTTTTTTAACGACACATATAAAAGTTAAAAAAACGGATAACTTCGTTATTTTCTTACGGATTTGAGTTTAGTTTGCAGCGTTTTACTCGGAAATAGTTGAACAAAAAGAAAAACCAAAATAAAAAAAAAATCGAAAATTTCCCATATAGGCCCCTTAAACTTTAGACGCGTTTTTCTAGAAACCACATTTGTCAAATTGGCTGCAGTTATAACTCGAAGACAAATCATCCGATCGATTTGATTTTTATTGGAGCTTCTTTCAAAGATGTTTCTACGTACCATGAACCTCCAGTTTTTTGATCAAATCAAAAATGTAATTTTGACAGGCCAAAAATCATTAAATTTTCGCGCGAAATTTGCAATTTTTTTTACAAACTCCGCCATTTTGTTAAATTTAAATTTTTTTTTTAGCCCGAGGGTCATGGTACGGGAAAAACCTTTAAGTTTAATAAACTTATTTGTTTTTTTGATTTCAGGCACTGTGAAGGTCGCTATCACTGCAGCCGTTTTGTTACTTTTTTTTTTGGAGCCTTGGGAGATTGCAAATAACTTGCTAAATTTTCGATTTTTTGGTCCGAAAATTTTATCATGGATTTACTATATATCCACAAAACTATTCTTAAAACATTAAAACATTCCATGCAGTAGTTTTCTTTTAAAAAAATTCCCAAATATCACCTTTTTTGAGGCGGTCACACTAGTAGACCCCCTTAAAGTAATTGCTAACTACAGCAAGGTCAAGTTCTGATTTGATTGAAGCGACAAGTTGTGATCAGTAACCAGTAAAAGAGGAATAAAAGCGAACAAGTCACTACAGTCAATCTGTACGGCATTTTTACTGGTTACGTACGTTTTCGCAAAATAGTGCCCTGGAATGTTACAACATATTTGTTTGGCAAGGTGGGAGTCTCAATAGCACGCCTAGGCTACGAGTAGAAGCCATTTGAGAGACTCTGGACTTCGAATCGCACCTTGACCATGGCCCTAAGCAACAACCGAATTATCTGTTTGAAAAACTTCGCTTCTTGCATTCATCAGGCATAGTCATCCACTTATACCACGTTTCTCTTCACTGTATGGCGAGCGTTCTTACTTTGTCCAAGCATTATGTAAGTGGAATTGCTTGCCCGTTCAACCAGTGGGTTCTTTTGGAAATTAATCAAAAAATATTTTTTTACAACTGCAATTTGATTGGCGTGAATTGCTTCTCCTTGTACTATAATTCTTGTTGTTATGTTATATGAGAATATCTCGCTCATCATGCGCTTGTTTTTTTCTCTTTGTGAGTTAAACCATTTTAAGATGCCACATACAATCCAGCGCATTTGGTACAGGTTTCTGATTGATTGATATTTCATAACTACATTGCGAATAATTTGTTTAGACGTGATTTGTCAGCAAATTCAGTCAAATGGTTTTTCGTTCAGTTTTCTATCGAAATTAGGCATAAAGGGCTCCGCACAAAATGTATGGAAAACGCTTTTTAACAGCTGTAATTTAATAATATTTATTCCAGGACAGAACTATTTAAAAAAATATAAAATTACGGAAATACTGTGGCAAATGTGTCCAACTACGTAGTATTAATATAAATAAGTTTTAAAATTCTACACATACTTATTTCAAGCAAAAGTGCTTTTTATCAAATCTTCATATGTGTTCTTTTCAGGAGTGAATTTGTAAAAAAATGAAGTAAAATTAATCAACTTTAAAATTTTTCTCATACGATTCAATTGCTAATAATTAATTTGTACAAAAGCCAGAATGCATACAAAATTATTAATCGCTTTATTATTATTATTCGTCGTCAACTTTCTTAAAAATCTCGAAAAGAATCTTTCCAAAGCCTATTGTTCGTTTGAATAAGAAATGCACTTTCCGACACCGTGAATGACTCTATAAGACGGAAATCAGTGCATCTGAAAGTACCGTAAAGACAATAGGTGTCACCCGTATAATCCCAAGGCGATTGTATTTTCACTTTTCACTGCATACCTCGAAGGTCTTAAAAAGCGTGTTATGAGTGTGGGAGAATTTCTAGTCATTTGTCATAAGAAAAAAGAAAATTTCCCTTATTTCCGAGTTCTGCTCATTACAATTATTCAGCCAGCTTGTGGTAATTCATGCACCTCCTTCATATCTTCTTCAATGCTCGTATCTGCATTAACTTAAGATTTATCTCAGGCTGAAAACATAAGCTGGTGGTTATATCGGATCACTTTCGAATCAGATCTTGTTCAAAACTTAAGCAATTCACCGACAGCCACGAGACAATTTTCTAATGGTCAAGCACTCTCCTGCGACTGCGTTGGACAAGTGTGTACCCGCAACCCTGCCGATCGAATAAATATCAGGAACTGCAATTTTTCACCTATTTATACGAGTAAGATTCCAGTTTTCTCACGTTGTGTGTTTTAATTGAAATTACTTGCTAATGGAGCAGTGAACCAAACTGTCATGTCGCTCGCCGTGATGCGCAAAGAGTTCAAGTTTACGGAGAGGAAACCATGAACGTACGAAAGTTGGTATATTCACGCCACTGCAGATTATTTATGTCTTCTGGCAATTGCAATCCCCTGCAGATTTATTATTACAATTTCCACTCAAATAAGGCTTAAGCGGACTTCCTTATTACTCTTGTGAAGAATTCAGCGGTTTGCATAGTTCACATAATTAGCACAGCAGAAAATTGCTAATGATGGCCTGTAAGTTTTGTCTTTTTGTGCCTTATGTCCTGGATTTGTTTATTGAATAAAAGTGCAGAGAGATATCCAAATCAGCTAAAACTGGCAACTTTTGGAAAGCCTTTTTAAAAGACGATATTTCTTATCAGTCGTTTATTTATAGTTTGCTCGGGAAAAATTATGTTGCTGGAAAATAACAAAGTTACGTAAGAAACCGAACGTAATAGCGCGTTCAAATAACACTCCCATGCAGCCTGAACAGGGTCTACAGTCTACTCAGTGTTAAATTTCAGATCGGAATCGGATCTTACTACTGTTTTAATTAAATTCTTATCTAATTATCTATAAGTTGCAAACTAATAGATTATTTTTTGACGAAGAGAGTCCTTGTATTGGAAACAGTAACTCGCCAATTTCTCATCTCAGCAACGATGTCCAAAAAATAATTATATATATATTTTATAGAGTCCGTAGGCGAAGAAACGTTGGGGCATTATAGACTAATAAGTTTCTCTTTAACGATAAGTTAAAGTTGTTTTATCAAGAACTTGATTTTAAATTTTAAAGAACACACTATTTATATGAAATTCTTTGGACTTTTAATTGATAAAGTAAAGTGCAGTTGTTGACATTAGACATGAAATAAAATCAAGTGACTCCCGTGGCTCCATTAATTGGTGTGTACCCTTCAGTCGAAAATTTACTGTAAAATAGTTACATAATTATATATAAATTCTTTTAATTCACATTTTACTTTTGGAAACTCGCTTATGGCAAATTTTGACTAGACTTATAGAAAACAATTTTAACTACTGTCACAATTTGAAAAAAATTACAATCATTGTCAATGTCTAAAACAAATTTGAGTTGTGGACATTCGAAACAATCTAAATGGTATTTAAAAATTTATAAGTACTTCTAGAACTTTTATTAGTTAGAATGTATGTATATAGTTCCCAGCCGTAATGCAAAAAAAAATACGATTATATGGTTGCACAGGAATAACTATAATAAGTTGTCACCCGTTAGGGTGTGTATTTTGTACGATTCTATAGAAAAGTACTACCTGTATACTACTACAATATTTTTAAATTAGAAAACTCTAACTTTGAATGAAAATTTTCGCTTTTATAGTTTTTTTACTATATTTGATTCAGAGACGACAAGAAATACATAATGCAATATTGCAACCAGAACTTTATGATCAAAATAAACTTTAGTCGTTCTACGTCAGACCATAAATATAGTTTTATAATGACGCATATACATTTCGCTAGTTGTTGGATATTGATAATGTAAAACTATTATATACTATGTATTATGCTTTTTTATGAAAACATATATTTTTGATTGGCCTCCTACTTTGAGCAAAAAGCAAGTACTTCAATTTCTATATTTCAAAAATATAATTACTCCAGCACAAAATTTAGTTTAGATTAGCTTTAGAAAAACTCTATAGGTACCTACTTTTAATTGGCATTTAAACATCACCTGTGCTCAATGTCATTATCAAATAGTTGGGAGAAGTGAACACAATCTGCGGTTGTCGGAACATACAAATTATAAGACACAATAATTACATTTTCACGTTTCCTTATTTTCCACCTTTTAATGCTTTAGCGCCTGACTGAGACTCTTCGTTCTCATTCTCTAGGTCAAGATCATAAAAGTTAAACAAAGTAATTATTCAAATTTATGAACATCTCATTCCTCAAATTTTCTTCATTTAATTATGCATGGGAACAACTCATATGATTTACAGGCACATTTCGATTATGCCTCCTGCAACGTGCAAAATGAGCCATAAAAAGCAAAGGGAAATATCTTGGCAGTTAACCGCAGCCAGAAACGCTATACTCCCATTAGAGGCGACCGCGATGAAAACGACAAGCCGAGAGTAAACACACAGTACTTTCACCTGAAACACCAAATAGCAACTATTTTCCCATGGAAAAGATCACACGAAAAATCAAAATAATAAAAAAACGGTTATAGAAGTTTAAACATTCATCCCACTACGAACTGGCCCATTTAGGCTCGTTAACCAATTCCGGGAAATGGCCACCTTCAGGAGTCAACAGAGCAAAGAATTCCTTTGTAGTTAGGCCTGCATTCAAAGTTAATGACATACCATTTCTTAGATCTTGAAGCCGGTATGGTCCTAGATAATCCGCTTAGTGCGACCCTTTTTGGGAAGATTGATGGATGCACGCAAGATACACTCGAGATCTTTTATGGACCTGTAAATGCACTCACTGGTCCAACCACTTTTTTCTTCACTCCGAGTATCCTTGTGACTCACTGCACTCCACTAGGTCCATTACCGTATCAATGTTAACAGTGCACCGCCATATCAATTCACATACCTTTTAGGCACCGTAGGTCTAATTAATTTCGGTTCACCCACTACGATCCAACAAAGATCTAGCACCGGCGCGAGTACTCGCATTGATAGGTCTTCATTGGCGCGAGAAATAGACGTGAGTGATACTTGGACACACTCTGTGCAAAATAAAAGTTCCTCCCTGGCGGTTTTTCATAAGAGCGCGAAAGAGTCGAACTGGTAGTAGGAAAATGCTATATAGTGCCGGACCGGTAAGGAAAAGACATTACCCGAAAGACTGTAAAAATTGCGTGCACTCCGTACTCGCGATTTCTAAACAAAACCAACAGCAACGACGATAGTGGCTGAGGAGAGATTTTCTGTCGTGCACACGGCCCAGGCGCGGAGACCAAATAGCCGAGAAAAACTTGAAGATATCGCTTTATACCTAGTGACCCATTTCGTCTCCTTCACTTCTACTCTTTACCTGACCGGTGCAAAGGAAGATCTGTTTGGGGTGTCCGCACTGGCAGCAGCTGGATGTCGTTGTCAATGGACTACTCTCATATAACCTCGGATCGTTCTCTGCACCTTCGAGACCTTACTCTTGGTGGTATTAAATGTTTTGAATAGGTGCAGGAATTTCGGTGTTTTCGATTTCTTTAGATGACATTAGTGATGCTACTATGTATTAGTTTTGGATATTATTACAATATTATTATGGAAGTTATTTTCAACACAAAATTTAGTAGGTAAATATCTGGCCTTGATCAATGCTTAAAACAATCTATGCAACTCGGTCTACTATTATAAATTTTTAAACATATTAGACGTAGAAAAAAACAAATTTTATTTGCTATAACGTTGTCATTCTCAGGTAAATAAAACATTCAACAAAAAATTACGGTCATTTTTTTTTAAATTGGTAAGCTAGTTTTACGCGATTGTGAATTGCAATTAAAAATAAAGTAGGAAGAGAGAAATTAAAAATTACAAGTACAGAGCAACAAGAAATTAATAAAAATAAATGAACTATGCATGATGTGATGGGTAGGGACTTAATAGATCAATGGTAGGTACGCTGGGCTATAACCTCGGGGTGCTCTTTTCCTGATAGCGTTAAATGGTAGTCCCATCAGTCAGGAAAGCTGCTGCGGGCTACTCACCCAAGGTAGCGAACATAAATGATTAAATAAACAAAAGCGCAGCCTCGAAGTAGAAAAGCTTTCTGGAAGGCCTATGATCCTAACTGGAGTAAAATAGGATATATATGTTGAAATGCGAAAATAATATACTTATGTGAATTTGGTGGAACACAAAATAGAGGGACATCTCGATTTGATGTTACCGGCTTAATCTCCATAGTATGTGTCCCTCCTGCAAAACAGTAGAATACAGAATAAATAAATAAATAAATAAAGCAAAGACGCATGCACACGGTAGGTACATTTGTTATTCATTTCAAAGTCAATTAAAAAAGCAACTTAATTAACTGCCAATATTGTCATATCAAATTAATTCTCTCACTTTGAGTAATACAATTTCCGATTAAGAAAATCTATGACATTCTTTCCTGACAAAATCGTTTCAAAGTTTTTGTAATTTCTGAAATAACAATTTCCCGAAAATCAAACGCATTTAAATTACATCGTATTACGTACTGCCCAACCTTGCCAAAAAACTTTAACAGTAAACTATAATAACCCAGTTCTTACTGCTCCTGTTGTTATTTAACTATAACTACTCAACTATTACACAATCGGCAACCGAAAATTCGGCAACATATAAAAATCACCATTTTACCTAAAAAAAAGTTTCAGAAAAAGTGAAACTGTAATAGCAGCAACGGTAGTCAATATATGACTTAATTTGGTAAAAGTTAGCCAATGTCTGGTAGACTTTCATGCCTTTTGATGTGCTTTTTGCATAAAAGACGAGCACACCGAATTGCTGTCGGAATTCAAAGTGCAAACTAATTACGCATGCACCAGACGTAGAAGATTGCTGTACTAAAGGAGAATGAATGTCTTGACACAACTGCCATATGACCAGAATTGGCAAATAGACGGAAAGTAGCTGTCCAAGGAAATCGACTTTTTGATTAGTGAAAGTGATCGGTCCATGAAAAAAATACGGGAATATTGCGAAGTGCGGTAAGGGTAGAGGAGACAACACAATTTACTATTCTCTTAAGTTTCATTCACTAAAAGGCGGACAAGACAAAAATGATTATATAAACAAAGCCTGTAAAAGGTACTCCTAGGTTTTAAAGTAAAAACCGTTTACTTAGTAAGTGCCTGTCCCTAAAGAGGGCGATCTAACAATAGTGATAGAAAGTTTTTTTCGACATTTTTTACATTACCCCATAAAAAAAATCGTGCAAATAGTATCGCACAAAAACAGGTTAGAAGGTACAGCTTAAATTTGATTGATTATTTCGACACAAGGAATTCTCCGCGGAAAAAAAATAATAACAAATACAATAACTTATTATAATTAAATCAACTCGAAATAATTATTATAGATCTTTTTTTTCTTCTACATGAACAGGCTCGACTTTACAAAAATTAGCGTGCCCTGAAATAATGCATTTCTTTATATTTCCATTAAAGTTGGCATTTAGTAGTTTTGCGGTCGCTGATTTCAAATATGTTTCTGAATTTAATGCATTCAAGAAGTAGAACAAGAATAGATTTTCAAATGACGGTTATTTCCAATAAATTAAAAGGAAGGTAAATTGCTAACTTGAATAAACAATCTTATAAACAGGAAGTGTACTTAAACTGGTAAGTGATTTTCCTAAAAGTCTGTAGATACCAATTTGGCATGTCAGCAACCACCACAAAATATGGCTCTTAATTTAGAGCACTTAATGGATATGTCAAAACAAAAGGGAAACCGACTTTCAATTTCATAAACTTCCTAAAAAAGCAGCGAAGTTCTCACCGGTCATTTTAATGTCCGAAGTTCATTGCACGCAAATTATCATCAGGCGGAATTATCTCACTGGACAAACAATAGACCGCTTTCTTCCAGCAAAAAGTCGCTTTCGTAAAAGTTAACCCTTTGGCTCCCTCTGTATCAGATCTAATGTGGAAGGTCATGGAAATAAGCCATGGCATGGAGTGGCGATGCCTCCGTTTCGGGCAAGTGAAACAGACTTCTTGCAAAAATATTTAGAGTTCACCCGCGAAACACTAGCTGCCGCAGATGAGGATCGTGAGGAGATAGTTTTTTTTTATCATCACTCGTAGTCATTGTATTCGCCAAGTTTCGTGGGATCAGGGTCAGAGCGAGTGCCTCAGTGACGGAATGCAAACTGAGATGCCTCGAGGTGCCTACAAAATAATTAAACTGGAACTATAGGTATTCTGCTCGCCTCAGAGCAGTTGAAGGAAATTTGTTTGAAAAAAGGAAAACACTCAGTTTGAAAAATCGAAAATTTTCCCGCGCTTAAGAATACCTTTGTAGATTGAAGCGGACAATTATGTACGGGCGGCGGCGAGGCATTGTCATGTTGATTGTTTCCTCATCATTTCTATTTAAACGTCGCGTGCTCTTCCGATATCACCCTCAGTTCCGGCTCTGTATGCCGGCTGTGAACTGGTGCGAATAATTTTCCCAGACATTTTCCCTTATTCCGTGAGCGCTGAAATTTTGGATTTTTTTTAAACTAAATTGGGTCTGGGATTGCACCTAGCTGGAATTATTAATAAAATGTGCAAAACAATTCTTGCATACGCCAGCAACGTTTTACCGCACCTTCCTTCTTCGAGTCATTGCAAAGTAAAGCTATGCGCGTTAGCATCTTACTTGATAACGCGTTCCACAGCCTCATCGCTCTTTGCTTACATTTCGGAAGGTGCAGGTACTTTCAGACATGACTTGCAATGCAATCGATCACTCTCGTGTGACTGCCCCACCTCAATATCTCATTAAAGGTCGGAAGTGCGACCAGAAATTTCCGGGGCTTGTGCGGAATATTGCACAATGCCACACAGCTTTTCCAACCTTTCGCACATCTCCCGCTCGTTCCCGAGCGAATTTTCCATCACTCTTTCTTTCATCTCATCATTTCCTTCCTCAGTCTTCAGGGGCAAAAAGGGAAGTAAAAAATTGAATTCTTTGGACATAATTACAAGAGAGTTATGATTGCACGTCGTGAGCTGCACACATTGTGCAGAGGTTGAAAGTTGTGCTCAATAGGTTCGCTCTTCTTGGCTTGGCATCAATGAAAATGAGGGGAAAACGGTGCCAAACTAATTGTCGGTAATATTCACGTATTTGAAGTAAACCACGTACAAGAGGTGCCTTTGATAAGATGCCCCCGGCAGATGGTGTGGTTTTTAAACAAAGTCCGCCCAAAGATATGGTGAAACTCTTAAAGTTGCAGAAAATTCGGGTAAACAGGATCTGCCCATCTGCCCATATTGCTGAAATGTGGGAAATGGACAACAAAAGGTCTGCTTGTTGCTACCGTTGAGTTGAGACATTCTTTTGGTAAAATAGCAAGTGTGCGAAGGTAAACTAATTACAGCACCTGTTGGACCTTTGCATGCAGTCGCATGAATTATGTAACTGCGGGACTTCGTTGGAATGCTAAATAGCTTTTATGAAATATGAAGCTTACCAAGAGTATTTATGGCAGTAGTGAAAGTGCGATATTTTTGCAAGTTAACATTTCAGCACTGGATATAATTGCGAGGTGCCCGCAAATATTGCTTAGAATATTTCGAAAAAATTTCACACAAATTATGTAGAACTGAAGTCATTTTACATAATATCACATTAAAATCCTACTGGTGTGCATGGACAATTCGTCTGCAATCTGGGCGCTTAGAGATTACGCTTGCATATATCCATCCAGAGGACGAAGGTGTGTTTTAGGGAAATTTCGAAGAATGAGAATACCCATAAAACTCAAAAGTCGTACCTATCCACAAATGAATATATTTATCGGTCTTATGTTTTCTTGAGACTTTCAACGCGTTAGTGCGCATTTGAGGAGCAATAAAATTTAAAAAAATTTCTGGTTGCAATATGTGCACCCACGACATGTATCAGTTTGAAAAAAGTCAAGAGGCAATTAAGCGCGCCAAGACCGTCTCCAATAGGAAAGAGTCAAGTTAAAAACAAGTACCTTACTACATATGTATTTGTATACGAAAGACCAAGCAAGGTTTAATTTCCAGAGCCATTAATCATGAAAACTCGAAATCATGTCTTGGTCTTAGTAAAATCTAAAATTGCAAATAAAAAAACGTCAAAAGACATTCCGTTACAACGTAACAAGTAGTCACAGAAAATCGAAACACACCTTGAATTTTCTTGCATTTGCAAATGTTTCTTTCGTATTAAACTGTCAACTGTCTAACTTAATTTTAGTATTGAATCTTGACCGTTCTATTTTTAAAAGTTTTACATGATTTGCGGATATGGTGAGATCGAATCCATTTAAAATCCCTCGACTAATTGAACATATTGCAGCGTCAGAAGTACTAGATGTTTCTAGATGCACGATTTCCACTGCTACTACTCGCATTTCTGTCCATTTTTTGTGATGAAACAAGTCAGGATGATTATAACTGGGCTCCAGCCTCAAGCTCCATGGCACCATGTGGACAATATGGATTTCGATGTGTGGACTCTAAGCGATTTCAAATCTGTCCCTATCGTGACTCTGAAGGCACGACTGAGGAACCGGATGGCTATCATGAATGCAAAGAAGGCTTTATATGCGATGAAGACAATCCGGCATATTGTACCCCTCAAGATCCTTTACTTACAACACAAATATCACCGGAAGCAGAGGAAGCGGAAGAAGACATCGACTTTTACGACCCTCAGAGGTTCGATGAAAATTACAATGCGGATTATGTCAATGAAGTCGAACCACCAATGGTGGACCAATATCGTGATGTCAGATCGGCAGAAAATGAAGCACATGGTCATCATGAAAACTGTGAATGCCAGACTACGACAACTACAGAGGAATCCTCCACGAGTACAACTACAGAAACTACGGACTTTACTACCATGGGCTTTACACCTATGCCACCTTTTGACTGTGATAACTATGGATTCTTTCAAGGCAAGATTTACGATGATATTTTTTTTTTTAAATTACAATACATAAGTCTCCCGTTAAAGATTTGGATAACAAAACGCTTTTTTGGTACTGTGATGTGGATCCCAAAGGAACAGGATTCTATCTTCGGCATATGAAGTGCGGAACTGGAAGAGTTTTTGATCAGTACAAGCATGCTTGTGTTTTAGAAGACACGGTTCGTGAAGTAAGAGAATATAATGAAGACCCTGAGAATGATGATGAACTAGAGGACGATATTAGCAAGAAGTTTTCATGTTCTGGTAAAACACCAGGGAAATATGCCGACGATAAAAACTGCCAATTGTACCATGTTTGCTTGACGAAACCCTTCGAACCATTTCAGGAATTATTATTTTCTTGCCCTGATGAAACCGCCTTTGATCCATCCTCTCAAAGATGTTCGCGAAGAGCAACGTATCGGTGCTTGAATAAGGATGGCACTATGGAAAAAGTGATACATAAGGAAAACCCTAAGATACATTGTAAGAGCCCATCCCGGTTTCGAGAGATTTCCGATTGTAGCGGATACTATCTCTGCTATGGTGATCAGCTTCTAGAAATGATGTGCCCCGAGTTCTATAAGTTCGACGACAATATTATGGAATGCTTGCCAGAAGGAATTGCTAGATGTGATGAGGTCATCGAATAAATTTTATTTTTTAATTTCATTTACGAAATGCATATTTTAAGGGACTTATATTTCTGTAAGCGCATGGTTTATAATATATTTTCATCGATTAAACTTCAACTGGAATTTTTTTAATTTCACTCTACTTAGGACCATAGGGCTTCCACAAAACCTCTCCACGTAGAGGCTTTGCTTCTGTTTCTTGAATTGTTTACGTTCCTTATGCTGGGTGATTAGCCTGCAGTAACTATCCTAATTGATGGGGCTTCCATCTGTCGCTTATTGGGGAAAGCGCAGTCTGGGAGTGGAAACGTGGGGTTCGGCAGCCTAACACGCTTAGCAGCAGTCACTCGTGTTTTTGCCCACCAAAAAATTAAATAAAGGACAGTATTCGCACGCTAAATGTTAAATAAACATTTATATTCCAAATTATGGCTCACCCTGTCCATACATATGTATATGGGTGCATATACGGGTATCAAAAATAAAACAGGCGGAATATAAATTATGCTATTTATTTAATTAACAGGCAACTTGCCACAGAAATTGTTATTACAAATGAACTATTCACACTTATGTATACATATTTCCTTCTCCACGTTGTAAATTTGATGATCGTGGCATTTGAAGTGGTACTTCTTGAGTTTATTGTTGTCCTTCAAAGAACAAATGTAATATTTCTTACAATTATGGGGATCTGCAAAACGGCCAACGTTTTCACACTCAAACTTCCTTTTGTGCTTTTTGTCCTTAGACTTATGGTCCTCTCCACTTTCAGAACTGCTCGATTTATTCTTATGTTTAGACTCTTCACTGTTCTCAGAGTTATCATGGGCAAGTTTGGAATGGTCATCAGTTTCATTCGACTCTTTGCTCTCATCCTTTTCCTTAGACTCCTCGCTTTCTTTGGAGTAAACTTCGGCAGAATTGTTGGGCTTTGAATCATCTGCTTCAACGGATTCTTTACTTTCAGCACTTTCAACGCTCTGGATGGATTTCTTGCCATCTTCGTTGCTATTATTGCTCTGCGGACTTTCCAAACTCTCGGGACTTTGCGGAACTTCGAGACTTTCAGGACTTTCAAGACTTTCGGGACTTGCAACAGAGTGAACAGGCTTTGTGTTATCGTTAGCTGCCTCTAATGACTCTGGACTTTCGTCGGATTCACTAGAAATTACATTAGAAGATGATCCCCCTATGGTGGCTTGTGCATTTCCCGGTTTACTGCCGCTTCCAGGATATGAATTGACGCCACCTACGGATTGAGCGCTTTCAACACTTTCAACACTTTCTTCACTTGTTTCGCTCGATGCAGTAATAATTTGATGTCCTTCACTAACGCCTAAGGCAGGATCATTAACTGAGGGATGCTGATGTGGCTTTAAACCAGGATAAAGAATGCTTCCTCCTAAGATCTGATCTCCTCCTACTGGTCCTTGTCCAGAAACAGCAACAACTTGTCCAGGAGCTTGCCCATGTGAGCCCAGACCAGGATCTACTCCTGTTGGTACTTGTCCACCAGCTTGTCCTTGTGAGCCTACACCAGGATAAACAACATTTCCTGCCCAGCCTTGATCTACTCCTGTTGGTACTTGTCCAGCAGCTTGTCCTTGTGAGCCTGCACCGGGATAAACAACATTTCCTGTCCAGCCTTGGTCTACTCCTGTTGGTACTTGTCCACCAGCTTGTCCTTGTGAGCCTAGAGCAGGATTGACAACAGTTTGTCCCCCACTTTGATCTACTCCTGCTAGTACTTGTCCAGGAGCTATTCCTTGTGAACCTTGACTAGGATTGACAACACTTTGTCCCGAGCCTTGATCTACTCCTGTTGCTACTTGTCCAGCAGCTTGTCCTTGTGAGCCTACACCAGGATTAACAACATTTCCTACCCAGCCTTGATCTACCCCTGTTGGTACTTGTCCAGCAGCTTGTCCTTGTGAGCCTGCACCAGGATAAACAACATTTCCTACCCAGCCTTGGTCTACTCCTGTTGGTACTTGTCCACCATCTTGTCCTTGTGAGCCTAGAGCAGGATTGACAACAGTTTGTCCCCCACTTTGATCTACTCCTGCTGGTACTTGTCCAGGAGCTATTCCTTGTGAACCTTGACCAGGATTGACAACACTTTGTCCCGAGCCTTGATCTACTCCTGTTGGTACTTGTCCAGCAGCTTGTCCTTGTGAGCCTACACCAGGATTAACAACATTTCCTACCCAGCCTTGATCTACTCCTGTTGGTACTTGTCCACCAGTTTGTCCTTGTGAGCCTAGAGCAGGATTGACAACAGTTTGTCCCCCACTTTGATCTACTCCTGCTGGTACTTGTCCAGGAGCTATTCCTTGTGAACCTTGACCAGGATTGACAACACTTTGTCCCGAGCCTTGATCTACTCCTGTTGGTACTTGTCCAGCAGCTTGTCCTTGTGAGCCTCCACCAGGATTAACAACATTTCCTACCCAGCCTTGATCTACTCCTGTTGGTACTTGTCCACCAGCTTGTCCTTGTGAGCCTAGAGCAGGATTGACAACAGTTTGTCCCCCACTTTGATCTACTCCTGCTGGTACTTGTCCACCAGTTTGTCCTTGTGAGCCTAGAGCAGGATTGACAACAGTTTGTCCCGAGCCTTGATCTACTCCTGTTGGTACTTGCCCAGGAGTTTGTCCTTGTAAGCCCAGACTAGGATTGACAACAGTTGGTCCCCCACTTTGATCTACTCCTGCTGGTACTTGCCCAGGAGCTGTTTCTTGTGAACCTTGACTAGGACTGACAACATTTTGTCCCAAGCCTTGATCTACTCCTGTTGGTACTTGCTCAGGAGTTTGTCCTTGTGAGCCCAGACTAGGATTGACAACAGTTGGTCCCCCACTTTGATCTACTCCTGCTGGTACTTGCCCAGGAGCTGTTTCTTGTGAACCTTGACTAGGACTGACAACATTTTGTCCCAAGCCTTGATCTACTCCTGTTGGTACTTGCCCAGGAGTTTGTCCTTGTGAGCCCAGACTAGGATTGACAACAGTTGGTCCCCCACTTTGATCTACTCCTGCTGGTACTTGTCCAGGAGCTGTTCCTTGTGAGCCTTGATCTACTCCTGTTGGTACTTGCCCAGGAGTTTGTCCTTGTGAGCCCAGACTAGGATTGACAACAGTTTGTCCTCCACTTTGATCTACTCCTGCTGGTACTTGTCCAGGAGCTGTTCCTTGTGAATCTTGACTAGGATTGACAACACTTTGTCCCGAGCCTTGATCTACTCCTGTTGATACTTGTCCCACTGACCCTGGACTAGAATTAATACCACTGCCTCCCAAGTCTTGCCCTCCTCCTGTTGCTATTTGCTCAGAAACAGAATTAACTGGTTTTTGCGAGTCTTGGCCTGTTCCTGTTGCTACGTTTCCTATTTCACCTTCTGCAGCGCTTTGATTTAGTCCATGTTCAGCGTGAGCTTCGCCTGGTCGGTTGCTTGCAGCATTGCCTGTTGCTTCAGGTTGAGATGCACCTGAAGCTGAAGGTACAGATTCTGGTGCGCCAGGGTGTTCCTCAGAAATACCACTAACCGGTATATCAGCTCCACTATTACCTGAAACAGCGACTGGATGTGCAGGACTTCCAGAAATAGGGATTTGTTGAATTTCATTCTGTCCAGCAATGTCGGAAGTACTTTGTGAGTCACTAGTCTGATTAACTCCAGTTGAGTGTTGTGGGGATCCAGCAGATGGTAGGTTTGAAGCAGATCCAGGAACGATTATACTAGGACTGGCATCGGTAACAACTTGTCCTGCAGTAGGTTCGCTGGGAACGGATTCAGAAACTTCTGAATGTTCAACCTGTGTAGCTTCATTAGCTCCTGAAGAGCTGGTTGGTCCTTGTGGAACATTAGGAATATTATTGGATTCAGTGTCTCCATTCGCTCCTTGTGGTCCTGTGCCTGAAACCGCTGTACCCCCTGAAGTGCCAACAGTTTCCGAAGTTTCAGCAGCTGTTTCAGTACCAGAACTATCTGCACCTGTAACTTCTGCAGGCGCATCTGCACCTTGACCCATATCACCTTCTGGAGCACTAACTGCTTCTGACGTTGCAGCACCTCCGGAGCTTCCAACTGTTTGATTATTTTTTCCAGGGCCACCAGGTGCACTGACAACGGAATTACCAGGATCTCCTGAGTTGTTGCCTTGAACGGTTCCAGTGGGTTCATTACTTCCTACGTTTCCTTCAACTTCCGATGATGCCTCAGATATTCCAGGAGCAAATGTAGGAATTGATGTTGTGCTCGCATTTTCAGAAGCACCGTTAGCTTCTGAAATTCCCGTAACTTCAGCAGTCTCGGGTGTGCCAGCAACAGTGTCAGAAATTCCTGCTGGCTCTACTGGTCCTGCAGAAGAAGATCCTTGTTGATCAACTTCAGAAACAATACTAAGGGGAGACTCCACGTTTTCTATATTTTCCACACCTCCAACAGAACTCGATCCTGCATTTTGAGATTGTTCAGCTTCAGTAGCTCCAGGAGCCGTGTCCACATTAGTTTCTTGTACTCCAGATAATCCGCTCTCAACACCTTCTGCAGTTGCTGGCGATCCTGAGACTTCAGATGTAGTTCCCTCAGGCTGAACAATTCCAGGAGTATCTTCCGTGGCATTAGGAGATCCTGATGTTTCAGTGGCACTTGCTGCAGCTGTGGGCTTATGTTCCACATTTTGGTCCGGACTAGCGCTATTTGAACTTTGAGCTGTTTCTTCAGTAGCAACAGTTCCACTTACATCGGATCCATAAATATTTTGAGATTCTGTCTGCGTCGCTTCAACAGTAGATCCAGTTGACCCTTCTGCCTGTGACACTCCAGTAGATTCAAGAGGCAAAGTTGACTCTTCTGCTCCAATAGGTACCTCGTTTACAGCATTTCCTGCACTACCAGAACTTGGGCTAGAGCTTGTAGTTCCGGGTGATGCGTTTTCTTGAGCATTTGATTGCGCTCCTTCACTTTCGGCATTTGAAGATTCTAAGCCGGGTGAAGACTCTACTGCTGCTTCGGAAATCGAAGTGGTGGATGGCGAATGTTCATTGGGTACGGAGGTAGGTTGTTGGGTGGATGAAGAATTACTGGATGTATCGGTAGCTTGCTCATTTTCAGTTTGGGCAGGTCGTTCAACTGGTGCAATTTCTGGATTTTCGGCTGCCTGAGAGTCACTAGCTGGCACTGCATTATCAGCCGCAAGAGTACCATTTTCTTGATGGATTGTTTCTTCAATAAGATTTTCTTGACCTGCTTCCGCAGGCATAGCAGTATTGCTATCTCCGGATTGTTCATTATTTGCTGTTTCTGCACCACTACTAGCAGAGGTGGTCGTAGTATTATTATCTTCAGTTTCAGTGTCCGCAATAAATGCCTCTGTTGTTGTTGTATTGGCTGACTGCGTGCTCTGATCAGTAGTACTGGATGAAGGTGACTCTGTCGTAGTGCTGGAAGAAGCAGCAGTAGAACTTTCTGTTGTATTAGCAGACTCTTCTGCTGCGGCTACTACTGCTTTTGAATTTGTGCTAGATGTTGTTGTCATTTCTGTGGTAGCCTCAGATGTTGATTTGGTAGTTGCTTCATTGCTTGGTAGCTCTGTTGTTGATGTGGTTGTCGTTTCACTTTGTATATTAGCTACTTCTACAATGGTTGCTTCTTCACCACCATCGGGTTGTTCTCTTGTTACTTTAGAAGATGAAGTATCGTTACCGATTGCATTTTCTTGCTGCTGCCCATTAACACTGTTTTCCTCAGAAGGTGGAGTTACATCCGTAATTCCTTCACTCTTTTCCGTAGAAGTTGTGGAAGGAGACCCTTCACCTAATTGATTTTCCGCTGGCTCAGACTCCGAAACTAATTGTGCAGCAACAGTACTCTCTGCTTCAGGTACGGGCTCAGCTTTTTTCAACGGAACACAACTAACCTCTCCTTCATTCTGACACCTAGTATTCGAAGGGCAATATAAAACTGGCCCTTCTGCAACCATTCTACCAGTTCCATCGTCTCTGCAATTCATATATTTAAAGGGGCCCATGCATAGCTCTGATCTACCATTGCAGTCATGATCCGTCGTTGGCTGACTATGCACCAGTGCAATAAGCTGCAAAATTGAAAAGAAGCATTTGAGACACAATTACATGATCAAAAGTATATTACACAAATTTGATGCACTGGCATAAAACTCCAATTCAGAAATGCACTGTTACAACACCGAGAGCACTTGCATAATCTTTGTATTCCATGCCATAGTCGGATACGCTCACAACCGTCACTAGCACTATTCCAGCGATCTTTGAAGAAGAAATTTTATGCCAACAACTGTACAATATCCAATAATACTTAGCCGGTATTTAGAACGATCTTTACCACCAACAATATCACAACTCCAACACTTCTGGTCGTTTCCATTTTCGAATAAGTTCGTTACTGAACTGCGCTATCCTAGACGCCGGAGTTTTTATGCAGAAGATCAAGATCAACTGTTCAGATAAAGATCTGCCGTACAAACATCTAAGACACCAAAGCGCCAGATAATTTCCACCGGCAAAATTTTTGTCGATTTATGGCACTGCGGTTAATTATATTTATCAGAGTGAGTCACGGTTGCCAGGAGGATGCTTTTGGAGGTGCCCGCCTAAATTGCCTTTTACGTTGCGAGGTAAAATTTTTGATTTCACTTTAGCCCTTATCAGACACAGATGGTGACGCCAATGAAACGTAATTGTCTTAAGACAGGTCTAGTCTACTTCCGGCTATTGTAGGCAAGAATTTCGTTAAGTTGTAAAAGATAATATTTCTCAATGTGACGACGAATTATTCATCCTTAAGTGCAGGTAAGAATTTCCTTAACTTCTTGTTTCAACCTTGTACTCATTACGTTTGACTTGTTTTGATTTCATTTATTTGTTGCTGTTTAAAGCTAAGATTAGATTAGTGAGATAATTAAAAGATCAATATCAGCAGATGTGATACTCGAGAGGAAGGGACGATATAGCCTTTCATTTGCGGAATTTGAGCAATCCTAATCTTAAACTAAATTTCATAGAAGGTACTTATAGTATACTTAATTACAAACTAAATTGGAAATTAGGAATTAGGACGTATACCACTATATACTCAGTATGTGTGCACGATTGGGGGCAAGTACACCCTGCCCACAGGGCCGGTTCTAGGTTTTTCGGGCCCCGGGTAAGCGTTTCCAGGCTACTGCGCCCCCACACATTTTTTACTCCTTACTTAGTTTTTTGGGAAATAGTCAGACAATTTTAAAATAAAGCATTTTTTGTTGGAATCGATTATCGGAATTTTTTTGGTCTCGCATGATTTAATAACCTGTCTAAAAACAAGTTTCTGTTCCTAAAGAAATGACCACTGAGAGGGGGGGTATCTTAACCCCAGCGACGCAATTATGTGAATTGTGACATCTCCATTAGTTGTAAAATCCCATTCAGAGCTAATTTATTAAAATGAATTTATTTTTAGCAGGAAGAAACCGGAACATATTTTTATATTTACATTTTCACCGTGTTATCTCTCCGGATTTTTTATGGCAATTTTAATTTTTTCTGTTGTTTCAGCTCATGACGCATACGATGCTTTGGTGGTATTATGTTTGTATAGATAATTCAACTATACGACACGACGCATTTGTAACGTCACCAAGCTCTAGCGCAATATCGTACAAAATCGTAGTATATATTTACATATATATGAATCACCCTGTATACTCCTGACTTTGTAACGTGTGGATTGATTTTGCAAGTTTTTTTTTATAGAGTGTATTCTGTAGTAGGTATGATAAATAACAAAAACCCGCGGAGGTAGGTAGGTTTATAAGATCTTACTGAATTTGATGCGACTTGCATACAAAGTTAGACATTGTGGTTTTTGGGATCACTGATTTAAAAAGCAGAATAATAAATTTCATTCGATTTTCACAAAAGTTGACACATGTTAGTTTTACGGGTAGCTTATTTAAAATATGATGCCTAATAAAAGATATGATGATGCAAAAGGTCAAGATAGCCAGTTGGCATACCATAACAACTAAATTTCAAACGTGATTAGGAAGTTTCGGAAAAAATTGGTGCCATGGCCACAAATATACATTCATACATAAGTTACATACTCGTCTAAATAGTATAACACGCAATAGTTTACCAAGTTAAAACAAATTTTTTTTTTCTTAGCATAACCCTCGATGAAACTGAATTTGTGCATGACATAATGGAAAGTCGTCTTTTTTTAACAAAATTTTGAAAAATTCATCATTTAAGTATCATTATTGTTTAATATTTAAATATATATTTGATTACATAAAACATAAATCCATTTGATTTTTGGATCTTAAATTATCCAAATCAGAGCAACAATATTTACCACAAAACAATTTTTTCAGATAGCATTTGAGAGAATTGTTATAACTCTTTTTGCATCGAGTGTGGTATCGTTAAATAGGTCTTTTAAAATCCAATAAATATACCATAACACACATTTTTCACTTAGATGCTTGAGTCGCAAGATGTGAGTATCCAAATAAGAAAGACTAAAACCATAAAAAAAATTGTTTAAGATCTATTCTAAAAATAGAAGTTTTTCTACTACTACAAACGGTGTTCCTATTTTATATATGTATTTCTGGCTAAAATTTAAAAAATTTTTGTTTAATATTTATAGTAATGATCTCGTATTTCATCCTCAAAAATTTTAGCCCATAAAATGAAACCAAAAATATATTGAATAAGATGAAGTTTATTTGCTTCGGTAAGAAGGGATAATAATTTACTAGGGACACTACATATTAGCTAAGAGGGCCAATGCTTTTCTGGGAAACTTCATCGGATGCTGTACCATTTCTTTATGCAGCGCATTTTACCATCCCATCATTAGCGCAGATCATCCTCTCCGAATCGTAGAAATATCCAAGTGGGCACTTCATCTGAGTCACCTTCAGTTTTCCAAGCTTTTTCTCCCAACAAATAAAGTACTTTTCACAGCAATCTCGATCCGGGAAAGTGCCCTCTTCAGTACACACAAAAAGTGGCTGTTTCTCATCACTATCTACGCTCACATTTTTTTCATCCGTTGACGCCAATTGCTGACGGAGTTTTTCTTGCTGCTTCCGTGCTTTCTCCTCTTCCTTCTTCTTTCGCTTTTCTTCCTTTTCCAATTCCTTCAGTCGATCCTT
Source organism: Neoitamus cyanurus (assembly GCA_947538895.1). NCBI lineage: Eukaryota > Metazoa > Arthropoda > Insecta > Diptera > Asilidae > Neoitamus > Neoitamus cyanurus. Next base: position 38,644,206 of record OX384543.1, read on the forward strand.
CTCCTCTTTTTCTCGCCGCTTCTTATCCTTTTCCAATTTTTTCTCCTCAGCTGAAACTCTCTTCTCTTCCATCTTCAACCAATCCTTTTCGGCTTTCAAAATGCTGTGTTCGTCTTCCTCTGCTTCAATGAACTCATGGTTTGCTTCAAAGAGATGATTAGGATCAAAGTAACATTGCCCTAAAACAGAGTCAAATCGTTGGAAGGTTGGGCATTGAATGTGATATTTTTGGTATTCGCCAGTTATGCTGGGAACACACCAGAAGTATCGGGTTGGATCTTCAGGATCTGCCATATTTCCTGCTGCTTCGCATTCCAATCCACCACAAGGAGCTATGTCCCTGGTACACCTCATTCTCCGAGCACTGAAAGCAAACCGTGGTGGGCATGTGGCTTCGACGCGATAGTAGCCCAATGGGCTTCCTAAACAAATGAAGTACTTTTTGCAATCTCCGTCATAACCATGAGCGCCTGGAGATGTACAGGGTGGTATTGTAGTTGTTGGCACTACTGCATTTCCTTCAGTGGTTACCTCTGAGGTAGTAGTTCCAGCTTCTGCTGGCGATGAAGTGACAGATTCAGATGACTCACTTGCTTCGTCTATTCCAGCTTCAGAAGTTAAATCACTGGGTTCTGTTTGGGACTCTGCGGATGCGGCTTCAGCATCATTAGTGCCTTGTTCAGGTGACTGAACTGCTTCAGTTACTTCCCCTGAAACAGCTGCTTCAGAAGCAGTTTCTTGATTTTCTGCAGAAGTAGCAGTCTCAACTGCTGCATCGTTATTTTCAGCCTGTTCACCAGAAACTGGTGCATCATTTTCTGCGGGAGTGTTTTCGGATGGTTTTTGAGATTCTTGAGAATTTATTTTAGTCTCATCTGTTTCCTGGACGACTTCTTCAACATTTCCTTCAGATGTTATATCCTCGATATCAGTACGTTCAGTTTCATTATTTTCTGTTGGTTCTTCTGTAGGTTCTGCAGAAACTTGTTCTTCTGTAGGTTCTAAATCACCTTCTTTATTTTCCGCTGAAGTCTCTACAGTTCCTGCATTATTTACAACTTGTTCTACTGTAGTCTCGTCAACACCATCTTTATTCTCAGCTTGTTCTTCTGTAACCTCTTCAACACTTTCTTTATTTTCAGCTTGTTCTTCTGTAACCTCTTCAACACCTTCTTTATTCTCAGCTTGTTCTTCTGTAACCTCTTCAACACCTTCTTCTTTTTCAGCTTGTTCTTCTGTCACCTCTTGAACAGCTTCATTGTTTTGAACTTGTCCATCTATATCTTCTCCTGTTGCTTGAATTCCTTCAACGGCATTACCCTGCTCAAGTGAATTTTCAGATACTATGGTAGAGGCATCCTGAGAGGCTGGGGATTCAGTTTCACCAACACTTTGGTCTTCTGTTTCACTTGTAACACCGTCATTTATTACGGGTTCTTCCTGTGTGGCTTGATTTGTGTCCGTTTCAACTCCTTCAGCCCCATCAAATGCTTCTCCTGTTTCAGATGCTTCATGTTCGTTATTTGAAGGTGCATCAGCTTGAGCTTGTTCTTCATTTGTAGTTTCACCTTCAGGCTGTGGTTCGACTGAAGCTTGAAGCTCTGAATTGCTTTCAGTCACAATTGCTGTTTCAGAATGTTCAGTTGAAACTTTTTCACCTTCGAAATGTTCTTCACCAACAGTTTCATTTTCAGATTGTTCAGCAATTGATTCGGTTTCAGAATTTTCATCAACAGGAGCTTCTGGAAGAGGTTCTTCAGGAGTCTCAAGATCGGCCCTCTCGTTATCAGCAATCTCACTTTCAGTTTTTTCTTCGACTAGTACTTCAGCGCCTTCTGTAGGTTCACTTTCTGATTGGTCTGAAACTGTTTCAGTCTTAGATTGTTCTTCGGTGGATTTTTGGTCTTCCACAATATCATCTTCTGCTTGTCCTGTTGATTGATCGTTTTGTTCTGTTATTTCCACAGTAGCTTCTTTATGCACAGTTTCTTCCACTGTTACAGTTTCAGTTGGTTGTTCATCAACACGTTCTTCGGTGTTTTCAACCTGAGCTGCACTATCAGAATTTTCTGCTGGACTTGAAGGCTCCTCAATGAGGCCAGATGATTGATCAGCCGTTTCTTCTTCTGTAGCTACTGTGGGCTCAGAATTATCCGCAGATCCAATTGGTTCTGTGTGCTCAAAATCATCTTTAGAAGTAGCAGGATCAGCAGTGGAAGTTGGTGCTGTTGATGTTGTCTGCTCAGGAACCATTTCAGATGCGCATGGTTTTGAATCCATGTCGTTGCACATCATATTGTGGGGGCAGTCCTGAATGGTGTCGTCAATTACGACGAGCTCTCCTGTGTCAAGGTCAGCACATGAGAGGTACTGGGATATTCCAACGCATTTAAAATCCTTTCCACCACAGCTTTTGTTAAGGTTTTGGGCACTTGCGACCGCAAGGATCTGCAAAATTTAAATAGCGCACATTAGCGATTAACACGATATTTGAATTAAGAAAAATTGTTAATAACTAATTACCACTGCCAAAACTGTTACTATAAGTTTACCCATTTCGTATATCGTTTCGTTACTGAACCTGTTCGAAGTTCGGAACTGCATTTAAAGCCATCTACTGGCTGCTTTTATCTGGATTTAATCACTTACATAAACAGGACAGAGGATCTCTATTGCTTGATAAGATCTCTAATCACCTTGCAAATAAGTTTTTTTGCACTGTATCTAGTGCATGCCGAGGAAAAGTGCATTTGTATCTACAGAAGTCACATCATGCAAATAAATAAGTGATTCACTTCCCTTGCGGATGTGCACGAGTTTGCATCATAGATGAAATTTATTATACTCTTATCAAATACCGCTGGTGGTTTTGTAAAAATCTTAAGAAATTGCTTTTATTTAGGTATTTAAAATTCCGGAAGTTCTAAGATGTTGGGCCATACTAGTGACGGACTTAGGAATAATATTTATTCAAAACAGGTACGTAATTCTTAAAGATATCCATTAAAATGCCATTATAAATTTATAAATTCTATCAACCATGATTTCATTCATCGATGAAAAGCTCCTTACTAAATAACTCCTAACTTATGTTAATTGTATGTAACTGAACTTTATTATTACCTGACAACGGAAGGGTTATGTGTCTATCAGTCTATGTATGATGTTTGTCCGGATGTTACAGCCAAGAGCCCCACTGAATTAACTGATTTGGTTAAATTATGAGTCGTTACAATCGTATTAATCCTCCAGGTGTCATAGGCTATATAACGTTACAAAAATAGTAAATTGGCGGCCGCACAATAAAAAATAAATTTCAATTTTGTTTTATTGTCTGGAAACATTGTTAAACGACAAGCAACAATATCATTCCGTCGTTGATCTCTTATACGTTATGATAAGCAAAAAGCATTAATCTTACAATACCAATGTCCATACAAAATTTATAGTGGAAAATTTTGCACTACATATACAAGTTTGTTAAAAGTCATTTTTATTATAGGAACTCCTACCTCCATTACACTTCTCAAAAGTGTTTTCTTCATGCCATGATTTTGGGGACCCCAAGTTCTTGGTATGATTCTCAAAAACCATTATTTCGATTAGAAGCATGAAATAGGGCTCAAATGAAAGCTGCAGTCCTCTACTACTTTAAAATAAGTAGACTTTGACCATTCTCATTAGAACGCCAGAAGTGAGGAGAGCGACGGATCACTAATGGGGTGAGGCAAACCATAGTACTTAGGTTTGTCAGAGTATAATAAACCTTTCCTGAAAATATTGTCTATCAACTCGGTACACTTCATCTTTTGCGGTCAATTCTCCGCATGAAATCGGAAGCATTTATGACCACTTTTGGTGCCGATTTTGCAACCTTGCGTTTCTCTTCAGGCTTAACCTTTTGTTGCAGCGAAAACTTTGGAAAATTTAGTGCTCTACAGCTTTTGTATTGATATAATGTTTATTATGAGTTACCTAAAACGAGATAAATGCGAAAGACCAATTGTGGTCCTAATTTTTTAACCTTTTTCGCGCTGTCTTAAAAAGTATAACTTTACGAAAAAAGTTTGTATAACTCAATTTGTAGAGAATTCCGAGATCTAACAAATTGTTTTTAAAATTTTCCTGTAGCATATCTAGAAGATGAGATATTTACGAAAAACCATTTTCCTGCTATTATTGTTATAACATACCAAGTTTGGGCCATTGATCTGCCCAGGCACACCAGGATTTTTCTTACTGTCGCTGTGAGTACTAACATTTAAGATACATTTCATCCTTTTCCCCGATAGACTGCAATAACGTTCCTATACAAATATAATATCACACAAACGAAACAAAGTATGTCATATGTCCATTTGCTGATTTGGAGAAGGAGAATAATAAAAGAGCTTGCGAATCTTAGGAGCTGTTTTCTTACAATTAACAGAGGAGTATAAAAGCGCTTACAAGAATGCGAAAACAGTGTTCAAGAACTTTAAAGCGAAAATGTATTTCCCTACTAGGTGTGTATGAATGCAGACATGATTCCTCAACAAGTTCTAAAAGAGCTTCTCCAGGGAGAGGACATATTAGGCGTGCTTTTGTCATTCTGTGCGTGCCGTGCCATGTAAAGGGTTGCATTGAAGTCTTCTTGTAAAATCCTAATCTTACAGCTTCCTACATATATAAGTACAGTACAATACTATATAATTAATATATTCATATGATATGCGTACGTATTTCCATGGAAAGTTCCTGCATTAAGTGTTATTTTTGACCTATTAAAATGTAGTCTAGAACGTAGTTAAATGCTAAAACTGGATATGGAGGCAGTGAACTTCCACACAATTTTCCATAATTCCTCCAAAAATTCCACGCTTCTTGCTTAACCCCACACGCATGCTGCTGAGGGGCTCCCTCGCGAGCTTAACGCGACATTTAGCTTTTTACAGTGTCTATCAGCAAATATCTGGCTGCGAGACAATAAATAAAGCGCTCGTCTTGTTGCTCCAAAATGTAAACGGCTTTTCTGATAAGGTTATCATAAAACTGTTTACGTTCCACTGTTTCTCACGAGCCCGCAGCGCTGCGCCTTCTGTGAGCGAGGCAAGCGCATACCACCCGCCCGAATCGGAATGCTCGCAGAATTCCTCTTGAGAATCTAATGGACGTACCCCAAGAAGCCAGGGAGGCGCTAGCGATTTTTTAAGTGCTCAGAAGAGATGATATGGACAGACCCGGCACTCTGTTACGTGATACGCCCGTGAAGGTGAAGGAGTCCAGGCGTCCGGTACAGCGGATCGTGAAGAAACACCTGCAGCAAAAGTACCTTCTCTGCGGATTTGCCATACACGTACGTAAAATGCTAATAAAATATTTGATCCACTTTTAATATCAATTGATTCACAGGCATTTCTGGCCACTCCGGCCTACTTATATGGGATAGTTGTAGACAGTGATCTGGAGCTGGTCATCCGAATCTGGCCGGCGATCGTCTACCAGGCGGTAGGGCAGATTTGCCAATCAGTGCTCCTGAACACTGCCGAGAAGTGCCGTGGAAAGGTCCAAGTACAGGCGGAGAATCGGAAGATATTTTTGTTTGCGACACTTATCACCTGCACGTCTATCACGCTGAGCGGTTATCTGTTCTCATCAGCATGGATCACGGTTACGACAACTACACAAGTCATCGCGGCCATTATTTATGGCTTGTTTGGCGGTGAGTCGTACCTGTTTCCGACTGTTCAACTGAACTACCAGGTTCCCCCCCTTAGGCATTGGGTCCAGCCTGATATACTCCAGGACGCACATCATTCTGGAGTCGGTCCGACCAGCAGAAGATAAGTACGTGAGGAAGACTATCCGGATATGCGGCGAAGCATTCTGCCAGATATTCCTGTCGTTTGTCTTCACCAGCCTAAGGACGTTGTATGGGACATCTCAGTCCCTCGTCCTTATGGGCGCCCTCCTCATCAACATAATCCCACTCTCCCTGCTCATCACCCGAAAACCTGACAGTCTTACTGGTGCTGAGAACCTGCCACCTCGGCCGGACATCCAACTTAGTGTGCCCTTTGAGGAACGTTTCTTACGGGCCAGTTCCTTTGGTGATAATGTCGAAGGAATTGAGTTGCAGCAGACAACGTGGAAGAATCCGCGGAGCAATAAGGACGTGCACTTTCAATACATGGCTGTAATACCAGACGAGCTGTACGCGGCCAACATCACCTCCAATGGAGTTGAAATTATGGAAATCATCCCAGAGGAAGACGAGACTATTTCCGCCATACGGTCCAGTAGTGCTACAATAAACCACAGCCGAGTCAGTGTGGAGCAAAACCCCAACATTGTCTACGTGGACCACAGCACAAATCTCGAGCGGATTCAGAAATTCTCTAAGAACATCACCAACCAGGTGATGGACAATGTGACCGAAAACGTGGTGAATCCCCTACAGCGCGCCATGGTCATCTCGACACTATACCCAGCCACGCTGCTACAGTCGTCGGATGTGTTTTCGTACGTGATGTGCCTCACCGTGCTTCCTGGGCTCGCCATCAAGTATCATCAATTGAAATTCGCGGAGATTCCGTTTCTGTTTTCGCTTTTAGCTTTCCCCTGGATGTGTTTTGCATTGATGACCCCGCGCTTTGGCAACACGCTGGTCAAGAAGAAAATTAAATGGCACACGCTCGGCTGTGTGTCCAAGAGCTTGTCGCTGATATGTAAGCCACTTATTTCCGCTTCCCTTACAGGCATAACTCATTTTTTTACACCTTGCATTTCCAGTCATTAGCTTTTCGACGTCCAAGCTCCTCTTGAGCTTGTCCTCAGTGCTGTTGGGCTTTGGCCAGGCCGTGTCTCTGTTCCTGCAAGATCTGGTCATCGAAAGTGTGATTTCTAGGGCCCAGTGGAACAGCATTAGGTACCCCTTGCGGTCCACGAACGGAGGCTTAATCATCGTCTGGGGCGCCATGGCTCATCTGACTGTCTCCCAGTTCGGCTTCCAGGCGAGTGTCGGCTTGGCCGCCTTTATTTATTCGTTCAGTATTTTATTGTGGTATCTAGCGTACGCTGTGAAATTTTTTATGCATAATTAAATCGATTAAGAACTGTCTGTTGTTTGAAAATTCGTTTTAGTACGATTTATTTTACTATATGACTATTTTACCGGGAGATCTTACATATGTTCTTTGCGGAAAGCCAAAACTCTAGCAAAATTGAATAGGAAAAGGACGTAGTGCAATTTATGATCTTAGATTTTAGCTTTAGCTACATATAGAGGATTATAATTTTAGTGAAAAGCAATTTGCACATATTAGTATCTACAATTCTCGTATACTAAATAGAATAATTGATTTCTGTGTGCACTATCTCGGATAAATAAAAACTGGTGTATACTGGCTGATACTAATTTTTTAAAACTAGGTGGCGAAAAAATATTTCAAAATGTTATCTAGCATGGTAATATTATCCAGTATTAGCTGGTCTTACCTAGTTTCCCCAAGTAGGTATTTCCTCGAATCACGTAGTTCTATCTAGAATTACGCAGTAATAACTAAAATGTGTGCAGAGACGAACAAATGCCTTAGTTCATAGCTTGGCTGGGTGCCCACATTTAAAACTATGCAGCCGGACGCGTTACCCGGCCTTGGTCGGGCTTATCGATTCTTGGAAAGCACATAAAATTGTCCACAACGATATTTTTTGTTGTAGCTATTTGGGAAGTGAGTCATTCGATTATGTAGCTTTACGCATTTTTTACAATCGTTGATTTGGATAATTTTGAAGTAGGTACATATTATGCCGCTTAAAGTGCATATGCACATGTACATATCATATTCAAAATTCTCGTCTTACTCGGGGTTTTTAAGATTCAGATTTACAACATTTTCAAAATACAAGACGGTGGTGTAACATAAACCTAGGACCTGTCCGAATCCAAGTATTCGTCTTCATCTTCGTCTTGTTCTGACAGTTTGTGACGTCACACCGAGCTAAGCTCTGTTCGAATTCATGAGCTAAGCCACTGAGCTCAGCAACGCAGTGTAACAGATAAACCTGGCTTAGCTTGATGAGCGAATCAAGGTTTGGGTTGACTTCGTCAGGCACTTTGCGAAGTTGGCAAAGTACTTAAATTAATTGAACTGCTTGGAAGAAATCATGAGCAACTTTTTAAAGGGAACACTTTTCGTAGCCAAGTTACCTGGCAATAAGGATCATTTAAAAATTCATTTATTTTCAAAATTAAACTCAATTTATAATCTAGGCAAACGAATTAGAATAAGTTTTTGTCTTTGCTTTATTTGTTATAATAGCTACTCTTGTTTGCTGACGATTTTAGCTGTCATAACGAGACAAAGACGAAGACTGGGATTCGGACAGGCCCTTACAATAGCTTGTATTTTTATTTATTCATTCATTAAAGCGATAAGAAAAAGCATATAGCCTATTACTGGACACCGCAACTACGAATACATTTAAAAAAGAAAATCGCTAATTCAAAAACAGTAGTACTGAAGTAATTGAAAGTACATACTTAAATCAAAAAGTAAAAGAAAAAACAACAGATTAATATACAAAGGAATAAAAACAAAGCATTAATATATTTACTACCTATATATATACATTATACATTATACATATATACATACATATATAAAAGAAAGTCGTGTTAGTCACACTATTTATACCTCAAGAACGGCTGAACCGATTTGGCTGAAAATTTCTTTTTATCCCGTTGTACCGCGTTCCCGTCACGTCCAGGAAGAAGAGAAAATTTGTTGTGAAAATTCATAATTATACTCTTAGTAATGCGTGTGCCATGTTATGGGTATCGTTGGAAAGGGGAGGTAGTGTAGAATGTGTTGGTGTAATAAAGGTTGGTGAAAAGTGTTAAATTTGGTAATTATAGGTGAAAACGTGTTTTTGTTGTGGGGGAGGGGTGGGGGTAACACCCCCAGAAGTGTATCTCAGGAGTAGGAAGAAGAGTCATCATAGGAAATTGGACCGGGTTGGTGAAAGTTGGTGAAAATAGTGAAAACATGGTTTTTTCGGTGGGTGCCGACAAAATTGAAACGGCTGTGGAAGAAATGTGTATGCATGAATTGGAATAATTTTTTCACCAATCGGTAGCTAAGGAAGCAGAGTAATCTATATATATAGAAATGTATCCCTATTTCCATTGGTCACGACATCACGCGTGAACGGCTGGACCGATTTCGCTAATTCAAGGGATTTCCCCTCTGTTATTCAAATTCCAAATATCTGACCACCCCCCACCCTGCTTGGATATATAGGAGAGGGGGTGCAATAAGGAGGTAGTGTAAAATGAGGAAAAGTAAATTTAATAATACTTTACAGTTACAGTTAAAAAAGTATTAGGAATAGGTCAAAGTGATGTATGGGGTGTATTGTGTACGAATTTATGGTTGATTTAATGAGACCACCCCCACCCCGCTGGGGCACATAGGAGAGGCGGTTGTGCAGTAGGGAGGCGTTGTAAAATTAAGGAATACAAATTTAACAGTATTCCGGGAAGCGCCGGGTCCGGGCCAGCTAGTAATATAATAACAGGAAAAAGAAAAGCGAAGGATGACAACAAAAAATTTGGTTTTAGATTACTTTTATATACAAGGGGAATCTAAACAGATATATGTATGTAATGGATATGATTAGTAGTAGGCGATTTATGCCTTAAATTAGTTCGCGATGATGTGATATGAAAAGTGCTTTTCAGACGTGTGAATCTACCGGGAATATGAATAGAGCTTACCAACTCATCACAATTGACATGCCTATTAACAATTATAGTCTCAGTGTCATAATTCCATAAGCTCAGTGGCATAGACATGAATTCGAGGCAGTGCTTATTCGCCAGGTCAGACCTTAGCTCGGTGTGACGTCATAAACGGTCATAACAAGACAAACATACGCACAACATTAATCAAACTTTCGAAAAAATGTTCATCCTCATCCATTGTGCCCATTTTCAGCTGTTCAGGTCGTATCTTGCATAGCAAAACAGACTTGCCGAAAGTTAAAGAAACGAACGACTATTCCCATTGTGGTTTGGGGATAGGTTTTCTGTGTAATCGCAAGTTTGCATGGGCTTACGTACGGAACGGATAAGTTCTTAAGTTACAGCCGTGACGCCTTCTTAGGAAGGCATAAAAAAATCACAACACAACAAGTGTCCACAAATGTGATCTCTTGAACGAGCACTCAGAGCGTAATCTGCAAAAACTGCTCGCTCCAGGAATGCAATACAATCTGCAATCGCGAACTCTGCCATAACAATAAGCAAACCTTGAATCTCTTGCGTTTTTTATTGTATTGCAAAAACAGATAAATAGATTGAAACCGATTAAATTTTTGTTTATATTTAAGAATTTACGGTCACTTAGAAACTTTAAATTAAAGGTTCAGTTCCTGAGGGATTACCCTTTATGTGAGTGAATACTTATAAAAATAATTACTGAACGCTGAGGTTCAGTAAAGACTCATTAGTATTGGAACTTGGAACCGCATCTTCCTAAATTACTTTTGAAAAAACGTATTTATAAAAAAGAACTTATTTTACCTTGTAAACAACCCCCAAATTCTAGTTCAATGCTTCCATTGCAGCCAACGTTGTGTGTGTGAGCGAAGCGCTGTCACACTGTTAGCTTCAGTTGTCATTTTCGGCGGCGTTCTACGTTTTGTGGATTTTTGTGAGCGATTGATTGAAATTTTTTGAGTTCAAAGAGTGTGAAACGGTATTCAAAAGTATATTGTTGGGGAGTTACACGAAATGCTTCATCTGGGGGATTGCATCTCTGATTACAGTTAGATGGAAAAAGCAGCGTCTGTCTGAACGCACAAATACGCCTGGCACACTCCGATTCGACAAACACCAACTTCGGCATGTCAATCGGCAATTTTGACATTATTGCCAAAATCCGCAATTTACTAAATTTCAGCTTTAACACACGTGAAAATAGCTTGAAACGCAGGTTTGTGCCTCTTTTCTGTTTTGTGATCAGTGCAAAAATGACTGGTACGTTTGTTTTCCACCAGGAACGAGGATCAGCCCGAGTACTCGAATTTAACAAAATATCGCAGGGTAACCAGCGAATTTCCAAAAGTAATCAGCAAACCCTTTGAAGGTAAGTTGTCATTATTTTCAGTTTTCGCTGGAGCTAATTTTTGGCTTTTTTTTCATCTCGCAGATGACAGTCACTTTATTCAGCCAAGATATACGGACAGTGTGACTATGGCCCAGAAAAAGGTTGAGGGTGAGTACTTCAACGTTGAATACTGTCAGAGGAAATTTCATAATTTTCTTCCACAGCAGATAGTTCCGCCTGCGTGCTCTCGGGTTCCCGGCGCAAACTTTTTAACCCAAACATACCCACTTTCGCGGAGTTAGAGTTCTCCGACGAGGAGGAGGATTTATACTCGATTGCGCGGCGGCGAGCACCTCAAGCTCAACGAAGTTCCTTCAATTCATGCGGATTCAAAATTAGAAAACCTTTCGCTTCTCAAGACAATGTAAAACCACGAGAAATCAACATTCCCATCAGAGTTGAGAGGAAACCTCCACCGCTGATTCCAGCGAGGGCAGGTGGACTTCTCGCATCATCATGTATCCCGAATCTCCAGCCAATTCATAAGAGCAAGAACGTGGGCATTATTAATCCAGAATATAAAACAAATGGGTTCGCGGACCACACGAGCTCAAAGCAGAAATGCGCTAGCTCCGTTTCTCTGGTCAATGATTCGAAGGTGAAGAACTCGAAGAGTACGAACTCGCTTATATCGAAGGTTTTCAACCTGGAGGAGAAGGAGGGGTACATGAATCTTCTGGCGACACTTGCTCCTAACTTGTATAACACCAGCGCAAATCAATCTAGACGTAGATCAACGCACATATCAGACAAAGGGAACATCATCACTGACCGCATTGATCTGGGCTCAAGTAGAAGCAAGCAAAAAATTGAAAGGGTCATCAGCCTGGACGACGATGATGATAAATTCCAGCGTCCCAAGGAAGTCATTGACTTGCTCGATGACGATATTCAGGTATATAATCTAAATCAATATTACTCAATTCGTCCTAGTCTTTTCGCATTCTTCCGTGCAGAACTATTTCTCTTTCTATATATAGGTGCTCTGCGATGATTGCGAACATTCATTCATTTTGTTTTCACACGAGTACAAAACATGTAAAAACTTTCTGTTCCCCAAAGTCCTAAAAATTAATCTTTGGCATTTTAAGACTATTAAAGAATGCATGTTACCCAACTCAAAATTACTTTTGCTAATTTGAACGTACTGTTATATATATGTTAAGAAAAACTTGTGAATTAATATTCTGGCTGCAATATTGCCGGTTGTAGCATAGTGTGTCTTGCGCTTGGCGACATTACTACCGGAAAGAGTTGTATGTGTCAAGTCAAAAGGGTAAAAACTGTTGCCCCAACAGATTCCAAGAAAAAAATCGCATCCTACCCAAAATGTGTAGCAAAATTACAATTTCACTGGACTATATATCTTCAAAACTATCATGAATTACCATTTCAGATCATTTCTGCTTGCCAAAAGCTGGACAACAAGAGTTATTCAGTGCCCCCACCTAAAAAAGAAATGTGAGTGATCGTTCACAAGATTTGTATAAGGCTTAAAATATTTACAACTTTGCAGACCAGCAGTAGAGCCCGTTAACAGCCTGAAAGATAAATTGGATCTAACGCCAGCTCTACAACCTAATTGGCTTGTTAACTTTAGGGAGAGACATGAGGAACAAGCGCGAATGCGGAAGCAACAGATCAAGGAGGAAGTAGAAAAGTTTGTATCTTTAATTCTTCCTTAAAGCTTTTGGTTTTCATTTCAATTAATTTCCCATTATCGGGTAGATTTATAGTTATTTCCAGCAGTTATTAAGGTGCTACATACACAGCGAGAACCGAAAACAGAACGTTTAGGAATATTATTAATTTTATGGATCCAAATTCATGAAACTCGTGAAAACAATAATTAAAACTATTTATCAAGCGCCTCTAATCTAGTGTCACGACTAGACTTGTATCTCACAATTTTCAATTAATTTATCGCTTGGTGGTGGCGTTTTTGCATATTCTGAAAAAGGACGTAAGTTTTTTTTCGATCTCTTCAATCATTCCTAGTTCACACCTTTGTCCAAAAACAGTATTTTTAAAAAGTTGTACGTATTTCTTTAATATCATTTAGAAGAAGGTAGTTCAAGGTTTTTTTTCTAGGTTGAAATTTACGATGGCTGTGATTGTTTGCACCAGTACAAATTTAAACCGCTAGGACCATTTAGGTTCGACCTCTATCTCAAAAATAACTTAAATTACAAAGTTACAAATTTGTTTAAGTATCATACAGAAAGCAATTAAAATAAACGGACTTCAACGTGCCGGCCTATAAGGCTTGGGCCTAACTTTATTTTTGCCCTACAAATATTTGGGTTACTTGAAAATTTCGCTAGACGGTTGTTTTCAACACTTCTAGGAACAGCTGCCAACAGAGCAGTTAAGGTGGAGTTACTGGCATGCGGGAACAAAGATTGAAAAGACATAATTTGGCAAAAAAAAACAACTTATTGTATCTCGCTGGGGTTATGTAGCCCTTTAATAAATAAATTGTGCGTTCATTGTAGTCTCTAATCAATCAGGTCTTAATAAGAGTTTCGGTTGTAATTGATTATCAATACAGCCCTGTGAAATTTTTTTACAATTTGTGTTATTTTGATTTCATAACTGCAAATAATGGCGGGGAAAACATGATCACTCTACTCTTGACTTTATCTTAGCAGTAGGAAAACATTTCGTGAATTTTAATATAAAGACGTTTATGTTTCCGTAGTGTTCGGAAATTGGAAAAGGAGACTGGGGAACATGAGCGCTTTATTGAAAAGCAGCTTAAAAATATTATGATCGACACAGAAACGATCATTTTGGAAGATTCGGAACCCGAAGAAGAAGAGGTAGAATTTCCAGAATTGACTGAGGAAGACATTGCTTTCGTGAAGAAAGCGATCTACAGGGGACCCGCTGACGAGGTAGGATCACTTCTTCCAATTTTTTTGTTCTTGATCAAAAGGGATTTTAATATTCCACAGGTGTTGATCAACAAATTCAACTTACAAATAACCCGCCGAGACGTAAGCACACTAGTTGGCGACAGTTGGCTTAACGACGAGGTAATCAATTTCTACATGAACCTGTTGATCGAGAGAGGGGATCAGCGGTGCTCTGAAGGTCTTCCAAGAGTGTACGCCATGAACACCTTTTTCATTCCCCGTCTTATGCAATCTGGGTATTCTGGAGTGCGTCGATGGACACGGAAAGTCAATCTCTTCTCATACGATATTATACCGGTGCCCGTTCACGTTGGTGGGGTGCATTGGTGTATGGCTATTATTCACTTAAAGGACAGAAGTATTAAATATTACGATTCAATGGGTACCCCAAATCCAAAGATCCTGCAGGTGTTAGAGCGATATCTTCAAGAAGAGTATATGGACAAAAAAGGGGATCCATTTAATACTTCTGATTTTGTCAAAGAGAGTGTCCGAGATGTTCCTAGGCAAATGAATGGCAGTGATTGCGGCGTGTTCAGCTGCATGTTTGCTGAGTATATAACGAGGAATAAGGCGATTACATTTTCCCAACAGCACATGCCGTATTTTCGAAAGAAAATGATATTAGAAATTGTCCAGGGGAAATTATTGCTATAATTTTAATCTGAGATTCAAATGACCGTGTTTTGCTTTTGGCGAGAATTTATCGACTTCGCATTGTCACAGTGTAGTTTCATTAAGGTTTAGTTAAAATGCAGAAATTTATGAACTCTGACAATTGCAAATTAAAATATTCGCCGGAGAAAATACACATCCATTGTTTTTTATTTTTCCGCTTTTACTGTAATTCCAATTAAAAACGGCATTTTGAGTAATAAAACCGTAATTATTTATTTACAACGCGTCTTACTCCCATATTAGAATGATACCGTAATTTTTTACAAGGGAAAGGTATTTTATATTATTCACTAGCTGAGTTACTCGGCTTCGCAAGGCGGCGCGTGATTGTACTGAGTTTGGCATTACGATGACCCTATTTACAAATTTGAATTCTTGCAATCCATTTTTCATACAGAAGTTTTGTGATCTGTGTACGTTACTTTTATTCATCGGAAAATATTTTATTCTGATCAAAGAATTTATATACATGCTTATGTATGTTATTTTTCACTGAAATCGAGGAGTTTCGTTCGCTCTTCTAGGTCTTTCATACCATATTCAGAAATTGTGAGAAGTCCCCATTTCTTTTATATAATGGAAATCTAATAAATTATAAATAGCAGGGGCGAAAATGAAGAACTCTTGAAATTAAAAAAGCTGGCTTGCCATTTTTGATCCGCCATTAGCTATTTATGCTATAAAAATTCAAGATCTGCACCCTAAGAAACCATAAGTATTATTTTTCGTAGTATTCCTTTGAAGTTAAATATTTTCGCCATATTGGATCCGCCATTTTGAATTTGGAAATTTTGATAGCGGAATCGAAATAAGCGACCGCGGGAATCCTTAGTGCGGATGCGGATTTTCAAGGCAATTCCTTGAAATTTGACTTTTTCGGTAGCCATATTGGATCCGCTATTTTGAATTTAGAAATATTGATGGCAGATTCAAAATCAGCGACCCCAAAAACTTTCTGGTGCGGATTTTCAGGGATATCCCTTGAAGTTTAACTAATTTAATAACATAACTAACCGGTAGCCATCTTGGAGCAGCTATTTTGAAACCTAGCACTTTAGCTATGCTTTCCAAAAATATCACCAATGTTGATCTACCTCTACCACTTCAGGCATTCACTTGCGAAAAGATAACTACTACTACGACGTAATGGTCAAATCTCGATTTTTCTTAAACTAATATGTAGAGAGATGGAGTGATCTGTAAATTAGTATTGCAGTTCGTAGGAGGAATAGACTTGGCTCTACAAGAGACCTCACAACTTTTTTAGAGTGCAAGAGTCGCGGCTCTTGGCTACATTCTTCGAACAAATTAGTATTTGGCTCAGCTAATAATTTTTATTAAACATGTTACTAGTCGATACATCCCCTGTCATTATTTTCTAGGTTTCTGCGTTTTAACATTTTTACATACAGACAGCTTCCTTAAAACAGTCTATTATATGACTGAAGGATCTCTTTAAACATTTTAGGTTTTTTTACGCAAACATCCATTTTTGATCAAAGATTAGCTGAAAGTGTTGTCGTCAAAAACTACAAGAGCCAACGCCTCCACATGAAGGGGCTGTCTGACCCACCCTAAATGTTAAAAGAATTGGGTGCGCGCCTGGCGCCTACATGTTGCCCCTGTTTATTCTCGCAATATGGGGTCCGGGAATTAATACTTGGCAAGGAAATTACCGGGTGCAGCAGAAGGCCGGTATTATTTTTGCCATGCCGCATAGAAGAGCTGGAAGAGCTGAAGTCGCCGCCTTCCTCAGCTGCCCGGCTGTAGAAATAGAGTCCAGGCAACGACTGCTGCATTTAAGTGTTCCATTCATCGTCGACTTCCGCAAGTACTCCTTCATGAAGTATTAACCGAACCTGGCTAAGATCAGAAATTAGCCGTGTCTGTTGTAGCAGCCCACTGCCCATGCGGCCCACTGCTTAGTACCTGGCTAATTACAGATCTCGGCTCGGTGGTGAGCCATTTACATGAAAGGTTCTGTGGGGCGTTGTGTATTCAACCTTATAAAAGCATCCCACCCACACCTGCCCGCACACGAGGCGGATTAACAGATTTCCTGCAGACTCGTTCAGGGTTCAGCTCGGCTCAGTGCCAGTGTTTATTTCGGTTGAAGTTGCGATAATAAATTGCTCCAGGTTAGCAGGGACGGCCGTACCTGGTCTTCCTATTACACAAAGGAACCACTTTACATAGGTCGGGAAAATTAACAGAGTTTTCATCTTTTCATCTCAATTTGAATGCGGAACTGAGCGCGGAGCCGAGGGGCTAAAGAAGTTTTGGCATTCTTTCAGCGGGACACCGACGCGCGATCCATTTCAGACAGGGATGCATTATGTAGCGCCTGCGAGTAAATAGCCTCCCATGGTGGATCCCGTCAAGGAGTGCACAAACATCGAGGGAGACCAGGTATTCCCGTTTTGGCGAGCTGACTGAATAGAGCATGCACCTCATTAATATTTGCACCCCCCCTCCCCTCGTGCTTTTTCCTCTTTCTTTCCTTTGCTACAGACGAATAATTTTAGATTGCTACCGTAGCTCTGAATGCGCTTGAGATTTCCGGTGCATTGTTGGCTTAGATCTGTTTACAATGGACAGAGGGAGAATTGCGACAGACACAGCAGAAATGAAATATAAATGAGCTCTCAAAGGGCATTTTGATATTTTCTTCTTAGCGACAGCGAACAAGTGAGGGGGAAGATCTGTGTGCAATGAATCTTGCATCGGGTAATCAACGTGGACTTCCTGCATACGACTATCCTTCCAACATATCGTCCGCAATTTATCTTCTTTTTCTTTGTTAGAGGGTTTTGATGGAAAGTTTTATAGACAAACCATGTTTACGCAGGCAATCGTTCCGATGCACTTTGGTTGGTTGGTATATGTATAACCGGTTCACACTCGGATTTTACCATGTTTTGAGTTACGGGTAACGTCCCACGGAAGCGCTGATCTGAAAATTAAATATTTTAAATACCAAATTTCATTCATATTCATGGAAGTTGGCGCATGGGGGTTTTTGGGGAAGGTGATTTCAAATATGGCCCTCAATTTTGAAAATTTAAGTAGCAGATCATAAATACCAAAATGTTATATATGTTCACCTTAGTTGGTATACATATTGATATGAGAGCTTCTGCAGAATGCTTACTCAACCCATTTGTATCCTTAAGCGTAATAATCCGCGTAACGCATTGAAAATTTGTTTTTGTGGATACAAATGGGTTAAAATATGTTGTCTGATTGAAAAACTCAAAATGGCGTATCCCGCTAGCAGACTATAAATGCTATTCACTGAATTTTTGGCAAAATGAGTTCATGGAGGCTTTCATAGCCACCCGTAATAAATATGATAGCTAATTGTTCCAAACAATGATTAACATACATAACATATAATTGACCAAAGATAAATGTTACCTTTACTTACCTTACTTTCTACATAAGGACGTATTAAAGCGTTATGACATTTAGTTGAGAAGTTCGGAATCTACCGCACCACCACCGAAAAAGAGCCTGAATTATGTAGATATATGTAGGTACCTGTTTTATCTTCGGCCTGGTGAGAAGAAAGGACCTTATCTAATCCAATCCGCCGTGATATGATGATACTTTGAGGTCTTTAAAAAATAACGGAACAATGCTTGGATTCGGACTTACAATCAAACTGTAGCCAAAATAAGAAAACACAATAAACGAATGTAAGTTTGGAATTTCCAAAGCAAGACAAGGAATTTTCGCCAAAGCATACATAAGACCGAAGCGCCTCATTCGAGCAGCAGACAATCAGAAAATTATTATTGGATTAAGATTTCAAGTACTGTAGCAGAAAAGCTTTGCCTCGCGCTGGTACGGTAACGTCAATAAGCAATTCATATTGGCCTTTTCTACCAGCGTTTTCCGCATATGAACCCCGGAGGAGCCATACTGCACAAACAGATGTTTCACATCAAATAGGCATTTGACGAGTGTATGCCGTATATATGACCGGAGATGAGACACGTGCACAATTTTTGCAATTTCCTAATATTTACGTTCCAGCAATTTTTCGTGTTAATGAAATGAGGGAGGGAGGGAGTGAAATCAAAAAGTCGTATAACATTTCTGTATGCCCTCCTCGAATTCTGCACAGCTGACGTCGGTCTTAATAACATATTTCCTGGCAAACAGAATACAATAGAACGGCAATCAGCTGATTTATGCAAACTCATTTGCATATTATAAATTCACAATATTTGGTTGGCTTGTCATATTTGTTTAGTTTTCATGAAACGCAGGAAAAGTTATATCTGAAAATTATTTTGATAAATCTATGAAGTGGAATATATTATGGCAATCGTAATATTTACTCACTCTGATAAAGTTTTCACAACGTTGGATTGGATCAGTGTTTACCCAATTCTCAATTTCTGGTAGTGAAGCCAGTCATGCAATGAATATGGAGAGAAATATGTTTAATGACTTTAAATGTTTCAAATTAAGCAGAGGGAACAACAAGAATAATTGAAGTCAGTAACGTGCATGCTCTTCCATTGCTCTTCCATGCTTGCATTGACTATTCATATTTATTAACTTGTCTAGTCCTTCTTGACATTAATATACCACATATTGAAGAATCTGTGTTATTTCATTTTATTATTGGATTGGATTTGTTTGCTCGCAACCACTCCTATATTTATTTAAATAACCTGTCGTCGTCTTTAGGTGTTTTTCGTGACGCATGGAAGTTGTCTTTGATTATTCCTACCTTTAAAAAGCACAAAAAGGACCTCTTTGACAACTATAGGTCAATCCCTAACTGTTCATAATACCCAAGCTTTTTGAAAGTATTTTATCAATTTTCTCACGTTTGATTGCAAAACTATATTTACGACCTATGCAGTTTGGTAATAGGCGCTTATGTCATAAGGGCAAGACACCCCTAAAATTTCATGTTTCTAGGTTTTTCATGTTTCGAGTTGACTATCCCGCGAGAACTCCTATTTTTCCGGGATAAGAAGTATCTTATAACCTCACCAAAGACATAAGCTAGTAGTGCACTGTTAAGGAAAATCGTGTATTTAACGCACCTGTTATCCTTCCACAAGTATTCGAGTACACAAGATCATTCCTCCGAGTTCATTCAGATAGCTTAGCTGGAGAGTGATTATAGAGCTAAAAAATATTAATAGTCCCAGGCAAATTAGCTGATAAAAAGGGGTCTGTACCAATCCCAATAATACCCAATAATTAAATGCAGCAATTTTATGGTTGATTCCGGGGTTTTCCGGGTCGGAGATCATGAATTTCGAAAAACCTTGGCGAGCTATCTAAGGTCAAAGGATTCGAATATCTCACAAATAATCATAAATTACCGAGGCCAGTGACAGTGAATCTTAAATTCGCGCATTCATTTCCTCACCATTCATGAGGTAGAATGCCGCCAAAATTTCCAAATTCATAATAGCAAATCCAATATGGCGACCGACAAAGTTAAACATCAAAGGATTGCTCTAAAAATCTGCGTTAGAGGTTTCTGGAGTCGCTGATTTCGAATTGCCATCAAAATATCCAAATTCAAAAAAAATATGTTTACTTTTTTAGAAATTGCTGAATAAAAGAAATATTCCATTTACTTAGAAAATCAGGCCAAACTTCGACCCTATCAGGTCAAGCTCATAAAGGATATCATCAGTGGTTGCATAGTGGTGATCACAGGGTACTGCTTTAAAACATGCCAGTAGGTTCGATGTCCCTTCAATGACAAAACGAGGAGGAGGAAGGTATTAATCATCTCCTCTGTCCAATGTCCAGCTCAGCCCAGGAGTCATCACTTCTTTGATTACCTGTCAGACCTGAGTACAAAGAAAATCAGGGACCTCGAACATTTCATCAGAGACTCGAATTGCTTCCTCCCTTATACACAGGCGTCCTCCCGTGTACCACAATGGGCCTATCTTTGGCCTAAGTGTGCCTTTAGGCAGCCAAGTAAACTTAATCTAACCTTGAGATGGTTTTACTATGTTAAACATGTTGACAAATTGAAGCAAACATATGTATATGGGGATCATTGATAAAGAAACCGAAACGGATTTCGGAAACAATTGTTTTTCAGTCGATTGGTTACTGTGCGATGTGGTTCTACTTTTGCACGACAACAGCTCCAATTATGCAGCTCCAACTGAAAGGGTGCTTTCGCTTATCTCAAAATCCGTCAAGGCTGCCAAGCCCATTCTTTGTCACATTCACCCTCTCCCACACTGCCAGGAGGTGTTTTCTGTTGTCGCTGGTGCTCGAGCTCGGCAGGGGGCCGGACACTTTTTTTGTTCTTGCAAAACCACAAGAAAACAAATTAGGAACTGTAAGGGACACCGAGTTCCCACCAAAGTTTTAACTTTCCTTTGAATTCCAGTATTCCACCGGCCGGTTAGTCGGGGGAAACCGCATGTTTCTACAAATCCCTCTGGCCAGGACAACAACTCAGGAACTTTTGATTGTCCGCCCTGGACAGAGGAATTCATTTCGTTTGTCCAAAGTTCGCCCCAAGAGGTCTTATCTATCTTCTTTAGCTAAATGCTGACAGCATCGAGTCTCGGACCCGGTCCTCTTTGAAGATTTTTCACTCGGTCAGGATGCGCAGGGACGGACGCTGGTTAGCATCCGCCTAAAACCACTTAAAAGTGTATCCTTTTGCTCGGGCATTCGTTTAAGTCCGTGTAATTTAAACAACAAGGCCATCCTAATAAATAACGCTCTTATCTTGGGCATATCCTTCCAGGCAGGATGGGCGTCGAGTGGCGATGTCTTCTGCATTCTCCAGAACGCTCGCCGCCTCTATGTGCGAGAGGCGAAAGTCCATTATCTTGGAGGAGGGCTGAAACAGGACTGCTCTACTCGTTAGTCGCCCAAGGGTGTATCAAAGAGTGCTTGCTATACGGCTGTATGGGTCTCAGCTCGTTTATGGAGCTTAAAAAACTTTTTATCCGTCCAATTTATCTAGAATTATTATCATTGCATGCCTTCCGTTGTATCTACCTCCTCCTCCCAAATGCAGGGACCTACATATAGTACTTCGCCCGCGGACTTGTATTGGGGCCGGCCAGCAAAAATGCAGGAAGCAGTTTAGGAGAGGAACTAGCTCCAGCTAGTACCAGATGAAAAATTTATTCCCGCCAAAAGGAACTTTTCTTTATTACAAGGATGCTCTGTTGGCCCACTTCTGCCATGGCGATGGAGCTCGGCATAATTACCGGGGAGCACAAAAGGAAGCGGCGAAGATAGTAATTATTCCAAAACTACATCAAAGCGGAAAGTTTGAAACTTCGCCGGGATGTTGTTTTACAATTTCCCAGGGATTCCCTCCAGGAAATTAAATTTAATTGACGTTGCCTCTTGCTGGGTTTTTTGCGGTGGATGGCGTGGCATATCAGCTGCGGAATTTATTTGCCAGCGCGGTACATGTGGAGCACACGACACGACACTGCTGCGACAATATGAATGTGCGGTGGGAGCATTTAGCTAAATCCATCCTAAATTTACGAGGACATCGTTCGGGTTGTATGCGATTTATTAATATTGCGATCGGGACGATAAATTCCTAGTGCATGAACGGGGCAAAATCGGGAAACTTTTCTTGTGGGAAGTTGGTCATAAAGGGCTTCGCCGACCTTCCTAGTTGAGCAAAAGTTAGTCTTGATCTGATTGGGGTGGCCACCATAAGGTCACATTTCTTTGAGGGAAAGATAAGAAAAGTAAATTAAAGTAAGCTTCCCATGATTCGTTGAGGTCAAAGTGGAATGGGGAATTAAATCGGGATAAAGAATTGAAATTACTGCGCCTTCAACGAAAAGTAGTCTTATTGAAAATAAGTTTTGTTGGTCAGATGGTTTATTGTGGGAACTTTTACCTCAATGATTGGATCGGGTATAACTAATACTAGCGGACCCATCCAGGCCTTGCGAGCGTATTTCATATTTGTAATTTAAAACTGCTGCAGAACTAATGAAACTGTTTCATGCGCGAAGACGGATATTCTTTTTTCCCGCCGCGGTTTATATTTGGAATCAGCGTATTCAAAATCCCTTAAGGGGGTATTCTCATGTGAACGCATAAATTTTACCTCTTTTTTGGGAATTTTTTTTTATAAGACAATAAAATTCAATCATTTTAATTTTTTATATGTTTTATTTGTATCTTAAACTGTATAAAGAAATCGTTTTTTTTTTGCTTATTTTACATTGTTTATATATTTTTTTAATTAAAGTAGGCACCAAAACAAAAAGCAGGTCACTGGTCATGGTATTAGCGGCTGTTCATGTTATCTGAAATGAAAAAATCGAATGGATTATTGTTCAGTAGGTCTGTCGCTATCGTCCCTACCAAAATGAATCAATTTCATTGAAAAAAAGGCGGACTGTAGAAAAAAGTTACGAAAATCTTGGTTTTTTTGTTAAAAATCGTTTAAAAAAAATAAGAAAATATTTTCGAAAATAAGCAATTTTGCTACGGACGATAACTATTAATGAGTAGAAGAACATATATAAATTTCAAAGCAATCGGTTGATCAGTTTTTTTGTTAGGACCATAACCGTTCTAGAAAATGATGTTTCGAGAAAAATGCGTTTAAAGTTTCAAGAGCAGAATTTTCGTGGAAAATTTAAACTTACACTAATCTGCTATGCCTGGACCATACAATTTCACAATTCACGACAAAAATTTATATACACTATTCCACATATACACAGGTAGGTAATATACTAAAGTTGACCGTTAGAAACTCCGTACGCAGGTATAAAAGACCGGTGAAAACAATAGAATCGTAGCAGCTGCAGACCCGGCGCGGCGGCGATAATGAGTTGTAACTTATTTAATACTATGAATTTCGGTCTGAATTTTTCACAGCATATTTTCAATAGGTTTTACTATCGAAATATGAAAAAAAAATCGATTTTTCGAAATGGTCACATGAAAATAACCCCTTAAATCAGTTGTGAAACCCCCAACGGAGCTTCCGCAACCTATGCGTTAAGTTAACGGTCCACATAAAGGAATAACTGATTCAGAGAGAATTATAACCATGCGTGACTTTTTCACATACAAGGAAAAATTGAACGCCACATTCTTCCAATCCAGCTGTCCGTACGAACGAAACCGCGGTGCCCGTTTGACTCACATTTTATTTCACGTCTATAGTGTCAACAAGTACACTTTACAAATCAATATATAACAAATGTCCAAGAATTTCATTGCCTACGCAAATTCACACACCACACATTTCCTGAAACACAGCCCAATTCCAAGCTACAAATTCGAAAGAAATGGTGTCTATGTAAGTTCCGAACGAAAATGTTTTGGGTATTGTCATATGGAAATAATTTCTAAAGCAGTTGTTGAGCGTCAAACTGTTGGAAATTTATGCCATTTGTAGGCACAATGTGTTTTTTATTTCGGTTATTTTGGATGAATTGGAGCATGAACTAGGACCGAGCGTTATGTATTCATCGCCTACAGCGATGGATCAATAAGTTTCGACCCTTTCTTAAAATATCCCAGAACGCGGTAATTTTTTCCATGGAGATCTCGCAAGTCCTTGCAGAAGAGTTTCATTTTTGTTTTTCTTCGTGGTTAATAACATGAATACTAGAAATGAGCTAAATGGTTATTTCTAATTGCTACTCCTGAGAACACGCGAGTGCCGAATATTTAAATTCGAATTCGTAACAATAAATGATTTACTTTCGATTCGTTCGGAACATGGCATACCATTTGCAGAATTCGTACAGAATTTCGAATTACGGTACGTGCACACATTTATAAATTTTCATTTGAAGTCCAGTCCGAGAATATAGTGATGACACTGTTTGAGATGTAAATTGTTGCACCTTTGTTTTGCTTGTTTAATTTTTTCCGATTCTTCAAAGCGATGCAGACCAAAATAGTCAATCTTCACAAAGGTACATAGATTTGTGTCTGTACAATTGTTTGCTTTGTTATTGAAAATTGGGACTGAAATGAAAGATACCAATCCAGCCTCCCCCACAATAAAGCCTTAATAACGGCAGGAATTTGCATTACCCTTTTTGCCTTTTACTTTCTTAATTCGTATATTTTATACAAGTTGGTCCAGTTCCGTAGAATAACAAATTAGAAATCAGAAAAACAAACAAACTATTTGCTAACCAAAACTCGCATTCTATGACTGAAACCTCCTTGAGGCATTCGACAAAGGTTCACCGTTCAATCAATTAAAATCTTCAAAAGGAGCATGAAACTCTAAATCACTTCCGGGCACTTTTGGTTACTTCAGACAGCTCCCCGAATTTTCGGGGTTATTGACCGATAGCAGGTCAACGTGAATTAATTTTTATTCGAGCGTTTGCCCTGATTAAAAGCATCTCCCAGCTCCCAGCTCCCAAATACGGCATTTATCCCCCTCAGCTCCAATTAGATTGTTTATTTACTAGAAACACGAAGCAGCACAGGAAGTCAATTTCGTTTGGTCTGAAAATAGCAGCGAACATCCCCAAGTATCCGACCCAGTTATCATCCTCCCGGATAGTATCTAATTTGAATTCCCAAATACTGTGACTGCTCAAGCCATGCTTCAAAGCGTCTACCTATTTACCCCTTTACCCCCTTGTACGCCGACACAGCAGAGCGGCAACGGGATGGTACAAGTTCGGGCAATTATATCCGTGCGCCTCCGCTCCGGGTTAGGAAGTAGGTGGAACAAGCCGCAAATATTTAAGATGGAATATTTCGGCAAAAGATTCGTGAAATGATTCCTAACACAATCTCCCGAATTGTTGGAGTTGACAAGATTTGGAGGAGGTTCATGGGACGGGACTAGGCCCGGAGCCGAAATGGCTCACAACTACGACATCTGTTTTCATTATCTACCTCAACAAATTCTCATAAGGCTTGTGTAGTCATAACCAGTACATGGTGTTCCCGGGGTGTCCCGGAGCGGGTGCAAGGTCTAAAACCGCAAGCTCTTTGATTCCCAACTGGAATTTCTACGGAGCGCTGGCATGGTGGCCCGTTCCGCAGGTGTGCAAATAAATTCCGGAACACACAACCTCATTTCCGTATATTGTCGGAGTTTTATGGAACGTAAAGACACGTCACCAGCAGTAGAGGGATGTCAGCGAACGTCGATCGGCCCGTCCATCTACATATGTTGCCTTCAACAAATCCAGAAGGAGCTCCATGGATGGAGCCCTGCAGATAGACATTTAGGATTGCTGTCTTGAGGTTTTAGTGCCGAGCCGCATGCCTCCCCGTCGCTGAAATCCAGCGGGGAAAAGAACTACATAGTTCTTATAGTATTATGTAGAACCATGTAGAACCTGCTTGTTGTGCGGCTCCGGCGAACTCCAGTCGCCAGCAGGTTCCCCAAATTCGGCCCACTTCAATGTTATTGTTATGACATTTAGTCTTGAAGGGCCAGGGCGAGCGGGCTTTCATCAGGTGGGCTCAGGAATTTCCCTAGCAATCCCTTCTGATGTTGGGCCGCATTCTTCTTTTGATGGGCTCTGGGCTTTACTGAGATCCTGCAACAATAAAACGACAACCCATGCAGCCATCTTCCGAGCCGTTTTCGGCAATTTGTGGCTTTCAACGTGTCCCGCACAGAGCCATTGTTGCCTGCCGGGCTCATATAAATTGAGGGTAGGGAATTTGTTTCTTTACGGCCGGACTTATTAATTTTTAGGGTCACTGCAGGGTGCTAGTGACACCCGGACGGGCGAGTATTTGATTAATATTGGAAGGCAGTGGCTAGCTTAGCTGGAAGGCGATTGGGTCGACTGTGGCAGGAGAACAGCTCCGGCTTCACTATATTGGCACTTGACAGAGTTCGATTGAGTGCGGGGATTTATGACCACAGCAAATTGCTGGTTTTATTGCCTTAAGGACATTCGATATTTTCCTCAAATAGTCAGTTTTGAGAGCTCGGAATGTTTATGGCCCGGAGACGGGTGTTGAGAATTTCTACAAATCATCCGACGGGCATGGCAATTTCGTTAAATATTCACTGCGATCACTGGCTGTCAAATATTGCTTGCACGATGACCGAATTTGCCGACGAAATGGTTTTTGTTAATTCATAGCAAGATGCCTCGGAGTGTTAATTTGTATGCCACCATATTTGATGACACATGTTTACGTGATGAGTTTGCAGTAGATGTAAGCACTGTGCAGGTATTATTGAGGCTAAGAAAGATTTCCCTCATAGTCTAAGAGTCGCCTTCAATAAGATATGCATCATAAGGGAGAAATTTTTTCGAAAATTTTTAGGTTATGGATAATATGGATACCGACGACATGTGATTCCAACACAACGGCGCTACGTGCCACACAGCACATGCCACGATGGAAATTCTGCACGAGCGATTTGAGAGCATGGTAATCTCGCGCGGTGGCCTTGTGAACGAACGCCATCCAGCAAATTCAGGCATATTTATGCGACAAAGTCATCGAAAATTGAACCAAGCAAAGCCGCTGTGGAAATTTTAAATGCTTAATGGCATAAAGGAAGGTTTTTTTCAAGATGAACGGAAAACGCTGCTGTTGTCTTTTAAAAAAAATAAAGAAGAAGCATATGTTTTAAAGCATTTTAACATATCAGGAAGAATAATGCGGGGCACTTGTTGCTACATATGTGTCTGTGCGTGTGTGTGTGTATGGGAGTGTTACGCATGTTGGGAATTCTAACAAAAAATCCTAAAAATCCCAATTACGAGAACGTGGAAATTGGTCTGGCCTCGACTCTTAAAATTGAAAGCACCGAGTAAATTGTAACTAACGGTTTTCCACTTTGAACTATATATAGCCCATAAGAAATATAAAAACCCTTTATGCTACTGGTGTCCTTCGTCTACCCTCAAATGTTGACAAGGTTTTAAGGTTTTTCATACCTTCAAACTCTGACTTAAGATAAAAGTAAGTGGGCCGTCCATAATATGATTTGCTGATTTGCTATGAGTGGGCATCACCTTGATTTCTTTTCAGTAAATAGGAATTCAGTCCCATTTCCATGGTGCACGGAACGAAAATGCATATTTGCTGAAAGGCCAAAAACATGTTAAAAAAGTTAGGAATGCTGAAAGCTCACGGAAGACCTGTTTGCATTCACCATGACTCTATAGGATTAATGCTTCTTTCGTCCCTTAAATCTGGATAGAGTCAACAGACGATTTTTCTCCTCCTTACTTTTCCGGCTCGAAAAAAATTTGCTTTCGCCATTCAGAGTGTTTCTTGCCAAAAGTTAGTACCTGAACTTCTTTCAGAGTTGTTAAAGTTAATGGCTTTGAAAAATTTATGCGCGTTTCTTTCCCTTCCACTTTGAAAAACTCAAATTCCACAGAGAATGTAGGTCAAACGCAAAATACTTATGGTCACGCGGTGGATTAAGTTTTCATTCTGGTGGTTAAGAAGAAAGGGTGCACGGGTGAATAGGTGATGTCGGTTCGGTTGCTTGCCGAAAAACGCCTAAAATACACGAAAAACACTAGTGCCCACAGAAGGACGAAGCCCAAACTCAAATCGGAGGTGGGGTAATCCTAGTTTCGCGCTTATTTCGATTAAGCAAACTTTGTAATTGTTTTAGAGAAAAGCTTCAAGTTTTAAAACCTCAATAAATCCCCCCTGAGCACTGGCATAATAGCGCGCTATCCACTTCATCCATCCCGCCCGCTCTTTGGTGTGCTCCATTTCCTTTTTTGTCTCTTGAAACTTAAGAAAACGTGCTCTCAAAGAAACTTTGCCACTTGACTCATTTATTTGAAAGTTTTGAACATTGAGGGGAGCAGTTGGGTAATGACGAGTTTTTTTTTAACTTCTTTCTCTGAAACTTTAATCATTGTGCGCTTCATCGTCGGTTAGTGCCAGCGGGGAGAGCATATCGATTGCTAGCGAATCAAACCAAATGCAAACATTTATAGCCCCACCATATGTAGTTCATTTGATTTAATTCATTGCGATTCGGCGAAATGTGCGAGCAAATGATATGTGGGAATTAGGTGGTTGCTACACTACTATTCCATTAACTTCGCTCGCATCAATTAGTAATTAAATCAAATCTTCCTCGGGCTATACATTCTATCTCAGCTCGCCCCAGCGCGCCTCTCCTATTTTATTTTATTAATTAAATAACTGACATCGCGTCTGATGGTGAAATACAATCCTGTAAATGGAATCAAGGCAATTATTTCTCTATCGGACAACCGACGAAGCGTGGGAATTGTAGGCCATATTTCTTATAAAAGGTAATTAAATTCTATATTTAAAATTTCTATCCCTGGGGCACACCATACATACGTTGTGCGAGAACCACAACACTTCATATTGTTTTAACATTTTGTAATGAGAATGCCCTTCATCTGAGTGAAATTTTTAAATGGAAGATGTAAAATATACTAGTAGTAAGAGAGTGAACAAAATCTGCAGAACTCGGGTCCTCTGGAACATAAGGCCACCGCTCTAGCCATTGATCTACAGATAGCTGGGGTTGCGATAGAGCGAAATTTCTCTGAGTGAACGTCTGACATGCTACGGGTGCCACTACAAGTCGCCTCTACGGACGTTCAAGTCCAAGCACAGGACAAAGCGGCGCAAAACACCATCTGCGTTGGCCTACCAGGAGAGACAAAGAGCTTTTAAGCTCATACGAAGGCTCGGCAATACCCCGGCCGAACGGACGAAAGTCTATCTGGCACAAGGTCGTTGACCAGCCAAGAAACCGGACTCGATGGCTAAGAGGCAACGCTTGCTGGACGAGCAGGAGTTGTCCGTCCACAAGAGACCGAGATCCGGTTCGCCTAAGCCATCTCAGTTGAAAAAATTCTTCAGCGAGATGGCAAAGGAAGGTCTGACATGGGCAGTTGTGGATCTCAGCAACCCGGATGGCGGTACCACCCAGGATAACTGGTAGACAGGGATACCCTGAAAAGGTACTACGGACCCGTCCCTGTCTGTCGGGATGCTGACTGGTATCGCAGCCGCGTTAAGCCTATCGCCTGCGCGAATTGGCGCTCCATTGATCTTTATAAGCAGGCGATCTCAAGTCAAGGGGAAATCTGGCCGGGCGCTAGACTCCGGGCTGTTCCGATGGACCGGATTCCGAGCAGACCTCGATTTAGAGCTCGGATCCTAGCGGAACCATCCGACCCGCATGAGATTCTGGCGGTGATCCGGAAATGCAATTCCAATCTCCCCACTCACAATTAGTGGGTCAGTCAAGCTAGGGGTAAAATGAGACAGTCACTGACTGTTCGCGTCCCAATCATTTCAAATTCTCATTTCCGATGTTTGTTTTTTATTTTTATTTTGACAATTGCAATTTTTTAATTTCTGGCGTTATCCTTGCACATCCAGCTGAGATTTGCCATACAGTAAATTAATATTCGAATTTTATGATGGAGTGCACATTGATAAGAAAGGGCAGAGATCTATAGATTGTCTGGATTGAAGTCCGTTTTCGACTTTCACGACGTTTTATTTCACACACTAAGGTCAAATAACGGTTCCTTTTCCTTTGTTAGACATGTTACGAACCCGGAAACAGGCACCAAAAAAGGTGTTCAAACTGATTTACCATTTTATCGGCGCATTTACGACCATTTACGAAATAAAACAATATTTTCCTTAAAATGCCTTAATATCAGCAAAGTAAAGCAAAATCAAGAAACTTGCTTAAGTGGTTCAAATATCTCACACATGGAAAGCCAGAAAACTAAAACGAGAATTCAAACTGACCTACCATAACATTAAATATCGCGATACTTTATTTAAAAAATATTAATTGTACTTAACCAAACAGCGAGTGTTCCAAATTCAATTAAAAGGTATGCACTAAATTGATTGCGGTGTGATTTAATTATAAAGCACATATGAAGCATCACCACGGAAAATTAATGCCATAGAAGATATGAGGTGTGTGGTTTATGATTTGATCCGATGCTTTTATGCGTAAGTGAAATCAGCAATATTTCAAATATTAAATTATTTATCCATTGCAATAAATTTTATTGATTCCTTCTCCATGCGAGTAATTTATGAGCCAAATGATGTGGTGGAAATATTTTAATGAAGTGGTTTTCGGTCGGAAAACTCATTCCAACTTCCTCTGAAAATGTGGAAAACCAGCAAAAAGAGATTCCTGAAATATCTTCAGCCGACCGACTTCTGGCGAATATTAAATGAAATATTAAGTACGTCAAGACCTACAAATACAACCGCAGGGACAGTTTTTAAAATTTGCAAATTATCTGTTGGAAGCAGGTCAGCGTCACAGGCCTTGACGAGAGCTGCTAATCAAATTAGGGTAAAAAGAGCATCCCTTTAAGCGCTGACCCGAATCGCGCCTGCAATTGTCATACCATACTTTAGGGGTCAGGGGAGAAGCTTAAATCGAAGCCATTAAGGAGTGCAGCAGTTCATTACAGTCAGCTGCACGAAGCTTTCATTAGCAATATCATCCTCTTGACGAAGACTCGAGCATCTTATCAAATTCGGGTATTTACCCGAAGAGACTGTTAAACAGCACTCGGGCCCCCCATTAATTTCCTGAAGAGATAAAAAGCGCCTTGCTCCATCTAAAAGCTTTTTTAACTGCCGGGATACCAAATCAAAGTAGACACCCGCAGCTATCAACACTAACTTAATGAATGAAGCCACTTTTAAGTGATGGGCGGAACGGGTGCAGGCCCTTAGCAGCTCAGCTAGAACCGTGTCCCTCCTGATAAAATAATTTGACATAGATGTAGATGTGGATACCTACCCTGAAAATTTCCGCCAAAGAGGGTTCATGTCAATGACGGAGAAGAAAGGTATATCGCAAATAATAAAATTGGTTTTGCGACGTCTCCAGATAAATTACAAACGCTTGCTAAGACAGGAATCGATAAAGGGAAAGGTGAGGGATATCACAGGATGCGCTAATTTTCAGAGCGTTTAAAATGCTGGTATCCGAAAGTTAGGAAAACTGCTGAAGCTTGTGATGAAAGCTCAGAAAACTTTTAGTGATTGAAATCTTTTGGTAGGTTTAATTACAGTTGAATAAATAGGCGTGAAAAATAAATAGTTTTTTTTTTTTAAGAAGTCGCTAAGTTGATATCAGTGGTGTTATAATAGGGTGAGAAACCTGGCAAAATACCAAATTTTTTTTGCTTTTTAGTAGACCTATCTAAAGACACTCATACAATAGATAAGTGAAATAAATATTATGTGAGTTCACTTTTAACTCATTGATTTTGCGTCATCAATCTACGTTCGTACACTAAATGTTTTAGCGGACAGACAGACAGGACAACCGTAATTATAAGGTTCTGGGTACGGAACCCAGAAAGAGCTACACAAACAACCCATTCGGACAAATAAAATATTTAAATCCAAAAATACAAAATGAGCTCATTACTCTTCTATCCATAAAAGTTGAATCCGAGCTAATAAAATAGTTTCAGGCTATAGAGTTTGTCGATATGGAAAAATTTACCTCTATAAGGGTAAAGGAACTCGCAGATTTGTTAATCATAGATAATTTATTTTATTTCGTCAAGTTTCCCTGAAGTATGCGATTGATTTTATGTAATAAAGTCTAGGGACCTTTTTTGGCAGAGTTTTATAAACTATAAATTTTCTCATAACTGCAACGAGATTAACAGATTTGAGAAGCTATTACAACACTTATTGTTCGTCAATGTTAATAAATAAAGACAAAAATGCTGTGATATTAAGTATGTAAATCCTGTAGACAAACACTCCTTTGTATAATCCAATGAATTCAAAAAATAAAATTATTATTTTTAGTAGAGATTCAAAAAATGTCCGATTATCTATGTGAGGGTATACAGAAGATACCAACTATTAAACGTTCACAAATATACATATTTAGTACTCTAAAGGAAATTTGAATCATTAAATTAGATTGCTTAAACAATATTTTTCATTTACTTCTCATTTATTCGTATATGATTTTTAAAACAATTCACACTAATAACCAAAATCCCCTCTCGAATGATTCGTATTTTCCGCAAAATCCCATTCAGAAAATATTTTACATTCCTCGCTTAATTTCATAAACAATGAAGCAAATATTCCCTGGAAGGATAAAATATTTTCAATAACACCGCACCACTCAAGTTAATCCTTGTGAGAGAAAATGGAAAAATATCATGCAAACCAATAGCCCTCCATATTTCACATCCGAGTAGAGTTCATAAAAAATGAGTTTCGATCTGAGAAATGCATTTGGGCTGCAATGTGTCCTCCGTAAATTGCTGAAAAGTTGCGAATTATTTCAGATTCAGGAGTCTGATTTTGTAATGTCAAGTGAACTCAAAGCTGCTAAAATTGGAATATACATAGCTGAAATTTATAGCGAGCAATTATTAAACTCTTGTCGCGAGTGAGCGTATTCCATGTGCCCGTCCTGACAGTGCGGTGGGGTGATATGGGGTCTGGACTGACCTCGATACGGTCGTAAGGTTAAATATTTATGTTCACAAATAGATGCACACATCCCGGCCGTATAAATTTAAAATAAAACTCGGTGGCGATGTTTTTTTCCGCTGGCAAGTCATTATCAGAATGTTGGAGAGCCGTTTCAACTGGTTTTTTAACCCCTTTTGCTCGGTAATTGGACCCCTTCTGGTTACGCCATTTATAAAACCCAAAATTGGCTTTTATCCCACCATGGGAACTGTAAACACTGCCTTCCGAACTTTTCCATACTTTGCCCTCTTCTGCAGTGAACTTGCGGCAACCTCCGGTACGTTTGACCTGCACAACCAGAACTCCGAGGAAATCGATTTTGCGAAAGATAGCCAGTGCATGGACATTTTGTTTGCTCTAAGCCTGGATGTGATTGATTCTAAATGGAGGAGTAGTGTTGTTGCGGATTAGCCGGAAATGTGTTTTTTGAACCCATCCGCCCCACTATAAAGCATAAAAGTTTTATGGCACATGGTACGATGGAAGCTTGTCCTGGTTTAATTCAACGGCACTGCAACAAACGTACATACGTAAAACTTGGAAGCGCTTTGACACAACTTTTTCGACCGTTGCACTGCAGCCAATAAAGTTTAAATGCCGCGGGATTATTTGGATTGGTACAATTTTCAATTTTCTTAAATTGTTGTCGGTACATCCTTTCTACACGAATTCGAATGGGATGAAATAAAACTGGACTTCCCGCAATATAGCAATCGAGATTTGACTAGTATGGCCAGGGAAATATTTGCATTTGAGTTTCAATCTATAATTGCCTTTCAAAAGCAATCAGGGCTAAAGGGGTTAAACGACCGTCAGCTCAAAAATTACACGGGCTACCTATTTAAAGGAAGCGGTTAGATTCAAATGCGGTTTGGATTAGCATCGTCCAGTTCACTGCGCTACAGGAAACAACTCAGGATTTTTTTACCCATGCTCTACAACATGGTGTAATAAAAAAAATACGTCATTTGTCATAGCACGTGTCACGACACATCTCATGTCACATAATTTTTTTATTGCATCATATTGTAGAGCACGTTCGAGGGGTGAATGATGTCACGTGTCATGACACATTTCATGACACGTGGCATGTCACATAATTTTTTGACTGCAGCATACGTTTTAAGTTATGCTACTGTTAGGGAAATTCCATATTACGTATACGTTACGCTTATTTTAACATGAGTCCGGCGTACGTTTGGAATTTTCCTAACTGCAGTATATGTAAATGTAAGTCTAACGTAATACGTACGGTTTTGAAATTTCCCATACTCCCTATTTTAAATTTATGCCCCGTGCCGCGTGGAAAACGCTTTATTTAAATATTTTAAAAATCCATAAATAAAAGCGCTTAGCCGACTTAAAACTTTCCTAGTTACAACTCCATCCGCCGTAAGGATCAAACATCTTCCAAGATGGTGCAAGGTCATGCCGCACCGAGTCGAAATTGCCCGCCAAGATGTCTGCTTAAATTAAGCTTCCCGGCCGTGCCATACAGCGAGTTTCGCGTAGCACAAACTAATTATCCGCTGGCAGCCGACTTGTTATCATTATGCCGTTTTAATATTAATTTTGATGTTGACATCCCCTACATGACTTGCTAATACGACAAGCCTGGCCTCGGCATACGGGCAGGCACATGCATGCATATTCCAGCACTTACGTAGTACCATAACCTTCGGTAAGTTTTCCAGGCATTTCCCCGGGGAGCGGTTGTTGCTTTTCTTGACTTTTCATCCATGTCATTTGCAAGCAATGCAGAGTGGGGGTTGTTCTTTAAACGTTACATACGTGTATCGCATTAAGGCAATATTACCGCAATTCCATAAGGGTGCTCCACTAGCCTGCTGGGTGTTATATCTCGAGGAGTCCGAGGAGCCCGTGGAGGGCGTCCCGTTGAATTATTGCATTGCACATTTTCTCAGCCTGCTCTTTTAAGCGGAAGTCTATTAATGCTCTTAAGCCGCACTTATTCCCCTTCAGCTCAGTCGTCTCATTTCCTTCGGAAATGCTTCCTTCGCTAGGTACAATGATTCTTAGTATCTGGGTAGAGATGCCAAGGTGAATTTTTCATGCGGGTGAATGCAGAAGCAGCACATGAATTTCATTTCTGCATTGCCTGCGAGACGCGATGCATTTCCTTCAATGCTGACTATATTTACATGTAGATATGCAAATGGCTTAATTTCTAGACATTCTTTAAAGCTTGTAAATGTACATGTAGATTTTGAAGAGACGGTTGTAGGTCCATTGTGCAATACCTCCGAGGAAGATCTGCCGTCATTTTAATCTCGTTGCTCATTTCAAGCCGATAGCTCATTACTTTTGGCAACGTATGTAAGTCTAGCTCGAAAGTGGCTAAACCATATTTCCCAAAGATGTCGGATCTCATTGGTAGAGGGGACAGATACTATACCGCCCCTATAGTTCGCATTCACATACTGGTGAGTCAACTGTACACATTGCGAATTGGTGGCTGTAATTGTTCATAAGTCAACATAGATTTAGTGTCAATGCCTGGGTAGGTGTCATCATCAACCATTTAGTGGGCCCATACTTTTTGCCGCGAAGTCTTAACAGTCAAATTTTTGCCGACTGCCTGTAGTGGTGGAGGTAGAAACACTTTTGAAATTTTTGGAAAGGACATTGAGATGGTAGTAGTTTGGCGTGAGTTTGAAGTCGCTGCGTTGATTAGATAAAAAGATAAAAATAAAATAACAATATGAATGAAAATTTCGAATTTATGAATCACCCTGTATCCCAAAAGCTGTTTGGATTAATCCCCTCCTCATTAGATTTTTTGTTTGGCTATGTAAGATCTATCCCCCTATCATTTTGGCATGCGTTTACTGGTACACCCTGTAAATGTACATTAAAATTAACTTCCAATTCGTTGCTGGATTAGATTTAAAGCTTTAACGTATTCGCAAGAATGACGCTCAATATTAGACGGTGGCGTGCCGTGCTCCAGGGTGGACAAAAATCTATCTCCAAAAAATATCACAATTGTAATTGTGAGCAAACTGTGGAGGTAGGGGAGGTCTATTGTCGAAGTAAGTTGTCGTGACTTGGCATTATTTAGGCCGGTATACAGCTTAAATTCCATGAAAGACTTACTGACTCCGTCCTCGAGACGGGGCGGAACCCGGCAAATACACTTAAGCTATTTTGATATTCTGAAAACAGAGTAGAAAATGTTCTTATTGTATAACGACGGCGGCTCTATTAAATATTTACAATAGGCGCCCTAGAGTAATCTCCTCCACTGTACGGTCCTCTGTACCCATCGAGTCGTAATGCTTTCTGTTAAGATTGCAATTAGCTTATTTGTCTGCTCAAAGTTGCCGATCCGGGGTACTGTGAGCCTCCCTTTAATGAAGGCGAATCAATCTGCTTTACGTGCTTTCCAAAGGCATTCCGGAGGACATAGGCAAACAGTTTAAGCTTCGAAAGTAATGGCCCGCAAATACACTCCCCAGAATCGGCCCACATTGTACCTGGGCATTGCCGTGAAAGACTAATTCAATGCACGTTCTAACTACATCTGGAGGAAGCGATTTGCTTGGGAAAATCCCCACGTTGCAGCTATAAAAAGTGAAAAGTGAAAAATGTTTGCGTCCAAAAAGTAAAAATGTTGCTGATTACAACGTTCGGGCGGGAAAGCCAGGATAGAAGCTGGTGGACTCACCCGGAATGATAGCATTTCTTCTTGGGCACTCAATTGTGAAAATCGTTTCTGATTCCCGTTGCACAGGTACGTTTGAAAGAAAGATGTCATTTTTTACTGCTCCACCCTCCCGTGTCTACCTGGCGTTTTGACCTTAATATTATCTGAAGTTGTGCTTGGTATGCTTTTTTTGCTACCCCCGGAGCACTTTGATGTTGAACTTGCCTGTACTGGGAAATGTTCTTTTGACTCTTACGGAAAAAGTCTTACGCTCATTGAATTAAATCATTTGTCCTTTTTTCTGGGCTCGGAAATCTCAGGGATGATTTTTATTTTAGAACTGGCAGTCAGGGTCAGGGATCAGTGGCTCGAAACTTATTTCATTAGTTTTTTTTTCATTTCTCTATGGTTGCGCAATCAGAGGACCTTTCAGACCTTTTGTTCAACTTGAAGGTTTTCGATAAATTGGACTCGTCTCTGCAAGGAAGGTATAAGGAAGCATACCCGGAGGCATGTAAGCTCTTTGTGCAATTATTCAGAAATAATGTAATAAATGTATTGTGCACTGATTGGTTGTTCAAATTTTATCAAAAGTCCGGTATTTTAGCCTTACTCACACCTGTGTGGTGTCGGGTAGCTTCGGGTTGTGATCTGCCGGTCGTCATTGAAAACATACGCCGCAGCATCCGCTAGGTAAGGAATGATCTTTGGTCATATGTACGTTATACATACTGCTGCTGTCTCCGCAAATTCCGATTTGATTGGGCTTATCGCTGCAGACGTTCGATCTCTGTCTTTACGACATTCTTCAGCTGGCTTGAACGATGTATCCGGACCTGTCGACTATCGACTACTTGCTGGAATTAGTACACTACTTCCTTCCTGCAATTGAATCGGGGCATAAAGTTGGCTGTATCTTTACAGATCCATCACATGATTCATTTGCGACGAAAAGGAAAAGTTTGATTTAATGGAATTGAATTGAAAATTCTTGAGAACTTAAGATAATTGTGACTCCAATTTAAAATTCAGCTTCCACGATTCCGATTAACATTCCTAAGATAACGTCGGTAGAATTTTGCTAACGCAATTTATTATAATTAAAAAGTCTTCTTCTACGCCCTACGGCGCGGCGTTTGCTTGTTAAATTGAAATCCAAAATTGTGTTTCCCTTATTTTTCGCATTTCGGGAACCCCGAAATGTTGGTATTGTGCTGCACAAGTAAAATTGCAGCAATCGGCAGATGGGTTGGAGTGAGGCCATTCATGTTCCTTTGGGAACACCATCATTGTTGGCTTTTCAGTTGGAATATTGGTACTGATGGGAAAACATGAAAATTTGTGCAGGTGTTCCTCACAGGACCACATTTTTGATTATCTAAAATGATAGGCAAAAGTCTGGCTCGATCTCGTCCCGGAATATAATTGCAATGAATATTTGAGCGGAGCCCAACTGAGAATTCCCAGAACTAATTTGCGCTTTGAATAAGTTATTCCCATGGTTGTTGTTTACTTGCTGGTGAACCCATCGCAACTGCTTACGACTAATTGTAATTTCATGCAAATTTTCCGTATGCCGAATTTTTAGTGCGAATGCCTTCCCCACACTATCGGTATTTGCATATCCTGCTCCAAATAAATCCACAGGACGTGTTTACGCAAACACCAGTCTATAAATCATAATTAACGGAATTACATTGTTATTAGGTAAAGCAGAGCCACAACCGGGATACACAGGTGCATTTCCACTCTCGACATCGCCGTCTATCCTAGTTGCAGAGGAGCTTCGGAATCCTGAAACGCACGATGGGGAGAAATTTTACCCGGCGGCTCACAGGCAGATGTGCATAACGAAGTTGCCATCCCAAATTACAACTAATTACTGTTGCTCTAGCTACAATTCTGAAACGAGGTCCTTTCCTTCCACCTCAGACCGTCTACATACCAACAAGAGGCACTCGTGCATATTGGCCAACTGAAAACGGGTAAAAATTCGTGGGGAATGGCTGGTCACGTTCAGGTAATATAATTTTGTAAAAATCCAACGAAAATCAATGCTTCTGGATATTTTGGAAAATTTCAAACTACCCACTGCCACCACCCGCTGTCTCCACAGTGCAATTAATTCAACTATTTTTGAGGTAGTTTGGAAGCATGTTTGAGAGATATTGCTGCCCGAAGCACTTTACTCAATTTGTTGTTAGGAACGTTGCTATGCGGCAATTGCTCATGTAGAACAAGGACTCGATTCAGAATTTTCAATAATTTATTGCGGTTCATCGACTTAATTAACTGTCAATCAAATCAGACTTATCAAACCTCTCCCACATAAAAGTTGGAGCTTTGGCAAGTTTTAAACAAAATTTGGTTCAGTTCCATGAAAGCATTTTCACAAAAGCCCGCTAGGCATGAAAATTATGTTTCAAAAACTAATTTATGTATTTATCGTAAAACTGAGAACTAAAAGTGATTTTTAGATTTGATTTGATTTATATTTGCAGGAAATGTTTTGCGATTAGGGATTGTCCATAAATAGTAGTTCTAAACACGCGTACGGAAAAAAATTATAAGACAAAACAGATGTACACGCCTCATATTTATGTTGAATTTCGTATATATGTACTAAATACATTTCACGCATACCGCGTATACCAGCAATATACGGCAACATATACATATGTATGTTAAAGATATGTTTTTCATATATTATGTATTCAAAAAATGTATTATATTTGTTTGCGCTTCAAATAATATATGCTCTATATATATTTTTGCATATAAGACTCGTATAATTTCAAAATAGTTTTCATTTATTTTAAAGTAAATATTTTCTGAATTCCAAACGAACATGAAAATTGGAGTGTTTATATGATATTTACCTACTAAATTTAAATAAATGCAACATTCCTTTTTGATTTAACAATAGTAGTTCTTAGGAGAAAAATATGTAAAATACTGCTTAGATAATGAACACACCAATTCCAAAATAACTCAGTAAAGGACAATAAATAATTACAAAAACAATTTTAATGTGAGATGATAATGAGAACGTAACCTTAAGCCCAATATAGCGGACGTCCCAAAATGGTTTTTTCTTCACAACTGCTTAACGTTGGTATAAAGTCAAAGGATGTGACGAAGAGTATACGACAAGCTATATGACGTCATTCGAAATGCAATATGGCACATGTCCCAAGATGGCGAATTACCTTTTTCTTCACAACCCTTGATATGGGTATCAAATGAAAGTGTTCGACGAGTAGAATATGACAAGCTATGGGACGTCATTGTCATAGGATACCAGAGACAATTTCTGGACGTAGTTATTATACTATCATCGTCATCCCTGAAAAGTATAAAATTTCGTAGTACATATTGTTTAGATAAAATTAGTGTAATAGTAAGTAATCTGCCATTTTCATAGATTTCAAGCAGACATATGTATGTATGTGTGTTATCTATCCATTAACGGCGGAACTAGACATTTTTTTTCGAAATAATCAAAACATTGTACCAATATGTTACTTTTGCATAATATCAATGTGGATGCGTTTTTACTGAATCAATTTGCTGCAGTGAAAACAATCAATCGCAATCGAGTGGGCAGCTCCCCTAGAGAAGTGGCAAACTGCTGCAGTAAGGTTCACAGTCGAGTGATATCGGGAAACGTTGCAGTCCTTTCAAATCCACTTCACTTCCTATCTCAGGATTAATCACACTCCCGAGTGCAAATTGGGAACAAGTGAGCCGTGCGCTGATACTTAATTTTTAGGATGCCTCACACAGGCGCTTTTTCGCGCGTTCATATCCCTTTGGCGCACACTGTACAACGTCCGCCGTTGCTTTGACTTCCGAATTGATGGTGCTTCGCTTTCAATTTTCAGCTCAACCATTCATAACAATTTTGTGCGAGGCCCCCCACCTGCGCCGCCCCAGGTCCCTGACGGGCGGATTGGCCTGGGACCCGCGCCAGGATGACATGTCTGAGTAGCCAATTTTATTTAATTATGTAACAATGTAAATCTCTGCAGCGGTCACCTCCTCCCTGGGCTTGACCTGAATGATGCAAGTGAAAGAGGATTTGTCGGTGATTGCTCTGGGGATTGAGCTCGGAACGGTCGCCCAATAAACAGCAGGGCGCCATGCGGCTAACACGTATTTGTTGTGCGGGGAAGGGCGGGGGTGAAATTATAAGT
Source organism: Neoitamus cyanurus (assembly GCA_947538895.1). NCBI lineage: Eukaryota > Metazoa > Arthropoda > Insecta > Diptera > Asilidae > Neoitamus > Neoitamus cyanurus. The sequence goes on from OX384543.1 coordinate 38,685,283, forward strand.
GTTAAGTAACCTACTGGGAATTGAATTCAGGAGCAGCCGACACACGCATGTTAAATTTACAAATGGGGGGAATTTTAGCTTAAGAGCTTTCAATGGGCTGTTTTGCTTCGTTGGATCTGCAATCCGCCTTAAGCCCGACACTTTGGATGGATGTTCAGGTGTGGAGTCTGTTTTGTGGCTCAATATTTTCCAGGACATGCCGTCGCAAATTATTGAGGCTAATGACCATTAGCCTTCAAGCATTTGCCAGATACATATTTGCATATGTGTACCTGTGAGCTAATTACCGTTTCAAATTACATACATGAGGTGTTTCATTTATGAGCAGGTATTATACCGCCCTTAGAGGCAGGAACTTTTTGATTAATATCCGCGTCCATTCTAATTAGCAATTAATTATCAGCGGATGAGATTTTGGCTGTGATTTTTGTCAGGTTACTTTATACACGTGCTGTGGCAACCGTTGAGTAGTTTAGTTTAATTAGAGTTCTTCAAGCCGAATCTGTGTAAGATGCCTTTATTGGTGTTTCTTTTGTATATTTTTTTATGTGAAGAGAGAAGCCCGCACAATATATATGTTCTTAAGAAAAATCCAATTGTACAGCGTTATCTGGTAAAATCTCTTAATTTCAATTTGAATTTGAGATTCCCTTGTGATTCCACTGCGTGAAAATGTCATCACATCACACACATGCTTCTTATTTATCTCTTGGGGTACCGCAGGGATCGATATTACGGCCCACTTTTATTTTATATGTACATTGACGATCTTGATTGTTTGAACCGTTAGTGCGTGCTCATAAAATATGTTGATGATGTACAAATGCATCTAACTGCTTCCAAAATCTCAATCTGTGATGCTATTCGGGATTAGTCTGGCACACACATAATGAAATGTAGTGCGTAAATACAAGTGAGCAGGCAAGTTGTTCATTTAATATTTTGTTCACTCAAAGTGACACTACCCAAACCTACATTACGAAATAACACTGTCGTGTCGTTATAGGTCCGTCACCGGTGTCATCTATTGTGAAAGCCTCAACGATAAAGGCATACCGCGTCGTGGGTTATCGTTATTGTTGCCGTGTCGTTATTGTCTAGTGTGAAAACGCCCAATCAACTTTTGAATTTTGGCAGCTATTTTTAATATTTTTCCTTTTTCCGAACAACTTGCCACGTGCGGTATTGGGGTCCTATTCGAATTCTGTATCCATTTTGCGTTGTTTTATGCTATGACTATGTTATCATAGTGGAGGCCACGAGTCGGGATTTTAGGGCGGAATGCCGAATAATTGCTAAACCAATAATAACCAATAACCAACCCCCTTCCCCTTTTTCGAAGGACCTGAACGCAAATTTGCTAATAAAAAAGTTTTCACCCTAGTGCCCCTCCTCAAATGGCCAAAAACCACCCTTTATTATTATTAGTGGCAAAAATATCTGCAAATTGACTAATTTAAAATTTATGGCACCAGAAAATGAATATTTAAATTTGTCCAAAACAGCAAAAGTAACCAAATGTAGCACCTGCAAGTGTGAAGCATGAAACCCTCTATTTACAACCAGAGTTGGTACTCGACCGAATTTTTACTTTGTCGCATTATGCGTAGCACCGCAATAAAAAGGCCTCCCCTGCTTTTCATCAAAATAAATTTTCCGAGTTTTCTTCAAGTTGTGAGGACAACTTTAATTTTCATCAATTTAAAAGCGCTCCCCTTGAGGCTGTGGTGCCCCATGTTCGGTATTCTTTTGCCTCAGCTGGATGTGATGAATGAACGCAAAAGGGAAGATCTGAGCAGCTAATCTGCTTAAAAGTCAGGACGACTTTGGAAGAAAAATTTAATGCCCGCAAAAACATATTCATTACGGCCGTAATAGCGCAATCTCCGTATTTATGGCGCTGGCAGACTTTATCCACGCAGTTAACAAAATCTCTCAAATCTAAAATGAGATCTGCGGACGTTAGAACTGCGACCAGAAATGGCATCATTGAGCGCGCCCCAAACGGCCCTCTTGTTTGTCCTGACAAATAAAAACACAAACTTTACCCTGCCTGAAATTTATGCAAAGCTCTCGGCCAGGGTAGCAGGTACTACCCGGCTGGTAAGCAGCCCAGCCCAAGGGCCCGGGACCATGAAGGAGCCGCCCGGCCGGAGTGCCTAAGCGGCAGATACGCCAAATTCGATAGAGCTCTATCAGGTATCCCATCCGATAAATAAAAACCTCCTTCACTCAAACTTGCCGGAAGCGGCGTCAGTCGAAGGAAATCCAATCTCGCCTAAGTTGCCGGGACAACCACTCCGGGTAAGAGCTCCGCTTAACATACGGCCGGGAACCGGAGCAGACCCGGCCAGCTCCCTGTCTGTTTACATTGGGATTCGGCCAAGGAGAAGCGTTTGCCTGACGGGCGAGTGCATGCCTGATATCATAAATTTTTGTGCATTTATTTATGTGCTTACAAGATTTCGCCTGTGCCCTGAATAAATATGTGCCCGGCACGGCCCGACCGGGCGGAAGGTACATGTGCTTTCAATTTGTGTTCATTTGGGGCCCTCTGCAGTAGCATCGCTGGAGCGCATCTTATCTGGAGGGCAATTTATGTATCTCACATTTCAAATTATATTGTTCTTGTAGAAACAGTAAAAACGGAGGCAGTGGCGTAATTCACTGGAAAATTCCATTCCCGCGCCCCTGTTTATACGGGTAAATATAATTTACTTCACGAGGATATCTCACTGGGGCATGAGTTATTGTCCATCTGCATGCAGCGGGGCCCCCGTTTATCTTTGTTACACGTTCTCTATGCGCAACTCCCTACTTTATTTCGCCATGATAAAACTTCACTGTCTCCAGCTTTTCATACTTTATTTATTTTCACGTTTTTCTCTTTTATTCTATATTATTTCGCTGCAAGCGTCCCCAAGGGTGCTTTGTGCTTCTGAGCATTCCTTTGAAGTTGCATCGACTTTCGTATTAAATAACTCTACTCGAGCGTAACATTTTGCCTTTTCCATATGTTTCCTGTTAAGTCCTGTTACTGGAACGAGGTAACTATAAGCATAAGGTGCTCACAGGAAGAGCTTCGGGTCTGCTGCAGGGTACCAGGGACATTAACAATGGGATTGTTTTGTCAGCCACTTTCAGAACAATATGCATACATTTCCGAACTTATGTAAGTCTGAAAATTGTTACTTTGGAGACATGTAGTTATACTACTACTACCAGGTACTTCGTTATATGAACTTTACATGAAATATTCATATGTACGTAATATGTATGTAGGCACATGAGTTGTGCGAAGGTTCTAAATCTATCGGATGTTTCGCATAACGCATGCCAAAAGCCAAGCAAAAATATTGACTGTTTTCGAGTTACAAGGTGATTCATAAATTCGGTACTCACATTATTATTTTATTTTTATCTTTTGATGTACTCAACGCAGCGACATTAAACTCACGCCAAACAACTACTATCTCAATGTCTTCTCCAAAATTGCTACCATTGTTGATCTAACTCTACCACTGCAAGTACAGTAACTTACGAACGTGAAAAAAGGTTCTAAAATTTCTTAAATTCCACATTTGCACCACATTCTCTGCGAAATTCACGTAATTAATATATTTACTTTGTTTTATTAAATTGCCCATCTTATTGCCTTTCCAAAGAGGTTCAACATGTCCAGGTAGAGGAGGAATATACAATTTTATATCAGAAAATCTTTTGTGGAAGGAGATCGCAGAAATTCGAAGGTTGGTTAACTGGCAAGAAATGAACTGAAAAAGCAGAGGAAAAGACATGGAAGCGTGAATTCGTATTGGAGTGTGTGAAAGGGATCAGGTGAAGAGAATACTGTGTTACATTAACACATTACACCTATCAGTCAAAGTGGTACGAACTTGGAACATTTTGGCATTGTCTCTATCTGTCCATTGAAAATATTGCCCTCATATTTTGAAATTGCGATCACGCAGAATCCATCACGTTTTCATTTTTCGAACAATAAATTGAGAAAAGCAGACTATACTCTTAAATATAATTAGTGCACGTCCTTAATAATATTTAATATTACATTTTCTTTACTTTAATTGACGTGCCTCATTCGTCCTCCGAAAAGACTTCTACCTCGGGCACGGATAATTTATTCAGAAAGCTTAAACTATTCAAAAGCAGAGACGTGTGGTGTAAAATTTCCTGGAGAGCTTAATGGATGATGAATAGGCAGAACGATGGGTAGGTAAGGCATTTCATTTACAAAACCACTTTCAGGTGGAAAAAAAACGGGAGCAGCGAAATGAATGCAGAGACGGTGCGGTGCGTAACAAGTGCATATTTAAGACGTTCATTCATTCCCACAAAATATTTACTGAACACAAACAAACTAAAAGAGCAATTTTAGTGCACAAGTGTGACGTGCTGAATGGAAGTTCGTGATATATTACAATTTCGTAATCGGACCAATACTTTTCGCCCCATTAAGATAAAACGATATCCCTCATTATCTCAAACGGTCGGAACTTAATAAATAAAACGCCCTGATATTTCCCGATTCCCGTCGGATTACCACCCTCGGGCGTCCTCCGTGCACACCCCTGGCTCCTTATTAAATAAATCATGTTTAAAGCTCCTCTTAATGCAAAGATTTCGATGGTTTTTCCCGCTTTCAGAAAAGTCGAAAGCATCTGCCATTTAGTTGGTGGTAACGGGCGGAAAATTGATTTTCCCAAAGGCGAGAAAAGAAGAAATCAGCAGCGAGGAGATAGCGAAGAAGGTACATTACTCCACCGTAAAAAGGAGCATTATCAGCAATTCCTTGACATAAGGAACTACTCGCAATGCGGGCCAGTAGTGAAAGCTGTGAAATGGCTCGGCAGCAGCAAAAATCCTCCTCTGATAGTCGTACCCGGAGGACACATAACGAGCTCAGCTATATTCGTCCCCGATGATAATTACAGTCGGGGATGGCCACACAAACCAGAAACACTCCGTAAGCAGATATTAAAGCTTCGTCGGGTCCGAAGATCCACCTCGTACTGCCCGTCGCCCGGCTAGAACGGCTACGACGGCTACCGACTTTAATGTGGGGGCGAAATTTAAAGAGGAGCTCCGTTTTGTGTGTGAACCGACTCAAGGACCACCACGACGGCTCCAGTGAAGAAGTGAATGCCGTCTGTAGAACTGGCCGTAATAATCTTGTACCAGTAATTAGACATTGGGGTTAATTTGTAGAAAATAGTTGTAGGTGGGAGGGGACCTAAGTGTGCTTGTTACTAGACCGCTTGCCTTTCGTGTCTTCTGCTGGGTATTACAACGACCTCTCATGCATGAAACGCACCTTGAGTATAAGTTGGTATATCAGTACCTACTTGTGGGCTACTCCAGCATAATTGCTGGATATGTTTACTTGATATCATATGACAGAAATGGACGGTTGTAACTATTTTAAGGGGACATTTTGGTGCTTGTGAGACCGTTCAATTGTGAACTTTAAGCAGAAGTCATAGAACTTAACAAAATCAGTGCATAAGGAATAGTATTTAGGCAACACTTTGTGGATGTAATATGTACTATGGACTTTTGCTAATGAGCCCACAATGTGGGGTATTAAATGAAAGCTAATAAAACAAGGAATGCAGGGAATGCATGTGGAAGAAAAAAAATTGCAAATAAGGGAACTTTACAAGAGTGAAAATAACACAATAGAGATGTTGCAATTCCCTTTGTCATTTTATTTAAAAATTATATCTTAAAAAGCGAATCTTTACATTCAAACATTTAGTTGTGCAATGCAAAATTGCACTGCGCTTCCCATTTTTGCCTGATTTTAAAAAAGGAGGTTTTGCGTTTCCCCCGTATGTATGTTTGTCCCCCCCCCCCACCCCTGGGCCGATTTTGATGATTTTTTCGCTGATATAATCTAAATATTTCTGGGGAGGTTTTATTATATAACGGTGTGTATATATTCAAAATGGCAACTGAAATTTTGAAATGTCGAGTGAGTGTGATGATATTGAATACTTGAGGGCTTTGGGGGTCACTGATTTCGAATCTGCTGTCAAAGTTTGGAAACTCGAATCCAATATGGTGACCGGAATTGTTAACCGACTGTATGTGGGTACGTATAATTTCACTGAAAAATCCTCTGGACCTCTGCTACTACCTATCTGGAATTTATCAACGCGTGCTTTTAAACCAGGTATAAAGAAATCCTGCTAACTGCGATTTCTTTGGCGATTGACTATTTTTATGTCTAAAATTACATTTACATAAATATGTGGCAAAAAAATGTGATTGATACGAAAAAACACTTTAATCGACACTGATGATCCCACTATTTTTTCGTGTGATAATTGTTGTCATTAGCTATAGTTATAATATTTTTGGGAATAAAATTCTCAAATATGTAATTCTCATTTTGGGCGCACATCGTCTTATTTGATAAATATAATAAGTAAGTGTCATCCACTCTTAAACCCTTGAACTACTTGAGGAAAGGAATCATTTCTAGCAATTTTCTCTGGATTTTAATAAAACTTCGTTTTCCACAAGTTCAACTGTATACTTAAATCTCCTGCCAAATCTAGGTCAAGTTAACTTCAAGGCAATAGGTTTCAATTTTATCCTCAAACAATACACTCAATTGTTAATTGTTGAATACGAAGCAAGAAATAAGAACAAACGTAGAGAAGAGGAAAGGTAAAATGTTCTGGCAAAATCAGCGCTCTCTACTGTGTAATTAAATGAAATGAAATGTTCGTACACCGTGTAATTACACGCTTTATATCAATCAAGCTAAAATCTAAAATAACGATGTTTCACGTTAAATTTACGGCGGCAAATGCTTTCAGTTTAATTAATTTCCTCACACGTTTTTCAATGTGCCGGAAATATGGTCGAACATTTGTTTCCTTTCACACCTCATTGGAAGCAATTGAAGGTGGAATTCAGCTAATACAGGCGGCTTTCAGGTATGGTGGTGGTCTTGCGGGTACTCCAAGTGGAGACTGATAGTGGCATTTGCCACCAGACGACATTTTTATGGGGTGAAACTTAATTGTGCCACGGAGATATTTCCGTTATTGGCACGATATGGAGAAATATGTCCTATTTCTTCTGTTCCCAGGTGCCGAAGATTTATGTCAGATGAAATGAAAATTTTCCATTCCCAGCATATGCTATTCTTTTTCCATTTATACTAAATTAAATTTTTCCATTATACACAGACCAATTTGAGCATTGGAAATTCCAACTGCATACTAGTCTGTAGAGAGATCAGATAAAGAGGGTGTTTTTGAAGAGGTACATAACTTTAAAATGAAATAAAACATTTGGAAACATAATTTTATGCCATTAGTGTTTAAATATGAATACGGTCATATGGGCACTGCGGCCTGCTCGAATGAAACATATGTCCAATTTTCGACCACTTTTTGGAGCAGCTGTTGGAGCATTAACGCGCTATGTGGCATGTTTCACCGTCTTGTTGAAACCAAAGCCCATCCTCATTAACGTCATTCAACTGGGTAACGAAACAGTCAGTAATCACAGATCTACCTATAGCGCTCCCCATTGACTGTACGTTCTGGCCGAAAACATCTTTTAAGAAATAGAGGCCAAAAATTCAACCAGTCCATAAACACACTAAACGATGACTTTTGGTAAATGTAACGGCGCGGCGTCTCAACAAATTCTTCTTCATTTTCTGCACTCCAAATCCGGCAATTTTGTTTATTGACTTAGCCATTCAACCAATAATGAGCATCATTGCTGAACAATATTTTGTGTTGAAAATAACATACTGAAGACAAATCAGCTGCCAAATTAACTTTCACTAGAAACGAAACCAATTTTAAAAACGACCCCAAACTTTTACTTTTGTTAAATTAATTTTCTGTTGTTTTAGTTGAGTTTGGATATTTCTTTAATGGTTTGTTTGGTTGTTTTATTATTTTATAATTTTTTTAAATAGCACACCAGGTCTGATGTCAACCGTAAATTTAAACAGAGTTGTCTCTAACTTGTTTTGTCATGCACTTGACTTCTTTATAAATAATATAATGACTGATTGAATAACTCAGGCAATTTTTAATGTTTATTAATTTTTCATTTTGCTAATAATAATTTAATGTATAATAACAATATAGATGTACGTTTTTGGTATTCATAAAGAAATCCAATGATTGGAGCTGTCACAGTGATGCATTGCCAAATTGTATAATGATATAAAAAGCAGGTTAATATAAACACGTATCTGCCAAAACCCTCGCCGCCGGATACAAGAGTCGTGTTAAAAGGGCACCTACCCTTGCTACATACATATATTCGACTCTGAACAACGTTGAAGTGAATGTGAAAATTGTGCTCAATGGCGAGTACGAATAGCGCAAAAAGGTCATGTCAATTAAACCCAAACATTGCAACAATCACCATTCGCAGACAACATACAAGAAATATTGGTTCTGGCCATAATAACTGAACAATCGCCCAGTTCCGAGTTTGAACAAAATAAATTTAACCAAATTGCTATGGAAGTCCATTCAGAGGTCGAATAGATGGACAGGCCGAGGGTTTATGTGTGTCCATAAAGGCATGCTATCGGTAGCAGCACCACGCGCGTATTTACATGCCATTAATTTGGATAATGTTAGCAAAATGTTTGCCCAACTTCAATTTACCCAGTTCGATTGTGTTTGCCCTTCGTTAACTGGGTATCCATCCACTTCGGTGGAGGTGCTACGAAAAATGAAACCATCTAATTGCAGGGTCGCAGACAAACCACCCATCCGAGGGCGGAGGATGTTGAGAGGCTTCTCCGGCGTTTTTTTCTAAATTATTTACAACAAAATGTCCCTTGGGGTCAAGGAGTTCCGTGTGATGAGGGTTGTGTCTTCGAGGACTAGGGAAAACTAAATTTGGAAAGTTCCCAGAGAAACTCGTGTTTTTCCCGTCCTCCTCTACCTCGGCAGTTTAAAAGTTTTCGGAGAAGTAATTTGTTGGGATAAAAAGGGAAGAATTGATTGGACACATATTTCAGCACATGTGGTCCCAGTGCCGTTCCGCGCCCTTTGTGGTCAACTTGGGAAGTGTACTCAACTCCTCATCCAGTGCCATTATCGAAGGAGGCGTCCCCATTAGGATAATAGCGGACATCTCCGTGATAGATTTGCTGCTCTATGGGCAATCGATTCACTCCCTGGAGACTCCGTACGCCTTATCTTTCTCGTGGAGTCGTGCATGCAAATATCCTCGTACGTCTCGATGAGATACAGTAATTACACCTAAGGCGTCACGCATACCCCCACCCCCCGCTCCAGCTTCCAGCAGCACTATCATCTATCACGGATGGGTATCTGCCGAAGAATCACGTTGTCATCATCACGACGTATGAAAAATGAGCTCCCGAAATGGCATTTCCATATAAATTCAAATATTTCCCCGAATGCATATGTACGGAGGCATGTAGCGCGTCTGAATTCGGAATGAGACTGAATGAGGGTGCCCTTGATGCGAGGGCGCCGTAATAAATTCTCCTTTCGGAAGCTCCTTATTCTGGGCGATTTGCTCGCCTTATTTATGGCCGCGCAGAAGTATTTTTATTGCACTGAATTTGATTCCTTTCATAATTTTAATATTTATACACAGGGCAGCGTTCCCCATTTCGGGTGCCGAACCCACAGGCGCTTAGGAGCTCCTTATTCTTGAAAGGAATAAAAATTTATGTAATTTTATTTCCCTCCCGGGAATCCCACGGAAATTGCTCGTGGTTCGAGGTGATGGAGGTGTGGTATCCAACTTTTGCGGACCAACATTTCGTTTTTTTTTCCCTAAAAAGGAATTATCACCAAATCGCATTTTTAGCAGAGAGACGGGATTCGCAGACAAGTTCTGTAAGTTGCCACTTTACTGTTTGCAGAAGGAAAAATCCACCGTGAAAATTCCTTCGTTTAAATTTGATTCGTCCATGTTCGCGACAGGTACTTTATCTTCTTAACGACCAGCTGAGAAAAATTCTCGAGGCATTAAGTGTAATTCCGTTTCGTCTTTTGCAGTGTTTCACGGTCGTTACTCATTGCCACTGTGCTGTTGTCGGAACGGTTTATGGAATAACGTGGCTTTTGCCATATTTTATTTGCGTTTCGCCACCACCAGGGCAACTGGTTGAGGGCGGCACAAAGACGCAACAGATGGCTACGTTGGACTGCAATGCTGAGTAGATTTACTAGTGACTCGTTACCTTTGTTTTTCTTTTTTCTTTTTTTCATTTGGAATAATAATAAAAATAACACTTTATTTATTAAGGTACATAAAATCACTAAACCTTTTCTTGTACTACATCTGACGCACAAATTAGAAGTCAAAATTTTAACTAACCTTCTAAAGCAAAATTCAATTATAAAATTTGCAACCAAAATTTCGGCATTTAAAAAAAAACAATAAAGAAAAGAAAAGAGAGAAGAGAGACTCTATTGGATTTCACAGTCTGAACGCTAAGTTCCATTTCCGAACGGTTTGAACAAAGAAAGAACACTCGCCAAATCGGGCAAGATAGCCAGGAAAACGAAGATTAACTCCTCTGTTCGACTGTAGCAGTACTAATTTTTCATTTAGATACTGCGGATTTCTGTTGTGTATTACTTCTGCAAACATAAAAGTTCACGTCTAGATATATGTACATATGTATCTAGAGATGATCCGAGCACTATTTCAACACATGCAGAGACATGACTGCTCCTATAGATATTCTGTAGATATAACTCACAACATCGTTAAATGGAACTTTCAGTTTTTAGCACATACCGATCAAGCCTAGCGGAGCACGGGGGAATTGGAGCCTACTAAGGAAAATGGTTGATAAACACCACATTTGTTTACTTTATTTTAAATTTTAATTAGGAACTTAAACCACAGATAAGTAACACACATGCCCAGCCACTGTGTTAAAAATCCGACCCAATGCAACAGTCAGGCCACGAGAGCAGCGAAGAGTTTGTTGGCATCGACCTAAACGAAGGTGACGCGTGAAGGAATTTCAATTTTCAATTTCAATTCGTAAAATTTGACGACGCCGACGGGCAGTTTGATTTTGTGAGCAATATTCAAGAATTTTGTATGCTGTCATAATTAATTGATTTATCCAGTCAGATTTTTCAATTTTGTATTTTGTTGTTCTTTTCTTTTAGGTGATTTGCGTAGGTTCACCTATTTGAATTGAATTTCATTGGGATACTTACTTTAATGAATTTGTTGGGTTTCATATTTGTAAAGCAAATACGCGTGGTACCGCATTTAATCGAAAAAATTACGAGAATATCAGCCCACATTATTTAAAATAGAAGTATGATTGAAATTATACAATAGCACAATAAAAGCTGTGTTTCCAGAACTCGCGCACCATGTCCATGCTCATTGGCTCATAGTGAGTTCTTCTACAATGCACAAACTGTTATTGGTAATTTATATAATCTATCAAGCATTCGTTTATATGACTAAAAATAAAATTTGTGCGTTGGATTATCCGCCTTATTTGCCTGACTTGGCTCCGTGCGACTATTTCCTGTTGCTAAAATTGAAAATGCAGATGAAAGGTTTTCACTACAACGACATAAATACATACATATGTTATGTACCACCACCATCCAAAAGTCAATGACATGCGTGTTAAAAGGTATTCCGGCGAATGAGCTAAAAAATCATTCAATTCTATTTAAAATCGTGCCGATCGTAATTGTATCGCTTCCGGGGGGGGGACTATATTGAATAAAAAATATCCTGAAAAGAAGGTGTAAAATTTATTAATCTCGTGCAACCCTTGGCGTCCCTGTTCCATGTTGGATATTAAATTTATCATACATGATTGTCTTTTCATACTTATAGAAAAACCGGTCAAGTGCGAGTCGGACTCGCACAAGAAGGGTTCCGTACCATCGTACAAGATATAACTCTATGTATACTTTTTAAATAATTTTGTAAAAGAAACAAGAGGAGCGAAAATTTGTTTTGCTAATTTGCATGGCGGCCATTTTGAAATTCGCCATCTTGGTCTTTTCATTATTTGTTGTTGTGGCGGCAATAGCAATACACACTCTGTGAAAATTTCAACACTCTACCTATTACGGTTCATGAGATACAGCCCGCTGAAAGACAGACCGACAGCGGAGGCATAGTAATAGGGTCCCGTAGGCGTAGGGTACCCTTCGGGTAAGGAACCCTAAAAATAAAAAATCATCAAAATTGGTCGAAGCGCTACGAAGTTATGACGAACATACATATGTAAAAAAAACATGCGGATCGAATTGCTAACCTCTAATAGAGGTTGGCACACTGAACCTTAAATATTGAAACCTTGAATCTTACAAAAACATCAATTTTCTCATTTGTCTGCGCATTGGGAGTTCTTACACGTAATGCAGCTCCTCCGCTGCAGGAGTAGGTACCTGATTACGTGCTCTGCGAACGGAAACTAGTTCTTAATTTTCGTTAAAAGTTTCCACCTTCGAAGTTTCGGTCGCAACAAAATGTTAAACAAAATTTTCAAAATTTAGAAGCATTGGGTTGATTTTAAAAGCAACCAGGAAGGAGTTGGTGGCGGGAAGCTGATATAATATAGAACTAAAATTGGTTTTGCATAAGGTGCATGAACTCAAAGTTTGCGCAGCGCTCTTCGGGGTATTCCGTGAATTTTATAATTAACGCTGCCAACGAGATGATGAACTTTCCCAGCTGAGATTCCTGTTTGGAAACAATACAGGAGGAGGCAAGGCACAGAGATGTTCGTGCCCCCCGCCCGCGGTGTGCAAAGTACCTACTACTTTCGAAAAATTGTATTTTTAATGAGATGTGAACTGCTCCTGCAAATGGAGCGCTTTGATGTTAATAATGGAACAGTGTGCACTTTATGCACTCGTTAAGCGGTGTCAAATTAGCTTTTAATTTATGAAAACAATTTCCACTATTTTATGGGGACAGGGCCAAACACAGAGTCGTGAACGTTTTGCTAGTTAGCTTTGCTGTGAACTGCCATTGCAAATGATGCATGCCTTTGGGTTAAAGTACTCTGAACTAATATTTCATGAAGTGGAACAATAATGGTAGTCCGCACACTTTTTAAAAATCGATTTCACATTTTAGGCATATTTACCACATTATTACCCATCACGGGTCGGAAAGGCAAAAAATAGCTGGGTAAATAGCAGTCTCGGGAATGAATAAATAAGAATGAACTGGAGACCATTTACCTAAGCAATCTGAATTGTTATTTTCAGTCTTTCAAAAATAAACGTTTTTACCCAATTAAGCAAGTTATTAAGAAGCTTCTCTACATACACAAAACGTGTCACTGGCATGTATGGGATGAATCTATGTATATAATAGCAGCCACCACTACGTGTCGCTATGGATCGCCCTTAAAGTGTAAGTTCTAAAATTGCTTTAAAATAAATAAATAAATATCTCAAAAACTGTTGCGAATTTGTTGAAAATTTAAACAGTTGCTTGAACTTCAATAGAAAGAATTTTTTATATGTATTTACGGAGCGAAGATTTATATCGATTTAGCAAGAGGTGTCTTCATTCTTGCAGCCATTGCTTAATTTTTTTATCACAGCTTCATTAACATTCTGATTACTTAGTACATATAATAACGATAACAACAATGCAAAACTGTGTAATAGGTATAATATGTCTACTAATAACTTTTCAGCTGGCTACGAGAAATATGGAAGTCAAAAAAGGGAAAAGAAGCGTTAAAGTAATGGTACATCGACAATCAGAGAGCGGGTCAAGACCGAAATCTTCAAGGCGGCAAGCAAATCCGAAGAATTGAAAACGCACTGCAAACAATCAAAAATTAGGACAGTTCTGGAGGCTTGTCGTCTGTGTCCCAAGGATTTTTCAATCAGTTCGAGACAGTCTGAAATTTTTTGCTTCTAACTGTGACTACTTACTGGATGATATTCTTAAAAGCATAGGAAAGGCCCTGTTTCAATTTTTACATTTTTGCAATTTTTCCCGAACTCTATCTCAGTAGAATTGAGACCGAGCTCGATTTTTTTATGTGATAATTGCGACGGAGCTTTGGCTTGAAATTGATAAAGTTGTCTATCTCTCAGAGCACACTGCAACACATAGTCTAAATTTTCTTCATTTATCTTTCCTTGCATTTTCTCTCTTCTCTTCTAGAAATAAATTAACTAATTCTTTTAATTTATGCTAAAATTAAAATTAAAACTGATTCCACAACTTGTCCTAATTTTTAGTACTACACAAGATTGTAATCTTTAGTGCAATAATGAAAAAAGTATTATTATTATTATAACTCGAAAAGTTGTGAAGAAGTTACGAGGAAAAAAAAAACATTATTTTTCACACGAATGATCAACCTTAATTTTCGAGACCCCAACTCTGAATTGCAAAAAGTTTTCTAACAAAAACAGACGAATAGCCTTAGTGAATTTCGATACTAACTTTCAGCTAAACAACATTTCATTATTGGCCGCGCACAAAAAAAAATTAAAGCCCACACCTCTATTACAAAATGACAAAAAACATTTTGTTTTCATTCAGTGTGTTCAATATATTTATTTCTAATTCCTTATCCGCACTTTGACGATTTATATTCAGCTTACATATTTTTATATGATCGACAATTATACACTTGAATATGCCGCAATGTCAACAAATAAAATGAATGAATGAACAAAAATGAAGTAGCCACATGCAAGTATAGAATATGTTATGTACTGGAATTTCAAGCCACTTTTGTTCACAGCTTCCTGCCTAAGGGACATACAAAGGTAATAAGATTTATGCTAGGAATTTAAAGAAATTAAATTGTGTAACGCACACACAAACAATAAACAATTTTGTTCAACCGAGTTGGAAAATAATTCAATATTTATAATAACAGGCTCCTGAAGTACATACACATAACTAAGTAATAAATCAAATCTCCCAAAAATAAATGCCCTTGAAAGGAATCAATGAGTCGGACGCAAACAAGCATAGAGGTGGAGTAGCAAATTATTCTATGAGAAGGCAAGGATCAAGTGGGCGGGATGTATCACCATGGTGGAGAACAGAATTGTTGTTATTTTGCCTTCGAAGCAGAAAATAAATGTCCTTCAGGCAAATCATGAACACATAGGAAGGACAACGTCACAATTGGCACATGGGGTAAAATGACATTGCGAAATATGGAAGATGTAGCTGGTCCCTCATGAGTAAGGAATGTAATAGTTGTTGACGTCTCTGGACATCCCAGTGCCTTGACAAAGAGTTATTTTAGGAATGGATACAATCCGTATACATAGGGATCATTATTTACATATATGGATATTATTGGATTCTGGAATAAGAACCATCCGTAATCTGTATATTCATGAATAATAAATTGACAAGGCATATGTTCAGATTGACAGATGCCTAACACAAGTTCAAGAACTTTGTATTACACTTTGGCTTATATACATATATGTTACTTTTGATTGAAGGAAAGTGGTTCGATTGAGTACACTGAAAAATTGATTATCGACAATATTTTTATCTACATATGTGATTTTAAAATGTTGTGTCTTTAAATGTACCACTACAATATTTCTTACCTCAATTGTTGCGATACAAGACATTTATATTTTGCGCTTTTCTTAGAGGTGTCACAATCACAATCACACAATCACAATGTTGATTCGGGAAAAGAATTTCGAACAAAAATGTGTGTACAGAAACTAATTCTGGCGTTGTATTTTCTGAAATCATAAAACCACCTGCCCCAGCCAAAAGCAAACAAAATACCACCGCAACCAGAATTTTGGGAAAAGGAGCGCAAGGAAGAAGAAGAACCACAGCTTCTCGTCACACCGATCAAGACTGGTTATGACCAAATTGTTTTTCAATTTTCTCGGTAGAGGGCGATCGAGCATTACAACTTTGCTTATTACGACTTTTGCCGTAACTGTCACGGGGATGCAACAGGTGCAAACACTGTATTTTTTTTTTGTTCTGCTGTTTCAGCAGCTACGACGAAAGTAATGATACCAGCAGCGTAGAGGGAACTTCGTGTACTACTCGTATTAGTTTGGATATCATGACTTTTTTTGTAGCTTATACGCCCCCGCGATCAACCGTCAACGCGAGGGCGTGTGAGTGCATTTTAGTATTTTCAATGTTTGAAATCGTGATATCTCATAAATGGCGATTTGTAGGAAAAAAGGTGTATGATCCATTTTTGTAGATAATTACAAGATCTACAACTTTTGTATGAGGTATTTTTACGATAACACTTACCGTGTACACTAAATATGCGAAAAACTGATATAGTTGGACTTACCTTGAATAATTTTTTAGCACAACTCGCATCGATGAGCACTTTCGATATTTCGTGTATATTTGTGGTAATTATCAAATTGACGACTAATTACACAGTGATAACAGTTATTATAAATCGTGTAGAGCACAAAATTCTCTAAAAATTATTATCACGTTATGTGGATGTAGAAAATTTTTTGGTCTACAAAACTTATAATATGTAATTGCTACCAACGCATCATTAGTCGTTAATGCCACATATATTAAAGACTGCAAAATGAGAACTTTTCGGCGCAATGATTTTTTTAATATTAATTTTATACAATAATGTTTGACATAAAAATAGGCAGTGCTTATTTGCACCAAAGTGTGCCCGTGTGTGTGTGTACATGGAGTACACGGCAGTCCGTAGATATTTTGTAAAAGGCAAATATTCAGTCAGTAAGCGATGCATTTCGCTCGTGCGTACACACAATACGTACGTACAATAAAGATACTTGAGAATGCTGTACTTTATTGAAAATGGCTGTAGCTTGGTTCGTTAGTAGTGAAATCAAGATCGGTGCTGGAGAACTCACTTCCTCTAAGCGCCAACTTGGATTTATATTCAGTAATAGGCACCCAATTTTTCGCTATCGATAAATCAAAATTGTAATTTAATGTATTTTGGATCCTTTTTTTATCCAGCTTGGAGCCATTGGAGCAACTGTTCAGCAACTGTTCAACAAATAAAAAGCACAACCCGCATTAAATATAATTTTACGTTCAAACCAGAGGCGATTTTAACGTAAATGTTTTTAATTTGTGGATATAGAAAGAAGCTGACATCCAACAAAAAATTCACGAAAAGGCCTTATTTACCTCCTTACCCTATTTCGTTTTTTTGTACATAGCTTCTATTTATGCAGTTATTTGAGCGTGCTGTAGGCGCGGAAGTATGCCTTGCGCAAGGGATCCAGATTCCCTAGAAGTTTACCTTCCCACTGTTGACTTTGATGGATTTACTGCTGAGTGCTGATCAAGAAGCCACTTCTTTGGGATTCAGCTTGTTTTCCGCCACTTTAACAGCTGAAGCAATTACTCACCGGGGAAGGACTACTGCAGGCAATTAATGAAAAACCACATTCCATCGTGTAAACTGATGACCTTTATTTCATATCAGTTGGAAATACAAGTACATACAGTGCTATTACAAATGAAACGTACAGTCAAAATGTAAAATTGTGTACCTCGTCGTCATTCGAATTAATTACGGGGCCCCGGTGCAAATGACCGTGGGAATTGGAATATTACAGATGAGATACCCTGCGCCGCGCGTTAATAAATTAATATGAGCCCGTCAACTATACGCAAATTATGCAAATACTGCATTAAGGCGGTTGTATGCTTCCGGATTTATCGGCGGATCTGTTTTCATAACCGAGTTTAAATCCAAACAGCACGTTTGCACACATCCGGAGATAATAGCGGGCAAAACAAACATCAGGAAAAAATTGTTTGGAGAGCGGTGGGGGGCTGGGCACGGCCGACTCCCCACCTGCGCGTGTTTTGCTGGCAATTATTGTTTTGTTCGCGCGTTTTATTGACTAATCCCTGCCGAGTCTTGTGTAGCTCGTGTGCGGGGGTGTTGAATGGGTCGCGGGAACCGCTTAGAAAGGATGTAGCAATGTCGCGCGGAGCAGCTATGTTCTATTGCAAAAGTTCTAGAAATCTTGAAAGAGGGGCCGACCCTTTGAGGGGGCGGGTCGGCAGCCAAAAAGTAAGTCTAGGAAGGAAGGTCGGAGATTGTTGCGCTTATGTTGATTCTTACAGTTAAGTAACATAACGTAACGTAACGTGTGCAGTGTCGTGGTAAAAGTGAGTCTACTCCTAGAGTACTATAAAAGCGTCGTTATCCAGTTATTCCTTACAAACAAGTTAAAACAATTTATCGAATTTCCATAAATGTCCTCGCTGGCCCTGTGCTCTATACCTGCTCCCAGCCGTCTCGTCTCTTCTATTAAAATTTAAATTCATTTGTAAACTGATCTCAGTCGAGTGTTTCACTATTTTTGGCAACAAAACTCCCGCCGCCGCTGCCGTTCTTTCGGCTGCTGGGTGGGGGGGGGGCTGAAACGGTTTATCCGAGGATCTTCTTCAGGTATGTGGTGGTCTCCGGCTTGGTCAAGGAGCGCCGCCGGTTGGGTTTGAACGGCTGAAAGTTCTCCTCGTTGGAAAACTTGTTCTTCACCTTCTTCGGCTGGTCCTCCATTGAGTTTGAGCCTTGCTCAGAGGAGTGGCTGTCAAGGTGGTGATTCTTGGTGGCCGGAAATTCGTTCTTCGCCGTGTCCCGGTGATGAATGTGGGTCGACTCACCGGCCTGGCTGGTGGTGGTGGTGGCTACGTCTGCAAGACCGGATCGTGTCGTTATTGAAAAAGTTGTGGGGTTATCTGAATTTCCAATTTTTATCTCAACAATTTGATGCTCTGTTGATGGAGGCTCGAATGTCGTACTTGAAACTTTATCCTCGACTTTGGCCTCCCCCCTGGCCACGGAGGCGGCAGAGTCGGATGAGGTGGTGGCATTTGAGGTACTTATGCGGTCTGTCGTTTCAGGAGACATTGTCGCAGCTGCAACTGCTGATGGTGCTGATACTTCCGGAGGAGAGGTTTCATGTCCACTACCGGGGAATTCGGTGTGGTGGGGTGGGGCTACTGCTTCTCCCTTCTCGACTGTCTCCAAGTGGGATTTGGTCGATGTGTAATGGGACTTCACTAACAGCATGGGTGGGATAAAGTGGCTGTCACTGGTCTCCTTAATATGCACCGAATGGGTGTTGCCCTCTTCACCAGGACCCATGGCGACACCATCTCGGGGCTGATGGGGATGCATCGGGTGACCAATTGATCCAGTTTTTGTTTCAACTGGGTACTGAGTAGATGCTGCGGCACCAGCACCAACTCCCGCCGGGCTCGAAGTACTTTCATTAATCTCACTTGAAGAGACGACCGAAGTCGACTCCACTTCTTGCTTGGATGCTTGGGTCACGACGGTTGGTGAAACGGTGGAGGAATAGCTAATGGTAGTAGTTGTAGTAGCACTGGCAGTAGTCGTGGTGGTGCCTGCCAATTCGGTGGACGTCTCCAGATGTCTCAAGTCCTGGGGCAAACTCTTCTTGATGTGCGGGAGTGGCTCCTCAGCAGCATCACTGATATCCTGTACGGGCTGGTCCCCCATCATCATATCCTCTAATGGGACTGCCTTCTCTTTAGTCTTCTGGAGTTTTGTTTTTCTTGCCAACTTATCTTTCTTCTCGAAGGCTTTTGCCTTCTTAACAGTTTTTTTGACCGGTTTCAGGATAGCCTCCTCCTGCTGCCCGTCACCGTGCTGCTGTGGCTGGTCCGACTGCATCAATTCCTCCACATTGAACTGCTCGATTAGTTTTTGTACAGGATTTGGTTCTGGCTCCTTTTTCTTCTCTCCCTCAGGCTTTTTCGGCTGAGTGCTGATATTATTATCCTCGTCGTTGTCCGAGGAGACGTTCTTTATTATTTGTAGGGATTTGAAGTGCGTATCGGCTAGGTCTGTTGACGTAATCGAGTTTTGTCCTCCAACTTCGGCAGTCCTCTCCGCCTTGCAGACGAGCTCCTTTAGGATTCTCTCCCTATCCTGAATTATTCGTTTATAAAGTTGTCTAGAAAGGCATGATTGGAATAATTATTCATTGAACGTACCTGCTTCCCCTTGCATATTTGATGGATCGTCCCCTCCTCTCCGCAGTCCTTTGACACCTCCACGCTGCCACTATCGGCCATGTACTGAATCGTTAATGACGGCATCTCCTTCACAGCGCACTCCTCCGCCCAGTTGGGAACTATCAAATAGACAAAATTCCCATTTACCTCGCCGTATACAATTCTATTTAGGTGGCGTCCCAAAACCCCCAGGATTCGTGACCTCTTTGCCGATCGGTTTTTGTCAATAACCAGCTCCCTTTCGGTCCCCAGTCACTTATCGCTCTCCATTTCTTGATCTGTATTTACTTACCATTCATCTCGCATAAAAATGAGGCTGTTTCTGGGCCGCCACATCTCAATGCATGCCAGCGGAAATCTTTGGCTGGATCAATAACGGCACAAAGGGGTGATTCCATCACGGGCAAGGGCTCTGCCCAGTATCCAGATTCTGATGGCAGCGGCTTTGAATTTCTGTAAGTGATTCAGGGATTAGCTTAATGGCCTCTGATTGAATAATTTCGTAATTTCCCGCATGCGGATTTTGGGCTATTTTTCGAAGTGGTATTTGGATGGAATGGGTCGGCATTCGGAAATGGCCGGTGAGTAACTGTGATTTAGCTTGGCAAATATTTTCGAGCAAAAATAAAATATTTAGATTTGGATCGAGACTTGACTTGGTTCTTTTTTCATATTGATAGTATAAATCATACTTTAATTTGGGAAACGACAGATTGCTGTAGAACCGCAGGATCACTGAGAAACAAGCTTTTGAAAAAAATCAAAATATTATTAACAAATTGATTGTGCAAAGTTTATTCGTCCACATGGCTGCAATTTTGCGTGCCATTTCTATTTTTCATAAAACATATTTTTCGGCATATGTTTGAATTTTCAAAACAGCACCTACCTATAAAGCTTTCCCGAAAAATGACTTATCTTATTATGTCAAATTCAATGCCTTGTAGCGCCGAATCTAGCCATAGAATCATTTCGTGCCCATGAGAGATCAGAATGTCGAGAGCTATAACATATCCAAATATCAGCGTGATCGACTGGGAGCCATTTCCCATACAAAACATGCGAGGTGCTGCAGAATCTGCAACCCTTTTCACTGGGACGAGTTGAAGGGGGGAAAATCCCAGATTATTTTAATTTTTTGGTTAACTTGTTCGCTAAAGCCAACCCGCGTACCAAATTTCAAGATTAAAGGTCTGTTAGAAGTATCTAATCTTTTTGATGATCGGTCAGTGAGTGAGTCAGTGATGAAATAACGAAATTTTGATGGTCAATTTTTTGTAAACTATAATAATAAGAAACTGTTAGTTTGGGAGTTTCGTTTAGTCCATCAAGTTCTCTCGGTGACAGATATTTCGGGCTTCTACTCTGATCCGTAACAAAGATACAGGGATTCAAAGTGTCCTGATTTGCTTCGGGAAAAGGGAGTACAGCTGTGCTTTCTTGACACTACCGCGCCCTAAGATATTATTCTGTCCCTTAAAATTTGTTAGGTACGATAGCTTTATTTGTCTTGATTTGATTTTTGTTTGGCTGTGTCACTACTGTATTTTTAACAACTTAATGTTTTAGATTCTTCTTGGAGTTTATCTTCGTTTCATTTTAAAATGAAATACTATTATATGGGAATTGAATAGGAATGAACATTTGGTTTCTGAAATTTAACAGGTTTTTTTAATTTGTTGGCTACTAACACTTTTTATATCACACTTTTAATATACGTCCTTACTTTTTTGAACATGAACTACTTTTTAGTTATATTTAACAGGAAATAATTTTGATCGAAATTTTACCATAAAACTGTTTACACATTACAATTCTTGCTACTTTCAGGCGGCAGTTGTGGTGGTTTAATGGTGTTGACGAAATTTCCAATAAACGATAAATAAACTTGTCAACGTCAGAGGAGGGTCAGTTGGTGAAACGGGATCTCTCATTTTATTAGAGGTAACAAAATAATAATTAAGAGTTGGTTTCGACACAATATGCATCAATAATAAATCAGCCCCCGAAGTAAAATAATTTAAAGCGTGTTCAACATTTAAATCATGCGCTTAATATCACAACACAAAGGTAATTGCATTTTGCATAAGCTGCAATTAAGTTGTCCAAAACACTACTGTTTCCCTGCGTTAATTAAAATATTAAAGGGCATTTTTCGCTTTACCGCTTCAAGCCGAATTTTTAAGGGGATTTCTGTCAACTGCTTGCATTGGACATAGTATGAGTTTTATACATTGCACCGATTTTCCATCAGACTGGGTTTAATAAGAAAATTAATGTGACAGCATAAAAGCAAATACTTAGTATTTTTGAAGCTGAATACTTACGACCATGAAAACCGCTTCGAGCTCTGGGCCCTCATAAGTCCAATCCAAACGGGTTCAACCACATCGAGAACTTTTAGAAAATTTCGACTCGCATCAAATTGGAAGGAATTCTCCACTGAAATGTAAACCAAATGAAAAGGAAATTAAATGGTTTAATATTATTTATTTAATTACTAGAACACTACACGTTATCAAGGCAATGCACCCCACAAAGTATTTTTATAAAATTATGAACATTTTGGCACTTGTTCTATTACTCCTCGTAAGGGGTTACACAAAACTGAAACTTTCAAAGGATCACTATTTTTACCTTCGTTTATTACTTGTAAGTTTCAAAACAATTTTCGAGGTCCTACATCTAAAAATTGCACAAATTATTTGAGTTATAATAATTCCGCAACAGAAGAGAATATACCTGAACTATTTATTACCACTATGGACACGATGCATAAGGTTATCATCAATTTGATTTTTAAATACCGAAAATATGATATTATAAAACATTTAAACTTTTGGATATTGGAGAAAGGTTTACATAAACAGGGTGTTAACGCATGCCAAAATAATACGAGCGATATATCTCACCTAGGCAAACAAAAAATCGAATGGCACGAGAGAACCTCAATCGTTTTCGAGTTACAGGGTGATTCATAAATTCGTGATGCACATTATTATTTTATTTTTATCTTTGGATCCAATTAATGCAGCGAAATCAATCTCACGCCAAACAACTACGATCTTAATGTGCTTTCCACAAATGCTACCAGTGTTGATCTATCTCTACTACTGCAGGTACAGTCACTTGCGAAATTGAAAAAAATGCTCTAAAACTTCCTAAAATTCAAGTTGTCCCAATGTTTCTCCGAAATGTATGTAATTAATGAACCCCTTTTTTATTTTTATTCGATTGCCCATCTTGTTGCCTTCCATAACGTATTATTATTACACCAGACAGGATCTGATAATCCCGTAGGCCTAAACTCTAATATCTAAGGTCCAAGGCATTAGTTGACTCCTAGTGACGCGATATATTAAACAAAAACGGTTACTGAATACTAAAACTAATTGGGTAATGCCTAGCATTATTTTGATAACGCATTAACCCTAATCAAGTAGAATTGGAATAACTAAAATATTAACTTGCAAAATAGGAAAACTGCCAGGTGCGTTCAATTGATTTGACCAGGGCTGGAATAGGTTACTGTGCTATGGAATAGACTCTCCCCACGTTTATGCAATTAAAATTTTCAGATATTTTGGGAATTTGATAAAGTGACTCCAGCTGTGCAATAGTAGATTGAACAATTATAATACTCGCCAGCAGCCATTGTTCGAAAGGGCATCGCACAAAAGCAGATACTGTGCACGTTCCGACTACAAAATAGAACAAGCATCCAATGGGCGGCATAGTACCTCACTGTATCAGCTAAACTGCGTCGCTACAATTGTACCCCGTAGATCCCGGATTATAAGGGCTGGGTGAGTGGGTTCGCACCTAAGCCCCTATTAGAAGCAAAACCTAACCCGGCGCCCAGCCCTTTCTGCTTTATGAAACATAATCCCAGAGTTACGCGATTACGGGAAGTATCCTCGAGGGGGTAAAGAAATCCGCGTAATACAAACCTGTGACCAGATTAGCATGGTGGAATTGACAAACGGCATCTGCCTCGAACCATGAGATCTTGTCCCGGAAAAAGCGGTAGAACACAGTAAATCCTTCCTGTGGCAGTGTCCACGTATTGCTGATGTTAACCTGAAATTAAAAAAATTAAAAAAAAACTGTTTTAATTGAGATGAGAAAGTTCGCTGCTGCTTTTAATAATTCAGGAGGTCATCTACAGGAAGGGAATATCTGGGGTGCATTTGGGTCTGTCTCTGGAAGCATTCGCTGGACCGTGCAAAATATGTAGAGACACCGGCAGAGCTAAGGAATTAATTTTTAACTGCTGGGGCTGGGATGCATTGTAGTCTTGGTTACGTTCTGTGAAGCACTAAAGTTTTACCCCAGCACCCCAGAAGTCGAGAGTGATTAAAAAACGTTGTGCTCGCATGGAAGGCTTTTAATTATGAGATGCAGGGCTTAACCGAGTTCACACAGAATTTTTTAGCTCGGAAAATATGACTAAGTGGGGCACGTAAAATAATAATAAAAAAAACCATTTCGGGGCTTGCTGATCTCGGTCTCTATTCAGCCGTAATTGATAGTACCCTTGCGCAGAAAACCAATGAACCACAAACCCCTTCTCACAATTGGAGTGTACCTGCGATATTCCACAAAGGAAGCGGATAACTTTTTTGCTGTGGGTGAATACATGGGGCCTAACAATATTTGCGAATTAAAAGGGGGAATGTTTAAAAAATTCATTCGAAAAAATTGTAGGCTTAATGCGATTACTTCCGCCGGGTGCACTTTTCATTTTGTTAATTAATCCGTTGATGTAGCACGGCTTGATGCGGAAAAGCACCGAGTGTACTGCAGAAACTTGGGACTAAGGTTTGGGCGGTCAAAGGGGAAAACCAGATCTGGCAAAAAATTGTTTTGATTAAGTATTGCTGAATTCTATTGTTCATGTTACCTTAACCCCTGATAGCCACACAGGATGAAAATGCCAGAATCTGACGTTCTGACCATTACGAATAGGAGGAAGAGTATGCTAGAATGAGTTTTCCTCACCCCTAGCATTTTTTTTTGTGCACTAAACTAAAGAATAAGTTAAAACAATTCTACAACTGCTTTCGCAGTTAATATTTATCTTGGAGTAGAAGAGTATGTCCTAGTATTTTTTGCACCCTGCCCATTTTATACACAAGTTCAGGGTTATTTTATTTTCCTTATAAAATTAATAAAACAAAAATACATTGTTCGGGAAAAACACTCTACCAATTTTTCCATTTATCAATATTTTGAAAGATTTATCACGCAAAAGTAGTATGCACTTTGTAAAGACGGTCGTTCAGGTGTAATATGGAAAACTGAATAAAAGAAATACAAATTTATTATTCTTAGCAATAACAACTAACTAAAATTCACAGCTTCGATTCAATTGAAAGGGCAAAATAAATAGCACGCTTGTAAAATTAAAACAAAGAACATTTGTGGTGACGTTATTTAAGGATATCAGTATTTTGTAGGGAATCTTTTTCCATCAATTACAGCCCTGCAGCGACGATCCCTTGACGAAACCAGCCTCTGACAAAGTTCTGGAGTTGTCCACATTAAAAGCCGATGACCTTACAATGTTGCGGTGGACTTCATTCCACAAGTTCTTAATAGGATTAATAACAAATCAGGAGATTATGATGGCCATTCTAAAACTGGAATATTCTTTGATTCTATCCAAAGCTTCACTGACTTAGCCGTATGCTTGGGGTCATTATCGTGCTGAAATTCCCATTTTCCACTCTGCATGGGGAAGCATCATCTTTTCCAGGATTCCTCTGTACATCCAAAAACAATCCAGCGGCATCCACATAAAGTACACATTGAAGCGCTCAGTCATATCATCCAGAATTTACCGGCAATTCGAGAGAGTTTTGCAGGTTGCGTACATACCTGTTAGAGATAACATACATATGTATATGCAGATTGTTTCTTGAGCCACTGCACTATTTTACACAGCCTCTTTGATAGCTATAAGCTCCGCTTGAAAACAATTTGATTTTTCCTTCCGCAAAAATGTAGGCATTATGTATAATAGATATAATATAAGAAATTTGGCAACATGACTATATATGTATTTTGTCTTTTCCTGGTAGCAGGAGTTTCATCATAAAAGGATAAAAATGTCAAAATAGGAATGAAAGGGGAAGCGCTCTACAACAAGATATATTTATATTATAGGTTTACTCACGTTTGCCCATAAACCCACTTTTATCATCCATTTTCCGAAGACATTTGAAATTTGGTCGCGTATGGGAATGCCATTTTTAAGAGCTGTTCAGTTTTTAAAAGCCATAAAAGAGCGCATTGCAAAATGATGCTCACAACTCAATTTTACCCGGACCGCCCATTAAAATACTTCAACCCGAAATAGGGTGTCAGTTATACTGCTTTCACGACTCCTTTTTCTGTATTCCCTCTACTTAATCTAGAAAAGACAAAAAATTCAATCATTCCCATTTTGAATAAAGGCTGGAGGCCGGGTCGGTGCGCGTAAAAATCATTTGAATCCCGACATAGTCGACCAGGGTACGAAGCGGGGCGTACTCGTATTCATCCCGAGCCATAATAAGGATATCTGGGACGAAAGCGGCCTTCGAGACATTTGAACTGGTGTGCGGATATGATCCATAAAAAACTATACACAATCCAGAGGAAAATCTTGTCATTTGCTCAAATGTCCGGATATTGCAAAAAGCTGCAATTCCAGCCAGTGAGTACCGAAATTGGATTAAGCTGTGCCTACATGGGGGAAAGATTTTTATATTGCTAAGAAGGGTGGATTATTTCCGGGAAAAGCTGTTTGCTGCTTACGTCAACATATTTGGTGGAGGATTTATTCCCGGAGATTTTCTTCTAGATGAGTGCATTAAATGGGATCATCTATGTCGCTTACTTTGTGTTCCGGCAGGGATAAGACGGAGCGTACGCTTCGTCTTCCCTCTTCAGAGTGATTTTCTCCTTTTAGGTAATTACTTAAAGCGGAAATAAAAGGATCTGGCAGTATTTTTTTCTCCATTTATTTTTCCACGATGGTATCATCTTAGATTAAATCGGATTTAAGCTCTAAACGTGATGGTGAAAATGTTTGAAATACTTAAGACGAAAAGAAAGACCTACTCAGATTTTTGGCCAGTCAGTTTCACCAATTTGTTGTGCCATCATGAGGCGATTATTATGAACTTTTGACAATTATACAATTTGTACAAAAGATACTACAATGTTGTATAAGATACCTGAGCTATTATGAGCACGTTAGTGAAGCTGTCTATCTTTTATGTTGAAATAACTTATTTTCTGTTTTTAGAGTGCAATCTAAAAATAGCGAAAATTATTTTTATGATAACCAAATGATTTAAAAGATAAAACAAGTCAATTTATTTAGCTGGGAAAACCACAAAACAATAGGTATTTTACAAACACCATAAAACACATTCAATGCAGCCTTCTCTGTCGCGAAAATGGGCAAAATCACTGTGATTTAAGTGATTTAGGAACTACGTGCCAGCTACTGAAAAAAATGATTCCAGGACATAGACAATATTTCTTTACAAAAAGTCAGAAAAAGTTATTAAGTTGGCACATGGATTCAAACCCGATATTGCAGAGCCGTAGTAGACAATAAGTCCAAAGTCCAAGATGTTTATTGACAACGCTTACTGAGCACATACATGTACCTACCATTGATTTGATTCCGCTAAGTCATCCAAAATTTTGACAATACTGCCAGTTGCTGTTGCTTAATTGCAAGAATAAATAAGCCTAAATAATGGTCCGTTAGGAAAAAAAATGTTTAATTTCAGATTTTAACCGTTATTGTTACATACAATCTACTGGCAGTTGAATTTACGTGTTAAACTGAAAAACCGTTTGCGTTTGTTGTTAATATAAACTTTCCTAAAATCTACACACTCATAACAATATGTCATAATAGTCACTTCTCTGTTAAAAATTATTTAAATTCCAAAAATCGAAATTGCGAATTGGAGTAGAGTAGTTTGTTTGGCTTCAACCACAATGGCAATAGACCTTTGTCCTATTCCTCCAGATACAACATAAGCTTTTCCAATATTCGAACTTTGGGTGATAACAAGCTCTACGAAGGTTACAATTTGGCCCATTCCGCGGGCAGGATATTTCAACGTCAAGTTGATATCTTGAGGGGTTGGCCATTGGCGACCTCCATGTCCTATGGCCACAAGCCTATCACCTGTACAAAAGCACCGTCAAGATTAGTAATTCTAATCTAAATCTCAAAATTATTTGTTACCGCTTCTCCGGATGCCCAAAGTATATCGACGCTCATAGTTCTGTTCATCGCTGACACTTTTATCATAGTGTATATCTAAATTATCTAAACTGTCTATTGGAAAGTCCACTTTCGAGATGTCGTCCAGAATCTGTATTTCTACAACTTCGCGTGGTGCACCTATAGCGGTATAAAAAAGTGCAAGAAGTACAAAGAAATGCAACATTTCGAATACTTTGCTTTTTACCGATCCGTTTCACACCTCAAACTACTTCCCAAGGTAAAGTAAAAGTGCCTTTATAGGTTCGTTTGAGCAGATAAAAATAAAAGCAGATAAGCACGTTGAGATAACATGTTTGCACATGGATAAGACAAAAATTGCTAACCTTAACATTTTTCTATGTAGCACTGATCTTGATAAAATATATATTTACTTTCGATTTTATTGCCGGAGTGCACAGCATGGAATTTTTGGACATTGTGTAGGTATATTGACTGACTGGCAGAGCAACGAAAACAAACTAAGTTACTTGATCGTCTGATAATAAATGCTTATGCGCAAAAGAGGGTTCATTATCACTATATCCTTATCAATAAAATAAACACTCCAATTAAACCCCAATTATTTTGTCTTTTTCGCCTGCTTATCATAACACCCATTGCAATGTGATCTCCCCTGTGATCTAAATATGCCTTTAGTTAATGTGCATTTCCAGAACACAAGTAGACGGTGCGACGTTAACTTCTGCTTCGGTCCTTTTGGTTTCAAACCACTCAGTCGCGAATTTTGCTTTAAATTCTGAATAGAATTTTTTGTGACTATAAAAACAACCGTATAAAAGAGGTTTTAGTAAAATTTAAGGAACAAACTGGCTTTCTCTTAGAATATAAGAAAAGAGAGGACCAGCTCTAACCATTGAGAACATTAATACTTCAAAGTGTCAGTTTGACATTCAAAAGGCAACTTTCCTTACCCAGCAAACACGAAAAACTATTTTGGGTCATGATTTGTTTCTTTTGGTTTTAATAATAGATTAGAGAGAGAGAGAAATCAGTGACCCCTAAAACTCCCATACACCATTTTTTGTAGGAATTAAATGGAGCTTACATGTCAGAGTCTGCCACCCAGAAATCGTTATTTTTCACATACTATTGGATAAGTAGGTACTTTTTGCGTGAAAGCGCTACAAATAAATAAATATTTTAAATATCAAGCTATTAACAGGTGTCTCGGTCACGTCGTTACTTTTCACAAAACTTTTCATGCCTTATAAAGTATTGGCGGGAAAGGACATTTCTTATCTACATTAAACAGTTTTAATTATGAATTAATTTAAAGATAAAATTCTTTATGGTAAAAATCACAATATCTTAAATTATTAAATACTTATTATTACGTATCTACTAAAGAGAGATACATATATTCAATTCTATAAAATTCTTTCCTACATGGCTTTGTTATATCTCTGACGGATTAGACAGAATATCCATGAGAGCTTGCGAACGGAAAATTGTTTTCCCGATTTGAGTCACAAATCCCGTCCATGTTCACCGCTTATAAGCGATAGGAAAATTTACAATACATATAAGCCTTCCTCAATAAATGAAGATCATAAAAGTGAAAACCGCATCCAAATCCGTTCAGTTGCCAACAAGCGTCGGGAATTTCTCCTTATATGGTTCCGTGTCACTTTCCCAACTGAAATTTCCCAGTCGTTTTCCAAACAAACAATTTTCCCGATTGAAATTTGGCAGTTGCAGAATTTCTTCTGACTGAAATTTGCCTTGTACAAAATGTCTCTACAAACTGAATATTATCGGGAAAGTCGGGAAAAGAGTTTGTCGGAAAAAATGTTTTTCGGGAAAAGAGATGTCGAGAAAATTGTTTATCGGGAAAAAATATTCAACGATTTGAATGAAAGATTTTTTTTATTTCGCAGTTTTAGTCACAGTTTGCCAGTGTCACACCAAAAATATTTCTTTAATTTTCAATTCGGAAACAAATTGAAAAATGTCATGACCGGCGTCAGAACTTATCGTGTTAATTATACTAAAACAGTTTTCACTGAAAGTACTTCCTCAGCGTTACTTTCACAAATATTTTCCAAAATCAGATCTCGTCTTCCATTTTTTTTACAATTTCATTTCACGCCTGCCTTTGCGTTCATGAAACCGTCCTCTTGCGACAGCCGACATTTCATTACAAGCGGTGTTAAAGTGTAGGAACGACACGGCTGTGAGGCACGACCAGACGGACAGACATGACACCTCGCATTTTTCTCCATCCGCTAAAAAATCGGAACCACTTTTCATAAAAATTGGTTTTAAGTTCATTCAAGAGCATTTCACTGTATCTGTCCGCTTGATTGATTGCCAATTATTGTTATCGGGGGGTCAAAGCCGCATTATATAATATTAACCGTTGACTTCCGTGCGCAACAGTGTTACGCCCCCAGCACGCAATTCAGAAATAATCCCCTTTTTCGCAGCCAAAGTAAATGAGATTTATTGAATTAAGATTGGATATTAATCAAGTGATTGCTAGCCTCATTACCGACGTCGGAGCCATGCGCAGATGCCCGACTGGCTCCGTAATTGGAATTTGTTTTATAGGACCCCATCCCTAGTGGATTATGTGCTACCAGAAATAAAAACACCCATAAAATCTGGTTGACTTCCTGTCGTTTGGGAGCGTCGCGTCGCCGTCGTTCTACGCCCCCGTAGCCTATGCGACGAGCGCGATATTATCTTAACAAAACGAAAAATGTGTTCTCCCCAGAGGGGGGTGGATTATTGCGAATAACGGCGATCCCCTGAACTTAATGGCAATAACTCTGGAGGACAAGCTGTCTTTTGATTGATAACCTTGACGTGCACTTATAAACAAGAATGAAATTCGCACTCACGGGCACGAGCGTCGCGCGTTCGTCGCTATGCTGAAAAAACTGGAAGGCACATTCGAGACTGTTGTTTGCAGACAGGAACGTGTGCCCGTGTTGGGTTATTTGTGCGAACATTAAACTTTCAAATGCCCCATTTTCGCTAGAAATTCAAATTGCGGACAAGAGGGCACTATTAGGAGTGAGAAGTCACTAGACAAGGGGAACTCCCGTGGTGGGGCCTCAACTCCCCATAGAAATCATATCCAGTACCGTTACGACACTCGTACATATTTCTTGAGACAGAAACGTACCTTTTATTTGGTGTTCGTTTCGCCCAAACGCAATCAGTGGTTTATTGGTGAGCCGAGACATGATCAGAAATTTTGATCAGGTCCTGGCAACCTTTTCGATTCATGTTTGGTCCATGAACGAGAGCTAGGACGTGCTCTTTCTGGGGGAATTGAATTTTCTATGCATAAGCGGCGATAAAGTGCGGTGAAAATTTACTCCTTAAATTTTGAATAAGCTTGTGCGATAGAGATACGAGGCAGATGGCTTCGCTGCGGAATACAGGATGAAATAAATACTAGGATAGGCCACGGTTTCGTTGGTATTTATTTCGGGGCCACTCAAAGACTTTGCTCTGAAAGGGTTCTTGAGGTTCGAGTAAAACCATCACCAGGCAGCTTTGAGGAACCACTGGCTTCCTGCCAAGATTCCTTGGAATTGGAGATTTTCTGCAGGTAAAAATGAGTGAATGCTTCCAAGGTAATTGTAAGTCATTTCAGCTGCTACAAGTTCGATGCAGGTATCCACCGACCTACATACATGTATTTTGGCTAGAGTAGCCTGCCTTAGATTTCTCGAACGAAAGCAAGGACGGTCTTATTTGGCGCTTGCAACTGCTGCATTTTGGGATTGATTTTGTTTTACTAAATAAGTTATCGATTGGCATGCCGCAAGCTCTTTATGAATTTAAGACAAAAGTGAATGCAGTGGTTGTATCAAATTTATTCAAACGAGCCTCGCCCCAAATTTTGTTGCAACATATGCACCACAGAAAACTATCGATAAATGCACCATCCGATTGAAACAATGAAAGATAAAGTACAATAGGGTAATAAAAATTTATAATTTCGGAAGGATGGTTTCTAAGTGAAAGCTGCAAAACTTCAAACCCCCTTTGATGTATTACTGTGGTTTAGTGTGGACGAAAATTAAAAGTTGAAAGAGCTTTAATTATGAAAAGGTGACCTTCTCCTAACTGGGGTAAAAAAAAATCGATTTTTTTTTACGGAAAAATGTTTCTTAATAAGTATGTCTAGAATCATGTCCTAAAATTTTACGAAAACAAAAATATGGTTTTCGAGTTATAGTGCTATATATTTTTAGAGAAAAAACGGTGACGCAGCTGTCGCCCAAGCACGCTGTTTGGGACGCCGGAAGAAATTCAATTCAGTTATATTTTACGTGGCCACTTGAACGTATCGATAGTTTTTTTCTAGAAATTTCGAGAAAAGGCCGGGAACTCAAAAGAATTTTACATCAAAAACTCCAAAAAGAAATTTCCGTCGAAACCGGCACACGACACTTTCAGCTGGTGTAGTCGATCTAAAATCAAACGCATTTTTCTCGACTTCATTTTTTCAATCGTAATTCCACGATATCTCTTGAACCGCTCCACCGATTTTCATAAACCTTGGCTCATTTTGTTCAAAATTGTGCAAAAATCTAACAGGATATAAGACAAAAACCAAGTAGGGTTTTTTTACAGCACTTTTTGAAAAAAAAAATTTCGAAAAATTCTCGATTTTTGACATCAAATGGCTGCCATTTTTTTCTAATCGACCAATTGTTTAGATCCTAGTTAGATCTATAGATTTTTATGTCTAATTTAAGTGGTTTTTTGAGTTTTCTGTTTCAGATGATTGGGCGAGCCGTAATCACGGAATTACGGAAAAAGGCCGATTTTTTTGGCGCCCTCTGGCGGCGACGGGTGATCGAAAAATTAAAAAATAAAAAAATAATTTCTAGTTTTTGTTAAAGACTTCCAAATAAAAAAAGATTCAAGGTCATATTTTGTTTTGTTTTCTTGTAAAAAAATCCCAAACTTTTGCTTTTTTTTTTAATTCAGTTAGGAGAAGGTCGCCTTAAGGTGTGTGTTGTCACATAATCACCTTTCTTTGAGGGTCTTTTTAGTTGTGAGCGCATGCTTCTCCGAATTAGGGATATCTGGATGTCGATACCCCATGTCTGTCCCGGGAATTATGTGACTAGACTAGAAACTAGAAAGATGATCCCTCTTCAGCATTGACCCATGTGGCTACGTTAATGAACAGGTTATATATGATACCAACATATTTGCATAAAACTGATTCCTTCGTAGGTACATTGCACTTACTGCAAATTAATTTGTAATGAATGTCGTTAAGTAATCGGAGAAAGTAATTTCCCTTTTCTTGCTAACAAAGTCATCGATTGGAGTTGGTAAACTTTTTATGAATTTCAGGCACAATCGATTTCATTCAAACCTGCGAAGGAATTTCGAAAAGTTGCCGTAAAACAAGTGAAATGCCTTCCAGTGAATGTAATTACGTCGAGCAAATTCGACCTCCCGGCGGCAGCTTGAAGAAACTGTCTAGCTCCTGCTTGAATAAATTATTCAACTTTCGAGGCGCCTCTGGCGTATTTTTTTCAGAAATTTTGCCGCCAATAACCGACTAAGGAGGCTTAGAATAATGGGCCTGGTTCCCCACAAGAGCCACCCCAGCCATTTTACGCTTCGTTCTGTGGGCCGCCTACGACACCCCTAATTTTCGTTCTTTTCCCTTCGAGTTCAGCTCCTTTTTATTCATTCAACCGGGGCTCCCCATTGTGGCGCTGGCATGTCGCCTTTTCACAAGGCTTATCAAAGGGCCCAGCTTGGGAGCGGGGTCTACAATGCTTTCATCGAGCTTACCTCGCTCCTTTGCTAATTTTCATACGCGGGGGCGGGCAGGCGGCATTCTCGAAGGGCTGCTGCCCACGTGCCGTGTCATGGAGCCGTACTGGCAAGTGCGGCGTGGAATCTGGCCGTGGTACGGAGAGCTGGCAAAAACATTGCACCAAGATGACATAATGCATTTATAATGCCACAGACCTCGGCAGCTCGCATCCGCCCACTCCTCTGTGTAATCCGCTTTGAATTTTTTCACAATCCCGCGGCACTCCAGACAATGGTTCATTAATTTCTAAGGGCATGGGGGCTTTCGAACAAATGTACGACGAAGCACGTGCTCCTGCAGCTCGGGGCTGTTAATTACCGCCTCTCACTTGTGCACACCCTCTGAAGTCGCCTTAGCGCGACCCGATCGTCGATGCATCGGGTGGAATTGACTGCTGACGACAGCGTCATTGCGCGATTAATTTAGAAAATTCTTTTGAGACGATACGATACTGTTCCTGATTGTGTTTCCTGGAGCGTGCGCTTCTTCCGGGTGAGAATGATGCTTAAGATAGCGTTCAAAAGCAGCGACGCTGCGGGCCATTAGAGCTAACGCCATTTGTAAGGAAAGCGGATTACACGGGTTAATTCTTTTTGCCGCATTGACTGATGGAATGAATAAATCTACGTAAGCGGGATGTTGAGCAAAGGTACATAGACAAATGGCACAACTTGAGTCGATAACAGAAATCGTTTTGCACAGATAATGCTGCACATTGATTGCCGTAGGACGTTTTTTACATCTCCGACTTCGAAAGGAGGTTATCAGTTCTATGCGATGGGACAATTCTGACCCCGGATTCAGATTCCATGCAAAAAATTACTTCGGAAATGACCCTCAGCTTGTTAACAACAAAACGATGTTGGCCTATGTTATTATTAAGGAGAAGACAAGGTCTGCTAGAAGTGCCTTAACTTATTTTCACGTGTAGAATCTGCAACCTCTCGACTGTGAGGGATTGGAGGGCGAAAATTACAGATTTTTTTAATATTTTTGTTACTTGTATGCTAAACCCAGCCCGCATGTCAAATTTCCAGATTTAAGTCTGTTAGAAGTATCTTATCTTTTTAATGGTCGGTAAGTGAGTGAAATAGTTTGAAACTTGTAATTTGGAAGCTTTGTTTAGTACGTTAAGCACTCTCGGTTACAGAAATTTCAGCGTTTTACTCTTATCCGTAACGAAGATACAGGGGAATTCAAAGTGCCCTGAGTTGCTTCGGACTAGACAGATATCTTTAATTTTGTTTGCTTATTCTCTTATACCAATTCCACCTGCACCTGAATAGATTTTAGCTTATGAAGTGTACGAGTATATACAATTAATAACATTAACAAAATTATCAACAAGTCCCATTTTTTCGTTATAGAACAGATTGGTGAGGTGTCATCCGATTGTTTCATGATGTTAGAAGGGTTCTATTTGATACTTGAAATTTTTACTATTATTATTTTCAGAGAAATTAGTGGCAAAAATAGCATCTGACTGATTTAACAGAGTTTTTATTATACACATACATGCATACTCCAAGAGCCAAGAACAGCATTGATTAATACAATTTATAATTAATAATAAACGTGCAAAAAGTGACAACATATTATCGACCCTTTTATTTTATTTTCCATTATTTTCCATAGCAATGTTTTGTAGGTTAGGTACAATACAAAAGCGCAATTTTAATCAATCAATATATACTCCCTGAATTGCTTTTGCGAAGTTTCAGTGCTATAAATTTATTTTTTTATTATTTTATTCATTGATAATAATTTACATATCTCAACGAAAGCATCAATTGCACTTTGCATTTCACAACTTTATTTTCCAATAAGCCAACACGTAGAGGAACAGTTCTGCTTCTATAGCGCAGTGTATGAACTACTCCGGCAGCCATTGCAATATTCAGGGAATAATTGAATGAGCGAAACAAAAATTGACGATCCGCCAATTACTCCGGAAAAAGTTTCATGGCAGGCAATAAGGTTGCATAACCCACACGTACTCCCGCACTTCAATTTCCAGCTCACATTTTTGAGTAACCTTAATAGTCGGAATAACAGTGGCTATAAAAAAAAGTGAATTCCATTAATAGCACCAGGACCATACACCAATTCACTTTGATCGCTCTTCTCAGTGTCATTAGAACTCCATCCAGGTGGGCATCCATGCTGACGCCGCAATACGCCAGCCCAGGACACGGTGTAATATAATTAAATCGTGAACAGCCATATGCGGGCTCAGCCGGATTTCACAGACACAACTCGCAGTAGCAATAGCAAGGAATCAAAGAGGGGTGGGGGATGAACATTTCAGGAAACAAGGATTGCAACAAAGGTAGCAAGAACAAAAACCGAAAAAAGAACAACGAAAACCAGGCGGAGAACACGGTTGCCCCATTTTTAGACAATTTTCAGCACCTGAGGGCCTCGGGGGGTACTCATATTACAAGTGCGCTGTTTTTCTTTTCCACGCCAACAGGTAGAGCTGAGGTGGGCCGTACACACAGGGTTCTGGATTCGAAGTGATGTCTTCTGTTCCAGTACATTTTCGCAGGAACA
This sequence comes from Neoitamus cyanurus, assembly GCA_947538895.1. Taxonomy (NCBI): domain Eukaryota; kingdom Metazoa; phylum Arthropoda; class Insecta; order Diptera; family Asilidae; genus Neoitamus; species Neoitamus cyanurus. Next base: position 38,721,972 of record OX384543.1, read on the forward strand.
TTCAGAACGGATGAGATGGCGCCAACAACAATTATTCGGAGTTTCGTGCGATGTCTTTTTCAATGCCCATCTGATTCTATCACGTGCCGCATTTGTATCCCCACTTTACTCCTGCAGATCCCTCAAGGAGCTGCCAGCACCTGAAAATTTTACGAGAGGCGAATAGTGCCATTCCCGGAGCTATTGATTATCCGGGAAGTGTGTCTTTCCGAAAGAATTTCTCCCGAGTGAAGACAAAGCGAACTGATGGAAGATAAATGCTCGTGATGTATCCATCTCCATCCGGCTCCGGAGGCGTCACGACGCTAATCCTGCCCGGACACCGGAATGACTTACAGCAACGTCTAATTTGCTGCGTAGGATCTCAGGTGGGTAGCTCCGCTCATAAAGTGTCTCACATTTCGTCTTGTTTGCGTAAGAATTAGGGGGCGCTGTTATTTGATGAATTCTCAAAAGATCCCAGGGCAAGGTTCGTTGTTAAGGCGGCGGCGTCCGAGCAATTCCCTTGCGTAATGAAATCCGGGTTCCAGGGCGACGTCTTATTATGAAGCATTTGTTCCTATCACTTCCACTGTTGATGCCTTTAATTAGTCTTAGGCACCGGCGGAGCCTTGCCGCCCCTCGCGACCTGATAGAAAAGATTCTTGCTGTTGTTAAGGCTCTTAAGTTCATTAGACATCTCCAATATCCTGCTGGTTTAATTACAAATATCTGTGGCCCGACAGAAACTTGTCATGTCCACAATTCAGTGAAGATTGGTTTACAAGAATTCTTCTCGATTGAATCTCCCCTTTCTATGGATTACATCAAAAATGATGCGAAATATTTTCCGGAGCCCATCACAATTTTCTGGCACGTATGCCCGTCACATTACAAGAAGAGAATTTTTTTTCTTGGAATTCCGTAAGCATTCAATGTGAGTCACACGGGATTGCTTGTCGTCAGCATTCATTCAAAATTCCAACACTTGACGAAGGGACTTCAAACATAAGATGCCGAATTCCTTGCAGAGTTCGACTTCATCTTTGCGATGCCTTTGAATGTGAACTGAGTGTGTGGACTCAATATAATCTCCCTATGGGCGTGAAATGGAATTGAAGATAAATCGAGGGATTTCTGCAGGTACGGCCCTGTCGGGCATGTTGTCGGGGTTTTTAGACGGTAAGGAGAGTCCATACTTGCTAATTTTAATTTAAATCAACATTGAGGTTTTGTGGACTCACCTCGTCAATAATGCGTTTAAATTAAATTAACAAGCAAAAGGATAACAAAGTCGAAAAATGGCAACTCCCTTGATTGGCTTTTGATCGTCCCAGGCGGATTCAAGTTACCCTTTGATCTTGAAGAGCAGAAAGATTAAAGACAACATTAGGGCTTCATCATAAGGAATCTCATGAAAAGATTGGATTTCATTGTTTTTGCTTCCAACGTCCACAAATTCAATTCATTTAAATTTTTACACAAAATGTACCTACTATGAAAAATTGAAATGTCTGTTCCATAACTTTCGTAGAGCTGAATCGATTTCCATTATTTATTGCCCCTGCCCCTGTTTTATTAGAACTTCGAATTTTTTATTAGGGGGGGGGTTACACATAATCTTACAAAAATTGATAAGAAGTATAAAATAGGACTATTAAAAGGTATACATACATTAGCGCCAGTGATTATGAAAGTGGTCTTAGACATATTTTAAGTATATGAAGTAGTATGAGGAAATATTGTTTTTAAAGCTTGAAATGACTTAGACTATTTTCAAAACAACTGAATGTTTTAAGTCCAGTAAAATCGTCGAAACAAGGGGCTAGGTTAATGTTAAATTGGCGTCGGGGTAGGGAGTGTCAACAGAAACAAGAGATGGCCGCCATCTTGGGGTTAAGGTCAATTATCTCAGTAAATAGTGGTTTTACGTAAATGATGATTATTAAAAAATATAGTTTAGTACATTATTCGTAACAATTTTTGTTTGAACATTTCTTCAAAATGGAACTGGAAGTTTCGTCATATCTATATTATTCGCCTCCGATTGATGGTTACGTCGTAAAATAGAAAAAAAAACATTTCCTTTGGTGGACGGACACTCTTTGTGGAATACGAGGGGGGAAACTTAAATCGAGTATTCCGGTAGCACTCCCTACCTACCATTAAAATTGCACTAGACTCCGATTTAAAGTAAAGTTCGATGTACTATTCGAATGAACGGATCTATTAAGCAGTAATGAAATTTGTTAGAAATAAAAAGTTTAAAACAAAAATATTCATTTACATTTTATAATTTTCTTCTCTTCACAGAAATGGGATTTTGAGTTTTTAGTGATTTAAAATATTCTTGACAATGGGGGGATGTAGGGTCCATCAATCCAAAGCAATCCAGCAAATATTTTCGTAAACATTATGTACATGACACAAAAACAGGTTGTTATAATCGCTTTAAAAAATTTGTTGAAGTTTAATTAAATAATTTCAAACCATTTTTCTGTAGTAATGTAGAAAGTGCCAACAATTATTTTATTTATTACACAATAGTGTTTCTTTTTGAATAGTGAAATATCTATAAGAATTTTTGTGGACTATGTAAAATATATTACTGAAATACTTGATATGATTTTTTTGGCATTTTCCAATCTTGCTTTTTAAACCTTCCGACAAATTTGACTACGAGCCGCCACTGAAAAAAATCCCATAAACCAAAAGATACATAAGCACGTTACAATGAATATGAATATTTCATTATTATCTAAAATATATTTTTCCTCAAACTAGCGTGGAAAAGTGCACTTTTCGGCGCCTGTTGCCAGTGAGCAACACGAGCCATTTCCCGCTCGATGACGTGCGTACGTATGTGGTACGTATATGAACACGTTTACTCAATAGTGAGTAAAAGTGACAAGCAGCGTGAGAATAGAAGGAGATTTCCTATTAGTTACTCCAACACAAAACGCCATCTGCGGTGACAGTTGCGAGCTAAATATCTCGTCAATTGTCAGCACGGTAAACTTCACTGCTCATTTTCTCGCGAATTTGAGGAAAAAGAGTATGTGTAACTCTCAGTTTGATGAAAATGTTATCAGTGGTAGTCGACATTATTTTGACCATTAATGTATACATAAGTTGTGAAAGCCTTGTTGGGGTTTTGGTAACTGATTTAAGCGTGTTATATCTTCTTCGTCTTAGTTTATTGAAATAAATTGTAAAATGCTTTGTTTTGTATAAAACCCAAAGTGCTTCTAGTTTTTTCCTAGTGATTCCCGGTTGGCTTCACACCCTGAAGAAAATTGTTCAAAAAGTTCATGGGCTTCCCGTGGCCCTGCTACTCTTCTAGCAAACCTTTTTACATCGTTATTTTGTACAACTTTACTGGGATAAAGCACTTCCTGGAGCGCAGCTAACAAACTTAAAGTGATATCCAGAAACAACAAATCTCTGAAACTGCAGCAGCGCCTTCGTTAAATTGGAACACCTCATTTATACTCAAGGACTGATTAATGAAGTACAAGCGTCGTAACGTAATAATGAAATTCTTCCGAATTTTTTATCCGCCTTAGATTATTCCCCACCCTCCTGACTGAATGTTATTGCCAAAAGTAGCTCACCACTTTTATATAATTAAATCGTGGAAGTTTTGATTGAAAAAGAAATCTGGCGCGCGGCTCCGTATCAAGCCCAGAAATTGTCTTTTTGTGCGTTCTCTCGATTTAAGATCGCCCTGCGGTGGCAGGTGATTAAATCAGGTGAAACCGCTCATAAATATTAAAGAGGGAGCTTCCAAGGGCCGTGCTATCACGGTACTTTGAAATAATGAAAAAATATTCGCATTCCAGATACCCTAACGAAAGGTAATTTTCATTTTTTCAATATTCGGGAAATGCAAATGGTCAGGGACGGTGGCGGTGGCGGTGGCGCGTCGAATACTGAAATACCTGCGAGGCCAACCGAGTGCAGGAGGAACAGAATTTTCATATCATGAATTTGCGATAGGAAAGATCCAGGAGAAATATTAGCTTCAGCGGCCCCGAAATTTATGGTAATTTCGCTAATGATATTTCTGGAAAATCTTAGGAAATGATTCATTGCTGCGGGCGGCTTACGTAAAAGTTTGTGTAGTAGGTACCGCCCGCGCTTCATGGGTTGTTTTTATTTGGTCTACTGAGTAGCAAGGAAGACGAAAAGCGCTGTCAATTTCCCGGAGTGTTCCACGACCCTTTTTCGGCCCATCATCCGACAGGAGCTTTTCGTTCCAATTAATTTAAAAATTTCCAGTTTTAGCCGCTAAGTGCCTACCTCGGTTGCTTAGCCCATGGGCTCATATTTTACTGAAATTTGACATTAAATCGATGGGACGGTGCGGGGGCTAATAGGCGGGGACGTCTATTCGGTTAGAAAGATTGGAAATGGGGAAAGCATGTATCACCCGATGTGACATGGGGAGGTATCAATTACGAACTTGAAATTGCCTTTCTGCTCAAATTGAGCACTTTGGAAAGCGCTCTAAATTACACTCTTGTCCTTACAGAGGTATAGCGAATGTCGAGGCATACCCACTTGGGCCTTCTATTCCGTTGGCGTATAACTGTGTACTTTGGGTGGTAGTTATTGACATAGCACTCCCCGCACAAATGCGGCAAATCCGTAGAGTACTTTCCAAAATTCATGAAGAGTTCTCATGCCTGATAAGACGCATCTTTTGCACTAAAAAGTATAAATATAAAAAATATCGCAATGTAAAGCAAATCATATCACTGAGCAAGATATGGTAAACAGTTATTTGAATATTCCATGTTTTGTATTCAGATTTCTTTAAAATTCCACAAATGCTTTTCTACGTGTAAATTCGTATATTGTTTCTCTACCTGGACGTGTTGTACCTCTATGGAAAGGCAATAAGATGGGTAATTCAATAAAAGTAAAAAAGAGGAGCATTAATTACATGAATTTCGGAGAATAATTGGGAAAAACATGAAATTTAGGAAGTTTTAGAGCTTGTTTTCAATTTCAAAAGTGATTGTACCTCTAGTGGTAGATGTAGATCAACATTGGTGGTACTTTTAGAAAATACGCTAAGATAGTAATTGAGTTTGATTTCGCTTCGTTTAGTAAATCAAAAAATAAAATCCCGAATTTATGAATCACCCTGTAACTCGAAAACCACGCTTCGAATACTGCTCAATATGAGGCCCCTACATCTTCTGGTTCGAAGCTTTAAATCATTTTAATGAAATAAAGAGGAACTTTAAAATTATGAAGTTTATAGACAAAGCTGGCATGCCAAATGGAGTGTCGGCAGCTTTCTCTATGTGAAAAGTAAAGAGAAATTAATAAAGCAAAAGCGGACTACATAACTGATATTTTACGAATTTTTAAAACAATTTTACTAATACATACATATGATAATATACCGGAAACCAAACCTCACAACTAGAGCTTATACCTAAAAAAAGGATAAGAGAACTCGCAGAACACTCCTAGTTGTCAAACTCCCCCTTCTAAGAAGTGCAACTAATCCATGGAGTACTCCTCGAAATAAATACATGAACGACCCTCATGCCCGCACTATCGTCTGCACAGAACCCGATAAGACGCCACTTATAGTGGAAGGAAACGCGATTATTGGCGCACTTGGGCAAATCAGAAAAGCAAATAGGACTCTATTGGGTGCCCCAAGCCACGGTGGTGGGGCAAATAGTGCTTTAGTCAATTTCGATAAAAGCTTCCATTTGTTTCAGACCCGTTTATCAATTTTTCATAGATGAAGCCATGCGGGCTTCGACTCCGAGTATTGATGAGCGTCGTCTATTCCTGGCACTCCTGGAAAAACGAAAGTACACCCTCAGGCCTGTGGTACGTCCTGTGCCGATGTAATTCGCCTTTGACGTGCCCTAGCCCTCTTCTACCTGAAATGTATGTCAATTGGATTTGCGGTTCTATTTCCCCCCAACGGGGTGTTTGCATCTGCAGCGGGGGCGAGTCCGATGTAGAGGAGAAGACGAAGCGCACACTACACCTCCACTTCGACTATTCATTAGGCTAATTGCAAACACTGTAAACTAAACGCTGAACGATTTCATTATGCGGAATTAGCCCCGGTTCATAAGGCGAATTGCAAAGATGTCAAGGACTGTTCTTCCGCTCTTCATGCAAATTAAACCTGGCAATCGGTGGTGTCATGCCCAGCACTGGGAATACACAAATGGAAATTCAGCTCCCAGCGGTCACTTTGGAACTGTAGTAAAGACGCCTCCCCCGTCTTCGTTGTGATACCTGTACTCAGGCAGTTCTCCTTGCTTAATCGTCATCATGTTGTTGAGCTAATTGTGTCAACTCAATAACGCGTTAATCATTCAGCGGTTTGTATGGCGCTTTAATAATAATTGATGAATTGGATCTAATAAGGGAATAGCTTGATGGATTGTTCCATTCGGCAATCCCTTAAGTATGTGATAATGACCGTCTGTTTAATCGGTCATTCACCGCTTAATTTGTTCAAACGAGCTTGCGAGGAGTTGATAATAAGCGTCTAATGCGATTACACCTTTCGAGTGGCAGGGGCCTCACTGCTTCAGTGTTTGTTTAAAAATTAATTCCGATTGATCATAATTTTCTTCTCATTATATGGAAATAGTTGGATAAAGCTGGAAGTACGGTGTAAGTAAGTAACGGTGCCCTTCGCCGTAGTGTTAATTATAGTAGGAAAAGCCATAACTTCAGGGACCCCCAAATTCTTGGTTGTTTCTTTTTACATTAAAAAAAAACTCTTTGAGTAGGAGCATAACATTGGGCTCAAATAGAGGCTGAAAACCTCTACTTTCAGACTAAAATATAGGTTAACTTTTACAACCCTCCTCAGAACGCCAGAAGTTTGTAGGGAAGGCGAAGGATCAGGAAGGGGGAGCAACCCATGCTATTAAGGTTTTTCAGACATAATGAACCTTTCCTGAAAATATTGTCCACCAACTCGATACACTCTATCTTTTTAAGGTTATGACTTTGGCAGTCTATGTCCGTACATATGTGTGCATGGATTTTCATCTGCTTCTTTTAGTTTAGTTTGAAAGGGGGCGTTCAGGCTTGTAAAAGCCTATCGTTCACCGCGACCACTAGGATCTATTGTGAATCCCCATCAATATTTTATCCCAAATTTAGCCTCTTATAGAGGCCTAGGATTTTATTGGGAGTCATTTTCCAAACCTGTTCAGGTGTTGGAAAGGCATCCTCTAATTGAGTTAGTCGGAGCCTAGCTAGGGCTGTACAGTGACATAGGATGTGCACCGCTGTCTCTGGGGCTTCCACACAGTAGCGACAGGTGTCAGAGTCAGCTTTCCTAATCTTTTTAAGGTGGTACCTTAAGGAACAATGTCCAGTGAAGAGCCCAGTAATAGTTCTGAGCTCCTGTTTGTTTAAGTGGAGGAGTTTCTCGATCTTTTCTTCGTAGCTCCCAAATTAAATATCTGATTTAGACAAATGAGAGTTCGTTACAATCGTCTCAATCCTCCGAGTGACATAGGCTGTATTGCGTTACAAAAAAAGAAGCCAAATGGCGGCCACCATAAGTCAAATTGTCTGACAATAAAAAAAATTTTAACCTATTATTATTAATAAGGATATCAATGAAAGCGTTGGGCGAGCACAATACGGTAAACTATGTGACGTCATTCTAACTCCAATATGGCCTTTGTCCCAAGATGGCGGATTACGTCTACAGCATTATTAAGGACTATGTCAATATTAGCTTTCGTGTATTATTGATGTCCTGTGGGGTGTTCTTGTTTTTACGATTCACCTTAACTTTACTCCACAGTTAAATTCGTTAATCAAAATGCAAATTTTTCAAATCTTTTCAAGTGGCTTTGTTCCTTGTCTAAAAACATATATGGGAAGTAATCTGCAGTATACATGCCTATAATTCAATCATTGTAATTTGTTACTGAGATAGCCCAGATAATGTAGAAAAACTCTGCCAATCGCCGCATTAACACAATGCGTTGCGGAAAGCGTGCTAAGTGAGTTAATACACGGTCTGGACATGTGTTGGGCAACTGGAACACCGCCACGTTCCTAATAATTAGGAAATTGTTGTTCGCCAAATACACTTCACAAAAACAAAAATCGAGCCAAACTTCCGACCGTCTAATTCAATTTACGTATTTCCAGGCACGCAGCAGTGCTGCAGTGGTGAGCTAAAACCACGCCGGCAATCCTGTAGTATTTATGGAGTTATCTACGCGTGCTCCATTAGGAAGTTTCCAAAGGAAAAGAGCCTTAAATTTTTATGTCCGTTGCTTTGCTGCCCGCCCGGGGAAAGGTGAATAACGTGCTCTGCTCTAGTAGGGAAATTTTCGGTTTTTCCGCCGTTCGCGTCGGCTGTTGCGCTATTAAACAAATTTCAGAAGTGAAGCGCTTCTGCTGAATATAAAGTTCCGGTAGAGTAGATCCGAGCAACGCGCCGTAGTGGATACCACTTGAGGCGTAATCGAATGATGGAATTTAGATGAAGTCTCCCCTCAACTATAAAAATGCAATTTTCATATATAGAGAGAATTCATTTCCCGATTAAAAGTACTTCCACCAAACTTCCATGTCGCCAAATCCGGGCACTGTTGAAATTCTGTCGAATAACTCCGTCGTACATGTTTTGCTCTGCTTCATCCACAGAATTGGGAGTTCTACTTGTGTCTCGTATTTCGACGGTGTTAACAAGGAAAAAGAATTGGACATCGAAATTTCTTTTCCTTCAATTGTTTGTCCTTCACCCCGCTCCGGGCTACCCGTTCAGATCGATATAAATGAAATTTTCATGAGAACATAAGAAATTCTGTTTGTTGTTGAAGGGGAGAAAGAAGCACAGTGAGCGCCTCGAAGTCTGGAAATGCTGCCCTCTCTTCCGATGAATAAGGAGTGATTAATTTTGAAGAATGCTTTCATTAATATTAACGGGGACATTTTTCAAAACATTGTCAGAAGTGGAACGGCAATGCAGAAATATGAGAAAAAGATTGTGAGCAAGTGTGCGGCTAGTGGAGTCTGCAGGAGAATTTATTCTGCGAATGCAATGTGGCGGAATTATTAATTTGTAGGTGCCGGCTGGCTGCCTTTGACTGATATTGGATGTTAAGAAAAATTAATAAAACTGGCACTTCTGTCAACTTGGAAATTTTATTAAATATAAATCAAGCTCACTCCCGTTTCCAGGAAAATACTTTTCCAAAAGAAGAACTTGTAAAAAAGTTAACGAGTGTTTCGGTTGTACACAGCAAAAACAAAGCGTGGTCAGGTGCTTGGATATTTGTTGAAATCTTTTTCTTATTTTTCTATTCAATTCCGGAATTCCTATTTCGATCCAACAAAAAATATGTGATGTTCGAACGTAAAGGTTGATAAAGGATTTACTACGTATTTACGTTTCTTGATCAAGTTGACAATTTTAGATTGACATTTACAACAAAATAAAGCGGATTAACGATATCTTAGGGTAACAAACTATTTTCTCAGAGACCACGAAAATGATGGAAAAAAACAGAAAAGGCTGCACCGCAAGAGAGATAACTGAATTAGAGCGTAGGCCCATCTTACGCGAAGTGTCAAATACTTCTGCACCCTTTCGGAAAATAAAGGAAAAAGTTGAGACTTCAACCAGCGTCCGCATCTCCTACTGCAAAAACTTCAGCGTCATAAATTTAGTAGATTGCAATTGTTGCAAGTGACAGGAAAAACTTTAAATTGTATGGCGCATTGCTTGCATAATTTGAGGAAATCTGCGCTGTATTTATTACGTTCGTCATACAGACAAACGTCAAGAGATTACATAGAAGGCTTGGAAAAAGAAAAAAAATTATTTTGTCGAAATATTCAACCGAATGACGATTGAGCAGTCCATTATAGGTACATACATGTCAATGGGGTAACCTCAGAAAGTCCTAATTCTAGCAGTCAGAGGACCGTGACTGATTTATAAATGAAACGAAAAGTCGGTTGATCTGGTCAGTCAATCACATTTTCGCTATTGACACATAACCCAGACATTTTAGATTTGATCTTCTCAATAAAAAAACAACCGAATTTCTTTTCTGATAGACAGCTTCGTTTCACCGTTCTAGGCAACGTGTGACCTCCCCATAGATGTAGTGCCAGGGCGTCGCAATTTCTTTGCTAGTATGTCACGCAAATTGGTTTTCCGCCAATATTTCGCTTCATGGCGATCGGACGTCAATGGACGTTGTTATGAAAATTGTATATCTTTACAAAAACGGTCTAAAATGTTTTTCACGTGCAATCAACCGACTTTTTTAATAAAAAGCAGAGAGTTGAAGTTAAGTATATGTATGCATCCCATTAAAATATTTTTTGCAATAAAATAGGTTCTAGTGGCACTTCAAATAAAGAAATTAAGGTTTTTCAGACATTGTGTTTTTAGAAAATCAGCACACCAAATATTTTTAACATTTCTGTATTCCATGTTACTTTGATAATGATGGTAATGTATACCCCAACTTTTTTCTCATGATAACTTTTAACCCTTAGACACACACTTCCGTTACAAACAAACCAAGGACTGTAACTGGGGTAGGATACACCCCAGCGTTTTCAACTTGAAATAACTTTGAAAACATTGGCTTTTTGGAAAAATATGTAGACATTTTTCGTAGTAAAATTGATGGCAAAAAGACGGTTTGAAAGACAGGAAAGATAGATAAGATAAATTTATAGTATCTTTTAGTTAAATAGAGAATGAGAGAAAATACACCTTGCTGGGGTGTTTGGCTGCGCGTTAGGCTCTAAGCCGTTCGTTGTGCATATAAAACTTATGTAGACAATTGAGAAATCTACTTTTTTTTGTTTAACCTCCATTGACGTCCAACAAACAGGAAGCGAGATTTTTACGGGAAACGGATTATCGTGAACAATTTAAAATGTTCCCTGTTTCCTACCCCAAAAAAGCGTTTAGTTGTAAATTGGAAATACAACTAACCTTGTAGAGAGTTTTAAGATCTACAATTTTTATTATATTTTCCATTGCCGTCCTATTAATAGGAATTGACATATTCGCGATAAACCAATTAGCGTAACACAGATCCTCACATAATGATTTAAATTCAAATGTGATGCCGGCAGCACACATATACATATGAGAAACGTTTACGTAGGTTTTTATTAAAAGCCCAAAATTAATTTTAACTACACCCAAAAATGGTTTTATTTTAATTAATGATGCGCAAGTGTTTCAACGTCAAACATACGGATTCTGTTTGGAATTTGGTCCATGTGGGCCTACTGCATTTTTGAAATAATATATAATAATAATTAAATAATAATATATAACAATAACCGCCCCCCCCCCCCCCCCCCCCCTCCCATTATTCATTGGATGGAACTCACAACACTGATAATCGGCCATAATTGAAAGCTTGCTGACCACAGAAATGATTAATTGCTCCATAATAGCTGATAATTAAACAATTTCCATTGACTTTTTGTTGCTATATGCATTATGCACCCACCACACGGGCATGATGTGGAAGTCAGGATCATTCCGACGAATGGGTAAAAATAAATTTTAATAAAAGTGCCAAATTGGGCGCAGCTTGCGAGCCTCTGTGCCCCTTACCCTTTACAAGGATTTAAATCTTTTTGAAACGAACATTCAGATGGTGTGTGGGAAGCCTTCGGAGAAAGAAAACAACAACAAACCTGCCCGTCCGGGAACACTTCTTAGAACCACCGGAGCGCCAGGCTCAATACCCTCCTCACATGATCATTTATCTTCGGTGAGCATTTTGCATTTGATGTTGGGCGGCCTTGGAGTGGTCCATACATCATCTCCCATACGCCTCCGGGCTGGAGTCGATGAAAGCGACTTGATTGAATTTGTATTCATATTTAACTGTTCGTTGGGTATGAACACATGTAATGGAGAGCCATGATTTTCTCCTTGTCGTTTAGTAAACAGGAAGAATAAACTTCCAGGAAATCCAGGGGATTTTTCCCTATTTCGAAGATACGACATGTGTGTGCCCATAACACATTCCCCTATCGGTTAGATATGAACGTATGACAGAATAACCATCGAGATGGGGCCCGGTACTTCCGCTGTGAACGATCTATGTGCCTTTTTTCAAACTTGCACCGAGATGGTGACGGCGACAAGGACGGTTAATTCGGTCCTTGCTCTATATTTACGTAACAAACTGAACATCGTCACGCGATGCCAAGAAACATTTCGTTGCCAGAGCTCTACAAATTCTGGTAGCTCCACCAGCATGCAATCGGTGGCGATGCGGTATTCTTCCTGTACGAAACGTCCTTTCAATTAATTAAAGCAAACACTCACCGCTCGTCCTTCGGATCGATCCGGTGTTAGAAATAATCCCAGGATGAGAATTAAACAAAATTCACGGCACTTCCACATCGTCACAAAGAGGATTGATTCACTTAATTCGAGCCAATCACTGAATCTGTCTTCGAGAGCACTGTCTAATTAACTAACTGAAGTCCTTTGCTGTCCAGTTACGTACTGAGATGAGACACCTCGTAAATGGGGCTAAGAAGCGACCGTCCACGTCAGAAACTTAAGAAGTTCTGTTATGAACTGCAAAGCTCAGGTAAATATGACTTCCTGCCGCTCGACGGGGAACTCCTTCGTGGGATCCACTCTATCTCTCGCGAAAGCTCAGCGCATGCGCCCTATCCGAACGTACCCCGCTGAGGACAAATCCTAGTCCTCTCAGATATCCTATCCCAACGGAATAGCACTTTTATTTGAGCTTTTAGTGTTAAAAAAAACATGAAAGTGCGGGTCGGGAGCGGATGTTTAATTTATTAAACAAATTTCACTTGCTGACCTCTTGTCCGACCCGGCACGGCCGGCGTCCCGTGACTTCACAAATTGCTCAATAAGCGAACGGGTTAAGTCCCACCATTGAAAGTGAGCCTTGGCCCGGGGTCGGGATGACAACGAAGCCCAACAGGGCTAATATCTTATAGCCAGCAGCTCCCAATGAGCTCTATTAGCCTTTTCGCTTTTCTTTTCCCACCCTTCCTATGTGTGTGTTTAAGGCGGCTGTGATTGATAGCCACCACTGTACCAAACGAGGGTAACCCAAACGAACTGTGCGCGGCGCCCCTGAATAATTCCTGATGTTTAGAGTCCGAGGCAGGGCCGAGTTTATGTTTGTTTTGCTGTAAAGTTTGGTATAAATTTTCAATTAACACAACTTCGACGTTTAATGAATTCCCTGATTTGTTTTATCTGCAGGAAACTATTACGGCTCTGACGGTTTTATTAACTTGTTGTATTTGCTTAGCAGCTGGGTCCGTGTACGGCCCAGTTGGTCTTCCGCTGTCTCTAATGGGTACAACGTTGTTGCAAATACAAAATCACACACCGGGTATGTTCGGCATGCAACGAAATGTTTTAAATTCGGAATGCTTTTCCCGGTGCTGCAAATGAGTTTTAGGTTTTTTTATTGCAACAGTGTCATCAAAGTTTTTCACTGAAAGTTCAAAGCAAAGTGAGAAAAAGAAGCTAATTATAAGATGCAGAGTATTTTACAACCGTTTAGGCGTAATTGAGTAACAAACAAAGATATCCTTATTTTTTACCTTCCAGTTGATCACCTTTTCAGATTTCTTTTATACAGGGTCTTTCAATAAAGACGCTCGTTTTTTGAACGTAAATAAAATAAATTGTGTGTGAGCCAGTCTCAAATCGCTCGTGCAGTATATATCATGGTATGCGCTGTGTGGCATGTAGCGCCGTCCTGTTGGAACCACATGTCGTCGATATCCATATCATCGTTGAACAAGTTGCTTATCATCGATCTGTAGCGCTCACCGCTGACGTCGCTTAAAATGTTTTATTTGCCGAAATTTGGGTCAACTTCCGAATACGTGCCACTAAGCAAAGCTGCGGCATACATTTGATCGACGTTATATTCCATACTGAATGCCATAAAATATTCTTTCTAAAAATGTTTTATTTACATTCAAAACTCGAGCGTCCTCGTTGAAAGACCCTATATTACCTGACATCAATTTAACACAACGTTTGATTAACAAAAAGGCATGTCTTTAATAAAAATCGTTGCGAGGTAACTCCTCTGTTCCTAAACAAACCCATGTTGTTCTCAATAATGAAAAATTTTCGTACTAAGATACCGTAAACTTAACAACTTTCTTTTTTAATTAAAGTTAATAAAACTCTTTTTATACAAAGGTATAACATACATTAAGAAATGATCAAAGAAACACGTAGTGCTGTTATTGCTCTTTAGAAATTAATCCCCCAACAAATGAGATTCTCATCTTTGAAGCTAACGAGAAAGTTTATTTATCGGGCAATCAAGAGGCACATTGATGTGTCCTCTTCTAATCCCCCTTATACTTCACAAACTTCTGAAGCAATTAAAACAAGAGCTCAAAGAATGCTTCGAAATTTCCTCTTTAAAAAGAGAATTACGACACACACACGAGATATACCATATTTACAAAGGGTTCTCTATGAGTTATGTTGCTGCTTATTTAAAAAATCTTGGGGCTTCCCGCAGAAGCAAATTTCTTTTATACCTACCGATAAATGTGATTTTGAAATAAGCAGGTGCTTTTAAGTTCTTTTCCTCATTTATGAGATGTTGTCCCTGAGAAAAATCAAAGACTTTTAGTCATGCCTTCTTTTTTGTGCAAAAATAATTGGAGAATGTTACCTTACAGAAAAGGACCAATAAACACACTTCTCGACAAGGATTTTGCCACTGAAATACAAATAGGTGACATCGATGTGTTCTTTTCTGTAGAGTACGAATCTGAAAACGAAAACGTTGCATCACAGTTTTTTGAGAAAATCGGTGGGTGATTTTCGATAATTCATTAATAATTTTTAAGTTGTTCCAGAAATTTAAAATATACCTCAAATAATAGGACAAACATTAAATTATGACTATAAAATATAATAAACCTAAAAGCTCCACATATTTCTTTAGCAGAACATGTTTTCACATACATTCGCCAAATAAAAATAAGGGAAAGCATATGTTGACGAAAATTCAAGATTTAGAAAAATTTCTTAAAGCTCTTGGGTCCAATGCATTTTTAAGCAATAGTTGATGTTTCAAGCTTTCATTTAAGTTATGTGTAGACTTTGTACGGTACTTCATTATTTGTTTTTTTTAATTTTCTTAATCAAACTGAAAAGACGTACTTACGTACAACAAAATTGGCCCGTAAAGAAACAAATTTATTTCCTTAGGCAAATCAGCAATTTCCAGCAAAAAATTAATGCTAACAGCGAATAACTTTACTAGGAACATAAAAATGTTGTTATCCCACTCCCGCAACCACGTAACTATTCGCGAGATATAAAATGTCTCCAGGCAGAAGGCTAAAAATGACAATTTCACCCAGGAAAATGTATAGCTCTATTCCTTGCGAAATCTCGTATGAAAAATGTCACATTTATCGAAAAATCGATTGCATAACAAACTAACGCAATTCCTTACTGCCAGGGCACTTCCCAGATGATCAATGTGGCTTGCCGGGAGCATATCTTATCCCAAAATCCAGACGCCACCTTAATTTATTTAATGCTCGGAATGTGGCATCAACAATTTTCGGAATTATTTCCGAGCGACCATGTAATTGAAAATATTTCCTGTTCCGGACAAGAGGACCCAAACGCCCACCCCAGATGTAATTCCTTGTCGTAATGATGATAAAAAGGTTCAGAGGTCGGCTTTTTCCCCGCGAACGCCGCCGCGCCGGAGAGAACAAAATTTCTGCGAGGCACTCAGCTCTTTAATTAATCCATCTAACGAAGGCACTTTGCATCTTTGCTGTTCCAAAGCGAGAAACTGACCGTGCAACGATGACACTGTTGGGGGTGGGGGACACTGATGCAGATTATGCCCGTGGGAGCGGGTTTCCGAGCAGCTCCAAGAGCTCTTACCTGCAAGGAGACTTATTACGTGAAATATTTTCTGATTCCAAAGGCTATTTAATATTTATTCATGCGAACATCTTGAGCGCTCATCGCAACCGGCAGCACTCCTCACGAGTGGGTGCAATCCCAGCGGGCTCGCAGCTGCCAGGCGGGCATCATTTAATTAACACATTTCAGTCACGGCAAATAATGCGACATTTAGCAGGTAAGCGCGGAGAACTGATTCAACTTAGCTCCGCTGGAGCTCGGCCCGCGTGGTTCAGGGGGACGGCTCGGTCAAGGACGCTCCATGTAGATGCAATTACAGGTAGGAAAGTGAATCTCATTTGATGGTAGCTGCATAGAGTTGCCACTAAAAGTTCTCCGTGAACACAACACCCGATGGCTCATGCAAAAGTTTTAATGCTGGCAGTGTGCGCTAATTCTACAGAGAATTTTGGGAGGCAAAATTATGCAGCGTGGCAGAAGTAAAGGTGCATTCCCAAAATGAATTCAATTACGCCACGAAAAGGCCACATTTCATCCTTTGAACCAAGAGTTGTGACCGTTGGCGTTTTTCCTCTTACGAATTTTATCTGAAAAGCACTCCCATATTAGTTTTAGTGTAGTTCGTTCCATGCAACCAATTTGAGTCGAAGTGAAGATATGTGCATATACCATATCTGATATAAGTAATTACCATTTAATTGACTTTGCGTTACAAAATGTTCATGATACATACACAAGTGCATATTTCCTTTTCCCTGTTGCTTTTTGTAATTGACTCCTAAAGTTATGTATGATTGTGGTCCCATGGGGCGAAGGGAAATTTCCGTATTTAAAAGAAAAGCACAAGGCCTTTTGCAAGACAAATTCGTTTCCTAAACCCTGTACGGCCCTGGAGCACGTGTATGCCTTAATTTCGATTTCGTTTACATTTCTGCTGGTGCGACATGATTGCAAAAACAGAAGGTGTACTGTAATCCTCTTCTGTAGCCGGTGGCGATGATTATAGCTGCCGTAATTTCGAGGGATAAGTAATCCTCTTAGGATTGGCATTCACAATTGGAAGTATTAGATACATAAAAATATTTTGTATGTGGTATTGTTTGGATATGCGATTGTAATCTTTTCTCTATGCACGGAGGTGCAAACATCCCCATGCTACTAAAATGTGAATAATTTATTAATTAATTAATTAAAAAATCTTCTCGGCAATATTATCTGTGGTATATTTCACACGCGTACAGGAAGTGAATACGCACCCCAATGTATTGTCGGATATGGCCCACTCGAAAATCTAATTTTGTATTTAGTGAACTGAGAGAAATAATTATTAAATCAAGGAATATGCATTGTTGATAGGTGATTTACGATGATTGAATATGAAATATTCATTTGAAATATTTTGTGCTTAAATAGATCAAACAAATATTTAGATTACACAGTTTTACAGCTTACGCAAATGTCAGGATTGTTGAAATTTTTTTTGTTGAAATCCTTCATAACCCAGTCATCATAGAAATTAATTTCACTGAATTGTTTTTCTTCAATATATGTATTTCACACTCAAAATTTAGACCGAATAAGTACTTTGCTATTTGTTTTAAATAATTATAGGGAATAAAAACTACACAAACACACTTTTGTAGCAATGTGGACTAAAAAGTAAAAAAAAATTTTTAAATATATGTAAAGATTTTGTTCAACAGCAATAGGAAGTCTCCAACTCAATATTTCTTTCGTTTCACAACCCTGTAGTAGGTTGCAGTAGGGACCCCTTCTCTTATAAGTACCAGCGGATTAGGGTTTGCTCATATTTGGAAATGTGTTTGGCAAGTTCGAAATCAGCGACCTCGGAAGCCTCCTAGTGCGGATTTTCAGGGCAATCCCTTGAAGTTTAATTTTTCGGTGTCCACATTGGATCCGCCCTTGTGAATTTGGAAATTTTTATAGCATACTCGAAATCAGCGACCTCGAAAACCCCTTAGTGCCTATTTTCAGGGCAATACCTTGAAGTAAAACTTTGTCGATCACCATATTAGATCCGCCATCTTGAATTTGAAAACTTTGATGGCAGAATCGAAATCAGCGACCCCAAAAACCTCTTAACGCGAATTTTCAGTGTAATCCCTTGAAGTTTAACTGTTTCGGTCGCCATATTGGATCCGCCATTCAGAACATTCAGGTCAATTAACATGAAGCGTGTAAAATTAGAAGGATTAAGACTAGTCCTCTTCCACAAACTTGAAATTATAGGTTAGAAAATTCCTATTAAAAAACATTGTATACAGTTTTTGTGTATCCACAATATATATTAATAATAATCGGAGTTCTGGGTAGCTGCTCAAGAGTTCTAAAGGGTTCTGAAATCAGAACTCTGCTAAAAAAATTATTACATCAGCAATTTGCAATTTAAAGATATGCAAAGTAACGTTAATTTTTCCCTTTTTGCAAACTTAATTACTTTACAAAAATTAATCCAACCGGAGTTCTGAGGAGCTTCTAGAGAGTTCTGAAGGGTTCTAATGGGTACCCAGAACCCAAATTAGATAATTTTTTGTTTGCAACAATCGTGCGAACTCAGCGCCCCTTCGTAAATTCATTACATTGTGAATAACTAATGAAATTATTTTTTTAAGGGAGTTCTGCAGAACCTTTCAGAACTCCCAGAAGACTCGGCAGAACTTTGACCAGAATTTAAAAATACTTTTGTTTTGCAAATGTTGTGAAAAACTTGCATAATAACTTTACGAAATCGCTGAAACTATTGCTAAAACCTATCAGGAAATCCAGAACTCTTGCTTTACGATAGATTTATGCAGTCAGAACTCCTTTCTTCCAAGGAAGCGGTTCTGCGCGAGATAGCACCCCCAAAGTGTTTTTTGCGATTTTTAAGCTTAATTCGCCGGAACTCTTATAAATTTTCATCCAGAACTCCGGAACTATTTGAAAGCTTTCAGGAACTCCCAAAAAACTTTAATTTTTGAAAAAAGCGATGGTAACTTTACACGGGTAGAAAGGAAAGAGTATCTATCTATCAATCTAAATCAGCAATCTTAGTTAAATCACAGCAATCTCAGTCCTCCCTCATTAATATTGAAATTGGCTTCCATTAATTAGCTTACCCTGTCAGGCAAATCGTCCTCCAAATAAATTCACACCTCGCGCAGTTGTTGCTCGCATACCATGCGGGGTCCCAGTGTCCCAATTCGGGGCGTTTTGCACTAAAAGTCGGGAATTTATTTGGAGGAACGTCTTTATTAAGCCCGCAAATATGCTCAAAGTGTGAAATGCTAAGGGAATTCCCGTGCCGGCTGCGTACTTGAACGTGAACTGCGCCCCGTCTGAGTCATTGAGGTGTCTTGTGTAAGCAGAAGTAATGGCGTGACATAAATAAAGCTCCCGGTAAAAGGATGTATTATGAAGGATGTGAGGCACTTTCGCAGGAATTTGTCGCCATATCCTTTAAGGGACGTATTTTGTAAGTATAATAACTGTACACGGCATTTTTGCCCTTTCTGTGTACAGCATATGCTGTGCCGCTCGAGTTTCCCCGCTGTCGCGTACCGCGCACAACTCAAATCAACACTTCGCGGAGGAGGTGCGGGGCAACGTGTGTGCCACATTTGCACGTGCTCTGTCGCTAGTTATTCCGCGAGAAGGAAGCCACCTGGAAACAGAAAAACGGAGAAAACGAAAGTTACAAGGGAACGCCATGGAGTTTTAATGCGATTACTAATTTCGTTAATTGGAGCTGTTGCTAATTTTCTGCCCCGTGAAAGACGACAGCGAGATGTGACAGCTTTCAGTCTCAAGTTGAAATTTAATTGCAGATCTCTATTGTTCAGCTCTCAGGTCGAGTGCTCTTCTTGGGGGTGCACTTGGTGTTGTTACTGTCTGTTGCTCCTCAAAGGAAAGGAGATGTGCCCGCTCGATATGCTTAAGACGGCAACGTGTTGAAAACTTAATGATTCTTTAAAAGCGGAGACAGTTGCCGGGTAAGGGAGTCGTTGAAACGGTGAAGACCTGGATCATTATAATGACTGTTCGGGCAAGTACACAGAATACACCATAGCTGGGCAGAGTTTGACTTCAAGGGAGCAGTATACCTCCATAAACCTTTCGCATTTCGGGTCATTTCGGGTCGCTCCATTAACGCAATGAGGAGTGAGTACATGTCCACCATCACTGATTCAGGACAGGAGTATGCATTTCTCGCTTGCACTTGCAGGAGGCACCAAAAAAATATTTCTCGCCACCAAAAAAATATTTCTCGCTTGCACTCGAGCACTCGTCTATGTCCTGTGTGCCCCACAAGTAATTTTTCACGACAGGAGTATGCATTTCTCACTTGCACTTGCAGTAGCAATGAGGTGGGCACTCGGGAGTCAAAACAGCTACCTGAGGAGCACTCGGGAGTCACAGGAGCAGGGTTTGCCCGTGTGTGGAATACACACATTATATTTATAACAAGGCATCTTTACAATAATTCAGTCACTATTTATATTTCGATCTGGAAGTTATGCGACGTCGGCGATCTTTGAAGAGATTGTGGGGACTGGTGAGTTAACGGGACGAACGGGTTATGGGGTTTCATCGGCGGTATTTTATATCATATTTTTTTAATGGATTCTTTTTCTTGCAAACGGCCACATGACATTTCATTTGAACTCTATTTCATGCTTCTACTCAAAGTGGTGTTTTTTTTATACATAAAAATCAAGCCATGATTTTGGGAACCCCATGTATTTGGTTCATTATTTAAATTTAAAAAAAAAACTATTTCGAGTAGTAGCATGTAGTAGGTTTCAAATGAAAGCTGAAGTCCTGCACTTTCAGGCAAAAAAGGCCAACTTTTACAACCCTTATCAGAACGCCGGAAGTGGGTGAAGGAGGACTAGCTATCAGGAAAGGGGGAGGCAATCCATTCTTTTTATGTTCGTCAGAGCATAACAAACCTTCCCTGAAAACATTGTGGACGAACTCGGTATACTCCATCTTTTGTAGTCACTTTACCGTCTATTATAAGTAGCAATCGGCTAAATTCGGAAGCACACTATTTGCGCCAATATTGCAAAATTGCGCCTCTCTGGAGGCTTAAACTTATGTCGCAGCAAAATGATATCTCAAAAGAAAGAGCAATAAGCACGCATGTTTTCAAAAAGGTTTGAAAACAAAGAGCACCCTACGTTTTTTTTAAAAATGCCGTCAAAAAAACGATTTTCTTAAATCATTGAAAAGGTTCGTGAACTTCAAATGTCTGTACAAGGAATGTCTGATGACACAGATGCTTAGAACATTTTCTTTAGATTGCTTACACATTACTTTAATTAAATTAAATAAAAAAAAATTCACTTATCTTTCAAACTGGCCATTATTAGTAATTAACTGTAAAATTTTGGGGTTTCGCGCCAAAAATCATAAAAATTTGGTGTAGAAAATAGCCAGACTTCGTTTAAGACAATCACGGCTCAAATGGTTCCAAACGGTCTATGCTAGCTTCGCCTTAAAGCTTTGCACCCATCTCTTAAACACCCTGTATACTCGTATATGTCATTGATTCAAACATAAGTAAAAGCAGCGCCAAAAACTACTGAATAAAACAAAAACAAACGGTTCAGTGGTGCTTGGGTCACAAGCGAACAGACAAACAAACTGGTGCATTACTATACTATATTTTATATACGGTAGCTCGGGTAGCTAGAGATAACACTACCCTGCTACTGGACTAGGTATGTATAACATCCGCATTCGAAACAATTTCATCCGAATCCATGCATAATAATTAGTCTTGACCAAGCAGTATATGCAAGCATAACTACATAAGTTCATTTATATAAAATTACAACTCGAAACTCACCCCGTACTCAACCCCGTGCATGAAAACCTTGTAATTTTGTCGGTATCCGATATTTAAAAGAGCAGCTATATTGCTCTCTGTGGAACGATTCGAGGGAGTCATAAAGTTCGTACCGTACCTAGAAGTGGTGGACCCTGTCGGAAGTAAAAGAAATATTTTCTTCCTCTCAGGGATGGAAACCTTGTTATGTTGTAACGTTCGATTCCTTAATATTATATTCCGAAGTACCCACAAGGAGGGCGGTGCTCAATCGATATCTTTAATATCTCGGAAATGTGAATATGAGGTGCACACGTAGCAGCATCATTTTCCTTTTTCAACATATGTATGTATTTTCCCCGTATCAAGTACTGACTAACATCGAAACGCTGCTTCTCCTGGAGGAGCAACTAGCATCCTTTTCTCAACATGTAATCCTCAAAATGCAGTCGAAACATTGTTTGCTAGCTCGCATTTATCTTTTGATTAACTCGGAATTTTATGCACAGCTGTAGCCCTGCAAAGGAGCAAGCAACCAGCACGAAAACGTACAAATATACTTCAGACGTACCAGCAAACGAATTAATTTCTATTGCTTCCTGCCTGGATGAATTCCTCTTCCAGAAGGACCAGCCACAATGCTTCCCTCTGAAAGTTGTAATTTTAATTTAACTTGGGGAATCCCTCAGATTTATAGCAATGAATAGTTTATCGAAATTCACAATTTCCCAAATTGTTTGCTTTCCAGAGCGTCAAAAGTTAGGAATCTGCGACTGCTTTCGCGAATGGAATTTCAATGTTACGGTATGGTCGAGCAATTTTTATTAGGTCGTGACTTGAGTTCGAAACAAGCCGGTGTTTCACGGCGAACAAATGGCTACGAGGGAGTAAATTAATCGTAAACACTCCCGAGTGCTTTTACTTCCCTTTTGCAGGGCTAAAACTTTTGTAAGGAGCAAAACAAACCAGAGCAGACAGAGCAAAGATATTCTTTCAACTTCACACAAACGAATTACCGACACCCCAGAAAAATTCCAAGTTACAAGAGGAAGGTCTGCGTGAAATGCACTTATCTTCTGAAAAAGAAATTACCTTTAAGTTTTCAACCCTTTCACGGACGAAAAATAATTCATTTTATCATCGGTGAAAAAACATATTTTCCGAGAAGACCCCCATAAATGGAAGGAAGGCCCATCCTGGCAGATCCTGCAAAAATCTCTAGAAAGGCAGCAGCAACTTTACACTTTTCAGCACACGATGCGGCGGATGGCAACTGGCAAGGGAATGAGCGAGATCGAGAAAATCCGGGATATTATCCTCCGTCGGCGTCGCAAACAGCATTTTTCATCGATTTATTGAGACCGATGATATCCTTGACACGCAGCATAAAAATTGTTATCCGTGGAGCCGACCCGTTCACTTAATGACATGCAAATAAGGCTGCTCCATGATTTACGACACTATCGGAATGGACGTGGGCAAATAGAGCTACTTCCCCACCGGAAAAATTGCTGGAACAAATCACATTATTCTCGTCCTTGGGGGGCCATCAGGAAGAGTTCAAGTTGAAAATTAAATTTGTGTTCCAGTGCACACCCAGCTGTGAATTAGCAGCAGATTTCTTGGAAATTCAATTACTGGCTGAAGTTTGGTGAGATATTTTGCAGCGATTCTGTTAAGTAATGACGTTGGTGGCTTAACCATGCTCCCTCTACGGAAATGTCTTGCACTGCAGAAATATCGAAGAGGTCGGACTAGTTTTAATAGAAAATAGATTCACATTGGATGATTTTAGTTGAGTGGATAGATAGAATTATGTATCGTTCATTTTATGGAATGCTCTCCTCTTTGTGTGTACAAATTTTGAGGACCCATGTCTGTTCAAAACGGTTTCGACCTTAAACCCCATAACGATTCAATTCATCTACAGACAGATTTGTTGAGTCACCCGCGCATACCCTATTTATTGCAAAAACACACACCCACATATAAAAAATGAAATTTTCAGCTTCCAATAAATAAATATATCAAAATGTCCCGCCCGCGCAAGGTTCGTTGCCGCTCCTTCTCCTCCATTTCGAACCGGTTTGAGCAGACCTTAAAATCATTTTCACATTTCTAGAAATCGGAAAATATTGGAATCACATTCAACGCCTAAATATTGGAAACATGTCGTTTGATACGAATCTAAAAGAATTCAAAAACAAAATGTATAATAAGTCCTAGGGCTTACACACACACGGCACACGCCATTAAATACTTTCTCCCTTCGGCCCAAAATTTGTTCCTTTTTTAATTTGTAATTAGTACGGTAAGCTTTATTTAACTAATGTCGTGGTAAAATCCTCAATATTTTAACAGTTTAAAACCTTCCTAGGTTATTTACCTGAACGTGAAAATCTATTATTTTCCTTTAGCTGAGATAAAACAATTTTTCACGATGCACCACATGACATGCAGCGCATTATTCCCATTTGTAATATGAGCTGAAGTTTCAAAATATTTTTCTAGAAAATGTCACCGAAACTTATAAGAAAAATGTCCTGCAAAATTTATCAAAGAGAAGAAGACAACACCACGCGACATTTGAAAGAAACCCAATTTCTAAAACTTTCGAATCATTGTGAGCGGGAATGTGCCCGAGCAAATATTAAATAAGGAGGACATTTATCACGGCGCGGGCAGTTCATAAACTGCTTTTTGGTTTACCTTGTGCAAAGCTCCTTAACGAAGGCTGAACGGAGTCAGAAGGCGAAGGTCATTTCAAGCGTGCAAAAGGGTCCCATGGGGACTTCATAAATTAAATGCCACAAAGTATTAATCTAGCCCCAAACTGTTGGCGCTAATTCCCGCATTAATTTTTGTTGACCTTTCCATTTCCCGATCTCGACCCTGTCCTCTGCCCATTATCGTTCCCAGTCACAAGGGATGGAATCTCAAAAGTTTCCCTGACCCAACGCACCACAGCATTGTCTAACTTTCCTCCAGCGTCCATAAATCTCCCAATAAACCATTAACTGTTGTTTAAGTGCTTTCGTAACAGGTGCATGAGACTCAAGGTCTTGCACCCTCAAATCATCCCTTTCAGTATTTATCCGCTTGATATTCAAAGCTTTGATGCCCCAAGCCACCACCACACTGCTGCACGTACTCCCCAGATGCGGAACTCCCAAAAACAGCGAAGGGTGCTCACGCTACTCTCATATCCAGAATCCCGATCCCGATGATGTTCTGCACATCACGTCTTCTAGAGTTTTCCTGACACCGACAGTGCCGGTAGAGGCGTGGGAATGATTCGCCCAAAATCATCCGCTGGCAAGTCGTCACTGGAAATAATAGCTTTAGCCCAATTTGGGGCCTTGCCTTGCACGCCTCACTAGAGGAAGCGTTGACATGCAGTACGGGATGTCGGAGGAAGTTAGAGTAAATAAGAACCAAGCAAAAAGAAACTGCATAACGTTCGAGAAAGAAGTGCCAAAAAACTCCCTGGCACTACCGTCATCCGTAGGATATAGTTTCGGGCCGGGAGAGAAAGCACCCTTTATCAGCGAACTATGTACTTCATGCGAACGTTCACACGTGGTTGCTGAGCCCCAGCACGAGCCGTAGCCCCAGTCCCAACCACCCGGCCGGCCCGGCGGTGCTGGATGTATGTTTGCTTTTTTAAGGATTCTTCCGGAGCTTTGGTTATCTTCCTTTTTACTAGTCAGGAGTTTTATGGTTCGTTGAAACAGAACAACAATATAAACTGCGCCCGGAGGCTCGTGATACTCCCTGCGCCGTGCACGGGGATTCAGTTGGTGAACTGAAGGAGCGCCTTACTTCCCTCCCACATTTTGCCGAAGAAGATATGGCAAAGTTTTTGGCGACGGAGTGGGGTGTGCTCTAGCTGCTCCGATCGGAGTTGCCGTGAGGACTTGAGGAGACTCCGAGACGGGAAGAGCACCCCAAGAACTTTTTTGACGAGCAAGAACACAGCTTGCGACGAGAGTCACGCTCGCTTAGAAATTGTAATTATGTACCTCGCGGAGCAGCAAGTTGCGGACTGCGTTGCAAACGGTACTAGAGTTGATGAGCAATTTCAGCCATAAAACGTCTCTGAATATTTAAGCGGCTTTTTGTGGTGGTGATCTTTAGGGGATAAGGCAATCGAGGATAGTTTTGCTTTGAATAAATTTCAACCTCCGCCCCTTCGACAGGGTCGACGAGGCGTTTATGTATCAAGGCGCAGGGTGGAAAAGTTCACGGGGGTTCCCGTCATTCACTCCATGAACGTAGTTTTTTTTTACAAATTATAGCGCAAAGTCATTAAGCGAATATATAAAAGTAACAATACGGTTCGATTAAAACAAGCGTTTCACTTCTGAGGAAAGGGAGTTGGCAGGTCTCCATAGTAAGTTTGGCCCAGAAGCGGACAGAAATTATATTAGTAGTTAAAAAATCTTATAGTAGAACTGCGAAACACAAAAGTATGGAAGTTTAACAGTTCGAGAAATTATTAGTACAGTGGAATACCTCGATAAATACATTTTCGATCCAGGAATGAAAATATATACGAGTCAAATAATTTTGACTGATTTAAGAAATTGTGTGTGGGCGTTGTTTTGAATGTTCATACATGAAATAGCTGATTGTACCGCACACATGGAGTTCTCGCCCGAACACTGGGGCGCAAAAGATTCCCAAGATGCGCAGAATCAATTCTCCCATCAATAATGTTATATTATGGAGGATATATCGTATAGCGGATGCAGAAATTATAGGGGTGATAGATCTCATCAAGCAAAAAAAAAAAAGCGAAGGGGGAATATCTCACCCGTTTTCGAGTTACAGGGACATTTATAAATTCGGGTTGCACATTGGCATTTTATTTTTATCTTTTGATCTAATTAATGCAGCGGCATGTACCTCACATCAGATCCTTACTATTTTAATATGCTTTTCCAAAATGGCACCAGTGTTGATCTGCCTCTACCAATGCGGGTACAGTCACTTAATAAAGTGAAAAAATGCTCTAAAATTTCATACAATTCACCTTTCTTCCACATTTTCGCAGCTACAACACGCCACGGTAAAGAAAGGATATATAAAGTTATACGTAGCAAAGATTTTACTTTAGATAAGCTTTTTTGTCAATGCGAAAAATTTAAATTATGTCCTAAGGCACTTACAAAGTCGTTCCAAAGTCCATTTCCTTTAATGCAGTCAGACTAAATCAAGGTATCTTGAAGCAATGGCAGGCAGACATCTCATATTAAGGCCTCTGTCGAATTCAACTGCCCTAGGGCTTTTCATTAGCACTTCAGATTACACTTGCTCTAAACACTTCTCAGCACTCAGAAGGAGTTTATGCCAACTCCAACAATTAAAATGTATATCATAAACTTATGCCTCTTGTAATTTCTCACCATTACAGCAGCTACTACTCTCTCTTCATCCTCATCCACAGTTTTAAATAATTTTTGTAAATACTGACACCGGCACCGGCACCGCATACTATAAAATCAATATTAGTGTGGTCTGTACAACATTTCATTTGTGACCGATAAACAAGTGATGGTGCAGTTTTTAGTACGTTTAGAACGTTCGAATGTTCTACGCACTATTTTCGGACTATTTCGGAAATATTTAAGTACAGAAATAATATTTTAGTGTTAGTGCGGTTGAATTCAAAAGCGGCCTAAGTATTCTGAAAATTGGTAAGTGCACATTTTCAAGCCTTTTGGAAAT
This sequence comes from Neoitamus cyanurus, assembly GCA_947538895.1. Classification (NCBI taxonomy): domain Eukaryota; kingdom Metazoa; phylum Arthropoda; class Insecta; order Diptera; family Asilidae; genus Neoitamus; species Neoitamus cyanurus. Next base: position 38,749,448 of record OX384543.1, read on the forward strand.
TCAAATGCAACCAAAAATTGTTTGGAACGCAGGTGGAAAAACACATCTCAATTATATACATATTTGTAAAAATGTGTCTTGTGAGTTATTTCATAAAATCATAAATCCTGCAAAAACATTCTGGAGAACTAAACTTTATTCATAAGTCCACATTAGCTGCAGGGGTTTAAAAAAAAAAACTAGTTTCAGAAAAAACATTCGAAATGTTTAGAACTCAGTTGTATTTTATGCCTATAGTTTAGGTCTTATGTTTTCTCCTATATACGGGTTTCTTAGTGAAACTGAAGTCCATTGGGAAATTTATTTTTTTTTCAGATCCTTCAGTGTGATATGCATTTTATAAACTTTTTATCAAATTCCTCAGTTTTGTGCATTTTGTGGAATATCAGTTTAATTTTAAATGATGAACTATAACACAACACCATTCATACTGCTTCATAATTTTTCAATATGTAATCGAAAGAGCCGATTTTGGGCTTTTAGATACTCTGGAGTAAATTGTTTATTTATATATGTATCTCCTGCTTTTTTCAGAGGTCCTACCTTTCGGCCACGGGTGAATCTGAGACGGTGATGCGCACTCTCCAAATATTGATTATACCTGTAACCCGAAACATTGTATTTTTTTTGTTTTGTTTTAACAAAATTGCCAAACCACACCCCGCTGCAGATGTATCGGGGAAGAAACCTATCATTCTGGCTGAATGGCGCTCAAGTCCTCCGGATCGAATTCGAATTTCATCGGGTAAATTGTGAACTCTATCGTCTGTGTACGGACTATGACTCGATTGTGCTACGTACGTGCACTTGGGAAAGGTTCTCCTGTTCAATTGCTTGTGAAACCGTGGGACGCCCTGGGTGGTAGGCAGAAGTGCTTGCCTAACCCATTCATGGACTCCAGCAGTAAACCTTCCTTTGGAACAATAAATTGGACAAACAATGCACAATGCCGAACGATTGTGAGGTATGCAGAGATGTCCATTAGAGGATGATTTACCCACATCCGACAATACAACGCGTGAGAACTGCAGTCTAGGCAATTCTGTTTGCGTAAATCTCCAATGACGAAATCTGCCAAAGTGGTATTACACGCAACTACGTATTACAAATTCCCTTAGGCAACACGTCAAGTAAACGTGGTTCTCAAGGATTGTTAGCTAATACCTTTCTAATTGCAGGTCATTTTAGGGATTCTGACATTTGCTGAAATGAAACATCCAAGCACAAACATTTGCAATTATGCATTGTAATTGCAATGAACCGACAGGAAAGTGTACCCAGCAAATATACATACATATATCAATTATTAAACATGTTAAGTCGAAAAAGTTTTTATGTAAAGTTTAACGCACAAATAATATTTATTGCCACTCACACTTTCCTTCGTTTCTTTGCTAGTACACAAAAAAAAGGACTTGAAGAAAATTATTGCTTTATCTACTAAACTAGCTAATCCAGTTGGGTTTAATAATGAGAATTTTATCTATGGGTTTTTGATCAACCCAAACGAAGGTAGACGACGCATGAGGACAGACGTCATCATTTTTCCACTACTGTGCGGCTCATATACGGCTTAGCACCGACGACTCCAAAAAACATTATTTTCAACTTTCATATTTTTTAAGTCGGTTTTTATTTTGAAGTGAAATTTCTTTTCCGGCGGGAGCGGCAAGAGACAGCTCGTGTCTATGAGAATTAACTGTGGGCACATACCGCCAATCTGATAAGTTGATAATTATCGTTATAATCAGTCGTTATCTTCATTGTTATTATTAATAATTTAAAAACGTGAAAATGTCAATCAAAGTTGACCCACCCGAAGTTTCACTTCGACCGACTGTCCTAGACAGACCAAATATTTTTTTTAAAAATTTTGCTTTGAACTTTTAAGTAGGTACTTTAGTTTATAGTACCAGACCCGTCCTAGCCTTTCCTGGGCTTTTTACAAACTTATAAATGAAAATTGTTGCAGAATGAATAAAGCAGTTTTTCAGCGGAAATCAAACAATATATTAAAATATATTAAAACTTGCACGTAATGCGCTCAAGTTGAAAATTTTCGGACGCCATATTGGATCCGTTGTCTTTGATTTCATAATTTTGATAGTATATTCCAGATCAATGACCCGGAAAACATAAAAGGACCCGGTTTCATAGCAATCCCTTGAAGTTGAGAATTTTCCGTCCTGTGAGTCCTGTGAGTCCTGAGTCCTGTGAGTCCTGTGAGTTCTGTGAGTCCTGAGTCCTGTGAGTCCTGTGAGTCCTGAGTCCTGAGTCCTGAGTCCTGTGAGTCTTGTGAGTCCTGTGAGTCCTGAGTCCTGTGAGTCCTGTGAGTCCTGTGAGTCCTGAGTCCTGTGAGTCCTGAGTCCTGAGTCCTGTGAGTCCTGAGTTCTGTGAGTCCTGAGTCCTGAGTCCTGAGTCCTGTGAGTCCTGAGTCCTGAGTCCTGAGTCCTGTGAGTCCTGTGAGTCCTGTGAGTCCTGTGAGTCCTGAGTCCTGTGAGTCCTGTGAATCCTGAGTCCTGTGAGTCCTGTGAGTCCTGTGAGTCCTGAGTCCTGTGAGTCCTGTGAGTCCTGAGTCCTGAGTCCTGTGAGTCCTGAGTACTGTGAGTCCTGAGTCCTGAGTCCTGAGTCCTGTGAGTCTTGTGAGTCCTGTGAGTCCTGTGAGTCCTGTGAGTCCTGTGAGTCCTGTGAGTCCTGAGTCCTGTGAGTCCTGTGAGTCCTGAGTCCTGAGTCCTGTGAGTCCTGAGTACTGTGAGTCCTGAGTCCTGAGTCCTGTGAGTCCTGAGTCCTGAGTCCTGAGTCCTGTGTGTCTTGTGAGTCCTGTAAGTCCTGAGTCCTGTGAGTCCTGTGAGTCCTGTGAGTCCTGAGTCCTGTGAGTCCTGTGAGTCCTGAGTCCTGAGTCCTGTGAGTCCTGAGTACTGTGAGTCCTGAGTCCTGAGTCCTGTGAGTCCTGTGAGTCCTGAGTCCTGAGTCCTGTGAGTCCTGAGTACTGTGAGTCCTGAGTCCTGAGTCCTGAGTCCTGTGAGTCCTGAGTCCTGAGTCCTGAGTCCTGTGAGTCTTGTGAGTCCTGTGAGTCCTGAGTACTGTGAGTCCTGTGAGTCCTGAGTCCTGAGTCCTGTGAGTCTTGTGAGTCCTGTGACTCCTGAGTCCTGTGAGTCCTGTGAGTCCTGAGTCCTGAGTCCTGTGAGTCCTGAGTACTGTGAGTCCTGAGTCCTGAGTCCTGAGTCCTGAGTCCTGTGAGTCCTGAGTCCTGTGAGTCTTGTGAGTCCTGTGAGTCCTAAGTCCTGTGAGTCCTGTGAGTCCTGAGTCCTGAGTCCTGAGTCCTGTGAGTCTTGTGAGTCCTGTGAGTCCTGAGTCCTGTGAGTCTTGTGAGTCCTGTGAGTCCTGAGTACTGTGAGTCCTGTGAGTCCTGAGTCCTGAGTCCTGAGTCCTGAGTCCTGTGAGTCTTGTGAGTCCTGTGAGTCCTGAGTCCTGTGAGTCCTGTGAGTCCTGAGTCCTGAGTCCTATGAGTCCTGAGTACTGTGAGTCCTGAGTCCTGAGTCCTGAGTCCTGAGTCCTGAGTCCTGTGAGTCCTGAGTCCTGAGTCCTGTGAGTCTTGTGAGTCCTGTGAGTCCTGAGTCCTGTGAGTCCTGTGAGTCCTGAGTCCTGAGTCCTGAGTCCTGAGTCCTGAGTCCTGAGTCCTGTGAGTCTTGTGAGTCCTGTGAGTCCTGAGTCCTGTGAGTCCTGTGAGTCCTGTGAGTCCTGAGTCCTGTGAGTCCTGTGAGTCCTGAGTCCTGAGTCCTGTGAGTCCTGAGTACTGTGAGTCCTGAGTCCTGAGTCCTGTGAGTCCTGAGTCCTGAGTCCTGAGTCCTGTGAGTCCTGTGAGTCCTGTGAGTCCTGTGAGTCCTGTGAGTCCTGAGTCCTGTGAGTCCTGTGAGTCCTGAGTCCTGAGTCCTGAGTCCTGAGTCCTGAGTCCTGAGTCCTGAGTACTGTGAGTCTTGTGAGTCCTGTGAGTCCTGTGAGTCCTGTGAGTCCTGTGAGTCCTGTGAGTCCTGAGTCCTGTGAGTCCTGTGAGTCCTGAGTCCTGAGTCCTGTGAGTCCTGAGTACTGTGAGTCCTGAGTCCTGAGTCCTGAGTCCTGTGAGTCCTGAGTCCTGAGTCCTGAGTCCTGTGAGTCCTGTGAGTCCTGTGAGTCCTGTGAGTCCTGAGTCCTGTGAGTCCTGTGAGTCTTCTCAACTTCCAACTTCCAAACCTAGCGAAGATTTTAGGTACTTCGAATGCAATACAAGCTTTTTACTAAAGACAAGTTTCATTCCTATCCAGCAGCTTTTAAGACAATCGCGACAAACATACATACATCGCAGCAGAAAACAAAACCTGCTTTTTTGTAGTCGAGGTTGTGTAGGTTGAAACGACTTTTTTGCAACTGCCGAAATTGGCAAAAACAAAATATACCGACTGATTGGCTTCAAATTTTAACGCCATGTTCTCTACACAAATCTGTACACATGTTGAAATATTTTATTTTAAGGACCGAAAAGGGTTTAGAGAATGTGATGATTTCCTGAACTTTGCAACTTCGACAATATTTGTTCTAAAAAAATATCCTAGTTTGCGCTATAGAGATATGTTCTCTTCTTGACCAGAAAAAGCCATGAATTAGGGAAAAATCATTATCTGAGTTGTTCCGGTCAACAAAGAGGCGGTCATCCGTGCAGATGGTAACAAGATTAATACCAGTTCGAGGGCCGTCTGAGTTCTGCTTTTTTATACTCGCCAACCAGGGCAAACTAGCCATTAGTATCTAACGAAAATCGGTGAGTTGAATTTTCCCGGATAGGGACATTTTTAACACGCTGTATGCCGAAGGTGGTTAAATTAAATTAATTAAATTAAATTACCTTCTTCAGGATTGACTACAGTTGCTGGGACATCCTGTATTGGTTAATTTAGTTTACTGGTTTCCATCGCAACAATTTATCTTTAGCCACACACACGTCTCTTTCTCCTGGTATTAAGTTGTTTTCTAATAGAACTGAGGCAACGTTCTGATTCCCCTAAACTAAACTAGACAAAAGGGCAATGGAGATGGAAGCGCTTGCAGCTACCAGTATTTGACCTAAGTAATCTGTTTAAAACTTCTATCATAACACAGTCATCCTTTCATCAGGAAAAGCAATTATTTGCGCATTTTCTGCCATCGGTGTTGGTGTAATAAAACGGTTCCACTCCGTCTGCTGGATAAATGCAATTTCACGAGGACAGCAATAACGAAATAATGCGGCCCGCAACTTTTCTCGTTAAAACTATCTGCTGTGTGCTGAGTAATTCCATAATATTTTAAAATTGCCGTGAAGTTGCGCGTTCGACTAAACAAACCTAATTTGAAACTCATAAGCGCGCCCCAACCCCGACTTTCAGACGCTCGCCTAATTAGTGACCCTTTCGGCGGGGCGCTTGGGTTTTTCTTGTTTTTCCAGGGGGCAACATGCCTACGCTAAAATTTCAACCGCTGCCACCACCACCCGCCGAGATGATTAATCAACGCCCGGCAGAATGTTTGTCATCGTAATTAGTAGATGACATTTCTTGAAAATTTCCCTGGAATTAAATTCAATTAAAAGTTGCCGTCGTTGTTTGACACGACAAAAAACCTGAATGGGGGATGTGTGCTGAATTTGTTCGTCACTTGCAGCAGTGGCGATCGATTTTTACTTACCCTTATCGCCATCGGCGTAGCACGGTGGCGAAGTTAGTTAACCCGAAATTGAGAAAGTAATTAAGGTGAAACTCGGGGCTTTTCCGGTAGAATTTAATATTTCTGTATAAAATCAGACTAAATCCGGCTCGACCGCAGTCTCACTGTGGCCGGGTATTACGCTCCTGCAGTAGGCACCTCCCGGTTGTGTGAGTGCTACTTGGAGCAACTAAATAACTTAATCTTGCTAAGCTGCACTTACGGAGTGGGATGCAAGCCAAATTGATTCAAATGGATCGTCTACCTCGCCGGTCTGCATGGGCACGTCGGAGAGTTTCCGGCATAGTTTGCACAGCAAGGACATCGCAAGTGCACGTACACTAATACATTGAAGCCCTCCTCCGCGGTGAAGTATTATTTGTCCACACACAACAACAAACGGCTTCCCGCAGAAGGCAGACATAGTGGAATGCCTTATGACATAAATTAAAATTAGCCTGGCGGATGCTCTCCAAATGACGTGCATGTGACAAAAGTTTAAGTTATTATTGTTCTCTGCGAGTTTCAGGCGCATCAGTCAAGGGCTTTTGGATGGCATTACACGTCCTGTCTGCGGTCGTAGGTACATATGAAGGGTTTTCCCAAACGGTCGTTCATTTAAAATGCTCCGCAGGATTCCGTAATAACACAAATTATAGTGGCATGCATTGGCTTTTGCTGGGGGTACGTGTTGTGTGTAGATGTAACAAATTCTTATTTGGAATAAGGAGACGTTCACTTGGGTGGCACCCAAAAGATTATTTTTAAGTCTTACCCTTAGGATGTTTAAATTGATTTGATTCGAGAAAAATAACTTCTCCGTTTTATGCACAATCGATGAATGTTTCTGTGTATGCAGATGGCGCAAGAGAGGTTTGGTTTCTTATAATACAATGTTTATTGCATTCATAATTTAGGATGATAGTTTCTTATAAATAGGCACTTAGTTGTACCCCTTTTTTTGGTATAACTACGTACAATTCAAAACTCGAAAAAGTGGAGTGGAAAAACATATTTCGAATATCTTTACAAAACCGTCGAAAAATTGTAATATGTACTTTTATATGTACATACATCATTCATGAAGCAGTAGCTCTTCAAGATATGTGTGGCTTCAGATTCAAATTTTGAAAAAAATGAACTATTGGATTTTCATCAAAGTGGAGGTGAATTACAAAATAACGCAACGTAGAACTATTAAAAACGTTATTTTCCCTTCCTCTACATTTCTAGCGAGTGAAGTAAAAGTATTCAAAATTGGCCCAATTTCAAAAATTTGATGCTTTTTGAACACTCCAATTGAAACTCTACAACTTTTAGGGAGGGGGTATCAATCGGAGTACTCGTTTTAGAGGTACAACACTTTAAAAAGAGGTGTATTCTCACTATTGGAAAAATTTAGGGACATGGTTGTTTTTGGATCGTCCGTCAAAATTGGACTATTGTTGGACCTACATATATCGGATTTTTTTTAATCAACACAGAAATTCAAGCTCTTTAATTTGTCTGTCGGTAAGATTTTGGCTAGGAAGCAGCCTCTAGGAATTACAGGCGAAAAACTGAACCAAGTCACCTTTAAAGCCCCCGCCCCCTGTCTTCTTTCCATACCCCCTACCCCCAAGGACTTTTGATCCCATGATCCTGAGGTATCAAGGTACAACTGCGCCAATTTTCAAAACCCCACGATTTATTTCCTTCATTTTGTCTAACTTGACTGGACTATTTGCTACCAATCCAAATGCTGCAACATTCGTAGAAATAAATCATGTATGTGTAATACATGCATAATAAACAAATTCGCTTCAATAACTACTAGTGGAACTAATAAGTCTTCCTGAAAAATACTGATATCTCAAATCTGGTACAAAACGGAGCGATATTAATCATATCTCTGGCAGAGCATTTTATGTTTGTGTTAATACGACGGTGTCGCCTTCTTAATTCCACACCGCAAAAAACTTTTTCTATGGATCCTTCTAAATATTCTGTTAATTAAGCCGGTTTAAGTTAATCCGAGCGGAGCAAACTCGCGGCAAACAGGCCGTTTTTCGAGATAATTGTGCCTCCTCGTAATTTCCCGCAGTCATCGTAACGCTCGTCTGGAAGAAGCTTTGGCATTCTCACCCTATGCGTGCTCTGTCTTTATTAATTACGCCCTTATAGAGAAGCCAAAGAAGCGCGGCTTGGATGTGATGCTCCTAATTGATTCCAATCTCGGAAGAAATTAATATGAACATTTTAAAGATATATTTTGACTCCTACCCAGGCGCGACTCCTACCACCGTCATCGTCGGCGGGGGCGACTAGGAGTAGGCCTCGCTTGGGTCGACAGCCGTCGGAGTTCCCCTTTTTCATTAGCCTAATTACGTAAAGTTGCCTTGCGCCTGAAATTGAGCGAAAATTAGATTTTAAAGAAAATGTCCATGTCTCTCTTCACTTTCGGGTGGGCTCGGCGAGTCAATTTAACAAGAGCTGTTGGCTTGGGGTGTAAGCCATCATCAGATGCTGTAAGACGGGGAATTAGGCACGAAATGAATGTCTGATGGGGCGCCAGTTGAAGCCACTAAGATTTGGAATTTTGCGACAAACAATGGGAGGTAATTAAATTCCAGTCATTTTGATGTATGAGTACTACTAGGCCTCGCTGCGCACACTAATTTGTTTACAAGTGCAAATGTATGCCCTGCTCTTGACTAACTGAACAGGAAAACAGCAAATCCTTCAAAAGCTTTCCCGGGCTCAGGCACAAATAAAGACAATTTATGACAGATATTTCTGGATGAATACCTCGTTTGTCGTAATTAAATGGTACTCCCCGAGCAATAAAACCCTCGAAGTAATTTGCGACTTTGCTGGTACTTCTTTGTTTCCATGCTGCTTCCTGGTCCCAATGAAGCCAAACTTTGATGGAACGAGCAGGCGGACGATACCCGAAATTAAAATTCTTTTCTCAGAAAAGAAGCCATAAAGGATGATATTCGAAAGGAAAACAACAATTTGCGAGACAATGCGCCTCGTTTTACATCAATTGGAGGGGTGTGGGGTTCGAAGGCGCTGAATAATAATAAAACTTTCCCAACAGGAAAATCTCAGCCCAAATAGCATATATGCATATGTATGTACATATGATATCTACATACATGCATACATACATTCATATTTGGGCAGCCTAACCATACTGTGCTATTATACTACAGCGGAATTTTTTGCAGCAAAGAACTGAATGAATATTTTCAGATGTGGTTTATTTCACTTTAATAAGATTTCTTCACGAAACCGATACTCCCACGAAAGAGGCATGTTTAACGTTAAAAAAACAGAGGCGCCATATAGCTTCTGTGATTTATTAAGGGTACCTAATTCGTACTTTTCCACCATAACGAACTTTAAGAATTGTATTAAATTAAATAAGGGTTGTGAAATAACTTGCTTGATGTGCTCTCGAACGTTTCATAACAGATGTACGGCTGTTAGTTATAATGCTCTCAAGGGGCAATAATTCATGCCGAATGTTGGTTATGGACCTAACAAGCGCACCAAATTGCCCACTGAAATCAAGAAGATTTTAATCAAATACCAAATAATCCAGAAAAACTGAATGTTTTCATTACTAAGTATTGGATTAATGCCGGTAAGGTTTTCGCACCGACTACTTCACAAATATAGTAAAGATCTTCGGATTCAATGTTGAAAGTAGTTGCAGAGGATTTTAAAGTGAAATTATTTAAAAGTTTTTAGGTCTTGACATTTTTTGGAGTCGGTCACATTTTTTTTTTTAATTTTTGTAGTGAGCTCTTGGAATAACACGAATACATTGTTCATTTCATAATGTCCGAAATCAGCCTCCCCCATACAAAAAAAAGTCATGATAAACAAACTTGTAGTGTACGAAGCGCCATTTACGCTGGTACCATTATTTTTGTCGTGGATTTAACAGACGACAATTTAGGTACCTGTTAGGCCCCATCCAACCTAAATATAGAATTTTGTGCATTTGGTTCACCGAGGGGAGGTTAAAGCGTATGTTAAAAATTAGCGACGTAGGTGGGTTTGTCATAATAAGGAACACTTCCCTGCCGCCTGTGTTATTAACAGGGACAAGTGATGCAAAGCAAAGCACTTTCATTCAAGACACACCCTCAGTCACAATTTGACAGTCAGAGACTCGTTTTAGAAAAGTCGATTTTGTTCAAATTGTAACAAAAATTGCATGGCAGATAGAAGCGACAGACAGGGGTCGAATGAAAAAAGAAAAAGATCGCAAGAAGGCAATGCTGCCAAGAATGGATGATATGAATTACGGACCTCTCATAACCGTCCCCAGAGCAACTGCAATCCACAGACGGTAAGTTGAAATCGCCAACCAATGTCACTGGAAGATCGACAGAACAACAATATTTCGATGTCCTGTTCCTTTAAGTCTTAGTGCAGTAAGATTAATGGTATTCAGGTTACTCGTAACCATTTGAAAAGTCGTCTTCGTTATTTTACTCTTTTGCATTTTTTTACACTAATTTATAATACATAATATTTAAATAAATTATTATAAACAATTTTTGGGGTATGCAATAATAAAATCATCGTAGCATAACATTTCCTGTTTCTATTTCACATTTTCCTGGCACAAAAAATTTTCTTTCATTCACAAACCTAAATTCGCATCGTGAAGCCACAAAGAAGTAAATTAAATCAGGAAGGCTTCATTATTTATACCTATGAGCGACTGAATCAAAATTAAAGTCAAAATTCGGAACTCCGCCCTGAAAGGATTCTGCTGCAGAATTTAACTCCAGCGACGACGCGACGTGGCGGGGCAATTTATTCGAAGGAAACACAATGGCTGGGTTCCGATTATTATTTCCTCTTTTTTAAGAAGTGCCTTTATCCCCGGGCGGCAACGGAAAGAATAATGTAGAAAAATAAAAATGTTCCAGGAAAATGTTGGTCGTGTAAAGCGTCCTTGGCGAAATGTCTTCCCAAAATTATGCGCCGCAAAGTATTGTTAAGCAAGTGGTGGGAAGCCCCAGGGCGAATCTTTTGTGGTAGCGAAAATCTATGGAACTATTTTGCCATTTGCATTGTGTAACGAGCCTCTTTCGGCGGATAAACTGTTATACTTTTCGTCGACCGCAGCGAGTGGTGACACACAAAACAAAGTTGTTTTGTTAAACCATTGCTTCGATATTGTTCCGTCTCCCCGGGATCCGTGTCCTTTTGGGCGCTTTTGAGTGGTCAAATACTGCTGCTACGAGTATCTTCCGGGCGTTCGCCTTAAAAGGACGAAATTTATTTTAAAAACCGCTCCATCCCGTATCCGCAGTGACCACAAAACGTTGTCCCTTGGAATTGAAATCAAATCCCTTTTGTGAAGGGAATTAATGAAGAGCGAAAATAGCGACTGGGATAACTACGGCACTGGCCATGGGCAGGCAGATGGCCATGAATATGAATTTGCACTTGCCGCAAATTGTTAAGTCTGGTTTCCAGGTCTTCAGTGTTTAGTCGAGTGCAAGTCTTTACTTAGTACATTTTAGGATGCCTACGTTTAAACAATGAGTTTAGTTAGAGATTAATACTAAATTGGCTTTCGAGTAGTTCGGGTGCAGGAATAAGGTGGCTTTGAATTTCTCAGCCGAGTTCCCACTTTTCTCATGCTACACGCTTCATTAGAGGGGCTGAATAATGGAGATAAGGCAATTTTGTCGAAATTATTAAGAGTCCACGGTGGAATGTGTAATACGCTTTTGTAGCACGTCTGCTTAAACGGCGTAAAGCAACGAAAACAAGAGATTTGGGTGTTATTTTTACTTCCGTTCCTCTTTTGATGATGACATTGATACTATTGTTGCAAATTTCCCCAGCCGTGCGCCTCTCTTACGAATTTCGAATAAAAAGTAAAACAACTTGTCGTTGGTCATAGCACTGCTGGAAGTGGGAAATTGAACTTAAGGGCGAACCTGTTTCTGTGGTTTAGTGCGGTCGAAATAGACATTTAAGTTTTAATTTAATAATTCAAATAGAGCTGAAAATTTGTACATGCACTATTACAAATGTTTTATTAAAAGTCTCCACCGATCCGACTACTGCCTAAAATTGTATTCAAGGTCAGAAGTCACAAATATCGGTTTTTCACATATTTCTAGTAAACAGTAAATGTTATCATAAAAGTAGTTCATACAAAAGATATAGTTCATACAGCTGTCTACAAAAATTGTTCATAGACTTTTTTTCCTACGAATCACCATTTCTGAGATATCGTGCTTTCAAACATCGAGAATACAAATATGCACTCATACGCCCCCGCGGTCAACCGTTACAGTTACGACAAAAGTCATGATAAGCAAAGTTGTAGTGCAACATTTATTTTACCAATGTACCAAAATATTCACTGCCACAATTCCTTTTAACAGCGCGGATTTCATATTAGCCATGTGTCTTGACTTGAATATTCATCTAATTATAATTTATTTGCTTAAAGCAAATTATGGTTTTTTATTACTGGCATAGGAACGGGAATAAACGTAATGCAAGATAAGACAAGATGCAATTTGCCGCAACTGATTACGTCTCGGACAGCAAATATTAACCTATGCTTCCTATATTTTCCATGTGCGATATATAGCATCTACATTTATTTCCTCTAAAATTAGCAATTGAAATTTCTACTGGTGCGCTATTTGAACCGACTGAACCCAGACAAGCAGACAAGCCGACAAGCCTAGCAAAAACATTCATAATGCGAAGCAACTCCGGCGAAGAGGAAGTGTATGGAGTAGATAAAAATGTTTTGACATGCAAAGCGGTACACATAATCTAAAGAAAAATGCAAAACATCCCAGCGACGCACGGTACTCGGCCGAAGGGGGTTCTTTCATGGCAAGGACACGAGCTTTAATCGCTGATATGAAAATGATTGGACCCCTTATTTTTCCAAAAGAATTCCATCGACCCGGGATGTCATCAGCAAAATTGCGCTTAATGGATTTCGCTTCGGATATGTTTTTAATGACTTTGACCAGGATCTCCTGCAATGCTCTGAAGGTGGCTATTGATTTCAGCCGGATTTATTCGAGATAGTGTGGCATTGAAAAATGGCGACGACCTTGAATAAAAATTGGGTTCGGGTCATTAAAAGAAATAAACTTAACACCACATTACGCGTGCAGAAACTTAACTGCGATGATTAAATAAGAAAGTTCTTTTATTTTCATTTTATAAAGAAGAAATCTATCGATGTAGAAAAACAGCAAATATTTTAAAATACTTCATGCAATTGGAAAGAAAAATCTAAAACGCATTTGCTTTTTAAATTGTATTAATTATAAATGAATTCGAATTTACCTCATTAGGCACATAGTCCAGTCATTCTAACTTTTGGTTATAAGTGTAATTTTCAGAAAAATATAGCAAGGCTGACTTTTGATATGTCTTTCCAAAGTCAATAGTTTTTTTCGAAATAACCTTTTTTTGTGGTGGTTGTATAAATTTCAAGTAAATGAGAAGAGAGCGCAAAATTTCCTATAGAAATCGTAAAAAAGCTAATTCCTACCACCACCGTCAACCACCCTCTACCCCTATTTCGAATATTCAACTCATGGGGGGATGACAATTTTTGTTAAGTTTTCGACCTAAAAGTCGACAGCGTTTCGTTTTTTGCACCACGCACAAGGGGTGGAAGAAATCGTACGTCGAGTTTCAGTGTTCGAAAATGGCGTTACAGTAAAATTAGTATGTTTTACTGATTTTCGTTTTCACACTTCAAAGAAACTGGAAGTCAGGTAAGTTATTCTTGTGCTCATTATTATATTATTCGATAATTCCCGCTGAACTTACAATCACGTTTTTCTTGAAACAACATTTATAGATTTTGCGGGATTCATAACTCTAGCTACAATGATGATGATGATTTTAAATTTTAAACAACGAATATTTTTGTACTCGCTACTATTTTGATTTTATAAATTATTGTGTTTTGAGTCCCCCGAATAAAGCAAAAACAATGAAAAAGAAATTCTGTTTGAACAAAATGGTAGTGTGGAAAAAGTGAATGCACACTACGTTTAACTACAGATTGAAATAAAATGTTGGTTTTTCTTTAGAACAATTTTTCTCGAAGTAGTGATCCCGCCGCCGTTAGGCAACTATTCTTCTGCAGGCACTCAATTTTAATCATACAACTTCGTTAATTTTTATTTTTTTTTTATATATAACATAAGTTCAACAATTCCAGAAACAAATACCATTTTGAGCAGGATACAGTGTAGTCTCCCCTTAAATTTGTTTGGACTAAGAAAACATGAAAATAAATGTCCAAACATCAGCAATTTTCGAACGTCGCCCCAGAGTAGAAAAGTGTATCCTGGAACCAGACTTCGGAAAATATAAGAGCTTTTGTAAATATTGTGGCGCGCGCTTTTAAAGCTTTTCCATTTTCCGAAAAGAGAAGATAGCTTTCCTGTACTTTCAAATCTGTACTTTTTCCTTGTCCATTAAAACAACAAATAAGAAAACACAAGATTTATTTGAACATGATTTGACCTCGTACTACGAAGACATGAAAAATAGGAAATTGATAAAAATTCAGTGCAACGTCTGGAAATTGTTATCAAAAAGTGATTTTTTCTACTTCCTGTGTGGCTTTTACATCCGCAAAGACTTTTATAATATTCAGTTCAATAGATCTGAAGGGTTCGGGCCACGCACTGCTAAAAATTAGTTTATACCTATTGTGCGCACCACCACCTTACACAATCGCAGACTTGTTATTAGACGTAATGAGTTTTGGCAACATTGCTCTTTATTTGCGACAGTACTTTTACTATTCGTGGGAAAGCCAGTAAATTATTAATCACTTGTGTCATCTGTGGACTCTTGTCCTTTGATAGATGTCGCCGCGTATTGGTATTTATGCACAGATAACGAGGCGATATCAGACACATCCAATGTTCTGGCGCAGCATGTCGATCTGTTCTAACCGATGCATGTTTCATACAATTCGAACGGTTTGGCTTTAGTATACATCGGACGGTTGCTCGCTGGTGTGGTTTCTGAACAGCTTCTGAAGAAAAACAAACATGTAAATAAAAACTGTGATTTTAAAGTATTTTTACATTTAAGGCAAAGGTGACCTGTGAACTGCATATTCATGCACTGCTGATGTTGATGACCGCAGTATCATGAGCGTGGTTAAAAAACACCTTTTTGTTATGTCTATAGAAAATTTTGCAAGACGTAATGCTTTCATATGTTACAGAGGAGTTGCCATTGAGATAGGTGTATCAACAAGACAATAATCCAAAGCATATGGCCCCCAAAACTAAATTTTGTGACAAGAGTGACGCCTAGGTCTATAACGCGTAATTGTCGAGACAATGAAAAGTCGTCAATTTTGTAAGTGAGGCATTTCATGTCAAGCGGACAATCAAAAAAAAATGAGGTCGTGGATTTTGTTTATACTCTGGTCTGTTATACTTCTAGTACACGTGGATGTGTACACACAATTTTTTTTTCTTATGATGCTTTATTGCTGAGTTATGAGCTTTTAAAAATTTACTAAGAATGAAGTCGGTTACTTGTATGAGCCAAAAAGAATTTTTTCTGCTAAACGAAATCAAGTCAATCATTCAGAGAACTTAATGAGGGCCTCTTGCAGTTTACAGGTATTTTGTAAGGTTTCGATTGAACTAAAAATCTTCAAGTCATCAGCATAAGCTAAGATATGCTCTTTGAATTAGACGAAATAATTCATGAGGATTGTAAATAGCAAGGGTGCGAAATGACTACCTTGTGGAACACCATAGAGCAAGATAGCAGAGTCAGACGAGAAGAGAAGAGAATTTAACCTTAAGAGACCGATTTGTGAGGTATGACTTAATCCATTGAACTACATCGATTTTAAAATTAGCACTCTATCGAAGAGTTTGTCGAATGCGTTGCTAAAATCAGTATGTATGTTATGCAATCAACATGTGGTCCCCTTTCTAAATTCGTTATACAACAATGGTCTTAAAAAACTTTTTGATAGGGAACATTTTGGCAATAGGCTTGTAATTTCCAATTAGACTCTTGTTCCCTCCCCTTCTTAAAAATTGGAATAACGTAAAACAACGTCCAAATATAAAACACATGAAGGCAAAGATAAATTAAACAAAACAGTAATGGGGGCTTTAACAAGTGAGGTGAGGCACTACATTTACGGAGGACAACAACAGGCACATTATCGGGAGAATCCGAGTATTCTACGTCAATCTTGTTTAAATAAATTAATACATACAACATAGTCTATATCACAGACATATATCATCACAGTAGGCATTGCTAAAATGTTTAGCAAAAAAGTTCGAAATAGCAGAAGGGTAACAACCCGTTTCATTGTCAAATACAGACAGGTAGTAATTAGTCTTCCGTTTAGTATTAAAATTATAAAACACTTGTACTTACAGCTGCGATATTCTTCCTATTCCTTGCCGTTCTTGTCTCTAGACATTTACATTTACATCTTCAGTGAAAATGTCGAAATTACGCACAAGTTCCGTCACATTGGTCGCCATTTTGAATCTGTACAATATATTTAAAATCGACGACCCATAAAATCCACACGAGGAAAATTTCCCCCCCAGCATCACGAGTTTAGGAAAAATGTATTTTTAGTCCCACAGCCATATTGGAGTTGCCGTTGTTAATTTATTTTGTTAATTATTTCCCTCTTATAATTTCCGTACAAAACATTCTGCGTTGATGAAACAAAAAGTATTTTGAGTTGCCAAGAAAAAATTACATTAATTAAAAGCAGTCTAGTGCCAAAATACGAAAAAATTAAGAACTTTCCACAAGCACAGTTCAGAATTTTAAACATAGAAAAGTTTCAAGGGTATGCTATGAAAAGAAAAACTCCTGTCAATCACCGTCGTTGTTATTTAATGAAGCAAAAGGTCCGACTGGGGCAAAAGGGATTTGTTAAATAAAAGAAATCAGGGGAAAGACCTCAGCCCCGGAAAGCCGTTCAATAAAATAAAAAGAGCCTGTTCCGGGCCTTTTAATTTGTTGAAAGTACTCGTATTTTAGATTATCACCAGCCCTTTTGAAAGTGCTTTTACGGAAGTAAGGAAGCTGGTTCAGGGAAAGTTTCCATGTCAGTATGAGCAAGTTTAAAATTGTTTGTCAGGTATCTCCCTTTTGAAATATTTTAACAAAGGACGCGCGGAAGGAAGCCAATTAAAAGTTTCGAGATAAAAGTTTCAGGCAAGTTTATACGTTTCGCTCGTTCAGACTTTGACAGAATTTCATCACATTACGAGTAGAGTTAGCAGGCCCTTCCCCATGTTTGCTTCACACATCAGCCCTGCCTCCAGAAGATGAAGGAGAAAAAATCTATACCATAAGTGGGTTATCCCAAGCAAATAGATTTTATTATTAGACCTGAGAGAGGCCCCATTAAATTATTATGCCGCTTTTCCTGCGAGCGGATTGTCCGAGACACACTGCAAAATAATGCAAATTTACGTACTAAATTTTCTCAAGTGTAAGAAGCCACTCAAAGAATTATCGATGATATTAATTCGAAGCCTGGCACTACGGTGAAATTGAAAGGTCATACGGCCCTTGCTCGATTGTTTGTTTCCATGCTAAACGTGTGAAGGACCAGGTTTCCGAAGTAGGAGCATTTGGATGTCTTCAAAACAGCAGAGCTGGAACAGTCGCCAAATTTTGAACATGGATCGGGAGTGTCAGGTTAATGAGGCGGAAACGGGGATAAGAGGATATTTCGGGTGGTGCTGTATGTTAGCACCAGTATAGAGATGTTTGCTTTGATAGGTAAACTGATTTTTAAAAGTTTTACTTCTACCCACAACACAATTTAGTAAGTGAAATGCAATCGCTTCTCTTTCACAATTTATTTTGATTACACCCAACAATAATTTATTTTTATGTGGGTTTTTTTTTGGTTCTATTAATTAACCACCCCAATTATGGGATCCGACGCGGATCAAATTCGTGCGCAACATAGGAAATTTTGAAACAAGCAATACAAGAAAACGTCATAGGAAATCTCAGGGCCGGCATATCACAAGTCAACATTTTTTCCTAACATATAACAAGTCATCTCTATAGGATTTTTTCCATACATTACGAATCTGAAGACGAAAATGCTCCATCAACTCCAGTTTTCAGGAACAAAATTGGTAAATGGTTCGGCGTATTTAGTAAAATACTATAAAGTATTTTTAAAGTTAGTAAGTGGATCATATAACAAAGTGAACTTTAAGCGCTCCATAAAAATTGGAAAAAGTATAAAATTCGTACAAGGTATTCTGATAGACAAAACTTCTTTCGTTTGAGCTACTTTAAGTATTCTTGTGTCGTTTAGTTATACGTATATATGTATTTTACAAATAGGCAAAATACGGACTTTTCACCCCTATTTTATTTAAAAAACACACTGCCAAAAAACCGCTGTGTATCCATGATGGAGGATATTAGTTTGGAGATTTTTATATCATCGGCGTAGATGAAAATATCCGAGTGTTCAATAATATACTCAGCATCATTAATAGCCGGAATGAAAAGCAATGGACCTAAGTGACTACCCTGAGGGACTCCCGACCAAGAAAACGTCAGAAATCTTAACACAGTTCAACTGAAACCTTAAAGCCTAACTGTAGTTCTATAAAATAAAAGAAAACTTATAACTTTTAGTAAGGTATTTAATGGAAAGATTCCTTCAAGAATGAACACATTCACTCGTGTCATCAAAAGTAGGAACAGTCTGTGCATGTACATTTTTGACTAAAACAACTTTACACATTTCTTTTTGGGTGAATCCGTGATGCACATCCAAATTGCAAAGTGCAAATATGCCTTAAATGAACAAAGAAAATTAATAGTGGAGTGAATAAAAGACGACACGTGCTTTGGGCAATTTCTGTAATTTGTGGTAAAACTTTTTACGGCTTGCATGTGTGTTTGCCAAAACACGCGTAGTGAATATTTCACAGATATAGGAATTCATGAAGGGCTAGGGGTTCCTTCTTTTCCGTAAGTTTCGAAAACTTGCGGTCCTCTCCCTATGCAGTATTCATTAACTGTATTAAAGAAGCGAAAAACCTTTTTTAAACATTTCGCAGTAAAGTAAACATCAAGGAAGAAAATTTTTCCATAAAGCCAAATCCACTAAAAATAAAACGAGTAAAAAAGTGAATTGCTCTCACCTCACCCTGAAAAAAATACGTCGATCATACTCCATCCCCGAATGCTGCTCTGGGCATCGTTGTTCATCCCTAGAATTGTTCCTTCTGCCTAACGTAGCCGCAATATTTATACAGACCGAATAATGCCAAAACCCGTGCAACTCGACCTTGCGCAAAAGGCGCCCTCTCCAAACAATCACAGCACCGCCAAAACCCTGAATGAAAGATGTTCATCAGGTGTGCGGAACGCTGGGTCGCATTTGGATAGAGCATCTCAGTCGCTTGGAAGAGTTCCCCAAGTGGGGAGCAAGCTACTGGATCTTTATTTTTAGTTTCGAGTTGTTTTTTTCAGTTTTGCAAAACACAAAATTAACAAATCAACTCGGTGCTCAAAAGTTGCTAAAATCTCAGTGCGGCACAAAGGACTTACCTGTGCAGTTTAACAGTCTTTTGTCGGTTCGATACGTAGTGCAGAAGTCTCGGATGTCCGTGGCTCATTGTATCCGCAGCCAGCGGGCGTCCTTTATCGATTCTCTGACCATGACCTACAAACTGTCGAGCGTTTAGCATTTGGATAGCGCGCCACAGCCGCACGTTTTATGCACACGGAACATTGGCAGTGTTTCAGAGTCACGTTACACTGTATCACGTGAAAATTTAGTTGAGTGCGGTGAAGTGAATGTGAGCAATGTGATGATTGAGACGCGTCTTTCTAATCCCGGGCTGCGAGGGTGCACGACACCAGTAATCCCCCGAGAGAAAATCTCTCTTCCGCCGGTGGAGCTCGCATAGACCCTCTTAAGTTAAATGGAGCAGAAATGATAACTTCATCCGAGTGAGTACGGGAGAGGGTGCCATTATCGTGGCAATTTTCACAATTTCACCCATTGCGTTTCACAGCAAATATTGTTTTTACCGCAAAATCAACTATTTAGCTGACTTTTCCTTTCTTGCCGCATATACCTGCAGTGGGCAGAACATTCAGGTGAAGGGCTCATACCCTCTCCCACCTGTTGCGCCCGATGCCGTCCTGCAGTGGAAGGGTGGCTTACTTTGGGTAAATCGGGTAAAAGTTGTGCAGTGCAGAGGAATTGTTTTTGTTACTCTTAATGTTAACCTTTCATCGCAGCTTGGCAAAGCGGGTTACGAACTTCCGATCAATTAAACCACCAACTGCTGATAGGTTTTCCACAATTTCCATATCGGAGAGCAAATCGGATGCCAAGTAACAGAACCCTTTGACCTTTTCTCTCAAGTGGTAATTTAATATGTGTTGACTATGTGGAAAATAGCTAACCTAAATTTTCACTGAATAATTTGTGCCGTAAGGGAAAGTTTACTTCTCTGGCCTTGTGTGCGTGAACTCGTTTACCCATACTCCTTCCCATTTTTGGCGTAAACGGCGGAATGCACTGAACTCGCTGTTTGAGATTAATTTTTTTTGCTTGCGGTATTTTAAACAATACCTGCCTCCATAAATGATGATGTGTCAATATAATAACAAATTTTATTTGTATGCCGTGTCTCAATACCTACTCTTAAAATGTACATACTTTGAATGATTATAAAGGCAGTCTTATTATATTCACGTCATCTTCAATGCAGACTGTCCATCGTGGCATGCGCTGTTTGGCACATAGCGCCGTCGTGTTGGAACTACATGTCATCGGTTGCTTATCATCGATCTGTAGCGCTCGTCGCTAAAGATGAATTTCGATGATGAACGTTTCTAGAACGGAGCACTAATTTTGATAATATAATTTTATGATTTGCACACGTTCTTCAACGCTATTATAATATATAATTAATAAATTCGGGATGCACATTATAATTTTAAAAAATGATTTTAGGCTGCGTTTGATATTTTCCTACGCAAAAATGTCGGCTCCTAGCCTATACCCCGTTAAAAAGATTTTTTTTAAAGAGCCTCAACACAATGTCAAAGAATAAGAAGAAAGTGTATATTTTAATATTTCTAATACGTTTCATTGATGATAACCGGTTAAGCGGCATTTTCATACTTACTTTGGCGCTGACAACTCATACCAAACTACTCCGATTATATTTATATTTTAGATTAACTATGGAAGTGCCGCTTTATAATTACTAATCTCTTTCGAGCTCAGGGAGCAATTCGTGATAATGCATGGGCGTTAACTTAAGAAAATGAATGATTGTTGGTGTCATGGGTATTTCGACTTCCGTCACCCTAAATTTGATTGTTCCCTATCCTATAGATACTGGAGTTCAACAACTTTCCGAATTAAGATAACATGAATGATTAAAGACTTTAACTGTTGCCGATCTCCCAATGTACAACTTAGCAATTATTTAATAATTATTTAGTTTTCCATGTTCGAACTTTTCACGTCAAATTAAACTGAAAACCAAGATAATCGTAATACAATATTTTTCCCATCATCTACATTTGAAAAATGTGGAATCATGAAGGAAGTGCCGCGAAGTATTCAGGATAAGATATTTTTCAACAATTTTAATTATTCTAAACACAGTCGTCGATGCATTCAACATGTAGTCCCATATAAAACCGTTATAAATTTTTTCCGACATTTGAAAGACTCAAAATAATAACACGTAAACAGAAGAGTACACAACATTTTTTATAATGCCTTAATCTACTTGCGGCTGATACGCAAACAACTAAATAAAATTTTATTGCTGAACAAATCGCTCGTATCACCACAGGCGTTACGACATCATGCTTTTATCTTATTGACAAAGAAAAAGCTCATAAACCATTAAGACTTATTTCTTGACAACTGCTTACACACTTTTTACGGAAAGACAATTTTTACCCCCTCAAATAGCTTCTCAAGCAGCACCTCCCGGGGGTTGCTCAAAAAACTTGCCGCCCACGTATAGAGTGCCAACGATATTAGCGTGCTCATTGTGACGTTGGACTTAAATACCATCCCCTTGCGCATATATCATTTGAGGAATTAACACCTGACACTTTCCCATTTTATTGCATAACTTTGTTAGTTGATCTTTTGATGGCTAGTAGACGCCGTAAAATACGACATGATAATCAGTTCCGCGACTGGCTGACGTGTTTATACTCTGAAGGATTTCGGAGAAAGGCGCTTAATTTTTAAAAGAAATTTCCCTCAATGGACTTTTAATTTTTGCTGAATGGTCTCGTGCTGTTCGGGCTTCGTGTGTACACGCGATTAAATTGGTTTAACGGACAGATTCCACAGGGCAAAGGGAATAAACACATTTTGTGACTTGGCGTAAAATGTGAGTTTATATACATTTTTATATTGAATGAACAGACAATCCCCACATTATGCAAAAATATGCTTTTCGGAATTCCGTCCTCCTCGAGGAGCAAACCAGCAATTATTTATTGCTGCCTGAATCAAATATATGTATGTACTAAAGGTTTTATGGATTTGATTCAAACGGATGTCGACGCACGATTGTTGGAGAAATATTAAAGTGTGTCAAAAGTGCGTTTATTTCTCATCAATATTTAATGCATGCAGACGGGGACATTTCAAAGGATATCTGCTTTGTAAAAAGACGTTAAATATACAATATCATTCTCGTCACAAAGATGCTGCCCCATATGCTTTTATACTTTCTTTGTACGGGATGGATAAACTATACGTGTACGTACGTAATAACGAAAACGCCCTTAAAACTCATAATGAACACACAAAGGAATATTAGCGCAGAAGAATTATTTAGAGAGAGGGTGCATATATGGAAATGTTTTCTGGAAAACGATAATTTTGATGAAATTTACAGAATAACAGTTTCCGGAGGTGGATAATCGACTTATCTAGGGCCCTAGATTCCTAGAAGAATTAGTTGCGGCTCCAGCAGGGTGGACTCAAAATGCAACATTTGTTTAAGGTTTCATAAAAATTGGCACATTAAGGTTTTCGGGTAGCTGATTTCAACTTTGGTGCTCAAATTTATTTAAAACCCTGAGATTCCCAAAACACAATATGGTGGAATCAAAATTAAAAACGTCTTGAAAGGAATGGTGGACAGTGGACTGCTAAATCTTAAACTTTAAATGATTTTCATGAAAATTACTGTTTGGGGGGATTACGTGATCTTTTTACGTATAAATTTGTATTCCCTTTCTGTACCTGGACGTACCACTTTTCTACGTAAGTGGTGGAGACCAGTGTTTCCCAAAGTGTGGTACGTGAACCTCCTGGGGTACAGATAGAGTTTGGTGGGGGTACGGGCTACAACGGCCTTTGGCTGCGCCTGGTATAACAAGAAGTTTCTCTTTTGCAATTATAAACATGATAAAAACTTCGTTACTTATTACATAGTATTGCGTATGTGAGTTTTTGTATGTATGGTATGCGTACCCGGGTGCATTCCCCCAATCAATGGCCCCGTTTAAAGACTATTCAACCTATGGTACAAAGACTGTTAATTTCGGTAACAAAAATAACTGCAGCAAAGTTTCAATCTAATCTAATTTTCAGAACAAACTAATTTAAAATTAATATTTGCAAAACAACTGACACAAATTGAAAATAAAAAAATACGAAAAAAGGTGTGCTATAAAAGTGATTAAAATTTGAAGTGGAATATAGAAAGAATTGAAACGGCGGCGTTCTCGGGTGACTTAGGAAGATAGAGCTTATCTAGTAAACGATTTCCATTTCCGAAAAAACACACAAGCAATTCTCTTACCCTAAAATGGCATTATAACTTCTTCGCTCAATCGTGTGCAAAAATGTGAGATGCATACGCAACCTGTCTAATATTATGTATTTTAACTAAGGCACATATTGCTACTTCCTGTAGGAGACATACGAAGTCTGCTTTAAAACGGGGTAGCAACCAGTTGGTGTAACCACTAATGAACGCCTCCTCGTAAAACGTAATTGAAAATACCAACTGAAACCCCATAGGGGCATTGTTTACTGTTCATCCAGGAGTTTTAGAGCCTTCATTAAAGCTTGAGTATGGAAACCACTTTCCTCTTCCCAATGAAGTTTCGCTAAAATGGAAGTTGGCACTCGGTTCGCCCTCTTACTTTTACGTACAATCACAGTACACACATTTTGGCAGTGCAATTATGAAATTGAAAAATTTGGTGCCAACTGATATTGGCATTAACACATTTTTTTTTTTAAATTGTTAAGCGGTCAAAAATGCTTTCACAATGAGTTAAACGCATAAGTGCACTCATTCAATTAAAAACGAAATACGAGTATATGATGTTTATTCAGTACCGCACATTTTTGATGCGACGCCAGCAGTTGAATTTATACGCAAGGGTATTAAAGTGCCAAGCCAGGGACAGGGCAATGCGTTTGGGTCAACAGCTCGCCACCGCGTTGAGCAATTAGCAGCAAAGTTTACTTGATTTTAAGGAAATTTAAAATATATTCCATCCTACTCAATGAACATTCGTATTTGGTTGCAGTAAAAGATATGAGTGAATCCATTGGAATTGGGCGGATAGGCATTTTGTCTCGAAATATAGGGTATTTCAATAAGGACGCTCGACTTTTAAATATAAATACAAGAAGGTGTGTATGAGATATCCACTCTATTTTACTTTATATGGTATGAAATATAACGCTGTTCAAATGTTCGCCGCAGCTTTGCTTAGTGGCACGTATTCGTAAGTTGACGCAAATTTTGCCAAAAACAGCGAGCGCTACATGATATGGAAACCGCCAACATATGATTCCAACAAGACGATGCTACGTGCCACACAGCGCATGCCACGATGGACATTCTGCACGAGAGATTTGAGGGTATGTTAATATCGCGTGGCGGCAACATGAACTGCCCACCGAGATTGTCCCTTTTAAGGCCTTTAGACTTCTTCCTTTGAGGCTATTTTAAATCACAGGTCCATGCGAATAAACCGCAAACAATTGATGCCCTCAAAGTCAACGTAATGAACGCCAGGTTTATCTAACAAAGTCATCGAAAATTGGACATCCCGAACACGTGCCACCAAGCAAAGCCGCGTAGGAATTTGATCGACGTTATATTCCATACTTAATGCCATAAAAAATTGTTTTAAATAAAATGGATTGAATATCTCACACAGAATTTGTTTTATTTACATTTAAAAGTCGAGCGTCCTTATTGAAGGGCCCTTTAGGAGTTCAAGCATATCGGGCTCGAATCCCATCGGAAACCACAGGAAAACCCAAAAACAAGTCATACAAAAGAACGTTTCTACATTTCGTTGTATGCAAAAACATTTAGTTAATAGTTTTACTCGCGACAGAGAGAGATGGTATTTGCGTTTAGGAAGAAAGATTTTCAATAATGAGGTGTTGTTAGATTTACGTACAAAGAACCAGAGTTGGAGTCCCTTATAGACTCCTCACAACGCTTGCGAAGAAGACTCCTTGCAGCTCGCTGATTTTCATCACTGCTAGTTATGGTACTACAATCAGAAAGCGGACCGAAATTTCCTTAATATGTTATTCCTTTGCATAGGGCACATTTTCAAAAAATCAAAATTGATTACATTGTTCACATCGATGGCTTTAGTACCAGCACCGACTGTGAGCGGATGCGGGCATGAACTTTTTCGGGAAGGTTTCGGGCTTAATTTCCTGTTTGGATACTGTAATCGCTTTGGGGAAAAGCCATCCTGTCAACTATTCATGAGGCAGAGATGGTGGTCAGAAAGATTGCGAAAATATTGAAAGACACATTTTGTGTTCTAAAAATAATTTTCCCTCAGATAAGAAGCCAAGTGTAAACAAGAAGTAAGGAAGCAGTAATTGAATTGCTGCTTAGGGATATTGGGATTTCGGGATATAACATAAAAACCCACATGGGAATACTTGTTGTTTATTTCGTCGACGGGCATTCCAGGAATTATTTATTTGAATCTTTGACGAAAGCTATTTTTTTTTGTTAATAAGAAACGTTTTGGAGCTCGTTTGAACTTGTACTGGTTGGAACTCTGTCAGTAAAATATTTTCGTGAACGCTCAAGTTGAGTGTTTGGAATTTCCCATATTTGTAGCAAAATCGGTTGCGTGTGCTATTTTCGTTCGCATCTAATTGCGGCTACAGAAATTACAACCTATTCCTATGTAAATGAAAAGTTTTGCGTGACATTCAGTGGTTAAGGGTACAGTAGGACTCTGTGATCGAAATGCAGAATCAGACATGGAAGTATCGATATCAATTCGAGTTTATATTCGCATCTACATATACATACTTGCAATCAATAATATGGGAGTATAACGTCTACTCGAAAGTGATTTTTGTGGGTTGTTTATTAGTCACAATATGCAGCTTAATGTTTTGTTATAAGTTTTGAATCCAGTTGCTAGTTAGCATGGCTAGGAACTAACAACAAATTCTTAAATGAGTGAAAACAGATTTCTGTGCAGGTTAAGAATTATTTTTAATCGTTTTCCCTAATTATTTAAAATGTTACTTTTAGAGAGCAACACTCATGAATACACAACGAGTTTCATTTAAAGTGACTAAAAAGTGAAAGTGCGTCGTAGTAACTATGCAGCGCGGGCGGCTTAAATTACTATATACCACATTCAAGAAAATTACAAGCCATTGTTCATATTAATATATTATTCATTATTCCTGGTTGAGAAAAAAAAATAGCATAGATCCCTCGGATGACGGTACTTCACTTCTTGTAAAGCGCAGTTTTTTTTCCTCCAAATTTCCGGTGGTTTCCGCTGTTTCGAAATTTTTAATTCACTTTCATCTGATGCAGAACTTTGATGTTTTATTTTCTTAGATGAGAGTAAATTTGAAAATTGAAACAGCGAAAACCATTAAAAATTTGGAGGAAAAATCTTTACAGGAAGTACCGTCAAACATGGAGAAAGCTCTGTATTAGTCTGAAGATGTATTTCGACTTCTGGAGTCAGCAGTCTTGTATTAATTGTAAATACAAGGAAAAATGAAGATTATCTGAAATTTTTACAAACACATCTACAGCCTAGCGCTGAAAATGAGTAAATCATGGATATTTCAACAAGACAACGATCCTAAACATACTGCCAAAATTGTAAAAGAGTGGTTGCTATACAGAACTCCTAAACAGCTAGATAATCCCCCATTCTCCCCAGACCTTGATCCCATAGACAATCTATAAAATCATCTGGATAAACAAATAAGGAAATTAGGAAACGAAGCATTACTTCTAGAAATGGCCGCAAGCGAACACTTCTTGAGAAATGGGAAAAAATAACTCAAGTATATGGAGGCAGTGATAAAACCAAAAGGTAGCTCAACTAACTATTAAAATATTATTTTCGAATATGTTAAATTTATATTGACACTTGAATTCAGTACTTGTTTTGTTTTTATTGTTATGAACTTGTTAATATTATTTTAGAAATTAATGAAAACTTATTTTGAACAGATTACATACAGGTATTCGAAAATAATCCGGAAATAACGAACACCAATCACTTATCTGTAATATGTGCCATAGAGGTCTAACAAAATGTTTTTAAATTTTTCCTCTAGCGCGTCTAGAAGATGAGATACATATTTACGAAAATCGATTTTCCTACTATTATTAACATACCAAGTTTGGGCCATCGATCTGCCCAGACATACTAGGACTCTTGTACTATTACTTTTCAAATAAAGCCCAGAGGAAGAATTCTAAACACATTAACTCGCAACTTCTCGGCGGCCACTTCTGGTCTCCAAAATTTTATATATTTATCTCGCATGCGGTGTGGCAAGTCCTGTCACCCTGTGCCTGAGACTCCCATTATAACATGAATATACATTCATTAACTTTAAAAAAGGGCAGTGAAACCTTTGGGCTGTATTTGGTATGATGCACATTATGCAATCAGACAAATTAAATTGACTTAAATATCCACTTACTTTATTTAAAAGAAAAGTCAGTATTCTATGTAAATATGTGCATCCCGGTAGGTGCAATTCGTAAATATTTAACTCAAAATCTACGCAAATAAATTTATTTTATTCCTCGGGAAAGACGCAAAAATCCTGCTATAAAGAGAAATTTTCTCAAATAATCTTCTCGTCTAAATTCATCTCATTTTTTCATTCTTTTGATTATTTCTTGAGGCAACTGTTTGCTATATCTCCACACAAAATATGAAGGAGGTACAATTTCCCGAAGGGCATACTTGGGTAGATTAGGAAACTCTTAAAGAATGCCCTCCCCTTTACCCAATTATTTACCGAGACCAAGAAATTTTAATACGAGAAATATCGCAGATGTCTTTCTATGCAATTCGAGTTAGAACATCAAAAGTGTTCCTCTTGAGGAGTTCTGACGTTGTCGAAGTATATCAAAAAAAAATTAGATTCTTTTAACGTGTTCTAAGAAAACGAATATTTCGAGAGGCTTACAGTCATAAGAGGATATGATGTGTCCTACAAGGGAATTTCCTCTCGTTTACTTTGGCAGGCAGATACAATGCTTTTAAGGCGCCTTCGGTTTCATTTACTCAGTTGGAAAATACTATCCGTCACATCACGAAATATCTTTTCCTCCGGAACTGAACAGATTAAGACAGAAGCAATCTGTATGATCGATGTAAATACTTTCTACATCTGGCACTTTCAGTCTCACTTTGTATTATCATAATTGCACCTAAATATAGGTTAAACTTCCACGAAATATAATTGAACGTTTTAGTACATAATTTACAACATCTAAAACCTTTATTCTGAATTTTATGAGACCTTTCCACATAATATATAATAACATATGCTACTTGCTTGATTTTTATCTAAGTACGTCGTTTGCTACTCAAGTCAATTACAATCGAAACCCGTTACAGGGCAAATAAGTTGATTTCGAACTAAATTGCTGAAATGGTAGGGAATCAACTTAACCAGACTGTCAAATAAACAAACGAATCATTCACCCTTGCAATTAAAATGTGTGATTAAGGAAATTTTAGAAGCTGTACCTCTGCAAACTTAATTGAAAAGCACACAGTCGTCAGCATCAAGAAAAGCATGCACATTTATTACTCCGACTTCGAGGATGCAGCACTGGATTATACTAAATGGCATCCATCTCCGTCGCATATAGTCACTAAAGGCGAGTAGACAGCTAAGTGAGGCTAACGTGCTTTAAGTTTACTACCTAATCAAGTTTACATTCATTGTCTGGAATAATCCATTTGCCGTGCACGAACTGAATTCACTACGTCGAGTTGGTCAGGCACTTCTTCAAAGTTCCGCTGATGGTTAGAATAAAAGTTGAAGCGATGCCGAAAGTGAACTTCGGAAGCTGTGAAAATCACGAAGATGGAAATGCAAACAATTAGAATGACGACTTAATTGCAACGCAACGGAAGCATTTCATATCCGTGGCAGGGGTCATGCGATGAATAACAAAGCGGCAGGCGATCCAAAAACCGGCAGCCTCTGTTTACATAACTGATTCACCGGGAGTATCAATGCCGAATAAGCAAAATATTTTTTTGCCCGAAAATATGTCTGATAATTTGCCCCCCGTAATCTAATGAGTTTGTTTAGCTGGTTGTGCCTGAATTGTTTACAAATGCCATTTCGACTGTGCAAAAACTCAATTAAAGTTGGGAAAGTGAATACGTATGCCGCAGATGGCAAAAGAATTCTTAACAAATTCCCGTGATCCCAATAAGAGGAGGTATTGTAATTTCAGTCACGAAGATATTGATTTCGTGTTAGGGCTAATCACTTTACAAGTACAAGAGCTCCTAAATTGATGCGCCCTTAAGTATTTCACAGACGTTGGATTAACAGGGAACTACTCTAACGAACAGCGAAAATTATATGGTCATTACGTCGGGGAAATGGGCTCCTCACTGCAAAAATAATGTAAGTTTTTTTGTTAACAGTTATTTTATATTATTTTTGGAGCAGAACCTCAAAATAGCGTCATCATGGGAAAACTCATGCGCTTAATTCTATACCTCGTAAATATGCGCCTACAACAAAAATGGACTAAAATGGGTGGTGTGCCTTTCATTAAATATTTCCGTGATAATGAACTTAAAGTGCCATGAAGTGAGAAGACACTTTTGGAGGTCAAACTTGTAGGTATATTCTTTTACAAAGAGATATCAATCGCTTGTCTACAGATTTTTGAAATGCTGCCAAACCAAACTGACCGATTTTACAATCATATTTTTATATTAATTGACAATTTCTCGAGTAACCCTGATGGAATCTCATCTTGTGTTTTAAAAATTTATGATTCAACAATTGTCCTCATTCTTTGTTATTTATTTAATTTATCTCTTCATTCTAGTATCTTTCCAACATCTTGGATGCTTTCGATAAACACTCCCTTGCACAAGAAAGGTAAAAAGAGTGCGATTTCAAATTGTCGTCCTGTTTATTTATTTAAAGGGCAGCGTATAGGTCAAGTGATCCTCATATTAATGTAAAGGGCAGGTATTTTCGGCCGCCATCTTTAAATTCGAAATGTTGATAGCAAATTTGTAATAATCGACCCCAAAAATCCATATATGTAAATTCAATCAAACGGAAATCCATTCAAGTTGAGAATATCCAATCGCCGGATTGGATCCGCCATTTTGATTTCCATCATCAGCGACCCCGAAAACTTTAAAGTATCCATTTTCATGTAAATCCGTGGAAATTGAAACTTTCAGTCACCATATTTGATCCACCATTCTGGAACACAAACAATTATTAGTATTATATTCATATAATTATTGTCATGCATACTGAATGCATGTGCAAAGCTTCATCAGAATCGGTTGAGTAGAGGTAATTGAAAAATCGATTGCAAGATTTGAAACAAACAAATATACGGAGGAGATGAAGCTAAATAAAACCGCTTAAAAACGGTAAATAGGTTAAATTGTTAATTAAACATTAGAACATTCGTTAAGTTATTAAGCAGTTTTATGCCAGGATTAAAAATAAATGAGTTACTCGCTGCTGTATTATACGTTTGTAGGTGCATTGCATTATAGTATTATCCTCCGCACATTAATTTTACTCATTACCCTACATCAGGCATTGGTGAACTGAAAAATAATCAGGCGAAGTCGTCGTGTTTTTTCCTATGTTTTAATAATTCATATTAATATTGTTTAGCTTTATTTTAAATAAAATGCAGTGCTGTTTTTTTAAGCCTTTGAAATATATTATCAGCCACCTCTTCGATGACTGCCACATCCAGTCATTAAAATTGTCACTAAGAGTGTAAGCGGAGTGAGGGATTTACCAACTGGTCAGAGATAAACAGTTGACTAAAAAAACTCTTGAGGCGTTAATCACAACTGCAATCGTAGCACACGCGCGATCCAGATTTAAATTAGTCAGTTTAACCCTGTGATTAGAAAACTCCAGACAATATTATTAAAGCGTGTAGTGATCTTTACTTGAGAAAAGTAAACAAGTAAATTGGTGGCAAAGGTCGCCTTCGTATCACAGCAGCCGAGTGGGATTGCTCTGAAAAACATAAAACCACAAAGAGCGCAAGTCACGAGATTATTCAATTACGTACGAATAATTAATTTTAATTTGATAAGAAATCGAACGGCGGCGCGGCGGGAACATATGTACATATCTCCAACAGGAAGGGCGTCAATATTAGTCACAAGCGAAATTTAGTGTGCGTCAGATCCCGGGGTTATCTCCCAGACGAACCTCGCCATAAGCTTCAATCAGGTTTTGCGGGTATACCCGCATATAGGTGAGTGCATTTCTGACCCCCAATAAATCAATTGTTGTATTGTCTTACACACCGATCGTAGATTTCCACAATCGCTTATCACTTGAAAAAGTCGCTATCTTATCACACCCGTGCGGGGTGGTATTACGCCCAATGCGGCAGCAGGCAAGGGTAGAACGAGAAATTCCTGGAGATAAGCAGCCACTGATCCGTGCTGTCCTAGACTCAGTTTGATATCTATCTATCTCTCAACGCCTGTATCCATCTGAGCAAGTAAACAAGCCTTTTTCAACGAATTTCCGTTATCAATTCGTGGCTCGCGTTAAAGCCATTATTCGACAATTTTCGCCCGAGGCCAGACGGCGTAGTAGAACAAAGCTCTCCGCTACTCCGAAAATATCAAAAGTTTTCTCAAGATCGGTATTGGGTGTTTTTCTTAAAGGCTTCCTCCACTCGCGGAGGAACTAGCGAACACTAAGGAGCTGCCGGCTAGAACCAGCAGTCGTTTTTTGGTGCTTTGTGTTTTCCGATCGGTACAGTGATCGCAGTGGGTGTATATCTTTGTTCACTTTTCCCTTGCAACGATTCGTTGCAACAAATGGTGTGAAAAGTCTTAGTGCTACCATAGCAGTATTGTGCGCTATTAGTGTCTATTTCACGTGTAAATCCGAGATTTGTTTTGGCTAGTACACGTGCAGAAAGTAGTTCAAGTTATATATAGCGCGCGGTGGATATCTTTGGAGTGCAGTGCCTTCGAAAATAGATCGGCAAGTATGTTTACAATGTGGTTCCTTGTTTACTTCGCGTTGGCTGTTTGGCACTTGTACTTCATTGTTTGAAATGCCCAGAACCTTCAGCGCAATTGTGTCAATTCTGCGATACTTTTAGTTGGGTGTCAAGAATAACATTTGTATTTTTATCTTTTCTACCTATGCCGGCTGCAAGGTGAATGCCTTCCACGAATAAAGAACGTGACAGACTTTGATCTCATAAATGAGGATCTTATTTTGATCTCTACAACAATACTATTCCTCGCAAACGTGCGTATGTACATATGAATGTGTATCACGAGGGGGTGTATTTTATCGTATTGCTAATTTTGCCGCGGAAACTAATAAATGTGCGACTTGTGAGAAATAAAGCAACCTGAGCTGCCACTTGCCGGCATAACTGATTTCAACTTACCTTAGACGTGTGAGAATTTTTAAATAAACAAAGAACGTTCGGCAGTGAAACATGTTGCAGGCGATCTCATGCATGTTCGAATGAAATTGAAAGTCGTTTCGAAAGAGAATATGAGAAATATTGGCACTTCATGCAAAAAGTGAGTGAATGGGCAATTAATGAATATTTCATAGCTTCTACTGGGGTTTTGTTTATTTATGGTTATATAGTGCTAGCAGAAGCGGCCTTTGCCAACCCCTCGTTACTAAGTCGGAGTCGCGTGACTTTCTGTTTTCGAGGTCATTCTAATGCGTTTTTCACTATCAGATATATACGTATACGTATATTTAAAAATAGTAGTTGTGATATTACAGTACTCACACAAAGCTTATGTGGTCGCAATCAATATAGATAGCTGCTTCAAAGATACACAACTACTTTTTTTCCGCAGGAAGTTTTCAATGCTATTAGATATTGTTTGTGTTGTTTTTGGGTCCACTTTTTGAACATATGTACGTGTATCATTTGAACACTTTCGGCTGTTTAATTCTAATAGGTCTACTCATTCTACTGCTTTCAAAAATAACGGCTCGTATGTAAATGTTAAAAATGCACGTCTACACATGCCATATGTAAGTTTGGTAAAGCCTTCTACACATCCCAAAGTACCTGCGCAAAATTTGATACGAATATTATTTGGTGCCTTTTACAGGAACAATATTTCTACAGATTTGCATAAAAGTTGGCACTGGGGGGTGTTGTGAGTTGACGATTTTGAATGTAGTGCCAAATTATACAAGTCGAAAGAAATTAAAAAAAAAAAAATTTGGTTAGATTTTAACAGAAACGGGCACCTTTGGTTTTTTGTGTCTTTGACTTCAGGATGGCGGCTCTAATATGGCTATTTTAGGCACATTTTAGATAGAGAAAATAAAAATGGCCACTAAACCATTAACAGCAAACACTCTTTCAATTTGCGCAAAAGTAACAATGCAGTACTTACCAGAATTTGCACAAAGTTAAACATTTACTGCTTACTACCTCTTTGCCGATGCTTTGTTTTATAGTTTGACAAATAAGTAAGTACCTGCATATGTACATATGTATATCATATCCATTTAATTGGGTCAAGATAAATTATATAGTATTGCTTTAATACAGTAGTTGTTAACCTTTTCCGAAAGCCTCTTTGTTCTCTCGGCTTCCAATTTCCACCAAAACGTTGAGAGGCCATAACTTTAAACCTTTGTCATAAAATCGTCATTTTCTTCGTAAGGTATTTCTATATATTTTGAAAAATCTTTCGTTCAATGACTTATCTGAGTATCAGTAGGTAGTCACCGCAAAGCTCATTTTTTTGGGCAGACCTCCGGAAGAATGATCATACCGTTGTAGTTTTTTTAAATATAGTATTCTGAAGTTAAAACAAAAAAACTCTTCATTATTTGCCTCCAAACGGATTATGGCCGCTTTACATCCGGCAACATACTTTTTAAACATGATATTGCCAATTGACGTATGTAATTGATAATAAATTGATTCATTTCATTGACACAAGAAGCACAAAAACATGCATGATAAATATAATGGCAGCAACTGGTGCTATAAAAACAAGATAATTTTTAATTTAGAGAAAACAAATTAACCTTTGAAATGAATGAGGTTATCTTCTTTGCCGACCGGTTTAGTGGTGATTTTAAATTTGTTTTCATGTCAGTTTTCAATCCCAACCATTTTTTTTTTACATGTGCATTATTAACAAAAATATTTATCTCGTTGTTTGGGAACAGTTTAATATATCGAAATGAATGAATGCAGTCTTGCTGGGCAAGTTTAAAAAAGAAATACAGAAAAATCTGCTTATCAAAAGGCAAATGTTTTGAACAGATTCCAATTTCATTTATTTATTTTTATACATATGTATGTATGTACGAGTATATTACTTTCGGTTTAGGAATTTAGTAGTACAGTAGAATGTTCTAAAAGGAGTTTTTTTATCAATTTTTAAAGGAAAGTTATTGAAATTAGGAAGAATTCATTTCATATCCGCGTTCATTTACTTTTGGTACAGTTGCACCAAACCCCACCCTGTATAAAGTTTTTACCAGATAAAGTTTTTAGTCAAAAGTATGCAAACAGACCTCATCATTGATATAAATGGAAAAGAAAAGGGCCGAAGAATTGAACCTTGGGGAACACCTGCAGCAAGAATGATGGACTCAGAGGTTTCATTATTGACATGCATGCTTTAGTCAGTTAAATAGTTTTTTATAAGGTCTGCAGAGGAAGCTGAAAGATCGGATTTGGTTTGCAATTTTGAAAATGAGAGGGTAGTGATGACTTTTTGCATTTTGGTATTGGTACAACTTTTTTTTTAAATGAAGCCGGCGACCCCATTATGGGGTGCAGTGCACACTACGACCTAATAGATCTTTTGTACCAATAACGCCGAGGAAGGGAAATTGTGGTGTTTGGGAGAAAGG
The DNA here is from genome assembly GCA_947538895.1 of Neoitamus cyanurus. Taxonomy (NCBI): domain Eukaryota; kingdom Metazoa; phylum Arthropoda; class Insecta; order Diptera; family Asilidae; genus Neoitamus; species Neoitamus cyanurus. The sequence goes on from OX384543.1 coordinate 38,784,639, forward strand.
GCTAGGTTGGTCCATTTAGCCGGGTGGGATTCGAAACCGTGATCGCAGCAGTCCGCCCGATATACCATAATATGCCAGAATTATTTGCACGCATCAAGGAATCGTAGTAATTTTTTTTGCAGAGGCCACAGCATTGGTAACCAGGTTACATTGCTTTACAAAATTAATAGGATTTTCTTTTGTTTTTTTTCTACTCCATCGGTGAAGAAGCATGTTCCTACTTGACATTAATTCATATTTCATTTATTAGTTACATGTGTATCAGTTGTAAGTATTTAATTAATTTATTTAATGAATAAAGTAAAGTAAGAGAAAAAATGAGTGAATAGAGAAACAAAAGAAATCCTATACATATATTTCTACAAGTGTATGTCCCTGAGCAGCACGCTAAACGTATGCAAGGTTAAATTTAATAAATTAATCTATTAAATTCAAGAGTACAATGGTTTATCCGTTCGTCTAGCATAAGTGCTCTCCCTATGACTAATTACCTTAAATTCAACAATAAGCAGAAACATTTTACGCAAATTCACAACGCGGAACATGCTCATTAAAAAGCGAGCTTTGCGCTAAAATATCTTTCTCACAAATCCTGATAAAAATAGTCTCTAAGAATTCATACAAATGTAGGTGCCAACAAAATTTCAACGGTATTTAAAAAAAGATGCAAAGCCACGTGAATTCGGATTGTAAACAACATAGAGGAAATTATGTTTTGCCGGGAAAACTCGGGTCACTTCACTAGGTGTTTTTGGAAAATTTGGAGCCCCTTTGGATTGCCTTCATTCATCCGAAGCAAACGTTCAGAATGTGGAGGCAGAGCGTGGAAATTTCATTTAATTGGGTCCTGGGTCCTGGCGCACGTGGAGGTTGGAGAATTTTCCATCTGAATTCCAAATTACACTCGTCTTCTTCTTGTTTTTGTCTTTCAAAAGTACACGACGCTCTGTTCTAAAGATAAACAGCGATGCTGACTTTCAAGTAGTGTTGTATTCTGGAGCACCTTCCACCTTGAATGACGACAAACAAGACTTTTCGACTAAGTAAACTACGTACTATGCAATCCCGGAAATTAGACAAGCCTCTTCGTTCCCTTTGTGTTACTAATGCCTTACGCTAATGAGTGGTGCTTGAGCAGATTATGGAATTGCCTGTACTTGCAGAAGCACGTCGTAGAGATAATTTTTCATCAATTGCCTCACTGTCTTTCTTAATTAAAACTTTAATAAAAATTCTTTTGTTACAGCAATATGGACCCAAACTGAATTGGTTCGGTCCGGTACAAAACAACAGCAAAGGTCTTCTCTGGGGATTGGAAAACAACTTTGAAGCATATTTCACATCTGAACTCGATGCCAGTAAATCAATGCTGCGGAAAGGAGTTTTCTTTAATTAGTTCGGCTTTTACTTTTGCAACATTGTCCAAAAGACTGGCTGTGTCCTGACAGCGGCTCAACTCTTAATTGAAGGAGAATTTATCACACGAAGTGGCGAACGTCCCTTTAGGTGGAGAAAAATGGCCCATGGACCACCAGCTAAAAGAAAATCGTCTGCAAATGGAAATATGGCCGCTGAGAATGGCGCTGATGTGCTGCCCACGCCACCGGACGGCGGATGGGGATGGATGGTCGTCTTTGCCTCTTTCATGATTCATATTATAAGTAAGTAGGCTCATTTGTACTTATTTGGGCACTTGGCATTGCAACCCTGACTTGGTCATGACACGATCATAAATCTTTAGACCTAACCAGCCTCTTCCGAGAGATCCCGAGTGTCTCCCAAGAATTTCAATTCACGGACTCCCATCAACTTGCTTTGTTGTCAAACCTCGGCCAATTCAAGGCTACGCTTTTATGTGGCTTCCTTTGTCCTTAAGCGATAAGCCGTAAACTCCTTGTTTCCCTCCCCCGAGGCTGAAATCAACCACCTCGCAGGCAAATAAAATCAACGGGACTTAATTACGCCAGGCCGGCTCCGCAAATAGACGTAACAAGTGGGTGTGACAAATCACAGCTTTTTAATTCCAAGACGGCCTTTTGAGTGCCGCCTTCGAGGGGACACTTTCGATCAATTTCCCTGCGAAGGCGCACTACCAAAGCCCAGAAACATCTCCACCGAGGCCTCCTGCCGCAATCGAGACTGTTGGCTTCTGCCACTTGCGTGGTGAATTGCACTCATTTACGGAAAGGAAATAAATTATATCGCTGAATGCGGACGAAGTAAGTGGATCATTGGATTCCACTCCTACTCCTCGGTTTGGTTGCACACTGCATTGCCTTCGTAGAAATCAGGTCGTGTGGAAAAAAAGCCTTCAAGAACAAAGGGATGCCTGGAAAAACTGCTTTTCTTCACAGAGGTCAATAGCGCGTGTTTGAAAAGGAATTTGCACCTCGGGAGAATGGGAAAAGCGTTCTTGTGTTCGGCCTTTTGTTTGCTTCCAGAGGCCATCGAAAGAATTTAAATGAAAAACATTGGGAAATTGCCAATTGAGCTTACTTATAACCTTTTTGGAAATTGAAACGGCGGCAGCTGGATGAAAATCTTGTAATTTCAAAATGATTGAATGAAAATGTTTACGGTTCTTTGATATGCCCTTACAAACAAAGGATAGGTTAAAGTTCAAAAATTTGGCAGAGTGGTTATTAGCCGGTTAAGTGGGGAGCTGTACCAACTCGAGAAATTCCAAGTGGGTAAAATACCCGCTCGCAATTTGACGGTATTTTTAGAGAAAATGTTTGTACGATACAACGGTTGCCGCTTTGTCTCTTAGAAATGGCCCCGTGCCACCAACTTAGATCAGTTTAAATCGCGGCACGTTTGGATATTCGGGAAGACAACATTTTTCCCTCTCCATTGCACTTTGTTTCAATTCGTTATCATATGACGGAAATATATGCGGAATAACATCTCTACAAAAATCACTGTGTCGAGGATTTGGGGAGGATAAGGGGAGGCGCGGGTTCCTCTAGCACTCTGTGAAGTTCTCTAGTACAGGCTGCTGGCTGACATTTTAGCCAGGTGATCTAGATTGCTGAAATTTCCTTCCCTATTTGTCTCTATAAAATCGTCAACTTCGACGGAGCAAACTCTTTTCGATTTTTTCTACTTCTGCTTCGCTGCTTCAATTAGAATTTGGATAAAGGAGGCTATTCACGCCCAAATTTTACTGGCAATCTGCATGATCAATGAGGCTGTACGAAGTTAGCACATCCATAAGGTTAGTAAATGGTCATAAAAGTTCAGGTAGTCCAGTTAAATAGTCAGAGATAGAACTTCTTTTATTTAATTTTCAATTTTACAAAATTCTGTTACCAAAAAATTAAAAATTAAATTAAAAAAATCTATCGCTGTCAATTTAACTAGACCACCTGACCAATTTACCTTTTAAATGAGTTTCAAAATTCATAACTAAACAAATCAAAATTAAATACAAAAACTCCTATCGCTAACCAATTAACAAGGCTACTTGACCTTTTTTGACTAATTAGTGACCTTTCAAATAGCACTTGTTTCATTTTAATTCGATTTAGATAAGGTCCTGACTTCTCTTGGATGGTCTTGAAGTAGAAATTAAAAATTGAATGAAAAAAGTTCTAACACTGACCAAATAACGGCAATCTTTGATCAAGTAGGTTATTAATAGTTGAGTTTGTCTATCGTTCCATCACTCAACATTTAACGGCGGAACCCAGGTTGCAATGACAATCAATTTACAGGTAAAACACGCAAAAGCATTTTGAAAATTGTGCCTTTTCACGTTCCGCTTCAATGTAGTGAAATCCCCAGGGAATTATCACAGTGTATCTGCATCTTAATATTTAGGTACCCTATAAAGCATTACACACTAAATAAAATAACTACATTTGCTGAGGTAATCACGCCCAACCGCATCGGAAACAACAATTACGAATTATGCAATTAATTGTGGAATTTAAAGAAGAGCGATAGCCTGTCCTAAAAATACGGGAAGAATCTCGATTGCTACATACATACGTTGACAACATCGTGCCAGAAATGTCCAACGACCACAGCAGTGCACTTTCTTCGTCTTGAAAATCCCTAATCAGCGCGCGACACAAGGCGACAATAAAAATGGCTCAAAAAGTAACACTCGGAGATAAGGCGTGAGGCTTTAAAACCAGCAACGCGTAGCATTAGATCTCGTTCGAATCGATATCTTCTGGTGATTGACAGGTGTAGTCAACAATCTGGATTTAGTCTATCCCACAGCGTTCACCTCCTCCTTGATAGCAAAAATGGATTTAATTAAAAAAAGCTCAAGGCGTTATGAAAAAGCAGCACCCAATAAGTTGGAGGGGTGATGGCACCAGCGCGTGATAATGTTCTTGTTATATTTTATTATTTTACAGCCACAAAAACATTGAAAATATGCTTGTGGAAGAAAAGTCTGGGGGTTAGATTGATACTCGTCCACTTGGCACGGAAAGATAAATTGAGTCGCTGCTCTGTTCAATATTTGCTTTGTGAATGGGCTTTGGCCTCTCAAGACCGCTTCGTGCTATCTGACTATGCATACTACTTGTGCATGTCCAAAGTGGTTATCTTTGGTTCTATAAAGGAATAAATTGTCCACTTGACAACTGCTGAATCCCATATTTTGTACAAATTTCTTATTGTTCTCCGATAAGCGATTTTCAATTTTTCTTAATGGACAAGTGTTGGAGAATCCATCTTCAGGCAGTTCCTTCACATGATGGATGTCTTAATAAACCCCAGTAATGTTTTTTGAGATTTCAGTTTAAAGAACACATTTAAATATCGGGGTGAAATGGAAGGAAATATGAAAACAATATTCATCTGAACTTGTTCATTTTATTTGTTGAGAAAACTGACCCCTTAGAAGAATAAAAATTGATTTTAAGCTAAAGCTGTGCCACGCCTTTCATAAAATGATAACGTTCTAAATGTTTTATTATTTTGGTCTTAATGATAACAAAGCATAGATAATACACTCCTTCAGTTTATTATATCTCTACTCCCACATTGATATTTTTCCATATATTCCGATGGATTCAATCTATTCCAATGAAGCCTTTTCACCAATAGGATTAGCTAAAGTTTTTATATTAAAATATCTCTCGCGTTTTTTGGGGCCTGTCGCGAGGGGGAATAATATTCCCAGACCAACTTCGTCATCAATCGTTGCATCGATGGTTTGGGCCCGCTAGTAGGGCGTGCAATAAAACTCCTTTATTCATTCTTTCGTACTCCCAAGAGATCGTGTGTAAAATGTTAAACTTCTCCTATTTAAGGATATTTGGCTAATTTTCCTTGTAGGAAAATCTATTAAAATATTTGCAGAGTAAAATGTCTTATACATACTTATGTATATTTCCCGTCCCGTTATCTGCGAAATATGCTTTATAGTCATAAGCAACTTCTTGCTGTTTTTTTGCAGCATTAACAAATGTAAAACTTATATCATAATATATCCTTCCATCTCCCTAAATAACTTTACTATACATCAGTTCCCCCCTTTCACTTTGTTGTTTCACCCATATTGTTTGCATTCTTCATTTCATTAAAACACTGTTCAAGCAACACATGAACAAAATACTTGCAGAAATATAAACTTTATTTTGTGCAGTATGAAAGTCATTCATTGACTCTCAAGTTTTTATCAATCGACAAAAGTTTAAAAAAGCTCAGTTGGAACGCACAATCGAGACAATAAATTCGAGCGTCCATGAACTCAGAAAATAAATATATTTTAAATTCATTGGGTCTGTCGCACGTTTTATAATTTACAAAGTCAGTGTGCGATGTGATGTTAAAATATAAAATTCTATATCTGTGTGATCGCAAAATGGGAGCTTCCATCAAAAAATCTTTAATTTATTTTTTTTATTATTTTCCCCTGTTGCCAATAGCTGGCAAGTTTATATCCTCGAAACAAGTGGTCGATATCGCGCTAGTTTAAATGTTGGGGAAAGAAAAAGTATGATAGAATTTTTACACTAATTAACAATTATACTTGGAGAAAACATCGTACAATCATCGAGTGGAACCTAACATACCGCCAGTCCTGTGGCGCTGTTAAACTAATGGTGGGCATTGCACTAAATCTGTTGTAAGCAGTTTAATCTATCTCGCAGACCTATTGAATTTATTATTTTATCATTTCCTTTAACAGTGGTTGTATTTTTCGTTGCAAGAATATTTGCAAGAAGCAACCTATCAAATTACCAACTACACAAAACTTTCAACATTTTGGGAAATACAATTTAGGCAACAACAAACAATTAAGAATTCCAAGACTCTTGAGCTTCACGAACTATCAGAATAATATGTTAACGAAAGGATGCAACATCGCCCCATGAGCTTTAACTGGGACTACTTCCATACAATCTGATTTTCCTACTATCCTTCGGTACCCTTTTTCTGACACAATGAAGCTCCTATTACGACACAAAGCCCTTATCATACCTCAATAGACCTGTCCACTTCCTGTCTTTTCTTCCTTTGAACTGACCCCAAATAGTCCCTTTTTATGTCAATAGCTAAAGGAAGGTGTCGCCAAATTTCATTACACCTGGTAATGAAAAGCGCATTCGCTGATTGAATCGTCACATTGTCACATTATGGTGGAAGTCTTTACCGGAGCACGAGAGACCTAAAAATATGTTTTCTTTCTATTTCAGCGGACGGCATGACATACTCGTTCGGTATGTTCTATGTCGAATTCCTAGATTACTTTGGGGAAGGAAAAGGTTACACCGCTTGGATTGTGTCAATTCTAGTCGGTGTTACATTGTGCTCAGGTAAGTGAAAAATGAATTCGGAGCAAAATAACAAATCACGTAGATACCCCTGGCGTCTGACCCAATTACCCAGTGAAGTTGACAGGGCTTGCCATTATATCGATTGAAAGGATTTTTCATTCATTTTCAGGGCCAATTTCGTCCTCGTTTGTGAATCGTTACGGCTGCAGACCAGTCACAATAGCCGGTGCCATACTTTCGGCGTTCTGCATTCTAGTCAGCATGTTTGCCCAAAATGTGCTAACCCTTATTGTCACTATTGGCATCGGGACAGGCTTCGGATTCGGCCTGATTTATTTGCCCGCCATAGTGAGTGTAACCACCTACTTTGAGAAATTGCGATCACTTGCGACTGGCATTGCAGTATGCGGTTCCGGCTTTGGTACCTTTGTGTTCGCCCCATTGACTGAAAGTCTTATCAAAAACTTTGGGTGGCGCGGGGCAATGCTCATCATTTCTGGGATAGTGCTAAATTGCATTTTTTTTGGTGCCATGTTCCGACCCCTGGAACATCCAAAGGAAGACAAGAAAAACAAAAGACTTACTCTTACCGAACATTCCAATAACTGTGAACTGCAACCCCTACAGGACAAACTAGAGCCCCTTCAGTCGCCAATCAGTGAAACCGGCGATATGCTATTCTCACGATCCTACAGTATAGGGCACGATGTAACCATAAGCAATAACCTGGTAAGTATTAGATTTCTAGTCAAATTACAAATTCAATTAATAATCCATTTGCAGAACAACAACTCTAGCGATCAAGCGAACGGAGGGTCGACGCTGTCCAAGTACAATACCAGTGAGATAATCAGAGCGACTGTGAGTCAGCCACATATAAATACTGTGGGCACGCGCACTTTCAAGGAGTCAAAACCCATATCAGGCAGCGGTACTATGTATAGACCTGACGCCCTCTACCAGGTAAATTCAATGCATTACCAACTGTTAACTATATTTGTAGCTAATTTTAAGCTCAGTTTTCGCCCCCAAGAAGAGGAGTGAGACAAAATGCACGAAGAAACTATTTCCGTAAAAGCATAAGGCTGAATAGTGAAAATGTAAATATTCCGAAAAGAACTCAAAATTATGTAGCATGCAAGGGGATTTCTATAGATGTATTATCTTATTGGGTTCTTAATTTAAACGGTGTTAATTTGTATGTATTATACATGCAGGTGTAAACTTCGACATTTTTAGCATGTTTCAGTCGACAATGCATTTATTGGGTCGTATGCAATAAGAAGGACAATTATCATTTTTTCAAATCATCGACCAATTCCTTAAAGTAATATGCAAAAAAAAATTGAAGAGTCCCAATTTTTCTGAGAGATTGCTTAAAAACGTTAAGCACGGCTTTCAAATTGCTCAAATCATGGCAGATCTTTAACCCGTATATTCGTCTACTAGAAATAGATTTTATAAAAGCAGAATTTTATGATTATCAGGATAATGAGGGCTTTCTTCTATTATATAACATTATCAGATTAAATGAAACAATTTTCGAATAAAATGAAACCTCAGAATCACAATTTTGACTTAAATGGTTTAATTCATTTTTTTTCATTATTTAATTCAATTATGCAATTATGCAGTTCTTGCTTTACATACATACATATCTAAATAGCATGAACTAACAAGCATACATCAAAGCTAAGGGAAATAAATATAAGTGCAGCATTTGAGTGAAGTTTATTCAGTTACTAATAAATTTGTAAATGTTTTCAGGGCTCTCTACTCAACATACCTGAGTACAGATCCCGTACTGACATATCAGCAAAGGGCTTATCAAACTATGGATCTTTTCGACAAGAAAGAATGTCAGAGGTAATAAAAAACAGAGACAATTTTCTCAAAAACAAATATCAAATTATTTAGATCAGTTTAAATCTATGGTTGTGTTAAATATGTAACATATGCAGGCACGGTATCTTCTAGTACTGCATTTAACGTTTTAGGCGTAGGGACCGTACCTGCATATAATGAGTTCTTAATTTATACCACAAATATAATTTCTATGCACTCACGCTTTAAATATATTAAATTCGTAAATAAGCATAACTACCATTCCAGGATGAAACAAAATTATGCGGCTGTGTACCATGTTCCAAGGAGACATCCGATACATTTACCGAAATGATGAATTTTTCCCTATTCCGTGATGTTGTATTTATCGTCTTCGTATTTTCAAATTTCTGCACTAGTATCGGCTTCAACGTGCCATACGTCTACATAGCCGCCCAGGCCGACCTGTTGGGCTTATCGAAAGAACAAGCCAGTTACCTACTATCAGCGATAGGTATCGCAAACACTGTGGGGAGGGTTGTCCTTGGCTACATTTCTGATAAGCCCTGGGTAAATCGATTGTTGGTCTACAACCTTTGTCTTACTAGTTGCGGTATTGGTAAGTTACGATTATGTCCACAGAGGCAACAGTATTAATATGTTCTACTCTATTATAGCTACTGCTCTCTCGATATTTTGTACTGACTTTATCTCTTTAATGTTTTATGCGTCCGTTTTCGGATTCACAATTGGTGCCTATGTCGGCCTAACATCCGTCATTCTTGTAGACTTATTAGGTCTGGAAAAGTTAACAAACGCCTTTGGACTTCTTCTGCTGTTCCAAGGGATTGCCTCATTAGTTGGACCACCATTTGCCGGTAAATTTTTATATGTTTTATATATTATTTGAAAAAAAAAATGTGAAATGACTGAATGAATGTTAGTATCTATTGGGCCCAAACTAAAAAATATTGGTTAGCTTTAAGTCTAGCTATCAGTTTTAGCCGTTGCGTCGCATTAACTGGCGAACATTACGGCAAAACAAACGATATGTAATTTTGAAAATGTTTTCCATAGGTTTATGAATACAAGAAAGAAAATGCTGTCTGATGCTGAGTATGAAGACTCACAATTCTTAATTACGTGTACTATATCCAAAGCCATTAATCAAGTTAGGACTTTGCGCCTCTTTTCAAAATGTATTATGAGCGAAAGCAAATAGACATATAAAAGCATTCTTGCGGTTTTAGAGTTAGTAATTTGAATATCTTTGGAATATGGAGCCATAACTTCATAAAATCGGACAATTACGAGTTGGACGCGATTCATTAATTTCAGCTTGATATCCGTTTAGGAGAAATGAGACTATGATGGACAACTAGCCAGACAGGCGAACAATTGATTCTATAACGCTTCCGTACCCTAAAAAAATAAGAAATTATTAAAATGTAACTTCTTTTCCGGCGAATCTTTCCTACCAAATCAAGTCGGTGTGATGAAACGTAACGTTCCTTCACGTGTGAGTGAGCACACATAAGTCGTTCCTCCGCCTGGCCTGGTCGTGCAACAGTACAGTGCGAGTAAGGAAGGGAGAGGCAGCGTAAGCAGCGGGAGAGTGCCCGTGCTCACGACAGTTGTAGGAGTAGGGGAGAATGAAGCAACAGGGAGAAGATAGAAGAAGATACCCTGCTCGTTTAGTTGTGTTAGTTTGTGACAACAGGATAAATAGATAAAATAGGTCCTTTTTTGAGATTTCCCCTTAAGTCTTTACCTCTTCACTTTCAAACCGGCGCGGTGTGCATACTGTTGCGTGCATACAAGTGTGGAAAGGCCCATTCTGACAAGTTGATACGATCATACGAGGACGTGGCCATCGAGATCGTGCGATTTAACGTCTTTAGAATTCTTCCTTTTGGGGCTATCTTAAATCACAGGACTATGCGAATAAACTCGACATAGGAACAGGCAATGACGACGAGAAAAATTTGTATGTTCACATTTTAGTTTCGACGATGTTTCATAACTCTTGTACACAATTCAAAAATTTCTAAACAACGTTTCTTTGGATTTTTTAACCTACGGAAAAAAATTTTTGTTGTACATATGGAAATGTAAAAGACGTAATGAGTAACCTACTGTTATTGTTACTTATTAGTAGTAACTATACCTAACGTATTCTGCTGAAATATTGTAAATATTAATTACAAAATAGATATAAAACTATGAAGCTATGAGCTATGAAATGTGTTGCATAACTACACTCGTTCTTTAGTTTAATAATTTTTAGATCCTAAAAATTCGAATGAATGGAAATATGTTTACAAAAGAAGACTTCATATATTTTATTTGTCTCTATAGGATGGCTGTTTGATATGACACATTCTTACAACCCTGGGTTCCTTATGGCAGGTGCAACAATAGCAATAAGCGGCCTAGTACTATTCACCATTCCGTCACTTCAGAGTTGGATTAGTAGGAAAGAGGAAGCAAGCAGAAGCATAGAACGAGAGGTTTCGATTACGTAGTACAAGCTTCACCGTATAATAATAAGTTAAACTCTAAAGCACAACTCTAGGTGTAAAGTAAAACTTAAAATAAATTTAGCTTAAGACGTAATCTAGAACAATAAGGAACAACTCATAAGCTGTGAATATTTCCGATTTTCATCGTTTGAATGTGTAAATATTGAAGGTATCGAAGGTAGCCCTGCTCCGCATTTTTGGCTGAGTTTAATGTGCGAATGATACTGACATTGTGCCACAGTTACAGGGAAAATGATAATTGTGTATTTTTTGTTCCGTTTTGTTGTCGCTTTCGTTGTTTCAATACTTCTTGCCAAAGGAAATGTTTTAAAATTAAGTCCGAGGAAGCGATAAATGCATTTGTATTTATATGTTGCTGTTAAGCCTTATTGTTAATGATTTCCTCTTTTATTTTCGAAATAAATGAAGAGCCATTTAATGTTTGGATTTTTATGGTTTTCCGGCAAAGGAATAGAATTAACAGCGCAACTACATATTTTAAAAGAACATCATTGGAAATAAAAAAAAACCCTTTTAAGCGTGGTTTATACTTCGTTGGGTTTGAAAACTAAAAATTGTTTATGCATTTCTTGGAAAAGACCAATAAAATGCAGTGTATGAATTCATATATTTTTATAAAACAAAATAAAAAAATTTCCATAATATTTGATACCTACTACAAAAGTGGTAAGGGGCAGGACTAGATATTTCATGCAGCCAGGCGGGGTAAGTGGTTTATGCAGTCTCCAGAATCTCCAGATTTGATCTAAAATAAAAAAGTCTACAAGTTTGCGCATTTGCTTTATTTTGCTCAACAAATTTGTTTTGTGTTTTTATTTGAGTATCATTTTCCACAAAGTTTTTGAATCACGTATCAAATAACCATTAGTGAAAGGATTGAATTTAATAGAACAAAGAACACTTTATTAATTTGGAAATTTAAATACCTAACTCAAAAAAAAAACTTTGCAATTTTTAATCCGTTAATTCAAATAACAAAATTTTAATGATTTTTTTTTGTTTTACTAAACGAATGATAACATTGATATGAGAGTTTTTCCTTCTGCTATTCAGATTTGATTTACTTAGTCTATATGTATACGCCAAGGTAATTACATGAGTTTTAATTTAATTTACTTATAAGTAACATCCTATTGCTCTGGATGAGCCAAAAACTACAAGTAAATTAAGGAGACTCTTAGAATCCAAAGGGCATTACAGTTAGTGTATTGAAAAACTTACTTTTAAATAGTCCTACGAACTACGAAAGCTTAGACCTTACCCATATGTATCTTCAATTATACCCAACACTCACAAGAGCTTTACTATTTCGCATCTCCTCCAGAAGCAACTCTTTAATTGTGCACTCGCCAGCTTCCAGTTTGTCCAACAATTCCAACAATTCATGACAGTACCTGATCTTATCACGATAGTCAGCCTCTGTGAAATCCTCTGAGCTCTTCTTCATTTTGAAAATAATCTGCAATTTTGCTTCAACAACGTATTGGCTATTGGACGGGCAGAACTTGGGGACCTTTTCATTTATGAAGGCAATTACGTCCTTCAGCGAGCCATTGTTCACCTTTGAGTTGAGAGCCTTTAAGATAAAGTCCTGGATTTTGAACATTTCACTCGAATTGTAAATTTCATGGCATGTTAGACACTCCCACGGAGAATCCAGCCTTGTTTCCATCGGTATGACAAGACCGCCACAGCTACCGCGTCGACACATTAAGGCGGAAAGATATGTTCCATTTTCCTGGTGAAAAATAAATAAGTCAATTCTTTGAAACTACTATTGTGCACCTTAAGTACTTTTAATTTGTGTCAAGCAAACTCAATCCCCCTATCCCCTATGCAAACTATTTCCACTTTAAATGGTATTCTTTTTTTTTAATCATAAAAGTTAACATTCGGCAATTTTTTTTAAAATATTTTCACTTAGTCAAGAACACTCACAAATAATTAAATGAATCTAAGGACTCCTCACTCATCCTACCTCACACTCACATAAGGGAGGAAGCAAATTGGACCGAACACCATTTTGTTTCTCAAACTCAGCTATATTTAAAATAATTCTCCAATATCGAGTAAAATATCTCCACCAAATCTTCGGCACTTTGGAACTATAAACATATCAAATGACCTGACAAAGAAGTGGCAAAACTGTCGCGCAAAGGTCAATAATGTTTGCAATTTTCCCTCGACTGTCTTTTGCGCAAATATCACGTTTTAATCCACTAACATTCATTACACAATTCTAAATAATGCTAAGTCAGGGAAAATTAAAATAATAGAAAAACACTTGCCAGAATAAAGTGTTAAGCTATAATTAGAAGTCGAAATGAATCCAGCTTTTTAAAAATTACTAATGGGCAAAAGAATATGAGTACTTACACTTGGGTCTCTGCACCGATCGCAGCTGCAAATGAACTCCTTGGTCACGTTCAGGAAGAGCCTGCGTGAGATGTTTGACCATAGAATCTTTGTGTAAGTCGTCGTTATTTCAGATCCCTTCGGAATAAATTTTGCCGCCCTTAAAATCATTGTACTATCATTTTCAAATGGATGACAAGTGTTTGGAGTGCACCTGTGGTTCATCATACCAGCCAGGGGGTACAAGCCTCGCATAGATAACTCACACTTTCCCTTCTCATGAACGGCTTCAAATGCCACTGTATTTAAAACGGATAAGACTCGTATGAAAACACCCAACGTCTCTGAGTCCCTTGGGAATTTCTTAAAGTTCCTCGCAGTGCTAGTAATTTCGAGCGTACTCTTCGGGATGTTATTCGCCTGCAGATAGTAGAGGACACCTTTCTGGGACTGTTGCAGAAACAGCGCTTTGGCTATTGGCAATAAGCTAACCGTTTGCTTATTAACACTGTCGGGATCAACTGGTTCCCACGATCGGTACAGTTCACAAATTTGTGAATGTTCATTGCTTTGCGAGCACGAATCACACACGGGAAGAGAACAGCCGTTTTTGCAGGCACAAGTGATTCCATCTATGGGATTATAACAGACAACACAGGTATGCAAATTCTTCTGGCGCAAGATCGGGCCGATCAAGATGGGCCTTTCTTGGAAGATCACTTCTCCGACGTTAATATCGCACTCAGCAAAAATTCCACGACCTCCAAGGGATGAATTTGATATGACCCATTTGCGGGTGCCTTTGTCAAGATCGCCCATGTGAAGATCGACTAATTTCACCAATTGTTCGAATTGGTCCATGGCGACTAATCAAACCGAGACCGTTACGAATGAATTCTACTTTAAGACTGAACAAGCGTAAGGCCCGTCAGTTCATTTTGTTTCCAAACAGGATACCTGCCAACTAAAAGGTGTATCGGGCACCAAAAGCTCTGTTGAGTGATAGAGTCGCTCTCCTCTAGGGTTGCGTGCTACGGACTATCACTATATGTATTCATATGTTGCCGACATGTCGGTTATCATCACCGATTCAGCTAATTATAATTAATTAAAACAGGGTGCTACCACCGTGGACCTGCAGTGAATGGCCCAGACTATAACATTCGTACATATATTTATGCGAGACAACGTAAATATCGTCTCTCTCCCGAAATAGATGGGAGATCATGAAGTTAAACCACTGCTTCAATCTTGACTTATTTACCCGGACGCTATTTCAGCTACGCCAGGTTTACATTTTCACCTCCTACCTCAACATTCTTAATTGCAACAAAATTTATCACATATTGTTTTGCTTCTCCGAAAAACATCCGACCACTTATAACGAAAACAGCGGCAGAAATAAACCAGCGGCAACATGAACCAGCGCTATCTAAAAATAAAATTTTTGCAAGAGAGTACAGGTGAAACTTTTTCAAAAATGTCACCCATCCATCACTCGTTAGAAAAAATTTCGAGATATATTGACATGTTTTTTTGAGATTCCGTTGATGGCAACGTCTGCAGCTGATCTATAATAAATTTTAGGACACTTTGCTCGCTAAATATATTTTGATTTTTTTTTTTCATTTGTGTAATGGTCGAGTGATGTGCCAGCTAACAAGCGGCAAGATTC
Source organism: Neoitamus cyanurus (assembly GCA_947538895.1). NCBI lineage: Eukaryota > Metazoa > Arthropoda > Insecta > Diptera > Asilidae > Neoitamus > Neoitamus cyanurus. Next base: position 38,799,779 of record OX384543.1, read on the forward strand.
GACATAGAGCTACTAATTTTGAAATACGGACTGGAATTAAATACGGTTACCGATCCTGGGAAGGGACTCTTGTATGAGCACTACTCACATCTCATATATTTTATTTTGAAAAATGTACTATGCCTAGAAATTTCAAAGGATGGTCAAGTCGACTGATATAACCAAAATGACTAATTTACCTACTTTAAAACTTTATTTACCAATTATTAAAAACACTTCTGTGTTTCGTTAGCTACCTATTGCCCTATAACACGTTGTGCTATATAATGTATGTATCTTACGGTTTTTCATAAAAGTGGGGGTGGAATATAAGAACTCGATATCGCATACAGATTTTAAATGTTTCAAAGTACCACATAGAAGAATGTTGCCTTAGCAGCAGTTTTGTATACATTTGGTCGACGCCCTCAACACGGCAGATGCGGGCAGATGTACCGATCGACGTATTCTGCTCTTTGGATGTATCTATCTCGGGACACTTTGCCGCTATTCCATTAGACACGTTTCATTTCTGTTGGTGGTGCTCTTGATTTTGATTTCGAGTTGTCGACCGAAAAGAGCAATGAAGCAATATATGTACCCATAGGCATCCTGCATGCCGAAACAATTTGCCGCGAAATCGCAGACAAATTCTATTGCGGTCATAAATTTTAGAAATGTAGTTAATCTCTTGACCACTGCTAATTGCAAAAATACCTCAAATAATGAGGTGTCAATGGATTAATACCTCGGTACCTATTAATTAGGTGAAATCAAGGGAAGCATCTTTGCATACGGTTCAAACTCATAAATCGCCTCTGAGTTTGTCACTTACGAGTGATTCTAGCCATGTTCTAAAAATAAAGTAATGCAATGAGGTATTTAAAGGCAAATCAGCAGAAGATTCAGAACATCTCGCGATGTTGGGTCTACCCGGGGGCATTCGCATTACTGGCATCATAATTCAAACTGCCGGAAATATGTGCATGCAAAGCGCCTCAGTCGCGTAAGCAGCTGATATTTCGCGTAAATTAGAGCATATCGTAAAAGCGCACATACACATATGTATCTCCTATTATCAAATGGCATTTTAATATACATAAGTTGTATGGTACCTGTGAACGGCGGCGCCTTTCGATAGATCTTTGGACGTGTGGCGCAGCTATAAAAAAGTAATTAAATTTTCCCACCTATTCTGTTATAACTGCGCCGCGATTGTAAACAATAAATATGTTGGCGTCACATCATTCCAAATATTGCCGGCGATTCACAAGGTGTGCATGCAATTTCGGGGGGTAGTTCGAGGCGACATAAAAATAAAACAATCCTACAATTATAGTTAGAGAGATGAGTGAAATAATGGGTAAATTGTTATCCATCGGCGTCAATTAAAGCGACGGTTTTGTACTTTTATAACTATTCAGACTTGCCATCTTGCCTGCCGCCGCTGTTATTATAGTTTTGATATGGAGCTGGCATTTAAAAGGATTATTTCTTGAAGAGAGGGGCATGATCTACACAAAAAAATAATATTTCGTCGACAACACTTAACCCATTATTGCACTCATCTCTCTAACTATGATGAGTGATAGTGCCGCAGCTCTAACGTTAAAAGCATTTCGTCAATTAAATTAAATAGAAATAGTGTACCTATGCATCCCGCATTTTGAGGCATTTTTATTATTTAATTGACGAACATTTATTGAATGTATTGTCTCAGAAGAACTTCATATGTAGTCCAATAGCCGCCACTGATGTGATTAACCTGCCTAAATTATGAGCTCGTTGCATACGCATTGAGGTGTTTATAAATAACTGCAACTGTGGCAAATTATAGTCAATAGGTTTGAGATACTCCACATGCCGCTATAAATAGGTACTGATATTTCCAATAAATCTTCCACAGATCTAGCAACGCTGGGGGCTTGCCGTCACTAAATTCGTTTTGATACCCGAAATATTTTCATATTTATTCTTATTTATATTTTCACAATTTACGATCAACAGCGATGGAGAAATATTAGATAATTACTAAATATAGAGAGTTGCTTGTACCAGCAGTTTGGGGACGAATGGTGTTTGAGTATTAAGGTCAGTTAGAGATACTCTATATGAAAAGGGAAAAAGTTTTTAGAGAAGAAACACCATAAGCATCTTAACGGTACCTCATACACCTAAAGCCATTTGCAAATATTGAATATTGAGAGTTGAAATTTTTGAAATTGTGAACTATATACACTTGTTTCTTGGCCCGACCCCACACGAAGAAGTCCATCAGGGTCAGGTCTGGTGACAAAGCGGGTCAAAGGATGGGTCCGTCTCTGCAGATCCAGCTGTGTGGAAGGAATTGTTTAAGTAGGAGTATTTTGTAGTTATTCTAAATTGCCTGATTCTCCAGTCAAAATTTGCGTCACGGGTTATAGCTACCGTTGCGTTACATTTGGTTTCATAGTGTTCTTAACTGAATGTTTCAAATTTATTATAATTTATCCTATCATTAAAATCATTATTTATCGCATTATCCCGAAAAAGAACAAGAACACAAACTGTCAATTTCTTACAGGTTACATGACAGCAGCACATTGACCGGAGTAAAGTGAAACTTTTAGTGGATTTAGTCTTAATTCGTATTAAAAAATGTCGTCTTGGAAAAAAGCATCAAAAACTAATCAACAGGTGCATCGGGAAAGACACCAACCGGAGTCCCGACAGCACCTCGGATTGCTGGAGAAGAAGAAAGACTATAAAGTGCGTGCAACTCAGGTTCAAAACAGAAACAAAATTTTGAAAGTGCTACACAAGAAAGCCTTGAATAAAAATCCCGATGAATTCTACCATCATATGATAAGATCCCACGTGGAGAAAGAATGCGAGAATCGTGATGAGCACACCCCAGAGCAAATCGCGCTGATGGGAACACGGGACGTCAAGTACATTTCAATGAAGCGCACAATAGAGGCAAGGAAGATTGAAAGACTTCAGGCTGAACTCCACGTAATAGACTCTGCCAGTAGCGCTAAAAATAAGCACATATTCTTCGTCGATGATGAGAATGAAGCCAGAAGCTTTGATGTGGCAAAGAAGTTGGGAACGCACCCTGCTCTTTTGAATAGAAAGGCTAACAGGCCGAGATTGGAGGATTTGGATAAGCTGAAGATTCCAGAACTGGACGAGAAGGTAAGGGTCACTTTCATTGCTGGGCATCGAAATAAGCGTTTTGATTATAGATGTTGGCGACCATGGTTAAAAGCAAAGAATCTTCCTACAAGGAACTCCAGAAAAGAATCGACAGGGAAAAGGAACTTAGTATAATTCAACAGAAAATGGAAGTAAAGCGTGCGTTGAAACAAAAACGGCTGCTGAGGCCTAGGAAGATAAAAGAAGGGACAAAGAATTCAGCGCCGGTGTATCATTTTCCGTATGAACGAAAAAAATGACTGTAATAAAAATGTTATCCAACAAAAGTTTTTTGTTGATGGGAAATTTTTAAAATTAAGCCGTGCTTTACGAATGAGCATATCGTTTATGTCAAATGCCTCCGAAATTGATGTTAACAAGCGCCCAATACTCCTTAAAAACACTGCTTTTAAAGAAAACGAAATCAGTCGACTTTCAGAGGCATTCACTGAATCTCTAGATCAGAAAAGATCACGACATCCGTGTTCGATAGGAACTGCCATTGCTCTTTTCTGATCTAAACTGATCTGCCCGCATGCTTTGAGTCTGATCTAGGTTGAGAATTATCGTTCTTTTCTAATCCACAAACTTTTGTGGATCAAGCTAAACTTGGTTTAACGAAACTCACCATGGAAACACAGTAATAGCCTCACACGACCCAGTCATGTAGTAAGGCGTTATAATTTGACAAAAAATTAACAGCAAGGTGACTATCAATGAGTTAATCACAGCAAAACTCAAAATACAAATAGGTATACATAGTTATTTAGTTCTTAGATAATTTGTACATGATACACAACATTTGAATTTGAGACCCGCCGAGCGGAAACGTAGCTAAGCATAAACATTGTCACTTTTGAACGGTAAGGTAAGGATAGTAGCTGCCATTATGAACTAACACATTGTTATTCCCATGCAATCTGTCAAAAGTGTCTAAAAGTTGTTTTGACAATTCTTCCACGTGTTTAGTATCGCCAAGGGGTTTATTAGCAATTCTGTAATTCGTTTAGATTTATATAAATAAGCAAAACAACATGAAACGTAAAATAGATAACCGCATTCGAGTTATGATCGAAAATGGGGTGAAACTTGCACACAGGACGATGTTTATTATAATCGGCGACAAAGCACGAGATCAAGTATGTTTGACTTCTGATTAAGAATGTAATATTAATTCACTTATTTTTTAGGTGCCTATCTTATACGATATTCTAACAAAATCCACAGTAAAGGCTAGACCTACTGTGCTTTGGTGTTACAAGACGAAGGACGAAGCAATATCAAGGTACAAACAAGTGTATATCGTGTCTGTTTACTGAGCTCCTGACAAAAAGTCCGCGTTATCTCTGGTTTTTATAAGAAAAATAATAGACTGGGTAAACCAATCAGTTCTTTCAACTTACAAAAATTACATTTATATTAAGCGGGTCGTTCAGGCACTCTGGGTGCCCTTCTTAAAAAAAACCACTTCAACACCCTTAAAATAGATTTACATTATTTAATATTTCTGATTACAGTCACGGGAAGAAGCGAGCTAAAAAAATACAAGCGGGTAAAATAGATGTTAATGAAGCGGATATGTTCGACACATTCCGGGTTTCAACAACAATTCACGGCCGGTATTATTCGGAAACGCATGCGATTCTTGGAAGAACTTACGGCGTTTGCGTTCTTCAGGTAAAATCATCCCTTTTCAATTGTATTTAAATATTTAGTTCAATTTTTCACTTAGGATTTTGAGGCCCTAACTCCAAATTTGCTCGCAAGGACAGTAGAAACCGTAGAAGGAGGAGGTCTCGTCATTTTACTTTTAAAATCCATAACATCCTTGAAACAACTGTTTGCAATGAGTATGGATGTCCACAAAAGATACAGAACTGAGGCCCACCAAACAATAACTTGTCGATTTAACGAACGACTAATTTTATCACTAGCTGACTGTAAAAGGTGTCTTGTTGTAAATGATGATCTTACAGTCCTGCCGCTTAGTTCGAAAACAATTGATGTGAATCCAGTTAATGTAAGATCAATCTTATTTTCAAGTACAAATTTATCATTCGTGTTTTAGCCAGTTGATATACGTCCTTCGAAAAATGATGAGTTGCTGCAAGAACTTAAAGAAAGTCTCAGTGACACTCCACCAGCTGGACCACTAGTTAGTCTTTGTAAAACTTATGATCAAGCTAAGGCAGTCGCTCAGTTTATTGAAGCTCTCGCAGAAAAACAATTGAAGTAAATGTAAAATATTAAAAATTGTACAAGAATCACAATACCAGAAACTTACAGGCCACCAACTTCACTCACTGCAGCTAGAGGTAGAGGTAAATCTGCTGCTATGGGGCTTTCCATAGCAGCAGCAATTTCATTCGGATATGTAAATGTTTATGTGACTTCACCACATCCGGAAAATTTGATAACGCTCTTTGAATTTGTCTTAAAAGGGTTTGACGCCTTAGAATACCAAGAGCATACTGATTATACTATAATTAGATCTACAAATCAAGATTTTAGGAAGGCTATTATTCGAATAAATATTAGCCGACACAATAGACAAACCATTCAGTACATATCGCCCACCGACACACATTTACTAAACGCAACTGACTTGTTGGTTATTGATGAAGCAGCAGCCATTCCTCTTCCGTTAGTTAAAAAGATGTTGGGACCTTATTTAATATTCATGGCATCTACAATAAACGGCTACGAAGGCACCGGCAGATCTTTGAGTCTTAAATTGATTTCACAATTACAAAGAGACAGCAACGCACCACCTCCTGTAAGAAATATACTTTTAATTAATATGCAATTCACAGTTTCAGTCCTCTATTTTTATTTCAGATCAAACTTGAAGAATCGATTAGATACCGTGCTGGAGATGAAATCGAGAGCTGGCTTATATCTTTATTATGCCTTGATGCAACTACAATTTCATATCTAAACTCTGGGTGTCCAACGCCCGATATTTGTGAATTATACTACATTGATCGAGATGCGCTGTTTTCTTATCATAAAGCAGCAGAAGTATTTCTCCATAGGATCGTGTCCATCTACATTTCGTCGCATTATAAAAATAGTCCTAATGATTTGCAAATGATGAGTGACGCACCTGCACATCACTTGTTTTGCCTGTTAGGCCCAATTCAAAAAAAGGACCAACTCCCTGAAATTTTGGTGGTTATTCAAGTTGCCTTAGAAGGAGAAATCTCTTCCAGAAGTGTAAATGATTCCTTGGGTAGAGGGAAAAAAGCTAGTGGAGATCTAATACCCTGGAATATATCAGAGCAGTTCGGAGACAGGGAATTCCCTAAGTTGGCAGGTCTACGTGTGGTTCGAATTGCCACTCATCCAAATTATCAAAAGGTTAGGTTAACACTAGTGCCGTAAACGAAAATCAAATTTATTGATCGACTTAATTATAGATGGGATATGGAAAAAGAGCATTGCGTCTGTTACGAGACTACTACGAAGGGAAATTTGCTGACTTGAACGAGGACAATGTGAACGAAGAAGGAACTGGTAAATTGATTAATTCAGAATTATAGAATAAACTTTAATATATTTCAAACATTAGGAATTGAAGAAGTAGAAGAGGACGCCGTCGGATTGATGAAAGAAGTGATAGCACCTAGACGAAACATACCCACTTTATTGAAAAGACTTATAGAAAGACCGGCGGAGAGAATTGATTACATAGGAACATCGTATGGTCTCACGAAAGAATTGTTAAAATTCTGGAAAAGTCAGAAATTTGTCCCAGTCTATCTTAGGTGAGTACGGGAAATATTTTTAAATAAAAGAGATTTCATGGTTTTTTGGTTTTAGCCAAAAAACTAATGACCTTACAGGTGAACATTCTTGTATCATGTTAACAACTCTTGAGAACTCTTTTCACAAAACAAAAGCCGATTGGCTCTCGATGTATTATAATGATTTCCGGCGACGGGTGATAAAATTATTGCGAGGAGTTTTTAGAGATTTTCCCACAGATTTATCTCTCTCCCTATTAGACAATAAATGGATAAAGACTATGGAAGAAGGTGTGCAATGTTTACATACTCCTTATATTTATATAATAACTTTCACATTTCATATATTTAGACCTCAACCAAACTATAGTTGATGTACACTTTTTAAGTCATGATATACAAAGGTTAGAATCGTACACCAGAAATCAGATTGACTACAGGCTTATAGCCGATTTAGTAACCGACGTGGCGGCATTGTATTTTCAAGGACGTATGTCGGCTGTAAACGTGGATACATTGCAGAAGGTAAGTAAAGGAAATTTAATATGAAATTTTTTAGTTAACGGTCTTATAATACATTCAGTTTGAAAGCTATAACTGCACCTCTCGTTATCGATGTGCAAGACATTGAAGCTTCTACCAATCCTTTTTTTATTGCAAAAAGCACTGTTCCACACGGAATTAATTTATCTTAAATTATACGGAAACAGTGGTCGACAGATTATTTAAGATACTCATTTTAATAATCGCTTTATAGTTTTTCTCAGAAACTGTAGAACTTTGAAACAAAGTGTGGCATTTTTAATATTTGATGTTTTTCAGGCCATTATTCTAGCAATTGGTCTCCAAGGCAAAACTATAGACAACTTATGCGAAGAATTCAATATGCCTGCGAACCAACTACTAGCTAAATTCTACGATGCGATTAAAAAAATGACTAAGCACATTCTGGCTTTTATTGAAGGGAACATAGAAAGCAAAATGATCGATGAAAAAGATTTGGACAAAGGCGACAGCTTTACCCCTACTCAACAAACATTCAACGAAGAATTGGATGAAGCAGCTAATGTCAGCATAAAATCTAACCACGAATATACTTCAAGTTTAATTAACTGATTACCATTTTTACAGGTATTAGCCAAAACACAAAAAGAAGAGCTGAAAAAACTAAAACGAGATACATTGAATGAATATTCAATTAAAGGAACGGAGGAAGATTGGCAAGACGCTTTGTCCAGAAATAAGGCGGGTTTGATATCCGTAAAAAGGTATAATGTTTCAATCGACTTTATCGTAAATAAATTACTATCCCAATTTTTAGTGGAGTAAAACGTTTGGACGAAAAAACAACAGAAGAAATTCCAACAAAAAAAGTCAAGTTAAATAAGAAAAAAAAGTACAAGAAATAAATCGTATGATTATGTCAATGGCTTTGAATCGCAATTATATTATACTGGCATATCCGTGCCCGGCACTTCCGTCTATAGTTGCAAATTAAAAAGAAACTGTCCACAAATATTATTTAAATGTAATCAGTAATCACCCCATACCCCCCACAGAAACACGAGTAACTCAAGCGAGCAATACAGTGAGGCTCGGCTCGTACAAAATCAAGTTGCTCCTGATATTCAAATGCCTCGCCGCAGGATCGGCGAACCAATTGCCCATGGACTTCTTCAGGGGCACCCGGAAAGGAAGTCGTGCCCAAACTTTCACAATTCCATATCAATTTTCGTACTATTTCAGATACCCGAATGTACTAAAATGAAAATCAACAATGACCACACTGGCCGCATATGACAAATCAGAACTGTCAGTTTTAAGTAAACAAATTTCACAAGCACGCGGGGTGAGTTAGTAACATGTTATTCCTTTGAGGATACCGGCCTAAGGAGCCAGTCATTGAATTTTATTTAATTCAGCTTAATACAAGCTATTCAAACATGCATATAAACATAAGACCTTAAAGACTAGGACTTATTAACTAACAGGGACAAAGAAGGGGACTTTAAGAGAGCGAGTCCTCATTATGAATTAAGCAAGTCAGTTTCCTAAATGTGGCAAACGAGCTTTTTTTCGTAATTTCTAAAGGGAAATTGTTTCATGCTTTCACGTATAATGCGTACAAAGAAGGATCTGCTATCCAGTAGTATATTATGTTGCTGAATAAGAGAGAAATTGGCGCGGTTTGATCTCAGCAGCCCAATAAAATCAAGAAGATAAGCAGGAGTTTTGAAAAGACAATATTTTATGTAAGAAGCCAGGCCGCTGCAAACTTAAGTGCTTTTCAAATTCACATTCAAGCATTATTCGAAATTTCCAAGTACGAGGACGAGGCGAATAGCCACTCCGTTTTTATTTATGTAGATTAGACCGATGAATTATCATTTTTACGTGCGGATTCATAAAAAGTTCAAATGGCTTAAATTGCGAGCTGTCGGTACCGCCTATTCTGTTTTCTAACTTAGTTCTGCAAAGAGTAAACGGTAACTTGAATTGCAACTGGCGTATAATTATCATCTCTTCGCTTTATGAATACATCTGAAAAACGCAATATCTCTAATTCAGCGGAGGGTTTTCTGTAAGGAATAAAATAGAGTATACATATGTTCTATATCTACATATACTAGTAAAATGTTAAAGAAATAATTTTTAATCCTTAAGATATATATTGTAGATTTATTTGTTCTTATTGTTTTTTTTTCCTTAGAATAAACAACAAAATGTGCGGCATATGCTGCATATTTCTATGGGATGCTTCGCTTAACCTCAGCTGCAATACATTACCAAAAGTAAGTTGATGAAATATATTTATTGCCTTATTTTTTCGAATGCCTTATTGGGGACTGCTTGTTTGCTAAAAAAATGCACAATTAAAATCTCAATTTACGTTTAATTTTGTTTACTTTTATTAATTGCATTGTAGCAACTGGAATGCATTCTTAAAAATAGAGGACCAAATAGAACCGCTAAGTACATTTGCGACGATAGGCTACTTTTTATCGGGTCAGTATTGTGGCAACAAGGTTCGACCCTAACAGAACAGCCTGTTATATCAGACAGATGGGTTTTATTATGTAATGGCGACATATTCAACGCTGAAAAAGAACTCTACACTTCCGACACTGACTGGTTGATAAGTGAATTAAATAAATGTAATGTATGTTAATTCTACACAATACTAACAATGTTTTAAAAGATTCATTTCTCAGGATCATAAAGAAATGTTGGCGTTATTTTCAAAAATGCAGGGACCATTCAGCATTGTAGCTTATGATAAAGTAAGGCGAGTTTTATATTTTTTCAGAGATTCGCTCGGGAGAAATTCATTGCTCATTGAGGAAGAAAATAGCACTTTCCGAATCTTAAGTAGTTCTTGTATGTAGTTTTTGAAATATTGTAGAAAAATAGCTTTTAAGGTTCAAATCAAATAGGTATATCAAATGGTAAAATCACAATGGAAGTACCCCCTGCAGGTGTTTTCCAAATAGAAATGGACACCCCAAAGCGGTTAAAGCTGTATCCGTGGAAAGCACCGAGTGAAGACACTTTTCTATTGTTAGAAGACTTCAAAGAAAAATTCCACTTTGAAGCTATCGAAATATGTGACTGTGTTAATCCGGTTTGGCTATCAAGTAGTCAAGAACTGGAGGTGAGTTAATAATTTTTATTATATGTTTATGCGGACATTTTATTTTTCAGAAATCGTACGATTTCTTTCAACTTGTGGATAATACTTGTAATTACAATTTGTTTCCATCTCTCTTGGCTAATGAAAATGTCCAAAAAAGTGTTAAAGATCTATCTGTACATCTACAAAATTCGGTAAAAGACCGCGTCATTAATACACCTGCATTATGTGCACAATGTATCAAAAATCCTATAGATGAAGCCAAACCTGAATGCAGACATGCTAAGATTGGAATATTGTTCTCTGGAGGAATCGATTGCACCATATTGGCAGCCTTAACAGATAAATTTGTTCATGCTGCCGACCCTATAGATTTAATAAATGTTGCCTTTCAAAGAGCTGGCTGCACTGACAATATAGATTGGAATGTTCCAGATCGATTATCAGCAATTGAAACGTACAATGAGTTAACTCAACTACTTCCCTCAAGGTGAGATAAACAACTTATATTCTTATTTATTTGATCTACTTTCTTTCTACTTCAAACGTGAGAGTAAATATACGTCCAAATGCAGAATATGCGTCATTAATACATTACTACGAATTAAAAGCTGGCTGCAAGATCTCAAAACCTATCAATGTTTCAAGAAACTTTCCAATTACTTGCTCGATTTTTTTTATTATATGTATGACCGTATCGCATTTATTTTTATTCAATGTTAGGACTTGGAACCTTGTGGAGGTTAACGTTACTCGCGAAGAACTGCTCAGGACGCTTAAAGACCACATTTGTAACCTAATATATCCTCTGAAAACTGTCTTGGATGAATCATTAGGATGTGCCTTTTGGTTTGCTGCTCGTGGGAAGGGCTTGCTAAATGGAAACAATTATCAAACAAATTGCCGGGTAAATCAATTCCTCATTTATAGCGAAACAGCAATAAGAACAACATATCGAAGGTTATTTTATTAGGCAGCGGAGCTGATGAACTTTTCGGTGGATACACAAGACATTCGAATGCATATAAGAGATGCAAAGGATCGCATACAGATAAATTGACCGCTCTGCGAAAAGAACTAGATCTCGATTGGGAAAGAATTCCTGTTCGTAATTTAAGTCGAGATGACAGAGTTATTGCGGATCATGGAAGAACACCCAGAGCACCTTTTATAGAGGAAAACGTTGTTAATTTCGTCCGAAATTTAAGTTCCGAACAGAAGTGTTGTTTCAATTCAGCAAATGTTTTAGGGGATAAATTATTATTACGACTGTACGGTTATCAGTTAGGTTTGGAAAGAGCTTGTACTTTCAAAAAGAGAGCTATTCAGTTTGGGTCTAGAATAGCTAACAAAAATCAAAATGCTAAAGACATTTCAGCTGTTTTAATGTCCTAGGTACAGTGAATTTATAAATACAATATATAAAAAATCTATTTGGTGTTTTACGTAATGCATAAGTTGAAATTTTGTGAACAAATATACTTTCCTTTTCATTTATTAATGAGCTAGGGATATAATTGGAATATTTTGCTGCAGTTAAGCAAAACAATGCTAATAATTTGTTAGAAGTAATCACGTAAAATTTCAATTAGTTATGGCCATTATCCTCATTCGATATTAGAGATTCGTCGGATAACTTAAGATCACTTGAAGAAATTGAAGAAGTGTTGAAATTAAGAGCACCATAGGTAGAACTAAATATTGATAGTTCGGGTTTTGTTAGTTTCATATTTGGCGCAAGCTTCGGACCGTAATTTAAATCATCATCGATGTACAAATCTTCCAAAGATTCCTATCGAAAAGAAGGTTAACATTGAGCACTAAAGAAGCACAACTTACATTGACTGTAGAAATTGTGTTCCTGGCGCGACCAGCATCAATCGAAGAGTTAACAATTTGAGGATTTTGGAATTGCAAGTATCGTCTCAGACCTAAATAATATTTGTAGAAGTTTGAAGATCTGAATTAAATAAGACACTTACTATCTCCAATACAAACATTGTGAGAGCCACAGTCCCTGCAAGATATCTCTCTATATAACTGCGAGTTCTTCAAGAACAGGTCACAATACGAAGATAACTGAGGAGAGCTAAAGTTAATTTCACTGCTGAAAAGAGTTATTTGCTCCCGCCATTCAGTGCCACCAACGGAATCATTCGCTGTTTTAAATTCTCGCGTGGTTTGTATTATTCTCTGTGAAACGCATCCCACATCGGACGCTCTTCTTACAAGTTTTTTTTCATTTTGTCTTTTCAAACGTGCGTCAATTGTATTTAGTTTGTTCAATTCTGGATTTGAGCGACTTTTCCTGCTGTTCTTATTCAAATCATTGCTAAGTATCACGTTAAGTTTTGAGGTAATTGCCTTTTTTTCTTTTAATTCGGTAGCCGATGTCTCTGTAGTCGAGCATTGCTCTGAAAGCTGTACTTTGTCTCTATGGCATTGTTTCTCAAAAGAAAAGTAAGTGGCATTCTTGGAATCTTCATTTTCATAACTTTGGTTTTCTTCAAATGTGGAATCTTGAGATTGGTACAAAACTTGGTTTACCTCCGCTTTTCTGTTCTTCTTTTCTAGGTTTAGGTTTCTTCGTATACTTTGCAGTCCATCGGTGATCGGTCTAAACGGAATTACATCACTATTCTTCGAATTCATATTCTTTGGGAAAGGACTTGTGTTGCTCGCACCAGACCTAATTTGTTCAAATTTATGCACAGCTTCCTTCACAGAAGTTCTTCTGGGAGTAGAAGGACTACTTTTCTCACATCTTTCTTTCTCCCTCCTCCAGAAAACCTTCTCAAAATCTTCATCCGTACTTTTATCTTTTTTACAAAAGGACTCACTCAGCATTTCAGGCATACTTGGATAATAGTTCGAAGACGAAGAAAATTTCTTCGTTTCCAACATCTCGTCAGGATCCAATTTTTGCTCACTATTATTTTTAGCGATCATTGGTTTTATTTGTGGACTATTGACAAATGTATCTTGATTTCGAATATCTTTATTGGGATTCGTACTTCTTCCAGTGTTAAGCGCCAACTCTGAGGGTGACATCAGAGAATTCCAGTATTGAATCTGGGACTGTATATTAACAGGCCGTTTAGGAGAGGCTAGTGGATCTCCTGCTGGATCAGAGTGCATAATGGTGATGTTGATATTGTACTTTTTCGAAGAAGGCGGAGTGTCAATGGTCATGTTAGCTTTCTTAACTTCCTCACTGCATCCTCTAGATGCATTACTTGGTGAGACTACCTTATTTGTCAACCAAGCGGTGCGTCGAATCTTATTTTGTCGTGCGATTGGTGTTTCTGGCAACGAAATATGGTCAATTTCGAACAGGTATTCTCTGGACTCATCTTTGGAATTCGAATTATTTCCTGTAGATTCTTCGGTGTCAATACAATTTTTATTGGTCTTATCCTCAAAAAGAGGACTCGTTATTGAAGGACAACTAGATAACACTTTTTTGCGTTTCATAGTGCTGGTACAAGCATTCATTTGCGGTATAGCTGTTATCTTATCAGCATTCTTTGGAATTCTTTTTGAAATCTTACCTTCGGTCTCAAAGTTTGATTTTATATCTTGTACCATTCTATAAAGTTTTTCGGCAGTTTGAACCCTTTCATTTGGATTTATACGCAGACCATTCTCTAAGAGGCTGTGCAGATTTTCACACCGTTTAGAGTCAAAATTTGGGAGCTGTGCTTGCTTTAAATAGAAAATTTTCTCCATTTCATAGTAACTAAAAAGAGCGAAGGGTATTCTCCGATTTAACATCTCCCAAAGGCACATTGTTATGCCATACACGTCGGATTGCTTACAAGGAAATACAAATTTATCTTGGGAAGTTATTAGCTCCGGTGCTTGGTAGTTATACTTGGAAAATATTTTACGATATTCCATAAAATGCGGTAAATACTTAGTAGGCACCTCAGTTAAACCAGGAATGGTTTCTACAAAATATGAATATATGTGAAAAATAAAAATAAAGATAAAAACAAAAGTCAATTTACCATTTTCATACAATCTGGATATTTCCTTCTGTATGTTAATTTTACAAAAGGTAGTTAGTTGAAAGGACGATAATTTTGCTTGCTTATTATATTGGCAAATAAATATGTTGTTGTTAGATATATTCGAATGTATAAGTCCATTTGCGTGCAGGTAAACAACGGCTTTGGTTATTTGAATTGTGTAGTTCAAACAGTCTTTAACTGGGAGCTCGGTTCCCTGGAATTATAATTTAAAAATACAGCCAAAAATTTAAATTCCACATAACTTACAGATTCATATATGAGGCTATTCAAGGAGCAGCTGAATGGCTCTAGTATTAAAGATCGGAATTTATGGTTAACATCACAAACTGTGGCCATCAGAAGAGATATGTTAGGGTGCCTTATTTTTCTAAAAAAGTAAAAGAATCCTGAGTATTTCTACATCACTTAAATTGACTTCCATACCGCATTATTAAGAAGTTATGGTACAAAGCCTTTTCCACTATAGACTTGTCTGAATGGTCAACATAATATTTTGTCACTATTGCTTTGCGAAATCGTCCTGGTCGGATAAAAACGGGTGTCGTCTCGTTTACTTTAGATAACATACAGCTCTCAGGAACTTCCACATCGCGACAAACGATAACTGAACTTTTACTCTGAGGATAAGAAAACACAGTAGAGTCCAATTTATCAAATTTTATTATTAATGCCTAATTGAGTGTGCCTTGTTTATTGTCACACCAATTAAAGAAAGGCATTGTTTACGAGCTGCTACAATCTCTCAGCTATGTCGGACCAAATACTTTAGTTTCTATAGGGAGCAATTTAAATTTAACGTTTCCTTAAAAAAAAAAAAGCACAGGTTCTAATTCTGCGAAACATCTCCTCCTCTCTTTATAACACCAAACGAGAATTTTCAATATTTTAGGAAGCATTTCTCGGCGCAAATAGTAGTAACTCCATAAATTCGCCCTCTAGTTACAGGGTGTTTCGTATAACGCATACAGAAATGAGAGGGGTGATAGATTTGACCCAGGCAAAAAAAAGTGAGATAAATTTCAAGGCCTCTACTAAAATATAATCATCAAATCTAACTTTTTACGTTGAACTCCCTCCGTTTTTTCATACCATCCTAACATTGATATGTTTCATATTTTAACAATATCAAATAGTCAACTTACCAAGGTATCATTAACTGAATTTTGCATACTCCTGTTATCTTCATCCTCTAAACAAATGTTTTTGCTCCACATTTCTAAAGTACTCAGTTCCCTGAAAATATCCCCTTTCAAGGTTTCTGTTGGACCTGCAATAGATGCTAAATGTATAATCCCCTTCGGACATTGCAATTTGGAAAAACAAAAACCAATTGAATTGTCCAGATCGGTGACTATGATTTGACTGCTCCTCCGGCAATCTGAGAATTTACCAGCAAGCGGGTGGCTCACCATAGATCTTTCCGGAGACTGATTCTTATTTGTCCTTATTTCGTCGGGAACATTGTCATATATGGAGAAGCTCTCTTCCGCATTTAACTCGTCTGTGATTTGCGGGTTGATCACATTTTTCTCACAGTAGGGAAGAGCGTATTCGACCTCCTCTCCCCTGATGTTTATTATTTTCTGATAGGATAATGAGCTCAGCTTTCCACTTGAGTCATTGTGGTCAGCCAAAACGTCGGGTAGAGGATTATGCATGTTGTGATTGCAATCCTTTTTCAGCGATAATATGACACTTTGGCGGGTGGAATTTAAGTGGTGCTGGCTTAAACATGATTTTTTCTCGTTATCTGAATGAGCCTCCCCTTTTTCGTGGTGGTGGGGAAAGTGACTATGAACAGTACACTTATTTGGGGATGGAAAATCAAAGTAGGGATTTGAGTTTTCTCTGTAGAAGAGTATGGGCGGGCTTGCAGTCTGTGGAATATTATCTGGCTCCACAGCTTCATGTTCACATAGTGACCTCCTTTTATGCTTACGACGGCGACTTTTGGAATTCTGTTTTGCAGAATTGCACTCCTTCTTAGGGATGTCCTCCAAATATGTATTTGCGTTATTTACACCCGGCTGTATTTCTTCGTAGATACCGTTAGAATTGATAGGTGTACCACTGAAGCTTGTTGCACTTAACATATTCACACTATTTGCAGCACACATTTTCTCCACCTTCGTGTAAAATCGACTCGTCTGCCGTTTGCTCGATTTTCCAGTCGCATATCGCGAATTTTGCGTCCGCTGACACCTGCGCCATTCATTAAATTTGAATATTGCTCTGATGTACGATTCGTCTCGACTTGTGTTTGAATTCAAACAGCCATACACTATAGGTGGCTCACTTTGCCGCCTCTTACATGAGCCGGGTGCATCCAGTTCTCTGGAAAATTAAAAAAATAGAATAATTATTTGACAAAAAGAAATCTGTGTTCCCTAATTGAGATATATGGTATGTATGTACATATGTGCATAGCAAAACCCAGCCATGTAGCGTAGCAAGTGATTTGGGTCACGAACTGTTGGTTTTCAGTTTAACCTTAAAAGCTGTCTGGTCAGCGGAGCGGTAAAGAGGAGATACGCTTGAGGAGCCACATAATGATTCAAAGGCAGCAAGCAAGGTGGATTTTGGGAATAAAAATCAATAATTTAAATATTCAAGTTTTTTAACCAGCGTCCAGCCAATCATTCCCTGCAAGCTCTCGCTAAACTACTAATCATTTATCGGCGCAATGAGTTACAGTCACTAATATAAAACTCTCAACATTTTCATATTTACCTCTTAATCCACTTAAAAAATCCCATTTGAAATATTTATTGGCACTTCACTATTGTTAATATGCTCAAAACAGTTTCTTTTAAGTATTCCACCCACAACATTTAAACTAATCTGGTCGATCGAAACACCTTTGCGCCTTTGGTAGCTCTTATCGAGATCTCGGAAGCTCACGCACTGACTAGTGACTGAGGAGCTGGGCGATGGGCAGTGGGCACTTACCTCAAGGAAACTTCTATCTCAATTCAGTTCAGCCAGCGACCAGCGGTGGTCCAGGTACAGCCATTCAGTGCAAGAGCAGACGCGTGCAGACATGACGGTTTGAAACTGATCTGCTCAGCTAAGTATTTTATCGAACAACTTTCAAATTATCAAACAATGGAGCCCCAAAAACCAAAAGCCATAAGGGTTAATGATGCTTAAGTTGTTATTAATTAAGTAATTAGTTTCCCCTATGCTGCATAAAAAGTAAGCGTTTCTTAGGTAGGTACCCAACGCAACGGGTCGGAGTCTGAACGAAAAATTAGTATTACTCACGCCCAGTTATCGGTTTAATGTTTTTAACCACCCCCTACCTCCCAAACTTTAAGTCTATCTGCATACAATTTAGCGTATACAGGCTCGCAGTAGCCGGAAATAAATAACAAGAAAATTG
Organism: Neoitamus cyanurus; assembly: GCA_947538895.1. Classification (NCBI taxonomy): domain Eukaryota; kingdom Metazoa; phylum Arthropoda; class Insecta; order Diptera; family Asilidae; genus Neoitamus; species Neoitamus cyanurus. The sequence continues at coordinate 38,817,728 of OX384543.1, forward strand.
ATTGATTGAGATTTCTCAAATTTTTCAGCAGAAATAATTGTTTTTGTTGAGATATTGTTGTCTCTATCTATTTTTAACAATTTAGCAAATATACTGGTATTTTATATTTAAAATCATTTTACATCAAAACTGAGTTCGGAGCCCTTTATCTTCTATATGTATAAAAATGAATGTTTGTCTGTATGTCTCGCTAAAACTCAAAAACGGCTTGACCGATTTCGATAGTTTTTTTTTGTTTTTTTGTTCGCTATAATACAGTGGAGGTTTGAAAAAAAAAGAAAATTCGGGAAACCCCAAAGGAAAAGCCGGGAAATCGAAAAAAATCGAAATTTCCGTTTTGTATAGGAAGCGAATTTTCCAACTTCAAGGAATCTTTATGAAAAAGGCAATTGGAGGTTTTCGGAGTCGCAGATCTCGAGCTTGCATTCAAAATTTTGGAATTCAAGATGTCGGATCCAATATGGCGACCGGAAAAGTTAAACTTAAGCGATTTCACTGAAAATCCGAACTTTTGTTTTTGGTTTGGGTTTTTGGGGTCATTGATTTTGAATTTACCATCAAAATGTTGGGAATCAAGATGGTGGATCAATTTGGCGACCGAAAACTTCAAGGGATTTCCCAGAAAATCCGCACTGGGGAATTTTCGGGATCACTGATTTCGAATCTTTTATTCAAATTTCCAAATATGAGACTGCCCCCATCCCGCTGGGAGATAAAGGAGAGGGGCAGCAATAAGGTGGTGGTGTAAAATGAAGAAAAATAAATTTAATAATACTGTTGGAAAATATCTAAAACATGTGCAAAATGCAAATAGGAAAACGCTGGGTCACATAGGAGAGGCGGTGGTGCAGTAGGGAGGCGTTGTAAAATTAAGGAATACAAATTTAATAGTATCCCGGGAAACGCCGGATCCGGGCAAGCTAGTCAGTTATAAAAAGCGCTTGATTTCATTGTATATGGATAACTGATAAGTCTAATAAAGATATCTGCATCGGACGTACATTACGTGTAATACATATTATGTACCACTCGCTCCCAGGTAAAATCCCTAGCATGGAATGGCACGCATTCGGGCACGATTCTTGTTACTCAGGCCCCAATTTTTGGGAACGAGGTTCGAAACATTTTGCTGTGCTAATTAACTCCACCGATAGTTTGTAAAAGGAAAATTAACTCCACCGGCAGTTTATGAAAGGGAAATTATAATATATAATAGAATTTTCCTAGAAGTTACGAACGTTAGGTGGCTCGCGAATTGCCCTATATCTCGAAAACGGGTCGAGATAGAATTTTTTCATTATTTTTCCGTTAATTAGCACAGCAACATTTTTCGAACCCTGTTCCCAAAAATTGGGGCCTGAATAACAAGAACCTCCCCCGCATTCGCTTTGTCGCATTTAAAATTATTTTGTAACCGTTTTATTACTGCCAGCTGTTGGTTTCAAAAGGTTTCAAAAAATAGCTTTGTTCGTTGACTGATCTAAGTAGATCGATCTAGATCAGAAAAGATCAAGAGATTCGTTTTCAATGAGAACTATAATTGCTCTTTTCTAATTTAAACTGATCTTTTTGGATCTAAGTTAATCTAGATCCAAAACTCAACCTAGCAGACCTAATTCAAGGTGCAAAATTCTCATTTCTGACAAGATCCAGATATCAAATAACTATATTATATACGTAAGTAGGATATTTGTATTTCACCTTGCATTTTTAGCACGCAAAAGTATTATAAATGCAAACTTGTAATTAGCCCACATTTTTCTTCAGCTTCGCGTTTCACTTATTTATCACAGCTTCATGGCTATGGTACGTTAAGCAAAAGAAGTCCTAGACTACGTATATACGGTTAGCTATGTTTGCCTGTAAACGGGTCAGTTAGAAATCCTGCCTCGCTACGATTGAATTGGGCCTAGCCATGATTTCTTTGAAAGAGTTTGTAATAAAACACAAAGTTAAGAAAATGTAAGGCTCATTGAATTCCTTTAACCAACGCTTCACAAATCGGCAGGAATTGTGTAATTAAATTAAGCAAGTGGATTAATGGACAATTGTTTTACATTTTCATTTGCATTAGAAATGTCTCGCAAACATTAGAAATACGGTACTCGTAATGACGCGAATTAAATCAGTCTGTAAATCGTGGACGAGAAAATGAAATACGTTACTTGCTGAATAATTTTCAGTTCACATTTTTTATTCAAGGAATTTCGCTGAAATTTGTTAAAATATGATTTAACTTTGATTAAAACATAAGACAATTTTTTAGAATCAAAATCCTAGCAAATTTAAATTTTGCGGCCTTTGAGAAAATATGCAGATAAAGAACATATACAAAGTCGATGTATTCGTCCCGTTCCACAAACCGGGTAAACGTCAAAGTGCCATCAACCATTTTTAAAAAAATTGGTGATTTATTCTTATATGTCAGTGGGCGAAATTAAGCCTAAAAATTGAATATGGCAACCCCAACAATAGAATGGCTTTAATGTCATTGGAAGCTCAGGTCCAAACATGAGTCGGGTGGTAAATAAAATTAATGAGATAAGTGATACCAAAAAATTTTCCTTACGCATTCTTATTCCAGATAAAACCTTCGGAGGATGACATTTGGGATGACAATTTACTTATTAAAGCTTACGATGAGTCCGTTCGACTGGCAAAAGAGCAACTGGCCAAGAGGATAGCGGAGTCAACTAATAAACCAAACAAAAGCATACTTCCGGGTGAATCGCAGGAGCCCTCGGAGATAGTTTTTAAAGTAGGAGATTATGTCCGTGCCACTTATGATGATGGCGTAGACTACGAAGCAAAGGTATTGTCAGTTAATGAGGAGCAGGGTACTTGCTTGTTGAAATACGTGGGGTATGAAAACGAGCAAGAAGTAGACGTTCACCAGCTGGTTCCATCGTGGGGAAAGAAGGCTCGGAGGCTCCAATTCATGCAGTCTAAACAAGACACTGCAAATCTTAATGAAGGAAGCAGTAAGGAGAAGAAAAGGACTAAACAATCGCAACTGACTGGAATGTCGTTTAATGCTGTACCTCCACCACCCCCCATGCCGCCAATGCTAAATGATCAAACAGAAGACTCTGAACATCTTTCCGCTATGTTGATGTCTTGGTACATGAGTGGATACTACACCGGCTTATATCAAGGCCGCAAAATGGTGAAAAACAAACACAAAATTCTAAAGAAATAAATGGCGTATTTGTATTAGATATGTCGTTTACTTCATTAGACATTATTGACTTCCGTGGTGTTTGCTCCATTCTATATGCCTGCTTAACAACTCCTCTCCACTCGGATGAATTTGGTTAAGAGCTTGCAACAAGTCCTGAGCGGTTACCTTTTTTAAAGCAGTGGCATTTCCTGAAAACGCGTTAATTTAGCGAATCAGTCAAACGCAGTTGAGCAATTGTGTCATATCCGAGGTTTTTCGATTTGAAAACAGCGAATTTCAGGCATTTTGAAAAAGCAAAATACCTCGGATATGATAGAGTTCCCCGGGGTCGTTTTGACTTCGCACAATTCCTACTGTGACTATATATGTAACTTACCTTTCCCAGAAGCCAATGCTAAACGGATTTGCTGCATTGATGCCTCTTTACATGCAATTCGCAGCTCATCGCCTAAAAGAACGGTTTAGTAACACTTACAGCATGACGGATATAGTATACCTGTAAAACCCTTAGTTTTTGTCGATAACTCAGTTAAACTCTCTTTACTCCATGCTTTGGCCTCAGGAAGAAAGCATTTTATTATTTCGTTTCGTTCTCCATAATTTGGAAGGTCCACCAAAATCCGCTTCTCAAATCGGCGTAGGAAGGCGGGGTCTATCTGCCTAAAAATGAAAGCCAGCATTTTTGATATTTCTTATAACAAATAAGCGGATATGATTCAGTACCATGGCAAATTTGTGTTAGCAAGAACTAAAATTCTTTTGTTTTCATTTCCTAGTCCATCTAACAAAGACAAGAATTCATTTTTGAATCTTTTCGATGCCTCATGTTCGGAGGTGTTATCTCTCCGCGATGTAAGGCTCTCTATTTCGTCTATGAAAACTATCGACGGAGAGTGATAATTTGCTACTTCGAAGACAACCTGAAAATAACGAATGCAAAATCACCAAAGCCTTCAATGGTCATCGCACTTATACCCTTATGATTTTCTCAGATTCACCTCTCCATTTAGATACAATGGTGCTAGAGCACAAGTTGAAAAAAGATACACGACCCATCGTTTCAGAGCAAAGCGCTTTAGCTATTAGTGTTTTCCCCGTTCCTGGAATAAAGTTTTTACAGAATGTCTTTATGAACAGAAAATAGCTACCAGGAGGCCCATGTAGTAGAACTGCCTTCCATGGCTTTATTGTGGTAGAAAATAGATCCGGAAATAGAAGAGGTATTTCCACGGCTTCTTTAAGTATTGCAATTGCTTTTGAATTCCCACATATATCCGACCACTTCACATCGTAGCTTTTTTTTACAAAGTCGCTGAAATTTTAAAATTAGTGAACATTATGTAGAGACAATTACGGATTACCGACCGATACACGATGTCTACAAACTGCTGCCATTCCGCGTTGTGAGATACGTATGTATTCATATAACTCAGGCCAGTTTGAACTTCATCACAAACGTTCTTTGTTGGAGAAACGGCTAAAATTTTTAAACTATCCGAAAAATCGGGTTTGGACTCTTCCTCCACTTTACTGCATATTTCTTTTATCGGCGTCTTTCTTTTAGAAACTGGCCGTCGCTCACTGATACTAGACTTCTTCTCAACACCACCTACTATCTTAACAATTCGAGGGTGTCTTCCAAACTTCATATGAAAATAGCTGCAGTATTCTAAATATATAGTATCCAAGTCCACATTGTCACACACTTCGTATTCAAGTTGCAGATGAGCTTCTTTCCGCAGGGATTCAGCAATCGACTCAAAACCCTCTTCCGTCAAGAACTTATCGATGAGGTATAAAATATTTCGCTTTCTAGAAGCCATCTTCATCTGGTCGTTCTGGAGTATGCAAAATAATTTCGATTCCTTATTGGATTTAGCATTAATTAATATTGCAATTTATACCGCGAGAGACATTTTCCAAAAAACGAATTTACAAAATGTGTATCAGGATGTTAATAGGAGCTCATAACAACGAAACAGCAAGCACTGAGGGGTTGCTAAGACCAATACCCCTTCTTTTGAGGGGAAAACATAAAACCAAAAATTAAATAGGTAATTCCAGTGTGTTGAATTATTGTCCAATAATCAATATAGATCGCGTATCTTTATTTGGCCACACATAATTAACATACATATGTATATAACCTGCCTAATGAAATTTTTGTTTGGTTATGATCTCTCTTTTAAAATTTAACAACATTCTTACTACTACTTACTACTGTAAGTGGAAATTGATATATCTTAATCTCACTTCTTAGAGCATAGAAGTTTTTAGATTCTATTCACTTTAACGTATCATGTAAAAAATAAAACTTATTTATCAACGGCACTACTGCTTCTTGAGACTTTCTGAGGGATACTTCAGAGTTCAACGACCTGCCCGTAATAAAACTCCTTTATTGATATTTCCGTTCTTTTAGAAACCCCAAGTAGAAATTAAGCTTAATTAAGTTGCTATCTGTAGCAATTAGTTTTTAATTTTTTCGTTATAGTACTTATAGTTTAAATAAGCAACCAAAAACAATTTTTTTGTGCCCTGTTCTTACTAGAAAATAATTAGGACGTACTAAGACGTTAAACTAGAAATGATAATTTTGTTTTGTTTTGTTGGTGACCATATTTATTTTGAAAACTAGATAGGGTTAACGAGAACAAAAGTACAACATTATTCAGGTAATGAAGAATTTAAAACATAACTCAAATCTTTCGCTGAGGGTCTGTCTTCTGGGCATTGGTTAGTGCAAATGTAAAATATTTCAAGAACTTTGTTATATTCTGTCGGCAAGGCAAGTGCTTCTGGAATTGGAGGTCTCGTTCCTTAAATAAAAACTTGTTAAAATATCGAAATGCCTGCATAAACACATCTTCATGCCTATTTTATCCTCTGAAGTATTTTCTTCTAAACTATCTTCAGTATTTTCGTCATGTTGCATAAATTCCAATGTATGGGGAGGTATTAAAGCAATTGTTTCATATACAACTAACCCAAAACTGAATATATCAGCCTTATCGCTTATTTCATCATTCTCAAGCACCTCTGGAGCAGACCACAACTCAGTCCCTATGTAATAAACGATTATCCAAAAATGATTTTCCAATCAAAAGCAATATCTACTTACCTATATAAATTAAATTGGGGTAAGATTTAGCGTCCACAATATTACTTTCGTTTAATGGTAAACTCACACCAAAGTCGCATAATTTACATACTTCAAATCCTTTCTTGACCAAAATATTATAAGACTTTATATCTCCGTGCAAAATCTTTGCCTCATTATGAAGGTATGCAATTGCTTTTGTTATATCAGCAGCCATCTGCGACATTGTTGAATGGCAATAATGAAAAAGTAAGTTTAGTCAGCGTTAAAATACAAAAATGCGTCACTACTTGCCTTTAAAATCAAACTGCTTTCTAGTGGACCCTTCCGATCGTCCCGCCGCCTCTCAATAATATCGCCAAGTGAAGTCTCGCAGCATTCCAACACCAAGGATTCCCTCCCGTCCTCGGATAATTTAAACCCTTTGAAGCCCACTATATTTGGGTGACTTAGTTTCCTGCGAAATCATTTGCTTAATAAGGCCTTCTTAATTGGCTTAATCCATTATCAATATTTTTGTTGGATAACATTTTCAACGTGCAGCGTTTCATTGTAGGTATGTGGTAACGGGACAATTAGTTTTTTTGTTGTGCTTACATACCTAAGTACTTTGGCCTCCTCCCGCAATCTCAATTGATATTCTTTTACTTTTGATGAGTTCGCTGTTTTTGAAATGCGTTTAATGGCCAATGGCGACCTTATCATCCCACATTGCGGAGACCGCTCTAGACAGTAAACATTAACACCAGTACCGTATCCCAAATTCTTCAGCATTGGAGACGGCGGTATTTTTATTGGCGTACCGATTTGCATTACATTATCTAAATTACTTTTTTGGAGGGTCCTACGCGGAGTTTCCATCTTATATTACATGAAAAGTTGTAAGTTCTTTATAACGGCACGGACAAGGAATGCTTTCAAATTTGACAGCAAAACGAGTTGCTAGTAGCCGCTAGGGTGAAATATTGGGCTGCAGTTGTTCATTGTTAGGCATCAATTCCCATTAAGGGCGCGTTCACATGGGAATATGGGATGACAGCGCTTATATACAAGGGGACATATAAGTTTTTAAACCTGAACCTTTCATAAATCTCGACAAATAAGCACTGAACGAGAAAAATGTGCATAATCAAAAGTTAATCATTCCTCGGGGGAAGTATTTACATATGTACAAAATAAATCCTCCACCGCATTGTTGGAGGGACGGGGATGACTGAAATTTTAAATATGAACCCAGGCCGAATTTGTGCAGTCTACACGGGCAGCTGCAATTTCTGCCTGGAAACCGGTTTTCAGACTACGTATACACGATAACCAAAGTCGCCTACAATAGCCCAAAGTCGCGATTTTCTTTACCGTATTAACAACAATAGCTTGGCCAACAGAATAGTATGGTTAGGGAACGAATTTGAGCTGGAGGTTTATGGAGGTGGTTTTAGTAGGAAAAAATCTCCACGCTACTGGTTTCGTGATAGCGGCCAGTGGCTATGAAGATTTCACCTCTCAACGTAAAAAAAAAATCCCTTATTTCGTTTCATCTAATAAAATAAAGAAACGTGCTCAAAAAAAATTTGAAAAAAATTGGTCCAATAGATTTTGAGATATGTGTTCCGAAAACGGTCACGGTTCACTTTTGATGAAATAAATATGAAAGTTTTAATTTTTCAATCCGATTTCTTATCTTTAGATAGATTTTTTGGACTTCATTACTTCGGAAAGTATTGCGGATTTAGACCCTAATTACCACATTAAACGGCGGACAAGTGTTGATTTAATAATTTTTGAAAGTGTTAACGCTAGACGCTAAATGAAGGAAGGTACAAAGTTTCCTTAATTTTCCACATAAGTTCATTAGCTTAGATATGTATAGATGTAACTGATTACTGATAAGTTCAACGAATTTTGATCAGCTAAAACATCTTGAGGGAAATCACTCAGTAAAGTAAGCTAAGCATAAGTAGGCAATGTGTATTTGAATCAGAGCTTTTATTTATGCCAATATGACGCATCAAATCAAGACCTCTCAGGGCTTAATTCAAATGATGATGATTAAATCCAACTTAAGAATTTTGTCTTCTGACCTAAGATCTAAGAACTTGTGCAGATTTCAATCTGTTGTTAGTGGACCACCAACTCGGAATGTAACTCCATTAGTAAGTATGTTCGGTCAATGTTCGAAAAGCGTACTAATCGTCTATTAAAATTTTAAGCAAAAGCTTCTATATGGTGGAGGAACAATCCTATCATTTTTAATTGTACCGGTCTGGGTATTACTAAATATAAGAAAATGGAGAGATGCTGCTAAAGGAGGCCAAGATTCTGAAAATACTGAGGATGAATAGACCTTGAAGACTTTTCATTTGAAAAACAATTGTAAAATATTCGAAATTTGGTTGATTTCATAATCACATTACATATTTTTCATCCAACAAAATATATGAGTTTTAATCCAACTGAATCTGCGGCTTCCAGTTCCAGGGCGGGAGAGAATGGTGCAGTACTGCGGTATCACTGTGTTCTGGAAATCAACCCTTGCTTCAGGAACAAACCACAAAATCACTGCAAATTTGTTAGGAATGCATCGATTCCTATCCACGCCAAGCAATGTTGGGCTTAAGTGTCCGAGCGCTGCTTTTTTTTATTAGTTTGTTTTAACACCAAACATTGAAAAAATCAAAGTCAATCTCGTCTCGTTTTCGAGATATAAAATAATTCAGAGTGGCTATTCGCATCGTCCTTGCTTTGTACAATCGAAATTTGCGTTCATGTACATGGTAAATAATTTTTAAAACATCGGCACAAAATAATTCGTCAGAAAAATTTGCCTTTCTTAAAAAATATCTTCTGACAGAATATTTTCCTTTTACAACATTTTCAATTTTTGGTGTTAAAACAAGCGAAAACAAGCTAATTTTGGGAAAGTATTGTTTTCACTCGTTCCGACCATAAATGGAACATTTCCACAAAGTTTTAGGACAATTCCAAAAAGCAGCACTCGGACACTTGTTCCCAATGTTGATCTACCTCTACCACTGAAGGTATAGTCACTTGCGAAAAGTGAAAAAAAGGCCTAAAATTTCCAAAATTTCACGATTTTCCCAATTTGTCTCCGAAATTCATGTAATTAGTGCACCTCTTTTTTATTTCTACTGAATTACCCATCTTGTTGCCTTCCTAAAGAGGTACAACATGTCCAGGTAAAGAAAAGGTTAACCTAATTATATGTAGAAAACGTATGGAATATTAAAAAATCTGAATTTTGAATTTCTTTTCTTCAAATTAAACGTGTTTAACACACTAACATTAACTGTAATAAGTTTTAAATTTGATAAAAAGCATTTGGGGGTTCATTCAAGTTGAATTTTTCGTAAAAATTCTGAAAAAGCTTTTCTACGTATTTTATTTAACTCGTGTGAAAACTTGCCAAGTCAAAGATTAAGTTAGTAATAAGCAAGCAATAATGTTTCTTTTGAGACAATTTAAGCATCGTTATATATTTCGTAGGGTGAGTTTGAAGCAACTTTAATATAACTTGGCACCCATTTGGATCTCAATTCTTTGGAGAGAGGGGATGCCGATAAACCCATTTTTTTTACTTTTTACTGTGGTAGCTTCTTTCAGTGGTGGTACAAATGTCTTTCTTCTAAGTTGGCTTTTGAGATCGCCAAGCAGCAAGGTGCTAACTTTGGATCCAAAGGGGGCGAGAAGCTATTTCTAGATAGCTATGCGACTTTGGGTTGACGGATATACTTCGACAGCTTACTAGAAACACATTCCCATTTAAACACAAAGAGGTGCAAAATGTCAATCGTGAATTTATTAATCTTTTTAACATTTTATACAATCCTAAGCCTACCTTTACATTAACAAAAATCAATAACCTAGATCAATACTTCTTCACCACGAAGACCATTCGCTGCTTGCGTCACAGATGATTCGCCTTTGCTTGCATCACTTACCGGTGGCACGTCGCGAATCGATCAGCTTGCACTTTTGTCGCCTGACTCTCTGAGCTGGCGATTAGTAGTTAGCGCAGGGTGTAATGAATCGCGCCGCGCCGCCGCCTCCGGTGCATAATTGATATGGGGCACTGTGCAATTCATAAACAGAGCAGCGTGCTCATTCGATTAGCATACCTTGTTTTATAGTCTATGCGTTGCTAAGGCACTTGGAGTGAGTGTTAAAATTAGCGATATTCGGACATCAACATCGCGGGAACTATTTTATAATATTAAATTTGGGATTCGGGGTTACAGCGGGGCCTTTAATAGATAAGAAAAATTAGAAATGTGCAGGTAAAATAGAGTTTAAGTTATCGGGGAATCGAAAGTAGCTCGAAATGGTTTGTGTAATATGATATAGTCAGTGCGGCGCGTTTTTTGCCGATTTGGCTGACACATTACGGTATGTCTATAACGTAGTTTAAGGCGGTCTTCGTTTAACTTTAAAAAATAAAGAGCAAGATGCCCGCACCGCGCATCGACAGCTTAATAGTATTGTAATACAAACGGATAATGATTATTTTGTAAAATGCAGTTTAAATCCCTAGCTGAAACGGATTTGTTGTCTGGTATTCTCAAATAGTAAATGTTTAACCCGTAAAATATTTTTAATGAAAAATAGCTGAAAAAAGGCGTTTCATGCTACAATCAGGTTATTTCTGCATTTCCTTGAAATATTCCAAGAAAACTGCTATTGTGGTTGCGCAAGTATTATAGAAAAAAGTTAAGTGATATTTATTGCTTTGTAGCCTGCCCTATCTAGCTTGCATGCAAACCTATAAAGTCTACAGCACAGATGCTGGGGCTTCCCGGATTCATAAAAGATAACAAATTACGAAATATGAGCCTGCGGTCTTCGCTTCGCTGTCGAAAGATAGATAATGCGGTGGGAAACTAGAACTGCAAGCTCTCGTCATTTGTTCTCAGTTGCTTAAGCGCCGCGTATAGCTTGAACGTTGCGAAATGCAAATTTTAGAAAGGGTGGAGCGTGTAATTAATGTGGTTAACCACATCTCGATCTCTTTTACATCAATTTACCTTACGTATGCGTGTTTAAGAAAGGGTGTAACGATAACAGCTATCCATGGATGGCTCTGCACTATTGGAGTAAGTAGAACATTTTTTTAAGTTATGATTCCCAAAGTTATGACTTATCTACTATTTCCAGTATCAATTGTTAATGGCCGAATCTATACTGTGCTTATATTCGAATAATCTGTTCAGCCTTAACTCCAAGGACTCGAAGAAAACCATACACTGGGTACTGCAAGTAATTGGATGCGGAATGGCACTAATAGGCGCTGGGGTAAAGATCGCATATAAAGATGTTCACTTCCAAACTATTCACGGAATAACTGGTAGCATTGCGAGTAGTAGTAGTTTTGAAGTTGATTTATCTTACCATATCCTTCTCTTTCAGGGCTGATAGCAACTATACTTCTTTGCTTCGGCCTTCTTTCCGGTCTAAGTGCTTTATACTCGCAAAGCCTGCGGAACATTTTAGCTCCTGTAAATAACAAGACAGTTCACATTATTTTGGGCTTGCTTACTTTTGTCATAGGAATGGTAAGCTTGTTTTACAGTTACAACACTAGTTTTCTCAGCAGGAGGATAGATACGGATTTTGCAGTTTTCTTGAAGTTTCTTACGGCTTTAACAATTATTCTCACTCTGCTGGGCCCTTTCAAGACTCTTTCTGTCTACATTAAAAGTATGATTGAGTAGCATAGTTTTCAATTTTATCTTCTAATAGTTCTTATGCGTATAATATGCTTGTACTTTTGTGATATTCAACATATACTGTATTAACTGTTACCTAAGGTTTTGCTTTAGTGAACTTTTAATAAATCTTGCTGAACGACATCTTGTTGAATTTTTGCGGTAGTTTTGAGATTCGAATGCACTAAAGCAACAGAACTTTAAATATTTAGTAATTTTCTTTCTTTCTTTTTTACAAACATCTCCACTTTTGTAAAATAATGCTGATAAAAGATTGTAAATCTTGTAGTATTAAATCCCTGAATAAATATAATAATAATAATAATCCGTACAGACTGATTATTTACCTCTTAACAATTTATGATATTTAGGGGCACCTTGAATGGAGGAAGTACTGCCTGTTCATTACTCCATGCAAAAATCCAATTTTCAGTTTAATGCCCTTTCCAATTAGTTTTCAGCTCCCTTTATAAATAAAAAAACAGGTGATTGAAGCGAACTTCGCCACAGGCCCGTAATTCAAAGACGCCACTTACTTCAGTTCAGTCGAAGTCTGATGACAGTCGGCTTGCGTTGAAATTCGGGGAATTTCAGGTTTTTATTTTCTTGAGAAAGATCATTTTCCTCATTGTGAAGCGCTACTTTACCAGGAAAAATGTCGGAAACATGTTTAGTGTGCAATGTTATCCATTTGAAAATGATTAGAATACTACAGCATCCGAAAAAATTAGATTATATGTTAAAATGTTTGCTGGAACTGCAGGTAACCAAATTCACTGATGTTGAAAGCCTCTGATTCGCTTGAATGTCCTTACTTTGAATTTAGCCTAAGGAAGACGATTATCTTTGCAAAAAGTGCTGCGATGGTGTGATAAATACATTCGAGTCCAAGAAAAAACTTCACCAGTTTAGCCTGTTCAAACCGAAAGTGCTTGGAAGGCACGGGGCGATTGTTAGTAAGTTTTTGTGTTTTAAAAGAGGCTCTGTCAATTATTTGCTGCTTTTTACAGAAGAAAATGTTAACCAAGGTGACCAATCTGATAAAGGGGTTTTCTCCGCTCTATCAGAGGTGAAAATTGAGCCAAATAACGAGGGCTTAGAGGAGGTGGTGCAGGATGCTAATGAACGGACCGCGATGGGAACCCTGGATTCTAAATGTACACAGAACAATATCGAGGAGTACTTCAAAAGGGAGAATTCAGTTGACATCGACGACAGTATTGATGAGGGGAAGTCTAACGATGAGAGAGATGGAATTAAGATTCATAACAGCAACACTGACAACCGGCCAGCGAATAAGAAACCATACGTATGCCGTGAATGTGACAAAAGTTTTTCCAGATCTTTTGGCCTTAAAATGCACGAAAGGATTCATACGGGGCAAAAACCCTTCAAGTGCTGTGAATGCGAGAAAGTTTTCAACACCCCGCATGCCCGAGTACTTCACGAAAGGACTCACACTGGAGAAAAACCTTTCAAGTGCTCAGAGTGTGAGAAAGCTTTTATCAGCGCTCAGAACCTTAAAATGCACGAAAGGACTCACACTGGAGAAAGGCCATACAAGTGCTGTGAATGTGGTAAAAGTTTTGTCAGCGCTGGTGGCCTCAGAATTCACGAAAGGGTTCATACAGGGGAAAAACCCCACAAGTGCTCTGAGTGCGAGAAAGTTTTTAGCACTTCTTTTGCCCGTAAGCTTCACGAAAGCGTCCATACAGGGGACAAACCCCACAAGTGCTTTGAATGCGAGAAAACTTTTATCACCTCTTCTGCTCGTAAACTTCACGAAAGGGTTCACACTGGTGAAAAACCCTACAAGTGCTCTGAATGTGAGAAAAGCTTTTGTCACCCACGTCGACTTAAAGTTCACACAAGGACGCACACTGGAGAAAAGCCTTACAAGTGCTGTGAATGTGATGAAAGTTTTATAAGCAATGCTCTCCTTAGAGCTCACGAACAGAAGCACACGGGAGAAAGGCCATACAAGTGCTGTGAATGTGGGAAAGGTTTCACCACCTCTTCTAGCCTAAAAATGCACGAAAAGAGACACACTGGAGAAAAACCCTACAAGTGCTGTGAATGTGGGAAAGGTTTTCTTAACACTTATCAACTTAAAGTTCACGAACTGAGTCACACTGGGAACGAGCAGAACAAGTGCTGCAAATGCGATAAAAGTTTTTCTACCATTTATAACCTTAGGGTACACGAGCGGATTCATACTGGAGAGAAACCCTACAAATGCAGTGAATGTGAGCAAAGTTTTATCACGTTGCGTCAGCTAAAAACTCACGAAAGTATTCACACTGGAGAAATGCCATATAAGTGCTGTGAATGTAAGAAAGGCTTTATCTCAGCTTATGAGTTTAAAATTCACGAAATGATTCACAATGGGGAAAAGCCATTTAAGTGCCGTCATTGCGATAAAAGTTTTGTTATTGCTTTTAGGCTTAGAATTCACGAAAGGATTCATACAGGAGAAAAACCCCACAAGTGCCGTGAATGTGAGGAAAGTTTTATTACAGCGCAACAACTTAAAATACACGATAGGATACATACAGGAGAAAAACCCTACAAATGCTATGAATGTGAGGAAGGTTTTTTTACTTCGTATCAACTTAAAGTCCACGAGAGTACCCACACTGGAGTAAGGCCACAAAAGTGTAGTGAATGCTATAGAAGTTTTATCACAGCTTATCAGCTTAAACTTCACCAGATGACTCACACTGGAGAAAAACCCCACAAGTGCTTTGAATGCAAGGTTGGATTTATCACCTCGTATTATCTTAAACAACACGAGAGGATTCACACCAAACCATACAAGTGCTGTAAATGCAGGGAAGGATTTATTTCTTCTTATAAACTTAAACTTCACGAGAAGACTCACACTGGAGGAAGGCCTCACAAGTGCTGTAAGTGCAAAAAAGCTTTTAGCACCGCGCATAAACTTAAAGCACACTTGAGGACTCACCCTGCAGAAAACTCATATAAGTGTTCCAATTGCTCTAAAACTTTCAGAAGTCAGCGTGCTTACCAGAGTCACATAAAAACGCATCCGAATGAGAAACCATAAGTCTTGTGAATATGAAAGATTTAGTTATTAGTTAGCACATGAACGGTCAACAGTTCTTAGAGAAGCTACGTCAAAAAATGCTCTTATGATTGCCCCTACTGTTTGAACCCTAAACGAGACGCATTAAGAAAATCACACAAATGGTCGCATAATCTGAGAGCATAAACCCTAATTTAACATAACAAAGTACTAGCTCGGCATTTTTATGTAAACATTGAGACTCGGCTTTGGCTGTTTTTTAGAATATTACCCATGTTTTTTTTTACAAAATAAGCGCATGTTATGTATGCGTAAACGAAATTGCTGTCTTTAAATTAACAATAAATTTTTTATATAGAAGCTAATTGAGCCGATTATCCAGTTAGGATAGTCGAGCTATAATGGGTGTTATCGTGGTAAACGTGAATGCGAAAGAAACGTCTAACGTAGTATTTTCGTATCCGAAGTTATTTTCGAATTGCTTCAAATAAAAGACAAAAGCCCCCAAAAGTATACGTTTTAGAATGTCTTGTTGACTCTTAACAGTTTTCTGATGATTTCGAAATTTTTGAATATGGATCTACTCACACCGCACGATTTCCACGATAAGATCCCGGCGCCATATCAAGGAATTCGAAAACGAAACGAATTCCAAGCAGACAACTTTATATACGTAAAGTGCCACTTAGAAATGTGTCTCTGCTAGAAAAACGTGTCGTTTTCGCATTCCATGATGGGGCGCCAGTAATCACTTTCTTTCAGCAGTGTACATCGTCTTCATTAGGAAACGAACTAAGAACATATAAGGAACGGTAACACCGCAGGTGGGAAGGAATTTTGGGGCCAAAATTAAAAGCTGCATCATGGATTTGCTGTAGTGGGGTATTAAAACTAGAACATTTTATATATGCCGGTAGAAAAGGTGTTAGAATGTTGAGTAACTTGGGAAGAGAAACTTTTAGGCTAATTATCAGTAGACGATGACTTTTCAATTCAAGCTATAGTTTGAAAACTGAAGAATTCAATAATGAATTCTGGAACTTTAAAAATGTGTGCGTGCGTCGAACTACTTGGCGGCTTGTAATTGGAGAAGGGTTTCGTTATGGCAATTGAGGGCTAATAACTGCATACCTTTCTCCAAGGGGATGCGAAAAAAACTAAATAAAAATATTTATGGAGTTAAAATTGCATGCGCTAAAGATAGCATTATTTCAAAAAATAATTTCACCAGATTGCTGAATGGCTGAATAAAAAATACTACATATTGATAAATTGCTTCTTTTATTTTAACTTAAGAAGTTGAAGAAACACCCTGTGTTACAGTTATCACCAACTGCATTCTTCCGATATTTGTGGCAGATCAACTGAAAAAGAAAGCATTGTTAAGAAATCACTGAAAGTGTTTGCTCTGCTTAGTTTTTAAAATAGTGTATTTACAGATTTAACACGTTTAACAAAAATAAACTGTAACAAAAATAACGCCTAATTTTTTGAGTTCGCTGTCAACACTTGAAGCGTCCGTCCATCCTTCTTGAATTTGACAATGTTCATTTCGTTTCCTTGTGACGCTTGGTTACCATTTTGTTCAGATGTGGGAAATTGCAAGGTTGGTTCAACCGACTCTTCTAAGGAGAAGCTGTTGCTATCATCCAGAATTTGTCGATTAGTTTCCAATGCTTGTTTGGATTCGACAGGTGATCTATACGGGCGTTCGAGACTGCTGTCTTCATAGCTGTTGTCGTTGGCATTGAAAGGCATATTTCGGCCGAATGCTTTCGTCATTCTTCGACCGAGTACTCGTCTTAAGAACGCCATTGCCTCTCGATTCTGTATTCGTACTGAAGGTGTCAATACACCTGGCCCATAATCACTCGATTCCATGAAGTCTGGGTGAGATCGAACTATGGCACGTATCAAATCCTCCATTTCGGGATCATATTCCCTAGGAGATCCAAGTACTGGGTCATTATCTGAACTAGAGGGAGTTACCAGCTTCAGACGGCCCTGATTTTCCTGATATTTGTGACCCAGTCTGTCGTAGATAAAGCGTGGTTCATCTGAATCTTTTACATTTTGCATGCGTGGTTCGTAGGAGACGGGTGTGCCATGAATATATTCGACATAGTTTGGAACATGGTCTACGGGAGTGACTTTCGGCTCACATGTGAAATACGTCCTCGCATGGTTGCATGATGTTTTAGAATTTTTACAAGCAAAACACTTTCCTCGTCCAAAGTTAGAAGACAACACCTCTGGCATGTACTGAATCACTTCTGGAATTCTCAAGTCCAAATTGTCTGCTCGGTCGCTACTCATTGGAATGTCTTCATTTAGCTCAAATATTTCCCGTTTGGAAATTGTTTTTGAGCCTGAGAAATCAAAATGGTCCTCTTTTGCAACATTTCGACTTGGTTTTTTCATTTCCTTAATAGTGCCCAAATCGCGACGAACCCTACTACCGTTTGTTTTAGATGAAAAATTTCGTGTTAACAATATAAGTACCTTAAAAAGTTAACAGGAACTTGATAATTCACTCCGCAAGGCTTAAAGAATGGAAGATTGCCTTTAGCAGAGCAAGAACAGGGGCTGGTTCCACAACCGCATTTACTGCTTCCACACGAACAGGGGAATGAACCGCAACCGCATCTGCTACTGCCACAGGAACAAGAACTTTTCCCACAGGAGCAGGCATTTGAATTTGTTCCACAAGAACATGGGGTTGTTCCACAGTTGCATGACTTCGGTGCATAATTTGGGCAGTCTATTAAATCAAAATGTTTACGCCTGAATGTTTTTTAGGTGAAATTTATTTTACCTGGCTTTCGAATTTGAATCCTATCGACGTGACCTGAAAGTGGAGGTCCCGGAAGTGAAGGCGGTAGTGGAGGTGTAGGTTGTTCAACTTGAAAATCTAAGGAATACTTCACTTTGGCTCTTTGAATCGATGGCACTTCAACTTTGTAAATGTGCTCTTGCGGTAAAGATGGTATTGGAGGTTTTGGTACTGGCACCGCAATACCGAATGGGATCTGCTTTGGACATTCGCATCCGTCTCCAGACACGACGTATTCAACACATCTGCCGTTGAGCAGATCAATCTAAAACTAAATAATTGTAATCGAAGCCGAAACAATAAAACGTTTTAGTCATACCTTTGTGAAAATCAAAGCGATCACTAAAACTAAAGTTGGGAGATGTGAAATATTATTAGGTGCCATATTTCTTCATACTGGCATCCAACCTCTTCACCGTCTTTTATATATAAAGATAACGATTTCCAGCCAAGGTCTGATTACGTTGAAGCGAGTGCAGTACTTAAATTGCAACCGCCAGCACTTCTGCCCAGAAGACCTTCTTCGCTTAAGAAGATTTTTAAGCGAAAGGTCGCATTTGTTTAAAAACATTGCTCGGCTTTCGCACGAGAGATATTCAAGAGCGGGGAGATTGTTTTTCTTGGAATAATGGCATTTGAGCTTAAGAATTATCACATAGCACTTACCAGCTCTATGCCTATGGCTCTGCTTGGTGAATGTTCGTGTGTGCATTTTTCACTCTCGCTCTCTCTCTCATTTATAATGTGCTAAAATCGTTCATTGTATTCACGGTACTCGGCATTAAAAAGCCTGTCATTTGCTTTATATTTTTTAGTATGAAAATTAAAATATTTAGAAAATTCTTTTGTTAAAATTAATATGGCCACATCAAAAGATGTATTACATGATCATTTTTGTTTTCTTGATTTATATTGAAATATTAATAAAATGTATTCATTGAATTTATTCTTTCGTAAATCAGTCAATGGTTTTAGTTATTGTATAAAAGATAAAATATTTATACGAATACAAGCAATTGAGAGATCTCCAGCAAACAATTTGACATCAATAGACGGTCAGTAAATAGTCTTTTGACCACTACACAGTATATCACCTAGAACTTGTCTTGTCGTAGTGGACAAAATTATTTTTTGCAGTTTTCTGTTTGTAATGCGTTTGTTAAATACTGTTATGGATTATTAGTAGATTTACGAAAAAAATGTTTTTATAAAGATTAACTGAACTTGGATAACTGTAACTGTCTTAATAATTTGTTAATGTTTACAGTTATTTCATTATTACAGTCATCACAGTTCGCCAATAAATCTCCGTGTGTAATAGGATTGCATATGTAATGGCGACATAAAGGTAAAGCTACTAAGAAAGCCTATTATGCCCCGACAAATTGTCATTTCCAGACTTACATATACAATAGTATTTTGTGCAACTAGGGTGGAAACTAGCCGATTGCCCACGATGGCAGGGTTAGACGCACGAGCGAAGCGATATACGAAAGGTTTTTATGATAAGGTACAGATGTTCCAAGCAATATACTATTACACTCATGCCCGGCTTAAATAATTTATTTAGGTACCTGAAAAGCACTAAAAGGATGTTTAACACGTGCGAGTATATAAAAAAAAGGCATTTCTTGAAGAAATATTCTGAGTGCACGAGTCTTAACCATCGAGTCGAGTGCTCCTCAGGTAGATTTCTAGAACTCCTCATTGCTATTGCAAGTACAAGCGAGAAATGCTTACTCCTGTCCAGTGATCAGTGATGGGACATGTACTCACTCCTTCTCATTGCGTTGATCGAGCGACCCAAATGCACTCAGGTATACGCTCCCATGAAGGATTTCTTGAAGAATTGAATTGAAGAAGAAAGAAAATATTCTGAGTGCATTTCCATTTCAGGTACCCATGTGTTATTCGAAGTCTCGCTTGTGTTCTTTAAAATTACCTGTGGGTTATTCCCAACAGGCTTTACAGTGGGCAATCGGCGTGTTTCCACACGCACACCCGTGCGGAATAGTAGTGGGTCCGCGCACGTGTGAGGAAAAAAATATTTAATTAACGGTATCCACGTTTTGTTGCATTTGCTATTGCATCGTTGCAAAAGGTGTAAATTAATCCGTTACTATTGTAACAACCATATGAACATAGGCAATGTTACACTCGATGAAACGGCGCAAGGCCTGTTTGCGTTACGTTATAACGTCAATACCCATATTGTGATATATCCAGATGTGTGCTTTCAGTGCATCACTGGATGATGCAATTTGGCTTTTCTTTTAACTGATTTCACCAAATATTATTAATATGGGTATCAAATGAAAGCGTTGGACGAGCACAAAACGGCAAGTTGGGTGACGTCGTTCTAAACCCAATATGGCGTATACCCCAAAATAGCGGAAATGATTCGATGAGCAAAATACGCCAATCCATATGACGTCATTGTCATACGAAAACAAAGACAATTTCTGGACGTAGATCATCGTGATGTAATGTAGAATTACAAGTATGAGCTGTCTACTTGATCATGTCATGACATTACTTACCTACTAGATATTATCTGAAACCTAAAATGCTGTAAATAAAAAAAATTACAATTCCCGACAATGGAAGAAATGAAATGTATGAAGGAAGAAAATATTCATTCTCTCTTTACTTAATTCGAATCGAGGTGCGATGATGTTCAGAGTATGGCTGTGGTCGCATGCCGCAATAATAGCGTATTTATGTAAGTAGGGTAAAGCAATCTTTTTTACATCTGTTAGGGGTTGGTGGTGAGATTTAAAACTCACTATCCGGGACCTGCCCCCCTCACTTTTTAAATTCAATAAATATTTATATTGGTCCTTAAACTTAAACTTGGGTAAAAGTAACTATAAATAGTTGGACAAATTGTTTCCATCAAGTTTAAGTAAAATATTTTACCGTGTGATTGATTTCTTCACAATTGTTTTGAAAATTGGGCAAAAGAAATAATTAGCAACTAAGACTTGTTTTATTACATCAAAATAAATATAACTTAACTCCTATGCTCGACAAAATGGAGCACACTCATACTAATCCTCATCCTCCAGGCAGCTACCATAGTTAAACCTTGGATCTTTAGTGTTATACGGTACAATGCTTCCAGGTTTAAATCCACAGTCGGGCAGTGGAACAGCAACATTTGGAAGCTCTGGAGTTTTTACAGGTAGTCCAATAAATTTGCCACCTTTGAAATTTTCTGGGCAAAATCCAAGTTCACCATAAGTTAGGTAAGATGGATCTGGTCCGATATCTTCCTCAGACTCCTCTTCGAAAATTTCTTCTTCACATTTTGGCGCGGCTTTCTTTTTAAGTTCAATTATTTGTCGCTTCAATGCATACAAATCTTCTTCAGGGACATCATGAGAACAGCACACCCTGTGGTGTGCGTTTAATGGTGGCGTACGAAAGCCGTACTGTAGTCTCGATTCTGGAGCAGCACATTTTCTTGCGTTATCCAATTGATGCGCTAGACTTACGCTCACAGGATCTGCAGGGAGTCCAGGGCATTTGCTGTCGAAAGAAACATTGTTTCAGTATTTTAGTATTCAAAGGCTTAATAATAAACGTACCGTGGTTGATGCACTTCGGGCATAGGATATTTGCTTGCACATCCGCATCCACATCCGCATGCACAGGAATCTTGATGAGAGTGCTTTGCTGCACCACAGCTCTTACAAGTTGGCTTGACATAAATCTTTGGCAACTTCTAAAATGCACACAAAAATTTAAAAAAAGAAATTATTACTAAACAGTGTTTATTTTGCCAGGAAGTTTGTACATGAAATCTACAAAGTGTAATTTTGTGAAAAGCCTGTCTGGTGTCTTATGTATACGTATAAGAATTATAAGTGTAAGATGGGTCAGAGCACGTGTTATGAAACTTCTGAGTTAAGCCAATCAACGCTTTACGCTTGGCAGCTATGAGTTTACACAGAACATTTCTTTTTAAAAGTTTTTTGCTGACTTCGAGCCACTGCAGAAATTCACATACTTTTGGGCAGCACGGCTTAGGGGGTATTGCCGGTTCGACTAGTTGTTTCCCACACACGCACCTATCTCCAATTGGCGGAAATAATGGCGCAGGTCCAGCTAATTTTTCTAGCAACTTTGGTACCGGACGAAATGACTTGCAGGAGCAATAATCTTCACCTGTGACACCACAGAGACAGTTTGCGGATACCTAAAAGACAAGAACTTGTTAATGTTTTTTTTTTTCCCGGTGAAGAAAAAATAAACTACCTCAGCGACAACAATAACAAAGGCAAGCCCTGCGACCAGAAGACACGCGCCTCTCATGATGGCTAAGATAATTAATATGCAGGTCTTGAGCTTAGTATGATGTGACTCAGTTTCGTTCGGCTTTTATATTGAAAGAAGCGAATAGTCCAATTCGTGAGAGCTTGCGCTAGAATGCAATTTTGTTTTGATTACGTTTCTTTAATTGTAAATAAGAGTTTTGCATGCCAAACCGAGAATGATGCAAACAGCAGAACCTAAGGTCGTATAGCTGCCCTTGGTCGCCCACAACCAATAGTTGTTTAAAAATTATTGTGTTATGGGAACTGGTCGGTATTAGTCAATAAATCTAATAAATTCATCTAAACCGTAGCAGTACAATATTTGCTTTAATTTACTGCTGCCTTTCTGAGCGCAGTATTTTTTCTTAAAATTGGTCAACTGAAAAGCTGAAAACGGATCCTTTGTGTGTACATATAATGAATAAATAATAGTACGCGAAATTGTTGTTCCTCCAATATTCTAAAGATTTAAAGATTAAAGGGGTACGTTCATTTTTGTTCATACTTTATATGTGAATTTTTGTCTACTTCTATTTTTATTTTGGAAGCGATCGATTGATGAATACTTTTATTATTAAAAGTTTGGCATTAGTACCTACAGATTTTCTACTGCGATAAGGGATGTTATTATTAGTTGCTGACTTACTAGTTTTCTTTACAAACAGAATTTAGTTAGTTATTGTGTAGCGTCTATCAAAGTAAATTTAGTATTCTTTGACCAAACGAACATCTTATTAGGTGCTATTTGAGTCGTTATTATTAATTGCGTAAGCATTTCTAAAGAGGGCATCAACTAAATCGGACGTCTTTTTTAAGCATTCCTTTTTTTTGTAAGTGTTGATAGTGAGAGACGGCATTGTGTGATGGTGTGATTTTTAAAATTTAGCTAAATGAAAGATACTGAGAAGTGAAATTAAATTAAATGTGATGTGTGTTAATATTTCCTTATGCTCTCGTTGTGTTGTCTACAACAATTGCAAGCTTACCAATGCTGTTCAAAAATCAGATGGAGATGGTTCTTATCTAAATTCAGGAAGGACACTTGCTGTTAAATGACCGCCGAACCGTGCAGCAAATAAGAAATTGGTTATATTCCTTATGTGAACGCTAGTGTTATGCCCATATCATCGGTAAATACTAAATATTAAGTGTTCCTGACGACTACAAACCTTTAAAGTACGTGTAAGCGGATTATACGCGTTTTTTCCTCTTTTATCTTACATAAAATTAAAAACAAAGAACAATTCTTATGACAGACATCTTTTAATATACAAAATGCTTACAATACAGTGTTTAAAAAAAGTCCGCAGCCTTTGGTCTTTTAGAAGGAATCTTTAAGAGGTCATCTGTGAGATCCTTATTAGATTCTGCAGGAGCAATTTTAGATGAAACAGAAGCGGGTGTTTTCCTTCGAACAATAGGTGAGGGTGTTGATTTCCCAAATCCTTTCACAGAGTTTGGCGTCCTTAAAGGAGTTGGCGTTAGCACTGATGTCCGAAGTCCTAGTTTCATAGTAGCAAGGCGTTTAGCAGCAGGGGACATTGAAGCCAAGCGTTCCATTGAAGACCTCATGTAAGGAGATCCAATATTTCTACGAGCCGCATCCATTGCTCGTTGTTTTTGCCCACGCATCCGTTCGCCAGCCTTTTCTGCCAACTCCAAAGCAATAGCTTCCCTTCTTGAAGTTTCATTAATCCTGAAAGAAGGACCGTTAGACGTCCTAATTGGTGTATCTCCTCCATCCAATCTGAATGGAGTTCCTTCTATTTCACCCCATGTCATCAACGGGCTACAGGTCTCTCCCGGACAAGGCGAAGGTGTTGTTACAAAATCAAAGCCGCGTATCTTGTCGAGATTTGAATCCAGGACATTGCCATCCACGCCGATTTTGCCGGTCAAATTTTTAGCTTGTGACTTAGCCAACTCCGAAATCACTTCTTTGTTCTGTGTTTCGTTGAACGGATTTCTGTCTAGCCTTGTGTTGCTGTAAGAGATCTCCTGCTTTTTATTGGCCATGTTCAATTTCTCTTCCTGAGTCAGCTCCACGCCGTCCGGTATGTACATAATATAGTTCTTGTTTTTGTAGTTCCACGTTTCAATCTAAAATAAGAGCAATTCAATTGCAATTCTGTGTACTGAATATATGCTATATGAGCAAAATGTAAATTTCGGTAAGGGGTCAAGTTGTTCACCCTGCCGATTTTCCCATCTCAAGTTTCTGACTAATAGAAAAAAATGACTGGGGAAAATTTAACAACCGGAGCAAAATTGGCAGAGTAAACTTAGCCCCCAAACATAAATTTCTAGTTCTTCAATCGTTATGTGCTGCATACTTAATTTAATATAGAAAATTCCGTCCTTACCTTCCTTTCAGGATCAGGAGAATTGAACTGTTCTTCTATGCTAGGCAAAGTGAGGGCTCTGGCTAACTTATTTGCGGAAAACGTTTCTTCATTGAATAACACAGAAAACCTCTGCCTTAACTTCAGGTCAGCTGTTTCAATAATTTCTTGGAAACTGTAGTTATCCTCACTAGTGTAGGTTCCAAGGAAAGAATCCAGACTGTGATTGTCAGAAATAGACTTCGATTTGTCTGCTTCTTCCTTCCGTTGTTCGGGCTCCGCTTTTTCTGTCGCAGTTTTAGAGCGTGGAGTGCTGTTAGCCGAAGCGGGGTGCAGAGGCGTTTCAAAAGTTGCAGGACTTTGCCCTAAATTAGAAGCATGTAGAGACACTTCCTAAATTAATAATAAAACGACCTTACCTCCAGAACTTGACCTCGGTCTTTTGCCACTGTACTTTGCATATATTTCTCTCAGCCTAATAACATCGTTCTTTTCAAGTGCATCCAAGTAATCATTCTGAGCTTTTAGCCTTTCCAGGTCAGGGAAGAAGTCTCTTTGAATTATTTTAGACAATTCCTGAAATAAGTAATTTGTTTAGGTGGAATCAAGTTTAACTCCGCATCACAATTTACGTCAATGTACTGATCCTCGCTCAAAATCTTTTTCTTCATTTTTTTCCTCGGAACTTCCGGTCTCTTAAACTCGACCACATTCTTCTCCAAACTCTTCATTATTTCCAGAGCCTTTTTACCAGGCGTTTCAACCATTATAAAAAATAATTCCACCAGATATACGTTGGTTGATTAGGAAGAGGAAGTTGAAGTTGATGTTTCCTGTCAAACTAGCAACTGCTTCTTCTTTGTTTAACGAAGTCGACTGTTCAAGTAAATTGAAAGGTGGCTATAGTCGAGTGAAACGGACGTTATTTTAACGAAGCTCCGTTAAGTTCTTATTACGGATATTCTGGTTTCAATTGAGATGGTTTTCCGTTTCTCAGGCACTGGTTTTCCTGGAAATTGATTGTGACGGAATGATGCGGTGATATTAAACGAATTTACTCAAGAGCATTGAAGGCAAAAAAAAATTATTTTTTATTTTATTTATTTTTTATTACTAAATTATCCACGTCGCCATAGAGGCTTCTCCGGCGAAAGCACTTCATTTTTGCCCAATTATCTGAAACAAAATTAACTGCCATAAAAAGTAAAAAATGAGTTTTGGGGGTTTTGCGCACGTTGTTAAATTGTTAAGTTGAGTTTGTCATGTTTTATTTTTAGTGCGTTATTGCTGTGGTTCATGTAGCAACGGGAATAATTTTGAGTGTTTAAAATCTTAAATTTAAATATGAGGTAGTATTCGCTTATAATAGCACAGGTAGTCGGTCCATGCATCGAGCCATGAAAACAAACACTGCATTTTATATCATAATGCGAACTTCCTTTGCGGAAATTCGCAACAAAATTTTATAGCTTACTAATTTCCTTTAAAAAAATCGTCAACCTAATTTGTCAAGCTGGACCATAGGGTATGCTTTCATACCTCGGTAAGTTTAAATAAAATTTTTATTTGGTTCCCTAACGAAGTGATGTTTGATGCAAGATGTCTCTAAAAGAATTCGTTACTAGAACTATGTAAGTACTGTCTGCTGGAGATTATTGGTCGTTTTGGTATTCATTTTATATTTTCTTATTTCCAGTCATCTAATACGATGAACTTCAGATATAAATAAGTACTGAAGAAAATATTATGCCCTAATCTGCGGTTTCGTTCTTTGAACTACATATTAAGAGATTGCTGTCTGTCTGAATGCCACGGCCGTTTTTCTCAGTAACTGCTACTGCCATCGACTTACAATTTAACACAGTCATTTGCAGGATGCAAGAATTTCATAAATTTTGTTATTAAAATAAAGACAAAATTTAATTCCGCATAGGAAGTGTTTCTTTTTTTAACCGACTTCAAAATAGGAGGTATGTCGGCGAATTTTTCAAAAACTACTGGACGGATTGGAATGAATCGTTTTCTAATCGAAAGCTTGTATCTTAGAATCTTAGCTAGGTTTGGGAATATGGCGGCGGAAAATCCTCAACTACAAAGGTTTTTATGAAATTCGGTCCCTTTAAATTTTCGGGTCCACCGATTTGAATCTGTCATGGCAATGTTAATGAAGCAGACGTTTATACAGCTACAATGCCAGTAAAATCGAATGCTCTATCGGGCTAGACAACATCAATCCTAAATTTGCTATAATCTTGTTGCCCTTTACTCTGCTCAGTATCACACACGTATTTCATAATATAATTATGAGCTCTTATTTTCCGTTTCATTAGAAATAGTCTAAGGTCATACTAAGCCCTAAACATACTTGCGGTCCCTTAGATTATTACCCTCTCCATCCTAGTGTTCATTTCAAAGGAACTTGAGAAGCTTCTACATGTCCAAGAGGTGGAGTAGCTCAACATAGAGAATCTTCTATCGAACTAAACGCAGCTGTCCATCTGCTTTGTTAAAAATCAGCGATGTTATTAGAACTGCACTAGAGGATGATAAGTTGATAGCATTGGCCCTCTTAGACTTTCACAAGCATTTAACGGAGTTAACCATCAAATTTTGCTCAAAAAGCTCCATTTGAATTTTAATTTCTCGCGAACTGCGTGTGGTCTAAAATTTTCCTACCTTGAGGGACGTCACCAAATATATATCATCTCATAAGGTTGTCTTGCTGTTGTCAGTTGAGTTCCCCAAGGATCCATTCTTGGGCCATTTTTATTTGCGATGTTTATAAAAGACCTTCCTTCAGTACTACACAATAGTCAGTTCCATATGTATGCCATATAAACTCACATAAAAACGATTGATTCTACGGTAAAAAGTGTAAGGATCTTTTTTGTGCAGTACTTCATAGGCTACAATATTCTGATTACAAGTTTCATCGACAAATTTATATTTAAAATAAATCCCCTTTAACCCCCGGCTCAAATTTAGGCTCTTTTTCAAGACATCGAAGTAAAGGTGTCCACAAAAATCCAGCTTGTTCGGACTTTTTTTTCGTGATATCAACCTTTTTTTCACTAATTTTACCGGGTTGTTATGAATCAAAAGCGAAACATTAGAATCTTTAAAAAACTCCATAGTAATTTTACAATTCCCTCTGTTAGAATATATGTAATTGTAATACGCTGTGATTTATTGCGTCACTGTAAAATGTGTGTAACACTGTTTATATCTCCAGTGCTTTGATTTTAATTTGCTATGTGTGTGTTTCTTACTTGCGTTAGGTATTTTTTTTATATTTTGGAAAGTAATTCAAAAGCAGGCTTAAATACCAAATATCTCGAAATTCCCATTTTTGCGAGCGTCTTTTGTTAGAAAAAGAAAAGAGAAAATTTATTTGCTTTGTATTTGGGCTTGTGCTTCATGAACACTGATTTTCTTTATAAATAAATTGATTTACGGTATAATCCTCTCGGTAATTCAATCTTTTCATCTTTCGAGAGAAATAAACTAGACAAATATTTTCATTGTAAGTATAAGTAAGGTAGGTACCTACTCCAGCAGACGAAAGAAAATTCATCGGTTGAAATACTTATTTTTGGAAAAAATGCAGCTATCAGTACATCTGCATCGGAAATAGGAAGTTAAGTGCAATAACGAGAAACATTTTCTTCTCCTGGGAGTGTTGAGAAATTAAAAATTAATGTATCTGATGACATCATGAGAGTGCGCTCGCGCCTTCCTCGACTCTTTTGAAGCGCTTAAAATAGAAGAAAGTAATACCGTGAACTGTTAACAGATTTGTAAAAGGCGTTTATGCCCCAAGTTCAGTCGAGTGTTGGAAATAGTCATAAATTCAACATTTATAAATTTCGTACGTAAGGGCGCAACCGTAATTGATGTTTCTATTGACAGACAAGGCGGCTCCATTTCACACGCAGCATCCCAGCATAAAGTATGTCTGCCTTTAAGTTTTATGATGCGTCTGATACACATGCGGAAAGCACTTGGACATGTGCGGAAAATAAGAAGCAAATCGTTTGTGAATAACTGAAGTTTGCAATTTCTTTCTAAATAGGGAAAATAGGGTTTTAGATAGAACTCTTTCATTACAAATTTATTTATGCATATGCTCGAGTA
This sequence comes from Neoitamus cyanurus, assembly GCA_947538895.1. Classification (NCBI taxonomy): domain Eukaryota; kingdom Metazoa; phylum Arthropoda; class Insecta; order Diptera; family Asilidae; genus Neoitamus; species Neoitamus cyanurus. Next base: position 38,846,403 of record OX384543.1, read on the forward strand.
ATTTCCGATTTAGTACAAAATAAGTATCACTGAAAAAATTACAAAAAAGTACGGTAACGGTTCTAATGAAATCTGAAGTTGAATTTGATCCAAAAAAACTAAAAACTATTTATAAAATGTTGACAAATCCTAATGTGTAATAGCATCTTTTGTAGGTTTAATAATATGCAATTTATATTACACTAGTCAACATTTTCGAAACTTTTGTTTACAGATCAAGTCAAGATAATATCTGTAGGATTTTTTTTAGAATGTAGAATATGAATTTGCAAACAACGTTTTACGATTTTTTGCTTGCGCGTTTTGTGGTCCCTCTATTTCGGGGGCCTTGCAGTGTGGCAAGAAGTTAATGATTTCCAATCGTCTTTTAAGTTCGTGGTTTAAATTTTGGCCCGACGACAAGGTGATAGCTGCAGTGAAGGAAGAGGCCGTTTTATACTTTTTATTAGCATGTGATGAAAAATTGTCGCGTCGCGTACATTGATGAGCGAAGAAATCGCATCGCGTACATTGTATCTGCCGCTTATTAGGAAAAGCGCACTGTGGGAATGGAAACGTGGGGTCCGAGTGTGATTCGAACTAGACTACTCGCGGTCCGGTGTTCGATTACCAGAACACCTCTTTAAGGAGGCTGGTTCGAAAACTAAAAAAACGGGAGAATTAATTCAAATTTCGATAGATGATAGTTTAGCATCATATAAATCAATTACAAAAAAAATGCATGTCACCGGCAAAATAGAAGAGAAAAATCAAACTAAAGTTTATTAAGGGGTTATTACCAGCTTAATTTTTTTTTAAATAAATTTTATAAGTATGATATTACATTTGATTAAGTACTTCTTGAACTACAAAAATAAAAATTGTTTCATTGAAAAATATTCCAAAATGGCGGCTATACAGTAGGCGCAAACTACCATTTAAAAAAGTCCTTCTACGGCCGGCAGTAGAAGTCTCGTCCAAAGTAACTTTAAAAAAAAACCAAAAATTGTTTCATTATCTACATGGTTTTTGCTACCGAAGTACACATGATTATATCTTTAGAATTTTTTTTCGAGAAATGGCAGTTGTTTGAAAAAAAACCATTTTTTTCGACGAAAAAACTTGAACTAAATGTCTTATAACTTTTTTTTGCTGATATACAATTGCTATAATCGTGTGTACTTCGTTAGATAATTAAATAATAAAGGTCCAGTTCAAATTTGAAGTAAATCGGATGAAAACTGTTCGAGTTAAATTAAGCTGGTAATAACCCCTTAATAAGCTTTAGCTTGATTTTTCTCTTCTATTTTGCCGGTGACATGCATTTTTTTTGTAATTGATTTATATGATGCTAAACTATCATCTATCGAAATTTGAATTAATTCTCCCGTTTTTTTAGTTTTCGAACCAGCCTCCTTAAATTAGTTATTTCCAACTTAAGTTAGAAATTTATAGCTTATATGAAAAGTTATAACGCGCCTAATTCCTATATTCCCAAGAGTACCTATTGAACACCTTCGACGAAGATCAGTTTTTAATGAAAGCGAAAGAGGAAGGGGCAGCGTCATAATTCGTCGATGCCCATTTGTGCACTTTTATAAGGTCCTGAGGTTTCCAATTTTATGAATTATACTGCACTAGCCCAGTAGTGACTAGAGGAAATATTTTTCTACGATTTGCGCGGCGATCGGGTAATTTTTATTGGTAACCCAAGTACCCGAATTTATATCGAGCAATCATCGGGAGCCGAATACCCTAGTTGAATCCGTTTAAAAAAATCGCGTTAAATGTTACAGGGTACTTCAATACATATATACCTTTATGCAAATATGTATTAGGTGTACCGACATTTCAAGTGCAAAGTAAACAAACATGAACAGCATAAAAACGAGATATACAATACATTTGTTTCTCTAAAGATTCTCACTGTGAATCCTTTAAGATATGTATATATTACCCAGGTTAACTGGTAGGGTAAATCATTTATAAAAACTCGCTGTGAGCTTCTCTCAAAAATGGCATGAATGTATCTTTCATCAGGAATGTTTATATTTATTTTAATGTTTCCTGGGTGATTGCAATAATACATATTCAGTCAGCCCTCAGTATACTCGTATACTACATAGCGCAAACCGAAAAAACAGAAGAAATATCACTCGGCAATAGCTTCAGTTCTATTAATTACTGCTTCCTTTATGGCATACAGTGAGTGCTATCCCCATTTTCGGACACATATATCACATTTGTTTGTGTTTATTTTTAAGTCATTTGTCACGGAACTCAGGGACATTACTCTAATTGCAGTGCGGTGTTAGGTTCAAGGAGTGTGTGAGGTCTGCGGCATTTCTAAAATGTCCTGGGGTATTGCATGCGCTGCTTAAGTGCTTCCCAACTACGCTCATGCTTCGGAGACTGGAGGCAGCCTCTCATAAGGGTTAAGTGCGGAAGATTTATACGGTTAGATTTTACACGCCTCTTATGGGCTCGCCTGACCTATATTTTTTACGCAATTATCCAGAACTCGGCAGCGGACATAAACAATCGATGTTTAGATATTAGTTCTTGACAAACATGTAAAAATCATTTCGTATTCGTGAAAAAAATAATTCGGCTCGATTCTTGAGATGATACCCATTACCCGCTTCGGACATTTTTGTCGGCTGCATATTGTACGTCAGGGAAATTCTATTGAATGCTTTCAAATGCAAATATAAAACATGAATTTCTCGCTAAAATTTTTTGTTTTCGCTGCTTAACCCTTTGTTATGGCTTTTAAATGCTATGTAAACATTAACTTCATTAACAGCTCAAATAAGCAAAGTAAAATTATTAAACTTGCTCAACAGAATATGACATAAAATCAAACAATCCCTTTCTTTATCTAAATATGTATAACTGAGAATATTTTATTTTATTTTATCACTCGGCTGTACGAGTAGCCGAACTACTTATAATATGAAACGTCTACAAAATGTACAAAATGTCTAGTTTTTTTTTCCTCCGGAGAAAATGCTAATTAATGACAAACTGCCGGGATCGGACTCTTTGACATGGGATATACCCGTCAATCACAGTGTCAGAACAGGGACGCTTCACTGCACATGCAGTAGATACACAGAACCTACCACGTAGTGCACTACAAATTAGATCGTTTGATAAATCTAAACTAAGATGCACGCAGCAGCCGCTTAATGAGAATATTAATTCAATAATTAAGTCTTTTTAACTTTAGACGTTAGAAAACATTCCTAATCAGCTAACCATTCGTCGATTCCACGAACACTAAAATTTGTTGATTTGGTTTTTGAAGAAAGCTATACTGCATATCAATATGTTTCTTTTATGCAAAAATCATGTGAGGATTTATTTAACAAAATGACAAATTCTAAAAATTAACTTTTTCCATTTATACCTACTATATACAAGGAGAGATCTATCACCCTAGTCATTTTGAGAGAGAGTTAAAATTTTCACCGTGTGTACTTCTATTGCCGCTATAACAACATAATGAAAAACCAAGATGGCGAATTCAAAATGGCCGCCATGAAAATTAGAAAAAAATCTCCGATTAAGCTGATATTGAGCATGCGTACATAGTGTCATATCTTTATGGTACGGAACCCTTCGTGTGCGATTCCAACTCGCGCTTGACCGCATTTTATTAGGAAGTTTCCCTTTGCGTTCTCTCTCAGTGATCCGCGTGGAAAGGTAAGACCTGAAATACATTTTAACACTAATTCAAATATTTGTTGTGTTTCTAATACAATTCCCAACAAGTAATGCGCATTCTTCCTCAAAAACATTTTAACTGAGAATTTATAATGAAATCATTTTTATCGAATGGATGGCGGGAACAATTCCACTGCTGCTTTTTTTTTTGTACCTTTCCTTTTGACTGCTAGTCCTATTTTTACCGTCAAAGAAATATGTGCTAACAATTTTTGTTTTGATGTCATGCCGCATAAGAGTTACTTTCAGTGTGACATTTTTTGTAATTTTTAAATCCGATCACCACTGATCTAGCTGCTTCCAAATGCCAATGTAAACCAATAAAATGCCAAATGTCTTCATATTTAATATTCACATTTATTTATCCATTAACTCCTATTTTATTTACAATTAAATCGAATCGAACGAATTGTGCTTCTATCACCTTGGGACCAAATCAATGTAGCTGTTGGGCCTCACCATCTGATGAGCTGATCCGTAAAACGACTGGTAACCACTGTAGGGGTTGCTTTGCCTCATGTGATTTGAAACTTTGATCTTCTCGTAGGGGTTCCCATACCCGCCGTGAGCCAAATGATTGTGGTGATGGTAAATCGGTCCAAAATTGCTCCCCTCAGAGGTGTAGGGTTGGCCTATGGCAGAATATAGCCCAGTACTCGAAGATTGCGATGAAATACTTTCATTTCGTGAAATGCATACATCTGCCGAAAGTGGTGACACTGCTGAGATGTGGCTATCGCCTAGACCCGAAAATTAGAGCTCAATTTCAATTCTTCTTATGCAAAACTTACTTCTGGTCTGATCTTTGGCAGGTTTGTGGTGCTGCTTCAACCGAGAATGGTTTTGCGGATTAACAACCATCGAGCCCATAATTTCCTGAGATCTGAGGAAGGGAAATGATATATTCCGCGCTTTCAATCTATCTTGAGTGCAATGTAATAACTATGAGTAATATACACTTATGTCTATTTAAGGCCTCAGTGAAAGACGGATACTTTAGTGAAGTAAACAGTGCTGAAAAGAGGAAAGAGGGAACGATGCTTCATCCAGTGATGTAAACAATTTTTTCGAAGTGGATCTTTGATCGACCCAGCAGCCCGGAATATTGAAAGCTTAAAATAAAAGAGGGAAATCGCGCCAATGACAACGGGAACAGTTCTGTTTGTTTGCATATCAGCGCAAGAAAGAATTGCCTCTTAAATTAGTGGAAGACAATTTCTTTCGCTGCTCCCGTGGATGATGGTATCAAAAATAAAACGCCGAAGCAGCATGAAGAGCGCTCAGCGTGTTTATGTAATTAATCAAATAATTCCGGCTTCAAAACAAGGCTGAGGAAATAAGTTTATGGAAAAAGCGTAGAATTTCACCCAAGGCCTTACTGGCCGCATTCACACTTTTACAATTGCAATTAGTTAAAGAACACTTTTGGCTGGTGTTGGTGACTTTAAAGTCCCTGCGGAGGTGCAATGGTAAAATACAAATAAACTTACTCATCGTTGGTGTCGCTGTCCCGAAACCCCTTAGCAAACGGATTGCTCACAATTTTTAGCTGAGTGACCTGAAACGAAAGAAACCAGGTTACTGGAGTGGCAAGTGACCCTGATGCAGTATTTGCCAATTAACAACGATGCAAGCTATGCATGCTTTTCCGGTCGTTTCACTTCACACTCTTGTGAACACCCGTGCGGACACCCTATACCTCGGGGAAAGAATTCTGGCCGAACAAACAAAATTAAAATTCTAATATCGTAAACAATTTGGCAGGCAGACTCGCCGGAGCGATGACATTTTTAGGTTCTGATTATGGTTTATGCTTTTGAGTGGGTCTATTCTGGCGGCCGGGCTTCTCCCAGGCGACACAGCTTTATATCGACGGGAGTCATAAATTGCATTTTTACCGCATGACACTTTGAAGATATATTTTAGGCGGCAACTCATCAATTCTAAGTGTAAATATATATCATTTCAAAACACGACCAATTTATCTCATTAGGTGTCTTTATGACGCCCCGCATAAAAGTAGATCATTTTAATGACGGGAGGTCGTAGGTGCCGCAATCTTTTATATCTCACCCGCTGGTTTTGATAGGCCGTGACTGCCGTAAACGATGTCTCCGAGAAAATAAACGTGCGAAAATGACGTGTGTGCTCCTGCTCGTCGAGAGATGTATTTTTGGGAGGCAGATAGACGATATGAAATCTCGGCTGATACCTGTGCATCGAATTCAGGATGATCTAAAAATAAATCCAATTTCATTGACTAGAAAGTTTCAAAGAGAAAATGATTTACGTGGCCGTTTTCATCGAGCTGATTATTGGTCAATTTCAACTTGTCGAAGGATATGACCTGCTTCATCCAAGTGGCTCCTGGCGCTGGCGAGTCTGGGTGGACATGAATGCGAGGTGGTGATATCGGGTCGGCTTTGCCCGCCACTACCCAGCTTGAACTAATTATACATTTGCCACGTCAGTTTCGAGCCATTTCCATTCTGGCAGCAGAGAGGTACTCACCTATGGAATGCATATCGATAGCGTTTATCATCGACAGGAACGAAGTCCATCATCATGATGTACATAGCTTGTGGATCCAGACCTCCAATGCGAACCTGGAAAGTAGGAAACATGCGTCGCCCTGTCTTGGTTACGATCATCTCAGTCCCTTGCTCGTGAAACTTGTCCCAAAGCTGCTTAGTCTCCAGGACAACCACTGCTTGCGAAAGAGATGCATGCACGCTTTCCTCATGCTGCAGGAATTATTTTGAAAAAAAGCGTCACGAGAATTATATTGGGACACTTACATTTTTCTCAGAATTTTTCTTTATTTTCACTCTTCCAGAGGTGGGTGTGGTGGCGGCAATCACATCTCTGCCACAAAATGATTGCTCGGCTTCATGAGGCTTTGATAGTTCTATGTGCTCTAAGGGCTTGTAACAAGACCGATCTTTGCCGGCTGTTTGAATGCACGCTGAATGAAAAAAAGTGTGTGAGCATTTTTAACTGTTGGGATTTATCTTGATTCTTTGTAATTGTATAAAAACTGCGAGGATTTGATCGGGTTTTCCTCAAATGAAAATAAACAATTTTGATTGTAGTCCAGAGAAATTAGACATGTCTCATTGGGAAAATTGGCTGTGCGCCTTCATATTGGGGGCATTGTAGTTTTAAACAAACTACCCGTCAATCCGAGTTGCGCTAACAATTTTACATCGGGTCAAAAGTCTCAAAAGACGGTTTTTCGAGAAAATTTTTTTTTCAATAAATCCTCTTATGGAATACAAAATAAGAATATTGTCTACCCCCACCCCCTAAAGATGCTGTTTTTTATTTAATTTTTTTATTTGCGTAGATGCACTTTTTAGTTTAAAATTTTTTTATATTTGATTCATAATTTTGTTTTCTGATTTGACAAATATATAAATTTGTACGTTATCGTCTAATTTCCCGACAGGCCATTTTCCCGATAAGCAATAATCTCGACAGCACTTTTCCCGACGTTTTGGAAAAGGCAAATTCAAAGTCTATTCGGGAAAAAGGCTTTCTGGATTATTGCTTGTTATCATTAATTTCTGGAAAAATTTATGAATTTAAATTTAATTAAATATTTTTCTGGATATATGTAGAACCGAACGGGGGAAATACAAGATAAAGGTTTTATAGAATTTTAAAAATTAGTTTACTTTATTAAATAAATCAATACGCGTACACACTCTGCCGACACGACCTTGGAGTTCTGGCAGAATCGTGAAGAATTGGCCGGAAAAAACTAACGGGTTGGTCAGTTCCGTATGATTACTTCGTGTAGCTGGGCTGGGCTAGATCTCCTACATAATATATATTTAAATATTGTTCACAAAATAATACCCACAAATCCTTTGTTCCATTTACAATTCGCGTTTGCACACTTTTTCAATAAGCTGCTTATCGAAAACCATCTTTAACAGCAAACACTATTAAACTAACATTTAGAAGAAAGGTTAAGTTGAATGCGTCGCGTTAAAATTTAGAAATTTCCGCAAAGTTTGCTACGCGTCGTAACGGTTTTTAATCCGTCTAAGTCCTGTTACATCATTTTTTTCCGTGCCGAGTTTGACAAGGAACTTGATTTGCCGCCTGTGTTCCTTAACGACTCTGGTTTGGATCGCATGGATAAGGTTCGTAATTTGGGCATTTTTCTTAATAGAAGGATGACCTGTTGCGATCAAGTCAATGCATCCCTGTCTAAAATATATGGCACTCTGAGAAGGCTGTGGACTACGGCATCACTGCTCCCGAGGGCTACGCGTCTCGGGCTAATTAAAGCCCTAATCCTTCCGTTTTTTGTGTACGGTTTTGTGTGTTGTGGTTTGCCTTGACTCTAAATGTGCCAACAAAATAAATGTTGCCTTCAATGATTGTGTCCGATTCGTGTATGGCTTGCAACGTGGTGATCATATTTCGCCGTATTTATATTTATTCTAACAACCCCGAGTACTTGTCTTCTACCTTTGTTTTCCTTCGCTCCCAACGGGGGAATATGATCCTTTCGCCCAGTTTTAATACCTTGGTGGGCGAGCGTGCCTTTTCTGTCCAGAGGTTGCTCGATTGTGGAATTCATTTCCGCATGATATACAGCGACTGGCGGGTCATGGTGCGTTCAGGAGGCGTGTATTGGAGCGTGGGTGGTGCGTGTCTGCTAGAGATTATCTGTAGTTTTTGTTTTGCTTTTATTTTGTAATGCTACTTAATTTTTTCTATTTTTTTTTTATTTTTTCTCTCTCATCATATATTTAGTTTTTGTTTTGCTTTTAGTTTTCTACTTTATATCTAATTTCTATTTATTTCTATAGTTAGCTATTCTTAATTTTGTAATTCTAATGTTTCCCCAATTATTTGTTTCCACTGCTTTAGGTACAGTTCAAAAGATGTTCTTTCTTGTTGTACCATTTTTCAATAATAATATCTATCTATCTATCTATCTGTTGCGAAAACGATACTGCTTGTGGGACTGGGCTAAAAGTGAAACGTAATTCATATTTTTCCGATTTTTCTAGGAATCCGCGTTCTGTTCTGCTGAAGTCAATGAATTAAAATCATCACGGGAAAGGGCACAATGATGTGCTGAGGTACATATGTAGAACACACAAAATCTCGCTGCTCATAAGGCCCGCGAAACCATGATTCACGGATCTTGCAGTTTACGCCACGACTAGAAGATGCTTCCTTTGGGAGGCAATCTCAGGTCTGCTGAAGCGAGAACAAGCGTTCGCCTCCCGTGTTCAGGCTGTCCTAACTATCTACGTATGAAATACTTTATTTATGTATGGTGGCACCTAGTGGAAATAATCAGGAACCGTGGAATATTCTGCAGGCATTTATTCTAATGAAATGTTTATTTTTATTCGTACCTTGGATCTTCTCTTTTGGTGATTGCCACTTGATGATCTTAACTGATCGATTTGCGTTCGTTGAGACTTCTCATATATTTGGATCTAATCTGATCTGACAATTATTTGGCAGGTGATCTTAGGTGATCTACTTGGATCTGATCTGAACCCGAGCTCAGCGAACATACCTAGTGAAACAGTCATGAACACCGAATAAAGAAAACATTAAGGAGAATTGCTTTGAGGGTGTTAACAGAATAACATACATTTTAAGTACTATTGCTTAGTTTTTCCACTGGCTAAGTTCGGTTTTTATATTTGTTAACTATTTCGTAAAATCTAATTGCAATACCGCCACCTACGCCCCCTCGTAAAATCAATCGTTAAACTGGCAAATGACTTCCATGGCACCAAACTAGCAAGCGACATTCGTTCGTCCCTCTTGCATTTATTGCAACTTTGCTGGACTCTTTTTTTAGAAGGTTAGTGTCTAATTTGAAATCATGCCGTTTTGATATTACAGTTTTGTATTTTGAATGTTGAGTAATTTTGTGGCACCTTGAAAATTATTTCTTAACCAATTATGCGGAGTTCCTGCTATGCAAAGTTATTGTTAGTAAAACAAAATAAAACATTTGTTTGATCGCTTACACCAACACATAAATTTTGAGATTTCCATTGTTCCATCGCTAAAAACTGCACAAGTGGGCACCTTATGCTGACTACTCGATATGATTTATGTACATGCATTTGTCAACAATCGAGAGCTGCTTTAGCAGATATTACCTAATAAACATTTTTAGCATAGCAAATTAGCAAAGTCGAAAATGCTGAGCAAGTGAATGTTTCGTGTGCCGCACCGCGCAACCTGACGCTTTATTTATTTGAATTGGTCACCCTCGAGAAGAAGTGAATTCACTCAGAACAAATAACACATGTGCCTTCCACGATTACGAGGGTTTCAGGAGCTCATTAATAACCCGCAAGTGATTGCCGCTTTTTGTCTCAAGAGAAATTTATGACGGCAAACAAATTCAAGGAGGCTCTAGAGCGCACGCTGTTGTCGCTCCTCCCGAAAATGACACACGATCAAATAGACGCATCAAATCGCATAAATTGCTTTCGGCTGACACTGAACATTTTCGTAATTAATTCGTTTGCACTAAGCGCACTTTGGCTACCTTTGCTGGGATTATCAGTATGTGTACTACGCTGTCCTAAAGACAGAAATGCTGAATTATGCGAGCGATGTGCACGCTATGACGTGAGATGAAATAATCCATTTTTCATCATTGAATGGTTTTTTTCTCATCTTCCAGCGCGCTTGAATTAATGGAGACAAGGGAGGAATTTGTCATATATTATCAAACGTTTTTTACATCTTTTTCGACATTTTCACTTGCCTCTAATTATGGTCGGAATTTCCTCAGCTTCAAATTGACAGCTTTTCTCTGCCCTCTAGTCGAACCAAATGGAGGAAGAGCCGCTGCGGGAAAATCAGTGCTTAGTGTGCGCCTCAGTATTTAGTCTCCAAATGACCCGTGATGGGCCGGAATGCCATCAATTGTCACTAACAAGACAGTGGAATTCGTTTGTCACTTTTCTTGCCAAATATAAATCTTTTCAGTTTTTAAAACGGACCGGACAGTGCGGAGCGGGCTACTTAACGAGTATTTGTTTAGGCCGAACATCTCTCGAGAACTATTGTAGGTATATAGGGCAATAGGAGAAATTAGTACAACATTCAAAATGTCTATTTCTGTGTAAATCGATTTCCATTCCTTTTTTTCTTTTTAAGTTATGCCAAAGCCTTTAATTCGTTGCGTCGGATGTTGGCCTGAAGTCATATGTATGTATTTACAGAAAACTGGAAATTAGAACAATTGGTTGTCTTGTCGTGCTTCTAACTTTCTGTGCAATGTCCGGTACTTGCTGAAGGTAGGTACCCATGTACTCGTATGTATTGTAAATATCACTGGACAGGCATTTCTTTAATGACTTCCAGGAAGTTTTCATGGTGGCGGTGGTTGGAAAAATGTTTCAATATTTTAACCGCACGGTAGATTCCGCTTATTCCCATAATATTCATTTCGCCAATTTATGAGATTGCGTGGTATCAAAATGGCGCATTGTATTGACGCTGCTTCACCTCTGACTTGGTGTTAGATTGCCGCTTAATCCATCCAACCAGCTCGTAGGTGGGTAGTAATTGAGGATTGTGAAACCAGAATGACCATCTATGGAACCATCGTATTCTTCTTCTTGGAGACTGTTCCATTAGTGTAAATCCGCCCTGCTATACCACTGGATTCCGCTGAAGTCGACGCTCCGAATTCTGGATGCGGTTCATCAACGATTGTGGCAACTTCAATTGTCGTCATACCTATACCGATACTTTTCCGCATTTCCGATCCGCTGTAATTCGACCTGCGTTACGTTCATTCTGCTTCCACTTTCTTTCCATGTAATCCGACATTTTGAACTTCAATGCGTCAAAGTTTTACAACGTTTTGAATAGCTTCAAATTCAGTTCAGTTGTTCAACAGTTATTTGTCTCACATCGAGTTTAAGCGATGGTACGCGCACTCCAACACCACTCGTGGTACCACTGAATCGTCGTGTCGTTATTCAACTAAGTGCTGCCCTTTCTCGTGCATCGTACAGTTGGTGGGGGAAATTTCGACTATGGTATGCTAATCGTTTTCAGTCTTTTTCTGTCGAACGTTGCTCTCCCCGTTGTCCTACGTCTAGTCGTTCAAACTCGACCGTTTTGGAATGACACTCGGGGTATTCATTCCGAACTAAAATACGTTTTCAGGTCAAACTTACCTACTTATTACTTTTTTGTAAATTCTTTATTTTTATATGTTAAACTAGCAGACCCATATTGCCCAGGAATTTTTGAAAAGTCAATCACCTCAAAATAATAACGAGAATTGTTGACTCATACATATGTACATATTTACGATGATACTAACAAATAATAAGCAGCACAACCAACTAGCTAGTCTGCTTGCGCGTTCTGGTGTAGTTCTGAGGCGCCCCGATCGCCCCACTGCGTGAAATAGTAACGGGTGATAAACGGTTTTGTTTGGGTTTTCATATCATGTAAGTAGGCATATGAGCCTTGAAAAAGGCAGTTATTTCGAAATCACAGACATACATATACTAACATTTTATTTATATTTATAGATGATAACGCCAAATGTATGACTCGATTATCTTTTATATGCCACTCTTTTTCTTATTTAGTAAGAAACGAAAGATGGTCCACACTGGGGCACAAGATTTTTAAGCATTGTGCAGTTGTACTAACTTTGTATTTGTTGAAACGACTTTACTTCTGGTTGAAAGGTGTATGTTTGAGCTCTCAAGCGCAGTGGTTAACATTCGTTACAAGCGTAAAAACATTATTTTCTTCACGTCGAAAATGGCACCATTTATGCCGAAAAAGCAGCATTTGCAATCGAGTTCATTACACTGCATATTTGAAAGAAAAGTAATTCTGAAACGTTTCGTTTGCTATAGTTAATATTTACGGTGACCATGCTCCATCAAACACAACATGGCTTCGGCGATTTAAAAATTATGATTTCGACGTGAGTGACAAAGAAAGTGAAGGAGCACCAAAAAGAGTGTTGTTCATTATGAACTTCTAACACTATCCGAAACTATACGTTTGAACGAATATTTGAAGGAAAAATGGTAGGAATGGGACACCAGGTATAATCATCTGATTCTGCTACACGACAACACATTCTCCACAAACATTATGGAAGTAGTATATATGTATGTAGTTCTTACATCGACCATACGTGAGTTAAATATTTAAAGTATAAAAATTTTGTGTTGCCCCGTGGTAAAATAGCGTAACCTATTACTTTCTCAAGATCATATGCATAATTTTGAGCTGTTTAACTTTTTGCGGAACTTAATGTAGCAATGATAATAAAAAGAGCTTTACATTTGTGATGTGTTGAAGAACATGTGTCAACGTCGCTTCGTCGCTGCTGACGTTTATGATCTCTCTAGCAGGCCTCAAAGTGGGCGACGAATCGACGAATTTAAATAGACAATGACCAGTGACACTTAAAATTTCTAATGGAATCTGATCCGTGATTGATCAAGTGTATAAAAAAGTAGCAACATGAAAGTGGTAAATTTATATAAGAAAGGCATATGTACATATGTGTCCACCATAAATTATAGAATTATAGAACGATAACAAGGATCAGCGGTTAACAGTTTACAATTCAATGCGCACAAGTCTGCATGGAACAGGAAGTTCTTTTGAATTCACCAGACATCTTTAGATCATTCAGCAAATAGAATATTTACTTCTATCTATCTACCTATCTATTGTAGTCGATACAATATTCCTAAAATTAATAAAGGATATATATTGAAAGGTTGTCCCACCCTGAAGTGAAGTTACACTTCATCGTGCATACGTGCACGCAGTCGGATAATAACAGTCGTAATCTTACGATTGTAAAAAGTGCAAGCCTGATGACCACGGTCACTAGACGCCTCTCATACACCAAAGTGCATTGGGTATTATATGCATGGACGGTCTGCTCTCAGATAGCGGTCAACAGACTTCTGCTTGTAAGTTGCAGCAAACGGATTTTGTATTTCTCTTCTAATAAAGTGCATGTGCACGTAACACTATCGTGTTACCTATTACACTATACTTCTATAAAATACGATTTCTGTGTGACTATCTTCGGGCAAGTAAGTCCGATAAACCTTCAGAACCCGTGAACAGATTTTGATGCGCTTTCACCTATAAATATATATTTGGAATATTTTCGAGGAAGCCTCTAAGTTGCATATTACCACGCTTTGCTATCTGGAGGCTAAGCAGTAAAGAAAAATCTGCAACATTTAGAGTTACTTTCGAGGAAAATTTTGATTTTGTTGTTAAATATGTAGTAGGTACTGAACCACTTTTGTCAGGTGTTCGTTCACTGGTCTATGTTAGATCGATCCAGATCAGATTTTCGTACCCCGAAGCTTTTGCGGAATTTAAAAAAAAGGCATTTTACAAAAATCGCCTGCTTCTTCTCTTAAAACGTATTACAGTTAATGTTAGTTCGTTAGAAAGGTTTAATGAAATAATATTTCAAAATTGAGATGTTTAATATTCCGTAAATAGTTTTCTGTGTATAATTTTGTATATCCTTTTTCTACCTAGATGTGTGGGACCTCTTTGGAAATGCAATAGGATTGGTAATTCAATAAAAATAAAAAAGGTACATAAATCTCGGAGAAAATTGGGAAAAACGTGAAATTTGGGAGATTTTGGAGCAGTTTTTCAATTTCGAAAGTGCAGTGATAGAGGTACATATAAATATTAACATTGGTGGCATTTTTGGACAGCACTTTAAGATAGGAGTTGTTTGGCGTAAGTTTGATGTCGCTGCGGTAATCAGGGCCGGATTTCCCAAAAGGCAATGTAGGCTCGTACCTAGGGCGGCAAATTTTTTGGGGGCGATCACGTAATTTCATTAAGATTTAAAAGATTTAAGATAAAAAGACATTTTGATGAAACGACAGACAATGATTTTACATTTGAAAGCAGTCACGACTTGAAGAATACATTTAGTGTCATTGTAGATAATATAATAATAATTTAAATGAGAGCTGTCTGGGCTATGAAACAATTGCCGAAAAGTTTTCTGCTCTGATACATGTAGATAAATCATTTCCCCAAGAACTTCGCTCTAAAGCTATGATTTTTCAAGAAAACTTCCCAGAAGATGTGGAAGAAGCATTTGTAGATGAGCTCTTGCATTTTCAGTCACATTGCTTAGCCAAAAAGATTGCTTCTTATTCACCATTATCATTAATGCAAGTACTTATTAAGAGAAAATGATCTCTACTTGGTGTTTCCCAATGTCGACATCTGTTACCGACTGCTAGTTTGTACGGCCGTTACGAATTGTAGTGCAGAGAGATCATTTTCTTGATTAAATCGCATTCGAAATTATCTGCGTTCGAACATGACTGAATCAAGATTAGTGAGTTTATCATTATTATCAATAGAGTCGGATATAACAATGTCATTAGATTACGATGAGATCATTTGTGATTTTGCACCCAAAAAAGCAAGACGATGCAATATTTGAGTTGAGCTTGAAATACGTAACAAGTTTAGCAATATATTCTTGTGTGATTTTATTCTATATCTGTAATATCAAATGTTTAAGTTAAGTATGACCGATATAAAATGCTATTTATGTAGTTCAAATATAATATATAAATATATTAAAATAATAGATTCCAAAATAAACTTGATTTCACTGCCTTTAATAAAATCTGAATGTATATTTACAATCTAATTGAATATCTAAAATATGATGGATTCAAAAATGTACAGCAGAAAAGGTTACTTACCACAGCTAATAGTTAGCTGCAGCTTTTTATTGTAGGCTAATCCTCAGTTATTCATTTGTCTCCGTGTAAACTTGATTTTATTTCCTATTAGAGGGGCAGGCGGCACAATTTACTCTGCCTAGGGGCGGCAAAATTGTAAATCCGGCCCTGGCGGTAATTGTAAGTATAATAAGTAATTCAGAAGGCACACGTTTTGTGGTATGACACACAGTCGTCTATACGGGTCCTGATATATCCTCAGCTTTTGCTCTAGCTTATTTCTAGTCTCTTATAGAAGTTTAATCGACAGATTTGCCTTTTCTTGTTTTAATTACAGAGAATCGATGTCAACGTGAAACCATGTCGACCGTGTTACCGTGCAGTGACATGAACTAAGGAGCTTCTAGGACGCCATTCCTTTTATTTAAAAAACAAAAATGTTTCCCAACGAACTCGTTTGTGTATCTTATAAAAAAAACCAATCAGCAATCGGTGGGTATATATACATTTAATAACAACAAAATTTTGAAGGAATGCTGGAATATCGAGCTCAAAAGCGGGACATCTCCTTTAAACCTCCATCCGCGGTTAGCGCAAAAATGACAGAAATGAACAATTTTCGACATCCACCATTTCCTCAATTATTACTATCTTTGTCCACTTTGTGTTTATGTCTCATATTAGCTAAAGCAAATCCGTATGGCGTTATACTTATGTGAGCATGTGTAGTAAAGGTATTGAATCAAAATTAAATGGTTTTCAAAAGATGTTTATTTGAACGCAAACTCCTGGAACCCATTCTGCGTAAAGGCAAAACAAACAGAGGCACCAATAATATAGAATAATTGATTTCTAGAGATTTGTGTTTAACATCAAGATACCTTCGATTTCTTTCATTGGATTAACGTTGCTCATATATGAACTATTCCAAAATTCAGCACTGTAGTAGCAATCGGTCAGAGCGGTTAATCCATTTTCCGCCAGAGACATTGTTGCCGAAACGGCTTCAGCAGTAGCTGTCCTGCTGTAAGCACTATGGTGCATTGTACGCAAAACATTCACTCAAGAGGACACACCATGAAAAATTGCGGCTATCAGTTTACGAATTATCATCACCTTTTCACTAATTACTTGTTGTATTTTGTTTAGCGACATAAAGGAATCATCAGAACTGCTAAATAATATGTTGAAAATTTCACGCGCGCAGACTTGTGTTCATCACCTTATTGTTTCACACTTTCACTAGCACTTCAGAGACACTGCACATCAGCACAATAACCTCTTTAACGATAATTAAACTTTCAACCGGCAGCGCAGATATTCCTCTTCTGACGCGTATGCCTCCTTCGAAACAAGGTGCAAAATCGGGAGTCGTCTGTACATATTCCTATGTATATTTAAAAATAGATAGAGGGTACCCTCATCTGGCGATCGTGCGAGAGGATTCAGCGCCAGATCGTTCTTATTGGTCTCCCGTCCGAACTCCCGAAATGCGACCAGAGCTGCACATAGAGCTCGCTTTCAAAACAAACCGTCACTCCACGTATTAATTATCGGGCTGTTCTAATTTACTCCTGCACCCTATGCGGGATTTGCTGCGATCATCCCATAAGCCGGAGTTAATGAGCCAGAGAGAACATATGGGATGCGTGATCAGTAGCCGTCTCCTAATTATTTTTTAGAACAGATTTGTTAGTAAATAAGTCAATATGCCTGGGCTGTGATTGGTCGGCAAACGAAGGCTGTGCTTCGGCATCACCCTCCCCCAAAGTGACGTGGCACATCAGTTCTGCCGCGACTTTTGTTTATCTCTTAGTTCTTTCTCCGTTAAAATGCCAACAAGTTTTAAATATCTGTTACTGCTTCTTTTACCAAATATTTTTCTGTTTTCTATCACCCAAATCCAGAGGCTCAAAGCAGCTAGAATAAGCAATCCCCGGAATTTCACTTTCGATCTAATAGGTAAATAATCAGATGTGTGTACTTTATTGCAAGTGCAGCGGTTTACAAATAACCCGTATTAAAACGTCCGATTGCTTTAATAAAAAAAAATTAATAAAATAAGGTTGAGAAACATGTTTCGTAGATACCTACAGCCTACAGCAGTATTATCTCTCTCCGTTAATTCCTGTGAATAATTTCAAGATTTTTTGTTGTGTAATTATAAAAGGCTGACAAGTAAGACCAGAGCCGGATTTCTCTATAAAGGGGCGTGGGTGCAAGAAACCATTCAGGGCCCTACATTTTTTGTAAAGTAAAAAAAATTACAAACACGAACATATATTACTAAGCCATGTTTATTTAATGCGTGATTTTGTTTTTGCTAATACATTAATAGCTTCAGAAAAATTACAATTTGTTCCAATTTCTTTTTCGATGCATAGCAAGTACATTTAAGCGTTTTGCACAACTGCATGACCGAAGATAATTATTTATTAATAAGTAACTGGCAACGTGAAGAAAAGTTTTAATACAGTTAATACATTTAGAAATACATAACTTCCTTTCATTCTAAATCAAATCCCGTAGCAAACCAATTTCCTGGGTTAGGTTTTCATCTACTACTTTGTTATATAAGTTTTTGGAACATTTTTCTAATTCACGGTTTTTCTGAGGTTTTTATATCAGTGATTAATTTGATATCAGAAATAATATTTGGTGTAGAGTATACTTTCAAATCTAGCTTATGTTTGTATAATACAATAACAGTATCAATTACAGTTTTAACAACTGACATCTATTATGAATTCCACTACCGGGTTTTCTATTAACCTTATCTTCTGCTATTTCGGAATATAATCGTTTTATTTTTCGAATTCGTTTTCAGGAAAATGTTTTGAGATACAGTAAGACCCCGCTTAACGCTGTTTCGTTTAGCGCTGTTTCGGTTTAGCGTTCTTTTATTTCAACCCGGGGATTCCCCGAAATTGTGCGCAGCGCTAGGTTTCCAAATATGTACATAACATATCCCAAATAGTGTAGTTGTGTTTCTTGTTTGGTGCGGTGCTGTACGGACGCATTTTTATCATTTGAAACATTTGTTGACATTATTGTAAGTATAAAATATTGATAGTTGTGATTTCGAAGAAGAGCAAAAAGAACTTTCGATGGCGTTTGTAAAAAGTTGTTTGATCACTATAACTGAAATAATGGACCAATTTGATGAAAATGATCCAAATTTTGCCAGGAGTTCAAAAGCAAGACGGGGTGTTAAAGATGCTTTATCCACTTATCAACAACTTCTAACAGCACGCAAAAGGAAAACGCAAACTACATTAGATGCCTTCTTGACAAAAAGGTTCTGCCTTTGGAACACAGAATAGACTGAATGATCTGACTGACTTAGAATTTTATTTGTTTTTATATAATAAGTATATTCGTTTATATTGTTTTTATTTTTGTAAGAAATAAATGTTTGGTTTTATTTTGATTAAAAAAACATAATTATTAAATTTAATACCTAACCAATTTTCTATCCATCTTCCCCTAACCATTATAACCCATTATTTACATGTTAAGATAGCCTCGTTTAGCGCTGTTTCGCATTACGCTCTACTTTGATGGAACGTATCCCCCGCGTTAAGTCTTACTGTATTCAAATTACGTGATAGACATTTTTGCTTCGTCGAAAAAATTTTAGTTAATTTTGAACAATATTGCAAACCATACTATAAAACATAAATTCCTTGAATTGAAATCCTCTATTGAATCCAATAGACCTTTAGGTTCGGATACCGCTGTATTATCGTTACTTACATCAATACCATAAACCTGGATCACTTCCCATACATACTTACTTTTGTATATTCACTTCATCATATTTGTTATTGTCAGTTTCGTCGTTGTTTTCTGATTCGATCATATTTGTGTACACATACGTTCTTCAACGAATTTCCCAGTTTCAACATTCTGTGTATAATAGTTTGTGCGGAACTTTCTCCTCCAGTTGAAGCTTGAATTGTATCTTCTGAAGTCGAAGCAATTTCATTGCCAGAATTACTTCGTCAAGAAAACAGATCTACTCGTGACTTCTTCTTCCCGGCGGGAGTTGTCACTTAGCTTCAGTCCAATCGTCAATTTTTCTGCTGGGCCAGCTACTTTCTTATCCGCACGTGACCCAAAAAAAGGACTTGACTGTTGGCACTTGAAAGTTTCCGTTAAAGGTAGATCTGTCTGGCCCAATCATCTTAAAATTTTGGGAGCGGTTACGAACTTGGCAATTACTTAATATTAGGACTTAAAAACACCCAGAGGAGAACACCAGGATAACTCGGGCTATATCTATGGTATTAAGATTTTTTTTTCTAAAATGTTCAGTTTAGGTGGGGATCCTCGGGAGTTCCCCGAATCAAATAAAAACACTAAACACCCGCATCATCAATAATAAGTTGGAAGATTGTCGAAATTCAAAGATCTACAATAATATGAATATTAAACATTTTATGAACCACAAAATTGTTAAAGGCACCTATCATATTTGATTGGATTTTAGATTGGGAAGAGGTTCCAGGCGCAAAAATAAAAGTTATGTTCAGTATAGGATAATTCAGAAGAAAGCAAATAGTTGCGCTATAGCGTAGGTTGCAATTACAAAAGAATTCTTACAAAATGCGTAAAACATGTTTTTTGTTGTTATTTTGAATTCTTAATGCGTTAAGGTGTAAAGCCACTCCAACTTCTAAAAAAAGATGAAGGAAAACAGAATATGAAACTTATTAAAATATTACCTGGATCGTCTCCTCTGGGCATCCTCAATGCTTCGGGCTACGATCAACGTAATCAAATAGAAATATGTCGTCTGGAATTTCCATGCGCATAGTCGCGTCATAAGGTGTGCTGGTCTTGGACAGCCGCTTTTCTTGCCGGGTCAACCTGTTGTGTCGTAGGGTAGGCATTCCACGATGCGAAGGAGACACAGAGGTATCTTCAAAACCGCGAAATGTTGAAATAGATGTTTCCCAATATACGAAAGGAATCCACATTCCCAATTTCAGGGCTCTAGATACTACTTCATAACTTCCTCTTAACATTGACTTCCAGACATTAAATATGGCAAGCCTTGAAACCTCTCTATCTATCATATAGGAATCGGCTATCCATAATAATAACTCTTACTTTACCCAAACTGGTGAATCTGAAAATTAACTCGTCAGGATAGTCGACAAATGTCGACGTTTTGTAATCAAGTCGTAAAAAACTGCTTTTAGGATGCTTACATGGTTTACGCTGGCTAAACTAAATATATCATATATTATACTAGCATGTAATGTATCTACTACAGAAGAGTCCGCGATTGCATATGCTTATCTCTTAGGGATGACCCACAGTAATCCACATTAAGGTTTAAGCATTTACTTTACGTCAAATTTGTACTTTACACCACATCGTTCAATTAATAACGTGGAAGACCTCACAGGTTTAAGAATTACCCTAAACAAAACCATACAACATGCCATAAAATATTCTTTGAAATAAAATAAAAATGGAGTGGATATCTCACTCACAACTTGTTTAATTTACATTTAAAAGTCGTGCGTCCTTATTGAAAGACCCGGTATATATAAACTCTTTTATTTAAAATTTAGCACCAAAATTTCCACCAGTGTAGGTAAGAGTAATTTGTCGAGTATGATTTAGAACTGTGGTCTATGGAATATTTTTGTCTATTTTGACGGAAAGGTAGGGAATTTAGCCGTTCATGATTAAGGATACTTTTCTTCCCGGGATTATTTTGGGTTCCCACGGGAAAAATGAAAAACCGTCTCTGCACATGAAGCAGTTTCCTTCATTTTGCAGTGTTATATTTTTTATTCAACTTAATTTCAAATAAATCGCAACCAAATTTACCATTTTATTTTACTGCAACTGGAGCCGTACAAAAAGAATTATTTCAGCTTCAAATATCTAAATATATATTTCCAAAGAAATAAGAGGAGTCGGAAATTGTTTTTTATTACCAAATACAATTTCCATGCGCGTAAAACTGAAAAACGCCTGAATCAAAAGTAAGGGATGGGTGCGAGAAGAATGCAAAGGAAATGCTTAATGCTTTCCTTGTGTCGCAACTCTAAGTAAATAAGCAAAGCATCGCATGCTCAAGTGTGGGATTGGCGTCCCTGCTTCTGTTAACTATAAACATTTCAACACTTTAATTGGCTTTAGGAAATCAATTTTATGAATCACAAAATTGTTAAAGGCACCTACCATATTTGATTGGATTTTAGATTGGGAAGAGGTTCCAGACACAAAAATAAATAATTATGTACAGTATAGGATGATTCAGAAGAAAGCAAATAGTTACGCTATAGAGAGGGTTGCAATTAGAAAAGAATTCTTACAAAATGCGTAAAACATGTTTTTTGTTGTTATTTTGAATTCTTAATGTGTTAAGGTGTAAAGCCACTCCAACTTCTAAAAGAAGATGAAGAAAAACAGAATATAAAACTTATTAAAACATTACCTGGATCGTCTCCTCTGGGCATCCTCGATTCTTCGGGCTACGATCAACGTAATCAAATAGAAATATGTCGTCTGGGCATGCGCATAGTCGCGTCATAAGGTGTGCTGGTCTTGGACAGCCGCTTTTCTTGCCGGGTCAACCTGTTGTGTCGTAGGGTAGGCATTCCACGAAGCGAAGGAGACACAGAGGT
Source organism: Neoitamus cyanurus (assembly GCA_947538895.1). NCBI lineage: Eukaryota > Metazoa > Arthropoda > Insecta > Diptera > Asilidae > Neoitamus > Neoitamus cyanurus. Next base: position 38,868,502 of record OX384543.1, read on the forward strand.
ATCTTAAAAACCGCGAATCGTTGAAATAGGTGTTTCCCAATATACGAAAGGAGTCCACATTCCCAATTTCAGGGCTCTAGATACTACTTGATCAACTTCCTCTTAAAATTGACTTTCAGATATTGAATATGGCAAGCCTTGAACCCTCTGTATCTAACATATAGGAATCGGCTATCCATAATAATAAATCTTACTGTACCCAAACTGGTGAATCTGAAAATTAACTCAATGCTGTCCCCTTAAAAGTCATTTTTTTTTGCGAGTGAACACAGATCTAATTGTTGGTTCTTCACTTCACTTCAGCTTTATTGTCTTATTATATTCGTACATACTACTTAAAGTAAACTAAGAACGCACTCACAATAAATGTGAGGACAATACTGCCAACCACGCTGCTGGCGGAATCTGGAATTTTTGGATCTTCGACGGTAATAAAATTACATCCATTTCCTTGGCATTCGAAGCACATCTTGTTTTTACACATGTTCACATATGACGACAAGCATCCCCTTATAAATTCATTTTTCTTAGCTAAAACAAAAAAAGAGGTTATTACTAATAGCAACTAATTTTACTCGGATTGTGAAAAAAGTTTCAAACAATAGTTAGTTAATGGAAATATTGTCCTTAATAATTTTTGAAATAATAAACTTTCACGTGAAAAAAATATTTACCGAGATAATTTACCCTACCCCTAAAATTCAAGATGGCGACCACCTCTTGAGAAATCTGAGGGGAAAAACTTAGGTGGAGTGTTCTGGTGGCACCCCCTACCTACCATTAAAATTTTGCTAGATTCCGTTTGAACGCAAACCTAGCCCCTTATTTTCGACGATTTGACTGGACTATAGATACTTTGCAAAAGTCTTATTTGCATCTGGCACAATCATAAATTAGTCCAAGAAATGTTGTTCATATTCTTTTGAAAGGGAAGCCTACCAGGTTTCTCTCGATAAATATATTGGGACTAAAGATATGTCTGCAGAATATTGTCTTATTAAATATCAACTGAAGAAGATAGATAGTGCCTAGTGATATCTGCTTCCACGAGGCGAAATCAGCAGATAGTAAGTACTGGGTGCGTACCGTAAAGGCCTTGATTTTTGCACACTGCCAGCGACATACAAAATATAAAAAAATGGCTTTCCTGAATAAAAAGCTCACAATAGCAATTATTATCAGACGGAGTCAAAACTCGATCAAAATATACAAGACCTCTTTTGGCTGTAGTGTAGTGTGACAACGGGTAATTAAAAATAAAAGGTACCTTCAAACCATAATTATTTTTGTGAGGCGTAAATTGGTAAAAAGACTTTTTATTTTTTTCTGGTATAGTACCCATTGACTGGTGATCTGCATTTGAAGTTGGTCGGTTCGCGTTATCGCTTCCGGAAAGAACCCGCACATCGTTTAGTTTCTATTTCAGAGCTTTCGGTAAGGTTCAAACTTAAAAATACGGCGGTCCGAAAGTACCTGTGTTTTTTGCCAGAAATAAATATAATCTCTTTTTACCAATTTACGCCTCACAAAAAAATTAAAGTTTAAAGGTAGAGTTTATTTTGCGGCGGAAAAAAACTACTAATTTCTAACACGAATTGTAAGTGTACAGGCATTCCAATTTATTTGCCACTATTTGAGTAATTAGCCGAACCAGATACGGTCCCTGAATTAATTCATGGAAGTGAATAGTGTTGCTATAATAATGTAAAGGGTCAGAAGTAGAACATTTTCAAAGCAAACTGTTTTAAAATTTCTTTGTCCAAAACTATGGGTTAGAGGAGGCGTGATACCTACTTGATTTCCGAATAATGCAGGTGTCGCGCTCATGGTAGAGGGGACAAGGACTGTCAGATTCACCATATGAATTAGTTGCACATGTACTGTTTAGAGTTCCTTCGCATTGCATGCATCTCGGACGATGTTCTGGAAAGACCTAGGGAAAATATTTTTAATTGAAATATCATGTGCAATTTAAAATACTTACCAGATTATTGCACTGCTCACTGTGCGCACACGACATACAGTTAGTTTCTAAGCCACAACTATTTCCTACAATTTCTTCTAAATCTGACACACATCCTCGGACAGTTCGACCGTCTAAATATAAATTATGTAACATTAGATTTCCCAGCTTTTGCATCAATCTGTGACGTACCAAGTATTCTCACATAACATTTAGTATTTTCTGGTTTAGCACATGACCTTGCAAAGAAAGTTTCAGGATTTACGACGCATTTAATATCGTCCCGTGAGTCGCACTGAATGCAGGAAACTACAAAATAAAAAACAAAACAACAATTAAAAACTTCGTTATTATCATATCCGTATTTTATTTGAATTATTTAATATTTCAACGTAATGTCCTTTTATAGTACTATTTATCAAACTCTTCAAAATAGACTTTTGTCGACGGCCGAAAAAATCCGAAAGGCTATCCCAAGCGAAATATAAATTTTTATTGGGGCCTTTTGGTAGCACATCATTTAGTGCGTTAATAGGCAGGAACTTCATTCCGGATCGAAACTTCCATCCTCCCTCACTGTTTTTCTTCTTACGCATCTCCACCTAAATTTGAATCTATTCCTTAAACAGAAATTGCAACAATCTTTTGTCAAGAATTTATCTTCCTCGTCGGAACTCCTTAGGAAAATAGAGATAAATTGCTGTCTCGTGTGAACTTTAATTAAAACCCACGCTTACAACGAACGTACAATCTATGCTCTCTATAGTTCTTATATAAGATTGCAATTTATCAAACCGTTGATATCAGTTAACCCCTGATTGCTTCATATCAGCAAAGTGATGAATTAAATGATCCAAAAATATCTTATTACTCAAATACTTGTAAAATTATACATTTCAGCGAAAAATGTTGTAGACTTTTCTATTGTGAAATTTTAAAACGCTCCATACTTTAAGCGGCACTAATCCAAAATTTGTAATCAAAACTTGAACAAAACTTAACCTGTGTAGTACTGCGTCCTAACATAATAACATTACTCACCATGTTTTCTTTATGTTTATACTAAAATGGAAATATATTAAAACTCCGTAAACGAATACAATTTCTTCTGCTAGATCTATTAATCCTTGGATTTACATCTAGCCATTTTATAGGACACGCGGGGGGAATGCGTTGTAGGCTTCGAATTCGAACAAAATGAAGCTAGGCCTAGGACAAACAACTTGTTTCAATTTAGTAATTCTTTACAAGTGCGACGTACAGGCTAATTGGGATTTTTGCTATGCTATTTACCATAAAAAAATTTCACTAAGAATTGTATTTAATGATAAAATGAAGGGGGCAGAGTGAATACAATTTTTTTAACTTTTTTTACTTCTTTTTTAACTTTTTCTTATTTTTAAAAAATTTGTTTCCCTTGATCAAAATCAAAAATAAAGTCCAACCAAAAATATACGCCAGGAACGTCACTTAAAAAAATTACCTTCAATTTTATTAAGGAAAAAATTTATTGAGTTGAATCGTAAAGGTAAGACAAACCAATAAAAATTCTTTTACAAAATTGAACGTTTTCAATTAGGGCGCAAACAATTTTTCAATCCAATCGGCGCCGGTCGACCCGATTCTCACATCCTCACCTTATCAGTACTCCTATATGACGAGCCTGTTCAAACAGATATGTGCTTACAATAAAATGGTTGAACAAAATTAGTGCTATATACGATTTCTCCATTAAGCTTAGGTCACCAAATAGTCATAAAGATAATAACAACAAATCGGTGATTCTTAGAACTCGAAGCATTCTTGCGCCGCGAACGGCTCTCCCCTCCATTTTCCGATTTACTACCATGAGCAGATAATAGAGTGCCCTTGAGATTGTGCTTATCGTTTTCAGTGAAATTTGATATCCCAGACATATAAATCTCCATTATATAATTTGTCGACAATATTAGTAGTTTGCTTACAATCGGCATATTTCCATGCACCTAGGGTAGTAAAATCGTTCACAGAATAATTAATATGATAAAACACACTAAATAGCTTAATTGAGCATCTTTAGATGGAATTAATAACAGTGAAGCAAATACTCAAGAAAGGCTACATCACGATATTTATAACTTTTCTATTTGATATATTACTTTCATATTATTTTATATTTTAGAAATTAAAAGAAACACATTATTACTTGCGACAACTGCCGTCAGTGAACAGGAAAGAAACAACAAAATCACACTGCCTACAACGAACTTCATTTTGGATATAACTTATGCACTGCCTCTGCAAGACCAAGCGAAACTAATTTAATGACGAGATCGCGCAACCCCAAAAATATTCTATCTGAAGTAATCGAGCGCTTATCTTATCACTCTTTGCTAATCTATGCCAACAGTTCCTCGATAAGTTAAAGTCCTCAATTATTTTTCCCAACAAAAGCTAACGTTCATTTTCGCAAGTTCTGTGGCTATTTAAATATTTGCTCTAGAATGTTTGAACCAACGGAAGAAAAACCCATAAAATTCTTGGTAAAACGAGATTAATGTGCAAGGTGCGGCTGAGGCAATGCGTCATCCATATGAAATGAAGATATTCAAGAAGCCAAGTGTGAATTTGGCTCTTGTGAGCAATTTTTAATCTGTAGTCCTATAGAAACTTATGAAATATTGTTATATAAATGTAACACAGCCGATTATATATATATATTATACCCGACCAACACGACTCAAACATCGATCTGTGCAGGCGCTTAAATGCGCAGACCAAAATCTGTGTAGACACAGTAACGACTTTTCATGAACAGCTCCGACAAATTCTCGGACGTTTTCACATACGCAAGATTGCACTGTCTCCACAGTAAATCGCAAATCGACAGCCTTTGGTCTGCGTATTGTGTATGCAATGTTGACCGGATATTAGCCACAAATAACGTATACCTAAATTTAAAGAAAATCGACGTTGCCCCTGAGGCATTATCTTGTACGAAAAGAAATTCTAAAATTAAAGTTGGCTAATAAATTGTATGAATCACATTACAGCCTGTTTGTTAACAATCTTTGGATTGGAAGAACCTATGCACTCGGCAGCAAAAAAAATCGGCCCACCTCCTCACAATGTCCAGTTTCTGAGGCATAACTGAAGCAGAAAAGTTTTAAGTAAAGAGCCTACTTAGTTTTTTCCACGAAATGCTTAACTAAGTCCATAAAAAGCATGAAGCGTATATTACAACTTGGGTGCTTGTGCACCCGTTACTACGTCATCAATTGCAAATCAGCCTGTCACAGTTAATGTACATACATAGGTTCCTAATGTCCAAAAAAAAATACCGCAAATGGATAGGACGCCGCCGTAAGGATATAGCGACCTTACACCCAATCTCATATCAATATCAACCAACAACCGTGTCATCACGTTCGCCAGAACTGGTAGAACCGGCTGAGCTTCACCCTCAAAAGCTCGCATTCCAGAACGTCTTCGAGAGTAGGTGAGGGCCATCAATAAGCCTTGGAGATTGTGATGCAGCTGGCACCTAAGAGTTGTTTCAATTGCACGGTCACCACATTGATGTAAGCTATGGAGGTTTGGTAGCGTGCAACTGTTCTGCCATGCAGCATCAGGCCATTTCGTTATATAGGGTTTCTAGGTATGTGCACCAATTTTCAACCTATTCCGATAATGCGAACTAGATCAAATTTGACACCTTCGGTGACGTCATGTATCTAATCGCATTTTACTCATCGAACTTTTCATTTGATACCCATGTGAAGGGGTTGTTAAAAAAAGGTAATGCGGCTCCTTGGGGCGCCCATTGTACTGGGTTTATCATGACGTCATATAGTTAATCACATTCTATCCGTCGAACCTTTCATTTGATACCCATGCCAAGGGGGTTGTAAAGAAAAATGAAATCCGCCATCTTGAGCGTCCCTTGAGGTGGCATCTTCTAGATCGATTTAAAATTAAATCAAATTAGTGATTAAGCTTTTATTACTTTTATTATTTATCCTATAGGTACATACATACATATATATTATATATATATACTGTTCACAGAAATATAAGCTAAACACGGAACGGCTGTATTGTGTAAATACCCTGTACATGAGCGACCACCTAAATTTAGCTTCGCAGAGCAGTACAGCAACAGCGTGCAAGAGGGAAACTAAATAATAAAACATCTGAGCGAATTATCAATTGAAATCTCTGGTCGTTCGAAGTTTTCATAGAGTAAACCGGAAAAAGTTTCTGAGTATATTTCTGGTAAAAGTTTGCGAGGATGACTTAAAAAACTATTTTACGCATTGATTAATTGTAGTTAACAGTGAGAAAAAACTGAACTTTAGGTGAATTTACGAAATGAAGCAAAAACACGCTTTTTCTGCGTGAGAAATCGTTTTTTATGTAAATGGATTGAAGTAAATAGAAGATAAATATTCTATTTCATCAAATCATGTTAAAGGAGCTGTATTAACTTCACAAAATTAAGAAAATAGTTTTATTTTTCACTTCGCTGGTTTGTTCACATCCCAGAAAAAGCATCTTAGATTGTAGTGAATGGCATAAACATTACGACAGGAGCTTCGGAAAATTTTGTTTTAAATGCCCCCTCCGATTATGTCTTCATATTTACGTTTGCACTGAAAGGCTAATACAAACACAGTCAATTCTAACCCATCAGGAAATGTGGTACGCTAAATCTGGCTTAGAGCCGTTCCATGTTTAGTTTATATTTCTGATACTGTTACTAGTAATAACACAACTAACAAAATTGCATTCCGTTCGAGTAGTTTCATTATTCATTCTATTTCGAACATTCTGCAAAAATCCCATTCGTTCTATTCCTTCCGTGGTAAGAAATAAAGAAACACACACAAAATGGTACATCTATCATCTTATATAAATCAATGATAAAACATTTCTCGCATTCATGTCACTTGTAGGGCATTTTCTCCAGTATGAGTCCTTTCGTGAACAATAAGTCCACGTGGGGTTTTAAAACTTTTCTCACATTCACAGCATTTGTAGGGTTTTCCTTCAGAGTGAGTCCTTTCATGACTTTTAAGGGCAGAAGTGGCGATAAAACCTTTCTCGCATTTATAGCACTTGTAGGGTTTTTCTCCAGTGTGAATCCTTTCGTGCACTTTAAGGTAATACAATGTGGTAAAACATTTCTCACATTCTTGACACTTATAGGGCTTTTCTCCAGTGTGAGTCCTATCGTGCCGTTCAAGATTACGCAAGGTGATAAAACCTTTCTCGCATTTAGAGCACTTATAGCGTTTTTCACTAGTGTGTGTACTTTCGTGAGCTTTAAGTAGATACAAGAAGACAAAACCTTTCTCGCATTCAAAGCACTTGTAGGGTTTTTCTCCAATGTGAATCCTTTGATGAGCTTTAAGTCGACGTGGGCTGATAAAACTTGTTTCGCATTCAGAGCACTTGTATGGCTTTTCTCCAGTGTGAGTCCTTTCGTGGATTTTAAGCTCATAACCTGTGATAAAAGCTTTCGCGCATTTACAGCACTTGTAGGGTTTTTCTCCAGTGTGAATCTTTTCATGAACTTTAAGAGAATACAATGTGGCAAAGCATTTCTCGCATTCATGGCACTTATAGGGCTTTTCTCCAGTGTGAGTCCTCTCGTGCCGTTCAAGGTTACGCAAGGTGATAAATCCTTTCTCACATCCATAGCATTTGTATGGCCTTTCTCCAGTATGAGTCCTCTCGTGAATTTTAAGCTCATAACCTGTGATAAAAGCTTTCCCGCATTTACAGCACTTGTAGGGTTTTTCTCCAGTGTGAATCTTTTCGTGAACTTTAAGATAATACAATGTGGTAAAACCTTTCTCGCATTCATGGCATTTGTAGGGCTTTTCTCCAGTATGAGTCCTCTTGTGCCGTTCAAGGTTACGCAAGGTGATAAAACCTTTCTCGCATTTACAGCAATTATAGGGTTTTTCTCCAATGTAAGTCCTCTTGTGAACTTCAAGTCGACGTGAGCTGATAAAATTTGTTTCGCATTCACAGCACTTGGAGGGGTTTTCTCCAGTGTGAGTCCTCTCGTGTTTTTTAATGTCAGCAGTGTGAATACTGTCAGGAACTTTAAGTTTATACAAAGAGAGAACATCTCTCTCATCGTTGGGATTCTCTTCGTCGGTACTGTCCTCAATATCAATTGACTTCTCCCTTTTGAAGTGCTCCCTGATATTGGTATATTTGCATCCAGCATCCAGCGTTGTAATATTAAAGTCCTTCTTAAAGCTCATAGTTTCGTGTAAACTTGCAGGATATTTCTCACGTTTACCACCTGTAAAAGAAACAAATAACTAACAGCCTTTTTAAAAGCCGCGTTAACCACTAACCAGCCATACCCTCAACATCAGAGTCTTGCTGTTCCCTTACTTTTGACTCCAGTCCAGGCTTCATTAACATCCCATAATGGTTCATGTTCGTGGTCCCATCATTGGAATCCTCCACGTACTCCTCGAAGGCCTCGTTTTTTGGCTCCATTTTCACCTCTGATACAGCGGAGAAGACCGTTATATCAGATTGTTCAACGTCATCTTCTATAAGAAAGAACAAATAAGTGACAAAGCCTCCCCAGAGCACGGAAACTTACTAACAGCCTCCCCATCCCTTCTAAGTACTCTCGGTTCGAGCAGGCTAAATAGGTGGAACTTTTGCTGTTCTGCAAATATATGTTTGTCATCAGTATCTTGCTGTTCCTTTATTTCGGACTCCAATCCACGATTCACCAACATCTCACATTGGTTTATGTCCGTGGTCGTATTATTAGCATCCTCCACGTCCTCTTCCAAGCACTCGCTTTTTGGTTCAATTTTCACCTCAGACATATCGAAGACGGTTTTTTCAAATTGGTCATCTTCATCTTCTGAAAAATAAAACGGCAAATAAGTGACAGAGCCTCCTTACAAACACGGAAACTTACTAACAGCCTCCCCATCCCTTCTAAGTACTCTCGGTTCGAGCAGGCTAAATAGGTGGAACTTTTGCTGTTCTGCAAATATATGTTTGTCATCAGTATCTTGCTGTTCCTTTATTTCGGACTCCAATCCACGATTCACCAACATCTCACATTGGTTTATGTCCGTGGTCGTATTATTAGCATCCTCCACGTCCTCTTCCAAGCACTCGCTTTTTGGTTCAATTTTCACCTCAGACATATCGAAGACGGTTTTTTCAAATTGGTCATCTTCATCTTCTGAAAAATAAAACGGCAAATAAGTGACAGAGCCTCCTTACAAACACGGAAACTTACTAACAGCCACCCCATTCCTTCTAAGTACTTTTGGTTCGAACAGGCTAAATGGGTGGAAGTTTTGCTTGGAATCGAATGCCTTTATCACATCATTGCAGCACTTATTGCAAAGGTAATCGTCTTGCTGAGCCTTAATTCGGAAAAAGGACATTCAAGCGAATTAGATACTTTTACTATCTATAAGACAAGAACGATTACCTGTAGTCCCAGCAAACAATTTAACATATAATCTAGTTTTCCCGGATACCGGAGTATGTCAACCATTTCCAAATGGATAGCTTTGCAAATTAAACATGCTTTCGACATTTTTGCTGGAATAGTGCGACTTTACAACTTTGTAAATGATATTCCTCAGATGCAAAGATTTGTCCTGTGTCTCAAAACTGTTTACCTATAAAAGCAAAAGTAGCCAGTGTGTATTAACTCAGTTGACAAGTAGAACTTGACAGCTCTGCCGAAATGACTTTCAGGATTCCCTAAGGGTACGCTCATTATCTCGACTCGAGTCGACTCGACTCTCGAATAGATTTACTCTCTTTCGGTACGTACTTCTTGTTCGAAAACAATATACTCCTAAAATTAATTAAACTACTTGCGTTTATGAACTCTTAAAAGCAACTCTTAAACGGAACAATTTTAACAGCCAGGTTGCGGCAGTAAGGGTAATTTAAAAATTAAATCATTTACAAAAATCAATTCAAATAACAAACTGAGCATACTATTTGGAATAGGTTGGTGTCATAACGACACTAACTGGGCTATTCTAGGTAAAAGTTAACAGCTGCTAACCTGCTATCTACTCAGATAGCAGAAATTGCTATTCTGCATAGCAGAACTGACAGCTCTTAACTACAGCTAATCTGCTAACTTGCGTGGAGACTTAAATTAACAGATTTTCGTATTCTGGTTAATAGGATAACAGACGGTTCTAACCTTAAAAGTCTATTAAGTTAACAGCTCCTCACAGAGGTTATTGTATATATACACAGGATATTGACATTTTAAATTCATTTGGAGTCACAGAATTTTTATGAAATGGATGCCAGCGACCCTTTTCGCATTCGAAATTACATTCATGAATTAAGAACGAGCGCAATGGGCACAAACACCTGCTTGCTCAGATGTAAATATTCCAACGCATACCGATGAGTCACAACCGAGCCGAGCTCTGAATTTGGGTGAATTCAGATTTTTGGGTACGTCGTCGTTCTCTGTTGCCCTTCATGCCCCGCACACCCGAAATTGCATTCATGAATTAAGAACGAGCGCAATGGGTACAAATACCTGCTTGCTCAGATGTAAATATTCCAACGCATACAGATAAGTCACAACAGCAGCCAGGCCGCAGGCGTAGGCTCGGTGATGAGCTCTGAAGTCGGGTGAATTCTTGGATTCATTTCTGGTGAAATGAACGCGATGGGACCCAATCGAAGACGAAATGTTCATAAGCACGGCGGACAAATTTTTGTTAGAGATGAGTTCTCTATATACTGTATGCTTGGTGGTAATAGCTAGTGCTGCTGCTCTTATTATGATGTGTGGGTTTGCACGATTAAAAAAACTAAAAAGGCGAAAGAGAAGACGAATGCTATTTTTGAATAAAAGCCGAAACAAAAACATCAGCCACGGAATTTATATTTTTATGTAACGGATTTTTCGGACCCCATATCACAGGCTCAAGTTCATAGAGAGCTATAAACTCAAGGGTGAATTCATTACACCATTCCATTTTCAATTTGTTCAGCTAAAACTTCTTTTACGCTTGCTTCTGCCCGCTAAACCGGAGGATGTTACATGAATAATCGCCTGCTTTCCATTTTTAGTGGGGAGCGCACGCATAACAAACAACACAGCAAATATTTGGTGCAAGAACGCAGACACAACTGACGAAGAAAAATAACGAATTACATGCTTTGGCTAAAGAGTACGCATAACAAATATTTCTTTGTAATTCCCACATACCTCGTGAAATGAGACGCATTGCCAAATATTGGACAAATGCACGCATTGTCTGGGACCGGCTTAAAAAACAATCTAGCCATAGCCATACATATAAGATGCACCGCTCAATTTCCTGCCTCAAGAGTCCGTCAATTTGACAACCACACAGCCTGAGGGGAACGAGAGAAGGTGTATAGAAATCAAATAGAAATTTGTATAGTTGGTGTCGCATTGCATAGATGGGCTGATTCCAGCAATTCAGAACAGTGAACAGAACGTTTTTTGTTTTGCAAAGTTCATTCCATTGCTTTTCGAAATCGTCAATAGACATTTCAAATTTCAAAAGAGTATAAAATGAAAGGATAGCTCTTTGAATCTTTGGCAAGCAATCATTGCCAACTTCATAAAAGCTAGGCGATAGGCCATGAAGGTCGGCACAGCGTGTTTTTCAAACCAGTGAAATTATATGGTGACATTAGTTTTTGTTATATTATTGTATTTAATATTTTATTAACATGATTGTCTGAGCATCACTACTTTATCAACACTTTACTACCTTACCGAGAGTCTACTGTCTGAAAGAACCCCGAGAAAAGGTTTCTATGCGGAATACCTCCCGTATCGACTATCCAGTGTATAATACATTTCAGGCCACCTCATGAATTTTAGGGGCAGAAGTACTGATAAAACCATTCTCGCATTTACATCACTTGTAGGGTTTCTCCCCAGTGCGCTTTCAAGAGCTTTAAGTTTATATAAGTAGATAAAACATTTTCAGCATTCACACGTATTGTATAGTTTTTGCTGGGACCTCTCATGTGCTTAAACCGAAGTAAGATGTTAAAACTGTCCCTGAATTCACAGTATTTTTGGCGTTTTTCGGTGATTCTTGAAGTCAGAAGTTGTGTTGAAATATTTCTGCCATTCATGAAACTTGTACGGTTTTTTTTCCAGTATGAGTACTCTCGTGAAGTTCAAGTTTATGCGAGGTGATAAAACCTTTCTCGCATTTAAAGCACTTGGAGTTTTTCTCGTGTCCAAACTCTCGTGATGTGCTAAAAAATTTCTCACATACATAGCATTAGTAAAAACCTTACTTACAGTGAGAATTCTTTCTTGTTTTTATGGTCAGAATTGCTGATAAATCCTTTCTTATATTCACCATCTGTTTATGGCTTTTCTCTAGTGTCAGTCTTCTCGTGTTTCTTAAAGTCAGAAGTGGTGACAAAATCTTTCTTACATTCATGGCACTTGTAGGGTTTTGCTCCAGTGAATGCTTTGGTGAGTTTAAGTAGACGCGACGAAATAAAACTTTTTTCACATTCACTGCACTTGTAAGGGGTTTCTCCAGTGTGAATCCTTTCGTGAATTTTAAGCTGATAAGCTGTGATAAAAGCTTATCCGCATTTTAAGCACTTGTATGGCTTTTCTCCAGTGTGAGTCCTCTCGTGTTTTTTAAGGTCAACAGTGGTGACAGAGCCTTTATGACATTCATGGCACTGGTAAGGTTTTTGTCCAGTGTGAGTCCTTCCGTCGATTTTAAGGACAGAAGCGGTGATAAAACCCTTATTGCATTCACAGCAGTTGTATGGCTTTTCTCTTGTGAATCTTTTCATGAAGTTTAAGGTTATAACTCGTGACAAAAGCTTTTTCACATTCAAAGCACTTGTATGGCTTTTCTCCAGTATGAATCCTCTCATGTTTTTCAAGGTCAGAACTGGTAATAAAACCTTTCTGGCATTCATGGCACTTGTAGGGTTTTTCTCCAGTGTGAGTCCTTTTGTGGACTTTAAGCTTATAAGGTTTCATAAAAGCTTTCTCGCAATCAAGGCATTTGTACGGCTTTTCTGCAGTGTGCGTACCTTCATGAAATTTAAGCTGAAAGGCAGTCATAAAACATTCCGCACATTCAGAGCACTTGTGTGACTTTTCTCCAGAGTGAGTCCTCCTCTCATGGTGATTGCGGTCAGAATTGGTGACAAAACCTTTGTTGCATTGATGGCACTTGTAGGGTTTTTCTCCAGTGTGAATACTTTCGTGAGTTTTAAGCCTATAAACTGTCATAAAAGCTTCCCCACATTCAAAGCACTTGAATAGCTTTTCTCCAGTGTGAGTCCTTTCGTGGATTTTAAGCTTATAAGCTGCCACAAAGCCTTTCACACATTCAAAGCACTTGTATGGCTTTTCTTCAGTATGAATCCTCTCGTGTTTTTTAAGGTCAGAACTGGTGATAAAACCTTTCTTACATTCAAGGCACTTGTATGGATTTTCCCCAGTGTGAATACTTTCGTGAGTTTTAAGTTGATGCAACGTGATAAAACTTTGCTCACAATCACTGCACTTATATGGAGTTTCTCCTGTGTGAACCCTTTCGTGAATTTTAAGTTGAGAAGCTGTGATAAAAGTTTTTCCGCATTCATGGCACTTGTAGGGTTTTTCTCCAGTGTGAGTCCTTTCGTGGACTTTAAGCTCATAACCAGTCATAAAAGCTTCCCCACATTCAAAACACTTATATGGCTTTTCTCCAGTGTGAGTCCTTTCGTGGATTTTAAGCTTATAAGCTGTTACAAAACCTTTCACGCATTCAAAGCACTTATATGGCTTCTCTCCAGTATGAATCCTCTCGTGTTTTTTAAGTTCAAAACTGGTGATAAAACCTTTCTTGCATTCAAGGCAATTGTATGGATTTTCCCCAGTGTGAATACTTTCGTGAGTTTTAAGTTTACGCAACGTGATAAAACTTTGCTCACAATCACTGCACTTATATGGAGTTTCTCCTGTGTGAACCCTTTCGTGAATTTTAAGTTGAGAAGCTAAGATAAAAGTTTTTCCGCATTCATGGCACTTGTAGGGTTTTTCTCCAGTGTGAATACTTTCGTGAAATTTAAGCTTAAAAACTGTCATAAAAGCTTCCCCACATTCAAAGCACTTGTATGGCTTTTCTCCAGTGTGAGTCCTTTCGTGAATTTTGAGTTGAGAGCCTGTGATAAAAGTTTTTCCGCATTCATGGCACTTGTAGGGTTTTTCTCCAGTGTGTTTCCTTTCGTGGATTTTAAGCTTATAAGCTGTCGTATAACCTTTCACACATTGAAAGCATTTGTATGGCTTTTCTCCAGTATGAATCCTCTCGTGTTTTTTAAGGTCAGAACTGGTCTTGTATTCAAGGCACTTGGATGGATTTTCCCCAGTGTGAATACTTTCGTGATTTTTAAGTTGACGCGACGTGATAAAACTTTGCTCACAATCACTGCACTTATATGGAGTTTCTCCTGTGTGAACCCTTTCGTGAATTTTAAGTTGAGAGGCTGTGATAAAAGTTTTTCCGCATTCATGGCACTTGTAGGGTTTTTCTCCAGTGTGAATACTTTCGTGAGTTTTAAGCTTAAAAACTGTCATAAAAGCTTCCCCGCATTCAAAGCACTTGTATGGCTTTTCTCCAGTGTGAGTCCTTTCGTGAATTTTGAGTTGAGAGCCTGTGATAAAAGTTTTTCCGCATTCATGGCACTTGTAGGGTTTTTCTCCAGTGTGTTTCCTTTCGTGGATTTTAAGCTTATAAGCTGTCGTATAACCTTTCACACATTCAAAGCATTTGTATGGCTTTTCTCCAGTATGAATCGTCTCGTGCTTTTTAAGGTCAGAACTGGTCTTGTATTCAAGGCACTTGTATGGATTTTCTTTAGTGTGAATACTTTCGTGATTTTTAAGTTGACGCGACGTGATAAAACTTTGCTCACAATCACTGCACTTATATGGAGTTTCTCCTGTGTGAGTCCTTTCGTGAATTTTAAGTTGAGAAGGTGTGATAAAAGTTTTTCCGCATTCGTGGCACTTGTAAGGTTTTTCTCCAGTGTGAGTCCTTTCGTGGACTTTAAGCTCATAACCAGTTCGAAAAGCTTTCCCGCATTCAACGCACTTATATGGCTTTTCTCCAGTGTGAATACTTTTATGACGTTTAAGGTTATGCAAGGTGGTAAAACTTTTCTCGCATTCACAGCACACGTATGGTTTCTCTTGCCATGATTGGTCAATAGTATTACTATTGCGAGCCCCCACATGATTTCGCGTACTCCTGGTGCATCTAAAATTTATTTCTCCAGCTTCTCTCTCATCGTTGGGTTTCTCTCCGTCGGCACTGTCCTCGATATCAACTGACTTCTCTTTCTTGAAATACTCCCTGCTATTGGTCTGTTTGCATCCAGAATCCAGCGTTGTAATATTAAAGTCCTTCTTAGAGTTTATATTGTCACATTGCTCTGTAGAATATACTTTAAGTTTACCAGCTGTAATGGAAACAAATAACTGAAGCACATTTTTAAAAGCTGCGAAACCACTAACCAGCAAAACCCTCAACATTCCCCAATGCCGCTGGTCCATATTTCTCAACAACATTTTGCCGTTCCTCTACTTTTGGCTCCACCTCAGACTTCATCAACATTTCACAGTGGTTTATGTCATCAACATCATTAGCATCCTCCACGTCCTCCTCTAAGACCTCGAGTTTCACCTCTGACACAGCGGAGAAGTGCATTTTTTCAGATTGGTGAATGTCATCTTCTGTAAGAAATAAGAAATAGATCTGCGGAACTTACTATAAATCACCGTATTCATTCTACTTTCGGGTGCTTTCGGTTCGAACAGGCTAAATTGGTGGCACTTTTGCTTGGAATGGAATGCCTGTGTCACTTCATTGCAGCACTTGTTACAAAGATAGTCGCCTTGCCGAGCCTGAATTCGAAATAAGGACATTCAAGTGAATCAGATGCTTTTACCATAAGACGAGAACGATTACCTGCAGTCCCAGCACACAATTTAACACATAATCCAGTTTCCCCGGGTGCCGGAGTATGTCAATCATTTCCAAATGGATGGTTTTGCAAACTAAACATGTTTCCGACATCTCTGCTGGGATGCAGGGTTCTGTCCTATCCTGTATCTCAAAACTTTTTACTTGTAGCCCAGTATGCTGTTCCCAAGAAATTTCTTGGCTAAAAAAACCTATTTATGTTGTTTTTGTTGTTGTTGTATTTAATTTGCCTCGGTCCCGGCCAACTAGCCACACGACCATGAAACGAGTTGTGAAATTGCTGAAGTGTTTCTCCGCGTTCGGACCTATTTGTTGTTTTGAGGCCAGCAGCGCCAGCAAAAAAGCCCCACCTCAGACAAAGAGAATTTATGTTCTCTCCCTTCTCTAACCGATATTCGATTGCTAAGATACCTCTTGCCTCAATGAAGGATGATTTGCGCTCACACGATACCCAATAAAGCGGATAAAACACAACCAAAAACAAGAACGCACAAAACCTATTTATGCAAAATAACACGCTCAAGAATGGTCGAGGAATTTTATTTCCCTTCTGGCTGTCAAAGTGGCATGCAATTCGCATTGAGACTGTCCTTTGCCTTTTCTAGTTCTAATTTCACAGGCAGGTGGCGCGGTTCTACCAAGCAATAAATTCAACTCAGAAATAAGGGCGAATTTTCTAATCATAACATTTGATGCATTTTAAATTTCTGCTGCTGCTGTTTATTCGTCAACATCACCTCTCTCATCCTAGTTCAAAACAACAAACAACACAAACCTCAGTCCTTCAACACACACCTAAAGCCAGACAATGCGTGCATTTGTACATATATCTGCGTCTCCCAATTTGTCAAATATTTTCCTCGCCTTGCTTGTGCTCCCCCACTTTCGTTCTATTTGAAGAATGCATGTACCGAATATTTTCTGCATTAAATTTGTGTCCCACACCATTCGTTTATTCGTCAAACTTATACACGCAGTTCTGCGCGGATGCTTTGCACAGTTTCATATGCTGTCAGTTCCCGATTCCACAATGGAGAGTAAAAATCAAGTAATAGCTAGTGCTGCTGCTCTTATTATGATGTGTTGGTTTGCACGATTAAAAAAACTAAAAAGGCGAAAGAGAAGATGACGAATGGTATTTTTGAATAAAAGCCGAAACAAAAACATCAGCCACGGAATTTATATTTTTATGTAACGGATTTTTCGGACCCCATATCATAGGCTCAAGTTCATAGAGAGCTATAAACTCAAGGGTGAATTCATTACACCATTCCATTTTCAATTTGTTCAGCTAAAACTTCTTTTACGCTTGCTTCTGCCCGCTAAACCGGAGGATGTTACATGAATAATCGCCTGCTTTCCATTTTTAGTGGGGAGCGCAAGTTACGTTAGTTAACCTAACACCAACCGAGGGGACGAAGTGCAACCCGCAATACATTGACCCCAGACAGAGCTCAGAGCTCATGAACAAAATTAACATAAAAACTTAGATTGTTCAGCATATTCCAATTTCGAAACTTATGAGAACGGAAAAGGTAATCTGACGCTTGCACTAATCTGACGCTTGCACTTCGTCCACTCACTTGCTTGAACATGTCCAAGCATTCACCTGCCCAAAAACGTGACACCTCACCTGTAAATGCCGAAATCAGCAATTCTATGTAATAAGCGAAATTGAAATTAAGACAAGAAAAGTCAGTCTTAAGACCGCATCGAAATTGTAAGGTTCACTCCGAAGAGTGACCAAAAAATAAGTGTGTTATAGGAAATCGAAAACTGTTCAAATAAAAAGTGAAACATAGTGACAAAACTGATTGTTTTAATTGTTTTTAAATTGATCCTATTAACATACATAAAACTGGCGCAGTCGGTAGGATTGCCTTCTGAAGAAGAGCAATCCAGTGATCGAATTTAACTCGATATCCGTGACCGGTTAATTAGATACGAAGCACAGTGACTTAGCTAAAGTGCTTAGTGCTTGCGAAGAAACGAAATTTCCGGTTCTACACCCCATGAGAGGGAATAGAGAAGCTGCCTACGACTTAAGAAGAAATTTGGGAAATCTACAAGAGGACGAAATGGCTCAAGAACAAAATGCCCAGAATCTGCAGGAGATTATCCGACAAATGCAAGAAGAACATCAGAGGGAAATTGCCGCTCTGAGGCAACAAATTGGCCAACCTGGAGGACAAATTGCCCAGCCTGGAGGACAAATGTTCCAGTTGACAGCGGACCAGATTTTGAACAAAGTGCAACACATCAGGACCTTTTACGGGAAGGAAGACTACCCTCTTCAGGAATTCCTCAACGCCGTGGAGAATGTAGGAAGCCTTTGCGGTACCAACGTGGCCCTGTTACAGCACATCTTACTGATGGTGGTAAGAGAAAAAATCCAAGGAGAAGCCAAAAGATGCATCCAACGACTCGGGGAGAATACGACGTGGGAACAGGTGAAGACTGAGCTGAAGGTACAATTTCGACCAAGGAAAAGCTACAAAAAACTAATGGACGAAAGCCGCAACACCAAAGTAAGTAACTTAAGAGAACTTTTCTCCTTTATACGTAGAATAAATTTCCAACTAAACGAATTATATGAATATGACGAGAATAAGCCATCTAATTATAGCCCCGACAATAACGATAAAAATTTAGTTGATATAGTGAAAGATATGCTAACAGGTAGTTATAGGGTTAATATAAGAAGTAATATGACATTAAACGAGATATTTAATACTTTCGATAGTTTAGGTCTTTTAGATGAAAGTGATGTAATTCATTACAACTATAAGAAGAATTATAGAGATTCACGTAATAACACGAACCGTAGAGATTTCAAAAACGAACGACCAACTCATAACTTTCGAGACAATAATAGAAATTTCAAAGGGCAACAAAATAACCCACATAATTCTTCGAATTCTCAAAATAATTATCCGCAGCAACAAAATAATTCGCATAATTTTTCGGGACAATATCGTAATAATTACCCTACACGACAACAAAATAATACACAGAATTCCTCGAGACAATACAGAAACAATAACTCTAGACCATTCAATGACGGATCAGGACAAGTTAGACCCAGACAAAATACTGTGCCCAATAATAACCCTAACAACAATAACCCTGTCCCAATGGAAGTTGATAACATCCAAAATAGCGATGTTAATTTTTTTCAAGATCAGCCTCGGACGGAAAACTCCCAATAATAACTTTAATTATAGATAGAATAGAAATTAAGTGTTTAATTGATACCGGATCAGAAACAAGCATCCTGAGACCAGGAGTTTTACCAAACTACCCTGAAGAAAATTTAGAAAAACCACTTTACTTCTCGACTATCAACGGAATATCCCAAGTGACAAAAAGGTTAATCACCCCCATCCCGAAAAATTTTAATCTATCTGGTACTCTATCTTGGAAATTAATGGATTTACCGAGACGAAAATACGACGCGATAATGGGCCAAAATTTTCTAATCCCCTTATGTGCGAAATTAGATTTAGGACAAAAATTTATAGAAGTAAACGGCAACAGAATTTATTTTAAAACAGATGATCGTTACTTCATTATAAACGAGATCTGCAACTTCGAAGAAAGCAACATTCAAACCTTAGATTTAGAACATTTAAATTCCGAAGAGAAATTAAATATTAAGAAAGCCCTAAAGCAATACGAAAATTCATTTTATAAGGATGGAAATGAGCTCACTTCAACCCATGAAATTCAACATGAGGTGGTTACAACTACAAATAATCCCATATACGCTAAAACTTATCGATACCCCCGTGTTCATGAGGAAGAAATAGAGAGGCAAATTAAAGAGATGCTGGAACAAAACATTATACAGCCCAGCAATTCCCCATACAACAGCCCTCTATGGATCGTACCGAAGAAATTAGACAACTCAGGAGAGCGTAAATGGCGTATTGTAATCGATTATCGGAAATTGAACGAAGTAACCGTTAGTGACAAATTTCCGATACCGAATATTGACAGTATCCTCGATAAATTAGGAAGAGCCCAGTATTTCTCAACTTTAGATCTGGCGAAGGGTTTTCACCAGATTCTAGTCAGACCCGAAGACCGAAGGAAAACAGCCTTTTCTACACCACAAGGCCATTACGAATTTATTAGAATGCCGTTTGGTCTGAAGAATTCACCGGCAACCTTTCAAAGAATGATGAACCATGTATTAAGAGGACTCATAAATAAAGTTTGTGTAGTATACATGGACGACATTCTAATCTTCGGCACATCTCTAGAAGAGCATATCTCAAACCTTAAAAAGGTGTTTGAAAGATTGAAACAAGCAGGATTGAAAATTCAAATCGATAAATGTAGTTTCTTAAAAAAAGAAACAGAATTTCTTGGACATATCCTAACACCGAAAGGAATGAAGCCGAACCCAAACAAGATCAGGTGCATCCAAGATTTAAAACTGCCTGCTACCACAAAACAAATTAAAAGATTTTTAGGCATGACTGGATATTACAGGAAGTTTGTGAAGGATTATGCCAAAGTAGCCTTCCCTATGACAAAGTATTTGAAAAAAGGAATGACTATTAATTCAAACGACCCGAATTATATTGCAGCTTTCGAAAAACTTAAGGAAATTATAACCAACCATCCGATCCTCAAATACCCAGACTTCAAGAAAAGATTTAAATTAGTAACAGACGCCAGCAACATTGCCCTTGGAGCAGTTTTAACACAAGACGGACATCCGGTCTGTTATGCATCCAGAACTCTGAACAACCACGAGAGGAACTATTCAACAATAGAGAAAGAATCGCTAGCTATTGTTTGGGGATGTAAATATTTTAGACCTTATCTATTTGGTAACGAATTCGATTTGCAGACGGATCATCAGCCGATCAAATGGCTTGCAGCAAAATATACAGGTAAGGACATCAACCCGAGACTAACGAGATGGTTAATTTCTCTAGGGGAATATAACATCAAAATCGACTATATAAAAGGCAAAGACAACGTTATTGCAGACTTTTTGAGTAGAATCAATTCCGAAACGAGAGAAATAAACTCGGTACACGATAACAATTATAAAGGTATCAAAGCTTTGGAAACTGAAAATTTGAGTTTCAATTTAAGCGACATGTTTCCTGAAAACTCTACCAACCTTGAAGTAGAGACAGAAAATGAAGCGAACGACTCTGAAGAGATAAACGCTTTAAGAATCAACTCTGAAACGAGAGAAATAAACTCGGTATGCGATAACAATTATAAAGGTATCAAAGCTTTGGAAACTGAAAATTTGAGTTTCAATCTAAGCGACATGTTTCCTGAAAACTCTACCAACCTTGAAGTAGAGACAGAAAATGAAGCGAACGACTCTGAAGAGATAAACGCTTTAAGTGAATCCCTTGAAAACCAAACCTCCCACTCTCAAGAGGAAAACTGTGAGGACCATATACCTATTCTAGAAACAGTTGTGAACAGGTTTAAAACGCAAATTATACTTAGAGAATTTAAAGATAAAGAACTTCAAAACGTATTTAAAAATAGAAGAATCTTCATTGATCTACGGGATCTAGAAAATGAAAATGTCAATGACATTCTACGAAGGCATATAGGAAAAGGGAAAGTCGGCATCTACTCTGAATTAAATGATCATAAATATAACAAGCTGCAACAAATAATAATAAATCTTTTCCCGCGAAATAGTGGCGTAAAGTTTGTAAGGTGTAGTTCTCTTGTGAGAGATATCGAAGATGAAGAAAAGCTCAACAAAGAAATATCACTCTTCCACAAAAATGAACTAGGGCATTCAGGAATAATAGCAACTTATGAAGGAATAAAAAATAAAGTCTATAACCCATCTTTAAAAACAGCGGTCCATCGAATAATCAATAATTGCGAAATATGTTCTTCTGGTAAATACGATCGAAATCCTATTAAAAAGAAATTTCACTTGACGGAAACACCTTCAACAACCAACGAAATCATACATGTTGATACTTACGTAAATAGCAAGCATTCTTTCATAAATTTCCTAGATAAATTTTCAAAACACGCTATTAGCTTTTATTTAGAAGACCGTAATAGTCAAACAATAATTGAAAAACTTAGGCAATATCTCGCAATTAAAGGACAAATAAAGAAATTCGTCTTCGATAACGAATTCAATACAAAAAACATCAGGGAATTTTGCGAACAAGAGAAAATTGCATATCATGTCACAAAACCGAATAGTCACACAGGAAATTCAGACGTTGAACGTTTTAATAACACCGTCACAGAAAGAATCAGGACCTTAAACCTCGAAGACAAATTACCAATTAAAACACAGATATTAAAAGCAATTAAAATGTATAATAACACCTTCCACTCAACCATTAAAGCAACCCCAATAGAAGTACAGGAACACAAAGTAGACCATGCAATAATACACAAAAGGATAGAAGCTGCAAAGACCAAAAACATAAAGAAAAGAAATATAAAGAGAGAAGAATACACTGAGAAAAGAGAAAAAGGATTCATTAAGAATTATAAATCAGTTAGGCATAAGGAAGAACCTAAATTTAGGATACATCGGCTTGATGGGATACACGAAAATAATATTAAACGCCCCTTTAAATTTTCAGGTACTGCTGATCCTAGGAATCGTAATGCTGATGATACCACCCAGCAATCAGACATTAATAATAGACAAAATTAACTCAGAATTAGGTTACGCAAAAATTCAAATAGGCGATGTAGAAATCGTTAGTAAATCCGACATTGTTTTACATATCATCGACCCTCAGGAAATACTAAAAATAGTCAATAGAATAGAAGAAACTATCAATTCATTCGATTTAGGTATTAACAAGGAAATCGCAATGCATCAAATCGAGAGTATTAGGAACCAAGTTAAGACACTTGTACCCCATAGACGTAAACGAGGGCTAGTTAATTTAGGCGGTATGATTTTGAAATGGGCTTTTGGAACTATGGACGATGACGACAGGAAGGACATTGAAAGACATCTAGATACTATAGACAAAAACAACCACAACGCCATCGGAACAGTTAACCAACAGATAAAAATCAACGATAACTTTAACAAAACATTTACGCTAATTGAAAACGCAATTAAAGCAGACAGACTTAAAATAACAGAGAAACTGAACGCAATCGAAAAACGAACATATACAGAGAGTTTATTTTTAGAGCAAATGGTCAAAATCGACTTTATTAAGAGACAAGTTGACAACATACAAGACAACTTTGCATCAGCTAGATTAGGGACTCTGCACCCAAGCATTTTAACAGACGAAGAAATTAAATTTTATGATATTGACTCGAGAAAATTAATGCAAATTAGACTCGGAGTAGCCACTTATTATAACGAATCAATCGTATTCGCGATCAAAATTCCTAAAGAATTTCAGAAACTTAGCAGAAGGCTTATAATTCCAATTCCAAACCAAAATAATAAACAAATTGACCAGGAAATTGAATTTGTAATCGAAACAAACAATAAAACATATACATACGAGAATGGAAAAACTCTAAAAGAACTAAGAATTAGCAAAAATTGTATTTACAAAAATAACTGCAAATTTATTGTAAACCACGAAGAGGAGTACATCGAAATCGAAGATGATATGTTAATAGTAAATAATGTAAACAACAAGAAATTTAATAGTTCCTGTGACGATAGGAAATTAGCGTTAAACGGAAATTATTTCATAAACTTTCAAAATTGTTCAATAAAAATCGATAACAAAGAATATAGCAATAGAATCAATGTAATCACTAGTAAATTTATTGTTCCCATAGAAAACACCTTTGTATCAAACAAAACCGATGTAACTTTCGAAGATATTGTTTCGAAGCAGGAAGAAAATATAAAAGAAATAAAGGAACTAAAATATCATAAAAATGTAAACATAGGTCTAGGAATTGGAACATCTTCAATAAGCCTTATAACAGGGACGATAGTCTCAATAATATTGGTTTGGAAACGGAAAAATTTCAAAATTAAATTAATTAACAGGATCCAGGAGAATCCTGAGTCAAACGGGGGAGGAGTTACGTTAGTTAACCTAACACCAACCGAGGGGACGAAGTGCAACCCGCAATACATTGACCCCAGACAGAGCTCAGAGCTCATGAACAAAATTAACATAAAAACTTAGATTGTTCAGCATATTCCAATTTCGAAACTTATGAGAACGGAAAAGGTAATCTGACGCTTGCACTAATCTGACGCTTGCACTTCGTCCACTCACTTGCTTGAACATGTCCAAGCATTCACCTGCCCAAAAACGTGACACCTCACCTGTAAATGCCGAAATCAGCAATTCTATGTAATAAGCGAAATTGAAATTAAGACAAGAAAAGTCAGTCTTAAGACCGCATCGAAATTGTAAGGTTCACTCCGAAGAGTGACCAAAAAATAAGTGTGTTATAGGAAATCGAAAACTGTTCAAATAAAAAGTGAAACATAGTGACAAAACTGATTGTTTTAATTGTTTTTAAATTGATCCTATTAACATACATAAAACTCGCACGCATAACAAACAACACAGCAAATATTTGGTGCAAGAACGCAGACACAACTGACGAAGAAAAATAACGAATTACATGCTTTGGCTAAAGAGTACGCATAACAAATATTTCTTTGTAATTCCCACATACCTCGTGAAATGAGACGCATTGCCAAATATTGGACAAATGCACGCATTGTCTGGGACCGGCTTAAAAAACAATCTAGCCATAGCCATACATATAAGATGCACCGCTCAATTTCCTGCCTCAAGAGTCCGTCAATTTGACAACCACACAGCCTGAGGGGAACGAGAGGTGTATAGAAATCAAATAGAAATTTGTATAGTTGGTGTCGCATTGCATAGATGGGCTGATTCCAGCAATTCAGAACAGTGAACAGAACGTTTTTTGTTTTGCAAAGTTCATTCCATTGCTTTTCGAAATCATCAATAGACATTTCAAATTTCAAAAGAGTATAAAATGAGTATATATTGCCAACTTCATAAAAGCTAGGCGATAGGCCATTAAGGTCGGCACAGCATGTTTTTCAAACCAGTGAAATTATATGGTGACATTAGTTTTTGTTATATTATTGTATTTAATATTTTATTAACATGATTGCCTGAGCATCACTACTTTATCAATACTTTACTACCTTACCGACAGTCTACTGTCTGAAAGAACCCGGAGAAAAGGTTTCTATGCGGAATACCTCCCACCACCGTATCGACTATCCAGTGTATACATTTCGGGCCACCTCATGAATTTTAGGGGCAGAAGTACTGATAAAACCTTTCTCGCATTTACATCACTTGTAGGGTTTTTCCCCAGTGCGCTTTCAAGAGCTTTAAGTTTATATAAGTAGATAAAACATTTTCAGCATTCACACGTTTTGTATAGTTTTTGCTGGGACCTCTCATGTGCTTAAACCGAAGTAAGATGTTAAAACTGTCCCTGAATTCACAGTATTTTTGGCGTTTTTCGGTGATTCTTGAAGTCAGAAGTTGTGTTGAAATATTTCTGCCATTCATGAAACTTGTACGGTTTTTTTCCAGTATGAGTACTGTACAGTATAGACGCGACGAGATACAACTTTTTACACATTCACTGCACTTGTAAGGGGTTTCTCCAGTGTGAGTCCTTTCGTGAATTTTAAGCTGATAAGCTGTGATAAAAGCTTATCCGCATTTTAAGCACTTGTACGGCTTTTCTCCAGTGTGAGTCCTCTCGTGTTTTTTAAGGCCAAAAGTAGTGATAAAACCTTTATGACATTCGTGGCACTGGTAAGGTTTTTGCCCAGTGTGAGTCTTTCTGTCGATTTTAAGGACAGAAGCGGTGATAAAACCCTTATTGCATTCACAGCAGTTGTATGGCTTTTCTCTTGTGAATCTTTTCATGAAGTTTAAGGTGAGAACTCGTGACAAAAGCTTTTCCACATTCAAAGCACTTGTATGGCTTTTCTCCAGTATGAATCCTCTCGTGTTTTTTAAAGTCAGAATTGGTGATAAAACCTTTCTGGCATTCATGGCACTTGTATGGTTTTTCTCCAGTGTGAGTCCTTTTGTGGACTTTAAGCTTATAAGCTGTAATAAAAGCTTTCTCGCAATCAAGGCATTTGTACGGCTTTTCTGCAGTGTGCGTACCTTCATGAAATTTAAGCTGAAAGGCCGTCATAAAAGATTCCGCGCATACAGAACACTTGTGTGACTTTTCTCCAGAGTGAGTCCTCCTCTCATGGTGATTGCGGTCAGAATTGGTGACAAAACCTTTGTTGCATTGATGGCACTTGTAGGGTTTTTCTCCAGTGTGAATACTTTCGTGAATTTTAAGCCTATAAACTGTCATAAAAGCTTCCCCACATTCAAAGCACTTGAATAGCTTTTCTCCAGAGTGAGTCCTTTCGTGGATTTTAAGCTTATAAGCTGTCACAAAACCTTTCACACATTCCAAGCACTTGTATGGCTTTTCTCCAGTATGAATCCTCTCGTGTTTTTTAAGGTCAGAACTGGTGATAAAACCTTTCATGCATTCAAGGCACTTGTATGGATTTTCCCCAGTGTGAATACTTTCGTGAGTTTTAAGTTGAAAAGCTGTGTTAAAAGTTTTTCCGCATTCATTGCAATTGTAGGGTTTTTCTCCAGTGTGAGCCCTTTTGTGAATTCTAAGCCGATAAGCTGTGATAAAAGCTTTTCCACAATCTAAGCACTTGTACGTCTTTCCTCCAGTGTGAATCCTCTCGTGTTTTTTAAGGTCAGAAGTGGTGATAAAACCTTTATGACATTCATGGCACTGGTAAAGTTTTTCTCCGGTGTCAGTCCTTTCGTCGAAATTAAGGACAGAAGCGGTGATGAAACCCTTATTGCTTTCACAGCAGTTGTATGGCTTTTCTCCAGTGTGAATCTTTTCATGAAGTTTAAGGTGAGAGCTTGTGACAAAAGCTTTCCCACATTCAAAGCACTTGTATGGCTTTTCTCCAGTATGAATCCTCTCGTGTTTTTTAAAGTCAGAATTGGTGATAAAACCTTTCTGGCATTCATGGCACTTGTATGGTTTTTCTCCAGTGTGAGTCCTTTTGTGGACTTTAAGCTTATAAGCTGTAATAAAAGCTTTCTCGCAATCAAGGCATTTGTACGGCTTTTCTGCAGTGTGCGTACCTTCATGAAATTTAAGCTGAGAAGTAGTCATAAAAGTTTGCGCGCATTCAGAACACTTGTGTGACTTTTCTCCAGAGTGAGTCCTCTCATGTTGATTGCGGCCAGAAGTGGTGGTAAAACCTTTGTTGCATTGATGGCACTTGTAGGGTTTTTCTCCTGTGTGAATACTTTCGTGAGTTTTAAGCTTATAATCTGTCATAAAAGCTTCCCCACATTCAAAGCACTTGTATGGCTTTTCTCCAGTGTGAGTCCTTTCGTGGATTTTAAGCTTATAAGCTGTCATAAAACCGTTCATACATTCGAAGCACTTGTACGGCTTTTCTCCAGTATGAATCCTCTCGTGTGTTTTAAGCTCAGAACTGGTGATAAAACCTTTCTTACATTCAAGGCACTTGTATGGATTTTCTCCAGTGTGAATACTTTCGTGAGTTTTAAGTTGACGCAACGTTATAAAACTTTGCTCACAATCACTGCACTTATATGGAGTTTCTCCTGTGTGAACCCTTTCGTGAATTTTAAGTTGAAAAGCTGTGTTAAAAGTTTTTCCGCATTCATCGCACTTGTAGGGTTTTTCTCCAGTGTGAGTCCTTTCGTGGATTTTAAGCTTATAAGCTGTCACAAAACCTTTCACACATTCACAGCACTTGTATGGCTTTTCTCCAGTATGAATCCTTTCGTGTTTTTTAAGGTCAGAACTGGTGATAAAACCTTTCTTACATTCAAGGCACTTGTATGGTTTTACCCCAGTGTGAATACTTTCGTGAGTTTTAATTTGACGCAACGTTATAAAACTTTGCTCACAATCACTGCACTTATATGGCTTTTCTCCAGTGTGAGTCCTTTTGTGAATTTTAAGTTGAGAAGCTGTGATAAAAGTTTTTCCGCATTCAGGGCACTTGTAGGGTGTTTCTCCAGTGTGAGTCCTTTCGTGGACTTTAAGCTCATAACCAGTCATAAAAGCTTCCCCACATTCAAAACACTTGTATGGCTTTTCTCCAGTGTGAGTCCTTTCGTGGATTTTAAGCTTATAAGCTGTCACAAAACCTTTCACACATTCATAGCACTTATATGGCTTCTCTCCAGTATGAATCCTCTCGTGTTTTTTAAGTTCAAAACTGGTGATAAAACCTTTCTTACATTCAAGGCATTTGTATGGATTTTCCCCAGTGTGAATACTTTCGTGAGTTTTAAGTTGACGCAACGTTATAAAACTTTGCTCACAATCACTGCACTTATATGGAGTTTCTCCTGTGTGAACCCTTTCGTGAATTTTAAGTTGAGAAGCTGTGATAAAAGTTTTTCCGCATTCATGGCACTTGTAGGGTTTTTCACCAGTGTGAATACTTTCGTGATTTTTAAGCTTAAAAACTGTCATAAAAGCTTCCCCACATTCAAAGCACTTGTATGGCTTTTCTCCAGTGTGAGTCGTTTCGTGAATTTTAAGTTGAGAAGCTGTGATAAAAGTTTTTCCGCATTCATGGCATTTGTAGGGTTTTTCTCCAGTGTGTTTCCTTTCGTGGATTTTAAGCTTATAAGCTGTCGTATAACCTTTCACACATTCAAAGCATTTGTATGGCTTTTCTCCAGTATGAATCGTCTCGTGCTTTTTAAGGTCAGAACTGGTCTTGTATTCAAGGCACTTGTATGGATTTTCTTCAGTGTGAATACTTTCGTGATTTTTAAGTTGACGCGACGTGATAAAACTTTGCTCACAATCACTGCACTTATATGGAGTTTCTCCTGTGTGAACCCTTTCGTGAATTTTAAGTTGAGGAGCTGTGATAAAAGTTTTTCCGCATTCGTGGCACTTGTAAGGTTTTTCTCCAGTGTGAGTCCTTTCGTGGACTTTAAGCTCATAACCAGTTCGAAAAGCTTTCCCGCATTCAACGCACTTATATAGCTTTTCTCCAGTGTGAATACTTTTATGACGTTTAAGGTTATGCAAGGTGGTAAAACTTTTCTCGCATTCACAGCACACGTATGGTTTCGCTTGCCATGATTGGTCAATAGTATTACTATTGCGAGCCCCCACATGATTTCGCGTACTCCTGGTGCATCTAAAATTTATTTCTCCAGCATCTCTCTCATCGTTGGGTTTCTCTCCGTCGGCACTGTCCTCGATATCAACTGACTTCTCTTTCTTGAAATACTCCCTGCTATTGGTCTGTTTGCATCCAGAATCCAGCGTTGTAATATTAAAGTCCTTCTTAGAGTTTATATTGTCACATTGCTCTGTAGAATATACTTTAAGTTTACCAGCTGTAATGGAAACAAATAACTGAAGCACATTTTTAAAAGCTGCGAAACCACTAACCAGCAAAACCCTCAACATTCCCCAATGCCGCTGGTCCATATTTCTCAACAACATTTTGCCGTTCCTCTACTTTTGGCTCCACCTCAGACTTCATCAACATTTCACAGTGGTTTATGTCATCAACATCATTAGCATCCTCCACGTCCTCCTCTAAGGCCACGATTTTCACCTCTGACACAGCGGAGAAGTGCATTTTTTCAGATTGGTGAATGTCATCTTCTGTAAGAAATAAGAAATAGATCTGCGGAACTTACTATAAATCACCGTATTCATTCTACTTTCGGGTGCTTTCGGTTCGAACAGGCTAAATTGGTGGCACTTTTGCTTGGAATGGAATGCCTGTGTCACTTCATTGCAGCACTTGTTACAAAGATAGTCGCCTTGCCGAGCCTGAATTCGAAATAAGGACATTCAAGTGAATCAGATGCTTTTACCATAAGACGAGAACGATTACCTGCAGTCCCAGCACACAATTTAACACATAATCCAGTTTCCCCGGGTGCCGGAGTATGTCAATCATTTCCAAATGGATGGTTTTGCAAACTAAACATGTTTCCGACATCTCTGCTGGGATGCAGGGTTCTGTCCTATCCTGTATCTCAAAACTTTTTACTTGTAGCCCAGTATGCTGTTCCCAAGAAATTTCTTGGCTAAAAAAACCTATTTATGTTGTTTTTGTTGTTGTTGTATTTAATTTGCCTCGGTCCCGGCCAACTAGCCACACGACCATGAAACGAGTTGTGAAATTGCTGAAGTGTTTCTCCGCGTTCGGACCTATTTGTTGTTTTGAGGCCAGCAGCGCCAGCAAAAAAGCCCCACCTCAGACAAAGAGAATTTATGTTCTCTCCCTTCTCTA
The DNA here is from genome assembly GCA_947538895.1 of Neoitamus cyanurus. Lineage (NCBI taxonomy): Eukaryota > Metazoa > Arthropoda > Insecta > Diptera > Asilidae > Neoitamus > Neoitamus cyanurus. The sequence goes on from OX384543.1 coordinate 38,898,800, forward strand.
ACCGATATTCGATTGCTAAGATACCTCTTGCCTCAATGAAGGATGATTCGCGCTCACACGACACCCAATAAAGCGGATAAAACACAACCAAAAACAAGAACGCACAAAACCTATTTATGCAAAATAACACGCTCAAGAATGGTCGAGGAATTTTATTTCCCTTCTGGCTGTCAAAGTGGCATGCTGTTCGCATTGAGACTCTCCTTTGCCTTTTCTAGTTCTAATTTCACAGGCAGGTGGCGCGGTTCTACCAAGCAATAAATTTAACTCAGAAATAAGGGCGAATTTTCTAATCATAACATTTGATGCATTTTAAATTTCTGCTGCTGCTGTTTATTCGTCAACATCACCTCTCTCATCCTAGTTCAAAACAACAAACAACAACAAACCTCAGTCCTTCAACACACCCTAAAAAACAATCCAGCCGCAGCCATACATATAAGATGGACCGCTCAATTTCCTGCATAGAAATACAAACTCAGCACGGAACGGCTGAATCGTGTATGAACCCTGTACATGAGCGACCACCTAATGATAGCTGCCTAGAGGAGAATAGCAACAGCGCGTATGAGGGAGAGCTAAATAAGAATTATAGCAAGCGGTGAATGGCAGCGTGTAAATAGATGTTAAAGGGGGCATAGACATTATGGAAGGAACTTCGGATAATTTTGAATTGTAAGCCCACTTCTGATTATATCTTCATGTTTACGCCTGCACTGAGCGACTATACGACCACAGCCAATTCTAACACATTAGGGAATGTGGTACGCTAAATCTGGCTTTCAGCAGTTCCGTCCTTAGCTCATATTTCCATGTTTTCCTGCCTCAAGAGTCCGTCAATTCGACAACTGCACAGCCTCAGGGAAAGGAGAGAAGATGTATAGAAATCAATTAGAAATTTGTATAGTTGGTGTCGCATTGCATAAATAGGCTGATTCCAGTTTTTTTGAATGCATAATCGCTGAATGCTGACGGCACAAAGAACAATTCAGAACAGTGAACAGAACGTTTTTTGTTTTTCAAAGTTCATTCCATTGCTTTTCGAAATCGTCAATAGACATTTCAAATTTCAAAAGAGTATAAAATGAAAGGATAGCTCTTTGAATCTTTGGCAAGCAATCATTGCCAACTTCATAAAAGCTAGGCGATAGGCCATGAAGGTCGGCACAGCATGTTTTTCAAACCAGTGAAATTATATGGTGACATTAGTTTTTGTTATATTATTGTATTTAATATTTTATTAACATGATTGTCTGAGCATCACTACTTTATCAACACTTTACTACCTTACCGACAGTCTACTGTCTGAAAGAACCCGGAGAAAAGGTTTCTATGCGGAATACCTCCCGTATCGACTATCCAGTGTATAATACATTTCAGGCCACCTCATGAATTTTAGGGGCAGAAGTACTGATAAAACCATTCTCGCATTTACATCACTTGTAGGGTTTCTCCCCAGTGCGCTTTCAAGAGCTTTAAGTTTATATAAGTAGATAAAACATTTTCAGCATTCACACGTATTGTATAGTTTTTGCTGGGACCTCTCATGTGCTTAAACCGAAGTAAGATGTTAAAACTGTCCCTGAATTCACAGTATTTTTGGCGTTTTTCGGTGATTCTTGAAGTCAGAAGTTGTGTTGAAATATTTCTGCCATTCATGAAACTTGTACGGTTTTTTTTCCAGTATGAGTACTCTCGTGAAGTTCAAGTTTATGCGAGGTGATAAAACCTTTCTCGCATTTAAAGCACTTGTGGAGTTTTTCTCGTGTCCAAACTCTCGTGATGTGCTAAAAAATTTCTCACATACATAGCATTAGTAAAAACCTTACTTACAGTGAGAATTCTTTCTTGTTTTTATAGTCAGAATTGCTGATAAATCCTTTCTTATATTCACCATCTGTTTATGGCTTTTCTCTAGTGTCAGTCTTCTCGTGTTTCTTAAAGTCAGAAGTGGTGACAAAATCTTTCTTACATTCATGGCACTTGTAGGGTTTTGCTCCAGTGAATGCTTTGGTGAGTTTAAGTAGACGGGACGAGATAAAACTTTTTTCACATTCACTGCACTTGTAAGTGGTTTCTCCAGTGTGAGTCCTCTCGTGAATTTTAAGCTGATAAGCTGTGATAAAAGTTTTTCTGCATTCATGGCACTTGTAGGGTTTTTCACCAGTGTGAATACTTTCGTGATTTTTAAGCTTAAAAACTGTCATAAAAGCTTCCCCACATTCAAAGCACTTGTATGGCTTTTCTCCAGTGTGAGTCCTTTCGTGGATTTTAAGCTTATAAGCTGTTACAAAACCTTTCACACATTCATAGCACTTATATGGCTTCTCTCCAGTATGAATCCTCTCGTGTTTTTTAAGTTCAAACCTGGTGTTAAAACCTTTCTTGCATTCAAGGCACTTGTATGGATTTTCCCCAGTGTGAATATTTTCGTGAATTTTTAGCTGAGAAGCTGTGATAAAAGTTTTTCCGCATTCGTGGCACTTGTAGGGTTTTTCTCCAGTGTGAATACTTTCGTGAGTTTTAAGCCTAAAAACTGTCATAAAAGCTTCCCCACATTCAAAGCACTTGTATGGCTTTTCTCCAGTGTGAGTCGTTTCGTGAATTTTAAGTTGAGAAGCTGTGATAAAAGTTTTTCCGCATTCATGGCATTTGTAGGGTTTTTCTCCAGTGTGTTTCCTTTCGTGGATTTTAAGCTTATAAGCTGTCGTATAACCTTTCACACATTCAAAGCATTTGTATGGCTTTTCTCCAGTATGAATCGTATCGTGCTTTTTAAGGTCAGAACTGGTCTTGTATTCAAGGCACTTGTATGGATTTTCTTCAGTGTGAATACTTTCGTGATTTTTAAGTTGACGCGACGTGATAAAACTTTGCTCACAATCACTGCACTTATATGGAGTTTCTCCTGTGTGAACCCTTTCGTGAATTTTAAGTTGAGAAGGTGTGATAAAAGTTTTTCCGCATTCATGGCACTTGTAGGGTTTTTCTCCAGTGTGAGTCCTTTCGTGGACTTTAAGCTCATAACCAGTTTTAAAAGCTTTCCCGCATTCAACGCACTTATATGGCTTTTCTCCAGTGTGAATACTTTTATGACGTTTAAGGTTATGCGAGGTGGTAAAACTTTTCTCGCATTCACAGCACACGTATGGTTTCGCTTGCCATGATTGGCCAATGGTATTACTATTTTGAGAATTCATATTATTTAGAAGAATTTTGGTACATTCAAAACTGATTTCTCTAACATCTCTCTCATCGTTGGGCTTCTCTTCAACGGTACTGTCCTCGATATCAATTGACTTCTCTCTTTTGAAGTACTCCCTGCCATTGCCCTGTTGTTTAAATCCAGAATCCAGCGTTGTAACATTAAAGCACTTCTTAGAGCTTATAGTTTCGTGTAGCCGTGTAGAATATTTTTCTCGTTTACCACCTGTAAAGGAAACAAATAACTGACTCTTTAAACACTGCTAAACTACTAACCAGCCATACCTTCAACAATCCTCTGTGCTGGAGGCCTATATTTCTGATCAGCGTCTTGATGCTCCTTTACTTTTGACTCCAAGCAAGACATCAAGTTCTCACATTGGTTTACGTCTATGGTCCCATCATTATCATCTCCCACGTCCTCCTCTAAACTCTCGCTTTTTGGCTCGATTTTCACCGCTGACACAGCGGAAAAGACTGCTTTTTCTGATTGGTCAACTTCATCTTCTGTAAGAAACATCAAATAAATGACAGAGCCCTCAGAACATGGGTACTTACTAACAACCACCTTATCCCTTCTAAGTACTTCCGGTTTGAACAGGTTAAATTGGTGGCTCTTTTGCTTGGAATCGAATGCATTTATCACATCATTGCAGCAATTTTTGCAAAGATGGTCGTCTTGCTGCGCCTATATTCGACATAAGGCAATCAAGCGAATCAGAGGCGCTTACCAAAGGCAAATTACCTGCAGTCCCAGCAAGCACTTTAAAATATAACCCAGTTTGGCTGGGTGTCGGAATATATCAATCATTTCCAAATGGATGGCTTTGCACACTAAACATATTCCCGACATTTTTGCTGACAAACTGCGACTTCACAAGTTGGTAAACGATATTCCTCAAAGCTTTTGAACCTGAAAGGCCCCACGGCTATCTCAAAGCCTTTTGGTAAAAATTCGATAAAGTGGCCTGCGCCTTGTGAAGTTGACGAATATTGATCGTACGAAATATGTCAAAAGTGATAGGAGTGCCAGATGTAGAATTTATTGGGGAAAATATGGGCGTGTTCAGATCTTTAAGCCAAGAGTGTTGTTTAGGGGGACCACTAGTGTGACCGCCTGAAAAAGGATGATTTTTGGTTTTTTTAAAAAGAAAACTACTGCATGGAATGTTTTCATGCTTTAAGGATATATTTTTGGATATATAATAATTACATGATAACTTTTTTGGACCAAAACCATGACCCTCGATTGAAAAAAAAATTTGACAAAATGGCGTAGTTTTTAAAAAAGTTTCAAATTTCGCGTGAAAATTTCATGATTTTTGGTCTGCCAAAATTACATTTTTTATTCGATCGGAAAACAGGAGGTTCATGGTATGGAGAAACATATATAAAAGAAACTGCAACAAGAATCAAATGGATCAGAAGATTTGTCTTCGTGTTATAACTACAGCAAATTTGAAAAATGAAGTTTCGAGAAAAACGCGTTTAAAGCTTAAGTTACTGATTTCATGGTTATAAATCGAGAAATATCATACCTACCTATTAATCTGCTATTCAAGGCCCATACAATGGACCTTCCTCTACTTCGAAAAACACCTGTAGAGCTCCATACCTCAAGGTTAACAATAGAAACCAGAATCCCTTTATAATGACTTTCCTGGCCGACAGAGCCCGAACTCAGGGGACCGTAAGCTAACACAACTTTCGAACCGATGAGCGGCTGCTCTTCAGATGGCTGTAACTCAAAACCTATTGTTATTTGACTATCGAAATATCAAAATTTCACACTAGTGGTCCCCGTAGTCAGATTTTACAGCATGTTACAAATATAATGATTGGCAATGATTTAAAATCCATACCGATGCATGGGTAGCGAGATATTCGCGAAAAAACCTTATTTTGAAATTTTAACCTTGAATATCGCGAAAAGGACGTAGTTTTGCGAGAAAATGCAACAGACCAATCTTGCAGACAATTAAATTCTCTACAACTTTCACAAGGACCTTATAGATGTCCGATGAATAGAAAGCGAGATATTCGCAAAAAAACTTTAACCTTGACTATCTCGAAAAGAGCGAGGTTTCGGGAAAAAATGCAACAGACCATTATTGTAGATTATTTAATTCTCTACAACTGTGGCCGGGACCTTATAGATGTCCGATGCATACAAAGCGAGATTTTTGCAAAAAACTCTGACTTTCGATACTTGGGTAGCCATATTGTGATTTTTGGTTTGGGGCACCTCAAAAAGTCTGCAAAATTTCAGCTTGAAGGGAAAAGCCAATTTTCCTGGGCTACAATGTTTTTCTGAAATAAAGTAAACGAACCCTCATAACATTAGTACGTTTTTTACACCGGGGCGCTATGTACGTATCCCACCTGTGGCTGCGATAAATTTGTATTTTATATAAATCTAGAATCTAGAGTATCTCCCTACTTCAAAAATATAAAAAAAATATCATGCATGAGAAATAATTTAATACTGAGACTGGATAAAGGTTTTATAAGCCGAAAATTAAAATATAGTGATACTTGATTACACAATAAATTTTATGGTGTTCTTCTACTGTACATTTTGCATAACAATTTACACGACATAGTTCCTGCTCGTGAGCATTCCAATTTTCTGGTAGGAAAAATGCTTCCCAGTGTTCCATCCTTGCCCCACCGGAAAAGAAGCATGCTAATCGAACGCGAATTATGTTATATAGAGGCAGGAACACACGAGCGCGGTAGCTGCCTAAGTATGAAGACATCGAAGCGGTGGCGGTGTTCTAATGGAAGTGGCGGTCGAATGCATTTCCCATCTGACCGCCACTTAATTGAACGCTGCATCGATTATCAAACGATGTCTGTATCTAATAGATGGTTAGAGCTACAGCATTCAACATAGTGCACTTGACTGCTACTGCGTAGGAGTGTTCCTTCCTTAAATCCAGTCTTTATTATCCGATGGCTTGGTGTCTAATGGGTCAACACATGCTTGCCTTTCAATAATCGCCTCATTATTATTTTTCTCCCTCCTGGTGTTGAAACCCTTACTTTCCAACCATGCACCTTTACTCGTTTGACTTCCTTTGGTTTAGGAAAGTGGCACCTTATTACTGAGCGTACTGAATTTGTAGACCATAGCCCGCCAGGGCACACGCCGATACCACACTGGCCAATGCTACTCCCTCCTAACCTATATTTTAAAAATAGATGTAATTTACTTTTCGGTAGTGATTTTCACTATTTAGTTACCTTTGTAGAACACTTTGAAAAATTCTGAACATTTTCCCACACCTCTGCCAGGAAGTCCAAATGTCATATATAAATTAACCAAGCAACAATTGAAGAAAGAGCTAAGAGGAACGGAACGTAAAAAATATCTTGAAGAATTTGAAATCGGAACAAATCGAGGTTAGCGTGGTGTAGATTACATTCAGCAACACTTGCATTGGAGCAAACGAATGGGCTTCTAATGACCATTAATGGCAAGGTTAGTGTAATTATCAGTTACACTACATTAACTCAGAATTGTTTTTTCATATTATTTTTAACATTTAGAGTAACTACTCATATTCTAGATTTCCCCACTAAATTTCCCCATATAAATGTCTTTGCTTATTGGGAATTGAATATGGATACCGCTCAGTTTGACACTTCACTTCACGCCGTAGAATGACAAGAGTAGTTTTTTGCATTTTGAATTATTTTAATGACCGGGAATTGGTTGAAATTAACCGGCAAGCGGCTCGAATTTATAAACAGGAGGAATCGGATGACGCCCCCAAGGCACCAGATCTAGAAGTTGATGGCATTAGCTTGCACTTCTTTCTCAAAGAGATATCTTCCTGGGAAAACTTTCGGAGGATTATTTTAAAAGCACGTCCCCTTCGAGGAAGAACATTTATTATTAAAGTGGTGTACCCAAAGAAAGAGGCCTTAGACTACAAATGGTAATATGGTCTCATAAAACAATACTGCCTCTACTGCTATCTTTTTCAGGAACGAAATGGTGTCTTACACGGTATGGGAGAAGGTCGAAATGGACAATTTGATCTCATGGCTGTCCACGCTAGGAGGAGGCTTCTCTGCTTTAGGAGAAACGTTCTCACGCCATGTACGTCGTCCCGTATTTTACTCTAATGACTAAACAAATGTATCTTTGCAGGCAGAGACTGCTGGTAAGATCTCTCTGAAGCAACTGCTCTTGGGGATGAAGTTAGGTGACCCTTACCTGCAGTGCCGATGTAAGCTATACTACAGCATATCTCTTATTCAAACTGGTGCACTGCGTAAAGCAAAACGTGTTATTCGTGAACAGTACGTGTTTGCTATTGCTCATAAAGAAAGTGACTCGAAACTAGTCAACATGTGTGAGGGTATTTGGCTGAAACTGCAATACTCCTATGCTCAGAGGCGAATTAAGAAACAAAACGAGATCTGTACAAAAGGAATTCCTACCTGTGATAATAAAGTAACAATTTCGTATTCTGGTTTGTCAGTAAATAGCGCAAGGGTGGGAAGTATACAATGTTTCTATTGCTGGTGTAACTCCTTCAGTCTATTTTGGTCCATACGGCGATGAAGTTAATCTAACGATTATTTTAATTTTCTGTATGCTCAAGAGGCATAAGTTCATTACTTAGGCATTTGGCTAAGATTAAAAGTAACATTGCGGTGAAAAATTTAACATCGGCGACATTATTAGATTAGACAGTTTCTTTATTAAATTTGGGCTATTGAAGTACAAAATGCATCGAACCACAACAGAGGACGAGTTTAATTCGCAAGCGTCCCCATTGGGTCCCATGCTGGAAGCACAATGGGATCCATCTCGAAAACTTGGAGCACTTCCTTTGGCACGATGCTCCTATCAACGACTATTTCAAATACAAACTCTTCGAACCATTCGTTCGACATAACCAGGTAACCTTTTTCACCGCGGTCTTCCCCCCAAGAGTTCTCTACCCTGAACTTAGTAGCCTTCTTATCCTCCTGTAAATGAAGACCTCATTAGTAAACTACTGCGAAAAACGAATGCCTGTGAGCAGGGCCTGACTAAAAGTTCAGTTTGGTTAGGCTTTCAAAATTTCTTTTTTCTTGAATTACAGTAGGGTATTCACGCTTTGTTTTATTTGCCACTGTGTCGTAGAAAAAGTTGTAAAGTAATCAGTTGCCATAGAAACAACTAATTTGTAGTTTAACATCTGATACAACGATACAATAGGAGATACAAAAAAGCGTGAATACCCTTAGTATTTTTAGCCGGTCAGCCAATCAGACCCTGCCTATAGGAAATATAACTTACATCGAGAGAAACTGCTGTGAACACCATAGCATGGGTCATCGCAGACTCACCGTACATTAACCGGTCGGCTTTGGTCAAAGTAACTTGAATGTCCGTGTCGAATACCAATTTGAAATCGTGCCTTGAAATGAAGGTAAGTGGTTATTCCGGAATTTTGGGAATACATGTCTAGTGCCTTACACTTCCAAATCCTCAATACCTTGCTTAGCAGCAAAGCGCTTGCTTACTTCGCAGCCAAACCAGACTGGTTCTCCACCTATCAAGCTTTTAGCCACCAAATCCATGAGCAGACTCACTGGTTGATTGTTGTAAAGAACTGGGCGTCCCCCAACCACATTTCCTAAGCAATCGACGGTATAAGCCTGACCGTAGTGATTTGTAGGTCGGGGATCAGTTACTAGGCACACCTAAAACAGCAACTATTAAAAATATATATATATATTGCATTGCTTTACCTTGTCCTCCACGTTAAAGTGCGGCTTTATATATTCATGGTAGAAATCCAAAGGTTTGATGGGTCCTACAGTCTTGTACGCTTTACTTTTATCGTAGTAATCCCACTTGAACGTTTCTGGTGGAATGCCAAGGCATATACCGACGATTTTATAAATCTCAGCCATTTGCTCCTTGATTTTCGCAGCTAGCCCATTATCGGAAGGATTGTTGGCATGCAAGTCTCTAAGCACTTTGGCGTATTCCCTAAGCTGGTGGAACTTTAGCAGGTCAGTTACCGCAGGATTAACACTCACCTTGCTCTTAAGTATGGCATTCATCCGCATGCTCGCTTCGCAACTGTAACTCTCCGGGAAACATTTCTTTGGCATAAGCCCGTGCTTTGTGACTAAATTGACTATCATGTCCCACTGGCCGCCATCGCACGTGGGATCCTGCAAATGTGAAATCCATGAAATGTTGGGACTTTTTATCGTGCTGCATATTTACGTTAAGCAGGAAGGAAACCAATCGTCCATCTACCGCTTCTCCTCTAGCAGTAGTTTGTGTAATGTTGTTAAGGAAGTAATTGCACCGCTCGATTTTATCCCAGTAGAACAAGTAGGCCTGGGAGAACTCGAACTCGTCCAGATTGTACTGCTTCATAAAAGGTATCCGTATGCAGTTCAAGGCGGCGAAGAGCCAGCAGCGTCCAGAGTTCTTTTGGTTGGTTATCGGCTTGCCTTCGCTTTCCACCTACAAATACATGGTCTGCTGAAAGTACTTTGAACTTGCATTGAGCTGAGACGCACCTTATGAGTGAAGACGTGATTGGCTTGCTCAAGAGCTTTCCGGGACAGGCAGACTTCGAAGGGATCCACACGTGAGCACACATTCTGCGCCAGGACATTCTTTGGTTCGCTGTAGAAACCGTCCTTCCACTTTCCTATTTGGTCAGCAGTAATCGGAGCTGCAAATGAACGGGCGCTCATGAAATCTAGGTCAGACTACCTCACGAAATAAACAAAGCAACTTGTCACCACTTTAACCTCACAAAGATAACAAAATGACTAATCAGATTTTCGAAAGATATTGCAATTTCCAGCAATGCAATTTGGAGGGTGAAATTCCGGAGCTAGCCAGGTTAAACCGCTAAGATGCATTTTAGCTACTGAACCGACTTACTTGATACCATTTTAAAGCAATCAATAAACCAAACCAAATTCGCCCAAAACTACAATTGTTCCCTCTCACGTCACAAAATCCTTTCTGACACTTTCCCAGTTTTCAATCGCGATTCGAGATGGCCACACAAAAGTTGAGTGCAACACAAGGGAACTAAGCCAAAATACACCGAAACGGCGAAGTACTGTTACGTTTTAACTGTACGTACGTCGTATCAGATGAGACAGAACGATCTTTCGATGTAAACAAACAATAACCCACTCGAATTGCACATTGCACAGGGTGGCATTAAATCTGTCGTGTGCTCGCTAATTTTCTCTTTTCGCAATTCGCGAAATTTCACTCGACAAACGGACGGAGCCGTATACTAGGAAAATGTCAAATGTCAAACTTGTCAAAACAATGTTAGGTTTTAGTTTCTGAAGAGCCGGGTGTTATGGAGATATTCAGAGATATTTCGTGAGAGTTAAGGATATTTCTAGTGTTATTTTATTAATTTTAAAATGGACGCACAAGGTACAAGTTTGTAAACTTTTCCCGCCGATACTTATATTATTTATGCCATTTCAGAGCCTTTAATCAAAAAAGCGCGCCTTTTCGACAACGAGGATGGTATGAGCTTGATTTACTATGTTTAGGGTTTCCTTCAGTCCTCTCGTAGACCTTACGTAATCTCCCATCACCGTAAAAGTACCATGGTGCAAAAATTCAGGATCTCTAAACTAGGCCAGTATAATAAAATCCTTTGCATCTGATATCCACTATAGACACCACACTTTTACCCACCATTCGACGTGTTATTTTAATAAAACTTCCACTTAGCTTAGGATATTTGTTTTTTACGGCACAATTTAGACGGATACCGTATGTATGAGAGAGCATCCTTTCCATAGTAGACAAATTTGATATGACGCGCGTGGAAATTGCACCGCAGGTAGCTTGTCCAACCTAAAAATATAAAATAAATGAATTGAAATTGGTTTTACTATAAAAAAAAGTTTTACTAATTTAAGAAATATTATTCCCCAAAATATAACTGGTCAATCCAGGACTGGGAACGTCAAGAGCTGGTATATGGATATGAGATTATGAGAAAGTTTCCATGTTACTCCACTTCTCCAACTCCAATTCAACTATGAACAAGACGTTATAATATATAGAAAAGCTGCAGCTGGTCATGCATAGTAGTCTTACAGATTCCACCTTTAGTATTAATTGTAAAACTGTAGGACGTCTATTACACGATCTATTAGTTATTTTTGATCTCATCCACAGCTGCAAGCTACCGCCGCTGATTAGCGAATGCAGGTCTAGGTGTAATTTGTTTAAGTTCTTGGCAACACGCACTATGCAAACGTGGCTTTTCATTCGCATCTGCAGAACTTCACTCGAACGCTTTGGGTAGTAAACTAAAGTATAAAGGGTTGACCCTAGTGTTCAGTTTACAATTCGACGTGGACTAGACTTAGAGTGCTGAGCATACTTTTGTTTCAATTTCCATGGTCACTCCTAAAATTTCCATGGTCTCACCCTGAAACAAAAACTAAATTGGTCCCATGTTAATAGCTTCAGTAGTTTTCGAGCTAAATCCGTTCGTACAGACAGACAGATAACAATTTTTTAACGTTAAATTCGAATTAGTAATATAATATGCAAACGAAAAAAGTATTTAAAAGCTGCAAATTCGAAAATAATAGACAAAGACTTGAATTTTATATAATGTGTATGTTAAATTGCACATATTGTACCTTGAAAGCAATTTGTAAATTAGTTGTACAGAGTGCTATAATTAAAACAATTTTACGAATTTCTTTAAGTGGCTCTTGGAATACTAACCTAATATATAATTCGAAAATAAAATCGATTTTTGATCTGAAAAAGTACTATGCTCTTTTAAATTTCGCCTCTTGCTTTGTAATAGGAATCTGTGGCTCTTTAACAAAATGACAAAAATATGGTTTTTCCACGAAAAGGCAATTTTGTCACCATTTTTACACTCTGAATAATAAGAGGAACTTTACAACATTACTCATGATTTTGGAAATATGTTTTTATTGCAAATTATAACAATTGTGACTTTAGAGACAATAAATAAAACAAGTCATCAAACAGAAAAGCTGTATAAAAACTTGTCGTCCCCTTTTGTAAGTTTTCAATCAGATGAAATCATTTAAATATGTCCCCGTATTCTTCCAAAAAATCTGATCCGTCTACCTTACCTCAAGTTAGTTCTTTTGTTTCAGACTCGTACACGCCATCAGCCTTCAATCCAAAGTACAGAGTATGTCCATATTTGGACACCATCAACCGGCCACTGCTGGACTTCGATTTCGAAAAACTTTGCTCGATCTCCCTAACACGAATAAACGTTTACGCGTGCCTAGTATGTGGGAAGTACTTTCAGGGTAGGGGCACCAATACCCATGCTTACACTCATTCTGTTTCGGAATCGCACCACGTTTTTCTCAATCTACAAACGCTAAGGTTTTACTGTCTACCTGATAACTACGAAATCATAGACTCTTCCCTTGACGATATTAAGTATGTCCTTAATCCGACTTTCACCCAGAGCGACATAAAGAATTTGGACAGTCCGTTGGTGAAGTACTCACGAACAGTGGATGGAACGCTGTACTTACCTGGAGTTGTCGGTCTGAATAACATAAAAGCAAATGATTACTGCAATGTGGTCCTTCACGCTCTCTCGCATGTGGGACCCCTACGAGATTACTTCTTGCGCGAAGAGAACTACGCAAAAATTAAAAGACCTCCGGGTGACTCTATCTTCACACTCGTTCAACGATTTGGGGAGTTGATGAGGAAAATGTGGAATCCTAGAAATTTTAAGGCTCACGTTTCACCTCACGAAATGCTACAAGCTGTAGTTCTTTGGAGCAATAAAAAATTCCAGATAACCGAGCAAGGTGATCCCATAGAGTTTTTGTCGTGGTTTCTACATACCCTGCACAGGGCAATGAAAGGAACGAAAAAACCCGACTCGTCAATAATATATAAGTCATTCCTTGGGCAAATGAAGATCTTCACCAGAAAAATTCCCCCAACTGACCTTGATGATACACAGAAGGCGCTTTTATTAGCCACAGAGGAGTACCAGGAAGGCTCCGAGCTCTCAAATTTCCTCTATTTGACTTGTGATCTGCCGCCTCCGCCACTCTTCACAGACGAGTTCCGCGAAAACATTATTCCCCAGGTTAATTTGTACCAGTTACTTGCGAAATTTAATGGCGTTACTGAAAAGGAGTACAAAACTTATAAGGACAACTTTATGAAGAGGTTTGAGATTACACAGCTGCCACATTTTATCATCCTGTACATCAAGCGCTTCACCAAGAACACTTTCTTTCTCGAAAAGAATCCCACGATAGTCAACTTTCCTATCAAGTAATATATGCGTATGTATTTTCTAGCTCATTGTTAAGTATTTTTTTTCAGGAACGTCGATTTTGGTGACATATTAACTCCGGAAAATCGTAAGATGCACAAAAGCACAAAGTACAATTTGGTAGCTAATATTGTACACGACGGTGAGCCGAAAAAAGGAACGTACCGGGTGCATATCCTCCATAAATCGAACGGTCAGTGGTACGAAATGCAAGATCTTCATGTTACAGATATCCTGCCACAGATGATCACGCTGACGGAGTCTTATATTCAGATTTATGAAAGAAGTGTAGATTAGTGGAAAATTCCAAATATACTGTCGTACTCCAGAAGATTGGTGTTCTTTGAATTTCTCCATAGAGTCTCCTGGCTGAAGGATTTTGTTTCGATGGTGTATCAGTATACAGTTAATTGTAATTTCCCTTGTAATGTATTCAGACACTTGCAAAATATAGGCAAAGAATTACAAAAAAATTGCACCCTTTTTGCAATACGCTTACCTATTTTATCATTAGTTGTCCGCTGGCCCAGGTCTTTTTCTCCCACCAAACATTTTCCTCCACATACCTGACTGTGGAATTTACAAATTTCCAAAATTGATGTGGTTCATTGGATAGAGCAGTTAAATCAATAGTGTAGATTTGAAACTTAAGAGAAGTCCATGCCAAACTATTTTTAATGCTTCTAAATTTATGCAAATGATGTCCTTTAAGAACTTTGCGTGTATATTTGTTTGCAAGTTTCACTGAGTACGTTGTACTGGCGTAGTAATGTTAATTGTTTACATCGGTCCAGTAATAAAGGGAATTATTGTTTATATTACTAAGATTTATTATATGTATACCTGAAACAGGACAAAGAGATAAATGCGACTATTATGAACTTGTTAAAAACCGTTGTCAAGTAAAACGTGTTTAATAGACTAACAACTGTTTGTTCGATTTCACTTGAAATAGCAATATCGATGCAACTTGTATTTGTAAATTTAAAAATAGCATATTGTAACCCATCAAACAAGCATTTATTGCAACCAACGAGGTATATGATTGAACAATAGTAAACAGCGTTATTGTCTCTTACAACAGCATTGTAAGGGAACGGGCGTTGAAATATCAACAGCTTTTACTCTTCATAAGATCGAAATGTAAATGGGAGACGTCGGCTAGCCTACGAAGTGTTGAAACGGCAATACTCTGCGATATGTTGGTACCAAATAACATTACTTTAAGTATCGCTTCATTTGCTTATTCTGTGAGTTCATGGACATCTCAGCACTTTCAGCTTTACTAATCAAAGTATCAAGCTTATCTAGATGGGAAGTCATCTTCGTTTGAATGTCCAAAGAAGCGTGCTTTACAAATTGTGCATCAGATTGTTTCTCGGCGTTCTCCATTGTCTCGAGGTTAAATAGAGCATCGTTAATATCCGCCTTCTTTTCCTCGGAAGTTTCTTTACATTTCAAGTTGCTCTCCTCATCCATGGACTGCGACTTAAAGATATTCGTAAGACTGCTGCAAGCCGATGTCTGAAAGGAACTCTTAACGATATGTAAGTTTATACGACGAAATCCATACCTTAAATAAGTTCAATTTCTTCTGAGTTCGTGAGAGAATGCTGTTGAGCTCGTCAAGTTTACCTCCTGAATTGTTCAAAGCATCGTCCGCAGTTTCCAAATCCTTAAATGTTTAAAGCTGTTCTTAAAGAATATAACTGGATTGACGTGATTCTACCTGCGCCTGCAGCGCGCTGAGCTCTTCCTGTTCAGCCTTAAGTTTTTCAGCTTGTTCCAGTTCGAATTTTTCTTTGTCGGGTCTTTCCAATCCAAGGAGTTCAGCTCTCATGCATTCATATTCGTAAGTGCCTTCTGCCATTGCGATATTATTCAACGAGAACGTAAAGTCACTAGTCTTCGTATTGATTTTTATCCAAGTTCGATGAAATCGGTGAAAACTTTCTTGTTAACTCTTTTGCATTATTTAATTCGGTGAAAAAGGGTTCAATAATTTTTAGAACCTTATCACAGTTAAATAGTACCACAGAAGTCTACGACGAAGTTACAGAAAAGAATAGTTAATTTACTCGACTGTATACATTGTGGATTCTGTGGACCCTGGTGAGCTTCCAAACTGCATGGTAATGCTTCAGCACAAAAGCACCGAGTGATTTTTATCGAGAATGATATTCGATATTTGGACCGTTCATCATGAAAGTGGTGTTAGTCCATTTTAGTAGAGAACTAGCAGTTACCCGGTCTTGTCTGGGGTTTTCCGTATTTGTAAATTGAAACTGTTTTATACCCGGGCACTTTTTTTTTTAATTTCTGCCGTGGGAACCCAGAAGATTCCCGGAGTAAAAAGTAGCCTTAATCGTGCCCGACAAAGTCATCTACCTTGTAGTGGAAATCCCGTTGAAATCGTTTCGGACAAACAGACGGACAACAATTTTAAAAACCTTTTCTTGGTTTTTGGTATCATCGAAGTAAACATATTAACTTATACAAAGGCAGTTATTTAACACTAGATTGCCCGATGGAGTCATATTATTATTGCACATATCTTACTATGTAGTTCTGTTGAAATTCGTGTACATTGTATTTATGGGTCCGGTCTAGCACCAGATGATGGCTTGTTCAGTCGTAAGGACACAACGACAGAGGAAATGAATGGTCGAGATTGTCTACACCATCTAGCGGAAGGAACTTGCAGAGAAAAGTATAAACATATAAACAAATATAAACATTTTGAATTTAATAATTTTGATGCCAGATTCGAAATCAGTGTTGATTTTCAAGGCATTCCCTTGAAGTTTATAATTAATTTATAATATATATAATTTTCGGTAGCCATCTTAGGGGCCATTCAAGTATTACGTAAGCACTTTTTTGTTGATTTTGGATCCCCTCAAAATAAGAATTTCGTCTACATGGAATTAATAAAACAGGTACCTCAATCCATTCCTGACTACGATGAAGAAGTTGACGTCACGCAAAAATACTTATGGCTATGTAGACGACACAGCCCACCCATATTATACGACTTAATAGGTAACACGAAAACAAACCACCAAAAGCATAAAAAGGCCCACATACATCTTGACCAACACGTTTTGCGTTATTTTATTAAAAATGATTAGAAAAATTACAATAAAAGGCACAATAAAATTTCAATAAATAGTTTCAACGAAATATGCAACGATACAATTGAAGCTGTTGGCCAGAACGTCAAGCCAAGCTTTGCGCAGATAGTCTGGAAGAATCCTGTTACTCGGATAAGCAGATGCATTTAGGTATATTAGAATGGGTTCACTGCAGCCAATCCTACGCGTCCACTATTCCTTGGGAGCGCAGGACGGGCTTCTGCATAGCTGTGACGATATCCCTTCGCCAGGTTGGATAAACTTTTAGAATTGGTGATTCCAACATATGCATCATCAGGTCGCTTATCAGCCTTCCTGTAATCACAACGTATCCCCCTCGAATCTCTGCTGCTTACACATTGCTCTTCATCGCTCCAGTTTTCATGCGAAGGCTCCAATTCGTTGTGCTCTAATGAGTTCCTTCGGTGATATTCCTTTGCATTGTGCACTTTTGGCGGCCTATGCTCTGCAGCTAATCTCATTTTCTCCATGGCTCTGAACTTTTCCTTGGCATCCTGAAATCGTTCCTTCGGAGAAGTGTTTGAGGAATCGGGCGAAGAGCTATGCGGCTGGCGTTTAGTGATGAAGTGAGTATTGGCTTCGTATCGCTCCACTTCGCCTTTTTCAGGGGCAAGATACGCGTTTCGTACATTACGCGGGATCATCTGACTTTCGTAATCGTGCCTGCCTTGATCACTGTCGAAAGACTTATACCTAATCACTGGGGATTTGATCATTTTTTCTATACTTTCACGGTATGGTAGGGTTTCGGAGTTTTTGTAAGGGTTCTTTTCGTTGTATTTGAAATTATTGTCCTTCCCTGTTGGCACTTTGTAACAGTCGAGAGGCGTTGGGTGAAGTTTTTCCGGGGAAAAATGATAGCGCCTTTGAGCCTTCGAGGGCGGATCCAAGAGCTCTTCATCTTCTCCAAATTTACTGTTGTCATATTTTTGAGGAATCCTTGCTCTACCCCTGCGACTATACACTTCTTGATACTTTTGCTTGTCGGTTAAATTTTCATGCTGCTGAATGTCTTCATCTTCTGATTCAAAATCGTAGTCGTAACGGTCATATTGTCGCTGTTGCAGCGAAAGCTTATTATGAAAGGACTTTTCAAGTTTGTCAACTTTGTTGTGATCTACCTCATCGGGATATTTAGAAAACTTTCTGTTGTGCTGGACGGTATTATTTTCTTTGCGCCCCATTTGTGCATCATCCATCTCAGGCAGCCCTTCCTCACCGTAATGCTTGTCAATTAGGACTCTTTTAAACTTTGAGTCATAATTTGGTGGCCGCATAATTATGGGACGAATTTCGTCCTCAGCAGACCACATTTGTGGGTTACAGTAATTGTCTTTGCTCCTATTCGCTGGGCGGGGATGGGGATAATCGCGAACAGGGAGGTCCCTCAAATAGTGTTCATCGTATCGTCGTTTGTCAACGGCCGCATCCATTTGGTTCGATTTAAGGGCTACAATAGGGTTCTCTCCTTCGTTAAGCCAGTTTTCCTCCTCTAAAAATTAAATTAGTTACTAATGTTCTTCCACAAATAGTAGAGAAAATTATTTTTATACCACTTGAGCTGTGATCGTCTTGCCGTTCGGGACTAGGTGCAAGATCTGATCCAATTCCGGAAGATCCTCTCGAAGAGACTTGCTTTGCTGAATTCGTTTTTGCACCTACGATTAAACTATTCCGACATCTTCTCAACTCTATAGCTGCTAAGTTTCCCTTAGACCGATGAACAGTATCGTAGTCCCTTGGAGGTAGCAACAGTGGAGGCCCATTGCCGTTTAGTTTTGCCCTGAGCTCTGCAGCTAGTGAATCAAACAGATCACCTCTCTGCTTATGAATTGGAGACATCGGGGAAGAAGAAATATTTTCTTCACTGCATTCGGATTCTCGTGTGCTAGTACCAGTGTCACTGCCCAAAGATGATTCAAAACGTTTTGGGGATGACTCTGCACGCCGTGGGAATCGTTTTTGTTCTGTCGCGCCAGAGCTAACCGTATTTTGCGCTATTCCTAGCCTGAAAGTGTAAACAAATAATTTCAATAATGTTGACGTAAGTAAATTTTCTATAGAAAATTAATTTTATTACATGTACAAATTTTGGGTTTAATACGATTGTTTTCCTTCTGATCGTAATTGCAATTTAAATTAGGAATGAATGAATTTCGGACGACGTCGGCCGATGCCAGTTAACTGACCGTCATTACCCCTAAAGTTTGTTTCATCACAAATGGCGAAAAATCGTAAAAGAACAATTGCCAAAGGCAGTTCCAAGTGACTAAGTGAATACTCATAATTATATGAAAACATTCTGGTGGGCCATATTTTGTTAGCATGTAAGAAAGCACAAACAAAAACAAAAATTTGTACTGGGTATCCTTAGTTACCAACTACGGCTGAAACTAACAACGATAATTACCGTAAGCCATAGGTACTCTGCAGTAAAAAGGTTAAGCGTTGATTATTGCAAAAAATCATAAAAGCGAAGTCGACTCATTATTTTCGGAATAAAAAGTTATCAGACAATCCGTGCACCCTGGGAGGAATATAAATGACTATTTCTGGCCAGTCAATTACGTAAAAACCTTTAAGAGTCCTTGTAACGAGCTGAGCTTAGAAAGATATTATCGCTCATTAGCATGTCTTTCATTTGCGGTAACAGTAAGACCTATGATGAACAGAGTGGCACACAGCACCACACCAATTGATTAAGATCGTTGGCATGGAAAGCATCTGTAAATGCCATCATCTGCGCTGGTGCTCTTCATCGTGAATATCTTGAATTACATCACACCTAAGGAATGTCGTTTCAGATAATGGAACGAGGGAGTGTATATTTTCCGGGGCTTACTGCGGGGCTCTTACTTTCACTTTTTATTTGAGTCTTGCCTTATTACAGTCCGAGAAGTTATGTGCTGCAACCGTACAAACCTTGATTCTAGTTCTGCAAATCGCTTCTGGTTTTCAGGTCGGTTAACCAATATTTGAAGTTGCTGGTGTAGAGCCTCGGCCGTTGTTTCCGAGTCGCACCTATAGGCGTGAACATGAAGTGGACATTTTGTTGCAGGGTTGTATAACAAAAGCACACATGCGACGATGTCGTCGATTTGAACAGAACTTGTTATGGCACTATGAGGGATGAAGTGTTTCGATTGACCCTGAAATAGAATCTACAGTAAAGGGTATGCAATATTTTCATGAATCCTTACCTGCAATATTTTGATTCCTTTGTGGGATACCTGTAAAGTTACTTTCAGGGGCTCTTGACTACGTGATCTCTCTATTAGGTAAGGCACTATTGGATTTATAATCCTAGGACCACGAAGACCCCTGGCTTCTTCCGCGCCCAAAAACCACACGTAGTAAGAAGCCTTCTGCACGTCACGACGAAGTCGTAGAGCCATCTTCACCCTCTGCTTCTTACATCTGGAAGATGGGGAAAAGCATAAGATATAAATAAAAATGATGATTATAATTTCGGTATTAAGGAAATCATAACGCGCGCTAATTTCAAGGGAAAAGAGTGATACTCATCCAAAGTTTATGCTCAGTGACCTAAAAATAGCGAATTGGGGTCATATGGTATACGTATATATTGTGGAATTTTCGGCTACTTTCATTTCTTCTTTGGGTTATGAAAAGTATGCATACGCCTCATTTAAGTATTCTGTAAAATGTTTGTGTGAATTTTATAACGCCGCATACAAAATATATCAAATGTTCATACGATTGACATTTTAAATGTATGTGATAAAGATTCTGCCGATACCTCTTCAACCAAAGAATCTATATTATATTCAATTCCAATTAACTGTCATAACGAGACAAAGGCGAAGATGAAGACTAGGATTCGGACAGGCCCTTAATGTCGTCAGCAAACAAGCTAAGTTATTGTAACAAATAAAGCGAAGACAATTACCTATTTGAATTCGTTTGCTTAGCATGTAATTTGAATCAACTTTTGCAAATAAATGGATTTTGAAGTGACCCTTATTGCCAGGCAACTTGGCTGTTCAAAGTGTTCCATTAAAAAGTTGCTTATGAACTCTTCTAAGTACTTCAATTAAATTTAAGTACTTTGCTAACTTCACCCAAATGTATCTGACGAAGTCAACCCAACCCTTGACTCGCTCATCAAGCTAAGCCAGGCTTATCTGTTACACTGCGTTGCTAAGCTCAGTGGCACAGACATGAATTCGAACAGAGTTTAGATCTGTGTGATGTCATAAACTGTCATAACTCATAACAAGACGAAGATGACGTCTTTTAGCGATCACATTAATGCTATTATTAAGAAAGCTAATGCGACCTCATCCTAATGCGTGGAAGGTGGTCTGAGTAATTCGATGATCCCTACATCTCTCGTTTCCTATTTTGCATATTTTTTATTAAGCCCATACTTGAATATGTTACGTTAGTCCTTTCTGTGCGGTCCACAATAAATGCATCGAGACCGTTCAAAGTATGTTTTTACGATTTGATCTACGTAACCTTCCTTGGGACAATAAACTTACAGTGCCTCCATACTAATTGGCCTAAACTTATTTCGCTCGAAAGCCACGGAAATAACGCCAGAATTGTTCTAGCAATCGATCGTTTGCAGGGTTTTATTGACGCCCTTCAATTATTGTGCAAGTTAAACATTTCTGCTCTGGTGCGCTTCTTGAGGCTGCATTACATCTTCCACCTGGAACATCAACGCACCAATTATGTACTCGTATAGTTTTAATGATTCAATGTCGTGCCTGTCCCCCCTTCTTTATTCATCCTATAGTTCTCTTGACTTTCATTTATCAAGATCAAGAGGCCAGGTACATATAAGGTCGGCTTCGTTAACAGTTTGTGATAGTTTAACTTTCAGAAATGCAATTTTTATTATTTTATGTAATCGGATAAAATTGATGATTTCGTATGAAATAAATTAAATTAGTGTGTTCATAAAAACATTGAACTTTTACGGGCATTGATTTCTTCCGTGGAAACTTACTAGTGAAATTTCATTTATATACATTTTTTATATGCTGTACATATTTAGCTACAGCTGTAATGCGGCCAATTTATTTTATTTGAATTTTTATTCATTGGGCCAAGTAAACATGACCACTAGATTTTCATATGCGCATTCGCTCAGACGCAGCCCATATGAAATATGTATATGAAGATACGTGGTAGCCCGCCGTGCAAGCATTCCTGTTGCAGATTTGAATGGTTTACCCGGTGCGTCTGTGCGTACCTACTACTAGCAATTTTGAATATTTTTACTCGAAACGCGTGCGCATTATGCATTATAAAGCTCTATACCAAAAAAATGCACTTATCAGGAGGTGAAATTGTTGAGCAGCTCCAAACACCAAAAACGATATTTTTGGCTTTCAGGGAAGTTAAGAAAGGATAATAGTTTTGTATATTTTGCGTTAGTGTTGTTAACCTAATTTAGATCAAGTAGGTATGTAAGTTAATTGAAAGTGGTCGCCCGTTCAAAAATGTGAGGCAGTTATTTTGAGCCAACTTTATGGGAGTGAATTGATCTGTCGTTGTAGAGGTTCCTTGTTTGGCTTCTTCGGAAAAAAAGAGCCTGATAATCCACTAGCCACTTTCAGATGATAAAATTGATTAGCGGAGTGGTGAAAGAGAGTTGTTTTAATTGACCTTCAGATATTTTTAGAAATTACTTTACCACACGTATCTGGCATTTATGTACCCCCACAGCATGAAGTTGAGTCTGGTGCACGCCATGCAGTTCTTGCAATAGTGAAATTGCTGCTACCAAGATAGGCCTATTATCTGGCCTGAAAGCATACTATTTAGTGCGGCAAAATGTTCATCGAGGTCGTCATGCCAGTGGCACCGAGCCAAAGCTACACGTCTTGTCTGCTCGTTCTTGATATATCAACCTGCGGTGTGGCGTCGTGCACCTTACAGGTAGTCAGCATTTCAAATGTGTGCGTGCTTGAGTACGCAAAACCGGTCTTTAATCGTGATACTATTCTGCGCGGCACAAAAGCATTAAACCGACGGCGGAGTATTGGAAACTGATACGCTAGATGACACCGGGATGAATTTAAACTAAGATATTTAGGGCATGCTGTCCGGCGAGAAGAGCACCTCCACGTATGCGTCGGAAGAAGAAGCGTTATGGGCTCAGAACTATTTAAATCGTATGGACCAACGGTAACTGCATAGACACATAATTTAAATTGGGAATTCTATAAAAAAATGTTCGAAAAAAATTGGGATACTCATTAAACGAAAGACGGAATTATGCACCCGTTTAACACGCATCCTCCGTGAAGCATCGCTTCCAAATTTAAAACCCGTCTGTGCACTCGCAGCAAATCTTGAATGCGCAACTTCATTGAAATTTCTCCAAATCGCTGGTATGGTGAGATCGGTATTTGGTGGAAATCATGGGAGAAATTGCGAAGTTAACAAGTGCCGAGCTTGGTATTCAGGTCATATGTTTTCGAGTGTGAGCGAACTGAGAAGCCGTCGATCGCTATTTCGTGTATGCCGCGGAAATGTTTAATTTGAAAGGCGTCAGGGGATTCAAATGTAAGCCTCCCGTACTTACTCTTACTTTTAGCACTACAAATAACTTTCCTTGATACTTGCGGTGGACATACATACATATTTAAAATGTTAAAGGAAAGTAATTGCTGTCCTTGGTAAAAGGATGACGTATAAAGGTAAGTATCAAAGATCAGAGAAACGACGATTTCTATCTAATACGAGTAGATAATACCGGATGCGCACTGTGACTTTAAGCACTGCTACTAAAAATTTATCTATATCTAATATTTGTGATTCTATGGGTCTCCGCACACTGGCTGCCGCAAGTAGTCAACCGCATCGTATAAGATTACATTACCGCGATTAGTTGGTCGCTCTAACGATGGCAGTGCACCAACGGGGTTAAGAATACAATGCCGGACAGTTTTGCATGATGGGATTTTTTTAAATGTGTAAATTTGGAGATATGCATAAATATTTATGTGAAATTCATCAACAATCTGATTATGTCAATAGAGAATTAAAAAAATGCACACCGAAAATCACAATCTTTAATGAAGCAGACCTCTAGATAATTAGTGCGGTGCATGATATATTAAAGGGAAGGATAAACCTATAAAATAATAAAAAAGTTAAAAATTAAAATTTATATCGGCTGTTTAATCAAAGGTCCAGATTTTTGGCAATTTTTCAAGAGTTTTGACCCCAAAAAAAATTATTTATTAACCCGATATCTTTAAAGTTTTAGGCACATCCTTCCGATAGCACTATAAAGAGAAACCTCTGAATGTCTCAGCCTAATCGGTCAATAACTTTTTGAGTTACAGAGCTAGCAGTTTTTGAAAACACAGTTTCGAGATAATCGCGTTCAAAGTTTGCATTGAAACTTTTGTTGGCATTCTGGGTATGGCCACCCAAGTATCTTTCCAGTAAATATTCTCTGGACAAATCTTCGTAAATTGGTAGAAGATGTTGTTTTATATCGTCGCCAAGTAAGAGAGCAAATTATGAGACAAAAGAATACACAAACGTACTGTGAAAAGAAAAGGCATTGCTCCGACCCAAGCTCTCCGACTACCTGGTTAATGACAGTATGCGGGCTCTGACGTTTTTCCCAATAACTCCATTAATATTCAATATTTCGATTTGTCCTTTTGACAGTATATTGTTAACATATTATATATTCGAATTATGTAAAAAAAAAAATTCGATTTTCTGAAAATTCTAAAGGTATCTGCCCCCTTAAATGGAAGAATATTCTTCAAAGGCTGCGCAGGCGTGTTGAAATTAACCCCTTGGATAATATCAACATGTGGAAGATGTGATACTCTTTTTGGGCCTAGAATGGAACTCATATATCAGAGACGTGTTACACTTTACGACTCAAAGTGCGAATTACGTATCAGAGACATAGTTTTCATTCCAGGTCCAGAAAGAATGACGACTGCCTCCCACATGAACTTATTTGGCATTAGCTGTGTTTGTGTTGATTGTTCGCCAGGCCCGTTCCGAGGTAAAACCAGGATGGTCAGGAACAGCGTTTAATATCGGGTCCGGGCATAGGTCAACTTGTGTAGAGGAGACGTAGGTGTCGCGGCGTCGGTGGAAAGCACCAAATCGAGAAGTCGCTGACGAGAATTAGGTAGGCACGCCACTAATCTGGTAAAGGCCAAGGTTGCTTACATTGTCCATCAACAGCACCGTCTTGCATTAGTTGCCGTTAAGAAGGCAGCATCCTCGGAATATTCCCAGTTCAGGAGTGGAAGATTGAAATCCCCCAGCAGAAGAACCTCATCTTTATGCGAGTATTCGTTGAATACACTGTTGAGATTATTAATTAAGCCCTGGTAGACTGTCATCGAGCTGTCGGGGGGAATATAGGCCGGGAAGATGTATATAAATTTTTCGTTCAATTCAAGTTGTAAGATACGTGAAGTAAAACAGAAAGAAGCATTTGAATTTTGTTGTATTCTATTCTTTTTTTTTTAAATGAAAATATTACTTTCGAATAACCGCCCGCAAATATAGAGTGAACTGTTAATTTAACTCACTTGTTTGAATTAACTAATCTCAATCTCGCTCATACTTTTAAATCTATTGACATCTTTAGTCAACCAGCATGTGCTAGCCAATGGTAACTAAAATCGACGAGTAAAATTTCTATACCACTCTAAAGTATCGCAAGTAAAAATCCACTTTTCTTGGAATAAATAACTTATCACACTGTATCTTGTTTTGCTGTTTCTTGGTAACAAGCAAGTAAAGAAAAGACAAAACCACAATCAATTATAGGTAAATATCTAAAGCAATGTAAAATTTTGTATTCCTCAAATATAGTCTGATAAAGCCACAAAACGTAAAAAAATGTTCCTTTGTTGAAATACGCATGTCGTTAATAATGGTTTGAACAATTTAAAATTCAAATGTTATGGAACTGTTTTAATCTCTGAAGCAGGGTGAGAGATTACGAAAACACACCAGAGAAATTTCACAGACTGCATGGCCTTGTTAGTTGCCCAAAATTTGAAGATTATTGTCAAGGTTATAATGATATATTTTGGCTTGGATGAGCAGCACCTTGAAAATCGTCAAGATATATCTGTATAAGCCCACGTAGATACATTTAAACCCAAATTTAGTCACAGTCCTTCCACCATCTTACGCAATTTGTGGTAATTTATAGAGCATATAACCCATTTGTGCTTCACATTGTGATTTGTGAACCGAAATATTGTATATGTTACATACATATGTATAAAGCAATGTATGCTTATGTATTCATGAATTTTTTTTAATAACAGTAGTTGAAGCATAATGGAGGGTGTCGTTAATGCCGCAAAACGGGCCTCATAAGCATATCGTTATCAATTGTGCCCTATTGACTTAATATTGTTTTTTTTACAATTCTTCACACACAACTTTTTACATTTATTTTTTTTTATTGAAAAATCAGCAACGACTTTCTTTCGCATCGCATAGTGGGCAGTCGGGTATCTTTGGGATTTTTATGTAGGTATCGGATGATATTGTATTTTGAGTCTCAAACTCATTTTTAAAGATATAAATAGTAAAAAGCGCATCTGTGCGACTTTACTCCAATGATCAGCACTTTCTCATAGCAGTCAAATTAATGGTAAGATTTGAATTACTTACTTCTATCCATTAGCGGTTTAGGGTCATTAAAGTAAATTATGATGCTTTAGGACTTTAGCGCCATACACTGCGCACAGCAGCAGTTGATCGTCGACAGTTGCTCGCTATCTAAAAAATTACTCAAGGCAAAACTTGCGTTCACTTTACTTCCAGTGTGTTGGAGACAGTGTGAATTTTCAAAACAGCTTTACCCAACAGGCATTGTGAAATGCTTCAGCAATTTAGTTGTTCTGTTACTGACTGGCGTACCACCTTTGTTTTGAAAAACCTCCAGTCCCAGTTCGCACAGAGAAAGAGCAGTTAAATCCTAGGCGCAGTGCTCTCGGTACCATTTTCGTCGTTGTTATTGCACTCGAAGATAATATCTTCCGGATCAAAAAAATTATAAAATTAACTCTATGCAAGTATGTGTGTGATGTAGATAGTACAGCCTTATTAATTACATATGATTAATATTAATTTGACTGAATCCGTAGTCTTCATGAAATTTTTTAATCAGATTGCATCGGCTTATCTTCATGACAAGAAATGCTGTAGGAAAACAAGATTTCGGTGGTATCCGACATCACGCCTAAAAATTATGGAATACTGACAAACTTTTTTATGGCCAGATTTGGATAGAAAGGACGTAACTGATACGTGGTTTCAACAAGATGACGCTACCTGCCACACTGCAAGCGAGAACCAAGTTCCCAGGTCATATTATTTATCGTTTTGGAGACTGAAACTGACTGCTGCTGAGAAGTTGTAATTTACCCTGTTTGGAATTCTTCCTCTGCGGTTTTTGATCTTTTGACCACCCTTGTCTTACTTATGTACATATGTATGTATACGCTTTAAAGAGGTTAGAAATGTAGATGACTTGCCAAGGGGACGATAAACTTATGTGACGACGGATCTTTCGATTTTATGGGCAGCGTCCCCAGTTAACAAAATATGAAATATCGCACAAGTATACCATATACAAAACCCTCTTTTGCCGGAAAGTATACAGAAAAGCGACTAGCGCACGCAAGAATTTGAATCGGAATTGACAAACCTTGACTTTCGCAGATGAAGCTTCATTTTGGCGATTGATCTCCTCTTAAAAAAAGTGGCGGCTCTACGTTAGGGACTAGTGGGACTTAGCCCCACCAAAGTTTTGTAGATTAATACTTAGCCAAGCAGCGCCCGCACTGCAATGCTAGGGTCTACAAATTTTTAGCCCACCAGTCCAGCTCAGTCACTGCTGACTACTAGGAAAATGCGATTATGTTCTCCCTGCATTTATTTAGTTAAGATGAAGACAACAGGGGTCTTGCGATGTGAGTCTTCCTACTTTCTGTTCTTCCAAATTTTACTGCAGTTCTCTTACGAACCGGATTCCATGTAAAGGGACTGTCTGTCTGTAAGCTGTAATTCATTCAAATAATCCCGAAAAGGAAAAATATTAAATATGTGTGCGGTGGAATGCATGTTTCTTGTTTATTCAGAGTTTGATTGCAGTATAGGTGTGTCCTGGCTGCACTCCAGGCTCCTGGGGCTATTTACCCTACAGGTAGCAAGCGAGAGAAAAATTTTTGTTTATTTGGCGGGGTTGGTCGACGGCCGTTGAGGGATGGTGGATTGGCAGTGGAATGGAATCAGGTCTGCTGCTTTTGTATTAAATGCAGAATTGGCTCTGGCTATGGGAAAGGCAGTTGTAGTGTTGGATTTGACTTCGGGAATCTACAGAAGCGCTTCCTGCAGAGTTAGCTATTAAGGATTACCCCATGCGCAATATAAAGATATATTTACGTCCGACGTCCGGCAATTGTATTTTTATCTACTCAGTGCGGCCAGAGCGATAATACCATTGTTAATGACAATTTTTAAAATATACTTATATTTTTGGTGACGGCACGACCCAGTGCATATTACAAGAGGACAATGACCCGAAGTATCAAAGTTGTCTGTGTTCACAATGGAAGGTCCAAAATGGGGTCACAACGATAATTTGGATAGATACGATATCAACGCGACTATGATTGGGCAGACACAAGAATATGGAGAAAGGTTAATGGAGAGCATGGGTAGAAGGTTTTAGGCAATACTTGATAATGGAGTCGGCTAAATCGACCATTAAATAATTGCGCAATAGCTTAAGTAAACTGTTTTAAAATCCAAACATTTTTTCTCCTATCTAGTTAAGATTTCAAACGCTGCCGTATACTCTTTTGTGGAGCAGACTGTTTTTATGATGGTTTAATAAAATTAATGATTTCTTTGTTCATCATTGCTTTCTATTTTGTGTTTAACCATAACTCTTTGTATACGAGATAAAGAAAAAAAACACGTCACATCAATTCGATTTTATCTTCTTTTTCTACTAAGAGTGAAAAAATTGATTGGAAAACACTATAAAAGTATGTCTATTGTACTCCGTATTAATTCAATAATTTAATGTCATTGTTCAAAGTTTCTAGAATATGTATACCAATACGTGAATGATTAAATTGTTTGCAAATAAAGTTAGCGATCGAGAACAACGCCCCATACGAATATCGGTAAAGCGTCGCATTGTTGGACCTCCTTGTATTACATAATCAGTGAATGCGGAATTAAGAAGATGATGACATAAGAAGTTTTTACATTTTTACCTGAGTTCAAGGACGTCTACTCAATAATTCAAATTTGCTTGACGGTTTTTTTCTAGGAATTTCAATACGACATTTGTTTCGAAATTACCCAAAGCGTAAGAATAATTATTTTTATTATTAAATTTTGTATCTGTTTTAAATTAAGTTTGGCTTTGTTATCTCAATCGAATTGTCGTAATTTTAGAGTCTTCACTCACCTCTCTACCTCTAATACTTTTAAAGTCAGTAAGGCTTTTCTCAAACCTCTTTAAAAAACAACCCACGGCTCAAATTAAGTGCACTTGTTAGAATATGCCTAAGACATCGAAATAAAGGTCTCTCCAAAAATCCAGCTGTTTCGTAGTCAAAGTCTTATTTTACTGAGCTAATATGGAAATGTTGTTTTGAATTCTTCGCTATGTATGTTAACTATGGTTTAAAACTAAAACACATTAATCGACTAGAAGAGCTGTAAAAGAACATTCAAAAATGTGGCACCTTTTACAAGATTTCAAACAGATTAATAACATCAATATGCAAAAAATGTTTTTTCGTATAAGAAACTCTGGTGTGCTATTTACTATTACTATTATTTATTTATATATGCACACGATTGAATATGTATAATGAAATCCACATTGGGGGAAAATTTACGACAGTTCTCTGTATGTATAACGGTAGGCTCTTAAAAAAAAGAAGACGTAAAAGTTTATTTACAATCTACGGAATACTTAAACAAGAGTTTTACTCGCGCTTGTTGCTTGTAATTTTATCAAAAATTGTGTAATTTATTCATGGAATAAAGAAGCGAAATTCCCTCAAATATTCTTTGACTAACGTAAAGTGCACACACCCCACACCTACTTTGAAAGGCTACTAAAAGTGTACTAATTGGTTTAACAACTTGGGACTTCGCTCTGTAGGTAGGGAAAGGATGTGCGCCATAGAGCCAGGTGACCTTCTCCTAACTGGGGTAAAAAAAACATCGATATTTTTTTTCACGGAAAAATGTTCCTTAATATGTCTAGAATCATGTCCTAAAATTTTACGAAAAACAAAAATATGGTTTTCGAGTTATAGTGCTATATATTGTGAGAGAAAAAACGGTGACGCAGCTGTCGCCCGAGCACGCTGTTTGGGACGCCGCCGGAAGAAATTCAATTCAGTTATATTTTACTTGGCCACTTGAACGTATCGATAGTTTACTCTAGATATTTCGAGAAAATACCAAAAACTCAAAAAAAAAAATTCTGTGGAAACCGGCACACGGCACTTTCAGCCGGTGAAATCGATATAAAATCAAACGCATTTTTCTCGACTTCATTTTTTCAATCGTAATTCCACGATATCTCTTGAACCGCTCCACCGATTTCCATAAACCTGGGTTCATTTTGTTCAATTCAATTGTGCACAAATCTAACTAGGATATAAGACAAAACCCAAGTAGTGTTTTTTTACAGCACTTTATGTAAAAAAATTTTCCAAAAATTCTCGATTTTTTACTTCAAATGGCCACCATTTTTTTTCTAATCGACCGATTGCTTAGAAGCTAGTTAGATCTATAGATTTTTATGTCTAAATGAAGTTGTTTTTTGATTTTTTGTTTTAAATGATTGGACGCGCCGCAATAACGGAATTACGGAAAAAGGCCGATTTTTTTTGACGCCCTCTGGCGGCGACGGGTGATCGAAAAATGAAAAAATTAAAAAACAATTTCTAGTTTTTGTTGAAGACTTCCAAACAAAAAAAGAATCAAGGTAATATGTTGTTTTGTTTTCTTGTAAAAAAATCCCAAACTTTTGCTTTTTTTTTAATTCAGTTAGGAGAAGGTCACGAGCGAATCGGAAAATGCTTTTATTATCGAGTATAAAATCTTATCGAGTTAAAAACTTATCGAAGGATTGAAAAGCAACAAATATGTAGTAGGTATATCGAAATTGAATCGCCATTATAGCACCACTGTAAGCTAGTGAACCGATGGTTATGATTTACTATTTACTTAGGTTTCCTCGATACGACAATGCGCAAAAAATGGAAAAGAATTGATTAATTTTTACAATGAGCCAAGCAAAATATTTCTCTCTTACTTTGGGCAATTATGCCAATTTACGAGTATACTCAGGCCTGCACAATGCAAAAGGGTAAGATCGCATGGTGTTCGACGACGCCAAGGCGTAAGCAATGTAACATAATTAGCAAGTAAAATGTTTAATTATAGAAAAACGAAAGGGTATTTTATGCATTTACTTAGTTATTAGGGCTCCGTACGAAAGGTACCATCCGCAACCCTATTGATGACACTTGACTGTCCCATCTGTCTGTACTGTACTATATGTCAGTATGTCACCGTCACACGAAATTTGGCACAGTTATAGGATTCGCTTGCCTGCGAAACGAAGTCTGTGACTATAATAGTTTTTCAGATATTAGTAAATCTAATTAAATCCCAGGTATCTTCCGGGAGCCTTCTCTGCGCGGGTAAAACTAATTTGCATTTTTATGTATTTATTTCTACTCTTTATGACGAAGGTACCGAATTACTTCCTGTAAATTATATAAGGGAAAGTCGCCACACCTTTTTTTATTAAATCAACATTAAAACTATAACTTTTATTGAGCAATTAAATTTTTTTGTAAGCTTAGTAATAAATTATCTTTTGACGGAAACTAAAATTATTCAAATATATCTTCTACTCGCAAATAAGCTTATACATGCAAAAAAATAAGGAAACATGTTTTGGCTGCGGCACAGTCCTATACGCGTATTAGAGAGTTGCCGCGCTTCATTTTCTCATTAAAAGTTTATTATTGACGTATTGCATCATTTATTGATTAAAGCATGTTTTTTTAATTCGATAAAACTCTTCTGGAATTTAAAACACATGTGTTAACTCAAATGACTACTTACTTGCATATTCCACCAAGTAGTCTCGTGGAAATCAGTGAACATGAGGTATTTCATAATAAAACATTCGCCTTTTATTTCTTCGCATATTTTATGAAGTTCGTAATCTTCTCGGTGACGTTTCTTCCACTTTTACCCTATTTTGTAATTGTATTGTGGTAGAAACTTGAATTTTAGGTCATTTTAGAGCATTCTTTCTCAAGTGATTGCACCCTGTACCTGCAGTGGTAGAGGTAGACCATCATTTGTGTAATGCACATGTAGATAATAGTTGTTGTGCATCCCGAATTTATTATTCGCCCTGTAACTCGAAAACGGTTGAGATGCCCCCTGCCATACGTTCTTTGTTGTTTGGAGAGGTGAGGTCTATCACCTACCTTCTCATTTCTGCATGCGTTATATTTATATATACATTGTATTTCCCAAGCTACTGAATGGATTCGAATAGGATTTTCATCTTTTTTTGTTGGCATCTTTTTAAAATAATACAAATATTCAAATAGGAGCGAAGTAAGAAATGTGTGCTAAATTTAAGAAACTTAACTGGAGGATATCTTCATAATTAAAAATTCTCAACCAACGCCTGTCTTTGGTATTTCATTGAAAGGTCTAAAAAATCACTATAAATATTTTTACCACTCGAGAACGAAAATGAGTTTGTGATTCATGAGAAACACATATATACATATATCAGTAGGTACCTACTAGTGGAAGGTGATTTGATCGAAGCCGCAGAAAAAGCTGCCATTAACTTGAAACGTAAATGCCTTATACAACTTCCTAAAATCAACTTAACATCTGCTTCTGCAACTTTCGAAGTTGTGAGCCTTCAACTTCAAACTTTCCAAGCATCTCCTTCTAAGCGTCACCGCGGTGCTGCGCTCAAGTAAAACGGCAAGTGATAGGTGTTGGTGATTCACCATTAAGCCCAATTAAAGTCGCTGTTATGTCACTGGCAGGAACCCCTCAGGTTTCTTCTCCAGACAAAGCCTCACTCCGGGCAAAGACTCAATGGACGTTTTGCATTACGATGTGTGGGCATGCATAGCAGCACCAAAACCAGCTGTACAATTGCGCAGCACCGTTATTAGCGCTAAATTTCAAAATGATGCGAATAGAAGGGGGCGAATATAACTCCATCTAAGATCGTCACGGCCTTGCCATTTACATTAATTACACTTTTGGTTGGCACTGTTTGGCACTGTTTGGCAATTCAAGCGCACACAGAGCGCGGCTTAGACAGAAACCCGATTTAAAAAGGGTTGCTCAAACCCAACCTCTTGACGTGTTTGGTAACTTATGCACAGGGGTTAGCTGCCTGCTTAAACAAAAAGGCAAGCACCCGCAACTAATTGATAATTCTAAGTCTTGTTAGCGGCTCGCCGGTTGCAGTTAGACCAGGGTTGGCGCTTCGCTTTTCATTTGCTTCAGTCTGCATAATTTTTTCGGCTCACAGAGACTTTTCTTCTCGAAGAAGGCTTTCCCATCTTAAATACGAAACGCCTTGAATTGTCCAGCCATTTGATAATTTCAATGTGAAATAGTCTCACGTTAAGAAATGCGGCACATTTTCGTATATTTGCAGGTATGTGTGCGAGCAGATAATTTATGGACAGTTTAATCAAGTTGAAAGGGGCCACCTGTTGACGGTTGGTGTTCTTGAATGATCTAGCGAATGGTATTTTGTCCAAGGTCGGTGCAGCACTTTTACTTTTTTTTAGTAATAAGAACAACTTCCTAGTGAACTAAATATTCTAGCTATTTCGTTCTCTAAATTGAAAATTTTTTATCTGGATACGCAAAGAGGGATCTATTGGTGCAATTATAAAACCTTGATTGAGATTTACACACTCAAAAAAAAAAATAATATTGAACACTTGGCCCTAATACGAGGGCCTATGGTAAATTGCTAACTATCCAAGAAATTTATTACCAGAAGCTTTTAGCAACGTCAAGTGTGGAGGGAAATGTGAATTATGCAAATCGCTAATGGACTTTACTAGTGGACATGAAATCAAATGCATAACATAATTTAGGCAGAAACGTAACGGCTTCCCGGTAATATAGTGGGACACGGAAAACAATCCAACTAATATTTTTTATATTGTTACGAAATTTGCCAGCCGAGCGGCTAGCTGACAAATCTCGGGAACAAAAAAGTTCCAAAATATTCAAAAACGGACTCGAACCGCAGACTCGAGGCAGGCCCCCATAGAATCCGGCAATGACAAACGAAGCGTCGCGAGCTTGAGAGCTTAAAGCATTTTGATTCCGGCTCTCTCTCACGCCGGATTGCCGCAACGAAATAAATCTCTCTCTCTAAAATTTAGAGGAACCTTCTATATTTAGTTGCCTTCAGGCGTGGAAGTCCGCGTACCTCTCGCTGCACTGCCGAAGCTTTCGTGCGAGGGCTCGATAGAAAGGAGTAAAACTTGCTAAAAGGCCGTAGTTCCGGGCACTATGAATGAAAACACACTGGGTTCGAATACCTGAGTTCAATTTTATCAAGCCGCCATCCAAAATCAAAACACAGCCGTACGGTAAGCGTTGTCGGCCGCATACAATCAGTACAACTGGTCCATCGCTCTCCTCCAATCTCATGCCGTTTTGGAAATGCAGTAGGGGTTAGTCCAGATGTTGAGGACTGGCTTATAGCTAAGACCACAAATGTTTTGCACGAGCAAGCGATATTTGGAACAATATAATTATTTACTAACTGATTCGTACCCGGCGTTTGCCCGGGTGCAATTAGTCTTCTAAAAAGAGCAAAACTTTAATCAAAGTAAGACCTGACTAAAAAGTATAAAATTGCAATAAAAGCATAATTAATCGTTGGGGTAAAAGAATGCTAAAATTTCAAATAAAAGGAAGGTCTTATTCTTAAGGGGGAAGCTGCTTAACTTGGTTGAAATAGTGTTTTGTGCAACTAGGGTGGAAACTAGCCGACCATCGGCTAGTTTTCACCCGAGTTGCACACTCTATTTTTCATCACAAGTGCGGCGGTGGGTTCGATAAGGATGTAGGGGAAGGAGGAGTTCGTGGGACGGAACGGGGGGTTGCGGGAGCCAGAGACCCCCGCAAATAAAAAAAAACAATTTTTGCTGTAATTATTTCTCAAAAAGATATACGTATCTTAAAGAAAAGTAGTAAGGAAAGGTTTTTATGATATCTAAGGCAGAGCCGGGCAAACTCGGCTCTTTTGACTCCCGAGTGCTCCTCAGGTAGATTTCTAGAGCTCCTCATTGCTATTGCAAGTGCAAGCGAGAAATATTTCTGGAGTTCCTCATTGCTGCTGCAAGTGCAAGCGAGAAATGCATACTCCTGTCCAGTGATCAGTGATGGGACATGCACGCACTCCTTCTCATTGCGTTAATGGAGCGACCCAAAATGCACTCAGGTATACGGCCCCATGAAGGATTTCTTGAAGAAATATTCTGAGTGCATTTCCATTTCAGGTACCCGTGCGTTATTCTAAGTCTCGCGTGCGTTCTTTAAAATTACTAGTGGGTTATGGCCAACAGATTTCACGATGGACATTCGGGCAGTTTCCTAACGTAAACCCGAGCGGAATCACAGTAGTTTCCCCGCACGTGTGATGAAAAAAAATATTTTTTACTTCTTTACTTAATCCATAGCTGTCTAAAAACAGGATATAAATTTCAAAAGTCGATATTCCTATATCAAGGACCAGTTTCGACTTTTTTTTTAAATCTCCCTTTACCTGTTACTCGTGAACAAAAATAATTTGGAGTTAAGAGAAAAAAGCCCAACGGCTTGATATTTTTTTCTGGCTAAAATAAATGGCCAACTGAACTGTTTGTTTTATAATGTGGGAACTAATTTGGTATTAAGCTACTAAGCTGGTTTTTCATTGCTTCAAATTATATGGGCTAGAAATAACAGGTTCAGCATACCTCGTTTTAAAAAAAGTTAAATTTTGAGGAGATTAGCAGGAACATAACGAGGGCATCACTCACAACATTTGTTGTTGTCGATCAAAGTTGTAAATAAATACTAAACACTAAGCCGGTAAGAAAGCAAAGTACTGCACACCCACCATTCTCTTTAAAATAACCATTCCGCCTATTCGTTCTACATATCTATAAATATGAATA
Source organism: Neoitamus cyanurus (assembly GCA_947538895.1). Taxonomy (NCBI): domain Eukaryota; kingdom Metazoa; phylum Arthropoda; class Insecta; order Diptera; family Asilidae; genus Neoitamus; species Neoitamus cyanurus. The sequence goes on from OX384543.1 coordinate 38,934,749, forward strand.
TGAAAAAGTTGCATTTGCAACTCGTCACTTGTTTATAATAAAATCGTTGAATAACTCACAATCAGTCCGAATCAAAAGTGGAAATCACCGTCCAGCTTTGTTGTAGGTACCTTAAGAATCGCAGAAGGCAACACCGGCCTGGTAACGACGCACAGGTAGATTAGGTAATAATTAGCAATCAATGTGTAAGTAAACTAAGCCGGTGAAAAGCAAAGCAACCACACAGTTATTTTTTGTATCGGAAACTTCATTGACAATGGTTTAACTGTTATTGTGATTTTCCGGTTGGGACATTGGCGTGTTAGAATTGTAATGACTTCACGGTTCGTTTCCTGTCGCCACCATCAAGTTCATCCAACTTAAACAGCCAGGAAGAAGGCTGCTGATAATCAGAAGAACTCTTTAAAAGATATCCCTTTACATGCTAAATTAGCATAGAGGAGAGCCACCAATTACCAGACCATTAAGGCTTCCCCGGACTTCAAAAGTTAATTGCCAAATGCCACCATAAGGAAGAAGCAAATTTGAAGATTTTATTTTCTTATTTTATGTAACTATACGGTAAAAGTGCGTAGTTAAAGTAGACAGAAAATATATAAAACGTATATTCACAGAGCCATGCAGGGATGTAAAAATTTAAGACGTAATGGTTTTTCTCGGACACTTTTTATATTAGTTTCCGAGCAGTTCTTATAACGGCGTTGTTTTAAAGAACGTTCACTTTTTATAAATCTTAGAAAAGGTCCAAGTTCTATCTTGGGGCTTTATCTTTCTACATTTAATATGTAAACGTACATTCACGCATTCGGACATTAACAACCCCATAAACTGTTAAGGGGTCTACCCTCTTTTCGGAGGGAAAAAAAAGGTTAATTTCAATAAAGTTTTCGATAGGTTTAAAATCTGAAAATGGAAAAAAAATTGTTATACTCAATAAATACACTCTCGAACTATATCACAAAATTTTTTTTATTCTTTTTTGTGAAATTTTAAGCATGGAACTGCTGGTTGAAAAATGATCCAAAAAACGAGAGGGGTGTGCGGCGTTGATGAAATCTCCGAGATGCATGGTCGGGGAGAAAAAAAGCAAAGAGTTTTAGGTTCAATATATTAATAGCTATAGCGCATCGGGGGCGATTTTTGATTTTTGCTAAATTGACAAAATGGCGGACATTTTTTGAAAATCTACGAAAAGAAAATGTTTTTTGTCACCGTTTTTGGCAAAAAAAAAATGTTAAAATCAAAATTTTGAAAAACTCTCTCGATGCGCTATAGCTGTAGTCATAAAGAATGTTTGGTAAAAATTTGGTGGGAATCGGTTCGCTAGTTTTCGAGATTTCATCAACGCGGTGTCGAAAAAGTTATTTTGTGAAAAACGCGATTATAGTTTTGTTAATGGCATCGTAAAAAATTTCACCTAAGCCTAATCAGCGATGCCTGGCCCATACACTATGCCTTCTTCTTCCTCAAAATGCACATTTTCATCCAAAGTAGCGTTCCTGCGATATGTTCTGGCTTTCTTGGAGGCATCAGTGCTGCGTCGGCCGCACGCCGCACTTCTTGATTATAAACAAACGCGGAGAGATGATGTTATATTAAAATTTTAAACTCGACTAATTTTGAGACAAAAATACAGTTACACTGCCCCGATCTTTATAAAATAATATGATATTTCTGTATATATATACTTTACGAAAATGCAATAAAAAAAATTGATTTATAAAGAGGGTAGACCCCTTAACCTCTCTTATTTCTGTTCGTTCTTAACCAAGAGGATGTACATACCTCATGAACAGAAAAAGTGCACATTTACATTTTCATATATTAGGAACAAAGGAATTTTGTGAAATCTGTCCGGCAATTGAAAGTGCCCGGTAATCGGTGGTGCTACTCTACTTGCTGTTTGGTGCTTATAATACATCCAAACTTGAAAAAGTTAACCGATTTACAAAATGTCGCGTCGGTTACATTTGTTACGTTATTTTGCACTTCGCTAAGCAGCACGGTTGCTTAAGATGTCCAGTAATATTTGCACGGCCCATGAGAAACAGATGCGAATTAGCAGAGAAACGGATACGGCAATAGTCAACAGTCCGAATACTTCGAGTAATTAGTTTTCTGCTGTTGACCACCGCACGATTTACAATTGTCAATCGTTTGAAGCAGTTTTTGCAGCCTTGACGGATTTCGAATATGCGCCGTCGACAATAAAGTTCCCAAAAGGTGAAACCTATTAGTGTGTCAGGGAGAAATGCCGAGTAAAAAAGCAAAACCCGCAACAGCACACATTCAAATCACCTTGAAAAGACATTCCAAAAATTTACACAAGAACAAAAACAGAGGATGCGAAGTTGGCGGTATATTTGGTACTCAACGAATCAACGAATAAAGCGACAGTTTTTGTCGATGGATCGCGTTTTACGCGGGGTCAATACAGCGAAGCAATTGCCTTTGGAAATACCACAAAAAGCAGGAAACAATTTCGGACCATAGTTCGTGCGAATATGATTGTTTTTTGTAGAAGCTAGAACCGGCTAGACAGCTTTGCTGCTTACTGCCATGAAGAAGGCATTCTTTTTGCTTCTTGCTCTCCCAGCACTATTGACTCGCAGGAAGATCAATTTATCCATTGAGCCATGAAAGCATACAAAAGTGATGGGCTGCATTTAAGGTAATAACTGAACCACTGTTATACTACCTGATCGTTGAACCCCTCTACAACGAGCAGAGCCCTCGCATACACAAGAGCCACACCTCACATGCGCAGCTTTAGAACTGCCATGCCGATTTCTGCAAACTGCCTCGTATGTGCACTGTGCAGATATAAAAGTTGACCAACTTCTGCAACGCTCTCCTGTAGAGTCCACCGATTTCAGATTTGTGCAGCCCGTCGATACATGATCGACTTGGGTCTGACCTTTTACACATCGAAGCCTAGCCAGAATTTCCAAATGTATTCCCCTTTATTTCCTATTGAGGTTATGGGGTAATTGGTCGCGCAAACCGTGTACGAACCTTGAGCGCAAAACGACTTCTTGTGCCTTCGTGTGAGAAAAGCTTGGTTTTTCGTTTTCTTTCCCTCGATAGAAAGTTGCCGCTGAGCTGCCGAAGTATATCTATGGTCTAAAAGAGCATCAAATCTGGGAACTGGTTTCTATACTGGGATTCTGCGCACCTTCCAATAATGTGAAACAAACAGACCGAAATAGATCTGCAGATCAAGTTGAAGCTTGGCAACTTACCTGTTGAAAAGACCTTTTTGATATTTTGCGACTGGAGAGCTGAGACGAAGACTGAACTCATAAACACAATTTAGAAATTCCTAAGGGATATTCACAACACTTTTGAAACGTTCACAAAGAGAATAAGGTTGGCGATCGGCAGCAAAAAGGTGAATTCCAATTTGTTCAAAGAGCACTGCTAACAATTCTTATACCAAGTATAGCCCAGAGATACACAGGTAAAGCTCACCTCAAACCCGATACGGTCAATGGAGTTGGACCCGCAAACACATCCACTCCATTCGAAAGTACCCACTCGACTAACTCGCGATCGCAGTGCTAAACAATGGCTATGAATTCACCGGGGATCGAATGTTGCACTATACGGCGCAGAGCTTGGCTTAAACAAGATATTTTGTTGAAGACGTGGTGTGGTGTCCACTTGATTTCATATCTCCTCGGGCCTTTCGCTTACTTGTATTTAGTTAATAAATTGCGCGGTATGTTTATTTCAGGTGTGGAAGGCTCGGTATAATGGGTAAAATCGCCGATCATATATCTGGGTAATTAAAAATTCGCAACCAGCTAAAAGAAGGTATGACTAAAATCCAGTGAGGGTAAACAGGAGTTATTAAAAATAGCACACGCCTTTGGACTTCATCATTGCACCATTTCTTCTTAATAATATGTTATGCTAGTAAGATATTTGCAATTATATTATTAATTCATAAAAAACTACCAACGACTTTTACTGGAAAGGAAACTGTAAAGAAATGCAAACAAAATAAAAACTAATAAAACAATTGTAAAAAATACTTATTTAAAGCAAGTTTTATACTAATGCAATGTACTCAAAAGTAAAAAATTCTAAAATAATTACCTACCTGCCAAGTTCACAAACTGTAACCAATTTCACTAAATTAACTTTTTGTATCCATTCGCAGCGTCAATGGTCAGGCCTTCCTAGGGAAGCCTGATGGAATCAGTATTTTATATGAGCGAAATGTGCAGTTGCTTTCCAGTTGATTCCAGGAAGGTCTGGTGGATGCTAGAAATACAATACAGGAATTCATGCATCACAGATTACTTCCAGAGAAGCCAGCTGGGAACAGTGTGAAAGTTTTTCCCATGATTCTACATTGCTACCAGAGAAGCTAGGTGGAAGCAGTAAAAGAGTTTTTTGAATGCTTGCAAATCTTACAGTGACAATGTTCAAGCCACGTATTAATTTTATTGTGTATAATCGTGTACCGCGGCTCGTTATTAAAATTTAAACGAGTTTTCGCCCTGAACACACACGCGGTGTGTTGGTCTTTTTGGCTAGGAAATGCGTTACAGACACAGTGCAATGTAATCAGTCGAAATATTATTCATAGTTTATTTTTTACGACAAAGATGAAACGAAGAATTTCAATCTTTTCATGATATACATACAGTCCGTTGCTTACAAAGCGAATCTGATTTCGCTTATTCATGCGCAGGCACAATGGACTGGTGGCTTAAGCTTAGTCAAATGCATTTGAAATGATTTGGATATATTCTTATCCGAGCACGCAACCACACCTGATATACGGATAGAATAGTTGTGTTCTAAACAATTTTACTGTATCTTCGCTGTCACAAAAAGCTTTTTGATACTGAGTGAGGGTTTCACCTTCGCTATATGAATAGCGCCTAAATAGCTTTTCACGAGATTTCTGTCGTAGCTTTTTAATGTCTAAAAAGCATTTTATGCAACCCTTCGAAAAGTCTTTGTCCTTGGTTACAAATCTTTCGGCTTGGGCCACACCGAGCATTTTGATCAATAGATATTTCAGCGATTTGTTGAATAAATGTTTATCTAAAATAAATTGACAGTGGCACATTCGGGAATCCATTTTAGTCACAACTTCAGGTTTTGCTTTCTGATGGACCTAATGGACTTTCGCCACTCAACGGAATACATACGAGTACAGTATACACTTAGGCGTACAAAACGAAGGTGATTTTGAAGATTTTATTTGATGAACATATTTTTTTCCCTGAGGCTGATATGTATACGTACATAGGAAAGTACATAATTTTAAGTTACTACTAAATAGGCTATGATAATTATTGGAGTAACAATAATGCATCCGGCGAGATATTTGAATCAGTCAGTTGCGTTTTCATCATCTGAATTCAAACAGCAAATGTTTTCTTGAAGAAGACTGAAGAAATTTTTCAAATTTTCTCAAAATGTCGGTCTATTTTTGTAGCACCAAAAAGATTAAAAAATAACTTACGACAAGGAATAGATAATTATATTACAATTCCAATTGCGCGGTTGTAACTTTGTAAATTTTTCGAAGTTTTGCTGCTAATTTTGAGAGAGTAATACAATTTAATTGCAATATTTATTCAAAAATTGTACAAATGCCTAAAACCTTAAAATGTACATTGCATAAGGAAATATGTATGTATACCGAGTAATAAGATACAAAGGACAAGCACTGAAATCTGGTTTCAATCTACTTAAAATACTCGTTCTTCCTTTAAGCCATTGGCAACAAGAGAGGGGGAGAGAGAGAGAGAGAAAAAGACAAAAATTAAAACAAACAAACACGAAACGTTTGTACGGAGGGGCTAGTCTTACATTCTACCGGCAAGTTATTCTATAATTTAGGCGCATAAACAAAAAATGAATGCTTTGATTGGAGGTATTTGTACCTTGGCAAGCACAAGTTACCTTTTCTACTTGAGCATAGAAAACAGATCTTATCATAAAATTGTTTAGGCACCCGACAATTAATCACTTTGTATACGTACATAAATACATACTTCTGGAAGTCCAAGTCCTCTTTTAACGTCATAGCAAGGATAAGCTTTGAATACGGAGAGACGTGATCGAACCGCCGCAGCAAACACGCATTAAATCCCTTCTGCAATATGCCGAAAGTTGAAGGCAGAATAGAAACGAGATCCTTCCATGTCAACAAGTTATTACAATACAAACCTAAATTCTTAACTTTATCCACAAACGGCACAGCTACACCATTGAGCACAACAAAGGGAAAAGTATCATATTCGAGCATTCTCTTATAAAGAAACCAAACCGTCGTTCTAACTCATCTAACAAATTGTTAGGATGCACAGAATCAAATGTCTTACAAAGGTCCAGAAGGACAAGCACAGTTAAATTGTTGAGATCTACCTGCTTTTGAATATCCTCGGATAACCCCAGTATGAGCGAAGGCTGGGTTCTGTCCTCTAAAGCCATGTTAGTTAACCGACAGTAAGTTGTGTCCATTAACGAAATCACAAACTTGCCATTGAATATCACGCTCAAAAATTTACCTTCGCGACCTTCCATATACTCGGATAATTACAAGTAGTCAAAATATGATTAAATTCATATATACACATATGATGAACGGTCATAAAAGAGGCAACAAGAGCTTCAGACAACGCGTGTGGGCAAGATCCAAGCCCATGGCCTTCGACTTAATTGATCTATAGTAAGTGCCAGTATTGCATTATCACTCTCAACCGCGCAAGGATAAAATGCCTCTATAACTTCACGCCTGCCGGGTAAAAAATGAAATTTCATTTACTGCTGTCCCCAATGAATGAGACGCAAAGTAGATATGTATTTAGTTTATCAGGGGAGCAACCAGGATTATTCACCTCCGCAAACTGTGCCATTCTTTTTCAATTGAAAACACAGCTCCTTATGGTAGATGTACCTACGTGTGAAGGCATCGAAATAATGTGTCCATCGTTTTGCTATGGCGTCTGTAACTAAGTTCGCTTAGGAAGTTGATACATAAGTGACAAAGATAAAATCATGGTCTGAAGCAGCAAAAGAGGCTTGGTTGTTAAACAGTGCCTTATGAGCACTTTCCGCAATAAAAAAAACTCTAACAAAGAGGAAGAACTGCCATGGAAACAAGTGGGGATATTGTTTGCCAAACTTTCCAAGCCTAACACGTTAAGGTAACGTAGAAAATGGGAACTGCTGCTATTGTGAGACATGACGTCAGTATTAAAATCTCGTGGCCAAGGTGGTCCATAAATATACCAAGGCTCGCGCGTGGAGGGGTATAAACCACACCTACCAGACATGACGTATCTTCACATGAGAACCTCAATCGTAGGTATTCCAGATGTCCACATCCAAATGATCGCAAGCATAACTGGCTCCCATTCCCTCCGCGCTTGTGAAGGTTGTCATTTCGATTTCTATCGTCAGTGGTTTAGGCTGTACGTTGTCTGTCAGTCAGTTAGTCAGCTAACTCGCCCATACAGAAGCATACAGAGACTTTAATACAAATGGACAGACAACGGCACGCACAAAATCCAGGGAGTTGATTTCAACGCCAAAAGTCACACGTAAATCTTTTATCTTGTCTAGTTTTTGCAGAGTTATACCATTTAGTGGTAATCGAAAGTTATTGGCATTATTTTACGAGAGAAGCTAACAATCTCAAATTTGTCAATATTTAGGTAGAGACGGCTACTTGCGACCATTACTTAACCTTTACACCTCCACCAAGACACATCCTTTTCATCAAGAGTTACATTCGACTCTATTTCATGTAGCGCTACCAACCCAGCATAAACAGCCATCGGAATTAGCGACCCAGCCGGTATTGGAAGCGCTCAAACATGGCTGCTACAGCGCTTCTTTGGAAGCTCAGAGCGCTTTCGTTCCCTGCCCTCGTTCATACCTTTTTAACATCCCAGCGGGAAAGGAAGCAATCGTAGATGCAAGCGGGAGCTATCCATTAAGAGGCTCGGATGCATGACTCTTTGTTGTACACTTCATATCATTATAACATTGCATGTCATTAGGATGAAGCAGTAAAAAAGCTTTTCTTCTCCTTCCCCCAAGATTCCATGGGAGCAATAAAGAATGCATCAGATTGACTGCACATGAGATCTATTTGGAATCAAAGTCTATGTTCTACCGCTTCCCCAAAAGACCCTAACGAAGCATGGCTGGGAATCAAAGTGGGATCGGTTTGTAACTGGCTTCTATAGGTTTCGGTTGCATTTTTAATTTCGGAAATTTAAAGTAAAAAAATGGAAGAACTCCGTTAGCCCGTTTAATTCCATCAATTCCGTCTAGCTTCCAAGCGACTAACCTGGGATTGACAGTGAAAAGTTTTCTTTGCTTCCACAAGGCTTCCGTTGGGATGCCTGACCAAATTTCCCACTGGGATGGGCATGTCCGCAGAGGTGAGCGCTTTTAACATGCACAAAGGGCAGCGCTCTAGAAGCGCATAAAGAGATTTGACGTGGAAGTGCTAAAAGGAGAAGCTCTGAAAGTTTCATTGATTCAAATTTTACCCAACGATGCCTTTTTGTCATATAACAAAAACACACCTCTTGAGGCATGCCTTTGTAAACTGATGAAAAGCACCGTGTCGTTAAGAACAATCTTTAGGAGCATTAGAAATTTTAATTTGACTATCGACACACTGTGATTTTCGTGTGGGCGAGAACGCTTCCAACTCGCTGCTCTTGGCAAGTGTTTGACATTTTTCCCCCTGGAGTATTAGTCGGGTGAGCCCTTTGAGCGTGTCTATGACGAGATTAATCTGTAGGCCGTCGAAAGGAGAAAATTCAGTCTGTGACGGCGATTTAGCGAAACCTGTTAATCTCACAACAAAAAATTGTTAAGACAGTTTTTGTTGCGGTTTGTGAGGAGACGTAGAATCTAAAGCCGTTTCGTTTCAAACGCACTCGTTTACGTGTAGGGTAAGACAGCGTTACAAACTGAGTAGGATTTGGTTTCGATGCGACACCAGAACCGAATTTGTAAAACGAGAATGTTCCATCTACGAATTTTATATAATATTTTAATGCTGGAGTAAAAGTTTTATACGTTGGAACTAACATAAGATAAGAATTTAAAAAAAGGATTCCAGAACCGATTAGTAGTTAATATGAAATCACAAAGGCTGCCGAGGAAAAAAGGTTAAACTTCATAATCTTAATTTGTATGCAGTACCTATCCTACCTTCTACTCCACATCTTGCAGTTCTGAGTATCACAGTAACCCGCATCAAAATTGAAATGCCTAACAAAGTTTGTAAAACAATAAGTAATAAGAAAAAGAGCGAAAAAATGGTTTGATTCCCTGTCGACGTGAAGACAATATTCAAAGTAGAGTTCACTTGGCCATCCGCTATCAGATTGCTTTTAGCTTCTGCTTGGTAAATTAAAGGTCTGGAGTGAGACTAGCCCTTCGTCTACCTGCGCCAACGCTCTTTATTAAATATTAATCAAACTCAAATATGATTTGTGATTTCCTGTTGCTAAAAATTCAGACCCTTCTATCTAATAGTTTATGGGAATATCCGCGTGTCAGGTTATTAATCCTTCCCGAAAATTTCTTATTCTTTAAAAGTCGGTGGATCGCCTCGCGCAGGAAACCCTCTATCGGCCGGGTACGCACAAGGGCTAGGAAAGAAAATCTGATATCGGAATATGAGAGAATACGCTCATTCATAAAACTTTGCGCCGAAAGTCATTAAGGCCCAAAGCATGGGAGCTGTCTTCCCTTTAGTCCCGTCTGATAACCCGGCCTGGGTGAATCCGTCGATGCACAGTGCAGGCCCCTGTGCACTGTCTGCCCAGAACACATATGGGAGATAATAATTGTTTCGGTCCATCTCCTTCGGGACTGATATCCTCATGGCATCAGACTGCCTCACCGTCTTCCAATCCAAAAACAAGCAACCTCATGCTTTTCTTATTTCCTGTTTCCTCGAATGCACGATGGCAAGTAAAAGAAGCAACGCACGAGCAAAATTAAATAATAATAAAACAAAAGCACCACATCGGCGGCAATCGGGCAGCAAATCTTTCGTGAAGCCCGTACCGGCCAACGAGACCAGCAAAAATGCGATGAGCAAGATGATTGATGGGACCACATTAGGAATTGAGGCCTTCGAGCGCAGATCCTCCTATGCAGCCTTCTAGTTTCCAGGTAACTCAATTGGCCCCTGCAGAATGTCCTTTTCTGGGGCTTCCTCCGCATAAAACTTTTATGTGTGGGTAATTAAAGAAAATTACTGTAATAAACATTTTAAGGCGGAGGTGAAGCTGCGACTGCCACCCCGCCACCAGCGCACTACTGTGCATGTCATTTAATGGCCCCGGCTCTGCGGACGAATTTCTTTTATGTCATAAATACGTCCATTAATTATAAATCGCGAGAATGATGCCAATAGCGAATTTCAGAATGTTAATTCCATAGCTGCATATTGCTAGGGTAACTTTTGGAGTGGAAAATTCCTTTCCAGAAGGTCGACTCAGTGCAAGGCGATGCCAAAACGACTACTTTTAACCCATCGAGCAACTTCCAATAAATCAGAAATAAGAGAAGGACGCACAGGGTAGGTAGCTATTACTGGTAATTGACCATTTCAAGTTTGCATACGTTAATTCAGTAGCTATGATACTGAAAAATTTCCATCTGGTAGCTTTTGCGAATTTTTCGTGAACGCCTTGCGTAGAAGCTAAAAACAAAAATAAGAAAAATAAATAGTGTTTCTCTGATATTCGAAAGACCAATTAACGGCATTAATATGAATTAAAAAAATAACTTCGTGCATAAGGCACGTCAGCCCAATTTTGGGTCTATTTTTCGTGCAATGTTGGCAGTGTGGCACGAATAACACAAACAATGTTGGCTTCCAAGTCGTCAATTTTTACTGTTATACAGCATAAACCAGTGACTTAGTGACTTTACGTAGCCCCATAAGAAAAACTCGAAAGGTATCAGATCACACGACATTGGGCTTTGGAGCCTAAATTACAGGGCCATTTATCGAAATCACATTATTGCCAAATCGTTATTTCAATAAATTGATGGTTTGAGTCGCTGTGTGGCACGTAGCGCTATCTTGTTGAAACTACATGTCCTCAGGATCAACGTGGTCCAAATTTTCGAACAAAACAATATGCAAAATTTTTCCCGATGTTATTAAAATTTGTTTTTTGAATTTATATTGATTATAAAAACTAAATGCGTTGAACGCGAAAGATGCTATACAAGTTTTTACAATAGTTCTTGGGTAATATGAACATTGCTATTATGTATATGTAGAACATTTTTTTCTCGGGTATTTTGAACATATGTAGGGGAAGTGTGGGTAAGACGGGGTAGCGGGCAAGACGGGGCAGAGGTTCTCACGTGTCGTACGAACGTCCAATCACAGCTGCTCTGGCTCGTAATGACGCGACGTTGTATTGTTTCTCAGTCAGCACTGTCACCGGTTTGTGAGTTTACGCGTTTGTGACCTAGCGCCAAAAACTCTGTTTTTGTCAAATTGCTTGTTATTTTCGCGTTGTGCATGGCATGTGTTTTTCACCTCAATATAAACTATCAAGAACTCACTGAAAGTTATTAGCAGGTAAGAATATGTTTATTTCAAAATTTTGATTTGTTTTTTTATGGTACGTTATTTTATTCAAAAAAGCATGAAAGGGCAAGATGGGGTACCTTGGGGTACAACAAAATTTTTTGTTTTTTCTTTTTCTGGCATAAGCAAAATGCCTTAAGTTCCTAATTCCGAAAGATTAATAATGTAAGAGTTATTCTAAATAAATAATTATTCAAAATAATTTAAATTGAGCATTTTAATGCCCTTTAAAAGTTAAGGTCCCCGTCATGGCCCCCCTTCCCCTACCTATTTCTTAAAATTTACAACTTTTCGCGCTCAACGCTTTTAGAATTTTGTCTATATTTCATTCAAATCTTTTTAGTGTTTCCGATGTATTAGAGCTGTTGATTTGCGAAGCTTTGAAGGCTTCGAAGCCGCTTCGCAGAAATGTTTGAACATCGAATATCGAAGTTTCGAATAATACGAAGCTTTGAATTCTAGCTTCAAAAATTTTTGATGGCTCTACGGCGCTAAAATTCATGGAAGTTGTGTTCTTTGTGAGTTAAGTAAAAAGCTTTTAATCACAACAGTTAAGAATTGCATTTTTTCATTGCAAGCACATGAAAGCGTTTTGAAGTAACAAAAAGTAGCAGAGCGACAACTGATTTGGTAGCATCTTGCCAAACCCAGCTCATCGTGTCAATTTGAACTCTGAGGTACTATTTATGTAACTGACTAATGGCGATAGCTGAGAAGTATGCCGCACTGTTCGGAGAATGCTAAACTATTGAGAAATAAAAAAATTATTGGAAAAACCCAAAAACCCGACTGACTGTAAAAAAGAACTAAAAAGATGTGCACAAGACACATTCATAATTAAATCTATAAATAAATCAGAACTATTAAAATTGATCTAACTGGTCAATATTTGTAATAATCTGACAAAGTGTAACTACCATAATTGGCAGCCGGAGGCTACCTACACAACCTAACAAAAATATGCGTAGCCTCCGACTGTCAATTATGGTAGTTACACTTTGTCAGATTATTACAAATATTGACCAGTTAGATCAATTTTAATAGTTCTGATTTATTTATAGATTTAATTATGAATGTGTCTTGTGCACATCTTTTTAGTTCTTTTTTACAGTCAGTCGGGGTTTCTGGTTTTTTTAATAATTTTTTTTTAAGATTTCTCATTCTAAATTACATTTAAAAATATAAGTTGTATATATTTTTGTAAGCCATTTAAAAAACCCGTTATGTTGATAGCTCGCTTGATAGGTTTTAGGGTAAAAACAATTTGAAGACATATGTTATAATATTGTGCCAAAAATCGGGCATTTTAATTTTTATGATTTTGATATATCCATTGTCACTCCCACAATTAAGACGAATCCAACGACATCTCTCAAGTTAAAGTCCATGAAGCCGTTTAGGCTACAGAGCGTATCAAAGAAATATACATACAAACATACACTCGAAAAACATAACCCTTCTTCTGGCGTAGTCGGGTAAAAATAATATTTAATGAGAGACGCAAAGTTCACGGCGTAGGTACCCTTTTATCTTTAGTTCCTAGTTCCGCCCACATGTTTTCTGCTCACGTTTACTTGGATTTTCGTTTACGTTTACTCCCTCATCTCACCCATGTGCTTATTGTATCTCACTCATATAGTTCGCGGTGCACGAATTTTAAAACACCAGGGTGCGCTTCTTTGTGTATGAGACGTCGTATGACTGTGTAAGATACTTCGGCTATACAGAAAAATAAAAACCTTTGCGGCATTTTAGTATTCGCTAATTCACAGTTTCACAGTTCTAAATATTCGAAGCTGAAATATTTTAGGGAAATGACAGCTCCGATATTCGAATTCATCTCTCACCGGTCTCAATCTTTTTTTTTGCACATGTTCCGGCACTGCAGCAAAAACACAGCTTTTGTCGCGCTGTAGATCGTAAACTATTACTTCTTCAAAGACAATTTTTGCCGGAAGTGTGAAGATAAGTTTACGCTCTAGAAGATTGCTTCCAATAGTTGTCACAAAAAGACAGGAAATTTTGTGTTGAACAAAAGAAGGTAGTCAGTAAATGGGGGAGGTTCTTGTTATTCAGGCCCCAATTTTTGGGAACGGGGTTCGAAACATTTTGCAGTGGTAATTAACGGAAAAATAATGAAAAAATTCTATCTCGACCCGTTTTTGAGATATAGGGCAATTCGCGAGCCACCTAATGTTCGTAACTTTTAGGAAAATTCTATTATATATTAAAATTTCTGCCGGTGGAGTTAATTTTCCTTTTACAAACTACCGGTGGAGTTAATTAACACAGCAAAATGTTTCGAACCCCATTCCCAAAAATTGGGGCCTGAGTAACAAGAATCGTGCCAGTAATTTTGATTGAAGAGTTGCTTTTGTTGTGTTTACTCCAAAAACACGACACTCACTTAAGTTTTTGAAGTTGCAGCAGTTGCAGCAGTTGCAAGTTTAACTCGCATCATATTGCAGTTTTACCTTTTGACGTATACGGAACTCTAAAACGTGGAGGCCCATGTTGAATTTCCCTGCGGTCTCAAATTCATATTTCGCTGATATCCTTAATAGATCAAAAAAATTAAAAAAAGTCACTCCTACAAATATGACCGAATATTGGGAAATAAGCTGAATAAAATCTCTCAGATTCCAGTGATAAATTTCACAAACAAGCATTTCTTTGCCGCATACAAGTTGTCAGGAGGTCGCATCCCCTTCCGGATTCTATTTAATGGGTTTATAATTTACTCCGCGGCAGACATTGCAGAAATCCAGGCAGGCAGGACTCCAATGGCACAACACATCAGCGATATACATAATTCATGCGTCCTTTCTTTGCATTTTTATTGGAAAATTTCATCCACAGTCGACGACACAAGCCCTACGCTAGTTCACAGCACCGTGTACAATGTGTCGCGCAGAATTGCCGATGCGTGCAGTGTTAACATGACAAACGACAGCTAATTTTCTGAAGGAATTTCGGAATTTTGTCATTTACTAATTACCACGCAAGAATTTCGAGCGGTAAATTTACCACATCTGGCACGGAGCTCATCTGGGGCATAAGCGTGAAATGAGATTTGAAATCCGAGTGGACCTTTTAGTGTTAGCGGTAAACTTTTGGCCGAAGGAAATTCATGACATAAATTTAGCACCTTGTTTGCATCAGCAACAGCCTAACACTGCATCAATGCTCAGAATGTGTAGGTACTTAGTAAGGGCACTTTCCGTAAAATTGTTACAGTCTCTTCGAGAGATTTTGAATTCTGAACTAAGTAAGTAATTTCTCCCCCATAAATATCTCGAGACTGACTGTAAAATCAACTAAGTGGAAATGGCTTACAAACTACTGTTACCTGCTCGTAATCCAAAAATAAGTCAAGTAGCATAAATCGTTTAAGAGGGATTTTAGGGACAGAACCCTAATTCCTACGACCGCCGAGCAATCAATTTTGGTTCCTGTTGTACCTACATTTCCGTTTCCTATTTTATTTATAATACTTCAGTACGCATATTCCTATGGTGTGTTGGTGTTGTTGCATTATGCAGTGAGTATGTGGTACAAAATGTGTTCACATTTCGACGGACCGCTTGCTTCGATGGACGAGTATGTGTACCGTAAAAATCACAAAGCTATAAGTCTATTGTATCGACGGCCGAATGTACATATACATAATTAGAACGCAAACGCAAGAGTTTGTGATTCCTCCTGTGCGTTTATTTCTCAGCTGATTTTAATGATTCCAAGACTGATCGAAACCTCATCAACTGCATATAGAACATCACTGCTAAAACTTTGGGAAAAGCAAATGGCGGATCCAATATGGCGGCCGAACATTTTCAACGGCAAGAGATTGCGATGGTTTTGGGGTCGGGATACAGAATCTACATATTGTTGAAATTTTGAAATTAAAAATGGCGGTTCCAATATGGCAAAAAACTATCCACAATTTGCAGAACCGATTTCGACGGAATGGAGGATCCGTATTGGTAAATTGGAGATAAAAAGGAAGAGACGCATAGCAAAGGGAGATAGATGAACGCATAACCACCATTTGAAGCAATTTTTGACGGGTCATGGTGGATACCGTAAGTATTTTTACAGATTCGCGCACGACAGTTCTCCACTGTGTATGAACTGTGTCAATCAGGAGGAAAACACCAAACACGCGGTATTTCAGTCCCCGTTTTTTTTATCATCGTAAGGAATTCTATCGGACCTATCAGGAGGAGTAAGCGAAGAAAATTTGATGGATGTGACGGAGTTCATAATCAATGTACAAAAGGAACTGAGAAGACTGGAACACCTGAGACGAGAGGACAATATGGCAACACAATGAAAGCATGATAGCTTACCAACCCCATGGGGAGATTGGTTTAAGAATGTGGAGGGGTTGTGTTTCAGTACGTAGGTGCTATATCGTTGGTGAATCGTACATGATGGTAGCACGGGCTGTTAGTATCTTTGGAATGGCAAAAACAAACTCGCGTTGTGTTGTGATCATTGATCTCTATAAATAACTGGATAGTGAATACAGCAATTTCACCCTTCAAACTAAATGCCAACAAAATCGGACAAGTGCCCAAAGTAAACATGGCCGACGATACTTTATAATTGGCAACCCCCGCCCCATAAATCCACTATCCAGTTATTTATACAGGTCAGTAGTTGTGATCCAAAGCAACCATTATTGACACTAATGCTATGTACAAATAATTCCTTTCTTCCCCACATTTTATCTTTTTTCCAGCACAGGTCCCTGCGGTTGCATAAGTCCAAATGTAAAGTTTTTCAGAATGACGTCCTTTATGACATTTCATTGAAATCGGGGGAAGCCCCTTTTCAAATTAATTGCCTTTCATCTAAGTAAATCTGTGTTAATTAAAAGTGTGGAACAGGTAATGAACAATATTGGTTTATTCAAATCTTCAGCATTAATGTGTATTAACGTGCACTTATTGTGCTGTGTAATTACATGCAACGTTCCCTGGTAATTTAAATGGTGATGTCTTTATTACAATTATTTTGCTTCTGTCTCCTTATTACCTTTCATGCCTATGACACTTTAATTGTTAATTGTATGTAATTAAACAAACAACGCAACTAGTCAAGTATAATGGTGGGCAAGAATCTCTTGCTTTATCTACTAGGCACATAATATACAAGTGCACGTCACGTTTTTAAAAAGAATTTCTTTCACTATTATATCGTAACAGGGAAACAATGCCGAATTCACATGGTACCCATTATATTTTAAAACAAACACATGTAGCTCGAGAAATTTACTGCTGTTATCGGAGGGACAATTCAGACAAGCGTTGGGCACAAAGAGGGCTCCATAGAGGCAAATTTGAGCGCTGATAGTTCCATTATTCCTATCAATTGGCTGTGATTTCAATTAGACAAGTGCGCTAGACCCTGCCCTTAGCTTAATTGGATAGTTCGCGTTAAACTATTTATGGAAGGAAATATTCCAAATAGTTTGTACACTTTCTACTCTTTAAAATTTAAAACTTGTTGTGAAAATAAGTTCCAATCGATTTTAGTTAACTTTGAAAACATAATTATAAAAATAACTTACGAGTGCTTTTGCTCGGGACTGCAATCGCGTGTACTTCGGACTTTAAATAACTTGTTGTGCATTTTGTTTACTGCTTAGGGACTTAGCCTGTTTTTATTCAGATTTTGATCTAGCTTGATTAATATGAGTACCTTATGATTCACGCTACTCTCTTTTCTCTCTCCCCTTCAGTTCTATCTTATTTTAAATTATGTTAGTGGCGCTAAGGCTTAAAAAGTGCCGAAATGTCGTTGTAGAACTTCACTTTTTAAATCAGCTGGCAATCCTCTATTCTACCTATCTTAATCCACTTATTCAACTATGTATGTAGGGTAGGTACATAATTTCTACCTTTTCTTTCCCTGCTGCGTGGAAGCACGTTATTTTTATTCCTGTTCCCAAAAGTCCAGCTACCTAGGATTTTGGACGCTACAATATTTTGTACTACCTCTCGAGGATCATTGAATGCTTCAATTGCAAGATGCAAACAAGACTGAAATGAACTTAGAGGAAATGCTAAACCCCGACTCCACTGAAGATCAGGCAATGACCTTAAAAATCTGAGCGAAGGTATGCGAATGGCTAACGAGCTTTATGATGTTTTTTATAAAAATTGATCAATCGTCCATCCCACTGCTGATTATCAATTTGAGCTGAAAGACCTTTTAAAAGTGCCAAAACAAGAAAATATAACTAAATTGTTTAAACCACTGCCTAATGTCTGATAATATGTAAATTAATGTTGTTAAACAAACAATTCGCGGCATATTTTAAGAAGCTTTCACTGTATAACAAAATCGTCTGAAATTAAATTTCTCCACACAAAAAAGAGAGAAGATAAATAGGTACTCCTTAATTAAGCAATGCGTATTGGTGAGTTGTTGCAACTTTAAGAAACGAGATCAAGACAAGAGAAATGTTTAGTGGGGCATGCCGAAAAATAAAGGAAGCTCCCCGAATTACCCATTCGACATTTTCAATCTTTTGAATTTTGAACGTTCGAATTATTTTGTCAAAAGAACGTCGGGGACAATTGAAATGTAAACCCCTTGCCCCTTCTTTCAGACAGCCCACGCTCCTATTATGAGATCGAAGAGCAATTTGCATTTAATAGAGGAAGTCATCACGTTAAGGTTCGCTCTGAGATGAGCCATTGTCCCCAAGAAAAAGCCCACAGCCATCAGATTGAGCGATTTCAATCAAAAGCGACATTAACATGTCGATCTCAATTTCTTGCCTCGGCCGCCTACCTATAATCTGGTAGCACCGATAAGGATCACCCCACACTCGGCCGGTCCCAGAAACCTCCGCTGTTTACCCGGGGAAACGGAGTCAGCTCATATTTCATTGATGGTATATTTCCATACAAACAATATGCCGGGCAGATTTGAATTTTGTAATGAGCTTCCAGGGAACGGCCGGCATTAAAAAGACACTTCAGGTGCAGGTAGCATTGTCCGGGGTCTCGTTTGAGATGTTGAAGGCTTTGGATTAACAGGGAACAGTAAAACTATTAAAAGGTACCACCACCGGCAGTGCAATCCCGATTATCCGTATTAGCTGATGGACAGGTGTTTCTTGCATCGATTTAAGTTCACCCGCTCCCGCCACACACCGCCATTTCCGCTCAGGCTGGTCAACGCGTGCTAAACGCAGTCGATTCACAACATTTGCGGAATTTTATGGGCCTTAATTTGTCGATTCTTTGGAAGTTTTAATCTGTTTTACCTATTTTGCTTTGTTTACGATTTTGCTTCTGAGCCGCTGAGATATTTACCCAGCGAAAGAGTTTTCGGAACTCTGCAGTTTTTTGTTTGTGAATATTCGAGTACCGAACGGCAAACTATTATTAGAAAAAAAACATCAATTTCCCATCTTATGTTTATGTGACGAAGATTGGGAGGGAGAGAATAAAAGTACACCACCGCGCTTAGTAATGAATGAACAATGCTGACATTATGTGTGCACCGCAAAACGCGTCCAACAAAAGAAAAAGCAGCGGCAGAAACAAAACAAAAACAAAACTGTCGTAAAACCTGGGACGGTTTTAAAGGTTTCAAAAAGCTGTGCTTTCATGATAGGTTTATTGCTGTTCTACTTCTACCTAACCTTTAAACATTAAAAGCAGAAAGCAGCAGTGAAAAGTGTGCAAGTACAAAACTACGGAAAAGTCAAATTTTTCGAAAGCTGATTGAAGCAGTTTCCTAAATGTTCTTCTTCTTAACCCCAACGCTAAAAGAGCGGTGTTATATGTTTGAAGCCTTTGTTGTGTGTGGGTCTAGCTCAGGCATCGTAGTTCCAAGCCTGCTGAACTAATTTCAAAACGGTTTTTTATTGATCTACAGATGGTATTTGCGCGACGGCTCTTAGACATGTTTGTTTGAAATCGGGTATTTCCAAGCCGTTTCCAAGATCTTCAGGCTTTTTCAGAGCTTTCAATCTGTGTATGGGTCCAGTCCTGTATTATAATTGATACACCTAGAAACTTGGAGTTGAAGCTGAAATGGTTATAAGGCAAAGCACTCTAAAGGCAGGCCCCCATAGAATCCGTTGCCCTTCGCCTTTGACGCAGAGCTTTGAGAGCTTAATGCTTTTTTAGCCCGTCAAGAGCGACCCGAACCCATAGAATCCCTCGACGCATCCGCCAGCGCTTAGCTGTTTATGACAATTCGAGACCAACCGTCAACTGGCGCAGTATGCTCCGAAGGTGAATTAACAAGGTAAATCTAGTACCAATTCGTCAAGAAACTAGACTAATGAATTCGGGAAAAACTCGGCATCCTCCAGGAAATCCAAACGAAGAAACAGGAAACCGAATAATTACAAAATCACCAAAACAGTTCACAGATATCAAATTCAAACCTTTAGTTGTCAAATAAACAGCTGATTCAACGAATCCCAACTGGCCAATCAAAACTTGTCAAAGCCCTCTCAGCAAAGCTCTCTCACGACCTCGACGACATTATTGAAGGTTCCTCTAAATTTCTTTCTCGCAACGCGCTGACGTTGCGTCGGCTATGGGTTAGCTGCCATATGAATGCATGTATTCAATAGTTGTGCAGCGGCGGCGAAGGATTCTATGGGGGCCAGCGTTAAGTCCTTCAAGCTCCCTTCCCAAAAAAAGCCCTCGCAACAATTTGGTAGAGTCATATTTTGAGAAAAGTGATATTTTTCTGAAAAATACTACTGCAGCTGAAAGCTCCCATCATATATCTATGGCAAAACTACTAAAGAATGTTATGCAAAAGACAGAACAGGTTATTCACTACATACCTGTGTAACTGACTAAAACATTTGACAGATAAAAAAGGCGCGCGATTAAAATTCAAGTTCTGTGCATTCAAGTGCAAACCATCAAATTTTGTTACAAAAATTATTCGGTTCGAAAACGTTACACCAAAAAAATCATCTTTAGCGACGAAGCGAATTATTGGATCAATGGATATGTGAACAAGCAAAATTGTCAGATTTGGGGCGATACCAATTCACACGAGATACACCAGCACCAAATGTATCCCGAGAAAGTCACTGTTTGGTGCGGATTTTGGTCTGATGGAATCATCGTTTCATGCTTCTATCAAAACGAAACTGGCATTGCCATAACCGTCAACGGATAGCGATACAGATAGATTATAAGGAACTTCTTGTGACTTTAACTGGATAATATGGATACCAACGACATGTGGTTCCAACATGACGGCGCTACGTGCCACACAGCGAATGCCACGATCAGGTCCGGACTTATGACGGGGCACCAAGGGCACCAGGGGCACGGCCCAGAGGCATCCACAGGCCGACATTTTCTGGGGGCATCCAGACACCTCCAATAAATTTTTTTCTAATCGAGTCGATTATGTGAACAAGGCTTGAGATTTTCGACTTTTCAGTTTCCCTCTCTTTTGCATATAGGAACATCTATATCTCGGACTTATAGGATCATACTTTCAAAGCGCAGGCGTTGAGGAAACTGTGTTTGACATACTCCGTTTCCAGCCTGCAATCAGCAACAATCCGCAATAAATTGTATCCAACATGACGAAAACTTCTGGTACTAGTGATGGGGTTGATCGACATAGGGGTAAAAGAAATCAGCCAAGTGGGGCCAAGAACAGACGAAATGCCAAAGAAAGGGAAAACAAATTTGAGAAAGTTCTTGCGACAAAGATTTATTGGTACCTAATACAACTATAAGTCACGAACAAGCAATATATAATTTATTAAAGCTTCATAACGTTCAAGATGCTTTTACAAATGTTGAAATTGTTCTAAGAATATACTTGACGCTAATGATTTCAAATTGTACCGGGGAAAGGTCGTTAAACAGTTAAAACTTATAAAAAGTCCGCTGAGGACATCAATGACTGAAAAGCGTTTGAATTGTTTGACAACAATGAGCATTGAGAGTGACATTTTGAGGAGCATCGATCCAATCATCAACAAATTTGCTGCGAAATAAGCTCGAAAAGTTTTCTTGTACGCTCCAGATCTTACCTTGGATAGCAAAACAGACCTGCCGAAACTTGACGAAACGAACGACTATTCCCATTGTGGTTTGGCCTTAAATCACAGGTCTAACCGAAGATTTATGCAACAAAGTCATCGAAAATTGGACCACCTGAATACGTGCCATCAAGAAAAGCCGCGGCGGACATTTGAACATTTAAAAGTCGAGCGTCCTTATTGCAAGGCCCTTACAATCCGAGAGATGAAATTACTTTTAAGCCCATTTTAAATCAAATGGATTATAAGTACTTTATGAAATCAAGGTAAAGGGAGCCAAATTCACTAACCAAGCGGAACCGTGTTTAAGTTAATTAAATTTAAGATGCTGGACCTAGAATTACCGACAGTGCATGTTTTTAACCGGTGGGTTAACCTCTGCACACAGGCTAATGCAATAGTCGAAGGCAATATCCTACAGGAAGCCAATATGGGAGCAGAGCAGCCTAATAAGTGCTTTTAGTCAGATGCATAGAATTATAACAATTAGGCAAGGTAGGTACCTACAACAAAAGTGTTAGAGGAACGCGAGTTCTCGGCGTGGCATTTAACGCAGCCTCGAGATGCGTCCATGTACCATTGCGCCAAGTAAATAATTTTCCTGCTATTTTCCTGTTAATCGTGCTCGGTGAGGGTCTCAGCATAGAAAAAGGCAAACGCGCCCTCTATGATTGGGTTACCCCTGAGTGCAGATGCAAAGGTAAACCCGAGCACAACGTCTCCTTGGATATACCCACAGCTCTCTAGCTATCTGCGCGTCGCTTGGTGCGAGGTAAAGCTCTAGCCAGCACAACATGGGGAAGATCAGTAATAACGTAGATACTCTCCTGATGGGAAATTATACGTCGGAGTAATGAGGATAAAGTTCCCAAGTTCCCTTCGTCCTCGGCTGCAGCCCGAGCTCATGTACCAGAGACGCGTATATAGTATGTAGGGGCACACTACCAGGCGTGCTATGTGCCTGGAGAATATGCATAAGATTCTGCAGGTACGGAATGAAGTGTAATCATAATAATAACGTTGAAGTGGATTTTTCTTCATTTTGTTTTACTACTCGAGGTGAGGAGTGAAAATAGGAGGGTAGGGACGGAAGCGGACGAGAGAAAATAATGAAGAAAAGCTCCAGAGCATTATGTGCGCCGAACAAGTATTAAGCGGGTTTCGGTAGCGAATCATCGGTAGCCACAATCCAAGTCTCCGAGAAATTGGATTCATTATTTACGACCAAAATAGATATTTTTCCAGATTATTTGTTGAATGGGTTTCGTGATAGTATCTACCGAGAAAATTGTATTTAACTTAATGCCGGCGTACGAAGATCTGTGATTGCCGCGTACTGCTCAACTTCGACTCCGTGTCCAGTGCTCGGCACCTCTGACGCAAAAATCGATTTGCTTGCTGAGCGGTTAATCAGCAGCAAAACATAAGGCATTAGGCCTTGGCGCTTACTCTGTTCTCCTCGCAGCCGTGTCGAAGCGCAGATCAAATGGCGGCCGCTCAAATGTGCAATAAAGGTAAACACTCGGCACACAACAGGACAGCCGAACTGTATCATTACCTGGCTCTCGCACTTTGATTACAATGGCTACCTGGACACCTGAAAGCGCTGTCCCCTACCAGCCAGACACTCTGTCCATTTAACATAACTCATTTGGGATGAGTTATTGCCCAAAATAAAAAATGATTGCGCGGGATATTGGTTGGGGCAAGTACAAGTAGCAGGATTCACGCCTAAGCACTTTGCTCCGCCTGCTACACGAGGAAATTAATTCTGAACATCGTATACTTACGACAAACATCATTAGAAGCCCTAATGGCCTGTGAAACTTACTACTTCACTCCCAGCATTTAATTAACACAACAAATGTATTAAAAATGCAAAAATGCACCAAAGCGGAGAGTTTTAAAACGCATCACCACTTCAACAACTAATTATCGTACAGGTAGGTTACTTCAGACTATTCAAAGTTCTCCAGTTCAAAATAGATTTTCTGTTTGATTTTGTACACGTTGGTTGTTCGATAAAAAGTAATGGAAACCTGACTGACTTAACTATTTCTTTTAAATACTAACTTTTCAGCTTCTCCACCCCCCCTCATGATTTGCCTAGGTCCAACTAAATAAGCGTTCGTGCTTCAGTAATTACTTCTGAGTTAGTTGCACAATTCTTCTATGCGATAAAATTTTTTAAGTTTGGAAAGAAATAATAGTCAGAGGAGGTGGGAATAATTTTTAACTATTGCTAGTACCTAGGCGTACAATTGTTTCACCATTTTGAGAACTGTTTTATTATTTCATATTTATTCGTTCGCTTAATACAAGTTACAAACAAACAAAAACATACAAAAGATAACTTACATTAAACTCCAAACTAAGTAAAGGGGAAGAAGGCTAAGAATTAGGGATAACAGGAGGGACGCAATATTTATTAAACTTAATATAGACAACAACAAGAAAGAGGGGCAACATACGTATAAAATTTAAGAGGTGGGGTGCAGGATAGTCCTAAGAGAAGATTTGCTCAGGTGGAAGTCAAAGGAAGGGAGGGAGTTGGCTTTCCGAAGCATGCGGGTGAAGGGTTCAGAAAGGCCATAGTTAGTGCGGTGGTAAACAGGGCGGAAGAGAGGGGCCATCTAAGGTTACGGAGGTTGGTATAGAGGGAAGGGCAGTCAATGTCGCCAGAAAGTAGCTGGTCGAAGGAACCTTCGCTGGACTGCTTCAATCCTGTTGATGTTGGTAGATTGAGAGGGGGACCAGGGGGGTAGTCACGTAACTGTGTTTCGACCAATTTTTCAGTCGATGACTTAGGTCGAACAAAATTCATTTCGGCGTCATGTAATTCTTTCGACCGTAAAAGGGGTACTGCCATAATTTCAATAAACAATAAATCCGACTACTGAACCAGCTAAGACTTGTCAAAAGGTATTGTGTCCTTAAAGGTATTAAGGAATTAATTTGAATTGCTGGTTTTGTCGCAAAACAAGGGAAATGATATTTTTAAATAGCAGCAGCGATGACGATGAAGAGCAAAAAGCTTTATTAAGGATACAAAGCAGGCGTTTGCGTGATAAAAGTAACCCGTTTGAATTAAGGGAGGCAGAGTAAGTTAAATTATTTTACGTTATACATATCTATAAATTTAGTGCCTCTAATTTCAGGAACAATTTTCGAGTCTACGTATACAAATTTATCAGTTGCATTTACGTTACGTTGAATTTATTATTATTTTATTATATACCTTTTTCCACTCGTGCATTTGTTTAATTGGCGGACCTCTCGAGTTTAGCCCTGTACTTATATTTTCCCACAATTTTAAAGACTCGTCTCTTGCATTTGCACATTTTAGCACGCATTTTGCTAAACCTTTGTGGTTCTCCAAATATTCAGCTAGATACCTACTTTTTTTGTTCGGAGTTAATGCTTTCAGTAGTTTTCCGTTTTTCATTGTTCTCCTTACTTATTGTAGCCCTATTTTAAAATATACTTAAAAGAACTTAAGTTCTGAATATTTTTGTTGATTTTTAACTTCCAACAATTTTTCTAAGCGCGATCAACTTGCACCTTTCGACTTAAATTCAGTCGCAACGTCTGTCAAAGTTTGGTCACTTACATGACACCGTTTTCGCGATTGGTCGAAAATTGTTGGTCGTTTCAAGTTACATGACTACCCCCCAGACTTGGCAAGCGTATTCAAGGAGAGGCCTGACGAACGAGACGTATACTGATTTAGCAACTCTTTAGACCAACGCTTCACAAAGCCGAGTGCAGAGTTGGTTCTAGCAACCACGCTGTCAATGTGATCACGAAAGTTAGGTCACTGTCACAAATGACACCGAGATCGCGAAGGGAGGAGACAGTCGGGATAGGTTCATCAGATAACAGGTGCATGTTACAATGCGTTTAAAAAGTTTGGCAATAGACGGTAGTTGGAAATGTCGCTCTTGCAGCCCTTTTTATGAATAGGGATGATGAATGACACTTTCCACCTAGCAAGCAAGATTCCTTGGGAGATGGAAACTTGAAAAATGGAGGAAAGGGGTCCGATCAAGTGTTCAGCGCACATTTTCAGGACAATAGCGGGAATGCCGTCAGGGCCTGGACTGAGGTCATCAGCAAGTGAGAAGATGGTGGAGGCGACCATTGCTGGGTTGATGTTGATAAAGGCAAGGGCATACTTTGCAGTTCAGTTTTTAAATTGAAGCGTTGTGAAACAAAAGGGCCTAATTGGTGAATTTTTTTCGAGTTACTGGGTTCAATATGATCTATGTATTAGCCCAGTAATATTAGGATTTCACGTTTAAAAAGTACTGGAGAAGTGATTTTTTGTACACACCTTTATTTTGACATATAAGGGACCTAATAGCTCAGTGGTAAGTATGCTGGGCTATCACCTCGAGGTCCCCAATTCGAGGTTGGCTGGGAGCATAATGAAGGTGTGCTGAACTACTGCGAGCTATTTATCCAGCATAGCAAACATGAAGGATCCAAAGAAACTGAAGCTCCTAACTGTAGTGAAACAGGAAATATATATTATTTTGACATACCAAACAACCAAACAACGTGCAGAAAGTCTATTTCAAAATATTGTTCGCGTTGTGATTTATTCAAGGTCAAAGGTCAACAAAATCAGTTTTACACGAATATCTCACTTGATGTTGGTTGCACGTTAATTTTAGCCATTACAGGAATTGTTTACCGGAAAAAACTTCGCAGAAAAGGTTTTACAGGATGTATCGTATAGCGCATGCAGATATGATAGGGGTGATACATATACATAGATGTCACCTGGCAGAACAAAAAATCAACCGTTTGCGATTTACAGGGTGATTCATAAATTCGGGAAGAACATTATTGTTTTATTTTTATTAGCTGTGACGGAGAGGGGCAGTTGAATGAATATAACATTCACCGCACAACAGCTGGGTGACAATTTCCGTCGATCCTCATAAAGAGTTTGATTTTGGTGGGCTAACCAACGGAGATCACGTAGAGCAAAGTTTCAGGAGCCTACGCCGGACAGATTCTATTCTGTAGACGTACGTTGATTTTGTCAGGAAGACCATACCTGGCTAGCATTTCGGACAAACGATATACGTGTATAGGGATTTCGTAACGTACGAGTTCTTAAATTCAATGGACCAATGTTTCACAAATCCAAGGGCATGTCTCTAGCCTGGTTAATTCTCTGGTTGGTCATTCACTCGATGTGCATTTTGCTCGCCGAGATTTGTTATTTTATATGATCTGATTCACAATGAATGTCCACTCTACCTTTACGACAAACTTAAATTCGTGAAATCACAGAGAAGCTCAATGATGCTTATTGCAACACGATGTTGCGAGCGATCTTATTTTGTCCAAACTTCTCGTAAGTAGAATGCTCTTCTATCTAACGTCAGAGGATCAGCCTCTAGCATAATTGTAACATATCTAACATCATGTAGTTCTCACTGATTTCCCACTGTTGTTACTTTTTGTACAATTTTGAATAGTGCTAATATGTAAGTCTGCATGTTAACAAGATTGTGAATCTTTACACAGCTGACCTATAAAATTGTTATTATTATTATTATTATTAATTCACAGACCCATTACGTGAAATTATGCGCTCATCGAATGTTTCCCCCAATAAATTGGTTGTGGTGGTTGGTTGCGCGCTATGTGGTATAAGGCACCGTCTTGTTGAAACCAAAGCTTTGTCACATTAACGCTATTTAACTGGAGAACGAAAAAGTCAGTAATCGTGGATCTATGGCGCTCTCCATTCACTGTACCGATCTGGCTGCATGATTTTTGAAGAAATATCGGCCAATGATTCCATCAGCCGATAAACATACAAAACGGAGACTTTTAGTGGATATAACGGGGTCTCAAAAAATTCTTCTGGAATTTCGGCACTCCAAATCCGGCAATTTTGTTTATTCACGTAGCCATTCAACCAAAACTGAGCCTCATCGCTGAACGAACTTTTGTATTGAAAATAATCGAATCGAAATAGATTTGCCCAATTTGCAAGCGTTGTTCAGGCGCACAAATCATCTACAGCTGTCAAATTGACTGTTACTAAAAACAGTGTTGCCAATTCGAAAAATAAACCCCTAAAAAAACACCCAGTACTTTGTTTATTCATATTCATATGTTGAAATATTCTGAGCTGTAATTAGTTGGATCCGAGTGGCATTGACAATGACCTGAGCGCTGCCTATGAATATGGGTGCAATGTACAAACAAATTAAGAATATTTAACTGGATCGGATGCGAAGTTTGATCGGACTATCACTTGCTCTATAGTTGTGGATCGACCGTTACAAGTAATATAAGACAACTGCGCTTCGATTAGCGTCTCATAATTCATCATGATATATAAAAACAACAATTTGCAATCATTAATTTCTGTAAATAAAAACAAAAACAAAAATAGTTTAGCGTTGAATGTGGTAAAATATGTTAGCAGCTCCATCCAAATTGATTCAACACCGTTATGCATATGAGCGGTTGTGTAAAGTAAACGTAAAAATGAAAAATTAGTAAGTTTAAAGTGAACCAATTGATTGTCGATACAATCAGTATGTCTTTTGCAAGGTGAATGAATTTGCGATGCATCGCACAATAAACTTACAATTAGTTAACTTTCGTGAAATTATTTTGTTTAAGGGTTGAGATGCAGTCAGAGGTTTAATAATTAAGTTTATTTCATGAAACTACTCGCTTGCCCGGACCCGGCGTTTCCCGGGATACTATTAAATTTGTATTCCGTAATTTTAAAACGCCTCCCTACCGCACCACCGCCTCTCCTAAGTGTCCCGGCGTTTTCCTATTTGCGTTTTGCACATGTTTTAGTTATTTTCCAACAGTATTATTAAATTTAGTTTTCTTCATTTTACACCAGCTCCTTATTGCACCCCCTCTCCTATATCTCCCAGCGGGGAAATCAGTGATCCCGAAAATTCCCTAGTGTGGATTTTCAGGGAAATCCCTTTAAGTTTAACTTTTCGGTCGCCATATTGATCCACCATCTTGATTTCCAAAATTTTGATGGCAGATTCAAAATCAGTGACCCCAAAAACCCAAATCAAAAACAAAAGTTCGGATTTTCAGTGAAATCGCTTGAAGTTTAACTTTTCCAGTCGCCGTATTGATCCACCATCTTGAATTCCAAAATTTTGAATGCAAGCTCGAGATCTGCGACTCGGAAAACCTCCAATTGCCTTTTTCATAAAGATTCCTTGAAGTTGGAAAATTCGTTTCCTACACAAAACGGAAATTTCGATTTTGTCGAATTCCCGGCTTTTCCTTTGGGGGTTCCCGAATTTTCTTTTTTTTAAACCTCCCCTGTATTACACCGAACAAAACAAACAAAAAATTATCGAAATCGGTCAAGCCGTTTTTGAGTTTTAGCGAGACATACAGACAAACATTCATTTTTATATATATAGATTTATTATTTATTAAAATATAGCCATCTTTGTTGGACCTTCTTCCGCAAGTAGTGCTTGGTGGTGACATCTCACTGGATCATCTCAGATCAGTAAAACAAATAAAATTAATTAGTTTAATGACAAGTCTAGTCTTTAGTCGAAGCTTTTTTTTTTGAAAATGATTAAAATGGCTGATTTTGACAGTTTATTGTTTAAAGAAAATCTAAATTCTCAACAAAAATGCAAATCCTTCGATCAAGGACTAGTTTTTAATGCTATTAATAAGCTGTAAAAATTTCATCAAAATCCATTGAGTGATAGTGATCACCGACTTGGAAAACATGGTTTCGGGAAAAACGCGAAAAATTTGCTGCTGCCGTTCGCTACCACCCATGGGTGTCCATGGCTCCTTCAGTAATTTTAGGATATCCCGGAAACTATTCATCGGATTGACTTGACATTTTCAGAGAATGTTCTCAAAATATTGCACTTCAAGAAAATTACAAAAATCGATTTTTTGAAAATCCTGACAGTATCTCAACCCCTTTTTATTTTTAGAGCTTTAAAAATGAAAGTACGCAATCTTGAAATAATTCTTAACTGAATTATGAAATACTGTCATCAGGTTAATTATGCATAATCTCCAATTATTTTTTTTAGTTTTTAAACCAAAAAAACAAGTGTTAGTTGAAGTTTGTTTTGAATGTCTAATTGACTAGGTACACAAAAAAAAGGTTTCTTGCTTGCGTGCCAATTTTGCCCGATAATTTTTTGGGTCCCACACCTACCCTGAGTACCCCACCATTATATTTATGTTTAAACTTAAAGATCGTAATATGTTTAGGACATTATTAATTCCAACAATGTACAAACTGTTGGTTCGTTCACAGTCACTGCCGCCGCAGATTGTTGTTGTTTATTCGTTTAAAAAATTGAATCAGTCCCAAGACGAATTTGTGTAAGATCTTCCAAAAGCCCCCCACACCCCACAGACCAGTGAAACGCGTATGCCAAAAATAAGCAAATAAAACTTGTCCAGCAGTTCGAGCCACCACCGCCGGGCGTTCGGTCCACCTCAGTAGATGGTGGCGCAAATTGGTGCTCAAAACTAATCTCCTAGCTTGTCATGACTTTTGATTTCTAGCTTGAAATTTTGTTGTGACTAGGACCTATCAGCAGCTGAGGTCTTTTTATTTCGACCAAGTCATGCAGATAATATCGGTTAGGTACATAGTGATGATTTTTCTGATGTTCTTCTTTGTGGCCTTGTTGCCTTCGTACAGTTTGCGCCCGGGGATAATTAGGAAGAGAAATCGACGAGGAGGCAGGGACCGCGTTGCCCGAAAGGCTGCTGGCACAAACTCAGTTATCCGCGTGTTACACTTTGTTCGTCTGTTTCGGGGGAATGTTATTTTTAATTACAAACTTGCTTCTATACTGCGCTACACATAAGCCTGTTCTGCAGGTACGCCTCTCTTGGACGGTAATATGTTTTCGGCCGCACCGGACTATCTATATCTGTAACCCTTTGGATTATCTTTGCATCTTTGCAAGTACAAGATATCAAACCGTAAGGCCGCTCTTGTGGTCGCGCTCAACTTCTGTGTGCGGGGAATTCGTTTTTCAAGCTCTAGCGAGGGGCCATCATTGCTCGCGGCGATCTTAAATGAATTAAAACCCAATAAACTCACACATTATATTCTCCTTCACCCATAAAATTGTAAAATTGCGATTGGTCACATTCAGACCTATAGCTGGCTTGCCTTGATTTATCACCGCCGCGAACACTTTGTGCCCATCCAGGCATCGGTTGATGTTTAACTTTACGTCTTGCTAGAAAGACATTCGTTTTGATGCGCGTGTTTTCGTCTTGGGCAATTCAAGTTGGGACAGTACTTTGGGCGATCCGTGCCAGACTGTTTAAAGGCAAATATGTTTGTATTCATTTTACCACATTACGTCACGTGACGTCTTTTGGTAACCGAACGGAATTTACCGGGGATAGTATACTTTTAAGAAAAATAGCCGACCACACGCGATTTCTACGAAAGCCTGCTAAAATCACCCATCCTACAATCAGTCTCGAAAACTGGCGGTTGCCAATGCGTTAGGTATACAAAAGCTGTAGAGCACAACATTTTCCATTGCTTTTATACGTAAAATTTTTCGCTGCGACAAAAGGTTAAGCCTGTAGAGAGCCGCAAAATGCAAAATCGAAGCAAAAAGTGATTATAAGTGCCTCAGATTTGGGCCCATGAGAATTGACTACAAAAGATGGAGTGTACCGAGTTGGTGGATACTATTTTCAGGAAAGGTTCACTATGCTCTGACGAACCTAAATAGCATGGGTTGCCTCCCCCTCTTGATCTTCCCCCCCCAAACACTTCCGGCTTCCTGGTATGAGGCTTTCATTTGTATCCAATTTCATGCTTCTACTCAAACTGTTTTTTTTTTATGTCTAAAAAACAAACTATATCCTGGGGCCCAATATAACAACAGGATGTAATTTGTAGAGAATATCGAGATCTAACAATATGTGTTTAAATTTTTCATCTAGCATGTCTAGGAGATGAGATATGCTAGAAAAACAATTTTCCTTCTATTATTAACATATCAAGCTTGAGTCCCCGATCTGCCCAGCACACCGGGAGTTTTTTTACTTTAAAATACATTTTATACTGGTGCCCAACAAGCCAGCTTTTTTGCAGTCAGTTCTCGCTCTATATAAGTAGGTAAACATTATGATTAAGAGAACGGAGTGTGATATCGTACGGCGACGGCGGCTAATATCGTACACGGTCATTTTCGAAGGAAACACATTTTAGGGTCACTCAAACACCTCCCTCTTGTCACATTAAAATACGTCTCAAGTGTGTACGTAATGCGGTTGCGTGCTCTAGAAATGAAATTGTCCGAAGTTGGGACAAATGAGACAATCGATACGTAAAATTCGACGCAAGGTCTAAATCAATGGCTCACAGGGTTCTATCTTGGGCCCTTGTTGTTTGCCTTGTATAGATTGACGACATAGTGTTGTTAAATTTGAAGTGCAATACTATTATATGTATTGATATGCTGATGAATGACGATGTATAATTATATTTGTTAGCTCTGGAGTGTGTGCGTTAGTGAGCTTCATGCAATAATTTGATACTAAATCCATCAAAAACTGCTGCTATTGTGATAAATAAAAATAAAAAAGTCAAATGTTCGGACTCATCAGGCAATGGTGGATCTTTTCTAAGGATCTCTCTGCAGCTATCAGAAAACACTTCAGTGTAATTATGCCTTTAATTAATTATTGCGATTGTGTATATTCTGGCCATTAAATTTATTATATCTGTTCGCTTTCTTCACCGATGGCGAAAATAATAATAATCTTCTCGGGAAATGACTGGCTGCAAAAAAAAAAAATGTTTGGTCTCTTGAGTGAAGCCCTATTTCCATGTATTTAGATGTGCTGCACAACTACGGACTAGCTTCATAACCTCAACCCACACTTATGCGAGCTGGGCAGTGAAAACGCATATTTCATGGTAAATTTGCACAATAAACGCACGAAATTTTCAGGAAAGGTTCCTTATCCTCGGAGAAACCAAACTATCTTGGATTTCCAAAAATCTCCCCTCCCCTTTTAAATATTAGATCATTAAAAATGGCAATTAGCACCTTCTTTTTAATAGGACACAAATGTGACTGGGTAGAATTTTGATACCTCATTCTTTGCTGTCCTTTGCCCATAAGGCTAAAGATGTCTCCCATTTATTGGACTGAAATTACACAAGAAAGGGTAAGGAATTCTTATTTTCATAATTTAAAGCCTAAACCCAAAGAGCAATGTTTTTGTTCAGAGTGTTTATATAAAAAGTAACGAACTACATTATATTTTTCGCATTTCAGACTCAACGGCTGTATCATGAAGAAGGGGTTAGGGAGTTACGAGTGAATCGACAACAATTCAATTGATACACTAGACTAAAATTGAGAAAACTATATCGCACTAAAATGTGTAGTTAAAAAGAATTATTAATAATTCCTACAAACGTAAAGAAGGAATGCAACTTCGGTAACTTAAGTTGTTAAATGCAAAAATGTTCCTCATAAAACTTTGCATTTAGTCTGAGAGCACCTAATTTGGTGCATTCCCACAAAATTGCTATAAGGTGAGCTGCTAGCTATTGAATCAGGGGAAATAATGTTGACTTCGCGGTTAATACCGATGCTAAAACGTATCCGGCAGTCGCTCCTGCAATGCTCTCATAACCGGGTCTTGTGGTTCTTTTGTGAACTTTAGTGGCTTTGTGATAGCCGCCATGATTCTGAAGTGAGTTCTGTTACAGAAAGCAGGCAAAAGGCGAGGTAACCGACTGCTTCAGCTCAAGAATTAAAGGCCACTTGGAATTGGAAATGCACTGCGGTTTTATTTGGAAGAAAAAAAATATTCAATTTGCCAACGCACAAATTTTGTGGCCATTTCAGTTATAGCTACCTCTCCTTGCACTTTGCACTTGGACATACGAATATTCGAGCACATTCATATTTTCTTCGTGTGCGGCAATTTGGCTTCAATACATAAAGAGCTGGTTAATCTAGTTCTATAATACTTTTTAGGCCTTTTGAAAGTGCTTCTCTTAAATAATAAATATAAGATATTTTGTTGAAAGTTGTGTTGTTGTATTAGGGGCGTTTCTTTCGCAGAAATCTAAAAATGTGACTCAGATTTCAAACATTTATTGCGGAAAAGCCATAATAATAGACCAGGCATTCAACCTAGACAAAATTCCCACAGAGCTGAAAAATTGTACAAACCTTAAATACATCATTACAAATGACGTGTCAAAAGTTCCCACTGATCCGACTTGCGCTAAAAATTTTATTCAGGTTTTTCGCGTATTTCTCGTAACTGGTAAGTGTTATCGTAAAAATAGTTCATACAAAAGTTGTAGATCCTGCAATCGTCTACAAAAATGGTTCATATACTATTTTTCCTACGAATCACTATTCCTGAGATATCGTGATTAAAAGATAAAAAATACTAAAATGCACTCATATGCCCCCGCGGTCAACCGCGACAGTTACGACAAAAGTTCCGGAGTGAACTGATAGCTTGACAGACTGATTTTGACAGGTTAATGGACTTTTAATGCGCCAAATGGATTTAACGTGTGACGATGAAGTTTTAATTGATATATTACTAAAGGCAGGCAAATTGTTATAAAAAAATTTTATTGAGAACATTACTAAGTCCCGGAGAGGCCAAAATTGTTCTTCTGAAACTCAAACACCAGCTTTCACTTCAGTGCAAGTTTATAGGCAAAATGAAAATCCCGGATAGAAGTTTCAATCCCATTTGCCGACTGGAATTTAGTCGGGATCTTCCATTCCTGTTTGTAAGGTTTTCTTAATTCGTATGGAAGCTTCAAGGTGCAGGGGGGTTAAACAACTCATGCTAGATAGGTTTACCTGTACATAAGTAACCTTTTCTAAAAGTTTCGCCGCTAGCGAATATGCTGTCCATTTTTTGTGATCGCCTTTCGACAAACGAATATACTTCTGTTAAAGGTGCATGTGTGACCTCCCAAACGCAGTAGTTGACATGCAACGTGCAAGACCAGGTCCATAGTTCGAAAGTTATGTTGGAGATCGTTATCCATTGCAGCTAAATCGAGCTCGCAATGAAAACCGGTCGAAATCGAACACTAGATACAGCAAGCTGATTCTGCTACATGACAACGCCAGGTCCCACGTTTCAAAATCGGTCCAAAATGGAAAGATTGAATTGGGAACTTTTGCCCCACTTGCCGTATTCACCAGACATTGCTCCTTCGGATTTCCATTTATTCCGGTCTATGCAACTGGTCCTTCTCATGGGGCAATTTTAATCGGTCTCCTTGAAATCGTTTGCGAAATGAAGGACCTTTGAAGCTTTGGCGTCGAATCGGTTCCACTTTAGACTCATCGTGCGATTTGAAACTTGTCGATTTGAGAGAACGGGTTTTCAAGATGAAAACAATTCTCTCATTTCTTGTTTGTAGCGATGGCGAGAGGTTCCAATATGTCTTCTAAAAAAATTGTTTAAGTGGTTTGTTGGACACGACACCTCTGGAATCATAAATTCAGGACAGACGTTAGCATTAGCACTTATTCTGGCGCCATTTTGGAGTCTCTGGAGCAACTGTTCGGTCGGTCGATTATCGGTTCAAGTGGTTCAACTAAAAGTGAACTGACTGACTCGCCCCATGAGAACGCGGCTTTAGAAATCCGTCTACACATATGCATGTACCTTTAAATACTTTGTATTTCATTGTTTTTATAAGCGATTATTCCCTTACCAAATGTATTATAAATGCTAAAATAATATCAAACAACATTTTCTGCATGAGTGGCAAACAAGTTGACCTAAATAAACTCGCAAAAATTTGCCTGGCTTGCATCTTTTTTCTATCACAAAGTATCATAAGTGGATTTCAAATTCAGTGATTCATTAATTTTTTAGAATCCAACATAATCACGCATGAGTGCCTGTAATCCAAGCAACTACACAGTCCGCCAGCTTCATTCAAAGCATTTGAGTTTTTCAACTCGTGTTGGATGAATACCGGTATAATTTAATTAACTCATAAACCTTTAACGTTTAGGTCGCCTCTTGTCTAGGAGTGAAACAAGAGGAAACTTGCATTGAAACTTCCAGGAAGCTTGCAGGGAAAGGGTGATGTTCTTAAGTGTGTCGCAATACGGAAAAGTTAACGAGAAAGGTAAAATCAGAGTCGTTATGGTGGGAATCGGTTTGGTCTGCTTATCTCAATCTCCTAACTTTCGAATTATCTTAATTTGACTTCTGTGTCCTACGATTACAGCCACAACAATTTTTCAGTTTCAGAGAATTAGATCAAAGCGGCTCGAATTAGGAAAAGAATTTTGCAAATATGTTTTTGTTATGAGTCATAACTCAGGCTGTCAAGTATTTTACACACATACACGGATTGAATACGTTCTGGAAACACTCGACAGAAAACGAGTAAAAAACCCAGCGGAAAAGATGTCAAGCGCTTCCCAAGAGCAGCGAGTTGGAAGCGCTTCCCGCCCATATGAAAATCACAGTGACAAATTCGTGGAGCGGAATTTTCACAAAGTTGAAAAGCTTATCTTCGTTTCATAGAGAATTCACGGAATTCCTTTTTCCTATTGCCAGGGCCCAGGGCAGGTATTATTCTAGAAGCAGCAATTGATGTGAGAGTTTGAGTTTTTGTGTGGCGCGACGCACGTCGATAGGGAAATTAAATTAATTGCTAATTGTGCTGTACGAATGCTCTTAAAGAATGTTTTTAAAGCTGTGCCTCGAAGAAGAAGCATCGTTGGACAAAACTTGAGTCAATGAAGCTTTTAAAGCTTTTCCTTTTAACACTTCCACCTTCCACGACAAATCTCTATATGCGCTTCCAGAGCGCTTCCCTCTGCGGACATACCCATGTTAAAAAGATATGAATGAGGGTAGGGCACAGAGCGCTACAGCAGGCATGTTTGAGCGCTTCCAATTCCCGCTGGGAAGTGACCATATAAAAAAAAACATAAGTGAGTTGAAAAAACCCACTTGGATTTGCAGTGTATGTTCCCAGCGAAAACTGGAAGCATACAAGAAGGCATGAAAGAGCAATTTTTAGAAGCTTAAAAATGCTTACTTTTCGTATCCCTATCCGTATCTTCTTGACCAGGGCATGTCATTGCGAAGAAGAAAGCTTTTTCTATTTTCTTCCCGTATGCTTCGTCGGAAGATGTTTAGCAGATTTGCTTGTTTTCTTCCCGTGTGCTCCTTTGGAAGCTTATAACACTTTCGGTCCCTGTTTTCGCAGGAAATATTTGTTAATTTGCTGTTTATGACTAGGACAAGAGGGGAAATAATACTCACATTAAATAAGCATGAATCAGAACTTGAAAATATTCCCGTAACAAAACGCAACTGCACTTTCGAGCGCCTAAAACGAAAATGAACTGAAATGCTTCAGCAGAAAGATTATTCCACAACGAAGTGGTGTCATCGCCCTTTTACGCATGGAAACATAGGAAATCTTCCTTTGCACTGCCAAGGGCATATGTTTGAATCATTTGTCACTCGCAGATAAAGCAGAATAGGCGAAATCTTTAACGTCTTCTTAACTGCTTCACAAAGATATTGATAGGAAGCACTTTAAATTTGCTTCTTAGGAAGATTCAGAATTTTTTCCCGCTGGGGTCTAACAGGAACGCAATTACCGTGTACGTGTTGTAATGTGTCGTATATGTGAACTAGGCAAACATTTTCTCTTACATGTGGTAGAAATCTGTAATTTGAATGTCAAGTGAATTACGGAAATTGTTGAAGAAAACCAGTGACAAGGTGAAAGACAGCAAACATTTTGAGATGAAGTGCGCAGTGTTCAGTTGCCGAAATAAGATACGTTATATAATATAACGTCGTTCAAGTGTCCGCCGCGGCTTCGCTTGGTATTCGAGAGGTCAAATTTTCAATGACTTTGTCGCATAAATCTGGCGGAATTTGCTGGATGGCGTTCGTTATGTTGGCTTTGAGGGCATCAATTGTTTGCGGTTTATTCGCATAGACCTGTGATTTAAAATAGCCCGAAAGGAAGAAGTCTAAAGGCATTAGATCGCACGATCTCGGTGGCTAGTCTCAAATCGCTTGTGCATAATGTCCATCGTGGGATGCGCTGTGTGGCACATAGCGCCGTCCTGTTGGAACCATATGTCGTCGGTATCCGTATCATCCAGGCTACAAGAAGTTGCTTATCATCGATCTGTAGTGCTCCCCGTTTTTGGCAAAATTTGGGTGAACTTCCGAATACGTGCCACCAAGCAAGGCCACGGCGGAAATTTGGACGACGTTATATTCTACACTTAATTCCATAAAATATTCTTTCAAATACAGCAAAACAAAAAATAATAACTAAAATGTAGGGACGCAGCGTGTTCTAGAAATTTTGTTTTGTACAATATATTAACATCATGTAAGAGGTATAGTGTATCCCCTAATAGGGTATACTGGATTCCAGTAGCGTAGGAAAAAGATGTCGGATTGTTAGGTTTTATCTGTTTGAATAGCTCCTTATCCTTATCTGGTTATTACCACCTTAATTTTTTCTTTTCAATTTTTTTTTCTATTGGCTTAAATAATGCCTAAACATCCCTCGAATCAAACCAAGCTTTGTAGAAAGGTGTATTGAAATATTAAGATGTCTCTAAACTAATGTTTCCGAAGCCACTATTTCAATTTTTTTTTTGAACGCGTTTTTCTCGGTACTACTTTTAAAAATCGGCCGGCAATAGAACTCGAACAGTTTTCATCCGATTCACTTCAAATTTAAACTGGACCTTTATTATTAAATTATCTACCGAAGTACACACGATTATAGCGATTGCATATCAGGGAAAAAAGTTATAAGCCATTTAGTTCGCCGAAAAGAACGGTTTTTCTTCAAACAACTGCTATTTTGCGAAAAAAATTTCTAAAAATATAATCGGGTGTACTTCGGTAGATAATTTAATAATAAAGGTCCAGTTAAAATTTGAAGTCAATCGGATGAAAACTGTTCGAGTTCTATTGCCGGCCGATTTTTAAAAGTGGTTCCGAGAAAAATGCGTTTAAGAAAAAAATTGAAATAGTGGCTTTGGAAAAATTGGTTTAGAGACATCTTAACATTTCAATACACCTTTCTACAAAGTTTGGTTTGATTCGAGGGATGTTTAGGCCTTATTTAAGCCAATAGAAAAAAAAATTGGAAAAAAAATATTAGGTGGTAATAACCCCTTAAGAGATATCATTGAATCATCAGATACATAATGCAAAAAATCGATTTGTGATAGATACCTTAACATCAATTGAGTATAAAACTATTCCCAATTGCAATGACACAGACCTACTTATGTTGCTTGTATAATTAGTCGTCCTGAAAGGGTTCAAAATCCTCAGACGTAAATACAGATGGAAGTTTGCAGGCCTACGAGTCTCCCCGAAGGTCCTGAAAGTTGCTTCTATTTGTTATGCAAAAGCACCTACACAATACTTCCACGCCTTCCACAATTTCCCTGTGCTTTCTGCATTCCTTTGCTTGAGCCTAAATCTTCTGAGTGTGCAAATTAAACAAAACTCAACTGTCACTTAAAAATTTCCATTTCCATTCGGGACCTGGGGCATTTATGAAATTGCATTTCCAACCCGCGGAAAACATAGAAACTTTCGCTCGTAGCAAAAAGTTTGGAAGTTTTTCGGTAAAAACCCGCTACCGTCTAAACCTATTAAATATCTTAAAGCATCTCAAGGAATCGATATCTGAGAGCCCCCACCCTGCTCCCTCGCAAAGTACATTTTGACGCCTCCTCCGCCTCGTTCAAAGAACAGAACATCCGACGATTCTTTTGGCTCTGCCGGTCTCTACCAATGTTTGACATTCGCGACACACACAGCGAGCGGCACACACAGCCACCCAGCATAAACCTCATAATCCCATCTCCTGGTGGAAGGCAAGCCCCGCATCAAGCTGTCATTTACCATTTTTTCCTTCCTCGCTTCACCCAAACCAGCCACAGATACCATCGGAAGGTAAACTCATCCCTTTGTTGACACACCTACAACACAGTCGCAACGTAAGCCGAGACCCAGCCTGCCATATCCAACCGGCATCTATATCACAGCCATCCGCGTACTATTGCGTGGCTGCCTCTTGCATTTCAAGCAGCGGCGAGGAAACAAAAAACTCCCCACAGCAAAACAAAAAATCCCCCTAGTAGTCATTTCACAGAGTCACACCTCGCTAGGTAACTCCAGGGGGCGGATGTTTACAAAGTGTTTGTCGTGCGATTGGCTTAGCCAAATGCACACCAGTTGCGTGTTGCTAGGCAACGCCTCCTTGCCGCTATTGCTGACTCTTTCTTGGGCGAGCAGCAAACCAGATTTCGCCAACTCCATTGCTGCGCGCCACAGATTCAGCCAAACCAGTCGTTGTTCGGCCTTCGCGAGGGGCTTTTCACTGACGGTGGCTTGTGCTGAGCTTATCTCATATCTCGTGCAGGACTATCTGCCCTGTGATTTTTCAGTAGTTCTCTAGTTAAGACCCCAGCGGAACAGTTGTGCGGTTATCAGGACATCTTATCTTACCGATCGGAATCTGGCGGCAACTTTGAATTTGCGCTCACCTGGTCTGAGCAGCCACGCCACCCAGTGGTCTCGCTGTGCCGCGCCTCACGGGTAGTGTTTCAGCACTCAATCCTGACTGGGATACGTCGGATAAACCTGTTACATTTTGTCAGTGGATTAAGTAGTGACCCCCCAGTGTACTAAAGAGGGAAAGTTGATTGTGATCTTGTTACAAAAAAAAATTTTGAATCAAAGGAAATTGTTAATAAGTGCAAATTGAAGTCTCAAAATTTTGACCGAAGGTTCTAAAGCGCCCCCTAGGGCTGTCGCACTGGCGTCCTATTTGGGGGACGGTTTCGCCGCCCTCGGTGCCCGCGCACCACCGGCTAAGGATCTTATGGCGTTTGGCTCGGTGCTGCAACACAACCAACACAACATAGGTAATTGCTACAGTTTCTGCAAGCCATAACTCTCCGGGGAATGATAAAATCCAGAAACCAACATGACCAAGACACGATAAAACCGGGAATCCGTAAATACAAAACCAGCACAAAACCAGAATCCTATAATTATGTATTCTCAAGCCCAAACTCTCGATAAAATATGGTATAGCGTAAAACGGACAAAAATCTACTGATTATCTCTCTATCCGCCATTTTTATTATTTGTTCAGATAAACAAATCAGAGGAAAACAGTTAAGCCGACATATGTAGATTGCCAGATAAACATCAAAACATCCAAACATATGGTCATGGCTAGATAGCCACACATACACATAGGCGGATCGATGGATTAAAACATGCAGCGACTGTTAAGAGCGCAGAATAATCCAAAAATTGTAAAAACGAGCACAATGACAACACCATACACTTCAGCAGCATAAACCAAAATATCTTTTCCAAAACAGTATCTAAATGAAGTTCTTTCGAAATGTTCATTGATTTTTTAGGTGTGAATTGTCGACATTACGCACGAACCACCGTTGACAGATGTGTACCCTTTCGACAAACATTTGGAAGACGTATTGGCGTAAATAATGTGCCGTTCGACTCGATCCTTGAGTCATGAGTCGTCTGAGTGTAGTACAGATAGACCCAACTTTTACAAAAACCTCAGAAGAGGTCCAAACAAATTAAATCACAATTACGCGGCGGGCAGTTTAGGTCTTCAAAACGAGAGATGACATGATCTTGGAACTTGTTTTGCATTTAAGTTTTTGCTTCGTGTGCGGTGTGGCGGGTGGCTCCATCCTGTTGATACTATATGTCATTTACGTCCATTACATCAAATTCGGCACGATTCTTGTTATTCAGGCCCCAATTTTTGGGAACGGGGTTCGAAACATTTTGCTGTGCTAATTAACTCCACCGGTAGTTTGTAAAAAGAAAATTAACTCCACTGACAGTTTATGAAAGGCAAATTATAATATATAATAGAATTTTCCCAAAAGTTACGAACGTTAGGTGGCTTGCGAATTGCCCTATATCTCGAAAACGGGTCGAGATAGAATTTTTTCATTATTTTTCCGTTAATTAGCACAGCAAAATGTTTCGAACCCCGTTCCCAAAAATTGGGGCCTGAATAACAAGAACCTCCCCTCAAATTCCATTAAAAAAAGTTGCCGAATATAGATGTATGATTGCACGAACTTGTCGCCCGATTTTTTCCTGGAGGATCGTCTCTTTCTTGATTAAATTTTAATAACGAGACGCAATAAAGGATTATGCCAAAATGTTTCCATATGACAGCTAGCAAATGTGGCCAGCTAAACACTTGACCGACGGCAGTGGTGTGAGACTCTAAATTCAAGTACTTATTCAAACTACTTTGGGGGGAGACCAATCCATTCATATTGTTTTAGTTATTCTTAAAAAAAAGGTGTGATAGATATTCAAAAAAATATATTTGGTTTTCGATATCGGAATAACAAAAAGGAAAACACAATTGGCGATCCCATCAATACAGCATCTGTTGGTCTGTCTAAAATCTTGAACCTTAACCAAACCTTAAAAGCACGCACAAACTAATTTTTTTTTTTAATTTCTGAATTTTCATATTCAATACTGGCGGGTGAATCGAGCAGCAAAACATG
Source organism: Neoitamus cyanurus (assembly GCA_947538895.1). Taxonomy (NCBI): domain Eukaryota; kingdom Metazoa; phylum Arthropoda; class Insecta; order Diptera; family Asilidae; genus Neoitamus; species Neoitamus cyanurus. The sequence goes on from OX384543.1 coordinate 38,977,056, forward strand.
ATTTTGGGGTATCAAAAGAAAACGAGTTACACAAGAAAGTCAAAAATAATAACAAAATTGAATATTTTAACTCGACTCCCTCAACTGTCACACCATTTGTAAAATTTTTTATTTTCATAATACAAGGTGGGCCAAGAGAAGTCATCCGATGTTGTTTGGCTCTCATTTTTTTTCTAAATGAAAACCTTCGATTCTGTTTTTCGATTATGTTTACTTGAACCTTTAGAATTTTATTGGTCAATTGAATGCCACAACCGATATTCTGAAGGCGGCGCTCCCGGGTCGCCTCATCTCTCGTTTTGGCGATTTGCACTGGCCCCCAAGATCGCCCGATTTAACCGTTGCAGACTTTTTTTGTGGGGTTTTTTGAAGTCCCGTGTTTACGTGAACAAGCCCGAGACCCTGGAAGCCCTCAAGGACAACACGAGTGCGAGAATCTGTCGCCCGAAGTTTTCGCCGAAGTGATGAAAAATGCCATAAAACGAGCCCGTATGGCAATCAATAGTGACGGCGCCCATTTGGCCGATATCATCTTCTCGACTTGACGAATAAAATTCTAAAGGTTCAAGTAAACATAATCTAAAAACAGAATCGAAGGTTTTCATTTAGAAAAAAAATGAGAGCCAAACAACATCGGATGACTTCTTTTGGCCCACCTTGTATATACGACTTGTATCATATTTGTCGATGATGTGCAGCCTTTAAAGGTCTGCCGAGGTGAAACATTGCTCGAAAAACAAATATTTTTTGAATAACCCAAAAACCGCCAAATAGAAAAACTTTTATAACACCCTCTTCTTTGTATCAGAGCTGAAAAGTGGGACTTACAGAGTTTAAGGTTAAGAACGGCTCATAAGAACTAATTAGTAATCTACTGAAAACAATTACAAGTATTGTCATATTCCTGGTTGTTGGTATCACACCCTCAATATTTCGGTTGTCGAACAGCCCCAAACCCGAATATTCGAACAGCAGCTTTCTAGCAATGTAAAGGGTGGTCCATTTAGTGTTTGGGATTTGAACTACCGGTAATTTGAAGTTTAGTTGGTTATATGTCATTCTCGACTTGACAGAAATTTAGTTTAAGGTTTCACATTTACGAAATGGGACGGTATTCGCTTGAAGAAAGTTGGAAAATATTAAAAACTTATTTTCAAAGTGGTGAGTCTTCTACTCAAACTGTGAGAAATTTGAAAAAAAAAATTGACGAAAAAAAAACTTCCAAATCCCAATTTGTGGATCAATTCGTGAAGCGAGCTCATGAAACTGGAATGTTGGTGGATAAACCAACCCGTGTACGTACTCGTCCGGTGCGCTCAATCGAAAAAATTGCTGCTGTTGCTCAAAGTGTGCGTGAGCAACCATCAACATCAACTCGTCATCGTTCTCAACAATTGGACATTGCACGCACTTCTTTCATGCGAATTTTGCGTAAAGACCATCCGAACCATACAGCGAACGCCACAATCTATCTTTACCGCCCTATCTTCGGAAATCGCATGATCAGCAAAAATGGTGATGTGATTTGGCCGGTAAGAAGCTGCGATTTGCCTAATGACATAAGGCCCGAAACAATCGAAAATGTACTCAAAAATTGGGTGGACCGAATGGGCTACTGCCAAGTCAGCCGCGGTGGTCATTTGACCGAAATTGTTTTTCATAAATAAATGACATAAAACAACCTTTCAAATAAATGTTCAACCATTGAAAAATATTGAGCCGTTTTTTTTTTACAACAAAAATAAATTCCAATTTTTAAATGGGCCACCCTTTACATACATATTACCATGGCTGAGATTCGCTCACGAACTGTAAAGAATGGTAAAGTTGTTGGAAGTCGCTAACCCAATTTTAACCGGACTTAGCGTGAAACCTTCACGCAATATAGACTCGTCCTCCTAACCTACGATGCCTCAGGCAAACACACAAACATACACACACACAAGCACCGCCGTCAAACTCATACACCCGTTATTTATTGTGTTGGGGATTACAAATAAAACTTTGTTGGAATAAGTTTGTTTAACAAAAAAAAAATTAAAAAAACTTCGCGGTAAACTTATTCCGATTCCCACCATTATTCTAGGGAGTTCTAAGCTCATATTATCATTGGGTTGGTATTGTGCAAGTGTACAAGTAAACATTAAACGTTTGTGACAGTTCTAAAAATTTCACCGTAGATACTAAAAAAAACGCCAAAGCAAGTTAACTTTTTTTCTGTCCTTTGAGTGAATTGTATTTTTTGTGTTCAGTTACAAAAACGAAACGCAAATATATTTTTTTCTGTCACGCCAGATTTACAAAATATCACCACATGTTATTTTCGACTTCCCAATTTCGATGCAATAAAGTGTTCGATTAATCGTAGAAGCCCAATCTACCCCTGCGAGAAGTACACGCAAGGGTAAATTCTCTCCCTCACTCTCTAACACTTTAAGTTGCCGGTTTATCCTTTCGCTTCAACTCAGTAGTCTTGGGGACCTTGTAAGGGAAATCCGTGTTACTCTGGTGTTTTCGGTTATAGGTCATTTGTAGTTTATTTACTGTTGGTTGAAAAACACTTTTCTGTTCAAGGACACAACCCTTGTAAAATAGTGTAATTAATTTAGTTTAGTTTTACCTGTGGTTTTACTTTACTCGGTACAATGCAATGGTCAGTACAGAAAACTTGTAGCAACACACTCGTGCCCCAAAACAATCACTGCCAAAGAATCTTCATTATCTCTTAGGTGTGTGGGAGTGGGACATGCGGGAATAGATTTATGCATTAATGCTTCATTAATGAATAACATGAATGAGATTTATGCGCATTTCCTGTCAAGCCAAACACATCTTGACATCTGCCCAAGAGATATACTCGTACGTAGTTTGAAAACAGGCAATTGAAGATGTGCTTTGTACAAACAAATTTTATTTCAACCTAAATTATTTTTCGCAAATAAAAAATAAAAAAATAAGGATTGTAAGGATGTAAGGATTTATAACAAAACTCGATTTTCGGGATGGCAAAGATCAAATACAGTGCCAGACAAAACAAGCTTTTCATAAAAATCACATAATATGAAAACATTTCTCACAATGATGATGAATTGATAAAATGCTCGAAATAGAACGCAAAACAGATCAATACTTTATTCTCATTACAAATTCCTTAAGCACAAAACATTAAGACCAGCTTTGAATATTACTTACATATTCTAAAAAAAAAATATTCATAAAATTGTTAAATATTCATAACTGGAAATTTAACAGCACGTTGTGTAACGGCTATTTGTTAAACATTTTCTTATTCCATTAGGCATATACCCCACCAAAGTACGGCAAGTGGTGATCAAAATATTATTCCACGCAACTTTATGGTCACTCAGAAATATTTTATTTAAGTTTGCTGAATGTTTCGGGTCATTATCATGCATAAATTGCCACTTGAGTGGCATTTCCCACTTAGCATAAGGAAGCATGACATCTACCAATATATTGATGTAAAGGTTTTCGGTTTTTTCACCTCCTGCCATCCGAACCAATTAAATTTATCTTTGTTTCATCGGATCATAAAATATTTCGCCACATCTTACTAATTGTAAGTACTGTCCATTCCGGCGCATGCCACTTTTCTTGGATTGTAGTGTTTCAATTTTCTTGGATTTCAGGCAAAATGATTTTGTTTCAAAAGCCGTCCTTGAATATTCTGTCCTTGGTGAAAAGGGTAACTCCAACTCGCGCTGTACGTCTGTAGCTGCTTTAAATGGATCAACAGTTGCAAGACGTTTATTCCGGGAATCATCTTTCCGACTTGTTTTACTTGGACGGCTTGTGACAATTGAAATGTGTTGTGGCTTCAGAGCATTCTAAGTGAATGTTTTCGCTCTTTTCTCGAGTCTCTGATACTTTCATTCTACAAAAAATAAATTATTATATAAATTGTTCTTTATAAAATACTAAGCAGTTTTACTGGCAATATAAAATATACATACCACTAATTGACACTTTTATTACTTCTTCGAATGGGGTCTGCGCCGTCGGCGATAATGGTGATATTTCGTTTTACACAACGAGTATACACGTCGAGCACACTGAAATAGAGTTTTGGGTTGACGTGTATACACGTTCAATGCAGTTGAATGGTTGAGTTTTCAATCACCTCTTTCTCCGCTTCTGTGTAATAGACGCCACGACACAATTTTTCTACAAACACAACACTTTTATTAACTCGAGTTAATTTATTAAGGAATAAATACTCTACTCTCCTTTTATTTTGTCTTCACTAATTCACGCTCTAACTGCTACTGTTTTTTTTAAACCGTATGCATTTGCATTAACGTTTAGTTTTGTGCAGCCGATTGCGACTATTCTTTAAGGCTTAATTTGCCAAAAAACCATTAAATTAACATGAAGTACACATACATATAGCACATAAGACGACAATTGGACATTTCTCATTGGTGATTTCCCTAAACCGGCATTTTTATTCAGTTCGAGTATTTTTTTGTATTTCCTGTTAGGGTAAATTTTACGTCACCAAGATTTGAGTATTTAAGAGTAATTATGCCAATTTGCTTGTATAGGCAACGGAAATACTTTATCTATTATTTTCTTATCGCATTTTTCATTTCTAGAATGTCTTAAAATAACTTTTCTAGTTCACATGAGGCTAAGAGGTTAGATCGCCCAATTTCCGATGTCCAGTCTTAGCCCCGCCATTTTTGAAACAACGAAAAACCAAAATTGTGCTGAAACGTGCATGTTATATCATATTTTATCGTACTGTCATGAAAATCTGAAAACATTACTATTAATAACACAGCCACTAAAAAAAAAAAATTTCGGGCCCGGGGATCGGACTCTGTATTTCATATGTTTTTGGGGTCGCTGAAACTGAATCCGATGTCAGTTCATACCCATGGTCCCCCAGGTTTTTGACATAACCTCAAAAACCTCAGCAAAAACGGGGGGAAAAAAAAATTTCAATCTGGGGATCAGACCATGTCTTTTAATGTTTTCGGGGTCGCTGAAACCTGACGTGATGGGGTTAAATCGACATCGGATCGACCCCGAAAACATATAAAAGACATGATCTGATCCCCACATTGAAAATTTTTTGTGGCTGTGTAATCAAAGAGTTTTCTTTCCGTTTATTGCTTACGATAATTGGTTATCTAGGGGTCGAAATATTGAATGTTTTAGAATTTAGGTATAATGATGTTACACCACCGTAGCAAATTCCGAGTGGTATACATCCGAAAAAAAATGCACATGGAAGTATTTCCAAACATGACGGGGCTAACCTACTTTTAAGAAAATTTCATTAGGGTACCAACATTTTTGAATCAAAGATAAAGCAGTTTCAAATGGAGCACACCATTGCACAACTGGGGTATTAACCGAACAAAATTATTTTCTAATTTATCAATTTTTGCATAATTTAAATAGACCGCTAAATTTTGTCTATTGGTGAAAACGAATTTTGCGATAGCACACAACACTAGCTTCCAAAATAATTGTGTGTTTTGCCAATCGCTTCAAATTCAGCGTTGACTGTCAGCCAAATTGCGTAGAGTGCGAGCATACAAGATCATTTAAAGGTTTTTAGAGAGCGTTCAGACCATAAAACGCAAGAAGCTCATGCGTAAACCCATCATCACAGATAACCATTAAGGCTTAGACAAGTGGGTGAGATAAAGTGGTTTTCCCTGATGAGAAAAAATTTAACCTACACAACCCCGACGTGTGCCGTTATTATTATCACGACCTTCGGAAGGAAGATAAATGCGCCCAAAAGACAAATGAGTGGTGGGCTCTGTATGATTTTTAGACAGTTCCTAGTCGTGTACAGCGGGAGGAGTCTTATTTGTTTTGTGTCTACCAGAATGGATGCAAGAATTTATACCGACCTGCTGGAAGAAGAAATTACCGAATTTGGGGAGGTCATTGGTGAAGAATGTGACGAACATTTTATTTTCCAGCAAGGCAATGCTGCAGCGCTCATAGCAAAGATAGAAAATAGTGGTTGTCTTCAAACAACATAGAACTATTTTAATGACCAGCGTGTTTCAATGACTTAAAGATTATTGAAACAAACAGTGAATGGAAAGTACACACAATATTAATAAAATAATAAAATATCAATATAGCGGATTTTTTTCCGTTGCGTCTATCAATCATTAGTATTTCCTTCAATACATTATGCATGCGTAGGTAACACTCACGCCATGATACTTTCAAAGATTCCTGGTTATGGTGACATTTCATGAAATCGATATTGCAAAATAAAATCGAAATAAATATAAATATAAATAAATCTGTTTATTATTATTGTCAGCATTTTTAAAGAGAAATACATTTGAATAAATAGATTTATATTAAAAAACATAAATATGTTAACATCAAACACTATTCTGTTTAAAGGTCTTCACAAACCATAGAAATCAGAAGTTCACTTAGCGAAAGCCCGCTCTTGGAATTCAAGCCCGGCTATATGTAGATCAATGGCTAGAGCGGTGGCCTTATGTTCCAAAGGACCCGAGTTCGAATCTCACATGACTCAGATTGTTTTCCTTTCAAGAGTCAAATTATAAGTAAAGCAGTGATGCAGCGTCTAATGGAATAACGGCAAATTGTTCCGACTATCGGAAACCACACACAAATACTTTACATAAGAAAAAAATAAAAAATTGGAATCAAAAACAAATTACTTTGTTAATCAATATTCATTTTTGATTTTAAGATTTTCAATGATAAACAATGACAACGAAATGATTATGCGATTTCAAGGACCCCAAAAAACGGTAGACCGGATTACCGTACCGTTTTCAGAACAATCATTTAAAAGCTAAAGAAATGCAGAAAAATTAATTTTCCCTCAATTCTGTCACTTTTCACTATCTCTCAGTTTTGTCTTTTCGAATTTGCTTCTTGACCAGAATAAATATTTCTAAAATTAAATTAATTCAAGGTCGTTCGTTATTAATCTGAATTTAGGCAATATTCTTTAATGGGATGATATTATTAGTGTTTTTTTCGAAAACATAAAAGTTCCAATAACTTATAAAAAAACTAAAACTTAAACTATAAAATTTATTAATAAGAGCGTTTATGGATTTGGCTTGTATACATATGCAGTTTTAATGCATACCACTCATTTACTATGAATATATGTATAAAATAAAATAAGGCAGAAAACAGGTTTTTATTGACAATTTGCTATACGAACAGTTGTCGAAAAAAAGTCACAAAAGATCGTCAGCTGCTGCTTTGTCGCAAATTATATGAATAGGAAGACGGATTCGTATCATTAATTTTAGATTTATTACTTTTGCTCTCATATTACGTCGATACTGATCGCGATTACATAAATTAAGAGGAGATACAATATTTGAGGGAAAAAAGCGCACGGTTGTCAAAATACATAACAATATGAATGTAAAAAAAATAATTGTTTGTTTTTTTTGTTTTTAGAAATATGTTGAAAAAAAATAAAAATATTAATAAATGTTTAATTGGGGCGTTTAGGATGAGGCCTGAGGTCTCTGAGGCACCGCGACCGCTTGAGTCCCCATCTACTATTCATCCCAGTTCGTCTTCTTGAAGAAGCCCAGGATTTGTACTCCATACCTGGATCGGTCTTCTACATAGATATATTAGACGGAGTACTGACAGAGTACATGCACCGCTGTCTCTGAGGCTTCCGTACAGTAGCGACAGGTGTCAGAGTCAGTTTTACCTAAATTTTTTGAAACGGAGCAGTGTGCTGTGAAGAGCCCAGTGATTGTTCTTAGTTCCAATTTGTTTAGGCGAAAGAGTACCTCAGTATTATCATGCGGCCATAAACGTTGTTGATTGTCGAAGTTTATAGGAGTTATTTCAGTAGCGGACTCGGTTACGGTTCACCTAGTTATCTACACTACAGCTTTGAATCTACATTGAAGGACTTGAGTGCCTTTAGTGCTTGAGCTTGACTGACTGATTCGATTTAAAAAAAGGAAACATTTCGAAAGTAAAATGTAAATGAATATATTTCCGTCCTAATCAATGTTAATCGTAAAGCATCTACAAATTGAAGATAGATTTATATTTTCCTTCAATATGATGATACTCAAAAAACATTTAAACCGGATTTTCTAAATGCAATAGCGCACGCTGCTCGGACAGTTTAAATTAAAATAGACAAAACCGAACACCTACTGCCGCCTGGACACTGAGGTGGCCCAACCTTTAAATTTAACCTCCCACGCAATGACATTTGGACGCAAGGAGCGAACCAGCCTCGGTAATATTTCAAACCTTTTCAAAGGTTTCCACATGCAATCCGTCAGAGTTTAATCGCGAAGTGAAACACACTTTTGAAGTAATTGTCATGACTGCGACTGGGTCCATGCCAGTCGCTGGTGCAGTCCCGCTTTTATGAAACCAATTGAAGTTGAAGCTGAAAATTGTTACACAGTGCGCAAGCTGCGTAAGCATTTGCTTTTGCAACAATTTATAGTTGTTCGTGAAAATACTTAAGTTGTCACTATAGCAAATGTGAAGTATACCTCTGGTGCTCGTTATTAATTAGAAATTGGGATATTACAGATTCACACCAAAAATTACTAAAGCAGAACACAAGTCAATGGTCTGATTAAAAATTAATTAAATATTTAGTTGAGTTAATTAGAGGGTTTTATGTTGTGCGTGGAAGAAGAGGAATAAGTTATTGCTATCTGGATAATCGAAGCCCTTTACTCACAACATACAAAACGAAATATTAGTGGTCCTAAGTCAATAAACAGGGACTGTACATATATATTCATTTAATACCTTTAGGTAGTGTCACCAAGCATACAGTATATAGAGAACTCATCTCTAACAAAAATTTGTCCGCTGTGCTTATGAACATTTTGTCTTCGATTGGCTCCCACCGTGTTCATTTCACCAGAAATGAATCCAAGAATTCATCCGACTTCAGAGCTCGGCACCGAGACTACGCTGGCCCGTGATCTGCGGCCTGGGAGCTGTTGTGACTCATCTGTATTTGAATGGGACTACCTCAGGATTATGCCCGTCGTTCTCTGTTGCCCTTCATGCCCCGCACACCCGTAATTGCATTCATCAATTAAGAACGAGCGCAATGGGCACAAACACCTTCTTGCTCAGATGTAAATATTCCAACGCATACAGATAAGTCACAACAGCAGCCAGGCCGCAGATCACGGGCCAGCGTAGTCTCGGTGCCGAGCTCTGAAGTCGGATGAATTCTTGGATTCATTTCTGGTGAAATGAACACGGTGGGAGCCAATCGAAGACAAAATGTTCATAAGCACAGCGGACAAATTTTTGTTAGAGATGAGTTCTCTATATACTGTATGCTTGGTGGTAGTGTGTAAAACCGAAACGTCTCTGATTTGACCTTTTAGAGCATTCGTATTTCTTCTGGGTACTTGTCGAAACTTCTTACTTTGATGTTTTAGCCGTATGGCAGGAGGCATCATCCTGTTGAAAAATATAGTCCCCTTCTGCAGATTGCAATAAACGAATTAAGTGCAACAATTGGTTTTCCAGTATTGACTAGTACTTGGAAATATTTATAACAACTTCATCAGGAGCAAAAGTCAGAGATTACCTGCGAACATTTCTTCAGACCAAATAACAGACTTCTGCTGCCTTTGTAAATTGCATACGTTAAAGAATTTTATTTTGGTTATTGTAAATAAACGAAAAAAGTCATGTATTTTTTAATAATGCACTTTTTTGTACTTTGTAGGAGCGGTAACCCTTTTCTTCAAAACTTTCCACGTGTAACCACCGACAGATCTTTTCTTATTCCTTATTTCAAAATACGAGATCAGTGTGTGTCTTTAATTGTTTCCTTAGAAATCGATCAGTTTTTTTTATAAACCCATTGAACCTTAAAAAATGAAAAATGTCGAGCGAATATTTTAACTGGCATGTGTCTATAGACCAGATCAAATCACATCATTGATAAAGAAACTTTACGACTGAGCAATAAGAAGTAAACCTACCTAAATATATCGATCTCATGGCCTTTGTTGACACAGCGGCCCAGCAAAACGTTTAATAAAACGTTTAATTAAGACGTTTATTGGCCGTGCCGTCTTCTCGAACGCTGATTGACTCAATTGGGTGTTTACAGCCATAATGATCCATAAACTGTGCAAAGTTGGGCAGTTTCATGCATACAGTCTCGCACAAAGTATATGCAGGACTACCAATAACATTGGATGCCCTCAGCGGCAGCCATGTCGCCGACAAATTAAAAAATCGTAAATACTTATGCTTTACTTTAATTTTAATAAAGGCGGAGATGCCGTTCTTGCGGGTTTTTTGCAATTAAGAAATTCATGCCGGTAATTACTAGCGCTGATTCTTTGCTTACATGCATGAAGCCTACACGATAATTTAGCATTAACTCCCAATTAAAACAAAGTGCTTAGATCGCATTGTGTTCTTGTTTTTGTTGCATGGCTTTGTCTCACAATGCCTGCCAGCTTTTATTTTGATGGCAACTACTTGGCGCTGATTAGTATCTGGTGTTCGCTCAAAATTCGTCAAATTAATATCCATGTAATTTTTAGTCAAAGTGATTCCTATCAGCACCTCTTATAGTAATTTCTTCATTTAATAATTTTTTTTGCTTTTCAATTTATTCGGTGTTGCATTAATGCTAAAAATTTATTTTTAATTTATCTTTTTAAATCATTATCGAGATACAGTTATGGTCAACTAATTACTAAAGGATTTGGGATACTACAAGATTAGCAATCGTAAAGAATTAGCATCATACTACGACGTATCTAAACTTTTAGGGAGAGTCCACATATGTAGAAAAAAACGAAATGGAATAAATCCTGAAAGTAAATAATAAATTAAGGAACAAAGTAATTTAATGAGAGAAATTACCAAAAAGAGAAAAAGATGAACAAATGAGCATTTAGGTTTCTGTTGTGCAAATATGGTATGTACAGAGTCTTTCAAAGAGGACGCTCGACTTTTAAATGTAAATAAAACAAGTTGTGTGCGAGGTGTCCACTCCAATTTTATTTTATTTGAAAGAATATTTTATGGCATTAAGTATGGAATATAACGTCGTTCAAATGTCTGCTGCAGCTTTGCTTGATGGCACGTATTCGGGAAGTCCAATTCTCCGATGACTTTTCGCATAAATCTGGCTGAATTTGTTTGATAGCGTTCGTTATGTTGACTTTGAGGGTATATATCTGTGATTTAAGGAAACCCCAAAGGAAGAAGTTTAAAGACCTTAAATCGCACGATTCAGTGGCCAGTTGTCCTCAAATCGCTCCTGCAGAAAGTCCATCGTGGCATGCGCTTTGTAAGACACGTAGCACCGTCCTGTTGGAACCACATGTCGTTGGTATCTACATCATCCAGTTCAGGTCACAATAAGTTGCTTATCAACGATCCGTAGTGCTACCTATATTTCAATATTATAATAGTTTTCAGTTTAATATTGTTTAGGTATTTGAATAATGAAAATTATTCGAGACAACGCTTTCTCTTTTTAAAGTCTTTGTACCTCATAACCTCATCACCAATTTCGTTTCCGAATCAGAACATTCAATCGGTAAACAAAATTTAATGCAAATTCGTTGGTCAACAAAATCAGACATAGTAATAATCGTAAACTCACTTTCGTATATTTCAAAAACATGAGTAGCTCTGCAGGAATTGAATACATTGACTTTAAAATCTGCATAGATATCAAGGACAGTACTACCAACCTACAAAAAAGTTGTTGTTTAGGACACAGTAGTAAACCATAATAAATTTAACTCTATAAAACTACAAGTTTTTGGCGTGTACCGTTTGGCTCTGAGATCTTATGACAGACAGATAGGTACCGGTGTGAGGCCATAAGTATTCCGTTTTTCTAATTTTGGTACGGAACACTAGATAGAAAAACGCCTCTGCCTTTGTTTTTTCCTCGTACCGTTGTCGTCCCCTATTCAATCCATCAATTAGAACTTGAACAAATTCAAATGTGGGATGTTGTTCCACTCCTCAACTATTGCTCTTTCAAGTTAATCTAGTGTGCTCAGTAGCGGAGATCGATTATGAATGGCTCTTCCCATCATGTCCCAGACCAGACGTGCTCGATTGGATTCAAGTCGGGCTGCGAGCTGGCCACTCAATACGATAAATGCCAATCCCACGAAGACATTCGATGACCATTCTAGCAGTATGAGATCTTGCATTATCTTGCATAAATCCAGAAAAGGGCATCAGATGTGGTTCTAGGACTTCTTCCACATATCGACGAGCATTCAGAGTTCTTGTGCAGAAGTCCACCAACTCCGTGCGAGTTTCGAAAGAAATGCCTCCCCAGACTATTATAGAGCCGCCGCCGAAACTGACCATAGATGAGATGGTACATTGTGCATATCGTTCTCCTGCTCGCCTCCACACACGTTGACGGTCGTCTGGAGAAAATAAACTGAACCGCGACGCAATAAGTGAACCGAAGATACCAAAATAAACATGTGAATTGCGAGAATTGTACGAGTTCCAATGACTACAATGAGATGATGTAATGTTTTAGAATCAAGCTCAATGCGAATTAAAATAATTCTGCAAGCACAATTGCGAACGATGCATAGAGAAACGCATTATCCACGTGCATTATGACGTGCCTATATGAAAGAAGCAAGCGCGAGCGCGGTCTTACTGTTCAGTGCCTTTTTTCCCGTTGAAAAGAGCCAAGTGCCAAGTGGTCTTTCATAATGTGACGGAATATAAAAATTCCCTTTGAAATATAGCCCCCCACTTAGGTGGACAGATCACTCATGCCTCCGGTCCATTCGCACAACTGCGCGCTCTCCGCTGGTTTCTGTGCTGAGGAAAGCCGAGTCCATACGGGTTTTATTTTGTGTTTATTACCGGCTCCTTCGCTGGCAATGCACTAAGGCCTTTCTTTAGTATCCGAGCAGGCCCATCTCAAACCGAGCAGCCTCACCTGGAGGCGGCTAAGGTCTTGGGTCTCACCTTTCTGCTAGCTCCTAGAGCTGTGCAAAATCGCTTGCGCTCTCCCATTCGGCTGTCGATAGTCGAATAATTTATGTTCCATAAATACCTCCCAGAATTTTGTTTTATTGCTGGTAATGTTCGACTTATTAATATTCAGTTTTTATCTCCCTCGTCAAGCATGGCACGATGACATATCTCGAAAGAGGCTATCGGACTTTATGTCTGTTTTAATAGCGGCATGTGTCGATGCGCCGCCGACCCAGCGATGTTCTGAACTCCACAAAAGTAAATGCCAATAAAAATGAAGTTTTGGATTTTGTACATTTCATGGCTATCAATCCGATTAAGATGCTTTTCATTAGTAGTGTCCTCGGAAAGCGCGGGCAGCAGGCATTGTTCGCATAACAGGCAGTTACGGGCACTTGGCCGGTGACACGTTAAGCGAACAATTGGCGAGATATCATTTCCAGTCATAGCGCTCCCATAAAGCAGCCATGAACGCTTCAGTAGGGAGGTACGCCAGAACTCATGTATGTAGAAAGCTGCACAAGCCACAGATATCGATTTATGGCTCCTTGACCAGGAAGTGTGAACAATATGGTTCCTTCAACTTACAAGTGCTCTTGCCATATTTCTTACATCGCTAATCCTTCGGCTGTATCGCCTCAAATCTTAAAACGAATAGGTACGCACATATATACGATATATATTTTCTATTTAGTAATACCTACATAATATATTAGGGTAACGTGGCGCACTTAAAGTTGTAATATAAAGTTAAAAATAAAATATGTGTAAGACTTAATATTTCTTTCAGTAGATAGAATACTCGCAACATAAGTCATAATTGGCTTATATTTTTTTACACTTTTTGATAGGCCAACATCGTTTTGTTGTTGAAAATCTGAGGGCCGTTTCCGAAGTATTTTTTCGTAGAATCTGAATCCGGGGTCAGATTTTGAGATATTTGAGGTTATATACCCAAAAATTGACGTTTTTTGGTAACTGAGGTTATGTACAGGCTGCGCAAATTTTTTCTGGTCTCTATCTCCAGTTACATAGTTTAGTACTACTGTTGCTCTTCAATTTAAGAGTTTGAGAGATCGATTTCCATTTTTTTTCTAAAAGTTACGGCTATTTAAAATTACAAAGTATATCCGCCATTTTGGATCCGCCATATTGGGAATGGGAATTTTATTTTTCCTACATAATTTTTATACTCGGTGTCCTCAAAAACCCCCAAACAAAAATTGTCAAGAAAAATAAACCAGTAGAAAAGTTCTGTGTGAAAGGGTAAATTGAAATAGGTACTCATCACGTTAAAGGGATATACTTCATAATTTTAAATAGCAGTAACAGAAGAGTAACAGCAGTACTAAATGATGTAACTGGAGATAGACACCAGAAACAATTTGCGCACCCTATACATAACCTAAAAGTTAGTCAAAACGTCATAACCTCAAATATCTCAAAATTGTGATGTGATGGAACAATTCGGATTCTACGCAAAAATTTACTTCGGAAAAGACCCTCAGCTTACCAACAACTGACACGACCCCATTATTTGCAGGCCTGTGTAATTTATCTCATATATTTAATTATACCCTTTATAATGGTGTTTCAATAACGACGCTCAACTTTTAAATGCAAATAAAACAAGTTGTGTGCAAGATATCCGCTCCATTTTTATTGTATTTAAAAGAATATTTTATGGCATTCGGCTTTGCTTGGTCAAATGTGTCCTACAAATATTACTTGCATAGCTATTAATTTTAGCATTTGGTAGCATATATCTTAGCAAAACATGGATGTTTGTAGCAACCAAGTATAACATTTCTTGTGATATTTATATGGTGTATTGCACAGTTAGAATCAACAATTTTGTGTGTTTGATGAACATAGCTGAGATATTTTCATGTCCATCAACGTGACCAAATCAGAGCGGCATACTTAAGAATGGGCAAAACCATGGTGACAAATATACGCACCAGGTTTGAAACCGTGGGAAAATTTTCAATATAGCTCTTATCACAAAACCCAAAACCTTAATAGCCTTGATTATTACTCTATCAACGTGGTCAACAAAGGTAATCTTTCTACCCATAATTACCTTGCGGTAACAGTTTCAGAAAACTGCTTAGTATCGTTTGTGTATCTTAGGCACCTCTCCCTCGTACGATCGTCACCACGGAGCATTTATCCATGTTGAAATGTAAGCCGTTCTGGGAGACTCCACCTGTGCAAGATTTCGCTATCTTCTCATATCAAGACACCCAGATCTTCAACTTCCCTTATAGTTTTAAATTTGTTTAGATCATCAGCGAATACCAGGCAGCTAGAGGCGAATTCATGACCGATTTCGTTGACGAAGATAGAAAAAAGAACCTGGCCGAGGTGAGACCCCTGTAGAACCCCTGAAGAGACATTCAACTCACGAGATGTAAATCCATTCAACTTAACTCGGATTTGCACCCTGTTAAATAGGACCTGAACCGTTTGATCATATCGCGCTTTTTAATTCGTTGTTCTCTAACTTTGAAATAACAGACCTTGTCGAATGCCATGCTGAAGTCCCTATGAACTCCATTGGCCAGAACCTTAATAGCAACAACGTAACTAACTAAAGTTTCGGGAAAACTAACTTGAAAACCAACAACCTATTATCAGACTTGTGGGTTGTTAATGATGATACTGGAAGGAGTTGCAGTGATGCCAAGAAATTAATGAAGTTCGAATTTTTCTCAAAGCAAGAGCCACCTTCTTCTTTAGTAATAAATGTCATGTAGGCATACCTGTGGCAAATTTTACTATTTTCAATTTACCCCACCTAACTATTGTTTAAGTGTATAAAGTTGCGCGTTCTAAAAAAACCGTATCAGTACTTTACCGTGATGTTCCCCCTTTACTAATGAGAAGATTCATAGGTCCAGTGAGCTGCTTGGCACGTTCTTAACGAATTGCATTAACTTCTTGCCCGCGAAGGGGAAGAGAATCTGGAATTCAGTTTTCCTCGAACCGTGTAATTAATGATTTGACGCGCAGTTTCCGCGCGTTGGCCCATCGATAGGCATGAACCAGCGGTCCTCAAATTAACATATTGGAAACGCCTTTTTAATATTCACAAAAATGAACCGTCATCATAAATATCCAGTGGAAGTTCATCCTTTGCTTGGCCGCAGTCGACGATAATAAATTTCTGTCAATGTTGTCATCAATCACCTGATACCGGAGATCAAGTTGTGGCCGCTCATTTACTATACCAAAAGCGCTTGAAAGGAGCCTCGCCCGAAGCAGCCGTTCGGCATGGCCACTTGGCTCCGGCAATAGGCCCTCTAATGTGAAAATAGCACGGCCGACTCCAACGGCCCCGCTCCGATATTTATCTGGCTGTGGCTGCCGTCAGAATTCGCTCAACGTCGCTGAGTCTGAGAGGTTTTGATTCCCAGCCCGGGGCGCTTTTTAAAGTCGGCGGCACGTTAATCGATGGTAAGGAAATTTACAAGTAAAATTGCTTCGCGTCGGGCCTGACCCAGCCTGATACCTTTGTTTATCAACACACCCCAACCCTCAGGTGAGCAAACGCTGTTATTATCCAGTTGCGATTTTTGTAGCAATCGGACAGCTATTAGTGGGGTGTAAAACTCCCCGGTGTGTGCATAAGTTGGGCTCGTTTTGCTGCGAGATAACTCACGCCAGGTGTTAATGATGCTGCGATCTCAGGCGAGAATGCGGAACTTGCGAGCCTGCAAGCACGCAAAGCAGGAACATGCGAGCGTGTCCTTGGACCATAGCTTGCGGACTGACGCCGCGTGGCTGAGAAAGGTGGCACCAGTGATAACAGGATCTCGAAGCGCACGGAGACGGGCTAATCTGCCCGTCATCAGAACGCCAGATACTGGGCGAAGTAAAGGGCGCTTATCTAACCGCATATGCTGGAGGAGCGTGGTCCAACTGCCTTATCGCAACTCGAGCAGCGTTTAATGTGACGTCTGAATGACTGCCGTAGGCCGATAGGATTGTGGGCGCCGCACCCCATCCGATTTCTTTCCCATCGTGGGCAGAGCGATCTGGCCTGGACCGCTTTTACAATTATCTTTTTACCCTGCTTAACCTGTCATTCAAAGGGGAGGGTTCGTTATCGGCACACTGAATGCACAAACCCACCCAGACGAGTTGGCAAACAGTTTCGCGTAACAGGAGGGAAGCCGCCGAATGTTGAAGGATAAGATGGCATGGAGCTGATAACAGCGCATTATTTTCCATGTTGGCATGAAAGTGTCGAAGTTAAACTGTGCCGGTTTTATATTTCCCGGGATGGTATCGCTCTCCCCTTCAACGCATTTATTCAGAAGACAATAGAACTGGCTCCTGACCCCAAATCCTGGACTTACAACTGCGCTATCGGACACCTTGCATTTCAATGTGAATGGTTTTTAATTCTACTTACATATTTGAACATAACACACGTCAGCCAAGATTAGAAAAAAAAATTTTATTATTTTATAGAAATGATTTAAATAATACGAAGTGTGCAACTACTTACTAACCTAGTAACTGAAAACAAACACAGTACCTACATTAATTAAAGATTGTCAAGATAGGACCACTTTTAACATTTTAGAATTTCCTCATTAATTAAAACCCATAATTGCTCCTTTGAAACTGATATACGGAATTATGTACAAGGCGGCGCAAAAGGCATCACCCTATCGGAAGATGCTATAATTTTTGCAAATAGTGGCAAATGTCAGTTCTGCTTTGACATTTGTGAATTAAACAGATACAAAATACACGTAAACAAGACATGAATCGCAATACTCCTCAAGAACGCGGAATAATTGTTTCGGAATTTTGAGGGTTGCATTGCCGGGTCGCCTAATCTCTCGTTTTGGTGATTTACACTGGCCGGCAAGATCGTCTGATTTAGCCGTTCCAGACTTGTATTTGTGGGATTTCTTGAAGTCACGAGTCTATGTCAACAATTCTCAGACTCTTGAAGCCCTCAAAGAGAATATCCGTCAAGAATGCGAGAACCTACCGCCGGAAGTTTTGGTACGAGTGATGGAAAATGCCATAAATTCTCCCGTATGGTCATCAACATTCAGACCTGTATTAAATAATATGATGTTGCGTACACCCAAAAGTCCTGAGGGGGCTTCGAGTTATTTGCGGGATTTTTTCAATTGCTTTGTTTCACTTTACGCTGTTGATTCCAACTGTTAACAAATGACAACTCCATTATTGTTAAAATAGCCTTTCCTTCTTCTTCTCCAGTGAATTGTGATTCTAACCGAAAACCTCGAGGCTCGAGATGATATTCCAGTGCACTTACCACTGGGCTATTGATGCCTACTACGTTCTCTCAACTGTTTGTTGTTTACTATTCATATAAGAGTTTTCTTAGGCTATCTGACTTAAATTATGAGTGATTGACTATATATACACTCCGCGACACATGATTGACCTCACCCTTTGTTCTTTTTTGTTTTTGCAAAAAGGTTCAAACAAGTTTTTAGGAAATATATCATAAGTATTCTATTATATTGATGTCTGGAGACAATGATGGCCACTCCATGACTCATGTCTTCATATCTTCCATAAACCATTGATTAACAACCCTTCCATCTTTTCTACTTTTCTATTATTTTAATTTTAGCGTTTCTAAGGACAGTTTTGACGACGTACTAAAAATCTTTCCTTCTTCCTTATGTCATGAAAATTAAATGCGTACCCATCTGGTCCATGTAAAGTAAAGCGCTTTTCATCGGTAAAAATAACATGCCTCCACTCATTTGTCCAACCCATATGACTCCAGTCTACTTTCGTTATGTCTATTGGTCAACACTGGCTTCTTTTTGAGACGATGACGTCTTTTATAAATGTTGATACTTTCACTTGTTCCCACAGCTTCCATAATTTGCCTCGCAGTTAAAGATGAATTTGAAGCTATTCTCAGGATTCTCCGCCCTCTAGTTCCGTTATGGCCTTCTAAATTTGCCCTTTCTGCTTTCTTCCATAATATTCGGGATCTTTTAAGAAGTTGTTCACTACTCGAGCACTTCTATGAATTTTTCTGGCTATTTCCCTATTTTTCCTATTTCTTCTTGAGTCTTTACCACTGCCCATTTTGCTATGTTTTTTAATTTATTTCAACCAACGATGACTTCTATTCTACTATTTTTCAAAAAACAATCGTCCAACATACACGAAACACAATTAAATATTGGTGAGGTAAATTATGTGTCGCAGACTTTTATATCATTTTGCAGGTAAAAACTCGAAAAGTGTAAAACGCATCGCATGCGATGGAGAGTTCCATGAAGTAATTAGGAATTTCCGGCGCTAATAGGAAATAATGATTAGACTTCTCAGAATTAATTAATTGTCTGGAAACTAGAGAAAATTAAGGTGAGGTCAATCATGTGCCGCGGAGTGTATGTATGTAGGCATATGTAGTTATGTTTTAACCTGGCATCCCCACATTTAACCATTCTTTTGTAAATTACTTTGACCCTGCCATACTGCTATGTTTTTCTGTTGACCTTATTTGCATCTTATCTTAACAAAATTCCAACTAAACTAAAACGGCGTCCAAAGCAGTCCCCTTTGTTTAAAAAATGAGTGGTGTTCCTCCGAAAAGTCGCGCAACTGAAGCAGCTAAAAAATGTCATTTCCATCTCCCGTAATTATTCCTATTTCGAATTCCAGATTGCAAACACGTTGCTTTTGCTCTCCACCCACTTTGGGAATTCGCCGGACCACCGCTGGAAAGGAGTGCAGATCTGCTCGGGGCACTGCTACTGATAACCCAGGCTACCTGCCTTTGTGCACGACTCCGGCAGTAACGAATGGGCCAAATGCAATCTTCCCTTCATACGAATTTCAAGGGGCGCGACGGAGTTCGGGAAATAGTTTTCTATCAAGTTCGAAGCATCCAGAAATGTTCTTGCTCACGCGATTTTTTTTATCTACAAATGGCTGCCTGAATAGAAAATTCCGCCTCCTGCAGCCGCCGCGAAGACAACTTGAGAAATTGGGGATTGAAGAAAACGAGCAAGACTTCTTCCGCGCATGGGTACATCCGCGCTATGTGTGTGCCTGGGATGGGGCATGGGGGATGTGCACTGTCTTGTGGGATACTGCGACTGGGGCCGCAGCGAGCTCGCTCCTTTATCATTTTAGTCACGTTCGTACAGCCCATTTAGATTGCAGTTGCCGGCTGGATGCATATTCCGACCCGCCATAATCGATGGAAGCAAGATCGTGAGCCCAGCCAGCCACACCAGCCGCGCACTCAGCCAGCTAAATGATGCTCCGATAAAAATAAATGAAGTTAGCTGAACAGTAAGTTTAGGCATTAATTACAGTCAGCAGACGTAGTGATAACGAATCTCCAAAAGAGACGTCATTAGACATTAGCCACCTAGCTGGCGAACGCGAAGGTAAATGAGCAAAGCGGCATGGCGGCGCAAGGGGCACAATCAAAGCTGCTGCAGTCATTTTCCGGGCACCTTCCGTGAATGCGATTCGTCTCGGTCATCTGTACTGGTGCTAATTAAGATTCCGATTTCTAGTTTGTATTTTGAAAACGGCTGTCTTCGACAAAGCAAAGCTCCACAATTACGGGCTATCAGGGGCCATGAATGATGTAATTAATTAGGCAGGTCGCTTACAAAGCCGCCAGAAAAATATGAAAAATTAAGACAAAAGCCGCGGGAGGCATTCGGGTTTCAAAGGAGGAGGGAACCATCAAAAGAAACGCGGGCCACAGTAATTTGTTATAGATTGTCATCGTATTATTAATTATATTTTTTGGTAATTATGGGCTGCTTGTAGTTCTCGCGAGATTAATAGGCGCCAAACTGAGCAAAAGCACACGGAGGTGCCTGAACGCCGAAATCTCGGAGCCGAGGGCGCGTAAACAGCCTCTTTTATGGCTCAATTTGATCCCAAACGCTTTGTGCGAGGTGCCACTTACTTCCTATCCTACTCGTTAGGCCACTCGACCCTACATACATACATATTCCCGCGCAGTTGTGCAAACCGTACCCTAGCCATGCGTGAAGGTACAAATTGTAGGCCTGGCTATACAGTAGCCCATTTTTGTGACCTGCAGGTAATAATAAACCAGGCAAGCTGACAGCATGATGGTGGCCACAGTGACGGTCACCGTTCATTTCGCTTGCTTCCTTTGAGCGGCGGCACAAAGAAAGGCGACCGCAGGCTGAAATGGTAACTGCCCCTCGAGAGTGCAAGGCGGGCGGAACATCCAGGCTATAATACTTCCCTTCACTCAAGGCTTGTGGCTTGCGGTTTGCTCATCATCACCTCCAATTGTATGGCAGTAACGAGGGCGACTGTCGAACGCAAGCAAATCTGCATTTTACTGTCCTTACCGAAATCGGTTTTAGCATTTACGTCTATTGCGATTATACCGAATGCCGGTAGGTTGATTTACCGGTTAATACAAAACCTACAAAGGATGTCTCAAATATTGTTGTAAGGGGATTATATGCTGTGGCCTGGTTTGGATGATCCCAGATTAAATGGAAGGACCAAAAACAGAAGAAGCCAAATGTTTAATTCACCATCGCGGAATATGTGAAAAGAAACAAATTCGTCGCCTCAATCTGTAAGGTCGGAACCAGAATGCAACGTCGACGGCGACGTCCAGCCATCCAACACGAATGTATGTTGCATGTACACACGCACACTACTGAGACGGCCTTCACGTCAGAAATTGGTGAATTCCTAATTTGGACGTCGACCGACGTAGCATTGGCACGAACCATCATGACTTGACGAAGAATTTTTACTTTGTCATTTACCTGCCTGCGAAATTTTATGTTTGTCACTTGGCTGCCATTAGTTATTTGAGTAGGCCCGAATATGAATGCAATGTGCAATCGCAGCACAGTGGTTTCTCTCGTTCGCATGCTGTAAGGTGCTTAGCTGAGCTGCTCACGCTCAGAGAGAACGCTCCAGCCGCGCCCGGCGTGGACGTTGTATTCTGGTTCCAGCCTAAGCGCAGTCTCGTATTTCGCAGGGTAGTGAATAATAAAGAAGAGATGCACGTCGGCACACGTGACACACATGACCTAGCCATAAGCGAAGAGATTACGAGATTCTCTTCTTAGATAATGCTTACAAATGTTGTATGACTGTTATGAGCAGAGTAGAGTGAGAGTGTTTGCCGATATCGATCATGGGAAGATGCATACGACATGTAATGGACTCAATTTGAATGGATTAATTTTTAAAAATGGATACCGCATTTTTTGTCTTTTTAATAAGCTTTTTCATAATATTTTGAAGTACAAAATCTGACGGGAGAACCCCTGGATTTGCCCAAACATGTTCAGTTCACGTTGTGAACGGACAGAGTCCCAATTGCTGTAACCGACGACGAATCGATAAAATTGCACACTCGTTTACAGCGGCAATATCTGCTTCAGTACGCAGTGGTGCTGTTGCATCATGCAGAAAGAGTGCATGGTACGTTTCTCTCGACAGATGGCTTGCTCCGATGAATGTTTATGTGTACCATAAAAATCACGAAATCATCTACATAGATAAGACCGTATGTCTCGTGAATCAACGACCGATTTTCAAAGTAGTTTTGTATAGTGTATGCGAGAAGTTTTAAGGGAGAGCATTCGATAGACGATAACATCTTATTATCAAAATGGAAGGTGCATATAAATTTATTTTTGAAAATTAAGATGTTTTGGAAACGTTAGATAATATAACACAAGGATCTAAAACTTATAAAACCAAAGAATGACCTCGACAATAAGTCTCAGATCAGGAGTAGGAACACCATAGAGCGCCACCGCTTGCCTCTGCTTGGATTGTGCATATGAATCAAAATATGAAATCATATTGATTCAAAAAACTGTAGTTTCTGTGGTTCCAGATAGGATTCGAACCCGGAACGGTTAAACTGCTAGTTTGCAACTGCTATCAATACTGTAATGTGATGATACTTCGTAGTTAAGTTGTAATCGATACATTTAATGACCATTTATAAAGTAAAACAATCTCATTCCTGTGGGATGCGAACCCGGGACCTCTGGACTACAAATTGGTATTCCAGAACTAGATATCGACAGCTTTTTCTGACTCTCGATCGAGTATTCTGTCGAGGATAAAATGTCAATCGAGTGGCCGTTGTGCGTGCATTTTATGAGCAAAATGTAAATAATTATAAATTATTCCGGTCTACCAGTTTGTATAGCACCGTGTCTTTGAGGACTCTTTATTGAAGTGCAGTAGTAGTCCTCTAAGAGTGCTGCAACCATCCTTCATTTTTTGTGAACTTGGCTAGTAGCTTTTAAAATGTATTCCATAGTATATCCCTAACAAATGTTTAAAGTTTTCTTTCATACACAACATAGCGTCCAACAGTCTAGCTCGTCTAGCAATCGCGTACTGGCCGAAATACAGGGTGTTTCGTATAACACATAAAAAAAAATGAGAGTGGTGATAGAGCTCACCTATAGCCAAACTAAAAGTTGTAAGGCAGCAGGGGCCATCTGAACCATTTTCGATTTACAGGGTGATTCATAATTCCGGTATACACCCCCTGCCATAAAATTTTTTGTTTGTTTTTGTTTTTAATCCAGCAGCCTTCTCATTTCTATATGCGTTATACGAAACACCCTGTAAAATAAATCTTAGCTACAAGGGAGAACTTGTGCTGGTAGCGACCAGCCGATTTTACACAAACTTCCGGCGGAGCTCCTTCGTTACCCACGTGCTAACTTTGAAAGAATTTTTAAAAAATTTGCATTTCACAAAAAATTTAACTTAAATGAACCTGCTGCATTTTCTCAAATTAAAAACTTATAACAGTTAATGGTAGTACGTCTCAAGCGTTTTTTTTAGTTCAAATTATTTTTTAATTCCCGCATAAGGGTTTCTATGTGTGGATATACATTCTCCACGTGGACGTGTTTTGTTTGCCTAGGTCTAAATCTATCACCCTTATCATTTCTGGATGCGTTATACCATACACCCTGTATGTTCATACATTTATGTACTATACACTATACACGGAGCGAATTAATGACCTAATATCTTTTTAGAGTCGGTTAATAAAGAATTCCTTAATTAGCCGCAAAATTCTAAATTCTGTAAGATCGGTAGTAGTTTTTTGGTACTGGTGCCAAAATGATACCTGCTACCGTTTCATAACCATGCGTGCTTTAGAAATTGAATTTGGTACTTGATATTGAAACCTCAGATCCAGATCGTAGCTCGGCTTTAAGGCTCTTAAAAATTTAACAATATCGTCAGAGCCAAAATAAGTAGAATCAATGCAAGAAATAAAATTGCATTATGTCACCCAGTTCGTATCTAACAAACACCTCTCAACTGTGGATATAAACTGCGTAAAATTAGCATGCCCCAAATATGCCGTTTTAAAAAAATTATTCAATATCGTGAGGGGAAGAGCGAGGCGCGTCAATGAAATCTAGCGCATATCTGTAAAATGGTTTGATCTTTTGTTCCCCAGAAATTATGAACAAAAGCGAAACCAACTAGACCTGTTTCGAAATAACAGGTTCACTTTGGCCGGCAATTAGGGTCCCATCCACGAAAGTTATAATGGTAGTCTGCTCGTTAGTGCCGTCGGATAAGCCTGTAAAGAGGTGAAACTAATCAGAAATTGTTCTCGCAACTGGACAAATTAACCTGACCTGTCCGGCGGCAGTAATCGATCAATGATTACGACTCCTCTGCTAGCTGCTAACAGCTACCATCCAAAGATATGAAGTGCTTTAAAATCTGTTTATTTCTTTTCAGGTCGCGGAGAGCCGTCTGTAGGTTTGGGAGACCCTTGCGCGGGGTGCAACAAACCTATTTTAGATAAATATATTTTAAATGTCCTCGAGAGGGGATGGCATGCAGGCTGCGTGCGGTGCTGCGAGTGCCTGCAACCGCTCACAGAAAAATGTTTTAGCCGGGAAGCAAAACTTTACTGTAGGAACGATTTTTTTAGGTAAGTGTTTCTTAGTTTCACTTTTTTGTTGACAATTGGAGGATGTAGTGGCCGGCTTCTAGATGAAAAAAGTAAAACGGCTTTAGCTAACGAAGGAAATTGCATTTCATTGTAGTGCGCGACTTGTAAGGCTTCCGTTAGGTCTCTTCAAAAACCAAGGTCTGGAGAAAAACACGGCAACGAATCGCTTTCATCGACGGCTTCACCCAACAAAGCCTTTGCCATGCCTCCATAATTAGTTTCGATTTTGTGAAGGGAGCTGGTGTCGCACGCCCCATCGTTTTTTGCAAGCATTCTTAATTTGTCTGGAATGACTTTTTACATTGCTGCCGTGGCCGAGGTACCTTCCGTCGGAGTGCGATGACTTTTTGTGCTAGAAGATTTTGATTAAATGGCTTTCGGCGTATGACAAAGCACTTCATTAGTTCCATGTTTGCTTTGGGAATGGCAGTTGAGTATCGGGCACGGATTCAACAAAATATTGTTTTAGTTTCTCGTCGGCGCGATTTCTTTCCACAGAAGCCATTTCTAATGCGCTGTCTTTGATGTATCAGATCTTGTGTTTTTAACAGCCGCAAACTTTGTTGCGAATTGTGACCAAGTTCTTTTTGATTTCGTGTGAAATTTTATTGAACCAGTGGGTTTGATGAAGACGTATAAAATTGTCAAAAACGAGAAATATGTTTTTATCTAAATATAATGGTGCTTGAAATGAGCAGTGTTTACTTTTACCTATTAAGAAAAATAGGTACAAAAATGAGTGAATGAGTTATAAAAATTTAAAATGAACTATTTTAGTTTCCTTCTATATCTTTTAGTATCTGTGTCTCTTGAAATAATATGTATGTCCTATAATCCAAAATTCCAGAATGACACGGCTTTCCCTTAAAAGTTCTACTGACAATGAGTTGACGCGAAAGGAAAAACATAAGACGCTAACTTAAGCGTTAAGACTGTCGAGAGTGATCGGGAGAATTTTCGCTTGCGTGCACGTCTCGGAGGCGTAGGTTGAGCTTCTAGAGTTTATTGAATAGGCACTATATTGGATCGCATTGATGATCATCGTCTGCGGTCAAGTACTCCAACTGCATATTCGCGGTCCAGTACCTACTCCAACTGCGTGTTCTGTTTCGCCTCGTCCGTCGTCCCTTTTTCAAAGAGCAGCATAGGGAGAAAACACTCAAACGGCAAGGAAGTTCAGAAATCAGGGGAAACCTGACAAATGTTTAAAAACAATTGGTGATTCTATTTTTTCCAAAATGGCGCTGATTTTTTATTTTTCAATTTGGTTTTAAAAAACATAAGTTTCATGCTGAGCGTATTGGTTTATTTTAAGAGGAATTTTTTGAATTTAGATAATAATTAAAGCGACCTTAGCGTTTCACGACGCGCCACAGTGGCCGATTTCCCGAAAAAGCTGGCCATAAGTCGAAAAATGATAGGAATTACACAAAACTTCGCAATTTTATGTTTTTGAGGTCGCTGATCACGAATATGAAATTTATTTTTCAAAATTCAAAATGGCGGACGTCTACTACTTAAAACATTTTGATTTCAACAAAATTTCGTGTGATTCAGTTTTTGAGGACACTAATGACAATTATCACAATTACGTCGGTACACTTTGACTTGCTCTAATGCTGAATGCCTTACTAGTACATTACTGTTATTTTGCCAAAATGTGTAGAAAAAGCCTCTTTATGACATAGGATGGTAGCTTGAACAGAACGAAAAAAATTTTTTTTCGACTTATGGCCAGCTTTTTCGGGAAATCGGCCACTGTGCGCGGGCGTATTTCCGAGGAGGTCACTTCAAACAAAATTTGAAAGCAAACTATCGTTTACTTGACTTTAAGCTCAAATCAAAATAAATCGAATAGATTTTTAATTCCAAATTTAATGATACCGTCTATTGTACAGGCTGTCTTTGGTCAAGAGGTTTACAACTATGTTTGACATTTTTCGAGACTGGAAAATGAAAAACGATTGTTTGCTATAAAGTACCTACACAACGTCTTGGGAGTTAGGTAACATCTTCACCTCCATATAAGGACAGATTAAAACTGCTGGGTTTGTCGTCTCTTTTAAAACGTAGAGATGTTGCTGGTGTTATGTTCATGCAAGATATCGTAACTGGCGCCGTAGACTGTCCTAATCTTTTAAAACTTTTAAATGTTAATTCACGCCCCCTATAATGCCTGTTTTTCAATTATCGATTTTCATTGTGATAAAATTGAACTGAAAAAACGACTATACAACTTTTCTTAATATTATAATTCATTTTATACTGTTTAGCATAATTTCTATCTATGTAATTTATGTATCTATCTTTGTAACGTCAGATGGTTTGCACCTGTTGATGAGTAAATAAATAAATAAATAAACATATCTTCCAAATGGTCCCCTCTGGACGTTTTCCATTATATTTTCCAAGTCGTCGTCAGTGGCATTGCGTACACTTTAATCTTTAAGTGCTCCCAAAGAAAATAATGCAGTCGGCCAATCAGTGGCAGACTGCCAATTAGATCAAAAGATGAGAATAAAATTGTAATGTGCATCCTGAATTTATGAATCACCTTGTAACTCCCCCAATCGATTTTCTGTTTGGCTAGGTGATATCTATCACTCCAGTCATTTCTGCTCCCCATAGATAGCCAATGACTTTATGGATTCCTCGTATACCCGTCTACGGCCTTGTCCGGACTCTTCCATTCTTATAAATTAAAAAGAAATAACAACCAAAAAGTAGTCTAAATCATGCCGGACAAAATACTTTATCTTCCAGTGAATGTTCGATCAGTTCAGCCGTTCCCGATATCAGTCCGGACATACAGACAGACAAACATTTCATAAACGATTGTTTGGCCTTTGGTGTCGTGCAAATAAACATATGAATGAGCTTAGAAAAAGGTAGTCAATTCGAAATTGCAGGCAGACACTTTATATGTGTAGGAAATTAGATTTGATTGTAATGATTAGCATGGACGTGATTTTTCCAGTTTCCACCACTCTACATAGTGCTTGTAGGGCTTGATTAGTTTTTTGGTGAAAAATTCCAAGACACACCAAACCTTCGATCCGACCATTAAAACTAGCACACTAAAGAATCTGCTTTTACGGCGCTTTCCAATTACTGCCTGGTGTGCCACGAAGCATATCTTCCTCCCGTCTTCTGTTAAATTCTAGCTTTTTTAATTACGCTAGGGAAAAAACCAAGATATGCTCGTGGTGCAGTAAATTCCGACGCGAGCGTGTCAAAACGCATCTCAAGCCCTTGAGTGGCTCAATTTGACGTTGAACGTGAGGAACCGTTGGCTGTAGGACTCCTAATGGCTCAGGGAATATCGGCTTCTGCTTACTGGACCAGAGAAGGCAGTGGCAAGAACCAAATTCAAATGTCAACAGAGTTTTTGTTCTCCGAATAGTCCGAATGCGAGTCTTTACTCTTAACACCGTCGCGTCGCGTCGACGTGAATTCGTGTCAATGCTCTTGGCCAACCGCAGTCCGTGCGGTTCGTTACGTCTGCTGCGGTTGTAGGAAATGCTACTTTCGAAGGATCTAATTACGCAATGGAGGTGTCTCATTCAAAACTTTCTTTCTTCCAGGCGATACGGAACAAAGTGCAGTGGCTGTGGACAAGGAATAGCTCCATCGGACTTAGTGAGAAAGGCCAGGGATAGAGTATTTCACCTAAATTGTTTCACATGCTGTATATGTAGGAAACAACTGAGCACGGGAGAGCAGCTCTATGTTTTAGACGACAATAAATTCATTTGCAAAGATGACTATCTGCTCGGCAAAGCCCCCGGACAGCAATCGTTAAGCGGTAAGTAAATCACGGGACAACTGGTTTTTCCATCTCGTCCACGGTCTGCGCCCTATCTTGTCATCAACATAAAATTAACGGCACCTGGGGCTCTGGGTAATGCAATATTCACAAACATACACACACACACACACCGACGGCCGCCGGGGCTCCCGGCAAGAAAAGTCAACACGAGCCGATCCAGCGGGTCCGCTCGGTGTGTAGGTATAGGAATACCCTGGTCGATAATTATGGTATTCAGAGTCGCCTCCTGGAAGCTTCAAATTTGCATGCATTTGACATTGGGGCTGTTATCGCCGTCGTTTTTATTTTGCCAATTTTCCAAAATAAACATTTTCCGTCGTTGGTCTATCTCCCGTTTATCTATATTCAAAGCACCTTATCACATGTACGCTCCAAGCACAACTTCCTCGGCCACTACCCTGGCTCTTTGTCGACCGGGTCCGTATCCCAGCCGTGCACGAGCTAAGTTATGTCCTAATAATTCAAGGTTTTATATACCTCCCACCCATGCCGCGTTCCTACAGCTATCATCGCTCCCCTTTTTATGAGACTTTATTTACGCCACAGACACAACCGTGCAAAGACGGGGCTTCCGAGGGTGTACTTGCCCTGGATTTTTTTCGTGCACACATCGCGACGGGAGCACGAAAGAAGAATACAACCAATAGCAAAGATCTCTAGCGGCGATAAGCGAGCGGCTCCAAAAGTACTGCTACTGCTGGAAACCCTCTCGGAAGGGAAATGTATATTCTGCTCCCTTGCTCGACAGGTCCCTGCTTCCTCGTTGCAGCGTTCATACTTTAATACACGTCAAGCGAGAGCTGGTGACTGCCATATCCTTGCCCATTTGTTATTATAGCAGATATAAGAATTTATGTATACGGGTCCGGACCACTCGTCGTATCTTCCAGAAGCAAACCAGCATCGCATTCGAAATTCGCTGGGTTGACAAGGCAAGATGTCTTTGGGGGTTAGCCCGGGGGGTGCAAAGCAAAGCAAAGCACAGCAAGTCGATTTCCATTCGGGATTTTCCTATGTATTCCGTATATACCCGGCGGTTTCACGTTTTCTGTGTGCTCAGCTGTATGGGTCGAGTATACACTGAAAATAGCAAATTTTGATGCTACCAGTTCGCCTTGCAGGAATAAGATATGAAAAGCGCATGTCAGCAGAAATGTACGGCTCCCCCAGTCCCCGGGACGTGTTGGTCGATTTTTGCTGTGGAGCACACTACACCAACTCCATACGCTATAGCAACGTACATAGCTCTGTAAAATGGCAGGGAGGTCGGATCCCCACATAGCGCTAGCTATGGCACGGTACCTACGTGCACAGCATTAATCTTTAATAACATTTTCTATGCCTCTATAGATCTTCTTTAAAGCAGAACGCTCTTAGCGCAAAAACTTAAAATTAAGCAGAGATCTAGGTACGGCGAAAATGGAATCGATTCTTTAAAAAGGCAAGTGGACTTGAATCACTTAAAATGTTTCGCAGTCATTGTAAGGTAAAAATCAACAAACATCCGTTTGCAATGCTTTACATTTAGAAGGATTGTTAGACTACATTGCGTAAATTCTTATTGCATTCATCCCAGCTTTAAAGTAATAATTTTTGGATTACAGAATGAAACACTCAGGTAATGTTTTCAAGGAAAAAATAGAGTTAAAATGTAGAAAGAAATATGTGTGCAATTGCACTGAATCCACACGTCCAAAACGAAGCTCCTGTTTTTTACAACACAATGATAAATCATGATCAAGTCCGCCATATTTAAATCGCCCTTTTGGATTTGACAATTTGGCACCACATCAATCAAACAATGAAAGCCATAATTCCCATGTACCTACTGACTTTCATGAAAATCTAAAGTAGTTTAATATTTTGAGTTCGCCATATTGTAGCCGCCATTTTGAACTTTTAAACCATACCATATTTGCCATCAGCGACTGTAAAAACCCCCACATGCCCACTTTCATGAAAATTTAAGCTGGTTTCCTGTAAGAAAGCATTTTGTCACTCTGCATTTCGCAGGCGATAATTAAAGACTGTGTGCGGTGCTCGCTTGACGTACGTACAGGGTGGTTTTGTTTTATTGGGTAATTTTAAAGACTTGACAATTTCTGGAATATTTTAACATTTCTCGATTGTTTCTTTCATTTCGATCAACTATGTTATGTATATTCGCCCACAACGGGCTACCGCACATCCGACCTTTTAAGTTGCTGCAAAATTTCGCACGGGCCAACTACTTAGTGAAAATAGCACGCGGTGCTGATAATTCTAGTTTTGGGTCTTTTGTATTTTTAAGTGATAGTTCAAGCTTTCATTTGAGATGTGTCTTGACTTTGTGCGATACTCGAAAATTTGATTTGGAAAAATGGTCGCAATCCGTTTCCAATTTTCTTAAAAATCTAACGTGATGGAGAATTTTTTCTGGCGAACTTCTAATCTATGGAAAAATGCTATTGAAATCATCTATCATATTTTTGAGCCAAGAAAAAATATGGAAAATATAAACCACTGTAAGAGATGTCGCTGCATTTTTTTAAACATATTTTTCCTGAATATTTGGAAAAGTGTGTTACTTTTAGATGATAAAAAAATATAATCGATTCTTTCAAAATTTCACAGTAGAATTCCCCTTGAAAATGTTATTGAACGAATAATTTTGACACTCACTGTATGTACACCCCAAATCGATAAAATGGTCCACTACGTTTTTGTATATAATACAATTAAAAATTACTACAATGAGGAGTTATTACTAATTTTGAAGCACTTTAAAAAAAAAACCATTTATTCACAAATTATAAAATAACGCGGAAAACCCAACAAAATGTAAATGCTCATAGTACTGAGGGTAGTTCCAATAGTTTTACGACCTCTACAATCTGATTTGGTTTAATATATTCAGGTTCTTAGTATTTTCAGATTTATTTGCTTCACGTGTTCAGAGAGCTCCCGGATATTTTCAAAGTACCTACCAATTTTATCAGCAAAAACAGCTGATGATTAAAACTCCCCATAAAATGTTTATTGAGGTCTGGAGGAATATAAACATTTGTCTTCTGACAGTAAATCACTGCCTTAGAACGCTGCACAACACATTTTTATTTATTTCTTCTGTTTTCCTGTGATGTGCCTTACCTACATATTGTATTATGCTTGAGTAGAATGAACAACACTCCATTATCGCAATGGCGGAGACAAAATTGCATGAATTGAGATTTCATATTTCATGTGACATGCGAAGTTTTACCATATCATGACACCAAGCCTCAGTGAATATTCCTTGAATCGTTATTTGAATATTAAGTTCAAAAATCAAATACTGACAGAGATTTGGTGCCTTAGTAAAACTTGTTCAAGGTCATATCACTTTTTCCCCCAGTCGGTGAAAAATGTTTAAATAAAATGTATGGAAATCCAGATACGAGACCAACTTAAAAAACCAGCTGAAGGAATGGTCATAGAGACATGGGGTCATAGTAAAAAATACTCGGCACAGTCAATTTTAGGCCCAACCTTGTATGATACGTGAATCATCTCTTTTGTTAGGGCTTAGTCGGTATAAGCCAGCAACAAACTTTTTTGGGCTGTTGTAGACCACCACTGTAACAAATGGGAGTCGGTCAAAATGTTCATAAATAAATTACTTGTACTCTTTTCGCTGAACATTTTTCCTCTACAGACCTAGAGGTTTAAAAGAAAATTCGAAATCGTCTGAAGATGTCACTTGTCAGAACCCAATATTTTTATTTTTGGAACATACTGGTTTCCCTATTCATGACACACGCACTCAGGAACTGTACAGATCTCGCGCCATTAGTTTAGAAGGTATTCTAACAGTTTCCACTAAAAACAACTTCGAAATTCTGAACTCCATTTTAAGGTCGTTGCGTTATACCTAAATGGATTTAGCGAAATAAACCTTTCGGAGTGGCTGGCGATGAGTATTGTCAGTTTCGAAAATAGTTGTTGTTGACAATAAAGTAAAAATTGGCAAGCGGGTAATACCGGTACCCTAAACAACTTTTCATACTGGTCTTAGTAACCTTAGACCTAGTGTTGTTGTATTTTCCTAGTAAAATATGGTAGTTGACATTTTTTTGTATACATACCTACTCAAATGATGTGTTTCATTAACAGGAAAAGATTATTATCTGCGTTCAAATTTTATTTTTCTAAATCTCAAAGTTCTGAAGCGGTTGTATTAAACATGACGATTGATATACTGTATGGCAGCCTGTACTAAAGGAAAGCAACAAGGGTTTTTTTTTTAAATAAGGTGTCTCCTTTTTTTGATAAAACCGACGACCCCATTATGGAATGGGCACTGCGACCTGGCTGGCTAACGAGATGTAGGTTCGCCCTAAGGTGACCAGGTGACGAACCTACGACTTCTGTGATGGCCTCAATTACCACTAATCTATCGTCATGTGGTAACAAGTTGAAGCAAAGTGTAATGGAAAGGGCATAACGTCCTCTTCACGAATATCTAAGCGTACCGCGATTTAACCTGACCTAAGTTACCTACTAGCGCAGCGCTAGATCGTTACCGATCGTTGAATTGTAAAACAATTTCTCTAAAATTGCCATAAAATTCCGAGTGAAATTTCTCGAGTGGCTGCCCACCACCATTTTTGGATCGGGTAAATCATTTGTAGCACTGCGTATGAGAAAGATCATAATTTCACTAAGCTTTAAGCCCTTTTCACATACAGACGGTTACCGTATGAAAACAGCACGTCGACGGCAGCGTTACCGTACGACAGCCTTTCACATCCACTGAACGCATGGTTTTTACACGGCGGCGGCGGCGGCGGACACAGTGGTGCATTACATAGCATCTGTGTGTTCGCACAGCACGGTTAAATTTCATTTTCTCAGAGCAGCCAGAGTCCAGTTAAATTTTATTTTCTGCCTGCAAACCGTATATAGTAGAGTTGGGTATGGGTATATGTGGAGGGGTGTTAGAAAAGCTTAAGTTTGCGTTTCTGAAGTCACAGACCTTGAGCTGTCGCCGCCATGTTTATTATAATATGTAATAGTGAAAAGTCGTTTTTTCTAAATATATTACCATCTAGCGGAGTTATGGCCAGGAAAACCGTAAAAAACATGGACAAAAATTGGTTTTTCGCATTTATCTCGTTTTGGGTAATTTGCACTAAAAAATATTTCCATAGAAAAGCTGTAGACCACAAAAGCCGCTGTAGTTTTGTCTGTTTGTGAAAAAGTCGAAATATTTCCTTGAATACTTTCTTCAATTTCACGCAAAATTTCACCTTACATCGTTGCTACCGTAAATCGGACAATGCGAAAATCGCCACGAACGCTAAAACATGTTGCGCTTAAATAGCTATAAAAACCAATCTGAAAACAGCGGATTACCATGAATTGCAGTGCTGCCAACCGCACGTCGTGTCACGTCGCAAAGAGACTCTGTTGTCGATTGCCGCATAATTCTAAAAGTTCGGTTATTTTATGAACATACTTCGTACAGCGTAATTTTGTGTGGTCTTAAAATGTCTGCACTACGTAAGGATATTTTTGTTGGCAGTAACACAGCAATATTTCAGAAAATGATGCAGCAAAGCGAAGTTAATAACAATATAAAATTAGAAAGAGAGGAAATCGCAAGAAATTTAAGGACAACAGATCCGGGGACAAAGTTTTTTATTGTTCATGCATTTTGCATATGGATTGTCTGCGTAATCGTATTCTCTCCTACTCAGCGCCCATAAACTATTGCCCCTTCTGCTCCTTTAAAAGTTACCGTCTGCGAATTTTCCATAATTCCACCTATTTAGTCTTGCGATGCAACTTCCCGCGTGCTCATGCTAATCCCTCTTTTGTACTCGCTGTGCTTGAATTGAACTGTAAAAGAACAATCACAACGCGCTATATGAAGTTAGTGAACTAGGTAAATGGCCAAAAACACGAATTTTTAAAATTAACCTTTCACACCACACAAACAGCAAAGGATCTTCCAATTTTTCCGACCCGGATTAATGGACAATGGCTTTGTTGTGCAGAACGAGGTTTCATTCGGGTTCTCTATAATAAGTCTTAGGTGCCGACCTCTCCCGAACGAAAGTCGATAAGCCAACTTTACAATGGGGTGCGGTGAGGAACCACACTTTCTCTCAGAAGTCTCTTATCATAGGCTTATGCCAAATTCGGTTTTTGAAAACAGTTGCATTTCTCAAAACAAGCTAAAAACTTACCGAGGCACTCTATGCAGTTAATGCCGGCGGCAGGGTCTGCGCCTTCGGCGGTAAAATATGCATATTTATTGAGAGATTAATAATTAACACATTTCGTTCGAGAGAATCTGGCCCACACGGCCGGGTTAGTTTAAGATCATCCCGTCTGTGCCTTACCTTCCTCAAATGCAATGGATTTCGCTTCGGCCTGTCTTTTGTTCTTACGCCCCGCTGGGAAGAAGGGTCGCAGCGGGGGTTCCAGGTGATTAGCTCAAAACTAAAGAAGGAGGCAAGACCTTATGTGTTAACCCATATCACCGCTGATATAAATTATTATAATCCCACGGCTAGAATTGCTTAAGGGTTTTATTTTTGAAATCTTGTTTGTTAACTCTTGAAATGGCGAAAGTTTCTGTTCTGGGAGGGTAGAGGGTATTCGTGTACTCTTAGTTTTACAACGAATTTGAATGAGCAAAAACGATTGCTGCAAACACCAAAATTGATAAAAATGACTTTATAAGAAGTTCTCCAAAAATAGTTTGATATTTGAATTCGTCCATATTCTAGGGGTTTGTCACATAAACGACAAAAGGCAACTCCAATGAGATTCGCTCTTATAATTGGTCGTGTGTATCACAGGTACATTTTCTTGCGCTACCACTGAGTGGGTCTGTGGCTATGCTGTCGGTGTGCAGTTGTCGATGATATTTATACACCCAAGCACTAAGCAGTACTAAGAGAGTATGTGTGAGTATTCATTGATCTTTTCTCTTTGGCCCATAACTTTTAGTTGAATATTTTGCCATTTGGCGAGCCCTTTATGTATTGAAAAACCCCCCAATTCCCTAACATCTATCCCAAGTGGCCAGCAGCATGATGTACATTTTATTTGAAATAAATTATCGTTCCGATTGTGAAAAAGCGCCCTGACCAGAACGGCTGACCCTACAACAATGTGTTACTTTGACAAATTTGATCTCAGCCAGAAAACTCTATCCTCGTCAGTCTGTTGCCGAAGAGCCAAACGCATTTTTCTGCTCCACGCTTTGATGTGCGCCTTTAATGAATTATTGTTTTGGGGCTCGCTTTCCCACCAGTGGATACCCGGCGATAGACGTCCGCAGAAGATGTGGCTGCATGGTCCGAGCCTGGCCAGTTGCTGCTTCGACCTGCGCTTATGTATGGATATAGAACTATTTTACGATGCCCGAGCCTTGCCTTACGACGGCCGTTAATGTTTATTTGACAAGTTTTATTGCGAACTCAACAATAAATTTTTGTGGCCATTATGTGCTCGAAGGGCAGCGGAAAAGTGAAAAAATGTCGGGTACGACATAGAGGAACAAAACGAATCAGCAAATAATATGCCCACTTTTAG
The DNA here is from genome assembly GCA_947538895.1 of Neoitamus cyanurus. Lineage (NCBI taxonomy): Eukaryota > Metazoa > Arthropoda > Insecta > Diptera > Asilidae > Neoitamus > Neoitamus cyanurus. The sequence goes on from OX384543.1 coordinate 39,013,454, forward strand.
TGCCTCCCGACCACACTTCACTACCAATCACTCTTTGCGTAAGCGCCGAAATTCATGTTGGGCTTCGTCCCCAACAAATCCAAGCCCCATTTAACTTTAAAGTTGAAAAGGCTTGAAACACATAAATAATCGTAGTTATGCCATTCTGATGTTCTTTTATTTTATTTTATTTTTAATACAAAGGAAACAATGCTATTCGTGTTTACACCTTGTTGATGTTGTGTTTTGTGGGTTGTGTTTGTTAAAAAGGCGATAATGTTCCGTTTTTTTCATCTTCTGCCCTAAACAGCCTTTTTTCTATAATACATAAATTAATGTTTTATTCAAAGGACACACCCGGTGATATCGAATGGTGTTGAAACAGAAGATGAATAACGAAATACTCTCAATATGAATCGACTTGGCAGTTTAGACATATTTTTTGCATCTTCGTGAAAACGATCTCTTCCGTACATACCCCATATCCCCTACGACACAACAATGAACTCATTCTGTACGCTATGTTACCTTCACAGGGGATGCTTGGGAGTTAGGGGTTTCCATTACATTATGACACCCTTTTTATTTTTCTTTCATAGCCTTGTTGTTTATCGAAAATAAACGCAATGGGTACAGGCCTCCGGTAACAATAACACGAGTCCTTGATGCTGAACAAGACAGGCAGGAAAAATTAAATCCCATACTTAATCCACCACATGGCAACTTGCAGCCCTGCTGGCCTTTGGTATTTTTTCTTGCCACCACCCCGGATTAGAGCGCATGGATAAGAGGTCGGCATTTGTGTTGCACCATGTCAGCGCGCCTGCAAGAATTTTACCGCTCATCACATTCGCGAATGTGAAAAGTGCCGACATCTAGTGTCATGACTGTGTGGTTAACGACCCATAGTAGCGGCTGGGCGAGCTCCTCTGGGTTGGTGCCATATCTCCGACCTGGATTAAAAAAGTAAACAACATCAAAGTTAATCCAGAGTCATTGCACATAAAAGCACCCACAGGTAGCGATCACAACAGCCTACATGCGTCACATAGCATTGACCTGAAGCAGAAAACGTTTTAATCGCAAAGTTTACTGCTTAGACCAGAAAGCTTGCGTATAGTAAGCAGCGCGATAACTTTTTTCCGATTTTGCATGATCGGGGAAATGGATTAACGACGATACGAAGTGTGAAGCCAGGATGCATCAAGAGCCCTCGGGGAGTCGAATCAGGAACGGACACGGGAATAGACGGTATAGCGGAACTTTAATTTGGTTTTGTGGATAAATGCCGTTGGACGTTGTCCATATCCATTTTTTTACTTTATTCGTGTGCATTAAAATATCCTAACGCTAGGCATCTGCCGGAAGTTGCGTTTTTAAAAATGGTAAGAGCGTGAAGGGTTACCATGTGTGCATACAATTTGACCACTAAAAATAAAACGATGCCAACAAGAACATTGAGCTTATGTATGTACCGTACATTTGTTATACAAAATGCACTTTTAAAGGGAGTGTGCCAAAGAGGCTATTGATTGCAATTTTACACTAGTTCTCAAGCCTTCATAATTGTTATAGAGCTAACGCGTTCAGTTTTTGCTAACGTACTGTACTTCAAAGAAGAAGAATTAGCAGTCTGTCTCTTGTAGTTCTATACTGGAGGAAATTCGATTAAAAGCAGCTAACCTTGTTTTGCTGATAATTAATAGATTTCTTTTTTTTTGTAATTCTTGAAGTGAGCTTAGTTATATAAATGTAGAAAATTGCAACTTATGGTCTTTTTTAAAAGCAGGCTTCCAATATGGGTCGTGGCAAAGATCTCACAAATGAAGAAATTACAAAAATTAAAATTTTTAAAGAACTCAATTTTTATTTGCGGGAGATTGCACAGAAATTAAATCGATCGGTGGCTGCAGTCAGGATTTACCTAAATCAAGGACAAAATTACCGACAGAAGAGGAAATTTAAACGGTTATCTTTAGTGTCGAGAAGTGTTTAAGGGCAGGGTAAGGTATTACAATTTTTTTTTTATTCGATTTTCTAAATGAAGAACCTTTCAAAAATATTGTGTGAAAATTTGAGACGGGTTGTAGCTAAACTAACGAAGATACAGCAGTTTAACCCTTATGTTCATACCCAAACTTACTAACGTCGTTTGGCACCCGGGGTACCCGGGTACCCATTTCATGGAATTTTTAATTTTTTAATATTTTGATTAACTAAAAAGTGTTTAGATAATTTTTTCTCTAAAACATACATTGTCATTGAGTATTTGAGAGAGTTTTAAAACAGAAAATGCTGTAGAAATGTATTTAACATGAGAAATAAGTTAAGGGCACCTCAGGTAGTAGACACTATTTCAATTGTTCGGAGCACAGCAGCTGCTCCCTTCATAGAAAAGAATGTCAAGGTCAATTTTTGCCGTTTCTACAGCGTAGTGGAGGAAATGTTAACTCCCTTCAGTATGGTATAAAAATCTGGTGGATTTGTGATGCTGAAAACGCCTATCCTTTACACGGCATTATTTATACTGGCAAAATAAACGATACCCGCGAAACAAATCAGGGAGAGAGAGTGGTAAAAGAATTAGCAGCTCTCTACCGAGGAAGTGGAAGAAATATCTGCATGGATAATTTTTTTACAACTTTACCCGTTGCAAAGCACTTGCTATCTTGGAATCTCACCATTGTTGGAACAATAAAGAAAAATAAACCATACATCCCTGGTATCATGGCAGCAAATAAGTCACGAGAGCAATACTCGACAGTTTTTGGATTTCACGACAAAGTAACGATGTGTTCTTACGTACCGAAAAAAAATAAAGCAGTAATTCTGATATCGACAATGCATTCAGATATGTCTGTGGGCAATGATGCAAAGAAGAAGCCTGATATCATCAGTTATTATAATAAATACAAAACTGGCGTTGACACTATGGACCAAATGCTCAGAAGATATACAAGTCAGCGGCGCAGTTCAAGATGGTCAATGGCAATGTTCTTCAACATATTAGACATCGCTGCACTCGCGGCATACCTAATTTATTATGAAAATAATAAAATGATTAAAAAGAAAACAGCAGAACGACGTTTGGATCTACGCAAACTCAGTGAAGAACTTGCCAAGCCAATGATTGAAGAACGTATGACGAATCCTCAAGTGATGCGTAATTATACTACAAAAATTGCCATTGAGAGTATCATAGGTCGTGAAATAACAAGGGTAACGCAAGACCCTGGTCCATCGGTTGCAACAGACAAAACTGGAAGAAAGAAAATTACTGGATCCTGTTACTTATGTTACAAAATGACAATAAAAAGACGACGAAAAACGCGGAAGAGCTGCAGTGAATGTGAACGACCGGTTTGCGATGAGCACACAGCTCATGTTGTAAAATGTATAGAATGCAATAAATAATATTATTTGTAAATAAACATGTGTTGTATTTCCTTGTTTTAATAATAAAATCAATTATGATCTCTGAACAAAATTAATTTCAAACGTATTTCATACAAATACTGTTGTGGGTACCCGGGTACCCGGGTGCGCATGATGCGATGGCTCAAGTTTAAGCCAACGAAAAAAATAAAAAAAATAAAAAATTTTTTTTTTTAAATACATAATTTGTTCGCTTTTCACCTTAATAACGAGGATCCGGGAGCTCAAAAAAAAATTTTTATCATTTGTCAGTTTTTATCACGAAAATATATCGCAGTGGGTACCCGGGTACCCGGGTATGAACACAAGGGTTAAGCAACTCGCTGCGAGTTACGACAAAAAATTTCCTTTTTGATTTGAGATGATCCAGCACCGAGTTATGAGGGGCACCGCAATTCTATTTTTTTCTGAGACGCTTCCAAATAATGGCTGCCATTGCCTTATTCTTCAAATGTTCTACTTTGATGTACCATTAGTTTAAATGAATAGATTTTAACTGAGTTGTCGAAAAAAAATTCACAAAAATGTGCCTTTTTTTGTACGAATTAACCTTACCGTCCCCTTAAATCTGTATAGTCCTGACGGTTCGAATGAGTCATAATTTTGGTGGCGAAGGAGTAATGATTTGAGCTGCTTTTTGTGCTGCTGGTAAATCAGAAATAGCATGGCTTCCTGAAAAGTTTGATTCGGAAATGTATTTGGAGTTAGAAATTAGTTTAATCAACATGTCGGGGAAATTTTACGAAAATTTCCATTTTCAACAAGATAATGCGTCGATTCACTCTGCAAACAAGGTAAAAGATTAGTTTAGAAAAAAAAATTAATGTTTTAGACTGGCCAGCTCGAAGCCCTGTTCTCAATCCCATTGAGAATATTTGGGGAATACTGTCTCTAGACAAGTACTTACAAGCGAGGGTACCTCAGGAGTTATTCGAACCCTGTCATTTTTACATCTACCTATCGAAATCCATAAAAAATACATGGCGGCATATAGTGCGGTTAGGCTCAAGGAAATAGGGTGCTGAAGGGCCTGACCCTACAGATCTTGTTTACCGAACAGATTATGTCATTCCCAAGTGGCTTGACGGAAAGTACTTCAACACTACAACACTCTAGAGTGGAATAGGAGCAATCCTACGACCTAACGATATTTACAGACGGTTCTGAATCCGCGAAAGGTGTCGGTGTCAAATTGCCTATACCTGTTCACGTCAGCGTTTTTCAGGCAAAAAAGGCAGTATTGCAACGACACAACGCATAGTACCTATCCTCATGGATTCGCAACCTTAGAATCGGTCCTGTTTCTAAACTGACCTTGTCTTCTTATAATATCTGAAAATCATGCGCTGCTAAAGCGATCTTGTGTGGACATTGAGTGGTGGCGGTGCACACAGGTCATTGGTCAAAACCGAAGCAGACAGATAACCTAGAAATACCTTTCAACAATCAAAGCAGGTAGGCATAGAGCTCTGGGCAAACATTTTATCAATGACCTGAAGGAGGTTTCTATGGCAAGGATTGGAGATCCAGCTCGTTGCCTTTGTGATGTGGTGATGACCAGTCGAAAAACAGACTATGTGAATCGTTACTGTAACGCTGCCAAACCAACCAACACTTTGTCGCAATTAACTCCCATGCGTCTTCTTTCACGAAAAAACCGGTTTGTCATAACTCACCCATCAAGACTACAAATTGTATGGTGGCATAGGCATAGATGTTTCAATTTGAATTGATACGTAGAGAAATGCCTGAAACAAATACATACCATACGGCATAAACTAGAATTACTTTTAAATTCGGTGGTTGCCATTGACTTTGACCGAATGGATTCTAGGGTTGCGGAAATTTGTAAATCGTAGTCGCTTCGACACAACAGCGAATCAATCCAAGTTCCCCTTGCGACGCAGGACTGTATTACCGCCTTACCTTTCCTCTTTTAACGATTATACGTCAAAAACAGAATTAGGGTCGTAAAATAATCCGCATGAGCCCTAGCCCGCAAAAACAACGAAATGTGCCACAGCCACCAGGAAATCATTGGAAGCTTCAGACATATCTAAAGATTTTCCGCTCACGTTCTGCAACGCAAGGAACGTTGTGTCGGAGGAAATTCACCATTTGATATGCATGCTAACCTCCCTGCTCCTTTTTCCAGCCGACGAGTGCCAGGAATGCCTGGCATTCGAGGAGCCCTCCTTCCGACAAACCTGTGTGGTGAAGCGTTAAATTCAGTGCAGAAGTTTGACTTCAGGCGCGTGAGGCACTCACAATGCCCAGTGCACAATGCAGCGATTTGGAAGCAATTAACTTTATTTATAGAATTCTTAGATTTTGTGTTCTACTTCTCCGTGCTACCAGAGTACCGAACAAGTCTCGTCGCTGAGAAAATCTGTTCACCGTAGTCATCGTTAGCAGCGAAGAGAGTTTATTAACTGCCCAGCGAAACCCGGAGCTACCCTGGTAGCGTCGCACAAATGCCATGCTCGCATTTTATGGTGCGATTTTTTACGGTCGTGTTTCCGCATCATGTACCATATGATGCAAAACTAATTCGAAATTAATGTACCTCGGCGTGTACGTAAATATGCTGAGACGGGGAGGTGTACTAGCCAAACAAATAAGTGTGTCCGTGTACCCGGGGTGCAACAATAGCAGCCCTCGAGTACCAGTCTCCGGGCCCCAATTGTTTAACCTCTAATATCATTCACTTAAATAATTTCCTAAACAAAACAAGTGTTTCATTTCAAAGAAAACATGCACCGCCACCGGCACCCGGCAGCGAGTCTACAGGGGGTGAGACGAGTACCGCAAATCGCGCAACCGAGGGAGAACTGCCTAAACGTTTTCCGAGCAAATTTCCCATCTCTCCGGCTAGCAGTAGGCTAGAGGGCGTCCAGGATGAATGCGATGAAAAAACATTTCAAACATGAAGGGATGACAAAACCACTTACACCCTTGTGCACACCCGTTGTGCTCTGATCAAGTGCAAGGACGGCGGCTTGAGGACGCGAGCTTATTTTGTCGAGACAGCGGCGACTCGAGTGCTGTGATTCCCTCCTTGGCGCGGGTCTGTGATAGACCGCCGCGCCGCGCCGCCGGGCGAACTGCTAAGGAAAGGGCCCAAGTAGTCAGTCCATCTTAACTGAAACGTTCGGCCACGGTGCGATTAAAATTCAAATTTTATTCAACTGAAGCACCTTTCCCCAGAGATGGGCATGCAGGGGCTAGTTTAGTTGCCCAACGCACCCAGCACTGAAGCGGCCGTGTGTCGGTTTAAAATGCGATTAATTCTGCAGGAGTTTTGTCAAAATCCGAGACTCGTGTTACAAATTTTCTGCTGGCGCACGTTCTTGTCAATTAAAGAAAGGAAGCAGCGGGTTGCGAGCGGTGCGCTCTTCTATTGCCTTTTTTACAGGATTACTGCCCCAATTGGATGATTAAGCAATTTACAAATGTCATTTCAGATTCACTGATGGGCTCGGGTAGTGAAGACGAAGACGACGACGAATCACACGTAAGAGCTCCCTCGCTCAATCTGAGCTCAATAGGGGCAAACGGTCCCGAATCCACTGGACCCCTGGGAGCATCAGAATTATCAGTACAAAGTATGAGCACTGATAGCAAAAACACCCACGACGACTCCGACCAGGTAAGCTCAGTTAACATAATTCCCACATTTGTTATATAATTCAACAGTTTCGAACTAAAGGGCTCCCTGGATGGTGACCCTGAAGGCCGTGGTGACTCGCAGGCCGAAAATAAAAGCCCAGACGATGGGGCAAATGGCTCCAAGCGACGGGGACCTCGAACTACAATCAAAGCCAAACAATTAGAAGTATTAAAAAATGCATTTAGTCAAACACCTAAGCCAACAAGGCATATTAGAGAGCAGTTAGCGAAAGAAACCGGATTACCTATGAGGGTGATACAGGTAAGTGCGTAGGTGCATATCACAGTTTTATAATATTTTATAAGCCATACAATATGTCAATGTTAACAATTTAAGCCGAGGGAGCGTGCGTAATTACCTACTGATTTTAAATTAAAGTGGCCCTTTCCGCTCCATACTACCGTGGCTTAAAAAATCTGCGTGAGACTATCGCGCGTTAGAAGTGAAACTTCTTATTCTTATATTCGAGAAACAGTTGATTTTATGTATTGCTCTCTTTGCATTTGTTGACAATTTTATTATTACAGGACCATTAACCATTTCCTAGGTTGATTTTAATTGTAGAAGATCTCTTTTAGTTAAATGTGATATTTCTTTTTTCATCAATTTCCATTAATTCATACTCTAAGAGAGAATTTATTAATTTTTGAATTTTGAAATTTGACAACCATTTGGCCGCCATCTTGAATTTTGGTGATTTTAAATACTGCAACCCCAACGACGACGTCCTCATATTAAATTTCATTAAAATTTCTTCAAATTGTGGAATTTTGGTTGCCATATTGGATCCGCCATTTTGAATTTGGTAATTTTGATGGAAAATTCGATATCGGGAACCCCGAAAAACTCCTAGTGCGAAGTTTCAGGGCAATTCCTCAAAGTTTTATTTTTTTGGTGGCCATTTCGGGTCCACCATCTTGAATTTTAGGGGATTTGAATTGTGTAACCCCAAAGACATGCTCATATAAAATTTCATAAAAATTGCGTAAAATTAAGGAATTTCGGTTGCCATATCGGATCCGCCATTTGGAATTTGTAAATTTTAGTGGCAGATTAGAAATCAGTGATCCCGAAAACCTCCCAATATGGATTTTCAAGGTAATCCCTTGAAGTTTAACTTTTTCGGAGCCGGTTAGAGTTGGAGCCCCACTTCTAAATAATTACCGGATCTAGTCTAGTGCAGACTCGGGGTGAAAGGGAAGATGTTATGACAGAAATTGGTAATGGAGACTATCCTCTGTCTGTCTGTCTCCCAGCTGGCTACGGAACCCTAAAAACGTATAATACTTTTACGTAACCGCGCGTTGAAGTGACAACATGGAAAGGACGTATAATACTTATGTCGGCGTAAAATATGTTGAGAGGACGACGCACGGTCAGTGATTAAACATCGGTTTTTTGGCTTTACTTTCGTTTTTGCGTCTTTTCTAATTAAAAATTCAAACTGTAAGAACTGCAGTGTTAACATATTTGTTCTCCTTGAGATTCTGAGTGCATAGTGTAGCTATTTAGCTGCAAAAAAGTTATTTAAAAATACTTTCATGGATAACCGGCGATGATTCGTTTTATTATTTACACCTCTTCTTTAAAAAAAACAATTGTTTTAAGAAAAACTAAAAATCATGGGTTTATGGGTTAAAAAAGTTGCGGGGCATACGAGTATGATATTGAGGTGAATTTAATGGTCCCAACACGTACGCTTGTTAGCTACGTTATTCGTCTCTAGAGCTTGAGGAAGCATTTATATATTAGGCTCGGTTCACAGAGGCAGAGTAAAAGCCATAAATCATGCAGTCTTAAAGTTTTTATGCATATTACAAAACAGATTTTTTTTCTAATTCCTGGTCAGACGGTTGGTCAATTTGGCTGACTAGAAGATAAATGGTGGAAGGGGAAAAAGAGCAATCGACGATGACGTTTTGTTTTTACAAAACACCTAAACAACAGACCGTTGTGGTCCGTCTTTTGTGTTCTGCCTCTGGAGTCGGCGGCGCATCAAAACCCAACAAAACGTTGCGAAGGCAAAAGGTGATCCGCTCGCTGGTCCGCAGCGCGATACCCGCCGATTGCTGTACGAAATCCCACTATCATGGCACATGTGTGAAAAATTGAAATAAATGCCACGGTCAGACTTGTCTGGCACTAGAAAAACTAAATGATCTCGAAAATTCCCTAAAATCAACGGAACAGCCTGAATTCCCACAAATGTCTTCATCAAGACGAGGGCACATCTGACGGGCTCTCAGTGTGCAGTCTTTTTCGGTGGTACCACCGAGACCCGTCCAGTACGCCGCCCGCCGCCGCCGCCGCGCCGTCGAGGTGTCATGTTATCGGGTAAAGTAGCAGGTGACAGCAGCATATGATCTTCACACGTTTATGCGGTGTCAAATGGGAAGAGGTTTAAGCGAACGCCGGGGTGCATATCGAGTCGGGCTGGTTGATATATGATTCTGCCTCGCTTTTAGCCTCAAGACACACGACATTGGGGCCTTTGATCTCACCGAGCAAATCCCTGGGCTGTCCATTTGTTTGTGCCGTTGAGGTTTCTACAGTTTGGTGATGTGATTTCAGACATTTGGCTGCAATCCTTCAAGTTTTCTTCACGGCTTATGTATTTTGCAATTTCATGAGTAATAAAAAGCTTCACAGGTAGTGATGATCTGGAAGCAGTTCTCATAAAAAAAAAATCACTAGACCTGCAGATTAGCCTTAACTATAATAGCCTTACGGTACCTTAAGGGAGCTTATGAATTTACTCGATTATATGTATGAAGTGCCATACTGACAACTATAATGGCCTCATCCCATCTTTCGTCAACTTTTGGAATCTTTCGGTAAGTCTTAAAGGTACGATTCGGAACGTACAAATCTTAAGGAAACTTAACAAAAGTTAGGTTGCTGTAAACAATTGGTGCTATTAAGCTATTGACGTATAAATCCAAGTTAGTGGTTGATAGGTTTATTTGATTAGTCGAGGAAAACGGATCAATTAAATTACTTAATCTACCTTAAGGGAATTCCACGAAAGGTCTTAGTGAGCCTTACGGCCATTATAGTTAACTCTATTATTTGTGGAGGAGCTTAATAGGTTAAAATTTAGAGGGCGAATAATTAATTCTACATGATGCACGATCGTTTTTGCTTGTTATCACCTGCGTTTTGAACTTGGCCTAATTGCGCTATAATTTTGATTTTACCTACGCTAAAGGCATCCCTAATTCTCTCCAGTCTCCACTAAAAATTGTGTCAACAACCACTTAGCGCAAGGACCAATCCAATAAATTAGAGAACTTATTACTGTGCTCTTCTGCACGCACGTCAACCCATAACTGGCTGTTGTCACACAACGGCTTCATTACAACGCCTTATCGTAGAACCATCTGCATGTTTACATCGACAGGTATTAACTAATTGGCGGTTTTTAGGGTCGTTTTATGTCAATTAGGCAATCCTCCGCACCGCACCGGTCGACTCCTTGGACAAGCGCACATTAGCGTGATTTTAATGACAAGTTACTTAATTTGTTTCAATTGGTAAAATAATTATGGAAATTTCACAAAATTCCGCGGTTATCTTGCGGTGGTAGACGGTCCGCGAAGCATTCAGGCCAGGACTGCATTTAGTTCAATTAAACGACGACCCCGCAGGACGGAGCTAGCCAGTCCTGTTGGCCTCTCTACCTGCTTACCGCCATCCGATCCGGTTGAGTCTCGAAAAGTCCCAAGTCATAGCCTGTAAATTAACCGGACTTATTTTAATTCCGAAGCGAAGGGGCCAGAGGCCAGAAGTAAGCCGAAAAGTTTTAAAGCTAATTTCTGTCGACAATGAAACCAATTTATGAATTGTTGGGAGGAATAAAGCCCCACATTACACGGGAGTGTTCACCGTGAATAGGCGAAGATTTATCATCATTCGGCAACTCTCACAGAATTTTGCTACGTCATGTGCACGTTAGGCGATAGCACCGTCGACGCCACTTTCTTTACGGTGCGCCCGTCCTCGGACCACGCATGTGGGATATGTTGAGCGCCTCAGTTACTTGATTTCTACCTTTGTGAAATACATTCACTTGCCAAGGCAGCATCCGAGTTTTTCAGCCTGAGCATATGGTAGAACGAATCGGCCCCTGGTATGGACCACCTCCTGGGCATTAGATAATTACAGTTTTTGTGTATAAACAAAGGTGGAACACGGGGATGCCGATATCCAAGCGGTTTCCCGACAACGCCGAGCGTTACGATGCACATGTACCTTTAGCAGCCGTTTCAAACTTGCAGTCGGCCGGATGAGTTTTAACTTTGTCTGCCGCGAAAATTGGTCCCAATGACCTACGATAATCTCGCGGGTTTTGCCGGATTACACAGTCATCATGAAGCATGAAGATCAAAAGATTTATAAAAGAATAAGTCCAAAATAAAACTCCGAGTAACCATGTGACTTCAACTAGTTACCCGTTCGTGTTTTGATGTTTTGGACTACTTCAGCAGTAGCTGCGTAACGATTTAAACACTTTTTTCAAAGGAGTCGCGGACCACTGGTTTTAGGCCTTGCTTTTGAATGTTTTACGTGAATAGCATGAATACTTTGTGCGGTCAAGGAGTACCACTGCAACGATATAAATATTTAGTACACTTCATGCATGTGTTCCTACAGATATGCCACCCATTACTAAACTAAAAGCAGCTTTGTCTACAACAGTGGTTTCCAAACCTACTATGCCCATGGACTGTTTCGTATAGCAAAAACCCAACCTTGTACCCAAGTGAAATACCTCTACATAACTGCATAAGAGAAAAATTACAAATGTAACTTTGAACTCTTGAATGGCATGTAAATGGTGATTTCGATTAAATTGAAATATGTCATAAAGCAGGTCATTTTGTGAAACTTTGCTTTTGGACATATGCCGTGGAAACCTACAGGGAAAAAATACACGTGGCAATTTCAGTCAGTAGGCCCTCGGAAATCGTTTCTTACTAGAAAAGAATAAGAAATATTCTAAACCTTTAGCATTCCAAGAACTAAACATTATGACTATGTTATAAAACAAATTTACAGCTACTGACTCCTTAAATTGGTTTATTCACCAACCATCAAAAGTTTTCACGACACCGCATTGCTTACAGCACACGACAACAAAATATCTCTCTACTTATTTCTGTGAAATGCAAAAAAAAAACTTTCTGTGATATATCTTACCTAGTCGAACAAAAATTGTACGACAGAGGGGGGGCAACCCCAACCGTTTTCGATTTACAGGATGATTCATAAATTCGGTACGCACATTATTATTTTATTTTTATCTTTTGACCTAATTAACGCAGCGACATCAAATTCACACCAAACAACTACTATCTTAATGTGCTTTCCAAAAACTCCACCAATGTAGGTACAGTCACTTGCGAAAGTGAAAAAACGCTCTAAAATTTCCTAAATTTCACGTTTTTCCCAAGTTTTCTCATTTAATTAATGCACCTCTCTTTTATTTTAATTGTATTATCCATCTTATTGCCTTCCCATGTCCAGGTAGAGAAAGTAAATATAAATTTATACGTAGGCACCTACTCGGTTAATGTGGCGCGCGAATCCATGTGTGTGTGTGTATATATATGTGTGAGCAAGCTAAGTTACGGGGATATTTTTTTAAATTTTATTTATACCCTTGACACACTATGGCTGAAATTTCGTATTTAGATCTCAATTTCGCGACCCCCTGACACACTGGTGTTATAATTTCATATGTCAAATTTTACGAAACTGGAGAAAATGGACAACGACATCATCCAGATTTAAAATTTAATCAACCAAAACAGAGATTTTTTACATATAGCAGAATTAATGTTGCAGCAAAATAAATTAAAAAATTTTTGGGGAGATATGAACAACAGGATTAAAAAGTTGTTGATAGGTAGGAAAAACAAACGAGTTAGAAATCGTGTAATCTGGAAAATAGTTTGTGGAAATAAATTTAATTAAACAATTAAATAGAGAAAATAGTTTATGACTTAGGTGAGAATGAGTCCGTTTTGGGAAAAGCATTTGCCTGCTTAATCTGAACGAAAATTTAAGGAAGATTTCCGAATGTCTACGAGTTTTATTTGAATTTGGAAAGGCAAGATAACATACCACGTTTGAATACCATGAAACGGAAATTTTTGTATGCTATTAGTTCTTCTTCGGAATACCGAACAATTGCCTGGTTGTTTTGGAGTTGGCCGTACCTACTACAGTAGGCGAAATAGGTAATGAAACTGCAGTAGCAGTTTGGAACTCATTACGTAGTGAGTATCTTTACATACCCACCTACAGAGAAGAAAATTATAGAGTACATCCAAGTAAGACCTTTTCGGCTTTATTTCAGCTACTTCCACTGCTACACCAATGCTTTCTTTTTGACATTTCGAACACCATCATTTCCAAATTAACGTAAAATGTAGATCGAAATTGAGAAAAGAGCCGAAATTCAAAATTTGGGATGTAGGGAGTCAGGAGTATTAAAAAAAATCTGATTTTTACAAAAAATTTAATTTTGTAGGTACTTTCAAACCTATAGGGCACCCTCTGTAAATGTAATTCATTCTGTAACTGATAAAGTAAGAGGTTGCTTTTATCAAACCTTAAAGACAAGACAGATTCGATTCGATAACGATTACATTTCCTACTGGAGGTCTGAAATTCAGAAATATGCTCTTACGGCAAAAGAAGCAAAGTTCAAAAGAAATTCACTGTATCTTCCAAAAAATAAAGTAGCAACTGAATCGAATATCATCTTCTGCTGTATGTCAGCCCAAGTCACTAAAAATTCGAAGGAAATGTATAAAATTTTTGAGTTTTAATCCAACTCAACCGAAAACACTTGAGGCAGACCACTGACGACGACGTACGGCTGAATTTGCGGCATTTCCAGCGCGAGAGAGCTTACTTCCGGAACAAATCTCAAGTTTGTTAGTAGTCGTCGGTATGTGAGCATTTGTAATATATGTATGTCGGTAGCCCTGCTAGTAGCAAACTACTTTTATCACTTCTGAAATTTTGCAGTCCAAACGGATAACGAGCTCTTCAATGAATTCATCCTGCGCCCTGCACTAATGAAAATTAGTCATATAAAGGGAAGCACTCAGCTTAACTTTTAGTTTGGGTTCAGACTTAAAAGAACATGTCTCGCTCTTAAGGGCCCAACGAGCTGAATGTGAGATTGTCCAATTATATGTAGAACCATTAAAATCTATCGGCGGTTTACGGGCTTTGAAAAATCATAATTCGCGATGTCAGGTTTGATCGAAACATCGAACTGCCGAATCTAAATTGGAGCAATTTCCTATATCCGACGACGGGCAAAATTGGTGGCCTCCGCCAATTTTATTTCCGCACTTGGAGTGAACCTACAGAACATTTATCGAAATTATATGTTGTGCTGACGGTCGGATCATTTTCTAAAATTATGGTTAATTAAGGTAAACGGAGGCGCAGGTACACGAGGACCGTCGAAAATTGCAGTAATTTTCGGCTCTAAAAGGAGAAATATGCCAGCATGCCTTAAAATAGATGTCCAGACCATAAGTTCGGATCTCATTCATTTCTGCATCAGGGCGAATTGTGGAAGGGTTCTCTCGTGTAACACGCGTCCGCATAGCTGGATTTAATCGCCACAAAGCCGCCCTCATATGTGGAAGAGTGACTGTGACATTTGCACATTCGCCACGTATTAACCAGAACAAATCCTGGGGACTCAGCTGTAAATGCCTGGTATCCCGTGGTCATGGGCGGCGTCAACACATGTCACCAAAGAAACTACAAGACCCCCTGGCGTTACCCTTTAGGGGGCTCGTGAGCCGCCGTACGACAGATTTACACGGCCAAGGAACCATTTGAACTTTTACCTTTTGTGTTCCACTTACGGCCGCGTCAAGGATTCGCTTGATGCCTTTGAATTGAATCCTCCGCGGCTTTCGCTGTACCGTTTCAGATCATTCTCTTGTTTTGTTCCCATTCTCAAACATAATGAGTTGCTCATAAAATTTCAAAATAACTTTCCTGGGAAATTAGCGAGTTATTTGGGTATTCCATTGAGAACGATTTTATAGGAACTTTATGGTTTCACTATGTCCGTCTGTCTGTATGTCACAGCCTCCAATAAACTCATTTATGTACATCTATACGGAGGTAGATTGATTACCTAATAACTGAACTAAATGAGATTTTTTGGAAAATAATTTGTTTACACCTCCATCACATTTTTTTTACTTGCCGCATTGAGTGGGGTGTTTCTAGATACATTATGCAAGTCTCCTAAAATGTTGCAAAAGTTCGATTTCCGTGACGCCAAGATTTAGCGACAGTTTCCGAAGGAATAACGAAAAAATTCCCTTCCGCTTAGTTTAGAAAATAAAGCGAGTTTATAATTTCAAAATAGTGAAATTTTAAAACTCATATTTTTTCCAAAACCGAATTTTTTTCACAAATTGTCAATTGACATTGATCCAATGAGGGCAGTGACATGATGAATTCCGTCGTTGATTACTCCCAAGTCCCAAACTAGTAAATAATCCGTTTAAAGTCTTCAATTGTCATTGGTTACATTCTTCGGAATTCCCATGGGAAAGCAAACCGCACTAGTGCGGGAATAATATTCCCACACCGACTTCAATCGTTGCATCGATGGTTTTGGCCCCCTCGCGACAGGCCCCAAAAGATGCTCTTCAGCCTGCGGTATGCCAATAAAATAGTATGTGCGCTTCGTGGGAGAGACCGAGATTCTCAACTCGCATCATGCTCGTTGGGAATTTCACGTGTCTCCCACTCAATGCACAATCTACTATTATTGGCACTGTGTATTTTTTCCCATTGTCTCCTGGTGAGATTTGCCTCCACAAAGATAGCCAAGGCCTCATATAGTGTGTGCTTTAGAATTAAATATTTTTTTTTTCGGAAGTGATGACTTCGAAATTTGGTAGCTCATGTCGGTGATAGCGTTATATCGTTTATGATTTTAGATACATCTTTATTTCCAACACTGCGTTGAGTCATGCGTTAAGTTAATTCTTCGGTAGATACCTGCTGCCTCTAGATTCCTCGCATTATTTTATTGGTCGTCATGGTTTCTCTTTAGTGTCAGTGGTAAATTTAATTGAAGTATTCAAAACCAATCGAATTTGCGAAAAAAATAAAATAATGATAATTATTCTAAAAACCGCCATGTGGGTTTTATCATACTTTGCGTTTAGACTTGTGGCCAGGTTTTTAGTGAAATTGTGGAACGTCTCGATTTTGACCCGAATTTTGTCCAAAAAGTTATCTTCAGCGAAGAGGCTGATGAGTGGCTATTTAAACAAACAAAATTGCTATACACATAATGTATATAACTATGTGCTAACCAAAACGGTTGCCGGTCACTTTCCCGAATGCAATTTCCTAACAGACCATTTTCTCGACTGATATTCCCGATACCGACAAGCAAAATCCCGAAAGCCTTTTTCCCGAATAGACTGGAATTTGCCTTTCACAAAATGTATTATTGCTTGTCGGGAAAATGGTCTGTCGGGAAATTAGCCGGTAAAGGTTACTGTGTGGTGCAAATTGTGGGATTGTGGCTTCTTCGAAAATGTATTAATTCAGTAAACTCGTATAGTGTAACGCAGGAACAAATCAGCTTTCCCCAATTTCTCCAAGATTGCGTTCCCTATTATACTGGAACAACTAATTAGCACTTCGGCGCAATTGAGTAACGAGTTGACAATTTTAATTAGCCTGCCGGCTTTGGAAGTGTGAACGTGAAAACACTGGCCCCACTAATTAGCTCGGAGGGTGATTAAACAGATAAATCATCTCTCGTGCATGCCGTGCCAGATTCGTTTTGCGCGGTGATGGTACGTTGCATGCTAAGTCAAGCGAGCCAATTGAGCCAGTGACAAAAACTACTCTCACAACGAGAAACCCTCTGCCTATTAGGGAATTTTTTAAAATGATTTTCACGGTAAGTTATGTAGTCCGCACAAAAACGATATTTTCTTTTTGAGACCACTTAAATTGTTGGGGTCTCCTCAGACGCCAGACGTGTATACCTTTGGCAGGCGTTCTGCTCCGAAGCTAAGCACATTTATGAACTTTATTTATATATATATAATATATATAATAATATATATATAATTAACAGGTATCCGAAGATCATAATTTTATGATTTGGGGTTGAATTTATAAGGACCCATAGATACGCCACAGTAAACGCCCCGAAGTCTATAAAGCAGCCGAGTGGCTACCTCAGAGTGATTTATGCGCGAACTGTCTGCTCCGATCTTCTTTGAAATTTGGACAAAGCTTGCGGTGCCTTCTAACACGTTCCTATAGCATTAAGGTGCTGACTGACGTTTTTCTTGATTTGCATAAATACTTCAGTCGTAAAATCGTTCGATGTAATTCCTTCACAAATTTTCCTTTACACTGCAAATTAAATAACATTAACAGTATTATATGGTGTAATATTGCGTGGATAATTAGTTAGCGGTCGACCGCGGGGCATGACTTCATAAGCGATAAAAATGCTGCAGAGTGTTTCATGAGCGGAGACTGATTTTCGCTTTTTTTCCACGGGTACCCAAAAGATTCCCGGGGTAACAAGTAGCCTGCAAATACTCTTCCTTGAAATGAAGGTCGGTTCAACCGTTCCCGAGATTAGCCCGCTCAAACAGACAGACAGTGAGACAGACAATATTTGTAAACACGTTTGTTTGGGTTTTGGTATCGTATAAATAAATGTATAGATGTGCACACCCAATTTGAGACCTGTCTGCCTGGGTGTTCAAAACATATGACCGTGTATTTTATTACTAAATTATACTACACACTAGAGAAGTGAAACTTGTACGCAAAATTCACATTGTATCACATAATGTACAAGTAAAAGTATGTGCAAGTAAATATAACTATCATAGCAGTCTTTTGAGAATTTTCGGTCGCCATATTGGATCCGCCATCTTGAATTTCCAATTATCAATGGAAGATTCGAGATCAGCAACTTTGGTAACCCCTATGTATTAGTTTACACAAAAATCCGTTCACGTTCCACTGTGTTATAACAGTTTCACGATGCAGCTTTTCGTTACAGCGAAGCAACGTTTCGTTACACTTGGCTCTACCGTGCGTAAATAAGATTCATTTAAAAAATCGTATTCTCGTAATATTCCGCTATATAAATAATATAAATTACTGCTTATTTTATTAACTCATATTTTTGAATATTTGCACAGGTTTGGTTTCAAAACAAGCGATCGAAAGAAAGGCGACTTAAGCAACTGACGAGTATGGGTCGAGGGCCATTCTTCGGAGGGGCACGAAAAATGCGAGGCTTTCCAATGAATCTCTCACCCGGTGGCTTAGATGATGGTCCACCAGGTTTTCCCTACTTTGCCGCAGATGGAAAGTTTGAATTTGGATATGGAGGGCCACCCTTTCATCCTCATGACGGCCCGTTCTTCCCTGGCCATCCTGGGGGACCAATGCCTTTTAACGCACCTGGTAGGAATTCCATTATCCACTCAAAATCATACTTATTACTTTTTTTTCGCTTAGGTGGACCAATGGATCACGCAGGACCTATTCCAATGGTGAATGAATTCAGCCTAACACCGGATTCAAATTTTATCAGTCAACCTGGCGGTGGTCAATCAGTCAATTCAGCAAGCAGCGGCCCTCCACCAGAACATATAATGGGGGCAGGCGGACCAAGAAGCGGATCCCCGGAGTTTATGAGTTCTGGCAACTTCTCAGAACCGCAAAATATGCAAAACGAAGGGCTCGTTTGGTAATATGCACCCTTCCTCTACTTTCCGTTTGCGTTCCACCAGCTTTATCATCAGTCCTCGTCACTTAGCTAACCGGACACTCTAGGTAAAGACAATTGATCTCGCCGATCAGCTCATGGACAGATCTGTGGCTAACAACTTGTATAGAAAAAAAAAACCGTCGAAATATTGCTCAGCACTCGCCCGCGACAAACTCAGGCGGCTGCACTTTCTCTTACCAATTAACCCAACTAACGTATCTTGCAGAAAATTGTAAAAAGTGGATCCATGCACGGTACTTTGTAATTAAATTAGTTATCTCCCCACCCCCTTCCTCCTACACGGTGACCACGCCAGGAGATTCATAATTTGTAGTAACTTATTTATTTCTACTGATAATCTGTAACAATAGCTATTATTTATAGGAAGAAATTAATAGATGTAAGTATCATAAATTTTTACTGTTAGAAGCGTGGCGCAAACCACCCAAACAAGAGATATGCTAGAAAATGAAGAAGCAGCCTTTACTGTAGATGTATCATAATGT
Organism: Neoitamus cyanurus; assembly: GCA_947538895.1. NCBI lineage: Eukaryota > Metazoa > Arthropoda > Insecta > Diptera > Asilidae > Neoitamus > Neoitamus cyanurus. Next base: position 39,032,862 of record OX384543.1, read on the forward strand.
GAATGTACTGTATATACGAAAATTTGAAAAATAAAAAATATGAAACACATTAAGGTGAACAAATCGATGTTCTTGTTTTATTTTATGTCCAATATTGACGGCAGGTTCGATTTTAAAGTGAATGTTTGTAAGTGCCTCAAGGATCAGTTATGGGGCCCCTTTTTTTCTCGCTGTACATAAAGATACGAGGTTGCCAAGAATGCTATAGTTCACGTATGTATGTATGTGCTGATGATGTGCAAATGTAAAGGAAAGGCGGCTACGGTGGGACAAATATGGATTTTGGAGCATAATATTTAATGGAAGAGAAAAATATGTTATTTCCATGTCCGTTGTTGATGATGTCCGTGCCTACATTTTTGCCGATCAATGTTATTCGATTGGGTTTGAAAACAACATTTACAGCCAGTTTTCTGATGAACGTTATTTTACCACATCAAAAAAACACACCTAGTACTCTAACCCCACAGTAGTGTGGAAAAGAGTATGTGTGCACGATTTTCACAAAAAAAATCTAAAGACCCCTTTTGAGCTGAATCTTATACTACAATTTTACTTTTCAGAATGTGCTTAGGACATTGAAATCCACAATAATTCAGCTTGTACGGACTTTTTTCGAAGTCAAACTCTAACTTATTTACTGTTATAAGAATTAACTTAATTATGTATTTGATTGGCAGTTTGAAGTGTTTAAAATAAAATTACTGAATCAAATCATTTATTAACGTTTTATTTTCATACTGGTCGCCCCTCTCCTCACGCGCTTGCGGGTGCGCTTTCCGTGCGTTTGTCTTTACTTTAACTTTATTTAAGGTAAAAGAGGAAATTTAAAATTTTTTGTGAAAGAGTCTTTTAATTTTCAAATGAATTATAATATTTTACTCTTGCAATTTGCAAAAAACGCATAACATTTTTTAATGAAAAATCCGATTGATATCATTATACCTCGATGGATAGAACTAATTAGAAGCTACATTTCACTTTTTACTTTGCCGAGATATCTTAAAAAAGCTTCTAAATTAAGAAACTGAAGATTTGTCATGTCCATAATGAAAAGTTAATCAATTCGCGAGAGAAGTACATTAGTACTTGCAGGTCAGGGGGGTAACTTTTAAATTTGAAATGTCAACCTCTATTTTTTATTGCAGATTCGAGCTCTACGGCTAAAAATACATGGACTTTGTCCGAAACATTTTTTTCGATTCCTGCTAGATGGCGCTGTAATCGAGGAAATAAAATTTTTTCAACGTCACCTACTGAGAACCCAGGGGCGCAACTAGACATTTGGGGGCCCGGGGCAAAAAATGTTGGGGGGCCCTTCTTCTAAAATTTTTTTTTTATTATTATTATATAAATTTATATTCCAACTTTTACATTTGCCTCCTCGCTTTGATGGCACTGAAATCCTTTATAATTCTTCTCTAATAATCCTTCCCGCTGCCTTTGGTCCTTTTCACCTTCCCACTAACTTAAAGTTTTAACTCTTTGTCTGTTTTCTTTTTTCCACTTGTCCACTGACGCTATCTACTCACTAAATGTTAACTTTATTAATTTCCTATAAACTTCACTTGATCAATATCTCACTACTTTCACTTTTTCTCTAACATACTTTCGACATTCCCGCCTTACATGGAATGAACTTCCTCAGTCTTCCTTAAACTGTCTACCCTTTATCCCTAATTTACTCAACAAACGATAACGTACCTACCTACTTTTCCCCAAATTACGTAATGACTCATCTCTGCTAATTTACCTACATAATCATTCCCACATGTGCGCCACCGCGGATATCTTTCCCTTTTTCCTAATTTCATTTCCTTTGTCTCATTTTTCTAAATCGAGGAAGCCTGCGCTCCTCGCTGAAATTTACCTGCTATGAGCCCGAACCCCCTGCTAAACATTCAAATGCACAGATCTTGCTTGTGCACGATTCCTTTCCCATATTGCACAAATGTAGCTTACTCAACTTATCTCTACTGAAAAAAATACGTTTAGATTTTCAACCGGTTTTTCCCTCGCACGAAACGTAATGGGTATTCTATCGTAACGATATCATGGGACAATTTTTCTTTCCCAAAAATCAAAAATTTTTCGTTTCCATCATTGTCACTCATTTCGAGAGCTTTTCGTATTTTACAAATTTTGTTTTCTCTGTATCGAAAATCCTCTTTTATTTGTTACTTTCAACTGAAGCTGATAATTTGCTCCTAAATTAACATTATAAATTAGCAAAAATTCGAAGTATGAACTATTAAATATTTTGAATATTGCTAGAGCTATTTTTTATTTGAGTGAGTAAAGTCAAATGAAACAATCGACAACCACGACAAAAACTCTGATGATTCGACCACTCATCAAAGTCCGTTTTCGAAGTGTAAAATTCAAACAAATGTATAGTAACTTTTCAAGTTCAAGGAACTCCAAGCAGGATGTTTTAGCATTTTCGATTATTTTTTCGCGATTCGCGCGGGGCCCCCTTGAACCCGGGGCCCGGGCAGATTGCCCCGGTTGCCCCCCCCTGGTTGCGCTCCTGTGAGAACCTATGAATACAATTCTACAATAGCTAGAGCTGGTGCGATAAACTGGCCTGCTATATCGCCATATCTCACTTCCCCAGATTTCTACGTATTGCAGAATCTACGACCTATGGTTGTTTTCAGTAGGAGAAATTGAAAAAAAAAATTTATTTCGTCGATTACATCTAGTATGAAGCGAAAAAATGTTTGAGACAAATCTTGTGAATTTTTAACCGTAGAACCTGAATCTAGATAAATAATAAATAAGGGTTCATATTTAAATTTCAAAGTAACCCCCCGCCTATCCTACAAGGAAGGGGAGGGGGACTTATTTTAACACTAATGTACTTTTCCCACGGAATGATTAACTTTGATTATGGACGTTTTTCTCGTAGAGTGCCTGCTTTTCGAGGTTTTTGAAAGTTTCAGGTTAAAAAACTCAACCTGTATAGATATATGATTCCTTTTCACAATTTAATTTCCTTAGGGGTATTCAGGATCCATTTAGGATCATCCGATTCCATTGTTACTCTCTAAAGATATGATATCGATGCATTCCCATTTGCATCTGCTGTGTGGACAAAAGGAGGGTTTATCGCTGTGGAAGTTCTATTTCAAGTTTTTTTTAAGGGATTTCAAGATATCCTTGTGAGGTGAAAAAGAGTACTCCTGTCCAATGACATGCTAATGTTAAAAGGATCTACCTGAATGTATAAAAATTCTCTACTCCAAGGATAATATAATCGTAGGATGATCCTATTTCCTGCTGGGCCCGTATAGTTAATGTCATTTATATGGTCCTTTGGGAATGTGTGCCCCACTGGAATTGTTGTTTAATATTTTATTATTTATTAATGTGACTGAAATGAAACGTACGATGATGTCGGTAACTGAGTAAAGAAAAAAACCTGCAATGAAGCAGGCAGGCAGACGTGGTGGGGTGATAATTGCTCACAGGACGCGTTGTTTTACACGTGCAGCATTTTGTTCCCAACAATTCTCGATGACCGGCAAGGAGCACAAACGAAAGTTTGTTATTCTCGAAAGGGGGTGTCAATCCGAAAACCGAAATTGATGGATCACGCTACATCGCGCATTGTAAAAGATCCCAGGGGTCTCCTTTTCATGCGTGCAATTTATCACGGAAGCAACTAAAGTTCAGGCGCATAAGTGGTAACCTTTGCGTGACTTAGAAACGTGATTTATTTATTTTGTGTTGTGCAAGACCTGACGGTGACCACAGATACCACCTCAAAGGATGGCTAGCCGTTTTATATAATTTCTTTTGATGAGAAGCGGAACAATCGCTAGGTTGCATTGTTTTATAACCCAGCTAACTGCTGCTCGTTGCCGAGATATATTTCTGTTCACTTTTATTTAGAACTTTACGTGTAGGTACCCATAAAACCTTTGAGCCAGGAATGTCGTGGCATTATAGTGCGGCGAGTGTCATAAAAACCATTAAGTGTAATGACAGGCAATGAAACTACTGGGCATTTATCAATCAGAAGGTTGTATGATCCCACAGAACAATACATCAAGCTGGCGTGACCGAACACAGCTGTCCACACCGGAGTCCATCCATTTGGTGCACAAAGGGAGACAGATGAAAACAAGTGGGTGCGCCTTGTAATGTTCTTGCAGACGAACTTCTCTGTTCGGCTGCAACTCTATTTAGAACGGATGGTCATTTCACAATTAGTTCCATGCCATAAAAGGGACCTAGAAACCTCATAAGACCTTGGGACGGAGAATTTCTTAACCTTCTGTAATAATACGATAAGAAAAATTTAAAATCACGCCTTTAATACTTTCAGTTAATCCCACTGAATTTCATATTTTGATTTTGCGGTTTTCTTATTTTGAAAAACAAAAAAACAATTTGGTTGACAAACCCTTATCATTGTTGCTGTCATCTGTTTTTTATACGGAAGTTCAGTTCCTGAAAAGTGTTATAAATCCATTGTTTTGTTTGCACCTAATATTTGGGAGTTTTTAACGAAAAAAGTAAAATGAACGAAGACCACTTTTCAACTGGCTAGTGGCTACGTCCTACGACAACATGAAAATCAATAAGAGTGTAAAAAGAATTGAAGGAACGTGACATTGATTATATTGGCTCATTATGACTATAGTTTGTGCGTTGTTGATTTATAGTAATGAAATCATGATGCCTCAAGGAGCGAGCTGTGGAACAGAGATATTAAGGAGGTCAAGCGAGTTCTCCTTGCATTCAATTAAAAGTTAAAACGTAGGAGATGCTTTAGGCAAACCGTAAAAACCTTCGTTGAACGACTTTAATCCGGTTAATACATATGTACACAAAAAGGGAGGTCAAGCCGGACTCGCCGATTTAATAATGGGACTGACAGATGTGGGGGTCATCGAACTCCCTGGACCACCTTTTAATAAAGCCCAAAGCAGCGTTGACTCTATTAGCATCAGTGTCGATGTAATGCTCAAGAGAAAAGCGAAAGCTAGCAGCTCTCCCTTTATCTACTCTAATGAGGGACAAATGTCTATTAATCGTGAAATAACATATTCAAAGGAAGGCAACTGATTGACAACCAAATCCAAAATATCCAGAGTAGATAGTAAAAAAAGTACAGATCAAGATGGATACCCTGAGGAACACCAGATGTGTTTCTCAACAGTACAAAAAGAACGCTATGGAAACATACACGTTAATTAGGTACGTTCCAATACATAAATACAGAGAAATCTAATTAACAAAGCAACAAGGAAAACTCAGAGCAGTTTTTCTATACAGGGTATTTCGCATAACGTGATTCCAACGATTTGAAAAATACAGAGTATACCGTATAACACATACCAAAATGATAGGGGTGATATATATCATCTCATCATCGGAAAACACAAGTACAACATTTACCAAATGTATTTTCTACTTTCTACTCCGTCCGCCAAAAATAAAATTATACTTTTGTTATTTGCATTTATTGTAGTTTTGTGGTTCAAGGAACTCAACAACTGAAGCCATTTACAATTAATTACATCATTTGCGCAATCGATCCGTGTATTAGCAGTGCGAACGAATCCGCGGACAAAAGCTAGTATGTACTAAAATCTAAAATTGCTGTTACCAGAAATTCTGTTCTAGTTTGAGTTAGCATTTTCAATAATAATAAAATGTTTGGAGTAGGTACATCTGCTGAAATTAATATCGTGCACAAATCTTCAATCAAATCAAATTTCTTAATCGACCACGAATAGCTGAATGGTTAAATGAGGGGAGTGGAGTAGGCTAGCCACATTACTAGATGCTAAATATGCAAATAGCCGTGCCGTGTCGTCTCATGTTCCCATGCCTAACCGTTGAAAATTGGTGTAAAGAGCTGCACGCACGTCTCTCTCCTTCACAGTTATTTGGGCTCTGTCGATTTGAATCGGGGTAAAGAGTCATCGTTACTGTATGTTTAAAAGCGCCATGAAAACATTTTATAGCCAGAAAAGCGCAGGGACGCACACTAGAATGAGGTGGAAATAGTGTCCGCACAAATTGTAGATTGTAGGTACCCGCCAATAATTCTCAAGACCTTCAAGTGGTGAGGAAATTAACATTTGGATGAAGAGGCACTTAGAGATCTATTTGCTGCGCTCGTTCGATTCCTTCAATCAAAAAGTTTAACCATTGTATGCTGCGTAGCATCTGGCTAGAGTCCTAAAGTAGGTATGAGACATTTAGCTGGAAAGAGGCTTAATATTGGGCAAATAAAGAAATGAGATTACAAAAGGAACTTTCGGTGTTTACATGCAGAATTGAAAGATCGAGTCGAAATTGGGTTGAGTTTTCGACCTGCATAGTACATATATGAGCCGGCAGGGTTCAGTGGTTGACTTGAAATCCAGTCGAAACCGAGTTGAAGTGACAGACAAGTATTTTCAAATTGCGTGTTTGCTTATATATTTTTAGAATGGCTTCACCGAGAGAAACATTAATTTTAATAAAATCATTTATTGCACTTGACTATTCGAACAAAAATAAAAGACAAACTGCCGCGGGAATGAACAGCTGTCAGCTCAACTCCTCGATTTGGGTTTACATACAACTGCTTACAAAGCGGAATCGAGTCGAGTCAACCCAGTTTCAACTCAACCTGGGTTTACCAGTTGTACCGGAAAGTGCTTACCGGTTTTTTAACAGATGTCGCTAGCCGTAAGTATGGATTAAAATGATTTGCATAAAAATATGTGAGACGTGGTTTCGAAAATTTAAAAGTGATGATTTTGATTTAAAAGTCAGTAAACGTTCGGGTAGACCAAGAACATTTGTGGATGCGGAATTCTTCTAAAACCTGGTGAAACAGATAATATTGATCGCTACAAACAACAAATAATTAACTTGATTCATGCGTTAATCGAAAAACATCCAGAATGGGTCCGAACACACGATGAAGTGATTTTGTTACATGACAATGCACCGTCACACACAGCAAAATCGATGAAAGACGCATTGAAATCGCTTGGCTGGGACGTATTATCGCACCCGCCGTACTCTCTAGACCTGGCCCCGTCCGATTATCAAATTTTCACATCAATGGGACACGCGCTTTGCAAATTTCGAAGAAGTCACAAAATGGCTCGATGAATGGTTTGGCTCAAAGGACAAACGGTTTTTTTGGAATGGCATTAGACTTTATACAATCACTACAAATAAATTGTAATCTTGAAATCCAATCGGAATTTATTTAATTGTCTACCTCGAAGAACTAAACCCAGCATATCGAGGACACTTCTCAGTTTCCTTTACAGAAAGAATACATCTAAGTTCAACGAAGATTCCCGACTTGTAGAGCGACTAACCGCTAACCAAAAATTTCATCTAAGCCAAACACATCCTCTACAATTAAGAGTGGACAGCGACCGGCACTTCTCCTACAGCCCCGCTAGCTACAAATAAGCAGCGGTCTATTTGTGAGGAGCCACGACAGCCGTACACCAGAGATAGAAAAATGTTAAGTCATCAAAGCAGTATCTATGTAAATCAAAATTATGCGGACTGAGTGCATGATAGATTGTAAACGAGCAAAAAATCAAATCAACAAATATCAATATGCTTCTTGAAGGCAGTGCTTGAGGTAGCCAAATGTGTTGAAGCTGGCAAAGAATCCACACGCGCGGCGTACGGGACAAACGAGATATCGGTATTTTACAGGAGCTAGTTGCTGAACTTTCCCCCAAAGTCGGAGAGGAAACTAAATTACTTGTAATTAGATGATCCTGGAATCAGCCGCTAATTTTTCCGCAATTTGCCTTTAATGCAATAAATAGCATTCTAACATAATTTGGGGTGGTTATGGGTACATAGTAACATTCGTCATGAAACTGGAGGGTGGAGTGACACACACGAATTGGGGTTGCCTTGACTCAGTTGCACTGGTTTTGTGACGCGATTATCCGGCGATTTGATTTCCATTTCTAGGCATCACTTGTCTCTAGCAGGCAACCAGCGAACCGTCTATCGACAAAAACACTTGTACGGATTGGTCATACGCTGCAGAAATCGTTTGAAGCGCTTTTGAATGAGTCCTCCACGAGGGTAGCTCAACTGTAGCAAAAAAAAATTTAAACTTGTGTACACATTGGATACAATTACAACCCCGGAGAGAACAAAATCCAAGACGAGATGATAACAGATGCGCCCTGTTTGACAAAATCCCCGAGGGAGTTTGAAAACTCCCACTGAGACATTTTCGAACCCTCGGATAGGAGCTGTATTTGGGGTGGCGCTTTCGATAAATAATCGTTTGATGGAAAATGTTTGAGCCTTTCCCCACAGCAGGGATGTACTGTGCATCTTCTTGTGGTAACAATGTATTTTCCCCATGAAGGAGCAGGTGCGACTGCACTGGAAAATATTCGAGCACACCCCCCGACTACCTCGTTCACGTTAGAACATAACAGATTGGAAATACTTTAAAGGGAGAAATACTTTTTGAAAGCAATTACCCGAGCCCATTCCCGCAGACGTATAAACCCAAATATTTGTGTTTGTCTTGTATTCCGGCTTCCTCTGAGTTTCGCCCGAAGGTGTTGAAATGGAAAGAAGAGAAGGACATCAAGGGTGAGCTTGAGTGGTTGCAAATTGTTTTTCAGAAGGAGGAAATCCAGTTATGAATTCATTTCAAATCAAGTAATGTGATTACCTTTATATCCGAGATAACTTCGAGGGCTTTCGAAAGCCACCTAACCCACGTCAGCACGAACGATGCCTTTAGAGCGCAACTGTAAACAAGAGCAGTTTTGTGTGGAAGGAAGAACCTCTCAACGAAATTACTTTGTTATTTTAATTTCCCACGCATCTTTCCTGGCTCCCGTCTACCGGAGTTTCCAGCAATAAACCATTTAGCCACCCAAAAAGATCGCAATTCATAAAATACCCATAGAGGTAAATAGAACAAAAGTCTATATATCAAACAACAATCAAATTAATTTTTAAACGATTTTGTTTAGCTTTACATTCCGCATATTTGTTTGTTTGTTTCAAATTTTGCAACTGATTTTTCAGCTACTTCTACTTAACCGATTTTCATGAAAGCTAGAACACGTATTCAGTCTGTATGATAAATAAGAATCATTTGTGTGTGGATCCAACACGGCGACTGAAAATGTCAACTTCCACGGATTAACATGAAAATGGGTACTTCGTGGTTTTTGCGCTCGCTGATGTGCTATCAAAACTTTGAAATATATCAATATAACGGTTGGAAATTCCCAATTTGAACGAATTTCGATTTATTTGAATATATATAGGCTTTTAGGGTCACTCAGTTAAAATTTGCTTTCAACCGAAACGCTTGCTTTGGTTTAGGTTTAAGTGGTACCTAAGGCCCAACTAGTGTCTTATTTTTCACTTCGCTGGTTTGATGGTGGTGGATTGGTCCCGCCTGCTTTAACTGTAATATTAAAGTTTAAAAAAAAATTCTTAGTTGATACCTGCCTGCTTAAAATATGAAAATGACCTAGTTGTTTGTAGTCGGGTTCTTTTATTTATTTTTTAATATTTTTTTCCTTACTTTTTCTAGCTTCATGTTCCTCAACCAATTTCACTTTTAAAGTATCTGCTTTGGGAAGTTCATCTCTTTTATCGATAGCAATCCTGTCCCGACCTACCAATCGTACCTTCGTACGAAGTAAGGAGACTGTACAACAACAGACATTTTGTGCAACAAAATTTTTTTTTAGTAATGCTGCCTTCCTCGCCGGTACTTTTGATTGGAAGATATCATGGAATTTTATCCAGATTGCATTTTATGGGGCACATCCTTTAACATTTTTTAAAACGGGCTAATAGCCAAGATCCCACGCCCCTGCAACCTTATCCCCTTTTTCAGGGAGCAATCTGATTCGACACCAAGCATTTGCGTTCTTTGGAAGCAATCTAGTAATCCAGCCAGCTTTGTAGTCAATCGCACGAAGTGAAGTGTAGTACTGTGCCGTCAGCGCTTACAGCTGACTGCACTGACCAAATGTTAATCAGAAGGAGCGATGCATGGGGGATATGGCAGGTGGGGTAGGATTTCCTAATTCACTCCGTCTTAGTACTTCTTCACTGGTTGACCAGATGAGGCTTGGCGTTGTCATGCTACAAAATGAATGAACTAATAATTCTAATCTACTATCCCGGGACCAGCATTATGTACATAATATTCCCTTTTGCTCCATAGGGAATGATGATTCGATGATGTTTGAAGGAAAACTGGTCAGTTGTTCAGTTTGAAACATCTTATTGTACTATAATTTCTTTGTTGGTAGGTTTCCTTCACAATTCAATTAACCTATTATCTAAATTTTAAGTTTTATACGGCGACACACGAACGCCTCAAAGCATCATTTCATAATTATACTTTTGTGTCAAACGCTGGATAGGCAAGTAGCTTTTGAGCTTGATTGGATAAAATATCACTATGTGATTTATTGATTTCTTCAAAGTTAATCCAAAAACGGAGGAATATAGTGGAGAATATTATGAGGAAAAAAATTCACCAAAAATATTGCCAAATTTGACAACTCTGACGGTTGGTAATACTGAAAAATGTCATGCTCTCATTTTATTTGCGGCAGATGAAGTGCCTACAAGCTACTTGCAAATGAGCTTCCAAAATAAACTTAAAGCACTTAAGTAGCATTTTTTTATTTAATTTAATTTTTATTTTTTTTTTATAGAGTCGCCTTTGCGGAAACGTATCATGTGACTTGTCCTCGTGTCGCCGGTAATAATCCAACAGAACAGAAAGGACTAGAGAACTTTCCTCCGGAACAAATAGCATAGTCTCTGCAAATATTAGGAAAGTATGGATATTTTGTTTTTCTAATTAGGAACCAAACCCGCCTCATATGCATTATGTAAGAACGCCTTCTCGTAGCTGTTATAGATTTTTTTAAAAAACCATATTTGTCTGCAAATTTCATTGTACCGCCGTAATATGTAACTATTGTATTAAGTATGATACACTTTGCAACTTTAAAATAAATATTTCCTGGAAGAAATTCTTTGCAAAGCAATTTGCGACGCAGATTTCATTTAATTTATGAAAATCTGCTTCTTATTTCCGTGGATTGCTTTATTAAAGTCGAAGTCTTAGCTTATGTGCTCTTAGTAGGCACTCATAAGACATCACCGCAGGTATTGTTTCCGCCGAAATAAATTGGCACGTTTCTACATGAATTATTAGGTACTGGACCTGGACCTACTATTTACTTTGAAACTTGTGTTTATTCATGAAGCTGAAATGAGAGCTCCAGCTACACATACTTTTAGGAGTTGGAGCGAAATTGCAAACAATGTTTCTAATTCGCGCAAAACTCCAAAAGTCCCTCAAGAGACTCATATCAATCAAAAAAAAAAAAAAGTAAGCCCTGATTTGACATGGATCAGTAATCTAATACCAGATTACGATTCAAGGGGATGTACATGGACCAATACATTCAGCATTGGGCGAGAGCTCTGTGTACGTGACTATAAATCCAAACACATTGAGGGTGCCGTTCATTGTTGCAGAAAATAAGAATTTTCGCTTCATGAGTACCACAATTCTGGAGCCTTTCATGACATGCGCTTTATTTTCCTTATCTGGTGTCTCTTGGTAGCTGTGTTTCCCTTTGGTGCACATTAAAGTTGACAGATTCGGGGGTCAATGAGGTGGTGGATTTAAAGTTCCCGAGATTGTGGGGAATAAGGTGCTTACGATTGCACCAGCAAATTTCGGGGGGTTGAGTTAAATTTATTTCACTGTCTCTGATGGAGGTGCCCAGGTGAAGATTTAATTCCCTGCTACCGTAAATCCGATTTAAGCAACAACATTTTATGCAACATTATTCCAAAATAAAGCCTTACACGAGGTATCAAGCTCAAAAAAAGGGCGGTTCGGGTATATCTTAAAAAAAATCGTATTTAAATTTCAGAGTTCCGTAGTTAATAGGATAGGCAGACCTAAAACAACTTTTGTTTTATAGCTATGTATAGTCTTAGACTTTTGTATGAGCGTAGTAAACTATAACCAGTTTTGTACATGTAATTTTCTTATGTTTTTGGATGCGTAGGCACTCGTAATAAATGACCACAGGTCTACAAAAAATTGGGTCATGATTGTTGTTGGGCATCTAGGAGTCATTACCGAAATAATTTTTGCGTAGAATATGAATCCGAGGTCAGATTATGTGTGTTCTGTACATAACCTCAAAAGTAGCTCAAAATGCCATTTTTTTAGTACATAACCTCAAATATCTAAAAATGCTGACGTGATGGAATAATTCTGATTTCGGATTTAGATTTTACGCAAAAAATACTAAGGAAATGATCCCCAACTTCCCAACAACTAAACTTTGTAGACCAATGTAATTTGACAAAATATGTTCTTTGTAAGCTCCAAAATAAAATTTGATATCTAAGTCAATAAATTTATGACTACAAAAATGTGAATAATATGTCGGTTACTAGGGCTGGATTATCATTTAACCGAGCTCCAGTAGCGCTCCTATCTCCGGCAACAGCTGACTGAGGCGTTGAGGTAGTGTTCGCAACCCAGCACCAGATAGGCTAGGACCGCCGATGAATACTGATGGCTTTGATGTTCATATCACCAAGTCATTTAAAAAGTGCTTGGTTGGTGGTCGCTTATTTCTAAGTGCTCTTTATGTCTGTGGTTCATACGAAACTAGCTGAATCGAGCCTAATTGCCAATTTTTGACTTCGTTGAAACTTTCGCTAAGGTCGCATTCTGTATTACAAGGTTAACTCTTTAAGGCCACCCGGTGGTCTAACACCCTTGAATTTAAGGGAATTTTCAAAATTTGTTTTGAAGGTGAAAATAATGAACAACGATATTAAAACTTTGTAGGTATATTATAATACTCAAAAGACATACAAACATATTTTTATAATTCAAAAAAAAACTGTAATTATTTAAAAAATGGTGTTGAAGATGACCCCCTCAAAAAAAATGAACCTGGGCGGCGGCGGCGGGTGAAGTTTTAGCTCTGTCACTTATTTGAAAAATAAAATATAAGGAAATTATTAATCTATGTCACTGTAGCTATCAACAAAACCAATCCAAACCGGAACCAACAAAAAATGGAAAAAAAAATTATTTTGACAAAAATAGCGCGTTTTGAAATTTGAATATCGAAAACAGACTATTTTTCATTAGTTTTTTTACGTAAAAAATAAGAAGTTATTGAAATAAAAAATTTTTGGTGGTCCCGGCCATAGCTACTAGTGTACTGAATAACATATTAAAATTGGGGATGATTCGGATGAATAGTTTTTTTGTTTTGCATCCCGCCGTGCAGAAAAGGGTGGTTTCGAGATAAATGAGTTTAAAGTTTTTAGTATGTTTCCATTCCTAGGCGGATCAACCGTTCGCTTCCTGCTAAAAAGGCTGTAGAACCTAAAATACTGTCAATATCTTTACAAAAATGAAGCATTATATTCTCGAAAGACCACACTTTCGAAATATTAAAAAAAAAAAAAAGATTTTGTGAAAATTCTAGACCACCGGGTGGCCTTAATGTAATAATATTTCAGTGGACCAAATTTACCAAATTCACCAAACAATGATATTGTTATTACATATCTCGGCCAACGCAGCGTCCGGGAAAACTTGTTGAATATATTTGTTTTATAACTAAATCACATTGTTTTTTGTTATTGCGACATAAATATACCTAATGGATTATTTTAAAATTAAGTTTATATATAATATGTACCATAACTCGATTTAATTGAAACTTTCAGAGAATATAGTCTAAATGCTATGCTAATACAACAAGTCAAAACTAGAAAAACGTTTTCTTTTAAGTTCTAGGCCAGTTCGGGCATTTCGACGTCGAATGAATTTTGGTTTACGCTATTCGACGCGTCGACCTTTTCACGTCGTCACGTCGACACAGAGCTTTCGACGCCACTTTTCGCATCGAATTAAAAACAAAGTAAAGCGGAAAATTTTTGGAAAGTGACTGTTCCCAAATTATGATTATTAAACAAATTCACGTTAAAAACTTGTTGTCAAACCTAAATTGCAATATACAGCGGATTTTACTGGTGTACAAGTACGGAGGTGTTATCTGAAAACGATAATCTTCATAATCGTTCATCGACACGTCGAGTGTCGGAATGCGCGAACTGGCGCGGACTTAAGAAAAAGCTAGTGAGTAAGTAGCAGGCACATTCTTGAAAAATACTAGGTCTCGATTAAGGCCCCGCCATCTGTGCAGCTAATCTATATCTCATCATCCTTGTATTTATGGTAGTCAGCAGTCCACACCCCTGCCTGGGGTTGTGCATAGGAACAGTTGCAATTCTCGACAGATGCGCTCCTCATTTCATTTTAATATGGCCAATAATTTTTACGAGCAACTTCATGTTTCGCTACCAGTAATGCCAAAATTCACAACTAGTAAGTTGCGAAGGAATTACCTTGTTCAGTTTGATAAGTAGCGGGTAGGTGGGTGTTCCTACTCATCACAATTTTATCATTGCCCCCGCCCATTCGTCACTTTATGGCCGTTTTCTAAGCAGTCATAACAGTTGACTTCTGTAGCGTCGAAGATAACAAAGGTTTCACGAGCAGCGGCTCCGCAGTGAATAGATGATAGTTCCCCCTGCCGGAAATTACGACTGGGACTACATTTGATTTTTATTAAAATTAAGATTAAGTGTTCTTTAGGGAGGTTTCAGGTCAAATTAGGGTTGGGAGTCAACGCATATGACAAAAACTTTTGAGAGGGGTGACAAGTAATGTTTTGTCATTTTTAAAATTCGCTTCTCTAGAATTAAATTTATGAGCTAACATAATATGTTTTGCTACCTGCAACTGGTCAGCTTAACACAAAAGCATTATTAAAAGAAAAACAAGCATTTCTTGTTATTCTGTCATACTCCACAAATATGTGCTTGTCATTCTGGCATCGGGCGACCCTAATATTGTGAACCTGTTGTAAATATATATTAGCTACAACTAAAAATTTACGTTTACGATATACTGAAGGCGAACATATTTGATCTCTAAATATGGAAAAGAAGACTTACTATGTACCCCTTTACTAAAAAAGTAGCTAATAAAATCAGCATGATTTAAATGGACGTGTAAAAATCCCACCCATGATAAATGCATTAGCTGGTGGGTAGGATTCTGTCTTTTACACGGTGGTGTTCACCTCTCAGACATTAAGAGAGCTATCTGGCTGTTATCCACAGTTCTATGCCACGTGTGTTGGACGCACGTGCCGACACGTGTATCTGATATCCGCGGGTAACTGAGATTAGAATGTCATACACATCAATTTCTGCTGACAACTTCATGAAGAGCAAAAAAAAGTAGAGTAAGGGCAAATTATAAATTTCCAGGCTCTTCTTTTAAAGGAGATGTTTTTGAAATGGAATTAGTTCTGGCTTTAAAATTTGAAGAATGTGAAAACCGCGGCCGAGTATGTATTCCTTCAACAGCAAATTTATTGGTTTGGCTATATTAGTTATTGAATCCAAAATGCTTTTGATCTTCAAAAATTATGTGCGGTATAGAATTTCACTAAATTTTACTCTGTCCTATTTTTCCGCTTAAGAAATCGATAAGTTGTAGTACAGACTTTATAACTATCAGACTGTTTGTGTTGGGTTGAGATTTCCAATAAGACTTCCACGCACAACCGGTCGGCGAACAAAGAGTTGTACCCACACTGTGCCGCTTTACGAAATGGATTGGAATGATTTTTCTCGTTCAGTTTTCACCCGACTGCGCCAGAAGGAGGGTTATGTTTTTCGAGTGTATGTATGAATGTATATTTCTTTGTGACGCTCTGTAGCCTAAACGATTTGATGCATTTTAACTTGAGAGGTGTCTTTAGATTCGTCTTAATTGCGAGAGTGACACTGGATATATAAAAATGAAAATGGCCGATTTTTGGCGCCATATTATGTCTTCAAACATTTTTTTCCCTCAAGACCTATCGAGTGGGTTATTAACATAACGAGTTTTTTAAATGGCTTACAAAATACAGCCTTGGCCAAAAGTATTAAGCCACCCTCATTTGTTCTCATTATGTGAAAACTAAGTACAAAAATACCTCGTTATCACTTTTATTACCTCAGTCACAGGTAGAAAGTCATAATAAGGTATTAAAAATAACTCAGAAAAGGATGAAGGACGGGTAATTAAGGATTTTTCAATAAATGAATCAGTTGCAGTTTATAAGGCCTTAAGTTCTGAGGTAAAGTTCAAAACGTGGTTAATTGTTAGTGAAGTGTTTAAGACAATAGTTGTTGAACCAACATGCCGAAAACAAGTGAGTTGACATTAACTCAGAGGATCAGGATCCAATTTTTGCACGCGAAAGGTAAATCGCAGAGGGAGATAACGAAAATCGTAAAGTGTTCACGTGGTGCTGTTGACCATACTCTCAAACGATTTGCGATTACTGGTTCTCATGAGAACAGGCCGAAATCGGGCAGAAAAAGGGCGTCTTCTTCTCGTGAGGATCGAAATTTAATTCGATCCTCTCTAAGAAATCGAAAAAAAACCTCGTCAGAGTTGGCTGCTGCAGTGTCGGAGGATACAGGACGACAAATATCGGCAAGGACTGTTAGAAGAAGACTTTTGGATGCTGGTCACCAATTTGACACATTTGAAATTTATTAGGCCTCATTATGGCATTTAATCCACAACTTAATTTTTTTTTTGATTTGGTAGATATTTGGAACTCCTGGTGCAACGTTTGTACGAAGACGGGTGGGCGAAGAATACAACCCAGAATGTATTGTACCTACTGTGCAACACGGAGGAGGCAGCATCATGGCTGGGCTGCATGGTGGCTAACGGCGTGGGAGAAATGTTCGTGTGTGTGGGTCGCATTAATAGTCAACAGTATATAAATGTTCTAGAGTCTTGTCTTCAGCCGTCGTTTCGGAGGATATTTGGAGAAGGGGATTACAACGAAGTGATATTTCAAGAGGATAATGCTCTCTGTCACACATCTCGGACAACAAGACAATGGATGGAGGAAAATAACATTCGGCTTTTGGATTGGCCTGCTCAGTCACCGGATCAAAATCCGATTGAGCATTTGTGGTCTACTTTAAAAACTAGGATCAGGAGTCATCAAATGACAACCAAAGACAGCCTGAAGACCGCTCTACGTGAAGAATGGAACAAAATTACCACAGAAGATTGTAGAAAATTAGTTTGTGGTTTACCAAATATGCTGTAATAAAAGCAGGGGGGAATGGGGGGCTACAAAATATTAATAAATTTGACGTGTAATACTTTCTTATAAATGTGTGTAACTTAATTTCATTGCCACCCTGTGTTTACCTTAGAAACCCAACATTCAATAGGTGGCTTAATACTTTTGGCCAAGGCTGTATATACAAATTATATGTTTAAATGTAATTTGGAATGAGAAATGCTAATAAAAATTATTTATAAAACCGAAGAACCCGACTGACTGTAAAAAAAACTAAAGAGATGTAAACAAGACACATTCATAATTAAATCTATAAATAAATCAGTACTATTAATATTGATCTAACTGGTCAATATTTCTAATAAACTGACACAGTATAACTAATTGGCAGTCGGAGGCCTCCGACCGCCAATAAGGTATACATACTGGCAGTAAGGGTCATTTAAAAATGTATTGCCTAAGAAGTCAATTAAAATTACAAGCCAACGAATTCGAATAGGTTTTATGTCTTTGATTTATATGTTATAATAGCTTAGCTTGTTTGCTGACGATATTAACTGTCATAACGCGGCAGACTTGGATTCGGAGAGGCCCTAAAATTGGACAGATCCAGACAGTTAAAGAAACCCTCGAACAGACGGGCGACCTACAAGTGACGGAATAAAATCGGAAGGCAAGATAGCACATTAATTTATAAAAATGGGGACTACAAAATAAAATGGAAGAAAAAAATTTCGAATTAAATACCGTGTACCATAATAATTGGAGCTAAAAAAATAAAGTGGATAAATGAATAAAAATCTGCACTCATTTTCCTAATTTGCGGTACACATATAATTCTGGAATCGTACAGCTGCTCAGTCACAAAATGTTCTACAACTTAAAGTGGACGGTTGGTCTAAGCCAAGTTGCTATTTCTATACTGACTTGCTTCAAGATATATTTATTCTTATTATTATTTACATTTTCTCATACGTGCCTTAGGAATACTTCTGTGGCTTTTTTCCAGTGTCAGTATTTTGATGAAGTTTAAGTTGACGCAAGGTGCAAAATCTTTTCTCGCATTTACGGCACTTGAACTTTTCTTCAGAGTAAAAGCTTTCGTGAATTTTAAGGTATTGAGAGGTGGCATAACCATTTCCGCATTCACGGCACTTGTAGGGTCTTTCTCCAGTGTGCATCCATTCGTGAGCTTTAAGGTAACAACGGTTGCTAAAACTTTTTCCGCATCTACAGCACTTGTAAGGATTATCTCCAGTGTGAATCCTCTCGTGTTTTTTAAGGTTACTAGCAGTGGTAAACACTTTTTTGCACTCATGGCATTTGTAGAGATTTCTTCCAGTGTGAATCCTTTCATGAACTTTAAGGCTATAAGGGGTGGCAAAACTTTTTCCGCATTCACTGCACTTGTTGGGTTTGTTTGAAGTGTGACTCCTTTCGTGAACTGTGAAATGACGCGAGTCAATAAAACCTTTCCCACATTCAAAGCACTTGTAGAGTTTTTCTCCAGTGTGCCTCATTTCGTGAACTTTAAGCTTTTGCGATGTGTTAAAACATTTGTCACACTCAATGCACTTATAGGGTTTTGCATCAATATGACTTGTCTCGTGAGCTTTCAGTCGACCTGAAGTAGGAAAACTTTTCTCACATTTATCGCATTTGTAGGGTTTTTCTCCAGTGTGAATACTTTCGTGAATCTTAAGTTCAGAATTTGAAATAAAGCCTTTCTTGCATAAAAAGCACTTGTATAGCTTTTCTCTGTGTACCCTTCCATGACATTTAAGTTCACGCGAGGTGATAAAACGTTTTTCGCATTGATGGCATTTGTAAGATTTGTCTCCAGCGTGAATACTTTCATGAAATTTGCGACTAGAAGGAGTGCTAAAACTTTTCTCGCATTCAGAGCATTTGTATCGATTCTTATTCGTCAGACGGTTGCCAATGTAGGTGTTGTGAATATCAGTATGATTTGGAAAACTGTTGTCTCTTACGACCTTTGTCTCATCGTTGGGCTTCTCCTTATCAGAACTGTCGTCGACATAAACTGACTTCTCCCTTTGGAGGTACTCTCCACTAATGCTCCATTTAGATTCAAATTCCAGGGCTGCAATATTGCATCCTTCTTTTGACATCCTTGAGGAGACAGTTACGTTTAGGCTTGTGGAGTTGCTTTCACGTTTACCGCCTATAAAAGAAGCAAATAATTGACAGCACCTTCTTAAACGCTGGCAAACCACTTACCAGCCATGGTGTCAGTACTCCTTTTTGTTGCAGGCCTATATGTTTTAACTGCGTTGTTGCCTTGGTTTTTTTTTGACTCCAAGCCAAACATCGTCGACATTTGATCGTAATTGGTGCCATCATTAACATCCTCCACGTCTTCCTCTAACAATAAGTGATCGCTTTCTGGCTCGATTTTCACCTCTGACACAAATTGGTCACTTGGGTCACTTTCATCTTCTGTAGGAAACAGCAAATAAGTAACAGTTTCTCCACTTCAGGCAGTCAGAACATAGAAACTTACGAAAAAGTTTAAACTGATGGAACTGTTGCTTGGAATTGAATGCATTTATCACATCATTGCAGCACTTGTGGCAAAGATAGTCGTCTTGCTGAGCCTAATTTCGAAACACACCCTTTTGATCAAACCAAAGGCTTCTAATGTAAAAAAACGATTACCTGCAGTCCCAGCAAACACTTCAACATATAATCCAGTTTCTGAGGGTGCCGGAGTATGTCAATCATTTCCAAATGGATTGCGTTGCACACTAAACATGTTTGCGACATTATTCCTGGTAACGTTTGATTTCAAAAGTCGCTAAATGGTATTCCTAGGTGAATTTAAAGATCTGTTCGGTAGCTCATTTATTTGCGACAATATACAATGATAGAATACTTGTTGTTGTTGTTAAGATTGTCCCTTCGCAAGGAAGGCAACACTTCAGTTACAATGGTCCGTTCAGTATGCTACATGGCCAATAAACTCTGGATGGATACTTCACAAGTCCCTAAATAACATTTCTCGGCAACATTCATTTTAAATTCTACCCTTTAGCTCAGAGCTTTCTGTTGTTGTTGATTGAATTTGACATTTGACTTAACTCAACGTCACAAGAGATTCTGTGCCTGCCTCCTCTGATCCAGTGCAGTCCTTTGAGGAGAGAACTCAAAGAGATAACATGTTGGAAAAAAAGCATAGCCATTTTCAGTCTTCTTCATATTTATTCGAATTGCCAAGGGCGGCGTTCAAAATTTTTTACGTCTAAATCCACAGGTAAGGTAATGAGATGTTTTGGCAACAGGACCAATCAATCATTCCAAGTTTGTGACGATTTATCCATATTTCCCAAATTGTATTATTTATACTTGCATTTTGTAAGTTTCAGCAGCTATTTCGGGTGACTGCATGTATGCCAATAATTAAGGTGCAAAAACCCCATAGTAAATTAACTATTTACTTACAGAATCGCTGCGCGGTTACGAATAGCGCTGTAATCACAAAAGAGGTTTTGCAGGTGCGAGACACGACTCTGTGTCTAATTTGACAATTTAATCTGTCAAACCACAGCGATTTGCTTTCTTATTTTTAGATCCTAATTGAAAAGTTGTGAATTTGTTCCCACGGTGCGAAATACATTGCACATTTAAGAAATAAACGGAACAAATTTGCTTTACAACTGCAACGAACCAAAAGAAAGGTATTTAAGTGCATTATGTGGGAGGAAATTATGACTTTTTGCCTCTACCCTCAATAGGTCGGCGTCCGTCGTCATTTGCTACGTGCTATTCTTCCAAAGCAATGGACTCGAAGAAATCAAAGGAGCTCTTGAGGAAGCATAAGAAGCGTCCTGCCAGCAGTTCCGACAGCTCCAGCAGCTCTGACTCAGACAGTACGAGCAGTGACTCTTTTTCATCGTCCAGTTCGGCGAAGAAGCCCCGCCGCAAAGTAAAAAAAACTCGAAGCGGCCGGCATTCCAGCAGCTCATCGGATGATGAGCGTGCGAGGAAGCGCGAGAAACACGCCTGCCACAAGAAGCTGGAGGCTAAAAAGAGCCACTTGAAGCGGAAATTGAAGGAGGCTAAAACGAAGAAGCGGGTGGTGTCCCCAACAATGAGGCGAAGGAGTGTCTCTCCACCGCAAAAGCTTAAAAAAATCGCAGTTACGGCGGTAGAGAAGAAACATCACGGGATATCTGTGAAGGAGCGGCTGAGGGAAAAGGAGCGTGAGCGTGAAAGAGAGCGGGAGCGAGAACGTGAGAGGGAAAAGGAACGTGAAAGAGAAAAAGAACGTGAAAAATTGAGGGCTAGAGAAAGGGAGCGTGTCCGTAGTAGGTCTCCAAAGAAAGTAAAGTCTCGGTCCCCGAAGACCACTAGGTGCCGTGAAGCATTGAAGCGAAAGTCTCCTATTGACAAGCATCGCATGCCTTCCAGAGAAAAGATCGTTTGCCAAGTCAGGAGGGACCGCAGTTCGAGCGACCGTAAGAAGGAGGTAAGACGCCGCCACGACAGTCGTGAGAGAGAACGTCGGGATCGGGAGCGTGCAGAAAGAGAGGCTGCTCGCAATAAAGAACGTGAAGAAGCCTTGGCAAGGTGTCAAGAGCGGCAGAGGGAACGGGAACGTCTTGCCCGCGAGAAGACCCGCAGGGAAAAGGAGAAGGAATACAAATCTGACCGTTTGCTGCCACGTCCAGCTGAACGAGAGATGGCTATCGCAGCAGCAAGGGCAGTTAGTAGAGAAAGGTCTTTGGAGGCAGACCCTCGTAGACATGGGCATAGTAGATCCACCAGGGATCCTGGCTATGAGCGAGGATACGAGCGGGAAAGGGAGTTCTTATCCCACGAACACAGAGAAAGGGAGGAGCGACGGGAACACGAGAGGGAGTACATTGTCGTTCGCCGCAGGGAAGTCACACCTCCCCATGATCCACTTCATTACCCTGAAAGAGTTCGGGCTTCAGAAAGAGATTTATACGCGGATGAACAGAGATACGAACGCGAAAGGGCGTATGCCTCTAGGGCTTACGCCTCAGCAGCAGAAGAGCCGCATCGACGAGACAGGAATTGGGAACGCGAACATGAGGTAGCTAGAGAGCGGGAGCTAGAACACGGAAAAGTCTATCCAGCGGACAGGCATCAAGTAGCCCCGAGAGACTGGCCAACAGAAGAATGGCATGTTCAAGAAGCACAATGGGAAGAGGATTGGCAACGCAGTAAGCAGGCTCCAGAGGAAAATTGGGACACAGATGAGAACTATCAGCCAGCAGACTGGGACGAAGGACGGATGAAGCACGACACTCTTAGGGACGAGCATTCAAGTCGAAGATGGCCTGAATGGCGGGGGAGGGCCAGCGAGGAGAGGGCTCAGCACCAGACACAGACACAAAGTAGCTTTCGACATGGCAGCCAGAGCCAGAGTCAGGTAGATTACCCTCATGACCGTCAGGACGCAATGTATCGGAGGCACCATCATACACCAAATCACGCCCAGCACCAAAGCTCCTCAAACTACCACAATTCGCGCTCTCACTACACATCAAAACGTCAGGGACCCTACAGCAGTTCTAATCAGGTTGCTCACCCTAGTAGTCAAGGAACCTCAACAACTGCCTCCACCACATCTGTAACAACCTCGGTAGTCTCCACAACCGCACAGAGCACATTAACCACGACAGCTGCTACAACCACCACTTCAACAAGTACAGGTGCTTCCGCAATACTCCAGAAGGCAGAGGAAGTCGGCGGTTCCAAATTAATAGAATCACCTGAAAAAGCAACACCTGTAACTGAAACAATTGGCCCCCAGCCTGAAGTTAGAGAGACCGATCAGACCCAGCAAAACGTCACACCAATTGAGGAGCCTATTCCTGATGACCTAAGTGAGATCAGCGATGACGCTGATGAGATCTTGAACAAGGACGAGGACCTAGGCGATCCTAGCGAGGGGAATGCCAAATCCACAGAGGAATCTCTAGATCCAAAAAAAGAAGGGGACATAATTGAAGAGGCAGTCGCAACAAGGGCGGAGGGTGTAGGTGCTGAAACCACAGATAAAACCTCCCCTGAAGTGGAAGAGGCTCCTAAGACTGAGGCTACAGATGTGAAGGACATGAATGACGATCTGCTGGACTTTGAGGAGATATCTGACGGTGAGCTGGAGGAGGACGCTAAGACTAGAAATCTGGGTGATGCCCTGGGGGTTGATTGGGCCTCTTTAGTGGAGGAATCTAAAATCCGGGGTGTAACCACCGAAAGCCATACAACAGCCAAGCAAAAATGGCAGCCACATAGAGTAATCCTAGATGTCGGTATTTCCCTCAAGCTTGCCGGAGAGGAGTTCGCCAGGAAGATTTTGGCAAATGCAAGGGGCAAGTTGCACGAGGAGGAGGTGGAAAGAAAGCCCGCTAAAGATCTGATGAATCTTCCTAAGGAGGACGCTCCCGAGATCAAACAGGAGGTAGAGGATAAGCTGGTCGTTGTGGCTATCAAAAAAGAACTCAAAGATGAATTCGATCTGGATGATTTGAACTCACTAGCTTGCGTGCAAGTTGGATTGAGAAAGAAATTCGAGGAGAAGAGGAATTTAGTATTCAATGCCTGTGGTAGGAACAGCAGGGCGCTTAGCGCCCGCAAAGATCTGCGACTTCGCAGGCAACTATGCGGACTTCCTGTCAAGGAGGTTGGCTTCGAGCCGCCAGTGAGTAATCACTTGAAAGCGCTTGCTCTAAAGGCTTTCCAAAAAGCTGTTGGTGAGGTCAAGTAATTTATCGTTTAGGTACTGATGTATTTTATTGGGCTAGAGGTAGGCTTGTAAGTTTGCAAGAATAAAGATAAAGCCTCTATGCGAGGCTAAGACGATTTTTTGGAATAGTTTTCTTTGAATTTTTATTAATTTGTAGACCACAAGGATGTGTCCAATATACCGATTTCACTTATTCTCGAAATGTTGAAGCGTACCGGTTGAGTTGCCTTATGGATTCTGGTAGATTCGCAGTGGAATTGAAGTAGTGTATTTTAAAAATCAAAATAAATGGCTGAAAGATCAATCGGGTATTTGGAGTTTTGAAAAATAACTTTCATCCTATTATAATTATTACTATAAGGGTCGCTCGTTTGGGCAGTAATTGCCCACATTACTTTGTGCACCGAATCCAAGGTCGGTCTTGTTTTATTTCCAGCACAACTTGAAACCAATTTTGCTGTCTGCGATCGGATTTATACCGCCCACTGCTTTAAAATACAGACCAACAAGATATTGATCGGCCAAGTAATGGATGATTTCAATAGAAATTTTAGATCATGTTTTCCAGTTCCAGAGAGTTAAACATTTAATGAGTCTTCTTGGTATTTTAAAAACATAAAAAAATTATATGATCAAGATTACGGCTCATAATCTTGTTTATTTATTAAAAAAGTATTTTCGTTCTTTATTCGTGCTGAATGTGTCAGATATGATACATCTATTTAATTACAGACCTGCACGCTATAGGGAAAATTGTTGAGGTTCTTATTTAAAAGGTTTATGTTTCTATTACAAACAATACTCATGTTCATTTCAGCATGGTTTCGTTAAAGGCTAATAGACTAACTATTAAATTTTGGGATGCACATTATTATTTTACTCGTATCTTTTAATCTATCCAAAGAACGCAGCGACTTCAAACTCGTCAAACAACTCATACCTCAATGTGCTTTCCAAAAATTCCACCAATGTTGATCTATTTTTGCAGGTGAAATGCAATATTCACGTTTTTGACACATTTTCTCCGAAATTCATGTAATTAATACACTTCTTTTTTATTTTTATTGAATTGCCCATCTTCTTGTCTTTCCAAAGAGGTCTAAGTAGAATGGATATATAAATTTTAAAAAAAATCGGCGTTTTACAAAAAGTTAGTTAAAAAAAAAAAAATTAAGAACTTATTACACGTAATGGTAGTACGTTACAAACCTTTAATTTGGGAAAACATTTTCAAATTAAATTACAGCTAATAACAAACGTAAATTCAACAGGTTACAGAAACGGAATCATATTCTGTACTTGACACTTTGCGCTGTTCACAAATGACCCATAAGGGTTGTCGCGCTCCTTTGGTCCGCTGGTTTAAAATAGAAAGAAAAAGAAGAAAACTGTGCATACCTTGATTAAAAAGGGGAATTCTTATTTGTGTATTAAAAGTCAAAATTATTGTTTCTAATTGAAATTTTATTCTGTCTTTAAACAAAACACCACATAAATTCTGCCAAAAAATTGTTAAAAATCTGCCAAACGTACAGCTCCAACAGACGTATCCGATAACAATATTATAAATATTTTTACATTTCCAATACTCTAAGATTACTCAGACATGCGGTTCGTGGGGAGAACAATAGTCCGTCCATTCCTCTATCGGTTAAAATATACCAGAATCTCGGAGCGAAAACGAATAATATAAAAAAAGAATACAAAAAGGCGGAACTTATGGAAATTCGTGTTGTCTGACAAAAAAATTTGTGTAATTCAAGTTTGTGTAAATCAGCTCAGTTTTTAGAAAAGAACCCCATTGGACATAAAAGCAGTGGACTGACTGTATGTGCATTCTTTCCTTGAGTTTTGATACTTTTATAAATTTGTAGCAAACAAAAGGCGTCTGCTAGCCGCTGGGCTCTATCGCTTCGTAGAAAGGTCGACCGGGTGGGGGACGAGTATTTACAGAGGAAGAACATAAAAGTACACTTTAAGTAAATTATTGGTATCCGGAGATCGATTTGTGTTCGGCGACTAAAGCTAAGTTCGAATTTTGACCGCGTGGGGAGTGGGGAGTTGGTAGTTTTTTTGTTTTTTTTTAGCTTTAGTGGTAAGATCAATCGTAAACGTAAGGTACAACATTAATATTTTCTGATCAACATATCACAGTCGGTAGTGTATGTCAGTCTAGGAGGTCGAGAAAAGTTGTGATCTTGTTTAATGAAGATAAGTGTGAAACACGTGAGTCCGCGGCGAATTTGATTCTTACATGCAAGCAGACTTGTAAAGTAATTAATTACATTGGGACTTAAGTACAATTCATTTTTAAATGCACATACAATGCTACATGTAGTTTTGCGCTCTTAATTCGTATAATACACTTTGATTTCTGCATTTAATGGATTATCATTACGAACTTACTTTTTATTAAATCCTTTGAATACTTTCGAGTTATCAAGATAATTTCATTACAATATACACACGAGACTACTTTGTGGGAAAACATCTTTCACATTATTTTGAAGAAGCGAGTGGCAAAAACAGGTTTCTGTTTATAATTCTAATTATAATTTTACTTGTATATTATTTACCCTTCTTTCGTTATTACTCTTAGCTATAAAACTTTTATCGACAAAAATAAGTCGCCGGTGGTTGTTGTATTCCTCCCTATGTGTTATGGTAGTTGACCCGAAGTGCATCAGCCGTTGTCTACCAAGCAGTAGCAGAGTATATAGTATCTTTAGATACAGGGTGAATATAAAAAAGAGGAAAATCGTAAATACAGCCAAATTCGCTTATAACGGATACAACGATATTCCGGGTATAACGATTCCCAGTAATGCCTTTGGTTGGCATTCTATCTCGTATCCAGTAATTTTGTTCGTAAACACCTATGCCGGTTACAACGACAATCCGAATATAACGATGTCATTTTGAAGCGAAAAGGCCTAATTTAATTGAATCGTTATTTCTTTGAATTACATAGTTAAATGAAATTGGTTGAAAATTTCAAAAAAACAACATTCTCAGATTTCCTTCCCCTTTTATATTTCTGAATGTCAGTGGTCACTAAATTTTCTTTATGTTGAATTTCGCTCGAATACATTGCGTACAAATTTTAATTTTAATTTTTATCTCAGTTGCCGTTTTGGTTTGCTTCTGTTTTTTTTTTATCCGGATACAGCGATGTTCGGGTATATTGTTCTTATTCCCTATTCTCCCTTGAAGATCGTTATAAGCGAATTCCACTGTAATTCTAACACGGCCAAAAATCGGGTAACGGATTAGTATGGAAATCAATGAAAACTAAAAATAACTACTATTAGATGAATTCTTTTTAACTTTTAGTCAAATTAGCCAATTTTTGGGTCTTCATTTTTTGTTTATAAGAGGTTAGGCGGAAGGTTCAAGAAAAGTTGTTACGCTATTAATAATTTATTGAATATTCTGAAAGTGTAATATGTAACTTGTGCCCACATTCCTCCTAAATTCTTAAATTATAGCAGTCTCATATAAGAATAATCATTTTATAAATAACAACACAAAACACTCGAAAATACTTAAAAATCTAAATAGAAACTAAAAAATAACTGAATATTAATTTTAAATACTTACAGAGTTAAGTGCACAAATTCAGTTACTCTTGTATAATTTAATAGTGCAAAATATCATTCTCTTATTCGGAAACTTACAATGCAATGTACTTGTGCTCGTTTGACAAATTTTAGTCCCAAAGTATTTTTAGACTTTAAAAGTCTTCATGCAGGGAAGTGAAAAAAAAATCCGCCAGAACTCGCTGAGTGGAGTGATTTAAACTTCCATTTTATGTACATTTGATGAAGTTAAACTATAAACACAAAACAACAGTGACAATATCGCTAGTATGTGTATAATCAGCAAGAACCCATAGTGGCAGATGAAAACGGTAAATCGAAAGGTCATATAATACTAGTTCTATTTAGCCTTAGAGTTAAATAACAAAATAGTTCCTTGCGTAGAATAACAACTACTTCAGTTGAACCGGTGAAGTACGCCACAAACGATTCGATATCGAATCAACAGAAACAGCAGGATTGCTCCTAATAGATCGAATAAATATCCTAAATTGTGTCATTAGCGAGGAAGGCCCAAACAGTGAACCAAATCGATCTCCCAGAAGGCTTAAATTAAAACACTTAAAAGTAGTATTTGGTGCATTCACATTGTCCCCAAACGGAGTTTGTGTGTCCTTTGCGCTTACGGGAATCGCTTCCTCCACAGAAACGTGCTCACTAAATAAACTTAAGGTCTTCCCAGCTGGTAACCATTGCCTTGGTAGCGGAGGGGAAGGCAATGATCAACAAAACGAAAGATAAGTGGCCATGTTCTCGCTTGCCTAAACTGTTTCTAGGGCGCGAACGTCCTTTTGTACGACATAGAACTTGTGTTTCTTACCGACGAGTCCCCAGATGACGGCTATGTTTTCGATAACAACATTAACAGGTATCGTACACACCGCCCCTAAGACGCAGGCCAAGAACTTGACGAAACCGAACCGATATAAGGAAAATGATTTTATCACACCGAAAACGTACATGTAGATGTTGACCGCCGCGATGAATGCACAAATGAAGTCCATGAGGTTCGGACAGGGTATTGGATACAGGCCAGCGAAGATGATGTTCGAGGTTGACAGTGGCATCGTTACCCATGAGTACACGCTGACTCCCAGGAGTAGCTTATGCTTTAACGGAATGATCTTCGAGTGGACGACCAATAGGATGCCCTGGAGCCACCGTTTGCGTTGCTGGAGAAAGTCGAGTAGAGTAAACGGTGACTTTTCGTACATCTCACCCTCGATGAAGTCGAAGGTATAGCCCTGGCTGAAAGCTCGCATTGCAAAGAAACAGTCCTCGGCCACCGATCCATCGATCCCATTGTCGAATGAGACTTGCTTTTCAGGTCCTACCTGCAAGAAAAGATCATGTTTGAGTACGTAAATTCGAGAAAGCGTTCTCCTGTCCGCAGTTTTGTGAATATTTCAAAAATTGTTTGATTATGTGCATAAGAATTTTTAACTTCTTACGAAGGTCATTAAAAAACTTTAGGCAAAAACAGAAAAACTAGTGAAAGCTACCTTATTGAAATGTTTTACCCCAATTAAATCTGACGAGCAACTGAAGGCAATTTAAGATACAAATTGTGAGGAAATAAAAAAGATTTATCAAAAACGGAGGATTATCCAATAATCCACGGACTTACCTGTGTTACGACATAGCTACCCTTCCAACTAAAGAGTGGCTTATGGAATAATTTGAATTGCAATCGCAGCTTTCCCATGTCGTCGCTAACACGGAAACTATCCGCCAGGGTGGTCAGCCAGTTGACGACATTTTCATTCGCGTACGTGATGAGTCCCTGGCCGAAGGGATGCTTGCCGTCGAGGACGAAATTTATGATGCCCCGAACAGAATTCTCGGTCAGGAGTGTCTCCTCGTCTAGGTGCACGATCCAGTCGTTGTCGTTCAGCACGTTAACATTATCCTCCAGGCAGTACTGTAGCGCACGTGACTTGAATAGAGCACCTGTTTTGGTTTTATAGTTTTTCGGCACCACAATCTCTCGGATGCGCCTATGCTTGGCCAAGTTGACTGATTTGTCGGTAACAACTTCAATTAAGAAATTCTCTAGACCCGTGTCCAGGCATGTGTTCATGTTTCGCAGCACGTTCGTTTTGACCAGATCCGGAAAGTCGCCCCGTGTCACCACACGAATGCATATGAATGGGGCCAGCAGGGGGCTGCCCTTAAGCACGACCTTCTCGGGGAAAGCATTGTAGAACACCAAGCCACAGAAATTGAACAAGACCTGCGGCAGAGTCAGAAACGTAAGGAATCTTAATAAGTACAGCAGAATTGTGGGTATTTGGCCATATTCGGCCCAAGGATCAACTAGAGTAAAAGAGGCCTCGTTGATCTTAATACCACCAGAGAATACTTCGAAGGCTATTATCACAAATATGAGGAGAGCGCAGTGCAGCAGGTGCTTGGATGTTGAGTTCATCGCTTGTTTTTGATCAGCTCAAGTTAAGTAATTTACTCCTTGCGGGTTAGTTTTTTAGACGGATGTTCTCTATGCACTAGAGGCGGCTTCCTTTTCCGTTCCTGCGGGGTGGTCAACTTGCGGGTAAATCGGGCTGCGCAGTAGGGTTTTCAGCTTGTTTTTCCAGAATCCAATGTCCTTTGCGAAGCGCCGGTTGGTCGTTAGAGAGACGTGTGGTGCCTTAGGTATTTCACATTAGTTACATGACAGCAACATGCTGGAAGAGAGAAAGAAAATAATACTTTTAGTTTGGCTAATTAAGCGACAATTAACAGCTAGAAAAGATTACTGAGGAGATCAACACCACGTGTGTCAAACCGCGCCAATTTGGACTTCGAAACTGTTAGATAATGGGCAAGGCAATTTCACTGGCCATTTAGTCAATTAAAGTGACCCATTGGCTAGTTGTGACGCTGCGAACCGCCAACGAGTTCATCTAATTCTGGCGAAGCGCTGTTTAACGAAATTTAATTTATTTTCACTTTTGGGGCTAAGCGAAATTCAACAATATTGTTGACAGAATTTTGTATGAACTGCGTATAAATATTTGTCCTACGTATAATTGCAACTGACAAATTAATTGTGATGTTTTATTTAATGGGGAAAAACTACCTCGGACTTGGGTTTGCTTAATTGGGAAAAGGTTGAAAAGGTTTTACTTCAAGAGGGATTCCAGTCTACAGGGTTCATTCCCCACGTACATACATATGTCTGGCCTCCGTATGTGCATGCACCCTAAGTTCTTTACTGGTTATCCCTGAAATGTTTTTTGAAATTTTTAACAACTGATTCAATCATAAATGTGACGATAACTATGCCAAAAATTGTTTTTTCAGAAAATTCAGATATTGTAACAAGATTTGAAGATTTTAGAGATTATGGGCATTTACCTAGGTAATCTACGATGCCCTGCAATGTTAAGTCAGACTATTCTAAAGCAGCCTTCCGGGATTTTCCGGGACGCGCGGACGGGTCGGCAACAGGTAACCAGGAAAATACCTTATAACCTCCAAAATAAATCTTACTTAAAAAAATTAATAAATTGCGATACTAATGGAGTCTAGAACATGTACATGTAATATATCAACAAGTATGATCATCAGCCGTAAACAAACGTAAACGTCTTCACCCACTATGCAACATGATATTGAAAGCAATATAATCAAGGATGAGAAACTAGAGCTCACCTGGCTTTATCTTTATATTATAGTAAAGCACACTTTCACCTCATACATATTTTCATTACTGCGCTAATGCACTTAATTTCTTTTGCAATTCTTTCAATAACGAGCAGACATTAATGAGATTTCCTGTAGTTCCGTAGAACCTTTGACTCCACTAATTAACTAACACGCCTTTCTTTCAAAGGAACATTGTGGCAACAATTTAATTCAATGCTCGTGGCTCTCACACAATCAGGAAACTGCCACCTTCCACGCACCGCGACGTTTACCTTAGCCTCAAAACTGTTATCGCGTGAGCAGAAAATTGAATCTATTTTGAGCATTCAGTCGTTATCTTCCCCATTACGAATTAATAAAAATTAATTAGTAAAAAGTGTTACAAATGTAAAGCATACCAGGAATTCGAGAGGAGTAATTTAATTCCTCCGGATGTTCGCTGCAATTGCCAGATGGTTCACTGTTATTATTATAAATTGGTTCTGGGCGCTATTAGCTCAATCGCCTCCTACATGATATCATATTCCGGTACTCCCGGACTCCGGCGCAATGTTATCTTAGCGCGTGATAACTAGTTTATTGAGGCTTTGTTTTATTGTGATGATTGTCTGGGTTGTATTATCAATATCCATAAAAATATAAGTGCTGTATTAAGAGATACGTTACACTAGGAGAAATACTATTAGGGGGTGTATGCACTGCGAAAAATGTTTGCCGCAATAATGAATAGTGTAGTTTTAAGGAAGCCATTTTTATGTATCGATTGCCATTAGAATAAAATTAACAGTACATTGCAACCTTAAACGGCTGTTTTGATATTGAATTTGATTGCCTTTTTCAGATAAGAAAACGACCCATTCAAGCTTTTGTAATTGGAACTGAGTGCTGCTTTGAATGCAGGAAATTATCAATATCTTTATTTGAAACGATAAGTGGAGTGTCTGATAAATACGTGATTTTGAAAAGAGATAGCGCTCAAATCACACGCTTGATTTTAATTTCGATATTTGACATCCTTTCTAAAGCATGGACCCAAAATTTAAGGCGATCTTTCAAATAGACAATTTTTGAGAACGGTCGTTTTAAAGATTATCATCGGACGATGAAGTCATCGCAGCAACAAATGCATATTTTGCAGAGGATATCTTTAGGTAGGTTAAAAAAGTTGAAAAATCGTTAGGCAAAGTGTATTGAGCTAAAAAACCATCAGTGAGTTTACACCAGTCACCGGTGCTTCAAATACTCAAATTGATGCACATTGCATTAAGCCTTGACAGCAGTTATTTTGATGCGGAACATCAACAAACAGAAGTTGTACTATTAAATATAATTTATAGCAGGTACTGTTAATTCAGTGGAAAACATAACATGGTTTAATCGATTAAATTTGATTGAAGTCCAGTTCGTCCTTGTTTTATTTTCCATTTTGAACTTATAGTCATCAAAAAATAGCACAGATAGGAAATTATAATCATTAAAATTTAAATAGCAAATCCGCAGGATTTAGTGTAGGGCTGAAGGTCCAGTCAGAATTGTTGTTTCCAACATGTGGCCAGATGGGAATTGAACCCACGGCCTCTGTGATGGTAGCTTGGCTCATTTAGCATTGAGTTACCGAAGCCCCTTTCATTCAACTGCAGCTGTGTACTTAACAACAGATGATATTGTTTACGGGCATCGAGTACTGCTTTTAGACTTTTAGAGTCTGTTCAAACTTGGATTTTTTTCAGAGGTTAACCCCAATTTTCGAGTGCAGAAAGCGTGCATCATCGAACTTTTATACCTAAATTTTTATGGTTTATTAAGAACTATTTTTTATGAAATAGCTATGGAACCCTAATTCCATGCGTGTTCGGATGAACTGGGCTTTAACTTGAGTTGCAACGAGTCATCAAACTACTCATATGTATATTATCAACCTGCCGTAGGTATCACATACTACAAAGCACAGAGAGAGAAAGTGTTTACTTGATAAACATAAGATAAGCATTAAGAGCCATTGTTAATTGAAAGATAATTGAAAATTGTTTCTCCCTTTCTAATTGTCTTTATATTACTTTGCACATCGAATGTGAACCCTATCGTATTATGACTTTGTGACGTATTAATATATGAAAGATTTTTCATTGCTAGGAATATATTTTACCATACTGCAAGCATCTCACAATCTCAGATGCCGCATACAGATCTACATTTTTTGTAGCACATTACTGCAACCGCAAATATTGGTATGCCCTAAAAAGCGTTCCTCGAAAGTTGTGACTCACATTGATTAAAAGAGAAGAGATTGCTCGGAACTTTTATCAGCTTTATAATGATTCATTGGGATTTTTGTGTCGGGGCTGACATTACATTTTGTTGTACTTAGATTAGCTTGAATAACTCAAAGGTGGGGAAACGTTGTGATGAAAAAGTACGAAGTTTTGATGCTGTTACAAAAAAACCAGTCTATTTTTTTTATAAAGTTTTTCACAGTAATTTTTCTTCTATATGTACGTATGGCATTGATAGCACCTTCGGAATTCTTTAAGACAGACATTTTAAATAGAGTATGTTCGCCGTTTACGTACTTTAAATTAATGCTTCTATATTTGTCAATGAAATCATTTCCAAAGGAAGCAGGAAGCAAATATTTTAGCCGAGATTGATTTACCTTTGTTTTATCAAAACCGTAAATTGGTCCATTTCCGTCGCACTTATTAGCATAAAATGTTGAGTCGGAAAAAAATAAGTAAAAACAATTTTAATAAATATAAAGCTGATTACACCGCATAACATAAAAATAGTAGTGCTTTTAGAAGCTCAGCGCGGCGACGGGGCAGTGTAGAATTCGTGCAAAACAAACCATCTTATCTGTTGACGAGCATTGTCTGGGGTATCTGAGAGATCCCAGTGATCTTAGCGAAGTGAAGAAATCTGAGATTTTTTTTTTTCTGAGAGGTGAAACAAACTCATTTGCAGGAAAGATTACTTGTTGTTTTCGCATTCGGTTCGACTCAATGTCATTGGTAATACGAAAATAAACAAACATGCAACATTGCGAAATAGGCTGCTGTATGTTTAGCGATGAAAAGCTCATTTTGTTCAGAATGATGCTGGCTATTCGTGCACAGTTTTAGTAAATTCCATTCTAATTGGGCACAAGCCGGCTATTCATGCATCAAGTGAACCTACATGATTGCCGACCAAATTGAGTAGTATTTCCTTTTTACACGCGTTCATTCTTACGTTTCAAGGTAAAAGTGTTAATTTGGGGAATACATTTCACGGCAATTTTTACAACGTCAATAAGAGGGGAACAAAACCGCAGGCACTTACCATATACCAAAGCTTCTTTTTGCTTTATTTAAGCGGCGTCAAAAGAGTATGCATAAATTATAACATAGGACCATAAAAAAAACTTTTTTCTTGAAACTCTGCGTGCTATTTATTTTGATGTGCTGAACACGAATCTGAAGTCCAAATTTTTTGAACATTGCAGAATCTATTGTTTTTGCATTTTCTTGGCTATTTTTTCAGCTAGGACGAAAGTGATGATACCAGCATAGAGGTCGCTTCGAGCACTATAAGCTTGGTTATCAAAACTTTTGTTATGATAATAATTTACCTGCCGCCTGGACTAGGTTCAATCTCACTCCGACCCCACTCTTCCACTCCCAGAGTGCGGAATTCATAATAAGCGACAGATGGCAGCCCTATCATATAAGACAGCTGCTGCGGGCTAATCTAACCTAGCTAACCAAGCATAGCGAATATAAACGATTGAAAAAACGGAGTGAAGAGACTTTGTAGAAGCGCTATGCCTATATTGGACTATTTACAAAATTGGTACATAGAAGTTTTCTGGCTAATTTTTTTAAACATGGAATATGTCCAAAAAGTAGAAAACTGAAATGATTTCTATATTAAAATAGTTTGTTGGTCGGCTATAGTTTACATTCAATTAAAATTAATATATGTCTTTGTAATGAATGAATGAAACAAAGTAAAATCAGTAACAGCGAAAGTTTTTCAATATAACTTTTATACGATTTCTCGATTGAATGACATCTACATACGTGCATTCATTAAACTGGATGCAAACCATCCGCCAACCGCTTTAGATGCGATCCATTCATTCATTAAAATTACTAACTAGACCGACTTGCCGCTATGAGGGCAATAAAGGATATCTCATGCTTGCGAGTGAGTCCGCAGCCTGAAAGGTCGGGAATCCGCAGACTTTATTTAAATATTTTGTTTTTGTTAAAGCTGGAACCAATTAGGTACAATCACAGAGACAATTTTACAATCTGCTGCAGTTCTGCCGGTTGCTGAGCCATGAACGCCAGCATGTTTCAGTCAATTCCCATCGCGCTGAAAAGGACGTTTTACTTATGGAAAAAGAATTTTTTTTTGTTAAACTAATAGTAGTCCCCTCTGCGCTGGACGCACTGCTGCATGAATTAAATAGGAAAAGTCGGGCTAATTGGAGATGGCTATCAATTTGTGGTTTTGTGTAGTCAGACTGTAGCCCATTCTGAACAAAGCGCGGGCCTAAATTAGTTCCATTCATTCCTATCACACTCGTCGATCTACTGAGGCTCCCGAAGTAATTTTCTAAACGTTCGCTTAGAACGTATTTTTCCTCCGTTTTGCTATAGGACGCCCTTTCGGTTGATTATGTAGGAAACTTTATTTGGGTAAGTCTTTCGTGATTTCTTGCGCTTTCCTTTAAGATTGATGTGTATTTGGGTGTTTGCCACATTTTCGTAAAATAGCTGCTGATGAGCCGGATAAGATAAACCTTTTAGCAAGTCACAATTTTATTGTTGATTAACATGAACACAAGTTTGTTAGCATAAAATAATACTTCTAATTGTGAGTATTACATTCATAACTTGTTTGAGTGAATTGAGGCTTAAAATTAATGTCGGATTTATTGGATCAATTGAAAAGATGTTAAGAACTAATTAGTGCGATAATAATAATTGAATTTAAAACTAGTTGGGTTTATAAATGTTGTACCAGAAAAAGAAGACTTCGTTGAGATTTAACGTCATAGATATTCTTAAGCCGAAAATTGATTTTTCAACTCGGCTGCCGCAATTATCTATGCGCCGAGAATTTCTTGATCCAGTATGTCTCGGCTTCCATCTGTCGCTTATTAGGAAAAGCGCACTCTGGGAGTGGAAGCGTGGGGTCTGAGTGGGATTCGAGCCTAGGACTTTTGGATCGGCAGTCTAACACGCTTACTACTAGACTACTCGCGTCCCATATCTCGGCTATAAAAGGCATAAAATTAACACCTTTCTCACGGTGGTTGCGGTTGTGAAGTACTTGCTAGGAATCTGGGATCGAATTTCGATATTTTGTCCCAGAGTATGTAAAGTCCCCTCTAGGTTTTTCTAACGAATTAGTTGTTGCTTTCCACAGAGTGGCTTACATCGATTCCTTTTGTACAAATAGCGAGGTAGAGAGAGAGAAAGAGAAAGAGATAGAGATTTCTAAAGCATCTGTTGGTGTCGTTCTTGTCGCTTCTGTAACAGTTTTGAATTCCATAAACCAGGGCTTATAAATCCTCATGAAATTTTAATTTACAAACATTTCTTAATCAAAATTCATTCATTAATCAATTTCCGCTACTTTATTCAATCTATGCTAAATTAATCCACACCCGATAGCAATCTATTTATAATTTGCTCTCGATCAAACTGCATAAATTAATCAAATAATCACCTCGTTATATGTACTTAAGCCCCACAAAAAGTCCAAAAATATAATATTGATTAAAGTTTTATAGCTCAGCCGGTAGCGTTAGCTCGTAATCATGTCTCTCGATAAATTTGTTTCTTCTGTTCGTGAAAAATCATCATTTGGGAATTTTCCGTGTGATGACTGATTCATTTGTAAAATATGTTTATGACTAGATAATCTTTCATTGTGGAAGTACAACCAATACAATCAATGTTTACTATTTCCAGTTACCTGACATCAATGCGTTGTTTGGATTGCTTATCATATTAAGAGCTAAAAAGATATTACCTCTGTAAGATATTAGTATTACTGATAGCAAACGCAGTCGAAATGAAAGTATTTCTGAATAACTTTTCTGATTGGACTGAGCAAATGGAAAAAAATTGGCGTGAGTGACAGAATTGGTGGTTATTTATGTGTAAACATCTATCCTCCTCATGTACAAAAGATTACATCCCCTCAAGAAGTTTAAAACCAAATGTGTCTGAAAGACATGTCGCATACTTGTGGTAATTTGGGCACGTGGAAGTGGATTATATTACATATACACAAAGATGGTTTTTGCATCGATTTTATAAATGAGTTTTATTCGGGCTTAGCTTCTAGAATATATCATATGGGTATAAGGGTTTTGTGGTAACTGAACTGAAGTAGGAATTGGCAATTGAGATTGTAGTCTAGTCAAGTACCGCGAGGGTGCGAGATACTGCATATCTTGTCGAATCCGAATGAGATATTGTTGGTGAAGTCCTTCATCTAAATTAAGCTGACTGGGGCTTTTCTCTCGGCCGAGCACCCGGAGTGTGACATCAGAACTGTGACTGTGACACTAACATTGCGCCAGTTCACTTTACTCCGAGAAATCCCGTACCCCGGTATAGATGTTTACACATTAATATTTTTTTTAACTTAATTTGTCTCCTGCGGATCATATAGTATGACTTTCCAAATGAGGCATTGTGATGGCTTTCTATGTATAGTGATACTAACTCGCGTTAGTATGTCTTTTTGCATAATGGGCAGAGCGAGTTTGATCCACAAGCCAACAGAAATGAAGTCCATACTTATTTATAAATAACGTTAACTATGAAAAACTGACTATAGCACATACGAAAATGTACAATTTTAGACTCGATGTAACTCAACGTTCTTTCCAAAAATTTCACCAAAGTTGATCCACCTCTACCACTGTAGTCACTTGTGGAAGGGAAAAAATGTTCTAAAATGCCTTAGAATTCACGCGTCCTCACATTTTCTATATAAATGAAAGCAATAATGAAAACTGTTTGATTTTCTAATTAAATAAAATATGAACACACATCTGCTTAAATGCCTTGCCTTATATTTATTAATTTTAATATTTTAACATATTTCCAAAACTTGAAATGAGTACCTCCACGTAAAATGGAATTGCTATGTCCTTGAACATTAGTTGAAATTCAGTGCAGGGAAAAGCCACTATAAAACCATACAATACAGGAAAGCATACCATATATCAAAAGTGACTTAAATCAAGTGTAATTACGAAAAATGTATGAAACGGAATGAAGTATTCTCTACATGCTAGGAATGTAAACAGCACAGGAAAAATAACTTTTCCACGTTTGTTTACTTGCCCCCATCGCAACGAGGGTAAATAAAAGCGTTTGAGGTAATCAGACTTGTGTACTTACTCGAACGTATATTGCGTACTGTGTTTGTTGATACAGCGAAATGCAGCGGTGAACCATGAATTATTAATGCAAGTCAATCCCGCTGTAAATCACATTTCTGCAGGAGTGCTACTTTAATTTAGAAGCCATTAAACTTTCTCCATTGATTCTCCGATCGATAAATTGAGTTGAGCTCTGCATCAGAGTTCTGCACAGCAGCCTGCCTTATTTTTTTTTTTTTATAGAAAAAGCGGAATCGGTTGATATAAAAGGCTAACTGTGCACTGACATGCAAATTGAATAGAGGGCATGGCAACAAGGAAGCAAAACTACTGTAACTTGGTCTAAATACAATTTCTGTAAGTAAGTAAACTAAGCAGTATATTTCAGGATCAATATCAAGGCAGCAGTGCAGTGCAAGTGTGGTCAACGAGTTTGATAGATTGTGGAGTGTGCTGATTGTGCATGATTTTTATATTTTGCCATCGTATAGACATTTACCTACACACCCATATACTAATCAGAAAATTGTATTTGGCTATGGAATACGAAATATTCCAAGGCAGGGTTTAGTCTATATACATTAATTTGTGCCTTCAAGATAGCGGCTCCAATATGGTGGACTACAAATACAAAATTCTTTAGATTTTTGCAAAAGTTGACACATGCGGGTTTTTGGTTAGTGAATTTTACAAATTCAATTTGCTTGCCCAACAGGGTGGATGGAGGGTTGTGAAAGAGCGAACTGGTTTATCAATATCAACTCATCGCTCAATTCAGGCAGTGAGTCTGCTCAAGTTTTAAATTCGCTCAACATTTGAGTAATTGTGTAACGCCCACTGCTTGAACGGACTCACTGTTTGAGCGGACTCAAATGATTTTACAGCTGCTTAATAGAAACTGATCTGATTGACCTGAAATTTCAATTAAAATATATATAATATGTATATGACCTACATCATAGATGGTACGATGCACGAGGAAAACTAAGCAGGCGTCGATATCGCACACGATATTTTCCCCCGACCGGTTTGTCATACACATTGCCAATGTTCGGGGTACGGTCAACACCGAACATCGTGAAAAAAAACATGTCAGCTTAAAGTATTATGAGAAAACAGCATTCTCAGCATGGGTATTACGCGTCGCAATATTATAATGCTTTCATTTTTCCTATAACCCTAATAACAATAAAAAATTCAATTCCCCACCTAATACACTAAACCAAATAATACATGCGCTCAGCACAATTGATACCTTGACTTATTAAAATAACACTCGAACAACAAAAGATTTCCCGGAACAAAAATATAGGCCAGTCTACTTAAATAAATAAATTAATTGTTGTCTGACCTGCACGATGTGAAAAACACCATATGGCACTGTCAATAAACCAGGTGGCATTTACGACCCATCAACACGCCTATGCGTCAAAAGATTTTTTGGATCAATAAAATTAAACTGCAGGGCTTTATTAATGGGCAGTAAAATGTTCTTTTTGCGAACACTGAAAATTTAAGAGCATTGCTTATTACAGCTTCGAACAGATGAGAAAATGCCTTCAGCACATACATATTTGTATTAAACAAAAATACCGTGCATAGCGAACATTCTGCGCTCCAAGAAAGAAACGCGGATATAAACAATTGAGAAAGAAATTTTCCAGAAGACGCCGGGTACTTTATATCTGCAGCAGGAATGATTATTTTTGCATATTTCGCGTTTTTATACAACAAGCCGACCGTCCGTCCCCACGGGTTGTATAACGGCTCAAGTTCAATACGCGCGCGTTGCGCGAGATATTTATTTTCTTCACGCCTACTCAGCTGGCAAACAACATCTTGGCCATCCGTCCAATATCACCTCTCACTATCAGTATCCATGCTCGAAAAAAAAACCATCGCGACACCAAAGTTGAGATTGGGTTGGTTCCTAAAAACGAATGGAGGGCCTGCACTGCATCGAGAACTTCCCCAACCTCGGAGAGGAAATGCCAAAACGATAAGTAGCCAGGGCAAGGTCAAGGTCTAAATTAGACGCTCACCGTCAACAGTGCCCCGGCGGCTAGAGCTATTTTGGGTACCGGGACCCCATTTTAACTTTGGCTCATCGCACGATGCTCCTAGGAATGTACATTGAAACGAGCGTGAAAGTTAAGCGCCTTGGACCGCATCACGAAGAATAATGTCCAATTCAGCTGTTTTCAAAGTGAATGTCTTTTGGGGGACTACGGGGGCTCCGGGAGCCTTCAAGCAATCACGGCCTCCGCGGCACTATATGTAGGCTCTCATTAAGCGAATTACATTTTCTTCGGCTTTCTCACTTTTTATCGTTTTGCTTTCCACTCGGTAGAAGCTGCTGATTGATTCGCGCCAAAGAAGCAAATTGGATTGTATTCACCGTGGGGAGTTGCTCTTAAATAAACGCTTAAAACCGACGAGGGGGCTTAAGTATTTGCTAATTCCAGTGCTACGCATCGGTGCAATTGACTTGTAACTGACTGCACACGGGGTGTGAGATACTCCAGACGAAATTAAGTAAACCTCGTCAATTGTCGGTTTGTCTTAATTATTAAGCTTAACATTTTCCTTGAGTAAAATTACAACTACATATGAATGGGCAAACAAAGGGGCTTGTCCGTACTCCGCACTCCAGTTGTAATAATTTTGAAGTGTGTAGTTTAAAGGTTAATAAGTTGTAGGTGATAAAAGCAATAGTACTTTACCTCGATTAAGCCATATTGTATTTTTATTGCACAACATATAAATTGGGTGATTGGTTCTTAGTTTGACGAACTGTTGCCGGCCAAGGTCAGCTCGTGTTTTTGTTCCGCCCTATAAAAGCATACCAGTACCGCAAACAGTCGATTACTTAACCAACTGCTTAGTCTTCTTTATATGGAAAACCAGATCTGGCTACTGACTATACTTTCCTTGGAATTTACGGAACTTCTTAGCTATGCGCCACTCACAGCCCACATAAATGCACTTCCTGCGCTTATCACGTCACCAGGCGCGCTCTTATCACAACAATTCCGGGCAGTTGATCTTTTCCTGTACAATTGCCCAACGACCTCACTATTACCGTAGATATAGGAGCGGATGTCTAGCCACTTGAAGTGCGCACTCTGTTTCTTTGAGCAAAAAGAAATCGTTAGACCAATTGACTTTGCACCCAATCAACTTCGCAAACTGGTTCTGTTCTAATTTCGCAATTGAGCAAAAATGAGCAAGCATATCAGATTTTTTAATTCAATTTGAACCCATGGCAAGGTGACTCAATCGCTCTTGACTTGGCAATAAGCGAAACAACAATACAAGAACTCATCCCTCAGGAATCGGAATACTGAGCGAGTGGTAACGGGAAAGGTTGCCAACAATTTAATTCGATTACGGGCACGTTGTCAACATCCTCAGGGCAAGGGGGCTGGAATTCAATCCAGCCAATTGCGTTGAAGTTCTTCCTGAGGTGAAAATATATCACAGACGCGTGCCACACTTATCGCTAGATTACCGGCAGCTGGGCGCTTTTTAACGCGCAATTCTCGCGGGTGTTTTTTACCGGCCATCCAAGCAGGTAGAATTTACGTTGGATTAGAGGTAATGGACTTTTGGGGCAAATTATGACAGACGAGCAAAACTGTTATGAAACTAAGTGTCCTTGAGACATTGGGTAGTCGTATCAAAGCCGTGTGATTATTAGGCTAGCCATCCGATAAAAAAACAAACTCACTTACACCGAGAGAGATAAAATAACAAAAATTATGATATACTACGTTTTGGGGCGTTCTCTTCTATCCAACTTACAACGTCAGTACACACATAGGGGATTCATAATGGAAAAGACACGATCGAATTAATTGTTAAATCGTTTTAGCAAAATCAGTCACCATTACGATAACCTCGCGTAAGCTGTGCGACTTGATGAGTAGAAATAACGTTCCAAGTAACCTAACACAGTGTTTTGTCTGGTGAAAGATTTTGGAACTCGTGATTCAGTGATGAATAAATACATAGGTCAACATTCTTGCGGCTGTGCGCGAGAGCGCACCTAAAATCCAAGAACTGATAATGTATAAAGCACACAGCTTGGTCCTTCACCACATGGTGTATGATTTATTCTCCGAAAAGATCTGCATTTGTGCACATACAAAGTTCAGTTGGTTCAGGAACTTCAACATAAAGACATTGAAAAACGTCGTGCATGGAGCCAGTGGCTTGTTTAACGGAATGTTGATGATGCTAACTTTAGGTGCAATTTGATGGTGTTGGATAAAGCCCTCATTTTTAGGGTGCTGCAAATCATCACTAGATATACGATACACCACCTCTTGCACAGAAAGTCACCGGGCGCAATCTATCACTGGACCAGTTTTTTTTTTAAATTGCTCGCAGAATACCAGTAACCGTTGTGAGAGATATGAACACATGCTTAGGCCTTTCTTTGGCACCGAAAGTTAAAGAAGCCGCAGTAGCTATCCTGACGGATGGGATTACCATTAAACGCTGTCAGGAAAATTGCACTTCGATTATGATCCGAACCAGGCTCGAATAGGGGATCCCGAGATGGTAGCCCAGCGTAGTTACCACTGAGATATTAGATCCCCTCAGCGCTGTGGTATATAATGTACGAAACTGAAGTTGTAAACAGATTCAATGTCCAATAGGTAATTGACCGACATTGAAGCTATTTGAATTTTGTTTTTGTTTACGTAATGGAAAAAACTCAATTGTGCATTTTGTTTTTTAAGAGACGCAATAGTCGGAAAGCAAATCTTGATAAATATTATGATAAGTCTGTTTATGTTACGTGAACATTTGGACATCGGATAACTGTCGACAAGGTGGGTGCCTTTGATAACAATCGATTAAAAACATAAACGAGAAAACAGTTCTAAGCGACGGTGAAGTTGTGATAATTCTGATACGAAATTGTTCTTCACCCTCCTTGTTTTCCAGATTTGGCCGCCTGACAACATTACTTATTTTCAAACCTGAATATTTTGTTTACAGGGAATAAATGTGCACCAAATGCAGAAGTGATATTTTGTTGACTTGTTTGAATCATATTCTGTGAATGGGTTAAAGGAACGCGAAAATCGTTCGGACAGGTGTGCCGTCCTGCAGGGTAATTATGGAAAAAATTAAATAGAAATGTTTAACAAAT
Source organism: Neoitamus cyanurus (assembly GCA_947538895.1). NCBI lineage: Eukaryota > Metazoa > Arthropoda > Insecta > Diptera > Asilidae > Neoitamus > Neoitamus cyanurus. The sequence goes on from OX384543.1 coordinate 39,076,618, forward strand.
AGATTTTTTCATTATCTTTACACAGACGACTCCCGTATTATTATTCGATCAATCAATGCAAAGCACAAACTCATGGTCGAAGAGGTTGTCCACGACAGGTTCCCAAACTTATATTTTTCAGCACGATAACGCCGCAATTCGACGGGCGCGATTCCTCCTCTGAACAATTTTGAGAAATTTTAAATGTAATCTGACAGACATTTAATTTTAATAATTTGTGCTCTTGTTAATAATGCTTTACGCATATTACCTAAATTTCACGTTTTCTAGTATGGTGGAAAAAACGCCATCTATTAGAAATACTGTTCACTTAAATTGGAACTACAAAAAACCCTACCTTTTAAATACGTAAGTGTTGAAGATTTCTTCCCAAACGAGTTTTCGACAAATTTAAAAAACAACTAGGCACTTACAAAAAAGCAGTTGTTAAATGTGTAAAGAACTTTTAGTGTGAATTGCGAATCTCGAATTTAGTGTAGCTACCGGAAATCAATCCTCTACTATGACTACTGACCAGAAACGAGGGGTTTACTTAAATAGCTACCACTTGTCGGATTTTTAATTTATTCTATTTTATAACAAAGGACAATAGCGGGGAGTATATTAATTTTAACCTCTTGTACAAAACACTTCTCTTGCATTATTTTCTTTCGCCTTGCTTGCTTTTCGATTCTTGCAATGATGTTTGCCTCGAAGAAATTCTCTCATTGTCGCCATACCTCACTCGACCAACTCAAGTGCTTTAATGAATGCACTCGTTGAGAGGTGCTCTTAATGTTTCTTTTTTGTTCCTTTTGAAAGAAAAACATGAAAGAATTATGTGACGAAAATATTTATGGACCAGTGGTTTCACCACTTGAGGGGGTACCACACGCATAAAAAATTCAAAAACTTCAAAGAGAATGTGTTGGCGTCCATACAGTGGGGACGTTATGCTTCAGTGGTTTTAATTTTAAAGTTTGAATAAGGCCAGTACGTCCTTAAATGGAGTTTGGGTACACTGAGCAAAAAATTAAATAGATTCATATTTAATTGAAATAAAAACACATATGATATGGCACCAAAATAATTTCTATTTGTTTTAAACATCCGTTTGATATTTTCCTATCATTGAAAATGTCATATCTACTTCATTTATAATCTGACTCTTTGACTAACAATTTGAATCATGTGAGATTCGAACTCGAGTTTTCTGGAACATAAGTTCACCGGTTTAGCCATTGATCTACAGATAGCCGGGTTTGATTTCAAAGAGAGAATTTGTGACGATTTGTGAAGACGTTAAAACAGAATCTATTTAATCAAACGTATTTCTCTTTAAAAATGCTGCAAACAGATTTATATTTGAAATTTGACAGTATAAATTTTTATTTCTGGAAATGAAAATAGCAAAGGAAAGCATGTGTGGGTACAAATTCGAAATGAAGACTTCAATATGGCGAACTATTAAACTCCTTCAGATTTTCATAAAACTCATAAATTTTGGTTAGTGGGATGCTACTTGAGCGGATAATCGAGAAAAATATGCATGTGGGATGTAACAATATCTAGACCACTAGGGAGGTTTAAGTAAGTGATCTTTAGTTTAGTTGGAGAGGGGTGATTAGGTTTAAGGTCTCTTGATCACCGCGACCGCTGGCATCTATTGGGAATCCCCGGTCACAATTCATGCCAGTTCTAGCCCAGGATTACCCTGGGAGTTTTATTCGATTATCTTATAAAATTCATATAATTGTATCATGTCTGGCTAATATCACATTATTCCTTAAACCATGTGCTGAATGGCAGGAATGACAACCGATAAAATTCTTGATGAATTTACGTTTTAATTATCTGTTCGATTTAATCTAGAAAAATTATTTACTCTTTGAACACGCAACTGATTATTGAATTACAAACTTAAAATAATTTACAAATTCCTGTCAATCCTTATCAGGCGCACAGCTAATAAATTGAAACTTTCCGAAAATTTTCCGATTAATATCGCGGCTCCATAAGAGCTCGAAGCCGAGTCACATATGCTCTTATATTCTCAAGACGATATCTACCTTGTGCCGTTTATTGCTTGAATGCTTCACTTCAAACTCGTTCGCTTCGGTGGCGTGGGAGCTGCCTTATTACCCCAGCCGGTAGCCATATGATGCGTGCACAAGAAAGTCTAGCTTCTTAAGTGTTTCTTAGCATTTTCAGACGATGACTGCTTGATGGCATCTGGAACCGAATTGAAGTTGAGTCATTCATAACACTTTCAATTTTCCACTTTTATTTGATAATAATAGTTTTTCCGCAACTGTTTATCACGTCGTATAACGGCGACTATTGCAACGATAAGTGCAACAACACTATGTTGTGCATACAACACTTATTCAGCAAGCGCTTATCTGCCAGACGCTATGGCTAATTACCAGCTGTTGATTTGATTTTATTCCCAGGGGTTGATTTTGAATTGAGAAATCGAATTATATTTTGAAAAACGGAAGTATAGCTGAAAATTTGATAGAATAATTTTTTCAGGCGAGATGAGAACGTGGTATATCAGAACTTTAAATTTCCGTGCGTTGGACTTGGGTGATCAGAATAACAAAGGCGATATAATACTGTTGTCTCTAGTTGAATTTTTAATGTTGTAGACATCAGCAAGAAAATATAAGGAAAACAAATTAAAATCGGTTCATATGTTTTGAAGATATTAAATTTCTATGAAGTTCCACAGCAATATACTTACGCTGCAGTTCGGTAAAAAAAAAGCCTGCGTGGTCGGGAGCATGATCAGTGCAGGCTAAAGAAATTGTAGTCGGCGCAAATCAGAAGGTAATATATATATAGATAATCAGTAGATAATAAAGTGAGGGTAATATATTACCTTCATTAGTGTTTAAGTTATGGTGATAGATTTTACCTAGGCATACAAAAAATCGTATGGCGGGAAGGGGGAAATCTCAACCGTTTTCGAGTTACAGAATGATTCATAAATTCAGGATGTACATACATTATTATTTTAATTTTATCTTTTGATCTACTCTTCGCAGCTACATCAAACTAACACCAAAGAACTACTATCTTAATGTGCTTTCCAAAAATCGCACCATTGTTGATCTGCCTCTACCACTGCAGGTAGAGTCACTTGCGAAAGTGAAAAGAGCTCGTAAAATTCACGTTTTTCCCAATTTTTCTCCGAAATTTACGTAAGTAATGCATCTCTTTTTATTTTTATTGCATTACATACAATCCTTGACGAAAGATGTTAAAATGTTAGCGTCATCAGCATAGTACAGAAGTTTCAGAAAATTCAGTTAGATATACATATGTATATCATTAATGTAAACAATAAAGAGTAAAGGACCAAGGTCCCTACCCTCCGGCACACCATATGTGATATAAGTCTCGTCGGATAATGCCTCACGAACATAACACGTTATGTGTGGTTATACAAGTAAAATTATATCCAATCAACAGTTGAGAAGCCAAGTAAATTTAATTTAAGCACAAGAATCGAGTGATTGATTTTATCAAACGCTTTACTGAATTCGGTAAAGATGCAACCGACTTGACTTCCGGCCTCGACATTAGGGATCCAATATCGGAAGGGGTCGGTCATCGTTACTTACCCTTAACTCTGCAATCGCAGGGAACTTTGAATTCGAGTTCCAAATGTCCAATAAATTTCTTGCTTTAACTTACTTTTTGTTATGTATAACAGAGTAACATTTCTTTGCTGTTTGTTAGAGCTGTATGCATTTCGGGAGTGAATAAGAGGAAAAAAATACGCTCCAGAAACGAAAATTTAATATTTACAATACAACTATAAATTGGAAACCCTTTGTCTAATTTACATCAACCACAGAGCAGCAGCAAGCTTTGAAACGATCAAATTATAGAGTACAAATAGCTGCAGCTGAGGGAACCTTGAGGAACACCGCCACGAAGTACTAATTCTGGGAATCAATGTTATTTGACCACTAGACGAATTCGTCATTGAGTTAGGTACGTCTAGAGCGTAAGCCAGTACCCACTCTGCCCTAATTTTAAGGCAAGAGCTCTTGGCGGCAGGAGTGAGGAGAGCTACAATGAGCGGGCTGACTGCCATCTCGAATTGAGGTCACATCCATTGTTTTTGCGGGGTGCACAATCTACTTCGGTACGGGGTTTGGTTGGAGAGTATTATTAGCATTAAATATTTAAACCATCACTAGCAGTGCAGCCCGACTGGTAAAGTTCTACTGGGCGAGATCCTGGATTGAACCCTTGGGCTTTGTGGCTCCTTCCACGTTGGGGGTCGATTAATGAAATCTTCCTATCCTTCCGTGGTGGGCTCTGATTTAACTACCTGCTGGTTTCTTTCATAAAACAAATCCCATCAGTGCTGTAGCGTCGAAATTGTGCTCCTCTCCGGCTGGGGGTACCCTCGGTAAGGCAAGCAAGTCGGAGCTTCTTTTGTATAACTGGCGAATGTTTATGTTTCGGCAAGCAATGCCGAAAACGCTTTCACCGCAGCGCCGATTGTGAGTCAGAGCGGCACGGTGCTATTTTCGTTTCGCGAACAGTGCACACTTCGCCCAATTGGCTCGCAGCCTTGGCAATCGCGACAAGTAGAACAAATCAATAGGCTTTGGGTCGGTTAGGCGCTTACAGGGGCCGCAAATGCTCACCCGCTGAGTGTAATCCTTTGTAAACTGTGAGGGCAATTAACTCCTCAAGTGAATCTGAAGTACGGGGAGTATCGCGGCGGTTTGCCAACGGGTCGAAACTTCAAATTGCCAACGAGTACTAAATCAGATCGATTGGCCGCACCGAAAACTGGTTTTGGGCCCCCAACCCGTTAAAAGGGCATCGCACCGGGATCACAATCACAGCACGGACCGCAATTCATGCCTTAATTTTGCCACATTTCTGAATGAATTACCTTCGTTTCCTAGTGCAAGCACATCCCAGGGAATGTAAACAAATCTCGAAAAATCGGATGCTACTCCGCTAGTTCGTCCACCGACTATTAAATCGATTTTTTCACCGTCGCCACGATATTTTCATCCCGGTCCCGGCACAACGACGACGCGCTCGAGGCGAACAACACAAAAATCAATCGTAAAACAGCTGGGCACTGGGCTGACTATCGCGAACCGAACAGTGAACACTCTTCAGGTGGGCTGAACTCCTACGTTGCTGAAGAACGGATTGGCGGCGTTTTTGGACAGTTTTGCTGCGAAATTTTATCGATAAAACTTTGGGCACCACTCATCCACTAAAAAACTTCGAGTCGGCCTCACCCGCTGCGGCGCTCTGACATTTCTGCCGGACTTCTCTCTTTTGACATTCGAGCGGCTTCTTCGGTTTTCTTTCTGCTCGTTCATTTAGTTGCGTGATCCCTCTCAGACAAATTCATATTTGCGGCAACTGTCTCTTTCATGGGTTGTGCACTGGATGTTCATCGGGTTTTCATCGTGTTTATATATTTCTCAAGTAGATGGCTCTCAACTTTACTTAACAGTGGCTTACCTAATAGTTTACAAATATTGGCGGGAAGTTTGAAATTTCAGTTAGTGGATTTTACACAAGAACGGAATATCTATACAAAAACGAAAATAACAAACGATTGGTATCGAGGTAGAAGCAGCACTTCCATACGAGGTGCCCCTAAATTTTATAACTTTTATAAGGTAAATAATGAGTCAGTTGAAGTTTCTAATATGTACTGCTATTTTTCTGTATAAACAAAAACTGCATTAGGTTTCCTTTCTTTACTTTGAATCGTGGCTGTTTTCGTGGTGTTCTCTCTGAACTATCTAGTGTTGTGATAGGGTAGTTATCTCGATTCACTTTTATTTACTATCTGTATCAATAATGTTTACCGCACACCTACATACTCGTGAATTCTTCGCTATGCCGTCGACGCGAAGCTTATCCGTACAAACTGATTATCGTGACTATTATATTCTTTGAACTTTGACTTACAAGCTTTTCAGATTTGGTGCCCCATTAAGTATGGAATATAACGTCGCCCAAATGTCCGCCGTGGCTTTGCTTGGTGGAACGTTTTCGGGAGGTCCAATTTTCGATAACTTTGCCTCATAAGTCTAGCTGAATTTGCTGGATGGCGTTCGTTATGTTCACTTTGAGGGCATCAATTATTTGCGGTTTATTCGCACAGACCTGTGATCTAAGATAGCCCCAAAGGAAGAAGTCTTAAGGCGTTAAATCGCACGAACTCGTTGGCCTGTCTCAAATCGCTTGTGCAGAATGTCCATCATGGCATGCGCTGTGTGGCACGTAGCGCCGTTCTGTTGCAACCACATGTCGTCGGTATACATATCAACTTCCAAATACGTGCCACCAAGCAAAGCCGTGGTGGACATTTGAACGATGTTTCATTATTCATACCACATTCCATGTTCTAAAAGAATAAAACAATATACGTATATGTATTACAACAGAGTTCGGTTTTCAAGATTTCAATGTTTATCGCTGCGATCGTTCCCCAGTTTTAATTCTATGTCGGCGAGGTGGACGGGGCTTAACAGATGATCGGAAGTCTATTGTAGTGACCCTTTCCCAACCAATCCATACAGCTGTTGAACACTGATATGTCAGTCTATATCTGCAGAGGAAATCACTTATATCGTTGGAACTGTCTACCTGTCCACCACCAGTAACTTCCAACCCAAAACATATCCCCTTGGAGTAACAGCAGAGAAAAAGTAAAAAGTAAATAATAATATTATCTATTATAAATTCTTTATTACGTTGGAAAAATGTGAAACTTTAGCTTGATATGCGGTAAGGGATTGACGTCCCGGGGGGTCCGGGGTCCCGACCGACGGATAAATCAATAAATTTTAAAATTGAATAAACTGGTAAAAATATTTTGTTTTACATTGTCATTTAGCCGCGATGATAACTGGTGAACTGTTTGCAAACCGTAAATTAAATTTCACATAAAATTCGTGTGGAAATGAAGAGATCCTGTACATTTGTATAACTCATCTCATATCACACGTCCAGTACTTTATTAGAGCCCTCACAGTCACAGTCAGTCCTACATCCGCTGTCATATCATGCGGATATCTGTGGAAGATTCACTCGATAATTGCAGATTTATTTGCGACAAATAGTTATGATAGCTTCGGTGGCGAGCCCTATTGGCAATAAATAACTAAATGATTTTCATGTTTATGGTGCCATCCCCGTTAAACGGCAAGGAAATATTTAAAAATATTCTGTTTGAACGAATGCAGTTCCCCTTTCGAATCACGGAATGGTTTTTTTGTTGCAACAATTTTTGGATAAAATCTGTGGGTGACAAAACCCTTCGGAAAGTTTTATTTTTCATTTTGTGATAACAACAACCCAACAAAAATATTAAACTCTGATAAATGTGAAAGCGTCGCGCCAGGACATTTTGTATTTTTATCAGAGTGCACAATAAAGACATACAGGGATGGGGTTTGCCAAGGCAACAGTGTCATAAACTTTTAATTTCGATGCATAAATCCCTTGTACATGCTTGAAACATGCGTTTTTATAGGGACTCTCAGCAACCGGTGGTGTGTTCTAAATTTACGGCGCATACCAGGCACGTTTTTTACACACTTTTTGTTACTTTTATCACCGGGAGTTTGGCAGCTTTAGTAGATATCGTAGGAATAACAGGGTATTTAGGTTATATTTCCAATAAGTTTAATTTTTATTGGAAAGCGCCTGGAGCATCACATACGGGAAATATTGAACAGGGTTTTATCCAAAGCAATCTAAACAATATTTTTTAGACGTACGAGTTCAGGGATTTATCTGGGAAATTTATTATCAATATCAGCTTTTCGTTTTCAATGTTCGTACAAAGCGGCTATTCTAGTGAGTAATTACACCTATTTAATCTCTCGAAGGCACACTTCGCTGTCGAAGCTTGAAGGGGATAGGAAATAAAAAAATTTCCAAATTGATTTATCTGATAACGATTGTTGTTTTTCGAGAACAGCCTTTGGCTTTCAAGGCAGAAAAAATATAATAGCATCAAGAAAAATAAATACCGATTTTAATCGGCGAACTGACATAACCGAAAATATCATAAGCCCGAAATTGGAATTTGTATGAGTTTTGCGGTTATAACTGCTAACAATGAAAAATAGGTTCTTTTCCCTTCATAAAAACAGTTTTTATTTTAATAAAACAAAACAATTTAATAAATAAAAAAGAATACCAATCTCGTGCAAAATGTTGTCTATGCTATTTGAATTTGCCGATTTGGTGCTTGTGCTATCTTGAGCATTTGAATAAATCGAACTCCATGCTCGTCGAGTTCTTGTCACTAAATAAACATATTGTGTATTTATTTTAAACCTCAAACGCGCGTGTAATTCTGTTTATTTGCCATTTTCGCTCACATGACAAAAAAACCGCGATAAGATAAATATCGGAATTTTGATAACAACTTCATTTTTTCGTTGTTATTACATTCGCGGTTATGCCATGCCTTTTAATCTCCTAACAAACTTACTTACTTTATTTAATTATTTATTCTGGAGTAAAATAAATACTCTATGCCTAGCCTCGTGTTATCAGGGCCGGCGCTAGGATTTTCGAGCCCCGGGTAAGCGTTTTCAGGGACCTCCGCAAACCTCCCCCCCCACAAATTGTTCACTCTAAAATTTGTTTTTTTGGAAAATAGTCAGAAAATGTTAATGCCAAAAATTAAATAACACCTTTTTTCTTGGGAAAATTTTTTATAGCTCGCAGATTTGAACACAGTAGTCAAACTGTGCGTCAGCAGTGACGGATGTAGAAACAATTTTTTTTTGTGGGGGAATCAATTTTCGGATTTCTTTTGGTCTCGCATTTAATAACCTTATCATAACTGTCTAAAAACTCGTTTCTGTTCCTGAAGAAAGGCCCAATGAAATCACAATGAGAAATGAATTCATGATGAATATTTTATTTCGCGCCGAGCAGGGTAGGGGTTTGAATAAAAACAGATGAATATCCATGTTTTTCAACACCAACCAAGCTACTCATAGTTTTTTTTTCGGGCCGCATAAACTTGTTGGCTGTATCATGCGGGCTTCAACAATATTCAAGTTTTAGGCTATTATTAACGAATTAGCTAGATAGATAATTATTTTGACAATTTTTGTAATTTTGCCGAATGGCTGCTTTCAAAATACGCTAACTGTAATTTAATATGGAATATTAGCGAGAGCGTAGGGAGCGCGAAATTTTAAGGATATTCTGTGAAAATATGACCTGATTTTATGTGTTAATGGTCTATGCCGGCCTTATTTGGGGTGGAGACGATTCCGTAAACCCCTTAACGCCGGCCCAGCGTGTTATCTACCATATTTTTAATTTAACATTTAAATAACTTGTATGTATGTATGTATGTATTTCTACTGGAGTGTCCCCCGAGCTTTGGTGGCTTTTTGGTCAAAACCTCAATTGGAATTTATAGATTGATTCAGCCATATGATTCGAATTTGAGCTAACAATATTGTGTAACGGAAGTTAAAGTTAACCGTTATGTTAACTATCGAATGTTAAATTAGTGAGTGAACTAAGCAATAGTTTATTATTATTCGAGTAGCATAGGTACGAGGTTTGATAAAAAAATACGGGAAATATTTAAATTTCCCGGATTGTATAAATCCAGTTGTTACAATTTTTTGTTGTTGTGTTGGTACTCTTGTCCCTAACATAAATATTGGTATAGCCATATGGGAGTCTGTTTTTGGGGGTTGAAAAGGTTACAAGTGTAAATAAAAAATATACAACAACTCTTTTGCCTCAACTAAATTTTCTTCTGTCCCTATCATGTGTCTCTACTAACTAACTAACTAAGCACAGACATGATATAACGCGCATCATGGTAGCTAAGTAACGGTTATCGGACTTATATTAACTGAAGCTGAATTTAATGGAAATTAATAAGATCGTTAATGGTTTTTGAAATTAACTCAATAGTTAATTTGTTGAACAAAATGTTAACTCCGTTAATTAACGATTAATGGATTAACGAGTATCTGTCCAGCTTTGCGTATTCCATGCCGGTTCCGGGCAAGCTACAAAAAACTTTTCCTCTATAAACTTTTGGAAGCAAATTACCTACATATGGAGCTGTTTTAAAAATAATTAACATGTTTCCATGTTATGCATCATAAATTGGGCAAATTTAACGTATGCATAAAGTTTCTAAAATATTCCAGCAATTTTTGAAATTCCAACTAAATCTCCGTTTCGCTGAAAGCACATAAGGCCAGAAGCTATGTAAATGTTCGCATAATATATCCACTGACGACTGAAACAATCCCAACATGTCCTGTGTGCACGTCGTCGTTGTCTTTATATTTTTTGTTATTTTTTATAATCCAAAACGTACATTCGGGGAAACTGCTATGGAAATAGGAAGTCATTTCAATTTTGGCGAATGGCACGGAGTAATTCCCACGCGAGCCCATTTTCCGCCCCGCTCATTCTGTTAATATCATCAAAGTCTGCCTTATGGACCGCAATCAACAAATTGCGACGAATGATTTTATTTGTCAGCCAAGAGTCCTTCCAAGGCTTGAGTCCTTCTTATCTGCCGCGAGACAACATTGCTCGGCGCACATTGCGATGAATGAAGTGTAGAACAAAAACAGACAAAAAAATATAAATAAAAGGAAAGCGAAAAAAAAAAATTACGGTCTCACGGACTCGCTGACTCCAGCCGAAAGTAACAGTTGCTGTAAATATTTATTCAGGTCAATTTAAGCTGAAACAACAGCAAGTTGCTGGGAAAACAGGGGTTTAGCAGGAAGCCTGTGGCGAAAGGGTTGAAGAAGCTTGAAAAGAACTTGCTTTGTTCGTTTGAGCGCGATGCGGACGGTCTCGTCGGGTCCGTTCCTCCTCGCATTGCTTCGATACGCCCCGTCCGGTCCTTTCTTTAATGGCACGGAAGGAAAATTACACCAAGAAGGAACAGAAAAGAGCTGTCCACCGGTGTCAGCAGCGGCTAATTTGAATCCTCCTGTGAATAATAATCATTGAGGAGAGATGCAAAATAGAGCACCTCAGAGGATTCGGCAAAGTACTCTTTGATCCCGTACATATGCACATAAATAAATTTCCTACTGAAATAGCAAATTTTAAAATATTTTGAAATTAACACAAATCTTAATAGCTTTTCTTATTTAAGAGTATTCCTTATCTAAAAATAACTGCTGTAGCTGCTTTTGAACTAGAGATGAAGATGCCGTATGTAAATTGCCGTGGGTATATCATATTAACATTATTAACGTGACATCTGTATGCACAACGCGTATAACTGTTAATTATATGAGCTTTTTACCAGATTTTCTATTTCTGCTATGACGATATCTCACTAATTATGGCTCGGCTGAAAAAATTATATGTACCTTTATTGTAGTACAGTGCCCCATGTACAATATAGTACTAACGACTTTTGCGATGAAACTTACTGTTTAGGAAATAGGTAGGAAAAACGAAAAATTTTCGCTTTGACCTTGAATAAAACAAAAAGCTCCAGTTCAATTTAAAAGCACTTTTCACATTTTACTTGAAATTATTAGCTTAACCGTTTACCGTATATACAAATTTTTAGCGAAATCATTATAATTCTCGAGGCTCAATCAAAATTTTAACTGGAAGAAATTAGCAGGTTCAGGTGCGTCCGCCGACCACTTTGGCCCCACTTGAAGGGTTCGCCCCAGGAGAAACAGAACCCCTCATACGTAACGCATTATCATTGAGTTTTCCCATGCTCCCAGTCACGTCGAAAATCCGGCTCTATCTCTAGGAATATTATGAAGGAATGCTTCCAAGCAGTGGGAACATGCCTGTTGACAAAGAAACAAAACCAAATGAAGAAGAGGTTGGGATAGGTTAACGAAACAATTTTTTAGAACAATGTTCGGGATGCCATCTGGACCAAGAGTACATGAAAAGTCTAGCGCACACATATGTTTGTAACATCGATTCACTAACAGACATTATATCCACATCAGTAGATGAATAAATAGGAAGACAAGTATTCACAATCTACATATATTGTAATCATTCAAATTGAAGGACGTCGGAAAGAAATCCACGAAATAACCCGCTATCACAGATACAGATTGTAATCTCGATTAGGACCATTGCAATATGACACTGACTCGGGTTGCCATCACTCCTTCGCTTAGTATTAACAAAGTCCCAAAATGTTTTAGGATGAATAGTGAAGACTATCTTGACTATCCCATCCAATTATTTCATGCAATGTAATTTGATGTTCATTTCCCAAAATCAAATAGTTTTGCTTTGATCAGTAACCATTCAAAAATTTCGGTTAAAAAATTCAATGCAAATTTTTTGTGAATTCCCATCCTGAGCAAAACATGAAAAAACACAACGTGACACATCCTACGACTGTGGCTATACGATTAAAGTACTTTGGCACCACACGATGAAAGGAAAGAACTACGCAACGAAAACGAAGTCCACAAAACGAGAAAATGAAAAAGCGTTACTATTAGTTTATCTATTAAAAAAAAATTAAAAGTGTGGGGCTCACTTATATAGTGGTCAAGGCATAATAAACAAAATGTAATATGTTACCTAACTACATACAATCATTACGTTACATATGTACATAGATATGTTTGACTTATAACTCATATAACGGGTGTGGTAATATGTCAACACTTTAGAGACTTAAATTTAATTTCACTTGGTTATTTAACCACCGTCCACCGCCAAATATTTGGAAATGTTCAATTTATCCCATATGTAGCCTTGCTCTCCACTTTCCGGAGTTGACAGCAAGATTCTTTAGATTGGACGTGTACACAACTTTCAGCAAGTGTTCACACTTCAGGAGAAATTTTGTACTGGGAATCACTTGTCAACCAACACCTTACTGGTGAAGTTTTCGATATAAAGGGGCTACATTTCATCTCGGAATATGCCCTAAGGGGCTGAGATGTCGGACGGTCTTGAATTGTTGCTCGTTGATTCGGAATTTTTGGGTCCGCGGGGACGTGAGGAATATTTTGCTACTGCATTTGGAAATGGTTTGAACATACTGTTGCATAGGTCAATGCATTTGTAAATAAATTCCATGTAGAAGAGAGGAATGTTATCGAGAAAATTTAACTCCATTTACCGGGATTGTGCAGTTATTGACAAATTGAATAAGCCACTTCACTTCGATTGCTCTGGGGTATCGTTGTGAAATTGATGAAAGTTGATTAAAATAATTTTATAATCAATTGAAAAAAAAAATTTCAATGAACTAAAGGTGAGCTGGCATGCTTACGCTCTATCTAATTTCCACTTTACCTGTTCTGGTGGCTCTAGGCACTTCCTTGATCCCTATCCATTGCACTATCACAATGGGTAACTCCTTTGCGGTTATAGTCCGGGAGCCCGTGACATCAAAAGTACCGTCCGCGGATTTTATAAATTTTAGTAAAAATTGACTGTAAAACCATACGAATAAAATGAGCCCGGTATGATCAATCAGTAGAAATTTTTTCTTCGGGAACCGTGTATTTTTTTCCACTAGGCGTCCGAGACATATGTCTAAAGGCAAACTTTCTCAGAATGACCTCCTTTATGACAGATTTCAATGTCATCGAAATTGAACGCAGTGGGAGTCCTTTTCCGAATTACCTCCGCGGCTTTAAAAATTGCGACTATTTTTTTCCCTGTAGGTTTCCGTGGCATATGTCCAAAGGCAAAAGCTCACAGAATAACCTCTTTTATGATATATGACAAATGCCTAGTGTGAACCTCGACTTAGTTATGTAATAAAACCACAAAATAAAATATATAGGGGCAGCGCTCCGCACATAGAACTGATGGTATGGAATATCGTTGGACATGGCTGTAAAAAAGAAATAAAGTAGCTTAAGAGACTTTTTGCTTAAATGTGAATTGTATTCATTTTAACAATCCTGACGAAAGAAGCTAACTAAATAACTCTTGTTACTTAGTACATGCCACAGAATCCTAAAATGATGCGTGGACGACTCGCACTTGCCCGGTTTTTAACCACATACTGACACTCAAAAGACCGTAATAACGCAAACATCAATTTTTAGAATCGTCCCATGATCAACATCATTTTAAATATATGTAATCAATGTTTGAAAATATGTTACAGCTTTCTCGGCAACGATAGTTGTAATAAAAGGAAACATTTTCTTCCTAAAATGTATATGGTATTTCCGAACACACATCGCTTAAATGCAATGCTATCGTAGGGCAGCAGAAGGAGTGTTTATGTTTACATCATTGTTGTGGAAAATCCTGAACTGCAAACATTTCAATTAACAAGTAGATATACACATCACATCAAAAACGAAAAATGCCGACAAACTGTTTTCCCATTTCAAAGAGGAGGAGCAATTAAGCAAGCAAACTTCGGCAATTCCCTTTGGTAGAGATAAATTAACAAAGGCAATAGTAACGTTATTGTCGGCCTCTGCCTAGTTGCTTTGGCCACCAAAGACTTCAAAAATCCAATAGAATCTCCCCAACTGGCAAGCAACACAGTCGGTCTAGCTCAATGGACAAAGAGGAGGATTCGAAAGTCATTTATCATCACAGTCGAAACTCGATGCTCAGTCCTTTTTGTTTCCATTTCATTTAGTAACAGAGAGGGTAATTTCTGGTATTCCTAAATGAGCTACTGTGGTAAGTGGGTGAACCAAAATTGTTGTTTAAATAATTCGCCTTTTCTACTCAACACTAAACTTCCTTTTTGTTTTTGTGTAATACCACCTGCTGTGAACAAGCGTCTTTGGTTCCTCCATTTGGAAACTTTTGATTGATTCATTAACTAAAATAAACCTGTAGTCGCACAAAATGAATTTCGACCGTAAAGGATATCTGCAGACAACAAAATAAAAGAGCATTGTTCCACAGCTACCCCAATTTTTTATTCATCTGCTTCAAAAGGATTAATCCTCTATAGTGGTTCATTGCGAATTCTATCACTAAAAAGGGAAAGTTTAAAGAGCACATGCACAAAACCACCGAAAGGTAAACTCTGCAGCGAGTTCTTTGTCACAAACCTTTCATGTAAGTGGAAAATTCCGTTTTAATTGGAATCCCGCTTGTTCTGGTTAACGAGTTGTTCTCATCGTGGTACAAGTGGTCACAGACCTGCTGATGTAAACTAAATCTAATTAAGGTTTCTCCTTGAAATAATTATAGGTACTAATTAAAATTGATTCGCCAGCTTAGAGACATGCGGCTAATTGCGCTTAACTTAACTAAGAAGTAGTTAACGTTAAAACGCAACAGACGTCCCCTTGCAAAGCATTAAAGAAGTGCTATTTTTGTCTTCGTACGCTGCCATACTCATTCGAGATTCTCAATTAAATGTGTGCGCTTCTAGGAGAATATAGGAGGCTAATTAGAGAATTGCTCGTTTACCAGTAGATATGGTACTTGTTCTAAGAGTACAGTTCAAGGTTTCTAGCAAATGTTCTCTCTAGCTTTTTCATCTCACAGAAAGGATTTGTTCTAATAGATCCAGACCGGGTATGATCAAATTGTTTTTAAATTTTCCCGGCTTGTATTAAAGCCACGACAATAGTGATGGTACCAGCGTGTAGGGCGCTCCGAGTACTACAAGTTTGCTTATTATGACTTTTGTCGTAACTGCAACGGTTTGTCGCGGTGGCGTATGAGTACATATTAGAAAGTTCAAAGTTTTGAAATCGCGATATTTAAGGAATGGTGAGTTGTAGGTAAAAAAGTATTTGGAGGCATTTATGTAGACAATTTCAAGACCTACTACTTTTGTATGTACCATTTTTGCGATAACACTTACCGTTGACGAGACATATGCGAAAAATAGATATTGTTGGCATTTTACCTTAAATAAAATTGTTAGCTCAAGTCGGATCGGTGGGGACTTTTGATATTTAATTTATAATAGTGTATTTCCGGCATGTAGCAATTTTCAGCTCTATGCGAATTTTTCCGCTCTTAAATGTTTATTTTGACTGCACTACATACCCCACAAGATTACTTATAAGACAAGAAATTTTTCTTTTTGACTAGAGGAACAAAATCTTGATTTCCATTCAAAAATATTTCATAGAGTTATCCGGAAGTCAGGCACAAAGTTGAAATCGGGTGCTCTGATCATTGTAATATAGATAGATAGATATTCTCCTATATCTCTTTCTACGATACAAAAAATAGCTCTAGACTTTTTACACTTCCAGCTTTTAATTATGCGAATAAATCTATCCTGCCTTCATTACGTGAATCATAAAAGGTTGTTCGTCCTAATTAGACTGCGAACTTTTAATTGCATTAAACTAAGAAGATCTCAAATTTCATCAATAACCTCTCGCTGCATGTATAGTGAGTGTAGGGGTATAAGGGTTAGATATCCTCTTGTACTTTTAAGTTTTAAACACGCGATTCTCATCTGCTTAGAAAAGCGGAATCCCTGGCTTGCATAATTAACTTCAATTTTGTTTTGCCGAGCAAAGTCGCAGCATTTCTCGTTCTCGGAGTTGCACGTGTAGCGAGCGGACAACAGCAGTAGTCTTAATCCGGAGATTACACCATTCTAGCCGGAATACTCGTGCCTTGCAGAGCAACTCATTTGAGCCTGTTTATCAATAAATTTTGATAATTGCCGGGTACGGAGGCACGACCCAAGGAGCACTCGTACGGAATGCCCTGGCTTCTGCGAACTGTAAATTTTCCCAAAGTGGTATAAATGTGTACAGAAAAGGATTACCGTGCAATCACATAAATTTTCCTAATGCACTATTTTAGATAGAAATCTTACTTGAGATCTAGCCTAAGCATTCAAATTGCCCAGCTGCAATGCAAGTGCAACTGCGCCGCTCTAAATGGGCCGTAATAAATTTACCCAACGATCTGATGCATTTGGATAACCTCTTCGAAAGGAATAAAGGGAGTTCGATTATTCCAACTATATCTTGGGCCATATTTTGTTTAATTAAATGGGTCAAATAAGAGAAGCTCACGGCCACGTATGAATTCAAATGAGGCCTTCGCCTGGTAAAAGCGACAAATTGCGCGCACATGAGAAGAATCGGTGCTTCCTTTCGAGGATAAGATTCCTCTTCGGTTGTCGTCATAAAATCCTACGAAACCCAGTCGGGTGTTTTCACTCTGCAACTACAAATTATTGCAACGGATGCGACGATAACTCACCGAAATCACTCGGTTAGTGCAAATAGAAGCAGTAAATTTTTCTTCAGAATACACACACATACATAAATCGACATTTGCCGAGAATGCAATTGAATTTAACCAACGATGAATCCTTGGAGTGGAAGATCGCCAGATGAATTGGGAGTGCATCTTCAATCAAAGATTTAAGGCATTGCACCTTATCAATGCGCATAAATTGTACTTACATCAACAAGTACTTTGTTCTAAGCATTCGAACCTATCCAATGTTCTCCTCACGTCGTTTGCAAACACATTAACTATCCGGAATGGATGCTTTAGCTTTGAAATGATTGGTTTTACAAACTTAAGAAGTTTTCTAAAAGTTATGCGTTAAAGCCGAATAGGAGATTCAATTTCTGGGACTATTACAATTCCTTTTATTCATCCGTTAGGGCAGAAATTTGGGGAAATGCGTTTAATAGTTGTTGGACATTACGGAAAGGTGGATACAAACAAAATTTGAACGCAATATTTCTAATAGTGTGGGAGAAATCCTTAAATGAAATAAAATCAACCGTGAGCAGTTATTCATAAAATTGAGGCTGCGTTGTAATTGGTCCAGCCCCGCCCAGCCACCCGTCGACATTTCGACAGAGGGATAAGTAAGATTTCATTTGGTCCCACTTTAAGCCTGTTTAGTCTGGGAGGCGACTGCAAAAAAAAGGAGCCCATAAGCAAACAGGGTGGAACACGTCGCAAACAAAATTTTAACTTTAACAAAAGAGCCGATGAGACAAATCGAATGAGCCTAATTTCAGCCAGTATTCTTCTCGGCACTAATCTCCATATACAAGGTGCATCAGATAACGCATGCGAAATTGGGGGGAGGGGGGGTAATCGCAACAGATTTCGAATTACATGGTGTTTCATAAATTCTGGATGCACATGAGGATTTTATTTTTATCTTTTTATCTAATTAACGCAGCTACATCAAACTCACGCCAAACAACAACTAGGCTGGCACCAATGTTTATCTACCTCTACCAATAGGTGCAGTCACTTGTGAAAGTGAAAAATGCTATAAAATTACCTAACATTCACGTTTCTCCTAATTTTCCTCCGAAATTCATGTAACTGATGTATTTATTATTTTTATTGAATTGCCCATCTTGTTGCCTTTCCGTGGAGGTGTGACAAGCCCAGGTAGAGAAAGGGTATATCTACAAATTTATACATAGAAAAGCTTTTGTGGCAAGTACCTACATGTGCTTAGATAATAAGAGTAGAGGATGCGACATTAGCCGATTTAGCTGACCCAAATTTCCTGATGTGTTGTTGTGTTAACTTAAGTAGTTGTGATTTCAGTGCAGGCCGAAATTATCATGTTGGGAGAAAAAGGGGCAATCATATAAAGGCGCTCCAATAACATTTTTTTAGACTCCACCACTGGTTTGATCTTATAAAATAGCTGAGAGGCGATGGCGTAGTTTGACATTTGGCTCCTATTTTCTTTCCCCATTCCGCGCTCTCTCTTATGTAGTAAAAAATTTCCTCTGCGCATTGTCAGAAGGAGAAATTTGGTCGCTCACGTACTGTGCTTTTCAGCGTTGTGACCCTGCAAACTCATTTTTCATTTATTCTACAACCTATCCTGTCACTTTACACGTTGCCGCCAACTTATTGTTAGTTGAAAAGAGTAAAACTTCAGAAATTTAGGCGAACCTTACAATTATGATGAGATGCACATTTACATATAAAAATATTTCATTAGCTCTTAACCCACCTGTAGTCTGGCCCAATTCAGGACGTTTCTAATAAAGATGCTGTCTAAGCAAGGAAACTGAATAACGCTGCGTACCCATTTTACAAATTTAAATAGGAAATCTACCTGGTTACCAATTTAAATTTTTCATTTTAGAGCACTAAGCTTTCGGCTCTCTATTTTACATGACAAAACCCAATTCCACTCAACTACTTCTATAGGGGAAATCTCTAAAGTTGTCTGTGAAGCAGGTTAATTGGCTTGAAAGTCCGACATCCAGCCGTTAGTCATTATTCACCCGCTTTCAGGGTACTTCACTATATACATTTGGGTCAAGCTAAGTTTACAAATAATGGAGAAGCACTTGAGACTGCATGCCCCGGGCCATACCCGCGGTGCAGAGGAAGAAGTCCCTCGTTATCCGGCAACAAAATCGCTTTCCTGATCCGACCGTGCCGGAAAATCCACAACCATCAATCTCTACATATCCACTTATTCAATTTGTTTGTCTTCCCATGTTTATGCACTTGCCCGGCCAGGCACAGGAACTAATGGAACAAGCACTACCCGTATACATAGGTATGCCGGGGCCAGTAACCGCGGCTTGAAAAAACGGAATATCTGCGCTGAAATCAGCGTGATGGAGCGCCCTACAATCGGAGCTACAAATTGGAAGCGAGTGGAGAAAATCATTCCGAGCGAGCTGTAATCAAATGTTGTGGCATCAAGCACTTTGGTGCTGCGGCCCAGTTCAATAAAAACCCAAAAAGGGATCTCCCGTGCTGCGAATCGATTTTACATCAATTATTCCCCCTCCCCCAAAGGCTTTTAATAATGCCGCATGTCAACGCTTAAGCGATTTTGTTTTAAAGCACATTTGGATCGTAATCGCTGATTGGGATTTACAGGTGTACTGGCGGTTGACGTTCATTAATCAGGAGGATATGATGCCTTCCTTTCCACGCTATCTTTTCCTCGTTAAAACAGTGTGCACTACCCGTCCCACAGCCAGGGGGGTAGTGTTCCGGTACGATATATGGTAAACGACATTGGGGACGATCAACAGCCAGCAAATATTTGCGACACTCTTCGGGCTCTTCGAGTTTAAATTTTTGGGTACTGACAGAAAGGAGCAAATGTCCTGTTGCATTACTATACGAGCAGAGTGTTCTTTTACCCGAAGGGGTTGTTCTGTTAAGCGACAGGAACGGGGCGGGCGCGGAAGTCATGAAAAATGCAAGCAAAACGAGAGCAAGCGGAAAAGTTCCCAAGTTCCGTTCCCGCATTCCTGTTCACCATGGCACACAAGTGGAAATCGATTTCGAGGATATCGCGAAAATTAAATGTTGTAGAACACCCTGACCCAAATTATGCCCGCTCATGGTTTCTCTCACCTGGGCATGATTTGTTGCACAACAAAATCACATTGCTCCACTAGTAGAGGCAACTGCAACTGCAACTGTTTAAATACTTGCTGAATGTTATGTTGTCTTTGCAATGGTCCACCAACCCCACTGCTGGCTCCATGGTATGTATGATGGTGGCTAATTTCATGAATTCGCATAATTTATGTCGCCTTTATTCGATGCAAAGCTAGTCTCGCTTAGTTCGCGGCTCTTGACATATTTGCCGCGTGGATAAATGCAGTTTCAAGCACTCCCACCAGCCCGAGGTCGCTGCGATTATTGCCGCAGTATTAGCCGCTTGCCGTGATTTAATTAAATTACACAAGCCAATCCGCAGCCATCGCGGTTTATTTTACTTGAAAAGCCATTGAGGGATGATAATAAGTGGGCCTCTGAATTGTGCGTGCGGCTTCTACCAAAGGCAATTCCTGGAACCTATTAAAGTCAGCCTTTGTTGCATTAATTGGTTTAATTGATTTAATATTTTGCGGGTTCGTAGAGCTGGGAATTCTAAATATGGATATATAAAGGGTGTCTCAATGAGAACTTGAATTATGAAACGCTGCGTTACGTACTGGAAGAATGTTTGTATTGGTCGAACTTCTTCTTCTAGGGTGAACAGAGACGATTTAAACACTCAAGGACGTAATCGAACACCACTTCGTGAAATCTAGCGGTCTACTCCAAAATGTGTTCAAAGGGGTACACATTCTCAACGGAGCCGCGGCATATATGTAAGTGATATTTTATTTCATGTCTAATGTAAAGACTTACACTCAACAAAACAGACATTTCAAAGAATATCATTTAAGGGCGTATTGTGTAGTGACAGTTCCAAAAAATCGATTTAATTTCGCATTTGTGCATTCCAAAAACCCTCAAGGATATGCCCGTAAAAGGGTTTCGGAACATTCCTACAATTCAGGAAGTTCGTCGAG
The DNA here is from genome assembly GCA_947538895.1 of Neoitamus cyanurus. Classification (NCBI taxonomy): domain Eukaryota; kingdom Metazoa; phylum Arthropoda; class Insecta; order Diptera; family Asilidae; genus Neoitamus; species Neoitamus cyanurus. The sequence continues at coordinate 39,097,860 of OX384543.1, forward strand.
TGTTATTTCAAAACTTCAAATTAGTTTTTCTCGAAACCATGTTTTTCGAATCGGTGACCATGATTTGTTAATTTCTACTGAATCCGAAACCGAAAATCACACTTTTTTGCGTGTAATTAAATAACTTTTATGATTTTTGCTTTTTTAACCTATCTGTAGCCCCGACTATAGCCAGCCAACCGAGCAACAATTAATAACAATTTTGAATCCATGCACCATTTGCACATGCGCTTCAGACGCCTCAAATTCAATGCGCTCTCGGGCCACAAATAATTTGTTTTTATAGTAAAAGGTCGAAGAAACACACAAAAAAATCTCATTACATTTTCACAAAATTATCTTATCTTATTATCTTTTCGCAAAATTTACAAAAAAACATTATTTATAAATTCTGATTAATGTTCTGTGGAGCCTTCTGAGAGTTCTGAAAGGTTCTGCATGCAGAACTCCGATGAAGAAATTATTACATTATAGTTATTTGCAATTTAAATTAGCGACATGCAAAGTAACGTTAATTTCGCCCTTTTTTTCCAAGCTAAAATTGTAAAAAATTTGGGAAAACTGCAAATATGTACTGCCGTTCGCCTCCAGTCACCTTTACAATAAAAATGCCAGTTTCACATAAATTTTCTTCATGTTTATTTTATGATTATAGTACCTCGTACAACCTTTAGCCAATTGAAAACTTTACGTCAATTGCTTTGTGCGCAGTTGCCAGGACAACAGTCTCAAGACCCCCTTTGTTCGCTTACGTGTGCCTGCGCTTAAACATATTTCCTCCGGACTTCAAACGCTTTTCAGGAAAATAAAATAACAATAATCTGAGTAGTTCACGGACGTGGAAAAATTTCACTGGAGTACATTTCTCAAAGTAAATCACACTCCATTTCTGGTCGTTCACTTACTTCCTGCGGGAGTGTGCACTTGAACCGATTTATTGTTCGTTATTTTTCATCAGGGACATTCCCTTTATGAGTAATTCGACCGTTTGGTTTCTTTTTGCTGCTTTTCTACTTCTCCGTAACGTCATTTGTCATGGGTGCAACTTTGGAATTTAATCCGCGCCATTGTTTTCGTCCCATCCTGCGCTTCCTGTGCAAGAGAAGTATTTTTTTTATCGGCAAATTAGCCCTTTTTACCACTGACGACCCCGTTTGGTGAACCCGACCACATTAAATCCACGAATGCTTTCTGGCGGAAGCACCCTTTAGCTTTAGATTATCAACTGCTAGCCGAGCTGGGCGCAAAATGAGCAGGAAGCAGATGCCGAGTTATGTCGTTATATCTTGCACCTGTTACACAAGATATCGTATGCATGCACTCGGGACATTTTCCTGTCTTGTCGCCCGGAGGCACTACAGCTCCGGCGGCACCTATTTCTGGAGTTTATTGCAGGTAGAACATTAATATGATGGGCTGGAAGAACTCACTAACTCAAATAGGAAGTCATGATTAGATTCGAACAACTTGGTTGGAAATTAAATGCGATGAAATTGGCCTGGTTTATAAACTAATCTCAGTTTAATTATAAACTTTGAGCAGTAAATTCGGGTCAAATTCCAATTTGGACGGTATTCACGCGACTCTCACTCTGGGAAAATTACCTAAGTTTAAATTGGTTAATTTGTCAGCTAGATTTCAGGGATGGCATATTAACATTATGATATCTTTAGGCAAAGTATTTTTCAGATACATATCTTTTGCCTGTCGAAAAAGGCCTTCGTACACTTAAAATAAATCAGACGAAGTGCCATTAAGTCGTATCTGCTAAGAATAAAAACTTTGTTCATTTTTTACTTCAATTAAATGCATTAAAATAAAAAAGTACAATCTATCTAAATATATGTTTATCAAAAAACGAAAGTATGTTTGCTTGTTTATTACTCAATCACGCATGAACGTTTGCTTCGACAGACTTAAGTTTTATGTGGTGACATCTATACCGGGACTCCGAGGATTTTTCGGACAGTATGGGTCCTAAAGAACCGCGATAAACTTTCGTGAACAAGTTGGTGAACGAAATGTAACAAATATTCTGTTACACTACTTACCACGCTTACATACTATCTTTAAAAAAAACAAACAAACATTATCATCTCATTGCTTCCATACAATTCTACAAAACCTTAACCTTTTTTTTCAATAATAAAAAAAGTTTTCTTCATTCGATTTACAAGACACCCGTGCAAGGATTAAATGTAGATAAAAGCTCAGATTCACCATCGCATGAAGTCCCATATGCATCGCTTCATGTAAATGGGCGATCAACTTACATTCCCAGACTGGACATAAAGTCGCACATGTTGGTCATAATGGGATATTATCCCTCTCCAGCAGGTGCTAACATGAATAATTAATAAACAATTACCTCCAAATGACGATAGTGTCTCGTTCAGATTTTCCGGAAAATTCAGCAAGCTGGTCCTTTCGCAATTATGATCAAGAGTTTCCATCATCTTTCATAGTCGAAGGAAAAAGGAAGCTCGCGTCCGTCGGACGAAGTTGTGAGTTCCTGAAATTAATTATTCACCGGCAAGGAAACATTTAGCTTAAGAACGTGCTCGCACAGCATCCCCTTCACTGAGACCAAGCATAGAGCGAAACACCTCTTCGCTCCACCTGCACTTTTTGGGCTTATCCCTTCATATAATTTTTCTTTCAATTACCCCCAGCGTCACGTCTGCGTGGCCCATAAAAAGAAGTTTATTCAACCATTGTATCCCCCACGACGGCGCGGCAATAAAATAGACACCCAGCGTGAGAATTCTTAGCGTTCGTGGTAAGCAGGTGCAATTTGGCTGTGTCCTTGTGGAGGGATTTCGGGGTTTGGGGATCACACAATTAAAGTCGAAATAAGTGTAAATTTTCAGAGACTTAACGGCAGTACCGGATTTATCAACTAAAGGGGAGATGAGAGTTATTAATGGAGTTCATTATTTCCTTTTCCTTCGGCGTGACTTAATTGCTCAAGCAAAGTATTAGCTTTCGGGTAGAATAATGGCTATTGGGGTTAGGAGTTTTATAGGATTTTGGGGAAGGGGATTTAAAAGAGGACCCCATGGTGTAACTGTTCAAGATTGTAATTAAGGCAGTCGCTACGTATGTATATACATACACTTCACGTCATATGCTTTCACCATCATTTTTCTGATTTTTTTTATTTCTAACAAGTTTTATGATAACTGTTTATTAACACTGGGAATTGCCGACCCCTGAGATTTTTCTGGACTGGAGGAATCTGTAATTTTCCGAATTAACTAAAGCTGTATAGAGCATTTGTGGTGAATTATATACTCTTTTCCTTCTCGGTTCATATTGTTGCAAAAAGCGCATTTTGCAATAAATAAATGCATTTGTCCGGTTTTTCCCGATCAGCTACTAACGCAAGCTGCCACGACTTCTGCTTTTCTCTGCCGTCAGATGTTTTCCTGTTTGACTGCAGTGAAAGAGGAGATCGTTGGATGAGCCGGACGAAGGTTTTTAAATTGATTTTGATGCATTACTGTAGTGATACCTAAAAACACAACGAAAATCAAATTGAAATTTGAAACTCTAGCTGGTATGTTTTTGGTAATGTGCCCGGAACTACCGTTCTGTTTTGCTCTCTCCTATCGACCCCTAGTGCAGTGGAAATCACCCGGACTTCCACACCTGAGTCCGCGGTTCAGATTTTTTAATATTCCGCAAACTGTTATCTACGTATAATTTTGCATATTCTTTCTTTACCTGGACATGTTGTACTTCTTTCGAAAGGCAACAAGATGGGTTATTTAATAAATATAAAAAAGAGGTGCATTAATTTTTTTTTCATTTTTGTAAGTGACTGTACCTGTGGTGCTAGAGGTAGATCAAAATTGGTGACATTTTTGGAAAGTAAATTAAGATTGTAGTTGTTTGGCATAAGCTTGATATCGTGTTGAGTAGATCAACTGTTAAAAATATATTAATGTGCGTCCCGAATTTATGAATCACCTTGTAACTCGAAAAATACGCAAAATCGGATACTCCTCATTGAGAGGCACCTAAATGTTATCTTTGCACGTCACTTCTCTGGCCACCCTGTATAATCATCAACATGCAAGATCTTTTTAAACAAACGCTTTTGTACATCATACTCCTATATTGGATACATATTGTCATACGTACATACACAAGACGAGGGACAATAAAGATTATTCTATTCTATTCTGCCAACGATGGTGCGGTGGCCATTATACTGATTTCATGTCTAACGTTAATAACAACTTCATTCAAATATTGTTTATTTTATACTATAGTTAAAATTCAAGAGTCATTTGGGTTTACTTTTCAATTTCTTCTCCTTTGCTCTCTATTGTCAAATTTTAAACGTACACTCTCATTCGATTGCGGTTCAAGTTTACCCTGTCGATTTTGGTCCGGGCATTTTTCTCCCGGTAATTTTTCCCCTGTTGTATTTCAGTCTATAAGATATTTTGTACAGTACATAAAAAAATGACATAAGGGGAATACGACTGGGGTAAAATCGGAAGGGAAAATTTGACTCCCTACCCTGTCATTCGCTATGTTTGATGACTAAATAAGTCTGATTAAGGTCATTGACACGGAAACTCTTTTTAATATAATGGGAACGCTATTAATCTGTATCCTTGCACAAACTGAAAATTCTTGAGTACCGTAATGGATTGACCTCCCTTATCGCGACTCCTCATATTTTAGAGCTAAAATGAGTGAATTTATGTGGAAAATGAAATTCAAAAACACACTTTTACGGCAAGCCACTATCCTACCCAGATATACACATTTTATTACGCCTGCAGGACCCATCTCCCACAGGGGAGAGGAGCCACATGTTAACGTCGTATTCCGCTTTGCATATTGCAAGCACACTATCAATGCTGTTTTGTCTTCTTGTTTTTGTTAAAAGGCCAGAATGTGTCCGGGTCCGGGAGCTGCCCGCACTACGGCCATTATGCGGACATATCAGGGAAATTCGTGATTGAAAGTTTTAAAAATGTAATACGGCAACGCCTTTTGGCTTTAATGTGAGCAGGATGTTGTTAGAGAAACATTACAGTTCCTACGTTGTGGTAAATACAAATTCTCTATCTCAATCGTTTCTGTATAGCTTTACATATTATCTCCAGCTTTTATGGATATTCGGGGGCGGATAGTGTCACTATAGATAGGAAGAAAGATAGAAAGAAAAACCAAATTAGGGGGTTTTAGGGTTTCCCTGCCTCTGCAAAATAACTGGGTCGAAACTACCCTTTCACGCAATGTTTATTGCAGTTCAGTTCAGATCCTATTATACATATATTCATAGGTACATAGATAGGTATGTTATATCTTTTCCTCCCCTGAACAACTGCAATTCTCCCAGTCAATACGATTGGAATTTTCAAATAATCCCTATAAATACGCTTTTGCCAATGTTTCGTTTTGGACGGCGGAAGTTAAATCCCCGGAAACATGTCTTTTTTATTTTTCACTTCGAGCTGCGAAAGCCGCTGTCGGGCAATTTTTTATTTAATAAAACACGAACAGTAAATTATCTTCAATTTTTACTAGTTTATGACACCCGAGCCTTTATACGCGACCTGATGGAGAGAACGGTAAAAAATTCGATATCCAGCATCAGACTGGGCGGACGTATAGATGTAGACGGAACACATCAGAAATCATCATCAGGGCTATCTTGGAAGGGTAATAACCGTAAATTTGACAAGTTCTGCCATGAAAGAAATGCCTATGCGGAAATAAAAGGTTCAGGGATCACAATGTGTCTGGAATACGGGAAAGCACCGTCACCGGAGTATAAATTGAGGGTGAATTCTATTGGCACTGACCACATAATGGAAGATAATTTAATATCTTCGTGGGGATTGCCATCCCAGGGCAATAAACATGACAAAAATTCAAAAGCGACTGTACTGCAAATACGACCTCAAATGTAGTGGAAATGCTTTATTAATTTCAGCAAAAACGTTCAATGAGCTTTATTCGGCTTTGTGAAAAATAATGTGCAGGCAATCAGGCATCATGAGCATCTCTGGCGCTACGAGGAATCGAATTTGAACTCCATAACATCAGTAAGTCAAGTAGTACGACAGAAGTGAAGCTGCCGTATTTTCGCACTAGAAATTCCTTATTGCCATGGAGACTTATCCGTGCACATTATACAGCTTCGTATCAATGACATGTAGGTCACGTTTCGCTATAATCCAATTTGATATCGAAGCGCTCTCAGACGTGAAAAATACTCGTCGAACGAAATCAATAGTCGAAACAATTTTGCAGAAATTTTTACTCTTTCCCAAGAGCGATCCTTTAAGTGATGTAGCCTTTCACACACCATTAGAATGCAGCGAAACTCTGTATGGTGTATCGAGTATCTCTCTTGATTTCAAACTTTGACGAGCTGCGGTAGAAATCAAACTTTCGATAAATCCACACAATAGTCTCGAGACACTGCACCTCGGTGAACGAATTTCAGTGGGTTGGCAGCTTCATCTTCATTGCTCCTTTATAACGCGCGAAAGTTTCATTGGCTTATTGATACTCAATGTTTAATCAGACAATTTCCCGTCTCTTTGTTACATGAGAATAGTTTTCATTCTTTACCCCGACAAAGGTACTTTAAGAAAGATATTGTATTTGAAGGTACACGTATGCTGAACGTATGTACATAGTACATATTTACCTACAATCAGTTTATTTTCCTTTGTCTGAAATTTCCGGCACCTCTTTGCAGTTGGAATCGATCTTATTTATTTACTGGGTCGTGTCAAGTTTATTTCCAGTGCGCTGCGTGATATACTTTTTTTATACAATTATCCCGGGGGTGTAAATTTGGCACCTTCTATTGATTCTGTCCATCAAAATGGATCAAGAGCTTCTTAATCATTTTATTAAAACTACCTTACTTACGCCTAAGAAACACTATCTTTAAAATACACGGTCAGATTAAGGCAATAGTAAGTACGAGTATGTATGCGCTATGATAGGATAGGGGATAACTTTTTCCATTCTAAATTTCCACTAGTACATTTTTCCCATTCCATTTTGTCAATTAACTATTTTTTCCATAACTGAATATTTGCCAAAATGTCTAAAGGAAAAAAAGAATTAATGAATAAATGGAAAAATGGAATTGAAAAAAAAAAGAATTGAAAAAACGTTCTACAATCATGCGCTATGTGTATTGTATATGTATATAATATATCAGATTCAGTGATAAATATGATAATGGGAAATGTAGAACTATACCTTTAAATTGCCTTCTGGGTTTTTGTTCGGTTTTGAAGGGATTCGAACTTGGGACGCCTGACTTCTAGTGTGTGACTCGTATTACTCCACTGACACTTCATATTTTCTACACTTGCATATAATCTGACTCCTTGGAAAGTAAAACAATCCGAATCATGTGGGATTCGAACAAGGGACCTCTGAAACAACAACCACCATACCACCCTACTACTTACAAAAGAGGAAAAAATCAGCAGCAACTAAATTAAGCTCTGCAGTTTCGTCATAGCATTTGAAAGAGGAATTGTAGTACAAAACAAATCACAAAATTTTTTTAATTTCTTTGTTTTATTCCTTCTGTGCGACTGTAATTGACAAAAACGTCACAGACGTACATGGAATGGGTTTGTGCCATCCCATCTTTTCTCTAACATGGTTTTGATAATTTTATATTACCCGGAGGTATTTTAATAACAATAATTTCACTAATTTAATTTTTTTTGCACTCGGACTTGAACTCACCAGCGCACATTTTACAGCACTGTCTCAGTTGTCGGCCAATCGCTATTTCCCCACTCCCAGTAGTTTGCCACTTTTCGACCTCTCGGTGGGGCGAAGAAACTCCGCAACGGCAAGTACCTACCCTACCAGCTATGCATAATAATGGGAAATTGGTTCATGGTGGAATTGGCCCAACCTTGGATATGTTTACCAGTTTGGTGTCCTGATCAAAAGTTTCCATGGGCATGTAACTCTAATACCCTTCCTGAGGGCTGTAGCACCCTAAGAAGGGCTAAAACTCGAATTTCTGATGCAGGTTCATTTTACCAATTTTCCTTGGTTTTTTTTCGCGGGTAGAATCGATTGCCCGAGGTTGGGAAGCAGATGCGGTTCCCATTACTACTTCCTTATTTCCATTTCATTTTTATTTTATTTGAAAGAATATTTTATGGAATTAAGTGTGGAATATTACGTCGTTCAAATTTTCGCCGCGGCTTTGCTTGGTGGCGCGTATTCGGGAAGTCCAATTTTCGATGACTTTGTCTGGTGGAATTTGCTGGATGGCGTTCGTTATGATGACTTTGAGGGCATCAATTGTTTGCGGTTTATTCGCATTTACCTGCAATTTAAGGTATCCCCAATCTCCAGAAATCTGAATGTCTCGAAATCATAAAATGACTCTACATTAAATTTTAAAAGCTAATCTTTTTGAGACTCGGCAGGTGCTTGTGAAGAACGTTCATAAATTGCTGTATAATTCATATTACTTGCACTCCCTAATTCAAACCTACCGCGAGCCATTAATTCTGAACGACCTTTAAAAACAGAAAAACCGCTTCTGAGAATATCTGAGGGAATAAAATGCAGTCCTCTAAAGGTCATTAGCGTTTTTCCAGAGGGGCATCACCAACTTGGAAAAAGCTGTATAAGTGTCCAGACATAGTGTGGAGAGCATTAAAATTCAATCGGGTTTTCTTCCTTGCAGACTGTTCGAGTAGTTATCATGCAAAAATCCGCTCATATGGAGTTACAATAAGACCTACGTCCCGTCGGCGGAGATGCATTATTAATTGAAAGTGGCGACGTTATCCAGTTCGAACTTTCGCAGTTTATTGCCTCAATCTCTCGGTGGCGACAATGCCTTGGAAATTGAAGTAAAATTTTTCAATACAGACTTGCAACGGGTTTGGTGGGAATCCGCCCACACTGGTGTCAGACAATGGATAAGAATGAATTATTACATGCAAAGATATCGCGGGGAGAGGGGATTGCGCAACTATTGTACGGTTTACAGGTCATGAATATTTATGAGAAATAAATCCTAAGTGTCATTACTTCGTGAAGGAGAGAAAATTATCGTTGAATAAATCTCAATGGGATGATTTACAGCGGAGGAAATGTCATGCTTCCTTATTGTTTTCATGGGTGATATTTTGATGCGAGTGATGTTATTTTGTCCGGGGGTAATTAAATGCTTGAAAAGTTAGTATGCTCCTAGTTACACACCAGACTGTAGAAAAGCAAGTGTAACCTTGTTGTTTCTGCAGTAAGAAAAGCCAAAAAGAAATATTATGCTCGTCAGTTTCGGGCCAATATGCAGCCTGCGAAATTATGGCACAAAATTCGTGACACCTTTTCAATCAGGATGCAGAAAGAGACTTAGATGCACAACGGCTCTACTTAAGATAACTGGCAACATTTAGACTTCATTAGATGATCGATGCGGTGTTATTGTGTAAGAAATTGTTTTCTTTGTTGGGTTTTGACGAGTATGCCGTGAAATTAATTTATAATTATTTGTCTTGTCGTGGTCAAATTGTACCTAATTTCTGATGTTGGTGATGTTCCCAGTGGTGTTCCTCGATGTTCTTTATTAGGACCATTCTTGTTTTCTATGTTTTTAAATGACATAGCACTGTGTTTTAAGTTCAGTAAATCTCATATGTATGCAGATTGCAGATGATGCACAAGTAAGTATATCTTTTATTTAATCTGACCGAAATTAATAACTTAATAGAAAACATCAATGACGACCTTGATGCAATAAGCTAATGGGCGATATAAAATTAACTAACCCTAAACCCCAAAAAATCGCAATGCTTGCTAGTGTCTAGACGAATGCTGGATGCTTTGGTCTTATCCCAGGTAAAAATAAACGGAGTGTTGATTCCATACGTGAGTTCGGTGAAAAACCTGATTATAAGTTTTGATGGGTTGCGTGATTTATTGGTATAGAGTACTACGCTTGTTATCTTCTCTTACATTTTCCGGTTTTAATATTTTTTATATTTAGTTTTTAAATTTGTCTTACCTAACCCATTCCTGAAAAGTAAACAAAACCGTCCAGAAAGATAGTGTGCAATTTTACGAATGTTGCAAGCTCTCGTCCGTTTGTCAATCGGCGGAATAACCGTGGGGTTGCGCTCCGCCTAAGCAATTTTTAAAAGATTTTTGCTTGGGTATTTCATAAGTTATTTTAATCCTGGTATAAATCAATTCGGTGAGACGAAGTCGTGCGGTGTGTTCTCTCGTCCATTGCTGCAGCTAGAGCGATAGACCGTGCGTGCAACCGTGAACGGCTCGAATTGCTTCACTAGACTAAAACAATTATCTGTTTGTTTTCAGAGATTAAAATTTTTATGAACTATTAAATTGTAAAAGTGGAGATTGCCGCGTTTGTTTTTATATCCGTGAAATATTGGCCATTGTTTGTCCACCTGGTATGCACCTGCGTGCACAAACTACTTTGTGTGTAATGAAATGACTACCTGGGTGGCAGTAGTATGAAAAATTTAATCTGTAGGACGATATTACATCGCATATCTAGCTGTGCAGCATACGCTAATTCAATTTTCAACTCAGATTCAATTTTTGTTTTAAACCACTTAGCAGATTGCAGACATTTATAATTTAGGTAAACTGACTTCGTTTCGCCTTTTTGTACAATTCCCAACAGTAGTCTATCCCCTTACCCCGCTGGGATGCGAGTGAGTCTGCAAAAGAAAGGAGTCGTTGCTAGTATGTACATTTACCCAACGATGCTTCTGTTATTTTTTGTGTTTGCATTTTCTTACGTGTATTGTTTGTGGGAAGGAAAAGCTAGCGCTTTTTTTTTGTGTGCATGTGCACGCCGAGGAAATTCATTCCATTTCTGTAGGGTCGGGAACTGAGATTTCCGCACACTGAACTAATAATAATCATTGCAGTGCTCAAATGATTTTAACCTCCTGCAACCCATGCAAATTAAGGGAAAACATGCAGCTGAACTTTATTTTTTCCTCTTGCCTTCATTTAAACAAAAGTTCTTGAAACGCTTATGCTTATGGACTCTTTGCACTTTCAGTCTTGGTTTGATTATTTAAGCGGAGATTCTTATGGAGGAGAACATTAACAATTTAAAAAGTTTTCGGTGTAGCAATATTTTATTTGATTAAATGAGGTATAAACGAAAAATAGATAACTGGAAGATTTTGGCATTTAAATATTAGATACATTTAAGTTGTAGTAGTTGTAGTTGTGTCATGTATAGAAAGGATTTGTTATGCAATAATAGAAAATGTTCAGAGTTGCTTTCTTTGATTATGAGTTATGCCCCTGAAAGACCCCTTCGCTGAAGAGTGAAGAAGGCTACTATTTGATGCTTCTCGTTGAATCAACTACGATTGTCAGGAAGTGATTACTGAATGCATTATTATATTTAACTATTTCGATAATTTCGTTGACTTCTCTTTATGCAGACAAATGAAATCTTAAATCATATACTTTGAAAATATTACAACAACAATATTATTAATAACAAATTCAAAGGAATTACACCGATTGGTGTAATAAGAATATCTTATAGGCAAATTTTCTACTATGCGGAGAGCACTTCTCGCCCCTCTTAAGGAATTTTGGATCAGACCACACGAATTTTTAAAATTGGACATCGCATTTAAAATCAACGATCCCAAAAACCCACATGTTCAAAATTTCACCAAAATGTTGAAAGCTTTTGATTCCGAAAATCCCTAGTAATTAAATTTCAACAACATTTAATAGTATATAGGCTATGCTGCCCTAATTAACAGTCTTTCAATATGAACGCTCGACATTTTTTAGGTTATAGCGATCATGTCGTTAAAGCAACATCTGTCAAATTTATTGTAAATTGTTCAGCAGTGTGTGGCAAATCATCATGGATTCTTATAAAATGAATTTTATACATAAGTACGTAGAGAGAGGGTCAATGATGTGAAGCGTTGAGTTTCGCTTCAATTCCAGAAATAAAACGAATAAATTTTTGTGTGATTCAATATTAGGCACAATGACCTCAGGGTGCCGGATGTAAATTTAACGGCAATTAATTTTTGTAAAAAATTAGCGGTCTGGAATCCTCCCTTCTCTTGCGTCCCGCCAACGAAACACTTTTTAATTTATTAAATGCGAGGGAAAAACTTTGTCCATTTGCTCATGGCCTGCAGATATCCCTACAATTAAAAAAGCCGCAAGGATTCCCGCATAACTTTGCCCGATTATCCACCCGTTAAAGATGGGGCGAACCAAAGTGGCGAGAGCCCCACTGGAGCTTAATCCCCGCTAATATATTTCAACACGTTCCGGGCTCGGCGCCGACGTATGTATTTGATGGAGATAAGGACGCAAAGTGGCGCAAAATAAAAAATTATGGAAGTTAGATGGCCCCGGGACATTTCAGGCATTACAAATGATCCCGGCTACAAGCGAGAAGTGTAAAGTGCGCTTAATGAACGCAAAGCTTAATTATCCCATGTTGAGTGGGATTTATTTCCGCCCTTGCTTTAATTTGATGGTTTAATACCCTCCTTGTAGGCCTAACGCGCCACAGAAAATGCTGAAGACTACCGCTGGATTAAAGGAAGTGCTCTAGGCCGTGTACTAACAATAGCGACCGTGGCCGGGAACGGGATGTGCCACGTAATGAAATTCCGCGATATTCTCAAATGGCCGTATAAGTCATCTGGGGATGCAGAAATGTGGAAAATTAATATAAAACGTGTAACAATCACGCGCAGCAGATCCCTCCCAGAGATCATAAAATTTCTTTCCGGTTAGGGGCGGCTGAGTGCCATGGGGTAGTTCCCTCCCAGAGAAATTAAATTGAAATTAAATTTATTCCAAGGCTGGAATCATTGCGGTGGACCACGCTATTTAGAGCAAAGCGGCGTGGATTAATTAAGAATTATTACTAGTGCCCTGTTTGAAGACCCGCCATTCACAATTTTAATGGCAACAGATGTAATTGTGATTGTATGACACTCAAATCAAGCTTTCTCTATTATGGTTTTAATGATAAATTTCTTTAGTCATTATTTAGTTTTTTTTGGCAGGATTTGGAAACTAGACAGGCATCCAACGCAGATATGTATTCTTGAAGAACTTTAGATTTTGAAAAAGCTCGGCATATCCAATTTACATTTGTTTTCATTTTTATAAAGTTCGGATGTATGTAGCACATATTTGTATTACATTGTATTGTAGTACAAATCTGTAAATTAAATTTTATGAAGGTAAATTGTCGATTGATTTATATTTTCCGATTAGCTGCTAAACAAAGCTTCTGTTGCGTTCTTTTTAGAAGTACCTATACCTATTGCTCTTTTTTTTTAATGTGATATATTATTTCAGATTATATTAACTCTTTGCTGAAAATATTATTCATCAAATTTCCAAATTCCGATTTCATAGCAATCATTAGGATCACAATTGGTTTTTCGCATATATCTCGTTTTGAGTAACTCGGAAAAATAAATGGTTCGGTTAAAAATTGGCGCCTTTCAATTTTGGCCGGATTTTGATCCGCCAGGCGGACGTTTTGTGGACGAACAATTTCGTCCGTTAGTTCAAAATTTGTCAGTTAATCGCTCGGCTGGCTATGTAACATTGGTGCCAGAGTGTGGGGTTTAATGCTCTTGAAAACAGAGCAACCCACTATTTAGTTATTGGAGTGAAAAATGGTTGATGACGCGAATCGTTTGCTGCCATTTCCAAGCAGGCCATTATCATTCTTGCGGAAGGATTTTTGCCACTACCAACCAAGGCACAGCAAGCAGGCTTCAGTCAACCCGCCTAGTTCATCAGCCAGTCGGTAATGACATCTCATCCTTTGCCGACACACTCCAACCACACCGTCGCAACTGAACCCGAAAGCGCAAACACCGCCACCCATCAGCATCGCCACATACTCCTTCTATCAACAGCAACTCATCCCTGGATGTCGTCCTTTATCGTTCGCTGAGCATCTCACCTTGTTCACGAAAATGTAACCTTCATCTTTCTGCCGATAGCAGACGCAAATATTCCCGCAACAGGTTCCGGTTAAGACGAAGATGATCGCTACATATGTGTCTATGGTGCCTTTGGCACCAAAAACTTCTATGCCATAAAAGACAACATGTCCAAATGTCTGGTCGGTTTATCTCAGTCGGAGCTTCAAGCTTTTACGTTTTCTGTACAAATTCGTCAGCTAGCTGCGCGACTGGCGAAATTTGTAAGAATATAAAAAAAACAAATCAGTCGAATTGCGAACGTCCTCCTTTTTTGGAGTCGGTTAAACATTATCGAAATTGGAGGGATAGTTGCTTTTCTAAATCATTATTTTCCATTTTCCAGGAGATTATTGATTTATCCATTTAATTGCAGTACGACATAAAAACTCAAATTGAGAAGATACCAAGCAAATCGGGTATAGGTAATAATATAAAATAATAGATCCACAATGCTGGTTCATCCTCTTGGGTAATAATTATTGTTAAATCACTTTAAAAAGGGTACTCAAATGGTGTCGAATTTAAAGGTACAGAAAAATGTTTCCCCCATAGGAGATCCTTGGTGTTTACATGTCACGTAATCCTTGTCACTTCCGGAAATTAATTGGAAGCTACAGGAGCAGCAAAAAGGGTAAAGAGGCTTTAGCAAAGTTTATTAAAAGATTTTTCTTGCCTTTCGTATCTTTTCAAAATTTCTCCAAGGCAACCAAATTAGCATTTGATTTCGCTCAGCGTTCTTTAGTGGACGAAACCCGGGCAAACTTGGGTCAGGATTTTTTAAAGACAACCCTAGCCCAACTCTTTCATACCCCTTTTTTTGTAAAATAAAATAGACAGCCCGTAGGAGAGACAGTCGTCGCTTACACAAACTGGCGTAGACTTAATTAAGAATAAAGTGGATTAGGATTTTATTAAAAAGCAAATTCGCAATGAAGGGGTGCTTTTAAAATAGCAAGCGCTCACTCTAAACCTTTTAAAATTTTTGTCCTAAAACCGAATTATGGACTTTCTAATCGGCCTTTTTTAGGTAATGAGTTTAACACGCCCTTAGAATTTGAAGTCAGCTCCCAAACCAGTAGGGTCTGTGCCGAACAATGCAAGGAAATGCCTCAAAACTTTTTGCAATTATCTGTTCCAGTCCGCCACTCTCCTGAATATTTCATACTGTGCCTTAACACAATTTCATTCCCGAAAAATGATCAACAAAACTGGGAGAGATGTTTGCACAGTCGAAGGGGTCGTGCAACCAACCTATAGACAATTTTACCAGCCACACAGCTTTAAGCTGCTGGGAAACGAGCATTTGCTCTGTTTTGGCCAACTTCCGCCTGACCTGAATAAATAAAATTTCTTTTCACGGGCACAAAGCCATGTACCTCACTGGAGAATTTAAATCAGATTTGAAAAAAGGAGAAATTCTAGAATTCTTGTTACACTGGATAAAATTCATGAGGAAAATGTGAAAAAATGTTTGCTTTCGGAAAATGCCTTAATGGATTGAGGAACTTACCTATCTGTAACACTATGGCGGAAGGTTTCATTTTCTGGAGACTGTTTTGATATATATTGGCCATGAACCTTGTGTGCCATTTACTTCTGATTCATGAAAATTCACTGCGTCTTATCTCGGTTTTATATAAAAATAAAGTAATCCGCAAACTGGCAGTCGAGCTTACCAACATTTAGAAGACCTTTTCAGTCTCTCTTAGGAGAAGCTCCGCTCAAAGCTGCTAATAAAAAGCATTTAAATAAGGTACCTACGTGGAAATCTAAGTATCTTGCAATAATAAAAAATATGCCTAAAAATAAAATATACAACATATTTACGCAGACTGAAATTTGACAGGCCCGTATAGTAAAGTTTTAGAATTTCTGGAATCGGTTTTAAACATTTTGATGACTTTATAGCAGAAACATGTGGTGAACTTCAGGTTTATTCTAATTTCCTTTCACCAGATCATATTTGAAATAGAAAGAAATAGGGGCGTTTGAAGGAAAAGGTACTTCGCCATCTTCGGTTTAGAATAACGTCACATAATTTATCATATTTTATCATGAAACCGTTTCATTTGATACCCATAGCAAGGGGGTTGTGAAGAAAGACGTAATCCGCCATCTTGGGGCGTCCGCCATATTGGATTTAAAATGGCATTGAATATACGATTTTGCACCGGACCTTTGGACGTGTGCAAAGTTTCAACCCATTGATGCCGATGACGGGAACTGGCTCAAAATTGACTTGCAAGATTTGTACCGAATAGACAGACAAGAAAGCGAGTTAATAGAAACAAGGGGCGTACGACAATAATATTTTAAAAATGTTTTTAGAGTTCTCTAGTCATTGTGGAAGATAAACAAGTGTTTTTCACCTTGAATATTATCTTGCTCCCACCAAGCGTTTAAGTATTATTGGAATTAATCTTCTAAAGTCAAACAAGTACCTAAACGTCATGTCCTTAAAAAATTTTTATATCAAATCTTTTTCTGAGTTTCAAGTTTTCCAAAGTCATAATTAAAATCAAACTTCATTTCAGTAAGTTCATCTGATTTTTCAAATAATGAAGTCAAAAAGCACAAATGATAAATTCCTGCGAAACATAAAAGTCTTTCATTTCTCTTCAAATTGCAAAACTTTTCTTTGTTACGTACACTTTATTACGATACTTGTAGCTCCCTTCCTATTGCTCTTTGTCTTTCTTTTTTTTTATAGGGAAAGGTTAGTGCAGAACCTTTTTACTTGTATTCGCTGCGATTCATTATTTATGGATATATCTTTTTGCTATTTATCCCAAACTGTCCGGATTTCCTGTAGTAATTTCGTAATGAGAATTGTGCATCAATTTAATTAAATTTACGGAGCTTTTTATGTATGCAGTTTCTGCTTAAGATAGTTTAAAACCAGTAACCGATCTTATCTCATGCGTCACAAAATCACAGTTTGTTAAAATCTTCAATCCGTTCCTGCCTCCTGCGTTTATATTCTTCATCACAAGAGGGTACCCTCCAGTGCCGTTTCCATAGAATCGTTCCCCCTTAGAAGAGCCAAATTCCATTGTATGTAGCCATGGCAGAGGAAACAAAGTTGATGAAAGGTGCAACAGCAATTTAGCCCCAATCAAGCACGAATGCGAGCTTCATCCAATTTTCAGAGCATGCTCCAGATAAATGAAACTTTATTGCAGAATAATTTCTCAGGGCATTTTATCGCATCACAGGGTGCCGATTCGCACGTTGGATTTCATTTGTACAGCAGAGGGAAAGGCATAACAGTGCTTAAGCAATTGGGCTTTTAATTTTTAAAGTTTTGGCCGCCACACCAATGGAAGCCGAGCGCACTTCAGAATTAATTGCGCAAATATAAACGGTGAGCTCGTCTGCCGACTACCGCCCAATATCATCGGCCTTTTCGCGGTTCACAGAATTTTCCGAGCAGCTGAATATCCGAGATATCCTGTTTCATAAATTTAACATTTTTTTTGTTGCCGGGCGAATGCTTGGTTGGCTTTGTAGCAGGAAGTCATGGCTACTCTTTTCGTCAGGGAATTCAATTAAAAGTAAATTGCGAAATGGCGTAAAGTACGCGACGGGGATGAGGGCGCGAAAGTCGAAATGGAATATTTCTCCTTGTGAGTAATGAACAAATTAATAAATAATTATTGCACCGGAAATTGTTCTTCTGTCCAGTCCAGGCACTCTGGTTTAACAGCGTCCCGAGAGTGTAATAACTGTCTTTGCGCCACTTATGCTTTGAAAGCGTTTTGCTTTCGCTTAAGACAAAGCCCTTATAGCGCTTAAGCTTATCCCGACTAAATGTCCCTCATTTCGCGGAAGACATTTTTAGCCTACGGCCAACTCAAGCTGTTAAAAAGGCTCGTTGCAGCCCCTTCAGAAGTACACAAAGGCGTCGTGAAGGACTGCTAGCCCAATTTCTCGTATTTTTCCATCCAGGTCCAAGACCCAGTGTAGCTTTCTCAAGGAGCCACTAGTGCTACTAGTGCTGCTCTAGAACGAGTGTAGCTACGTACAATCTTCCTTATTAAGTTTCTTCTGAGGCGAGATAGTCAGTCAACAGTATATCTCTTTTACCACTTGAAATTGGAAAGTGTGCAAAGTGCCTACGGACAGTGGTGGAAATTTAGCGAAATGGTGAACTAGATAAGCGGTGACGCAGATTAAATGGTATGAATAGCCGTTGAGATTTATGCACCAGCCACCATTCAGTCTTCTAAGCAGTAGTCCTGCCGGATTAAATTACGGCGCATAATTTATACACAATGCCAGACACAAGGCTTCCACGGTTGCATAACGAGCGTGGAGGGCTTTTGGGCCCAGGATGGGACTTGATGTTTTCGGTGAGAGTTACTCAGTTTCACATGTTTCTGAAATCAGATAGATTTAATGAGCCGTGCCACTATATGCTGATGCCATGAAATTCACTTGTGAACGGGAATGCATTGCAATTATTTTAGGGCGCCTGTTTGGGATTTGGAGTTTGCTCATGTCGTCGGCTCAGTTGTAAATTATCTTATAATTTTCCTGTAATCATTAGGAGTAAAATTCAATCAAATGGAGAATGGCTCCCTTCCGTAGCCTCCCGCAATTGTGAATATTGCGTCGATTAGATACATATGCTGAGGCATGTCCAGCTCATACATATGTATCTAATTTTCCTATATATATGTATGTAATTCCATCTCCATTCCATACTCAATGCAGAGTTTCAACAATCGACATCTGTATGGTCAAATAACTTGAATAATGCCTGGCCATGCTTCGATATTCCTAGATAAGTTAAGTTAACCTTATTTGTTAGAATTTGGAAGGAAATTAAAAATTTCTTGAATACCAATTTTTGCCTTAAATAATAAGTATGATGCGATATTGGAACAATTTTGTCCGGTGAGCGGCTCCGCCCAAAAGAAGTGTGTTTAGTAGTTTTGTACAATCCCCATACAGCTGTCGGTTGGAAATGTTTACATACTTTAAAGACTATAGAAGGCACAATATATTGACAATTTGATTAACTAACATGCATAACAGCTGTTAGCTGGAGTTGTTTACATTCCCGCTAATGACGAAAAATTGGCAAATAGCTTAAAATTAAAGTTTGTGTTAAAAAACTTTATTTTAAAAGTTAAAACCCTAATTCAAAGAGTACTTTACCGAGGGAGTATATCTCTTATTAAAAACACTTCCGGTGTACCGCAGAGCAGCCTTTTGGGTCTATTGATTTTCATCATTCACATCAATGATTTATTTATATTCACACTCGAAAATTCTTAGTTACACTGGCCAGCCTTGGATTGGAATCATAACAATACAATCAACACAAATAAATTTTAACACAATTTTTTTTAATTTTCAGTTATATACGTGCGAATTGTCGTGTGTTGCATAAAACATTATTACCCCGTAGAATTAGCATATGGATGTGCAAGTAAGCCTATATATGCAATAAAAGTCAGAATAGATCCCCCAACGGCTAACCATTGAAATACTCATCATCGTTTACACAGCACGTAAATTCGTTAAAGCGGCTTAAAATCAAATGTTTCCTTTCTCAGGCTTTGCAGAATTAAATTTCATTGTTGCGAGAAATAAAAGTAACATACAAGAGCCTTTTGAGGGGGACATAAATATTTTTAAGTATTTTTGCAAAATATCAAGAAAGACTTGCTTCTGAATAAGTGCTATTCTTGGATTATCCACGCCCACACTCTGCTTGGTGAAAGATATTTTGGCAGCGATAAAAATGCAAAGTACGCTCCAATATACGGTAAAGAGGCTGTTATCAGGAATCATTACTTTCTACAGGCGATTTATGTAGTGGTTGAAAGAAGGATTTCATTCTGCGAAAGAGGCTGTAGAAGAAAATAACTCTCTACAAAATTGCTAAAGCACGTAACTTATCTTAATTTATAACAACATAATTGAGTTGATTCTCTATTGCTAGCGTGGGTTCCTTAAAACCCCTACTGTGACTTAATCAAGAAGTTGGTAAATGGTTCTGTTGTGTTAAACGCTGGGCAGCGCTTGACCTTAAAAACGACTAATAGTTTCCAAATTAAAATTGCCCTCTTCGTTTCTTTGGTGTATGACGCTTACTTAATTTGGCAATTAATCGAACCTGACATGAAATCAATCAACTCCTGGATACAAAAGTAGGCAATATAAAAAAAAGGCAAAAAAAAAGACAAAGATCAAAGTACCTACTTCTGAATTTTAAGTATCTTGTATAGGTCTGTAGAGTCCTGGAAAAACCAAGTCATCGTCACCCCACTTTTGTGCATTTGAAAATTAGGATTTTTTCAGGTTTTCGCCTATAACTCCGTTCCAGTGCATTTAAGCGTAAAACAAATTCAATGCAATTTTGTAGAAAACAAAATTTTGAACAAATTTAAGTTTATATGTTTTTTTCTACGATCTATAGGAAGGGAGTTACGGAGAGGTCCGATATCAGCCACAGTTTCATCATAAAATGTTCGAAAATCACATCGCATATTTTTTGCATGTGTTGGATCTATTAATAATTTATCTTTGTTCATTTTCACATTCAGTAGGAACCACAGTCACCCTTACGTGAAATTGTATTTTCAATTTAAAGTGTCAGGATTTCATGGTGCAGTACAATATCCAAAGTACTTTGTAGCTACAATTTCATAAGAAATAAATTTAGAAAAGGTCAGAATCCATTTTGCTATTTCATACGTGAAAATGACATTTAATTATAATCCCCGTGTGTAGTTTAGTCTGCTAGAAACTTTCAGTATGGAAAGGGTGGCTCGTGCACCAAAGATATTTTGTTTGAATTCTTTATAAAAGTTAATCTAAACAGAGAGCAACAGAATGACATAATGTTCAAATACAGTTGACAGTCTCAGAGTACCTTTAGGTTTATCTATTAAAATGTTCTTCCAGGAAGATACTCGTGCGACACATGCATATTTGAATATGTATTATTACGGTATCATTTTTCTTTCTAGTTTACTTTGCTACTTCATCATCTGTTTAAAATCCCTTCCTGTAATAAATAATACTGCAACGCACACTACTACTACTTTTTCACTTTTAAAGTTCCAGTAAAATGAAAGCACTCAGGCAAAGCAATTTGTTTGCATTCCTTCGTCCGTAGAATATTTTTAGAAATTTGTAATACTCCGGGGGGCCCGATAGCTCAGACGGTAGAGCGCTGGATTAACAATCCACGGGCCGTGGGTTCGATTCCCACGCAAGCCACCTCCAACTTGGTAAAAAGCTGTGGGAGGTGCTGTTCCCAGCAAGCGATTAGATGGCAGTCCCATCAACTGGGATAGCCACTGCGAGCTAATCACTCGGCATGGCGAAAAAGAAACGATTTAAAGATACTGAAGCAGAGCCTCGGCTTTGTGGAAGCCCTATGCTCCCAAAGGGAGTAGTAAGGAAAAAAAATACTCCGGGAGGCGACTGCATAAATAGTTGCCTATAAGCATACAGGCTAGGAAATGTCGCAAACAAAACTTTAACGTGATTTTCCGCAGGGGTGCACTAACGAACCTATTCCGCGAAAAGTTCCCATTTCGAGTGGACAGCATAGAGGCTGACAGTTTCATTAAAATGAAAGCTTACTTATCCCTCTATCGAAATATCGAGGGGTGTGTGATCGAAATGAATTTTTTTGTAATTCAACGGTTTTTCGTCTCTTATTGATATTGTGTGAGATTTTGGCATCGCAAAATGATTTCGGTCAAATGCGTTTGGAGTAAACCATTTTTCTTTTTTAAGGGTTCCGTGATAGTGAGGGGTAAATTGTCCTTACAAATTATAACGGAAGATCCTCGTGTTGCTCAAAAAGTTTTTATTTGTGTATTATTAACGTAAGTTTGCCGAAATACATAAATTCCGTTCAACTATCAGTTATGAAAATGATATTGCTTTAATAGCACAGCTACCCGAAAAAAGTCACCTTCACTATTTTACGAAGCCAAACCGCTTTCCAAATGATGGCATGCTCAAGAACCGATGGTATCCCTTAACACTGCACCCTTTTAAAAATGAAGTTGAGACGTCATCGGAAATCCGGGCAATAAATTTTGGCAAATGGAAATCATTAATTTCTGGAGCGAAGCCGAAGTGTACCATGGAGACCTGCCACCACCGACCCTTTTCCCAATTACGTGCTCGATTAACAAATTTGTCCAGTTGAAGTTGGCGAAATGTGCACAACTCAGTGGACCTTGGCGGAATAAATCAAACTAGCAGAAAAATGGGCGGGAATCTATCATTGATTTTCCTTATTTTCCCTGGCGTTCCCAACTTGTGGGCGACGGAGCCGAATGGTATCGCTGTGAAGCGCTAAGTCTGAAAAATGTTTTAATGCTACAAATCATTTCTTCGATTTCGCACACCTGAGGTGACTGCACGGCCCGAAATGGGCCTAGTCGAAGGGTAAATTATAGGCCGATTCGGATTTGATGGCCTCAATGGGTTCCTTCAAAAAATCCCGCTGTACTGACAGCGGTGGTGAATTTATTTTTAAGAGGACGTTCGAGCTCCTGAAGCTGAGGGTGCTTATGCAGCAATAGCAAAATCGATTGCTTGAAGGCATGAGGCACCTTCGTTATTATCAACAGCGTCAGCAGAAGCAACGTTCGAGTCAGATTGGGGCTGAAAGTGTTTGCTTGGAAAGTAACAGTTACGTAGGGAGAAATTTTAAGCTAGAAAGCTGTTTTGTTGCTTCGTGCAGTTGTATTGGATTGGTATGGATGCTATTAATACTGAATTTCAAGTGGTTTTCGTAGTTGGTTTAGGTGATGTGCACTATTGGACCGTGCACTCAATTTTGAACCAGTTCTCATTATCGGAATAGGTTAAAACTTTGCACACGTCTAATGGTCCGGTGACAACGCAATACCATTTTAAATCCAATATGGTGGACGCCCCAAGTTGGCGGCTTACCTTTTCCTTCACAGGCTTTACTGAAAAGTAACAAATAAAATAATAATTACCTATTCAATTACCTACCTATTTGTGGCACTATATAAAAGCTTGTTGCGATGTGGGATGAAAACTCAACATACACAACACCATATCGCAACAAGCTGATTTTTAAAATAGAATCAAAATTCATCTTTCTTTTCACGCCTATAATTGAGCCATGACACTCTCTCTGGGCTAATTTTCAAATTCTTAGTTGAATAGTTTCAGAGAAAATGGCCTGTGACAGACGGACAGATGCGACCCTTTCTTATACGGAACACTAATTGTAAGAAGAGCATGCAAATCGGAACAGTGGTTCTCGAGTTATGAGGCAACTAACGGACAGACACGCAGAGAGACGTTCATTTTATATTAAAAATAAAAATAAAAGTTATTGCTTTAATCATTTGTAATTGTTCAAAACTTTAATTACTGATGTTCCATATTCCAAAAAAATGAATTCTCATGTAGTGTTCAATTAACCACACGGAGCTACTGAAGTAAAGACCGCTTATTCAAATGTTAATTAATTACTCAGTAAATAAATATTTTAATTAAGACTGCCCTGGTCCCCAAGGCTGTTGTTCATTTCGCAGATGATAAATTATCCGAAAATTGTCCAGTAAATTAAGATTAATATTTTTGGACGTCCTGCGTACATCACTGTCGTAATATTAATACCCTTTAATCAACGTTCTACCGGTATTGTTTTAATTAAATTGCGTGTCAGCAATGATTAAATAAAGTGACATTAAGGATTGTGTTAAGCTTGAAGTTCTTTTATTCTTTCGAATTTATTATGGCAGGTGGAAAGCCCTAATGCATAAATTTATCAAGTAGATGGAGTCCACAAAATTTTTCCAAAGCGCTAATAGTAATAACACGACCATAATTTGTTGCTGTTATTATGAACAGAAACCTTTCCTAAATTTTCGAGCCCCTGTTATTTTATTTACCTCTTTCGCATTAATTACTGGAAAACCCTTCTGAACCTGAATAATGTTAACTCATTATGGCATCAGCTTGCACAAATTCCAATTCGAACCATTCCAAAATAAGAACAACCCATTACCCTCAACTTCGATTTTGTGCTTTCTCCCTCCTGAATGTTTTATGAACCCTCAATGTTTTATTTAACAGATACCGAACCCTTAACAGTCCCAAGGCGATATTTGTATCAGCTCTTGAGTTTTGTTGACAACCTTCCCGATGAACGGATTTCACTCAGTAATCAACTTTAGCCCCGAAATAAAGAAACTGATGCAATTCAAGGTGAGGCGAGCATTCAGAGTTTGTTTTTCTTTTGTTGTTTTTTTTTCTTGGGAAATGAAGAAAATCAGGAAATCCAACAGAGAGATACATGTGTTCATGAGACTGTGAATGTAAAAGCTATTATAGAAAAAGCTTTTGAAAATTAATTCGATTTATTTCTTGGGTTTCTAACTTTCTTTAGGAGTTGACACCTTCTCCGAATGGGAAACAATTTGTTGCCCACCACAATCCATTAGTGTGCACGATTTAACGAAGTTACGTTTCCACATCATCATTGTACGTCCCCCGCCTTGTACGGCCTTTGCCATTCTAAATCAAATATAAAAAGTATAATTTAATAATTGAATCACCATTTTGGAACCTCCGCATAAATTCTCAAATTAGATATCTTTCCTTATTACGCTTCATAAAAAAAATGATTAGTCCAATATATGTATGTACACACATACAGTAAATCAAAATAGTCTAGTCACTATATATGTACAATTTTTTTTATGCAAGAAAAGAATGAAATTATGCTGCGTCGGCGATATTTTGAGGAATTGTTTGTTATGTCTAGCATGTCTAGTTTTATCTATAAACGTTTGCAGTACACCAACTTAAAAATATAAAATCAATCTAAGAGCTGATCGACTATTTTTAATAAAAGCATAGCAAAAAAATGCATACAGCAATACAATAACACTGTTTACTTTAATGCAAAGAAGTGTAAATTTCATCGAAGGAAAATGATTTGATCGTTACCGCAATGAATATTATATTCGATATTGTGCGAGGGGGGGGCGATTTTAATTTATTAATGCTGGGTATTTTTTTTATACATGGGGTTAATTTTATTTTGACCTTTTCCGCTTCTGAAAACGCTCCGGTCATACTTAAGAGTTGTAACAGATATATACAATCTGAAAGGCTTCTGACTGTTAAAAAACTCTCATTTTCATATGTTGGATTCGAACCCGGGACTTCTGGAATTGTAGTCGAAGAGCCCTTCTAACGTTTCATTCCTCCAAGAAATGGCACTACTATTTGTCGAAAAAAAAAATTAGTGTCGTTTTCTTCGTGACAGTACTAATTTTATTGTGTTGAAAGTTCGGAAATATGTTTGCACATATAATTGCAGAGTGTACATACGTTGAAGCGCTACTCAAATCGAAACACATGCAAGACTGGTAATTTAATTTAATAAATGTATCGCTCCCTTCATTTCTTCCTTGAAACGACTTTAATTAATTTTCTTTAGAAGTTTTCAGTAAATGTTTAATTTCAGAAGTTGCATTGAGTCACGAAGGAAGGAGCTGAGGAGTGGCGAACGACGATGAAACTTCAAAAGGTAAAACTCCAGCATGGAATGCAATATCCAGAGTCTGTTTCTTCGGGTTAAAAAAAGAAACTTGAAAAGTACATTTGCCTTTTGTATATTGTATGATGGCACTTTTTCAATTTACCCGGTTCTAGTGGCGAAGGGTAACGACTCGAAAAGCAAGTGGTTCTATTGCAAAATTTATAAGGGAGTTGCGCCGAATAAGTAGGTGTGAGAAAACGTTTTTTTGTATTTAAAAATAAGGTGGCTGAAGGTTCTGCGTATTCTGAATAAACTGCTGAAATGCTTTGTGAGAATTAATTACACCCATCTCCAGAGCATAAGTATATACACGTGCGAATAAGGACAATTGGATGTGAAGGTGTAGCCGATTTATCAAAGGTCACAGCAACACCATACGTAACAACTCCACTCGGTGGGGTTTAAAAAATGCTTGGAGCTACAGAACACGAGACCACTTAAGTGCCTTTTGAAATTGAATAGCTACTAATGGTGAGAAAGCGGGGCTGCCCAAAAATATAATAAGGCCCACAGCAATTCATTAGCAAGTCTATTAAGGGAGAAGCTTCGTCGTGTCCGCGACAACCACTGCCGCTGTCGTCGTCTCCTGGAGACGCATCTTTATCGGGCTGTTTAAGCGCAATAACGACGCCGACAGCAGGTGGAATCGTACAAATGGAAGTAATCGGATGCTGACAGCCACGCAAGATAACACCGGGGGCAACTCTCGGCTACACTGTTCTTTAAGGCTTTTCCTGCTTTATTCTTTTGTGCCGTGTTCTGCATAGGAGTAAATTTCCGGTAGGCACTCTTGAAATCGTTGTGGCCCCTTAATTGGTTCTCAGCTGGTGCGGTAATAAACTTGAAAATGTTAGATAAACGATTTTTATCAACTGGAGACATAAACGTAATGATTTCTTGCAGTCTGTAGTTATGCAATTTAGCGCGATTTTCAAAATATTACAAGTCTGCGAAGTAACATTTCAGAAAAATTCTTTACTTTTTAAATATGTTTATGTTTAAATGAGACATCTATCTATAGTCTATATCTCTTTATATTTATAAATGGGGAAGGCCTTTCACCTTGCTAACTTATTTCTCTCAAACTACTGGATGGATTCAAATGGGGTTTTCAGTGTTGTATTACTTGGTGCTTCGGCAACGTGTTAGGCAATATGTAGGTTTGTAATTGTAGGATTTCAAAATGGTGGATGCAATATGACGAAAATGTTCTATTTCAACGGATTGAAACGATTGATTTTATTTTGGGGTTAGTCGATCTCGGCTAAAATTAAATACGTCAGATCCAATAAATATGGCGATCACAAATTCTCAACTTGAACTGATTTCGTGTAATTGAATATTTAGGGGTTTTTGGGGACGCTGCTGGTACGTGTTTCCGAAATAATAACTTGCCTTTTTTCAGAGCTGGGCGTAGCGCACTAAATTTTTATTGCATTAGTTACTTCATTAGCACTACGGAACTTAGTGTTAGTTAAAATGCTGTTTCCACCAAACGATTAGTGATAGTGAAAATTGTTTTCATTATCACGAAATTATTTAGTGGTAGTGCAGAATCTATTTCATTATCACTAATTCATTAGAGGTAGTGTCTTAGACTTTACACTCATTATCACGAATCGGAATCGATTTTCGGAGTTTTTTTTATTTTGCCTGAATTAATAAACAAACCTGTCCAAACTTAAATAACAATGAGAAATAAATTTGTGATGAGAAATGTGTAATTATTTTATTTCGCTCCGAGC
Organism: Neoitamus cyanurus; assembly: GCA_947538895.1. Lineage (NCBI taxonomy): Eukaryota > Metazoa > Arthropoda > Insecta > Diptera > Asilidae > Neoitamus > Neoitamus cyanurus. The sequence goes on from OX384543.1 coordinate 39,125,189, forward strand.
AGACGTAGGTATACGCAGAAAAAAGGGTTTTGGAGGGCTTTGTATGAAAACAGACGAATATTCATGTTGTCAAACGCACTCTGCCAGTTCCAGTCCGTGTCCGATCCCAGTTTTAGGATAGACTGAGGTCTAAATATGGCACCCTTTATATATTGTGGAACAAGGCTACTCACAGCTTTTTCCTCGGGCCGCATAATAATTAATGCACTAAAAATTTAATGCACTACGCCCTAACATACTGATATCGCCTTCCTATACAATATCCGCTACCATCACTCTTCCCCAACACCTCGACCTCCTGTTCAGTCCTTAAAATCCTATAATCGCATTTCAGTTCAGACTACCGAGCAGCGCAAATATGTATGTTTCTAAAGAATTCATAAATCGCTTCCAAAAATTCCTTATTCAATTCAATTCAATAAGAACAATATAGCAACGGCGCGCGGGTAACCACGCTATCCATTCCGCAGGTCACAACAGATTCTCTTACAAGCAGGAAGGAGTTTTCATCATTAAAAAGAAGAGCGGGTTGGGAGTGAGTCGTATTATAACGACCCGCCCGTCATCCATACAATATTTTTCATTAAAGAAGATGAGTGTTCTTCCTCTAAATGTTCTTGGCCCGAACGAACAAATATTTACATACATATGTTTAACGAGTCGAACTGGCCCTTTTCAGATACACGTCGGAAAGAAGTATTTTTCTCCTTTCATAAAATAATTTAATACTTTTGTTAGTTCAATCAAAAACTCTTTGGGGACAAGAAATTTTGTCCATGTGGAGCTTTACAAATAAATAATTCTCATGTGACACAAATGAGATATGCATGTACACATGTGTACAGGATATTCCGTAAATAGTGGATAACCTGAAAACCTGTGATAGGGAAGCCTACTAGCTAACACTTAAGCACTATATAGCCTCATTAAAATTTTGATGGTTTTCGAGTTTATTAATTTTTTTTTTCGAAAATGCCTACGTTAAAAGAACTCTGACCAAAATAATCTTTTTCTCAAATTCTGTCCAATAACATAATGAATTAAATTACATTTTTTTATTTAAACCCGCGCAATATGAGGGAAGATAGGTCCCAGCACCAATCACAACTCTGTGGACTGGAATCCTAAAAAACACCACCTACGTATTTAGGGAATTGAAAAGGGTGCGAAATAAAATGAAAAAAGCATTTTTACTAAATTGGTCCAACAAAAAAAAAAAAGGAACAAAAAGGTGACTCACTGGAGATAGGGAATATTGCTTGAATTGCGCGCCTTCTATCATGATTCAAGCCCACCACCTTTTATCAAGTTGCTTTTGAGTCGGGCATACCCTGCTCGATTTATCTCTTCATCTGCAGTATTTTTTTGGTAGAACCATGATGCGTGACTCATCTTTCACATCAAAATTACCTTTCGAACGAGCGTTTAGTATTGTCGCTGCGGTCTGTGTTTCCTGAGTTATTTTCAATTGACGCCATTTATCGGGAAAAACGCCACGAACTTTTTCCCACACCAAATATACCCCATTTTTAGTGTCCTGAAGTCGCATATAATCTCGTGCCTGCGTCGCGAGATATTCAAGGTCAAACGTCACAAAAATCGGTTTTTCGCAATTATTTTGTTTCCTATTCGAAATACGTCATTTAAGGTGATTATGAAATTTGTAGATCATAAAATTATCTTCAATTTTTATTCCACGCATTTTTTCGTATCATTAACCGTTCTTGAAGTATAGCGAGAGTGGCGAACGCGTATCCGTTGAGTTATGCCTCCGATGGTTCGATTTTTTTGCCCCCAAGTGCGTTTTAAATTTTTATTTAATTCTTGTTATTTCTATTTTCAAAAGTTGGATGGTCTATTTTGTACGTGTAGATAAAGAAATAAATATTAAAAATAATGATGATTGTTTAGGCGAACTGAGAACTACTGGAAGTTTAATTTAATTCATATGACGATATAGCACTTTTTAAACTAAACCTATTACACGAAAAGGTTTCATGTCAGGTTTTTATTTAAAGACCCCTTTTTCCAGTGGACTTCGTTTTATCAACTAATTGGTGATGTTGTCGGTCCCAGCAATATTTGCCAAAGAAACATAAGTCACCAAAACGAATGGCATTCTTGCGTGAAATGTAATGCCTCTGCAGTGCTATCCATCAAGAGGCGAGATGGCATACTAAAATAAAAATTCTTTCCGCACCTCGACTCCCCACCCCTTCCTAGATTAGAAGATTCAATTTAAATTTATACGAGGAACACGTCCCGAGTTCGCCTTGTTCATAACATCATCTTCATAGCATATAAATGGATCCATTTCTACTCCAATAAAAGCCGCAACCCGAAGTCGTGTAATATCCTTGTAGACATCCATCGGGTTATTTGGGGTAACAAGGAGCTGTGTCTTGCGAGCCCCGTTGTACGTACGTAGTACCAGGAGCTCGTGGCCATCCATCAACTCGAGACAGAGGCGAAAAGCGCCACGACAAGGTAGTAAAGTGCCTACGATACTAATTTTTGGCTCCTCAGCATTCTTGGGTGGTAATTTGCAGATCTCAAGGAACCAAATAATAACCAGCGTCTCCCTTTGATTTGCTTATTCGAGCTTTTGTGATGCTCGCCCCCTGGGGTTAGCCGATGTTCCTCTTTCAAGCGTATAAATATTTGTATCGAGTCGTGGAATTCCTCGGCGGTGGTCGACAGTTAGAATCCCAAGAAAAGATTAATTCGCCTTCCAGCAGCTCGAGAGTCGCTATATTTTCTTCGATTTTCGCATTGCTCTGGCGTTATTGAATACTTCGGATCTTTCTGAGATTTTGGGGAGCGCTTGTTACAGCAGTCCCTGTTCTGGATATGTTCCTGACAGCGGGAATTGGTGGCTGTTGCCAGGGATTGCGGCCGAAGGAGAAGGAAGGGTGCATTCCGGCTCTCTGAGGGAATTCTTTCGAAGACATCGTCGTTGTCGGATTCCCTTTGATATTTGCGTATTACTTGAATAGCGTCTTGGTGCTTCTTTCTTATTAAACGAACCTTCCCGATTCGATTTTCCCTCTTGAGCGTACACACGCCGAGTTGAGTGCTCCCTTTGAATAGGCACACACCCAGTTTTGCTGTAGAAATTTTACGACTGAATGGAACCATTTGTCGCTTACCTAAATCGATTGATCTTCAATATTGAGTCAGTGTACATTATTGCGGGTTTATCTCTCCTTTATGGGCATGGCGAGGGTAAAAACGCAGCTTAAATAAATATTTACTGAAAGGATGTGTTTACATTCTGGCTCACGCGGATTTTCTCTTTAGGGTGCTTATTACGTGGCAATGATTGAACCAGTTGTTGAAAATGATTTCCCCCCTACCCAAAGGCAACAACCTTTGAAGGTGGAGCCCGTCTCGCGTTGGTAGTTCAGCGTTTTTTTTTGCATGCGTCGATGGCAAATATTTTCACAAATTAAAACAAAGCCCCCGGCTACTCCCATGGAATTCTAAAAAAAACAGGACGTAGTTAGGGGTGTGTGTTCAGTCTCTGGGACAAATACACTTCATCATTCAGATTCTCATGGATCTGGCCAATAAACATTCTTTTTGATACATTTCTCTTGAGGATTTTCGCTTGCACGTTTTTTGCTCAAGTGGGAGTTAAAAATAGATTCGGTGAAATATAGTCTCATCTTTGATAACATTTGAGAAACGTCGAGGACATAATAGAGATCAAGGCCGTTGGGAAAAGTAAATTACATATTTTTATGAGATTCTTTTTCAATATTTTTCCAATGATTAGACCCGCAATATTTTTCCATTGGTTAAACCTGCAATTACGTTCGCTTCGGTGGAGTGATAGTGTGTACTGCTATGGCAACAACATTAATTACTTGAGGTCTTCCACCATTCACCGTCCTTCACTCCTTGGATGGAAGTGTCAGCATCATCCCGCACACATGTATAAGTTAATAAAATCTTTCAAAGATTTGCTTAAAAAAAATTTACTTTATTGCTCTAAGGTCGGGATACAACTAAATTTACAAAATATGTTTTCCTAAAGCTAGATTACTCGAACGGTGGCAAAGATGTCAGGTCAGCATAGGTTGCGCCGTATTCAGGTCGACGGCGCGTGTGTCATCCGATCTGTGCTCACGTTGTTGCGCAGGTGAAATAGCGCAAGGTGGCGATCACGTTGGGCGGCGGCGGTGGCGTTGTCCAGCTCTGCGAATTTGCTTGTCTGGGGGGCAATGTTGTGTTGCCGTGGGAAAGTCTGGAATTTTGTGATTCTGATGATCGTTGCGTTCTGCGGATTCTTGGTTTTGATGTTTCTATGCTGCGCGTCCTTAACTCTTCCCCCTTTAAGCTCGTACGTCCTCGTATGACCTTTAGAAATATGGGATGTTGTAGATGCTTTTGTGGTGTTCCTGAGTCCTTGGGGTGTATTTTTCTTGTAGGTTTGCCTGATCTGGAATTTGTGCTGGGAGAATTGCGATGCTGGTTTTTGGTGAATTTCTTATCTTCTGCAGGATCGTGGTAACCATTATCATGGTAAAAACTATGGTTGTGAGTGCGTAATTTACGTATGTGTGGATCTCTTTTTCTTTCTTCATGAGGCGAATTTGTTTGGTGTTATTTATGTGGATCTCCTTCATCAGTTCTAGGGATAGTATTTCTTCCAGCTGGGTTGTTCCAAGGGCAGCTTGCAGGAGGGGTGGTAGCGCGTGAATGTTGGCTATTTCTTCCGCTGTGTATCGCTGATTGTTTATGATGACTGTGGTATTTTTGAATTTTATGAGAAATGTTCCTTGCAGGTCACGAGATGTGTTGTCGAATTCTATTGGCCCTTCGAAGTTATTTAGTAGGATGATGCCGACATCTATTTCCTCGATCGGGGGGATGTGATGGCTGTTGGTAACGTTGCATATTGCCTGTTCGCTCTTAAGTAGATTAGGAATACAATGATTTTGGCTTAAATCTATGACATTGTTTCTCTTACAGATTGATAGTTTGTCCAGTTTTTTACAATTTTGTGTTACCCCGTAAATTATTTCGTTTGATTTTAAAATATTATCGTATTCAATTTTGTTAATGATATTGTTGGGTTGCTTAATTGGTTTCAACATAATTCTCTGGAAAATAATGGGTTCTGTTTTTGGAATGTTTACAATGTACGCTAAGCGTGTCTGGTTTTGGGCTATTTTTACATCGGCGAATTTTAGCGCATCTTCGACATTACTGTAGGGGATATTGTCTTTATCTATATTGTCTAGCAGTAGTTTAACTTCGGTTTTTGATAGAATATTGGAACTGATTGTATTTGACTTTGCTAATTCTATTGCGTAAATTGTATTGATAATTTCTTCTTTTACTAATTTAAGTTTGTATTGGAGACCTAAGACTAGCTCGATTTCAAAGGATTTGTCTTTTCTGATCATGTTTATTATTTCATTCGTTACGTTAGTTAATGTGTTAATTCTATCGTTGTGGGCCTTGTTAATGACTACCTGGTTGTTATTGTTAAGTACAATATCTTCGATTTTGTCTGACATTATTATGTAATCATCGTGGTCGGGATTTCCCGCTATCCACTTCCATGCCGAACCAATGAAATTGAGGGATCTTTTTTGCTTTTGTATTTTAAGGTTACTGATTAAATTTTGCACTTGGGATAATTCTTGCTCTAGGAATGGAAGGAAAGGGTTACCTTTGGGGACGTTCTTCCTAAGTATCGTCGAGGTCTCCGAGTGGAAGGTTTGGTAGGGCTCTATGTCGATGATGTGGATGAGTTTTAGGTTGCCATCTTGGATCCTAGCTGTTCCGGTGTCGAGTGCAATTATCTGAGAGTTCGTGTAATCCAGGATTTGGACGTCTGCGTTGGTGATAGTGATCAGGAATCTGTAAAATCAGTTACGAATGTTATTTTTATGTATTTTCCTGCCCGACTCTGTCAGGACTGTTGTAGGTCTGTTTTCTTTCACAATTTCTCGGATGTACCTAGTTGTGAGTTTGGAGCCTAAGCGTTTGTTTTGTTTAACCAGAATTTCTTGACCTATCTCATAATCCTTGGCCGGTTGCCTTTTCTTATTATGGAATTTGAGATCTTTTTCTTGTTTCCGTGTTAATTTTTCCGCGTTTCCCAGCCTAGAGATTTCGTATTGTTCAGGGGTAGTCGTTATAGCTCTTCCGTAGAATAAGTCGATGGGCTTCCTTTTTGTGGTGGAGTGGATACTGCAATTGTATTCGTACACCGAACGTTCTAGTAATTCTTCGAACGAGCGGTGAATGCCGTCGGTCTTTAGGCATCTCATAATTTCTGAGAGAGTTGAATGGAATCTCTCTACTTGCCCATTCGTTTCGCTGTGGTACGAGGGCGTCTTGAATATTTTGATCTTTAGTTGATCTTCCATCATGAATACAATTGAAGCTGAATTCAAGGACTTCTCGTTGTCGATGACGACGTGTTCTGGTACGCCGTAAAAAAACAGAATGTCTCGAAGCGGTCTCCTGACGTCCTCTGTTGCTCTGGATTTTAATATCCTTGCCTGCGCAAGTTTTGTAAATTTATCTATGGCAGTTAGTACAAGATGTTTCTCTGTTGAGTAAATATCTATGTGTAGGATTTGTCCGGAATATTGGGGGATCGGAGTGGCTTTTAGGTCGGGGATGTTGGGATGTCGGTCATACTTATTCTCCTTGCATGTTGCGCACTGCTTCACAATTTGCTTGATTTTCGAGTTCATTTTAGGGAAGTAGTACTTCGCAATGATCTGCAGCTGATTCTCTTGTGCGTTTCTGTGGGCCCGTTTGTGGTGTTCGATGATGATGTTCTCTTGTTCTGATTCGTTCTCCACGTCTTCCACTTCGATTCGGGTGAACCGGATTCGGTAGTTACTAAAGTATAGTGGGTATATTTGCTGAATCATTCCCATTACGGGCTCTGTTGTTCTTAGGCCGTTAATAACGTTGGGATTCAGGTATCGTTTAAAAATTCCAGTTAAATTTTCTCGTGTGTAGGTCATTTCGGTAAAGATGTGTCTAAAATGACTGGGGAAGGGTTTCTTGAGTCGGTAGGTGGAAGTTGGGCCAATTTGGAGTACAAGTTGATTTTTGAAGACGTTAAGGGGGGTTTCTACTAATGGAATAAGGTTGTGGGAGGAACTGTCATCGCTGTGCTGGGTCGTCGTTACTGAATTTATCATACATACTTGCGGTGGCCTGGAGAGTGCGTCGGCCTTTTTTGCTACTACCCAAACTGGGGCGTTGTACGGTGATCGCGACGGTCTGATTATTCCGTCGTTTAGTAGTTTCGCGATCTCCTTCTCCACGACGGGCTTTAGTGCCATGGGGTACGGGTAAGATTTCGAATATACCGGGTCGTTGCTGTTGGTGCGGATTTCTCCCTTCACCACAGTGAAGTATGTCAATTTTCCGTCGGGTTCGGAAAATAGATTAGGGTATTTGTTCAGAATACGGTATAATTTCGTCTTTTGGTTCTCGGTTAGGTGAGGTGTCCTTACGTCAATGTTGTTCACGGATTGGGAGAGGTATTGTTTGATGGGTATTTTAAGTTTATTGAATAACGTCATGTAGCTGCCGGCGGTGTAAATGACGGCGTTTAATTCCTTTAAGCTATCGTTTCCGATTATACCGTTAAATGATTTTAATGTCGGTAGCACGAAGAATTTTAAACTAGAGTTTCCAGGGCCGAATAAATTTAACATGACATGGTGTGTAATTTCCACGTTGCCTCCCACTGAGTTGGCTGAGAACGTTTTTTCGTTTCGTATAGGGTTTTTGCAGCAGTTTGGTTGGATGTAATTCTTGTTGCTACCTGTGTCTACCAGGAATTTTAATGTGTTGCCGCCCTTCGTCCTGTACTCGAAATACGGGAGCGAAGAGCTCGTTAATCTAAAAAATGTATATCTTGTAGTTCTTGCGATGGTTCGGGGTTGTCTGGTTCGAGCAGTTCTGGCTCTGTGTATTGGCTTGGATTAACGTAATTTTCGTCGCCGGTATTGATGTAGTCGATCAGAGACTGGTCGTAGTTTCCGTCTTCCAGATTAATGTTCTCATTGTATCTGGTGTGATCGTCTTCGGGGGTTAAGGCTGTCGTGTGAAAAGTCCTTTGAAGCTTGTTTGGGTTGAAGTCAGGATTGGGGCCACTTGGCCTCTTAAAATTTAACTGGGGTCTGTTCTGATAGTCCGCAACGTTTGACCGAATGGAACGATCTACGTCCATCGGTTCAACTCTGGGTGGCGGTCTTGGAGGAGCTTGTTGGGGCTGGTTGGTTCGCGAATTCTGGGTCTGTACTGGGTTGGTGGAATTATAATAATTCCGGAAAGGTGGCTTGTCTGCGTTTGGGTTTGGTGGGTTTGGACGTGGGGGATACCGAGGCTCTGGATAGTACTGGGGTTTCGGTGCGTAGAATGGGTTAAATTGGTTAGCGTGATTTTGTTTTGGTGGTATGGGGGGTCGAGACAAGTGCTCGAACTTCCGTGCGGCTCCACTACTGTGGTTTGCTTGATGGGTACGGTAGCTCATGTTTTCGAGCTTTAGGCAGAGGTGGAGTGCCTGTGGTAAGTCTGCAGGTTCTTTTGTTCCCAGGAGTCTGGGGAGATCTCCTTTCAGGCCTCTTATAAATGTGTCCAGCGCTTTGTCCCTAAAGGACTTGGCGAACATGTTCGCCGTCTCTTGGCTCATTTCCATGCTGCTAATCTTGTTAAGTATCAATGACAGGTGGTGGTACACTGTCTGATAGAATCCTTGGATGGTGTTGTTTCCTTGTACCAGGCAAGTCATCTGGTATTCCAGGGTGCTAACGTCCCTCTTATCTGCGTAATGCAGCGTCAAACAGCGGGAGATTCGTTCCCAGTTTAGTGGTGTGTTGTAACTTTCTAGCACAGTGTCGGCTTGTCCAATAATCTTGTTCCGCACGACATGGAGTATACCATAGTACTTAGGGGATCCTCGCAATGATTCGTAGATTTTGAGAATCCTGTCGACGCTCTTTTTCCAGGAGCTGAATTCTCCTGGTTGCCCTGAGAATTCTCTTAGGCTTCGCACCACGTCTGGTATTTTATCCATGTCCGTTAGATTTTCTCGTCGACTCTCGTCGATTGTTTGGTCGCCTTCGTTGTCTAAATTGGAATTGGGATTTAGGATTGAATTTATGATTCGGGGACATTGTTCGGCAATGGCTTGGGACACGATTTGTGTCACTCGGTTCAGAAGTGTCGCGGGATCCATAACTGCCGGTGCAGCTGGACCTGGGGCCTCTTGTAGGCCTGGAATGAGTCTGGGTGGACGTATTAGGTTTTCTTCCCTAGACATTTGGCTACGATTTTAAAACCTTAGGTGCTATTCGATTTCTCGCTTGGAAATTGTTTGATTATTTCTATATGGCTTTGATATTTCCTTTAAATTTACTTCCTTATCACTTAGAAAATTCAATCAAATAAAAATTTATCACTTAAAAAATTCAATCAAATAGAAATTTATCACTTAATTTATTTATGGTTAATTCTTGGGTTGAGATTCCCTTTATTTACTCGATATATCTTCTTCTCACAAAACTTATTTATACTTATTTCTTCAACTCCGGGTTAAACTTTATTCTACACAGTTTACTTCCTAAATTTCACTTTTATTTTCCTTAGGTTTCTCTCAAAATTTAGATTTTCTCAATCGTCACGGGGATTTTTACTGAACTTGTTCACTTGCTTATTTTCTATTCGGTTTGTTTCTAGATCTTACTTTCCTAATTTCACTTTTTTCCTGTTATTTAGATTTGTCATAAAAATTCAATTTTCTCGCTATGCGGATTTTTTTCTTATAAGTACTCTCACTTAATTATTAAAACGGTGTTCTTACGCTACTAATACGGTGAGTTGCATCCTTCCGGGAAGCGGCTGCCAGTCCTTGCTGACTCCTTTTCGTCCAGAATGTTGCTGGTTACTCGGGGGCCTCTTTTCTTCCTCGGTGACCTGGCTTTGGGTGATGAGATCCTCTGGTGGGTTCGATCACTGGGCACCCGCGAACAATGTTGCTCCTGAAGATTACACAGAACTTCGGAAACTTTGCTTTAAGAGTCGCAACTGATTACACGGAACTTTTACGAACTCTAAGTATTATCGCGGGTCCCTGCTCGGGCGCCAGTTAATAAAATCTTTCAAAGATTTGCTTAAAAAAAATTTACTTTATTGCTCTAAGGTCGGGATACAACTAAATTTACAAAATATGTTTTCCTAAAGCTAGATTACTCGAACGGTGGCAAAGATGTCAGGTCAGCATAGGTTGCGCCGTATTCAGGTCGACGGCGCGTGTGTCATCCGATCTGTGCTCACGTTGTTGCGCAGGTGAAATAGCGCAAGGTGGCGATCACGTTGGGCGGCGGCGGTGGCGTTGTCCAGCTCTGCGAATTTGCTTGTCTGGGGGGCAATGTTGTGTTGCCGTGGGAAAGTCTGGAATTTTGTGATTCTGATGATCGTTGCGTTCTGCGGATTCTTGGTTTTGATGTTTCTATGCTGCGCGTCCTTAACTTATACGATATCTTGAATTCACAGCATGGATGATTTATGGAAGAATTGTGGGAAGCAATTGACTATTCAACAGATTTATTACAGTTTCCAAAAGGATAATCGGAATATTCTTATTGACATTACAAACATTTCGCATGGGGAAATCTGTATTTACTATAATCACGCTGCACGCAGTTATATTGCCCAGCATGTGCTAAGATTGTAAATAGCTTGTCCTAGTTATATTCTATTCTTGAGTAGTTTCATTTTGTACGACAGTTCCAATTTCCAAATACGTATGAAATTTTATTTTAACAAATTATATCCTATGTAGTTAAATTCAATGAAAACTCGCAAATCTAGGCCTTCAGATTGAAATTTTCGTGTCTCGTAGGTACTTCTGGCAGATATTAAAATTTTCACTCATGTGCTTCCGTGAATGCAAGCAGACGGAGGGAAATGTGAAGGAAACATTATCAACTCGAAATGAGCCTGTCAGTGCTGCAGTACATGAGCAACTTTCGAAAGTTCTTGCGACCCAACATTTGCAGGAAATTGTAATTTCCGGATCTTAAGAGGTTTTATGCCGAAGAATCCAATTATAGAATTTTCATTTCGTTTGCATATTCGCGCTACTTTCACAGCAAGGATGGATCCAGCAAATCGGAAGAACGACTAATTGCCCACGCTCATAAAACATACCTTTCATTCGCTGTCAGCAGCATTCAGAGGTAAAGGTGCATTGCTGCGGCTCCTCCAATTCAATAAAAGCGAGAAACTCTTTTTCTTTCGCTTGAATTGAATAACCTGCCTCGCCACGGTAAGTACGGAACCTTTGGCTTTTCCTTTTCTAGGGCGCTTTCCGGATCGTGCATTTTTCGCTGTTCTAAGGGTTTTCAGCAATATTTTACTTTTCACTTCACAATTAGTATACCTTCTCGCAGAGGAGAAGTGCTTCACTCGACAAGCACACTAATTACTGTCTTTTGGACTAAGGCTGCAAATTAAGCGGACTTACCCTAATTGTCTTCGCAAAGTTTATTCACCTGCGCTGGCCATAACTGGGAGCAATGGAAAAGTTTTATTGGCCTTTAAATTGTGAGTGTACAGGTGGGGCGCTAAATATTGGTCCAATAAAGACATGGAAGCAGAGATGGAGACAGTGTTGCAGAAAGTACATTTAGTCCGAAAAGTTTTGATAATATTTGCCTGCTTTTAGCACTTTGAAAGTTTAAAGTCCATTCTGGTGTTTCTGTGACGATTTAGAACCTCTAAACTTATCACTTCACGGATTCTTCTTGGAGATATATAATTTTTTAAGTAAAATAGAATTGGAAAGATTGGAATCCCTGGAGAAACTTAAAAATATCTTTTTATTTCAACACATATACCTAACTTAGTGGAACTTTGTGCCCCAAGAATAAGGTTGCTCTTATGAGTTTTCGATGACACAGAAAATTTAGATATTTCATAAGTGCAGATGTCAATAAATATATTGGCAGGTTTCATTTTGATATCTACGTCGCTATCTTTTAAAGTGAATACTTAGTTCGTTTTGGGAAACTCCGAGTTAGTTCTGCAAATCGTTGTACTGCAAATTCAATTTATTTGTATTTCAACTCACCAAATGTAATTTTCAATGACATGCGAACTTTGAGTTAAAACAACTCACTAATACGGGTTGCATTGAATTTACACTCATTGAGTCTTATACATAAAATTGAGCAATTAATTTTTTCTTCAATTTCTCAAGCATTTACTCACTCGCATACGCATAAAACTTGCTTAACTCATGAGTTAGTTCTCGCGTTCTGAGCAAGATCTCAATAGTATCTCAATAATAGCCATTGCTAGTTTATTTGAGTAATAGCTCAAACAATTCCGAGACAGTTATTTACTGATCTCAGTTCACTAGAAACAGCGAAGACAGCAAAACGTCTACCTGTAATAATTAATAAAATGCGGTAAAACTGCAAAAAGATGGGCTATGATTTTGAGCTCAATTTTTAGAGCAATTACTTAGAGTGGTACGCGAAAAAATTAGTTGATTCATGAGACAGGCCTCAATGCTTGAAACCAATATCAATAGCTGAGCTAGATCTGACAGGCAGAGTTTTATCAGTTTCGGTTCCTAGAAATATACATATAAAATTTCAACTTCCGTATGTTTGTGTCCGGAAAACTCGAAAAGTAGTCGATTGATTGAATTGAGATTTTTATTGAGTGTTTTTATATACCATTTATACCATTTTTCTGGAATTCAAGATGGGGATCTGATATCGCGGCGAATTTTTTAACTTCAAACTTTAACTTTATGAAAAAGGGCACTCGGAGATTTGCGGGGTCGTTGATTTTAAATCAGCTATCGAAATTATGAATTTAATGATGACGGCCAAATTTTACCATAGTAAATTAATTTTCATGAAATCGGGTTCTTAAGGTATCTGGTATCGAAATAACTGTGTTTCTCTAAGCTCATATGTTTATTTACGCGATAGCCAAACAAAGGTTTTTAAAATTTTTGTCCGGGCTAACCTCAGGAACGACTTTCCTCGGAAGGCAGAGTATTTTATCGGACACAATTTAGCCTACCGTTCAACCCTGGCAATATTTTGGATTCCCGCGGTAGAAATGAAAAAAAGGCCTCCACTCATTAAACCGATTCGTTTATTGTTTTAATTTACAAGTACGGAAAACCACGGTCAGGGCCGGTTAATTCAGTTATTAATAATATGTAGGAGTAAATATAGATGTAAAAGTTCACGACAAAAACTTTGATGTTTGTTTTTAAAACTTCACACATGGAAACACACATACGCGTTGAACCTATAACGTAACGTATCTGAACTGCATGTGTAAATTTCTGGAGTAAGGAAAGTCATGTGGATGTGATGAAAATCGTGAAATTCAATTTTTGATTGTAGTAACTTGAGCACATCTGTAAAGGCAAACGTCCGCAAACATTTATAATTCTAACCCAAACTTCAGTTTCGAGCCCAAGTCTAAGATTGAATTTCACCCTGCTCTGTATGCAATGAAAAGAACCCAAAGTCTGTCACCTGCAGAAAAAAAACAACAACGTTCTTTTTAAATTTATTTTCCGTTGTGATCAAATAAACGTTCAGCCAATATTTGTTGTTTCTATTTCCTCTCTCAGCAAATTCTATTGGTGACTCAGTTTCGAAGTGGTGGTGCCGTACTTACTCGGCTAAATGTTGGATTGGACAGGTCCGTTGATACGACAAGTTGGGACTCGTAAAAACGTTCCATTTATCATTGCGACGTAATGTTTGCAGGTTAGGTTTGGAAAGGAAATGTCATGCGCTTAATGTCACTCGGTTGGCAGTTATATAATCTTGTTTGGCATCCGTTGGCGGTATTACCTTCTGTCTCTCTGGCTCCTTCCTTTTTGCAGTGACGATCTAAGCCGGTCCATTAAGCTAGGGAATAAAAGTGCTCTGTACTAAAAATTAAAGAGGTGAAGAATGTCCCTATTGCTAAGAAAACATTCGCAGCTCGTTTGCTTCAAAACAAATCGCAAAAAGAATTAAAAAGCGAACGTTTGGGTACGGAGGTGGTCTTCTTGAATATAAAACAATTCGGCCGACACAATTCTGTCAGATAGTATCCCCGGGCAGGTGAATTCTCCCATCTGCAGATCTGAATAATTCAATGGATGCACCTTTCACGGCATGTCGTTGGCTACTTGTCGCATTATGTTCCAATAAACGTCATTTCCTTCAACTAAACATTAGATAGGGAATGCTGAAACTGGCCTGGGACGTGCTTTTTTAAACAATTCATTTTAAAAGCTTGCGCCGAGTGTCTCCCTAGCGTCTTTCCGAATTTATAAAGGAAGATTAGCTCCCGGCACATTGTAGTTTCTATCTTGAATATTCTCAGTTGCCCTGGCTGTTTCACTAACCTTCTACCTGTGGTTCTATTTAGCCATTTGGGAATAAAGTACCGAAGCATAAAGCCGGTGTACGTTAGAGCCATGAAAACCTCTTTATACGACTACTGGACTGACTGAACTCGTGAGAATCCACCGACGCGACCTCTCGGCAGACGGCCGAAATTTCAATTAAACTCAAATTAAAGTTTAGAATTCCTTGTGCCGTCTAATCCTACAGGTTTATTTTAATCGTCCCCCGCCACTGTGGAAAAGTGGAAAAGTAGTTGACGGCATTTTTTTACCTTCCATTTCATTGAGTTCCCGCGGGTAAACATTTGACCCAATCCGAAGGTGAAGGAACTTTTGCCTGAGAACCGTATCGCCGGGAATGCCATAAAGAAGGGGCAAAAAAAAATTACGGACTTCTCATAATGTCGAGGTTAAGTGCTGGTCCCAACATTTTTTCTCGAAAATATTTCCTTTTTATGTGCTGAGGGTTGAATAATGGCGCTGGGGTGGCCGCTTGAGGTGTGAATAAAATTCATTTGCGTTAATGTAGAGTGTCTTAAGAAGGATTCAGCTAATGGTGCTCTGTCAAAACAAGTATTACCGTATAATAAGTATATAATCCATAACCGGGGCGGCTGAGCAAGCAAAACCGGTGCGACCCGAGGTTGAGTAGGCGTAAGAGGTCTTGTTCTTGCTTACCTTGTACTGCGTGAAGACGAACGAAACCCTTTTATCTGATAATTACAGATATGAGAAACAATGGATCATAATTAACTCCGGCGATTGCTATACAAGGTGTAAAGCAAAGCAAAGCAGCAATCAGCGATAAAACCCTTAACTACAAAATTAAACTACCATTTGCTGCAGACATTGGGGGCAGTTTTTGTGGTGCTCTCCTTAATTGCCCCACACACCGGTAACCAACTAAAGAAACTTGCTAAACTCCTAATGAAATTTAGACGATTTAATTCTTCCGCCAACTTCACCTCAAAGGAGCTGTTCCACCTGTTCGAGTATGGGAAGCGGAAGAAGCCCTCCTTAATGCCATTGATTAGCAGCCTTTCAACGAAGGTAAGGTGGATACCACAGGTTGAACAGCAGAACACATACCAAATACAAAAGTGCATTTGATTTGCTGTATCTGCTGTAACTGTTACTTATTTGGAAGTGTGACTTTTTCTACTAATTAGTTCTGACGGGTTATATGGCTCCCCCAGCCACGTCACTAGTACCTTTGGTGTCGATTGCCAAGAATCTCAAAACGGAAAAGAAATAAAGAACCGGATGTTGTGCTTAGGAGGAACAAAAGTTATATGGGCCTACAAATCATGATCAGTATACTTCGTCTGAAAGTTTTCCAGTGGGGCACAACGGGAAATTTAATCCAAAGAGCCAAGACGGCAGATCACGTGCAGTTTTAGTCTTATGCGGAAATAACTTGTCCTACTATAATAGAAATCTCCTACCAAACAATTACGTCCGTACAGAAGTACTATCAATTGAAACTCGATTATCCGTAATTCGATTACCCGGAAATTCTATTAAACGGGATAAATTGCTTTTCTGACCATATTTTGTTCATTATTCATTATCCGGGCAAGGCTGTATTATCCGGCGTGAAAATTATCCTACTTTTCACCCTTCTATCTGGGAATTTCTCTGTTGGGAGTTTAGTAGAGCTAGTACGCCGAAACGCAGCAGCGACAGACTAAAGCATTTAAACCAGTTTAATTTGTTTAACTGCTCTTAATTTGTAATCTGTCAAGAACAGGCTTTAGAAAAATTGATTTAAAGCTGCTTTAGTTAAGAACGTTTTACTGGTTTAATAAGTCAAAGCCACCTAAGTTTCCTATTAATTATGGACTATCAAATCGCTCGTGCAGAATGTGCATCGTGGTACCTAGCGCCGTCCTGTTGGAACCACATGTCGTCGGTATCCATATCAAGTTTAGGCCACAAGAAGTTGCTTATCGTCGATCTGTAGCGCTCGCCGTTGACGGTTATGGCAATGCCAGCTTCGTTTTGAAAGAAGTACGCACCGATTATTCCGCCAGACTAAAATCCGCACCAAACCAGTGACTTTCTCGGGATGCATTTGGTGCTGGTATATCTCTTGTGGATTGGTATCGCCCCAAATCCGACAATTTAGTTGGTTCACATATCCATTCATTCAAAAATAGGCTTCGCCATGTAATAAAATTTAATGATTTGCACACGTTCTTGAACGCTATAACTTTCGACGTTAATTTGCCACACACTACTGAACAATTCACAACAAAATTTATAGATGGTATTTGGACAGACTTGGATTCGGACAGGCGAGGCCCTAAGAGACGAACATATGAAAAAATGTACATACATATATATAGAATATTTTCGAATATTTTGGGTCAAACAAATAACTCTAAAACAATGAGCGTAGGCAATGATTTTTTTCATTTTCTTTGTCATTTTGTAGCGAGCAAAGAAGTATATTATAATTTTGTCAGATAGGATCGAGGTCGAATATGGAAAAATTCACGTTCTAGCCGCAGTGAACCAATTTATCTAGTAATTTCTGTGATATAAATAGAAGCATTTTTAACTTGATTAATTTAATTGTGACGAAAGACTGACCTAAAAATATATGGACATCAATTTTGTTACAATTCTCGATTTTACAAAGCGTTTAAGATTGTTTTTTCGAAATACGTTCACCATTTAAAACGATGATTAATTAACCTCTCCATTTAAAATTAAAAATTAATGAATTTATTAACTGCCTGAGTAATCATCTCTTAATCATTTCGCCGAGCCTTAATTAAAACATCTGTTTAATTACCCATCCCCCGTCAGGAGCGTAAAATTCTCAGGGCTTTATCAATATTTGCCTCTGTCCTGCTAAATATTTAGATGCTCGTACTATCCATTGCATCAAAGATTATCCCCTTTGCGTTCTGCTCATAGTCTTGCGTTTGAGGAATGAATTTTCGGACCCTTTCATTTAACATTCTCTGCGGCTTTATTGGCAAGCTACTTTAATTAATTAATTTAAATTCACAGTGACTTTATTCAGGTTGCGATGCTTTGAACGTGATAATTTGAAGCGGTGGAGGCTAAGACATTTAAATGTTTCATCAAATGGAATTTTAAATGGTGCCTAATTGAAGTGTCAATGGGAATGTTAAGAATTAATGTTAAACTGGCAGTAGCAGACGATTTTTCGTCACAAGAATTTTATGAGATTACTACACAGAAAAGCGTTTTTGAGAATGTCCGATGTTTTCAGATAACAAATACGAGTAGGTACTAATGAGATTCTCAAATTAAATTTAAATTTTCGCGGTATGCAATTCACGTATTCGGGAGGAGGAATATTTGGCAAATCATTGATGGTATTTATAAAATTCTTATAATCAAAACCTTTAAGTTCCTACATGCGCACATTTAAGGAAATCTAATAAAAATTCCACAGTTCGTGTCCTGAGAAATTAGGCCCAATCACATCTTCGACTTTCTGATATGATACCTAAAGTTCGAGGAGTGTTCTAGGGTGAAAAAAATTTCAGAAAAAGACCTAAACAATCTGTGATCCGGCCCACAACCAAAATCCATTAAGAGATTTAAGGATAACAGAGAAACATTTTCGTTCATGGGAGCACTTTAAGTTTCTCCTCTATCTCTAGTTGTTATTCTTCGAAGTCCTCTCTCTTAAACTATTCCTCGCATCGAGCCTCTACAAATCTTTCTGTTTAGAAATGGACTCATTAACTTAATCTTCTAGGAGAAACTTTGTCAATTAGCATTTTTCTTTTGTTATTGCCGCCTTTAAATTTGATATTGAATCAGCGACTTTGAGTTTGAACATGTGTCGCATACTGTCTTACCAGATTTTAATGTGCTTAGCAGAAAAACAAATTTGCATAGGACCAAATCTCATGTGAACAAACTTCCTGAACTTTGAGCATTTGAAGCATAATACAGCCATTTACTATTCCTCAGGCGAAACAAGGTTCCCCCACCGTATTCCTAGAGATGCTTGAATTAGGGTGAAATGAATCCCACAGCCTGCCTAAATGCTTAATACACATCCGCCGCAAATAACATTACTTTAGTGTGTGCTTTAATTGCTCGTCACTATCCGACCGATTTGCCGGTTTAGCCCTTAATTAGGGAAAGAGCTTTTAAATTCCTTGCAGAGGCTTAACGGCCTATTCGTACGGCGGCGTAAAATTTAATTGAGCGATGTGTAAAGCCGGGCCTGATATGATGAATTAGTCAGGCTGCCAGCCACATTACAAACATAATTCATTCTAAGAACGCATGTAGCGAATAATTTATTAGAAACGAAATACATTTTAAATGAGCATTTGTGCACGTACAGACCCGGCGAATTTCGGTCCAAATGCCCCGGCAAAGTTTGCTCTGCGCTTATAGGGCGTGAATAATGCACAGACCGGAGACGGGGTTTGTTGTTTTTCATTAAAATTTTAATGGCATACCATTGTCGTTGGGTCCATTCGATTAATTTGTCTGGTGACTTTGGAGTGCTTTAGAACTCCCTCTAGCATAAGGACTCACTTGAACGGCGATTTGAGATGAGGTATCCCAAAGGGGATACCACCATCATCGAATTTCTGAATAAATTGCTCCAATTAAATCAATTACCCTTTCCGACCGGTCAACGGATGGATTTCGGAAACGTCTGCGGTCCCGCTCTAATGAAGATAAAATAATTTCGCCGCTCCATGATAAACGGTTTAAATCCATTCGCTCACTCTGCCCTAAATATAATTGAGGGATTTCTGTCCTGAGTCGTAAACAGGGAACATTGACATTTTAAAGGGTTCTCTTGACTCTTGTGCATTAGCGAGAGGGTACAGCAAGCAATTTGCACGCCGAAATAAAGTCGTAAAATAATCAGTAGATGTTAAAATGATAAGTTGAGATTTACAAACTGTTAAGCTGAACGAATTATGAAAAGGGGTGAAAAGGGGTTAGAACAAAACGAGTAAAACTTAGTGAATATTAATTTTTAGGATTCTTATCACGAAGAATTTAGAGTATACCTAGGTATACATGACACTTATGGACTTATTTAGAGTGTTACACTTCCCACCTCTAATGCAAAAGGATCCGAGAGAAGAACTAGTATCAGTTATCATCAAAGTCTCAAGAGTCAGCTGACAAGTCAAATGACAAATACACAAATAGAACTCTTTCCATCGTTCCGACTTTTGAAAATATAAGTGCGAAGTTGTACGATATGACCTGCTAGGCGTAAATGCAAAATATTTTAGTTATTGACAAAATCGTGTCAGACAACATCTATAGGAAAGGCTGCCGTTAAAAAGGCATTGATACCCAGACGGTAAACTGGATTGAAGCCATGTTAGGCTGCTGCAAGATTAAGGCTATGGTGAGTTGTCGTGGAAAATCTCCTGGGAATGTTGAAAAGCTCCAGATGTATATGGCAAGGTTACACGGATGATGTCATCATTATTCAGGGCAAAGAGGATCATGTGGTTTCACGCAGAGCCCAGAAAGTATTTATCCTTGTATAGAACTGGTGCTATGGCAGGAAGTGCAGCTAAAGGTAAACCCTGGCAAAACAATAATCATTCGATTCACCACGAAAAGGTAACACCCTGATGTCCCATATTCTGGATAGAACAACAACTGGATTTTCCATCAAGACGAAATATCTAGGTGTTACGCTAGATCAACGCCTGACCTAGCATACCCACCTAAACAAAACGGTGGAAAAAGTTACACGAGAATCGCCTGTATTGGAGTCTTGGGAGTCACGAGAACCTGTCCAACCGTAGCTTTAAAAGTGCTCCTGGACCTCCTACCGATTCATCTATACATACAGAAAGAAGTGGCTCGCAGCACCCTAAAACGTAAATTATCAAGCCGCAGCAACATCTAGGATCATATGAGACACACGCAGATTTTGGAGATGTTCTCTCAGAGGTGGAAAGGAACTAACACGTGCAGTGCACCCCGACCGCAAGTCCTCGAATGGTATATTGATGGTTCTAGAGATGTTACATTCCATTGGAACAGGCAGTCAGCCCGCAAGAAGACACGAAAGCCTCCATAGAGGTACTCCACTTGGTGTGCAAGTTACGCTACTTTTATCAATCAGTTTATCCCTCTTATTTGGGGCTCCCTATTTACACGATTTTGTTATTTATAAGGAACAACTATTAAATGCATTTACTAGCAGTAGAACTTATAGTACGAGATGGTGTTATTATCTGGAAAATGAATATTTCTGCTATTCGCCATAAAATGCATCCATAACATTCCGATACATCAAGGATATTATCAACCTCCAAAAGCAACAAAATAATGAGAGAATGAATTTCTCCCACTACTCCACCTGCTTTTGTTGGTACTCCTTCTTCAGATACTTTTCGAATGATCGCATTTCACGAGTATTTTTTACGATAGGAAGCATTACGGTCTCAATGAAAAATGTCGTTTCCATTCGCACTTTATTTCCTGCAAAGGCGCATAATAACAATAAAAGGCGGAGAGAATGAATCCCAATTTGAAATTTCGAAATAAATTATTGGCCCCCGCGAGAAATTGCTCCGCTTTGACTCACACGATTTTGAGATAAAAGTCAGAAGATAAATGCGAGCACCGAGACTGCTTCCGAAGGTTTATGATGCGAAACTCCACGATGTGGAATGTACAATGAACTGACCTTTAATAATATCGAATATTTATAAAATTGCGCCATTTCTTGTTCTGGCTGAGATAAAGACAAAAGCAATTTCGTAAGCTTTTTCATTTTTCCAAGGTACGATATGAGGGGCGATGCCAGCAAAGGCAATCAAACCGAGGGAGCCGGTATAATTTGATTTAAAAAATCATTTTTTAATTAATCCTAACGATCTACGTGCATGGCTTACCCTTGCGACCACTTTTAGAATTGATAGTGAAATTCAGCAGAAATGCACTGTGCAGCATTTTGGGTTTCCGTTTGCAGTGCAACAAAGCAAATCACCTAATTTACTAAATAAGCTAGAGAATCTTGCGGCTAGTAATAGTTTGTAGCAAATTAGCTCCCGAAACAAAGGCCGCGGTAGAAATCCAGTCGCCCGTGTCGCCCGGTCTCATCCCACTATCAAATTAATATTGTGCGAGATTAAGCATTTTGTTTAGTTCATCACAGGGAAGCCGGAGGGCTCTGGTAATCCTGCACGGAAAATGGACAAGGTTACATAGTGGTTCATTATCATAGAAATATCACGATAATGCCATCGACTCCATGAATACATATCGTGTCATTATCCATCCTTTCCACCCCTTTCAAAGTGCTATGTATGGCCGAGCGGGCTTCGTACATATTCATTGATTTCCTTATTATCGGATCTTCTTCCCAGGGACTCGAAGGCGAGTGCATGTCTGTGACAGGGGGGCAGGGAGGAAGTGGCTTGAATTACCAGCAAAACGAAGTCGGGGCGTTTCACTAACTCGGAAGCGATAAGTGGTCCATTGTTTACAGGAGCTCGGCTGCTTTTCTTGCTTTTGCAGCAATTTTCATCTTGGTGCGCTTTTGTTAGTCCTCTGCTGAGATAGCTAGCTCGGGAACCTATTCGCAGCATCTTAATTATGCAAGGAATTAGGGTGTCTGTACAAAGTTATTGTGCCCATGCCCCAAGCTAGCAATTAGTCATGCTTATTGGGGCACGATTACACCTAAAAAAATGGGGGCATTTTTTGCGGCGATCGCTAATTGATTTTGTAGTGAATAATTTTGCTACTTGGGAGGACAAAGCGACAAGACAATATTTGAATAATTGCACACTTCCACAGTGAGTACATAGGTTTCCGTAAAGGGAAGAATTCCTTTGCGTCTGTGAATTGAAAAAGTATAAGCTTGCGCAGCATGGCTTAGCAATAATAACCTTAAAAGAAGTGTGCTGTTGGGTATAGTCCAGTCAAATGGTTGAATTAAAAATGGGTGCTGAACATTTTGGGTATAGGCAGCGATTGTAAACTGTTGTCAATGGTGAGTATAAAGTTAAGTTTCCAGGATTGCAACTTCTCCCCCCATTGGTCCGCCATCTTTAAAATAAGGGTACGAACGGATTTGTTAGCGATATTTCGCTAACCGTTAGTTATATGAAACTGTTCAATAGAGGTTTTTTGTGGAGAATTAATTTCTCTACAGTTCTTATTTATAACTTTCTCACGTAGAATTAGTAATAAACAAGTTATAAGCCGAAAAGGCGAATATATTTCTCAAAAAATCGTTCAGGAGCTATAACTTTTATTTTATTAAATTAAAAAAAACAAACATTAGAGGTTGTTCCTAGAGCATCTGCGTACTATTAATTTAACTTGGTCATTTTTATATAACATTAGGTATACAAAGTGTTTTTTTGGAGGTATATAACAATGAAATAAAGCACATTGAAATCATGTTAATGGTCTTATTGCAAAAATAAATTTATGTCATTAGTAATTAAATATGAGTTCGGGCATATGAGCAGCTGGCTCGAATGAAGCTGTTGGAGTTGTATATCGGCAATAACGTGGCGAATGTTGACTTCAAAGTGGTCCAACGTCTGCGGATATCCTCACAGAAATAATCCTTAAGCGTGATATCACATGATCGTAGAGACCAATCCATGGCCCATTATGCGATATTATGCGCTCGTCAAAAGAAGTTTCACTTTTCACGCACGTGGAAACCACGCGCCTCTTTTTTCTCAAATTTTCTCCTTATACAGTGCTGTTTTGTTTGGTGAGGTGAGGTCTATCACTTCAGTCATTTCTGCAAGCGTTATAAAAAAACGCCCTGTATAGTACACTATTGAAAAGTTCCAAGTTCAAATTACTTGAAGGATTAAGTAACAAATCATCTCTCCAAAAATGTAAGAATTTTCATTGAAACCGCAATAACAAACATTGTAAATGACACTCAAAGAAATCGACTGTACCCGCAATTATCTGTTTGATCAATTCCGCAGAATGGATAATTTACTTTAATTGGTCGAATTTCTGCTTCCTCTCCAACTTCATCCAAAATCACTTGAAGACGAATTATCTTGAAATCATGTCAGGAAGCACGACTTCACTTGAACCATGCAAATAAATTTTGCAGTTATGATGAGCGAGTCACGTCGGTTTTGATTTTATTGAAAAACTCTAGACCCTTTTCAGCAGGTCGAGGAGTGGAAAATATTTGCCAAACAGAAGGTAAATCAAAAGGTAATAAAAATCGGAGGCGGCCACGTCGTTTCCTATCCGTGCCAGCTGTCGGTAATACAAAGGACGGTTTTCATCGAACCATCCGCTTCCCCTAACAACCGCCAACATTTCCCCCCGTCCACAAAAATCACGGGGCGACCGGGCAAATCTGAAAACCTAATGACTTCCTGATGGGCAGGCTTTTGTAATTCAAGAATGATTTTCTGGGACGCGTTTTAGGGTGGATACTTCGATTTGTTTAACAACTGATTGTTAAATCAACAAATTTGGGATAAAAATTGAGATGATGTGGCCATCAGTTTTGTTGAGTGCCTCACAAGGAATGCGAATAAAATCGAACATGGCCCCGTTGCTTCTCGGTGATTGGGTCTTCCGAGGACATCCTGCTTGTTCACAAGACATATCCTGTTTTTGATTATATTCATAGAAATTCAATAAGCGATTGCTTATTCTCGATGGGGGCACTTACTTGCGGACGTGATTGCTGGCCCTCTTGAATGATGTGAAAAAATTAAATACACAGCCCGCTTCCAGGTGAATTTAAAAATATTCTCCTATTTTCGCAATTCTTGCTGCTTTATTGATTTTCCTGCGAAGTTACAAACGCGAGGCTGCAAAGTAAATAAAATCGCACCGTGTGGAGCCTCCCAACCTCCCGATGGGCGCAGTACGGAAAATAAATATAAATAAACACAATTCGTTCGGAAAATATTAAAAAAAATAAACTCCGATTGGATCTATAAAACTATGTGAGCCTTTTTTGATTGACTTAACTGTCGGGGTTGGAGAGTCTCCACCCAGGTCACAGTTTCGCTTAATCGTACAGCTTTTCTGGCATTGCCCGCATTAATTTCAACAAAACAAATTGGAACTGGGGCAAGGCGAATCCGATTCCTCCATCCTTTCGCGGACTTGGTGCACTTATAGAAAAGGGGGAAAAGAAAGGGGTTAGAGGTTGTTTTGCGAAAATCGATACTATCTCGGAGCGAACCTGCATAAAAACCTCGGTACATATCAAAGATATATGCGCCTTTCATATTAAGCTCGTCCTGCCAGTACCGTGAGCTGATGGTTTAGATTTGAAAGACTAATATTATCCTAGCCGGGTACACTGCTCCGGCGGACCTGTAGAGTGTAGAGTAGATGCACACGCGGGTACCCTGTTATACCGTACCATATACAATTCATGACAGCAGACTGTGCAGCTGGAGCCGAGTATACTTCATGCAACAAGCTGCTTGTGGCGCACTTGAATTTCCAATTTTATCTTTGCGATGCATTCCCCCTGAATGGTGCCATTCTTTGTCCCATTTTAAGACAGCGGTGCTATTTTGTTTTTAAATTACGGTCAATTTTTCATGCCCATACAATACATACCCGTGCTCGTATTTAACTGAGTGCATGGTTAGCGCAAGTGGTGATTTACGATTAAAATGGAAGTGGGTAGCGGAGGTCCTTGCGTGGTGGCTTGATTTAATAAGCAGTTGGAAAGCTAGAAACCGTGACGGAATTCATCATGGCACTACATTACACATGTTATACGCATAATTGCGTTTAGCCCAGTAATATTAGACCTTGATTACGAAAAAGTTCAGACCATGCTGACTTTTTGTGGGGACCTTTATTATCATGTCGTGAAAAGAACCCTTATGCTGCAGCCTCTTATGACGGCAGCACAACTATTGTAAAGAATTCTGAAAATGAAGGGTTAGACCAAAATCCTGCAGCTTGGAACACACTTATTTTCCAAATGTTATAATCAGGGACCGGAAATAACTGTTATTTTTCAATTTTTAAAGTATAGTTTAGTAAGCTGAAGGAAGTTTTCATAGTAAAATAAAATAAAATACGTCAAAGTGTTTTGCATGATGTCCTCTTTCGGTTCCTGGCAAGCGCTGCAAAATTTAGCCTTTTTTAAAAAAAGGCGTGTTTTAACTGGTATTTCTCGCCAATTATAATTTAAAGCAAAATGTTGGTGTTTTGTCGGTCTTGACGGACGTTCAAGAACAGATCAGGTGATCCACTGGCGATATTGTAAAAAAAAGTCAAGTTGGCTTTATGTTTTTGCTAGAAAAATAATTATAAGCTTCTAAACTTATTATTACTGGCTCAAAAAAATAAAAGGCTGAGCTAGCTTCTTATTTGTGCCAAAAAAGAAAACTAAGCTCTTGAGTTTTTTCCTTTCAGCTTTTAATTATATTATTGGGCGGTAGTAACTTTTTTGATTAAAAATGTCGGAACTGGTACGGTCTCTGGTTATAATATTTATTCAGTTTCAAATGTAATAACTTAAAAACGTAACAACAACAATAATAATAACAAACTTGAACAAAAATATCAATGAAAAATTACTTCGTCTTTTTTATTCTGGAATAAAAGAAAAAGAAAAATGAGATTCGTTCCTCAGAAATGGTTATCGTGTAGCTTTAGGACGATTTGTACAGTATTTTATTTATTTATTGTATTTTCTCCTTAATTCTTTTTTCCATCACTGAATATTTGCCTTTTATTATACAAAATAGAAAAAAGAATTAATGAATTAATGGAAAACTGGAGTGGAAAAAACAATCGTAGAAAGTACATTGATCAAATGAATAAAAATAAAGAAGTAAATTAATAACTAGTAGCGAAATGAAACGAATTCAGAGATCAGAGATCAAATCCAGCTCATTACTTTTTCGAAATATCAAAATTTTAGAGCGATGAAACATGTTATTTCGCAAATCTTTCGTTGTTTATTAAAACCAATACATGGCGTTACTTTACTTCATAAAAACCCATAGATACATAACTAGCCTTCCAGACACAAATAGTTATGGTTTTGTAATATGATGAAGAGAGTCTTCGAAGTGTATGGAATTGATGCACTTGTGCAAATTGTCGATCAATTAGCAATCACTCCAGGGAATGGCGGTTAAATATTTTTGCGCGAATTTTTAAACGGGCGTACATGTGAAAAAAGGTGCACTTCTTTCCAAATTTCATTTGGGTGAAGGTAATTACTGGGAAAAAATGATTTGGAGAAATTTACTCAGTTCACGAAACCTCCATTAAAAATTCACAAAAATGAATGGCTGCAAGGCATAATGAAGTTTATATTTGCAGATATTTCAAAAATCGTTTTTTATCCCCCTGCATACGCATGAAGGGGGCTTGAAATAACAAGATGACCCTCAGCTGGCCGACATGAATTGGATAAATTTTAATGAGACTTTACTCATATTCCTGTGGAATCCACCGCTATATAATGATTAAAGAGGTCTAAAACTGCTGTTTGCATGTGGTGTACATACATCATGTAAAATATCGAGTTTTCATTTACTTCGCCAGAACAACTTTATGCTTTGCGCCCATACAGGCAATGGTCCGCGAGTTGTTTGTACTCTGCACTGTAATTTTATTCCTTGTGCTTTCGAAACGGTGGCGTATATTTTTAGTACCTGGACTGGACGAGTCGAGTATCTCCGAACTCATGGAATTATTCCAAAGGTTGCACACGGCTAGCTGCCCAGATAAGTTAACGAGAGCATGAGAGATTTAAAATGCTGAAAGGATTCACAAAATTTTTTCACAGCGTGCTGGGCTTGTTAATTAATTTTCGCTGGAGTGCAGGATGCTGTTGGTATATGAAAAGAATGCCGAATGGCTTCTAAAAGTCCTAAATAATGGGAGTTCTTGTGAAGCGCGCTTGAAAGGAGTCACACGAGATAACTCGCTGCTCAATGCTGGGAATGGAATTATACAAACATAACATGCATCTATGAATTAATGCCCCGGCTCTTACAGTTTGTTTCCGCAAAGGCGCAAACACACATGATGAAAGCACTTCGTGCTATTCAGATCTATGCCACAAAGCAAGGATCTTTTTGCGCTTTGACGATCCCTTAAACTCTGGGAAATCTTTTCAGTGGTGGTCTAGACTTTCTTCGAATGTGAAAACTTTTGTCGGAAGGGCATCCAAACTATGACAAAGTTTCCTGAAATCTCTGCTTTAATTAAAGGATTCACCAGGCCGCAGAGCTCCGCCTTGCATATCAGCTGGAGCTTCTCCAACCGCATGCATTCGAGGTTTGCTTCCGGTATGTGTGGGCTCGCATAAGCCCCCCTTGTTACAATAATGGGCGAATGTAAGCCACCGGAATAGTATCGACGCGGTGGCGGTGGGGCACTCCGCCAGTAACATATGTACATATTATTTTCGCGGCAAGCACATTGTCATTCATAACTTTGCGCATATTGTTCACAAAACCGTTGCCGACCCTCTGGAAAAGCAAGACGACAAACGTTGTTGTTGTGTTTATTCTTTCTTGTCGCCAAAATTCCCGCGAAGTTTATCACCGAAGAGACAGACCCGCGGGGGACCGGAGAGGGTTTAATTTAAAGCCCTTGAAGTCCTCCAAGAATTTATTATGGAAAAAATTCCATCGTATCAGGTATAACAAAGCACCAAAATTACCGGATTCCTTTGGTGTGGCGGGGTGGGCGATAAATTTAAGCATTTCCTAATTCACATCAACCTGGATGCCAGGCTCGAGTCATGTGTTACGGGATACGCACGGGTCACACGTGGAGAGTTGCTTCGGTAGCAATGAATTACTGCCTTAACGCACATGCCTTCAGCCAGGGTAATTTACGGCGACAGGAGGGGTCTTCAGTGTTTTTGGCTTCTTCCGGTGGAATGAGAATTAAAAGCCTTAACTGAGATTAAAGCCGACCTGATGGGTGCGACGAAGCTCCAACTTTATTAGCCCCCTTATTGCTGCCTTTTTATGGTGATGGCCCCATAATTAATACTCACTCAGTGCGTCTGGGCTTTCTTATAATTTATTGAAGCATTCCCGTGATTTTATACTACCCTTAGTTTGCGGTCCATAATTATAACATGCCAGCAATTTGGCTTCTAGCGATGTTGTGGATTAACGCAAAGGATGCAACTTTGTCCGATTTCAGGGACATTGTTTGGTGAAAATATGAAAGTTTTGCTCGCCTCCGGGTTATCATTTATCTGAAAGTAGTTCCACGGATAAAATCAACAACGTACGGAAAGCAGAGTTATCAAAGTTTCATCCTGGTAAGAGTGGGATGTATTACAAATCAGGATGGCATACCATTTCAGAATGTGTCAGATGGCATTGTGGACAAATTTGTTTATTTTTGCCTTTACTCACAAACATTATTCAGAAAGTTTTTAAAAGGCCATATCAAACGTCCTACAGTAAAAGCGTTGTGAAATATTCTAACATATTATTGCAAAAGTTGTTCTGCCAGAAACTTTATAACAATTGAATTAGTGATACCAAAGCATATCCGTATACCGGGTGAAATACGTGTCGTAAGAAAAAAATGTTTCGAATAAACCCTCAATATTTTCTAAGGAGCCATCCACCTATGCTCTTTTTAGCCCCCATCTCCACTTCTTAAATGGAAATATAAAAGTCCAAGTACCTACCGCAAACTGAAACTGTACAACCTGGCCAGTCCTTGCTAGAGAAGAAAATGACAGAATTTTTTTTTGTGAATTCGTGAAAAATATCAGTAAA
This sequence comes from Neoitamus cyanurus, assembly GCA_947538895.1. Taxonomy (NCBI): domain Eukaryota; kingdom Metazoa; phylum Arthropoda; class Insecta; order Diptera; family Asilidae; genus Neoitamus; species Neoitamus cyanurus. The sequence goes on from OX384543.1 coordinate 39,154,343, forward strand.
CGATTCCGTAAGTCACGTCTGTAAACTTAAAAAAAAAACCTGACCAAAAAAAATGCAACTATCTTAAAGCCATTTATTTACCCTTCAAATTGATAAAACCGTTGCAATGTTTAGACAGCATGATAGTACAACTCTTTATAAGGAAAATGAGTCCAAGATCGTTACTGTCGATTTTGACAAACGCCTTTCTCGAAAAATCGATGTATCTCGAAAAAGAAAGGATAGTTTTAAAATTTTCAAAATCCTACTTGTTTGGCTTGCCCTGAGCTATACTTACGGTTGATAGTAAGTATTTAAACGTAATTTTCATAAAGATACAGCGAATACAAAAAAGGCCGATTTTTGACACTTTTTTCGATATATCTCGAAAAAGGTTATCGCAATCGATACTATTAAAGTAGCAATCGAAAGATCTTTATAGCGCCCACAACTTTCCAATTTAACTATTTTCGATCATGATCATAGCTTTATTGTATTTCCGAATAATTGTTTTTCAACTTAGCATTATTTTTTTAGGTTAAGTTTGCTACTTCAAATCTTGTCCATCGAAACACAAATCTTTCTCAGCATTTTTTTTTCTATACCATCCAAATGTTTTGTTTCCGGGTATTAATGTCCATAGATTTAACATTAGGCCGTGACAGGTTGATTGGGCTAACAATAGAACACTGCCGTACCGGTATCGTTCCATCGACAGTGCTGTCTAATATGAAAACGACATATTTTGGGGGCGTGAGGGAAAACTGAATCATATAGATTTCAAGAAATCAAGTCAAGTATTAATATATTCGTCAACCATTTTATTCGGTGTCTTAAAATGTTCCAAAATCCGGGCTATAGAGTAAAGAAACAAAACATATTGTAAATATTGTTTCAAAACGCCACTAATATGCATGAACTTCAACTGAACACGATCAGCGAAGCTGTCAGCTATTTTGCGACACCTTCGAAATTCGTTGCTTGGAAGACGTATGATAAAGCACTGAGATAGTTTTTGCTGGTTGCGTGACTGACGTCAGGATTCAATTTTATTTAAAATTCTTTAATAAATATACAGTCAGGATATTAACGTCATATTTCGTTGAAGTAAATACGAAACGCATGATAACTTATTAGTTTCGCTTCCTTCACAGAGCATAATAATTTTTTAGCCCGAGTCCCATTAAAGCCATAAATCTTTTAGGAGAATTCATAAAGCATGGGCGGAAAAAGACCTCCAGAGGGCTTCATTACCCATAGTCCTTCGTAGTAGTACCAAAGCTCGACAATTTTTCAAGGTTCCTTCTTTTCATAAAAGTTATGAACAATTTTGCCATTTATGCGGTATATGCTACCAGCATATGTTTTCAAAGAAAATCCTTGACAGGGCAGGAAGCTTAATTCATCTTGTCCCATTGTGTTCAGGTACTTTAAAATTACAGCCATAGGCGAGAAAGCGTCCATTTTTACAGCACGCTGTAGATTAATCGCATACTGTTCACGACATTGCTTTGGTGGTATTTTAGAATAAGAAAAGGCCTAAATACTTACCCGTCAGCGGACAGGAATAATTGGAACCATCTCTCAATCTTTAATAAATTATTCCCCTCGGGAGGACGGACAATTTTATTGGGCGGAACCTAAATTAGTTCCCGGCGGAATAATTTATCATAATTATTAATACAATACATCAGGTGAGGCTGCAGTATTCCTCAATTTTTTCCATCAATTACTCCCACCCCCTAACTGTATTGTAGCGCGCATCCTTCTTGACAAAATGTCCGCTTGTTCTTCTGATTTTGATATTAATGAAAGAGGAAACGCGGATGAAATAGGAGTTTTAGGATGCGCTAAAATTATTGATTGTGGCGGTTGGTTAATTTTGATTGATTGAGTCTTCTCGTGGCTTTCAAAATCCGAATTCCTTTTAATAACTTTTGCTCTTTCCTGCTTTTTGCTAGACAATAGTTTTTAATCCTATTTCAGGCTGCTATGTTGGATGAGAACGATTTTTAGATAAATTGTGATAACACAGTAGTTGGAGGGTAATTGGATTTGTGGGAAAAGGCAGGATGACATTCATGGCTGCAAGGAATCTGGATGAACGTGTAACTTTTCACATTTCCCGAACAAGTTTTGCCATAAAACTTTTTCAAATTATTAATTGGAGCGCAGAGATGAAAGAGGTTATTTTTTGTCCTGTGACCGTGGAGCTTTCGCTATTTAATTGAAATGTCAAAACGTTGTACTCCGTTGTTAAGTCGTCTTTTTTAGGGTTCCGTACCTCAAAAGGAACCCTTATAGGATCACTTCGTTGTCCGTCTGTCAAGACCCTTTTTCTCAGGAACGCGTGGAGGTATCAAGTTGAAATTAATATCAAGTAGGGCTACAGTCCATTAGAGCTGTTAAAAAATTAAGCTTCTTCAAGTATGTGTGAAGTTTCGATAGTAGATTCGACATCGGTGACCCGTAAAACATAAAAAGATCTGTTTTCATAGCAATCTTCTGAAGCTGCAAATTTTCGGTCAACAAAATTATTATATGGGTTATTAGCATATGTTGTCGTAAGCTAAATTTGGAAAATTATAATATAAAAAAATTAAAAGAAGTAATGACAAAAACTCGATGGGGAAACCGTTGTGTACTATGAGTAATAGTTTCTATAATTTTTTCAGACTTATCGAACCATGTCCAACGACTGGGACCGGACGATTAATCCCGTGACGCGTATCATACGGTTTGGCACCGACTTTAAAATAATTTTGAAATTTAAAAAAAACTGTTTAGTGTTTATGGTTTTTTTTTAAGGATTTTATTTCTAACTTACCATAATATTTTATTTTCATTGGAACTTCACCTATGTTCCAAGTTTTACTAAAATCGGTGAACTGGAAGTGGCTGAAATTCAATATACAAGATTCTTTCCTTAATTTACTACCCTTAAAGGTGGAATATGTTCTTCAAATTTATATCGGAGCACTCTTGAAATATAGCATATTCAATAAAACGAGAATCATTAAAATCGGTTTACAATCGACGTAGATATTGTGTAACATACGCACAAAATACAGTCGATTTGAGAACCTCCTCCGTTTTTTGAAGTGTGTTATGTAGGTCTAGGTAATGAGACGGATTGTCGTGTGTATCTGGAACACACCTTAACATACATTTTGTGTGGTTGTTCTGCTCTAGCACGGTCTAGAAGTAAGATCTTCAACCAGGATCAGTTGAGCTCGGCTGACATCCGTCCTTCATCTGTGAAAGACCTTTTTTAAATTCCTAATCCGTTTCAGAAAAGAGGAATTTGATTATGGATTATTATATAATAATAAAACCCGTATATGTAGGTTCACTATATTATTTTCTAATCATTTTCTTGTATTCACTATTCTCAACTCTCGATAAGCTAATATCAATAAACAAAGATTATTGGTCGTGTATTGCCAAGGCTATTATACTTAGGTCACCAATCGCTGTCACTATTTTAACTTACATAAAAGCGTAATTACAAGTCCCACCTTCACATCTCCACCAATTTCGGAGATCGGTCCACTAAACGCCAACAGTGAATCTCCCAGTCAGTACATGCTTCATTTTCATTACAAAATTAATAGGCTGGAATAGAATAGAACTACCGAGAGCCTTTTCCAAACACTGTACTACATATTGAAGTAGTTCAATTTTATAACTCTGCAGGCAGATTTAGGAAGATATTAAATTTTGCCAGCGTATGCAGGCCCGCACGGTGGGTAAAGGGACAGTAACTTAATTATTTTGAATGAACCAAAACCTCGTAGAACTGGGCAGTGCCATAGACATCGGTATCACCACCAAGTACATAATCAATGAAATTATGTCTCGTTGAAAATCCCAGCATAATCGCAGTAGTTTAGTACTTTCTAAAATGTTTGCATGCACTTAAACGGAGCTGTGGTTAGATGCTTTCAAAGGATAAACGCAGGAATTCATTTATGAGTTCATTCTTACACATCACAAAGGCTCCCGACTTAAGCAGAATATTTCTGGAAATTACTCAATGTGGCCTGGCGACAATTTTAATTAGTATTCCGTTTCGCACGAACACCAACGCTGCTAAAATTCAGTTTGATGTGCACAGAGGACGTAAATCCCAAAATGCTTGGATATGGAAGACCCTAGTAATTTCAGTGAGCAGTTTTGACAACACTTGATCCCCTATAAAATGTTGCAATTATTCATAATTCGCACCATCCCCACCAACATTCTTTCGCTTACTCCTACTGAGGCGAGCAACTCATCACATCATCAAAACTGATAATATTTTTTCGACGGATTAGGAGGAGTTCAAGCGAAATTAGCGGTGACGCCGTAATTTCCATCCGCTAATCACTTGTCATTTAGATTAACAAAGATAAATGAAGTAATAATTAACAGCGGGAAACGTGTCCATAAAATATGCTTAGGGATTCGTCTTAATTATTCGTTTGCGCCCTCGATGTCTTTTTATTAGCGTCCATGGTTGTGGTAGTGGGACTAGCGAGTGGATGGCACGCCACCCTTCGGAAAGATGTTAAAAATTTTGTTTGATTGTCGGTCGGAAGATATTCCGTACACGTTTGGGGATTTATTTGTCTTTATCCTGTGCCCAGATTGTTTGGATGAACTAACAGATGGAGGGAAGTTATCGAAAAACATGAACTGAATCAGGGAGTCGAGGGCGTTCTCTCCTTTTCATGTTGTTCGAGCAAGTGTACAATACTACGCTTACCATAAGTCAGTTTAAAGGTTGCCATGGTCTTTAGGGTCAATAGGGGTTTGGCATGCGAATCAAATACCAATATTTACTGAGAGTTTTAAATATTTGCACAACCTTTCCGGTGGGAATTATTTTAACTTGTTCTTGTTTGATTTGTGAACATGCCGAATATTCCAACCGATAAGCCATAATGTGTTTAAAATATTGAGATACTTTTTCTCTTCAATATATGGCGCGTTTTTTTGTAATTATTTTAATTTGCATTCACCTCAAACGTTCAAATTTTATGACAGCTAACACAAGCAGAATAATCAAGAGAGCAACTGCAATTTGGACTCGCGCGTGAAGGGTTTCGTACGTGCGCAAAAGGAAAGTTATCCTTTTATTATTATCCCCGGAACTTCCATAACATTAATGAGTTAGACTTATTTGCCGATGCATCGAGCATTTAATGGGATTACATCTACTCGCTACCTTCTGCCCATGAACAACTACATCGGATCTGTTCTGAGATTAGGATTCTGAGAAGATAACAAAATCCATTTTAAAACTATTTTATACTGAATAACAACAGACGGAAAATGACCGGGGGAAAATCGGCAGGGTGAACTTGACCCTCAATCATTTTGCCCGTCCGTTTGGCAAAGAGTAAGTATAGGATTCCAATCTTATTTAGTGGATACAGCATTTTTGGTAGACTTTGTCTTACCTTAGCACGCATTATTGAAATTAGTGTCATAGACATAGTTTTTGTTTAACATATACTTCCTATTTAACATATTATAAAAGTGTATTTTATTGTATGAAGCAAAAGCACATCTGATCGAACGTACAATATCATTTTCATCATACGACCATACGATTGTCGAGCATCAAATTGCACAAGCTTATGGATCATTGGAGACCAATTGTAGAGAAGGATGGCGACTATGCAATTGGTTAAAAAATTGCATCTTTAAAATTTAACCTATTCAATTTTATTAAAATCGGGTACAAATTTATGCAGTGAATAATATTTTCGGGCCTGAAATTAGTATGGGAAAACCCTAGTATTGGATCTGCGTTTCTTTCGGTTAAGCTTATGCTAACAATTATTATTTTCAAGTACCCATATTATGAACCCTGGGATCAATTCACTTCTGCAATATATCCCGTTCTACCCACAATCCATTAATTACCCAAACCAAATCCTTGCAGCTTTTTGTTAAACTTGGTCGTAAAACACACCACAATATTTGGTGCCAATATAATTTTCATGTGCACACCTGGTAATTGTATTCATAGAAATTTGCGCAACCTAGACGAAACACAATACTTGGCACTCCTTCAATATAAACACCCAAAATTTGGACCAACTCACTGCGGGTAGCCAGTAACCATAGCATTTTTGGCTTATTGTTTCAGTCGCATGGTCGGCGATCTGTTTTGGAGCGAGGGGGGCTGCCCAAATAATTTTAAATCAGATACAAATGGTACGCCGTCATTAGCGCAATTACTGGTTATTAATATGCAGGGCTCCTTCGGCAGAAGCGTCCTTCGGATAAATAGAATCAGCGAAACCAGGCGAATACGCCCAAACATTAGTGGGAGGACCGGAACGGCTGATGCGCGCAGTTATGCCCGATAATGCGAGGGCAGCGTGAAGTGAATCCATAAACAGTGTCGTGGACACCCCTCGTAAAATCAATACAGACCGCTGCTGAAATTAATTTATTCCGCTGTTAATGAAGTCCAAACTACCTAAAACGGTCCGGGCGCGGGCGGACTGATTTGTTTATCCTTTCTTCTAAAAGCTCCATCGGAATAAATTCTCATTCATTACGGGTACTATATTACAGGGGCTATTTTGGCGCCCAGATAGCAGAGATTTATTGGGCACGGACGTCCCCGCAGCAAGGAGACATTGGAGTCAGCAGCAACGCAGATTGCGTTAAACATGGCCATAAATTCATTTTCAGTCACTTACAAATTGCGGCTGATTATTCATTGAGTAACTCCTATTGAGTGGTGAGGTATGCAGCAGCCCAGCGCTGTTATAGCTTGAAAAAAATCCAGAAATTAATTTTTCTCATATTTTACCTGGTGCTTGCATTTTATTCGTGGTGTATTTTCATATTGAAGCGGTGCTAATCCACGGCCAGGAATTATCGCATCGCCATAAATTGAAAATTCGAATTAAATTTATAAACCCGTATGCGGTTATGGCTTTTCACACTCTCAAATAAGCATTTTTAGTGTCCCGTTCTGTTTCTTGAGAGCTTTTTTGATATAGAGAGCTTACCATATTGTATGGTTGGTAAATAACAATGAAGCACTCAAAGCACAAATTTGAAAGCGATATGGGTGGGGGCAATACAAGCAAACAACTGAAAAATAGACAATTTTGATCATTTTTTTTTAAAAGGAAGGGAACAAATCGTCAACAAAACACCCTAATTGCTAAATCGTACAGATTTAGAAGCACAAATCGTTTATTTGCACAATTAATTCAATACATCATTTTGGCATGCATTAACTGATACACCCTGTATGTATAGGCCGTATAGGGTATTTCATCTATGGGGGACAAAAATGAATTGAGTGATAGATCTCACCTAGCCAAACAATTGCAACCGTTTGGGAGTTACGGGGTGATTCATAAATTCGGTATTCTCATCATTATTTTATTTCTATATTTTGATCTACTCAAAGTGGCGGCATTACAGGGTAATTCAAACACGCCCAACAACCACTATTTCAATATCCTTTCCAAAAACGTCAGCAATGCTTATACATATATCTCTACCACTGCCGGCACAGTAACTTGGAAAGTGGAAAAGTGAAATTTTTATTCTAAAATTTACATTGTTCCCTCATTCTCTCGGAAATTCATGCAATTAATATACAATACTCCCAAAGGATTCACACTCTAAAAATATGAAAAGAAATGAAACATTTTGTATCGTACTTCAGTTATCATAACCCTTTTATTAGTATAGCCGAATTGTATTAGGTATGAACAAAAGTAAGTTCCGTTTTTTGGTAAAAGAAAATCTTTATTTATAAAATATATATTTTTTGAACACAACAACAAGTACATATGCTCCATCGGAAGCTACGACGTTTGCCCATCTTTCCGGTAACTTGCAGATTCCATCCCTAAAGAATTGTTCGTCCTTTGAGGCGATCCATTTATTGAGCCAAATTTGTATAATTTCAAAAGAATGAAACCATACTCCACTAAGGACTGACTGCATCGATTGGAACAAATAGTAATCGGACGGTGCAATGTCCCGTGAGTACGGCAGTTGGTGTAATACTTCTCAGTTCAGCATTTCTAAATAGTTTTTCAGTGGTTGAGCTATTTGCTCGCTTTAAACGCATTAGTTGCCGCCTGCAGACATTGCCAGCAATGGTTTCAGACGGTTTCAGCAACTCATGATAAATAACACCTTTCATATCCCACCACATGCAGAGCATTACCTTGTTACTATGAATATCCCGCTTTGGCTGCGACGGACCAGGTTCATCAGGCTAAACCCAAGCTTTTTTACGTTTAGGATTGTCATAATGCACCCATTTTTCATACCCAGTAGCAATCATGTCTAAAAACCCTTTTCTTGATTGCCTTTGCAGCATTATTTCACAAATGGTTCTTCGGTTTTCTTCTTGCTTTTCGGTTAGCTCATAGGTACCCAGTTTCCTTGTTTCTGGATGGACATTTTGGTCTTCCTTCACGTTCAGCGTCGTCAGCATCAAAAATGCCCCCTTAAACTGTCTAAACTATCTTCAGCACATCACTATCCGAAAAAGCATGTTCACCGTAAGCTTAAAAATATCGAACGAGATATAATTACTTATAAACACAGTGTTTCAATTCTCTATATGAATTTCTATATCTCTCTTCCACTCTTCTTCTGTAACAACATACACACATTTTTATTTTTGACCTTATTATTTTCAAAACGTGTAAAAACAAAGTTGGCTGCATTGTTCTGCCCACAATATTTATGGACACTCTACTTCTAATAAAATTAACAAGTTAATAGTGAATTCGCTACTTCACAGCTGTGGAGAAATACATAACTGCTCAATAACAGTAAAAAACCAATTTTGTACGAAAGAAAGACGCTCTGCACTTTCCCATAAAACCTCATTGGATGAATCACTAGAACGGGATGCTGTCGTTTTTTGCCTTGTCAGCACTAAGTGCCGAGGTCATAGCTCATGCAGGAGCAGACCATTCATTAACTGCTCCACACCTAACACAGTCGGCGAAAACAATTTTGCTAAGCGGAAAAGGTGAAGACACTAATGGAAAATAGCAGCTATGAATTTCAGACTAGTAGAGGTACGCTATCGCGGGCATTTTGTACGATTGGATTTCGCCATGGCATTAAGCCAATTAGTGGCACTAATGCAGTAGGGCTAATGAAGCGCTTTGATCTGAAACCATGAGACTTTCTGCTGCACTAGCATATACCTGAATACATTTTATAATGCAGACGAGAACCACGTTAAGATAGGACTCAGATAAATACGACTGCCATCGAATAGTGGAGCACGTTTGCTGTTAAATGAGCTCGACGTGAAATGCATCTTCCGTGCACCTGGACGACCCCGACATGTGGAACTTAAATAAGCTGAATTGCAGTCGGTGGTTCTATGGGGTTAACTGACGTTACAGAATTATTTTGCTTTTGTGCGTTTATGAATAGCATCTATCCTAAGTGGGACGCTATTTGAATGCCCAGGAAGCATTCAGCTGAGTGCAACTGTGCTGCTCCTGCTGGACGGTAAGACGCTTCAGGAGCGCCCAGAAGCACAGCAGAAACACTCATCTTCAATCTGTCTTAATTGGAAGAAAATCGACTTATATCTCTTTTCTATTGAAAATCGATATATCACCGTTCTGGGAATTTCATTTCTGAAAATTTATTATCCTGTAATTGAATTTACAGATGCCTTTCCTCCGAAGTGGCGTTACGTAGTAAAAGTTCACTTTGCGTAGGTCTCTTCTTTTCCGGAGGCCCAAGGCACGATGTGAGGCTTCAGGGGCTTGCGCCGCGCTCAACAATTTCCGAAGTGGAATTGAAAGAAAATCGCATTTCAAAGAGGCATTTTAGCCGCTATTAAGAAGTTTTTAATGTACTTCACTGTTCCCTTTTTATATCGAACACAAAGCACACTTTTAGATAATTTACTTTCCATTATCAAGGATTGTTGCTCAGCGCACCGGGGACTGGAGTCTGGACAAATTGCCGCATGTACATATGTAAGTAACGTTCCGGCACAAATTTGTTAGTACAGCAGCGCCTTCGACGATATAAATCGTTCTTATTTTGAGCTTTTTCACTTGCAGCAGCTCGTAATTGGCCTCCGCCTTTCACGTTCCAGCTACAGGAAGGCATTTATAGGCGCATCAAAATATTAATGGGGGCTCATTACAGCAGTGCCGCAAAGCAACTTGTGGAGCGAACCCAATAAAAGTAATTGCCGTTATTAACCGCTTCTCATAAAGCCCAGTATCATTGGGCCAATTTCGTGCCATTTTCTGCGGTCCATAAAAACCCACTCAGGCAACGCCATTAAATTTAATTCCATTCGATCCGATGCCGTCGAAGTGAAAACATTTTCGAAATTTGCTTAGAATTCGCCAGAAGTTGGGGATCTAACTCACTCAAAGAAAACACGTATGAACGAATTATAAAAGTTTTTCAAAAAAGGCCCAATCCTCGGAAGGCAGACTATATCCAATCCACCCTCACGACTTCCTTAGGTCATGGGGAATCTTAAGAGCTTCGGCTCCTTCATTCCAATGAACGGCAGACGGCTATTTGATTTATTACCATCACTGATAAAATTTTCCTCGGTATTGATCAACTTGTTTTATTGCGTTTCTGAGGACGTCTAAATTACCAAGTTTGCTTCGGAGGTTCATTTTTCACAGAAAACCGAATTAATGAAATTTCCACATGAGTGGTCATTGGACTTGATGTATGCGATCGCGTCTCATAAAAAAATTAAGTGGAAGGGCCGTACGGTAGTGTTTTTAGGAATGGAGTTTTTATGCTTCTGTCCACCCGAATCGTGCGGCGGGAAATATTAGATTAATGCGAGACAAACGATTGGATGTATGATTTTTATTCCCTTTACTTTATTTAATAAGAAAGTTGCCTACTTATCATATCGGCATTAAAAATAAACTTTCCTTTGGGAGCAAACGGTACTTGTGATGTACATATGTTGAGAATGTGCATTAAATGTGTAACACGGCTACTTATGATTTAGCTTCATAATAGGAGAGTGTGGGTGGGAGTCGAGACTTTAGAGTTTTTTTACAAATGTTTGTTTGTAGCGGAAATTATTCAGAAGTGGGACCCCAGCCCTAATCGGCTCCAGAAAACTATCCAGGATAATTTTATAGTGTAATATTAGGTAATTTAAGCCGGGGGAAGGGCTAGAAAGAGTTTCAAAAATTATAAAATTTAAATTTTTAACAATACGTAAAAGGAAACTTTTCCTTTTACAAAATATCTACGGACTGAAATTTATCTGTTTGTAGCGTGTATTTAGCATGTACACAAACCCGCATTCCGTGTACTCCGTGTACGACAGATTTTACACGGACACGGACGATGCGAATAGCCACTATCCATAAATAATTGATAAAAGTGTCCTCCCCCATCATGAATTTACTATTTTGAGGTACCAGAAAGTCCCCATGATAGTTAATTTTTTTTTTTATATTAATAAAATTACCTAGTCTTACACTATAAAATTTTCCTAGATGGTTTAAAAAAATTGTTGGAGCCAACTCGGGTTAGAGCTCCATTTCTAAATAATTACCGTTGTAGCTAAAAACATACTCCACCTTCAAGGTTGGGGAGGACGAAAAAAACAGTGAAATTAACTGTGACGGTGTGAATGCCGAATTCCTCACCCCACCAGCGCGCGCCCCTCGTTATGTTCTAAAACTTCATCAAAGGGGCCTAATTAAAAGTCAGTAATTCGAACATATGTGAATAATACCGGCTCTAACAGCACCCAGCTAGATAATATTAAATTTTTTGACTTCACAATTAAAAAGCATCAGATGTGATTATGTCTATTACTCATGCAAAACGCGTGGATAATTATGCACAGCTAATCCCTCGAAAGCCCTACACACGCGAGCCACACTCACCCACATACCTAATAATAACGTAATTCTACTCCTAGTCGTAAACGGAGAATTTATTGCCTCGAATAAAGTATTTGGTACAACAGCCAGATTTTAATGCTAAGGCCATTTGAGCCCGCTTTTGTGATGGTAAAGATAGGAATCATCGGATAAGGGCTCCCATAAATGATTTGATGCTGTTGACTCCTAGAGATTAATTCGGTGACTATCGTACCGCCGAATTTCTGAATTACCAAGCGTAGATTTAAAAGATGCGGCAGAGTAATTTATGAGTCCCAATTTTTATTTGAATTTGCTGTTATTTCGACATCTAGGATCTTAAAGAGAAAACTAATTAGGGAATGAACCGCTTTAAAAAGTTCCTTTTTTATCGCTTCATTATTTGGGTGAGAAAATCGGACGGAAGTTTGAGTGGAAGTGAAAACTTTATAAGGTAGTTTAAAGTTTTGAACCGTTGGAAAACTTACAAACTATAGTAATTTTCCGGGTTTGCAAAGTGCAGCAAGACGTTAGGGCCAGATTCAAATTCAATTCCTGAACAATAAGCGATTGAACCACAGAAGGACGCACAAAAGCTTGATCGGAAAAGAAGTATGGTTCGATTCCGTAATTTTCGACACCTTCTGGCAACGATTAAGAAGTCTAAAAAAGAATATTGCTAACGACCAGAAAGTTTCTTTAAACTTTCCAGACTATGAAAGTTGCACGAAAATAGCCCCTTATCGAAATTCGCCACGAGCTTAATGTTTCGGAAACTGTCATAGTTCGCGCAGATATTCCTACGTAGTAAACGTAGTTTGTCTCCAACTGCCCTTTCCGTTTTGAGTCATTTTCTCGCCGGCATTGAGGCGAAACTTCTTATCGTCTAGGAGGAAATTTAATTAACTTGGACGGAAGTCAAGAAAGTGTGAGATGCTTTTGGCATTGGCCACAGCGCTTTCAAAACGGTGAAAACTTCTCGGACATTGTTTGTTTATGGCGCACATCCCCCGCATTCGGTAGTCCACCCACTTTTAGCCAGCTTCTCCAATTTCACTAGGTCTGCACCAGAATCGCCAGATTTGGTTGTTTTGCTTATTAATGTTCGTGAAAGGATCCATTATCGCTCCTTAACGGAAGTAATGATTAGGTAATGCTTCCACTGAAGTTAAATTAATTGCCGATGCGATTTATCAACTGACTAGTTAGGGCAACAACAAAAGATCCTTTGTGTACAGCTCCGAAAATGGAGCAGAAGTTCCGCATGTACAGTCCTAACTTCATTCACGAACAGGAAAACTTCCTAATTAAATAAAAGAAAGCTTATCGCATTTGGGTCCGTTTCAAGTGAGGTGGAGCCCTAACGGGAAATTACTGATTGGCACGTTGCGATTTCGGGGAAATTAAGTTTACTCAACGGGCATTTTTGGAAGCCATTCCTATGGTCCTTACCTAAGGACGGTGACCTGCTGTTAATCCCTTTATCGCATGACTAATTGCTTTTAGGTTTTTGCTAATTTTTTTTTAAAGTGAAAATAAATTGAATTTGAGTGTTTCGTATAACGCATGCAGAAATGATAAGGGTGATAGATATCACTTCGGCAAACAAAAAATTACAAGACAGAGTCAACCGTTTTGGAGATACAGGTTGATTAATAAATTCGAGATGCACATTAGTACATTATTATTTCATTGTTCGTTACTATTCCACCAACACTATTAAGATTGACTTGCACTGACGTCACATAACTAATTATTTTCTACTCGTCGAACCTTTCGTTGAATACACATTTTAAGGGGTTGCGTAATACGTCATCTTGGGACGTCCGTCATACTGGGTTTAGAATGACGTAGATTAGAGTATTCTACACGTCAAACCCTATCATTTGATGCCCATTTCAAAGGGGTTGTGAATGGAATGGAAGACTTGCCATTTGCTCCCAAGGTATGCATTTGGGGATATGTATGTATGTACGTAGAAAGCGTTATTCAACAGTTTCCGTTCAGGCACAAAATTTTTTTCACTACCGCTTTATGAACTAGGTTAGGCTAGGTTGACGTGACTGCCCGAAGGCACACTTACGCCAAGAGAAAGGCCCATTGTGACACCACATTGGGGGAAAACCCTTTGTCTAAGCAAAGAACCATTTCGAAGCTCTGACGAACCGTTCGAGATCTCTGATGTTCATTGAATCCTGGTGTGACGGGTCAACCAAAAAGAACGCGCCCAAATGACAGCGTCCGCAAAGAGCAAGAGCAGTGCATTGGCAAAGTAAATGAGTAATACTTTCAAGTTACTCGGGGACAACCTACAGTTTTGTACAGGGTCTTTCAATAAGGGCGCTGAACTTTTAAATGCAAATAAAATAAGTATGCATCGTGGCATGCGCTGTGTGGCACGTGTCATCGTCTTGGTGGAACCACATATCGTCCAGTTTAGGCCACAAGAAGTTGCCTAATATCAATCTGTAGCGCTCGTCGCTGCAGATGATTTTCGATTGAAGAACGTTTCTGGAACGGAGCGCTGAATTTGATAATAAAACTTGATTATTTACACACGTTCTTCAAAGTTATAATCTTCCACGGTGATTTGTCACACACTACTGAACAATTCACAATAAATTTGACAGATGTTGCTTTAACAATATGGCAGCTATAACCTAAAATTTCGAGCGTCCATATTGAAAGACGTTTTATTATAGATTTACTTAATCGCCTATATCAAAAATGTTTGGGGAATAGGTATCAAGGAACCGGAAAAGTTCTCAAGGAAATGTGGTCTTTACCATCCATTTGCATTTATATTAAAATTTACAACTTGGGCCCTCCATGTGTCTTGTATGATGATGATAAATTACAGTCGATGACTTTGGTATAATATTCTAAGAATGGTGGCATCTGTACCACATAGTGATGAAACTTACGAAACGACCACGAATTTGATAGATCCTTTTGAATCTATTTTAGTGGCTTTAAAACCTTTAAACTTGGAAATTAATAACTGTGCCACAAGGGGGCTGCACGTGAGAGCTGTATTATAAATGTATTAAATGAACGCGCAAACGATGTCGGTGTATGACAGCTTTATATTAGTGAAAAAATAATTTCCTACAATGCTCTAATTATATTAACTAGTGCTGTGTTGGCCATATTGATCTTGCTGTCATACACATGCCTAAGGATGGCGGTTGAGTTGGGAATTTGCAGCATCCCATGTACGTGTTAATTACGAAATACTTTTGATATTTTAAATTTAATCAACCAAAACTGAAAGTCCAATTGCTAAACAGTTTCAAACCGACCCGTAAAACTTGGAAAATAAATTGTGGCTCCCTCCTGCTTACTTTGTATCATCTCACCACAGAAATTCCGTACTGATAAAAGTCAAATATCGAATCACATTACACTCTGTAGAGCTGTTCAGAAATTCTCAAATTCTTCGAATAATTTGATTGAGCCGAAAATCATCAAACCCGTTCAAGTGTGTATTAGTACCCTCCACGTGCGGGAGGGGAGTGTTGAGGTTAACCTCGTCCATGAATGCGTTCCTTGACTACAAAAGGATTGATTTTAATCAGAGAAGAATTTTGACTTTACAGCACTTTAATCCAAGGCGCAGTAACTCAGTTGGAAGCATATTTGCCCCACATAATATTTTAGATTAAAACACGCTTCTGTCTTTTGGCCCATCGCTTTTCAGGCGTGAAAGATTGCTGGCTTTAGTGCATGGCAACGACTTCCACGAAAGTTAGATTATTCCCGAGAAAAAGGACTGTAGCAGTACAACTGATGCTTTGTAAGGAAACAGCAATTAAAATACTATTCCACTTGTATTTTCATAGAGTCCTTGAGCCTTTCCAGCCGGCGAATATATGGGTCAAGAAGGTTCAGCACGATATCACGTTACTGCCTTTTAGACTCCGTTAGTGCCCAGGCACCCTGTAAATAAATTCATAGGCACTAAATTTTATAGCATCAAGTGTACAAGATATGTATATACTTATGCAAATATTTCCGACAGAGTGCACAGTAATGTTGGAATTGTGGAATTGCCGGATGCTGGGATGCTGGGGTTCATCTTAGTGGATATTGTCCGTACTTGCACTCATAAACATGGCCACTTGAAGTTGAGGGGTTTTTGGAAAAGATTTTATGTGCATACATTATGTCGCTTATTTATCCTTCTCCTTTCCCCTTTTTCCTGTGGCTCTTGAAGATGCTGGTATTCCTCTAAGCTCACTAGACTACCCAGATCTATTTATTCAAAAAGTTTCTCAAGAAAACTCTGGGGCACTCATGAATATCTCGACATTCATTTAACTAACTATGCCCTGTAAAGTGGTCTTGTTAAAAAGAGCAATACCGTTGCAGAAGAAGTAACAGCGGGCTTATGATAATAGGCGCATTATAAGAAGTTCCTCTAATTTTTACGACTTGTGCTTCGAACTTTTTGGCACTCGTAAGTACACCCCATGCTAATTGTGTTCATTGAGTGGGCACGTGTAGCACTTCGGAACAGATTAAGGCAACTTAAAATTCATTGAGATTATAATAAATGGATAAATGCTAGTTGAAAGTACCAACATATTTTTACAACACACGATAGAACTATGTTGTGTTATTTGTTTTTTTTTGTACAATCCCCCTCACAATTATTTTCTACTAGCTTGCCCGAATTCGGCGTTGCCCGCGATACGTTATTATACTATAAATTTGGTCCATTGACTTATTGTTACATTATATAGTAAAGCCCATTTTCTGGGCTTCTAGACCTCTGTGGACCACTCCAGAGTTTTTAAGGGGAGATCTCGAACATGCTCTACTACATTTTTCAATAAAAAAATGTCACGTGTCACATCACCATATCACATATAAAATAACAAGTCTAATTAATAAAAGCAGTCGCTTTATTGCGAGTAGACAATAATCAAAAGAAGTTTTTATTAATTTAATAACTAGTTACTTGATTTCCGTCTCTTTATTAAACACTTTCAACAACAATATGATCTATCCGTCTATCAGTAGTACCGAACAGAAATATCGGTAGCCTAGTAGTGTTATACTATGTTGTCAGGACCCTCATAAAACATGGTAAATTAAATTACTAAATACAGCATGTTGAATATCTGTTATGGAATTTTTCATAGGGTAATGTACCCCCAAAATTATTTTAATGCAAAGCTCACTTTAATCCAGATCCCTCCTTGGGATAGGCGAGCTCAGTACTTCAAAATACATATTCCCACTTTGATTTATATAATCCAAAGACTTATTAAATCTTCTAAACTTTACCGGATATTTGCTTTGGAAAGCTTCGAAAATAGATCACATAAAGCGAGTCGAACCCAAATAAATGCTCCTAGGATGCTGGTCAGTGTTCCACACACTTTACCATGTCCCAAATGCCCAACGCAACCGACAACAAAAGTGAATTTCCTACAGCCCAGAAGGGATTTTCGGAGCATGCGGTTTCGCCGGTTGTCGACGTTTCCCTTGAAATTTCCTAAAACAGGTTCCGTAATTTGAAAACTTAAATCGCATTTATTACTTTCATCGAGAAAGAATCTTTTGAAGTCACGTTTCCCCAATAATCGGAAAAATAATGAAAGTGTGTGGGTTCATAGGATGCTGCAAATACTTGTGGCGGGAATGCTGAAACTTTGAACAGGCAAGTCGTCAATATAATCATTAAAGTACGACGGATGTTTTCACGTTGTCTACGAGGACCCTTGAATGGATGTCACTTCCAGTTACTCTGCTCTTTATAGAATTTCACGACTTTTCGATTTCGATAAATTCCGCACACTCAATGGAAATCTAACAAAATCATGGGGGAAGGGAATGCTCTTATTTAGTTCAATATTTATACAAATGGAAGCGCTTTAAGTTCATAAATGAAACGATTTTTGAATCGAACAATTTTTTCTATAAAAGTCAATCATCCTAAAATAACACATTTGATTGGAAAACCTTCCGATTGAAATAAATGAAAGCGTTTTTTTCCAACGGAAAAAAAAAAACTAAATTGTTTTTAAAGGCCCGTTCACGCCAATATTTTTCACTGTTCGCTTTAATAAGTGAATATTTGGGCGTCTTCTCGAGGAAGTCACCCTCTCTAAAACTGACCACAATTTGTAATTTAGTGGACTTAGGTCAGCGCTATCGAAGAGCCAAACATCGACCAGGTCGGTCGACTATGTGAGAATTCTGTTGGAAAGTCCAAGGGCATCCGTCCACGGCGCTTTTCTAAGAGGTGTCACCTCACTATTGTGATTTGGGGAAACGAACTTCCAACAAAAATGTGTGTTCAAACACAAATTCTGGCATTACATTTCCTGAACTTTTTGTGAATGTGTTGCATTCGAAAATTGGCCATTGGCTCTAGGACTATTAGCACACACGAAATGCAGAATTAATTCATCTTGCGATTTCAAAATAATTTCGTACGATTTGTGGAATATGCGATAGTATAATTTTTAGTCATGTTTATTTCAAAAGCGCATTTTAATGAAGGATCTCTTTATTTTACAATTAAAAGAAAATTTTGTGAAAGTAATATTTAAATTACGTTAATTTTTGAAGTGTCATTCTCATTTCAGTCCTGCGTCCTTGAGGGGAATAATTAGCATATGTATGTAGCGCTACTCTAGTTGAGGTTGTGCCATTTTAATACTTACCATACATATATCAATTCTTCAACGACACTTAATGCCTACATAGACGGGTGCGGTGCATTCATGTTGGTCGTCACCAACGACAGTACCGTATAAAATATTTGGACTGTTTGCGGTGGCTCCTGAGAAAAATCGCTTTAGCGACAGATGTTTGTGCAGGAAAAACACAATTTTGCGCTTCCGCTCAGAATTTATTTGCCTTTCACGAATGCAAACTGTGGGCAAGAACATTTTGATATTATGCCAGGAATTTGCCTTTGTGGCTTATATTTCATGAGCAGGGCAGAGAACGCCATGAGAGCGGATTATCGTCTAAGCAGACCAGCGAAAAACTGGGACTTGGCTTTTGTCCCCATTTCCTCCCTTCGACAGTGGCAGACCGGAGAAGACAGTCATCCTGGGCTGCCTGAAGAATTTGAATGTCTAGTCTTATCGGACACGGACTGAATGAGAATGTAGGCGAGGACGGTATTACAAAATCAGCACTCATTGCATCATTGGCGGATAGCAAACCTTTGCAGACCACGAACAAAATCCTTCGAAGGTTCGTGGGTGAAAGGGATATTCAAACGAGTTCCATCCTTTCTAGCAGGTGTCAGGTGACTGAACGAATGACCTCTGTGACGCACCCAGCAGTCGAACAGGACTTACAACTGCTACAAATGATACCAATACTCATCCGACCGTAAACGAAATTTATGCATGCTCCTGATGTACAGCACCTCTGGTAGCAATGGCCATCACTTGCTTCCTGGATCCTTAAATTTACAGTGGGAATACTCCTATGTTGCTGAATATTAAACTCCTCATAGTACGCCCCGGAGACCGACATTTTGCAAAGGCGAGTTGGTTTTGCCAAATGCTTATAACGTACGACAACTGCGGGATTACACAGCTCTGGCCGGCGCCACGGTGAGATATGAAGCGTTTCAATCAAGAAACCAATATAGCGCGCTGGTAGGGCCAACGAATACTTTCGTGTTTTTAAAAAGCCCCACATAGAGCAACAGGTGTATAATTTGCGCACTAAACTGAAATCCCAAAGAGCAATTTTCATTTCGCGAATCCTGCAGTGCACTACTCACGTTCGTTAGGACTATTACGTTATCCTACAAGGCGGATCATCAGAGGGGATTACTGCGCTGCTAGATGTACAAAGATGCAACAAGTACAGACGAGCAATTTTTTCCGAGATTATTTAAGTCGTAAAAAATATATTCCTTTCCAACAGGTGCCCTGGTCGTCGAATAAAAAGAATTTTATGCGAAGATTAGCTTTTACAAACGCTTAAATTTTTTGTTGCCACTAAATATAAAGATTTCCCCGGTGATTTATTTATTTATTAACAGATTCATCCAAATACTGATCTGATCACTAATCATTTTTTAATTTCAAATATGACATAATAGGTGAATAAGTTTAAATCCGCTGTTTGCTTATAGATGGCGTTAGTGGGCGTATTAAGCTACTATGGATACGCCACACTTTTTTTTTTAATTGTGCATCCTCGGAAAGGTTTCTAAATCAGAGTTAAAAATCACACAGTCATTGTCGCTATTAATGGTTAGAAATAAGGGAAGTATCATTGATATAATAAATAAATACAAGTGGACTTAGGTGACTGCTTTGTGGTACACCAGATGTATTCCTCGGTAGTTCAGAAAGAACGTCAGGGAAGCAGGGACATTGCGTTCGTTCAAATAAATTCGAGGAAATCCATGCACCACAGCAGTAAAGGAAACGTAAAGGTCTCAATTTATAGGTAAGAATGTTATGATTGATCGTATCGAAGGCCTAACTAAAATCTGTGAAAATACAATCAACTTGTTCAACTTTAAACATTGGCTTTGCATTATTGCCAGAGGTTTTTGCTTTCAAACAGAATATTGCAATTATCTAATCGTTGTACAACAGAACATATACAGTACATATTCGTATCTGAAGTGACTTTTTTGTTGCCCTACCAAAAGAAAAAAAACATGTTTCCAAAATACACCGTACAATATGGGACGATCCATAGACTTCACCATAGCAACCAGAAGCACTCTCTAGAGCACAGTGGGACAGAATGGTTCCATAAAACATCTTCCCAATCATAGCCGTAAGTAGAAGGTGTCATTACCGCGAAATGTTCCGTCTGCGACAACAGCACTTTACGAATGTACTCAACTGGCGCGGCGGGGTGGGGAGCCCGTAATTTTAATTAACTTAGCATGTTACCGTGACAGTTAAAAAAGTCCTGCAAGTAGAATATGAGCACGAAATGAGAAATTCCTTGTACATCTTCAGTGGCTAATTTTCTACTTTCATTTTGCGAAAAGTCTAATTACATGTTTATCTAGGGTCTTCCCGGTAGCAGGGACTATGTGAAAGGGCTTGGCTCTGGATGTGGGCCACCGGAGCAGCAGCATGTACGTGTACATCCGCACTTGGATACCTCCAGGGTCATGGGATAGGTTCGTTAACTATTATTGCGGGCACTGTGATATCTCGGTGAAGGGTTTTGTTATTCAACAAGCAAATTTTAAGTAATTTGTTCTCTTACTCGAACATTTCACTGTTGTTTCCCTGTCAAGACCTAAATTAGTTCGTTGTGAAATTTCATGAGTTCCTAAAAATATCCTCCGGCTCAGGCCGTTGCATAACAATTTGCAGCAAGTGGCACTCTAATGTGGGTGAAAGTGGACAGACAGACCTAAAAAGCGCAAGACCCTCAGGCAAAGGGATATTTCTGGACCAATTAAAACTGTGTGCAAATTAAAAGCACACTCCATTTTTCTTTAAAGGGTTGCCTTGGATGTCTTTAAAAAATTTAAATGCTTTTAAAAATATGATCCACTGCGCAGCACGAGAGCACTGAACCACTAAATTACATAAAACATAAGAAAGGAAGCTTCATTAAAAATATTATTGTGTTCCGCAACAAAGGCTAGATTCAATTAAAAGGCTCACTATGGCTCAAGCAGCAGCAAATTTTTAATTAAGAACGCGCCTTCTCATACATCCCCTTGTTTATCATTGTCGCAAAACCCCCCCACAAAAACTTCGTAAAGCTCTAGGGAAAATTTTGAAATTTGCTTGATCATAAATTAGGAGCATACGAACGTGACAGTTGTGATTTTCAAAGAGGGGTTGCATGGCTGCCCTAAGTATAATTCAAAAATAATAAAGTCAGTGAAAATTTTAGGCGACAGCGAGCACGTGAAGTGAAACATAACGAAGGGTTTAATTGAGCCGCAGTTTTGATAAATCAATTTCCAAGCTTTGTTACTCCCAAAAGGGTAAATCAAAGGGATTTAGAATGTCATCACCGTTTTAGTAATTTAAGCCTTTGCAATTTGTACTTAGAAATACGTAAGTAACAAACTTCGTGTAGAATATTATGTATGTTATAAAAATTCAAGTAGTCCTCGATCTGGAAACACAAAGCAATTATCTTGTCTGAATGAAGTTGCCAAAACCTAGAATTGGTGATTATTACTTAAAACTTACGAAACTCATTAAACTTTGTCTAGTCAGTAACAGCAAAATAAATTAAAAATACGGCTCCTCCATAACATTTTCGAACCCTCAAGCAGAGCGAAAACATCATAAACCGAGAAGAATTGGTGCCCATGCTACAAAAAGTTTTTAATTAACCAAGAACACCTCTCCTTGGCAGAATGTTCATTTAGAAACTTCCTTCTAGGTGTTAGATTGATTTCACAGTTTCACATTTAAATAAAATGTTGGAAAAATACGGAGGGGCCTTGTCAATGAAAAAGTACCCATAAAATTTTCTTTTTGGCTTTTGATTTTCTTATTCGATAAAAGCGAAAACTTCTTTAGAAATATCATTTGAATTAAATCTTGTCACCCATCTTACAATTTCTTCCCCAAGTTTTAGTTAAGGAATGTTCCCATCTGGAAGTTTTGTTGGAAAAGGTGTGAATTAATCCTAAAAGAAAAAAACGAATGCCAAAAATCTAGGTAGGTAGAGATCTCAGGCCCCACCTTTCTGTTTCGATAAAACTTAACCCTTTCAATGCAATCAAAATTGTTTGTTATTGTGTCTGTATACGTAGTCGAAGAATACTCAATGTATCCTCAGCGTGTGATTGTTTGGTGTTGACGGCATATTGGCCTAATTTTCTGCAAAGATGTAAATGGCAACACCATTACGGTCAACAAAAAGAGCTACAGAGGCATGTAGAAAACAAAACTTCAAACCGATAATGCATTTAAAAAATATGTTCCGAAAAGTCGATCAAAAATCAATTAAAAGAAAACAAAAATGGCGTATTGTTGAACCATATAGTTTTGTATGTACATGCATATAAAACAAGGACAATCTTTCGCACCATCAAAGTGAATTTGAATGAAATTGAATTTTTCACGTACCGTACTTATGGGTGTGTACAATCAATAATAAATATTAAAATCCAATCGAACAGGTGTAGTATTAAAAAATCGATAAGGGTACCTAAGTAGGCTTTAGCAACTGCTGTTACCTCAACGTATTCGTAAGAGTGAATTTTCGAATCTCTGGTGGACGGGGAGGCGTCTGAATCCATTACAGGTCGAATGCGACTGAATCAATTTGCACAAAAACGATTCCATAAAATCTTATTCGATC
The DNA here is from genome assembly GCA_947538895.1 of Neoitamus cyanurus. Classification (NCBI taxonomy): domain Eukaryota; kingdom Metazoa; phylum Arthropoda; class Insecta; order Diptera; family Asilidae; genus Neoitamus; species Neoitamus cyanurus. Next base: position 39,177,487 of record OX384543.1, read on the forward strand.
AATAACTAAGACCGATTAAATTTTTTTCTCCTTAGGCAAAACGTACGTAGAGTATGTGCGAGATATAAAATCGTAAAATCATTTTCTCTGAAAATGATTGCAACATCGTGCACATCGGATATTCCCTTTTATGTTCCTTTATACGGCTTCAATAAGGAGTAATGTCCGATTCTATTAGTTATACGAATGAAAGAGCATGACTCTGGCAAATCAAGCAATGAAACTCCGCATGCATTGTTTCTCTTCGGAATAAAGAAATCCAAAATGGTACGACGTATTTATGTATGTATGTACGCATACGTAGTTACGTAGTTATGCTTGCTGGCGTGTATTCTGAGGATTTTCAGTGACTTCACAGAGAATCGCTTTACTTGATATCATGTAAGAAATGTCGAATGTGAGAGTATTTATTTTATTTAAATTTAATTTCCTGGCTCAATACTCCAGAGAATATTCTCACTGAAAGCCAATAGTTTAATGATTTAGGAAACAAAACCATTTACCCCTTAAATATATTGTTATGTATTTCCGACACCCGGTTAATAGGTACAGATTCAAGTAATCAGAAAATAGTGATTTAATACAAACAACTAATGCAAATTGAGTTTCAACCATTTTAAACTAAAAAAAAAACGTGTAGTTAGAATCTAAATAGATATACAGGGTGTTTCAGTTGCGGGCTATTTCATAACTTAATTAATTAAAAGTAGAGGGGATATCGCAAAGTACCTAATCACAAGCCTTAAGCGCATGGGATTTATTATTTCATTTTGTGAATAAAATCTCTGGACTTTTTTTTTAAATGACCGGCTTTTTGTCAGGAATTTTCAAATTTCGGAATGGTGACCCTAATCGCACCCTCTTAGCAATACCTTGAAGGAGGGGAAAATACCTTTCTTTTTTTAGGGGTGATCATTATGGATGTACGTCCGTTTGTTTTTCCATTGCTACCTTTAATAAACTTAAACTAAATAAAATTGAAAAATTAACTGTTAATTTTGCATAGGAGTAATTACACATTTATTTTGTCATTTAAACAAAAAAACGCTATTATGTACTCATAGAGCTGTCAGTTTCGAACAGGTCTCCATACAATTACTCGTATGAACTAATTCCATCATCAATAGTGGCTTGCTCCATTTTAACAATATCGCTGCTAACTCGGAAAAAACAAGGCCGACAAAAACTATTTTAGCATCTCTGCATACAAGCTGCATTTAATGTCCACCGGAAAATATTGAAAAATGAAAATCATTAGAAATCTCCATGCATTGACCGGGTCACCATCTATTGAAACCGCCGGATGAGGCCGCCAGTTTTCATATGCAGGCGCATTGTGCCAGACCATGAGTACCCACTGACAAGGAATTTTTTTCCCAACCGGTTTTTTTTTTGTTTTCCTCATTTTAATAGCAAAAGGGTTGAGCGGAAAAACGCTTGCGTACAATCTATTTTTCCTGCTAACTATGTAAAACATGTTTTCCTCGGGCGGATATTAAAGTTTGCAACAAAAAGCGTCATTCCATGAGAATATTGAAAGTGCCACAGTGATGGGTGATGGTGTGCATCACCAACGACGACAGAGATTTCTGTTTGGAGGCCACAGAATTAATTAACGTTAAATTTGATTCGGTATATGATTGCATAAATCGTGTTAATCAATTGTTCGAACGCATTTTGCGTTAGGTCCCGAAACATTTAATTGTTGCTGTATTTACTGCGCTGGAATCGATTGGGTTCCATAAACCATCCCTTGAGAACAAATCGTCTCCTCCTGAGAGCATGTAATGACAATTTCAATTGTAGTCCCAGTATGTAGCAGCGGTCATGAACAAGCATATTTCACCGTTGACCGAAGCCCATTAGGGGGATCAGAAGATCCCGGGCCTGTTTGTGAAGACCACTTAACCGCGCAAATACTGCGGGACTGTGACCGGGATACTAATCGCGATCTGTACACTTCTGGACGTCACGCTGAAATAATTAGTGACGAGATAGGAAAATTGTTGGACAATTTGCATTCCACTATGCTAATACAATGACCGGCGGCCTGCAATCAATTCGGTACTTGCTAAATAGGTCAACGGCCACAAACACCAAATTGCCATCTGACGAAGGAATTTCTGCGAATTTATATGGCACACGTGATGATATCTGCAATAATCGAGCACCCTGGAATCCTGTCTGGGCTCACATAATCAGGGACAGAGAAATCTGAGGGCGGGAATTTAATATAGATATTTTCATTACGTGCTGTACTTGTTGCACGCTTAGGGAAGCAGAGATGTCATTGGAGAGATAGTTACAAACTAGTTGTTATATTATATATTATATTATATTTAATTTCAATAAATGAATACACTTGCGATGGGTTGTAGTGACGAAGCAGTTTTAAATTCACAACATCCACCATCTCCATTTTTGTCATCCGTTTTGAATTTTCCGTCTGCGGTATAAGGATATCTAGAAAACAATTATGAGTACACAGGAAGCGCAGCATGGACACTATAATTGCTTCGACGTTCAACATTATTATGTAGGTTGGCTCACCTTGCCAACTTCGGCCAACTAATGACGTGTAGGGAAGTGCGGGATAACGGGAGCGAGCAGGTAATGGGACCTACTACACTACAATATACAAGAACGTTCAATTCGCGCCTAATTAACCCAAAAGACTTCGGCAATCTTCGGTTATGTCACGTGATTGGATTGAAACCCCCAAAATGTTACAGTTAATTGCTAATAATGGACAGTTAGAATGATAAGTGAATTTTATTTAATTTCATTTAATTAAGGGAATGTGTAAGCAATCTATCAAAACATGTTCTAAGCATCTGTGTCATCAGACATTTTTTTTTTACAGACATTTGAAGTTCACAAAATTTTCATTGATTGAAGAAACCCGTTTTTTGACGGCATTTAAAAAAATTTTTTGAGGTATCATTTATCCCACAAATTTGTTTGTGGAAGGAAACAAGGGTTTTACAAATAATTCATTTAATCCATAACTTCCACCAAGCGTGTGCACATTTCTCAACTGATGTCTGTCTGTACTATATCGTCACGCAATTGGCATGGAACTAATTGCGCAAAGCCTGCCTAAACTCTGAGCGGTTTTTACGTTTTTACGAGTTTTATATCGTCTGTAATGAGAGATAATAAGAATTAGTTCAGACAGACCTGAAATTGCTATGTCTCGAGGGAGCTAACTTTTCTCCTAACGACTGCTGTTATCCTCCTCATAAATAATCCAAAAAAATCCCAGGGAGTAAAACTCATCACTGCGTTATTGAAAAACTCCTTGGAGACATCGCCCATTTCCTGTAGGGGCTTGAAATGAGCAAAACGTCCTCATCTGTTGCAGCAAAATGAAATACTTTGTGACCTCGACTAAACAAAAAAGAAAAATCGCTCGGATGATGAAAAGTATAAGACGATAAATCTTTTCTGCAGCTCCATCCTGTGCGCGACTCAATAAAAGACGTTAATTCATTACGGAACATGCTTTCTTCAAGTGGTGGGGAGCATGAAAGTTATGTACTTCCTCCAAGAAAATGATTGCGATATTAATTTATTTTCTTCCTTTGGGACTTACCTTAGTTTCTAAGAGTATTAGGAAAATGGTGGAGGACACAAAGCAAAGTATCTTTGATTGTACTTTATCGTGTGTTACAAATACAGTCTGAGTTAGATGATTGTTGGAATTACTTGCCGAGATTAATAAGTGCTCCACATTTCTTACTCATAGAGCTGCAATAGTCGCCTCAATATTATTTAATTTAATGAGTGAAACCTTCGCATGAAAGTGTTTTAAAAAAATATCTTTTCTAAATATAATCATTAAGCGAATATTGATACAAATATCCGTGAAGTAGAAATTGAGAATAGAATTGGGCACCGTAGATATTCAAAATCAGTGACCCCGGCAACCCCCATTCACAGAACTTTATGAAAATCGGTTGATATGTAGTATGTATTTTACTTTGACTCACCATTCCAAGAATCTTGATTTACTGAACTTCGGTTCTGACTATATAAACATTTTTTAATTAAGCTTTGTAATTTTAGCCGTGGAAAATGAAATAGATATTAAGATGGAACCGGGTCAATAGTTTCTCGACACTATATTTTGTGTAGTATGAAAATGGTAAGACGATGCAATAATATCTTGAGTAATACTTTCAACAGTAGAATACATCTACACATCCACTCGCATCTACGCAAACGAAAAATTTGTATGCTTTGTTTTGTATATGCTATGCGCTAAAAGCAGTTAAATTAAGAAGCTACATACACCCGAACATATTTTCAAAAAATTATATTTTTTCTACCAAGGCTCTCCGCAATGAAGCTTTACATTTGTATGATAGTCCAATGTCTATGCTTAGTAAATATTTCGGTACACGATTTTAAAGAGTATTTAAATAAATATGGCCCTGCACAGCCACTCTATTATCTGATCTATGTCTCTATTTTATGTTTACGTTTCCGCCCCATTCCTTATTCTATAATATGTATCTACCCTCTGTTCACTATTCTAAGAAACGTACCCTAAAAAAGTAACAGTAATGGAATGATTGAAACTGTTTTCATGCTCGGGGCAATTTTTTTTATTTTTCCTGCGGGAGCCCAAAATATTCACGGGATCAAATATACACTAAACCATGAACTAGAAAACACTTTACTTTCCACTAAACATCCCATCAAAATATGTTAGGTTTAGCCTTTCCCGAGATTAGCCAGGGCAAACAGATATACAGACAAAAAATAAAAAAGTAGCGTCGCGAAAAGCAAATCCCATTTGTACGTGTAAGTATGTTAGAAATTAATTATAGAAAATAAACTATCATACAAAACTTCAGTGCAGAAAGCCTTGGTATAAAACTGGTAGCTATTCTTCTTAACTTTTAAAAGATGTCAGAAATTAGCTCATTTCATATTATTCGTGGAGACTTCTGTTAAGACTTTCTTAATCCGGAAAACAGACTAGCAGACATCATCTCCTCGAAAAGCTTGTAAGAGGATCTCGTTGATGCTCTTAGCCACTTTGATCGTACGATGTATTTCCAAAATGTTGGAGGAAGGAACGTTTGTTTTCTATAATTCCAGAAAACTTTACTTGAAAGAAGCAAGATTTCTTGAAGTGAAATCTTTTTGTTAGGCACCTACACAAAAAATTAATGAAAAATAAATGTTTAGCCGTTTAAGAACGAATCGAGATATCGCAGGGGCGAAATGGATTTGTTTTTTCATCAGAGAATCCATATTACAGGACAATGGGTAAATTGGTCCTTGTCATAAAAAAAACAGATGAGTTTCACCTTTAAATTAACCTGGTATTTGTACAGTCGGGAACAAAATTTTTGTTATTTATTCGGCTACTCATTTTGATGAAATTTAAATATGCAATAGAGGAGATCATTCTGAGAAAGTTTTTTTTGTACATGCATATAGTAAAAACACCGGCGACAGTGTCTCACGAGAGATATTTTCTAAAGTAAGCACCGTGACAGAACAATTTCTAAACTCATACAACAAAAATCGTTACAGACTTTTTGAAAACGCCAGTACATAAATATACAGTTTGGCAGCAGTTTCAAACACCTATTTCTCTGTTCTCTCACGACTGTGGTATTTGTGGTTATAATATGAAATGAACTATTAATTATAAGCTTTCATATAAAATATATTTCAGTTCTGTTGGTCGTACGCCCATTAAGACCAATCTCCTTTAATTGTTATAAATTAATGGCTAATTAAGTTTACTATTCGAAATTTTTTTCATACTTTAGATTTTTAAATTTAATTCCTTCAAATAATACTTAATTCAATTTTTGCTTTCTATTCTATTTATATTACGATTTTTAATTAGTGAAATCTACTAAAGAGTAATTGGCTGAAAATCACAAAATCACTGTAGATACATAGTTAATCCATATTCACTATAAACACATACCTACTTAATTTTGTATTCGTTTATAGTAAAATCACCTAACTTTTTCTTTCAGTGTATTTATGACCCATAGATTGTTCTTCTGTTTATGTAATTTATTTCAGCATGTTTATAAGTTAACTGTGGCGTGTAACCAAAGTATTTGTGTATTCTGTATTAATTGATAATATTTCATATTTTCCAGATAATCTGAAAAGCTTGTACATATGTACATTTCTTTAAAGAAATTGTCAACAACAAACATTGAATTTTTTAAGTGAAACTCATTTTTCTTTTCTCTAGAAAACACGTAGAATTAATTCATAAACGCTGTTGGCGATGACATGGACAAAGTTATAGGAAATTAAGGAAATGCCTCTCTCCGCATTGCTGCCACTGAGAGGAGGGGCAATCAATCATTTATCGTTTTTAGTAGGCTTTAAAAAGTTTTACGCGAACCAGCGGAAATTTGATTGAACTACGTTTAAAAATTTTCTCAGGATAATGATGATGTTTTGCCATCTTTTTTTTTCATATTAAATTTGAGGTGTTTTGGGAAGGAAGCGCCTATTTGCACGTCAGGTTGTCCATGTGTACGTATACATACACTTAACAAATTTCAATACGTATGTAGAAATTTTGTAAAAGGCAAATATTCAGTCAATAGGCGATGCATTTCGCGGCTCTCAGTCATACTGATACACACACACATAAACACACCTGAAGTGGAAGTAGGCACTTCCTTTTGGAAACTGACTCTAGACGACTCAATGTGAAATATTTGGTTTTTGTGTAATCCGATAAACCATGAGTCTACTGTACGTACCGGTATATATCACGATAAAATAACGAAGCTACACCTAAAGATGTTTGATCTCATATAAGAAACCATCGCCCAAATTCGCTTTGCCTTGCGCTGAGATTACCTCGACCTGAAGCTCTATGTCACGAAATAATTCACATGGATGTGATATTGGGCATAAACTTTATGGGACGTGGGATGTAGCGTAAAAGCATTTGAATTTTGAAGCTTATATGAGATGAAACTTCTCTAGGCGTAGCTTTGTTCACTTTGTTTGTATCACTCATCATGCGTTGGAATATGTTAGGTTTTGCCTAAAAGGACTCATTGCAAATTCTCGGGTTACAAGGATTACGCTTTGATTCTCTATAATTGACGTAATACCTTCGTAAGCAATTAATGTGACCACAACCCATTCATAATTGATCAAGGTGAAATGACCTGGGCAATGTGGTACAACAAACAATATTGTCAGCTATTCAATTCGCTTCCTTGAGAAATTCAATTTTGCCCCGAAGTAAATCTGAAAAGAGGCGTTAAAGTTTAAAATCTCATCAAAAGCGCTTTCTCCGACAATATCTTGTGGAAACAAAGCCAAAGTCGGGAGTATAGAATCAGGGCATTATGCGGATTAAATGTTCATAAAAGCGCATTCGCAAGGATCCTCTGATGAAAAATAAATAAGCCCCTCAGCATTATTCTCCGTCGTGATCAAATACGAAATGCAGGTAATCCCATTTAATCTGCAGCCAGCCCCATAGAACACCGCCGTCGCGTCGCAGCGATAGACCCGGTGGCGCTATGTGCACACAATATTCCAAATTCCAAGCTCTAAGGGTGTACTTTAACAAGCTTCTCATATTTCATGCAAATCTGTTTACCAAGCGAAAGCAATGCCAAAGAATTACATATTGAAATTTTCTGTATGCAAACTCAGTGCTGCCGGGTATTGTATGGGAAGAAGTTAATAAGGGGTTATGATCCTTGTGGTAATATTTATATTATTGTTCTATTTATTGTCAACATAAGGTACCTACCACGAATTTGTGTAAATTTTGTCGACGTCAAATCACATAACCGAGCACTACTTACTTATTTGAACACTTAAAAGTCACTTAGGGATTGACATTGTCTACGAGCTTTTACAGCTTTTATCTTTCGATGAATCGTTTTACCCAGAATTATTATATATGACATTAGTAATTAGTATTAGAAAATAAAGTAATTTCAAAGTTTTGAGTACTTAATGTTGCGAAGCTATTCATACTATGCTATAGTGCAATGTGACGGAACATATAGAGCTGAAGTTAATATTTTCAATGTGCAAATTCTGTGTATAAAAGACTTACTGGTCACATCGCTTTTTAAAGTTTAAATTTTCCGAAGGCAGCTCAGCACCTAGCTTTATGTATTTGTGTAAATGGCGTCTGCAATTAGAGTTCATCTTCCAATTAATGCAAATTGATGCAATTATGTTTCTGTCCCTAATATAAGAACCTTCATCCCCATAAGTCACTTGATCGCTTCCAAGTCCTATAACGTTTCCCCCAGTTACAAAAAGTAACCATTCGAGCGAGGTTGCTCAAGGAGACGATAATGTAATTAGTCTTCGGATTTGCTTCACGACACAAAATTTATTCGGCGCATTTTTTAGACTAAACCACTTAAATGTTGTGGTGTGGGGTGAAATGCGAAATGCCACATCAGGGGACCACCTGCGTAGAAATTCAATTAATTGCGACAGTACCTGCAGATAGTTAATCAATCTTATTAATTATCAGCTGGAGTACGTGATGAGCATAGCACACGTACTATCAATTACTGCACACCTCTGGACATATTGTATCGTTCCCCAATACGGAAATGGCTACTTCCGAGCCGAATGTAATCAGAATTCATCGCAGGAGTGGTAGTTACATCCCAGAACACCACCCCTGAAGCAGATGTCTGGAAAACTGAATTATGATTGCACTTTTTTGCCAAAACACGTAGATTTAGGACGATAACAAATACCTTCGTCTTCTGGCTGAATACAAAATACAGTGCATAGGCATGGCTTTGTCCCTGTTCTCAGTGGGGGCGGGCCACCACTTTTCTTACGTTTTATCAAGCGAGGTTTTCAGATATATTTTTTCGTTTATTTGTTTACAGCCTAGATTTGGGTCATCTTTTTACGGCCGTCTTTTATTTACTGTCCAGGGTATAAAAATGAACAAAAAATACTTCCTCCTCCGGGAAGTAATTTATGACTTATGGATTCTCCTTCTAATACGGGGGTAAATCATTTGGTGATCCCTTGAAGGATAAGTGTACCGTAAATGGGAGGAAGCGGATATAAAGAATTTAAGGAAGCTTGTATTCTGTCAAAAGTCAATTTTGTGCGATACTGTTGTTGTTGACATATGCAATACAATAAGGGAACATTTATGAAGCATAAATTCACAAAAGGCATTCGTGTTTTTATATCTAAACAAAATCATTGGGAATGTCGGTTAAAATAAATTGAAGGACATCAAAACAGGCAAACTTGAATGGGCTAAAGGAAGAGCTTGCATAAAAACGGATCGTTTTCGTGTTTACACATTTCTTTACTACCGCTTATTACTGAAAGGATGCGATATATTGTTTACGTAATAAAACATGTATGAGAATATTTATTATTTATCTTGTTCGAATTTTAATGAACGACCCGAATTTCATGTATGCTGGCACAATATCTATCGCCCACTTGTTTTCGCGCAAGAAATTGACTGCGTGACTCAAACTTTCAATTTTGTCCCTTTTTTTTCGCCAATGATAAAAACATATCTTAATCACTTACGAGACTCTCTTTGTTGAAATCGTCTTTGTAAAAGTGGACTATTTTTTCTTCATTGATTTCGTTTCAGACGACAAAAGCTTTTAAAAATTTGGAAACTTACGCTTGGTCAAAATTCGCAAAAAACATTTGTCGGTACATTTCTTCCGGATTTTGAAAATTATGATTCTAGACATTGTACGATTCCAGATGTGGATTTTTCACACCCATATATTTGCGGAGATTTTGGAGCTAGTACCGCGCGTCTGACTAAAAAAAACAAAATGCAGAGCTGCGCGAAGCCATATCAGCTAGATCAAGACTTTCTGCGCACAGAATAGGAAAAGTTTCTGGTATCTGAAAGCTCTCTGTATTTCAGAGTCTAACTTTTTACCATAATTTCGGCTTTCTCATTCGTTTATATTAAATGATCGCACGCTACATGTAAAAGTTCTTTTTCAGCAGTAGTATGTCGGTTTTATTATCGGAATTTTTTGTGTAAGAACATTTTTTCTTGCCATGCATCGTTAGGGTACCCCAAATATGTTATAGCTGAAATCCGAGTTTTCGACCATCAAACTCTTGCAGCTTTTCCGCCATCCTGGATTAAAGGGTGAACTCGTTTTTTGTAAATATCTCATCTTCTAGACATGCCTTGATGAAAAGCTTAAACACATTTTGTTACACTTCGAAATTTTCTTTAAATTTGGTTACATCAACTTGTTTCGTAAAGTTAATACTTTTTAAGTTATAGCGCGAAAAAGGTTAGAAAACTAGGACCACAATTGGTTTTTAGCATTTATCCTGTATTTGGTGACTTCTGATAAAACATATATTCATACAAAAGCTGTAGAGTACAAAATATGCCAATCCTTTCCTAGGTACCATTTTTCGGTGTGACAAACGGTTAAGCATGCAGAGAGGCGCAAAGTTGAAAAATCGACGCAAAAAGTGGTAATGAATGCTTCCAATTGCACCCCATATAGGCGGAGAAGTGACTACAAAAGATGGAGGGTACCGAGTTGGTAGACAATAGCACGCTTCAAAGTAGAATAATATCTACCAAAATTCGCAACCATAAAACAAAAAGACAGGTGAGAAGAGGCTGCTCACAGAGTTCCCAAATTATTCAAACTAAAATTATTTCGGGAAGCAACAACTCCCAATTGATAATCTTTTTGAAAGTAACAATTCTTGAAACTGAAATAACAACTGTTTATTTCCATGTATACTTCACAATGTATAATTAAAATTTCTTTAATTTCCAATAACACAAACTAGAAAGAAAAAATACGTAGCGTGTATGTTGATGCCATATGTGACGTAATTTATATAACTGGCTCAGCTTTGTCTGTTCAGTTTTTGATTATTTTCCTTGAATGGTTGGTTTTCCGTTACGTTGACGTTAATTCTGTACCTACATTTTTACGGAATTATTTCTCATAAAACATTTACACAATATAAACTTTCACTTCATTTCATATTAACTAAAAGCAGCAGAGATGCATCTTTTGCATTTGTTAACTTTATTTAATTTAATTTAGTCTCAAATTGGTTCATTAAAATGTGAAACATAAATATGGGGCGTGTTAACAAAGGCACAAAAAAATGGATTCATTTATTGTTTATCTCTACTGGAACTGATAATTTCAGCGACTGCGTACGCAAATGGGAAAAGCCAAAAAACTTATTCGCATTTGTTTTTAATTTAAATTTATGTGTAGGCAGATGATTTTATCGGAAGGCAAACAAAAGCCAGGATTTGCTCATAGCTGCCGTAGCCCCTTTTTTTGCGTTTATTTCACCTACAAATCGAGGCCATCTCTCTGACCAGAACGATCTGGTGGGATGGTGAAACCTCCATTTTAAATTTGTCGGAAATACGCGGCCCGACTAAATGGATGGAATTGCACAGTTGCATTGTGGGTGACAATTTTTAACACTTTGGTTAACACCGTTTGTAGGCGCAATGGCTGTTTCCTTTTCTCTTTAGCACACAGGAAAAAAGGGATAAGTTATGGCACCATAAAAACTAAAATCCCATCCAGGAAATAGTTTTGGTTGGTGGCCACGCAAAGTTCATTACCGCGTACGGGGTTGGGGGATTTAATTTTTTTGTTGTTGTGTTTTTATTCCTGGGCTTATCTTCCCACGCCATGGCCGGATGTGGGAATAAGAGGGATGTACTTTGATGTGACCAGTGACGTTTCATGAAGCGAGGTCTTGATTCCCTTGCCCAGCAGTTTATCATTTCGAGTTTTGCAGTTTTAATTAAAAATTTTTAATGGAACATGAGAAGCACATTTATGAAGTGGAAATTAAATTTTTTCACTGTTTTGTCCGCGACGGACGTACATCCAAATTTTCAGTGCTTGCAAATATTTTAATTGTTTTTCACTTTACTTTTGCTCGCCGCATTTTAAAGTTGATAGCAGAATTAGTTGCGTTTGCGGAAAGTCAGCTAAATGTTGAATAGGACGAGCATGTTAATTAATGTCCGCCATGCCCATTTGCATGATTAAGTAAAAGGCAACAACATTACTTATTAAAAGCTGTTTTTAAACTAGTTTCTGTACTGTGGCATAGTCAAGGGCTTAATTTGAGATATGTGGTTACGCTCTTCCGACCGTAAGAGCTATAATTTCTCTAATTAAGTGAGTTACAGGACTCATTGAATTAACATTGCGGGACATGTTTGTATCCTATGTGACCCAGCTTGTTGCTCTAATTACGCCAGAAAGCAAATTTGGGTACGTTTGTTGTGTAGGTACACGATTTCGAAATGGCACTCTTTACGTACTTTATGTACTTTAATATTTAGAATTGCTACGACATTTCAACTTTCATTTTACTGCTGAGTTGGTGGTCGTCAACTGGTTTTTAAGGGTAAATTAATTTTTCATTCAGTTATCACTTTTGATACATGTTCCGAATAAAATCAGTGAAACTCCTATATGCAGTAGGTATCACAGAAACTGCACACATCAAATGTGATTTTGAAATAAAATGATTCTATAAAATATAGGGTGGTTAGCATTCGGTGTGTATAAATAAGCGGGGTTAATAAAAATAATAATAAAAGCACTTGAAAACTGTCAAAATTGACGGCATAATTTAAAACAAAATATCTGAATGGGGACAAATTTTAAAGGAAATCTAAAATTTGACCTCCACTTAAAAAGATTTCTGACCCTCACTGAATGGTACATTAATGCATATATGTATCTGCACATACATACACCCATATGTATGTCATTTCATTATCCCTTTGCGATTAGCCACAAAAGCGATTCCTTCCAAATTGAGTTCACTTTACGTTTTCACAACGTTTGATAGTATTGGAATGTGAAAGGACAGAATCTTACTCCTGTTACATAACACTAGTGCAAACATCAAATTTCCACTTCCTCGTAAACTATCGCGGGCAATTAGAATTGATCTGTTCCAATGGGCGACTATCGAGAGCAGCTCCCACACAATCGAGGGAAAAGAACTGAAATTGAAATTGGGAAAACTGAGTACGCCTCGAGCACAAAGTTTTAATCGACCAACGATGGGACATCGACGGACACTTCGACGGGCAGCTAGCCATGATGCGAAGATATGTACGACCGTCCAGCTCGGTCCTGATTACAGAAACCCGCCGTCGCGTTTGCCTTCTGAAGCATTATCCTACACATTTCAAATCCAATGACGTTATCGACCAGTTTAGATGAAGCGATTGGGAGCGACGAACCTTGAGCCTGTGCAGCATTCGTCGAGAGAATATTTAAAAGGCAAACAATCATTTAGCGACTGTCCTTACAACGAGCACGGAAATTTGAATACCTTCTCAAAGCACACACGCATGGGATGTCACAGTCAATCAGTTGTAGATCAACATTCGTTTACCTCATGTGTACCACACGACAGAAACGGATTTTAGGATGACAGGAGGCAAAGGGGGATGAGATCAACCAGTGGGTCGACGAACAAGATTGTATGCAAATCTGGACGGGTTGTTAGTCAAGGAAGTGAAGGGTGCCACTCAAGTACCCCTTCACTTTTCTTCAAAGATTCCGGTAAGAGGGTTCGAAGGGTACATATGTACATAAATTATGTTCTACTTCATCGCAACAAAAGAAATATGCTATTTAGATGGAATAAGAATTGATTGAGAAGCGTATTGCATGCCTGTCTGTATTTGATTTGACATTTTTCATATAAATGTAGAAAAGGTCGTATTCTCGCCTTTTAAGGCTTCAATGGCAGACAGTCGTTAGATATTTGATCCGTATTTTCTTTCATGAAATAAGAGTCAAAATTTAATTAATACATATGTCTAACATGTGTGTTTTGGAGAAAATAACAGGACATACAATAGATAACACTGTAAATCCAAGTGGGTTATTTCAACAATGGAAAAATAAAACTGTAGTAAGCTAGAAAAACACAATAAAGCACATAGCAATATTACACAGCCTGAATAAAAACACAAATGCATGTAGTAATATTAACATATTAGTCACGCATATTGAATATAGAATCTATTTAGAATTTTAATACTCACATTACCACTGATAAATCTGAGAAAGTTTTTTTTTGCGCGAGCCTGGGGCACATTTGACTCGTCTTCTTTTTTATTTGTTAAGCTGGAAAAATATTGTGTATAAAAGGAAGATGCGATACCGAATATAAAAGGAAAATATAGAGAAAAACTATTTGTTCCTCAAGCCTATGGAACAACTTTTAATCAATATGTGCACGAATGGGTTCGAAGATTTTCCAAAATATGTGCAGGTATAAATTTCTTCATAAAAATGAATGTAGAAGTAAAAGTAATACGAGTATATGTATGTATAATATTGTAATGTTATTTATTAGGAATATACGACTAAGGCTAGCTAAAATAAAATAAAACGTAATCTCAAGAAAGGCAGGGCTTTACGTATAGAATCTGGAACAAGAGGATACAAGGAACGAACTTGTAGCAAAACTCACAGAACCTCAAGGAAACATACACTGAATGAAGAAATCTTAAAAAATGTAAACGGGAGAAACGGTCTTAGGATCAGCAAAACCAGAAAGAAAAAAATGGATCTCTGATGAAACATGGAAGAAAATCGAAGAAAGAAGAGACAAACAAAATTTCCAAAATCACATAACCACAGAAGGACAAAAAGTAGCCGAATAAAATGATTAGGTTAGGTTACTCTAATGCCAAGGGAAAGGCCCATTGTCACACCACATCGAAATACCCTTCGTCTAATCAGAGAACCATCCTGTGATAACTACTACGACACTACTGATGGCTTCTCTTTAGAGCGAGATGAGAGCGTTTGACCTCAAACGGCCGAAAGTTGGCCAGATTTGTCTGGTAGTCACGCAAGTGCTCTCCGCGCGATCATTTCATCTCCAGATTATGAGAAGCGATCGAAACTCCCATAGAATAGATAATGTCCACTTCCGGTAGGTTTGTCCCCAGCCTAGCAAGCTTATCCACTCGCATGTTGCCCGAGATGTCGCTGGTCTCGGTATGTTAATGAGAATAGAGACGTCATCCAGTGGTGATGTGTCCCTACGTAGCCAGCTCAGTGCCTCTGAGACAGCCACGACCACTGCCGCAGTGTATTCCGGTAGATGAAAAGAGGTTTCAAGGCCCAGGTGCTCGGAGTAGACTGCACCACCAATCTTGCCTTCTATCCTCGAGCCATCGGTGAATATTTGCACCGAATTAGCTTGCATGGCGCAATCCAAGCTAGGAGCATAGTTCCGCTGGTAGAAAATGAGGATAATATTCAGGGCCTTAGACGAAATAGTCCTAAGAGCACCCGTAATCAACAGGGAGACCATTCTCTGAACCTTCTCGAAATCATGCTTATGGCAAGCCTTCTCTAGAGCAGGCCACAATACTAATATACCGTTGACTTACTTAAATAGGTCTGATCCCGCTCACGAAGAGCCTAGGTATTTCACCTGACTCGAAAGTCTTAGATTCACTCCTCTAAGGAGACGAATCTTGAGGGAGGGAAATTTATATTTCTTGGTGAATACCACCACTTCCATTTTTTGCGAGTTAACCTTTAGGCCGCACCTAGCACTCCACTTGGTAATCTTAGCAAGGGTCCGTTGTAAATCCTCCAACAGCGTGTTTGGATGCTTGTGGGAGATAAAAATTATAATGTCATCTGCATAGGCAACCACGTTGCAAACCGAGAATTCCAGGTAAAGTAGCAGTTCGTTTAGGGTCAGGTTCCACAGAAGAGGCGGCAGGACTCCACCTTGAGGGGTGCCACTGTTCATATATCTTCTGATGGAAGCTTCTCCCAAACTTGAGTTGATAACCTTGCCTTTAAGCATGAGGTCCAAGAAAAATGGCTAGTACCTATATTTCTAAAGATTTTAAATACGTACCTGTTTCTTCTTCTTATGATAGCGTTATTGTCGTAAATATGGGAGGCTGCGAATCATAAGCTGGACACTGGACACCTATAATACCATAATGATGACGTACAAAGATGTATAATTTGAACGAAAATTATAAATAAATCAAATTTGCATAATCAAACTTAAAATAATTAAGTCCTCACTTAATTTTTTGGTGAAGATAGTTAATTGTGTTTCTGGTTGACTTAAGTTAATTAATCAAGGAAATGCACTTTTATTTACCATCCTAAATAAGAAATAAAAAAATTATAATAATCAGCGTTATATGTAAGTGTGAAGTACGTTAAGTGTACTGAGTACTTGAGTAGGTGTGTGGATAAGGATTGCAAAGAATTTGAATAAAAGAAGTTATTCAGATTTGTTATTCTATAATTTATTGTTAAATATCTACATTCATTTAAGAAATAAAATCTCTGTAAATCTCACTTACACGTGCTTAGCAATACTCTATACAAACAATAGAATTCTTTTATATAAAACCTAACAAAGTTCGTTCTCCCACTAAGCGATATAAACATGCCGTGAATTGTATGTTACAATTTTTACACGCGAAGATTTCTCATGTGAATCATGGATCTTTAGAAATGGGATGACCGAATGCCTTCTTGTCCTGTCTTCTTTAAGAACGACTGCAAGAATGGCTGAGGAGCTACTGCTGAAACATTTTCGAGCCCCCGATGGGTTGGTGAAGGTATAAAGAATCGGAAAAAATCTTCAAATCCCTACTCAATATAAGTGGCCCTAATTTGCGTATCGTAACAATGGTCCCAGGTACGTATAACAGTACTAAACTAAAATTACCGCCAAAATCAGAGTTATTGTACATCGAAATTGCAATTACTTCGGCGTGAGTTCCGCCGCAATTACACTTAAGGACCATAATGAGTCCGTCATTAAGGACGTCAGGACAACAGAGCATCCATACTAAATAAGGACAATTCCTTAATTGTCAATGGGACGTCATTATTATAACGTCGGGAGCAGAGTTCCGAATGTCGATGAACACCTTCGATTCGTCTGTTTTTTGCTTGCCCTTCCCCGCCGGTGGGTGTTGATGGTGCTGATGATGGTGCTGCTGTTGATGCTGCAGCTTTTGTTGCTGCTGTTGCTGCTGCTGCTGCTGCTGCTGTTGGAGGAGGTGCTGCTGGTGCTGGTGGTGATGTGAACACAGCTCAGGCCCTCTCGGTGGGATTTCCGTGAAGGCTGTTTCTACTTCTACAGTGGTCGATGGAGCTCGCGATTTATCCCGGGATGTCGCCTGTCTCGATAAGGACTGCGATTTGGTTGGTGGGGCATCGTAGCCAAACGTCGAAAAACGAATGGCTGAGGATTCATTTGGAGACGAGGAACATATCGAGGTTTTCCAACCCACTGGCTGGAACAATGACTCCCTAAAGAGGAAAGTTATTTATCTAGGAAACCGAATTTTCTGACAATTAAAAAAAAAACGATTGTCGGTGAAAAACCAAAAATTCATACCTTGTCTGGCAGCCCATCTCGCACGTACCGTGTTCCGGGGATGAATTATCTTCTCCCAAGTTTGTTTGTATTACAATATCATGCTGCTGCCTCAAGATGCTATCTTCCTTCACGTCTGTTTGGCTGTCTTGCATTGTAATTGGAACAATCTCCCGATAGTACCTCTTGGAGACATCATCCAATATTTGCAAGGAACTTTGCGAATGCTTCTCCCTGCAAACAAAATTAAATTAGCAATTCGTCCTCAGAACTTCAATTTTCAGAAATGCAGAGACAAACGGACCAATCTCTTTTCACCCAGCTAATTGAAAACAGAAGGCATTTTGGATACACTTCGTAGCAGATTTCATTACTTTAAGGGGTTAAAGCAGTACAGATACAATACTTTCATATATCTGGATGGTTTTGTGTTTTATTTGTTTTTATTTATACTTACTACTTGGAAAATTAAATTGAGTTAATTAAGAGCAAAGTTGAAAGGTTCACAAAGTTTTGACCGTATAAAGTGGAGCAATTGGTGTGTGCTTATTAGTGTTCTGTACCAAAGTTGGAAAAACGGAACACTTATAACCTCACTCCGGTCTGTCTGTCACAAGCTTACAGTTCAAGTTTGTTATAGTCCAATTCTGTAGTTTAGATGAATAATTCGGATATTTAGATATGTCTCATGGCGGTGTACTCCGAACAAATTTCAGTACGCAGATAATTTGTAGAAGGCAAATATTCAGTCAGTAGGCGATGCATTTCGCGGATTTAAGTCGATACACACACACACATGGACACACCAAAGCCAAGCCACATTTTTATTTTAGTCAGAAAAAAGATTAAGCTTCTGAGCTTCCGTTTCTTTGCTTCGAATTATAATGGGTGGGAAATGAGAGCTTAGATATTCCTTTTCTTAGTTTAGTTTCGGCGCATACCAAAAGAGGTATTGTTGGATACACATATATGTATATTGAAACTTTTGTATGTTACCTGCAGCTATATAGTGATGCACCAGTTCACGAGTAGGTACTTTAAATTCTGTTATATACGTTATCTGCCATTAAGGATAGTTCCTATATTTCTGGTTTGCTTTATAGGTTGTCTAGCATCGACTTTTCTGCAATTGCAACCAACTCGAAAAACGTAATGTACTTACTTGAGTGCGATGACATACCCATTGTCTTTGTTGTAAAAATATCTCCCACAACACATCCATTCGCACCAGTACGGTACATATACCTATAGTTAAAAAGTGAGGCAAAAATACCACCCGATACGTGTCTTGCGGACTGCAGATACCTGTTTCAGCCCATAAAAGTAAATTGAGTGTGGCGCTACGTTCGAAATGATGAAAACCCAATCTGTGTTCACACTCCCAAACATAAATATTTGGAGTAGGTAGTCAATTTTCTTCTGGGAGAATGAATTTCCTTTCAAGAACAATTTATTATTTAAGCGAGAGGTATCCTGACAACATGCAAACTCGCTTCTCTCCCTCCCCTGCTGCTTGTGGGCATACATATTTACTTGTTTTGTAGAAAGGGCATTGAACACAGCAGACCCATACAAATTTCGAAAGCTTGCCCTTTAGGCATCCCCTTCAAAACAGGAAAAATAATATTGTTTTACAAATAACTCCCGCCGCACCATCAACACGGACCTTTGTCCTTTGACTGTATGAATAATAAGACAGCCAGTCAACAGTGGCAAAATCCCATTTCTGTAATAATTCGATAATCCTCCCGAGTCGTCCACACCTCAAGGAAAATAATAAGAAGGAAGAGAAAACTTGAGAACTCACCTTGGTGACAATTTGATGGATAAATTTTCCCTCGAACGCTTCGCGGATACGCGACCCATCTCGTTCAGCTTACTCTCCTTGGACTGCCGAATGTGCTCCTGTGGGATAGAAAATACAGGACGAGGATGAGACAGAGCAATCGCTACCTACTATAGCACGTACCTTCGCAAAAGTGACTCGCTTAAATCATTCACAATTTGGCAAGCAATACATTCTCAAAAACAAACATCAAGAAGCATGACAAAAATTATTGAAATTTAACTCTACAGCGAGAAAAACACGAGTCCTCTGAAAAGTTGGAACAATGCGCCGCCGGGCGGCCGGGCCGTTTCATGCTACGAATTTTTAGGACTGCGGGAAAAGCCTTAACACACGGTGTCCAGCGGATTAGCAAGACAGATGGACTACATTCTGGACGCTAGTAGATCTCCTCGGGCTTTTGTGTCGCTTGGGGGTAATTAATCATCAGGTCAGTCTGAATACCGACAAAAATTGCTGTTTTCGGTGCTTGCACGAAGAATGGCTCGATATGATTTATGTCGTCGGGTGCGGGAAGCTCCTGAAATAGAACATGACACCAGAAAACGGAGAAACGCCAAGAAGCTAGAACAAGAGTTATGCCAGCCTGGGCGTCCTGGACCTGACTGGTCTGGTACTGTCTCAAGCTCAGGCCTACGTCCTATGGATCCGCACAGCAGCAAGAGGAGACATGCCTGAGCGGAATCCTAACAAGGTGGCGGGCCCACCTACAGCATGCATATGACTACCATACTTATTGCCTCATGGGCGGACACGAAGCAGAGGAAATATAGCGAAAGCGGAACTTCTAAGATTTACTATTGTGCGGAGTCCGCAGGCCAGAGAACATCTCATGCGGAAGGAAGGTAAAAATCAGCGGAAGCCGAGTTTGGTGGGGGATGCGAGTGCAGAGGTCTGAACGCCTACTTTCCGAACGGAAAACCCTTCAAACGGGAAATAGCTCCTTCATCATTTGACCTAAATCGTTCGCTACATTTGTGTACGTGTGGCCGAATCCGGAGGACGGGGCATCAAGGCTCCAATAAAACTCCTGAAGCCGGGAAGCTCGGTACAGCAATTATGTGCAAGTGGTGGAATGGAAACTCGTGGAGTAACGTGCTCTATAAAAATTTAATATGAGATCGGCCACTGGATCGGCCTTGGCCCGCTGCCTTGCGAAAGGCTTGCGATCGGAATAATATTTGCAATAAATGACGGTAGCGTGATTCGGGTTACAACGCATAACACACCCCGGCGAAGCAGTAAAAGGAGGCGCCGTTGCGCCGTCCAGGCCATTTCGGCAAGGTGCTGCTCCAGTGCCACGCAGCAGCTCCAAGCGAAATGCCAAAGTATCTATTGCTCGCCTTTTTCGCAAATCTACTTAGTTGATGGCTTATGGTCAGGATTTACGTCTCAATTTAATTTGATGGATTCCTGCAACCCGTGGCTCGTCCGTTAGGGATTCTAAAAATGTGCTAAGGGAGAGTGACACGTGGTCTGCAAGTAAAATGCGAAAACTGCCCGCGAAAGGTTACACTCATTTGTGAGCGCGTGCCATTGCCATACTTAAGCTCTTTATTTGCCATATTTTGTCGTTAATTGGCAAAATATAAATTTATTCCCCATTTTATGCTCTTGGCACTGGTTGTCATCGGGATGCTCCATACTTTTCTGTTATATTTAGAATGGAATTAAATAAGGGGCGAAATGTTGATCACGAAAACGCGAGAAGATAGGTACCCAACTTAATATCATATTAAACATTGATTGTAAGATACAGGGTGTTTCAGTTAACGTGTGCCAAAATTATAGAGATGACAGATCTGATCTAGACAAACCAGAAAACGTGTGGAAGGGGGAAGAGGTGGGGGGGGGGGGACCGTCACCATTTTCGAGTTACAGGGTGATTGATAATTTCGGGATGTATATCACTATTTTATTTTGGTCTTTTGACCTACTTAACGCAGTGACATTAAACTCACGCCAAACAACTACCATCTTAGTGTGCCTTCCACAATGCCACCAATGTGGACCTACTTCTACCACTAAAGGTACAGTCACTTGCGAAAGTGAAAAAAAAGTCTAAAATTCTCATCATCACATCTTGTTGCCTTTTCAAAGAGACACAACATGGAACTTTGGGAAAGCACATTAAGATAGTAGTTTTTTGGCGAGAGTTTGATGTCGTTACGTTGAGCAGATCAAAAGATCAAAATAAAAATAAAAGTGTATCCCGAATTTATAGAAAACCCTGTAACTCCCAAATGGTTGAACGAGACAATTTTATAGACAATAAACTTCCCAACAATATTTTTTGTAGTCGACGTATGCGATACCTGCAGGATTAACCCATTTACCTTTTACATAGGGTTGGCGGGGGGTTATACTCAATTGGCGGCGACATATTGCAGGAGATCTCCAATAAAGTGATAATATTGTTGATGTACTCGATACCCGCAACTATTGCATTTTCCCCACATTGAGAGTGGGGGTTTAAAAAAATCCCACCCAAATTTCCTCCAGATCCTTTGGTGTTTTATGCACTTAATTTTAACTAGCTCCAATAGACGTGATCGATACCTAAAGCTTTAGGGTAGCTTCCTCCCTTGCTACATATCACAACAACAGCGTAAATAAACTACAGAGTTCCATTTCGTTATGTCATACTTATAACATATGGTATTTCTTTGGCCGGAAATTATAAGGTATTGAATCTACTAGTACCTTTTTAACAGAAACATAACATTGATTTTTATTTTTTGTTTAGCACCAGAAAGCAGTTAAGCATTATTTTTCTCTTCTTGAATAAGCAATAAATATATGCAAACACATATTGTAGGTATACCTACACAAAGTGCATAATGAACTGAACAATAATTTTATTAAATTAAAAAAAATAATATGCAGCCATTCGGTTAAACTTTGAGCAATTAAAAAACTAAAGCAGGCAGTAATATAATATCTATAAATCCATTGAACTGATAATTCTGAGTTCAATAAAAAGCTCATGCATAGTTTCTGCAAGCCTTCACTACGACGAATATTTCGTGGAATGCAATTTTAGGAAATTGCGTGGCCACTAGCTGCATGCATCGAATTGGGGGAAAAATATGGGAAATGCGCGAACTCACCCTAATAATTTTCTGATCCCGCATTAACTTCCGAATGCAGTTCACCATGAATGTGACCACCATCCCGCCAAGTATGAGGCCGAAAATCACAATAATTATTATCACATGTTCGGACTGTCCCGTCGATGGGGGCTGTGGAAAGCAAAACGTGTACATTATTTTGTGCCCAATTATTTACCGGATTTTGGGTAATCAGTAGAGAGTGTATTCGCACCTCACATTCCTCCTCGTCCGTACGAAATTTGCAATTATCTCGTTCGTTGCACTTGAGGGCTTTTGATATGCAAGTCGCGTCCTCACAGTCAAATTCCTCCTCACCGCAGTCTGCAATTAGCGGGGAATAAGGTGGTAAGATATAAATGTAAATTAAAAATGCATCGTCGTGATAGCGTACATACCTGTGGTTCCCTTATCTCTATAGGCAGTGTAGACCGTACTGAAGGAAGAATTTATGGCTTGCGGACGTGCGAAGAATCGCAATATTAGGACGTGCATTTCAGAGGTCACTGTCTCACCTGCTGAGCCGCAAAAGTTGCGCTTTCTGTCCAAAAATGAGTTTGTTTATATATACGAGTAAAGGTAAAAAAGTTATGCTTATATACCGTTCAGGTTATACACACCAAATTTGGCATAAATATTCTTTCATACATTAAAATATACTACCCTCGACGGGACGGAAAATTTCGTTTTATGTTATTATCATAAAATAACAGTTGCTGATTTAAAGTATAATTATTCTTTTGAAGAATTCAATAGATACTGATAAAAAATGGCATGTAGAGGTTTTTGGGTCTCTGATTTTAAACATGGTGCTTGCTAAATGTAATTACCTTAGATTATCATAAAAGTTGGTATATGAAAATAATAATATTGCATTGTTGTTATGCCCCGTACTTTTTTCCAATTTTAATATTTGCGGTTAATACTTCCATATTTACTCTTCAAGCATAACACAAAGTAATTTCACGGTCCCAGCTACATATTGTAATGGATTTTTCATTTAATTCAATTAAAAGAAAGACGGACGTTCACTGAAAAAAAACCTCTCAAAATGATCAATTTCACATCAAACCCAAAGTGTTTCCGCTGAACTCTGTGGTTCCACCAAAACATTCAACAATCTGGCAATAAAAATTTTGGCAGCGTCTATTTGCACTCTCCGTATCCGTGTAATTTCCATGTACACGGAAGTGTACGGAGTACAGGGAATCAATTCACAGTACAAAGAGGAAAACACAACTGGCGGCTTGACCCTTAAAGCTTCTGCTAAATGAAAGACAACGCATATTCCAAAAATGGGGTTGAAAATTTATTAGCCCTGCAACCACAGGGTACCTACAGTCAGTAGGACTTTCTTTTATCTGTGCGGGAGTCATGGGATCGACGTTTACAACCAGCTTCACTTTTTCCAATTTGTTTTTCTATTTGTGTACATTATTATAGAATTTTTATTTATTAATTTTACACACCCTCCCTATTGCACCCCCTCTTATCGCTTGGGTCGAGGTTGAGGGGAGCCGGCGGCGTTGGGTTATTTTGGTGGGGTGAGGGTTACGTCACGACTGTCAGTAAACGTTACGTCACGGTGTCGGTGTGATTTTATCGCAACAATTATTATCACTATAATTTAATCATTATTAACTATTATTATAGCTAGGTTGAATCACGACCATTAGGCGATACTAGTATTGTGTAATTCAGCTTCATTTAAATAATAAATATTGTATAAAAATTAATTATTAAAATATTTACCTTGACGGCATGTTTGTTTTTTCATCGAAAACATCCAAGAAATTCGCTTCGCAGTCATTGGGTTGCTTTAAATCAAACGATAAAAATTTCAGCTGGATCTGGAGTATAAATGGAATCAATTTAACAAGCTTGTAGTGACTGAGAAGAAACCTACTTTCCAATCTTCTTTGACAGTGATGATCCACATGCAATCCAGCGGTAGTTTGTGTTTGGTGGCATTTGCATATATAGCAGGGGAGATGTCTGTCATATTTATGAAGCCCTCGTAGTCTCCCTTCTCTATGATGCAGTTCAGGTCCTGGGATATGACTAAAATTGTAAAGTTCTGTCAAAGGAATTTTCTAGCTAGGAGCGCAATATCCTCTGTCCGCGGAGAGCAGGCTTGTTGGACACGACTGACTCACCGTCGGGGGGCGTTTTAATGAATTCGTATTCCGCCTTAAATCCAGAGTATTCTATACTGTCGTCTGAGTGAAATTGTAGCCATAAATGTCGACCAGTGGAGTCTATGATATCGGGAAACTCCTGCCCGCAGAAAGTACCTAATGGCCTTGAGAAACCATAGGCGCCGTCACGGATCTGCGGAAGTAATATTAAGTTACATATTGCCAATCATGATAACATCATGTGAAATCAATTAAAGAGGAAACCCAAATTCGCCTCGACTGCCGTCAGATAAAAACAATTTTCATTTTAATTTCGTGTTCTGACAAATGAAATTATTGTCACGTTCGTAAATATGTCGTTAACATAAAACCCAATGTCAATCTCAAAACCACTGGGATTGAAGGGACTGCGTAACTGTAAGGACCATAATACATCCTCCTACTAAAATAGAATATCCCACGTTTCCTCGTTGCGAAAAGGCATGCATAATAAATGATTTGGGCAGAATTTCCTTGTAGTATTGTTGAATGAAATGTTTTCCTCGGGTGGATATACGAGTACTTCCATGAGCCTATTACGATGGTAAAAACAACTTGAACTCGAGAGAAAAAAATTTATTTGCAAGCGTACTTATCAGTACAGGTTAAACAGAGTCGTCGCTTTATAAATAAAATAAATGTGTTGCCGAAATTCTGATTTGCAAATTTAAAATTCTTTAAGAGTATTTTTCATTCAATTATTTTTAGAATGTTTAGTTTTTCATTGTGTGAACATTACAGAGTTCCTACAGTGTACCATAGTGATATCAATTGTGAACATAAAAAATAAATCATTACAATCAATCACAATTTTCCTTATTTAAAATTATTAAAATCCGTTGAACCGTTTATTCACAATAAATTCCCAAAAAACGCTATCAACGTTTCAACGAAAAACGAGAGGGCTCCTTTAATGCTTCCTATTGGTAGGTAATTGTGGCTTCTCGAATAATATTTTATTTGAAATCAAATTAAAAATTAGCGAAAAATCTGCAGGGTCACACCCTGGCAAATCGAAAAGCCAACGACAAATAGAATACAGTGAACATACAAGCCATTCTCAGCGAAGTGTATGTTATTCACTTCCTGTTTTCATTTCAAGCACGCATATGCATACGAGTGCTTTTCTATGAAAATTTCACTTTGCATAGAGCCCACGTCGAAAACGTCCGTAAATGGTATACCGCGAATGTATGCAGAACTAGTTGCGTGCCGGAAAGTGCAATTGACTGTGTGTTCACAAATAGCAACTCAACGAAATATTGGTAGCACCACAAACTCTATTGTTAAAATATTTGAGGTAGATTGAGTTTGCCAGTCGTCATCTGACCTTACTGGAATAACAAGAGAGGAACCAAATAAATGACAAATAGACGCCCAGATTGGTTGCGGGTTTACTTGTTTTATTGGGAAATTCAATAAAAACTGTCAGTACTTCCCTTTGATTCCTCTCACTTGAATTTCCATGAAATTTTGTAACACAATTGAAATATCTTTTTTGTTAGGTAGGTATAGCTTCCATTTTCGATCGGGAAAAAAATATCTTGAGTTAGATGTTTTTATTTTAAGAAAGAATACATACTTCGATTTTGTTGTACCCGAAGTGTGCCCTACAGGACCCTATTACCAAGCGTCCACTGTCCGTCTGTCGGTTAGTGGGCTGTATTTCATGAACCGTAATAGGTAGAGAGTTGAAATTTACACAGAGTGTGTATTTCCATTGCCGCTATGACAAGTAATGAAAGAAACCAAGATGGCGAATTTCAAAATGGCCGACATGCAAATTTTCGATTATGTTATAGCGCCTCTCTTATTTCTTTTACAAAAGTATTTAATAAGTAGAAAGTTTTATATTTTGTACGTGTGCAAGTCCGACTCGCACTTGACCGGGTTTTTTTTAATGATTTTTAGCAATATGAAATAAAATAAACAACCCCAGCTAGCTAGAGTGCTCGCATGTACAAACCCGACAAAGGGGGGCGTTTCCCCGCATCCGTAGGAAGGTTAAAATATGTTAGCGAAAGGTGTTTATTTTTATTTATAGAAGTTCTTTGAGATCATAGTTTACAACAGCCTTAAAAACAATGTAGGGAATAATCATACAGTCTTTAATAACAATTATACATTGTTACTGTGAACGCATAATACTTTGAAAGTGACTGTACAAAAATCCAATGCAGTGATTTCGGGGGACTTTGGATATGTCTTAAAGTGTATCATTTTGCGTTGATTTCAACTTTCAGATTTTAAGAATTGATTTTCTATCTTTTTCGGACTACATGCACCAGTTGAAAAAGTTGTGGAAAAATTATAAAATCTTTAAATAAAACTGGTGCATATCAAGATTATCATTCCTTTACACAAAAAATTATATATGAAACATCCAACCAAAAGAGATTCCGGCTGGACTATTATGATATGGCGTAAGTAATTCAAGTTAATTCAAGTTAAAGTAAAAAAAATAAGTTTTTCTGATACCGTGGCAGCAGTGGCGAAATTAACGACAGATAGCACGAACTCACCTCTAAAAAATCATATTTGCATTCTTCCTCCTTTCCCTCGATGTTGAACGAGTCTCCTCGAAAATCAAGGCGTATTAAGAAGCCTTCGGGAGCTGCAAGAAAAATTGAGAACAATCCGTAAAAACTTCGATGAAAAGAACGGCCCTTCGCAATTTGATTCTCCTTTTTTGGCAATCAAGTCGATAGGAGCCAAAGGCACGGGATATCAGTGGCGGCCAGTGGTTGATAGCCACCCACACTTTTGTGGGTGGAACGAATAAATCTTCGATATTGATCGCGAAAAACAACCGGCCAGAGACTGAATTTTTATGATAGTGCTGAAAAAATCGGGTCACTTTAAGAATTATTGCCTGCCACGCGAATATTCCCCCGTCTTTGGCTCGCCTGGATAAGGGGGAGTCCCTCTCTGCTCCCAAGCGCCGAACTAAAATCGGGAAGATAGGATTTTCGTGGCTCACTGAACTTATTTAATCGGTCACCTAAAACTGAGTGAGAGCTCCTTACTCACCTTGCAGGACCCGAACGCAGTCTATGTTCTTTGGATAGGGCTCAGGGTAATTTGGGCTGTACAGGATGTTCTGATCGAGGTCCCCCACTTCGAACTGGTGGCACGGCGAGACGACATTATTTTGTGCAGCATCACGCTCGTGCCGACGTGAAGCAAATTGAATTCCTTTGACTAACATGCCTCGGTATTCGCTCGTTATTTGGCTGGTTGGCGTCGTAAGCATGTAATTCTGTAACGAATCCAATTTTCGTGATATCGCTGCCGACGGTATTCTGCTCGAATAACTCGGCTCAAAGGTAGTTATGGCAGTGGTTGAGCTGTTTGGCGATACTGGAATATAAAAGAAAACAAAAGTTAGCTTAATTGCGTTTTCCGTAGCATTCGACATTATGGAGAGTAATTAATATTTTCCGGAGCTGCGAATAACCCGCATAGGTTGGTGCTTTTCTTACGTAATTGCGAGCATTAGTGGCTTCGCTCGCTCGCTTTGTGCTCTAAGCGAGCACAGCCTTCCGAGCAGGGGTGTTTAGCTCCTCCGTAATCTCGGCAATAAAGGCGGAATTCCCTCTAGGCCACTGTAGTTAGCACCAGCGGGCTAATTGTGCATGGTTGCTCGCACAAACGAAATCGGTGCCGCATTCCCGCTTATTTGACTACTACGCCCGCCTCCATCTTTGATTCCTAGTTTATCTTCTAAATGAGCGCAGTTTTTAGTTTAATTGCTCTTTATGTTCGGTAATGTTTTTCGCAAATAATTTCAGCTTTAATGACACGCTTCGAGGCACCATAATGGCACTAGTCAGGCTTCGGGCCGTAAGCCTTTAATGATAGTTCCCAACACAGTTTAGAGCCACTTGCACGTTTACGACGGGCACTCGGCTCGAACAGCATGCAGTGTAATATTTGGCTGCTCTCACTGATAACGCAAGGGGACGACTAACAATTAGATTTTGTCACGTTTTTCACGGGGACTAGGAGTCGTTTCCTGGACCGGAAATTAGCCATTTGCGAAATGTCCCACGCAGATGTAACCAACATAATAAAGGTAACGATAATGACAGCAAAGACGCCGTTCGCTAAAGTGATTTTATTGTTTCTTAAACAAATAAGCACTATAAATAATTACGCATAAGTTTTCATGAATACTTGACCGACATATTCACATTAAATTTATTTTCCTTTCAAATAGGAATTTTTCCCCGATTCTACCTATACTACGCACCTTTAATATGCAAGAAAAATAAATTATTCAAATGTATGCGCTACATTGCTGAAAATAACAGAATACTGCAATATGATATGACTCGTAAACACAGTGAATTGTTTGTTTCCAGCCAAGGATAAGGGCTTTTAAGTTTGACACAGGGTGTGGATTAATTAGTTTGAAAAACTTCCCCGACCTACAACTTATTGTACAGTGAGTGTGTTTCCGTTTCATGTATGTTTTTGTTTTAACTATACACTTTATTTTTAATGAGCTTCGAAAAAAATTAAAATGGCAAATTCGTAATAATAATAGTTGATTCAAGCTAGAGGAGTACTCTCGGTAGGGTAGACTGCGTAGGCATGTTTAATTTCAGTTCTTTTGAATCACCCTGGAGTGACCCTTTAATTCTCCTTCCACTATCCCTAGTTCATTCTCATAATAGTGACAGTTTAATTAATTTATCATTAGAATCGTACATTATAACATGCACGACACGTATTTACTCACACAATTAAGTACAATTGCAAAAGTGGAATATTGATGTACTCTTAATTCATTTGTGTTAATTTGGCTTCACGCATTTGATGATTTCAATTGCAATGCCACTTTGAGTTTTCCAGCACCTATGTACATATATATGTATTCTTTTTCCTTTTGCCTTTCATTTCTGTTTAACACAGATACCTTTCAATCTTCAAAACGCGCTAGTTGTGATTGACCTATTATTAGCACAATCGATGTGTTCCTCGCAAAACTTCCATATGAGACACTCCACTCTTTTTTGAAATTGAGAATCAATTCAGCTGAACGAGATGTTCCCAACAATGCACCGATATTACTTGACACGAATGTAATAACATCTCTCCACCTTACGATCAATGCCAATCGTTCCAGTCGTTAACAGGATGCATCTGCTGCACTTAATAAAACGGATCCGAGGAGGACTTGTGTGTAATTAAAGCACAAGCTGTCTGACTTGACGGTCTAATTAAAGCACGTACATACTCCTCGTCAACTGCGTTGCTAGAACATGTGGGACATTTCCGACGTTGCCCGTATGGCACACTTTATAGAGTTCGATATGTGCTTCCTCTCCTTACCCCTCTTTATATGAGTACCTATATATATTGCATATGCAGAGGTTAAAAGGAGTTCATATATTTATTCATATTGAGGAAGCGGGATATCGTTGCACAGGCGGTAAAGTAGTAGGCATTCGTCCAGATAAAGTCTCCTATCAACAAGAGGATGAAGGTTGAGGATAGAGAGCCTCTCATGATAAGGAACATGAGGTTGTTTAAATCTTCCAAACTGACTACGAGAAAACATCCGGTGCACACGCTCGATTCTGTCGATCTTATTTTGATGGTGAGGAGACCACACCGGCGAGCAATATTCCAAAATACTCCGTATAATGGTCTAAAACCGAAGTTTAGTGGTAGTTATACTACGGAAAAAATCTGTGGTCCGAAGTATGAACCCCGCAGCATATCTATAAAAGACAATTAGAAGCAATATTTGCAATCAAGTCGTTAATAAATAATAAAAACATTAGCGGACCAAGAATGGACCCTTGTGGAACACATATTATAGGAATACACTTTATTAAACTGTTACACCCAGCGACAGTTAGCTCCTTAATAAAAGTTTTGAGTGCATATTATATCAATTATTGTCTATTTTTACTCTATAGCGTTATTAGAACACGAGATATTGCAGTAACTTTTCTATTTAAGGCGTTAGGGGTACCTCAAACTATTACAAGGCACTCATTTTGGAAACAATTAATTATATTTAAAATGGTTGACATTACAATTCAAAAATTGATTTTTACTGGAAAGAGGCGTTTATTTTGAGTATGTACGGGGAAAAAATTCTTCGATCTGGTAGAGTGGTACAAAAGGAGTCTTTAAAATGTCAGATCAATGGGATAAGCGGTGAGCCGTTTTAGAGTACCTAATCGTGCCCAACGACTTGACAAATGTCATTTTGAGAAAAATGCACTTTAAGTTTCTATCTCTTGCTTTTCCTTCGGAGCGACGTATACAGCTCTATAATTTCGCTCCTTTCAACAAAATTGACTTGAAACTTTCAAAGAATATCCTTGGAACGTGGTACTTTTAGGAAATAGCAAAATCAAATAAAAATAATAATAAAATAAAAATAGTGTATGTTAGATACACTTTTTGAGGTCTAATTTTCCAAAATCAACTGCAGACCGTAGATCGTTGTCAGCCAGTAGACTCAGTTTTGCTCGCATCTTGCTATAGTATCGGAAATATGTCGTGTAGGTAATGCTTTATTCGGATAATATTTAAATACAATTATAACTCAACATGTATTGCTCGCCAACGAAATATTTTTCTTGGAACTGTGTTTCTCAAATATTACAACTTTCTAAGTGCCTATAAGTTCGCATTTTTATTACCATGCTTTCGAACGGCAATTTATCAATGTTTGAATAAATTTAACCCAATGCACACGATCCTATCTAACTCGCATAATGTTAAAAACTGGTGTAATCACTGGGCAATCATTTATCAATTTAAACTGCTAGTCGCACACATTTTATCCTACATTCAAACCGCAATCGAACTTAAAGTGCGATTACCTAATAACATTTTTCAAAATCTTTCTAGAGAAGTGGAAGCATACAGTAAATCACATCTGCCATTTGTTTCCCATCTGCTTCACAACCATTATTTAATAATTCCGCTTAAATCGTCCAACGAAAGGAATGTCACATGTACGAAATTTTCGGTATTCGTGCCGCCTCCATTATTAGATGTCGGCAGGCACCATTTGCACCTCGGCTATAGGGAATTTCAACAAGTGCCACCATGTGGCATTTAGAGCATTAAAATATTAAACAAATTTTCTGGATAAAGTTTTCCCGCACCAAACAATTTATCCGCTAAAAGTTTTAATTAATTGCACCGCCAACATGGCTGAATTTTGTGCACTCGAACTCGCAATTAGTGTAACTAACTAGTCGAAATTGAAATGTTTGGTTTCTAGAATCTGTGGGGAATTTTTACTGATGGGAAAGTTTTCCACTAGCATTCGCTAAATCATCCAAAGTTTTAAAAAATCGATTCGTTTGAATTTCCAATTTCCGGCCAATCGCTCGACGATAATAATTAGGTAATTCAATTGCACAGCCCGCAGTAAATCCTCTTTTGTGATTGAGTTTCATTCGTTTGTAATCGGCTTCTACAGCAGATGCTTTTAACGCTGGCAAATCACATACAAGAAAAATACATAGTGAGATCAGATTCGCGAGGATAGCGAAGCATCCATATTCACGTCTGGAATGGAAGACTAAATCTCACGTCTGAATTCATACGTTTTCGAATATTTATGGGATGCGGTGTACCCTGGCTTTTCTCTCTCTCCAGCGGAGCTCTGGGCGAAATGTGGAAACATTTTTGCAGCACAGGTGCTCCCTCCCACACAAATGTATACTTTCCATAAAGGGCGTACTTCGCTTCCAGAAATCATACATAGACCTGCATGGGCACTCCATCTCCAGCCAGTCTGAGGCGGACTTTAAAAGAGGAAACGGCATGGCAATGGGACGACTCTAAGGCAACGGAAGCATGAACAAGAAAATGTTACACATCGAGGAGCGGGAAATTTACATATATTCAGACCTTGGTGTTACAGGCTCCGGGGGATTAATTTCAACTTAAGGAGTGATGCGAAACGTCGATATAATAATCATCTTTCCTCTTGAAAAGGTGCCAGAGTGCTTCTGGCAATTTTTGTTGGAAACCTATTTAAAGCGAAGGTCGGCGAATTCAATAATTGCTGAAGGGGTGAAAATGTGTGCTAGCGTTCGCATGAATGATGCTAATTGTAATTGCTTCTGGGCTATTATCACAGAGCCATTCCTTTCGGCAAATCCACTTAATTTCCTTTCTGCCCCATGTAATGTCGTCACATGGAAATAATAGGTGTAAATTTCACTGATTAAAGACAACCTCGTACCTCCTGTGGAGCATTACACAATTACGCTATTATGTGCATGCTGGATGTCAGGATGCTCATAATTTTGGTCCTTGATGTTCCTTGCATTATTCAGAGATTCTGGATAACCTACGACGATTTAAGGCAGAATACAGAAAAATTTCAGACTCCACGAATTACTCGTAAAATTTTCTACACACGTACTTGGTAGCCCAGAAAAAATAGGTAAAATAAAGGTCAATTTTTGGGCAATGTCCCAATGAAAAACGGACACGAATTGCACACGGACCACCACGGAATGACACGGAATGAAAAATTATTTTAAGGCTTACCAACCTTGTAAATATTTTTACCGGTAAAAGGCAAGAAGGGGTAACTTTTAGATCGACCTGATATGAATTAGGCTTTTTTTCGAAATTTTTAGGCGACATCCAGCCCAACGTATGGCACTTTGAAAGAAATACGGGGTTGGTCCACCCCACAAGTTCGATCGGTTCGGGTCAAATAATTTACTGGTTTCGTTACTCGGAGTAATAAAACTTCTCAACTTGGTTTCGTTCGAATCTGTTGCGTACATTTCGAGATACTAGTAAACTATGAGGCCACAACCCCAACATTGTGCGGCTGTTTCACCTCCTCAAACAGTTTATGGGCCAGTGAACCTCATTGGTTGAGGTCAAGAGGTCGACTGCTTCAATGTCAGAATATATCCGGACCTTGGATGAGCTTTGGAGCCGTGTGCAGGATGTCTGGAACAATATTCTAGCCTCGGTTTGCGAAAATTTGGTGAGTTCCAAGTTGAGTCATGCAGCTAGTATGGAAGTCAGCTATTGTGGGACGGCGGATAAGATGGCGATCGATGAAATTGTTGACAACGCCACCTATGGTCTCACAATGTAACTTAAATACAGCGGTTATTTTCTTCAGCGTTCTGGGTCATATTTTTATTTTGGTTAAATAATTCATTATAATAACTAGATGAAACAAAATAACAAAAAATCCAATATTTATACAAATCAATATTTTACAAATGTTCCAGCTTGGGAGAACACCCAGCTTCCAAATTAGTTGTTCTATCATTCAAACGTTTCGTTATACAACGGAAAGTTTTCTGGTCGTCGCTACGGTAATAAAGTAGAAAACGCCTTCTCCTCTTTGTTTGCATAGTAACCACATCAATATAACATGTACCACTGCAACATTTCTCTTTCGATACAAAGAAGGAAAAGCAATTTGAAGACACTTCACCTTATTGAGGTGTAATTGCCACCCCCTTCCTTGGTAGCAAAACAGATTTTACGACGGCATAAGTCCACGTCGCAATGTCTACCAGCCAGGCAACAACCCTGCAACGACAAGCATTTGGGAGACCACTCCTTTAAGATCTGTAGAAATTCTTGCGGCGGAAAACTGTCGTTACAATAAAACCGGCGGGAAACTTTATTCGAAGTTAGTTACAAAGTAGTAACTGATGCCACACATACGTCAAAATTGCGCAGTTACAAAGCCGGGGGTTCGCCCCAACGGAATCCCTTCGCGCCCAGCGAGCTATTCAGTTCATTTAGCGTGTAATTTTATAAGATTTGTGAAGAAAGTTCTTTGGAATAGGGATCGGAGAAAGCCTTTCAATTTGCCGGGAATTTACATAGGCCGGTCGTAAAGGGAAGTTTCGGTACTATTCGAGGCAGTTGCCGGCCTGACGATTTACATAATATTTTGTTTTTGGTTACATACGTGACTTGGGGAAAAACAATGGGCTAATCAATTCAGTCCTGGGTCCTAGGCGGACAACAGTGCCGCCAGTTATCTCAGCCATTTCTGATCCGCCCGTATGGAGTTCATAAAGAATAGGTAAATGGAGGTTAATTCTCGAATCGTTGAAAATATTAAATTGTTCGCCAAAGAACTTTTACAGCCCTTTCTCCTCGATGTTTTGAATAAATTGAAGTTATGTCACTCCTGTCGCCAGATGTTTCCTTGTTTGAAAAAAGGTTAAACCCCAGAGCTACCCTTCAGATGCCTTTTTATTCCGTGGCAAGCGGAGTGGCAGAATGCCCCGAAACTCAAAATCCTGATATCGATTTCTTATCGAGATGAAAAATTCCTCGACGCCGCTAGCAATTCATATTGTTTCCTTCGCGAGGTGAACGAGGGACAGATGTTGCTTGACAAAAAGAAGGCAGCATTCGGAGTTGCCTCACCGTTGACAAACTTCTTGAATTAAATTGATTATTGACATGTGGCACGGTGATTGATGGGGCCACGAATGCAGATTAGATTGGGTTCGATGCGAGACAGGGGTGTGCCCTTTTGTTTTTGGCACCCTAATCTGATAACTTTCTTCCCGCGACAGGTGAATACTGAAAATTCACAAGGCTTTGTTAAAAAAGTCTTTAAGTTATCAAACTTTACGCCATTCGTCAAGATCAGCGGGAGCATTCTGGGGGAAATTCCGCGATAAATTAAAATGTTCTTTGAACTGGAAAATCAGGTTAATTAGATATAATTAAGGGAGACGGTTCATCCGCTAAAATTAATTTGATTCGGTGGAAGAGGACATTGACCCTTAAATGAAGCAAGGAGGAAAGCTATTAAGTTGCAATGTTTCGTGGGCGGTGACTTTATAGAATTTCTTTATCTCCTACAATAATCCAGAAAACCAGCGCGGGAGAGAAGAATGAAATCTAGTTAACAAAAGTTCGAGGATCAATTCCCTCGTAGACAAGCAGAGCAGAGCATTGAGGGATCTGGAGTGATTGAATAATTAAAACGCATCAGTCAATTTCAGGGCCCCTCGTATTCTTGCGTACAGAAGTTTAAGTTCTACCAGGAAAGCCATTTTCTGCTTAATTAGGCACGAAATGACTCTGTCCACTTGTCGATGAAATTTTTATACAAAGCCTGCCTACATATTTAAAGCTCATTTAAAATTATTAACAGTAAGCCGCTACGGGCGAAGGAATTATAGAACTTTGTGCATTTAGGACGTAAATGGGGGGCTTAAAGCGAGCTAGGTGGTTTTGTCAAATACCATAGGGAAAATCTCCCTGCCGCCTGTACTACCAGTTATTGCGTCGTCCCATGGCCGAAAGGGCATGCTGATGTGCGCGCCACGGCACTATAAGAGGCCGAGCGAAATGCGGACGCAGACCGTGACCAATATCCCGCTAGCAGTCGTGGTGGCGACCGTCTGTTAGCTCCTGGTATTCTATTGCATTACCCTACCTCTCACTCACTTACCAATCGATGGCGGTGACTCGTTTGGCTTTCCTACTGCTACCAACTCTTTCGAATTCCACATCCTCTCTTACTTTTCAGACTATTTTATAGTCGGTTGTGGCCGGATCCCTCCGACTCTAAACTTTAAGAGATTCACAAATTTGATCAAATGTTCAACCGATTTCCGAAATATTTTTATCCAATTTATTTAAGCTAGGCTTAAGTCCAGGCTCCAAAATGGAAATGTACGACTATGTTGTTATAGGTCTTTTATCTCTCTTGCATATCCCAAGTCCTTCTACCACCACACATCCCCAAATTATAAAATATTCACCTCAGAGTTTCACAGCCTCCTTTATAATTCGTTCTTCGGGAGGTTGCCCTCTTCCCCTCCGCACCCACTCGCAAAAATCGGAACCTAGTCGATTAATTTTCTCAGACGAGTGGGTGTGGTGAGCAAGAGGACAACGTCTGGGACAAAGGATTGTAAAGGAGGATGTGATATTCAAAGATGGATATATTATGATTTTGGGATGTTTGGTGGCAGAAGGACTTGGAATTTGCAAGAGCGGTGAAGGACGTATGCCAGTATAGTCATACACATCCATTTTGTAGACTGGAATTAAGCCTAGCTTAAATAAATGGGATACAAAATTTCCGGATGTAATTTTCCAACATGATAATGACCCCAAGCACACGGCCATAGGAATGACTTAATGATCAGGGATTCCAAGTACTTGATTGTCCGCCCAATCAGCGCACTTAAATCCCATTGAGCATCTTTATTTACATTTGAAGAATCAAATCTCCGCCTATTCCGGACCAGCGAAAACATTAGAAGAACTGTGGTCAAGAGTTGCAACAGAATGGGAAAATATTCTTCAAGGAGCTTTTGAAAATCTCGCAGAGAGTATACCAGGAAGAGTTAAGGCTATTTTGGATGACTAAGGTGGCCATACTAAGTATTAAATTAAATTAAATAGGAATGGCTTTGTAGGTAAACTCACACATTTGATCAAATAGGTGTCCCGTGCATCCTGTATGCATATAATTTAAAAGTGATGTGGGTTTATAATGTTCAATAGTGTTAGGCTAATTTTGTACATCAATTATGAAGGCTATTGTTCTCTCACCAAAGCCATCACCTGCTTCAGGTCCTTAAGATTAAATTTATTGAGTACCGTCATAATCAACCGAAATCCTGAAAGCACCACCCTCTGATTATAATTAAACTGTCAATCAGGGCTGTCGAAATTACCCTAATAACTCATGTAGTCCACATCCTTCCTGCCATTAATAATTTCTGATGCACTGACCAGTAAATTGCCGGTCATATCTTAATGTCGGCCATACGCCGATTAGGATGTAAAAGCTCTTGAATATTACAGCAGATTGCGAAACTTGCGCCGTATTTCACTGCTGAATAAATTTGCAAATATTAACAAAATTCCAATCGGAAGAATAAATCTTCCAGCGGAGCCCGTGTGTGTACCGAAATAAATCACATCTCCACCAGTTGATAGGGAAATCCCACAAAATCCATTTAAGCCAAGAATTGGCTTCGCGATAGAAAATTTCGGTCGGCGTGATTTTGTCGCCCATTTATCCTTTTCGCAGGCCATCGGTGCGATTCTTTCACACATTTCAGCAGTTGGCCAGCCCAAATTGAAGGATTTAATTGTTTGGAAGCTTCACAACATCCGTGGGATCGGATAAAGATCGAGTAATGTGTCGTCCGGACTAATCGGCCCTATCGATGCGGATGCTGTCTGTGTGGCGAACGCATAAAAATATGTTTAATGTCGTTTATGGATCTAAGCAAATACCCCCAAGCGATATTTACTCGTGTTTTAATGTCCACATTTTCCCTCTCATTATTATTTCGCTTCTGATGAAAATATGTACATAACTCCCAGTGGCATATAATGAATGTGTATATGTGTGTCACATATTCGGGCTGAGTTGGACTAAAGATGTTCACATGTGGAAAAAATTCCCGAAACTTTAGCCAAAATGTGTTCGGGCAAGGGGCAATGTAACGAGCCAGAGATTCCCTGGCAATTGGTCAAAATTATCAATTTCATTGAGACAGTCTGAGTCGCGACATAGTTTCAAGGATAGTATCATTGGTCAACTGAAAAGATTAGATACACAGAAAATTATGTGCAAAAATGTTTTCATATACATATGTAATTAAAAACCCCTCGGTCGGGGTCGTTAGCGTGCATAAGAACGAAAAAGCGATCATCGGAAACTCCAGACTGTGATTTATATGACGATTAATCTCAAAACAAATTATGTAAACATCAAAGCCAAACACCCTATTAAAATGGGGAAATATTTAGTGAAATAGTTCACAAACTTCGTTTTTTCGGTCGGATTAATGCCGCGAATCAATTCGAAGATTACCTAATACCTACCCATGCGTCACGTAGTACATTTTCGCTCGACAACATAGCAGTGAGAGTAAGTGTTACCAAAACTCCATGAATATCAATTCGTCATCGTTCACAAGAATTACACGTTTCAAGAAGCATCGGGCAGTGAGTTCCAATAAAATATCTGAGTGCGTAAAAGATCCAACTGATCTAAGAACTCATACTGACGACCATGTTAAGCGAAGAGCTTTGTAAATTAGTTTTGAAACATAAAGTAGTCAACAAAAATTTTAATGAGAAAACATTTCCAGCTCAATTTCTATGTAAATTAAGTAAAACTGTCGTTTTTGGGTTGCAACTAGCGAAGAACCCAAATGTGACTCCAAAGCCAATGCATCCACCACGCGTCATACTTCTTTTACAAAACAGATGCAAATGTATTCAGTTATAGGACGGTGTTAACTGATCTATTTTGGCTACAATTGATTAATTTGATTCATGGTTCCGGCAGAACGGAGCCTGTTACATCATACGTGAATCAATTGTTCATTATTGTATATGTGGAAGGAAACCAACAACATTCAGATAGAGATTTAAATAAAAACACTGAACATGTATGACCCGATGAAGTTGTCACGACGGCCCCATTAAAGGCACTTCATCTCCAAGAGTGCACAAAATTGCATTAGTTCAGTCCAGTGGCAAACTGTCTGCAATGACTGCAGTGCAGATCCGACCATATCTGCCCTTGTCCCTTTATGTTCTAATTATGTCACTTTTTCCTGTCGGGTTGTCTGAACCTAAGTCCACATTTCACTTTTCCCATTTTACCAGCAGCACTATTTACCTAAAAACCCCTTTCAAGTTTTCACTTTCCATTTATCCATTAGTAAAGACATTAGCAAATCTCCACTGCTTTTCCTGTGAAATGTGCTGGTCACTATTTATTTTTTGTTTTTATCATTCCGGTTTGCACCTGGTCAGAATTAACATATCTCTTAAAAGGTTTTTCCGCTTGCAACTGAAATTGCTCGGAGTGTTTCGATTGTACAGAAGGACTACATGCAGTCTAGGGCATTTCTTGCTAAATGTGAACTAATCCCTTTGCAAATTAAATTATCGCATTTGGCAGACGCCGCCGCTGCTGCGAGCTTTTCTGTGCGGAAAAAAATCGCCAGTCGTGTACTACCAGCATACACCTGGCCTGATACCAGCTTAAACCCAAGGATAATTCCATATGCAATTTAAGCACCTTGTGCTTCTGGGTATAGCTGATATGCTTTGCTCTCCTAAAAAAGACATATCCGTCTCATCCTGAGTTCTTCAAAGGTCGGAAATCAGATACAAAGAAATTTTGATGGTAATTGTATCATCTGG
This sequence comes from Neoitamus cyanurus, assembly GCA_947538895.1. Lineage (NCBI taxonomy): Eukaryota > Metazoa > Arthropoda > Insecta > Diptera > Asilidae > Neoitamus > Neoitamus cyanurus. The sequence goes on from OX384543.1 coordinate 39,217,215, forward strand.
CAAGAGGAGGCATCACATTCAAGAAACTACACCAAGCCTCGTCGTATTCGGAACTGCTTTCTCAGACTTGTGGCATTGCCTACGATATGACAGTACAAAATTTAGAAATCTGAGAGTCATGTAATATTCCTGCACGATCGCCCTCTGAAATTCTATGTGAAAAGCAACCAAGGATTTTCGAATTTAAGGATTTTAGATGTGACGGCCAATACGATGCTGTGATATATGGTGCCCAGAGCTTTCAGTAAATAATTCTTTTTAAGAGAAAATAGAGCGTTACATACTGGGTGTTTTTAGATTGAATTTATAGTAAGTACGTGGAGTTTCCAAATTTCAGTGACACGAAAATTTGACGAGGAATAGAGAAAAATTTATTGATTGAAATGACATTAGCAGCTGATAGAAGAAATTGAGAAATATTGGAAATTGCAGGGAATGTACGAAACCCTTCATGCATGCATAAGAGCAGCTTCAAAGTTTATAAATTAACATATATCGCAGATGGAGGAGCTAGAGAGATTGTTTGCAACTATAATATCCGATTGTTATTAGAAAAATGCATAGCCAATTTAAACAATTAGTAAATACAGATTCAAGCCAACCTTGTCAAGCCAAACTCAAAACATTGAACGTGCATATGTATAAAAAAATATATTACTAAAAAAAGCAACAAAAAACACGACTACGAAAAACGAGGTCAATTTAATATTACCTACTATGAATTTTATTTATACTTTATGCGTCTTGCAAATATACCAAAGCACCTTAAATTTTAATGACGAATTTTTGGAAATGAAATTTTCAAATTATCAAGAAGGATAGACTAAGAGATAAAATTATTCCACGAAAGAACCACTTTTACTTCATTGATTAAAAAATTTTAAAATCTATATACGGCGTCGGACATTTGAACGACGTTATATTCCATACTTAATGGCATTAAATATTCTTTCAAATAAAATAAGAAATGGAGTGCATATCTCACACACAACTTGTTTTATTTACATTTAAAAGTCGACCGTCCTTATTGAAAGACCCTGTAGATTGATTTATCATCTCCAAAAATCGTCGTATGCCAAATTTCATGGAAATTGTAGGAGCCCTTTTTGAGATATGTTAACTACTACTGTATCCAGGTGGCAGTATTATTTTATGTTGTTATGTTGTTGTTCCAGTTTGTTCAGCCATATGTCGTGGTGGTCTGCGTTAACTGTTTTCTGCTGAGTTAGATAAAAACGTTAGAAATGGTCTTAAAATGTTACGAGACTTTGGAAACTGGTACGTGAAAATACGGAGGAATTTGAATTTTCCCGGAAATAATTTGTATAATTTTCTGTAATTTCTTTAAGGCTACGTTCCGTTATCATTTTAAATTAAACAACTTTTTGTTTTTATTTCCAGAATATTTATTTGAATAATCAATCGCCGCCGATGCGTTTAACTTGTTAGGGTTTGTATTTTGCTGAATCTGATGTTTGTTAGCAGCTAACCAAAGACCTAACAATACATAATTAATCTCCTGAGGGTTTAATAGCGGACTATTATATCTGAAACCTAGCTGGTCATTCCCTATCAAATAGCCATCATTTTTAGCCTCTTATTATTTCAACAACCGAAACGGTCCAAGAAGCTTTTTAATTTAAAATGTTAACGATACATTTTCTGCATTGAAAAGGAATAGTTCCATCACAACATGTTGCTATAGAATTTGATTCCAAACCCTTTAAGTGTCCTTCAGTCTACCACATTTGGCAATATGTCTCACCAGAGCAGACAGATATTCGAGCGACGAAAAGGTGTTATTTGTACTATAAACACTAGGCTTCATCAGTACTAAGTGCGTCATCAAATAATTGACTGTATAAGATTTGGTAACAGTCGAGAAGTATCCAATAAATAGTGTTGACAATAATTTACCCAAAATGTCACAGAAATTTGTAGTTAAGAAGTTGCCATAAACCTTGAGATGTGCCTACCACACCACAATTCCATTCATGCCCCAATATACAAAGATGTGTGTTAAATTCGTCGCAAATTGCCCCAGTTCAACGTCTTGTATAGCTGGTACACATTGAAAGCGAGGCAATCGCACCCTCCATCGGAGGAGGCCACATGGATGAATTCGAGTGCATACAAAGCACTTAGTGCTACAAATGACGTCGGCATAATCGATGACATCGTTATCAACCACACATTATTGATTTGTTCCTTGCGGGAAGTCGATTTCAAGCCTAGATGCTGGTAGGGCCGGGAGGCGGGGGGCGACGACACTTATCTTGACAAATGAGCCGCACACAGGGCGATTTGTCAATATATCAACCTTCATCACATAGGCAGATCCAATATTCACCTTCTGAAGGTGCTATTATATTAATTTGACACGATGCGAAGTTGGGCCGAGGCTGCAGAAATTTTGGGGTGAACAGCAGCAATTTTTCATTATGCCTTGTCTTTATTGAAACGTAAATTGAACATCGTCGGATGTGGGCATCCTGTCTTCCTCCACCCCAATACCCGTCCCAGACTTGTGTTTAGGCGGGCTTTGAGGTGATCCAGACCAAAAATAGCAGTTTAGCGTAGAGAACAAGGGATAAAAGGGTTTATGAAAAACACTCAACCCAAAGGCGTGAGGTTTCCAATTTGTTCAGTCGACTGACAGCAAAGAGCGGAGTGGAACCTCAAAAATTTCGCTTTACGTAACTCCGCATTCGGGAGAACTCTGGAAAGTCCTAGGAGGTGTTTTCACAGTATATGTATAACATACATCCTAGAAAGGATTTCGTGTATCCAAACGTTTATGGGAGAGAACAGGTATCTGAACCAATTAGAACTTGCATGTGGGCAGTTACCGAAAAACTCTGGTCGAACGACTGGGGGTCGTTTAATTAGTGAGGCGAGTCAGCCACCTGCAACGCTGTTGTTAAAACCATAAAATGAGTATCCAAATATGTAGAATAAACAAAACTTGATTAGCATTGAAATTTGAACTTAATTTGCCCTCTGTACGGTTACGCCTTGCTATATAGTATTTAATATTAAAGAAAAATCAAAGCGTACGTAAATATTTCAACACTAAAATTTATTTACGTGCTATATGTTAAATATGGTTAGGAATAGGTTGAAATTTTGCACACGTCTAAGACGTCGGATCACCTTTTTCTTCACAACCCACATGATGTGCGTATAAAATAAAAGCGTTTGACGAGTAGAATACGATAAGCTATGTGACGTCACTCTAAACCCAATATAGAGGACGTCTTATGATGCCGGATTACCAACTTTTTCACACTACTTTGATGTGGGTATCAAGATGGCATGAAAACACATACCTATGCACATACACAAATACTACATCGCAACATATGACATTGCCATAACCGTCAACGGAGAGCGTTACAGATCGATGATAAGAAACTTCTTGTGGCCTAATCTGGATAATATGGATACCGACGACATGTGGTTCCAACAGGACGGCGTTAAGTGCCATCTCGGTCCACTGATCTTCATTCTGTCCGTAAACAATGTTGAGTGCATCATCAAACACTTTGATGGGTTTGACCCGATCCGAATCTGCCCAGAGGTTCCTTCGCTTTGCTATACGTGATCTGCTTTTAATGATCATGATAAAAAATGATAAAATACATACATACCCCATACATATGTTCGCAACTTTATTTATCCGAGGGTACAAATTTTTTCGCAAAATACTTGTATGTAGTATTGCGTACCAACATACCCGTGAAACAAATATCTATTCATGCGGCAGAAAATTCTACCTTCAATAAATAACTCGTTAAAACAAACTGTCCCTGCAATTTTACAAAAGCGTAAGTTGTTGAAAATAACTCGAGCCATTAATTGGCTCCCTAAGGAAACAACAATAAACTGTGATTGATAGAAACTGCTGGTGCATCTGACAAATAAATAATTTCATGTTACCCGCTATCCACCATAATTGCAAAAAATCTGCGGTCGCGTTCGTAGCGTTTCGTTGCTCCGGCAACATTTGGCCAGGGTATTGATTTCGGCAGAAATTCCCTCGTTAATATTCGCAGAGCCGGGTAGAGATGGGTTTGGTATTTTGACTTAACGTGAAGTAATTAGCATTAAAGCTAACGGCAGATATGTGGCACGCTCAAGGCCTAAAGCTCTGCTACCACTGGGAGTTGGAAGGAAAAAATCCTTTCATATGACCATTAAACTGCTCACAATTTAGCAGGGATTCAAAAGAACATTAATTGGTCGTTTTTCACCGCGACCAGTCTATGTAATCCCACATAAGGCCGGCGCTATATTTATCGCGGATCCAGGTGCTCGGAGACCCCCGTGTATTCGCCGAAGGGTTTGAGTTACTCGTGCTAACGAATGGCCTCGACCCAGTCTACCCCACATCTGACACTCATTAAGAGTTAAACACACTCTGGGCGGAAAATCGCAATTAACTTCTGTTAGTTAATCTGTGAATTTTTAAACAGGAAGAATCTGGAGCGAGTTCGCCTTCTATTCTCTCACCCATTCAGCGGGATGTGTGCTTGAGGACCGTTGAATAATACATGCCGATTGGCGGGTATTTTCTGCGCGAGAATACACACACGACATGGCTGGCAGTCTTACAATGTAAACGTCCCGGGAGGGCTCCCGGAGACATATTTTTCAAATTGAAAGGAAGCACCAGGGATCAAATGCCTGTGAAAGTAGGGGAATATCAAACAATTCAAAGAATTCCTCGGCGAAACAAATGAGCACTGAGGCGTGGATTTCATCAAAGCATTGTGCAACATAGTCCTTCCCTCTAAAAAAGATATTCGATGAGATTGTCAGACGGGGAATCGAGGGCTCCAAGTCCCGCAGGGTAGTCAGAATTGCGAGGGTGTCGAGGTACGCTTTAAACATTTATTAGATTTTCAAAAGGCGGATAGTTGGATCATTCATGGATTCATAATGCTGTTCAACGAAGTATGAAATACAAGAATCAGACAAATAATACATATACGTACAAATTATTAACATACACACATTGTATGGGAAGTCAAGGCCTAAATGAAAAACGGTAGAGGTCTGGTGGTTTCAGGTTTACAGAAATGTTTGCTATTTTCTTCAAATACTGGTTCATGGTGAAATGGAAATCCAAGGGCTATTTGACGATATTTTTTAGAAGTGTCACTCCGCGCTCTTGGACGCATTCATTGGGAATATTTTTATATTTATGTATATATATACCTCGTGTTATTTTAATGTTCCATATAGAACTTGCAAACACTCTCCCCGTACAAGGAGAGTAGTGAAAAGTTCTATATGGAACATTAAAAGAAGACGAGGATTTAATAAAATGATAGGTAGGTCCATCGATGTGAGCGCATCACGTAAAGACTGCTGAATAGACTTTAATGAAACCTTCACTATTGTCTGTCAAATATTTTCGCATTTTCCGGCTTCTAACTTGTTTGTTATTAATTTTACGTGAAAATGATTATAATAAATACTGTAGAGAATTTGATGCTCTACAAAAAACTTTTATTAAACATTTTCGTAGGATGAACGGTTAGAGAGATATGTATCGCTGAAAACCCGTTCCCAACCTTGTTTTACGGATGGCGGACAAATGGAGTGGTGTGTGTGTGTTACGATCCCGATAACTGAGATTTATACCCACCACGAACACTCCAACAGATTGCAAAAATAAAAATAAATCACTGCCTACACAAAATGTTGGACTATGTGTGTTTCTCAAAACATTGTTTTACATGGAACCCAATTAACGGACTTTAATAATATTAAGTCATAAAATAATTTTTTTTTAATATTTTTTTCAAATGAATGCGTACAGAAAATTGTACTTTTTTCCCACCTTCTGTACGCCTTCGCTCGAAAGCGATATATGGATAAGTGGCTGAGTACCGCACCCCCATTTTACTTTGAAACTTTGATCTTTCGGAGAATTCTAAATTGCGTTTCACGTTGCCTTTGTGCGCTGGGGTGGCAAATTAGCTCCGACATTACTGTACATATTTCTGCACTTACACTTCCATTTGCCTCATCGTACACAACTGCCATTCTTTCTCACTCCACTGTGTAATGATTCATTAAGGGCCGGAAGTAATTTTTCCCTGCAAATTCAAAGAAAGGCACTTCCCCGCAAAAATTTATCCAACTGGTGATTACCGCGCTCGTTCGAAAAAGAAATATTTTCAGAAATGTAGAAAAACTGCCTTTGTGCATATTTCTTGTATTCCCCCGGTTCTGATGCCTCCAGGCTTAGACCATCCGCTTAACACAATCACTTGAGACGGGAAGGCTGGCCAAATTAAGAAACTGTTTAAATAAGTAAAAAATATTTAATGAGAGTTTTTATGTGGCGACGGAAACCTCCCAAACAAAATGCAAAAAGAGGAAGAACCTCTCAAAGTAGTTCAACCAGACGTCGAATGACCTGGTTTACCACTCAGTTGTAGTGACCATTTTTTAAAAATAAGTTTTCACAAATTCTGCCGAGTCTGCCCCAAATTTTAGGAGAACTAGAAATTGGTGGTAAATACTTTAGTGAAATTAACGGACATCTTTCTGCATTCCCCTACAAAATTTTCTAAAAAAGTTATTCTGTGTACTTTCCAAATTTGTTGAGAGAAGAATTAGGCGTTTGTGTCTGAAGTTTCTTAGAAAGTTAGAGCAGAGCCTTTTCAAAGAGAAGTCATGCATATGCAGTCTCTAAAATATGACGTAGTATGACTATCTTTACGCATATCTATATTTCTAGATTACCTATATATAGAAATATGAAATTCTGGTAATTATTTGTAAATGGATCTTCTCCCGGGTAAGCTTTGATTTCGGACATATGTATGTATGTCACGGCAACCTACAGGAAAAAAAAAAGTTTATTTAAAAAACCGAAGAACCCGACTGACTGCAAAAAATAACTAAAAAGACTTATGCAAGACACATTCATAATTAAATCTATAAATAAATCAGTAGTATTAAAATTGATCTAACTGGTCAATATTTGTAATAAACTGACAAAATATAACTAATTGGCAGTCGGGACTACGCATATTTTTGTTAGTCTGTGTAGATAGCCTCCGACTGTCAATTAGTTATAGATTACAAGTATGGATGTCAAGGTGGGTGATCAAACAATCTAAGGAATCGCTGAAGTACCTAATAATAATTTCAAACCTCGCTGGGAATACTCGTACGTGAGCAAAAAAGCTTCGAATATGTGTATGTCCAAGCTGCATGTACCAGAATGCTCGGAAAAAACTTCAGGAGGGAAACTTTCAATAGTCTACAGACGGGCTAGATCTTTAAATCCTTTGTGCCAGCAACGCCGAGGAAATGAAATCTAGGTGTGGGGATATAGGGACAGGGTCCGTTGTAACTTGGTTCACTTAAATACCGAGCTACCGAGGCCCCCCAGTTACAAGGAACCAGGAAAACTGAGGAAACAAAAAGATAGAGAGGTATATTTACATGCTCACGTGGAATATTTCTCTGAGTGGTGGTATTTTAATACATATCGATAGGAACCTTACCAGGTTCATCCAACTTGCGAAATTTACTTGTTACAAAAGTTTGATGATAAAACTAAATAAGTAAACAATTAACTTTTATCATTAAACTTTGTTTACAGATAAATTCCGGGCGTGGCTTATCATATTGTCCCTGGGGTGAAGAGTCCCATCTGAACCCTCAATTACTGGAGAATAAAAACAACCCAGTTGTAATCAAACTCAATTCATTTTGTTTGGGTAATCCATAAACTGTCGCCAATTAATCTTTTCGAGTACATACAAACCATTTCTGCAAAGATTGAGCAAGTCATTCAATTCCATATGGGACTGTTTGTCCGAGCAAACAGAACAAGCGGAAAAATAATTTCCAGAAGACGATCCCATCACGCACATCACAAATTAATTGGACTTTCAGTAAACGCAGCAATAAGACGAAGAGGCTTTTGCTTGCTCGCTTCATGCCCAACGGGCACACACTGCGAATATGCCAATGCCAGGAGATTGTAAGAAGCTGCACAAATATATTTATCATAAATAGCTCAAAAGAAAATATCACAAAAAGGGTAGACAAATTTTGGCAACCACGTGAACAGCAGCCCATGATAGTACACGTGTTGTGTCAATCGATTTGTATTCAGCGATTGTGCAATCGAAGGATATACATACTTCTGACACCGTGTGTTATCTGCAGCATACATATGTATACTCGTGCCAGGAAGTGTTTGAACAGTGCATGTCATCAAACTAAAAGCGCGAGACCCACAGTCCCAGTTTCTGTCGCCAAAAATGTCCTTAAGAAAAATATGTGGGGTTTTGCTCTTCCTTCCATTGCGGTGTCTTCGAGCGTTGGGGATTTTTTTTTTGTACATCTAGGTTCGTTGTTGGAGAAGCACAGGGTAAAAAATTTCGCAAAACTTTATCACTTAAGAAATTAAAAATTTCAAGAGGCCGACGCCCTTGCGAATAAATTCCGCCATAGAATGGGTTGCAATTTACCGGGGCATTGGGCAGAGTTTCCAAGTTTCACCCAATTAATTTCATCGCATCAGAGTGTTGTTTTTTTTTCGTCTAAAAACTTAATTGGCTGGGTGAAAGGGGACCTGCGATAAGGAAAAAAAAAACTTTCTTAAGCGCGTCCGTCCTGCAGGCGAATAAAGGCAAATTGCTCAGCTGGATCGGCCGCAGTTTGTGTCCAACTTTTTCCATAAATAGCTTTTCATCGCTAAACAAATCCACAAAAGTCCGAGAAAAACTCGATTTGAGGCAGCCACATATCCACTGCGGTGTCCCCCCGGAGAGGCATAAAATGTGGGCGGGCGAGGAGCTAAAACACTCGAAGCAAAAGCATCTGAGTGCAAGAAAGTAGAAGAAATGACCGTGAGGACCACTTACCGGAAATAATACTTGATCCAACTAACAGTAGTGCAAACCAACAGCTCCTGACCTTCATTGTTCGCCGGGTTGCTCCACCTCGGTGACTCGGCTCCCCTTCTTCCTCCTGGTTTTATTTAGTGCCTGTTTTATGACTCCCTTGGTATATCGGCCACTTCTCGGGTTTTGGCAGCCCTCGTAGAAGATGTGGGAGTAATAGCCCTTGCACGGGATATTAACGGGCTGTCCAGTCATTTAGATCCCTCGATTTTCCCTTCCAGGCTCCTTTTGTTGACGCTTATTTGTTCGTCGCCACGGACACAACTCATAGCACGACGTCTTCCGAAGGGATGTGGATATTCATACGAGATTATCCTTATCCGGCGAAGTCTCTCGTCTCGAATTTTTGCCAGTAACCAGCTGATTGATGAGGCCGTTCAGTGTCCCGCTCCCTATTGTACGTGATGGGCTCCTGTAAAGAAACATTCTATTGAGTCTTGGCTGTCAGGACTAGTGTGATGGAGGAGGAGACAAATTAGTGCGATAACATCTCGGCAAAATTTACTGGAAATGAACTGCGATTCTTTTACGAGGCTCGAGGAAAAGATGGTAATTGATGGGAGTTATAAACCTTCCCCCTTTAATTTCGGCTAATCTCAGACTGGAGCCGTTAATCACGCCGGATGCCCAAGGGTTGACTTTTAAATTGCCCCACTGAATTAGGTCGAAACAAAGAAAGGGCCGAAAAATTTTCCCCGGCGACAATTTTAGGGAAGAAATATCCGAGGACGTTTGCAATTTATACAAATAATTTCAACCCAAAAGTTCAAGGGGAATCGTCTTTGAGGCGAAATTTCCGGACCAAATAATTATACCTGAAGAGTTGTACCCGGCCAGGTCGCTTTTAATCTCCAGAGGTCAGGCTCTTTGCTTCCGTGGACGCTAAGATATTCATTTTGGCTCGGGGCAGGTAGACTCATGGGATCGCTTGTGCGAAATTGAATTTGCCTTTAAATCGTTTATTAGCACAAAGACTGTATATACCAATTTTAGGCTTAATACATTTTCCAAATTAAACAAATTTCGACGTGCAGAAAGAAAATTACTCCAATTAAAATCAAATTATATATCTCACACTTTTATGAAGAATATAATAATTTTATCCATTTAAAATTTACAAAGATTTTTTTTGTATTTGGCACAATTGTCCCTTAATATTTCATATACAGGGTGCATGCCGAGATGATAGGGATGATAAATCTCACCTAGCGAAACGAGTTACAGGGTGATTCATAAATTAGTGATGGCTCATTACTAATGTTCTTTTTATATTTTGATCAAATTAACGCAGACGCCAAACAACTACGATCCTAATGTATTTTCCAAAATTGGGACCAATGCTGACCTACCTCTACCAGTATAAGTACAGTTACTTGCGAAAGTTAAAAAATATTCTACAACTTCCTTAATTTTACGTTTTTCCCAATTTTTCTCCGAAATTTATGTAATTAATGCACTCCATTTTTTTAATTGGTGCCTTTTCATAGAGGTATAACACGGCTAGGTGGAGAAAGGATATACAAATTTATACGTAGAAAAGATTATGAGGAATATTGAAAAATCTTAATTTTAAATTTTGTTTTCACATTAAATGTTTGTAACGTAATACCATTAACTGTTAATTAGGACTCATAATAGTTTAAGTACTATTATTATTATTATTTCAGTCTACAGTGCATGCAGCGTACAGACTAATAAACATTTAATAATTAATTACCTACACATTACAACATACAAAACATTAATTTGACTATAATTATACAGGATTAGTTTAAGTGCATTACGTTCTAAATGGAAGTCAGTGAGTTTATTATATTTATTGCAATATTTCGTAGCAATGGAAATAGGTGCATGAAACCCATAATTCGTTCTATGTTACTGATCTTTTAAGAAATCTCTTGAACGCACTTGGTGGCAAGCAACATACAAATTCACATTTGCCAATAGATCAGGACAGTTTATATGTGTTTATAACGCGCACGTAACACTATGTCTTTTATCTAGTGTGGTAAAGCCGAAAAATAAACATGTTGTTCATGTATTTTCCCAGATATTTAATTTCTACGCCATAAACTGGGTTTATGGGGATTTTTGTACAGATTCTATTCTATTAATATAAGAGTTATAATTAATTAATAATAGAAATTTAGTCACGAGGAAAGATTCCCGGATATCGTTGATAAATGTGAGAAAAAGTAGTGGAGCACAGTGAGCTCCCTGAGGAACTCCAGAATGAAGCTCTATATTTTTTCGAAATAGCGTTCTCCAAGTTGTTTACGGCCAAGAAGGTAAGATTCAAACCAACGTAACCAATTAGATGAGGAGGATTGAGAATTGTACCTTATCGTGGGCCTCAGCAAAATCTGTAAAGATTACATCAACTTGTAATCCATTGATGAAATATAATAGTTAGTAAACAGCGCTAAATTAGTTGAGGTACATCTCCCTGTTAGGAAGCCATGTTGTTCAGAAACAATGCTGTTTTCCATTAGAAGTCTGAGTCTAAAGATTTTCGAGACATCATACTGTCGGCATATAGTCGAATACGCCTTTCTGAATCACCCTGTATTTTGAAATGATATTCATAAGAATCATGAACGCCGAACGCCTCAACCTAATGTCGAACCACCAAGATTAAAGTCAGATCACGGCATGGAATAAAAACACAGATTATTGGACTATAAGACTTGTATTGTACATGTATTTCAATTGTGAATTACTTTCCCCATTACAGACTACCGGACGCCAGGGAATTGGGAAAAATGTCCCGCGACCCTCCTCCACGTCTATGAATATTTGATGAAGTTGAAATACCTCTCCCATCTTGGCCACTTATCCACGCAAAGCACTTCTTGACACCGTCATACTTTCAGGTGGATTAAGGCTCCACCGGTGCAAATCGACTTAAACAATTTTCGCTTTCATCGCGAGCAGCGAAATTCCATTAATTCTGATGCGAGATGAATTAGCAGCCGGCTAGGTATAATCTCGTTAAAAGCCAGAACATGTGCCTTTGAAAAGTGTTAGACTTTGCAGATTATAGCGGGGCTTCCGCATGTAATTTTCAAGAATTAATTCAAATTTTCATACATTAGCTCAGAGCTAGAGGGGCCCGAATATTACTTACGGTTGGCGGTGGGTATCTTTCCCGGTTCGGTTGGTTGGAAAAAGGAAGACGACGAGACCAGCACGAGCCAACTTTTCGAGTGAATGCGCTGCCATATAATTGCTCTGTGGCGTATAGTAAGAATGAATGCGAATGTTGTGTGAGTGTCGCTCCGGCACTTGCCGGTTTCTTCAGGAAGTGGCAAACCCTTATCAAGCAAACCTCTGAGGCTGTGAAATTACATACCGAAAGTGTCAAAAGGCTTCACTTCCGCCCTTTCGCCGCCCGACTACCTTGCGAAAGGAAGCGCCTCAGAGGAGCCGTGCCTACTAGTGATGTACGGAGCTGTCTACGAGGATATGTGCAACTGTCGTCCTCAGTGCTATACTTTGACATTTAATGAGTTATTGCGCAAACAGTTTCCGACTGAACAAAGTAATGAGGGCTACAGAGCCAATTATCAGAATTAAGTCGATTATTGCTCGACACAAATGAACCCGGTTAAATTCCCCTGGGAGCGTTGTCATTTGCCACATGCCTTGCCGCTGAAGTGGGTGGAATCGGTGACTTCTTTAATAGTCATGAAAACTTAAATGATAAAGCACACGTTGCCTGCAGGCAAAACTAAATTAAGGTGGGTGGCGCTATCACAGGAAATATTATTTACAAGTCACGCTGCAGTTGCTAATGGCTGCGCTGCATAGGTGAGTGCCCGACCGCCAGGTAAGATTGTTTAAAATTGCACTTTCTACTTTAACATTATTACTCCACTGCGACCCAAAACAATGCAATTAGCGGGGCATTTACTTTATAATTCCATTACCGTGGGGTAGCGAGCTCGGCTGCTTCTCTCAACTGATTATTTATCTAATTATTTCCTCGAATGTGTTCATTATGGCTTGCGCTCGTGGTGTTCCGAGGATTATTTAAAAGCAATTTTAATTGAAATTGGTTAGCTTTACCACTGACTAAATGAGGTTATTCAAATTGCTAAGCACTTTCTGGAATTGAGAGTTTAATTTGCATTTGTAGTCAAACGGGAGGACTGAGAATTGCTTTTCCATTATTGCTAAGTATTCGTCTCTTAAAATTGTTGTAAAAAATGGCACGAATTCCATACTGGAAAATGGAATTCCTAAATTTAGACCACGGATTCGTGATCAGCGCCCCAAAAAAACCCCTGAGCTCAAATCGGTGCTGTTCCACCACTTTTCTATAGAAAGAGCTTTACGAAAAACGTGGCCGATTTCATTGTTCCAAAGTGGATGAATAGATTATCTTTGGTAAAACTGTACTGTACTGTACTACTGTGTAACTATTCTTGTTCTGCATTTCATCACATTTTCAGTGTAGTGAAATTCCATTGTAATTTTATGAAATGAATGTTTATAAAATAAAATTTACTCTTTCAGATGCAATATTACATTGATGTTTTCATTTCACACACAATATTATTCACCATGTACGAAATCTCAAATAGGTCTTCATTTATACGAATGCTGTCGACTACTCTTCTAGAAGTCCCCAGCTTGAATCGCACATCAATGAGATTTGTTTGCTTTCTAAAGAGTCAGGCTAAAAGTGTATAGTAGACATGAAGCGTCCAACGTGTCCACCAGACGTTCCGAGTTCGAATCCCAACGGAAATCACACAAAGCCAGAAGGCATTAAATTTAAAAATGTGAAAATCACATTGAAAATTTGATTTTACACTCTCAAGGGAATCCTTCTACATACCGGTGTAAAATTAAATTTAACGAGCCAAACGAATTCTATACAATTTGTAATTTTACTTCGATAACTTAATTGAATTGCACTTTGAAATGATTTTTTTCCATTAACAATTTAAATTTAAAATTTGAAGTGTGATTTTGTTTGGCAACAAATTGCCAACAATGATTGCTGCAAAAATGTTTTACTGTGAAGTTACAGAGTAATACCTAAAATCGATATGCACATCATTATTGATATTGGTATTAATTTCGTCACATAAAATCCACATTGAGCGATTCATAATTTCGAACAAGATTTGTTTCGCTTAATTGATTGATATGATAGTTCTGCCACGTATTTCTATTTTTTTGTCAAACTATTAATTTTCTCATCCCACTGTGCCTCGGTACACGAGTAAAACTCAAAATTATAATACCGTTACAATCAAATTTTTATCATTCTAGTTCTATTCTGAAACATCTATTTTAGCAGTGCATGCATACAAGTTCACTACTAATTTAGCTTTAGTCAACGCATCTAACTATGATTGGACTTTACGTGCAATCCCAATACTTTTTAACTCAACAATTAGAGAGGCAATTACATTCTAAAGGAACTGTTCCCAAGTTACCCTGATAAACAAAAATGACATCCTCCGTTTTTAGTATGCTATTTGTATGACTTATGCTGTATTTCGACAAATTTTCACATTTGTGGTGTGATTGGATTAAAATTAATTCAGCATTAATGGCATCACAGGGGCACATCTGGTTCAGTGCGAATTGAGGGAAAACAAATCTCCGCTCGGTGAAAATATTAATTCAGGAATCACCGAATTGAATTCAATTAAGCGGATAACTAATTACTGGGCTTTAAATGAGATGATTTATCCTTTAATCACTTTGATAAATTGCACCACCAGGAAGGGGTAATTAAAATTAACTCATAAAATAATATTAATAAAAGAATTCACTTGGTGCGGGTGCGTGCCGTGATACGAGAAATCAGGGGATCACTGTCGAAGCGAGTCGATAAATATCATCAGCTATTCAGTTGTTTACGAGTCCAATTACGCCCCAGTCGCCTTTAAAGTGTCGGATAAGGTTCAACAGCAGATTTATGCAAAGGCAAATTGGTGGGAGTGCCATTATAGCATAAGTTATGCTCTTAAATCGCGGAATTCCGTCGCGTAATTAATTAGTTTTTTGGGGGAATTGAACCAATTTTACAGCCCGGCGAGACATTCAGTTCATCACAGCGGTCTCGCCAAAACAACGAAGTCATATCTCTTCACTAGAATGATATTTTTAGCTCTGCTTAATTACTCCGCTGAGGTCGGGAAGAAATGCTGGGATCAACGCATTTTATGTTTGTCAACTTGGCACAAAGTAGCATTCAGGGGGCACTCGTTAATCTCTCACCGCGGTGATGCTATTTTCGGTAGGAAAGGTCATCAGCATAGTATAATTTGCATTGAACGTGTCCCACATGGGAACACATGTTGCATGCCTTCCCCATACCTCAATCTCATCCAATCTGTAGTGCAAAGGCGCGGAGATTTCTCCTCATCACACAGGCGTGAAAGCTGTCGTAGTTTGATCTTGATCGTGCTCCTTCGAAAAATTTAGGTTTTTAGGTCTTGGTAAAACGACGGCGGCTTTTGCTTATTTGTTTAAGTCAAAGGAAATGAACTATTGCTGAGACGACGACGGTCTTGAATTTTTCAGACGGACGATAATTGCGCGGAAATTCGTGTTGGTGTGGTGGACTTTAAATATTTCATGTCCCCTGTAAACGTTCAAGCGGCGACCGGAATATAAATATTTATAAATTGTGTGACGGTCATTTGGTGAGGAATATCATGAGGCATCCTTCAGACGTCTCGTAATAAGATACTTTGGAGTATGTATGTACTATATATCTCATTGGAGACAGAGTGATAAATGTTATCCTGAGTTTGATGTGGGATCAGCAGAAATGTAAATATATTGAAGCTTACAAATTTTCAAAATATTTAGGAATCGAAAGGTATTTATTACATTGACATTCATCATCTCAACCATCTGACATAAAGCTTCATTAATCGACAGACCATTCTGTCCAGATATGGTCGGATTACCTCTCGATATTTAGTCATCTCAGTTCACTTAGCTGGCCTTAATCAACTCTTTAACCACCAAGTGAAGTGGGTGGAAACATCTTTTCTAAGTGGTCGGGACCTTGTCAGTCTTATTAAGAATTACGAGAGATTAATAGGGTGTAGGTTGTAAATACATCGATATATTTTCCAAGCCACGTGCAATAAATACTCGTAGGTATATGAAGCGAATACTTATAGAATTATAAGTCATACAAATATGGTTGCGCTTTGCTTGTCGCCTGTTTCTATACAAATATATTTATAAACCATGTGCAAATCAATTTGTTTTTGCATGGGGTTTAAGAACTCAACACATGTTCTGAAATACACACAGTGGCGATATATTGCCGAGAAAAAACCGTTATTTATCGAATTTTGATTTTTCATAAATAAGCAAAGGCTTATTCAAACAAAGACAGGGTTCGACCTCAGAGAAAAAATAATTCGTAATTTTTGAGTAGTGCCTTGGCCTACTCAAAAATTACGTGGCGCCCTGGAATTTTACCGTTAATATTGGTTCCAGTACAACCCAACCCTACTCCTCAGACAGCCATAAATCTACTTACTAATAGTACGTAATAAAGTGTTGATAGGGAAAAAAAGCTCTCGCATACCTAGAAGACTTAAAATCATATTTCAAGCTATTCTTCATTAAATAGTTCAATTTCCTCAATGGTAGAAAGAATGAAGCATTCGTTTGAAATGGTTCTATTAATATACATCCAAACATTGATACTAATGACCCCTGCTTTACCGTTCAAACAAAGCCTAAAGATAACCGGATCGATAGCAAGTCAATTAAAGCAAGATTGGATGCGAGTTAGCCTACTCACCTTGTAACGTGAGAAAAGCAAGTTATCCAGAAAATTACCTCAAGGCAGATATGCCAATGGTTGTCCTGGTTGGTGTGGCTCCCAAAGTGAAAACGACGGCCGCACGTAATCAATGGAATAGATGTATGTAGAAAGTTCGACTACGTGCCCCAGGTAAAACGGTCCAAACGAAATTAGCCCACTTCTGTGAATTATCCTTATCGACTCGACTTGTAAAGGACACACCATAAGATTTTATCGCCAGCAGAAGTTTCCATTTGAACATCCTGAGCACAGTTCGTCCATTGTTAGTATGGCTCTACGCACAGTATCCCTAGAGGCTAACATAATGGGCCGAACAATCCATTCGACCGAAGGTAGATGGTTTATAATAGTTTTTACCCGATGTTTCTGGACATATCAACCCGAAATGGCGCTATTAATGGCCTCGAAGATTCCCTTAAAAAGCCATGGAGTTTTGTTTAGAACAATTTTGCATGAAATATGACTTTGTTTTGATTTTGGGGGCGAGTTTATGAAGGCCTTCCATACATATAGCAGGAGAAGCAATTTTGCAAATGTTCAGTGTTTTGCGACATCTGGACAGGCACCTGGAGTGCGTAATACCTCCGGAGCAGTCGTGTAATTCGAAGGAAATTGCTGTGAATTTAGTGGAAGCGATTTATTGTCCACGAGGGATCGATTATTTAAGTCACTGATGTGCTTAGTGAAGGACGCTCAAAAGCGTGCACAATGATGAAATATAATATCTTATCAAGACAATTAAGGTGAGGAGTATAGTTTATAAGTAATTTAATTTAAATAAAAAAAAAACTAATATGGTGAGAAAAAAATGACGGCCGTGATACGCGCGCCATTAGATTCCCCCAAAAAGCGGTTCGCAAAATTCAGGCCGCACGGTTGATCTGTAAAAAAATTTTTGTTGGAAATCAATTATTATTTAATTAGCTGTTGAAAACTTTTTTTCAAATTCGAAAAATTTCCAAAATCGGGCGCTTTTTTTTTAAAGAAAAGTCGATTTTTTATGTATTTTTTTTTTCAATCTTAATTGTCAATGGAAGTTGTATAAACATATTTCCAAAAACAACCCCAGACCAATGATACCCAACGAAATGTCAATCGGTCAAGGTTTAAGAAAAAGTGAGCACTGCTTTGAAAAGCATGCATTTCGCGAAACCAGGTTACTTGAAGACAGGTGACTGGTTACCGTTAATCAGGTTATTTTTGCGTGACAATAAGGCTCAGAGCTCAATGCGCCGCAGGTTCAGACGCGATGCGCCCCGACGGTCTATATAATTCGTAAATGGAGGAATTTCGGGAAATCTTTTTACGGGGACATTTTGATGGACATTAGGATTGCAAAAATGCTAAAAACGAAGATTTTTTCAAACCGACCAAATAGAAAGTCTCTTTAAGTGCAGGTAGTCAGGAGGTCCTGTTAGTTTGACAGCGACAGAAGTTGTTTTATTTAATTATTAATTTTTTCAAGATCATCCAAGAGAAGTTAGCACCTCACCTAAAACGGATAAAATGAAACAACTGTCATAAAAGGTCAGGTAACCCTTTCACTTGGTCAGCGATAGAACATTTTTTATTTAATTTTGAATTTTTTGGTTATGGTTTATTGTGCGCATGGTTCAAAACTGGCCTTCTTAAAGGTGGTCAGGCAGTCTCGTTTATTGGTCAGCGATAATATTTTTTTATTTCATTTGCAATTTTTCAAAATTCTCTTTCCAAGTAATCAGAAATGAAATTAGAAAAGTTCTATCGCTATCAAATGAACTACCTGGCCAATTATGAGCATTTAGTGAGCTTTTAGATGGCAAGATTTCAGGCATGCGTACTGTAATAAAATATTCAATCGCTTACCGATTATGAAGACTACCTTACCTTTTATGACCTTGGCACTTTCTTCGTTTTAATCCATTTTATACTAAATGCGGTGCTAATTTCTCTTGCATGACCTTGACAAAATTAAAAACAAAGCACTATCGCTGACAATAGCAGAATTGGTTCCCGTTAACTGAAACACCCTGTACCTATATATAATATGCACTGCATGAACCTGGAAAATAGAATTCTGTAATGAAACGAGATAAAGTTTTATCCCTGCACACAACTGGAAGAAGTGAACAGACTAATCCGCTCAGGACATATCGAAATAATCACCGAGCTAACACCTAATTGGGAAAATAAACGTTTATTTTCCTGTGGAAATCCCTCAGGATATTGTGATTGCCAGTGCGACTGATCCACTGAATCCACTGGATTAGTCAGTGGACCTTTAACTTTAAGGTACAGTATGAAATTTACACGAGTGGCGGTTGTTTAATTCAATTTAAAGAGAAATACTCAATGGCAGCCCCAGGATTTAAACTAAAAATATTTGCTTTGAGCTACTCGGGTTAGGGGATTTAATTATTCATTGAAAGTTTATGATACTTTTTAACTATCACAACAATAACTATATTTTTACGGCGAAACGAAATATGTCAAAAACCATAGCCAATATAGGATATGTGAATTAAAATGCATAGGATTGACAATTTTTGATATTTATATCATCACATTTTATAGCTTAATCCTTCGTGAGAAGTGTTTTTGCAAACAAGAAGTGGTATACATATGTTAGCTAGTTGTCTTATCACTTTTTTTAATTGATTTTTGTGTAATATTTAGATAGTATTTCCCTGTTTTATTATGATATTTTTATATCATAATAATAATTTGTCAAAACTTTTGCAGTTAATATATTATAAGAAAAGGTGTCCTAAATTTCTGTACAGTGGTCGCCAGAGTGGCGTACAACTGGCTGAAAATCAATAACTCGCCATTCTCGGATGCGTTATAAATTGGATGGTCACTTTTGTGAAATGGAAAACTGAATTGCATTCCAAAGTAGCGCTAATAGTTTTTTTGAGAAATTTTGAAAAATTTGAAAACATTGATTTTGAATTACTGCACCCTGGTAGAAAGGCTGTTACTCCCTGCACCAATAAAAATTCACAAAAATTATTGCATAAGAGGTACTAGGCAACAAAAAAAATCTTTTCTACAAAGAGGATAATTTGATATCTGGCTACGACAGTTTTAAATGTTGGTAAAAAATTACCAGCAGAATGAACCACAGTAATCAAAAGTTAAGGGATTAGGGGTATTTAGACGGAACACTTTTTTACGATTTGCTATAATGCAGCATGAGTGTTGTTTGATAGGTAATGAATGAAATTTTACTCACAAAATATCGAGTAAAACAACAAAAAAATGCCTTTTGTCAATTAACCCCTTAATTGAAAAAAATTTTACTTGACATATCTTCCAACGAAATAGCACAAAAATGTCAAGTAAAAAATTGTAAGTCAATCAAGAAATGGTTCGTGGGCAATTTTCTTGTACAAAATCTTGTTAGTTATGTCAGGAGACATAACTTAACTATTTTTTGATGTTTAAAAAAAACCCCAACTTTATTATTTGATCAAAATGTGTTTTTTTTAGGAGTCAGTGTACTTACACGAGAGAACTATAATTTTCATATATCATATATCGACATGCTTGAGTATTTGCGGACTTTACTAAACGTAGAGAAAATATAGGATACAGTCTTATCACGAATAAATATTGATTTTGGAAAAAAACAAATTGTGACATCAAATCCCCCTCTTGGTACCTACGACATTCAATCAATTTAATTTTGCCCGCACGTCAGACCCACAAGAAAGTACAACAATTTACAACCTGATCCCTATAAAACTAAGGCCAGTACACGGTCATGAAATTCACGTTATAATTTTATGACTCAATTTATTTTTCACTTTTATTAGGCCAATAAAAGCGCATTTGTCGTCCATACATGCCATCGCCGCCAGACGGGACCAAGCATCTTGACAGTACTCATATCGCCTATCCCCAATATATTTGAAATTTCATTAAAAATTTTGCTGGAATTAATCTCCTCTCCGGTCGAAACTGTTATTTTGGGGAGAGCCTGCAATTTTCAATAATCCCGAAAAGCTGAATTTGGGATGGGGATACGGACAGTCTGGCAGCTTACGTTCTGTTAGCTCTTGATACTTGGATTCTGGTTTCCCTCAAGGTACGAGTATAACGAATGAAGGAATTATGGCTTCATGCAGCAATAATTCTTTCGATGTGCTATGAAGTTCGCTTCCACTTCATTTAACTGTGACATTTGCTCCCCGCTTCATAAAAAAAAGACAGGGAACGACGGAGACTGACTTCGTTTTACTATGCTGAGGAAAAATAACCCCTATGGCCAAGGGGGCCCACTGTCTCAGCATTGGGGAGCCTTCAGGAAGGAAAAGTAGAGCAGTCGTTGGAAGCATAAATAACAAAAGATATATTGCCCCTGTGCGTCGCTTTAATAAAAACATTTCTTTATTTTGCTTGTCAGCCAGTTGCGTAAAACAATGGCGATTGATGGGGCATTGTTTATGAGAGGTGCGCCCCCCACCCTTCCCGATTCAATTTGTGCCCAAAGACCAGCAACAAACTGTATGTGACATTTGGGCTTACCTCCATATTGCTTGCCAGTTCACTTCATCCAGTCGATTCCTTCAGAGTCGGTGTCCCGCCGATCTGCTGCAGACACTTAATCCTTGGATGAGCACACACATTACATACCTCGCCGAAACACATGCTGTTGCTGCTGATGAAGGGGCATGCATTATTCCTATCGGATGGTGATGGAAGCACGTAATCCCGCAAACTCCGGGGGTGTCAATCATAACCTTAATTAAGACTCATTCAAGTAATACCCGGGCTTCATGTTGCAAATAAGACGTGATTGGATGACAACTTCGAGACACCCACGCCGCGCTGTTATTAATTTTAAATTTGCTGCGACCTTTCGTTCTCATGTCGTTCGCAGGAAGACGACAAAATTGCTAAAAGCGAGCTCAGCAAGAATTAGCACCCGTATTCTCAGAACCTTGTGGCAATCGCTTAAAGCAAAATGAAAATTTCTCGATTTCCATATATACATTATGGTATCTCCTAATTTGCTGCGGGAACTTCACCATACGCCTTCAGATCTTTTTCGTGATCCAATTAGTTCAACAGCGAAGCTTGCCCTCTGATAAAAAAGTTTCATTTGTGAGACCCTGTCGCCGAGAGAATAAATTTATTAGAGACATTATTATAAATTGCTTTCGGCACTTTTCGCACTCGTTGTGTTTGCAAAATGAAATCTTATAAATTCGACCATCTATGTTGACAATTATTTTCATTCTGTGGAAGTCCCTATCTTAAAAAGGAGATGTAGTCCTCTATGTGGCATAGAGGAACACAAAAGCACAAGCGAAACAACCGTAATGTGATTTATCACGAAAGAACTAAATCTAATTTAATAACGAAGTGGAAGTAAGTAGAAGTTATGTAGCTTAATTTGAGTTTCATTATTATTTAGTTATTTATTACATTTTAGTTTCTTTATTCCAATTTTGCTTGCCCTTTTATTAAACCTACATACAAGTATTCTTTTATCCAACTGTACCGATTTCTCATACTAGAGGGATAATGTCTGGGATTTTTTAGGGTTAGGCACAAAGGAAAAAAATGGACCTTAAGCTTAGGTTTCCTAGGGAGCAGTGGCGTAATACGAACGATAAGTTATGACTTGAAAGAGAGCTGTCGTAAAATAATGCAATGGGAGGTACATTGCTGTGGAGAGAATAACGGCGTGTCTTGACAGAAATTTAAAGTTGATAAAGAGAGAAATCTGAGATATTTTAAACACGTGCAGAAAAAGGTACATATAATATGGTGGGGAAATTTGGTGTGTATTTACGTAGTAATGAAAATAAGTTCAAAGAATTTTGCCGCATTGAAAAACTACTTGACAAATGTCATTAACAAAGATGTGCGAAAATAAAGAAGGACTTTAATCTTGAATAAATAATTGTGTAACTGTCCTTTGGGAACATCATATAATTGTAATAAATCATTTTACTACACTCGAAGTTCCTTATGTACCAAGAGCTTGGGATATGTATGTAGAAGAAATTTCTAAAAGTTTTATCAAAATCGTCTTCAATCCAACCATCAAAAATGTCATGACGTCTATCCCAAACAAATTACCGCACGTCGAAACGATTTGCATCACAGCTGTGTCTTCATATATGGATAGCTAGGTACATGTGTACGTATGTACTATAAATCATTCATTTGACTGACGTTTATGCTTTTACGACATCAAGAGCGATGCGCAATTTAACTGCTGCAAATGTATTGCGTTGCCATGACCTTACTATGTTACATATCCTAAGAAACACTCCGGGGGTAAAATCTCAATTTCCCGCAGTCTCGAAATAAAAGTCCTGTCAACGAAAGGAATTTAAAAGCTCCTTGCGACTCTGCATATTCTCCGACTGTGTTTTATGCGAGATGAACCAATTTCCGCATATTCCGCCATTAAAAAGACCTCTCGGCCGCAGCACCGCGAAACCATTTGCACATGCCGACTTTTATCATGGATTCCAAGAGCACCGTTTCCGGCGCGCCGTCCTGCGGATCTCTAGATATTTTTATATTCACTTAATGCCCGACAGTGATAAATGCGGCGGGGATTCGAAGCTATTTTAATCCCATCCATGATTTGCTGTGCTTATGACACATCCCCAGTGCGCCTCTCCGTTGCGTCGGGCCG
The DNA here is from genome assembly GCA_947538895.1 of Neoitamus cyanurus. Classification (NCBI taxonomy): domain Eukaryota; kingdom Metazoa; phylum Arthropoda; class Insecta; order Diptera; family Asilidae; genus Neoitamus; species Neoitamus cyanurus. The sequence goes on from OX384543.1 coordinate 39,240,610, forward strand.
CTTCATCCAGGCCCGGGAAGCGGCTATCCATGCTCAAGTATTCTATTTGTCATTCTTTCCCCCCAGTAAGTGCCAGGAAATTGCCAGCCACCGTAGAAAAGGCGGACGGGTCCTCTAGCCGGGTACAATGCGGCTGGAAGGGCCCTCGAGCTGGCATAGCGGCACTGTCCCAGCTCAGAGGATCAATTTATCGATGGCCCTCGGCTTAATTGCCATGACGTTGTGAAATCTTCAAAAACACTTTCAAGGACTTGTTGATGTTGCCTTCTGGTACAACGGCTGGCTTGTTCGACCGAATTTATTTCGAGATCGATTTGGGGGCCGGCTCGCGAGGAATTCATGCAAGCTTGCGGGGGCGCTGACGGGAAGCCTCGCCTCAGAGTGCCAGAAAACCGAAATAATTGACAGGAATTTCCCTTCTCCTGACAGATATATTACGCGAAAGCAATCTCACATCGCCCCGCGTCGACAAAAACAGTCTGGCGAGCTGGCCGGGTATCTATCAGCGGATTCCAATTTAGTGGGGATCCGGGCCCGATGTCTGCAGAAAGTATGCAAATGGCTGGAGTTTTCTTAGGTTTTTCTTTTCACCGAGCTCAGCGGGAAAATCCTATGTTGAAGCCATTACTTCTCGAGGCAAATGTGCCTTCGGCGAACTTTTGCTTCTGGAATGCATAAGTCCTTCCGCTCGCAAGTTGGACAGGAGTGGTCAGCTACCCAGACGGAGGATGAAGTGCTAAGAAATCCGGATGAGGAACTTGCCCCAGCACTTCAAGTGAGTTATCCATCAGAAAAAATACGGGCAAGGAAAGTGGAGGAATTTATTTCCTTGGCAATATCCAGCAAACGGTTTTTCCGTCCTTCTTTAATTAATCACTAGCGTGGCCTGTAATTGCCGCACGCAGACGAGCCCTTTGTACATAGTAATTAAAAGTTTAGCTCTAATGACGGACTGACGAGGATAAACATGGTCCCATCCCAGAGGACTACTTAAATTACATAAGCTTCCGTAGTTCAGTTTCGACAAATGTATATTTGATGAGCTCCGTCAGCAGAACTAATTACAGAAACCGGACAACTGTCTATGCCCACAAAACAGCCAAGACCGCAAATTTGTCGTGGTTGGAAAATTGTTAGTTTTCCCCAAACTACTTATTGTGTAAAATTCCAAAAACATGGAACGACAGCCTTCTTTTCCTAATTTTAGAAGCAACTTGTTAGCCTTAGGCAAAATCCCCGGAATTCTTTCCACGAAACTCCGTTTTATTGAAGCTATTGATATTGGAGATTGCGAGGTCTCGCGCATGTTTCAAATATTTAACGGGTGGTGTCTGCCAATAAACGTCGACCAAAAAAGCTGTGCTTGATTTATGAAACGTAATCAGCAGCATTCGTAGCACAGCCTGTGGGTAGGGGGAGTATACTGTGAATGAAATCTCCAAAGTAATTAAGCTTAGGGCTCGACCGGAGGACATGGAAAGTATCACAGAGGGATTTGTGGGCGGAAAGAGATTTTCAATTCCCGTTTGCAAAATTAGCTCCGGAAATTCCGTAAAATTAAAAGAGATGCAAATAAATTGATTTCGAAAGCGCGTGTCAATGAACCAACGTCGGCAAAATAAGCCCCTTGAGCGGAACGAAAAGCTGTTTTCAATTTCAAGTGCATATTGGATACGTGACATATTGGAATTTTAAAATGATTGAAACGATGGTCCACCCGTTAATGGTAGAAACTTATTATTTTTCGTCATGTTATTATATATATTTCTATTTTTGTGACCTCCCAACTGCTTTCAAATACCCAAAAATCATTGGGCACACGAATTTCCTTTCAACGATTAGACGAACGGGAAACAAATTCTCTTTAATGTTTTATCTAATTCTGATGAATAGAAACAGATCTTTCCTCAACTATAGAATATCACTCATCGGGGTGAGGGCAAATGAACATATACCAAGAATAGTTAAAAACTAAAATCAGAAGCTAATGTAAAATAAGTTACATCAGCATACGTAGTGAGGGATTAGTATTCATAAGTAGACCCATTGAAACATTCGGAAAGAACACTATTTTACACTTCGATTAAAAGAAATAGCTTAAGTACAACTAAAACATTTAAAAAAAGCTATAATAATTTTAACGACGCGCTTGTAGTGGGTTACACAGTTGTATTCGTTGTAATCTTGCTAGCTAAATAATTGGCCGTGTATAATCGGACGGATCCCTGACCTTCCCTGACAGGGAAATTCAAGGAGCTCAGGGAAATGATTTCTCCTCTCGTCCCTTTATTTCCTTGAGGGATAAGTATTATTAGATTTATAAATGGAACCTTCATCCAATTTCAAAATTTTCAAATATTCTTTTTCTGCCAACTTATACTTCTTCTTTCGGTTCAATGTTTACTTATAGGTCTTGTCCCGACCTCTGCTGTTGTTTAAAACTAATCAGTTTTCTTTTTTGGATCTAGTTATTCATCGATCGGGAAATCTCTCTTAATCGGCATAATGCATTCGCTGCAAATTTTAGAGCACGATTCCCGCCAGTCAGGTGTTGTGAAATAATAACTTATTCCCATGACTTTGTCAATTTATTGTTCTGAAAATACTTAAGAGCCTTTGAGCACTAATTTGTTTGTTACAAAAAACTACTGCTCAAGCTATTTAAATTTATCATATGTTTCTTTAATTTTTCAGATTTTAATTAATTTACCAGGATTCTGGTTTCTTCGGCATGTTGACTTTACTTATAACTAAGTCACATGCCGATATGTAGCAATCGTCATCCATCGGAATAAGAGAATTTCCATTTCCTTCCTGGTAGTCATCTGGTTGTCAGTCTTCTGGTGTTGAAATATCAAAGTACAGTCGACATCCGGGAACTTCCTTCCGACTTTGGGGCTCTCCTTTTCAAGTCTACTAGATTCTCGGAAATGCTCTCGGATTCAGCCTTTACCTTCTGGCATCGAACAATCGTGGTACAGTTGACTTATGGGAACTTTCATCCGACTGGTATTTTTCGGGTTGAGTATTTGTGTTCCTGGAAATGCTCCGAACGAACTCGAGTCACATGTGAATTTATATTTGACCATTTCTTATATGAGGACGGCGGGTGATTCTCAGAAAAACATTTTGGGTACTACCCGGTCTGTTTATATTATGTTATAGAATCAGAATTTTTTTTATAGTAGGCCTACTTGATTTTACATATTAACAAGCCGACTCATTTGTTTTAATTTATTTTTGCAGGATTAGGAGGTACCGGACAGGTACATGAAGCACTAAGGTTTAAATTTAATTTTTGAATTAAAAATTCACTTTTGTTCCTTCGCAGTAAATCGAACAGTGGTAAAGACACGTTTATTAGCACAATAAAATCGACCTAAAAGCATTGCATCTGCCACTTCTAAAATCTTTAAAAATCAGTTCAAAACAAATTCATTAATTAATTATAAAACCTATAAATAAAAAGTTGACTTTACGTAATGGATGCTATCTTTCACGGTAACACGTTTTTCGTTATATGAATTTTTAAATACTTTATCTTCGTCACAAGACTTAAGTCAGGAGTATGAAGTTTTTAGCTGTATCTGAATAAATTAATTATTTTTGAAAGTCCTGCCAGTAGGTCTGCACTAGTTGCTAGGTAGGAATAAATTCAAAGGGCCAACTATAAATCAGCAAAAGCAATAATTTTAAGAGCTAGGTATTCTCATTAAATCATTAAAAAGACGGTACGCGGCGGTGCCCGGCTGAAAAAGCGCCGGCGAGTGGCATTAAGTTTTCAACATTTTAAAGAATTCATTAAAATTTCAGTAGTACTATGTCCCCGACCCCTCCTCATCTTCCGAAATTCCTTACCGACGAGCCACATAAAAAATTCCCATCAGCGCCGCGCCGTCCGGTACACGGTATCGCTCGTCTTTTAAACTACACAACTTTGTTGAAACTTTTGATGAACTCGCATAAACATAAAGAGAACAAAAAGCAAAAGAAGTTTTACTATCAGCACTAGCAGTAGCGTTTCCAGCACACGAATTTGCCGAGCAAAGATATATTTTGCAGGAGCCGCGCTGAAACCACTCGGAGACATGTAGGAGGAGTTGCGCAAATTCTTTGGTTCTTTGTGCCAAGAACGCTGCGCTGCTTACAATCGCGTTTTTGTATTCAAAACAAAGGTTTATGCGGCGATTGTAATTTCACAGCTCGCCGTAGAGCCGTGGATTGTTATTGTTAATTCAGGGGCAATAGTGGTTGCGGTGGGCACTCACACGACGCCCCAAGCCTAATGAATGTTTACTAATTACCTCCTTCTGAAGCGCTGTTGTTTACTCGAGTTTTACTTCTCAGCTTTATTATACAGCATCATGCGGGGTTTCTTTGAAAACGCATCCCCCACATTCCTGCGTCTCTTTTGTTCTGTTTTCTTTGCTCTTGCCTCTTGCAATGTTGCAGTGCCTTTGAACTGCACTGGGTCAATTAATTTAATCTAAAACCCAATTACAACGCGTGGCCGTCACGAGTAACTAATTTATTTAAAAGACGAGGTGTGTTCGAGCTGCGCTCTTTAGTTTCACAGAAGTTTGTTCGAAGGAAATTTAAACGAAAGAAAGGAGAGCTTATTCCTTTCAAAAGTACCTGCAATTTGCACAATTACAGGAGAACTTTCAAACAATTTCCTTTAAGCTGAAGCCCGTGTCCCACAACGCACGTAATCCTAAGGTCTTTGTGAAACATTTTTTTCCTTTATCCTAAAATACCTTTTATCTCAGTCTGGATTGCGAGTTGGTAATTGTTGGGTGCGTGACGACCGACAACCTTTATTCGCTTCCGGCGAATTGTAAAACACGTTCTTACGCCACATTAATTTTGAATGTGAACTGATCTATAATTTTTCCAGCATTTGGCGAGGAACAGTCAGGTTACAGAGTACTACATACAGCAGCAAGAAAATAAAAGAAATATTTTCTGCATTCGTTCGCCACAAATAAAAGAGACTTTTTGCTGCGAGGTTGATGTTTTACATATGTAAGCAGACGCACTTCCTTTGTGGAATTTCCTGTGTTTTGTATTGATATAGGAAAGCTTAGGAATTTTTTCTAGGTTTGCATTAAAAAGCTGCGACCTTCCATAGTTTCAATTCATAAGGCGAAGGAAAACATGGTGCGCTCTCTATTTGTGTCTTTTGCAATTCAGCTTCACTGAACCTTTTCAAATCAAGTGCTCTTATGCACATATAGCTTTAAATAAGCCCCTCTTTTGTGTTTTTCTGTTAAAGCGAAATGATGTCTTCTTTGAAATAAGGTGCAGGTTTTCTCTTTTACGCTATGATTGTCAGTTACTTTTTGTATCATTCACAAATTTGACAAATACCGAAAAATCTAAAGAGTGATGCGATGATTTGGTGTGTTTGGTTGCTTTGTTAGTCGGTACCCCGTTTTTAAATGACTTTAACAACATATGTATATAAAAAAATCCTGGAGCAAAGTGCACATAATTCCACCATAATTAATTAAACAGTATGCAACTATAGAAGGTAAAGCAGGATATATTTATGAATGAAGATAATGAATGAAAGGACCCTGCATCGCAGGAAATTTTGTTTGTCTTATCTTACTCGCACTGGAAGGTACATACTTGCTATTGCATCCTTAGTTAAAATTCGTTAAACGAGGTACCGAATACTCAAGTTGCGTGAGAAATGAAAGATGTGAAGCCTCACATGTCACAACCCTCGTATTGTTACCCTTTTCAGAATTATCTTGTTTGCTAGTCAAATATTTTTACGCTACCTGACGATCGCTAAAGTAGGAGTGTTCGTGGGTTCACCCGGTAAGAAATGAACGCCGCGCATGTATTGGGTCACACCGTCGTGACTTTGGTCATACTCGGTCTGGATCGGTGTGATGAGAAGTGGTCGTTCTTCTTTTTCCTTGCATTGTTTTTCCCAAAATTCCGGTTAACTTGTTTTCTTCAAAAAAAAATTGGAAATACAATGCCAGAATTTGTGTTTGTACACACATTTTTGTTCGATATTGCTTTCCCCAACAAATAGGGGCTTGTTGTCGTAACACCTCTAAAAAAACTACGTGTACGGGGGCTCCTTCTCTATCCTACGTCGCGATAAAGATTTTTTGGTTGTCCTTAATTCTGTGCGTCCAAATTTTGAGGCAGCGATAGTGCGTTGAAGGATAATAAGAAAGAACCACGCTTGTAGCCACGGATACTTTTATATCCGAAACGACGGTTGGGACGGGAGTTTTTTCCTTGAGGATGGTCTCGAGGTGGGTCACGCCTGTCAGCAAGCACTTGGCTAGATGGAAAAAAAGAAGTGCAGATTCTTGCTCAGAGTGTGGAGTGATTAAAGACTAAGAACACGTATTCTCTCATATACAAGGAGAGAACATAACTCTGGGCTTTTTTTCAAGCCCATTCCAGCCGCACTTTTGCTGTCGTCACTCCGCCTCACCATCTGAAGATCGATTCAGTTTCATGGTCTTGGAGCCTTGCAGCTAGAACCAGATAAGCCACAGCTGTGACGCCCTTTGTTAAGGGTAAGCCTAACAACAACAACAAGGCTAATATCTTGGTAAACTACTTCTTCTTCTTCTTTCGTACCCAAGCCAACCTCTAATTTGAAGCGACGATATTCCGTTAATGGGATATGCAAATAGTGTAAATTACGGTGAATTTTCCACTAAGTTCACTCCTTTTAAGCACAAATGTTTCACAGGCCATTGAAATCATAAAACCAGTAAAAATGTAAAGATAGAACCCGCTGTTCCTGCAAGGACAGGAACCCTTTTAAAGTGAATGAGGATTTCCCGCGCCATTTGCATAAATATTTGCGATTTCGGCAACAGAAATTCAAATTCATTCAAATAAATTTCAATTTAGCAAAATCCCGAGCATAACCCTAAGCACGTCTCATAAAGCCAATTAAATTCCAATAAATTAAGCAAAAGCAAATGGAGGCAGCAAAACTGCCAGAATCAGATAATGCTCCGGAAGTTTCGCGACCGTCAACGCCCCCGCGTGCCGCGAACACGATAATTTATACCTTCGGATCGATTTTCGAACTCTTGAATAAATATTGAACAAATCAAGATATGCCGAATCTTCCCTGAATCCTGGGCGGGTATAAATTTTTCAACCTCCAGTATAAATGAACACTCAGCGCCCATAAGACCTTATATTTATGATCTACGGGCAAGCAGAAAGGGCCCCGTGCTCACAATTTTGCCGGGACCCCCGCCCAGCCCCAGGAGCGAATTTCAATATCTCGCTGGAAAAGCCTTAAGCAGAATATCTGAGGGCTAGAACTGGGCCATAAATTTTACTTTCGTTTCATAAAGTGAGAAAGCCAAAACGGAAAACGTGTCTATTTATCGCGCTCGTACCTGTATGCAGCCTGCTTTTTCATTGCCTTGTCCCGGATGCGAGAGCGGTTTGGTCGTGTTTGGAAAGGGGGTGGCACGGCACACACCTTGTGCTCCTTTGGCAAATGCTATCACTTCTTAGCATCATTTCATCTCTCACAACTCGAATTTTCGACTGGCAAGTTACTTCAAAGAAGACAGGCTTTAAGGACGAGCCTTAAAGCGAAACAAACATCTTAAGCTAGACAAGAAGTTTTGCCGCTATCAATTCTGGATGAAGGACGGATCCTTAGAGCCAGCAACCCTTGAATTAATGATTCCAGTGACATTCACTTAGGCAGGGAGCGGACCGAGTACTCGAAGCAATTTCTCAGATGTCAATTAAATAAGTTTATCCGTACTCAGGACGATGGCAGAAAGGGGAGGGATGAGGGGTTCATATTGAATTACTTACTCCTTAATGGAAGTCCTTTACGTGAGATACCCAATGGCGCCCCCGAAGAGCCCTAGGAAAGAATTTCCGCTAGAACTAAATCTGATCAGCAAAGCAATTGCTTCTGGGAACTGAAAATATTCAATTTGTGGGCACCACCGCAAACCGTAAAAACAAAGCTCCGGAACTCTAACATATTCCCACTTTCCAGATGAAGACGCTCCACGAAATTTGCCTTTCTCTTCAATGCATCGGTCGGAAATGGCAGAAAAGTGTAAAACAAATTAAACGCTTCCTCCACTCAGTTGAGCGTGGAACTGCAGTTTCCGATGCAATCACTCCGCGAGGAAGTGGCTTATAAATTTTTCCCCTAAAAAAAAATCCTTCAGGCATCCGCCAGAGCAGTAGCTGCTTTTGAGCAAGATTTACCTGGTGCTCTGAACCAAAGATGCCGACAGGCCCCCCACGGGCTTGAAAGGATTTGCTCGCTTCCAGCCATATGTGTGCAATGCATACATATGTATGTTTTATCTTGTTGTTTGGGTTGAAGCTGGAGGAGTTTTTATTTCAGAGATGGGTTTGCTGCTCTGTTTCCCTCAGGGATGTATCACTAATGCTATCCGAATGTTTGGTGGAAGTACTCCAAAGCGCGCGGTAAGTTGATTTTGAGTCTTTCGCCGGCAATATCGCTTCAGTCTGATTGTTTCAGAATGAAACGGAAAGAGTGAGAGGTACGTCCTTTGAAGCATGTAAATAGAGTTTTTGTTTTTCATTTTTATTTATTTTGAATTTAAATCTTAAATTTGATCTTTTCTTGAAAAGTTATAGATAACGTCCTTATTTCTATGCATGTACCATAAGTGTGTACATTAAATGCATCCGCCAAGTCGCTTTTCTGGCTGTCCGCACACTGAGAGGAAAGCATATTGAAATCAAGTGAAAACGTACTTAAAACAAACATTTTCAAACATGAAAGGGAGCTAATTTGAACATCATAAATTGTGTAGGATTCAAACCTGGGACCTCTGGACACAAGTCTATCACTCTCCCAATTGATTTACCGATCAAAATGGCACTTTGTAACACAATGTAACTCTACAAGAATTGTTTGTGGTTGTTGCAAATGTCGTCTTCAGGCCTCCTGTCATTATCCTCCTGGCCTTTATAGAGTGTGTAGCAGCTTTACGGTGAGGATGGAGGGCTTAGTAAAACACTTTGTTCGAGGTTTGGTCAGCGACTGACTTTATTTTAACAAGAGTTGAACTCAGAGCGATTGAGGAATACTCAATACTCAACTCCTAGAAGTGAGAGCTGACTGCAAAAAAGCTGGCATATGGGGAAACAGTATGAAATTTATTTTAAATGTTAGACTCACAGCTTCAGTAAGAAAAATCCTGGTGTGCCTGAGCAGATCGACGGCCCAAGCTTGGTATGATAATAATAGTAGGATAATCGTTTTTCCTAAATATCTCATCTTCTACACATGCTGGAGGAATAATGTAAACCATTTTGTTCGGCCTCGAAATTCTCTACAAATTTAGATATATCAATTTTTTCTGTAAAGTTAATACTTATTAAGTTATAGCGCGAAAAAGGTTAAAAAATTAGGACCACAATTGGTTTTTCGCATTTATCTCGTTATGGGTTCATAAACAAGAATATTTCAATCACTTACGATAGTTGAAAAAGACTCTGCAGTAATTATTAGATTGTAGATATGTTGGTTTTCTGGTCAGGTAGTCTATAAGTAATTGTAGGCTTTCAAAATGGCGGATCCATTATGGCGATCGAAAATTCTCAACATCTAATGGAAAATGAAAATGATAAAGGGTCCATTTATGTTTTCGGAGTCGCTGGTTCGAGTCTATCGTAAATTTGAAATTAAAGATGGCGACCAAACGTTTTCAACTTCAAAGCATCCTTTGAAAACCGAAACTTTCACCCTCAAATCGGTTGTTAATCTGGAATTTATTATTGAAAAGGAATTTGAAGATGACGGATACAATATGGCGACCGATATAAAGAAGCTTCGCCTTTGCCAAGTGGCCTTTGACGTACACAACTTTTATTTTCAATTTTAACATTTTTAACGTACTATTATTAACTCTAATAAGTTTGAAGTTAGAGAGAAAGCATTTTGAAGTTCATTTAATTTATTTTTTTGTAAGATTTTTTTTTAAATTCTGCAAAAGGTTTTTTACGTATAAATTTGTATATCCTTTCTCTATCTAGATCCAAATAAGGTGGCAGAATGATAGGGTTGCTCCAGTAGAGCACGAAAAGGACAAAGCGAACAAAACGTCTTTGGACGGACTCGACACGATAATGTGTCGTTAAAAAGATGATTACACTATCTAAACTCGCCGGATCATAACTCAAACAAATCGTTACCAGTTAATTTGGAACTTTAACTGTGCATTCAAAACTAGATTATACACAGAATTTCGTAGAATGTTTTCATTATATTGGATCTCGCTTTTTTACACTTAATATATGACCTACTGACTTCTCATCTCTTTAACATTGGAAAGCAACTTGAGAACTGAAATTTCTTGACAGTAATTATTTTCACTAGAGCTTTGTCTTAGGGACATTTCCATGCTTTGTAAGCTTTCCATTAAAAATTAACAAGGTCATTAATAGATTCGCATTTTCTCATACCTCTTCTTTTGAGATTAACTTGAAGATAAACTTTACGATCCCGAATTGTCCGTTCAGAAGAAAATGCCTATTATGCTTTCTTTGGTGCCACCTTGAAGTAACAGTTTTACAGTAAATCCAGTCCTAAGCTAATCTTCAAATAAAACTCGATTTAGATGTATAAAACAGCTATACCCAAAATTTCTTTTATGTTTTCTTATTCTGTTGCTTCCGAATCCGGAGGCGGACTCCCTCATTCCTCAGGATCAAGGGAAGCCTAAGCCTAAGCCAAATACAAACGAACAAAGCAAAAGTTCCGACATGATAACACCATTATGCGTCTTTCAAATATTTCGACGATTTTCCGTACGTCGTCGATGTTACATCTTCCACGGGTCCGGCCGTGCACCGGAGACAAAGCATTGATTAAAAGATTCCGTAGGGACAAAGGACCTTCAAGTAGAAAATAGCGAAATTCAGCAGAACCAGGCAGGCCAGATGAAAGGAAGAGGCGGTGGAAAAGGCACAGATTGAAGCGATTAAAGCCCACAGCCGCAAAACAGGAGAGCAGGGAAGAGCCGGGTCAATTACGTGGGTCCCCCACACATTCCTAGATCGCCGACTCCAGATAGGATAATCCTTGGCCGTTTAAATTTGGGCTGGTAGTCGGGTGATTTACCGACCTCTAATTTATTTCTAAGTTGTTAACATAAGGGAGCGCCTTATCAGGCTGCGGTGGAGCACTCTTTCCGAAAGAATCGCCTGACTCTTTCATCGCTCGAAAGGCAATTTGAAGGCAATCTCAAGCTGTTCCAAATTGGGGGTGTCGATAGAATATAAAACAACGGCCGTACTGAAGTAAAAATCAATACGCACTACACAGCTGCCAGTATTTGTTCTACCTATATTTAATTTAATTTTCTATAAAATTTACTTCCTAGTTTCTGCTGTTTACGGCGGCAGTCTTATTCTTCGGAAACTGCTACCCAATGAAAAATCAACTCTTTTTCGAAAACTCTTCCGTAACCTTGGGCAGGTAGACAAAAACACCATTCACAAAACCCCTTCAGCTCGGATGATTCAGCTTCTTTTATCCCGTGAAAAACGCCAATGAATGGGGTGCTCTCCGCAAGGTCGAGAGGCACCGTTCTCGACTGCAAAAGGTTTTTCTTAATTAAATCGTCTGCTCCTGCTGGCGGTACTACTACAAGACTGGGACGTAAATTTTGTAATGAAGCAACCCTCTCCAAAATGGCTTAAAAGAAAAAACCTCTGTTGAAGAAAAAACGAGCCCTTTCCGGATTTGAGGCATTCAAACCAAAGAATTATTTTGCTGGAGTGAGAAAAAAAACTGAAAAGCAAAAGACAAAACCAAAATTAAATGGATTTGTGTGTGGCCCGAAGGAAAATTTATGCAAATTTTCTGGTTAATTTGAATAATGGCAGGCACAATTGGTGCGACGGGCATGTTTATGCAGCGGTAATTGGGGAAATCTACAAATCTTTTCGTAATTGTCGTTGATTGACTTGGAGAAAGGCCGAAATCTTTTAGACAAAGGCGATTTAGCAGTGTGAAAGTTAACGTAATTAGAAATACTAGCTGACCCGTGCGAATATTTCGCACAGTATCGATCAGCTGTTATGTTTAATTGTAAAACATTTCAAAAGTAGATATTTAAAAAATTGTAGGTATTGGCTTTATCAGACGTGATTTTTTTCCAAGCTTTTTCACTGTTTTGAGACTTTGAAAAATGTCAGCATTTCTCGAAACGATGGAATCATTGGAAAGTTTGATGAAATGTCCTCTGTAATTTGATATAAAGCTTGACGGAGAGACTACACCAATAGAAAAAGCATTGCAGTAACAATGCGACGACTAGAAAAAATCCCTCGGAGTCTCTTTCTTCTAAAAGGACATCCACTGATAGTATTGTGAAAAGTAACTATATTTTTTGTGGGGAATATGTCGGCGATCAAGTACGCAGCACAGAAAAGGAACCCTTTTCTATTAGTAGCAAAAATGAAACGAAAGCTAGTATATGGCAATAAAACGCGCAGACGACTGTGAAGTTCTACTCTAGTAGAAGACATTTACGGGAATGAAGATCATGGATTAGTCCTCCTGGGGAAACCAGTTAAAAATAAACGTCTTTCCTTCTACCTCATGGGTGGTGTGGAAATGAATGCGTGAGTTTGAGATTTGTGATCACTGGCCTCGAGAAGCCTTAATATTTATTTGTGTGAAAATTGGATCCTTTAACTTTGGACACGTCTCCACAATCGACTCGGATCGGTCAAAAATTCGTGATCTCTGACTCCAAAAACCTTCGAATCACCCATAAAATTGATGTTTTTAATTATTGGGAAGTGAAATGCTTATTTGCCTGGATATAGTATAAATAATAAACTTTAATTTGGGAACCCGCAAATTGCTGTAGAATTATTAACAAAATGAACGTTTTATTTCTACGATCAACAGTTTTTTCTAGAACTCAAAAAAACCATTTTTCACACTTTAAGTGTTTAATAAAAAATTATCCCACCCAAAAAAAATGAAGCCTGAGAAACCCTGCATTCCTACTATCATTCTGAATAAGCTGGATTCGGCTTATTATTATTATTATTGAAATATTATACAAAGAAACATTTTTTTCCCAAAAAATGTATTTTATTATAGTATTATAGTACCACAACACTGACTATTAATCTAATGTGATCTTTAAAAGAGAATTGCGAATTAAGTACAATCTCAAAGTTCCTCACTAGGTCAAATCTGGTAAGGAAATGCCCATGCAACTATCGTGAAATTGTAGAGCAGCGAATGATTTCTGCGTGACAAGGACATTTGCTGATGTTAAGAAGATTAGTAAATAAAACTAAACATGGATGGCATTCAAATCCGAATTTAAACTATTACAATCTCGATCGTCAGATATTAACTACACAAAAAATATTCACACCGCCAGCATATCAAAGTATTTTCGAATAAGTAGGAATAAAAAATACGTCATTTATATAAATTATGAACAACAGTGGGCCAAGATGGCTTCGTTGTGGTACACCAGAAATGTTTCTACTTGAATCAAAGAGGACACGACGGAAAAGGACGGAATCTGATGAAATCCAGTCAGCAAAACTAGTGGGGAATCCCAGGACTGACAGATTATACTACTCGAACCAACATCAGTTCGCCCATCAATAATTTTTAATACTATTGTATCTCAATGAATGATCCCTCTTGATCCTTTGAAAAGTTCTGATAATTATTGCAAAGTTAACAAAAACATTTCTATTTCATCGTTGATGAGTGAACTATTGTTGGTTTTAGTAGTATATGTACATATGTATGTACCTATTTTCAGTCAAAGTTTTAAATGCCTAGTTATTTGCCCTTTATGATTTTTTCACTCTAACAAATGTTTAAATGTTACAATCACAATTCTGCTATACAACTTAAATCCTTTTTCTGTAGGGTGAGGTGAAAAAAAATAAAACAACGAATATAACGGCTCAGAAAACTCGCCAATACGGTGAGTTGGATAATTTAGGTACAATGGACTGGCAAGTGCAAAGCTCTTAAACGCAAACGCTTTAAAAAGTAGAACTTAAGAAAATAACTTCTTGTTAACTTCAGCCAAAGTCAAGTAATCGCGGTACTGCACAAAGTGAAGGATCCACAGGTGGTTGACAGAACAACCACTTTCCGAGGCCATAGTAGCCTTCGCTTTGAAAGAAACTTAATTACCCACTACTAGAGCGGGCTCAGGATCCCCGGCCCAGCAGCAGTTTCTGAAAGTCACAACCGAGAAACAAAGTACAGTGGTCACGATCCAGCTCCATAAAAAGATACTGTCCTGCTTTCAGCCGTGGACAATGGATAGAGCGAGCGTGTACACAGTTGGAAGAAAGTTTCGTCTTTCGTCCATTAATAAAATAAAAATCAAAGCAGCCAACCGCAGACCCATTACGTGATGAAACCTGCAAGTAGGGGTCGCGTTATGAATCCAGTTTATCCGCTGGCTGGATGACACCACCGTGCAGCATCATTTGTCAACGAGTGTCAATGTCGTATTATCCATAAATCAAGTTGTGGTTGCTGGACAATATAGTCATAACATGGAACGGACGAGCGCCCGCTTGTAGCCGCCGCAGGTCCATTAACCCGAATATCCCGGGTGCCGCTGCTCATTCGTCGGGCAGAAGGTTTTTAAGGGCTCGCCAGACACAAAGGCGGTATGGCATGTTGAAAACAATTTATTTTATTTTGAAACAAAAAAGTAAAAGCATACGCAGCACCGAGTACGGAATGGCTTTCAGAGCAACTTTCCAAGGAGGGAGTAGGGCAGGCTTTGTGCCCGGTGCACTCCAAGAAGCTGCCAACAAAGCCCAACGCCCGGGGGTGTGGAATGTTACATACAATTTCCCTACTTCCTTTTCAAGATACGTACGTTTTTGTATCCAGCAGATTGAGAAGAAGGCCTAGGCTCCGTGTGTGCTCACAGCTTTAATGTTGACATATTTCACATCTCACAGGAGGCCGGAACAACAGAAGCACACCCGGTATCCTTGCCCTCACAGATATGCAAATATATCCAAGTTGGGAGGCACACTGCCTCGAAGTGGGATTCTGGGTCTCCAAGCAAGCCAAACTGGGTTGTGTACCTTTCACAGTTTTCACATTCACCCTTTGGTTTCCTTGAAATCATAAAATATCACTTATCTCACGGCACACACTTTATTTTCGTCACCCAAGGAAGATCGGATCTTTAGTACGGCGCGGCGCTCCCACGATATTTCACGGCACTTCGGGCTTCAGAGACTTCCCTATGCTGTTCGATAACCGAGCACCGAGCTCTACCGGGCGAATTGCGGCGACACTATTTTATAAATAACACTAATTCAAAACATGTACATGTGCACGGGCATAAATCACGCCGGCCAACTCGAGCAGCGACACTACCGCAATTCCCACGCGAATTTTTTCTTGCCGCGTATAAATAAGCGCGTCCAGACGGCTCAATTTGTTAATTAACGATTTCTGCGAAAACCACTGCAATTCGAAATTCGCGCAGCTCCTCTGCGGCACTCGCTAGCAAATCGGCGATTTTCCTCGACTACAGATGGCACGGGCAAAGCCGCAGCCAGCACATGTGTAAGACCACTCGGGTACCCAAAGCACGGAACCCTCAAAGATGCTACACCTCCTCTACACACCAAAGAAAAACTCTACTATACCCAATCGACTCTGCTCGAATCTCCCCAAACAGCGACACGCTCGTACAAAATATTTTCCGCGAATTTCCCGTACGGTGATACGTTCACGCGGGTGAAAATCTGAGCACAGACTGAGACGTTACTATTTTCAGCATCTGTTATTGAAGCATCGCTGCTGTACCAGAAATTCTTCTTAGGCTGTCGGATAAGTGGACAGACACCCCGCGCGCACCAGTCTCCACCGCTAGTGGAAGAGAGGAAAATTCACGCAGGCGTCTAGACAAGCTCTCTAGCCGGATGAGTCCGGAAAATTTTGGATAATCGCCGAATAGTGAGAGGAATGTGCCGCGCTCTACAGGGGAAACTGTTCATTCTGAAGGAGTGCAAAGGAATTTTCACCACATTTTTCTGTGGTGAATTGCTGCCAGTGTTACCGTGAAAATACGATGTTGGAAAAATTACGATGAAATTTCTCAAGGGAATTTTTCTTAGTAACGAAGAGTCGATTTTTTTTTTAAAGAATTTTTATGACTGTTTATTTTTATTGCCGAAAAATAAAATTCAGCGGATGTGGAGCATCTGCAAATAGATTGCCGAAAGACGAGCCGCGCAGATGTGGCACGTATGTAATGTTTGCATGCGGCAGCTAATGGGAAATCGGGCTTTTCCCATTAATGAGGCTCCTTCCAAGTGTACCATACTTTGCTTACAAATCTTAAACGCTTTGGCGCATAGTTAATTCACATCAAAGGGTTGTGCATGTTTCAAAGGATAATAGCAATCAACGATATTTAGAAGCCGGCCAAAAGAGGAACCTGTGTGGGACTTTATGTGCCAATTAGGCTAAGCGAAACAAGGGTGTTACATTATTTATAAACATGATTACCTCGATTATGGAATACGAAACGAAAGCGTTGATTTGTATCTCCGTAAGGAGCGAACGTGATTTGCTAGAATCTTAAAACATATAAAACAGCGCAATTAAAATCCCGTAAAGCTGGAGTTGTCACTATGACATCTTATGATTTGAAAGTAATCTCAAGTGGGAAATATACCATATATCAATTTAAGATAATCCCAACACTTTGGAGCGTGTCGGCACTATTTATTTATAGCTACCGTTAGATCAAACCAATATTCGGATAGTTCTAAGGAGGCTAAATTTCTTCTTATGCAGGTTATGTAAAATGTGATACGACACGTGACAGTAACACAACAATGTTCCTTTGAGATTGGCCAGGGTTTATTACTATTTTAACTCTTGAAAATGTTGGAACAAAAATAGATATGGGCAACTACCGTACAAGAATAAAATAGCAGCATGAATACACTGGTAATTATATCGCTTTAATCGTGATACACAGTGGAAAGTTGCTCTTACATATAAGTGGTCGCATCTGCGATCTGAATAGCAGTCAGATAAAAAAGTTGGACATGCAGGTGCATGCCTACTAATTTGCATACTGCCTTGTTTTAGATAGTAAAATAGTTTTATAGTATTATGTAATAGCACCAATAAATGACCCTAAACTTGTTAGGATGCCGGCAGATAGACACTAACATTATGTTTGTGTCCAGACACAAACATGTGTTTGTGTTTGTGTTTGAGTTTGTGTCTGCATCAGACGCAGCCATAGTGTCTATATATGTGTCCCGATGACGTTATACTACCGCTGACCTAAAGCTGGCAGAGTTTTTGGGGTACCATTTGTAATTCTAGACCCCCATACAAAAATACAAGAGATTTTGCGCCATTCCTCAAAAGTATAATGACACAGAGTCATACTTTTTTGTGTGTTATCGGCCTCAATCACAACGACCAGGGCTTCGACCTTGAGCGCGATTTCGCATTAGACAGTCTTTCTGGCTGATCTTCTCCTACGCTTCGACTCGGGAGCCCGGTCTTGACGACCTTCCACCTTTTGATCTTCGCTGACTGTTCAGGTTTTCTCACCCCAGAGCTTCCAGTCGTAGAGCCCGGTTTGAACGAATCTGCTCCGATCTGTTGGCCGGCGTTATCAGGGTGGACGGAGAGTGAGCAAGATCTATAGCATTGGTCACTCTATGCTTTTGCCGACTCAACTGCCGTTGGATTATTATGCATTTTATTCAGAAGTTCATGGAATGTATTTTGGGATTAAGGGAAATACATATAAAATTTACTTTCATCATCCATCATTTATTTAAAAAATGTCGTGAATTCGCCTTCGGTCTTCTGTTTCTTCCAGGCTTCGTGGACCCACATCCTTTTGTACTATGTATTTTCTTCTTCATCCAGAAGCAGACCCATGACGGTTAATTCTTCTAATGAAAATCTCAACATTTTTACGACATGCCCTTTCTACTTATGTATAACTTTAACGGGACACTGACTGAACCGATACGGAGGTGTTTTCATGATTCACACTGTCCGGACACTGACTAGTGTGAATCGGCCTTATCGCGGTAACAAATTTCAGTTTTCATTGTAAAAAAAAGTGTTGACAGGAAAGTTAAATATCTTCTTTAATTAGAAGGAACTGACAGTCATATGTGCATTAAATTTTGCCTTTCCTTATAAGTTCTTAGTTCGTTGGTTGGTACTGCCGCAGACCTTTTTTCCAAGCGAAGTATCCAGCGATTTCTAGAAATATATGAATGATGGTATACAGTGAAATATTTTCTAAATGCTTCATTCCGGGCTTAGGGCCTACCAGGTCACCAAAACCTTTAATTACAGCGTTTGACCGTCTCTGTGTGGACAGCCAACTTCACGGGGCCCAAATGCACGTGTGGATCTATAAATCAAGAACATAATACTAACTAGGATATTTTGTTTTATTTGCAAAACTCCATGGTAATTCCAGAGCGACAGTATGTTATGCACTTAAACTTAATAACCGCATTAATTGCGTAAAACTCATTATGTCGTCATAATTTGTATTAATGTTTGCTAATGGTAAAACCGACAAATTCAGAGCTATATTAAATATGCATTTTTAAGGCAATTCTTTGCAGGCCGCCAACAATATCAGTGGCTATTAAATAAAATTAAATAAATATTTGAAGCCTTCTATATGGCATACGGAGATACTTCAGTTAGCATATTAATTTGTTCTCCACAAATATTTAAATATTAATTTTAGATGTGACCCACTGATAACCGACAATCGTAATTAGGAAAAGGCAGTGGTGGTTAAAAGTAAACAAACTACTTAGGCATACAATTTCTATAAATAAACAAAATGTTCCTCGGAATATGCCAAAAGCTCGACCAAATGGTAAAACCTGTCCCAAATTTTCCCATAAGTAAGTAGATAGAGAAAAGTGTGCATATTTGTAACGAAATAGAACCATTGACCAACCCCTTTCAGCTGCAGAGAAGTACGGGTAAATACCTTTCTACAAGTAAAGTCTCTTGACTTCCCTCCGAGTTGTTTGCTCTAAACAAATTTTTAAATCTCATGCAGGCAAACAATAAAAATATATGTTGTCGTTTCGTTGGGAAGGATCAGGATATCCCGAGACTTTAAATAGGAGAAAACAAACATAACCCATTTCGTCTGCATGTGAGATATGGTGTTGCATTGAAACCTCATTTCATGCGAACAGCGAAAACGTCACGCTATTCCCAGCAGCGAGCGATGCAAAAATTCCCACGTGCGTCGGAATCAAACCATATATTCTGGCTGTATGGTGGCGACAGTAGGTAGCAGGCGGGGGAGCTAGTCCGACAGAGCGACACCTCTGTCTACGGATCGCAATAAATATTTATAAAGGGTGAAAAAGCCGGCCAAAGCCACGGAATTCCCCGAAGTGCCTGTTGGCTTGTCAAGAAGGTTTACGTTTACTGGAGGGAAGCAATCTTCGTGCAGCCACGCCAGCTTCAGTTACTACTTTAATGATGAAATCAAATCCCCGATGGTTTAGATCAATAAATCAATCCGTAATCCGTCCTACATATGTATATGTATGTTGAATGGGTTTTCGAGAAGGGACCGTGGGAGGAATATTCGCATCATGTCTCCCCGCCATATCTGCACCACCTACAGTCGCCGGCCGCTGTAGTACTAGGAACGGATTCAGCAATCCACTGGTGAAATTTTACTAGACCATGGGAACCAGAAAAACGTGCTCCATCCTTCTGGGTACGAACACGACTGCGCGCTCTCCAAAGATGGGGAACATAGGGATGCCGCACGATTTTCAGTTGCAGAAACTAATGAATGGCTAAGAGGAGTGTTTTTTGTGGAGCACAAATCCGGAGATTTTCGTTCCTAGGTGTTTAATCCTTTCCCAGCGAAATCTATTAATTACCCTGTAAATGCATGCAAATATGTTTAAAGGTATTTACTCACAGTGCAATTCAAACAGGGAATGTCAGACAGCCTGGGAATCTTTAATTAAACTTCACCTTCCCACCGTAAGTAAGTTTCACTTGCACAAGGCTATATGTAATCTATGCCCTCATAAAGGGCACAACCAAAGTGTCACCGCCACGGTGCACCGCGAGTTTTACTTGGATGCAGATACAGATGTACCAGTGACTTAGCATGTCACTGCGAAAGAGAAACCGAAATTGCAGGAACGCAATTGTTCTTTGCGGGAGGATCTGTAGAGGCAATCTGTTGGTATTAAGAAGTTGATTAGTTTTCAGGATGTCTTTTGCAGTTAGTCATAATCCAAAGGTGGATAGCATCCTTTGAAGTGGGTCTACGAAATGGGGGAAAATGAATAATTCAGTTCAGTGGTGTAGCGTGGCGGGTGCAGAGGTTGCGCCAGCCCCAGCCGGCATTTTACTAGGGTCACAAATTTTGAAAGCAAATTATTAAATACAAATTTGAGTCGATCCACCAGCATAGTTGGTACCGCTCTTACTTTCTAAGTAGACGGTTAGGGCTGGATTCCCGGACACGACAAACAGTTTCATGTTCATTTCCCAATTCATCGTTTATCCCCACAACCACCCAAACTGACAATAAAGAATTTGTGGAAAGGTGTCGGTATAGAAATTCAGATGGTGGAATAGTCATCCAATTATTTCACTGTTGCATTGCGGCGTACCTCAAGGCTCAATACTTGGACTGTTACTATTCAGTCTTTGCATAAATAACATTGCAGACGTGGTTGAAGATTCTAAAATTGAACTTTATGCTGACGACGTACAACTTTACGTCAGTAGGGAAATTGGTCTGGTCGAAGATTGTGCAAGCAGATTAAACGATGATCTTCAGCGCATAGCTAATTGGTTCACCCAAAATTACTTACCGTTAAATCCCAGAAAGTCGTGTTGTGTAGCAATTTACCGAAACGAAATTGATGGTAATAATCAAACTATGTAAAATCCACCAAAACGTGGGTTTCAAGCTTGACTGTAAGTTATCTTGCATCGGTGCGACCCTACGAAAGAGCTATATATAGTTGCCTGTGACAATTGTGACTCATCTCCTGAGACAACATATGTTAAAGTTTCTCCACAATTATATTTATTCGAACGAATTAGTTTTTTGCAATCTATTTAGCGTAGGAACATTTTGGTTCCTTACTGTAATTCGACGTATGGGCAGTATCTCTCTCTTCTCCCTCTTAACCTCATTATCTATTTCTTTTCAATTATCGATAAGTTTAGTTTGATGGTTATGTAAAAATTTCGTTCCAAATATGTTTGTTTTGTGACATATAAGAGAAAAGGTGTAAAATTAAGATAACTAAATTTTATAATACTGTTGAAAAGTATCTAAAAACATGTTAAAGACCAAAATACATAGAACAACATTTGGAGCAAGTGAAAAAAATATTAACCCGTGAAAATGAAGGAGAAGTCTTGGATATTTTCGAGATTGAAGAGAAAAATGTATGTGTGTATTTGGTGGGGTCAATGGAAGCACAGCGCCTAAGAGCGTAGGTAGTATAATTATGTATATATCTCAACATTTAATAAATAATAGTTTTTTAGTAAAATGGAATAAAGTGTAAAATAGGTAGGAGTTTATTCCTTATTTATTTTAGAAAAGAGTGTTGGGGGTAAGGATGTGAAAATCATTTTAGAAAATAGAAAACATGCGTGACAATGCGTGTACCTACCAAATTTGGGATCTTGCAAAATGTATATCCCTACCGATTGAAAATATATCAAAATATAGATTTATTTATAGTGAAAAAAGTATTAGAAACAGGTAAGAGAGATGAATGTTGGTATGGAGTATGAATTTATGCTTAAATTAATGACATACCGGAGAGGGGGTGCAGAATAGAGGGTGTGTAAAATTAAGGAATAAAAATTTAATAGTATACCGGGCAAGGCCGGGTTCGAGCAAGCTAGTTATTTTATAAAATATCAAAATTGCCCAAGATTTCAATGTGCTCACAACGTCGAGCGTGAAATGAGGGAATTAAACCATTTTAAGTTGTAAAAGGTGCAAAAGGTAATTAAAAATGCATATGAGCTTTTAAGTTCAGTTAAAAACATCCAGTCTCGTCAGACGTCATTGCAAGCCGCACCCCGCAATATGCTTATATTATAATATTTATAAACTCAGCCGGAGAACTGTTTTTTATACGAAAACTATAGTGCGGTTAAATCAATTTCGCTCACTTTATACGTTGTTTTTGCAACACCCTTTTTTTGCAACTCGTAATGTTTCCAAAATATACGTGAAAAGTGTTCCACTTTTAATACAGGCATTAATTCCATTATGTTTCAAGTATGGAACTCGCGAAAAGTTCGGTACATTTATTATGGCGCTGTCGTTAGTCTATTAAATCACTGCCACGTGAAACTTTTCCCCTGAGTGCATTTTGGAAGCTCGCGATAACAAATGGCTCCCTATAACCTTCCGAAAACAAAACCGTTGTTGAAAAAGAAATTGCTCGGATATTTAGGTCCTGACTGAGGGTGGATTTCCGGCGTGCCACCAAATAATTATTTGGCACAAGAAAGTGAGCCCGCGAAGGTTCAGCGCGCATCAGCACGTTGCACCGCGGCTCTCCTATTGGCAATCTTTCTTGTTGCCTGCATACCGAAATTTGCCACTGCGATAAATTTCTTCCGCGTAACTTTAAAAATACCCTTAAACCCATTTAACTTCAGTCGCATTTCATGGGCAGGCAGGCCGGCATTGGCGTAGCGCAGTAGTTTGCCCACCAACTTTCCACATAAAAATGCACAAACTCTTGAAAGACGTTAAGTACGAGTCCCTAAAATGTTGTTGAGGAGTCGAAACTTTCGCTCACAATAAATTTAGTCAGAGTCGAAAGGAAGAGAACTTCCTGCGGATGCCAGATCCCAGGTCTGGTGTTTGAGACGGAACCCTTAGAGAAAAGTTTTTAGTTGCACAAACCAGCAAATAAGCAACGGAGACATCAGGAAGGCGGAAAAATGTCGGGTATGGGTGCCGCATTTCAAGGACTGTGTTCGCATGCTCCCTGAAATCCAGGAGAGCTTGAATATCCTTCAGAATTCCTCCAGCGCGTCGTCACCCAAATTACGGGGCAATTTGGAATTTTTTTCCAACAACCATTTGCAAAAAGCACCCTAAATTGAAAGGTGCTCCACTTAAAGAGCGGTAATAAATGTGAGCTTTAATGGTCGGAAAGTTAACATTCACGTGCGTGGAGCAGCGGAGCGTGGCTGGAAGCGAGCAGTTTTCCGGCGCACGAGGATAAAATTACGCCCTGTTACATGAGCCTCCTCTGGCAGTCTTCTGGATAGCAGAGCCGAGCGGGTTTCAAGTCATAAACGGTAACAATTTAATTACCTGAGAACTTGAGGTGCATGCGGGGGAATAGGTGTCAGATATCTCCCATTCCCCAGCACCACTTACGGAGTCATTGCCCATGTAGACAATTTCTAGTCCAGAAAAGGCGAATAATTCCTGGCACCCGAGGAGGCAATGGGACAATGTAGTTGTACCAGGCCAGGCAGTCGCCGCCGTAGAATGAGTGACTCTGCTCCGATGAATTTAGCATGAGACGTGTACTTCCGCATTCTGTGAATGAATGCTCACACATGCCTCCTTTAGCTTCATCCTTGCAGGATAATTTCGGGGGCTAAATGTGTCGCTCGGGAAGACGGAAATCGGCTCGGGGCTGCTAAAAGTCGGTAATCAGCAGTGATGTAGGTTCTGAGCACAAATTTCGATTTGCCGGTCGTTTGCAGAGGAATGCTTGTCATTTCGGGGACCAGCGAGTTTAACTGCAGTGAAAGAGGACGAAAGGGAATTAATGGGAGAAGTGCTTTGGCATGTTTTGGTATTTGAATAAATATTAGATTGGCGTATTGGCATGGCAGGGATAATGGTCCTTGTATACGATTCGAGAACGATATCATTTCCTTCTTCACATTTCCTGTCGTACACCATTTCCGGTCATCTTTCTAATCCATTTTTTAGCAGTTTTACAAAACCTTAAGGTATAATCCACATAGTACTGACTACTGTGTACAGCAATTTTCCCCTCCTTCTGGTAAAAGCCTCTCTTTGCAAACCGCAACAAATGGATTACTTGTGGACGGTAAATTTTCTTCTACCTTGTCTGACAGTGTTGTGTTGTTGCCTGGGGTTCCACAAGGTAGTCATCTCGGACCTTTGTTATTTAAAAATTTTATTAATGATTTGTTCCTCTAATTTTGATTTCGTTTGGCAGGAAGTGTTAGTTTTTTGTTCATTCTTACAAAATTTACCATCGTATGACCTATATATGAAATAGACGACGTCCAAGTATGTCTAAACAAACCTTTAGGGCTTATAGAAGATTGCGTTGCGCGGATAAATGTTCACTTGGATAAAATCCACACTTGGATCCGCTATATTAAATTTTAGTAAGTTTGAACTCCATATTCCCTTAGTCTTCTTCATATTCATTTTCATTAACATTGCTTAAAGTGGAGGAATTTCGGTAGCCCCATTGGATTCGCCATTTTTAATTTGGAAATTTTGACGGGTGAGTAGAAACCAAAAACCCTGACAACCCTCCAACACGAATTTTCAGAGCAGCTTTGTAGTTTAACAAATTTAACATCATAACTAACTGATAGCAATCTTAGAGCCACTATTATGAAACCTTGCACTTTATCAAAATAGCAAATAGCCTGTATATTAAGTTGGACTATGAACTACCTTGTGTCAAAAAATGAAATCTATCGAAGCAACTGTTTAGGCGTGACAGGGTAACAAACATACAAACATACAAACAAACACACTTTCATGTTTATATATATCATATATATATATTATATCTATTTTATTTTTGCTCTATAGTCCGGTCATATTTTGCTAATCCAGTCAGTGCTGAAACTTTATGTGTTTGGAATAGCCATGCTGTAGGTACCTACTGAATATACATAGTATTTTTTTAATTATAAAAGTGGATATTTTGGATTTAGGGGCTTTGTACTACGAGCTCCCTGGGATAAACTGCTACTTCTATGATTGTTTATGAAGTGATATATTTTGCAAAGCAAACAAAAATCTCGAATTATTAGAAAAGTTTTAATAATTTAATTAGTTCGGTTCGATAGTTTTTACTGTTCATTTCAGATAATATTCCATATTCGGATACATATTATATTATTCGATTCGAGTCTAGATACCAAAAGCTCATCCAAGCTAAATAATCATTTTAGTACAATAAATGCGAGTTCCGAGCGATATTTCTAAGTGCCCTCCAGTCGTATTTAATTACCTCTCCCCTAAGAATAGAAGTAATTGCGATATAATGGAGTGTCAATGGAAATGGGAGCTCCAACGCATAAAGATTGTGGAGTGATTTATATGTGTCCTATTAAGTCGTTAGGTCGTGCCTTTGATTTAACATGAGCGTTCACCTATTCAATTAATTCCTTAAAATTTCATGGCGTTAATGGCATCGTAAATTTTCGGGCAGAGCAATACCCTGTCTCGTATCGTGGCGGTTGTTGTAAATGGCGGCAATTGCGACGGCGGCAGTGTTCGTTTCATCTTACTACGCTTGGAAATTCTGGTCACGTCTAATATCTCATAATAAGCCGGACGAAATCATTCAAGTGCTTTTTCTGGCTATGGATGGAAATATCTGGAGAGTTCATCACACCCCAGAGATCTGGGCCCATAAAATCTTTTATGTAGTCATTCAATTACTCGTAAAAGTTCCTTTTCCTTTCATTGTGAAAATGGTTTGCGCTCGGTGAACTTTACATCGAAAAGACTCATCTCCCCGCCTCGTCAGATGCAATTTCTGGTTCGGCAGCATCTGGCAGTATGGGAGAAGAGAAAATTTTTCGCTGTTATGCCCTTCACTTTTATAGGGTAGTTAAGGCAGTCGCGATGATAACATGTTCCATAACCGCGCACTCATATCTTCCATATTTTGTGGAGTTTTCAGTTTTCTCCCGAATATTGTTATTAACAGGAAATTAGTACCGTTCCGACGGTCATTCTTTAAATAACGGCACAATTTTACAAATGTTTGTATCGATTTTATTGATTTTTAAATATGTTTTAGTATCAGTCTAAGAATGGTTGTTGAACATTCATATACTTAAAAATCGGAAATTTGTTTTTGAAAATAGTCACAAGCGCTCGAAAGATTTAATAATTTTTTTTTAAGGTAATGAACTTCTCAAAACAATTAATTAAGTGACTTTTGAATCACAACCATATTTGCTACTAGGCAAGGCAATGCTGAAACGGGAAACAACATGAGGGTCGTGGGCTTCGCATCTTTCCTTTCTTACGCAACTTGAGCCTGCATTCGGTACCTCGTTTAAAGAATTTTAAGCTAAAGATGCAAAGGCAACCGCTACGCTGCCTGATACTTTGGCAAGAATTTGGAAGACACATTTAGCTGTAAAAACAGTAAGGGTGTATGAGAGTATCTCTTCCATACACGTATGTACGTCGTGGGTTGATTATCCTGAAATGCTTTGGGGTTTCTCCTGAACAAGAACGGTGAAGTCGTATTGAGCTGTACAAACAACAGTGAGGGAATATGAAGATATGTATCTTTTTCATGTACATATGCCGGGGTGGATTTGCCCCGGTCGCTGGCTGTACTAAGAACTAAATTTTGCAAAATAATTCGAAACTGACGAAAAAAATTGTCTAAAATAATGACAAGTATCATTTGAAGGCATCAAAGTTTGGTATACAGTTTTTTGAGTCAGTTCGCAATAAATCGTCACACCTTTTGTGCATATGAAACTATTATACATATATTTACAGTTTCTGCAATTCCACGTAGGTACTGCTTCAATGAAACATAATAAGGGAAAATTGTTCTGTAAGAAATGATTGATCAGCCGAATAGTAGTAAGTTGAGTTTCCAGATAATTATGTTTCCATGGTCGATTTTTCCCCCATGACCATAACGTTGTATTGTTCGCTTCATCCCGGATTTCTGGTGGCCAAAAAGGAAATGTCAACAGGGCGAGGGCCTAATAAACCGCCCCTACTCTCTGCCGCATTTCCAGCCATAATAAATCATCCAGCACAAAGTAACTTTTTCGCCATCCTATTAAATTTTAACACAGTAACGACAACCTTACTTCAGTCCTCAATGGAGCGGATAACTTAAGTCTCCCACCGAAAGCTCACAACCTTTTTTGCCTGGATTATTTTTGGGCGTAAGCAACTCGCAGACAAAACAAGAATGCCTCTCAAGGAGTACTCAGAGACACGCGAGCTCCTCGCCCCGGATATCGTCACAACATCCAATTTCACATAATATGAAGGTACCCGAGACAGCTCTCAGGAGATACATATTGCAATGCTTTAGTCCTTTAGTAGAGGATGTTCATTGTTCAGTCCTTACCCCGTGCAAATATTTATAAAATATATAAGTTGGGTGCCAAGTTGACTGTGCGAAAAATTGTGAAACTCGTCCCAACAGAATATTTTGTTTATCAGCACAAAGCCTGCGAAAGATAAGCAGGTAGTTCTTGTTGAGATTTCCGAGGAATGTGCGGGGTAAATATTAAGCAAAAAGAAATGAATCCTATCCCGCCGGTTGGGGCGGATCCCCCAGCATAATCAAGTCGAACTGCCAGCAATAAAAAAGAGCTCACTTCTTACCTGGGAAGTGTATCAAAATTCACGTCATCCCCCGACAATACCAAAGCCCGCAAGGAAGTATTGCCGACGAAATGTCTGCGAGGAGTATTCGTAATTTGTCAGTTTTTTGATGTTATCACCCGGTGAGGGGTGAATGCAAACACGGCATGGTTTTCTCGTACACCAAATCCTCCTTTAGTGGAAGCGCACGTGAAAAATGAATATAATTCTGCTGCTGAGGTATTCCTTTGAATTAAAAGTATTTGCGAACGGATTAAAGTGATTACAGAAGTCCTTTGAGAAAGGATCGTTGGTGGCAGTGTGCTTTGCGTGTTTTACTGTCTAATGAACAGCTTACGCCTTTCCTTTATTTTTCTGAAGGGAATTTAATGAATACTCCGATGGAAATAAAAGCCTAGACTGTTTCGTTTGCTCGTTGCTCTCAAAGTATTCGAACTTTTGGTATTTAAGTATTTCGTATTGAGATCTGAAACATTTGCGGAATCAACTTGGTTTGCATCTGTACCTATGCTTCTACTTTAAGAGGCTTTAAGCCAGCATACTTCAGGTTCCCATAAATATAACATATAACAACCATTGGAAAAATCTAGGCAATTTTAGAAAGGTATTCAATAGTATAATTAATGTACCTACACATTTTTCGGTTTGGAAAAATCTACTGCATATTTGGATGGTTAATGGTTTAAGCAGCTGTTTTGATTAGTTCGAAAAACCTTAGAAAAGTAGGTACAGCACCTTGTATGGCGTTTTTCTCAAAGTCATATTTTCTAAATGACCACCGGGCTATATAAGAAAACGATTTAACCAGTTTCAAAGCGGTATTGTATTTTGTAATCCTCATCGGGGGTTATTTATCTATATTTGGATAGGTGATCCTTCCTGTCAAACATTCAAATATTTAAAGTGGTGTTGGCTTAAGACTGAGACACAATTTGGCGTTGCTCTGGTACTTGATATTCGCCACATGGCAACAGCTTCTTTGTGCATATTTGGATGATTCGCTTTGTGGCGGCTCTCTTCCAGGCGTCTTTAAGGGAAGTGTTCGTTCAAATGATTCCCTTTTGAGTCCAGAGTCCAGTCATTTTTATGACAATCAATTGGAAAAATTTATATTTATAAGAAAGCAAACAAAGATGAATGATGGTGATAAGGAAATTAAAGCAATGATAGGACTTCTGTTAGACACATCTACTTCAAATGTAGCATTATTAACTCTCGATGAAGACGACAAAAGAGCGAAAAGACGAAAGTGGAAGAAGACCTGGAAAGGTCATTCAAATTGGTGAATGAAGAACTCAGATTAGAGGACAAGGACGCACATCGACGAGCTCTTCTTATTTGGTGATTGTCATGCTTCAAACTCTTACTTTGCAGTATGCATACTTGTACATACTCCGTTTAATTCATACCGCCCAATATGTAATCAGGCATTTCCTTACCTAACTATTTTGTAATCCTCTCGAGAAATCTCATGTAAACGCCAACCTGTGTTGGTTGGCCGTCGAGGAAGCGAAAATGCTCTCTATATTTACAAAAACAGAGGGTGCTTGTTATACCTTAAAACTTCTCGTACCTAACGCCCATAAGCCTCCGAGCTGCCCCTGTGATTTTCTAAATCCTTTCAAAACAAAGTTACTCTCCATCAGATAATAATTTGTAAGTAATTTCTTAATGCTTTTTGCCATCGTGCAGTTACAGGGGCAAATTGTCTGCAGAAGTTGTTACTCTTAACTCACATCAATAGACCGGAGGGATATCCGGAGGTAAAATTACAAACTTTACAGGGTGCTGTTGTATTCCTGCATCGCCTCGCTGGCTCCACATATATATTCAAATCACCGTGCAAAATCGGTGTGCATTCAGTCTCCTCCCTATTAGCTTTTGGCAACACACCAAATATTTGAACTCTGCCGGTGATGGGAGCTAGTTCTAAAACTGAATTATTTACTGGGGGGAAGTGTACTATGCCAACCGATGTCTCCTGTGTGCTGCGAGAAAACAGAGTTTCGGTAATATAATTCGATCGTTTCGAAAATTGCCAAAATCCAGATTATGCCTGACAGAAATTTTGTATCGGTTGGGATACCAATCGAACTTAATCTAATACCTAGTTATGTGGCGAATGCTTCAAAATTTCGCAGAGCAAGAAAATTAAGTTATTCTTAACATTGATTGGTTCTAATATTGATCCATAGAATATTCGCATTCCAATTCGTAATTTGTTTCTCTGTTTAATTATTAAAAATTAACTTCTTCTCCACGGAAACTCCCGTGTGACGTATTTTATGAATAGGTATCGATTCTGTGCATTTTTATCGCCATCTTGGATTTAATTAATTGGGAGCCTTGCAGAGTTGAAAAAATTTGGTAGAATTTCTGCCATTATTTTTCAGACGTGACCCTAGAGAGATAAAACACCAACTATCGAGGATACGATTCGTGCACTTTACAGTTTGCAAAAATATGTTAAAAAAACGAATTTTAGCGGAGTTTAACATAAGTGGCACCATAGGAGAGAGCGATCTCGAAAATGGTGGAAGAGATTACTAAAACAAAATAAATTTTATTAATACAATAATAGTACCTACAATATAAAGTACTGGCAGCTCCGTCCCAACCCTCCTCGGGTTTTTCCATACTCGTAAATTAAAACTGTTGCAGGATTAACGAAACTGAATGAAGATGTTTCGTGCGCAGAGACGGTTTATCATTTTTTTGGGTAATACGTCAATGCTAGTGGTTCCAAAGTAGAAGTTCAAACGATTCTAAAAACATTTTTAATTTAATATTCATTTTCATAAGATTATTTAAAATTCATTATTAAAAATTTCTCACATATTGTTTCTGAATTTTAAAGAAACCAGACACATTCAGTGGGCCGTCTTATTTACTTACGCAGTTGTCAATATTATTGACAATGTTTGTGTCTTATTATCGCTTTGGAATATTCCATAAAATTTTCAAATAATACAAATAACACAAATATTTCTTTCATTCTAAATCACTCCAATGAATGTCCGCTTTACAGATAAATATTTGTATCTGACGTATTTTTCAGACCTCTACAAAAACTTGTTACACCTTAAAGTTGATACGAAAACTTCCAAAACAAAACACTTTTCTCTCCCCTTCTGAAAGGAAATTAATCTATAATTTATGTGCTGTGAATTTGACTCCCTGCAAGATTCAAGAATCTTCCAAATTCATCTTATGTGATGAATACCGAAGCGGATGTGTTTTGTTTGGGACTAAAGGGAATCATTTTTCATGCGCCTAGAGCGAACGGAGCACGCATAAGGTTGAATTCGCCTAAAAAAATTTAGGTTCCATTACTCTTTACAAAAGGTTTCCCAACAGGAAGTTGGGACAGCCGAGTGGGTAAACATATTGCAATAAATGTGTCTTCCTTTTCATCCCAAGCACCTCGTCTGTCATTCTCGAGCCAATTTGGTTCGTGTGCAGAGAAACATTTTATGTTTCGACTGAACGAGCATACAATGACTCAAAGTAAAGTGACAATAATTTTAGGAGTTCGGATTAAAAGACTGCTCGAGAATATTTCCGTTACAAGAATTACTTTAAACAAATAAATTGGTTTTTCTAAATAATTTAATTACATGCGCCCGAAAAAACTGTGTGTTATATGTTAGATGCCCAACATTCAGTGCAAAACCTATTTCCTCTCATCTGCACTGCTGGTGTTGTTCCTAATAAACTGAGTGCTTCTGTATCATCAATCATCCAATGGAAGAATTGAAATCTACATGCATACTTCATTTGGATAAGCTCTTGTAATATGTGCATGTTTTCTTGTTTTCGGAGCTATTTAGTGTGGTTTTTAGTTATGAACAATTACAGGAGAAAAAATGTATAGTTTTGCACATTTTTACCTGCCAGTACAAAATAAAGTATTTGATCATGACGGTTATTAATTTTCGATATGATTATTTGTAAAAATAAAACACAAAATAAAAATAAAATAAAATTGCAAGACACGGCAAAAATTTGCATGATATTCAATTAACGATAAATATTGCAAAAATCATCCAACGACTTTGTTATTGCGTGAAAAGTTGGGTCCTGTAGTACTTACTATATGGAAAATTCATCGAATAATAAATGTAATTATAAATGTTTATCCCACAGATCTTTTTTTACAATAACATTCTAATCTAAAAAAAATTAATTTCCATTCTTGCAAACACCTTACCTTACCTTACAAACAAATAGAATAACTTAGTTGCTATTGCTAGTAGGAAAATGAATTTTTTAATATTTTAAAAGCTGGCATTTTCACGCAAATTTAAAAAAAACATTGTACTAGATCCATACGAGCAAAGTTTGCCATTTTTGCCAATTCAGAGCTATGGAAATAGTTTTCCGTAAATATCTCATCTTGTAGACATGCTAGATCGAAAATTTAAAAACAAAATTTTAAACTTGGAAATTCTCTGCAAATTCCGATATATCAACTTTTTCGCGAAGTTAGTACTTTTCAAGTTATAGCGCGAGAACTGTTACCAAGACGTAAATTGTTTTTCTCATTTACCTTGTTTTGGGTAACTTGTATTATAATAAGAAAAATATATATCCATCCATACAAAAGTTGTAGAGAACCAAATCCTCAATAGATTATATTAACAACATTTTTCTCTGCGACAAAAGGTTAAGTTTCTAGAAATGCGTAAAGTTGCAAAATTCGCAAATGCAGATAACGCTAACATTAAGTTGGTTATGTTAAAATTGTTCAACTGGCAACGCCTCTGATCATCATTATTCCCCGCTGCGACTTACAGCAGTTAGTGTTCCTAGAGCCACGGACTAGTTCACTTCTATCGCTAGCAATCTCGAATTAAACCAATTGAAGTTTAAACGTAATCTGCCTTTCATTGTCGTTCCCTGCGCTCTCCCACAGATCTACGAGTATTTCGACACTGGTGCCGGAATCCGAGAATAAGCGACCTTTCGAAAGAGCATTGCTGATAGCTCAAACGCGCGCCACATGTCGAGACAAAGTCGAGTTTGAGAAGGAGCTAGTAGTACATTTGGAACGCTTAACGGAAGATCATCAAAGTCTAGTTAACGAAAACTGTAGTGTACCTGCAACAGCGCAGCCTAAAGACGTGAAAAAGGAGTGTGACACGGTTGCAAACTGAGGACACTGCAAATTCGAAAACAATACAGTTTAAACAGCCCTCAGGATATTAAGGGCAATTTCTTAGCTAAGCTGCCGAAACTCGCCTTGAAGATCTTTTCAGGCGACTTTAAAGAGTGGCTGCCAATTGGAAGATCTTCCGAACAGCAGTGCATGAGAAGCAGGAACTTAGTGGAGCCGACAAGTTCAATTTTTTCCAGCCGGATCTAAAGGGAAAAGCGGTCGGTCGAATCGGTCGCTGGGTTCGTACCTTCCCATGAAAATTATTATGCAGCCATATCTCTCTTGCAGGAGGAATATGGAGACACCGAGAAGTTGGTTGATCATACGATTCAACGGTTAATGTCTACCGTAAGTTTCCTCTCGCCGCTATACACGTAGTTTGAAGCAACTTCACAACGAGGATACGAGCAGTTGCTTGCGGGATGATTTAGTCGTGGACTTTTATCGTAGGTACCTACTCATCAGAAGGCTCCCCAGTTATATCTTTAAGCCAATTAAATATTTTGGAGAAAACAAATTTCAGTCAGGAGATGTTTTTCAAAAGGGCAATCAA
Organism: Neoitamus cyanurus; assembly: GCA_947538895.1. Classification (NCBI taxonomy): domain Eukaryota; kingdom Metazoa; phylum Arthropoda; class Insecta; order Diptera; family Asilidae; genus Neoitamus; species Neoitamus cyanurus. The sequence goes on from OX384543.1 coordinate 39,274,010, forward strand.
TCAAGAAATATTAAGCTTTTGAGGAACATATTGATCTTTCTTCGTCTTAAGCATAACAGCCTCTTCCTTACCGTTTTTGTCCGTGAGTTCTTTGTTGAATTTAAACAGATTTCGAGAAGGCTGTGAAAAATAATTGTTTTGAATCCTCCAGAAGTATAGGTCATTTTTAGAATGGCTGAACGCATAAATATTAACGACAACAAAAATAGGGCACAACAATAAATTCAAAGATTTCAATAACTTCAATGAAAACTGACAGCCCGGCGTTTAAAACTGCTGAGAAAGAAAACAAATATTTCTTACAGAGAAAATTTTTTAAAATAAAACTGAAGTCACGAATCGTGCCAATTTCCATTGCGAGTAGGAAAAGGAAAGTTGAGATCCCCGAAATGATGAACGTTGCGAACAGACCGGTCTCAAAGGACAGGAACTGAAAATGAGAATAGAAGCTCCAACCGCATTCCGGGAATTTCCATTCGTTTCTATTTTTTTAAATTATTCAGAGAACGTTGCATTCGGCCTCGGCTAGCAGACCTAAGCTGTACAGTGTCAGATGTCGTGTTGTATAGCCAAGAATTTTCCACTCTATAAGCGGGGCAAGTTCCTTCTTGCTGAGTGAGCCTTTCTTGACCTCCTTTTGTTTAAAAATATTACAAACCGTTAGCATAGCCTTCAAAAACATCTTGGTTTCACTATCTGCGGGGGCACGGGTAAGACGGTTTAGAAAATCGGATCAAGGTTGGAATACGGAGAAATCCCTTTGATACGAAAAGCGAATATAAATTTATTGCAAAGCAGTGGGAAAATCGTCAAGTGGTGTACCCATAGCCGCCAAGGTCGAATTTTAACTTTTTAGAGCGAACTAATTAAAACGCAAACTACGTAAATGAAAGGCTGGCTTTTTGCTGGATTTTAAAGCTTTAACGGTTCTGATTGAAGTCGGCGGTTGTTTTGATCGTTCACCACATCTAAGAGGATTTTGGAGCTCTTGTGCGGCCAGAAAGCTGTCTGCTTAGATATGCTACAACAGGGCGCCCGAAACACGCAATCTTCTCTTCTGTGAGCAATCAATTAAGTGCCATCCCGTGCGGGAGGACGTGTGACGGGAAGTGCCCTCGATTTGAGTGGAAGATGATACGTTATTCAATCCTTTTCTTTAGTGAGATTAAATCCTACGTAAATTACAGGCTCGCTGGTCGGGTCAGATTTTCGACTTGCTTAAATGGAATTTAAGGGAATTAAATGTTTCGTATAATGGTCTGGTTTTACAGACGAATAGCTAATAATAGTGTAATAACAATCATGTAACCAGACCTGGCGCGCACTATTCGATTTATGTTTTCCGCCCCTTATTGGAACTGAAGTATCGCATATAACCTAGACGGTATGAACGTAGCAAGGAAACTCAATATAAAGTAATTATTCGAAATGGTCTTTCTTTTCAAATTTATTTTTCGCTTCCAGAACCCTCTCTTTACGCACACTCATCATACATTTTATCATTGTATTATATACAATTGGATCTACGGATTCCAAAACGTGTGTTGCTTGATTTCACTCAAAGCTTTATTTAAGAAAAATGTATTTTTACAATGGTGTTTGCAGGATTACCGACATGGTTAGTGTAGACGCGAGAATATTCAACCAAATTGATCATTAGTCCAATCTCCTAATTGCACACGGACTAAAAAGAAAAGAAAAGAAAGAAAAGGTAAACGAATCGTTGAATTCAATAAATTGGAGTCCAAATCAAGCTGTAATCAAAATTCCAAAATCTAGGAACACAGAAATGTGATACATATGTTGTCATTACAAGTTGAAAACAATAACTTCCTTTATAGTCCAGGACAGGGGGATCCACTGGGGAACTGAGGGAACGCCCCCCCCAAGCTCGAGGACGCATTTTTTTAAAACTTCGCGCTCAAAGTAAGAGGTTCAACATTATAAATCCAGCCGGAACGTATGTGACCGGCTTAACCAATCCGCACAATAATAGTTGACCGCACTTTAAAAAGCTTTAAATTGTTCATGAGCTTAGTGAAATAATTCAAAAATTTACATGTATCGTAGAAAGCGGCTGGTCGAGCAGAAAAGCAAAGCCCATCTAGTTTGAATTAGATCCAGCGCTAATACTGACTTCTTATGTAGGTCCATACGCCCAGAATTCAATTAAAATTTTTGCTTCTGAATATTTCACTCGTTTGGGCTTAAAATATAAACTCCAGTGGCATCCCTAGCGCGCTTATCCGAGTGGCTTCCCATAATTCTATTCAAATCACGTCTTGAGGTCTTTTAAAAACACCCTGAGGGCTGGATTTGGAGATTTCTTGCATTTAGGCGGTGGTAATCTCCAGTGTGCGCGCCCGTATCTTTAAATACAATCTAACTACATAAATACGTCGAGATTTATTGGAATATTTTACGCATTTTTATTTTCCCCTATAGGGAGACTTATTCGGATGGCAAATGTCGTACATAATGCTCAACAGAACAATTCATCGTGTGCCTTCCAGCCTGACTCCGGAGTTTTCCGATACGATAAGGCACGTACAAAATTTTTGAATTAAATATGGGCCTTATCCGCTCAACCTTTGCATACACTTGGGGGATGTGTGCGGCCTACCGATGAATTTTGTCGGCGCCATTAATGCGGAAGAAAATATCGTTACCTTGGGGCGTTCGAGGTGCTTACAAGTGAGCCGCCAGAATCTGATTAAAGCAAATAAGCTGACTTTTCGCATATTTGGACTGCGCGAACATGTAACCTGATTAGAGACATATTGGCATATTCCCCTTAAGATTATTATACTCGTACAAACGGCAAAGGGACTTTTCAGCTGTTGCAAGTTATACCTTCCTTTGTGCTGCGCATTTATACTTAGAAGATTTTGAGATGCGTTAAGTGCTCATATTGGCTCCATAATGAGCCCATCCCTGGTATATCTCCAGGAAAGTAGGGCACAGGAGTACACGTTAGGCGGCTCGAAAATACCTAAGCAGTGCTCCCGTTTGAAAATTAGTTCCAATTTCCACAACCCATTCACGTTCCTGGTTTTCAATGGATATGTAGGCAAATCCAAGCTCGCGCATCCCTATGTATCGACTTTCGTAGACAAGCCCTCTTCAGTTCGGGTAAAACAGCTTAAACTATACAAGAGCCTCCAAATGGCGCTAGGCCCCCACAGAGAAATCCCTGAGGAATAAAATTGTGACTAAATTCACCCATGCTTGCCAGGAATATTCATAAGCACGTTCCTCATGAAAAAAAAGAGCGCTACGTAAAATAGTACGAAATAAACGAGATAAATTAACTGAGGATTTCTCATGTGCTCCAGAATCCTGCAAATCCCCTCCTGCTGCTGCAGGCAAAATGCACTTGAACAGTCTGAATCGGCCCTGAACCGGAAAACTTCTTCTAATGGCATTCGGGAAAATTGAAAATAATGACTTTAGACAAAATCGATGAATCATTAAGACTCCCGTTCTACGGATCCTGGCCGATGATGCAAAGCGATAGTACTCCGCTTAGAGCAGCCCTAGTTAAAGGAACTCAGGCGGCAACGACCGACGCCGACGGAGGAAATTGTGCTTAACAGACGATGTAAATTAAAAAAAAAAAAAAATTGTGGAAAACAGGGCTGCTGCATCCTGTGGAAAATATGCAGGAAGCAGAAACAACCTGTAGGGTGAAGAGGGCCTCTGTCGGTGAAAACCTTGGGCGATAAGGGCTTTGATGATGAATAAAGTAACACAATTTAATCCTATTGATTTGAGAGGTTAACACAAACCAAAAAACCTTTTTAAAGTTGGCGCGATTTATGTAGGTAAACAAGGTTTCTTTCTACTTCGTTTCTGCATCCAATTTTCATTCAAGTTGAGGGCATTGGTAATTCTGAAGAAGTTAAATACTTGGGCATCATGCTCCAAAAATTATTAAATGAAATCTTTAAACGCCGTTTTCTCGAAACTTTTTCTGAAACCGTGGGTACAATAATACAACCAACATTTGACAAATTGGCTTCACATTTTGCTCAAATTTTTTTTTTTGATTAGCACTTAAAGGGTTTGTTTTATATAAGGATTTTGTTGAAAAGGAAAGCTCGAAGCGGTCTACTTGTATGTCGTACCAGAAAGTCCTCAATATATTTCCACTTAACAGCAACCTGTTACCATACAGAATGTACGAGTATACCCAACATCAGCATGTAAATCTCTATAAGCATCTGGTAAGTGACTTTCTTTTTATAGAAAGCCCAAATGTTTATCCAACATCCATCACGGCAAATAACTCCGATCTACTAAATCACAAATAGAAAAGAAATCGAAAAAGCTCCTACGAATGCGAGCGAGCAGTTAATTAATTTTTCGTGCGTTGGCGGAATGGCACCGATGCTGCTTGTCGAGCTGCTCTTATTTCATATAAATAATATTATTACCCCTTAGTACTGCCACAAAACCGCTTCACTGCAATTATCTGGAGAATTCTTCCATCGTTTCCAAGCCAAATCGTCTTTCATAAAATAATAAGCGAAGATTCACCATTTCTCCTTTGTGGAATGAAAAACAAGTGCCTGAAGAGTTGTCAAACTTTTATGGCTTATAAGAATATATTGTTCACGCTGAGGGGAAGTATGAAACAAATTTAAAGCTCCAAGTTCCTCTTTAAAGATTTTGCGAAGTACCACCCTTCCACCCCTCTCCTCCTGCCCGTGGTGAAGATGTGCAATGAAAATTTTTAACAAACGCTTCTTACATGAATACAGCGCTTATGGGTGAATTCGAGCAATTTATTTTGATTAGCTTACAACTGTATCTTGGGGAGGAGTTGTTTAAAGTTCGCGACGGTCGTTTAACGAAGTCACATTTACATTTATTTTATATCGCCTGAGTGGAAAGTTGCTCCGCTGATGTGCACATAGTCGAAAGAGTCTCACTTTATGATGCTTCATTTCATTCGTTCTACGTAATAGCTATGACTTGACAAATTAAATTAAAGTTTGGTTGGCAACTTTTGTTTATTCTTAACTATATGTAAACCTAGTGATAGGTATTAGACAGTTGCATTGATTTTTCTATTTCATGATTTTGATCCTGTAAGGAATATCTCTTGATACGTAAAAAATAGGTACTCAAACCGTTTTCTTCTTCTTAATATGTTCATTTGAAAATTTTGTGGATAAATCTGATGTGAATTAAACAAAATTTTTAATGAAACTCAACTATGTTGGCAACAAACTATTGCTTGTATTTTTAAGCTATTCTTCATAGCTTTTTAGATATTCCGGTTGAAATAAACTTTGCAGTCTAAATACGCTTCAACATTATGTTTTACCACATTTACTTGCAGAGTTGAAAAATCGAGTCTGTATATGTATTTATGTATCTTTGGCTACATGGGTGTCTGTTTGTTCGGATGTTACGACCTGGGGGCTCTACTGGATTTACCGATTTGGATAAATGAGGGTTCCTTAGAATCGAATTTAGAGAATTCAAATCAAATGAATGGGCAGAATACGACAAGATATATGCCGCATTATCGTATTTATATAAATACACTATTATTGCGGCATACGACTACGACTATACTCTCAACATCACCGTACCTACATACATATGTGTTGATTTGAATTAAGTAAAGAAGAACGAATATTTTTTTTAAATTTTTTTTTTAATTTTCAGTTTTTCTTCCGTTTTTTTCACACTAATTTTTTTTTCAAAGAATTTTTAGGGTTATATCCAGATGGAAGGTCGAAAAATTTGCATTTTAAATTTATTACAACCAGATTAAAATATCAAAAAAGCTTATAATTATCTATAGCGCCTGGTTGTGGTGCACGGTGAGCACCTTAGGGGATGTAAACTGCACCTGACATAATACTAATTAATAATGATAGTAACTATCTGGTCATAAGAGAACTTTCGAAATACATATTCAAAAATTGGAAGAAAAATGTCTCACATATCAACTTAATTTTTTATATAAAACAAAAATTTTCTGAATAACAAAACCTTTTGTGAACAGTTGTAGAACGTAATTTAGAAAATTCATGAAAAATTTTAAGTGAATTGGTTAAACGGGTGTTGAGTTATCACCATCTTCGATAAAGTAATTTCGAGAAAATTGCGTTTAATGTTTTATTCGACAGTCGACCTCAATCCGCTCAATCCGCACTTTGTCCGTTCAAAAATTCAAAGATACAACTCTGAGAATTTTTGATGGGCGTCGTAGTGTTCCTAATATTTAATTATTTTAACATAAGCAACAACAAAAATCAATTGGAAATTACAACTGGATGTAACACCTTAATAATTTAAAGAAAAATAAAAATGAAATTCAAAATTGATCAGAAAGCATTCGCTACATATGTTTTATCTAGTTTTAAATACAAAAACCACAAAAACCACAAAAACCACACTTTGCTTAGGTACCTAAATCATAAAAACCTGGTGCAAATTGTAAAATTATTAAGGATTATTATCAAATGTTCCGCAAAGCTGCCTCCCGCAGGTCAGGATTCCCAAAACCTATATTACATTATAATTCCACAAGCAACACACAACTCCGAAGAGAACAATTTATTAGTAGACCGCGTCCATAAAATGAGTGTCACTCTAAATAGCATCATTAATTTTGGTTATCGGGTTAAACGCATGTATGTTCATAACACGCTCGCTCAATTGAATAAGTCACCTGAGCTCATTTAAGTAAGAATTAGCAAACATTAGGCACAGACTAATGCAACTTGGGGATCCTTCCCAGCATAACTAATGCAAAGCACCCCCGAGCCGCACTCGGGGCATGTGACAAAGCAACCCAGTCAGCATTATTGCGCCCAATGATCCTACCAACTGGGGAGCCTCTTAATTTTGCACTCTCGCAAGCAACTCAGGTGTAGCTATTAAGTGTCGACTAATAAAGTGCGACATTAGCACCAAATAGTTAACTGACATTGCCAACTGCGTTCGGAGGGCTTGGTTTAATAAGGTGGTTGCAGCGACGTTCTCATGCTCCTGCTGATGCTGCTGCAGGTGGGGGAAGGTACCTTGGAGATTAGGAGCAGCTTGGCAATAGGAGCAGCATAATTTTAGTGAAATTTACATCCACAATTTGCGCTTGCTATCAACACTGGGAGGGCAAACACCGCCATCCGCGATTCTTAATTAAGCTGCGGTATAATGCGATTTTGATTTTGATTTGATAAACAGCGAGGACCCTTTTATTCGGAAAAGCGGAGAAGTGCGCATAGGAGGCGCATCCAGTAAGGCGATTTACCTTGTTCGCCAAGGTGTGTGCCTTGCCAACGGTTGCACGGAAAACGTAACTTAATTTTCCTACCTCTCTGCAGAGCAGTACTGCGGAAGTGGAAAAAATCGATTTAATTAAGCTCCCAGTAGCGCACGTTTTTCCCTTTTTACAGAAAAAATATTTTCTTTTTTGCTCCTAAATATGCAAACAAGGAAATGTATTTACAAATACGTCCGGAACTGCAAATTGCGGACTCCGGCTAAAACGTGCAGCATAATAACCTTCCCGAGAAGCGGAATTACTATGAGGCGAATATTAACGGAAATTATCCAAGAATTCTTGGCTCGATGTTGGAGGAATAATTTGAAGACGTTGGGCCTGAGTAGCTGCAAGTTTCCTCTTGAATGAATTTTAGGTGCTACACGAACATTGGGCACTTGTTGAAAATTCTTTTTCTAATGGCAGTATGAAAAACGTACCAAATGAGCAAACAAGTTTGCAATGGGTCAAGCGACAAACATTTACTTGTACATACCATTAAGAGGCTATAACAGCTGTGTTACGGTGTAAGCGGCAATTTAATAACAAAGTGTGAAATATGGAATACGAGTATACGGGCGTTGGGGGCGTAGAAGTGCTGCCTTGAGGTGGTTATAGTAGAGATTAATTAGAACGTGTTGAGCTAAACCACTAACATATAAACTACTGGACTGATTATGTTGCTATCTCACAAGGGTCAAGTTTTCTCTGTCTTCTTATTGAATTATTTTACACTTTATGTGAAAAATTTCGTTAATCTCAAGCTGGCGTTTTTTTTCCTTTGGGGTAATGTTAAGGATAAAGTCTATGCCAATGATCCACAAGATCCAACCGCCCAAGCTGTTATTGGAGAAAACTATGCGAAAGCGGAATGTAAAATTTCCTCAAAAAGTGGCCACCTGTATCAGGTTGAAGGAGGCCGGCTACTTGGCAGTTATCGTATTCCATTATTAATGGAGGTGTTTTGGCTTAAAGTAAAAATATTACAATTGTTCAAAAAGTATCCTTTATTTTATTTATTAATTTTAGTTCCTCTTGGTTAGTCCTATATCTTTATTTGAAGTACCTACACCTTATACAGACTTTCGGTTCGTATTTTTAAAAATTAAAAAAAAAATATCAAAATTATATCTATTACTTTGTGCGGCTAGAGAGCACATAGTAACTTTTTAGAAAGAGTGTTTTACTCATATGCCTGTTAGACCTACATAGGTTCATTTAAAAGAACATTGTCGCGACATATTCGGCTATTTCTTCTCCATTTATCCGTTGAGCGTTTTAAAGTGCCCATCTCATTTTATTCGAATTGTCCTCACTTGAAAATTGCACAAACGTCTACTGCATGAAGTGCCAGATAATCCTCTTCAGATTAGCTCCCTCTTCCTTTTATTTCGCCCATTCGCATCCGACGAAATCAGGAGTTTTCTGCTCCAGAGACCATTGTGTCCGGCAATAATCATAACAAAAAAGGAGTACTGAAATCCGAGATAAGTCCGCACCGCTGACTGGCACACCACGAAGGGGGTGGATTTGGTGAGATGCTAAATATTAAATACGAAACGTTTGATGCTCTGCGGATTGATGTGGAGTTAGTATTAAGTTGCCCAGGGCATTATGCAAAACCCCATAACTGAAAAAATCACTTTCTGAACTTTGTAATTTTCTGAGGGGACGGACCACTACCAAATGAAAGGGGGAATTGGATTAGAATCCTTATTTGCTCGCAAATTTCTCGAATTTAAGGACCATCCCTCGTCCAGAGCGCCTTTAATGGGTTTTTCATTTTACGGTCGGCCGATGCCTGTAGATACGATAATCCTGTACCAGACCATTTTAAAGTAATCTTCAGCTTGTGCCGTCAATCAAAGAAGCTGCTTTGGTGCCACTTGAAAAAGTAATGCAAAAGCGATTTTCCCGTAATGCATGAATGGAGGCAAATACAAATATAATAATATTTGTACACATACGTAAAATTTACAAAACACATATAAAAGAATAAATTGAATGTACGCACTTTTCATGAGGAAAATGAGAATAGAAAATCTTTTAAGTTTTATTTTGTTAGCCCAAGATAAGGAAATGTAGCTACTCATCAGTCTGTTTGTGTATCTATTTATTTAGGATGAAATACGGAACTGACCCAATTCGCAAACAACTTTTTAAGAAAGACTTAGCAAGTTTTGGGACAAGTATAAGTTTGTCATCACAGCGTGTCTTATAAAAGTTTATTTATAAAGAAAATCTGATTAAGAGCGAGACCTTTTAGAATTGAGTAAAGTACAACAATAGCATCTGTCAAGCTTTTGCGACGTGAAAAGTCAGAAAAATAATTTGAAATATTCCGCAAACTTTAGGAAAATAAATAAATAAAAAAATAAAAATTCAAACTCTCCTTCTAATTTGAAATGATGATACTTCGGAGTTAAGTTGTAGCAGATACCCATAATTTGACTTTTCATAAAGAAAATCAATCCCATTTATGTGGGATTCGAACCCGAGACCTCTGGAACAGTAGTCTAGAGCTCTCCCCATTACTGTACAAGTACACATTTAGCGTATCCGTGCATTACAATGGGTTGGCTGCTCTATAAACACAATTTTGACTATGTTGCTTGCGAGTTAAGTTTAAAATCTAAACTATTGGTGCCGACCGATGATAATGAAATACTTTGAAAATTTGTCTGAGTCAAGAGGAAAACCTTTTACTTTTTAATTGTATTTATTTCAACATATTTTTAAATTCTCACAGCATAAATATTCAATTCTAAATGTATCCTTATAGAATTCCCAATTCAAATCCATGTTTTCGTATGAAAGAAATCTGTTTCTAAATTGCACATTCAGAATAGTTATTTTCACAACTTCCAAAGCTTAAACTACACACCCTCAACTACAAATTGCTGGGATTACATAAAAACTTTGAAGAATATATTAACAATTTGTCTGGGATGCGTGCTTGTGATGATATCAAATCAAGTGGTCTAAAACTACAATCTTCTTAAATGAAAAACCATTTTGGAGGGAATAAATTCAAAATTCAATTTCATCACATTGTCGCAAAATCCCTCCCAAGATGCTTTCTCATTTTAGAAAATTGTAGTTTTAAATAACTTGGGTCGATATCTCTCGAACGACCCACAGACATGGGACATCGTCAGAAGCTCTTGCTGCACTTTAGTAATCTCGGTTAATTGTTGGAACATTTTTCCTGTCGAATGTGCCACGCTGAGAGTGCCCTGCAGCAATGCAGGGTGCACAGGGTGCCAATCTCTTGCTTAAGATGCAATAGCCAGTGATAAAGGACGGGCAAAGTTTCTCTCATCAGATGTGTGCACTCAGGCAGAGGCACTCGCACAAAGGAGTCCCAGATGAAATATGCATGACATAAAGTTCTAAACTTGCCTGTAAGCTTCCGGTACATACATCATCATGGTTCCCTTAACCGAGAAATTAATGTGCTTAAGCCGACTTAAGGTACCATATAAAATTTTCCCATAATTCAAAGCATTAAAGCAGCGAACGTGGTCTTTATTTGGAAACAGTGTACGCCGGCTGCTGCCGCTGTTGTCCTTGTTTTGCGACTCTCTATGTTCAACTTCCTCATAATTTTAAGGACCAAAACAGTAACTGCAAGTAGACGTTTTCACTCATTTTCACGACGCAGTTCCTTTAATAAGACGTGCAGCAATGCGGGAACTTCATAAAAACTTTAAAAGGTTTCAGCTGGGGGATTTGGGGATTTTGTGGTAAAGTATTGTTTACCGATGGGAATCTGATAGTTAAATTTTATGTGAATCACTGAATTGGTTTGAAACAGCATCGCTGGCGCTATTTACTTTTTCATTTTTCCTTTTTCCACATTTATCCCCGGCTGTCGGAGCATACCCAGCTTTTAATGCATTTAGCTGTGCAAATTCTCTGGCAACATATTTCTAAATGATTTTTTTTTATTTTCTAGCACATAATCATAATTTATTCGCTACCGTATCAGTGCCAGCATATTTTAGCAGCTTCCGCTCGGTGAATCCCGTTTAATTAGGGCCGACAGTCTATCCAATTAATTGCAAAATAGCATAGGCAAATAATTATACCTATGCTGGCGAGAAATGATTTCCAGCCACTGGAAAAATCGCTATTAATTTAAAATTGTTAACATGAAAATTGGGTTAATAAACGTTCCAATCCGATCGCTTGATGCATGCTGTGGCCATTTTGCCGCGAAAAAGCGCGGGTGGGTACTCCACAATTGCAATGTTTCGCAGCACAGCCCCCATTTTTAAATTGTTTTCTATAAATTTGTTCGTATATCGTACGTGCTGAGCAAATTTGCAATTAAATATTCATTACACCAGCTGTTACAACCAAGCTAATGGTGAGAGAATGCTCGATTTTGTATGGAAATATTTCAAAGCCCTCCGGAAATTCACACATCTAGTATAGTAATTCGGCGAATGGATGGATAATTGCATCAGAAAGAGCTGACAGGGCATGTTAAATTTTGTGCGATGACACTGAATGTAATTTGCAACGGACGTGACCGGATTATTTAATTTCACTGCCATCGCAGCCAGACGGCCCTTAAAAATTGGCCAGTGATTATAAGCAAATCGGGTGAAGCGACAATGCGAATCGAAATTCAAGTTGCAAGACAAATCCCACGCTATTTTCTACCCGATAAAAGTATCACCCCTATAAACGGGTGGCTCTTTGAGCACTGGATGGATTCCATAAAAAATAAAAAATACCCCGGGGAGCACTAGATAGTCGCCCTTAGCTACAAATCTTCGCCTGTCGCTATTAGTTCCCATTTTATCAGTGTTGCTTTTGCTCCGCACATTTATGTAAAAGAAAGGATTATACATTCTGAGAAATGGGTACTCTAATGTGGTTTTTGGGGTAGTGCAGACCCCGCCGGATTTCGCAATGATTTATACCAAATCCGGACAATCGATTTGGGTTTTTGATTGGGCCATAAATAGCTTCGCAAAGGATTAACCGTGCTGCGTTCGAGAGAAGCTGTTTTCGGAGGGATTTATTGCAGACGAATTTAAATACTCCTCGGAATGCCGAGACTTGAGACGGTTTCTTGTAATTAATGAAGGAGTTTCGGATCTGCCACGCGAAAGAGCATCAAACCGTAAAAAGGTTCTTTCACCGCGATTGTACCCTTTTCACTTAATCTTCCAGAAAGTGTATTATTTTAATTTGCCTTTCTCTAACCAGAGAAACTCGTTAATTTGCACGATTACAATTCATTTCAAAAGATTGCTCATTTAGAAAATATTAGTGAAAATCTCGCTAATAAATTAATCCGGTTTGTAAGACCAGGGAAAAGGTTGTCAGCAAGTTTACTTAATTTAAAAATTGGGTAAGCGTGGTTTTATTGCAAATTTATTCAAAAGAATTCATTGAACACGGTGAACAATAATTAGTTATAAGTCGAACGTTTGGCCCTGTCACCCCGTTAGCAGATTATATTGCCGTTCACCAAATTGGCATTTGCAATATAAGTTCACTAACTTTTCCTAAGCCCTCCTTAATTGCTGAAAACAAAAAAAAGAGAAATTAATGTTGATAAGTCGTCTCGTGTCCAATTAAGTTCGCCAGTCCAAATCAAATTCCGTCCAAATCCAAAAATCCAAAAATCGAAAGTCCAAGTAATTGCCAAATCCAATCCAAATCCACGTAATCGCCAAATTTTGTATTTATCACACTCCAAACAGGAAACAAAAGAAAAGAAGAAAGAGTGGTCTGGCGCTCGCTCTTTTATACACCAATTTTCCAGTGTGGTTGGCTATTGCCAGATCCTCGTACTGTGGAACGTAAATATTCTTTCATGGACAGCTACGTTCCACCGCATTGCGACAAAAATTCTTTTGGTTTATCCTAATAATGTCCTTAACTAGCGCTAATTGCCATAATTTACTCTCACGCACTTGTTTAACCTTCTAAATTTCCATCTTTTGGTCCCAAATTCATCTTTGCGTTCGCAATTTTTATTACTTGGCTTTTTTTGGTCTTGCAATGACATCTGTGGAACCTGGAAATTTTCTCCAGTCTTTTCTCTCACTTCAGCGGTATTTCTCCTCTTTTCCCTCCTAAAATGTGAGGTTAGGGTGAGAATGTACTATTATTAATTGAAATATCAATTAATATTCCTAAAATTGTACTCCGCCAATTTTAGTTCTATGTTCTGTCAACATGGCAACGCGCAGCGATTGTTGGTTTCGATGTTTCACGCCATTAAAGATTTGACAGTTCGCAGTTTGTTTATAAGTGCGTGAGAATAAGTTCGTGTATTAAAAGTGCCAATTCGGGTTATAATTGCACTCAGGTAAGTTAAATTACCAGTTAAGTGCTATATTGGCACTTGACTAGTAATGTTTTTGCATTTCAGGAACTTACAGTGCTCCCGGGGCTGACTTGGCTGAGTGAGCCTCCTTTGTTTATAATTCATTTTCAGGATGTTTGCATATCAATTCAAATTTTATTTAATTCCAATTTCATTATTTTAGGTATCTTGTATTAGCCCGCTCCTGTATGCGCAAGCAGGTGACGGGCTAAGTGCGCGGGGCCAAGTTCCAGTGGCCCAGTGGGTGGTGGGCTGGATCTTGCTTGGCCCCCGATGACGGATTCAGGGCCTTACTACAAGTGGCTCCAGCGTTGGAGTACTTCTTCCGGGGATCCGCCGAGGGATATAAATTCAAACATTGGAGAAGTACTATTTACATTTCTTTATAAAAATCTTTTCCTTTTTAGGTGCGGGTTTCTAAACATTCTCCCGCCCGTTGAGCATGTTGCTCAACAACCCTGGTTATTAGTTTCTTGATGCCCCTTTTGTGATGGTGGTGAAATAGGACAGTACCATCTTTTTTTATCTTAAGAAGGACTTGGAATTTGTCGGGCAAATTCACGACGAAATCCCGTTTGAATTTCTTGATTTTCTCAAAGTCCAATCGTTTCAAGACCTCCTTGGGTATAAATATTGTCACTCCTTCTTTGGTGATAAATTTTTGCACATCATTTTCGATCCGCATTAGTATTTCGTTCACGGTCGATGATGGTCTTAAATGGGTCACTGAGTTTTCCAAGGCTCCATTTATTCTAGCCGGCACGTTGATGCCTTTCATGGACGGCTTCATAAAGGGTTTTGTGATCCTGGTCCCATTCCTTTGCTTCGATGTCGACGTCGACGGTGCTGACTCCATCTTCTGGGTATACTGCTCCGAAGGATCCTCTCCAAGCCATCCCATTTCGTCTGCGTCTAGAAACGATGCTGGCAGATTATGGTAATCCTCGTACAGTTCTAGTACGTCGTCCTCGTAGGCTTGCATCTGGAAAAATATCTATAAGAACGTAATTACTTACAGTTAGGACAACACGACACGACGTGACGACACTTCACATAGAACATATTGTTAGTGCTCTTTAGGGTTCTTCTACAGGCAGTCGACATATTTTGGTGACGGGTCGAGTTAATGTGGTCTGATCCTTTAGTTTAATTTTGACTACCCGCACTAATCCGTCACTGCCTGGATGAACTTCAATTATGCGTCCTAGTGGCCAATATGTCGGTGAAGTTTTTTCATCCATTATGAGGATGACGTCATTAACCTTGACGTTGTCGTGTGTTCTAAGCCATTTTGCACGCTGTTGCAACTTATTTAAATAGTCCGTTTGCCATTTTTTCCAAAATGTTTGCGTAAGGCCTTGAATGTATCTCCAACGTTGTGAGGGAAGTGTATTCATTTTATCGGGCTCCGGTATGGCCATGAGATGTTGGCCTATAAGAAAATGAGCTGGCGATAACACTTCTAAATCCTCCAAGTTATTGTTAATGGCGCAGAGCGGGCGTGAATTTAAGCATGCTTCTATCTGCGCAAGAATTGTAGACAGTTCTTCGTATGTACACGAAGTGTTCGTCAGTGTTCTTCGTAGATGATATTTCACCGCCTTCACGCCGGCTTCCCATAGTCCTCCATGATGAGGTGAAGCTGGGGGGTTGAAAT
The DNA here is from genome assembly GCA_947538895.1 of Neoitamus cyanurus. Lineage (NCBI taxonomy): Eukaryota > Metazoa > Arthropoda > Insecta > Diptera > Asilidae > Neoitamus > Neoitamus cyanurus. The sequence goes on from OX384543.1 coordinate 39,289,304, forward strand.
GCCATGAAATCCCTTTCATGGCCAAGTTCTGACCAACTTCGTTAGATTGATCCTTGATCACCTGTGCTAATTCCTTATCTAGATAATTTTTCCCCCCCATAAAATTCGTTCCGCAATCCGAGTAGAGATCAGTGCATAATCCGCGCCTAGAAACAAATCTCCTTATGGCAGCAAGAAATGCTGAGGTGGTTAAATCTGATGCAACTTCTAAATGTATGGCTTTAGTAGCCATACAGACAAATATACAAATGTAACCTTTGTATTTTCTAGTTGACTTATGCGGGGATGTTTTAACAAGTATAGGACCGGCATAATCCAAGCCAGCATGAGTGAATGGTTTAGAGATGTTGACTCGCGCCGCGGGTAACTCCCCCATGAGCTGGGATTGACTCTTTCTGCTATATCGAACACATGTAATACATTTACTAATAACATTTGCAATTGTTCGTTTTGCGCTCAGGATCCAATATTCATTACGGGATATATTAAGAGTTAATGTAGGTCCACTATGCGAGTTTTCAAGATGAATTCTATTAATAATAAGCCGCGTAACATGATGATCCCGAGGCAATATAACAGGGTGTCGTCTTGAATAGGGCATTAATGCTTTATTAAGTCTACCCCCTACGCGTATCAGTCCATCTTCAAATAAAGGATTTAAGTTTAGTAATTTACTACTTGAAGCTAATGGCTGATTATTTTGTAATTGTTTATATTCAGTGGGAAACGATTGCTGCTGAATTCTCCTCAATAATGTGCGCTCTGCATATTTGAGCTCCTTACTTGTTATCCAGTTCGTTTGTTCAAAATGAATGCCTCTTAATTTTTTATAAAATCTGAGCATTATGGCTGTTACTCGAATGAGACGGGTGAAAGATGAAAATTTTAAAAAATATTCTTCGTCTGATTCACTCAAGCATGAAACCGTGGTTACAGCTTTAGCCTCTAAATCCGTTTGAGGCATTGCTGGCTGCTTAGGCCATTTTTCAGGTGATGACAACAACCACTGTGGTCCATTCCACCAAAACTGATTTATTTTTAATTCTTCAGGTGTGCATCCTCGTGTTGCTAAATCCGCAGGGTTCTCCTTGGTTCCTACGTGGTGCCAACAGCTTGGAGGTAAATTCGTCTGTATTTCTGAGACGCGATTTGAAACATATGTCTTCCATTTTGCAGGATGTGCCTGAATCCATTGCAGAGTAATCATCGAGTCCGTATAGGCTGATATGGTAGGGTTAACTAACTGCATGTCTGCTATTGTGCCTTTAATTAATCGACTGAGTAGTACCGCTCCGTTTAATTCCAAACGCGGAAGTGTTACTGGCTTTATGGGAGCCACTCTGGTCTTACAAGTAAGGAGTGCGCTTGTAGTGCTTCCTGAGTCTGACTCAGTTCGCATATAGACCACTGCAGCATATGCTTTGATCGAGGCGTCACTGAATCCCACGATATGAATGTTTTTCGCATTAGATGTCCATCCTGTCCATCGCGGAATTCTAATTGATTGTATACTCGATATATGACGTTCGAAATTGTTCCATTGATATTGCAGTGGTTCTGGTATAGCGTCATCCCACGATATTCCTGACATCCAAAGTAGCTGCATTAATATTTTTGCATTGACTACGACTGGTGCAACCCATCCAAGTGGATCGTATAGTGATGCTATACTTGATAATATGGCCCGTTTAGTGGTTTGGCCGCTGTTTAGTTTGGGCAAGACAATGGATAGCTGATCTGAACTTGGTTGCCAATTGATGCCTACGGTCTTGATGGGATCCTGTTCAGTAAAGTAAACATCCTTTATCTCCCGTTGATCCTCAGGCAGGTCTTCTACGACGGTTAACTCATTGCTGGCCCATTTCCTCAGGTTAAAGCCACCTATCTTGAGCATATTAATAAGCTCGTCTCTAATGGTCCTGGCTCTCTCAATGGAATCGGCTCCCGTAAGTAAGTCATCTACATAAAATGATGATCTTATAGCTTGGGCGGCGGTAGGCCATTTGGCTTCGTAATCCTGTGCCAATTGCAGTAATGTCCGTACTGCCAGATATGGCGCTGAGGATGTTCCAAAGGTTACTGTTTTTAATTGATAATCCTTTATCCTTCCTTGGGAATCATGCCACAGTATCCTTTGGTAGGTTCTATGTTCGGGATGAACTAGAATCATGCGGTACATCTTCTCAATGTCCGCGTTAATTGCCACTTTATATTTTCTCCAATTGAGTAAAGTGGCAAAAAGTTTGGGTTGAAGTGTAGGTCCAGGCAGTAATTGCTGGTTTAGGGACCTTCCATTAGTACTAAGTGCAGAAGCGTCGAAAACAACCCTTAACTTAGTCGTTGTGCTGTCTTTTATGACAGCATGATGGGGAATATAATAATTAGGCTCCCCAGATGTAGGGACCGTTACTTCCTCCATGTGATTTAATTCTAGATATTCATTTAGACATTTTCCATACTCTTCTTTAAGGCTAGGGTTTGAATTAAATTTTCGTTCTAGCGCATGTAAGCGTCGTAATGCTAAATGTCGAGTAACTCCTAATTCAGGAGGCTCATTATCAAATGGCAATTTGACCTGGTATGTCCCATTTGTCAATTGCATAGTTGTTTTTTTATAAAATTCTTCACACCTTCGATCTGATGCGGATAGACGTGGTTTATCAGGAATTTCTTCTATTTCCCAGAATTTCCTGAGTTGCGTATCCAACGTATCTTGCGATTCCGTTGTTACGGAGAATGATGATGTTTGGTACTTGAGTGTACTTTCAGTATTTCCTAATATCACCCATCCAAAACTGGTTTTCATCCCAATTGGTTCACCTTCATTTCCCCGTTTTAGTCCTTCTTGGATGATTGTAGCATAAACATCTGCTCCTAACAATAGATGTATAGGTCCGGGAGTACAATAAGAGGGGTCTGCTAGATTTAAGTTCTGCAGGTGGTTCCAATGCTTATTGCTTACACTATTTTGGGGAAGTAATCCAGTAATGCGTTTGATTATTAACAACGCTGTGGTAAGGACAGGCTCATCTTTTTGTGAGTATAATTGTACCTTTACCATCTTCGTTGCATGAGCGGTGCGGCTAGTATTAAGCCCCTTAATGCTCACTGAGGTATTATGTGCCCTGGCGTGTAATGACCTGTAGGCCTCCTCCGTAATAAACGATGATTGGGAACCTTGATCCAACAAACATCGTAGGGACACTAATTTTCCAGAACGACCAATTGCCTTGACTATCATTGTGGATAGCAGTGCATTTGAATTTTGCATTGAGAGGAAATTTTCAGAATGTCCTGAATTATTTTCGAGTTCTGAAAATGCTCTCTTCTGCTCAACATTTTGTTGTGTTACTGCCTTTGATGCAGTATTCTTAAGATCCTTGTTTGTGTTTGGCGATGTTGATTGAGTATGAGATGTGTGCTCCAAGTGAAGCAAACTATGGTGATGTTTATTACACCTTGAACAAGTACGCTTGCAATGTTTCTGACTGTGCTTGCTAGAAAAACAATTCAAACATCTTTTGCAGTTTTTGATTATAAGTATGCGGTCGGGAATGCTTGCATTTAAAAATTTACTGCAATTCCCAACGTAGTGTTTTTCATCGCATGCCGGGCATTTTGAACTTGTTGAAATATGAAAGGTTTCGGTACTGCTTTTGGAGGACCTTTTTTCTGTTCCTGTACTCTTCACCGTTGGCTTCCCGGTAGTATATGCTACCGATTCTAACAGCCTATATCTGGATTGCAAAAAGTTTTTAAACCTTTGTAAAGATGGAAGGCTAACTAGATTCCTTATATCTTCTTCCCAGCATTTTATGGTTGGTAAGGGTAGTTTCTGGACCAGTACATAAATTATCAGAGAATTCCACTGTTCAACAGGTTCGCCTAATTGTGATAATTGCTCTAAACATCCTTCGCTTACATCGTACATTTCCTTTAAATTGGTACTCGTTTCCTGATGGAGTTTAGGTTGCTCTAATAATTTTCTTAACTGAAAATTTACTAACAACCGTTTATTTTCGTACCGTTCGATGATTCGATTCCATGCAGATGAATAGTTAGCATCCGTTATTGGGATATTTTTAATTATGTTAGCGGCTTCTCCAATTAGACTTTCCTTTAGATAATGTAATTTCCTAAAAGGTTCTAATTCCGTATTTTTATGGATTAGGGACACAAAGTAGTCATGGAATGATTTCCATTCGTTGACATCGCCATTAAATTTAGGGACATGTAGTTTTGGCAAATGACTTTTGTTCTGCGTTGAGTTCATTGTGGTTTCATGAGTAGGCACTGTAGTGTCGAGCCGTGTACTGGATAACAGTCCTCCCGTTAGTTCGCCTAAATTCTGTAAGAACTTTACTTGCATCTGTGCATACCGTTTTGTGGTAATGTACGGATCATCGCACTCTTCTTTCGATGCAATAATTAGCTCACGAATTTGTGTATCGCGTTGATCGAATTGTTCCCAATATGCCTTTAAGCATTCAGCGCTACTTTGTAGAAAACCGCTGTTTCGACTTTCACCAGAAACTAATTTCAGACTCTCAAAAAATGTTTCCATTTTTTGCGCGGCTAATTCTTGCAGCACTAGTTGATCTTCTAGTGATGGAGTCATTCTCGTAGTTTTCGGAGGCATTAGTACAACAAATAAAATTTGTTACACACACAAAAGACCACCTTCTTATAACTATGAAAAATGAATTCTTTCTGAAACCTGCAATAACCAATCGCTTATCCGGCTCGAAGGACCAATGAAAATCTCGCTAATAAATTAATCCGGTTTGTAAGACCAGGGAAAAGGTTGTCAGCAAGTTTACTTAATTTAAAAATTGGGTAAGCGTGGTTTTATTGCAAATTTATTCAAAAGAATTCATTGAACACGGTGAACAATAATTAGTTATAAGTCGAACGTTTGGCCCTGTCACCCCGTTAGCAGATTATATTGCCGTTCACCAAATTGGCATTTGCAATATAAGTTCACTAACTTTTCCTAAGCCCTCCTTAATTGCTGAAAACAAAAAAAAGAGAAATTAATGTTGATAAGTCGTCTCGTGTCCAATTAAGTTCGCCAGTCCAAATCAAATTCCGTCCAAATCCAAAAATCCAAAAATCGAAAGTCCAAGTAATTGCCAAATCCAATCCAAATCCACGTAATCGCCAAATTTTGTATTTATCACACTCCAAACAGGAAACAAAAGAAAAGAAGAAAGAGTGGTCTGGCGCTCGCTCTTTTATACACCAATTTTCCAGTGTGGTTGGCTATTGCCAGATCCTCGTACTGTGGAACGTAAATATTCTTTCATGGACAGCTACGTTCCACCGCATTGCGACAAAAATTCTTTTGGTTTATCCTAATAATGTCCTTAACTAGCGCTAATTGCCATAATTTACTCTCACGCACTTGTTTAACCTTCTAAATTTCCATCTTTTGGTCCCAAATTCATCTTTGCGTTCGCAATTTTTATTACTTGGCTTTTTTTGGTCTTGCAATGACATCTGTGGAACCTGGAAATTTTCTCCAGTCTTTTCTCTCACTTCAGCGGTATTTCTCCTCTTTTCCCTCCTAAAATGTGAGGTTAGGGTGAGAATGTACTATTATTAATTGAAATATCAATTAATATTCCTAAAATTGTACTCCGCCAATTTTAGTTCTATGTTCTGTCAACATGGCAACGCGCAGCGATTGTTGGTTTCGATGTTTCACGCCATTAAAGATTTGACAGTTCGCAGTTTGTTTATAAGTGCGTGAGAATAAGTTCGTGTATTAAAAGTGCCAATTCGGGTTATAATTGCACTCAGGTAAGTTAAATTACCAGTTAAGTGCTATATTGGCACTTGACTAGTAATGTTTTTGCATTTCAGGAACTTACAGTGCTCCCGGGGCTGACTTGGCTGAGTGAGCCTCCTTTGTTTATAATTCATTTTCAGGATGTTTGCATATCAATTCAAATTTTATTTAATTCCAATTTCATTATTTTAGGTATCTTGTATTAGCCCGCTCCTGTATGCGCAAGCAGGTGACGGGCTAAGTGCGCGGGGCCAAGTTCCAGTGGCCCAGTGGGTGGTGGGCTGGATCTTGCTTGGCCCCCGATGACGGATTCAGGGCCTTACTACAAGTGGCTCCAGCGTTGGAGTACTTCTTCCGGGGATCCGCCGAGGGATATAAATTCAAACATTGGAGAAGTACTATTTACATTTCTTTATAAAAATCTTTTCCTTTTTAGGTGCGGGTTTCTAAACAATTAGATTGATTCAAGCTTAGTTCAAATGATAGTACAGTGTTGCGTAAAAATAAAGGACCAATATGGCAAATACTTACATACATATAGGAGGGGAGGAAGTTCAAATATAGTGAAAATTAAACAAATTTGCATGTCACTATGAAGTTTTTTTTTTTCTGATATATTGTGATTTTGTGCAATACACATTCATTTACATACAAGTGATGCCAGCCTAATTGTTTCTTGTTGCGACTGTGCCAGACAAGGCAGGAAAAAGCTACCCGCACACCACAAATAGAAGTCTGGTAGATATCTGTTAAATTTTTAATAAACTCATAAACATTTTCATTTCCTACATTGTCTAATGTATCGTCGGCAATTTTTAAAATCAAATCAATTAAACCAAAATCGAAAAATTAATGGTTACAGATAGCAGGGATATGACATACCTAGTGCCCCTTTGAAAAAAATTGAGATAATAGCACTTCATAAATACTTTACCTGAAAAGTATTTTGAACAAGATACGTTAATAAGTTTTTTTAGAAATCCACAATTATCAGTTTTTAAAAGCAGCAATCTACTTGTATTGCATTATTTAGACTTAAAATTGGCTTGATTTCGTAGCGTGCAGCAAAACGCTTCCCCGCCCACTATGTGCAGTGCATGATCAAGGCCTAACCGAATTTGAAAGCATGGCTAATGGTGCGGGAGAAATCCTTGAAATAAATAAAATCAGCCGCTGACATTTAAATCATAAAGGCCAGCCCCGACCAGCCGCCCTCGAAACAAGCTTTCATTTGGCACCACTTTCAGCCTGTATGTATGCTTATTGGAAAATTTGCTCGCATTCGCCTCCCGGATTATTAGTTCTGAAACTTTTTTTGTCACAAGTAGCCAACTGCTCCGAACTAGTGTATCGAACGAAACTACTAACAGGTGTTTGATTTTACTCCAATCCATTCGACATTTCTTATAAGTATTTCCATTTGAATTTTATTCCATCGGAACTCGTGGTAACTCTGTAAGCCTCTAAATTTCTGCTGAAGGACTAAAGGTCGATAATGAATCGTATTAGATACGGCAGACGACACTCTTTATCGGTACACAGAGGAAGTTCTCAATTTCTCAAGAATAATTAAAAAGGTTTGTTAACTTCCTATTCACAGAAGAGCGAACATCGCGAAGGCATTAATCCAAAAGTCGCTTCCCTCCTATTGAACTTTAAGCCTGGCTGAATTAAATTAGACGTCACGTTCGGCTGGGCTGAGCTCCCTTAGTCCCATATGCTACACAGGGTTCGTCCTGGTTCTGCACATGTTTTGATACGATCACATGATTTCTCCGAAAAACGACATCATCCAATTAACGTCGACGAAGAACAATAGAAAAAGCTGGGGAATACAAAAGTTACTTAAATTGAGAAGAAAAATAAACTTTCTCTCTGCTGTGAGTTGTTTGCCTCAATTAGCCTTCTGGGATCCATATACGATGGGGTATGGCAGAGACGGGGACGGCTGTTCCTACTGTTTAATAGGCCTCCCCGGAGCCGGGTGCTTCCACGGGAATTTATTTGGGTAAGCCATATGACGTCTCTCCTTTCTTTTAAAATATTTATCGCGCCGTCAACGCACTCTCGACTGCTACATGGTGCGAACACAGCTCGGCGTCGTCGTCGTCGTCTTCGAAGACGCTCGGATTTAATTCAATTCGCAAGCAAATTTAGACATGTATACAACGAGTAAGGGGGCATGGGAGAAGCTTACAATTCTAGCTCCTATTAAATCCGTATAAATTTCAAGCTGACTTATAGACCTCCTCCCGTCTTGCATGCTATGCACTGCTGCTTCTTGTTGCTGGGGCTGTTGGAAATTTGGAAGCATGTACAGCCATGTTTTTTCCTTAAAGATTTCTTTGCTTCCAATTAGGAAATAATCCCTGAATGTCTCTGCACCAAATTTCAATTTGAATGAAATTTTCTCGTGCTCCAAAAACAGAGGACAGAAGGTATGCTGCTACAAACTGGTTGTGTTTCTGCAAACTTCGCATCAATAGTGAATTTTCGTAGTAAATCTGTTGTAACATAAGAAGCTTTTCCATTCAAATTCTCTTAATTACAACATTCCGAGTTTCATTTTTCGTTGAATATTTTCCAGAAATAGGTGCACTCTAAAAATTCAGATATCCGAACTGGAAGCAAATTCTCTTAATTGTTGAGCAAGTACTTCCGTGTAGTAATACGTAATTTTAAACCTCCACTCGTCGCATTAACAGGTAATGGGTCCTAATACAATGCGAATTTAATGGCGGTTATTTACCCCCTTTGTTATTATAACTCCCAATTGCTTCCTACATTGCATGGCCACTTTGAAACCATTTTGCGGACCCCGGATAGAGCAAGCCACTTAAATTGAAATTAATTATGTGAATTGTTCGTGTAATACGCCTTGCCTTAAGTGTAATCACCTTTGAAACATCAATTAAAATTCGAAATCGGAGACCAACCACTGCGAACGGAAATCATCAAATATCAAAGTTCGACCTCGTTATCCTTGCTGGGACACTTGTGCTTTGTAATTATTTGCCATTAATCGCAAATCTCCCAGCGGATGTAGCAGTTCCTGAATGCTGTGTCATTAGAAGTTTATTTAAAAATATTTCAGAAATGGCACGCATTAATATTTTACATGTAGCTCAGAAATGGTATATTAAGCTAAATATATTATACAAAGAGAAATCAAAACTGCTTTCCGACGCGGATGTGAAAAAGGCCAGACTCAATGAACATAGTCGTGCGTTCGAGCAAATGACATTTTGGGGAATGAACACTCATCTAATGTAATGAAAATTTTTAAATGGCGGGTCGTTATATTACGACCCGCTCTCTCAGCAAACGCATTTTTCTTTGTCGATTAGAGTCCGTCATCGTGAGTGCGGCAACCAGGGCGGGCCAAACCATAGGGCGAATGAAGGAGTTTCTCCAGTCGCCAAATCGAGATGAGACGGCATATCGGCGTAAGAAGAAAAAATGCTATTTTGTGAATTGTTGAAATTAAATTTAAAAAAATTGTAGAAACCCAAATAATCTTGAATTTAAGCCAATTTAATTAATTTAGTTATTTAAATTAAAACTTTGAGCATTTCTTTAACTTGCGCTGTTGATTTTCATCCTGGTGCCTCCAAATTTAATTTTTAGGGTTCCGTACCTCAAAAGAAAAAAGGAACCCTTGACTGCCCTTGGAGCTGTAAAATAATCAAGCTTCAATGTTAACGCAATCAAAAGATACGGCCATTTATGCCGCATATTTTGACACTCGCAAATAAATCAAAACCTATAGAAAACTTCTCGTTGATCTAGAATCATTCAATTTGGCAATAATCAAGGTCTCAGAGCGCAAGTAAAGGAAAATGTCAGAAAATCTTTAATTTGTAGTTATATCACATGAAAAAATATTTATTTTTAATTATAGTCATTTAATTTGGATTTGAATTTAATATTCGGAACCCTTAATGCGCCAGTCTGATTCTCACTTGCCTCACTTGGTAATTAAGATGAGACAATTTTCGTAAAGAAAAATGTCATGTGGTTCCACAGGCACAGTTCAAGACGGTTTCAATGGTGATTATATTAAGATACAAAGCCCTAAACTACCTTAAAAATGCACTTTTGTTTTTTGTTTGCGCAATAAATTCAAAAATGTCATGTTCGCTATGCTCGCACTAATGTTCAATACTAACTTCGACTTTATTGGCGTATTTTCTAAGTATCTATTCTGTAGTAACACGAAAGTTCACAATAATTATATGTCTCACTAATTCGTGAATTAACGGCCAATAACTTAAATATTGTTTCGACCCGCATAAAAGAGTCAACAAATAGTACGCGCCGAAGAAAAAAGCTATAGCCGCGAAAATATTGCGCTGCGCCTGTGCTGTAGAAATCTTGTCTCATCTCCTATCAAAAATGTAATAGTAAAGAAATTAATTAAACACAAACGTATTCAGAATCCATTTTCTTCATTTCCCTATTATCGGAAAAATTTGGTACTGGCACTTCTTATTGCGTGAACATTGAATTTGTTTGCGTCCGAATTAATTTACCCAATTAAAGGCACATACATATACTTATCTACGTTTGTTTCTATTGTTTCTGCCGGCTTCCGGGTGGAAGAGGAAGCCCGCATACTGAATACCAAGAGCTAATTATGAATCTCGAGGGTATTTCTGACCTTTTTACCTGAAGAAGATAAACTTGTCCTTAGAGATTTTAGTCTTCCTCACTTTACTTTAATTTAAAAAAATTTCACCAAAATGAGCGCTGGCAGAATAAATAATTCGGGTAATAAGATCGCAGGGCACCATTGTACCAGTGGGATCACATGAAAATAATAAATCAATATATTTTTCATGTTCGTTCGCGATTTTAAATTTTTTAATAAATATAAAAATTTTTAATTTCAATGATTGGCGTGGGAATTTCATTCTTCGCTACGTTCTTACATCATACAATGCTCCTTAACCTAAATAAAAATTTAATGAACAAACAAGAAATAACAATTATCATCTTTATACTGGGATAGAAGATATCTATTTGTGTGCAACCAGGGATGGTATACTCAACAGTAAATTATTGTGGTGGCTAAATACAACCCTCTATACCTTCATACCGTTGGCTCGTCTTCGAACCAGGAATGGTCTGAACTTTTATTGCTGTGGCCGAATTCTTTCAAAAGATGTGGCGCATTTGAAATTCACTTTTTAAATTCTACAGGGCTTTAAATAAATTTAAATTTTAAGGTGTTAAATTGTGCAATCGCAGGTAAACCTAATAAAGCGGATAATTAGTATTAGTAATAATCACCTTGTAATCCAAAGAGCAATTACAGGTTCAGCCGCATAGTGGACACGCTTCAATCAGCATGAGATATGTATCTTGCCTTGCCATAAATTTGGATTATCAAAATCGCTGTGCTTATCTGAATAGCAATTTGGATAATTGAGCGATTTTTATTAATGTACGAATTCCAGTCTATTTCTTCTGCGAATAAGCTGCTCTGGTCAATTATGTGCTTATCGAAATGACTTACTTAATTCCGCATCGACAATACATATTAAATTTGCTATGTATAAATAATTTTCGTAAGTACGAGCATCAGAATGATTATTTGACATCAATTATACACCAGTCACTTCGGCGGCAGCGGTGCGCCCTTTGGGCTTCATGCTGCGGGGAGAGAAATTGCCGCAAATCACCCATCGACGGAAACGTTTGCCCCAGACAGGACATAAATCTAAAAGTCATGGGGCATACCCGTTGGAAAGTTACATAATGATGTCGAAGAAAAATGGAAAAATGAGAAAAAAAAACAGCGCGGCCACTGCTGCAACTGAAACGTGGAAGCACACAGAAAACATTAACCCGAATCGCAATTAACCCAGAATTAATGGTTAAACTTTAAGGAACCTCCTTAACACCCCTATCTCTCTTCATGCAGTCATAGTAACCATAGCGCGAATAATAATTTGGGTGAACTTTTTCTAAGTTAAATTATGTTCGCAGCTGATATGATGGCAGGGGTGGGGGATACCGGATAATGGAGTTAAATTGGTGCTTTCTAAACTTGTGGCAGTCCCCGTGGTATATAAGGAACTTAGGAATGAGTGTGCTGAAAGTATTAGTGCTGTATTAGCGGGAAATAAACAAGAAGAAGCGCCTCCCCTACACTGGAAATCGGAAACAGGTTGCCGCACACCAAAGTTTCTCTTTTTAACAGATTAATTACGTTATTTGTATATTTTTGAACCCAACAATGTCCATATGTGTGTGTATCCGTACGACTGAAATCCGCATCAGATCCTTGCTGCCGCGGATGCCCTGCTGGGTGTGGATCAACGTTTCTGCCGCGCGCTTGTGCGACATCGTACACTGGTCTGACACGATCAACTTACAAGCGGCCATTTAAAAAAAAATTGAACAACGTTGCAGGAATTCCCGAAAAAGCCGCTACTAGTTCTATATTTCGATCCCTTGAAATTTAAACTTTTTGGTCGCCATATGGGATCGTCTATGTTGAATTTGATAATTTTGATGGCAGATTTAAAATAAGTATACCAGAAAACCCCCTGATATTGATTTTCAAAGCAATCCTTTGAAATTCAATAATTTCGGTACCTATCTTGGAACCACCACTTTAAAACCGCAAAATAGAATATAACCTATATGTTGAGTTAGAATGTGAAAACCATTGTGCCAAAAAAATAAGTTAATTAAAGACACAAACATCTTCACAATTTTCACATTTATACATAAATTAGTATCAAGCTTTTCGTTTTCGTGAAAGACTACTTTTAAAGAGGAAGTTTAATACAACGCGCCATTTTGACAAGAGCTGAAATTCGAATAGGATACCGCAAAACGGTTGGTCCAAATATATATAATATTTATAGGATAATAACTTAATAACGCATCACTACTGGTGACGAGTTACGGGTGTATAAATACCACGTAGAAACAAGGTCAGACCGAGTCGAGAACGAGTCATCATGAAATTGCCACGACATCAAAGGTCGATTAAACATAAAACATAAATAGCTGGCATGAACAAGCTAATTGACACACCCACACGAAATCTCCACATGAGCAGTAATGTCACTCCGTTTAGACTACTCCAGGTTCTTTGTGGTGAAATCTCTTGGAATATAAACATTAATTAAACATATCACAAAATCTTTAAAGGAAATCGGGTCAAAGAAAATCTCAATGTTGCGAAGAGTGCCTTGCTTAAAGGGTCGGCCCGTGCGTCGTACAAAAGCACGTCGACTAATTATCACAAGAATCATTCCGGCTTCTACCCTCACCAATTCCAGGAAGCCATTTAGATTGTTCGACCTCGACACAATTTATTCTATTCGCAACAAAGATTTGTGCTGGCGTGAGCTTTCCTTACAATACAACAAGATAAACATAATGAACCCGTGTACACCTGGTCGTCTTTGCACCATACAATGCGGTAAGACCCTTGCCGGCTGATTGTAGTAAGAAAGTTGTTTGCCACCCCCTTCAAAGGCACATAGTTTTCCAGGGTACGCAAGTTGCTTAGACAAGCAATTCTGACCACACCTGGGATGTTAATGGATTCCGGCCGGAGATGTCTGTTATCCAGACACTCTTTGCACACTTTCCTAACGAAAGATGTCGGCACATAGAGGGAACCAAGAAAGTGCTCAATCCTTCAAACATATTGATCGGTGCCAACCGCCTCTGCAGCACTTTGGATCAAAAAGAAGCCGCAAAAACCAGAGCTAGTGATGTGTGGGTCGAGGGGGTGGACTCGGCTGGTGTGTAACAACGGACGATGGGCAGTCCATGCTGAGGTGTGTGTGCAAAGCACCAGTTAATGGCATCCCCTTAAAATGAATCTCCGTGGAGGAACGCTACGGATTAATGGACCCGGGTGTGAAGTATTAGCCCCAGTTGCCTTCTTACCCTTAATACAAATAACCGTGTGCTATATCTTGTCATTTCTCACTCGAAGAGCTTCTTTCCCTCGAACATCGCTGAGATTTGCTGAGGTAATCTTAGAGGATGTTGAACTTTTTTGTTGATTGATTACACGAGTGTACTTACCTGGGTCTGTTTACCTCTTCTGAAGGTAATTTGATACCTCTTCAGATCTTTCAGCCGTCATGATTAGAAAAAGAAAACGAGAAGGGGTAGGGCACCCTAGCCAATCTTGCAATTTATTACCTCATTTCCACGCTCCCACGCCCGCACCCACCCATTGATAGAACTGAAAAATTAATGTTAATTGAATATTCCCAGCGCATTGAATCGTGGGGCAATTAATTGCTCAAGACGAGGCAAAGACGGTCTTGGGTTGTCTTTAGAGGATCGTATTTTCTCGTCTTATTTAAAAGGTACTTTGAGACTCAGGATTGCAAACATCTTGAACACCATTAAGTAAGGCTTTTTGAAGTCTTTAAGACTTGAAGTCAAGGCGTTGAAATAAATTCATTGTAATCGCTGAATGGAGGAAAATTAAGAAGTACGGTAAACAAAGAACAAAAGATGAATAGATGAAGCTACCACGTGATAGTTGTTTTGTTACCACTTGCTATGACAGTGTTATAAAACGAACAAAATCTTCCTTCGAAATAAACTTTACCCCTTGGCTGGTGGTCGGTCCAGAGTGGTTTTTGTTTTTTGTCGTTCACATAAACTATTGTAAGAAAGTATCAAGTCAGTCGGCTTTGCTTTAATTTACTTTGTTATAATATTACATATGTTTGTTAATGCACTTTCCTTGCAATTTTTACGAAAAACAAGAATTTCTCATATTGCTCCATAGGCAAACAGAGCTACAGCTTTTGACGATATTTTTTAACCGCAAAGAAATTGCCGTTTGTTACATTTCTGTCCCGGACAAAAGTCCCTCCCAATCCGACTTGTGTTAAACATTTTATTCTAAGTCTAAGGTCAACGACATCGCTTTTTCGCATATTTCTCGTAAAGGCTCAGTGTTATCGTAAAAATAGTTCATACAAAAGTTGTACACCTCGAAATTGTCTACAAATATAGTTCATATACTTTTTTCCCTACGAATCACAAACAGCCGTGAAAATGGAAAATCGTTAAAGTTATAATAAATCAAGAAAGCTAGAGAAAGATCATATGTTAGGAAATCTTGTTGCCATGAAAAGACATAATCTAACGTTGCTCAAATAGTTGGTTTTGATTTTCTAGGCCCATATGAAGTTACAAGCAGAGGTCGTAGTGGACGTTTCACCATGGGGAAGCTAACAGATGCTGAGGGATCAAAACTAATGACAACTAGTTGTGACATTATGAAACCGTGGCGAAATTTGGGATTAAATTTTATTCAGGACGATTCGTAGGGGTCGAAAAAACTGCAGGATGGCCGAATGTAGTCAGTAACAATAGCAGTCAGTTGTTTCTAGCCTCTTGTTGGGTTCACTTCCGAAGAGAAAGTACCACAGCTGTTTAAAGATGTTGTTCACAGTCACTTATTTAAATGCTAAAGTTGTTATCACAAATTATCACGGTTAAAAGATGTACGAACTAAACATTATATGAATAAATCTTATTGAACTAATAACTAACGGGTGTTCCTCATCATTTATGTATATATACATATAAATCAGCCAAACATTTCCCACATCTTCTCAAACACAGCAAGAATTAAGTGTCCTGTTTTTCTGTTTCGGTCTCCGAAAATAGGCTCTGAGCCATAAATTTCGCTATCATTAACTTCCTATGAGAGCGGTAATAATTTTGAAGATTATTTGCCTTAGAAAGCGGCTGAATTGGCATTTTATATCGAAACTTGAGCAATATATCTCCGGTGTCGCCTTCTATCGGCCAGCGGTAATTTATCGTCCCATCCCTGATTACCTTAAGCCATAAAGATGCCTGAAGAATGGACGAGTCACGTTCCGCGCACACTGCGGCCTGCAAACATTAAAATCCGAAACAAATATTTCATTTTTATCTCTTTCAATTTTTTTTTTTTACCAGCGCTCAGCATAATTCTGTACTCCCCGGACTCTCCGGCAACCTCCAGCTACAGTACCTCTGCCTCCAGGACACTGCCCAAGGGAGCCAATCGGAGCCCCACCGTTTCCGGAACAGGGTGGAATTCCCTGCAGTGCACCTTATTTACAGCTTCAATTTTCCTGAATTTCTTAATATGACTGCAGTTCTCACAACACCCGACACTGGTCGTCATAAGAATTTTGTTCGGTGGGAAGAGCAGCTCTGATGTAACTTGGTCTTTCGGGATATCGCAAGAAGCAGCCTCCCAGCGGAATGTTTTGTTTGCCTTTTCCATATATTGCCGCCGATCCCCGTTGGAGCGTCTGTTTGTTTAGCCGCCAACCAAGAGGTGGCTGCCTAGCCTAGCACATTGCGGAAGATACCTTTCCTCAGGGCATGGTATATGATATCAAGTTAATATGATATTCTTTTTGTTTTGCTGAAAAGTCCCGCAACAACCCGGGGTAGTGGTAGGCAAAAAGCTGCTCTCCTGGTCAGCCATAAAACAGAAATCAGGTGCTCTTTATAGAGACATAAGCATAATTTCTTAGGTTCGGCAATCCTCCAGAACAGCTCCCGGGCGCACCCTGGATGTCCTGTCGTCAGCGGTGGGATCAAATGATTTGGCCGACGAACTTTTGCATTCCCTCCGTGAAGTTGATTTCATGGTTGTTTGCCAATTTGAAGTCAGCAGATATGCATCCCATGATTTCGCCGGAAAATTGATATTCATGGGTGATACTCAGGACATGTAAATTATGCCGGAGTCCAAATTTATGGTTCGGAATTGGCACAGGGCTGATGCTATTTTGTGCACATCGGGCACATTCTAATGGCGCAGAGGATAAAAAGAATCCCACGAAGACACAGCGAGTGGAGTGGAGCGTTCGAATTGAGCACACAAATTCCAGTTGCCGGAGAGCACCTACAGGCAAACGCAACTTTACAGTCGCCCGCCTTCATCCAGACGAGGGAGCAGCACCAGAAGATCTGGACTGTCTCTTGTAAGTTGTAAACGAACTGAAAATCCGTCGGGGCTCGACTTCGCCCCTTTTAGCAAAATGAAGGAATTATTCCAGCTGTGGTGTGCTCCCCGGCCGATTTCGTCGACTCCAAGATTGGGGCGGAGATAAGGGTTGATTGGGGTCAAACTTCTTAGAAGAATAAGAAAATATTGATGGATCACATCAACCCATCTTCTGGCTGATAGCCCTAAGCCAAAGGGGATGATTGTGATACCGAATCAGCTCCCAAGTGGATGGATGGCATCAATCTTTGCTCTCTCGGCTTTTTGATGTTTCTGTTATTTCCGACTGAGGCCGACCACAATACTCCCGAGTACTACGTTAGAAACTCCTTGAGCCACTTCGGATGGTGGCATTCTTTTCCCAGATGCGTAACTTCACTCAAAGTTTCTTAATTTCGAGTGATAAATTCGATCAAATTTAAGGAGATATCTAAGCACATTTTTCTACAGCACTGATGAAAATTTAGATCATTTTTGGATTCTGTGGCAATGCTGATGTTAAATAACTTATTCACGTAAAATTAATAATAAACAAGTTAGAAGCCGTAAAATGGTAAAATATTTAATCAAAAAATCGTTGAGACACTATAACTTTTGTATTTCCAATTTCACAACAACAAAAAATACACTAGAGGTTCGCTTGTGCCTTTGGGTTACTTATCATAATTTGCGAAAGTCTGGAAAAGAAAATTGAAACATATATGGATATTACAACTCTTATAACGAAAACTGTTTGTCATCAATCAATCAACGACAACGTCATCATAATTAAAAAATTTACGATGAAAACAAAAGCGGATTTTTAAGGGGGTTAAAACACAAGCCAAGACCATTAAAGATGTCAGCATGTTAACTATCTCGAAATAAACGTGCAGCGACCTCAAGAAAACATTTTTTTCACTGTCAAAGGGTTGGCGAAGGGTACAGTCAATTAAAGATCTGAAGCGATTATGTAGATTAGTTTTCGGCAGCTTGTAGTCGCAAAACTTCCGCCGAAAATCTCATCACAAGTCTCTGAAGACGCGTGTCGAATGCACTTAATAATTTAATTGTTTTTTAATTGAGTGTTCTCTTGAAAATAATGTTTTTTAAATTCTTGAACATTTGCATTTAATTCATTTCCATATTACGAAAGGCATTTTCCTTTCACAGGATTTTACCATTGTGAAGAATTTTGCAAGTCACATATCTTTCATTTTTCATTCCAATGTTTTGTTCGTCCTGAGCGAGTTCACCTGTTGCCTAACATCAAAGTTTTCAGCAACCACTTCTACTTCATAACTTGCACGATCTACAATGATGGGGAAATATCCGAAAATGTATTTTTTTGTCATGCAGCTTTCTATAGGTTTAACACAACAGCGGCGGCGTTTGGATCTCAGCAAACCTTTCCGAAAATCCATTGTATTTATCATAGAACCGCCCACCCTTTTGGACTATCCGACCTGCTGTTTACAGCTTGCAAGTTAACCTAAAAACAAAATGAATGTAAATCTGAAATGCCCATCTGCCTTCGTGGATACATTCCTGTAGAACCATGAAATTAACCACGTACCCGACTTCACTGCCAGTGACTTATTTCCTCCTGGAACTGTTGAGTCAGTCTCTCCGGATGCAAGTCGTGTTGATTAGGGCCCTCCTGCTTTTCCTTTCCAGACCAAATCTATTTTATTATTTGGCGGTCATTCTGATGGTTTCGAGGAAATGTTTCTAGTTAAAATTTGATCCTTGCTTCAGGCAGCAACTTTCGAGCCAATTAGTTGGGAATTTCTAATAAGCTGATAGCGACAGGAAGCAAGCGCTTGTTGAATTTCCCTTCAAGTGAAGGGCATGGTGGAACAACTAGACAGAAGCCAAGTTTGCAACAAGCTTATTCGCCACAGTGTTTACCGCAACCACATAAATTATTTAAATCTTCATCGTGTCGATTCCCACGAGAAATGTGAAAATCGTCGAAGAGATATCTCGGCACTTTCTCGGTCCATGTACCTAGAAACAACAGAAGTTGCACTTTCAGCTCTGTTTAGATAGTCATCTGAAAGATGATAAAGGCAAAACCTTCTTCTGCAGGAAATTCTTTTGAAACAGGATATTGTAGCGAAAACCTTATTGCTGCGAAGAGGTAAATCCTGTGTTCTATTTCCAGCAGAAAGTGGAACGAGAAACACGCGGACTCTGTCTCTTCAGAAGCTAAAATTTCAAAAGACTCCTAAACTCCACTAGGGCTTTGAAAAGGAATTTTTGGAAGAAATTCTGGGTCACTTAAAAAGCTTTACATTTTCCCGAGTTGTGCATGCGCCATTATTTCGACAAGGAAGCTATCACACCTTTCTGTTGCACGGCATTTGACAGGAAACGGAAATCAATAGGCCAAGTGAGCAGCCAAACGACACCTAGCCTTAATTAACATGGCAATCTGCCACAAGACTGTTTAAGTGTTTACCAGTAGACTGCCTTATCCTGGATGTGTGGTTATCAAGGTGTCGGAATTTGTAAACCTGCTTCAACCCCCGCCCGAAGAGATCCGCAATCGTTTTCGTAATCGAATGTATTTTGAAGTGCATTTGTCCCCGATGGGATTTATATGGGGCTCGTGCTGCCTTCCACTCTAGAAATCTAAGGACGCCTCTTCCCTGTTGCGACATTAAAGGCTTAACAAACTATAAAAGCAACTCGGGCAGAAGCTCGACGATTTTCAGGTCACTGAATATTGTGTGTTACTTGATGGGATAACACTCCGGGATAACATTTCTCCTTGGATTTTGCGATAATCTTTTGTCGGGGCGTATTACTGAGAAACCTTTTTTTTTCTGCTATTTGGGGTAAATTCAATTGCAAATCGATCGTTTCAACGTACAGTATTGTTACTAGAAATTTCGGCTTTCGGGAAAAAGGCGCAAATATTGACAACAATCCACGGATTACGAATCTACTTCTACACGGATCAATAAAATGAAATTAAAGCGTACGATATATCATTATTAAAGATTTTAGAGTTACAATTAATGCATATTTTGGATTGGAACTATTGTAAGTCAACTAACAGTTATACAACAAAAACAAATTTGTCCTTTTTAGTTTTTGTTTTTTTGTTAACTAAACTTTAAAAATTATTAATTCAGGAAAGAATATTATTTATATATAAATACGCTAACATAAATCCATTCTACACCATTATAGTGTCTTTCCATTGTACGAATTTGAATAATTTTTTCATTAAAAAAAACGGTGTAGATGTGTACAACAAAAAAATTCAAAATAGCGAATCCAATATAGAAACCGAAAAAGTTGAAATTCAAAGGATTTCCCTGAAAATCCGCCCTAAGGTTTTTTGGGGTCGCTAATTTTGAATCTGCCATCAAAATTTTCAAATTTCAAAACGGCAGATTTAATCTGTGGACCTAAATTCCAATTTTTACGAAATTTAATGTGAGGACGTCTTTTGGGGTTACAGAATTCAAAACTATCTAAATTCAAGATAGTGGACCCAAAATGGCTACCGATAAAGTAAAACTTAAAGTGATTGCCCTAAAAATCTGCACTGAAGGATTTTCGGGGTCGCTGATTTCGAATCCGCCATCAAAATTTCCAGATTCAAAAATAAATAATTTCTTTCTTTGAATATGAATTAATGGAAATTGATTAATAAAAGAAATATTTCATTTAATTAAGTTAAATTTTCTTCAATGCATAACAGCACAACAAACATTCGCTCGCTTGAACGCCTCTGTTCTCTCTCCTAAATATCCTGTTACAAAGAACGATTTCTAGATGGCGTAAGTACTAAATGTAAATTTCATTTGATGTTCAAAAAAAGCGGTTTATGGAGATTTTCGGTATCATTGATTAATCTATCAGTAAAAACCAATAAATTCAAAATCACGGGCTGTCAAGAGTGTCAAGACTCAAACTAATGATATATTTGTGGTTACTGGGCTTTTGCAGTCTGAAATTAACACGTTAAAGTTTCAATGTTCACAATACTTTTGAAGTTAAATTTCCGAATTTGATATTGCGGGTCTTACACCCGATAAATGCCTACGTCACTGATTTCGTCGTCGTGTATACTTTTAAAGAATATAACATTCCCGGATATGGTTCAGGGTCAGCTAGTTATGAATAAAGTCAATAATATATGTTAGTACTTCGTAAAGGTCCTCACTTCCTCAAATACTGCCACAATTTGATTAATTCGAATGCATTCAAGGTTGCAAGATATGAAAATGACCAAAGTCAACTTCGCAAAGTAGATAACTCGCTAAACTGTAATTCGTGACCAAAATGCGCTCGGTATGATTTTACCCTTAGATGTCTAGTATTTAAAGGCAGTCTCGTAGGAATAAAAAACTAAGCTGGAGTCCATCTACAAAACAGTGTACACCGTCTGTATTCCTATAAAAATGAAACAAACATAATTTGCGACAGTCCTCGCTGATTCGAATGCAGCTCGCCTTCTCGCTAACTCAGTTGGGATAATGTGACAATATGGCTAGCCAAGCCACTTGAGATGGAATTGTTGTTTCAGTCGTTGTGTCCCACTTGGAGAAGCCCCACTGAATTTGATTTGCGGCCGCAACACAAACATTCCCTCTATGGCTCTGCCCGGCACTTTACTAAAGATTCAGACTGCCGTATGAGCGATGGTTGGCTGTAAACAAACCGCATCACATTTTCTAATTACCAGCGAGTGCAGAGCGAGCAACTGCAGATTTAATTAATTCCTCTTGGGGCAGTCCAAGTGGAAGGCTGCTTGCAGAAGAAGGCCTCCGGCTTTAATGTTGACGAATAGGTTCGATGCACACGACGGACGGCGGCTTTGCGGATTCTTGTCATTGTGTGGGTTTCCTATCGGAGAGACTCTACAAGTTCCGTTCCGAAGAGGACTCGGATGAAAATTACATTCCCAGAACCGCCCGGATCAAACCTCTAAATAGCTTGTTGAAAACTACTTATCTGGGGGTTTTGTAAGTTTTCCGCGGGCAACAAGCTCGGTACGGTTTATTGGATAACTTGTTGATGGCAAGTGAATGAAGCCTGACACTGACGAAAGTTTCCCCGGGCACTGCAGAATATTTTGTGTACCCTTAGAGCGCCAGGGATTTGTTTGTGATACTTTCAACAATTAGTCGAAGGATGCTTCCTGGAGCTGTTTTCAGCCCTAGGGTAAAAATGTCTAAAATCTTTAAATTATGTTCGACATGCTGAATTAATAAACTTTACTAAAATATTATAATCTGTTTCGGTGAGAACCTGGTTCCCTGTGGAAGAAAGAACCTTATCAGTTACTCTTCCGTGAAAATATACAATAGCAGGTGAGGGAGCCTAACATGAAATCCGCAAAGTTACTATATTAAGCAGTTCTGGCACAGTTTGTGCTTGCACGCGTCTTCTATGGCAACAATTATTTATCGCATTAAGGTGAAGACATGCCATGAATTAAGTTGATGCAGAGGGAGCACAAGTTGCCAAGTGAATTAGCCTTACCTCCCGCAAACCAGGCAAGAAATTCGTGATGATACGGTTAGGCCAACGTCTCATTACGGATAAATATCTCCTCTTAATTAGTGTAAACTGGAGTAGTTAACTTGGCATACATTTATGTACAAAAAGGGCACACGTGAAGAACATGCACGTCCCAGATGGATAGATGTACCTGTCAGAGTTACCCACCTTTCCATCACCGCTTATGATGTTGGGCTCTAGCATTTAAGATTCAAAAGATTGAAGGGGATGCAAAAGGTGTAGGTGCCGTACGGTGCGTACATTAAGTCAATTCTACCGTGTCTAGCACCTGTATCGTTAATTTATGAAATCTTGTGGTGTAATTTCGGTTATACAAACGTCGTAAGTGAAATACGAGTGCCTCCCAAATTTGACTTTTACTGCATTCCTTTAGGATTTATTGACACCTGCGCTCTGTTCCATATTCAAATTTTCCTTGTTGAATTTTAATGGATTGTTACTTTTGCTCTGTTTGGGAATTTAATGCTTTATTGTATGTAAATATTAACTTAGACATGAACTGTTTATACGTAACTAGGGGAGGGGAATTTCTGGGATCGAATTTCATCTGAAATTTTGATGACGGTGATATCCTTAGGTGAAATATTTATTCAAAAGTAATAAAGACTTAACGTAGTCATCATTATACAGAAAGCAATCCTTTAAGAGAGTTCGGAAACCTTTTACAGTGAATCGCGTGACTATTTTCGTTTGTGCGTTGTAGAAAAAAAAACAATGTTTGGATTAAAAGGTTTGAAATTTCGAGATATGTCATAAATTACTCTATAAGTATTAAAATTGTACTTCCATTGATACCAACCACAGAATCTGAATATAATAGTGTGTTGTAATTCAACTTAACTTTTGTTTGTCGACTACTCACTAGATGCATATAATGACAACTATACAAAAAGTACGGAGCGGGCAAGAAGAAACCTGCCAAATTAAATACTATCCAATTTGCTAAGTTAAAGATGACCAGAAAAGAAAATATGACGCTGCATCTGCGAAGGAAAAATTTGGTTTTGTAGCAAGTCCTGGACCATCGAACGTTAAAAACGTACAACTCGAGGCATCACACCAAAATCTATACCAAACCTGTGGAAGACTGGATACAGTGTGGTATATGTAAATTATGGACCCACGAGGCGTGCTCGTCATATATGGGCCGTGGTTCGTTCTGTGACGATTGTAACGATTTATTGGAGCCTTTACTTTTGCCCGCCTACGAAGTCCATTTTACCCGCCCTGGACGAGCATAACGGATAATGATCATATTTTTAAAAAATGATTAGTTCCTATTAGAGAAGTATGTTTTTTTGATTTTTTGTTGTGTTCATTAAAGCTATATTACTAAGGGTTTGGGGAAAATATTTTTTTGGGTGTTGGCACACCTGTCAACTGTTAAAATACAACAGTAATCTGTGAGGTGAATTTCATATTATTTCTGTTGTAATTAGTGCAGAATTTCTTGTTTTGGTCCCCATGCGGGAAAATACATCGAAGTTGCAAAATTGAACAAAATACGCCGCAAAGTGAATACCCTTACTATGTTATCTGCACTGTGTTCTTAGAAATAAATATACCTAATCTCTTTCATCCGGCTGGTTTACATTTGGTGAATTTACTAGAACAATATTTGTAACCATATGATTCCCTAATTATTCATGCATGAGCCACTGTTTATCAAAAGGTAATATTAGAAGATTTCGAAACAACAAACCTATTATGAAGAGCCCATTACCTACTCTATACGAACTTCTTCCACAATTCGATATTCCTGTCGAAGGTGTAGGTACGTTTATTTTTCCAACACACCACCGCTGGATGCAAATCCCCTTCAAAACAAATTGAACCCACAACATGCGCCACGGCAGACAGCATCCGAGACACCATCAATTGGGATTGTGTAAAGTAACAAACAACAATTTGTAACAACCAGGAGGGACCGCCATTCCCAAGAACGTCGCATATCGCTCCCTTTGTCCTGTTGAGACCCTCCCCAATCAATACGATGCAATTTGAATTGAATACTCTTTTATTTCGAGATGTTATCCTGCGGCACTAATGGAAGAAAAGGATTTTGCATCCGGAAGGAAAACATTAATCAACCGCAGCTGAACCGGTGAGGTGTAATAAGGCTCAGAAAATATTTCTGGATTCTTTGCGGATCCCTGTGCGACATATGTAACGTTCCCGGACTACTTTGACTCATGAAAGCTGGGAAAAGTAGGGAATAGAAAGAAGTGCATTTGCCAGGAAAAAGGGCAGACGATGCCGGCAGGTCCTTGTGCGGCCGTTTTGCATATTTAGGTTTGCTGTACAAGTTTGGTGCATTGGCAGATGTCGCACGGATCTGATTTGCATACCCTTTGTGGCCTACATACCCCAACCACTGTGGTAAGAAAACTGACGTGAAAATTTACTGGAATTTTCTTTAAAATATTTTCGTTTCTCCCATCAGGGCGACTTTATTACGCGCGTAATACACCCAAAGAGGCAAATGTATAAAATTTTCGTCCTAACATTTTTTTCAGCACAATAGGATGGAATTTATGCTGCAAGCCATGGAGGTAGCAACACCTAAAAACAGCACAAAGGGAAACAGAAAAGAAATCCTAACATTTTACGAGCACAATGAGGGGAACATATGTTGCATCATCCGCACATCCCTGAAATATGTTTTGGGGATACATGGCCGCCAGCCCCAAGGGGCCGAAATGCTTCGCTCCATTTTATGAAGCAACAGAAAATAACATCACGTTACTAAAATCGTGATTTCGACGACTTTGTAGTGAAAGGTGAAATAAAATTATGTAAATGTCCGGAAGGGCCCCATAACAAGGCCCAAATTAGGATACCAAAACTTCCCAGAAAAAGGAGTAAGCCACTTGCGCAGTTTGGGTAAGATGTCGGAGGACTCGTTTGTTTTTACGTTCTCGATTTTGATGACATCCGTCTTGCTTACATAAACAAAAGAAGAAATGTAACATATGCGAATGTGCGATATTTAGAGCATCAAAAAACTCCTTAAAAGGTGTATGGGCCCTTATGTGTAAATATTGAATTGATTTCAAATTTTTCATCGCAGATTGTGTACATTTGTGATAATTTTAAATATATCTGGCCACGCTTCAACGACATGGTATGTTAGATTGTACATTGTTTGGCAACCAGGTAATTAATTTTATGTAATAAGGCCAAATGGTAAATTATCCACTCGTTTTCAAATTCGGCCTCACATGGCAAGTATAATACTAATTAATAAAGTGCCACTCAAATATATTAGGCCAAACTTTTCTGAATACAATTATAGGAAATAGAACCGATTATTTACAGTCAATGAACTTTTATTTATGCATTACTTCAAACTTATCATCATCAATAGGTGTAAGACCATCTGGCTTACAAAATTAAATACTATATTAAAAGTGTGAAGTTAGCTACAATAAATCCCAAAAAAAGGAAATTAAATTTCCAACAAACGATGTTTTAAAGTCATCCTATCACAGTTAAAATCAATTGCATTATTGGAACCATTATACAGGGTGGCTGGAGAAGTGAGGTCTAAAGATAAAATTTTGGAGCCTCATTTTGAGAGGTATCCGAATCACCCCCGCGACATCAATCGCACGCCAAACAAATGCTATCTTAATCTCCTTTCCAAAAAGGTCACCAATGTTGATATACCTCTACCACTGCAGGTAGAGTCACTTAAGAAAGTGAAAAAAGCTCAAAATTTCCTAAATTTCACGTTTTTCCAAATTTTACCTCCTTGGAAAGACAACACGAATGGCCTTTATGCCCGGGATACACGATATTCTTTGAGCTATTAGCATCCTCCCCACTGATAGCTTCCTTCGTCTGGCCGGCGAAGCTAGTGTGCAGTGGCGACGCTTTTTGTTTCAGTCGAATTTTGTTCATTTTACGAATGGCATTCATTTTTCTCCACGGACGTGTTGTCACTGTAGTCACTGCAATGGTACTGGGTTAAAATTTCCTAGCATTATGTAATCCGCTCTAGCATGCGCCAAGCCAGAAGAGTAAGCCAGGATAGGATGCGGGAAATTAACTTGTTATTCTAACTTTGAAAAACTAGCTTCGTGTAACCCGAGGATTAGTCTTCCCAGAATGAAAATAAGAAAATAATTAACTCTGACGCCCCCCTTTCTAAACAATCGCACGATTTGCCAAAAAAAAAATATTCTGCACAGCGAAAGTCACAGTCGGTGCAAGTGTCAAGAAGTTTATTTCGGTTTGCATATTCCAGAGGTCGCAGTTGTTCGAGTGCAAAGAGCCGTATGTTCCCTTGCAGCGGAAACCGGCATAGCTGAGGCCGGGGCCCAATCATGAGGACTTCTTCGGCAGAAGTTTAAGGACGGGAATTCACAAGTTATCGCAAATACCACCAATATGCCAGCAACTATGGTATAAACTATTTAGCACACAGCGCCTGATGTGTAATTGCTCCTGCCCTGCGGAATGTGTGCTACTCCGTGTCTGGCAGTTACCGAAAGTCGGGGTGCCTTGCAGCAGCGGCCGGAATCCCCAAGCATTCTTAGTCCTGCACATGACACCAAAGGAGGATCTTAGATAATCGAGCAATAAAAATGAAATGCGGTCGCCTTGCACCAGCCATAAATCCGGTTGGCCTTTCACATCCACAGCACCCGCACATAAACGGAACATTGCACCCGTTGGGTTTGGGGTTAAACAAACGAAACTGAGGGTGCGTAACGGAGAGTAAATTAATGGAACCTAAGAAGCTCCTGCTCTGGGTTCGCCTAGGCGCCACCGGAATGTTTTTGTCCTCCCTCGACGTCTAGGATCTGTGTGGGTCTCGGCTCTCGAAGGACGGCTGCGCCGCGAGGGGCTGAACGAAGCTCCCACAAAAGGGGGTTCATCTGAGAACCAGAACTTCATTGGGTGTGGTTGGAGACTGGAGACTGCAATTCGGTACTCAGCTGACTAATTTGCATGGAGCAGGCTGGCACTAAAGGAGGATCATTTCGTCCTCGAAGTCCGCTTGGTTTCGCCAATTATCCCTCCCGACCTCGTTCCTTTAACTCATTTAAAATTCTTAATAACACTTTCGCAAACACGCTTTGATGTGCAAATGAACGCCTCCTGCTTTCCATCTGGGCCCCGCGTAGTAATTGGCTCTGTTGGATATAATTAGTGAAGGGCACTTCTGCTGAACGCCTAAAAAAGCAAAGTTTCCATTTCTGTGTAATTTCTAGCTTCCCTGAGAGCGTTAGACTATTTCGCTTTAAGTATTTCCGAGGCTATGACATTTTCGGAAGTTAACTAATTTTGCGGCCTATGGCATTATTGTATTATGGAGTGCAAGGATAATCCATTTAACCATTTTCTTATGGAGGGCAAAATTATTAAATAAGTAGGATAATATTAACTAGTTGGCCCGTGCGAAATTTCGCAGCAACTAAAGAGGTCGGAGGTGCCCTAGCTGGTTGTGGGCTGTTGGCGAATAGGAAATAGTTGATCGAAAAGAAAGGAACAATTAAGAAATTAAATTTAATTTAATGAAACTGTTAAATGTCTATATAACAAAGTAGTTAGATGGCGGCACTGTAATCGACGAAATAAAATTTCTTTCCAATTTCTCCTACCTTTGGTTCAAACAGTTGTGCCGGCCGTGCCGATATTAGGTCGGTTGTGCGAATTGGCGTCGTGGTACAAATTAGAGATTTATAATCTCGTCTTGGTTTTATTTAATTGTGGAGCGATATATTGTCAGTTAGGGGGGAAACCTATTTTTGAGAGCATGGGATCTCCTGTACAAAAAGAACGCCCCATATACATTTGTGCTATAAGACAACTGTGACGGTGCCAAATCTGTAGATACATGAAATTTTTTTTAAAATTGGACATTATTATTGATATGGAGACCAAAACACTAATTTTTACAATTTCTGTCTGTCTATCTGTCTGTCTATCTGTCTGTCTGTCTATACACGGTAGTCAAAAAACTGCTCAGCCCAAACCCCTCAACTTAGAATCGTAATATGTTAGGGGTGTCTTGCCTTATACGTAACCACCCACTACGAAGGTATTTTTCAAAATTCAACCCTTAAAGGGGTAAAAGGTGTTTTCACGCATTTTTCAATTAATTTTAGGGTCGATAAGATTGGCAGGGTGGTGGGGCCTGGCGGGGGTGGTTGGCGCGGTATAATTGTACGTACTTTCAACGTGTAACGTAACGAAGAAGATAAATTTTTGGACTTTTCTTTGAAATAATTAATTTCTGTTGATTCATTCCTCGGAATGAGCCTACTCATACGGAATTCAAAATTCAGATAAAAATTGAAACAGAGTAATTAATTCTTCAACAGTTTTAATTCATATGAAAAATCCCGGGCAAAGTGGGGACGGGTCTGTTAGTAATAAAAAACAACAGCGGCAGTATCCAAAAAGTCAACCGTCAAATCCATGCATTGAATGAATGAAGCTTTAGAAAGTAATCGATGCAAGAAGATTCGGAAAAAGGTGTCTAATATAGTAGAAGTTCCTTGGCTAGACGGCGACAGAAAATTCAATATGCGCATAAAATTGCAATTAATAACCCAACTTTGACGTTTTCTCTGCTCAGCTCCTTAATGAGCATCATCGCCTGCAACAGTGCCCGCTTGACTGAGAAAAGGAAAAATTCTACACGCCAGTGATTAATGAATGAGAAATCCTCTCGAAGAAAAATAATTCTCGGGAAGAAAATTAATTGACTGCGGAATGTAAAATGTAAAATGCATTTTTCATGGTCCTCAAAGCCCTTTATCCCCTCAGCCGGCACTTGCAGCAAATATTTATTGGAGATAAAAACAATCAACTCGAGGTCCTGGCTGTAAAGTGTTGAATCGGGAATTTTCTCTCCGAAACAAAAAAAAAAGTAAAAACGTCAACCAGACAGCAGGGCATAGTCGGGACTCCACTTGTGGTCTTTTTGCTGCTCCTTGTTCCCGAATCATCGTTTATTCGAACTCTGGAATGCGCTTCGGAACGAAATTTGCAGGGTCGTTCGGACGAGTACCATTTATCAAATCGGTTTCGAAAAGAAAAGGGTGTTATGGCAACGAATGCTTTTGCTAGACTTTATCCCGTCAATTTTGTTTGAGTGCACATCGCATCTGGAGAAATTACACCTGTTTGTCCTATAATTTGCCATGGAGTGAATTATACAGAAGTGGGGAGCTCAAAAAAAAAATCAAATCTCTCTTCCCGTTCCAATGAAGCAGCAAATTATTATTAACTTCTCCACAGCCGTTGCAATCTAACGCTTCTCTCAAGGGAGTATAACGGTGAAGTTGTAATGGTTATATGCCTATCAAACAGCAAGGCTTTCTTGACAGGTAGGTGGAAAATTAGTGCCGTGCCCCATGGGTAAGGTAAGCCCACGAAAATTTGACGGAGTCATAAAACTTTTCTTTAGTACGTCATAAAGCTCTGGTCCGAGCAAGCAACTTGATAATTCAAAGAAATTAGGGTAAGGTCGTAATCGGCAGATCCTCATTTCCAAGGAGATAAGAGAGACAAAGGAGGTGTGCTCAGCATGCTCAGTTGAATGGCGAAGAAACCACATCAGCTGCAAGCATAATGGGTCTGATGAATAAAAATGGCAATTGCTTTTACTTTAAGAATTTGGGTTAAAGCAATTACTAGGACCTAAGCAAATGCTTTAAGGTAACGCAACTGCTTGCTTTTGCTTACAGTTATTGCATGAAACAAGCAATTGCTTTGAATAAAACTAATAACAGATTGCAATTGCAGAACAAAATTAAAAACGTGCAAGGAAGTGTAAAAATAAATTTCATAAAAATAAAACCAGAAATAAGCCGAGGGAAAAAACTATCTTCGACCTTTTGGGAGCCACCCAAAGCCCAATTTGTAATAAAATTCCAGGTGAAAAGGAAGAATAACAGAAATTTAAACTGATATGTGCTTATTTTATTTTCTTAAAACTAAGGTTAAATAACTGCTGGCACATCGAGAGATCGAGACTGTTCACATGTTGGTGACCCTTGTTCTGTTTTTGAAGATCCATTTTCACGAGACCGGAAACCTCTACAAATAAAAACAAAAATTCTAAAACAGAGGAAACTGAAAATCCTAAATCTTAGCTGGAGCGTTTAGCTCTAATAGAATATTTGAAATTGGCTCGGATGCAAATTGAGGAAATTGAAAATAGCATATTAATTCTGAACCTGAAACCGGTAAGGCATATGAATGCATTTAGGAACACATATTTTATCTTTTCCATAATATAAATGATACAGAATTTCCGAATTAAATAAACAAATTGAATTACGTCAAATTTGGTTTGGTTTTAGAAACGGTTTTATTTTGTTTGTAATATTTATCCGTTTGTTTCAAATCCTGCAATAAATTTTACAAATACTTCTTGTCTGCATGACAATACAACAATATGATGATAACTATATTTTTGTTCCAAAATGGCGAATCCGACATAGCGACCGAAAGTTTCAATTTCCACGGATTTGCACGAAAATGGGTACTTTTAAGTTTTCGAGGTCGCTGATTTTGAATATTCTATTGAAATTTAGAAAGTCAAAATGGTGTATCCATTATTTATTAATTATTATTGATTATAAATTCTCAACTTGAATGTACAATTTCTGTTTGATTAAATAATCAAATGTGTATGGGTTTTTAGGATAGATCAATACAAATCTGCTACGAACATTTCGAATTTAAAGATGGCGGCCGAAAATCCCACAGCTCTGCGCAGACGTGTATCGTAAGGTTTGGTATCGACTCCAAAAAAATTATTTTCAACGTTTTAGTGCTTTAGTTCATAATTTTGAAGTCGGTTTTTATTTTTCTTTAAAAGATTTTATGTTTCACAGGCCGCCACCACGTGTTTCATTTGTTTTTTGCAACAATGTTTGCGTTAGCCAGCACACACTTTCTTCGGTAAATCTTAAGCAAATACTTTAAGCAAGAAGCATTGACAATTGCTAAAAATAAAAGAAAATCCTTAGGTTTTTATTTATTTAATTTCAAGCAATTGGTGAAGACTATCAGGAAAAGCAATTGCTCCATTTTTATTCATCAGGCTCAATGTTGTCAGTTGTAGATTTCTTGTGTCGCGTGGTAGCGAAACTGCGCAATCTAAAAATTTTACCAATTCCAAAGCATAATCCAACAAGTCAGTGTGGCAGTAGGGGTGACAATAGTGGGTGGGCCGTGGGTTTACCAGGTCAACGGTAAGTACGCCGTTCAGGACAGCGCTTAATGCGCCTCTGAAGGTTCCCAAACGGCTGTGACTAATTGACTGTCATTATTCATCTCAACATTAAAGAATAGATGCCCGGCGGATGGGGGTATTTCTGGCGTGCTCAACAATTTATCCTGAGGGGATGCGAGAAGAAGGATTGCTAGAACCTGATATACTACCCAGAGCAGTGGCGCCATGGTGTGCCGCCGCGTGTCAGAAAGTAAGTGAAAATATGAGCTTGCATTCAGGTGCTCCGAATGAGTTAATGGGTTGAGGCTTTCCCATAAACGGTGCTCACCATAAATATTCGGGTGATGTTCCACCAGGGTATAGTCACTGGTGGCGGAAATTTGAGCGGGGCGAAGCAAATGGTATTTCTTTTATTATTCAGGAGAGGTGCCTTCCAGGTTGTTGGAATGAAATGCATTTGCAAGATCTCGGAAAAATTACGGATTCCTAGATTGGTAGCAAAGCTTTTTTTCCCCATTTAAACCTAGGAAAACACGTTCCCCACATAACTATTGTAGACGGAAAAATATTTGCAATAATGCTCTAGACATGCCACTCTCCGGAAGAAATGGGTTTTTGAAATGACTGCGAGTAAATGTTGAATTTCGATTTACCTGGCTGATCTCATGAGAATAGCCACGTCCGCAGTCTCTGTGGTTATTTCTCTCCCAGTGCAAGTATTACAGAACAGAAACAGAAGGTTGAAATTAAAGGGAAATATTTTTCAGACTCAACCAAACCGAAGTAGGTATTTCATTAATTACCTATTATAAATATTCTCCTTATTTTTTAAAATAAAAAATCATTTTTCCCGAGGTGTGCTTTTTAACCTCTTAGAGCGATGATGGCCAATTAACCCAAGGTAACTTCCCCAAATTCATTTTGACATAAAAAGGAGTCCCAGGATATCATAACAATATCTTCATTCCTTCTGTAAAAAAAACTGATTACAAACAAAAAAATTCATTCTCAAGGTAGAAAGACCCCTTAAAAAAATTATTAAATCCGAAGAAATAGCATTAAAGTGAGCAAGTAAATTCATCCGAATTGAGTCATTTATGTATACATTTCCAAGTAAAACATATGGAAACACACATCTAACATACTATGCTCTCATGTCCGCCTGAACCTCAACATTCCCCTGGATACATAGTAATTCTATGCGCATAAAATAACGTAAATACAGTCAGAGCTCGGAACTTAGAATTCAGGGGTGAGCCCAGTTCTCGTTACGTTTTCCTTTCACAATTTTCCCCCGAGGAAATTATTTTTCTACCCGACCTTACAAAGTGCACCACGGAAAACATTTTTTTATTATTAATTTTGTCCATCTCAGAAGGTCTGACGGGCGGCCTTTGTTCTTGCCTAAGGTCATTAAATGTATGATAAAAATAATATACATAAATGTTAATCCAGAAAATTTGAATTTTTACGTTTAATTGAAAAGAGAGAGAGAAAGATCCCACAAATCAAAATAAAGTTAAGAGGGACAACCCCTCTGGGTAATCTGAATAGTCAACATATCGGTCACGACCCCAAAGTTCAACAGACAGGAAGTTTTTCCATTTTCGCATTCATATCGCTGCCGAAAGCGAAGTGTGTGTGCTTTGCAACCTTTGGAATTGTTTCATTTTCACCAAATTCGCCTGTGGCTGCACCGCATTTCGTTCAGTCATTCAGTTAACATTGCCAATTCAGGCGCTGATGGGGAGCTGTGTTAGAAATGAAAACATGCTTTTCTGCTACGAGTCGTAGCGATTGAAAGGATAAAATTCTGAAGAGACTGCAATCGATAGGTAATCATCTTCAAAATCCTCTAAGAGCGCATTAAAGCTACTATCAAGCTTTTGTCAATCCTTAGCCCCTAACATTATATGGATTAGTGTCACTAGTTGTCCCGCATTAACTTTATGGCTTTCAAAAAATTTAATTCAAGAAGGTGGCTGAAATGCAAACCGTTCTTATCATCTCCTTTCAGCGAAGCAGCTCTTTGCGCAATAGCCAACAAAAAAATTCTATTGACATTCGATAAAAGGACTGTAAAATGCAGTCCTGGTAGCTCCCACCGTGTGCCAATTTATTCCCAGGATATTCTATACCCAGTGTACACAGCGACGGTAATAAGGTGGAGTGTAAGTCGGTATCCTTGCGGAACAGATATTCTCAAGTTAGTGGTATCCTCCTTGGAGTCCTTACCATTTCAAAGAAAAATAGAGGAAAACGAAACGTCTTATGCTCATCTTAGCAAAACAAGTTTTTAATTTCCGAGACCTGCTCTTATGTCGCATAAAAATGGCTTGCACTACATAAAGTAGACAAAACAGACAAAATCATTTGATTTCCACGAAAAAGAGATTAGTCATAATCTAAGATTACCAGTGGCGTCGCTACGTTGGGTGGCATTTTTTAGAAGGCAGCGGCTATTTGCGGCGCTCGTGCACGTGCTGCTTCCAGAATAAAACCTGTCCTGGGCCCTGGCAATAGAAAACAGGGAATTCCGTAAATTCTGTATGAAAAGAAGACAAACTTTTCAACTTTGTGAAAATTCTGCTCAACAAACTTGTTACTGTGATTTTCGGATAGGCGAGAAGCGCTTCCAACTCGCTGCTCTTGGGAAGCGCTTGACATTTTTCCCGCTGGGAATGGACAATCGCGTAGACTGTGGCTGTCCGTGAACTTTTTGAGCACTAATATTAGGACGAGGTTGGTGAAGACGTTAATTATACCGAGTTTAACCGCTGGATTGCGAATGTGCCAGGAAAGTTGAAGTAGCTTTCAAAGATTGCATTCGCTTTATTTTTGGGCTGCGCAGATTTGACTATGTTTCGCAATTCAAAACAACTGTACTTGGGTATAATCTTTCTTCTTTTTGGAAGCGTCGGCTGAATAGCCTAATTATCTCAGGGAGCTATTCCAGGTTTCTACTTCCACACGTAGGTATAAAGTTATTATCCCTCATTGAGTGAGTTTAAAATTAATCAGATTTCTTTCTTGTTAAATGAAGTAATTTTGTGTTGTTCCTTTGATTGGAAATAATAAATAAGACCACGTGCCATGCCTTGTTTTTATAAACGGACTTTTAATATTTTGGAACTTTTTAAAGGGTTTTCTCGTACCAAGTACTCACATCATTTAAGCTGTGACCGACTGTAAATATTTGATGCTTCTGTACATATGGTTTCACTCCTTTAAAGGTGTCACCTGGAGCGGGTCGAACGGGCATTGCACCCTGTTAGCAGCGCTACTAACTATTGCTACGTATATTTTGATATACTTATATATGTATCTTCCGGAATTCCGTTTAAGCCATGCGAAGCAATATTTGGATTCAATCAATTTAAGTACACATTCGAAAGCGCTCTGCCAAAGTGCTTGATTAAATAAATGGGATTCAATAACACCAATAAAACATATGGCCTGCGGCAACTTTTAAAATTCCACACTGCCCTGTGTGGGCGAGGTGCTGGGATTTTTTGCGAAGGCAGTTGGGCAGCTTCACGAACAAATTACATAAATTGCAAACTGATTACGAAATTTTCCCCATAAAAGAAAAATTTTCTGTAATGAGATCAGAGCAACGTGCAGTTTCAGGATCCTGCACTTCACGGGAAATTGCTCATTATTTGCTTTTAAATCTGAATTATAATGATTTTCAGTTTTCATTCAATCTAGGACAGTTCAGCAAAGGAGTGATTAAGGGCACCGTTGGGTGGAATTCAAGTGAGTGATAAATGCCTTTGAGGTTGTAGGTAGAGAGGAATGCGTTTTAATTATTTTATTTTTATTGGGTCAAACCAGCTTTTTTTCGTTTGTATGATTGAAAGGACTACCAAAACATGAGATTTTTTGTAAAGTGATCCTTTGCTTATGTAACTTTGGCTTGAAAAATAGTAAAAGCACAAAATATTTTTTTTATGGAAAAGTGCATCATATGGTGGTTCCCCTTGGTATTAATAGTTTTATATTTCGAACTCTCACCACGCTATAAGTTGTGTATAATGTACACTAATATCGTCGGACAAAATTATAAACAAAGGAAAAATATCTGCTCCACTTGATAGGGGAATTGAATTACGTAGCGCCGATATGAACATCCTGAACGGCAAAATATCGCAGTCTGAAAGCCGTTGTCATAATGAAGTAGGTATAACGTTCATTTTTCGATATGAACACGATACACAACAAATGCAAGTTCTGAAATCTGATTTCCGTTGTTCTTTCTTCTAGCATTTCCCGTAAGATTGAAAAATAATGCAAGAGTTATCTCTGGACAGAGCACAACAGAATTATTGCACCTATTTTCAGTGAATAGGGTCCGTCATGAGGAGGTTAATAAAAAATTTACCAATTGAAACTTTGTTATCTCTACTTTAAGAAAGACTTAAAAAAGATATTTGTTAACTTGCTAAGACTGAAAATGAAAAGGCCGTACTCTCATACATGATATAAAAAAATATTCTCCGGAGCAGAAATCAGTCTCTAAAAATCAATGAAATCTCAAGAAGACGATAGAACGATTACACGGTGTTTGACCCGCCCCCGGCGCACTCGATGCGGAATAATCCGGTCCGATAAATTACTCCCAGATTAAACAATCAAATTAATAGGCTGCCACAGGCTTGATTCTACTGCGGACTGTCACTGCCAGGAGGTGCCCAAAAATATTTGCATCCATGTTCGTTCGATTCCGCACCACGATTTGTGGCATTATGTGTTCGAGTTTTGGGGGAGCGATATTAGCCGAAATCTGGGCACATGGAGCGGGGATCGACCACCGTTTGATGGGGTGGATAATCTCTGGTCACCTAGCTTAGCTGCAAGCTGATGCTGGAGTGCGGCCCCCCAATTACACGACCGACTGCAGCTCACACTGAATGTCCGGGAAACTCAGTTTGGCACCCTCACAAGCAGTTAGCAGCGGGAGATGTCTGCTTAATCCCTATGTTATTCACGTCCCGGTGGTATTTCACGGAGTCTTCTTCTTGGCACTACTTGCTCGCTAGTAACTATGGCATCGACTTCGGAGCCGGGTGCCCGCGTTCCATGCACAGGGCTACAAGGACATTTTGAAACAGCCCCACTATAAGTGCCCGTGAGCAACTTGGTATAAATAGTGTAAAGTAAAAGCACAAGCATAACCCGGGGACGCGACCCGAATCGCTAAAAAAGTGTTTATTCAACCAACTAGCGCCCGGTTGGGTGGCGACTTTAGAAATCGAATTACGGTTAAACGTGATCTCTTGATTTGGTAATAAGAATTCCCATATTCGTCGGTACACGAAGGGTTTGTCACGGAACGAGGTTTACGGCGAGAACGCTCGCCAGCGTGAGTCCATCCCGCGTGCCAAGGCGTCTCCTGCGTAGATCCGAGTAAACAAGGCCAACCTTAACGTGGAACGAGCTTTATGTCTTCAAATATGCGGGGAATTGGGTCTTTCATGTGTCTTTTAATGCCCTCGTGCTGGGCTCCTTGAATAAACCCACGAATGTTTTAATATTGGAAATGGCACTCCCACGCTGGGCAAAAGCAACGGCTTACATGAAGTGGATACCTCACTTCTTATGACGAGGAAAACCTTTTCTTGTAATAACCGCATTTAATTTGGGAATTTGGGAAGGCCCGCAAATTATGAGGGGCGATTTCCATAAAAAGTGACGCCGAGCTGCTCCCGTTAGCCGTTGTGGACACATCTTAAAGAGTGGTACTGCTGGGAAAAGGACATTTACGCCAATTATATTGTTCTGTCTATAAAAGTATAATAAAATCTCCGTATTAATGGAGCCACTTCCTTAGGCCATTTCACTTCGCAGCAGTCGTAAAGCTGCGGATAAATTTATGGTCAACATTTATAGGGATACTCATTCGTTTTGATGCATTCGATATCCTTTGACATTTTCCAATAAACATAAAGAATATGAAATTAAGAAATAATAAACAAGTGACGCATGTCAAGCTTGCAAATCATGAATTTTTCATTTATCGTAATATGAAAATTATTAAAATCCAAAATTACTTATACTAATTAATCTACTATTGTTTATATGCACATAGAAGCATTTCACATAAGCCATGGTTTTGTGTGAAGTGCTGCGACAGTCTTACTAATTCACTAAAATAATAAATGTCTAAACTAGAATATTTTGCTGTTCATTATATTTGCAATTCAGTTATATTTTCATGTTAGGCATAATTCAGGTTTTTGGGATTTTGGAATATGCAGAAATTGTTTACATTGTTATTTTATAGTATTAGTCTACTAGAGGTTTACTAAGGTTTACTAAGAAAAAGTCCGAACAAGCTCGATTTGGGGTTAAAGGGGATTTATTTTGGTTTTTTTAAAATATCTCGTAAAATATAAATTTGTCGAGGAAACTATATTTATGAGACTATTGTAGCCTATAAATTCCTGGACAAAAACAGATTCTTACACTTTTCCTGCTTTTGTATAAAACGTGCGGTATCCTTTTTTTCTCCTTTTTTTTAAGTGCATACTCCTTTCAACACCACCTTGGGAGTGGAGTACTTACTATGATATAAAATATTACATTAAGACAAGTGGGCCCATCCGCAAAATGAGCACCATAATATAATATAATAATAAAAATAATAATATGAATTGGGTATAGTATAAAGAACAACAAACAAAATTTTGTGTACAAAAATTCAATGTGGTGAGTAGAGAGGAGAAATAATAAATCTAACTTGATTGGATTGATTTGGAGGTCGCTGATTTCAAATCTGTTATGAAAATTTGAAAATTCTAAGTGGCGGATTCAGTATGGTGTACCGACTTTATTCAGGTTCCAAACCGACTTAAAAAGTGTCATAAAAAATTAGCGAACTGGCACTAAAACAGACTGAAATAAAAAAATAGAACCGATTCCAAAAAATCTGAAGCTTTAAAATGTTTTAAATAATTTCACTTAAAAATGCTCTGCTACTACTTTCAACATGGAATCCTAAAATTTTGCTAGACTTTTGAAGTCGGTGAATTTCCATTAATTTATATTTTGTGACTCTCGGCGTTTAAAAACGAACGGCGGAGCACTATTGTTCTGCAAGTGTAACACGGAATTCAGCCTGTTCAGACTTTTTCGTGAGATCGACCTATTTTGACTAATTTTACAAGTCATATTCAAACACCATTTCCCAAAAGTTTGAAATTTTCACATTCGATCGATATCGAGGGGGGCGATATGGAACTTGAATTAGTTGCATAATTTTTTTCTCTATTCTCGGCCTGTTGAAAATATGCTTTTCTAGGTTAATGAAAGCGGGTCCATGATGCTGTACAAAACCTCAGATATTATTCAGAATTAAAAAATAAGAACATATCGATGAATTAAACGTCGTATTTTCAAAATGAAGTTTTTGTTCATGAAGAGTCTCCTCATTTTCCCAATATTTGTAACGCATTAAAATATCTGAGTACGCTCTTTTAAAATCCTGCGAGATTTGCCCACAATTTAAATTTTTTTCCAAAGTTAATAGTATTGGGTAAATGTCTAGCAGGGAACAAAAAATATACAAATCATGTTTTGGAATTGGCGCCCCTTCCTGTGATAGTTTGCGCGATTTTACTAATAACACTTTTCGGGTAACAAAATATTGTCAACTTTTCAAAGACTTGTATGATAGATCGAAATTTTTATATTTTGCTACAGTAAAATGTTTCTATTATATATTTTATACACTTTTGATATACTAAACTCTAAAAGGATATCCCCAACTCAAACTAATTGAGACTTTAAAGATATGCTTCAACGTGTTTAAACTTTACAGTGCGCATTGTTGCTGAAATCAAACTTGTAAAATTATTGGGGACTTTTTAGACAGTGCTCTCCTAACTTAGATCTGTACAAATGTCATTGCTCGACTACTTGTTTAGTAATTTTGCAGAAATTCCCTGAACTGTAGTGAAATACGAATAATATTAGGGTGGCTGTTTGTCATCTAATACAGCGTGTAGATTTTAGAGCAATTACAAGTTTGTTGCGAGATAAAGCAACGTCCGATCCCCTGATAAAACAAGTCTGCAACTTTGCCCCTCCTCCTAGAGTATAGTATAGTATTATTCCTCCTCATGTTCGTTGCGAGCCCATTAATTGTGCTGTTGAAGTCCCCCAGCTTAACCCAGCTAAATTACTGTCATTTTGATAGCTTCAGAAATATTCGCATTTACCACTGGAGAAAATCACCCAGCCAAACGTTCCTCGAAACTTGAGCGGCCCCAAACTGGAAAGTACACTTCATTTGATTTACCTAGCTCTGTTTATCTTTAGCGTTTTCAAGCAAAAAAGGGGAATCTGAGAATCTCAGAAATA
This sequence comes from Neoitamus cyanurus, assembly GCA_947538895.1. Lineage (NCBI taxonomy): Eukaryota > Metazoa > Arthropoda > Insecta > Diptera > Asilidae > Neoitamus > Neoitamus cyanurus. Next base: position 39,329,192 of record OX384543.1, read on the forward strand.
TGTGCTACCGAACTTTGTCTGAGTTCCGAAGGAGTTTACCAGAACATTGTTCATGGGGCCGAATTCGTAGCTATATTGAAATTCCCCTCCATATGCAGAATTTTCCGTGAATAATGGAACATTTGACTTCTCAAAATGCACAAGTATCCTTCGGGTTCGCGGTGGGACGCAGCAGAAGTTTGCTGGGCAAAAATCCCCAAAACAACCTGTAAAAGTTTTGCAACAAAATTTTAACGAATGCATTTGGAGCTTGCATTTGGAGTTGCATTTGAAACTTGAGGAGCTCCGGTGAAACTTTTGCGCAAACGATGACGGGGAGAACCGCACACCTCGGTCAAGTCCTTCTCCGTCTCGTTTCCGTCGGGCGACTAACAAAGTTGCGACACACAATGTGTAAAATTGTTTCCACTTATGTAAGCAACTTATGCAAAAATTCCGGAAAAATTACTTATTTCCTTCCAGTCGCTACGCCCGCCCGGGTGTTTGGGAATTAAATATCGCTCAGTACGCGGAGTTTGTTTTGCAACTTCGTACACAGAACGGATCCCATGGGCTGAGTGAGATCGAGGAGTAATTTGCAGTTTTGCAAGTTGACCGCCCTTTTCTGTTTTAATAATTGTTGTTAACCTCTGCAAAAGTTTTGAGAATTTTGTTCGAAAGTTAACCGGGAGAGTGGCTCGCAATTTATTTGACTTGCAGGCACCTGATAAGTTGGGGGCAGTTACCTTCTAATCCCTTAACTGTGAGCTCCTAAAATGTTAAGACAAAGAATATTACAAATAATCCCTCCTACTTAAAAGCGGCGATTTTTGAAATTTCATCCGGGAAAAGTTAATGTTTAACTTCCTCGGCGAAGTGGCTGGCAGTCCCCTCTGATGTTTCCAGGCTTTTGAGATAATGTACTCGTGCAAGTGCAAAAAAAGGCATACTGTTAAGACAATTTTTAAATAATTTTTTTTTATTGTGCAAGCTTTTATTTTATGTAAAGTCTTTGTGTGGTTTCCGATGGGATTCGAACTCGGGACGCCTGGCTTCTAGTCTGGACACACTGCCTCTATTCCATCACACCCTTCACATTTGATACACTTATCATCTGACTCTTTAGGAAGGCAAACAATCTGAATCATGTGGTATTCGAACTCAGAACCTCTAGGACAAAAGGCCACCGCTCTAGTGATTAACCTACAGATAGCCACAGGATTGCCCTCAAGAATTATTAAATCTCTCTCTTGCTTGTGTGGGAAGTTTTTTAAAAGGAAAACAAACAGGTGAATTGTTTAACCTGGAACTTTCACAAATCTCGAAAAATAAGCACTCTACGAGAAAAATGTCCACAATCAAAAGTTAATCATTCCGCGGGGGAAGTACATTAGTGCTAAATTGAGACCCCCTCCCCCAGCTTTCATTTTAAAGTTTTCGCCTTTGAAATATTAAAAGGGACTTTCAATTTAAAATAAAAGGCACATACTCGTAGTTTTTATATTCTATTTAAAATTAATAAAAGGTTTTCTCTTTGTTGTAAAAAATCCTTCACTAAAATTTGATTTTAAAAGGGTGAAACTGTTGTTCTCAAATGCCAATTTGTTCTGGGTATTGGCTCGGGTGGACAGGCGTTATAACGGAAAAAAATTTGGTTTGAGTGAAATTGAAATGTTTGGAACTAACATAAATAACTTTAAGAAATAATTGCAACTAAAATAAATTGGGATCAGATGAGGAGCACACACAATTGGGATGAAAAGTACGAAACTGCGCCTCTGTGTATAGTAAACAAAATGAAAAATGAAAAATAGTTGGGCTGACACAAATTGGTGCTTAAAAGCATGCATGGGCAGTGAAAGTCAATAATTCACTTCTATGTTACATCACATGACACGCTTGCCTACACTTTCACAGGTCCCCAAAAGTAATTATGTTCAGGCAATAACATCCCACTTCGAGGCACAGTCAATATTCCAAAGTATACTCTACCCCGCGGCTAAAATAACTGTTTCGGATTTATTGGCGTTTTTGATAAAATGTGTTACGTATCTGAAGAGTTAATTATGAAGTAAGTAGTTAATGGAATTTCATCAGTGCTCAATTTAGCAACAATTGTTGCAACTGAGAGGAAATAATTAAAACGGTTTTGGCGGTAACGAGCACACATATGTACTTATCACACATCCTGATTTATTGTTGAGGGTTTCATCAGTCCGTACTCGAAGCACTTTAACGAGTTTGTGAAATAACAAAGCTCCTCGCAACAGCGGCTCCGCTAAACTTGTTCCACTAAACGGGAAGAACAAACAGAATATACTTACATATCGCATCATTTGATGAAAAACTTTTATGCTCCAATAAAGCCCGACTAAATGCAGCTGCACACTGGAGGATACATCTTCCTGTCGGCAAACATAAAATGTTGCCATGTACTTCCTGTTGCTCGTGCAATGCATCCATTTTTTAAACGGGTTGATCTCAAGCAGAAGCTCTTCCGCAGACTGTGAGAACATGGTCTGCGTGAAGTCTTTCTGGAGGCAAGAAAATGCAATATCCCTCCTAAAGTTGAGGATATCCGAGTCATATATAAATTACTGTCGCAGAAAATGAAGGGATCCCCGAGCAAATTTATCGTCTAATTTAAATTTACTCAATTGCGCGCGATTTTATCCACCTTTCTAGGAGTAGACTATGCTTCGGATTCTACGCGGTCCCGGAAATGATTTGCATCCGTCTCCTGCTAACGGGAAGAAGCGGGAGGGTAGATAAATCAAAACTCCGACAGTTTGCTTGAGGCTTACCAAGTGCCAGACTGAAGTGTTTTGTGTAAATGTGAAATTTTGGGCGATGTTTCGAAAAACTGAAAGAAAAATAATACCTACGTTCCAACGCGCTTTATTACGATTTATGATGGAGGCCATAATTCACAGCCCCTGATAAATGGATGGCGCGATACCGATGGTGTCAGGGTGATAATGTGAGTTGTAGCGGCAACGACGTCTCACTTCGGGGCTATTAATTGGAGGGAGGTGTGACTGCATTCACGTCAACAGGGTGTGCTTACTAAGTGTCGAAAATGATATTAATTTAACTTAATTAATCTTCGTTTTCCCCCGGGCCGCTCGCTTCCAATGTGTGCTCATAAATGTTCAACCATCAGATTCATATGTATACGTTAGCTGTTATGGGTCTCATCGGCACGTATTCTTGAACTTTTCTTGTTCTTGACGTAGATGATTGATTGCTAGCATTTCATTGTGACACGTATTTTATGTTGAAGCATGCTGCGTTAATTTTAGATGTCGCAAACTTGTACCACAATGAAGTGAATCCTGATTTCAGCAATAAAAAAAATTGTCATGAACAACTGGATGCGCATGACTACAGCGAAATGGCATACATACCTACGTTACAAAGTAGTAATTCTAGGGGAATGTTGTTATAAAGTTTTCAGTTTATTTCAGTCTCCCAGCTGTGGTACTTTTGCGCCACACGAATTTATGAGGGAGAATTTTTTACCTGCAACATTATAACTTCAAAAGCATGCAAAAACTTTATATATGGAAGTAATCAAAATAAGTTAGCGTTTGGACTATTAATGGTTATTTAGTTTCAAAAGAACATCACTATAATTTTTTCAGCTGCTAAGAAAACTCCCCTAGAACTGATTAAACATTTTTGGTAAAACGTTGTGGCGAGTAGGCGGCGGAAGAATTATAAAATTTTTATATGAAAAATTCGCCAATTCGATTTTTGTTTCATGAGGAGGCGAAATAAAATTTGTTATTAGTCGGGAAAATGTGTTGCTCCAGGAAGGTACCTACCTCTCAAATTATATTCAAAATATTGTGAAAACTGTGTTTAAATTTAATTAAAAGGATCATACAATACAAACAAATTATGAATTCCTACGGCCTCTTATAGCCGTAGCATGGAAAAAGGAACAAATATATATATAAAATTTTAAATCAAAAGACAACAACAAAATATTTTTTCTCAGAAAACTCAGCGTAACTTCCCTCGAATTCCTAATCAAATCAGTCAGGGCTACATCTGAACACATTAGTTGAGGAAATCTTCCAGCCTTAACTCGCCAAAGGCTGACACACTTTGGAGCGCCCATCATGGCGCCGATGGGTGTATCAAATGCGGCTCCCCAGAACCTTATAGCCTACATAAAGGGTTTTGACTTGGATCTTATAGGTCGCGTCGCTTACGAAAGATTTTAAGAAATACACCGATCTTGTTTCTTAGAAAATTGTTTTATTGTTTAATGTCTCGACATTTCGGGTCTTAATGTGGACCCTTTATCAAAAGCTGTGGTAATTAGTGCAAACCTCCAATCTTCTCGCGAAATATCGTTCTAATAGTCCTTGGATTGGGATGTGGTAATATGGGCGTTATCCCTCTCGATGAGTAATATAACTATAACTGAAGACACTCCAAATCGTCCTGTAATTCGTCTCGTGTTTGCTTCAGGATTATGGCTGAAGAGGATGATTTATTTGCTACTGGACGTCGGTAGAATCTTCCAATGTTTCAGATTCCAGTGCCATTATCTGCTGTTTGAAGATCGGTCGGGTGAAGAGAAAATTGAAAATCAAGCCAGCACAACTTCCTGTCAACGGACTATTGTTTACGGTTTTTGTTTTTCAAAAATATTACCAACATACATACTTAGCTAAAAATACTTGCGGGTCTGAGACGAATCTAACGATAGCTAATTTGTTAAAATCGAGCCAGCCGTTTTGTCGAAAGGTTACAGAAACGCATAAATCATCTCCTGACATAGTTGGTACAAAGACAGCAAACATACACATTAACATGGGCAACCAAAATAGAAAATCAATCATTAATATTTAATCGCAAACGAGTAAACCGTAGACATTGGCAATTTCTTAATTTGACGTCTGGAGTTTTAAGATTTTCAAGTCTCTCCCTTTCACAATTTTGCATTAATCAGATAAATGTGTATCGGTTCCACCAACGCTTGAGCTAATTGAGTATGGAAGATAAATTGAATTAGGAAAGTTTGTCTTTGCAGCTAGTCCACGTGTAACTTTACTTCCCACGTGGATTAATGAAAATTTTCATGAAAATGTAATTTATTGGCATTTACCTTACCAAATGCCTCCCACAATTTTTCGAAGTTAAGGTAAAATGTAAAAATGTGGGAGTATGAGGAAACACGGTTCAATTATTAAGCATTCCAGCTAACCTTGCCTCCAGTCCCGGCCACCGTACCTGGCCAACAATACATGTACATCGGTTCAGCATCAAAGCAATACCCATACCCTGGGATTGTCACTGTACCCGGTCGCAATCTGGACTCCATTCACAAAGGTCTGAATTTTAACATTAATGATTGTGTTGCGGCAGCCATTAAATCGCACCTTTGCCCATGTATCCGAGGCTGCCCTTCATCCGCTATAAATAATTACCGCAGTAGTCTGCCACGATTGCCCTCGAAGGTATCGTTTACCGCTGCAATTCAACAAACTGTAAAGATCCTTTTTGCGGCGCACTTAAACGAAATGAATTGCCCCGACATTAACTTGGCCATTTGCCCTGCCAAATAATCGTCTTCGCAACTATTGTGTCGCATCATAATGTAACGTCCAACCCCCGGCCGGGTGGAAGCCATTTTTCAGTACGTCACTCCATCCTCCTCCCACAGTTTGAATCATCTTTAAAATTCCACGCTTTATGGTAATTGCGGTCGATTAATTATGCCCCGTGCGAACACAATTCATCCGTTGCTGCTGGGTAGGAGACCCGACCCGGAGTGAAGACTTTACACTTAACGGATGACGGTTTCATCTTTCTGAAAAAGTTATGATGCCCCCGACCGGAGTGATGTTCACGTCGATTATGGCCGGTTATGAGAGTGCTCACAGATCACCATGGCCAGCCCACTCGTTGAGATAATGGCACAGGGGATAGGTAGAGGTCACTTTGAATGTGATGACCGCGACCATCGATGCTATGAACCTTCACGATTTTCGCCTGGACAGTTAAGGACGAAATTGATTTGGATTCAAAAGAGGGTTACTATCCGTCGACGGACATTGGCTTTCGGCACAACCACCCCCGGAATAATGGCTGGTCAGATTTAATTCCTTCCCATGTTTGCCCTCACCTCCATTAGGTACAGCAGTGCATATCTCGACGAATTGACTACCACAAAGGCTGCCCTAGCCGGGATGAGGTGGGCTGCAGAAGATCCTCAGCTCCAGACAAGTTGGTACAAGCTCCTCTTAATGAACTTTTCCTTTATGACTGGTGGCCGCTCCCAGCAAGTCCCTTCAGTATGCCCACATAAGTGCCGAGCATAAAGCATCAACATTAAGTCCCAGCCACACAAAATTCATCCTTTCATACAATTTTCATGCCGGCCTAACTACAAATGACCATGACAGCGCCAGCGAAATTAATGGGGATCATGGTCTTGCTCCAGGGAGACACTCTGTTCGGCCCTGCCGCCACCACTAACAATAGGCTCCCAGGGGCAAACGGGTGGAGTTTTAATCTTTAAAAATTCACATTCACACACATTCTGGATGTTGTCAGACTGCCATGCTGTGCCGTTGATGCCGTTTCGTGTGACGAAAAACTGCCACGCTCGGCCAGGGGATGCATTTGCAGAAAATTAGTTTATGCATTTTTTAAGCAAAGCCGCGGATAATCAGCGGGAATTCATTTGAAAAGAGCTTTTCTCGCGACGAACCTGCACGTTCAGTTTTTTAATTTTTTTTTTAATTTTTTGCAATTTTCCTGTCATGTCCACATTTCCTCCTGAGGCCAGTGTAAGCGGCGAAACAAGCTAGTCCACGCCGCACCTGGGGCGTGCTTACAGAGCTCTTTGAATATTTACCGCCGGTTGCAAAACATCCAATGGCTTCACCCCCATTGTTCCTTTAAGTTCATAAAATGTTGGCCCCATCGGCAACGCTTCGCATCCACTCTGCGGGGCAATTAAAAAAAACACGCTACAACTGCTGATGAACATTGATCGTGATACTCATGAATTTCGGCGGTAAAAGGCAATCTGCCGCAGGTGAGCCGCGGAAAGGACCCCATAAAGCCAACAGCCTGCGAATAAGGAATGCACGTGTCTTTCATGTACCACATCTAGGCCGCTCACGGTAGTTCACCGGGACTCGGCTATTGTAGGCAAATAATTCATTTGGAAATTCAATAACCGACCCCTGCCGTGAACGGCCATGTGTGTTTTTGTTCCCCATAGCCCAAAAACATATTTTTATGACTGCGCATTATGAATTCGATTTTGTTTTGATTTGTTCATATTCGAAAAGGCTCAACGAAATTATCGACGGAGGAGGAGGGAGTATCCCGCAAATTCATGGCCTGGCAAAAATTATATTACGTTTTTGCGAAGCACATTCCCGGAACTCATGAGGATGAAAGGGGGATTCTGGTGAGCACAGACAAAAGTGGGGAGCACTGCGGCAGAATGGTACACCAAATCGAGCGAATCAATAAGAAACGTCTAGGCATCAGTGCAAAGATTGTTTTGTCCAAAGGAATTCCTTCCTCGGGGCTCAATAACTTTACTCTCCTTGTGGTGTTTTTGTTTTTGAAACCGAACGCTCGAATTTATTGAATTAAACAGCGAAAACAATCAATGACGCTTTATGGGTCTGTTTTTTTTCGTTGCTCTTGTGGAATCATTATTCGACCTTTCTTTAAGAACGTCTTCTCCTTTTTTCCATTTTTTAGTTTAAGTACAAAAATTCAACAACGGATGGTTTTTTATAGGTATCAGCATTTCACTTACCTACTTACATACATGCAGCCTCTAAAAAAATTTCCAAAAACAAGCAAAGGTCGATATGTTAAAGCATGCCGGGACGGGATATGCCCGGAAAACCCATTCTTAAGTTCTGTAATTTCGTCTATTTCTATTACTTGGCAATCACCATTCAATAATTTCTATTTATTTTTTTCAGCTTCTGTACGTGTTGTGATATATAGGTAAGTATGTATGTGCTTCTTTTCAGGATCGGAAGAACCTGAACAGCTTTATTTCGCACTCGTTTATTTTTATATTCCTCAATCGATCGAAAGTCAAAGTAAAACGCTCACATAAAATATCGTATATTTTTTTGAGGTCCAGGTTTGAACCAGTCAGGCCATAATATTCGTTAATAATACAGTTTTAACTATTATGCAACAAAAGATGACGGACAAGAGTTCTTCAGCATGACAATTTTCTGATTTCAGGTCCATAAGTATTTGCACAACTAGATTTCCGAGCACATTGAAAAATCTAATCTACTTTCTCCCAGTCCGAAGATACTAGAAGGGATATACCATAGATGCTGGTAGAGCTACAGTGCTTGTGTTGCTGGATTTTTCAAAGACTTTTAACTCGGTTGGCCATGAAATCTTGCTGAGTAAATTAAAGTATCGATTTGGATTTTCTTTTGGAGCCGTTTCTTTGATATCCAATTATATCACCAATAGGTTTCAGAATATTATTGCTGATACTCAGAACGTACTGACCCCTTATTTGACGTTCCACTAGATTCTATTCTTGGGCCACCCTTCTTCTCAATATATATTGACGACTTAAGTGTAATTCACTTGAACTGTGATGCTGATGTGGTTCAAGTATACCTTTCTGCTCCAAAATATGAAATCTGTGATATTAATATAGACTTAGCTAGAATATGTGAGTGGGTCAAGTGCAATAACTTAACGCGAGTGTAAAAATAAAACTGAAAACAGCATGAAAATTCGATCAATTACTGTATGTTAATTGACAGTCGTAAAATAAACTTAAAGAAACTGAGGTAGTGAAAAAGAATCGGGAAAAAAAACTGAAAACGATCTGAAAACATACGTATACAAATAAACTGAAATTTCATTGGAAATTGAGCACTGAATTCAGTCTGAAAACAGGCTGAAATATATAAAAAAAAAATAAAAAAAAGGCTACGGCACAAATGTATGATGACAGTAGTGGGCGGTATAAGGTACAAAGAAAGGAACAAACATGGCGGATTGTGTAAGGAGAATTGTGTCTGTTATCTACTTTAAAGTGACGTAAACCTTAACTACACCACTATCATTAATTTTCAGTTTTTTATTTTCATCCGGGACCGTAGTCATTGTGTTCAGAAAACATCTAGTCACTACTATAATTATGCAATTAACTAATTCTTGCGACTGCCTATATGCGTGCCTGGACTATGCAACGTTCAGTAAACTCCAAAAGGCCTTCAATGTCTGTATCCGATTTATCTACCGTTTAACACGTTTTGACCATATCTCGACTTTTACAAATAGAATTCTTGGTATGACACAAACAATAAGTGAACATCTGAACTTCCGGAAATGTGTTTTCATGTGTACAATTATAATCATTATTATTATTATTATTATTAATTCATTCGCTTTGTATACGAAATTTAAATTAGTCAAGAGTTGGCAAAACCCTTTGCTAAATGTTATATTCTGTGTGCGTTCGATCTCTCCTCATTTCTTCTATGAAAAACAATAAACCAATAAACGACCAACCAGACACAATTATGTTACTCTACATTCATACACTAATATTACACATACATTACATACATAACGTCCGTACACGCTCACATACTTGATCTGCTATATTGCTCAGATTAGATTTGAAAAATTGTTCTCATATGAACGTTCCACGTCTCCACATGACAAGAGCTGCAAATATATTAAAATATTTAGGTGTCCTCTGAAAACCAGCAAAGACCTTTTCCTCATCATTTCCTGCCAACTGCATCTGCTACTCCACAACGCTCCGCACCTTTAGAGAAATTGTCAGCTCCTCTACGTGACAGAAATATGAAATAATGTAGAACTCCAGCTAAGGTTTGCATCGTGATAAAAGTATCTAAAGTAGAAAGATCTCCCGCCCAGTTCTGCTTGACAGAGGAACTTTGCAATCACTGGGGCCAAACGAGGACGTTTTTACCAATAATTCAATAGAAACTTTCCGTCGCAACTCCCACAAATTTCCTACTGTATCTTTTCCATTTTTGTTATATTTTTCTGTCAACGGAAACATTCCTCAACTTATCCTATTTGGATCGGGTACCATCCCACAAGAGTTCCCCAGAGCGATTTTCTGTTGAACTCGAGCACACACCTCTAGAGAAATTAAAGAATTATCGCAAAGATGCATGATTTCCCGACACCGCATGTAATTTCCATTTTATGTCCTCAATCCCAGCTGAGCGTGCCAGAGGTCCACAGGGAGGAGACTTTATTTCAGCATCCGCCGCAGCGGCATCAGCTCCGAATTGAATGTCACAGACGACTTTAACCTAAAAGTAAATTTAATTTCACTGGTGTCTGTTCCGGTCGAAGCGCCTTCGGAGACCTAGAACAGCAGTTGTCCATAAATATAATATTTTTAGGGTGGTGTGCCCTGCATATGTTTACAAAGTTCAATGTTACTCGAATTGCCATGTTCAATCTATTTGCGTTACGTGAGCGGAATTCGTCTGGCGCGGATGCGTCGACGACGGTGAGCTTCTTCATTCGACGCTTTTCCAACTGGAAAAGAAAAGGGGCAAAGCTTGTTCCGGCTGCAATAAATCTCAAGAAGATGCGCCAGTTCTCATTGCACACAGCTGATAGTGTTGTTGAGGGCAGGCAGCGCCGACATAATTTCTATGGGAAATAAATTCTTTGCAGAATTTACGATGTGCAATCTCAAGGACTTCACCGAATAGTTTTGCTGTGAGATTTTGAAGCGTGACGAACATATCAAGAAATTTTTGGAAATATTGGCTCATTGCAGCCAACGCGGGTATTCGCTCCTACTCGTCAAGCATGGAAATGACTTTGCGTTAAATGAGAAATCCTGTTTGGGAATGGACGGAATACTGTTATATTGCGATTCCTGGCACGATTCGAAACTAGCATGACGTTGGATTAACAGTCACCCAATGAGTCGTGGACAATGGAATGAAGTACTCTGCTCGAGAATTCGAGCTGCCGTATTGAACTATTCAAAATATGTATTCCTCATTCTCAGCAATTTCCATTAGCCCCAACAAGCTCTGCCGGAGATTCCTTGTACACTTTTCGGAAGAAAAATTTATAGTACGGAGGAAATGCAAATAAATGCAAGCTTTTATAGATCCCTTAAGAGCATTTCAATGTTCTGTACAGTTCTATGAAGATTCAAACCAAATTGTGGCTTTTATGGGTAAGTGTTGAACGAGATTTAATTCAACCGATTATCCTGATGAAAACGCCTTTTGCTGAGAAATGTGTCAGTGGTAATGCCACCTACTGTCAACGTTATGTAACGAGCTTTAACAAATAAGGGGACAGTGAAAATTGCAATGAAAAATTGAATGGTGCCGTGCAATTTTAATAGTTTTGCAAAATGTGCTTTTTTCAAACCAAAGACACAAAAAAGTCCAAACCTAGACAAAATTCCCACAAAGCTAAAAATTTCTACAGACCTTAAATACATCATTACAAATGAAATGTCAAAAACCTCCACTGACCCCACTTGCGCTAAAAAAAAAAGGTCTAAAGTCAGCGACATCGGATTTTCGGATGTTTCTCATAAACGGGGAGTGTTATCGTAAAAATACTTCCCACAAAAGTTGTAGATTTTGAAATTGTCTATAAAAACGATTCATATACTTTTTACCTACGGATCACCATTCATGAGATATCACGATTTCAAACATCGGAAATACTAATAAACACTCATATGCCCCCGTGGTCAACCGTGACAGTTATGACAAAAGTCGTAAGCAAACTTGTAGTATTCGAAGCGCCCTCTTCACTGGTATCATCACTTTTGTCGTATCTGCAAAACTAGCTGAAAGACAATGTGTGCAGCTGTTGCCCCTCCCCTCGGCCACCCGTGACAGTGTGATAAGAAAAGCAACACTCTCTGATTATAGACCAATCAGCTTGCTATATTTCCTATCTATCTGTTCGAGAAGCTGTTGTATTGGCAAATTCAAGAATATTTATCATTGGGTCAGTTGCTTACCGAATGGCAATCAGATTCCGGCCACGACATAATTGTACGAGCAGTCTCCTGTAGGTAACAAGTGATATTCGCAATGACACTTGACAAGAAAGATGTTACCATCCTAACACTTCTGGACTTTTAAAAAGCGTTCGACACTGTTAACCATTCCATACTTCTCAGCAAACTGGCCTCCCGCTTTGGCTTCTCGAACGCCACAAACTGGTTGGTACAAGATTTTTTTGCAACATATCACAAAAGGTAACCCTGGGTAAAGGCAATAACTCAGGCCTGCTACAATTATCCACGGGTGTCCCTCAAGGGTCTATACTTGGACCTCTACTGTTCAGTATGTGTACAAACGACCTCCCTGAGGTTTTACAGCATGTAAGTTGTTGTCATATTTATTCGGATATTGTTCATATTTACATAAGCTGTCCCAAGCCAAGGACCTCAGCCAAGACTGCGTTTTCCGCATTATTAGTGACTTAAAATATATATTACAGTGTATTGCCTTGTGTAGAACACTGATGTTAACGTAGCAAACGTATAGTTGCGTCATTATTACTTAATAGGTAAGCGCTCTTATTTTGTGCTGGCCTTTCGTTTGTGAAATTCCCTTCCTTGAATTAATTATTTTGAAACAAATATAAAAACTTAGATAACTCGAAAAACATGAGACTTTTTCTGAGACTATATTGTGCTCATTCGATAGCTAATAAGCTGCCCTATCACCGCTTTTTACGACGCATCTTGTATATTGGTGGGCATGTTTAAGGTTTTACTAAAGTTTTTTAAATGGAGTTATTTTTAACCAACTTTTCTTTCTGCTTCTGCCAAAAATCCATTCCATTACCTTTTAATCTTCTTTGATATGTAAAAGTCTGATAATAATCGATCGGAGGTACAATGCAAATGTTTCAATTGAAAAAAACAAATGATAAAATTGTTTAACGCAAAGAACTAAGCCATTGAGAAAGAGAACTGAATACAAATTTATTTTGATAGAGACATTCCTAAGAACTGCAAATTCGAAGTAAGTATTTCAAAGCTGAGAAAATTAATGAACGTGAAACAATAAGAACGGAACGCTGGACTTCGCGAATTTGCATTACTGGATGAATTGTTTCGAGATTATCCTTGCTAGCAGCAAAGAAATGGTCGTTGCAACTTTTCTCATCGAAATAATATTTGATCGAATGTAAAGAACATCTTCCGATTCGTCGTTTCGACTTCAGTAATAAGGCCAGAGATTTCAAAGTTAGACAACTCAATCCATTCAATCGGATATTTAACAAAGCATGAAAAACAAGACAAGATTTGCAGCTCGGATGGCTTTAATAAATTTACAGTCAGCTCGAAGAAATTAGTTTATACGAGTACCAAGAACGCTGAAGCTATAAAGATTTCTGGGAGCATTAAGGAGCTGCTTAAATTTAAATCAATTTCGATCCCTGCCGGCTTGTCAATAAACCCGAGGAGACGAAGGAAAGTTCAAAGAGGGATCTGAAAAATGGTCGCATTAAGGGACCAGATGCTTTCCAGTGCTTCAATTCATAAAGCACCGCCGGTGGCAGCGTCCACCTGGAAATATCTAACCCAGAAAGGTATCCCCTCCGTGGTCGCATTACGGCAGGTGACATAATCGTTTAACTTTTGGCAAAATTTCATCTTATCGAGAGAGACATTTATTACTCAGGTATTTGACCGACCTGACTATTACACCGTAAGAAATTGCATTTTGTTCGGCTAAGGAGTGCCATTATGTAGCCGGGAATTGGAAATCGGAGGATATGAGAGCATTTCGGCCTTCGGGTCTTCTCTAGAGTAGAGCGGTCATTTGATCCGGAGAGTCATAAAAAATTTACGGTTGCAAAGAAATTGTCTCTGGATTTACTCATGCCATAGTGGCTAACTTCTAAAGGAGAAAGTGTCTGGGTGCTGACCCAGAAGGAGGGCCTGGTTTTTTTTTCATAATTGATGCACTTTCCAGGCAAGGGATGACCTTCTCCAGAAAAATTTTTGTAAATGCTTTTAAAATGGGAACAAAGGTGAAGAACGGCTGAAAGACTTTAATAATTTATAAGATTTATTCATTGCCCTAAAAGGACTTTCCATAAAAGTACGAAAGGTTCCCTCTCCTTCATACTTAGCATCACTCCAAATACAAAAGTCGACGGGAAATTATGCGACCTTGCACCGCTGACAGGCACCTTCCATTACTGTGATGCAATCAAGCAACCTCTTAACCGTTTCGTCCATTTCACGGCTTTTATCTTGCAGGCAGATGCGACGACAGGTGCGGGTATGATAGAACCACTGCACACAGCCAAGACACTCAAGACACCACTCTAAGCCAATTTGCATAACACAATTTCATATTTCTTTGGGGCAAAAAAAATTTTTTTTTTTATGAATTTATCTTTGACAAATATGTCAAGGTGAAGAAGGTGCTGAGCCAACCCACGTGTCCCCAAAGAACCGGAGGTTATTTTAAATTCATAAATTTATTCCTCTAATTCGTGTAGCCGTGGACATCCATTACTTTCCCGTTTCGGTGTGGCATCCTTAGAGGCCTCTGATTCGAAATTAAATTTTCGCGCAGAGATCTTCAAATTATGCCACGATACCAAGCCAGCCAGCGGATAGGACTGCTTCGTTGGTCGGATGAATGCCAATTTGTCCAACGAAGGAAAATTGTCGCGACCAGCCTGACCGTAGGCAATTTTCCCCTTGCTCTGAATATATTTAAATGCGAAAACAGGTTTAATGTTGACACCTCCAAATCCCCGAGGCATTCTCATCACATCCAGGTGAAATCAGGTGTGGGGTTGGCACATTTCCCCTGATTTATTAAATATTCATAATTCGCCTAGGCATGCAAATGTGCCTCTGTTACAATTTGCTTGAAGGTCTTGAGGTGCATACCAACTGTACAGAAGGAAGCTTAAGTCAATCACTACCACCATATTCGGGTAATTTAAGGTAAAATAGAACACCCGGTGGATCCTCCAGCTGATGCGGAGCTCCGTGATTCATGTAATCTGTAAACATTATTCAATTTCTCGGCGGAGACGGATCTAAATTACTCGGAGAAATTAAATGGTGATTGCCAGGTAGTTAGCGCTAACAACAGCTACTTTACCCGTGTTACGAGCTACCGTAGAAATTGGATGAATTTACCACGTACGAGTATTAACTAAGATCCATTTCTCTCTCATGCAGTTTGTTGGGGTTGATTTCGGGTGAGATTCATAGATGTGTCACTTCAGTGATAATTCGTTATGAGAAGATATGAGGCGAATTTCTCAAGTAAAGCAGGATTTTAGGATACAATGAAATAAGGCAGAGGTAGGTTGGTAGAAACTATCGACTGTGCTTCTCAAATTCGGTTTCAGAGCTAGTGGCGTTACAATAGAGTAGTTGGACTGGCAAAAAGCCAGGAACCAAAAGATTCAGGGCTCCCGCAGCAGCTATAGGCTAGTCAATTTTAGGAAGAGTAATTCAGACCAAGTACGAATAAGATGTCTTGCATTAAATTTAATTTTCTGATATTGAGTGATGGTATTAACATTCACGTAGCAAAAGATGTTACACCTAAATGTTTGAGGTCTTTTATAATTGTCGAAATAAAAATAGCTATGAGGACTTACTCGATACTTTTGTGCCGACATAAACCATATATGTGCTTTGGATGTGTCTGGTGTTGCTCCTGTTCCTGTTTTTGCTTTCCAACTCCTATAGGAAGAAAAAATGAATTATACTATTTAATACACATATAGAGGTCCTCTGAATTTATTTGGAACAATTGTAGAAAATGTCCGTCCGTCCGTCTGTCCGTCTTTTACACAATAGCTTTAAGCATATGAATGGGAAGATCCCAGAGATTTTGTGTTACAATCCGCCCCCTTCCTTCCGCCGAATATGCAATTATTGACCAACCCCGGCAATATGGGTATCGATGAAAATGTGTAAATAGAATTTAAAACAAATATTATGGACACCCCCACCAACGCTTTTTGCACCTTCAACCATCCAATTATGAAAATATCAAACGACCCCTTTAATATGGGTATCGATGAAAAGGTCTCAGTGATTGGAAATTAAAAAAATATATTGAACACTTCTATTCCCCCTCTCGCCTCCTTCAGCCCTCCGATTACGAAAGTATCAAACGACCCTGGCAACATGGATATTAATAACCCGTTTGCAGCATTATAATGAGCCCGAAAGTATGGTGTGCCCCACCCCAGATTTTTTTTTGTTATTTTTCTTTGAGGTGAATGAGTTGTTGGCGTGATGCACGATACGATGGTTTCGAGGGGGCTGAAATATCTTAAAAGAAAACTTTACTCGGAAACTGGGAAAGCGAGCCCGTGAAATTGAAGGTATACTTTCGCACGGCTGTGCAACCACAAAAAAATATGCAAAGGCATCCCACAGTTTGATGAACTACTTGTCAGAAAGCAGCGCACTGCAATCCTTCCACTATGGCTCGGTCCCTCTAAACTCTAAACCGAAAGTATAGTTCAAGTTGTACATTCACCGCGTAATGGAGCACAGCGACCTCTGACTAGGCCAGGTAACCGCTGCGAGTCTATTGCATGGTGTCGTTGTACTCCCCCACACATCGATTAGTGAATACGTGCCGGATCGGCCC
Organism: Neoitamus cyanurus; assembly: GCA_947538895.1. Taxonomy (NCBI): domain Eukaryota; kingdom Metazoa; phylum Arthropoda; class Insecta; order Diptera; family Asilidae; genus Neoitamus; species Neoitamus cyanurus. The sequence continues at coordinate 39,345,835 of OX384543.1, forward strand.
TTGAAGCCTGAATATTAAAGTCCTCGAGTGGATCATTTCATTTCAAGCCGTAACTCGGCTCTTGTTCCTGTTGACTGGAATTTGTCTTTAACTCTGCAGCCACCAGCGTTTCCCCGGGGGTTTGTTCGCACGTCTTAAAGGAGCCACACTTGTACCGTTTATGCCTACTATGTCCCTACATATCGACGACCTGCTAAGGTGTTTACGTGTCGTGCATGTTAGGCACGCATACCCTAGCCCCAAAGCTGAAGGCCCTAAACGAACTCAGACAATGTCCCCAAATCGATTTTCCCCTCACGTATGAAGAAATATGATTTCTCTTGAGATTTCGAAACCACTGTCAGATCGTAGGGCACACTCTCCAGCACTTGAAAATTCCTTTTTAATTTTTTACCCATGCCCAGCAAGACGAACCTTCTGTGTCAGTCTGGGTTTGCGGTTGACCTCATAGAGGTGGAGGAAATACCCTATCGATTTCAGCCCACCAAGGCAGGGCAACCACCTCAAATTAATTGCATGAACTGGGAACGGTCGCTGTTGCTGGCCTAATCGTAAATTCTGGGCAAACAGGAGAATATTGCTCGGCAGACGTCTAGGGTTCCCCGCTGTCCAGGTTGAATCAGTCACTCAATGGCTATTGATTTCTACTCAGATCTTGAACCGAGACACCTCAGACGAAGGAGATGGGTACCTTCTGCTTGGGCTATGAATATATTCAGAAAACTTCGACTGCGGTGCCATAAAATCCTAAACAATCGACTACGTCCGCATAAAAGGCGACATAAACCAAAATTTATTCTATGATTCACGGGAATCGCCTGCTGGAAGGGCTAGAACTTTTTGAAACTTTTGGAAAATGAATTCAACTTTTATGTGGTTTTGAGGATTGAACCAAGTACCTACACCTTCGAAGAAACCCTTCTACCACGTGCATAAGATCTTCTTACTGTTGCTAGTTAATGGTCGGAAAAGAGGACTACGGCAAGGATTACACAGTGATATTTTTTGGTTGCTTAATAGAAAATCGAAACATAAAACGAATATAAATAACTAGCTTTTAAACGCGACTTCGTAAAATTCATTTACGTAAGAACATTTGGACGCCATATTGAAGTTCAAAATGGCAAAGCAGATTTTAAATCAGCGTCTCCAAAAACCCCTATACATTCAATTAGTAATTACATGGAAGTCCGTTCAAGTTGAGAGTTTTCAGTCGCCATATAGGATCCGCCATCTTGAATTTCCATTTATCCATGGCAGATTTAAGTGATCAGCGACCATCAAAACCCCTGTATGTATATGTATTCGTTAACACGGAAACCCGTTCATTGCCCGTGCTTTCTCTTGTCATTTTGCATATATAATACAAAGATCGGCACCATCCGCGGGCAGCGGTTAAGACACTTCGTGAAAATAGTACTGCGGCCATTTAGCTAAGGTCTTAAGCTGCATAACGGTATAAAGATATTGCATATATCACTTATAGTTTGCCAGAAACAGCCTTATTATTTGTGTTATATCAAAATACTATTTTTCCCCATACAAAAATGGATAAACCCTTTACCCCCTTAGAGGTTGAATTTCGAGAAATGCTGAAATATGCTACCTATTATTTGTGTTGCAGACTAGGGCTGTTGAAAAAATTCGAAGCAGCAAAAAAATTCCAATTATAATTCGATGTTCAAAGCTTCGCCAATTCGGAGCTTCGAAAATTTAGAACTTTGAAACTTCAAGTAACATGAAGCCTTAAAATTAGCGAATATTAAAATGCCGCAAAGGTTTTCATTTTTCTGTATACCCGAAGTATCTTACACAGTACTCACAGTCATACGGCGTAAGCGCAACCTTGTGTTTTAGAATTCGTGCATACACGTATGTTACGGTGAGATGAGGGAGTGAACGTAAACATAAGTCCAAGTAAGCACGAGCAGAAAATATAATATCAGGCAAACTCCCGTCCTGTGCTCGAAAAATTATTTGAATAATGCTTGGTGTCTTCCCACGGTCGTGAGTGAACGTATCCTCATGAAAAGTGCTTGCGAAAACATCCCGTATTATCCCTGCATACTCTACTGACTAATATACAAATTTATGACTTGATTATGATTATTTGCCTACACACCAAAAAGAACACAACTTCCATGCATTTTAGCGCCGTAGAACTATCAAAGATTTTTGAAGCTAGAATAATTCGAAGCTTCGAACATTTCTGCGAAGCGGCTTCGAATGCTTCGAAAATCAACAGCTCTGTTGCAGACTCTACACCATATCTAAATAGTGAAACATGTTGGGTGATAATTTCCAAGTACATTCTTTAAGCGGCCATATCTAATTTAGTGTACGAACCAGTTTGAAAAGTGCATTGGTAAAAAGAATTTGCGCATTGGTAAATGTTGCTTTTGGACCATTTGGTATTGGGAAATTCGGCTGGGGTAAAATAGCTTGAGAAAAATTCATTGGAAAAAGTGTCCCCTATTCGCTTTTCATTCTCTTTGCTTGCTTAGCTTATGTGCACCTAAAAATATTGGAATCTTATGTACATTATCGTCAAGATAAATTTATTACTATAACTACAAAAAATTAAAAACAAAATGCTTTAATAATTTAATTTACTTTTTTATATCGAAACTTTTGTTGGAGCAATGTAACACTGAAAAAAAAGCGAACCCTTATAATTTCGCCATGTCCGTCTGTCCGCATATCACAACCACCTTTCCATCTATTCCAATGAAATTTTACAGGCAGGTGTCTTATCTGAACCGCGATTTAATTATTTAAGGGATCGTCTCAGTGTGAAATTTTCGAAAAATCGAGTTTTGCATTATCGGATAGTATACACTGTAATAACCATTCTCTCAAATTTTCAAATCATAATTCAAATTATTACGGCCGCTACAGCGTTTCTTGTAGAAAGGGAACCAAGGGAACTGTTGAGAATCCCCAGCATCAGTATTGCCCTTCGGAAGGAGATTCGTGGTGCGAATGGCACAAAGCTGAGGCCAATGGATTTCAGGAAAAATATTCTCATCCACCAGCGCTCGATGACGATGTCCAAGGGGTTTTGAAGCCAATCTACGAAGATTTGACCACCGACGATTTGTTAGAGAGATGTACGGGCGCTTCAATCTTTAAACGCGTTTTTCTCAGAATGGTGTTTTTCAAAACGGTGTCCACTCTCAAAGGAAGAGTTTTGAAGATATCTAGTTCCAATTTGGAGAGAACATTTTTAACGTCATTCTTTATCGCGCTCTGGAAGCTTTTTTTTTTTTTGAAATCTTCCTACTTTTTTTTACGAAAAACTGTCGAAAAAAAGGGCCAAATTCGATACTCTTTGTTCAAACCGCCGCCATTTTGTCAAATTAAAAAAAAAACGTTCCATAGCGCCATAGCGACTTCCCTACAGATTAATAATCTTTTTGAAATTTTTGTTTCGGATCAAAATTGCGGCCGCAATCGTGGAAACCGTAAAGGACCTTTTTTTTTACGTGTCATTTCAACAATTTATTCAACTATTATACACCCAATAAATAAACATAAAAAAATCATTTTGTATTCCTCAAGAATGTATTTATTTATAAAAAAAAAAAACCGGACCGATTAGTTTAATTTAATTAGAAAAAAAAAATCGCGAAAATCAGTGATTTTTCGGAGGGTCACACTGAGACCTTAATGGAACTACAAAAAAACCACCGCACCCCGTTTAGTTGCAAGCTCTAATTTAAGTGGCATCAATTGAAGCGAAAGGGAATGTCTCCATTGTTCCATATCACACTAGCCATTTCGTCGTGCCAAACAATTGAGCATAACAGCTGAATGTGAGGTTATGAACTAGTTTCCAAATCCAGTTTTACCAAATGTATACAACATGGATTAACCCTAACCAAATGTCGTTTCTAGCAATTTTAAACGTTTGGCAAGGTCATATGTGAAAGATAGAAGATCCCACAAAAACATACGACGAGTCTATCAACTATGGGCCTCCCTTAGATTAGATGGGTAAGGAGGAGTTTTATGAAAAAGGCGAAATAGATTAAAAGGAAAGAACTCATACCGGCGCGGCGGGCGGCTTATTGCTTTCTATAATCTAATTAATCTACCGAACAGCTGGGTCAGTTCCCAGGTGAATTGTCTCGTTATGGCAACTCCATCAACCACTCGAATTGCAGGAATGGAAGGAGACAGATCCGACTTGGACGTTGAACCTACTTACAGTGTCGTAATAGCGCTTCACACCAGGTTGTCACCTCGTCGCAGGTATACTAGGATGGCCTAGATTACTTTTGCCGGCAATCTGTAAGGAGTGGGGATGGCTAACACCCACTTAGCAGCAGCTAAAAAACCTCTCTATTTCTATGTAACTGAGTGGATTCTTCCTTTCGATTCGAAAAGGTCCCTCCAACCCACATTATACGTACGCAGCACATGTGCCGAACCCTCAACCCTAAACTTAGCGCACAGGCCTCGATGTGTGGTGAATTGCAAATCTATTTCGATCCGGTTCCCCAGCATGGCCCAGGGCTATAAGAAGCGCAATCAAGGCGGAGGTTAAGGAAGCGCCCCTCAAAGGGATGGCCAGCGAATATTTTTTATGTCATATTTATGCTCCGGGTAAATGGGCCCTTTCAGGGGACTCTCAATAGCGAATGTGCTGATCCGAGAGAGTTAAGCACTCGTCCTGAATGAAAATCTTCCAGGCAGAGCCCTCCGGCAGCAAACTGTTCCTCATTTAGCCGACGAGTCAAGGGCACTTCATTTAATTCACCTTTACGGCATGCTTATATGTTTTTTTTTTTTTTTTTTTTTTTAATTTATGTAGAAGCACCGCCCGACTTTCCGCAACACCTCTTCGAGCAGCTGCAGTGCGGTCTCTGAGTGCGCTAGGAGGGAAAGGATGCATGAAAAGGGGTAAGCGTGCGTTAAAAGTGCATTTCTGGAAAAATCACATAATGCCTCGTTGTGGCGCATCTTTGAGGTGCTCCAGCGAAAATTGTTATTTCGCATTTAACAAGCGGGACAACCTGCGAGACGCTGTTGGCCAGGAGCCCTTTGCGTTAAGTAATCTCCTAAACTGAAGTTTGGCTGAAAGGGGCGGACTAATGAAGGTTAAGTGCGCCATAATGGATTCGCGGCGAAGGCTTTTTGGAAGAATTACCCACGAGTTCTGCGATAACAAGGCTCGAAATATGTGTTACGTAATATTGCACGCCAAGGTGCGCTTTCATAAAAGACAAGAAAACCGGTACAGCACACATTAAGGGCGTAGGGCTCTAGGCATCACATTAAAGGGAAGGGCCTTAAACTGATTACTCATGACTATAAAAGCTGCAGTTTCCTTTACGCGAAGTGCTTTTGTCATTCGTAGCGAATATGAATTATGATCATGAATGCCCTTCTTACCTTTATGGTGTATGCGAGTGAGTCATTTTCCCCTCTAAAAAAATTCGAAGGAGTCGAAATTTATATGTATCTCATTCGTTGCCCCAACAATTCCTGTAATTCGCGGGGAAAACGCTTTTTCAAGAAAGCAAATCATGCAAACCATCTTTTAATTCAGTAGAGTGTTACATATACATACATATGAAAATCGCGCGGTGAATAGAGCGGATAAGCAGTTAGATTCCTCGATAGGGGCTACATATGATGCCCCAATTTCACTCCCTTCATAATTTACGCCTGCACTGAGCATACAACTACGAAAACGAAAGTTACCAACACATACCGAAATCATTCGTCATATTGTATAATAGGTAAACCGACCGAATCTTTTTATCGGGAACAGTGGAGAGATTTTGTATAGGGAGAGTTGTAGCAAGTTTTATATGGAACATTAAAAGAACACGAGGTTTGAAGGGTTTAGCTAGGGGAGACCTCACCATCCCCCCTGGGGTTACTCCCTTACAGGAGCAACCTGTTTGTGGTCGTAACAAATACAGAATGGCTACCAGGATTTGCAAATAATATTCAAAGATTTTTAAAAGAAATTTGGCAGAGAAAGCAGGGCATCAACCCCTCATGAACTGGAGGCACGCTCTTCTAAAAGCTGCAGGAGGGTACTCACGTTTAACCAAGTTAAGGCAGGCCCCCATAGAATCCTGCAATGACAAAGGCAGCGTCGCGAGCTTGAGAGCTTAAAGCATTTTGAGTCCGGTTTCCCTCTCACGCCGGAATGCCGCAATGAAATAAATCTCTCTCTCTCTAAAATTTAGAGGAACCTTCTGTATTTCGTTGCGGCAATCCAGCGTGAGAGAAAGAGCCGGACTCAAAATGCTTTAAGCTCTCAAGCTCGCGACGCTTCGTTTGTCGTTGCCGGATTCTTTCGGGGCCTGCCTTTCGTTTGTCGTTGCCGGATTCTATGGGGGCCTGTCTTTAGGCAAAGCATTCCACAGACGTACCACCCTAAGAGGAGTTACTCATCGCGAGGGAGGAATGGATGGGAACCGATAAGTGCGTACACCGAGCGGGACTGGCAAAATGGAACATAGAGCGTAGAGGTATACTGACTCCCCCTGGGTGAGAATCCGGAATAGTAACATCAGGCACCTAACATTCAGCCAGCACCTAAGAAACTCTCTAGCAAGGAAGGAAACGTGGTCCCTGCGGGTCAATGCGTAGACATACCTAATAATCGAGTTGAGCCCCACCTTGAGACGCTGCATTAAAAAATAGTTAAGCGCGGAACTCAGTAGCAGGCTTAATTTACGAACATGGGAAAAATTCCGAGGGATGTATTATTCTAGGGCTGATATTAAAATGAAAAATAAAATATTTGTGCATAAAGTCATTTTTTTAATAAATTTCCACCATTGTGAAGAAGATTTATTTTGCTCTATTTCTCATAGTTTTTTAGATATTTGGGTTCTGAAAAAGGGCGTCAAATCAAGTGAGCAGTTATGTAACAAATGCCCGAATTTATTGCACTCAGCTTTGAAATTGTGAGCGCTTTCTGAAAAACTTTTCAGCATTACTGTCGCAAGCAGTTTTCTAATTAAACTTCCTGAAAGTTCGCTCCGAGCAAAGACTGCGGTTTCCACGGTATTCTTACCGAATTTGGTTTCCGCCTTCAATTAAGCTTTAGGCCTCTTTCAGCAATGTGGTGGTTGTGTTGGCTTTGGTTAACTCGAAATAGCGCCCGTCGCTAATATTTAAAATTCCAGAAATCTGAAAAACTCCTCAAACTGTGCCATTGCGAAATTTGGCAATTTATTAAAAGATTTTGAGACGTGATTAATTTCTAAAATTTCTAACTTTGAAAGTTCTTCAATTGGGGTGAGTCTAGGGTAACTTGTGTATTTGCTGAAAGGAGCTTCCTAGCAAAATGAGAACGGAGACAATTTTGGAAGTCTATTGGTTGCGTTGCGGAGTAGAAACAGTCTTCCTCATGATTTGTAAAATTGCTAGAATTTATGAGAACAAATGAATTTTATTTTAGAGAAATGTGGCACCTTGGAATCTCCAACAAGTTGTACTTTTACATTATATCCTCAAACCACTGCGAATAAATTCCATACACCAGATGCCTCTATTCACAGATTGGTGAATGTTTCGGCGACAGCCTATAAAACTGACAGCTAACGGGAGCAAAGGTGATTCAAACGCGACTGGTCCATGCTCATTCAGTCTTCTGTCAAATTGAGGCGAGTTTGGTCTTTTGTGTGCGACTGGTCGGGGGATGTTTCGAGCCGTTCCCATCACAGAAATTAACTCCAAGGGCGACAACTTCCGATTTCCACTATTTCCAAACGGGTGCCCGTCGACTTTTTAACTGCAGTTAACCGGGTCCGCGGTTCCCGGCGATACTTTCAGTGCGGGTCGAAGTTGAATAGAATAAGTGTCGAGAAGTGGTAGCCCCTGTCCGTGTTGTGTTTGTGTGGCAAGTGCGTGCCTAGTTTTTGCCGAGTGCTCTTGTGCTCAGCCGCTGGCCTGAGTGGCCCGATCGCGGATATACCATTGTTCTGTGAGCTGTGCACCTTTGGATTATTTATAAACAGCCCCCGCTGAACTGTGTGCAGCCCCTCATCTTCCGCCAGGTAAAGTTTTATTTATCATTTTCGGCCCGGACAGGTTGACATTTGACAATTGAGTTCTTTGCGCCCACACGTTCGCCCTCCAGCCGCCGGGTTGCCAGATACCTTGAATCCGGCGCTCCGAGCTCCGTGTTTGTATCCTGCATTATTGAGCACTTCTTTTATCGTTTCCTTCCCGCTGAAATTACCCGGCTCGTACGTTTTCAATTGGGAAAAGTCATTTTCTTGAGTAATGTAGGTGCTCCGCTAACAGGCCTGAAGGTGCGTGGTCAGTGCACGTCGCACGAGCTGCCGGGCTTCAATGTCAAGGTCGTGCAGTTCCAAGTTGTGAAAGATTACCTCTCAGATTCATAGTTTTTTGCTTCGCTTAATTAGGGAGCTCGCGCACACTTCCTCCGGGAAAATAAATTTTGCACCCTCGCGGGACGACTTGGCTAGATTAGAGCAGAATCTGAAACAGGGAGGCGCTAATGCTTGCGATTCTTGAAACCTTTATCCGCCCCTAAAGTATATTTCTAGGTAGATAAGCTCCCCCATCTAATTGCATTTCTTCGGCATTATTTCACGAATTCAATTAAGGGCGCTGGAACAATGCTCTTGCTCCATACTCCTGCTCGTTTGTTCTCATTAAAGGCAAGAGAAGGGAATTCTTTTCTGTGGTCAAATAGCTTCGAACGTTCTCTCATTCCGCTGCAATCATTCCCTGCATTCTTTTCTTATCTTATCGTGATGCCGTGCAGATGTTGCGCTTCTTGGAATGTAAAAAAACGAAGAATCGACTTAAATTATTATCAGAGCTTTAATCTTTAAATCTCATTTCGCCGTTCGTTGTTTGCAGCAGTCGTGTAAGTGTAGGAGTTACTTCATTTAAGTAATAAACAGACCACAGCAGATTTGAGCTTATTGACAGAAATATGTACATGCCAACTTCAAAGGCCCGGGCCTTGACAACCCCGCAGGGCATTGATAAGCAAAACCACCTTCTATCAGGAGCTTATTACCCAAATCAGTCGTGTCTTGTACCACAAAGGATCTGAAGGTAGAAAGACCCATCTCCTCGGGGAATCATTTTCGTCTAATCTAAATATAAATACGATTTCCAAGGCTAAATATTTGGGGATGATGTTAGCTTTAGCGTATGCGGTGCAATCATATTCAACTACGTATTATAACTTGCTCGACAGTTTTCCTACTTTTATGTATAGAGGAGTCGCGGTAACATGTACTAATTAGCCGTCAACTGTAGTTAGTAATTATTAATGTTAAAAATAAAAGTTTTATTAATTTTATGCTCTTAGACAATAAATTTGGTGTAAGCGACTCAACTTATTGATCAAATGAAGAGAATTTTTGGAATAACATGAGTAAGTCCTTCCCCCTTTGAATACGGAATTGCAAATATGAATCTGTAGAGAGAGAATCTGCTCTTCTTGCGGGCGAAGGTGAAAATTCCCCTACTGAAAAAAGGCATCGCCAAGCGGTACAGAAACTTTACTCACGAGGATTGGGGGAAGGTCATCTGGTCCGATGAGACGATAACCGTGTAATCCTTAGAAACCGTTGCTGCTTGCTGATGCTAAGGCGCAACAGCCAGCAATGCACAAAAGTTCGAGTGCGCAATGTTATTCGTATGGGTTCATGCGTTGTGGTGTACCAAGCATGCGTCGATGTGCCGTAGGCTACCGGAAGACCGAATTCTGCTTGCACAATTTAAGCCTTGATTTTAAGTATTTATGAATTAGTTCTCATCGTCCTCTCACCATCAACAAAATAGGCAGAATCCATAAATTAAAATTCTTCGGAGTTCCGAATTCAGTTTAGAGCTCTCGTAATTTTCCCGCTCTTCCTAGAATTAGATCTGCCGACTGCATCCGTCCATAAAGATAACATTTCGCGTCTGAATTTCTGTACGTTTGTTGGCTGGTGAAGGCATCAGAAAATGTTGGCCAACTTCCGATGTAAGAAGCGTCTGAATATGAACGTCTGCATGTACAGCTACAGGGTTCTGCTGGAAGATCCATAGAGCAAATTTTTTTGATTCTAGTTATTGGTTCCGACTGCAAGTTCTTTATAGCTTTATGTTATTTGCTTGTGCCTATAACACATTTACTACATTTTATTCAGACAGTTTTGCTTTTATTATTCAAATGTCGCGACTTCTGAGAAAGGAGTTAATTTATTTCGTCACAAAGGATTTCTTTAGACAGCTTTAAATTCAGAGCCGAATTCTTTTTACCGTAAAAGGTGGTTGATCCCTTCCAACTTGTTAGCTCCCTCCTAGCAAAAAATAAATCTTATCCACACTTCAAAGCAAGCCCTGATTTTTTGCGAATTGTTCTGGATTTCTTGTTGAGTCCGTAGAGAATTAAAAGTTTCTTAAAGACCTAATTAGCAACCCCAAATGGTTCGAATTGCCTTCACGAGCTTGATTAAGGCCGACTAAATAAACAAAAAAGAAAAGAACTGCCCCGCCGCGCCGCCAAATAATTTTCCGTCCAATTATGCCCGGGAAGCCGATGGTGCCACCGCAGCACCAGCTGTTGAGATGAATTCATTATTTTGCCGATTCCGTCCCTGGTGAGCGATGAATATTTCATTCGAACGGAGAAAGAGCTGGAAACTAATTTTATAATGTAAATCGCCATTAAGGATCGCGGAAATCTCGCCGTCTACCCGCTGGATGAAAAAATTAGCCAATCCGAATCCGAGCGGCGGTAGACAAGGGACAAGCACTTAATGAACGCTCCAGTAAACCTACTTTGCTCGGAAGGAATAAGCGCAGCAATTGTCGGAGCCGAGAAAAAGTTCAAGAATTCTGGATTATGCGGCATAAGCCGAACGAGGTCTCTCCTCAGGCGCCTACTTGTGCTCCACTCCGCGAAATTGCAAGGAAAGTTTCCAGACGGGAAAAATTTGCAGAATCCGGGCAGGACCGTGGACCACAGTACTTTTTCTTCGCACAATTAACAATGCTGCGATTTGTGGGCACCAGGCGGCGGCGGAGTGTCAGCCGGCCTGTTATTGAATTTTAATAGAGGCGCTGTTCCCGGAAGCGGGTACTCCTAGAGGCGATAAATTTTCCCACAACCTTATTTCCCTATTGCGAAAAAAGTCATCAAAATTATGCACTGCGCCGGGTTCGGTGGACGAGTTATGAGCGCGTTTTTTTTTTTTACACGAACTAGTTTCCGATGTTCCACAACCATCAGCGGTTGAGGTGCCACGATGAGAAGGTGCCCGCCCGGCCGGTTTTCTTGGGCTGCCGCGGCAAATTTCGACGAATCTGAAACAACTTGCCTTTAGCCGAGCAGAGAAATTAATTTGTAGTGAAGGGCTGTCCAAGTAATCACCAGGCAGCGCCTTACATGTGCTCATGTAATTATTTCGCACTTGAATTATCTCGGGTATCCCCTTGGGCTGCGGCAGGATCACCTCAAAAACGATGAGGGTGGAAGTTTCCACTTTGAAAGTTGAATCCTCGTCTCCTTGGAGCTTTTCATTTGCCGGGTGTCGGGTGTAGTGTAGGAGCGTAATCTGGTCTGCTTTGTGCAACACGATCAGCATCACTCATTAACCACCTTTGCGTGCACGTGGGGGCCTCGTAATGAGACGTAATTATTTCCCCTCAGATTTAATAATTTCAATATTTCTATCTATATATCACGGCATGAAAGCACGCCGTCTTTGAATTGCGGAGATAGTTTAAATATCTCTCAAAGGCCATTTCTCAGGGCAACTCGTGTTCTAAGGAATTTTCCCCTTGTTCGCACATATCGTGCGGATTGCGCAATTCATTAAGCTATCTACCGTAAACTGAAGAGGACAACTTTTCCTGCAAGTTTTCAAGAAGTAAACGGTCTAAAGGCGATTATCATTATCTTTAAATTTCTAAAAGGTTTGATGCATATTATTTGGAAAAATGCAATAAAATATAAAAAGAGACTCCATATGGCTGCAATTAATTAATTACTATCAGTTACAAAATTACGGTCCTATTATATGGGAAACAATTAGTTTTGGGTATTTTACCTTAATTACGAAAAATTCCAGATAAGTAGGTACCTAACATCGCAGGAAATTGAGCAAACAAAATACCAGAATACAAAAATCCAGGTCATTTTATATATTTTATGTAATGGGATGTCGAATGGGTCCTGTCTGCTTTACCTGCAATATTAAAGTTCAAATAAAATTCTGGCAAAATTGGTACCTTCCTACTTAAACTATTAAAATGACCTGATTTTTTGTAGTCGGGTTTTTTGTTTATTTTTTAATAATATTATACATATATTTTTTTTACAATTCTTAGTTCCAGAGCAGATTAGAGTAGGTAAGTAATGTCACGACATCTTTCAAACAGGCAGGTCGTTTGATGATAGTATTGTCTACGTCCAGAAATTTTCTTTTTTGTCCTATGGTGGTGACGTCACATAGGTTATTCTATTCCGCTCGGTAAAACCTTTCATTTGATACCCATATCAATGGGAGTTATGAAGACAAAAAAAAATTCTGCTGACGGCGGCCATATTTATTTTTCTCAAAATTATATACCCGATTGCACTCCCACGATTAAGGCAAATCTAACGACACCTCATTTATGAAAATTCATCAAAGTATTTAGACTACAGGATGCGCCACATACCCACATACCATACATACATACACCCGAAAAACATAACCCTCCTTCTGGGGCAGTCCTGTAAAAATTAACTGTGTAACGCATTTTACCAATGCGCTTGTTTAAACATGTTTTGACCAGTGGTCGTATTAAAATATTAAATGTTGTAATTTTTTCCACATTTCGTAGGGGTCCAAACCCCCAATACTCCTCATTGCGTACCCTCCTATTCTCTACTATTAGTGGAATATTATAGTTTATAAAAGTAAATGCGATTTGACCAGAAATTGACGCGTAAACATTTTTTTTGGTCGAATTCGGCTTCAGTGCATCAAAATACGTAGGTAGAGTGTCACTCAAAAGACAGAGGCTATTATTTGAATGGAGAGCGAGCTCGGCATTTAAGTATATGTAAAAATTGGGAATGAGCTTTTCTCAGTTATAAGAGCTGGAACATTTAGTTTTTGTTGGGCTGTGTAATTTCCCTTTTCTAATTTGCCTAAAAAGTAGTTCAGTTTTCCGCAACCTTGTCCGCAATCAAGAGGAAAGGGTTTTATTTTAATTAATGAGAGTGTTGAGTCTTATTACATGACTATGCAAGTATGTATATTTTCATCAAAGAGTAGTCAACATTGATTTTGCTCTATAGAGTCGTAAAGTCCCTGGTACATCCCTCCATGAGTCCCAATTTTCTCTCCAAGTTGAAAGCAATCTCCTTTCGAATCCCAGTTATGACTGCAATATTCTGAAATTTTAGTAACCTCCCGGTTTGCAGACCCATCAAAGTGCATCGCCTCGTATCGTATCGTTCCTTCTACACAAAACGTCCGAGTGCGCTCAATTCCAGTTGGCACACCGTGTTCTGTTCATATTTCAGCAAGCTCAAGTTACTGTTGTGTTGAAACAGCATCACTCGAACACCAGGCTGCCGAGCGGACCATTATCGCCGCCCTGTGTAGAAGTAATGCAATAGGCCAATTAAGTCATCGCGAGGCCGCGCGTAATTAGTCCCTCTGGCCGATATATTCCAATCGCGCACTCGCCAAATTGAAACATTTTTTCCGCCCCGATGTGCTCCCCCGCGACTATAACGGCTGCCCGCAATTATTCATTATCATCGCATATGCACCGCAGGCGTGATAATTAGCAAAGCGACAAACTTGCTCTGCGGGGTTGAAGCGGACGCTGCCCGCATGATGATGTGCACACTGTAGCGCCTCAAAGTCCCTCGCCTGTTGTGGAGTGGGGGAGGTGTGCAGAACAGGGGTGTCCGAATAATTAGACAAGAGAGACCCGCTCCCCGCAATCATCGTCTTTTTCATCTTGACTTGTCCTCCCCATATGTATGGTATGACATCATAAGCGAGTCACACATCAGCGAGCGGCGAGGGTGACTTTGGAGGGAGCACCCAGCCACTGCCATGTTAGCGTAATGTCAACATTCTCGTTAGTCGATATGTCTCGGGGCTATTTCTGGCTGCCGGTCTCATAAAGTTTTATTGAAGTGCTGAAAAGTGAAAATGAATCGAACGAGGGTGGGCACCCCGTCGACTATACCACCCGGCCACCCACTGGTCGGAGCTCACTTGAAATCTCCAAGAGTATTCTGCTCTATTATTTTTGTGGAAATATCCCGTTTTATTGCAGTTATAACCCTTTACTGCCCCACATTTCCGGAATGCATAAACGCTTTATGGCCGCTTACCTGAGTTTTCACTTAGTTAGGGTGCAGAGCAGGTGCCAGGCATTACTGATAAGGTGGGAAATTTACCGATCGAGACGCGGTGCCCACACGTTTTTACTGATTGTAAAATTCTAGGTTTCGGAAAATAGCGGATCGTAACTCAGCTGCTGATTTGCTTCTCGACGGACTTGGCGATAAGCTGGAAAATCAAGCGTAGTGCTGTCAACAGGTGCTCATTACGCAACGAGCGAAACCGAATATTCACGCTTTTGGGCACGTAAAAGAGCGTGGATGGTTGGTTACATTTTAATCAATTTTTGAGGCACATTTGATACTGTCTCAGTCAGATGCGTTTAACCGCGTAATGTTTTGCTGGGTAGGACCATTACGTACCTAATTTGCATTGGGTAAAAAAAACTGACGCTGCAAAAAGCAATTTTTTGAGGTATGACGGTATTAAGTAAGCCAAAGAGGTGTGTCACTACCTAACAATTAGTCGGAAGTGCCTTCACTTTGTAATTGCACAATAATTTCAGACTTTACTTGCGGTAAAGAACTACATAATTCTCCAGTTGATGTTATCTAATCATCAAAGTTGGAAAAAATTAATTTCGTACGCTAGAAGGGTTGTGTTTGTGTGTAGAAACTCCGTGATGTAATCCTTTTAATTATTATTATAGCTCTGGAGTGGAACTGTGCATCCCATTTCAAGTTTAGTCGAAACGAGTTTAATTGCTGAATTACATGTAAAAGTCCTATAGGAATCATGTTCATGTACATTAAATTACTTTAAGTTGGTTGGCTTAATTCCAAACAAGATATGTGTGTACATAATTCCACCCCTGTTTATAACATATCTCCTAACTAGTCTAACTGAGAGTGTAGGGCACAAGCAGAAAAAATATTGTATCGTTTGTATACATTGAGTGATTTGAAAAATATTGGACGGTTATTTCCTTTTGAAATGCCCTCGTAGGAGGTATTGCGTAGATATGTAAAATAATATTTTTTCCATTCGTTGTTGCCACGCTGCCATAAGCAACTGATGCCGTTGCTAACGTAGAGAATTTTTAATAAGTTTTTTCGCTCTCCCTCGCACCCGCTCATCAAACAAATCTAGAAATGGCGAGAATTATAAAATTTATTTGTATTACCCGCAGTTCAATCTGCCATTCCAGGGAAAATTTCATGAAATAATTCAGGAGATATTCCACTCATTCCATAGAAATTTTAACTCGACTTCAGTCAGATTTTAGTTAGAGATATGTATAGGGACGAATGTATATCAGACACCTGCACACAGAAGCGGACTTAGGGATGGAAAACCAGGAAAATCGACAAGGCGGCCACGCGCTATGAGGGGCTCCGTATTTAAACATTAGGTAAACCTCCCGAGGCCCCGTGCGTAAACATAGATTTAACCTGTTACTCATGTTGGAGGCAATGAAATTTTTCCTTTTTTTTTTTTTTTATCGAGCTGCAGGAAAACCATTCATTTTGCATTCTGTAAAAACCCCTCCCTAGCGTGTAGCGGGAAGCGCTGTGCAATCCTATTGTCACAACCCTATTTTTTACTGGGGAGCACTACAAAGGCTTACGCTGACTATGCATGCATACGCACAGGTATTATTCTAGATTTACATAACTTTACAGGACAATTTCTGACAATGTAACCGCTCTAACATTTTATGGGATTTGGGGTTAAATAGTACCAACAAAAATATGACACAGCGTTCCAGTAGTAAATAAAATAAAAAAATAAATGAACTTAAGCTCCAACAATTAAACACGTTTGGCTAAATGATCATCCAGAACTCGTTCAACATCCCAATAAAGATTATCACACCCTTTTCCTTTAATGCCCTGTTGAGCGAACTGAATATTTTACGTTGTGAAAGCAGTGGCAACGACAAGTTCCAGGCGAAACTTTTGCTCCCTTAATCCCCCCCGGGATTAAGATGGGAACGTAAGTCTGGACAAAACACTTCTCTGAATTTAACGACATCAGCACTCTGGTGCGTACAGTGATGCCTCGAGGATAAGAGGGTGTTACAGAAGGTGGGGGCTCGAGCCGAGGTTGCGACAAAATGCCAACACAATTATTTTCAAAGGCATCTACAAAAAAGACTTTTCCTCTCGGTGGAAAACTTTTTCATTTGTCTTTCGTAAACAATAACTTTTCAAAATTTCAAATAAACAGTGACGCACCCGAAGTTCTGCGCTTTAATTGAAATCGACTCTGCTCCGTTAAAATTTTCATCGGAGCACTCCGGGCCGATAGCAATCTAAAAGTCGCTTGAAGGGCAAATTGTCGCTAGTGCACTTTGAGGAAATTGTGTTAAGCTTTACGGCTCAGTTGTTCCGCCGCACCACGCCTGTCGAACAGAGTCGTCCATTTGAGTTTATCGATTTGCCTTTGGCTCAGGTGTAACCCAATTTGGGGGCCTTTTGTTCGGCGTGTTTTCAGGTTTTACCTTCCGTAAAAATGCTAATTTGCGATTAGAACAATTCCTAGCGATGTTGCGACAACCAGTCAACAGGAATTTAACAGTCTTCCGAATACGACTTTGCTATCATCGCCTTCCACTTAATGCCAAGTGGAATTCGAAGTTTTATTTGCTCCAACCCCATTTATCGCCTCAATAAAATCCCCCCATGCTCGCTGCAAAGATGCTGAGATGCTCCCACAAATTCCCGATGAATGATTGTCTGCCGTCTTATGTGCTCAGTGCGCCGCATTCCAGTGTGGTGCAATTCTCCCGACGGAGTCGTCTCAGCAGTCGGTTCCGTTGTCGTCTCAAGACCCAAGCAAATTTAGCAACGTCTCCCCGGAGTGATGCAACTGAGCACTTATTTGCTACACATTGATGCCGGCAGGAACACTTTCTAAAATCATCTTTGACCTTAAAAGTCAGTAGGGACGGCAATTCGATCCGCTAGCAGCCAGTGGAGTTACAATGAAACCGGAGAACGAGTTTCTTCGGTTGCATCAACAACTCCGTGGAAGGCAGCTCAGCTAGGGTCAAAGCACTGAAGGAAGTCATCTAGATAGTTTTTATGGTGGTGACAAACTGGTCCAAGTGCTGAATAATCGTGTAAACTTTGACTAAGTGATAAGTTCATTAGCACAGCTGGGCGACTGTTTAGAAATCGATTAGGAGACTTCTTAGAGCGGCCGGGACACCCGTGCGCCCCGTGCGTCGTGGATGTGTGCGATTTTTTACGTCGTCGCGGACAGTAGCTTGCTGATATTGCTGCGGGCATTGGCCGTTGCAAACGCAGCGATTTGCACTTTGGCACCGATGCAGTTCGCACAAGTACACGAGATAAGATAAGCAATTTCGGCCCAACAGCACGAGCAGATTGGCGAGGCGAGGACAATTGCATGCATACTTCGCAAGACATTGAATTTTTCTCATTAGCTGAAATACACGCCATCACGCGAACTGCCTGCTTTCGGCAAGCACGCCACCACCCACTCGACAGATATTTTCGTGCATTTTTTTTTGTTGAGAAACCGCAAGCCAGCTACCCGCAATCAAAGCCAAATTGTAATTTCCCGAATTCGTTTCGGCGAGATTGATGCGATGACATGGTCCAGAGGAGCACAGGGTCAAGTCGTTTTCTTGAAAGCACATAGCATGAGGTCTGTCTCCTCATTTCGCTTGGTCCACTTCATACTTTTTGAAGTGCTTTTCATGTGCGTACTTATGGGCAAGAAATGGAAAGGCCTAATGGACCGATTATTGCCTCCGGTTCTCCGAAATATGTTTGCAACATTTTGCACCGTAGAAAGAAAGACCACTTGCCGTTAGCTCATTCGCGTGGATTAAATACGCGTAGACTTGTCTAGCTGGCTATTTTGCGCGAATGAACGTGTTTGCTTCTTAATTAATGCAAAAACATTGCAGTAGGTTCCGGTTCTTCAGTGACCTTGAATCTTCTAATCTTGTCGACTGTTTAATAATTTCAGCGGATAATGATTAGGTAAGGTGGGCCCATTATAGTGTCTTGTTTTCAATGAATGCGTTTTTGGTTTTTTTTCTCAGAGTTGCTATGGAATTTTTATCTTCTATTAATTCATTAGCAGTCATATAACACCATCCGATAGTTAATACTTAAATTTATAATCCTCAAAAAAGATGAAAACGAAAAAAAAAAGAAAAATCGAATGAATGCCGTTAGTCAACAAGTAAACACTTTTTTAATGCAACCCTAACATACAATCTATTGAGGAAAAAAAACTATTATAGTTTTTGGACATGGCGGATACTGGTTCAGAAGAGTCAGTTCCGTAGTATTAATTATATACATATATACAATAGTATAATAGATAATATCCATGCTGTCGGGGTTCAATTACCCTTTGTCCTAACTTGCGATCCTCATTAGGATATTATTTTATAGCCCTTTGTCCTTTACAATTTACATGACTTATTGATAAAGATCGGCCCGAGCAGACCTTTATGAATCCTATGCGAGGACGTGTTTTTTTTATTATCCTTTGCTCTTGAAGATCCCCCCTGCACCTGGTACCAGTGTTGTTAAGTCCATTTGGAGCTTTTTCCCATCACAGATGGTAGATTTTCCCTTTTTTCCCTATTTTGTGGTCAAAATTTCCCACGATTTTTCCCATCAGTTAAATTGAATTATAGTCTTCATTTTACTTTGTTATAATATGTAGTTTAGTTCAACAAATCTCATACAATGTAATAAACTATAATATAATACTAAATAAGGAACTCTTCATAATATTAAAATAACAGGGTTATAGACGACCCAGATTGTCTCTGGTGCTACGCTTCGGGGGAACGCCACTGTAACGGTTCAAAAAATTTGTTTTTTGTTTGCATTTTTTGATAGTATACATATTCATATTATAAATATTTAAAAAACATGACGACAAGGTTCGTGAGTTAAGCCTTTTCACACACATATGGTTTCGGTCTAAACGGTGTGTTTTAAATACAAAAAAAAAATCTTGGAACGACTTTTATCGACCTTGTCCCAGTGAAAAAATTGGATTCTTGAAATTTCGGTAATCAGTGGCTATCGTTGTGCGTAGCCGATTTTTACAATGTTGATAAGGTCCGAAAAACGGATAAATTTTAACCCGCCGCCTTTTTGTGAGAAAAAGACGGCTTCGTACAACGATTGCTACATTCATATTAATAAATAAATTTTCTTTTATATTGATGATTCAATGAATAGAGGTATTTTTTTTACCGTTTAATCCAGGCCCATAACTTTGTACATTTTAAACATTTTTCAATCAAAATTGCTATTGAACAAGTTGAATATATACTTAATAATATATTCTTTATCAGATATTTAAATATTTAGTTATAGCTGTAACAAAAATTACGAAACATTGACAATTTTTTGACCCGTCACAGTGGTGTTCCCCCTTAATAACGTAGCCCTAGAACATTATTCAGACCTTCTTATGTGAGGAAGCATCAAAAAGTTTAATTCAGTGGCAGTATTTGATTTCAAGAGCTCGTGCATATGCATACTTTAAGGCCGAAACAGAATGTTTCCGATCATTTCTGTTCCAATGCACACTGTAAGTAAAAGTTGTTATGAATTTAACTTGTTATTTTCAATCCGATTCGTTGCGTACATTCTGAGAAATTATGTATATGGCTACCAGATAAGCTAAATTGTCAGTCTTCGAGGACTCTTTATGACGGAACGAATCGACAGCATGCTGTCCCTGACTTTAAAACTAGATAAATTTTTCTATAGATTTTTTCCCACGAGTTCTTCTACAGCACGAAATTATTCCCTTTTTCCCATATTCGACTTTTTAGATGTAAAAATTCCCACGAAATGGGAAATTTCCCACGATTTAACATCACTGCCTGGTACTCGTACAATGAGAGTGGTATACCTAAAGAGCCAGCGCACATGGCGCTTTTCTTAGAGGCGTCACAACACCACGCAATTGTTAGTTCAGTGAATTATTATTACTAGATCTGTCATATAGAATTTCCACATTTTGATAGCAGATTCGACATCAGCGACCACCGAAAGCCCCCAAGTATTCAATTACATCACACTCACTCGACATTTGAAAATTTCCGTCGCCATATTGGATCAGCCATTTTGAATATATACTCACTGTTGTATACTAGAACCTCCCGAGAAATATATATATATTATATCAGCGAAAGACTAATCAAAATTGGTCCAGTGGTTTTTGAGAAAATCGCGTACAAACAAACAACGATTTGTACACAGAACCTCCTTTTTTTTAAGCCCGTAAAAAAACAAACGCCTTCCCAGAATTAATATCTCTGAAGAGACCTGCTCCTTTTCATAAGTAAGCATTGACTGTTTGGCGGAAATTACTCATAGACTCTATGGACGTCTCTAAAGATCGCCGGGCCGATTAGAGCGTCCTGTCTTCACGATCATGTGAGCAGTCATGGTCTTCCATCCAGCGCTGCACACTCATTGTGTCCGGCTAAATGGCGTCCATCCCATCGCACCTAGCCATTAGCGAAAGCACCTGGCGCTAATTTATGTGCTGTTAGTTGTTCTAAATTAATGAGAAGTTGCAGTGGCACGCAATCAGCATTATTCCTGGCCAACCTAGTTGCATAATGAGATGTCGTTCGCAGCGCTTACCAAATTGCCACTGGATTCAGCTAGCCGGGTCGGGTCGTGCATCCGTTTCCTCAATTTGCAGAACTCTCTATACAATCAATGGGCGATGGCAATGATTCACTTGCTCGTACTCCATGAAGCGTACGCCCCGTTCCCCGCGGTCTGACCTTTTCCAGGAGTTCATCCATAATGCAGAGCTCGTCTTACAACTTAATTTAAATACCAAAGAGTGTCCGGTGCTCCCCGGCCGGCAAGGCGGAGCCCCAGCAGACGTTCATGTCTTGTCTGCATTGAAAGACAACTGCTGATTGTGCTCTGAATGTGCAAATCGAGTGCGTGCTAATTAGCGTCTTCTATTTCTTTACAGGAATCCGTTTACTAAGTCAAGCGGTCAGCGAACATGGGACCAAAGAAGGTACGTATACTTGCTGGGTTTTATGTCGCCTACGTGGCTCGAAATAATTTTTATTGTATGGTAATTGCGGCCATTTCATGGTGTCAGCTGACCTGATTGGAATCTTTATTGCACCCTTGAACCCACGGCATAGGAGAATATTTCTTGAATTGCCCCATTATTCTAGGAAAACACACGAGACCAGTTAAGACTATAATCGCAACCTTGAATCACGGCACAAGAAAGAACAATGACTTGTAGTTTTCGTTGTTCTAAAAAAAGGTGGGAGTATATTTTTCAACGAACGAGGGGATTTGGAAGTGGTTACCGAAACATCCTAAATGCCCATTTTTAAAGCCTGGCACATCATCGGCTGGATTTTACAGTCATACGATTTTTTGTTTGCTTAGGTGAAATCGACCACCTTCTGGTATCATTTTGTCATACGTTAACTGATACACCCTGTATATAAGTTTTATTTCCACCAGAAAATGATCAAAGAATTCATTAAGCCATGCACATCCCAATTCCCATTAATGGCTTAGACACGAGACGACCTGTTCAAAAATAAAACTTTAGAAGTCAGAAGATTTATCTGTCGCAAAAGTTTTATCTATTTATCCGTTACTGTACTAAAATCACTAGTATGCTAAATATTAAGTTTTTTCATTTCGAAATAGCTTTTAAAAGTACTTACTGGCGTAATTGACTCACAAACATCCGTTACTATTTATTTCCATTGCAATTACCTTATTGTTTACTTTGGCATCAATTATATGAGGTTTCGTTCTTGCCTCTTCTTTAGTTGAACAGGAGACGTGATTTTGGTAAGACACCACACAGATGTTCTTTAAGCAGACAAATTTCTCATCCGCTGTAGACTCCGACTCATTGATGACTTTTATTGTCCTCTGCTTAATTATCCGACCGCTTGTACTAATTTGTCTTTGAGCACATGGTGGCTGTATGCCCATTTCCATGCTATCAATGAGCATTCCGAAGATTTATATTTTTTTTTGCGACAAAGTAAAGTCGCAAAGTTCACTTTTTACTTTATTTGATCTAGAATTAGCCTGAGAATGACGATAATGGTGCAGAACCGCTATGCTGTTATTCGCCACAGGGCTAACGTGATCATGAATCAGCTCCGATTGGCGCAAGCTCAAAAGTAATTGCCTTATTACGCGCCGTTTCAAAAGGAATATCGTCTTCTGCCAGTAATCATTTTTGTATAGTTTCATTAAAGGGTTCACAAATTAATTTCTCACGTAGAGTGTCCATTAGAAATGTTTCGAAATTGAATATGTTCGTGATACGATGTTGGTATAAATCTGCTTATATACCAGGAAATCAACGCTTACATTTGCATTTTTGAGTTACGGACACTTATTTTCAAGTAATACCGCACCATTCATAAAAAATTGTCTACATAATTCACAAACCACTCACAATTAAATATTATCAGGTTAACAATGACCCAAACTTTGGCATCTACTTGCTAGGAAAAAAGCGCATGTCTTTAAACATAAACCAGAGTAGCACTTTTGTTTTCTCTCACAAAGCAAACCTCAGGGTTAGGAAAGAGTTTAACTGTCCCAGGTCATGACGGCTTTTGTATAATATTTCATTGAGTCACGTCGCAAGAAAGAGCAATGACTTTGAGTACGCGAGATTAGTTGTCTAATCGACCGGTAAACAAAAAACCAAAACAAGTTACAGTCGCGCATTTTTTGCCGGAATTTAAGCAGCTTTAAAGTTGAAAAAGTTGAAAAAAAACTAACATGAATGCCAGGAGATTTACGGTCTGCATGCATATGTTCTGTCCCATTGTAATTCGTGGAATAATTCACCGCGGCACAATGTAGGACCGCAGGCTCACCAGCCTCAATTTGTATATGTTACGACTACACTCTTATCAATGCAAGGAAAAATATTCAGCTATCACCCGCTGCAAAACGCCGACGGCCGCTATTTTCAATTTCAGTCTGATTGGCCCATTCTAGGTCCACTTGCATTTGGCAGCCGGGGTTTTCCCTTTTCCCAGGATTAATTTAAAATTACAGCTGGCGGCGAGCGTTGATGCTCGGCAGCGCTTACATTATCCGCTTGCATTTTAATGCGAATTTATAAAGTCATGCCGAAACGACGATGCCTGAAAATGCTTTATTGGAAAATGCACAGGCATCAATCCGCTGGATCGTACTGTAGCTTAAAAATTCATTCCCGCGGGCTCGATAAGGACAACCATTTGGAAAAGTTGCCGAAAATAGGGCAATCGCTGTCACGGCAAATTCGCTGCTCTCGCATATTTCCAATTTTTGTTTTTATGCATTTCCTTTATCCTGCCCATACCAAGGCAGTGCGGATTCAATCGATTAGAAAAAAAAACCCACCGAACCACCCACACCATCCATTGACTACACAGCCGTGAGGCGCAAAATATTTTTCTAGTCCATATAGACTGGGAAAAAGGTCAACGGTTGTCGGTGTAGCTTTCGTATTCACTTGCAGAATGGCATCTTCCCGGAGGTTGTCACACAAGCAAGTACTTGAGATTTTCTCAGAAACAAAGCGCAGTGACGGTGTCAGGAAGTGTAAATGAGAACAAGTGGTTCGATTTGAACTTTGTGAAGCTTGACACCTGCCCATGATACAGCAGGTTGACGGGACTCAGTCGGAACGCAAATAGACATCCAGAATCCGACGAACTAAAAAATCCTGCTCACCAGACTGAGGTTACGAATATACCTTCGTTTGCGTTTTATCGATCTCTGTATTTACCGTGAACATTCGATTATTCGACTTCAATTATTTCCAGCGGGTCACTGCCCAGATGAGTATCCGCAGTATCATCTAGCTAGACGGCTCTTTTTGTGCTTCTCCTCCTGGGGGAGACTATGACTAGTGGCAGAATTGCCGCATTTTTGAATATGGGAATGCACTGGTACCACCATACGTTAAATTACGAAATTTTTGCTTGTCTTGTAATAATTCCATTCATTGTGCTGTAGCAATATATTGTAATGTTAGAAAATAATTTTGACTCATACCAGCAATTGATTTACAGTACTATTGTGAATTGGCTAATTATTTAAATTACACAGGGCTACAAAATATTTTTTCATGTACTGAAGACGAGATCAAGTGGCCTATAGGTTTTTGGGCTCGCTGAAAATGAATTCAGTGTTAGTTTTGCTGGGACTTCTTCTGGTTTTGAATATATGCATGTGTAACCACAATACTCGGGAAAAATGTTCATTTTTATGTATCAGCTGGCTAAGGCAAATGAGCGCAACCAGCATACCAAACACCTTCATAACCCCCTAACCCTAACCCCATACCCTTCAACCTAATAAAACAATGATATATAATAAGTGTAAAGGCGGCCGAAAAAATGAAGTTATCGCCAGGGGCGAAATTTTCATAAAAGTTTGCTTGTGCTCCGAGAAACTTAACTAGTTGCCTCACCCCCGCTCTCCCCCTCCCCCATTGCCGACGTTCTGATGAGAGTAGCATACAGGAACGAATTTTTTTTGAAAGTGGGAGGTTTCTGCCATTTTTATTTTTTAACTTTAAACAGAGACCATTTCCATTTGATGGCTTGTGTAAGACGTAGCATCATCCTGCTGGAAATAAACATTAGCAAGAACAGATCAAGAACTGAAATTAAAATTTGAATTTATAACTTTCCTTAATTTTGAAGTTGGTTGAAATTACAGAAGTGCATATAGTCGAATTGTGACATAACTAAAACAAGGACATTTAAGGTGGGAGATTGAGATACTACATTGATAAATTGAAAATAATTTCCAGACACAAAAGCTTGTGTCTCTTATTAAGCCCAGAACCCTCTACCCGACCATCCATTATAGGTCGTAAGTTATGCTTCATTGGCCAACACAGTTATCCCGGCTGTCCCCAAACAAATGCCCTTTAAAACCTGACCAGAGTTCCGCCAATGATTGATTACTCCATTTGATCCAAATAAGCCAACAGCCCGAAAGCACTTCAGCACTTTGAAACAAGAAAACTGAAACAAAGCCATTGCCCAGCCGGACCTCGTCGACGGTTGGCCGGGTGGTGAGGAAGAAAACTAGGAATCATTAAGACTCGGTATTGCTGTCCTCCTCTGGTGCTCAGCTATCATTAGAGATCCCCTATTTATTTATTAAGCCACAACCAAATGCTCCCATTCTCAGGATACAGAGCTAGAAGCGCTCCTGGCACTTGCAATGATTTCCCCCCTTCCACCATGCCGACTCGACGGTGTGTTGCTTGCTCCCAAATTAAAGCTCCCGAGTCCTTTTCGCACCCCAGCAACGGCAGGAGTAATGAAAATTTTCCTTTCCGCGCCTTTCAAGGAGCAAAAGTTGAATTCACGTTTTCAAGCAGTTTTTCTCCTAATTTAGCTAATTAACCGAAGAAGCCCCGGGATTGGGAAGCGGGCGCAGAGACACACACCTAATGACCTTAATGGAGTTAGTCGAATCGCGACCGAGCGGGGCACGGGGTGTGCATTGCTGGCGCCGACTTTGCGCCTATTCGACCCGGCAGGACCTGGAGTCGGCCGAGCCCCCCGGCCTATCCAAGGACAAAGTGCTTGCAGTACCAAGCATTTATCTCTCTGTGCGCGTGCCTCATGTGAAATTAGGCAATAAGCCGACGACAAAGCGCTTTAAACCCAGAATCGTGCCGCCTTTGTGACGCTCCCGGGGAGCCTGTCCCCAGCTGCAAGAACATTAAATTCTACAAAAGAGTTTGTCACGTACGTAAAAAGGTCGTTATATCTTCTTGTTTCAGTCATTTGGGAGCTCCTTCCAGAATGCAGCCCACTTGCGAGTACATGCTCCGGTGAACTCCTGGCGCAAATTGCTCTGAAAGGAGCTGCAAGGGATTTTTTTCCCCCGTTCGGGGGACTCGTCAACGTCGCTTCCGTGGCACGAATTTATCGTACCTTTCCACTCGTGTATTACTTAGCTGCAGTCACCGTCTGCGTGCTCCTCGGTGTGCCCCATGAGCTATTCTCAGCCACCCAGGACGTTTCCTTTTTTCATTTTATTCTATTTACTTGTTGAAAACTTTTGCCTTTATCCCTGATGACGTGATTTTGACTCTTTGTTATATTATTATTAGGTTGCTTCCACTGTTGTGTGCGTAGAATACATCTTCGAGCCCTCCTGGATGTTGCAGTGTCACTTGATAGTTTTCTTTTATCAAAAACTATCCTTCCGGAGCTTTTGAGGTCTTGTTCTGTTTTATTTTGAGGGATAGTCAGGAAATTCAGAACATAATGATGACTGACTTTAAGAATCGTAAGCTTGAAAGAATTTAAGTGTTCTACTTTTCGCAAGATGTACAGCGGCTAATTTTTGTCTTCTACAAAACTACATTTAACTTAGTTTCAGCTTAAATGCACTGCATAGGCGAAAGTCTGAAAAAAGTGCCAATATTGGATGGTTTTTCCTAGATCGCGGAGGGAGCACGGAGTGTGTGGTGACGAATACTTGAATTTTTCACTACCCTACCAACCTTCACAACATATCAAACATCCAGAACTGCAGGACCTTTTGACCAAGAGTTTAAGAACACTATCGTCCTTTTTCCCCTGTTCCTACGACCACATTGTATCAAGCAGAACAAATCTGGAATGTACCAACTGCTGTCCAATAACCATACACAATAATGCCTCTATAACAGTAAAATCTTCAAAATAAAAACTTTTATTGTCTGCACTATTTGCAATTGAAATCATTGCTACCATTGCTACTTTTAAAGATGACGAGAGTGAAACGGGCCAACTAACCTACTTTTTCGATTTTTTCGAAGCGCTCAGCTACATAGAATGCTTTGTCACCAACTGTGAATCCTCTCGAATTTTCCGGAGTGAATCGAAATCCCTTGCACCCCTCATAAGCTCCAGTCTTATATTCGCGTCATGCTCCAGAGCTTCTCCCATTTACTTTTCCAAGGAAGCTTATAGCAGCACAGAATAGCGTTTATTAATTTTAGCACAGAAACACTTGTGCTGCACAATGGGCGTCAGATGCGACTTTCGGGGACTCGGATTTAATTGGATTACCATTCTGCGTCGGGACTTTAGGGGAAAGTGGAAAACAAGTTGATGGACTGTTTTGTTTGCGATTTCCATTTTAACCCCAAAAGTGAAATGTCTCTGGGGCTAAATTCAATCGCGTCCCAGTCTGCCGAACTCGACTAATTCCCTCATATCCCTGGCTGAGTTTCCAACTTTTTATTTATGGCCATTCCGCGTCATTTAGCGTTAAAGTTTTAAATTTGTTCTAAACTGAATCGAAGTATCATCCACAACCCGGCGCGGTGACCAGTCAACTGGAATCACTTTTAATAAATGCGAAGAGTATCGTCCCAGGCGAAACACGAAACAAAACGACTGGCTAAATTCCATGGGCAATAGACCACCCGAAAGGGTTGGATGGGATTGATTTATGGCGTCGTAGAGGCGAGGTATTATACCCGATTGCAAGTTAATGGTCACATCGCTTTGATATACAGCGAGAGTGTGCACAATGGAGGAGGAGGGTTCTAATATCGGCCGCTTCTCTCGCCAATATGTTACAAGGGCACTGCATGCAAGTATGTTGCTTACACTGACGCAACAAGTTGTTGAACAACCTAACAGGGAGGCAAAATTGTTTATTACGCCTTCGTGGGTGATTAACGCTCATTCGACATCAAGTGGGTTACTAAGGAGTCACTCAAAACTACATAGCCTCTCTCCTGGGTCCTTTCAGATGAACGTTTATCCTTTGGGGACAATTTGCTCGTTTTTCTGCCTCTGGGGCATTTCTGGTAAAAAATGTCGTTCCAAATAGGAGTTGCCAACAAGTTGCGTAACCGACTGGAAATGTTAATACAGCTTTTGATCATACCAGAGACATTTCTAAGACCAAGCCATGTGTAGGTTTCAATCGAACGCCGTTTTCCACGTGTGTTTACAAACTTCTCAACTCGCGTAATCAATTTTCAAACTGAACAAACAAACACCATTCGTTGAGTTTGGTTTATTGACTCAATACAAATTATTGGAAGACAAAATTAATTTTGAAACAAATTTTCTTTCAGTGAACGTTGTTGCGCGATATTGTATATGTAGTTTCTAAAGTGGTATGATCTCTTCATCTTACTTTCCAACTAAAGGATGTGAAAATTTAAAAAAATTGTTTTGTAAGTATGTACTTTCAATAGAAACTTTTATGGTGAATTAAAACAAGAATTTTTTGTTCTCAATTAATTCTAAGATTTTTACTGTTTGTTGCAAAACCCCATTTTTATTAAACAGCTACGCTACGCAAATTTAATACGTGTCTGACGAACACATCGTATGTTTTTTTATTTAGTCGAAAACTCGCTCTTCTTCTGTAGTATTTATTAAATAACTTTTAAGCTTCACGTGTTAAACCGTTATACATTTGTTAAAGTGGTAGAGCATTTTTTGAAAACCTTTGTGTAATAAAATGAAAATAAAAAAAATGTTCTCCTTCATCGGGAAGGTGTACAATTGTACATATATATAAGTTCCTCTTGCAATCAAAAATATAATAAAGGAAAAAGACATACGTTAGTGATGTTTAGTATAAATTAAAAAATACTAGCACCAATTAAAATAATTTAATATGTTTAAATTATCTAGACCAGAGCTGTCCAAACTTTTGGATTCTTTGGGCCACATTGGAAAAGACGAATGGTTTTTTTATTTTTCCCTATGGGTACGGAGCACTACTAAAATTTCTTTTGGTTGCCTTTTTTTAATTAGTTGCGTAAACAGTTTTCAAAAAAAGTGA
Organism: Neoitamus cyanurus; assembly: GCA_947538895.1. NCBI lineage: Eukaryota > Metazoa > Arthropoda > Insecta > Diptera > Asilidae > Neoitamus > Neoitamus cyanurus. The sequence goes on from OX384543.1 coordinate 39,374,987, forward strand.
AATAAAAGAATAAAATACCGAAACAGCATTAATGAGTGTATCGGTGTACAACTCCATAAGAGATAGGCACTTATCACCAGACTGAAAACAGTTTTCCAAATCATCCAGGTCCTTGACTACTGCCAAAAATATTTCTGCAGAGTTGCCTCGATTCCAAATTAACGACACTTTGATGAACACCGGCCAAAACCTCGAGAGAGGGTAACACAAGCGGTTGCGGGGATCAGAAGGTATACATCAACGAGGCTGGCCCCAAAAAAAGCATATTCGTTGCGAAGGGAAATGTACCATGCGGGCTGGTTCGTTTCAAACTCCAACACCCAGAGCTGTCATAAACTTGGGCGCAGCATAGAGATACGCCGATGCTGTTAGGGCAGAGCTCTGCTGTGATGCTAGGGCTGATGGGACTACCACCGCCGCCGTCCGTGGGTACGAAAAATCGGCCTAACTCCGTAATTAGTTTGTCTGCAAGAACGCAGAATGAAATACCCACTGGAGGGCATATGGGCGTACTTCGCCCACACATAACGAAGGCAAATGAAAGCCAGCCGAGCGAGATTGGAAAATTCACACAGCCAGCCCCATGGCTTGGCGGAAGGGGAGGGGACGAGAAGTTAGAAGGAGCTGGCTCCAGCCTTCGGCCTCCAACTGAATTCACCTTCGTCCTGATTTCTCCCACCCAGCCAACCCTTTCGTTTGTTCGCTCAGCCAGAGCAACGCGGCTTTGCGATTTACTGGAGAAGTCTTCTTTAGCTTCGGGAATTTTTGTGTGGAGAGGCAATTTCTGAACTTTTACCGCAGAACCTTATTATTGAAATTTCGCTCTTCCGCGTTGTGTTTCTGTTTTTTGAATTAAATTGTTCGCCTTTCGAGTAAATTTTATGTGGGTTTGGTTTTGGTTTAATTATTGTTGTTGCGGTTTTCCTTGAATTTAATGCCTTAAACAATCGCGCCTATATTTTCCGCGGGGATCGTCTTGTCGCTGACAAGAGTACAATGGATCCTGTGTTGCTTTTCCTGGAGCACGTTTCATTGGATTTGGATTTGCCTTTGTTTTTTCAAACAAAAGGAAAACACCTGTGTGCTATTCTGCTTTGTTTCCATCTACCGTTCAGGTTCGTTTGACTGCTGCGTAAGCAAACAAAACAAAGGCGTCTCAACAGTTGCCTGTTTGTGTTAAAGTCCTTACAACTTTGCAGAATCGATTTATGATTTTACCGGATACAATGGCGGTGTGATTATTTCACATTTTGCTGGAAATTCATCAAAATGTAAAGTTTTCCATGTTATCTCCAAATTAAGCCGAAGCCGAAATTGAAGTGTAATGTAATTCTTTATGTGCCTAACTAGGTATTGAAGGTATCTTGTATATACATATATAATTAAAACGATAACGCGAGAGCTTGTGATTGCTCCTGTGAGTTTATTTCTGCACCGATTTTAATGATCATAATTAAATTTGGGAAAAACAAAATGGCAGATCCAATATGGCGAATTATTGTATAATTTCAATCATACTGCTATTTTCAATAATGTGGGCTGATATTCTTGTTTTTTTTCGATTAAATGCGATACCACTCGTATTTGTTTTAAAAAAAATGAAACCCAAGAAATTCATTAAAGTACGTAACTCAATGAAATTCAATTCAATTAAGAATACGCCGCAAATCACCTAAAAACAAAGCTGAACAGCAAAATACAAAATTGAAAAATCTGCCTAGATTAATCAATTAATTATTTCAACATACAAAATTCTTAAATATTGCTTTCAAAATCAACCCGTCGTCGTGATCCACTGAAATTCTATGAATTTCCCTCCGAGTTTTCGTATTTTACCCGCGCTCATTCATTCCCTCACGCCTCACCTTCGTTTTGATCGGTGCCAACAAACTCTTCGCTGTTCTCGTGGCCTGACCCTCGACCAAGTGGCCAAGTACAGAGGCCCCAGCTAAGATTTATATTGTTTAAACATTTTCAGCTGCCACTTTCGACTAAATTGTACATATATATATACATGTGCCTAAGTAAGAGGCAATTCGGCAACTTTTTTTCTTGTCTAATCGACTGGGCATCTGTATTACTTATCTGTGCTAAAATGTTTTTTGAAGAAGAATCAAATTAGGTATCAAAAATAAGCCTTCACACTAGAAATCCCCCTTTACTTATTTAAACATTTCGCTTGCTTTCGGTGCGCACGTTACTTTGTAATTATCACTTTAAATTCGTTAACGCTGGCAGTTTTCGGAGCGTTGTAAAATGTAACCTGCTCCATATGGGTACGTAATTTAAATGAATTTAATCGAATTTTCAAATTTTTCTAGAATAAATTGATTGGTATATCCAACAGCAATTAGTCAAAATAATTCGCGGGAAAATATTCGGTCGTATTTACAATTTTGGGGTGTAATTCAAAATTACGACGAGCATGCAATATTCTGTTTTCCAGCAACGGGTGGGTAGGACTAAATTACAACAGGTTTTTCAATTTACCTCTATAGCATCATAAAGGCTGTCCACTGAGTCGTGGTCATCATATTGAAGCAAAACCTCAACAGAATTTCCGCTCGCAACAGCAATGCACGCATCAAAAAATACCAGGTAACAAAAACCCCATATGTCTGGTAAACTAATTGTTCTGACCACCTATTAAGTTCTATTAACTGAAATTGATCGAAGCTCCAAGCTAAGGACATTACTCCATTTGCAAATGACGCTCCCCACTCCCAGTCGGCCGGAAAAAGTTCAAATTCCCCAGTGGCGGCAATTGGGCGTACGGAATGAAATTATAATTAAAAGCCAGGGGAATTACATTTGGTTTTATCGTGCGCTCCATTAGCCGGAACAGCATTACCTGGGAGGAAATAGCCCACTTGTTTTCTCAATTGCACTCGTCGGAACTAATAAAATTTCGAGTGATGGATATGAGCGGCTGAACGTTGATTCATTACTATGGAAATCAAATAAAACTAGCCCCTGCGTTGCTTCGCCCCCACCAGTGACCATTTATTAAAAACTTGTTAATTTTTTGGATGACTAGGTTTCTATGCACCTCCCCTGGGCTGGGTTTGCCAGCGTATCGGGGACATAATTCGGTGATTGCTGTTAAGTGAATTGAGAAAATCCATTTCCATGTGCATATTGTGCTCTGGCCTGCGGTGTCCGGAAGTGACCCTTTTGGCGGTATTTGTGTCAGGGGAGATTTGGGCTAATGAACAGCTGGATTATGATGATAGACTGGGTAATTACAAATTATGCATCTGGTGATTGGTTATAGCCATTAATTTCAAGGGAAGTCAATTATTACCGTCGAAACTGCACTTAATGGCATTGTAATAAATCGTGACGATATTTGACTATTTTAATATTCCATATACTTTGGCATCAGGGATTTTTTTTAAAGTCATATAATAACATTTTATTGTATCTATCTATATCTATAATATATATATAAATGAGGAAGGATTTTTGTGTTGTTTCGTTATATCTCCTAAACTACTGAATTGATTCGTATGGGGAAAAAGTCCAACTTCAAAGGATTGCTATGAAAATGCGTCCTTTAATGTTTTCGAGATCTCTGATCTCGAATCTACTATCGAAATTGGAAATTTAAAAATGACGGATCCAATATGGCAACGGACAATTTTTGTGCGGATTTTCGTGTAAATGAATATATAGGAGTTTCTGGGGTCGCTGATTTTAAAACTGCTATCCAAAGTTCGAACTTAAATGCGGCGGCCAAATGTTATAATCTAATGAACTTAGGTTCTTGGGGTCTGTGATTTCGAAGTAACTTCCCTTTTCGAAGCTTATATGTTAGGTAAAGTATTTTGTATAATATAAGAGTATAAGTTTAATCCAAACCACAAATAGTGCGATTAATAATTTCATAATGGAATGTCCCATAGGTAATTTTGCATTTAATTAAAAACCTCTCAACGTGACTCGCTTTTATTTCACAAGAGGCGGCCCATTTTTAAAATACATGATTTTTAATTTGTATACCTGCAAACGTAATTAAAAATTTCATGCAGCACATCATGGGTATTCATATAATCCGAAAATTTGAGACGAGTACCTCATCAAAGACATGAGTTGAACACGGTTCAGCACAAAAATTAACAGCTCTCGATATTGCCGCCAAGCCTCTTCGTAACGAGGACTGCGCCGCGTTGGAACAAAAATATAAAAACTTTTAACACAAATGGAAATAATGTGCCGAACTCGCAAGAGAATTGGTTTGACATAATATTTTATGGCAATTTTATTGAAAGCTCAATGAAAATGAATTTTTTAATGATTCCAAAAGTTGTGTGCGGTGGTAATGGGAAAGCATGGACAGGGACTCGGCTGAGTGACCTGAGATATGTCCTCGGGTATTGGTCCGTTGTTCTCGCTGAAATAAATGTATGAATGGAGGACATTTTCGCTGAAAATGAATTTTTAGTGATAAACATGGCAACAATTTTATACGGCTCAATAATTGCAAAATTTAAATTTGTGAGATAAATCATATACGATGACAGGAATTAAGATATGCCACGATAAAAATTATAAATTTAATAATTGTACAAAATTGTTTGTATGAACATACCTATAATTAAAAATTATGATTTTGTTATTATTATTAACCTTATGCCTTTGTTGATACTCCGAGATTCAAGACAAGTCATTTGACACCTCATTTGTCAAAATCGGTCCAGGCGTTCATGCCTACTCTCCAATGAGCAAGCCAACCAAGAACCAACCACCTCAGACCAGTTGGCTGAATTGGTTCGGGGGTGAACTGTAACTGAAATAAATTTTTATTTCGTAATGCAGTCACAGGTACTGGCCAGGGGTGGAATTATAAACGAATTTAACAGCTAAATTATATGCACAATTTCAATTGGAATCCTGTATATGAACTTCAGCCATTTCTTACCTGCACGATCCACAAAACCTACATTAATTTTTTGAGGGAGTGCTATCAAAAGAGGGCGTAGATTTCACAATTTTCCTGTACCAAATATGTATATATCTAGGTCCTGACCACTACTAAAACCTGCTTGAATTAAATCTGGCAACTCAAATGATTTAACTAACACAAGTGCATAGTTAGAGCATGGCTACCAAAACACGAGCGAGACGGGAGACTCATTTTACAATGAGAAGGAAAAGACAGCAGCATTTTGGTTGGTTGGTTCGTGGTTGCTCTGCTTATTGGAGAGTGGGCATTAGTAGCTATGCCTAACTGCATTGCCTTCTCTTCCTTGCGCAAATTATGAATAAAGTACTGTATTGTAAACTCGAAGCGTTGGTACGCAAAAATTTATGATTTATCCATCCAAAGGCTTTGTTCCTCAAGTATGTTAGGCACATACCTAAGCATAGAAAAGTGAACGTACTTCGCTTTGTAAAGTGCACGCGCTGGTTGATCATGTTGGTTAAGGGTCAGAAGCAAGAGAGGAATCCAAGATGTGTGTGTGAGAAATTAAATCAAACCGTTTATCATCAGTAATCTGAAAGTCGCTCAAATACGCTAAGATGTTGGGAAAGAAGCAAATGTGCTATTTACAAAAACTGGGTCGTTACCTTATAATCCTGGGAAGGCCATAACGAGGTTTTTATTGAACAAACACAATCCCAACAACATCCGGACCTACATTCACCGCAACTGGAGTTCAGCCCTTTTGCGAAACTCCGGCCAGAAACTGAAGGAAGCCGTTATTAATCAAGAAAGCTGACACTCTTAGAAGCGCTGAGGTATGAGTCGGGGGTGGAGAACAGGTGAAATAAAGTCGGTTGCATGTGCACTGTTTCCCCGTTCCAACTTTCGCCCAACTCACAGCCGTGCGAGAAGCATTATCCCGCGGAAATTAATGTTTCAGAAATTGTCACAGTGAAGCGGCTCTCATAGGGCCGCAACGAGCTCGAGGCGCTCGTAAAGCACCTGTGTGTAAAAATAAATCACACTTATCGCATCAAAACGAATAACCGCGCGATATTTGCATACTTCTCCTATTCCATGGGAGCCCTTCCATGTGTCAAGTTCGCTCTCCACACTGTGACCTAGATGTCGAAATAGTTTGCATACAGCCCGCAGTCACGTCGAGCTCGTGGGTACAGTCATTCCGGGTGACAGGGTGCTCCTCGCATTTCCTTCTATGTTAAACAGCTCCACGGTCGATGTTGTTCACTCCCACAGTATATCTAGTTATGCACTGTCAAGTGCCGTCTGCTTCTTGAGGAACATTCTTATCCGGTCCGCAAGAGTGGTCGAAGGTTTTTTTTTTTGGTATAGCTGCACACAATTCCTCAAAACGAGTCAGGCTGTGATATACGGAGCACATTAGGCGTTAATGAGCCTTTTTCGGGGCGACTCGCTCACCGTGACCTCCTTGGTCAAATTATTTTTGGCTTGGCTATCAAGGCCAGTAATCTTGGCTTCGATTTTCCTGTCTGAAGTTTACCTCCCAGGGGTCACTGATTTTATCTGCTTATAGTGGCTCCTTGGGCAATAAACTGCACGAGCTCTAAGGAAATTAATGCTCTATGAACCAGCAGTTGCCCCATTCGGACAGAATAATAAAGGCACATTTGATGTATCGCTACCTCAACCGAGCTGTTTTCACAAATGTCGCTATTAAGATTTGGCCACAAATAAAAGTAATTGGATTGCTTCCTGTGGGTTTAATTGAAGGCAAAATAGGCCCTATTTCCGTAACTTCTTTTCGGCCGCCGTGTATCCTAGTCGTTATCATTTTCGATTGAGTTCCAATTTGGGAAGCGGCGCTACCCGGCACTGACTGGAGCTTTAGTGAACGATAAATAATTGACGAAATTTCCTATTCGCTTTGTGGAAGAACGAGTTTGGTTTGATTTAAGGCTTCTTGGTATGCGGATCGATTTGTGAAACGACCCTAAATCAGGATTTCCCTCAATTACTTCCGGTGTGCTAAGCGGTCATTGCTTTTTCGATTTCTACGCATTCTTTCTTCCTTCCAGTCATTGAACGGGCAATACACCCACGCATGATTTACTAACCCATACCTGGTACCTTCGTTTTGATGGCACAATTGTGTTTCCGTTCGCTGTTATAAAGAGACGTAAGATACGCATAAATCTTACAGAAATTCTCACAGTAAAAGCTCATGACTAAAATAGCCTGTTGAAAAATGTAGGTTATCACAATTTATCATGCAATATTAGGTTTTCCGCTAAATCACCCCTAATGTAATTCTCCTTAATTTAAGTAGGTCGAAGGTAATAAACCTGAAAGTTCGTAGCTTATTGGGTTATAAAATTTCTTTTCAAGTAACTCCAAACGAAATAAGGACATGGAATGAACCGGTTTATCACCATGGTCGGTGAAAATGAATCAGTTCACGACGTCGAAAACGGGCGATCCTACTTCGTTGGGAAAGAAGAGCTTGGGTCTTTCATGGTACAAAATATCTGCAGACTCAGATTTCTATATTCAATTTCTTTAACAGGAAAACCTAGAGTCACGCTCAATGCACGGCGACGAACGAATAGTTACAGCCTTTTTGAGGACAAAAGTAATTTCATGAATGTTTACAATTTCTGAGAGCAAGGGAACCATCATTAAATTTAATAGCCGGTGCACAAATGACCGTACGAAAATCGGCAGGGTGAACTTGACCCCCAATCGTGCACATCATAAAGGAAGGCGAACTGGCTCGGGCACTTCGACAATGCGCCCGTGCACACAGTCCTAATTGCTAAAGCAAGTGTAAATCCACCCAGAATTGATTGAACTTGTTGTTGTAAAGTTGTTTATACTCTTCACTTTCTTATATTCGTCAATTTTAACAAAACATACTGACACTTCCCCTTCCTTCCTCCTAGCTATAAGAAATTAAAGACTGCAAAAGGATCGATTTTTAGAAACCTAAACCGCGACCTCCTAGTCTAACTTGATACACACGACAACGTAGTCGTATCGCTTATTCTTGATACAATCAAAAACTCTTTTTCCATGCAATCGTAAATGAACTCCCTTTAACATTTTCCGCTGCATGCCACGAACACCCCAGTTTCGTTGAACGTGTCCTAAATAGTATTTGGTCCATCCTAAAACCTCGTGATTACATCTAAAGCGCACTTTCCTTGTTTATTTTCTTAAATGCAGCCTTGCACTTTGCAAGCGATAAAATTCTTAATCCAACCACCAGTTCTTATCTCTTGACTTCTTCGAAAACACTCTTATTATCTCCCGTCTAGGAAAAAAGAAAAAAAATGAAATTGTCATTCAGCAGAGAGCATCTCCGAGGTGCGCCACAAAAGCGTCCCGAGCAAGGCAAAGCCAGTGGAAGCGCTGAAATTTGAAATGTTTTCATTAAAAGCTGGAATTCATGTCGCTGCTACTTTAAGAGGTCTCCCTTATCTCGGCGCACTGCAAGTTTTCTAGTTTCCATAACTCCATTTGAATGCTCCACGGTCGGAATCTAAAAATAGTCACATGGAGCAAAACGCAGGCGATGCAGTGGAGTGCCTCTGACCTAGTTTGCCTTCCTAAAAATTATAATGAGTGAAGAAATACACTTAGCCGGGTCTTTAGGGGAGCACAGGGTGGCCGGAATGACTCTGGAGGCGTAATTGGCGTGAAATAAGGTCTTACGATGTTTTGAAGCGCTCACCCTTCGCCCACCTGAAGGGGGACGTGCACTCCATGTGTAAGGACTTGTTGATACATTCTTGCAGACTCGAATGGCCCCAAGGAGCTGGGAAATTGGTTTTCCACATCTGGATGTTTATGAGAAAAGTTTTCCACTTTTGGTGCTAGCTAGAAAATCCTGGCGTGTATTGCTGCCAATTATATGACTCAGAACAAATATCCCAAGTTTAATAAGTGTGTTTGGCGTTCCTCTTGCAGATCATGAGATAACACCCGCCGTGGAACTCTGGAACGTCTTTGAGCTCCCGAATCACCTCGAGGATATGCATGCCCGGGACACCAAGCCAGGAGATCGCTGGGGCCAACTGAATCTCTTTAAACCACTCCAGCAGCTTGAAAATATATTGCGAAACTTTTTTTCCGGCGCGTGTTGGCAGGATTGAAAATAGAGACGGGAAACAGCAAAATGAGGCTTCCGTACCGAAATAAAAGGGCCACTCTCTGGGTCATGCTCGGAATCATTGCCGTCACGATGTTTGTCTTCAAATTCACCGAACTGGGGCCGACTTGTTTATTTAAGGAGGACCAAGTATCAGTCATGATAAGGGACGAGGTAACTAATTTTTCAATTTTGTCTCTGGTGACCCTTTTCAATCCTTCCCATTGACATTTCCTAAAGTTCGGGCAAACAATTCAGGGCGAAATTGGAAACCCACGATCCCACCTCCTCCTCTACCTTTGATTGTGACAGTTTCCAATTTGACAAGGAACGTTCTTTTCTTTCCCAACAGAAATACGTGGTGGGCTCGGACCAGAAAATCTACTCCTACAATCGAGAAATGCCACTCATTTTCATTGGCGGGGTACCTCGATCCGGCACCACTTTGATGAGGGCCATGTTGGATGCTCACCCCGATGTCAGGTATGTGGTCGCTTTACATTAACTCAGAATATCGTCAATAACAAATCTATTTGGGGAGACACTTTTTAGTGGGCGAAACCTTTTATCCTTGTTGAGATGCTTTCAGGCTTTGTACAGAAAATAATGTGCTGTTTGGTATACGCATGCTTTCATGAAAAAATAAGTCGTACGTCGCAGATAGGATTCTTTTAAGTCTTGTAGAAACTCTGAAGAAATACTTTACTTGTGCTTTTTTGGTTATACAGACTTGTCCAAAAGAAAAAAATGGAATGCTTTTTAGTTTCAAATAATGTGTAGTAGATAAGTAATATGACATGACCAAGAAGACAGCTCATACTTCTAATTTTACATTATCATCACTATCACTATTATCTACGTCTGGAAATTGCCTTTATTATTATAATGATGTCACATAGCTTGTCGTATTTTGCTCGTCGAACCCTTACAAGGGCCAAATCTTGTCAAAAATCTTTTCAGCAATTTAAAATATAACTGACTTACCCTGCAACCTACCTACAAAGTCAAAGATTTTTGAAGTGGTACCAAACCCTTTCGCTCTGATGCTCGTTGCTTTCTAAGTAAACCTTCAACACTTCGCATTTCTTACCCTTGTCATGCGACACCTCGGTGTTATTAATTTACTTGCTTGCTTGTTGCTGCCTAGACCGGGTTGAGTTTCTGAAACCTTTTCAAACAAGCCAAAGTCCACTTGGAACTCTTTTAAACGCTCCCGAAATAATCCGCCTCAGAGCACACAAAGTAACCGACTTGCTTTTCCATACTACAAGCCAACCGCGGAACCTAGGCGTACCCAAGGAGCAATGAAGGATGGCGGAAAGATTGTGCCTACGCAAAAAGCAGACGGGAGATATATTACCACATGCCTTCGACCCGGGACTGGATCTGGCAAATGAATTTTGCATTATCCCCGCATTCTCGGGCTTTTATTTTCCAGTGCTTATCCACGTCTATCAGATGCTGTGAGTGGCTGTCAGACGACAAAGAAAGGGCGGACAAGTGGATGCCGACTCCCGGGGATCCTGCTGCGCCAGCCGATGGCCGCATTAGGTACTTCGTGCTCCTCCTCGGAAGAGCGGGTGCACATTAGAAATGGGACGACATTTGGATAATTCGTCTCGCTAAGCATATCAATTTGACCATCCTCTGCCGGGCTGAGGCTGATGCTGAGCTACTTGCCGCCGCTATATTTTGACAGATGTGCTCTATTGTTGTCGGGTAGCTGGAAATACATCACCCGGCTGAAATGGAGAAGGAACGCCGGGTTACATTGCCAAAGTCGGTCCAGGACGTGAATGGCGTTCGTCTGTACTGAAAATGGAAGACAAAGCCCCGAATAATGGGGTTGTTGTTCATTTCTCGTTTTTTCCTCCCTTTTTCATTGAGAGCCTTTTTTTTGTATCGCCGGGAGTTTTTCCATCAAAGCCTGGACGGGTTTAGTCACCGAATCCATTTCAAGTCGAACGCCCCTCTGCCGGGTTCCATTTGCTTCAAGCAATTTTGTCTTTTGCACCAGCAGCTGTCAGAGGAGACCCTTTTCTGGTTGCTAGTCTTAAATAATTTGCCCTTCTTTCCACCTCCATCTCCGCTGCTGACCACTCGGTGCCCCAACTAGGCGGGCGTAAAGGACGTTAATCATAATTAATGACCGCGATGATGCTTCCCTCGAATTAATATTCTGTGCGCTTTCTTTTCATTTGTAGGTGTGGTCAGGAAACACGGGTCATTCCCCGTATCCTTCAGCTACGCTCTCACTGGATCAAGTCGGAGAAGGAGAGTCTGCGACTGCAGGAAGCTGGAATCACCAAAGAAGTCATGAACAGTGCCATTGCCCAGTTCTGCTTAGAGATCATCGCGAAACATGGCGAGCCCGCGCCTCGTCTTTGCAACAAGGACCCCCTGACGCTCAAAATGGGCACATATGTAATTGAGTTATTTCCTAATGTAAGTAACCTTTGACCATCATGCGCCACTCCTTTAATCAAATTACTGCACTCCTTCCAGGCGAAGTTCTTGTTCATGGTAAGGGACGGGCGGGCCACAGTCCATTCTATAATTTCACGGAAGGTGACGATAACAGGATTTGACCTAAGTGACTACCGCCAGTGCATGGCTAAGTGGAATCACGCCATTGAGGTCATGCACGACCAGTGCAAAGAAATCGGCAAGGAGCGTTGCATGATGGTAGGTATTCTTTTTCAAATAGCATGACTAGATAATTGGACAATGAGAAAACTAGAAAAAACAACAAATTAACTTCGGAAATTAGGGTTGGGACATTGAAGGCAAAACATCAATGTTAGCTTAAATCGACATCGGAAGTCTAGATCATCGATGCCATAAAAACATCGGTCAGGAAACATCGGTGTTTCGATTTTTTGTAATTTTTCTGTAAACTGATTGAAAAGGCTCATGTTTAAAAAAACATTACTTTCCTTTGGCGGCCACAGGGATTTATTTCCCGCAAAGGAAAAAAGAAAAGAGAAATTAAAAAACAGTATATACAAGTGATATAAAGCAATTCAATACATTTATAACAGTCGGTCTCGCACCACACAACAAACTTGCATTCTTGCAAATTTAATCAGAATCAGAATTGCATTTATTTCTAAAGTATCGCTCCACGAAAAATCCGTAACAAATCGTTTTGCCCGAATTATTCTGAGAGTCTTATTAAATCACCTGAGTAATTTACGAGCGGGCGTCCTTTGAGCCAGGAGCGGTGATCCATCAACGCAATTAATCGTTGCAAGACCAACCGTCGCTTATGAAAGTTAATCGAGGAACATCTTGGGCTTCTTTAATTCACCTTAAAAGCCCGGCGCTCCAAAACTTGCCTAACAATAATTAATTACAGGTATACTACGAGCAGCTGGTGCTCCACCCCGAGGAGTGGATGCGAAAAATTCTGAAGTTCCTGGACGTGCCATGGAACGAGTCTGTGCTCCATCATGAGGAATTCATAAATAAACCAAACGGGGTACCCCTCTCGAAGTAAGTTCAATTTAAACTGAATAATTCACCAGTGGGACATTTGACCACTTGGTGTCCAGCAGAATTAATTTTCCATGTGTCCCAGTGCCGCACTGCCCCGAACTGTTCTAACGACACTTTATGGCTTCTTGCAGAGTGGAGCGCTCCTCGGATCAGGTAATTAAGCCCGTCAATTTGGAGGCTCTATCGAAGTGGGTCGGGCAAATACCCGAAGATGTGGTCCGCGATATGGCTGACATAGCTCCGATGCTCTCCGTTCTCGGGTACGATCCATACGCAAACCCGCCGGATTATGGTAAGCCTGATTCCTGGGTGCAGGATAATACGTTTAAGGTAGGTGGGGGTATATGTGCTCCATTAATAATTCCCCTTCCGCTGCACTTACTGCATGATGCAAGCTTTCGGGTTTGCTTTTGTTTATTGCCCGCTCGCCTGCCGGATTTTATTGCTTCAACTCTGCATGCGCTTTGTTTTCCCACTTTTATGGTTTTCCTATTACAGTCTACGGAAGATTGGCGGGAAAGTTCTGGACGGTCTGGCGGCTGTGAGGTCATTTCCTTGTCTGGACGTCTGATGAAAAGTTAGCTCCAATGTTTGGAAATTTATTTGAGTTCTTATGGCTTGGCGCGATTCTATTAGTTTTTGGAATCGATAACTTTTGGAGCCGAACTTTTTTAATGACTTCGGTTAAGGGGTTGATCGCATTGAAGTTTTTATATGTTTACTAGAAAAATTTAAGCGGTAAAATCATACTACAACTCTTTAGTTGGATAGGACTACTAGAATTTTGGTTCCTTTGAGGAACTATACATATACCTCGAACAAAACAAAGCAGGATGACCTGAAATTTTATTTAATTCTATTCTGCACATACACACATACTGAACAAAATATATTTTTTCTTGTAATAACTTCAACTTACAATTGTTGAAAATGAAACCATCAGAAATGTTTCCCCAAAATAGTTTTTACGGTAACTTGTGTAACTCTGTTCATTAAACAAGAATCCAAAAATAGAAAAAGATAACTCCCTAGTTTTGAATGTTGCCGACTAAAAAACCAGTAATTTTTAATGAATATAGTATTTAATTATTTTTTTTCATCATAAAGGAACGCCGTGTATAAAAAATTACGATCGCCATATTATATCCGCCATCTTGAATTTCCTAGTAGTTAATAGTAATAGATTTATGATCGGTGGCCCCGAAAACATAAAAGGATCCATGTTCATAGCAATCCTTAAAAGTTGTGAATTTTCCGTCGCCATATTGGATCCGCCATCTTTAATTTGCAATTCCCAAACCTAGCTAAGATTCTTCTTCGGAATACGAGCTTTCTATTAAAAAAGTTTCATTAAAATCCGTCCAGTACTTTTTGAGAAAATCGCGGACATACATACATGCATGCATATGTACATCGCGACCGAAAACAGAAACTCCTTTTTTTAAGTCCGTCAAAAATTAGGACCTCCTAGTTGTGGATTCCGTTCTCCCTTGAACGCGCACCATATGACTAAAACCATTTTATATTGTGCAGGAAAACAAAACTTCAAAAAGACTAACTGACGCAAATTGTAATCTTTATTTTATCTGTTTCGCTTGCTGAAAGAGTTTTGCGTCTATCTTTAGATATATTTAACTCCTCATCATGACCTATTTATACAACATATACTTCTCACTATCCGCTTCTGACTACCAAACAGCCAGCTTTGAGCCGAACGAATTTTCTTTCCTTGACCCGTAGCAAATGCTTAAGAAGCAAACAATCGCCCTTCGCGGCGCGGTAAGTAACAAAGCAATCCCGCCACTCCCAAAAAGCCTAAATATTCCGCTGCTTGCGCTCAGATCCTTTAATTAAAACACGTTTTCGAGATAACGCTTAATTGCATGCCTTTTGATACGAAAATAATTCAAAGATATGAAAGTAATCGCCGACTCGGTGATGGCCCCGAAATGCTAAATATAAAACCTCCTTCTCTCACTCTCTAGCTAAAGGCCAACAAAAAGCTGTGGGACCATAAAGCTAAACAAATCCTGAGCTTGCTACCCGGCGGTGATAACAAGTCGGAGGAAGACAATACGCCTGACCAGCTATCAGATAACAACGTTCAAACGGACCCGGAGAGCAGGGATGCGCTCAGACAAAAGGACCGCGGGGGTGGAAAGACGTGATATCGAGTCCTGAAGAGGCTCATCCACTAATTAGTCAGTGTTTTTGTTTTCCTCATTTTTACAACAAATTCGCCGGGGAAATCTATTAATTGTCTTGGTAACTACGACTAGGTATTTTTTATATGAGTAAGGTGTACTGCGGCGACAGCCCAATGGGCGGACTGTGTGCGAGTGATGATTTCCCAGGATAATTTTTGCCCCCGCGACAAGGACGACGAGTGTGTGCATTTGTTAGTTTAGTGTAACCTAAGACAATTTTAAAGTGCATTTTATTACGTGTAGCTACTTTGCGGGGTAACGTGTCGCGGTTTTTTCGTATGTATGGACTATAAACATTAACCGTTCCAAGTCAATGGTGGCGATTTTCATCCTCCCTCAGTGGTTTTCAGTGGGGCATTGTTGATTCGTAGATTTAAAAGTGCAATTCGAAGAGTGTGTCTTCCTGGCAGCTGCTCAGCAAAAGGTTATCCAGTAACTTACGAAATTTAACTTTGGAATCTTAAATTAAGTTTACCTCGCGTTATATGAACGCACACAACATACGCGAATTAATGCAGAGAGAATTCCCATTTTTTTTTTTAATTATAAGTAATAAAATTTGGACACAGATTGCAGTTGATGACAAGACAATAATTTTTATCTACTTTTTCGAAACTGTTAATGGTGGGATTTTTTAGACTACATCACTTCACAATGAATATTAAGTTTATTTATTTTTTTATTTACAATTTTATTCAATAATAGATATTCCAAGCCTTCAAATGAATGTTAAAGCACACACACATGTTTAAATTGAAAGCTTACGGATTTTTGCCCAGTAACGTAAGGACTTTACTTCGGAAGATTGCCCACTAGCAATTTTGCATATGTCTGTATTTAGGTGTTATTATAAGTAACATCCAAAATGTCCTCGTAGATTTCGTGTTCGCGTCGAAAGTTAATCAAGGTCAGAGGTCCCGAAAATTACTTTTTCGCATATATTTTGCGACAATTATGGACAGGATGAAAAGTATAAATTAAACAAATATTTACAAAAAATTCATATCCATTTTTCACGTGCGAGAAACCGTTCTGAAATCTGATTACAGAGTGCCAGGGAAGGGTTAAATCGGTTCCAGAATAAAATCGGTATCTCAAACTATTTCTTCGTATGTTACGATTTTGTAATGGCGTTGTCTTCGTTCTGAGACCTTTACGGATTGGTCTATCTACAGACACAGTTTCTCGATTTTTCTTTAACAAATGCACTACAGTCGACGGACCTTCCGAAACGATAGCTGCAGACAGTCTTCTAGAACATTTTATACACTTGACTATTCATGCAACTCTCAAAATCTAATATTTCACCGTTAGCCATCATTGCAGCCCCAAACGTTGACTCTTTCGTGGTTCACGTTAAGCAAAATACATTCTGGGTATATTCCTACCCCGCCCCTTCACATAAACTTTGCAGCAGAAGTTCCAAATACCGACACAATTACATTCTAGAATGAACAAAATGACCTTAAAAGCGATATTTTTTAAATGGGGGCATATTGTACTACCAGACATTTTATATCGGACAAGTGGTCAATTATTATACATAAGTGACATCTGCCTGCTGAAAGCCTGCTTTTTAAATATCACAAACACCAATTAACCCTCAGTTGAAAGTTTGGAATGTCTAAAGTTGAATAACATTTTAACCACGTTTATAGAATTTATGGTATGGAAGTCACAGATACACATTTTACATAAAACGTTTTACATGTGAACAGTAATATCCCGCTTTGCCTTAATAAAAGGAGATGATGATAACCGTAACTCATTCTCCACATTTACCCTAGTTTTATTCCTTGAGAATCTTTTTGAAGTACCAAAAAAATGGGTATTCTCCTTTGACTTTCAAAAGTGGAAATGAACCAACCCCGCCCGCCTACAAACATATCCTTAATGGACTTACAAAAATTGTAGAAATGTACACGACAGTTTTGTTCTCCTTAAGTCAGCCACATGCGTCTTACTACACGTTAAGTATTTTTTTACGAAGATTTATATTTTCAACCAGGAGAACCTCTTATTTGCTAAAATATTCATGCCCTTTGTTGTCCAGAGCATTCTGCTAGCTTAAGGACACGGACGTAGGTTTGCTGCTGAAAGCGACAGAATTTGTAAGAAGGCGAAATAGCCTTAGTATCTAGGATTTGGCACTGCTAAACTGAGCCACTGCTGCAGAAGACATGAAATAGTGCAAACGCTTTGATGTTACTTGCGCTCTTCACCGACTGAAGGAAAGACAAAACCCAGAGAATATGAGGAAGGACGATGACACGTCAGGTGTGTTGGTGTACTGACGTAGAGATATGTTGTTAGATAGCATTTTGTAATGAATTTATTTAACTAGACAAATAACCTCTAGGCAGTTAGACGTAAGCAAAGACTATTTATATTTTGTTATTAAATTAAACATAATTTTGTACATACAGTTGAATGAGGAGGAACCCAAGCCAACAGATTCGTATTACACGCCTCTTTGCATGTATAGTTTATATGGATGTCTACGTGTTGTGTTCGTACTTATGAAATATTAATTAATTTTAACTATGAAAAGACCGAAGCTGCTCTGAGGGTGTGCGGGTGTGCCCTTTCCACTCGTTTTTATCGGCTGCTAGGATTGCATTCAAAATTACGTCAGCCACTTCAGACGACAAGTCAATAACGATTGTTTTTCCGTTAAAAAATGTGTTATTTATTATGCCCGGCTCCCGAGGAAATATTTATTTCCCCGTTAAATTGTACTTAATTACCTGCCCACCGTGCCGTGCACAAAATTCATTTATCCCCGGCGACGCAACTCCTTCCACAAATATTTTCGGACGAGCACCGAGCAGAGCGAGAGGGCTGTTTATGAATCATTAACATAAAGCGCCATAACTCCCGCATTATCAGTTGATGCACAAATGCAAAAAGTTTTTAAATAAAAATCCCCCTGGCTGTGCTCTGCTATCGCGCTTCAATATTCCGGCGGTGTGCTTTGCGTATATAAGCGCTTACATTGTGATTTTTTCGCTGATCCTCGGAGCAGCTCTGCTTCCAGTTTTGGTATAAAAAAAAATGAGACAAAAAGGCTTGCTCAAAAATGATTTTTAAAATGTTTCTTTTTTCTTTTGTAAGACGAATTTTGATAAAATATTTTTTTCTTTGAACGCTTTACTTTGAGGTCGTCATTGTAAAAAACATTTTGTGAGGACGCTGTTAAAAGGGGTATTCACTCTTCGGTGTATTTGACCTTGTATCATAGCAAATTCATGCTACATTGTACTCAAATACAACGTGCAACAACAAAATACACGTGACACATCTTGCAATAGATGTAAAAGTTAACAATAGGCCTTGCCTCTAGCTTTTGAATGCTACACTCTTGTAAATCATCTTTTGTCTGCCAGCTGTTTTTGACACTTAAATCCCTAAAATTGTGAAATTCAATAAGCAAATTTCAGTCCGATTTATTCTTGAAATATGACGGAATCCATGGATGAATGTCGTCGACGGCATTATCAATTAAAAACTTTATAATTTGAGCCTTTTTGCTTTGCCCCGGCATTTTTAATACTTTTCAAAATCGTATGTCAAGTAATCAAATGATGACTGTCAATTTAATCAGCTGATGGAAATGTTACAAGAGTGTATTCATATTCTGCTACAGGGAGCTCACTCTTCGCTGTAAGAAAATACAACGAATTTGCTATTTGAAGGAAAATACACCGAAGAGTGAATACCCCTAAAATATCACTAAGGTGTAAAAATTGTATCATATTGATCAGTTGTTTGTATAACATTCAATAAAGTCTTCAAGGATTTTATAAATTTTGGGCTTTCATTGGTTTACCCATATCTTATTTTGTTTTCAAAAAATTTCAGGTAAGTGGTTAGAAATCACGAGTCTTCCAAAAAAACTTCGGTTTTTAAAGTCCCTGGAGCTTTGGGTGTCAGCTACAGGTGGTGGATAGTGGAACGTTCTGAGGTTAGATCTGAATACTAAATAAGGAGCTCCGAACCGTATACTGTCCACGATAAGGAGGAGCAGCATCCGCCGAGGGCTGCATAGCCAAGGGGGAGCTTAGTTTATAGTATGCGAACTCCGGATACCTGGTGACATGTGGTTGAAATTTAGCCTTCCCGGGGGCACGACGGGATGTACCCTCGGGTGACATTCACTTCCGTATATCGATAAAATACAAGTATAGAATATTGTTCGAAGTGACGACACTTTTAACGGCATATGGTCTTCTGGATTCGCGCATTTCGACACGACGATTATCGTTTATTCAGGTTTGTGAGTTAAGGCTGAAATATAAGTTCGGCCAAATGGTCACTTCTGAACAGACAAACGCGCTCCTTCGATAACATGTTAACCACTTTTTCCAGAATCGTCGTCGAAATTGCAGAAATTTAGTCTTTCCGTTAGTCCCCATGTGGCGGGTTGCTTAGCTTACACTTACACTTACACTTACACTCTTCAATGAATCGAACGCCCAAAGAAAAAAATAGGTGTGAGTGGCGCGGTAGAATTGATGTCTATCTAAGCTCATTTCAATTTTGTTTCAAAAATATATTGCATGGTTTTGATTAACATTTATTTTATGTTACAATAAGAAGTGTCACATCAAAAATGGTGGAAAATCAAACACCCCATTTACACGAGTGAACTTTTATGTGGCTTAAGCCTCGATTCCGCTTTGCTCTGTCTTGAACAAAGATTCGTGTACAAATCGTAACCTCTTGCCATATATCTCACACGTGTTTTTAATTAATCCTAACAAATAGCCATACAAAGTTATACGACTACATAACGCATACAAATTGATGAAATTTCTTGCCAATTTGTTCCAGCATTCCGAACGTTAAGTGAAATTTATGGTGTGTGAAATCATCCTTAGTGAGAAATAAATTCGACGTGTAATCAAACAAAACTGTCACTTTTTGAGCGATGAGAACCCGTTGAAGATTTAAGAACGTCCAATTCATCCCGAAAAAGTCATCATTTGCTGTGAATTGTGGTCCGGCGCTACGTGTTATATTGCACACGAAACAAGGGACGTGTTAGAGGGAAAGTTTCGTCATCTCGCGTTAGAAGTGATGTTTAACCACACAAATTGCATACAATTGCACTTCAAAATAAAAAATTGAAACTACATAACATACTTCACTCTCTTGACAAAAAAGCACGAGACTTTAGGGTTTAACGGTAGGTGTTGCAATAACATGCCAAAAACTGGACTATCACCACCACTTCCAAAAATAATAACTCATAAATCCTTTACACAATTTGTTTTATTCCAGTTTAAACATAGAAAAGTCTTATTGGGAAATCTTTTAGTACTCTTTGGTAAAACTTTACAGCAATGTTTCTGAACCAGTGGCCCGAGGGCTACCAAAACTTTCCAAAATAAAGATGTGGTTTTCTTTAACTAACTGTAAATTATAATGAATTACAAAGTCTACAATTTATTAACTTGTATTTCTTATTTCTTAATGTACAGGACTCAAATACTCAAGGACTTGAATACTCCCAAACTCTAATACTCGAATACTCCAAGAGATCGTCTCAGTGTGACCCTCACCGGTTTTTGGGGTTTTTTTTTTTAAATGTTGAAATAAACTAATCAGTCCGGTTTTTTTTTTTTTTATAAATAAATACATTCATGACGAATACTAAATGATTTTTTTATGTTTATTTATTGGGTGTAAAATTGTTGAAATGACATGTAAAAAAAAGGTCCTCTATGGTTTCCACTATTGCGGCCGCAATTTTGATCTGAAACAAACATTTCAAAAAGATTATTAATCTGTAGGGAAGTCGCTATGGCGCTATGGAACGTTTTTTTTTTAATTTGACAAAATGGCGGCGGGCGGTTTGAACAAAAAGCATCGAATTAGGCCCTTTTTTTCGACAGTTTTTCGTAAAAAAACGTAGGAAGATTTCAAAAAAAAAAAAAACTTCCATAGCGCTATACAGAATAACGTTAAAAATGTTCTCTCCAAATTGGAACTAGATATCTACTCTTCCTTTGAGAGTGGACACCGTTTTGAAAAACACCATTCTGAGAAAAACGCGTTTAAAGATTGAAGCGCCCGTACATCTCTCTAACAAATCGTCGGTGGTCAAATCTTCGTAGATTGGCTTCAAAACCTCTTGGACATCGTCATCGAGCGCTGGTGGATGAGAATATTTTTCTTAAAATCCATTGGCCTCAGCTTTGTGCCATTCGCACCACGAATCTCCTCCCGAAGGACAATACTGATGCTGGGGATTATCATCAGTTCCCTCCGTTCCCTTTCTACAAGAAACGCTATAGCGACCATAATAATTTGAATTTCGATTTGAAAATTTGAGAGAATGGTTATTACACTATCGGTATACTCTCCGATAATGCAACAAAAAAAAAATCGATTTTTCGAAAATTTCACACTGTGACGACCCCTTAAATGAGTACTCACATACTCCCTCACTCGAGTTCTCGGCTCTTTTTTCTCTCAAGTACTTGAGTACTCAGGTACTCAAAACTCCTTTACTCAAACTCGGTCCAAGCCAGTACGAGTACTCAAATACTCAATTATCCGAGTCAATCTTAGAGCCTTAGTCTATGCTAGCTTCGCCTTAAAGCGCTTTGTACCCATCTTCCAAACACCCTGTATATAATCGACGTGAAAGACTTATTGCGAATCATGCTAAAACGCTACATATCTATTTTTTATCTATTGAATTAAAATCAAATTTTTAAATTGAAGAACTTTTGACTTCAAATTGCAAGTCAATGAGTCATGCGAAAGAAATGTTCCTGGTCTAAAAAAGCACACTTATGGGCACATTATCTATTTTCTCAAGATGCGCATAACTGCTGTGAAAAATGGCATCCATATATCTACATAGGTCTTCCCAAGAAGGAGAGTCGTGCCGGCAGATAATAATCGTAAAAAGCGCGTCACAATTACAATTTTGCCGAGCGAGCGAGAGTGGCTTCTGGTCGGTTACATTAATTACGAATTCATGTGTAAGTCCCCGGGACCAATAGTAATCCCCAGAGGTAGTTTGGGGAGATTGCGGCAGTTGCCACAGCTTATCAAGATACGGAGCCGGCACCGGGTATCGTGACTTGGAAAAATATTATATGTCGGGGCAGAGGTAAGGCGAGAAAAGAAGCCTTGTGATTTTTGGTCCTACAAATTCAGCTTTTATCGATTCGACATTTGCAGGGACCTAAGAGGGTCGAATTTATGGCTTCAACATGTCAAGCCAAAATCTATTTAAGGCAAATAGCCTCTACGTGACAAGAGGAGCAAGTTGTGCCACTCTTTTCCAATTACCCGAACGGAGGAAAAGAATATTTTTGCCGGGGCGGTGAAGTTAATTTAATTTCCTTAAAACACAGCCTCGTGTTATCTCTTGCTGGAGAGCCACTGCGGCCGGAATTTCTAATGGCAGAAAATATCGAGATTGTAATGAACGGGGGCAATAAAGCTCATGCCCACTTTGGCAGTTTCCAAACGGCTCGTGGATGGAAGAAGCACTTCTTTACGTGACTCACCGCATGGTGGGGTGGGACATGAAGCAAAAGATCCTGGGAAAAACAGTAACACAACTCCCAGGGTCCTGTTGTTTCTTATTCGCAAACAATTGACATGTCCCCAAATTTGCTTTGATTTACGATCAACTTATTCCAGCTCTGCGTCGGGGAACGCGCTTCACGGAAATGGGAAAACTCCTGCTACGTGATCTGCTTGCCCAGCTTGCCTTTACTACGTAAAAGACATGAAATATCAACAAGATGTTAATTGCATGTGGAAAGAGTGTCCCTGCTTCCTAACTTTCGCTTTGGCGCTGGCGATAAGATGCCGTCATAAAGTAATAAATATCTGGAAGCCGTGCGGTTATGTCAAAGTATACATCCCACCAGGACTTTTGAAAATAGTTCAACAAGGGAATAACTTAGCATGTTTCATATTCAACCGAACCAACAACATTCTGTATAATAATCAACAACAACCGCAATGATGATTTTTGGCTTAGGCGAATGGAATAGGTATGTAATGTCGTCAGCAAACAAGCTAAGCTATTTATTATAACAAATAAGGCAAAGACAAAACCTATATTGTAATTTGGGTGATGCTGGTGCTTTTTGGAGGTTAAGCTGGTTAAGTCACAAAGAGTGTACTCTGCTTCAACGGCTTAAGTAGACATTTCGTTGGTGAAAAACAATCTCCTTGCGCTGAATTGCTTCCACAATCTTTACAAATGAATCGAACGCTATTGGTCCTGATTATTACCGGTCCTCCTTATCTCATGGCATAGAAAAAATCCAATATTGCACCCATCGCCGACTTGGGGGCCGGTAGCAGCTGGTTTTGTGCCTACGTTGTTCAGGCTTAAGTCTATTCATGGTGAAATGGCAAAACATACTGAGCACAAATTATCTGTCCGCTGTTAAATTGGCTGTGACTAGAAACGGAGAAAATATAATATATTCGTCTGCTTGGCGATGTAATAAGCCAGAGCTGTACAAAATCCAATCCCAATCTGGTCCATGTCATAAAAACGGAAGCAATGTGCTCCTCAATTGAAACACTACCTGAATTAAACTTGAAGCGGTACACGTTTCACAATTTTTCTAACTCACTTAACATTCAATTTACGTGATATATGATATTTTCACACTCCTTTAAGTCTGAAGACTGGTGGAGGATAAATCCCATACGCGATTGCTTTCGCTCCATTTGAGTTTGGAGGAGGCGGAAATCAATAACATAAAATTGACTCAACCCGAGAAATGGCAAATATTGTGAGTGGCCAGAAATGCGCTCGATTATTTTTTAATTTCCCTTTTCTCTGACTTCTTCCTGAGACGTCGAGATTTTAAATCCAGCGTTATTTTGCTTTTTTATTTTTTCTATCGAGTGAAATTGTTCCTCCGGGAATAGGGAACTCCACCCCGGGTGCACAGCTCAATGGCAATGGCTCAATTCAGTGTGCTCGTCTATTTTTCTGCTGGAAATTTTCAATTCATTTCGAAAGCTATGTGGATCGATTATGGGAAAAACGTCCAAGGGGTGGAGGCGATAAATCACCTCCTTTCCAATTCCTTCAGATTCCCTGAGCAATTTTTCTGATTTATTGGCCATGCAAAGGTAATTGCACAATTTCCAGTGTCACTGGACTCATACGCTGAGTGCTGAGTGGACACGGATGGCGAGAAAGGACAGCTCCATCAAGGCCAACTACGCGCGGATTAGATTATCCTCGTTAGCAGAACTCCCGCTGCTTTAAATATTCAAGACGATGAACCTTCGTCGGAGCGACCAAATTATTACTTCCCATTTATCTTACTCCTGCTTCGGTGTTAAATAAATGTAAGCGGAGATCACATCCTTGCTGGCAGTTCATTCTTCACCCCATCCCTCGTCAGCGGAGTGCAAGGCGGAGCACCATTGTAGGCATTATGCCTCAAGTTTCCGCGGAAGCTCTGAGATGATGGAAAAATTTAATTAGAAACTCGTGAAGAAGTTCGCGGAGCTGATGGCAGACAGAGTAACAATAACGGGCGGACGTTTAACGAGCCTCATCAGGATTTAAATTGGTGCGTTCACTAGGATCGGTTGCGAGTAGAAGGAGTTTGGGTGAGTGGAGAGAAGTCTTTGCCTGCTAATTGGCTTTTAATGGCGTTTTTAAACTTTTGAGGCGCAAGTACAATTGCCTTTGGCAGGAAGTGTGCGGCGAAGGAAGTTTGATGTGTAAATGGAGGCCCTTATTCTGGTTCTCACGTCACATGCCATGTGAGGTGAGTCTACAGATTCGGTATTCTCGTTGTCACTTTGAGTGACTTCTCTCGGTCACCTACAATTTGATAGCGACTAAAATGGTCACTTGGATCGGCTTCAAGTGACAACGAGAATACCGTGACTCTCGATATTTTTCATTCCGAGACACTAACAAAACTTTTCAATATTATTTGGCGATTCCTTTCCTGTTCGTCTTCATCATCAGTATCGCTGAACCACAGTTCATTTGAACTCATCTTTCAGTTCAATTTTGCAAATATTAACTTGTTTTGCCTCAAACAACTAAACTTTAAATGTCAAAACAATCGATACTCGAATTGCTCTCACGGCATAAATTCTCACGTCACGCGACAATGGGAATACCACATGTGACGTGAGGTGACACGACAGTGAGGTTTGTCACGGGCGTGAGGTGAGAACCGGAATAAGGCCCGGAAGCTCTGCGCTAATTAGCTATTTAACACTTAGCGCTGTGACACATTTCCTTCCGCTCATCCGCCCTGTTTGTAATAAAAAATGAATTACGTCGCGACAAGCCATCTACTTCCGCTTTAGCCCCTAAATTGCCTCTTTGACGAGTAAAGGGCTCTAATTTTGGATTTTGGCTGTTTAATTAACGCCCTGCGGAGTAAGCGTCTATTTAGTAAATGGAATTTAATTTGCAACACTGCCGCGATTTTAAAATGAGACCCTCTGTTTGGTTCCCGCACCTCACCCCTTTGGTGTAAATACTTTGGCAGTAAAAATGTGATATTCATTTAAAATAATTAATTAAAACTTCAAAGCGACTTTCATAAGTCGCGTAATGTGCAACTAATTTAATTTTGCGAGACGGCATCTCCGAGGTAAAACAAAATGGGAAATAGTTCGTGCGGCGAATAATTGCAAAACTGGAATTCGTCAAGGTAAGGACTTTTCACTATACTACTACTACTGCTGCCTACCTGGGCAATATTGCTGCAAATTAGAAATGTCACAGGCTAATTAAGTTCTTTCTTCTCCGGCGCAGTGGCAATTAAGATTATACTTTCCTCCTGTGTAGACAAAGTTCTTCCGACGCTTTAAAAGACTTTTAAGTTTTTTAATCACTAAGTAAAATATTTCTCCGTAGGTATATACATACTTATGGGATTTCAAAAATTTTTTAAGAACGCTAACCACTTGGTCAACCAACTTGGCTAACCAATTTAGGTCATACCAAGCGCTCAGGGCTATGGTGGGGTGGGGATGAAAGAGAGTTCTTACTTTGGATAAGAGTATAATCTGTGCCGCATATTAAACGAAATCTTGGGTTAAAAAATAATTTTTTACGTTTTAGTTCACATTGCCACAAAAGCGTGTTTTTTTAGTTTTTACACTATAATTTCTTAAGAACAAATCTCGACTATATTCGATCATTTTACTTTTTTGTATCCAGCTCTTAGATTAGTTTAATGTCTTCTGAAGGATCCCCTTGGGCACCTTGCTCAATCGGCATCTACATTTAATCAGTTAGAGAATGACCTCGGGGATGCCATTATATTTACTATTTACGACATGAACGCTTTTGACGTGTTTTGATTCTAATCACTAATCCAGTGATTTATCTATTCAACCGTCTTTGGTTGTGATGTACACATTCACTGCGGGGGACCCGTTATTGCCTCCATCAGATCAACCTTGAATTTTCTGTAGTCCAGATTTGTGTAGTTTTCTGTGGTTCTGAGTGTGCAGTTTGGGAATTGGCAGTGCCTACCATATTTGCATCCATGTGTGTCTCCTTGTGCCGGATACCGCAAAATACATCACACATCGGTTACATCTCCTGCTCCGATTGGCCTATAATAATAACTATAACACTTTTGTCTTGACCAATTTCATTGACAAGCACAACGTTACGGTCATGCTGGAAGTCACAAATCACACCATATGCGTGACCTCCAGCTGTATGGCATACCACAGCATGGATCCTTCCCCCCAACACTACAAAGGGTTGTCGAGGAGGTAAATAAGAAAAAAGTTGGCATGGAACTCTCAAGTTTACTTCAATTCACGTAACTTCGTTTGTCATTTTTATTTCACTAAAAAAAATGGTGACAATTAAACGCAGCGGTCACTAAACGACTCTGCCTCTCCTCATTTCATTTTTAGTGGCTCTGTAACTCAGAAACGGTTTTTCAATTTCAAGTGGCCTACCCTCCCGCCATATAATGTTTTGTTTACAACGACAATTTTTAACGTAAGAAAAGTCCAAATAAAATACGGCCGGCTTTATTATTCAATTATCCACATATGTAGAATGTAAAATAAAATTATCTTTTGAAGTTTAAATTTTTATTGTAAGAACAAGGAAAGAGCTGTGTGAAACGGTCAAATCGCGATCGACATCGAGCACGCAAACGCAACCGCGATCGCAAACGCGAACGCGCCGGTGTTACTTGGCCTTAATGCCATATTAGCCAGTGCTTATTTACAGGCATCACCGCTGAAAGGGACCATTTTGGTTTTTCGTTTAAGGGATTGTATGAAAGTTCTCCAAAAATTTAAGCAATCTCAAAATAACCACTCCACTACTGTTGCATGCACAGCTCAAAGATCCGGAAAAACCTTCATAAATGGAAACTTTTATTAAAAACTAATTTTCGTGAAAGGATTTTTAGGTGAATCGTTGGTGTGTAAATGTTTGCGCAAAGTGCCAATAGCGTAGCTATACTTGCCCGGCTATGAACACGAGAGCCAGCGTGACTGCCATAAAACACCAAATGTAAACATTTCCTGGCAGTTTTCTTGCCAAAGTCTTTCAAACAGCTGCAAGGGCTGGCCTTATGGAATTTTCCAGTTCCTGTCTGATGCATGTTTTATAGCAGATACTTCCACCCAGAGGAAATAGTTTCGAAGCAGCATCAGTAGCACACAACAAGAACGCTAGCGAAAGCGGATACTTTCTATGTGCCCATATTGAACATATCCGCGCCCAAGTGTAAAGACATTGTAGAGGAAGCCACAGCCCACAAAGAACCTCCTTAATATTTATGTGCAGGATCAGGTAATAACCTCACGTTTTCTATTAACCGTAGAAAATTTCAAACACGTTCCCCGGTCTATCAAAGTTTTTCCTTCCCTCATAATCCATTCCCCATTAAACTTAAATTCTGACACTCCTCAAGTGTCGCTCAAAAAATTAAAACCCCCATACCATAGCGAAACCCTTTTTGCTGTGGTGCCAAAACCAACCACTTGCGAATAAGTTTGCATTTTACAGCAAAGCAAATTTAGTGACCGGGGAGGTCGTTCTCCCGGATCAACTGTGACAGCTCCAAATGGCCTGAATGCGATCCACAAACTCTGTAATTAAATTTTGCACCAATTAAGGGTTTAAAGTTGTTCCCACGAAACCCATCCACCCGTCCCTTGTTAGGCCCTATGTGCGGAGGAGTAGTTTCAACAGTATTTCCACTTAAATTATTCCCAGAGGCATTCAAAGGAATTGCTCGGATTATACAGAGACGAATGTATGGTCGGCTCAAAAGGAGCCCAACTGTTTGCTTTGAAGATGTCGACAGTGATCATGTCATAGAAATGAGCTTAATTAAACGAAATTATTTGCTGTAATGGCCTTGAGAATTACGGAAATTATAGAGGGCTTTTGTGAAACGCCTAACACTCTCAAGAAGCGTTTTATTACGTCTCCTATCGCACGCGGGTCGCTCAAAGGGTTTGGAGCAAATATTATTATGGGCAATTAGCATGCCTTATCTTAAAAGGTTTTATTCCACACCCCTCTCACCATCGTGTTGTTGCTCAAATTGAAAGGAGGGAGCATTTAATTTTTTTTTCCATTTTCTTTGTAATTAAATCGACCGTAATTTTATGAGGATCTCAAAATAATATTTTATTAGACCCAGACTAAAATTTACTAATGAAATTTTATTAGTCTAGCACTTTACTGTTTCATGAAACTGATCAAAGTAATAAGATTATTAGTTGTTTTTGACCTGCGAAAAAATCCGACTGGAAAAATCTCATCATTTCATTTTCATATTGTGTCCAAAGTCCATGCGAAATTGTGTACAAAAAAAAATTCTATTCATATCCTTCCAAACAGGACTAGCGTATTTAAGTATAGGTCTCACGAATGAGCAGGACAGCAGTCGAGAGACACATGGATCGTCAAACTCTTTCGACCACCTTTTCACAAACCCCAAGGTTGGCATTTATCTGGTCTTCAAAAGAGAAACGCGGATTGAGTGTAATCCCCAAGTCTCGCACTTTCTCAAGTCAGGTGAAGAGATGACCATCGATCTTGAAATTGGAAATCGTGAAGAGGACATGCAAGTACTCTTATTTCTGTTGAGGGGAAGAAGGTTAATAAAACACCATTTATGAAAGGCGTCTATATCCGGGTTTAAAGCTTCACAGTCATGAACATTACATACTAAAGCCAAAAATTTCTGCGTTGTCAGAAATGCAGAGAATTCTCGACTGGTTTGGGACAGGGGATACATCATTGATGTATATTGTGAACAATAGTGGACTAAGATGACTACTTTGGGGTACTCCTGATTTATTCTCAATATAATTGGAAAGGACTCCACGAAAATGGTCACATTGAGTACGATCAGAAAAATATGACAAAATCCAATCAACAAAAAATTTCGGAAGCCGAGTACAGACAAATCAAAGGCGTCAACGAGCCGTTCCACAAGAAATCATTGAGAAATCCTGACGCCTCGAATTTGCATTCATGCGAACGAACTACGCCAACAATTTTTAAGAGTAAAACACATTGCAGATATTTAGAGTAAAGCGTATATATGAAAGATCCAACTGGATTGGAGCTTGTGGATCATGGTTGAATAGATTAAAATAATGAATATGTATTCAAATGGTTTGATGGGCCACAATTCCCAACATCAGCAAAAGAATTCATGTTAAACAGCGAAGTGATGAGGATACGTCCGACGCGTGCCAAAATGATAGTGGTGAAAGATCTCACTCACCTTACCAAACAAAAAAATCATATGGCAGAGGAAGGGAATATCGCAACTGTTGTCGGGTTACAGGGTGATTCATCAATTCGGAATGCACATTATTATTTTATTTTTATCTTTTGACCTACCCAACGCAGCGACATTAATCTTACACCAGACAACTACCATCTTAATGTGTTTTCCAAAAATGTCACCAATGTTGATAGATATTCTTTATTTCGTCGAACGAACGATTCATGACAACAAGTTCAAATTGTCATTAAGCTCCAGATCTCGAACTCGACTGAGCTGACAACAGCTGAAGCGATTAGGGATGCAAAATGACAGAACTATACCTTATGATTTTTATTCAGTTCATGATTTACTAGCGTACTGACAATATTTTTTCTTTGTTGAAGAACTGTACAAATTTTCGAAACTAATATAATAACACGTCTAACCGCCCGCCCACGCTCTGCGCCTCAACCTAGCCTTCTGGCTTGGCTCTAGCTTTGTGAATGTCATTAGAAACTTTTGAAGCACAAATCTCGACTATACTCGATCATTTCACTTTTATGGAAGCAGCTCCTCGTCTATAATGCGAATGGGTCGTTTTTGGTGGAAACACTTTCTATTAGGGCCAACGCAACTGCCGACGACGACGTGTCGGCACGAGCAATAAAGCTGCCGCTTACTACAAATATCCATTTGACCCGCCCCTGGTAATTGCTCCGCAAATACGCCGCCAAATTAGAGATTTCTCGTGAAATCTGGATAAATGCGTGTCGCGGCGGCCCATTAATTATGAAATATCCCCAAGCGCGGGCCTAATACGTCTGGCCAAGTGAGCTGCGTGCATTTAGGGATTAAAGCTTAAAATATTGACTGTGTCGACAGGGGCAGTGCACAAGTGTATCACTAATGCAATTAAATTTGCACAATTGTTGAAAATCTCTGGCATTTGCCTGAATTTTTATTACTGCTAAATGCAGGCGCCCCCAGTCCCGCATAGTGTGCGGTTACACGTATCTTTTCGTGGCCTAGATGTCGCCCCAGTATTGGTTGGGTTGTGTATCCGTGGGCGCATTGTATGGGATGCAATTTTGTGTAAAATTGGATTTGCCTTGGTGCAAATTATCCCCAAGTGTAATTAAGAGGCATTTCCAGCCCGGATTGTAATGATGCATTGCAAATCTTTATACACAGCGGGGCGGCCCTTTTTTGCTCCATTTTGGTGATGAATGCTCGCAATTTGCATAGACGAATTAATCTTTCAAGGCGGAAAGGGGCAGATGTCTGGGGAGCTTTTATTCACCTGTCGTGCACATCGGCGCCGTGCCACTGAATTATTGCAACAAGAAACTACTTGAAATGGTGGTGTGGAGCGCTCGCTGCAACGCTGGCTCCTGGCGCATTTATTTAAATAATAATACGACACACGAGTGAAACCCCCAGCTCTTGTTTTACCCGATACCAATTTCTGGCATTAAACATGGTGCCGCATTGGGGATGATTTAAATATTTGAAGAGCTGCACAGGTGCGACAAAACGTACGAAGGCTGTTATTTAATTGCTTTCCCTCGAACTATTTCAAAGCAATTAAATCAACTTTTGAGACAAAGAGATTTACTCAAACGATGTGCACGGCCCGGCCCATTCAAAGCAGTACTAGCCACAACCACATAAATATGCAAAATAATTTTCAAAACTTTAAGACTATCGATCGCACTATGCAATTAAAGTGTTCCTTTGAGAGGAAGTAGTTGTGAAACTTTGAAAATGTAACTCCTTCCTTCTTAAGTTAGGTACGACATAGCCCTACCTCAAAGAGAAAAGGCAAATTTTCAGGTGGGCAGCAAATGGGCTTTCATAATAAATAACAATATTGTTGTGCAATGGCGATGAGTAGCATAAGTTGTCTACAATGGGCAGCTATAAACTTGAGAACAAATTTGCACAATTTGTTGCCGAAAATGTTGCTGGAGTGTTTTCGCAAAATTGTTTGCTGCTAGCTTCTTTTGTTGAAATGTGAATCATGTTATTTTTTAATTATTATTATTATATTAATTATCCCGCGTTCTTGAGGAGTATAGAGATTCATGTCTAGTTGACTTGTATTTTGTATTTGTTTACTTACAAATGTCAAAACAGAACTGAAATTTGCCGTCATTTGCAAAATATGGTGATGACTTTTGCGTACTTCCCAGTCGTAGTTTAGGTCGTTCAAAGCTTCGAAATTTTGTACAGATGTTGAAATTAAAGTTGAACTCCTTTTCAACTCGAATTTTTCGATACGACCCTAAAAGTCTCAATTGGCACGACGAAAAAAAATGACGATTTTCCGAGTTATTCCGGATCAGTGCACAAGTGGTCCCAGATGGAATTTTTTGGTTCAAAAATGGCTGGAGAATGCAATTCTTAACCAAATTTTTTTAAATATACCTTAATGAACTCTTAACAGATTCTCGGACCTTTGTTTTAGTTTACATTATTTAGTTGTCATGTGGTAATGTTTAGAAAGTTGTTTGGGTTCATGATTTGCTGATTTTCACAAAGTTTTATTTTGGCTATTTATTTGTTGTTAGCATATTTCCTAATGGAAACTTCGGCCCATTAGAAGTAGACGAGCGAGTAACCCTTCCTATAAACATACAAACCCGCATACTTGTCACACCAGCTGACGCAATTCACTCAGGAGTAAAAACTGATGGAACCTCGGAGAGTTGCCCTTCTTATTATTATTTTCGAAACGGTTGCGCCCAACTTTACACTCAGAAAGTACTGAGGAAAATGCAAATTGGAAGGAAACATCTCGCAAATAGAAAAGTCCAAATGTTCGGCAGATAGAACAGCATGAGACTGAAACTTCGCCACCTAAGCAAACAAAACGATATTCCCGAGTAGGTTGCAAGTGCGAGTTGAAGTGTATCGAAGGGGGCCGAGCAAACCAATTTACCTATCGATTTACAATATTCAAATGTAAGAATCCGAAAACTTTCTGAGGTAAGATGAAGTCTGCTTAGAGCTGAGCTACACACTACCCCGAGGCTGAATAAAATTCTTGTTTGCCAAGTTTTGTGTGTACCTATATTGAAACGACGGCAACAATTGGGGAAAGCAACATAGAAATTCGGAGAAAACTTCTTCACTTCTTTGTGTTGAGGAAAGAAACTTTGCCGTCAATGAGATTAACACCCGCAATGTAATTAGAAAGGAATCCCTCCCAAATTCCAGACGAACTGTTATCTCTGGTAAAAATGGTCAATTTATGATATTAAATTGCCATTAATAGGGCGGGCGAGGAAGGTAGGTATTCCTGAGGGCGATTCGGGAAAGTCGAGTAGATCAACCTTGAAGTCGCCCCGGGAAGAGGAGGAAATTTGGAGATTTATCGAAACAAATGACGACAGACATTGAAGTAGATAAGAATTCCGTGTTCGCCCTCAATTCCAATTCCCGAGCCCTTTTCGCTCGATTGGAAGTAAGGGCCACTGATTCGTCTTTTCGTGTGTTTTTTTTTTCGTTATTCCTCCTCCTTAATTTCCTGTGGAAAGTGCCAATGCGACAATGGCTGAACAACAAAAACGAAGTTTGATTTGAACTTCCCTTTCTGGATGTAATGTGACAGAAATTATTTTTTAATCTCAGAAAATTCCATTAATTCGGTGAAAGAGCGATGCCCTTAAATAATTCCCAGTAAGTTAAAAACCTTTGGCAGACCCGTAGATCTTACAGCAGTCACTTAATTTAGTAAACGACCACAGTTGGCGGACTGGCCGGGAGTATGCACCCATCTATCTGTCCAACTTGCGAAAATTAGATTTAACGTCGTCGTAATAGACTAAATCCGACTGCTCCTCTACATCCCCGTCCGGTAATCCACTTAAGTGGAGCAGTCTGGGAAAGTTTCCTACTGTAAGTGTTAAGTGCAGTGGATGCATTCCGAACACATCAAGCTGGAACTAGCGGACGTCCAACTTTTTGTTGCACATTCCTATTTGCCACAGCAGTATGATATATTTTGTGTACAGAAGCGAAATAATACCTAGACCTACTCACAGTCTGGCCAGGTGGGACTTCATGAATTTCAAATTTCATTTCCTTAAAACCTACAGAGAAATATTGCGCTCCTCGACATCGTAAAATCTTCGCCAGAGGCAGATAGGAAGAGTGAAAAACAGTCTGAACATGGCTCCAATGTATGGTAATGCAGTCCGAATAGTTTTTTACAGGTGGGTGGCTAATAGACACCACAGCCATCGAGGCTAAAGCGCTGTAGAAAAATAACATTGAAATAATATCACATGAGTGGGATCGACACGCCTACGTCCTTTCAAGGCATCTCTCACGAAGCCGTCTTACTAATATGTTTCGGAAAAGCTTATCTTCAGAAAAAGGGTTACGAGGCTCTTATTAAGGGCTCTGAGCGGATCCTTGTCTGCTGTAAGCCTATACACGGATATTTACTGACAGGATGCCGAGGAGATTTTCGACGAAAATGTAAACAAGTGAAATTACGCCATAAATAACTTCAGAAGGCTGCGTGTCGCCTATATGTGTAAATATACGCTGCTGGAACGAAGCAGACATTCGATTTTACATGAAGACTTCAACTTCCTTTATTTCCCTTCAATCCATCGCAGGGGATATCAAAGATGAAAGCCATCGCCATTATTCACAGAGCAAATCCGTACGAAGACGTTTGCCCATTCTCCCTTAAACGATGCTCCTTCCTCCTTGGCAGTTTTAAAACTTCTGCCGGTTCACAAGGATCATTATGTTGTCAGATATAAACTGGAATTATAAAAAAAACGAACGGTCGTGCTCACTCGAAAATACTCCAAGAGGATTTTATTAAATGGAAAAATTGTTGACCCGCTTTTGAGGATCCCGGCGGCAGTGGTCCGGAACTTTTCTGCACTCTCTAGGTTGCAAATTCCTTCGTCTTCTCTATGCTATGCATCCAGAAAATATTTTCTCGGCCTTGTGGCAAACTTATGCGGTACCATAGATATTTCCGGATCTCTGCTCGAGCAACCAAGAATTGCGACTAATCTACGTTCTGAATGAGTGACGAGGGCGACCGACCGCTAGAATTTCAGAAACTTTAAGTCTTTTCAAAATGGGATTGATTTGCCACTCTGCGACAGTATTCGATATTTATTCATTTCATTGGATGGTTTTGCTATCAGTCATGCTAATTCAGACTGTAGGATATTACTGAATCCACAAATTGCACTGCTCTGTTATATTTTCTCCATGAAATGATTGCTCTTAAAATAAGTCTGGACGCGTATTAAAAAATTTATTATGGAATCATAAGGTCATCATGTATTATACACTAGGTGAGTTACCCGGCTTCGCACGGCGGGCGGTATGTGATTGTACTGAGTTTGACACTACAGTGAGCCAATTTACACATTTAATTTCTTGCAATCCATTATTTGTACAGAAGTTTCGTGATCTGTGTACGTTACTTATGTAATGGGGCTCGAACCGCGGACCTAGGCGTGGAAGTCCGTGTGTTTCCCGCTACACTACCGAAGGTTTTGTAGAAGCGCTCGATAGGAGGGAGCAGGGCCGTAGTTCCGGACACATTAAGGAAAAACACATCAGCTCGAGTTTTAAAATTCAATTTAATTTTCGTTGTCTTTTGGGTACAACATTTGTGCAGCTTGGAGGGAATTTAGTTTGAGGTTTCCACCCTTTATCGTCCAATTTTCGTGGGCTAACGGAACATATTTTCCATTAATTCTTTTTTACATCACTGAATATTTGCCTTTCATGAAATGTAAACTAGTAGAATCATTTCATTGCTCGAAAAGAGAAGATCCTTAAGTACTCGTAAATTCCCTGATTGACGGTTCAAAATGTGCCGAATCAAAAACGCTATACATATTATATAAACTTTGGTTGCATTCTGTCATTTATGCCTACAGTTCCTTGCAACTTTTGATTATAAAACCATTGCGTAAACCTTCGTTAGGGTTCTCTTCATGTGCACAAAAAAAGTTTCTGCCACAAAACACAAACCCATTTATCTTCCCCTGAGAGTTGAGCACATGATTGTGATTAAAAAGACTTTTTGTGTGCTCAAGCTTCTCAAAATACATTTATTACTGGCTGCCAATATACTGGGAAAAGTTCCTCTACACCACTTTCGGCGTTAAACAATTTTGCTACCTCACACTCGAACGAAGTTTTCAATTGCAATAAAAGTGCTGCAAGAAATTCGCTCGCAGCCATTCTTTGCTCGTTCCCCCCAAAGAGCCCCCATGGAACATTTCGCCTTTAGAGAATCACTTTGGTTTCCAGCGTTAAATGAATTTCTTCTTTTTTTCCTTTATAATTCCTAAAAGCTGCAAAGCTGCATTTCTTTTCGAATACACCGCATTGTTGCGAACAGTAGGTAGCGATTTTCCAGGACCTGAATTTCCTTTGTGACCAAAAAAACGTTTCCTACTCCGGGCTCCACTCTCTCGTCGTGCTATCGTCAGGGGCCCTAGCATGCATCGAGAGCTTAATTCTATTTTTAGTCGCCGCTTCGGATGTGTTCAACATGGTGTAGGAATTTATTACATAATCCTTAAAGTACGGGATCGATTCCTCGCCTGCGACGACGATTTAAAATTGAAAAGGAGATATGCGGCGAAGTCAACGGCAGCCACCCGCCACCCCCACCTTTGCGTTCAAGGAATCAATTCGACTTCTATTTTTTAAACAGGGTCCCAGAAAGCCAGCAGCCGCCGCTGTGGGGATATTAGAACCCAGTCAGCTGTGAAATAGTTTCCAGAGGTGGCTGGGACTTGTAAGTAAGACGTGCCCGCTTTTTGTGACGCTTCCAGCCCACTTGACAAAAGCAGTCGGAAATGAATCGGCGTTCCTTAACAACGGTGCACTTGGCCCACAGAAATCAATTTTCCAACAATGGAGTTCTGGCAGGGCAGGAGCATTTCATAATCGCGCCGAGCTCCAGGCGCTACACGACGTCTAATCGTTGACTGGTATTAAATTTCTTTCAATTAATCTTTGAAACTTGTTTTCAATGGGCTCCCCAACGCGCTTGGGAACCTCCAGATCGAAAAACTTTAAATCGAAAAATTCGAGGGGGATAGGACTGGGTCTTGCCCGCTGCAGACAAACATTTTGTCATAAGCCAAATATCAATCGTACGGAGGGTGGACTTCTCATTCAGATACGAACCGCCATGCATCTGAAGTCATATCCCCCCTCCTTAAGAGTCAGCCGAGGAGCTATAATATTTACGGGATCGAAATTGCAGAGCTCTCGCCCGTTCGTGGTCGGAAGTCCCCAACTGATTTATGCAATTGACATTGACTTCCTTGGATTGTGTTCGAAAGTTTGAGCAGCTCACATGGTTGGGATGGCTGACTGCAAAGGAATTCCGTCCGAACGTACGCGTACGTACATAAATGTGTATATGCATCCGGGCACTGCATGGGTATTCAGGGCATTCGTCGATGCGGAAACATTTCCAGCCAAGTCGTTATCAACTCGTTTGGTTACATGCGCCGTTCCTTGAGGTGCAATTGGGTGAAGCTTGCCAGCTTTGACGAGGACCCTTTAAATATTTCCAGCTCCTGAGCAAATTAAATTATTTCCACTTATATGGGCTGGCAAATTAAGGTGCAGGACATTTCAATTTTAATTTGCGTTACAACTTAATCTTGAAGATGACTGGTGCATAGGTAAGTCTCTCTTATTTTGCTTTTCATTGGACTGGCCGCTCTATTTAATAAGAAAGTATAAATATTGAATTTTATTAAAAGATACTTACCTGTGCTTTAGTAACATCTTTATCCCGTAGCAATTTGCAAACAGTTTAAGACGGTTTAAAATTTTGCTGAAGAAATTTTTAATAAGGAAAAAGATTCTGAGCTTAAAGAAAAAGTAAAAATTAGGATGTACGAATATGTAGGTATGTGGGGAAATCTTTTCAAGATTTACCCGCTCTTGTCGCTTTACGATCCTTGAAAATATAAATGTACAATTTTCTTATATACAGCTCCTGTTCATCGAATTAGGAACACTCGTAATTTTGTTGAAATGTCCTTTTTATAGATTAAAAGCGACGTGAAGGAAAAATAATATTAAAATTAAAGTTCACTTTATATTTAGCGTGTTTAGTGGTTAAAAAATAACGGGTAAAATTTGTTATAAAACATACTAAAATTTTGTAGAACCACCTTTCGCATCTATAACTGCCTTAATGCTATGTGGCATGCTTTCAAAGCACCTTTCAATCATTTCTTTTGTATCGAGGCTATTTTCCCACACATTCTTTATATTTTCCGTCAGGACTGCTATAGTAGGATTGAGGACTCAATAAACTTTAGATTTAAGGAGACTCCACACGTTCTCAATGGTATTAAGGTCAGGCGAATTGCCTGGCCAAGGAAGAATAGGGATACCAGATCTATTCAATAACTTTCTGATTGATCGAGCAGTATGACAGGGTGCATCATCGTGCATAAAGGTGTAGGACATGTCGCAGGATCTTAAATAATTATAATGCGGTATAAAAATGTCCTGGAGCACTTCCTCGAACAAGTTCTTGCTCATAATTCCATCGACAAAAAACAGTGGTCCAGGTCCATCGGCAGAGATACAAGACCATATCATCGTGGCTAGTGGGTGTTTCACGGTTCTTGTAACGTAACCTTCATTATACCGCTCTCGGTAATACATAGTGTATTAAATTCAATTGTTTTCACTTCTTTTATTCTTGCTCTGGGTAATGTTCCTCCGATCTTGTTGTTTCTTCTTTTATTTCAGCCTTCTTTAATATATCGAACAGCACTGCTCCACCGTGTCTTATTTTTTATATTTTCTCTAATCCCGATGCGATAAATCCGCCTCACCCATCAAACTCGTAGCTAACTTTTAAAATTGCTTTCAAGTTCTTGTGTAACAACCCCAGGCGTTTTCTCTCTTATAAAGACGGTATTGCATTTGACTCCTGTTCCTTTTATCCATCAACGAATTTTCTTTCCTCGCCTTACACTAAGCGGAAGGGAAATTCTGAGTTCAGCCAAGCGTATCCACATCCGAGCTGAAAGAAAGAAGAATTTAAAGAGTAAACAAGTCGTCTTAGAAGCTCATCCTTTAAACATAGAAAAGGGTGGTGCCCGCTGCTCAGTTTCGAGCTTGCATCAGTTTTATCCGCAAATATTTGTGCACACGCGAGAAACATTGCTTCATTTGTGCCCCATCCGGCGCGTGCGACTGGGAGGGAAACAAGCAAACATGTGTCAACGTACGAAGAAAATCGTTATAATGCAAATTTATGCCAATTATCGCGAAACATCGTTTCAGCTTATCAACAACATAAGAAAACGGATAAAGTGAATAATCGCCGCTTGCTGGCACTCATATCCGCCCAGAGCTGGAGCATTGTCATATCTGCCTTAAACGGTTCCCTCCCGACAATTTAAGCTGTTGTGAACCTGTCCTTAATCCGAGCGAAAATAGATGAGTGCCTCGCAGCATTTCTGCCAACCCCGAGGAAGGAGGAGTTCGCCTCGCACTGTCAGAAACAAAGGGAATCCCCGGCAGCAGATCTGCAGACCCATTGCCGTATGGAGCACTACTGCAAAAGCTGAAAACTTTAACTAATTAAGGGCGATAAGGATAATAGTTGCAATATCAATGGAAGCTGTCGGGGCTCGTTAATTCCCGCCAGGACACAATTGCCCCGGCCAGAAAAGTTACCGACAATGACACGACTCATGGTAATTACGGCGGAGATAAGCGCCATGTGATGATGATGCTCACTTCTTGAGATGTTTATTCAGGAGGCAAAAACGTGGAGCAGTAGGCCCACAATATGAGTTACGTCGGCAACGTTAGGGATACGTCTGCATTACTTCGGAGGTGGAAGGATCGGGCTCCGCCTGCCTTCCGTTGGCTGGAGGGCACAGCACGTTGAATAGCATTATTCATCAGAGCAACGCTTCTAAGCCAAGTACAGCGAATGGGATTTAATGTGACGTTGACCCGTCGAGCTCGAGTATATTAATTCGAGTCCTGGCTGGGTGGAAATGCTGTCCTTCACGATTTAAGGCTCACTTAGGCTTTGTTTGGCACTACTGCTTAAAGTGGCAGGTTGATACTTAATAATTTGGTGTGAATGCTTTAATTGGAACCTGGAGGCTTGCTGAAATTAATTGCCTTGCCAGGTGGACTTCCACGCTTGTTTGCTTCGGATTTTGCTGTTTCCCTAATACATACATACAAACCTAGGCCGGAGGGAATTGGTAGCAAAGTTCGTAGTTGGAAATCTCAACCGTATTACAGCAATGTTGCTACGGCTACGGCCTTGCATCCCGTTATTACGCTTGACCACCTGTGAAATTATCGCAGTGGAAATTAATTAACTGAAGAAAATTGTGCAGAGCTAATTAGTGCTAGGTTCACATCAATTATAATAATGAATTGCTATAGTCCAATACCTGATTCAGTAGAATTTCTCTATCTTTCCCTTTTTATGTCGGTAGGGCTGGAGGAATCGTAGCCTACATCACGTAAGGTCGATTGTGTGGATGATCTTTTTATACCTCGTCTAAGTTGCTTTTAGGAGAGAATTTTTCTCCTTCAGGGAATTGAATTTAATAATTATTGAGGTATTGCGACTGTTAGAGTACAACAATTGATTCATCGATGGAATCACCAAATGCCGAAGTGGACTATTGATTCCCCAAATGGAATCACTAGAATGCTGAATGAAGATATCTTGGTTCCAGATTGGAACCACCAAGCCGTTTCAGAAAGTTGGAAAGATCACAAGAGTTTGTGATTTGCTCACCCGCATCTAGTGAAGAAAAATGTGTAGCGATTAATTAAAGATTAACCATGAGTCCTCATTCAATTCAGTTTATTTAAAACAGTTATTTCACAATTGCTCTAAAAGCCCAAAAAATGAAACAAAACAAACTCCAATCACAAAACCAACACAATTGGCGTTTAAAATTATCCCTCATTGGCACAATCCCTAAAAAACTCTCCAGAAAAAAAACCTAACTCCTAACCTAAAATCGTTATTAGCTCAGCTAAGCATTTTCCTAGCATGACTGCTCCAACTTGAATGCCTACCTGACGTCCTTCTCGGCGTACTCCAATTCCAATATATTCAATTTCACCTCCACGGAAGCACACGAATTCAAATCGAAAATGGCTTTGTAACGGGAACGTAAAACTAAAGCTGTGTCTTCAAATACACTAAATAAAAGTGAGGCTACAAGATGACAGTCCGACATACATATGTATAAAAACTAAAATTTCATAAATACTTCAATAGGTACTTGAAACCAAGAAGCCTAGGACCCATGAAAATGTTTTGTTTGTGGCAAAAAATATCTATCTAACAAGAAGGGACACTCGTGACGTTTACCCTTATTTTTCAACGACCTTGGGTACCTACCATTAACCGGACCAGAGGTTTAATTTTGTTACAAATAGATAGTTATAAAGAAGAAATTAGTGAGAGCAAGACAACAATTTGGGGGGAGATGCTATGAGAATCAAATCTCTCAATAAAAAAACACCACCCTGCACTGGCTCTCTAGCCGAGCGAGCGATGTGCACAATCTCACCACATCACCTTTAAAACGCAGAGAGAAAAAAATTCACAACCGTGTACGTACTTATCAACTGTGTGTGCGCTACCTGTGCTCTCCTCTTCTTGCATTAGCATTTTCCCTATATGTTGTCATTGCCAGGCGAGGTAGAAGGCCGTACACAGCCTCCCTGCGTCACGTTTAAGAATCCTTGTACAAAAAAATGCTGTATTTTATATCTCACACTGCGGACTATGTCTCTCTCTCTCTCTATCTCTCTCTAAATTTCATACAGGAATAGAATGGTACTCGTTCGTTCCTGTTGTAGCTAATGGAAAATTTTCTTCTTCTTGATGATAATTCTTTGCTTGCGGTCTTCACAAGTCTTAATCCACTTGAAGAACCTGCAGCGGTAACTGGGGATTACAAAGAGGAAATTACGCATCCATGATTTTCAGTGCGATTAGATACTTTCCCTAGCAATAGGTCTATTACCATCTTGTGTATGCTCCAGCCTGCTTTACCTTAATAATTAATTTGAAAACAGAATGTTGAACAAGAGCAGTTCTATCCTCTTTGTCCATATATTTAACTTATCCCATTAGCAATGGCTAGTTTAGCACGCAGCTCTTCTCATCCTAATCAATATTCAACAAATATTGTTTACGATAGAATCACAGCCCCAACCGAACTAATAAGGATTACTTCCAAGTTAAGGCCAATAACCGTCGAATCGGGGCAGATGCTGCCCCGGAATAATTTTACCGTGCCGAATCCACAAATATTTATTGAGCTGATTTATGTCTTATTGATACTGAGAACCCTATTACGAATTCATGGTCTTGCAGATGGCAAAGGGCTGGCAGCCGGGCCTGGGAAGGATACAATTCTTCCAGTACATTTCGGTCAAATGCCGTTTGCGTAAAAAGGGTACCTACCCTAAAAGGGGTATAAGGGATTGTGCCCCCAGAAATCTGATTTTAAAGTGACACAAAGTGGCCATCCCTTCCAACGCAAATATGCATATGTATGATGATAAGCTCGCCGAGTGGTCTGGCAAATTTAATTGCTTTCTGATGGGCCCGCCTAATCAAACAGGATAATATTTGAGCTGTGAGAGAGATTACAGTGGATACGGTGCCATGGAAATGACGGGGTGGTCCCAAACTATAGGATTGTTATTTAAGCCCTATTTGCTTTTCCTACTAAAATGGCGCGACGGGAAGAGAAAGGGGATACCTACCCCATTTCCGATTAACATCTCTCCCTATATGGTCTGTCTGTCGTTGTGCAACGTAGCGTCCCAGATATTTGGCGAATCCTTTGAAAAAAGTTTAGCAGGAAAGCGGAATCCAATTCCGGGCAGATCATTTTCAAAGCCGCCCCAAATCTACTAAAACACATTCACTCCGGGCACGGGAAACAGCACTCGTGTATTTACCCATCCCAGCATGTGTACGCCTGGCAGGTGGGATGGATGGATGAACCTTTTGAGGCAGGTACAAAGGGGAACGGTAATAAGAATGTGGGGACTCGAGCAACTATCTCCAGGACATAAGCAGACTGCCGGAAGATATACGAAAGGGAAAACATTTACAGTTCTTAGCCGGGTGCTCCTTGAAGGCATCATTATTCCCGTAAATAGGAAAAATAGATGTTTTCGGAAACACGCAGAAAGGATATCCGTAAGTAACTCGGAAAGTGTTTACTCCAGCCAACCCCTTTGACGGCTTTTCGGGATGAAGGTATCTCTCCCCAGCTCCAACCCGGTCATGCTATGCTCGTATATCAACAGTTTACCAGTAATTCCTTCTGGAGCACTTCCTCAACAAAACTACATATTTTGCCTTTATCTGAAAATGTGTGAAAACTTTGGAGGCAAATTTATGGCGCCCAGGGAAAAGTGAACGAAGTTTAGCCAACTTTTCCTCTAGCTCAAGGATCTCGTGGGTTCTTCAAAATTCCCTGCGAACAGTCTTAACTTTTGCGTGAGAATTTTACGAGCTGAAACAGAAAGTTTCGCCTGTTTAAATGCCACAATATTTCTTATGTGAAATTTATTGCCTGGCGGGAAACACTACACTGGATTATGATGTAGCCACCACACACCGCACTTATGTAACATAGGTTCCACCGTTTTCTAATGGAAAATTTAAGTTGTGCGTTCCATCTCATTTCCCGGGAGGCTGTAAGGAAATGCTGGCGTATCGGGGCGATCCGAGATAAGGGTGAGTTATTTCTCCAGATTAAGTCGAGAATTATTCACGCAACTTTCGAGATTTACCGGGGAGTTTCTATTCCAAGCCCATATGGAATCTGTCAGCAGTTGCTACGGAGAACATTTCGTTAAAAATCCTGAAAATGACCCCAAAAGTGAAATTTTCCCCATTTGGAGTGGAATGAGTGAAATCCCTGAAGATATTTATGAGGGTCCCAGTGGTAGCGTGCGGTACTTATGCAATAACACCTTATTTGCAAGGCGGCAACATTTGCCTTATACTTATGGGGTGCGGGGGGTTAGAAGTATTTTATTAAGGAGCATTTACACTTTCGAAAACAAGAAATCGTCCTTGACCCACATACTTGAACACACATAGATTCCCTTGTTCTAATTTCGCCTTGAAAATGTGATCCCCAAAAGAACAGTGTCAGTATGGGTTTTACATGAACATTTGAATTGCTCTATACTTGTATGACCTAATCACTATCTCGACGGTTATTGGCGAATTTGATGAGAGGGGTATGCGTACCTTTGCGTTTGTCAAACAAGGCTGAAGCTTTGAGAGTGGAGGTAGTAGCTTCACATTTCAGTCAATTTTTATCATTAATATTTTTTGACTTTATACATATGCGAACCAGTATGCAGGACTAATAGTGAAGCAACTGTGATAT
This sequence comes from Neoitamus cyanurus, assembly GCA_947538895.1. Classification (NCBI taxonomy): domain Eukaryota; kingdom Metazoa; phylum Arthropoda; class Insecta; order Diptera; family Asilidae; genus Neoitamus; species Neoitamus cyanurus. The sequence continues at coordinate 39,418,942 of OX384543.1, forward strand.
TAAACAACTTTAAGACAACTCTAATAGCACGAGTGATTTTACAACGTGTGACATAGTTTAGGCAAATTAGCTGAAAAAAGGGATAACTTCCCAATAATTAGAAACAGCCGTTGATTCCGGGGTTTTTGGGGTCGATGATCATACCTTGAAAATGACCCTTAAGGCCACTTCCAATTCTTCCGATTTTGCGAAATTTGTGATTCCCCAAAAACCTCGGAAACAACCATAAAATTGCTGTGTCTAATTATTGCGAACTGAAATGGTGATTTGCCTGGACTAATAACTATTTAGCAACTATGAGCACTGATTTCAATTGACAGTTCACTCAGATGTTTCACTTAGCTTTCCTCTTGCACACTGTTGCTGTACTGCTCTGCGAAGCTAACTTTGGTGGTCGCTCATGTTTTTATGGGTAACGATACAGCCGTTCCGTGTTTAGTTTATATTTCTACGAGTATACTGCTGCATTGGACTGTTAAGGGTCGAATTATATAATTCACTACTAAACTCAGACGATCTCCAAATGCCCTTTCTTGTCATATTCAGGGCGGAAGATAGCTTGAATAAACCGCTTTCGATAGAAAAACAAAAAAGACATCAGCCTCTGTTTGCACACTTCAGAAATGCTGAAATGCCAAAAAAGTCTTGACTTACCCGCACGGACAAGGACTAATCAGAGAGAAGTGGCCATAACACTCCCACACCGCAAAACTTTGAAGATGGAAAGCAAGAAGTGGCTCTAATGGAACTGACATGAACCCTCCGTTCTTCAGAAAACAATTGGACCTTATGACACGTGCTGAACGCAGAGTGGGTTCGATCGAAACTGCTAGTTTAATGACTTGTAGAACCTTGAAAGAGCGCTGAGTGCGGAGTGTATTAGACATCTATTGTGTCTTCTAGATGCAATCATGAATGGATGTGCACATACGGATATTTTAATTACATGCTGCGCTTAAATGCATTATTGGTGCAGCTTTGCTCAATTTCCGGAGCAATAAAGGGAACAAAGAGGAATTCATCTCCTAGTACGCATGGAAAAGTCCCTACAGTTAGATACATTCGGATATTGCCCATTAATTACGAGATAATTGCAAAAGTTCAGCATATGAAGGATTTTAAAAGCCACCGCATGCGCCCGCCCCAAAGGCAAATTAAATGAATTCCATAATTCTGGCCGTGCGGAGGCGAAATTGAATTTGTGAAGCATTTTGCATGATTGCAGAGATAATATCGAGAGGAGGTCTTTTAAATTCACCATTAGGCTGGTAAACTTCAGCAGAACGTGCGGGCTCCGTCCAGAGTTTCAGGCAGTAAACGTGGAAACATTCAAAAGCGCACAAACCCTTTCCGGATGGCCTGGCCCTCATTTTCCCTTCCTGGTCCTTCTCAAATAGGCTAAAACACCGAAAAAGAACTTTTATGGGCAATTCCCTTGAAACGATCCAGATAAAAATTCAGCCACCAATTTGGACCGAGAGGAATGCCCAGGCCATGCCACCACGAATCCATTGGCCCATTCGAGAGGATTATTCTTCCAGTCTGATGACTTGCAGTAATTAAATTTTGGTTTTGTGCTTGACCCTTATGCCTACCGATTCGATGCTTCGCCCTCCCCGGCATTGTTACAGCAGAATCGATAAAATGACCCACATAATCAGGGGCTCCGGTTCGACTGCGGTCAGTGGCCAAATGGCCAAATCAGTGCCGTCCTATTAATTATTAATTACCTCATAAAGGAGAACTTTTACGGGAGGCAAAACTATAATTATTCCGTGCAAAACCGGTTCACCCATCTGCCATATATGGGACCTCTAGAGCCACTGTTGGAGGGATCACTGCCGCGTCAATTATGCCATTTGCATAGGCGCCACTGTGCGCATCATACCGGGCTGGGCTACTCATGGAAAATGCGGCGAACAAACAGATTAGGCTATTAATTGGGAGGCTGATTGCAACTGTAATGAGTGCTGCTCGGGATCCGGGATTGTCCGAGCTGATCGATTTTACAGCGCTAAGCATGGTTGAAAGCAGCCCTGTTTAATAAATGAGCTTCCAAAAATAATTGATGAGATCCAAAATCCGCCAGAGTTCCTTCTTAATTGAGCTACGGACGAACCATAGGTAGCCATTTTGTGAATTCAGTCTGAGGAGCATTATTTAATTTATTCCTGCTAATGCTCGGGGGACTAATTCATATTCAGCTCATGTTGTGCTTTCTGGGCTACGAGAAAAATAACGAAGTTAATAACAAAACCGTCCAAACCGCCCAATGTTCAGGCGAATGTAATTTATCCTTTTATGAATGGGGCCATTATATTTGGGCAGCATGAGAAATCCTGCAATGCCCGACGGTCACAGATAGCGATTACATTAATGTGCTTCCTTTTCCTTACGTGGCTTATATGGTAGGTGACTCTTTCCCTTACCGAAAATGTAATTGAAGAAGCCAATTGAATTAGATGATTTCACGATTTGCGCACATTTGTCAATATTTGATCAGATCAGAATGAGATTGTATTTGTTTATGTGTTTGTGTGTTCGTTTGTTACTCAATCACGCCTAAACGGTTGATTCGATAGACTTTATTTTTTGACACAAGATAGTCCGTAGTCCAACTTTACACATAGACTATTTGTTATTTTGATAAAGTGTAAGGTTTCAAAATGGCGGCTCCAAGATGGTTACCGGTTAGTTATGTCATTAAATAAGTTAAACTTCAAGGGATTGTCCTAAAAAACCGCACTAGGGCGCTCTCAGGGTTGCTGATTTCGAATCTCCCATCAAAATTCCCAAATTCAAAATGGCGGATCCGATATGGCGACCGAAAATCTTCAATTACAAGCAATGTTAAAAATGAATATAAAAACGACTAAGGGGATATGGATTTCAAGCTTACTCAAATTTAAATTAGCAAATCCATAATGTCCATCAAAATTCTTCGAATTCAAAAGATTGCCATAAAATTCAAAGCTGGACGATTTTGGTGATTCAACTTCGAAGAATTTGAATGAAACTGAATACAAACAAAACTTTAGGGCTACTGATTTCAAATCTACTAAAATTCCAAAATTCAAGATGGCGGATCACATAATGACAACCCAACTGTTAGAATTTTGATATACTTAATTAAATTCGCTTGGCTTCTTTCGGCAATCAAGTACCCTTTTAATTCCCCGCTTGAAGCTATCCAAAGCTTAATCCCGGCTTAATAAAATTAATTAAAGTCTCAGTCAGTTCCACTAAAAGCTATCACGGAGCGAAAACAAATTTATTGGGGAAACCTGAGCGGGGCCCCATTTATGAAATTCGATAAAAGCCTAAAAGCGTAAATTTCGTTATGGGTGCCATGAGGCTGAAATAAAAAGTGGCGAAGGCACTTCTCTGCGTGGAAGGAAACACTCCCGCAGTCCTCCCTTAAATGCTATTAATGTGGAAATCCAAAGTGGAAGTAGAAACGAAATGGTGCGACGCCAGCAACACGGAGGGATTTTATGCTCCGTGGCACAGGCATGTGGGGCACAAAAGTACTAGCAGAGATGGCAGTCACATATCTGAGACTCACATGCAAATAATTTTGTACGAGGCCCTACATACGTACATTGTACCATTGTAATTTACACAGAAAAAAATGTTTTCCTTTTTCAAGGAAAATGCGGAAGGCATCCTGGATAATTGCAAAAAGGAGGGGCTCTCGCATTTCACATATCAAAGAGTTTCAAAGTGTTACTCCAGTGATTATGTCCTTACACTCCTACTAAGATACAGTGGCTAAATAGGGCAAAGCTTATCTAGCACGACAAAGTTTTCGAGGCAGGAAATTTTGAAAATATGAAATCCGCACATAATTTATATACATACAAATTTGAAAATATTCATTATGTTCGCTTACACTTAAGTGACCCTTAACGAGATATTCATGATGACCCGTTTTTCATGACCTTTCACCCCGCCGTAAAGTCTTTGTCGGCATTCGGATCGGTGATGACTTCTGAAGTTTTTGTTTAGAATCACATTAACAAGTTCCATACATTGACATAGTAGTTGTTTGCCGAAAGTTTGTATATCAGAAGATGAAACTAAAATAATAATATGAATTCCAAATTTATTAATCACCCAGTAAATCGAAAACGGTTGTGATGACCCCCTCCCCGCAATCATGACTGCATGACGTCTGCATGACTTACATGAAAAATCCTACGTATGCATAAATACGTAATTGTACAGTGGAGTGAGTATGCGCATTGCTCCACCTTTTCTCAGTCTGATATTTTGAGGACTGTACGTAAATTTTATGTAAGACCACTTATATGTAGATTTTGATGGGGAAGAAATTTTATAATAAAGAAAAATCGCATAAAACTAATACTTTACAAAATAATCGAGAAAAATTATGTTCCTTGATCTTCGCGCATGTGCAAAGCCGACATGATTTCGCTTAGGACTTTTGACAAAATATTTCTACTGCCCAAATAAACAAAATCCCGAAGGAAAATTTCCACTAGGATCTTCATATACATAACTTTTGGCCGCCATATAGAAATTCGAAATTTCTATAGAAGATTTAAAATCACCGACGTCAAAGCCTCTATATATTACTTTTAACGTAAATCCGTTGAAGTTAAGAATTATCGGTCGCCATATTGGGTCTACCATCTTTAATTTCTGAATTTTGATAGTAGATTCGAGATCAGAGACCCCAAACACATACAAGGAGGCGTTTTTGGTCGCCATATTTGATCCGCCATTTTGAAATCCTACATTTACATACATATAGTCAAAAACTTGCCGAAGAACCAAACTATCCAACAATGAAAACCCAATTTGAATCCATTCAGTAATTTGGGAGATATAAGACAACAACGCGAAAAGCCTTCCTCATTTTTTTTCATGTTCTATTTTTTTATTTGCGCTTGTTCTTTGAACTTCCAGTTGTAATGCTTTATATTTATATGTGTGTATAAGATTTTCGTTGTACAGTCAACAAATGGATTAATTTTAAACATGTGTAAAGCTTTTAGAATTTAATACACCACACATCAAAATTTATATAACACCTCTGCTAGGGCACCAGATCCAACTGCACTCACCGTACATATTAATGGCACGGACGTTCTCTCTCCTGATTTATAGAGTAGCGTTTCTCACTGGTCGCTTTAGGAAAAATCGAAATTGAATTCGCAAATAGAGAGGTGTTCAGCCCGCTTTGCCTAGGCTCTATGGTGACCGAAAACAGGAACTGGCACATGTTTCCCATATTTCACCGAGCTCCATCTCGTGCAGCGCATCGCCGCGTTTCGTTTTTTGCCTAATATATTTTCCAAATGAATGAACATCCGAGGCAGACCTGGGGTCAGAGTTGGCTCCCAAGCAAGTTTAAAATGTTAGCCAATTAATCAGCCAGTTGGTGCACAAAATTCTCGTAATTAAGAGCCGATAGCCAGCCGAAGATTATCGATTTAGTGAAATAGTATTACGCAAATTGGCCGCCTGGAGCAGGCTATTCAAATATGCGCTCTGACAGTGTATGCAAATTGCAATTAATTAGCGGAGTTCCCCGGCAGCCATCGACTACCCGGAGGGGGCGCTCGTTACGCCAAGTCAGTTTCCACATGCATATTCTTGGCAAATATAATTAATTAAGCTGGGACTCCTGAGCGGGCTGTAAGACTGCTCTAAGCCTCGAAAAAAAGCAGCCCACGATCTCCTTTTATTGCACCGTCTTCCGAGACAGTGCTATGGAATGAAAGGGTTCCTGGAAGTTAGGCAGTAAATTCAAAATTTTCGGGATTATTATAAGACGAACGGCAATCTGCGTAGCATGTGTTCCACCCATAAAAAGCAATACTTAAGCAGCTGGAACAGATTCCTGCTTTGTACGAGATGTCCCATCATTCTCCAGCCAGCAAAAGCGCTGTATTTTTATAGCTCACCGAAGTTTTTATGTGCAGGTCGTGAAAGCTGTCCCAGGACCACCTCGTTTCCTGGCTAGGGAAATATCCCGTGAGCTAAGGGGTTAACAATTGCTGCAACTACCCAGGGGAATTTTTCGTTACTGCTCGCTGTTGGTCCTCGTCCTTGTCAGAAAAGTTTGTTTATTCCGAACGTGCTCAACGAGCTAAATTCGCCGGTGAAATCCTTAATTTTTCCGTTCTCATTTGGACTGGGATGGTAGTGTGTAGTGGTGCTCCGGCAAGAAATGCGTCGAACGTGCTCCTGCATTATTGGACTCTGGAGCATCCACTGCTGATGAATTTTCTGAATTTGTGAAAGGTTCTTGCGTCATATGTGGAGTTGGAAACTTTTAACAGACTACGATGCCGTAAATTACTGAAGCAGGAGACGTGGATATATTCAAGCTTGGAGTTTGAAACAAATGGAACAATAAAAGTTACTAGTAAAGCAGCGGTGCTGCATAATTATAATTGTTTACTCATCATTTTACTTATTTGGATTTTAAGGTTTATGTGACATTTTAGGAAAATTCTCAACAGATGGAACCAGTTTCGACAATCACAAATTCAACACTTGGTGTGCCGTGTGTTCACAACAATTTTAAACTTATCTAACAAATGCGAAATATCTTTCTTCTGCTTCCTTTATGTTGTGTAGAGCTGCACCCTTCGACGTGTCCATTCCTTTTGTGACATAAGCTTTGTATTCGATTGTGATGTGGGCTTTGTTGAGTAGTTCGAAAAGCCTTGTAAATGGTGGATTTTATAAAATTACCTTTGCCGTAACTATACCCGTATATTGCAACACGGAACACATCAATTTTTAACCGACTTCAGAAAGGGGAGGTCCTCAATTCGACCAGTAGATATGTTTATCCATTTCTTAGAGTACCGTAGCCAAATGGCAAAAATCCTTATATTTTCGTCATGTCCTTCCGTATGTCTCGCGGAGTGTTACAGTCAAGCATGTGTCTAATGTGAACCGCCATTTAATTTCGTAATGGAATCACACAAGAAAAAAAATCAGAGGTAGATTTCCATACATACTATACATACATTAGAGCTGACAGATGAACATTTTTATTTTCGCACACCTTATTGTTATGGGTATTATTGAAGGGATCTTTAAAAATGCGTATTGCTGTGTCGAGTAACTTGCGCGACAAAACGAACGAGCGTGATATGTGGGCAACTCGAAAACGCAAGCTACTCGACACAGCACTGCGTAGACATGTATCGACAAACAATTATTTTAAACTTTTTAGTACAGGTCACCACAATATTTCATTTTCATTGGAATTACACCTAGTCCGGTCAATCTAGACATTCAAGGTTACATAAATTTCCAACAAGCTGAAAGTTAGTAAAATTGTTCAAAACATAATTATAAATAAAATTTTAAAGTTCCCCATCATTCCCCGTGTATTGAAAAAATTTTACTCAAGGTCAAAGGTAAAAAAAATGAATTTTTCGCGGTTTTCAGCAAAACGGTAAGTTTTATCATAAAATTACCCAGGACAAAAATTGTAGATCATAAAACTATCTATAAAATATGTATCAATACTTTTTTTCCTAAGAGCCACCGTTTCTGAGATATAACGATTCAAAAAGTTGTGAAGTTTGTATTCGTCATATATGCACACGTTTCCACGCCACCTATGAGGTAGTGTACTTAGCGTGTTTTTTTTGAAATACACAAACATATTATATTTTATAGATAATTTTATGGTCTACAATTTGTTCTATTATTTTAAAATTTTATTTATAATTATACTTTGAACAATTTTACTAACTTTCAGCTTGTTGGGAATTTATGTACCTTCACTCTTGTGAATAATCATCAAATTCGGTTCACAATTGGCAAAGACATCGCGTAACACACACACACACACACACACACACACACACACACACACACACACACACACAAAAGCACACCAGTCGAATTGACAACCTCCTCCTTTTATTTAAGTCGGTAAATCATCATATCATCATAATCATCAATTTTACCGGTGCAATTGCACAAAGTGCATATGTTATTCACCCGGAAATTGTCTAGACGCTACCTAAGCATAGTGTCATGTTCATAATTAATAAACTCAGGTAGTTAAGTTAGGACAGTCGTCTTCACCAAATTGTCGCGTTTAGATGACGAAAATTATAAGTTGTTCAAAATTAAAATTCAATATAGTAAGTACATATTCGTTTATTATTAAAAATGTTTTTTTTTTTCAACTAATACGAAAGTAAAACGTTAACTCGCGAGGCCTAACAATTAACGCTTTTTATAAATATTGTCCCTTACTTGTGGAACTAACAAGTTTATTTTCACTCTAATAGGTACATCTGACTTTCACCAAGACCTTTCAAAAGATATTTATTTTGGAATTTTTTTATGTGTATGAATGTTAATTTATATTGCATTTCAGCATTCGACGTCCACAAGAGACCACGATTACTCTGACACATGTTAATTTTTTCAATGTACTTTGTAAATCAAAAGCAAAAGCATTTTTACGTTTTTAAAATTCTTTGCAGTTCTCTTCACAAGTGTTCAAACGGATTGGATATTTGCCCTTAAGAATATTCCAGGCTGTTTTCTACCCGTCGATTTCATTAAATTCGGCTTTATAGAAAAGTAGCACAATCACACATTTACTACTTTCACGAAGGCCTTTCAAGGATAGGAGAAGGCCCTCTTTTTCCTTTCGTAGCATCCTTGGCAAGAGCGTTTTTCTCGACAACATCAGCGATACTTTGATAACACCACTTGAAGACTGTGGATAAGCTGCATAAGAGGCAATACAAAAATCATGTGTTCTTGGTATTCGCTGGGAGATTAAAGCTCATTCCATCACAGATTCACCAGACGAACGTACTACATATTTATATAGCTCAGGTCGTCTCTTAATGTCCTTTATTTTCCACTCCATCAACCACAACTGGCCGAAAGTACATAGCATTGACGCGGACGTGGCGAGAGAAAACATTTCTGCCACATAAATCCCACTTTCACGTAGCGTTCTGGCTGGCCATAAATCAGATTTCCCTTGGTGAACTGCCCTAATACGAATTTTACCGACCTTTTAACCTATATGAGAGCGATTCGTCTTGATTACCTGTAACTGGGTCGCAAGTAATTTACCACAAGTGTGTGTGTCTTATCACTCCATCACGTAATTCATCTCTGATAGGACTCTTCTCATCCCTGAGACCCTTATCCCATTCCCCGGCAGAAGGTAGTGGCAAGCTCTTCAAGGGAAATAAAAAAACGAGATAATATCGTTTCGCCTTTGAGTATCCCTCCATAGCCCCGAAGCTAAATACAGAACTGAAAAGGACTCAGTCGCACAAAAACAATCTCCCTAGCTTTATATAATTCATTCTATTATTCACCGCCTAGTAAGGTCGGTATCTTGAAAAGCATATCTGCTCTCTGAAATGCAACAGGCCATCTTGAACGGGAGCAAGTATTATGTCACAAATCGGCACAAAGTTATATGACAAAGAAAGTATGCAACAAAAAATACTTCAAAAGCCCGTTTAGATTTCCTAGACTTAATGGACATTTAAATTTTTTTAAGGAGGATAAAATTAGTGTTTATTTAGTGTATCAAAAATACAAAATGAGGTTTTAAACGCATTGCCTATTTCTTTAGGGTAACTATAGTGTTGTCATGTTGGCCTTGCATGTTCGCGTTGCTTACTCCGCCACGCTTATCCCTCGCATCGCGCAGATCGTCGACGTGTGTGGCGGCCTAATGTGTAATTTTCCAGATTTCGCACGCACACGGACGCTAAAACTCCAAGCTGCCAACAGGTAATGTTCTTTGCATCTCAGTTAGCTACTCATCCTCCCTTTCACATCCTCTAGGAATTTTTCCTGAGTAAATTAATATCCACCGACGACGCCTCTGCGTCAGAGCATTTTCGTGAAAAAGATTTATTGCCGTCTTAAAAAAAATATTCAGTCGCAACAAGAACATGCCGCAATTCCTTGCTTGGTTAGCTTTCATACTCCGAGAGCGCGGTGGGAATGGAATACAATAAATCTCGCGTCCAGGACGAGCAGACAAATGTACTTTTAATACCGGAACGTTCATCCCCCAGATGCTAACAGAATATTAAAGGCTGTTCTTTTTGCGCAATTAAAGAGGTGTTCCATCCTGCGCCCCTAGAGCTTATTCTGAAAGTGCTTTGAATCAGCTGCGGCGGGGTTCGGGCTCGCTCCGCTTGACCCAAATCTTTCTGCTCTCTGTGCAGCGCCAAAAAGGACATTTTACCATGATTACATCGCGAGCAGTACGGCCCTGGCTCCAGTTCATGTTATACATATCTCAATGGCGAACATTATGAACATTTTTTCCTGCTAAAATGACATCATAGAATTTTCCCTTTGAGAAGCTCCAGACAAAGCACTAGTGGGGCTGCTCCTGCTGGCGTATGAAGCAAGTGGTATCTGCGACTGGTTTTTGAATGCTTGCCAAATCAAAGGATTTCATGGTTTCCCCTGGCAGTTCTCTAAGACTGTTTACAAGAAAAAGTCGCGTAGATTGAATGGGCGGAGAAAACCCGATAAAAAATAGAATCGAAACTGACACGCAGAAGGAACATTTACATGACAAATATAGTTGAGGTTGCATCAATCATTCTCGAGGAAGGCACAGTGTCTTAAGGATGATAGATTGAAAGTGAGTGATACGTGAGATTTCATGCAGCATATCAGCTAAATTGGCAGTATACAAAGATGAGAGAATAAGCAGTCCCTGTGGCGAGGCGAACGGAGGGATACATGTTGAATAATTCAATTTTTGCTTTCCATATCATAATTCAAGAGATCCACATCTGAGTTCTTGATTTAGGTGACTTCAGGGTGGCAATGATAGGAGTACTCACCCCAAATACCAAAGCCGAAAACTCATCCATTATGTTAACTTCGCCTCAATCTAAATATTCAGGGGGTACACAAAACAACATGGTGTGCTAGCGTCGTAGTGTCGAACCACAGAAGAAAGCCTAATCAGAACTACTCAAAATACAAAAATTTCGCCCCTCTCTTAGTTCCCAAATGTTCAATAAATGAAATGAATGAATGAAACTAATGAATTCGGGAAAAACTCGGCACCCTCCAGGAAATCCAAACGAAGAAACAGGAAACCGAATAATTACAAAATCACCAAAACAATTCACAGATATCAAATTCAAATCTTTACTTGTCAAATAAACAGCTGAATAGATTTATTTATTTTAGATCACGTTATACGAAACATTCTAAGAAATGGACTAAACCAAGATCCCACAGAAAATTTATTTTCCCAAACGAGAAGTGCCGGCGGGCACAGTATAGATCCATCTGTCCACGAATTTAATTCTATTGCTGTAAAAATATTTTTTGATGCCCTGCCTACCATGTTCTCAGTGAGATGCTTTCTCTTTAAGTTTTCCTTCCACACATCACCCATACGTCCAAAACGGAAAGCCATGATATAGAGTTCAGATTTCTCTTTCTTGTAAAATCAAAGGCTGCAAAGTCCAAAGGGTATTCTTAAAACAAATGTATTCGTAAAAGCGACCTAACCTTTGGGAAAACATCTGTTTTACTCAAATGCCCCGAAGACATTCCCGATAAAAATAAATTGGTGAGCCCTGTTAAACCCTCCCTTGTCGCAATAAATTTAATTTGTTTTGCAAGTGAAATGTGTCAAAGACTTAATTGATTGATGATTCTTCTCCCTTGAATATTTACAAAATACTTAAATACATATACAAATTATTTCCAAAGGAATTTTTAAACCATTTAAAGTCGATTCCGGCATTCCGTCGTTTCCTTTCAAGCTAAAATACTTAACCCAATAGTCCAGCACAAGTACTTCCCAACAAGGACGAGGTACTGCACAATAGTGCATGATTCGCAAAACAGATGACAATTTTAAGACTAATCTGCCGCTGCCTCCAGGAGGTAAGATTTAGTAAAACTCGTCGCTGCGAAAAGAGCTTAAGACGGCTTGGCAATACAACAAATTTTCACAAGGATGACAATACAGTCTTGGAGTACTGCCTAGGGACGGCGAATTCTGGACTTAATATTTTCTGGGACGTTGCCTGAATTTCGTCCTGCAATCCATCTTTATATGACCTCGTCGACCTTTTTACGTGAGATCTCGGAATTATACGGACAGTCGTTCTCTCCCACGCTATACGACATTGTTAAAACAATTTCATAGAAATGGCATTGGCGTTTGTTGGGATATTATCTTCAGCGCCTCGAACGTCAAGAACGTCCTTTATCGAAATCCATTAAACTCTTGACTTACTTTAATTTAAAGTTCCAACGCTTCAGCGACTGCAGCAGTAGCAGGATATAGTGTGTTAGAAGGCTTTGGGGGAGGGAAAATACTTCTAAGAAGATTTCAACTGATTAAAGGCTACTACAGTTTTGCGAGAAGCAGCTATATAATGCTGTAACGGCTCCTTCTACTTTAATCTAGTGAGATGCAAGATATCGCTTATTTTGCTACTGATGTTTTGTTATTGTTGTTTTTCCTCCTCTTGTTTTCCTTGGAAGCTGTGTTGATTTGGGAGACATCCTGCCAGCTTTCCCATGGGACAACTTTTGTTTTGAATCTCGGGAAATTTTCTGTTGTACAAGGATAAACACAAATGCAATTTGTTTTAAAGGGATTTAATGCTCGGATTGGAAGCGCACTCACTCAGTTACATCGTGAAAATTCGTTATTAATCGAGTTGGGAAAAATGTTAGGATTGTTTACAGATTGGCATCGGGAGTGCCATTATTCATCCCAGCGACATGGGAAACAATGGATTCGACACTATTTTTTTATATCTCTCCCTTCCAAGTTCCAAATCGCCAACCCTAGTGGTACTAGTATTTTTTTTCACATTGTAAGTCGTTTGTGTAGACTGAGAGTGGTGTTAGTCTAAAATATTCTAGTAAAAAAAGGTCTTTCAATATGGACGCTCGAATTTTTTCAGGTTATAGCGGTCAGTTGCAAATATTTCAGTAGTGTGTGGCAAATCAGCATGGAAGGTGCTCCGTTCGTGAAACGTTCTGCGCGAAGAACGGCGAGTGCTACAGGTCGATGATGAGCAACTTCTTGTGGCCTATGTTAAGTGGATGATGTGGAAACCGACAACATGTGGTTCCAACAGGACGGCGCTACGTGCCACTCAACGCATGCCACGATGGACATTCTACACGAGCGATTTGAGGGCGAAATGAACAAGCCATCGAGATGATGCAATTTAACGCCTTAATTAAATAATGTACTATCATCATGATATGCGATTATATGCGCAGGCGTTTTCAAACATTGAGTGAATTTTTGCAAAATCATTTCTGTAGAGGTTTCTGTGAAAATTCTATCGCCTTTCAACAACAATTCTAAAACGACAGTGAAATTTTTAGTCGGTCGCCAAAAACTGATAACAAACGAGTGGAGCACGTCAGCACTCAAATTTCCATCTACTGCTCCCCTGATGATGCAAACAGATTCGCCTTAATCGCTGGAAACATCTTGAGAAATGTGCTGGAAGGCACACTGACTGCCACTAAAATAAAACTGCCAAAGCATATAGCCGGGTGAGTGCTCCATCTTGCCATTTTGCTAGGAATCATTTTTCTTAAATTCCATTCTATTTGGCTGCTTTGGCTCTCGAGACCTTTTACTCAAAGGGGTGTGGGGTAAACTGCTTTCGCCTAGTCTGAAAAATGGAAAAGGAAAGAAAGCAAAAAATGCTTGCCCAGGATTTGTGCTTCCTGATGTAAAACTCATTGTAAGTGTTTGGCTTGTTTGAAAGGTTAATGGAAAATCCAAATGCAAATGCTCTGTAAATCACGTCACGCGGACGACCGAGAGCTGAGGGCTGAAATGTGAAAAAAAAAACAATTCCAAATCGAAGGATTTTCATCCAGACCGGCTCGGCTAGAGTCATTAGGATCAATCTAGATTCCTCCCCCAGCCCGGCCATCCATCCTTTCATCCTTCCTTGATTTCCATAAATCCACCGACCCGCCGCCGCTCTCATTACGGCGCGGCGCCCTGATGATGAAATAGCAATTTCCCTCATGAACATGAGTCGTGTTTCGCATTTTAATGGACGCTCAATAGCTCAATGGCTTCACGGGTCCATAAAGGCCTCGGGACGAGATTTCCCATCCAGCACTATCGCACCTCGCTCAAGGCAGGCCTCCCCGCGGCGGATACAAATGTCTGCGCGATGATAGCACTAAGCCGACCTGTGTGCATTCGATTTCGTAGGGGATTGAAGAGCCGGGTGCAATCCCAGCGATAGAAGGCTGACGAGGAATCCGCGAGCAATAAATAATTTTCCTATCATTACTAAGTTGTCCTGCCTATGGTGTCTCTTCCGGGCGCCTCTCTGGCTCTCTTTCTCTGTCATATCACAAAATAATCAAATTTAGGTACGTGTCCGCATTTGGATGGAAAAAAAGATTTACGCTGCCAATGTCGAAGTGCGGCCTAAAGCTCCTTTGAGTAAAATATCGGGTGACTAATGATAATCAATGGCTTTGCCCAGCTTAGGGGGCACACGTCACTTTATAATGCATAACCTGCCTGGAAAATTGAGTGGAACATTTGCAGAGATTATTCGGACTTATGGAGTCATCAAATTTTTGCCCCAATATCTCGGAAAAAAGACGTGTGACATATTTTGACAAGTTCCGTGTGAAATGTGGCTTGAGCTCGGCTTAACGATATGCAATGTTTAAGGGCAACCAAAAAATATTTTGGAAAAACAACTTTGCTGGAAATACTAATGAACACTAATCGTAAACTAGTGATGAAGTATCTTCGCGCAATAATGCATCTGTGCCATTTGTGTCATTAGTAGTACTTATTCCTCAGTGTAATCGGTCATTAGAGTCATTAGTGTTCGCCAGTAGATCTAATTGGCCGGGGACAGTCGCAACAATTAAAAATAAATAATATAGAGCCGGACGCCAACTCTATGTATGGCTTACAGATGGCTCTCTGGTGGACGGTCTCCCCAGAGTAGGAGTGTACGGCTTCACTGAGGGTCTCTACATTTCCATTTCTCTAGCCAAGTACACCTCTATATTCCAAGCAGAAATTTTTGGCATTTTAACCTGTGCCTACGATATACAAGTGCGGCTCGAACAACAGTCAGGGGCAGCGAACGTGTTAAAAACGCCAACGTTTCCTATCTCTCTTTTAACGATGCCTCGCTATATTTTGCCAGCGGGAAAGGGCCTTGAGTCTTATATGGGTGTGGCGCCATCTCTCATTACTCCTATTTTTTAAGAGCGGGCTCGAAATTAACACATTGAACGATGGACCGCAAGACAAGACTGCAGACAGCCTAAACTTATGTTGAATCGGGTTGACTACGGCCTGAGTACACAATTACCTACATAGCTCCAGCAGATGCATCTATATCTAGACCATAGTAACTATCCCGACTGGTGGGACCTTTCATCTATCACTATCAGGAAAAGCGCACCTCAATTATGCTGCGAGCCAGGTTCGAACTATAGGGGTATAGATGCTTTGGTGTATATCCCTATTGCGCCGTAGCATCAAGTGTAGAAATGCAAATTTTCATAGTTGTGTCTATAGCAATCAATTGCAACAATACAATAGCAAATGCAACAAAGCGTGCCTTCGAGGGTAAAAACGTTATTCAAGGATATTTTTAAATTCACTTAAATAAAGAATTTGTTAAATTTTACTGTCGTCCACATTCCATTTCGTAAGCTGCGTCCTCTTCTCTTGAATTTTGCTAATGTGTGCTTTTGACAATAAAGTGGGTGACATGTGAAATGCGGGTTGAGCTCCGCTTAACGATAGACATGATGCTCTACGGAGGGAATATAAAACTTTGATTTTCAGCAAAGATAATCTTTGAAGCACGAACAGCAGAAGAGGCGCGGGTACGGTTATTTCTCACCATTAAGCTTTAAGTGGGCCCTAAATTGTTCTCAATGAGAAGTTATAGTCGCAGAAAATGTGAAATTAATTGCCTCGTATTTTTGACAAAGTACCACACACCCCGGCGCATTCCACTTAATTTGGAATTTAATTAGGATGTGTCCCTCCACTCAGAATTCATTACACCCTCAAACTGCTTAAGACGCTCGGTAAATTAAGAAGGAGTGATTCAGCAGAATGCCAAGTGTCCTCATGTAAAGTAAAAATGGATGTTAAGTCGCTGGCCCAGGGTCATGAACTTTCTTCAAGTGGCTTCGAGCCACACACAGGGTTGATGTCTATGGCGATGGGAAGGCATTTCGCCTTGGGGGAAATTCATGAAGCAATCCCATCGAATTCTATTATATCCTTTGTCCCTTCGAGCACATTCATGTACGGAGACCTTCCATCAATATTGAAATTCCACGCAGCAATTTGTCTTCTTCAAATGTGGAGTAACTTGATCGGTCAATGGGAGAGAACTTTTCCAAACCGAACAAAAGATTTCTTTCTGCGGGAGGAAATGAAGTAAAAACTTTTAAAATGAACTCCATTTTAAATTTATGAAATAATTTGTTTGAGTAGTCCATCACATCGGGAATTTTTAGCGAAATATAAGAATATGAAAAACTCGGTGCCTAATATTTATATGTATAATAAGTTCTAAGAACGAATTGTGTTTTCAGGTGCATATAAAGGAACTAGTTTGCAATATTTCAGAAGAAATTCGAGAGACTGCGATGTCATATTAGGAAACTTTAGCTTACGCAATGCGAATCTTGTAAATGATTTTTGCACAGATTCAATTCTATCAAAAAGAGAAGCAAAATGAGGAAGCCATATAACTGATGCATAATCCAATATTAATCTTACTAAGGAAGAATAAAACGTTTCGATGACATGACGTAGATTTTGGATATAAACTTTGTTTGATTTTAAACAGAGAAGCTTAAGTTGATCTATGGCTTTTCTGATTAATTTTGAATGAGCTTTTTCCCGGAAATATATACCACCAAAGTGCCATCATTTGACGAAACCAACTAACTTAACTTTCTCCGTTTAGAGTGTATTATAACAAAGTTTATGACCGAAATCTACACTGACGAAGTCGCAGATAAAAGGCAGTTATTTCCAAAACATTCAAAAGTTCAAAATGTCGACAGCAGATTTTAAATCAACATCTCCAAAAACCCCTATACATTCAATTACACGGAAATCCGCTAAAGTTGATAAGTTTAAGCCGCCATATAGGATCCGCCATCTTGAATTTACAACGATATTAATATATTGCAAGTATCACTTATAGTATTCCCGTTATTTGTGCTATGGAATGCTTATGCAAAGTTTAAGAATTATTTTTCCCAATCATAAGATATGTACCCGCTTAACTACGGCCAACACATTTTGCCAACTCGAGCTCAGGGTAGTGGAGTTTCTTTCCCTAGCCGATATCCTGCTACGAAATTGTCAGGAAAAGTGCCTTATACTCGGAGTAACCTATTTACGTAGGTTGTCTCACCTCCTCAGTCAATTCTATCGTCTTCGCCAATTTCCAATTCATACTCCTACTCGAAGCGGTTTCTATTTTAAATCTAAAAACAAACCATGAATTTGGGGGCCCCACATACACATCTATGTATTCTTTGCTATCTGCATAATCGTCCCTCAACAACACTTCCTCATTCAAATACATGGTTAAACATTTTTTACTATTGAAGTATAAGATTATACGTTTGTTTTACAAGTTGAAGAGAAAATGTGAAGAAAACAAGTAGAAATTCTGAGGTTCACAGATTTTAGAATAAGCTCCAACAGACCGAGTTAATCAAATTTGTTGGATTCAGCAGAAGTACATTGTCGTCGTGAAAAGTGGATGGAATAGGACCGAGTTGGTTCCCAGTATAATGCATACCGCAAACTCAGAAAACCGTGAAAATGTGTACATTAGTACGCCGTAAAACAAGCACGCGCCTCCGAATCTCTTTAATGCGTCCTTGGGAAAATTTGTAAAGCTCCTTTAAAATCGAGAAATATTCGGTACTCGACACAGCAAGAATGCCGTAAAAATTGCACAAATAGCAATTCGTTGAAAGGAGCAAGCACCTACATGAAATGATCCGAGTTTTACTATCGGATTTATTTCCCGGCAGAGTATCATTTTTCTGCTTAATATTTACGAGCACCGTCCGCGCTCATGCCGGAAAGTGGGAAATAAAAATATTCCTATTAATTTCAGCTTAAAAGCAATTTCCAGAGAAGCTGGTTGGACCCAAATCTCCGGTTTAATGTATTTATGGCGGGCCAAATTTGCAGCTATCTGCCGGAATTGTGCATTCCAATTTCCGGTTTCGGGCACTGCCTATAAACAAATACGTGATAAAATTACGGGCGTATTATTTACCGGGATTATCCTAACAAGTCTCGCAACGACATTCCGGACCAAATATGTATTTTGTATACCACAAGGCTCCAAGGGCAGCAGCCGGCGAACATTATTTGCTTTTTGATGTTTGACCCCCTCGAGTCATAATTTATTAGCGGACCACACTCATGCTGATATGTTCATCGGCCCTGTTGTAGCCCGCGCTCTGCGACCTGCGTCAGCCAAAAAGGCACTATAAATCCGTACTGCACTTTTACAGGACTAGGGTCCAAACCAGCAGGCAATTATTGTCGCGACCACCTGTCATCAGTTCCTGTCGCCGGCGGAACGCGCATTTTAATGCAAATCAAATATTTGCCCAGGAGCACAAAGCTCAAAACTTCTGTTTATCGATGACATCCAAACAGGATGCGACTGCATATTCATGTCCTGTGGTTTGCTGCATTAATTGAATCAATTTGAACGTGTTGTCCATGCGGACACTCCGGAAGACACGATATGTGTTGATAGCAGTTCAATAAACATCCCTTATGCATCAACGGCGGGCAGGAGCGCCATATCCTGCGCCCGCCTGGCTCCCCACTGTTCGGCTGCATTGTCGGAACGGCTTTATTGCTGCAACGAGTGTGGGAGATGAGATAATGGGACATGCATTACGATTCAATAGAAATGGGCACATATGTACATATGTGTCATATTTGTTTGCAACACCCATGCTCGATGCAGGAGTGCACCTTTGAAAGGCGACCTGTGTATATATCTTGGAGCTTGGAAGGCTATGGAGGTCTTGTTTGTCTAAAAGTTCTTCAGGTGGCAAAGTTAGATGGTGGGATGGAGTGCTCGTCAGTCGATTTGCACGTTCGCCTTTGCGGACTGAGACTCAGCAACATGCAATCAATCACTTCAGTCACTTCAAGACTCGTACATTAATTAACGAAATGTATTCAAAGCGTGTCCCATAGTGTCACATAGAATGATGACATGAAGAACAATTGCACCACTAAGGTGGGCCAAATCAGCAAAACGGCAAATTAATTGATTTTGAGTGAGCTTGCCTAAACACTGATATCTTGCACATTCCACTCACACGAACTTCTCTTCGGAACTACTTAGTGAAAGCCAAATAAATTGTTATCAATTTCACGGGCTGATAGCTGCGGTGGCCTAAGGCACGTTGCCGACGTGAACGAAGTAAAGTGTGGTAAACGAAGTTTGAAGCTGTTGCAAGAGAAAATAGTTAGTTTGTAAACTCGTTGGAAAAATATTTGTGAGGTTACACCAAATGAGTAAACATGATGTGACGGTTGGCGAGTTGTTTCAGCCTGAATGGTTTTGAAGGTCCTTAAGAAATCGGTAGCTTGCTTGAGTTTCGGTTTTCAAAACTTTTGATTACGCCTGTAGAATGTGAACACAAAAAAATACTTACGATGCAAGTGGGGTAGACTAATACGTAGGTTAGATTAGGTAAAAAATCGACTGCGTATAAACTGAAAAGAAAATTATGAAAGCAACATTGCTTGTGCGTCCATAGAGGTCCGTACCGAACCTCCGGCTGAGAATTAGTTTGTAATTCGATTACTTCTTTGTAGTATTCGCCTTCACCGATTTTGTTTATTTGTTTACTCTTTATTATTAAATAGTAAACTTATATATAGGTCGCAACAAATCGAAAATTAATTAATTAATTGCATTTAATTAAGTATCCCCGGTACAGCCGGCGTAGCTACGGCATCCTTTAAGCATAAATGTTCTCCATTCTCCATTACACAACTCCGAATAGGGTGTGCCTTAATAGAGCAATTCTCTGGCAGAGGGCTAATAGCCAAGAGAACGACCGCAAACTAGAATTTTCTTAAATCTGGGCAGCAGAGAAGCTGCCAGATTTCAGGGATGAAATTTATAGCCCTGCACTAATGCAGTCATCGCTTTTGATTAATGGCTGTGAATATTTGAGGCGCATTAAGGCGCCAGCGTGTCCTTACGCGGAGATTCTTTAAGCCCTTTAAAGCATGCCACCATAATTTGGCGGCTTGCTCTTTGCAAATATGCTCAGCAACCTCTTAATTCCAATTCAGTAATTTTCCACTGCCATTAATGCGGAGCAACTGATGTTATTAAACACCACCACGGAAGTATTCTCATTAATATTCTGTAGACCATGATCGATGAATTTCCATAAATTTTCTATTTAATTCGAACGATGTGCCTCTCTGAGTTGGCAAACGGAACAACATTGCGCCTACCCTTCCAGACCCGTAGCCGTGTAGGTGCTTTAGGGGAAAATTTACTGCGGGACGAGAAAATAAAATTTCGCTTAAAGGCTAAGTCTGTAGAAAATATTAGGCAGATTGATTTAGCAACCTTTAATAGCAGTGGCGCCTTCCCAATATTAAATAAAATCGACATGAAGCCCTGGCTCGCCAGGAGTCAGGAATCCAAAGAGCGGGCTCCACGTGCACCCCCGACATCCCATTAATCTCGCACGATATTTTCACCTCGAAGAAGCCCTTACTTGGGGGATAATTAAATTTTCAGCGAGTAAGCCCCCACAGCGGGGAAAAAGGCGATCATTGATACTGTAAAGACTGGGGGCTTCGATTAATGAGGAATAATGGCATAGTCCCTCCGCAGATGACGACTAATAAGAACTCTATAATTGGGCCCCGAAGGACAAGCCTCCGAAGGAAAAGACGGCTCAAACGAGAGGAGGCGGGCTGCGAAACCCATAATGGCACAATAAAGCACGAGGAGTCGACAAACAACCTAAATAGCGCCATGCAAACGGGCTGCCGTCCACGATGGCGCCGTTACGATAGTGACACACAATAAGGGAAGGCAAATAATTGCTCAACTCTGAGAAGGCCCTAATTGACTCGCCCGCTATCCCTTGAATTTGATAATAAGTTAAACGTCATGCCGAGTTGTGTATGGCCGAACGAGAAAGTTATTAGAGGACAATGTGGACGGCCCACAAAGGAGAATTATTCGGCTTCCGCCAAATAGACAACAGGAAATTTGTTTACATCCTGCGAGGGGACCTAATGAAATTTCCAATTTTCTACAATGGCAATGCAATTAGGGTCCGCCTTATCGTCTGGAGTTATAGCTCCCGTCATTTTCCGTTTCATTTTACGACTGTTGCACCTTTTGGGACAATCGTCTTCAATTTGTTTCCATTATTCTCGTCCTTTTCACCTTTAACTCGGCGTAAACGTTTAAAAGTACTTTTGTCATTAATTTTATGATTTTTCTTTTCTTTCATTACTTTCCTGTTTACAGCTTAGGTCTTTTTGATGAACGTCATATTTATTGCCTTTCTCTTTTATGGAAGTAGCTGAAACGGCAGGAAGAAGTCATCACATTTAATTTCCCTCGATTAAAATACACCATTTGATGGAAATGAGAAGTTCAATTTTATCTATAAATAGACACATCAAAAATACGAAGCAACACGGGGTTTTTCCGTTCTAATTTCCGGGAGAAATTATTAATCATCTTCGTTTATTAACTGTGTGATAGTAAGTTGAGCATCATATGGTCAACCATTTAAAGGTAGATTCGAAAAAGTGACGGAGGTAATGCAAGATAAACCCATTTTTCGGCTTGGTAACAAACACAACTCTATTTGAACTTTTATCTACCATATACATACATATATATAAAAATTCAGCTTCTTTATGTTTGTGTGCGCAAAACTCAAAAAGTAATCGATTGATTGACTTGAAATTTGTACACAACGTTGCATTTTAATATAAGAGTGTTTTTATATACTTTTTATACCTTTTTCTAAAATTCAAGATGGCGGATCTAATATAGCAGCGAATTTTCCAACTTCAAGGAGTCTTTATGAACAAGGCCACTCACGTAGAGATTTTCGGGGTCACTGATTTCGAATCTGCCATCAAAATTCCCAAATTCAAGATGGTGGAACCAATATGGCGACCGAAAATGTTACTTCAAGGGATTGCTCTGAAAATATGCACTAAAGTGAAAGTGATGTATGGGGGAGTTGTGTATGAATTTACGCTTGATATAATTAATACAGAAGGGTGCAGAAGGGAGGTTGTGTAAAATCTATATATGGTGGCGCAACGAAGAGCCGGGCAATATAAAGCTGAAGTAATATGACAATATCCCTCTTTAGCGTTTCCAACTCTTCTATAAATACATAATAACTTTGACACACAGCAGCCGTTAATAACAATTAAGCGGTAAATGGCCATTAAGCGATTGTGTGAATCTCATTTTATGAACATGGGTAGGATTTGCATTATCATCGGTCCGTAGTCGCAAGACCTAACCTGACCCTGTGCCGCTTTTTGAATTTTCAAAATCTAAGAGTCGACTTTTGTTATTGCGATCCATATCTCACTTAACTTGCGGTGCGGTGCAGTTCTCCAAAGTTCCCACGCTTTCGCAAATTGTAAATTCTATGTACAATTATCTATAAAAGCAAAATTAACTTTGTGTCCAACTTTTCATAGTGCTTTTTCCGAAACTTTGACGTCCGTATTAAAATTCCCCATATATCATTAGCTCGATGTGGATAAGATTGAAAACTGCCCATAATAGTTTTCTATTCTTCTCCCCCTTCCTGTGAACTCGTTAAAGATACACTGAATAATTTTAAAGCACCATTTAATTAAATAACTCCAACAGCTCCATCGAGCCAGAATAAATTAGAAGCAGGGGGAGCCACAAGTACCCACATTTTTCAAGTTTTACAACTATATAAAACTGGAACTTTATAACTCCAATATAACATTATTCGGTGCGGGCGGCGGGCGGGATTTATTGAAATAACGAAGATACAGAAAATCCTCGAAATCTGTTTGAGTGCATCCTTAGTTATCTTTCGGTGGAGGAAGTGCATGTCTTTGGGTTTGCAAGCTTCAATGGACATCGCCTGTGTACACACCCCAGGCTATGCTGTAGGGAGAACTATTCGACCCATAAACTTGCTGTGAATTAAATTTTCATGAGGGCAAATTGCACAGACACCCAGCGGCAAGCATCAGAGGCAGCAGTAGTCCCATCTCCGCTACTAAGGATGCTGGGAAAGCAAAGCATCAGCAGCGAAGGATTTTCGCAAGCTACCATAATGTGAAGTACCAATTATAAAAAAAAACATAATGCTACTTGGAAAGGGATATTTTTCAATACGAGTCCCTGCTGGGTCTGAGTTTTATAGCAAGTGTACCTACACACCATAGTTGAACGAGAAGAAGAAGCATATTCACTTAGGAACATTCGGACTCTGGGGGGAGCAGCTGAAATCTTTTCGCCAAAATATCGAACGAACAGCACCGTGCAATTTTTCCAATCTTGTAATTTAGTAGTGCGCAACAATTTTATCAAATGCCGAGTTGCAGGAGTGGAACAACAACACATGTTTACATTGTGAAGCACAATGGGAGCTGTTTCGACCTTCCATCATCCATCAACCACTTGAAATAGTTGAATTGAAACCTGATTTCGAGGACCTGCGAAATTCATGTGCACTGAAACTTTTCAAATTCATCAATCCCCCGCGGAGCGTTGTTGTTTCGGTTTATCAACGAGTTCCACTTTGTTTGCTGCTTTAATCAATCCGGAGCAAGCGTTGAATTTGCTGCCAAGTGCTATTGACGGAGGGAAGTAAATTGTAAATGGAGATTTGAAAGTTTGTGGTTTTTTTCGAGGAATCGTGGTTGCTGCTTGCACCTTCCTACCCAGTCTTCGCAGAAATATTACCCAACGTGATTGATTTTCATTTGTGTGAAATACACAGGAGTTCATCAAATCGCTTTAATAACAGAGTTCTCGAATCTTTCCCCGGATGATGGGGATATGGCGAATTAGCGGATGCTGCCACATCAAGCAAACACAATGCCATTTCCGATGCATATATTGCGCCATATATTAGGTTGAAAAACTATAGCTTAACTTTCCACATATTGGCAACCTATGCAAATACCGGTTCTGCGGCTATCCTTTCTCCGCCAGCTGCTGATGACTGACCAAATGAATCCTGGTCCTCCTCTTTTGAGAACCATGACATTGGTTTGTGGTGACGACACTTTCGACCACCCTATCACTGTTGGGATTGGAAGCACCTCTTCTAACGTTGACTACCTACTAATGGAATTTTTCGAAATTTTGAAATGTGCACAATTTGCAGGCATACTATATTATCTGTGCTGCAGGTAACCAATGCTACTAAATTACATTTAGGTATCAGTTATTCAGCCATTGATAATGGAATACCCTCATGAAACATTGCAACTCTTTTCAACCAAATGCTTTGTGGTGACAGTATCTGAAATAGAGTTATTGGATTAAATATCTCCTCTGACCACAATCCTTTATATTCCAAAACGGTGCTTTACTGCCATTGTAATCCCCAGAAATTCTAAAAACAGTTTAGAACCCTTTCATTGAAAAGCACAATCCGAAAACTAACCGCCATACGTGCAGCTGCTCTATTGTCTAGCGTCTAGCTCATGTGTAACCCCCGAGTGCCATTGGGGGCGCCCCATTCTGTTGGGATTAGAAGCTTAAGCACTCAGATATTAAATTCCCGCAAAATTCCTTTAATGTTGAAAAATTGTCTTCTGAATTGGACTCCGAACTCAATTATTTACTGCACAAAGCTATTCCTTTTTTACTGGCTTCTCTCATATGAGACGTAGAGGAATTCAGGTAGAAATAGTTTCCCACCCGCAGAGCAGCGCCTGTACCACTGCACGACATAAGCAGTAGAGCTCAGTCATTCGGTTGTCGGGCGAATTGGCGAATTCCGAAAGAGAAACAAAATCGATAGGGACTTCCATTGAGCGTAATTACCACTTATTGTTAGGAGTTTCTTGGTCCCACTCCGTCGGAAATTCACTTATTCCTGCCGTAATTCCTCCTCAATAAGCCAATTTATTGAATGGAACTGCTTTGCCACCTCCACAGGTGGGAGCAAATCCCTCGGATGATCTTCCTTCCCTTCCCCGCTTCACCAGACTAGAAATTTTCATAATCAATTTTGCCTTCGCTGACAAGGAGAGTGTAAATTGGATCAGGCATTGTTCACTTTTTATGCAATGCCAGTCTTCCTTGGGTGATTATTTCGCCGGGACTCCATGCATCCACCCACGCCCGTCGACAAATGAAAATCGGTTCAGGGATAAATTGGCAGTTACAGGGCTCTAAGGGAGGATTTGCCCCGTCGTAGGTGTTGCTACTTCTGCTGTTCCGTATCGTCGATATGTACATATGTATTCGCTCGGGAAAATTCAGACACGTCAATCAGGCTGGTGATTTAATAAAAAATGAAATCCAACGGTGCTCCGGTTATTTGTGAGATTAATTCAGTGCTTGATTAAAGGTAGTCGCTCCCTTCGGTGAACAGGTAATCTTGTGGAAAATTCAAAACGTTCCACTCTGTCATGGTACAACATTGCAAGTTGTCGGTTATTATGTAAATTTAATCAATAATGACGTTACATAATCACTCAGTATGTGGCTTACATTATATGTTATGCTTTACATTACGTTTCAAGTATTTGATTCCTTTGTATGGCGCTAGTAGTTGGCGCTTATAAGCACTGTAGTTTTGATGAGCAGAATTTTATTTGTTGTTGAAACGAAGCCGATAGGTTGCCAAAAATGATCAACTTGTGGACTTAGAGCGAGATCTGTCGCTGTATCGTAAGCGTCTACAACGTCGGGCTCTGTCATGGAATTTAGTCGTCTGTAGTCGTCTCAAGGTTTACATTCACCATTTTGGCACATTTTTTATACTGTAACAGGAGAGCAAAAAGTGTTCAATTTAAAATTGCAAATTATATGCGAATCCCTTTAAAATGTCAAGTTTGTGGGTTTCGGTATGATTTGGCAAGACCTGCTATATCTTTTCATGTCTTTCTTTATTTTTATTTTTGGTGGAAATGTGCATTCCACTACACACGCTTTCAACTTTAACTTCTACCATAATTACTTCTAGGTGGAGAATAGTGTCCAGGGCCTTTAACGGTGTTGTCCCCAAGGCATCCGTTATCAGCAGTCCTGCTGTCCTTTGGACCTTTTCCAGTATTTTTAAGTGGGTGGCCTTATCCACAGCCAGCCACCAGACAAGTACCTACTCCGTAAACAAGAATGGGTCTTACAACCGCGCCATAGATCCAGTGGACTACCCTCTGTTCCATTCCCCATTTTTTACCGATGGATTTTTTACACGAGTAAAGGGCCGTAAGGCCTTTTGGGATATTTCGATCAGGTTGGGCCTCCAGGTAAGTTTCCTGTCCATGGTAATGCTCTTAATTGGTCAGAAAGTTTTAGACGCACCCAATTGAGAGATGGTGATGAGTACCTATCAGTTCAGTCTTGACAGAAGTTGAATATGCGTTTTAAAATATCCCCTACCCTCCTTCACTGTTGATTGAATTTATAGCATCTCTTTTTTAAGTCAATTGGCACCGGAACTGTTAGTTACAAAGTTCATGTGCCAACTTGCAGTCACCCCATATTCATATTTTCTAACGTTTCTCATTTTCGAATTAATTCCACGAAAACACATTGTCGTTGAATACCTTGTTCCGTCGCTACGTAACAACCGCATTTTCCTTAATGAAACTAACCACTTCTGATGCGATGGTCTGTAAGCCTCCCCCAGAGGATATAAATTGCAATTTGCATCCTCTCCTGACGTCGTTGTCGCTACCCTATCTCCGCCCTCCCCTCCGACGACCTCAATAACTTTCAGTTAAGCAAGTTTCCGCGTCCTCTTACATTCCGCTATTATTTCCATAGCAAGCAACTAAAGAAGGCTAGTCAAGAGGAACAAAACAAAGGCAGGACACCCACGTAGGATCCTGCTGCTTTTCTTCGTCCTTACCGCAGGCCTCGTTCTATTTTAACTCCGTCGCCCACGGCCAGAATGGATGGATCAAGGGAAAGGAAATTCAAAAGTAGCAGCAATCCACTGACGACAACTACGACAACGGCTTCGAGTTCTAGTTGACTTAGGTCGGGGCGGGGGAAGTTGATCTACGTAAAAATGGCCTGCTGAGTGAGTGATAACAAGTTCTAATGCTGCCGAGGTAAACATGCTGAACAGACCCGGGGCACTTCATTATTCATGCCCGAGGTGGTCAGAACTAAATAGGGCCTTGGCCTCATTTTCGGGCAAACTTGAGGCTTTCACGAATAGTTGACTTTCTGGCAAGTGCGACTTGTTCTCGCCGTGCGACGTGGAAGGACTTAATTTCACAACTGGCAGATAGGAAACAACGAGAAACTAGCCAATTTGCAGCTTCTGCCCAAGCACAACTTGGGGACTTCACTAAGTTGAATAACATGTTCGGCATGGGTGCTCCTAAAAACACGAAACACCTCAAAAGGGAGACCACATTATTTGTATGTGGGAGGAACATCTGTTGGATGAGTGCCGTTGAATATAAGCAACATATGAATCTATGGGTGCCATGTGCTTGATACTTTCAGGTATGCACTCGGAAAAATACTGCAAAATGATTTGTTCTTAATTTAATGCAATGCATCCATCAAGCATGCTGCAAATTTGATTTTTGTTTATTATATGTAAATAAAAAGTTTTTGGTTTTTCCAAACCCATTAAACTTCCGAGAAGCCGTATTATAACTAGTTCCGTCACATATAAGTACTCAATTTTTACTTTCCCCCGCACTCCGTACTCCACTTTCATTACTTCAATGAAATATTTCTATATATTTTTTTTTATAGACATATTGTCTACTACTAAACTGCAAACATAACTGCCATGTTAACATCCAATTTATTAAAACTTAATATTCCAGAAATCAAAAAATTAATCTTAAATCTACAAATTCAATATTTTCCAAAAACCCATAAAAACTTCTTCACTAAATAATCACACAATTAAAAAGTTCAACAAAAAATGTAACCTAGTCCTAAATCAACCAAAAAATATTCAAAATCTGTATTTTGGTAAAAAACTCCCGCCAACAACTTATAAATTGCATTTGGCGTAGAACTGACCTAGTGTGGCATGTGTGTACATATCTACTTCGTAGAAATTCCTAAAACCATCAGACCGATCTCAAAATTCGCAGCACAGGGTGTTTCATTTATCGGGGAAAAAATGAATGGCAGGAGCAAGGGACCATCTCAACCGTTTTCAAGGTACAGGGTGATTAATAAATTTGGAATGCACATCACTATCTTATTTTTATCTTTTGATTCACCCAACTGAGTAACATAAAACGCCAGACAACTACTATCTCATTGTGCTTTCCAAAAATGCCATCACCGTTTATCTACAACTACCACTGCAGGTACACTCACTTGCGGGATTGAAAGATGCATGATCTAAAATTTCCTACAATTCACGTTTCCCCCACATTCTCCCAAGCTTTTCTTCTGCTTCCCCGATAATTCCATAGGAGGATATAAGGAATGCATCACATTGACTGGACATGATATCTATTTGGAATCAAAGTCTATGCTCTGCTGCTTCCCAAGAAGCATCCAAGGATGCATGGCTCGGAATCTAAGCGGGATCGGTTTGTAACCGCCTCCTATAGGGTTAGGGTGCATTTTTAATTTCGGAAATTTGAAGTAAATAAGTGAAAGAATGTTGGCGCTTGTGCTTTCGTCTAGCTTCCATGCAACTAACCTGGAATTAATAGTGAAAAGTTTTTTTTTTGCTTCCACAAGGCTTCTGTTGGAAAGCCTGACCAAATTTCCCGGTGGGATGCTACAAATTGAAAGCATCTTTTCAGATGAAGAAACGAAGAGCCAAACTTTATCTGTTTCAAGGAGAAGAATTATTAAAATGCCCTTATAAACTTTTAATTACAGAATTTGCTAATTGTCCTCATTTTTGTCTGGAAATAAAAATTTAAATTCCACCAGCATGCCAGTACGCGCAGCAGAGGCAAGCAAAGACCTTAAAGCAATTAGCGCCTTTCTGCTACGAACGCTTAAAGGAGCAGGAAGAAAACAAGCTTGAGTTCTTTGAGATAGCAACAACACCAGAAAATTTTTAAGAATTTCACCCTTCTCCTGGTCTTCTAATGAGCTCAGAGCAAACTCAAATTTACCAAGTCAAGGAGAAAAGATTTAATTAAACATTTGAAATGAAGAAATTCGACAAACATTTTTCAAGGTATTTTGAAAGCTTTCAGTTGTAAGGGCACCTTTTAAAGGACGGTGACGATCAGAGCAGGAGCGCGAAATATTTCTAGAGATTAAGTACATTAGTACGTACTTGATATATACTTCAATGCATTATGGACTAGGAATGTCGTGTTGTGATGTAAATTGTTCACATTACCAACTTTATATTAATTCTTTTATTCTCACTCCACGTGAGTGTGCATGGCAGAGAAACTAAGCGTCACACCAATGCCAATGCTTAGCTTTCTCGAATCAAAACACTCATTAATTTTTAAACTCCCTTACTCCTAGTGAACGAGCAACTCCTTTAGAAATAATATGCCGTACTTTTGGGTTTGTAGTGTATTGCGACTTCGTCCGCATGGAATTTGTATTTAAAGTAGAGAGATAAGTATAAAGTATAGATATAATAATAACCCTGAGACGGAGGTATGCATGCTTGTCGAACAGAACAAAATTGTCATTTTGACTAGTAGGTACATATGGTATGTATGTATTTTCTAATCAGCTCACAATCATTCCAAAAATATTCTTTTCTACTTTATTGTTCATTTGGGTTTTAAAAGAAAATCATTGCTTTCAAAAATTTTTTTTTTTAATTCATTTATTTTTTACTTTTTAGTCTTTATTAATTACCACAACCACAGCAGTGAGTTAATTTTCAGATAATTGCATAACAGGAAAGAGGTCAAACTCCAATTACAAAATTTGACCCATACAGGGTATTTATGTATTTTTTATTGTACAGCAAAGGGCTTAACCTAACCTGTCCTAGAAAATATCGCTGCCCAGATGAGCTGCGAGATTTTGTGTCTTCTATGTACCCCAGCGCATGCTCTCGTTTCGCCAAGAATTTCTACATTTGGGACTCTAAATTCGCCATGTTCCATATGATCAAAACCAACTTCCAACCAAAATTATCAAAATTTGGTGAAACTCTCACTAGATGTATCTATAGGTGTATCTATAGGTTTCCGCACCTAGTACGGAGTTACTTATTTCCCACAGGCCAATTAAAACTTTTGTCCTATTAAATTTCAGGTATGAGTTCAATTTAACTATTTAATCTTGAGCAGAACCTTTTCGCTTACCAACCAACTCGATTGTTTTTCGGATTTTTTGATTGGGGGTCAAATTCACCCTGGCGATTTTACCACGATCATATTTCCCCTATTGTATTTCAGCCTATAAAATAATTTGTAAAAGGCACATTTCAGTCTATTAGTCAGAAACTTAAAAAGGGTAATATGACCGTGGGAAAAATGACCGCGGTAAATTGACCCCGTACCAGGTTTTTTTACTTTGTAATTTGAACCTAAGGGCCGTTTCCCCTACCGACACATATCCAAAGGAACCATAAACCTATCTGTTCCGGGTCCCAACGAATGTATCGGATGGAGTGCCAATTGAGGATCCTCGATTATTTCGGATAATAATTTTGCTGTTAAATTGCAACTGCCCCAGCTGAGTCGTACTCTAATCTCCTGAAGACAATCATGGCAGCAGTTGGACTGTGTTCTTGCAGTTTCTGGTGCACAGCATCAGTACCCACATGGAATCCTTTCGGGTCAATTTCATGCTTTGTAAACACACTCCCTCCGTAATAACTCATTCCGCACTTGCCCTCCTTTCAATAAGCTCTGGATAGTTATCAGCCAGTTAATTGTTGTATCTTGTTTATCAAACAGGTCGAGGCACAGAGCAGGGCGCTCACACTGGGCTTCCGTCTACATGCAGGACTCCCACGTTTTAATCCCGGACAAGATTCAAATCTTGGCTCCGTTGCACTCTGTGCTCCCCAGTTTGTCGGGGTCTAGTTAATCAAGCTGATTTATACATTTGTGAATCACCCCTCGCCTCTCCTGACCGGTCTGGTCAGAGAAACATTTTCACTGAATTGCGTAGGCGAAATTGAAAATTTACATCCAAGAAGTTTTGCTCCCATTAAGTCTGCCGTTGCCCCGTATGACCGGCTACTACTGCCGGGGAACTACTTTTCCGCATCCTTTTGCCATTTTTCTTGTGTACGCATGCAGATTTCCTTATTACACCACTACCGGGCGGATAGTCCTTGAGGAATAAATTTCCTGGCGAAATTGTGTTTGTGACGGCTTAAACGTTCCATCGACGTCATTTGGAGGCCGATAAATTTCGCTGAAAATCTAAACGAGTTTCCAAGCTGGAGTTGTAGAAAACTTCTCCATAAATATGCAAATTAAAGGATTTGTGCTATTACGGAGCTAAAGCAGAACTCTCTCACGTTTGGCAATGAGCTTCTCGTACTACTTGGGGTGTGACAAAAAAAAAGTGAGATCGTCTCTGGACGCGATTATAAAAGGGTGCCAGATTAATGTCGGGATACGAAGTGGCACGATTTTCCGGCATACCACCGCGTAAGCTGCAAAATAGACAGGGTTTGTGTCTGCCGGGATTTTCCTCCTCATAAATTTTTAACTTAATGAATAAATTAGTGAAAGCGTGCTTTGAGCAAATTTCAATCCGCATCTGCGTGACGAATGCAGCAATTAACGCCTCTACGCAATCTGCTTCTCCTTCGACTGAGACAAATTTGATGGAAAAGTTAACTTTAGCTTTGTTTGGCGGAGAAAATGAAAGGATATCGCAGGAAAGGATGTTTTGGGTGTCTTCCAAGAGTTATCTCAAGTCTAAAGTAGATATTTAAATATTTTTTTAGAATATCACATCAAAGAAAAAAGTGCAAAATCTGGTAATCCATATTTAGGTCAGCTTCAGTATCAGGATACTGCGAAATTAGCTACAGTTCATGATTTCTCTCAAAATTTATTATTCCCCTAAAAGAGTAGTTTAAGCTTTTTAGGGATGAACGGCTACTTGGATCACCTCGGGACCCCGGGCAACCTAATCTACACGAAAATTTACTCTAGATAAGCTCATAGTGTGCCTGGATCAATTTTCACATAACAATAAATTTCAATTTAATTTAATTCATTTATTTATAGATAACAATATTTCAGGTGAGTTAATACTATTATATTACATCGTACATTAAGGGAAGCGAAATATAAGGAAGTTTCTTCCTACGTTAGTCTTATAAAGGGTCTTTCAATATGGACCCTCGAAACTTTTTAGTTTATAGCGGCTATTCTTTTAAAGAAACATCTGTCAAATTTATTGTGAATTGTTCAGTAGTACGTGGCAAATTACCATGGAAGGCTATAGCGTTGAAGAACGTGTGCCAAATTTTATTATCAAAATCAGTGCTCCGTTCGAGAAAGGGCAAGCGCTACAGATCGATGATAAGCAATTTCTTGTAGCCTGAACTGGATGATATGAATACCGACGACGTGTAGTTTCAACAGGACAATGCTACATGCCACACAGTGATGCCACGATGGACATTCTGCACGAGCGATTTGAGACTGGAGATCGTGCGATTTAACGCGTAAACATAACGAACGCCATCCAACAAATTCAGCCATATTTATGTGACAAAATCATCGAAAATTGGACCTCCCGAATATGAGCCAGCAAGCAAAGCCGCTGCGGACATTTGAACAACGTTTTATTCTATACTTAGTGCCATAAAATATTCTTTCAAAAAAAATCAAATAGAGTGGATATCTCACACCTGCCTATTGTATTTACTATTACAACTGGTATGTAGAATGGGTCCTGTCCTACTTAAAATATTAAAATGATCTCGTTTTTTGTCGTCGAGTTTATTATTATTTTTTAATAATATTATTTCTCTCACAATTTATCATATTACAGGGTATACACAGAGTGGCTCTTTTATTTTATTTATATTTTATTAAATTGTCAAATTTTAGGTCCAAGAATATGTATAGAAACCGCTTTTAAGGCACATTTAAGTTTCATGAAATATAATGGGGTAAAGCCAAATAGCGGAAAGGGAACAAACATCAAGCAGCATGACAAAAAACCCTCTCAACGGCTCGGCTAGGGTATCATTGGATTTCCAAAACAAATGCTCGAAACTCGCGCCCAGTTCATTGTGCAGTCTCAGCAAATACGGGGTGAAAAAGCAGTGACAAAATATAGGAAGTGAACCCTCCACATATCTCACGCAATTATCCCGGGGGGGAAAACTGCCAAAAAGGCAAAATCGCCGTTGGCATGCAGTCAAACCGAACGAAAAAGCCAATAAAATCTGACCATTCTGCATGTCCATGCAGCGTACAGTATATGTACACGCCGCCGTACGAATTTGCCCGCCGATAAAGCGGCCAAAAGGAATAAACTTCTTGGCAGCGTCAACCCCATAAATTTATCAAAGTTTTGCGGAAACAAGAATTTTCCATGTTTATGTGGCAGCTATATCACGAAAGTATGAAGAGCCCCTCGCCCTCCGCCCATTTATGCCGGCCACTCGGATATTTATTGCACTTTTAAGTTTTTATTAAAGCCGCTGCTGGAGAAAGTTAAGTACTTACGAGGGTTACTTGCGGGCCACTTACGTAATATTATTTTTTTCTCCTCGAGGAAGCGCTCCGGGACGCATATATTTTTGGTGAACGGCACGCCGAGGGCGGTACTGAGTAACAATCGCCATTTCGCTGATGAAAAACAGCGCTACAAAGTAAATAGGACTTCTGAGCGTACGCTCTCTGCTTAACTACTTCAGTTTTAATTTGAAAAGTACTTAAACAGGCGGGAAACTCGTCCTGAATTTTTCAAGGTGCTCTTCACTCTTCAGTATTTTGCATTTCAAGCATTGTGTGGGTGTGAGAACGCAACTAAGAACTTCAAGATGGGATGAGCCCTGTTGTCTGCTGTGAATTTAATCAGGCACTGAGAGTGTGATAAAACACATTACTCGCCCGTATGTACGCCAAATTAGCATCTAAATATTTACTTCCTATCTCTGTGGCGTCTAGAAAATAATGACAAAAATTATAAATTCTTCTAATTTGTAGGACAGACAATACATGCTATACAGTGAGTTTGAGAGATGGGTGCAAAGCTTTAAGGCGAAACTAGAGAACAGAAGCTATTTTAACGAAATTAAAAATCTGACTAAATTGCACCTTTTCTCAAATTTTGTCCAGTAAATTGATGAAAGTAAATTACATTTTTAATTAATTAAACTAGCCCAGACCAGCCCATAAATTGAAATTCGATCGACTATGGCCGGATTCTTTTAAAATTCAATGTAACCTTAAGCTGGTTAAATGCGGAAACTTATTCGTGTTCTGGTACTCATTTTGGCCGAGTGTGAGTGAACCCGTGGAGGTATCAAATTTAAATTAATATAAAATACTGAGGTCTTCGGTCCCTTAGACCTGTGGAAAAATCCAGCGTCTAAGTTAAAGCAATCAAAAAATACGACCATTTATGCCGCATAATTTGACACTCGCAAATAAATCAAACCTATAGGGCATTTCCCGTTGACCTAGAGCCATGAAATTTGGCAAGAAGCAAAGTCTCGCAGCACATGTAAAAGAAAAAGTCCGAAAATCGTTAATTTGTAGTTAAATATTACATGAAGAAATATTTTTCATAAATCACAGTCGGCAAATATTTGGAACCCTTGCTCGCACTTGCCTCACTTTTTGTGGGGTCCTTTGGTATTTTATGTCTCGAATCGCGCGTTACGACGCCTTATTCGGGAGTCTCTAGTAGCCGGACGTCCGCTAAATTCCACAGGTGTCCTGCCTACTCGTCAGGACTGTCTGTTCCAGGTCATGATACTAGGTCACGCAAAAATCTACAGATTTATTTTCTTGTTTTTAAAATTAATATCTTATATCATTTTAGGCACAGCTGCTACAATATTATTAACTGCTCTAGTCTAAATTATCTCTTTGGTTTATCAAAAATGTCTATGCAAATCTCAAGCACTACCTTGAATAATTCGATGAAATAAGCGCGTGGTTATAAAATTCCATTGTAGTCCCACACATTTATAGACCTACAAATTCCTCAGATGAAATTAGAAATATCAAAAGACAGCAACCGATTCTCGAGCTCCGTAACTCAAACTCAATATCTCGAGTCCTCGACATACATATATGCAGATCGAGCTCCCCAAAGTATTTTGCACTTTGAGGTGGAATCAAATCCCTTCTGGTTCAGTACGGCATCCATTTGAGTAATTCAACCAGGAAAGTTATCCATGCAGCAAATAGAATCCTCATACGGGTAGGTAACTAGATTTGCATTGCCTATCACGGATCTCAGATACTGCAAACATTCATTTCGAAGTTTTGTTTCTCATATTGTCTAGACGTGGTGAGCTGTGCTTTCATAAATACAAATGGAATCATCCGGCATGTGTCAACAAGATTTGTTGCTCTGGTCCGTGGTACGGTGTCGACTGTCGACTGTGCATGCACGGCACGGTACGACACAAGCTACAGAAAGGTACTCTAAAACTTTGGGGACTACAGACTGGTTTGGCATCCAACCAATGTTGAGCTGCTGACTTTAAGCGCACCTACGGAATCGTATCGGTCCATCAATATTTGATATTCATCACCTGCAGATACCGGACACGTAGGTATATACAATGGTTTGCTCTCGAACTGTTAAACGCTTTTCAGACAGGTGATGAGTTTTTCTCTTCGGTTTTTTTTCCAGAAGAAATTCTCATGGGACTTGTGCGGAACTATGAAAACCATTCCATATGGCACTAGCCTAGAATTTCCCAGAGGATTTAAAGCTTTCTGAAATCCCCAAACAATTTCTTTTCGGGTGACCACAAATCTAATAAAATTTATTTAATTTCTCCCACTACGAGGGAACTGCTTTCTGTTTGTCTGGGCGTAATAGTTACGACGAGATTAATACAAAAGTAAACTGCCTTCCCCATTCTGGTTACACTCATCAAACGATCCAGTCCAGTCGCCCGTTAATACCTGTTTGTCCGCAAAATCCCCTAAAGGTGCACTGTGAGGTAGTTTCACCAGGGACTTGAGGATTCTGCGTAGACCAAAATAAACTTCCTCAGCAACTACATCACAGTTTATTTGATTTAATCGCAATTTGTCGACTGAATCTGTATTAGCAGTTGCCATAGCACCCGCTTTGGTTCAGAAGGAGGAACTTTAAGAAAGTGACTTTAAATGTAACGGAGTTGAAGTTAAATTAAAATTGCTTGCCAAATATTTCCAAATAACCCCGCGGAAAAAAGGAGAGGAGAAGAATTTGGGACTGTTTGCACCGGAACTTGAAAGGATAGGGAATCTGCTTCCAATAAACTTGTAGGTAGCTGTCGTGGCTGATATTCTGCTTGCTGCCGGTCGCTATCTCCTTTTGATAAAGTTCCAAAATTATTTAAATAAAAAAATCGTGGTCGTTGTTAGAGAATCCCGAATTATTATTTATATTTGTTGTCTTTTCATTATATTAATTTTAAGCCTTCTTACATTTTAAATTAGTTGTGCTCTGAATGAAAATTCATACACAACTTATTTTATTTACATTTAAATGTCGAGCGTCCTTATTGAAAGACCCATATATAGACTAGCTGAGTTACCCGGCTGAATTAAGTTTCTGCCCCACCCTGAACAAAATCTTGCGTACGCCCATGGTTCGGCACACAATTTCTTTCCTGAACTAATACGTGCACAAATCACGATTCACAATATCTCGGCACATACCTAAATTCGAAGTGTCCTGCCTACTTTTCAGGACTTGATCCAGGACCTGGAATTCCGTCCGTTCCTTATCAAGGTGTCAGGTTAAGGAGAGGACTACAGGCTGATTTGTTTATATCTCTAAATAAAGTCTTGGTTTATGTTTGGGTGACTGTATCGCATTATTACTTGATATGTTAGAAGGCTTATGGTAGCCATTGATATATGTAAATAACTGAAACGCTGAAAGTATTTAAGACACAGCACGGCTTTGAATTTGCACAGTCGGAGTAAACAGAAAAACTTTCCTTTATGCTGCTCAATCAATGAATGGAAACTCCATTTCAATGATTTAAGCTTACAGCTTCCTGTTTAAACGCACATTATGCTCATGCTGGCCGGCCACTGCCATACATATTTATTTACGAGTCGAAGACATATTAGCGATTTATTCATTTGTCCAGCCAATTACGAAATACGGCGGCAACCGCATAGGATGAGCCTAAGTTCCCGCCGAGGATTAAGTTATTAAGAAATTAGTACCTTCAGATTTTATTCACGAGCCATACCAGCTATGCTGTTGGCTTAACTGTGTTAAGGAAAACTTTTCCATTGTTCTATGCTTCGCCGGAGGCCCAGTACGGGGCCGGGCGCAAGATTTGCGAGCGTTTTGCTTAATCTTGATGATTTGTTGCAGCGCTCTAGCTGGTCATAGTTGAAATATCACTGGGAATTAATTGAACGACTTTGTGGGAATTAATCAGTGCCAAATAAAGCTGTTGCTCAGAACTTAATTTGGTTCTGGGATCTGTCGGACGGGACGAGGGTGGGGAAATAATCCAAGCAGATTATGATCGTGTTATTAAAATTTATTCCGGTTTAAACCGCTAATCAGCCAGGCGATCAGTGCTCATAAAATATGTGTACACCTTCAAGGACTCTCTGGGGGTATCCGGAGTCATCCAGACCAACTGACTGGAACAGATTCCGGATGTGTCCCCCAGTTGAGGATGGAGAAAGCGAATCGGGTCCCGTCTCACGTCAGCAATTCAATTTACCTCGAATTAAATTCTATTCGTGCAAATTAGAATTTATCCGACTCGGGTACTGCATCTGCGACAACCTTTTTTCGGAAATATGATAGGAGAGATCAAATTCCGCTCAAAAGATATTTTGGGGTCGGTGGACCGGCTTCCCATTTTTGTATTCATGTTGGAATTCGGCTCCCCAAGGTATTTTTTTCCCAATCAATACAAAAAAAAAACCTACACCTCAATATCTCCCCTTGATGACTGTGGCTGAGTCGGATTCGGGTCGAGCTCCCATTACATATTCAGAACGAGTGGCTGCGGACGCCCAAAAGAACTGTGTGTTGGGAATATGTTTTTTGTATTCGAAAATTTTGTAAATTTCATGTTGTTTAACGCTGAACCAAACAATAAAAACGCCTGAGACGCCCGTGGGAAAATCGTTTTATGAGGATTTTGAAAAGTATACCTTCATACGTAGTTTATGGCATTTTAGTGTGCTTCAGAATCTTCCTAGTTCGCTTTCCTTTACACAAAGTGATGCCGTATCATTGTTTATGAATTATGACACGGCACAGTTTAGGTTTAGAAGGTAAGAAAAGGGTTACTCTTTCTTGTTGCCTTTCTATAGAGGTACAACATTCCCTAATAAACCCTACATTCCCACCATCATACAACCTGGATTCGGCTTATTCCTACAAACATTTTTTTGTTTGTCAAAATGCTAATTCGACTGTACTATAAAGCTAGAGAAATTTGTTTAATATGATAACGCTGCTAAAAGCTACGCTCTTTAAATTTTAGATAGGCAATATAAAATAAATCACGTACATTTTTTATAAACCCCTTTTATCTGAAATGACGAATAGTTAAGTGCCCTGATTAACTATTAATGGCATCGACCAACATCAGCATATAGATTTATTTCATTGAAAATGGCCCCACGCCAATTTCCCAATAACGTAGGTACCTCTAGAAAGAGCACTGTACAAACATTTGATGCTTTCACAATTTTCCACTGATTTAATTTTAATTAAAAGTAAACAGTTACATCATTACGCTCCTGTCTGTATTCATTGAATTTTATCAGACACACGCATTTACTTTTTCCATTCGATTGTTATCTCTCGGGTTAATGAGAAATTCAGGTCACTGCATCAAAAATGCTTTGCTCAGGTGCACTTGGTAGGCACCTTTTTTTTAATGAATGCATAATCATGAGAACTCGAACGTACAATTTCGGAAAATGTAATGTTAAATTTTAATTCATCCAGTAATGTGCCCTTTAGAGTGGTTAGAATTAGATAAGCAAGTTGTTATCAAAGTGCCTTCTGTGCTTTATTTGAACTCGAAGAAGTGAAATAAGGACTGTCCTGATTATTATTATTTTTTTTTTTATTATTTATCAGTCTATTTAACCTTGTCATATGTTATATATGTAGGTTAGTATACGACCAGGGCCCTATTTCACCAACCACTTTTCACTTTGCACTTTGAAACTTTTCATTGACGAATATGAAGTCGATATTCAAAATGGTGAACCCAAAATTAACGATTTCTATGAAAACTTTTTCTATTTTAGCGAATCTTGGTACACCTGGGTTTTACAGGTCACTTAATATGAATTCAAGGTTGAAGGTTCATATGACTTTCACTGGAAGGTAGAGTATTTTGTCAGGAATAACTGGCGCTGCTTTTTATCTCGGGAATATTTTGGGTTTCTCTCTTCGGGCATGAACATGTTTTAATTCCTTTTCATTTCGAAAAATCTAGTCTAAAAGAGGGACTGAGCTAAATTCAATTTAGACCGGCCTGAAATCAGTTTTAGGACAAAACTTTATTTATTAGAGCAGATCCTATTCCAGTGGAAATCCTTAAACGAATTTGGAAAACATATTTACCTACATTCAAAATTATTGACGTTGACCTATTTTTGCGGTTCCAAAAGTGCACTCCCCCTAATCGGGTAGAACACGGACAGGGAAAGCGTCTAGTGAATTTCATATATCAACCGCAGCAAATGAGTTTGTCAAAACCAAAAGCCAGGACCTGGTGGTGAGAATATATGAACGTAAGAAAATGAATGGTCCGGTAAAAAGCTGCGTCTGCCGCCCGCCCACCGACCCTCCTCCGCAGCTGGCTTGTGCTCGCTGTACGTGATGGCACACAAATGATTTATAGCGTTCTGGATACAAAATTAAACGCTCCACAAGACCATATTTTTCGTTTTCTTTTTGCAAGGATATATGTATGTACGGTCCGGTAATTCATGTGGTTTCCTCTTGCCTGTGTTTCGTCAGAACGCAAAGGGTTCTCGTTTTGCGGCACCATACATAGCGTCGTGCAGCGAGGGCCTCCAGCCGGCAAGGCGTGTGATGCGCCTGGATACCTCCGGCTTTAATTAGTGAAAATAGTAGGACATCGGTATGCATAGTTGCTCTTACTAAATTGTGGTTTTCAACGCGTGCGATTTATGCCCAGTTGGACTTAATGGGTTGAGGGCATTACGACGGTCCTCCCGCTGTAAAAACGAGGCGTCTGGGGACGCATCATAATCTAACCAATAAATTTACATTATGACCTGCAGGAAGTTAGGACCAGTGGAGAATTTCATTTTGTCTAATGGCTATGTCCCCAAATGCCTCAGCATCAAAGAAATCTAATTTCTCTGGGCTTCCGCTTGTAACGCTTCCCTTGCTGAGCGGCTGCAACAGGTCCCAGACACAGTAAAATTTTTTATTAAATTTCTGCAGCTCTGTTGATGTTTGTGCAGGATGTGCGGAGAGGTGAAATTTTTATGAAAATATCTCGACCTCCCCTGGGCACCGACCGTCTTCTTATCATATGTGAGCATAATTTTCCAGGTTTATCTGTCTATTCATATTTCCGATATATGACGCTTACGACTTTAAGGAAATGAACAAAATATTAAAACATTCTTATAGAACACGCTTTGAAAGGGAGATCGATTTATATCGTAGTCCTACAATTTAAGGACATTAAAGACAATCATTATCAAGAGATGGTGGTATGGTGGTTCGATGTGCGGCCGTGCTGGGTTTCTTCCCTATCTGTAAATAGTAATATACATATGTATGTATGTCGAGTTTTTAATAGAAGGGAAGAAATGGATGAATAGGACGGGGTATTTTCAGAACCTTCCGCTTATCGGTCCCATAAATTTTAGACATGACAGAAATATCTGAGTTCAGCCATTTTGACATTTGGAGCAGTACAAAAAGATCTGGCTACGGAGTGAATGATGTGTTCTATGCTGTTTGTCATAGTTGAACGAAGTGGATGGAGCGGCAGTTTCGGTACGCCTAAGGCAGGGCCCCATTCATTTAAATAAAATTACTAAAAACTTATTACATCTCATTAAAAAATAAAAATTGGTAACACTGTGGAATAAAAAGGGATATCTCTATTACTCGCCAATGTAATGAGGTCCACCCTCCAAGTTGTTATGGACTGGTGTGTCAGGGCCTAACTATCAACCCGACCGAGGCTGTCCAGATATCTTTCACAAGGAGATATCTTCCGCGATCATGAATTTGATGAATAAGATATCAAATTCGTTATCAGCGACCCCAAAAACCTTCTAGTACATAATTTCAAACATATTCCGAAATCATGAAGTCTCCTTTAGGAATCATTAAGAATTGATCCAACCATGCCATGCAATTTTTTGCTTGTCTCTCTCCTATCACGCCCCGCATTTCGCCGGAACTGGGATCAGACACTATGGATATTGAAAACTCTATTTACGTATGTGTTATGAAAATAAATAAACAATTTGTTTTCAATTTAATAGTTCAAATTGTATCAATCACCATCAATGGGTCGCTGGTCGCCTCACCTGCGGAACATGTGAACATTACTCAGGCTTGCGAATAAAGGACAGCGGGGGACGCCTATGTTAGGTACTCATAAGCCTATTAAATTCGCCCCAAGTCCCACCTCATTCCGTGAAAATAGGTTTGAAGATACGTACCCCTGTACCTCCATGCACAAGTAATTCGCTCACACATGCTATGTACATACTAGTATCCCACCTGTACCTGAGCCGGATTGCTCCTTACTATACATAGGTTTAGTGCAATCACATGTTAGTGCAATTCGCATGCAAAGAAAGCTTACGAGGATGGTCTGACAAGAGTATTTCGCATTTTTGCGAATGAGTGTCCTCGTTACATGTCACCGCTCGTTTGTATGGTACGTTATGCAAAGCATTACATGCGATTAAGGTTGCACACCCAGGAGCAAGTGCAAACTGAATTCCTTGGTGCATTCATGCAATCAGGGTACTAAAGGATCCTCAGGCACGTACTTGGGTGCATATTTGGAAGATTTACGGAATT
Organism: Neoitamus cyanurus; assembly: GCA_947538895.1. Taxonomy (NCBI): domain Eukaryota; kingdom Metazoa; phylum Arthropoda; class Insecta; order Diptera; family Asilidae; genus Neoitamus; species Neoitamus cyanurus. The sequence goes on from OX384543.1 coordinate 39,461,364, forward strand.
TTAATATTTTTCCTAAATTAAAAACGCTAGGGTATAACGTGGACGCTGTTTTACGAGGGATTTGTGAGGCACGTTTTTATTTTTGGTTACCAAAATTATTTCACGACTGCACGTGTATGGTGGCTGACTGCTGCAATTTTTGAAAAATTTATGCGAAGCACGCATTACATTCCGTAACCATATTTCATAGTGCACTTACATATTTTCTAGAGCTGACCAAATAGTATTTTCCATAGGATGCGCAAATGTTCAGTTCGAATGCCGCTTGCAGAACCAGTTATCCAGTGTGCATCCCACAGCTGCCACCATTCTTTGGTTTGAATTGCTGTACTTTGGTTGGACACCGCACGGCATACGAGTACAAAAAACTAACAACCAATTAAATTGCAAGGTGAATAAAATTTGACAATCTCGTTTTTTTTTAAACATCCCTATTAGGAGGTGCCCCACACCTTCCAGGTGTAAGAAGTGGGTTTTCACATAAGGAGGCCGTTTGTATATATGTATCATATGTGCTTGTTTAATATTTCCCATAATTTTCTTCCGTTATTCTATTTTTGAGTTACATATATGTATGTCGTATATATAAATTCTTTCCAGTTTCCAGCACACTTCAAATTGTCATAAACCTCTCTTGACGATGACCTTTTTCCACAGATTTCACTCGCAGTTCAGAGGACTTCATTTTTTTAGCAGCATGAAACGACTTCAAAAAATCTACATCCGAACCTGCAATCGAAATGAACCACTCCATCTCACCTCTCACAGGTTCGTGACAAAAAATAGTCAGTCAAAGTCAGGGAAATCGTTGCGATTTAGCACACTTGGTTGCAATCGTCAAAATTCCTTTTAAATATACGATCCGGAATACCACATTGACGGGGTTGGTATCTACGATATCTACATGCGAGCTAAATTAAGTTGAAGTGTGTTTTCAGATTCAGATGCTATGCAGACGAAAAAGAGAGCTTGAAGGATGTGGGCTTCCATTATTCATGCCATGTCATCTTTGAATGCATAAATTTCATTTTCTGGGACAACCGCCTGCACAGTGGCGCTGCATCAAAAGGAGTATTTCTTTGAGAGGGAATCTAATTCAACCTAGCCCTTATGCACTTAAGGATTTTCTTCGAAGCCATTAGCGACGGCAGTAGGTTCCATGAAATCCACAGATGGTGTATTGCAATCCCTTTGGCCCTTAGAATAATGGTGGAAAAGGGTAACGAATAGTTCTCAAATATGTCTTTCAACTTCGTTTGCATAACATGGCATACTTTCTGGGTCACACTTTGATACTTTAAGAGCATTGGAGTATAATAAAGGATTTCCACTAATGAAGGGAAAATGCATGTGCATGTAACGGAAAATATATAACGATATGTAGAGAAAATGTATAGATGGGAAGTAGTGCAAATAGTAAAGTTAGGAAAATAAATTTTTTACTAAGTACTTAGCTTTCAAATATGTATCTTGAAAATTCGCTTTTTTCATATACAACTTTTGCAAGATGATGAGGAAATAGCCTGGTCATCTAGCCATGTATATTAAATGTGAAGCTCATCATAGTAATTATTCTAATTAAAAAATAACAAACGATTTGTCATTTTCCTAATAACTGCGCAAAGTTCCCTTTTATTAACATTTTCATGGAAATACTTTGGAGATTTCCACCAAATCACTGAAAGTAGGCCATTTCATAAACAAGATGAGACAAACCCGCAACAATCAAACATTATCTTCCCTAGATGGAAATGCTCCAAAAGCATTATTGCGACCAAAGCGCCTGAGATTACGAAATTCATTCATTTAAAAAAAGCAGCAATAAAAGCATCCAAGCTGAGCTCGTAGACGTACCGCCGAAATGGAAAGGGTACGTTGGCATAAAATACGCATTCATTTTTCCTCTCTGCTTGCTTGGGAAACATAACAATTTTCCAACCGACAAAATTGCTACATTCATGCGGCCGCGACAAGGCATTCTGTATGACGAACTCCATGGCGTCATTAGGAAAAATATATTATAATATGCCATGAAGAGTGCTATGCCCGCGCAGAGGCTGGTGTAATTAACGGCGCTGGCAATTTATTTAATGCAGCCGGAGTCACATTAGGACGGCGAATTACACCGCACCCAGCGATTGAGACCTCGTCATCGGTCGTTGAAAAATATTTTCTTCGAGCTCGCTGTGCAGAAGCTGGCTCCCAGCCTGGAAGGATACAGCAACGCTCTGCATAGCATGGGCAAATACCATTTTGCCTTTCCGCCTGATGGAGCACGAATTGAATTGATTTGCTGTAATGCTGCTCCGAGGACGGAAGGATTCCCTGCGAGAAAGGATATTTACGACAAAACTGGCTATTGCCATACACTCGGCTCGGAACTGCTTTTGACTCGCCGACATTCACTCAATGGATGGGACCTTCCCATTCAGCACAAATTCCAAGCTGGAACAGCTGATATGCATAATCGGGATATTTTCCACTTGCCAGGAGCATATAATTCAACTAATGCGGGTCTCCCTGGCTCTATTATCATTCCGAGAATCTATAAGCATTTCTAGAATGATGCAGGGTCCTTTTGTATAAGCTACTTTCAATTTACTCGCATTATCGTTGGCGCTGCGCGGTAGGACATAGGTGAGTTAAGTTCTGCAACAAAATGTCGACTACCCTTTCCCCCACCTAAATTTTATAGATAATAATAATAATAATCAAATTATTATGCATGGAAACAAAAGTTGCTATATATTTTACTTTGTACTTTGCCTACAAATACGAATACTGCATTTGAACATGTGAATAGGAAGAGGGGAACATTTTTCGGAGTCTACTTTTAAATACAACAACAAATATGATTTCGGGATAATAGTTCCATCACATTCATATTAGGGAAAAAGGACTTCCTGAACATTTTAGGTATAGGGTGCCCCTGCCGGTGGTGAGTATAAAGCTCAGTTTCCAGGATTGCAACCCCACCCATTTCTACGGCATCTTTAATATTTCGGTTCTTACAATTAATTTTACCTGCTTATTTTTTTAATTACCATCCACCACTTTTAAAGGCTTTACAGGATCACAAAGTGATATCAGTCAAGAGTAAGTCATGCTGGTAATCATGCCAGTGTCTTTAGTTAAATGTGCGTATAAATGTATCCTAACTAATATAATAAATGATAGAGTATATTTGTCTGTTCGTCTACCTGTCGGTCTGTTTGTTACCTCGTAACGACTTAACTACTCAACCAATTTTGATTAGAATTAGCAAAGTGGTTTCTTCAAGCCCAAAAAAGGACATAGGCTACTTTCATCCCGAAAAACAGATCCCTAAGGGGTTAAAATCCGCTATAAAACTTTGTACAGGAATCATATTTTTGTTGATCAAATTTACACTCACGTGTGTAATATGAAAACTCAAAGCTCCTTGAAACCGTATCAGCACAACGAAAATTACCTGTTCAAGTTAACAAAACTCCCGTAGAGTCTACTCATTACCAAGTTTCCAAGCAGCGCAGCGCGGTGGTCTCTCCATCGCTGGCGGCTGATTAGTTTTCAGTTCGAAATGAAATTTTCTTAACGAGAATTGGGTTTAGCTTCTTGTTGCAACTTTTCTCGTTACTTCATTAGCCTGACTGGAAAGTATGGGGGCGCAGGAGCTCGAGCTCTAAACGCAATTACTGGCCTTTGTTCCACGCATCATAGGGAATCAGCCGTGCAAATCAGAAATGGAGCTCAGCGAAGTGAGGATCCAATTCATAAAGTAAGGGAATGCGAAATGCTACCCAAAATCCATCACCTGCCAACGGATTTCGGATGCAGTGCTTCCGGTGGTTGGCGACGGCTCGTAGACGTTCAATTCTATTACTTTCTGACTATAATGAAATTCCCTCGAGTTCTCACAGTTTGCTATGTTACCTGAGGTGAACTAAAGGAGGTGGAAGGAATCAACCAAAATGTCTCTCATTCCGTCAGCGTTGGAATTTCGTATTTTCTGCAAATGAAATTCAAATGTCTGCCATCTTTCAAGCGCAAGCGAAATTGCTCTGCTCAGTTGGAGTTGCAGAATTCGCTCCAAACTGGAGCGCTCAGCTGGAAAAATGGAACTTTGTCTTTTGCGTTTTGGGGGCTGAGCCGTACACCATACTGGCAGCGAGAGTTTGCCAAGCTGTTGCTATGTTTGACGATTCCCAGATCCCTACGAGTTGATTTCCACTTAGTAATTTAGTCTGTTTGATTTTATTTAATGCGCTCAGTGCCGCACGGGTGGATATCGTTATGCAACTGGTTGCACGACTGGTTCTTTCGTTTGTTTGTTTTTGAGGGATTTAGAAAGTTGGATCCGTTCGTGGTTCTCATTCATAACTTTAATAGCAGTTTCGACACTATAATTTTCCTAGTTGGGATTGAAATATTAGCACGATTATGTTCGCGGAAGTGATACTTTTAATGTAATCTTACTGCATGTATGAATGTGCATTATGCGTCTTTATCATTAAAATTAATTTCCTTTAATTGGTTAATATTAATGAGAGTGAGAGCAATACCTCTTGGCGCTTTCCGTTTCACTAGTCACAATAAATTAATTAACAAATACTCCGTACTCCGTAAATTTTAGTTGGAACTTTCCCAAACCACAGGATTGTGCTTTTCTTCCGCCTTCCGTCAGCTAAGACCGAAAGGGTTACAAAGAATGCAAGAATTGAAAATGTTTGAAAACCTCAATTCCACCCAAGGCCAAATAGGCCAGATGAAGTAAAGTGGAAAATTTAAGACTTTGGGAAGGAAATTTTCCAAGTTTCGCCTTCTGTCCGAACATCGTACACGGCCACTGATTTTTATTCGTTTACATAAAATTAGGTTTGCGAGGAGAAATGCTTTGCCGATTTTAGGGGTGAAAACTTCAACGCTTCCTCACAACGGACCCATTCACTCCTCCCCACATAAAGGGTTTAAACCGTCCTGTAATTGGCAATCGGGAGATTCAATTAGGGATAATGGAGTACCATGAGTGGCAAGTCATTAGTTCTCGCTATCACGAGGGTAAATCTCTAGTTTTTTTTCCAATTTCCAGTCCTTCTTTATTTTTAAGCTCCTTCGTATAAATGCTGTAGCTGTGCACTTGCAGTCGGGGTGGGAGGGATTAATGCTGTTTACCTGGCAGGAGTGGCAGCGCAAGGATGTGCTTACTTGTTCCACAGGTAAAAATGTTAAATCCCTGCCAATCACGTTGATTAGCGATTGTGCAGTGGATGGATCGAATTTCCAGCTTGTAAGCAGCCATTTGAAAGTCAAATCAAACTCTTTCAGATTCAAGTGAGCGTATTTCAAATTCTGAACAGCATCTGCTTTGCAATCAGGCATATCTTCAAAATGAAAAATTATTTGGCTCAATGGTTGCATTCGAATCTGATATGGTTTCCGTCATGCAAACGAACTCCATTTGCTTTGAAATGTTTAGAAATAATAAGAATTGCGATTTCTACTTGAACGTTCGAAGTGGTTCTTATGAAACATGTTTGGTAAGTTAAAGCAGGAGCAGTGCCGGCATTATCCATTCGGGCGCCCCGGACGAGATATTCTACAGCGCCCTTTATTTGTTAATATTATTTTATTTTATTACCAACAGGAATACATATCAACTTGACAACTGCACACAAAAGCGATTGCAAAATTATAAGAGTACAATTAAAACAATGAGCTATAAATGATTATAAAGCAGACGTTTAAGTTTGCAAGAAAATTTATATCCTGGGAGTAGTCATTTAAGACTCTCGATGCATACCGTCCCTAAATTTTGTATTGTTAACGATCTTGCTCAAGAACAGTCGATTGCTCGGTCGGAATGGTGGTCATGGTCGCATGCCATAATAATAGCGTATTTATGAAAGTAGCGCAAAGCGGCATGCGACCAAGGCTATACTCTGAACATCATCGTGCCTATGTGTCGATTTAAATTAAGTAAAGAAAGAATGAATATTCGTCGAATATATCGTCGGTTTTATTTTTTTAGGTAAAGGTAATAATTTTTTTTTTAATATTTCAATTGCAATTCGCGCCTTGAGGAGTAAAAAATTTTTTGAATATATTATATGATACATACCTACCACAACATCGAACAAATTATGGTTAAAATGAGCCTATTTCATCCATGTCCCGTTTTTGTTGATGGATTTGATTATTTATATTTTCATTTATTCAGACAACGCACAAGTCAAATCTTCTTTAATTCTCTTTTAAAGCTCTTTTATCTTTGTTCTATTATAAAGTAATCAGCCATTGATGGAATTTGTGAATACATAAAAAATAACAAGTGTGTTCTCCAATTCTTCGAATTTTAATTTAGGTACACAGCCAAAATACATCAAAGGATAATAAATATTAGAGCCGATTTGTCTAGAAAAGTAAGAAAAATTTTTTATTAATATTTTACTAAAGCATTTTCCAAGGTTACTGGAACAGTGGATTTATGTACGAATAGTAAGGTTCCCGACTCTTCATCCCATATCACTTGCTTTCCTTTGCATTTTTTTGTATTTAAACGTTTTTTAAGTTCCTTACACTTTCTGCGTTTATATTTGATTTTCCACAACCACAAAATAGATTTGTAAAGTGCGATATAGCGAAAATATTTGCTGTCCTGATGCGAGGTTCACTTTCCGTCCCATCAAGTTGCTTCCTAACTTTTCATAAATATTTTATCATATCAAATGATAAGGGGAATGTTTTGCAACGTTAAAGGAATGCCTCTTGCCGGAAATTTGCTTGCTGCTGAAAGCTCCTTGAGCGGATATGAACCTTCCTTTAGAATTGCGTCAGCTTTGCTTTGGAGAACTCTTCTTCTAGCATACAACAGAACGTCGTTAATATTCGCCTGCAGAAGGACAAGGACTGCTCCATATAAAAACACGGAAGTATTGGAATTGACCACGTGCTGATGGAGGCAGTCTGATTCTATGAAATAATTTTTTTGCTTTTCACAAGAGTGACCTTAAGGAAGGTGTGGTTAATATTTATAGTATATTTTAGGCCCTGTTTATGTAATGGCGCCAGAAAATCAATAGATAGACGAAACTATCCCGAGCAACATTTTGCATTTTGTGATTGGTGACAACAATTCGACCGAACACCAAATAAAAATATTCACATACAACGCTTTTATGATATTAGAACCATTAGGAAACGAAATTCGGCTTTACCTACATACTCTAAATTAATTTTGCTCTTAATCCGAAAATATTAATACAAAAAACGCCGAAGAAAGTTGGAAACCAGGAAAGTTATTGTACCATAACAAAATGAGAGTAAACCTGTCTAAAAATAAAAAAGCATTATTACGCTCATTAAATTAATAACACAGGCCCACAAAATTTAACCTAACTTCTAAACTAAAAACCAGAATATTATAATTTTCCAAATCTCCCCCCTGCTTGTAGATTTTTGAAATAAACTATTATTCTTATTAAGCACCCGAACTAACATGCATGATCCAAGTGTACCTACGTGTAAAATATTTTTATATATGTAACGACCGTATAGATTACTTACCGCTCTGCTTCTTAGTTGTAAATCACCAAAATTCTTAATGACTTTAAGTGCCCTCAGAGCCCATATCGTGAACAATTTTGATTATAAATTGCCCAAGTCACCACGGAGTGTGCACCTAAATTGACTGGCGTTCAGAACCAGCCGCACTGTCGCGGTTCGGCTTTAGTCTACCACCGTATGACATAGTCTCCCCACCCCTACGGGGCCTAAGGGATGCTCCCCAAATTGTTATAGGAACTCTTAGCCTCGCTGGTGCTGGCGCAAAATCCCACATGGTTTAAAATTAACTCCACAATCATAAAGTGGAGTACCGGGAGGGACGTTAAAGTTTGCTACTAGCATAGCACCCATATCAGCAGAGCTACGGCGTATAAGCACGCAAAATTGCTTTCCTGTCGCCTTGTAGGTACCTGAGGCACTCGGGTGCATGCAATTTGCACATTACAGTGCAAAACGCATAAATTGCAATCATCCCCGGCAATTATGACTTTGAACATGAATATTTTGGCGGGCAATTACAATAATTATTTCCATGATTACTACTGACAGCAATGATGGTTTCTTGACGCCGAGGACGTACGTACCTTCCAGGTGAAAATGATTTACTGGCGAGATGAGAGAGAACTTTCTCCAGCCATTAGGCGAAAGTTTATCTACCAGAAGGTGAAGTTGTGCGGATTTTCGTGCCAAATTTAATGTTTCATGTAATTCATGACTTCAGTCATCGGCTCAGTTAATCCCGTGGGGGAGGCAAAACTTTTATTGCATTCTGTTCAGAGGCAGGCAAACAAGCCTTGTTAGACTTGTTAGACGTGGTGAAATTAAAATTAGCAAAAAGGATCCCCCAGTAGTACCTCCAGTGCACACATGGCCTGTGTTCTGTGTTTTCATCCGATGGGTGGACTCAAGCGGAACTAACTCGGAGCACTCAACCTTCTAAATTCCCATAAACGAGCAGTAAAGCAAATTTCTGAACCGAATTACCCTTTCACCCGCGTGGGAGGGACCTGAATGAGTCGTTCCTGATTATTACGTGCACAAACAGTATCCGAGCTCGCCAAAGCATCTAACCTGCCGCAGTCCCAGCCCTAGCTAGCGCAGTTGGCATCCATCACTGGCAGTTCGAGCCATTCGCTTCCTGCAAAAATCCCAACAATCGTGAAATAAAATTTTATTGTGGCAGCCAACAGTTGTGCTTTTTGCATCCATCCCACGAGTGGGAATCAAAGGCTCCTAACAACCACCCTGAATGTTGCTCCCTTATTTATGGTGAAAGTTTACCGAAAATGGCCCTCGGAGCGCCCGGTCTCGCTTTAAAAGTTTCAGACACCGGGAGGGCTCACACCAGGCTTTTATGGACACTATTTATTGAACGTTAAGCGCGATACGTTATCTTTGTCATCGGGCACCGAAAAATGGCAAAACTTATCTCTGTAATGGGAATCTCAACTTCTTGTAGGGCCTTTTATTAACCTGCTGTTGTTACTACAGTGAGATTGCGGGTGATCTGGCGTTATTTAAGTTTACAGTGAATTGAGATCTTTGCATCCAACAAACAAGATGCAGAGATATGTAAATAGTTTCTCTAAATTGTGGATGAGCATATCTTTAAAGAATAACAACCCTTTCTAAGAAATTCCTCAAAGTTTAATATTATTACGTTACTTGCAACACTAAGCTAATTCCGGTTTGTTTGGATTAATCAGGAACAAGTCATTTAACACAGAAACATCTTTATTTAAAGTCTGGAAATAAACAGCCACTTCAAACTAATTACAATACAATGTCTTTACAGTGTCAGTGGACGCACTGGTTGGAAGCTACATATCAATTGAAAATGATCAGCAAAGACTCGCTGTTAAAACCGCTTAAAGTCTCGATGAGCTTCTTCGAGAGGAAGCTCTGAAAGTTTCCAAATATATCTCCTTTTGCTTCTAAAATTATTTGTGCTTTCGTCCAGTGCAGTTTTTCCTAGTTGTAAATAGCTACGTTCTTTTGAGCACCTTGTTCTGGAACAATATTTGCAGAACAAATTTGTTCTGCAGATTATACGGAACAAGCCGACCACCTAGTTGTTCTAATGAAACCTATAGGTGGCACTATATCTAATTTGCAAACTTTTGGCCAGTTTTGATAAATTTAACAGCTAATAGATGTATTCGTTGTAATAGGAATCCCCCTTTTATTCCACCAACCAACCCCCCCCCCCCCTCTCTTTCTTTTCTATTACTACTGTTGTCTCCATACCCGAAAACGGAAGATCCGGTAAGTCGGGCTGGCGGAAACTGTATTATGAGCGTTTTACCCTTCCCGGGGGTGGTTTTTGAGCTATTTGGATTTGGAATTCTGAGACCACCCTCGAAAACTGGAGAGAGAGGTAGTATCGTTCGAATGCAAAATAGTGTCCCATTCGTCCGACTCACAGACTCCACTAATAGTATTTAACGTCCTCCCTTTTTGGACGAATTTAAATTGGATAAATTTTGTTGAAGGTTTTTTGTTCGACAAAATGACTTAGACCAAAAAACGGAAAAAAATGAGGAGAACAAGAATGACATATAATACAAATAATTGATTTGCTTAATCGACTTGGTTACTTTCCTAATTTTGCAGTGGAATACCCGCACCAATTGTCTTTTGTCGCTTCCTTTTCAAGTTGCATATTTGATTTCAACGACATAACTCCAAATCTAAATTCACCAAGGACGACTCCCTTTCCGGGATTTCGATAAGCCGTACGTGAATGCCGCCTCTGATATGCAAATTAACCCCAGTAAAATGCCGAACTGCATTAATCTCGAGCGCTGCTAAACCAGAAACGATGCCACGACACGAGCTCAAACAATTTGAGAGAGCTTCTCGTAAGCTTGGGATTCTACAAGATAAAATAAGATGAGAGCAGTGCACAATTCAGGGCATTTGCATATTAAAGGCGATTTAACAGCGTCTTATGGACTTAGGGAAAAGGCCGACTTGTCCTTCACCGAAAATCAAACAGCGTTCCGAAAAATTTCAGTTCCTCTCAAGCTTCTTCAGCAGCTTTGCTTTCTTTACTCTTTAGTCGTTGTGCTTCCATTGTAGTTAGCGGGACAAGTCGTATATTCTTGCCAGTTAAGGAAAAAATTAATTCGCTTAAGTGATCGCTTTCTTGTGCCAGCCTTCCACCTCGCTGAACTTAAACTTTCCCATGCTTGCATTGCTGCTGCCGCTGAGTTTTATTTCACCTTTCAGGTACGACAAAGACCGTTCACGGTTGCCTGCACTTCTTCCACCAACCTCTTTTTGTTTAAGTTAGCGGTCGGAAAGTTCGCCTCATCGAATGTCCTAGTCTCACCTTCCACTCGGTCCCGGCTCCTGACGATGGGGGGTCAAGTGCTCCTGAACTTTTGCTGTTATATTTAAGTTTTATTAGCTAACTTGTGTCTCCGCTAGGTATACAAATTGCCTGCCAATGTACCATCAATAATGGACGAATGATAGGAAACTTGTGGGGGATACGTACCGTCTTGCCATCCTGTCGTGCTGGTTCAAACGTAAACTTAAGCAGCTTTTTTCTATTCTGCCAGCGCGCCTGGGGCGAAGTTTCTCTTTGAGTGAAATTTTGTGGGACCATATATCATTGCAGGCAATCTGGCAGGCGTGGTACAGATTTCAAAATTGAATTGTGGAGAACCTCAGAAACTGCTTTAAAGTAACCAAGAGTGATGCTTGAGCTGGCTGCAGTGAAATAGACAAACATTTTCAAGTATGGGTATTCTGAAATATTTTCAAACTTTAGTAAGTAAAAGGCGGACGTTTAGGAAGCTATCGTAATTGAAGGCATTTTTAAAATCCAATTGTTAATAATTTATACACATAATAATAGCAGACACTGTACAAAGGCCTAGCCTTAAAATGTTCACTATAAATACAAAGTGCTGTGAGTTTTTTATAAAAAGAAAAGAAAGAAAACAAAATAGAGAATATACAGTATTGTGAAAAATGAAAAGACCACGGTCAAACTTTTGGTTTGCTCCGACTTCTAGGATCGGTCAGTAAAAGGATTTGAACTGTTACTCAAAAGGTAATTGTTAATATTAACTACGCTACTTCCGATTTCGATGAAATTGTTGAAATTTTAGAGGAATCTTCAAGGCAGGCCCTCAAGGCAGGCCCCCATAGAGAGCATCGCGCGTCGCTTCTCTCTTAAAGCTCTCTTAAGCCGCACTGCCGCTCGAAATATTGAAGATTCCTCTAAAATTCTCTCTCGCAACGCACTGCCGCCGAATCGGCTATGGGTTAGCTCCCATATGAATGCATGTATTCAATAGTTGTGCGGCGGTTGTGCGGCGATGCCGAAAGCGACGCCTGATGCCGACGGATTCTATGGGGGCCAGGCTTCAATATTTCGCGCGGCAGTGCGGCTTAAGAGAGCTTTAAGAGAGACGCGACGCGCCGACGAATTCTATGGGGGCCTGCCTGGAGCTGTAGATTCCGTGAGAGAACTCTCCTTATGCTCTCTTGAGAGCACTTTGCATGCATCCCTAGTCGGAAAATTGGAGCACTTTTAGAGTTGGTGAGCGCCTTAAAAAGACAAGGGACTTTAGGTACGTCGCAGGCGAATTGTCTAAATCGGAAATAATATTAATCCTAGTAAACACACAGATATGTAAAAGGAAAATCTTCAATGAATATTAACATTTCATATTATTCAGATATATATAGTAGAGATATAAAATTCATTTAAATAACAAAAACAAAATTTCACTTTTAACTTAAACGTGTTGCTAGTGGGAGCTCTGAAAACGAAGTGAAGCCGAAAACATTCTCCAGAACGAATTTTACAATTTACCGCGTAAATTCTCACGTAAACGAGAGGAGGATGACTCACCCTCTCAATAATCTATGAACGCAGTAGAAAACATACAAGGGATCGTTAGAGGAGTAATAAGGGAGTTTAAAACAGTTTGAGAGGAGATTCTCAGTTCAAAAAAGAGCATTGTACTTTACTGCTCCCTTATGCCTTTGAAAGGGAGCACTCCCAGCATTTCCCGGTGGGTATTTATGAAGATCTAACACCTCCAGATCGCATAAAAAAAACCCACACACACACATGCATGCTTGCAACCTTCCCGTGTGCGGCGGCCTAATTATTATTCTGTCATATTTCACAAATGCGTGCTTGTCATTCTGTCATCGGGACGATTCCACTATTGTAAACCTGTTCCATGCCCTCTATCTAAATATGTTTTTTGGACCACTATAAATAAGCCACCCTGTATATAAAAGGCAATGCGCCATATAAGGAAATTCAGCTTCAGTCGCTACTACATAAAATTGTGCAGTACCGTGACAACGCTGCTTTTTCGAACTTGCACTTCGTAACGGCTGGTAATTTCCCTGAAACTTTTTCTCAATTATTTACAAAGAATGGCCCATTACCGTATCCACTAGACAAGAAGAAGATAAAATGAATTTTCGAAATGTCAAATGGCAGTGTTTTGCTTAAAGAAAAAATGAGCAAAGATGGTACGAAGAAGTTGCAGAAGCCAGGCTACCGAAGTACATGGGAAACCCATCCAATTTTAAGAGGTGCGTAAGAAGTTAGCATTTTTGATGTACTTTTTAATCGGAAAACAACTTACAGATTGGATCGAATCGGTGCCAGATCAGCCCTACAGAGCGTACTGCAGATTCTGCCGGAGATCGCTTTATGCGCACAAATATTCAGTATTCAAGCACACATGCACTCTTAAGCACCAACAGAACAGCGATAAGTACAAATTGAACCAGAAGAATCTTGCGGAGATTACTGTTGCTGAAGCCAAGCACAAACCAAAAAATGAGCCGCTCTTTAATAAAGTGCAAATTGAGGGTGGCGATATTGCTGAGCAAAGGAGTGATGAAGGCTCCCAGAAAGATGACTATGAGGAGTACCTGGAAGGTGTAGAAGTTGCCCAAGTGGAACAACTCGATGAGCCTTGCAATCAAGTTGTGATTACGACCGAAGAGTACCTGGACATACCGGATGGGAGCAGAGAGGACTTGTGCGATGATATACAGGAGCACGAGGAAGCTAACTATGCAGTTTCGGAGGAAGCAAACGACTATGGTCATTGTACTTACGAAGAGGATGTCGAGGTGAGTGTTCGATGCCTCGGAAATTCCCAGCGGAAGAGGCTTTTAGTAGGCCTAACCGCATACAATCATGAACGGTCGGAGGGTTATCGCAACCCAATTCATTGCTCAAGTTTACGTAATTTTGATTTATTTTGGCGAAGAAAAACAAGGAAAGATATGCTCTCTTGATAAGCAAGTTTCCAGTTACCGGGTATCTTACTTATCTCGGATATGTTTGCTTTCCGCGGAATCTTTTATCGGTCACTTATCACCGCAGTCACCTCATTTTTGTGGTTTAGTTATCCGTGGTTGCATTATCCGGGCCCAATTTTCCTATAAAATCCTCTTCAAGCCTGCACTTGAATAACTTTAAGCGACCGTTTTCAATTGCGCGTAGAGACGAACCCGGTAGATATTTTAATCGGATTTATTTATTACTTCTACCTAACGGTTTTTCATACTTTCTAGACATCATCACAAAACGAGCCTGAAATGTCTGGAACGAGGAAAACCATTTCCACCCACATATTGGATACCACACGAGGTCGGCCAGCAATTAACGTACCTGTAGCGCTTTTCCAGTTGCTTAACAATGAGTGGAAGCAAATTAGTCATTCAGCGACAGACAATGACGGCAGAGTTCCCCAGCTTATTTCAGAGGAGGAGTTCACTGCGGGATGTTACAAAATACATTTTGATGTGTCAGGCCATTTTAGGGAAACTGCAGAGAAATCGCTCTATCCTTTCATAGAAATAGCGTTTCAATGTGAGGCTGGGGAACATTACCACATTCCCTTGCTGCTAAATCCCTTTGGGTATTCAACTTATCGCGGATCATAGTGCTAAACGCTCTAGAATAGTGAAATGACTAATTACAACTCATTTGATCAATTCTTGAATTCTTTTCATCTACCTTTCACCCTTTCTGTACGGCACAATTGGCCGCGGACTGCGGTTATACATTCCCTATACGAAAACGATTTCCAAGGTAAGTATGGGTATATTACATCTGGACACTAGTCAAAAATATGCAGAGGTGAAAAAGTGGAAATAGTATTTCAATTGATGTGGAATCTCATTATGAAGGCTACCAGAGCATTTCAAAATTGTTTAGTTTGATTTAAACATGTTGTCCCATCGTTGATTCTATTAACCGCGTTATTTTGCCCGAAATGAAATTCCAGGCCTTCCTTTGTATACAGAACAGCATTGCTGTTCTCAGTTCACAATGTTTAGATTCTATATAATACCACAGATAAACTAACTAACAGATGATTCATTCTTAACATAAAATTTGAGTCAACAAATGCGCCCCAGGTAGCGTTTATTAGCAACACAATAGGGATCGAAATACACAATCGAATTCTGCAATAAATAGAAAAAAATTCTAAAAGAATACATCTTATATTTTGAAAGGCCTAATTTTGATTTTCAACAGCAACAGCTCGAAAATTTTCATTGAACAGCTCTTTGCCTTTACAGTCCTTCATACTGCTAAGAAGCTTTCTAACTTCCCGAACAACTTCATCTGCAATCGGCTTTACTTGCTGAAATACTTCTAAGAGAACACTTTGGAAAATCATGAACATTTCTTCATAAATGACCAGAGGACATGAAGCTACGATGCTTAACATTTTGAATCCCAACTGCGAAACCTTCTCATGATTATCTGTAATCACCGGAATCAGGTACTTCCTTACAATGTTCACGTAGTTGAGGACGCAGTGTCTAAAGTTGCTGACGGCACCGTTCCCCAAGTCGTTGGCGATTTCTTCGATGACTAAGATCACGTCAGTGATATGAGGCACTAGACGGTCAGAGCGAGCCAACCATTCGGTTTCTTTTACAGTGCAACGCACGTATACCTGGAAAAATTAATGTTTAAAATTAGTAAGTTGCGAGTAATCAATGTTAAATCTTACACTTGTTAGGAATTTTTGTATTTCTGTTTCACTTTCATAGTCTTCGGAGTGTAGGAATCTGTCGAAAGCTTTGGGTTTCTCAGTAACAGTATGGGAATACTTTTGGTAATAAAACTGGTTGATTGGACGGAATCCAGCGACTTTGTTGCGAATCCAAATCTTATCTGTAAAATCAACGTTTTAGATAAACAGCGAAAAGTCCTACCATTATTGTCTAAATTTAGAAAAAACGTCCAGTTTTGTTTACCACTTCCCCAAGTTGAATGGCAATATACAAAAACTACATTTTCATATTTTACTAGACCTTAATCAAATTCAATCTTTAAATATCACTCACCTTCCTCATTCGTCCGCGGCAAGAACTTTTTCGACACCACCTGGACAAACTCAATAGCTAACCGCACGATCTCCTCCTTAAGATCCGAATAAGAAACCATGTCCCAGCGACATTTCTCCATGATTTGCCCAGCCATAACCAGCACAGGCGCTTTCACACCATTGAAATCGCTATCCTGCACAGTAGCCTTGGTGGCTATCAGCACCATAGCCTTGAGAAGCGCCTTCAGAGGCTCCAGATTCATTGAATCGAGGAAATTAACAACATTAGGATATATATGGCTTTTGAAAATGCTGGTTCTGTACGTCTGGTCAGCGTCATAAATACTATAAATAAGCTTTGGGTACAATCTCTCCCCATATTTCTTGCTAATTGTATAATCGATAAGGTCCTTTAAGAACAATTTGGACAATTTTCTAGTCTGTGCCATCCCCAACACGAAGTTCTTTACCTGCTCCTCTGAATTTAACGCCACGATCAAAAACTGCTCGTAACAGAAGCGTGGATTTTCGAAAGCAAGTATGAGGAATTCACAGGCGTCGAAGACATCCACCCATTTGTTGAAAAATTCTGTCGTTCTTTCAGCTAGATCTGACTGTTCGAACAACTTCGTGTCCAAGCCAAATACCTTATTCCTGTGATGGATAATTTCTGTCAATTGGAATCGGTCAAAATTCTGTAGTGAATCCAGGAGGATTGACATGGCGTCCTCATGAGTGCATTTAAAATCACTTGGCTCTTCCATGTAGTCCAGCTGAAGTTTGAGATAGTCTAGCATTCGTGTACAATTTGAAACAGTCATTAGCTTCAATTGACTACGAATTGTGTCCAAGCACTCATCATTACCAAGGCATTGCGGACGATTGTTGATGAGCTCATCAAACCACATTTTCCTCTTATTCGCATCGACCGAGAGATCTTCGATTTTGAGTAACACTTCTCCGATACTGGCGTCTTTTATGGACTCTCCTAGCGTCTTTGGTTTGATTGCTATAAATTTTAATTGATCCTGGACATCATGCCCAAATGTCTTGTTATTGCTCATTCGCTCCAACACAGAGTAGGCTCTTTCACCCACCGCAAGCTGGAGGTTGGAATTATCGGGGAGATCAACCTCCACCCAATACATGAAAATGTCTATGGTCACGAGCATCACGTTGTACTGCAGCGAATTTAAAAGCGTCATGATAATTTTACTCTGATTTTCTCTTACCAAATCTGAGTAAGTTGTATGCGATGGCTCGCAATAGGGGCAAAAATTGCTGCCTATTGAGTAGATTTCGAACTTTTCATCAAGTTCGAGCTTTGTTTTCTTATCAAATTGATCGAAGCAGAATAAGACCATGTCTAAGAGGTGTCGGATGGAAAAACCTGAGTATTTGAAAAACTGCCGCTTTGACCAATTTGAAAATTTTTCAATATCAGGGGTATAAAACTGCCGCAGTAATTCCATAGTGTTATCGTAATATATCCTGCAAATTCGCTTTTTATCAACGGTATCCAGTGAGATATAGTCAATACGGCAGATGCTCTTGTACATGGACCTCACTAAATTTTCTACCTTGTCAAGGACTTCATAGGGTTCCAAGTGTTTTACAGAAGCAACTGAGGGCTCGCACAACTGAAATGCAAACCAACACGGAGCATAACTTAAAATTTCGTAGAAGTATTTCTCCAAGTTGAGACCCCAAATGAGACAGATCAGAAAACGTTTTGGAAGCTGCGGGATGACCTCTAGAATGTGAACAATGTGATCATCATCCTTTAGATTGAACTTGTAACTAGCGTCTGTGTTTAAAACGAGAAAAAATGTAAGTTTCCTCAGATCGTGCTCAAATTTTTGTGATGGGTTGTTGTCTGAATCGAAATATCCCTTTTCTGATAAATGTGAGCGGATGCGAGAGACGATCTCCGTAATAACCTCCTCATTTCCTGAAAAAATATTGAGTTAAATAATTAAAGTTACGGAATTTTTTTTTCATCTATTTATATGCATATAAAAACGAAAATGTGTTTGTTTGTTACTAAATCACGCCTAAACGTTTGTATCGTTTTAGTTCGTTGTTTGCCACAAGGTAGATATATATAAATATAAGTGTGTTTGATTGTTTGTTAGTCCATCACGCCTAAACGGTTGCTTCGATAGACCACTTCATTTTTTCACACGAGGTGGTACATAGCCCAACTTAACATACAGGCTCTTTATTATTTTAATAAAGTGGAAGATTTCAAAATGGCAACTCCAAGTTATTAAATTAGCTAAACTTCACGAGATTGCCGTTAAAATCCGCAATAGGTTTTCGGGGTTGCTAATTGCGACCTTCAGGGGATGCTCTGAAAATCCGCACTAGGAGGTTTTCAGGTTGGCTTATTTCGAAGCTACCACCAAAAATAATTAATAATAACCTCCCTCGTATAAACTAAAATAAATATATCTTCCCTAGCCCCTTTTTTACACTTTTCGCTTAATTTTACGTTTCTTCATACATAGTTTGTCATTATTGTGTCTTGTTTAGATATATGTTTATGTACCTAATTCAGTTTTTTTTCAATCTAATTCTTTTTTGTAAATTCCTGCTTTCTTTTCTCAAATGCTATACTGAATTAAATATAGCCGGTAGCTTATAATTGAGACCTAGTCCGTAAGCTATCGTTGTAACTTTCCATAGAAATAAACTCTTCTTAGAAAAGGAGTAATGTACTCCGACCTTTTAATATCTGTAACCGGCAGTGACTGATACACTTTGGAACATCTATTATATGCCCAAGGAAAGTAGCGAACGCAGAATGAAACAATTAGGGTAAAAGAGCAAAAGATGTATTACTCTCGATGAGGAAAGTGGGGCAATTGTTGCACAGACGACCACTTATAATAATAATACCATACTGATATAAAATTATTGCTAAAAAAGCACTTGTCCTTAATATGCAAATTCGGCATCCTCACCTCCTTGACTTTGAATCTTGCTGATCCGTTTAAGATGCTCGTCGCAATATTCTAACACGCTCTTGATAATATCAAAATCTTCGCAATAGTCCATATTGTAACTGCTCGTAAATAGTTTTAAAATATCATTTATATCGCGCATTGCGACAAAATTACTCCGAAAATTGAAAAAATCCAGCCACTGAACAGGGTTATCAAAATGACATTTCTTCCTTTATAAACAAATTTGTTTGTACTACATGAAGTTAGACACAGTGGAAATAGTGAGGTGAATTCATAGCAGATAATGTGGTGAACACGTTTCACATTTTTAAAGTGAATTTTTAATAAATTACGATAAATGTTTGGATGCATAGTCAAAGAGAAAATTTTTAATATTAATGGTTGCGCCTTTTTCTTACAAATTTGTATAATAACCTTTTCGTCAGATATTAGCTAAATTGAATATTTTTCGATGCAATGCCAATTCTCTTGCCTATATTTCGAGGCTTAAACATTATTTATAATATTAATTTAATGAATAAATTAAAAATTAACAAAGAAATTATGAAAAACGTTGCCTATCCACCTATCGGTGAATGAGAGCAACAAATCCAATTAACAATGTTCACCATACCAATTGACTCTCTCCACCACAGCAGTCGTCCACAATTTGGAGAGAGAATCTAAACCGAATGTGACATGGCGGCGTCTGCTGTGTAGGAACAAAGTTTGACTGATTTAGAAATTCATTTCTCTAATTTGATCATTTTCACCGAAAAGGCAGAATTAAAAGAGTATCGGGAAACGGCTACGGATCGCAGTTGGAGCCGAGTTCGTTTAATCGGGCCCCAGAAGAAGTTCAGGCCGCGCGGTTCGCCTCAATGTTCGATTCATGACTAAAAAAAGAAAATTTGGAAGAGGAGAAAATTCCAACTCGGCGCAGGGAAAAGGCAGATTTTCGCAGTTTTTCTACGGCTAAATAAAATTGTTAATCGAAATTGCATTGATGGTAATGCATGCTAGAAAACCGCAGCGAATGAGCGATGGGTAAATTGTAAAAGAATTTTTTTAACTTGCAACTCTCGAATGGTAAGGAAAATTTTCAACACTTCCTCCCTCTCCTTCTTCGTTGCAGGTACTTTGAAAAGCACCAGGCCCATCCTTATCAGGTAATTAAGTCGCGTATATCCACGAAATGCGATTCAATTTTCGATGAAAAATGTTATGCAAGGTATTTTCCGTGCTTTCGCGACAGGTAAACACCACCGCGCTGGCTACGGCACCTCGAGTTGGTTCAAGAGGTGTTACACGAATTTTCCTCCGTCCATGATTTGTTATCGATCTGTCATATAGAGGCTTTTTCACTTTTTCTCGCGTTCCGCTCGAGTTTTTCCGGGGTTATCGGCATCCAGAGTGTAAATCGCCACGGGGAAAATGCTAAAAAGAAATTTTTCCCCAATTCCTAACGCGATTTCCACGTGAGAATTGCCTTAATCCCAATGCCCTCAATTCGCTTTCGGGTAAACGTGTAAGTTTTCTCGCCAACGGGAAATACCTTCCTCCGGTTGCGGTTTTCAATCATTTCAGTGTTCTTAAGGGAACAAAAGTAAGAACAAAACGTTTTCTTCCGCAGAGCTCTAAATACAGTTCAAAAAGAGACTATGAACGGGACACATCTAGCAGATCTTCAAATTACGGCCGTGACCGGGATAATTCTCCATCGGCTGGAGGCGGCACCTCACTGAATAACGGCAGCAGCTCATATAGATCCAATTCACCAGATTTGGAATCATCGCCCAGGCACGATATCCGCGACAGGGACCGGGACCGCGATCGGTTCAGTTATCTCCAGAAGATGCGAGAACGTGACAGGGATGTCTACAAGAAAGACAAATATTCAGGTAGCTACTGCCACGACATAGTTTTACTGTACCCAGACTAAGTCCTCGTCCAATTTCAGATAAGAGAGACCGGGGTAGAGGTAGCGAAAGGGATTCGGAACATCGCACCAACCACGATAGGATTGATCGCCGATCATCCAAAATATGTACAACTAGTAGTAGTGATAAACGCTCCGGTTCAGACGACAGAGAGCGTGATCGCGAGCGCGATTTAAGGGACAGTAAGCGTGACCGTAGTGAACGTGATCGTGAACGCGACAGGGATCGGGAGCGTGACCGTGATAGGGATAGAAGTGATCGGGAACGTGAAAGAGATCGGGATCGAAGTGATAGAAGTGAAAGGGTGACTAGGATTGGTGATTGGAGTGAACATGTTAGCTCTTCAGGTAAGAAGCCTTTCCATAGCTTTTCAGGTAAGAAATCTTTACTTTTCAATTGCTACACAATTGTATATATATATCGTTATTTTTACTCATGAATCTCTGTCAGCTAACTTTTTATAGTCACTCTTTGATACTGTTTATTCGTAATTTTTTTTTATGAGGAGAGACCCAACATCCTTTAAAAGTTGAGCTTCAACAAAGCTTATCAGAAAGACTTTCACTCATGGTAAAACAGCAAAACCAAGCATAGAATTGAAAGGTCCATTTTCATAGCCTCAATTTAGCAATAGACTGTCTCAAGAGCACAAAATTTGTTATGAAGCATTTCCCACGGTTTATTAGACCAAAAATCAAGAACAATACGCTTATGCTAACGGACTAACGATGGTACTGTATAGTATAGTATCTTGCGGCAATAAGGAAGTAACGTTCTTTACAAAATGCAGCTCTGGTGTAAATTACTACACGGACCTGTTAAATTTTAATCTGCATAAATTTGCCTGAAAGCTGGTTAATGTATGTAAAGCAGGGTATGAGAGTGGTCGCTCGTGAGCGCCTCTTGGACAAGCGCTCTAAAATTGCCCTTTAAAAAATAGCTTCCGCTCAAGAGCTGGAGTCAAAAAACGCCCTGGCCACCGTTATATAGCTCTGGATTGTGAGCCCGAGCCATTTTACCGCTCCGGTTCACCATCCTAAAAATGATATAAACCGTACCCATACATATTGGGCCAAATTCGAACCATGTTGCGGGTTTTCCACTGTGCTAACTCATTCGAAGTAACTTTACGATTAGGGTTCCGGCTCTGGGGTAAGGTAAAAATTTAAGACAGAATTTCTGGCCCAATCATGTTTATGGCGTATATTTATTAGGTATGCGTAAGTAGGGTAAATAAAAATATGCTCTTTAATTCATACTAATTATTAACTATGTAATTCTAATTACTCAATACATAATTTAAATGTTCACTCAACCTTTTACTTTACTGCTTATAATCCACGAACTGCACTGTGTCACTATAATAAGAAACAAGGGACAGTGTTAAGAAAAGGAAAATCTTGTTCAAATAGATAAACAGAGTGCTTCATTTGTGCGAGCAAAATGGTAGCGAAGCATAGCTCACAGCTCTTACTCACGAGCACGAGCCGATACACAGCTCTCGCTCGAAAGAGAGAGTCACCAGCAAACAAAACAGTCATGGGTAACTTTTACTGGGGCCAAATTCTTTTTTTCCCAATCAGGGGTCAATGAACGCACTAAATAGAAGTTGGCAGGGGCGTTTCCGAAGTAGAAGTGTAATTTTTCATGTTTTTGTGAAATTCTACAACATTCCCCATAAGTCTGATAAGCTCAAGAACTACACCGATTTTAATAAAACCCTCATTTCATTATTGCCTTCCTTGAAACCTCAGGAGTAACATAACATAACCTACATAACGATACGACCATAAATAGTTAGTTTAGAAATTAGTTAAAATGTCAGATTAAGACAGTCAAGGAAAATTCTTACGGAAGCAGAGTTTATTTCGTATTACAATTAGATTTGCTCCAATTTGAATCATACGACTGAATCAAAGTTAACATTCCATTTGGAGTCTTATTGCAACTGCAGCCTTAATTCGGCCATAAGTACCGAACAAACAATATTTTAATAGAAAATAGGGCTCAGGTAGTCGAGCGGAGTAAAGTCATTGGACAGGTCCAATTCTGGTTCACTCTAGGCTTCTTACAAGAAAATATTTTCGTTATTCATCCATAAACTGCACGTTACGGAAAGTGAGGCAGCAACCAGAATCAGGTCCATAACCTTTCACTTTTGGCAAAGAGCTTACAGCAAAATGAGAATTTAAAGTAAAGAATATCAATCCATTATCTGGTCTTTCATTAGCGGTATTTAAATTTTTTATTGCATTAATTTCTCTTGAGGAGTTAAATTTTTGTTAAATGTAGTACGTGGAGGTTTTATTCAACTTGGGATTTGAATGCAAGTAAGTAAGTACTTTATCCAGATATTGGAAAATTAGTACAATTCCAAACTAATTGGATTTGCGAGTGAGCAATTATATCAGCAAAAAATAAAGCAGTGGACGAAATAAATGAAGCTATGACAAACATAATTATCACCGAATGTAAACCCTACAAGCTGGTACAATGGTGAATATTGACGTAACGCCGATATTGCGTCTTCGAAACTTGGCTATGCAATGATACAAGATGAACCATCTCATCTCTTACACTTTATGATGTAAGTGCCATTCTGACTGAATCTGTAGACTTTTAAGATGTTGAAAACTTCGATGTTTTCGTTCTCGACGTTTTGTTTCTAGTTTTCTTTATTTATTTCTTTGTTCGTTTATGATTCTACTGACGGTCACCACAAGAGAAATTAATTGCCGACAATCGCCAGCTGAAAAGCATTAGTTTACAGTGGCCCTAAATTAGTATTATTTTCCCAATGTGTGGTCAGACTGGCTTTTTTCATGTCCAACATAGGAAACTCTCTTTAAAACTATCCCAAACTTTAGGTCTGTCGCGTATCCAAATACATACGAAAACTTTCGAAAATGTTTAGCAGAACGCTCTCACGAATTGAGAATTTGCTTACATCACATTTTCTCTCCGAAGAAGTTTTCGTAAGTTTTTACTCGACAAGCTGTAACTGCCAAAGTGTAACAGCTGATATTTTAAGGTTGGGTTTATATGTGCTGGCAGCCTGTTAATACTGGTGGCAATCCCCTGTGACAAGAGGCGATGCCAGCAACATAGTGTTTAGGAGCCTTAAAGCTGCAAAATTTATCTGCTTTCCGGTTGCCATCATTACTCCTCTACAAAAGTTTCAGAAAAAATTAAAAATAAATGTATTTTAGAAGAGGACCATTAAATCTTGTCCGTGTACTAGTATGTTTAAAAAAAAAAATTGTGGAAAATGACCACCATAATCTTCAGGACCTAATGAGATTCCCAATTCATTACAAATTGATTGAAGTAAATAGAATGTACTTACAATTTTTAAGTTGAGCAATATTAAACACATAAAACAGAAGTTATAATACTATTATACGAATTCACAATTACTAAATAAGTTAACAAAACCAACAAAAATTAAATAAATTTGTCCAGATATATAATTATCGGTCTGTCAAAATCGTTTAACTGGTCAAACTGTTATAAATATGATCAGAAAGCCATCGGACGCTCTCGTTATGAATACTCTTTTGCACTTGTCCAAGAGATAACTACGTAACATTAGATAATGCTTTTGGAATTTGACTTTTTATTTATCGTGTAAGGCTTCCAATATAAATCGCTTTTCCTTTATATTTTCTGTTAGGATTTTAATTTTAAAAGGAAAAAATGAAACCATTATATGGTCAGTTTTGCACATTAACAGGATTGAAGCGGTTCAACGTAGGTTCTTAAGGTTCGCTCTTCGTGGACTACCCTGGGAGGATAACCTTCATTTGCCACCATATGTTGATAGGCTTGCACTCATCTCCCTTGAATCATTGGAACAAAGGCGGAACAACTCCAGAACCGTTTTGACATTTGACTGCCTGCAAG
The DNA here is from genome assembly GCA_947538895.1 of Neoitamus cyanurus. NCBI lineage: Eukaryota > Metazoa > Arthropoda > Insecta > Diptera > Asilidae > Neoitamus > Neoitamus cyanurus. The sequence continues at coordinate 39,486,036 of OX384543.1, forward strand.
GCACGGTTAACTCTCCTGAATTGCTTGCCCTTTTTAATATCTCTGTTCCTCCTCGCTCTTTGAGGCATCACGACTTCCTGCATGTTAATCATCACCGCACTAATTATGGCCTACATGAGTCTATTTCATCAATGTCACGTTTCTTCAACTCCCGCTACAATATTATAGATTTTCATATTAATCGTAGCCAGTTGAAAGGTCGTCTTCGTTAATTTTTATTTAATTTTGCTGTATTGACTTGAAGCTCTGTTATAGTAATCAGTAATTGGATGAAGTTGTGACAAATAAATAAATAAATTGCCTAATGGTATTGAAGTGTGTTTGAACGGCAAACGAACAATATATCGTCCTGTTTTTTGGTCTACGGATTGAGTATTTGCAAAGAGCTTTTCATAACATTGCTCTTCCGGTGAATAACTCCTCGACCTCCCAAAATCGTTGTATTGTTTTGTTTATATATCTTCGACGTCTGCATGAAGAGTCGTGTGTATGACTACGAAGAAGTAATCTGACTTCCAGAAATGGCATGTCCGAAAATTGTGTTCTGGATAACCAGTGCGGTTGGTGATGAGACATGATGTCCATCTCGTAGTATACATATATACGTACAATGCATGTTCTGCAGTCAATAGCATATCAACGATAGTGGCGATATGAAGTGTGGATCAACCAGTTCGTATTCGTGAAGAAATCGCCATTCGTCAACATTGAATGAGGTTGATGGGATGTTTGACATCAATTTTGTAAGAATTAGGGCATTTACGATGATTTGTTGTGCACTGTCAAACTGAGAACAGATAGTGAACACACTACCCTTCGTGAAACCAGGGGTTGAAAGCCCTAATCTTACTCTAACCTTTGAATGTTTTTGTTTGTGTCTCAATCGTTGTACACAACTCTCACTGATAAATGAAACTGTGAAGCCTGAGTCTATGAGGACTCGCCATGGTTGTAGTTTCCCATGTACATCAACGACATTCACATAATGGAAGGAGAGCCAAACGAATGTGTGAATGACATCGACATTTTGATTTGCATTTGTCAGCTGCATGACCTATTGACAATTAGTTAAGACAATTGACATTAGTTAATCAGTCGTTTTGTAAAAGTGTCCATGACCTTAAATTCAGGTATATAGAACAGTTAATGTGTCTGATTACACTTTAAGCACTGTATTATCGTTTTTGCGTATTGCGTGCGAACAACCTTTAGTGCTGATTTTTATATGGAATAGTCAATGGATACAAGAGCGTAACATAAGGAACTCTTCGAAGGACGGTATATCCATCTCGGCCCTTTCTTCTGCCCATGATTGACGCGTTTCGCAGTCACATTTGTCAAGTAAAATATATATCAACCACGGGTCTCTCCCGAAAGCATCAGGACCAAGAGATTTTATTCGACAAATCAACTCGTCAGAAATTTCTGAGTTTGCGTAGTGAGTTTTTTTTTCTTGTGTCTTTCAACGAGTTTATTCCAAGCTTCCGTATAATTGGAGTCCGTAATAGTGATATGTTTAATGAGGGATGCAGCATGATCTTTCAACGCGCTCATAAGCTATTGAAATTTGTAGATATTCGACAAGGATGCCTTTTAATGCACTGCCGATATAAACAAGTCCTTAAAGGAAGGTCACTCCTTGTAATCGCCCCTAAACATGGGTATATTAATCTTGGGAAGTTTTACTTCAAGCGGAATTGACGTAAAATGGTGAGAAAAACTCTCAAACACGGTTCGCTTCAAAGAATCGGGTCATCGTGAAGTTCAATTGGTCAGTAGTCGACGCGGATGCAGCTGATGGCTCAGACCTCAGATCTCTTTGATTTAGTGCCTTACACAACTTAGCCTTATGTTAGCAATGAAAAACTTCTCTTCGAATTAATTAAGTAAGATCGGGGACGGAGTCGTGGTCGCTAAAACATTTACTGAAGAAATCTGCAAAAGGGTTAGCGATGACAGAAGGGTTAGAAGAGGACGAGTCACCGAGTTTGGGGACCGAGGGGTAGCCATTCGATTTTCTTTTTATATTAATAAAACCGAGTAGTGGGCACACGGACTGTTGACGGACTCAACTTATTCTTTAATAGTTTAAAAATGAATGTCTTATTATATACGAACATGAAGGTTATTTAACAAAAACCCTAAAAATGTAAACATTTTAAAATAAATGCGGAAATTTGTATCCGTCAGTACAACCAATTCTGATCCGATCCGTTCCTTTACTTTTACCACGGCTACATGTGTATTGAATCTCGATTGAATTAGGACTCAACTCCATATACATATGTATGTACATGCAGATCGAATTGAAAGCGGATCGACCCTATTCAGATCGAGTTGAAATGATAAGTACGAAGAACTTGTAAAAGGTGTTTTTTTTAACCGAAGTTCTAAACAAAATAACAGAAAAATTAAAACTTTGATCCAAAATCTTTTTTTATCAATTCACGACATTACTATTTAAAAATGACTTTTGAGCACATGGCCACCACGTCTTGTCAATTTTTCAACCTTCAGTCCTCAAATACACGGGTCGAAAACTCAATCCAATCTTATTCGATCTTTCAATTCTGCATGTATACGTGACTCGGTTATACTTGAATCCAATCCAATACTTCTATTATAGCCCAGACTTGAGTCTTTCACACATATTACCTGCATACCTGACAACCCATAATGACTGAATTACCTGATACTATTGTAGCTCGGGTATAAAATTGTATAAATGATACCAAGTAGAGCCTTGTGGTGTATGTGTGTAGTCCAACGCTGTACTTAACGCATGCTGTTTATATTACATTGAAATGCTTGTATTATTAGTATTTTATTTTAAATTATTTTTTTAACTATGGCTTACATATCTGTAGCATACGTTTATTTGGATTTCCCACGAAAATTTTAATCTTTTTTAACATTTCTAACCCTGCAAGCAAATTATTTTCGCAAATCTAAAAGAAGTTTCATTTCATGTAATGAAATAGCAATCAACGGTCCATTATACACATACGAGTATGACAGTGGTTTTATTTTAGCATTTGACAATATTGTAGCAACCTGATTTTTCAAAGCACAGTTCAAACTTTGAAATAACCTGCCAAAGCCTTTTTGATATTCAAGCACTAATATGTATATAAGCTACTGGACTGCTTATGACGGTCGTATTACTAAAAAACATCTTTATTACGTTTCCATTTCGTTTTTGTTCGTCTAAGAACAATACTAAATTATCGAATTAAAAATATTATCAAATGAAGTTATCATTATAAGATGTTTAATGTTGACTCACCAATAGCACAGAAAACTTTCCCGTTCCCAAGCGAGATAACAAAACAGTCCAGTAGTCATATGTTAGTGCATTGTAAAAATATTCTTTATGCACTTACGCATATGCATGTTGTTTTCAGACTGCTTTACTTTTAACAATTTTATTTTCCAATAATTTCTCCAAAAGAGTGACTAAACCCTATTTATTGTTAGCTAAGTTAGGAGTTATTAAAACTTTTTAAAAATAGTGTTCTATTCAAACTTAAAACTGTTGCAATCTTTATGCGATTCAACGAACTCTTTATAATTTCAGGAAAGATGTATTACTACAATTGCAAAACAGAAGTATCCCAATGGGAAAAGCCAAAGGAATGGATAGAGAAAGAAAGGTAATTTGCTTGAATTTATATGTACGACGAAGTCACGAGTAACGTGTGAATTCAACAGGACACTAGCTAAAGATCAACATAGAGAATATAGAGAAAAGGAGCGCGATAGAGATCGTGAGGATCGGTTTTCTAGATCTTGTAAGAACAATTCACATTGCCGCCTACAGAGTTCTAACTTTGGTTATATTTTAAAGCCTCGGCGTATGCAAAACATTCCAGTTCACGGAGCAATTCAAGGTTAAGGTGGCCCTATGAAGCTGAAAGTGGTCCCCCAGCCCATCGAAGACGTCATGATGGTGGTAAAGTACTCGGATAATTTTATCAAAAAGAGAACGATTTCCAATAATTTTTAGAAAATGCAGATATGGATATCAGTCCCGGAGACTCAACCCCAACGTCTGAAGCAAGCTACTCACTCTCGAGTACACCTACAGCTCAAGTAAACGAGGGACAACAATCATCGGGTGCTCCAACAGTATCATCAGCCACGACAGCACCTGGTCCAGTATTGCTTGCGAACGCATTACCACGATTGGCATCTCATCCATCAACACCGACTAATTCCCAAATGCATTTCTCTGCACCTGCCAGTGGAGTACCTGGAATGGTACAGTCGACGGCGACGTCAACTTGCCTATCAACCGTTCAGGGCAATAGTAATTGTCATCGTAAACTTGATAGTGTAATTCAAACGACTTTGCCGGTGTCGTCTCCTTCACAGTCGAATGTGGGAACACCGTCATCTACAGGCAACCATGTTCATCATTCTCAATCACAGCAGCAAACTCCGCAACAGAGTGGATCTTCATGCGTTTCAGATCACCATTTGAATTCAAACGCCCCAGGACCCCCACCAGTATCTTTGGCGAATTTACCAAAAATTTTATCTCAAATCACTGGAACAAAGCAGATAGAACAGACCGAAATCAATCCTCAGAAGGCTCTACAAACAATTAATACCGCACTGTTAAGGCAACAGCCCCAGCCACATCACGGAGTCTTAAGTTCTATAGGGCCAAATTCTATTCCTGGATCCGAACAGACTGCTAGCGTTGCGGGCATTGGTAGCCACAATTCCGATTCAAATCATTCTAACAGTGGGGTGTCGAATTTGAGGTACTACACTCGTCAGATAGCCGGTTTCTTATATAAACCTAATATTTAATATTCTTTAGAGATAATCCACTGAATTCGCCACTCTACAACCTAACCCATATGCATGCAATGTCCCCATTGAATCACACAAAGAACGTGGTTAGCGGAGCGAACGTTGTTAGCACTTATAGCTGTAACACTCCATTCGGACTAAAGACTGTTGAAAGTGGAACCGCAAGTGGTCCCGGATCAAGTTTAGGAAGTTCAGGGAGTATCGGCGGTGAAGGGCCTCCAACGCCCACACAAGAACTAGATTTAAGCGGAAGTAATGAGCCAAGAAAGTGTAAGTTGACTAAATTACTTGCATTCATTTATTTACTCTTACATGCACCTCTATTTCAGTGGTGGAAGGAACGTCTGCTTCTCTAAGTAGCTTGCAAAGCTGTGTAACATCGGCGCAGTCGGGACGATCACAAGGTCCGGACTTATCACCGAAACTAGCAAAGTATTTTAGGGCTGATCTTATTACGCATGTTACAAATTGGCCTGCTGAAATTCTAGAAAAGCAGGTAAATTTGGGATAAATGTCATATTCTTTTTGGTTTCTTGATAAATTGTAGGCGTCAGCCAGATGCTTTTTTATTCAATATTGGTTCTAGGGATTTCTTGGGATCAGTGGCGAGCCATTTCCAAAGAATTTGCATTGTGGTATGCTTAAATCCTCTTTGCGGGTAACAACTAAGAACATTTTTGATGCATTTCATATAAAAGATTTGAACTGCAGCTCTAGTTTGCTATTTATCCACTTATTTTTGTATTCAAAAGTATTTACAAGTGCTTTTAATAGTAATAACGTGGAAGCACCGTAAAATAAATAAATGAAGGCAAAATTGATTCTTATAATTCTTATAATATAATTACTTCTTCAGGATTCATGTTTCAATTTTCTTCTTGTTATACAGAATTCCTTCAGTTTTTGGCATTTGTTTTTGATGCGAGGAGTTTTATAACGTGGCAGTAATTTATGCAATTGGGTTTTTTGATTATCGAATTTATTGATTTTGATTATCGCCCGTTATTTATCGCATGATTTTTGATTGTAAGATCTATGCAGAAAAGGTGCAGGAATTGTCTGCTCAATATGTATTTATTATTTTCCAACCAACGCTACTCTTGTAGATGGTGATTCTAAATTCGTTATTGAATCCTACTTTCATTCTTTACTTATTGCAATGCAGGATTTATACATTGGCATTTATATAAAGTATTGCTTTTTTTTAAATCTTTTATGTATAACTTTTAAAAAAAAGTTTTGTGATTCCTAAATTTTGAGGTGCTTACGTTACCAAATCGTCATGTTTGAAATTTCCAGAAATATATGAGAATTTAATGAAGTTTGTGTAATCATTATTGTAATCATGTTAAAGTTATTAATTGATATATTTTGTATTTGTTGATTACATAGGCCTACGAAATGTAAATCATATGTACCTGTTTCAGTTTCAACGACTGTTTTTAGTTGTTCATTCGCAGATTGCTCTAGAGAAGTTGCAAGCTGACCCCTTATGTTATCGTAAAATTGTGTTCAATAACGAAGCTTATTTCTTATGTAATAGGTATGTTAATTAAGCAAAATGATCGCTTCTGGAGTGACACCAATCCAGTAGAGACTCTAGAGACCCCATTCATTACATCCAGGAAAATGCATCATCATCATCAATCGTAAATGATGTGGTGTACACGCTGGTGACATCATCGCTCTTCATTTCTTTAAAAATGAGGCAGCAGCTTTCGTTATGGTCAATGAAAATAATTGTCAGATCATGATCAATTAATATTAGTTCAAATATATGATTTATTGATTCTGGCGAGATTTGGTTTTAACAGGATAGCGGTACGTGTCATACAGTGACAAACCATCGATTTATCTAATTCACCACATTTTACGATATATACAATAATTTGAAGAAGTGAAAGATCTATTTCCGGTCTGTTCCGCACTTATTGACCAAGGATCAAATGTAACTGAAATTGTTACTCGTTAATTATCGTTTTGAATTTAATAGATTGAAGGTAAACCGTTGATTTTTTTGAGATTCTATTTTACTACACTTAAATTTATCTTTCTCAATGTGAACATTTCGATCACATCAACTTAATTGAGTGAACGAGCAGCTGTATGTTAATATCACATTTTTTTTGCTTTGATGAAATCGGCTTCATTCCAAAAAATGCGCCTTGTAGAATGCGTATGCATTATACGATCTTTTGAATCTCGTAAGAACAAAGCGGGTGAGAAACCTTTTCCCAAGCATAAAAATATAGGTCTTCGAACTACAGAAATAAATGTTTTTTTTTATCTTTCAGGCCCAAAAGTGTTCAGAAGAGACGCATATATATGGAGACCTACAGTGTACTAAGGTGTCGGCGGAGCTCAAGTGTGCTAGAAGTTTAGTTAGAATAACTGAAATAACGGCGACACTTCAGGAGCAAAAGTAAGTACATTTGGTCGCCTATTCCAGCAAAGTAGCACTTGCTAATGCCTTGTTCGTGTTTTTCGTTGCAGGATAATGTATCTTCGTCAGCAGATTCGTCGGCTAGATGAACTAAAATCGCAAAATTCGTTTATGTCGGATGACCTTTAGCCAATATTATGATAATTAAAGATAAAAATAAAAAATTAAAGTATATATAATATTAATTAAAATTACTGATAAATAATAAAAGAAATGAAACAACAATTTTCTAAATATATTTTTAAATAACAGCAGGACGAGAAACACAAATAAATGCGCGCCGACTTCTGTTGAGCTAGACGCGCTGACGCGAGCCGCCACCTTCACACACTCTCCGTTTTGAGGCTTACTTACCTCTAGAAAGTTCAAATTTCGTTCGACTGATTTCTTTTTGTCGTCATTGTAATTTTATTCGGTTTTAGCTGGCCGCCAGCACCAATTTGTTAGATTGTAACATTTCCGCCGGGCAACCGACTTCAGATTCGTGACTAGATTTATAGTAAGGTGTATCGTAACCACTGTACAAATACTTACGCAGCGTTTTCGATAAGCAAAGTAAAGTAAAATTTTAAACTCTCTCGAAGGAACATACTTCCACCATCCGTAGCAGCCGGCGATGAACCGGGCGAACTCATCTAGATCTAGTGAAGATATAAAGAATGCAAGAAAAGTAACCGTAATGCAAGCGCAGACTAATTTATGACTTTTTGTAGGTTTTTACGAATTTCACTTCTTTGTTTTAATGTGGACCTATTTAGAGAATGACTAAGAGGCATAGTTTTGTTGTTATTTTTTTAATTATTTAATTTCATAGCGAATAGTCTTCAGAGGAGATGATGCAAATTGTATAAAAATGTTGTAACTGTTTCGTTCAAACGTAGCGGGCGTAGCGGTGCGGTAGCGCAGCAATCTTGTTTTTTAGTACACGAATACAGAAACATGTCCTTATCTGTACTTTGTATTTTACAGTTCATTTAATGACTTTCTCTTTTAATTATCCCTCTGTCACTTTTTTTAAGCTTTAAGATTGAAACGTATAAATTAAAAGAAAACAAAAATATATGACATTGAACATTTTACAACTGTCTTTCTCTCGACATTATCGCCCCCTCCATTCTCAAGCAGAAACCTTTCAGTGATCAGTTATGAATTTAAAATTTAAAATGAACAACCACCGGTTTGAGAATAGCGAGTGTTTCCGGGCCTATCAGAAGGATGTAGCCGTTTATCAAGCAGTGGATGAGTTAATCAAGGCTGGGAAATTATTTAAAGCTATCGAAGATAAAACCAACTCATTTGTAGCTACATACAAGCAAAATAGAAATTCGGAGCACCTCTTGAGCCCCTTTTTGTTCGTACATTCTTTGATCAACGACGACTTCCGTGGAAGGTCGCCACTTTTGTTAATCCTTTTAACACAGGAAACTGACAATTTTTCTAACGTTGTGAGGCAGCGGACACACTGTGTGATCAATACACTTCTGAAAGGGCTTGGACTTTCGATTAAAATTAGTTTGGAGCAGGTCCATGTCAAATTAAGGATTTTAGAGCTACCACAACTGTGCTGCGCTTTTGATCCGTCCGAAAATTTACTGAGGCGAGGTCTTTCGGTTTTTCATTGCATTTTGACTGGATTTTCAGTGCCGGAAAAATATCTGTAAGTATAAGTAATAAGCTTTCCTACTATGGCTTCGATGCGTGTAAACGTAGAGAATGATGACTAATATACAAAGTTTTACCAACATTAACAATAATCAGGCCTATTACAAGATCCGTCGTAGCAATCCTATGAAGAGCAAGCTACGTTACGAATACGAAATAAATGGTACGACGTCCCTACGATCCGAACGGAACTACTGCTTCCAACGTCAAACTAATTGGAAATGTATTGGTTTGCAAAATTCTTATTCTATTTCAGCTATAGATGAATGAACGAAACGAGCAGGAACTCGACTCGAACGTTGTGGACTCATCGCTTACAGCGATGGCTCGATAAGTTACGATTCTTTTTTAAATTCTCAGGATTCTGTGATTTCTTCCCTGTAGATCCCCTTGCGAAACATCACGCTTTATCAGAGAGTAAATCCAAAAGCATAAGAGTTTCATTTTGGCTTTTTTTCGTGGTTAATAAATGAAAGTTTATGAATTCTAAGATAAATAGTTATTTCTTGTGCTTTTTCCAAAGAACGTACAAGTTTAGCCCTCAGCGTAAACACACCCTAAAGGGTGAATATTCTATATTACATAGCTAATAGCGTCACCGATTGGTGCTAAAATTTATTTTTCATTTGCTTTCTGCACTTACCTCTATTTCAGACTTCAATCGACCTGGTACTGTGCTTCACGCTGTTCCGGAAATATCATAACGGGTGAAGTTAGCTACCGTAAATACTTCAAATATCAGTAGTTTATTTTTTTATTTCTCATTTCCTTCATTTTTCAGCCCCACTTTGCAATAATTGTCGTCATCCAATGAACGAATACACAAAACTCAGAGCTGTTGGTGACTATCGACTACTTAAAGTATTACCTGCGAGAAGCGTTCAAACTCCGAAAATTATTGGCAAAGTGTACCGGGGCATCATCATTCGATTGGAAGGTACTTACTTCATATATATATATAAAAGAAATCAAATAATAATGTCAACATTTTATTATCAAAGACGACTTAGCGGAACTGCCTTTAGCTTTAGGCGAAGAATATATAATAGTAGGAGTATATAACTGTCAAATAAAGCAATTACTGGCATGGAAGGTGGGCGGGCTTATGTAAAAAGCCCCGAAGTCTACCACAGCGATATTATTACTGCAAAAGATATTGAAACTCCCGCACTCGATTTCCAATTTCAGTCAGTTTCAGCTAATATGTGCTGCAATTTGGATTCAAAGGAATTGGATGAAATTTTACAACTTGATGGTCCCATATTGTACGACGGAAGCACAAACAGTAATGCCATACAAATTCTAGACTCACTTAAAACCACTAGCCAAACTGAGCACTTACAGTGTGACCTTCCAAATAATGCACTCAACTGCTCACAAAACATATTTACTGATAACTCCAGTCAGCCCTTATATTCCCTTCCATTGAGGCAAGAAACTGACCTTGGTCATTCGATCTTATTATATTCCTCAACTTTCCAACAAACAGCCGAACAGGAAATGTCTCCTTTTATTATCGGAATAAAAGAAGAAGCTACAGTACCGATTCCCACGTACTTACAAAATATTGAAAAAGAGCAATCATTGCCATTGAAGAGCATTGCGTTCACATTAAAAAAAGATGCAACAGAAGACGAACAAGATTTTACGCTATATCCTCACAGAGATATTAGCTTGAGTGCTACCCCCTTTGTGAAGCATTTGGAAATCCATTCTCAACATGGAGATATTATGCCAGAAGCTTTATATCGGGATCTTTCATTAATTCCACGATCCATAGTCGAACTACATGAAATTATTTGCGGTCGCTTTTCTGATTTCGCTTTTGTGTACACCTTAAGCGCGCAAATGTGTAAAGATCTTGCTCCGATGCATTCTTTCGTTACTCTGAAGATGGGATTGCTACTGAGCATTGCGTCTATTGGGGTAAGTTATCGTTACTTCTCTATTACCTGGTAAAATGAATTGAATACTTTCCTGAAGATTTGAAATAATTGAAGTCTTGTTGAATTTATATATAAAAATTTAAATATATAGTGCCGCCGTTTTAAAGTACGGATGTGTCGAATTTTATTTACAAGATAGTCGTAAAAATTTATCAATGAAATAGGTATTTACCGCTCCTTTAGTATCTTTACTTACAAATGATGTAATTATTATTTCAACTTGCAACAATTTCGATGCCAATGGTGTCCAATGCTATTTCGATTCGGCGACATGCTGCATAAAATTCTCTAGAAGTATAAACGACGAAGCTTTTAAAGAGGTAACAAATTTATTTTTTATCATCGCTCCAAAGGATATTTCGCCATTTTTTTATTCCTTTTGGTCACAGGCGGTGTTGTGTTCTTTCGTCCCTTACACACGGTACCCTTCTGGTGCTTCTGTTATTTATAATTACGAATTAATCAAAGGCTGATTACTTACAATTCTAGAGAGAAAAGTTCAACAACAAAAAGTTAGATCATGTTGAACTTTATATATTTTCTGGACAAAATAAAATCTATATAATAAAATTTGTCATCGAGACTTGGACTCATGAAAACCATAATTAGTTCGATGTTGTGGCATATTTAAAAAATCTCGATTTCTCAATGAAAGAGGCGGAATTGATACATGAAAAGAAGATAATAAAGCCGAGCAACCTATAATAACAAAAGCAGTGTTGAAGTTGTTACGTCGGAGCTCGAGGGACTCCAGGTACTTTTCTTATGAATCAGTTCGTAATTGCTGTACAAGAAGAAATCCACCTAAAAACAGCATTTACAGTTATTACTCCAAATTATCTTCCACAGAAAAAATTCATATTTCCCCGAATGACGATCTCTAAATACTGAATTTCGTTGAATTCCCAATTAATTGGCACATGGCGAGTTTTTGAAAACTCCAAACTTTAAAAGATATTTTTGAACATGGTACTTATATACATACATATGTGATTTCAGGAATGTGCATTTCGTGCTCGGCAGGGCGATTATATTTATATAATATTTATGGCCGGCTTATTTTGAATTTTTACGAATGCCCGGGCAATTTTTTGCGTCGCGCCGTACAGTATAAAATAAATTTTCTAATGCTTTCTAGAATAACGAGAATGTGCCACCTCTTCCAATTTTGGCTGTGGGTCCTGACAATTCCTCCATGAATCTAATAATGAACTCAATTGGAAATGCTGCTCAACGTTTCATCACAACGCTTGATGATTTTCAATGCGGTTCAATAGTCAACGATAATTTTATTGAAGCTGGCCCGATTCTTTTAGCAAAAGGTGGAGTGTGCTACTTAGGAGACTGGTCCCGCTTAAAAAATCTAAACAACAACAAAATCCTAAAAGACATTGAACGAGGCAGCATGATCATTGAAAAAACTGAAGTATGCTATCCAATTAAAAGTGCTATCTGGACTTTTGTTACCCTTTACAACAGCAACAAGAAAGACTTTATCACCTTTAACACTCTATTTGAGTAAATCTTTTTTTTTTCACTTGCATATTAATAAATTAAAATATTTCAGATTATTTGGAATTCCATTAATGGTCGAAGACACTTGTGATGAATCTTTATCAGATATTTTATTGGCACAATCGTGTGGAAGTACCGTGATTTCACAGGCAAATGAATTCTATGTCCCACTCGATGATATTAAGACTTACTTGGAACTTGTTTCGAAAAGAAAATTAGACATATCGGGACACGCGAATGAAATTCTTCAAAAGTATTTTATTGCCGTCCGAGTGGACAGACCAGGTAACAAATATTTCAAATGGCTGATAATTAAGCACTTGAAGGTGTCAAGGTTGGATACCGATTGACAAAAATTTATTACTTATTGCGCATTATGACTTTGAATTCAATTAGTTCTTATCGTCGAATTTTTTTCCAAAGTCAAGGTTCTAACACATTAAATCTTTTTTTTACAGATTGTTTACCGCAAAGAGCCTTTGCAGCTTTAAGCCAAATGTCCGAATCTTTTGCAAAGTTAGCATTCCGGCATGTAGTTCTTCCAATTGACGTTGTGTCAGCCATTTATTTGGCTGAACACTTTATAAAAAATTCGTTTGGGCCGGGAATGTGTCCCTCACCAACATTAGCACCAAAAAAGTTCGTAGGGGATGTCGACGCATTCATTAAAGAATTTGAAATCTGGTTGGATAATTATATGGCCAGATATGCTGACACCTAAGAAGACAACCACTTTGAAATTTTAGGAGTTTATTTATAGTTCTTACAAAATATAGTTAGCCATTGCTTTAATTATTTCAAACGTGTCTTTCGCTGTTGGCTCTATATAAGTTCCTGGCAAGAGATATCCATGTACGCCATTGTCGCCAATGTGGACAGCATATGAAAAAGGTATTGCTACTTCATTTGTTGCAAAGTGATCAGATGATCCTGCAAATATTAGTTTAGTTTTGCAAACAATTTGTAGATATTAATTTGTAACTTTTCATAAAACTTTTATTAAAAATATATTTTGGATACTCACCTGTTTTGTCTGGAATAAGATCGTTGTTGGCATCCACTCTATATCGAGTTCGACTTCCAGATTTGCGTAAACCATCTACACCAACCAATGCCACGTCGGTCAGATCATCCAATTTTTGCGAACCGTACGAGGAGTTAAAATATTTCGAGTAGGAAACGATTTGTCCATACGATTGGAGGGATACGAAAAGCTATAATACAATTATGTATTTTATTAGTATTAGTAATATTATTTTCTAAAAATATACTACCTTTAATTGTTTACGTTGATTTATTAAAAAAGTTGATAAAGCTCTGGTCTCCGGCTCAGAAAGCGCAGAGTGTCCTGCATAAAATTCATTACAGGGTGACCTTGAGCTGCCATGATAATCCCAATTTCGATTAAGATCAACGCCGAAGCATGTCTTATTCACATCTTCAGTTGTTTTTAGCCATGTTAGGGCTGCATTGAAAAATCCTTCACTGTTTACTTTCTGTCTGGACCGCGACTTTCGCCACATTCTGTCATATTCTCGTGTATACTCATATCCGTCTGGATTTAGGACAGGCATAATGTACCAAGTAGCCTTTTGTATGGACTCTTCTAAGGGTGTAGTCGCTAAAACATAAACTGATTAATTTTAAAATGATAAAAACTATTCTAAATAGTGTTACAAATATCCCTAGCCTTTGATTCCAAAGAAATCTACTGTAACCCGAAGACGTAGATAGGGGAACGGCGGGTAATGTGTCTCAGCTAATGTGGTGCACTCAGAAAAACATTCGCTTGAAATTATGTTTCGGAAATTATTTAATATGTTCATATAAAAACTCTTGCTAATCAATTCCAAAAGTTTGAAAATTAAAAGAAAAATATCGAATTTTTGAAAAAATTACACTAGACTGCCCTGTACGTCACTTACTCTCAACGTTGTGATTATAGCCAGGGATATTTACAATCTTACAGATATTTTTATAAGACTATAAGCATAAGTAAGGAGAGGCTCGAAAATAATTGAGGAGAAACCGAAGATCCTTGCTAAAGAGAATAGCAGACCATCGAAGGGTGAAGGTTTTGCAAATACAAATTTGAAAAAGCATTCGAAAACCTGGGAGTAAATTTATGATCTTAATCAAACAGCGCTGCAGCAGTAAAAGATAGCGTTCTGCCGCTAGCCAATCGTTGCAACGTGCATGCGAAACTGCTATCGAACAAATTTATAATAATTTGGGTGTGAAGTCTGGAACCTGAAAACTGCATACTCCATGCATTAAAGAAAATATTCAGTGCAGTCAGGAATGAAGATGGTGCATATAGATGAGGATGTTAGATATGGGCATTATAATCATGAGCTGGTAGGACTGAATTATGTCATAAGAGAAACTATCACGCGTTTCATAAAAGCTTATAGGGAATGCGTTGTTTACGACACGTGCGAATGAACGATCTGTGAAGAAATCATTTGTACACTAACTGAGAGGCACCTATACCTGGTGGACAGCCCTAAGAAGTTGGCTGGACACTGTTAAGGATGAACTTAGACAAATGATTCTAATGGTCCATCGACGATTTAAAGCCCAACAAGAAGAAAAGGTTGTAATATTGCAAAGGCGAAGAGATCACTTGTTATGCAATTGTAAGCTAATGGATTATACTATAATTATAATTTTCATTTTAAGTTCCATGCCTTATCAGTGGTTAAAGTTCAGAATAAATCACGTGGCCGATAGTGGTAAGTAATCTACGTAATAATAATATTAATTCATTGGCCTTGTGGTATGACATACACAATTTCTTTGCGTACCTAAAAAATCTTAAACTATATTCATTGCTTTATTATGTAGTCGAACAGTGTTATGAGTTCTCAGTTCTGAGTTCATTTATTTGCAATGCATCAAGTAATTAATACACCTCTATTTTGTTTGTATTGAATTGCCCATTTTATTGGCTCTCCAAAGAGGTAAAACACGTCCAGGTAGAGAATGGGGTATACAAATGTATACACGTAGAAAACCTTCTAATAGTTTATGTAACTTACCATTGTTTTTAAAAATTTTCAAAATCTCATAAATCATCCAATTAGCCGCAGCTGGTCCAATCCATTCTCGACCATGACCACCAGCTTCAATGAAAACCCCCATACTTTGTGATTTTTTCCTAAACCTGTTTTTCCTTTTTGGGGAGGTTGCTGACTTTTCCCGGCTTATTTTTACTATTACAAGTGGTCGTCCCTCATATGATCGTCCGATGTGAATTATCTCGACGAGGTCTGGGTTTTTCAGTCGAACCCAATCAGTAAATCGTAAAATATCATCGTAGCTGTAGTAATGGGACCAATTCATCGTGAATGCATTGGAGCTTGTAATATTGTTGAATTTTATATCCCTGGTCTCGTAGAGGATTGCCTTTCCGAGGTCGAATACTAAAACTTCGTACGGTATATCCTCAAAATTTAAAGTACCTTGAAAGTCGTAGAGATGTTGTGGTGGCACGAGGACGTCTGTTAGGCCTCTGTAATCATAATAAGTGTTGCATTGTAAAAGCTCAATTCTCTGCAAAGACGTTAAATAATTTTAGGATAATTCTGCGATTTGGTTTGATAAAAGATTCTTCACTTCTATTCATGTTTAATTTTGATTTTGTCAATTTACATAAAATTATCAGCTAATAGATGTAAATAATTTATTCGTACCAAGGCCATTGACTACGTATACAAGGCAGTCCCAAATCAGGATTAGAAACCGGTTGTAAGCCAAAATCAAGTCTGCTCATGTAAACGACACAAAGTGGACTAGGAAATATCAGGCCTAATCGGGGTACACGGTAAAGAAAATCGCGACTTTTGATTACTTCTGAGGGTCTCCTTAGGGGGACACGCTGTTCTGTCTGGGGCCTATCAGAGATAGGACAAAACTGTGTATAAACCATTTTGTAGTGCACTAAATTTCCTTAAAATTGTGCTCGGGAGGCAATGGTCTAATATTCATCGTTTAATCGAGACGCCGCCGCTCGGTTCTACACAATATTTTTATTTGTGTATTATTTGTTTCTGCATTACTTAGATAAATAAAAATAAAAATTTACCGCGCTGGCAGTGCTTGTGATGGATGAGTAATACGCGCAGAATGTAAGAATTGCTTCGAGAAGTTTGGCGGTGTCTCACGTTCGAACAATTATATTAGAAACATGCCTCCAGGCACACTATTAAGGAAATTTAATGCTCTACAAAATTGTTTATAGGCATACAGTCTTGTTTTATCTCTAATATTTTTTGTAGCGCACTGCCGGAAAAGGAAAAACAAACGTGCAAAAACGTCCTCTATTCATCGTTATTTAAATATAGAATTATGTTCCGACAGTGCCTATTTTGTACTTCACGTATGTATGCCTGTGTGCCGAATACCGCGAAATACGTCGCACTTCGGCATTTACAAAATTTCTACGGACTAAAATTTGTGGTTTTGTGTTGTTTTGTGCCGCTGTGCGATGATTTCGCATATTAAGCACATGGACGGACCCACGCGAGGTGCAAATAAGCATTGGGCCTATTCGATGGCACGTATATTTTTTACATGACCTGTTTTGAGCACAATTTTATAGTAAATATTTTTGATAATAACAGAAATAAGCGTAAACCCAATAGATCATGAAATGAAATGACAATGAAAATATGAAGACATTTTTCCAATCAGATTTTTATACAAATAAATGCTCAGACTGACAGAATTTACATAAGCTAACATTACCTCAAACTAGGTCCTTGTAACCACTGCAGTTTGGCACCTTCCTGGCTGTTTTTGTAAGTTTCCAAAATTCGGAACTGTTCCTCTCCACTCGGTTTTAAACGCCATATTTGGTGTTTCTCGTAAGTGATTTTTTCAGGAATATCGGGTTTGCCTTCAAATTCATTTTCTTTTTTCGTCGTCGAGTTTACGATGTGCTGAGCCAAAAGTCCAATCCAGTTTTGTGGATTTTTCATGGGGTCTACAATTGTAAGAATTGGAGCCGAAGTTGTGGACGCAATTGTCGATTGCCTTTTCCGTATAGGGTTTGAGTCTGAAAACCAATTAAACCAACCTGGAAGAATATGTAAAGCTTTTTGTTTAATAATAATAAAATAAATAAATGGGTATCGAATTAAAGCGCGGCGCCCGCCATATTGGATTTAGAACGATATCGGATATACTATATTGCATTATCAACACACATTTATACACATGTGTAAAACTTCAAAGCTCTAGCTTAATTAAAATTTTGTAGCATACAACAAAACAAGTTAAACAAAATCTAGTAATAAAAAAGGTAATGGTTTTCTTCTAAAAGAATTAATTGTCATCCGATCCAAAGCTGTGTGTAAAAGAGTGACCGCAAGTGACGTCAAAAATCGCTCGTTCGGTCGCGATCCAAAATGGACGTGAATTTGGTCCTAAACGATAGCTTATGATAAGATATTAATATTCTCAAGGGTGCCCAAGGTTTGAATTTGAGCATACTTTTTATTCCAGAGATATGAGACTTCAAGGTAGTCCTTATACACAGTACTACAGTAGTAGTAATAGAAAACAAGTAGAAATCTGAGACGATCTCCTCTAAAACTGGGGTTTTCCCGAAATTTTAGAAGCACACATTACGTTTGGTGTATTACATGCCAAAAGTTGTATTAATAATTAGAGCTACACCGCAATAAAGTTGTAACATCTGTCTCATTCTTTTACCGTGTTATCAAACCTCTATTAGCGTGTTATATGCTTGCGATGTTATTTTTCAACATGATAACGACTCCAATCGCACTGCTGAAGTGATTAAGTAATAGCTCGATTTTCCAGGAATTACAATTATTCGCGCTTTGTATCGACCGTAAAATTGCAATATTTTCATAGTTGTTTCTATACCGATTAATTTACACCTTTAGCAACGATACTATAGCAAATGCAACAAGGCGTAAATGTGTTTAATTAATTAATTAAAGTGTAAACATATCAATTATATTATAATCTATTTTTCAAAAAATTGCAATTACTAGGACCAAGTAATCTAGGGAGACGATAGTTCTATAAGGGGGATAATTGGAACGTAAAAAATAAATGTAAGAGCAAGTACTAAATATGCACAGTTAATATGAATGAACTCTTTTATGATTATTCCAATGTTTCTAAACTCAGTATACTGTCGGGAATTAGGAAAACAATTTTTTTTTTTTATTATTAGCATACAATTAGGCTCCTGCCGTTTTTGTTGCTTCCATTTTCTAGTATTTCCGAATTCATTATCAATTCATTCAGTCAGTAAATCTTACCCGAATTTCCATCATTCTCGTTGTCCTCTGGTGTCGTTGCCTTTCCTTCTGAATCGAACCAAGAGTCAAACCATCCCGATTCCGTTGTAGTTGGAACCTGCAGATCACCTTGATCATCCTCTTCACTACCAAACCAGCTGCTGAACAAAGACCCTAAATAGCTTTGACTGGTCGGCTCCTGGTCGTCACCCCCAATATCACTGGAAGTACTATAAACAGAACTTTGTGGATATTTTGGCTTTCTATGTGCGTTTATCGTTGCCGCGGCACTAGTAGCAATTTTCGTTGTTCTAATCACCATCTTCCTTATCACCCTTCTTATAGGCTTCACGACCTTGTAGATGTAATCGAAAACCCCAAGGTAGTCATAGTCCTTTGTTGTCTTCAGACGGGTTTTGTCCTTTCTCCAGATTGTTTTTGCCTCTTGTTCTTCTGAGCTTGAATGTTCCTGGTATTCTTCTTCAGAATTAGTGTAGTCATCATACCAAAGGTCATCAATGTCGTAATAGTCGTCGTCGTTGTCAGTTTCCTGCTTTGGTTTCTTACAAGGAAGCGGAGTTGTCGTTGGAGTTGAAGTTGTCGGATTTATAGTAGACTTAGGCGTACTAAGCTCATTAGTAATTCGAATGTGTGTTGTAAGGAAACTCTTGTTAACATTTTCCGCGAAACCTGCTTTGTTTCCTTGAAAATTATGGTACTGTTTTGGTGTTTCCAATGAAGGCGCAGATCGTTTGGAAATTGGTTTACCCTCACCAGGCATTGGTTTTTTAATTTTTTTTATACGTCTTACAGGATGTTTCGTTGAGTTTTCTAATTGTGAGAGTGTTGGATTCAAAGATGTCTTATTCTTTTCCACTTTCTTTCCGTCGTAAGACTTGTCGTTATCTACCGATACCACTTTGTGCGTAACTACGTCAGCAACAGTTTCGTATATATTATCCAGAACGTCCCCAATCTTATCCACAAACGATTCCTCACTGGACTCTTGTGGGTGCTTATTTTGGGTCTTTTTTATTTTAACATTGACCACAGGGCTCAGATTTATCTTGTTCACCTTATTTTGAAATCCCGGATTTTGAATACATTGAAGTTTGTATTTTTGTTCGAGGAGACGTATTTCCCCTTCGTGCTCCTCGCGACTTATACAATTCGGACAAGAGCCACAATCTTGACATGGATTGGAGTTAGTCGGACAATTGGGACACGTTGGACAGACAGGACAAGAATTAGGATTTCCTACACAATATATACATGGATTGTAAGGGGGTGAGAATGTTGGTGGTATTCCTGGTGGTATTGCTGGTGGTATTACCGGGGGTGGGATGCAATTTATGCAAGGATTCGTCGGCGGTTGTGGTACGCAGTTTGGACAATTATTGACCGGCGGTATACAATTAGGGCAGGGGAAATCAACTTGTGCAGGAATTTGATGAACAGTTGTTTCCGTTGAGGTATTTACAAACAATACGATTCCTTTTTTTGGATCGTAAAGTCCAGGTATAGTCTGATCCATTGGCAGTAAATTGTCACTTAAAGTATTCGTAGGGACAGGTAGCTTATCTGAAGGTATGTAGAAGTCATAGTAGTCGACTTTGTTATTGTTCCCTTTAGCAGCTTTCACACTATCCCCTTTCTTATCACGCATCACGTTTAACCATTTTAGTTTTCTATTTTTCACTTCATCTAATGTAAACTTGGGCTGGTACACTGTATACGGTATCTTAACAAAATTCGAACTATTCTTTGCCGGCCACGGGGATTTGTTTTCTTCTGAACTTGAATAACCCGCTTGTCCAGGAATGCTATACTTTACGAACAGTAGCATCAGAGCCGTACCGAAAATCATTTCTGATCCATTCAGTGTGGAACTTTACCGTGAAATAAACGTTTCCTTCTGCGTTCGGCATGTTAACCCGATCTGCGCTAAGATATCAATCGAACCATATCAAGATTGGTTTCCACCTTCATGTGCCCGAAATTACACGTATTATTTCTATGGCTCAGATGCGCTCAATTATTTGCCGATGGGAGACATTACTTTGCGATAACAATAGGTTTCGTCGCATATAATTAACATCCGCCCTGCTAAAGGCGGTGTGATATTTAAAATGTCACAGTAAGTTCTGTTTGCTATTCATGCTCTAAATGTGGACTTGAACTTGATTCGAAGTAAAAGGTTTATGTAGGTAAAGTTAATTGCCGTGCAGATGGAGAAAGCTTAATAGGGAAATGCTGTGCAACCCAATTATCATTTAACCTGTTTCCAACGAGGTACCTGACCATCCTTCGTTGACTGTTGTGTTAGATTTAGATTGTTTGCCACCAGACAATAGTCCTGCTTGTTCTACGTATTAATTTCACTTATCTAAAGCTATTTTGGTGAACTATAATAAATTTATTTTTTTCGTCTATAGAATGGCTGACGGTATTGAAATCTGCTAAGAACTTGGATGAAACGAAACTCTGCATGGGCGAAATATTGTATGACCAAATGTGAGTTACATTATGATCACCATGACACTCTTGACTTGGCATGACTCTGTTAAACATAAATCGATTGTAACCAATCTGTTAGAATTTACTAATGTTGCTGTTAGTGCTATGGAATCTGGTTTTCTGGTTGATACTATTTATACTGACTTCAGTAAAGCCTTCGACAAACTCTCAAATGAAATTCTCTTATTTAAGTTGAAGGCTTTAGGCTTGAAGCGTTGCACCTAATCTTATAAGTTGGATTAAGTCTTATTTGGAGGATAGATCATTGAAATTTTTCTTTCGTTCCGTACTTTTACGGGAGTTCTATGCAACTGCTGGTGTCTCCCAGGGTAGTCGGCTTGGTCCATTACTGTTTATTTCAGAATGACGTATTTAATGTTATTACTGATTCCAAGGTTATAGCTTATGCTGACGATATCAAGCTATTTTATTTAATACGTAATGTTGCTGATCGATCCATTCTCCGATCTGAATAAATTTTGTTTATGGTGTAATAAGAACTCCATATTCTTAAACACTGATAAATGCTTTGTTGCAACTTATTCATGTAAATCATCTAATCTATGCTCACATTATGTCCTAAATGACTGTCCAATTTCTGTGAGAAACTCTATGACTTGACTTCGACATTATTTTTGACTCCAAACTTGATTTTAAATTGCATTACAATAGTCTTATTACCCGTTCTAACAGTATGCTTATGGCTTTATTCGTCGTTGGTCAAAGGACTTTTCTGATTCATATGTCCTAAAATCTCTTTACCAGTATGTTGTTTTGCCCATATGGTTTAGTCACCATATTACGCCAATCACGTCAATCGTATCGAAGCCGTGCAGAAACGTGCGTTTTTTTTTGTGATCTGGGGAACCCACAAATTCAATATTGTCAATGCTAGTTAAGTGTCTCCGCGCATAAGGAACCTATCTTGAAAATTTCGTCATTTCCACTTTTTGCGGTCGCTTCTCGGACCACTGCCGCGTGATCTTTGCGATGGATGCAATAAAAACAGAAAAAGCTCAGTCGCAATTCCATACATAAGGGCCACTGGCTCATATTGTAATATATTTATAAAAAGTTTTACTTTTTACATGAATATAAAAATTGAGACTCCTGCTCAGCTTTTTAGAATATGAGCCATTGTCTCGTTTTTATTTCAGTCCTATACACTAAAAACAACTCGCAGTTCATTTTACGTTAAACCAACGGCCGTGCGCCCCGACACAGGCCCGTTCGCTTTTTACAATTTATCTTAAAAATGCCTTTGAGTCCACTAAAGCCGCCCTCCTGTGAAATTTCATTTCAAACGGACGGATGAACGTGACAGCACTATATGGGTTTGAACTTTTTTAGTAGGTAACTACGGAACCCTAAAAGCGAATGCGTCTTTTATGCTAAAATATTTCAATTTAGCATGGCCGTCAACTAAATGATCAAGGACTGAATAACTTAGTATACATAATGTACATATGTATTAATTAAGTTTCCTTTAATTTTTGATTATAAATGAATAAGCCCCGTTAATTTCCGCACACTATCCAAACGCAAAAATCGGTCTTCAAATGATGACATACTTTGATTTACATAAAAGATTGCAAGTGTTTTATAAAATAAATTACCGTAAGTGCACCATTTTGCCGTCTTGCACAAAGGCATAACCAATCATAGATATAAAAATATGTTCTGTAAATATCCTTATGGAATAATTTGTTTATCTTTGGCATGAGCATTTATATAAATACGTAATTATTATTTGATTGCTTAATTTTCTGTGGTATTACTAACAGGGGACAATAATGAGTAGTACCGTGCACCAGATTTTATATGTATTCCATAAGCTAAGCTATGGATTCGAAAAAATTCGAACTTAAAGTTTAACATGGTTTCACTGAGGTTTTAAAATGGGTTTAAATTCATTAAAATCGAGCTGGTGTATCATCAAGTGATCAAGTCACAGCACAAATTGATTAACGCACCTATATGATGTATGTATGCAATGTTTCTATGACCTTGGATGTAGCACTCTGTACACCTGTAGAAAATTATTGAAATAAACAAAAGAACCGTAGAACTGGTTACCGAAATATTCCGGACTTATAACTGAAAAATAATAATTAAAAAAGCTATTTCATCTTGAATTCTGGGAATAACCTCTTCAAGTTAAATGTTTTAAATGCTACCTGTGCATCACGTCAGAGATTACTGTTAGTGACTAGTAGTCAAAAGTCTAGGATACATAAGATTGCTTCTTTTGTCAAATATAGCTGCATATTTTAAACTTCGTATTTTTTAAATAAACCTCATATCCAGAAATTTCTGAGTTGAATTTTGATTTAAGGTTTTATCATTTTAAAATTATCACTCGCTCTGTCCCGTTGAATTAATAAGTGAATTGTGAAAAAAGCAAAAACAACAAACGAATGAAAGTTGTTTAACACAATTTAACAGATTTTTTTCGCAAAAACCACTCAGTCTGCAAAAAGATAAATTAATGAGCAAGTTCAGTAGCGATTCGCCAAAATTTCTCTTTGGACCTGCTCATGCCCCACACATAATTTAATTCAGTTACCCAAAAACCAACAAAACCTGTGCTACGTAAAACTTAAAGCTTCACTGTCCAAAAAAATAAAAAATAAACATAAAGAGAAAACTGGAATGGCAAGGCAAGTTAGTCAACAAAGTCGTCGATAGTGGTAGAGTGTAGCGAAAAGCTTTGCCCTCGAATGGGCCCACGAAGGTTGCAATTACTCTGAGCCGTAAGAACGCAATGAGCTGTCGCAACTACAATTAGAGAATTGCAAAAAAGACACTTAAAATAGATAATGGCATCAAAGTGGAAGAAATCTTATCAGAAGTAAATCTCGCGGTAATCCACCCATCCACAAGTCTTAAGAGCGTTTGTCGTTGTCGAAATTCTCTTGGCCGGTCGCGGCGAACGGTTGCGACATTCGCCAAAGCCGTCTTAAATTGCAATTGTGTACAGCGACCGCGTAATGGTCAAAAATTTGATTTGATTAGGCCAAAGCCGGATTAACTTATCGTAGTACCTGCTAGTAACAAATCTCGAGCAATATTGGTCGCCGGTTAGCGTTCGGACGAGCTGAGGTCTCGACTCGAGGTAATAAGACAGTAGTGTCTTGGCGCGAACATTGCCAGTCTTGAAAGTGATGTCGTGAGCACCGCACATGAAGCTCAGGCGCAACTTGGTCCGACAACTTAAGGTGATCGCGCACCTTAATCTTTTGCGTTTTTCACTACGGGAAACGCTTCTATCTTACAACGGTTAGTTAGTGCTTTAGTTCCACCATCCCTGCATAGGAAATCGTTTCGTAATAAATTAATGAATGCGGGGAAATTGCATGTTATTTTAATTTACGTACAACACCCGGTGAAGTGTAAATAGTTTTCAACAGGTGTGTTTCTCATAAAATTCTGTAAAAAGTAAGTTAACTCGTTCGGAAGTGCTTCTCGACGAGACACCTCACCTTTTGGATAAAACTCCAGAGCAGGAACAAAAGCGAAATTGTGAGTAGAACCAGTGACGACAGTACGCAAATTATCCAAAGCATCCCGCCAGTCTGGGTAGTGATTTTTATTATTACAAAATTATTCACAAGTGGTGCGTTTCAATGGACTGTAAAATCGGAGCTGTTATATGTAGCTCAAGAAAAGATTGACTTAGGGGTGGCATTGAGACTTAGCAGGCCAAGTATTTTTCCGTCAGAAGTGAGTTGCACTCAAAGATCACCATTTATCTCGTTACATCTCACCGAGCGTGAGCGTCTTCTGATTCAATAACGACTCCTCCTCCTCTTCTGGCGACAATTATTCACTTAAACCGCTTTCCGCTTCTTTTCAAGGTGCAATTATACACGTTAAGTTACAAACAAAATTCGCTGATGAAGCAACGGTACTCAGCTCTTTGGCTGCTCATCACGTTTTCTTGAGACAAGTGCATCGGCCAAGCGAGTTCACGGCTTATTAATTCATAAGCACACGGAACAGCGAGCGAATCTAAATATTTTTTTCACGCTATGACAAGGCGTTTTTATGAATGCAGTGTTTTGACTAAAGATCTTATTAGTTTTGACTGAGTTGGGAATGAGCTCAATGTCGGCGACTGATTTATGCCGGAGAGGGGCACCATACCACGTCCTCACAAAAGCAACAATCATCCCCATTCTTAAAATACAATTTTTTCAAAAAATTTTTGAAAGCATCTTTGCGATTTTCGTTCCCTTCTGCCTCCGTCGCACCCTCGTTGCATCGTATTGGCTGTGTTGCAGCAGTTTTATTTTGAGGCCTGCGCCAAAAAAAAAATCATCGGTACTTTTCCACTCAGCCCAGGCCGGGAATACTATCCCGAAACACGTGCTAGATTCGGTGCTAGAGTCTTCAGCAGAATAGTGATCGGTCGCAGCAGCACCGCAGCAGCATCAGCAAATGTGGGAAATGCGTAACATAAATATGTATAAATAAGATCAGTCTCTTTTTTGAGAGTTCTCTCTTAAATCTTCGCAAATTGAGATTCAATTTATTTTATTTTTAAAATACACAGTGTTTTTTTTGCAATTTACAACATAATAACTCTGTCCGCAAAGCGTGGGATTTTCTTTTAAAGTCTTCCGCAAATAAACTGCATTTCAGGGCAAAGGTTGTTCTTCAAGATGATTGGCATTCAGCTAATTGCTAAGAACTTGTATGTGATTTGTACTGCAAGTACAAATCGTTCAATTGGACTGTGCGTGTGGCGCAGGGCGCTCATAATTAAAAGCATAACGCAAAGTTGCGTCACACAACAAAAGCCTTCCGATGTCAATGATCTTTAGTGAATCATATACTTCCTCAATCGCTTGCGATTGGCGGCCGAACACCTAGTCAGCTTCAATAAATCTCTATTTACCTAGGTATTTCCTGAGTTCTGATGAAAGCGTTAAGGAGTGTTGATAACTTGCTCAATTGAAAAAGAATGTAGGTATTAAGGCAAACTCCTGAGAGAGCTGGCTTAGTTTAGGTACGTTGTGTCAATTTGCTACTGTGATCATCCAAAAATTCGATTTCGGAATTTCGACAGATTTGAAACTCTAAAACTGGCAAGTCCTGACACTACCAAATTTTAAACGCGTGAAGTGATGGATGCGATTATAGGCTTTAAAGAAATCATACAATCATGTAGTTTGTGTTACAATGAATTTGCATCAGACGCCAACGTAACGCTACACTACGCATCGAAACCTTTGCGCAAGATTCTGCAAGAAATATTTGTATGCTTGCTGAATTCGATATTCAGGGTTCTTTTATGATTATTACCCTCAAAATTTTTTGTTATTTTTTCTTAAGACCCCAAATAGTAGTTTACTATAATAGATTACCTAGTAATACTGGGGGAGATAAATGAAAAACAATTATTTTCTCGAATACGGTTCAATTTGGTCCTAACGGTTTTATTCACACCAGTCAATACACACCTACTGTTGCAAAATTGATTGAGACTTCGCCCGTAACAGTCATTTGTGGTGATTTGATTAGACTTTACCTTTAAATCTGGCCTAACTAATGACCATACCATACACCGTTTGATGTATAGAGATGTCCAGCTGCAGCAGGAGATAAGACCGTTCCGGATGGCCTCTCCACGCGGTTTTAGCTTTTGGCAATGTGTATTGGATTTTCCACTTTAAAATAAAATTAGTCGAAAACGCGCAACTCTGGGGTTTTATTCACCCGAAAATCCGAACCAAGTTTCACCAACCCATTTCACCATTTCCATCAGTTCTATACGTATGCCAAAATTTTCACAGGAGAAAGCAGACGTGCGGGTTCGAATCCGGTCCGACAAATACAACTTATTTGAATTATTTGATGAACTTTATGGTAGGAGAAGAAAAAGGAGGGTGGTGAAATACAGAGTGGATCATCGGCTGTTTTTTTAAAAAATACTATAAAATAAACACTGTTAAATAGTTTTTAAAGTTTGTTGATTTATTTTGCTTATTTACATAGCCGCCAAGATAAAAATCCGCCTCATCCGAAAAGAAGATTTTTATAGCAAAATCGACGTCAATTTCGAGCTGATCTAAAGCACAAATCAATAAGGAAGAGAGTGGTCATTTTGTTTCAATTCCTGATCTTTTAAGGGAATAATGTGAAGTCTAAAGGTATTAATTTCGTACCATAGATTTATGATAGTGTATTGCTACCAATTTTTTTTGCGCGAAAAAGCTGTCTGTGTCAAGTAACATTTTAATTTAATTAAACTAAAACATAAAAACAGAGACACAAGAACACAGACCATCCTATACATGGTACAAGCATTCCATTAGGTCACTTATGTCCAAAGAAATCTGAAAAATGATGCATTTTGTATTTATATACTCTTGTGAATCTGGAAGGTATAGGTACCATCTAGCGCATGGAAATTTCCGCTCATTTGCATGCCAAAACTCAGTCAGTGAAATTCTTTAAACAGGTCCATCGGTTGGACCAGTATAACAGGGGATTAAAGAAAAAAGTGATTCTATATACAGTTACTATAGATATATACTACCGCCCCAAGTGGCAGTTAGGCCTCTCTAAAGATACCCTCTAGTGGTGTATTTAGGTATAGCCCGGAGCGCCACTTGAAAGAAATTTTACACAAATTATCTTAATTCACGTTAATCTCAATACTTAGGTAACACAAGGCATGCAATCACAATTTACGTGATATGAATTGGCTGAAGGACACTACTCCACAAGTTTGTCAATCTTGTATCTTTCTGTCGTAACCGCATTGTTAGCTAATCTCGCATTTAAAAAAAAACGAAAAACTGTAATTGTAGTTATAATGGAATTGCAAATAGTATTGATTATGAGGACTGGTATGTGCGTATATGGCTCGGGGTTTATTTTTTATTAAACTCGTTTTTAAAAAACTTGAATTGCGCATTGCGCAAATTGGAAAATTAAATCTAAAAAATTATGAAAACCACACATAGAGGCTTCAGAAATATCAATGCCTATTTATTCTTTTTTACAAATACTATTATGACTAATACTGAAATTGACGCGTATTCATTATGTATGATAAATGAGTTGGTTTGTTAATTTTTCGTAAAAGTACAATATCCACTATACGGGGTATTCTGAAAACTAGGCTGGATTTGATGCAGAAGCTACTCTAACCAGGATAAAAAAAGAAATACATTATTACGATGTTTTTAACGGAACAAGACAGTCCAACAAGGGCGGTTAATTTCGAAATACATTTGCGAGCTTAGCTAAGCATTTCCTGGAAACACCAAGTAGAGTCCTTATAATTGAAGGTGTGTTTCTTTTTTAATAAGTCAAGGGAGCATTCTTCTTATTTCAGTTAAAACTTTTCTGCTTGAGTCGTGCCTCAGAAATGTGAACATTGTGAGGTGGGTCGATGTTTTTGCTCGCGAGTGTATTTCATAAAGAACTATCACGAGGCTGGGGGACAATTGAAGATGTTGTACAAGTTTCTGAGATGTTTACCATATAATGAAAAAACGGTTATAGTAATATCAATTGTATTTGGAGAAGTATTTTTAGTGGCGCATTTTTTTTCCGTCAGTGTACATTTTCTGGGAAAGATTAGTTTTGAAAAATAGTTTTGTATTATATTTGAAAATCAGACGGCTTAGAATTAGAGTCTTGACGGAAATGAATAAAACTTTTGATAAGATTTTCATTATCAATGTTCATGTTCACAAATCTTGCATAGATATCGGTGGAAACCGCATTTTGTTTATTTTCCTTATCGCACTAGTGTACACCCAACGTGGCGAGAAAAACTAAGTAGGAACTGCAATAAAAATCTTTAAACTGAAAAATAAAACAACATCTGTTTCACATCTTAAATACACCTTCACAAACTGCGCAAACAAACTCCCTGCAATAACTTATGCTACTTACAAATCTTACAATAACGACAGTTCTATTTCATTTTTGTTCTTCTCCATTTCTCACAACTCATGTGAATGAAAAGTGCTGAAACACGTGAGAATTGCTAACTTGATTATTCAGTTCCGCCGCTGTTGTACCGATTAACCCTGTAATTTGTGTTAAAAACCATTATCCAATTTACGAGACAATTTCTTATTTCCATAGAAGCAAGATCAGTTCGCGCCCCACAAATTAATACGATTCCTAGCGAGATCTGCTGGTCGTCGTGGGGTGGCACAGCAAAAGGTCGTAGTCGGGTTAAACAACGACGGAGAGTTCTACGGCTTTTATGAGCTGAGCTTTGTCAGAGTGTGTCACCTCAAATGTCTCTGACTTGTAAATTAGGTTTTGTTAGCTGCGTCTACGTCTTTCATCTAGAAAATTATTATTTTATTTGCAGTCGGAAATTACGGGTATTGCCAGTTTAAGAAGCTGATTAGTTCTGAAATTTATTTTAACAACATTTTTCACGCCCAAAATTATTTCGTAATACATCGGGCATTTAAGTGAAGAAATTACGCCCATTTTGCGACCAATTTAGTAATAGGAAAGATGTGGAATCTTACACTGAAAGAAATGATTAGAAAAGCCACCTACTATTTTCGGTGATTTAACTACAATAGTTGGAAAACCAACTAGTTTTGTAGATGTCGAAAATATAACAATTATATAAAACAATTTTTTCTTTCAATGTTGTTTGGTAATTTTTCAATTATGATATTTCAATCTAAAACCATTGCAAACTGTCAATAAACTCGTTTTCTTCAACTGTTATCCAGTTCTGAGATAAGTTTAAATGGCGGAGATGGCCAAGATGGCTACCGCCACTACCGGTTAATTATGTTATTAAATTAGTTAAACTTCAAGGAATTGCCTTGAAAATCCGCGTTAGGAGGTTTTCGGGGTCGCTGATTTAGAATCTCCAATCAAAATTTCCAAATTCAAAATGGCGACCGAAATTCCTCAATTTTAAGCAATTTTAATGAAATTTAATATCCATGTAATTAATGTTTTTACATCCCGAAGTCGCAATGGATACAAAAATATAATTTATTAAAATTGGTTACAGTTTGGGTAGGTGATTGAATAGGTAATATTTTTTTCTTATTTTTTAATTTTTTAGTACATTTGACAAATTTTATTTGTTGACTCAATATAGGCCTTGTTAGGCAAACACCATTATTAGACAAAAAGTTTCCAAAAAGGAATAGTTAAACTTTTCTTATCTTCATTATAATTCGTGCATGGAATTTTAATCAAGTCAATAAGAGGTACTGGGTTTCGATCCCTCCTCGTGAGTATTCATGGCAGAGGCACAAATCGCCATGCTAATGAGATCGGCTCTCTCGGATCCTCGGATCGAAACACTCATCCACTTTTTAAACTCGTTTGCTTCTAGCGAACGAGAAACATCTTTAAAAATGTTTTCCGTGCCCTTATACCTAACAAGTATATTTTCACGCTATACCAACATTGTAACAAGATTTTAACTATTCCTTTTTGGAAACTTCTTGCCTAATAATTTTTCTACCTTTTCGATGGCTTGTAAGGGGTTACATAGGTCTTGAAGGAAAACAAGAAACAACTTTTTCAAAAAATTGTATTTAAAAAAACCCAAAACTCTGTTTTATTTGAAATTTACACATAGAAAAGTGTAGCATTTCTAGAAGTTGTAAAAAAATTTACAGCTATAAATATTGAAAATTGGCCGATTTTCCTCCAGTTTTCCTCGTCCAGCCTTTTTTTTGCGGTAGGCAAAATTTCTCGAGAACGAATCGACCGATTTTGCTGAAACTTTGCACAGTTAATCTTTATAGTATTGTTTCGTGATTAACCGATTTTACAACTTCTTGAGATGCTACACTTTTCTATGTGTAAATTTCAAATAAAACAGAGTTTTGGTTTTTAAAATACAATTTTTTGAAAAAGTTGTTTTTTCTCTCCTTCAAGACCTATGCAACCCCTAAGAGGGGTCTGACCGTACCCGACATTTTGTTGATGGGCTCAAAAAATTGTTTTCCAAAATTTGGCTGTAATTGCCTTTCCTCTACATTTATAAATAATATATAAATATCAGAATCGTTACTTCCATCCCCATGGCATGTTAGTTTCGCCCTGGGCCTATAGAATAAAAGTAAAAATGGCTGTAACTATTCTGATATCTGTATTTTGATGCTTAAATACGAGTATTTATGTTATGACAGGTCAAACGTCGTTTAATCAATTTTATTCCATCTCCATAAAGTCATCCAAAAACAGCCTGGAAATAAAGTGTTACTTTTGTCCCCGGCCTGCCCTGTAAGAGGAGCTTGTAATCCCCTTTCACGAGTATGTGCGATACTAATACTACAGCGGCGACAGTCACAACTTTCAAATTTGGCCAAAAATACCACACGTAACTTCCTTCCTATTCCAAATATAAGTAGGGCATCAATCCCGCTAATAATCACATTCAACGAGAAAATCTTGAAATTCTTGTTCGCGAAAATTACATCAAGTTTATTATTGTGTCTACAATATTACCCACCGGCGCATTGCACAAAAACTGGGTCAGGTTAGGAAACTGAAATTTATTTTTGGACCGAAGAATAGTAAAAACTTTCAGTTTTTAGTATATTTGCCTTGCAGGAAAGTTATGGGAACAATTTAATTGTAACAGGCCAATGTGCGCGATTGTGCCAAAAGTTTAGTCAACTTAAAATTATTTTTAGCGGTGGACAGCTCCGCTTACAACAGTTTGAAAAAAAAAGATGAGAAGCAATCATCAGAAATCAGAGCAGGGGGTGAGGATCTTGTTGATGTTCCATCACATTGACCTCTAAGATGCCTTTTATTCTTGCTTTGTCTTGTATTTATACTGCCTGAAATTCATTGAGCCAAGTTCGTGACGAAGATTTCATTTCAGTCGGAATACAAGAGATGCACCGAAATATTTGGATTTCCTCCAAAAAGAGGAAGTTCAATTTTTCACAAGATATAATGACATGTTAATAAAAACATAACACAAGGAATATTATATTATAGTAAACAGCAAATTAACAATCTTATACTGGGAGGGCTTAAACAGCTTGTTCTCAAAGTTATTTAACTGCTTTCCAAATATTTACTCTGTATGAAATGCGTCTTCGTAAATTGGAATGAATATACAGTAATAATATTTATCTACTTGTGAAAAATTGAGGAGACACAATGAACACGTGTGATGCGTGAAAACAAACGGCGATTAGCCTTTTTTGTTCGCAATTTAAGATTATGTTAGATAGATAGATATCAGCACTTGAGCAAGCTCTCTGATTTCTTTTACTAAATTTTGGAAATCTGACACTGATGGTCCAAGTTTTCAAATGGCTTTGAAAAAAAAAAAAGAATTGCAATCTACAATCTCACATGTGCGTGATAAGGAACTTGTAGGTCTTTATCGCGCAGAAAATTTGCCCTGAATAATTGTTTAGAAATATTCACTTCAATAAAACGCGCAATCTAAATTACTTGTACTATTGTGCTGTTTAATGTGATGACAGTTTTATGTTGAGTAAATTACGTGGAATGCCGTACAGTTGCTGGAGGTAATACGCAGATAGTGAAGTAAATAATCTATAGATATGTATGCAACTTTTACTACTTCCGTGTATGCCGCCAACCAGAATAATAATATATGTACATAACAACATGTATTGGACGAGAAGAATTCTGAAAAAACGAATAATGTCAGCGTCTACATACTTGGGTAGGTACTTACAAATATCTGTCAAACAAAATTAATACCTGTATGGACTTTTCACGCGCGACATGCTTTTAAGACAATTAATTCATCATAATTTATTATATATGTTTCAGTGATAACTTTGATACTACTACTATTTTATATATTATCGTCAGAGGCCGAAACCTAGGCGCTCCTAGGTGTGGCTAGTCGATCCTCAGGCTTAGCAAGACGTGCTAGTCAAAGTCGAAAGCTAATCTGCGTTTCGACTGATGGATTTTTGATTAATCCTACGAGTGCCTAAACTCAGTGGTCAAACCGCGAATTAAAAAATCTACAGCGACCCTTTTGATCAAATTTTGGAAGACTTTTTCCAAGTCACTTGGTCCATTTTCAGCAAAAAACACGTTGTATTTCCGTTTTCAGTAAGAAACTGTTTTTAGGTTTACTATCATAGACCTTAAACTTTACAAAACTCTTAATGTAAACGGTAGATTGAAAAAAACAATATTTTTCGAATTTTTTTTTTCAGTTATACAGAGTCTTTCAACAAGGACGCTAGACTTTTAATTGTAAATAAAACAAGTTGTGTGTGAGATATGCATTCCATTTTCTTTTTATTTAAAGGAATATTGTATGGCAAGTATGGAATATAACGTTGTTCAAATATCCACCGCGGGGTTGCTTGGTGGCAACATATGCCCAGCTACCAAATGTGATTGATTTAACTAAACAGGTGCAAATGGCGCGCAATTCAAAAACATTTTTTTAAACACTCAAACAGTAGTATGTGATATTTTCGATGGATGATATACGAGTTTTTATGGCATCAGTACCTACATCAGTTTTTATATCCTGAAATACGTGGTATGAATGGTGTAGAGCTCCAGCAGGAAGGTGCAACTTGTCCTGTGACACTGAATTGTTGCGAGCGTGTTAGTAATGCATCCCCATAGGTCATAGTGGTTTTTTCGAAATTCCGAACCAAAATGTTAATAATTTTCATGATGTCTCCGTAATTTATAAAATCATCTTTAAGTATGCACCCTGCGTTAGAACTACAGACAAACGGTTCTTTCGTGTGCATTTGTTCCTACAGTTTACTTCACCAGTTTACATCTTTTTATCTGCAAGGTATGAAAGAGTAAAAAAAAATTTAATAATTAACTTTCTTATTTTACACTTCCCTGTGGTTCAATATGTCACTTTTGTAATTCATAAAATAATTATTATTTATCATTAGTGTGACATAACATTTATTGTTGCATTTAGGAGAAAACCCTGACCATTATATTATTCTATTTATTATTTCAAGGCAATAAATAACAAAAATTCTGTACAGATAAGCAGAAATTGAATTGTAAATTAAATGCCTTTATGTCTTGAATTACGATCCACACCTACCGCATTTGACCTCAACGCCTACACGTAAAGAAATAATTATGTCCGACAATTAGAGTTAATGATTTCAAAATATTTTCAGCTTTTTCCGCTGACTAGTCGCACGATAAATATTTACATACATTATAGTTTTTGGTTCTATTTTTGCCCTGCTCGCGTTTTAGATTGAAACATTTTATTCTCATTGTATTTCTCAGAGTCGGAAGCTTTTATAGTCCAAAACAAATGGAAGTCGCTGAATACAATACACAGCCTACAGGTACTACTTTAATTGCAACAGTCATGTTGGACTGGTTAATGCAAAACCATTAGCGGCATTCTAGCGTTATGTGGCAGTACAGACAGTATATTATCAAGTTAATAAAATCAGATGCTAATTTGATGGCGGCACGTTCAAAGGCCAATCATTTCGTGCAGGTATTTACAAATAGTCTCTTTTAAAATTGAGTACCTTCCGAATAAATGAAGGTGACTCGTCACATGATTTGGTGCTTAATCGCAGGGGCCGTACATTGTTCATCTGATTTGTTATTATTCAATTTGATTGCAAAATTAAAAAATTAAATTATCATGCTCTATAAAATTTCAAAGGGACACACAAGTGAAATTTTTTGTGTTGCTCTATCTCACAAGGCCTTAGAACGGCTGCAAAACTCACTATTCAGCATTGTTCTAATTTATTTCCTGCTTCATTGCATTCGAATAAAAATGTGAACTTTTATTTCTTAGAAAAAACACAAAAGAATGTGTAGCGTAATTAGATGTATTTATCTTTACGTAACAGTAAGATTTAAAATTGCAAATTAGATAGTTGCCGACTGGCGTTGAAATGTGAGGAAATTACCAGTAAAACAAATTACTCAATTTGCATATTGTTATAGTAGCAAGCTTAGCCGACACATATTTTACGTGCGGACTTTATTGTTTGTTTACCACATCGTTATTTATTTTTATGAACACTCCAAAAATCGTTAAACACTCGCAGGTCATTCTACTAAAGCCACATAAGCCAAAAAAACCGGACAAATTTTTTATCGCAAATTTTGTTGTCGCGTATATCAATAAAGCTTCTATGACCGTTCACATGATAACTCGGTAACTCAAAAGTAAGTCAAAGTCATGACATTGAGTTTCTGTGGAATAAGATTTAAGCACGTTTAAGTAAGTGAGGTGCATTATTCCCTTTTTCTTAGCATTTTACCGGGCTTAGCGGGGCTTCAGGAAGAACATAAAGATAACTCACAAATATCAAAAACTGACAAAGCTAAGACCTTTTTAAATTAAGAACTGCGCTTGAAGAAAGTTCCGTCAAAATTTATTTCTATTCCACTAAAACGCAAAACTTAACAAAATTGAACATGCCCATTTGTTTCCAAGAACTAAGAGTGTCACTTTCGCATTCGGTGACGACTCCTTGAATTGGAAAGACGTGAAAACGAATAATAAGAAAAGAAATTAAAAAAATCTAAAAACCTGACTGTGTAAAAAGCGAACTTAAAAGAAACAAGTTGTCCCAAAAAGTGGAAGCCGTTTAGCATCGACTCCACTTCAAATGTAATGTGTGAGCCTTGATAGTGTGACGAAAATTTGATTTAAGAGGTTGACTATCGCTTAACGGGAATTACTAATGAATCCAATGAAAATATTATGGTGACCCGCTCTAAAAAGTTGAAAAATATTGTTTTGGAGTCGGTGCCAAGTCGTACGAGGTGCGTCCCTCGCGCCGCGGAATCTACTGGACACAGAACTGCGCTGACGTGTATAGTACGGCTTGGCACCGAGTCCAAAAACAATTATTTCCAACTTTTTTTATGCTTTAGTTAATATTTTTTAAGTCTGTTTTTTTTTAAGATTTTATATCTTACGGGGGCATTATCAAGACTTCTATGCAAAGAGTCTTTTAATAAGGACGCTCGACTTTTAAATGAGAATAAAACAAGTTGTGTGTGAGGTATCCACGCCAATTTTATTTTATTTGAAAGAATATGGCGTTGAAATTTCCGCAGCGGGTTTGGTTGTTGGCACGTATTCGGAAGTTGACCCAAATTTCGCAAAAAGATCAACGTCAACGGCGAGCGCTACAGATCGGTTATAAGGAACTTCTTGTAGCATAAACTGGATGATATGGATACCGAAGACATGTGGTTCCAACAAGACGCCGCTACGTACCACACAGCGCATTCCACGATGGACATTCTGCATGAGCAAGTTGAGACTGATCACCGAGATCGTGCGATTTAACGCCTTTAGACTTCTTTCTTTGGGGCTTTCTTCAATCACATGTCTATGCGAATAAACCGAAAGCAATTGATGCCCTCAAAGTCACGCCATTCAGCAAATTCAGCCAGATTTATGCAACAAAGTCAACGAAAATCGGACCTCCCGAATACGTGCTACCAAGTAAAGCCACGGCATGAATTTGAACGACGTTACATTCCATACATAATTCCATAAAATATTCTTTCAAATAAAATAAAAATGGAGTGGATACCTCACACACAACTTGTTTTATTTACATTTAAAAGTCGACCCTCATTTTTATGGTCATGCCGCATGCGCAAGTACTTAATGGCTTGTCCAAGCACAGGAAGCCGTTATAGGCAACAATCCACAGGTCCGATCCAGGATGGAATAAAACTGGCGGAATTTATTCATGAAAGAAAGCACATATGTTACCATATAATGTCCCCCTTTCCCCACCAATTTCCAAACCCCTCCCTACTCTGGAGCATATAATCAGCACATTTTTCTACTTACAATCGTACGGAATTTTAATACTATAATAATTATGTAATTCCATTACAGAAATCTTTAAAAAATGCTGGAGAATAGACTTGAGGCTGCGAACAGCGGCAACTCTACAAAAAAAGAGCAAATGACGGAAAACACTGCAAACTATGAAATAGGAATGAAGCCCAAGCTACCAACCACCGCAAACCCACCTCCACCTAGCCATGGCATAACATCAGAGCACCCCACGTCGTATGTAGAGGACATAATCCCTAAACAAACACTATTTACTAATTTTCTCCCCACAGGTACCTGGAGTCACTAATGCATCTGTTCAAAGGCAACATCGGTCCTGGTCTATTTGCAATGGGCGATGCCTTCAAGAACGCTGGTATAATCACGGCGCCAATACTCACCCTCATCATAGCTATTATTAGTGTCCACTGCCAACATGTCTTGCTGTCCTGTTCGGCAAAAATGCAGGAAATTTCTAAACGTGAGACATACCCTGATTTCGCAGAAACCGTAGAATTGTGCTTCGCGAATGGACCGCCCAAACTTAGGGGATGGTCCAGCAGGATGAAAACAGCCGTAAACATTTTCATTTGCGTTACGCAATTGGGATTCTGCTGTATTTACTTTGTGTTCATCACTAGTAATGCGTCGCAGGTTAGTGTAGGCGACCTGTTACATTTTGCACCAAAATTTATTTTTAAATCATTTTAGCTTCTGAAGTACTACGAATGTGCGTTGGATGACCACCTCATCATGGCACTATTTTTCATTCCAATACTTCTGCCGTCTCTGATCACCAACTTAAAGTACCTGGCTCCGGTTTCAATGGCCGCGAATGTGTGTATGATCTCCGGCATTATAATTACGATGTACTACGCGTTCAAAGGAGGAGTACCGTCTCCCACTGAGCGAAACTACTTTGCAACATGGGAAACCCTTCCTTTGTACTTTGGAACAGCTATTTTCGCTTTTGAGGGCATAGCTCTAGTTCTACCGCTTAAAAACTCAATGAAAAAACCGCATAAGTTTGACCGGCCTCTTGGCGTTCTAAATGTAGGAATGGCCGCAGTTTCATCGCTATTCATCTTCGCTGGCTTTTTTGGCTACTTAAAATGGGGTGAAATGGTTGGATCCAGCTTGACCCTTAACCTGGATGTAAAGGAATGGTAAACAATTTTAAGAGCTGTGTACAAACGAAACGTACTAAAAAATACATTTCCTACAGGTTGGCGCAAGTAGTTAAAATCGCAGTCTCTCTCGGAGTCCTAATGGGTTATCCCTTGCAATTCTTCGTAGCCATTCAGATAATGTGGCCACCAGTCTGTTCGATGTTCAAGATAAAACCAAACCTCTCCAAGGAGCTAATGTTCAGGACAATTATGGTCATCTTAACTTGTAAGAAGAAGATTATCTCTATTATTGGCTTAAGTCGATTAATGTGATGTCTTTTCTTTTCAGTTGGGATTGCAGAAGGCGTTCCAAAGTTAAATCTCTTCATTTCCTTAATCGGTGCTCTCTGCTCTACTGCTCTAGCGCTAGTGTTTCCACCAATGATAGATTTAATAGTGTCCTGGGACACAATGAAGGGACCCGGTGCTGCAAAGCTCCTAAAGAACATCTTCATACTCGTTCTCGCTCTGCTCGGTTTCAGCACTGGAAGCTACGAGAGCATATCCTCGATTGTCAAGGAGTTCCTCCACGAAAAATAAGATGTCTTTTAGCGTGATATTAATTTATAACATTACTTTAAGTAAAAATAAGTCGCAGTGTAAATAATAGTCACAAGTATTTTTGTAATAAATCTGATAATATTTGATCGGTTATGCTTTTCTTGGCCAATATTCGAATATTCCTAATACTTTCTTATTGTTCTAAGTCTGCCAATTCCTTTATGATCCTTATTGTATCTTTAATCCCTGGAGGGACAT
Organism: Neoitamus cyanurus; assembly: GCA_947538895.1. Lineage (NCBI taxonomy): Eukaryota > Metazoa > Arthropoda > Insecta > Diptera > Asilidae > Neoitamus > Neoitamus cyanurus. Next base: position 39,524,939 of record OX384543.1, read on the forward strand.
AAGACCGAAATACAATGTTTATCAATAGTAAGTAAATTTTAAGATGGGGTCGCAACAGCCTGCACCTAAACTATATGGTACATTGTACATATGTATGTACATACCTCGGAATAAGGTCGGCCATCAAGTTTAAAATCGGTGCACGTTGTGAGCCGTTTGGTTCGTCTAACATAACTCCCTAAGAAATTAGCCGCAAATTCGGCATAGACAAAATTCGCCATCTCAACTTAAAATTCATGAAAAGTTTCACACGTGAGAAGAGGAGCCATACAAATGTTCTGAATGCAAGAAACGTTTTTTATCACCTCGAATGCCTCGAATAAACTCAAAGCTCCCGAGAGAACTCACAGAACAAAACCTTACAAATGCATCTCTTGCTCTAAAACTTTTACAAGCAAGTACTATCATCGGATTCACGTAATAAGGTGTGGGAATGTGAGAAAAGTTTTATCACTTCTTATCAAAGCTCACAAGAGGGCTTCGAGTAAGTAAGTTTTAAATGCCATAAGAGGATTTCCATTGGAAGAAATCCATACAAGTGTTATGACATTGCGTGCACATTAACGCAAATACTTGAAATCAAGCACATGTGTCGCGTGTGTTTACTCAGTGTGTACCCACCTTGAGCTGAGACGGTAAAATTCTCGAAATTTGAGTCACCCTATGCATGTGAACATTTGGTAGGCGTTAATTATTTCCCCTCTTTAGGACACGTGCGACAAATGTCAAAAGTTGACCAAGTAATAACAAATCTATTGATTTTCACGCGTTGTACGAGTTTTAACCGAATCAATTTAACTTATGAAGATGGCGAAAGGCAAAAGTACTGCAAATGGTTCTGTGGAAGATGACATCTCCGAAATAGAAAGCGACAACAATAATGCAATTATGAGTGAATCTGAAGACGGTTCGGGCATGGACCACGAAAGCACCGAAGAAGCACCCACTGCAAGCGGTGAAGGCGAATGCTCGAGCTCGTCTAAACCGCAGAAAAAGCGCAAGAAAGGAATCATCTATGTGTCTAACATCCCAAAACACATGAACGTTACGAGAATACGTGAAATTCTTGGGGAGTATGGAGAAATTGGCCGCGTATACCTCCAGTTCGAAAAGTCACCAGGTAAGGAATTAAATTTGCAGTTGAACAGATCGATAAGATTATATTCAACACATTACTCCAGAATCAGAGAAGGGGAAGAAAAAAACGAGACGAAGGCGCTTCGCGAGACACTTCACAGAAGGCTGGGTGGAATTTGAGAGAAAGAGGGTTGCGAAACAGGTCGCCGAGATGCTAAACACCAAACAAATCGCCACAAGGAAACGATCACAGTTCTACGATTGTCTGTGGAGTATGAAGTACCTCCCAAGATTTAAATGGGTGCATCTGAGCGAACGACTCAACTACGAGAAGGCGGTGCACAAACAGCGGCTCATGACGGAGGTATCACAGGCCAAGAAGGAGGCTGCGTTCTTCCAGAATAATTTAGACAAAAGTGAAATGCAGAAGAAGTTCAAGAAAGTGAAAAATAAAGAAAAGTAAACTAATTTGTGATTCAATATATTTTTTCTCGAAAGCGTTGGTTGGTTTTAATTGGAAACCGCAGATAACCAGAAAATAGTAGGGGCCACCTTGCCGATTTATCCCCGTTATATTAAAAATTTAAAAACTCAATGTCAAACAAAATAAGCGAAAACAAAGTTAACCCACACCCCTGTATTTTCGTCTCTCCGATAGCTTTGCTCGAAAATCTTGCTGTGGTGAACCGACGGACGGACGACAAAGCGAGATTAGTAGCGTTTCCTTCTGCCTCTGAAAAGGACTGCGATTTAACGTAAATGTGCCTCAACATTTACTTTGTAAAAGGCGATTTGGTTGGTGGGCATTAATAGACAACCCGTCTTAAATTTAGTAGCCTTGTGCATTGGATGGATCTTCCTGCTAAATGCATTCCAAAACATTTGTGAGCCGCTGCAATAATTAGTCATTGTTATGGGCGTCTCCGCTAGCCATCTGTATTTTCATCACGAAAGCTCAACCCCTCCGATGCCTTGTAAACGCCTAACGCAGGTGTGCGTCCCCACCAGCTGCATTCATGGAATTTCCTAATCCGCCGCCGATGAACAGTCGGTCGGTGGTTGGATTTAGACATTTAGTACAATTCCTCGCCCGTTCGAAGTGAGTGATCTGTCAAGTCGGACGCGTTCTGCTAATTCGATTTGTTACTTATCCACTCTTCCAGGGCCCGTGCTGTGGCTTCCCGCAAGTGTGATCAAAACTCCCGAAAGTGCTTAACTCCACTGAAATTGCCTCAATCCCGTGAATAGTTCCACGAAACGCGATGGAATCCAGCAAAAATAAATGACCACGGCCGTTTAAGTGTGTTGATTATATGCGCCGCGATGTGGTGAGTTAGCAGCACTCATACACCCCGCCGACGGTGTGCTTACCTGTCGGGAAAATCTTGTTTTAAGGTGGGCTACACCGGTGTGCGTGCGCGCTTGCGGTTACTGGTCCCAGGAATTCAAATGCTTCCGTTACTGTTTACGCAGCCGTTCCGCGGAGCCGACTCGCGAGTGTCCTGAATTTCGCTGATCCAGGTCCAGTGCTGAAATCTTGTTAACTTTAGTGGCGAAAAGCGGCGTGCTGGTATGAGTGGTGCTCGAGGCGCGTTACAAAGTGCGCGACGTTGCCATGACAACAGCGCATAAACAAAGGAATCTAATTGCTCCTCTCCTTGTTGCAGCTGCCGCGAGCTCTTATCACTGGTCTGCGGCTGCATCCCTTGCACAGGTGGAAGAAAACGGTCGTCCGTTGACAACAGTTTGAAAATTGTTCCCAAAAACGCCCGGCGTGGGACGGTTTTGTGTCCGATAGTGCGGGGCTCGTATTATTTAGGGTAGCGGTAGTTCGGAATATCATGCTCGAGACCCATTCGAGAGCTACGAGTGTTTAGAGTGCTTATCGTGCTGAAATTAGTTTTACAAAAGTATTTTATGCAATATGAAGGTCACAGTGTGCTTTGGTGCTATCAGAGTGGTGGTACCCTGTGGGTCCGGCGACCTTCTGGTCAAGGATTTGATCCACGAGGCAACGAGGAGGTACAAGAAAGCTGCTGGAAAGGTAGGTTCCGAACGGATACACCCGGGAGCAGTAGGCTACGCTACTTTAATATTTGATGATTTGATCCCAATTAAAGACTGCCTCCGCCAGCTGTTCTTCACTGAACATATCGTTCCATTTCTGGGAGAAACTCGTACCTATCTAGATCTTTTCTTTTCCATTTAAAGCACTTATTTTGTGATGTAGTAGAAACAAATCTAATTTAGGTACCTACAAACGTTTTGTAGTTACTAGGTTCACCTAGAAACGAAACGATATGGCCCCAGTTATCGGATTTAGTGCTTTGGTACAACTAGAAATTCTCTAAGATCATTACCACTACAATATATTTGTCATCTGTATATCTCACTGTGGATTAGGATACCAAATTTAATCCATTCGAAACGTGGCCGCATTTCATATATTTTGTGGGCAGAATGCATTAACAAGTGTAATAATAAATAAATCCAATACATTCTCAAAAACTGATAATATGTTAGATGCATGGCTTTATTTAATTATTACATTTGAAACGAAGAAACTTTAGACTGATTATATTGCACAAAAGATGATTGAAATATGCAGGCACGAGTCAGACTCGTTGCGGCGAATTGTGGCCGCAAGAAAGCATTTCACAATGTTGCACAATTGCGGAAAACACTTGGCAAGAGAGGAGACACAAATAACACTGGTCTGCAATTTTCATACTTTTTTCATTTTTTCTCCTTTTATTAATTAGAAATGATTTTGATAGCACATTTTCTATAGATAAAAAATCTGAAAGAAAAATTCCCCATATGTAAGACTTTCGACAAAGAAAGTCAAAAACAAGGTTTTCTCTAACCATATTTCCACGTTAAAAAAAAAAAATCAAATATCATACAAAGATGATTTACACCTTTCGATGGACAATCGAATGAACGATTTAATTTTCTCGCATTTGAATATTTGGAGGCAACTTTACAGACTTAAACAAACAAACAAATATACGGAGTGAAGGTAAATAAAACCGTTTAAAAGCCAATTGCACACTACTTGTAATTTTCGATTTTATCAACAAAAGTGTAATTAACTTGCAGACTTTTCGCAATTTTCTTTCACGCTGAGATGTCCGTCGTCCCTTTTTCGTCAGGTACCTTGCTTGCTCGGAAAACTACTATATTCATCGTCATTTTATAAATTTTCTCACAACAGATTCACTTACTCCTATTTGTGTAGTAAGGATATTTGCACATTGTAAATGCTTCAGTTATTATTACTTGATTGGCTTCCGGACTCATTCTCATCATTTCATTCGGGTTATACTCACTTACTCTAACAAATTTAACACGTCTTAACAGTCCGGATGTTCAAACTGGAATTGTTAATCTAATGTGGGCATTAAGAAACATTTTCCGTCGCTTTTATTACGATTATTTCGCGTCCTTCCTGTCCTGGCAGCGGCAAAGTAATTAGTTGAACTATGATGAACTATGCCAAAGATATTATACTCGTTTCTGATTACATTGGGAGTGGTCAGCCGAATCAACGTCCCCTTAAAGAAAGAAACAACCTGAACTCTGGAGCCTACCCAGAGCTGCAAAAATCCTCTATACGCCCATTCCAAATTGTATAATGTTCGAACCAACTACTATGTCGCTTCCCACTCCCTTAGGTTTCTGATATTGATATGTGACCAAAATAAAAAGAATAATAGAATTCTGTGTCAAATACCAAACATTTCATAAAGATCAGTGCAATAGATATCGATCGTTTTTTTAAGTTGTTTAAAAGCGAGATTCTTAAACATATCCATACAAAGCAGCCCTGCAATCAAACAATGCTTCTTTTAAAATGGAAAACCTTGGCATTTTGGCACATGCACAGTAGATATGCCTAAATTGCGAACAATTTGCGTCATACGCGGCAACAATGAAAGGCCTACTGCCTTTTGAAGAGACCTCAAAAATGTACGATGAAAAAATTTAATTGTTTCTAAATGACTCCCCAAGAAGCTCCAGAGACCAGAGGCAGCTAATGGGAATTGAATACCAACAGCCGCCTGCTAACACAATGTCTAATAAGACTCTACCTATGCCGCCCATATTGGAAACGCCATGATAGCGCCTAACATGGAAATGCCGCATTTAGTTATTCATAGCCAACTCCGCTCAATTAAGTCCCCAGTGGCTCGACTTTATTTGTTTACGTGGACAAATTTCGCCGCGTAATTCTGCACTTCCAGCAACCGGTTCACGTTCACACGCGGTAGTGTCACTGGATCTGAGTCATTCTAATTTCTTCGGGCACCGCCACGCACCGTCATAGGCCCAGTCTAGCTGAAATCTTCCACAATGCAGTGAATAATTGTGGTCTGCTCTTAGATATGTGGATGTGGGAACGTCTTTATCGCGTTTGCATAATGACAAGTAACGCGTTTCTATTCTATCAGCGGATTCGACCTTTGCTAGGTTCAGCGACATTGAGCGCGATTCACTACGGGTGGCGAATCGAATTTCTCTTGCCGTCTCACGTCGCCTTTAACAAGTCTGGCCATAAGAAAATTTGGATAAGAAACCTGAGGGAATTGTCGTATGTAAAGTTTAGCTGGGCCTTCAGCGGAAATATCCGAGCTCCGGAAGTTTGTAATAAAATGGGGCAGGTATTGTGCTCTCGAGATAAGCAGAGCCACGCATAGAAGTTGTTGGTTTTTCCCAGAAGCCCCTGAGATTTTCCAATTAAAACCTGAATCAGATTGCCTGTGTCATGCCGCGATATGTAATTTGCTCTGAATCTACCAGGTGAGACCGGAAAGACTTCACTCAATCAAGCCTCGCAGTTTTGTGGCACAAAAAATTGTTTAAGTGCTAATCAGACCTTGCGCGGTAAAGATTCCGTATTACCGCCAATTTTTTATAAATTAGGCTAGTTTTGCAGTTGGCTTCTACTTCTACATTTTGGTCACAGCCTAATAATAATTGCAATTCTCTATGTTTTAAAAGGGAACAGTACTACAGTGTAGTTCTTAAACGCACACACAGCTTTAATTCACCTTTGAAGGCTAAAGGCCTCGTAAATCGAGAGGCTGAAATAGAACAGCCGGCAGCTCATTTTGACAACTGCCTTCATTTCACATTTCAGCGAAAATTGATTAGAGGATTTTGACAATTTAATTTGGATTTTGCTTATGGGCTGGATGGACGAGTTTTCCTGATCTGTGCGCAACAATTAATTCACACTAAGCGCCCAAAATAAACAATAAATCGAAATTGGCAGCTCTGAAACGAGTTTGTGCCGTTGTCAGTAGCGAAGCAGCGGCAGCTCACATAGATTTTGCGACGAGTTGAGGAGCTGCCGACGCGCTGCCGCTGCCGTTGTCCTGTATCCGCCATTATAAAAGCATTGCCTTTAAATAATGAGCTGCCGCTGCCTACAACCTACAGGGAGTTAGTTACATCTGCATCTTTTTCAGTCGTTTTTATGATAATTTTTAACGCTCCTAACCAAAATAGAGGGCACGATTCTTGTATCCTTGGCCCCGCTTTTTGGGAACGGGGTCGAAACATTTTGCTGTGCTTTGCATTCCTTTGTAAAAGGAAAATTAATTCCACCGGCAGTTTGTAAAAGGGAAATTATAATAATATAATATAATTTTCCTAAAAGTTAAAGTTTTCCCAATTAAGGTGGCTCGTCAAGTATGAACTATTTTGCCCTATATCTCGAAAACGGGTCGAGATAGAATTTTTTCATTATTTTTCCGTTAATTAGCACAGCAAAATGTTTCTCCAGAAGGAAATTGCGGTACGACGGTAGGCGCCATTTATTGAAAAATATTTTATATCATTTAGTAATGAATGACCTCGGCTTTGGCAAAGTTACTGTTCGGCTTGAAGACTAGATACCTGCAGACTAAACTCCAGTGGTGGGGGTAGTCCGAAAAGCGTCCACATAATTTTTCCATCATGGCGGCAGTCCTGTGGTGCGGTCTGTCATTCGAGCAAGAAGGCAGGTCGAGTGTCGAAATGTAATTACATTTAAGATATGTCCTTAAGCCGTTCATTTTGAAATTGGGGCAAGTTCATTTTTATGTAAACAATTTTTTGCTTTGTTTTATCGTTCACTTACGAATAAGTGATAAACATCATAAAATTGTTTACATAGAAATGCACTTCCCTCACTTTCAAAATTAACTGCTCATTTTATTGTTTTGGGTATTTCGCCTTTGAAGAATTTTTTAGTTGGAAGCAATACGTGGGCTATGGTATGGGATGTCGTCAGGTTACAACTACTTCTTACTGCGATAAGGATCTTTCGTCAGTTGCCCCACCACAGTACCAAAACTGCAGCACCAAAACTGCATTCGCAACAATACCATATCGAACGGGGCAAGAAAAATGGTCGACGAGACGTGCAAGGTAGCATGCTTTGCCATTGCCTACGGCTGCTAGAGCACACGAGGGATTTCTTAAGCCACTTCAGAAACGTGACCTCAGCAAAAATAAATAAGAACTCGTCCTTTTTTTAAATTATGCGGAATATTCTCGAAGCGATTTTTCAAATGGACTGGACGATGCTATCACCTCCCAAATGAGTCACAGCGGCAACAGAGAATCGCACAAAGTTCTGACGACGGATGTGGAGCTGAAGGCTTTACGTATACTACTCCCCGGACAAGCGGGCAGGGAGGTTCTTAAAGCCAATAAAGGTGGTTTGTATACTATTGCGTGCCTCTCGAGTAGACACTGCAAGCAATTTCCGAGTCGGGTTTATTTTTGGCGTTCAATCGACTGACTGGCTTCGCTTAACGAATGCCTGCTGCTAATGTGGCACTCACATGCGAGGCTGAATCGATAGTGTCAGTAAGGAGGATTCATGGACTACTTTGCCTCAGGCGTTGGTGAATTGTTATAACCTACTTTTATTGAAATAGATTGTGCCAGAACATAAATTACCTTTAAGAGCAGATAATCAAACCTAAATCCGAAGAACTGTTTTTACCATAAAACTTCTCATTTTAAAAAAATATGAGAAAAGCCGATATTGTTGACTTTTGACCGTGAAAACAATTTTTAAAACAAGTCGGATCGATGGGGGGACTGATACAACTTATAACAATTATGCTTTGCAAATCAATAAACATTTGGGAGAAATTCAGACTTCTTTATATTATATATAACTTTAATACGTAAATATGTACGCAAATTATGTTTGCGAATATTATAATTGCTTCCAGCAGCAGACCTTATAAAATGAAAAACGGCCTATATTTTACTAATTTTTGTATAGTAATTTGGCATTGGGGTGTTACCTCCTACCAATGTATTTTACTTACAATTAGTAACATACAGGCGGCTCTCAAGTTCGTTCCGAGACGATCAATTTAATCCATATCACTACCATTTTGGTACAGAACACAACAAATTAGAAAAGCATTTCCACTCTACTATGACGCATACAACGTGAGTTAAACCCTGAAGTATTGTTTTGACTCAATCTTAAGCTCCTCCAAAACAAAGCCAACCGATTGCAGGTGAATTCCTGTGTCTTGAGAATTGTCTGCCGCCCGATCTATGTATTTCGGGTAAAAAATTTGCATATAAAGGGAGTCGTTGCGGCACTCGTGACCTCTGGCACGACTTCAATAAACGATCAAGAATGTGCGCCCTGATTCACCCGTTGAATAGCCACTAGAACACGGACCAGCTGTTATTATTGTCTCCAGAAAAACGTAGAAAACTTCCAGCTCATTGCACCACCCATGTGGAGCTCAATTATCCCCCAAAGACCAGCATGGCACTCCAAACAAAGGCAATACGCCACACATGCCACCTGCGTGAGTGAATTTCAATTAGATGCCCTGAATCGACCGTTTGCTCCTCAAATTGAAAAATTAATCGAAAAGTCGATTGAATGCATTTGGGCAATTGTTCACACCGCGACTGCCACAACTAGCGCTGGAAAACGTGCTTGAAAAGCAATAAAAGCGTGACTCAGTGCATCCGCACAGAACTAGCGCACGCCGAAAAGCTCTTGCTCCACAATCCACATCAGTGGGGCTGGGGCTGTTGCGGCCGCGGTGCATGCAACCGTAGAGTCGGCTGGTTGCGCAGACGACGACGGCATGTGCTTGTGCAGCCGAAGCCGAACAAGAAGGTAATCTCATTCTTTGGGAAATGTTGATTAGAAAATGGAAACAAAAAAATTGGTACACTCATGAACTTTCCATTATTCCTCGCGTGATTGCTCCAAGTTTCCCCGCGCGCTCAGCTGGCAGGTCATTGTGCGTCATGCCACGGTAGATTGTTGCATTCTTGCCGCTCTTCTAAGCGAACGCCCACATTTTTCGAATTACTTGCCATTAGGGATTACGTAGCAATCAGAAACAGCTGCTCAACTTTGAAGTAATTTTCAATGCCGCTGTTTTTCGCCCCTGGTGTAATTAGAAGGTGGTCCGGCTGCGTACCTCTCAAAACACTATCAATAGATGCTTCTCAAATCTGTAACCGCCCTCAAAAAAATTTGGATACCTTGAATCCTTCATCGATCTAATAGAGACCCCACTTTTTTGTTAAATGAGTTTTATAGATAAGAGGATAAAGAACAATATGGTATTTTTTTATATTATTATAATAGCACTTGGGGGAATGAAAAAACTATTTAAGGAATTCAATTGTTATTATATTTCATTTGTTGACAATTGAAAACAAGTTTTTTAATACAATTCAAAAGCAAACGTAACAAGTGTAAAATAAAAAAAGACTGACATCGATCTGATCAGTACAACTGCAGATAATGAATTTCAAGTACAAGGGTTTTGGAGAAAATCCATCAAATTACCGAAAATTCAAATGTGGGTATTTTTGGGGAAAAAATTGTTCCAGCAAAATCCTGTAATATGTTCTAAATATTTTTATGTATATTTGTTAAGCTGTAAAAAAAATGTCGAACGATTTTAAAATGTCAGGTACCTACGGTTTGTAAAAGAATGACCCAGGTGTAAATTGGTAAAAAGCACTTCTATATTTTTCTGGCAAAAATAAAAGGTGTTTCAGAACTTTAATCTGTATTTGTAGGTTGGTCGATCCGCGTTATTGTATCCGGAAAGAACTTGCACTTTAGCGTTTAGTTTATATTTCAGAGCTTTCTGTAAGATTTAAATGTTAAAATATAGCGGTACCTGTTATTTTTGCCAGAAATAAATATTAGGTGTTAAATTTCAATTCACACTTCATTGAAAAAGTAAAAGTAAAAGATTTTTTTTACCAATTTACACATCACAAAAAAAATTTAATGTTTGAAGGTTTTGCTCCGGAAATAATAAAACAAAAGAGTCCTAAATAACTGTTAATTTCTAACACAGATTGTAAGTGTCCAGATATACCTATTTATGTATTTGCCACTATTGTTGGAACTATTATAAATAAAAATAAGTTTAACCAAAATCACTGCTGTGGTTTCTGAAACAAATGCTAGTAAGGAATACCATATAAAAATTGAGAACGTAGTTAAATGTTATTTGGATGGATTTTTTTTGGGTCCTTGCAGAATGAGTAAAATTAATTGCCTGTAACAAGGTATGTATGTTTGTGTGTTGTATGAATCATTCCATGTCATGCACTTCCTGTCCCATGGTCTGCATAGAACGTGTCCGGCAGACTTTAACGTTCATCACAGCAGGTGAATTACATCTTCCCCTATAACGCTTATTTCGACGGGTTAAATTGCTTTCCAGTCGAGCGCCCACCCTTTCTTTGTTCCACATAATTGTGAATATTCTACCCTTCTAGCTACACAAACCACCTGTAATTCGGGCGAAAAGACGTTACAACAGAAGTTACCTTTAAAATTGAATCAACAACTGGAATGTCGGTTCCACTCAAATATGTGACTGAATCCATTTTAAAACTAGTTGGGACTGTTACCTCCCCATGGGTAATTCCTCGGAGACTACCTGATTTACTATTGTACTTGCAGGTGAAAGATGATAAATATTTTCTTGGAAGAAAGAGAACCTAATTTCGTTGTGACTTCCCCAACATAAAATAATAATGTCACAAAAATGATTCATGTTGTTTTTTGGCCAAATCGTAAAACATTGTAAATATCTCAGAGAAACCTGAGTTTTATGACGAGGGCATGCGACACGCTCGAAATGGTCTATAAAAAGTGAAAATTTCTTAAAGTCTAGCAGAAGCAGGGCAAGACATTTTATTGCGAAAATGAATAATTGCCACTTCACTGTTGAGCAATTATCGCCTAAAAGTGGTAAACAAATTTCTTGACTGCTTCTAGATTGGAAAAGAATAATACTATAACTCTCTCTCTTTATGTCAATATGATATACCATCTTCTAACCGCCAAGAATGCGATCTTGCAATCAGATTACCGCATTACCGAATTTTGGATGTGGAAAAAACACCAAACACCACTTCAAGAAATTCATACAGATCACGCACTACCGATTTATCTAATGGTTTTATTTTTTTGGCAAAGATGTGTTTTAGTCTAATGGGACTTTAGCTTTAGCATTACTACATATGTATGTACAAAAAAAAGTCTCAGATACTTCGGAAGGCTCTGTAGATTGCTTTTGTAAAGATTCTACGTGAACATTATTTGCAGAGTCATGTTATGCGCAAACATAAATGACCAATCGGAAAGTGGCCTTCAGAGTGAGCTTTAGCATCCTCTGCGCACACCCGAAGTACTTGAAGTTCCTGCAGAAATAAGAAAATTCCTAGCGATTAGACGAATAAATTGAGCGCCGGTGAAAATTCCTTGATTCAACCACAATTACATAAGAATCCCTTCGATGGAACGATGGCTGCTTGCATCAACAACATCGATTCTGCTGCTCCCAGAGTCGGTGGATAGTTTTATCCGTTTGACCCCTCTCAGTTGCCCAACCTCCGAACGTGCGGGACTACCAGCGAAAAGATACTCGAATTGGTATCAAGGAAACCAGTTTGGGTTACGAAACTGACCAAACAACAAATCCACAAGACGTGAGATGACCGTCGTCTTGCCCGCACAACTCCCTCCATGAAGCAAACATACACTCGGCCCAGCGCGCCGGTGCTGCTAGTGCATCTCGTCTTGCCACCTGGTCAGGTGAATTGAAATTCTTGTAATTGTGACGTCACCGCCCCATTCCGTGAATCTTTAATTTGTTCATCGCAGATTCATCTTAGCATGGAGGCGGACAGCTACAATGCTCGTCTCAAGAAAATTACAGTGCAAGAAAAACATAGAGGCCACACTATGGCCAGAGACCATGGACCCCTTCGTCTTCTTCTGACGACGACGATTTGAAAAGAAAAATCACTTCGTAGAAGTTTTGAGTGATTGTCACAAATCGACGTCAGGTATGCGGATTTTATCTAAAGCCACCTAGGCCGGAGTGTGGCGTGGCTTGCTCCGTTGAATCATCAAGGTGTGGTGCATTGAATCGGAGGTTGCCAGCGAGCATTCCAAGAGAGTCAGCCGAGCGCTATGGGTCCGATCCGACTGAAGACTATGGCAAGGCCCGCTCCGGCGACTATCAATCAGCTTTAATTTTGCCGCTCCGCTCAGGTTACTCATGCGACTTATCTCGAATTATTTCTGCTTATCCGAATCTGGTTTCATGTGCTGCTCTCATATTCCTAACAGTATCCATGAATATGGACGAGGTGCCATTGATTCGCGATGGGAATTTAAATTGGGTCACCTCCATAGAGCTACGGATTTTTTGTGTCGTTGGCATGTTACGGCGATTTCCTAGAGCCGTTTGCTATTTCTGAGGAAATAGCTGACATAACTTTATTGCCATTTATATCCTCACATCTTCCGAACTTTGAACTCCCTCGCAAATTTTGCAATCTTTGCTTATCAAATGTATCAGTCGTTGTAATCCCACGGAATGAAGAGAAACTTGGGCGTTACAACAGTGCCGAAAGGCATTTGAAAAATTAAACGCCTTGACTTGGTTGGCTTTAAACAATTTAGTTTCCGAATGATTGCAATTTCTGAGTACTTTACACAGTTAAATGGAACGCAGTTATTGTATGTAAAATTGTTCCCACAAAATCTTGCAAACCACTTTCATACAATTAAATCACGTACAGTCTGTTCACCCACGTATGAAATAATCAATTCTGTAACTTGAACGGCATTTTTTGTTGTCACTTGAAATCATCAAAGTCGAAGCAGAGAACATTTGAGTCAAGTGAAAACCAAACACCGTCCCATCCTCACGTTATAAAAAGAAGAAAGAGAACCTTGAACAGTGACATGAAAACATTAGTAGCAAACCCTTAATCTTGAGAATTTTCGGTCGCCATGTTGGTTCCGCCATTCTTTAATTTCCATTTGGATAGTAAATTCGAAATCAGCGATCCTGAAAACATAGTGGCACCGGATTTCGGGAGGTTCTAAATAATATGTGATAGATCTGACTGTCGCCGACTTAATTAGTAGCGAAAAACGGATTTTGCAAATATCTCGAAAACTGTGAACTTTTCAACAGAAACATTATTATCAGATTTTAGCTGAGACAATTTCCTATAAACTGTATAATACATTTTTTCCATACCGTTCACGAGATATGTATAACGTTTCAAAGAATCACGAGTGTTACACTAGTGACTACCGGGTGTTTAATTTAACTTGACACATTGATATACATTTCTGAAGAAATGCATTTCGTATTAAACAATTTGTATTGTGGGTGCATAACATCATTCCTTAATTCGAAAAATACTTTCGGCGAGCTCGAAATACATCACATGTAATGATATTCAGCAGTAGTGTTTATTTATTTTTAAATGCATACTATCTAAGGCCTTGAAGCTCTGTCTACTTTGGAATCAGTATGCACCGTGCATGCAGTAAAGAATACTCTAAACCGATCAAAGGACAACTTTACGACGTGAGGTTAATTGTATAATTCCTAGCAGTAGATAGTACTTGTAGAACATTTTAAAATTCTAGACACCATTTTACACACCGTAGCTAAATTAATTTTCAGTTTCTACAATTGCGTCACTCTCTCCATTTTCGAAAAAATTAAATGCAAATATGTCTCCGTGCAAGTCCACACCTGTTTTGATGATGTTCCTTCCGTAGCTGAATATTTACGGCGGAAGGTTGGGTGGTCTTCTTTTTATAAGGAAATGCTTGAGTGGTAGCCTCTAAGTGTGCTGCGGCTGCAGCCTACGAATAATTTTTTATATGCCCCTGAAAATATGGAGATTTAGGCACCCCAAATTTGAGAATATGCTAAATATCGAATTTTTCTCATTTTGTTGCATTGCCATGCGAAGGTGTATTATGAACGACTGAAGCTTTTTTGACATTTACGTGGAAACGCTTAAGTGAAGGTCAAAGTGGCAAATTCAATCGCAAAATAAAATAATCATCGAGGTAGACGCTGTCATAATGTGAACAGAAGCCCAGAAGTTGTGACTTATTTGAAAAAGTGGAATTTTTTTTTACAAAGAACTTATGGAATTGTTCTGGTGAAAATTAGTTGAATATGGAATCCATAGTGATATCAAAATTAGTGTTAAAACTAGGTGATTTTTACGATGGTTCCTATACTGCAAGCTCTTATTCGATACCCAAGGTGTGTATAGGGATGTGTAGTATCCCTTATTATATTTACTGTGCTTACTTCGTCAGATACTGTTGTGTTACCGATACTTTGGAAAGAAGTGAAGTGAATGCCATAAGCTAAAAGTCCAACGAAATATACATGGAGCTTATGGACTATGTGTCGTACATCATTGCAAAAAAACATTTTTTTTCCCTGTTATACTGTCGACCTTGCTCATTTTCTGCACTTGTACCTTGATATCTTTTGAACGACGGACATTACCCTGGGAGGTGATATGGCATGAATTTAACGAACAAAGTGTATAAAAGTGAAGCAAAAACGCTAACGTATCTCAAACTCTGGTTCAGCTACCATATATTATTATTTCAGAAATTTTGAACTTTTGAGGTTGAGTCAAAAGCTTTCTAAATGGTTTTTTTTATGCTCGAAATCCTGTATGGGTCAAGTTTAGTGATTAGAACCATTGGGCGCTCATAATATATATGTTTGCCTATAAATCCCAGTTTACATTTAACTGGTTACCAGCGCTAGATGAATTAACCACCAATGCGAAAACCAACTGGTACTTTCACATGCTTTCGTCTCTCTCGTCATAACACCAGTCAACCAGAGCTAGAAGCTAGCCCTGAAATTTACGCAGTGGCAGAAATTTGTTTCAGCTGGTTTATCACTAGCGGCTGCTTGTTTTTTTTTGTGGTCACCAGCTATCCTGATAATCAGCGCTGGTAATAACTATATAGTAAGTAAACTCGGTTGCTATGGTAACTATGCGAAAGACTGTCTGTAACGAATGTGAGGTTTTTATGTCATCGGATGTACCAACATACTCGGACAACTTTTGTTAACAGACAGAATGAAGGGATTTTTGAACATTCATGTTCCATCTTCCAACGGCACACACATTCACGTACATACATGCAAATACAAACCGCAGACTTTGTTTCACTTAAGTCATGAATATCAACACTCGTCCTTGCTTTACAAGGCTTACTGCTTCATTTATACATATGCATATATTAATTACACAAACCTGCATTGGAAACCTGTTTCTGATAAAAATGGTGAATCCGGTAGTTTTTTGGGTGGATTACGTATAGTTTTTGGTTTTTTTTTTGACTCTTCTCCTGCGTTAATCTTGCGTGTTAAATAAAAAGGCTTATATTTTAAATTAGCGTCCCATAAACTCCTTAAATGAGTTGTCAAAACTCTAATTGGGCTTTCGGAACATACGGAATAACGGTACTTATTGATAAAGGAACAAAATAACCGTATTACCGACAACTCTCTTTAAATTTGGCCATTTAGCAATTTATGTGGCTTGGAGTATTAGAAAATTACCTGTAACAAGCCAACCTGGTTTTTAAAATTGACTACTGCAAAATACCCTCTGAAAGTTAAATTCATGGAGAAAAAGTGCTCGTACGGAAACAGAAAGAATGCACAAGTGATCCCAATTTTTTCTTAGTGATTCGACTGTGATGAGCAGTTCAATAGTTATGTGCCAAAGGTACCCAGAGGCTTTTAATATCGTTTTTGTGCTCATTTCCTCCTCGGAATGCGTAATTGAAACATAAGCTTGTGCGGTACCCGTTTCGGACGGAGACTCAGCCCATTCAACTCATAACTTAATCAATATGACGAGTTTCTTTTGTCGACCGCTTCATTGTTCCATGGAAAGTAAAACTGCCGGCGTTACCTCATAGTTCATTGGCCTGCGGCACTAATTCGCATGGGAGGTAATTCGAGCGGCACATAGAGCTTGTCACTTGTCCAATGTCCATAAAAAGGAAATCTCTGAAAGCTCTGGTGGGACTTCCTAATACGACAATCAATACCGAAATCGGATTAAATCAAGCAGCCCTAAACATTTCAGCTCAGCACGGGCACCTGAGTGACAGTTCCGGCATTTAACATCTAATTATTTACCTACTATTAGCGGATCAAGGCTGGCAGGGTTTATGAAGCAAGGACATGTGTGTAAACTATTTTTTGATATTTCTGTTGGTAACACATATAGTAGATGCCGGCGGATTAATGAGGTATAGCTATCTGAGAGTATTACGTGTTTACTTTGCTGGGCGACTGCTGTGATCCGACAAATATCACTTGAATTTTTGAACGACATTAGCTTGTTTTCAAGCTTAAAAAACTGCGTGAGTTAGGGAAAGCAAAATTGACTACGAAAAAAGTCCGAACAGGCTGCATTTTTGTGGAGACCTTTGCTTCGATGACCTAAGAATATCCTGAAAAGTTTCCCTAAATTTGAGCGACGAGTTTTTATCTTTCGGGGGGTTAGTTCTAGTTTTTCACAAATATGTTTTAAAATGTTAATTTGTCGGGGAAATTAGTAATGAAAAAAAATTGTGGCCTATGAAATTGTGCGCAAACATTTTTCTGTAGAACCAATCGTTTTTTAGTAAAACGTCTGGTAAAGTTGCGTTCGATTAGCCCAAAAAAATTACACTTTTATTACGAAAACAATCCTACATTTAGATAATAATAAAAATAATAAGTTAAAAACCTTGAAGTCCCTTATATGTACATTGCTTCAATGTCACACAAAAATTATCTATAAGTTTCTTAAATCACAGCTGCTGCTTATTTTTTTTAATTTAAATTTCTATGGAAGTACCCCCGGAAAATCTTTATTTTTAGAAATTAAATATCGAACCTAAATGTGACCCTTTGACCAATAAATAAATAATGTTTCTCTTTTTTCTTTTACAGGTATGTAACGTTCTAGTATGATGATCGCTTCCAAGCGTAAGTAAATGCCAACCATTTATCCCTTCCTGAGCGGGGGCTTAACCCCAGGCTTTTGGTAAATATTTGACGATACTATCTCCCTGGAATTTATATACAGATTTGGAGAAAGAAAGAATTGCGTTATCACGGTGTTGTCACTCAGACGCAGTTCCCAAAAGCCACTCGTATTCAAATATTAGCGTTTCGCAACATAAAGGTGTTGCGAGAAATTTATACCTTTTAAATAAAGAGGCGTAAAAGGGGCGAGCTAATGCACTCCGCCAGATATGCTTCGTCTTATCTGTGTTCCATTTATAACGCAAAAACATCAGCGGCGACAACGTAATCGATTTCACGTGAACACTTAAATTGATTTTCACGTTGTAATTATTCCCTCATTTGACCAATTAGCATTCATTCGGCGATAACTGCTAATTGATGCCGATGTTAGTTCGGTTAGTTCTTTTCGCTGCCTGCGACGACGGGGTGAGGTAAGTTGCCTTCGGAGTAAAATAAAAACTCAAACTGCCGTCGATGTAGCGCGAATTTATGAAAAAGTTGTTTGGTCGATGATACCTTCCCATCGCATGCGTTGCAAATTTCTAGTTACATATGTTATGAAGGTAATCGTGGATTTCTCCTCAAGAAATTTGCTATCAGACTCTGCTCAGGTCGATGAAGATAAAATGCAGGAGGTAGCGAGCCCTTGATTAAAACTTGTAATTGTCCGTTTCCGTATAGATAGAGCCTCGTTTCATTGATGCACCCAAAGAAAGAAGGGAAGCATCTCCAAGAGTTGCTTTCTGGTAAGAAGCAGCAAAAGGAAAAATTCCCTTGTTTTCATCCAGAATTTTTTCCCTAAACAAGAAAACCTGTTTTCTAATTAACCGGGCATCCAGCCAGACCCATTCAGGCAGCCCCCTTGCGACTCACCTCCGAGCGTCCGATGAAATATGCAAGAAAATGCACCTGTTGGGCTGGGTACTCCACAAATCCGACTGGGTTACTATTCCTTTTACAGAATCCTACTGTCGTTTGGAATTGTATTTTTCCACCTTTTTTCCCTTGTGTGGTTTTCTTCGTTTTTATTCTTTTAAAGTCTGATAAGGCAGTGGGGTTGAAATAGTTTTTTTTTCTCATTTTTTTTGTGCTTTCGTTATGTTTCTGTAGTTCAGGTGCATCGCCTTGTCGTGAACTTGATCATCGGTCGTCATATTTCAGGGAAGAAACTGAGTGCCCGCCAAATGTCACAGTTTTGACTTTCGTAGGAATGGCGTGACTCAGTCTAGCATTCAGTTTCGAAGTTATCAGCTAACACAGTTTCAAATGATTAGCTACGTTGCGCGCATTACTTCCCACATTTCTCAGTTTACTTTCAACGTATTTATTATCTAGTTTAGATAAGTTATTTGTATTAAAATAAATTAAAATATTTTTGGTGGCAGATAAAAAACACTCGACAAAGATTTGAATAGATTAAGGGGTTACATAACGTACATACCTTTGGTAGAAAAGAAACGTTCGAAATATTTAGTACATTCTCTTAATAACATCCTTTAGGAACACGCGCATAAAATACTGTAAATTGGTGGAGGTGACTTATGCGTATTTCGTACATTCATACATACAGTTGTTGTTTTTATTACCAATTGCCAAATAGTGCTAAGTCTTGTTTGCTAATACATTTGTAAGTAGAAAACAAAAGGCAAATGTTCCTGCATGGAAAAACTATTGAACAATCGCTAGGCTGTGCATTCCAGACTTCTTAACTATTCCAGTGACGATCGCCGATATTTTACCTGTCTGAATGTCTTGCGCCTGCGCCGTCTTGATATATTCGCGTCTGGCATTCGAAAGAGGAGCTCGCTTTGCGCGGCGACGACGCATGGGAAACTCGATACCTTCTCCTCCGACACGCGTAGAGCACTTGAAGTTGATTGTTATGGACAGCGACAAACTCAATGGGCTTGAGTTCATTAGTTATGCATCTCGAGTGTCATCCCTTCAGCGCAATTCGTATCGGTATGAGGCTCGTCACCTTACGAGAGGGCCGAAGGCGGCGCCTTCGCCTCCTCCTCCTCCTCCTCTTCATGCCTTTGCCGAACGATCGGAGGTGGGAGCGTCGAGAGAAGGGCAAAGCGATTTCCTTTGTGAAATTACCCGCCATCGAGAAAAAAGTCGGGTAAATGCCTGAGTTATATAAATTGGAAGTGCGTTGACAGCTCTTCATGTCATTAGGCAGCAACGACCCGCTTGAAGATCCTTTCTAGGTACGCGATTGCAGCGAGAGCTGGCCTATTCAATGCTATTTAAATGGTTCTTGGAACTGTCTTTTCTGAAAACCAGAACTCTTCGGAGAACGCCTCGGCTGATAAAGACATCCATCCCTCATCGGCTGGTATTGAGGCTCAAACCCTCTCGAACGGAATTCTATAGATTGCGCCCAACCGGTTCTTCGTTTTATTACGCATTACATAAAATTTCTCCTATTCATTCGCGAGTCCATTAAGGCCGGCGGATTGATGAACATCCGCCGAGATATATATTCCTTCTGTCAAGATCCAGGTTTTGCCATGGCTGTCTTCTTTGAACAGCTCTCCGGGTTATTGTTCTACTTATTGTTAGTCGTTCGCCGACCGATATTAAGAGGATTTCGGGTATGCTGATGCCCTATGGAATGCTTTAATTGTTTAGTAAGCAAGTACGTACAGATGCGTACAATAAATAGGAATGCGTATGGCAACAACACTTGTTTTCTTATTACACAATTTATTCAATGCACAAATAACAGACTTAAAATAAAGGAAGAGGTTCTCAATTCGACTGTTTGTTAACAAAGTTTAACTGATGTTTGCGTCGCTGCTGTACAATTGGTCGGAAATAATCGCTTTAATACACTGCCTCAAAATATTTTTTATAGTGTGTAAACTAAATTATTTCTCGTGTTTTTACACACGAAATAATTCAGTCGATGATCTCTCTATGTAGGATACGAGTAGGTTCTCATCATGGGGCCAAACTTCCGAGTCTCAGGTTGATGTCAGCTTGTTGAAGGTGACACTTTGGAAAAAGTCCGAGGGTAATTGAGGGGAAAACAAGTACAATATCTGTAAAAAGCGAGACTATTAAGTGGTTATATAAACACTGGAAAGAGTCAGACCAGATGCTTATTTTCTTGTCAACGAGCATCGCCATTTTAGGCAGTGGCTTCAGGTAAGGCTGGGGCCAGTATAATTGGCAGGGTTGCGGTCTTCGCCCACCGAATGTGTAGTTAAGTGCAGTACTTTGACCTTAGGCAAACACACCTGAGAACAGCGATAATTAGTCACGACAAAAACTGGCCCCGCAGCCAAATTTACTTGTTTTTGAAAAGACTTAATCTGTGCCAGCGCAGCGCATATAAGTACGCCCACCGCTGTTATCTCATTGAAAGTTGGCTTTTGCGCAAACTTTCGGGCGAAGAACGAATCGAATTCCCTGACGAGGCACTATGGCAGGTTATTCTAAAAGCGCAAAAAATTCTATTTACCTGCACGACACCGTCAAGGCCGCGCGATGCTCGCAGCATCGGATCCCCGTTTCAATAAGAGTTAATGAGGCGATAAATCCCACCGTGATCGGCTCTAGAATCAGCGCGGCCAACCGACAATCGACCGAATCTAAAGCCCATTCAGCTACCAGCCAACATGTGTAAACAGAATCTGGCTTACCTGGCATGCCTGGCATAAAGCAGCATCAATGTCAACCGGTGCAATTACAAGCGGGACTCAATTGTGCGATTGCCCATTTTGTTATGATTAGACTGAGTCAGCCCCACTCGCCGCATAAATCAGGTGAAAACTGCGTCGGTCGAGGAATTTTAAGGCGAGCGGGCAAGTTTTTTTTTTTTTTTTTTAATGAGACTCGCAGTTCGCAGTGACGGTGTGTCTGCCTACAAACGCTCGCAGAAATAGACCTTCTTCGATGCACATAACGAGCGCTCGCAATGTCATTCAGAACGAATGAAAATCGTAAGGCGGCGCATCCGCGACCGACAGCTCTTTTGTTTTTTAATTGCCGCGAAACGCTTGCTTGCGTGCCACTCGAGGCATCTGTAGCATTTTTTGCAAGGCAGTCTAATGTAGCAAAGAAATAATGGCGAACCGGCGACAATTGAGCAGGAGTAGTCCACGATGTTTTGTTGAATTTATTCAGCAATACTTGATTTTGTCTGTTTTCTTTAGTTTGGCTTTAGTAGAGCTTGAAATACTCTCATTCTTTCATGATCATCAAAGGGAACGTGGGAGTAGAGGACGCCACCTCTTAGATGTCTCACTTATGCACTAGCGCACCCAGGCTTATTCATTCTTCGAATTGAACAAAACACAGACAGACAAAAATTTTAAAAACCTTGAAACGATTGATTCTACGGAAAAAAGGTTAAAAACAGTTTTTGAGCAGAATTTTCCTCGAAAAATTGACAATTTACGAGATATGTGGTAAAAACTAGAATTTAATCTCTTTTGACCCCCTTAAAAGCAAAAAACACATGGGTACTTTTTAAGATATGTTTAGACCTTAGAACATCGAAATAAAGGTCTCGAAAAAATTTAGCTGCATCAGTTCCCAATAATATTAACTATTTTGCTAATAAAAAATAATACCAAATGTTAAGGGTTTCTCCATATGTCCCTATAATTAGTTTTCGTATCAATAAATGTATTTTGCCAAAATACGGTTGTCCAAACTTCAAGAGTGAAGAAGTGCTAATATTTAGTCTTCCGTATCCTAAAAGAGAAAAAATAAACGGAAAATATTCGCGTCCAAATTTCTTTAAAACAAACTTTTTCGAATATACAGAATGCTCCTACAATTCGTTAAGTGCACACTAGCTGGGTAACGAAATTTGCTAAAGTTTAAAAAGCTTCCAAACAACTTGCATTCTACTGTTGTGTTGTGGGGCTCTGCTAAAAACCCAGAAAGCTTTGTATCTTGGCAGGTTGCCGTGAAACTTTAAGAGTAGCTTTTTTTTTCTAAACAACTTGTTGTCACAGGTGGAAAGATGTTGTTGCGGAAGCACTCGTGAGTTCACCTGTTTACTGAATTCACACCTCTCACTTTCTGGGGATCAGTCGATCAGAGCAGATTGCGGCTGTCAGCATTTAATTATAACGACTTAAGGCGACTCCATTTTCGCGACATAATCCGCACGACAAGTCCTTGATAGATGACACCGCGAGTATCAGTCGCGTTTGTAGATGTTGGACTTGCCGGACGAATGCTCAAGGTCTCTGAAGCGGAATTTGTTGTTCTCACCGGTTGAATGGGTCGAGGAACTTTGCAAAATAGAGGATGCTGCAAAATGCCTTCCCAAGAAAAATCGTAAATCAAAGGAAATTACGGTTTTAAGCGGGTTTTGTTCTCCTCCCTTATCGCCCATCTGCTGGCCGTCATAAATCAAATTTCCTCCTGGTAGCCGTCATCAATTTGAGCACGAAAACCAAATTAGGTAGTGTTTTTGGGCGGACAAAGAAGCCCAGAAGACAAAGCGCAACTGCCCAACTAATCACCGGAAGTGACATCAACTTGAGCACCAGAGGGACGTGGCGATGTGCGCATAAAAAACAGGGCCTGCATCAACCGTTCTGGTCAACCACGGGCCGTATTTAATTGTACGCACCTGAGCGGAGGGGGTAGGGGCATTTGCATACACCAGCCGCGCTCGTGGAACTGGGTGTTGGCCATCGATTATCACAGGTATTTGTCGCCGGGCCTGCAGTCATTATTGGCGCGCCGCACCGCTCCAAAAGAAGCAAAAAATTAAAATAAAAATCCAACGGACGACACTTGCTGCCCCGACTGCTTTACATAGAAATTGCTTGGTGCAGCGTAACCCTGAATGCGCCTGCCCGCCGTCTACTCGCGATTGTTTTTAAGCATAGCAACAATAACGGTCTGCGCCGATTAAATTCTCGGCCTTTTGCTACATAAGAACTCAATTACCGGAGAATTTCCACGAGGAATTCCTCAATGGCTGGCGAGCAGGGATATGAGGGGGCCCCGGAATACCCCGCGGGAGGCTTAAATTGCCTTTTAGACCACTGCGGCCTGCCTGGCGATAGGAATCGCGCCGCTGTAGAACAAATCTCGCGAGTAGCGCTCACTCTGATATCTTGTGAGCAGCGATAAGGGAGCGCGTTTGTATTCAAATTTCGTCCCCATAACTGACGACGCTGACGAACCAGTGGCTCTCAACCTATTCGCGGCGGGAGAATGAGCCGTCCATTGTTTTCTGTTCCCTGAACCATTGAAGTGCATTTCCCCCACTACTGCTTTTGTTTTATTTCCCCCCACTGCTGCTTTTATGATTTCAGCCGTTAACTAGTAATTGCAGGGAGATGAGGAATGGTGATTGTTGAAGCCAACGTGTGCAGAACGTCACAGTAGGGGAAGGGGATGACGGTCTGAAGATCGGACAGTTTTTTTTTACAAACAAAAGAAATAAGTCATCAGAGACAAGTAAAATTTGTTTTACAGCAAGTTTGATTTACAAAGGTTCACTCATTAAAAATAAAAGCAGCATTGGCCAAGGATAGGGACTATGGTGGGGGAACGCTTAGAACACCGTGTACTAACTATTGGATCTAACATGATTCAATTTTGTATTCTAAATAGTACAGTTTTTTTTTATTCATCACTTATTCGTAACAAAAACTGATTGGGTACTACAAATATTTTGGAAAGAATTATTTACAACGAAGCTGATTTTTAATTTTTTGTCTCAATAAATGGAAATCGACATTTCTTTAATTAGAAGTGAAGGCATTACGAGATATTGACGTCAAGGGTTCGTTCATTCCGTAATTTGTGCGAAAAGGCACATGGAGAATTGATTTTCCCCATCTGGTAGTCGTTATTATTAGTTAATAGCGCAAAAACTTGTTTGGCGTCATTGCGACGTACTTACAGTGATTGTAGATAATTTTGAGACTATACTTGCAAGCTCAATTTTTCAGGTACCTCTAAAATCCAAACCGTTTAAGATATCTTAACCAATTTTTGCATGGTAGTGTAATATATCAAAATCTGTTCTAACCACACCCTACATAACCTCAAAGTTATCCCTTTTACAACCCTTTTAATATTACTAAAATACCTTTTTTTGTGATTATTTTTTTTATAAATTTATTACCAAAAACTTATATTAAAAAAAAAAAATTTTTTAATTTGAGATAGCCGTATATGTGTTTCAGGTACTGGAAAAAATGGTGACAATAGCTGCAGCAGTTTCCTTTAGTTGGTACCTAAAATTGATATTTAAATAATTTAATTTCATATTTTGTTAATTTTTGAAAAATAAAAATAAATAAATATTAAAAATTCACTAAAGTTAAAACTAAGACCACCTAAGTAATCCTTGTTCCTTCCTTTTACTATGTGTCTAGTTTTAAACCATAATTGCAATTAGATGCTGAGATATGACAGTTAGAACGAAAGTCTGATTTTAGGCAATTTTACGTACATGTCCCCTTAAGTCGATAAAAGTTGGGTATCGCTCTTAAATGAAATATTGGCAAGGCAAAGCGCGCACGCATATTTCCTAAATAAACGAAAATCGACTGGCGAAACATTTTAAAATATCAAACAGCTGCTTAAGGACCATTAATTCCACCTGACAGACCTTTCGACGAACCGGTCGGTAATCTGGGCCCGCAGTCGGCAAAGAGAATATTCAAAAATTTCGAGAAAGTGATAGGCCACTCATCTCGACTTTTAAATATTTAAACATTTCACATTTCCCCGGGAATGAAATTGATGGCGGCAATTAATTTACGACACCGCACAAAAGTGGAAGTGATCGAATGCGTGGCGTTGACTGGCTGAGCGATCGCCGTTGTCCGAAAACGCCGCAGAGGAAGTAAAAATTTAAAACGCACCCGCTTCCGCATGCCACCGCCGTCGTCTTGCCATGCGACGCGGAAGAACCGGTTCGTATAGTTTCTACCTGCAGAACTGTCGTCGGCACCGATCTGGAAAGGTCTCTTACTTACACAAATTTTGCATATTACCGAAATAAGGTGAAGCGGACGTGGTCCTACAGAAGCCAAAAATATGTCAATAATCAGAGGTAACCCAAAGCCAAAGGTAATGAATGACTCGACTGCTATTGACTCTTGATTGATCCCAGCCGGACAAAGAGGACTGGTGCTGGTTCGAACGGTGGTGCTTCACCTGAAGAAACTCTGGGATTCTTCGCGTGTCTATTAGCAGTAGACCAGCGCATAGTCCAATTTCGGCCGACAATGTGCAATGGTATAGACCGACGATTTGATTAATGTTTGAAAAACCATTCGGGGGGGCCGTTACAATTTTTTCGCATCAACTATGTAGAAACGTGACCACAAGTGGTAGGTGTTTTCAAGGTGAAGGTTAGAGATCAGCGCTGTAAGACGCTCGCCGAGCGTAAAATGCTTCTCCGGATGATTTTCATTTGGGGCAATGATTGTCGATGGCTATCTTAACATATCTCCCTGCCTTTAGTTCGTCGATAAGAAGGTGATAAACAGCCAAGGTTTTGTTCTTTTGTTGGGCTGCTTGATTGTCCATTTTCTTCACGGGGTTTTCATATGAAGAAAGAATTGTAGCCTATTTTGAAGGCAAGAATGCCCGTAAGAGGTTTTTGGGGCAAACACATTGCGCATCAGTTCAGGTTCCTTCAAGTTGTGATCTTGCTTTGAAGTTACATAGGTACGAGTTTGTGCAAAGAAATAGAGCGCGAACGTAAGATCATTTGCTTACTTTTTAAGTTTTTTCAATTTACTACTTATATGGACTAATCGCCGTAGAAACCTTCACTCACTTTGTTTTTCTATCTCCTCCTTAACAATTTACCAATGCTTTTTTGATTTTCTTTTGTCCGCTAACATAATTCTAGTCATAACCCAACCGTGATATTTAATTATTTTGTTAATTTATTTTTTAACTCTTTTAATCTTGACAATAATACTAGCATTAACTATTCATATTTGTCGTCTTGTCTTCCTAATTATTCTCCCTGTGATATTAACATGCCTCGCATTGATATGTTTCTACTATTTAAATTTGTTGACCAGTTTGATGAATCTTTTGAAATGAAGTTCCTAGTACAATACGTACGTTCATGTTTTGAGATAGTCAATCGGTGGTAGGTATTTCAAGGAATGAAAAAATGTGCATCGAGGTGCTTTTTGGAAATCTTGATCTCTTCCGAGATAAATACGCAAGAATTGAATTTACGGAAAACACCGCCAGTATTATAAGCGTGATAAGTATGTAGTTTCCGCATTTTTCTAGATCTAACAATAATTCCACTGTAAAAGTCCACAAATTAACTAATTGTACGTAAATTGCTTCACTTTCTACACACTTTCTTCTCCCGTACTTCCGCCAGTGGGGCTCTTTCCTTGAATTTTAAGTGTCCCAAGGCAGCGCAGAGATAATTACTGTGTTTAACTAATCGGCCTTCTTCCCAGGCGAGGTGTTCATGACAAATGCCGGCAATTACGGCTCTTGGCGTGACAAATAGCAGCAAAGTTCTCTGTTTACAGTGTACATAAAATCAGTGAACCCGCAAGACCCGCCTAAAGATGAAGTGTCGCCGACCTGTGGAGCCTGCTTCGAGCACATGGAGACGGATGCCTCCCAAGTCCCCACAAAGTGGTTGCATGTCATTGCCGACCATTGTTGATTATTTCATCTCATACTTATTACACGCTCGAAAAAGTCCCATCGCGGCCTTCGTAGCAAGTTCAAATGGCCCCGAATAAGCCGAATTCCAAGCCAGAAGAAGAAAAGAATGCTTAAAATAATTATTTAAAGCTGTCTGAGGGGCAGCCAGCCGTAAAGGGTTTATTAAGTCGCATCTGGTCGGGTCTTACGCTCGCATAATGCGCTTAGTGCACGCTTAATCGCCTCATGAGAATGCGGTGTGGACTTAGCAGCCTTCTAATCGGGTAATGAGCCCGCAACTCGAGATATCAGCGGGAAACTTTGAAATTACGCACTGCGACACTTTCAGCTTTATTGGAACAATAACTTGTGACGCTTTCTTTATCTGATCCGGGTGAGCTGGCTTTGATATCTGAGCCCATTCTCCCAAGATTGGCTAGCGCGCTCTGGAATTTCACTGAAACGCGCTGCTGCGCTGTTGCTTAATGGCAACTGATATTGTAGAGCTATGTTCTCACGAAGTCGTTTAAATCCTGGGAATAATTTCACCCTAATTGATTAGCCATTTGTTTTTCTCTGCTGTTTTAAAGGTTACTCACACAGGCTAAGGTTGATTCGAAATTATCGTGAGTCTCATACTCTAATTGAGAAATAGTTTCAAGGAAACACTGATAGTAGAGCAGGTGGATAGCTTTGTTTTTCAAAATACACAGATAACGGCGGTCACAATCAGAGTATTAAGTATTTTTCATAAAAAAACGGAGAGACGCATTTCTCGAAGCCAATGAATCATTTTAATGTTAATGTAAATTTAAGGGCTCTTAAAGCAAACGTGACACTAAGAATTTAAATATTATCAGAGACCACTTTGGGAATGAATTAATTTCTTATTCATCCGACATTTATAACATTTACACTTTACATGTAACCATTTCAATTTTATCTAGAGGATATCTCAACAAGAACTTGTATTTTGAATCGTGCGCCATTTCCGTCTGTCAAACAATTAATCAGTCATATTTGATAGCACACATATACATTTGTACATACATATATGTATATATAAAAATAAAGGCGTTAATTAAAAATGTTGTGTATGTAGGTTATTTAAAGAAAAAAAATTATGACTTCCACTTATTGACTAACTGTGAAGCAGTGTCTATTTGCAGAAGCAGACATATTTCAGTCCATAAATATTTTGTAAAAGGAAAATATTTCCTAAAAGGAAAATTTTCAGTCAGTAGATATTTTGTAAAACTTAAATTTTGGCAACTTTTCAGGATATGCTTAGGACATCGAAGTAAAGGTCTTCACAAAAACCCAGCCTGTGCGGACTTTTTTTAAAAGTGATATCGACCTTTTTTTGATTAATTTTACTGTGCATCATGATTTTTTCGCACATTAATTCATAGAACTTTATTGCGGTAGCCAGAAATTTCTTATAAAATCAAGATTTAATAATACCACATTTATTCAGCCTATAAACACGCAAAAATTGTGAATCGTTAGTAAATATTGCAATATATCATTAATTGACAGCACCTCTATTGTCACTAAATGCGCAGCACCACAATTATTTCGCAATTTCTAAGGAATTATCTTAACTCACAGTCTGAATTGTGTTGCCTTATCTCTTGATGTTTTTGAGCTAATCAGGTAACATACGTGTTAACGAGCGGGAATTTAAATATCTTATAATGTTTCGCTTATAAGCTATTATATACGAACGAGTTCTAATTTTTTACACAGGTCTATTTCTATTCTTCATTTGGGAGAACAGTCAATAAAATGCTTTTGGGCAAAGGAATAATAGCTAGACTGAATTAATTAGACGTATAAAAGAAACAAACGCCTCAAATAATCACCGAGGCTTGGCAATTATGTGGTTGTAGACATGCATAAGTCTTAAGTACTTTAAAGTTACTATATCTTCTAATGTGAAATAAACAAATTTTGACGTTTTTCAGAAGTTCAAATTTCGCAGTGATAGCGACGAATAATTATATAATAGAACTTTTTTAAATAGTGTGTTTCGTTGTCAAAAGCCGTTAAAATTAGGATGTGCTTAATTGCACTATTTAACTCATTATACTTAACGCAGCCTCGATTGGGGCAAAGAGAATTAATATGTATAATAATAACACAAAAACAAAAACCTATATTATGCTCTCATGTATATGGCTTCCTGCCAGATCAACGTTCCAATAACGATACCATCGATGGTCCAAAGTAAAGTGAAGTACTATTTTTTATCGGCGGCATAAGTTCGAATAGGTTTAGAATAAATTCGTTTGTGGAGTGTGGAAATCGAAATCTTACAACTATAAACTTTACAAGCAACTTAAGAAATTCTAAAACCCATTTCTCCTTAGACAGATTTTGAACTTCGTGACTTCTCTTGGGACACCTTTTGAATTTCAACGAGCCCAGAATAGTTCCTTACATTCTATAGAAGAAATTTAAAAATGTTTATATTTATGTAGGCATCGAAAAAAAACCTGAAGGAACTTTATCCGTTGCTGTGCAAGCTAATAAGATTGAATGTAAAACTCTAGATAAATGAAATCTGCCGTTTGCCGACTAAGCTAATTAAAACCCTTTTGTTTAGCATAGCTCAAAGACAATATTACCAAAGTCTTTCGCGCCATTTCCTGTCTGTTCGCCACTAACAGGATGCCATCGCCAGGCAGATTAAACGAAATCCAGTCTCAGACTCCAAATCAGATTACTCCCGCTATCATCGGTTTAAGCTGGAGGTTTATGTTACACATCAAGTGGAATGTGCCAATCCCATATCGCTCGCAGCTTGCGGTGGATATTTCTAGCCAGTTGAGATAAGGGCCACGCCGGCCGGTATGCATTGCTCAGCAATGCACTAGCGCTCCACTCCAGGGTGGTTGCAGCACCGAACCGCATTCACATCACTTGCCAGCCAGATTGATGTGGGAGTCCCGGGTTATGTAAAGCAGTAAAACCGGGCCTGGTCGCATTGGCGTTGCCCATTAAGCTCCCGCCCCTCCGCTATTTGAATACAAACGCTCGATGAAAGGTGGAATTCTGAGGTGAGAAAATCCCCTGTGAAAAGTGAATCTCACCGCTGCTGAATGTCTAATTAATGGTACAGCTGCTTCCCAGCACTTCATCTGTGGCTTTTGCAAGAAAATATTGGAAAGCTGGAAATGGCCGCTTTGAGCATCGAGCAATGAAACACAAAGGTGTACACACGCTGGGAGTGGATATTGCAGCTCTGATTGCTTCTGAAGAAGATACGTGCCATTAGTTAACCCTCGAGTGGTTATGAAAGATACACGCGGGGAGCACTGCATTGTGGATGATTTCTCATTTGGCGCCGTCGTATCGTCACCTTTTGTTTTGCAAAGTTGGGAAACCAGCGAGTGCACAGATGAAATGCGACTTAGCACAGTATGCGGCTTTTCAGAAATCATGTAATGTGCAAGCTTTTTAGTCACGTCTTTCTTGGGTTTATGCAACTGTCGCTGAGCGAACTGTAACGGAGACGAATTTGTCGTAACGATTTTTTACCTGAATAATTTAAAGTGTGTGTATAAATATAAAGGGTGCTTTATAAATCAAGAACTCATCAAGGTGTTAACTTATTTTTCACTAAAGTTGGATTATACATAGTTGAGCAAAGTGTATTCAGCTAACACTGCTCAAATATATTTCAACTGAAGTAGCTACATATGGGCATATGGTAGGCCATTATCCTGCTTTTACTGATGTGAATAGTCATCCAGTTATAAAAAAAATAGTAGATGAAACTATTATTTTTTTCCATGTGGAAGATGGGCAATGTAAACAAAAGAGATATTAAATGCATGAATTTGGGAAGAAATGTGAGAAACTCGTGACTTAGGAAATTTCAGAATATTCTACCTCTATGTTATGTACCTGCAGTGGTAGAGGTAGATCGACATTAATTAATGAGAGATTGACGTGAGTTTGATGTCACTGCGTTGATTAGATCAAAAGATAAAAGTAAAACAATATCGTGCATATCGAATTTATAAATCACCCTGTAACTCGAAAACGGTTGAGGTTTACCCTCTCATATAGTGCACTTTGGTTTACCTAGGTGAGATCTATCACCCCACACATTTTAGCCCACGTTATACGAACCATCCTGTATATACAAGCATTGTTCGTTAATAGTACCCCTTCCGCTCCTCCGTCTCCCAGGTATAACTTATGTAGTATAGCAACATGCTCAGGTGGAAATCAAAATGTAAAGTTGTGCGACTTGACTCATTCAGTGATAAAATATTATCGGGGGTGAAGTGGTGTTAAAACAGTCGGCTAAAAATTAAAAAAACTACCAAGGCAAGTTTTCGGTTTTATTTTTTATTGTACGATCCAACTAGAGACAACTTCCATACATGCACCTAATATTTGTTACTACTATTTCTGCATGCAATTCTGGTATTAACGACATAACACGATTATCATAACATATGTTATACTAGAGAAGAGTAAAAAATCGCATTGGAGACAAATCATAGTTCCAAAAAAAGTTAAGTTAAAACATTGAAATCACCTTGAGAGCAATTAGCTGTTTTTGCTCACATGAAAGTCGCGCTGTAATGAATGTAAGTTGAAACTGGAGACGAGCTTACGTCGGAGCTAAACGCGTTGCGGCACGTGTTGTCGATTTACCCAAAATCACAAATATTTGTGCCCTAAAAACGCCTGAAAGGCCCAAAAATCAGTGAATTGATGTCGTTAAGATTTCTGAAATCACTCAACCCACTCAAGGTGCATTCGAGCTGGACCGATGCCCAAAAAGGCGGAACCGCGCCGGGCAGAATAGCTGCCCACTGGCGACTTCCCGATCGACGTTTTCACCTGTGGTGCGGTGAGGAGCGGCACCAGAAATCCGCCGAGATGAAATTGTCCGAATAAGTTTTCCCCGTTTTAATTAATTCGCTTCTCTCCTAGAAATATTCAATTGAAAGTCGAACTGGGGTTTGTCGGCTAATGAAGAAAACATTTTTTTGCCGTGAGTTAACGAGCGAAGGAAACTCCGAAGATCTCCGTTGGCGGCGCACCGCGAGAAATTCATGTGGGAACATGGGCAGCCAACCGTGATCGATCCATTACGCCACTGGGAAGGGGGAGGAAATCGGAAACGCGGCAGCGCTGCAGCTTCAGTTGCGAATTCTACCTGATTTTGCAGAAACGAAGGCTGCTCGCTGTGCGAGAGTGGCTTTGTTTACCTTCTCGATGTGTACGATATACCTGTTAAATCGTCACTCACCTATGGGTGGGTGCGTTGTAATGTAACTCGCAACATTTTCACTCAGGTGTTTTGCGCTCTCACAACGTTTGTCAAACTGTTTTCCAATTTTATCAATTGTTTGTTTTGATTTTTTTACACTAAAGTGCTATGATTCATCACAGTTCTGCGCTTTAAACAACTAAATGCTCTTATCTTATAAAGGCATGATGAGGAGGCAGTTTGTTGGCTATTTTTAGCAAATGCTCTTCACTTTGTAGAACAGCTGATCATGTTTGTGATTCTCATTACAACGGAACTCAATCATCTCTTCAGAGAATCGATGAATTAAAGTTTCTCTAACAACAATCATATACTCAAATATTTATAGTAGGTATCTATACACCCAAACGATTCCGGTTGCAATCAAAAGTACACTCAGGAAATTCTTAGAGTGATCTTCACGCACCGAACAGCTTTGCGAAAATGAATATTATATTATATAATACTATTATATTTGTTACTCATTTAAAAGTTTAAGTCATTAGTACTTTTTGTTTATACGGCCTAATAAAGATTGAGAGACCATTTTTTCTTATTACTTTTGTATTGTTCTTCCACTTTGTAACTAATTTAAATTCAACGATCTATTGCTCGCAGATGTTCAGGTGGATGAAAAAGGTCACAATTACAAAAGGCAATTACCTATTTAAAGTATAAAACGCGTCGTTCGCGATCCTCCGCCGAATATAGAAAAA
This sequence comes from Neoitamus cyanurus, assembly GCA_947538895.1. Lineage (NCBI taxonomy): Eukaryota > Metazoa > Arthropoda > Insecta > Diptera > Asilidae > Neoitamus > Neoitamus cyanurus. The sequence continues at coordinate 39,558,037 of OX384543.1, forward strand.
AAAGAAAGCACGCGAATTGTTTATCTCAGCCAGTGGCCCTCAAACCTCTGTTCACAAAATCATCAACATCGGCTCTCCTCTGACGGTGTGGTGCACAGTACACAGTACACACGGGCGCTGCTGCGCTGGTTTGGAGGAATTTTATTCTACTGAACGGCGAAGTGGTCTCGGCTCACCTCAGTTTACCTACAGACGTGGTTTAATTCGTGTCGGAGTGGCTTGTGTCTCCGGCCTTTTCGACAAGGTGCGGTGCATTTTCGAAACTTTTGGGAACTTCCGTCGCTGAAGGCAACCTTTGTCTCAACAAAGGTCCGGCCACATCGGCTACGTTGTGTTGCTTGTGTTGCTTTGCTAATTAAAACCGGGGTGTGAATTAAAGAAAACTCTGCTGAGTTTGTGGTTTATTTGATTAAGTGGCTCTTTAGCAATTGCCTCGAGTTGATTATTTTCTTTAGTGGAGAAAATGTTTTGTGATGGTAAATATTGGCGTAGTGAAATGCCCCAGAAATAAGCTGTTGTTTGGTGTCGCTGTGGAGAAGGAATGAAGGAATTACAACCGAGTGCTGTTCTACTGCGGAAGTTTGTCCCCAAAATGTCTCTGCAGATTAAGCCAACTCATTAACGCTAGCTTCTTATCTTCATTCTTCAAGTATTTCACTAGTTACTAATGGCTTGATGATTCACCCACGGTAAACAATATTCCAAAAATTTCATTCCACACCTCTATGAATGAAGGACAGTTTCGTGAAAGGCTGCCATGCACCATGCACCCGTAGGGGCTCATTCTTGCATCACTGCAGTTGTTGAGCGTTTTTACCTGCAGGCTGCACTTAACCCTCTTCAGATTGTAAGGATAGCTGTGGGAAAATTTAGCCCCAGACCGATATTTTCTTAAATTGTCCCGTCGTGTAATTATCCGTCTTGGCTAGGTAATTCCAGACGACCAGACATGTGTCGGAATGCACTCCAAATGGAATTTTTTCCACAGAGTAGTAGATGCATGACAGAGGAAGTGACCGAGAAGAGTGATTGTTTTGGCAATTTGGGTTTTTTTCCCTTTTTTCTTAAAAGTTATTTCCGGTTTTCTAAATAATTAAATATGGACTTTGTTCGTACAGCACTGAGAGTAATTTATGGTGCTTAGCGTTGTGAAATGAAATATAGTCGACTCTCGATAATTTGACAATCGTTAAGTTGAATCTCTCGATAATTTGAAATTTTTCCCCGGTCCCTTGAAAAATAGTCGATCAATTGAATAAAATCCATATTAATTGGCCCACTCGGTAATTTGAAGTTGAAAGAATAGTGTCTTGCCCGCCAACATTCAATAATTTGAACTGCAGGCTTCCCTACTCTCTATAATTTGAAGCGTTTTTCATGCACAGACTTCTCAGCTCTCACCACTATCGAAAATTCATTGGACAGAAAATTACGAACTTATGAAGACGAGCGTGACACAGTACTGTGATATTTTCAGAATTAGTGATTTCGAACCTTGGTTTACAATTTGGAAAGTCAAAACAGCGACCAAAAACTGTCAACTTTTAAAGTATTTCTATTATTATTATTATATTTTAAATAATTGCAATGATAATTCCTACGACGAGCAGAAAGAGGTACTTAGGGGTTTTCAGAGTTGGTTATTATACCGTCAATAGCAATTGCGCGGTAAGCATGGCACATCTCCAAAACAGCATTATTGAACTTAGTGCGCAAAATATCGATTATTGAACGACTTGTGTGGCACGTAGCGCCATCCTGCTGGAACCAAAGCTCACCTAAATTCAATCCCTCAATTTCTGGACAATAAAAATTGGTGTGAGCTTTCCGAGCTCAAATACGGCAATTTTGGTTGTTCACATAGCCGCTGAGATGAAAAGGTGCTTTTTTTTAGCAAAATCGATGTCAATTTCGAGCTGCTCTAAAGTTCAAACAGAGAAGCGATAACGATGCGTGTGGTCATTCAATTCCTTGATCAGTTAGACGTTAGTTACTTAAAAAAAAATAATCCGAGATCTTTATGCCGAATTCCTCTCAGGCAAGTTCCTGGTATTGTTCAGTTTCTATGGTGAGATGAGGTACTCGGGTTTTGGGCGCACACTTTCGGCAATATCAGCAATATTCTCACGCATAGGCTGAAAACGAGGCTAACTTGTGTTATCAATTAGTATGTCAATCTCACGAACATTCTTCACACACTTGCGTACAATAGGCGTGGTTAGTGTATAATTTCTTTTCAAAACTGTACTGTTTCGGAAAAGCAGCACTCACTTTGGAAACAAGTTTTCAATATTTTCGAACGTTGATCAAACCGCGGAGATATGTTACTGTGCTTCCAGTTTTTCAGTCCGAAAGAGCTGTCTGTGTCCAAATGACACGTAATTTAAAAAGAAATCAACAGAAATCATAAGAAATGTTGTAAAGGCGATTGTTCTATGTAGGAAACCATAAACGAAAGTTTGAGTAAGTCATTGACTGGTCGTTGGTAGATTTAATGTGCAAGCAAAACACCATATCATAAATACAATAGTTTATTAAAAAGTAATAATATAATAAAGTATGTGAATGTTATACTTCTTGAAGAATCAATTATAAAAAGATATACCATAGACAGGTAAAGTAGAGTGGATTCGGACCTACTGCAGAACCACACTGATTATATTTCTCATGTGATGTATAATGTATCGGCAATGTCCTTAGAGCTATAAGAGATATTTGTTTCAATCTTGTGCACATATTCCAAATACATTCTAATTCTAATTGTAACCATTGTACCAAGACCGCCCAACAACTGGAACGAATTCTTATAAACTAATCAAGAGTCGCATTTCTCTGTCTGGAAATTCGAGAGACGGCGATTCAATTGACCCTGATTAGCGCACGGCAAACAGGTACGGATTCGTACGCATTTTCAGCTCATTCCCCGACTTTTTTGCATTCTGCCGTTGGAAGAAGATATTGAATTACAACGCGAGTAGAGAAAAGCCAGTGTCCCTGAACGGAAGTACCGCATAAAGCTACTTAGTTACCGTCTTACCGTCGGGTGTCAGTCTCTTTTCCCATTAAACCCGGCAAGATCTGATTAGCATAAGAATCCCAAGTGTGTATCAAGTTGCATGCCCTCTTCTGGGGAAGGAAGCTGAAATGGCATCTCAACCTCACCTCCCGTATGGTGTTGAACAAAAACCTTCCAAGTATGCATTGCTATTTTTTGCAACTTCCGCTATTACTGCTCATTTGCAAGCTGCCATTGTTGCTCAGAGGGTGTAGTACAGTTCGTTCCACTGGTGTTTTTTTTAGTTGTTCTTGGAATGCGTATGGTATCGGGGTGATGATCACGGCCTTTGCTTCGAAACAGACCTATTGCACAATTGCTCCCTATTCCACTTAATTTACAGCCAACCCAGTCAAGATAATGGCCTTGGTCTAAAATTCTCGTTAAGTCGCGAAACTTTAGTTTCTTACTAGAATGACCCGAGTCGAGACCCGCTCATATCTGTGTGAGATCTGTGTCAGTCGCAGTAAGTTAAGTGCTCAAAACTTTCCACTTGGCAAATGAATTGACAGCGGCAGTACGCGCAATGGGCCGAAAGAAACCGCGAAATTCTCAACCTCGACAAAAACGTATTAAACCTCTTTGGCAAGTGCTGTGCACTTAAGACGCGCGCGCATGCTCAAAGTTCACCTGCTGACACACCTGTTCCCCTGCAGTACGCAGCGTTCTGTTTGGCCCGATAGGCTGAAATGGGAAACCCGCTATTGAACAGCCAGTAGCCAGCCGATCAACTAAATTGGTCCACGTTCGCTTAGAACTACCATGGCCAATTTCGAAGCACGGCTCAGATTTGTGCAATTCGTCTTGGTAGCAAATCTGCTTAGAGGTGTAAAATCTCATTACTTCCAGGAGATTGCGCTAGAGCGGCTAGAGTCAACCGGAGTTAGAGTGGAGAAGAGATTGTCTGCACGCATTTGCCGTGATTTCTAGTTTTCTTAGCCGGTGGCTGCTAAGTAACCGTTAAAAAGAATCAAGGTCATATGCTGTGCGGGTCCACCTCTTAAGGCATAACCAGGTGCGGCACCATTAAAGATGCTTCCATAATGGTGATGCAATGTGGAATACCGAAAACAGTTATTGTGCAGGCCGCGATTTTTGCCATATATCTGCGTAACGGATTGAATGGTCAATTGTGTGCTGGCTGACGTGAAATTATCACTGTCGCTTAATTGAGGCAAAAGCGACTATCGCTAAATGGTAATAATAAGCGAATTATAGAGTAGGCAAGAGACATGAGGTCTCAGCCAAATATAACGCGATTTATGTAATGTAGTTAGTTAACACTAGATTTACAGAAAATTGTCTGTATGTACAAGCGATACCGGGCAAAACTATAAGTTCACTCTCAAAATAATGAAAGATAAAGAATGAGCACGAGTTATTATCCAGTGATGCATATGATTTGAGACAACATTTTTTTATCTTTTTCGGAGTACAATCAAATTTATGATTATTATTTATGATTCAATTTTCGACTTTGAAACATCCTGCTTCAGGCTTCAGCACTGTAGCCCACACTCTTGACATTCTGTCAATCAACTTTTTTAAAGTATTGGCTGAAATTTCATTCCAACACACTTTCAAAAACATCCATACTTGCTTTTGATTAGTTGGTCGCTTTTTTCGCAAATTGCTGTCGAGCTCATCCCAAAGTAGCTCTATAGGATTGAGGTCTAGTGACTGAGGGGCCAAGACATTCAAGACATGTATTTGAACTTTTTTTGCTTTTTTTTGCTCGCGATATAGTGTTTTGGATTGGGTGGATCATATATGAGGTTATTTTCTTTTTTTAATGGCTCCAGAACATCATCAGGAATAATTATTTTACTATGCGTGAGTTCAGAAACGTGGGCAATCAAAGTTCTCGAGATATATGAAGAAATAAGAGGAAAAAATGGAATTTTATTATATTTAAGTTATACCCGCGTTTTGGAACTCACGCATAATGAAATTATCTTTCCTGGTGATGTTCTGGAGCAATTAAAAAAACTAGAAATCGAAATATGCATAACACCATACGTTCAGGTCAATTTTTTTAAAATAGGTTTATTCTTCTAAGAATTGCAATTGATGACGACCACTTTCCCATTACCTGGGAATTCCAGGAAAGAAGTTCACCAACTTAAACGTGTAGTAATAGGTTTCTAACATCGATATTTATCCAAGTCGAGTCTACACTGCTCCAAAGTAGAACAGACCAGGCCACATAGGATTAGAGCAGAACACAGAGCAAATATCTTGATTATTATTTTCGACAGTGTCTGGTGTTAAGACAAAAGCTATATGTATGCATCTATCGGCTAAAGTTAAAGTTAATATTGAGATCGCTCTTGGTAGGGTTGCACAAAGTGAAAACAGATCAAACAGAAATGTAAAGCCCGAAATACAACGACTGCATGCGTCAGTTCTTCATTTTTAGCAATTTGGGTTAAGCAACAGAAAAACACGACAGACCAGAAATATTTATCACCAGCACCGAAAACAGAGTTGCCGCTGTTTCGGACGAACGCCTCTTGCATTTCCAACCCAATCGCAGTATGAGTAAACGACCGGCTCGCGGGGCCAGACTCGAATTGGTCAGCGATGTTCTAATGACCTTTTTGCGAGTTTCCCACTTGAAAAAGAATAAATTACCTGCTTAATGTCAGGCACTACTTGAACGGTTATTGCACCACTTGAACGGTCCCTGATTGCTTCGTTCAGATTCGGTGTGATTACATGTGAATGCATTTTACTGTGAACCACGATCAGTTCGTTTCGGGTGGGCATAACAGTGGCAACTGTGATCTAGTCTCGCATTCTCACAAAGTGGCGATCACGGCGGCCCAAGATTTGAATGTGAATGATCGAATCAAAATTCAACCTTCCGACGATATATTGAAACTTGAAACCCAGTCACCCCCCAGCCCCGTCGGCTCCTCTCAGGCACTGCTATCAGCTAAAACGACTCTTGGCCACTTTGTTTGCCATGAATACATAGACCCGGCCGCCCGCGATCGGTGATTACTGGGACGTGACTTAACATCGCGATATTCAGATTTAAGTGCGCGGTATAGTGTCAATCATGTTGCGGCCATGTTAGAGCTCTTAAAAACGCAAAAGTTCAAGCAATATGACCTGAAGAACGCAACTCGCCACGTGAGGTATCAATAGCCCATGTATCGCGAGGAGAGGCGCGGAATTAATCAAACAACGCAGAAGCCTCCACAGTACTTCTTCATTGAAAACCATCAATTGTTGCGCAACGACCCTCGATACCGCCACAGTTGCGTCATACCACCTTTGATTGCACCTCTTCGGGAATATAAACAAATTCGTCTGTTCCACAGTTTACTGTCTAGTCGGCAGGAACGTACGGCACATACCTGATTAAAACATTCAGTTGCATTCGCGGAAACTTCACGGAAAATTTTATGCTCCCAACAGCTTTCCTAAAGATTTGCATTGTTGCCAGGGTGTTAAGGCCCCGCGAATTGCAGCAATTAGTCAGTGACTTCAGGTGTAGCGCTGCAGGAAACTATAATTAAAACCGTTTCTTAGCAACTCAGATAAGATGCACAAACTGAAAGTCGCTTTCGACAGTCGTTCAAATTTTATATCATTTTCATAGACTGCTGGAGGGCATAACACAAGAACAAATTATGCGGCGGGATATGCGATTATATTTCTTAAAGAAACATATTGCCGTTGGAAAAGTTCCACGCAACGCTTTGTATTACGTAAAAAGTGAACTCACTGTAAGATAAAATTGCATCCTGAGCGGATTGAAAACTAAAATTTAAAATAATTCAAGTTAGTAATTCATTGCTGAAGGAGGACTAATAAGTAAAGAAAAGAAAGGTTAAAAAACCTATATGAAAGGGGGGCGTTCAATAAGTTCTAGGTGCCGGGGTGACCTACCGATGTGCGTAATTTTAAAATGTGATTAATTTTGGCATTATCTGAGGGTGTGAATAAAAGAAATTATCCAATTATGATCATTAGTTCTCTCGTAATCTTCAGTAAAGGACGACTGTAATGACTGAATGCTTACACGGCTTGTGTTTTCTTTCCAAAGCACTTGGATTGTGGGCTATAACAAATCAACCATCCAACCTGGACCTGGCTCCCAATTACTCGTGTCTGGATTGTCAGTGTAACATCGATGTCCATACCATGTCTCCAAAACATAGTTGTAGACATAGTCGAATCGCCGCAATCCAAATACGGAGCGAATGCACGCATTAAAGGTTTTCCGCAATACATACATATATATCAAAAATTATTGCATCCAAACAAGACTAAATTAAATCGCAGTAGTTTATTAGTGGTGGGGTACGACATATATTTTTGGGGACAAAACATAAACACTTACTTGTCTTAGGCTTTCCGCTTTTGATTATACATTAATATGTTTTGTTTACCATGTGTTCAGTCAAAAGAATGCCTCTCTATACACTTGAAATTTATAAGATTGTATTGTTATATATATGATATGATATATTGTTTATTATTTAACAAACAAATTTCTGCTATTAGTCATTTTAATTAAGATTTAAAAATGTGCGTACATATTTGAAACTAAACTTGACGCCATTAAGGCGTGAAAAACAAGACAATCATTGAGGTCATTTTCAGCCGTTGCAGACGCATAACATAGAATGATCAACGCGTCGTAATTTCCACGGTGGGTCTTGTATTATCAAGCTCACCTATAATTTATCAGAGACAAAATAATTTCTGCTGATCCAACCTTCGAGACGACTGGCATATCGCGATGTTCTGGCGTTCGTATTAAAACAGAGTCACGAGAAGCAAATAACTCCACACCCTTTTCTCGCTTGCCTCAACTGGGATGGGGCTGGATGTAGTTATTTGCTTTGCACCACAATCAATTTTACAGATAAATCTCAGCGGATCGGGTAAATACCGCAGCAGTACCCCAAACGTTAAATTCAATTAATCTTGCTCTTATTCAGCAGACAAGCGGTGTCCCGCCATAAACCGCACACTGATGGTATAAGCTAAACAGAACCAACAGCGCTAACAAATAATGGCCGTATCTTCCCCCGGGCGACTATTCTGCAAACAGCAACAAACTCAACGATTTAATGGAAAATTATTCTTATTACTCTGGAAATTTGCGGGAAACGTACCTGACATGGACTGATGCTGCGGGATCTGTGGCAAGAGCCACAGTCCGAGTACGTGTTTTGATACCATAAATTCACGCTGTCCTGTTAGATCAAGATTAGAACCACTGACAGCTGTTATTACAATGCTTTGCGCAATGAGCTTGCGCTGAACCAGACCTGAGTACTATTATTGCTGGTTCCAGGTAATGACAGGTGAGCTACTATGTACATGCGCTGCAGACACGTGCTGCGGTCGTTCTCAGATATGGTTTCACATCTACATGTGGCTCTGATTTAATTAAAAGCACATTGAAAAAATGTTCTGCTTGCGACTTTGAATCAGCTGGTTTTCTGGAGATCTTCCAAATTGCACAGTATAGAAATTTTAAATCTAACATATCATCACAGCTGCATTCAGGCCAAGCATATCCGATCTGACATTGATTTAACCAGGATCACGTTCCTGAGTGATTATATCATGTCGTATCATGTGAATCTCTGTAAATAACCATTTTTACTTTCCCGTGAAAAACAATTGCAAAAAAACAAAATCTTACGAATATATAATATTTCTGTTCTGATGACTACAATTAATGGGAAGGAATGAACTTAATTTTGTGTCTTCGAAAAGCTTCATAAACTGATCAGCGGAACATTTTCAATTAACGATAGAGTGGGAAGGGATACAATCTACTTAGTAGTGGCACCGCGAGAAAGTTCATTTTTACTTGGACAATCTGAACTGTTCAGTGAACAAAAAGAAATTTCACCATAATTGTGGCTGCAGCAAAAAATAAGACTCAAACAAGAAAACGATCGCGGTCATCGCCCAGCTTCCCATCAGACAATTTCTTATGGTCTCATGCCATTTATTTGTCGGACAGTGCCAAATAGTAAGAGCTCCAGCCCTGAAGCATTCGAGAATCAGTCACCCGCGATCATTTTGGTTGTGCCTGCTAACTAGTCCAGGCTGGTCAAAACTTCAATTTTTTTTTCCATTGCATAAATCAAGAAAATCGTGCTAAGTAGCACTAGCACTGGTTTTGTATGAGATGATTGCCGTGATAGGGCAACAATGCTGAAAGCATCTTGGTGCGGTACGTATCCGGTGATTTAGCAGCAATTTTCGCTTTTGACTGCTTTCTGTATAAACATAGTCGTCGTACGTAACTAGTCACTTCGAATCGAACAAATTATGAAAATGCAATTACGGCGAACTAGCGCGGACCAAGTGCCTTCACCTCATCGGAGATTGGTAATCTTTTGTAAAACCTGTCCTCTCGCAACTGTCCAGCAGAGGCTATTGAGTTTTCTTTGCTGTTTTGCTATTTTGTTATTTGTTTTCACACAATTTCACAACGAGGGGCAAGCTTTCAATTTCAATTAGATTTCAGTTTTCTATTACAAGGATAATGTAAATGAAAAGTGCATAAGTCTAACAAACAAGTCTGTTATCCATTACATGTAATTATTTCACGAAGGTAGTTTCAAAAGTCCTGGTCATTATACAGAGATAGCGCCACAAATATCCAATTGCTATAATAACGCTGACCTTTAATTTTGCATAGGGATACTGACACAATTTCAAACATTTTCATCTTCAACATATTAATGAGGCTTTGGCACAAAAGATTCTCAGGTCGCAGTGCCCATCATATGAGCCACCCCCCAATCGTGTATTTTGTAGTGCTAAATCTATAACTGTTGTCAAACTAGATTCATCGAATACGTACCTCGGTTAATTTAAGTTTATGTGGTAGCTACTTATTTTGACCAAGGATATATGTATATGACCCAAAAAAGCAGTGAGGCAACATTTACATCACCTTTTCACATCAAGCCAAATCGTTTTGAATTGCAAGAAGGAATGTTAAAGCCAATAATTTGCAAGTTAGCTAGCCTTGGTGTTTATATGTTCAATTAATTATTTTTCACCGTTCGATTCAATCTTGAATTACTTCGAATATGCATCATCATGAATCTCATACTATTTTGCGACAATTGGCACAAAGTGGTAGTTTTAAGTCATTTACCCAGATGCAACAAAGAAACTGGAAATATTGTTCTTATTATGATTTCGCGTTCACTGCCTGACTAGACAATTGCTAAATAGGTCGACGGTTAACAGCACAGCCGATACCAAACAACACTTATTCCTCCAAAAGCGCCGACAGCTACATCTATTCCTCCTTACAGTTCGACAATGAGCTAAACGAGCGGCAAAAAGCCAAAAGATGGCTAAACTAGTGGAAAAGTGAAGGTCATAAGATCATACAAAAATTGTTCACTGAAACTCAACGACCAAAGTCTCGACGGGATGTTTGACGTACCCCCAAAGTGCCCAGCTCTGGCCGACAAGCTAACTGGGATTTTTGGGTGGCGGCACACGTATCGAGTATCACAAAAACACAAGGGAATCTCGCACACCTACCTCCAGAAGTCATATTCCCTAACACTACCGAGAAAGACTGAATCATATACCAAGGTAAATTTTTATAGCAGTTTTTGAATTACTTTCAAAGCATGTAAATTGCACGAATATCTAACAAGGCATTCCCAATTTAGCCGCAAACCATGTGTGACCCTAATAGCGCTATCGCGGTACAATCGGCGACCGGTATGGTGCCCAGATTGTATCTGGCATGCGGGCTGAAATACAATTTATTCCAGAGATTGATTGGAATATGATAATTGCCCATCTGAACGAATCCGCGGAGAATCACAATTGGCCTTCTGAGGCTGTCTGTCGACAGGGCAATTGGGAAGCAAATCACGATCGCCTTTGGTGCGACTCGCGATGCAAAGATGAAAATAAATGAGACTCTTTTACGCATAGCAGCATAGCCCCTTAATTAAAAAATTGCGACTGATTTAATTTTTTTATTTTCTTCAATTGCAGGAACCCGATTCATGGGTTGTGGTCCACCACCTTCAGACACAGTCAGGAATTCTAGACCCAGATGACTGCCTCAAGGATGTCGCAGACGACAGGGAGCAAATTCTTGCGAGCTTCGAGGATTCCGGTCCGGATCCTGGTGTGCAACAAGGTGGAGGCGATGGCGCTAGTGGGAGCTCCTCTGTAGGCACTGGAAGTCCAGATATATTCCGAGACCCAACAAATACAGATGCGTCCACCGGGAACAGTATTGGCACTGCGACACCTCATATTGAGGTGACCAGCACCACGTCGGGACCCCATTCGGGGCTTGGACTCCAAGTCCGTCGCAGTAGCGACCCTAATCTGATTCAAACTCTGAAGAGTCAATCAGAAACGACGAAAAGGTGGTCTGCGGCGGCTCCAGCTTGTAGAGGCGACTCACCCGACAGGATCTTGGACAAGGTTAACTATCTTTCTCCACAATGGGAGGAGGAGGATGATAGTCAGCAGACGTATCAGGCAGGAGGTAACTTCGCCCGTTCAGGACGACTATCAATGCAATTTCTGGGAGATGGCAATGGTTACAAATGGATGGAAGCTGCAGAGAAACTACAGCAGCATACCTACGCTACTAAATCCCTTCCTCGAGAAGCCAGTAAGCGCAAAGAACCTTTAGGGCAAGCATATGAATCAATCCGCGAAAAAGATGGCGAAATGTTACTCATTATCAACGAACTTGGGGGACCTTTGGGCCTCACTGCCATACCTGACCAGGAAAAGGGCGGATTGCTCGTACAAAATGTTGAGCCAGGAAGCCGGGCAGAAAGAGGTCGTCTGAGGAAAGGTGATCGAATTCTCGAGATCAATGGGATGAACTTAGTAGGTCTGGGAGAAGTCCAGGTGCAAGAGTACCTCAAACGAAGTATCTCAGCCAGTGAACTACGGGTTCGAGTTATCAGAGGAAATACCATCGCTGGGAAAAACAAGAAGGACACAAAAATCTCCGAAATGATTGAAGCTGAAGAAAAATCCTCTGGCACAAAAGTAGCTACCGTATCCCCGACAAGGAAGATGCCAGGTGCTCCAGCAGGGGCTTCCCTGCAGGTGGCGAATACAAGGAAGCTTGGGAGGAAAATTGAAATCATCCTTAAGAAAGGACCTCATGGGCTCGGATTTAGTGTGACCACCCGAGATAATCCTGCAGGAGGTCACTGTCCTATTTACATTAAAAACATTTTGCCGAAGGGGGCTGCCATAGAAGACGGACGTCTCAAACCCGGTGACAGGCTCCTCGAAGTCGACGGAACAGTTATGACTGGAAAATCCCAATCTGATGTCGTTTCTATCCTACGTGCTACTCAAGCTGGTGCAACTGTTAAAATTGTAGTATCACGTCAACAAGAACTAGCTGAGTTGGATGAAAGAGAAATTGTAAGTCTGCACTTCATTTATATAATTTTATTGAGTATATTAAGTAGAAATAAAATGTTGAAAATTTACATCGCAGTTCAATATTACGTGGGGAGACTACAGTTTAACAATTTGAAAAGAAAAACAATATGTGTACAGTGTCTCGCACTCTCCGGACAGCGAGTGCAGGTATAGCCTCTGTCATAAGTCTGACCCGAAATTCCTTTCCTATTATTCTGAAATAAGATGAGATGATCAGAGGGCCCACAGTTGAAATAATCTGATGAGTAGACGCGTTGAATAGCGATTCTTAGTTTCTCTAGAGGGGATTGAAATCCGGTATAAAAAGTATCCAACGTCTATCGGTTTCTATCGGTTTAGAGGGGTTAGAGGCCATGAAAAGCAAACAAACACACTTTCACATTTATAATAATTGTAAGGATGATAATTTTTTATTATGAAATTTAAAAAAAAAAGGTTGCGGGGTAATGTATAGAAAATATAATTTCCTGGGAAAAATACCTCATTAGAATGTTTTTCTCAGGTTGAATAGCAGAAAGTTCATTGATCCAAAATTTCAAACGCATCTATTTGCTTTAAATCGGCAGTTGGGGTGTCATATGATTTGATGCGGTGTTATTTTTCAGATACTGTAAAAACAAAAAATATGTACACAGCGAACTGTTACCACCTCTTTTTTTTGGTAATATTTCGATATTGCAAAATAATCGACAACGCCGATGAATCGATAAAAATATTACCTATCGGCCGATTAGTAAAACTGCAATAATTGGGTCAGTGCGAGCGAAGCAAAAGATATAAATCGAGGAAAGTGTTCAATCGGAATTGCGACAGTCAATTCCCAAGCATCGCAGATTGTGTGCAAGCGCTCCCAAGATTTGCTTGCAATTGAGAAAAGAACTTTTTACCGTGTAAAGTTAAACTCGTGGTGAGATGCATATTTTGTGGATTACGTTTTACCAACTAACTAACCAATCAACCTCGCAAAGTAAACCCCAATAGTACTTTATTTAAACCACCAAACCGTATGAATACTACGAAGCGAATAAAACTTTGAAAAAAACAAACAACGTATGCTTTTTAACACGAACTACAAACAAATCCAAACAAATTTGTCCGTGGGCGTTGTTTAGTTACATGAATTTATGAGTTTAGGGAAATCAATTCGAATACCAAATGGCATTTCAATCACTGAAGACTACAATTAGACCGATAAAAACCGCGCACTAAAAGCCAACTAAAAAAAAAAATTCGTAAGGCCTTTCAATCGAAGTAATTTATTTATTTCTTTATTAGAACTTTTCCGAGGAGCAAGAAGATTCTACAAACAAGCCACCAAAGCCGCCTGCACCTGTGCCACCACCCAACCCCCTAGAAAAGAGCCAGTCCACTAAGCTAATTGACCAGCAACTACCTCCAAATTTCAATGACCAACACTTCATAGACGCGGGAAGTGAATCTGCAGCATCAAGTGTACGTTCTCGCAAACTTTGACAAATTTAGACAACAATATTTAATTTTATTTCTCTTCTAATAAATAGGACAGCCTGCAGGCAGGTATCGCATGGCGACATCGCGAAGTTCTAACTCTTCACATTCCTGTTCACGACACCGAGAAAGCTGGTCTGGGCGTTAGCGTAAAAGGGAAGACAAGTTCTGGGAACTCATCCAATGGCAGCAGCAACTCAATGAAACATGACGGTGATTTAGGAATTTTTGTTAAAAGCGTCCTACATGGGGGCGCAGCTTCCAGAGATGGTCGGTTAAAAATGAACGATCAGCTGTTGAGTGTAAATGGAGTATCGCTACTCGGACAGAGCAACGCCGAGGCCATGGAAACTTTGCGGAGGGCAATGTTGCATACTCCAGGCAAGCATCCAGGTGTCATAAGTCTTGCAATTGCGAGAAAGATCACGAGATCGCACAGCTCTGGTGATATTTTAGAGCAGCAGGACTCGTCGAATACGAGTGAGAATTCAGGAACCACTGTTATTTATCTTGGTTCGGAAAAGAGGGAAGGAAAAGAAAATCTGAATCGGTGAGTTAATGCAATTACGACCTCTTATGTATGTATAAATATTCAAATTCATTTATTAGGGCAAAAATCGATTCATTTGTTCATTGACACTATTTAGGAGTGATTAGGAAAACACTAAGATATCTATAAATATTTTACAGATGGAGCAACCCTGTATTAGATCGTTTAACTGGAGGAGTTTGCTCATCGGGTTCATCAAACAAGCGACCGTCTCCCCTTTTGACACAAGGCCTTCGCAACGAAAGCTACTACATGGCAACGAACGACTCTTGGTCATCATCCCTGCATTCGCAACTACATCACACTAACGCCATCAATAACTCAGTTCTGATCGAGGATGATCCCGAACCACTATCACCGTAAGTATCACATTTTCCAACCTTTGAAAAAGGTACTTGAATGTACCCAAACGAATTCAATACACACAAGCTTCTAGGTTCTAGGGCCCTTTGGTATAGGTTTTTAGTGAAGCCTAACTATTTTTTTTCCCCCTAGCACCTTACCCAATCGGTCGCACGATGAAAGTTCCAGCAACCAAAAGAGCTCAATAATCTGCGATGCGACATATTCCTCCCAATTGAGTCTCGACACCAACACCTCTGCGGAGCACTTCAGTCGGGATGCAATTGGACGACGATCCATTTCCGAAAAACATCACGCAGCTCTCGATGCTCGAGAGACTGGCACATACCAAAGGAACAAGAAGTTGCGGGAGGAAAGGGAGAGGGAGAGAAGAAAACAGCTGACAAAATCTGCGATCTTAAGCGGATCTGTGGAGTCTTTAACGCGAATGTCGGGCTCAACACAACGAAATGGACCTCAAATCACTCCAAATGGAGACCTGAAGGCAGAAGCGCTAGACCAGATTGGTGATTTGGGACCCTCGTTGGGTATGAAAAAATCTTCAAGTCTAGAGTCGCTGCAAACTATGGTTCAGGAAATTCAAATGTCTGACGAACCCAGGGTGCCATCGGCATTGCGAGCCCCAAGAGGACGAGTACGGGAAGACAGTTTGCGAGCAGCAGTTGTTGGACCACCAGATAGTAACAGTAAGGAGAAGAAGTAATACAAAAGCAAAATGTCTATAATTTATGTCTCGTTCTAGAGCCTCGAAAGCATTGGTTATTGGAAGAAGGTGACTCCGAAGGAGGATTCCCAAGTCGAAATGGGCCATTCCAAAGCTCTTTGAACGATGGGAAGCACAAGAGTCGAGCGAAGAAGCCGAGTATTCTGAAAGGTATCGGTCATATGTTCCGGTTTGGTAAACACCGAAAGGACGGAGTTGCTCCAGCCGAAACAACGAGTGAATTTGGAACAGCAATTCAACAACAACAGCAACAGAACTTACAGTACTCCAGTTCATCTCAACATATCGTGGATCGACCAAAAGGTGGACCACCGACATATCAACCTCCACCACCGCCAAGTTCTTCAAACTCTGGCATCCATCAGACCGATATATTCAATCATCGCTACCAGCACTACGTCAACTACGACGAGCTGCAACAGCAGATCAGGTAAAATTCAATTTCCTACCGAATTAGATTGTCCAGAATCACAGCAGCTGGAAATGCCCAGCAAAATTTACCTGACTGTTAATTGCTCCTAAAAATTTCTGCAATTTCTCATCTGATTTTTTCCGTGCCGCTTTCCATTTAGTACCCACCAACCAAACGAAGAACTCTCCGAGTCCACCATTGAAAGTATGCGACTCCAAGTAATGCGGCAGCGCAATAAAGTCGAAGAGGAAAGGTAAATGCCGAGCTTCTTAGCAACTTTAGGTAGAAAATGATGGTAATGCAGTGCACGAGTAAATTTTAGTTGAGTAGTTGAATCGCTTATCTGAAGAACGAACTACGCGCTGGGTAAGGCATGGTGTGTCCGTTGCGTGTTTGCGATTAGCTCGCTGCAATAGAATGGCTTCACCTTGCCCAGGGTATGTAGATAGTTTTTCGAGTAGAAAGCATGCAGCCCGTAGCACATATATTATGTATTCGGCCTCCAAATGCTAAAGCAGTCGAGAGAAAACGCGATATCACGTGTTTTTGTGCTGTCAGCCTGATTCTGCCGGCCTTCAAATAGTAGTCAGTCCGGGGCAGGAGAAATTTATGAATATTTTCTTTCCCAGGAAGAAGTGCACGGAGTTTAGCACACGCAATTCTCGCTTTAGTACTTACCCCGAGCTAAATCATTCCGTTGATCTCTTTTCGCCTGATATGTAAATTAATAGAAAACACGAGCAGTCAGATATTATTAGGTACAATTCAGAGAATGATGTTTCTATCAAACTGCAGTAAAGCTGGCAGTGACATGTTTTGTTCATATTTATGTTTCACACCCTAAGTGCTAACTTAGAAAAGTACTAGAAAAATAACAATAATTTTATGCGAATTGCAGTAATGGTAGGAAAATAAAGAAGAAAGGTATCTTCTGTGACCGGACAATTGTGGTCCTTTCAGCCTCTGCAACTAAGGCTACTGCTTTATTTTTTCCATGTGGCTAAAATCAGTCGGAGCCTAGTCACTAGTCAGCCTTTAAAGCTGAAGAGGTGTTATACCACTCTTTGACAAAATGAATTTTAGAGTTTGGTTTAAAATAGATTAGAGCTTCAAAAATAACGTACCAGTAGGGTCCAATACTCAAAAACGACCTTTGGGTAACTTATTGAGGAGCATAGCGAAGAGACGCAAGTCTCTAAAGGTGTTTTTCTCAAAATAACATTTTCTAAATTAGCTTGCAGCATAACTCAAACAGTTTTATCTGATTCACTTAAATTGTTTACTGAATCTTCGATTAATTTCCCACAGCAATACGTAGAAGTTTTTTGTTACATATGCCATTATAAATTAATCTGTAAATATACTTTAAGACATAAACTAAAACCCTGGGATGGAATTATGTAAGGTGATGGATGATAATTAAAAGTGCTCACCAAGAATATTGGCATCGTCTAATCACTTATAAAACTGCAAATATTCACGTCGTAACCAACTTCGTGGTATTTAACTTATATGGCTATGAATGAGTGATGCAAAATGTGTTTCGAATGACTTAGTTATGAAAATTTTTCCATCGTGAAATCTAACCAACTTTCCTGATATTTTAGAACCAACTGTTATAAGATAATTCAAATATATTTAACGTTAATCAAAACAAAAGGTTTCTCAGTTCTGTTTTAATTTAGTAAAAATAAATAATAAAGTAGCACATGCATATCCTCGCCATTTAAATCATAGTTCAAAGTATTAAGTGTTCTGAGTTTGGTTCCGCATTGCGTAACGTCTGGATACCTATATCGATTGGCAGCTTCTGCAACCGCTGCTCCTGTCTCTTCAAAAAAGTAAAGGCCCAAACTCCTACACGTTAGCTTTGTTGGCGGCTGTCATAGAGCTGTATAGATGAGTGACGAGGATCCATGATCGGAACTAAAATTGAAAGGCCCAAGTTAAAACAAAAATATTATTTTATAGCCTCTCTTCCCTCCTCCCCTCTAGCTACTGTCGGTGGTAAAGAAAAATCTAGAAGGTTATTTTGCTGCACTCTGTATAATCCCAATTTAGCTAAATATCTTGTTTTATCCATTCTGGACCCTTGAAAGATGATAAATTGGTTTTTGGGGTATAGTGTGTGTTTGAAGAATGATCCAGAATGATCTACATCTCGCAAAAATTATCCTTGTAATGTTTTGTATTACAGCTAACATTGTACAAGTAGAATGCATATCTCCTTCTGCAATTTATTAAAGTGCAAAACGAGATTTTGTTATTAAAAGAAAATTTACTCCTTGCTTCCTTTCGGATTCGAACGATGTTTAACCATAACCTGCATTTGTCCATTTCAGCCGAAGGCACCAACATTATCATTCACAACGAAGCACCCGAACTCAGGATGTCAGTCCTCATCACGCCCAGTCACAAGTGGGTCGGCCAATTTCCAGCTACTACGAGTACGAGACAGTTCAACACAGCGTAGCCGGAGGCAATAATGGTCGCAAACTCCTTGGACCACCAGCAGCATCTCCGCCACGGCAATGGAAAGCAGCAACACTGAACGGTTTTGGACCTGGTGGCGGCAGCGGTAGAAGTCGCGGTCCGTTTGTCACGCAAGTAACCATTAGGGAGCAAAATCAAGTGCTATCTAGTGGCCAGCAGCAGCATACCTATCACCAACCCCCAGGGCAGCAGCCTCACGCGTCCAAAGTATGACTATAGGAATGGCCACGGCATGACTCCCTGCTGCTGACCTACGTCACTCGAACTTGAGACTGGGAAAGGAAATTCAGAATTTTCTTACTTTTCGATTAAGTCCACATTCTCCGAGGGGTGGGACCCTCGCTCTTCTACACAAATTCGTACTTGCGGGTACTTACATCTACAACGTCTTACTTTGGCCCCATTCGCCTCTTGCTCCGGCAAGCATGCATTCCATCATCCTTCATTCCACAGAGCCTCTGTTTTACGTCACTGCTACTGTTGCAAAAAGACAGTGTATTAGAACGATTGTAGTTATTGTAACAAAACTGTGATTCCCTAGGGTTAAAAACGATCGTTTTAAATCGTTTTTTGTTACCACAATTTTAGTTTATCGTGATTGGTTGCGAGTCGACTCCCACTCGGCACAGCTCGGACCGCTGAACTCGATAGTATTGTTGTAAAGTTTTAGTTAAGCTTAAGATGAGTACTTACATTGCAATTTTGTTACTTTTAGCGTTTCTGCATTTTCTACTTATTGTGTACACTACTTAATTTTAAGATTTTTGTGCTTTTGCGGCTTTGATCGTTTTCCGGTTGAGCGTGTTTTATTTTAATTTAGCATTCCCTAGCGGTTTCGATGATTTCATTTTGTACATATTTTACGTTTATCAATTCGAACATCATTATCATGTAGGTTACGCAGTGCGCTGCTACGTTTAAGAACATTTATACAATTACGCAGAATGTATTATTTCTGTATGTAAAATAAACTACTTATTACATGTACTTAAAGAAACGTGCGTTTGTCTTGTCCGTGATCCTTCTCAGGTAACAAAGTTCCTACCTATTGGGTCGTTATACAGGGTGTATTAGCTAACGCATGCCAAAATAAAAAGGATAATATATCTCACGTAAACAAACAAGAAATCGTATGGCAGGTGGAGGGCGAAATGTCTACCGTTTTTGGGTTACTATTTTATTTTTATCTTTTGATCTATTTAACGCAGCGAGATAAAACTCACACCAAACAACTAATAATGTGCTTTCCAAAAATACCACCAATGTTTATATCTTCTACCATTCACTTGCGAAAATTGCAACGAAAATGCAAACAATCAAAAGTTCTGGAGGTTTGCCGTTTGTGTTCCAAGGATTCATGTTACTAATAGTAGTCGTTATTAATCAAAAACCACCTTTTCTAGGCCATTTATGAGCGACTAATATTGAACGAACTGCAGAACCCCGATGGATCAGGGGCAAAATTACCCTGTATGGCGAGGTGTGGGATAGAGGTTCGAAATCATCTCATGGGCACATTTTACTTTTTAACTTTTTTAGATTTTATTTTTATTTATTTTGCTTATTTCTGGGGCTATTTATTATTATATACTATTTATTATTTATCACACTATTATAATATAAAAATTTTATTCCTTACTTTTACACCCCTTCCCTATCGCATTTTGCCTTGCCTCACATGTTTTTTGTTTCCTAAAATTATTTTCACACCCGTACCCCTACCCCTGTTTGCAGAAAAAAAATAAACTTTAAACTCCTACCTCTTTTCCGCTTTATTCCATTTGACTAAACTATTATAATTAAATGCGAAATATTTACATAATTATGCTATACTCTCCAGGCCCTTTTTTCACCTTCAAAGTGTTGTCGCCCCTTAATTAATTTTAGTAGGAAGACGCCGAGAATAGTATTGTTTGGTGGAAGTTTTTGCAGTTAAAGCATTCCTTATTATACGCACG
Organism: Neoitamus cyanurus; assembly: GCA_947538895.1. NCBI lineage: Eukaryota > Metazoa > Arthropoda > Insecta > Diptera > Asilidae > Neoitamus > Neoitamus cyanurus. Next base: position 39,578,503 of record OX384543.1, read on the forward strand.
GCACTGTTCATAGCTTTGTGGAAAAAATTATATTAAACAGGTTTAAAATGCATAACAATTTATTTCAAAACTGGTTTCGTCCCCTATTTTGCAATGAAAGACGAAAAATTCAAACTGATGCGATTTGTCTAATGTGCTCGAATTAATTAAAATTTAAGACGAGATATTCCAAATGTTTCGACTTATTCCAAAGCAAATAAAATTAATCCAATGGGAAAGAATAACTCGCACTTTCGAGTTATTCCTACACCCCTAATTAAAATCTGTCTGCATCAGTTCGCAGTAGTTTGGTTTGATATTCAATTTTTAATAAGCACGTCATTAGGCAATCCGCAAAGCTGTGCAATATTACTTTTGTGCTAATGAGGAAGAACAAGTTTCTTTGGTGAAGTTGCGACCACGTAAGTGTGTGTTCGGAGAAGGGGACGTAGAATGAGAATTAGGTGCCTCACTCAACTCGTGTTAGATAAGTGTTTGACCTACAAAGCTTCGTAGGAGAAAAGCTTTAATGCGAAATCGCGAGTGCTTGCATGCTGGCATAGTAAAATTTGCCAGTTTGTGATTACACTGTGGTTACTACTGATAGCAGTTTTTCGTTTCGTTTTTTCAGTTTGGATTAATTCTCTACTTGCGGTTTGATTTTGGAAATGTAATATTCAGAACGAGGGCTCACTACACCAACAATAGTGTTCTTACCTCTGTGCTTACGTGAAAACATTCTGGCTCAAGTTTTTTATTACATTCCGCAAAGAGATAAACTAAAACCACTTTTTATCCGAAATTTTTTAATATAAATACATAGCCCCGTACTGGACGGGATTCACATTTAGTGTGGAAGTGAAGATGCGTAAGTTATTTTTGTGCCAACGGATCTTTTTGGGGGACAGTGACTCCTTCATTAACGGTGGCATAGTCGTCAAGGACGGCCAAATAATAGCCGTGCTGAATTCACCCGATGAAGTTGAGCTGTACAAGACTAAGAATCATGTCGGAGAGGTAAGAATTCACGTATTGTTTACTTGGAACAATGTCTGTTTTCAGCTGTGAACATATTTTTTCTGGCTTGCTAACTTCGGCTTACAGCTAAAAGTATCTTTGAAAACGCACACCTTTTGTTTTCTGAAGTTTTTCTTCTTGCAGTTTTTTCTTGAATTTTAAGAGACGTTCATTATTATTTACTTATAGACTCGTATGTAAACAATATATGTATTATAAATACCGTGTGGTGTGCGTTGGCGTCGCAGCCGATAACGAACTGCCGGTTTGTAAGTCGGCAGTACTCGACAAGTCCTTGGGCCTGGGTCGGTGGAACATCGGTGTCATCTTCCGGAAAATAGAAAGATGCACGAACTCCTGCATGTCACCTGGAGTGGGGATCTCCACCAGCGTCGAAACTAGCTCTGAAGAAATAAAATTTGAAATAGGAAGGTGATTAACACGTTTGTCTATTAGAAGCGTCGCGCGCTGCACCTCTATTCCTGCGTCGACACTCAGTCGATTACTCTAAGATAAAAATTATTTATTTTTGAATTTGGTAATTTTGATGGCAAATTCGAAATCAGCGACCCCGAAAACCCCTAGTGCAGATTTTAAGGGCAATCCCTTGAATTTTAACACTTGCGACAGTCATTTGGGGTCCACCCTCCTGAATTTTGGTAGATTTGAATTCTGTACCCCACAGACGTCTTTATATTTTATTTAATGAAAATTGATTAAAATTAAGGATCGTAGGTCTCCATATTGGATCCGCCATTTTTAATTTAGAAATTTTTATGGCAATTTTGAAATTAGCAACCCCGAAAATCTCCTAGAGTTGATTTTCAGGGCAATCCTTTGAAGTTTAACTTTTTCGGGCGCCATATTGGATCCGCCTTTTGAATTGGGAAATGTTGATGGCAGATTGGAAATCAGCAACCCCGAAAGCCTCCTAATGTGGATTATCAAGGTTATCCCTTGAAGTTTGACCGGAGAACGGGACGAGCTTCACTTTTCGTCTGATACAGGTCAATTTGCCTTGATGTAATTTTCTGCCCTACCGTGCCTAAAGAAGTTTCACTTCAATAAAAAATAAATATGATTTGCATGATTTTTTCAGGAACTTTCTTTTGGTGAAAAAATTCTTATGCCTGGACTGATCGATTCCCATGTGCATATTAACGAGCCAGGTCGAACCGAATGGGAAGGCTTTGAAACAGCCACGAAAGCTGCCGCTGCTGGAGGCTTCACTACCATTGTGGATATGCCTTTGTATGATACCAAGGTAAGCTTAAATCTGTTAAAATTAACCATACTATTCTCTGCAGAAACTCAAATCCTCCCACAACGACTGTAGAAAACCTTAATACTAAAATCCAAGCAGCCGATGGTAAGACGTATGTTGACGTGGTTCCGTGGGGAGGAGTGCTCCCCACGAACATTGGACACCTTCTAGGGTTAGTCGACATTGGTGTCAAAGGTTTCAAGTGCTTCCTTTGTCCAAGCGGAATTGACGAATTCCCGTATGTTACCAGGGAATATGTTGAGAGCGCTTTGGAAATATTGGAGCATACGGGCTGTGTCCTGGCAGTAAAAATATAAAAATTTATGTAAACTTCTGGTGATTAAGACTTTAGTTTGCAGTTCCACGCTGAATTGGACCCAGAGCCTCCTCTAGATGTTGATACGTGTAAGTCTCTCTTTGCATAGGCTTTGTAAATTTTTTATATACGTTATACGTTCATATAGCTCATCCTGAAAAATTTCAAACGTACCTGAATACCAGACCCATCTCGATGGAACTTGACGCAGTTTCCCTGATAACTGAATTGGCCCTCAAATACAAAGAGTGACTAACGATCGCAACTGACGGAATTCTGTTTAAATTACATGTTTCTTTCCTTCAGTGCGAGACTGCATATTGTCCACCTGAGTGCCGCCGAGTCCATACCATTGATTGAGGAGTGTCGGGCCAAAGGCGGCAAACTCACTTTTGAAACTTGTCATCATTACTTGCAACTGAACGCGGAGGACGTTCCCGACCGTCATACTGAATACAAATGCGCTCCACCCGTAAGAACAAAGCAGAACCAAACGAAGCTGTGGCTAGCGGTGCAGGAAGGCTTGATCGATCTCCTCGCTTCGGATCATTCACCTTGCATCCCTGAACTAAAGCTATTTGGAGAAGGAGAAGGCAAAGGAGACTTTTTAAAGGCTTGGGGCGGTATTTCATCGAACCAATTTGGTGAGAAATATGACGACCTTTCCATTTCCTGATTTAATACAATTGAATGTTTTTTGAAGGCTTGTCACTATTTTGGACGAAATGCCAAGAATACAGTCTTGGCTTGAAGGATCTCTACAGGTTGATGTGTCTCAATCCAGCGAAGCATATAGGAGTTGAGAGTATAAAAGGAAAGATTGCTGAAGGATACGATGCTGACTTCTGCATTTGGGACCCTGATGAAGAGTTTATTGTGACTCCACAGATCATTCAGTTCAAGAACAAGGTGGGAATTAAGGAAGAAATATTTATTTATGAAGTTGACCGGTTTCTTTCCAGGTAACGCCCTACATGAATACAAAACTACGGGGGGTGGTTTACGCAACCTTTCTGCGAGGACAAGAAATTTTCTCGAAGACGAGAGGCATTCAGGATCAATTGGGAAGGATTTTGTTAAAATGATAAAAGACGTTGAAATAAATATGAACTCTTGTGCCTGAGATGTGTTCCAGTAATAATAATAATGAAATGACAAATTTAACCAACTTGCGTTCTTCTTTGGAAATACCAATAAAATAATTAAGAACCTTTTTTAGGTTTCTGTTGTCACTAGAAACGCCCCTAAACTAACTAAACGAATTTAAACGAAAAGTCTAAAAATTTATCATTTTTCCGTTACAAAGTCGTGTTGAAGGAGAAAAGTAAAGAAGTTATACGTTAAAATTACATTCACCTACACCGCGCCAACCGTCCCCATCAACTCTCAGCACTCTTCCAAACCGGACCTAAAATATATTAAAAAATGCATGAAAACCCATTTTACCCCCATCCGAGTCGAATTTTGAAAAATCCCTACGTAGTGGGTGCTTTGTCATACGCACAAGACACCCCTAAAATTTCATATTTCTAGATCCAGGGATTACTGCCGCATAACGTTTACTTACAAAAAATTACTGAAATTGAATGAAATTTGTCTCATAACAATCGAGCCACACATTTACAGTGTAACCGTTCATTTCTCTCATTTGACTCAGCGCGAAGACGACATGTACCTAGCTTCTGAGCATCGCGGGAAAGTATAAACCGATGATAAATTTATCCTTTTATATTTCCGGGGTCGCTGAATTCGAATCTACAATCGAAATAGAAATTTAAGATGGCAGATCCAACATGGCGACTGCAAATTATCAATTGAAAGGATTGCTATGAGAACGGGACCTTTTATGTTTTCGGGGTTGCTGATTTCGAATCTATTATCGAAATGGCAATTAAAGATGGCGGATCCAATATGGCGACCGATAATTTTCAACTTGATGGGATTGCTATGAAAAAGGCTCCTATTATATTTCCGGAGTTGCTGATTTCAATTCTATTATACTATCGTAATTTGGAAATTAGGTATGGCGGATCCAATATGGCACCCGGAAATTCTCAATTGAAAGAATTGCTATGAAAACAGGTCCATTTATGTTAAACTGTCGCATAAGAAGTATCACTTGAAATATTTTCAAGTTTTACAAGAAAATCGTTTTCTGTTTCATTTCTAAATTTTCAATCTGATCATTACATTAAAAGACGAACGCTGACAACTTCTAAAGGTGACTTAGAAGCAGAGTTTCTAAGCAAGGAAATATTAAATTTACAATAATACGACATTCAAGCACCACCAGAACCTCTTTTCTTGTTCAGATCGCGAATCGATAAATTGAAATATATAGTATGCAGATATGAATTCTAATGGTACTGGTAAAGATTGTAAAATTATAATTTGCCATTTCTCTTTGGACACCAATCAAACTGCAATTATTTTTATTTAATTCGAAGCGGGGAAATTAGGCACCTAAGTCACCTCTAAAGCTCTCCTGTTTCGAGAGGTTCGAACATGATGTAAATTTACGGATACTTTTCTAGTGTTTACCTCAACTTTCCCCCAGTCGGTCGGAGTGAAATATTCTGCCGGGCAATCTATTTTGGTCAGAGTGAGACTCGCCGATAAGAAGATAGAAGCAATTGAGTGTCTTAAATAGAAATACGAAATTAGAAAACTCTTGGACAGTGCACTTCCAGAATTCTCATGGATATCTTGTTCCTGAGCAATCGAATTTTCCTTGGTGACAGTGAGGATTTCAAGAACGGCGGCATTTTGGTTTCTAACGATGGGATCATTAGAAAGATCTTTGCCGAAACTGACCAAATCAACACTTTTATGTACAACAATGAGGTCGAATCGGTAAGAGATCAATATTTGCGTTTAGCGTTCTTACCACCTTTGGATCACTGTACGCATTTTGCAGACAATCGATTTTGGGGACAAAGTGCTGATGCCGGGTCTAATCGACTCTCATGTATACATCAATGAGCCCGGCAGGAAGGATTGGGAGGGCTTTGTAACGGCCACCAAGGCAGCGGCCGCTGGAGGTTTTACAACGATCGTCGATATGCCCTTGTAATTTTTGAAAAGCACTTCTTTTTTTTCGTGACGTCTTTAATAAGTTCCTATATAGAAATGCAATTCCGCCAACCACAAGCATCGAAAATTTGAAGAAAAAGTTACTCGCAGCCCGCGGTAAAATGTACGTGGATGTCGCGTTTTGGGGTGGTCTAGTGCCGGGTAATATAGATCAAGTGGTGCCACTGATTGAGAGTGGTGTTGTTGGCCTGCAGTGCTTCCTCTGTCCCACAGAGGTTCCCGAGTTCTCCCATGTGAGTAAAGACCAGATCAACACGGCTTTGACTAAGTTAGCTGATTTGGAAACTGTTTTGGTGGTAAAATTATTCATTAGCTACAAATATCGTTTTTCGAAAGCTTTTGTCCTCTGCAGGTACATGCAGAGCTTACACCCGCAAAGGCTTTAGTTGCCGATGAAAGTAAGTATACTTTTAGGCCTGACACGTATTAGATACCTTATTACCTTTTGCCAGGGCGACTTTCAGTCACCATCGTGAAGTCCATTCAATGGAACGCAACGTGACATCAGAACGACGTTTCAATTCGTCTGACCGACGACTTTCGTACTACACGGTTACATGCAGCACCAAGCATACAGTATATAGAGAACTCATCTCTAACAAAAATGTGTCCGCCGTGCTTATGAACATTTTGTCTTCGATTGGCTCCCACCGCGTTCATTTCGCCAGAAATGAATCCAAGAATTCATCCGACTTCAGAGCTCGGCACCGAGACTACGCTGGCCCGTGATCTGCGGCCTGGCTGCTGTTGTGACTCATCTGTATGCGTTGGAATATTTACATCTGAGCAAGCAGGTTATTGTGCCCATTGCGCTCGTTCTTAATTGATGAATGCAATTTCGGGTGTGAGGGGCATAAAGGGCAACAGAGAACGACGGGCATAGTCCTGAGGTAGTCCCATTCAAATACAGATGAGTCACAACAGCAGCCAGGCCGCAGATCACGGGCCAGCGTAGTCTCGGTGCCGAGCTCTGAAGTCGGATGAATTCTTGGATTCATTTCTGGCGAAATGAACGCGGTGGGAGCCAATCGAAGACAAAATGTTCATAAGCACGGCGGACAAATTTTTGTTAGAGATGAATTCTCTATATACTGTATGCTTGGTGCATGCAGTTACAGACTTCAAGTCGGCTTGGCTCAAGTGATCCGATTAGTTTATCGGATTATTAATTTATTTATCGTACGCCAATGCCCCCGTACCATTAAAGGGTTAAAAATGATTAAAAAAAGTTTATTTACCTAGCACACGGACCAGAGAACAAATTTATAAATAAATCATAGGTGCCTATGCCTTCATTTTTTCAAAATCGAACAAAATTATCTCGAGATATCATTATAACCGTTTTGAGAAAAACGCATCTTAAACTTGCAACTTGAGAAAAAACTAGGTATTAGCAAGTATGCATTAGACTATAGGAATGTATGTACATATATGTACCATGTACATGCATAAACATAAAATATTGATACTCCCCACAAAACTTAACCCGTCTCGCATGCTATTTTAGGTCAGCCCAAGAAGTACCAGACCTTCCTCGATACCCGACCGGCTTCAATGGAACTGAAGGCAATAGAGACTGTTTCCGAATTAGCCAAAACTCATAAGTAGGTGCCACAGTCATAGTCCGACAATTCTTTGTTTTATGACCGCCACTCTCTTTTTCAGAGTCAGGATGCATATAGCGAACCTAAGCGCAGCTGATGCTATTCCCATTATTAAAAAATGCAAAAACAGCGGAGGAAATCTGACCGTCGAGACGTGCCACCACTACCTCTCGCTATGTGCCGAGGAAGTTCCGGACGCCTCAACCGAATACAAATGCTGCCCACCAATTAGGGAAAAGGCCAACCAGCGCAAATTGTGGGAGGCAATTCAAAGCAGGGACATCGACCTGGTCGTATCGGCCCACGCTCCCACAACGCCTGGCATGAAGTGCCTCACCTACGGGAAGAAGCGGGGCGACTTCATCAGAGCCATGGGCGGAATTTCCTCCAACCAGTTCGGTAGTAACGAAAGTCGATTCGCCTGGAAAATCAATTATTCGTCTCTTTAAGGACTTTCCCTGTTCTGGACGAATTGCTCCCAATACGGCCTGAGTATGAGGGATGTCTATAGACTCATGTGCCAGAACCCGGCCAAGCTATGCGGTCTCGATCACATCAAAGGAAAACTCGCTGAGGGGTATCATGCCGACTTCTGCATTTGGGACCCGGACGAGGAGTTTACCGTCACCCCAGACATAATTCAGTTTCAAAACAAGGTAGGTAGCGCGAAGGTCAGGGCTACGTCCTTGCGGGCTATTAAACTAAATGGCCCTTTCCCTGCAGGCGAACCCCTATATGAACAAGCGGTTTCGTGGTGTAGTGCACGCAACAGTTGTGCGCGGCCTGCATGTCTTCCAGAGGTACCAGAGCTTCGGGCAGCCCCTAGGACAAGTCATCCTACAAAGGTCGATCAAGAAAATTGTGAAATTTGCATAAAACCAAGCCCCAGAGCCAAGCCTCCTTTCTTCTCCCTTTCTTTCTAAGCACCACAGTGGCCTGCATTCATGCCCAAGTAACCTATCTATATCTGATGCCTCCCCTACAGCAACCCTACGCCCATTCTCAATCGTTTTTGTCACACAGCAGTGTAAAGTGCATGCGTCATTCTTCTTTACATCGAATCGTCACTGGAATCTGGATATACCTTCTCTTACGTACAGATTACGTCATCCATCAAGGTCAATTAGGTGAGCATACCTTTGATTGCCCATGAATCTGATCTGACGTCTCATGTTCCATTGGAACTGGATGCTGGGGCTGGGCTTCTCCACTTTGTGCTGTGAACAGCGCACAAAACACGAGAATTACGTCATCACCGCAAGCATTGGCAAATTTGAATTTATTATTTGTGCTCGGCCTGTAGATGTGTGCGCTCTATTATTCAAAAGTGTCGCTCGTGCCGAAAGCTATATAGCGATATTCTCATCCCTACCCGTCCCCGCAAACGATTTGTTTATGATTTCCATTAATACGTTGGTGATACGCGTCGAAGCTGTAGGCGGATTCTTGTAGTAGTTTGGCGTGTTTCATTAAAAAGATATTACGTTAAATTTGTTATTCTAGTAATACCGTTATGTAAGCAATAAAATGTTTCAATAAATATTTAATTCTTATTTATAATTATTTACAGCACTTCACTAGGCATTAGCATTTACGAGTTAAAGAAAAGGCGAGCTTCTTGTTAATATAGAGCTCCATTTCTGTGAGTTTTGGAAATTTTTGACCAGTAGTACTTTAATGCTGAAACTCCAAGCTTGCTAAGGTCTAGATGACCGGAAAAGATGCCACCTTCCACTTTGCCATCCATCTTGGAGCCGTCGGTGTAGACAAACGCCGTACCTGCCTGTTGGATGGCGCCCTTCTCCCATTCTTGTTAGAGGGGATGTGTGCAACCAATTCGTCACATTTGTGACTTAATGTTCCGGTAATATACCACAAGGCCATGGTACGCTTTTGCTGATATTAAACTCTTCGTTGCAACTGATGGGGTATAAAAATGCAACTGAAGGAACGACCCGGCAGAAATTCTCTCGGACTCCGATATAAGTGAATGACTCTCCGCCACGACAACCCCCAGATCGATTGGAACACCACAAAAAAATTCCAAATAAAATATGGATTATATTGTGAGCCGGGTTTACATGTAAAACTTAATCTAGCCTATCTATAGTCTACACTTATCTTCTGAGAACTCGTCCAGAAGCCATTTTTAATATAAACAAAATTCCCTACAACAAAACTGGCAATACTTCCACACGATTTGACCCTAAATTTGAGAGCGGGCTTCGAAACAGTTTGTAAAAGGTAAATAATTTCAGCGAGTAGACAATCTGTAAAAGACAAATAATTAGTCAGTAAGAATATTTAATAAGTATTGCAAAAGTACGTACTAACTATTTTATTAAATATCTCAAAAACGGGGCGAATAGGAATTTTTTCAATAATTGTTCGTTGATTGGGTTAAAAAAGTGCGTCGAAGCCCGCTTTCAAGTTTAGGGGCACCCAGAATGGAAGAATCCCCACAAACTTTCCCATCCGGATGAAACAACCGACGCCAACTGCAAAAATAATAGAGGACCAGCTTCACGAATGCTATTCATGCTTAAATTGATATTCCAGTTTCGATAAAAAAATTCAGCTAGGATCTAGACATCGTTAGCAGAGCAGATAACATCTGTGCTATTTATTTACGCACACTTTAGGAGCTCGGGATTCATTCCGCAGTTTTGCGTGGTCTTCTGGAAATAATCTCGATTGACTTTATGTATAACTAATTCGTCCCCCCTGAGTACTGAGCCAAAGCACGCCCACTCCATTAAAAATTAGGACGAATCATTTACGTTAAAAGGTTATCTTGCGAAGGTGGCTACACAACAATCCCTCTCCCGAAAGTATTCGTATATTCACTCGTCACGGAACACAAGTGAGAAAATTGGTCACCTATTGCCTGCCGATGACGAATTCCTACCCACACTAGTAGAGCCAAGTGCGACGAATTGGGCGCACCACTACAGCGTCCGAATCTTCGGCAGTGACAAAAAATACTGAAATTTCTCTTTAGTGTAATCTCGTAATCATTGCTGTGTAATCGCTGCGTACTGGCTTCGGTGGAGAATAGGCGACCACACCAGCAAGCAGTGAGCAATAATAGCAGGTCAAAACGGTGAACACATGCAGACGCTGGGAAAAAGTGATTTTTGACGTGGCTCCAAGTTATTACGTATGTGCACAACATAATTTTGTCAATTTTCGGTGGTTAATTGCTTCGCACCGACTGTCACCTGTGGAAATTAGGAATCCTCCGAAGTAAACACAAGAGGTTTTTGCGTGGTGCCCGAGTGGCTTGCAATTTGGTGTTGTCTTCGGGTCCGATAAAATGTTCCGTCGTTGAGTGGTATTATGGTGTCATCATAACAACGAGTGACGGGACTTTTGCAACGCTCCAATCCGAAAGGGGACTTTACAGAAAGGCGGGTAAGTTTCAGAGCTGTGAAATTTATCGCAGTGACGACGAGCCAGCACGGTACGGCTCTTGGAATGTTTGGGATGAACGGGTGTATCTTGCCCGCGCATTGTTGAACGGACTATCCTGTTTGACGGGTGAAAGTTGGAGAACTGCGAGACCTGATATAACTCCACTGGCGAGTGTTTACAGCGGGAACGGTGTGATTACATACTTCAATTAGTAGTACCAGCTGGGAGGGATTTTTTTCTGGCGTTATTCTAGAAGTAATTGGAAGTGAGATGGCCTCTTGTTTACACGCTTAAATGGTGAATGGTGTATGGGTTTGTTTATTGCTGGTACACAGCTGCTTGTAATTAGCTTATAATAAGACTGTGGTGAGTTTACCGCATAACTTCCTGATTTGCAATGGCGATTAGATGGAGCCTTAAAATTTTAGAAAGTTGAATGTCAAGGTTCTGTAAGAAGGGAAATATATTTAAATGATTTTTTAAAAGTTGCCAGTGACACTCTAATTCATGTGCATATGAAACTTTAAAAACTAATGAGAGCGCAAGTACAAGCACAAGTTGTTGCTCGTTAATTCTTTTAGTTTGGCAATATCCCTCAAAAATCATCTGAGCGATGGTGAGTTTTATCATATGAGGAACTGACGTTTTTGATTCGGTGGTGAATGTCTTTACTAAACCAGAAAGGGCAATATTCGATTCAAGTCGATATATTGGGACTTTTCCATATTTTGTGAAATCTAGTGATCGTTTCAAGTGCACCAGTTAACAGTTACCGCCCGAAAAACTTTGAACAGGATTAAAAAAACAGCCAGTGCAATAGGGAGTCTCAGAAGGTATCCGTTTGACATTTGTTTACAACAACAAATCTGGTGTCAGTCTGGATTTTGTATTGTATTGCAAGAAATGTATTTCTGCATTCTAGTGCTATGCTGGGAGTAAATCGTTAAAATGTGTTTATAGCAAACTCGGAGTGTAGTTTTATGATATTTGCTGGTCCTACAGTAATTGCGTTTAGATTAGCAATAGCTAGTTCAACATATATGACGTCATCAGTAAAATAAGATTCGTCACTAGTGTCAGTAGAATTTTAATTGAGATTTTGCTTGGGGGTTGATTTTCACTCGAATAGGTACTAGACAATACTTTTGCCACTTGAACTGAACGCACTCAACGATTCTCATTCTTTAGATATAAATTTGCGGAAGGGAGTTCCAGGGGACCACTCAATCGAGCATATGTCTTCATTCAAATGTTCACTGAGATTCTGGTCATTTATCGTAGGTATCACCGATTTGAATAATTGAATGCTTACCGCTATATTTTAAATTAATTCATTGCTTGGACTTAATTATTCTGTAAGATTCTCCTTCATTGCTGAGAACTCCCGGACATAGTCTTTATAGTTCTAGCTCTATGACAACGACATAAGATAATTTGAATAATTAAGCTTTTTGCAAACTCTAGACTATAAGTATACCTACCTATAGTCGCTCACAGTTTATATGATGTGAGTACTTAATACGAGAAATACCTTTTAAAACACCTAAAACATTAAAAGTCCGTTCATAAAAACAAGGCAAATATTTCAGTTCGTGGTCTTATTTATTATTTCCAATGAAAAAACAACACAAAATTACTTCATTCAAGAAGGGAAAAATCTAATTAATTTTAAACTCACAAAATCACCTCACAGCTTAAATGATGTGCCACTGAGAGAGGATGAGAATATCGGAATGTGTGACGCATTTTCAGGATGTTTTGTTGTTTTCAGGTTTCCAAAATGTTGATAAGCATTTCTAGTAAAGGTTTGTTCGTCATTTTGGTTAAATATAGAGAAATATTGAGTTTGGGTAAAAGTGGGTCGGCGAACTACAACTGTAAAGAGTGAATCATTTTAAAAAGGGGAAATCTCAAAAACAAATAACGGAAATAATGTGCAAATTGCCTTCTACTATCCAGCGCATAATTGAAAAATTTGTTCGTACAAATCGTGTGGAAAATAATAGTGGAATAGCGCCAAATAAAATATTTGTCGCGTCCGATTGTCGCTGGATTGTAGACCAGGTTAAAAAAAAACCCGAAATTCAGCGTACCTAAACTAGCGCAGCAAGCTGAAAAGTACCTGAATAAAAAGTGCAACTTTGATACTATATGGAGAGTTGTAAGAGATGCAAATTACAACAACAAGCACACACATACACTGGTGAAATAAGTATTTGCACTTTCTGAAACAAAATAGTATCGGTAGTATATTACTACATTTAATGTTTATTTAGTATAAACATATATGTATATCTGCTATTATTGCGCTTTATATCAAAAATATAACAAACTTGTAAAAAACCAACGAAAAAATTGGCACGGCCCTGATTTGTATGTATGTATAACAAACTATAAAGTAATATAATCCTGCAATAAATTACGCCTGACTTCCCAACAATAAATTACTCAACTCTGCACCTGCTTTGCTTATGAATTTTGTCGTAACTCTCACGTTTGACCGTGGGGGCGTATGAGTGCATATTAGTATTTTCAATGCTTGAAATCGCGATATCTCAGCAATGGTGATTGTTACGAGAAATATGAAAACCAAGTGGGAATTTTGTGGATTTTTGTGTCTATTTTGACTGGGCTATGTAATGATATGTTCACTAACATAACTCGCCGTGCAACATCTATGCTAACTTTGTATGGTAGTCTCCGGATTATACAGCTTCTGAAATATCTCACTAATCTCGAAAAGATGAGATTTTCGCCTATCTACTGCATTTTGTATAGTCAAGAACGATTGTTGTTTTCGTTCATTCACTAAATTACTTGATACATCACAAAACAAAATCAAGAAGTCATTCGATCTCCTTCTCTCCAAGCTAGTAATTTGTAATTCCATCACTATTGACTAAAAAAATTGTTGTGCATTTTATGTGAATATAACATGTTTCCTAAACAAAAGTGTCGGTATAGGGCCCCTTGCCTTATATTCCGGCAAACAAGTTTTACGGTTGGAGACGTTTTACAGAAATATACTTTATTAACTATTATTTCATGACTAGAAAATAAGTATTCCAATAACTCTTATACAATCAATTTAAAATAAAAGTTATAAAAGTTATTTTCATATATTCAATTTTTTATACCATTTTTTACAAATATTTGACTGCTACCGTACAGACCGCCCTTGCCAGATAACCTATTCCTTGTACGATCGAGGAAATGGTGGTATTTCTTTTTGGTTCCTTTTTTAAATAGCCAGTTTTTTTCTATGTCTTTCCCACAGTTTTGCTATATATTTAACGATATTCGATTGCTCTTTTCAGGCTCTAAGAGGGCCTAACTGGATATATTGGAAACATTTTTCTCAAGCGAAAAGTCGGCGTACCCGGAACGGTGGAGAAAGTAGCGGTGCTGTTCAATATGGACAGTATTGTTGAGGAAAACGGCAATTCAAGTTTAGATCCACTAGGTGAAAGCGGAAATCAGCGATCGAGTGATGGTAGCCTACAGCAGAATTCTTCAAATAATACAGTGTTAACAACCGCAGCTAATATCGTTCAATTCATACCAACACAGAATATTCAGGTAAACGCCGCACTCATTTTGCTCCTTTTGCTATATTTCAGTTTGAACGAACTAACCGACACTGTTTCTCGCTTGCAACTCCTTTAAGCAATGCTTTTGCGAAGGCTATTTTAGAAAATATATTTGTTTTTTACTTTATTAAAAAATCTACAGAGCGCGTAAACTAATTCTAGGCTCAATCTGTAATACAGGCGAATCAATCGTCAGTGATACAAACAGCTGCTAACGTGCATTCTGTCCCAGTGACGCTTTCGAAAGGAGTTCTTTATGTAAATAAGCCGAACACTGTAATACACACAACGTCTGGGAGTACATTGCAAGTTCAGGTGAGCAACTTAAACATGTTATATCCATTTCGGTTGACTTGAATGAGTTTTTCTACACAAACAGATTAAGTCCGAAGCTAATGCGCAACCTACACATATAATCGATACTAATAGTGAAGAAAGTTTGACTGATGAGGATTCACCAAAGAGGCGGAGAGAGTTTACTAGACGACCATCTTATCATAAAATTCTTAAGGAGATTAGTGGGCCTGACATAGCAGGTAGTTTCATTCTTGGGAAAAATGTTAAGCTTAATAACTAATTTTGGCTCTCCACTGAATAGGTACAACACTCCAAATAGCCAATATGAATAGCGGCGGGGAAGGTGGTGGAGCTATTAATACAATTGCTACTTCTGGGGCGGGCACTGGTACATTAATTCAGTTAGGGCATGACCCCCCGTTTTATATACCTGGTAAGTGGTTTAACTTGCAAAAACTATAGTACTCATGATCATCAGAAAATCATCTATTTTTTGGTCACATTCAAAAAATTAATTACTTCATAGTGTCGGACAAAACAATTACATTTCAAGTGGCTAACTTAAAAATGTATTGGAAAAGTGAAAATTTTAGAAATTATAATATTTAAAGTGATTTATAACGAGAAATATCGAGTCCATAATCGGTTGTGTCGCAATTTTGCGACGGGTTCATACAAAAAAAAAAACAAATACATTCAACGTATGGTTTGCAAATAAAACGGCTCAACTTTGTTATTATATTACTCAACCTAGAGACTTACAAAGCTATTCAAATTAGACATCATCTAAGTTTTAAGCTTTTGCCGGAAACGTCTACGAGTGGATGAAAACCTTAGAAATAGTATTACAAGATGAAGTATGATGCTGTGCTGAAACTCCTGAAAACCTTTAAGCGTGCGATTAACAAACAATATTTTTCTATGAATTAGTAACGTACACACATCACAAGTTTCATGCAAGTTCAATATTAATTGCTAACATAACACGCCATTATTGAATGTTTGCCTCGAATTAGATCTTAATGTTTTTAAGAACTAAATAAATATTTGAATACCACAACAAACTAAACCTAGCCTTCCATCAGTGTATTTAGTAGTATGGAATTTTGAGTATTTTTATAAAAAAAAAATCTAATCGCCAATAATTCGAAAACTTTAATACTCTACTAAGATTTGGTTTAATATGCTCCGAATGAACTCAACTATCATCTCCTCAAGGCTGTACATTTACCCCTGTTAATAATAACCATACAAATTTGAAGTTAATCGATGCAATTCCTTCGGAAATTTTTTGGTCATCGATTTTGTTAATTCGGTTTTCAGAAAAACGTTTTGCCAAAACTAAAAAAAACCAATTTGCTACCATTTGTGATTGTCGATTATTTGGATACTCTTTCTTGCTCGATTTCCGAAGCAAATGTTGAAGAATTATGTTTGGATTTTGCCCATTTCACGTTAATTTTAGATCTTCTGCATTAGTATTCGTACAAAATATCATAAACTCAAAACAACGTCAAAATGTCAACCAAAGTCCAAGAAATTATAATATAATAAAGTCGACGCCCACATAATTCAATGGCTCGGTAGTAAAAGAGAAATGTAAAATTCGATATATGTATGTACGTCATTTTGTGGTGCATTTTTTATTCTTAGAAACCTGACCATACTGTGTCTGAAGTACCTGCTGAAAAAAATATCTACTGTAAGGAATTAATCGAATATATGTATTAGAAAAGGTGTTTACTAACTTTTGAACTTTACTGCGATGTCCAATGAATTCACCGATGGCTGTTAAAATGTATAAATATTTTCCATACTGAAAAAGTTATTTGCAAATTTACTTTATTTCCACCATACAGGTAATACAGTACTTGCTGAGGACCAGTCACGGAAACGTGAGATTCGACTGCAAAAGAATCGAGAGGCTGCTCGAGAATGCCGACGAAAGAAGAAGGAGTATATAAAGTGCCTGGAGAATCGTGTAGCAGTCCTAGAAAACCAAAATAAAGCCCTCATCGAGGAGTTGAAGGCCCTCAAGGAACTCTACTGTCAGCAGAAGAACGATTGAGAAAGGGCCAAAAAACCGACCTGAAGTAACCAATAGTTTTTGTAACATAAGGAAAGCCAGGAATCACTCGCCTCCATCTTGAGAACGGAGGCGGTATTTTTGTACACAGAGGAATCTATCAACTATTTTTATTGACAAGGTGGAACCGAAAAGGATTAAGTCAATTCTTTGTTATTCGTATTTTGTTAATAATTTTCCGATTGCGTATTTGTTTAGTTGTTCATTGTGAACTCCACACACGCCAGAGACCCATTTCTTCACTACTATTAGCTGTTGTTTTTAATGTCGCCGTTCGTAATAAAAGTCTTCTTAAGAAATTTTTAAATACTTTTGATAATGCTTATGACAAGCGATTAGCAGCCGCCGTGAAACTAAAGGTGTACTTATATTTATTTTAAGAACAGTTTTAATTGTTAGTCGTGGAATACAGCTACCCTAACAAGCAAGATATATTATATTTTTGCGAAGCTATTGTGGCTAGTGCGCATACGCACGTAAGCATTTTCAAAACATGATTTCATTATCAGCGAGAGGTGTTTAGGTAACTGAATTTTATAGATTTTTAGAGCTACTCCGTGGAGTTTATTGCTCCATCAGGATCATGAAAATTTTTATATCACGAGAGATTGTGTCATAATGAAATTGGGAATCCATTGGCTATAAACTTTTCACTCTCAACCGGAGACGCGTTGTAGGAATGGATAATCGATATATAGTTCTCTTCTGTAAATAGACTACTGTAAAGAAGGCATATATAGTTAATTATAAAGCATACAGAAATATGTATTTTCTATATATATTGATATAAAGATACATAACTATTAAACTTGCGAAATAGACATCTGTAAGTAATTATTGTATTTAAATACATTTTGTAAGAGGTCGATGCCGGCCCCGTGCACGGCCCGGCCCATTAAGCAAAAATCGATAAAAGAAAAAATCATGGAAAAATAAAAATGTTATGTAATTTTAAGTTTGTACATATTTTGTTTTTATTCTTCATCGTACTCAGTCAGAACTCAAACATAGACGTACTCTCTGCTTCAAAAGGTCTTACTTTTTGGTAAACCGAATAATGCGATGTTTTTTTCCTCTGCTTTATTGAAAGTGAGAATGAATGCGACCAGAATTTCATAGCTTCCTTCGTGGAGTTAGATTCAAAATGCTTTAAAGTTGTGTCACATAGTATAATTTGAAAGTTTGGACAGCTCATATCGCTATGCCAGAATTTGATAACAATATCTGAAAATTATTGTTTGGAATTTTTGTATTAGCAAAAGTGAATTCTATAAAATCTGGTTGTAAATATCCCAAAACTTATTTTTATATCTAACAAGAAGCACAAAAATATTAACTGAGTATAGAGAAAACATGTTGAAGTTACAATCCGAATAATAATTCTCCACGTCAATGTAAAACTCGCTCAAATCGCATGGAAGATATACTTGTTTAAGTGCTCTTAAGCGGACTATCTATCCTCCTAAGCCTTCTCTAAAAGTTATTTCTCTAACTACAATATACATTGCGAAAAGTAAATGATGAACGAATTGAAACAACTGCTCGATCGATTGAATGGCTTTCAATTTCTGATTTTCGCTCCGATAGATGTCAAGTATTTTATCCAGAATCTGGGTGTTTGATACCAACCAAAGGCTGGGAACTAATTACATCCCTGGAAAATTCTCAGTAGTAACTTTAACCAGCATGAAAACTGAAATACGTTATACTTATTGAGATTACACAGTGCAGTCTAAAAGTAGTTGACGTTTACGAAAGTTGTTAAAAAGAAAAAAGTGCGTCAAATGCGATCGGTAAAGAAACATAACTTTTATTCATATTTCATCATTCCCCAAGATAGTGTGAAAATAATGATTATGTGTACCTATTTCAGAGCTTTCCATCGATACCATAAACAAGGTATCAAAATAAATTTATTTCACCAAAACACCTTCTACATGAACGAAAATAGTTTTCCTGTAAAACATAACTAATTCAATAATTCTATGTATTAGAAGAGTTTCGAATATCTAAGTCTTATACTCTAGGGCCTAGTTGCTTGGGGAGGGGATGGTTATTTCAGCGGGGATTTTCTTCAAGATAAAGCGAAAGTAATGACTATGTATGACAGCAACCCGTTTTATTGAGAGATTTTCATTGATAGTAGACGGAGTATATTGTAAAATAAGTTTGTTGTTATAAAAGCTATTTTTTGGTGGAAAATAATGTTTTCTCAAAAAGAATTTCACATCTGCCCAGTTATGCGAAGTAAACGATTTGGACGAATTTGTGTTCTGTTTTTCCCTACGGATATGGAACACTAAAAAGAGGAATATTTACAAAACTACAAAGAAACTCTATTACTTCCAGAAAACGAGATGTGATAAAGAGAAACAATTTAAAAGTATTCTATACATAATATTGTTTAATAGTTTCCAAACATATTTCATATTTTTTATTTATTGAGTAGTTCTTTTCGTATATAGCCGAAACTGCTAAGAATGGCTAAATATCCTGCATTGGACTCCTATAGGAATTCTATATATAATTCATCTACATGTTAAACTCGGTTAAACTGAACTCGAAACGAGATTCATATATAATAGTGAGCAATTCAAATAAATTCAGAGAAAAATCCATTTAAAAATCTGCTAGTTATAAAGCAAGTGTTAGGTGACATTTATCTTTATACATTTTTGATCAATCCGCGACTTCTAATAATTGATGTTCCAGAATGTATGGTGGATGGCCATTGTCAATTCGGTCGAAATAATGTATTTAAAACTTTGGTACATTTACTGAAAACTTAAAATATGTAAAATATTAAAATTCTTAGAAGATACCAAACTTTTTCTGTACGTCTGTAGAAGTTCCGGGCCAGGAATATTGTAGGACATGAACTTTTTAACTATTTTGGCAGTGTGGCAAGGTGCATTATCTTGTCGGAAGGTCCAAACGTTTTCACTGTATCTAGAAGTAGGGGCCCATTTGCATCAATACATCCTCACACTATAACAGAAGCAGGATATTTTAGATATAGGAAGGATGAGACTTTAGGTCTCCTTTGAATGGAATTCTGCATCGAGATTGGAAGCTTGCTTTAGCTCTAAAGATAACCTGTTGAAATCTTCAGTTTAATACTCCACCATAAAAACTCCTGCAATCTGTGGCTACTAATGACTTCGAGACATATCTTTTTCCGATCATCTACTTTTATCCGTTCGGTTATTCGAGACTTTACAGTTGCTCCCCAGAATTTACAATTGGCTCAACGTTACTTTAACGTCTGGTGCGATATTTCGGCTTTCACGATCTCTCTAAGAGCGATTTGCGACAACAACGGTGGAAATAATTCGCTCATGAGTGTGATCACTCTTTCGAAGCTGTATAGGAAATAAGTGCTGAAGTCGTCCTGCACTGTTGATACCCTCTCAAAGATCGCAAGTCTATTTTGGCCATCTCTTTAATTTCTGTGAAACCTTCAAATTGCTACAATTACTTAAAAACACCCAAACAAGTGATTATGATAAGGTGGCAGGATATTGTAATCACTTTTATTTCCTAAAATTTACTACCCGGAACCCAACTGACAATATTCGAGGGTTAAATGTTAAGTACGGTTATTCGAAAAATTCTAATTATTTGTTATACTTTCAAGTATTTATATCATTTAAAATGTAGGAAGCGTTCAAATGTGCTTGTTTTTTTTTTAAATAAGCAATAGTTTTGGATCTTTTGATCGAAAATAAATGCGGAAATTTTCACAAATATGGTTTAGTCTTTTAAATACACAAATGCTAGCATGAAGTATTTAATGCAGGAAAGGTTATGAAGAGAAAATAGTATAAAAATATGAAAACAAGAAGAGTTTTACCAAATAATACAATTTCTTCAGCAGTAATGAATTTCAACAAATAGTTAAATCACCCAATTTAATCATGTACACAATCAGGAACTTAAAACAAAGATTTTTTAAATTTAATTGCAGATATTGTTTTACACAGTTTCGGAGCTCATGATAAGATTTTCAGTTATTAAGTTATTTATGGAATTTATCGCTTTATATCGCAATAAAAAATTGTCTGTTATTGTTGCCTTGTTCTAAACACGATAATAAGGTAAAGCTGTTGATTAGGTTTCAGAGAAATCCCCCGTATCAGATAATAATTAGTTTGGCAGTTTCCACGAATTTGAAAATATACATTTTAAATATTATTGACAAATAATAGATAGGGTATGACTCTTATGTATATTAAGCTCCTAGATATGTGAAAATATCAATATTTTAAACAGCGGCTAAAGTTGTATCATGATATCGTCCAATAGAGCATTTTTTAACAGATTTAATATGTAAGCAATTAAGGTCAACGTTGTATAAAAAATGGAAAATTTACAACTTGGTGAAGTACATATCTAACTTTTTGAGGAGTTTCTGGTTTAATGTGTTCGAAAAAGTTTATTGTTTTGTTAAAGAAAGTAGCGACAATGGTAAACATTTATTAAGGAGATCATAATGAACATTTGCCCTAGGTGAAATGTGGGGGATATTGTTTAAACAATTTATAAAAATTAAAAGTTGTTGAAGTTTTGTAAATTGCGTTTTTTGCCCTTCCAACCGCTAATTCTTTAAAACTAAGTGAGATAAAAAATAACGTGAAAGATTAAATTCAATATTCATGCTGCTTCAATGGCTCTTCTTGTAATCTACCTTTTCTTCTGGAAACGATAGACGAATTGAAACGAAGTAGCCAAACGGAACGATATGCATTTCTTACTACAGAAAACGATTTTCACAATTGCCAATTGAACTCATAAAAATAGTCAAAGCAGCCAACATAAACATTGCAAAAACTTCTCAGCACTTATCTACTGCAACTCTTGGAGGTAAAAACCGGATATTTGGGACTTCGATTCGATCACAATCTGCGTAAATTTCGAGGTTTTGGAATTGGGCAATACGAAATTTAATTAAATATATTTCTAGATTATCAAAGGTTTACCTTCAATCTATGAAAGGTTTACCTTCAATAATAAACGGAACACAGGTGAAACCATATACGTAACTTGTTCGCTGTAAAATTTAGTAATATTATTTATTATATATTTTGTTGTGTATATTTTAATATAATGAACTTTTGAGAGCACAGTCCCACGCATAAAAGCTCAGGATTGGCTGCGCTATAAATCTTTGATCTGTCCAATAAAACTTCTGACCCGTTTAAATGATTGACTTCAAATCTTGCATACAATTATTAAATCACATTCTGCATTTGACCACGAGAGCTTTTACGATGCTCGTACTACAAAATTTGTCGTTTAAAATGCACAACAAAATTAGTTGCTTATTTCCATTAAACCTACCTTACCTATAAAGTTGGCTGTTACAAAATCGTCACTGAAATTTGTAAAGTTCACTAGAACATAATGCTTACTTAAAAGGAGAAAGATAGACGAGGTGGTCCCATTTTTTTCATCGCCATTTGACCAGTTCATCCGTAGTCCGCGGAATCGTTCACCACACGAATTTTTCCTGATTCAAATGATAATTTTTTTTCACAAATAAATGTAATATACCTCTGCAGATAATAATAAACTAGTAAGTTCTAAAAATGACATAAGTAGGCATAGTTAATTGAATAGGTAATTATTTTTTTATTTTTTTAGTATATTTGAATTAATAAAAGCGTGTTTTTAAAAAGTATGTTTTACAGTTATTTTATTGAGGGTTGCTTAGTTTTTGAAGTCAATACAATACGAGCTTTCAATGGTTCACTTACCTTAGCATAAGAGCTTTCGTATTTTCCTTAGTTCAAATTGCACAACAGACATTTTGTATTTTAGATATTTTCCATACCGTTTTGAATTTTTCAACAGTAAAACAGGCGCCTTATTACGAAAAAACGAAAATGACAAATCGGTATTACAAGAAACGAAATCATTTCCAAACAAACAATTACAATTGTTTCTCGTTTCGATGACTGTTTGCTCGTTGCTTGTCTATGCGAATAGTTTTTCAGTAAAATGGATAAGTTGTATACCTAAAAAAGAACGATTTGTTTTAGTTCGCTTTCTCGTTTCGTTTTGTTTGCTGATTCGTTTCGTTTCATGTAATTAAAGGTCCCAGCATTCGAAAAAAATTAAAATCACATTTTACGAAAGGTATGAGCACCTAATTTTTATTAATTTTTACAGATTTTAATTAAACATAAGACCCTGTGATAATAAATCGGTAGGGAATAAATAAAAATATTTATTTATGATTTGCGTCACGTTATGGCTTCGTATCTAAAAGGAAAGAAAACCAACTAGGATCAATGGGTTGGCCGCCACAATTAAATTTCTATTCACTTAAATGAAAAATGTTCCTTTTTAAACTTAAAATTTTCAATGTTACCTCCCTTTTAGGTTTAAAAATATTTATTTTAAATACGTTTGCACTTGATTTCAATATGTTTTTCCATCAGTGACAAATGTACGTTTGGATTTATTTACCTAGACCGACCGTGTTAAACCAAAATCATGTTTATATGGATGGGGTCATTAAAGATTTAGACAATAAATTTCGTGCGAAAAATTACTAAATGAACTGTCAAATCTACCGCAACTACAAGCCACATATGATGCCCTATTTTCACTCCCTTCATAATTTACGCCTGCACTGAGCACACAACTACGATAACGAAGATAACCAACACATCGCGAAATTGCCTCAACCAATGTCCTGTCCTATCTCTCTATAATCTAAGGGAAAACATTTTTAATAAATTTTAGCTAGATAAACGAGTGACGAGGACGCTTTGCCTGCCAATCGTCACATGATCACAACTGAGCCGATGGAGGGTTAGGCCAACTGTGGGCAAGGTGGAGACTATATTTTTTTTATAAATGAGGAAACAGAGGATTAATATATTACGTAGTTAAAAAATCGAATAAATTTTGGTTAGCGAATTTGGTATATGGTCAGAAAAACTCAAGAAATTTTTTTTTTCAGAAACTGGTGGAAACGCTGTTGGTACGTCGATGATTAATCATTTTTTATAATAACTAAAACAATGTAAATTAAGTCCAACCCAAGTCAAATAGTGCAATTACAAATATACTGGAGATGAAAAACATATTCAACGAAGGGTGACCCTCTTTCCGAAAAAGACAACATTTGAATCAGTTATATCACATTGATGTTTTGATAATGAACTTTAAAGTAAATAATTTACATAATTACATAAGTTAGTCCTTCAAAACATTCGAGACGAAGTTATTTTGAAGCCGATTCCCAAGAGCAAAATAATATTTTTTTTTGTTAATGTTAAACATGTTTAATAAGACAAATGTTTGGGCGTAGAGACAATTCTGCATACCATGACATATGTATCTCACGGCCAAATAAAATGAATCCAAGAACCTACAGGGGATTTATTTTAGGAAATTGAATGCTCTACAAAAATATTTATATTCAATTTTGTCCAATGTCTGATAGTTTTTACAGCGCATCGCCGAAAAGCAGAAAGTAATAAGTAATTTGGAAACCATAAAAGATCGCGTTAACTCCAGAATAACCGTCAAAATGATGGGTGAGAATGTGCGTACTTGTTAAAATTGCAAAAAAAGATGAAGTATGATTATTGGGTATCTAAATAATATGAAAAATTTAAAAGTGGGGTATCGTTTGGAAAAGCTACTTTTAGGGACTCCAAAAATTTTACTTAAATTTTGAGTTGGTTATAAAGATACGATTAAAGCTCAAAATGAGCGAAAAATCAAGTGTTTTCGTGTTTTGTTGTAGATTGTTTTGGATTAGACTTAAATATATTTAAATTCTGTCGACCGACTATTGATAGAGTTCTGGTACGGAACCCTGATTACGTGAGCCCGGCTCGCTTTTGATCAATTTTTTTTAAATTACGTACACAGCAATCATTATTTGACACTTAAAAACTTATGAGAATATAAGTAGGTGCACTGCTAGTCAAAGAAAACGAAATTTCAGTTTAAAGAAGGGATGATGATTGCATGTAAGAAATGGTTCTGGGAATATGAAAAAACTAGTGACAGATCGATAACAATATTCAAAAAACAGACAACCTGGCTTCTTTACAAAGCCGAAATCGACTTAGATCATTTAGATTCCTATTCATTTTTCAAAAATGTTCTTATTATGAATCGGACCCGCATTTAGGAATTCGATTTGATTAATCGAATTGAGTTGAATGTCGACTCGATTAACATTATTAATACGATCGATTTGAATGCCGTTTCTCGCTTTTATGGTTTTGAATTTGATTGGTTGAAGATAAATCTGATAATCTAGGAGCATGTTCAGCCTAGTTACACTTAAACTCATCTTCCGGTATAACTTGAGAAATTTGATCACAATAACTTGTTTGAGAGAATGAGCA
Source organism: Neoitamus cyanurus (assembly GCA_947538895.1). Lineage (NCBI taxonomy): Eukaryota > Metazoa > Arthropoda > Insecta > Diptera > Asilidae > Neoitamus > Neoitamus cyanurus. The sequence continues at coordinate 39,603,538 of OX384543.1, forward strand.
TCTGGATCTCGACATCGTATTATCGAATACCAAAATCTCGTTATCGATTTAAACTGAGATCAAGTCGAATTCTCAAATATGGGTCAGTACCTAACTGGTTATTAGAACATGACCGCTTGAAAATTAAAGAATTGATAAGTCGTTGCAACTGAAATTCGTAACAAGTTCTTTTTGGTCCCCAATTTATTTAATTATACACAAATGGTAATCCAGTACATTATCTATCCATGAAATAAAGAGTCGTTCATCATACTTGGGAAGAGACATCACAATGTTCTATAAGTGCACTGATTAATGAGATTCAATAAGTAATAATTTCTGCATGTAATTACCCCTTATGAATTTAATTTTGTAACTGAATTCTCTTCGAAACTGTTCCGTTAAAACTGTGCATAGTCCATAAAAATGTTTAATTATTCGATGGTGTAACAAAGAATTGTGGAAAGATGTATAAATTTTTAATAAGAATCCGCTTCCCTGGATTTTATTAGAATACAGTTAAGTGAGAGGCGAACATTTGTAAATATAACTTAACAGATTAAAAGAATCTAACATTATCGCTGTAAATTACATTTCAATTTTAGAGTAGCGTATGTACAGAGAATTTTAAACTTTTGTAATGTATCAGAAAAGATAGACCTACAAGCAAAAAATACCATGAAGTTTGTCGTTTTATATGCATAATATTTGTAGTCTGAAGAACGAAGTTGTATCGAGAGCGAACAGCCAGGGGAAATTGTATTTTGTAGCTTACTAAAATCGCAGGTCCTTTCATTCGTGCAGGCCTTACAAGCCACTTGATATTTTTTGGTAAGTTTGGAATGTGGCTTCCACGGTCTGCTCCTGTGAGAGGTGCCTTTACAACTTTGGAAATTTTGGGAAAAGAACTATTATCAAAAGTGCCTTGAATTTTGCAAAGAGAACATTCGTCACATTGAACGAATAAAATCTTGGGAAATTTGATATTTGTCGTGCAGAGGCATGAGTATAGTATTAAAAGACACAATAAGAAACATTTGTCCAATTGTCGGTATAAAATTGAATAAATTATAAACCAAATAGACATTGTTATTTCATGTACAAATAAAATTCGTTTTCAAATCAATGTGATCTTGTTAACCTGTGGGGCTCCTCGGAGAAATATCAGTTTTTTAGGTGGTAAGTTTTATAAGTAGCACGTTAATCGTGCTACGGAGTATTTTCGGATAAATGCTGTTCTTTCAGGCGAGCGTGCCTTGGTTCTCTTATCTTGAACTTGAGAGGTTCGCGCTGTAAATCGATGGATTTTTGGTTGAGTTGCTCCTCCAATTGTGCTGCAGTTGCCTCGTGATAACTTGAGCTGTTTCTTTAGATGCCAAACTTTCGACATCTGCGAACCCGTTCCATAATATTCGTAGCAATGAGTACCCCTAGTAAGAAAAATTGTGTGCCGTATATGTGTAATATTTAAATAACAATCAAAATATATTTACTTCTTCCTTTTTTAGTATTCATACACAAAATAATAATAAACGAAAAATAAAATTCATTCATAATAAAATATAAAAAAAATAAAAACTAAATTATAAATAACATTCATTATCATTATCAATGAGAAGGATGAAATTGTTTATGTTAAGACATAATATAGATAATATCGTTTCTTAGATGCACTCTGGTGCTGCACAGGAAGCGTATGCGACTATGGTGGGCCGCGCTGCAATCGGCCGACTTGCAAGTACTTGGTGATTCGTTGGGCCAAAGTCTTTTTAGTGAATTTCTCGATAATTTTTGGAATATTGGACCAATGAGAATTGTTTTTTTTATTTTTTCATATTTTGAGAAATTGATAGCAAATTATATTTTGACATAAAGTAATTCTTTGGTATTGTTAATTCTTGGGAGCAAACTGGGATGTGTTTATATTTTTCTTGCACACTGTAACACTATTCCAATTTTTTTAAATTTCAAGCTCCGCCTCGATATTATTCGGCTTTCTTCAACAACAATGCTTAAGCAATCTATTGAAATAGATATATAGAAATTGAATATTTATTTAGCTTCAATCTATCTAATTCAAAAGTATAATGAACGGGAAACAGTTTCGTATGTCATAATTTTGGTAATAGAGTTCCAAAAATTTAAATTTCAGGTAAATGGCTCGTCCGTCAATAGATTTCCCTCTTCTTCCTACAAAAAAAAATGCGCTGGACTTGGGCATTCGTGTATCTCATGCGCTGCTTTCGTTCTGTTACGACGGGAATGCTGCTACTGCTTACTGTCCTACTGCTAGGTTGCGTTTTCGGCCGTTCTTGTGTAACTGTGGGGGGCTTTATTGTAGATAACCTAAGAACGCTCCCTAGTTACTTAACGGAATTTCAACTGTATCTATCTTAACTTGTTTATGAGACTGTCAAAAATCAAATTGTCAAAATGACTCAGGATTTGCTTATACTTTGGTGATTTCAGGGAAAACCTCTTAAATGTTGTTTACTAATAGCCTGAATAGGCATTTTTAATATAATATGTAATGTTTGAAGTACCGCGATAACTGCAATGACGGATAAATCACCAGTTTTACACATAATCGTCATCGGTTTCCACCACAAAAAGGGGTGCCAGGTATTTTTTTCTCTTTTCATTGTGGACTTCCCGAAGGGGTATGGCTACACATAACTCCTTTCCTTTGTATCTTAATTCCAGGTGGAATTTTCGCACCCGCCATTGATATCCGGCACCGAAGGCAGAAATGAGTGTCCCTCGGGATGGAAGTACTTGCCAACCTTGGCCTTGCCAGATGGATCTCACAATTTTATGGATGATTCGATATTTTTCAACTTGCCAAGTCTCACTGAGCCCACCGATAGTGTCTATGGGATATCCTGTTACAGGCAAATACCTGTTGAAGTATAAAGCTATCTGGCAAAGCTCAGCCGAGACCACTTATATAAACCCGCTTTCTTTCAGAAATTGAAAATCCGCACCGCAGACGTTACGAGAAGTACTGTGCAGAAATCTGTTTGCATTCTTGCCTGTATACCTCTTTATGGCTACATAGAAGTGAAATTGTCCCTCATAGCTGACGCTTTTTTCGAGCAGGGTGATTTTTCGTGCACCGAAATCTTGGTCAAGGCATATGACCAGCTAAACGCGTGCTTGCTGGACGATCCAAGGCCACTGCGTCACTTAGATGTTGGGCTCTCTATTCGGGAAATAATTCTTAAATGGCGCCACAAAACGCTTCTGCTCTTCAAACTGTTCCTCCTTCAGCGTCGTGTGGTCTGCTTTTGTTCTCCAGTGCGCTCGATGTGCGCGCTTATTTTAGGAATATCTTCGCTGTATCCGAAATTGTTGGAAAGGGGATTCCAAACAGTGGCCTGTGTGCGAACTTCCAGACCAATGTCCCCAATGCCGGATTACTCTCATGCTAAAAGGACTGGGTCAGTTGATCTAACCGAAGAAAATAGCAAAGACCTTCAAGAAGACAAACAGTTCGAACGGCAGGAGTCTTGCGAAAAATCTGAAAGTGAAGTCGACTTTGCTATGCTAAACGATAGCTCTCTAATGCAAAAGGAGAAATCGGGGGAGTTACGTGAACTAATTCGTGCAAATTCAAACGGAACAGAGGTGGGAAAGAGGCTGGATAGGAACTCGCTGCCACGGGATGCAAGTGTTGACACTTTAGCCTGTAAGAGGAGTAGTCCTTAACAGTTAGAGCAAAACCTAGTTCTTGTATTTGCAGCTACCTTATTCCCCCTTTCGTCCATCAATCCGGACTCTTGGCACGCTCCGATTCCAATATTTGCGAGTGGGCATTTATGCTTACCCTACCTTTCTCTGCCATACATGGATCTCTTGACCGATCCGTCTGTACTTAGCTACGTTATAGGAACCTCTAACATACTCTTCCACCAAAAGAAAAATCTTGCCGATATTCAAATTGACATTGAAAATGCGACGATGGAGACTGCTGACCAGGAGCTGAGACGACAACTTGTGCTCACCACCGAGGATCTCCGGTTTGTTGATTTCGTTATACGTAATGTCCAGAATCCCAAGGAGGACGCCGAAGGCAGTGAAGGATGGATTCATGAGCAATTCAAGGGATACGTGCTCGCATTACTAAAAACAGCTGCAATGACGGGTAAGAACAGTTAATTTAATATATAAATAGTTTGAAATTCAATTTCCCTATACAGACAACCAAAAAGACTGCGAACATTTTAATGGCCACTTTATGTCGGCTATGAGAAAAACTCAGTGCTTCCAGGACTGGTACGACATTCGGCCTGACGATGCATTTTTCGAAGGAATTCCATCTGGGCATCCCTTTGCTGGCACGTTATCAGTAGCTGATATGAAACTAAAAATTTCGCAGTAAGTACTTACAAACATACCCAATCCGTGGGAAAATATAAGATATCCGCTTTTCCATCAGAACTATGCATAACAGTGAAAGCGGTCGCAAGATTAATCAGGCTGTGAACACCACTAGCAGAGCTGTGGGTAAGTACCGTAATATTACCAACAATTCAAAGTAGATAAGAATGTAGTTAATATACCACTAATGAAAGTATCATTGAAAAGGTCATATGCTTTTCCTACGATTTTTTGAATCAAGATACATCTACCACTACAGGTACAGTCACTTGCGAAAGTGAAAAAAATTACAAAATTAAATTACTTATTTGTGAATATAGGCCAGGGCGAAACGTTTGCGGGTTCTGTTGGTATTTATTTAAAACTGAAGAAATTTGAAATTCTCCCTTCATAAATAACAAAATAGATTGGAGAGTTGGTAAATGGAGAACTGTTTTATTCAGCGATGAAACAAAGTTTAATTTGTTTTCTTCGAATGGGAATGTTCATGTAAGGCGAAAAAATGGTAACGCCTGTATCGATAATATTGCCGGCTTTTGATTAAGTATGGAGGTGGCTCGACTTTTAAAATTCCTAAGAGCTCGTTTTAAGCATAAGACCCATAGATTTATCGACGTTGATGTTCATCACTGAAAGCATTGGTGTCATGATATTAAATTAGTTGGGATCAAGGTATAACTACTCACAATATGTTCTTGTTGGCAGGTGGAGCACTTTCGCAAGCAAAGGGAGCGTTTTCCACATGGTGGTCATCCATTACTACTCCTCCAGCTTCCAGCAACACCTTAGCGAGTAACCAGATATCAACATTCCAGAAGGGCAACAACAGTGAAACCCAAAGTGATAGCAAGCAGTCTGCCGGCTCCGGCGATGAAGACGTTATAGAAGGGGAAGAAGCAGCAGACCGAAATGATGCAATCGACTTCGAGGAAGAAACATCCGATACGGCTCCAAAGAAGCAGGATGGAATAATCGAGGTCGCTAAAGAGGCTGAAATCTTAGATTCGAATCGGCGGAGCAGCGATGTTTTCACGGTGTAACCGAGAACTGGCCGAACTCCAACGTTCTTGACCGCATTAACCGCATATACTATCTTGTTACGCATCATATTAAATTCGCATACATAACGGATATTTACGAGACGACTATAACTACAGGACGATACGAATGTGATCTAGAGAACAATCGCGATCGAACCGCTTCGACTACAGCATAAAGCGCGAGTCTTAATTCAGTCGGTTAGTTTTTGTGTTTTTGTTTCTCTTAGACGAGGTAGGGATCTTTTGTGCAATTAAGTTCGAACACACCATTAATTTTAACAGTGCCGCGAGGAACTTAACAATTAGTTTGATGTTTTATTTTTAACTTAAAACAAGAGTAACAATAAGTTTGAGCGTTTTAATTATCGCTAGATTCGTGTGATTAACTACTTGAGGATGTAAATTTGTTAGGATGTAGCCGACTCGGTGTTTATATTCGTAAATTATGTAAAGAATGTATTAAATCACGTTTGTATAATTATTTAAATAAACAATCATATACATATATACTTAGTAGGGGATAAACCTGTCTCTTTATTTACTCACATCCGATAGTAGGAAAATCGAAGGATTCAAATAACAGATGTGTTTATTTCGAACATTTACCAAACCTTTACATGAATCGCAGCGTCACAAGCGTCGCCCATATTTCGTCCCATTGGTCCCTTTGCATAGGGAAAGGAGTTCGGTCTCCTTACATTCTAGTCTTCTTGCATTTCGGAATGAGATGACTAGCCAAGACACAAGGCTAAAATGCTATGCAAACAAGTGTCTTGGCTAATCGTGTCATTTGACTACCAAAGCTGCATGACCTCTGCAGTGTATGTGTTCCCGAAGGAAAAAGAACAACTGGGGTGGAATGTGTATCTTACTTAGCAGAAGCGACTTGAAATGGCTGAATTCCAGATACATTGGTACATATAGGATTGCTTTAGGAATATTGCATATAATTCCAGTTATTAAACGCGAAACAAGATACACAATCAAACCCCTGGCAGGTCCATACAAATCTTTTGTGAACAAGATGCATTTGCAGGTTTTCCATTAGTGTGTAAGCGATCCACATCCAACTTGATTCGACTTGTGCGTTTGGAGTTTTATGAAAGTCGAAACAATTTTTGCTTCGCATGTAATTCATTCGACTTTATAAAAAGTAATGCCACTCAAAGGCACCACTAGAATCCCATATTCCTATCTCTTTAAAAAAACAGATGTGTATTAATAAATTTTTATAAAACAAGAAGCTTGAAAGTTGTTTGATTCAAAAGGGACGGTGCTGCTGTTTGGAAAGCCGCATAACACCGAGAAATTTTTTTTAATGTCTACTGAAATCTCTTTCTACTCAGTATCCCTATCCCATAAAACTAAACAAGTAACACTGAGGTCATCACGCACAAGTAAAACAAGTTACGTGGTTTCACCCCTGTTAGCGGTGAATGAACGAGTAAACTGAAAGTATGTTGGATTATGAGGCAAAAACGTAATTAATTACAATTTCGGACCCAATGTAGATACACCGGTTTATAGGGAAACATAACAGGTAAACAAGTTCTCCGGTTGTCCTATCAGATGCTAAGATTTCGTGCCGAATTTTGTAACACTTCACTTTCGAAACCACCAACTCTTACTTACCTTCATAAATACCCAAGGAACATCACTTCCTGCAGCTAAAAAAGAGAAGGAAATAGCACCAGGGCGAACAAAAGGGGAGTGGCTAAAACGAAAATGAAAGGTGAAGAAAATAAAAGAGCGTCATTGTGATAATATTTGCTGTTTTCATTTTTTTCTAAAATATTTAATCCGCATGTTTTATCTTAAACTTATAAACCTGGATAAAAATAAATAAATAGTAAAAACAGTAAAATTAATAACTAAAGTTCATCTGTGGGGCGGGGACAGCGTTTACTGTCACCATCCCTCTCTAACATATGTATACAGGGCGAAGGAGGAGCAGTCGCATCAGTAAATTTCTACTAAAACGCGTGCTGTGTTTTTTTTTCGCTTTGGGCTCTCGCGAGATCGCATCAGGGAGGCAACGAACTTAAAGTGAGAAAGATTAAAAAGAGTGAGAATGAGAGAGGACGTCGGGTAGAAAAAGATTAGCCGGCATTATTAATTTTCATAATTTATTTTTAATTGATGTATTTTCCTGGCCTCCATTCCTGCATTAAAGTACTGATTCGGTTGCTAATTATGTTCACGTCGGAATTTTTCTTGCTTTACTGACTTTCTTAAGAAGAGAAAGAGTTTATCTGTATTTATTTCCTGTTTATTTCGGCTCCTATTAGTATTACTGGAAAATGCTCGTATTCACCGCTTTCCTTGCTATATTCATTTAATGTAATTTAATTATAATAATTACTATTTATTTAGAGAATAACAATTTAAGAGTCTTTTAAATATCCTATTTGTTGCTATTTCGTTATCTCCCAGGGCTCCCTCGTTTAAAATGTACTCGAAACGTGTCGGAAACTAGAGTGACTCCAATAAAACCATAAAAGAGACAAAAACCTAGGGCGTTTGCTGTTTGCTGCTTAAGTGTTTAAAAATTCTGTTGTTTTATAAAGTGTCTCTGAACATTTTTTGAAAATCGTCTGAAATGTCTGAATATGTGTTGCTCCGCTGGTCTCCCTCAGTATATACTTCTTTTTATTATTTTATTACTTCATAATACATGCTGTTTTTAGCTTTTAATAATTTGCTGTATTGTTATCTCCTCGTATGCAGTAAATATAGTAAAATACTCAACAAATATACACAAGTGAGTGATCCGCCTGCGACTCGAATACAAAATAAGTGAAAATAAGGCTTAAAAACAGATCAGAACGGCCGCGGATTAATCCGCGTCTTACATCATACTATTTACTTTTTTAGACTTTTTAAAATTATTTGTAATAATAACTGCTTAATGCTGCGTATATTTAAAGATTTTTTGTTACTGTACATGTATTGCTGTCCATATTTATATAAATCAATCACTGTGAGTTCCTAGTAAGGTAAAATTCAACATTCTTAGCTTACACCTATTCCTTAAAGATGACTAACCGCTAGCGCACACACCCCGTTCCTTACTTTTGTCACTGTCACTCCCGCCTAATAGTCGCATGCCTCGCTCTCGCTCTCGTATTGAAACAGTAATAGTTTTATAGCTGGTAAATTAAATTGTTTATTCTTAGATGTTCATATTACGGTGTATATCACTACTACATTTATCCATATTATGTATATCATATAACCTTACTATATATTTTATGTTATATATAAACTTGCCGTTTCAGCTATTCAGCTACTCATCAATCAAACAAAACTCACTTTTGGAAATTTAATATAAATCGTCTTCTCATGCGAGCGCATTCACATAGTCTAACTAAAGTAAGAGGATTCCTCTTGTGGTTGAAGAATTGGGATAACGCTTGGATAGATTATCTCATCGACAATTGTCTACTACTCGACGGCCGGTGGCCTGTAGGAGGCCCGGCACGGACAAACAAGTGCCATCTCATGACACTCTTGCGACGAGACGACGCCTCAGCTCCAAAATGGTCACTTGATGATACACAAAAGGTAGGCCTTTGTTTTCTTTTTAAATTTTTCTCCCACTCCTCGGGAGGGCGATGTACTAAGATCGATCGCATCAACTAAACACTGTGGGATGCCACAGCCACCTCCGAGCGACTACTCAAGCAATGATAGAGGGTAGTTCCTGTTCGTGATTATGGTGGAAGCTAGGAGGGTAACTGAGCATCGTCATCATTTAATAGTCATTGATCGTTGTTTGCCGGGCCAATCACCCCCAGATCCTGTTACTGTACAGCGCAAGGGGATCATTGCCTGGATCATCAACGAGTAGTTCCGATTCGACGAAGCGTTTCATCATCATATTTACACTGGCTGGGGGGGAATTCTTCATCGTGGTGGCCATTTCATTTTGATTTTTCCATTTTTTCCGTCTTGATTACGAATTCGAGTTTCTCTTTGATAGCTAGGACGAGCTCGACTGATTCAAATTGCCGAACATGCCGGTTGAGAATGATGTTTGCCCCGAGCCACCCTGGCCTTGGTTTTGTGTGGATGACTGGTGCTGTTGCTGCTGTTGCTGTTGTTGTTGTTGCTGCTGCTGGCTTATGGATTGCCTACCATGCTTCGGTATCGGAGGCTGGAGATATTCATGCCTTGCTAGTGCGAACACGTCCATGCGATCCTCCTTGCGATAAGCTAAACATCCACGAATAAAACTCTAAAATAAAAGAAAAACAACACAAGTTAGGCATTAAAGTTGTTAAATTAGTAGCTTCCTTTATGCGAAAACTTATGAATGCTAAGAATTTTGTATGAGCAGAGAAACTTAAGAAAAGAATGAATTTCCAAAGAAATCTTGAGAAAACACAAAGGAAACAAAAGAATTGAGCGCAGAATTTACGCTCCAGTTGGGGTTACGTTGAAGTACTTTTGCATGCATAAATTTATCACGCAACATTCTGCAAGTGCAAACCACAGTACGGCCTCCCAATATTTGGTACAGTGGTGCTGTGTTATTGCTATTTACCAAACTAAAAATCCTATTGCTACACAAAATGGGAATAAAATGTACAGTATGGGCACCCCAATTATGAAAATCAAATCGGTTCGAAACGTAGGAGATTTTAAAGCAACATGCAACTGATTAAAAGCTCAACGCTTGCTAAATTTTGTAAACGTTCAAGACTGCTTTAAAATATAGGCTGTACGATTAATGGAAGCCTGATTAAATATTCCTAGAAATAGCTTTTTTCCATAAGAAAAAAAACATGTGCCAGAGATCGTAGTGACAGTTTGTCATGTAGCAAAAAAAAAAAAATATTTAAAATAAATAAATAAAGTGTACACTGACGCATTCACGTACCTTTGCTTCGTTGGAAACTGTTGGTTTATTCGAGAATTGAACCTCAGTAGCTTTTAGTATAGTATTTTCCTCCAGAATAGTTGCTTGTGACTGATTATGACCGAAGGGCTTCTTTCCATACAAGCATTGATAAAATATAACGCCGACGCTCCACACGTCGACTTTCGATGATATTTTTGGTGGATTTTTGCCAACAACGAAACATTCGGGTGGAAGATACCTGAAAGAATTATACAACAGAAATATAATTATCAAAACGATGAAAGATAATCGAGACGGTGTTAATTTTCTGTAGCGCAATCCCATTTATTTTCATTTATGATTTGAAAACAAGAATTTCAGCGATTGCTCCTTTTAAGCTGAATTAAACAGTCGACTGCAGCAACTAAGTATTTTACCACGGCCTATCTCTTCAAAAATATTTAATAAAAATCTAATTAAATTTTGTGAGATCAAGAATTCCGTTAGCTGTTGCATTTATATTTATTCTACGGAACATGCGCTACAATGTGCGAAGGGTTAAACGGTTTTAATTCTTTTTTTTTAGACGACTGAAACAAGTTCCCTCCTCGAAATATTCCTAATGAAAACTCACCAATACGTTCCAGCTCCTTGGGAAGTTAAATCCATACCGTGGTCTGGATTGTAGTTTTCTTCATCCATTACTTTCGAGAGCCCGAAATCGGTGATCTTTATTTCACCACAAACATTTCCCTCTGTGAGGAGAATGTTTCCTGGCTTTAGGTCATAGTGGATGACTGGAGGTTTTATTTCATTCAGGTACTTCAAAGCTGAAACAACCTATAAAAGAGAAAATTGTTAATATATTTTTCCGTTAAATCAACTAATCAAGGCAAATTCCCAGTGAGGACAAAGTTTAAGATTAGAGGCCTTAGATAACAACTTTTTTTTTTTTGGTTTGAAACAACAAACAAAATGCCCTTCCCGAGTGGTACCATGTAATTAGAACTTGTTTCGCGCAGTTTCGAGTAAATCGAAACAAGGTTACACCATTATATATAGCTTCGACTTTAGTCAAAACAATTTAAATAGCTGAATTAAAGGTAAAATTCTTATAGGAATTCCATATATACAATTCAGTTACATTCAACCCGTTCTGACTCGAATCGAGATATGTACATTTACCCTAGATAAAACTGTAAATATGTCCACAGGCTCCGCCTACTGGGAACTCTATTGATATCGTTAATATGTACGGTCATTTATGACAGCATTCTAGCTTCTCAATTAACCTAGTACATTGGAGAGTTGAGCGAAAAAGTACTTTCGTAAACAGGTCGCTTTAACATTATATTTAAACAAATTTCAGACGTCCCAATCGCGGCCTATGAGCCTCTAAAACCCGTTTTGTAATGTGCTCTCTAAAAATTTTTATTGAACAACCTGAAATAGTTCATAAAGATAAATCAAACAACTGGGGCAGCAGCATGTAATTTGTTTCATTTAAACCGAAGCGACTTGAAATAGCTGAATTTCATGTATGGGATTCCTATAGGTATTTTACATGCAATTCAGCCTTCCAAGTCGTTTCTAGTTAAGTCGAAAAAGATACATGCTTGAATACTCAAAAAAAAAAGTTATATTAGTTACTGTAAAATAATTAATTTAGCGGTCAGATAAAAAAAAAATTGATTTTAACTTTTATGTACAATGATTTTAATAACAATATTCGAGAAGTTACATATATTGTTTTCACGGACGTGTCTACACGTTAATGGTTATTGCTATTAGACTCACTCTAAATATTGCGAATATTCCTCTATTCTTCAGGAGTTTCACTTGCATGTGACTTTAAATTTGTTTTAATAAAGCTATCAAACTTTAAAGGTTCAATTAAAACAAAATTACTTTAACATTCCAAACGCGATAGAACAGGGCCGCAATATTTTGTATATATAATAGATCGTAATTTCAATTTTCATATTTACAAATCACAGCTTACCTATAATAATAGGAGCCATGTAGTGTGCTTATGGCTGAATAAGATGTAATGTAAATCGTTTCGACAAAGGTAGATGTCTTAAATAGCTGGATTGCATATCAAATTCCTATAGTAATCATATACACGACTTACGTGACTAAACCCCAGCTATAAGCTCAATCCAATAGAAATGTCTTGTTAAGCATTCAGCCCCCAAGTTGGCGTAGTCTAATAAGAAAAGGACGAACCTGCATAATAATAGATCTAGCTTCTCGCTCCGGTATTGTCTTATGCTGTTTCAGATAGAAATCCAAATCATGTCCATCGCAATATTCTAACACAGTACAAAATGAATTCGCATCTATTTCGAAGACGTCGTAGAGTTTCACTACTCTTGGATGATCTAAAGCTTTATGAATGTTGTATTCCCGTAAAGCATGCCTAAAAAGTGAAAAACAAATAACTTAAAAGATCTACCATAGCTGCATTGATTCTGGACACTTACTTAATATAGTTAGCCTTCTTATCCTCCTTCCAGTCCTTGTTAAGCTGGTGAACTTTACACGCTACATATCTTTGTTCCTTAAGATCAAATGCTTTGTGCACTTCGGAGAACCCTCCCTTGCCGAGGAGCATTAACAGCAAGTACCTCTCGTTGAGAACAGGGTGGTTGTTGAACCGAGACTAGAAAGGTATGGCATATAAAAATTATAATGTAAGGCATGGGCGCGGGTGGATAGTCAACCTTTACCTGGTCTTCGTTTAATATCCGCTTCAGCTCTCGGATGTGCAGGTTCCGTTCACGTTCGAGTTTTTCCATCTCGAGCTGTAAATCGGCATCCTCTTTCTTGAGTGCATTTTGCCTTAATTTTAAAATTTCATCACATTCGTAGTACTCCTGTGCTGTGTAACCACCAGAAACAGGATCGGGTTTTAGGAACGTTGCATCCGAACCGTTGTGTAGATTCGACGACGATGAAGAGGTGCTGGATGACGAACCTCCAGCTCCAGAGTTCGAGTTGTTGTTGCGTTTACGCCCCGTTTCAGCGTTTGATGGGCGCTTCTTCATCAGCAACTTTTTCTGACGATCGATTTCCTCGCGTTCAGCCGAGATTTCTTCTTGCCGACGGGCTAGTTCCTGGAAAGCGTACCCATCGGTCCAATTTTCTTGGAATGTTGCTCCGACTCGTTGGGTAACAAATTGTCCCAAACGGAGTCGGTTCTGCATGCATTTCTGTCGCGCTTCTTTTTTCTCTATATTACTCTTCTCCTTGAGAAGCTTCTTGACAACTTCTATGCACTTGTTTATGTGGCTCTTATGTTGGTCGATAATCTTTTGGTGGGCTGCAATCTGACACTTCTGCTCATCGGACAGTCGCGTTAGCTCGTCGACCTTCGTTTTATTCGACTCGAACTCAGAGTCTCGTTCCTGGATGTCCAGATAGGACAAATCTGTCTGGGTTGACTTGGACTCCATCATCTGTGGATGTGGGGGTCGTTGCGTCTGTTGGGGCTGCTGTTGTTGCTGTTGTGACTGAGATTGTGATGCTAACTGCGGAGGCGGCGGTGGAGGAGGGCCACAATTGACCATTTGACTTGTACTACCAGCTGTTACCGATCCTCCCATACATGTGGGTGGCATCGATGAAAGCGGTGATTGAGGAACCATGTTGGAAGTCTGACGATTTTTATAGTGATAATCTGCATTAACTCCAGCACCGACACTGACGATCGGCGGTTGGGGACTAGGTGGAAACATGGGATAGCTCCCGTGTTGGGAAGGTGACGGGCTCTTTGCGCCGTGCTGCCTTATAGGACTACTCGCTGTGTGCTTGTTGAAGTAATCGTTTATCTTCTTGTTATCGTTAAGTGGCATTGACAGCCGAGCCCCCTTATTGCTACCCATCGGTGGCATACTACACCTACCGCTATCTTGCGATCCTAAATTACAGTTAACAGTGGATTGAACTACTAAGCCACCTCCTGGGCCTCCTCCGCCACTATCCTCTGCAGGAGGCGCTTTTCGTTTTCGTTTACGTTCAGCAGGGGTTCTAGGGATCTTCTCCGGCGCACATCCTGAAGTCATGATTCCACCGTTATTGTTACCGTTCCCCCCGAGGCTACCAACCAAGCTACCGCCTAGCACTCCGCAAGCAACTAATTCAGCAGCATCTTTTTCACTATGCGATGATCCTGTGCTCATATTTGAATCCTGATTATGAACGGTACCTTGATGGGCCAGTTGCGATTGCTGTGGCTGCTGAGGCTGCTGGGATTGATGCTGCGCCTGCTGCTGCTGGTGCTGTTGCTGCTGCTGCTGATGATGGTGATGTAGCTGAAGTTGGTGTTGCTGCGATAAATGATGTTGGTGATGCTGATGATGAGCTATGGTCGTCTGGGGTGCCATCTGCAATTGGGCGCCGGCGGACATCTGTAATTGGAAAAAAAATCACTCGGTCAGTGCAACCTGCTCCATTCACAAAGGGGTGAAAAAAAATTGTATCGAAAGATGGAAAAAATTTACGAGGAATTTGCTTTTTAACAATCCTGCCCAGAAATATTGGCAAATTGGTCATATTCTCAGTAAAATCGCTTAAAACCGAAATTCTTACACATTTTTCGTTTCCCCAAGTTCCTTACAAAGATGTCTTCTTTTTTTAGGGGACTTCACACAATACATATACAACTGCTACTTTTTAGTCTCAGAGTGTCAACATAATTCAACTGAAAATCCAATAAATCCACTCCATCGCCAGTCGACTATTGAAAATTCACAATTTCCTAATCACTGTCTTTATTTTTCGCAAATTTCCACAAGAAAAAGCCATAAAAAGTCCGCGACTTTCTTTAATTTTCACGCAGAAAAACTTCTCTAATAAAATGCATGAGAGAATGATATAAGGAGAAAAACGTGTGTGTGAATAAACGATATGTGCAATACAGCCAAATTGCCCGGCTATCTCCACGCACAAGAAAGAGACAACCTCTAACCACCTCAGAACACAAACAAGATGGCGAAATTTATGCTACACGGCTAAGAAAATTTATTTTACTTTTGTGGACAAGAGGAACACAACAGAATTTTGATGGCCGATCGGTGGGGAAGCCGCGAGTACTCCCTTACTCCCATCTCGCAGTGGTACAATCAGCTCAAACTTCAGTGCTTCCACACACACACCACTGCACATCCGTTGCGCATTTCCTCATTCAATTTATACGTCGCGAGAGAGGAAAACAGTCCGTAGAAAATTGTATGAGAAGGAGGCAAAATAAAGCTTGTTTTATGTATACACGAGATGACACGAGGTATGGTCAGGTCAGTTACTCAGTTAAGTGCGAACGCGTTGCGATACGATGTTATTCTCTGTGGGCTGGCTCGACTGATTGACAAAATTAATAATACGATGACGTATGACGGCACTCCGTGAATTGATAAGAACTTGTGCGAATACGACGGAAGTCGTACAGAGGGTTGCCGTGTCGTCGATAAAACAAGTTTTGGTTGCAAAATTGCTTTTTGCTGCGGTACTGTTCGTTAAGCTTTTTCTCCTATATGAATTTCGTTTAGGAGTCGCGACGGTAAATATGAAATTTATTACTACTCGTTCATATTTGGAGAAGTGATTTTCAAGAAATAAAAGGTGGTTAGGCTGTAATTTCTAAGAAACCACACAAATATTTTATTTTTTGTCTCGTCACATTATTAAATGTTTCAAGACCTTTGAGATACCTTCTGGATCCTGAGTTACCTATAATAAGGCTTGGGGTGACCCCTATGTTGGGCACTGCGACTGAGTTACCTATGCGCGGAATTCTTTCAGCACTGTTTTCTGAGACGTTATTATTTACAATTACGTTATTTACGTTACAATTATTTTAGTTTCACCCGTTCATAAAATTAGAAAAGTTAAAGCGACAGTAGACAGAACATAATACAATTACGTATATACTATCGAAGACTAGTATATTAAAATTATTATTCAGCTGAAAACGTAAACCGGCCTTGAACATTCTTTTTAAACAAATGAGGAACTTTTCTACCGACCATGCTATGTAAATGATGCCCTTGAAGTTTTCTTCGAACCGTACGTGACTAACGATAAGATTTAGATCTATTTTTATATTTCTCGATAAATTAAGTGGATGCAATTTTGAGGCGCAAGTAATTATCGCTTTAGACCGCAATTATCCATAACTGGTTTTGGATCCAGTGTTTTTAATTTTTTTTCGATTAACAGACAATTCCAGCAATTTCACTTTAAGATTTTCCGTCGTCCGGTAAAACTAAATATTTGATTCTTTCTTTCTTTGATTTCTTTAAGTTAATTTTGTAAAATGACTACACCGAATAGAAATCTAGTTTACAAAAATAAAACTGAATGAAAATTTAAAAACAATTAAATCAAATTTACAAAACCTGCCCGAAATAGGACCGAGTTCACTTAACAAATTTTTATTATTTTCCAACCCATCAGAGCAGCCGTCATTAAAAAAAATAGTATAATAAAAAAAAAAAGAATCCCCTCGTACGCTTGCATAATATCAGGTTAATGAATTTTATAATATATATATATATTTGAAATATATAATATTAACACTTTAGCTGAAACCAAAAACGGAAAGTCCCTGAAAGTGAAATTATTTCCAAATCTCCCAATGAAAATGAATTCATGCATACATCAACAACACCTAAATTCTTTAACTCGCGACAACACTAAAATAAAAAGTCATCCTGTTCTTTTCCAAAAATCCGTGATTCTCTTCTGTTGCTCCCTCTTTATAAAGCCTCATGAAACTTAAGAGGGGAAAAAAAAACTCTCTTCGGCAAAAGGCAGAAACTTTTCAATGAAAATGCACTTCGCTGCAGTTACGTTCGCCACACTTCCGCAAAACGAGAGTTCAAAGAGCTCCCACTTAAAGAGCGGGAGAGCAGATGATAATATAATGAATGACGTACTGAGCTGAGGTGCCATGAGAAATCTTCCCAGCGTTTAATTGACCGTGTTGCCATCAATGTGCCAAGGTCGAGGAGACGTAATTACGATTTTTTTTTTGTGAGAACCTCTAAAGTAGGCTACGTCACCTTTTGGGCACATTTTTGGGGAAGTATTTTAAGTGATGAGAGATTATTTTGAGATTACGGCGCATTTTCTCGTCAACTGAGGCTAGCGCGCTTTACGGCCAATTACAGAAAATATTATTTAATTTTTTTGTGAGTAAAATATTAATTACCATGCAAATGTGCAGGTGGGGGAGGACGTCCTCCGTGTTTACTTATGTCGGAATCGGCCTCAAATGTGCGATGGGAAAATTACCCCCTAGCAGTTATCTAAGAGATTAGGAGATTACAATCATAAAAAGATTATTAAATAAATTGCCTTTAAACACAAACAATAAAACAAGAGCATCGCCGCCATTATTCTCTTTCACATCTCTTCACCTTAATTGCACCTTTCATTCTATTAATAGATCGCATGTCTCTTTCCCTCATAAAAACAAAAACCGAGGAAATCGTCGCTTTCATAATGAGATTACGAAAATCTCTCCCTCTCCCCACAGGTGGTGTCATTTTCTTTCGAATGTCTCAATCTCCGGCTAAATTGCGTTCTCTCTCATACAACCACATTGCATTGCAAATGCAATATCCCACTTGCGCTCAGCGCTCACGTCGTGTCGTGTCAGTTCAGTATTGCTATTGCCATGCCTTTGCGTTGTCCCCTGATGAATCAACTCGCTCTATTGTCGATGTCGCTCGGAGCGCAGCTCAGCTCACGTCACACTCAAACTCAAATCTACACACGCTTGGCGCGCTCTGCCAGCCCGGACCACGTGGATATGGATTCTCTCAAGAAGTTTCCCGTCCATGCATGACATCAGAAGGTATGCAAGGCAGCCGCAGCGCCACAAAAATATTTAAAGAGTGAGTGAACTAAGAGAATTTGGCATGTCGACGGCCGCGATTACCGCCCGCCTGTTGTCACTGTCTCGCTACCCACTGACCGGTCAAGACGACTGTTTACGTTCTTTTTATTTCTTTCTGGGTTCCTCTTCAAGAGATTTCGTCTGCTCTTCGTCTTACGGTGTGCGTGTGGCGCTGTGTTTTTATGCTGCGGATAGGCAGCTGTCATATATGGCTATTTATACACAATTAGTGTTGAAAATAATTCCGATTGCATGTGTTATATACATTGGCACAAAGTGTAACTGTATATGACGTCACAGTAAATCTGGGCGCACGGCATCGATGTGAGCTTTCATGGTTCACGTTTTATAAAGGTTAGCAATTTCAATTACAGTGGCTTATCAAATACATTGTAGATAAATATTTTTATGCCGCTCTGGATAACCTAGAGTAGATAGAGCGACTAACTCAATTAATTAGAGGCATAATTATCGAACGGTAAAAAGATCACAGGCAGAGGTTTGAATTAAAGCAGACATTCGACCGACTATTTTTAGAGTTTTAGAACATAGGCAGACGCAGATCTGTTCTGAATGAGGAACTAATATAAATAGACAAGAGTGGCAGCACTTGGTGTTAGCCGTTAGGGATTTAATTATAAACGAGAAAGCAATAAATTTCATTCAAATTAAGACGTAATGTTGAAGTGATATCAGAACTCCCCAAAGAATAATTCGTTGACATTTAGTGGATGGTATCGATATTTACGATTGCATTTTACAGAATCCCTCTAGAAAAAGTGAACTGACTTCCGAACATCCCCGTCGATGTTGGCCTTAATGTTGCTCGCAAAGGGTGAATGGGTAAACTATGAAGGACAATTTATAACAACAATTCCACGAAAACTAAATTTGGAAAAATTTTGCAATCAGGAAAAGGACATGTGGTACAAATTAAAATTACAGTTACCAAGAGTCTATTCGTCTATTCTCAAAGGAACTTAACGAAATAAGGCTAGGAGGCAATATAAGACTGTTTTTCCAAGGTAGACCAGGGAGGGCAAAAAGTAAAAATCTACATCGGACAGCCTCAAATCTCTTAATGTGATTGCCATAGAAAATCGATCAGACATGACTAACATATTTGAGTATAGGCCTAACAAATAAGCACTATAGTAGCCGAGAGATATACATACGTTCATACGGATCATCAAACTTCTTACACCAGCTTTCAGCAGCACGGATTGGACACTATAGCCAGGATAGTAAAATCAGTGCTGGGGGACGCTAGTAGGTCACAACACAGACCTCATCCTATTAAACTATCCTAGCTTGAGAAATTAGCTTACAATCTTTCTCATTAGCTTACTAGTCTAGAAATTAAGCTAGTTCTGTATACACGAAGCCAAGAAGGTCAAGCACGTACATTTGCTAATATAGAAAGGAAGGGCACCATTTATGGAGTGCATCTTAGTCACAGTTTAAAGTTTCATAGTAACGATCATTAGATATTAGCTGCGTTATGACTTCTATGGAAAGTCGGAAAAATTTCATTTTTGTTTATTTGTTAAAAGCATTATAAAAATTATTTCTTAGAAATTGAACTGTGGTTAAGTAAACTAAAATTAACGAATATGCCTTAAAGTAACTGTGTGAGATAAATCAATCGTTCAATATTTTTCCCTTTATACAGCGTGCTTCTTAGTTCTTAGTTTTATCTCACCTCACTCGGTGTCGTGTGACTTTATAGACTTAGTAGTGTAGTGTGAGAAAAATACTCATTAACAGTCTTCCGATGAATTACTAGTATTCATTTTCGCTTTTCTTTCTTCGCTGTGTAGCAAGGCTGCAAATAAGAAACGACCACAAAAAAAATCTCGATAATGTTTGAAGATTTCATGGCAACATGACAAAGAAATGAGGGAAGAGTAGCTTCTTTATTAAGAGGATATTCTGTTGTGACTGCCGTACGACTCCAACTTCATGAATTTTTTTTCTCGGAAGCAGAAAGAGATAATTAAATTTTTTATATATTTTATCGACATTTATTTTTAATTTTAAATTTATTTGTGAAAAAAGCAAAAATTGTGCGCCCGAGAGCTCATTGAATATAAGGCGTTCGAAGCGCAGCGCAGATACAAACGGCGACTACGATTGCCGCCCGCTGGAGAGTCTGACACATATAATTCAAAATTGTTATTATTTGTTACTCTGTTGGGTATAGCCAGGACTACAGATAGGTTAAAATTTCAAAAATTAAAAAATTCATAGGTTTTTTTTTCTACAAAAATACATGTCAACGTAATTGTAGTACCGGCTATAGCGGCAATTATACTAAAGGTTTTGTAGAAGATTCAAGTGAGTCAGTTCAGTAGAACTCGAGATATCGTGATCACCGATTCCAAAAACATGGCTAAACGGGTTTGAAGTTTTGAACTTCTAAGCCATGTAAATTTCCTTAATTGTACGAATTTTCCGAAACCCTATTACAGGCATATTCTTGAGGGTGGTTATCGGATTGCCAAAATGCAAAACGAAAAAAAATCGTTTATACCTCCTTAAGACAGAGCAAATGTTACAGGACAATTGTTCGCCATCTGTTGGCAGTAGGACGAATACAGCCATGACATAAACCTATTACACGTTTGAATAAGTGATAAAAGAGCTACGTGTCATTACATATGAATTGAATCGTACTATCTATTTTGGTAAGCTTACGTGTAGTACTGTGACGAGATATTCTGCAGAAATATCATTTTGAGGAAAGTGACGACAGCATCACTGTAAAAATATATAAAAATGGCAAAGCTATTCTGTAAACGAGGCAAAAAAAATGGCTTCGATTTATCAATACCACCTTACCTTGAACCCAGCGAAACAATAAAAAAAAAAAAGATCAGGTGAGGGATCTTACCGTCAAACGCAAATAAACGAAGAAAAGCAAGAGGAAAAAATTTATTCTGAGCAAAAAGACGAGTCCGAATGCGCTACTAGCTTAAATATTCAAATTAAAATAGAGCGTAAAAAAAGAAATTAGCACAAGATGGCGTCGAAATGTGAATGGCGAAAAAAGCGATTTTCTTTGCGAGCTCACAAAACCGCTTACTTAGTGGATTGATAGCAGCACCATTTTCAAATTAATGAGTTCTCTTGATGTGTGTGCACTTCACAGATAAGATACCGATACACGACTGGATTCGAATGCGAAATCGGAGGTTTTAGAAGACTCAACGGAAAGTACGGGCGGGTGAGCTGCGGGCAGCGGTGACGACGGCAGCAGTAACACATTACCGCAACCAGGGGGGGAGCGCGCAGGAAATGGAGAGGTATAAAATATTAAAAACACGAACTAAAGTCTATAATAGCCTGACTATGTACAATTTGCCGAAGAGACTGAAAATGAAAATTGAGCACAAGTTAAATGAAGGCGGATTACTACAACGGCGCGCGGTGTGCCCGACTCGATGGCGAATTCAGCGCGGTGCGCAGGGCGACCACTCTAAGCAACGCAATAATTTCTCGAGAGGTTGTTAGCCCGGCACCGCGCAAATCACATCACAAATGCCTCAAATGACGTTACGTTTTGCCTTTGTCCATTTTATTTCTGGTTCAATTCACATTAAAGAAAACTTGGTACTGGGGAGGGGCAAATGAAATCTTCTCTGGTTGTCTTCTTCTCGGCGGCGCTAACATAGTCATCTTTTTCAAAGGATCCCAGTCTATCTTGCAGTTTGCATTGCAAGGGACAGTTATACCAGGGCGCCCATATTGCTCCGGCATAATTTGCGGCCATGTTTTAGATGTTCATTTCGACAATACCGCGCAAAGCCAGGCGAGTTTTGTTACTGCTCAAATCGCGATATCTAATTAGCAGCTAGAATGCCATATGCATGAGACACTCCACACATGTTCTGCGTTTCGTTTTCTGCGCGCAACCAACACACGAGCCTCCATCCATCATTACCTGCTGTTACTGGAATCGGACCGAAAAAAAAAACGAAAATGACCGAGCAAACGTACATTACTGTACGGCTTCGGCTTGATATCCAATTCGTATCCGAACGACCTAGGGTATCATCACCTCTCAGTTGGCATCATCGCAGCCGTCCATTGTGATTATGTTCATCTTTCTCGAGTTCGTTTTCATTGTATCAGATTTCTTGTGTATTTTCCTTCGTTTTTACGGCGGCGTCGTGCATATCGAATCGACGCGCGCTGCTGCCGATGTCACCGCATACAGCATTCCACTCCCGCTGCTGACAAGAAAGACATATCGCCGAAAAACGCGAAATAAAAAAGCTCGTTAACTTTTCAATTTAGTGGATTCGCGAATATTTCTGGGCATCTACAACATTTTAGCGTTCGCAATCGCAACCAAGTAGTATGGCGAAGCACGATATCCAAGCAATGACTTAGATTGCAACTATATTACACGCTACACACTACAAAAAAAATCTAAAACAATGGAGACTGACTATCGCACTCAAGTATTTGTAGGCGAGTTCGTTATATTGCTTCGCAAACAATTTATTTAGTTTGTCGTTCGGAGCAAGTTTTTCTACAGCTAATTGGAGTTGAGCGTTACGTATGTGAATTTAATTACAGTGCTGATAAGCTGCTTATTATCGCCTCGATGACGTTTCTCTATCTCAATAGGTAGGAGAATCATCTTACTTGCCCAAAGCTTAATTTGTTCAAAAAACATTAATTACGTGTTTTGTTTTACCTTCCAGCCTATAGATGTTGAAGTTTCGAGATCCCTCTTATAAGGGGTCTGCGGCAATGAAAGTAAAGTACTTTTAATAATCAAATTAATTTTCTTTCGGTCGGAATGCTTATCATGTTTTTATTGTGGCTTTGAGAAATTCCTCTAAAATCAGCGAAAGTGACCATAAAATTCCACTCTGACTAAAATCGTCAGACTTGACCTTGAATAACCTTCGAATCCAATCAACCAAAATCATATCGATGAGGACTATTTGCATCTGTACAAATGAAAAACAATTTTTTTCGCATTAAAATTCAACTATTTTTGTAATATCTAAAAAAAACTAAAAATGGCCTACAGGTTCATGATAGCTACTTATATTGCCTAATTCTGGTAAAAATATCAACAACACAGATAGCTCCGCTCTGTTCGTGAGATATCATATAATATGTAGAAGCTTTAAGAAGATGGTTTTGGTCGAAACGCACAAAAAACTGTCTACCTATCTGTCTGATGTTTTTTTACAATGAAATTTTTAAATACTGACAATATTTTAAGTCAACCATTTTGAATTGTGTATTTTTAAAGGTAACACAAAAGGCTCTACATATTGTTGGAGAAGTTTATATTCATATGTATAGCTATGCAAATTACCCATAAAATGACAGTCCATTAAAGACTTTTAATTTCATTTTAATGCACCCGATAAGTCTCCCTCATTAGAGATAAAATTAAAGTGCCACAAAAACTGAAATGCCTCATAATTGTGGCGGCGCAACAGTGACTAACAACAAACCCTGAATTAAACTTAGACTTGAAAAAAATTTAATGAGAAAAGCCATTAATAATAAAAAGTAAAAAAAAATGTAGAAATATGGCATCAGAAAACTGAGAAGTGCTAAGGTGCAGGTAGGTAGGTCAGATTGTGGTCTAAAATTGTTTTAATTTTGCATATTCGATTACGATTAGATGAAATCGCGAGTAAGTAGACAAAACAATCTTTTAAAAAGCAACGCCCGCAAATTTACGATGAGAGACTTCGAAACAACAAAGGCAGCAGCTAATTTCTTTAAATGACCGCAGAAAAAGATGAGTCAGTAAATTTACTCGAAGGGCTTGACATGTCTTCTGATCATTCAAATGCAGCAGTCCGCCCATGCAATGTAATTTAATATGACCGTGGTAATTTTTTTTATGAAAAGCAAAAAGCATCAGAAATGTTTTTTTGAAAAAGGAATTAAGCAAATGCTTGCACGCGTCTAAGACAACAGCGACAAGACAAATAAAATTCATTCGAGACTTGCATATTAAGTAAGAAAAAGGCTAAGAAGGAGAAAAGCAGCAAATAAAAAAACGATAAGAAATTAAATAAAAAAATATACAGAGCCCAAGAAGGTGAATTAAACCAAACCAAATGAAGGGGGTAATGCAAAACTGAAAGACGAAGTGCGGGACGAAGTACATATGCATCGGCAACGGCAAACAAGTCGATTACATACAACGAAAGATTCCTAAACGCATTCGCGCATTGCGTTAAAATGTGTTGATAATAGTCAAGCGTTGGTGCTTTAGTTGAAAGGAACAACAACAATATAAATATGGCCAGAGTACCCCGCGCGCGGTCGAATTTCCTCTTTTTGTGCTCCGGCGAACTTTAGGCAGAAAAGAAAAACGAGAAGAAAAAGAGGAACGGCGATAATCAGCAAGAGAAATGTACAAAGCCAGTGCGCCATTTTGTTGAGTTCCATCGACTAACTTAAGTATTATACCTTTGAATCATTTTTGCTGAGTACTGTACTGTTTTAGATAAAAAATGAGTTTGCGCATTTCAAGAAATTCTTTTTCAACCGAACAAAAGCCAAAATTGAGGTCGGCTCTCGAATAAATACCTACAATTGAAGTCTCTTAAAATAGCGTTAGCCACGACCAAAAAAGTATAAAAAAGTCGTCATTTTTCTTTGTGACAAATAAAATAACCTAATGATTGATCAACTTCAGAAGAATTATTGTGGAATAGAAGAGAGATTCCCCCGGTAAAAAACATCTCATTACGATAACGGTCACAAGTACAGTTAGTTTGGTCGTCAGAATTAATAATAATTAGGTTCAATGTTTTTAAACGAGATTTTGTGCATGCAAATTAGTTTCGTAGAATTTTGTAATAGGTTTTTCGCTATTCTTGCCAAACACATACGAATCCTGTAGTCAGGGTTTCAATAGGACGGCTGGAAAACGATTTTATAGCCACGAATAGGAAAGAGGAGGAAAGAGAGAGAGTTTGTGAGCCTTGAAGTAATATCAGTGTTGCTTTAAAGCGGGCGATTCATTGCAGTTTCTCTAACAAGGATCGTTTTGCATGGGAATGTGATCTGATGTTTTACGAATACCCGTATCTACATTGTACTCGTACAATCTGCTTATCTGATTCCACTAGAAAATATTGCGTTTTATCGAAAATTCGTTTTCATTTTTCGGTTGAACGTTCAGTTTAATGATTCTTTAACTTGCCTTGTTCGTATGTTTGGATCAAATCCTGCAATCAAATTTCTATTAGTTCTAATTAAGCCAGAGCCTTGAAACTAAGCGCACGTGTATAAGTCTGGTGACAATGCAATTTAGTATATCTAATATAGTCCTAAATGCAATATGGCGGACGCCCTAAGACGGCGGATTACCTTTTCTTCACGAGCCAATTGATAAGCATATCAAATGAAAGGGTTTGACGAGTAAAATTCGATAAGCTATGAAAGTGTCATTAGTACATTTGATTTCAAAGCGTGTCGTATTTCTAAAAAAATATTTTTTACAGTTCATATTACCAGATCATGTGCAAGCAAAGGAGATATCTAAATGAAATTTATTATCACGTAAACAGCTGGTTGCATATTGCTGAGTGGATCACATAAATTTCAATATAGCGGGCGCTACGTATAATATTGAGGAATAGAGATAAAATTCTGTATGGATTAATGTCACACAAGAAATATATCATAAGCGATCAAGCAATACCAAAGAGAATTTCTGAGACGAAAGGGAGATGTTTGTGTGTATATAAGTTTTAAACTTTTAGTGATTTAATATAGCTAGCGAACTATTTTGTTAAGAAAATTATGTTATATAACTATTCTGAATCAAAGGAATATAAATAAGTGGTGCTTGAGTTTTCAAAGCAACTCAATCAATTTTCGCTTCATGTAGTCTTGCTATTATAGTTATAACAGTATCGAACAAAAGTGTGGAAACCCTTTTGATGAAAATATTCAGGTACCTGTACTGTCTCCTTATACCGCAATTCTTGGGAACCTGCATACCTGTTAATGTATGAAGGTAAACCACATTGTTACTGAAATGCATGATTTACTCTAATCAGGTAAGTTGAAAAAAAGAGAAGAAAAAACCAGATGTAAGAAAATTTATTCGTATAAAACGCCCGACAAAAGTCTGGAAACCATTATCTATCTACTGATTAAAAATGTATTATTACATTTTGTATATACACCGAGCGAAAAAAGAGCAATAATATTCAGCAGTCATATCACGAAGTAACATATGATACGATTTGAAGTAAATTGGAAAGATTTCTTAAGATGATACTTAATCACTTGTACCTGTTTACGAGCTATATGGTGTGTGTTCTCCGCAACGAATGCACGAATTTTTTGAAAATGTAAGATTTATATATTTTTTTGTTTTGCATTTTCCTATTGAACTATGGCTAACACACAATCCCACACCATCACACGAAAAGGACATATGACAGCAATTCTAATTTTTTCTCTTTTGGTGATTTCCCGTTATAAGTAAACTATTTTCAAAACATTTGATCTGGCCCAACTGGGAATGTAACTTGGACCTCTGGAGTGACAGCGCAACACGCTTATTGTGAGGAGGCTAAATTGATCGAGTTTTTAAAGATGATTTATCTACTGCTGATTAATTTGAGCATTTTTAAACCTTATGGTGTTTTGATTTCACCGACGTCTTTGTCTTATCGGTTACCGATCACCGAATTCGAGTAGCACTGGGTGCGGATAGTACGAATGAGGCACCGCTTGGGAGCATACTTTCTTTCTTCTAGCAAAGTTGTAGTTAGCTTTTTAGGTGGCAATATGGTGCTCTGAAGGTATGTTGGCTTTCACGGTTTTTGGTAACACTGACCCATGTCATTTACAATCTCTTTTGTGCACTAAAGAAGCACATGTCATGGTTATAATTAATCGCCCATAAATGACACTTCATACCCATACCCATTCATCTGTCAGTGATTTGAACTGATTTCTTTCTGGGCGGTCGAAAATTTTATCAATGCCAACAATTTTTCCAATATTTTTGAAACCTTCGAAACGTAGGGAATTTAAAAGCAGGTTGAAAGTTTCAGAAACCTCGTCACTCGAAACCTTCCGCAGCATATTCGCATTGGAGATATACCATCTCTTTGGTTAAGATCCATTTTAACTTCAAACGCGATAGGGTTTCTACTTCCTAAGTTGAATTTTTGCATGTTGGATTAGAACTTTAATTGAAATGAAGAGAAAAATAATTCTATCACGCGCTAAGTAAAAAGTCAGTAACAGTGTCTTTTGTAGGAAGCTAGTATCAGATGCTTAAATATGGAAATAATTTAAAATAGACAAAAAGTGGAGTCGTTGCTTTTTTTATTATGTTTAACCCACAGCTGGGCATGTCTGGTGGTTTTCTTAATAATTGTATATTGTTTTCCACATTTTACATTCCGTGCACTTAAGTCCATGAAACAGTAATAACCCCATAAATAATAAGAAATGTGGGAAATAACGTGTGTGTTTTTATGAAAATAACGGTCTGCCGATGAGGCTTTTTAAATTGTGGACGGCGGCGCTGGGTTAAAACCAATAAAATATCCCTAATATTTTAGACATGCACGAGACTCCCAATTCGATAAAAACGTTCCAATTTATTGAGGCTAATTATGTAAATTAATATAACAGTTTTCGAGTTCAGCACGGAAAACAAAAGCTGATCATTTTCAAATTCAAAACTAAAGGAAGGTGAAAAGTTCGCCATGGGACTAATACTTGATTTAATTGAAAAGTTCACATCGTTCCACCGATTGAAATGATTAGCTCAGGAATAAAAACCGTCTAAAACCAAAATGGCGACATAGACAGGCTGGCGGAGTGCGGCCACTAAAATCAATACTTTGCTTTAGCTCCCAAAACTGGAATCATTAAAATGAGGAAACAACGACAACAATCGTAAAAAAAAAGTTGGTTCGGCAGACAAAAGATCCTTCTCCTCCACAACCGGCCCATTCCTCCTTGTTTCCATCAAATTCCCAGAACCTTTCTGCTCACATGCTATAACAGAAGTTCGTTGTATACATACCTACAGCGGCAGTAGTAGCGTCAGGGCAAACTACAGGGAAAATAAAATAAAAAAATTTCTAACTCCAATCATTTCGCTGTTGAACTTTGAGACTTCGCCTGGCTGGGAGCCTGCCTGGCTTTTTCAGTTAAGCTTCATCATAAAGCTTCGGCAACGGGGGGATGGAACTCAGATGGGAGTTTCAGCTCCTAGTGTGTGGTATTCTCCGGGAGCAATTCCGCTGTGGGAAAAGCATTAATACCCAGGGAAAATTGATTAAAGCAACTTGGTGTCCCAACATGGCGGCGGCGGGTTCGGATACTTCTACAAATAGCAGAAAATTTCTGAGCTCGACAGCCACTGAATAAAGATAATATTAACTCGATCTGCAACAGACTACTACATTGCAGCACTAAGAGCAACTGGTACTGTGGTGTGGTCTGAGGAAGCATATTTCCTCAAATAAAGCAATGCTGGTTAGCTCCAGAGGGGGTAATAGAAAATATAAACGAAAACCACCGTAGAGTGTGGACCCTCAAAACTATATAAAACTGACTCTACGGAGGTCAGACCAAGAAAGAAACTCTTCTACCCGAAATAAGCCCTTTGAAGACGGAGACATCAGTCATAGCAGCTGCTGTTGCTGAGGGATCGATAAACTCTAGATAGCCGCGAAGTTGTCGTCGCCGTCGACAGGCAAGATTATGTAAGCGACGAAGGCCCTATGCGAATATTTCTGCTAAGGCTGTTTTTCGCAATGCCTCGAAACTTTGTTAGTAATTCCCAGGCAAGGGTAGGAAGGTCGTATCTTTTAATTCACCGAAGTAGGCGAGGCCTGCTTGTTGAATTTAAGCTTAAGCAGTCAGTTTTCAAAACCAACTTTAAGAATTTTAATGTTGTTACAGCGAATCCACCGTCGCGCTCTCCTCTGGGATGAAGATGAGTTGGGAGCCGTTCTTGCTTGCCCCGGGATAGGAGAAAATACGAAATGCCTGGCTCTCCGCGCGGGCGAGAGTCAAAGTAATAAAAAATTCAAATCTAGGATAAAAACTTGTGTTCCCGGAGCACGTCACACTTGGAGAGGAGGAAAAATCCATAAAAGGTAAAGAGGCGAAGAGAAGGTCCCGACTAGTGAAGTGAAGTGTGGGCGGCCGCAGTATGGGTGATGGGAGCGGCGGCTGAAATGTAATTTCCACTTCCAGGGATCCCAAAAAAGGAGATATTTCCTTATTCATGAGCATGTATTATATTATATATAGTATTTACCCACAGGTTCGTTTTCCGGTCCCATTTCATTCCCGCGGCCGTCTCCTGTTTCTTTTTACACCGTTCTTCCCCTAGGCACTGGCAATTTACAACGGACTTTAAGTTTTTCGGATGTTTAAGGCGCGCACACACATCACAGTGTATGAGAAATAGGGGTCAACGTGATTTCCACACCATTGCGTATTTAGACAGAGTGTGGTTTTAAGAAGCAATAGGACCCCAAATCCACTTGCAGACCGCAGAACCATCTGTTCGTAGCTAATAGTTTACTGGTTGAATGTTTAAATAGAAAATTTCGTCCTGCCTCCAAGCAGAAATCATTCGGAGCGTGCGTTTCACCTCGTCTGCCGGATCTGCTCGATGATTTTTATCGATTTTCGGGGCTTCTCGACGTCGCAGTCCGTCCTCGTCGTTTACCGTTTATGGGACGGATGCCAACGGGGGTGGAGAAGGTGGCGGAAGATGTGTCCCGTGCCAAAGCGCGTCTGATGAATATACAGCGGTGTTCCTGCACTGCTACTGGTGGGTACTTTTTGCCACTTTTGTTCTCTCCTTGACTTTATAGCCGTTCGTTAGCTCCCGCTTTGTTGGATTCTTCTCTGATTCTGGCATTGGAGCGGCTCCCTTAGCATGTGGCGATGGGTATCTGTTCCTGCTGGGAGGATAGGATATTCCACCCATTCGCGCCCAGGGTGCTCGTCTTATGCTTTTACTGTGCTCTACATACATGAGCATTTTTCTCTTAAAGCTCCTCAATTTCAAGGTATGCAACTTTAACAAATTTTCGGCTTAGCCATATTTTCGTTAATTTACCAACTCTCAAAAGCTCTGATACTTTGCATGACCAACAAGTACACACTGTTTGTATATAAGGAAAAATTGTGGCATGTAGGTAAGAAATAAGTACCTGACAGATTTTGGCTAATAATCCGATTAATAAATTTGGCTAATGATGTTTGCCCATTTTCGTAGAGCTTTGTCCTACTTTTCTTTTCGAAGAACAGCTTTCACCGCATTAAACAGCTTTTATACCTCTTTGTAAGCATAACAATGACTTTTGGCCTAACACCTGGGAACATGTTCGATACTCGATAATTAATTGCTGTCCGTCCTTGTAACTTATTTATTTATTATTATCATCAAACGGGGAGCTTACGAGTATCTCATTTTTGGACGATAACGATTATCTCGAAATACATATATAAAAATATAAAACATTTGAATATTCGTGAACTGTTGTCCAACTCTGAAAGTAACCTGAAATTGAAGAATCGGAATAATAACTACACATATCCGTGTCCAAGGTACAATCTTCTGTAAAAGAATCTACTTAGTTTTGAGTTCTGGGGAAAAACGCAAGTTCAGAAGGATGACTGAGAATTGAGTAAACATTAGAGTGGTTTAGTAAGTACACAGCAAGAAACTGAGATACATGAATTGAAAGTTGATTGAAGTCTGGTTAGAGATTAGGGGAAAAATGCTTGGTACATATCTGAACGAGGGTTAATTGTAAATCAATATCGAAAGATCTGTCTAACATTCTTCCATTGCACAGGGAAGGGTTACTTCCCATATAGCTCTACCATATATAGATTTGGCCATATTTACATCACTCAATTTAAAGTTTGGAGGGTTAAATAATTTACGGCGCTTCTTGTCATTCCTGCTATCAATCAGTTGCAATACTCCTTAGAATTTTGGTATCGGGGTTATTCGTTGCACATTACAAGAAAAAATGTGAAAATTGATTAGCAACAATAGCAACCAGTCAAGGTATGAAATGAAAATGCGGAAAAGTTACAACCTCCAGCCTTGACAAAGCCTATTTTATTGCTGATGGAACAACAATCAATTGAATTGGAGGTGATAAATCCTCTTCACTTGCGTCTTACGTACACAGGGCAGAGAAGAGATGTCCGTTTTTCTCAAAAGATGGCCTAATGGTGTATGAACCTTATTTGATATGGGGTCGGCGCGCAGTTGGGTTGAGTTACACAAGCTGATTAAGGCGGGATAGTCCTGTGTATTTACAGGGATCATCTCGATTTTGAGACTTAGATAGAGACACCAAAACAGAAGCATCTAGATTTCACCCATGGCGTTACAAGGTATCTGTGGGCCGTGGCATTAAGTAAAGCAGGGTAGCTGGGAGGATCGTCCATACACAGTGCTCCCGTCCATAGCTGGGACCGTTGAAGTATTAATGGTGGTGGAGTAGGCGACGGTGGCAACGGTATTCGGGAATCCGCCTGTGTTCCTTTTCATGTCGTTCCTCCTTTTCAAATATGTGAAATCTCTCGATGGAGAAATTCTGATGTGTACGGGTACGGGTACTGGCGGCAGCATCATCCATCCACCTAACAGAGGCAGCCCGACCATCCAGCCACACTGGGTGGATGGATGAAAAACCCACCCAATAGCATGTTCCATTTCTTTGATTATTGATTTGCCTCGGCCTCACCTCGCATCCACCTCCTGCGGGAGTTCTCTGCTCACAAGCTCCAGCATTCTACCCCTTTATGCGTCCTTTTTGTTTTTCCTGTTAATGTTATTTCCTTCTTTCATTGTGTGATTTATCGGCGTCTATCGGCACCTCGCTTTTGCTTTTTAGCATAGATATCAGTAGAGTTCAAGAAGATTCAAAAGGTCATCGCTCAAACTAGCACTGCGACCATCACAGGTGGCTGCACTTTGGGCGTTACAGGCGCATTTCGGATTTCAAAGATATTTGTACTACCACTATTTTTTAAACCCTTCATATGTACAACACCTCATAATAACCACAACTAAAGCCTTTTAATTCTTCCCTCAACCTATCCAGCTAGCAGGCTTTATGCTCCTCAATCGTCGCAGAGGTGGCGGAAAGGAAGGGGCAATCGCGATGAGATTGTAAGATGGCTCCAGTGTCTTGCACAGCGGCTCGACTTAAATCTTTCTTTCTCGACAAAGGTCAAAGGCCTCGTTGTTGAGCTCTGGTTATTGAGAAAGCCAAGCATAGTGCTGGTCGCCTGTCTCGGCTACCATTTTCGACTTGCATTTTGAATAGGCAAATGGTTCTAAAATGGTAAAATCATATAAATTTTCGTTGCTGTTTTTGTGTGGACTAGCAGGCAAAGCGAAAGAAAACTACGCGTCACTGTGTGTGCACTGCTCCGATGACTTTTAGCGTTGGATACGATTCGCGAATAAGATTTATAATGACGATATCGTGCGACGGAACAGCAAGTGTGTGGGAGGAGATCGTCGAGGGGACAAGAGCGGCCAATTGCATTCGATGGGAGAAATTTTTCAATTGATAACAGTTTGAACGTGAATTGTGGTGTTAGCATGGCCCAAAGAAAAATGCTGTGTAAAGGATAGAAGAGGTCAGGGCGGCCAGAGAGACAGATGCAAGCTACAAGCTAGCGGCCGCGCTTTAACAAGAATATGTGAAGATAACACAAAGCAAAGAAAATGAAGAGATATATAAGGAAAATGGGAACACAAAGGCCACTGCAGGGCAGGGGAGTGAAGGCAAATTTAAATGCAGAAATTTATTAAATGTTCTGCGCTTTATTTACAACCGCGGCACTATTTACTTCGCGCGTATACAGTTCTGTTCGGAGTTTTTGCAGTATATAGTCATGAAGGTAGATTAGGTGGAAAAGTACTTGAATAGGTGGATATAGGTAGGTATAGGTAGATGCCTCCTAGGTTTGTTGCTTTTGCAGCTTATGTGCTGTGGTGGCTGCGGCTGAATTGCCGATGCTGCTGGTGCTGATGGTGTTGCTGCCGTCACTGCTGCTACTACTTGCCCCAATGTTGCTACCTCTGCCCTGCCTGTCTACCAGCTCTTCGCTGCCTGTTTGCCTGCATTTTGCTGTCTCAACCTCCCAGGTCAGATGAAAGCTTATTTGAAACGGGGCGAATGGGTGTTCAAATATTTCATCAAGTTTGCGTCGTTGTTGCCAAGTTGCGTGCTCCTGGAATTTGATTCCCTTTTTTGGTAATACACGAAGAGCCGTATCAGGTGTGTGAGTAATATTGTAAGGCAGCTGCTCTGCATGTCACCTAGCCGACGACGACCGACCAACCAACCCGGGCCAGCTCACAGTTGTATACCAATGAGAATTGCACTGCGCACTGCGTATAATCACTGAATGATTTTTACGCCGTTGTTTTCAACATGACTTCGTTTGACTTATTACAAGCCTTTAAGCATTACAGTTAAAGAAGGCATTCCTTTAATTTCATATATGAATCTAAGTCTGCTAAATTGGTAGCGTGCATTCTACGTATTTATACTGAAGAGGTTGTGAATCTTTTAGAATATTGTAATTATTATTTCCCACATCTCAATATCTCTAAAATAGTTTCAACCGTCGTCCTTCTCTTACTATTGATCAAAAACATTGCTACTGTACGAGTGTCTTCGAATAGTCAGAAATGTCAATTCCAGATTGAAGCAACTTGGGCTCTCATACGGTTCTTTGTGGCGAATTTTACAAGACTTTGACCTATGCACACATAAGACCATTATTAGCTTACGCAAAAACTAAAGCATACGGACCACGTTGCAGATGCGCAAAATCAGCTAAATGATAACTGACATTTTGTGGCCGCAATGAAAGATTTTTATTTACAAGAGATGTGGTTCTAACAGGACGGGGCCTCATGCCATACAGCTCGGAGGCACGTGAGAAATTTGTTAGACGGTGTCGGTTGGACCACAATTTGTTCTTTTACTTGCCATAGCTTGGAGGGACAATTGTCTATACAATTTTATTCTAATTTTAATAGTTTCAAAGTGTAATTACTTCACTAACCACCAAGGTCGTGCAATTTAACACAATAAGATTTCTTTTCCGTTCATATTTTCCACTGCTCTACTCTCGCCGTCTCTTTATTCTATCGCTTCATCTGAGTATTTTCAAAAAGTTCTAGGGCATCCTTGATAATAATATATTCCAGATATTTACAATTTTCTCTGCTATTACATAACAAACGCACTCTTTTGGGGCAATTTTGCAATAGGAATAAATTTTTTGTTTCAACAGCGTAGAAAAGGCAGTAATGTCTATTGCACGTTTCATTATCATAACTTTTTTTATTCTTTTTTTCTTTTAATTATTTAATTTAATTCTTAACTTTGACTGCAAACTGAGTAGCGTCATACTTTATAAATTTTTTCCCAACAGAACTTCACTTTGGCTTTATCACGAGCAATCCCAGATTAGTTTTAAGTACCTGAGGAACTTAGCTGGCTTTTATTTATATTTAATTTAAGTAGGAAGTACTCCTACCAAAGAAAGTAATTATGGGGGATTGGTGTTAACTCTATATTCTTCGAAAATAAGGGTTTCTACCTGCTGGTAGGTCATTAAAGAGTATGTCTTTTACTTTCAGAAGGTATTCGGAATCCTTTCCTGTATGTAATGAATTCAAATTTAACGATATGTGTGTCATTTTAAAAACAAATTCGTATCAGAAGCTGGATAACCCTGTACATAATCCGGTGTAGGGAAAAGGAAACCCGTTAGTTTATAGATACTAGATAAATAAAATCATTGAAATAAATTTGAGAATTTAAGGGAGTGTGTTGCGGATTAGGGAATTCGTTGGGGGGAAAGCAAATCGAAATCGATGACCGTTCAATAAGTGTGTATAAGGTGCAATAGGAGTCGTGTCATTCAAGCGCAGAGATTTGCTCACTGAAAATTCTCTCCTACGATTCAAGTTACGGCCAAACATTTCAATATGAATATTCTAACATTTCATCATCAAAACTTCAACAAGTACATTCGGCAACGTCACATGGCGGCCTCATCTCTTAAATCACTCGAAACTATATGTCGCAGATAGCATCGGATATCACGTTTAGAAAGGCGTAATACAGTGCTGTCCCCTACTCGGGTTTACATAGCAAAACTGGCAATATTACAGCGCGGGTAGAGGTGCGGGTAAAGCCGATCACAAAAGAAGAATATGGATTGTGACACGACAAAAAGCTGCACAAAGAAAAAAAATTAAATAAAAACACGCAACGCCATATAACTTCAGTTAAAGGCATATACCCAACGAAAGATGTGCTTTCGGGAGGAATACACTCAGGGGTATAAAAGGTATTGATTTTTGTTTGAAGATTACCAAACCCAGCAAGCGAGCAAAAGTTACGCAAGCAAAAAATTTTCTATGAGATAAAAGGGATCCAAAAAAAGAACGTTGGGGATTTCTTATTGTCGTTCTTGGATTTGAAATTAGAACGAGTGCGAATGTAGGTGCAAAGCGGTCGATGATTCGAAAGGAGACAGCAATCGGGCCCTTCTTAATGTTTTACAGGAAAACTATTGCAGTACACC
This sequence comes from Neoitamus cyanurus, assembly GCA_947538895.1. NCBI lineage: Eukaryota > Metazoa > Arthropoda > Insecta > Diptera > Asilidae > Neoitamus > Neoitamus cyanurus. Next base: position 39,639,317 of record OX384543.1, read on the forward strand.
TTTTTGAATAAAATTCCAACGTTGTAATGAGCAAGAAAATAAGAGGAAAATTTAAATGTAGCGTATCTAATCATTACACATAGTTGGGTATGATAGTTGTTGTTTTATTATCGTTACCACTTATTCACCTCTGCCGCTAAAAAGCGGACCCTTATGCAAGTGGTTACCATCTTATATCGCTCGAACCAACGAGGGTTACTCGTCGAAAACATGTAATTACATCCAAATGCTTTAAGAAAGTAATAAAAAGAGCTTTTCTGGAACTTACATATAGGTAGCATGCGCTCATTATTGTCCGACTGCTACATTTTCCATTCGATGAAAATCCCAGATGAAGAGCTGGCCGTTCGCGCGAGAGTTCCAGGAGCAAGGTAATTTCTTTTTCTCTCGCCACTTACAAGTCCACTTTGTCCTTTTCGGCAGCTTTTGAAAGTTAACTAGAGCTGGGGGCTGAGGCTCCTTGTCTTGTTCAGATGTTTCAATTTTCAACAATTACGGGCACACAACTCCGATATCGCTGATAGTACGTCCAAGCAAAAAAAAAAAAAGCGAAACTACAAACTGTTTTCACTTATCATGAGTCTCACCGACGACGGCCACTTGAATTTTTCTCCTTTTCTAGTTAGGTATAACACAGAGAAGCGTCTGATAAAAATGTCGAGCGAGGAGTGGGAGGGCTTCTAAAGCAACCGATGGCAATATCAACCATTTACGACCAAAAACTGAAGCAATTAAACAGAGGCTCAAAGGCGGATTTTGAATCTGCAACTTTTGGGGAACGAACCAAAAAGCAATTAGGAGTTGGTTGATAAACAGCGGAAACACAAAAAAAAAAAGCACTTAATATACATACAAATATTGATGACTTTAAAGTTTCAACAAAAATGTCTACTTTCCAAAACGGAACTGTCGCAAATTCTAAGTCATTGTTCCCCCACAAAGGAGTAGCAATTATTTCAGACAACATAAAACACACACGTTCACTAAAAACGCAACAAGGCAAAAGTAATACAGCCAAAGAAAACTCATTGCAAATCTGCTGCGAGCAATAAAACGAAAGGAAAAATATATGTATATTATCAATGAAGCTGCGGCTACACAGTTTTCTCAATTTTGGGTTCGCCCACCACACATCCGCATGCAGAGAAAATCAGCGATTTTCTGCCTCGAGCCAGCCAGCAAAAATTCCACAACGGGGTGGTACGGATGTCGAGTCGGGTTTTGCACTGCACTTCTTCAACTTCAACGACAAAAAATTTTCTCCTCCACTAAACAGTTCTGCGAATTTCGAATCGAATTTCCGAGCACTCTAGAATCTTAATCAGCCACAAAGTACACTTTGTTCAAATAAATATAATCCTCGTCCAGTTATCTCCACACCGATTTGCAGCGAGCCACACAATTGAACCACTATTAAAGATATATTTCAATCAATTAAGTCAGAATAGCAGTGAAACACTGAGGGAAAAAGAAAAATCCACACCGGAGAGAAAACTTGACAAGAGATTCAGGCGTAATACAGCTCAAAATGACTACTACTTTGGGATTTGACAGGAATGTATGAAAAGCAGCCACCCTTCCGTCGTTTTGATTATAAGAAATTTAGATGAAAGAGATAAACATAAATTAAAGCTCCGTACGGCAGAAAAGGATACAAGGAAATAAAGGTTAATAAGAAAAACAAGAGCAGAGAATCGGATGTAGAGGTAAAACATATGTATGCTGCTGCTGGGCGAGCTCTGTGTTCTGTGCCTCTGCGGAACGACGAACGGCGAAAAGCTCTATTCCACCGAAAAAATTAAAGCATTCCACTTAAACGATATACCCACTACCCAGCAGCCGAGTGCCGTGCCCAGAACACTGGGATCAATTCCAAACTCTCCGAGAAAAGAACTAAGGTAAAACGCGAAAACCGTCAACAACAATAAACACGGCAATTTCAGGAAAATTGAGTCAAGTGTTGTGTATACATCTCCGCAAAAACGCACACACATACACTTCATTATCATCAGTAGGCACAAACCTACATTATCATCTCATCCAGCGATTACGTTACGACGAGAAACACAGAAAAAATAAAAAAAAATATATGACGGAACGAGCGGAATCTCTTTTTCTCTATAATTTTACAAATATGAGAAAAACCCGATCGACCAACCGATCCGACGAGACGAGACCGAGACTGACTAAACTGAATTTGAACTGAACAGTGAACTGTGTGTCTCGTAAAATCATCGCCGCACTGCTTAACCATCTGGGTGCTGCCGTCGTCGACGTCGCCGTACCATTCCAGCCTTGAGCCAGCAAGCAGTCGAAGCGAAAATCAGCCACCAGCGAATGATTGCCCCGACAATTCCTGCGCGCCCGGAATCCCCTTTTACCGTTTGTTTTCTTTCTACAGCACCGACGACGGATGGCCGAGAGTACTGCCACAGAGTACACAGGGCTGAGGGCAAATAGCGCGACGCGACCGAAAATGCGGCGAGCAACAAACGAATCGAAGACGAGTGGAAAATATAGTGAATGTGCGGCGCGTTGCAATGCACATTCTCTACTTCTCTACTGACTCTACGCTACCTTACATCGTTGCCTTCGTCATCCTTCGCCCGTTTTTGTCATCCCTCTCGTGCACATAAAATGAGCACTGTAAACGAATCATCGATACTCGCGCGCTCATTCCATGCGATGTCGAGTTCCGATTTCAAGTGTAAATAAACCGTCCTCCTGCTGCGATAGTAAAGAGCTGTTCTCACAAGTCGCCTTCTTCTTCCTCCTCGTGTTTTCAAGTGTGTCGTGTGTGGCTTGGCTGGGCCCGTGCGATAGATATTCCGCGGCGATATTAACCAGGCGCTCAGCATTCAGTCAAGCCGACCAGCACAGAAGGGGGCGAATATCTTAACATCAAGTGCAGCAATGTAACGTATAGCGTGCGATTATATGAACTACATTTCATTGTTTCGCTTCGCTCCGTCTTTTTCTTCCTTTTCTCTGACCGGTGTCGGTCCCTTTCGTTGTTTTTTTCTTTATCGTTTTCTTTTTGCTTTCAGCCTTATCGCTTGCTGCTGTGTGAATAGTTAGTAATAGCACTCAGCGGTTTTGGTATTGTTATTATAGAGTGGCTATGGCTATAATTAACTGGGACTTTTTGTCTCCATGTCAAATTTGCACTTACGTGAAAACCGTAACGTCGATCTCTTCACACCGCAGTGGTTGTACCAGGGGCACAGCTGTAGAAGTGTGCTCATTGGATTTTTATTTGGTAATTGCGCACACAGCCTTTTAGATACATCCGCTCCCCTGGCTTTTCAAACTTATAGGGAGGACACTACAAAACTTCAGACTTACAAATTTAATTATTGCATCTATTATAGCTATGGTTGAGCCCGTAAGCAGAGTAAGCACTCAGTGAATTGTAAAAACGAGAATCAGCCCTGAGCTGCGACGAGTTTATGCTACGACCTTAGAGATTAGAAACTGGATATAGTTCAATCAAACGTTTGTTTTTTACTATAAGTGGAATAGAGAAGGAGGATGCATTACACGTCAACACGAGATAGACAGCAAAAGAAACCAACGATTCTCTTCAAGACTATCAACTGCCCACTTTGAGAGAAATTTAAAAATTTAGATCGTACCGTTCACTGAGGAGCTCGACAGAGGTACATATACAATTATACCGTGAGAAGCAAGTATATATTTTAAAGTATTTTAAGCGTGATCATCTAAAATAGGCGGGTTCGGAACCCTTACTGACAGTACTGCAAAAAAAAAACTTTTAATTGACACAATAAAATCAAGAATTTTATTAAATTAATATGGCAGGCGCGTACGCAGGGGAAGCCCATTTAGGGGTTTGACCCTTTAATGGGAGGACGAGGCTTCTTTCCGACAAATTTCTGCAAAGTTGTTATGCGCCGATGTGCGGCTCTTTAAATGGAGATTATACAGAGACAAAAACTAAAACTCTCTTAAAAATGCCTTTAACTGAGGTCCTGCCTTTGGAAATAAATCATTCTCTCAACCTAATAACTAACATATGTTGTGAATATGAAATCAGTCGGTCAAGTGGTATAGAAATTAATTATGGCGCCACCTATGGGGACTACATTCAACTATGTATAAACCATTCCCGCAGTCTAACTATCATATATTGTGAATATGAAGTCAATCGGTCAAGTGGTATAGAAGTTAGATTACGGCGACACCTATGGGAGCACAACTAACTATAAATCATTCTAATGCTTTTGCTGGAGGCAGAAAAACATTTTTTTTCCAATCCACACCAACGCCTTGATAAGTGGAGAAATCTCATTTTTTGTGTAAGACGACCTGATAAAGGTTTAATAAATAGGTATTAGGAGAAATTAAGATTCCCAAGGACATTAAAGTAAAGTGAACTTAATGAACAAAAGTAAAATTTATTTTTAGATTTTCCTACCCACGAAGGCATGTTAATAGAAAGACAACGAGGGCCAGGTAGAAAACCAGAGCCAGACGTTATAAAAGGTATGAAGGGCACATATTCTCGGAAACCGGCAGGAAGAATAAAGTCGAAGGATTAGCTAACAAATTGTGGAAGAGTAACAACCCACCAGGAAATATAGGCTGCGCTACTCGTTGCAGTGCTCAAATTGTGCTTTCTGAGAAGTTGCATGGAAGCACTATCACCTATTACTATGAGCCACGTGTGGGCCATATAGCGCTGGGCTTGTTTTTGTTTGCATGAAGTTGTCTATTCCGATCCCACTTGTTTAACGGCTGTGAAGGAGTAAAGTGTTGTTTTGCGTACATAGTTGTTTTTAAATTTGTGTGCGATTTTCATAAATGCAAAACTGCCCTGCAGACGCAGTATTTAGAGATTTAGAACATGAAGCTGAACACTGCAATTCCAGGCCGTTTGCTTTTATGAAAACGGCCATCATGAAAAATTTGTCATAGAATTTTTCCACACAATTCAATTCGTGTTGGCAATATGGCAGCCGACTGCTAAAAGCCGCAAAATAGCGTAATTTATGACTCCCGCGCTAACAAGGCCCGTTTCAAGCCCAAGCCCATCAAGGACGATTCACATGTATCTCCGAGAATTATACGCGTAGAATTAAGCGTTTAAAATCTTTCATAATTTGCGCGAGGGTTCTTCATTTTGGTGCCAATAAGAACCAATAACGTCACCAGACGAAAATCAATACCAAACAATAACTTTATCAACCGTTATTGGATCCCTCTAAAGATTTTTTTAAAATCGGGATCACTTTGCAACAGTTCAAAAATTTAAGCATTTGGATCTTCACTGACACTTTCCCGAACAGGAACAATGTTCTCTTTTGGCCGAGGGTTCCTACGAGGCACAAGTATTAGAATATTAGTGTACTGTCACTTGAACCAACTGATGGCTTTAATTTTCGATCAAATTGACGATTCGACGAAATTTGTCTTTAACAGGACGATTTCACATTCTTTTAATGGTCGAATTTTTTGCAAATACAAATCTATTTTTAATGAGAAATCCGAATTTATACGATTCGTTGTTCGATTCGAATCTTTGTATGGATAATGCGGTACAAACCTACAACAATCATCACCATTATCATGTCTGTCTTCGAGTTACCAGTTTTCGAGTGGCTAAATGAATTGTGACAATTTCCTCGAATTAAAAGATGAATGCAGTGCAGCACCCAATTTTTTCTAAACTTTAAACAAAGACGTCTAACGAAGTAAGGCAGAACGTACATTACTGCCATCTACATTGAGTTGTTTCTTAAAAAACTGATTAGCATACATTGAAACTACCGTTATAGAGATAAACAACTACAAAAACATAATATAACAGCTACCAGGAACTATTTACAGTCAGTTGTGGTTTCAACTTGGTATTCGAATAGGCATGGAAACACATTTTAAAATTCTGCGCAAATTGGCTTCCACCGGATACACGAGGAAAAAAGTGAATTGACATTACTAGTAAGTAAAAGGAATAGGTCCCAACGATCAAGCAGCAATATTAAGAGGCACTGACCGATAGAACATAAGCAGAAATGAATCAGCCTCGACGGAATATTTTAGAACTCACTCCCTGTCGATAGTGCAGTGCGGCAATGATGGATAATTTAGACGCAACATGTAATTAACTTGGAGCCAAAATGTTTTAAAGAATATTCCACCACAAAGTCCCCCGTGAGGCGTTACTCCAGAAAACTTATCTCTAATCGATAAGGCAAGGACAAAGAAAACGACTAGCATATTATAAACCGCAGGCTCAAGCTTCTTCTCATGGAATATTTTTAACATTTCTCTCGGCGTCGAATTGAATAATTGAAAATCGTTTTCGCAAGACTATCGAGCGGGAAGGGGCGAAAGAAAGAAAGAAAGACAAAGTAGCTGCTGCTCTCCTTCGAGAAATATGGAAAAATCATGCAAGCGACGAGCAATGAATCATTAATCGGCCATGTTTTATTTCAAATGAAATTGTTTTCGAAGAGATAAAAATAGAAAAGCACTCTGACGTCAGTCTCACAAATGTCCTCTGCTCCACCCTGCGGGCTTAAAAGCGACACTGGGTGTTGTATCGATTTTTGATTTTCCTCAACAGTACCTCGTTTGGACCTTCGATTTTCCTCAATTACATGGACTGCAGAATAGAGGGAGCTACGAGACTCATGTGTGTGTGAGGTAGTACACGGGCAGAGGTACCTGAGAGAATATCCCCGGCCGACAGAAGTAGCTCACTACTAAATTACTTATTCTTGTGGAGCACCAATTAAATTAGCAAAAGTAGTCAAAAAATAACACACAGATAGTAACAGTGCCAATCAAGCGGAGGACTCGTGAAAATTATTTTCTACTTTACTGCTGGGACAAGAAACTGATGATTTGTAAATTTTTCAGGGTAACACACCAAAATACCATCACTTCCGGCGGCGCTAGTGGTACTAATGCATGCACGCTCCATGGGAATACACACAGCTTACCCAGTCCAAGCATTACCGAAGGAGACGCAAAGCATTCAAAGCTAGAAGCAGCCAGCCAGAGTACTTGAATTCAATCAGAATGAGAAGACGAAAAAATCGGGCCACGCCATCAGTGGTAGCAACACCAGCGCCGGCAGCAGTTATACCACCGACGACGACGACTCCGGCAAAACCCCACAGTTATCAGGCCACATTGTGAGAGCAGACTCGCAATCCGGAGTTCCGCAGTCAGGCAAAAGACGGGCCTGCCATGGCGGTTGCCTAGTAGCTCTGCGTAACTAAGTGTGATATGGGGCCCGGGATGGGGGTATGGGAGGCATCTGTGCAAACTAGTGCACAGCCAACAGAGAAACAAGCTATGGAGCTATGGCCACCGTTCGCGTCGCGATGCACCAGCATCAGCGGCCATGCTCCTGCCCACCTTCACCACAAGCTATCCTGGCAGCACTGTTGTAAGGACGCCAATAACAAAGTAAAGTTAAATCGGTGCAACCAAACCGAATACTCATCCGGCTCAATAAGAAATTAAATTCTCCCACAATGCGATGTCCGCAAAAAGCATTCGGTTACCCACCAGAACAACTGTACCCGATTATTTTTATGCGGCGGAAAAGCTAAACAAGTTTACCGAAGCCCGAAGAGGAGTGGCGGTGGCGGGGTGAGACAAGGACGATGCGTCGCCAGGCGACAAATAATTCCAATGGGTCGGATGAGACGAATGATAACAGGAATCGTCCCTGAGAAATATATAGAAGCGAGGCATACTCGTGCACACACGGAGCACAATTCGTGATGAAAAGTAACTCGATTCGGTGGCATCTCATGGAAGAAGAACTCCATTGGCACTCCAGCAAGTCAAGACCCGGTGCCGCAGCGAAGGAGTCAGCCAGCCATCATCGGCGACGGCAGCAACAGCATCCGATCTCCCGACCACCTTTACCCCACCCCACTGCCTGCCTTCACTCCCCCGGGAGAGCGAGCATAAGAAAACACCTCAAAGTTAAACAAAAGTTGAAAAACGTAAAACGCATGTGTAACGTTGAGGAATTATTATCACAATCTGTCGACTACGGGAATGACTGTGTCGACGTCATTGCCCTGTCCCGAAGATGAGACACTGCTGGGCTGGGGCTGGGGCTGTAGGATGGCCGCGAATGGGCTGCCGTGGCAGGGTTTCAATCTCCAGAAATATATCTCACCGCTGCTATGCGGCCTTTCCCTTCAATTTTCAGGAAAACTTTAATTTTGGAACATGGAGGAAAAGCTCTCACTTCGAAGTGGGAGCATATAATTCCTAGGGAAAATATTGGTGGAACACTAGCAGCAGCCATTGCATCACTACTATGGCGCTTACTATGGCTAACCAGGGCTATTAGTTTTCTCCCACCCCTGCCCCCTAGGAAAACCTTTAACCGGACGAAACAAATGAACTTGGAACGAATCTGTGTGTATACGCCTTTTATGGAAAGTGGGGGCACGTCTGTGGGGTTGGATAAGATAGAGCTTTTCGCCCACCAAATATTTCAGACCCTCGGTCTGCTCGGCCTAGGCTCCAGTAAGTGTACCATCTCTGTCGGAAACGCAGTTTTGCTACCTACAAATAAGTACTCCTCCCCAATTCGCCGCACTCCCTCAGCGATTTTGGCACGTTTCCGCTTTATGGGAATAAGTCAGGTGAACTACTCACGGCACAGTGGGCGTGAGGCACCTTAGAAGGACTAACTCTCAAAAGCATACAGCGAATGCACATGTATTGGTTATCGGCTGAGATTTGATTAACGCAATCTCACGACGTTCCGCGACATAATCCCGCATTAACCTATGCCGTAAGCCTTATATTACCTTAAAAATGATTGTGTAGTGTGACAATTCATCAAAAATAAAATGTTTTAGCCGCCTCAGGATTTTTCATTAAAATTAACATTTTTTTTCAGTTTAGTCAGCTATGAACCGAAATTCTAACCACCAGCTGTATTTGCTAACCATGGCGTAATACAACCACACGAATTTTCAAGTTATCTATTCACAAAATATTTTTGTCTAGGCGAATATTTCTCAAAGTAGAAAGCAGCTGCCAGACAGCTGTTAAAATAGAAAAATATTGGCATTGGAAAAATATTCAAAAATTGAAGAGTATGGATCAGCATATCAAACCGGCTGTTGGCAATAGGTGGTGTTAGGCACCCTATTCCTTCGAAAAGAAAGAATTTGATAGTTTGAAAATTCAACATTCTACATCGCAACAAACTTTACGGCACGCAATGTCGCAATGGACACAAATATTTAATTCAGTAAAATTGGTAACAGATTATGCACATTATCCACATTTTTCCTTTTTAGTACATTTGACTAATTTTTATTCCCGGCTTTGCACGGCATAAAACAATTTACCATAGTGGCTCCTCTATCCTATCCGATCGAAATCGGTTCAGGAAGGTGAGAATTTTCAGTCACCATATTAGATCTGCCATCCTTAATTCCCATTTTGATAGTAGACTCGAGATCAGCGATTTCAAAAACAACCCAACCCATTTTCACAGCAATCTGAACCTTTTCTGGCGCCATATTGGATCCGCCATTTTTACTTTTTTGAACGTTTTATTAGTGAGGTTCCATATTCAGTTGATAAGCTTTCTATCAGTGTTGGAATCATTAAAATCGGTGCAGAATTAAACTCACAGAAGGAATCACTAGCTCTCGCGTTAGCTTTTTAATTATATAGATGGTGTCACATAGCCAATCGCATTCTAATGGTCGAACTCTTTCATTTGATACTCATATTAAATAGTTTCCCACGTTGCGTGGGTTTAAATGCAATTTGTTTTCATCATTACAGAATTTGGGTAAAAGCTCATTTTGGCTTAAATAATATTTTTCTGAAAAAATCGCATACTGATGAAAATTTCTACCATTTATCTGATGGTACAAATACTAAAGAATATCATGCAAAAAACAGAATGAAAAAATATTATCATTTGTACAGATGGTATGCAAACAATTATTGCTAAAAGGTAAGAATTTTCGAAAAAAAAATAAATAAAATAAATAAAAAACTCGAAAACCGTTGGACCTTTCATAAGGCTATGCATTACCCGTCAAAATGGCGATTCTAATCTCTTAAACTGAGTACAACCAATGTGCAATAAAGATCTCTCTCTCCTCAAAGTTGCCCCATCGGCTCTTGTTCAATAGTTTATGGCAGAATTCTGCTAATGGAGTGTCCGTTTAAAAAACATCTTAATGAGTTTTCGTAATTTCCTATGGCGATGCTATTTTAATCAAAACAAAATTAAATAGACACTATACTGAAACCTCATATGTTAGGCTATGTAACTATTTCTAACGGAATCAATTTGACAACAATGCTTCGAACTCGGAGCCAGGTCATATAGAGTTTCACGCACGAATAATGAAGGAGACGATGGACATGGGCACCGCGACTCGGGAGTCGTTCTCCTATCCATATGAAAAACTACAAGATAACTTGAGCGTGTGTAGGTATATCAAGAACCATCAAATGATGCCATCATACGGCGAATTTCTTGTATTTCAATGTGGCAGAGTAAGTACTATAGAGTGCCTTTCGAGACTCGAAGCCCAAGAAAATCAACCATTTGCTCACCTCACCGCACCGAAAGAAATGCCCCCAACGTCTCGACCAAGGTAGCTTTGTAACGGCTGCGAATAATTGCAGAAAGAGACAAGGGGCGTGCGGTGGAAACGATGAAAAAATAGCCAACTGGCGACCGCATCAGCATCTGGCTCGGAACTCCGAAGCCCATTTAATATCCGACGAGTGGCGAATAACAAGATTAATTTCTGATCAAAGTAAGCGAGTCGTAAAACGTATCTAGAGACACAAAGGAAAAGTAAGACGGCTACAGCAGCGCAGAACACAGTGGGTCGCTTCCTTTTCCTCTTATGGCGGCGGCCATGTCCGGATTTGTACAAAAACCGAAAATGTTCCGAACGTCTCCTCGCTGCCTGTTAATTGCCCCCCCGAGTGCCCCGGTCCATAGGCCGCAAAAACCACCAAAGCCCCAAGGGGGCAGCCTAACGCCATCTTAAAGAGCTCGGCAACAAGAAATATTTCATGCAGGTTAAAAGCTCCAGATTAGCGACACAAATCTTGCGCTCTCGTGGAGTCATTTTTCCTTTTTGCTTTGTGTTCTGGTCGAATGCCACACTATTCGAACGAGTACTCCTCCATTCTCTACTCCGTCGTTATTTTTGTTGTTGCTTTTCTGTATTGTGTGAACGCGATTGATTCACTTGGGGCGGAACGAAACAAAACGGAAGGAGACATAATTTGAAGGGAACAAGAGGAGACGCTCTGAAACATTATACCGTACCGGAGTCGGAGGAGGGAAAAAGACTGCCAAAAGTACGCACACCACACAAAACATAACATGCGAAAAAGCCCTATGCTATAGCTGCGCCTGCAACGGGTCGTCCTCGCATCGGCATCTCTCGATATGGCCGCCGATGCACATTCCGTTGGCACTGAACCAAAACTCTGCAGCACGCGAGGTTATGAGTCGATTAGGGCGTAAGTATGAGACACCAGGGATTTTGCCCAGCTATATAAAACCCTGTTAAATTTAAAAACGACGCCACTACTCGCTGAAATGTTTTAAAGAATTCCTTTTATTTCTTTTTTTGTGATAAACGGTCAATTTTAAACGTCGATCTCCAAAGGGAAATTATGGCTATGAGCCTTGTTAGAAACATTTAACTTACGGGGCAGTACCGTCTTCAGTGGAAGATGCTGCTACTCACCTGGAAAAGAAAAAAGAATAAGTTAAGGCTTGCCTAAAATTGCATACAAAAGTAGAATAATCAGAAACAGTAAGCGTTCACAAGAAACGAGGGCACAAATTTCATAGTTTTCCTTATGACAAGAACCGGATGTTCCAGTTCTCTTGTCGAGTGTTGGGACAACGGGACACGATGGACAGAAGTTTGCGGAGCGCATTTGCTTTGCAATTTCCTATTACCCGTTCTTTAAATTCGGCGGCCATTACGACTGGTCTGCGCAGCGTCCCTTTTCCATTGGAATTTCTGCGCTCACTTGTAGTGCAGCAGAATGTTCGCCTTGCCACGTACTTGCCTTGTTGTTCGTAAGCAATCGCACAACCGGCAACACAACGACAAATGTCAGAAGGCTGCGCGACACAACAGTTAGATCAATGCCCCAGCTCGCACAGAATCGCGAGCTGCTGGAAAATAAGAGGCAAATGAAACTATTTAAAGAAAACAACGCCAGCAAAAACCGGGGCTATCTATGCAGTCGCGAACTGGTTACAGCTTACTTAGCAAAACTGCTATTTTGCCGATCTCGTGCACCGTGGAGCTCTCCTAGATCAACAACACAACAGTCGTCAGCGTCGTTTTAATCTTTTTTTCACTTTCATACGTTACATGAAATCGGATTTGATCATTTCATTCGGGCCTCAATCTCTGCCCTGAGTACAGGCCGAGTCGAACAGACCCAGCACAGCTAACTGCATTTTGAGCACTATAATTAGATTGGGATGCCTTGGTCCATGATCGCGGCCCGCGATCGAACGGCTTAATTGATTAAATTGTGCATGAACGCAGTCAATAGCAGCAACGAGGCCGAACTGCTAGCCAATATTCGAACAGGTTGCACTTTCTCAAAAGCGAATTTTTGCTAAAATCCAGTCGTGCCCAATATGATCTGGACGCATTTTACGGTGGCTATTTGGGTTAGACAGTTAAAATGCGCTAAGCCAAGCAATCATTACAACGCAAGCTAATAATGTGTTCGTAGTTAAATTAATGAGGCAAAGTAATTAAAGCAGTTTATAACAAGTGATTCAGTACTTGGTGGAATTAAGGTTTGCTAGAGGTTAAGGCAATAATTTGCCTGACAGTTGCCTCACTAAACATGGAGTTAAAAAAGTCTTTTACGTCAACAATCTTAACTACACTATTGTTGTCAAAACAAAGCCAAAAAACCACACTTTCTCTAAATTTTAGTGAAATGAATCCATAATAACATTTTCAGGAGATATTACATATGTCACGTTGCCTAAATAATGTCATGTAATAAAATTGTTATTAGATATGGCGAAGTGTCAAATGCCGATCAAAATGAGGCTTCCAGAAATAAATAAGCAATTAAGTTTGAATGATAGCTGATTTAATGTATGTACGAGTACATGCGTATTTTGAGAAATTAAAATTAAAATTTATACATCACTACGTTCATGTCAGTGAAGTAGCGGTTTAATATTTGATCCATGTCTCATTACCAGTAATGACAGTCACGTAAAATCTCACTTGGAAGATAGGGCGTCCCTCTCAATAGGCACCATATCTTCAAGCAGCTAATGATTTGGAAACGATCCATGATTGCTTGTACTTCACATGAGGGACCGCAACCATTCCCCGAAAAACACCCCCACACCATGACTAACCGAAAGACGGCAATGCTGTTGGGATACTATACTTCACACTGATTGATTTTTGCTTCATTCCCGTTTTAAAATCTTTCATAATTTGCATTTTGCATTAATCACAATATTTAAATGTTCAAATCATCATCATCATCATCAAAAAAATTTACTTATACATTTAACAAATCACCGAAATTTAAATAATGAATTATAGCGTTACCAGGCTAGAAGAAAAAAAATCCGGAATGTTTGGCATTAAATGCGGATCACCATTTTGTTATTTATGAATAAGAGATATTAAAGACAAATCCGGCATATTTTGCACAACATTATAATTTCGAGGTTTGTGATCTATATCTCAAAAACTATTTAATCGATATTGATGAAATTTAGTACACATTTGAAGAATAGAACTAGTTTATATGTGAACCTATAAAATTTGAAAAATTGTTAAAATAAATAAATTTTTCATAAGGCGCAAAATTTTTTGAGAAAGAAATTTTTTTATTATATTTTTTTTAAATTACTTAGGTTCTTACGCAGCGTATAACTGTTAGTAATAAAACATTTTTTTGACTTATGTTTCGGATCAATAATACGGAAGCTAGAGGTTACACAATTTGACATGCATGCCGTACCGCTACCTTACAGGGAGATGCAGGTTTAGGACTACGCCATTTTGAGAAATTTTTCAAGATTGATAGAACTTTGTTATTAACACAAGGTGAAGAAAATCATAGTAAAATTTACAAAAAAAAGTTGTTAATTTCTTCAAAAAAAAATGCCTAAAAATTGCGTCTTTTTTACCTGTCTGTAGTTCAACCCTAAATCCTTTTGCGTCGCATATTCGATTTTAATTGTTGTCAAGCACTAGCGCCCACGTTCAATAAATGGATGTACTTTTCCCTGTAGAAAAGGTAGCATTACGAGCAGAGTTGCATGCCAAACTCGTCGCCCTTTGAGCTAAATATAACAAACGCCAAGGAAACGAGTGGGAAAAATGAGAAAACTAATTAACATTGCCAGGACACAATCGATACCAAAGACTATCGATCGAAGGGCAGAAATAGACGACGGCAGCAGCAGAGCTTTCGGTCTCGAAGAGGAATGTGTTTGGGATTCGCTGCAAACAGTAATAATTTTCACAAAATTGCATGGTAGCCATATTTGAAACGTGAGTTCAATAATCAAACAAATCGCTGTGTCGAGTGTGCCAGTTGGGTTCACGTTGGCTGGCCTGGGTAGGTTTAAGGAACCGTTCCTAGTCTGAGAGAAGACTTTGATGGAATGGTTACGCTAGAGATGGTGGATTCACTTGCTCTCGAGATACACAATAAGAAAATATGGAGGACGTGTGAATCTCCCAGGGTCCACCACCTCATCTGCATAGAGATAGAGCGCACGGGTGAGCTCCTGCACGCATAGCACCCTCACAGGAACCTAAAGGACGAGGAAGTTACCTTATTATTTTTTCCTTCCTCAAGAAGAGAGAATGCCAGCCTGGGCATGGAGGAATGATACAATTTCAATAATTCACTCCTTATGGAATTTTTTTTTGTGTAAACTTTTCCAACATGGCCGAATGACTGTATGAGGTATCTGCCGTATCCGAGGGTGTCGTTCGGTCTTCGAGTATATATAACTTGAAACGAAAATGTAAAAGAAAAAAAATATTGTCAAGGCAGGGAGGGGCGCCTGTTCAGATATAATACGAAAACTTATTTGAGTTGTAAATAAAAGAGAAAATTATTGGTAGTGCCATCCCGACAGTGAAACTATCGTCTTGCGCCGACCAAACTTGATTTGCGTGGAATCTCTTGCGCTCAAAGGTGGAAAAAGTGTTTTCTTTTTTTCGCCTTTGCAACGACCGTTTGCTTGTTGATGGAGAATAATTAGAACGAGAACGAGCCAAACTATTTTCGCTATTGTTTCTTTCCAATTATAGTGATAAGCGCGTGTTGGCACATCTGTGCTGCCCGCTGCAAAAATAAATGACAAAAAGAGTGCAGGGGAAAATGTTTTTGGTGTACAATGCGAAGCATTTGAATAGGTAACATACACGGTCCTAAATGGCAAATATGATGAAGGTTCCGCCCTTTTGTTGTCGTTAGTGGTGCTAACTTTGCGCCGTGTTTGAAGAAAAAACTATGCTCCTGCTTGAAATGTGTATGTATGAGTTCTCAAACGCTGCAGTTGATATTCGTTATAAGAGTAAGCAAAATTGTTTTTTCGAAAATGTCAGTATTTAAACAATCAGTCAAGTGTAATACTTGTACAATTAGTATTCCGTGCTATCAACCCCCGAGCAGTTATACTCGTATGTACTATAAGGAAATAAATAATTAAATTGTTTATAACAATTGGTCGCGATAGAATCACTTCTGATAATTTTGGTTCAATTTACACCTAATTCTCAATATTCATAATTGTTTCCACAATTTGTTGAACCATCCTTTTGGTGACAAGAGTGGGGAACAGCATTTTTTAGGCGTTTTTACCGAAAGATGTTTAAAAAAAGACATAAAACCTGAAATTCGTTTGAGAATAATTTCTATTGAAATGTAATCGAAAATATTCGAGATGGTCGTGGGCACCGGGAAAGTAAATACCCTAGGGTAGAGATGTAATGAAATGAAGATTTTAAGATGTCGAAAAATACTTATAACAGTTAATTCTCAAGAATGGTTTTATTTACATAGGCGATTTTCCTCCATCATATTGAAATTGTAATTCTTACGTCTAAACTGTTTTTTGAGAAAATGGAGTTCGCTGAAGGTAACCGTATTATTGAAATTTCGGAACGTAGGTTCTATTTAGCGGAAAGTACGAATTCTGATCATTTTCAAATTTTTCACTATTTGGACTTAAAATATTAATGTTAGTAGTTGATAAACAAATCTTTTAAATAAAATACGCCCAACAGTTTCCTAGAAACTCATAATAAAACTTCCATATTTTGGGGATAATGGATAGGATGATGAAATGGGCGACTCCGTATGTCCCAAATTGTATACATTTTCTTCACATGGTAAAAAATTACGGAAGATATGCAAAATGGGTAGGGAATTTGTTTGAAAGTTACAGTAGGTGTGCCAAAGGACTATAAGATCGCATTTCCATTGTTTACAGCCCTTCAAATGTTAAAACGTTCAATAGTTACTAATGCTATAGCAACAATTAATTTTCTTATTTTTCTGTCAGTTTACCACAATCGAATATTGAAAATAATTCGGATCAAATTCGAATATTTTCATCATTCGAAAATACCACTCGAAAAATTTCGTATACGAATTTGTTCGAAGGGTTTCCGGAATCAGCCTCCTGTAAGGTAATTGGTTTTAACAGTGTTTCCAAAAATGTTAGAACAAAACATTAGATTACATTCGAAACTTTGGTATTTATCGTTTGAAACATTTCTTAGGTATGTATGTATATAAAGGGTATTGTTTTAGCTTTGATAGAACTCCCGAAAGGGGTAATTGTCAATCCGTGCTATCATCCCGACAGCTCTTTTTGATATCTATCTCTTCAGTATATTCTGACAAATAATCATGAATAGACTGACTAATAGGAACTATCAAAAATTATTCAAATTTATATTATTATTCGCGGGACTTATAGACAAACGGCTTTGGGATATTTATGGTGCATATAATCGTCCATCGAAACACGCTATGTAACAATAGTGGATGTATGCAAAGCATGTAACTAGAATTCCTTGTGCAGCAGATTAAGGATAACGCAGTTAAAAATTTCTAAAATGATTTAAATCAACCTAAGATATCATTCCACGATCGAATAATTACAGAGTTGTAATAAAATGATAGAAAGTAATTTAAGTTACTGTTACCGATTGTATCATACTTTTGAAATAAATATAGCATACGAGTAATTCTGTAAGGTGAATAAGCACCAAGGCCGTTATTGGTGCAGGACATTGCAGGAACAACCAGTTCACACAAACAAATTCTAGGGCGTGGTACGTACTAAAGTGCCTGTACACTACGGATGTTGCAAATATAAAGCAAACGTCCTACACATAACCCCAAATAAAAAACCTCTATATCCCTGAGAAAAGCGACATCTGGCGAGCGAAAATTTAGTTATAGAAATGGCCTTCACTTAGCTTCCACTTGATACCGGGAGCAGTGCAGAGGGCGCAGCAGCCAACTAATGATTTTATCCGTGCTAACACTTTGTGGCGTCAAAATAAATCACCAGAAAACAGATACACATCAAAGGTGTGGTGGGATAAGGGAATACGGCGTCGTCTTTGCCGCTATACTGTCCTTATTCCACAATCAACTGGGTTTCGTTTCCGTGTATTATATGCACATTCGGTTTTATTTCTGTTCAGCGGAGCTTTGTTTTGGGGTTGGGCTAGGAGGGAGTGAGTCTGGATCTGGATCCCCAGCCACCACCCAGGAGCTGGGTTTAATAAATTTGCCATATATAAACGATTGGTGTGCTGGAATGGAACATTTTGTTGGTCTCCACTGCCAGTGAGAATAGCTGTACACACGGAATCTGATCCACTCGGCCTCAGCATATCAGGAGCGTATTAAAGCCGGAGCCTAATAGTTAGAATCTGGGTGCTGGCTGGGTGTAGCCAGCACCCAGCCTGAATCGAGCTCTTGATATTAAAACATGAGCAAACTCAGTGCATCTATAGAGATGTAGATGGATCTGTGTAGGAAGGCCATGTTAGAAAGAAAACGCGACATACACGTAACACACAAAATCAATACTCAACGAAATGGTTAAAGTCTCCTCTTGGGTTCTAGTTTTGGTCATGTACACGTATGTATGTACGTACAGTTGTTTGCTTTTGTTGCTTCTCTTCCACTGCTGCTACTTTACATACTTATTGTATATAAAGTGTGGAGTGGTGCGGGGGATGGCGGATGGATGGCGCTACTCTCCTCCACCTACCCACCTCCTCTTCCCTTGCCATGGAGGTATGGGCTGCATCGCAAAATTTTCTGTGTGTAAGTATAAAATTCGCCCGGAAAGGAGCCTATGGTATCAGCCCGGATCCGACATGGCACTTTCTAGAAATCACTCTAATTCCAAGTTCTGGTCTGCGCCAAAACGTGGAATGTTTTCCGGGGGCAGGCGGACGGTCCGGAGGCTCCCTAAGGGCTGAGATAATCCGTCGCGAAATGAATAAGATTTTTTTTGTGTAGGTACTCTAAAGAAAAGAGGAAGGGGGTCTGTGCCCAGTGCCCAACCTAAACCGCTGGTCGGTGCTACATGTTTGCCGTCCCAATTAACTAAGGCTGAGAAAATTTCCCGAGAATAAGCAAATTTAACCTCTCCCAGCAGTCCGTGTCCTTAAGGATTCGGGTGCCCTTATTGAAGCGATTTTTCAAGTCGAAGCAAGAAACATGCGCATTACTTTTTAAAGAAAGAAATTTTCAATTTAAACGAACGCACATTTCCTGCATCAGAACCACCAGCAGCAACCCTTTCTCCGCTTCGCGCTTTTTATACATGTAGAGGCGCGTGTACATGGGTAGCTGGCAGCCGGGTCGGGTCGGGATTGCTCCGGCCCTACATACATAAATATCTTTTGTATATCGGATATCTCTTCCCCCGACCCCCGACGAACAAACTGACAACGTCCTTGGGTGAGAATATTCGAGTTCGAGGGCATTCGAAGTGTGCGATGAGTTTCTCTGCTGGTGAGGAGATTTTTGGACGGGGCGCAAACTTGGTTGAATCCGTCCCAGCACCGTGGCACAGCCCAAGTTCGAGGGCTCGGGCCCCGATATAATGATTTTCGCCACCGAACAGAGCACGCATATTCCATGCCCATAGCAGCATTATGCCCGGCCCAACACTGGAGCCCAGTCACACCAGTTCCTGAGCCACTGTCCGGCAACATGACCACATTTGATTTTTCCTTTTTTAATTTCTATAACAGTTTTACCTTTTGGGGTGCTATATTTAGTCCCGAATAGCCACAATGAGAGAATCTTCAGCCTTTCTTTCTTTTATTTACACGGAAGGAGCGATTGCATATGGCATTTTTATTTCAATAGCTTCTTTGGGAGAAAGGAAAGAAGGTAGCCATCGGACGAAAAACAAGACCAGGCTAGATTAGCGTCAGCATATTTAATTTTAAATGCCAAGTAACCTCGCAGGACTCGGGCGCGGTGCTCTGCGCTGGGGTGCTACCTAGCACAGGGGGTGCCGTGCTTTCTGGGGTTTGGTTTGAAAGCTTAGGGCGGTTGGAGGATCGGGCTCTGGAGACAGAGCCGATGGACTGGGGAAGTGGGCAGAAAGTGCAAGAAGAATGTGGAAAATCATGCGATGAATTTACTACATAGAATCAACCTCCGACCTCCTTCTCATTCCCCACCCACCACAAAGGTTGCTACTGCTGGTTGACGGGTAGGTACGGGTATATACATATATAGTGGCGGTTATTCGACGAATCAGGGACAACATATCAAGGATTCTGAGAGTCTGTAGCCGAGATAAAAGGTGGCGAAAAGTGGAATTTGCGGAAATTTGAAATGTTCTTTGAAACGAAGGCAAAGTTGTCAAGTTTCGCACCTGAAAAGTAAACGTGTGTCCTCTTTTCCTCTTGCTACTGCACTCACACCACGATTTGTAACTACTTTTACTTCTCACACAAACCAGTCAGAGCCATCTCACGGGTAATATTACACGAATCATTGAAGAGTTGCATCTAGAATTACGTAGAGGGCACCACCATTGCAAAATGTTTAAACGTAACTCATGCCCTTTGGGAAAATTTCTCTTTATTGCTCTATAATCAGAAAATGTACCAATTTTTTTCTAAATAGTTTATCGAGAGCATTTCTACTAGAC
Organism: Neoitamus cyanurus; assembly: GCA_947538895.1. Lineage (NCBI taxonomy): Eukaryota > Metazoa > Arthropoda > Insecta > Diptera > Asilidae > Neoitamus > Neoitamus cyanurus. Next base: position 39,659,547 of record OX384543.1, read on the forward strand.
ATATGTATGTATAGGATCTGTCAACCTTGACAACAAAGCCGATATTGACTGAATATCAAATGTCGCATTTCCGATATTGGTGAAACCTCTTTACCAGTGTCTTGCCTCTTGCCAAAAATTACAATGTATAACTTGGGAGAAGACATTTCCTGGAAGCCATCTCCATTAATAATTATAGTTCTTCAAGGGCCTGTATACAGCCCACTGCTATTAGGTTTATATATGTATGACCTTCTTGAACTTCAATAAAATATTCGTTTGTATTTGAGGTAATTCTTAATGTGCAGCCATGAAATAATGCCGTTATCATGTCAAATTTCAAAATTTCTGCAATTTATGCCACGCTCCGTTAATTCTGATAATAACCATAATTTTCCCAGGCCTGTGATGTTATTTAGCAAGAGATTCGTTTTTTCTTCCTGTTCGATAAAAGTAAATATAGTGTTTTAAAGCCTCGACTACTATGCTGATCGATGATCTTCGCTGCTTGTTGTTGTTCAGGTATAGAGAAGGGATTTTAGAGCTTCAATATACGCTACGATCTACTCTAGACAATTTAATTATCCTTCAAACTTTAACCAAGGCTCAGTTACCAATCTTTGAATTTCAAATTTTTGTCCAAATTAGAACCAACCATTAGATTGGGATAATTAACTATTGATTACTTAGGTGGGTTTTTGAGTTCTTATTCATGTCACACCCAATGATACCTACTATAATTTCCAAAGGATTTTTGCTTTTCCAATCCGAATATTAATAATTGGGACGGATTTACATATCGCTTATTTTACCTGTTCGGCGAATGAATCATATAAAATTATCTCTTATCCTCTGATTATTTAGTGGCCGCTTGCCGCTTTATAAAAACTGCCTTATCGCACGAATTTCAATCGTGATAAGCACAAAAGTTTCGAAATGCGCCATATCAATTGTTTATTGACCCCTTGGAGTTACTATTATATTGTAGTAAAGACAGAATTTCGTGAAATTTAGAATGGCTGCGGCTATTCAAAATTTGCATTAAAAAAATGGTGTTTTTTTTTTGCTTTTAATCTTTTTCTCTGCATCTAACACGAGTTTTGATGACTTTGACTTTTTTAGGATGTCCTAAGAACGGAATCTTACACCCTCCAAAAATTTTGAATTAATCAACTTTTCGCATATATCAACTTATCAGATTCATTTTTCTCCAGATACTGGCTTTGCTCAAGTGTCTCCATCTAACATCTGAAGTTGAATATACTGCTCGATACTTCTGAACATTCCAAGCACGGAAACTATATTTTTTCACTAAAAAGGCAATTTCCTAAGAAACTGCAAGCAACCAAAGTTTGAAGAGCGCTAGTGCCCACATCGCAGTAATAATTATCGAGATATTGCTATTTCTGGTATTTATTCACAATTTTATTAGTGCTACAGCCTCCCTGGCAATTCTGCACAAAACAGTCATTTGTGCCTCGTTGAGCCTAAGTATTTTGTACCGTGTCTTGATATTGTTGCAATAGAGCCGCTTATAAGTGGCCAACAAGCAGCAGCGCCGCGCACCGCTGTAGATGCACCATTGCATTAGAATTGAGTCGCACGCGAGGAAGAGTGGGTGAAGTGCACTGAAAGCCTATCCATGACCACATAAGGTTATTGAACAAACGCAAAATGGAGGTATACTTGCAAGTCGAGGTCGATAGCAAAAATAACGTTTAACAACCTCTGCGCAAACAACAACAGCATCGGCAGCAAAGAATAAAAAAAAAAAAATAGAAAAAAAGAGTCGAGCGACCACGACAGATTTAAATATATGAATGCAGCCGATGCAACCGAGGATAAGGATGTGATGGGATGGCGTTTCGCGTTCACATAGGCCGGTTGGCTGACTGGGCTCCGGAGAATGTATAGCCTGGCCTGGATGGGCTCAAACAGACTTACAGGAACCCGTGGCCCGAGGAAAAAGAATGCCACGCTGGAAAAGAGAAATCATGGAAATCATTGGAAATAGGCAACAAACCCGAGTAAACTAAAGCAGCCAGCAGCACCATGTCAAAGGTGCCTCGGGTTTCAAGTTTCGACATCGCCGCCGCTGTGTTGGTGCGGTACAGGGCATATAAGGAATTTTTCGCTCGATATTCAGTTTTTCCTAACTAGATAGAGATTTGAAGTAAACATACGCCAGCGAGCAATTGCAGCACTATTGCATGGTAACTGCACGGCTGCAGAAATAGATACATATCGCACGGGGGCCATGTAAGCGCAGGGGCGTGTGGCGCGGCGCACACTATACACATAAAAGCAAGAGATTGTGATGAATATTGAAAAACTGTGAAAAAACAACAACGAAAGGCGAAGACGAAAACGAAGAAATAAAACTTCCGAGGGAAAATAAAACAAAGAGAAAATCATGCAAATCGATTCTCGCTGCAAGAAATCAAAAATGGCTGCACGTCAAGAAAATGAACACAAACTCCAACGGCCATGCTGACAGCGAGGGCCAAATAGATATGTATATCCGTTGCGAGTTAATAATAAAAAGTCGGGCCACTCCTGCCCACTTGAATAGCTCTGATATTAATTTAGAGTAACTACGACATGGTGTCGCGGTAAGACGCCGGTAAGATTATGAGTATCTTGGGTCGGACATCTTGCTAACGTGGCGGCTAGTTCTGCCGATTTATATGTAAGTGCAAATCTCAAATTTAAGTCTAGTTTTACCCAAGTGCGATGTGACCACTTCACTTCTCGCCTTACGCTAAAAATAAGCGCAAAGAAAGACGCGAGGAGAAGACAATTATTTAGCCTTGGAACGATTTTGTTTTCTTTCCCTCCGTGCTCTGCTGACGAAATCTCGGTGCGCTGCCACCATTGCTGAAACAGGCCATTTTGAAAGTTGCAAAAAGATGAGCCTCCTCTAACCGCACACCACCACTCGCCACAGTGGCGACCTGAAGAAATTTTACATTTTACTGCATTATATCGAAGTCTTGAATCGGCAAATTCTCTCAACATATTTCTGTTTGATTTCGTTGCCGCAAACTGCTCATTTGGGATGGGTTTTTTTTTCTAAAAAGTCTTATCACGCCATTCCGCTAATTCGGCCCTAATCGGTGGTCACGAATTCCAAGTGCACGAGAAAGACGACGTACTCTTCTTCGTTTTCTACGTCGTCGTCTTTTATCGATATATGCCCCATTGATCATTTTCGTAGGTTTTTCATTTAAAATGCTTCTAATAACTGAGAACAGAAATTCCACTTTCATGCCTTGGTCAGATAAGAGCCGGGAGCTATAAATAGACTTGATTGTGTTAACTACATAAAAAACAAACGACTGAAAACATATAAGCGAATGGCTTCCCTGCTGATGGCGACGACAACGTTGTCAATGTAAATACCAATTGAAATCCTATTTGTACGTTAACACGCCATGGACTGAAAATTATGAATTTAATTTTGCACGAACGTCGTGTTTTGTGAAGCGAATTGCAATATTTTGCTTCACTATAAAATTTTGTTATTTGACATGTCAATTATCAACAGATGACGCCAGATAGGTTAATAAATAAAAGTTCTATTCTCGAATAGCGGATTAATGTTTCGGATGCGTCTTATAGAAGCCTCAAGTCAAAATCAAAACAATATCCGTTATCGGGTTAATAGTTCGAAGTATGATAAAAAATAAACTCAAGCCCACAAAATGTCTTGCGGATGATCCCACAATTTGCACAGCAAAACATTCTTTAGGAAGGAAGATGTGATGTATATAAGAAATGAAGCATAACCACTTCAGACTGAACGTGAAAAAAGAGCAGGACCAGAGTCAAAGTGGCGTTCGGTTTTCTGGATATGCAGATCAGTTCGATTAGTATCGTTGGTGATCGGAGGCAATACAATAATCGAATATAAAGATTGTCGACTTTCGACTCGACTAACGAAGCCACTAATCTTCCTGGCATCTCAGCTGTGTGTGTCTGAAGTGTCTTGACTATTCGTCGACAATATCAATAGCACCCAACCACTTAAAATCAAATCACGATAACACTCGCTCGCTGGGGCTACTGGGCAGGGCTTTGAACTCAGTTCTAAAGTAATATAAAATACTGAGTTTACACACTGTTCCTTGACGAAAGTCATTAAATACGTTTGCAAACACGTCAAACCACCATAAAGGGACTCTTAAAAGGTCGAAAGGAGTATTGTCGCCCCAGGTGATCTATTTTTGAAAGTTTTCACAGACCTCTTTCCTCATTAATCATGTTTAGAAAGCATCTAGGATACTTCCAACTGTAGTTTCATGTTTCCCTTTCTTTCCAATATTATGATACATTAGTAGTTCTGTAGAACTAATTTCAATTTTCCTTTTCAGATATTTCCCATTTGAATTGTAGATACACACAAATTTAATCTTCATACTTCCAAACAATTAGATTGGACTGCATTGAGAAGGGGAGAACATCCATACTCTAACGAATTTTGGAAACTTAAATGAGCGGTCATAGCTTTTTTTAACACACGTAGAAACAACTGACACGTAACACATTTTTTCCAGTGGATTTAGATATGTCATCCGCCCCTCCCAAGCAAAAAGAAAACATAAGAACTACCGATCAAGTTACCTTGTAAGTCTGCACAGGGGGCTGATCGCAGACATAGTAGTTGGGATGGTAGTAGGTGCTCATTTTTGAAAAGTTCACAGCACTGCTCACCCCGGAAGGAAGAACTCAGCTTTTTCCGATGAGAAAAAGCATTGGACGGCTGGATGGTAGGAGATTGCAGAATTCGCCTGGAAATGCTACACAGACACTATGCACAAAAACTATCCTTGCTCACGATGTTGAAGAGGAGAACACACAAAAGCTATCGGTTGTGATTCGTCAGAAAACATGAATGTGACCGCATTCACAAGAGCCCCACGATAAAATCTAGTTTGCAAAATTGTAAAAGGTTGCAAGTTAGAGTACGACGGTTATATAAACTTCACGGGTTAGGTAATCACAGATACGAGGCGGAAAGTATGCCAAAAAATCACCCGAGACTATTGGCTACGAGAAAATAAAGTAAAACTTTGAATTTAACAAATGTAACGCATTTGCTCGAGAGTTATCCGACAGAACGAAAAGCACTGACTCCGCACAAAACTGCGGAAAACTCATGAGCGACGAAATTCTACATTTCCACCATCTGCTCGTCGGGGCAGCAAGAAACCGAGAAGAAAACCTGAATCGATCGAGCACATCGATTAATGTCAAAACATTTCACTTCCTAAACACCCTTTGCGGGGAGGGCAGCAGACTGATTTTTCGCAAGCCAGTAGAACGGATGTCATGACAAAAATTTTGTTCGAATGCAGGGTGCACATGAATATAAAATATCCCGAAGTCGGTGAATCGGCTCTCGGTCGCACGGCTGACGGAAACACAAAAAGACGTCGACGCACGATTTAATTACATCTCGAAGAAAAAAAAATCAAACTACTCCAGATTACAATCGCACTAATTTTGAGTCAGTTCGTTTCGCACACTAATACGCCTCTTCCGACGTATACAACACGGTCCAGGCCGGGAAAACTCGAACCGACGACTTTATACTTCTTCACCAACTTCACGCTACACACAATCAATCAACGAAAATTTCATAATAACTTGACTAAGCCATTTCAGTAATCAGCTGTCCGCATGCAAGGTTGCCAGTTCTAAATAACACTGAATGAGCAACATATAAAACACGTCGGCGCCCCTCGCTCCGACCCGAACCCGTTATTCTCTCTCGCCTCCTGCCATTAAATTCGGTTATTAAACGATTCTACATAATCAGCTTGTTTGTGTACTTCATACATATGTATGCCCAGCGCCCCGTAAGAAAAAGAAGTAGCCGACAGCCGTCGACAGAGAAAAATCGCAAAAAAAAAAAACAACAAAAATGCTAGTCACTATATCCAGGAGAAATTCGCGCACTTGCGCCCACAAACACTACAGAATCCGATCAACATGCACGGTAATAAAAAGAACCAGAGTCAAACTACTCAACACAGTTATAACCGCAGCACCAAGAGAAGAGAAACAAGTCCGGCTCTGGCTCTAGCTCCGACGGCACCGTCGACCGATTCTGCTGGCTCCGGCTGAAATGGAAATGGCATGACGACGAGATGGCACTGGCACGATACTTTGCCGCACGCAGCACGATTACCCACATAAGAATAAACACACAGATCTGTTGCACCGCCGCCAATGCTGCCCCTCACCCTGACACATTACAAATAGCAGCAGACAGCATAGCCAGATATTATCCGGCGAGCAAATAACGAGTCGCGCAAGGGGTACGGTACGGCAACGGCAAGTGAAGCAGCAAATGAGTACTTCTCACCTTACGCTACTTAACACACCCCACTGTTGTCAGAGGAAGGCATTCCATGACGTAAGGAATGTCAAAGCTCCTGCCGCCGCTAGCCAGCTGCTGAAGCCAGCAGCTTCGCCGGCATGACAGTGGTTAGCCGCTCTACACAGTGTAGCAAGCATATGAGCTGTGTAGCATAACTGTGCGGTGTATGTTACGTTCGTTTGCATTAAGAGCGATCGCAGCCAAGCAAAGCTCTCCGGCTTGACCGCGGCTACCCGGCTCGCCTTGTGACGCTGTCTCATGTCGCTTTCTTCGGCGAAAGGTGCAGGGCAGGCAACAGAAGCAACTTTTTGTCGAGCTTTCGGTGACATAATCCATGCGAGAAGTCTTTATAATTTCCTCTACGCATATAATAAAAGCGAGCGGCACGGCACGAGATGCTCCTCATCCGTTTCTTTTGATAAAGCCCCATGAGAGGCTCGTTGGGGTATGTACTGCGCGTCGGATCGACTCAACATCGACCCGACCGACAATTCTCGTCGGGGATTGTTGTTTCTGGTGCTGCTGCTGCGGGCTGCCCTGCCGCTGCTCCGGATACTGCTCTAGGTGAACTTTTTGTGCGGCTCCCCGCGTCGTGCAAGACGAATTTTCATTCGGCATTGGCAACAGTGGGTTACTAAATTGTGTGAAATTTGTGCCTTGGGTGTGATTTTTTGGGTCAGGTCGATTTTTATGCGAGCCGAGTTCAATGAACTGACGTTTTTCGTTTTCTCTTCATGTTTTACGCTAGCTTAGTAATATTACGAATTTTGGTGGTAACAATTTATGTATCTAGGGAGTTTGAATAGTTTTGCTCACCAATAAAAATAACAAAAGAGATAGCACACCTTTCGCCTTTGGTATGCGAGTCGGTGCTATTTTAAGACTTAATTCATATTTACAGAAATATTCTTAGTTTAATTACTCATAGGCAAGAGTAACATTTTCGCAAATTTCAAATTTATTCTGTCGTGCATATTTACTCCCATTTAATCCATACGGCACATCGTCGACAATTGACAGCATAAGTGTTTTGTATGTCTTTTATGTCATAAGAATTTCGGTTTCTCCAAACGCATCTCGTCTGTAGAACTGGGCCGATCGTTTTAACTGTATATTCATTGATCATTAATAGCCGGGTACATTGAATTCCAGAAAAAACCTGAACTTGTAGTTGGTGGGCACATTCGTGGTAGTTTAAAAACTGCACTTAAGTGCATTGATTTAACTAACATATGTTTGTTGAATAAGCTACACGGTCATAAATATCATATTTTTATTATTGTAATACCACACGTCCGGGACAATTTTGTTATGTTTGCTCTTCTAAAAATTGCAATTAATTACGACCGCTTCCCCATTACCTAGAAATTCTAAGAAAAAACTACCTGCATTTAAGAAAAAATCGTTATAAAAAAGCGGTTCATTTGAATAGTTTCATTTTGTTATTGACTTTGAGGAAATTTCACTCTTTTGATCGTGCACTGTTCCTTAAATCTTACTCCTCCTGAACGTCACAGGTATGGCAAATTTTCTGCACATAACAAGTTGAATTTGCTTTCGTCGGACCAAATCACATGTCGCCAATCTTCCTTCATTCAATTTTCATACTTCTTCGTCCATGCTAGACGAGCCGTCTTCATCTTCAGGGGGGGCTGCCAGCTGCTGCTAATATTTGTAAAAAAAAAAAAAGCCAAAATCCCGATTCCCACACTCCACTACAATGCTTAACTTCGGACCAGGCCTTGCACGTGATGTTCACAGGCATTCTTCCATCCAAGAGTACTAATAAGTAATCTCAATGCTGATTGACTTCGAATTCCAGAAGGTCCTGTCCTGTATCCCATTAGTGGGAATTATTTTTCTGGCTACCTATAGTCAAGATATACACATATATATATATATAACTTTCCTATTGTTACATCTATGCAACTATCATATACATACTTACCTCAAAATATCGAAAATAAAGAACCAATTAATCACACTAACTTTCCTTAGGTACTTCACAATACACCCATACTTAATGTAATATATTCCTATGCTATTTATCAAACAGCTTTTAAATTCCATTACATCCTTATGGAAATGCAAGAACAAGCTAACTTGGCTCGAAACAAGGTTCTTTTGTCCGCAGTTGTTCTTATATTTCTTTTGCCATGAGCTTTAATCGCATATTGAAATTCCCCCATTAGCTTACCGCGAAAGCTTTATATGGATTTTTCAATTCCAAGTATTAATTCTTCAATGCTTCTTCTTATAAAGAATACTTTCATAATGAAGCCAGTCAAACAAAATGTACATGACTGATTCCTTGTGACATTAACTCACTCTAAATTTTGTAAAATGATTCCTTTATCTTCTCAAGATTGTATTTATTCTCTGTAGCCTAGGCCTATATTTTCTTCAATTAAGGATCAGCTTGCATTAAAATTTGTTTTACTGTTTGAAGTCTTGCTTAGTATGTACTCTCTATTTTTCAGGTTTCTTTCTCTCTGAATAGAGTGTGAGTACATGGTTCAATACTTATGTGCATTCAATAGAACAGCTTGGTTCTGATCATTGTTACATTGAGTTCGCCATTCTATTTTTTTTGGTATTTATGATATTTTCCGCTTGAATTCCTCTGTCGAACTGAAGTCGACATTTTTTGCCGCTGATGACCAATGTAGGGAATTTGGTTAGTTAAGTTTTCCTGATATTAATCGGTATATCCTTGACGGCATACGACAAAAGTGGACGAGCAATTTCCTTAAATTTCAGGCTTTGAAGCTCTGAATCAGTTCAGCTTGCATTCTGACTTTAAATTCTAAATTATTTATCATCGTGCAAGGTGGAAGAGGAGTTTCAAAATTCTGGTTAATCGTTCGTATGATTTTTCTTATATATTATGTTTCTATAATTGATTGCATGGAGGTCTGCTGGATAAAAAACCTTTAAAGTCTGTTGAACAAAATTTTGTGCACCGCAAACAGCACGGATGAAATATTTTCTTCCATGTTCTGTTTTTTCTACTTTATATCAAAAACTGTAAAGAAATCAAAATCACACTTATATATGTTTAAACATCTTCCAATATAATGGAACTTACGAAAGAATCCATCAAAGGCAGTGACACCCATAAATGATAAACCTATAAACATAAATACAAATCTGAATCGATTAAAAGCTACATGCTGCCAGCCATCGAACGATGTGTCATACTTATATATATATTTCATAAAAATCAATTCCCTATTTAATGATATTTCGAATTTCGTACACATCTACAAAAGTTCCGGCTGAAAAATCAATTCCATCAGTAAAACTAGCTAAGGCGATAACAACCTCAATTACAGTATCCCACTGTCAGAGTATATAACACGAAAAACCAGACGTCTGGCACACAAACAGCACGAAGTGCAAGAAGAAGAAAAACAACTGAAAACCACATTAAACTGCCATGGAAGCAAGCAAGCAAGCAGCAGGCCAGGACCAGCGGCAAGCAGGAAGGCGAGGCAAGGAACCCCAGTCACCAGCCACACCATCATCCAGTTTGTTCCGCTGATCGTCATCATGCGCCGTGTCAACTTAGACAACACTCAGCAATCCAAGTCCAATCATTCACACTATATATTTTTGCAAAAAGAGCTTAAGAGGAGTGTTCTCAAGTCGCTCGGTAGTACCATGCAGCCGGCCTGCCCGCACAAGTCCGTAGTACCAGTAGATCCGATGAGAAAATCTTTAAACCAGCGAATTTCCCTCTCCGGCCAGTGACGACGACGAAGACAACGTCAACGACGACGACGGCTCCCACAACTCTACCTAACCTGAACTATTAGCCGCGGCTGCCGCTGGTTCCGACGAAACCCAAACAACAACAAATAATAAATCGAGTGGAACACTCTCCGCCATATCACAGCGGAGAAAGCAACAACAAAATCGGACAGCATGGGAATTTGTGGAATGCTATGTATGCCGCACATACAATACCCATCCACCTTTCCGCTTTAACGACCGGCTGGGCTGCTTAGCTGGCTGGCTGGCTGGCTGGCTGGCTGGTTGCCTGCCTGGCTGACTGACTGTGGCTACGGCTAATGCTAGTACTTAAAGTGCCGTCAATTTTAGAGTAAATGCGGACCGATTACCGCTCTGTTTTTATCAGTAAAAACTACTACCACAATTGCGTCAGAAATAGAGATCTCGAAATAGAACACGCTATGCTATACTGCTATGGCATGGCTCCAAATGGGTATTTTGTCAGATCTCAGTCTGACAAAGAGCCCCGAGAAAAACGTGTTCCCCGACTCGTCGTCAGGGCTGCCACACTGCGGGCTAACATCAGTATGTGTACTGAAAACACTCCGTACAGTATGTTCACAATGGCATGACAACATTTCCAACCGGCGCACTATAATCTCATCGCTCTAAGGGAAACGGAAACTCTGCCGAAGCGGTGAAGGTTGTTGTCGACGAGTTCAGACCATCTGGTCTTGGCGCGTTGAGCTTGGCCAACATTCAGTTCAGTTGGTGATTAGTCGCAGTCGGGTATGGTGGCAAACGGTGTGTTCTCCGTCGGTTCGGCATTTTCGACCCGTTCAATTATTGACGAATATTTACGTTGCCACCCGGTCTATTTTAAATATTCTGGAAGGGCATTGTCACAATGCAATTCTGCAGTCGACATGGATTTATTCATTGATTTCGTGCCTTAAACGAAATTTTGTGCTATAGCAGGAGCTGAAGCATTTTGGATTACTATTAGGAGATAGCAATGGATTCCCGCTTGCTCCTATCCAGAAAGGGAACGATATGGGCAGCTGTAAGGAAGATGCTATACGGACAAATAGAGGAAGGTCATGCAGGATAGTGAGAACTGACAGCTGTCAACATCAATAATTTAAATGACTTAAATGACTGTTTGTGCTAAAGTTATCAGTTTGTTATAAATAAATATCTTTAAAGTGAGGTCGCCGACAATTTTACTGTGGCTCTACCTTATTCCGTCATGACTTGTATTGCCCTCAAATTTCTCTTAAATTCGAACTAGTACGTAGTGCAGAAATGCCGCAAAATATTTTACTTTATATTGATCCTTAAGTAATATATAAGACTGCACGACTGTACATGGTCTTTTGTGTTTTTTACGCGCTACATATCAGGAATACGGAGTAAAACGATGGGGAGAGCAATGAATGCAGGAAAATTACTGTTTTACTTTCACGCACACATACAAGGCCTGCAGGTTCTTCAGATTAATAGCAGAGCTAAAGAATAATGAGAGATGCAATGACACAAAGTGGATGTATTGTAGTACAATGTAGCGCCGCTTTGTTTAACATTTGAACTGAACAGCGCGAGGTTTCGTGAGCTAGACAAGGTCCCATTAATAAGCTAAAATACAGTTAAAGAAAGAAAAGATGCCATTGTACCTTTGGGCGATAGCACTGCAGAGGATTTTAGCTCGATCTCACGAGCATTGCTGAGATTTCGAAGAAATAAATTTAAACAACTGGAAATTTAATGCGTTTGTATTACTCTCTTACCCATCGGATGTGTAATATCACCATATTCTATAAACTCAATTGTAATACTCGACTAATGCTTAAGTATGAGCCGCATGTCTCTGCGCCGCCCATCAAACGGACGTCCCGACGTTGAACAGTGCGTCCTCGCAAACAAATAGTGCAAATCGTCTAAGACGTAGCATCGGACATACTTACATCCTAGCAAGTCTGTGTAGCACTGCATATTCGTGTGTATGGCTTTTACTACTGAGACTTGACCTTAGATATTTGAAATTTGGCACCAAATCAGATCAATACTGCCTCCAAACAATACTTTTATCAAAACTAAACCATTCTGGAAAATCTAATGCGACGACAGCAATGTTGGCGAGAGAAAATGCTTGCGACTTGGGGTGTCAACATCGGCCCTAATAAATAAAATATCGCGAACAATGTTGGCTTCCAAGTTGTTTATCAACGTCAACCCATAAGAAGTAGTCGACAGACTTGTCATATCACACACTCTTTGCAAGCCATTTTACGTACGCACCATTTATCGAAATCCAGATTTCAATCGCTGCATGGCACGTAGCGCCATTCTGTCGAAACAACATCCCGCCAGGATCGATGCGATCCATATTTTTGAACAAATATTCATAGATCATGGTCCGGTAACGATCCCCTCCCCCATTGACTGAAATGTCTTTTTTTTAAGAAATAAAGATGACACTAGTGTGTAAACAGCACCACATGGTACATTTTTCTGGATGTAATGGGGTATCTAGAATATAATTGTGGTTTGGTCCAGAAGCGACAATTTTGATTATTTTCGAACATACTCATTAACCCAAAAATTTGCCTCGACACTGAATACAATTTTGCAATAAAATTAATGGTCAACTTGCAACTGCTCTAGAGCCCAATCAGCAAATGATATAAACGATGATCTTGTTCGACCTTGTTCTCGCCCGTTCTCTATTCCAGCATTCTCCAAATCAATGTTTTCGGTATTTCAGATGTTTCGAGTGCTGCCGAGATTTGACGAATAATGGGCCCTATTATGAAAGTCGAAAACGCTCGACTCGACTAGCAGACATATTTGTAAAGCTAAAATACTAAGAAAAATAGTGTCTTTGCTAGTCGTGTCAACCAAATTCGACTTCCATAATAGAGCCCATTGATATGTACTTGGGTTATTTCGCGTTAAGCGAAGAACTCATTATTCGCTGTCCGTGTCTGGACAATTTGGCCACTGCAAGCAAATTAATTACCTTTCATTAAAATATGAGTTACTCTTACTTATTCAGCGATTTTACATGTAAAAAAATTACAGATGAACCACAACTAAATATATTAAACCATAACCATACAAATTTTATAACCCCATAGTTTTCCTATCTCTGCTAGTATTGATCGTATGACAAGATCCTAAAAAGCTCATATAGCTGTTCAGCGAGCCAGCAAACAATTTAAGCACCTATCTCCCTGCCTTAACAATTTGAATAATTCCGCATTAAGCCGCTTAATCATACTCTACCTGCGAAGCATAGCTCCAGAAATAAAAAAAAAACCTCATTAGTGCGACGGGCACTCGTCAGGGTATATGGTTGGGGCAGTCGGACTGAATTATAATTAATAAATAAACGTATTGTTGCTATGGGGGCCTTTCGGGCAAATATTTCCACGAGTTGGAACGGAGCGATCTCGGCCAGTGGAGACGGAGATAATAAAGAAAAACCTGCCAGCCGAGCAGCGCATCCCTGGAGGCGGTTAAACTGAGGATAACAGCCGTGAGGCAGAGGGAAAGACATGCGATTTGTGCTGTTGAAAAAAAAAATTTTACTCCGCGCCCGGCAGAAAAAGTAATTCTGGCGCGTAAATGTAAGCGACAAAAATCGTGAGGCCTGTACAAGTTGAAAAGAGTGTGTGGAAAATGGAAAATTCCATCATACAGAGTAGAGAAGTAGAAGAAATGACTTCCGGGCAAGAGATGTCGGTGGTGGCGTGTAGAATGAAGCTGTCTTCTACTTGTGGCAAGGCTGTATGGATGTTGTGAATAAAAGAGAAAATTGCGGGATTATCGTACTTACATAGTAATAGTAATAGAACTGCTGCTGATCGGATCCATTCGCGTAATTCTGTAACTCACTGCACATCACAGGGAACTTTCAAGCTACCTTCGCCTCTGCAGAATCCCGGTAATCAGAATTGTTCACCGACTTATTACGATCGCCGCCCAAGATGGTGAGTGTACGTAAACAGGGGGAAGATGCAGATGCGATCCGATCGGCGCGGTGTAGCTAGGAATTGCGACAGCGGCGGCGGTTTGAAATTTCATCAACCGACCAACAACAACCGCGGAGCACTAAGTAGGTAGATAGCCAGCAAATAACACCGAGTGCGGTGCACTTCGTTTGTCCGGTTCAGTTCAAATTCTCTGGTATGCCCCGCCTCCCTTCCTCCTGCATACGTCTTCCGTAATATCAATCGAATCTGGGTAAAAAGCTCCAGCAGTGCATACATCAGCGCAGAGGTTCGCAACTTAAAGATTTTTCCCTCGAGTTCACCACATATGTGCAGCACCGAGAAACGAGCACCACCGACATGGACTGTACGAGAGACTGGCTGGCAGGCAGGCGGTAATGAAGCTTTAATTCGATTAATTTTCGAGAATATTATCTGAAGCCGAATCTTATTATGTTTCGCCAGCTCCTTCTGTTGCTATTGATAACTGCACGACACAACTTACTGCACCACCCTCTTCTCGCTCGACAATTCAGGGATTGAAGTGATGAACAAACACAATGTCATCCCAGGAAACATACATACAACCGGGCCAAACAGCCCTATATAAAACTATAGTTGACGGCAGAGAGCACCAGCAACCAGCAAGAAGAATAAAACTCCTTCCCTCCCAAGTACATTATGTATTACAAAATGTTAAAGTGATGTGCAGGAACATAACAGCCGTCGTTTTATATATAGAGCGGAGAAAATGATAATAAAAAAATTCATATTAAAGTACAAAACTTTGAATGCGCACAGTGAGCCCGGGAAAGAAGAAAAACACCAAGAACGGCGACGAAGCCTTAAAGAACCCAACTCCAGAGCCGAGCACAAGCACAGACGAGCCCTCGGCAGGGAAAAATAAAAAAAAGGGAAAAAATAAAGAGATTTTTGTAAGAAATGAATTTAATGAAATGGGAAAGCAACAACAAAGTCCGAGGGAAACAGAAAAACAGCAAAAAGGAACACCCAGCGATTCAACGTGATGGAGATGGCGACATGCGCTCAATGCAACCCGAAAATGTGTTCTCAAATCTCTTTTAGTGGTTAGTTTAGTTTGCCGAGCTCTGGATACACGCCGGAGCTCACCGCGTTAGTCTACCCAGTGATTGACTGTACTGAGCCGCCTCACTGCCTCCTCTCCAAGGAACAACTCGAATCCAATTACCTGCCGACAAACTCTCACTCGGCTTCTTCGTTCCTTGCTAGCAGCTAGCAGCAAGCAACCGTCGCCTTCACATGTTTAATAAGCCACAGCAGTTGTACCTGCTGCTCGAATGGCTTGAACTTGTCACGGAAATTGTTCAATAAAAGGCCATAAACGCACACACTGACTTCGAGACAAAAGTAGCACACAGGTCAACAAGAAAAGACAATTTAGGAAAAATTCGCTTTCACCTTTGTATCTACTCGTCTGCAAAATGGAACGATGGTCTCTCACTACTCCTCCTCGCCACAATACACCTGTTCTTCCCCCCGAGTATATATGGAATTTCCCTAAAAACCAGGCATTTGTCCGGATGGCCCTAGCTTGACATGTGCATGACCTATGTCACCCACTCTACTGTCCGGCACACTTCCTTGCGACATTTATCTTATTTACAATTCTTGGAAAACCTAATAAACGCTCTAATTTACGCTTGCGCGACCTTTTTCAACCAGCTTTCCTGCCCATCCTGTGCCCACAATCAAAATATCAAAAACACCGTTAAATCCTTTGCACTTGACTTCCTTGCAATTGGTATGAGTAATCACCATAAATACGTTGTACCCTCTGTCAACAGTAACATAAAAACGTTTGTTATTTAAAGTCTCTAATATTAAAAGTGTATGTTTTAGATTTCTAATTATTCTAATGGGTTCAATATGGAGTCATGGACCCTATAAAGAAATTACATAGCTTTCGTTTTAAATAGATTTGAAATTGTAATCTTCATACGCAAGTATGAATTGCTGGTTATTTCTACACTGCTGCAAGCAAATGCGTCGTGACTTCGTCGGGAGGGGCCCTAATCGAAAGCCAATTGAAGCTACGACCCTAGAGATGGGATCAAATCCGCGGCCATTGTGACCTTCTAATTTTCCCAACATCCCGCGAACAGACTTTGTTATTGTGCCTCAGCTTGTTATTGTTTGTGGAGCTTAAAATAAATCACTCTTATTTTACCTCGGCTACCCTCGTTAACGAAAAGCGCTTAATATCGCAATTTGCACGAGTGTCCTAGCGACGGACGATTTTGCAACCTACGCAGTACAAAGAGAAGAAAAATCGCCCGCCTCCTCTCGTTATTACTACTGACACTGACTACATGTTAAGCGAAAAATGTCTCTCTGGTATTAATTTGATTTAATTTCTCAGTTTGTTTTCGACTCGTTTACATATATTTGCACCGCTTTGACGTGGCGTGATTAAAGCGTCACTGTAAGTTGACATCATTTTGAGTGCCTGCCTCTAACCGCACAACCCTAAGAGTGAATTCTAAAAAAAACATTTCTGACACGTCCGGGCGTGCTTGAATTTTTGTAGTGTTTATCGCATTTTATGATTGCGGAATCGTTCCACAATAAAAACAACAAGAAGCATATTCTCTATCTGAATTATATTTTGCCATTTTTAATGCCACTTTGGGTAACGCGGTTAACCTTTTTCGCCGCGCATTTTTTCGAGGTTCGCTGACTATGGCGAGATTGCCACCCTTCTCGAAACCACACTAAGGAACATCTGCTCTTTGTTGAAATTTTTTTTATACCGCACCCGCCATTCTTCTAGCAAAATGGCCTTACCGCTTAAACAGGGTTTAGGTTTTAGCTGGTGTACCTGCCGACTTAGCTCTGGAAACCAGCTTGGTGTGCGCTAACGACAGTCGTTCCGGTCGCTATAAGCAGTCGCGTTTTTGTACCAACTCGGCATTATTACCTGCTAGCTTCTCTGACTTCGATCAGCCTCGAAAGCGGGTCAATGGAAATGATGCAATTATTCATGAGAGGAAAATCTTAAATTTCTCATAAGCCTTAGCTTAGCTTCTCAGTGGTGGTGCTATTCCTCTTAAGATACGAAAAGCTAGCTAAAACCGCTGAAACCATGTCCGCGAAATATTCCTTCGCTGTAAAGAATTAGTCATTGACCCAATTGACTGCTTCGTCACCAGCAATTGAACAGAAAGAAAATAAGGGAAAAACAGAGCAGCCAACTACAAGGTCTAGAAGGCTTGAGAATGTTCTCAAATAAATACAGGAGACACGGCTGGGAATGAAATAAGGACGGCTGATCTGGCAACAATTCTTTGAAATATCGAAAGTTAAATTGCAGGTTTTGTGTTTTCGGAGTAAAAGCGTTGCGTTTCTAGCGAATTGTTTTTTCATGAAAATTGCAGGTCTACTACTTTTTATGAACATATCACAAAATTAGATAAAAATTCTTGTAAATGTGAAAGAGCAAACATTGGATTGGAATCGACATTGTTTCTGGGAAAAAAACCTTGAATGAACTAATTCCAACTATTTTGATTCTCTACTATTTGCTAATTTTGCAGCTAGTTTTCCACTTTAGGGCGAATCCACTGCCATATACCAATAAAACTGGAATAGAATAATTTGTCTCCGCCACTGATGTGTTTAATTTAATTACATTCAACCAGAAGAAAAAAAAACAACGATGACTAGCAACTGAGAAGCGCACAAGTTTTGAAGAAATCGATAACAGAAACTCTGTGAAATCGGGCACACTGCCGAATGAAGTAGCGTACCACATGAGTGCGACGCAACGTTGGAATTCCTTCCTTCGTCTGCCCGACACGTTTGTTTTCAGAAGCAGCCACCAGCCTTCAGCGCACAGTTGAAAGAGCTTTGACTCCACGTTCACTTCGGCTTATGGCTGGCAGCCCGATCCGATGCAATCTTGAGCGACTACCCGCAGTTATTCGGTGTCTGATATGTAAACAGAAGAGTTTTTCTGTCCACACACTCATAAGGAGCCATAAAACGTGCAATTAGCTAATTCTCAGCTTGGAGATGAAAAATGGCAATCGCTCCCAGTTCCGCGGTTGCCGCCATTGTGTAATGGTTCCAAATTAGTAATATGTACAAATTTTGCAGCTAAAATTAAAAAAAATATTTTGGACGTATCGTTGGCACCCGGGGTTCTTCCTTTAATACCATTCTACAAAATCTGGTAATATTAAACAATTAAAAAAAATACATGCAAAAAACTATTAAGAATACAAAATACAATTAAAACTTTTTTTTTTAATTACAAATAATTCATCAATCAATTTTAACAATCAAATTAAAAAAGTAATTATAAAAATCAGAGCAAAAACAAGGAGGAAGGGATAATATACAGAACATAAATAAAACACAATAGCGGTCAAGTGCGAATAACGAATATGATAAAATTAAATAAGTAAGTAAACAGTATCGCAATATATGAGTTTATACAAATTATTGATACTTGGATACTACTTGTTTTTTTTTGCTGTAATAAAGCTAGTCAAATGATAGCGCGACGCGTTGGCGGCGAAATTAGCTGACGACTAGAGGTTGTGAGTTCGATTGCCACCAGGCCATTGTTCCTGTAGTGGCGGTAGTACAATGGTCCAAAAATGTGACCTAAGTGTGTCTTCTGAAGACGAAGATCACAATTACCTAACCTAACTAAAGGCTAGTCAAAGTAAAGAAAACATCTTTGAGAAAAAATGATTCCCGCTCCCATATGATGAACGGTTCCACTATATTAAATTGTGGCAATTTTTGTTTATTATGCATTTGTTTCAAGATTGCCGTTTTTTAAATAACAAGTATGAGTATATTTCTTTAAACAGCAAATGCCAGGGTGTTTTGAAGACCATTTAGAAGCATTTGAGCCATCGTTGTCTTTGTCGAAGTCGGACGATTTTTATTTTAACCTAATTTTTATGATTTTTGGCAAAAAAAAACCCAAGATTTTACAGTTAATTAGTAATAATGGCCAGTTTGAATAAGTGAATTCTTTTTTATTTTATTTAATTAAAGTAATGTGTAAGCATTCATAAGCCGAGGTGAAAAAATTCCATATTATTCACTAAATTTGTCAATGTTTGTTGTGATAATGGGGGCTTTTATCTTTCTTTTATTTATTGAAAATCTATTAAATTACAAATAGCAGATACTAACGCCCCTCCCTTGAAATTAAAAAAGAAATAACGATTGCCATTTTGGATCCGCCGTTTTAAATTTGCTCTGCTATATATTCAAGATCTGCACTGTAAGAAGTCATAACTATAAATGTTCGTGGTATTCCTTCACAGTTCAAGATTTTGGGTTGTCATTATGTGGTCTGCCATCTCGAACTTTGAAATTTTGGTATATTTGACCTCATTGGTCCTAAAGTTTTGCTTGTTCTCATTTTTATTCAATTCCTCGAAGTTGAATTGCCAAGGCCCCCTAGCTTTTAATTTCATTGCAATCCGTTGAAGTTCAGGAACTTTAGTAGCCATTATTGGTCTGCTATATTAAATTTAGTAAGTTTGAAATCCATATCCCATTTTCATTAACATTGCTTGAAGTGTAGAAGTTTCGGCAGCCATATTGGATCCGCTCTTTTGAATTTGGAAATTTTAATGGCACATTTGAAACCAGCAACCCATAAGGCGTTTCTAATTAAATTGGTTGTTAAGGCTATTCGTTAATTTATTTCATTTTGCTGAACCCAGCAATACTCTTAATTTATTCTTAATCAAAAAGACGCACTTCCCTCAATTCCTATCATTTCGCATAATTTTGTACAATTTGAAGCTTGTATTCGGTGCTCAAATGCAAAGGCAAGTGTTCCCGAGTTTTTCTACTCTCGAGTTTTTCAGAAAACACTGCGTGCGGCGTCACAAACACCGCGGCCGACATGGGATCGACCCGCGAGTTCACCTCGGCCATGTCCACAAGTTCTTTCGAGATAATTTCGCTATTTTTAGCGCATCGTTATTATTCAATATATCCTATTTGCTGGTAAGATGTGGCATATTTATAATAAGATCGGTGTTGTGTACACAGTCGACATACGATAAGCAGATATGCGCAGGAAAACTATTTATAAAGAGGCGAGCAACTTTCGTCAGCAGTGACACAGCCTAAAGAAATTTTTGCGTTAATTTTTGTTGCCAATATGAACGGCACGCCAACCAGGGAAGCGTTTTGAATAATTTAAGAATTGGATAATTGCCAACTTGTTAATTTTGCGGTTGTACAAAAGGGCCATTCACACGGTCGCTGAATGGATCGTCTGACCGATGCTCAAACGCCATTTCTGATTGCTGAAATAAAAATCGAAATCGTTCCCGGGAATCGCCTCTTAATGTCGGAATAATTCTCTGCTGTTAAATCCTCCATTGGACAGGACCCGCCCGATTAGACCCTGTTGGCAACACCGACCTTAAAGTTTGAGTAAAATTTCCATTTATTTGTGCCTAAAGAGTATGCGACGGCGACCCAGTGTAGCCTTCACTTCAACATTGAGTAAGAACAGGCGAAATCCCACGATAAGCGTATCGGTGTGTACCGTCCGACAATGGTGAGGCGAGTGGGTGGGCGCCTGGTAGCAGGCACCAGCAGCAAAGAAGGAAAGGTTTAGCTGAATTGGGTTTCGGTATGGCCTGGCTGGGCGGCTCTCTAGCCCTGGGTGGCAGGACTTAAAGTATAAATTTATGAAGGAACAGGATACGAAAATGGAACACATACACGCCATATTTTTGGGGAACGAGATGGTAAGTGAATGCGAGATGAGTAGGAAGGTAGGTGAAAAATTTACACCTCTTCTTCCTTTTACCTCTCCGTCGTCTACGTTCACAGCACAGCCTCGAGTCCCACAGCCATAGCCCCTGGAATCCTGCTGGAAGCAACCTATCCTCCTCGCCCTCGCCGAGGCCCCGAGGAGCCACCTACGACCCACTGCGGCCGTAGATTTTAGCTTCCCCCACCTCGCGCGCTACGGGGCGAAGGAATAGGAAAATCACATCTGCGAAATCGATCTGCTTCCTGTGGATGCCATTTCCCTGTTTTATCTGTGCATCCGGCCTGGATGAGAAAACGGAAAAAAACTCTTCGTGTATACGAGTATATGCGCTTGCCTAGTTGCCTAGGATGGTTAGCGGAATTTGGACCGAAACAAACGCACGGCCGAGAAGTAGGAAGTACATGGGGCACAAAGGCACATGGCAAATAAAAATGAAATGAAGTCTCCCAAGCCCTGATCCCAGGTCGCGTACCTATTTATACCCCTATGCTCCCCGTCCCAACCGCGCGAGCACGTATTATATACACAAGTGCACACCAACCAAATACATAGCGAATTAAGCCCAAACGTACTTTGTCAAACCAGTTTAACCTACGGGCGAAACATATGCCAGACGGCCTTTTCCTTTTTATTAAAATTCCGTGCCGTAGCTGAAAGATACAAAATCGATAACAACAGCGAAGCAACAGCCATTTTCTGCAAGTTTAAATACCCCGGCTGCAAATAAGGCAGAACGATCTCATAGTGGAAAAAGAAGCAGGACGGCTACGAATTTCAAATGCATCTCTGTCATGTTGAGTTGCAATTTCTTAGAATTTCTTGTAATGAATACTGCAGTTTTTACTGCATTATTGAATTTTAGGAAATTCAACGAATTAAGAAGAAAAGAATCGGCAGAAAACCTTTTCTTACTTTGGAAAATGCTTTTTCATTTTGTACGTGTATTTGACCCAGTTCAAACTGGGGGTGCTAGTTTGATGTAATTTCTAATACAAAACTCGTTTACCATCATCCGAAAAACAACCAACTTACAAGTCGTAGAGGAGTGCATAAAACAGAGGGCCCGACATTGATCTGTGAGGTAAAATTAAAAATGGCGGGCATTAGAGTTAAATCAAATTGATTGCTAAGATGCTATTCATGGGTCTACTTGTAAGTACATATTACAGCATTACCTTATGTATGGTCCGTGTGTCATATAATATATGTACCTCGAAAAATATTTCAGATGTAAGATCGGTCTAAAGAAACATTCGGTGGAATTATGTGTTTTGGGCAGGGATCAAAAATAACGATTATTATCAACATTTTAATCAAAATAGTCAACGTGTTAGACGTGCCGGAAGAGCACCTTAAATAAATTTTAAACAAAATGAATAACGGTATTTTCAGAATATATGGCAAATCTGTAAGTAATAAAGCGAACCTTTTTTTTCAGAAGGAAGATTTGGATTTGTTATTCATCGTTTCATCAGAACGACGTAACATGTTACACGGAATCTTTTTATACATTCTAATACATTTTGATTGTTTTTAAGGTAGGTACTAGACACAGCCTTCCTGTCCATAAACCAAGATACAAGCCTGAAATTTACAGGGAATATGTATTGCCTATAGACCTAAAACCTACAATTGTGATAATCATGAGGGTGATTATTTTGATGTACAAAGAATTAAAAAAAAAATTGTCGAATGCGGGACACATTGTATTTGCTACTTCAACTGAGATGTCGAATGGCATATTATAACAGGCTTTTCCTTTATGGATATTATATATGGTACATTGGATTTTATCTGTTTATGGTTTCCATATTCATATGTTTTGTATATTTGTCTTTATATAAATTTTCACTATTATTTTTGTTCTCAAAACTTTTCTTGCTTTAGGAATATAAACGACGTTAGTATTATAAAGATGTTCCCCAAGGTTTCTGTTTTAGACCTCTATTTATAAGCTGACAATAAATAGAAAAGGTACATGAGTTACTTTTCACAACCTTCCCCATATTACCATTAGCACATTAAATTGAAAGGTTACATAAACAAATTAGTTTGCAAAAAAGTGGAAAGAACTATCTGTTTGTAAGAAATGCAAATTTATCTACCATATTATCACTTTCCTCAGTAAGGCATATGCGCTGGCCGGGCACAATGTGAGATTTTCTGTTAATTTAATTAGTACTCCAAGTGACAAGCCGTTCAGTTTATGATACGCTGACCTTAGTGAAAGTGGCAAAAATCGCCCCGGGAAAAGTGCTAAGTGGCAAGGGAGGTAATAAGCCCATTTAGAAGGTGTGAGGGAGTAAGGAAATGTATTACTGCATTGGATTGGAGTGTAGGACACTTATCCAAAAAAAAAAATTCTACACAACCTGTCCAAGCTGAACGTGTGTGTTTTAATGCGACATTATATAGATTATACATATTTGGATTGCCTGGAGCAGTTTTTGTCGACTAATAGGAGTCCGTAGCCGCCGCGGAGGCAGCAATTCTTGGAGACTACCAGAGCCAGCGAGTAAAAATGTTTTGTATTAGGGCAGCAGCATGGGATGGGGTGGATAAAAATCAATAAACAGGAGAAAATGTTTGTGGTGTATGATGAAATAGGCTCCAAATTCTATGTACAACAACAGAATCCATATGAGGAATATAGCCGAGAACTTTTGAGGAGCGCAGAGAATAATTACATTGAGGTACATAGCTGTCGACCTGGGTGTCTGTGGGGGCTGTTATAGCGCGTGTTGTGTATGGAAATTTCGCAATGCACTCGACAACTAGAGCGAAAGGAGATGTGGATGGAGTATGGATGGATGATGATGATGGCCCCATCCCAAGCTCCCCAACCATTCCCAACTCTCCACCTCATTCCCAGCAGCAGCTCACCTCCTCCCCCAAACTATCTACGACAACTATACGGATAGTATAAAGTGCAATATCGCTGAATTTATGGGGATGGGGGCATGGCATGGTGGTATGGACTTTTAGTAATGCAAAACGCAAGCCGTTTGCTAGGAATTCGCCTCAGTCCAACTTTACATCTATATATCTCGGACTGAGGGGGTGTTAGTGTTGTTCGCTGGCCGATTTTTTTTCTTCAGTTGCCTTGCAACACATCCAGCTGTTGCCATGCTAACCGAAATCATTGAGCAATGAAGGGGGTAAAGGAGATAAGATACGCCAGGGTTTGGGCCACGACGGCGGCCCAGCTAGTGAAAGGGAAGGATACGGCAGTGACATGGTAGTGCCACCAATAATACCAGCCACTTGGGGAGAAAAGGTTCCACCGAATTCTCATTCCCGGTCCCTAGCTCCAACTACCACCTACCCCCTCTCCCTACCCACTCCAAAAACTTTTGTGCCCTATCCCCCCCGTTGCCTACCCGACCGACACGCACACATGTCCACCGGCCCAGGGAGATGAAACGAATTATTCTTTGTGTAGGACTGCTTCCTACGTACCTACTTGCTTAGGCGGTGGCTCTCGAATTATATACACAGGTTGCAATGGGCTAAAAATCAAACAGTTCCCTGGGAATATAAATTTCAGCCAAGTTTTATTGCTGTGCGACACTGTGGGTGTGGATTATTGAATTTTCCCTCAAGGTTGTTCCAGCCGCTCACCGGATTCATATTATATTGAGACCAGGGGTGGTCGTGAAACAAAGAGTTCTTTTTGTTGTTTTTTACATACAAACCGTAAAAGGACACTCCCCAATACAGATACAGAGTCTAAGAAAAGTTCTGGGACTGTCGCTGTTCTTCTTGCTGACACTAAATGTCTCTAATCCAACAGTACAATAAGGAAATCTAATTTCCTGAATGATATCTTATTCAACATCGATTCTGGGGTATGACACAAGGTAGCCACACAGTGCTACTACAATCGCCGACACTTGAGAGCTTTTATTTGAAAATGGTCTTGAGCAACAGTAGCTCATACCTTATTATTATTAAAATCCATAATTGCCCTATACAAAGCTTGCAATATGTTATAAAAAATAACGAAAATACAACCGAATTAGCTTTTACAAATAGTTCGAAAATTACTATGGTGGATCTAATATATTGCTCTAATATATTTCAGTTTGTGATCTTTTGTCTATCTTGCCCTTTTATCTTCTTTTACAATATTATAGAAATAAACCAGCCCCCTCCATGGTGAAAATCTAATAAAATTAGTCAGTGTTTATTCTGTCATAACTCACACACTATAATTGAAATCCACGACCCTAAAATCCCCGACAAACCCTCTTATGAAAATATAGTATTTTCCGCCATCTTGGATCTACCGTCTTAAATTGTCAGAATTGTGTCCCATTCAAAGAATCACCAATCTTTAAAACGATCTATTCTATTGGCAGTCTGCTAATTCGAATTTTAAAAATTGAGCACCAACATATGAAATCACAAAAGCCGGCGTGATGAGACTTTAATTAAATTATAATGAAATTTAATATTTACAGCCCACCATTTTAAATCCGCCATATAGACCATATAGTCCAATAGTCACGTCATTAACCGTGTTATATGAACCTGTGTTGTCCCATGAGCCGTTCACTGCCCAAAGTGATTAACTTACTTACTTTTTATCTTAAAATTTAATTGAATAAAATAAATCATATTTCTCCCCGTGTTATAAGGTATTTTTGCAAAGGATTTTAAAATTGAAAATAGTGAAAGTAAGTCAGTCCCGGTCAGTGCGATCATGCTTTAATCGCCATATTGGAAAATGGTTACTTGTGAATACTTCAGAGGCAGCTGGACGACACGACAAAAATGCTAAGGAACTTTTTTTATCCTGTAGGTTTCCGCGGCATATGTCATGACAAAGTTTCTCAGAATGATCTCTCTTATGACATATTTCAATTTCATCGAAACCGGACATGAGTTTCAGAGAAAAATTGGGAAAAACGTGAAATTTAGAGTTTTTTTTCACTTTAGCAAGTGACTGTACCTGCAGTGGTAGAGGTAGATCAACATTGATGGCATTTTTGGAAACCACATTAAGATAGTAGTTGACGTGTTTGATGTCGCTGCGTTGAGTAGATTAAAAGATAAAGACCTTTGGACGTCACTTCTCCGGCCACCCTGTATAATATACACATTTCCTATTTCCGAGTGGGATTATAACATGGTATGGTAGTCTAACATGCTTACCACTAGACTACTCTTGTTTGCGACATATATAAACTTCTATAAAATAACTTAATTTCGTTTTTGCGGGACCTCAAGCATTCTGACCCCATGAATCCATTGTACTTGTCCCCAACTTTAGCCGAATTTCTTCGTTGTTCTGATGAATTGCAGAATCTCGGATAAAGAGCGAGAAAAGATTTCCTCCTATCTCATAATATCAGTACTAAACACTTTCACTCGCGACCGCGATTTTTTGTGCGCTATACATATATGTATTTTTAATTAAACGAAGAACACAAAAACTTACCCTAGCTCCAATAAAACGGGCTTCTAAGAGTTCCTGCTTTCGGGGGTCCAATGCGGCCTGGAAGTGTTCCATTTTAACCGCAGCACCTGTTAACAAAACAAACAATAGGTAGTCTTAACTTTAAAGATAAAAACAAATGTGAATCATGAATTCCGTTTTCCTAAGATAACTTAAAACGACGTTTTTGTGTAACAGAGGCTTGTAAATGAATTGTAAAGTAAGGAACACAGTTTAAAATTTTCAATCTCTATTTTTAAATTGTATATTTTAATTTGAATGCCTTCAAAGAAATTTAGTTTACATAATGTATTTTAAAATTCGGGTCAACGAATTCTCCCAATTATGTATGCACACCCCTAAATAAATTATTATTATTATTCCATGGCGCTATATAATGTGAAAACATATTAATCAATCAGTCCCTTTAATAATATATCGATCATTCCAAAACTAACTGCACACTCGATTTGACGCACATTTTTATGAACCGGAATATCTGAATTAAAAACGATTGTTTGTTATACGTAAAGTTTTTTTCAGGCTTGGGACTTTGTGTGAGTAATAACATCGACCAAATGGCCGCCTCTGGATATGAGAAAAACGCGGTCTCTTTCGATAACGATTTTTTTATCAAACTTAACAGAATGGTCCTCAGAGGTGCAGTAACTTTGTCTGTGGTGCAATTTGACAAGACAAGACAAAAATCTAGGGCCGTCAAATCCAGTGAGCACGAAGCCTATCGATGTCACCGTATCTTGGGATAAATCTTCCAGGAAACATGGTTATCAGCAAATTCACTGATGTGCCTGTGTGTACTGACGCTACAGGCTGACGCTACAGGTCAAATTTCGAGTAATAACTGCAACAAGAATTTGTAAACCGTTGGTCATCTAAGCTTCGCTCTAATTTTGACGTGAAAACGTCTTATAACGGCAGTAGACGCAGCCTTTATGTGCGCGGAGGGGGGCGGGTGGAATCACCGCTCGATTTGCGTTAATTTGCAACTTTGAAAGGTAACCACTTCTGACTTAGTCGTCCTACGGGCGTGATCGAGTGCGTTGTAAATGTCTTGGCGAGTTCTTTTGAAATAACCACCGTCTATCGTGAATTGGTAAGATTTCAATAGCATTTTGAACAATAGGCACACCAGGATTTTTCTTACTGTCGCTATGAGTTTGTTAAATCCTGAGTAGTTAGTTAAATCACATTAAAATCATAACTACTATAACTATTCCGATTAATTTTTGATGTGAAACTGGCGAACTGAAAATACCTAAATCACAATAATGACTCATTTTTTTAACCATATTTATCTTCTGATATTATCTAGTGATGCTATAATGGTCACTGACATGCAACCCAGGCTTAGTTAAACTTTCAACAATGGGAGGATAAAGAAAAATATAAAAAATAACAAACCTCCAACAATGTAGCTTTCACAATCAATCATTCCTCAACTCCACAGGTTTCTCCATTGGTCCCTGAAACAGAAAACACGAGATTATTTTTCCAGTAAATTCAGCAATATTTCTGATTTTATTCGAATTGAAATGAAAATCTATCCTGGTTAGAGCAACACTTAAAAGTGTCCTTTAAAACTGTAATAGTTGAAGGGAACAATTGGGTGAGAACTACCTCTGTGAACCATCCTGAAAAGATTCAACAACTCAAGGAAGAAACCGAACGCCACTTCCTTGCGGTCTTTACTCTAAACCATCTTCCAAAACTTCGTCAACTGGCATTTTATTTTATGTCTAAAGTCAACACAACAATTACACTTTAGGAGTCAATAAAAATGTCAAATTTTCGCAAGAACTGCGAAGCCTCTGGCCCAGCGAAGTTATCATTTGACCTCAACAAAATTACCTACAAGCTGAATTTTTGCACAGATGTTCTTTGAGGTGTCCCAAACCCAAATCCGCAAAAATTACAAAAAACACAACATGGCTACCAAGATAAGAAGGTCAAGTTTTTTGTAAATATCTCGCGTTCTATGCATCGGATATCTATAAGGTCTATGTGAAAGTTGTAGAGAATTTAATTATCTACAAGATTGGCCCCTTGCATTTTTTCCAAAAACCTCGCCCGTTTAGAGATATTCAAAGTCAAAATTTCAAAAACAAGGTTTTTCGCGAAAATCTCGCTTCCTATTCATCGGTCGTCGATGAAGTCAATGTAAAAGTTGTAGAAAATTTAATTATCTACAAGATTGGTCCCCTGCATTTTTACCAGAAACCTCGCCCGTTTTGAGATATTCAAAGTCAAAGTTTCAAAAACAAGGTTTTTCGCGAAAATCTCGCTTCCTATTCATCGGTCGTCGATGAAGTCAATGTAAAAGTTGTAGAAAATTTAATTATCTGCAAGCTTGGTGTCTCGCACACAACGTCAGAGAGGTTGCAGCTTCCACTTCATCCATTTTGTTCAAAGGCGTGAACCCAACTGAGCTACCTAAGTACATGAGTGTGTATGTATGTAGTTTCGCGGGCGTGGCGCGTTCCCGGCGGCGGCGGGAAATCTCGCCGCGACTTCACGCCGTGAGTCTGGAGAGGCCTTTATGTAGAACCGGGATGCCAATTAAGGAAATATTTCAAACTGAGGCTTTACTTAGTAAAACTAGGATGTTTTCTCATCAAGGAGGACATAATTCGCAGAACACTATCTCTCAGATCATCTGCGAAAGCTGTACAAATTAATAACTATTCCGAAAGATAACAATCAACAGCAGAATTTTAAAATAACGTTACCTTTGCCCCTAATTACCTAGCACAAAATAATCGAATGTATTAAAAAAAAATTGAAGGTATGTATAAAGCCTCAGTAATGAATAAAATCCTATTGGGAAAATTTGGAAAAGTCAAGAATACTGCAAGATATTAAAATTATGAAAATTTGTTGCATGTTGCATAGCACAACTCGCGGGAGAAGTACACAGAAAATTTGTGGGAAGAAAAATATTGTATTGCAATGGAAACATAAACTGGTTTAAGCAATCTAATGCACTTTCTGGTTGGATCGGAATGTGTCGAAAACATTGGCATCGGCATTTCAAAGGGAACAAAGCGGGCGGACGGAACGGATCGGAGCGAATACATTGGGATTGATGTTTTATATGTACTACTTTTTGCGGAATTGTGCATGCCATACATGCATCTGAATTAAATCGAAAATCTCTGCGTAGATCTCTTTGGAGCAGTTGATTAAAGAGTGTGGTGCCATTCTGAAGTCCGACCATACCATACTAACTCCCTAGGTCCTTACCAACATGGACAGGGTCTGAGTCATTCCTCTGGACTGCAGTTAAAACAGCTTTTTTTTCTTATACAATTTTAGTTTCATTACATCTCCAATTGTATCCCTCTTGTCCCTTTTCTTCGCTTTTGTTTTCCTTATTTTGCTTCTTTGCACATTTGCTGATTCGGTCATTTTTCTTTTTAGCGTCTCGCAGATGAACCCTTTCCACGTCGACTATTTATCGATTTTTCCTTTCAAATAAAAGATCGTTTGCCAACATCTTCGTCGTCAGTTTTGATGTTTTTTCACTCTTCTTATTTCCCTTACATTCTTTGTTCTCGTTTCATGCATTAACCATATGTACCCGTTTCACAAGTGTCCCTTCTTCTCCGGTGGAAGTGTGCACTGGATCGAAACAAAAGCATAAATGCAACTAATTCCTGCTGGTTTTAAGGGTCTTACATAACGCAGCCGCTAATAATGGAAGTTTCGATGTTTGGCATGGTACTCGCATGCCTAAAAACCGAAGTTTTTCGGAGGCATCGTGGTGGGCTCCCGTGACTACGAAGAGAATTCTCTCCGCCCTCAAGGTCAAATTCTGTAGGAATCCGTGGGACATTCTAGCAGCGATGGGGCTAGGGAAAAAATGAAGACAAATATGCTATCGTTGTGGACTCCTCCGGAAAAAATCCTTGAAATGTTGCTTGCTACTACCCTCATCGCATGACTTCATCCGTAAATATGCGCACAGAGAAAGAACGAGGAGGGATGCGACGACCAGCAAGCAGCAGGGCGCTTCGTCTCGTTGCATGCTTAGCTTTTTTAGCTTCGAGCCCCAAGCCCCCAGAGCCCCCTCGCCGTAGCACCGTTCCCACGACTACTTCCCCCGCGGAGGGACAAAAAATATAAATAAACGGCGATGAGATGTAAGGTGGCAAAGGCGAACGGGGTGGCCCAACCGTTTGTTGATTTTTCCTGGTTATCGATTTTCTGCTGAACACAAGGGTGTAAACGTTCTCTAGGACAGACTTCTAAGGAGCTTAACAATTTATATGTGTATACAGGATAAGGACGCCATTTATGGTGAAGAGGAAAATTCAATTTCCCACTGAATTTTTTGGGGGTGACAGGCACCCGAAAAGACCGCCTGCCCAGAGGACATTTCTACCGTCGAATGAACATTTATTATACTATTTTTTGTGTATAGTGTAATGAGGCAAATATTTAGTTGTTTGACAGCAAAGCACTCCTCGAACCGGGACTTGGGGGAAGCACTCCTCGAACCGGGACTTGGAGAAGGCCATTTCTTTTTCTCGCTTCCTTCATAAATGACAGACTGGAGGGCATGCTCAAAAAATGCACCCTTGCCAAGGAGATTCTTTATTTTTTTTTCCCGATGATTTTATTCTTCGAAAATGGCGTCGTCCTTATTTAAAGTTGGCGAGCTTTTCTCTGATGTAGGTGTGATATCACCAAGATTCCGTTACAGCGCAGCTAAGCATGGTATTGTCAATATGGCGAAAATACCAACCGTACCACACTAAATTGTTGTTTTCTAGATTAGATGACACAAATGGCGAATACTCGTCCAAACCATTAATATTGATAATATCCCGCTCGATACATTTTAAATAAAATTGTCATTTTGAATACTTTTCCGTTTGTCATATTAAATTTAGTGACACTTATGGATGTGTAGCCACACTTGCATATAAACTAATGAACTGCTTGTTTCACTATCTCATGTGGGAAACTTTTCGTGTGCCCTGCTTTTATTGGAAAATCCTAATGTATGTACCAACCTTAGAAAACAAACTAGAAATGATAGTTTCACTTTACTTTTTATGTGAATAATTTCTGAAATCCTAAGCTAATAGTATTTTATTTGGGCTGCTTTTACTTCAAAATGTGTAATTCCACATGCCTATCAAAATTAGTGGCTTATCCCCAATAAACCAACCTTACCTACAAAGTTGGCTGTTGCACATAGTCACTAACTTAGTTAATAACTTTTAAAAGTACGGGGGTAGAGATGCGAGTGAGAATCAAAAAAATACATAAGAATTGAGGGTTCTGTTATTAAAACATCATGTTTTCTCTATACAAAAATCAGCACAAAAAATTCAGTCTCAAAATTCATTTTACCATAAAAGCAAATTTTGCAACTTCACCACACGTTTCATTCAAAAACGATTTACTTTATGGAAAAAAGTGAATGGCCCCCTTTTATGCAAAATTTAAATATAAATACAATTTTCTCATTACGATTTTCCTCGAAAAATTTATAATTTACGATATTTGCAAAACGCTAGAATTCGCCCCCTTTAACCCTCTAAAAAAACAAAAACAAACGGCTCACATTTAGGGTGCTTTTCAGGATATGCCTTGGGCATCGAAATAAACGTGTCGACAAAAATCCAACTTGGTCGGACTTTTTCCGTAGTCAAACTCTAATTTTACTGGGCTATTTCCATTACAATTTGCCAGTCATTTAAGTCAAATTGATAATAGAGCGGCAGATAATCAGCTGCTTATTTTAGCCAATAGCATGTGCCAACTTCTAATTTCTTCTAAAGAGATGTGCATGGAAGAATGGAAGATATTTTAAAAAGTTATATATTTTATGACTTCCCAATTATTGTTGACATTTTTAGGTTTTTTCCTTATGACTTTATTATGATTCCACGAGGGAATTGTAGGTGTCGGAAATTTTGCATTTTGAAGGGAAATGAATGATTCACCATCGTGTGTAATCCTATATCGTGAGACTTTATAGTATTTGAGGTACTAGTTGCAATCTAGACAATATGACTATTAACGTTTTTTTGCATTTGCTATTGTATTGTTGCAAAAGGTGTAAATTAATCGGTTACTATAGACACAACTATAAAAATATGCAATTTTATACTCGATGCAACGTTGGAAGCATTCCAATAGAAGGCCTATTTGCACCAAAGCATGAATAGCCATAATAATGTCTGGGGTAGAAATATTTTTCAGTACCTACATTTTGAAGTCGTCAGTATAAATAAGTTAGCTAAAGTATAAAAATAACTATTAGAAAGAATACACCACGTATATAAAGGAGCATTCCAACAAGATAACGCCCGATCTCATACAGCACAGAAAACCATATTCACCGATTTCGATTCTCTTTTTGAGGCCTTATCCGTAAGCAAGGCTTAAATATTTATTGCCCCTACATAAATATTTAAACAAATATAAAACCAGGTAACACCACACAGAAACCTCTGCCAAACCACTGACATCCGCAACAAGGCTCCTGTGCTCATGACGTTGTCGTCTATGTCTATTTTGGTTGACACATCATTTTACCCTCTACCAGCAAATGGAAACAGAGTTGCGAATCAACAACCCTCCACAGATGTTTAGGAACCAAAAATCTTAAAATATCGACCGGAAGCAGCAGTGTGCGGACTGCGAGCTCTATGTGGTGCTGCTCCTCCTGCCAACATCTAATTCGTTTTTACCCTGTCCTGGGCGATTTTCAAGTGAGAAGGAGGATTTGTAATGGCTCCCGGAGTAGGTACATACAAATGGAATATTTTTTTAAGATCTGTAAGTGCGGAGAATTGAGCTGAGACGCAGCTAGGCCATAGAATGCATAGACAAAGGGAAGATCTTCTTGTTGGAGCAAGCGAGGTGCAGACTGAATGTATGGGGCACAGCTCCGTCTTTTTCCATCCTGATAGTTTGAAGTCTAACTTCATTTCATGTTCCTCAAAGTTTTTACTCACCTTTTCGTCGGCCTGTCTGTTAACCATATCAACACCTGCCATTAATTTCCATTTTTCCGTAGAAATGCCGAGAATTGATTTACACAAGTAGTACAGTGTAGTCTAGCGCCTTAAATTGTCTCAGGCACAAAACTTCTACTAAACTGCGGAATATGACAGCAGCAGATCCAAATGGGGCTTGATTTTAGTGCTAATTCAAGTCTCGAGGCAGAGTTTGAGGTCTCTAACCCTAAGCGAGTCACGGCTCCAGTCCTAAGCACAAAACTGGGTTAAACTCCCCTCGGGGCTTTCCTTAAAGCGTACTTCGTGAAAACACCATTAACGCCCGCAATTACAGGTTAAAATAAACACCAATAAAAATAAACTCACAAGTAAATAAAAAAAAACACCATTCTGAGCGAGGGGCAATAAAGTCCCGTAATTGTTTTGTTTTGTTTTAAATTTTAAATATGGCGGCGGCACTCATCACGGTACGGCACTTCGAAAATAATCTTGATATCTCAAAAGTACGTCAAAAATCCCACACTGTCGTACAGTTTACGCCGCCAAAAACAAAGTTCACTCGATTAAACGCAATTTCGAATAAATTCCGATTTAATTAAAAACGTCTAAGTTCTGAAATGTCCATACCATTTACATTTTCCACCATAAAAACTCACTTTCGCACGTTCACCTCTGTAAGCAATGCCGGTCAAATTGACAACTGCTCAACTATCGCACCAACACACTGCCATACCCACAAAATCGTCTCTTGGCCTTTAAGGCATTCGCTCCTCTTTTTTCTTCTTTCCGCTACAAAATGGGAAAAATGCACCGAAGGAATAAAGGCGCTGCTTGGACGCACCGAAGTGCGATTGCTGGTGCCTTGGGACAGCAGCGAAAACGAAGGAATTTCCCCAATTGATTTTTCGGGAACAATTCTAAAAGCCTGATAGCCACCCAATTTGATCGGCGAAGCCACTCACTAACAACACAATGGTAGACGGCAATACGCAACGGTGAGACCTCGAGCATTCACAGTTGATGATGACAACATCTGATCTCGTACATAAGAGCAGCATACAAAACAGGAAAAAAACTTTGGCACTCCGTAATCCCTGATTCCAAGTCCAACAGTAATGGCAACCCCTTACGCTTCCGCTCTTTGAAAAATTCCATCTCGCACTTACCACAGGCTTATCGCCGCACTCTTGATTCATCAATTGCAGTTCTGTGTGCATTTGACCATGCGCTCGCAGTCTCGCACACATTCCCAGGCGATTCTCTTTCTTTGGTCACCTGAGAGAGAGGGAGAAGAATATTTTAAGAGATTATTACAGAGGAGAATTTGCGGAGGCAATCCAGTGTGTGTTCTTGAAAAATGAATATGATTTTCGTTACTCCTCACTCCTCAGTCCATAGTTCCACGTTAGAAGACGAAAAATGTAACCACTGGGAATTTTATTGAGAAAGGAATGCCAGCTGGAGGATTTGTGTGGAACGAGATTTTGTTTTCGATTTTGAGGGGCTACATTTACTTTGGTAGTTAAAAAAAAAAAACTTATATTTAAGGAAACAGTTTATCGACAACTTACCGCTTAAATATGAGTTATTCCTGCGATAAAGAAAGTTTAAGATCTGTCGACACGTCCACCCCAGCCGTATTTTGTTTTAAACAGTTTGGAGACAGTTTTTAAATAGCCTTTTAAATCGCAGCGTGTCCAGTGTGATGAATTGTGATTTCGTTAGCTATAAAAGTACAATGGAACTGCGTCACGAAACGGATGTTTTTGAGATCGCTGATTGTAAATGTAGCGGGGTCAAAAATATACTGAATTTCTTTAGATGTTCATAATTTGTTTGGATTAATATGATGGGAAATTTCAAAATTTCAAGATGGCGGAGTAGCAAATTTAGCGAAGAGTTTTTTTCTCCTATTATTAAAAAAACAATTTGATTATAGTACTCGCTTGTTCTTCGGCTTTAATCATCTGCCTTTAAACCTTATAAGATTTCTGTCTTAACAGCGAAAAAGTCTAGTGGATGGAGACCACAATGTTATAAAAGAAATGTTTAGACATTTTTGCGGACGGAAATTTAGGCAGGATTATGCAGATAAACAGCAAGGATAGGACTGTTAAAGTCCTGGGCGTGCAATGAAATCCATTAGAAGACGAGTCCCTCTAATGAACAGTTTATTCACGGCAAAGAAGGACAATAGCACCTCATTTGACTTTTTTTTTATTCGTCGCGGTCCGTTTCGGGTAAAGTGGCCTAACTGTTGGTAGCTAAGCGACCTTGTAGGCCACTTTACGCTTAATAGGAAAAATTAAAACTTAGAACAAACCTTTAACGCCAGGAAAAATTTAATAGCCGGGGAAGAATGATCGGAGGAAATTTAATAGCCGCGGAAAAACTGACCAGGGGAAATTGAATAGCTGCGGGATAATTAGCAAGGTAAATTTGACCCCCAACAATAAATAAAAGAGACTGGGAGTGGGTTTGGGTCAGAAGCGGATAGAAATTAAATAAGGATTTATAAATAGTGCTAAATATAGCAAACTTCGAACCAGAACTAAAATCCTTTTAAACCTCCAACCTATTTATGAATGATCAAAATTGCGATATTTTTTTAGTTTATCTTATTCTATGGTACTTCCACGCCAGGCTCATTATGCCGAAATTATTATCTCCGCACCTGTACCGTCGATTTTCTGCCACCACCTCCCATGCAAAAGAGCTTGGTAGGTACTAAAACTTTAACAATGATTTTGTCAAGATGATTCTTTTCACGCATTATGGTGGGCACTCCTGCTCCTCAAGTTGAATTTTACAGTTTAAGTTCTATCAAAATACAATTTTAGGGACATATTGAGGACATACTAAGTGAACTCAAATCATGAATCTAGACAAACAACTTTTTCAAAGTATCTTATTTTTACCTGATTTAAAATATTTTAGTTCACTTAGTGCTCCAGACCGTGGGGGGTCAAAATCACCATGGCGATTTTCCCCGCGCTCCTTGCCCTTTTTTCCCAGGGGTTAAATTTTCCCCAGTCTAAATATCATCAGATTTCCATAAAGATTGGAATATGGGGATTTTAGGAGTCAGGGATTCCGATTATGGTGTCCAATTATAGATATTCAAGGTGGCGGCTTCAGTATGGCAGATTCAAAATTCTAAACTTTCTCAGATATTCAGGACAGTTGGAATGTGGGGGGTTTTAAAGTCGTTGATTCCAAATATGGCGTATAGTACCTCCTAGTACTTATATACAGCATAAAGTCTCCATAATGGAAATCGGAATTCGATCCAATATAAGACGGATTAAACAAACTAGACGATTCAGTGCTTGTGTTAATAATAAAATGGCCACAAAAATGTAAAACGCTACTCCTGCAGTTGTGACTTCAACGTTAAATGGCTTATGCAAAAGCAGGAAAATATATTGGGCCCTATTCCCGTGTCCGCCGGCGGGAATGCGAATGTGGATTTAGTACTTTTGTATTCTCGAAAACGTTGGTAGTGAATGTGAATGATCCAAGTCTTTCCAGAATCCGTACGAATGTAAATTCTTCATAAAAATTTGTCTTTTGTTAATCCGACACAAAATAGTTGCGGAAGTGAAAATGGAAAGTTGTCGAGTGGAAAATTTGGACACTAATTTTACTTACTCTACAACAGACATTGAAAATTTTAAAGGACGTGATTCTAACATTTTGTCATTTTCCAATATTATTCCTCTCATTATTTTCAGGATTTGCTGTATTATATTATATAAGAACTATCCATTAAAATTTGTTCAATTCAACGTCCCCATTTGACAATTGAACTTGATGTTCGAAACTTTGAATTCCTTTGTCGACAATGCAGTTTCCGCCGAATTCAATGTGAAAGTGAGTCTTATGAGCGGAGGGAATCTCAATCCGCCAGATTCGAGGGTATAAATTAGGAAGGCATAATAACTTCAATAGAAAATCCACCTTTAGGATATCTGCACAGCTCGTGTACACCCGAGTGGAAGTGATGCATTTTTGAATCGGTCTTGGCTCCTACTATTATAAAATTAGGCACAATGCCGAGCCGAGTGTGGAAGAGAAACTACGAGTTCTGGGTACTTCGTTAATTTAATATAACGTAAATTATAAATGTAAAGAAAATAAAGTTTCGTTATCTAAGCAATACTCAAGCCAAGAACTGCCGAATCCCGATATTTTTAAATATAAACAGTCGCCATTCTCCGGTGGGCCGTCTACTTCTCTTCGCACCACTCGTTCTCCTTTCGCACTTGCTCTTCCTCGGCGGCAGTGAAGTCGTTCTTAATGTTGAATGTCTTCCTAATCTCCTCAGGTGTCTTACCCTTGATCATATTTGCGACAGTTTTACACGTAACGTCGAGCAGCCCTTTAATATCCAAGTAGTTGGCTGCCAAGATCAGTTCGAATAGAGTGCCTTGGTCGACTTTCAAGAAATCAGCATCCCAAGAGGAGATGTCATCTGTCCGCTTCTCCTTATTCTCATCATCCTCTGTTGGCTGGGGGTCGTCCTTGTGGTAGTTAGCCCAATGGAGCACCTTCCTGAGAATGGCCGAATTGACGTTCGGCAGGGGAACTACTGCATCTTCACCTTCGTCCATGCCGCAATCCTCCAGCATTGTTTTGATTGTTCCCGAACATTTGGCGATTTGTACGTCTGTGTCAAATATCTCACCGTCCGATGATTGCAATTTGATATTCGGCATTTCTGAAAGACCGAAAATAATGGAATAACAAGGAGAAATTTGCAGAATTTTTTTCCGTGTAAACAATGGCCGACGGGCTCGCGATATTTTGACACCTACTTCTGAATTACTTGTCGGACTTGCACTTGATGAAATAAAAGCTGCTCGACTCCTTTTCTCGATAGAGAAGAGATTTTATATTACACTGAGGTGATAGCGAAATGCTCAGATTAATTTTAGGAAGAATTTTTAGCAATTCCTGCTGTAACTAGCAGCGCACGACACCGTTCCGGTTCCACTTCAACTTTTAATTTTCTCTTCTCTTTTCAGATATATGCCGCAAGGTAACGCTATCAGGAATCTTAGGCAAACTGAATCGCAGAGATTCTGTAATTACCGCGTATTTTGAAATGAAGCGCCAAATTCAAATTTCCATTTTACAATAAACTGTTATTACTAGCTTATATGCAGTCCTTATTTATTTAATACTAGCAAACCCATTCCGGTCTTGCCCAGGTTTGTACTGTTGCAGAACTAATGAAACTATTTTATGTGCGAAGAAGTGTTTTCATTTATCCCGCAGGGTCCCAAAATAATCCTGGAATAAAATGTAGCCTAAGGTCATGAACGATAAAATACTCTACCTTCCAGTAAAGGCCCCAACGAAATTGATTCAACCGTTATTATTTAGAAACCTAAAGGATAAAAAAATTTTTACGTTAAGAACTTTTGGCCGTTATATTGACCTTCGACATTTCGATAGCAGATTTTAAATCAACGTCTCCAAAAACCCCTTATATATTCAATTACACGAAATTCCGTTCAAGTTGAGTCGTCATATTGGATCCGCTATCTTGAATTTCTAATTATCGATACCAAATTCAAGATCAGCGACCCCATAAACCCACGGAACACTGTATGTATGTATATTGCATACGTGGGGCTATTCGGCATAGAAGCCTTTTCTTCAGGGAGTTTCAGATTTTTATGAAGTTGGCAATGATTGCTTGTGAATGTATGCTGACGGAATATTTTCCTTTCGCCAAGAATTGCAAGATTCTGGGTCCTAAATTACAAAATTTATCAATCGTTGTCAACTTCACTGGCCCATGTTTTACCGACCCGTCTGTCTGAAAGTCCCTGGAACAACGGCTTCAGTACAGTACACGGCGGAGCTTTGGGAAACCGGTTAATACACTATCCTGTGTATTGTATAGTATTAGTATATTAGTGACACAAATACGGTCTAAAATAGCCCAGTTCGGACGATTTCACCTACTTGTAAAAGCTCATTTAACGACTACAAGCTGTCGGAAATCGTCGGCTGTCGTCTGCAGTCGGTTATTCAACAATAGATTGTTTTTCTATTTACACACTGCCGACGGTTTCGATTGAGATACCATTCCTGGCAATACTGACAAAATTTTGCAGAAGCTGTACCACAGGAAAGAGCACGAAATGGATTTAGAACTAAAGGAAAATAACTTTTAGAACAGTTTCGCGAAAAAAACACTCGAAGCTTTAAGTTGTATAAATAGCGAGTCTTCGCTTAGTAGGGATAAATCATGGAAATACATTTCTAATTCACTAGGGTGTTAGATATTCGAAAATCGCTTGGATTTATCTCAGTCTGCACACTTTTCAACAAGAGATTCCTCCCAAAGTTCAAATGAACTCACCGAGAGCTTTCTAATCCACTGATCGCAAACATTTTCCAACAACACTTGTCGCTGTCAAAGCTCACCTGTGAATAAATCTATTTGCCACAGCGGCACCTTTTATATAAATCAGTATGCCTCTATAAGTTTCATACTCTGATTATGAGAGCAAAGAGATGGTTAGGTTGGTTCTCCTCGGTCCAGACTCCAGAAACCTCCAGAAACCTCCGTGTCCTAAATTTGCTTTGGGCTCTAAAATTTCATAAAATGCATATGATCCTGCAAGATATTTATTGAGATATTGAGTAAAACAGCATTGCGAGCATCTAAAATAAATAAGGAACTCTAGAGTGAACTTTTGCTGCTTTAGGACCACAGTGAAACTTTTAGCACGATGGTGTTCGATGGTTTCCGTTTTGCGCTAAAAATTAGAGCAATTTCCTCGGAGTGCTAGTTAATAGCCAACATTGCAATCTTTGTTCCACAGGAAGCTGTAGTAGCAGCCTCCAGTCGCGAAAGAATGCGCATAATAGGCCCCGAACGCCAGTCCGACAAGGTAAGCGAGCCAAATGATGAGGAAAAGCAGCAAGATCAGACCCACTCTAACGGCCTTCCATTTTGCACTGGAACTGAAATTGTGCAGTGTTAGCCCCAGCAGTGGACTGACTAATAACTCTACCTCTGTACCTGAGGTGCTCGCATATTCGGCTCTTGTGCTCGCAGTCACAATGGATCTTCCCAATTTCCGACGCAAGGCTCTCATTCAATTTCTCTCTTTCTGAGGCTGGCTCCCACACGTCACCACTTTCGGCTGCAGGCATATTTCTGTACAAATAAATTGGTTAAAAAAGTTTAGTAGGGGAAATGTCATGAGTCGTCTTAGGAAATAAATGTTTGAATTGACAGCATCACCCGCCAAACTAGTTGTTTTTTCATGGTTTAGGCAATTATTCCGTCAGATGGCAGTCGAGTGCTGCGGGAAATGTTCCAGATTCCATAAGGTTCTGTGCGGAATTTCCCGGTGGGAACACGTACACATTCCCCAATGCAGCCGAGACCCACCGACCGAGAGAGCAAACAGACGTCTAGCAGAAATTTTTCATTTCAATCCGTTGCCCCTCAATATCAATTCGATGTGTTTTAACGGTTGTGTAGTGGCTGAAAAATCACATAGCTGAATGGAATGTGACGCGAATTTGTTACCGATCAGTTTACGCATCGAATTAGGTATGGGTTCATAAATGATACTGGACTAAAACCGCGATAAAATGTATCAAATCGCAAGTGGTTCCACGGGACAAGTTTGCTGAGGCGCCATGTTTGTGTAAGCGCGTCATTTAGTCGAATTCTTCGGTTTTTGACACGAGAAAACTAGAAGGAGACAACTGTATACCGCCGTTCGCATACTGTACCCTCTCTCGCTTGCTGCTGAAATCAAGTTCGATTTTTGTCGCTTTTTTTTCTTCCCTCGACAGAGTGGTGTTCCGTCGGCGAAGGAAAAAGTTCGGAAAGCGTTTTCACATCGTAATTTACTGACAAGAATAATGTACAAGACGTCGCGCAAAGTATTTCACTTGAAGGTAATTACAGCGGACGACCCAAGGGGTGCTCGCAGTTCTGTAGAGGCTCCCTAGTGATCGGGGGAAAAAGTGTGTGAATTACGCGACTGGAAGCTGTCGCGCTGGGCGATGCAAATTATTCCGAAACGTTTTGCAACTCTGGGGCGACAGCTTTTCCCGACCCATCGTCGGGCTGTTGGGCAACGGCAAATCGCTGCAACCTTTGGGTCCAGCAGCCAAATCGATATTTTCGCATGTCTGGGCTAGCCCAAGTTCCGATGAAATGTAGGAAAGCAATTCAAGCGTTTGACATCTCAAGAAAAATCCAGACAGCCATTGATTTCGTCGCTTTGTGTCAAAATGAAGGAATCGAGCCAGCTCGTGCTCGCTCTTTTGGATCTTGTTGTTGAGAAAGAGACACTCGCAGTCGCACGCTGGTGTTGGTTTATTGTGCTTCTGCATTTCGTTTACCTTGATATTTATCATTTGTTTATATTTGATGGGTCTCGTCCCGCTGACGACCGCGATAGGCCTATGGCCGTTTTTCCGTCGATAGCTGACCGATGCGGTGCTTCTGCAATTGTGTTGTCCCGTCCTGCCCAAGTGCAAGTAAGGGAGTGTCCTGACATACTGGTCAAAGGGCTTGTCTCCCTTTTGTCGAATGCATTTCGGATACCTGTGTATGTGCGTGCGCGAGCTCTCCGAAGTGGTTTTTGTTTGGGAAAGTGCACTAATTTGGCGTTGCCAGCTGCGAAATATATTTTAGTGGAATGCTTGAATTAAATTAAATTGATTTATTGCTTTTGTTTCGCGTGATCGATCGTCAGTCAATTTAATTTAATCAGATCCTATAGGAGAGGAGCTGAAGCAATTCCTCTCTGTACAGCTGAGAGTTCTAGCTGACCTTCGCCCATATGAATTGAGTGCCTCCTATTGAGGGAATTTCAGCGTTGCCAGGCTGCTGTAAAATTCCCTGCAAAAATATCGCTTTAAGCAGGGTTGATTAATTTTTTGTTGTAAAGTATTTTGGAGAAGAGGAAGTATAATGCCGTTTTTCTTTTTATAACTGTTAGGACCGTTAGAGTCTCGAATCAGTCAGTTTCAAATTTGATCTCGGATATTTTCTGCTCGGATATAAAAGCTTTTCAAAACACATGAAATTAAAGTTGCAATTTATAAGAAAATAAAACAAAGCAACACATTACAGGAATTATTAAGTCGCGAGACGGTTCAAAAGTAAACATTAAATTAAAGAAGTGTGTCTTTAATGCAAGCAGATCTTTGGATATGATTAAAATGCCAGGTATGAAGAATTCTTTTGTTTTGGCCAATGCTACTAGACCTATAGGATAGCTCTATATATTCCACACGCATGGCAATGTAGAGAATCTATTGGGTGCGATCGCTAGAGACCCAGTGCATAAATATATTGGAACGTGAATATGAAATAAAGGAACATGTAGGGATCAGCTGTGTTGGTCCGTTCGCTTTGATGTTTTGCAGGTGGCTTCCTATAGGCCTCAAACTAAGGCATGTTAATTATTTAGGGCGGCTGGGCCCTAGTTTGCGAAATATTCAACTTTTAATTTTGACGAAACGTCAAAATCAAAAGTTGCATATTTCGGACAAATCTTCCACTTTCACTGGAATTACAGGTAGCCACCTGCAATTACACTCCCTATTACCCACTTTTTTTCAATTCACTGCACTCTAAACCCTGGAAAAAAAATAATATTAATGAAATATTAAATTGGAAACTCTTACCTGTCAAGTCTGTCCATTGTTTATATTTTATATGTTCTTTTCTTACATTGCAGGTGGCACCCCTGCAATTTGCAGATGGCTCCCTCTGGAATTTCACTAGTCCCTTTTAGATTTGTTAAAAAACATTTTTATTCAAGAATTTCATTATTATTGTTAAATATTTGCAAAATACATATTATATATAACATTATATATAAAAGAACGCAAGTTGTAATAAACAATTTGTAAAAGGTAAATACTCAGTCAGTAGATATTTTTCAAAAGAACGCAAGTTGTAATAAACAATTTGTAAAAGGTAAATACTCAGTCAGTAGATATTTTTCAAAAGAACGCAAGTTGTAATAAACAATTTGTAAAAGGTAAATACTCAGTCAGTAGATATTTTTCAAAAGAACGCAAGTTGTAATAAACAATTTGTAAAAGGTAAATACTCAGTCAGTAGATATTTTTCAAAAGAACGCAAGTTGTAATGAACAATTTGTAAAAGGTAAATACTCAGTCAGTAGATATTTTTCAAAAGAACGCAAGTTGTAATAGACATTTTGTAAAAGGTAAATAATATAATATGTATTTTGCAAATATTTAACAATAATAATGAAATTCTTGAATAAAAATGTTTCTTAACAAATCTAAAAGGGACTAGTGAAATTCCAGAGGGAGCCATCTGCAAATTGCAGGGGTGCCACCTGCAATGTAAGAAAAGAACATATAAAATATAAACAATGGACAGACTTGACAGGTAAGAGTTTCCAATTTAATATTTCATTAATATTATTTTTTTTCCAGGGTTTAGAGTGCAGTGAATTGAAAAAAAGTGGGTAATAGGGAGTGTAATTGCAGGTGGCTACCTGTAATTCCAGTGAAAGTGGAAGATTTGTCCGAAATATTCAACTTTTGATTTTGACGTTTCGTCAAAATTAAAAGTTGAATATTTCGCAAACTAGGGCCCAGCCGCCCTAAATAATTAACATGCCTTAGTTTGAGGCCTATAGGAAGCCACCTGCAAAATTTCAAAGCGAACGGACCAACACAGCTGATCCCTACATAAGCCGAAATAAATGTTCACAGATAGCTGATCAGAATAACTGTCAACAATTGTAAAACGAAAACCATTGGGTGCTCAGCATTGTAACAACAATACCATTGTTATAAAACATATTTTTAGTGCATTGTAGGAACATAACAGCAACAGGAATATATCATGAGCGTCCAATGGGTTCCTTTTTACAAATGCGGAAAGTTATTCTGATCAGTTGTCAGTAAAAATTTATTTTCTGCTTTTTAGTTCATTTTTGTTTTAAAAGAAATCCATTGTTTTTAACCAGTTTCTTTAAAATTAATTTATTTTTTTAATGTAATATTTTGTAAAACGTTTTCTACCTATAAAATTGTGTACCCTACCTGAACATGTTGTTCCTCTTTCGAAAGGCAACAAGATGGAAATG
This sequence comes from Neoitamus cyanurus, assembly GCA_947538895.1. NCBI lineage: Eukaryota > Metazoa > Arthropoda > Insecta > Diptera > Asilidae > Neoitamus > Neoitamus cyanurus. Next base: position 39,704,001 of record OX384543.1, read on the forward strand.
GTGTATTAATCATATGAATTTCGGAAAAATGTGGGAGAAACGTGAATTTTAAGACATTTTAGAGCATTTTTTGAATTTAGCAAGTGTGTGTGAGGTACATCAACATTGGTGGCACATTAAGATAGTATTATAGTTTGACGAGAGTTTGTTGTCGCTGCGTGGTCTAGATCAAAAGATAAAAATAAAATATTAATGTGCATCCTGAATTGGTTAATCACTCTGTAAAGACTTAAACAGAACATCAGGCAGCGGCAGTCCCACCTCGTAAATCGAGAGGCTGAAATAGAACAGCTGGCAGTGGCAGCAGGCAGTGCCAGATCATTTGAAAATTGTCTTCATTTGACATTTCAACGAAAATTGACGGAATGAGTTTAAAAATTTAATTTGGATTTTACTTATTATATTTGCGGTGGATCGGCTTACGACTCCTGTTATTTCATTTCAAGTCCATTTTCTCACCGTCCCAACATGGCTTTCTTAAAGGCAGGTCAACTACGACTAACGTCACTGACTTCGTCTCCAGAACATTATGTGTACTGGAAAATAATGACGAAGTCGATGTTGTTACCACTGATTTCAGTAAAGGCTTTGACAAAATCTCACACCAAATTATCCTTTTTAAGCTACGTTCCCTTGGTTTCCAGCTGGTGTTTTTTTTCGTGGATGTTACTGACTGCCCCTCTTTGTTGCACCTGATATCCCTCCACACCAATCCCCCTCGCCTGAGATCAGTACCTTTCTTCCCTTCCTCTCACCGCACCAATTATGGCTTTTCCGAACCAATTTCATGGATGATCCGCAAGGCCAATTCTACACCCTCGTTCGACTTTCACCTAACCAAGTTCTCCCTTAAGAAAGTCCTCAATGATCCCTCTTAAAGTCCTTTTTTTTGTCCCCGTTAGTTAATAAGTCCTAGTTTAGTTCTAGTCTTTAAGTTCTTATGTTTGTATGTATCTATGGATGTATGTTTGTATAGCTTGTATTAAGCTGTATTAATAAGTAAATAAATAGTCGGCTGTGGTGTACCATCAAAAATGTCCGCAGGGAGAGTTAGGAAAGTAATGCCGAACGCTAAATTGGCCTATTTTCCAGGGAAGCCAGAAATATCGTGTTATCTTTAAACGTGAATATGTCAAAAGTGTGAATTTATAATCAAAATTTCTCAAATATTTAAGTGACTTAATTTTATTTTGATTTTCTAGAAATTGTCATTGGATGTTTTCTAATATTTTGATTGCTTTTGAATTGATTGGAATTTTTAGCTTCATGAATTTTCCGTTTAAAATGTTTTGAAACTTTAAAAATATATAATACGAATATCAAAAAATCCAACAATTTGTAGTTATTTTCATAAGGAATCAAATGTGATCTGATAGAATATTTTAAGGTGAGTAGTTTTTCAGAAATCTTCGGCACGGTGAGTTGATGCCTTTTTCTCTTGCTGTTGCATAGATTCCTGTATCCCATTTAGTGGACTGCAGTTACATAAGAAAATTTACACGTTACATGTTTTCAAATCTTGAAAACACACTTCAAGCCTTCAGCGCAAACCAACTTAAAATCCAAAGGGCAACGATTTTGCTCATAGTGTATAAATAAAAAAGCACTAAATTTGAAGCATTTCGTTACAATCGCCCTAACAGCTTTCTACTTTGAAGATATTGCGGCGCAAATAAATCAACGGGGTCCATTGTGAATATGGTTTTCAGTCGAATCGAAATCCGAGACACAAAAATGCCTTGCATTCCAGCCTTAAAAATGTGTCTTGGCTTTCGATTTGACTGAAAGACAATATACGCAATAGCCTCCAACATTTCCCTCATATGTATTCCACATTGTCTACGTTTTTAATAATGTTATTGTGTTCTAGAACCTTTTCCCAATTATGTAAAAATCAGTTGGAAAAACATGTGTGGTGAAGGTCTTTCCGGGTCTTACATAATGGGGAAACCCCACGCCATATAATTCTCCTAATAACTCCAAGTGATGGTGTAGATATACTACCTGCTTCTATTAATCTTTGATACATATTTATTTTGAAGAATTTATTTTAATCAATAACAATTACCTGGACATGTTGTACCTCTTTAGAAAGGCAACAAGATGGATAATTTAATAAAAATAAAAACGAGGTGCATTAATTACATGAATTTCGGAGAAAAATTGGGAAAAACGTGAAATTTAGGAAATTTTAGTTTTTTTTTTCACGTTCGCAAGTGATTATATCTGCAGTAGTAGAGGTAGATCAACATTGGTGGCATTGGAAAGCACATTACACATAATGACGGCTTAAACCGTAAGGCATGGGGCTAAAATTATACTCTGGAAAATCTTTACATTACCCCTGGAAAACATGGAAAATTAAGGGAATTTTTAATTTCATAATCAGTACCAACCCAATAAAGTGCAAATGGTGCATGGTTACCGTTTACAAAAGATTGCCCTAAATTCGTTATAACATTTTAGTGTTTAGTGTTTTCTGGATTCCGAAATTTTTCTGATTTGCACCATCGTCGATAAACGGCCTGTTTGGCACCTTTACTTATACTTATTATTTTTTTTCTACTGAAGGAAGAATTGCGCATCACTAATAATCCTTTTTTCTTTTCTTCTAGTAAATGCACCTTAGAAATGGTCGTTGATTCAAGTCACCACCGTCGAGGCGATACTGGCATCAGCAGGAATACAATAATCACGTCGAATCTGTCGTGTTTCCCGATGTCGTCAGCGAGTGGTGTTAGCAACAGTCAGCATCATGGCAGTGGTATTTCCGGCCGGCTACATCAGCCCACCGGTATGACACCGAAGGAGCTATCCGAGAATGATGACCTCGCCACGTCAATCGTGCTGGACCCCTATCTGGGGTTCCAAACACATAAAATGAACATTCGATACCGTCCCCTAAAGGCTGACAGAGAAGAGCTAAAAGCTATCGTCGCCGAATTCATAGAGACCCAGGACTATGAGACAGCCGTAAAGAAGATCTTCAACGGAGACTGGATGCCGAGGCATGTGAACAACAAGAACAAAATGGCGCTGAAGAGATTGCAAGATCATGTAAGTCAAAAAGTGTTAGGAGTACAGGGTTCAGTAATTCAGGATTATTTTTCAGATTGTGAGATATCTCAGAGTCTTCGATAAGGAGAGTGGGTTCGTCATAGAGCCCTGCTACCGGTATTCAATGGAGGGCAAAAAGGGCGCCAAAATATCCTCGACGAGGAGATGGTATAAACATGAGAAGATTGAGTGTCTTGTAGGCTGCATCGCAGAGCTAACGGAAGCTGAAGAGGCGGCTCTGCTCCTCCCCGGGAAAAACGACTTCTCGGTGATGTATAGTTGTCGGAAAAATTGCGCCCAGCTTTGGTTAGGTCCAGCTGCATATATAAATCACGACTGTCGGGCAAACTGTAAGTTTGTAGCGACGGGCAGGGACACCGCATGCGTAAAGGTGTTAAGGGACATCGAGATTGGGGAAGAAATCACCTGTTTTTACGGGGAGGATTTTTTTGGCGATGGAAATTGTTATTGTGAATGTGAAACTTGTGAGCGGCGGGCAACGGGCTACTTCGCCAAGAACAAGGAACAAGAGGAAGAGCCGCATCAAGACATAGCGGGATATCGCCTCCGTGAGACTGACAATCGTATCAACCGTATCAAGAGCAGGACTAATTCGACGCATACTGAGACCAGCAATGGGCTAGTGGACGGCAGTAAATTGAGCACTGAGAAAATAATCACTCCCCTTACCATGAAGGAACTTCGTCAGAAGGGCGTCACCAAGTACGATGCTGAAATGATAATGGCCAACTCCTTTGGAACTGAGCAGAAGTACAACAAGTTCTCCAACGGAAGCAAAACTGTCCTTAAGAGCGGTCTCACTCGGGAGAGCTTGAGGAAGTCGGCAAGGGTGAGCAGTACTTGCAGCAGTATTAGCTCTGAGGGGACTAGTGTAGAGGTCAGCAGGCCAAATGCGAAACATAGCAAGGAACTTCCACCGCGTGACGGCGAAAACGATGATATGAAGTCGATGAGGACACGACGCCAGTGCCGGAGGGAGCAGCAGAAGTTAAACGGTGATATAGGTAGTATTCCGCAGGATAAGGCTGGTTCTTCTAGGAGCAATAGCAGCGGGGACCATCCTGACCCGCATAATCATATTGATGCTCTGCATGACGAGCATCGAATTGCGAGCGATGCCATTGCTCAAGACATTGTGTTCAATGAGAAGCAAGAGGGAGCGTCGACACTCAGCAGCGAAAGCGGCGAACCAATGGAGCTTAAGGTCACCGATGAGGCAGACCCCAAGAACGGGTTTAGGGGTAGAGTGTTACGGAATCATCGAAACATCAAGAAGGCAGCGAATAATAGCCAATCCATACCTCTCACTGCCGTGGACAAGCATCAGAAACCACACAACGCGCATAGCAATACGATAGAAACTAGGAATAGCTGTAAGTCTGATCAGATGGCACAGCTGAGTGCGGTGGTGGCCACCTCGACAACAACAACAACAACAGTAGTGCCGGCGCCACCTTTGACTCCGCCATCGAAGTCTAATAGTTTTCTAAGTGCAAATTCGAATTGCAGCGGTAGTAGTAGTTGTAGCAATTTAAGCAACTTTAGCAACCTTAGCACCCTAAGTAACTGTAGTAGCAGTAATGTAAGTAGTTCTAGCGTCAAGACGGCGGCCGGCTTTAGAAAGAACCTCACGTCGTCTTTCGAGACGATCGCGGAGAAGGACGACGAGAGGAGTGAGGGAAGCTCCTATTCCAATTCGGCGGAAAGTGAGAACAGCAGCTTGGATTTGGCCGCAAGTAAGGTGGTGCGATTAAGACGAAATGGACGCATTGTTCGTAGTGTCCTCAATAGTAGGCATACTAATCACAGTGGAGCAGAGGATCCTCCCAGTGTTAGTAACAGCATGGCTTGCCCTGTGGGCATTGATAAGAATTTAGCTCTGCGGAAAAGGAAACTTTCAAAAAGTGCTAGCGAGTCTGAGAGCACTTCCTCTCTGGAGAACAAGGCACCCAGCCTAGACAATTGCAGTGCTGGTAGTGAGCCGCTTCTAAAGACGCCCGAGCGACGTCTGAAGCTGACCTTGCGAATGAAACGCAGTCCCATGCTGGATGAGGTGATCGAGTCCGGCACTAGCTTGAGTGACGAAAGTAGCAGTGTGGGGGCCACCGAGCCAGTGGAGTACGAAATTCTGCGTATGGAGGGCATTACGGAGAATGGGACCGACTGTGAAATTAGGACGCCTCAAAAGCGGAAAAAACGCCACAAATCGAAGGATCATAGGCGACGGGAGCACAAAAAATACATCGCCTCCCCGCCATCTTCCCTATATAGTCCGATCATTCACGTGACCCCCCAGAAAAAGAGGCTTCGCCTCATATTCGGCAACGAGACTCACACAATAGACATTCCACCTCACACTGCCAACTTGTCAATTACGTCATCAGGCTCCTCGGTATCGGCCTCGTCCCCGATATCCTCGACAGGGAGCACCCCCGTAGCATCCGGTGGGGCGCCACAAATGGGCTCGCTGCACTCCAACACCCTCAGTACACACACGTTCGGCACCTGCTCCCTGGCAGCCCCGTTCGTCGCTGGCGCCACTGTAAATAGTTCAAGTCTTATGACCCCAACAAAAGTCGCTACTGCCGCCGCTACGACCGATGTTATATCAAACTGACGTCACTGTGTTTTTATTGTTAAGCCACTTCTTGTTATTTGTGTTCAAATCCTTATTAATATAATTCGAATTCAACAAAGATTTTTTATATAATATAAAGGTATATCTGACTAGAGAATTTAGGCTTAGTCTAGGCAATGAGTAAACCTATTCAATTCTGTATATAGTAAACAAATTCAGACTTAAATTAAAAATGAAGACGCATTTGGAAAAGTTACTTGCGCTTGTTTCAATTTCGGTTATGTTGGTCCTTTTTTAATTGCAGTTCAGGGATTCAGGAAGACGAGATGAATAATCTTATTTCGTCTTCCATAGCCGATTTAAAAGGAAATAAATTTAGAAAATATATTACACGCATATAAACTTTAAAAAAACAAGGCGAGACGACTCGTCTCGCTTTCTAGAAAAGAGCTACCGTTGAAGCGTATGCGGAGTTAGTATATTTAGTACCTCATTTTAATGAGTGGTCGACATCGTCTTATTTATATTATTTATTTATACCACTGCTGATAAGGTCCCTTCATTGACAAAACCTGATCATTTCAAGGTCAAAATTTGTATTACAGTGCATGAAGAGAAGTCTCGAAAAGGCTTGATTGATACTTATTATTTATTCGCATTCACGCTAAGCGACGTCGAACGAAAACGATATGCGGAGATTTGTTTTAATTTCATGACCACTCGCGTGCAGAAAGTCATTCTGTTAAACAAATTTGTTGTGTTTGCTTTACATTTTATGTATGTGACCATGGGCGTACGCAGGATTTTGTTCAGGATGATGCAAAGGTAAAACAAATGTATAGTGGATAATTATGACCTATTAAGATTCTTCTCGCCGGAGTTAATTTATAAAGAGTTATTACGTAAACAAGTCATAAAACGAAAAGATAAAGTAATTTGAGCCTCTGAGGATTCTAAAATATCTGTTAGCTTTATACGCACGAGTAACTCAGGCGAATTATAATGTACAGTCTTACGCGCCTCAATTTTTCCCCGTCTGTGGGTATTTGCCTCGCCGATTGCGAGCTATTTTAATATCAGAATCAACTGGATTATGTACGAGTCGATCCTCACGGTTTTGCTCGCCTGATTTTATCGTGCACTGGTGGGGGGCGAGGGGTTCATTATCTACACCTGACTTGTTTACATAAATTACCTTAGGGAAAACCATTTTCCATTATCTGATGCATTCGACTCCGTATGATATTAAAATAACTTATTTAAATTGTCTTAACATTTGGAAAAGACAAGTTTTGGAATGGAACGCCTCATATATAAAAGCGTTGGTTTTAACACACACATCAACGCCCAACCCAAAACCAATGGGTCCAGGGGTTAGACGTTGATGTATGTTTCAGGAGCAACAGTTTTATATAATTATTTGTATTAAGTTTTGTAGGAACTGTATCGCAAAAAGTGCACACGGTATCGTTCTCCAATAAGTAAGTAAGAAAGGATGTTTATTTCTTAACCTTTTTACAAGCTTCCATTCCAATTCTAATCCTATCACATACAGTTAATGGCCTCGACCGTCTACAAGTGTCGGTAACAATTTTAAAATACTGATTTTGTTAAACGAATCCTTGCAACAAGCACTTTCTGCTCTCGAAGAGCTGGTTTTGATATTAATCCCGAAGAATAGTAAAGGGAAAATTTCCGATCTGAAGTGCTTCTCTCAATAGGGAAAGAATACACTAAATGCTTGAAGATAACTCTTTGTTAACTAGCGGAAAATTCTTCATAACAAACAACCAATCTTTACAAGGCTAATATTTCAAAACAAACCTCCCAATTGTAATCAGTGTTTTGTTTTAACGTATGCGGCAATCAGCTTGACATTTTCTTCATTTTCACCTTTGACTCGCACTTGCCTAACCACTGCAAAACCAAACACCGACCGTGGTCAGAAACTCAGTGTCTGCAGTCGACTGTTAAGCTGGGGGCTTGTGCCTGAATTGGCTTAGATTGAACTAGTATCGCAAATACAGTAAATTTTTAATATAATGACTGAAAACAGAAAGTGTAGCTTCCAAAAAAATTATTTATTTATCCAGAATTCTAGTACACAAATAAGGAAACTTAAAACGCTTGAGAAGATTATAACATAAAAAAAGAACGTCTTAAATGAATTCGAAGACGCTTAGTGTCCGTATTTTTGGAACTCCCACTCTCTATTGTCCAGTGGGCACACCTGACGCGTTTTCAGCCACCTGGATATACAGTGAAAGTGGAATGCGTGGTTGCACACCCCCCATGCAACGGTGCATTCTTCACTAGTAGCTGAGGCCTGATTTGCCTGACACTCGATGCAGAGGTCCATGATGTGATTCCGGCAAATAGCACAGTTGTCGACGACGATGTCTGTGAAAAAATTCCACGGTCATTATAAAAACTCAAGGAATTAGTTAACAAAAGAATAAACTAAGGTAACAAAAGCACAGAGCCTCGCTAGCAAGCTTTTGGAGGTTATTTAGTGACAATTGATTGCCTGAAATGACCGCAACTCACCCCATGCCCAAAGCGCTACGGCGTTCCACTGAAAATAAAATAAGTTATTTAGTGCTCCTGTTAAATAAAAGAAACGTCACGTATCGATTGCACAAAGCAATGGACGCTCGCTTGCTCACCTTCTTGACTTCAAACCGCTTTTTCTCCCCTTTGCTGCTGGAGGACGGGACCTCGAATTCCTCTTCATCGACTTCCATCGCAAATTTGTGGGAAATTTATCGAAAGCGGCTATTGAGCAGACCTCCAGGCAGAATTTTTGCCAAACAATAACAACACAAACAATTTATGTTTTAAACCTCACAGCCTAAACAAGATGAACCTCGCAGTCCCGTTCCTTGTTGAAGGTGCTTGTCACGGCAGCAGCTCAGCTGTCGGCTGTAACTTTCAAGTTTATATGCGGCGGTTTTTCTGTAATTGGAGTCTAGATACAGCGGCTTTGTATTTATTCAACAGTTTGAAAGCAGCTGGATATTAACTGATATTTTCTTCCAAAGAAGCGTTACACACATTAAAAAGCATCAGAAACCGTAATTTTTTAATTACAAATGTGCTATAGCACATCCAACATTAGGTATGTTTGATTTGCGCTCAGCAAGGGGTAGCAACAGTAAAATGTGGTGCTGTTTCTATATTTCGTACAGGGGAATCTATTTTTATTTTTACCAGACTGCAAATGTAGGACAGGATTATAATTATAAGTTTAACATAATAAAACAGTTCGGAAGTACAGAAAGAAACCCATGATAATTTCGTTGTTTTCTACGGAAAAAGCCACTCCGGTTGCCGTAACGTAAAGTAACACAAAACGTAATACCACAACGTAACGAATTTAATGTTACGTAACCTTAAGAAGCACTCAAGTAAGTAGTTCGAAATACTGCCGCAATAGGAAACTGAAGTGACATAACCTTAGAAGCATTCAAGTAAGTGGAAATAACGGGCTGAAGCTTTAATTAACTTCAGTTTGACACTTTGAACTAGCACATTTCAATTGGCAGTTCTGTCAGATGTTTTATTTAGCTTCCCTCTTACACGCTGTTGCTGTACTCTTCTGCTGAGCTATCTTTAGGTGGTCGCTTATGTACCTCGTTTACATGCAGAGTTGAACCGGCGTGAACCCGAGTTCAGCTCCACCGTAAACCCAGGTTGAGTTGAAACTGGGTTGACTCGACTCGACTCCGCTTTACAAATTGCAAGCTGGGTTGAGTTGAAATGATTTTATTAAAATGAATTTATCTCTCTAGCCTAGGGCAATTAGACGATAAAACGAGGAAACCTCAACAAAATTCCCCCAAAGCTGAAATTTTGCACAGACGTTCCTTGAGGTGTCTCAAACCTAAATCCGCAAAAATCACAAAAATCAAAGTTTTTTTGCAAATATCTTGTGTTCTGTGCATCGGACGTCCATGAAGTCCAGGTAAAAGTTGTAGAGAATTTAATTGTCTGCAAGATTGGTCTATTGCATTTTTTCCCAAGACCTCGCCCTTTTCGAGATATTCAAGGTCAAAGTTTTAAAAACAAGATTTTCTGCAAATATTTCGCGTTCTATGACGATGCATACGAAACGAGATATTCGCGAAACCCCTTTGCATTCTTGAGAAATCTCTTGCGGAGTAATGGGGCTCTCAAGGTCTACAAACCTTTAACATCCCAGGTAGGTAGCCCTTCTTTTATGTATACGAGTATATCTGTTTGGGACTCAAGACAACATTATTTGCAGCATAATTCTAAACGTAAGGCAACATGACACCACAAAATGAAAACAGTGAATAATAGTATATATGTAATTTACGTAGCCCATCTGCGCGACTAATATTTATATTATTTAAAAGCGCTCAAAAAATTGTAATACGGTTTTAATTTCTTGACTTTAGATTTGAAGAATGTTTGCGCAATGCCTTTTACGAAGAAATTAATTTGGCAAAAAAAAAGAAGATCAACTTTTATACCTACCCAAATCAACTTTTTCCAAATAACACATTTCGCAGAAGTCAAACAAATTCTCAAAATACCTGAGGAATTCCCAGACGCAATATGTAAAAACGCGACTAAATGTTTACCAAAACGTTATCTTTGAATTTTTTAAAATATTATGCAAATCTTCCGTCGTTGACGGCATAAGAGGCGTCCTAACAGGCAATAGACCGAGCAATTTGGACAATTAACTTAATTAGAGGGGCGCAAATATTTGCAGGTGTGTATAAATCATATCAAGCCGAACTGCTTACGGATTCGGTCTCACAATCAGTTTGCATTGGAGTTTTCCTCAGACGGTTTTTTGGGGGCTTCTAAAGCAGTGATTATCGGCGAGGGAGGAGATAACAGCGATTTCAATTATTTGCCTTGTAGATCGACGGATAAAGTCAGTTTTAATAGAACAGTTAGAAGTACACTAAGTGGAATTATTTCGGATGAGATGGGGACGAGCAACGACAGCAATTCCGGCTCCAATAGGTGATTTTTTCTCTACTATTTTCCGGTTTCCAAAAACAGATTGAGATTTGTGCTAAATGAGTGAACTCTTTCTATTATCGTTCGAATTGTGGAAACTGATACGATCCTCTTATCTAGGAGATACAGTGTGTACCGTGCACGATTATTCGACCTTCGGAGTGAAAGGAGTTCAAGGAATAAGTTATAAATCAATAAAATACGAAGTTAATCGTAAATATTGTACAACGAGCGTAATACTTAATTGTGAAGAATTAAGGGTAGGATAAACTTGCCTTTGAAAGTTCGGTCACCATTAATGCAATATTAAGACCCTGAGTTGAACGAATGCAATTTCCGTCTAATATGTTAAATTTTCTCATTTATGCCGCAAGCTTGTGTTGGTAATATTGAACAAAATATTTACGTGGACTAAAGTTCTCGCAATACTGACCAAGCCAGCTGAGCAACATGGATATTCCATAGCCATCTAAAAATCCTCAATATGAGATACTAAATCAATGGAAAAAGACTAGCCGTCGAAATCCACTTCTAAGCCATTCAATTGCAAAATTTGTCTATTGAAATCGTTCAGAAAACTATAACACCTGTTAAATCAGATATCAATACAAAAGTGGTGGCCAAAGAAAATGTTGCATCGTATACAAGTAGATACAGGCAACAGGCATTCAATATATTGCAAGGGAATGTTTCAACTGCAGTGTGGATATACTCGTATTTGCTTGGGTATATACAAGGTGGGCCAAAAGAAGTCATCCGATGTTGTTTGGCTCTCATTTTTTTTCTAAATGAAAAACTTCGATTCTGTTTTTTGATTATGTTTATTTAAACCTTTAGAATTTTGTTGGTCAAGTCGAGAAGATGATATCGGCCAAATGGGCGCCGTCACAATTGATTGTCATACGCGCTCGTTTCCCGGGTCGCCTCATCTCTCGTTTTGGCGATTTGCACTGGCCCGCAAGATCGCCCGATTTAACCGTTCCAGACTTTTTTGTGTGGGGTTTTTTGAAGGCCCGAGACCCTGGAAGCCCTCAAGGACAACATTCGACACGAGAGCGAGAATCTGTCGCCCGAAGTTCTCGCCGAAGTGATGAAAAATGCCATAAAACGAGCCCGTATGGCAATCACTTGTGACGGCGCCCATTTGGCCGATATCATCTTCTCGACTTGACCAACAAAATTCTAAAGGTTCAAATAAACATAATCAGAAAACAGAATCGAAGTTTTTCATTTAGAAAAAAAAAAGAGAGCCAAACAACATCGGACGACTGCTTTTGGCCCACCTTGTATTATTTGAGCTCACAAAAGCCGAAAATAGGTGAACTATATCACATAGTCTATTTCACACTTAAACACAAAAATTAAGTTTCATATTGATATCCCAATTAATTTAGACCTTAGAGATAAAGAGAGGATACTGCTGCTTCATATTTAAGTTTCTTTAAAAATACCAGTGGTTACGAGGCCCTGTATGGTGGGTTGCGGAGTCTGCCTCCCAGTTGCCCGTCCTTTTAGTTAAGAAGTAAGGATAAGGGTTACACTGCTTACAGATATAATTTACAATAAGGAGGAGGAATCCCTCAATATTTTCAAGTTAAATGTTGAATGAATGGATGACTTTGGAATGACACAAATCGGCATAATTTTAATCTATTTTTCCTTCCACATCAAGGGAGCCCCTCAAAGAGTCCCAATCACAGGTGAGTCTACTACCGCCACGACAAGTAATTCCCAGCATTCGGTCGGATGCGGAGGTGAATTATTTCAGTTCAGCATCACGTCGAGGAACAAATTCGTCACTTCATGCAATGATGGTCCACAACCCGCTCCTTCTCGAAGTTTTGCACGGCACCTTGCATTCTTACGAGAGATACCCGCAAACCTCTTCTCTGGCGAAGGACAACACCTTGCGCGATAAAAATCTAAGGGCAGGCGAGTAAGTGTTTGTAAAATATTTGCTAATTGCACTAGATTGGACGAGGACTGACTAATTCCTTCCCCTGACTAGTGACAATTTGAGCACGATTCTATCGGCGTTCTATGCGAAATTCGTTGTCGTCTTGGGCATCGCTTTTCCGGTCACAGACGTCTTATCCCTGAAGGCGCCTCAATCCTTCTACCAGGGATTCTATTTGTATTTGTACTTAGTGAGTGTGTGCTTTGTTGTCTTCGTCTTCACGGCCCATCTGAGGACACGAATCAAACTGGGCGTCCTGCTGCAGTTACGTCGTAAGTTCATGTTTGCTTATGCTTAGTCCAACTTAATCCGCTAGGGGGAGGATGTGCTCTTGTGCTTCGCGTTTCAGCTATACTTTAAAAGTAGGATGATCCCCGATCTTGATGAAAATTTTATTTAAATATATTGTATCATTAATTCCCATTTTTTTGGTGTCGGAAAAGCAGGGTTTCTTTTTCGTTGTGGGTATTTGGGAGTAAGAAGTTGTTCCAATAATATATTTTGGTATTTGTAAATGTGAAATAGTGAATTTTTATAAAGAGTTGTCAATTTAAATATTCCTTAGTAATAAACTGTCGGACAATTTCTAAACTACGAGTATATATTGGGGAGTGCCAGGGCAAATTAACTAGTATGTTATTTCCAAACCCCACTTCGGCAATAGTTTTGCATCTTCCATCCAGCGACCAGACTTGGCGTTTGTTTTCACCGACAGACAAAATTGAATGGTAAAGTTTCGGTCGCGCGGAGGGGGGTGTCTTCTCTGAATGTTTAAACCTGAGCCTAGCCTGCCGCCCGCCCGCCTTGCTAAACAAATAACTGTTATTGGGATTGCTATAATTCCCTTTCCAATGTGTCCAAGTGTCTGCAGCAATTGGTGAAAAAAATTTCAATTAATTGACTTACTACAAGTCACACAGAAAGATTTTTCATTACGCATTCTGATTTCAATTTTAGTTGGAGTTATTTAATTGCAAGTTTTAACTGAAGATGTCAAATGTTTAAATTATAAATTTTCGAACTACATGTTGTTGCCGTAAAAAAAATATCGGGGTTCATCACTACTCTGATTATTTTTCTATTTCAACTTATGCCAGATGAATATGTTCTAGGTGCCGAAACAGGAAAGGAGCAGTCGTGTCCAGCCGTGGAATTACCTACTGTGAGGTATGGCAGCTTTTATTTACGAATTGTGGCCGTTGCTTTCGGAATTGGGAGTATGGTTTACTCAGGGCTGGAATTTGGGCAGTATTTCGAGCTAAAACGTGAGTCCACAGTGGAGTACGGAGTCGTTACATTTTCAAAATAATTATATCCTTTAAGCAGAAGACGTGCGGTGCCAGAATTCCCTGATCGTTCTGAATCCCGTGGCGCGAATGCTCCTCACCATCCTGCAGATGCAACTGATATTCCTCAACTCAACTGATTTGAACCTCCGGAAGTACCGCGGCATCGCCCGATTCGGCCTCATGCACATGATAGCGACAAACGTGTGTGAGTGGCTCTACGTCCTGGTGGAGGAGACGAAGCATGAAATGAGTCATATTGCCCGCAACAACGACTCCTTGAATGAGCACCTGTTTACCGCATCTGCTAATCACAGCATCACGAAACGGGCGACATCCCTTGAGATTGTCGTGGAGTGCAGACGCACCAACATTATGGGAAATCTTATGCAAAACGCCTCGTCGATTCTGTTTCCGTGCACAATCGAGTACTCCCTCATTTGTGCGGTGACATTGTTCGAGATGTGGAAGAGTATACGGGGCGTTGACGAGCAGCAGTCGCGGTCAAGAAAGCTGTCTACCGAACATAAGGGCGCTCACCATTTTTCCGTAGATTGCGCCCGGGCACACAAGGGGATGTTCGGAGGAATATTGATCGTCGTCCTTAGCATAATTTCGCTGATTGTCTATTTTGAGCTGAGCATCCACGATGTCTACAAAGAAGTCGGTAATTTGTGCGTAACGGTGACTGAGGGCTTTCTTTTTGGACTGACTACGTTTGCAACACTCGCCGCCCTTTATCAGATGCGCAACTTGAGGTACTCGAAGTCGTACTTTGTCGGACATTCACTGGACTGTAATCTGCTGGTCGTCGCCCAAAGCGGGGTCTACATATACACCATGTTCAGCATAGCTGGGTCGTACTTCTCACTGGAGATGCAGCCGAACAGTTACTTCGCCCTAATTACAGAGTTGCTGTCCATATTGCAGACTTCGGTGCAAACGCTGTTCATATTGAACGCCTGGTGGAGGCGCTGTCGAAGCAGTCAAGAAATCAGACAGAAGCCTGGTCGGGAGCTCATCACCTTCTTGTTGGTGTCCAATATGGCCATGTGGTCGTTCAACGCACTGGTGAAAAGCAGAGCAGCCTTTCGGCCAACTCATTTGCTCTTTTTTGGTGACTGGGCATGGACCATCATAACGCACATGTCCATGCCACTGGCCATATTCTATAGGCTGCACTCTACCATATGCTTGTTCGAAATCTGGAAGACGACTTATAAAGTGAAGAAATAAAACTTTCTATGGAAGAGCAGTGTATTGTGATTTCGTTTTAGTGTCATTGAAACACAATAGCTGTTTCATAGTTAGCAGTATGTAGATCAATAACAAGATTAGCTCATTTGTTTGTTGTTGTTGTTGATGAACATTTTGTTGACAAACAAGAGGCTTAATTTGCTAGAAAGAGGTAAGAAGTAGAACCGAGAGGAAGATTTTTATCTATAGTAAAATTAACGCCATGTAGATTTAAAAGTTGTTACAAAGAGGTAAGGGTGAACATGTGTACAGGGACTATTATATTTGTCTATAGCGAAAAGGGTACTTCCTTGAAGGAAACCGTCAACATGTGTATTCCAAACTGTCGACAGTTTCCAGAGAAAACGTATCTTTAATATTGTCATGTGATTTTTCTATACATATTTAAAACAATTTTACTTATTTTAGAATACATAGTAGGTACATATGTTATAATTATGATGAGATGTATAAATGAACGCGATGATGTAAACAAATAAAATTGAAGAGTCTGTTTGTTCGTTGCTTTTTAAATACCTTTTATTACATATATTAGGTTGTATAATATAAAATGCCGAATTTTTTATCAGTCATCAATTCAACGCTTCAATGATTGGCTATATGCTTAAAAGTTCTATTTTGTATGCTCATATAAAGTTCATACAGTAAGGCAACGTTCGCTTTGATTGGAACAGGTAAATTGGTCACACGAGAAGATATTAAACATTTTATATTTGTAAAGAAGTAACTGGCACTGCTGTACTTTCTTAGTTTATAGACAAACCGTATGATTGAATTAAATGCTACTTCATGCTACTACATTCAGGTGAAAATGAAGCAGAATGCCAAATGTATCGCAAGACCAAATAATTTTTTCTAACCACACCAGATATGATATTTTACTTTATGCACTAATTCATCCATTGTCGTCAAGTGAGATGACACATATATATAAATGAAGGTCATCTGCATATACACATGTGAAATAAAAATAAATTAAAGAACAGTGCCAAGTCATTAACAAATAAAGAAAACAACATTGGACCTAGCAAGGAAACCTGAGGGACACCATACAATACATCACCAACATCTGAAAATAAGCTCTTAGACAGGACATGGCTCGTTAATGGCACTATTGGTATTTTGAAAGCCATAGAGTATCGATTTTGTATGTAGCCTGCTCTAGAGCAACAACTGCTAATGGACTTTTTCTAGTTACAGACTCTGTTAAATTCACTCCTCCTTCAGCTTCAGCCTCCGAAACAAGTCCGGTTAGGAGATTAACGGGAAATAAATTAGTTTCCCAATTCCAGTTCTTATACGTACCATCCAGCTCCAGATGATATACAAATAATATTTCATAACGTTCAATTTTTACGTAAAAACATATAACAGGCGTTAGAATTGAGCCTATCATAAAATCATCACAAATTATTTTATTCGCTGAGTCACGGAGATGCTGCGGTAATAGATGGTTTCAGAGAGACATCAAGAGTCGATGGCACAGCAATAATAAATGCAAATCATGGGTGGGGCTCCATTGCATAGGTTGATAATATTCATTTTAATAATGTAATCGCGTGTTCGAGTAAAGGCTATTATTTAGGCAGTCCAGATAGTGTACATTGTGAAAAATAGCTCTCCAAAAATTGTTACAGACGGTGGCAGTAATATCAAATTTAAGAATCATCTACGAAACGAGTTGGCACTATATTTCACATCACTAAGAATGAGGCGGTTAATAACAGAGTACACTAACTACAATTAGAAACACAATAGTCGATTAAACGTTTTTACTATTATAATTTTTCCGCACCATGTGGCAGAATTAATTCATTTTTCAGTTATCACAGGCAAACGATTAGATTTACATATTCTTAAATTTGGTCGATCGAGAACTTGGTTATAAAGTTCTGGCACGGAACACGAAATCCTGACTGATTTTTTTTCACCGTCTAATCGTTATACCACTATATACAAAACCCTGAAGCCCTTAATGCTTCAACAACACGCAGCATTTTCAATGCAGCCGAAACGTTTTAAATTTATGAATATTTTTTCGTTCACACTGATATCGTACACTTATACCGAAAAATGCTTGGACACAGAAATTACCTTTAATTCTCTCAAAAAAAAAAAGAAACGCCGTCATAGAATATTATACACAAATAACGTTATTTTGACGTTAACCTGTCCAATTACAAATTTTTTTTCTTGAATTGAGTTATGAAGAATTATGTGGGACGGACTTTAGCACTCTGAAATCTTCTCTATGCGAGCAATTTATTAAGATACATGTAAATATAGTTTTGGCTTGCTATTGTGCTTCGTTACGTTTACATAAAACCGGAACAAGTTGCTCTGGTCCATCGACTTTGTATACAATATTATTAAATGGAAAAAGATTATCAAGTCGACCCTCAACCAGTTTTTTTGTCTTATTACCATAGAAACTGCTATTGAAAATTTTTTTTGATGCGTAAAATTATGAGAAATATTCTACAGAGACATTGCCGATTAAAATATCGAAGGTTTAAAACAGAAGATGGACGGTTGTTGACATGGTTGTAGTCAAATGTTCTTAGTGAGCAAAGCTATTGTAACACCATCGCGTGCAAGGTGTGTTTCATTTCACCTGATGAGAATTCCTTTTATTTATCTGACTCAGCCACCATTTATTGGTCTTTATTTTGCCGACGTAAAAGTATAATTTCACTCTAACTACCTCAATGTAGCAGCAGCCAGCGAAATCTATTAATTACTCTAGAGTTATAATTCTAAACTACACTAACGACATACGGCAGATCTCATTTGCTTACTGAGTGGCGGTCAAGGAATATTGAAAACAATTTAAGTAGCACAATAATCCTACAAGCCACACTTAATAAGAGCGACGACTATTTTGCGATACGTGTGTTAACCAGCAAATATGCGGCATCCCTTTAAGGCACCGCGAGATAGCAATTGCCATTGACATTCTCGATATTGGAGTTTTTTTCTTTGTCCCTCAGCATGAGTTCATGCATGCCTTAATTAGAGTAAAAACTCTTTAGTCTATCTGCTTGGATCGCAGTACATCTAAAGCAGCAACAACATAGCACCCTTGCCTTCGCGAGCACGCAACCTGCTGCGAGCGCCTGCCGTTTAAAGATCCACTTGACTTTGAAACAAAAATGCAAAAACTTCCAATGTTTGCTGGCTCGCCGCAAATTATGAAAGGCGTGCGCGGGGTAATCGAGCTGTCGAGATCTCGTGCCTTCGACTGGCTGGAGTAAGTCACATTACCACTTTTCCGTGAGCTTCTAAGGTGTTAACAACTTTGTTTTTGTGCGCTAATCGAATATTAGCAATTAGCTCGTGTTGCGTGCAATTCGCGGTGGTGGTGTGGCAGACAAATTTCTTCGCGCGAGTAATGGCACGCCCGAAGCCGGACAGGCAAAAAAGCAGGCCGTCAGCGTCGGTTACATTCAGCTTCAGGTGAGACATTTTTCGCACCCACGGCCGTGCTATATCTGTGGGGCTGCTTTGGTGCACTATCAATACCGCCCAACGCCGCCCGGTGGCCCCGCACTTATCTTCCATGTGGTTATGTCGTTTTAAAGTTCAAGTGCGGGGTCTGCGATGCGATCGAGAGAGTTGCATGCAGCCGTGGAGATAACAAGGAGTTGAGTCGCAGGCCAGGTGCTTGCACCTGCTAATTCCCATAGCTTTGGATTTGGTTAAATATATGACACTTTTTGCAGCTCTTCGCACTTCGTTTACTTGAGGGGAGATTAGTTGGGCTATCGTCATTCGATCGCTTGTACTATTTTCGGATTGTTTGTTTCTCTTTTCACATAAATTTGAAGCAATTAATTAAAGAATCGGCCCGTTAAAATTCTTCGGGAGAAGAACGTTTTGGGATACCAAAACCAGCACGTGTTCTTTTGAGTAAGCGGTTCATGTGTGTTTCAATTGTTTTTGATTGTATGCAGATAAGCCGTGATAAGTTAACATTTCGATTGACGTAAGACTCCAATTGTATTTACCCAAAGTTCTTGTATTTATTTGGTTTACACATTCAGTTTGTTCAATGTATATTTGCAACTCTTGTTATACTGTGCTATTATAGATATGTATTTAAATAAACATATGAGTACTCCGCCAAAGTGAAGAAATTTCTCCTAATCCAAAAGGTTCTTAAAAGGTGCAAGCAGTTAGCAGCATAAGGCTTCCAGAAAGCCTTTCGACTTTGATGCTCTGCTTCCCTTTCTTGAATAGTTTATCTCGCTATGCTGGGCGATTAACCCGTAGTAGCTATCCTAATTGATAGGGCTTCCGTCTGTGGCTTATTAGGAAAAACGCACTTTGGGAATTGAAGCATGGGACAATAACATTATATTATATTTGATTTGGTGCCTTATGCCATAATGATACCTTCTGCAAGTCTTAGTCCTAATACTTCTAATTATTGAGGAAGGACTCCGATTGGTCTTTATTCTATTCCCCAGCCCCCAGTTCTTTCCAAAGAGCTCTCTACACACCCGCAGCACCCGCGTAACCTTGTGTAAAACCTTAGATTATTTTGTTTAGTTGAGTGTACCTACCAATTTAGTCGTGTATCGAAAACATATGTATGTATTCTCTACCTGTACATGTTTTACCTGTTTGGAAAGGCAACAGGTTGGATAATTCAAGTCGCTGCGTGGAATAGATCAAAAGAGAAAAATAAAATAAAATATATATATACAATATATGTATGTATAAAATAAAAATTATAATGTGCATCCCCAAGTTTTTAATCACCCTGTAGCTCCAAAACTAACCATAGAATCACTTCGTGCCCCAGAGGACATTTGATCAGGATATCGAGGGCTAACCCACATGAAAAATTAGCCAATTTGTGCGGGTTCCTTTGCTTCCCGTGACCTCAACGACTACTAGTTACTCATCCATTCTTTTTACTGATGTTTGGTATACGGTATATATTTTTGACATGTGCACAAAGTTATATGCAAAAGATATTAGACAGAAAAAAAAAATGGCGTCGTGCGATACCCGGGAGTCCCA
Organism: Neoitamus cyanurus; assembly: GCA_947538895.1. Lineage (NCBI taxonomy): Eukaryota > Metazoa > Arthropoda > Insecta > Diptera > Asilidae > Neoitamus > Neoitamus cyanurus. Next base: position 39,724,183 of record OX384543.1, read on the forward strand.
GTTCCAAGAATGTTATTCGATAATATTAAAAAATTAACAGCTTTGATACGAACAAAATTTCTTTGAAGAAAGATTTTTCAGAAACACTCTTCCAAAAGTTTACATAAATATGTTTCCAGCTACTCTTTTATTGAGCACTTCACAGATTTCACAGGTAAACACGAAGAAAGGTGCAATATTTTCATTTATTTTTGGTTTGTTATATGAAGATCTTTTCTAGATAACAGTTTTGTGGCGCTCGAAAGTTATCTATTGGTTGTAATTGCTCTCCGAAGCGATTATTCAAAATATTTGCTCGGCACTTTTCGTGTTGTTATCACTCTAAGACGAAAATGCTTATCTTAATTACTCTAAGATGTCAAAAGCATCGCTAATTGCTTTAGAGAAGAACCATCTCTTTAGTCCTCCTCTCTATTTTAAATGTATATATGTATGTATGTTCTGTCAAATAAATGCGAGCACTGTGTTTATCAACAGATTATGGAATTTTGGTCATGATTTGTGCTCAACTGTTCCACATCCCTGACGTGTTGAGCAGATACCAATAGCTTGCCTTTGCTTTTAGTTGTAGTTTATGGTTGAAAAACTAGTGACATTCGAGTGCGAGTGACACTCATGAAGTCGGTCTTTATAATCACCTATGCTGATTTTCGTCTGAACACAATATCTCAAACAGCAACAACCACTGTTTTTTTCCTCGTTTTCAACAAAAGACAAGTTTTTTTTTTCAACCGACTTCAAAAAAAGGAGGATGTTCTCAATTCGACCACATTTTTTTTGTATGTATGCTATGCGATTTCTTCACCGATTGTGAACCGATTTGAATAACACTTTTAAAACGCGTTCAATTAGAAATTTTTGTTCTAATTGCCTAACCAGTTCACAAATGGATAATTAGTAAAAGTATGAAAGTAATAGATTTTCTATAAGTTTTCAACAATTCGAATTGATTTATTCACTTCACTAGTAATTCACAACTTTTAGATTTACAAAATTCAAAGTCTCAATGTTTAACGAAACTCCCACTTCCAACAGATTTTCTAATTACAATTTTCAAAGATTTCCTACACGGTAAACGTTCGCTTCCGATCGCCAAATTCGAAGTAGTCCTTCGATTAGCCGTAAGCTCATCAGGACCAAATTCCCCTTCAAGAATAATCTAGATTCATTTCCATATATGGTTATGATTTCGTACATCATAACTGCTTTCCCTAACACATAGCAATATGAAACATCGGTACTTTCCCCTAATTAGCATTGTCCCTTTCACTAATTTGCTATTTTACATCTATTACATTTTGCTTTACTACACCGAGTCTCGAGCAATGATGGCCGTCGGTTCTATGGAAGTGACATTTGTCAAGTCAAATGTAAACAATAACAGGTAAGTACAAATTATTTTACATTATGCAAATTTATGTATCATAAGTTATACGTTTCGTTGTAAAGTGTTGTGATATTGTCTATCTATGTTCGGTGATGAGAATTGTATTGTTTTATATGTGGTACCTGCTAATCCCGGTAAGTAAGTGTTTAAAGTAACTATGTTTTGTTGGGTAGTGGGTTACATTGTTTTCCTATAATGAATGCTTGTATAATAATTTACAATTTAATACTTTCAGCTGTATTCTCGACCCCTGATGCCTGGATGCTGGACTCGCTGTGCCCGATGTCAGATAAGTTGCACGTATGATTATTTTATCAACCTATTTCCTTTGTGTCTGGCTTTCAGGTCCACGGCTGGTGACGACGGAACAACTTTTTTTGTTGAATAGGCTATATTTCGAGGATAGTCCCATTTAATTTTAAAGAAAATATTGCACCTCTAACAGTGGAAAATTAGGGGAAAAATCCCGTTTATTAAACATCCCCCATGGAAAGATTACGCAACCTCGTCATTTCGGTCTGAGCTTTCTCATCGTGTGAGAAAGTAAAGTTCTACAACAGTTAAAAAAGTTAAAAATAAAAATATAAACCGACTTCAAAAATATAAACTGAAGGACTAAAAAGTTGTAAATAATTGTTTTTGGAGTCGGTGCTAAGCCATATGATACGCGTCTGGAGCCCAACTTGCAAAAAATTACCACATTCGTTAATAGGGTCCTCTTCTAAAATTTCATTATATACGGTAGTAAAATGTAAGAACTACGAGGCTGTAACGGGACACATGGACGGACCAACGGACGGACGGATATGACGACATTATAATGGTTGCTAGAAACTACGAAGCCCTAAGAATAAGAATTTTATAATTTATTTTTCTTCATTTATTGAAGGAAATTATGCCTTAATGTTCAAATAATTTCTTGCACCCAGGGAACCAAGGCGGTAAAGGATGCCCCCACTTTACAAATATGAATACTTGCTAAACGATGGCAACTTAATAAAGTCTTGGTACAAAGAGGACATCTGCAAAGCTCTCTGTATACATATGCTTAACAGATTTGGCGTGTTGTGGAAGCAACTGCACCAAATTAACCAGATTGGGTAGCACTCCCTGCCCGTTGGTAAACAGTTAACAGGAGTATTATTAGGTAGACTATGTACTTAATTACTTAAGCTAATAAATCAGGTGCCTACACGTCTTTAATATGTTGTCCCTAATGAGACGTGAATTTCTCATTACCTGGACACGCACACTTAAGATAATGTAACATGGGCAATTCGTACATCATACTATTCTGGGTAATTTTAATAAAAATTGAAAAGCTGAAAGGTCTCCCTAGTTTATTTGCTTTTGCTTAACGAATAAGGCGGAGTTAATCATACATATTTTATGCTAATGAGTTGGTTCGAGCCACCGTACCGGCGTCATTGGTGGGCGGTTTGCAAACAAATTTGAGCTTGATGAGTCGATTAGGACACTCCGAATTGCGTACATTGTGTACTCAGGCGACAATAAATCGCTCATGTGACGGCAATCATAGCTCGTTAGCACGCGGCTATCGGGGATCGTCACCCCGTATCAGTGACAAAAGCGAATTGTCACGGATTTCACTTTCAAGAGCCGATCAATATTGTCTGTCTAGTGAAGAAGGGCGTCTTTATCGCTTTCACCTACTCCTTGATAACGGCCTAATCTCGTCCAAGTTTCAATGGCCGAGTATTTAAAACCGAATTGTTTAAGCGACATCAGTCCGCGTTATCCAGTGTGCAAATCAGGTATACGCGTAATGATCGGAGCGATCCAATCACAGCTAGAGATCTGTCTGCCGAACTGCACTCATCAGGTGAGGTCAATTGTAGTACTCCTCCGGGCGACGTTCTTGCCTTCACTTAGCGCGTTTTGAATATATTCGCGCAGCCGGCTCAGGTGGCATAATGCTGTAATTGCTCTAAGCACACCTTCTGCGGCTATTAAAGAGTTGAAGGCGGTTCTCGGCGACAGAACTTGGAACATATTCTGAGGATGTCGTCGGAAGAGTGCGGTTGTGCGCAAGTTAGTAGGATCGTGAATTATAGAACGAGTGGTAGTCGCAGTTCACCGGCGATTTGTGGGTAACTGTCTTAATTTCTAAAATAATTTTGTAACTTTTAAAAATCTATTTTGGGAAGTGTGCTAACGTTATGCCAAATATGGATAATCGATTATTTGCGGGATATTTTTTCCTTCGTAGTTTTCAGTGTACCCGTTTGCATCTGCTCTTATCGCGTTGCGTGTAAGTGATAATAGTGTAACCAAATGTCGGGCTAGACGCTATTAAAGTCTAATGGGGAAACGTTAATTGCCCCAATCACTTGCTGAAAAAATATTTGCTGAACATATTCTCCAAAAGCAAAATTATCTAGAAAATTCCTTTTTCTGGATATCTATCAAATAGTGCATGATAACTTTATGGGTTGTAAGTGGGTTGGTTTTCTGGGAGGTTTATTTTTTTTTGTGCAAGCGTAAAAAGGGACTTAATATTAGGTCATAAGAATATCCAGTTAAAATCCTTAAATTGTAGATACGCTCGAATTTAAATGTAAATAAAACAAGTTGTGTGTGAGAGATCCACTCTATAACCGTTCGTTATGTGGACTTTGAGGGTATTCATTGTTTGCGGTTTATTCGCATATGTAGACTTGTGATTTAAGATAGTCCCAAATCAAGAAGTCGAAAGGCGTTAAATCGCGCGATATCGGTCGACAGTTCACGTCACCCTGAAATCGATCGTGCAGAATGTCCATCGTGGCATGCGCTGTGTGGCACATGGCGCCGTCCTGTTGGGACCACATGTCTTCGGTATCTATATTGATATTCGGTATCCATCCATTGATCTGTAGCGCTCGCGGCTTCTCACGCGGAATGTTTTGCGAACAGAGCATTAATTTAGATAATAAAATTTGATGATTTGCACACGTATATAGTCAAATTTTTTAAAATTTGTCAGCATAAGGGATAGTTTTGCTGTTTCGCTTATATTGTATCGCAAACAACAAGAAATTGTAAAACTAAATCGCCTGTCACTAATTTAGTCTTGGGTTTTATTGTGGGTCTTGGGGATTGGATGAAGCCGCACCTAACTAACCACAGACAGTTCGGGTCTATTTGACAACGTTATGGCTTCCTCTGGTGTACTTTAGGGTAGCCAACTCGGACCACTTCTATTTATTTTATTTATTAATGACTTACCGAAAGTTATAAAACACTGTGATATTTTTATTTATTAATTCCTTTTATATTCTCTTGATATTCCTTAGGCAAATAACATTTTCCCGCAATTTTCTTGAAATTAAAAACAAAAAAATTTACTATAAAGCAAAGAAAGTAAGCCTTTTCGAAATACTTCATAGGCGTTTAATTCGATGTGTGCTATCGAAAATTGTCATTATATGTCGAAAGATATTCTCATCATTAAGCTCTAAGTAGTGTTTATCTTTTTCATCATATTGTGCATGTTCGCGGTTGTCACAACTGATTAACTTTCAACGAAATGAAATACTGACCTAATTTTAATAATGTATTTTTTTTTTTCGGTTGAAATACGTGAGAGTGTAATGATGCGATGCAATAGACGTACTGCACATTTGTACGAAAGTAGGTGGCGAATTTGGCGAAAGTACCAAATAAAAGATTTTAACAAAATCCTTACTGGTTTTTTTTTTGAAGAAATATCGAAAATAAATTTGTTGTTTTTTGTCCACACCTAAAAGAACATGTGAGTTGGTTCACTGTTGAAATACCTGCAGTATTGCCTACAACGTAACTTATGTACCATATATTATATAAAACTTGAGAGCGACGTTGAGATTTTTCGTCATATGACTGTCTCAACTTGACCGGAATTAAGTCTGAGGAATGCATTGATTTGTGTTGAGTGGTTCAAGTGTTTTTTTAATACGCAGGCATTCAGTTGAGTGCGCTTCTAGATTTCAGGTGATACCCCAGTTTTACTGTTATCTACGTGGAAAAAGACAATAGGAAAGGCCTTCATAATCCGTTAAGAGTTTTGATTTACAGTATTTTTTTGGTATCCCAGTTCAAAATTCAATTTAAAACAGTCGACTGCTGAAATTGAATTTAACCAATCGATATCGACAAAAGTAATACGTATCAATATTCATCACTACTCGTATGTCGCAGAAATAACTTTTAACAATCTGATTGCATGAATCACCAAATAGAAATTATAAATATTTATCCTCTTGAAATTGGCTTACTTTAAAAGATTACCCAAATATAGCACCACTTCCGCATAAGTGGAAAAAATAATAAAGATTCGTGCGCGTCACGTGAATCCAGTTTATCATCCACAAACAAGAGAAACATATATTATTTGTCCACTTTTTTAGCGATACCACTAGTGCCATGAGGTCTCTCCCATCTTCACCGACTGTGAAGCAGTTTACTGATAGAGCTGGTAAAGCTGCCGAAGATAATACCTGTTGTAACCGGTGTGGAACCAACAGCTACAATAATATGGCGCTTGCTTCAACTTCGAACTACTCCCACGCTGCCGGTGGTGGGGATGGATATACCTGTAACATTCAGCCACTTCTTTCTCCGAGTAATCGAAACGAGTCGAACGGGTCTGTGGTCGTACCTGTGATAACAGAAGAACTTCAACTATCGCGGCGGCCGTCCACGCTGCTTCAGGAAATATTAACCACCAGAAGGCCATCGACAGTCATGGCAGCTATTCGGACACCTCTGCGACCGCGGATAATGGGGTAATTTTGGATTATCAGTTAACATGATGTTTTTGTCAATTAAATCTTTATTTTAAAATCTCAAGTTCACTCTACGAGGATCCCATCGGAAGCTCTCGATCCATAAACGTCTCGTCCAGCGGAGGTGGGCCCAACTGTGAGCTGGCCGTGAAATCGAAGCGCAAAAACCGGAGAATCGGAGAGTAAGTAGAAATTATAACGCGGCTCCGAAACGTGCTGTTTGATTATCGAATTGATATGATTATCGGTGGTTGGATAATGAAATAATTAAGGAGTACATGCTTCCATTTGTTTACACGCTATCGACGATTGTGTGGTTATCATGCGGCTTAGACGACGTGGGCTTCCGGCGTATTGGTACTTGTAGTTTTTGCAATTTAATCTCTGTTTACCTGAATTTCCAATCGCTTTATGTAGTACTTTTGGTTTGATTACTTTATTAAATGCGAAAAGCGTTTTAAATGAGAAAACGATGAAGGAATGTATTTTTAGGAAATCATTAACCGGCGAGCGTACGGACTGAGGGACCGACAAATGATTTTTATTCAAATAAGAAAAATGGCACTCGCTTTTCTTAATCCATTTAATTTCTATTTAAAAAAATTCGGGATATTTGTTTTCGGTATTTTATTGCTGTACAAATTAGGTTAACATAAGACTAAAACAATCAAACAAATATTATTTCTCATGCGAGACCAGTGTCACCACACCACTCATTAAAAAAAACTAGACGTTGAGACTGGTGGGTTAAGTGAGCCATGCAATTTGCAACCAAACGAACCGTGCTTTGGAGCACATGCATATCATAGGAATTTTAAAAACAAATCATATCATACCAAAACGTGTAGTTGCAAACAATGCACATGTTTGTCGTGCTGTGCTTTCTGTAATGATCCAAAGAAGAAATAGTGAAAAATAAAGCAGTGTTTTCTAATGTTTTTAAAATTTAACAGTCCACGATTGTGAGCTCGTGTTATACACTGACTTTTGAAAACGTATTTGTAAAAATCGCACATACATATCTGATATTGATTTCGAGAGATCATCGAGATCAGCGACCGCGAAACATGTTATACAAGATTTCGTTATTATAGTGATACTTGGAAATTGAACCTTTTTGGTCGTCATATGGGATCCGCCATTTTAAATTTCCAAATTTGTATAGTAGATTAGATATCAGCATCCTGAAAACCTCTAGTGTCTATTTTCATGACAATTATTTGAAGTTTTCCGGTAACTATTTTGGGTGTTGGAATTTGAAACTAACATATGTTAGTTAGGTTGCGAGAATGATGTATAGTTAGGTGTGGTCCCCGTAGATGTCACCCCAATCTAACTTCTATACCGTAAATAAATAATATAATAAAACATTAATACATAATACCTTAATGCATCACTTTCACCAATTCCTAATACATACTTTTGTTTACTATAAACAAATAAATTTTTGTACTTCGGAGTCGTGTGTCGGAGGTTCAAAAGCAGCTCATGGCAAAATTTCACTTTTTTATCTTTTTCATTTTTTTCACCACTACATATTCACTTTTTTCCAAATTTTTTCCCGCTTTCGTTTTTATCAGTTATGGGGCTATTTCTCCACACTATTATAAAAAAATGGTTTTCTTTATTTTGCACCCGCTCATTTGCTTTGGAACTTGGTATTTTCTCAATATTCTTCAAAAGTTGCTAGAAAAATTAAAATTATCACTTCTAAAATCAAGGTGAATGGAAGGACAATGACAAATCGCCATTTTCTCGAATTTCAATATAACAGTGTTATCAAACCTATATATGAGAAATTCGCAATAGAAACGTTGTCTATAAAATTGATTAGGGCTTAAGTTTACCGTGCCAATTTTCCCTCGGCTATTAAGTTTTCCCCGCTAATCATTCCTCTGTTGTATTTCAGTCTATAAAATATTTTGTGAAAGGTACGTTTCAGTCTATTAGTCAGAAACTTAGAAAGGGAAAAATGACCACCGGTTAAAGTGACCAGGGCAACTTTAACTCCTGGGAAAAAAGACTCAGGGGAAACAGGGGTTCGGGGAAAAATGACCGGGGGAAAATCGGCAGAGTAAATTTGACCCCCTACCATAAAATTAGGTGTTTTATTTCTATGGCGTTTTGCTCAGTTCCGTGTAATATGTATTGTAATTAGGCGGAAAAATTAATGAAAGAAATTAAATATGGATGTTGAGATAGTATGGATTTTTTATTATAATTTTACCACTGACTAACGTTTTTCTATTGGGATGTGTTCGATTAATGAAATTTTTTTTCCATTTCAGTGACGCCCTCAGCACAGCTTTGTCCGCTCTCTACTGTAAATTACTAGTAATTTTGGGTGTAGCGATGCCAGTCACGGAAATCATATCCTCCAAAATCCCGGTCTACCTCTATCAGAGCTTCTACGTGTACCTGTACCTGGGCAGTATTACCTTTGTAATGTTCGCGTACGCGGCCACCATAAAAACCCGTGCCCTCTTTAGCATACTCAAAACCTACCGTAAGTACACTGCCCCGCCCATACATGGTGAAATAAGCCCATAGTAATTCCCTCTCTTCATTTTCACAGATGAAAAAACGAACAACGTCACTATCAAGCGGAAGGCGATTCGTTTCGGGAGTTTCTACTTGCGGGTGGGAGCGATTGCCTTTGGGATCGGAACGATGGTCTACTCCGGCCTCGAGTTCGGACAGTATTTCGAGATGCATGGGATGCCGAATTGTGCGAATGTTTACGCGGCCCTAACGCCCATCTCGCGGATGATGCTCTCCATTGTGCAGATGCAATTCATTTTCCTGAACACAACGGAGCTGGACATGGCCCGGCATAAGGTGATTGCGCGATTCGGGCTCATGCACATGGTCGCGACCAACTTGTGCGAGTGGCTCTACGTACTTGTCGAGGAGACAAAGCACGAAATTTATCACTTCATGCACTCCAAGGTGAGTGGGGGGATGGGGGGAGGCCATCTTGGGAGCAATTTTTTCGATGTGTCTCCCCTGGCGACCACTGATTCTAGTGCCATTGTGGAGGCTTCCTTTTTGGGAGACTTTAACGTCACGAACGGAACCCAAGACATTTTGTCGTTAACTAAGAGGTCTGACGTTGGACAAATCGTGAACTGCCACAGGACCAAGATAATGGGGTCTCTTGTACAGGACGCCTCCCCGTTTCTGTTTCCCTGCACTATTGAGTACTCCCTCATCTGCGCGGTGATTTTGTACGAAATGTGGAAGAAGGTCAAATCGATTCCAGACATCGCAAAGTCTCGCAGCGATTCCCAGAAAGTACCGCACCGCAGTGCCCATCACTTCTCGGTGGATTGCTCCAGAGCCCACCGGGGACTTTTCGCCGGGATACTTGTGATCGTTCTTACTATCATTTGCCTGATCATGTACTTTGTCCTCCACCGGGAGGAAGGGTACGAGTTAATAGCGATGCAGGAGGTCACCATCTGCGAGACAATCATGTACATTTTGACCAGCATTGCTGTAATAGCAGCAATGATTAGGATGCGCGATCTTAAGTTCCTTAACGGGAACGATAAAAGCGTTAAATCACTAGGTCTAGATTGCACACTGCTCGTCCTGGCGCAGACCGGAGTCTACGTCTACGGCATGTTCAGCATCATGGGCAGTTACTTCTCGATGGGGAGTGGAGTGATCGGCGGGAAGGAGGCACTCCTTGCGGAAATCACTGGCCTCATCCAAACCTCCATCCAAACCCTCTTCATCTTAAATGCATGTTGGCGACGGTGCAAGGGTGCCCTGCAACAGCGACATAAGCCAGGCCGTGAACTCATCACATTTTTGTTGATTGCGAACGTCGCCATGTGGTTCATCAACACGCTGATTAAAGGCCGGGCAGCCTTTAGGAACAGCCACATGGAGTTTTTCGGAGTGTGGGCCTGGACCATCATCACACACGTTTCGATGCCGCTTGCTATTTTCTACCGTTTTCATTCGACGATCTGTCTCTTCGAAATATGGAAGTCAGCCTACAAGGCGAAACAATGAAAAGTCAAAAGACTTTCTTTGTAGTTGTGATTGACTGCATTGCGTAGGTACTTAAGCAGTATTCTCGTTTTTTTACTTTTTAACGCCATATATACTATTTATGTAAGTTATTTTGTTAATAAATATTTAAGTGTTCTGTTCTGTTGAATAGAATTGGATTGTTATTCGAATTCGTTATTTGGGGTGTTTCTGGCTCGTACGAAGAAAAAATGTTTTGGGGTTTCTGGGAAAATTGAACTGTATGTATACGCCCACCTAAAAGTTGGCTGTTACTAAAATATGGCCGTGATTGAGCCACTTCTAATTTGACTACTTGACATCTCTTCGACCAACTAATGTGTTCACTAAAAAATCATAAAGAAAACCATTATAGTCTGTATAATGTCGCACAAACACACAATAGATGAAATCATTGTTAGTCGGAGAACAAACAAAATACTTCATTGAAAGAAACTTTGCCATAAAACGAACGAATGGCAGAGCTAAAACCGATAATAGAAAGAAATTGATATTTTACTTTTACTTACTTCGACCTTAAAGTCAAAGGTTTTTCGCCGTTAAGTTCTAAGGACTTTCCACTTTTTGCCTTAAATTTCGGAGACCTTCCACCAAAGTTTTAGGACAAACATTCAAGGGCCGACTTCCCGGTCAACCAGAAACTGCCAGGGCGTCTTTTGTCGCCCTGCTCTGTCTGATCATTCCGGAACATATGAATGCATAGGGGAGGACAGGGCAGAGCCTCTGCTGAATAAATAGCTCTTTAGGTCTGCCTTTGTCGAAGTTAAGCTTATTGAAAACCTGTTCCTCCGCTGAAAGCACTTCAAACGAATTTGCTTTAAATTTTTCACTCGAAAACGGTTTGACACAGAGGAAGACGTTAAGCAATGGAATAGCTGTGGGCTAAGCATGTACCTCCGGTGCAGAAGTAAAAAAGTGGAAAAAACAGTAAAAAAAAGCTGAAAATAAACTCCCTCTGATCCCGTGCATCAATTTAGGTGCAAATTAGATTTTTTCATTCGTGGAGCGAGTGATTTGGTGCGGTGGGTGCACCGTCCGACCCGGCCCACCTGTCTAGAAGGAATCCCACCTGTAGAGCTCTTTGACTGCCTTCGCTTCTGTCGTCGTTAGCGATGGGCAAGCCTTTGTTCCCTCGATTGCCCGGAGAGATGTGGCCGCCACGTTGTCGGAGCCCTTTAAATGTTCCTTTGCGTTTCTGTCAATTTGTCGAATTTTTCACAGTAATTTGTCCGATGTCGCCATGTCCACCGTCGCCCCACCCAAAGATGCCGCATCGCGCACCGTTTCGTCTCTAAAGGAAGTTTTTTCGTTTGGATTTTTGTTTTCGTCGTCCATCTCCGGCTTATAAGCGGAAAATTCGATTATTTTTGCACCACACCCGCTGTTTCTTTTTGTCGCTTTTTAACTTCGCTCTGCTGCCCCGCAGTTCTTTTGAAGGAGACTACGGCTGAACAGAACGGAATCGACTTTGTAAAAATTTTCACAGCTTAATTAACTCGGCAGTTGCTTTGCCTTTCTTACCTCTTTGTGCGGTGCTCACGAAGGCAGACTTCTTAAAAAGTTGCTAGTGTTTTGCCGTGCCATTCTAGAGCCACACTTTCTTGATTCGACGTTGATGTGCCCTACAAAGGAATTTCTTAATTTCTTATTTCTTGGGAAATTTTTTCAATAAGCCCAAGTGGTTGTTACCTCTAATTAAAAACAAAACAAACATTTGTTTAAATCCAGTTTAAAAAAAAAGAACTCCCGCGCCACTTGCCATTTTTGGAACCAGTGATACGATTTCTTCTGTTTCAACTATAATGACAAAACTTATATACACCATATATATAGGTTTCCACAAGATTGATGTTGCTGGACCCATGGTATTTATTTTAAGGGTTTCGGTGTCAGGTTTGGTAGAACTCTCGGTTCCTTCGTAGCATGTGTATTCAAGATCATCAGTGTTCTTCAGGGTTGCATATCGTACGGGATGACTGTCAGGAGTAGGGTATCCTGAAACAATTTATTGTCATCATAGAAAACAGAGATGCAGGGGTCAAATTGGGTACCCACCCCCCCTCTCCCCTCGCACTATCATCTAATGAAATATTTATTCTTTTATGATATTTATTTGCCCAGAAAATATAAGAGGAAGAAAAAAGCGCCAGTAATTCATAGCGCACCACAATCTACATTGGAAGACCTTGTCTCTAATAGGGCGAGAGGCGACCGCGAAAAATGGAGTTCCTTACAAGGAGAGGAGAAGCCTAACTAGCATTTCCGGCGTTTTTGTCAAGATGCGGAAAGGCAACCAATTTTCTTCAGACAACAAAGGATATCAGCACTTCTTCGTTGTTCTGATGAACTGAAGAACCTCGGATAGGGGTCGAGGACAGATATCTTCCATCCTCATAGAGTGCGCCGCGGGACAATCGCAGAGAAAGTGTCGGGTCATTGACGATTCCCAGGGTATGCAGGTGTTCGCCACAAGACAAGAGCAGATTACTACTGTCTACATTTTTTAAATATGAACTGCAACATTTTTATAAATAGTCTTGAATGGATAAACAACAACATGTTTACATTTAGTGTTTCAAATTATACACTTCTTCCACCCTCCAAATATATCTAAGCTGTTGAAATAAAATAGAGACTCTTTAACATATAAAATCACAATTTAGTGAAGCAAATATATTTTGAAAGTCTAGAGGAAATATGGAAATACGAGGAATGCTACATATTTTGTGAGTCGTCGTTCGTCAGCAAAAGTATGACGCGCTCTCGTTTACAAGGATAGGACGATTTTACGAAAGACTTGTCCTTTAAGTGGAATTAAACGTTATGAATTCACAGAGACATTTTTTGCGAGCCTTCGCCTTAAGAACGTAAAATAGTTGAATGAGTGCAAAACCACCTCTTCACCTTCGAGTTTTTTTTGTCAATCGCACCGTCCTCTCCTGGACGTCGCCGTAGTAAATTTGCCGAGACAGACGGCAGAATCAGTGCAAACAATAGAAACAACTGTAAAGAAATTGCCGGAATATTAAATTACCGTTTGCTTTCGATGTTCCACACGGCTCGTTCCGGGAGAAAAAAGCCCTCTTTAAGCCAATATATTCCCATTATACCTCGAGAGATCCCAATAGGTTCATTGAGGACTAACTAGATTGTTTCGGAGCGCTTCGAGATTTCAGGAGATAAATTCCAGCAAAACATCCACCTTCATTCGGCTGCATTGAGCCAGCCAGCCCATCCCACCCATACCGGCCCTCGGTTCATTCCACTCCACCCGGTTCTAGCATCCTCCCGGGTGATCGGTTTTAAAAGCGAAGGACGGTGGCGGCGGGCCCCTTTGAGGCCCTCGCCTGGCCTGTTGTATATGTAAATTTTGCAGCATGTGAAGCGTGAGGTTATCCGAACGCTAAATATATTTGACGGTCCACTGGCTTTTACTAGAAAGAGGATGTGATTATCCTGCACTCATAAAATGTTCGGAACGGCTCCACGCTTTCTGATGACTGGACAAAAAGGACTGTAATCCGGCGTGGACCCGAATTGCGTCCGTTTTTATTGATCGCTTTACGCCGGAGCCATTTATTAGATTATTTGTGGTTAAATGCTTTAAGCACCTCAAACCCCAGCCAGCGGAGGGTTTTGTTTATCAAGTTAAGCCACCGTCGAGTGCCTCGGGAGTGTTTTAGCAGCGGCTTATTACCTGCCGCTCCGGAAGGTGCTCCGGAGGAACTTCTCTTTCGTTCAAATCTATAAAAATCGTAGGAAAATGACGTTTGTATTTATCGGTATAGTACCCAAGCGGAGTGATTGAAAATGTATTCGCTCACCCCAGTAGACGCCCAAGCCTTTTTTAAAGCTTTTAGGGCATAAATGATAACACGAAAAAATATTTAATCGTTTTGTATATTCATATCGAGGTAGAGAAATAAAAAAAAATGTCAAATCCAGGAAATTGTACATATAACATATTATGCGTCATATTAATGAAAATGTAGACAGGTTCTGCTTTTTAACGAAGAATAAAGATTCGCTCGTTTTGAATTTTTGGAGAAGGTACCGCTATTTTCTCAAAATAATTTCCAGGCCATACATTGTCCACAGTTAATCAGTGCTACTGTGAAAGTCCATTACGCTAGAGTGTTGTGTATTTGAATGTATAAAACAAAATGTAACTTTTTTCCTAACATGAGTAGAAACAGAAAAGTAAGAAAGAATAATTGTGATAAACTTGAGATGTCAAGGAGAATCATTAAATCCAAAGACATAACTAACTATATGGACCACTTTCCTGACACTTTTTGTTATGATTCCTTAAAACATTCAGCTTATGTAATTTACCTTAGGCTTTGGGGAATTGCTTATCTTCCCTAAAGAAATACAAGCAATTTTCTAGACTTTATGTTCATCGAAAACATTTAATAAAAACCGTTGGTACAAAGTGGGGCTCATAGTTGCCCATCTACGGACCAATATGTTTTTTTTACATTAAATTGCAATAATTGTTAGGCAGTAAAATCAGAAATTTATTTCATATTCCAATAAATAATTATTCAAAACTAGTTTATGGTACTTTTATTACATTGTGTGAACTAATATAAATTTTTGTAAATCCCTATACATATTACAAAACGCAACGTCACTTTGTCTGTCTGTCTTTCCTGTTCTCTGGGCAGGTTTAATGCCATAAGCAATTGTAAGGCTTCAATATGGCGATCGAAAGGGTCCCTTTATGTTTTCTGGGTCGCTAATATCAAATATACTATCGAAAATTGGAAACTAAAGGTGGTGGGTCCAATATAGAAACCAAAACTTCTCAAAGGTGGGTAAATTTAGTGTTTAGAAGATACAGGGAGATTCATAAGTACGACATTTTCAAAGTATGCACGTATAAAAAATACCAACGAAGACTCATCATAAAAACTAATGGATCACTATTACTGCAGCATTTTTGCGCATTAATGCATCAGTTCCATTAGTATCATTAGTGGTACTTGTTCATCAGTGTGATTAGTGTCGTTAGAAGGGTCTGTTTATCAGTATTATAAACATCTGATTTTTATTTCATATCAGACTAAATAAGACTTTTTCATAATTTGTGTTTTAAAAATAAAGATCATACCCCATAAAGCAAATTAAACATGTCAACAGTAACATTCACGGTAAAACGCAGTTCCAGGATATTCGACCCAAAATCCTGGCGGAACAACAACAACAAATTGCGAAAATTGCATTCGCTTTGCGTTTTCTTTGAATTTTTTAGCGCAATTCAATAGCAATGAAAAAGTTAAATTGCTTGGAAGTTGGAGGCCGTTCGAATACCCTTAAATAACTGTGGCCACTCACGTGGCATTTGTTTAAAAGTTTCAAAAAAACACTCTTTGCTCTTATTTACCCTTTTTTCGATGTATATTTTATACGAATGAAGCATTATTGAAGAGGTAATGCATGTTTTCTTGCAAAAACCCTTAGTATACCTTATCGTGCCTTTTGTAGGTTCCGTGCAAAATACGCAAATATGAGATCCTCACGCGCTCGTACATCCATTACCCGAAAGCTCCCCGCACAGAATCGCCTTTGCAGGCTGCAGGATGGCGAAGAGTTGACATTCTCTTACCTGTAAGACTTATGTATTCCAAGGAAAATCCTTTTCCCCAGATACCCCGTACATATTTATGGAATATATTTCTTGCCGGCTAAGTGTAACGTACATCATCCGACGGTTGATTGCATAACGTCATCTTATGCAACGTTGCCTTCGAGGATGGCACCAGTGCACCGTTCCTCGCCGGCTAGAAGAAAAACTCGAGAAGCTTTTGGGATATTGGTGACGCTTCTCCGGGTGTGCACAACTTTGGCTTCTTACCATGCACTTGTATGTTTCAGACTTATATGAATCTCCGCTCGGATAAGGCAAACACAGTCGAGACATAATGGCGTCTTTTGGGTAAACATACAATTGAACATACACACGGCCACGTCCTGGGCACAAAGGACGCAAACTGAATTTATTTTTGCCAATTTCGCCTAATAAAGCACCAGAGATTCAATTTTCAGGCTTTCGCACAAGTGGAAGTGGGAGTGCAGCGGCATCGCTTATTTATACGCGGAATATTAAGAAATTGCCAAGCTTTATGGCCCTGCCCAAAGCCAGCTCCTTACCGAGTGCCTAGCAATAAGCTGTACCTAAAGCAACCCGAGACTCTCGACGGCGGCTTTACTTAATACAAAAACCTTCGTCGGATTGGAGGACGGTGCGCTTGAAGCATCTAACCACAAATAATCTAATAAAAAGCCGCACTTCGGATCCACTATATACCCATCAACAAGCCTTGAATCGTTTCGTCTTTTTCTTATTGGTGAGCCCAAGAATCACAGCACCGCAGGACCTGTTGCATGGGACAACATTTTTTAGATCCATTGTCAGTAGTTAAACAGCAACATAGTATATGGTGAACGATTAAGAATTTTCCCAAAAATCCATAGTAGAATCAACCAATAGCTCATGACAGCAAAAATAATTGTTCGTAATGGCTCCCTCAAAGTAGTTTCTTTTTCTAACTAAAAACAAACCATTATTTTGGAGACCTCAAATTCTTGTTTTCATTTTTGGAAGCATGAAATTGGGCTCAAATGAAAGCTCAAATTTTCTGCATGCAGAAAAAAAATAAGTTAAAACAAAAACATTGGTTTGGGAGCAAACAGCTTGCTCGGTTGAGATATCCGTGAAGACTAAAATGAAAACTCTCCTATGGCTGCTTTCTATGTTTCAGTTTTGTTTTCGTCTGCTATTAGTTTCTTTTATAAATTTTACCGTCCCCTTTGCCTAAGTGTAGTCCTAAGGGCGGTTTCACCTACCGCCGCACTAGTATATTTAGTGTATAAAGAAAAAATAACACATTGAGAATAGCGATTAATTGTTAATGTAAACCTTTTGTAGTGAATAAACATTATTGTTATTAATTATTATTATATTCCTTTAATACTGCATGATACCCGTTAGGGTGCATGGCCTAATATACCACACATGGAGTACGGAGAACCTCACGTGAGGCTCTTCAAGCCACAAAAACAAATTATTAATTTCTTTCAGAGGTATTTGCCTGCCCCGGGTTGCCCCTGTGGTAGTGTCCCTAAAGACGGGCATATTGCCAAAACCTTAAGAATTTGTGTGTGGTGTTTTCGTCGTGTCTACTGTATTTCATTTGTAAAGTCGTTAATGTATGTCATGAATTTTTGGATCATTCGCCAGGCATTCTGAACAACTGCTTTTAGTATTGTCTGTAGAATAAATATAGTGTATTGGGTACGACTGGAGACCAAAATGATCGGTACTATTATCACTTTGTCCATTCCGAAGCCTTCATACTTCAAGTGTTAGGTCTATTTGTGTGACAGGGCCTGCAAGGGTCAACTGTGGTGTCTTTTAATGTATTTTTTGTATTACCGTCTATTGACAATTTTGTCCTACATACATATGTATATGTATGACAATCATGAATGCTTCCGTCTCAGGGTTATTATTATTATTATACCTATAGCTGCTTCTTTAGCTATTTTGAATACAAATTCCATGTTGACAAATTCGCGGGTAACAGCTAGTGAATATATAATTACAGAAATTCAAATCTTCACAAGGAAGTCCTCTTAATTGGCGATTTCCTATACCATAGATGGGATCATGCCTTGACAGGGTTGTGGACCTAGGTTTAACACCTGATTCAAAGCATGTGTGCAATACATATTATCAATTATTCAAACTGTGCTCCAGGATTTATTAAACGTTGGCCGAAAGACCTCACTGACCCGTATGTTTGTATTGCGTATTTGTTGTCAAATTCTGGAATCTGTATCAGTAGTTTGGACACCTCATTATAAATTACAATCCCCTTTTTGCGGTTGCCTCTCGGCATATACGCAGACAGTGTCTCGTTATCATTTAAATTCTATACGCTAATGAAAAAAAACATCACCTCCTATGGATTGATTCTTATAATCTTCCTTCTTAAATTTTTAAATGTGTTATTCTTGCATTCAACGTAGTATTTTTGCATGTGTATTTTCAAGGATTACTTAAGATCTTCCTGTCTTCTTAGCAAGATCAGTATTAAAATGCGTTTCTCGTCTTCTATAATGCAAAGTAAGTGTCACGGGATCTTTATAGTCCACATATCATGCAAATAAATAGAAAGCTAGTTCATGGCTTCGAGTTGCTATGTCTTGGAATGCAAATACATATGGTATGTACATTCTCCTATCCCAGTTTATAAGTAAACAACATTCTTCCTATTGTACAAAAATACAAATGCTATATGAATCCACACAGCTGCAGTAAAAACCAAAAACTCCCCAGAAGACCTCACATTTCCGCATTAAGCTCAGCTTTATCTTTCTGGTGCTAGAACAAGTGTGGCATCGGGCAAATCCCATTAAGATTTTTATCAATTTGGTGCAGCCCCCCCCGCTTCTGTAGAAGTTTAAAACTGATCATTTGCATTCGTTCTGGCTAGCAGGGGTAGGTGCAGTGGGCACATATGAGCGCCCCCCACCGACGTATCCTGCACCGTCGAGTGATTCGAAAAATCTCGTTATTTGACGGCGTCGAGCTCGCCATGAAATCGGATTACGAGCCCCACGCTACTGGCGGTGGTCCTGCGCTGCGGAGTCGGTCTTGGGCGGATGCCGACGCCGCCGTCAAACCGAGTTAGAAGCCAACAAATAAACTAATAATTACATCAAAACATCAGTAAATGGTCAAAAAGCCGTAATTCACTTAGCAGTGCTGCCATGAAACGCCAGTCCCGGGCTGTCATCTGCTTATTGCTGTCAGCAGAGCTCGTCTGCCCGCCACCGCCCGCTACTGTGGAGTGTGGAGGCTTCAACAATCGTCGGCCACTTGTTCATGGCAGCATGTCGCAATGAATGCCTGGTGCGGTGGTGTGAGATTTCAAATTAGGTCTGTTCGGGCTCTGGTCCGGCTGTGGGAAGAGCTGCTGTGTCCCCCTTAGCTCGCCCGTGCCAAAGGATAAAATGCTGATGATGTTGAGGGAATTTCGAAATGTCGGGCCCATCAGTCCCGACCAGTCCTGGCGAGTCCACTCCTTTTTGCGGAGAGGCACCTGATAATGCAATCAAATTCATTCGATGTTGTCAGGCAAAAGTTACATCAATTAAAGCGATTTAATTTACGCAATAAGCTTACCTCGCTAACTGTGGGCACGTTGGAGGTCCAGTGGAAAGCCTGCCTGATACCAGCCGCCCATCTGCCATTGAAGGGCTAAAGAAGAAAGTAGGAAACTGTGACGCGCCAATGCTGCTCTGCTTACGGAAATTAAAATTACTGTTCAATCTCGGCGTCTGGTGCAGCCGCCGGCGAACGAAATGATTTTTGAAATGGCAAAAAATATGAATCCTTTCCGTCCGCTCCCAGTACCTCTGTACCGAAAAGGCGCCCTGTTACCGACTAAGGAAGATGTCCTGTGATGGGAGTCCAAATGAACCCGGTCGTCACCGCACAGGCATCTGCACCTACGACAAGAGCCCCATAAAGTTACTGCCGGGCGAAGGCACCCGGCACCAACTACCACCATATAGCCCTCATCGCCGAGATAGATTGCAGCCCCGTATGTCCTTACTCTAGACCTAGAGTAGTTAAGCAAATGGCAATTGACTGGGTGAATTTCGGATTGAGGAACTCGGTAGCTCGGGCTACGAAACCCATACGCCCCGCAGGGTGTGCTCCTAATTTCTGCACCGGATATGAGGATCCGTAATGAACAATTTGAAATATTCTGTTAGTCGGGTCGTTTGCTGGTTTTATTGGTTTTAAAGCTCGGCGACTAACGACATAATAAATGCCAACAACGGGGATTTCGGCGTTCTGGATGCCGGGATTCTGCTCACTGACGGGAAGAAAAGGAGTTGTGCTCAGTAAATTGGTTTTTTTAGTGTCAGATCGGGCGAAGTGGTCGTTCAATTATATCGTCATTTCAGCTGCTAAACGAATTTTGGTGCTGAGATAGGGGGAACGGTTTCTTGCAGTTGGCATAGTGGATTCCCCGAAACAGATTCTCATAAAATTCTTTGGCTTTGGCTCATTTAAGGTCTCTGGGTTCATACAATAATTAAAATGTTTTTTCTTCGTTTTAAATGTCAACTACTTATTGATTGGTTTAATTAGAACGCGGCCCACAACAATTTTGGTACGTACACACTTCGACGGATCAACAAAGACCGTTTTTTGCTTACATACGAGCATTCTCAACAACATTCTTTCATTTACCTATTTGTTTCATTTAGTTATTTCAAAATTCATCAAATTAACTGACCACTAAGGACAAAAGAAGATAACAGTAAAGACTAAGAGAGCCAACTTTTTAATTTAGTTTTGATAAGGCTAAAGTCTACGCAATCCTAATAGTTCAAGCAACGAGGGAAAAATGAGGATAAAAATTCATGGAGAAGCCAATTTTGGTACAGTTGTAGGGGACCGTATCCTTAACAACGAACTAAAAGTACTGATGAGTGGGAGTGGAGCTAAAGTGGGGGCGGTCTCTAAAGGGCCCTTTTTTCATTTTTTCGTTAATAACTATAAAACTATTGCCTCTAGCGAAAAAATTTCCATATACTAAATTAATGTACATACATTTCTCTACAAAAAAGACACTATACACTTTTTCGTTAGGATTAAGACTTAAGGCGATATGGAGGGGGAAAAATGTACAATTTTTAAAAAATTGGTTTTTATTGTTAAAAATGAAATGTTTATTGGTGAAAATTAAATAATTAGTTACATTAGGGAAAATTCCATTATTACCGCCTACCAGTATACTGTTTTCTACAAAAGAAATTGACACATTGTAAAATGCGCAATGCCTCATTTTGAAAATGATTGTGATTAAATTCGGTTGTCTGATGATTGGATGATGAAGTATTTTGGACGCCTTATTTTGAATTGTTTAGGCAATATTAAAAGAAAACAACTTCTGAAAGTAAACTGTGTTCCATGTTTTAATATCATAATCTTACTGAAATTTTTTTTATGTAGTTCTATCTTAAAGGATTTTATTTGTTTTTGTTATTTATTTTTAATCACAATATAAAATGGGCGTCTATAATGTTTTTTTGATTTCTATTTCGAGTTTAGTTGAAACGACTTGAAATGGCTGAAATTCATGTGTAGGAATCCTATAGGAATTTTGCATATAATTTAGTTATTAAACTTCTTTGAACTAGTTACATAATTCCACCCAAGGGCAAAAGGAAGTCCCTCTATATGCTACTTTGATGGATCGAAAGGAGGCATCACCTTCTCCTAAAGAGAGGTCTCCATTTATGCTCCTTTAAAATTTAAAAAGAGGACACTTTTAATACTCCTTTAGGAGATCTCTCTTTATTCTTCCCTCGAATCCCAAAAGAAGACCTCTCCTGTGGACATGCTAATCATGTAAAATAGAGGCAAAAGAGATGTGTCTCTCATTCCCTAACGAGTACTCTCGGATTAATCTTAAGGATGATCCCGTTTCCGACTGGGAAGGCTCCCACTAACACAGTTAGAGAACGCCTTTCAAACATCGCAACAGGCTTGGAATACGCCTCGCAGAAAAATCCTGGGCTTCTTCAAGAAGCTAGACTTGGGATAAAATGGGCATTCACAATAGATTCTAGCGTTCCCGCGATCGAAAGGTCTTATGCCTAAACACCCCCTTTCCAACTAAACTAAACGATACCTACTATGGCTTGTCCAAGTTCTAAGAATAGAAATGCAAAATTCCTGCGAATGCAGCTGTGTCCTAAATTTGTTTCACACTACTGTAAGTCTGAATTAATCTCGGAAAGTACCGATTCAGCTGATTTTGAATATTAGCAAATAAAAAATTGAGAAAAGCTTTTGGCCTGTGACCTAATGATGTAATATTTCGTGATTTCCAAACGTATATAAATCTGGAGAGCCGTTATAAATTGTTAATCGTTTGTGGGAAGTTGTACTATCTGGTGTGTGCTATTTAAGGCAGTTCTCGAAATGAAGACAGTTTTAGTGCTAATCGCTTGCTGCATCGGCCTCTGCCTAGCCAGTACTGCCCGCTCTCGTCCAGATCCAAGTAAACTAAGACAAATTATCCGCTTTTCAAAGTGTTATAATATTTCCTTGCATCTTATTAAACAGATAATCCAGGAAAGTGCATGTACAAAGGGGAAGAGCTAAAAAAAGGTGAAAACCAGTTTACCGATGAATGTATGCAGATTGATTGTGCAGAGGACGGTTCTTGGTTTATGAAAAGGTGAGCAATAAACTTGTGTTTAAAAAAAATTCTTATATCGTTCATTTTGCACCAGCTGTGGGATTAAGAGTGTGGAAGACTGCGAAAAAGGAGAGATGGTGGATGTATCACTGCCGTACCCAGAGTGCTGCAAATGGTACTTTGAGTGTGAGAATGCGGATGGAAAGTTCACTCAGATTTTCTAAAATTTATACCAATCATCCGTTAGAAGCAAAGTGAAAAGAATATTTAAAATTAATATTTCAGTCCATGACTATTTTGTGTTTGGCTTGCTCCTATTTTTATACTACAAACAAATCAAATATTTTTATAATGAACTTCTGAACAGAAATATAATTATCAGCAATGCATTACGTAACACAGTTTTTTTCCATAATTAAGA
This sequence comes from Neoitamus cyanurus, assembly GCA_947538895.1. Lineage (NCBI taxonomy): Eukaryota > Metazoa > Arthropoda > Insecta > Diptera > Asilidae > Neoitamus > Neoitamus cyanurus. Next base: position 39,747,034 of record OX384543.1, read on the forward strand.
AAAAAGTTGATAAAAGTGTGATTACAATGGAACCGTTATCACTAAAATATAAAACAAAATAAACAATCGAAGCGCACGACCACAAAACAAATTTCATTTAAGGCGTGCTTACTAGCACCAAAATCAAACAAATTGACATGCTCATTAACTTTACGAAATATGTGATTAGTCGGTTCAAATAAGTTAATTAGTTCTACAAGGAGGCATTCTCCTACGGTGTCAATTATTTACTGTGAATAAAAATCTCACTCTTAGGAACTACTAATCAATATTACTAGCTATTACTCGTATAAGGTAAACAAAAATTGTCGAGAAGCATCAGACGGTCATTATGAGGAGCAAGAATAATCGAATTATCCGACGGAAAATCTTTGAGAATGAATTTAATAAATTTACGCTGGACCGAATCGATATTGTTAATTATATGATTGTGATATTTCCAGAATAGGCCAAACAAATGAAAAGAATAGTTGTCTGTGCAAAGCCATGTTGGAGGATTGACGTGGCCATCTTTGTAGAAAACCTTACACTGACAAAGACTTTAACACCGAGAGCTAAGATGTTTACGGATTAATAATACCTATGTACTTATCATACTTAAGCTTATACTACTTATACTTTACAGAACTTTCATTATTTATATAATAGTATCTAGTAAAGTTATAAGTTCACTGATCTATTAGGTCCAAGAGACAGCACAGTGTTCTGGGAAGTTGTTTACACATCTGTATTTTCCATAACTGTTTTATTAATTATCTGTGGTTGTTAATTTCAACTTAAAACATGAGTTACGGAAACAATCTTAATAAAAAGATAAATGTTATACGAGTCAGAGTACGGTTTATTCAAGTTCAGTGAGATAGAGTTAGCAAGTGAACTAAATATTCACATGATGTGATGGGCAACTATTAAATAGACAAATTATAATTTTATACATTCCGATTAGACGATAGAAATTGTTGATTTAAATATTTTTATTACTCGTAGATGTTCACATTTTAAAATTAATAACTAGGTTGTATACAATTACGTCTACGCATTTTAAAAGCATGTATAGGCAGACGAATACTTGGCTCCTGCACTTCTTTATTCCTTGTGGCAAAGTCCTTCTGCATGGATAGGGTAAGTAAGTTTTTAAACAATTTTTTGTTTCCATTTTGTTGTACTGTCCACGCAAGATGCAGGTTTCGTCGACAACGAACTCGTGAAATGTAACAGTCCGCTGCTCGCGAAACCCGATTTATGCGTGGTCTTGCAAGTTTTTTTATTTTGTGGCTATTCAAAGTGTCTCGTCGCAAAAACGAAAGGAAAATTTCCAAGCCGAGCAGAGCTGAAAAGCGTAAAAAATTATCTTCTATTTAAGTTTTAACAATAGTCACCAATGCACAAAAGGAAACTTTTTCACTTAAGCCGTAAATCATTCCGAGTGCAAAAGTTCTGCTCGTAAAATATAAACTCACCGACTGTGGGGTAGGTTGCTTGCCGCCCCCCTTCATATCTCCGAGGACCTGTACCGATTCTTTTCCGTCATGTGAGTTTACGGAAAAAATGCTTAAGGGGACCCACCCCTTGTTTGTCGAAGATTCGAGTCGATAATTGAGCCATGGTGCTTAATAGAGAGCGAGCAACTGAAGTGGTGAATCCCAGAAAACTCCGGGCAACAGGGGATTTTCCGGGCGCCGCGCCGCGCCGGGTGAAACTTTCGCTGCAGAAATCCCCGACGATTGCAATATTCTTCTACAAGTGGCATCAAACCACCCAATTTCATTACTAAAAACTTTTTGCATTTCCACTTAGTCCCGGCGATATATTTTTTCGCACCGTCTTCCTTCATTGGGCGGGCGGGCCAGGGCCAGCCATGGTTGGGCTCCGTTCGTCGTAATAATGTGCAGAGGAGAAAGTTTATTTCCGCGGCAGAGCTTACTCAGCCCGAGAACGGGACAAAATGAACCAGAAAAGGGCTAACAAAGGAACTGCGGCGAAAAAGGATAATTTACCATTCTTAGGTGCTTGTTCGCGCAAGATTCCTCCGGTGCCTGTTGACGGTTGTATCACAGCTTGATCTTTACTTACTCCCGTCTCGCCTCTATGCCTCTTGTGCTGTCTGGGGCTCCAGTTCAGCTGCGCTTCCGCTTTCTTTATGTTTCAATTATGTTTATGCAAACGAACTGCAATCAGAACTGTCCTCTCGCGCGCTTAACTCCCTTCAGCTGCTAGGGAAGTGGTGTGCGCTTTTTGCCAATTTCTGGAAGAAGACGTGACGAAATTGAATTTTTAAAGTTCAGAGGAGTGTTTACCTTAAAGATTTTTGGGTTTAGGATGGGTGGGGTACATGGAAGGTGTGGCAACAGGTGAGATGGATGAAGTTTAAATGAGTTTCACAGAATATCTGCGAAGTGGCACTGTCAATGAATGAAATTAGCTGAATGCAGAATGAGCTGACGGATACATACACATAAAGAAATAAAATGGTTTGCGAAGTACCATTCGTTATCAGTGAGAATTTAACCGTCAAAGAATCATCACTCATGGGATGGGCTTTTCTTTCGGACTAAACTAGAAAAGTGTTACAACGAAGGAAATGGGATTGTTACAACATAATTGCAAATTATCAGTTATTCTATCCAAGCTGGACAAGCAGTTCACTTGCATCTCTAAATCAACTATTTTTAAAGACTTGGAAATAATAAACATCCTAGTCGCCTGATTTCCCCGTACCTGTAATGCAGAAGTCAGGGTACCTTTTGTTTACGATTTCTTCTTCAAAACGTTATACAACAGCTTTCTCGTTTTCGTTCAAGAGAAGAAAATCTGGCCCGTTTTGAGTACAGACCATGAAGGAAGGTTTTTTTTCGACAGCACCTACATACTTAACATATCATTTGCAAGGGTAAAAAAAAGATATGGAACTGTTTCCCAGTGCATGCAATTTTCTAACAATCAAATTGTATGAACTTATAAGTAAAACCCACCTTTCTCTGAATGGACTCGTCATCAATTTGCATGTAAGACTGAATTCCCCGATTAAATAACTCCCCCACAGCCACAAACGGCCATTTTACTTGAATTCACCAAGTAATTTATCTCGTCGACCAAATAAGTCCTCGATTCGCCCCTTTCGCCCGTCTCGTCGTGGCCCAGCCTCTAAACGATGGCTTAATGATGCAGCTTATCCCATAACCACGAAATAAAGAAATCCGAAAATTTATTTGCAAATTAATGAAAAACGAAGGTGGAAGCCCGTGCCGCCGCAGGACAGATGGGAGGGAGAAAATGCAAATAATTGGTTTAATTATTTTTTTTTCTTCTTTTTCCTAACATTCGAAATAGCCGGAGCCGACGCGACCGAATGGGAGAGGGGCAGGGGGACAATTAATGTGGCCTTTAGCGTGCACCGCAGACTCCCACCTGATCGCTTTAAGGAGCACTTTTATCTTTAAATATAAATTAATTTAGGAATTGCATGCCCCGGCTGGGTAATGATCATTTCATTCGCTCCGGCCGCGGCCCTTCAAGGATAATGCCTCTGGTAAATTACGTCCGACTGCTTCGATTTCTGTTTGTTTGCGTCTTAAGGGAATGGTACGGTACGATGCGTCTTAAGCTGGATGGATGCAAGATTGCGGACACGGATTATAATCCAGCAGCCAGTTGATTTTAAATTTTCATATAACTTTAAGATTATTACGAAGCTCACGAAACTCACAAGCTCAGAGGTCATCTGATAGAGATCACGGACGACAGCGTACAAACAGTGCTGTGCTACGCTCCGCTGACCCGAGTGGGTCCGGGGTGAAACAATGGGAGTTAGGTTCGCCATGAATAGTGTTTACTCTACCGGAATGAGTATGGGAATCAAATAAAATGCCAACGGCTCACGGCAATGCAAATCCACTCGAACCGAATCTCAGACCGAGCTGCACCCTTTGCATACGAGCATCTATCACATCGGTCCAGATCCAAGGTGCTTCGCTCCGCACGGTGCTGCCCTGAGTATTAGTCGAACCCAATCAAAAGAATCTCGAAGCTATTTGCATTCATACGAGATAGATTTGGATTTTGTGGGCACTGCCTTCGAAAGGTTTTTGGGGAAAAGAATATCGCCTTCCTCGCGTGCTGCATCCGGCGAAAGGTTGCTGCTATGGCAAGTAAGCACAAGTGCGAAGATTGAAGTGGCCGCAAGCAAACACGGCAAGTGGAATCATTCTGGTTATTATTTCCAGCCGGTGCGGTGTGTGCATGGGGGTAATGTGTTGCTTAGCGCGCAGCGGTCGTTTGCATTTCCTGTCCCAGCTTGAAGGGCAATCGCTGTTGCCTGGATGCATTGCTATGGAAATATACTTTTAAATTATTTTCCAGAACTAGAATATGGGCAACATTTTACTGATTGTTCGGAGATTTTGTAGAAAAGAAATGAAAAAAAAATATTTTAATCCATAAAAGCTTCTACATATACAGATTCTTCTATGTTCACCATTAATCAAATACCGTGTTTTTTAGCTTTCATTAACACATGTTTTTGTAATAGCAATATTTCAGCTGCGGTTCTTAAAAGAAAAGAAAAACGATGCGTCACTAAAATACTCCTAGAAAGATCGGTCTATTCGTAAGAAATCAATCAATCAATGACTATAGTAGTATTGGTTACCAACCTACAGTGTAGCGCAAAACTGATAACATGCTTTTGCATTTTGATTTCTGTCGAGTGAAATAAAATTCGTCTTAGAAGCGATTCTATAATTTGTTTATCCCTTTTGGTCGTTCTGCACATCCTCCCAATTTTATTTTTACATAAGCCCATAAATTTTCAATTGGACTTATATCAGGGTTTTGTGCCAGCCACGTCAGCATAAAAAATGTTTGGGCTCCCAGCCATTCCTTCACTATTTCGGCTGTATGTTTGGGATCACCATCATGTTGAAATATGACTTCTTCCACAGGCATCTCACTTTTTCTTATTACCTGAGGTAAGTTGCTCAGTAAAATTTTGAGGTGGTCCTCCTTTTGCATCATACCTTCAATTCTATGTACGGGAGAGACACCATTCCTGGTAATAAATCCCCCAAATTAAAATTTATCCACACCCTTGTTTCATCGTCGGGATCATAGAATTAGGAGGAAGGCCTGTAAGATTGTTAGACCAATTCCAAGAGCGCTCATCTGATTTGAACCTGTTTATTTTGGTCTCATCAGACCATATAACCTAATAATATTAAAATATTTCCTTAATTACAATAAATGTACTTGTTTACAGTCAGCTAGAGTTAGAGTCCAGTCGCGGTATCTCCGGGCAAACTGCTTTCTAGCTAAAATATTTTTAGGTGAAAGAGCAAACTTCTTCTTCCGCTCTATAGCCTTCAGTCCTATTTTGTAAAGATTATGCCGTGCAGTCCACACACTAGCGTCGCTTCTCGTTTCACTCAAATCAGAGCATTTTTCGTGTACAGGATTCGACAGAGGTCAAAATGTCGAAACATGTTATCAGTTTTGCACTAGACTATACATACAGAGCTATGTAAGTTGCGACTAGACGTTCTCCCACTGAAGGTAACACTCTCTAGTCAAAAGAAACAAGTTTCCTCCATTGCCTATATTTGGGCTGCCTACGAGCGCTGGATGACTGCCATCCTGATCAACTGAGCAATTGCTTGAAATTTCATACATTTCTTTCGTTTTCGTCATTTTGAAATATGTATACATATTTAATTAGTGCTGGTGAGATAAAAGCATACCAACGGAACGGACTAGTAGATTTTGCTGGTGGCTGGTTCACTCAGTGTTGGCCACCAATCATATGTAAACTCGGCTTAACACACAAATTTATCGTGCTAAAAACTATAACAGAACACTTCTATGGCAGAATAGTATTCACTTTTCCTACACTGAGAAAAAAAATTAAATAGATTCATTTTTAATTCAGATAAAAAAACGTGATTTGGTAACAAAATGATTTCAATTTGTGTTAAACATAAATCTGACGCTTCATATCTGCTTCACTTATAATCTGACTCTTTAGAAAGAAAAACAATCTGAATCATGTGGGATTCGAACTCGGGACTTCTGGAACATAAGACGACCGCTGTAGCCATTGATCTCATCATCGTCGTGTTGTAATGTATTTACAGATGCTTCAGAAATAATCATATCGCAATAATCAAGGGAAATAAAAAGAGTGCACAAACTTATAGTCCACAAAATGCTTTTCAGTCAACGTAACATATAATGAATACATACCTGCCTATGAAGAAAAAACGTACGACACCAACAACTCAAAGCGCTCCGCACGAATGGTGCCAATGAGCAGAGCTCCATCCATTAAAAGGCAAAACAATCATGTGACGTGGTATTATCTACGGTCGGAAGCTGGCAAAGTTAGCATCAACGTTGACTTCTTGTGGGACACCTTTCGGAAGTATCGCCATTCACGGTGTCGCTCACCCGCCCCAACGCTTTAAAGGAGTAAACACAAAGCTAGGGTGGATCCGACCAGATAGCAACTTACTCTCCCGCCGTCGCCCCACGCAGCCAGGACACATGTCTCCGCCGTTGACAGCTGCGATGATATAGCTCTCGTCCAAGGTGCACTGCACAAACACGTCTGTAAATTATGGCTGAACCGATATCACCATTGTGACTGTTTTAGAACTGGTAAATTTAATTTCGAGTTTAAATGAATTATAGTGTTCGGTTAAATGGTTTACTTGTGCTCTTGGCACCGACCGCACGGGTATTACTACTTCCAAACAAAATACCTGCACTACCTGCCATTGGCTGAGGGGTGTACCGGTGGGCCGGAGTGGCATGCAAAAGAGTTTTGCACCGCTCGATTTAATAACCTCTCTGGTAGCACTTTGATGTCAGAGTTCTCCTCTTTATGCATCAGCTTTTAACTGAAAGCATCACATACTCCATTCATTTAGGAAGTTGTTTCTTCTGAAGTTTTGGGAGGAGTTTAGGGTGCAGTATCGAAACTTTGGTAATGTTGTATACAGCAAATGATTAGCTTAGTATCATTTCTCGTAAGGTAATGAACTTGCCATTTGGTATGGTGCATAGCCTCTTGTGGGGTATAGGTACCCGGAAAGGCTTGTAGTAACAAGTGACTTTAGTTATGGTCCGGATTGAGACGACGAGGAAAATTTTAACGCATGGTGAGTTTTGCCAATAAAATACTGACATCTTTGAAGATTTGTCAGTATTACATTTGGAGCAATTGTTGGCATTAAAAAAACTAAAAAAATCCGGCAAGAGTTATTTCTTCTTCTGTCAGGTTTGTAAAAATGAAAACAATTCACCCTCATTGAAATTGATTTTTTTGGTTGAAGCAGAAATTAACACATTAAAAAAGGGAGTTCTGTGTCCCATAAGTGTGTTTGTTTGTTTGTTTTTTCGTACGCGATTTTCTCAAAAACTAATGAACCGATTTTCATAGTTCTTTCGCTGATATAATATATATATTTCTGGGGAGGTTTTAGTATATAACAGTGTGTATATATTCAAAATGGCTGATCTAATATAGCAACCAAAATTTTCGAATGTCGAGTGAATGTGATGAAATTAAATACTTGGGGGCTTTGGGGGTCGCTGATTTCTAATCTGCTATCAAAGTTTGGAAACTCGGATCCAATCGATCCGACTTCATAAAAGGAAGGGTCTTAATCGACTTAAAAAATATAAAAAACCGGCAATAAAGAAGACTTAAATAAAAAAATTAAAAAAACAAAATAGAACCGACTCCAAAAAAATCTCAAGCTTTAAATAATTTCACTTAAAAATCCTCTGCTACTACTTTCAACATTCTATCCTAAGATTTTACTAGATTTTTGAAGTCAGTGCGAAAACCTGACTGATATTAATCCAATACTAAATAATCCAGACAAACTGAATGTCTTCAATTTGTGTTAATACCTTTACAGATTGAAGGCTGTGGTGTGATTAGGGTTTTCGTAGCGTGGATAGCGATAATGACCTCGGGCTGCAACTGTCCTGGTCAGGTTTATAAACTAAAACCACCTTTTTACGTTTTAAAGAAGAATGCCCACGTAAGCTTAAAGAACAGATCTGAACCCTTCACTGGTTTCCTTAATGTATGCTTTCAAACCATATGAAAGAAACGTTTCCCCACTTGTCAGAATTTTATCTACTTCCGTAAAGGTAGAACCTAAAGCAATATTACTTTTCCCGTTTTCACTAGGCTTGTGTGAAGCCGGAAGGCGCCCTACAGAAATCTTGCAAAGTGCCTACACCTTCAGTATCGCACTAAAAAAAAAAATGGGGTTGGCAGCAATGTGTCTGACAATGGAATAAAATTAAAACTCATCCGATTAGAAAATAATTCACTGCCCGCCCTTTCCGTGGCTGCCTGCCGCGATATGCGAATCAATTTCCCTCTTTCATTTGCGTCAATCTAGTGATCGACTTCATCTCGTTAGCATTGCGAAATAGGTTGGAAAACGCGCTGTTCGTCGAGAGTGGGCAATTCATCAAATTCGCATGAGAATGCGTGCGGCGGCGGCACACCAAAATCCCATGAAGGCGCGGAGCCCAAACAGCGTTTCCATTCTTCATCTCTCTTCAAGCATTGTCGCTGCCAGCGACTTCAGGTAGGAGTCATGATTGCTTTTTCCCTTAAATCATCCCCCAGCCCGCCGCCCCTTCATGCGGCTGGCAGGGCTGCCTCACCGACCGCAAGCCCTTCACTTCGTGATATACGATTATTGAGATTTATATCCACAGATTCGCCAGGCGTGTCACATCTTCTCCCGTCCCGTGTCTCCTAATAGACAAAAACAAGAAAAACCCCACAGAATGTAGCTTTAAAACTGAAATGAAAAAAACTGGTTGGGGCCAGGTGGTGGGGCGCCGGAGTTTCTCGCAAGAAAAAGTTAAGAAGGTGGCAAACTGTGAGGTGCAGAGACCAAGGAAAATGTTTTTCGAGGAAAGCGCAAAAAAACTTTGAATTCTGAAGAAGTCGAGGAAATTAAGGTACAAAATCAAAGAAAAAAACCGGGCGGGAGAAGGAAGCGAGCTATCCAGTGGGCGGATGAGAGCACAGTGTACTGCGGAACCCACAGTTCGCCCGGGGTGAAATAGAGTAGAACGGAGCAGCACCTGCAACAGCTTACTGACTCCTGTCGTTTGTCGTCAGGACTTATTTGATCGCAGTTGGAAGGAGGAAATAGTTAGGAAGATTGCAGATGCTGCAAGAGGGATGTCAGCAAATTGGGATTAAATTGGGGGGTTTGATTCGGGCTCCTATTCGATTCAGCGCTGTGAGAGATTCAAGTGCCACGGATCCCCTTTTTCCCGCATCGCAGGGGCGCCTCGGGGCCTGCTCGTCTTAAGAAGCACTGGAAGTAATTTTTGGGAAATGACGGAAATTTCAGCTCTCGAGCAGAAGGAGCGGGTAATGATAATAAAGTTTTGAGTGTCAATTGGATGTCTTTAAGGAGGTTTACGAGGATCGCGAAGAACTCTGGCAAAAAATCGATGCCAATGGTGTGTGGATGTGAAGTGGCTGGCTTTATCGCGGGGGGTTTTGTGCTAATTTCCGTCCGTGGGGGGAAACACTTGAGAAGCGGGTTTATTGACTCAAAGACGGTGTAGGAACTAACAGCAAAAACCCATTTTATTGGCTTCATCATCACGTAAAAATTGTAGTTTTATTTTCTGTTTTAAGAGATCTTCTTTATTAAAAAGGAATACTTTTTCCACAAAAAAATAAAAAAAATCGAGTTTTGATTTGGGATGGAATCTTATTCCTAGGATCTTAAAAATAAGTGTGCCGCATTTCAAGTCGGATAGCGTTAAATTGGCAAAATTATAAATATATTACTGCCACAGCGCTCGTAACGACCTATTACAATGAAACACTATTTTCCCGAAGCAGTTTTATGTTGTATAAAATCTATTTATTCCGCCATACTCCAAAGCTGCTTTAGTTTTTGACTGTTATTGACTTCTCAGCTTTGTTAACCTTTTCAACCTATCTATTCCGTCTCGCTCATTGAGAGCCGAAATTTCTTAACAATTTCGGAACCCTAAATTAAACGTGAATTTTAGGAAATTTCAGAACATTCGTTCAATAGTAGTATAGGTAGACATTGGTGACATTTTTAGAAAGCACATTGAGATAGTCGCTGCGTTGAGCACATAGAAAAAAAGATAAAAATAAAATAATAATGTGCGTACTCTACTACTATATATTCAAAAAAGAGGCTCATATAGGATTAGAATGTGGAATGGTTTATCTCATCAAATTCCGAAATTTAAGTCGCGAGCTATTAGTGCTGAGTCACGTGCATTAATTATCGATGTAATATTTTTATTTAAATGCAAGTTAACTATGGTAGGTACTGTTTTTATTTCAAAAAAATGAGAAGTGGTTCAATAAAAAAAAAATATGGTCAATTTAATGTCATGAAAATCATTCTCTTGCATTGTCCCCCAGTCCGAGTTAATTGATAGAAAAGCAGCCATTCTAAAAATTAATTATGTTCTTATTAATTAAATATTGCTAAAATATTCGAAAGATAGTGTTTATATTGTATATATACTTTTTTTACGCTGCGGCAAATACATAAATCATAAAAGAATTTTAAATATCCGTCCCTTAAATTAAAATATGCGATCGTACCGAACGACATCTGTGAACGCAACCTTAAGATTTTAAAACCTGGCAACACTGTTATTATGTCAATGTGGCGATTTTTTTTCAACTCCAGCGCTAGTTTGTGCAAGAATGCATTACGTATATTAAAAATAAAGTTAGTTGAATGTTTTAGTTTTTTTCAATACGTTTTGGGGAGTAAAATGCATAGTTCAAAATGCTAAATCAAATTGAGGTTATGTGTCTGTGTTTTCTTAGCTTTTGTCTGAATTCGTCATTCCCTCACTGCCATACAGTATCATAATAACTACCTATATAGAAAATGAAGAAAAATATCGAAGACCATACTCTTCAATAGACCTCACATAGCCAAACGTTGGGTTTCTGCTATAAAAATGATTTTCTTAACACAAAAAATTTAGATATAATCCAAACTGAAATTTTGTGATTTGATGAGAAATACCCATTTATTGAATTATTAAATAGGATCTGGGCATTTAGTCGATAAGACTTAATCATGTAAAAATATTAAAGAAATGCTTTTAAAATAAAAATAAACAAAAAAACCCGAGAATGGAAGAAAAGAAAAGTATGAAACATGAAAATATTCTTTCTTTCTTTACTTAATTCAAATCGACACATAGCTACGTTGATGTTCAGAGTATAGCCGTGGTTGCATGCCGCCTGCCCTACTTACATAAATACGCTACATATTATTATATAAAAATAATAATAACATTAGAATATATTCTAAAACTTAAACTGGGTAAAAAGTATGTTCGATGACTATCTTTGGTACACACAATAATTTCATTTGTTGATTTCTTTATTTGTGCATATAGTCCTCGTCCTTCAATTTTTGCCAAAAATATACATACATACGTACGTCTGGGGATGAAAGAGATCTGGTAGTTTCATTTCCAAGGGCGTCTTCCAAGTCCACAAGAAGGTCTTTGTAAAAAATTTACAGCATCGCGATTAACATATTAAATTTGTTGCAACAAATTACAGCAACATCTCAGTTTGCGGTTTGTTTTATAAAATTTGTTAATGGATTATGACATGTTGGGCAACAAGCAGACGGACGGCTTTGCGCATACTTTTCTGCAAAGGCCTCATTACACGGTCGTATGCCACCCTCCTTTTTCTGCAAAATGGGGGACAACCGATCGTATAAATTAGCCTTTGCGGAAAAGTATACTCAAAACCGTCCGTCTGCCTCTGGTATAAGAGGGGATTAACTGTCCTTTTTCGAGTGCTCCACTTATGAGCTTTTAATGCGTGAAAAAATTTCAAACAAAAATTAGTTCTATTGCAATACTTCCCCCTCAGTTTCAGCAACACAGTACCACCGCTGTCCACTTGATACGACCGAATCTGTCGAAGCTCCTCAATAGCACGAATTTGCTCGGTGCCCAGACGGAGATAAGTCCGAAGATTTATCGGTTTGCTTCCCCATTGAGGCATTTGGGTGAGCAAACCGCCCGCATCACGGGCGACCGAAATTAAGCTCGAATCCACGGTACGACCCCCGGCCCGGCCAAAAACCCGAAAATTCGCCTGGTGCTCCCCGGAGGATAACACGTTATCACTTTATAAAATTGCTCATTAGCACGTGTTAATATGAATTTTCCTCTCCACGCCTTCTCACACAATGGGTCTGGGCGTGTGCAGACGTGGCAGGTCCTCTCGGGGGCGCCGAACGGGGCAGAAGCCAGAGCCAGTCACCTAAGCGTAGAGCATGGCAGCAATTCCGAAAGGCATTAATCCAGTGGAGCTTACACCTCCGAGACGAAGCTGTTATGCTGTGATTTCACGGTAAAATGATCCCTGGAGGTGGTGGTGGATGGCGGTGTCGACCTGCTCCACTTGTTCCCTCGCAGTTTGCTCCATTCAAGACAGGGTGTGTAAAACAACAGATATGCCCCTGGGGGGAGCGCGGCCAGATATGTAAAAAGAGTAACTGTGACGTCCCGGTGAAAAATGAAAACGAGTCGGAAAAGGGCAGGGACGCGATGGGAAGGATTTAAGCGCTCTGCTCTGAGCTTTTGTTGCCCCAGTTGAAGGGAAACTTCCTGCAGGATAATTTTTAATTTGATTGCACATCGCCCCCCGACCGTTCCGTCTATTCTGCTCTGAACCTCTCTTACGGGCATCTCTCTAAGCCCCCGCTGTCGTTTTGAGGATAGTTCTGGACTTCAAGAAAGGGAATTTTTGCACTGTGGCTGTCGCCGAGCTCATTACAGTAAATGAAATGGCCCTCGGACTTTTCGCAGCATTTATCCTAACTGCAGGTGAGATTAAGAACGCTTGCGCTGAATGCTTCGCTTAAACTTGTTGCTAGTGGTTTCGTTGTTATTAAAAAAACATATTTATGTACCTATGTATGGTATGTATAGTTACCTTTAGTTTGTTCGTAGACCATAAGCAAAAACTTTACTTTAGAAATAGAGACAGATTGATATACAGCGAGAGAGACACATGCCTTCGTCGTAAGTTAATGTTTTGAATTTCCTAAGAAATAGATTCAGGAATAGCGGAACAGTTGTTTTAACGTCGGATTTCCCAACTATCCCAGGACAATAAATCCTACATTTGTTTTCGTATATTATGTGTAGTTCTTTTCAGTGAAATTGGTATCATTTGCGAAACAGTTTCTCAGATGTTAATATCGGAATTAGTTGAGTTTGAAAGTATTTTGTGGAAGTGGACAAAAAACAGTGCTAATAAGTTACTATGCCAGCAATGCGAGAATTTAGTAGACGTGAAAGGGGACACATCGTCGTAAGCTGCAGAAATACAGAAATATTCCCGTCTGCTTCCGCGGCGTACTTTCTGAAATATTGAGGAACACATCTGGTGTTCCGCAGGGTAGCCATCTTGGTCCTCTTTTATTCACCATCTACATCAACGATGTCTCCTTCATACCCACTTACTCAAAGGTTCTTTGCTATGCTGACGATGCAAAGCTATTTTGTACAGTCTCTGATGATCGCGACTGTCAATTGCTGAATTCTGACTTACAGGCTTTTCAGTCGTGGTGTTTAATCAATCGCCTGCCATTGAATATTTCAAAATGCACCTGTATGACTTTTTCACGTAGGAAGTGTCCACTGCTTTATAACTTCACGATTAATGGACGTTCTCTCACTCGAGTTGTCAAAGTGAAGGATCTTGGTGTTGTACTCAACTCTCCTTTCTCCTTTGAGGATCACATCGGTACCGTTGTGAATCGAGCTAACGCCACTTTGGGTTTTATTAAAAGATGGTCTAAGGAGTTTTTCCTTTTATGAAAGCAACATTAACAGGATTGAAGCGGTTCAACGTAGGTTCTTAAGGTTCGCTCTTCGTGGACTACCCTGGGAGGATAACCTTCATTTGCCACCATAGGCTTGCACTCATCTCCCTTGAATCATTGGAACAAAGGCGGAACAACTGCAGAACCGTTTTGACATTTGACTGCCTGCAAGGCACGGTTAACTCTCCTGAATTGCTTGCCCTTTTTAATATCTCTGTTTCTGCTCGCTCTTTGAGGCATCACGACTTCCTGCCTTCCACGAGCCTATTTCATCAATGTCACGTTCCTTCAACTCCCGCTACAATATTATAGATTTTCATATTAATCGTAGCCAGTTGAAAGGTTGTCTTCGTTAATTTTTATTTAATTCTGCTGTATTGACTTGAAGCTCTGTTATAGTAATCAGTAATTTGATGAAGTTGTGACAAATAAATAAATAAAAGCTTCCACCAGAATGATGCTCCATGTCATACATGCCACACTCGAAGGACGAAGGATTGATTAGTATTCTGGAATGGCTTTCCTCGCTGACCCCAATTTCATCAAACTCTTACGGTAAAGAGAAGGGTTAACCCATTTGAGGCGAACTGCAGTTATCAAGTTATGAAGAGTAAACCTCTGGGGATTGCCTCCAAAAAATTCTTTGTCTAAAATGGGAAGGAACACAACATATCCTACACTCTAAAAAATAAATTTAATTTCGCTGAATTTTTACTAAATTAAATGGGATGTTTAATATACATATCTACGTAATATTACTAAATAGGAAGTGTCTTTTTACATAAAAAGGTGGAATTTCACATAATTATAAATATATATTTTAGTAGTATTAATTTTTTCTTATAAGGCTGCAAAATCACTCAAATAGTCCAGGCAAACTGAGTGTCTTCATTACTATTATAAGTATTGGGTTAATAGCAGTCAGGTTTTTACACCGACTTCAAAAATCCAGTAAAATCTTAGGATTCAATATTAAAAGTAGTAACAGAGGATTTTGAAGAGAAATTATTTAAAACTTTTTAGGGTTTGAGATTTATTGGAGTCGGTTCTATTTTCTTCTTTAAATTTTTACGTTTATGGCAGCCGTTGAAACCTACTGGAAGACTTACATAACATACATATGTAATATTAATATACATGTACAAGATGAGGGCATTATATAACGGTTACAAACTTCCTACAATTTAGCCTTTTGCCCATGGGTACATCTGGCAACTTTTATTGAATATGTTAGGATTATCATCCATCTAAGGAAAACCAATATTGCTTTCGTCATTGAAGTGCATAACCCTAGCTCAACTTGAAACAACCATTGCAAAAGTCCACTTTATGCAACCTAATTGTATTGCAGACTCACCCATACGAAAAACCCGCATAAACCGTAAGAAGGCACAAGTTTAGCTAATAAACCCTCGACAGGGACAGTTCAAACAATTAATTACTCTGTGACTTGTGTGGCAAAAACGGGGCACCCATCCAGCTCATGGTAAGCAGCAGGTTGACAAAAGTTACCCTGCCCCAGGGCGGGGTGCGACGGTCCCAACCTCTTTTTCATCAGCTTCCTTGCCCATACAGATCTATGAGTTGCGCTTGCATTCTGGAGAGGGGGTCTGGGCCTGTCCGATAAAACGGAAATTTACAACTGCATCAGAGGCACCGTAACAAAACTTGACGTAAAGATGGAGCCGCCCGAAACAGGAAGGATGCGAAGTCCTTGCCCCTGCTGCAGGTGAGAGCGCCACTATTTTATGGGACGATGGTCTTTTAGGTCGTTAGCAGGGCGGCCAGCTGCGAGAACTGGAGTTGCCACGTGAGACCACAC
Source organism: Neoitamus cyanurus (assembly GCA_947538895.1). NCBI lineage: Eukaryota > Metazoa > Arthropoda > Insecta > Diptera > Asilidae > Neoitamus > Neoitamus cyanurus. The sequence continues at coordinate 39,762,763 of OX384543.1, forward strand.
AGAAAATTTAATTCAATTGACTCCAAAGTGTTTGCTGCTTTAATGGATGGAAGTTGCTCCGGCGAGAGTCCCCCTGAATCCTTCAACTGAAGGAAATCGGGGGAGGTGTGCTCCTCAACTGGTTTTGTGTTCTTGCCACATCTGTCCGGTAAACGTGTACCACATTTCTTGTGTTGTTCAGACAGTGCAGCGCTATTTGGACTGCTGGGCCGGGTGATGCTGTTCGCTGTGTGCCCCCCGGATGGCATCTACTACTGCTTTTTGCGCCCAGCCCGGATGCTTCCCAAATATAGTTAGTTGGCTTCGTGTTTAAGTTTTCGTGTTTCAATCTCTGGTAATGGTGTTTTGCGGTTGCCATCGTTGTGGTCCTTTATTTAATTTTCTTGGTCGAATCTAATTTTGGTCAGGGGGTAGAAAATGAAATGATTTCGGAGCGGAGATTGCGGCCGATTCGCTTCTAAAGTAAAATAAACTTGCCAGGGACGTCCGCTTCTGATCTAAGTACAGTCAGCAACAAGCGCTAGTTGCTTCTTTTTGCTGAAGTTAATTAAAGCATCGTTGGATGCTAATCACTCAGCAAATACATATGTAGGTACTAGGTATGTGTATGTGAAATTTTAATAGAAAACTCACTTAATGACACTATTTTTGTGAATATCCTAAACTTACAATAAAAGCAAAATTACACATTACATACTAAAACGCTGGAGGGATGAAAGGATTGCTCTTTGCTCAAGTTTTGCGAGTGCTACGTGTTTTCAGTGTCCGTGGGGATTTTTGTAATATCCGATTTACAGAAGCAACGATGCAACGTGATATTTGCATGGAACTGGGGAAAACATTTACTGAAACGTTTGAATTTTTCAAGCAAGTGTACGGAGGGAATGCTCTTTCTCATACGTAGTATTACGAATGGTTTACCGGATTCAAAAGTGGTCGTCAATAGATTGAAGATGACCTTCAACCAGAAAGGCCTTTGACCTCAACTGATGACACTCACAATTGGAAAATAAAGGAACTGGCGCGTGCCAACCGTCGTCGTCTGACTGTCAGAGAACTTGCATAAATGGTTAAAATTTGAATTGGGTCATGTCAAGATATTTTGACAGAAAAGTTGAACATGCTTCCAGCTGCAGCAAAATTTATACCTCGTTTGATGACAGAAGAGCAGAAGAAACATTCAGTGAACGTTCGCCAAGAACTACTTGAACAAGCCGACGACGATTAAATATTCATAGGACTACTAACATCATAAGATCATAAGCGGAGAAGCGAAAAAGTTTAACACACTCAAGGGTTTGCTCTAAAAATCCGTATCGGGGGGTTTTCGGGGTCACTGATTTCGAATATGCCATTAAAATTTCCGAATTCAAAATGGCGGATCCAATATGGCAACCGAAAACGTTAGACTTCAAGTGATTGCCCTGAAAATCCGTATGCGAAGAGAGCTATGCATAAAACCAACTGTTTCTGGAACCTAAGAAGTTTCACTTCAAACGCGCGAGACTCTCACGCAGATTTTTTTCTTTCCGAAGTGGTTGCCATGATTTTTATTTTTCATTTTAGAATTAGTAAAGTAAAGTAGGAGTAAAGTGCATCGACCACAATGAGCGTTAGGTACATTATTTGACAGGGCTCCCAGTATGGCTTATCGTATTGAAAGATTTCCTTCCGTAGGTTAGGGTGGAGTCAGAAGTTCAAACTACATTATATTTTGTGGGGTTTGGCAGTTTCAAACAAGGTCCCCGAAGCAATAGAGCAATAAAACAAAGCTTGCCAAAGTCAAAGAAAAAATCAGCATAATCGCCCCAATAAATTTCCAAATTACCCTGCACATGCAAACTGGCGTCTCTATAATTAATTAGTGCAGATTACACAGATTACACATAGGATAGCAGCAGCACCTCCGTTTTGCATTATAAGAAGGATATCAATCAGTTTCCCTTTTGGTGTTGATTTCAAACGAGTAAAAGGCCCACAAAAGGCGTGGAATGATTTCAAAGTTATTACAACATTCAGCAGTGGGTGTCCTCTTTTAGATTAACAAAATGGATGGTGGCTCTGCAGCACGGCAGATAATCACAGTCTCATTAACTCGCAACAGTCCCTAATTTGGCAGTCTAATTGGGCGCCATTTTCTGGCGGAACCGCAGCGCTCTGGATTTCGTAGAAATATGTAGTTCAATCGACCAGATGAAACGCAGCACCCATTTTTGCTCTCCCGCTCCGTTGGACCGCTGTAATTCAGCTATTTTATGTGGTAATTAAAATAACGGCAACAATAGTAGCCTCAATAAAACAACTCGATTAACCCTTTTCCACGGCTTCGCCAGAGAGCCACTAAAATCTCTAACCATTTAGGATCCATCCCTGTGTGCGTGAATTATTCCTGATGCCATATGTTTGCTTAACCAACATTCCGGGATTTTTGTTTGAATGCCAGCTCAGTACAGCACATGCCGGCACGTTTTTATTGCGCTCCCCGCCGATTATTCCTGGGAAGCCAGCGGAATCCCCGGCCTCTGTTGGGCCCCTCCTGCCACGTCGAAATGGGATGCTGCCTCAGTGATCCGAAAGCAAGGAAAATTATTTCTGTATTTAAATGGATAAAACGAATGTGTGCTTCTCTCCCGGTACTATCCCGACCACCCATTTACCCCTGCCCTGGTGGCACACGTACGGAGGCATTCGGAAGCGTGATTATCGCTATGAATGTAAACGTCCTCTAATAATTTATAAATTGAATTGTTTGCGTTCGTGGCGTTATTAAGCGATTGTTTAAATGCCGCGCTGATAATATTAAGTAGCGAGGCTCTCAATTATGTGCTAATTGTTGAATAAATACGAGGCGCCGTACTACAGAAGTTAACCCCTTCTCATATCTGCGGATTTCAGATTAATATGGGACGATGTTGTTTCACGGATACATTGCCTAACTTTCGGTATAAGCTTTATTTTAATATATGGCAGAGCCAGCTGATTTTTGCTTTTAAGTAGCAAAAAGCTCAGCTGATCTTTTGTTGTGATCGGGTGTTATTGAAGTTATATTTTGGGGAGATTATTAAGGAACTCCGTTCGTTATTTGAGAACAAAATCTATTTTCTCTAAAAATTCCTCGACGTTTCGGAACAGGTGTGTTCCATCTTCAGGAGGTGAATACAACTATATTTAATACTAGCTTGCCCGGACCTAGCGTTGCCCGTGATACAATTAAATTTTTATTTATATAAATTTTACACACCCTCACGCGGCAACACTTCTGCACCCCATCTCCTCTATGACCCAGCGGGTAAGGGTGGCCTGAAATTTTGAAATTTTGATAGCACATTCGAAATCAGCGACACTGGAAACCCCTTAGTCAGAATTTTCTGGACAATCCCTGGAAGTTTAACATTTTCGGAATAATTGGAATCGCCATTTTGAATGTGGAAATTATGAAGATTTCGGAAGTTGCAAAATTCGCCGCCATATTGGATCCGCCATTTTGAATTCCAGAAAAAACTTTTGTGTCTAAAACCTTTCCGGGCGAGCACAATACCTCACCGTAATCGATAAAGAGCTTTCGGAGATTAGCGATTACGAACAAACAAACAAACATTACATTTTTATTTGTATATAATAGATAGATAAAAATTTATGTAAGGAAGACCAATTTTTTTACACACCTTTAAAGGAGAATTTTTAAGGAACCAATTTCATGAAAATTCAGTCGGAAATCAGTTCAAGGTGGGAATTTTCGGCCGCCATATTAAATCCGCCGTCTTTACTTTCCAAATTTCAATAATATTATATATAGAGTGGTAAATTTAATTTTGGCATCTGTCAAGAAAACATTGTTGCAGCTCGAATGGGAAATCCTTCCACGTCCAGCGTACTCACCGGACATTACCATTTGTTCAGATCAATGCAGATGTGAAAAACTTATAGAAAATTATAAACTTTGATTGAAATAACTTAACAGGTGCAAAAATTGGTCAAAAAATTTTCTATGTTAAAGCTACAACAAAAGTGATGGTACCGCCATAGAGTACGCTTTGAGCACTACAAGTTTGCTTATCATGGCATTTGTTCTAACTTTTAGCAATGGGATCTTGGAATCAGACAAGTACATCGTTCACAATGTCCGAAATCAGCCCCCCTCCCCGCGGTCAACCGTGACAGTTAAAACAAAAGTCATACTTAGGTCCCTTAGCGTGTATTTGAGCACGAAACGTTAAAGCTGCACTTAAATTCACCGTTAAAACCTGAACATAGTTCACCTCACTTTCATCTCATTCAACAAATGTTTGTCTTTTCCAGCGTTTACAAATTATTCACTGTAGGTAGGTAGCCAATTAGCAATTAAAGTCATATGAGATGCGTATTTATAGTTTCGAAGGACTGACGTCACAAACAACATGAAACATTGCAAAATAATGAAAATGCAGAAAACTTGTGTGGAAACTGCTGCGTCCTACTTAGGCCCTATCCATTGTCGTGGTGATAATCCCCTCACCCCGCGAAAATTGAAAGTCTAGCACTGGGCGAGGTGATTTGATACTGGGCGAAGTGCAGTCAAGCGGCCGCTTGACGTCACCGGTCAAATGCAATTTATTGCGGCGTTATGAGCATATCGACGGATATGGCGAACGAATAATATTTACCTGATGGGAGCTGATGAGTCACAACGATGGCCTTGCCGTGGTGAGCGCTCGAACCAATTCCACCACAGGGTTTGCACCCGATCCAGAAAAATGAGGTTTGCGATAATTCTGTTACGTTCGGGTACAGTGCGGTCCTGACGAAATTGAAACCGCGAATTTTTCACCAGCTCCGAGGTTGTAGGTAGAATGCCGAGCGAGGCCGAGGGCACAGAAAAAAACTAACTTCCGCCAAATGCACTTTGCATCGGGAAAAACGCTTAATTGAGCTGGCGAACGTTCCGACGGCAGCTGGGTAGCTGCTGTAACAGCGGCGGAATGATGTAATCGGCGTCCGGAGGTGAACTAAAATCGCTCTCAGGTAACCGAAAAGCTGGTAACGTCGAAGCTTACTGAAGCATCGGATCTGCTTCCGGAAATTACCTGGCTCTGGCTCGCAACTCCCCCAATGGCTGCGCGCAATTTTAGCCACCGAGCATGACAACAGGCGACAATTCATCCAGAAAACGGTGAAGATAGTCGATTGGGCCGTAATTGGGCCAGGCGATCCCCACTCGGATGGAACCGAGTTTCATAAGTGGCGCCAATTATTCGGCGTCCAATGGACAGAAACGGCCGAAGGAGCACCACACCGCTATGGGGAACACCTTGCAGAAGGAAGCACAGCCGCACGGGTGCTGCTGGTGGCAGCCGGAAGTGTCCGTCCTCGTATCTTGCTGACCGGATGCTGTCTACACGAATTCCCTTTACCCAGTCACGTGAATCCATTTCTCATTATGCCTCCGTGCCGGTGTAAGTTTGCAGTGCTTTAATCTTTCTTGGAAGCCTCTGGCCGACCCCGCCCCCGCCCCGACGAACCAGCATTGTCGGACTGCTCTCCCATTGTTGTGGGGCGCTGGTGTTTCACGGGAGCACTGCAGCAACTGTTGCGAGCAGAGCGCTCTAACGTGGAAAATGGGAAGCAACCGACTCGTAACGGCCCCACCTATCCGCGCCTTTGTGCCACATTCGCTGTGTGCAGAGCTCCGTTTAATTCGTTTCATTACAGTTCAGTGAGTATTTGGGTTTAACAATCGGTTATCAATGATTTGTGCTTAATGCTAGCAGCGCCGGTATCCAGAAGGGCGCCCTGCAGTCCCGGCCGGCAGGCAGTCCACTACCCAGAGGACGATCCTGGTCCCGCGGCGACGGTCATCTAATGGTCTGCCCTGCCCGGCACTATTTACGAGGGAATTCGCCCCGATATGGGGCCGGTCTGATAGAGCTGCACATCTTCGTACTGCCTTCCCAGGAGCAGGAGCACATGTACTATATCCCTCCGCTTCAGTTGATATGTACTGCGGCGCCTCCTCGATATATCGACGCTTATTGGGCCGGCAAATTATGAGAGCGAATTTGAATTTTATGAGCTCTGCGCGCGATAACGATCATTTGCTTGATCAAATTTATTGTCTCGCATGCGGACTGCCCCTCTGCCAGGCGACTTATTGCGGGATGCTCTGATCGATAATGCCTGGAAAAAATTACAGCTGGATTGGGGCGGTGGTCTGTTGCTTCGTCGGACGTTTCATAAATGCAGCACTCTTTCCTATTTGAATTGATTTTCCGAATAATTTGCAGGAACAAAGAGCTAAGCGAAATTCCATCTATTGTGCATCGTTATTATGCTCTAGACAGACCATGTCTGACTCATGCGTGCATTATTTCATTTTCAAAGAAATGGTCTCGAATGTGAAGTCTGTCACACTAGTGAAAGCCGTTAAGGACGCTTTTGAGTTACTTGCATCCAATTTTCCACATTGAACTCATTTTCATTGAAAATGAAATCATTATGGAGATAATCTGTCCAGAAGTCCAGAGTACCTATTTGACTTTTGACCCGACGCGCTTTGGAAAAATTCCCGGAAAGAAGCTGGATTTTGGTAATGGACCTTGATAATGTGGTTCTCAACAAAATATCAAAAGTCCCGATCGATTCGAATGCCTAATGCCTGCGCGTGGTCAAAGGTCGCAAAAAACGGGTCTTCGTGAATATTTGTTAACGGTCAAACCAATATGGCGACAAAAGTTCTCAATGAAATTAATTTCCATGAAAATGGGTTCTTGGGAATGGTAGCCGAATTCGAATCTGCTATTGAATGGAATTTATGATGGCAGATCCATTTTGACCTAAAGGACTATAGACAACTCGAAAATGTGTTTAATCAAATGCACCCGTTCCAGATATTAAAACAGGTTGAGCTTATTGAACTAAATGAAGAAGCGGAAGTAGAAAACACATAATATATTAACATAATAACAGTATGATTTCCAAGCTGAACATCTCGACTTCTCTTGCGTCGAGCTCGCCGATTGCCGCCGTGTATGTGGATGCTTCGCTGTGGAGCTCTCAGAAATTTTGGTCGCGTTTGCTTGTTGGAAGTAATCTTTAGATATATTTATTTGTCTATGGTATTCCACACATTGTTTCTCTATAAGACCTCTGGCGGGAGTATTTAATGAGCCATTTTGAACTAAAAAGGTAAATGATTTTCATGTCCCGTGTTTCGAATTAAAGTAGTTAGTAAATTCCACCAAATTGCCAATATACATACATATATTGCGTCAAACGGTTGGTTGCGTATATTATCACTGAAATTATAGGATCAACTTACTCAGATTAATTTCATGTAGGGAATTGAATTAACTCAATTATTTCCAACTTCAGAATATAATCCAATTTGTGCATAGATGTAGTCTCTCTTCACAACACTTCCGTAACAAAAGCAAAACACTGTTTCAAACTAATTGTAAGTCTCGTTCGGAACAGGCTATTGGAAGAAAAAACAAAGAACTAAATCAATTAGGCAAAGCAATGGCCTCCACCCACAGAGCAAAGGGCTGCCGTTGAGCTGGCTCTTCTCGCGGATCTCGAAGACACATGGGGAAGGATTAATAGCGGGATACCAGCTGTAATGTGCACAATTTAATCCCCTGGAGTTCATTCGGTGACTGGCAATTTTTTAAAATTTCCCCGAGATTGCAGTTGCCCCAGCCCCATCTAGGGCTATAATTTACCAATTTCCTAGCTTAATTACAAAACACATTTCATCCGAGGAGGAGCATTCGTTTAACGACCACATAAATGCCTGGAAACTATAAACTTGCGCTCAGCTCGGACGCCCCGTCCCATCAGCCCCAACAGCACCGACGAAACGACAGGGGCAACTTCTTGCATCCGGGACACTCTCGAGCAGGTGCTCGCCGGGTTAGAGCCGGTCGCCGCAATGGCGACGGGTAGGTGCGAATCCCCGGGAAATATTAAATGCGACATATAAAATAAGAAAATGAGAAAAAAATTAATTACACTCGGCGCGGAATAAAAAATTAAATCTCGGTAATTGCCCTGAAATTGTGTTTCCCAGCTCGCCTCATTCCTGGAATGGCCGGGCCGAGCTGGACCAGCTCCTGCGTTCCAAGAGGAGCAGACTTTCTAGATGGAAATTAATCAGTACATTGCCGTAATTACTCGGTCCAGTCAGTTTTCGAGCAAACACAGAATTGAAAAGTAAAAATAACAAGAGATGCTCTTGCCAACAACACAAGCGCCATTTTTTGTGCTGTTTTACTTCAACTGGAGGCAAATTTGGAAGTTGTACTTTGTGTCGTTTTTTTTAAACGGGGGCATGTACTCGCTTAAATATTTAAATGCAGATTCCTTCCGACATTACAGTATAAGGTAACATATCCCTACGCAGTTTAAGCCCACACTGGCCTGTTAAACACAATCAAGCGTGAAAATGCCTAATTTGGTGTGGGTTGCTTAATTACCAAACAGATATGTTATGGCGTGAGCAGATACATTTTGCACTTGATTGCGTTTGACTGATTCGTTTGGGTTGAGATAAAAATAGAGATCACAATTTGCAGTATGCCGTTTGAAACAGCGTACAACCTACTAGTCCATGAGCCCGTGCCAAAAATGTTCATTGAATGACAAGAGCTAGTTATAATACCGGTGTACATTAATAAGCTCTGGACAGTCAAGCTTATTAGGACAGGCGTCATTGGTGCGCTGTCAAACATGTTGTGATTGGTGAGTTGATGATTACACAAATTTACAAAGGTTGAAATTTATTTTATAAGTTTTGTATTGTATTCACATAAAAATCATTGCAGTTTTAGGACGGGGCGTGGTCAGTCAGGCCAGAGTATGTACCAAGAAATAACAATGTACAACTCATTTACAAAGTCTATAAAAATATTTGCATCTACTTTAAATGATATTAAACGTAAATAAAGTTATCAGTCGACAATTCGGTAGGAAGCGGTTTTTTTTTAAATCTAAAAACTAAACAACGAGTTTGAGGTAAAAGGAAAGCAGAAATTCCTTTAGTTGCGCATGCAATCCATGCTAATTGGGTTTGTTCGAGCTTAATGAGTTTATCCTGAAATTATCGTCGCCCAGCTCGATAGATTGCAGTTTTTGTGATCGCATTCCGCGACATTTTTATAACTTTCAAAGAGTTGTAATTTTGTATTCCGGAGTTTTACAAGAATTTTAATTATTGTCTGAAGTTTGTTATATATATGGGCCTGATTTCGCCAGTCTCCTTTGTGTTGAACGTATGGTTTTGATTGTTTGTGTATGTAGGTATTTAATACAGAAAATGTGGATAGAGATTTTCCGTAGTATCTATTCAGAGGATACGGCAATGCTAGGCGCATTACATTTCTAATTACAGTCTACGCGCTTTACCCTAAAACCCCCCACTGCCCACAGTCACACAAACGGAAGGAAGTCAAATAATTTCCCGAAGGCGTTCGAGCTCCGGCGACAGATACAATTCAAAGTGGTCGAGGAAAGGAGCCGACTTTCATACGTGCACCACTTCAAGGAGGTGAAATCCTCGAAGTTAATCCCACAATTTTCTTTCATCGCATAAAGGGCAGAAATCGGGATCTCAATAATCTCCCCGTTCTTATATGATGATGCGATTACCCGAAGAATACTATCCTAGATTTAATAAAAAGAAACTTTTATGGGGCTTCCTCCCCCACGCCCCACACCGCAACATCGGTCGCATGGAGCGCTCTGCCAGCGGTATTGGCACCAGACTGAATTCATCTGGTGGATTCGTCGAGCTCAGCTGTCTCTCCTTTTAAGCGGTGTGGCAGTGTGGGGGCTTCGTCATTTCACATTTTCCCGATTTTGCTCTAATAAGAGGCCTCGGAGGAGCTTGGAGCTCCCCAGGCCACATTCCCGCCGATCCTTTATTCCTTTTCAAATAAACCGAAGAGGGTGACTTCTAGCGAAATAAAATCCCTGGCCTTATCATTATTATCATTTTTTGAAACGACTTTAATTAAACAAAAAGCCTGGCCGTATCTCTGGAGATTACTTGATTTTGACATCTGTTTGGTTGTAACGTCCTCCGCGGTCAACGCGTGTTGCCGACGATGATGTCAACCACGAGCAGATGTTCCTTGCGGGGCTCAGCGGCAGGCAGAAAATTTCTCCTTAAAAGTGAAATATCGCCTTAATTAAGCGCCAGGGTTAATTTAAAGATGCCCAGCCTTCGCAGCGCCGCCAAATGTGCTGTTTTCGGGACGCTTTGGAGGATGGTTCATATGCACGTAGTGATAATCTGGGTGCGCCAAAATCGCTCACTAACGTAATCCCGGCACGAACCTGGGCCGTGCACACAGCAGCATCCACCGCGTCGACACTCCTTCCCAATCTGGACCAGGAAGGCTGCCCTATTCCTGGACAGGTAGAGGCGGTCGAAGCTGCGATTAGGACAGCTTATATTCTGCGCCTAAAACGGTTTTCCCTGCCGATGCAGCCATACCGTCATCCGCGCTCCTGTCGACAGTGTGCTTCGCAGCTAGGGGCTTTACACTCGGAGCTTTTTACAGTTATCGTGCAACAAGACTATCGCCGGGATATCATGAACACTAATATATTTCCCAAGGGAGGACATTTCGGGCGGTAGCCTAGGCCGTGTTTGTTTCTCCTTTTATGGTGCGGCTGTAGCCGCTGCAGGGCTGCACACGTGGGGGTGCTCCGCTTGAAGGGAAGGCATGTGTGTTCGATAAATTGTCGCCTCAACTATTTGTTGGGATTAAAGTTGTGGAACAAGATTAAGAGGCACTTTACCCGGCATGCCGGCGACAGTGCCTGAAATGAGATTTTCACTCGGCCCATTGGGGTTCTCGCTGCTTTTCGGGGGTAGCATGGCGCCTAGTCGCGTAGAAGCTTGCAATGGGGCAGTTTTTTGCGTGCCTAACGGCGGCATGCTAATATTTTTAATTGTTGTTTGTGTGCATTTAGAAGAGATCAGTGAATAGGGGATTTCTGCAATTTGCATTTCGCGGGTTACTTCGGTAGATGCTGCCTGGAGATTATGGCTTGCATGACGATTGTGTTTTCGCATATATTTTAGTAGCAATGATAATTTTGCCGATGCCAGTTGGTAAATCTATCCAAGGTAAAAAATATCATTATTTGCTGTGCCGGTCCCGATAGCAAATATGTACATATAATTATAATCCGTGAAGTGGGGCTAAGCACGCAAACGACTATAGACCAAAGTGGTCTAATTTTCATGACGAAATTCATTCCTTATGGAACATCACGAAGAAACATTTTTTACCTACTTAATAAGCTTGTAAATTGCACTTCTCTTAAATAGTGGGGTGGTGCTTTTTAATATTTAGAATCAAAGTTGGTAATTGTTAAGAATAACTAACGTAAATTCTGATTTCGATAAAATTGGAACAAGCCATAAAGGAGGCCATTCTAAGATACTTTGCCTTTGGACATATGCAACGGAAACGTATAGGGAAAAAGCTACACGCAATTTTGTATAGGTCATATGTTTGTATGTGGCCGCTGAAATTTACTGGAAGATAAAATGTGGGCAAATAAGGAGTCATTTGTTTTATTCATAGCGCCATATCACACAATAATACACACTCCAAAACATATGCACATACACACACACACATATATAATGTTGTAAAATGAAAAATGTCTACTGACTGAAACTTACCTTTTACAAAATGTCAAAATTTACCTTTTGCAAAATGTCTACTGATTGAATTTTTGTTTTGGTGTAAATAGTTGATAAAAAATGTGAAATGCTTCCTTTTAAAAATAGTTGGCAAAAATAAAATTCCCTAATTAGTAAATATTTGTAAACATTTCACCTTTTTGCCAACTACTTACAGGAAAAAAAAAATTCAATCAGTAGGTATGTACATTTTCGTAATGATTGCTGATTTGATAATTTTCGTCATTTTTATTTTGCATTTCGATTCCAAATTCTCTGAACGCCTTTACAAAATTACTGCTATTCTCAGTAACAGTCCCTGCAATTTTCCACAAAGGTAAATTAAATTCATGATGCATTTGACTCAACAGATCTACGACACGATAAAAGGAATGAATTTCTAATGCAATTATACATAAATAATAATTTTTATTAATTTTTAAATATGTATGTAAATTTAAAACATGTGCCCAAAAAGCAATATATACCTGGAAATCTTTTAGAAGCAAATGCTGCTGATTCTGGTTCTAATGTGTGTTTCTTAATCCAGTGACACGTTACCCCAATTAAATGGTGATGCTCTGACGTCTGCTATTGTACAAACAAACTCGATGCTCTCCAAACGTTTTGTTGGTGTTCTAGAATCTAGATGCAGCTTTCCTTCAAGAAATTTGTTTTAGAGTAGGTATTTGCCTATTTGTTCAAATATGGCCAAAAATGTAGAATTTTTACAGTGGCGCAAATAATTTTGTTGAACCATTTTCGAAAGACTGAGTTTCTTATATTGTTACATTTGTGTTGTAGAGAAATAGCCTGCAATTAGTCTCCCTGTTTCGTTTAGCGTTTGGCGCGGGGGCGGCTTTAAATTTGTAAAAAATATACATACTATTCTATATACGTCACAGCTACTTTCTAAAATCTGCAAATAGATTTGCGAGCAGTATACTAATTAAAAAACTGTTTTACCATGGTTAGTCTTAAAAGTCTTGCAACCGGGCGCGTCAGCAGTGCGTTGAACTCGTAAAAAATCTATGCATCGTGAAATTACTTTCTAAAATATGAAATTAGGTGTACAAGTGGGGAATATTGTTATTATTATTCAAATTTGATCATCAGATCATTATTTGGTTGGGGATATTAGATCCAATTAGATTTGACAAACCTTAATTGGCTGGCTTTAAAAACGAAGCGTTAAATAAATTTGAAGCATTTTCTTGAGCCGTCAGTCAATAAGGACTTCAAAGCGACTTACATTTGCATCGTCGCCTTAACACCTAATTTATTTATGGCAATAATGTTTGCGCTCTCCCGGTTCGTAAGGGTGTGACATTATCCAACCCGGGAAATATTTGAGCATCATTGGGGACGAACCTCCGTCCCGTTCGTCGCCTGCCCCCGACAACGTGTGCACTTGTATGACATTTTTTGAAAGGGGATAAATCTTCGGGTGCGGATGTACCCTGTAACGTAATAATTTTCAATAGACCAGACGAAAGTGTTCTGTAAGCGCTGACAGAGTCACATAAGTGAAACCCCGGCATTAGTAAAAATTCACTCCCATTCATATTCATCCGCTGAAAGGAAAGAAGGTCTGGCTGACATGTCACATATTTTTCGCATTTTTAAAAGCGCCAGTGGAGAGGAGTAACCTTTTATTCGTCTCCATCTAGCAGTCATATCAGCATTTCAATCTATTCGGGAAGCAGTCCGAATCAAGCCCAGAGATTTTCTCGGCTGGGGAGCGTCATGGAGGTAATGAAATAAAAATTGCCATTTTCTTTTCAAATCTACATGAAGAGCACTTTCGCTTGAACCTTTGAAGCCTTCGCAGCTCCAAAATGACTTGTCCATTGTTGGAGAGGAAATTATTTTTTTTTTTTGCATTTTTCGGCAAAAAAGAAGTCCTTGCCAATTTTTGTAAGAGCTTATTCATACGGATTTTGGTAATGTATCTATCATGGATTTGGATTTAAGAGTTTTGTTCAACAAACCTCAAAATCCGGATTTCCACTCGGCAGTCCTTTTAGTTAATAAGATAGAAGTAAATCTGTTTTTTGTTATTATTGCACTTCCCTTCAAGTCAACTCATTCATTGCAAGTATACACCTGATAGATTACAGATCATAGTACATTCATGAAAAGCTAGCCCAAAGTTAATATGACCCGTGGCGAGTATGCGCAGCGAAGGCAAACTGCATTGTTATTATAAAGCCTTCAAGATTGGATAAAATAAATATTGTGAATCGTGACAGGTCGAATATATTTTACATTACATAAATCATTTTTTAAGGCATATTGGTTTAAACCCTAAACTATTAGACCTATCGTCCACTATAGTCAAGACTGTTGTTAGTTAGACTACCACTTCTGTGCGGGCTATAATAATATTTCCTCGTTTACCCGATCAAATTTTTGCCCGCTGGCGGCCAAGTATTAAGATACGGGTGATGCGAGATAAAGGGGGAAAACCTGTCCTTGATGAATTACTGCTGCTTACAATTAGTTAATTAGTTAATTAGTAAAAATTTGGTGGGCGAGACTTTAGCGCGTTCTGTCTGCTTATCACTCTTGTCTTGGCCCCCCCGACCGTAGGTAGTATAGTAGTAGCCAAGAAGACTTCAGACCAGGAGACTCAACTCCTCAACAACAGGCATAAGAAATAAAATAACGTATGAAAAGTCCATTTTATTTTTAACTGTTTTTCCGCCCAACGCAGCGGCATCAAGCTTTCGTCAAACAACTACCTACATACTCTCTCAATGTGGTTTCCAAAAATACTACCAATATTGATCCACCTCTACCGCTGCAGGTACAGTCATTTGCGAAAATAAATTTTATAATAGCTAAAATTGCCATAAAACCAATAATTTACGGGATATTTGAAAACTCCGATTTTCGCGACCTTTGACCCCGTTTGCGCACACGATTTCGCAATGGACTTTTCATACGTCATGATAAAGCCTAAATAAAGAAAATCCAGGTGAAAAAAATTCACTTGCATTTTTTTTTCGTGGAAAAATCTATTTTCCTGGGCCATGAAGACAATACGGATTTTTGTGTGGCCTGCTGTGTTTCGTGTTTTGTGTTTTGTTTGGATCAACCCGCAAAATGTCTTTTCGCGTAAACGTAAAAGTTTATATGACGGAGAGCACACTTGCGACAAGACGTCTTATAGACAAATCCGACTAGTGACCCTCTTAAGGGGTTACATATGTATGTTAGGTCTTGAAGGAGAGAAAAAACAACTTTTCAAAAAATTGTATTTTAAAAACCAAAACTCTATTTGATTTGAAATTTAGACATAGAAAAGTTTATAATCACGAAACAATGCTATAAAGAGAAACTGTGTAAATTTTCAGCAAAATCGGTCGATTCGTTCTCGAGAAATCTTGCCTACCGCAAAAAAAAAGGCTGGACGAGGAAAACTGCAGGAAAATCGACAATTTTCAATATTTTTAGCTGAAATTCTTTTTACAACTTCTTGAGCTTCTTCTAAGCTTTTCTATGTGTAAATTTCAAATAAAACAGAGTTTTAGTTTTTAAAATACAATTTTTTGAAAAAGTTGTTTTTTTTCCTTCAAGACTTATGTAACCCCTTAAGTCTATATCACGACTGTCGGTTGTCGGTGAAAATATATGTGAATGCGCAGAGATAAAACTGTCTAACGAAGCGCCCCATGTCTACCTGATAAAGGCCTAAATAAAGTTCATTCAGTTATTATGAAGATATGAAAAAAATCATAATGCCAGTAGTTAAACAAAATTTACTATAGAACTGTGAATACGACCCTATATTTTCCGACGAAACTGTACAATTATTTCGTTAAATTTTGGGTGCTGTAAATGCATAAATGGAGGTCGGTGTGCCACTTCTCCAATAAGTAAAAGATACTCGAATGTTAATTAAAACTTACTTTGTGAAACACTTCTGGTCGAGGGCGGAGGTGAAAAAGATAATCGGAAACAATTTTACATGAAAAAGAATTGCTGAGCACCTGGCGACAATCAAGAGCGAAATATTAAAAGAAATGCGTCCAAAGGAGCAAACTCTCAGAAATTAACTCTTCAGAGTTAGCAAGTTCGGAGAACTTTTTCTTTTAATTAGAATTTCTTGTAAGGTGCTGAGTCGTGCCAATGTTTCACCCTAGACGTAGAGCTCCCTCCGAAAAGTGCCAGCGCCTGGAAAACAGAACTTCTGAAAAACTCGGGTGTAATCGATTTGCCCGTGCCCGCCCTCAAACGAATCTATTCCTGGTGAGGGTGATGAAGTGGCTAGAAATCAAAGCCGCTTTAATATGGATTTTATTGCTTTAATCCGAAGCACACATGACTGCACACATCGCGCCCCGTGACGTATTTAGGCGTAATTAATTCCGATTTTAATATGGTAATTGACGCACGGTGCTGCCACTAATTGTTTCCCACCGTATGCAGGATGGCGAAAGTCGATCTCTTAATCTGATGGGAATATTTATTCAAATTTCGTTTAATTATCATTTTTACTAGCGATTTATCGGGCGAATAATCGACATTTTATGGCGGCTTATCCGCGGAATCTCTTTTTATCCGCCGCTAACACGGGTCCCAGTCGGAGCCGATGAAGGATTGGTACTCCGACGAACCACAGTCAATACCACGTGAGCGCCTCTTTACAGCATGTCGCCATCGAAGCCGAGAATAAATGTTTCGTTCTTCCCCATAAAATTCAAGGGTTGCTCCGACGCGGGTGGTGGGGCCAGGGTAAGTCGTGTTTTTGGGGTGGTGTACGCCAGGATACCTGACCGGGTTTTTGTTACCGGCCATCAGCGTGCTAACTTTCAGCGGAATTATTGTAAATTTAGTAAAGATACAGTACAAGGCATAGAAGTAACTCCGCCGACTCAGCTCGCGGCAGGTATATTAAAGGGAGAGGCAGGTGGTGTCGGTGGGTGCTTTATGTGGGAGGACGGTGTTAATTCGGTTAATTTATGGCATGTTTCCATCGGCTGAGGTACATTAAGTTACACTTTATAGCTGTCGGAGATGTCCCAGTTAAGTTTCGAGGTAAAGTCTTACGGGGGTTCGCATGAGCGGTTAATAACTGCTCCAGGGTACCATCGTGGACTATGCGACGTCTTGTTTACCAGTGGAATGTAAAGAATTTAAGTAGGGCACATGCTCTTAATTGCTCCACGGGATCCAGCGTCGAATAGTTTACGCTTCGGTTGATTGAGGAGCATTTTCCAGCCGTAAAACTGGATTTGGGGCGAGGGGATTTTTATGATTTAATACAACGAAGAAGACTCCTCTCCTTCTTGCTACTGAAATTGTGGCAAATGTTTTGGCTGTAAACTTTAATTTCCGACGATTATGCTAACTTGACGATCAGTGCTTGTTTTGTTTCAATCTCTAGTTCATTTATTAGATTCATTTCAAGGGTTTACGACACCTAACTTGAGAAAGTACCGTTATTTCCATTTTTCACATTTCGCAAGGGTTTAGAATTTGGGAGTCACAATGAGATCTGTGAAAGAGCCTTGATGGAGGTACGGATGTACGCTTTTCACAGTACGCAGATAATTTATGTATATTGGTGTTAGATTTTTCTAGTGCCATGAAACTGCACCGGCATCGTATTTGATGAGCCGGGCGGTCATTGTGCCTGGAAAGTCACCCCTGAGCGAAATTTGAGAATTAATATATTCCCTGATCGAAGAATAGCTCGATTGGGGAATCATTATTCAAAGAGAAGTTCAAAAACAAAGCTGATTGGTTTTCACCGATCATCCCGGCGTGGGATGTACACATACAAAAAAATCTCAACCCACACGGGTCTGCTTATATTTATAAGCTCAGATTTTATTCCAATATACAATTACATTTTTACTCTACAAACATACTATTTTTAATGCATCATGGGATTATATAATTTTATAATATAATATTTGAGGAAACTTAAAATTTCATAAAAAAGCCTAAATTTTTCTGTGTTCATATTTTTATTTGTTACGCTTTTCCACGTAGAGAATGCTACGATAACGGTACTGCGTTTATCCATAATACAAACTTCTTTCAGAACTCCTTACCTAACTTATTATCTGAGTCCATGAAGATGTAAGTTGAACATTTGGATTAGCTCCTCCCTGTCTTTTGAGCCATTAACTAACCCTTCAAGTGTTCTGTGAGTCGAGTGAAAAAAAAAATTTCTCTGGAGGAGGGAGCACGCACAAAAGCTTTGGCATAAGGCATTCACCGTCAAATTGAGCCGGTGGAAAAAGCGACTTCTGAATTGGGTTAAAAACTTTTCTTGTTTAAACTTTGTCACTTTCAAATTGGCTGGTAACACGTGCACATGTGGGCACGACTATCACTGGTAACGAGTCTTTTATCCTTTGGCAACCCTCGAAATACTTAAGCAGCCCCCACCAGGAGCAGGAGTGCCTCTCGTTCACGCAATTGACTTATGTATGCGGCCCAAGGAGGCAACGGGCAGAACGAAGCATAGCTCTTCCGGAAGCCGGTGGGGGAGGGAGTGTAAGCGATTCGAGGTACCCTTCGATTCCAACCGGAGCATGAATGAAGCGCTTCGACCGGGTGGGAATCTCCTCGGAGTTCTTCTTTCACGTACGGCTCATGAGGCTGCACAGGCTGCGGAGCCGACAGCACTCGGGCTTTCTACACCTCATGCATTATGATAGCGTTAAATATTTACTCTTGAGCTCCTCTAGCCTTGCCAACATGTTCGAGTCGAGTGCGCTTCAGCTCGAGAGATTTGCAGTTTACTCGAAGTTTATTACTCGACTCGAAATCCTCCTTGAGCCCCGTGGATAATTAGACACTAAGAAGTGTTAATTGGCACGAGCAGGAGGAAATTGCTGGGAATGTTTACATGTTTCCACTTAGCGGTGGAACACAGAAAGTTTTATGAAAATACGATTCCAGTCTGGGTTGCTGCTACTTGCCGAGTGGCTTTGCAGCTAATGCTAATAGCACCGAATAGCTAACTACTTTCCCTCCACAGATATCATCTCCACGAAACATTGAATTTTTGAGGAAGTGGGTACCTATCTGTTTTCAGCTTATATGTACATAATCTCCGAAGTTTAGTTTATTTACGAATATTTGCAAATGCTTACGTTGCAACGAAGATGAAGTAAAGTACTGAAGAACTTATAAAACAACTTCGAGTGATATAGTGTGGGGAACTGAACTCATTTATCTAATTTGGTTACACAGATCTATTTACGGTAAAACTCACGTTATAACAAACGAAGAAAGGGAATATAATCTTGGACGAATTACTATTATACATATACAGTCTGTTCAACAAAAAACGTTGTTTGATATTTCAAAAGCTACGCAAGATTTTATATTATTTTTTTGTACATTAAAATACAGTCAATGCTCTATGACGAATATAGATAGAAGCCATGCCTTCGACGAGTTTTTCGGCGTATTCCAAGTATTTTTCGGTTGAGTTGCTTCAAAGTGCATACGCGTCTTCCTAAAAGCTTCCTCTTCATTAAGCTAGCTTCAGACATTTTCAATCGGATTTGCATCGGGCGATTATGAGGGCCGGTCAATCCAATGTCGTTACCCAATTTTCGAGTTTCTATGAGGTGCAGAGGCGACTTCGATGTTTGGGGTCGTTGTCTTTTTGTGATTGATATTCAGTTGACGTTTCCCACCCCCAACATTTTCTGGGCAGACTTTAATAGACAGCTTTTATAAATTATGACCATCTGTGGAGCATCCAAGTTTTGGGTGAAGAGTGCCAAACATCCAAACTCGCGCTCTGAGAAGCAATCAGAAACACGGGCCTCTACTGGGTGCTTAACAGTCTGTTGGACCAATCTCTCACCAGCAGTCCACCAGGCACATTTTATGGGAACTCATGTGCAGAACGACGCTTCGTCAGAAAAAATTACATTTGACCAGGCACGCTCAATTTTTTCGGTTGCCCACGCTTCGCGTTTCACTACGTGCGTCTCCGAAAGCAGGGGATTTTTCCTAGGCTATGGTACTGTAGCTTTTCCGCTTTCAACTGCGCTCTAATTGTAACTATTAAAACAATACCTGGTCGTGTGATCATACAGATACTAAGCAATGTACCACTGTGTTGGCCGTCACCGTGTAAAAACCGTGCGTTCAGTGGATGTGCACGGCTGTCGTACGATAACGGTGCCGTTGCCGTTGCCGTGCTGTGTGAAAGCGCCCTTATCAGCTTGTTCGGATGGGCCAGTTGGGATTGTCCATGAAGCTATCACCCAATCCGAGACGTAAGATAAACAACCGTAAAACGATTACAATTATTATTTATTACAAGAACTGCACATGTCGTACAAGAGAAAACGCGGCCGGAGCTGTGGCGGTTAGTTAAGTGTAGCTGTACTGTCTGTACTTCCCGACGTGGCCGCTTGGAGAGTTGCTTGACGAGAGTTGGTTCACATTGAACACTTCGCGCGGCACAAGATGTTGCTTGCGTCTATGATGCTGCTGCGCCGAGGATGTAGGCCCGGCTTCGTGCTGACATGTAGGCAGGGGTGCCACAAGCTCATACACCATTACTTTTCATACCACAATCGTCTGTGTATGAAAAGGGCATAAAGGAGCTTAAAATCTTGCAGCCATCGAACAAACAATTTTTAAGTCTCTTCTGAATTCTAATTTAGAACTTAACGATTGCCCCACGCAGTTGCTAATTATACAGATTTTTGACACGCACCCTAAGCGACAATACAAAAAAACGCCATCCCAAGAATTCACCCGAAAAGCTAATTTGGAGAAGCCGAGGTACCTCCATAATTCACTTAACTGCCCTGATATGGGGCTCAAACGTAAAAATTGCAAATTAGGCTCCGCTTCTAATCCGAAGCACTGCTGAAGTAACAATTCCGCCTGTCACAGATACACACTACACATAAATCAAGCGATTTTAAGTACTCCTCGCGGCCCACCTCCAACCTCACCACAGCTCGCGCGGACCAGGAACTCCACCGCTGAAAATAGGACTTGGAGCGAAAACAAACCCAATTCCTTTACCTAGCAGAATCCTATTAAAACTCAATTAACTCACCCACCTTTAAAGACAGCTCGGGCCGTGGGTGTGGGCATTAAGTGGCGGAGCTCACCGCGTCCGAGATTCCGCCCCACGTCGCCTCCAAACCGAAAAGGATACGGCGGGCGCGGAGCCTTCGGTTTTGTCGTTTAATTCAGTTTCAGTAACAAGAAAATTTGTTTCCTTTTTGCATTTCGCATCAGATATTCCACTGTTTTTTGTGGCCGTGCAGCCCTGCCGCCCAGGATGCTCTTTCATTTTCCTCATTTTAACAACTGCCGCCCGATTGTGCGACGGGACGGGGACATGCGCCCGCGCGCCTTTTTTCCCCGAACTGCACTAGAGGTGAGCTGAAACTAATTAAAAGTTCTGAGACAAAATTTTATTCCTTCTATTCTTCCGCCGCAAATCCTCTGGCAACTTGTTTAACTGATAAGGCGCGGCAGCGTAGCCAGAGTTGTTTACCGCTCCGGGGGCGCACTGCTGCCACTTCGCATTTATCATGGGCCCCAAGTTCTGGCTCTGATTAAAGAGAGGCTTTTCGGTTATGTGATTATCTCGGGCACAGGTGTAAATCAGGCGCGGATGGCTGGGATGTCTTCGGTTGCGGAAAGTGAAAAATAAATTTCTAACTTCAAGTCGGTATGCTTTTCTTGTTTCAGGGTAATATGTACACGGCGGATTACAGGTTTAAGGCTGCGGAAAATATAATGGAAGTATGATACAAATCACTCCATAAATCGGTAGAGAGACCAATCGTTCTGTCGCTTGCATTGAGGTAACATTCTTTTTGCAAAATGTATTTCTCAGATTTTTTAATAATAAAAAAAAGGGAATGACCGAAAACACTGGTTTTAATTTAAATGGAAGCTGAGCACCCTAAGCTTCGAAGTCATTTTCACTTTGAACTCCTTAAAAATTGCACAGTGAATTCAGGAAAAATTATGCATTGGCTCTAAGGCCGCTTTCGAATTCAACCGCAGTAGCACTAAAATCTTATTTTTTGTATTAAAATCTTTCCGAAACAGTCCGAATAGTGAGTAGAGCGGTCGAATTCAAACGTATGAGCTTGGGACAAAACAGTTATTTTTAACTCACAGACCCTAAGAACCAAATTTCATAAAAACTCATTTACATTGGTAACTTTTGGCCGCCATATTGAAGATCCAAATTTCGCTAGCAGATTTAAAATCCTATCTATATAATCCCGGAAAATATAATAGGACCCGTTATCATTACAGTCGAATTGATTCAATTCAATTGATATTGAGATGTTTTGGTCTAGATTCCTGGTGTCATGAATTTCCATTTCGACAGAAGATTCGAGAACAGCGACGCCGAAAACATAAATGGAGCAGTTTTCATAGCAATCTTTTGAAGTTAAAAATTTTCGCTCGCCATATTGGATACGCCATTTTGAAACCCTACACTTATAGCCTAAAACCAAAGAACATATAATTAGTAAAAATTCATGTAAATCAGATCATTGGTTTTCAAGTTATGAGGCCATTATCGAACGGAACAACTTTCATCCCCTAATTCACACCCTTCGAGGCTGCATTTGCAAAAATCCTCTCTTATATCATACCTTAACCATGGAAGGAACTTACTGTCCAAATTATTTCGTGTTTCTGACTTGAGTCGTTACGGTTTTGCGTTTATGAGCCAGTTAAGTCAAAGAGGACTTCTCTCTTTATTATATTACGTAGTACCTACATATTGGTACATATTACATACAGACAAAGAATTTGACAAATACGTCAGGATCGTCCGAATTGGCTGAATTTTAAATTGGGATCATTTTTCGATCGTTCAAAGGCTGTGTTACAATATCAGACAATTACGTAGCTGGTTTTGTACTTTTATAACCCTACAATTCAAACGTGCTGACCTGGGCGCCGTTCGCCAGGATTGATATTGAGCCAGCATTTATAAGGATTATTTGTAGAGGGAGCATGATCCACACAAAAAATAATATTTCGTCGATGGGCAACCCTTGACCCATTATTGCACTCATCTCTCCAACTATTGCATAAATTTCACAGCTCTAAATCGACACAAAATACTTTATAATAAAACAGCGCACTCCCGTTGGGATTTAATTGAAAAATTGTCTGGGGTGTGGGAAAACAAAAATGGAAGAGGATATTTCGCAGCTATTTTCGAGTGTGACGAAAAATGCAGTCATCAACATCTCCTTAAAAAGTTACGGTCTTCCAAACAGTGACTTCGTACGTGCGTTCAATTTTTATTAAAACAGAAGAAACATTGCCGGTCTAGGGAGGGAGCCTTTTGATAAATCACTTGGAGTACCGGATCCTTCATAACATTTGCTCCCCATCAACGCCTCCCGCCACAATCCTAAACTGTTGCCTTGCCATTGGCTCATTTCCCCCGCACCTGCCAGTCCTTTAGAGTAATCGTAAAATTGATTAATCATAAATAAAGTGGGACTCACTTTAGGAGAAGTATCACATTTCCCCATGAATCTCCGTAGTAATCGTGACGGCTCGGGGCTAGTCACACGTACCAAGCCCAAGATAAGACGGCAAACGACGAGATTGATTTCCAGTCGTCGTCAGCCAGGTGAGGCGATGCCGACGAGGACGCCTACGATGGCAGCCCAAGAATCCTTACCTATCGCCCGTCTGCCTCCCACATCAAAAGCTGATTTTCATAAAGAGCTTACGCAATGTTTTTACGACTTAATAATATTGACACAGATCCTTTTCCCTGCCCCGCCCTGTGAACAGAGACATTAAAAACGAACGTTTCGTCTCGGAGGGCATGGGCTAGGGTGGGTGCCCTTGCCGTCGTGGACCTCCCGCACTTTGGAGACGAGTTGTAATAAAATCATGAGGAGCAGATTTTGGCAGTGTTTACACGCTTTTTGACAGGCTTTAACGCTGATACTCAATGGGATGTAAACACGTTTTCGCGGGTATCGGCCCTGATCTCCAGGGGTGTATTGGGAACAACTGAAGCGGCGCGGTTCTAGTCGTTTACTCTATTGATTTATTTGTTCCACGCAACTTTCGAATAGCTTCTGAGTGGAGACGGAACTCACTCACAGACATTTGAAAGATAAATAAAAAAAAATTCCAGAGCTCTATGCTCTATGGCACGCATCCTTATGAAGTGGCAACGAGGCACTCCCAAAGGATTACAACATTCAAGACTATATGCTTTCCCTTTTGGGACCCCACACCAATTTCACGAAAAGAAATCGTTTTCATTGTCGCATTTTTCTGGCTATTTATTTTTGTTTATAAGTTTGT
This sequence comes from Neoitamus cyanurus, assembly GCA_947538895.1. NCBI lineage: Eukaryota > Metazoa > Arthropoda > Insecta > Diptera > Asilidae > Neoitamus > Neoitamus cyanurus. The sequence goes on from OX384543.1 coordinate 39,786,752, forward strand.
CATTTTATAGGATTTATGGGATGAATTTAAAAATTCAGACAATACGGGGATTTTGGCAGATTTCACATTAATGTAATTTCGGAGACCAACTAAGAGAATTAGAAAAAAAGCAAACACACTTATAGGACATCCACTCAGGACTTGACTAAATTGTTCACGGCAAGAAGTAAACCAGACATTTTTGAAAAAAGCGATTAAAGAGGGTGTTTAACTTGGACACTAGATTGTTTCGGTAGAAGATCAAGGAGACAGAGGATCTCTTCAATACAAATCGGATTAGGAGTCATTTAGTTTTGTTTTATTAAATTTACAAATTTCTCACCAATTTTTTATTATTTTGGCGTACCTGACCGATAGTTTTGTTCATCAATATAACATTTACGATTTATTTTTACTTATTTTGTCGCAAAATTAAAAAAAGAAAAGCAATCAAATTTTCCCTAAGCCCATAGTTAAAAGAAAAGAAAAAAACATATGAATGCATTAGTTTCTACCTTAGAACCATCCTAATTTTGTCAGCCACAGTTTAAGTTTATTGGGCCGTCCCCATGTCAAATGTATCAATGGCTCTCAACCTGTGACTGGAGTAGCGTTCTAAGAGATCAACTTATTACCACTGTCAATTCGTTTCTTTCTTGACGGCTCAACTATTTACAGACACATCTCTGAATTCGGTGATAATTTGTCGTGTGAACCTGACGGCCTACCTTCGTGCTTTCTGAAGAGATATAACTCCGTAATTGTTCCTGTCTTCCTCATATTTGACTGGAGGTACTCAACGAGTCCGTTTTCGTGGCGTTATTTCGGAGTATATTAAAAATACTTTGGGCGTACCACAGGGCAGTCACCTTGAACCACTACTGTTCATTATTTACATCAAGGATGTATCACTGTATCCTTCTCGCTCAAAAATTCTTTATTATGCTGACGATGCGAAAGTTTTTCGCATAATGTCGCATAAATACTGACTCGGATGCTTTCCAGAAATGGTTCTCCACCAACTTTCTTGCAATAAATGTGAATAAGTGCACCTTCATGTCTTTTTCGCGCAAGAAGAACCCAGTGGACTTTTGAAGACCACATTGATTCCATTGTCAACAAACAAACAATTATACAAAATGCGATGAGGAATTATAGATTTTTGCAATAATTTGAAACTTTGCTTGTTTTTCAATGCGAGTGAAGATACTCGAATAATTCCAATTACGTGTATTAACTCTTCGGACCAAATAATGTTGTTTCCAAACGATCTACTCGTCCATTTACATTAGAGACGCAACACTACACATAATACATAAAATATGTCTTACATGTTAACTTTCTGAACAACATCTACATTTTCTACCAAAGCACTCGTAATGTCGTGTCAGCTTCATACTTTTAACGCACGTTTTAGCTAAACTAATAAAGTTCAATGAAAATGCGCCCGACATCCCGGAATTCCGCCATATCGATTCAAATTTTAATTGGCTTCTTACTTAAATCCTACCCAGCATCGTGAGGCGAATCAATTTCTGAAGTTGACAAGCTTTTATTTCCAAACTTAAAAAATATATATTCATGAGAGGGTCGTGAACATCATTTCTTTGCGGCCGGGATGGCGGGCGAGGAGGAGAATCAATAAAAATTGCGTTTGCAAACTTTACATGTGACGGCGATGACATGTCAATACAGTTCCAAAATGATTTATCGAGAGTGTGTTCCCGCAAAATGATATTGTGAAATGTTTCATGGTTTATGGAAAATAATAAAGGACTGAGGAGGGGAGTGCCTTAAAGGTGACATGTTTCTAAAAGCTAAAAGTATAAAACAAAGAGCAAATAGCACAGGTACATACTACGCCTGTTGCGGTGGGACCTGCACCCCTATGTGCTGCTCATGTGTGGAACATCTGCTGTTCACCACCCGGCAATTACGGGAGACACCCGTGCGCCTGTCGAAAACTTGGTGAGGTGCTAAAAACCATTTAAACCACTTAAATTGAAATTGAAAGAAATAAAGCGGAGGCACCCTCGCAAAATGTTTCATCACGGCCCAGAAATTACTATCTCACAGGTAATAACTTTATTCCGGCAATTCAAAAGTCAGCCGGGGTCCTGGCCCGGGGGCGTTGAAGTTATCAAACATGAAATCACATCATCTCTTTATCCACAGTTTAGATGCGGGGGAAAATCCTCGAAAAATCCACTGTCAACCTGAACCCGGCGGGTACCCAAATATCCATCACCGGCAAGTAATAAGGCAGCAGCCGCAGGTCGACTCGGTGTCTGGATGTCGCTTATACGTGTTCGTCGGGTTCGTTGGATGGTTCGGGGGACTCGGGGAGACCAGGAGTGCTTGGTGAGTTTCCTTCTTCAGCCCGTATGGGTGGGTGCCTTCTGGATGACTTCCATTTTCATATATTCATATCGGAGGACTTTTCTTTTAAGAATTTTTCGAGGGTGTCGGAGCACACAAAACGTGTTCCACACATAGTTGTCACCTCGGATTGTCTGAAGGATAAATGATTGCAGGTGGGGATCACACCGGATTGGAGGGAAAATTTGGATAGAACGGGGCTCCGGGCTATTCAGACTTGCCGTTATTGCCGGTAGCGCCCGGTTTATGGCGCTTAAAGACTCCGTGTGTGCGTGCAGACGGCTTTATGTTCATTTAAATAAGTGTTAGTAGGCCATGAATGTAAAAAGTTGGCAAAACATTTTTCAGCCCGTTCAGCATCCACTCCGGTAGTTTCGGCGCTTTTATGGGTCTCCCAGTTTTATAGGTAAGATGACTTGATCCCTCGGGCAGAGCGTGAGGGCTGTTCAAAGGATGCGTCGGATCCTGCCCGTCCAGGCGAAATCATAAATTCGACATTGTAAAAATCACAATTTCCTTCGATTTATTTATGACTTATTTCCGGCCTCATTCACTTTTATTCGAGAATCTGGCAGCGCCAGTATATTCCTTGAGTGTCTTTGGAGTTGTGCCACTTTTGGGGCTCTGCCACATATGCCGCTGTGGGACTATAAAAAAATGTAACCGAGTACGCGTCCTCGCATCGGTATGGGAAAATTGACGGAAGTTGAGGTGAGTGAGTCTCGGAAACAATTTAAGGGGCCGCCGATTTTGGTAATAAGGAAACTCGCAAAGGGCTGGAATAATCGGGACTTTTCAAATTGGAGGAACAGCGGGCGTAGGGTAGCACCGCTGCAGGAAATTTAGGGAAATCGTCTTTTAAGTATGCAATAAATTTATACCACTTCTTAAATCAGTCTTCAGAATTTAGACGAGCAGGATGAAGGGCCCGAGTGTAAAACCATCAGCGGCAGATGTATTCAAAATAGCCACATTATTCCATTTTCTTTTGGTGACTTATGTCAACACTGCACGGAATTTGTAAACAAAATTAAGGAAAGGTCGGGCTAAAGGGGCTGGCTGGGGCGGTCACTAATCGAAAGGGATTTGACCAAATTGATTGAGAGCAAGCAAGGGTTTTTTATTTGGATAGGACCGAAATTGGGCCAAATACCAAACAGCCTTTTGGCGCTACAGGCAATCGGATGGCCCCGAAAATCCTTCTTCCCCGAATGGCGTGCGTATGTGGGATTTGCACAATATAGAGAAGGATTTCTCGACTTAGGTAAATGTTCTGCATTCTTTTGTGTACATTTTATTATACGAATCCCCTTTCGGCGTTGGCATCTTTAAATATTTTTACGGCGATTAATTTATTAATATCTTACCGAATTAGCTCCTGCTCTCAAAGAAATATTCCAGGTTTAATCAAACTGTACTTCAACGTTTGGTAAAAGCCACAGTACGAACAATCTATTTGGGAGATATGTTTCACTTACGAAAATTAAGAGGCACGTAGTTTAAAAACGGCTTAAATGAGTTTGAACTGACTTCACCTTTGAGAAGTATGTTATATAGCAAAATCGTGCCATAAACATCACATTTCAATTTAGCAATTCTTCTTATGTTTGAATTTATGTGATTGGTTTATTTTTTGACTAAACACGAATCTTTTGATTAAACTTCATTTTGACTAGACGTTATTTTATTTCACGTAGTAGGGTAGGGCGGGGTTAGTTGAGAAAATTTTCGCTTAATCTATCATAACTCTTATATGTACTTAAAACGTGCATCAGATTTAGTTGATACCCACACTGAGTTGCTCAACCTTCCCCATGGGTGTTTTGGTAAATGCTTGGTGTGTTATCTGCGAGAAACTTTACTAATTTATCCATCGCTGCGTGTTTTTGCTATAATGAGCAAATGATATGTAATAATCAAGCGGTTAAGTTATTTATATTAAATTACTAAATTTATCATCCCATACGATGTGCAATGGCGATTATATAAATAGACCAGAAACACATAAAATGAAGTCACATCTTCACAACATTCCTTTACCCTCGTAAGCACCTATTCTGTAAAAATAACAAAAATTTATGCAAGACAGAAAAAACTCCTACTTCTAATTATAGATAGCAGATCAGAGACCCCTAAAACCCCTATTTATATATCTACACGAAAATCCGTCCAATTTCCGCTGTCAAAAATATCTTTTAATGCTTTGTGTTTCGGTACTCAGAGCCACCTGGTGATCATATCTACTATCAAAATTTTCAACTTCACGGTGACGACGAAAAGTTACCAACGTAAATAAATTTTCATGACATATTGTAGGGTCTGCGACTTTTAATAACTTTCTTATTAAATGTTTTTTACACGATTCCCAGACCCACACAAAGTAATTTAAAATTGTTGTCTGTCTGTTTGATTGGACTAATCGCGGGAACCACTAAATCGATTTCGTAGGGATTTTGACTAGAAGATAGTGTATTATGTCGGGCACGATTTAGCCCACTTTTTTTTACCCCGGAAATGGTTTAAGTTCCCGTGAAAGAAATGAAAAAAATCGCCTATGGTCATTAAATAGATTCATTCATTATACAACAGTTTTAATTTAAAAGTACGTACGGAAAACCACAGGTAAGGCCAGGTAACTCTACTAATATACAATATCTCTTTCAATACCCGTATTTAAAAAAAAATTCGAAATCTTCTCCTAATGGCACTTTGAAACAATAATGTCGGAGATCTGCTATTTTTGGTACCAATTCGCTGAATTTTTATTAAAAAAAATATTGCTGTGTGAATCTTTTAAAATATGAAGAATTCTCTCTTTTTACACAAAATAAAATATTAACCCTCTCAGAAATGCTTTGATGATAAGCCTATTGTCCAAAGCTGGCACGTGTTTACTGTTCACCTCCTCTCCGCATTAATTGGACAGATTCATTAACTGAGACGGATCATCCGCCACTGACATTTACTCATGTAATTTCAATTAAGTGGATTAAGCCAAGAGTTACTGCATAGTCACGGCTTCATTTAATTGCTTCACCTGCTTTCAATAGCCATAATGGTTTAATGGAGTACCTATGTTATGCACCTAGCTACGCAGTTAATGAAAATATGTGAAATATTTCATTGCAAAACATCTACTGGGTGCTTTTCCTTTGTGATTCTGGAGAAATGAAAACAGTTTAGAAAACGATTTTCACTTCTGCTTGAAAATCATTAAAGACCCCTTTGTCACTGAAAGCACACTCGAAAACTGCTGTCATCTGCGTCCTAATTAATTCACTCAGTCGCGACACCTCACATAACTCATAATGTGCCACAAGAAGCAGCTTAGACAGGATTTATTCCTGCGGGAGCATCACTTTCTAATATCTGAATGAATTCGTCCGCAAAATAAATGCCACTCCTCCGCTTCGAGAGGACGTTCGAAGAATACTCTTAAGAGGTGTAGCAGCCGGAAGAGAGTTTGTTACCAGGAGCCGATAAATCAATGGGATTTGCATCGCCTTTGCTATTCTCCGAGTGGCTTCAGGAAGATACTCCTTCGAGGGCGGACGGGCTTCAGCTGACGGCTAATTCACATTCCTGCGAAGTCCCTAGGAATACTAATTGCAAAACCCATTCATTAGCGCTAATTGTACTACATTAGGTCAACTACCTGCACAGGCTCGTCTTGCTGTAACCCGAAAGGGTAACGGGAATAGGCAGCCTTTTTCGTGTTACTCTCAATTCTGATCCACCAACTTTTCTAACTTTTGCTCTACTCGAAATGGGTTTCCAGTCAGGTCTTACGCCGCTGCCGAAGGGCAAATGTTGGGTAATGAGGAAGAAGAAGTGGCAACCAGCCTAATGGATGAATTTTTAATGGTTTCATGAGGCGAAAAACTCCTTCGCTAAAATCCCAAGAAATTCTTCCCGGTGTTATTTTCGGTAGAATTGCTTGCCTGCAAATTTAACGAACGTACCTGCAGTATGTCTTACTTCTCGAGCCCCCTTAAACGGTTGCGTGGGATACGGGAGCGGACATCTTTGCACACGAAGCATTTTCCTGTAATTGATTTATACAAAACAAATTTTGTTAGAAATGGCTTTTGATCGGGCAACTGAAAGGCTTGAACTTGTCGCACAGAACGAGGAAATCAAACCCGAATCTATGTTTGTTGCAGAACGGGGAGACGTTCTAGACCTAGCTCCTTCTAACTAACCTGAATAAACCTTTCTATTGAGGTAAACAAATTCTGGTTTGGCACGGAATACATCTTTAAGGTTCCCCATCACCTTCAAGTTAAAGCCATTTAGGCAACCAAAAGGTTGGGCATGTTTGCGGACACAGGCCCCTTTGAAGTCTGTGCAACACATCAACAGCTTCTCTGAAGGAGTTTCCTTATTTGATCAATTGACTTTGATCCACCGAAAGGCCTAGATAAAACAATTACCCGGGCGGGCGGCAGGCTGAAGGATGTGATAGAGTTGTCATCATTAGCTCTAGGCATTTGCTTCTTGAACTCCCTTTGCGTACATCCGAAAATAAATAGCCTCATTGCTCTGGGGCGACTTCAATATTATTGGATCAACAATTGATTCAAATCACAATTGCAGCTGAACTGTTTCAATTATTGGGAAATTGTTAGTGATGAAAACGCAAAAGTGCTTGGTAATTAGAGTGATACATATGTGTATTTTGTTGGATCCCCCTGATTAGCAACAGTTCAAACTTAAAGCTAAAGGGTTTCCGAAACATGTTGTGGTTACCCCAAAACTCTAATATAATTTTGTTTTGTGCTGTATAATATTATATGTTAAGTAGCAGTTAGGTTAGGAGAGGGGTGAACATGCGATTAATTATTTATCACTAAATTTTCCAATGTCCTATATCCCGATTTAAAGAAGAAGAAAAAAATAAAGAACCTTTTTTCCAACCGTTGCTAGGTTTTTCCGAACTGCAAGGATTAAAGATCTTTCCCTTGTCTTGCAATCTTTTTCTGCTATTAATATCCCAATTAAATTCCCAATCATTCCCTCCAAACACGCATGAAAAAATGGTTTTTTTTAGATTCCTTGGGGGTTGCAGGGGGTGAACAGACTTTTCACTACTTTTATCATATTCTTCACACTCGACCCATACTCAGCGTTGCCCGGGCATTTTCTCCATTTTCTTTAAAAGTAAACACGACCACCCACTCAAATTAGATATAATTAATTTGTTCCACCTTCAGTAAGTAGGTATTTTCGGAAGAAAATCATTGGCGAAGGTGACCCTATATTTCTTTATCGGGAAATAAGACACGCAATATTAATTTGGAAAATTAACTAGAAAAGCATTGAAAACAATGAAACTTCAAAATGTTAGTTACAGATTCCAAAAGGCACTTTCCTTACCCAGCAACAACTAAATTGTCATTTAATTTGGATCTTCATGGTCCATCACCTTGAATAGCTTTAAAATCAGAGACCCCAAAAGATCTCATGCACCAATTTTTGTAGACCTTTTGCAGGGACCCTAATTCGCTGAACAAATTGAAGCATTCGTATAATACAGTAATTGTCTTAGATTTGAAATTTTAATTATTTTGATAATTTATTATTTAAATATTTACTATTTTGACAATTTCATTATTCTGTTTTGTGGTTCGGTCCTAATTTAATAATTTTAATAATAATCAATATTTCTTCATTAACAATAAATTATGGGACGCGAGTAGTCCAGTGCTAAACTGTCGATTTAAAGTCCCAGGTTCGAATCTCACTCGGATCCCACACTTTCACTCCCAGAGTGCGTTTTTTCTAATAAGCGACAGATGAGAGCCCCATCAATTAAGATGGCTCTGCGCGCTAATCACTCCGCATAACGAACAGAAACGTTTCAAGAAACAAAGTACAAAAAAATGTCGGCAGATCAAGGTAAAACCTTACCTTAGAGGTGACGAAAGTAATCTCATACTCCAAAAGTAGTTGGAACACCTTACAGCTCTGAATCTTCTTCTTGCTAGTCGACAGAGCCAACATCTCATTTTCGTTGCAAAGATGGCAAAACTTGCACGGTCAGATTGCAATTGTGAACAAACGACAAATTGCTGGTTGCGTTTTATGCAACTATGCATTTCTGAAAACACCCAGACTAATTTCAAGTTTATTATCTCAAGTTCAGAAAAATGATTGAAGCGAAAGAAGTACGGCGTCTCCAGACAACTTGACAATTTTGAAGTAGATACTCTACATTAGCGCATATCACAAGACTTACAAAATGGTAAAGGAATACCCTGCTGAAGTTTTCATACTAAATTTCTGAACAAAAAAAAGCTTGTCTCAAATTCAGTTAAGAAGTATTCGGAAATTTTGCACTTCTAGAACACAGCTTTCGGATTTTTAAATTTTTAGTTAATGTGGGATAACTTCGGGCAATTATTTAAGCCTTCCTAACTTAGACCTACACAAAAACTGGATACATCAAGATAAACGAGCACAATAAAAAAAGTTTTCTTGCCAAAAATCGCTTAATTTAGTGACTCCCACCAAGGCATGGGCAAAAAGTGGTCGAGCGAAGAAAATCAAAGTTTTGGGGAGAAAACGTTATAATCCCCTTTCATTAGAAAAGAAAATTTCACGTCAGGTGAAATGCACAAAAAAAGAAGAGTGCGCGCGAGGAGGGCGAAATAAAAAGCTGATTAAACAGGCAACTTCATCTCGGGCTCTTAGAGGAGCCGCCCTGGTGAGCAATAGAAGCCGTCCGTTCCGAAGTTAAGGGGCAATCTTTTTCCACGTTGAGTTGGGCTAAAAGTCATTACCCAGGGAAAGGCGAATTGGAATGCGCGGGCGGGCGCGACCGACGGGAGAACTTTCATAAATTGCATAAACATCTTTACAACTCAATTTAATATCAGGCGACCCAATTTTTCTCATATAAATTACATTAACGACACTCCTGCGTAGACCAGTCGGAGCAAAAGGTATGTGGCGGTATGGGGCAGTATAGGGCGCCCCAAGCATTCACTTCATCTTCTCCGGTTGGATTTTTATGGCAGAAATTCCTCAACTGGCAGCCGGCTCCCCACTTGGCATCTGCAGTGCTACAAAAACTGACTTCTTCGACAGTTCGGGGCGCAAGGATCCGACAGCCAGGTGGCTTGTGGGAGGAGTGTACCGAGGGTTGTCCGCACAGACAGGCCCGGTCGAATGGAGCGCCTAGTGAGGCACATTTTCACGTCTCAATCCTCCCCGAAAATCAAAATCCACCCTTAAAGTATCAGATGAACGGTCTGATTTTTTTATTACATGACAATTGATCAGAATCGAAATATTTCGTCTCAATTGAAACTGAAAGCTCTAGACCAGGATGGATCGCGGGGAGCGAGACAGGGGTAGGGGCGCGGAGTGGTTTGCTTGTGAATGGGCGCGCGGTTAAAGGGGCGCTATCGGATAACCAATTTTACATCAGCAGGGGGAGGACTTGTCATCCGGCAGCATTGATTTCGTTATTTTCGGGCGATGTACACCTTCTGACAGCTCATGACTGCCCAATTGGGTAGAATTATGTAAGGCGATCTCTATTTATGAAGACGATAAAGTGAATTTATTCTGCGAGTTCAGGACGCCATCAGGTAATTACCTTGAAGAATTTATGACCTTCTCTGGGCTGTGGTTTTGAGTGAAAAATACTTTTTTGCATTTGTTGTAAGCGGCTGAAGTTTTGAATAAAAGTAAGTTTTATGATTGCGAACATATCATGGGAAAAAATTACTTAATAAAGACATAAATTTTCTGAGACAATTATTTATTAAGTAGGCTTGACTTTTTGTATTTCGTTTTATACTTTTAGATTTTTTTATCATCGCAAGATCATTTTCGAAAATCTCAAATAGATTAGATTAAAATGGCGTTTTCGAGTTAGCCCTGAAATTGAACTTTGCACTTTAAATGCTTTTTCTCTGAGGCACACTTTCCCTACATCGATTAAAGTTAACGGAATACTGAGTTTTCAAACTGCATATAAAATTATTCAGAAATTACATAGTTATGGCCGAAAGTTGGCAGGCTTGGGCTCGTCCAACTCTAACTTCATAGTCTTAAAAACTTGAAGTGAGTTTTTCTCAAAACAGTGTTTTCAAAATCTTACTTCTTTTTGGAAGATGTATATATGTGAGCTCTCAATCGATGTTCATAATTGATATTTGTTACGATTAGAACACAAAAAAGACAAGAAGGGATTTCTAAAGTCGATCATTCTAAAACCATAGTTTTGAATTTTGAAAATTCGAAATATCAGACCCAAAATTAGAGACTTTGAATTTATTACATTTTGTATGTTTTCATAAAAGTTGGCACATGGGAGTTTTTGGGGTTTTTATTTTCAAACATGGTGTCCAAATTTGAAAATAAAGTAGGTATGACGTCTCTAATAGGTTGGACTTTGGCCTAATGCTGCAACCAGGGCAGCCTACACACTAACCAATAGTTCAATACCTTATAGCAGATAAAGACTAAACATGCGAGCGTGTGTTGCTAATAATATGCGTGCTGTGTACGAGTAAAATGTATAGATAGATCACGTGATGTTGCCGCGTATTAGAATAATTTTACAGCTACTCAATAATAGATGTAGGGGAGATAATATACGAGTAGCTGGATTCCTATTTTAAGTGAGGTTGTGTTACTGTCAAAGAAATCTTCCCTAGCTGCCATCTTAGGTACTGGAAAACATTTGCCAGTTATAGATGGTACTTCCGTCTGAATGAGATGTTATGAGTAGACAAATGATTGCATATTAACGGTTCTAGAAATTTTGACGAAATTTACAGACTATGGGTGTTTAGAGGCGATAAATCGATCTAGTTAGGTTTCATCTCTGTGCATATTTAGGAACCATGGTGGAATCAAAAACATTTTACATTGGAGCATGGAGATTTTGAAGGTCGCTGATTTTAAATATGGTGTCCGAACCAATATGGAGCAAAATATAAGGAGAAGCACGAGACGCTCTCTGGTGGTCTCGACTGAGGCAAGCTTGATCCTCAAGGTATTATTATTTTGAGTTACTTCAATATTATATTTTTGCAACTACAATTACTTTACCCAGCAACATATCCGTTGTGTTTTTAGTGTTATTTAGAAAGGAAAATTGTGAATAAATTATAATTAAGTGAGGTAAATTGCACTAGAAGGAAGGCTAATCAACCATACAAATCATTATTAGTACCTACATGTTTAAAATTTGTCCGAAAATTGTGCCCCCAGAGGATAAACAATTGTTCTATACGAATATCGCGTGCAAAGTGAAGTTTAATCAGTCGTTTCCTCCGACAAAGAGCCACACAAAAAGCTGATGGCTTAATGGTTTAATGCTGGTGTGCTCACACCTACTCTGCGGCTGCCTAAATAGTGCAGTTGAGGCGGTGCACGGGACATATCAGGGTACCAAGGTGCAATTAACTCGGTTAAATTGAAATTCATGAAAAATTCTCCCATTTCTCGGCAAATCTTTTCTGTTTTCGTGCGCCAACTGTGTACTGTGCCGGGTACTGAACGCTGGAGTGAGTATCTCAAGTTTTGCCCGTTTTTTTGTTTTGGTTTTTTTTTCTGCACCGACCTACAGCTGGGCGCCGAATGCTCCATTCCAGAGGTATTCACGGCAGGACTTTTTTCAGCGTTTTGTGTTACACCAGAATAGCACTAAATGGGCTCGTTTCGCACGTCCGCAGCTAAATGGCAACACGTGACCCACCCTTTTGTTGTTGCTTTATGATTTGCATCGCCGCCAGATCCCTGCAACCCTATCGCATCCTCGGGGCAAAATGTACCATTAAGACTCATTTTGACTTGTATTTGCTTTATTTTTACTGGCGTTGGCGTTGCTTTCATTGGCTCCCATTATGATTCTCGGACGGGTCCAGCCCGGCGAGACTCCAGCATCAACCCCGGCCCTAGCATCAGCAACAGCAGTAGCCCCAGCACCAGCACAATCGAGCGCCCACTTTTGTGTCCCGGAACATTAAGCTGCTGCGATCGTGCGACAAATGGAAAACAGCGAGAGAGAAATTCATTAACCAGCATTTAAAAATTACATAAAATGGAAAATTTCCATTCCGCCCCGAGGTATTTCCAGCGGCAGTTATTCCTCACAGGTGCCGACTGCCGAGATGGGCGCAGCTTTCACGCTGTCCACTTAACCATCGGTCACGCTTAGTTGGGCTAGAAGGGTTGGTAAGTTGAAGGATTTTGCTTCCACTGGGGATCCATAAAGTTATGGTCGAGATTAGGTGGTTTTCACCATCCCTGCATTTGAATAATTTACGAGTACACCTAAAATTACTTCTATTTGATTTTTGTTTGTTTTGTCGTATTTTACGTGTAATAAATTGCTAAAATATTATTATTGGCTGTTGTGTAAGGAAAGGTTAAAGCACCGAAAAAGGTGTTCTAATCTTTAAAAGACCAGGCGACAAGTCAGAACAATTGACGAATGTTAGACAAAATTCAAACAAGAAATATGTCTTACGAAAGAAATGATTTCTAAAATTAAGACTTGGCAATCATATTATCGATGGAGCATGACATGACATGATGAAAGGGTTCAGTTAACACATGCCAAACGGACGGGAGACATCTTAACCGTTTTCGAGACACAGGGTGATTAAAAAATTCGAAAGTTCTCATGGTATGCATATTGTATTGTTATCTTTCGATCTAATTAAGCAAATACATCAAGTAAATGCCAAACAACTGTCTCAATGCCCTTATCAAAAATCTCAACAGTCTTCATCTACATCTACCACTGCAGGTACAGTCACTTGCGAAACTCAAAAAAATGTTCTACAATTTCCTAAAATTTATGATTTCCCCAAATGTTCTCCGAAATTCACGTAATTAATACACCTCTGAAGGTGCAACATACCCAGGACTATCATTTTGGCATGCGTTAACTGGTAAACCCTGTATATTTTTATTGTACGAATTATCGGAATGACTTGTGGTCCAGTCGGCATCTTTCCAAAAAGGGCTTAGGTTGGCTTTTTCGAGCCGGAGTGCAAATTTTTTTTGGAATGTCTCCGGAAAGTTGTTTGGAATGAGAATTTCGATATGCGCCAGTTCAAAAATCTGTGCTAGATTCAGGAAAAATCTTAGAGTGAAAAAATTGACGTCTTGGGCCCTCGTTTTAAAAATAAATATTATATAAGTGTATGTATGCGCAATAAAATTTCCTGTCGGAATCAGTTTTTGCAATTTAGTAAAACAAATTTTCCGCGGCATAAGGGTGAAAATTCGCGAAAAACAAGTTGAAATAAAAACGAAAAGAGATATCGTGTTCTGCTATGTGCCATTGTTTTTCTAATATCTTTAAATTTTTCGAGGTACATTTTCAAAAGCATCAAACGTTTTCTTCGGTTTCTTTTGGGATATTTCTAAATGACATGTTGCCTATAGCGCATAAATTCACTTCTATTCATTTTCAACGTAGATATGATACTTACCGAGATATTTGGGCTAAAAGGTAAACAAAAGGGCCTAAGGCGTCAATTTTTTCATTCTAAGATTTTTCCTAGTCTAGCACAGGCAAACAACCTTTCAGAGATATTCCAAAAAAATTACTGCTCCGGCTCGGAAAAGCCCTCCCAATACAGATCCCGATTTTCTTTACAATTGCATGATTAAGGCACTTACACACTAAGTCTGGAAAACAATTGAACCATTTTACTCTTTTTGCACGTGATATTTGAACTTATTTATACTTCGGTGGATATTTATAGAATGGTAGATAATTAACGGCCCAAGTATGTTTCATAAAATAGCATTCCCAAAATACCCGCCGGCCCATGTCCCGCGCTTGATTTAATAATTTTGGTAAATCATAAATTGAGTAAAGAACGCTTACGACGAGCGTAATTGTTTAATGAAAATCACGCCTTTATTTTAATTCGGGGAATTGCCCAAACAGGTGTGCTCCATTTCGTTACTATAACAGCATTTTGTGCGCCGACCAAAAGAAATTTTTTAATGCACTCTGCTGCTGCTCACACACTTTTAATCACGGCACGGCCGCGGCGTCAGCTAAATTACGGCCCGAATAAAATTTTGCTGACGGAAATGCAATTTTTGACGATGTGATTTGTTTTACATAAATTCATAAAGCCGCCAGCAATTTTCAAATTTTGCACATCCTCATGGTTCTGTGACGCGGTATGTATTTATTTTAAGGAAATTATCATTTTAATTACGGAAATTGTTGAAATAACGGATTTTTAGAATGTGGTCAGTTTTTTATTGCAGCCCAAGCCTGATCAGCTTTAAAGTAATAGATGGATGCTCATGTTTGCAGGGGCACCATGAGTTTGTGAAATTTACAGAAGAGCCTGTTTATATTGGTTTTGTTAATGGCACTATATATGTATGTATTTAGATTTCCTTCTGTGGTTCGTACAAAACATCATTTTACCATTTCAGTCAAATGCCCTCACTTTGGTATTGAGGATAAAAATATAGAGGTGCCAATAACTTGCTTCCAATTGGGCATAATTTTAAAGCGATAATAACAACCGAATATATACCTATAATTGAAATCAATGAAATGAATTTTCTGCTTGTTTTGATTGGGTTTTCACAGTTGTAGGCTTTAAATAATTGTTGCCACCCAATATTCAAAACTTAAAAAGACTTTTAAGGGATCTACCCTCTTTTCGGAGGGAAAAAAAAGGTTAATTACAATAAATTTTTCAATAGGTTTAAATTATGAAAATTTATAAAAAAAGTATTACACTCAATAAATACACTCTCGAACTATATTAAAAAAAATTTTTTTATTCATTTTTGTGAAATTTTAAGCATGGAACTGCTGGTCGAAAAATGATCCAAAAAACGAGAGGGGTGTGCGGCGTTGATGAAATCTCCGAGATGCATGGTAGGAAAAAAAGCAAGGAGTTTTAGGTTCAATATATTAATCGCTATAGCGCATCGGAAGCGATTTTTGATTTTTGCAAAATTGACAAAATGGCGGACATTTTTTGAAAAACCACGAAAAAAACATGTTTTGTTTCACGGTTTTTGGTAAAAAAAAAAGTTTAAAATCAAAATTTTGAAAAACCCCCCTCGATGCACTATAGCTGTAGTCATAAAGAATGTTTGGTAAAAATTTGGTGATAATCGGTTCGGTAGTTTCCGAGATTTCATCAACGCGGTGTCGAAAAACGTTATTTTGCGAAAAACGCGATTATAGTTTTGTTAATGACATCGCAAAAAATTTCACCTAAGCCTAATCAGCGATGCCTGGACCAGAATAAAATTCCAGAATAAATTTTATGAAGAACATATCGATTGCCGAGTAATAACATATGGAATAATTTCTTGCAAAACCGCTACTTTCCTTAATTTAATATCTTATCGACTCATCATGATTTTATTGTGGCGTAAATACAAACAAACAAATTGTGAAGTTGCGAAATAAAATTTGCGGAACACTTGAGCTTTCCACTTTGCTAAAAAATTTCCAATGCGAGATGAAACGTGCAAACTTGTTTTGTGGAATAGGGGCCAGGACTTAGTTACAAAAATAGTTTGCTTGACAAAAAACAACAGAACAATTTATGATCTTTCCATTTTATGTGTGTTTTAAAAGTATACATTTATGTGTCTAGTTCTGGTCCAAGCGCTACTGTGTCCTTGTTATTAAGATATAATTGGAGATGCAATTTTCTTAAAAAAATAATTGAGACAAAACTCTTAAACTGTCAGATTTAAAATTATCTTTAACGTAGGTATAAGCAACAAATATCTCATAATACGGTGGAAATTTATTGCAAAAGCTGGAGGTTAGAGGTATGTCTATCTTACCAATATCTGTCCGGAAAGGTGCACAAGCGTCGTCCTCAAAGGAGAATGTCAATATGAGCGCCAGACATGTTTATGCACCAAAGGAAAAAAGTAAGTGTAAAACGAAATTGCCGAGTGCTGGGGAAATGTGCGGAGTTGAAAAAGGAGAAATTGCAAATACTTCAACTTCACAATCAAAAGATTCAGTAAATTTCCAAAGAAAAAAATGAATTAAAACAGAAAGTTTTCAAAATTGTTAGTAACTTACAATTTGAAGTAGGTTTGATGCGTAATACTTAATATTAGAATCTGAATGGGCAATAAAAAGTGGAGGGTTTCTATTTAGAGTTCCATAGTTTTCTCTACCGGTTGGTGGGGGCGGGCTAATTTTATCACAGGTGAATGGCTTCTTGGAAACTTTTGAAGGATTATTAGACAAATACTTTCGACGCGTATATAATTCGGGAATCACCTTCTAAAAAATGCATAGAAAATGAGTAAGTGACTAATCGTCAGAGAATGGCTGTTTTTGATTTCAATCGATAAATTATATTACTCTGAATACCTTTTTGCGTGTTTGTTTTTGCTTTACTGCTACATGTACTAAAATCATAAATGAGACATTGTGAATACAATGGTGTTCTTAGTTGGTGGACACCACGGAGGACCAGGACAATGGTGTTCATTATATTGACCTGGAGGAAATCAATGTTTGCGGTTTATTCGCATAAACCTGTGTTTTAATATAGTCCCGAAGAAAGAAATATAAGGGCGTTAAATCGGACGATCTTGATGGCCAGTCTCAAATCGCTCGTGCAGAATGTCTATCGTTGCATGCGCTGTGTGGCACGTAGCGGCGATTTGTTGGAACTACATCTCTTCGGTATATATGAATATCATCCAGTTTAGGCAACAAGAAGTTGGCTATCATCGATCGTCGCGTTCGTCGTTTACGTCGCTTAAGATAATTATTTTGGCGAAATTTGTCACCTTCCAAATACGTGCCACCAAGCTAAGCCGCGGCGGACATTTGAGCAACGTTATATTCCATACTTAATGCCATTAAATACTCTTTCAAATAAATTAATAATATTGTGGATATCCCGCACACAACTTGTTTTATTTAGTACATTTAAAAGCCGTACCGTACGATTAACGTTTTTGACTTTTGACAACGTTGAACAGATAGATCATTGAATTGCAATATTCAAATCGAAATCAGTCATGCACAATTTAAAAATATTTTTAATCAGACGCCTAACAATTGCCTGTAGTCGTCCAAAAATAGCACTAGCTCGAAAACTCGTATATATTTAATAAAGTCACATATCGGAGAATCGAATGAAAGGCTACCTGAATTATTTCGTATAAACAGAAGAAGCTTAGACAGAAATATAAAAACCGCACGAGAATGCCTTACTAGTGATTTTGTACCACAGCATTTAGATAGGTATGAATTTACTTCTTTGGGTGTTAAATTAACACACATAGTAAAAATCGATGCGCTAATTAATATCTATTGTTTTGTGACACTAATAAAAAATGTGGCCGCCCGCTGCAGGCCCAATACCGCCCATTCTCCGTGAATTGATATTGAACTAAGGTGTCATTTTATTTTTACCCCCATGTATCCATCCCTATTGAGAATTATACTTTCAAAGCAATGCACATTATGCCCAACCTCAAACCAAGAACTAAAGCAAAACTTACAACCGATGTGCACCATGAGAAAGTTGACAAAGTTTTATGCATTCTCTAGAATTCCGTTTTTTTCCTTCACTGTATGCATTTTATATCAGTTTCACATAATCTCCTCTATTCATTCATATTTACGAATTAAGAATATATTCTGAAGAAATTTTGGAAATGTATTCTTTCCAATGACATCGCTGTAAAAAAATTTGACTGCGAAATGGTAAGGGAATCATTCTGGAAGGCCTCTATGATTGATAAAGAATGTTTCTTTTTCCAACTGGGCGGTGTCGTTTAATGTGAAAGGCTTGACGTGACGTATAAAAACGCCCATTAGCGTAGTTACTGCTTTTAGTCGGAAAATATTAAGAGTGGCTTGCTCGCTTAGTATTTCTAGAAAAATTCCTTTTTTCCAAGTTAAATGAATCCTCAGTGAATACCGGACTAGTGGGCCACTCGTGATTCTCTGAAACGTTGTATCTCGATACTGGTACGACAAAAACGAGGAGATTGTCTCAGTTAAAAATTCACCACTTTCGAGAAATAAATAAATTTATTTAAAATTAAATTTAAATAAAAAAACAGTTTTTTTCGCGTAATTAACGACGCTACAGTCGGATTGATGAAGAACTTGGACATTATTTAGAACCCCAATACTATTGTGAATGCAAAAATTTCGTCTGTTGCAAATTATTTCCAAGATGGGATATTAAGTATTTTTGTATAATTTTCCTGGGTTATAAGTCGGACGGTAAAAGCACCCTTATTACGAAATTTTGTACAAATTTTCTTCAACAGTCACACTAACAAAATCCGGGAAAAAAATCGATTTTTTGGTTGAAAAAAAAACAGGTCATGGAATCGCAGATCGAGCGAAACATTCCACATGTTTTATAGTATGCGAACAGATTTGCAACAACACTAAATAAACTATTGTACATTCCATCTTCTATAGGAGTTTGAAGATACGTACTATAGTATTACAACAGCAAGGAATTTCTTCTGCTGAGATTTCCAGATGTCTCCACTTTGAACAGATTATCTGTTTCAGTTATAATGATATGAATGTATATTATGCATCATTTCACAAAACGTGGACCGAACCAAAACGATTTTTATATCTTTTGCAGCCTTCAGCTAAGAACAACCAAAAAAAGTAACAAGTGTTGCAGCCAATTGGTGTATTGAATAATACTGGGTTTAATGTAAATCTTGATTTCCTCGAGGATTTGAGCTAAAGCTAATTTAATTAATTTATATAAATACAAGATTGTCGCTTTAAGTAAATTATATTGATTTGCCACGGAAAACTTCAATATAATTTACGATGGTTTAATATTCTGTTGCTTTATTTTTTTTTATTATTGAAAAATTAATAAACTTATATAAGTTTAGTCTTTTAAATAAATTTGGTGGTTACATATGAACTGCTTTCGAATTTGAAATAAATTGTTTTGGAAATCTGTTGATTTCTGGAACACTAAAATTAAAATCGTACGGAATGAAATTAGCATTTGGGTTGCGCTTTTTCGATTTCTTGGACAGAGTGAATAAACGTGTTAAAACAGGATATTTATCCTGTAATATAATAATATTATTTAAATGTTTAATACTTTTCGGGAAATCCCATATAAAGTGGAATTAAGGTGAATGGACGAAACCTTTGTATTTTTTTAAAGCGCAGTCTCAAGTAAATATTAAAATTGTTCGAATTTGTAACTATTCCAAATAGGAGCAATGCTTTAATCCGCTTACAATTAAGGGATCCTCTCTGATGGCACCATGTTTAGCTAAATCAATTTTGTGCCCCACATCAACTTGCCAGTGATGATTTTGTGCGAATATTTCAAATATTGAACAGAATTCATCATTTTCGCCTGCTCCTAGAAGTGCAGGAGTGCAGCGAGAACTGTCTGATCAGCATATTCAATCAATCCATCACGACCGGAGCGGGCCGCTGCACATTGTGGGGGTGGTGAGCGGTACGTGCCCGGCCGGCAAGACGCGGTGCATTATTTATCCACCGATTAATCATGATTACTTGAATTTTTCCTGCCGGCGCGGATCCAATTTGGCGTGTAATTAATCACAACGTGCCGTACATACTAAATGAGTTCCGCCACCATACCAACGGTTGCTGCGTACAACTGCAGTCATGCGATGCAAGGCGGGCATGTAGGTTTTGGCGACCCAATCGGAATATTGAGGATTTCTAACGGATTTTGATGGTAATAATAAAGAAATTGTTTACCTTATGGATGCTACCCGCACATCGTGAACACACTTCGCGGAACACACAGCCGCCAGGACACTGTCTGCGGCGTCTTCTTGCACTGGATTTTGTCTGAGACGTTCAAACACTTAGAACTGACGGCGCACTGCCCAGAAATATTATATAAGTGTATATTTTAGAACTTATTGTGTCACTTGTTGATTAGCACAGCACCAAGGACACGAACTGCCTCGCTACGCGTCAACCAGCGAACTGAGGATTGTACCGTGTGCCATTCACCTTATTCTGTTTTCTGAACCCGTCGTATTGCACATGTTTCCCCATCAAGAAGGACACGTCAAAGCTCTCACCCACACAGGAGCACTGCTGCGACCGGATCCCCCCACTACTACCTTTAGAATCTTCGGTTGAGAAGGATTCCTCGGAAGGATAATCGACCCTTGCGGGTGGCGATATTTACATTTCGGGGAAGTGCGAGATAGCACTCCTTCTGCCTTATGCATCCCGGCTTAGAGGGCCCGGGTGGGTTGAGTAGTAAACCTAAACATTTGCGTCACAGCAACAGGTACAGGTGGTGCTAGGGGGCACCTTCCATTGCAACTGTGGTTTTGATCCTGCGCTGTTTGCGGAAGCATCGGGCACTTAATTGATAGTTGCGATGCATGAAGAGGGAGAAGAATTTGGTGTCGACAACAAACAAGGGTGCCGGGGTATTTTGCAGGCTCGCAGTAGTTTTGCCCCTTCCCCTAGGGTTACCATTTATTTGTTAAAATTTCCTTCACATTTTTATCAGAAATGATCTTTGCTTTCCCTGGTGCCACTTGAATAAATGACCTCGTCTTTCCATACGTCATGAATGTACAAATAGGCAACATTTTGCCTATTACTTAAGGTCAGTAGAAAGCCAGATCTGAAAACGATAACGTTCCATTGGCTCTGACAAATAAGAAGTTAGAAAATGCTATTTCGGAAAATTTATAAAAAATAGTGAAAAAGGAGCCACTGACATAGTTCAACTTAGCCTGAGATGCGATCTATTTATTTATTATTTATTTGTTTAGAAACTTAAAATGGCGACAACGCACAACAAGCGTTTCATCACACACCCAAATATTTTATTCTGTCCAATGCTTTACTGAACTCGATTAAAATGCAATCGAATTGTTTGTCAGTCTATAATGCACTAGTGAAAACTTGGCAGAACTCAGGAAGGTTCGTAGTGGATGATATACCATAAAGCCGTACTAGAATAGCTCCGAAAATTTTTGCAATGGATATCAGTTTCGCTATAGGTCTGTAATTGGCTATATCTCTTCTATTATTTTTCTCGTGGGAAGGGAATAACAAAAATGATTTTGGAAAACCTTCCAGAAGAAAAAAACAAATTAAATAAATATGAAAGAACATTAACAAGGGATCCACAACACATTTTCAGAAGTGTGATCGAAATGTTATCCCGGCTACATGAAAAACTATTAGCCATGTAGAAGTAGTGGAGTCAAATGGTCGGAAAAAATAATACATCTGTGCATTTTGTGTAGGCAGTGATTTTTTTTCTTTTAATCTGTTGGGGGGTCCATGGTGATCCCAAAACTGATTTTTCGGGATTTTACCCCCTCCCATTTATCCGCCATCTTGAAAATATTGCTCCGAGCGGTTTTTGAGCGATATTTCGCTAACCGTCACTCGTACGAAAATTTGCAATTGAAATTTTTGGCAGAGAATGCAATTCTTTATAATTGTCATGAAATAACTTTTTCACGTAAAATTATAATAATAATAAACAAGTTAGAAGCAGGAAAATGCGAAAATAATTGATCATTTGACGCTATAACTTTTGTATTTTAAATTTCACAAAAAAAATTCATTAGAGGTTTTTTCTAGAGCATCTTCTTGCAATTAATTTTACCTTTCAGTTTTTCCAATTGTAATAACTTTTATGGGTTTTACAGGATCATAAAGGAACGGCAGGGCTGTGACTCATTAGTCCTAGCGTCCAGCCATATGCCATGCGAAATAATTTCCTACATTTCACATTTTTCCCACTTTTTCTCCGAAATTCATGTAATTAATGCATCTCTTTTTTATTTTGATTCATTTGCCCATCTTATTGCCTTGCCAAAGAGGTACAACACGTCAGGAAAGGATATACAAATTTATACTTAGAAAAGCTTTTGCGGAATTTAAAAAAATCATGCTGTAAAGTTCTCTGAATTATGAAATTATTATATTTGATTCGATTTCATGACAAATCTGTCAGTAATGGAAACCTTTTAATATGGCAACCCTTTGGCCCCCACTTTACCTACGCCCTTGACTTCGCCCTTTGACTGTACATGTACTGGCGCACTGGGATTGGCGAAGGACTCACTTGTTGAAGAGGGCACCCAACGTGCTCTCATGCAACGTTCGAATTTAAGTGAATCCTACCGAGTGCCGTGTATGGACTAGGGACTTGGTTCGTATAGTCGCTGCTGGGAACGTTGCCCCATATTCCCACCCCAGCGCCGACCAACCTGTTGTTTGGCAGCTTTTTTTCTACAGCCCCTGTTCCCCTTCGAGGAAACCCTTTATCGTACTGCGGCCCTCGTGGGACTGATTATACAACGCGAAGTGGGGAGCCTTGCTCGCTGCTCCCCTTCTGATGAGTTGTTGTTGCCGCTGCTGCCCGTTGTGCTGTTGCTGGTGTTGTAAATTATTGCGCCGAGGGTTCTTCCCCGTGGCTGGTGGAGTTGTGTTTGTTTTCTTAGCCGCGCTCTGGGTGTAATAAGACAGTTGGGGAGACGGAAGTGGGTGGACGGACATTCTTCCTTGTTTTTTGCTTTGTTTTTCATTTTAAGTGAATTGTTTACCCTTCTTTCCTAATCTCGCCCTTATCTAGTGAGACGGAGATTCGCGCGCACCCCCATCGACCCCTAACCACCCACCAACTCTTTGCGTTTTGTTTGAAATTTCAACAATTCGCTTGCGGCTCCTCTACGAGGAAAGGTGTTAACTAAGGGATGATGGCTTGATTAGATGGTTTTGATTGATTCGAGGGAACTTTTCTGTTTTCTTTTCTGTCCTCTTTTTTTTTGTGTGCGAGCAGCAAAAGATTATGAGGGGGCAGGGAACCGTTAGCGGATTTATGCGACGACAAATTGTGTACTCGGGGGAGGTTTGATTTAAATTATGACCCGAGTGCGGGTTCGTGTCGCTTCAGAAAAGTATCGAACTCGACTTTTTAAGCTTGTATTTGTTGTATTTTTGGTTTCTGGTATAATTGAAAGCAGGGGATAATCTTTACGTGGTTTATATTTTGAAGATTACTTGGTCGGAGCGGTTAAGCTTATTAGAGGACTAGAAGTATTGCACAATATTTATTATATGTGTATGCAACTTCTCCCTCCCTCCAAGCACTTTTAAAAGAGAAAATTCCAACAATACACATCTTGTGTTGTTCTCCTGCTCTAGTGCGGTCTAGAAGAATGAGCGGGCGGTGGCGGGCTTCGATCCTCCTCTTTGAAAGACCTTTTGGCATTCCCCAAGGCAGGCCCCCATAGAATCCGTTGACGTCAACCTCACCGTTCCTTTAGTTTGATATGAATTTCCTTTTTTTTTAATTTTTTCTTTTTCTTTAAATTCTGTTTTATTTCTCTTTTTCCCATATATGAATTATTGTTTAAAGCTTACTCTATAAGATTTGAAAATCTTGTGCACAACTTCCAGAAATATATAAATCATCATCATCATCCACAGAAGTTTTAAACCAATTATTATCGACAATGTCTACGGTACACTGCTGAACGTCTAACTTTTTAGCAATTAGACGCACGGTAAAATTTGTACACGCCAAACCCAGCATATTGCTTTTGCATTCTGCACTAATATTTTCCATTATCTCTAAAATTTCCTCTTGTTTCATAAATGTTCCCTGTTGGTAGCTGAATGATGTTGTTTCGCTTAAAAGTAGATTATGAACCATACTTCCTACCTGCGGGTAATAATAATAAAACACTTCTATCGCACATAATTTATTACAAGAAGGGTTTGAGTAATACTTTTGGTACTGCGCTGTAAGATTACCATGCGTAACAATTATATTTGTGTGTAGCCCTTTATAAAATGTACTAGCATCAAATTCACTAAATTAACTACATACATTCTAATTCGTATGAAGATCTACTTTGGCGTCTTTGTGAACCAAGCCAGGAAATAAGACAATTCAATACGAAGGACTGCAATAAGAAGCAGAGTGGCGCAGTGGAAGCGTGCTGGGCCCATAACCCAGAGGTCCGTGGATCGAAACCATGTTCTGCTAATTTCCTTTTTTTTTCAGTTTTCGCAATATTTACTCTTAAACATCTCCATAATGCCATCTACATTTTATTTGGTTTTGGAAAACATATCAGACTATGATTTGCATAGTCTTATTAAGAATTACAATATGATTTACATAGTGTTGTGTTGTGTTTTCGGTTAACAACATTCATATAGGAATGATATAATAATATGCCGATTCGTGAGTTTAATTTTGGACCTTACTATATATTTCATCAAATGACTTATTATTGCAAGTTATATAGCAACGAAGAAATATACACTGCATCAAAGCAAAAACTATTTCAGAATTTGGCACTAATTAGTTGTTAATTAGTTAATTAAAGACAGTTTTCCTTTTCATACAATTCTTATTTCTTGGTTATTTCGTTAAGTTCATATGAAGCTAGCAAAGCAACATGTATTTTAGTTGTAAATAAGAGCAATAAAACTAATTTTTGTGTAACTAATTAGCAACTAATTAGCGGCAAATTACATTGCTAGTCCGGGTTCGATTCTTGCAGCGTCTTCCACGAATAAAGATTTGACCCATTGGGTTTGGTTGGCGTTTTGTTTATATGTATCTGATTTTGTTTCTGTTTCTCGGAAGTAATTTCGACAATATGATGCTTGCAATGTTAAGCCCGTTAAGTCTACACGTGGAGTGTGGAAACTGTTGCCTGGGGCGCATTCGACTTGCCTTCTATCAGCACAACTTTGGTTGACTGACACTGCTAATACTAACAAACGTCTGTTTCAACTACAACTAAAACCTCACCAAATAAATGACTGAATAATCGAACCGCATAGGGCACTAGGAATAAAAATGTTCAAATATAATTGTCGTGAAATTCAATGCACGCGACACGACAATTTCACTTCCTTCCCGATTGCACCTTTTAAAAAATCTTTTCACTGCCAGGCATCATGTACCCTTAAAGTCGATTATCCATTCTATAACAGTCCAACTATTCAGGCTCCATATGATGTCTCGGGCAGGGCGGGTTCGTTCTGCACAGTGGTGCATAAAATTCTCCATGAATAATTTTCCAATGGTGTCAACACCATGGGCATCCGAACCGCCCGTTTTTTACCCTGTGTGTAGCTTTCTGCCCGGAATCCATTCTATAACATCATAAAACTCATCTCCATCGAATGAACTTGAAGACGGCTGGATAATAGTGAATGATACACAAAATCGTCGCGTGACGGAAAAAAGTGAATTTAAGCAGCGCCCATAGATTTTATGTAAATTTCATGCTAACTACGATTTTTGTGCGAATCCGGAACAAGGGGCTCGGAGAACGGGTGCGGGCAGGACTGCATGAATTTTAAATGGAAGCTAAAGAGATTCCGTCGGGGAATTTCGAATCGGCCAGCATACTGTTCCAGAGACAGGCATATTGAAGAACTTCAATGGGACTTTTAGAATTGTGGAAATCCCTAATTGCAGTCATTTATGCTGCTCCATATTTTGTGATGCCCCGATATATAGCTTTAAACGGTTTCTTATGTTAAGCATGACTCACCGTAGTCAAACGTTATTTTGAGTCACTATGTAATCGTTAAAAATGCGAGGTATATTATTTTCGTCATTCACGCGTTTGTACTTTGATAAAATTGTATCCCTATTTTGAACCTTTAGAATTTTTTCTTATTACTCTTTCAAGCAAGTAGAGTAGAAAATGTGGCCTCGCTAATAGGATCCCGTTTATTTCGAAAACGGTAAGAGTTTATGTAATGCGTACAGGGTGCATGGGAGATGGTTTCAAAGATTTAAAGCGAAGCAAGCATAGGCAATTTACAACGTTTTAAGCTATGGTTGACGTAGATGAAATCTGACTATTTTTTTAACCTAATTTTTATGGTTTTTTGGCGAAAAGTGTAAGCAATCTAACAAAGCATGTTCTACTCATCTGTGTCATCAGACATTTTTTTTTCCAGTCATTTGAAGTTCATGAACATTGGTTATTGCTCTTTCCTTTGAGGTACCTACACACCAAATTGAGGGAGAACATTTAAATTTTTAGGCACTGTAAAGAGTGTAAAGTTTCGAGTTTTTCGAGAAAAACCATAAAAATTAGGTAAAACATAAAATAAGTCAACCATGGCTCAAATGGTTCTAAATGGTATATGCTAGCGCACCTTAAAGCTTTGCACCCATCTTCCAAACACCCTGTATAATTGAGCTTAAATTTAAGATTCTCTTTATTCAACAAGCTCAAAGTCCATTTTGTTGGGAAAACCAGTTAGTAAAAATTTAAAAACTGTTCCACGGCGCGGAATAGAGTGACTTTGCCTCAGAGCTGTAAAATATTGCATTACTTTGTAAACCATCCTGTCCGGAATTACCATTACAGGTAATGCGAAAATTTGGATACCATTACCATTATTAGTAATGGGAATGCAATAAAAAGAACATTACCATTACTATTAATGGTAGCGGCACTCAACGCTTCCTCTACCATTACTTCCATTACTCGGCATTACTCACCATTACTTACGGAATATATTTAACACAAAAACCAACAATTAAATACTTTACTTTTGTTTGAAGGTTTGCATACGAAATGCTTCGTAATGCATTGTATTTTTGATTAATGGCACGTATGGTGATGAAGGTAAGACCAGTCTTATATCGAAGTTTCTTTGTATTTAGGCGAAAACCAAAATACTTATACCTTCTTTTTATCATGCATGACTACCAATAAATACTTCGTCGACGGAAGGTGTCTCGATGATAAGACGAATCGCTTTTTAGGATTTTTTCACATTTAGATTTTTCATGATTTTTCCACAATATTTTCAACTAAAGCATATCAAAATTATTGTTTTTTCTGAGTCTATGACATTCTGGTTCAACATATCCCACCTGGACTCTTAGTAAGCTATCAGAAACTCAGAAGAAAGACATGCTTTTGCTTTATTTGCAATTGAGTCAGCTTTCGTCACACACACACTAAGAAACCTGCTCTAAAAAACATTGATTTTTAGACACGGTGAGGGGTTGGAATATGTATACTCCCACAACTTCCAAACGACCTCCCCTAGCACACCTTTAAAAATCTACAACGATGCATGTAGACCATAACTTCTATTTCGCTGTACTATTGACTGTACTTTCTAATAAATATACACATATTCACAAATTCCACTAATAACCAGTTCTCTAAATTGTGTGCCGTCCTGTTTGCTCATTTCGCAAATATGCTCCGAGATTCCTCAGATGTTTTTAAAATAGAACCAAAATTGCCGAATTTCGAGGCTCCTCTGGAAGCAAAAAGGGAATTATTGGGGCATGATATATTTGGGTAAGGCAACAACTAGCAGGTCCGCACAAATCTACCACGTACTCATTTAAATCCATAATCTCGAAACTAATTAAACTTGTTGAGTAAAGATCAAAGCGGCAACACCTGAATGCGTACAAAAGCCGGCCCGGTCCATCCGGGCATAGTCAACAACCCTTTCGATACTTTAATTCTTAAAGAAAATCCTCTTAATCATGTACAGAGTATCCCTTACAGCCGGGCGCTACCCTGGAGTGCTGCTGTGTGTAAGTGCGCGCGCGGCAGCTCCACAGCTCCACAGCTCTTTCGTGGGAGGAGAGGAAGTTTATTGAGTGAACGAAATCAACCATTAAATCCTTCCAATTCAAAGAGCCCCCGGAGGTAAAAACAAAGGTACTAAAATGCCTCGAGGATTTGCCGGAACGATGTCGAATCTGGGAAGAATCCAGGAGATTGGGCCTAGGATTTATGGAATGACACAGATTTGCCGTTGTTTGTGTTCGTGCAGGTCCTTGGATTCGAGGGAGCGCTCACGACACGGTGATCAAAACATCGGGCCACTTGCGGTATGGCAGGTACTACTGGCTGCAGTACTCCGGAATACTATACCATAGCCGTGAGTCTGATTAAAGACGCCCGGTAATGGCCGAGGAGGCGAGGGTGGGTGCAGGAGCCACGTGAACTAGTTTTCCGTTGAAATCAATCCGAGGAAGGCACACCGGCTGACTGGAATGCTCGGAGACGTATTTTCAGCCCTAATGAGTGACCTCCTGCTGGTTCGGTGTCAAATGAGATGGAAGTAGGAGCTCCTAATAGGCAGGATTCCTCGTTTGCTCCTTTGGGCCACGGGACTTTGCGGGACGTCTTTTATTACGAAGCTCCGAGATGCCCTAAAGATGCTCTGGAGCTGAATATTGAGCCGAGATTTCTTTAATCAGCTCCGCTGTAGGCAGGCTCGCATCAGGTTTTCATTCAAATGAGCTGACTGCTGAAACGGGTTATTTGTCCCGCCTGCTACAAGGGTGACCACCATCAATGACCAATTTTCGAAGGGTACTATACCCGATGGAAGCCGTCGATCAACCCAATTACAGGCAGGGTGCCGCACTACTATTGAAATATTGGCGAACTCGAACATATTATTCCTGCCAGATAAGGAAGCCAGGTCATCCCATAGAATATTGACAAATAATTCAAAACGCACCGCACCCTCTCAAATTTTCTTCTTTGACATTTTATTGACTGTAGAGTTTGAAGAAAGGAATGATCCAGTGTAACCGATTTAAAGAGAGGACGTTATTAAGCCAACCCGCATGAATCATATTTTATGTGTACTGCTGCATAGCTCGTAATGCATGAACCGATTTCGAAAACT
This sequence comes from Neoitamus cyanurus, assembly GCA_947538895.1. Taxonomy (NCBI): domain Eukaryota; kingdom Metazoa; phylum Arthropoda; class Insecta; order Diptera; family Asilidae; genus Neoitamus; species Neoitamus cyanurus. Next base: position 39,815,793 of record OX384543.1, read on the forward strand.
CGTTTTCAGTTGTGTAGAGTTCGGAACTATGACACATCTCAAAAGAGGCAAAGTTGTAAGAGAAAAGCAATTTTTTTACGATTTTCGCTAAAATTGGAATAAGAGGTTTTCAGCGTAGCTCATTTCAAATATTGTACCCAATTTTGAACACTCAAGATGGCGGATTCAATATGGCGGTCATTAGGAAAAACGCATTCTAGGAGTGGACTTTTGGATCGGCAGTCTAACACGCTTACCACAAGACTAATCGCATCTGGTTTTAAAATATGGTACCTGAAAATTAAAGATGGAGGACTCAAAATACTAGATTTTCATAAAAATTGACACAGAGCGGTTTTTGAGATTTCTGGGCCGGCAATCTCAACTACATATTATATGTCGGAGTGCCCAGTTTTGAGAATTAAAAATGGTGGATGTTATATACCAAATTTCATTAGGTTTTCACGATGTACATGTATCCATGTGTCTTATTCTTATTTATTTAAAAGCTTCTATTTAACTTACAATGTTTGTTAGTTTGTTTAGGCCAAGTTTTGCAATCCAAATATTGACTAGTTCTAATTAAGTTAGAGCTTTGAAATTTTGCATATGTGTGTAGATCCGGTGGCAATGTAATATAGCATATCAAAATTTAATATGCCGGGCGCCACAAGGTGGCGGAGTACCATTTTATTAATAACACACTTGACATGGGTATCAAATGGAATGGTATGACGAATAGAATATATACAATAAGCGTTGTGACGACAATGTAAATTCAATATGGTGGACACTTCGAAATGGCGGATTACCTAAAATGTCAAACAGGCCGAAAAGTTCAGGAGAATTAACGTACAGGTGATACACAATCAAAGACAAACACTATTTTAAAGTTGTTGCGGCGCTGCTTAAGAGATTTTTATGAAACCACATGTCTACATGTGGAGGCAGCATTAAAGGGCCTGAACAAGGAAGGTTTCGAAGAGCGAATCTAAGAAATCTTCTTTGTATTGCTTCAACATGAGTGTCATAAGGTATGGAGACGAGACCAGGCTCGCGTGGGGTATGTCTTTCACAGAGTGTCTTAACCCATACCCGTGGAAGGGGTCGGGTTTTGTGCATGCGAAGTGAGACAAGATCACGCGGCTAATGAACGGATGTATATGTAGAGGGGTTTCCGGGGTCGCTGATCTTGGATCTACTACCCATATTGGAAATTAACGATGGCGAATTCAATATGCCGGCAGAAAATTCTCAACTAGAACGGATTTTCGTGGAATTAAGTATATAGAGATTTTTTAAAACGCAGTTTTAAAATCTGCTTTTGAAATATTGAACTTCAAAGAGTTTATCTGAATATAATTTATTTTGATGAAGAATTTCGACGAAAACAAGATAGGGGACTACCGACACATTGTATTTAGTACGATAAAGTTTCCTTAGAAATTAGGTCGACACACACAGCGGCGGTTTTATGCGTACAAACTTTCTGAAAATCTTGGGAAAATCAATTGTTTGTACGCAACGGTGCCTACATAGTGCGCCGGTTTTCATTTGTGAGCAAAATTTCGGCAAGGTCATATACTTCATTCTTTATGTTTTTTCCAAATCTTTGCCAGTTTCACTCTCCACGAGCATGGAATATTTTCCTGTAATTGGAAATGCTATCCAGGAAAAATTACTCACTCCAAGTGTTTGAGTGTCACTTTACAATTTCTTATTTTTTGTCGATTTCTTGAGGTATGAACGGTCAGAATAGGAATATCGCTATTTAATCTATCGTTTCGATACCGCAGACTGATTTCATTGCAAGGATCTGCATAGCATTCACCTTCTGGCAGCAATTCACTTCGGTCCGCCGATTCGTAACCTTCTGCGGACCCTCCACGGAAGGCCATCGATAATTGAATGCTGAAATTCATGCTCGCTGTCAAAATTTCCCAAACTAAATTACTAAATACCCCCAAAAACTCATTTTCGGGAAAACAATTTCATTAAAGCACTCCCGCTCGCATCCATTGTCGCCGCGCAATATGAATCGGAGCGCCTGCCTCCCCGGTGAAATCGTTTAGCACAAGTCGCACTTGGCATACGAAATGGAGGAGCGACGGTGTCTTCGGCAGAATCGTCAAGCCGGCATCAAAAGGGGATCCCCGGTTGATCCGCATAAGAAAGCCCCGAGGCAGCGATATTTTCAATTACACATTCAAGAAAATGCTAAGGATGAAGCTGTCAAGCAGTCAGGGCTTATTCCGCCGGATACCTGCCTTCCTCATTCATATCAGGAGGGCCAGGACTCAGCAGTACTGTAGTCGGCGCTCGGGCTCCTCAGCTGAAGTGAGCCAGCTCCCCGCATATGCCGATTCTGGGGAGCCTGGCATGCCGTTCCCCGTGTTTGTTTTTGTTTGTTTTACGCTTTCTGCTCCCGGTTGTGGATTTCTCTGCTGGTTGAGATGTGCACACGTAACTCCTTGGGAGTTGCTTCACTTCCTCCTCCATCGCAGTCGCAGCTATCTGAATCGTTTTAACTGCGAGAAATCAAAATTCGAACACTTTTATTTCCAGGTGTCGCATTTTTCTTTGATTCACTGGAACATTTTACCATAGCTGCGATGTTGAAAGGAAATTAGAGCAACCCTTATTACCGTAATTTGGAGGGGAAAAGCACTGTAAATTCAGTCCTACACAGTTCGATGTAAAATTGCTTAAAGAAACTGTTTACCTTGCAAGAAAATTTTAAACTACCAGCTTACCTTGAACACCAACCTTAGGCCAATACATAGTATTCTTGGTGTTCTTTGTTTGTACTCGAAACAAATATTACTCGGCTCTTTTAATAGGACTTTGGAAGTGAAACTTCTTTACACACGGTAGAGCATAATCGATTCATGCGGCTGAAATTGTTAAGAAACGTTGCATCGTTCCCCTCCCCTGACGCGGTTGAGGATTGTTATATAAAATCAGGTGCCTTAATGTTTTCGGGGTTTCACTCAAAAGACAGAAACATTTTTTTGTTGGCCTGTGTAATTTACGAGATATTTGTAAAAAAGTAAAACTCACCCCCTGTAACACCCTAAAAAACCCTCAGCTGAAATTTAGGATAATTTTCAGAAGAGGACATCGAAATAAAGGTCATCACCAAAATCCAGCTTATTCGAACTTTCATCGTAGTCAAAGTCTATATATTTATCTACAAGTGAATTAGCCCGTGACGTAACTTGAAACAATTGACACTAGATTGAGGAATGACGTCAAAATATTGTTTGGTAGACATGCCTGTACTTAACTTTTGTGAAACCTACACAGTTTCAGAAAGTTGGTCAATTATCTTCTCTACGACCAACATCTATTGCTGCTCGATGACATTTATTATGTATATTATAATTTATATCGGGTCTGTTAACATGTTCAATAAGGACGCTCGACTTTAAAATGTAAATAAAATAAGTTATGTGTCCATATATCCATTCCATTTTTATTTTATTTGTGAAAGACTACTTTATGGCATTAAGTATAGAATATAACGTCGCAAGTTTGCTTTAAAAGTAGACCCAAATTTCGCCAAAAACTGTGAGCGCTACAGATCGATGATAAGCCTGAACTGATGATATATATATATATGTCGTATATCGACGACATGTGGTTCCAACAGGAAGACGCCACGTGGCACACACCGCATGCCATGATGGACATTCTGCACGAGCGATTTGATGGCGACGTGAACTGACCACACTCCCGAATACGTGCCACCAAGCAAAAACGCGGCGGACATTTGAACGACGTTACATTCCATACTTGATGGCAGGAAACATTCTTTCAAATAAAATAAAGTGGATATATCGACCCACAACTTATTTTAGTTACATTTAAAAGTCGAGCGTCCTTACTGAAAGAACCTTTATAAATTGCCTGTACTTTTATAATAGCTATCCATGCAAAAGCACGTCTTGGTTAAATATTTATATGTTCTACTTGTTAAATGTTATTTTTTTCTTAAATGCAAAATCGCTTTTTGTCGCTTCACTCATAAGTGTTCGAATGTGTCGTGTGGAGTGCATACCCAAATAATAACCCTAGGCCCTGCAGATTAGGACTTTAGTTTCATAAGTAGCTCCCGATTTTCCGGATGGAGTTAATTTTTATTTTAAATGCGTACGCCTGGAATTTTGCATAACGAAGCTCTTATAACTCACAGTAATTTTATAAGCTTTATTATCAATGAAGCATAACGTCACACAGCTTTGACAAGTAAATTTAATTACCATCAATTTGGTTCACCAGTCTGAAAACACGCTTTAAAGTTAAACAGGAATGGAGTCCAACGTCTAATAGAATTAAGGAAACAAGTGGACAAACTAGGACACTCTGTGGGCCAGGATCAAAGCGGGTAGTATTTTAATCAAATTTCCTGAATGCATTCAGCTCTTAAGATGATTCCATTTAATAGTTAATAAGGGCATTTCCTCTCCCTGCAGCGTTGTACAGCATGCTGCATACGCAGTGTCCCCATCAGTCAATTTTTCCTCCTCTAAAGGACTCCTTCCTGAAGTACGCCAACTTAATGAGATGAACAGGCGAGTGGATGGTGGAGCATAAACAATAAAAGGATAACACAATTTACCAGGAATCAAACGGATGCTTTCAGGCGTATCCTGCTCTGCGCGGTGGCACAGGCCGCAAACTGAATTAGGAGCTACCTTAAGAGTGCAGTTATTAAGTATGATCACCCCTTAATTATGGGAGGGCCCTTGAGTGGATTACGTCCAGTTTGATGAAATTTGTTAACCCGTCCATGATTGAATCGTTCATTAACCGCTTAAAGCACTCCGGCTACTCTGCAGCACTGAGGTGATGGCGAACTGGGTACCATTTAACCAGCAAATTTGGAGCTCTGCTCGGAGGGCTGAAGGTTTTCAATGGCGGCTCGGACATTTTCGACAGCGTAATTAAATTCCCTTTTTTCCATGTGGCGATTATTTAATTACAAAGCGTTGAGGCCAGGCGAGTTCGAGGCTCTCACACGTTAAAGCTGGACATTTTATTGACTCGTGGAAAATGGAGCTTAAAGTCGGCGAATGGGTGTGTGGCATAAACTAAGGAAAGACAGCAGCTTGCTCCTCAGCACGAATGAATATATGTTCTCCCAGTGACCCGATAGGGCGCGTCCCCATGGACTTAATTCAGAGTTTATTTTTGCAGGTGCCCAGGACACGCAGAGCCGTCCACGTGTTAACCGGGGCCCGCTCGAAACGAGTGGTCGCAAACCATTCCGAGTGTTAATTAAATCTCTGAAATTAAAATGTTTTGTCCAGTTAAATTGGAAAATCCCATAAAATAATAAAGGCGAAAGATATCACAAATAGCGATCTGGACACTCTCGGGGCCCATCAAGGCGCCATGTGTTCGCTCTTCAATAGTCGGTGCCCCGGGTTAATTGTTAGTGACCGTCTGGTGGAAGCAATAATTCTCGATTAACCTGGGAAGGTTTTAAAAACGCCTTGCACAATAGTAGTTCGCATATACCCCGGCTGAACTTTTTGATGGGTGATTTCGTTTTGCGCATTGTCGGCGGAATTGCACAGCAGATGACACTCTCCACCAATTGTTCACTTCCTTTCCCATTGGTGCCCGGGCACAATCGCCTCTTAATTGAATTTCGGATATACACGGGACGAACTAATGGCGATCATTTTTTACTGCCACCACATATTGCTTTGTTTTAAAAATATTCAATTTAACCGGAGTGCTGCAGGGGGCCTCTTCTCTTAACAAGCCACTCAATGATACTTCTGTTAGGAATTGTTTATATTAATTTGGGATCTCTAATCGTTCAAATGAAAAGAAGGTCATAATAAGGTTATAAATGTTCTGTTGTTCTATTTTTAAAATACTTCAAAAGGAGAGGAGGTTGACATTTCGATGCAAATATGCCTTTTTTTTGTAACATGTGCCGACTGAAGACTAGAAGGTTAATGCATCTGATAGATCATTTTTCGATAGTGGTAACATATTAAAGTGTGACGGCGCAGCAATAGAGTGCAGGCAGAGTAGAATATCAAAACAATTTTTGAGATGCGCATACAAAATGGAACAAGGGATTTTTGGGGTTGCTGATTTCAAATATGGCATATAGATTTTGAAGATTCCAAAAGGTGAATACAATTTTGAATATAGGGAACCCCGAATATTAGATTTTTGTGTAAAATGGTATGTGTGGGTTTTTGGGGACGCTGACATATTCTAGCATTTGTTATATGTTAGTGCATGGGTAGTTTTATGTGTTGTGTCTTCAAATGATTTGAAAAATCCAAAATGACGGACGATGAGCACTAAGTTTCACTAGATTCTTACGAAAATTCGCATATTGGCGATTTTAGGGCTAACAATTTGAAATATGGCCCAATTTCAATTTTGTCGAATAACGACAATCGCCCAAAATTATCCGAAGTTGTATTTAATACACTTTTTATGCTTCCACAAGTAGTAGTACAAAAGGTTGTTTTGTTTAGGATGCTATTTAGGCAAGGCACGAGTCGTCACGAGTGTTTCGATCGAGAATACTTAGCTTGATCTCATCAGCGCAGTTTTTTAAAATTTGTTGCAAACCATTGTTAACATATTTCTTGAAACTACTATAAAACATTTTGTAGGTATATTTCAATCTACAAAGTTATTCATTCAAAACTTTTTATTTCACTTTGATTCAAAAGTCTGTCTAGTAAATGGCGTATATCATGAACAAACATTTTTGAATCAATTGCTAACGTGATTGTTTTGCCCAAAAAAGACTACCTTTTCCTGTTTCGAGGGTGTCTGTAGATTAATAGCGAGAGCAGTGGACTACCGTTCCAGATGTCCCGGGTTGGAATCCCACATGAATGAGATTGATTTATTCTTAGAGACATTAGAACCTATATTGAGAAAATGTAGGTATGCAATATTTTTTAAGAGAAATTTTCTAACCTATAAATTCCAATAAAGTTGTGATGAAGAAGGACTAGCCCTTATTCTTCTCATTTTTACACAAAATATCAGAGTATTTGTGCTATCAGTTCAAATCCATGTTATTAAAATGTTAAAATTAAAATATTTGCAAGTTTTACTTCTAAGCTTGCACAAATTGTTTAATTTGCAGACTATTCGTAGTATCACGCGGAAGGGAAGAAAAGTGCAAAATTAATGGAAACCGGCCTTCTTCTAGAGTTGGGCTAGTTGCCTTCGTCGCAAACAAGATTTCGCCTATTTGTGTCTCCGCCTCAACAGTCAACACTCCTTGGTGCTCCTCACGAGCCAGTGTATATGGGGGCAATTAAGATAGCTTTTAACCTGCCTATAGCTGGCGCAAATGCAATTTCTCTTCACTTCAGCATCAATTTACCAGAGCGGTACGCGCACATCCCTAATGGCACAATTTGAAGGGAACTAAAATCAAAGCTACAAGTGCCTGCCTCTATATTAGCTTGTTACCCTTATGTGCAAAAACTACAACAGGACGTGAAGTTGTTGGCGTACATTACGCAATAACCCTGTGTTTGGGGGAAAAACAAGCGGAGGATTGCTTGCATGCTGAGATAGGTGCCCCTGGAGGGTGGCGGCATTAGGGGTGAATCCTTCAATGTATACGTTGGGAGTGTACTAAATATAAATGGCTTGTCAGCTGCCCCCGTGAAACGTGAATCTGCAAAACAACGCAAGAAAAATGAGGGTGGGAGCCATTCGAGTCCTTTGCCAACATTTTGCAACAAATGTGTCAGGGCCTTTCAAAGGAGCAAATTTCGCCTGACCCGGCTCAATCGGGCATTGCAAGCGTGCGGTCAGGGGATGGTCGGTAAGGTTCTGTGGGAAAGCCTGCAATTGATGGCTCCGCGTTTCCTTCTTATGCACATCCTTTATTAAATTTCAGGAAAGGCATTCCTTTGGGATGCCTGGCTGCATCAAACGATTATCGGAGCCCATAGAGGATACCCCATGGCTTGGCATGCGAATATGCTTGGAGCTCATGCGTTGCTCTGCCAGACGTGCAGTAATACTTAGTCCCTATAAATATTTGCAAAAAAAATTCTTGGGACAACCTCATGTTTTTCTAACAGAGATATACATATTTCAATACCTGTGGAAGCCATACTCCACTTTAGTAGGGATGATAATATTTTTTGTTTGCCAAATACGCAAACAACTTATTTTTCCCTTCAATTGTTTCGTGAAAAATATCAAATATTTTGAGCGATATTTAACTTTATGCAAAGGCATGCTGCGTGCTGCGTGCTACTAAATTTTATTTGTGAACTGAATAGGAAAAGTGCGATAAAGAGCTTTGTGACCCTAGTTCGGATTTGCGAAGTACAAATCTTAGGAACCTTCGTTGGAGACAAAACAAGAAGGAAAGCCCAATACGGACAACTTATGAACCAGAATTTTGTGATTGATTCTGTCAAAATCCTTGCTAAAATCCGTAAAAATGCAATCGACTATTTGGAAAATATAAGATTGAAATAAAGCGAAATTACAAGCGTTTCTAGAAGACTGCCTTTGGAAATAATGGAACTATTGGAAACCCTGTGTGATCGGAACATTATTGAGAAAGCAGTTGAATCGGCTGAATGGATTTCTAATTTAGGGATCGTCGAGAATAAAATAAACAGCTTAGACTGTGTTTCGATCCAAAGTTTTTAAACGAGGAAATTTTTGAAGAAACACATAGAGTTCCTTGGTTCGATGAAATATGTGCAAAACTGGTTGGTTTAAAATTCTTTACTGTTTTGGACCTAAAAGAGGGTTAATAGCAGGTATGCCTAAAAAAACAGCTAGTAAAACTTTGCACATTTCCGACACCTCTTGGATGGATGTTAAGGGTTCAATAGGATTCCTTTTTAACATTGGCGGCATGGCAACTACTCGTGTCTCGTACCTCCCACACCGGAGTACTCTGCACATTCTAATTTTTTGTTTCAACTCAATACCATGACGTAGCGCTTGTTATGTCCTGTCCTTAAAGAATATGCATATGGATTCAATACTTCAATCCACAAGCCAAAGCCTATTTTAAAGACTTTTTGGAAATTTAATTAAAGTCCCATGTTCAGCAGGGTCAGTTCTCCACTTATCCGATTTTCGCCCACTTCACTTCCAATCAAGTCTCCCAGGATGGAGCAGCAACTATCGGATTACACGGGACAATCTGCTGAGCGTCTTTTCAATACCCGGAGTTCCGAAAATCCGGCTATCTAGTGGATTATTGCACCGGACAAGTCCAATAACACAGTAACTAGCTGCGAAATTGTAGTTTTTCCGGTCGAGCGAGCGTCCAGCTTTCAGGAGGACACTGCAATTTCACTTAAGAGCGTCTGCCTTTGTCCGAGGACACTGCACATGGCCGGACGATAATCTGGTGGTCGGCAATAATCGTAAATGTATATAATAACTTTTATTCAAGTGTTGATATAGTAAGCAATCCGCCCGTAATGGCTGAAAAAGCTCCCTCAAGCCAGAAATGACTGCCACCGACGGGCGCTCCCGCCGTGTCGCCCGCGCGGACGGCCCAACGGGGCTGTCGAATGCATTTGTTCGGGTCGAATTGCAGCTCTTTCCCCGGTGAAAGGAAACAAAAATGAATTTATAGCGCCATAAATCAAAGGCAATATTGTCGCATCCTGCTTCCTTCCAGGTTCACAAGAATCTCCAGATGGCTACGTGCACATACGAGTATGTGCGTCGCTATATCGAGTTGCGATAAAATCGATCGACGTTACATATCCTGTCATATCCCCCCAACGGTGCGGACGATCAATGTATTTGCACTCCGACCGCACTGTGATGTCACATCCTATGAATGCTGATATGGATGAGCCCAAGGACCCATCGCTTCAAAGATTTATCCTTGGGAGTGTCATTAAAGCATTTCGCCGTAACGTGAGTTATTATACTTAATAAAACTGACGAGGCACGGCGAATCGATGGAATTTCTCTGTCCAGACCTTTTCCGTTATATTTTTTTTTCGGTTTAGCTATCCCAACCTGTTAATCGCTTCAGTAATTTACAACAACTAAGAAATTACGTGCAGTATCCACTTATGAAGATACCAACAATAAAAACAACAAATAGTCCAAGAAATAAACTAACTGGAGACCAAAGTAAATATGAAATGACACCCAAATTATAGATTGCTCTGAAAGGTCCAGAGGTTCTACAGCTTTTCTATAGTTGGTTTTTTTTTGGATGATACGGTATCATATAATAATATCAACTTCAGCAGAGAGGTGCATGCTTGAACCGTATGTAAGAGAGCATTTTAATATCTCTAGGGCAACCAATTGGAAGATGCATCTTTATTCTGATTTGTGCTGAAATGGTGTAAGTCTAATCTCCCTGATGCAAAACTTTAAAATCAGTAAACGCTATTATTTTGTGCCAGATTGGCTTTTTTCTTATAGTAGGGGAGCCCAACAGGGGATTTCGGGATTTACTCAAGCGCAGAAGTAACAAAAATCCTCAATAAAGTTTAGCGCGTGCAGCTGAAATGAAGCATGTATTCCCCACTCCGCGCCTCTCTCTCACTTATAATTTGTTTTTTTTTATGTGCATGCTATTTTCCGTGCATTTTACCCATTTTCCTCCAAATAATCCTCAGATTATGGATCAGCATGACCAGGACATCAAGTTGAACCATCTGTATGAAAATCTGACCCGCTCGAGTATTTCAAAATAGAATTTTTTTTTTGCATTTTCGAAAAGTCGCCACGAGCTTACGTCACATCTGAATCGTCAGTCTTTTGAATGGGAGTTTCGTTCGGGATCACTTAACATCTCCTCTGAATATCTGACGCGCTGGAGTAAATTTTTTTCCTCATTTTTAACCCTTCCGTACCGCCGCCCCCACCTTCCAAGCCGGCAGATTAATATACCTCCGTCATCAAAGCCTCTTTGGGCATATATGGCACACTATCAATATCTGACGCGCTCGAGTATTTCCATGTGACTGTTTTTTTTTACATTTTTGAAAGCCTGTAGTCTCTCCCCCACCGGTGAAAGGGTACACATGATATAACCCTTTTTTTCTTTCTACCATCTAATCTTCAAATCCAAGGTCCCCACGACGCTCGAGTAAATCACCATTTAGCATCGTGGGCTCCCCTACTATAAAAAACGTAGTCAGTTGAACCAGTAGCGTCACCAGGTTGGGTGACACTTGTTGGAGAGATTAATGGATTCACTCCTAAAACTGACTTGACCTTGAACCCTCAGGAGTAACATAGGTTTGAAATTATTTTGGCATTTAACTATAACATATACATACAAGATAGGATACAATTATCAGGAGTAGACATTTCCTAGTTTAAACTATCCCTACCATTTCGAATAATATGATGGATTGAATTTTCGAACTGATTTATGAATCAATTTGTGTTCTAGTGTGGATTTGTGATATTTTTTCATGATAAAAGGTTTGCTTTCCATCTCACAAATAATCTAATAATAGCAATGGCACGCTTTTGCATAACACCTGCTTCAAACATATCGCTTAGATAATTTCCGATGAATAGTGCTGATTACGGTGGCTGATACGATATTTCCTCAATCTTCATCGACATGAATCAATCAGACCAGATAAAGGAATCTGAAGAGCCTCTTCTGTATGTGCTTCAATACATTCACACAAAAAAACTTCTAGGGCCCCTAAGATGTCTAGACTATGAATCATTAACGCCGAAAAAGTCCCGATCAATTATGATTTGGCAAAATTGCACAACCACATTGTCGGTATCATGAAAATTTGAAATGTCTTTTGGCACTGAGTATACACTAATCTCCGAAGGAAAAGCACAATTATTGAAAAAACAACCAAGTGCATGGGCGCGTTTTTTTTTCTTGTAATTTTTTAGTGCGGCCTATCACGAAATTACCTGATTGCTATCTTCCGCTCTCTGACTAACTCTCAAGAAAGGCTTCCGACCAATTCATAACATTTTTCCGATTAGCGGAGATTTGTCAACAGGCTTTTGATAAGAATCTTTTTGTAAAATGCCCGCTTACCCGAGTGGGGGATCAGTTTACTTTTTGCTGCGTACAGGTGACGGTTGGGTGATAGCATTCCGTCGTTTAGCTCGAGTTCAAGGATTTTGCGGTACTTTGGTATTTATACATATAAGTAGTGAAATGTGCAGCGGTGATCGAAGATCCTCGAGTCAGAAAATGTGTGAACAAATCTTCGAAGTTAGCAATCCTGCTTGCATTGAAGGCAGGGATACTGAAAGTGTTGCGGAGGTAGGATATTGAATAAGTATTCGAGTGGAACATTTTCTTGTTTAGCACATTTTAATTTTTTAGTCACTTTCACGAGTTTGCGCTTCAATTTAAGTGGAACACAAAAATTATATTTAGTAAAACAGTAAATTATTAAAGTCCCTACTAAACAATTTTATCGGACTTATAGTGCAATGGTTTATAGCAAGCTTTCTTTGTTATGCCCTGCGGAAATATTAAAGCATTTGATATTACACAATTGGACTACTTATATAACAAGCCATAAGAATTGAATATCTATTTGAAGTTACTAAAACTCTTGAGCTTCACAAAATTCAAGTCAGGTTTCTAAACAAGCATCAAATAATACTTGGAGTGTTTCGATCGAGGGGAACCAGTACGAACCAGTGCAGCTACTGGCCTGGTACCTCTGCCACAGGCACACGAAAGGAGCGGAACCCAAACCGCATCTACTTCCATATTTCTCTGCCAGAGAAGTATGTGTGAAGTATATGAAGGGAATTTTTAGTTCACGCTTTATACAAAAAGTCAATCAGGTCAAATAAACTAAAGTCTGAAAGGGTGTTAAACACTTGTTGGAAGTAATAGTAATTGTGAAATTACTAACACTCTTTAGCTTCTCAAAATGCTAGCTAAGGTCATCGGAAAATTTTGCTTCACTTGAATTTTTGAAAGCTCAAGAGTTTTAGAAATTTCATACTTACTCAACTTTAACAACCTTTCTGAATATTTGTAGATGAACTTCCATCAGAAATTTTAAAAAATCTTTTGTTTTAGAAAAATTGCGAAAAGTCCTGTTGGTTTGCCTTAAATTACATTTTCAATGCTGCTTGACTGATTCCATAAAAAGATGTGTAGATACATGCGCAAATTTAGACAATTGAAATTGCCTGGAACTAGAAACTGTCGGTTAAATATCACAACCTTAATTAGATAGATAGCCTTAAAACACACAAAAGCAAGGAATGCACCGCGGCTGTAAAAAGTGAATTGATAAGCAATGAATGTCTTTAATTCCTCTGAAATTTCAAAGGTATTTAATTAGTAATAGTCCACATTGTGAATGGAAAATAAAAGTTCAAACAACAAATCATGCCTTAATTACGAGGGCTCAATTATTGCTCTTTCTACTGCGAAATTTTTATTCTGCTAAAACTCAACGAATTTAGGCACACAAGATAACATTTATCTTTTTTCATGATCCAAACTGGTAAACCAAACAATTTGTGTAGATGTGTAGATATGTACACACCGGATATTCGGAATGAGTAGAAGCGCCCAATTGTTTTTTATGTTTTTTTGAAACTAGACATTTTCGCGAATAATGTTTCCGATCAAAGTGTTGTTAAAGGATCTACACAATGCTGATGTTGTAAAAATTTCAAATGGTGACACAACACTTGTTGAAGAAAGAAAATGCTTTTTTTTCTATATATCGCTTTTGGTAATTCTAATTGGGGTTTTTGATAATTATGATGATACACTTCCTTATGTAAGCATATATATGAAAAGGTATGCGTATGTATATGTTTGTGTGGGTATGCATTGGCGTGTGTGTATTATTTCTTGTTGGGATGAATAAACCATTGTTGATACTAATGATATGTATGTATACGTAATTCCTTGTTAGATATTAATATGGAGAATAACAAAGTTATAAAAAAGTTGCTTAGTATAAACAATTATCTATCGACTTATATACTTAAATATCATGATATATTTTGTCGAGTGATTTACTGAAGTCTGTAAAAATACAATAGGCTTGGTTTCCAGCCTCCAATGCAGAAATGCAGACTTGGGAGAACTGAAGAAGGTTGGTCGTGGTTGATCTACCTTTTATAAAGCCATGCTGGCAAATAAAGGCCTCGAAGAATTTAGCAAGAGAGCACAATATAGCTACAGGTCTGTAATTGGCTATATCGTTCCTATTACCCTTATTGTGAAGAGGGATAACTAAAGGTGATTTCCAAGAGTCAAACATCCAAAAAAATAGACAAATTAAAACAAATGCAAAAAACATTAACAACGAACCACAACAATTTTTTATAAATGGGAATGCCATCCGAGCCATAAGAAAAACTCTCAGCCAGGCTCGCAATGTGTTCCGCGTGTTTGCGTTGTATTCCACAGTAAAGGCACACGAAAAAAGCTAATAAGAGGTTTTATAATAGTAGGAAGACACTGTACGCCAATTTCAAGGGCGTTCGTACAATCTAAATAGTCGAAAAAAAATAAAATTTTTTTAATCAATTATTTTCGTTAATTATTCCTTTTTTGCATACTGGAGTTTCAGTCACATTGTCATATCTTTTGTGAAATTTTATTGTGAAACTATTATTCCATCTTCAACTTTTCTCTAAAACCAATAGTTCTCAAGGTACCTACCCTGAAAAGAAATTAAAAAAAAAACTTTATCTTTTTCGGTTTTTTCACATTTTGTTTTTTCATATCTTTTCCAACACTACTTCAAATGGTCCATAACAAAACCATCATTTCTTAAGCCCTTCCGGAGGCTTTAAAACAAAAACTAGAGGTTCTATGTGAAACATCCAACTCAAAACAAATCCCGCCTAGACTAATAGCCTTTTTCAATTTAGTTTTATTTCTTTCTTTTTTACTTTCCTTTTAATTTCAAAAATTGTACTCGTTGTGTACATCAGGAAGGAGCATTAATTTCACAATTTAAAGCCAAAGCGACTTTAATCGGAAGGTTGCTCGAATCGCTTCATGAATGAATACCTCACCGTCTTCCCACGTTCCCTGCCACATTACGATTAAGTTACGAGTTTCCACGAAATCCCTATCAGAGAACACAAAGGCTTTCCCCAAATAAATACAACCAGCAAAAAAGGTACATACATACGTTGAATGGGAACAGCAAGGGGTTGGTTGGCTGGTAAAAATCCGAAACAATAATTATCACCGGCTGACAAAGTGGATCAAATATGGAGCGTGTTAAAATGGCTCTTGAAAGGGAAGCTACAAGACCATCATGTGGAATGGAGCACATGTCCATCGGACTGGCAATTTATAAGACTCAATAAAGGTGAAATGAGTGGCAAAGGGCTGCGATAAGGACAAATTTCCTTGTGCTTATCGCCCTCAATTTCGTTCTTGAGGGTGTGTTGACAGCCACCAGCGCTCCTGTGTCTTCCATATGCTCCCTTTGAGGTTTATTGGGTTCTTAGGACGACCACTCGCTCCTCAGGTGGAGCACATTCCATGCTCGGCTGAGGAAACTTTGTTTCTGCTCATTTCCGTGTTTTTGAGCAATCATCGACGTCGTTAAGTCGTCTTCCCTGGCGAAGAGATGGTTAAGTCCAACGAAATGAAGTGACACGATTGAGCGGCTGGCTGATTGCCAAATGAATTGATTGTTTGCATGGGTGGTTGGGTACTCGATTGCTCCAATGAGCACCGCCATTAATAAACTGTGAAAGGGTTCAGATCCCACATAACCGACAGATTCGGGTTCGGATTTATGGAATTTGTGCATTCCACTGGGGACGGAAATTTGTTTGATTTTACGCTTGTGTAAGTTTGCGCTTATGTGCCTCCGGGGAGGTTGTCTGTTTTTCCCATTGCGAGTGATAATTTTGTAATAGGTTTAACAAAAGACTAATGTCTGCCTTGGCTTTGAACAATTTGGTGACTAATGCAATTTGGCAGTCAATTTGTTCGAAATGATTTTCTCCAAATAAAATACACACATGGAAATTAAAATTAATCTACGTAATATTGATGCTTTATATTAATTATATTTTAGAACGACTCTGTAACCCTAAATTTTATAATTTTGAAATTCTCGCACGGCTAAAAGCATTTTTGTCGGATTCACTTAGAGATAAGACCAGAAGATTCTCGGAGCTGCTATATTGTTTATGCGGTAATCAAAGAATTACCTATAGAAAATCTATGCAATGTAAGCGATTACATTTGTAATATCTAAGATGCTACTAGGTAATGACGGTTTTCAATCAGAGGTTCAAGCGAAGCATATACCTCACCTCACGCTTGTTCTGTCGTAATACCAAAGAATGTGCCTTTCTTCATTCATTAATTTCATTCATAAATGTTCAGAAATTAGAAATTGCCTTTAATACTTAACAAAAGAAATAATGCTTGATTTATTTATAATAGGCTACATCGACATACCGAGATGAATTCCTACCAAGAGGTTCAATCAAATCATGCCCATGTGTTGACAGTGGAAGAAACTATCTCTCTACTAAAAGACCTTACCCTAGTCTACTCAATTCCATATATAGAAGAGGTAAGTGCAATCACTTGAAGAGGGAATTTAAAAATTATGTTTGATTGGTAATTAAAACAATAAAAATTTTTTAAAGCAATTATCAATTTGGCTAAAATTTAGAATAATTTAAGATAAACCAACTAGCATATATTTGATAATTTTAAATTAAGCACAATTAAATAACACTTAAGTAATAATTGCAACAATGTTTTTTTGTAACCATTCACGGTTGCATATTTTATCATTCTTAATTAGATTAAATAGACAAAAAAGGGTAAAGTCATAGATGCAGCAAATCAAAAGTAAAATAATAAACAAATACATTAGATGCAAGAATAAAAAAAACTATACCTCTCCACTTTCGAACCATCCAGGGTTTTGGAGTTTTTGTCTATTAATATTTTCATTGCCTCGCGTGTCTTATATACATAGAAAATAGTACTGCACTCCAGGCGCTTCTATTGAGCCCACCCACAATACAATACGTGCATTACTGACCGAAATATTATTGTTAACCAATTTTTCTTCATTTTATACCACCTCCCTACTGCACCCCCTCTATTATATGTATATACCAGTGGTGATCTCATATTTGGGAATTTTGAGAGCAGATTCGGAATCAATGACCCCGAAAACCCCCTAGTGCAGGTTTTCATGGCAATCCTTTGAAGTTTAACATTTGCGGTAGCCATATTACATCCGCCATGTTGAATTTGGAAGTTTTGATGGCATATTCGAAATCAGCGACCCCGAAAACCCCTTAGTGCGGATTTTGAGTGCTTGTATAAGTCTTGAAGTGCAAAGGGTAAAAAATGTGAATTATTTCCAATCGATTCAGTTAAAGTAATCGAATTTATTTGTCTTGAAGTAGATGCTCATCGGCAACATTTATTGATCCTAATAAATTGCCATAGAGTAAGTAGATCAAATCAAAATAGAAAACAGCATGTAACTCGGGCTAAAAGCTCCAGTGGCAGTACCAGTAATCACCTAATAAATTGCAATTTTCTGCAATTTCAGCAAGTGAGGACTTCACTTTGTCGACGAGGAGCAAAAACAACGCTAATGCATCATCCTTTGTTGCCTCAGCGGGTGAGCAGTCACGTCCGTCACAATTAGGCTGCTCCAGTCATATGCAGCAGCCATCAAGCCCGGAGGAGAAGGCCAAAGCGACAAGGTAAGTGTGGCCCCAGCCGGGCAGATGGGTCCGGCCGGAGCTAATATCTTTGTCTACTCACTACCCCGCCTAACCACAATCGGATAAAGCCCCGACCGGTCCAGGGCTTCTGCATTCTCTGCGATCGATACGGCGAAAACGTTACACAACTTGTCCTCGCCGGCCTGCAAGGGTATTAAATTATTAATTAATAACCAATTTGCTATACAACAATCCTATTACGCCGTAATATGCCGGTTATTATGCATATCGTGTGCGGATGTGCCCTCCGTGGCACCATGTCAGCGCTGCACCGCTGGGGGTTGGAACTGACTTCTGGTACGCGCGACGCGGCCTTCGACAATTGATTTTGGAACGGCCGTTTTAAGTAATTGCAAAACGCAATGCCAGCCCTAGGTGCTTCGGCATCTGATTATGCAAGGCACCTTTCGAAAAATGTGTTGCTTGTCACAGCCTCACGCGTTCTTGGAGGTTAATCGGGTTATGGCTCTTACGGCGCGGCGCATCAGATAATTGCACTCACTGTAGTTTATAACTTCATTACAGGGTTTATTAGTGCGCTTATGACATATGCAGAGCAACTCCTATCTAATTTTGTGCCCTTCGAAAACCCTATCCCTTGATTTATTGGTTGTCGTAGTATACAAAGGCACACTCCTAATATCAGATGGCGGTATCGTATTGTGTTATACTTCCATAAATCATTGTTTTGGTAACACCACAGGTAACACGCAGGTACTTTTAGGACTTATGCTATTATTATAAGGTGTCCAAAGCAGTTTTGATTACACAGCCACACAAAAAAAAGTGGGGATTACTTTTGATGCCATATGTCATATCCGTAGTAATTTGGCCTGCTGATCACGAATCCGCGACCAGAATTGAACCATCACGTTGTGATTTTTTTCTAAAAATTAAAAAAAAAATTTAAGAAAAAAATCAGAACGTGATGGCTCAATTCTGGTGACGGATTCGTGCTCAGCAGGCCAAATTACTACGGATATGACATATGGCATCAAAAGTAATCCCCACTTTTTTTTTTGTGTGGCTGTGTTATTTTACCTTTGCAAATCAAATTCCAAATCACAATTTCTAATTCTGCATAAGGCCATGTACCTTGCCTTTTTTCCATAAGATCAGTTAAAGGGAGGGTGCAAGTTGTGTTTTATTCGTTATGTAGGGGGGGGGGCGACCGCCATCTTGACGCCATTCTTTACGACTTAACTAAACAAACTTTTTGTCCTTACTAAAAGGACTTATACATTGCGGTACACTTTAAAAAATAATTTTTCAAAGCAACTTGTTGACAGTGATCTTCATTTATTTAATTTTATCAAGATCCACATGAAAAATTTTTTTATAATATTTTCAGACAATACTTGGCGATCGCATTCACCATCAGCTATACAATTCTCATCATAATATTCGGAGTAATAAGTTTCGTTGGAAGTGCCATAACGAACGAGAGCTTATATGGAGAGCTCTTTCTAACCCTCTTAATGGTAATCTCACTCTCATACATGATGTTCCTGGCAATAGATATAAGGCGGCATATAAAGAGGGTGAAAAGAATCACAAAGCAAAGAGACAAGGATCTATATGGAAATGATTTTGAAGTAAATGAAGAAGGCCCCATTGAACTAGCTGTCTCTGATGAAGCTTCTGAATGTTCTGCCGAAGTTGGCGAAGAAATTCGACATAAATACTGTTTTATGAGAGGTCGGCATGGTGAATTTTTATATTTAAAATTTGGCGCTGCGTGGTTCTGCTTTGGTTTGTTAATCCACTCCTGCATTGTAATATTTTATGAAATATACTTCGTGGCGTCACCCCACGAAGAAATCCGATATTGTGGCTCCTCGATATCTATGACCTTCGAGATCATCTTTCCAATATATGCGATATTTACTCTGCTCTTTATGTATAAATACATCAATCTCGTCATCAACTCTCATCGCAAACTCGCCAGATTCATGTTTCTACACATGATTGCAACATCAATTTCATTCTGGATATACCAAATCGTTTGCGAGACTAAGGAGGCAGTGCTTTTGTCAGATGCATCCAAGAGAGGCCTGCAGGGTATAATGACTTCTAGACTTCTCTTCCTTTCATCACATTGCACGGGACCAGAATCACTTAACAATTTCTACAAAAGCTTTTCGCCCTATTTATACCCTTTCATGATTGAGTTCTTCATTCTCTCTGGTGAGTTATTTTATTTTCGAAATTTCGAGAAAGTATTTTTCAAATGAAGATATTCTTTCAGCTGGAGTTTGGACCATGATGTTCCTCAACATAAACAAATGTCCAAAAAGGAAGCTAATATCTAGAATCTCATTGCCGATCGATCAACTAAGCGGATCAAGGGCTTCACTTTCTGTTAGCGAGTACCACAGTTCCTCCTTGGAATTTATAATTGATCACGATACGCATGTTCGAACAAACATCGAAATTCATGCTGATTGCTATGGATCCAACAAAGGACTCTTCTTAGGTCTCATTCTGGTGGTTCTTACTATATGCTTCATTATTCTGTTCTTCATAACAACATCTGAGAAGTAAGTTATTGACATTGGCAAATTTTATATTTTTTTATACTTCTTTATTACCAAGCTTAATGCGGTTTTCTTTATGAAAACAGTTTTCTTCAAATATAAAAAAAATGTTTCATTTTAAAAGACATATCTAAAATTTTATTGTCAAATTATTACGTGATTACATTAGGAACGTGACAATAAAGACTCGCGCGTGATATACAAATATTGTAGAAGCCAAAATACGCGGCAAACATTGTCTGTAAAACGAAAATTGAAAATTAGAAAAGTTGAAAATGGTAAAATATGTATAATAACCCTCCCTTCTAGTAGCACTATCCCGCTGAAAAATAATTGTCCCTGAAAATTGTCCTCAAATATTTTATTTCAAATGTCACACTGGATCTGGATTTTGAAGCGTTTTTCCGACAAATGTTTACAAAGAGACTTTTGCTCAGTGGTTTCATTATATAGCGTTTAAGTTTGCATTACCTTTCTAAGCACATGTGTGTCTGTTTGCGTAAAGTTTTCATTAACTATTTTTTCCAGAACCCATCTTGTATTAGGATTGACTTTGGATCGAATATTTGAATTAGTTGTACTGTTAGTAATGATTATTGCCGTCATTGGGGCATACATCCAGACATCCAAACTTGATGTTAACACACACCATATATCTAAGCTTGATGATATCCTCCTTTTCTTATCTATACCGGCGTACTGTACTTATGCGATTTTGAGTATGATACCAGCTGTAAAGAATGGCTTATGGGTTAATGTGTGCAACATTGTGGTGCAGGTAAAATTTACTAGATCAAAATTTTGGTAGCCTAATTAATTAATTTTTACTAGGTTGTGCAAGTTGTCGTCCAAGTACCCTTCGTAATGGATGGTTTAAGAAGATGTTCGAACACAAGGGAACTCGTAAAGAAGAAACCTGGAAGGGAGTTTGTGACATTCCTCACTATAGCCAATGTGTCGCTTTGGATTTACTATACATTTTCAGTGAAAACTGATGAAACAGGTGATGAGCGGTTAGTAAAAATGTTGTCATGTTTTGCTATTGCATACTGATTATGAATTGCTCTTGTAGGTATGAGTACTATGGTTACACTATTTGGAGCATCTTGTATCACCTTTGTCTACCGCTGATTATGTTTTACAGATTTCATTCTTCTGTTTGTCTGGTTGACATTTGGAAGCATGCATATGAACCTTCAGGGTAATAAATTCTTGATCACAATGTTGTTTGTATTGATGGGAATAAGCATCTATACCTTCCACTACACTGAATCCTACAAACTCATTAAGAGCATTCCCATTTAAAGTTTTCCCAATCGGCAGAAATATATCCAGAATATCTTTTTGGAGAGGGTCTAAAAGTCTCCTTTCCTGAGTACTATGTAGGTACGATAATACGGACCGGACAAAAATGTTATTTTAATAAAAGAAAAAAAAGGGCAACCAAGATTTATAAAACCATCCGATGTGTTTGTTTTTTTCACCATAACACTCAGGAAATGGGAAGTACGATCATGGTGCCCAATCTATCGTAGTTCAATTTATTTCTAAGAAAAGGTTTTTCATGCTCTATACAAAACTATAATGACAATTTCAAAATTCACAAAACGGTGATGGAGAGAAATTAAATTAATTTCCACAGCGACAATATGGAACCTTATAACAAAGACCTTTAAATACCTTTAAATATGAATCCTTCTTTTCGTACAGGTACTTCTTTTCTTGACACTGGTACAGAAGTTCCTCCTATTGAAATGTCCGTTGAACTATTGCAACCAAAAGTTCTCGTACTCGTGATGCCACTAAGCTAAACACCTGTTGGACTCCATTTTCCAGTTGGACACCAATTTTGCAATTGTCCAGCTGTGGTAGTCTTTCGCCTAAAATCATATTTTTTTATGAAAGGCAAATGTAATGAAAATAATATTTAATATTACTCACTCTAAATATGCTTACTTACTTTTTTTTAATTTCATATATCGCTAACGCCACAATTCCATTATCGTTTCAATTTACGACGACGTTCGTTAGAATTGTCAACGATATCGTTTTGAGTAATGCCAAATCAACGATATCGTAAGCATTACGATACGAAGCGTATTCAATAAGTGTGGCCCTGGAGGATTTAAAAAAGGAACTAGAGGTCCGATATGAAGCATCTAAAACAGATCCCGCGGACTATAATAGGAGCTGAGAAAAAGAGAAATTGAAGTCTCATGGAATCCCACGTAGTTAAAGTCCTAACACATTTTTTAAATTTTAAAGTAACGTGTGGAACTAATAATCATCCAGAAAGTTCCTTGTGAGGTTAGCGGATGCGCAATAGTACAAAGCTATAAACAGATAACTCCCCACATAATTTATTTTCAAAATAGTATAAGCTAACAAAGTAGAATTTTCTAAACCAGTTCATAAAAAGGCACCTCCTCCTTCTCGACCTTTTTCTCTTTCGTGTCAAATTGCCCTTTATCTACTAAGTATTGTGGTCTTTCCAAATTCTTGTGGCGCTTGTAGAAAGCAATTAAAGCTTGAGTGGATCGTAAATGACCAATTCCGTGGAAAATTGTCTTCCTGGTTAGAAGGTCCTGGGGGAAAACAGGTTCCACAATGGTGTCTGCATCCAATGGACGCCATTTGCGCATTTCCATCGGCAAAGTTCGCCCAAAAGCTACCATCGATGGTTGCGCTACATTTTCCTTCTTTTTCCTAAGCCTCAGTTGAGTTTGCAGTTTAAGCTCGAGGGATTTCTGAAAGGAGCAAATCAGGGATATTTTGAGCTTAAGGCGCGTTTAAAATCATTCTCATCCACGAACCTCAGGGAGATTCCAACTTTGAGCAACTGCATCTGGGACAGCTTTTACTTGTTTTGGCTCAATGTGAATGCCCGCGAGTGGCCCTGAGCCGGATTCCAACGAGAATAACTCTTTGAGCATATCCTTTGAGATGTTCGTATCGGGGTTGTCGCTCAGTCCGTTAACCCAGTCAGTAAACCTCTCAGCCGCCTACAAAATGTGGTCAGGAGTTGAGTTATTTTAGATAATTTCCCTACCGCATCCATAAGGAACTCAGCCTGGTCGTACAAAGGCTTTTCCGAGATGTTCTTCTCCAGGTTGTAAATCTTCGACTGCCACTTAATGCGGTCCTTTCTCCTCTTACAAATATACTCAGATGTCCAGTTGCTTGGCTTTCGGTTCCGTTGATGGCGGTCAATTTTGGGCTCCACTTTTAGATCAATGGGGAAGAATTCTTTTTCCATTTGGACAATTTCTGTGATTTCACTCATGTTCTTTTCCTAGGGTAAAAATTTCACTCATGTAAACCGCTCTTGCCCTCTTTTCTAGTCCTTACCCCACTTTTGACAGCATACACCTCATCATCGGACACCTCACGCATTTCTTCCTCAAAGATATCCTCCTCTATCGGTATCAACGGTATAATTCTTGCAACTCTCTTGTACAAGACCGGCGGAAGGGATGTCGACAAATCATATCGCCTAATCCTTTCTTCCTTCCCCTTTTCCTTGGCGAGCTTTTCGACCTGACGGATTACTCCTTTCCAATATTTTTTCTCATCGGGATTAAACTGGGTCAATTTTGTTTTGGGTATCCTCAGGCACTTCACCTTAATTTTTTCTCGGCACGGCTCATACGGAACATTACACTGCGACATTTTCGATTATTCAATTTCTTGCGTACGTTTTGACTAATACTTGATCTGGCAGAATTAAGTACACTCAATTAAAGTGCTACTGCGGTTGACCTACAAAATCTGAAGGAATTTGTTTTGCCAGTTGTTTGATCAATCCTATTGGGATTTACCTTCTTGTTTGGTTGGTGTGGGAACAATCCCAATGTGCGGCAACGAACTTCAGCACAAAAGCTATGGGAAGCTCTTCGTTCTTTTTCTGCAAGTTGGGGTTTCGAAAGCTTTGCAGTCATTTTCGTGAAAACTCCTGAAGATGGCAGCAGGTGTTGCCGAAAATTGAATTAAGGCACATCTCTCCTACTGCCTAAAATTACAAACTTTGCTTTTTTTTTTGTGATCCGTCCTTAACCTTTTACAATTACAAGCCGTAAGGGGAACTTTATATAGTTTGAGTAAGTAGTCTGTAAGGTAAAACTAATATCAATCCCGTTTACGGCCAAACATTGAAATTTGCAGAAAAATTTTGTTGTGCGCGGATACTCGGAAGCTATAACAGCTACAGGAAAAGTTTTCTATCTGGGTCAACAAAATTCGTAGAATTAATTCCACTGTATGGGACATGATATTTAAATCCAAAGACTCTAATATAAATCCCATGTGTACCTTATAATGGCCATCCGTCCGTCATATTGTAATCGGCAGTTTAAGCTTGTAAGGTATCAATTTTAAAATCAGTGACCCCGAAAGTCTTTGTTAAAAAAAAAATTAAATATTTTTAGGTTTCCCATATTAAAGCCCCCGTTTTGAATTTTTAAAACTGGGCACTATTTTTAAAATCTAACTCATTAATACATACACATTGCTGGATCAAGAACTATAAAATTTCTTCGATTGTACTATTTTTAAATCGTATGTGAGTATATAAAAACATTTGGTCGTTGAAAACCTTGGAATGGTTTCGTTACATCTATTACATTTTTAATATAATATCACTATCACGAGAACTAATGAACCAATTTACTTCAAATTTTAACTGAAGCTTGTATATGTCAAGCTTCTAGTAGCCATGGATTAAATGTTATAGTTTTTCTTATAACTAAATAGTTTTCTTCAAGCGGTTTCTGAAAACGGCTAAGAAAATATTTTAATTTTTATTTCAACGAAAAATGAAGGAGTGAGGTTGAGTTCATTTTTTCGCGGATTTTTTCAATGGTGTTCTACGTATGAATTTGTATAGTTATCCTTTTCTTACTTGAAGATATTGTACCTATTTGGAAATGTAATACGATGGACAATTAAATAAAAAAGGCGGAGTATGAATTACATGAATTTTGGGAAATACGTGAAATTTAGGAAATTTCAGAAAATTTTTTCACTTTTCCAAATGACTGTACTTGCAGTGATATAGGTAGAATTTTTGAAAAGGGCATTGTGAGTTTGTTGTCAAGCGAGTTTTTTCTTTGCGTATAATGAAACTGCACAGTTGAATATATGAATTATAAATTTTCGTCTTATATAATTAGATATGAAGAAAACAATTTTATAGTGCCCGACTGATTGGAAATGAAACACTAAAAATTTATAATATTCAGATGATTACCTATAATAAGCTTCAATCTTCATATCACATCCGTACGTAATTCTCCCACTCATCAACATGAAACGAACATTCACAACTGCTGCCCCAATTCAATTATTTGAATTTTACATTGAGAAGAAAAAATTATAGAAAACTTTGTAAAAGCTTTTACTTGCGCTGCACTTCAATCGGCGATTTTCACATGTACCCCGTATGGAAAACTTTGCCAAACTTCCTGAGTCCCACTCGGCGAAGCCTTAATTTATGTCACAAGCTCTCAAGAATTTTAATAAAAGAAAAATTTTCCGACAAAGTTTACACAATAAATATTAAGCTTGTGATGCGAATAACTCTCTCTTGGTAAGTATGGGAACATTTTCCATTCTTGTTTTTTGACAAAGTGATCGCAGGAATTTCTAATAAAGCAATGAAGTGATAACATAAGTATTAAAGAATATTCTTACTCAGTCTGTATGTAGGAATGTTCATACATAGGTATGTAGTAAGAAGCATGTGAGGAATTTCTTCTATGCGGATAATTTCAAAGATGACACAGGTGGAAAAAAAAAATTCAGCATCTGCATTTATAAATGAAAACAAATTCTTCCTTCTGCGCTGCTGGTTTTATATAAACATATTTCCATACCCTTGGAGACGGACGCCGCATTAAAGAGGAAGTTATTGATATATTTAGATATTTGTATTTACACGGTCTTTCAATAAAGACGCCCGACTTTTAAATGTAAATAAAACAATTTGTGTGTGAGATATCCACTCTCTTTTAATTTTGTTTGAAAGAATATTTTATGGCATTAAGTATATATTGTTCAAATTTTTTATTTAAAAAAACTATCTGTAAATCAATGGTGAAAGCTGTGGGTTATTGCTCTAGAGGTTTCGGGTTCGAATCCCACATGATTGAAATTGCTTTCCTTTCTGAAGAGTCAGATTATAAGTGTAGCAGTGTCTAATGGAGTAATACCAATGTGTCCACAATAGAACCCAGGCCTCCCGAATTCGAATCTTAATGGAAACCGCAGAAAGACGTTACATAAGAAGGCAATTAAACAAAATCTACTGAGATGTTAATTTTCATGGAACTGTTCCTCAAATGCAAAATAAACCATATTTACAAATGTATGCTTCATTTACTTCATAAACAATGTACGTTTTTAAGTCAAAAGAATAATTAAAAGTGCTTGAATTTCATTACCTTGTTTAAATATGTTGGCTTTAAAATTACTTATTTGCAAACTTTGCTGACTATTATATTTTAAAATGTTTGATTTAAATATATTTTTTGTTAATTTTAACAAGTTAACCTCTCAGTGTATATTTGCGAACATATAAACCAGGGTGGACCATTGATGTGTATGGCGACCATCTTATGATTATTTGTCAATAATTTTGTCTTTGTAATTAATATTCGAGATTTATAAAAAAGCATGATTTATGTATGTATGTAAGTACAGGTCAGACGCGTACGCAAAAAAATATTCGGGAGGGGTTTGCAATAAAACAGTGCCTGGCCAATCCTTGTTTTAGGATGGGGCGAGATCGAGCCGAAACAATATTCCAGTTTTACGCAGTTAATTTAAATAATAGATAATAATTATTTTCACTTACTATTTTGTTAATTTTACATAAAACGGTAGCCCCCCGTCTACGTGCCTGTTACCGTTGCAAGTAAAATTAATATGGTTTGCCCTACAGAAAAAACATTTTCGGATAACTGAATAAGAATTCGTAAAATTAATATTTGATGTGAAAAATTGTCCAACTTTTTCTGTGGGTCCAATCACATTGAAACTTCCGACCATCCAAATGTGAAATCAATAGGAGCCGCTCTGCCTTCTGACGGGTGAAATCAAAATATCATCTGTTTGTCATAAAAGCGGGCCACTTCACATATCTGCGAAAAAGTTTTTCAATAAAACAATCAGCATCGGCAGACTTCAGACAAAGACTTCGCCACGGAGGTGTGCAAAAAGTTTTCAATAGGTTATGCACAGCAACATGCTGATGAGATTTATGTACCTATGTTGACAGTTTCAATTTAATAAAAGTGCATGCGCCAAGGAGGGGGATGTCGGTGGAGACTAGGGGATGCTCATGTGGAACCTGCAAAGTAGGGGTAATTTGATATAATTTACTATGCGAAAGTGCAAGAGAGCCGCTTATATATTATTCCAGCATCCACATATGTGCTCTGACATTTTCTGCTTTATTTAAAATATGTCAAATTCTTAGTAAACAATTTTGACGACTTTGTGTTCAGCTGTGATATATACTTTTTAATTTGATACTCTCAGCCGAAGTATTTTTGATATTGTTCAGAAGTTGAAACAAAACACTCAAATGGAACTTTTATTGCAGAAGGCGTCTTAAAAAGGGCAGATATGTATATTGAAGCATTCTGGCTGGTTTCTTTGAACTGGTTCAGCTAAATTAATGCAAATTTGAATGTTCTTCCAGTGGAGTGATAAGCGGATAACAATTGTTTCTGATTAAGAAAAATCAGTTGATATCATTCCTGCATACATTCCAGGGTTAATGGAAAAAAATAATTTCAAATGCGAAGCACTTGTCGCTACAATAATTTCTATTAGGGTCTAGCTAGCCCGGACCCGGCGTTTTTCGAGATACTATTAAATTTGTATTCCTTAATTTAACAACGCCTCTGTACTGCACCACCGCCTCTCCTATGTGACCCAGCGTTTTCCTATTTGCGTTTTGGACATGTTTTAGATATTTTCCAACAGTATTATTAAATTTAGTTTTCTACATTTTACTCCACCTCCTTATTGTACCCCTTCTCCTATATCTCCCAGCGGGGTGGGTGTGGACTCATATTTGGAAATTTGAATAGAAGATTCGAAATCAGTGATCCCGAAAATTCCCTAGTGCGGATTTTCAGGGAAATCCCATGAAGCTTAACTTTTCGGTCGCCATATTGATCCTCACATCTCGGTTTGGGCTTACCCATCTTGAATCTGAAAAGCAAAACACAAAAATAGAGACTACAATAAAAACAAACTTGTTGCAAAACTGTCCGGTATTAAGGTACTTTGAGAGTGTCCGAACTTAGGGGCCCTCACGTACATACAAGAAAAATTCTCATTCACCTTGTGTGTGTGAATCACAAAAGAACGCATGAGTTATATCAATTTAGTACAATAGCAATAATAATTAATAACAATGAATATCATCCCATACTTGAAATACTGTTTACAGACCCCAAAAAATGACTTCGAGCAAAATTTTCACTAATCTTAAAATTTGCACCACGCTCCACGACGAAAGAGTCAGCACTGGCTATTGGTACCCCCCCTACACTTCACTTGGGAGAAGCTTTCTAACCGCGGCACAAGCAACAAATTGGCGCGCACTGATACAAATTCTGTCCTGCTTTCGCAGCCGTCCGGGCTTAGGGGATCTCATATTGAGCAAAACCAAGTTTGATATAATAATATCTATTAATGATTTTGACGTAAAGACCTTTTTGGTTAAACTTAGAAAGAAAACTCTCAATCCTTCTGAAATTCTGAATCGTAAATGCTAAAGATATAGAACTTTCTTCAGTTGTAACCCTAGATCTGTTTGATATTTTGAAGTCATTGAAAAATCTTAAATTCACAAAGTAACGTTTTTAACTGTTCATTTAACCATATTGAATACGCGAACGAGAAATGCCTACTTTTCTTATGTAAAATCTATGTGTGGTTCCGGATAGGACTCGAACTCGGGACGCTTGGGTTGGGGGGTTGTGATCTACTATCGAAATTTGGAAATTAAAGATGGCGGCCGAAAATTCTCAACTTGATTGGATTGCTTTTCACGGCTTTCTGGGTAAGTGAGTTTAAATCCGTTATGGAAATTTAGATCTTAAATATCGCGGCCAAAGGTACCGTCGTAATGAGCTAAGCGCATATGTTTATTTACAAAACATCAAAACATAATGAAATGGTACTTTTACGGGAAGGTAGTGATGTTTTAGGGAGTTTTTTTAGCTCGAGAATATTTTGGTTTCCCGGGAGAAACATGGGAAACCGCACCACTCAGTGTTTAAAATTCAGATAAAAATAGAAACAGTTTCATTCATTCTGCAACAGTTCTACTTTGCAAGTATGGAAAAGCCGGGCAAAGCAGGCCCGGCTCTACTAGTATGAAAATATATAAAATAGTAGCCAACTGTAACTTGTTTTTGATAAATAGGATTATTGATATTAGTGAATGATTTTAAGCTAGCTAAGTTTAAGCTCAGTGTCATGGCTCCTAAACGTGTGTTAATCCTTGTAGTAGCTTAGAAATTAAATATGCAACTTTTATATTGTATTTTTATCCATTTTAACTCGAACGTACCAACCACCGACGTTTCTCATCATCAGCAAATCTAACTGTATAGTTCCAAAAAAAGTGGTAAAAGTGGTACACCTCATCCGAAGCAAAAAACGGCAATGACGGCAGTTGTGCGGAATAACAAATCTCTGGTCTTTATCCGGAATCTCAGCTCGCATATGCAACCCGAAAAACCATACATTTTCCAGCGGCTCTAGTTCATTGGTGGGTCCCGGGACCCGGGTGATACATATATCCCTGGCTTGCCACCCCTTTGTGGCTTTTAATCAAACTCTCCATGAACTTGGTGAAAAGTTCCAAAAAATGTTCAGGTGGGAAAAGTTCGCGGATTGTGCGGGTGGATGGTATGGAGGTTCCCAAACAACAACAAGTGAAAGCGAGTCATCGGCTGCCCAGCCTCCCTCAGAGTCGTCGAGCACACCTCGGTCCAATTACAAATTTCTTCCACACGTAACTTATGGCGCGGTATCGGAGCTGTTTATCTCGCTCCTAAAAATTAACACTGATGCTGATCTGACGGCACAGTCGGGTTCAGGAGTCGTACCCGTAAATTGTGTGCCCGCACGTTCGCCCCCGTGTTCAAACAATAACTCAGGGTACCTATGGTGTCGACATCATCCCCTAAAAATGCTGTGAGCGATTTAGGGGAGAGCTGGCTTGCTGGCTGTGTGTTGGGTGGATGCTACCTGGTGCGGCAAGGTACCCGAGTGGGCTCCCGGGAGGAGGCCGGCGACCGGGGCGGCCCGGAGAAGACCATGTTACGGCGCATTATACGTTCATTTAAATTCTGCTGGATAAAGATAATGTTCACACGAAAATATGCTTTTCATTTAACACATATTTGCTCTAACTGAACGGGCGGCAAATTCATCCCATTTGTGCGAGCCTGCCGCACTCACTGGGCCTCTCCCGGAATTGCCGGAATTAACTTTCTGGCTGCTTTGCCTGTACGGCTGTACCGTGTTGTGTCACAGAGCACACTCTCCCGCCCGACACCTGCGGGCGAGGAGGGAAGAAAACGCACAGCAAACGGGCTCTATATTTAATGCTGCGTTAAGGAAACATACTTCACCGAGAGTACACATAGCCCCTCACTCGCTACAGAACGTGCGCTTCATTTTGGTGTCACGAGACCGGAGGTGGCAACAAGGATGTTTAGTTTCTATTAATTTTATATTAAGCCTTAAATTTGATGTTCTTAGGCAGCAGGCCTTCCGGGAAGACATTCTGCTGCAGGCAATACTGTCGTCATTGTTTTGAAATTAACCCAACCCTGAAAAGTTGGCGGGGATTTAAATTATCGTCCTGTGCACGATTGTGAGTCGTTAAGAAAAAGTTCTGCAAATAGATGTGGTCTGCAGGATGCTCGGGGGTAGGTATATAAATATGTGTCTAGCTATGCATGATTGTTATTGAAGAAAAAATGAATTTCAGCCGGAATTTGCTTCTGCTCTGACTGCTCATCGAAATTGTAAATTATTTATGAATCTACTACACGATTTACAATCTTTTACAGTTCCGCTTTGTAGTGAAGTACGATTAAAGGAAAAGATCTAAAAGTAAGTCTTAAATGCTACCAACCATACCAAATATGAAAAGACCGGACAAGAGCGTGTAAGGGCCAACTTAATCAACTTTAGGTCAAACCATAATATGCATACCGTCCCGTGCGGAAACCTGCTAGTACTGAACGAACGAAAGCTTATGCATATTCGACACGCTGTCAGACAGGCACCAGAATGCTCGATTCACTTTGTCATTTGCCTGCCTGCGGAATTTTACGTTTGTCACTTGGCTGCCTTTAGGATTCCTTAGCATGTACAATATACAGGGTGTTTGGTATAACGCATGCAAAAAGAGATAGATCTCGAAGCACATAATAATTATATTTTTATCTTTTAATGTACTGAACGCAACGGCATCAAACTTATGGAAAACAACTAGGTACTATCTTAATATGTTTTCCAAAAATGTATAAGAGCGAAACCATGTTGTATGGATATCATATCCAAAACATCCTGTGGGACAACCTTGAATACATGACTTTCTAAATAAAAATAATTTAATCTAAATAGGTTTAGAAACACCAGAGATATGAGCTAACAAACATAACAAAATTCGGTCGAATTGGGAACCTCCTTTTTTACCCGACTGTAAAATGAGAGAGTTCATGATACTCAACAGAATAGTCCTACAAAATCATTTCCAGCCCCCTCAATACTATCGGAAACGCGCATATCCTGAACAGAAGCTCGATGAGAAATGTTTTTCCGGAGGGTAGTCTTCTGAAAGTGGGTCTTCCCAGTCCCGCGAATTGGAGGACAGTAACAGTGCGATAATTACGACTGGCAAAATAAATGAAGAGCCAGCAGCAAACAGGCCGGCTCGAAACAATGCAGCAATTATTATCGCTGTTGCAGCAGTTCTGTTAATTAAAGTTTGACTTGGCGCACATCTGCAGGAGCGTTTTGAGTTTTGATCTCTGCCCGCCGCGTACTCCTGCCGAACGTAAAAATCTTGAAAAACTTTATCGTTCCGCCTCAGGAGCCCCTGCCACCGCAACACCGCGCCTTTGCCATCAACATATGTACGTATGCTTGCGCTTAAGCTTATTAGCTCCTCGGCTCCCTCGGTGATGTTTCGTTATTTTGAGCCGGCAGCATTCGTGCAAGAAGTCCTCCGGAAACTTTATCATATTGCCATTCACAGGGACACTCCCCGGCACTTATCAGATGACATGGAAAAAGTTCGGCCATAAATAAAATGTAGTGATGCAAGTAGGTGGCCGTAGTTGCGGCTGGCTCCTTATTTGTAGCGCTCCTAAGCGCCTTGCCTTCAATCTTCAATATATGGCCGAAAAAGAATCCGGTGCGGTACTTGCTTTTTGCTTTGTTATCAGCTGTCTGCAGGCCTTCACCTTAAGGGCCAGAGTTCGGAGTTCCCAAGGAATTAAGTCCTCTGCCACTTTCAGTTATATTTTTTTTTTTGCCTCTCCGCAGTAAACGGCGAGAGGAATGATGGTCTTTTTGTTGTCTTCGCAGTTAATGCGATTACGCTGCTTGCTATTTTGGAAATGGAGCGAGAAAAGCCAATCGGACTTGCTGTACCCATCTTTCTACCTACATAGCCCGGAGAAAAAACACTTATGTAAGAATTGCGGGATTTTAGAAGCTTCAAACTAGAAAATTTTATGTAGGACGTTCACTTTTTTGCCAAACAAAACTATTCCTGCTTAACAAGTCGGGAACAAAAAAGTTGAATGGCTACAATTACTGGTGGACAAGTTTGACAAACTAAGTAAGTTTATTATAGGACAACAATAAATATATGAAGTATACTAGATACATAACATACGGAGCTTAACTTTTTGTACTTGAATTCCGTTAAAGTATGGAGTCATCAGCAAACCTGATGATTGATCATTAATTCTTATCTAACTTGCACGTAACTCAATCACAATTTTATTTTACTGACTAGAATAACCCGAAAAGACGAAAAAAAATATAAAGGCTGTACAAAAAGTCAACACACACCAAATAGATAAAGTATAATCTATATGATTATTGAAAAAGTTAAACTTATCAATGCACCTAGTCATTACTTCTTGGCAACCGTAATTGGATCTTTGAGAGAGAGAGTTAACAAATTACTTGAACGTACAGGTGTTTCTAAACCATATGTATTCACTAAGTTCAGCAGGTCAGGCCAATTCCACAAATACTGCGGACCTACAATCACGTCTATAGTAATAAATAAATATCAAACGCCGAACCTCATAACCAAGGGTCGTCCTTTCCAACATAGTCAGACTGCTAATCTGACTACGTCCGTCCCAACCTACATTCCGAATGCTGATCTGACTGTTCACCCAATTGACTAGCTAGGGCGATGACTTAGCTTCCTATGCCACCTAAGAGGCTATAGCGCGTTGAATTACCTCTTACCTTCCTCAAATATTTGATTAATTTTTTTTTTTGTTTTTCACAGAGGATCCTAATCATCCAGCGGAAATACGGATTATCCAGAAATATTATTTTGCTTTATATTAAAATATGTTTTTTATTTGTTCTCATTGAATTGCTTTGTACTGAACTGCGAGTTTGAATTCCGTCACCTCCCCCTTTTTTATTTTTATGTGTTGGCAAGAGGCTCACAAGCATTAATCGTCTCATTAATCCAATTAAACTTGTTACATAAAATCGTATTAAAAGACCTTTGATTCTATTAATATGAATTATATTTTTATAACTTGTGACTATAGTATACGTTATGTAGTTGTGGCTCTTTTTAGCATCCCAATGTGTGTTAATCAATAAAGAAAACGCATATTATCTCAAAACAAACGAACGAACTTTAGAGCATCCTTCCGAACCTTTTAAAACCCTTATAGCTTTTTATTTAATTTTCTAAAGTGAAATATAATTGAAAGATTAATTGCTGCACGAAGGAACCGAACCTTTTTGCCAAAATAATCCTTTTATAACTGTTTTCTAGAATTCATAATTTCAAAAGGGATTGCGTCCAAGGAAATTACTCAGTTCGGTCATTGAGTTAAGCAAGTTATCCCATCACGATTTGGTATAAAGTTTGCAATTCGTAATCAGATTTGCTAATGTTTCGCAATCCCGAAAGAATGAGATCAGAAAAGTTGTGTTAGCTGTTCTCGGCGAAGTATGCAAATATCGTCACTTTTAATTCTTCTCCGTTGCGAACGAAAGGACCAGCGTTGACCCATCGTCTAAGCAAGGCTCAGACGATCCAAAAACCGAAAAGGATCCGGCGAGCTAAATGCACACGTACCGACTTTAATCTGTTTCTATTTCCGCCTTTTCGGATTAAATTATTATCATACAAGGGAGCCCCTTGAGAATATTAAACTGATGCATAGTCGTGTGTGTCTGAAGCCTTTTCGGAGAATTCAAGTTCTGGCTCGTGCAGGAAGCCTGCGAATATGTATGCTAACTGGTGCTCCACTGAATGTTCAACGAGAACATGAGAAATGATGCATCCTTTCACGCCGTATAAATCCCTGCGAATAACATATTCATCTGGGACGCTATGAATGGGAATTTATACAAACCCGAACTGATATTATTTAATTCGGTCGTGCTATGGGTGCTCTGGGGTATTAGAGTTGTTTTCAAAATCGGCTCTCCCGACAGTGCCGAAATTATTAAGACGGGTTTACCAGGACGAGAAAAGGTGGATTAGTTCTGCCCGCCAAGCAGTGCAGCCTCAGCAGGATGAGCGATTTCTTTTGAAGGCCATATGGGCGTGCAGCACAAAATTAAGGGTATCTACTCATCCCGGACGTTCCCAATCGAGCGCACCATTTAGGCGACTCCCATGAGTAATTTGAACTGTTTGCCTCAATCTGGGCTGGCGGCTCCTCCCACCATATGAATTTCTGCTGACTACAATAGACCTGAAACTTAAGCACTTCATTATAAGTTGGTCCCGGCAGTCTGGCTGAATAACTGGCAGAGCTCCTCTCCCCTCCTCGACCGAACAAAAAACCTCCATCGCTGGCTCATTGCTTTTGTCTCAGCAAACGCAACCCTTTTTGGGGCACCCAAAGTGCCATCTACAGGAGTTTTGTACATAATTAACGATAGTTTGTTTGTGTTCACTTTTTGCCAGCAAAGCTCCTTTCTCTAATTTTTCATTCAAAACCTTCACTGCAAGAAGTTTACGAGTTTTCATCAAACGAATTGCATTCAGTCGACTGATATTGCGAGCGGCGGCGTCCAAGTTGAATTGGAAAACTCTGTCCGGAAATCGGGGACGGAGTGGACCTAGCCCACGCTTTGGAGAAACCTGAAAAAGTTTATTGACATCTGCAGGGATGTGATAAATTTTAAATTGACTTAAAGTGTTTGTCTACGTTTGCTGCTTAATTTTTTGGAAATTACTTAAGAATGGCTGAACATGTTCTAAAGGTCGTTAGATATTTGAGACTTGAAATTAATTACGCACTTATGTTTCTGCGGATGGGGTGGGGGTTAAATTCTTAGACATCGGAGTTTCTGTAATTGATTGTGTTAGAGATCAGTGAAAAATAATAATAAAAAGTTGTTACAAAGCAAAGAGTACTACACATAGTCTTGTTCGTCTGCATCGCTATGACTTTGTTGTCACTTGATTCCAGTCTTGAATAGTAGGATCTATTGTACTCAAATGTAGCAGACAACCCACTGTCTCGCGATAAGGAATTTTCTTAGCTAGCTTCTCTCTGACGTCACTTTCCTGGATCCCAATTGGAGTAGACATTCCATTCGCCATTCGTGAATGTATAATCAAATCTTGTCCTGAATATCTTGAGTATAAAACCTACAACTGTAAACCCTCACTGTCACGAGAAAGGCCATTTTGCAAATGTATGTCTAAAGAAATTTAACAATGATAGAAGTCAAGTGAAATCTTTTGTTTCAGTGGCGCTGTCATCGGTCCTCTTGAGTAATCTATCGAACAAACGAAATCTGTGGATCAGGCAATCTGGAATGGCTGACTATTTCAATCGAAATTGGACATTCAACAAAACTGCTGAGTATTTCTTCTGGTGATGTACAGCTAGTGGCATATAATGGTAGGGAATGGCACCCAATCATATTGAGAAATGTTCTGTTTGTTCCGGAGTTGGTTTTGAATTTATTTTCAGTCACACCTCCTCTAGATAAAGGGATAAGAGATTCGTCGCAAATTTGTGAATTATCAAAGACGGTAAGACTGGAGTACAAATGTACTAAGTGGAAGATTGCTGACATATTCACTAAGGCTCTGAACAGAAAGGTGTTTGCGTGCACTCCCATTTATGGTACCTCACACAATGCTATAAGCCACAAATCGCTGTTAAACGCCGAACTCCATTTTACTTCATTATATTCTGCGGACTATTTGAGACAGTATGCCAGCCGCAAACAAAAATATTCATAAATACACGAATGCCAAATTAACTGTTGTATATTTCTGTAAAGTGCCAATTGTAGCGGGCTATCATTTATCGGTAATTGATGTAGCAGCCATTACTAGCAATTAGCAACAAAGCGAATGAAATTCAATTAATCGTAATTCATCACTATCTAATAAACACCTGTAGGACAAATCGACGGCCAGCGAGTTCACAACATTTTTGCATGTTTTGCCGTGATTTGCACTTATGGACCCGCATTTCAATTAATCCGACAGCCGGAATGGGTCCCATCGACTTGTTTTCCTCCCCAATTTGCGCCAGTCCTGCCGCCTGCCATAAATCACGTTCTAATAAACTAATAAACAACACAAATAACCCTCCCGCGACCGGCAATTTGTATTCATCCCTGACAATCTTTGATGACGCTTAATTGGGGACTTTATGATTATCCAGCGGATTAAAAAGTAGTCAGGACCGAATTGCAATACTTCACAACTATCGAATTCAATAATGTCCGGTTGGCGCAGCGGGGCGGTGGCACAGCAGTCGATCGACGGTGTCAATAGAGAGCGCCATCGCGCCACCCGCGCTGTCTCCCGACCCACCGACCGCACACGACATGGGCAGCCTGCCAAACTGCTGTATGCATCCCGGCGAGGCTCTGTTTGTTCAGAATTTATTTAATAATTTGCCATTATGTGTTGATTTAATCGATTTC
The DNA here is from genome assembly GCA_947538895.1 of Neoitamus cyanurus. NCBI lineage: Eukaryota > Metazoa > Arthropoda > Insecta > Diptera > Asilidae > Neoitamus > Neoitamus cyanurus. The sequence goes on from OX384543.1 coordinate 39,853,235, forward strand.
AATTAATCCATTTCGGACGGAGGGGGCGCAAACAGTGTGCACTCCGGCGACACTTGTTGTTAAATCACAACAAAATTATCATTTCTGTTGACGCGGCGAATATTTGTGTAATAACAAGTCCCCTGATAATTTTTTTTCATTGTCATGTCGAGTCATTTATCGCTCCCGTAAAGCTGACAAATTGCGATGGCAGTACTGCGCCGCGCCGTATGTGTTTTTTCCGCTATTAAGGGTCTAAAGGGTTCACGTCAGGAATAGTCGTCAGTAAATTTGATATCACTCCATAATGGCATATGTTTGCGCTTCTCATTTTCGCATATTGACTCAGCGATTGTTCGAAGTGTCCGCTGACAACGGTGAGAAAGCAATCTTGAAAGCTGCTCGTTATTACGTATTTAAACATACATATAACATAGCTGTTTATTCAAAGAGCGATACAACAACTGTCATAAAAGGGAATTGCCAAAACAACTTCATTGTTCCATTGAAGACGTATATGCCAGCGAAGGATGATAGAAGACCTTAATGCCCACTTTCCAATGAGCAGAACAACCACGAACAAACCACGAACCAACCAACCAAACTGCTCCTGCCTTTTCTTTCTCATTGGAAAATGAGTCTCCCGTCTCGCTTGTGTTTTGGTAAGCATGCTCAAACTTTTCGCTTGGATAGTTAAACCATTTGAATTGCCACATTTAATTCAGCAGGTTCTGAACTAACCTAGGTACATATTTTGTTCAGGAAAATTGTGATGTTTTACGCACTCTCTTGTTATGTTTAAAAAAATAATGCAGGTTGTGTGCATCGTGCGTTTCGAATAAACTCGAAACGGGTTAATAATTCTACGCCTGGCCAATACCTCTACCTGTGACTGTATTACGAAAAAAAAATTTATTTCAGTTACAGTTCACTTCCGATCAAAACAAACAGAACTTTCTGACATATCACATCTACATTGATAGGAATGTGTACGAAAAAATTTTAATCAGCCAATTCAGCCAACTGGTCGGTGGTTGGTTCTTGGTTGGGTTGCTAATTGGAGAGTAGGGTAGGCATAATAAGCTAACATACATCGATTTGATTCTCATGAATATATTTCACGATTTTGTGTATTTTTATTCACCTTCCGGCTTTGCCGACAAATTCTGTCATAATGGGTAATCTTGCATAATTGCAGATAAATTCGGTAAATTAATGAAGTGTTATTTTAACAAAAAAATCTCATCTTCACTAGATATTTTTATTTATAGATTTAAGTAAGATCAAAGATAATGGAACACCGCTGCAAGTTCCACAATAGTAACTACCCAGGAGTTTCCAATATCCATCGCTGATCCGTAGGTACAATTAATGCGCTTCTTAAGCATAAAACCTAGCAATGTAATTAAATTTGTTAATGAAGATAACTAACATAAATTGAACAAAAAGGAAAACAAATATATTTAATTCATGTAAGGCAAATGTGGAGGAACGAAGTTATCGGCACGATCCACTGGACAAGTGATCAAGCCAAATAGGGCAGTTTTTACCTCACTGGATTTTCGATTAAATATCTGGCAAAATTGATTTAATTCAATTGGTTTAATTTAATGTGTCTCGTCCGCCATATTTAATTCATAAAAAAATACTAATCCCACATGTCAAAATCGATCCTCGAATTTTTCGAAATTTTTCTACATATATCTTCTAAGCAAAGTGCACGGCTTTCCATATATAATGGCGGAAAGTAGAAAAAAGTGAAATATATATATTCTAATCGCTACAAAAGGTACGATGGACCAAATTCTTTTTTGGGACGCGCATATTGAACTTCTTCAGCTAAGGTACGTAATTTCTGATGTCTTCTTTTTCTTTTGTTTCATTGTATGGCTATATCTCGTGAGGTCCTCTAGATTACACGCTGGCATCCTTCAGTAACCCTTAAATCAGTTGCATGAAAACCCTTCAATCCCATCTTGCCTATCATTCATACGTAAGAGGGCAAGGAGGCATATTAGAGCAATAAATCACAAGTTTTCCGGCGGAGAGCGCAATTAAAAAACGATTACCGCGGGGTAATTGCGCCATTAGATCTCAGGTGTTCTTCAATTTGCCTGAATAATTAAACTTTGAATATTGTTCATAGCTGCAAATCATCACCCACAAATCAAGGCCTAAGCCCGCTGCAGGATGTGTGCGGGACCCCCGGGCGGTATAATTACGGCGGATTCTCTTCCCGGCAGCGAGTCTGAATAAAAAAATCCCTCCAGCTGGCACTCACTTCACACTTAATTACTTAAGAGTGCTTTTGGATATCCATTAAAAGCTTAACACCATAATTACCGGGATAACAATTTATACGCCGTTAGAAGAAGCTTTCGGATGTGCCTCGTCGCTGGCGTCGCCACCCCACCGCATCAAGCCCCGCAGAGTCGTTATCCTGTTTGATTCCCCGCAAAAATACTCGAGAAAATTGATTGCGACCGATCGGACAACTTGTGCAGCTCGATAATTCAATTATCCTAATTTAGTTTTAATTAATCACAATTTAAGGGGATTCGGGCAATTATTCGCCGGTAATTGGCTCTATGTTACCTTACCGGCGGAACCCTTGCCCGTGCTGGCGATGGTCAGGTGTGCTGCTTCAATTTTTGATTGACTTTCGGTCGTGGGCTTCGCGTTAATCCCTTCCTGATCCTCTTTCTGCTCCCATTTGGTTTCTTGTTTTCGTTAGAAATCGTCGAGCTGCCCCATTGTGATTCCCGTTCGGAATTAAACGTGCAGTGCTGCCAAACTTTTCGATTAAAGCGGTGCGCCATGGTTTCAATATTCATCATGTTTACCTTCGGGTAGGTCGCTCCTTTTAAACCTAAAAGCCAAAAGAATTGACTGCTTCTCTGCCCCAGTGTGCAGCGGCGCAGCCCCATTAAAGTTTTACTATCGGCTACAAGTGAAACTTGGAGGGTTTTCTTTGCGTCCTCCGAGCACTTTAAACTAAATCTCCAAATCCTGAGAAAGCCCGGAGCGCCATAACAACAAAGATCTAAGTCCGATACGTTCCACATGAATGCGACATGTGGTTGTGCATTTAAATATTCACAAGAGGATTTCCACAATTGAGATCCGCAAAAGACGATAAGGAAACCGAATCAGACCCAGTAGGGGGTGGTGGCCCCAGCTAGGTCGACGGTTACCGCTGCCTAAGTAGACAGCCGGGACCACATTACCCAAGGTTGACAGAGGGTGCCTCCTTACCTGGGCTTAACTGCTTTTCGAATTAAAAGTGCATGAAGGGAAGGAGCTGCTCAGGGTCCCGACTAAATGGAAGTCTGTGCATGTCCTTTTGTACCGATATGCTCCTATCTGTTCGCGCCCCGTTCTACCGGACTAGGTGGGAAATATGAAAGAGGTATTTTTCCCACGTCAGACGGGCAAGAAGTCGCATTGCCGGCATGCAAGGCCCACTGTGACTCCCCAAGCAGGGATGTAAATATTTACAGAAAAAGGTCAATGGCATTCTTCTAAGGCGCATTCAGCCGGGTTGGAAATAGGCTTCAAATTTATCCCCTGACAGTGTGGTTTATGCGATAGCAGCTCCTTTGTCGCCTTTGTCTTGGCCTATGCCTCGGAAGGCGACACGATGCCTTTTGTGACAGACATCCGCTAAATGTTTAGGCGATGATAGAGATGCTCCGGATAGAAGAGTATATGGGGAGTACAACGATGATGAGGATAAGCGCTGCAGTTGAGCATTCTTTTCACCGCATTGTTCCATTATTCGCGGTGGCAAGGTGGAGCACCTCAAGACGGGATGCTGTACGATGCTCGTGAACCCTGATCCCATCTTGAGTGTAATTATAGTGTCTTTCAGCACTACTTGGAGACATAATGACTGCTAGCGGCTTTGTTTGCGGTTTTTATGGCAACGACTAGCCAAGACATAAACTTTATTGTCCCGGCGGAGTACTAAGCAATTTTAGCTCGACTGCAAATAGCTGTAGCTCAAGGTGAAACTTATTTTTCATACGCATTTAGGAAAGTGGTAAAAAAAGGCAGGGAAAGATGCATTCTGCATAAGACCCCTTAAGAAAACACGGGTACAGCCTTTCCTTTCGGGATGGTTATATCACAGTTATAGTAAAAGAAGAAACAGCCAATATGATAAAATAGACGCATATCTGGATTTGCTTTAAATATCTTCAGAGTTCGACACTTGCCAACTCGTTGGCGAGCGTCAGATTTTGCCTCGTGATCTCCGACCCCGAAACCGCTTGTTTTTTTTATCTTGAAAATTTAACCCTTTAACCTTGACAATAACCCTCAAAGCCACTTTCGATTTTTCCAATTTCCAATTCGTGATCTGCTGTTTTTAGTTATTGCCTGGACTATAGAGCTTTGGCCCCACATGGGCCTGGCTCCATCTTTCACCGCTCAAATCTTTGAAGAGTGGCAGAAAATGAGCATATAAAAATGGAATGCTAGGCAAGATTGCAGGCAGTCTAGAATTATGTTGAGAAAAGTCGACAAAGGCTTTTAAGCAAGCGGCTACTGAGTCAGCGAAGGATGTTGAGTGTATCTGCAGCTTGCGCCACTCTCCATTTGCAGATAAGTGCGCTCCCGGGCCGCGCGCGCCTGCGGGGTTTTAAACGGACCCTGCGCGCTCGGCTTGTAAACAGTTTTACTGGGAAACGGAACGAAATTTTCAAAAATTCTTATCAGGGACCATTTTTGGAGATATGTGGAAGAGATTAAACTAAAAAAAAAATCGAAATTTTGAAACAGCTCGAGGAGAAAACCCCCTTAAGTGTCCTCACGGGACACTGCAAGCGGAACAAGCACCTCAATACCATGCGTTTAGCTAATTCACCAACCTGGAAATGCGAGATAGAGGCGGAAACATTTACCCATTCCTTGTGCGATTGTCCCCTCTACATCAGTACAAGAGTCGATTTTTTCGGAGCCCAAACGGTAGCACCTACGGAGATTTTGACAAGGATCTCAGATATTATTAGGACCCCACTTTTCTCAATTAGTGAAAATGGTGGGCACATAGAACAACAGCTCCGCTGAATTACTGAGCTAAAAAGCTAGTACTCTATTATTAATCAGTTAAAACAGACAAAAAGCAGACTTTTGAAAAATTGAAAACTTTTTATGATTTAATAACTTCCTGACCCAATTTCCTAAAATTACTTTTATCAAGAGTGTTTACCTGTAGCGAAACCACCTCAGCGAGGGGAGAGAGATTGCTTTATAATTTCTCAATTACAGTCATTTTTCATCCCCAGCGCGAATACTCTCTTTGATTGATGAAACCCTCAAGAGTCTTCGCGGCAGTGTGCATCCCCGGAATTAATTTCCACACAGTCGAGAGCCTTTTTTTCGCAGCGCAATTTCATTTGTAACATTCCACAGGTCCACTCCGTCTGGACCAGATGTTATTCTGATTCTTTCCAAAAGCCAGACTGGCTCTTCTACCGGGCGTCCCGGCAGCGTCGATGCCAACTGCTTTGAGCTCAATGGCTTTGAACAAATTTTATTGATATCGCCATGGCCGGACCATAAAGTCCGTTTAATTGTTTGGGTGCAATGTCTCCGCGTCTGTGATCTAATGGACAATTCAGGGCCCCTTAATGCTGCCTCTTTTTTTTCGCCAATGATGCTCTCGAACTGGAAATATTTCTCAATTTGGATGATGAATGCATGGCAGCCCTCAAAGCAAATTGAATTGTTAACACTGTCCGCAAGAACGTGGTCTTCTTTGGAGCAGTTTTGAACACCCGGTGCCCGGGCGCTGCGCGGTCGATATTTACGGGGACTGCGATTCAACACCTGAACTTAATGTCTGCTGACAGCTCATACGACAATCGGAAAGGGATTTATTCGCCTACAAAATCCATAAAAGTCACTCAGGCTTGAGGATATATGATAATTTCCGGCGGAAAGGTAATCAAAAATCGCTTAGGGCAATGTACGGGAAAAATATTAGTCCGAAAGTTTTTTATTTATGTTCGGCTGGTGCGAGTGCGTTCTTCAGCGGAGATAAATCTTGTTACTTTTTCGAATAAAGCAAAGTGAAGTTATTGGAGACACGTACCTTTTCCCTTTCCTACCCTGCGATTTTAATATCCGAACTTGTTATTGATTTGTACTTTTCTGGGACACCAAATAGCATTCCCAAAATTTACACAAGCCCCTCTTTGGTATATAATATTATCGCTAGCATCCTCCATAGCACTTTTTATAGGCAAACTTGTAAATGTGCAATATGTGTAGTTTCAAATCCTTCCAAGATTTCCTGCTAGGAAAAGGGGACAAGACCACTTTGAAATTTGTGAAAATAAAAACGATTTTTTTGTTTTTGGGTAAAAATTAAAGCTTGAACCTTCCCTCTTCAAACGCAAACACGTTGGATTGAGAATATTCCCGCTCCCATTTCTTCCGTTCTATTTGTAAATGCGCCATGCGTTTCTCTATTCGCACCTCGAATTCCAGCGTCCCTCATTCGCGTATATTCGAGTGCCCAGACTGCTCATGGTTTTTATTAATATTATTATTATTACATAATTAAATTTTACACGTAAAAACATATTTTGATAAATAACTGGAGCCGCACTACTAAATATTTACCATGATTTTATGTTACGAGAAATTTTTTTGAACCCCCCCATTCCCGCAAAACTTTTTTCTGCGTATACCCCTGGAAGTGGGTAATATTTATATAATATTTATATTCATTTGTCTATGGTAATACCTACATACCGTATTTGTTTAAACCTATTTGTACTACAAATTAAATTTCATCTCGTTTTCTGATAAATTGTTGCGTTTATTTCATTCCACGGAAGTAACTCCGTTCGAGCTTCGAATACATCGCCTTAAAGGAGAAAGTCTCGGAAATATCAATTTCTGCAGCTCCCCGGTTGGGGCTCAGGGCGGCACCCAGAGCCCAAGATATATTCACCCGGAACAAACAGCCGTTTATCAATAAAACTCGTCTCCGCATGTTATGATGCCGATAAATATGTTTATGATACAATTTATCGAGTTATATCTGAGTCCTGTGTAGTGCCGTAAAAGGTTTCATGCTTGCGATGCACTTCCCTTCGGTAATCCAGTGGCTTCTGCCGAGACGGGGGTTGATGCGCCCTGCTTGCCCTCCAGCCAGTCTAGCCAGGCTGTGCCGTGCACAACAGTGATCTCTCCCGATTCTTCCTAAACGTTGAAGTATGGCAAGATGTTGAAAATGCAGGGTTAGTGCGATAAGAGCTATTTATGAATCCAGCTGATATGCATATCTACTTGAGCCGGTTTTGTTTTATGGCTGGTGAAAAGTAGCATTTCGATTTTGCTTTAAGTTCCCACAATTGAAATATGGGAACTCGCATGAGTTAAAAAATATATTAGAACGGTCAAAAGCTATGCTTTAAAATTGTAGCGCATAAAATAATGTCACAAAAGCCGCGTTTAAAGCATTAGAACACCTCTAGTCGTACGTTTGAGGCAGTTTAAGACGCTGATGTAATCCTCAAGGTGAAAGTACGCACCGCTAGAGAACATGCATAGCGCCAATAGAACCTACAATTTTCTTAAATGACTCTATTTGCATGGGTTCTTGGGAATCATGTTTATTCAAAGGCCAGACGGGACTACAATTTTCCTCAATTAATAAGTTCAGCAGGAATTAGTTTCCTTTGGGTCGGAGGAAACGACTTGCCTTGGAATGAGGGGCCCTCAAAGAACGAAACAGCCGGCAAATCCTGTGTACGCAGCCGGAAATGGTCGCTGCTATAGGTCACCTGATCCAATTCAACTGGCAGTATGATACCGCATTCGAGCGGAACATTTCCATTAAAGGTAAGCTTCTTACCTGCAGCAATTTCGCTTTCCTTTGTCTCGGCACAAAGCCCCGCTTATATGAGTTTGTCGAAAATAAAATGTAGCCAAGCTCAGGCCGATGGTGGATGCTCGTCGGGTGCTCGCCCCATCCGGATACTTACTTTGCCGCTACAGCCGCTAAGTTCGCTGGAGTGAAGTCATCAATCAGCCAGAAGGGAAGTGTGCCACACATTCCGTACTTCTGACTGGACTGGGATGTGAGGTTAAATGCGTTCCCCAAAAAGTGGACAACGCGCTGTTAACCGGCAATCAGGTTCCGAAAAAGAAGGGCCAACCAGTTAATAAACACGCAATCCAGGGAAATTTATTCGTCCTGGCATAGTGTGGGCGGAGGCGGCGTCCAGGACAATGTTATAGCCACAGAGGCCAACAGGAAGGAAGAGGAACACCCAGCCTAAACAGGCTGTCGATTTATTGCAAATTTATTCATGTTTAACACGCGTTCCGAGATTTGTGTGAGTTGATACAAAAATTATTCGAAGGACAGCTTGGAATTGCGAATTCATGGTCAATAAATAAAGGCCCCATAATGGCCCTCAATTGGTTGAACTGAACGGAGGGAAATCGGAAGTGGGGGAGCCAATTTGTAACAGATTCATCAGGAGGTCTCGTTTGCTGGGACATGTTTAAATGTGGCAATATGTCCCAATTGATATTAAATGAAGACATACGCGGGAAATGCCTTAATGTAGAAAATTTAAATGGCTTGTGTCTTAAAATTAATAAATGAAAAATTGAGAACTAAAGTTATCACATTTAAAAATATGAAAAACTGTCTGTGTTGGGCCACACAGTACAAATCAAGCAAAAAAGAAATCTCAACGGTGATGGTCGTGTACCGTTGCATTACAAAAAAAGGAGCGTTGGTTTCAAATTCCTTTAGTGAACCAATACCCAAATTACAATATTATAGAATTCAATTCAATAATTCCTTTTACAATTATATGCCTAATTCAAAACCCTATTCGATCGAAATATTCTATAATAATTCAACAATTGTTCTAAATCTAACCTTAACAATTTCAATTCATATAAACTAAGTCTACACTTGATATCTCAAATAATTTAAATAATCAAAGTCCAAAATGTGATCCAATTCAAATTCATTCAACCTTCAGCAGTGAAATTCAACGGAAGATGCACTTATGGCGAGTATTTCAAATTTAATTCGGCTAATTTAACTATAATTGGGTAATGCCGCCGAAACCGCGGAGAGGTGCAGCTGATTATCCTAATGTTAGTTTAAACGTCGGGAAAAGTTCGTTGTTGTTATTCCCCTGGAAAATTTGTTTATATTTCGATTGCTGCTAATATTGGCCTCTTTTGTTCATTGCAGACTACCAATTTAGTAAGGAGGTGGACCACATGGAAGGTAAAAAGATACCTGATGAATTCCCCGGTACGACATAGTACAAAAGTACATATTAAAAGACACCCCAATTGAATGTTGTCTTCCATGTTTTGTCACACCCCCAACAGGAAAAATCGAACACATCAGAGCTAGCCTCAAAATGCTAACATAAACACACTACTTTCACAAATTCCAGGTCATGAACCAAAAACTCACAATTAAATCCAAACTCACATCCAAATGCACTACATATTCCAAATGCATAAAAAATCTGTTAAATTACAAAAACACACATTAATAAAAAACCATCAGATTGCAATATTTTTTCCTGCCTTTAAATATGAAAAAAAATACACCGACTGTATTTTAGATTTGATCCTAAAGCCCTTAGTTAGTTTTTTGTTTCCCCTGTAAGATTACCTTTTTGTTAGTTAGCAGGTTTAAACGGCAGTACTTATTGACCAAGCAATTATATTCCAGTAAGTGGGTCAAGTAAATACTTAACTAACGGGATCTCCCCTTGAATGATATTCACCCCTGTACTCGTGGGTTTTAAATCTAGAAAAACACAAGTTTACACAAGGTGGGTACTACCTCTGAAATGCCGAAATCTGTTGCAAATATACCCAAAAAAGAAAACCTTAAGTTCGTCATCAAAGTAGTCAGGGCCACATTTGAACACATTGGCTGGCCCTGATAAGTTGAGGGTTCATGTTCTCACCCTCATTCCAGCTGGCAGACCTCTGCGAAATAAGGCGCTCGACGCCCAGTGTTTCTCCCTGAGGAGATCCACAGTGCTTAGTTTGCCAAAGGCTGACACACTTCGGAGCGCTCACCATGGCCCCGATAGGTTTTTCAAATGTGGCTCCCTAAAACACTATAGCCTACTTCAAGGGTCTTGATGTGGAAAGGTTTTGTTTTTTTTTAAAATGGAATTGCACAATAGAACTTATTGGTTGCGTTACTTTCGAAAAGCATTTGGGGTGACTGGACAACCCGCTCAACTACTCGTATAAAAACAAAAACTAGCTAGTTTTTGAAGTCATGCATGGATATTACCGAATCCACCCCTGATCCAAGCTTACAGTATGACTCAATTGCCTTTAATTAAAAAAGCATATTAAAAATGCGAATGAGTTTACAACTTAATCCTGCAAGCCACATGCGTCCATACCGCAAAAAATTCAATATGCTCCTGGCGAATGTTAAATCGAGCGAATTTATCTACACGTATAGTCCACAGAAGCGACAAAGCCAAAGGGTCTCCCCTTGACCCCACCTGAATTGAGGTTGAATTGGTTTAAGTTTTAACTCATTTCAAAATTGCATTTATGGCTTTTACATTTAAAATATCATCGGGTGTCGTGGCGAGCGGTGGCAGCACCTATAGCGGCGTGGCCGGTTGTAGCGGGAACTGCAATGGCCGGAGGGCAATCGGCATTACATTTTTGCGCGGGCAACACCCCACCTAATAAATGCAAAATTGTTCTGCAGTTCTGGAGAACTTATCCCGAGTACAAATCCAATCGGCGAGGGTTCAATAAAATCCACAATCAGTTTTAATTGAATTGGGAATCGATCCGGCAAGCGCGGCAGCCAAACACAGACTGATTGATCCTGGAGCAGCCGACCCCAATGAGTGACCGCTTTACCGAAATCTGGATATACCCAATCAGTTAGCCAACTGGGAAGCTGTCTGTTATCAGATCCAACTTGTATCGAATTAATTTGCTTCTTTTGTGTTCTGACACATTAGCCAGGGGCGCTCTGGCGCGGCACAGCAGCCGCCGCAGCTTGCCCTGCAGCCAGTCAACCACTTTGAAAAGTTCAATTAATCCGGGGGGCCCCAAATTAAAATTATTTTGCTGCTTTTGTAGCGGGTGGACAGAGCGGCGCGGCAGTGCGTGGTGGATGCTGGAGCTCCTGTGTCAGTGATAATGCACGTCCATCACGTCCGAGTTGGATGGGATTTGCCAACTGACCTGAAACTGGAAAAATGCTTAAAAGCCCGCAGAGCTGCCGGCCTAATACGTAAAACTCGAACATTCAACCGGTGCCGGGTGCCGGAGGGCGGCCCTAATGACACATATTTCAGGCAATTATGAACATTTGGTGATTTCGTACGCATCAAGCCAGGAAGAGTCTAAAAGCGGCTCCATGGGCCTGCCGTATTCCCTGCATGCCTGGTGTGCTCTCCGTACCCCAGCGGCGGAAACGCTCTGGTAAACATTCAAAATATTAATTCGTGGCCTGCTATGCACACAGATTGTATGTTTTAATGGTGACTAATGGATAGATCCGAGCAGGACTAGTTTACTACTTACGCTATGATTAAAACTCGCCTCCCGTCCGTGCGGAAAGGGTGCTGAACTGTAAACAAATTAATCCGGCTTGTGCCAAACATTAGGCCTACTAGGATTTTTGTGTAGGGGTCAGGTCCTATATTGATTGCAAATAAGGCTTAAAGGGGCAATCATGTTCTCAACAAAAATTCATTTTCCTAATTATTTTTCTGCACACGTGGTTGGTGAAATCTGACCCAGAAGCGGACAGGAATAATGTAATGATTCATAAATAGTTTAATATTATATATAACAAACTTCAGCCAGAAAATAGAATTCTTGTAAAACTGGAATACAAAAATATGCTCTAATCTTCCCCACCGCTCTTCCACCAAGAATATCAAATATTTTAGATGCCACCATGTTCACATGATCAATCCAGGTCAGTGTAGTATTCAAATATACTCCCAAACTCTTAATTCCGCTCAAGAAAGACACCTAAACGCCGTTAAGAGATAATATTGGAGCAGATAAATAAAGCTGCACATTTTCTGCATACTTAATGTTGTTGGACTTCAAGTCCACGAAATTAAGGTTGTCAATATATGTACATAATAAATAGGATAGGACGAAAGATCGATCCCTGAGGAACTCCGAGTGGTACCGACAAGTAGTCCAGTCTACCCACCTGCTCACATTGGAATCGACCACTGAGGAACCAAATCGCTACTTTAATTTAGATATAAGGATATCGTGATCAATAGAGGTGAAAGCCTTGGAGAAGTCCAACATTACGAGCACTATGGGCCAGTCCTTATCAAGGCTTTTTCTGGTATCCTCCGCCAACTTTAATAAAGCAGTCAAATGGTGGATTACCTTTTTCTTTGCAAACCCAGACATGGTCAAATAAAAGAGTATGACGAGTAGAATATAATCAGCTGACGTCATTGTAAATCCAATATCCAATGTCATATTGGTCTCCACCTAGTTATGCTAATTACTTCAAATTAAGTGCATTTGCATAATATTCATGCGATTGCTTCCCTTCTTGAGCGAACGATGTCCAGACCTTTTGTATGCATGTTTATCTGCAAATACTGCATTATAGAAGAGACTGACTGTCTCCACCTGCGACGGCATCTTAAGTTGACTGGCGACGGACGTTTAACAGCAAAAGGGCTTCAGCTGGTTCACGTGTAAATGACAGGGAAACCGGAAGTGCTCCTTCTCGTCTTCTTGGATCCAAAACGGCCTGAATTAGTCAGCACACACCGGGTTCGTCCTGGTCCGTCCGGGTTTAGTTGGTTTCCGTGTTTTTATCTTCGCCAGCAGCAATAAATCGTTTTAAAAGTGCAACTACGAAAAGGCAAAAACCCAGTCCGGCGTGCGGATTTCTCAGTAAATAAGTCTAGTGGCAGACTGCATTCGGAGCAGTTCAGGTGTGAAGCCATAAAAAAGGCTAAACGGGTTATCCAGGACTATAAATCGCGCCCGGTACAAATACATGAAGGCATTGAAAAGGCAAAATAAGTCAATAAATCCTGCGGTATCCTGTAATAGTGTTCTTCTCGTCGGAATCATGTTAACAGGCGGTTTATCATAATGAAGCCCTGCACTGCATGCGGAAGGGAAAATTGCGTGACTCCGGGTAATTAGAGTCGGAGCCCCGAGCGTTATTGGAGGCGTCCGGTTATGAGGCAAACCAGGCTGTTGGCTCCTCGGAACACTCGGAACCTTATCCACTACTAGACTAGTACTACTGTGGTAATGCCTGCCTGACTTGCTGCGAAGTTTTTGTTCATTTCGTTGCCCCCTAATTGGGGACGGTGGCGTTTAGCTTAAGTGCTGAACTCTCCCTATGAAAATGAATTATGATCGCAGTAAATTTTGGGTAAATATTGCCCATCTGCGGAAGCAGCGCATTATTCATCCCGCTGACTATTGATATCGTGGTCAGGTAGGTGCTGAGAACCGCTCTTGATTTATTAAGTTATCAATCAGGCGAGGTGAGTGGACTTAGAGGCCGATGCACCCTTGGTATGAATTTTACTGACCTGGTGGAACGTTCAATTTATGTATGCACTATTGATGACTTCTATGCTATAAAGCGTTCTATCCCTAGTAAAGTTTGCTGTTCAGGCGCCATCCAGCGGGAAATTGCCACATTGATGACCAAAGTAATCCTTTATTTATTGAAAACTGCTTGGAAGCAATAACACATTAGTTAATGCACAAGCTAATAATTCAGTGGGAATTATATTGAGCAACATGGTAATCCAATGTCTATTAACGAAAACTGCAAATGGAAGCTAAATCCCACAACACTGCAGGGTAAGGCAAGGGACAAGACTATAAAATGACATATCTGTTTTTCTTTGAACGTTTTGATAAGCGCGTCGCATCGACGTTTTTTTGCAAAGTGTTAAAGCCGAGAGGAAGCGAGACCACAGGTCTGGAGTATTCAATAACTACTGATTTAATCGTAAACACAAACTCTGTCACTTGCGAATTATTCCAGTGCTTGAACTGCCCAGCGGCGAATCCTCAGTACAGCGGTGAATTCTCGGCCCCGTGGTAATTCTCCTGCCTTTCCCCGTTTCAGCGCCTTCCTCGGCCCCGTCCAGGACTCTACTCGACATTGAGCTAAATTAGTCCCGGGTTAATTTGACGATTTCGATCGACGACTAGAGCCTCCGCCTCAGAGGCTCAGAGTTGGTACTTCAGAGACATTTAGTTGCAGCAACGTGTCTCGCCGGACGGCTTTACGTACACAAACACACCCGGTCTGTCAAGGCTTGTTGCCCGACGCAATCAACTCGGGACGCTACCACCCCAATTTCACTATTGCACTACAGCACTGTTACCACTAATCTGTAGACATGAATAAAAATAATTCGACTTACCAATTATTTAGTCGTTCCGTCTCTGTCGTCTCTTGCAAAACCAAAACCAAGCACTAACTAAAACGCAAAATAGTTTTTGACTTTGACTACGGCGTCTTGGTAAACCTGTAGATTGACTAGTCAAACCTAAGAGCGTAAGTGCATCTACAGTTATGCACCATTCATAAAAGTGTGTCCCTACTGTTCTCTAATATTTTCTTTAAAAAAACGTCTACTCCTCCATCTTCACTTTTGAGAATTTTTCTTCTAAATTTGAAGGAAGCACGCGACATCACTCGGCAAAATTTACGCATACTAGTATTTTTCAAATTGCTCTCCAGCTGCCCATAAATTGTTTGAAAGATGTTTGAAGTATGTGAGTGTGCGCTTTTGAATATACATTTTTCATGTTTTTTCTAACTCCGAAAACGATGTTGTTATTTATATCTGCAAGTGAGTAATGAGAATTCATGATGGGCCGGATCGAGGATTGCCTACAATCTGCAGTGGGACCCGCTGTAACAATGCTTTTTTTTACCAAGAATGTATTTTTGAATGGCACAACGGGCACATGAAAGCATTAATCGCATGCAGGGTGCAAGCGTACTTATAAAATTTTAGAGGATGAGATGCAGCACTATTGATTGGATCGACTGTCCCCTCTAAATAATAAAGAAGCGCAGGGCCGATAAATCGCAGCCCTCTAACTGCGATCGGGATGTTCCAGTGCGCCCAGAACATGTGGCAACAATATTCATTTCCGTGTCAATCACATTTATTATCCACAGCTCAAATTGCGTCCATTCTCGTGAAATTATCTGCAGTACGCGCTACAGTGAACAAGACACCCGGCCATAAAAGCTCCGCCGATGCACAGTTCGTTAAGCAGTTTCGAGCAAAAAAGCGCCCACACGGCCAGAGGGGGCGGTCGGGCTCGACCGGCTCCTGCATGGACGTCAGATTCATTTATCACAAAACAATGCGAGTAGATTTTCATATGAACCCAATTTCTACTCCTTTTTTGCGCGCCGTGTAACATTGTTGGGGGGAGTTATGAGGGGCTGCAGTCGGGCTGGCTTTTTGACTGATTTGTGTGATCGGTATCAACTAGTCTTTGACACACTCAATTTTCACGGTGGCGCTCTCGTCTCCGTACCAGCAGATTGGAGGGTGGGCGGAGGGGGCTGCATTTTTGCAAGAATCCGGATGTTAATTCAGCTCATTTCTTATTAATCAAACGCTCACAAGCAACGGCAATTTTACTGGCAATTTGGCGGGGCTTTACGGCAATAACTCTAGCAAATGGTCGTTTCTGATGTGTTTCGCCCCGAGTTGGCAACTTCAAAGGGATTAGATAAAGGACACTCGCTCGGTCGCCTATGCCAAAGCCCCCAAGGCTAAGCCTAACCAACGAACTAAGCGGTCTGAAAAATACTTAAGAAGTGCGTGAATAATGAATGAGGCCGTAATGGATCCCGGGATCGCTCTGCACAGAGCACTCTCCGGATTTTCCGCTTGTCCTCAATTCCATACGTTCTTAGCAGATTAGGCCCAAGCCTCGAATATTTGATTGTGCGAAAGCGAAAAATATTATCCTGCTGGAAAAATGCGGGCCCCATTTGCCGCTGCTAGCCGGACAGGGCTGCCGGAGTGGGTGGGAATGCCAGCCAGCTTTAATTATGGCAAAATTCCTAGGGCAAGGAGCTCCCGGAAATTTACAAGGTTCTCAATAACTGAGACACGACAAGGGACACAGCCGCTGTACTGCAGACGGTTAGTTTTCCAGAACATTAACGTTTTCTGTAAATTCCGACAAGCACTGCACCCGGGAGACGTGCAAGGAAGTGTGCAAGACTTTATTTCAAAATTTATGCTTATTATCCTTTGTCTGCGCTGACCTGCTGCCTTACAGCGCCACTTAGAACCGGAAAAATCAGCTGCAGTCTTTGTTTCGCGATTTCAACTGTTCTTCGCATGTTCCGTCTTCAAGAGAACTTTTGCGGATGTAGCCGGAAGTGTTTGCTTCGATTGCTCAATTCTCACACTCCTGCCACGGTTGGTAGTTTAAGTTGGAACGCGCACAGTACATGGTCCACAACTTATTTTGGAGTGATGAAATGTTAAGAGCAAAGCATTCCGCGACTCTTGCAGATGCAGAGAACATAAAATAATCTTACCTTGTCAAAGTCAAAATGTCAGGTGGGAATATGAAATGGACAACACGTTTTCTACGTTTACTAACTTTTAGTACCAACAGATGAGTTTTTTTGAGTTTTCCAGATATAGACTGTTAAGTATGCACCAATCACTGGAAAAACACGTCGTCGGTTTAACGCCTCAATTCTACACAGAACTTGTTATTATCTATGATTGCGGGTGTAATTCTTGCATGTACATAGATTATAGATAGAAGTCGGTTTAGCAGTTTAAAAGATATATATCGATTGATAAGTGTGTACTAATCACTATATGAGCGCATCGTCGTCGGTCGCAAATATAGAATTAGAAGTGGGCTGGTTGCTTCATGCTTCCATCTGGAGAATAATAATAATATAATACTGGCTTTCGCCCGCGGCTTCGCTCGTATAAAATAAGTATAGAATAGTATAATAAGCATCGAAGTCAGTTTCAGTTAGAAGGTAGAATGTTTTCTATTATGTGATATTATAATGTTGATATTATTAACCGACTTTTGAAGAAGGAGGTTGTGTGTTTCTCCCGTATGTATGTTTGTTTGTACGCGATTTTCTCAAAAACCACTCGACCAATTTCGATGATTTTTTCGGTATGTAATCTCTATATTTTTGGAAAGGTTTTAGTTTAACGCGTTCCAGATAAAAAAAAGTCTTGACAGACAGACGGGTGACGAAATGATCCTATAAGGTTTCCTTTTTCATTTTGAAGTGCGGAACCCTAAAAATGTTCAAATTAAAAATTTGCAACGTATACTACCATTAACAGTAATCGGTTTTTAAATTGAGAGAAAACATTTTGTGGATCATTTAAATTAAACTTTTTTAAAAATGCAGATTTTTGTAAAATTTCGTAAAAGGTTTTCTTTGTATAAATTTGTATATCCTTCCTCTACTTGGACATGTTGTACCTCATTGGATAGGCAGAAAGATGTGATACTTTAATCAAAATATATAAGAGGTGTATTAATTATATGAATTTCGGAGCAAATTTGGGCGAAACGTGCATTTTAGGAAATATTCACTTTCGCAAGTGAATCTACATTGGTGGCATTTTGGCAAGCATATTGAGAGAATAGTATGGCTCATTATTTAAGCGGAATTATCATTGAAGCGGATTTAAGTCTTGCGCGGACCCAAATAAGTTTTTACCTAGTAGTAGCGGCTTAAATTGGTTCTAACTACCCGATTTTACTGACATTTAAATTAAATAATAAAGCCCCACAAAAATGTCATTTGTCATGTTAATTAAACTTTTTATTCATTTTATCACCAACATTTCTCCCTGCTGTCAAAATTACTACAATTCAATTTTCCATCAACATATGTAACTTGTTCAATTTTATCATTTTCTTCTGAATTGTATATAGACCTATGCAATTGCAATGGGTTTCATTAAATATCGAAAGATTTTATATGAAAGAAACAGGTAAACATTACACATTTCTGCCCTACATAAATTTTCGAAAAGTCAATACTTCAAAATCTTATTATCTCTTAATTTCTGCTCGAAAAAAATTTTATACCTAGTGGCGGTCATTCCGATTATTGAAATCAATAAAATAAAAACGGGACTTTAACATCTTTTGATTTTCATGTCAGCTTTTCAAAACATTTTATAATAGGAACCATCACCTCTCCCACTAACATCTGGACCTAGTGATTGCCGTCGACTCATTACAACCCTTCAGATCCATGCACTTGACACATTTAATTTGGGCAGCAAATTTGCATAAGGATTTCGCAGAGCCACGATTGTCTCAGACGGCGATAACCAGTTTATGAGGCGACCATCAATTGTCGGTATTTGAAATGCAAACGCTGGAGCGGCCAGATTAGCCGCCGGAGTCTGGGGCCTTGCCGCACAGAAAATTGAAACACGAAAAGTGTTCTCCATTCCGGGGAATTGAGGATTCGTGTTGAAGTTGATTTTAATTTCGTCCTTTGTATTCATTCCTGGGAGGCCATCCATTATTTGCATGTGGGAATACATCCCCCAGCCAGTGCTCCATATCGCTGCAAATGACTCTTGTGTGTACGTCTGTGACTTTGACTAGAAAAAGGATTCTCCGCCAGGATTTTTCGCTTCATTTTTCCATGGATCAGAAAGCTGGATGACCTTTTTACATTTTTTCCAACATTTTCTACGGAGCTGGTGGATGGAGGCAGGGTCCGTCTTCGGATTCGTTCATTTCTGTTGCAGTTCTCCTGCTGAATACGATTAAAGTTCTCATCCCGTCCCTTTTGTCAAGAGCATTCACTACGGGCGGCGGCGGCGGTGGACCCGAGCCGAGGGATAGCTTTTAAAACGATTTCAGCGATTTCCTTCTGTGTTTTCCTCGCTGCAGTGAGATGAGTGAATTCTTAAAACTTAAGAGTGATTACATTTTCTCTACTGTGTGTTTTGTTGTTCGAATGCCCGATCGTACACATGGGGCCCCAAATTGGCTACTGCCTAGCCCAGCTCACCCCATGGCGCAAGAGGAACCACTTCGGTTTAATACACTTAGCCAACTCGTAATGAAGGGCTAAGTCCTAATACGATGATTCCGTGCCATTTAGATAAACCCAAAGAAGATTTCTTTTTAATTCAATTAACAACTTTATCTCCGACCCGATTCCATTACACTTTGATAACACGGTTAGCGGGAATTCCGCAGGAATCGCAGAAACAGTGTGGAGGCATAGGGGTATAGAATCCAGATTTATTGATGGGTGCGTTAATGGGTTGGGCGGAGAACCGCATTAATTTTTTATGGACCCATTCGGTCCCGGCAAAGTTTTCACTTACAATCTGTGTACGCAATTTCTTTCTTAACATAGAAGTTCGGAATTGAATCAGGGCGTAGCCCGAGCTAATTTTTATGAATTCTTGTATACAGCACTTTCGCTTTAAATAAATTATTTTTCAATTTAATGTAATCCCTTTCCCAATTGATTTACCTACTTCGTTTCAAATTAATCCTTTTCCTAACTCTTTCATCTAATTTGAGTTTTTTACCGAATTAATTTCATCTTTCCCTAACAGTACAATTCAATACCGAAGAAATAAATTAATTATAATTGCAATTAAAATTGTTGTTTTTTGAATAACTACACGGAAAAATACATATAATAGCTTCACCTGCTATTTTTAGGGTTCCGTACCCGTTCCGCTGTCCGTCCGTCCGTCTGTCTGTCTGTCAGCGGGCTGTATCTCATGAACCGTAATAGGTAGAGAGTTGAAATATTCACAAAGTGTGTATGTGTGTTGCCTCTATAACAACAAATAATGAAAAACCAAGATGGCGAATTTCAAAATGGCCGCCATGCAAATTTGGAAAAAAATATTTTCGGTTATGTTATAGCGCCTCTCTTGTTTCTTTCACAAAAGTATTTAAAAAGTACATAGTGATATATGCATATTGAACGATGGTACGAAACCCTTCGTGTGCGGGTCCGACTCGAACTTGACCGTTTTTTTTATATATCAGGATGGCTATCCCGATACGCCGCGCCGCCGGTGCCAAAAATATCTTCATTTTTAGTAAAAACAGTATTAAGATTGGTGTAAGTGATTTAATGAGACATGAAAGAGTGTACAGAAGGAAGGGTGTGTAGAATCTATATAAATAAAAATTTAATAGTATCCCGGGCAACGCCGAGTCCGGCAAGCTAGTTACGAATAAAAATTTGTTTAAATATATTAGCTTATACTTTTATGTAAACTGACAAAATCCTAGCGGGAAATTTAATGTAGCGTCACCTGGGTTTTCATATACACACTATTTGGTCGGCTTGTTCTCATCAACGAGGAGAACTATTTGTTCTGTTCAATGTATGGCTGCTCCAGAACAAGGTGCACGAAATAACGCAGCTTACAAAAAGTGGACCCAGAGCTGGTGTGTCATCAAACGTAAAGAATGTTGAGAACATCCAATGCAAAAACTGATGGGAAACCTCCTTTAACGGAGAAAACATAACGAGAAGCGTTCAGAGTTACTGGTCCATCTAAATGAAGACTCTTTTCTGAGTCCACCTGAAATGCCCACACCATTGAATGAGTCATCATTTTGTGGCGGAGTGTATGTAAATAAATGGCGCACTGTATGTATTATGAATAGTTGATGGAATTTAGCTTAGCGCAACTATATTTAAATGTACTGGCAACAGTCTCCTTAGGTCTACACGATTTCAGGCCAGTAATATCGTGAGGATATGAAAGGACTTTGAATGTTAGTGCAGAAGATATTTTTTTGAATAATATTGGTACTACATATATTCTTTCTTATAACAAAAACAGTTTGCGAAGAGGTAAACACACACACTGGGCAATGTCTTCCATTTTCGGTATGCAACACAAGAAACGTGTAAAGCAATTATTCTTAGTTGGCTTCGGACTACTATATGTATGATCAATTTCATTCAAAGAATCATAGTGAACATTGCCTCTGTAGTTCTTCATGGAGCTCATTGTGGACCTTGCAGAAGCTGTCTCCCTTCTGATCTAAAAACACAATTTGAAGGCTCTGTAGAGCTGAATTAATCCTACGTATGAATTTTTATTGCCTCATCCTCGTGGTGGGGCATATCCCGTGAAATAGACCGCACATTACGCAAAAGTGTCTGTTCAGCACCTGACTATTCACCATAAAGTAAGACATCCAGCTGGATGCGCGCACCGTGCCCCGCCCGTCTATCCCGGCACATACGGGCGAACATAAAGGGATTATAACTCGGTGTAATTCCCATAAATCCTCGAAAATTCCTTGGCGCTTACTCTTTCGCCGTGTGCGGATTAAAAGTGTAAAGCCTCGTTAAATTACTCCAGGCCTGATGTTTTGATAAAGTACGATGAGGATTAGGGCCTCATAAATTGTGCAGTGGCTTCTCTATGAAGAATAGGCGGCGGACTCGAGTTGTGTCAACATATTAGATTAAGGGGGGCCATTTGTCCCGCAGCGGCTCTTTATCTTACCTCTGCAAGGAATCGGTCATGCCAGCGGATGTCCGTTCATCCCGGTGAAATAATAAATCCCTGGCTGACAAGCGGAGCTGGGCAATTCGTTTTTAATTTCTACGGTCGCTTTCATTTTTTCAATTAAGTTTTAACGCTCGCGATTTAGTGGAAATTTAAGGGTTGTCCAATATTGCAGTCGACCGTTTTATTGTTTCTGCTCGTTCGGCGTTGTTTTATACAGCCAATTAAATTCCATTAAAATTTATTTTACGCGGGCAATTAACGGTGACACACTCAAACAACAATGAGAACGCGGCCGAAGGAGCGATCCGCGAAAAATGAATATGAACGTCCGAATAGGGCACGCGTAAAATGCAATTTAGTTTATGTTTTTACGGGATATTAAGTTTTTTCGACTGCGTGGTGGTAATTGCGAACTATCCGCGTACATCTGCTTGATTACGTAATTAAGTGGCGGCGTAATTTACGTGATTAATTTGGGTGTCAACTAGAGCCGAGCTCCGGGGACCGCATGTTGGATGTGTTTATTGGTGCTGTTTTTCCGTTTTTAAATTGGCTCCAGTCAACAAAGCCCGAGGGAAACAGTGATGGGCACCTGTTTGTCCTTTTACCAGAATTTGGATGATTTTGAACATTTACATTCATTTTAAATGCCGTTTAGTCAGCGTCTAAAGCACGTGCATGAAAAGTGACTAGTGAAGTTGTACAATGCGCTTCCGCTTCCTCTATTGGGCGGTTAATTATGCTGGGAGTTGAATTTTATAAACCTAATTGTGTGACACCCTCGTATCGGGCTTTCATCTCTTGATCCCTAGACTTCGTGGGATTTATCTCCAAATTACTAACAGTACGAACAATAAGCAGAACTGTGGTTAATGACAGTCCAAGACCCAAAAGCAACACAAATAATGGAAAGAAAATGGAAATGGATTGGTCATAGGGTAATAGAAAGGTTTGAAGACCACGAACTACTTGGAGACGAACAATGATGATGCAAATCTAGAAACCTCATGCAACAGAATTCGTGGGAGATGATATGTGGAAGCGCTATATTCCGAAAGGGAGTTCAAGGGGAAAAAATATATCTCGAACGTTTCTTTTCATTCACTACAACTAACCAAACCAATATCAAGAAGTATATACAAAACATATTCAGAATTGAATAAAATTAGCTAATAGAGTATAAAGATAGTGAATTTGTTGACGTCATCGAACAGGGAATTTTCTTAAGTGGAATTACAGAAACGAGTTGCAGGGCACTCCAAGGAATCGATTGACATGGTATAGTCTACTTATTTCACGAACCCTATATACCATAGATGAAGTAAAAATCGATAATTTTCTTACCTTTTTTTATGATCTTTTAATTTTATTGAAGTCCTAAATTACAATAGTTTGGGACACTAGCCACTTTATACTAGCTGCTCCCTGCCTCTCTCGACGGCTGTTTAAATAGCCCAAGCACCGAGGCACGAGACATCAAGGAGTGGATGTCGGACTGGGCCATTGCAAGGGGCCCCACTCAAAAACATGTTAGCATACGTCCGAGCGGCCGTCCTGCACACACCACTTACTTCTTATGACAAACTTGTGATACGTAGAAGGACAGACACTTAAGCGCATTTTCTAAAACTTTTGTCGTTTAGCCGCCTCCCGGTGGCACATCGGACGCTCCTGCAATGTTCCAACATGTTAAGGCGATTACGTCCATGAGGTGCAATTTACTTTGTATCGCTGCTGGGACCGGGCCCAGCCCGGGCTGTGGTTTTGATGGTGAATGCATCTGGCCGGAACGATAGCTGCTTCAAGCGAAAATTAATACCGAAAGCGTTGTCTTTCTTCCAAATGCATCCCCTTAGGCATTAGCAGCGCGCAGATGGGGCCGACAGGTGATTCCGGGCCAGAACCGACGATGCACAAATTCGGGAAATATATTTTCATAACATCGGCGTAAGCATGGAACGCTACAGAGGCTCATGGAGATTTAATTTGCGAAACAAACCGACGCGGCACTCCCCCGCCGAAAATTAAAAACAGTTTATCGATAGCCCGGTACCAGGAACGGAGCGGCGGCGGCGGCGGTGAGGCGAACTCCTGCCGACCGTTTGTAAGAATTTGTAGCCAAAACAAAGGGCCAGGAGACAATGGGATCCTCCTTTGCCCCGCTACAATTCCGCAGATAACAGGATAAATTGAAGCTAATTATTTCCGGTTTGTATTTGCTTATCTAACCAAACATGATTTCAAAGATCCACCGCTCCGGCAGACACTGCGGTACAGAGCAGCCCGGGCGGATGTTGCAGCCGCCAGCACCCCTCGGCACCTCAGACGGATGTGTGCGTTCGCTTTGCCGGATAATGGACCCCATTGAGAATTTTCGAAAACAATTTCATTGTTGGCCTGATATTTACCTGACTATCACTGTAAGCTGTGCTCCTGGATTCATCGCTGGATATACTAATTAGCACTTACTATCGCCCGGCTCTGTACTGCGCGTCGAGGAAGCTGTGGATGCCGTGCATCCGTCACACTAATTAGCGCATAAAGCGGTGATTTTGTGCCATGGAAACTTGGTCACTACGATATAGCCTCTGTCTCGTGAAAACTGTTGCCGAAATCGATAGCTTCAAAAAATATGCACGCTTGGAACCATAAATCAGAGTTCCGGTCGAAAGTGCGATAATGAAAATATGCAAATATATTAATTTTTTTCATCAGGGCCTTTCAATATTTGCACTTACCTAACGTGAACGTTTTCCCAGATCCAGACGTCCCGTAGGCAAGCACAGTCATATCTTCCTCGGATTCGATTTTACTTCTGATGCTGTTATTGTATGTGATGTGTGGTAAGACTGGTCAATAGTTTCATCAAATATGTCGTTGAACGAAAAATGTCTCCCTAATAAATTCTTCCTGGAGCACTCTGGAACGACAGCGCTTTCCTCTGGAAAATACTCGCTTGATTCTTCCCTCGATTTTTCGAGGAATTATTCCTTTGCATAAAAAGGGCAATGGAAGTTATATTGACTCCGCGAGAACACATATTTGGTGACTCTTGCATTACAATTTCAATTACATTTATGGAAAAGTAATGACATGTGTAATTAGGTACGGGTAATTATTCAAACTGTATCGCTGGTAATAGCTATATGTTATATTTATATTGATGAAGGAATTAATTCTATGCGGAAACGATTCAAATTTCGCCGTGTGCGATTGGAGAGGTGTGTCCTCCATTTGTTTTCGTTTTTCGCCGATAATGAATGGACTTAAGCAATTGATTGTTCGTTGTGTTAGTTTCCGTTAAACACAATGCCATAAGCGGATGTGCCCATATCAAATGATTTCTGCATTGTTTATTGTTGCTTAGAACGAATGTTTCAGATCAAATTTCAAACACAAGCGTCTTTCATAACATATAAAGCAAACCCTCTTCCTGCACGTTTAAACAGATCCGTCTTTCCATTATGACTGGCATGATAGCCGTATAATTATTACCTAAACACTATTGGCCTATCTGAGGGTGAAGCTTAACTGCCAAAGATACAATAACACCTAAATTACGAAATGGTGGCAACTTATGGTAATAATGTGACTTGCATTCCCCGCATAGATATCATAGTGTGGCTTCTCCGGCAGTGCCATAATTCAGTTACCGCAACTGAGCCAAACATTAAGTCAACACAATAAACTTGCTCCGAACTTCAGGCACTGTCTGACGTTGTACTTTTCATCACAATTAACCCTGGCGTGGATGGCGTAGGTACGGGCAGCCGGATGGACGGGACGGGGATGGTTATTTTGGGTGAACTTTCCCCATTAGTTGGAGCGCTTTGTGTGATTTACTTTCGGAGTGCTTCATTTCCGGCTAATGCTCTTAAAACCGCATTCCCAGCGAATGCGAACGATGTGTTTATTCATATGGAAATTAATCACTATCTTGTTTCGCAGCGGAAATGCACTGGAAGGAATTCTCATCCGAGGCGTCCTTGAATAGCGACTCCATAAACATTCAGATTGGAGGCATTTTAAACCGCTACCACTGCTGAATATTGTGAGGTTAAACAAAAGGACAAAACAAGTATGGAGCTTCATGTCCAAGATTTCAGTTAAAAGCGAATTTGTATGTTAAGCATAACATAAGTACAGTTACCTTGAAATACTGTCAAAGTTATGTAAATCGATTTCTTTTGGCTGCTGACAATCGCCGTATACGAAAACAAGCGGAAATATATGTCAAACCTCCATAGAAAACCAAACCATGCCCAAACCAAAAAATCATTGGGTTAAATTTGTTGACAAATCACGTCTGTACACATTATTAGCAATGCAGTTGGGAAATATGAGTCAGTCAGGAACATAGAAATATAAACTAAACACGGAAAGGCAGTAAGCCAGATTTAGCGTACCACATTTCCTTATATGTTAGACCACAAATATAATTACACACTCAAAATTTTGCACTTTTCCGGTTCACTCTATGAAAAGTTCGAACGAGCACACATTTCAATTGAGAGTTCGCTCAAATGTTTTACTTAGCTTCTCTCTTGCACGCTGTTGCTGTACTCCTCTACTAATTTTAAGTGGTCGCTCATCTACAGGATTTTCACACGATAGAGCCGTTCCGTATTTAGTTTATATTTCTGTGGTTAGTAATCTGTATCAGATGAGCTGATTTTCATGTGACAACAACAAAATGGTCGCACACAGAGAGAGGTAAAAGCTAGTGCATGATGACCAAAACGTGCGAGATAGGTGACACCATTAGTGCTAATTGAACTGTCAGATCGCCGCCACTTAAACCAACCAACCATCCAACCAACACCGGGCTAGTCAAAACAAACGTTTTTTTGCGACTTGGAAACATGTTCGACACCCATAATCAGATTTTCGTTTGCCAAGTTTTATTTCATCAGTAATTTGTAACCTTTTCACAGCCAGTAGCACAAAACATTTTGTTTGGCTGATTCATTTATTTTGTTTCGTGTGGTTCCGTTGATCTTCTTCATTTCGCACGAAATTTATAAGTGAATGCACAATTCCCAAATTCAGTTGAAATGTGGGATAAAATGGAGAACAGAGCCAAAAATTCCAAATTTCAGTCATAGTGGGTCAAGCGTAGGTATTACATTCCTTTGCTTCTGACCCCCTGAATTGAAATAAGCGCTAGGTGAATTTTGGAACCCGAAGTTTCGTTTTCAGATTTTGAATTTAGTAATGGGTATTGTAGAACATGGCGAATGTGCCGTTTTTTCGCAGTAGAATATATTGACTCAATTTTCAACGGGTTGTTGGTTTTACTAAATTTATCTATACTCTATATATGTAGGTAGCTTCAACAATTTTGTACGTTTTTACCTAAATAAAACACTGGTTCTCGGACTTGAAGCCAAAGAAAATTTCAGCAAGAAGAAATCAATTAATTGAAGCTCTCAGAGTGCACTAGATGGTACTGGTTGTCCCCCTTAAACTATCCTAATCCCCCCAATCTACTCATCGAAAATGCTCTTTCATGTGATGCCGCACCTTCATCGAATGTGAGTCCACGCCGCGCACCGTACACAGGATAAGCACTCTCCTCGACATGAGTGCCGGGAAACAGAGTTCCATCATAAAAATGTATTTTAATAGAAAAAGAAAAACACTCCACGTAAGCCTCCTCCAGGTACATTGAATGCCCCCTTTAAAAAAAATGGAATAGCGCGGAACGCTCGCCTTCATAAGACCCAATAACCTGCTTTCAGACGAACGTGCGCATCCATCAAACAAAAGAATTTTGCAGAAATCTTTGAATTTGCCCAATGCAAACACAGGCGTGAGTCCTGCAGCAGAGGGTGACACACTTTCCTCGGGCTCGACCATGTCGACCTGGCAAATAGAATCTTCCGCTCGATTGAGGCGCCTGAAAAATTAATTTCGAATTAATATTCCACGTGCTTCCGGACAAATTCATAAAACTTGCAGAGCGTCTTGTCTCGCACAGGTCGGGACATCGCTAGGAAATTCAAGGTGTCAAGGGATAGGCGCGGTGTCGGTGGCTTTGTCGCCTCAGCTTCCCCCCGCCAGGTAATGGCCGAAACTGTGTGTTGCTCTTCTTAAATTTATATTAATATTAATAACGGCAATATATTAAGGGATCCACCTTTAGTGGGGAATGATGTATACATGTGTTCCGGTGAAGCACCTCCAGTAGCGCACGGGGCCCCGTTAGTGCGGTTTTAATTACGGACATGATTTTGTCGAGGAAGCTTTATTGCAAAAGGAAGTTAAGTAATTACTTGATTTAAGACTAATTTACGATGTCATTTAAAAGTAATGCCGTTATCATGTTCGTACTGCCAGGAGCGCCATGCGTCCTTCGTCCGGGTTTGTTATTAGGCGACGAGCCAGGGACGCTCATAATTTGTATAAATTATTGAAAACGTGCAGATGGCCGACGAGTTGGGGTCGCTCTGTTTCCCCCGGGCTTAAGTTTGATTAAATGCACTTTGCTCACTTCTGCCTCGCAAATTTCTGAACAATTCACCCAGTCGGAAGTCAGTTGCCAAAAGTTCCCTGTGGAGGTGAAAGGGTTTGAGTCGTTTGCGAAAATTGGAAACTAACACGAATCTCGTCATATTCGCGCAATCAGCTGTTTACAATAACAGCCACCTCTCCAGCACTTAATGTCCTTCTAACGAGGCTTCACACGATTAACTGTCCTAACAGCAGCCTTTTTTGTTTACATAGTTGAGTAAAGTCCCGCATTGCATGTGCTCCTACAAGCACTAATGACACCTTCCTGAAGGCACTGCAATGACTTCTTTATTATGGCGCTAATCTCCCCAATCAAAACGGCCCTCCCCGCAGTCCTGATTTCCTCTTACCCTACTTGCACGGAACTAATTGCCAAAGGATTGTGCAAATAAGTAAAACACATTTCAAAAAGTCTCTAATTGCCAGGTATGCACTGCGAAATGCAGTCATTACTGGGACTTCACCTGGCCGCGCTCGGTTATGACAAATGAATTTGTTTAACAAAGCAAAAAGGCCACTACTCTTTTCATCCCCCGCATGCAGAAGTTCAATTATTTGGGGGGAGTAAATTCACCAAATTATTTCAAAATTGGCAAACTGCATTCGAGCCACTTAAATGTTTGATTCAATTAAGCAATGAAGCAGCATGGAAAACATGGAAAAGCTTTCAAAAGAAATTTATTGCCGGTGTAGCTTCAAAAAAGAAAACTCTGTTGTTTCTGCCTTTAAATTTTTCAAACTAAAGTTGTTTTATAAATCCCCGTTTAATATTTAAGAATTTTACTAATGGGTACACCAAAATTTCGAACTTAATTTTGGAACCCCTGACACAGTGTTTCTCTGTTAGAGTTGTCAATTCCCTTTTTACCTTTTGGTCAATTCACAGCTATTTGACAATTGAAAACGTTTGATTTTTCTTGATGCTGTTCTCGTACTTTGATACTTGCTGAGAGGAGTTTCTCTCTCACGTTCTCTCTGTTCTCAATTGAAAGTTATTACTAGAAAAGTTCACGAACAGACCTAATTTCTCTTGAGGTTGACGATGCCAGAGAGGTAAAAGTGAGCTTCGTGAACATCTTCGTCCAAGAGCTGACTACAAAAAAGCTAGCCTATCAAGTAACAGCATGATGAGTGGTTTGTATTTGAAAGATTTAAAAAAAACTGTTTCGAGTAGAAAAATGAAATAGGGATCAAATGAAAACTGAAGTCCTCAACTTTCAGCAAAAAATATTTGGGGTGTTACCACCCTCATCAGAACGCCAGAAGGGATGAAGGTGCGGATCAGGAAGGGGAAGGCAATCCATCCTATTTAGGTTTGTGAGAGCATAGATACTGAACCTTTCCTGAAAATATTAAAATCCATATGTTGAGGTCCATTCTCCACCTAAACGGGCTGAAATTGGAAGCATTCATGACCACTTTTTTCGCCGATTTTGCAACATTGCGCCTCTTTACCCACCCCTAACCCCTTTTGGCTCAGCGAAAAATGTTATGTATGAAGGCAATGAAAAATTTGGCGCTCTACAGCTTTTTTATGGATGTATTTTTAATTACGAGTTACGAGTTACCTAAAACGAAATCAATGCGAAAAACCAATTGTGGTTACATTTTTTTAATTTTATATAATGCGCTATAACTTGAAAAGTATTAACTTCACGAAAAAAAGTTGATGTAACTAAATTTGTAGAGAATTTCGAGATCTTACAAAATATTTTTGAATTTTCTTCTGACATGTCCAGCAGATGAGATATCTACGAAAAACGATTTTTCTACTATTATTAACATACCAAGCTTGGGCCATCGATCTGCCCAGGCCCACCAGGATTTTTTTTACTGTCGCTGTGAGTACTAACATTTCAATAACATTTCATCCCCTTACCCGATAGGCTATCTTTTTTGCAGTCAGCCCTCGCTCTATCGTGGCATCGACAAACCTTGGTTTTGGATTACAGTTTCAGCTAGGGCATCAAGTTTTTAAGATGTTTAAGTTAATCATCCACCCAACGCTGGGAACTTCCAATACATTTTGAAACACAAATCGGAATACATTGCGTAAACAACAAGAAATTCTCATTGGGGTGGGGCTTAATTTGTTTTCTGATGCGTTCTGCAATTTAAGTCTTTTATCTTCAGACATAAAGTGTAACTTGCTGTACGTAACACTTTTCCTTTGACAGACACTTCCGCAGCTGTAACTTTTTAAATTACGTGAAAATCTCGCCAACTGCCTCGGCGCGGCGATCCTGGATGTCCGTAACAACGCCTGCTAGAGTGGAACAACACAAGCCAATAATCCTGCCAATCCACATTACTTTGGGACGTGCTCCTTTCCAGCGCCCGTTTTTATCACGTACAAAAATTGGTTCCATTAGCCGCGCACTCTTTATTTTGCCTTGTTCGTGTTTACAATCACTGAATGACTCCACCTGTCACAGTTGATTTGTACCCACGTTGTCGAGGACGTCGGCCCTGATGTATCTGATAATTTGTTTAAATTGTCGACATGTTTGGTTAGCCTGTATTTACAGATATAAAGGTTAGCTGCCGGCGACTATCTACAGCGCCAGTTAGTTTATGGGTTTGCAAACAAATAGCCCCCCGCCCCGGGTATCCGCTTTCGACCATTCAAAGGCACTAAATGATAAAGGGCTTTGGCGCTCGGCTATTTATTACGTCGACTGCGTAAACATATTTTGACAAATCAATGCGCCGCTTAATTTCGCCGGCGGGTGGGTGGCAGAGGTGTTTTGTTGGACCGGACTGGTTCTTGTAATTTACTGCTTTGCCGAGGACTTAATGTCGGTCTGCTCGCGTGGCGGCAATTTTCGCGTTTGATGTTGATTTGAGCTCTTCCTGGTCCTATGGGACTGTGAGTGCCACTGCCGTCGACTTACCATTTGGTTGAGCGTAACTAGATATTTGGTTTTACATTGCGAGTTATCTTCAAAGCCCTAATCACTATATAATTGCTAATTAGCGCCACGTGTGGTCATATTTCGAACTTCAACGCAGAAGTGTTTATAACGCGACATCATTATTAAATACGTCCCTGAAAATCGAATGAGTTAGGCTTTCATACTCCAATTTTATTTTTTTATAACTAACAAAGTTATAACTTCGAATATAATACATAGGTTCTAGGTTTAGGCCGAAAATGCGTAACTCCCTTCAAAGAATTTATATGGACATGCAAAGGGATACTTAAGGGTTTCGTGGGTTACAGATCTCGAATCAAATAAGGTG
The DNA here is from genome assembly GCA_947538895.1 of Neoitamus cyanurus. Lineage (NCBI taxonomy): Eukaryota > Metazoa > Arthropoda > Insecta > Diptera > Asilidae > Neoitamus > Neoitamus cyanurus. Next base: position 39,884,539 of record OX384543.1, read on the forward strand.
ATCGCATTAACAAATCACATTTACGATCGGTGTCTTTTTAATTTTGGAAAACTCCAGTGAATGACGGATGGGAACGGATCTGCTAGTTTATTCAACCACCAAGCACGAATGACAAATTTCGAGTTAAGGCTAAACCATAATTGTGATTACACATCGAAACCTAGCCCAAAACCACAGAATAATCGTTCGTTTCGTCAAGTTTCGGCAAGTCTGTTTTGCTATGCAAAATACGATCTGGAGCGTACGATAACAGATGAAAATGGGCTCAATGGAGGATATACATGTTTTCGAAAGCTTGATTAATATTGCGCACTCTGAAAACACACAGGCTGACAGGCTGGCGAATATGCGTAAGTTTCCCTTCGTTCAGTTTAAGCAGGTTTCCGTACGGAACGGTGTGCACTTATGGTTTGTTCTTTAAAAATTGTATATTGAAGCAAAATGTTGTTAAAAATGCGAAATTTATGGTATATTGCACATATATGGATGTACCTAAGAGGCAATCAAACTGTCCACTTTATTATTCGTTCTAAAAGTGAAACTTAAGCCGTACCTATGCTTTTAGCCGTCATCATATTTTCAGAGCTTTTAGCACTTGAAATAAAATGCTATTCAGAATCGTACCTCCACGACCTTGGCAAACGTTATAGTCTTCCTTTGGAGGTTCATTTGGTCCCTGCCGTAGCATTTTACTAGTTATGCATGAAAGGTGGGTATACTAAACGAAAGCGCCGTTGAAAGTGCCATTGTTATGCAATAAAATCCGCTTCGGGTCTGCACCTTTTCCATTTCCGACAGGCAATGGGTCCATAAAGCTGCATGGCCTTGCAGCACCAAGCGCTCCAATTCTATTAAACGGGCCGGCTGTGCTGGCTGTGCGGTTTTTCCACCCGCCACCGCCCACCCTCGCAAATATTTGGTTAATACAATAATCATGAAATTTGCATAAGCCTCTTGGAGGTCACATTCAATTTAAGGACACCTCAGCCGGTGCCGTCATCAAAGCCGCAGCGGAATTGAAAGGCGAAATCAAGGAGCCCTTAGTGTTGATCAAAAGTAAACACGAGACAAAGGCACACATCGCACCCGGCTAAATCGCATGCTATTGTACGACACGTTTTTGTCCTGTTGACTTTTCCTGCTACACAATTCTTGATGGGCCTGTAACCGGTCTAGATATCGCCGGGGATGGCCAAACAGGAGCTTAGCCCTGGAATTGCAAAGTGGAAAAATCACAGATGGAGAAAAGGACCGAGAGCAGAATAAAGGTAATTCCGGGGCTGATTTCGCATTCAGGCAGCGTTTTCGTTTCACATCTCATTTTGGCTATTGTGTAGGAGTGGAGAAATGAGACTCCTTGGTGGCGGCCGTCCCCTCTAAGGGCTCTGTGCGGTCCGGGTAAATGTTTGTTTAGGGCTCACGTCTCTTTGGCCAGAAGTGTGATAGCAATGCGGAAAAAACTGGAGCATAACGTCTTAAAGATCAACAAGTTATCTGAGAGCTGTAGCGAGCCCTTCACCTGCAGACAATTAAAGCTGATGAACTCGGCGGGAGCTCTGGCATGCTCCGCAATCTTTCGAAATAAATTCCCAGGGCATAATAGCAAATCCAGAGACAATTTCGGTGGCCGAATTTTATTAAAGTGCCTCCGGGCATAAAGCTGGTCTCGGCGCACAAAGGACCCACAAACAATTAAGCAGCACAATAAATCTCGGCAGGAACAAAATCACTTACGATGATTAAAAGTGCGCCATAAATCCAGCGGACTCTGGTCCTTAGCTTCATATGACAGAGTTGACTTCACGCAAGTGGAGCACACATTCCTCGAGATCCTTCCGAGATTGTCGGTGCCGCTGCTGTCGTCGCCGCTCACCGCCACTGCCATCCTCCTCCTCATATGGACGAAATCTCTTTTTCGGCAGACTTGGAAGAAAGTTGCCACCGCCAGAAGAGGAATGGGCCAAAGAAACGGCGTTGACGTAAAATATTTCACATTAAATTCGATATTAAACTTTTCTGAAGAATTATGGGGACCAGCGTCGTCCGTAGTGGGGATCATGAGAGGACGTTGTGTGCCGGGCAGATATCGTAGGAATTACAAGAGTCTGGAGGATTCTTATGTGTCATTCATTGGCCTTCCTAAGCACCACTCATATGCGATTTAAGTGTCAATAAAGGGACCTTTTAAGACTTTGAATACCCTTTTTGCGGCAGATTGCTGATTTGGGTGGAGGGACTTAAACCAGAGCCATAATTTTTTCCTCATTGCCTTGCCGCGGAGAGGGGCCGTCACTTTTCTTTGTTGATGGCAATTGAACTCAGTCTTATTGATGGAGGATATTAATCTTGCGCACAACACAATAATTTCAACAATAACAATAACATCTATTGGACTTGGAAGCTCTGCTATTATAAAACGATAGCCGGAACAAGGACAGCCGAGTAACATAGCCAAGTTATTTATTTATTTAGTCCACCACAGACTAGACATTTAAGATTTGCTGGAAATAATACATCAGTATAACAAACCTATATACCGAAATTCACTAACTTCTAATATTCTCAAGATATATTATTCTGTTTTTAAATTCAGATCTTGGTAAAACGAAGTCTAAATGTTCATTGAAAAAATTAATTAATTTGTGGATACATCTAATAACTTTTTAATTCCTGCAAGACATAATTAGTCCTGCGTACTGGTCTTCTTAATGCATATATATGTATATTTACTAGGTAAAATGAATCAGGGAAATTTATGTCATTACAAAACGGATCTTTTATAAAGAGAGCGCAACTACTCGTATAATCACGCTTTATTGAAGCGTTGGGAGCCCAAACAATAATCGTCTTGTGTCATTAGAGGGACATTAGTTTTGTGCCAATTTAATATGAAAAAAATAGAATCTAACAAAAGAAGAAGAAAAGAAGAAATATACAAAGCCTTGGTAGTGAATATTGTCACAAAAATGGCCTCGATATTTGTAGTGTTTTCTGAAATACAGATCGGTGGCGTCTGGCAAGACAGAAAGCTCCCGGCAAAAAGGAGGAAGATTGATCGATTCTTAATTAGTAACAAATGTAACGCGTTACCTAACCAAATAAATGGTTGAGCTAAAAATTGCCTCCTTTCAATTTTGGCTGGTTTCATCGGTCGAGCGGACGTTTTCAGGACGGAAATTTTTCTTCCGTCGCTCGGCTGGCAAATTTTGTAACAATACATTAGAAAATTCTTTAGTGCTTCTTTTAATAATACCAACTGATTTGTATACCTTAAATATGACATGATCAATATGTCTATAGAAAGAAATTTTCGTGTCTAAAATCACTCCTAAGTCGGTTATTTCGTCAACGCGTTCTACCGCGGAGCAGTTAAATGTAGAATTAGTTATAGGTCGATAAAAAGACTTTACACGGCATTTGCAAACATTTACTGAAACATCAATTAGATAATCTGTTTAAGTCTTCTTGTAGCTTTAAACAACTATGAAGATCATGACACATTCCACATTCAACGATAAATAAAATCAGATACTGAAACATAAGAATATGATTTGAAGAAGCACCCATCCATTTTTCCGGTGCTGCTAAAAGACCAATAATTCTATAATTGAAACGATTTATCCTCCAAAGAGAAAAAAACGCTACAGTCGGTGCTGGAGTCCTATAACCGACTAAATTGGAAGAACCCATAAATCAAAGCGCTCCAGAAGTCGAAAAAGACTCGCTCGAAATCTGTCGCCAGCAGACTAAATGTTTACTCCAGCAGATTCTCCTCTCGGCGGCGGAGGCGACAGTGCCGCATTTGATTATATTCATATTTGAGATCCGAACGATTATGACATTCCGTTCAATAAGGCGCAATGTTTCCATAAAAGCGTTATGTGCCTGCGTCAGGTCCCACCTCGCCCGACTCGCTTTACCTCGAGACCTCGGTCTGCAAACTTTGGATAAAATATGATTTTGCGCAGATGACAAAGAAACGATGCGGTGGGTGTTACAGAATCTCGAAGGATCCCAGCCCGGCACTTTGTCGGCACCTCGGCTCCGTCCGAGACGAGAACGAGATGAGGAATTTTGTGTGCAGGGATAAGGCGGTGCTAGAATTTATAGCTCCTTTGCTTTGCAGATGAATCAATTTTTTGAGGCACCCACGACTCACGACTCAGAGACGAGTCAGAGCTGCTCGGGAAATGTCATAATTCTTGGGGTATCGGCACTTCGAGCCCGGGCTGATTCTATCGCACACCCGCCGAATGGCTAGTAATTATGAGCTATAAGTCCGCTTCCCTAACTAGGTTAAGTTACTGGCGAATTGCACGCTAGCTTCTTTCGCGCTTGGCCATGATATACGACACCCTGACATGCCGGCGAAGCATTTTCAACATGCACGTGCAACACCTCCGGGTAGTATATGCCACTTTAACTGCCTTTAATTGGTTTTAATGGTTTGCTTAAGTGGAATGTTTGAACCGTTTTTAATTGTTTGCACATAAATTAAGCTGGCTGTTTGGGATGCCCAGCTTTGATTAAACAAGTTTTATGACGACTTTAAATTATCGGTGTTTAATTTTTTAATTGTTTTATTAAGTAGTCGTCGACGAGCGACATAACTTCTAATTTTGCAGATAAATAATGCCCTCCTGTTAAACTAAACTCTATTGAAAATAATAGAAGACAAAATACTATCCAGTTTATTAGTTTGCATTACTGATGTCACTTTGAGATTGGCAATAACTCGTGACACATGGAAATAGGCACAAGCCCAAACTATACTAGCCTCAATGCGCCTTAAGACAATTTAAACTACCTCAAGATTTTCTACGAACATAGGGACTGCCATTTTGACAACTATACTGGCCTTATCTGATTTTTCGGCAACTTTTAGAGCCATAGAGACTTTTCTACAATATTACGTATAATAATTTTTTATATCTTCATTTTACACATGAAGTCGTATTTTCACAAAAACTTCAAAACAAACATTTCATCTTTTATAATCTAACTTTCAGCTAACATATTTCATAAACAGCATTTTTGTTATTAGACACGTTTGTTTATTAATTCATGCAAAAAGGAAATCATTTGTAAATCAAGTCCCCCCCCCAATATTTTGCTCTGGATCCGCCACTGGTTCTTGTAGTGTTGGGATGGTGTCATCAAATCAAGCATAAATTCATACCCAATACCAGCATACATCACTTTTATCTTTTCTTAATACTTTCCTCTCGTTTATGCAGTATTTTATCAAAGGGGTTTAATATATGTATGAGAAAACTAATTTTTTAGAGCCGATTTACTAGAAACATTGTATATGTAAACTCTCGACATCAAACTCACGCCAAACAACTACATACTATCTCAGTGTTCTTCCCAAAAATGTCAATAATGTTCATCTACCTCTATTATTGGTAGAGTCTCTTGCGAAAGTGAAAGCATAACAAAAATATATTATTTATTTACGAATGTAGGCTAGAGTGAAACAATGTTTGCGGGTCCGAAATAACACTTGAAATCTGGCCCAAAAAATTTACTTTTGAACAGCGAAAACAAATAAGATATTATAGCTCTGACAGCCCGCAAAAATCGATTATTTTACGTTTATGGGTTGCTGGCAGATATCTCATTCGCAAATCGTACCACTAATTTTAGTGATACCAGTCGTATTTTTTGAAATGTCAACATCTGCCCAAGTCTCTCGATTGCCCAAGGGTCCTCGTCCTACGCGTTTTTTTTTTTCTAAAATTGTTCACCCACCATTTTGCTAAAAGTCGAAGCATACAAAGATGCTACACACTTTTCTTGGGTACCCATTCTCTTAAAAATTATTTAACACACCGCGCACACTCCACGACCTTGCCAGATTAATAGAATGCTCAACTCATGAGTCTTTCCAAATGTTTCACTATTTTTGCATTACGGACCCACTTTTCGACCTATTGGACGTACATATATCGTCAAATAAAGGCTGGTTTTTACATCATGTGCTACAAAACTTTTTGCATTGTATAATATATCTTGTTTACTAGGAACTATATGAATGTCGAATAATACATACAATTTGTTCTAAATGATTTTTTCCCCCCTTCTTTTTCCTCCTTCTTTTTGGTGAACTTCAAATCAAATAAAAGTTAATTATGGAAAACACTTTGAATAAAATTTAAATCACGTTTCAAAAAACGAAAAAAAATAGCAAACAAAATGAAATAATTTATTATGTATGTTTAGTATGAGTTAGTAAACGAATCACTTTCCTGGGATTCAGTCGGGCGGCCGGCTAAAAAATTAATAATAGGAATCTTGTTGCTATTATCGTATAAGCAGATTGGAAATGCTCTAGGGTCAGCTTGACCTCGTGTGTGCTCCCAAGTTTTGTGTGAGGTTAAAGTAATCAAGCGGAGCAAGAAATGAACATCAAACCAAATAAGGCGTATTTTCTGCTTATTTAATTATTTGCCAACTTTGTTTCAAATTTACAACAATGGTGATATTTAATTTAAATAAAAGACAGACAGCTCAAATATTAGGTATACTATTTATTTACCTCTTTTGTCAACCACTTCATTTACAATGCCATTCTCTAGTATATCGATAAGTACAAAATAACTTGGACTAACAGGTAAAAATAATTTGCTTAGTTTTGACTTATAGTTGTGTACCTGTGGGAATTGCCTTTTAGTATATTACATTATTTTACGTACATACAGGGCTACAATTGTCGAGAACAGAACGTAGAAGACCCTAACAAAGGACTTACATTTAACTGGTACCTAAAACACGTTACAAGCTCATTCTATAGTGTCTTCCTCGCTGTCAACTATGATACACAAATTCATTCATTACTTGGGCTCTTTAGCGGCTCCCAGGCCTCCACGGGGCATCCGCCGCCGTGCGCTCCTAACTCCTCTAATATACATACATCCCTCCTCAACTAACATAACAGAGACAGTACTTGATAAGGTTCTGCACATTTCGTAGGTACTTACTGCTAGCATTCCTCATTGTTCAGTGATCACCGCGACTCCGTTTCCTCGTTGTGTATAAACTCTAATAGGCCTCTGATACGTTTGTCATAAATGTGCTTAGTTACGCTACGTATGTATAGTGGTTCTAAAGAAATTTCTAATTATGTACACAAACACAACTTATGAAAATAAGATCGCTAGCTCGAGTTGCGCATGGGAGTCCTAAAACACCTTAGGTCCAGTGCCCCAGCTTCGCGAAAATCATCTGCACACGGTCGTTTCGTCCCCCGCGCAGATGCTATGCGGCGATGCTAGAAATAGTTTCCCATTGGAACATGCGCACAGTTGGTATATTTTGTGGGTGTGATCGCGGGATGCGGACGCGCTCGGACTTACAGGCGGTGCTGTTTTTAAATTCGGAATTAAAATGTTTGCCGACAGCAGTTGTATCTGGAGGGAAGAATTTAAAATAGGCATATCTACTAGGAGTCACTGGTTTACTTACGCTTCCGTCTTGAGCCGAGAATTTGATATTGTTCAAAGCACTCAATTCCAGACTACCGGCCTTCGCCTCTAGGTTGACTTCCTTAGCAGCCGTCATTTCTAGTTTCCTCGTCGGTGATTCTAACCTGCAAATGTAAGCCAAAAAGAAAATAAATCAGGGTAAGATCGCCGAATTATCACGGTACAAACTATAACACTTTTTATTTTGATGACGGATGTTATGTTTAGGGTTAAAACGTATTTTTAGTCAACAACACAATCAACATAAAATTCCGTATGACTTTTATATAAACATATATCAAATCATATAAAAAAAATGCAAAGACCAAAACTGCCAATATTCAATAGTGGAATCAAAATAATTATTATATTCGTATTTAGCAGATCAAAAAACATAGTGTCCAGTTGGTATTTCTTGTCAGAATAAGTACGCTAAAGTAGCCTTTTATTATATCTCTCACCTTCACTTCATTAAAATTATTAAATTTATTTATTTATACATTTCCATCAAAACCAAAGGTCTAGGCCCTAATGTAGCTATAGCCGAAAAATCACTAGTAATATTTCAACACGTAAGCGCCTTGGTACATGAGGTATAAAAAATTCAATTGACAAGTGTTTGTCCCAGGGACGTGTGGCGCCATTACCTTCAATTAAGCGGGACTAAAATTTATATTACCTCAATTCCCTTCCGGCATCCGCCCTGACGTGCATCGTTTGTACTGATTCTCGAAATATGGCGCCACCCTCGCCATCAATCTTCAAGGAGTGTGCACCGATGGTCACTTCTTTTTCATTTACCGAAAATAAATTTCGCCCGTTTGTGTCATTTATTTTGAATCCAGTTGCCAGGCACTCGAGCTTGTCGTGCCCCAGGAACAGATGATTCTCTAGAATTCCGCTGGAGTCACGTGTCTTGATGGAGAAGTTACGTGATGAGTCTGCAAAAGGGTTTAAAACGGAAAATTTTACGTTTCGGTCGACTTGGGTTTGCTTTTAAGGCAGGAAGGTGGACAATGGGGTGAATCATAAGCGCAGCACTCACCTATTGAGATCGGCTGACCGTGCCTCGACCGAATTGCGGAAGCCCGTAATAAGTCCATTATCAGGGCCTGTCCTGACAGCTGGATACCTCCGGCCACAATTTTAAGCTGACCCATGCCTTCCTGCGGTTAATTATAGAGAAACGCTTGATTAAACTAAGTAACGTTTTATTATTATTAGCGCCGTGCAATGGTCGGAATTGCTTATTTGTTTGAGGAAAGCCCTATTTTGGAAAGTCATGACAAACATTTGGAAAATAGCTTTTAAAGTTGACGTAGTGTACTTTTAGGCTTAATATATTTTATTCAGTTCCCTGACGTCCATGCGAAGACGGGTTTAAATCGTGTAGCTTCAATAATGATTTCATTTGCAATATGCACCAAAAAACAAAAATAAAACAATCTCAAATCACCGGAGGAACCATTTTCAATATTGTTTGTATTTGAAGAGCGGACTTCTGCTTTTGACCATTAAGGGGAATTCAATTTCTGTGCACAATAAAACAAAATCTAATCAACCGATTCAATTCCAACTGTGCTCATTCTGCAAGCAATTAAAATCTCTTCTACCATATGTGGATTTAAATATTTATATCTTCCTACAGAATTAAACATTTCTTTTAATTTATTTTTAGATACGATATACTATAGTAACGACCGCTATACTCGTAATGTTTACAATCGTACAACCTCCAGTTCCGAATTATTTTTTTATTGTTAAAATGAACTCTAAACACATGAAGGCGGGGAGAGCCTGTGCAATCAAATGTACCGTTACACTACATTTACATTTAAAAAAAAATCTGTCTAAGCGAAAATTGTAGCAACTTTGGCCTACCCTAAAATAGGAATAGTATAACATTTTTACCAGACTCTTGATTGGCTGATATTTGGGAAAAAATAAAAAAAGTCCGAATATTTCATGTTTTTTTCAAGATGATGTACGGTGTAAATTTTATTGGCAAGCTTGCGGATATTGGTTAAGGTCCCAACTTCACCCTAAATTATGCAGGCATTCTCCTATTTGACTCGATTAACTTATTATAAGTATTTGGAATTATTGAAATAAAAACAGCATTCGAAAATGTTTGATCTTATATGATCAAAACAAGAAGTAGATCGTTCCACTTACAATTATGCACTTCGTGGGCCAAGATGGATTTTTCCCAATAGCCTTGTTAATTTTTAGCGAGAAAAATTTTAAAATTTTAATCTAGATACTAACGTTCTTTACTTGCCCTGAAAAAATTCCGAAAAAGTCGTGAGAATGTCCCCTTAATGCATTAAAGCGTCACTTAAGATTTCACTGCAACCTTACATGTTTGAACAGTTTAATCTTAAGTGAAACATATGTTATTTAACGATTGCGAATTGAATGCTCAGTGTGATATCCAAACTAAGTGGTGATTGAAATACATATATACTCTATCTATGTGTGGCTTTTATCTAAAAGATGCCGTTGCTAATTTGAGAATGCGTTATCCTTGTTAAAATTGATGCTAGTTATTGCGATTACGAATATTATGAATACATTGAGATTCAATCCTCAGCGCAATAAGAGGTTCAGAAACTTCGTAAGACATTTTCAGTCTGAAAGGTTTCTTTTTGTCAATTGCCAATTATTCGAATTATTTTAAAATTAATTTGATTAGTTGAAAGCATTGGTTTCACTTATAAAATGAACAACTCCGGCCACTGTGTAACGGGGCAGCAAATTACCGATGAGAATTCCATGACTTTCAGGATCCACAGCGTCAGGATCAAATTGACTATGATTAGAATCATTAACCCTAGGATTAGAATATAAAGGCATTTTTTCCTCCACCCAAAGAGGCCCAGGTGGAAGCCGATGTCCCCCGAAATTCCAGTGCACCCCTCTGTCCTCGTTGGGTCACCACCTGTTGCGTGGTGACCAGAACGGCTGTGTTCCGTCCTGGAGGCACTACCCGGACCGATCATAGTCGCATTCCGAAGAATCCCAGTGTTGTTGTTGCTGGTATTGATTTGGTGCCGCTGATGATTCCCATTGACGGCCGGTGCCGTCGAGCTCATAATGGTCAGCGGCTGGAAACCGCTTTCTGCTGGTCGCTGGAGGCTTGTGTTGCTACAATTAAATTTCGATAAATTACGGACATAATTCTCACTCAATAAAATTTCATGATTTGGCAGCGCAAACATTTTGGTAATAATTTTCTGGTCAATTGGAAATGTCAACAAATCCTCGTCGTCCAGGTACACGCGCTCATGAATTATTCAGTCGGTTCCGAATTAATTTTGTCCCAGGAATCGCCGCATTTTCGCATTAAATGCTATTTGCGGTTCACACACTGTGCGGATGCTGAATTTCCGATATTCGCTAAGATATCAATGGAGCACCAATATTTGGGGCAAACATTCCGATGCGGGGTAATTGCGTTCTTTTCAATTTCACTCAAATGTGCTGCTCTCAGTTCATTTCGGATGGAAATTCCGAAATTTTCGCACTAATACAGTGCACCCCAACTCCAGGAGTGGAACACCATAATTGGGAATAATTAAGAGGATTTGTTCTAAAACAGGGCGGTGTGAAACAAAAATTCTGATCCCTTCAGCTTATTGGGTGAAAAAGATATTGCTGTGACACAAATAGATGTTTTCCCGGATGCCATAAATTGGACGCACCACTTTTGTAGACATGGGAGTGTAGGCATACTTAAGATAACAAAATCTCTTAGGAAATTGGCATCAGTTGAATCCGAAAAATGGGTCAGATGTGTGGGTTCACAGAACAGAAAATTAAAAACTAAAATGTTGTCATTAAGATAAAATGAAAAGCTAACTTTTGAATCTTAATATTGAAGAACAGGTTTTGTCATTGAAATACCACTTTTGTGGATTCTATTCATTCCATATTAAGCATAAATTAGGTAACTTTTGTTATCTGTGGATAGGTAAATTCCGGTGCTTTGACGACTACTACTCGCCTGATAGTAGCCAGCTCTGTGATTTTTTGATTTTTAACCTATGAAAGCATTCTATTCAAATTATTACTGAAAGCTCCAATTGGCTTTTAATGATGCATTCGCAGGTTTCTTCGTTATTCTCATGTATCGCCATATCATACAGAGGAGGAAATATCTATAGTTCCATTTATATTTTCCTTCATATCGCATAAAGGACATTGGTACACATTAGGTTTTTAACTTTATGATAAAGTAACTTAGGTACTAAATATTCGGAATAGAATAACAAAGAGAAAAGTACTAAACGTTCACTATTAATTTAAATAAATTTAAGAATACTGGATCTCCTTACTAAAAAACAAGGAAATTTCTATCTCTAGTTCTGCATAAAAAAAGCTATCAACTTTCCAATCCATTTTTCTCCACCGGACGTTTCTTGCACTGAAATTTCCATTCCAAGGTATGGACATTTTTAATTTTTTTGTAGATATCTCGCAGCAGGCAAATATTCAGTCATTAGACAATTTGTAAATGCTAAATATTCAATGATAGAAAAAATGTCAATGGAAAAAGCGTACCAGTGGAAAATTTAGAATAGAAAAATTAGGGCGAGTGCGTTTACCTTTCCCAAGTTATACGTACGACATAGGTGGACATCCCTTCATACCAGTTACTAAGGCAAAAGTAAGTTCTTGAAAACATATTAAAAAGCTTGATTAACTCGTAAGTGGAAAATATATTCACAATAATTAAATTGTTATGAGACAGCTATTTTCCACTTCATTGCGTTAGTCATAAATTAGTTCATTCATTTGCCACTTTGATTAAAATGTACTTATCTTGCTACTACTTACGACGATGTTTTAATGTGTAGTTAAAGAATTAAATAAATTCTAAGTATTGTGTTATACGTTCTACTTAGCCTCTACAGCACAACGCACATCACATAACATAATATGCGAGTTTCGCCGTCAATGTTAAAAATAGTGAACGTTACAATATAAATGGCGACGTCACTTCTAAGTTGCGAAAAATACTTGTTTGGAAGAATAAAACAATTTTTGGTGTTCAAGAAAACTACTTTAAAAGGCGATTATGTTTTTTCTTTACACGACTTGTTTTTATAATTTTTAATCACAAATATATATGTATGTGTGTAACTACCATTTTTTTATACCCGTCGATTTGTTCATTCGAGCATTCAATGCATAACGAATTGCAATATTAGCACATAAATTTTTATCAAGTAACACCTAATCGATAAATAAATATTTATTAATTATTGCGGAGGTGATGCTGTACAAATATGAAACATATATATTTTATTGTGACAGATTTAACTATTCGTTTTCACACAACTAAAATGTTGCATCATTATCTGACTCACTATTTTTTTCATGCAGAAACATCAAACACAATTTCAAAATTCTTTAATAAATAATCCCATGAAACTTGTCACCTCCTGATTTATGATCCAAGCCTTTGTTCTGACCCAAAATGATAATGAACGACCATATTTTTATAAGACTAAGTATATGTATGATGAATGGAAACAAAATGATAGAATTTTTACAATGAAAAACTGCATGACTTGACGAATGCTTCTTGAACATTTATGCCATTAATTGAATGTCTGCTGCGCCGCCCAATCACAATCTAAATTATTCAATAGAAACTACTCACCTTAAAAGTACCACTCCCTCATTAGTCTCAAAATCCTCTGCATGGTGATTATGCCGTTCATTGTCCTGGAAAATACGAAGAATTCCACTTCACATAAACATTTTTAACATTTTGCAATATGAACACATTTAACGATCAAAAACAGAAAATTCTCCAAAATCACAAAATAAAAATCACTCAACTTCGAATTTCCAAAATTGCATGAATTTCACAAAATTTCTACAGAGTTTGTCCACATCATTTCACAGTGTTTATGTTTCTGGGACAGTTTGCAGTCAATCGTGAATGAGGTGTGACAAAAATAATTTTGAAAAAAGCTTTCAGTTACGTGCGAGCGAGAATACTCCTGTGGTGGGGGTAACGAATGGTACTGAATGAAAAACTAGACGTAAAGAATTTTTTTTTTAAATTTCAAGACTTTTATTAATGTTTATGAGATCGAGCGGCTTTAAAAAATACTCCAGGGAGGTCAGACTGCATTCAACTTGGCTTTGTACAGTTCATGTTGTACTTGTAAATTTTTGTTTAATCGAAGAGAAATTCTTTTTTCATCTCGGGAAAATTTTTTATTGGGAATACGAAACTACGTCAAGATGGTGTATACAACAGGAGGGCATGGAAATGTGCTTATTTTTGGAACGTCCGACATTTAAGTGTGAATTTCAGAAAGACGAACCATTAAGATTTAATTTCGGATATAAAAAGACCAGGCAAAGCTGCACAAGTATGACTTTTCGTTTCTTTTTCGGAAGTAATGAGGTGACGAAAAATGACGAAAGCGGTCTTTTTAATAGTTATTAGGTGGCAGAAATGTAATAGCGGAAAGACGAGAATTTTATCGGAGCAGTGCTCAAAAGTTAGTTTGAATTTATGATTTCATTGCTAAAAACAAGACAACTTTGAAACATGGCATTAAACCTCGTATATATTCGAGATTTATGGAGTTAATTTACGAATTAGTGACATAGATAATTATTTTGACTTATGACTACTATAAGAAAAAATTACAGATTTTCTAGAATTCGGAAAATTTCAGGGGGGGGGGGGGGGATTCAGCCGCATCCAGGACATAAATATACATATCATAATATAGCAATGGGCCCAACGGAACAATTCAAAACGTAATCTTACTAAAATTATAATACACAGCATCTTGACATGTATCGTGCCCTTAATTAATTACTGTAATTCTATTTATTAACCACATGACAGCTAGCCTTTGCTGGACGCGGACCCGGCACTGTAACAACAGATAATTCTTTATTCGTGCTGTCAGATTTTGGAATTGTCTTCCTACAGATATAAAGCAAGATATCAGCTGTGAACTAATTATTAATTATTTCATGTATTAATTACTTAAGTTAATGAAAATTTCATTAATTAATTACCAGTGGTAATTGAATAATATGAATCAGAGAGTATTTCGCCCGCTCTTAATTACACAATATGTCCAGACACATATGAGGATCTCCTACGTTGCCAAGCCTCGAAATTTAATGGACACCTTAAAGTGCCTCTCCCCAAAAGTGCTCACCGGCTTTAACTTTCGACAATGTCCCAATTAGAAATTCAAAACAAAGGCCAATTACAAAGCAGACGGTGTATTTTGAAAGTGTAGCTAGCTTGCTAGTCGCCCATCCTAAGTCGCTCTTAAAGATGTAATTCTTGTTAACGTACCACACGAGGCCCAAGAGCTTAAAATATTGATTTGCACTTAGGTACCGTCTCCTCGACGAGATATGCACATAAAACATATAAATTTCAGGCACACCATAAAAGGAATATTAAAGCTAATTAATAGTTGACAAACGAGCATCCCCCGAAACCGGGGCCTGGATGAGCAGTTGAAAATTTCACTCGAATCCATTAAAATTCGTTCCACCTTATGGCTGCGGGGGTGCAGGCTGCTCCGTCGAGGTATGCAAATGTTTATAAACACGAGCAGTCCCATATATAACATCATTCACCTCCGCCGAATGGCTCCCAAAGCGAATATCCTATTATTTGCGTAGCGTGTAATAAGCGGCCATAGTCGTAGAAGAGCAACACTATCCCCAGGTATGGCTGTGTAGGCGGTGAACAACGGGTGCATACAGGCGCAATCCCCGTATGAATACCGTAATACGGGCGTACGTGTTTATGCTCCTTTTAAAACTAAGTTTTGTATGAATATCTGAATCGAAATGTCCTTAGGGGATCTGCTAGGACCCATTCACCTATACAGCCGCACGGTGGTAATGTACTGAACCAGTGGCAGGATGCTCGGGATGCTCACTCGATACAATAATCAGGTACGGCCCGGCCCGGCCCCGGCACTGTACTAATTTCACACATGCAGAGTAACCCTGTGACCCGGCCAAGCCATCCTTACAACAGCCGGGGTGGCCAGAATGGGGCACGCTGGGTTTCAGTTGGCGCTGCATTTATGAAAATATCTTGAAGCTATGACTCTCCCAGCGTCCCTGTAGTCATTAAGAAGTGAATCCGACACCGGAGGAGGCCAGCATCTTTCTGGCGAAGCAACGGCTATGTGCCACCGTTTAGTTTTGATTCCTCGCTGGAGGACTGACATAAAGATCTGCAGCTTTTTCAAGGAAGCCGGAACATCTCCCGATTCCGAGGATTTTTCGATTTTGCAGGTGAATTCAGCTGTGACTCGTTTATGCCCGTCAAATAGGCTCCCCGGAGGAAGAGTCGTGCAATCAAATGTTGCTTCAGCCAGACCGCCGACGGGCTTTTCCAACATATCTGGCAGAAGTTTTCGATTTTCCGGGAAGAGTTAGTTCTAGCTTTAGGGACGTTCGTAATAAGAAACTGCGGCGAGGACCGCATCCAATTAATAGTGCAAAATTGTAGACACAACAATTGGATTTCAGGAAAACTGTAGCAATGAGTAAAAGCTGTTAATATTTAAAAAGACGGGCATCCTTTGGAAACTGTGAGTGTTTTGGAGATACTAGCTTTAGCTTTACTATTGCAATCGATGAAAATATTCTTATACTAGGGTAAGTGTGCCAGCACTCATCCATGCGCCAACAGCCGGCTGTCTTTCATTATAATTAAAAAACAAACAAGTAAATGGAACACTCTAATCACATTCCATAAAATTCGTTAAACGTATTTAAATGTTCTTAATATTCATACAACATTTTTAGCTTGTGTGTGTGTTTTAGGCAAGGGTTGTTATAAAATGAAAGAGTAGATATATCCGAAAGTGGTTTAGGGCACAACGAGAATTTTTACGGGAAGTCAACCACGAAGATATAGGTAATTCTAGACACGCTATTTTAACAAGTAAATCATTGAAAACTAATATAATACCACTTAATGGTTATTGAAACTATCAGTGTTGAAATTACGTCCACTCATCATGATCCAAAAAAATTAGTCTGTGTTTATTATCCAGATCATGATCGATGGTAGATCAAATAACAGAACAGAACAGAACAGGGTGATTGTGAAGGAGTGTTTAACCGATTTAACAAAAGGAAATTCTGTGTCTCATTCGTATGTATGTTTGTTCGTTTGTATTCGATTTTCTCAAAAAGCACTTCACCAATTTTGATGATTCTTTCGCTGATATAATCTATATATTTCTGGTGAGGTTTTAGTATATAATAGTGTGTGCATATTCAAAATGGCTGACCCAATATGACGACCGGAATTTTCAAATGTCAAGTGAGTGTAATGAAATTGAATAATTAGGGGCTTTGGGGATTGCTGATTTCGAATCTGCTATCAACATTTAAAAAATCTAAATGGCGGATCCAATATGCTAGCCGACATTTATTATATTTTCAAGTGATTACAGTGAAATTGGATACTTTGGATTTTTTGAACTCGCTGATTGCGAATTTACTATAGAAAAATGTGGAAATTCAAAATGGCGAATACAATATGGCGGCCGAAATTTTCAAATGTCAAGTGATTCGATGAAATCGAATGCTAGGGAGCTGTGCGGGTTGCTAAATTCGAATTGGTTTTAAAAAAATTGTTGTTCAATCGATCCGACTTCATATGGTTTACGACGTGAGCCTTTGTATATCCACCTTCTATCTGAACATGTTGCACTGATTTTTGGAAAGGTGATAAGATGGGTAATTGAATAAAAATATAAAAAAGTGTATTGATTACATTAATTTCGGAGAAATTGTGTAAATGTGAATTTCAGGAAAAGTGAAATAATTTTTTTTTCCATTTGCAAGTGACTGTGTCTGTAGTCGTACTTCTATCAATATTGGTGGCATTTGTGGAAAGAAAATTGGGATAGTAGTTGTTTGGCGTTAATTTTGTATCGCTACGTTGAGTAATCAAAGGATAAAAATAAAATAATAACGTGCATATAGAATTTATGAATCATCTTCTAACTCCAAAACGGTTGACAACTTTTTCATTCTCATTCAGCGCAGAATGCGATGTTTATTTTGAAGCGGGGTTTAAAGTGTTCAGAAAGTGGAATTCTACCTTTCCTATTTGTACGTTTGAGAGGTTTCTGTTCTATTCCTAATAGTACCTACACTGAATAAATTTAAAGAAAATTATATTTCCAAGTCAATACCAGTAGGCACAACATTTTTGTGCTAATTCGGCCCAGTTTTTACTTTTGTGAACGTCTCCTGATAGATAGATTTTATACTCCTATATATCTGGCTTTAAGTACCTCCTTTATAAAAATGTTCGCCAATTTCAAACGTTTTGATGAAAAATTGGCCAATTTAACAACCTGATCGAAAGTTATGGCGAAGCGCCCAACTGGGGGCACATCATTGGCAGTATGAACTGCAGCTTAATACAAAATCCTGTTTAATTTACTCCCTTGGGATTGGTCTGCGTTCTATAGTTCACCATGTGGAAGCAGAGGTCGAAACAAAATATCAGAGGGAATTATCGGTTTGGCCCGATTGACACCTGGAGCCCAGTGCCAGCAATCAAAAGCGGCTCGATGACACTTTTGTTAATTGTTGTAAGCCCGGGCGCTCGATTAAATGTTTATAATTTTCCCAAATACGTGGTACTGCAGTCTTTCGAACTCATCCGCCAATTAAGCATTAAATCCTTTTATTTAGTTAATGCGACCAGGAACGCCGGGATTACGTGCCCACTCTGAGCTGATTAAATGTGATAGTGGGAAGCGATTGCGGCGCTATCTCACTGTATGCGCTCCATACGTATATCAACACCTAACCTGGCACCAACGTTCTAAGGCGTCACAACCCATGTCTTGTCGCTGTAACAATAGAACAGGCATATCTGGGGAGACGAGTCAGTTCCCGGGGGAGCTAATTCGGGCTATCAGGCTCGGGACAGCTCCTCGCCTTAATCGCTTTAAACAAAGTTTCACTGCGTGAAATATTTCCAGTAGCAGCATCCGGCCACAGCGAATTGATTATTCGCAGCCGTGACAATCCTTAATTAAAACCGATTAAGAGGGAAAGGGGATTAATCTTACCAGTGCCCATATAGTCGCTCCGCACCCGCTATTCAGTTCGGCAGCAGCTTGAATAAATTTCGCCTTCAATGACAGGCCCGGCAGTGCATGACCTGGTTTTTCACTTTGATTTTTCCGATGCACTTGGTCGTTGACCCGACCTCGCACATATCTCGCACTCAGGTCCATTTCATTTCCCGTCTAGCTCCCGTTGGCAGCCGGGTGAAAGGCAGCACCCGGCACATTCCGGGGAATCACAAAAGTCAGGCGTTTATGATTTGGGTGCTTCATCCGACCGACAGGACAGCGGCCAGGACCACCTGGATAGTGCTTGGGGCGCAATTAATAGTTGGTGTGAGGGCGGGTCGGCCGTGATTTGTAATTAAGATAAAGTTATTGCCAGACTGAAGGCATCTAATTAATTGCATTTGTCTGTCTGCCCTGCAACGCAATCAATGCAAATTCCCTTTGTTGATGTCGCCTAATGGAAACGCCGCGCCGCCGTTGAATATTTATGCACTGCATGGGCAGCGCTAAATTTTCTATGAGCGAGGCGCGGTAGAAATGCAGCCTCTTCAGCAGGACAACTGTCCGGCTTTAGCAGGGCGGATCGATGAGAAAGCTTCTTAAATATTAACAACATTCTACCGTTGTGTCAGCTCTGGTAAAAATCCAATTTGGCATGTTTGCATTTTTCCACCTTTAATCGGATCCTGTCCTCAACGCAGCTCCGTCTCATGAACGTCCCTTGAACCAAGCCTGAAGCTTCCCTGAAATCCAAAAGCTTTTGCTCGGTGAATCGTAAAAGCCGGTGGGCGCGGAAAAGTTTCCAATTTCGGGAAAGATGTCCAAAAATATGTCAATGCATAATAAGTGCTGCAGTAAATAAGCGAGTATCTAAAAAATTTTTAAATATAACAATTTCTTTCCCATACATGATCCCGATTCCCGAATGAGTGAAAAATGTCTATCTTAGCTAATCTAGGAATGATCTCAATGATAGGGTGGCGCACCACCTTATTAATGCCAGAGGAGAAGGGAGTTGAACTCTCTCATCCTATTCCCATTAAACGCGGAATATTCCAAGGGTGCTCATTGTGTCCCCTTTGGTTTTGCTTGGAACTCAACCTCCACTCAAAGCTGCTGAATGAGCCAGGGTACGGCTCTGCGCGAAAACGTGGACTCTGCACCGCCTACATAGCTCGACATCAAGTTGCACGCTACGCTGACACTGACCAGTAGCTTAAAGATCAACTGGAGATCACACGGTCCTTCAGTCGCACAAGACTGTAATAAAGCCATATTAAAATCCTTAGAGAATGGCTTTCTTCCGTGGTTAACAAAAGACTCTCAGCGGTACTGAAGACCAACTTGCCAGTGATAAACAACGCGCATACAATAAGCCCACCCCGCTGTACTCATTCGGAATCGTCCGGTGGAGCCAGACTTACCTTGAGGCGCTCAACGGGATTATCAGGACCAATTGGACAAGTTCCGAATGCACTATCCGAAGTCAGCAGTGAAAAGAGTGGCCCTACCGCAGCACATCGGTAGTAGAGGAGAAAAAAGATATGTATTGAAGGAATTCCACACATTGGCTGGTAGCACGATTTCGCAATTTTATATACTCAAGTACTTTTGGGGAGGTGGGGCCTAACGTTGTCAGGTTGTTTTTGTGCCGCATTTCGGTCATTGTTATCGCAAAGCTCTGTTTAAACGTATTAGCTACAATCGGTGATATCGGAGGTGTATAACAAACAACACGCTTCTAATCCTCGCAATCCTCCTCCTCCAAACAGAAGTACAATATAGTTGTTTCATCAAACACGAACTCGATATCACTAACATAGTCTTACTGAATAGGGTGGAAACTTATTCCCATACCCAATAAAATTATTAACATACAACACAAATCAAATTCTAACAAGATATGTTCTTTTCAGAGCACAGGAAAAACTCTATTTTCGAGTTATTACTTTTTACTATGGACGTAGATCCTCGAGCACCTTGGTTGAGTTTTTAATTAAAAAAATATTACAATTAAAATAAATATCTTACCGAGTTATAGAGTTATATATAAAAAAAAAATACAGAATCGTTGTAATCAACCAGCGATGCCTACTTGTTCGATAATCATAACTTGAACTAGTTGAACTTCCCACTTTAATGGCATGTTTAAAGACACGTCCCAATTCATTATTTGTTTTTTTTTAACCTGTTCCCACAAAATCACTGAAATGAATTAAAATTATTTCAATCTCATACACCCCATATAACTGGCACAAATTGTTCGAATTAGTTGCGCCCCCTCGCAATACCTATGTAAATAATATTTTGGAATAACTTTTGGTGCCATGAAAATTTTCCAATTCAGAAAGTACGCCGAGATCGTGTGTTTTTATTTTCGAGCACAAATTAAATAAATTCAATTTGCAACGGGGTAAATTCTTTATTAAATTTCGCTTTTTTCCATGTGATGAGATTTCATTGATTCGGCAACCGGTGCCAATTGCCTTGGGTGAATGCTACTTTTTCTGAGAGCTTTTGGGATGGCTGCTGACCGATTTAGAGGCAAAGCCAATATCCGAAAAAGGATTATTATTTTTTTGAGCGGTCCTCAGGATCGCGGGCAATGTATGTCAATATATTAATTTGTTGTGGGAATACATGTAAACAGCAGTGTAAACACTCACAGAATTTCAAACAGTATCATTTTCACAAAAGGGCATTTGTTTGTTATGTTGCCATACCTTCATATGCACCTACGTATATTTATTTAGGGTTATAAAGTTACATATTCGCAGTGGTATTGATGTATTGTTATTTTTTAAGATGATTTTCATTTTTGTTTTGTATTTTTGTAACTTTACGATTCAGACGCGCTAAGGTGGAATAGCATACGCCGAGGGCTGCGTTACTAAGGGGGAGCTTAGATGATAGTATGCGAACTCCAGATTTAGTAGAATACTTTGCTTTGTTGTGGCTTGGAAATCATACTCTTATTTTGTTATTATTTTATGTGTTTTCTACTAAATGGCCAAATGTGCCCCACGAGGAAACCTTGAGTTCCTCATCACACCAGTCAGAGCCACATCTGGACACATTGGTTGGCCCACATGAAATGGACCGATTTAAGGATACCAACAATATTTTTATGAAATATTTGGTAAATTGGTTATAATCATATAGCTTAAATTGTGCGAAAAAATAACGCCCCTGTTCCTCTAGGCTTATAAAGCTAAAATATTGATATTAATAAGTTCCAAATATAATGCATACATCAAAGCTGTACAGAATAAACAAACATTTTAAACTCTTTATTTATCAAAATCTGCTACGTAATAATATATAATATAACTTTGAAATAATATTATAATAACTAATAGTAATAATAATAATTAATTCAAATTATTTTCATTCAATATACTTCACACTAGGAACTTCAAGCATACTAAATTGTTCGCGAAAAATCGTAGACACAAACAAAAGTGGCAATTCTGCAATGAGCTTTTTGATTTTGGCTGCTTTATAATGCTCCATCATATTTATCGTTAGCCGAAACAATAGAACTATTTTATTTTTAATTGTTTATGGTATTTCTTAGAAGAACCTCAATAAAATTTAAAATAGTTATTTTCTTTTAAAAGGATTGCAAATTTGCTTATTTACACAGAATTCAAAATTGTTCCCATATTCCTGATTTTTTTTTAAAGTGTTTAGTGTAGTTCTGGTCATTTAAATTGGGTGATAATAAACCAACTATGTGAGTAAAAAAAATAAGAATGGCATTCCTGCAATAAGTAATAACACTTTTGCATTACGCGGTTCCTTTAAAGAAATGACACACCTCTTCTTCTTAAGATATTCTTAGCTAAATTACAAAAAGGATCGCTCTAGTGTTTGTCTGTCTGTCGGTTACATTCATTTATCTCCAGATATACTAAACCGAATATGATTCTAATTTCTTGAATATACGCTGAAAAATCTCCCGCAAACACACATAAGGAACTAGCAAAATATCATAATTGATCTCTTTTAAAAACTTTTATGCACCTATGGAGAGCCAAATAATTCAAAATAATTAGTAAATAAAATAAATAAAAATAAAGAATAAATTAGTTGAAAATCAACAGAATAAAATTCGAATTTGACAAAAGGACTTGGCCATTCTGATGCAGGGACATTAGAGAATCTTATAAAACACGGAAATATTTACAATCCCCAAAAAAAAATAATAATATGATTATATAGTGGACAAATTCACATTGTATTATAAGCATGTGCTTAGTTTTCAAACGTCCTTAACTAGTCATAATATAGAACATAATTCGAGTAGCAATCTGTCGATGAATATTTTTTTAATTGAGACAAATGTGTATTTATTGTGGTGTGGAATTGATGTAAATTGCAGAAGTAATGATAACACATAATACAAATGCAAGTTAATATGAATGAAATTTCATAAAACCAATCCTTAGATCTTGTTATAACATATTTTTAAAATGCTGAGCCCTTAGGTTCCTAATTATGCTTGATCAATGTCAATTTCAAAAAGTTGATAGAATATAAAATAAAATAAATTATTAAGTAACGTTAGCACTAGTAGTGAATACACTTAGAAAGAGAAAATTTATCTTAATAGTTAACCCTGGAACATTATCCAAGGCAGTAGAAGGCATGTTGTGTGATTTTGTAAACCCGTTGTTTGTATATGTAATAATTTAATATTTCAACAGTTCAATTATCAGAAAACGATTAAGAGCCGATTCATACAACATTCGGTGCTATAGATGAAAATATTTTGAAAATGATTGCGTACAAAAATTAGTTTTTGATAATGATCTCTATATCCACCTTTTTGAGAGCAATAAATAACTAGCGTCCGAATACAGGGAATGTTTTCTGCTCGTGTGGTGAATGAAAATCCCTGGCCAGATGCATTAACGCGGTCCATAGCTTCCTTCCAAAATGCCCTATTAATTTTAATTTCAGTTTATTTGATCGAAATCGTTTTTCGGGCAACCGAGATTAATTATTCTTTTTCCAAGTAAGATTGATTTATTCCCGCTGGTATTTTTCTGGCCAAAATATTGCAAGCTCACACATGATTGCATTTTTTGCCAGCATTAATGAATATAAAGTAAACTGAAACTTCCACGGTGCATCTCACACTGCTACTATTGAAGTTTTCTAATTTTTCCAATGATTTGATTTTATTTCCGCTTTTGACAAACCGCCTACAGCAATTAGGCAACCGGAAAATATGGACAATTTTCAGAATATATTTAATGTGACCTGGGTGCGGAAATATGTATTCAATATTAATTAAGCCCCATTTTCCCGGCTAGTGTTTGTATAGTGCTGGAAGCCTTAATTAACCCGAAGTACGCGGAAAGGTATTTCGGTGACCGTCCTAATAGAGCGCTATGAAGTAACCCAAAACCATTTCATCAAATTAATGAAAACAAATCGGAAATAATCAGGCTACAGCCCGCCAGAAATTTTCTATATGTGCGAATAATTTATTTGGCACAAAATAGGACCGAATCAATTAAACCGACCGCCACCGCGGAGTTTGCTTGAAAAGAATGCATTCACCGTAATTACCTGTTTGCGGCGGTTAGGCGCGAGTGGGAATGCAAGCCATGTGCCCCGACACGCTGCCATCAATAAAACAATAGTACTAAATGTAGCGAAATTGAATTAACCATTATAGTGAAACGGACGGCTTTCCTGCGAGCCGAGTCCGAGCATACCTCCTCACGGCGCTGTCCATCCAGGAGCGAAACCCTGTCGAAAAATTTCCAACTCAGGCGTTCTGCATGTGGCGGGTGAATCTGGGCAAAAACCGAGTCTAAACTTGAATTCGTTTCAACCGAAATATTCACCATGGCAAGACAACATTTTTGCGTTTTGTTGGGGGGAATTCAATTTAAACTTGGCCATCACTGGCGAACTGTAGCTCCATCTTCGCACTGAATCACTGCACTTCGAAACACTCCAATTGCAGCACTCTAGCACTTGGCGATTATTTCGGGCATACCGTCGAACCGTCGTGGCAGACAACTCGGACGGCACACCTAAACAGCATGCCGCTCTGAATATCACTGAAGAGTTGGAGGAGTCCCTCTGCCGGATTCGGGAAGTTCGGGACTCCAACTCAAAAGGAAAACTTCACTGTGGAAGTAGTCTAGCTCTGATTTGGCGCCCAACGACGCGAAGGCACATTTACTTTGCACAGCCTGCACTAAGAGAAATCCTTGCAGTGCAAAATCCTAGTCGCAGCACTACACTATACTGGGAGAGCGTTTCCTATCTGTGGAACCTGTGCAGGACACACCGAACGCTGTGCAGATTCTGCACGGAAAACACGTGCTCGGGATGGAAATCTGGACAGAGCGCATGCCATCCAGTCGAAGGTGGAAGGACTCTCAAGGACTCACACTCTACCAATAAAATGAATGAATTTTTAACAACGCGTTTTAGTAGATAATTCCTTCTAGCACAGACGCAACATGCCCATAAACTGATTAGTGAGAAAATCAAGTGCTTCGCCAGGTCGTCTTTTTTCCTTCATTTTGCCGAGCCATCGTCGAAATATGATCCTGTCCTTATTCGGCACTGGCTGGTGCTCTGCAACTTCAAATCGTCTTGGACAATCATGTAGAGTAATTTATTCTGTCCATAGAGGAATTATTAGCAAACCAAAAAAAACTCCTTATGTATTTATGTCGTATATACAAACAACCGTAAAGATTGTGAATACATAGAGCGTTTTTATAAGGCAGGGCAGGCCTTGCCAGTAAAACTGTCACACAGCCGGGAAAAAATCTTTGAATGTCGGAAATAACAGGAAGAGGTCCAAGGTCGTTGCTTGGGGCATAAAATTTGAATTCAAATTTTTTTCAAATTTGTTTTTGTCCGGTTTTTCCCGTTGCTCTGGACAACAGGATATATGTTCAAATCTAATATTTCATGTGTTGCATGCGCTCTCTATATCAAAGTGGTATTAAAATATATCCTCATATTTTAAGAAGTTTATGTATGTAATTCAGCCGTAGGCAATTTAAAAGCTGATTGAAACCTTTTGGTAACATTCAAAAATTTCCTACGTTCCGCGCGGATTTGATTCCCGTCCAATTTCATAATTGGAGTGATCATAAGAAAGTCTCCGGCGCGCATATGTGTGTATGCGGAGCAATATCTCGAGAACCACTGAACGAATTTGGATGCAGTTTTCACTGTTTTACTAATTTTTGTCGAGGGAGATTTACGTGCATGAAAAATTGCCCTATCACTAGGAACTAAGAATTAACGGGATTAGTGAATCGAGTCGGGGAATTGTTTGCCGCCAGCACGCGCGCCCTCATGGAATATGCTGCTGTAGTTTATACAATTTTAGTCACGCAGTAAAAATATACCTATCTAAAATCCACTGTGTTCTCTAACGATGAAGAGCTTAATCTTTATGAAAATAAATTAATTGATAACTTAACACATATCTCAGCCTTACCAGCAACCACAATTACAATCCGGCCAATACTTTAAAAGTTATGAACAGTTTTATGGAAATATAATTTCGAAAATCTATCTAACGGGCGAGACGCCTGTTATCCAAAATATTCAGCCTGTGAGCAACCTGTTCTCTATAGCTATACTCTATATGTTTGTTTATGCATAAAGTAGGTACTTATCTGATTGCGATGAAATTGTATACGTAGTCGTGTTTCGCATGACCTATTGAGTAATTCGTTTATAACACAAAATTTTAACGAAATTTAGTATTAGGTGGTTTTCGGGGTTCTTGGCGATCATGAGGTTTTCATTGAAAGTATAATTCAGTGGTTGTTAAAATTGTTAAAGTTTACGAATCCACCCTCATTGCTAAGAAGACTATTTTTGGATGGCGAACTGTCAAAAGTAATTTTTATTTGATTTCCATAAAAACTGGGGTGTGGGGATATTCGGAGATTTAGATTTGAATATCATTAAAATGTTAGATTGGAATGAATAGGTTCGAACCAATAAATGCAAGATAGCGGACTGTCAGGACACAGTCACAAATTATATGAGATTTTCGTTGTTGCTGGGCATGGCAAGTGGCTTTTCGAATCTGTAACTGATACTTTGAAGTTTAAATGTTCTGAATGCTTTTGAAGTTAAGTTTCTGAATTTAATATTGCGAGATTTCCCGACAAAAAATATAGGGACACTTACGCCAATGATTTCATTCTCGAAATACTTATTTAATGAATGTTGACAAAACTAATTAATTAAATTTTAAAAAAATTATAGAAAAAGGTTCCCGCGCAAAAATACTGAGTACCTACGAATCAGATAGTCGTATTATTTCGATTGGTATTTAATTGATGACGGAAATTTCACATTTTAATTTATAAATTTTTAAAGTGGAATAGTTAATTCAAGCACGGTCTAATTATGCCGTCCAATAAGTACATTGGGTGTCCCAGAAGCGAACAGATTATCTAAACATAAGCTTCAAACAAAACTGTATAACTTTAACAAGTTTGACAAGTTTCAATTCGACTACAAAGCCCTAACTGACTTTAGAGCAGCTCCATTTGCATAATAAAGAAAAATCTGGCCGATTGAGAGTGTATTTTCCCCGCTGCAGCTCCAATTTGAGAAAAGGAGGTCGCCACCGAAAAGACATATTAATGGTACAGAAGATATAATCCTGGTATCACAGATGTGCACAAAATTAAGTAGTCAAAGTTGAGATCCAAAAAGTCAAAGGAATGCACAACAGCGCTGCCTAGGGGGGTTTATCTGTGCTTGCAGTCGTATCTAATTTTGGGCATTATAAATGCTGGGCTGGCTGGGGCCACACTAGTACATGGCAGACGACTGTTACTACTATCGATTTTCACAGTTTCCGAACTTTTGTCATAAATTTCAGTTTAGCTGTCAAGGACTTAAAATAATTCAAGACAGGCAGGACTACAGTGACTACACTCTTGTACGGCAGATTGCAATATACCAAAAACCGTCTGCAGTCAGAAACTTTTTCCGTTGAAAGTCAGACAAAACTTGAACTATGGCTAAACGGAAATAAATGAAGGAATCGGAAATTTGGACTGCTGCTGGTGGAGGAGGATGCTCCGGCTCCTTCAGCTTTCTTCTGGAACTTTATCACTTTTGGAGCGAGTGCTGCACCCGGAAGATTAACAGGCCTATAGGCAATCGACAAAAAACATTTTGCTTTTGTGAATTTTGGATTTCTTTAAATGAAAGATCGAATGCTAAGCAAAATTTTTGAACAATACTATATATATTACTATAAAATAATTAAGAGTCTTAATTCTTAAGAATAAATACCAGAAAAATCATACAAAAGTAAAACAGGAAGTCAGATTGCACGATAGGGAATCGCGGAAGACCCAGATATCCCATGCGTCATGGGACCGGTGAGACCAGCTACAGCGCCTCAAAGTTGAGTCGTCGAGCTGTCAAATTGTCCATGAAATTTTAGCTGGTGTATTCGCGCTAACACCACTGGCACAGTTTGAGGGTTAAATTCAGATGATCAATAATTTTCTCAATTTTCAGTTTCAATTTAATTTATTTCCAATTCATAATATAAAGGTTTTCGGGAAAAGGGCATTCGGGACAAAGGCTTTCGGGAAAATTGTTTGTCGGGAAATTGCATTCGGGAAATTGGTGAGTAACCAAATTTAGTAGGTACATACAATAATTGACAACATCGTACGTAAGTACGGTTGTCCCCTCAATTTGGTTCTTGCGCGTGCACAATAATTCTTAGAATTGGACTCAGTTATCATGTCGAACACAAAGAATTTTTTTGAGCAAAAATGTTGTTTTATTACTATGCCTAAAAATTTAAATTTTCTCGGTCAAGTTGGTTTGTAGGTCCTAATTTCAATAATTTATGATATATCCGGGTAAATGATATCTCAAAAGAAAGAGCAATAAAAAACATGCTTCGAAAAGGTTTGAATAAAACAAACTCGGTTTTTTTTTAAATACCGTCTAACAACGGTTTTCTTAAATCTTTGAAAATTCTCGTGAAATTCAAATGTCTGTAAAAAAATTTTCTGTTGACACAGATGCATAGAACATGCTTTGTTAGATTGCTAACGTATTACTTTAATTAAATAAAATAAAAACGAATTCCCTTATCATTCAAAGTGGCCATTATTACCAATTAACTGTAAAATTTCGGGTTTAATAGCCAAAAACCATAAAAAAAGTATTCAGACTTCGTCTAAGACAACCATGGCTCAAATGGTTCTAATCGGTCTATGCTGGCTTCGCCTTAAAGCTTTGCACCCATTTCCCAAACACCCTGTATTAGAGGTGTTCACGCTGTGTTTTCTATTGTAGGGGTGCACTGAATGCAAAATTTTAAATTTGAATAGTCATTTCTATAGCACCCGTTTTTTAGCTCCCTTTCCAACGATACAGTAGTCAATACAACAAAGCATGAATAGGGAAATTATTACTGAAAAATATACACATAAAAATAAACGTTTAAACTTATAACTCAGTTGAGAAAATAAAATGTGTTCAAGTTTTGTACTGAAAGAGCTGCGGGTTTGCGCAAAATCCGTATATGAAAATTCTCAATTTTACCTATAACGACGTTTGCTTTAAACGTTTTTTTTTCTCAGTGTATGGAACAGTGTGTTAAAGGCTCTTCCAATTTAGAATATGTTCAAGATACAAAGAAAGATCTCCAGAAATTTTTCAACCAGAGACTACCCCTGTGGTATCTGTGAAATGCCTTTGAAGTCAGGTGAGTTGACAAAGAATGCAAATATTGAAGTTATTGGTCAATCTTGAAATCGGGAGCTCTGAAAGGCAACCGAAGACCACGCAGCCCGCGAAGGGGGTGTAAGTGAAATGCTTCACGTGCCTTTCGAATCAATATATCATCCAGCAGAGTGCACTATTAGTACAGTTCGGGATAAATTTTTCATAGAGTCCCGTACAAAGAAGCGGCGTGGACTCCTTGCAGATATATTTACTTGTGTCGGAGCACACTAATAAATTATACGTGACCCGCCTGCAATATTTCTCCAGGAGCCGATATGATGTGAATTTTTTTGCCCCCGGCACAGTCCTTGCACGTCTCGTGCAGTCTTCGGATAGAGGAGCTAGCTAGCTATTCGCTCCTTGCCATTAGACAGCCGGGCAAGAAGTCGCTCCAGGTGAGTGTGGAAGAGTGGATAGTATTGCTGCCTACTGGGGTGTTAAAGACAGCCAAGGATGCTGGGCGGACAAAATCAAAGAAATTTGCGACTTTTTCTGGCGTTCACTCGGCAAATGTCGACGGTGAAATATTTATGAGTACGATTGGGTGCAGAGCGAAATTAAATTTTGATTTCTTCGGGGATATATGGTACGCACATGACGGGGACTTTGGGAGTCCCTGGGTACACGTCTGTGCCGCTGGGTGATTTCTGGCATCAAATAAAATCAATGAGTTGATGCAGCTATATCGCATGTCGCCAAATGGCCAGGGTGCGATGACGACTGAGCCAATTCCTTTGACCCTGGCTTGTAGAGTAATTTTGTTTCGACATACATAAATACTAAGCTATTCAGAACTGTCCGAACTTCGCCTTAGAGTTGAGATGGCGGCTATACTATATTTCGCTATGACAAGAGAGGGGCTCTGCTTGACTCGGCGCCAAACGGCCGATTGTCAACACCGCAGTCAAGGCAGTCGAACGTAATAATAACGTTCCTTTCTGAAATAGTAATCTTCTTAATGGTTTGTACTCAGTGAAAGTTTTATTGAATTTTAAATTTTTATCAAACAAAGTTACATGGAAGCATGACGAAGTCACAGGAATCTCCTTTTTGTGCTTAAGCGGATGGAAAGGAATTCGCACAGTTATCGTTGTATTTTCACTGTCTGCAGAAAGCCATTTCGTCGGCTGCTCCTTTCTCCACTTTAAAGAAACTTTTTACAAAGAAGCGACTTAAACTTTTCATTGAACAGAAAACTTTCACCGAAGAATTTTGTTATTTTTCAATATTTTAGGTTGTCGGGGAAAGCACGGGCGAAGTGATTATTTGAATTTCTGTTGAAAAATTATATTTTCGGATAAAAGGTACAAATTCAGCAAACCAAAAACTTAAGACAACAAACTAGCGGGAAAGTAATTCACTTGAGGCTGATTGTGCTTGAAAGCACACACAACTTCCATCGACCAGTAATTATTGGATCCACTGGCAAATTTTGTGGTTTTCTATTCGAAATATATCGTACGGCAAAGTTCTACCAACGTAACGTAATATTAACAAATAATGCAATAACTTTGTTAACATATCTTGTTCAAAATACTTTTCGCTGAAAGTATTTATAAAGTGGTACTAACTTGATTTTTTTTTCAGATTTTTTAATCACATGGTTGTAAAGTTAGAGGAGGGGGGGGGGGGGGGGGGGGTATTAACAACCTTAGGAGCTTACATCCCGCTAAAAATTCTCCTAATGAAAAAGTCTTTTAAGAACTTTTATTGTATTTTTAAAGACCTGTCCAACGGTACTCCACACAATAGGGTGCGCGAAAATAACAATTCTCATTCCTCAGTTCGCGGTCGAAAACTTGGTTGTCGTTTTCGGACACTACTACTTGAACCGGTACAGAGAAAACCCTAAATCCATTTGTCATTTTTTAAGGCATTTATAATCAATTATCATTACTATTGTGGGTATGTCGTTGTCGTGGCCTTCCGGAGTCAATAACCGCTAAGATGTAGCGTTCCTGATGGCAGTTTGTGGCCGTTCGCTAACCCACCTGTAACCCCTGCTTAGCTGAGTTCTTCCTTGGGGTTAAGACGAGTTGGTGATAAAAGCAAGGAATTTATTGTCTGTCACCCAATTGCATCACAAATTGGAAAATTGGCTCCTTGATTCATTTTTGTTTTACATTTCACATGGAAGAATATTACTCCTTTTATGCAGTTCACAATAACCGCGTTGAGGCTGTTCAGCGAAGATTTGTTCTCTTTACTATACGTGGTCTTAACTGGAGTGATTTGCCCATCCTACCACCATATGGCCCCAGGCTTAAACGTTTTCCTTTGGCTTCATTGGAGGAAAAACGTAACATATCCAGAATTGTTTTTGTATTTAATTGTGTTCAGGGGTCAATAAATATTTCCTATTTCACTCCAGTTAGGAGCATAGGGCTTCCACAAAGCTTCCACCGCACTGCGTTCCCTATACAAAGGGAGCAATGGAACGAAATATGAGCGCCGCTTAGTGGCGCTGTGAGCGCACCATTCACCTGCGCAATGTGCTGAGGGTACTGTTGCGTTAGTGATAAAGCCGGACGGGTCTGCTAGTGTTGTATAAAAATGAGCCGTTATTCGTTACGGTGAAGAGCCTTCAGTAATTATCCATTCTGCAATTGTTACTTTCATTTACATTCTCATTTTCCCTAACAACTACCTTCCAAAAAATTGGCGAATGAAGCTAAAGTATCACATTTCCACAACGACTTGGGCCTATGTCATGCGGGCACCTCGTCATAAAATGTTAAAATTCCAGTAGGAATTTGCCACTTAAGCGCCAACTTTTCATCTCGACCGCCATTCGCACCCCAACCGCACTTGGGCAGACTGAGGAAGTGCTGATAATATCAGATTAACCCTCGTAGGCCAGACATCGTAAAAAAGCAAATATCTGGGGGGGAATCGCGAAGCGGCGCGAAATAAAAATATTTGCGCCCATTACGGCGGCGAGTGAAAAATTCCATCCAATAAAGTCTTGTTTTACCTCCAAATTTGTTGCCCGTGATGGCAGTTGTATTAATATTTGTCCTTGGCGCGACAGAAAGTAGGGGCTGGTAAATAAATGTTTATGCCCTGTTGAGAGTTTAAGGAAATGCGACGGAGCGGGTAGTGCCCCGAGGAAATGAATTATTGCAGTTGCCGCGTCGCCAGTAAGACAGGTCGTATTGTACGTAGCACTGAAGCTTACTGCTTTTTAATTGTGCGGCGACTGAATGGACTTCGACTTGAATATATTGATCGTCCCGAGGCAAAGATGGCCTCCTTTTGGGGGAAATGAGAGCAATAAAAATCTCTTCCTTCCACCCAATATCATCGAGTTTAATCACTTAATGCTGCAATAACACCGAAAATTGATAGCACTTCGACGTCTTCATACTGAAGCCGCCAGGCCCATTAGTTCACTCCTTCGTAGCCATAAGCTTGCCGGAGCTGCCGCTTAAATGTTTGGTGGAACAAAAACTGTGGGGGGAAACTCCAGATTGCCTTGGGTTTGCAGTAGTTCTTAAAAAAAGTGAACGACAAATTATTCTTTCCGTACTGATCCTTCCGCGCCGGGTATGAGCTCCGTCCGGG
The DNA here is from genome assembly GCA_947538895.1 of Neoitamus cyanurus. Lineage (NCBI taxonomy): Eukaryota > Metazoa > Arthropoda > Insecta > Diptera > Asilidae > Neoitamus > Neoitamus cyanurus. Next base: position 39,917,462 of record OX384543.1, read on the forward strand.
ATTTCCCCCGACAATTGATTTCAGGACGGAGGACTCGTCACGCTTTCATTGAATCAAATTGTTCTCCAGCTTCGAATGTGGCCAAGATTACCCGGACCGAGCTTCAATAAAATTTAAATACAAAAGGGAAGTGTCCGCCCATGCCTCCCTTCGCCCAGATTGTTGCCAGCCACCATCGAAGTACTCTATCGCCCGAGCAGAAATCAGACCAGGGGATGAATTTCCGGGATGGCTGTGGAGGATGCAGGCAAGGACCATTTGCTTAACTTTGTTCCCTTTATAGCCATAAATATATAAATGGACCTCTCCAGCAGGAGCGTGTAACATATGTTCCCAGATAAAGGAGCGATTTGTTATAGCCAAGTTCAGTTGTGTAGCAATTGATGCAAACCGAGTAAGAAATGGCTTCAATCTTAAACTGCGATTCGCCCGTGCCGGCCGAGATCTCTAAAAGGGGTCATTTTTCTGGATGGCCAATAGAGATGCAAACTTTATTTATGATGGAGCAACTGACGTTCGTTGAATGCATCTGTGCAACAGATGCAGTTTTAATAAAGCCCGTCGGTTGCTATTTTTAGGGGGCTGAGTGGGAGCATTTTCCTAAGCTTTTTTAATAGGAGTCCATAGTGGCTAACATCCCGAAACCGATCTGAAGTACTTATAAAATAAGTAATAATAAACCGTGCCTTGAATGGCATAAACTTTTCGGACCTAATGTATCGGGCCAGATTATTTTAAGAATTACAATAATTTAATGTCTTTTTCATTTGATCGAAGACTTCCCGCTGGTGGTTACATTGGATTACAAACGTTTCCTACAGGATAAAAATCCGGAGAATTGAGTGGCTAAAGAAGTGGACATAGCGATTTTAAGAACAAAGAGCCTTTTTTACGGATTTTGCAGTGTGACCTGGCGCGTTATCTTGCATAAATGTTGTATCATCCCTGTAACGACATTTTGGGAGAGGGTTTGGCCAGGCGTTACGGTCCTGGTACGTGGGGGAGGGGGAGATTTCAAGGTTTGTGTCGGAGCTTCAGCATGCAAATGTAAATTTGCAATGCAAATGCAATGTTAACGCATTTAAGTTTTTATTAGGTGTCAATACCCGCTGTGCCAATGAAGGCGGCCGCGAAACGCGGCCTATCAAGCCTGGGAAATTGGGGAATTTTCCATTATAGATGCCCTTGGCACACTACACCCGAAATTTTGGATTTCCGCTCTTTTCTCCATTTCGATCTGCATTTCAAGTCAATTTGGAAACCAAGCTGTTCGTACTCAATTTCGTGCGTACGCAGTTCAAATCTCTGCCGGTGCTTGGACACTGAACGCTGCTTTGTGTGTGTACCCTCCTGTAACACCTGCAAAACTAGAAGAGCACACAGAGCTACACCTCTCAAACTTCAGGCGTTTTAATGAGGATGGTACAAGTCAACCTATTTTTTTTTTTTAATGCAGAGTGTTTTAGCATTAATGGAAGCCTACTTTCAAGTTTCTACTCGAAGCGGTTTTATTTATTGAAAAATAAAAACAAATCAATATTTTGGGGACCCTCACAATCATGCCTTTTACCACGTTGATCAGAAAGCTGAAATAGCACGGAAGTGTGGCAGGGAGGAATCAACCCATGCTAGTTAGGTTTCTGCGAGCATAGGGAATCTTTTCTGAAAATTTCAGTACCATACTCGATAGACCCCACTTTTGCCTCTCCGCAATCGAAGGTGAGTTTTAGGAACTGTCACTCCATCAAAAATATATAGTATGACAAGCGCCTCTAGACATTCATGCTGGCCACGATTACTCTGTATACCATCTTAGACGTGACTTAACGACCATACAACATTATACACCTAAATGTATTTCCTTTTAAATGTCAATTTTATTATGATCACTAAAAGGATTGAGGTTATTTTACCTTCTTTCCACAACATTACAAGAACACCACTAAAATCTGCACCCGATAGTTATGTTACTTTTATATTAACCAGAAAATTACATTACCGCCGTCAACTTCAACCCTAACGTTTTACATCGTCGTCGCCCCCTCGACACATACCTCAAATTGTGGACGAAATCAAGTGAAATTGAGAATTTAGCCAGCCATGGCCGCAAAAGAGCGACCACGTCCCAGCCAGTCTATCACGGCACACTCTCTTAACACTTTATGGCAGACAACTTGGTTACCCTAAAAGTTGGTGCCAGTGACTTCAACCCTTTTTTCTTGCTGGTTTTGTATAAATATGAAAACCAGCAAGATCCCTGGGGATTAATAAATATTTCATTGCATTATGCCATGACACGGAACAGAAGGGCGGAAAGGTATGCGCACATAAACATATCCTGAGCGAACAATAACAGGATCTCCCACCTAAATAAAGTCGGAACAGAGTCCACATGTTATGAAATTATGTTCTAGCTTTCGACTCTGAAGCAAATTTATGTTTTGTACAATCCACCAAAGGATTGCCATCAGAGCGGCATTTGGGCGTGCAGGATGTGCGGGGCGGGTGCGGGTGGCGCATCTATCGAAATGCTAACTAGAAACATGTTACGTTTGCGGCGCCTTGTGGTTTATTTTGTTGATGTTGGACTGTGTGAAAATTATGTTGTGCAACCGAATCCTGGCATTTACACAGTGTGCGCTCCCGTGTGGCCCCGGCCGGCGAGGATTTTTCTAAAAGATTAATGCCCCCCCCACAAATATGTTATGTGGTTGAGGTGCTTTGCCGTTTATGTGATTAAAATTTCCATAATGTCACCACGCCAAAACAGAGTCCCCTTTTTTACTGAGAGCAGTCAAATCAGCGCGCTTTTTTTTCTATCCAACTGAAAGAATTGTGCACTGAAAAATGTGATATGTACCTGGGTGAAATTGAGAAGAATAAAATGGCTTAAGCTAACCGAAATTGCTTTTAATAAAGTGCCAACTGTAATTAGCGAATTTTCACACCATTTTTGAGAGTTTTGAAATTTTCTTCTTCGAGCTAATTGTAAGTCGATGTATCCACCTCCATGGGGAAATCTTGTGATAAATAAGACTTCCGATGACTTCTCAGTTATTCATGCTGTCTAGACTCTAGAGTGTCCATTAATTTGTATAGCAAAGCTATCTTGCTTTGAGTTTCGTTTATGTAAGTTATAAATGCTAAAACCATAATTTTTACTACATTTATGTGGAATTGTTGTCCAGAACCAGAACCCATGACCGTGGTGTTATTTTGCAAGATCTTTGAGAATATAATGGAACAATTACAGATTTTGACATATGACACATCGTTCGAAAGAGAGTTTTAAATCATGTTTAAGATTTTTGTGTATAGCCCAGTAGTGCAGTATGGTGTATTCTAACCAGCCCACCACATAGGACCAACTCAATGACACAATTTTTACTTTTCAGACGACAATTATGGATGGAAGCGCTATCGAAAGAAGTCATATTTGACGCGCTTCCAGAGGCTGCCATTTGACCGATTTTATTTTCACATCTAACTCACAAACCTAAATAAACGTTTTGTGTAATAAACAATCGATTTTTATTTCCCAGTTTCCAAAAAACTCAATAAAAGCGTTTCTGCCAAACAACCTGTATATCTTTTGCATTTTATACTGAATCTAACTTACATATCGAAATATCGTTCATTCTTGTTCACCTCTGGACCAGATTTCGCCAGTACCCTTTGGTAATTGAAAGTGGTGACCAAAAGCTCTCACATAAAAAAGTGTGGTTGCATTATTCGCATATCATCGAACGCCGATTTTGAAAGCAGTGGAACACCTTTTAGGAGTTTTTATATTTTTCACATGTGGGAGATATGAGAATGTAACCATTTTAATTGAAGAATGTGGAGGCAGGTGGTGGTGGGCGCTTTCATGACGAACGATTTGTAAGTCAAAAGATTAATTGAAAACCAGCACATTGCATTCAACGGCAACGATTCTAATTTAAAACCACCCTTAACCCTCTGCCGGCCGCCGTAGTAGTAAATAATGGAAAAATCCCCGGAGGCGAATTCCCCTTTTGTCGGCAGCACCTCGAACAAAGGGCGAGTCTGTGCAAGCAGCCAGCCGACCACCCTGTAAATCGCAGCGCTTCGGTTCGGATTACTTTTTAACAATCTTGACTTTCTGCAAAGGCGTTTAATTACAAAATACCTGGTTATAGTCACGGGAGCCGGTATTCATTAGGGCCGGATCCGGGATCTCCTGTGAGTCCCCCCGGTACCCAATCATGTCCTGCGGCAGACACATGCACCACCCCCCAGCATGCATCCGTTCCCCATATGGCGGCCGGGCGAAATCCGTCTCCGGCTACCATCGGGATGCTGGACTGGACACAATTCAAAGTTTATGGTTACCCTTGTGTGGATTTGGTCGGATGTCATGACATGTCAACATTCTTTGTGGCCACCTTCTGTCAACAAGGGCTGGCTAGTCGCTTTTTATCCTGTCGCCACCTCCCCGGCTGTGGCACGGCAAAGAAGCGGAGCGGGATGTGGGTTAATTGGAAAATAATCGCTTTTCCGGATTAAGTCGCTTTTACCGTGTTCGCAGGGAGCGCCCTGAACTCGAGGAAAAACTCACTCGACTGTAATTAATGTAATGGCGAACAGTTAATTACTCTCATTATCCAATGAAAAGCAAACAATGTCGACTGGGGCGCATATCCACTTGTGTTGGCAACTAACTGGATTATCTTGATTTCAGCTCTCCTGGCAAATTGCTGCAATCATTTCGAGCTCAAGAAGTTGTGTATCGCTACAAAGTACCACAACTACCACTGCTCCTGCTACTCCGGGAGGAGTGTGCACGTCTGCCACTTGACCAACTTTCCCGACCTCATTGCCAACATCTCAGCAAATTAGGACTTCTCTTCTGGGAGCTGCAAAATCACTAGCAATCCAATTAAGTTATTGATGGAAAAATTGAGAAGCTTCCGAGACACATCAGGGTCTACTGCTGTTGGCGTTCACGCCAAAGCCAGTCGCAATTTTAAATTACATATTTGAATTGTACTTTAGATAGCTGATGTACTTTCAAACAAACGCAAACGTGCGCTGAGTCAGCTAACAGTTCACAACTACTTAAGTACTAGTTTGTATAGTACAAGAGCTGACTGCTTTATAAGATGTTCAATATGTATATGATGACTTACATGTGTCCTAGTCTACAAACTGGTAATACGTCAGTTTTTTAAGGGTTAGGTGGATTCAGAAGGTAGAAAAGGCACCTTCTTGCGAAACAACGTATGTATACATATATGTATAGCTTCTCACTGATCAGACCTGAGCAGTAGAGCCCATACGAAACACAATCAAAAGCAGACTGAGTTGCTCTTGTCTTAACTGCAGTGTTTCGCTGGTCTAGTCAATAGTCGCATAGTAAAACGAAACGACGGCGACTATAGTTAATCTGCGAGATTTTTTACTGATGATACATATGGATACGGACGAATATGTGGTTGCAACAGGACGGCGCTATGTGCCACACAGCGCATGCCACAATGGACATTCTGCACGACTGATTTGAGACTGGTCATCGATATCGTGCGATTTAACGCCTTTCGACTTTTTCCTTTGGGGCTATCTTAAATCACAGGTCTATGCGAATAAACTGAAAACAAATCAAAGTCCTTAAAGTCAACATAACGATCGCCATTCAGTAAATTCAGCTAGATTTATGCCACAAAATCATCGAAAATTGGACCTCCCTAATTGAAGGACCCTGTATAAAAGTGTGGTCAATATGAGAGGTGACGTTGCTTACAACTATTTAAATTCCAAGTAAAGATACTTATGAAGGCCTTTTTCACTTTATCCTCATTCCCTGCTGACACACGAGGCGCAAATCAAATTTGACATATTTAATAACTCTTGGGACACCCTGTGTAATGTATGAAACTATTTTTACTGTTTACAATCACATTTAAAATCCTATTGTGCTTGCGAAAATTTCGTTGTAATTCCATTTAATCCGAAAAAAATCTGGGGCGGCCATATTACGAAATTTAATAAAATCGTCAACGTTTAGTCATTTTCGCTTAGTTACAATTCGTCCATAAATCCAGCGCACAATTCCCGGGGAGAGTAAACATCTTGGCTTATGCGTCCCATTAATCGTATCCCCAATTACTTGATACTTTGTAAAAAGTCCTCCACCATGTTGTTCACCTCCGAGAGGCCATTTGCGTTCCTTCCCTTAATTTAATGTAATAACAGACGGCTAACGACAAAGAATTGCGAGAGATGCTCCCCTTGTATCCAAGTGCTCTGCGAAGTATGTATGTGAGCTTTGAATCCGTCGTGTTCCAGGCAGGAGGGCCGCCGGAAAGATCATACAAATGCCTTTGCTTACCTCCAGCAAGTGCTGGGGTGTATGAAATTGCTCCCGAAATTTATTTCTCGTTTATTATAAAGGCGATGAGATCTCATTTCACCTCGGGTCGCCCTCCCTGGCACGAGGCTGGAACAGGCGCGCAGAAAAAAGTAGAGGGCGTTCGAAAGGTGCTCGCCCCAACGATTCCTACCGCGGAGTCTCTCATTGAATTATGGCATTGTAAATTTTCCTGATGATGTAATAACTGTATCGCTGTTGAATTGGGAAGGCAATGAATGAATTATTCACCAAGGTTAAGATTTACCGACATGTGAATGGAACGTGCTCCAGGTAAGCGCGTTTTAATTCACCACGTAGCCCGCAGGATGGGCCACAATTTATCTGATAAAATTAATTAAAAGTAAATGAGACACGAACGGTTTACGCCACGTTGGCGGTCTTAAAATCGTAAACAACTTCGCGAAGCGGGAGACAACCCTGTCAGAATCCGGGGCCAGTGACAGCAAGACGTGACGATATAAAATCGTCCGGGTTCGTCCACAGTTCTGTTTCCGCCGAATCTATGCGGACGTTTTTATTTTACCTGGCTGCTCGCCCCATCTCCAGTTTGGGCGCTTAACGTCCCGTCATGTGACAAACGTTAGATATTATCCTTATGAAAATGCATGGTCTTTAGGGTGAAAAATCTTACGTGTCGCCCTAAAAGTCGTAATTTATGAAGTGCGAAGCACTAAACCGGAGACGTGAGGGATATTTATCTTGCTACCGCCTCTCGAGTGGTGCGGCTGCCGGAGGAATGCTCCAGGAGGAGCTGAAAATCTCATCACGACGGAGTAGAGGTGCGGCTGATTTTTGTCCTCATTTGTGCATTTTTTTTTTTAAGTTATTCTACCCACACCGCTCCCGTCGGAGCTAGGGCTCCCACAGCCGGGAACGTGATATATTTTATTGTATCTGAACTCCACCTGGAGAACAAATATCAAACCGAATTTGGCTCGTGTCACGTCTTCCCGGCCGCTTCGGAATCCGGCACTGCTCGCCCCAGAATACTAGAAGACGAAGCGCACGTATATATCAATCCGAAGTTTGAGGGGATTAAAGTGACAACACATAAGGGGCGACATTACAGGATAACATCAAGTCAATCGCTGAGGGAATAAAATGTCAGACTGCCCGAGAAATATTGGGGTGTTCAACGGTCAAACAAATTGACAGGGCGATATTTTGCCTTTTTGCCCGGTATTTAACTTAAGACATCACATTTGTGCCTCCCCATGTTATATATGGTGGGTATATCTTTTTGTCAGCACCGGGACTTTTCGAGATCGTATTAGGAAATTGGGATCAGCAGCAAGGACGAAGTTATTATTTAAAAGTGGTTTTGCGCCGATTGCAAACATCTTAGGGGCTACTCGTTCAAGTTGGGTTCGAATTTGGAGAAAAGATATGGACACATGATGGATTTGTCTTTAGGGTAACATAAGGTTAAATTCGTTGTTTTGTATAGTTTGTGACTAAAGATTAACATTTTTTTGAGAATAAAGTACTACCTCAATTTTATGAAGTGTGATGCAAATGTAATGTATTCAACGCTCAACACAATGTCCTTTCCAAAAGTCTCCACGAGGTTGACCTACAGTATTGGACAAAATAAATCATACACCTGCCATCACACGGAATTCTTCTACACTTTGGAGCATGACTATAGCACCATGTTCATGAATTATTTTTATTTATTAAAATATGAGATAAACATTTATTAAAATGGTGAGAAAAATGAAACGAATAGTGTGTTACGCCTTTATTATTATTTATTAGCTCAATATTTATGCTTGGCATACTGTTCGCTAAATTCTTTTCCAGTCTTCAATAATTTCGTACAACACTGTCAGTTCTGCGCACACACTTTACGAACAAGAACAGCCCAAACGTTTTCGATGGGATTTTGGCCTGGAGAGTACGCTGGGCATTGTATTATTTCAATCCCATTAATGCTAACCCACTGCTTTGTGTGACGACTGGTATGTACCGGAGCATAATCATGCTGAAAGGTCCATTGCGATTTGTCGGTTGTCTCATAAAATGGTAGGAAGTTACTCTGTAGGATGCTAGTGTACACGCTGCTATTCAATCGCGTACCGGAAAAGGCAAGGTCAGAGACAACTTTATAATAAATAGCTCCCCGGATCATAAGATTTCGGCCATCAAAATGTCTCATTGAGAAGTACTTAGGCTCTTTGCGCAGGTTTCTCCAATAATGGTTAACGGACCATCTGGCCTGAACTCATACCCTATTCACGTTTTCGCGCCTGAACTGAAGTCGCGCAATCTGTGGGCAGACATTTGTACTACGTTATATTCTGTTCTTAATGTCATAAAATCGAGTGTCTTGTGAGATCCTTTACTACCGAAATAGAATTTACAGATGGCGGATCCAAAATGGCGATCGAAAATTTTCAATTGCAAAGGATTGCTATGATGATATGAAAACGGGTCCTTAAATGTTCTCGGGGTCGTTGGTCTCGAATCTACTATCAAAATGGAATTTACAGATGGCGGATCCAATATAACGACTGAAAATTCTCAACTTGAACGGATCTCCGTGTAGATGTATATACAGCCGTAGTTTGATTTCAATTTTTCGAATTCCTTTCCTTTTCCGAAAGTTTTTCGCAAAATTTGTTGTGTCGATTCTCATTTGGTTTTCACAGAATGTTTTTAAATATTTTTTTTTCAATTCATCTTCGCTCATGGAATTTCACTTGTAAAATGAAAAGCAAGTAGGTACCTAATTGTCAACCGAGAGCAAGTTTCCGAGATGGCTTTTCCTAAGACACATCATCAGACTTAAAAAGGAGCTGTAACATTGTCTTGAATTCATTACATAAAATTAATTCAAATTTCTAGCCTGAGGTGTGAAGATGGGCAAAGAAACAATAAGCAGAAGAATACTGAACACATGTTATACTGTTTTATATTGAGTGCGTTCATTCGATTATATCAGACAACTTACGAATCCGGTAATGCGTTCTTAACCAAGGAAGAACCTCCCTGCAGATAAACAATTATAGGCTGCCCAGAGCACAGCGCACGGGATATGTTAAAATGACATTCGATTCTCTCCAATACCATACCTAGCTCGCTGGATTGGCAAAGTTAAAAATAGTTTTCTTGATGGGCGCTAACTGTATAAATAGCTTCTATGATTAAAATGCAGGCGAGAACACGTATAATGGTAAAATGTTTTCCGGTTATCTGATCCCGTTAACAGCATATTGTAACGCACAAGTTGCAGCATGGAAGCAAACATTTAGTGTACTTATTAGTCCCAGTCATGCGAGAAATCCCTGACCCAATATTGCATTTTCTCCCATGTTTATGTAGTTGATGCTGGTAGGGAAATGCGTCGTACACCTTCGAAATTAACTCAAAACACGAAATTAGCTCCGGAGCTTGTCGCTCGACTCGAGACGGGTGGCATTTTAAAATGAATTTAAACTTTCAGATTTCAACTGGAAAGAAAGCCCCGAACTTCACGCAAGAATTTCTAATTAATCACATTTGAATGAGGGAAATCAAAGGAGAGAGGAAAACATGCAGAAATTAGTGCCGTTTTAAGAGGTATCACCTCTGGAAGCAGGGCTCTGTCGGGAAAATTTTTTTTTTTCCAGAGCGAGGTGGATTCCGTAAATTTTTCCATTTCTCTGCCACTGGTTCCCTGGTGAATGACGGGGAAAATTCGCGTTTCCGACGAGCTAACGTCGTTTAAAGTGCTCGAAATTAATCTCCTTCGTCACCCGATCAGCAGCGTAATTAAAGTCCCATCAAGACAGTCCTCCTCGACGCTTCCTTCGACGCAGTCCTTAATTAAATGCCTTCACGAAAGATGAATATTCCTAGTTAGGTCGTGAAGTGAAGATTTTTTGTCTGATGGCAGCTGGGATGCCCCGTCGGAGGGCGGACGAAGGGGGCGACGTGTTGGAACTTCGTTTTCATAATCTTTTCTACATTTGCAAAGGAGCTCCAGCTCCCCAGCGATCTGTGACTTGTTCGAAAGCAGCACGCGAAACACAGTCACGACTTGCCGCGCCGCCGCCGCCGTGAACATTTCAATAGCAGCTGTTGTACATCACCCAGTTTAATAAGTCCTGCTAATCGCGGCACTTCACGCGGCCTCATCGTGAGTGTCGCCCAAATTAGCATCTTAACCCTCTGGGGCCACGTATGCTTATGGTTTCCCCGATGATAATACAGCCGGGAGCGTGACCCATGCCAGTCCGCCTGCAACCCGTCTAATTTCGCATTCCCGGCATTTTTCTTGCTGGCGAATACAAAAATTTCTGTGATTCCAAGGATTTTAATTTCCTGGCAATTTCCTGATGCAATTTCTAAATGGAATAGCTGATGACATGTAAATTTATTGCGGGACTTAAATTGGAATTCGGATCGCAGCCGAATTCGTGTGCACAGCCACGGCGACGTAGTTTTGAGCGCGTGATGAGCGGAATGTAACCGGATGTACGGAATGCTCCCGCCATTAAAGGGAATGATTATCTCGGGAAATTGATGTGCTCGGGCGGTTTAGATTGAAATTATAACGTGCACAAGGGCGTCTACGGACTACGGCTGGAACTGGGACCGCGATGACTGTTAAATATTTTCGGCCATTTTGGGAGCTATGAAAATGCTTCAAAAGGTTAAAGGCAATGGTAAATCACATATCACATTACTGAGACGGCCTTCCAGTAGCACGCCCCTTAAAAGATCTAAAAGTAGGACATCAATAGCTGTAAAGTAAAACTGATAGATAATAGGTACATAGAAGTACAAACAATTTTAAATGAAAATATTTTTTCTGAAAGTTTATTTCCATTTATGAGTAGTTAACTCAAGATGTTGTCGATCTCGCATCGGGGGCATGTCACATGAAGCGGATAACAAAAAAAGTTTCCGGTTTTTTATATGTTGAAGTTGTTATCTATAGCTCTACATGTCCTTGATACAGATAAAAAATAATTTTACTGTGCAAAGCCTGGTTACCGAGTTACGGGTCATTGAAAATTTGATGAACTCCTTGGTATGCGCTATTTCAGTCCACATTATCCTATTTAAAATTTTTTAGAGAAAGGAATTTAATTGTGACTCTTTCTATAAGTATGTTTATTTTTGGACATACATACGTATATGTTGTTAGACTTAAAAATAATGTTGTCAATCAAACGTTTTTTTGAGGCAACTAGGATTTTATATAATATTTTTATCATTGGCTGAGTGGAACCAAAAACATTTTGAAAGGCCACTTGTTTTTTTATTTTGTGTATTTAGCCTAGTGGAATTCGACTGACTACCGCCACCATTTTGATAGTAGCGCCTAACCGCCGATCTGTCCAAAATAAGGTGTAATGCCACAATACGCTTACCCGTTTTGAAGGGGTACAACTGCAACCCACAACCCACTCATGTTCCGGCGTGGTATCCATTTCCGATATTTTTTTTGTTGCGTATTAGAAGCTATGTGAACAGGTCAAATGATCTGATCTGCAACTGATGACGTAGTTACGAGTCCACAAGCTTATAAAGCCCAGCGAGTCGTAATATCACAAAATTTTCTATAATGCTTTTTATGGGTTTAGGTAAACATTTTCTGGAAAACAACAAGTAGGGTTTGAAGGTTTATCTCTCTTTGGTTTCTAACTAGAAACCATGACTTAGAAATTTGAGCATTGTGAGGTGGACCGTTTTTTTTCGCAATATTTAAGTGCATGATTTCTTTAAGCTTCTCTAAAGTCATTAAATATAAATTTGAGTATTCCACGACCACCACACATTTGAAGCGGGATGAAATGACTTTCTTATTTGTAACGCCACCTCCCCAACTATTAGTAGTGCCATGCTACAGAACTTATAGAACAACGAATAATCTGAGATGTTAACACTCTCGAGGAAATTTGATTAATGCTTACTTCGGTAAGCAAAAATATCCTCAAATGCTCTCTATTTATTATTGTGGAAGGAAACAAGTGTTCTTCTCACCCAGATCGAAAAAGTCAAACTTCAAGGGATAGCCCTGAAAATCCGAAATAGGAAGATTTCGGGGTCACTGATTTGGAATCTGCCATCAAAATTTTGAAGTTCATGGCGACCGACAAAATTATACTTCAAGGGTATCTAGACTAGAGAATCATTCAAACAGCTGAAGGGAATGCAGTTGCTTATAAGTATGGCACATTTGAAATCCTCTTTGAATACAAACGGTGGTGAAATTCCACCACCATTGGAAGACTCAACTTTTGGTTACAGTGCAAACACCAACAATAAGGGGCTTAATTGAATCTGCCATAAGTCCGACCATCGCATTCCAAATTAGAAAACGCATTCCCACGACCGAGCGTGTAATACACCAAAAAGTCCCAACCCGTTCGGCTGCTAATGGGTACAAATTTAATAGTCACAAGTAAATTTATTTAACTTCCATCCCGAGCGCTATCGACAGGATGCAGCTGCCAATTATCGGAGCACATGTTGACAATGCAGGGGGCCCGGGGCCGGGTCCGGCCGACCGACCCATGGAGAATAAACAGAATAAATATCTTCATTAGCTGTCAATCGCTTATCGTTAATCGGATCTATCAGTGTGTACTAAATAACGACATCGCCTGACTATGAATATTCATGTATTGCTCAAACAAACCACTGCTGGGCCGGATGCATCTCGGGTAGCAGCAGCAGCCGGAGTTGGGCGCTGCCCGGCCGACGACAACGGTCCTGCCTCGGTGTAAATGTTACATTTCGGGTCTGCATCCTGTCGAGGGTATTATTCTCGCCTCGGCCGGGCTGATGGGCTCCGTACTTAAAACTTTTGCCCACTAGTACCGCTGAAGTGGATTGAGTGCAGGTGGCTGAATCGCACCAGTGGATTCTCGCTACCGGCCGTGGCTTGAGGGGGTAATAGTAAATTAGGATCTTCCTGGATGTGCGTCTGAAGCCACCCAGAGACGGGAGGAATTTAGGGGTGGCCCGGCCTGAGAAATGTGCGCAAACAGTGATTTGCATCGAAGCTCGGTTAAATAGCTAAATATTTAATGAGCCACTTGTAAATTTTAATTAACTGCGCCTCGAAGAGGGTTACGTTCCGGCAGCTGTCCGTTTTAAATCTCGCCTCTTTAGTATTCTAGTGACGCTGCACGAAGCCGCTATTTATACAACAGGCTGCAGTCTATCACTTGCAGAGTGGTCCAGGATCTGTAAGTTCCGCGTTGTATAATCACGCGGTCGTGGCGCTTCGCCACCTCCCACACTCTGCTCCCGGAAGCAGTTTTTAAGCCAATAATTTCAGTACTTGTCCTCGTTGGAAATAAACAGCCAACGCGCAGCGCAACGGCCCTGGTGTCCCTGATCGATCCGGGCAACACCACCGCTCGTCTGAATCCCCGGGTAATTCGTTTCTCGAATTTCATGTCACGTCCGGAGTAAATCAATTAAATTGCCATAAATTTCCCCATTTCGGGCGACGAAGAAGTGTGTCCCTAAAAACTTTAATCTCTGCCCGCTGGAGGTTCGCGGTGAGTGTGGCAGTCACCAACTGCCTTGCTTTGATTTTAATATCTGCACTTTGGTGAGAAAGTTTCGTACGTGTTTAGCGGGAGCATCTTGGCACCGCCTCAGCGCCAGGTGCGCCCAGATTCCCAACTCAAAGAGCAGACGCTGCGGTATCAATATTCAATGGGACCGCTTTGATGGAGTTCGCTTTTAATTACTTTTGGAAAGTTTCAGTGCATCAACGTCTTACATGTGACAAATGTGGCCGCTGTCGACGTGTGACGTGTCACGGCTTAAGCCGATTATGCGGCAAAGTTCAATTCGAAGAATGCACTCTTGGAAAGTTTCTGTAATGCGGTTATGGGGAATTCTTAGGGCACAGTTTCCAATGCAATGCAGCAGGAGGATCAGCCATATTGTTATATGGTTTCCGAATTTAAGCTCCCACAAGGAACTTGGGCTGATTTACATTACACAGCGCATTATTAATATACGAAGGGTGTGTATGATAAGTACCTACCCGTGTTTGACGACTGAGAGCGCTATTAAACAAAAATCTGCATACCTTCACATCCACTATCCTATCCACTATCAAACGACACATGCCAAAATTGCAAACACAATTATCTAGTAGTTTTGTTTTGCAAGCTTTTGAAAGACAATATATTTCCTTGATACTCCACCGTTTGTATATTATTTTCCAATTTTTAGATGCAGTTCGAATTTTGTGCAGTTAATAATCATTGTGCGGACTTAGCATCGGAAAGCAAAATGGGCTAAATTCTGGAATCCCCAAAATTTGATTTACGCTAATGGCGCCTCGAAAGAAAGCAGTGAACTGGAAAAAATGGTGTCATTCAAGTATTTCGTGAGCACATTTTTGCTTACTTTTGACCCCCATCTTCCCTATGTAAGACAAAATAAGAATTTCGCCCTCATATGAGACAAAACAGGAGTTTCGTCTACGCCCCCCTTAAAATATATATATATTTTTTAATTAATCACTTTCGAGCACTCCAGGCCAGAAACCCCTCAGATGAAATGCCTAATTCGCTTTAATTTATGATATTCCACCATCAAAGATAAGTTGCAATTTGGTTCTATTTTATTTCACTAATTAGCTCCTATCCTTAAATAAATGAAATTGAAAATGTTCCCGGGGTAAATTCGGAAATTGTCCTTAAGTAAAACTGCGCTCACTCGAGACACAACCGGAAATGGCTTAGTATCCAACGGGTCTAATTGCAAGACATCACGGGACTACCGCCCAGCAGGTTCCATTTGGCACAAGTTTATTTTTAATAATTTCCTTAACGAGTCCGGCCGGCTAGATGTCGTCCCAACAAAAACTTAAGAAGCATTTCAGAGGAGATTTTCCATTTACACCAAAGCCTCCATTGGTGTCCCATGTGTTTTAAGTGCTGTTCATTTAAGCAGAAAGGATTAATTTTGTGTCTCCCATATCCTGGGGTAGTAATGGGCCAAAACATCTGTCCGGACTTGGACACACAGCTTTAAGGTTAAAAGGGTTATTTAATCTCTAGAAAGGATCCCTGAGTCGGGTAGGGAGCCGGCCGGGGCGAGAACGTGTGCTGCGAAATGAGGCCCGGACTCTTTGTCCGTTCTGACAAAACGTAAGAAAAACCCGGAAGGCGGGAAGCTAAGCCAGGAACATTCATCTGGTTTCACACTCTGAATTAGAAAGTCGAACACACTCAGCCAGAATGCCATAAATGGCACCGCAAAACCATTCAAAAGTTCTCCTCGGAACAATATCGTGGAACTTAATTCAGGCAGTTCATTATCCGGCCCACCTCGCACAAACACAGAAAGGCAGGGGCTTTGCGGGGCTGTGTGGAATTGGCCCGCACCAGCCCTTACAATAACAAAGTTCGACTGCGATAAAAGCTTTTTGTCCTTAAGACAATCCTTTCCAGCACAATCCATTCGCATTTAAATATTTCAACAGAGGCGCATTCACATTTCAGCGAAAGTGGAAACAGAAGTCTGTCTGGCAGCTACATCAACTCAACCTACACTCATACGAAATTTAATTAATCTCACACTTGTGGACAGCCTGGTGGGCGGTTTGGTCTTCCCGGACCCCAAGGTAATCCACTCAATATCTTGGGGTCGGGATGTATGCCCGTGGCACCCGTAATATCTTCATAATTTCCAATTAAAGCCAAATGGAAACAAATGCCCAATTTAAAAGTGTGCATTATGCCCGCAGCGACGTGCGGCTCCCCCCGCCACCGAAAAACTTGTATAATGCAGTTTACGTGAAAAGTTTGGACATTTGTAATCATTTGAGGTGCGACGACTACCGCCAACCGCCGCAAATTGGCTGCCTCGCAATTTGTCCCGCGGGGTGCTTTTGTTTCTGGGAAGATTTCGAAATTTCCAAAATTATCGCCATTATAATATACGAGTGATAAATCACCGGCAAAAATTAATTTCCTGAGCTCATAAATCTCACAAGACGCTGCTCATCCGAGCGCGGAAGCCCCAGAAGGCGGGGGAGAATACAAGCCCGATGCGGTCCTTCGGCAGTGGCATTATCTCGCATGCATGCAGCCAAGGACGTCCAATAATTTATAGACTTTTATTGGTCGGTTATTGAAAACTTGTCTGAAGGTTTGCAGACGCCCTCGATTCGCGTGGGGCTCTAGCCCGGGGCGAACGGGCGCAGTGGTGTCCGTCAGCATGAGGTGCGTGATCTGCCTAATTTTATCAAAATAACCTCAGCGAAGGAAATCCCTGGATGTCCATAAAATTTGAAATAATCGCGTCATAAAAATTTTCTTTTCTCGCAAAATGAAAATCCGCAAACACTTAGGAATCTCCTCGGCTTTGCATTTATTCTAGGCTTAGCCCGATTCGTGCGCTCTTCAAGGATCACATGGAATAAGCGAAACGCTGAGGCGAGGCCTCAGCTTGAATTAATTTGGTCCATTAAAGTAAATGGTAATCCTCGAAAAGAAGGCTCTCAGTGTAATCAGGGATTTGGTGAAATTTAGACAAGTTTATTGCCGCGGCGCGCTCATCTGTCCGCCACCGCTGCCGCCGCTTTTTCCAATTTTCTTGCGGTCCCGTCGTTGCTGCCACCACCCCCAATACTAGTGCACTCTCCCCTAGTTTTATTACGCGAGTTTGTAAATCTTTCGGAGTGGTAAGTAATGAAAGCTGGATTAGGACAATTGCAACAATTTAACTTCTGCTTTCAATTTAATTTGCTGCTCTGCTTGGCACTACGGTGGAATATCATTTTTGTCTCTTGTAGTTTGGCAAGCCAATTTGGGTCGACCTTTAATTTCTTTGCGTATTATCTCCGCATCACTTCGGAATTAGTCTAAATAAATATTTCGAATTTCAGGTGTTACATTGTCTTAAAAGGCTACTTACTGTTTGCGAAAATATTGCACATAATATAGTAATTAACCAAAAAGTTATCACTACATAATATTAATGGAAAAGTGCGTTTGTTTCTCTGTGTGAACGCGCTAATCTCAAGAACTATTATACAACAATTGATTTCGATTCGTTTTTATCATTTGTTAAAATAGTCTTTGAGATGGGTGAGTTAAGGCATAGGAAACATGAATCTACGACAACAAGAGCAAATTTCGGGCAATATATACGACTCAAGATACTAAATTTCTTTATATTTTCATATAAGTTGGCACATGAAGGTTTTGTGGTCTCCTTCAATCGAAGCTCCGCCGAAAGATGTGAACGAAACAAACAAACATGTAAACTATTAGGTCCCCAACTAAGTTCCCGCTGTTTTTCAATAGATGGCTCCAGTAGTAAGAGTTGGTAGATTATAGCATTACTAAAACGTCATGAACCAAGCTTAGACATATGGTAAGCAAGCCGCTTTGATACATTTGTGATTTTGTTTTTGGAACATATACTTTTGGTTGTGTGAAAATGTCTGATTATGTGCCAAATAATCGTCATTTGCGGGGAAGTGTTGCTTTTCGTTTTTCATTCGAAGAAAACGGCGGCTCAAGCGCATCGAGAACTCCAAAAAGTTTACGGAGATGCTGCTCTAAGCGAAACAACGTGCCGTGATTGGTTCCGTCGCTTCAAAGACGGTGATTTTGATGTTGACGACCGTTCGCGTGAAGGAAGGCCGAAAATCTTCGAAAACGCTGAAAAGACGTTGAAACCGAACGAAACGATCACTGGGGAACGGTATCGAACTCAATTGATGCGATTGAGCCGAGCACTGCGCGAAAAGCGGCCACAATACGATCAGGGCACGAAAAAGTGATTTTACAGCACGACAACGATCGGCCTCACGTTGCCAAACCCGTCAAAACCTACTTAGAAACACTCAAATGGGAAGTCCTACCCCACCCGCTATATTCCCCAGATATTGCGCCGTCCGATTATCACTTATTCCGTTCGATGGCACATGCTCTGACTAATCAGGAGTTCCGTTCATATGACGACATCGTAAATTGGCTTGATTCATGGATAACCTCAAAAGACGAACACTTCTACCGTGACGGTATTCGAGCTATGCCAGAAAGATGGGAAAAGGTTGTCGCTAGCGATGGGCAGTACTTTGAATAACTCATTTGTAACCATTTTTTCATAATAAAGTTTTATATTCATAAAAAAAAACAGCGAGAACTTAGTTGCGGACCTAATACTTACACGGAAAAATATAATAGCTTCACCTGCTATTTTTTATAGGTATATTTGGATGGTTATTTAAATCACTAAAATCAGGATAGTGGTCAAATGGAGCTACTTCAGCTATTTCTGTGTAACATACATATTGAAGTGTTATAATTATAACCGTATTTACTATCTTTCTTACATGTGTTTTTACGCCATCCACATTGGTAAGCGGAAGCTCTAAGTTTGTAGGTAGTTCTGCTATTAATGTGTAACAATGTTATCACACACTGCACATACTGGGGCATCCAGATTCATGGTTTGTTTTTATATTTAACAATAAACTGCTTCGAGTAGAACAGTGAAATTGGGCTCAAATGAATGGTTGACTTTTATCACCCTCTTCATAGTGCCGGAAATCAGGGAGGGGGAGGGGTGAATGGACTGGGGGTTTAGGCAATCTATTTTAGTTAGATTCCTCAGAGCATAAGGAACTTTTCCTAAAAATTTCGTCTAGTTCGATTTATGAAGTTTTAAGTGTGAATTATATTGAAGGATTATTTAGCAGTAATAAGAAAGACGACAAACATCGAACCGTAGGCGTATTTTTCACCAAACATAAGGGAGGGAAATCCACGGATTGTCGGCTAATAACTTATGTTCTACCTAGCAGTGCTACGGGTTAATACCGCGGCAAACGAACTTGAAAATACTTCAGGCATCGTCCGACATGCTTTAATCTGCGGAGCGTTTCAAGCTAATAAAAGTCCATTTAAAGTGAAAGTTTTCCAAAGAGGAGTCGACGTGCCAGGACGGAAACTTTACAAATTAAATTGACCAAGCGCCATTTAAACTTTGGCCGGGAATGCGGGACCAGATCCGGACTTTTTCCTAGCAATGCATTTAATTGCTCAATCCGTTTGCGAAAATTTAATGTGTTCCAGCGGGCTCTAATAAGGTATTCGAAGGGGGGCTGGAACCAGAGCGAGTCGGGGGCGTTGTTGATGTTTGGCTATTTGGGCTGTCACCGGCGTTGGCAGGGAGCGAACTTGAAAGGCACGTAGGGCAATAAATCAGCAGTTATATAAGTTCCGATCTCTATCACGCCGAAATGAGAAATCGGTTGATTTACAGCGACCCAGTCCTCATCTACATACATATTAAGCCGGCAGGGAGGGCCTCTAATCTATTCGTTCCATCGCAAAGCGCAATCATCCCGACGTTTGCCCCGAATCGAACGTCTCATTCTTCTCCAGCCTTCTGACGGAATTTGAATTTACCATGAACAAGGCCAGGGTGATCCAAGGTGGTAATGGGGGGCGTTCGTGCTAAATGTTTGCAGTCTTTGAAGATTAGCGGATTCAAGGTGTTCCGATGTGTACATTTTCACGAATCTGCAGCTCTAATTTCAACCGCGCAAAGGATGTAGTTGCAAGTCGTGCAGCACCATCTTTTCAGCCAGACAATTTACAAAGATTTCGGGGATTTGAGCAGTTTTTATCTCATGCACGTGTGTGCCCGCTTTAAGTGCATGTGATAAACTTTAGTCGCACGCCCAGTTGGGTGTGCTCAGCTGTGATTGTCCCTCGGGATATCTGTGGTTACGTTTGTGTGCCGGGTGGGTGGTAAATTGAGAGCCTGATTACATTACCCAAAAACCAAAATTTAATTTTCGGAATTTACTTAAGCTCAAAGAGAATAATGGAAATGGCAACGCCATATTTGGATAGTCTACTCGCATTGTGGTTACCAAAAGCTTGCTGAACTACCGAAAGGGGCGACTCCACGACTATCTCGTGGAGAGCGCCTGGCTAGAGCAAAAAGTTTAGTCAATTAAATTACCACGATTGCGGAGGCAACTGCACTTCACTTTTAGGGGCACTGCCGTTCATTGGCGTGAAACTATTGGCGCAATTTAATCGATTTTTTGGGTATACGGCTAAAACTACTAGAGAAACACACAAAGCAAAATGAAATTGCCGCGCTCTTCATCATTTCGAACCTTAGTGATTAAGTATTCTACTCTAGGTATATACATATTAACTATTCACGATGGTTGTTTCTATATAAAAGTGCTGGCAAACAGAAGAGAGGTTTCATTGTGAATAGTTTATGCACTTTAACACTTGAACCGCAAGACTTTTGTGGTATCATAGAAGGGAATTATTTTTTTACGGACTGTAGAAAAATTGTCCGCAGACGCCATCGCATTCGGTCAGATCACCGGCGAGACTTCCATTGCATAACTTGCAGGCGCTCATCGTTGGTAATGAGTATAAAGTGACGACACAGGTGAAGCAACGAAGACGGTAGTTAGAACGGCACCAAAACAGCAAATCACACAGCTGGGCAGGAGACGACACAGGTGAGATTCTGAGCAACTAAATCAGCATAAATTCGCGAAACAGAGCTAGCAGTAATGAGTTCACTGCGAAGATTCAACAAGCCGATTTCGGTTACGCAATAAAGTTACAACACGAATCACACAGGGCACAGTATTGGGATAGAACCGAGAAGGGGTGATAACGGCCTAGAGCACAAGAACGAAGGCAAATGAATTTAAAATGTAAAATGTGGGTGGTTAAAGAAAGCACGACTGGACCGCTCGATAGTCAACAACTATATGAAGGTTGTTCCTTAGATGCTTCAATTTTCGATGGACTCAACTGCTAGCATAATGGACGCAGGAAGATCAGCAACGGAAAACGCTGAGTATAAATAATCCAGAGTGCGCGCAGCAGTTGGTAAATTTGAAGACAGCTGCTGAATCTGCAACTACAGAAGTATTAAGTATTTTGTCGAGCTTATTATTGACCGAGGAAAGGTCCTCAGGGACGGATAGAAAGCAAGAGCAATTAGTCATAAAGGACAGCAACTTATTAGCAAGGAGAGAATGCTCGTTGATGATGGAGTCAGAAGCAACAGCAAGAGCACGAAGTATATGGCACGGCTTAATATCCGGATAGAGCAGCAGAAGATAATAATCGGGCGCCGCGCTTTTGGCAAGCTGCATGGAAAAGTTGTCCGCAGACGCCATCGTATTCAATCAGAACGCCGCCGCCGCAGCCGCCGCGTCGGTCGGCGAGAGTTCCATTGCATATCTTGCAGGCGCCATTGTTGAGAATGGGCAACAGTTCGCAGTCGACGCTATCTACTGTCTACCGATTTTCCACGAATTGCGCTCCTGGTATTGAGTTATAACGCTGAAATTCTATTAGCTCAGCTATTGGGGTGGCAGACGAGGTGAGCCATTCGACAGTTCACGAACGTTGTCAGGTTGACTTTAAATGTTCAAGGCCATCAATTGTTCCAACTGGCTTTTTCCGAGATGGTAGACTCCATTTTCAGTCTCAATCTTTCCAACAGCATCAAGGACACGTGCGAATAAACTTGGTAATTGAAGAACTGATTTCAAGACCTCACGCATACCATCCTGAATATATGGTAGATCTTAGCCAGTACATCTCCTGTAATAATGTTACCATCACGTGGTTGTAAAATATCGCCGTAGATACTCCTAATGCTCTGGTGGTCACTGATATTGGTACTGCTCTAGACTGAGGAGTTAACTGTACACGTTCCAGTTGCTTGGAATTCTTTCCTTGCCTTTTCTTAACTCGTTTTCCTTCATTTTAGCCTGTCGGCGGTAAATCGATAGTAGTATCTTTGCTGGTACATATTATTACTTTTTGACTTGCTCCGTTTAAATCTGAAACGAAAATGTGGAAAACAGTTGCAGGAATTCAAGAAGGTAATTAAAAGTAGACGCTGTGAAAAGAAGCAATCAAATAATGACAATATAAAGTGGTCAAATATGTATAATACAAACAACCCTTTAAAAACGGAATTTCCATTCTTTTACACCCACCCCGTAGGGCATCCTTTTTGCATAACAAATTTCAATACGGTTCTTAATATCAATTCCGGGCAAATTTGATCGGCGGTAATGAGCATTTTAGTGGCGCCACATTACGCGTACATTAGCTAAACAAAGCCGTTAACGTCTTCCTGTTCTGAAACCCATTACCCTAATTTATTTTAATTACGGGTGCCGTAAAACTAGAAATTAATGCAAATTTTCCGGCCCCCGCCTAGCCGTCCGGGCCAAATTGAAAATAAATGAATGAAACCGAGTTTATATGCACAAAGTGGCCACTAACAACGTACCGGACACAACAGTGTGCTGCTACGTTCGTGCATATGCGGCGGAATAATATTCGGCGAGCTTTAATAAAATTTTGAATTAGTTTTTCAATGGGGCCATAATTGCAATTAGAAAGGATCCAAGCAACCGCCCTGGCCGGAGCTGTAGCATTGCTCGCCAACGCTTTTATGTGTAATTTTGGTAAATGTCAGCTCCGGGTAATGCGTTGAATTTAATGCATATAGGTGCTCACCCAGGTTCCGCCATTGGCCCGAAATTGGGCTGCAATAAAGGCCCAAATGTCATGCCAGCATCAGCACAGGTTGCCCACGCTTCTCAAATAGGATTAGTAATATTTTCTGAAAGCAACTTCTGCGATTTCAGGAAACGTTCCACAGTTTGCTTCATATGGAAAATGCCACAGCGACTGCTACTCTAAAATTCATCATCTTGTGGCTTGCTGTGGCCAGTTAATAAATCAAGGAGTGAATTAAATTATTAGTTCAAGAATTAATCAAAAAGTTAATGAAAGTATTCCAAGTTCATTTACGATGGGTTTAAGTTTATAATCATAAAGAATCAAATAAATGTTGATACTACTTCATGCATTGCACATAAATTTAAAACAATACATTTAAAGCAAAAGGCGTTTTGAATAAAAAATACACCAAGATAGGGTAAATACCGATGGGGATAGGGGACCGAACAGTGGATTTTGCAGGATTTTTATTAACATACCCATTAAAGGGTTACATGGGATTTGAATTGCAAATCAATATGTGTCCTCAATTTTTCTAATATACATATTATAATAAAAGAAATTATTTAATTCAAACTTTAAGCATATACCTACAAGAACTTCATTTGAACAAAATTGTATAAAATTCATCATCCAAAAATTTTAAATATTCAGCAGTTGAGAACTGATTTTCGGAGACCACCTTTGACCACCTGGCGTTGGTCAGGATAACTCATGATAGCCTTATCAGAAATCAAAAATCCAAATATTTTCTGTTAGTTGGTGAGTATAGCTCCAAGGAAGGATTTAAAAAAACATTGAGATTTGAATTTTTGCCAGAGTTGTTGCGAAAAAGTACGATTTTCGATCCAATCTAGAGCACGTACGAGTATAGCCTTATAAAATAAGTTGTGATCAAAGAAAAAAAAATCCTTCATTCAAACAGTAGTAAATTTTATGTAGAAGGAGCGTGTGAAATTTGAAGATCGGTGCATTCTTCAAAAATTAAGTTTTGAGAAAAAAGCGATTATGGTTTGAAATTGTGTATTCACGCACTCCGTGTCCGTCTAATCTCAGTGTATAAGGAAGTAAATGGAGTTACATAGAGTAAATGGAAAGTAGACGGCAGTCAAGAAACCTTACCAATCTTTATACAGTCGCAAATCGGCACCAAACTATTCATAAATGAAAATTTGCCTTTTACAAAATATCTACGCATTGATTCCAGTCCCATAAAGCCAGGGTCTGTAGCTGCAATATTCAGGACATTTTTTTTGTTTCTACCTCTCGAGAAAAAGAGAGAGAAACAATAACTAAGCAGCTGCCTCGATATATCTAGTTTAAAGCGTAGTAGGAAAATAAAAGTGGAACAAAAAAAATGAAAAGGGGAAGGATTAGTTGAAGGAAGAAAAAAAGTGGGAATAGTAAAAAAAGTAAGCTTGGCCGGCGGGGTCCCACGAAGGAGCGGCGCATTCCCACATAGGAGGATTTTTCCAGTGTTTAGTCATTTCGGAAACCCATATAAGTAGTTTTCACCCAATTTTGCTTTCCATGTGCTTATTATATTATAATATAAAAATATTCGTGGTGAATCACAGTGGGCTGGTCGCGCATGGGGATGTCTTACATTTTTTTGTATACTCATTTATTTTATTTATCCTCATGGATGGATTTTTTTAGGGAGAGGTTATGCTTTTGCACCGCCCGAATAAAAATTTATAACGCTTTACTTAACCTAGCGGTTTTTCTTTTGAACGTTTTCGTGATTTGGCCTGCTCGAAAATCACGTGATGCCCTTTTACCGTTAATATCGGTTCCAATACAGACCCAACCCTTCTCCTGTATGCAGACATTTACTAGGTGATAAATATTTTTATTCAACTAGGAGCAATGAAACAACATGATTTGATTTTGTGATTACATATGTGTGACTTTATTGTTAAATGAGATGTTGAAACGTTCACATCCTTTGCAGGCATTGTTAAAAACAACTAAAAAAAATAAAAAAATTAAAATGCAAATATACATAGAACGACATGCATGTTCAGTGAATTCGGTGCAGTGTATTTTATGATCAAGATTAACCGAAATTCAACTTATCCTGGTGAACCTTTTTCCACTCTTTCGGCGCCGCTTACGAAGAGCTTGCTGCCACAGTACAATGCAGCTCATTCGTTTTCAATAACCCGGCTGGTATTCAATTAAGCGAGAATACGTAAATAAATAATAGCGATTGGTATCGTTCGCAAAATGGAATAAGTTTCATTGAGAGCGGCACTTCGTTCAATATAATGAGATTTACGTAGAGCAGAGCCAGCCGTGGCTGGCAGGAGCATCTGATCACACCGTATATTTTGCCAGTTGCATGAAATAGGACTTGATTTCAATAACCGCATGTACACGATGTGACATTTTAATTTAAAATACAAGCAGCCCACTGCCTCATGAGCACTTCAATTTATCCTATATTGCCCTTGTACTAACCACCACGGCATTCGTGTTGCATAGAGCTTCTGAAGACACTCCTTGCCTGACTGGAATGAGACATCTGATAGGAACCACAGCATGTGGCGACATTCACAAATTTCACATATGAACCCGGGGACCCCATCGAATCGCATCGACGTCGATATAATTCTACGCCACAATGGATTCCCGTCGCCAGCCGACCCACACCCGCACCCAAAGTAGTGCGGGACTGCATTTATACGTGGAGAACCGTGGATGCCTTTTCCTGAGACTCTGGAACGCTCGCCCATTAGTTTCACCTGGAATTGGATGTTCTGTTTTTCTTTTCTTATCCCGAGCGCTGTGATGGAATCATAAAGGAGCTTTGAGGATATGTAGTCGCACCTGCACCGCATCGGGGTCATGAAAGGACCCCCAAAAAGATTCTGCCAACCCCTGCCATGACCCGGCTTGGCATGGCGCCTTTTGTCGAAGTGTATTGTGCACAATTGAGAGCAAAGTTATGAAATATAAATTCTGTGGCATCGAGACAAAGCGGATTTCGTTTTGGCTAGGGCAGATCTCTAAGATTTTGCTGGTGCACTCCTTTGGCGGGGGTGGGGGAGTTGGGACCTGTTTTATCGAGGCGCAAGTGCAATAAAATCTACCGCCGCGCTATTATGCAGACAAATTTTGGAGAAGTTTATGCCTGCGAAAAGCACCCGCGGTAATAAAGTACTTCGCAGCGACTTTCATTAGACAGCATTGTCGGGGTGTTTGTCTCAAGCAGTTGATTCGACCTCATTCGCATTGTGCCCCTAAGTTTAACTTTGCACTCGAATTGAAATTTTATAAGGACCTCCACACGACGTTGTGGAGTGAATGGATGTGATGGGTTATAGAAACGAATGAGTTATGAGCTCTAATGCGGCTCTTTGCTTTGCTTACGTATAAAGAAAGGGAAATTGCTTGAAGCACCTACCTATTCTTTAGAATATGAAATTCAGCCGTTACTGTTTGGTCATTATACTGTTTAGTGCTCTTATAAAACACCCTTTCACTTCAAAACAAACCACGGCAACTGTCTTTTCTTTCTACGTGTATTTATTCGTCTAAAAGAACGTATATGCACATTGCATGGCAACTGTCAAAGAAAAGTCACTGAATGACAATTCCAAAAGAGCTGCATCCGATCGGCGATCAGATCAGCAAACAAGGTCACCTCTGTTCTCTGCTCTGTTTACTAATTTCCTGCTTTAGAATCCGTTATTAAATTGATAAAAACTCAGATAGTGTAGCCTAGCCCAGCCTCATGTTGGGCTAATGATTTCCTTTATTAGATGAAACAATTTTTATTTGATTAATTTTTAAGGTCCAACAATGAACAAAACAAATGCGTGTTTTTATTTTCACCCAGCTAAGGTGATTGATAGTTTTTTTTTAATCTTCCGCCGGTTACTCGCCACATAACACATGACAGATAACCACCGTGAGGTTATAAGATTGCTATTGGTGAAAGAACTATCCAAATCGGCTCAGGAATTTCCGAGATTACCTCATACATATATACATATGTGAACTATGAGTTTTTGTGCCGACCGAGGCTCCATCTATAGGCAGGGAAATGACAATAAATTGCTGACTGGAGCCATTCCTTGACCAGATAGGCGGAGAAGAGTTCGTTGTAATTTATGACGAATTGCAAGGCAACATCGACGAGAGTTTGATTGTTATACATAAGAAACCTGAAATAAAACTAATTTGAGTTATTTGTCATAAAGACATCTTGACCCATATGATCAAACACACTCTCTTTATTTATTAGTGTTCCGGATCAGATCTCCGGATATTCTGTCCATTTATATTCTTCTTGCAACAGAACGGAGCCGCTGATTGCTCATACGTATCCATCTGAAGCCTTAATCAGCTGAACGCGCATACAGCGTCAGCCTTAGACTCCATTTACACGATCGGACTCTTGTTCTGCTATCTTCGATTGCTCTTTGATTTTTCTTAATTCCGCTTTACCCTGCCGGCATGAGTTCGTACTAGTAAATGAGGTCTTAGCAAACGGCCGAGCCAATTACTCGCTGAATAACGCCATTCAATTCTCATTTCAAATTAAATCCTCAACAATTAGTATAGATTGGCTGGAATAACGAATGGAGCAAATTACCAATTATTGCGCAACTTACTACTACTACTACTACTAACTATGCGCATTTACAAATGTGCATAAATACTTCAAGAAGCACAATTCCGTCCAAACATGTCCTAAATACACTAGTAGGTTCTCCTTCGGCGGAACATTCAACTCACACTCACCGTATGTATCTGGCTCCAGTTTAGCAAATTACCAGCTGTAACCGGATAGAGCATACCAAAAATTAGGTGAGGTAACATGCTGAAAGCCACTAGAGTGCCGTTATATTAAATATCAGCAGTTTCCCCCAAAAACTAAAATCCAAAAAGGACAACTCCTTCGTTTAGGTGGGATCGATAAAAGCTCGAGAGCATCCCCCAACTGTACACAGCAGCTGTCGCTGTAATATGTCAAAAATATGCAACCGCATTACTTTCGGGTAATTTACCTCCATAAAGACTCAGAGCCCACTTACCTGAGATCACCGTAAAATTTTAATCAACTCCGACTTCTAATTAACTGCTGAAAACAAACTAATTAACGAAATCCTTAAAAATTAATGTCGCCCGGCACTTAAGGTGCTGCTGTGTATCTTGTCCAGAAGAACGCTTATGCAAATATTGATGCCCGTAAAAGTTTTGGAACCGGGGCGGGAGGCGGCGCTGTTTTGTTTAGTTAGGCTAAGAGATGGAAAGCATTTAATTAACACTTTCACCACTTTCCACTGCGGTGGTCGAGGATTAGCGATATAAACCTCCGAGTGCCCGGAAATTTTGAATCGTCATCAGAACCGTCAACCGACTAGAGGAAGCATTTTAAAAACCTTCAAGTGCCTAGCATTATTTGGCGCGTCGGCGTCGCCGTGGTTTCGAGCAGCCGGCTTAGAACGCCCAGCTTGTGAATAATTAAAAATCTCATTGACTCGAAAGTATAGTGGGGCAAAAGTTGGGAGCTGATCACTTATTCACCCGCTGGTTGCGAATTAATCCCTACCTTAAACCGCATATCGGTACACCCTCCTGCAGGATGGTTCCCATGCACGGCGTTTATTATACGCCACATTTTGGGGACATATTGTCATCTCCACTCGGGTGTCATTCCTACTCGACATACTGAGCGGCACGGCACACTCTGCCCCATACAAAATTTATAAAACGAGTCTTACACCTCGAATAAACAAGCTGACGATAGCACAGATTTGCGGTTAAATTCACACCAAAATGTGTCACAGTCACAAATTACATCTAACGAGCTTATTAAGTTCCGCTCCCGGTGGTCTACGCAACGAAATCATGCATGGGAAACATGCCCTCGTTGTTGGACTCGTCGCCCGGCTCCGACCGGGATGGAGCTGCTGCTAAATCACAGGAACCAACTCAGTGCCTGTTGCCGGATATAGTTGCCTTTCAGTTAGTCGGACCTTTACTGGGCGCGCAGTTAAATTGGTCGTTGTTTTGCCTACAATTAATCTTTGTATCGTCAGAAGTCATTAAGGCTTCCCGTTTCAGAAGAGGTCAAATTGGGCGATGTTACAGCCTTCCTAGTTTCCCCACATCGCTGCTCACTTTGTATAAAAATTCCAACAATTGACCCCAAAACAGGTCGATTTTACGGGATAATGTCAGCATAATAAAAATAATTTAAACTTCGCCGGCACATTTGACTTGAGCCCAGGTCAGATTTAATAGCCACTTTTGGGCATACATAGATTAACCGTTAGTTAGTTAACAGTCCTAGTCCTAGTCCTAGTCCCTTCCTAATAACAGAAACAGATAATTTTATTGAACATCCTATACCTATAGAGTATAGACACTATCCACGTTTAAAATGTTGCTATCGTTATGGATATTGTGAACAGGAAAACCCCTAATATTTTTAAGTTTACTTATGGGGGGAGTAGAATTTTTTATCTAAGTAAAATTATAAAATGTGTATTTATAAAACAGACGCAAAGAGCCATTAAAAAAAAAATTTCAACAGAATCTTATTATAAGACAAATTCTACTCCGCAGTTTGTGTCCTTACCACTTTTTGCATAAAAGCTGTATCGGCTCCAGTTTTTTAATTTGAACCCTAACTACAAGAACGCAATGAGAATTTACGTAGTTACGCAGTTTAAGTTCAGATTTCTAATCCTGTCAGCAGCAAATCATTGGCAAAAAAAAAAATCAATATTATTTTATAACTCGAACTATAAGGGCTCGACAAACGTTGTTTCGCCCTAGCCTACATTCGTAAATAAGTAATTTAATTTTGTTATTTGTTCCCTTTCGCAAGAAGAAGCACCACTCAATACTCACTCAGATCGATGAATCGCGTAGATTTGATTTGCATAAACCGGAGGAAAGTATTAAGAATGATACATGCGGGTATGAATTTATGCTTGATTTTATGAAACCACCCCCACCACGCTGGGGAATATAGGAGGGTGGGGTGCAAAATTAAATTTGAAAAACATTTGAAAAAACTTTTGATGGCTTTAAAAAAAAATGTTTGCATCATTGTGTATTGTTAGATCTCTAGGTATGTCGATATCTTTTATTAGGTGCATGTTCTCTTCGGTAATGAGAAACAGAAGGTCCAAATGATTCTACATACATATATGGTTTTTTAGTAGATTACAGTATATCATTTCTTTGGCATGTTTTACTCGTGTATCGTACCGATACCTACTTCCAAAATTGCGAAAAACAGGAAGTCAGAAAAACAAGTGCGCGTCGCGCCGAGCGAAAGAGTGTCGCATTGCACTCATGATTTGTACATTTGGATCAGTGTAAGAACTACATTGCCCATCTGGAACAACCATACAATTTGCTGTTCTGCTCGTGCGTGCTCTGTTGGTTCTACAGAACTAACATCATGTTCTGTGAAATGTAAACTAGGGGCGCTACGTGTTAATTTTTGAGAGGGTTTATTTCCCGCATGTTGGTAAAAGTCAGCTGATAGCTGTCAGCTGAAAGTTTTGAACGAACGAAAATGAACGAATTACCATTTTTTGTTCATTTTATCCACTGATCTCTAAAATGACTGAGTAGAGGAGTGTGGCGTGGCGCTTAGAAACTATCGGCAGTCATGTTATGTTTGTGGAATTGTAAGATTTTTCGGTAGGATAGAGTTACTGATATAAAACAATTTTCATTTTTTATATTTGGTATCTTACGTTGCTTAAAGTTAATAATAAAATTGTACAGTTGATTGGTGAAAACGGCTTAAGTTCATTTCATATTTTATCACTCACAAAACATTTGAAATTTTAAACCTTTGAAAATGTGAATTTCTGTGAGCAACCGCACCAATATTGCAAAATAAATAATTTCATTCTGTTCTCTTCTGAACCGTTCTTTTGTGCCGCCCTTGTTCTGTTCTAGATGGCGGCCACAAAAGAACACGGGATTACAATTCCTTGTTATGGACATGACGAAAAATTCAATTCCATTCGCTCTGCGCGAACAGACCTCATACGACTTTAAATTTCACAATCGAGAAAATGGCATCAGCAGGCTGGAAAGTAATGTCATGAGTCCCATGACTTAACATAACTTCACCGGTTTTATTATTCATCCTTCACAGTGGTCATCTTGCTTAAATCACACGTTGGTGAACCTGTTTCTGAAACCTGTAATCAACCTTTACCGCACATTCAAAGCCCGAATTTCTGCTTTAAGTCACTTGTGCGATCCCCAGATTTGCCCTTGTCTTTAAAGTTACCTCGAACACCTCCAGGGTATCTCGAGTTTACCTTGGAAATGAAATTTTGCATGCAAATCAATTCACGGCTGCTGCATAACGTACTATGTTGACTAGGCGGGCACAAAGCAAGTATGTACATACGAGTACTTTCGCCGGGATGTCCACGATGTTCCGCATCCTTCCTCCCCCAAAACAGAGCCGTCATTCCGTTCAGGAAAAGTGCATTAATGCCAGCGTATCGCTGATAGCGCGAATAAAAAATTCACCGTATGTCAAGCACTGCAACCTGTGCACAATCGTGGAATTTATTTTGTCGTTAGTCATTCCATGCATGCTAAGCAAATTCCACTTGGGGTGCAGCAGTCCCTTCCCGGAGTAGGTGCGGGTATGACACCCAAAAGTGACTGCATCCTAACTTCGGCTTAATAGCTTATAATTGCGCCAGGCCTTGGTTTACACAGAGCTGTATCAAAGTGGTCATTTCCCGCATAATTTTCTTACTTTTATCTCCGCATCTGTGAGTGCAACACCAACTGCCAGGCATGTGCATTTTCGCTGCGATTAACTCCACTCCATGCCCCATCCTTGCGAGCCCTGCTCCTTTCACTTTCCGCCCTTGCCTAAATGGAAATTTAATTCATGCACAAGAATTAACAATTTGTAAACACATGTGTGTCTCAGCCCGGCTTGTCGGGCCATTCGGGGGAAATTTAATTTCGAAATTTGCACTAGACCCGGGCAATCTTTAAACATTAAAGGCACTGCGCTCCGGCAGACGAAATAGACTGCCGTGCTGGCGATGGCAGCGGCGGCGGCGGGAGCTGCTTCGGAGGCGATATAAAAGTGGTAAAAAATAAAATTTCTTTGAGGAAAGGCTAAGAAACGATTGGCTCCCAAGGCAAAATAAGCAAAAGGCGCGCTGGATCACTGCCAAGGTAAATGACCCTAAAGAAAAGTAGGAAGTGCCTCTTTGCATACCTCTATCGGTAGCTATTCGATATTGTGTACGAAAGGAGATAAAGGCCAGTCAGACAC
Organism: Neoitamus cyanurus; assembly: GCA_947538895.1. Taxonomy (NCBI): domain Eukaryota; kingdom Metazoa; phylum Arthropoda; class Insecta; order Diptera; family Asilidae; genus Neoitamus; species Neoitamus cyanurus. The sequence goes on from OX384543.1 coordinate 39,949,662, forward strand.
CCGCTACCATTGTGCTTTCTGGATACCTTCCGTGTTCTTTTGAGTTAAGGCCGAAGATTTGCAGAATATCGCCGGGCGAAAAAGGCAGAAGGCAAACTCCCCGAGTCTCTGTAATGCAAACGGTTCGGTTTCAGATGACTTAAGAGATAATTACTTTTGAGGAGCACCGGAAAAATGGTCTTTCCGCTCGGCAGCCATGCAAAAACATTTATTTCTGTACAAGAATGCATTTAGGGTTTTGATTGCGTTCAGAATGCCCTTTTTCTTCCTTTCCTGTTTTGTTGATTTTTTTGTTTTGTTTTATTTTTTAAGCAAGGAAAGGGAAGAAAGGGAAGTTTGCTTGGAATGGTGAATGAGGTCACATACTAGGATGTATGAAAAGTGAAATGGTTATTTTGTCTCCATTGTGTTCAGTTGTTTCTTTCATATAGACGTCCTTGCTCCAGAATCATATTTTCTTCTGCCTTTGGGAGAAGACATGTACATCCTTTGTAAGGGAAGTACCCTAGAGAATTCGGTAGAACATATCAATAACCTGAAATCGATTACAACTTCATTATAAATTAATTTCCCAATCTATTGCATTGGGAATTCTATTGGGGGCCAAGGCTGCTCAGCACTATGTGCAATACCTTTATTAACATCAATCGTAATGCCCTACGCCACAGATTTAACTAACTTATGGTCTTTAATAGTGGGGTAGCCGGGTGGGTCAGGACCACCCCAGAATTGAATCGTGAAAATGTGAAAAATAATTTTTGTTGAATAAAATTGCAGTAAAACAAGCGATTTTTAAAATCTGATCCCTACAATTTTCAAAAAACAATATTCAAAATTCAGATAAATATTGAAACGGTTTCACAGAGAAACCAGAGGAGAGGGTTAATGCAGTGTGCGAAATGAATGGATAGCTTGAGTTTTGTGAATGGTATGGGAAGCAGCATCCAAGGATTGCAAATATAAAAGAACTTGGCCACGGGCCATGCGTGAGCATGATTTGAAAGATTGTGAAAGAAATGGGAGTGATAATTGTAAATTAAGATGTTTGTTATGATGAAAGAAGTATTAGCAGAATGTGGTAAAAAATATATGGGCACAACGTTTATACGGAGTAACTTTTTTATTATAAACGTAACTCAATTTTAATTGGATAACCTGATAAATAATGTTAAATTGAAATATTCACAGACATCTGCAATTTGAGCTTTTCATTATTTTCGGCTTATTCAAAAATTCTGAATACTATTCCCGTCAGATTCTTCAGAAGCGCAGCGTGAGTGAATTACATTGTGCCGGGACGTGATTGCCGTGAAAGCTGAAAATGACAAAACACGGACTAGAATGTGCTCAATCGAGAACCGCATTAAAATTTAGGGAGAATAAATTTTAATTGCATTTTAATAATTCATTCTGTCGCTGAGTTTGTGTTATTCTTTTTTCTTTTTTTTTTGATGCAAAAAAGGCAAGTTGGGAGGTGGTCAGCATATTGGCGGAATTGTGTCCGATTCACTCAGTAGTCAGGTCGTCCGCCCGTCATCCCGACATCCCGTTCTACAGCCATAGCTAGACGGGCTCGACGGATGCTTTTTTTTCCTCGAACTCGGTATGCTTGTGTGCCTCCTTTCTGTAATTTCACTCGCCGACGTTGTTCCGCAGCAAACCCACTTTATCCACGGCTTATCACCTCGCGCAAAAAGAGTGCTCCCTAACGAAGTTGCATTCATATGTTGCATTTGAATTAGCTTTCGAGCTTTTGTGGGGACTCAACAGAGCTTGAATATGCTTGAGTGCGCCGCACGGCTGCACGGGACACGAAATTGAAAGGTCAACGGAGCCCGGAGCGTTGGGACTTGTAGGTTCGGAGGTTCCAGGGTTCGGGGAATGGCTCCGGCGGCGTGATGAATAATTCCGATGGAATTGAGTTAGTCTGTCCGTGACAGGCCATGAAATGCAATTGCCATCTGTCATAAGGCTGCCCCAAGCGAGGAGATGCTCTCTGCTCGGTAACCCTTCTTTCATTTTTCCAAACCCAGATAAAGGTACATTGGGAGCAATGAAATGTAGTCGTCAACAACTTTTCAACAGAGGGAGTGTTTCGTACCAATAAATGTCGAAAGAGTTCCTTGCATCAGAAAGTGTCCGCTCCTAGGAAATCAACTATAATTAATAATCGGGGCGTACCATCCATCCCCTGGCACCTCAGTCAAATTTCGGATGACATGACGGTGCAAAGCAAGTCGCCTTTGAGTGCTTTTCTCGGCGGCTAAATAATCCCGCAGTGCTTAATATCCCTTTAATTAAAACAGCGCGGCTCCAGGTGTATAAATATTAAGAAATGAAGCTGCCGAGCATATTCTTCCCTTATTTACCGATGCCAGGAAAGAAGGCCTCATTTTCCCCCCCTCAATGTCATGCCCGTTCGTGCCCTGTGCACCCGGGAAGCTCGGTACCCCGCACCACTCCCGGGGAAGTGTGATAGAACAGTTTTTCTGTGAGTTTTTTTTCCATGCTGCATTCGTTACCCGTTTTTGCACCTTTTGTACGTTTTTAATTTTCCTGTGGTATTTCCGGCATTCTGACTCCACTTCCATATTCCCGACAATAGGCCATTCGGCGCAGGGCTCACCATTTGCTTTCAACCCCGACCCGGACCCTAAAAGAGACTGTTCCTTCATATCAGTGATAGTCTGGCGCTGCTCCTTGGCTTGAGAGCGTGTGCGTAAAGTTTTTCTTTTCAAATTAAAACGAGAACAAATGACAATGACTCGAAGGGCTGTAGGGGGTCTGCGAAAGGGTGAGTGACGGGTGGAGCAAATGAACGAAAAGTGGGAGGTCTGGGAAATTATTCAACAACTGAAAATGGTCCAGCGGAGGGCACGTAAGCCTTCAGCTCGAACTGATCCCCATTCTTGTTAATTCGTTTTGTTTGCGGCTTTAATGAGACTTTGTCGGACGACTAGGCTCTCCACAGCGGCGCTAGGTGAGAAACTTCCTGAAAAACACCGGAGTTGGGACGATTTCGCAAATTTAATGAGTTTTGATGCAAGAGCGGCTGCCCTTGTGCCGTTTTCGTCGTCTGGTTAACTCGGGTTCAGCTCAAGTTTTATTGACAATTAGCATTGGTTTTAAACGTTCTACGCTACAAGGGGGCTTATATCGACAGCAGGGGCAGGGAGATTAACGTAGAGATACCTGGAGTATAAATTCTACAGGGTGGTGAATTACTATTAGAAAATTAAAACAATTGCAATGCAATGGATACAATATACAATTTATTCATTGTAACGAACAATTTTTTTTCTCAAAATTTATTGGAAGTTATGAAGTCCAAATATCATTTGGGCATGAGATTTTGCTATTTCATTTCCCGTTTCACGTGACACGGGCAACCAAAAAACTTCATTTTTCCGATTTTGTTTATATTTAAGTATGTTACAGCTCTAAAAGTCCTTGATACAGATACAAAATAATTTTACTGTGCAAAGCCGAGCGATGGCTAAAAGTTAAAAAAAAACCGAACTGAAGCGGGCTCGAGTCGCGCACTTAGGCGTGAAAGTCCGTGTCTTTCCCGCTGCACTACCGAAGATTTTGTAGAAGTGATCGATAGGAGAGAGGAAAACCCAATAAGGAAAAACACACCAGCAAGAGTTGTAAAATTCAATTTAATTTTCGTTTTTAGGTATAGCAAAATAATGCATCAAGATCAATTTAAAAAGCTTAGTCTTCTGCAGCGTTATCGCCCGCACACACTTGATCCGACTCGTCCTACGATATTTTCTTTCACGGTAGTTAAACGGGAAAACTTCTAACAGCAGAGATAAGCAGAAGTCGTGCCAGTTTGCATTAATAGCTGATCGGGCAAAATCGGACAAATGCATTTATTTATTGCAAAATGCACTTTTTACAACAATAGAGGTCCTATCCCAGGACAGCACAACTTAATAAACGTAAAAAGTGTGTTGTCTCTTCTTTTTCCGATTTTCCAAAAAAATCCTTCCAGTGGGCATACCTTGTATTCTCTGTACCGTGTTGCAGCTGATCAGTCATCTGTCAGTCTTGGAAAGTTGCGGTTGAGTGAACAAGCTGCTGCTTTGTTTTACAGAATTTTCCGCCATCGATAAAGGCGACTACTCACGTCCCAATTTTGTTGGCGATATGCAGGGCAAATCGACAGGATTAACGCATGAGTAGGCAAGTTGAGAGAGCTGATCCAAAATCTATTAATGAAATCTAAATTAAAGATGGCGGATCCAATATAGCGCCTGAAAGTTCCCAACTTCGAAGGATTGCTATGAAATTGGGTGCCTCCATGTTTTCGGGGTCGCTGATCTCGAATCTACTTTTTTAGTTTCTAGTCCTTAAGTTCTTATGTTTATATTTATGTATGCATGTATTTGTATGTATAGCTTGTATTAAGCTGAATTAAAAAAATTAAAAATTAAAATACTATAGAAGTGGAAATGAAAGATAGTGGCTTCAATATGGTGCCTGACAATTCTCAATTTCAAGGAATAACTATGAAACTCGGTCCTTTTATGTTTTCGTTTTTTTATATGTTGTTTGTTCCAAAAATTTTGTGTTCTTCCATAGTCAAATGCGGATGAGTGCTCATATTTGATAATTTAAAATGTTATTTGTTTATGCGAGTGGGAATTTTATGCTATATTTGTTTAGTTCTTAAATAAACACCACAATATATAGAAGGCCGCTACACAAAAATCCCTATAAAAAGTATTCTTTTCCTCCAATTACCTTGCTTAATTTTTTTCGGTATATGTTTTAATTTGAGCGCTTATCTGACTTTAGCGTGCAAGTGCATCCATTGTGCATAGTGCGGCTGTTAACTTAAAAATGATAATGGCGTGCGGTTTTCAACCTACATGGTAATACAGCCGTATACCGTTCAGCACAAATGGTATTCGAATTAAGGAAATATTCCGAGCATTATTCCCGCCATGGTGTATTAGTTGTTTCCTCCGAAATCCAATCGGGAGCCGCCCGCAATCGACATCCATTCATGTGAAAACCAATTTAGATAGGGTGGCCGGCTTTTGATGTGTTCGAACGCAAACAATTCGCTTGACAAAAACAAACTGAAAAACGTGAGTGGGTGAGCCCCGCAATTAATTTGTTTTCAATGAGGACATTAGATAATATCGGTCGAGTGCATGGCTGGCATTACACAGAATATTCGCATTATCAGGCGGTGGCAGCTGGTCCCAATCGCTTACAATTAATGCAGGTGTCGGTCGGGTGACGGCTCTGCGGCGGGTGGCAGAATCATTGAGGCTCCAATGAAAAAACAAAAGCGTCCGCCTGATGGAGTGCCAATACCAGAGAAGGATATTCATCCCGACGATCAATTTATCAAACAATTAGTGTAAACGGCACTCGACTTTATCAAACTTCATTCAAACGTAATGCCGTGTAATACACTCTGTTACTAGAGTTAATTTTCCATTCCCAGCATTCCCAGGGTTAGTGCTTGTCTATAAGGAGATTGTCTCATTAAAAGACGTCGTAAATGTCTCGCCTCTAAGAAGGAGAGGATGTGAGGGGTAAGTAATCCTATTTCTCGTCCGGGGCACCCAACGGCATATAGGATCCGAGTGCATGTTGTGCCCCACCAGGACCAGATACAACTCCACGAATTGTCTTGAACACCCAAAGGGAGGGATGGGATGTGGCGGTTCTGTCTCTTCTCGGATCGCTAAAGACGTCAATTCGACTTTCATTTCGCCGCACTTAAGGGGAGGTTAACTACGGGAATACGTTTACCCGTGGAGTGAAGCATTTAGGGAAACGTTATTGGTTTACATTGAATTACGGTATGATTCCGCGAATAAATTGCAAGGAACCTTGACGCCGAATGCGCACCAAGTTTGTCAGAATATTGGATTTAATTTGGCAGCGCAAACCTTATTTAAATTGAAAAGTTTGATGACGTGAAAATGGCAAGGACTTACATTCCTTCGTAGTGCTTTAACTCAAATCCTCCAATAAACGTGGGAGTTCTTAAAATCCTCTCTGAAGACGAACACCTTGCCGACGAGAAAAAACCCGCAAAATAATTGAAGTTGTATATCCAGCCAGGCGCCTTCCCTGAAGACAATACCGAAATCCGATCACGTTTCCACTCAATTACCTGTTGAATTTGTTCATTTAAGGAATCATTTGGTAGCGTCATGTTTGTCTAACACTGAAGTGACTGTGTATCTCAATCTGAGATTTACCCTGGATCTCTGGACCCATCACTCGCTTCGGGGTTATCGAAGTAAGAAAGAGCCCCAACGCGGGCACGGGAGGCAGGAGCAAGGAAGGAAAAATCATATTCAGGGGGACCTGGCAGACACGACCACCAAACGGTTCGGGGACAGCAGAAACTTGGAGAGATGAATTTACCAAATTGATCCTGAAAGAAGTGGTGTAATCCTTGTTAATGCTCTGAATCGTATTTGGAATATCAATAAGGGGTTGCGACTCTCCTCCGGCGGATTTATTGAAAGGAATGGAAAAGCTTATGGCAGATGAGGAATGAGCGCCAAGGATGCCGGGTTATTGTGATTACGTTCGTGTGAGGTTCCACCGGAAGCCCGGATGAAAGTAAAATATGGGAGGGAAATTATTATGTAGAGCTGTGCGTGGATGGTGATGATACCTCCAATTTATGCGACCAGGTGATTCGCCTTAAAACACTAGCAAATATTGCCACGCGAAGGTTTTTCGAATCCACGACTAGTTTTTAATCCTAGTTGAATTTATATGACGCAGCGTATACAACGTAAAACTGCGTATATGTAAAATAAAAAAAAAATGCAAAATATGAGGAAAATATTAAAAATGTTTTTTGTCATTAGTTTATGTTGTAAATAGCTGTGTTTAGTGTTGGGACGTTCTAAACCCAGTAATATTTCAGAAAATGCTGAAAAATGTGCCCGCGTACCTTATTTAGCCGCCATTTTGGATTTGTTGCTGGGTGTCGTTTCCTACTAACTTCCGATTTTGGAAATTGAAAATGGTATGAAAAACTGCAAATATGAAATATTTACATCGATTTCGAAATTATCGGTTTATTTTTGAAGAAAAATAAGTCAAGCAGCGGCTGCCGAGAAAGGCGCGGCGCGGCGTCTAAGCTGAAAATTAAAAAACCCGTGATTAGCTTGGATCATGGAAGGTTCCAGTGCCGTCGATGGTAGGTACGTTTACGTCTACATTATAAAATGCGAAGAACAAAAGTATTGGTCTTTGTCAGTGTTTTGAACGCTCCCAGTTTCCCGGTAAAATATCTTCACTGGTATCAGAGGCTGATTAATAAATTCGAGATGCACATTATTATGTAGCCAGTGCATCCAGTGCGTGTCAAAAGTCCAATCTTAAAACTAATTAAGATCGTCTATGCGATCTAAATCTAAATCTGTGGCTTCCCTAGCGAACTTCCGTACTGTGCAACTATCTGAGATTTTATGTAAGTACGTTCGTATTGTGCACAGCAAAAGTAAAATATAAATTTCCCACAAGCTCACTGAAGCTATTATTTAAATTCACAAAAGTGTACCGCAAGCCCCATACTAAAATTTATTCATCTCGCGGTGAAGTAACTGTTTTATACTGTCAGCACAATCTCATCTTCCAGGTTAGACAGAACACACAACCATCCCAGCAGAAGATTGTGGGCTTCATACAAATTCCCGCAAACTCCCTTCATTCGACCGCTTGTAATTTTAACCTGGAAACAACTGCTGCAAATGAAAAAGTTCACGAAGGTGGATGCCCACTGCTCCAGAACTCCGCCTGGGTGAAATTTGTGTACAGCACAGATTTGTGCCAGTTGCTGCAATCTTCATTGCTTCTCAATTGAGAGCCCCGCCGAATGAGTCTGTTCATGCCCAGCAGCCAGTCCGTCACGGGTCGCTTTGCCGGAGACAAATCAATTTTCCTACTTGAACAAATGTTTTCCATCTGGATAGAATAATAAAATACAAATTTTCCCTCTGTCAGCACATGTTGCGGTTTCCGTTCCATCGTCGGTCTGTACTCTGTAGCCCCACCAGATCTTCTGGAGAGCGACCCGGATGCATGTAAAGGGTGGCCGGGATGAACGTGCGGACGTATCGTGGACCCATTTAAGAAAAATAACGTGCCGTCTCAATGGCAGTCCTTGAGTGCAATTGCCTCGTTCCTTGCGATATTTGGGCCGAAATGAATTTTGGTGATGACTTCATGCTATGTCGCTTCGAAAGGGTGAATGTACAGACACACACGTGTGTACACGGCCATCGTCTGCAGAGCAGCGCCTGGGCCCCCGTTTATGCTCCGCAAATATTTCGGGTCCAATGGTGCTTTTGCGGCGGTTAAAGCAGTGCCGATATTCCTCCAGAGCTTTGAATTTATGGAGGGAAACAGCAAGATGTCTTGAGGCAACTGAGAGTGCTTTGGTCCTTTCGACAGTGTTCCTTCCTTACTAATCACATCTCCTTGGACTTGACTCTATGCAAGGAAAAGGGGGCGATTAGCTGAAAAAGTTTACATTTGAAAACTGGATCTGATCAGAGCAGCTGATGAATATAGTCAATGGGCAGTGATTGGCTCTTGAGTCTAAAGTGAATATTTGTATGTACATATAATATGTATATCGGTATCCGTCAGTCTGTTGTCACAAGTATAGGTAGAATTACCAGGACCTGCCTATAAGGGTTTTAAATTATTTGACCCTGACTTTCTTGACTTCGGTTGTTTTTGAATTTAAAAAGATTTCGGATTTGATGAGGACCACTACAAGGAAGCCCTAACCCTACATACACACAAATGTAACAAAGAATTGAGGAAATTCAAGAGGAGAATATGAAAAGGATCCTGTGAAGGGATAAATGATTTACCTACCACAGCCCGACGGCACCTACACGAATGACGACGTCATTCTAAATCAGCATAACCGAAATGGAATTTCGAATTTTTAGTAACGTGGGAATTAAGAGCTATTTAGGTGATACTTAAATTCCCTAATGCGATTGTTCCTTGGAAAACTTTAATTTTTTTGTTCTCAAATTGCATTAAGAGTGCCGCAGGATGCATTCCTGATTTAATTATAATTAAATGCTCTACATAAAGGTGACAATCTTCGTTAATTCAAATCCTACAGATGCATGGAAATACAGGTGACACTTTCATATCAAAGTAAAGACATCATCGGCTGCCATATGTATGTACTTATGTCCATTGAAGGTAACCTACGTTGATAAGAAATTCGAAGTTTATACCTTTATCCCAATTTTCAAGGACGACTTATATAGTAGTGGTGTGATATCTGCATATGCTGATCTTAAATGAAATTTGGGTAACAGATAATTGAATGCTAATAGATGCCCGGCTGCAAGAGTATACATATCAGCAACTCGTAGCTGTTCGTGAAAATTGGAAAATGAAACATGTAAATAAGTAGCGTTCAACTCGGAACGCATCTTCCAGCGTTTCTCATGTCATTTTAGGGACAACAAAGTTAAATACTATTCAAATGCTTTATACACATAAAGAGAATAAGAATTTCAAACAAATGCCATTTCTCCCCTTTCAGGGAACGATTCTCTCGTAAAGCTCTATTGTTCATCTCTTTCTACTCTCGAGGTATTATTGTGTTTATTTTCGCTGCCCACGACGCTCAAGTGCCGGCCGAACAACAGAGAGGGGCAGAGAACGTGTTAAAAATCCTAACATCTCTTATCCCTCTTTTAGCGATGCCTCGCTAATTTTCCTAGTGGGAGTGGTCTCATACACACAGATGCGAGATGCTAATTATTGTAATCACGGTTTTGCTATCTTTAGAAAAAGCTAGCAGAACCAAAAATTGTTTTTGCTCAAATTGCATTCCAAATTTAATGCTAATTAAATACTTAACAAATTTCCTAATTTTAAATTTTCGAACATTTTCGAAAAAACGGGAAGGAAACACTGGAACTCCTCATCCAAAAATCTTACTCAATGTTGATGTCATATTACACATCTATTATTCAGATTTTAGAAGTTGTGACAGACGAATAGGCGAACAAACTCAGTGTAAGTTGTTCCGTTTTTCCTAGTTTCAGATCGGACTATCAACCCAAAATAAATGCAAACACTGTTATTATTATGAATAACTACGACCCCTTGTCTCTAGGCCGACATGACATACATTTGATTAATAGAAATTTCCCAGAATCATTTCCTCGAAGCCCACACGAAACGCCCAGTAACACATGTGACTGTTCCGATATGCCAGAATTACAGCTCACCTGGATTCATATAAAACCGCATTTTGCACCTTTAACATATCGGCAACGTTCATCGTATAAAAGCAAACGTTTGCCCACAATTATTGTTTGTCATTTGTGTTCGCATAATTGCAGGAATTGAATGACCCTCTGCCCGTCGCGCAAGCCGTGCACCGCACTGGGCGATTCGAGATTCGAGCAAATGGAAATTTCTGCATATTTGACGAATCTCGGCCTATAACTTCCCACCAATAACACAAATTTCTACCCTACCTCCTACATCCACCCGCAGTCAGTCTACTCGGTGTTTCAGTGAATTATGAACTTGATGCGAACTAAACTGCAATTTGATTCGGTTCGAGCGGACAAACAGTCGTGAGATAGTGTCGATTTGTGCGGATGCAGATTTTACGCCACCTGGAACGGTTCCAGCAAATAAAGTGCCGCTGTATGCCGTAAGATGGGAATCGGCACGTAAACTTGACAATTCCTTTTGTTGCCCCGGTAAACATTTCTATGGCCACGGAGCGGAATGAGGTTGTTTATGAAGTGCTCCACTGGTCGTAAATTGTGTGACTTTGATATGAAGGCGGCAAGATGGATATATGTTATGTCTTCTCAGAGGACTTAAATGTCAAGGTGGACGGTTGCACCTTTATTCATATGACATGCTGTGGATGTCATAAATGTTTGCGTCAGATAGAACTTTAAGGGATGACCTGAATTCAGCGTTAAATTTCGAAGAATTCCTAGCGTGACTGCAATTTAAGAGACAGTTATGACAAGAGGCAATTGTTCCTAGTTGTTGCTAGTGTTGGGACCATGGGCCTACACTGACACAAAAATTAAATAGATTCATTTTTCATAAATCTGTTTGATATTTTCATGTAATTGAAAATCTTAAATTCAGAAACTAACGTTTTTAACTTTTTATTTAAGTGAAAAACTGTTGATTTTCCGTCATACATATTTTATTCCATATTTAATACGCGAAAGAAAATTGCTTTCTTTTCCTACGTAAAGTCTTTATGTGGTTTCCGATAAGATTCGAACTCGGGACGCCTGGTTTCTACTCTGGACACGCTGCCGCTATTCTATTAGACCTTTCATATCATATCATATACTTACTCTTTAAAAATGAAAATAATCCCAATCATGTGGGATTCGGACTTGGGACCTGAGGCTACCGATCTAGCCATTGATCTACGGGGAGACGCGTTTGATTTCAAAGAGAGAAATATTTCTGAGGTTACCTTTAAACCTTTAAAGAAAATCCTGTTGAATGCTAACTTATTCATGTTTTTGAATATAAATCTATTTAATCGAACTTATTTTTTTTTAAAAGGAAGCCAAACAGATTTACATTTAAAATTTTCATTGCAATTTTTCTGTGTATGGTTCACTAACTATTTCCGTTGTCGGTAGCTCATCCTATAGGATTGATCAAATATTTTCGCCTTTTACGGCTTCTAACTTGTTTATTATTAATTTCACGTCAAAACGTTATTTAGTAAGAATTGTAGAGAACTTGAGTCTCTGTGAAAAATCTCTGTTGAGAATTTTCGTACAAGTGACGGTTAGCGTGATATCACTGAGAAACCGCTCGCACTCTTATTATCAAGATGGCGGACAAATGGGAGAATCGCGAAAACTCAGTCACCATCGAACCCCCAACAGATTAAAAGAAAAAAATCGCTGCCTACCCAAAATGTTTATCAAAATTACCATTTGACTGGACTATGGATTCATGCCTGTTTTGTTGACGAGAGGGGCGCACATTAAGTTCTTTTGGGTTCTCATGCTTTTACTCGTTCATTCATAGAATTCGGTCTGCCAGCAGTGCACACATTAACCGACGCATGCTTGATCCACCACAACGCATGAACTCATATGAATAACATATGTATATTGTGCGCCCGAAATTCTGTGCGTTGCTGGCTGGTGCACATTTGTGTCCACAGCAAGCAGTCGCGGTTTCTCAGAATTACTTGTCCGCCCTGATACCCTTCCTTCACTTCTATCGATCAAAAAACATTTTGGGTGGCAAGTTAGAAGTCGGTCCGAGGTTACATGGCTTTCAAGTCTACATGTAACCGTGCTAATTAAGAATTGTTTTAATGCACTCTTCTAATTTTACATTAGTTTTTGAATGCAGTTGTCAGGGTGAAATGGATTCCTATTGGCAAAACATAAATAAAATAAATAACACAACTATTTGCCTGGAATATAACATAAGGATTTGCCTCATACATGCAAACAATTAATTTGTTTGTGTCGGCTTTCCCTACTTTTACTTCTTTGAAAATTTTCGCAAAGACATAACTTCGAGTAAATATGTTTCCTAGAAAATTATGCATCTTATCGCACTAATATACAGTTCGGTACGCCCGCGCCGTGCAACACATTTATATATTTACATACAATGTTATATGCTGCCGTTGCAAGAGGATGGAGTATAAGAAATAAGCAGAATAAGCTCTCAATAAGGACTTCTTCCCTCCCATCACGGCCGCCTGGCTGCAATTAACTGCGAAGCAGCCGGGCTTCAATCAAAACAATTAAAATCTTCTACTTCATTACCATAATCGACTGGGAAAGTCCCGCTCATTCCGGGCTCCCAAAACGTTCATTTGACGCCCCCTAAAGCACCGCCATAATTATCCTTATCAGCCGGATCTCTAGTCGCCACAAGGAGATTCAAATCAAATTTCATCCAAAGCCCCACTGAGTGCTCCATCGCCAAGAAGTCCATCGAAATAAGGAGTCTAGCGTGGGCTGGTGTGGGGCGAGAGCGGCTCTGAATGGAAAAACTTTTTCATTGTTGTGGGATTTTTCGTGTTACATTAGACCATTAGTATTAATTTGTTGTGTACAAAATTGCGGCAGTCCCAGCATCCCCGGCCTGGCGGAGGAATCTCCTGCAGGACTTTTTGCAACTTCCATTCAACTTTGGCGATGCTCGACTGTGCTAATCTCAGGATGCCGACCAAGACGATGATGACGACCATAGAAAAGAAAACGAAAAGTATGTCAGCGCGGGCGAGGGTGGCGGCAAGCCTTTGCCTGAGAGATTTCCTATGGCCAAATGGAGATTTATATCAGTGGCGCTGGAGAAACTTTTATTTCACGTTCGGGCAAACTTCTCGGCGAAGGAGTTCAGGGCGGCATTAAAGGGTGAGAACGGAATTTATTAACCTCGAAATCAATGAGGTAGACGACAAAAGTTCCGATGAAAGTTGAAATTGTACGGAGTCGTCCCCGACTTTGCTGACTGTCTGTGGCAGGATGCTTCGGCAGGCAGTGGTGAGAAGGCTCGACACTGCTTGAGTGCAGATTTGGGCTGTCTCAAACGGGATAATTCCTCATCTAATTAGGGGCCGCGCGGCGCAAGTTGCACAGAAAACTTCCCGGCCAAGTTTGTTCCGAAGTACAACAATTACCTAATGCCTGTTTCGGTAAATGTATGCGATCACGGAATGTTAGCGCCTAAGTACCCGAAGAGGGGCCGCTCCGGTGCAGACCGTCTCCTGCCGGAGCTGTTCCATTCGGCGCTGTGGCGGTCGGGACTCTAAGCAAAGTCAACTTGTAAACAACAAACTTCAGCAAGTCAGTGGCAAACTTTTGTCAACACGGGCTACCCTCGTGTGGCAGTGCCACGAACCAAGTTGTGCGAAAACATCTGCCCCGGGTCATCCCCTAGTCGACAGGCGGCTGGTTGCTGGATATGCATGGGGTTCCCGGGTGCCGAGACGGGGAGCGCACCCAGGCCTGCAGACTGCTGATTCAAATCAGGGTCAAATGTTTTCTGCATCGTTGGGCAAACTTTATGACCCTCTGGTCAATTTAATTTTCTCTCCCAGTTTGGAAAGTCAGTGCCTCCTCGGAGCTGCTGCCCGGAAAAAAGGGGAGTCGAACACAATCTAATTACTGGGGGGTCATCAGAGGGGAATCTGGCACATTCGACGTCGTTTTGTGGGTGCTTAAGTCATTAAAACTTAACATCTCATCGTTTTTGTAAAAAAAACCCGTAAGACAAAAGCGGGTGGTGCAAAAAGTGTCCGCCAGTCCCTTCGAAAGCATAAATCCTGGGTCAGTTGGCTCTTAATTAACTCCAAGATTGCTCAGGGTTTGTTGATAGTGCGAAGAAGGAGAGGTCTCAGCCTCCGGATATTGGGAATTTATTGCTGGTTAGTTGGAGCCAATTAGACCGGAGATAGGCATGACAAATTATTGCTTACTACCTGTGGCGGCTGAGCAGGCCCTTCGCACAACATGATGGCTACATGGCTTCCGTGTACTTTACGAACGAACAAGAAATGCTTTTCGGGAACAAATTTCCCTTGGGCGCGATACAAGTTCAACCCCTTCACCCTTCCTATTGTGTCCTTGAAGCACTGCACCCAGCAGTCGTCAGCGACGTAAACGTTTTAATAAAGCCCTTTCCCACTCTATCGCACTGCCGCAGCAGCTGAACGTTGCGATACTTTTATTTTCGATACTCCCCGGGAAAACGAATTCTGATTACCATATTGATTCATTGGTGTGCCGCTATGCAAATGCCCCGGCATATGTATTTCACGGAAAAGGTTCATTTCACTTGCACGTCTGTGGAACTTGTGCTAAGCTTGGCTTTCAGGACACGTTCGCAAGGAGTAAACTTTATGTGCTTTGGTAAACTTTGATGTTCTTTTCGGAGAATATCGCGCGACACGTTTAGTTGGCATAAGTTTCTACGTGTGCAGCAGATAACTTATCTTCTCTCGGAAATGTATCTTTAAGGAGTTTTATATTTATTCATCTTTTCTTTTTTGGAATAACATTGGTGTTGGGTGCTAGAGTATTATTTTTGCTTTGCCTTGCTAGGCAGGTAGAGACCTTGAAGAATATTTACCAATAATTTCGAGAGGTGTGCGGCTACAATTGGCAAAGTAAGGGACTACCATTGACTTTATATTTGCGATAGAACAGAAAAATATTTACTACAATTAACTATGAACCCTAATTGGAATAAATCCCTTTTATCTTACGTTTAAATTATCTTAATAATTTAATAACATGCACTTGTTAGAAGCATAAATAAGAATGTGATGTACTAACACAACAGTGCTGCAATGATATTCATTTTTAAACATTTATTATACTTTCACTTTTTGTACGGCAGCACAAAACTTCTTTCCAGTGCCCTAAATGCAAATTCGAAAATATGTATATTGTATATTGAATCATCAAATCATAGTTTAGATATTCCTAGCAATATGCGAAAGTTGTTATTGAATTTAAAAATTTTATTATTGTTTTGGGTGATACTGCATTTAATTTAGATTCTATGGTCTAAACACGTTATATCGCACGCCCTCTCTGTGGCCAGTCTCAAAACACTCGTGCAAAATGCCCATCATGGCATGTGCTGTGTGACATGTAGCGTCGTCCTGTTGGAACCCCATGTCGTCGGTATCCATATTATCCAATTTAGGCCACATGACAGACCGACAGAGTTTTTTACAAGAATGTTTAGAAAAGCATAAGTTTGAGTTTTATATTGACAGTTCTTGAGCTTTCGCTGCAATGTTAATTATAGTAGGAAAATTGTTTTTCGTTAATATCTCAGCTTCTAACTACGCTATATGAAAAATTTTCAAACAAATTTTAGATCCCAAAATTCTCTACAAATTTAGTTGTGTCAACTTTTTTCGTTAAGTTAATACTTTTCGAGTTATAGTGCGAAAAGGGTATAAAAATCAGGAACACAAATGGTTTGCATTTATCTCGTTTTGGGTAACTCCTAATAAAATATATATCGATACAAAAGTTGTAGAGCAAACAATTGTTTGTCTTTTAGATATAAAAAAAACCATTTCGAGTAGGAGCACTCTACACTCTACTTGTCGAACACTTTCATTTGATACCCATGTTAAGGAGGTTGTGAAGAAAAAGGTAAACGGTTATCTTGGGGATCTGAAATATTGGATTTATGTAAAACGATTTTGGATGTACATACTATAATGCATTGTCACCATGTGAAAAATTTCAAAGGTTTGATGTTTGGTTAATTGTTGATATGGCAGACCAATATATCCGTTAAGATGAGAAAAAACAAATTGAAGACAAAAAAAGAAATTGCACCCTAATTAATGTAACTCAAAATGTTTATTCAACAGAGATGGTAGCGCAGTCGGATGTGGTTGACAATTGAGTAAACGATGTGGAGCATTAAGTACACTGTTGATTTGAAAGTTGGGAAAAATTGATGAGTATGACCATTAACTCTTTGTTAAAGTTGAAGAGGAGTATCATATCGCTGTGGACTTTTGTTTTCAGTATGTAAGAGGCTATACACTCTTAGAATGTTTGAAAATTGTCACATTGCGGAAAGTCTTGGTACAAAAGAAATAATTTTTTTGATAACATGTTAATTTTCAAACATTCTAAAAGAACTTGTTCTAGCTTAGCATAGACTTACTTGTTATTCCTAAATACTGGCTTAATGACAAAAAATCGGGAAACGCAATTTCAACATTTAACTTTAAGTAAGTTTATTTTTAAACTCAATAAAATATGATAAGATGTATTACTATAAAACCAGAGTTATTGCCATTCCTATCAGCAACTCAAAGCCAAATCAGTTTTTTTGCTGACTTACTTTAAAGAAAATTTCAAGTTAATATCGATCTCATCTGGGCGGTCGTCGCTGGGCTTGATGAATGGTAATGTCGTTTTGGGTATTAAAGAAGGACTCGTCTGTAATTGTCTTGGAATCCAACAAAGTGCACAATTCACCCGAGAGGGGTACGTTATTGTGCTAAACAATTGTGTCGGAGCACACTTGCAGCACAACAAAAACAAACGAACGCCGAGAAATTTCAACCCCTAAAACTGAGCGAAGAAGTCCTCGCAGCAGCACCCAAAGCAGGGCCGACCGACTTCAGCAGCGGGCAGAACGTCAACCCCATTTACTTAATGGATATTATAAATTTAGTCTAAACTGAGTGGTATTTATTGTTGGTCCTTCTAGCTGCCTGTGCCCTGGCACCCTTCTGGCGTGCAGCGTTGGCAACTGGCAAGGACAAGGCAAGAAGTTTTAAGAGGGCGCCTAAGAAAAGTCCAGGGCCTAAATGAAAACCTGCTGATAATAAATTTGGAGCGTGTAATGTTTTTCGGGCGGGTATTCCGCCGAGATGACACGCCTAATGAAGTAGGCGCCTCGCTACATAGGGAAATCTGTGTTTACAGGTGAATTTGGTTAACCTCAGGAGAGGTGGTGGCCGTGCTCGGGGCAGTACTCATTTAATAATTATGACAAATGCCACAGCTGCGTATTTGTTTTGAATGTGTAATTTCGCCGTCTTGAATTTTCCTTATTCAAATTCGCGTAAATTACACCCCAAAGCACGAGCTCAAGGACGCTTCCTAATGAGGCCAACTTATTCACGAGCTGCTTGGAGCATCGAATTAAAACGCAATTCATTTTCATATCAATTGACCACACTTTTCCAGGAACTGGCTGCTATTTGTACTTCTCCTGAATAATTTTTACTTGTCAGCATGGCAGTTGTATTGACACAAGCAGAAAACACGACCATGGAATCAGGAAAAATATGAAAACACAACACGAGTCGCTCGCCGATGCTCTGTTTATCGTTTAATTGAGGACACGCCAGAGGCATTTCATTTAATTTCATCACGTATATCACAATTAATTTATTTCGAATGCACATGCAAACAAGGGACTCGTTACAAAATGCCCGCGGAATGCGACTGAAAGGGTTAGGAGCAGAGGCAAAAATCCACTATTTACGCAAATATTTTATCAGCTAAAACAATTTTTATCTGCCGTCATGCGTAAGCGAAATTGTGTTAAATATTCATAAAAACACCAAAATATTAATGTCAACCTTATGAATAAACACAAGTGCACGCTTCAGTGCATAGTTAAGCATCGCGGCCCTGGGTGCACTTTGTTTAATTGGGGATATTAGTTAGCGGTGGCATTTTAAAGGTTTTAATGTTGCAGCATGCGCACAGTCGCAGTAATTCGCGCGAAATTTCGTGTGTCCTTTGAGTGGCGTAGCTATTATTTAGAGATTGGACTTTGCAAGGAATTTAGAGTTTGGGATGTATCACGTTGCTTAACCATCATTTCGGCACAGAGCCATAAAGGACAGCAGCGAGGATACCGATAAAATATTCAAAGAGGTTTACGAGTTGTTTATTTAAATATTAAATATACAGAAGATTTTGCTTAAAACGTGAATTTAATGAAATATGAATGAGGGCAACCAGTTTTAAGAAACGAAATCAAAATGGCAACACATAGGCTTAAGTGAATATTTTCCAATGTAATCTCTTTCTGTCAGTGCACGTCAATGGCGTATTTTGAATCTCATTAGACGAATCTGGTAAAAAGGTAAACAAAAACTTTGTCTCAAGTGGTGTTGCCAATCAAAAAGGTAAATAATAAATATTATATGTAAACATCTAAATTTTGGGTTGGGGCTCGGTAGGAAATTTCAAAATTAAAGAGGACGGATTGCTATGAAAACTGATCTGGAAACTACTATCGTAATCGAAATTAAAGATGGCTCCAAACTTCGAACGATTGATGTGTCTATTTGCACTCTCGGTGTCCGTGTAATCTTCGTGTACACGGAAATACACGGAAGTAAACGAAGTTACACGCAATATATAATAATAGGCATATATACATATATATATCTATTTGGTTTCAGTTGGGTGAGAGCTAGTTGTATATAAATTAAAATCTTGTTGATCTTACTCTTATATATACATATACATTTATGTACCAGGTAGAAACTTACGGAGATATGCTCCAAGCATAAAAACATGTGAGACGTGGTTTCGAAAATTTAAAAGTGATGATTTTGACTTGAAAGACAGTAATCGTTCGGGTAGACCAAAATTATCCGTGGATGCGTAATTCTTCTGAAACCTGGTGAAACAGTTAATACTGATCGCTACCATGCGTTAATCGAAAAACGTCCAGAATGGGCCTCAAGACACGGTAAGGTTATTTTGTTGCATGACAATGCCGTCCAAAACCGTTACACACAGCAAAACCGATTAAAGACGCATTTAAATCGCTTGGATGAGACGTATTATCGCACCCGCCGTACTCTCCAGACCTGGCCTCGTCCGATTATCACCTTTTCGCATTAATTACGGTCACGCGCTGGCTAAGCAGCACTTTACAAAAAGAAAAAGAAGTCAAAAGATGGCTCGATGAATGGTTTGGCTCAAAGATCAAACGGTTTTTTTTGGAATGGCATTCATAAATTATCAGAAAGATGGACAAAGTGTGTAGAATCAAATGGCCAATACTATGAATAACGAACCTTTTCCATTTTCTTAAAAATTATGTTTTTCATTAATAAAAAAAACCGGTAAAGACTTTCTGGCACACCTGGTATATATACATATGTATAAAGCAAAAATTATCTGTCTTATTTAAAAGATTAATTAATACTATATAAGCGTGTGCAGTAAGCGTCTTTTCTTAATATAGTACTTATGGTCTAGTGCAAGGCGTGATCCGTGTTTTGAAATACGATCAGTGTATCTTTAATTTAGTTTATGTGGTTATATCGTTTTGTACGATCGTTTCCGAAATGGTGAGCAATTCCTGAAAATATTATATGAATATGTTCTTCTAGTTGTCTAATTTTTAGTTTTATTTTGGGACCAAAGAAATAATTTTCATAATAGAAACTTTGTTTCGATTGTCTTTTTGTCACAATGACAAATATTTACTTTACTCCAAATATCATTCAATCAAATACCATTTAAGGATTGGTTTGCTGCAAGCCCTGATCAAATCTCAATCAAAAGTTGTGAGGAATACTTGCAAGGCGAGGTAATGGTCGGGAATATGGAACCGTTGCCGTTGGTCAATTCAAAAGTGCTATAAAGGAATCGTAGCAATCCGTTTTCCTATCTGTGTATCATTTTTGTTGAAGCCATGGCAAACCGGAATTTTGGCATTACTTCCCAACAAGGATCATCAACAATACAAAGAATATTTCTTTTATCCTACGTCCTAGTATTCCACGTTTTCTAGCCTTGACTTAGTTTTATAAATTTATAATATTAAAATGATTTAACTTGTTCACATTGTTAAAAATTCGTCGTAAGTAATACCG
Organism: Neoitamus cyanurus; assembly: GCA_947538895.1. Taxonomy (NCBI): domain Eukaryota; kingdom Metazoa; phylum Arthropoda; class Insecta; order Diptera; family Asilidae; genus Neoitamus; species Neoitamus cyanurus. Next base: position 39,970,060 of record OX384543.1, read on the forward strand.
AGGTTATGAGCTTCATTAATATGACAAAGGTTTACGTTGGAGACTTCTTAATTCAACATTAGCTAAACGATGTTGCCTTTGTCCAGGCAGATAGACTTATATTTCAGCAACTTCTAAAAACGCGCAACAAAATTCTATGTTTATGCAAATATACAGTTTGTCGCTCACCATTAGCCGCTCATCGCTTTTCGGCGCTTTCTAAAACTATTTGGAATTTTGTAAACTGTAATACTCGCTGTAATGAACTTAAACGCAAAAATATGAAAAATCACATTTTGCTACACTTACTGGTTCATTCCACCAAAGAAATTTTATTAACGACTGCATATTTGCTTAGACCGATGTGAATGAAAATACAGAACGGAGTAGAAAGACTTGATCATAAATTGATAAGGCTGGACGATGGAAAAAATAGTGAAATGCAACTCAATCTCCAAGGCAGCAGTACATCCTGAATTTGAGGCAGAGGAATAAGAGCGACCGATGTGTGTAACTTGCCATGAGAGGCTTTGGACTGCAACTGAAGTTGCGAAAGTCTAAGGTTGCCTGGGATGCCTGTGATTCCATCAGCCATAACTGGAGTACTTCTCCTCCATGGTGGGGAGGCCGTAGGGCATAGAAGTTCCCTTCTAACAGATTCCACAAACAAAGACAGCAACGTGCAGTGAAGTGCCTAAGGACAGAACGGGGTCCCAGTACGCATGACCTAACTTGATTCACCACGGAAAGAAGATATCTTGACGATTCATGACTTTGGGGGTGGTACCTATTTCTTTTGTTGCTCTTCGAGGGAAAGGTACATGCTCGGCGCCTTATGTGCCACTGGGATTGGAATAATTTACGCAGGGTCTATGTACAACCGCCAGCAGTAGCCAAGAATAAACTGACCTTTTCGTTTGATTTCCGTTCGTGAGCATTTTTGCTATACCCGCCGACCCACCCAATACCTCGGTATGTAAAGACGTCATGTACAAATCCGAAGAAGCTCGATATCTCGTGGACGGCTGTTCCATCTTTCACCAGGTCGCACACGGAAAGTGGGATAAACAATTGTTGCAACTATTCCCCGGTCTTTTCGCCATATTTTTTTCTTCCCTTTGTCGTTCTAGATACGGAACTTACTGGTGTGGGGCCTTTCCCAACGTAGGCCGCATTATTTTCGAGTACTGGTTGTCACGTCAGGTTAACTGGGCGCCTAACACAGCCTTGGATGCTCCTCCGTTCGAAGGATGACTTTATGTGGCACTTCGGGATTTGTTATTCGCCACTTGTGTGCCTATTTCGCTTTTAAATTGCCTTACGGTTGAATTTTATGGAGGTTGTCTCAAGGTTGCAGGCAAATACATTTAAATGGGAACACGCTTCCCACATCGAGACACATTGCTCGTTACGTTAAACAAATGAACTTTTTTGGGGCACTTTCTCGAGGTCTCTTAAATTCAGGGTGAAGTTTCGTCAATTTATACCGAGTCTCGTATTGAGGACAGATCGTGTTTGACACCGTGTAAAATTATGGGTCAAAATCACATTGCTCGGGATTATCACATTTGCCCAAAGAGTTAGATCGTATTTTATATATAGGTGTTAGATAAATACATACATATAATATATTCCTACCCGTGAAATCTTTTTATAGCAGAATTGTCCTTAACATGTAGTAATAGTGTTTTTAAACAAACCGGTTTGCTTCACCATAATCGTTTATTTTTAAGAAATTACCTACACCTAGCATGTAACATCACTTAAAGAGAAGTTTACTATCTTTGATTGTGTATTTTAAATTTTTTGTTTTTTTTTGTATTCTCCGACAACACTGGCCGGAACACGACTTTCGTTTTTTTCAAAACCATTTTCACTTTTCAAATTGGGCGGTCCTATGTATTTCTCCGGAAATACTTGGCCGATCAACGTCATTTTGTTTAATGAAAAATTCTACTGCAGCATATTCATTAGGGTGGTCCTTATTTTTCGACTTTTGAATTATCCCCGGGACACTTTTTCATTTGATTATATGCATCTAAATATGAAATACGTGTTTTTTTTTTTTTAGTTCAGATTTAGAGGTCGCTACCAGCTGGCAAAGTCAAAAAAAAGTAGGTGGTTGGCCCCCCTGATTGCTCCTTTTGTAATCATCTGAAATCAATATTCCAAAAAGATTTTTATTCAGTAGGGTTGTCATTCTGTTCCGTAGCAGATTTAAAAGATTTGAGTGAAAAATAACAAAATGGCGGCCTTGTAAAAAAAAATTTCAAAAATCGATTGTGTTTTTCGGTTTAAAATCGAGATAAAAAAAAGTGAGTGGATAAAAAAATCTAACTCTGGTACCGGACATAACCATTCATGAAATCAAAGTAAGGTTTGGCTTGTCGGTCAATTATTATAAAAAAACAAAATACGGATTTTAAGTTTTTATTTAAAATTCAAACCTTGGTAGCGACCCCTAAATGTCATTTAAAAAATTCAAAAAAAAGATTGAAATAGTTTCTTATGGTATATAATCAAATTACGTGGTGTCCGACGAAATTAAAGAAAAAAAATTTTTTTCTTAGGAATAAGGACCACCCTAATATTCATATACCGACAATATAAGCTCTTAATTAATCACAATAGTTTATAGTGCGCTAAACACAAAAATAAAATAAAACCTTAAGAAGTATTTTTTTTCAAATGGCGAAACTGTCAATTATAAACTCTTTAAACTAAATACGACGACTGTGGACGACCCAATATACAGAACTCTACAAATTAGGTCATGTATAGGCACGTAGGGCCGATAATTTGTTGCTTTCCCTATCAAGAGCGGTTGAGAGTGACAACTACTCTATCGCCCAACCAAGTTCCATTGCGTCTGATAAGTTGTGTCATGTGGAGAGCACATCCAATTTCTTACCCTACATATCAGGCTCTGCACAGTAGACCGGAAACACGCGACCGATTTTGAGAAACGTCTCATACCAGGCTGCCTTTCGAACTATTCATTGTTTGCGTTATTTAAGTGCAATAACATAAATAAAATAAAAAAAGATCCCAACCTTGTACGACGAGCGTGACAGAACCTAGAAAGTCTAATTGTCTATATTGGGTCGTCTGTAGCCGCCTTGAGTCCGGAGATAAATGACCAACTGATTCAAGATGCAAGGCAGCACGGTGTACGGTCATACTGTCATATGATGCAACATTTTTGTCGATAATATTTTACCAAGAAGACTAGAGACCAGGAGACTCAACTCCTCGAAAAATCAGCAGTGGGGTAGGCCGTAAGACGTCCTCACCTTTTTCCAATATGGCGGCGCCGTGTGACTTCGCGTATCGTTATCCTTGTCTGACACTTGCAATATGTCAGCTTGCGTTGCTCATATGTTGTAAACAGTCAACAACTTTTGCTCGTATTTATTTATAATCGGTGTTAAAGAACGTAACGTTTGGTGGAAACACATTTGGAAATGAATCGTGCATTACACATTTTTGACAATCCCATGGAAACTGCTGGAAACGCTCGAATGACAACCAAGAAAACATCAACATAATCTCAACCATACCACTGGACTACCGCCATGATGGAAAACGAGGAGGACGAGGATGATTCCTTCTCTAATAATTTACGTGTTACATCTGGTGTCATCTTAGACTAGCTTTGACGACGCTAAAATCGTTTGTACTATTATAAATATATCTGAAGATCGTGACTGTCATAACTTAAATTCTGACTTAGATGCCTTTCATAAAAAGTGGTCAATAAATAAACTTTCACTGAATGTTAGTAAGTGCACGTGCATGATCTTCTAACGCACAAAGAATCCTCTACCTTCTAACTATTATACTGATGGTGAGAAACTCTAAAAACTTTATATAGTGAGAGACTTGAGGGTTGCTCTAAGCTCATGTTTCACCTTTGAGAATCATATACCCTAGACTCAAACATTAGTAAAGCTAACGCATCGTTAGGTTTCCTAAACGTAGTCTCAGTATCGAAGTGAAGTTAATGATTTGAAACAAAACAAGACAATAATTTGGCATGACTTCAAAAGATTAATCCCAAAGAATGCATTATATAGCAAACCTGCTAAACTGAGTATCAGGTTGAATCAGGCACATTTAGAGAAAACTCATTACTATCTAAATCATTTAGCAGTGGTGCCACTAATGCACACAGTTGCATCTAAACATTAGGAAGCTTAAAATTAATTAACTTTATCCACCGAAAGATGTAAGATTTTGGCGTGTAACGTTTCCCACATACACAAACATACCTATGTATAGAGCAGTTACACTTCCTGCTAAAATGGCGCCTAATCTCCGTGTTGACCGTTACAATGGAAACGCCGCAAATATCGCACGACCTTCGCCCTTCGGTTTCCAAGAAAAGGAAATTCGTGGACATACTGCTAAAAGCAAAAACCTCTATCAGACCAAATCAGGAAGCCTGGTCATCTGAGGAAATTCTATTTACGGCATGCTCCCATTTTCGTGGCGTATCTGATAAAAAAAAAAGGCCAACGAGGACATTTAGACTACAGAAAACAATTTGTCTCCGATAGGGATCGCATTTATCTCGTCATTGGCACGGCAGGGACATCCTCATCAAAAAATAAGCACCGGACAAGGCACATCGCCGAAGAAAGGCAGAGTATTAGCCGTGCCCTGGGTTGGTATCCCCATATCTCTACTGGTCTGCTGGGGCGCCTTAGGTCCCCACATGCGGCCCACAGATGTACCACCAATTCACGTTGTTATTAGCTCATTATGAGATTATTCCGACCGATAATGTATGTCCGGTTCGAAGAATCCATTTATGAGATACGACGAGAAAAGAAATTGAGTCGGGCCGGGCGCTCTGGGTGCGGGACAGTAAAGTCCTCCGGGAGCAGGACGACCTGGGATGGTGTAGTACTTTTGTAAAGAAGCAGAAGAAGAGCGCTCCCTGCTGGGCTGAGTATGGTGTTATCTTCGAATTACATTCGGTTCGCATGTTCGGTTTATTAATATTTTCTTGGACGACTAAAGCGGATGGACACAAGACCCACCCGCCACCGGCATGCAACGTATTTTATGAGCCCTCATCTCGCTTTTACGGTCAGTTGAGTTTTTACTACGTGCACTAAGAAATCCGCAAATGATCTCCTGATAGCTTCATATGCCCTGATGGCATAGTGGTTTAATGGAGTTGTTTTGATGACCCGCCGTTGTCACATCATCTGTGACTCAATTACTCATATGTATATACATATAGAAATGACCCGGACTATCGGATTGCTCTATTTTCGGTTTATTTTTATTTTTCTGGTATTTCATACACATAGAGAATTTTCCCATTTTATTTAAGTTTTCGGCCATATTTATTTATTTAAGTCTACCGATACAACAATCTTACAGATTGAAAATATAACAAACTAACTATTTGGATTGCTTCATTCTGAATTCGCCAAATACCACAAAGAACAAATACAAGAACTGAAACAAAAATGGCAAACAGAATTTTATTTCAACTTTAATTTTACAGTTAAAGCAGACGGAACCCATTGTATTTAAATTTCAACTGGGATGGCGAATGGGTCCCGTCTACTTTACTTTGTGATAAAAAGTTGAAATAAAATTCTTAGTTGGTGCCTACCTACTTAAAATATCAAAATGACCTCGTAATTTGTAGACGGTTTTTTGTTGATTTAATAAAATTTGTTTTTATTTTATCCTATTGTAGTGAATATAACTTATTATAGCTTATCGTATTCTGCTTGTCAAACCCTCTCATTTGATATCTTTTTCAAGAGGGTTGTGAAGAAAGTGGTGATTCGCCATCTTGGATAGTCCGTCATATTTGGCTTAGAATGAAGTCACATAGTTTATCGGAATTTACTCTTTAAACCCTTTCATTTGTTACCCATATCAATGGAGTTGTGAAGCCAAAAAAAAAAACAAAATGTCTGCTGACGGCACATTAACTAATTTCGGATTATACGTTTTAATACTAATGAGCAATTATGTCAATTCAAAACGTTTTTGCACATGTAGTGACCAGTACACATAACGGAAAATAGATCCCATGCTTCTTACAACACTTGATCAATTATACGAGCAGTTGGAATGGTTAGAGCCAGAGTAACAAGCCACAACGTTATCTTCAATCTCAAGATTCCACTGGTAGCTAGTGAATAATTCCATCTGTTAAAGATAATTCCAGTTCCAGTCCGACAGCGCTGTGCCTTTCATGCCACAGTCAACAAAAAGCATTACCTATCACTTCCACGAGAAGGGACGTGGAAGGATATCGGTCCGAGAATTTTTTCCACAGAATTTGTCAGTTCAGAGAAGTATCTACCTTAAGATACGCGCGCAAAAATAAACGCAAAAGGATGCCTGACTGCGTTTTATTTTAGATACATTGTTCATATGCGCTTAATGTACGCTTCCAGCGAAGGCTTTTTGAAGCTATTTTTTTTTTGCTCGCATCACAGCTTCCTCCCAATGACATCCCAATGTTAAAAGAAGCTAAGTTAGAAAGGAGAGTTTATGCATACATTCCATCGATACAGCATACAGCATTCGCAATTGAGTTCTAGAATTCTCGCTGGGTTATAATAACTACCAACAATTCCAAAAGTACCAGACCTAATATATTCCCGACAAGATTTGATACCATAGAGGATATTGAATTATTGGAGAAGTCACTAAAGGAAGTTAAGGATAATCTAATGCTACCAAAGAGTATCAATCATCACGCTGTGCGTCAGTAGACTTACTCTATGGGATATTGCTAACACTTGCAATAATTGCAATATACAAGGTGGGCCAAAAGAGATCACCCTATTGGAAGATGCTCTTATTTTTGCAAATGGCCGCCAATGTCAAATCTGTTTTGACATTTGTGGACTAGACAGGAGTAGAATACAAGTGAACAAGCCATGGAGCGGTACACTCCCCAATAATGCGCAAGCCACAACCGATATTCTGAAGGCGGCGTTCCCGGGTCGCCTCATCTCTCGTTTTGGCGATTTGCACAGGCCCGCAAGATCGCCCGATTTAACCGTTCCAGACGTTTTTTTGTGGGGTTTTTTGAAGTCCCGTATTTACGTGAACAAGCCCTCAAGGACAACATTCGACACGAGTGCGAGAATCTGTCGCCCGAAGTTCTCGCCGAAGTGATGAAAAATGCCATAAAACGAGCCCGTATGTGAGTTGTGACGGCGCCCATTTTTCCCGATATCATATATTTCAATTGGCAGGAATTTCGACGGCACTGTTTCCCTATTTCACAACCTGCACCCAGAAAATTAGGCATCAATGATTTCAAATTAGAAGTTGCGTTCAATTGGGCCATGCAGAGTACGCCGGAGTAGTTGTATCTTCGCCCTGCTACACTTGATGGGAATTAGGTGTAGTTTGCAAAAACCGCTGCGAATTCATAAACTGGATGAAAATAGGAATGAATAATTGCTACGTGTAAAGGGTATACCTCATGGTCCGTGCCCAGCTTTTATGAAGTTGGCAATGATTGCTGTCAAAGATATCCAGGGCCTGTCCAAATCGAAGTCTTCGGCTTTATCTCGTTATGACAGTTAATATCGCCAGGAAACAAGTTAAGCTATTATAAAGCATAAAGCAAAGACAAAAACCAGTTGAATGGTTTTGCTTAGATTGTAATTTGAATTAAGTTTTGTAAGCAGCCAGGCAACTTGGCTGTGAAAAGCGTTCCCTTCAAAAAGTTGCTTATGAAGTTTCTCCAAGTAGCTAAATTAATTTAAGTACCTTGTCAGCTTCACGCAAATCTACCTTACGAAGTCAACCCAGACCTTGACTCGCTCATCAAGCTAAACAAGGAGTAACTTTTATATTGCGTAGCTAAGCTCAGATGCATAGCCATGAATTCGAACAGAGCTTTGCTAGATGTGACGTCATAAACTGCCAAACTTATGTCGGACTACCATTTTAAATTTAATTCCCTAGTCTTGAACCTTCAGGCCTTCTGCCATCTATTGATGACTTGCACGAAAACCTATCTGTTCTGGTACGTTTTCATAAGTCTAAGCACTTACGTGCACGACCGAGCTGTCACGGTGGACGGTAGCGAATCCCAGTGCATTGTGCCGTTTACCCAAGCAAATCCGTTTATTCGAAAAGTAAAAAGGGGAAATCAAATGCAAGATGAACAGTCCCACCACGAATTTATTTGAAAACAGTTCCCACAAACGCAAAATAACAAAGCACGCACTCATCCGTCCAAAGGCTCATCACACCGCAAAGTCGTCGTCTTGTGTCTCTGGATGCTGCTTGGTAACGTGCGCCTTTAGCAAGCAGTTGTAGCCAAACGACTTCCCACATCGTTCGCAGGCGAAAGGCTTCTCCTTGGTGTGCACTCGCTGATGCACTTTCAGCGTGTACTTATTCTGGAATGACTTCTTGCATACGTCGCAGGAAAACGGCCGCTCGCCCGTGTGCGACATCGTGTGCTTCTTTAGGGCCCGCTTGTTCCTTAGCAGCTTGCCGCAGAGGGTGCAGGGGATCTCGGGATCCACATGGTAACTTCTGTGGACTAGAAACGTAGTGCGCACTTTGAAAAGCCGCCCGCAAATGTCGCACGCGTACGGATAGTAGTCGGTGTGGCAGATTTTGTTGTGGCTTTTCAGAAGGAACGGGGAGGGGAATGCTTTGCCACAGTTCTCGTAGGTACACGAGTACGGCCGAGTGCCTGGAAGAGAAGAAATTCGACTTGCACGGGCAACACAGGGATAATAAGGCTCGAGACAAACCTGAGTGGCTGTTCAGGTGGTATTTCAGGCGGCTGGACTCGTACTGTTTCCCACAAATGTGGCAGGCTATAAGGTTCTTGTTCACTTTCTTCTCGTACTTAGAAGCCCCTTCGGTGTCACTCTCGAGCGTATGAAGCAATTCATCTGGCTCTTTTGCCTTTTTCTTGTTCGTGTCTGGCACATCTGCTTCTTCATTATTGTGGCTCACATCGAAAACGGTTCTAGGGCTGCTTTCGTCTATTACCTCATTGACGTGATCCGAGGATGGCTGCGTGCCTTTGGCTTCCAAGTTGTAAAACTGCTTGAGAAGCTCCTCGGACCGACGGCAGGTGTTTTTGAATTTCTTTAAGATCTCAATAACTTTCCTGCACTCCTGGCACATTAGCGAGGGTAAGTTCATGTCATTCGTTATCTGAAACAGAAACATAAACCGAGTTCGTTGGAGTTCCGTGGCAAACGAACCTTTATCCCCGCGAAGTCTTCCACCTCCTGGATGTACTCAGCATGCGAGTTGAAAATTTCTTCCATGTTTTCTGTTGTCTGGAGGCAGAAACGACAAAATGCAAATGCCTCGTTGATTCCTTCATTCATAATTTGCGAATATTTGAGAAAAACTGGGTTGACTAGAAACAAGCAAAACACAAATGTGGTGTGAAAACATAAACATTTGTCAGCTGATTAAGGTGACAGCCGAATAACTGCTGGAGTGTACAGACTGAAACAAAATTAGCAAAAATTTCAATGAAGCACATTTTGAAGAAATTGAATTTATCGTTTGAAAATCAGGTAAATATAATTTAGTGCCTCTTTGTTTGATATTTACACACTTAATGATAACGTAATAATATTCTTTCTTCCAGTTGGGTAAATTCTATGAAATTAACAGTGTAAACACCATTCTGCTACAGTCACAGTAGAAAATTTCCTGTTTGACAAGTAAATAAATAATTTCACGTGCTAAAGTGTCAAGTAATTTTGAACCGATTTGTTTATGTTCACGAAAAATGAGCTCCACCAGGGAAATTTTGACCTTACAGTTTGGAAATTACTCAAATTACATAGGAGCGCATTGGTGGAACATTCAGGTATAGCCAGCATTTTTAAAATTAAAGCATAATTCAGCAAACAAGTACCATTTGGCTGTAGGAGTCCTCTTTCAACTACGACCCCGATGCAGAGCCCTCGGAAATAAACCATGACGTCCTGTATCGGGAAGGGAAGGACTTTAAGGTATTTGTTTACTAACCCATGAGACCTAGAAGTACCTGATATCCTGCTTGTAGAAACAAACGACGTACACTCCACGGCTCCTGTTGGTTGATTTGAGCGCTTCCCTGCAGCACTTGCCGGAGGAAGGTTCATTATATGATGAGTTCGAAGCAGCCGCTATTGCGCCATATTCAGAGAAGAAAGTGGAGGATGTAAAGCAGGCTATCCCCTGGGAGCAGTCTGCTATAGAAGTGATCAAAAAGGATCCAGCTAGTAAACCAGAGTTTCAGAAGGACTTGGATGACCCGGATGTGGATATCGAAGGTGACTTAGATACCTAATCTTTTTAATAACAGAGTCCCACTAAATCAAAACAAACAAAAGTTTCATTTAAAAAGAAGAGGAGTGAACCGCTTCTAAACTCGGGCTCAGCAATGCCGCCAAAGTTTTAATCTGAAGTGTTATTGAATATTCCGTATTTTACTTCAGCTAGATGCAAACGCTACACAACTAATTGTTTAATGCCTTAAAGCTGGTCTAGGCAATGAGTGTATTCCCAAATATTTGCTAATGCGTTTCGTGCGAGGAGTATGGGAGCAACAAAGATAAATAGTATTTGGTACTAGCAAAGTTAACCCAATATAAAGTTAGGAAGCAGAAGAGATTTCCGATTGTTTTCCTTTAAGTACTTAAAGGAAGAAGGGGAAAGAATGTTTAATAAAAAACAAAAACTAAATTTTCAAAAAGTTCAGATTGTAAGAAATAAAACATGCTACGTGAAAAATTATAGAGAACGGAATGCGAAGAAAACACTTCTTGTTCGAATCGCATGCTGTTTTGCTAATTGAGCTTTTATTCTTGCAATCATTCTCAGTGTGATTGAAAATATTAGAGTTGTCTAATGTCTACTTAAGATTTCATATTGAGCAATAATTATTCTTATGTGGAGTGTTCATTGTGTCATTAATTAGAAAAATTATGTACGCGAATCTTAAAGTTAAAACGGTTTTGGTTATATTTCTCGTTACAGACAAAAAATACAACCTCTCTGAAAACGTTCAGTCATGGTCAGACTACTTATATGCCAGATACCATCCTAGGACCATAAATCTGGTTAGAGAATATAAGTTCTCTACAGAGAAAGAGAGTTTTGATTCATTCTCAAATGGCATGCGAATTTGGGAAGCTGAGCAATTCGAATATGACTTCGCGGACAAAATACGACAATATATTGAAGAGTGTGATAATTGTCAGGTACAATTTCTCTTAATATTTTTAATAAAAATTTCTCAATATTTCATTTGGATACTTTCCTTCTTTCAGGGTTTCCACACAATTTTTGATTGCCATAATGCCTTTTCTGGTTTTGCTCTTAAATGCATGGAACATTTAAATGATGAGTACACTAAAGACATTCTAGCGTTTCCAGTATTTACACCGAAAAGTGTCTTATTTGAAAGTGCCGGTAAGTATCTTTCTTCAGTTGGAACAAAAATATATATAATGTAGTATTTCGTACTTACCTTAATGGGTATAAAGCGAATTTATATTCAGTGTGTCTATTTCACGAATATAAAATTATAGATATTAAAAAACACTCAAAAATATAATCACCAATTAAATATTTATTTCTTAAGAAAATGATTGCACAAGGAATTACAATTATTACTTATTACTCAAAATAAACTCGCTGATCGGGATGTGTGGTTCCAACTCACTGTCCTAAAACGAACTCAATTCCCCCTCGATGGTGTGATCGCCGCTGGTAGCTGACCTTGATGCTGAGTCTCAGCTTCAACAGTGTCCATTCCAAATTTATTGTGTATGTTAAATATCTAAACACATTTGTTGGGGCATAAGTGGAGAGTATAAAACTCAGTTTTCGGGATTCCAACCTCCCCCATTCGTCCGCCATCTTGAAAATAAGGGTGAAAACGGTTTTTACGCGATATCTCGTTAACCGTTACTTGTACGATAATTTTCAACAAAAATTTTTTGTTGGAAATCAAATTCTCTGCAGTTCTTGTTAAATAAATTGTTCACATAAAATTAATAGCAAAGAAGTTAGAAGCAGGAAAAGACGAAAATAGTTAATCAAAAAATCTTTGATACCCTATAACTTTGTATTGGAGCTTCTTGCTAGAGCATCTTACAATTAATTCGGTTTTTTTTTCAATTATCATTATTTTTAAGGGTTTTACAGCATCACACAGGACGGGCAGTCAAAGGTAAGCCATGTTCATACATGTGATAATCGTCAGTATTCCAGGAGTTTCTGAATTTTTCAAAATACTGAAATACCTGTTTCATTATATATACTGAAGAGTATTTCTGCAAGGTTTCACACTTTTTATACCGGCTTTTAACCCTTAGGGGTTGAATTTTGAGTTAAATTGTTTGTTGTGATATGTTTAAACTTCCGCAAAAGGGTTTCTACGCATTCTCTAGCTGGAAATGTTGTACCTCCGTGGAAAGGCATCACAATGTGAAATTTAATAAAAATAGAAAAAGTTGGTGTATTACTTGCATGAATTACGGAGAAAATGTGATTTTTAGGAAATTTTAGAGCACTTTACACTTTCGCATTTGACTGTACTTGTGGAGGAGATAGATCAACATTGGTGGCATTTTTGTAAAGCATATTGCATAATAATGAGCATATAGAATTTATGAATCACCCTATAGTTTAAAACGGTTGAAATTGTACCCTGCCATACAATATTTTATTTGTCTAGGCGAGATCTACCAACCCAATGATTTTGGTCTGCGGTAGACGAAACACCCTGTATAAAATAAGCCCCCGCAAATTGTATTTGTTCATGGTTGGTATCAAATCAGTCAAATTATATCAACACGAAGTTAAAAAAACAATCGAGTTATTGGCCTTGGTATACTAATTTAGTGGAAGAACTACAATTATATCTAATTATATCTATATGTATAATATATTTCCTTATCTGATTATGAGCAAAATTTAAACTGGTGCACCACATTTTTTTTTTGTAGATGGTCCAATGTCGGATTCAATACGAACAGCCAACATAGCGCTAGCATACAGCCGATTACCAGAGCAGGCTTCCCTATTCGTTCCACTTTCCACAGCAGATAGGGCGTGGCGTAACTTAGGGACCGCCCGAAAATTCCCTCTACTAACATACAACGAAAGCAATCTCTACCAAACATCAGCGATACTAGCATCCTTCCTGGACACTGCAACGCTTCGTTACCGCCTCAGGGATGCTAGTTACTTCAGCTTTCTTTCGGGATTTTGTGCTGATCTTACGAATTACGGCCGGAAACTTGGAGCCGCAGCATTCTCAATTCCGTTCCCGATGCGGAGTGATCACGATCTGATCGACTGCCTGGACAAGTTCGAAGGAAAGATATTCACACAGCTTTCGCCCAACTCTAAAATAGGGACAGATTACGTGATACAGTCCGCTTGCGTTCGAGGTATCCCCAAGACGCGTCTGAAGAGGCCCTTTCACCAGGCCCAGCAGCAGATGAAGATGGCTGCGTACAAATGCGACTCTGTGTCCGAGATGTTCCAGCTCTACTTTCAATGCGAGAACCACGCCAGCCTGGCGCACGTGCTAGCCGCCCAAGGAGGGCTCACCACGAAAATTTCCTTTCCAGTTGAAATGTTCGACACCCGTCTGAACGTGCAAGGGTTCGTCAGGGATGTCGAGCGGACGAACGAAGAAAGGGTGACCTCAACGCCGACTGTTGCGGCCGTACAGTGCTCTGGTGACCTTGCTGATACCGTCGAGTCCTTGCACCGGGAGGCGAACAGAATTAAAATCGCCAAACTCCACCGATTTAAGGAGACCGGCCTTGAGCCTGATGACTACCTTGAGGCCCTCGAGGGTCTGCTGCAATTCAAAGACAATTACGAAGACAATTTCGAACTGTAAATAGGCCGCTCACCGCAGAAAGTAATAAAAGTCAGCTGAGTGCATGTCTGGTAATTTATTGTCCCTAGGCTCCTCCCAGTTTTCCCCAGAAGAATTGGAAATTCCAGCGCAGCTCTCGGCTCCTTCTAGCTCCCCATTTGAGCTTTTGGAGCTCTCGATTTTCTCTCGGGCAGTGCAAGAGAACGTATCCTGGTGAGGGAGCACCCCAATGCCTTTACGGACTTTACGGTGCCTTCACGGTTCCATTAGCGTGATGTAGTGCAACTGTTCAGTAGCCGTCATCACGTGCACCGGAACATTTTGCAGGGACATTTAGCTTTACGGCGTTTTTATTGCCCGTGCGACGTGAAGTCGTACCTTCGAACGCCAAACAGGGTCATCGTGCAATGCAGAACTGAACCACGTAAGTGGATCAGCCCCTTGATCCCTTTGTGCTCTGAGGGGATTTTAGGGAACCATAACTTCAAACTCGGAACTCGTGAACTTACCTGCTGAGGCATGAGCGCGGCATTGTTTATGAAAATCGCAATTCGCTTTATTTTTACCAGAGAGATAAACTTATGCAGGACGCCGGCAACTCTCCCTGATGGGGAGGTACGTGGTTGCTTGCATTAAGCGGAAAAAGGTCAATAAAACCCACCTTGAAAATATTTAATGGCAGCCACACTCTCTTTCGCTTCGAGGCTGCAGTTTTGGGGTCATTTTTAGGAGTAGATGGCTTTTAGCTTTTTTCAGGCTTTTGCAGTTACTTTATGCCTTTAATGTTGGGGGCCCTTTGCCGTGAAAGAAGCACGAGTCCAACGCGATGATGGAGGTCTCTGTTATATTTTTAATGGCTGCAACGTTAATGGCAAGCCAAATGATGCTCAAACACGACTTTGATGGGAAGAATAGGAACGAGATAGTGGGACGCCTGAAAAGGACAGTCAAGTACTTTTGTAACCGGGATAAGGAGGATACTTGAACCTACTTGAAACGGCGGCAATGAATTGATTTATTCTTCTTTTGGTGCTGGTGCTACTACTGTAAATGTTTTATCATCCGTGCTGAGGGCAGAGAATTCTTGAGGAGGCTGATTACGAATGTTGAGACAAATTGGTTCTAGGTTGTATTGAGCCTAAGGTCATACTGGAAAATTCAGTTTCATGGTACACACTGGGGAAAGTTGCCATTTTCTTCAGATCAAATAAACAACCAACAGGACGGCGCTAGGTACCACGCAACGCATGCCACGATGGAGATTTTTTACGAGCGATTTGAGGGCGACGTGAACTGGCCACCGAGATCGTGCGATTTAAAGCCTTTAGACTTCTTCCTTTGAGGCTTTCTTAAATAACAGGTCTGTGCGAATAAACCACAAACAACTGATACCCTCAAAGTCAACAACGAACGTTATCCGGCAAATTCAGCCAGATTTGTATTAATTCTTGTAATAAATAGTTTTTATTGAAAGCGGCAAATTTTGATCGGTAAAAAGTTTTGTTTAAGTTTTTAACAATGCAATCGAAATGGTTTTACGAAATACCATTCAGTGGACCCGGTTTCCGGGATTTTTCATTTTTATATAATACAATATCATTTTCGAAAGCAGTTCATCACATAATATGAAAAGCTATACAAAATACCAAAAAGTTGGCATGTTGTTCAACTTTTTTCGGTGGGTTGAGTCTTTTGCGTTACCGACTTGACCAACCGTGTGTACGATTGTAGGACGTTTCTTCCATTATATTTGTTCAATTCTGAAATTTCACTTTTCCATTCAAATTTTTCCACTGAAATTTCTTTTGCATGGTATGGAAATTTTTCAATTTTTGGTAGACATTTGGTACAAGGCAAATATTTCGTCAGCAAACATTTTGTAAAAGACTAATATTTAGTGATGGAAAAAGGAATTGATGGAAATAATGTACTAGTGGAAAATTTAGAATGGATAAATTGACCCCATGTGTACGTAGACAATTTAATACATTTTCCGTTCCGATCGTATATTCGAAATCAACAATCCCGAAAATATAAAGGGACCCGATCTCATAGCAATCCACTTAAATTGATTTTCAGTCGCCATATAGCAGATCCGCCATCTTTAATATCCAAGTTTCGATAGTACATTCGAAATCAGCGACCTCGAAAACATAAAAGGATAAATTTATCATCGGTTGATAATCTCCCCCGATGCGTAGGAGATAGGTACCACTCGTCTTTCACTTAAGACTTTCGAGCTGAGTCAAACGAGAGAATGAACAGTCTAACAGTAAATGTGTGAACCGAGTGATTAGAATTTTATAAACAATATCTAAATAATAATAAAAACTTCATTCCGCTATTTTTTGCGTACTAAACTACTAAGCACAGAAAATCTAGATTGGTTTACCCCCTTAGAGTAGCCAAAACAAATTTGTTTATTATGCTATTATAAGGTTTTAACAGAGTGATGTTTATGATTTCTTATGGGCTGGGTGTTTTTCTTTTTGTTTCATTTTGCGATGGGAAATTCTTCACAATACGAAGGAATCTCAGTGAATACAGGCACTTGATATCTTGTGTATTACTTCAATAATGAGTAACCCAAAGTAAATTAGGCATCGGTTTATTCTTGTGTGCGTTACAATGAAATGGCGCGATTTTAAGCAATTTCTAGACTTGAGACTTGGGGTAAGGGTGTCCCTAAGGGCTACAGTAGTTATAGTACTGATAATAAAAAGTACCTAAAATACATACGAGGAAAATCTACCAAATCTCATATATGACTTTCAATTTCAACATACTTACAAATACAATAATTTCATCGAGGTAATAAATCTATCGAACAACAGTATCTACATACATTTAACTATGCGAAAACATTTCTCTTGAGATATTTGGGGTGTAAACAAATTGTCACCCAAAATTGGCAAACACAAAGCAAGCCCCCTGATAAATTGCCCAGAGATTAGCTGAGCGCCGATGAAGTGCCATGCTTAAAGTCACATCACACGAAGCATGTTTCCCGTAATCCGATTGCAATTTATCCGGTTACACTTGATTTAATCTCCATCGAAATAAAGTTCTTACACATGTACATAATTAATTACGGGCTGAGTGACAACAACACGCTCCGACACGTGTACTAACCCCATGTTCATGTTCATATGCCTACATAATTACGTCCCGTAATTATGACGAGGTGCTTATTAGGCCGTAATCACACGTTACTTGCCTTGATTCGGCTCCGAGGGGACGTAGCTCTCGTTGAGTGGAATCTGAAGAAAGAGCGAAGACTTCGCCGCTGCGGAGGAGCTCCTCGGGAGGTGGGAGTAAGCGTTGGCTAAATGGAGCTGTTCAGGATGTTTTAGAACGGGCTGTTAATTCTTTCCGTTTTGGCAGGTCGACATCAGAGAGAGACACTCTCGTCCCGTGCCAACTGAATAATGAATTAAGTACCGACACGGGAAAGCCTGTCTAAGTGATATGGCTTTAAAATTAATTAGCCCCAGCAGAGGTGTATTGAAAGCCTGGATGGGTTCGTTCTTGGAACTGAACTTCAAGAAAACAACAAAACAAGTTTTTTAACTGATTTTAGGGACTCCCTAAGTTTACTCGTTCAAATATTGTTGCTTGCTTTTTAAATTATAAATGATCATCAATATTCTTCGCTTTGTTAAAAAGTGTGCAATGGAATGAATCTATTAAATATTGAAAAGTTGAAATCGCGATTGATGGAAATTAAAAATAATTTAATTTCATTGGCATCTTTAACTACGAAGCTATGCTGATGGAGCAAGAAATATATGAAATTACACTGGAAATGCTGAGTGAAAAATACTTGTTTCTGATGGGAGCTCATTCACACGAATGAAGTGAATGTGGAAGTAGAACTTCAAAAAATTTTTGACGTTACATATGTACGATCGGACGAGTATGAGCCAGAAAAAAAGTCTACAAATTTGTAGTATATTCCTTTAAATTACAAAAGAAAGATAGTCAATATTGCGAAAAAAACATCCTAAGTGGAATCTGCAAACCTTACAAAAAAAGGCTGTAAGTCAAAAAGCCGGACAAATCCGGATGGATGGTAACCCTGGTTGTAGGATGTTGGTCATTTCTTTTAGTTCTTAGTTTAATTTTTAGTCGAATGTAGATAAATCTGTAGCTTGTATTAAACGAAATCAATAAATAGGTAAAATAAATATCGCGCCCCATACAAATAATTTCACATTTAAGGATTTAAATTTCTGAAGAGTGATCATCAGCTTTCTTGTTTTTTGAGGGTAGTTCGCAAGAAATGTATCGACGAGCAAAAATTACATTTCCCAAGAAGAAAGATAAAGCGGCCCGTGTTTTCAGCAGGCTCTCAAGGCGCCCACCTAATTATTCCATTAAATCAAAACAGAAATGAAATCGATGCCATTCCACCCACTCAGGACTTTTTGCGATAATCGAGAAGAGGAGGCATTTGGCTTTACTCTTAAGCCTATTCCGGTGAAAAGACGATCGTCACTCAATGAAAGGCAAACAATTGAAAATTTAGAGGCCTAGTTGAAGGTACCCCGCCTCGTGCTTTCCAGGCATCGTCGATGGGTTGCCGTCGGGGCAACGTATGTACCTTTTTCAGCGCATAAAGCGGGGGTGGGATGTCGGCGTAGATTGTTCTGCAAATTATTTCCGACACACAAAACACGACACGAATATCAATCAGGGAAGATATTGCCGAGATGATAGATAGAATTTTGGGGCCGAGTCCTCGGCTCACGTGCCTAATTTTTTCCCCTCTTGTATTCCCAGAAACATTTTTATGATTGCTGACACGCCAGGCAGACGAATATTTGAATATGTCATGATTTTCTTGTGCACGATATGCAAAGTAGCAGTTTGATTAAAAGCATCTGAAAGTGAGTTCTTCTAAGGTTGGGAGTTAAAGACGATTTGCTTTGAGGTGTCACTGAAAATTTTCAAATGGCAAAAGAGGAGTTGTTTGATTGAATTTTCGCGGCAACGACGGTGAAATTTCGTGCTTCTTCAACTCAAAATCGGGGGCTCACTTCCGTGGTTTATTTGTTCAATACATACATAATCAGTTCAACCCGCGCATTGCACAAAGTGAAACCTTGACACAAATGGCTAGGAATATATTTCAGCTTTAACAGACTGCTTAACACATTCACTTTTTGGCGTTTCGTAGTTACCTACTAGGAAGTGTCGTCTGTTCGTAGGTCACTGCCTTTTAGTTCGTTCCCACATTTTATAGACAAATGTGAGGAGAAATTGTAGTTGCTTTTTTGGAGTATCTCCCCATAATTGAAAAGTGGTGACGAAAATTGTTACTGTCGCGTAGCTTATCTGGAGCAGTGCCGTTAAATAGGTCTTCTGAAATGCAATCAATCCACATGTTTTATGTTTATGTATATTCAGCGAATACAAGGACCGATACACATTTGCCCGCATATGCCGTGTTGAGTTCGTCGACCAAATGTATACAAAGCTGCCGTTAAAGCAACATTTGTTCTCAGCGAACTCTGAAACATGTTGGGGAGTGGATGGATATCACATCAACATAAGTCGGTATAGCCGTTATATCGGCCATTTACCGTTTATGCTCGACCTGTTTCGAAAAACAGTCATGGTTTAGCTTAATCTTTGTTATTACATAAAACAAGGTACCTATAATTCATGCTCTGTCAAGATGTGTAGGTACAAGTATATGACGCTTTTGAGCACACAGGAGTACATGTTGGGGTCAGGACTATTGAAAAAGAAGGTAATAGACTAGATAGCGCTTCACTGTATCAGGGTTGTGTAAATATACGTTTGGAATTTGTTTCCCCGGACCAGACTTAAGGTATTGAGGTTTTAAAATTCAATGGGTGCAATTGCAATCTGTAAAAAATACTTTTAAAAAAAGTCGTGATTTTTCGGGCAAAATAACATAATTGTCCTAAAGAATAGGGAACCCTGCGACGATATGTGAAGAAACTGGAACATTTTCGTCGGGAGTGAAACTGTGCTTGAGCAACCAAACACTTAAATTTCTCATTTTTCACAGCAATTTGCACGTCAAATCAACAAGACGGCACCACATCCCCTACAAGTCGTGAATACTTTATTGCGTTTAAATTTCGATGACAGCATCGCTTAAAAGGGGGAAGCTAAGTGGCTTCCAGATCATGCGTTTTAATTCTTTTGGATTCAAACCTTTGGGGTTATTTAACAAATATATATGCAGGTACCAGTAATCCATAAACAACATTTGAGTTGCCACAGATGCAAAGTATATCCTTTAATCGCGAAATTACCGACAGTTTTGATTATAGAGTTATTGCTCGAAAACAAAACCTTTGTGAGTTTGCTTATAAAATGTCTTTTATTTAACAAAAACGTTCACGTTAAATATTGAATCACCCTGTATACAATCCCCTTAAGATTTTTCAAGCTGGTGATAAAATCTCTATAAAACAAAAGCATGTATGCGACAGGCAAAAGTGCAAATAATTAAAGTTTCGACTCTTCACCAAATCAGTTCCATAGCGAAAACATGGCTCTATCCAACAAAAGCCCAGCCCCAGGGTAAAAGGAGCCCTCGAGAGCCGAGGTGTGTTATTGTGTGCAGAAATTATAAACAAACTAACCACTCTTCCTGAAGTGCCCCGACTGTTCGAGCTTACCTTTGTCCTCGGCAGCCACCTGGTGCTACTTACCATCCATGGGAGTGCCCGCAGAGCGGCACCAGCGGATGAAGGTATTTTTCGCGTTAGGCAAGTCACCCGAATGACAAAATTAATTGGCTGGTTATTAAGCAGTATCACCCTTTTGATATATTGAGCAACTTGGAGCATTTTTATACCGCCGCTGTACAAACACTTTGCGGAGAGGGATTAAAAGTTTGCGCCAAAGAACTTGGGAGTTCAACTTTATTCTTGTCACATTTTGAATGATTAATTTTGTCAGATGCGGGGGAGTGGGGCGGGTGGGGACGCGAGCAAAGAATTGAAAATTTGTCCACAGGACACCGACACTAAACCTTGGTCGTCCAGGGGCACCCTACGCAGGGACGGATGGAGTGATAAAGTTTGACTAAATTAGCGAGGCAGAAAGTTCGAAAGTGATCTATAGCGTGTTGGATGGTTTCACCGCGGCTAAGATAAGGAGGGAAGTGTGGTGGAATAATAATTGTTTTCCTTTTTTTTTTTGCGTTTCGTTCGAGGGAAGTTTATTCGATGAGGGGATTATCGGAAAATTGTTAAATTGAAAATTATTGGCCAGTTGTTAAAGCCATAAAATTATTCGAAACTTTTATATCCGCCGCGATGTAATTTATAAAGTATTGATCCGGGCGTTTCTCAGGAATTAAGCGTCCGGCTCTGGTGAGCACTTCCACTCCCAGGGGGTGGGTTGTACAAGAAAATGGGCTTTAGATGGCGTGGAGCCGAGGGATTAGGTCTTGTCCTTGTTGTGTAAAGGTAATTTATTGCGAAGTTTGGTTAAATGTTGCTTTTGTTCTTGTAATTCTCCTGACGTTCATTGTTTTGAAGTGTGTTTCTCAAGAACTTGCAATTTAGTTCGGCCGCGCTATTGAAAGAGTATGTGAAACACTTAACCTACATCTATGTATGCATGTATAATTTGCATGCGGTAATTACTTCATGGACAACATTTTGCATGATTTTTGTTTTATTTAACGTCTTAAAAATTATGAGTGTTATTCTTTACTCAGACGGATGACTTAGCAACTATTTAGCAACAAATTATGAGAGGGTTGGCTTTTTGATTCACGAAAAGTGTTTGGCTAAGTTCAGGCATATTATATCGAATACATTACAATAACAAGTTTGTATTATATACGTTACTCTGACATTTGTACCGCTGAAGATTGGAAAGTATCAACTTTAGAAAATACGTTTTAGATAAAAGTTGTGGAGAATTTAAAAAAATTAGTAATGACTGATTTTAACGTACATATAAGTGACCGTTACCGGTGCAATTTTCAAAAACTATAAATATGAAATGTTGTAATGCTGTAATTCCAAAAACAATAATTTTCGAAACACATAAATAAAAAAGTAGAGAATTTTATCTTCTACCAAAAAGGCCCTCTTCACAAAATACCATTATGGCGGCTGATGCATACCTCCCGCAGCGCCAACTGAAATTTACACGCAGAAGGTGACCCCCAGCTATTTCCAATTTGAAAATCATTTTGGGGCATAGCAATGTTGGCATCCAAATTATCGAAATGCCGCTCTTTTTTGGCAACCTTAGAAACGCGCCATAATAAGGCTAACTCCACTGTGGGTTTGGTGAAGAGATGATGTAAGGAGTTTGGTGATCAATACTGAACACTAATTTTGTAAGGCCTATCTTGGAGTATACGCTAGATAAGTTTTATAGTATTTTTACCAAATCATTATAATGCATCATGTATATATCAACCGTCTTAAAGGGGTCCAGTGTGATTTCATCCCCTTTTCTTCTTCGGAGTAACCCCCAAGATTACCCCCTATACAAATAGACTTAAACTTATTAATATTGAAACCATTTTCGCTTTTAATTGTTCACAAGGCAGTATAAATTCTTCTGTGTGCTTTCTTCTTTTAGTATAGTCATTAGGCGCCCGCACAACTAATGGGCCTATCTCATCATGAAGCTATGTACTGTATAGGTACCTACATATCACAAAATATAATTTAATATTATCAATATCAAACACTATCGTGTGAGCGTTTTACCTTCAATAAATTTTCGACACTTTTCTTTTTCCATACTCAAATATAACTATTGAATTGTATTACCTACGCCTTAAAGTACTTCGAACAATAAATCACCGCAGAATGGGGTAAAGTCACTACTTCCATTAAGCAGGATTTCCGTGGCACATTCAGAAGATGGCCATGAAAATTTATGGAATTCTTTCCGACGACCGACCATACTCACTGCGCCATTCAACCCTTTCGGTTAATTTATACCTTTCGCGAGAGAAAATTGACTAAGTGAATATGCTCGGCCGCAAGTTCTCATTTTGCCGTACGGAATACCGAAGCAATATTTCCTGCTCCAGCATAAATTCTGACGTCAGACGTTTCTTGTACAACAAGACGAACATCGGAAGAAAATTGTCCCGATGGGGTGCACACTCCCAAACATTTTCGACCGCATTTCCTTTTCGCACACATGCCACGATTTAAATGGTTTTGTACGAGTACGTGTAAAGTGCTGCGGTTCCATTTGTCTCTGCCAAACGGAATATTTCTTAAAATTAGTCCTTTCTTGAGAGAGCGGTTAAACTGCTTCGGGGATCGTCTCCTTCCCCGTACCCAACCGACGTTATCGCCCTTGTACAGATATTTGTCAGTGTTCGATAGAAGTTAGCTTGTGTATGGATGGAAAACTCCTGCATAGCTAGGCATCCCGACACCAGAACGTCTTACAGGGCGAGAAGAAATATTATTCCCTGGCTGCGGAGTAAACAGAAATTTCTTGCCCTCTTCCCTGTGGTGTATCATGCGCTCACATATCCCATCTTCACAAATCGTAATTAAAATTGATTTTGTCAATCGGGCTGCAGATATCGGATGTCAATATTGAAAGCCACATGTGGCGAGAATTTATTGAATTTGCACGGCAATATGGGGTAAATTAATAACACGAGTAGTCCAATATTTGATTAATTAGAAAGTAAAAAAAAAGTCCTGTGTTGCTCCTATTATAGAACTAATTACACTTTTAATTTGGAGGTTCTTTTTGCTAAGAATGACAAAGGGAAATGGGCGGTTTCGTCCCCAGTGGTGTATCAAGTTGTAATATATGTACGTCATTTTGAAGGGCGTAGTAATAGCTTGAGTTTATTGTATGACACCAACAACGAGATATTTTCTAATTAAACAATTTTTAATTTGAGCGTATGCAGTTCTTTTATTTATATTATTTTATTTATTATATTATATGAAATACCATGATGAAGGTAATGTCTGGTTAACCTAACGAAAGATTAGCCGCCCGCCTAGGTATGTGCCGTCGATCATTCAAGAGGAAACTGAGTAAAACTCGTCAGTGTCTATTGGTCGACCTTGTGGTACTTAGGATGGGATCATATTAGCCAACAAGAAACTATTTCCCGAAACTGGACTATTCCAAACTCTCTCTAGGGAGACAATGGGACTAGAGCCATTTTAATTTTTGATGGAACCTACGTCTATTTACATCCAAAAAAACAAAAATAATTAGAGTTACGAAATTAATTACTCGACTGCGCCACAGCAAAGACAGGGTATTGTTTTTCACACGTATGTGGTTATGTATGCGGGGATTTTTTATACCCTCGAAGCATCCCTACGGATAAACATATGTACATACTACATACCAGACCATCTACGAAATCTGCAGACAAGAATTTAAAGAAACCTACATAAAGTATCAAAAAACATTATTTATAGACAGGAACTAACAATATATTGATTAAACAAAATTGAAAAGTCGTCAATAAAAAAGTAAATAAAAAAATAAAAACAAACTTAACTACGTAAAAGGCGAACTAAAAAGATAGAAACAAAATAACGTAGGAAGTCGTATGAGAAATAATAATAGATTCATGTTTTACTCACTGCGACCCCTGCTACATGTATGCCTACCTATTACGTTCTATTTATATGAATTTATCGACTTGTCACGATGGATTTAAATCTATTCAGGTTTGCTACTGAGAAACCTGTTGTCAAGGAGATTTTTAAGCTTTCATTTTTGAATTTAGTAGGGGGAAATAATTGTGAGTCAGTCTCTAATCAACCTTTTTCGGAATAAATCATCATTTATTGAAAGTTACCCAGATTTAATATTTTAACTATAACTACAACAAAGATTTTAATCCTAACAAACGGCTTTGAATATAGTATACTAGTTGTGGTGTTAATTTCAAAATTTGAACAAAATTATATACGGTTGAAGGTACAACAACAGACTGTAATGTTATTAATATATATTTTACTTGTAATTTTTCTAATAATATTTTCTTAGCCTCTACAAATTAGTTTATAGGAAAATATGAACTGATGTTTTTTTTAAATAAGTATTTATTTCTATATCGATAAATATGAATTTCTTTAAAAACCTCTTACAATTTCATTTCTCACTTCATTAGCTCTACACTTGTATTTATATGTTCCTGTTTAGCTTACAGCACGCATTTCACTACTTGTGTCCTCCCCTATATTTCCTTTAAAGGGTTATTTATTTATTTAATAGTGTACACAGATGTTGTGAAAGGCATACACATTTGTTATCTATACCGCTTTTCTTGGAAGCGGTTCTTCAAACTGCCAATGGTCCTTTAGACTTCGGTACGAACATGTGACTGGTATTAATCCTGCTTCTTGGAGTTCCCTCTATAGTTGCTCTAGAAGGTGTTAGCAACCAAACCTGTAATGCATAGCCTGCAATAAATAAATCTACATGCATGAAATAGGAATGTATATTTAAAAACAGATAACTTAATTTTCAGATATTTACTTAATTAGTCCGGTACGTACTAAAAGTTTTTAAAGAAAAGTGAATATAATTCGCTTCGACAGAATCCCGACTAAAGGTTAGTATGAATAACTAAGAAATAAATGAATTCTATATAAATAAAATTCAGGGAAATTTTCATAAATCTTTTTAATGAAAACTGAAAAGCACATTTTCTTTATATGAGAGAGCTATCCGCGAGGAAAAGAAAAAGAAGAATAGTTACACAAATTGTAGTTTATTGAAAATAACAAAACATAGTTTTTTTTAAATTGAAAACAAAATCCAGAGAATTTTATTAATAAAGTGGTCAACAAATGTGGAAAAACCTTGGAAATTTAAATCATAGTACATATTATTCCTACAATTCATATTTCACCCTTTATCTCTCTCGTCTTGCCCGCTTTTAAGAATTTGGTGGTGATGCCCTTGGATCTATTTTTTTTTTGAATTTACAGTAGGACTAGTTTACTATTTTGAATAATATTATTAGAACTATTTGTATACTTCCATTCGGACTTCTTATATTTTTCGATTCGATTTTCTATTATTCATTTGTTTAATTCTTACTCGGGCCTTATGAAGGCCTTCAACATAAAATTCCTTTTCAAGCGATTAATTTCAAAAGAGGCGCGTCTTAAGCGTGAAATGGAGCGAAATGCTTCTACAGAGGATCAAACAATTTCTTAATAATATCAAAATTTAAAAATGGCACCCTTTTGACAGGATCTAGGGTTCTTCCGATTCCACTGCCCAAAGTATTTAAACGAGAGCCGTGTTTTGAGAGATTTCGTAAAATAGGCAGTGCTTAAGTGCACTCGGTATAATTAGCGGAGCTGCTCATCTGAAAGGCACCTGAAAGACTGGCGATGTTCACAAAAGGTGCTCGCTGACGCCAGCTACCTATAGACGTAAAATTTTGGGAACGAGTTGAAGAGCTCGTTTCATCAACTGCCGGAAAAGTCTGAGAGTATAATCTTTCAATAAGCCTCCGGGCGAAGTTCTGCTAAACCAATAGGACTGTACAAGTCCATTTAAGAAGAGGCAGCGAGGAGTGCACTCCTGCTCAACATTAACAAACCTCAATGAGTTCTTTTACTGTTCGTCTTGAGAAGGACCACAAAGTGCCTGAAATAAATTTCACTCGCCAACAGTGCAAGAATTTACAGAAGACCCATCGAAAGTTGCAATTTTCTGGTTCTTGCGCCCGGCACCGCTGCATACCCCCGAGGATACTGGCTGTTTTTGCCGGCGTCCATAGGAGAGCACTTTTGCAATAAGCTTATTATGTGCGAAAGTTTCGTCTGTGTTTTTAAGTGCCTAACATAATTACGTTATAGCGAAATATGTTCGACTAACGAAGCAAGAAACTTACTACAATCGACTTTAATGGGGGTTGGGTTTTGCTCAGGTTATTCCGCCATAAATGATGCTTCTCCCCAACATGCCCCACGAGGAAGGGAAGTGTTAGGGCTATTTTATAACCACTCCGAGGAACACATGTAAATACCTTCGTAAAAAGGCACGTCCTGGATTATGGCGGTGTTTTATTAGGTTGCACCGGTATGACAGTGCGACGGTTGTGAAATTTTGTGTCAACAAACATGTCATATCCTATTGCGCGACAGGAGCTGCTCCACAAAAATAAAAGCGCAACAGTTCTGGTTCTGGCCTTAAAACTTTTATTTGGTCCCACACCGGAATATCTTAATACCCGTAGGAAGCTGAAATCGCTTTTGCTAACAACTCGCGTCCCGAACAGATGTTTAACTTTTTGTTTATTGATTCAAGCAGCGCTCCCGGTTTTCTGGAAAGTTTAGCATTCCGCTGGCAAACTAGCAATTACTACCTGCGGCCTCTTGTGGTTTGGATGGCTGCTGATGAAATATTTAGAAATTGTTAAGCCACTTTTATTTCGAAACCAGTTAAGGGCTTCTTTCGAATTTAATTTGGGTTTGGGAATCACCGCTTCAATTATTATTAAAATAATAATGAAATAAGTATTACAAGCTTTAAAATTTTCATATCGCATGGCTCCAAAATATAACACATACTATGTATGCATGGTAGAGAGCTGCCCATGTCAAGAAAGTTAAGAGAAAAATTCAAAGTAAGTACCATATAGAGAGAGGCAATTCTTGTTTGCGCTATGTCCCGTCCCGCAAGGTAAGCTACCATCAACGAAAATATATATTAGATAATGTGAAGAGGCTTGAGGAACTAAAATTAGATGGGAAAAGAAATTTCTTGAAACAAGGGATATATGCTGATTAAATATCAAAGTTGCAGACATTAACCCTTCAACGTGCACACGGAAGAAAAGTTATTAAAACACTTGGTGGAAGTGAATGCTTAATTCTGGGTGAAACACTTGTTTTCTTTTACAAATAAGAAGAAGCGGGGATACATATCATCATATTTTACACATTCTTTCATAAGAGCCAGCGCCTGCCAGATATACGAGTACCTTAAAGTATAAAGGCTGTAATTTTGTGGGTATTCTCACTACTGTAGATAAGAACATTCGGGGGTCCAAATCTTGACTAACCGTGCCTTTCGCCTCAACGTTAATTGTAGTAGGAAAGTTTTTTTACAAATATCTCATCTTCTGGACACGTTAGGTGAAACATTTAAGAGCACTTTTTTAGATCTCGAAATTCTCTACAAATTAGATATATATCACCTTCCTAATTTAATAAAAATGGAATGGAACGCGCATTTTAAGTCCGCAATATTGGATTGTTGAATTTACTGGTTATTCACTTGTCATATAACTCGCAAATGACTGTAGCATAAATTGTGGTTTTGTCTTCACAAAATTAAACGGACAGATAGATTCAGACCCAAAGCTTTATACAGTGTAGACACTACAAATTAAGTCTGGATGGAACTAAAGCATTATTATCGGTAGTTAGTAGTGCATAGTTAATTTTCATGTAAGGGCATCATATCTTCGGGTTTAATGCATTAAGTCCCCACGTAAAACTAATGCCATATCCGATTCTCTGAAACTGAGAAACTGTCACAAAAAGCCATGGAACGATGTAACGTAATCCCAAATTACATTAGCTGATTGCAGCTGCAGGGCAGCTTATATTATGTGTAGGTACTTTTATATCCTGGAACGACAGTGATATCCCGTTCTGTTTGTTCTCTGAGCGAAATGGTATTCAGGCCACACGTGCTCAAGAGATAACATTTCAGCGAGTGATTTCTTCAAACGATAAGAAGGGAAGATGCAACGAAGTTCGCGTTAATCAATGCCAGAGTGTCCTTGTGATTCCATCTGGAAGCTGCGCCTCAACCACTCCACCGTCCGTCCTTTCGTAACTTGTTAATTTATCTAATAATGCTCAACATCACACTTTTTCGCCAAAAGCGTGTCATGCATCTCAAAAATCGGAATTTCACTGCACGAACGAATTTCTCAGAGGATATAACTTGCTGAGCAGGAACAGGCGAAAGGCGACCGGCAAAAGGATGCTCCGCTCTTATCTTATGCATTTTTCTTTAATTTAATGTCAAGTGAAAATTATTCAAAGTCCGTAGAGTCTCGCCTTTTTCGCATTTCACTTTAAATAATTCTTAAGACGTTCCCTGAATTCGAAATGTGCCGAGCGGAGTTGGCCCAGCCCAGTAGCACCACCAGACCCAGCAGCTACATACCTATGTTGGCAAATGCGAACCCCAAAGTACGACGATCTGAGAACTCCGAGGGCCACAACGAAAGTAATTTGATATATTAGTTCTGTTAGCCCTGTCCTTTCATAGATGGTGGATGTTTGTTTCCCTTTGGAATCTTGTTTCTTCGCTGCGTTGCGCCGCCTTACTGCCTTGACGTCTTGACTGCCTTTTGCAGTATTTCCGCAAGGCTCACTCGTCGAGCCAGTAATTACATTTCTGCAGAGCCAACCCACGCCCCCGAGGTGCTGAGTTTTGAAACTCCTTCAAGAGACCTAGCTGGCGGGGAACTACGCCGAAGTGTGAATGTTATTAAGAAACGTTCTCGTTCACTTCTTTCACCCTCTTCCGCCACTTCAGCTATTAGCGATAACAGATGGTGGCTTAAGTGATCAGCTGAATTTTAAAATGCCGGCGAAGGCCAAGAATTATTTGATTCCGAAAGGAGCCAGCCAAGGCAATTCATATTACTGCTACTGTGCAAAATCTTCCCGGTCCCAGCTCTAAGGATAATCTAGTAAAGTGCACTGCATTAATTTTAATCAAATTTTGTTTTCATTTCCGAGATACGATAATCAGAAGAAGGCACAAGGACCCCAATTTAATAATTTATCTGGGTCGTGTTTTAGGCAGTCCATCCAGACAAATCAAATAATATGTTTCCAAATTTCAAGTTGTGTTGTAGCCAGCCTTTCCGTATTCCCGTCACTGAAGTCTGAATTATGGTCATTAATTCCACTCTTATGGTAACAGGCCTTGAAAAAACATAATTCTTCATTGTTCCCCATAAGGAAAAGTTCAATAGAATAAGGTCTCGAGATTCAGCAGGCCACAAAATAGGTGGAATTCTTATAAATAGACTCCACTTATTAAAAACCTTATGAAAAATGCATTTTGGGGGAAATACTTTGTAGCTACAGATGCAAAATTTACAGTTGACATTTAAAATTTAAAAAAATAATAAACAAAATTTTTTTTTTAGCTGGTTAGTTTAAATGTCAAAAGTTGTGCAAAATAGTACTTAGAAAACCGTTTGCGCAATATTAAAAAATCTGAAATTTTACATTAAACGTTTATGTCGTACCTACTAACTAACAGGGTTCATTTAAGTTGAATTTTTTGCTTTGTACGCATGATGACAACATAGTATTATGGAATTATGACAACCCGATGACAATATAGTATTATGGAATTATGGTAACATTGAGTTGGTCTGATGATGGAGTCGGATCGCCCACAGGATGGCAGATTACCTTTTTCTTCACAACCCCTTTGGCATAGGTACATATGAAAGAGGCGATTAGCTATATGACGTCATTTCAATTGCGCAGTTGGAAATTGCCAACTTTAACGGATTTCTATGCAAATTGGGAGTTATGGGTTTTTTTTCAAGTGTAGAGAAGTGATGTGATCAGATTAATAAATTGATAAATTGTAGTTGGAGTCGATTAGCTTTAAATTTCTAAAATAGCAAAGTACGGGAAAGGTCGGGGTATAGTGTTATAGTTTAATTATAAATTTTGCGAGACATCGCATTTTTTGAGCTAAGTTTGCTGATATTAAATAATTTCGATTTGTGAAGTTTCCTTTTACTAGGCTTTATTTGTGTAAAATAAAAAGCGTGTGTTAATGAGTTTAGTATTACAAATAAATAAAAAGCCATCCACTCCATTCCCCACCAATTAATCTTGTAGGACCCTCAATAGCTCAGTTGGGAATCTTTCTTTGCTCGTTTAACTCCCTAGCGGGCTGCAGGCATGGCCCACCAATTTCCATCAAGCGCAATAAGTTCAAGTGAATTGCCGCTCCCGAAGTGAACAAGAATTCCAAGGAGCAATTATTTACGTGAATTTTCCTGCCCTGTACATGCAGCTCAATATTAAATTTGTTTAATGGCTCATGTCTTAGGCAAATGAAAATCTCCCACTACCGGAGGTGGGAAATACAGGAAGCGGAGGGAAGTATTTTCACAGACAATTTTACGTTTATCATGCTCCTTGCTGGGGTTAACTTTTGAGTATATTTGCGCATTTCTTAAGGAATTTTACGGGCGCTCCTTGTGCCATACCGGCCGACTCGGCGCGGCGGGTGGAGTTGTTGGGGTTGCGGCGGTTTTTATGCGCCCGCCTTTACATTTTCAAGGGCTGGATTCTTCTTTTAACCAATTCCCAGTTTTTGAGTACGCAGGGAAACTGCATTTAAACATGTACAACGAAGTGTTTTATGCACCGTGGTATCCTCGCCCGAGTTTTATGTTCTCGTGCTTTTGATGTATAGAGTAATTTATTCGAGCTGAACATGCATCGAATGAAAAACGACTTGTAATGAGCTTCTGCCGCTAGAGGTGGACTTAGAGGCCTTCTCCTCGTTCGGGAAGTAGTGCACTTCCTAATTGCCGGGCTTATCTGCTCGAATTAATCAGGGTAATCGTCCGGGTATGGGAGAAATTTTGGGATAATATAAACAAGCCGGGGCCAACCCACATAATACGTTTTCTGGCCAACCTACCGTCTGTCTGGATCAACAGATTCGCCTTGCTTAAATAAGGCGCGACTGGCGCTAGCCAAAAGTAACCAACAGTGGGGCCATTTGCCTGTCTGATGACACCCCTGCGATCAACTAATCCCGCAGTATGGCAAAAGTTTAAAAGCAGACAATAAAGCCAGAGACACCAATCACCTTCTTCAGAAGTTCGAGGACTTAAGAAAAGAAAACAAAGGGGCAAAATCCGCCAAGAAACTTTGCCCTGGGTAGCGGCGGCATGGCCGTCATCTGCCCGAACTAAAAGTACATTTAGCCGGACCCCTTTGAATGTAATATATAAGAGGTTGAAGCGGATGGGTTGGGTTGAGGGACAACGATACCCCTTTTTGTCTATTCATGCCGCAAAACATTTCATCGCAAGGATTTCGCAGCAAACCTTTCACCGCTCGGAAGCTTTGCTCTTTCCTTAAGATGCGAGTATGACTGAGCTTTTCTCGCTTTTCATTCTTGGACTGTTTGCTCCTGCGTTGCTTCTTTAACAGTTGTTTGTTGTTACATTGTCCCCGGCGTTCATGGTGCGACCGGATTCCCGGCCGTGTTTCATTTTTTATCTGCCCTGGTGGCGGGACTAAAAGGATAACGTGAATGAAGTTGGTGATTAATTAACTTAGGTACAACCGGAAAGAAAATGGTGAAAAGTTTGATTAATGTTTGTTTGATTGAATTACAGCGTGCGGATAAAAGTTCCCGGCAAGGCTGCGGTACTCTGTCCCGGGTACCTCAGCTCGCCGGGGTTTTATAAATCTTCCGCCTTTGGTTGTGCGGGTTTGTAAACAGAAGGTGCTCCCGAGCGGTCGGTTATTAAAGGAGCTGAAATGTAAGTACTACTGGCTGCCAGTGCCCTTGTAATAGGGGACAGTTATCGCATCCTCTGGACATTTTAATGGTTTTCTTGATAAACTTTCCCCACAGACCATTTTTTCCATATTTCAATCTCAAGGACGCTACATCATATCTGAGTGCCCCTTTGGTCCTGCGGACGAAGAGCACTTTGGGTTCCTAAGCTTAGTAAGAGCATGCCAATGGTTGGCCTTGTACCGGATATTAATCACTTTACGA
The DNA here is from genome assembly GCA_947538895.1 of Neoitamus cyanurus. Taxonomy (NCBI): domain Eukaryota; kingdom Metazoa; phylum Arthropoda; class Insecta; order Diptera; family Asilidae; genus Neoitamus; species Neoitamus cyanurus. The sequence continues at coordinate 40,002,680 of OX384543.1, forward strand.
AGTATCACCGTTAACCTAAGAGATTTTCCCACTTAAAATTATCGAACCTCATGCAAAGAATAAAAAGTTAAATGAAGAGAAAAAAAATAAAAAAATTAACTTATCCATAACATATGTGAATCCTCCTTCTCTCTCCTTGTGGTTTTCATAATTTTAAACATATTATTATACAGTTTAAAATTACGTTAGTTATTTTGGAAATTACTTTCTATGTGACGATATAAATTCATCCACAGCACAATATAGACAAAAATCCTACAAACTATATGACTGTCTACATTATCAACTGCGATCAAACCAGTTCAGTGGCTTTTGCTTTTTTAGTTTCTCTCACGGACAAGCCAGTTAGTTTACGCCGTTTGTAGTATCTAATTTTTTTCCAGATACATATGTATATTAGAATTAGAATTTTTGATCTGCTATTTCCAATTTTTTTTTGCGCCTGCTTTTGGAATAGGCCTTTTAATTTCCGCTGTTAGTAGAGAAACTTGGTCCGCTATGACACGATTTGTACATTCGTTCGTTTGAGGATTCTTGCCCTGTGGAAATGTTTGAACTTACAAAGGTTGCCTCTTAAAATATTTGATTTGCATTTGAAAGGACAACACAACACACGATTTGTAACTTCTTCACACATGAAATATTATTTTGTTAAGGCATTTCGATTATAAGGACTTTTCCCGGGCTTGGAAAATTGAGACGTTATGTTAGTTGGTGTAAAAGAAGCTTTGCACGCAGGAGTTATGGTATATGCTAAATCATGAATTGAAATGGTTTTACCTGAATGATTCACAGGCCAGTGATTCTGGGACACCGTAAACTTATGTTTCAACGGCCCCATAATAGCGATATCCAGCGGCTGCATTGCATTATGCGTGCAATGTCCTCTCAAAAGTTCAGTTCGAACAACTATACCATATTAACGACATCGACAGTATTTAATTGCGTCAATAGAACACTGACTCTCGTGGCTGTCAAGAGCAATAGTATCGGGTCATCCTTGGGGGTAGTCATGTGAATGTATTTCGACTCATTTTTCAGTCGATCAAGTTAGTGGAACAAAATTTGAGATGGTGTCATGTAAGTGCGTCAACCACAGTGTTGCACGCGAATTCAATTACTAAGCGTGTTGATATTAATATATATTAACAACAAAATAAGCACGTTTTGAAGTGTGGCAAACAAACTAACCGGAAAAATGCTCCTCGTTAGTAGTAGTATAGACACAAAGAGGAAAAAAAATGATATTGAGACTTCGGCAACGGCGGTTGTGAGACAAAAGTTATCTGGTAAGCGGTAGTTACCGCAGTGGTCACTAGGTGGAGGCTGCACTAGCTGGGAATACCGTTAGTTTAGTATTTACAAAAGCATTGAGCTACTTACAATTGTAAATTGAAATTGTGTCCGTTGTGGATAAAAATGGACTAACAAGAATTTCATGCCGCTTTGCTTTGCAAGTAGACATAAATACGTGGGTATCAAATGAAAGGGTTTGACGAGCAGAATACGGTAAGTTGTGTAACGGCAGTCTCAACCCAATATGACGTACGCCCCAAGATGGCAGATTACATTATTCTTCACAACTCCTTGACATGAATATCAAATGAAAGAGCTCGAAAAGCAAAATACGACAAGCTATGTGACGTCATTGTCATAGGATAACAAAGACAATTTATGGACGTAGATATTATACAATCATCGTGATAAAATGTACCATAAAATTACTAGTATGAGCTGTCTGCTTGATCATGTCATGACTTACTTACCTATTAAGTATTATCTGAAACTGAAAGATGTTATAAAAAAATTATTATAAAAAACAAGAAATCCGACTACGGAAGAAAAGAAAAGGGTGAAATAATAAAAATATTCTTTCTTCTTTTTCTCAATTCTAATTGACACAACGGTATGGTGATTTTCAGAGGATAGCCGTGGTCGCATGCCGCTTTGACCTACTTACATAAAGTCGCTATTATTGCGTATCCTTGCTTTAATTCACATAGGCTATAAACAAATAAGAAGTATTACTTAAATAAATCATAATTGACAGAGCGCTTCTAAATAAAAGAATTTTCAGAAGTTAGGCCTTGTGTGACACATCCACCAACTGACATTTTACAGCTGACGCTACGATTATATTATTTTCTCCGGATCGCGAATTTGTTCTTTGTATACGCAAACCATGTATTTACTTGTACGCGAATTGGTGATTCTCGAATGAATTGCTATTTTCATTTTGTGAGCAAACAAATAAACATTTTCAGTTTTTAATTTATATTAACTAATTAACGCAAATCATATCAATTAGCATATCATAGTGATGCAAGTAGCTCAAATGGACGCGAATTGGTGCATTTATTCTGTCTATGCTAAATAGGCCCTTTTTTATTTGTGTGACAAAATGTTCTTATGTTAGGGGAAACTTCTCCATGGTCTTCACAGCCCCATCAAATTGTTTAAAACGAGCAGCAGCGGTAACGCTCGCCAAAAGTTAACAAAAACATGAGCTCCTCCAACTGGTAAGCAGCTCACTGAATGATGATGACCTGGAGGAAGAAAGTTTGGATCGGATTTCGACAGCTTTTCCGTTCTGCTCGTAATCCGCGTCCTAATCTGCACGCCATAAAAATTCCGAGGCGTTTACCCGCCAGCCACTCGCAGCCTCTCAAAAATTCTGTTGATCTTCGCTGGGGCAACATATTTTACGGCGTGGCGACGGTAATGCTGGCGGTGGCCCGGTGGAGAGGGCAGGGCAGCAGGAGAGAAGTTCGGTCGGAAAACAAATCTTAACTTCGCCGGAGTTATCTCCGCCCGCACGGAATCTGGTTAGGATGTGTAGGGCAAACAGGAACTTTTCTCTTTCGGTTCGATAACAAATCAAATAATTTGCGCCCGCTTTATGCAAAGTCAACTGCTGGAGACTTGATCAAAACAGCCCCATAAAAAGTGGAACAGATTTCCATGGGGCTCCGTCCCCCCGCGTCAATACAGCTAGCTGCTACGGAGCGCATTCCACCCGGCGGAAAAATGCTCGCAGCGACTTTATGGATAAGTGCTGAATGGAGTGCCAGAGCGGCAAGAAAAATAAAAGAGCCGAAAGCTTGAGGAAAATTCGTTTATGTGTCAAGAAGTTAAATGAAAACAACTTGACATGAAATATTTTGAACTTGCAGCGCTACCGCCCGGCCGGGATGGGAATGGAAGACAATAAATACGGAGGATCGGAATGCGGCTGCTGGAAGTATCCTTCTCACTACCGAGTACCGGCACGAATGCAAAAAATGCCACTCTCGACCGGGGATGCCGGCTCCGAGAAGGAAGTGGCAATAAGGTTTTCGCCGCCACCGAGTTTTCTTTGGCTCGACTAGCGCGAGAAAATACTTCTTTAGTTTTTGCAGTTAGTCTTGCGGCTAGGCATTCCAAAGAAAACTTTGAAAAATTTAAATAAAATCAGGATCTCTGTCCGGGTATCTGCCGCGACTGCTGCAACCGCCTCCCAGCCGCAACCGCATAATCTAAATCCCTGCTAGCGATTCATCCTAGAAGGGCCGAGGGCTGGCACCCTGATGAATACTGCAAGGATGTCGAATTAATGCCGCAGTCCACTCCACAATGGACATTCGCTCAGTTGACTGAAGCAGGGACTGAATGACATACATATGTTAGAAATAGTTTAAAAGGTATGCACTAAAACTTAATTACACTAGTACGTAATTTCGTTGCTATTGTGAAAGCTTCACTATATAATTAAAGAATTAAAAGAAAATAAATAATTAAAAGCCCATTAGGTGTAGACAACTAAAATTTTGAGAATTTAAGGGCCATTATACCCATGAGAACTTTTGATCAGAAGAATGTTTTCCCAATTTTTCAAAAAATTTAGCCGAACATCATTTTCCTAACATTCTGTGCGAGATCCTTTATATTACTGGCATTCCATAAAAAAGAGCGCCATAAGTCCTATAGCTTTTTGGCACAAGAAAATTAAATCTACCATTGCATGCATTTCTTTTTGCCGAAGTGCACCAATATCGAATTGTAAGATACGATAATCCGAGCTTTCAGCGAAGTTTGAGCGTGCAAATGATTTAATAGACAGACTGATTGTTTGTTGAGATGTTTACCACATAATTTGCTCATAAAATCGTTTTGACAGGGCGGACTGGTTAAGAAATCCCTCGCTAATAACCCGGTCCTAGCAGTCGGGCCAGACCACTCTGCAGTAGGTACCGATGTGCGCCCGAATATCCTGCAGTTGTTAACTAGTCACTGGCTGTAAGATTTAAGTCTGGTGGAGCTTTACTGGGGATTAAGTGGATCAAGAGTAGAAGGTTACCGGGCCAGGAAATGTGAGAGACCGGGTATCCGCAACTAGGAAGTATTTCCTTCCCGGCCAAACTGCAAAAATACCACGCCAAGCCACCGACTACCGCAATGGCTCCCAAGTTGGTATTCCCTTTTGTGTGACAAGCCGGTCATCCCGCTGGTGGCCCAGCCGCCTCTTCCTGTGGCTTTCGCCACAAATCCCCAGTGATGACTTGAGGGCTTCGGAGGTGGTTGTGGACCGAAATAAAAGAGCGCTCCATTGAGGGTTAATCGAACATTCCGACGTATACCTAATCCTTTTCTCGGCTCTGGACCGGTATACGGTACGGACTAAGTATCCTCACAGAGCGCACCTCCGACGAACCGCTGAAGTGGCGCCGCTTAGTACCCCGTAAATCCGAAACAGGTCAATTTCGCTAATTAGTGGCCTACAACTATGGCGGCGACTCCAAATCATTACTTCCGTAACCAGGGCGCGTTCCACGGCAAAGTTCGCTCCGCTCGCTGTGCATGTTGAAGTTTTTTACGAGCAACCGGCTGCAGAAGTTTCGCAGTAATCCAGAGCTTTGCTCGAAAATAATTAAATTCTAAATTTAGCGCTGGCGGAGCAATCCGGCACTCGGTAAATTCCGGCAAAATGGTTTTGTCTTATAAAACTCTCCATTGCCTGAAACACTTAATGAAAACTCCCAAAGAAATGTTAATGAACTCAATCCCAAAGAATAAGGATGGTCGGTGGTGGGGAGGAAAGGTCGACTTGCACGATTATCAAACATCGCCCCGGTCGTAGTTCTGGTCCTGGCTCCCTATTAATTACTGCGGGAAATAGTTCAGCGTTGCGGAAGTCCAACCACCGCCAAATCGCAAAAATGTGGTGCGGAAACGTGACCACTTCTGTAAGGAGTTTTGCGTCGTTTGCGAATTTAAATTTTACCTCTTAAAAACAAGACTATGAATTGAAAGAAATCTCCCACGATATGGTTGTAGGGGAATTTATGAGAAAAAATATTTACCTTCAGAAAACAAAAATTTAACAACATAACACTTCAACGTATCGCAATTGCAGCATAGGGCTCCTTTCTCAGAGCAAAACAAATTCAAACCTGTGATCGCATTACAAACATCAGAAGCATATTTCTGGTTTTAAATTTATGCTTTATTAAAAGAACCAGTGCCATTGATGGGATAAGAGTGTAATACATGGTATTTCACCTTCAAACTTTTCCTGAGGAATAATTAAAACCCGATTAGCACTTTTACTTGATTGTCTTCAATATAAAATATATCTTAACAAAATTATAGGATCTAATTTGGCCAGTTTAAAAGGATACTTAATCTTCCACATAACTTTCCAGTGGACTGACTGCACCAGTAGATATTTAGACAATTATTTTACTAGCTGACCGTCCCGGTCTCATCCGGACTTTTCCATACTTGTAACTTAAAAATGTTGACGCATATTTACACCGGGTATCGTTTCTTAATTGATATTTAGTTTTCCTGTGAGACCACACAAAGAGAAAACCATATTTAGGATGTCATCTAATAAATAACTAAATTGTTGCGTTTTTTAATGCTCTTATCCATCGCCACAATTTTTTCCCATAACTATGAGACTGACGAAAAAATCTGCAGTTTTCCTATTATTATCTATGATCGAAATATGCGCACGTCACGAAGACTTAACATTATGCCAAATTTCAAATTCCTACGTCACGTCGTTTTCGAGAAAAACGTCTGTGACAGGCAGACGGACGCATAAATGATCTTATATGGTTCCGATTTTTTCTGTTCGGTACGGAACCCTGGAAGCAATCATACATTGCTCATAAGATATAACAAACCAACGAGATGTTTATGTGTCGCTGGGTAACCCGCTGTCCTTCAAAGGGTTAAGTGCTACATAAATAGAACCGTTTATATTTTACCGATTAACATTAAATGTATTTTGTAATAACCATCTTTAGAAAGTGATGGTTTCCGCCCATTGACCACTGTCTTCCCAAGTTCGCTGTCCTGCAAATAACCACATAAATGGCGTAAAACTTTATACACGTTTGCCCTAATCATTGGCCTCAAGGATATCATTAGATGCGTGCTAAAGTTATTTATCACCCGCCCCCCTAATTGAATGCCGGCCGCTCGCCGATTCCACTCACGTATGACAGGAGGGGGCTACCCATGGGGAAAGTCCTTGTCGGCACCAAAGTTTTGTGAGTTATGTGCTCCGCGGCGTGTTTAAATGGAGAAAAAAGGGCTGAAGCCGGCCGGGCGGAAATTTTTTATTTTGGGGTAGTGAAGGTAATTAGCCTCCACGATGAAATCATTTCCAAATGTTTTGTACCCGCCCCAGGGCGGAGGTAGGCGAAGCTTTATTTCTAAATAATTTATTGTCCGCGCAACATTAAAAATCCCATTGGGATAATTTACACGGAATGTATTTTATAAACAATTAATATTAATGACAAAGGCTGAAATCCAATTCTCACTCAAACGGGAATAACACTGACTTTGATAATTATGCATGTCATTGCGGTACTTATAGGCGGATATGATCTCAATTATATTTCGACAAACGCTTGTCGATGCATTTGTAACATTTTGCTTGCGCTGCAAAAACTACGGAAGCAGGTTCCATACTAAAATAACACAACTTTCGTTTAAAACGTTTACACAAGACCCAAAACCAATTATTTTAATATTAAATTTTTTGGGGAAGCTTTGGTTAGGCACAGAAAATATGTCTAATATACAGTAATTAAAAGCTGCTCTGTCCAATCTGAAAAAAACCCAGCAAAAGCTGAAAATATAACTAAAATTCTTTGTTCTGTCAAAAATCTGAGCTCAGATTATTCCCCAAAATGAATTACAAAGTGCTGACTTCATAAACATAGCTTGGGCAATTTGCTCGGAATCTCTATTTTGGTATTTACAGTCGCGTCACACTTACTTTTATGTAGTTTTGAGGAGGATGTGAAGCTTTTAATATAGCTTGTACTTCAGGAACCAGAATCATAGTTGTAAACCAGTTCAGTCAATTAACATTTCTGATGTTTGATGTTGATGTTTACATTTCCAAAGCCCGTATTCTTTTAATGATATACTGATTTGATTTGATTATTAAAAAACCGACAAGTTTTGCAAAACTGGAACCGAATCTATCTTTAGTATGTACTTAGAAGCGTCAAAATATGAAACGAGCGAATATTCATTTATTTTTGTGGTAACCATATTAATTTCATGACTACGTTATATTTACCAAAAAATTTGACTTTTAGTCCAATAAGTCTAAACAAGTTACCTTGTGCGATAAAGACAACGTGTTCGGCTCCAGCCTTCTCCTTTCTCTTTATAGGGTATATTACAATTAGAATATTTCAATATAATTGATTATTTGTCTCATTTAATCCAACTTGGACAATTCGCTGTAATATGTAAAATATCACCTGATCATCTTGTCAAAAAATGGATGACAGTGGTGATCGCGTTTTACTTAAAATCGGTTGTTTGTTGGTTTGTGTATTGTGGAATTTTGTGTTGTGTAGTATGATTTGGGTTGTAAAAACAATGAAAGTAGATCAAAGGTAAGTCTCTCTTTCATTTCTTATTTATTTGTGCGATGGAAATGCTGTTTTTGCTGCGAAAATCGTAAAATTTTGTTTAATCTTGCCAACTATCAGTTCGTTCGTTTTTTTGTCTACTATTTATTTTGTGTTATTTTGTGTGTTAATTTAATGCCTTTTACGTGTTCAGCGTCTTCTGTTTGTTGGTGAAATGCGTTTAGGTTTACGGGAAAATTGAAATTAATACACTGAGAAAAAATAGTACTCTAATAGCAATTAACAGAAAAACGTTCACATCGAAAAAATAACTGCTATAATAATAATTTTTGCTGTTCAATAAATAAACTTCGTCCTTTGTTTTAACTAACATTTATCCCAGGTGAGCATTTACCGCCTGACGTTTATATTTCTGAAGGAAATGTTCTAAAAAATGATCAACACGTGTAAGTGTTGACTTAGTTCACATTACATAAATTCAGGTAATAAGTTTAAGTTGTAAGCCTGACCTTACCTGGTGATGTATTTTGTTATCTTCAAACCCGGCCAAGACAAATTTATGCAAATATATGCATAGTACAAGTTGTCGACAAGTGACACATTTTTATCTGCAAACACACACTTTTTCACCATAGTACGACGTCACCGACCAGGCTGACCGACGACTGAGGACCAACGAGACAAGGGTCAATATGCATCTGGGTGTGCAATTTATCGAAATCCGGATGTCGTAGCGCTTAGTGGGCATTATTAATGAGTTATAGGAAATGCATGCACTGTTCCAGCAGACAGACGCTGAAAAGACATTTATCAATTTGCAGGACACATTGATTTGCCCCCGAGTGCAGAATTAGTGCTGACCAGCAAATTGCCGTAGACTGGGCCGATAACCGGATCCAGACTGGCCGTTGCTTTGTGCCGACAACAATTGAATCGGCAAGTTCGAAACAAAACTTTAAAACGAACTGTAAATTTGACTCGATTAACCCAATAAACCGTCGGCGTGTAAATCCAGCCCGACCAACTTCCCAACTGCGAAAGTTCCGGATCTATTGGATTTCAATGAACTCATTCAAATCTTATTGTAGTAATCCACCGCGCCACTCGGCACTCCGGCTTGCTTACGTTCGTCTGAGCTAATTGTAATTCATCTCAGGCCCCGGAATGGGGCTGGGAATTACCCGGAGACCTGAGCTGAAGCATCCCACACACGCCCTAACCGGCATCTAATATTATTCACAAGTATCTGCGGGGATACGTACTGCAAGGCTAGGCAAGGTACCGCCACCCCCATTCTCCCTGTCAGCGGGCCTCTGGTTGACAGTGTTGTTATTAGTTTGGCACGCACCCCCGCCCAACTTCCGCTCACAAGTGGATGTCGTCCCACTAGACTTTCCGAATAAATTGTTCTGAGGTTTCTTAGACGGTCTACCCGGAATTGCGAAAAGATTTAGAAGATGAGATGACACGAGCGTCTCATTCGTGTATTACTGCAGATTAGAAGTGGACATCGTGTTCGGAAAAGTGATGGCATATGCAATCGTGTGGGAGATGGCCTGAAGTGTGATGCGGGTGGAAGGGATTAGTCCTGCGGTGTCTTGGGGGTACGCAGTAGTCAGGCATGGATCACGAAAAAAGCCAGGCAGCTATTTTTCGTCACTGTTGAGGTGGACCCGAGACGGATAATTGATGCGTTTTGTGACTGGGAATACACAGTTCGTCCGGCGACGACGAGGCAACAAATTGCCTAGTCGCTTTGATGTTGAGTTAATTGAGGGAGAGATGTGCTACGTGAAGTCAAGTGGCAAGGTAAGGCGTTTTCATGGTGCGGAGAGCTATTCCTAAATTGTGGGATTGCTTAGATAAGAGGAAGTACTGGGTTGGACGGTTGTAATTGACGGCGTCATTGTTAGGATTACACTCTTGGACTTGCATTGTTGTAGCCATTAGGGCATTAGGAGTACGGAACTTGTCTTTGAAATAGATATTTTATCTGAGAAAATAAAACGGTTAGTTTAACTTAATACTTGTTGTTGCTGATTTAGTTGCCGTTATCGTCGGAACAAACTAGAATTATTGAAATAAACTTTGTTACGTAAGATGAAATGAAATGGAAGATATGAAACAAAAGCTTATGATTTCTCACGATATGACTGAATTGTGTTATTATATGATTAAGAAAATGTTCTCCTTTCCTCAATATAAGTTAGCGCATCACTTAAACGCGGACTGTCACCTAAACTCTGACAGCACAACATACAAAGTCGATTGCCATAAATTCACTATTTTTACTATGCGCGTTTAATAAGCGATAAAAGCGAATAAATTATTTTGGAAATTTGTAAACTCAAAGTGTGAGTCTGACGGGTACCCTTCAATTTAGGAGTTTAGTGATACTGAAAGTGGTGATCCCACTGAAATTGTAAATTTGTTGGCAACCTCTATCGCACTGCATTTTGCGATTTTAACTGTGATATTAGTTTTAGTCATTTGACCCACTTGAAGAAATCTGATATATCTAATTATAAACCCGTTGCCAATTTATGCCTTCTTACGAAAATTCTCGAGGGACTTTTACGTCAGTTATGTATTAGGTTTTCACTGCAGGTCTGTTCTGGGATCGTTTCAAATGTTTGCGTTAATTTCTTCCTACGGTTCAGGCGGGCCTTCAGGTTGATTGTATTTTTACTGATTTTAGCAACGATTTTGATAGAATTGACCACAAGATTTTATTATACAAATTGTCTTTACTTGGGTTTCGTAAATATTTTTTAGATTGGTTGTCTTCTTTTTTGTCTTATCGTACGCAGCAACTGTTATTCCGGGGAGCTCTCTCATACATGATAAATACATTCATCCGCCAACAACTGATGCCCTCAATGAATGAACATAACGAACGCCATCCAGCAAATTCAGCCAGATTTACGCGACAATGTCATCGAAAATTGGTCCTCACGAATATGGCCACCAAGAAGAGCCGCAGCGGACATTTGGCGGCCAATGTAGTGGATATCTCACACATAACTTGTTTTATTTATATTTAAAAGTCGAGCGTCCTTATAAAAAGACCCTGTAAATAATTTGGTGTAGCATAGCTAGAAGACTTCGAAGGCATCAGTGACAGGGAGCTGAGGCTCAACAGAGATTCTTCGAATAAGAAAGCATCACCTACACGATGCTCTGCTTAATTTGCTACATCCATGTAATACACTGAGTAACTAGTTCCATGTAATAAAAGAAATAATGGTCATTCCATCTATTCACAGTAATGCAAATTGGGCCAGTTGCCTTTAGTAAGAATCGTTACTGGAGAGCCTTGCAAATTGTAATACCTACGTTTGTGCTGTGCGGTAGTGTACCTATATCATACATGCCCATATCCCTACTTTGAATGGCTTAAACCCTGAAGTAAACTTTTCGAATAACATTACTAACACGCAAGCGTGGGTGTTCTCAACTGAAGAATGTTTCAACCTAAAAAGTACTCAGGAAGGATTCCAATGCACTTTCTGTATTCGACCATTTACTCAATAAGAGCCCTTGCCTGCAGCAGTTGTACCCATTGTAACCTACATAACGCGTATTACCAACTAATATTGCACTCACCCCAGATTTCGAGAAGAACAATTCCCAACAATAAAACAAAACTTCAAGAGCAACCCTCCGCCCTTTGTGTTTACCTAACACTTCCACATCATCCTATCTTGCGTATGTGCCCCCGAGCAAATTAACAGAATCCATAAATCTGGGGGTGCACTGGCCGTGTATGGCCGAGAGTTTGTGCAACTTTTGATTTGCATTTAGCGTTGAGCTCTAGAGCTTACAAGTGCTTTAGATAAACAAAACCTGGCGCAGATTAATTCACTCTTTCCGTCGTTTTTGCATTTTTAGGAGCTCCATCCGCCGGCCTTCAATGTGGCCGCAACATGAGAATTTGTCATTCAGAGCAGCCGCACCCGGCATGCCTGGCAGAACGAGTTGATTTACGTGATTGCGGAGTATTGCAATAACTTTAAATTTCTTTAAGCCCTTGTCGACTGCCGGATTGCCTACACGTGGGCACCCATTAGCCTGCTTTCCCGATTCAGGCACGCTCTCTTGTTTCATTTGCCAGGTAAATATTTTCGAAACATCCCCCTGAACAACTCAAAGCCCATTCTTCTGCTGCAATAAGGCGGAGAGATACCTACTTTACATAAAAGTCAATAGGCTTTTAATTTTTTTTCCATTTCACACACTCATCCAAACGCTTAATATTCTTACTTTCATATGAGGTGAACCCACGAGGAGGCACACCCGATGGCTGGGTATAGGCAGGATAACTTTGTTGGCATCGATCCAGTCGAGGAGGTTCAAGAGGATCCCGACTGCTCCCCGCTTTATATGCAGTCAAGCAACATCCAAATGGCTTATGAATGCGCGATTCCACTGCAACTGCCTCAGAGGGGAAAATTTAAAAAGATTAAAGTTGATTAAAGGCTTAAAATCACACGCATATTCATATAATATAGAGATTTGAAAATGTCACTGGCAGCACTAGCGAAAATTTAGCGAGCACAGCTCCACTGCAATTATGGGGGTAGATGCTCAATAGCTGCCTGGAAAAAAAGGAAAAACAAAATTAAAAAATTCCCTGTACGCGGTGAATGCAAGCAAAGTAGATTTGCTTCAATGAACACTTCAGGCCTTCAGGGCTTTGCGTTTTTTTCACAACAGCCACCAAATATTTTGTATTTTAAATAGGATAAATGCCGTTCATTGGAGATCATAAGGCGATTATTCACTAAGAGGTATAACTCTTTTAATTTTTGCCGCATTTACTGATTATGGCAATGACAACAGAAATATTTTAACCAATCTTCCTGAGAGCTTACAATTCTTTTTTTTTAAGAGCTTACAAGTGTTTTTTGTGAGAACTGTGTAAATCGGATTATGAATATGCTCAGTGTACATCAGGGAAAAATTGCGTACTCATAAGCATTTTTACACGCAAATTTCATGCGTGTGGTTGCCCCGCTAGCTCTGGAGAAGGGCCGGAGTATTCTAGTATATTGAAGCCCAATAATAAATAAATTTTATAACTAGTGCATATTCGGATAAATTTTATGCGCTAATGTCTGCAGCAAACTTTAGGGCGCCACATAATTTAATCTTCTCTTTGTGCATAGAGATTTTAACATTTTAATTTTTGGTCGCCTGCATGCACCTACTTGAATTTCCAAATCTCGGTTGTGGATTCGAGATCAGCGACCCCGAAAGCCCCTATATTTTATTTTTTATTTTTTTTATGACCACAATATAAAATGATATTTTGATATAATGGATATAATGGAATATTGGCTAGAATTATTAATTAATTTTCAATTTCTCATTTATAAAATAAAACAGAACCAAGTAATGAAATAAATTCGGGCAATCATCAGTTCAAAAAAAAATTAAATGGATGGAAATGGATATCTCACACACAACTTGTTTTATTTACATTTGAAAGTCGAGCGTTGAAAGACCCTGTAGATAAATGAAAGAATCCACCTTTAAAAACATCTAGACAGAAGATTATTAGGTTAGGCACAGAGATAAGGTTCGGTATAAAATTAGACAATTAAAATTATAAATTCGTGCGGACTACATTTACTGTGTTTCCATGGTCAGGTTTAACTTTCAAGACAGGGTAGTCTTGTACCTGGGTTAAATTGACAGATTTTGAAGTAAAAATGGATTTATTTATTTACTCCAAAATACTCTACCGGACACATTTTCAACACAAAAGTAAACAATCTACATATGTTACATACATACATTTACGCAATGCCAAGCTCAGCCTCTTTCGTGGAGTTTAGCGAGTAACGGAACGGAACTCAACTCAACTTTAGTTTCCATGGACTCAAACGCAATCCCAGACTATTTTAACTATACCAACTGAAGTACATAAAACAAAATACTATTAGCAATCGCGAATATCGGGAATGGGAGTTAAGCAAAATACATATAACTACATATTTGAAGATGACAGGGCCATCTGTCCAGTAAATAAGTACAATTATAAATTATCCTTCAAGTAGTTTGCATATAGTAACTCTCTGTTGTCGATTTCAATTCGATGACTCAAAAGTAATGTGCTTCATATATGTATTATATTATCATGAAAAGGTCAGTGAATTCCAGTACATCACGTTTTCAATGATGCAGCGAAAAACCTATCAGTTTCACAAAATGCAAAAGGGGAAAAATTATTCATCAATTAGGAAGGAGGCACATTAATTGCCGAGGAATTATTGCCTTTGTTGAAGCTCCAAAATCAGCGGCATGGGCAGGGATCGCTGATGGATTTACAAAACCACGCCAACCAGCCATCAAAAGCTTCATTGTCGAATTACATTTCTAACAAATGCTCGCAGGCTTTATCGCCGCCTCCATTAAATAAATTAATGGAACTGATTGAGTGCTTTCAATATTATTGACTGAAAATACAAATGGAAATTGACAATATAATATCTTGCCATTTGCTGTGCTCCTCTCCACCTCTAAAATGATTGGGAGGGGTTCAACAAAGCCCCCCAAATCGCAGTATGTGTGTGGCGGCAATGAGAAGGCATCGTCAACTCTTCGGCTTAATGTGCGTCCCCGCGGGGCTCCATTCGGCCCGTTTAATATTAGCGCCCGCGTCATACAAAGAAAAATCGTTTTAATTAAATTTTCATCAAATTACCGGTTATCACAAACAATTGCTACATAATTAAACCTTTTAGCAGCGAATTTGTCGGTGAAATTAATTTTGATGGGAGTCGGCTTAAAGTTCATCAAAAAGCGCTCAGTCCGCTGCTGGTCCCGGATGCCGGCCGAGCCAATCCCAAACGATTCCGGGCGGAATTTTATCGATTTCATATCAAATGTGACTGGCCGGGAGTCTAGATGCAGCCGACAAGAGCCGCTGGCAGATGGTCCATCTATTAAATATTCATTCCATTCTTCTCCACCGCACATGTGGCCAACCTTAACGTAAAATTTTTGGCCCGTACATGGCCTGAGGATAGTGTGGAGAATCTTGAATTTATTGATTGCATTCAGGACAGCCTGCCGCAGTTGTAAAAAACCGCCTGATGTGCGATCTTTCGCATATTTCAATGCAAATGTGGCGAGGGGTAGCTCGGCAGTTTAATTAATATCGCAAAACTTGGATTTCACCTAGAGCAAAATTAGATTTTCACTAAAAACAATCCATCTTCCAGGAAGCAGGGCCAAGATAAATAGCACACCCGCCCCCGGCATATTCCCACGGAGATTATAAATTTCGACAGAGAACTATCTGCCCCCGCCCCTGAGGGGGATTATTAGCGGCGGAGAGGCAAAGTTGAGTAAAAGTTTTTTAATAACAATCTCATCGATACCTTTTTCTTGGACGGCCCCATTGGCCGGGTCGAGACAGCTCCCATTCGGAAATATTATTTAATAAGCCCATCTCAGGGCGGGTCGGAATTGCCCCAAACTTTTTCGATACATTTAAATTAAAAATTAAATTTGCGAAATCAATGCTGCGCATCCGGACTACACGTCAGCCCACTAGCACGTCCTCGTATGTACCCATGGCTTCCTGAGTAAGCCCCTGCGTCATGGAATATGTCAGAGAACCCTTTTTTTGTCTTTTGCGACTTCTGCTAGAGCAGTTCTCCCCCTCTTTGTTTGACTTTCCGGTAAAAGTTTGATTAGACTTTCGTCGAGTACTTTTTATCCATTATTTGAGCACCAGCTTCTTCTCCTGCTCCGCCCGGGGCGGTTGGCTAGATATTTACTCGACTCCACTGAGGTGTCAATCAAGCGCCCACCTCACTGAATTCTTCGGCCGACTTCGACTCCCTTATTTATAGATAGTAGGTGATAAATGATTTCATGCTCCAGGAATTTTTCTTTTCTGGAAAATCCAATTTAGTCCGAACTTCATAAAAAGGCATTAAACGCGCCACCGCAAAGTTGTGCTTTTTCATGTGTATGTGCTTTAAGCGCGTTTTGTTGTTTTTAAATGATTTGTGTTTTCCGTAAAATTTGTGCGTAATTACTTTAAAATTAGAAATTCCGTTTACAAGCGTACCCAGGAGTTTTTCTGTTATTTCCATATGTTCATATTAATATATCTTACTATCCTTTTATTCATAGCAGCATTGCACGCATTCCATGAAATAAATACTGAGAAACAGGTTTTCTTTCTACGATAGAATTTCTGATTCGACTGCGACAACCAAAACTGGCGATATGTGTTGGTGAACTTACTTTTACTTCTGTAAACAATAAAAACTGACAACGTAACCTAAATAGGGGGAGAGAGATGTTAAATATAACAAATACTCTAGATGAATAAAGCGTGGCAAAAATATCCTAAATGATCAAATAGATTTATACAACAAACAACAGCCCTCTCTTAGATCTAAAATAAAATTCGAAAGATTATAATTTTCTGCTTTTTGGAAGAAAAGTGCAGCTGAAGCCCATCGAATACTTGTCGATACAGGATACGAACAAAGACATGAGAAAGCAATTCTTCTTCACGACAACGCTCGGCCTCATGTCGCAAAAGTCGTAAAAAAAATATTTGTAAACGCTCAAATGGGATGTGTTACCGCATCCGCCGTATTCTCCGGACATTGTTCCTTCTGATTACTGGTTGTTCCGAAGGATGCAGCACGATGTGGCAAGTCACCGGTTCACTTCTTCACTCGAAAATGGCAAGAAAGATGGGGAAAGGTAGTAGCTATCGATGGAAAATACTTTAATTGATCTGCTCATTCATTTTGTTTTGGAATAAATACATTTTTGAAACCACAAAAAACGGACCGAACTAATTTGAGCACAAAAAACTGTTGCAATACCCCCATACGAAAGAATTGCTGATGGATGGACGCTAACAAAAAAATAAATTTCCTCTACTGCAAGCCACTAATAACTATATTTAAATATATTATTGTAAATTGATTTGTTGCAAAACCAAAAGAGAAAAACATATGAATCATTACAGCAATTGTTGTATGCCCATCTTAAACGGCAGATTTAGTAAAACTGCTAAAATAGGCAAGCCCTTTGATAACGATTTTAAAAAATTAACTAAAATCAACTCAATTGCTATTCCTTGCATAATTCCTCAACAGGCGAAAAACTAGGTGCGGGCCGGATTTCCATAGGAAACACGGAAAATCCGAATCCGACTAAGAGGATACTTACCAGCCAAGCCCAGACGGCAAACAACTGCATCTTGTATACATATCATTGAACACCGAGATTATCCTAGCTCTAGCCGCCCGACTTAGGACACTACCCTTTTTGCGCGCTACCTCGCGAAATGCAATTGCTGTCTTCCGCCGTTGTGAAGGCATTCGCGCCGCTACCGTCCGAAGACATTGTACCCCTTAATGGTGGCGGAATGAATGAGCTTCGCGCAAGAAGTGAAAAGTGAGAACATAATGCAAATTTTATGAACGCGATAAAGAATCCAATTTTCAGCACTTAAACGCTTCTAACGACAAAAAGTTGAAACTTTGGATTTACAATTTCGGGGATTAGAGAAATGTTCCGCGCTCCTATTACTCAGCCTGTTTCAAGATGGAGTGGCGATAATGAATACTTTATGGGAGCCAGAGTGTAGGCGATAACAGGGCCAGACGATGGCCTTGCCGCGCATAGATCTCCACCGTTCCCGTGCCACCTATTTATGTACAAGTGCTCCAGGCCGAAAGTTCACTTGTTTTGGGAAAATCGAAATTACCTGGGGATTAGCGCCCCGTAAATGTTTTCTGGCGAATCCAAACAAATTTCCAAAACGGCATGAATTTAAAGAACGTCCAGTCGCCTCTGTCGTCGTTTTTGTGCTGCTGGAAAACTGGAACAGGAGAGTGTCCGGGAGGAAATCCAGGTCACATTTCAGTATCAGTTTTCCCATTTGCAAAAATTTAAAATTTATTTGCCGCGCTGAGTGGTGTTAGTGCAGGCGCTCCTTGGCAGTTTAAAGCTGGAGCACGACCATAACATCAGGCGAGCAGGGCCCGGACCGACGCTCGTAAAGCCGGCAGCCAAATGAATAAAAAGGATATGGATTCATGTAATCCCTGTTCTTGTTTTTTTTTTTTTTGGCCGGGGTACACTGGCACATAAGGCAGCTGAAACGGCATAAAGCAAGAAATTCCTCTCCATGTGCAAAATTCCGGCGGATACAAGTCGAATATCATCCTACCTGGATGCCTGCGGAAGTCGGCCTACCTCAGAGACACAAATAAGCAGCAAGAGCAGCACTTTATTACATTTGCATAATTAAATTTGGCAATTTGCTGCCGGAAATAAAAGAATTTCAAGGACCGTGTTTCGGCGCTGCGGAGTGCCCGTGGTTAGATGCAGGCAGAGTCGCTCAGTATCCGCCTCACAGTCTGCCCGCTACCGGAGTAATTTTTTCATTGAAATAGTTATTAAAGCCGCTTCACGCGCCGGAAAGCGACGAGGCCAGGCTTGACGGCCCTTTAGCGGGAAGGGATATTGAAAGAGGGCGGAATTAAATATTAATGAAATGCGAACGCGAAGGAACCGAACCATCCATACACCAGACTTTTATTCCTCTAATTGAGCGCCAATTAAAAGCTCTTATCAGCCGCTTCTGCATCGTAGCCACTCGAGCACTGAGATTTGCATACCATACCAATATCTGGTGTAGAAGAAAATTTAATTTTCTCAGAGCTCGTAGTGCGGTGAGGAGCATCTGTGGTAAATGTTTATTCCTCCTACGGGAAAGTCCCCGACCGACAATGTCGTTGCGTTACACAACTTCCTAGAGAGCTGTATTGCGCTATAAAATGGAAAGGTGGAAGAAATGGAACTGATTACTTCCGTCGTTCGGTGCGGTGAATAATGTCGACCTGATGGGAGGTTCCTTGAAGAAAGTGTATGCTGATCAAAGATTATCTCCTACCTACTCCGGAAGTCGCGTAATGTTGTAGTATTAAAGCTGTTAAAGGCAGCCAGTTTTAGTAAAGTCCTTTGCTTGCTGCTTGCGTAAACAGAACAGCAGAACCTGAACACTGGGAGGTCCTCTAAAATTATGTGACGTATCTGTCTTGGCTATTTTTCTCCTTGTTTACTGCACGTACTCCCTAAAGCAAAGATATACTTTAACAAAGGCTAAAGTACCTTCAGCTAGGGTTGCACAAGTTAGCAATACAGCGTATGCATCTGAAAGAAAATTGTAGTCGGATTTCTTGTGGAATGACTGCAGAACTTATGTGTATTTGAAATGGCGATGGTAAGCTCTAGTGGATAAAACACAGAACTTCTAATTGTATCATTTTCCATTTTCCTATAGAGGTACCATCTGAATTTCGGTAAAATATTACGCTGCATTTACCTTTCCCCAACTAGTCCAAATAAACTGACTCTTAAGGGGGGACACCACTACCACTAACCAGGGGCGGCCGAACAGTTCCAAGCCTATGACGGGTTGACAAAATTGATTTTTTTTTTATTTTCTTAAAATACAATATGTACTTTCATGAACTTGTAATCTACAAATTGTAAACACCTCCAGGACCGAATAGTTCGGGTGGGATCTGCTTTAAAAAGGGTCTGTTGGATGTTTCATGCAGGACCTCTAGTTTTTTGACAAAGTTGTGGTGGAAAAGTCAAATCAAAAATCAAAATGTGATGTCTGAGATAACTCGAGAACTATAGAATTTAGAGAAAAGTTGAAGATGGAATAAAAGTCTTACAATAAAATTTCACAAGAGATAAGATAAATTAGAAATTCCAGTATGCATTGTTGTTGTTGCAAAATAGGAATAATTAACGAAAATTTTTTTTGAAAAATGGTTTGTTCTTTAAACGCGCTGTTACAAATTAAATAAATCATCGTATTTGGGAAAAATAATTTTATCCCACACGCTCACAATTGATCGGATTTGGAAATTTCCCTGTGTTGTCCCTTTATATGTAAACAGGAGCTACTGTTCTGTAGGAAATAATCCATTTCAAGACCTCCGCTATAAGAGAGGGGAAATTTCCGGCGATGTGGATTGGAGACTGGGCAGCGAAATGGTTTTAGTCCTTACTCTAACTGGGGGACACATGTCAGTAGAAGGTGGTGGAACTTGAGGCGTTTTACTAGGGGAATCCCCAGGATAAGCAATTCAGTAGATCACTTCATTCAAAATTTTATTTATGTGATAAGGTTAAATTGAATGTGGACGTAATTGGAATGAATTCAGTGAGATCAATCTCGATATCAATGGTAAGTAAAAATTAGAGTTAGTTAAGCAACCCCGAAACGCAAATCTAGAATATTTAGGTTTACGAATGAATCTATACTTTTGTAGTGATTTTGTAAACCGGGATAAAGTAACGCGAGTTCCACTTCTTAAAAACGTTCCTTTCTTTTCGTCTGAAAAACAATAAAACGTATTTATCGGCCGTTCGCGACAATTATTCACTAATTTAATATTATCTTAAGAGTACTTACCAGGCCCAGCCTCCTCCAAAAAGATCGATTTTAGCACCGAATTGTCACACACACATCACACTGTGCACGTCTCACCTTAACATTTTAATTCGACTTTATGATCAGATATAAAGGGAGCTTTTCATTAGCAGGACGCCTTATACCCTCTGTGCTGTAGTTAAATATCAGTTATTGAAAGAGAATGAAAACTAATCAAATAAAGAATAAAAGTGTCGCAGGACAAATTAGCGAAATAAAAGCTTGTTAGTATGTGCCGCTTCTGCGTGAAGAAGAAGAAAGAGCGTAGCACCTACTCTACCAATGCCCAGCTTTCTTCCTCTTTGATGTGTCGAATGTGGCTTCCCAGGACACTATAGCCTATTTGAAAGATCTTACATAGATGTGGTTTAAGAAGAAGGGATAGCACAATAATTTTATAGGTCGCGCTGCTTTCGAGAGGCACCAGAGAGCCCACGCGACCTGCTTATATAGTATAATAATAATGATTCCCTGCGGGCGTTACCTCACTCATTTTGTGTGTCCTGAATATAAAATGGGAATCCGAAGAATGTATGTATAGCTTTAAACCGTGAAAAGTGAATAAATCAAGGACGAACGTTGAAATCTTAATAACTTTACGATTAAGAAATAGATCTTCCTCTGCCCTTCATGTTAAATTCAATAGCCACACTTGCTAGAGTCAACAGTTTGGCGTACAAAATGAGACACAGCAAAACCGCTTCACATTCGTTACAATGAACGTAGCGTTTCGCTTTGAAACTTTTTCAGTGACAGGAACAAAGAAAAATGAGAATAACTCGCTAAAGAATCAGCAAAGGGGAGTCTCCCCCGGAAGAGACACACTCACCCAATATTCTGTGGGGCTGGGTACATAATTTTCAAGGGTGGCAATGTTTGTCCTGTTTGTTTGTTTGAGCTTGCAAACAAGTAAACAGCAGCAGCTATATATGAACCCGAGGTGACGTTACTCATTGAAAAGAAGGAAGGCGGAACGACAACAGAAAATTTACTTAAGGTCAACTACATATTAGATACGTGCTATATCACAAATTTTGATATTGGGCCAGCTCCGGCGGCTGGGCCTGAAGAAGTTCGTGGGCCACAGAGACATATCGTTATCTGCCCCAAGACACAGAGATCCTGCAACCCGCCCCTCTTACCTTCCCATCTTAGCCTTCCGAGCAGGTTGAGGCGACCTTTGTCTAACACTCAAGTGGAAAATTGAAAGGTTAATAAAGTAGTTGCCCCCAGAAGTGCTCTGTTTGCCTGATCCTTTCGGGGAATGGATGTATTTGCTCAGCATTTTGAGAAAATCCAGGTTCGGGTGGGCGTGCTAGGGCTAGGTAAAGTTTGGCAACTTCTCCGTATGGCGAACGCAGAACCAGCACCCAAAGCCGGACATCGGCCGTGGGATTTGATTTGCCGGGTGCCAAGTCAGAAAGTGGAAGTATTCAAATCGCTCCTGCAACTCGAATCAATACCACATGAATAATAGACGCCCCACGGTGGCCGTGTGGGAGCGTGTGAGCACTCAAATCTCGGGAATTTTTAAAGACATGCATACAATGAATTTTTAACATTACCATAATCAAGTGCTTAAGGCGAGAGATTACTGGCCGGGTCGATTCACTTGCCCTTTGCAGTTGCCGGGCACATTTATCACCCAGAGAATTTACAATTCGAAACACGAAAGCGTATCATTTCGCTCGTCTTCTGCTCGATTTCACAATGGCTCCAAACAAAATGGAAAGATTCCCGTCCATAGTCTTTGAATGATTCACGAGTTGCATGCAATCCGGGAATTTCGGGCAGCAGTCTCTTGTTCTGCTGGAAGTGTACAAGAGCTTGTTTCATTCACTGTAGCCCGGGAGCGGCTCCTTTTCGCCATGGCTATCTCTTCATTTCATCTCGGGTAAAGAAATTTGCTTAGAAATGAGCTGGCAGATTTGTAACGATTTTATTATTTTCGGGGTGGGATTACCCCGGCTTAGGGCGAATGCCAACCTAGCTGGTTCTGGCGACTACTCCCTCTCATCGCTGTGGTTTTCCCTATTATTTTGGGACTTATTGAGTGGCAATTCCGTAAATTTGCCTGAATCCTTCATAGGCCCCCCTTCAGGCACATTAGATCATTTCGTGGTAATTCGAGGACCGTCTTTTGTTTTGGGATCTCCAATAAAAGTCGCAGCTGTATGTATACCTAAGCCTATTGTGCTTTTTATACGGTAAATTACATTTGTTTAATTTGTCTATTACGCACAAGCCGATGGGATGGTACGAAATCACTCCGCTCTTATTTGTTTTGTTCTTTTTAACATTGGAGTCCATCAATATGTTAAAGAAAAGTATTAAATAACTAGCGGAGTAATATCTAGAAAATTTGTGGAATAAGTGCAACTTAAAAAAATCATGTTCACCTAAAGTGTTTTGAAACAGTATATGCCTACTAAGCTGGATAAAGAAGTTAGTCAATTTATATGAGCCGTTCACAGGCCAACATTATTAACATATACAAATAATTTTGGAACAGTTCATATTTCTGTAATTTAGGAATTTTTGTGATATTGGAAATTCATGGCAGCGGAAATGTAGGAAGCGCCTGATATCGTAATTCCATCTGGAAATACTACATATTGACCTGAAAATTATTGTGTAAAAAATTTTTTTTTTTTTGTCTTCTAAAATTTTTTTTACGTGAAAAAAAGGTCATACGCCACAATTACCTATCTCACCACAAAAATGTATTAGGTATGAGATAAAGTAAGCTCCGTTTTTTTTGTGAAAACAAATTTTTATTCATAAAATATATCTTTTTTGAAGATCATTGAAAGTATCATCATCATTCCCATCGGAAGCTACGACGTTTGCCCATATTTCTGGCAATTTGCGCATTCCATCCCTAAGAACTGCTCGTCCTTCGAGGCGATCCAATTATTGAGCCAAATTTGGATCTTTTCAAGAGAATGAAACCGTTCTCCACTAAGGGCTGACTGCATCAACCGGAACAAATAGTAATCGGACGGTGCAACACTTCCCAGTTCAGCCTTTCTAAATAGTTTTTCACTGGTTGAGCTATATGAGGTCTCGCGTTGTCGTGTGAAAGTATTGTCTTATCGTGTCGATTGTCCTATTTTGGTCGTTTTTCTTCAATAGCACGCTTTAAACGAAAATTGACGTCTTAGGCTCTCTTTTTTTAGCTTTATCCCGAATATCTCGGTAAGTATCGTATGTACGTTGAAAATGAATATAAGTGAATTTGTTCGCAATAAAATTGACTACTTTATTTTGTAATATGGTAAAACAAATTTTTCGCGGCACACAATTCGCGAAAGAAAAGCCATCCTAAGCTCTTTTTAAACAGATCCCGACTGGACTATTTATTACTACATAATATAGATTTGTTCATCTGGTAATATTATTCTGAATAGTTTGTAAACTGATGCTGCAACTTTGACGGACGGTCAGACAAAACAAAATTACATTAGAAATAAACTAAAGCAGCCAAATGAGCCGTATAGACGGTATAAGTACATAAATGACGCAGAGCGCATCAGATATAATTTATGATGATCGCGACTGCCAACTTATTCTCAAAAGAAAAGTGCCCAACAGTTGGAAAGCCAAACTTAATAGATTTATCGTTCATTTCATGTTTCATCAGACAGTCTCGAAGGCCGCATCGCAACAGCATTTGCACTATGAAATGTGTAAAACAACTTCCCACCGCCATTCAGCCGAAACAGCAGACGTAATAACTTTCGGGGTTCCAATTGCTGCAGCAATTCCAGCAATAAGAAAGCGGAAGAGTGCCGTATAAAACTTAGTCCTGAAAGCATCTTGGAACGGGTGCCAGCCTGCATCCGAAAGGAAACAGTTTGACGCCAAATTAGCGATGTATGGTCCCATTATTGACTGCTAGATTTCCAAGCATTCGGCTGGCGAATGCAGTTGTACCCTCTGCGGAGATGAATATGAATGCGGAGCACCCGGGCAATCTAAAAATATTTGTCTAGCGCGGCTCGAGGATATGGGGTGTTGCGCTCCCCAACAGCCTTGCCGTGTAAACGAAGTGGGAATTTGGGTGCTCCGCATTTATCTTCGTACATTTCATTGCATTTTATTAGGGACTGGCAAACAGGAAATTCTCAAATCATACATAAATCAGAAGTTTGCGGGCGTATGCAACAGAAGATATCTCTGCGGTTTTGAGCGCGGTAAGAAAACAAATTTGATTTCAAAGTTTTTGTTTTCATAGTAAACAAGTTTCTCATGGATGTGGGTTGTTTGCCGAGTTTTATCACCTTTTCAGATTTAGCCAGCTCCCCCAGACCGTGCATGATTTACCCAGTACGCTCCGCACGAAGGATTTACTAACTTCAGCAATTATGTGTTTCCCATGTTCCCCCGATGAAATTTATCGCGCGGCGGTTGTAAATAATTGCTGGGGTATTTATTAAATCCCGCATCCAGATTACTTCCTACTCTCGCATTCATTCTTTCAATTGATGCAAGAACTACTTGGTCTTAACTTGTTCAGGCGGTTTGCTCAAGTTTTTCATCGGAGTTATGAGGACGGGCTTAACCACAGATGATTGCAAAGGTGTACCCGACTTTCGTGGTACCAGACCATGATGGTATTTGCTAAGTGTAAAGTGTAAAGAGGCTGAGAGTACTTTCTGTTCCTCTTGTACATGAAAACAGTCACTGAGGGTCAACTTGCTGCCACCTGCCAATTTTGCAGGAAGTCCTTGCGAAAAGTACTGGCTCATATGTACATATATGTAATCGTGTTGCGCAATAGGTTTGCTGGTTTTTCTTCGTCGTTGCAGCTTTCAGCTGAGCTTCATTTAGCAATTTCCTTTTATTATTTATAGAGATATTTCCAAATTAAAGATCACATGTAAAACCTTCATGCAAAAATGTAGACAAAACTTGACTTGGCTCTTTCACTCTAAGAAAGTTATGAAATTTCATGTAGAGCCAAGTCCATTTCTCCTACGAACTATAACATTTCGTTTTTAGATCACTCCAAATTTGTACATATTAGCACAGATAAGTAATACAGATTAGTAGTCCGACCAAGCTGAATTTTTGTGGATACCTTTATTTGGATGTCTTTTTAGCTATCGTCTAAAGTCCGCTTCATTTGAGCCATTGGATTTAGGGGTGAATTCTAGTTTTTTGCAATATATAATAGAATAAGATAGGAAGATTACTGGTATAATAGTTAAAGTATGCCAAGATAAAAAGAAGGAAAATAATCACGTTATAAACAGAAGCATATTATATAATATAAAATTAACGATTAATTAATAGAATATTTTAGTAGTATTATATACTGTTATGATATTACGTCAATATGCGAATTAAACAAATAAAAAATACAATTTACTTTCGACCTGCAAAAACTCTATAGAGATGAATATTGCCGCACAAGTTCTTCGTTGAATTATTATTCTGTAGATTTACAAGCGGTTTGCATTCAACAGTGCTCCTAGTGCTTCCTCGCGTGAGATAATCCCGGAGAATTGAAAATGTTTGAGGAGCGAAACGGCATTACAATAATCCTCAGCCTGATAGCCCGACCGGGATAACAAGGGAACATTTTTTTCCACCCAATGTCTGCCTATCCGGAGCTTGCAGACAGTTTTCAGTACTTGACTTCATTTGTTACCGCAGAAAGGATCGATCACACATCAAAGAATTTATTGCCTTCCTTCACCCGGGAATGCTCCCAAGGCGCTTATAAAACTTTTTTGTGATTGCAAAAGCAATTTCCTGGGCCTTTTTCCGTAGTGGGAGCATGTGAGAAAGGCCATGACGGTGAAATGAAGAGCGAACTTTACTGCCGCAGAAAGTCGGGGTGCGGAGGGAACTGGATGCTGTAAAGGTGGAGAATGGGAGCGATCCTGGACAGGACGTGAAATACGAAATTATCTATAAAGCCGCCCGGGCTTAAATAGACCCACCACAATCGAGTTCGGAACTCTTAATAGTGTGCCCTGATGCCCCGATGCCCTGTTGTGCGATTGGATAACCCCATTAGGAATGCAGAAACCAACAAAACGCTGCCAACAGCCTCCACCAAATCCATCAAGTAAATTATATTAACTCCGAGAGAAACCGTATCAACATTCAATTCACAAGTGACCCCTGTGACATGGCAGTTCACAGGGTGCACGGACGGACATGAAAGAGCATCCAGCAACGGGACGGGATAATATACAACGGATGAGCGGAAGATTCAATGGAGCTTCAAGGGGATGAGGGCGTCTGTTTGGAAACAAATAACCTGGACAGTAAGCTGGCCGCCTCATTGTGCTGCCATGTAAAATAATGTCCTCGACTTGCATATGTACCCGGTCCGGCAGACCAGGACCAGGCAGGTACGCTCTGCTCTGCGACGACCAACGGGCACCCTGCTGGGCCCCGGCCTCGACTAGGTGTATGCCCCGGCAGCAGCGCACTACACGTGGACGAGGTAGCTGCTACCAGCGAGTGCCCGAAATCATGAAGGAAATCAAGTTTCCGACCAACATGAATATGCTAATACGGAAGGCATTTCGGGGATGCTCATGCTATTTATCTCAAACTCTTTCCTCCATGTCTTTTCGCATAATCTATTCCGGACGCTCGAGATATTTATTTAATTAACTGCGTTCATTACGGCCCAGGGCCCATAATAGCCTGCCGCCGGATAATTTATTAACTCTGCCCGGCCTGAAGCCGGACTTCAACGTTTCTATTTCTATGCCTGTTGGAGGCAGCAAATATTCAAGTTCTCCTCTTTTATCCGACATAGTCTGCACTTTTATTACCGTGTTTACAGGCAAACACATTTAAGGCATAAACCATTGAATAATAATAATAATGAATTAACAAGAAGTTGAGGCAGTTTTGAAGGTAAAGGGGATACTTTAAAAATGTTTACCAAAGAAAGCAAAACTTTACGGACTTTCCAAAGAAAGGATATCACTGCAGCCATGGGATTAGATTAGGTGTTGTTAGTTTTATATGGAACATGTGTCTACGTTATTAATATTATTATAATAACTATGCAGGAAAAATCCATAATGGACTTTATTATTGGAACCCATTAAAAGCCGGAATAAAATCCTTTTACACATATATGCTTTTGCATTATTCTGTGTATCATACAGGTGTTTCACAATAGGTGTCCCAAAAAAAGTGTGGTCATAGAACTCATCTAGACACACGAAAAGTACTATAGGGAGCTTTTGAAAAAGCAAAATGGCGGATCCAATATGGCGACTGCAAGGGATTGTTATGAAAATGCTCATATATGTATTTTCGGGGTCGTTGATTTCGAATCTGCTATTAGCTTGTGTTAGGGTTGCCAATGTTCAAACTCAAGTATGCGGACGCTCTATTACTATTATCTGATGGAAATTTGGCTTTAAAAGAGGGACAGTCAGAAAGAATATCGATCATAGTTGATAAATGAATCTACCTGTTCAGGCGCCGCTGAACTTAAAAATAACGCTTAACTCGCGAAAGCAGAATCACCTGTAAATTCGCACTCACCAAATGGTCCACCCGAATTAAAAGCAATAAATTACAAAAAAATTCATGTAATTCAAAAATATCAATTTTAAACTATAAAATAAATCAATATAATAAAACCAATCAAAGCAAATAAGAACTGAATTACAAATTAATTAAAAAGCAAGCAAATGATAAAAAGAATTATGAAATCAAATAAAGAAGCAAGCAAATAATATAGAAAATCAAGTACGTTAATATCCCAATCAAATTATGCAATAAATCTACTATTTTTATAATTTTACGTTAACTTTAGCTCGAATCAAATTAAAGAACTCACTCAAATCAAATTCAGTCAAAAAAACCAAAACTGAAACCTTTACTCTTTTTAAAATTTTCACTGATCAAACAACACTTCGCACTTCCTCAACTTTCGCTTTCCAATTGCGCCAAAACTCCTTTGTTCTGTCGGCAGCAACCTACATTTCGATCAGGAAAAACGGTAGCGAAAGGGTACCGTGATTAAAAGCCTGGTATGTGTAAGGGGAAATGCAAATCACTAGCTCCCTCAACATCTCCATACATAATCGGCGGCCTTTCTCCTCTTTTCACTGGAAATTCAAATGTTCGCGCCATCCCCATAGATTGCACTTTAGTGATCTTATTCCGCCAGTCCAATTCCCTCGGTTCCTGAGCGAACCGATTAGAACTGGCCGGCTTCATTGAAGTGTCAAATGTGCAGTGATGGTTGCTGGATGGGTGAATATGAGGTAAGTTTTTCTGATTTTAATTAATTATTCGAATTGTAGTGGCGTAAGAGTTGTGTGTTCGTGCATTTAATGTTTCGCTAGTGGCTCAGTGTTAAGTGTTGTGTGTCTTAAGTGCTGTTTTTACGTGTATCGTCGCGTTTCAGTGTTTGTTTACATTTGGTGTTTGTTTACCTTTTTCCTATTCGTGTTATTGCATGCAATTAACTATTTGTTTCTAATCTGAAATGTACTAATTATTAATCTATATCTTCTCGTTACAGATCTTCCAGGGGGATCTCGCCTTCGGTCTTCGTCGAGGGAGGAATTTGCGAAGGATTTGCAGAATATGTACCTGTTGCGTGCTTTGAAAGATATGTGTTTTTCAGTTTTTTATTCGTATGTTTTTCTGATGAATTTCCTTTCAGGTACAGGTATGCGACGACTTGTGGTGGCGCCAACATTTCCTCCGCCTCTTTGAAATGCTCGAGGAGAGCATTTCAACATGAATTATAAAGGACAGCCTGCATTTCTTCGTTTCGTTCGGTGGGTTAGCTGCGTCGTTGGAAGCTTTGCGTTCGTGCTTCGGAAGAAGCTTGGTAAGTCCAGTTTATTGATGGCTGGACTCAAGGTACGTTCTTTTAGTTGTGTTCTTTATTTTATTTCGTGCGATAATTATATTCGGGTATTTGGCGGAATTAATATCCGCATTTTTTTCATTGCGTAATCGTGCTTACGCTTTGTTGATTTTCGTGCTTACGGTTGTAGAGATTTTATTCCGGTGAATAATTCTGGGCCTCCGGTAGAACGCAAATTTTTGTTATCGGTCGCTTTAAGGTAGTCGTAGCCGTTTTGACCGTAACGACTCGGACGAGACCATCATTTCCCGGGTGAATTTCAACGATCCTTCCGAGGGGCCATTTGCAGGGCGGTGTTCTTTCGTCCTTTATAAGGACCAGGTCGTTTACCTTGAGGCTCTCGTGTTCTTTCGTCCATTTGGGTCGTTGCTGAAGACGACCTAAATATTCCCCGCTCCATCTGGACCAAAAATGTTGCTGCATTCGTTGTAGTAGTTGCCAGCGAGTTAACGAATGTAGGTTGAGGTCGAGTAACTGTGGCTCCGGTGGTGTTAATGGGGCCATTCCTGTTAAGAAATGCCCGGGTGTTAACGCGCCAAGATCTGAAGGATCATTCGTTAGAGGACAGAGTGGTCTTGAATTTAACGCGGCCTCAATTTGACAGAGGACTGTTGTTAGTTCCTCATAAGTCAGGTTGGAGTTTCCGACAATCCGTTTTAAGTGATGCTTCGTCGATTTCACTCCAGCTTCCCATAATCCGCCAAAGTGTGGTGAGGCTGGAGGGATAAAATGCCAATCGATGCCATCATTGGCCAAGGTATTTGCGGCGTTTGTGTCCGTTTGAGCTTGCTTGAGCTCTCGCCGCAATTGTTTTTCAGCACCGACGAAATTGGTGCCGCAGTCGCTGTATAGACTGTTTGGAAGACCTCGTCGAGCAGAAAAGCGGCGAAATGCTGCCAAGAATGCCTCTGTGGTTAGGTCACTAACGGCCTCTAAGTGTAAGGCCTTGGTACAGAGGCATACGAATATGGAGATGTACCCTTTGTAGGACTTAGTGCCTCGTCCTTTCGATACTCGTACATCAATGGGGCCCGCGTAGTCCAGACCTGTGTGGGTGAAGGGTCGAGTAGGCGTTACTCTGGGGCGTGGCAATTGTCCCATGAGTTGCTTACTAGCTTCTGCTGACTGTCGGAAGCATTTCAAGCATTGATGATAGTGTCTTCGTAGTGCATTCCGAGCATCGATGATCCAGTAGCGATGACGCAAGTGTGCTAACATTAGCTGCGGACCTCCGTGTTGCGTGACTTGATGAGCCTCTGCTATTAAGAGCATCGTCAGCCGGTGTTTAGCGGATAAAATTATCGGGTGTGTTTCGTTTGGGGGGAGGTTGGCGTTTTGTAAACGACCGCCCACTCTCATTAAGCCTACCGGATCCAAATAGGGGTGTAGCGAAGCTAGTTTGCTTTTGTCAGGGATTCCTAGATTTTTCGAAAGATGGTGCATTTCCGTTTTGAATGTGTCCCATTGAGAGATTTTCAGTAGTTTGTGCAAAGTCTCTCTTAATTCAGAAGCTGATAGGCTATGAGACTTATAATCCCTCCTCATGGGCTTGACTTTTAGAAGGTTGTCCATGTACCGACGAATTTGAGCCGAGACTCTGATGAGCCTTTTTAGTGAAGAGAATCTCTCGAAAATATAAAATTCTGTGTTTTCGTGCGTTGCGACCAAGCTTGTGAGATGCTCTGGTCTGTTCTCATCATCAGGGTTGCTTTGTCCTTTCCGTGCTTCCTCATCAGTGGTGAAGGCTGCTCTTGTAGTTTGCCATTCAGCTGATGGCTTAGATAGCCATTCAGGACCGTGCCACCACAGATGATGTGTCGGAAGGTCTTTAGGCAGTATACCCCTTGAAGCACAGTCAGCTGGGTTGTCTTGCGACTTTACGTGATGCCACATTTCTGGTGTGAGGGTGGAAATTATTTCGGTGACCCGATTGGCGACGAAACATTTCCAACGATTCGGTGAGCTTCTGATCCAAGCAAGCGTAATCGTTGAGTCAGTCCATGCATGTACAGCCGAAATGTCAAGGTTTAGGACCTTTTGTACCTTTTGGACCAGTCTGGATAACAGGACTGCGCCACAAAGTTCTAACCTTGGGGTAGATATCCGTTTGATCGGCGATACCCTGGTTTTCGCTATCAATAAATTAACATGTACTTGCCCATCACCGTTACTCACCCTCACATATAACGCGGCTGCGTAAGCGTCATCTGATGCATCGCTGAATCCGTGGAGTTCGCAAGATTGACTTCGAGTTGTCTTCAGCCATCGAGGAATGCGAAGATCTTCCAGTTGTGGTAGTGCTTCACGATATTGCAGCCAGTTGTTGCGAAGCTTTGTTGGTAATTCTTCGTCCCAGGACAATCCTTCTTGCCACAAAGATTGCATCATAATCTTGGCCGATATGACCACTGGTGCCAACCATCCTAGCGGATCAAAGAGTCGTGCGACGTCCGAGAGTACCTTGCGTTTGTTGATGGAACCCTGCGGAGATGACAAATTAATTTTGAAGTGGAAAACATCTCTACTTGGTTGCCACAGAATTCCAAGAGCTTTAACATTATCATCTGGGTTGAGTTCGATTGATGATTCCCCTTGTCGGTCTTCGATCGCCAGCCCCGTTAAGGCTTCGGGGTTGTTGGACATCCATTTCCGAAGATGTAAGCACCCTGTTTTGGTTAACTGGGTTAGTTGAAAGCGTAGTTGTGACGCTTCGTCGACGGTTTCAGCTCCAGTCATCAAATCGTCTACGTAAAAGTCGCGCATTGTGATGGTTGATGCCAGTGGATATTTATCTGCTTCGTCCTTCGCAAGCTGGTGCAGCGTTCGAATTGCTAAGAACGGTGCAGCTGACGTGCCGAAGGTAACAGTACGCAACTTGTACTCCTTGACGTCTTCGGATTCATTGAAACGCCACAGAATTTTTTGATACGAAGCATGTTCAGGAGTAACCCATATTTGCCGGTACATTTTTTCGACGTCGGCTGTAAGAGCAATTTTGTGGGTACGCCATCTCGACAAAATTTGTATGAGCTCTTCTTGAATTGTGGGCCCAACGAGAAGTTCTTCGTTGAGGCTTACTCCGGACGATGTTTTCGCAGAAGCATCAAATACAACTCGCAATTTTGTTGTGCTGCTACTCTCTTTCAGGACTCCGTGATGTGGTAGGTATGTATATTGACATGCTATTTTGCCTTCAACTGTTTGACCAATTTTATTTTTAGGTGCTTCTGTCTCGACCATATGTCCAAGGTCGAGATATTCTTGGATGCATGCAACGTAGCTGGAGCGGAGTTGTTGATTGCGAGCCAACTTGTGCTCTAGATGTTGCAATCTCTTCCACGCCATTTCTCTGGATCGTCCAAGCGAGCAGGCCTCGCCGGAGGGATGTTTAAACGGCAGTTTAACCGTGTATCGGCCGGTTTTTTCATCCCTTGTCGTCGTTGTGCGGTAAATATCTTCGCATGCCTGTTCTTCTTTGGTCCATTTTCGTTCAGGACTAATCTCCTCCAGTTCCCAGAACTTTCTTAGGAGTATTTCAAGCTCATTTGTTGTGTGAAGGCTTGTGATACCTTCATTATCTTTTCGTGCATATGTTGGTCCGGATATGATCCAACCAAAAATAGTTTTTTGCGCGAGTAATTGACTATCAGCTTCTCTAATCATTCCTTCGAGGATAATTTGCGGGTACACATCAGCACCCAGAAGCAAGTCGATTTTGCCTGGTTTCCAATAGGTTGGATCCGCTAATTCCAATTCGGAAACCAAGCTTGTGGAATGCAACAATTTTGACGATGGCAAATTTGTTGTAATCGTAGGAATGATTAGTAGCTCTGTTTGTATTGTGCTTGTTTGGCACTTGTGCGAGCTGATAATCAATGAAACGGCTCCCCTTGCTCTGATCGACTGAGTTTGGCTAAGTCCATTTATCGTGGCCGCTGCATGTTTGCGTTTTAAATTGAGTGAACATGTTGCGGCTTCGGAAATGAACGAGGCCTGAGATCCTTGATCGATCAAAGCTCGGAAAAGCCCAGTTTCTCCGTTCGGCGCATGGATTTTCACCAAAGCAGTGGGAAGAAGTGTACTCATAGCCAGAGTTTCTGTGGCACAATGAGAGTGTAATTCCCGTGGTTCTTCGGACGACGTTCTGTCCTTCACAGGAATTACTTTAGGCGGAGAACTTTTCGTTCGTGAACCTGAAGAATTAAGTTCGTTCTCTTGGAAAGCTGAGTGGATTAAGGTGTGGTGCTTTGAACCACAAATGTAGCATGAGCTGGAGCTCTGGCATTCGTTCGTGCCGTGTCTTCGCGAAAGACAGTTGAGGCATAGACCCTTTGCCTGGGTCAGTTCGCGCCTCTTTTTTCCACTCAGCTTCAAAAAGTTCGGGCATTGACGCACAGTATGTTGTTGCTGACATACTACGCATTCAAGAGCGATAGAGCGGTGAAACGATTTCACGGCTCTGTTGGTCGGATTGGTCCGCGACGTTGATGAGTGCGAGGAGTTCGTGAGCGGTTGTGCAGTGACGGAGATCCTCTGAAGAGTCTGATATCTGCCTTCTAAGAAGTCTTTTAATTGCTTGTACGTTAAAACTTCTTTAGTACTTTCGTATTTTGACTCCCAGATTCTATAGGTTTCAGAAGGCAGCTTGCGTACTGTTATGAAGACTATCAGAGGATCCCAGTCATCCGTTTTCATCCCGAGATTTTTTAAGCTTGCCAAACATTCATTGGTGGTGTCCAGTAAGTGTTGCAAACTCTGGGTGTTCTCTTTAGTCCCTTTCGGGATTGCCATTAGTCGTGACAATTGATCGTCTACAAGCATTCGCTTGTTCTCGTAGCGATCGTTTAGAGCATTCCATGCTGTATCGTAATTGTCGTCGGTCATTTGCAAATGTCTAAGCATTTGTTCGGCATCACCTGAAATATTCGATTTCAGATAGTGCAATTTCTGAACCGGCGACAAGTTATCATTTTTATGAATAAGCGATACGAACAAGTCCTTAAATGAACTCCAGCTCCCGTATGTTCCGTTGAAGTGCGGAATAGTAATGGGCGGTAGCTTGAAGTCATTTAGCATGGAGCTAGCCCTTCTTTCACTATTTTGAATGCCACGTTGTTCAGGCTCTGTCGTTCGTGAATTAGTCGGCGTAAATTGCCGTAATAATTCGGCTAATTCGCCTCTTAAATCAGACACCTGATCTTCGATCTGCGAATAGGCCACTTCGAAAGCTTCGAATTTTTCGTCCGTACTGAAATCTTCGATTGCTTTCAGGAAATTCGCACGATATGCCTGCCAAATTGTGTCAATCATTTCTAAACGAACATTTATATAACCGGCTGAGTAGCGAGTTTTAGAAGTCTTCCGAAAATTACGTACTAATATTTCGAACTCCTTTTTCAGCGCAACTTGCTTTTTCATGATTGCTTCCATGGCTGGAATTTATAAATGAAGTTCCGTGCAGGAAATAATTGCACACTAAGTGTGAATACAAGGGTCACTCGCGATTAACCGTTATAGCGTAATAGCGTAACTGGATCTTATGTGCCCGATCCGGCTCGAAGGACCAAATGTTCAGGCGCCGCTGAACTTAAAAATAACGCTTAACTCGCGAAAGCAGAATCACCTGTAAATTCGCACTCACCAAATGGTCCACCCGAATTAAAAGCAATAAATTACAAAAAAATTCATGTAATTCAAAAATATCAATTTTAAACTATAAAATAAATCAATATAATAAAACCAATCAAAGCAAATAAGAACTGAATTACAAATTAATTAAAAAGCAAGCAAATGATAAAAAGAATTATGAAATCAAATAAAGAAGCAAGCAAATAATATAGAAAATCAAGTACGTTAATATCCCAATCAAATTATGCAATAAATCTACTATTTTTATAATTTTACGTTAACTTTAGCTCGAATCAAATTAAAGAACTCACTCAAATCAAATTCAGTCAAAAAAACCAAAACTGAAACCTTTACTCTTTTTAAAATTTTCACTGATCAAACAACACTTCGCACTTCCTCAACTTTCGCTTTCCAATTGCGCCAAAACTCCTTTGTTCTGTCGGCAGCAACCTACATTTCGATCAGGAAAAACGGTAGCGAAAGGGTACCGTGATTAAAAGCCTGGTATGTGTAAGGGGAAATGCAAATCACTAGCTCCCTCAACATCTCCATACATAATCGGCGGCCTTTCTCCTCTTTTCACTGGAAATTCAAATGTTCGCGCCATCCCCATAGATTGCACTTTAGTGATCTTATTCCGCCAGTCCAATTCCCTCGGTTCCTGAGCGAACCGATTAGAACTGGCCGGCTTCATTGAAGTGTCAAATGTGCAGTGATGGTTGCTGGATGGGTGAATATGAGGTAAGTTTTTCTGATTTTAATTAATTATTCGAATTGTAGTGGCGTAAGAGTTGTGTGTTCGTGCATTTAATGTTTCGCTAGTGGCTCAGTGTTAAGTGTTGTGTGTCTTAAGTGCTGTTTTTACGTGTATCGTCGCGTTTCAGTGTTTGTTTACATTTGGTGTTTGTTTACCTTTTTCCTATTCGTGTTATTGCATGCAATTAACTATTTGTTTCTAATCTGAAATGTACTAATTATTAATCTATATCTTCTCGTTACAGATCTTCCAGGGGGATCTCGCCTTCGGTCTTCGTCGAGGGAGGAATTTGCGAAGGATTTGCAGAATATGTACCTGTTGCGTGCTTTGAAAGGTATGTGTTTTTCAGTTTTTTATTCGTATGTTTTTCTGATGAATTTCCTTTCAGGTACAGGTATGCGACGACTTGTGGTGGCGCCAACACTACCACTACGGATATTCCTAATCTAAAATTATTAAAAGTGGCCAAATTTACTTTTGAGAAATACGCGGATATAATTTACATTTATGGTGTAGTAAATGGAAACGATAAAGTGGCTAGACTTTCCTCTTGGGAAATCAAGGAAATCTCGTACAGGTAAATTGGAAAATTTTCTGGGACTGGGCTTTTCCACTTTTCTAGCAATAAATACAAATATTTTAAACATTTCTTGGATTAAGTTAGGGATTGAGGAGGAAATCAATCTGGGTTTAGAAGATTTCACAGTTGTGTAGTGCAACTGCTGATATACGCAAAGCATTGGATAGAGACTATTTAACCATTCTGACCCTGCTGGGCTTCAGTAAAACCTTTGACGCGGTTATTCATTCTATACTACTAACTAAGTTTTCTGCTATATATAATTTTTCATCAACTGCCATAAATCTGTTTTACGACTATTTGAGCAGTCGCGGACAATATGTTAAAATTGGAAATGTAGATTCGAGCAACGAAACAATTTTAAGCGGCGGCGTTCCTCAAGGCTCAATTTTGGCCCCCCTACTTTTCTGTATATTTATAAATGACCTTCCAAATGTAACCAAGGATGTAACGATGCACTTATATGCAGATGATGTCCAAATTTATTTTAGTCGCCCTGTTAGCTTAATTGAGGATTGTGCGAGTAGTATTAATGATGAAAAATTTCGTGGGATGTTCACGTAAATCTTGGTGCGCGATATATGTGGAAATGACATTTCATCGGCCTTTGCAAATTAATAAGAAGCTTTCTTTGGCGACTTTTTTCTCCCACCATCAAGCTGAATAATCGCAATGCGCACTTAGCCTAATTTCCAGAGCAAGTGGGTGTACACTGAAGTTCATAAACAAGTCAACAAACTCTTTAAAGATATGTCCCACTAAGAGTTGAATACACACAGCCATGATTGTGTACGAATCGGGCTATCGTAGGCCTAGTGGTCCTAGAATTCATAATGACTCCTGAAAGCTTTACAACCCTTGCATGGCCTCCAGAAAAGCTGAAATTTCCTCCAAGATTGTGCAACTCCAATCGAGCAAGGGAATCCTAGCCAATTGCCCATCTGCAATAATTCCGCCATCAGCTCAAGGGCTCTGAAGTTGTTCGAACCAGACTGCACAAGGTAAACAAAAATCTCGGCATAAAACGCAGATTTTGTGAAACACCTATTGAGCCGGTACTCCCATTTATCCCTGTTATACTTGCGCCGATTTGTGCCCGTACTCCAGCTCCCGGCCTCCTGGAAACGGATGTCTTCGAGACAAAGTTGCTCGAATTTTCCGGATCATTGCACTTCAATGGCGAATTACTTGCTCAGTAGCTCTAAGTTGGCTGCAAAATAACAAGCTACCAGGAGTGGAGATGGGGGACGGCCTGGGAGGCTCCTTAAAAATTGGTTCGTATCTTTAAAGAAAAACATGAATAGAATAGCATTGGCACGGGAAAGATATTGTATCTGATGCCGGGGAATCAGCGGATGGTTAACAAGTTAGTCCCGCTGCGGCCCACCTGCCCGGCCTTATTAGATCGTCCCATAGCACCGTAAACTTAAAATTGGAAACTTGGTTATTTTCGAAAGGAAATCCTCTGGAGCGGTATAGGCCTCCGCCTTCTTCCGAAACAGGAACTCGCTGCCTAAGCTAATTACTGCAAGCCAGCGGAGCTCCAAGGACACTGTGCAATTGGCACCATTTGAGCGGGTGTGCTCGAAAAATGCGAGCTCTAAAATTCATTAGGATTCTCGTACCGCCTTCCATCGCGTATGTGATGATACCCTGTGCCACGAGAAAGGTGGGAGCTACCATTTGAAGAGGAACGCAAAAGGGAAGCGAAAATTGCTTTGTGAGTTGGCAATTCCCATTTAAAGGCATCAAAAGCAACCAGCTTAGCTGGGGCTCGTTGCTAAACGTGGGGGATATTAATTAAACTTGCCGCAATACGGGTACAGGATGAAACCCACTACCGGCAGCCCCAGTATGTTTCTGTGCTTGTGCTCGCCTGTGGGCCCGGTTCTGGGCGCGACCAGAAGCGATTGCCCCGAAATCGTCAAATTGAGTGCATTAAACAAAGCACACAAAATAAATATCTCGCCGCACGCTGCCATGCCGGAGGAAGCGGCTTTTGTTTTTAATTTACGCAAAATGAGGAGCGACTCATCCTCACCCCAAAATCAATTAGAGCCAACCTTTCAAAATTTATTATGAGACCCGGTGAGGTTTGCTGCTCGAAGTAATTTCAGGCTGGCTCGGAAAATTGATGTCGAGTTACAAGTGAAAAACTGTCGGTCAAATGACTCTAGACACAGAATATATTTATGTAAGGCCAACCATCTAGGTAAATCTTATCCCTACTCTATTCCATTTTGTTGATTATCAAATGGGTCCACTTACAATATCACCAAGTCATCTATCCAAGTGCTTTGGAAAATTGGTGAAGGATCGAATTTACTTGTATGTATGTTATATGTAGGTTCCATTTGCGAGGAAAAGCATGACTTTACTAGCGGCAAACTAACTATCAATAACCTCGACATTTTAAAAAATTTTTATTTATTTTGTTTGAAGCGAGACAATGTCAGTACAATACTCTTTTAACTGTTTCACACTAAAATTTGTTACAGCCTAAAACTAGTGTCAGACTATGAAGTGTGTAAAGAGCACACAAAATAAATAGTCCTTCTTTTAATCTTGTAGAAAGAGCAAGCTCCTGTTGCATTTACCAAAGTAATGATACTTCCAGTCGGCCCCAATGTCCGAAGTTCTTAATTCCCCTTTGCGGTCATCGCGAAAAGTACCCATTTCAACGACATATGCATAACCTTCACCCAGACTTCTTGCAGCAACATGTAACCCGTGGACTTTATCCGACTGCATCATAGAGAGCTTCCTGAAACTTTAGGCAAATTAACCTAAGCATGCCCAACGCAAATTTATTCCATCCGGTTATGATTACCAACTTTTATTCCGGCACGACATGTTTACCACACGAGGAAGTGAAGTTTGCAAATAAACAAACCAACCCGTCAGCCGCCGCCCCATTCCCGAGCATGCCCGGCACCCTTGTGACTCCGGTACCGAGTTCTGAAATTGAGTTACAAACTTTATTACGCTCTCCGAATTAGTTTGATGTTCCAGGGGTGCATAAGTTAAAGGTCCACAAGAATTCATTTCCTGAAAATCGGACATCGCAGGCGCTCCAATAAAAGCACTCGCTCAGATATGGGTCATTTTATTGTGCCATAAACTTTGCAAAATATGGGCCGAGTTGATTTTATCTCGCAGCGTTCATTTTATGACCCTGCAGCTACAGCCGTCGGAGTCCCGCTTTTTCGCTTTGTTTTCCATTTACATACTCGCGTGTGATCGCATCGCGCCCTGCTGCCTGTCCGCCGGACAAATTCGTCGCCAGTTGATTGATGGTTATTAAAAATTCTTAAAACCAATTTCCAATATCCCGAAATTGTTTACAGCCCCGACAATGTGAAACCGCCTAGACGACAGATAAAAATTAAATGAATATTTCGCTTTGCATTGCCTTTTACATATTTCGGAAAAATCCGCCCGGCATTGTTCCTGGGTCGCGTAAGTGGGCTTCACACGTGTCGCCTTTGGTATGTTTTATTATCCTTTTGGATTGGATCCACGAGTGCATGCTTTACGTGAATTAATTATGTGTTACCTTAATGAATGATTTTTGTCAGGCGATGTCGTTTCGATGCACTGGCATGGCCTTAAACTGAAATTGGATGCAAATTTGGAAACCGGTAAGGAAGCAGTCAACGTTTCCAAAAAGAGAAGAAATAAAAATATTTTAAATCCCATTCATATACAAAATTGGAATATTCTTAGTGTTATGTATATACTATTTGCTACAGTCAAAGGCCGAAGCTTAGGCGGTCCTAAATTTGACTAGCCAATCATTACTGGCAATACGCCCAAGTCAAAGTCCAAAATATTTTGCGTTTCAACCTTTGACTGATGAATTTTTTGTAGTCAAGGGCCAAAACTAAGGTTTGTATGTCTACATCAATAATGACGCCAAGGACATTCCTAAGCTGTATGGCACGTAGCATCGTCCTGTTGAAACCACATGTCATCGGTATCCATATCATCCAGTTTATGTCACAAGAAGTTGCTTATCATCGATCTGTAGCACTCGCCGTTGACGGTTATGGTAATGCCAGTTTCGTTTTGAAAAAAGTACGGACCAATGATTCCGCCAGACCAAAATCCTCACCAAACAGTGACTTTCTCGGGATGGGTCAACTTCCAGCTAATCCAGAGCTCAGTCAGCGAACAAACGGCTTTGTCTATTGTCTAAGGTGCAGTTGTCTGATTATTTATCGAACCGGTTGACTCGAATTTGGCCACCAAAGGACTCGGCAGGACGGTTGTGGCGAGGATTATAATCACGTAATATGCGGTGCAGAACGTTTCTCGAATGAAGCACTGATTTTGATAATAAAATTTTATGATTAGCACACGTTCTTCAACGCTATAATCTTCCATGTTGATTTGCCACACACCACTGAACAACTTACAACAAATTTGTAGCTTTAACAACATGGTCGCTATAACCTAAAATATTTCGAGCGGCTACATTCAAAGACCCTTTAGAACCAACAACCAATCTGTAAATTTAAGAGGGCGTTACATAATAAGGTCCTTACCATTATAATTTAGCATTTGACCAGAAGGACATGGTACGGATGCTAGAAACTAATTAGAGCCTAGCTTTCAGGGCCGGAAATGTAGTTTGAGAGTGTGTTTAGCGACAGAAATAGAAATCGTCATTTATTTACGGTTTAATCATGAATGTGCCCTTAATTACGACATTATGCCGCTCACATTCAAACTATTTGATCAATTTCAAATTCGCCATTGAGAACAGATTTGCGGTAGCCTTGCGCTGCACCCATCTCATTTACTTCTCGCAGGTCAAATTAATTAGGGCGGGACGCAGTGGCACAGCTGAAATTATCCGAAATTAAATAAAATAAATTCGTGATTCGGTTCACATCCGAAGTGGCCCAATAATAAATTGAACACAGTTCGCCGGCGAACTCAAAATGCCGCGTGGGGAGCGTGGGAACAGTAGTTGCCGGTACGCCGCAGACTTGCATAACTAACGGAAAATGCAGCAAAATAGAATGCGTTTAACCTCAGTGGGGCGGAGACACATCCGGGGCATTTTTACGTCCTGTTCGCAATGGTAGTTTTTATGTTTTTAAACTTAAGCCAAAGGCAGCTTTATCAAACAATAGCGCCTGGGGCGCATCTCACCGCAGCCGGTCCGGCACGACGAGGGTATAATTTTAATGCACATACGCGAGCGGTGCACCAGGGGGTATGTTGCCAGGCCGCCAAGCGTATATGCTCACAACTGGGGGAGCATGTGGGGTGGCCTCCTAATGCGGTGGCTGACTATTTACGTCGAGCCCCAAAGTCAAGAAGACAAAGCCCGTACAAGCCGAAACTCGTTACAATGGAGCAAACAGCAGCAAGTTTTCGGGAGCTCAGCTCGATGACAATCACTGGCGCAAGTACAAAAAAACAAGAAAATTAAAATAAACAGCAAAAGTACATATGTACGAGTATGTATATATGTATGTACAGTGGGCACGCGGGGAAGCCAGTCCGTGAGGACAATCGGGGGAGCACAGCGCAGAGTGGTACTGTGCAACAAAATAAAGCAAGCCGGGTCGTGTGCGCCCCAGCCCATCCCCTCGCTAGACCGATGTGTGCGCTGTTCACGGTTTTATTGTTATCCACTTTTACTGTAATGCTAGTAACGATAAAACTTAAATACCCAAATCTACCCTGCGGGACTTTCCAGAGCAGCGAACAAATGTTTTGAGGTGACATTCACTTTTGTAACCTCAACAGAGCTTCTTTCGGATAACGGTGTAAAAAATAATGGAGACAAAACTATTGGAGACGACGCGACGTTGCGCCAACACAGGCACCCTACCCTGGCGGGTGTTGTCGCGTGCTGCTTACTGTCCGCCCGAAATTACTCTCGAACACTGTGGGGGACTTGCAAATTCCTTTAGTTCCTCGAATGCAAGTTTTTAATATTATTAAAGTGGAGCAGTCTTTAGCCACAATGTCACCGGTGAAGTGCCTTTTTATGGGCGAACTTTCGACAGCTTTCTCCGGTACTCAGAAATTCATTCATATTTTTTTTCCTTCTTTCATGAGCTTTTGCAGTAAAGATAATTTGACTCACGGAGTCGTCATATTTCTATTTTGGCGGGACTTGCCTTATGGAAACTCTGAAAGAACGAATGGAACAAATATCGAACTCTGGCATATCTTAGTTCTCATCAGCAAGATCTGAAATTAAATCATGGAGCACTTCGCAAACGAGCAAAGCAAAAATATTTTGAAAATCCACTACCGAAATGGTGCGATCCAATAATAATAAAATTTATTCAATATATTTGAGGCTGGTGATTTAATTCAGAATGCTAAAAGAGCTGGCCGTCGTTGTACGGGATGGTCGTTGGGCAGTCAGTGAAAGTGTAAACCAACGTCCATCCATCTCCATGACGAATTGTTCTTAACAACTAAACATTTTGTTAAGCAGTAGACAACAAACGACGTTTTTTATCGTAACATATTAACCAGATTTTTAATGGCCAAAATTTATCGAAATGGATGTGAATGACATGTTATTTCAAGAAGGTAGTGCAACCTGTCACACTGCTGCTGGAACAATGTTAAACATGAAACAGGTATTGTACATGAAGCTTTCTGGGCGTTATTCTCGCGCCGCACCGGGAGAAGCCATCAAGATCGTGCGATTTAACACCAATTTTTCTATAGGCATTTTTGAAACAGAAACTGTGGAAATTATTAACAGACCGTTCCGGAGCTGACGACGAAAATCCAACTGCAATTATGTAACCAAAAATGTCGAAATGTCTTAAAAAAGTGAACGTTTGTCAACAAAGTCTTGACGTACGTAATTTCCATATCTATATTCTATATTGAAATAAAAACACTTTCACAGTTCAAGTGGAATATGTGTTTAAATAGAAAAAATGAGACACCCTAAATGGAAGTTAGCAGAGCTCGTTTATAATTTTCTGTGTAGTCCAGAAAGTTTGAAACTTATGCACTTATTGTTGCATATGCTAGGGTGGGGCAAGCGTTTCCCGGTATTCAACTGCTAGGCTCTCCGCTAGCGAGTTTTGTAATAATATTGAAAATTGGATTCCTAGCTATGCAACTACTATAAAGAATTTATTAATTTCTTGGTCACCAATAGTGACACTCCTTTTTCGAAACACCCTGCCTGTGTGTACATACATATGTATGTTATATGGCACTTGAAACGTTTGAAACCCACGCAGAGCAATATTTTTCTGTAAACTAGTGGAAGAACCACCCCTAAAAATATTTTGATCTTGAAGGGGGATAAAAATCAGATTCTCCCAAGAGTACAACTTTTCAAGCCATGTATGTATGTACTTTAGCAGCATCTTACGTACTGTCTCCAGTTATTACATTACCTTATCTTATGTAACCCACTCTACAAAAGCACGCCTTTAGTGCATAACTCATGACGTGCTTAGAGTGCGCATATTTTCCCTTTCATTAGCATTTCCTTTCATGGCATGTCTCTTCTGCAGGGCAGATGAAACGATATTGAGCCAATGATAGACGATGCCCGTTTGCCACAACTCGTCTTAAGTAATTGCTTAAAGGCATAAAAATCAGCACGAACCGGATATCCAGCTGAGCTCGCAAGGAGCTCACTGGGCCACAATTTTTCCCGAA
The DNA here is from genome assembly GCA_947538895.1 of Neoitamus cyanurus. NCBI lineage: Eukaryota > Metazoa > Arthropoda > Insecta > Diptera > Asilidae > Neoitamus > Neoitamus cyanurus. The sequence goes on from OX384543.1 coordinate 40,046,561, forward strand.
TAAATAGAGGGTCACTTAGAAATTTTTAATTTTCACGTAATAAAGTGCTCATTTCCTGGTATGAAACATCTGACCGAGTTAAGGAGTTTCGTTCTCCTTAAAAGCAGTGCAGTAGGGCTGCAGTTGCAGAGCTGCACACGGGCAGCCACCCACACACACCCACACTACCATCCGCACGCTCGGCCTAGGGTATTATAAGTGGGTGGAATATCGTCTACCGCTAGTCATGTGATGCCCCAAGAAGGAGCTCAGTAGGTAGGAAACCCAAGGAAGGCCCATATGAGTCCATACGGCAGCGGAACTGCTTGGAAGTGTTCCTCCTCTCCTACGGACGTCGTAACAACGAGCAACAGGAAGGAAAACTATTAACATTCCGGCGCACAGCTATTAACCTTTTTCTCTAGACTGATATATGGATCCAAGACTGCTCTGCTGCTGGATGGGAAGGATGGGCTTGGCCGGATTATTTGCTGCTCCTTGCTGCTCGCCGTTTTGCCGTATTACCCCTCCCCATGCCCCGGCTTCTTCAGCGCTTTTATGTTTTCCTTAAACTTAAAATATTACCGAAAAGGCTTTTTATGCCTTTCTTAATAACTCAGGAGAACGGAGGACGGCCCGCCCGCTCAGCGTAGATACATAATTGGAGCTATTATACGCTTTGATAAGCCAAACTTATTCGGAACTGAGGCGCAGGCATTTTAATTGAACAGAAAAATCCGGGGAGGCTTTCGCCGGGAGGAATAGTGCAGGGTTGCCACCAAGCGGTCTTGCGATCGTATCCGAACTTAGTAACTCACATCTGCAGAGCAATTTCAATGTTCTCTTGTTACTCGTAAAAGGCATTCCGTCTGAAGCAGTTAATAGACCCGTCAAGTTAACGAAACAAATTCAAATAATTCGTTACTCGAGGTCGATTCGCTTGGTGATCACTTAGTACTATGTGTTGGAGTTAGCTTTAAATTTCTGTGGTGGCTATATGTATTAATGGTAGTGTTGATATATTATATTTATCTTCCTTCACTAGTTGTTTTTTACTGCGATAAGTACGTGTAGAGGCTTTTATAAAAATTGTTTACAAATCTGTAAGCATGCACACCATAAAAAAATCTTAATGTGTTGTTATAAAAGAACCAAAGCTATATTTCAATGCAGCATACCTAGGTACAAAAAAAAACATTATTATTTAAAGGAGAAAGTAAAAGTTATATTTCGCAGAAGAAGCTAGACTACATCCAAGTACGGAAATCTTTATTCGCACCATTCGCGCTCGTGTGTCCATGCGTGTGTGTACACGGAGTAAACGGAAGTCTGTAAGTATTATGTAAAAGGCAAATGTTTGCAGTAAAATGAAATACACTGAGATTGATAAATGCGGTGCAGATCGTCTGACTCGCAATGCAGTCATCCGTGAGCCCAATTGGCCTACCTAAGTATATTTGGCACCGTCAGTATACATATGTGTTGACGCAACTTTCACTACCTGTGGTAGATCATTTATAAATATACTAAAGAAAAGTGGACCCAAAACGGAAACCTCGGGGAACACCACAAGGAACTAGCGCTGCACTTGAAAAGCTGCCGATCACAAGTGCACATTGATATCGATCGGACAAAAACCTACACACCTAGGAAATTGCAGAAGGACTAAAACTAAAATATGTTCTTAGCTTGCATAATATATAGTTATGATCAACAGTGTCTAAGACCTTAGCGAAATCAAGGAGAACCATTGTATTGAACTCGTTGCTGTCCATACAAGTTTTTATGTCAGAAGAGACCTTTAATATATTAGTCTCACAGCTTCGATAAGACCGAAAACTGGATAGCCACTTGCTCAAAAGATCATCTACCTCCACAAAATTTAAGATCTGTTTCCTAATAATTTTCTCCAGTACCTTCGACAAGAATGATAACAAGCTTATATGACCTTCCATCCAGTCGGAAAAACGGATGACATCAGGCACTTATTCATAATACCCCAACAAGCCAACGAAAGACATTTTTTTATGACAGCAAATATGTACGTCCTTTTGATCTGAAACTCATTTCGTTTGGAGGTGGCACAAATAGTGGTATAATAATTCTAACAAGTTATTTTTAGTGCAACACTTGAGCCAGGACTAGGATTTGGCAAGCACTCCATTATCGAGTTGCCAAATGAATTTAACTCGCACTTAATACGGGGAATCTCCACCCGGGAGGCACTCCGCCATCGAATCTGTGAATTTCTGCACGTCCTCGTCGAGGAATTAGCCACGCCGCTCCCGTGTAGCCCGGAATCAACTGAACCCTCATATTTCATATGAAATTGTCTGTTTATCCTCCGCTGCTATCTAGAATAAACACATAAACTGCGAATGGAGTCGGAATATGGAGAAAAATGCCAGGAAGATTCGCTGAAGTACCCAAAAAACGACACAGCTTTGCTCTCACATTCGCAGGAGCTTAAGAGGTTCGCCCCGTGATGAGGATAAGAAAGGCAAGTCACCACAGGCCCGGCATACGGCACAGGGGGAGCCGGATAGGATTCGGCGATAGCGGCAGAAATGACAAGCAGCTCCCTTGAAATATTCATGGTACCAGTCATATAGCAATAAAATGACAACATGCGTGGAAATTTTTATAAGCTCTCCCAAAAGGGTTTGCGCTGCGTTCCGGGCTACGAGGCCGACCCGGACCCCAATCCCATTCCCATCAACCCGCCCGACCGCCCTCCAGCCGTGTGTATGTGATTTAAATCTGTTATAGCGGGGTCGGATGGCCCGGCTTCCTTAAGGTACTTCGCATTTTCGGGTTTCTCGGTTTCATATTCGCCAAGACGGTCGGGGCGACCTTTGAATATTTTATTGTATGTTCTTATGGATGGGCGTCATAGTAGTTTTATTCCTCGGGAGCTTATTTTTCAGGGACATTTCCATGCTCGACCTCTTTTCGGTGCTATAGTGCAGGACTAGTTCCCGGCGAGCTCCGCCGATATATTTCCTCAGCTACCGCTGCTGGTTGCCGCGGCCAGGCCCGACCCTCCCCCATCATGTGCCATATCCGCTGTTACATTGTGCATGACTTTCTTTTTGGGAATTGTACACTCGATTTACATTTTATGCAAATGTCCTTAAGGAGAACTGTTTGCGGTGTGATTTGATGTCATCGGGTATTTTTGGTATTTACTTGAGTGCCTTTCGAATGCGGGGTTAAGTAGCGATATCATGCCGTTCACCCCCGAGACTAAAGTCGATTGTTGAGGGATTTTCCGCTTGTAGATAAGTTCACTTCAACTGATTTAGATTTCCCTCGCTGCTGTGGAGACGACGATTGCGGGGATTGTGACGTAGGATTGCTCCGATTGCTGGGCAGGAATACAATTTCGAGCAATTTTGTTTTGGTTGGAAATATTAATCATTTAATTTAATTGCCAAAAATTGTTGCCATTGTTATTAAACAGTGCGTAGGCGTGGATGTTTTTAAATTCAAAATGGAGTTTTTTCAAAAATTTTCCAGCTATTCTGGTTTTGGTATGTTATAAAACGGAACTGAAATGAAATATGCAAATTTGAAATAGAGTTTAAATCTTGTAAATTTAAATCTGACATACACTCAGCGGCAAGGAATGGCCCAAGCTCAAAATAACATATTGATAAATATTACTATCATTTTGAGTCAAGATTAGTGGGCGCCGCCGCCGGGGCGGCTTGTTGCGGGCTTGGCTTGAAACATATTTTAACACGTAATTTACCAGATCTTGATTTAAAATAATGGCCAATATTGACAAACTTCAATTCGTCTTTTTAACATGTGATAACGCTTTACCTCGACTCGATAATCAGCGATGCCTCGCATGACGTCACGAAAGTTTTTTCCCTGCGCCATACAGAATTTAAAAAACCTGCCTTTCCAAGGGATACGTTTTTAATTTATTTATTACTAGCAGATCCGGGCTTCCCCCGCCTGTAGTGGTTATAGGGCTGTCTTTTCCGCACAGTACTGCTGAAACATCACATACAGATCCATATATAGGGTGTTTCATCTACCGGGAACAAAAATGAATGGCATGATAGATCTTACCTAGACAACAAAATATTCCATGGTAGAAGGGGACAATCCCAACCGTTTTCGAGTTACAGGGTGGTTCATAAATCCGGTATTATTATACATTACTACTTTATTTTTATCTTCTGATCTACTTAATGCAGAGACATAAAAACTTATGTTAAACAACTACTACTGCAATGTGCATTTCAAAAAGGCCACTAATGTTGATCTACCCTTACCACTCCAGGTACAGTCACATGCAAAAATGAACAAATGCTCTAAAATTTTCTAAAACTCACGTTCTCTCACATTTTCTCTGCAAAAAAAATTAAATTAATACATCCCTTTTTTATTCTTATAAAATTACTTATTATGTACTATCTTTCTAGAGAGCTACAACCAAGATAGAGAACGGATATAAAAATTTACACGTAGACAATTTTTCGCAAAGATACAAATGTTCCAAGAAAAATTGAAAAAGTCCCATCCATTTTACATGTAAAATTTCGATTGCTCGGTGGCATGGGTTAATAATAATATTGTCCGATCGTCTTCATATTTTATTCACATTTTTTCGTGTCTTGAAGTAATGTTGGGGGTGGGATCAAACAAATTTCTCCAGTACCTCTCGAGTATGATTTGGCTTTATTTTTAAGCTTGCAACAGCCCCTTTTGACTCGCCCTCATCACTCTCTGCTAGCCGACTTCGCTGAGTTTAATTTCTGGAAGAATATCTTAATAGCAGTCAACTTGACAGCTGTAAATCTTAATAATCCGCCGATATAGACAACAAAAGCAGGGAATTCACCTGTGAGTGCACACAACAGTGAAATCCCACTCCATCGTCAGACAAACAAGTCAAAAGGAGGATTTATGGGAGATGAACTGCTTGAAGAAATTTAATGGGTTCTAATAAAAATTTGAATTTCATTGCTCGTGCTGGAGAGCTCTCTGGCTTGTAGATTAATTTGGATAAATCGTGCCTAATTCCCGCAGGCAAATACGATTTATCAGGAGCACTTAATATGGCCTTGTTTCACTAAGCGTACTCCGTCAATAAATCGGGCTAGCTTCAAACATGAAATCGCCTAGTTTGAACAGCCTATTGGCTCGGTATCTCCTGATGAATGCGCATTAAGCATTCCCGGCATAAAAGGCCAAGAATATGCAAATTCTGCGACGAAAACAAAGAGGGATCTCTAATTAAAGAAAGACAAAGAAAATGAAGTTCCCGCCTTAATTAGGACTACTCAAATAGTCAAACCGAGAATGGAAAGCTCCGACCTGCTCCGCTCGTTCTTTCATAGGACTTGCAGCTACAGGACTAACGACTCGTCGGATTTCTTTGAGGCATTTATAGATTTATTTTCCAGAAGCCAATTGGGATTTTTCGAGAAATTTTGCGTTTTTAATTAACTTAAAGAAAAGAATCTTGAGCTGACAAAGGCAATTGGGTGACCTCAAACTGCTTTTCACGCTTTTAATTAGTCAACAAGCTCGCTACATGTGAGTGCCTCAGGGGATCGGTTTGGACTCTTTGCTGTTTTTCAGAATAATTTATAGTGTTTGTTTTCAATACAGAAAATGCTGGTTGGCCAGTTGACCTCGCTGCTTGCTGACTTATTATATTTTAAGCTATCATTTTGCCGCATGGGTGGTGCAATTTGCCAAATATTAATAAAAGGAATCGCATCCTCGGTTTCGTGGTGGAAACTTTCTACGCTGTGAAATTAAGTCACGTCTGCTTACGGAAACATCGCCCATTCGTAAAGCATGTAATCTGGCAAAAATTTATGCTTTTGCCGGGGTAGCAGCGTTGCCGGAAAATGAAATTTAAGAGAATTTTCGCTGGACGCATGTACATAAACTAATTTGTTGCAATTAGCCGAACTCCTGTGTGTGGTGTCGAGCAATGCAACAATACGGTGCCCAGAATCCTTTGTATGGTACTTTTCGCATGTGTAATTCTTTCGTTCGGGCTCGGGTTTGTGGAAAAGCACTGGTCAAGCAATGAAAGGGATTTTGTGCTTTCTCTTCCAGAATATAGCCACTCGCCGGGGTGGCATCAAGTTGTTTCCCCAGAAATGCAAAATTTGTTTACACTTTGGTGCAGCTAAAAAGGAAATGCCAGACAGGCCAGCGTCTAGCACCAGCTAAGCCGCATATGGGGTTTTCTGCATATTTGGGATGTTTATGCCTCGGCCCCAGGGGGACATGGGCTGGATTCCGGGAATTCATCACGCTACAATATTCCTTGGAGTTTGTGGCCGAGCTGGACCCCTTTTGTTACATTGTGCTGCTAACGTGCGTTGGTGCAAACACTATTTGTGGTCGGAAAAATTCGTGACAGTAGACCTAAGAATGTTTTTTTTTTGTGTGTATAGCATTTTTCTGTAATGCACTGCAATGATAAGGGACGCGTAGCAGTGCACTTCATGCACGAGCCTGCTTAGTGACCGCGCGACTCCGGATAGGAATCCTGAAAGGGTTTCATTTTTAATTATTGCGGCGGGGATCACGCATGTGTCCGGGGTAAAGGACGATGTAAAATTAATTGATTAATTTTAATGAAAAAGTTCCAGAATTTCTTAGACATTCCCGAGGAAGAAAGTTTTTGGGACGCTTCCTGAAGGACCGACGGAGCTGTTGAAACGGGTATAACACACACACATACCCACACACACACAAGCACACAATTTTACCCAAAGTCCTGTTCCCACCCGCACACAGAAATTTTAATGTCGCCCCATGGCCGGGTAAAGAGTGCTCCGCTATCATGAAACTTTAAAGCTTGCGGAATTTTTCAATTTAACGCCCAATAACTTTGGCGAGCTTTAAGATTGATGGGAATTTAAATTACGTGTCTGTGGCATGAAAGAGTCGTTTTGTCTCCGGCTGACAGTTTTATTCTTTCGCAGCGCTTCCGTGCATAATTCTAGCGATCTCGGGCAAATGGGAAAACAACTGCGAGCTCGCGATTAATTATCTGAAAATGCGAGTTTAGCTGCATTACAGGACAGCCAAGTGCATATTTCGCCCCGGAACACTTCTATTTCGATGCCCCGGCTGGAGATATGTACCCCGGAGTCTGCATCTGGACAACGAAACTGTGGCTCTAGAGACAATGGCGAAATTTTCGGCTGGCGCCGAGTGGAATCTACATATAGGCAATTGTTAAATGCTTCGCGAGCTCAATGTGATTAGGTTGAGGAAAAGTGAAAAACCGGAGAGTGTTTAAATTCAAAGGATGCCATTGAAGAACGGTTGATATTTTTTGTTGTTAATTTTACTACTCGACTAAACCTTAAATATTCGAACCGAATACAGAATTTCGTAGACAGTAATCTTCATAGAAAACCAAACAAAAACCAAACCACAACGAAACCAAAAAACCATTTGGCTGAATTTGCCAACAAATCACGTGTATAGTGTCACTCAGCCAGAAACCTTTACCAAATGCGCTGAATTACATGTGGCAACACAAAATGATCATTCTCACACAAAGAAACAACTACCGCGCGAGAACACAAATGGGCGAGTAGGTGACAAAAATTGCAATGCAAATGAAAGAGCTGCATTTGTGTTGGTTGGTTTGGTTGTGGTTTGATTTTCTACGGAGATTAGGCATGAGAGTGAAACGAATAACGGCGATTTTGGAAAGATTAATCTTAAGGGCGTAACATGATATAAGATGTTTGTGGAGAACGACTTAAAAAGTAATTTACAAGTAGGAAACAGGTGCGCAGTTGTGATCATAAACAAACAATATTTTGTTAGGGGTTTCAAGTTTTACTGTTAGCCTTTTTAAAATTAAATTAAAACTATTAATTCATTTTAATTCCCATCGTCCATCATGGCATCGTTACAAAACGCTTCACTCCGCCATACTTTTCCCCTAACGATTTCTAGAAACGATCAAGTCCTCCAGTTAAAAATACGTGATAGCTGTTTGCTGCATATCTACATATATGTATTTATATCCAATTAAGTCGCCCCGTCTCTTGCGGTCAATAGCTTTAGGCTTTGCTCATCGAAATGCTTATGGGCATTTTTACGTCATTCATTCGCTCGAATCTGTCTACTATCTATTGAAACGCTGGCGTCACCGTCCGACAAGTCATAGTTATATATAAAATTAAAATTAAAACAAGAAACAAAATAATAATTAACAAACAAACAAATGTACGTTGGCAGGAAGTGACTTTTTGCCTACGCTAAATGCATACCTGGTGTCACAAAAATATCGGGTCGGTGATGTAAATAAATGGAGTTTCGATCAAGAGATGAAATAATATGTGTGGAATATTTTTTGGGCTCTACATAATTGTGCGAAAATTGGCCCAGCCCGCCGGGGTTAAATGGTAGTATGGTATGGTTGTTGCAGATTCAGTTAAGAAGAAAATACGTAACTTTTATCAAAAGCCTAAATTTTTAAATTTAATTAACAAGCAAACATTTGGGGGTCTCCGAAATCATGGTGTTTTTTTAGAAATTTTAACAGGGTACCATTTTTGCAGGGTGCAAACATAAAAAAAAACTAAAAAATATCCGAAAACTTTAAAAGTGATTTAAAAGAGAACATCGGCAAAGTAGGGAGTAATTACACGTAAGTGAGAACGTAGAACTCGAGAAACCAAGTAGTGACGCAAGAAAGTTTACGTAAGAAAAGTTCCCACAACAGGAAACTCGAAATTTTCTGCCCTTTGCGATAAGAGAGCAAGAGCCCCGTGTGCGGTGCCATTTGGCTGGATGTAAGAAGTGTTCTAAATAATGGAAGCTTTTCAGAGTAAAGTAATTCGCAAACTCTCACGGTGGCCTGCCGGGCGAACAAAACATGTTAAGTAAATAATTTTCCAGAAAATTACAATTCAACAAGGAACTCCAAGGTCTCAAGCCAAGGTTTGCCTGCAAGTGTCACAGTGAGCATTGCCGGCTAACAAAGAGGAAGTGTTAAAGCCACCCCGCACCAAATGAATTTGCCTGAAAATTTAATTGAACGGAGCCCAGTGTGTCGCATTATGCAAAACACGAAAGCACAAAAACTCAGGCCGAAAGTGCAATTCTGGAAAGGAAATAATAAAAAAATGATGACCGCTTTAAAGTGGCCCGATAAGCAGGGAGCTGACGAAATATTGGCAATTCCAGGAAGAGGGTCGAAACCAATTTACACCCTCTTCATTCCCCCGAATTACCCGAACAATGTTCACACTATGCCCTGAGTATGTGTCTAATATCGCACTTAGGTTATAACACGATTTTCTTTAGTAGATCTCGCCGGATCCCACCATCTTACCCGCCTTCTTATTACGGCTGGTGTAAATGTTTGCTCTGCCTCCAAGGCTGATAAGCCATATTGAAAATTTCGCCTGTCCTCCGTCATCGCCCGCCCCCGATCTGGAGGAGCCAAGGAGCAGCAGTCCCCGCACTTGACTGGTGGGCTTGCTCCCCTGCCCTCAAGTCTGTGCCCTTTTTGTCTTCTTTTTGACTTTCTGGCTTTTCAGCCCCTCTGCCGCAGTTCTTTGCGAATCGAGGGTTCAACCGTTTGCCACTATCCTCGGGCTGAATATATTCAAAGTGTGTACTTAAGATGTAACGACGCGATAGAATTTTCTCCTCGTTTTTACTATGCTGGAAATTATATGTTGCATAAAAAATTAATAAGAGATTTATGTGTTTGGCAGGGTTTTATTCATTTTAACCTGACGCCGTGAGATTTTGCGCCATTTTCAGTTTCTTTTCAATTATTTTCTTCGTGTTATGGGCCACCGCAGCAGTTTAGAATCATTTCTAGGTTTTAAGGTATTCCATTGGACTTGTTGCTCTGCACAAAATAGAACTAGAAATACCTACTAATCATTCTTTGAACAGGATTTCAAAATTATACAACTTGTTATTTCATCACATATTATATACAAGGAAACTGAATGTATAAAGTTTGCTATTACTTAGTTGCGTTCTTTTATGTCCCTTGTTCTGAAACAAAACAACCACACAATTTGTTGTTCTACTCGTGTTCTGTTGGTTGTACAAAACTAATCACTTGTTCTGGACAATGTAGTTATTCCCTGTAAACTAGGGGGGCTACGTGTTAATTTTTAAGAGAGTTTATGTCCCGCATGTTGGTAAATGTCAGCTGATAGCTGTCAGATGACTTTCTGAATGTTTTGAATGAATTACTATTGTTTGTTCATTTTCTTTACTGATCTCTAAAATGATTGAGTAGAGGATTGTGCGGTGGCGCTTAGAAACTATCGGCGGCCATGTTATGTTTGAGAATTGCACGATTTTTTGGTAGGATAGAATTACTGACACACAACAATTTTCATTATTTAAATTTCATTACAATTACATTTACATTATTTCTCCCATAATCTTCCATTAACAGCCACTCCATCCACCTGTTTGTCTAAATAATGAAATTAATTTCCTTCATCCAGGCTACCTGCCTTTAATTCAATTTCTGAATTTTCGGCAATTTTTCGTAAAAATCCATTCACCCCCGAATACCATCCGAGTGCAAAATTCCGGAGCCCTGTATCGAAGCACAACCTTGTTTTATTTAAGCGATAGCGCTACGGGGTTGTTTATATTACAAACAGAAACAGGAATCGAAGTGGGGAAAGGGTCCAGTCGCTGGGAAAACACACTTTTCCCTTTAAGTTATTTTAATTTCGCCTAACATCTTTCGAACAGGGCTGGCCATTGAAAAGCACCAGAGGGTTATCTAGGGACTGCTTATCAGCCAACCATTTGGCCAGAGAGCAGACAGACAGAATCTTTTGATCATCAGAAATTCGTCAGTTAACTCACGTTTATACACGGACACACGTTAGATATGTTTTTGCTGAGTGTTCCATGTAAATTCTTCTCTTGCTCTACGCATTGAATTTCTTTTTGAAAAGAGGAACACAACACCCACAGATTTAGGAGATTTGTTTTTTGATACTAATCACATTAAAGTAATTGGGTGTGGAGCCGACCCAGTGGGAGTGAGATTAGTTCTGTGCGCATATCTTGGAGGAATAGTGCGAAGATAACAAGGCAATTCTCAGATCACAAGAAGCTTTGAGTTGAATGAAGAAAAGATTGAAGATTTTTTAGCTTTCCAAAATTTTTCTGTCATGTAGGTACTCGTACTCGTAGTTAGAAATTTGGATGAATATATCACACAAATACAATACTTACTGTAATTTTCACCGAAAAATCTCTTTTAATTAAACAATTTTTATAGTCACCCAGGCAACTCTGACTTCCATGTCAACCGAAAACTAAAATATGCCTAGAACTAGAAAAATTAAAAATAACTTGACTGACTCATTCAAACTTACAATACTCTATCGTAAATCTTTGTTACACCCAATTTTCTAGTCAAACATAATAAAAAACATGAAGGGCCAAAAACATTTAATTCTCTTGTTAGCGCGTCGTTCATTTTTCTTACGAGGCGAACCCACTAACACTTCTACCTTAGCGATTGTCAGGTAGTGTAGGTTGTGGGGCTTCGCATCATTCATTTCTTACGAAACTTGAATCTGAATTCGATACCTCGTTTAGCGAATGTTAAGGTAAAGATGCAAAGGCACGAACCCTCTAGTTCATACACGTATGCCGGGGGTTGATTATCCTGCACTACCTGCTCTAGGGGGTTTCGCTTAGGCAAGAACCGCGAACCCATTTTTATGCACATACTCGTACGCCGGGGTGGATTTACCTCGGTCGTTGGCTGCCAAGTAAAAGAAAAGTTTTGTTCGAATTCAACTAAATTCGTCAAAATAATTCGAAACTATCAGGTGCGAGGTTTCGTGACACCTCTAAGAAAATCGCCTTAATTTCACACCTTAAATGGGGTTCTCCTCTGCCGCTGCACTAATGACGACTTGGCAGCAAATGCTGATTTAATTAAATGTGCCCAAGTATTATGCAACGTTTTCTGACCATATCAACTACTCCCATATGGGCTCCAAATTGTGCAGTGTGCTCTCCGCATATAAAGCAAAAGCTTAATTTTTTTGTGCAAACAACTTAAAACATCCCAAATCCCCCCATCCCGACGGACGAGTAATTTTTTGCAGACATGCGGCGAGATTAGGAATTTTCGACGTAGTCAGGGAGATGCATCAAAAGATCCGCCTGTCTCCGCAGGGAGTTTTTTTTATCGCGAGACAAATTAGCTGCCACTTTGTGGGGGAAAAAATGAAATTTCGATGTTTTCAAATTTGTCGCGCAGCTAAAAAGGGCAAATAACTTAAAGTTGCCCTTGAACAGACTGAACATTGTGACACCATAAAGTCCTGCGATTTGTGGTGGCCTGCTCCTGATGTTGGTAAATTGATGGACTCCCCTACTAGACATGGAAATTTGCAACTCAAATGAGTCTCGGAGGTCCTTTCCCTTTGGTTGTTCGAGTCCTGGGAAAAGGAGGTGGAGGGCGTGCGCTAATGATACGCAGAACCTACCGAATTGTTCTGAGTGCTGGTTACTACTCTTCCTTGTTAATATTTTGGCCAGCCAAGGATGTGGCCCTCGCTGGTGTTAATTTCTTCTTCTGTGTCATGTTCGAGGTTATCATTTACCCCAGTGGCGCACACAAAACAGGTCTGTGAATGATATGGGGTGGAGCTGACCTAAGACAGCCCTCACTATGAACACTGAGGAATTTTCACTGCTGCTGACACACTTTGACGACAAATTTATTAATAGACTATGTGACTGACGTAGATCGTGAATCCTTGCAAAATACAAAATTTCTAACTTTAGTGTTTCGGAACCCATACATTCAGGTTCTGAAATTGTGTCCTTCACGTGCTATCTTTTGAGTTTTTTCTCGACGTAGTTCAACAATTTTGTGACTCTATTGATTACAAGCAGAGGAAACTGTTAATTTGTGACAGGTGATTACATTGTCTCTAAAATAAAAAAACATTGTTTTGTCGCTTAGATCGATCACAAATTTTTTTTGTGGCATGTTGTCTGTTGCAACTACCGTTGGTCTCATTCCATTGAATTTTTTAATCCGGCCCTGGGAATAATAAATCCTCAAACAACTCCCAATCTACTCCGTAGTCGTGAAATGATTTGATTACTTCCAATGCCGCTCGAACTTTTATTTTGGAGGCTTTGGTGCGGTACTTATAGCTTACCTATTTTCCATATGAGGAAATACGTTGTAGTGCAACACAACAGTAGTACACAAAACGGTTAATTGAATGCATTTTTTAACAACATATTTTCATTTCAATAAGTGCGGATAAGTGCACAGCACATGATAATAAAAAGTTCTTGGTAAGCTTCTACCATTTGATTAAAACGCGCCTTGTACTTGAGGAAAAGGAACAAGTGTACATATTTTTATTTCAGGGACGTTGCAATACACATACTTAAATAAAATTCAAAATTTCGATAGCAGATTTAAAATCAGCGTGCCCTAAACCCAACATATATCCAATTATACGAAAATCCATTTTAGGTGAAAAATTTCGGTCGCGTTTATGGATCCGCCATCTTTAGTTACCAAATTTCGATAGTGGATTTGACATCAACGACCTCTCACTTTCATAGCAATCAATTGAAACGTTTTTAGTTGCCAAATTGGAACCGCCATTTTGAAACCATAGGTACATCTTATCTCGACGAAAATTCGTAATTTCACAGTCACCAGTAGCCAAATGTCAAAAATTGGCCATTGTCATTGGTGATAAAAGAATATCGTAATAAATTAAAACCACATTTTGGCCAATTCAAGATAATTGTAGGGAAAAACTTTTTAATACATACATAATCATTATTAAAGTTATGTCGTTTCTTCAAATTTAAAATTCCCGTATTTCATTTGTGTTAAGTTGAAAGTCTGAAGTAAATCTGGCTAATCAACTACTTTTTTTCTTTCCAACTTTTATATCTTTTACACCCTATGGGAAATGTTGAAATACGTGTCACCTATTTAGAATTTCGTTCCCTCTATCTTTTAATTAAGGTTGTTAAGTTACGATGTCCATGGTACTTTTTTGGAACACCTAAATTTGACAAATCTGATAGAACTTATCCTAACCTAAGGCAGGGCTACCGACTGCCAGACGCCTCTTTTTTTAACCATACTATACGTCTGTCTTTGTCACATGAAATTAAGGGATCGAAACCCAAGTGTATTTTTGACTCCATTTACTATTGCAATTCCACCAAGAGTTAAGAAGCATTTTGGAATCTCTCGATGCCTCATTTCCATTTAATCACGTTTGAGAAACAGGTAATTAAAAATACGAGTAAGTGCACAACCCATTTAAGTGCACAAATTGTTATAGCAAAATAAGTGTGTACTTATCGGTATTTTACTGTAATTACAAATCAAAACGTAAAATATTTTGATCCTCTCGAATCATGCTCAAATTCAAGGCATACAATTAAATTCCCCGTCCTACACTGTTTTGAAGAGATCGAATCAATACTTGTGGAAAGATAGCAGGGAACGCAATACTCTCTTCAAAAGCATAAAGCTTAAAACAGAGTGAAGATAAATCTAAAATTAATTTTCTATAGTGAACGCGAAAGCACCGAGGACGACAAATGAATTCCGCTCTGTACATGCCAGCATAACTGCCGCGCAGAGTCGTAAAATATTAATTAATCCCCGAAAATTTCTTAAGGCACATAATTACACGTAAGGTGAGGACATGAAACGCATTCCTCTGGAGGCGCCCGTGTGAACCCCCTTTTAATTAAGTCGGCGAAATTTGTTAGTCTCCCTGCACTGCTCACCACCGTCTCGAGGGATTCGCAATGCTCGAGTCATTTCTTGTATTCAATTTGTAGACACACGTCTATTTAGACACATAAGAGGCGATTTTTCTCAGCGGCGGAAAATTGCATAGGAAGGTCTTCGAGGAAGGGTGGAAAACGCGCGCGGCTGCCCCCGGTAATTTTCAAATAAATTTTCATGCCTAGCAAATTTATGAGATGATCGTAAAACTCATAAACGCTTCTATTTGCCACCCATCTATCGTAGTGGAGCCCCTGCGCTGGCATCCCCCAACCGGTGGAATGAACCTCTTCAAGTCAAAGCCGCCGCGCCGTAAGCGCGCCCAGTGGAATGGATTTAGCGGTCGTTCCCAAAGCGATTCGACAGTGGAGCGGTACTGTCGTGCAAGCACACCCACCTAGATATAAATTACTATCCATACACCGCGCGACGTGGCAGGAAAGAGGTACCAGCGTGACAGGCAAATTCTCGAAATCCATTTTGAAAGGATACGACACGACGGTTTTTGTTGTTACAAATGTCTTAAGGATATTGCCAGCTCCCGTTAGACACTGTACAAGCAGAAAGAAATTAAAACAAATGGAAAAACATATCTGTACTTGTCAGGGGTTGTTCGGGGTAGTCGGCTTAGCAGCCGATTCCTTCTTCTTTTCCAATTTTCTTAACTCCAATTATCCTGACAAATGATTGAAGATTGGTTTTTGCAGGGTCCCACGCCCTCTTCGGGCCAACTCTAAATAATTACGACAAGCGGCATGACGTTTTACAATAACGAAAACGTTTCTTAGCGCTTGAATAATTGCGCAATTTTTCCCTGAGCGCCCAGCGCTCATCCCAAGATTTCAGCTTCCATCTTGCAGCTTCACACTCCTCCGGTTGCGGTTTTCGGGTATTTAAGCAACCAGGCGGCGGCGCGGCGGAGAGTTAAGAGGATTTCTGCTTTCATGTTTAGATGGGAAGGGCTGCTGTCGCAAAGAAACTGCAATTACTCAGGAAAGAGCGTCAAAAGCCATCCTTAATTCCTTTTTTCAAAACATCTAATAACTCTTGCTTACCTATTCCATTTTCACGAGATGTCACGCAAACGAAGTCCAGGGGATTTAGAAAATGAAAGGCCTCTTTTGCTTTCTCTTATTAGGTTCACCGTATTTTCTAGTTGATAGTTGTTTTTGCGACATATGCACTATCTTGAATTTCTCAGAGGCCTTTCTCTAATTTAGTACTAGCCCCGTTACTGATATGATGTTTCAGAACATGATTCTTGCAAGATGATATTTAATTCACTCTAAAATGACCTTCACTTCCCCTTTGTAGACCTCTGTTACAATCGGGGCACAAAATTTTAATTATTTAGAGATGTGTACGTCTAATCTAACTAAAATGAAATTTAATTATATAAAATGTACATTAGCATTACATAGTAAGATCATACAAAAAGATTTATGTGCTTTAAATGCAGAGGACCCCAATATATGAACATATGTATTTTAATGTGACTAACCTCTTTGTAAAAATGTCTAGTGTGCCGCATTGCCTACTTGAAACAACTCAGCGTTCGGTGTACCCCCCGTAGTACACAACACTAGATGGCTAAACATGGCAGTGAAGTATTGTCATTGCTGAAAAGCTCTACCTGAACGACTACCTTATGAACGTGCTCAATAGTTCCATGTTTGGCTCTGAAGCCAAAAATATTTGCCAGGCAATATATTTTCTTTTCCCAAACACGGTGTTATTTTTCAAGTAGAAGTTTTTCAAAAAGTTATTCAGAAGACTTATTGGTCGATACGATGAGACTTGCGTAAGGTCTTTGTTAACCTTAAGGGGATCATGGTAATTTCAGACGTCGAGACTCACTTCGAGGATCCCAGAGAATGATAGAGGTTAACTTTACAGTTTTTTGGTTACGGATCAACATAGGACTGCGATATGTTGGGTGTGGTGATAGATGATTGGTAGATGGTCGGGAAAAGCGCACACTTTTCCTGTGTCGGATTTTTCCCAGCTGCAGTTTGACAGGGGATTACGATTTTTAGCCGTTTAAAATTAAAATAAAATATATAAAAAGTCAGGCAAGTGCGAGTCAGACCCGCGATTCAAAGCTTCCGAATATTTGCCGCTAATTAAATGATTGTAATTTAAAAATATATTTGTTCCTGTGATATAACTACAAATTAACGATTTTCGGACTTTTTCTTTTATTTGTGCTGTGAGGTCTTGCTTCTTGCTAAATTTTATGATACTAGGAACGAAAAGTACGCTTGTAGGTTTTGATTTATTTCTGAGTGTAAAAATATGTGGTATAAATGGCCTTATTTTTTGATTGCGTTGACTGAGAAGATTAATTTTTTCACAGCTCTAAAGGACGGTAGACCTAAGTATTTGGTATTAATTTCAACGTGATCTTGACATACAGACAAACAGACGGACAATAAAGTGATCCTATACCCGTACGAGTATTAACATTTTTATTGATAATTTTTATTTATAAAGTCACTATACTTTTTTATTTAGTTCATTTAACTTATCATTGTAATCGTTAAAACGTTGTTCATATCGCACAGTTATATGTTATATGTACTGACAGCTTTTCTAATAAAATTTGTTATATTTAATTAAATAGCTGTAAAGATTTCGGGGTATTTTCTATTGTTTACTAATTGCAGCGCAATAAATTTTTTTTCACTATCTAGTTGTATCAATTCCAAAGTCGCTAATGGCATTTCATCTATTGTACTTATTTTGTCGTGTTATTGGGAAAAAAGCGGTATTCATCTCCGCAGCACTTTGCATTTAATTGTGTGCAGAGGATTTCGATTTCATTTCGC
Organism: Neoitamus cyanurus; assembly: GCA_947538895.1. Taxonomy (NCBI): domain Eukaryota; kingdom Metazoa; phylum Arthropoda; class Insecta; order Diptera; family Asilidae; genus Neoitamus; species Neoitamus cyanurus. The sequence continues at coordinate 40,064,171 of OX384543.1, forward strand.
TTTACACTTTAATTCCTAAACACATAGCCGAGCCCGCAGACAAAACGCGACTGCACAAACAAATCGTGAGCTCGGCGGTTTTTGTCGATAACTCCTATCGATCTTCATTTAAAGCACGCTAAGCCGGCCTGTATGGCAGGACCGGTAGGACACGGTTGGAGCAGCCACATCCTGCCCACCCACAAATAAAATTCCCTCAAACGGACCTGTTCGCAAGTGGAATAAAAGAAACAAGTACTGCATCAACGGGTATTTGACATCAGCCATTGTTCTGGCTGTTAGGACCTAAACAATGCCCGCAAGGACATTGCTGAATGAAAACAATTGAAAGTAATACCAAGTAAAATGCAGCAAAAGGAACTGCACCACCGGGAATAATTGTGGATCTTCATCATCACAATGCAGTGCCGGGACTTCGCTCTGCCCCACTAGTGGGACGGGAGGAACAATGTAAAATAAAGGGAAAACAACTCGGATTTTCCAATACAAATGTCCTTACAATAGATGGCATTTGGTAATGGCACACGGGAGCTCCTTGGCCAGCTCTTAGGCCGTTGACAAATTAAAAACTCAACAGATACTGATTTATATGCACCCGAAACCCTCTTTGGGGAGCCCGGGCGCGGCATAATGAGGCGGCCGCTGATTTTATGTCGAGAACGCTTTCACATAAAATTTCAATTTGCAGCCCATTCATCAGAATAATTGAACACTCCTGACAGGATATGCGTTTTAGCTCCAGCGTTAATGTCCTTCCCGGGCAATATGTGACCCTAGTGGGTGGTGGGGAGGCACGCACTCGTTCGCCTACACATCTAAAGGGCGCATGGAATTTTCGCGTCTATTGTTTTAGTAGCCCTGGGCCCCATCCTATCAAATTTTAATGTCAGCACAAGTTCCTGATGCGTCGTCTTAGGATGCCCTGACTTTGCCGACTTGGGTCCGCCGACCCTTTTTAAGGTTTGTGAATTTTACGACGCCATAAATTTGAGAATGTGAACCAAAATACTTCGGGCCTATAGAAAATTAAAATCTCGGAATGTAAGTAGTTTGTAATTTATGGGCCCGTAATGGTTACAAGCCCGTAAATCTCCGGCCGAGTGTATCTCTGTCTCCTCTGGAATTCTTTATTGCACATTTATTGAAATATCTTTCGCCAGATTGAGTCCTCGTTGGGCATTTAGATTTGCACAGTTGACGACCGTTAAATGTGAATCGTTCTGATCGCCTTTTTGGAAAACCATTCAGAGTCCTTGTGCATCATTGACTTATTTTACACTTTTACAGTATACTGTACAGTTTTATCTAAAACTAGCTTACCGGGGCGCGTCGTTGCACGGGATACCATTAAATTTTTATTTATATAGATTTTACATACTATCCCTTCAGAACCCCCTGTCCCGTATGTTCCAGCGGAGTGGGGGTGGCCTCATTAAATCAAGCGTAGATTCATACGCAGTACCCCCTACGTTACTTTCACCTATTCGTAATACTCTTTTTACTATAAATAAATTAATTTTTCTTTTTGCGCCCGAAAAATTTTCGACTTTCAACACCCAGATATTCTCTTTTTACATTTATTGATATTTTCATCCCAAATTCGGCACACGCATTTCCCCACATTTTTTATATTTTCCACAAGTATTTTCACATCCTTACCCCACCTCTCTTTTCGGAAGAAATTAAAAAGTAAACTCCTACCTCTTCTACACTTCATTCCATTTTACTAAAAAATTATTAATCATTTGACATATATTTACGAAATCATAATACTCTCCAAGGCGCTTCCATTGATCTCACCCACACTACACTACGTCTATTAATTACGTGCCAGAACTACTGTTACAACTGAAACAGATATTTATAACTTAGATTTTGGAGACCTGTGTTGTTGGTGCATCTGAGCTATAAGGAAACCCGTGTCAGCTGTGACACTTGTGCCGAATTTTTCTCACCGAATAAATGCGACTATCCAGCAAATGATCAGAGATAGTGCAGCCATATGAATGTACGCGTACTTACATACACATTGCTCTGGCTCTGGCGGATTCGGCGACGACGACGGAGTTTAATTTTTAAGTCGGTCGGTCCGTAGAGTGTCTAAACAAACTACGTGCCACCATTACTTGCCCGGCACGATAGGGGTGTTTGCCGAGGATTTAATCACCCGCAATACCCGCTCCGGCCGCCGGTTCCATTTGCAAAAATACCATCCGCAGGAGGTGGTGGGGACAACAAGAACGGAATTAATTTCCTTTGACACAAGAGTCAGAACACAGGCGGTCCCAGCAGAGAGACTGAAATCCAGACTATCATATTCCAGTGTAAACATCCCATTGCCTCCTATTTAAACAGTTTATCCACTACTGATCCTCTATTGTCTTCGCAAGAGTCCCTTTTTGTCAACTCCTTAACACCACACTTTGAAGTCATGATTGCAGCCGGAGTGGCTCTTAGCAAAGTGTATTGTGTCGTCTTTTCGGGCGGTCTGGCAGTGTATTATCTCCGAAGTGGATAAAAATTCTCGCGCAATGAAAGCTAATTCAAGACGTTATGGTAAACGAGCCGGAAAATTGTCCTTGGGGCCGCTGCCGGTGGGTGGAGGTATTTCCTTTGCGTCGCTTATTGAATCCGTCGAGCTACTCCTGCACCATGCCGGGCGGCCTTAGTTAGGAATATGCAGAGGGGCGTCCGGAGACAATATGCCTTTCACTGTGACTTCATCATTCTGAATTGGCCCGGAAATGTAAAACCAACTCCCAGCTTCGCAACCCACCCACGCTTCCGCACAGAGAAATCATTCAATCCTTCACCGGCGGTACACCGCCTTCATGGATCGGCGAAAAAATCGAAAACAGGAAAGCGAACCCAGCCGATTCAAATAAAACTCCAAACATTAAACCCGGGAAAAATTTAATAAGAAAAATTGTCGAAAGCAGATTTCCAATCGAGTCGGATCCTCCGGTTTCCATTTGTAGACGGCAGCAGCGATTACGTATTCGCTCTGATGCAAGGAGCGCCAGTGACTTTGCCACTCGAAAGGACTTTATTGTCATTTTAATTCGCGTGTCACGAGCACTCACCATCTGCCGAAAGATGCTGCTGTTGTACCCCTCCATGCCGCACTCCCATTTAACTATTTTTATTGATTGCCGGGCGGTTTTCAACTCACGGCATCCACCAAAGTTTTCGTTTTCTGCGGCTTTAACGGTTTTCGCCTTAAAATTCACTTTTAGTAAGTATTCTACTTAGGTGTGGGTTGTTCTTCCAGTAACTAATGCTAATTAGTTATAAACTGTAATCCGAAATTGCATTCACCCAAAAAGTTTTATATGGTGATACTTCATACTTCGTAAAATCGGAATTGGCATAATAGTCCATGCGGAAACTGTTTTGGGTTGGATGTTTAGTTTTCATCTAGAATGTCGTAGTAAGGAATGATATGCGCCAGTTGAAAAGGTTGTGGAAAGGTTATGAACGATCATAATGTGAAACAACCCAAAAAAATCGTTTTTTATCTTCTTTAATTTTTCAAGATAACAAGAATTGATTTCAGAGAAAAGATGGAAAAATATTTTCCAATGAAATTTCACATGGGATAAAATAACTCGGAAATATTCATTATTATTGTTGTTACTACGTTTGGTTTTTAATTTTCAAAAAAAAAAATACAGAAAAATTGCAAAAAGGTATAAAAGTTTTATTGGAGATTAAAAATTAATCCTTGCCATTTACTTTTTAATTATTTCATGTAAATGTTGGCCACGACTACGTTTCAGGTGGCACATGCGAGATGTCCAATTTTGAGTGACTTTTTCGAGCATAGCCACTGGTGTCTCACCGATAACACGTGTGATGTTGTCTTCTAGTGGTTTATCAGCATAAACGAGAGATTTGACGTACCCCCACAAAAATTAGTCCAACGGTGTCAAATCGCACGAACTTGGCGACCAATTCACTAGTCCAAAACGAGAGATTAATTACTCACCAAATTCATTTCGCAATGGGTCCATCGTTTTGCGTGCTGTGTGGCATGCGGCACCGTCGTGTTGAAACTATGTACATGTCAATTAGATTTAGCTCGTGTATTTTGGGCAATAAAAAGTTGGAAATCATTTGCTGCGAACGGCGACGAATGGACACATCACGATCTTCACCAACACTGGCGGCTACAGCAGGAATATTTTCTTCTATACACACTCTACGCACACGCGTGGTTGGCTTGATGTCAAATAACGTAAAATTGGTACGAAATTTAGTCACTATGGCTTGAATAGCATGCTCTAATACTCTACAATCATTCGCTGAAAATGCAGCGTATTCGCAAATTCAATGTATTTTTTTTTTGGCTGATTTGTTTCAGCCCATTCCCACATGTTTACAATAGAATCCAAATGGCAGGTAAAAAAACTACAGTATAGGCAGCAATTGGAGGAACAGCAAGTAGTAAGAGTTGCTAGACACATGTTCAATTTATCTTTACTACATGCAGAGTAAATAGAATCACATGATTTACGGGGCTGAGGCTGATTTCGACAAACCCTTCGGCTAAGTAGGTACATACAAGTATAATTTGACTTTTTAAGATTCGCTCTTTCAGTTTAGATATTTTCTCTTGTATTTTTGGGTTGCGTGTAGTTAAGCAGATGATATATGTATGATAGTGATTACATTTTAATAAAAAGAGCAATTTAAAAGGGCCGGGCCCATGAAACTGCTGTCTATATAGTCTGCGTAGATGTTAATGATATTATTTGTATGGAGTTTGAGATAAAATTATTTAAATTTATGATGGGAGTGAAATTTACCAAATTACAGAAAATCTCCAAAACTCTAATTGGGCTAAGCCCTGACAGTTTTCAATTAATAGATAAAAATATTCAGAAACAGACATACCAACAACTAAACAATCTAGCTTTCGTTTTTTAGGATCAAAAGGCACTTATCTATGCATGTACATACTCATATGTATGACTACATACAACATACCTCAATACAAAAAGTGCGGACGTTTGCCCCACATGACTCTATACCAAAACTGGTATGTCCCGTCATCCTTTCACTATGGATTCTAGTTGATTGGCTTTTTAAAAACGCTTAATTTTGTGTGAGATTTTCAGGAACTTCCCGGTTGAAACTAAGCAATTTAAAAAATCTTCATTCATAAAATGTGCATTTAATATTCCGTCCATAAAAGTTCACATTTTCTAAATTGACTTTAGTTATGTTTTTATTATTAATAACCTTAAAAGCTGGCCTACTGGCCCCGGTCCCTCCTACTGTGCTAACAGCAGTTCAGTTATAAAAAAACGTTTTTCACGTAGTAGTATTCCGCTTTCATTCACCCGGCGGCGCCCTGCTGCTTAAAGTGAAACAAAGTTGCGATATTCGACGAGGGGAGTGGGTATGAAATGCTGCTGGCCCGAATCGCCAAGTTTACAACACTTTTTACGGCGGTCCGGTGGGCGCTGCTAAAACAAAGAAAAATTTCATAAAGTTCTAAATTCAACATGTGTGAAATTGAAAAATTCCTAGCATAGCCGTGCCCGACATAGATATATTGTTAAGGAGTGATTTGCATATTCGCTTGATTCAGCACGCGATGCCCATATAAAGCAGCCTTGAATAGTTTAGCATGCCCTTTGCATTTAAACTGCATTTTTGCCATGAAATTCCAGTTGTTAGTTAACTCGATTAAATCCGGCCGGCCCTGTGGCCAACCCATCACCGAGGCCGGCCGGATGGCGGTCTTTTGAGCCCTTCGTAAGCGCTAATACCAACGATACCATTACTGGATGGATTGGTGCTGTCCGGTTGCAGACACCGTTCGGAGCAGCCGCTGCCCCAAGCATGATGGTCTGTCAGAAGCAATTTAGGGTCGCACCTAAGCGATGACCGTACAAGTTGTGAAAAGTTCCCCAGCTGTCCCGCATGGCGAATTGAACTTTTCGTATAAGATAAAGACGCCTGTCAGAAAAATGCTGGGCAAGTGTCTTTTTGGGTGTAACTTGAGGAAATTGCTACAGCGATACAGTCGCGCAGAAAGAGATACTCAAGGTATCACTAATGAATGGTCCAGTGGGGCCACTGTTGCGCGATGACCCAACCCTGCAGTTGTGCAAGGCGAGCTGGATGCATGTCCGTTGTAATTTCGAGATAAACATCTTTTTGAGCAGCCTCAAGTGGACAACTTGTAAGAAGTTGATAGTAACTTTGCCGATATCTGCTTTAATCTGCACTACTCTCTCTCGTGAAGGGGAAACTATTTATTTTTATTTCTCTAGTATTATGAGTATTATTTTTTAATGCTCGTCTGGTGTTGATTATTTTTGCGACATTTTGTGTTCGGTAGTTTCCAAGATATGTTTTGCAATGTTGTTCGAAAATTGTTTGGACGCTGAGCTTATATTTCGAAAAAAATAGGCTCTATACCTAATGTAGATATTTTATAATACAGCAAAGTAATAGCGACTGCAAAGTTTTCTACAAAAAAATATACAAAGGCAATGTCGGATACAGCGGCAGTTATTTTGGTGAAAACGTCAATCGTGTATATCAGGTACCTACTATACAAGGTGTTTTGTATAACGAATGCAGAAATGAGAGGGGTGATAGATCTCACCTAGCCAAACAAAAAATTGGGACGTACGTCTCATTTATTTTAGAGTTACAGGATGATTAATATATTCGGGATGCACATTATTTTATTTTTTTCTTTTAATTTGCCCAACGCACAGCCATATAAATCATCACAAACAACTATTATCCCAATGTGCTTTCTAAACGTGTATCACCAACGTTTATCTACCTCTACGACTGCAGGTACAGTCACTTGCAAAATTACAAAAATTCCTGAAATTCACGTTTCTTCCGCATTTTCTCCTAAATTCATGTGATGTGTTTGAGATCCACAATTGAACCCCAAGATGAGTTTTTGATGATATGCACTCCTCCGCGAAGCAACTTTGCGCGTGGGAAATTCAAGACGTCGTCGTCTCCGGCCGCCACAAATGCCGGAGTGTAGCGGAACAAGCTTTCATCCTTCTTCTTTAGAACGTGACCACGACGGCGACGCTATGTAAAGTTTAGCGGAAGTTTGAAATTACTTCGATAGAAATTGTAGCTCATTTGTGTATAATTGCCTCCCCACATTTTCTCGTCAAAAGTGATGAAAAATAATTTTGGAATTGAAGCTTCGCTTTACTTCATTTACTTGTGTTTCTGATATCTTTAGGATTTAAATTTCATGTCTTAGGGCCTATCCGAGCCTAAGTCTTCATTTTCATCTTTGGCTTAGAACTGTTATCCCCCTAAATTTTAGTGACTATTTGTAAATTTTGTATCTAACATTACAGTCACAAGAACTGTCGTAAAAACTCTCCTTATTTTAGTGGAGAGTTATGAGGGGAGGTCCAAAATTTTGCGGAATGGAATCGCTGTATTTTAAATAAAACAATAAGACTATTTTTCATTTACAAAATAATATTCCTTAAGTTGTATACTCATACATACATTTTTTAGAGCGATGAATGATCGAGAAATTTTTTCAGGATCTTACGCTTGGAAATGAACAAGCAAAAACTTATTTTGCTGTGTTTCGAACGATACGAACCAGGCTGATCTCTTCAGTGCAGCAACTGGCCTGATGTCTCTGCAACAGACACACACGAAACCATCGATAAACGCCACCTAAAATAGGTAGATGTTATGATTTCCATCTTGAAATTTCCAATTCGCTGAAGATTGGGAACACTCAAGGGGAGAGCACTCCATGTCCTGACACCAAAAATCAAGAAGGTGCGTGAACTGTAGATTGTAAGGAACTCTGGCACTAAGAGGTGCTGAGCACGGCTAGGGATCTCGAAGGCAGCTAGGGCTCAAACCATTTACGATTTTAAACATCATAACACATATTCTAGAACACAGGTAGTCATCCAGCGAGCATCCAAGCAGGTGGTTAAAGTACTTCGAAACATGGCCATACTTTCTCAGGCCAATATATCAGGAAATACATATATCCACAAGGCGAATTGAACGCTACATTTAATTTTCTACGGTAGTGGGAATGGATGTTACATAAGACGATGTCAGCATAGGTTAAGATAGGAATACTGGTGCAATTTTTTTTCTTTTAAACGTAATTTTCAACCAAACAGGGCAAAGAAGGGGAAGCAATCGTTTGGTGTGCGGATTATTAAGTATGGTGCAGTATTTGTGTAGTAAAAGGGATGTTGACATGCGAAATAATATATATGATTCGAAATTATAAAAAACATTCCGACATGACGCTGGTTACTTTCTACTGAGATCAGGTTGACTTAAACAGCAAAAACCTATTGTTAAGCCCTGAGATAATTTCTATTTACATGGTTGCCCTGAAGACTCTCATAGGACAAAATAAGATTGTGGAATAAAAATAAAGTTTTTTATTAACAAAGCATGTTACTAAAATTTAGTTGAAGAGATAATTAATCTTTTGTATGTTATAAGCAAAAGCTGTTATATGATTATTTTGTCCACAGGCAAACTTGTTCACTTTAACGTTTTACTTTTTTTTCTTCTGCCCTTTTGTACAAAAGTTCACTGCAACCGAAGACACAGCTGGAGTTGAATACAAATTTAGTCGAAGGATCCAAGCACGCATCCAGTGGAGCTGCTCTCGGTCGGAATGGGCGCAGGAGTGTGGGGCGTCGTTCTGCGAAATTACCATTCGATAGTTCTCCGCTCCTTTCCTGTTTGTGGCTTGAGTGATAAAATTTATAGCTCATCGCGGTTATCCGATCACACAAAGGGTTTAAAAGCAAAATAATCCCTCGCCCGGTGAGCTGCTCCGCCTGGCATGGGGTGCGGTACGATAAAATCTCTCGCCGTAATCCAATGGAATTGTCACATTAGCTCGATGCGTGCGGAATAGTTAAATTATTAACTTCCCCATTGGTTTCGGCAATTACCATAAACCACGTTCGGAATTGATAAGATCTCCGCTGGGGGCGGTGCTAAGCGCAAGTTCTCATCTTCGAGAGGTTTCGACGCTTTGATTCGGGGCACTATATAGCCCCAACCCCTACTCCGGCCTCCTGCCACCCAAAAACCTGGCGGGCGCTTTTTATCTTTTTTCTCAGTTGAGTGAAATAGCCATGGTGTGGCCGGGCTAACGCAAGCATCGACTTCAAACGGACGAAAGGAAGAAACGTGACTGTATGTGACAAAAAGCTTATCAAGATCGTGTGCGGAATCTTAAGCAGGTCTGAGGGTGCAAAATTGCTCAAGTAATAATATCACATCGCCTAAAGTAGATATTCTCGCATTATGTCGGGATACGCTCCCACTGTCCCTCGCTCGAGGAGCCCCTTTGTACAGTGCTTTATCGAAGATGACTAATAAAAAGGGACTTTTAGGAAAGGATTTGCCATCAAAGGCGGAGTGGATTTTTCACGAATTTAAGACGTAATACCCCAACTCAAGCAATTCAGACTTTCACTTCATTAAAAGCTGTTGCTCTGCGATAATTTGGGTGCCGGGATGCCAGTTCGGCCTTGCTCAGCTGAACGCTTCAATTTTCACTAACCCACTTTGTAGGCATCTGCCCCGTCTACGTCTAGGCACACGACGCGACGCGTCGCTGCCACTGCAAAATATTCCGAAGGCGTACTCAGAATTAAAAGTGGAAATTGTGCCAAGCTGCGAAAGAGAAAATTAAAATTTTACTCCCATAGGGCCACAGCGGGCACACTACCGGCAAGGCCATTTTTTCGTTTTAAAATTTCATAAATTTTTAGACGTTGACGGTACCTATTTGCATTATCGCTTCGTTAGTCATGCACAATTCGGAAAGTTTGTCAGTTCCAGGTAGTAACACAGGAACACTTTTGTTGTAAGTAGCAAAATATTATATATTTGATATACTTAGTTTTTCTGACTCTGCGTTTCGTGCTCTTAAAATCACATTTTCTCTTTATGGCCTTTTCATTTTATGTTGTTATATACCAGGGGTGGTCATAACACGACGAAATATAGTGAAATGAGAAATGAATTCCCAAAAATAATTGTTTCACTTTGAAGTGACTTTTATTATGGCTCGGTAGTGGAAATTCGGATGTCAAGAAATGGGAGCATCCAAAAAAGTGAAATGCTTCCCCAAATAGATTTCCATGAAAGTTGGTATGTATGTGTGGGTTTTTGTAGTCACTGTTTCCGAATATGGTGCCCAACTTTAGAGTTCAAAATGGCGGCTGTAATATGGCGGACTCAAAATTCTATACTTATTAAGTTATTATAGTGTATGGGTTTTTTTTTATAGTCAGTGATATGAAATATGGTATCTGATTTAACCACACGCCTTCGTTTTATATTTTTTACAAAGTCATTCAAAAACATAAAAATACGTACACCAATATTTTCCAAGAAAATAATTACTGTTCACAGGTAGTCGACATATTTTTTAAAGAAAACAGCCAAAAGCAAACCGCAATTTTAGGAAAAGAGCGCAAGGAAGAAGAAGAGTGGCCGTTTATCGTCACACCCATCCAAACCTGTTGTGATCAAAATCACGGCGGTGCGACCCACTACATGCACATTGTTCATTTTTTACAAGGCGAACCCAGTAACACTCCTACCTTAGCGATCGTCAAGTAGCGTAAAAATATTTGACTATAAGGCAATGCTGAAAAGGGAAACAACACGAGGGATGGGCGAGCTTTCCAGCTTCCCTTAATGAAACGTAGAAGAATTCGGTACCCCGCATCCTTTCATATGGTATTTGGCGCATAATCGACGGAACGGCAGCGCAGAAAAGTTGAAAAATGTTCAACATATCGTTGCAGCAATTCGGCGGGAGTGACCTTTTACTGAGAGAACTTTGACAACTGCCAGTTCCCAATTCATTGCACCAGCTGTGATTATGTAATTCTGCGCAGAGTGAATTGAATTTTAATCCTTTTATTATCCAATTCGCACGAATAACGCACAAAATTCAGTCAATAATATTTCACTTCTCACTCGATAAAATATAATATAATTCTCGAATAGTCGAATAACAGCTGTGCGGCAAGGCAAAATAAAGTTGACTGATTCTATGGGCCATTTCTCTTCATTGCCGCACTGTTGGAGCTTTAAAGCTCTGCGGCAAAACGACGATGACGGATTCTATGGGCGCGGGCCTTTACTTTTCCTGCAGCAACAACTCTAATGATAAAGTCTACCAAAAGGTTATTTTGTTCCTCCTGATTAAAATAATCTCCGACTTGTAATCCACCACTGAAACCGAGATTCCCAATTTGTTTGACGCCAACTTTTTTTTGTTTTTTGATTTCCCAGTCGACTAGATCCATTGTCGAAACTCTGCCGTAAAGTACGTACCGGTAAATAAGGCAGCCGCCACACCAGCAAAGATTTAATTTGAAGATGAAAACACTTTGCTATACGCAATTACTTTTATTTATAATTGAAGATAAAATTCTTTTGATTCTAATAGATCGTCTTGATTTTTGTGCCAGGAGGGTATCTGTAGATCAATGGTGGAAGCTGTGGATTAAATGCATCTGTTAAAACTTAACTAAGAAGTATCACATGTCACATGGTGAATTGCTAGTGTAACAAGCTAGAAATTCAAGCATCTCGGATTCAAGTCCCATCGGGACCCATAAAAACAACCGCTGACAACATCAAATACAAAACAGCTTCGAAAACTATAAAAATCATATGACAAACTGTTCTAATTCTTTAAATTAAAAATGTCGTTCCATTGAAACGCTCATGTACGATAATTTTTTTTTCACTTTCGAAGCAAAGCGCCTTAGATTTTAAAATATTCATTGTTATGTCACTATCATAGTGCAAACGTTTCGAGTTGAAAATTTTTTTTACGATTTTACGTTGTTTTTGCTCTCAGTGTTGTGAGAATATGATTTTCGGGGTATTCCGTTGAATTTTTGTTTTGCTTTATTTACAGAGAAGGAGGAAAGTCAAAATTAGAATTGACGCTAGTAGCCACATATGTATACTCTTTAACGGAATTACAGTAACCGATAAAAGCTCGCTACAATTTTAGAAAAACATACTTTACATACATACATATATGTGAATTTGAAAGAAAAGTTTTGGATTTTTCAGATATTTTCAAATTGGTCTATTTTTTTGTCACTGGCCAATATATCGGAAACTCTGTCCACAACATACATTTGTATAAAAATACCCAATAAGGCTTGTATAAGATAAGTACTTTAAAATAACAACATCTTCTAATATTGAAATTCCTGTATTACTGCATTTATAAAAATATTAAAGAATCCGACACTAGTTTCAGTTTTTTATTTCGGTGGCTACGCAAAATAATTAGGTAAAATGCGTAATGTTTTGAACAAATTTTAAAATACATATACAGGTATACTCATGTTAACAACTTTTCTGTTTTGTTTCATGCGACTCCACCATGCACACAACTGCACCGCGTCAAGCATTACACCAAGCGTACCGAAGCTTCGCTTAGTATTCCCCTAATTTGTGTTTCGTTTTTATTACTCAAAGAAATTTAAATTATGACACAAAACCTAAATAGCTTTAATTGGTAAATTACTTAGACTTGATAAATCTGAACAGTTTGGGCCTTATTGCCTTTAAAAAAAATCGCAGAAGTCTCTGATTAATTTGCTAAGCGCAGTCCCGAAATATTTCAAATTTCCCAAAAAACTTGAGAAAGTATCGAAGCTGTTCAAGAATTAATTAAAAAATTCTGTTGAAACTCGAACATGTTTCAATTGTCGGCCCTTGTGGTTGGGCCTATCGGACCCAAAAGATCTATTTGTCAAGGCATCCGGCATCCCCTGTAGCGGCCGTCAAAAGTTGGCCGGACCCCTGAAAGAGCCAAGGGTGCATGAAAGCCGTGAAATCCTTTCAATCGCCTTCGAGCCCATTGAGGCCGCTTCAACTTACCGTGAAGCGTTCATTTCCGCGGCAGCGGAGCTGGCTGTATCAAGGCTGTCAATTGTTAACTGCACTAAAAGAAACTGAGCCAGCAGGAGCAGGAGCTGGCGGAGCTCCTTGAGATTGTACACAACGGGAACAGAGTGGCTCCGCCGATGGATGCAAACAGTGCGCAGCAACTCGTTCTGATAAAAGTTCAAAGCTCTCCCTCCCACCAAGGACGCCAGATAGTCAAACTACTTTCCGTTGGATCAGGCCGAGCGCTTTTCGGCTCCACGGCAGGCGACCAGAACTCAGGAGTAGGTACACCGTCCCAAGCCCGAGCCGAACTGATCCAAGTCATCTTCCACCTAGTGTGTCTTATACGCGTTTTGCACGCTCGGGAGCAGCGAAGGTGCCCCTACCCGGCCGGAGTGTCTATCCATGCCAATAGCCGGAACATGGTCCCGAAACAATTCAGTTAGTCCTCGTGCAACCTCTTCCCGTGTAACATTATATCGCTCGTCGAAGCAGACAGGTTCCCGGAGAAGCAAGTGCGTGTGATTCGAGTGGTCCAGTACCAAGTGCCGGGTACGCCGGGATGACTTTAAGTGAATTGCGGTTAATAATAGATGCCGAGTGCCACCAGTGCCCCAGTGTTCTGTGTCAATGAGAGGTTGTCTTGCGATTTTCCACGGTGTTAATTGAGACCCGGCCAGGGGTGCTCCCGCAAGGACGAGTGGTTCAAATCGGAGTGGTAGAACTTAAAGTGTGGAGTGGAATATTTGATAACTGGGAAAATTACTGCAGTGCAGCGGCTGAAGAGCAGACTGGAGACGACCCACCTGAGCCCGGTTAGCTTAGACATAATTTCATTAAAAATCAATTTGGCAACTTTTCCATTTGCCTGTCAGTCGTAGGCCTTTACTACTAGGAACATTCGAGGGCTTTACAAACTTTTCGATGTTAATTCGCCCACTCCCCGCATATGGGTTGAAAGAAATCCTGGCAATCCAGCACTAACGGCAAACTATCACGCAGCCCGTCTAATGGCCTTTTAATGTTGTTTATCTGGTTACTATGACACCTCGACATTATCCTGCGAATCCACGATTCGCCACTAGGATAACCGACACTTCATGAAAATCCTTAACAAACCCCCCGCAGCCCCCTTTCTACATTTGGGAGCCGCTTGAGCCGGATGAGTTTCCCCCTGGTAGAATTTGTTGAATTTTTCGAATTTATTTCTGCGATTCTCCGCGTGCCCAGCTGCCCCAGGGAAATGCCTGAACAAACGCAAGCTTGCATATTTAAACGGCAGGGGTAGAGGGATGATGCTCTATTGGTGCGGTTTCGAAGCAAACACTTCCGCAACAAGAGAGCGCACCGCACCTTAAGATGATTGACATCCCTGAGATGCTGAAATGCTTGGCCTCAGGATCCACAAAACTTTCGCCCAAAGGAAAAACAAAAGAATGTATTGCTAGTGAAATGCAACGTGGGTTAACTTTGGCAAATTATTGGCAGGGGAGCACTTCAGTGAACGAAATTTTAGTTCCCTCTCGGAACTTCTGGGACGGATGGAGTGGGACTGGGTTGGCAGTTTTGTCATATCAACAAATTGTTTTTCTCCTCTGATCCACTAGACAGAAATAATGTACGTCAACATTGTTTGTAACCCAAAACGGGCACATATGTAGGGAATGAATAAGTGTACAAAAAATTTATCACCTCTTGGTTTTGTCAATTGGTTTTGTTCTTTCTTCCGAATACCACGTATGAAGTTCGCCAAAGCTTCCATCTGGGACCATCGGTTTCGGAATTTACTACAGTGAATTAACGCATAATTTCATGTGATTATGTTATATAACACCTATGGACTATTTTCTGTGGCCGATAAACCACAGACGTTGGACTGCTTGGAAGTCAACATTTGCCGCGTTATTGCCGATATATGGCCCCCAGCTGCTCGAAAAGGTGGTCCATTGGGCATCCAGATTGCGCATCATTCGACCAAGCCGCGCGCATATGCCCGAAATCATATTTAAACACTAATGGCATAAAATTACCTTTGCAATAAAATTAACACCATTGCCATTGACATAATTTTTATGTTTTTTATTTCATTTTAAAGTTATATACCTCTAAAAAAAAGAGACAGGACAGTTATGAATGATAATACAAAATGCCCTACTGTGTTAAGGATTAACATGAATTGTCTGGCTTTCCAGATATTATAGAGTACAATAATAGTAAGTCGAAGACACTTGTAAATTGTTTACAAAATTCTTCGAGTCGGTTTATTGTACTAATATACATTCTAATTATATGGTAACTTGCACTCTCCTAATGAAAACCTTTTAGATATTGGTTTGGAACTTAAACCTCACCAGATGCGTTTTTATAACTTTGCTTGTCGAATAGGAAACAGATTATTGTAATTATTAACTTCCATTCCAGGGTAATTTCTGCTCGTTCAGGTGTACTGCAAGGTAGCCACTGCGGTCCTATTTTATTTATCCTTTTTATTAATGACATCACTAAATTTTTCTCTTATGTTAATTGTCGTATTTATGCAGATGATTTAAAACTGCTTTCTGAAATTCGTAGTCCTCATAATAGATTGCTCAAATCTACATATAACAAGACTTACAATTAGATAGATAATCCAGTTGGTGTATTATGAATAGTCTGCAACTTAATATATCTGAATGTCGAGCCATATCATTTTATCGATCAACAAGTAATTTTAGATTTAGTGATTCTATAAATGGTAAGTTGTTAGAACGTGTTGAGGAAATTGCATACTTACGTATAATTTTAGGTAGAAAACTTTTTTTTTCTAGATATTCGAATTGCTTGGTTTTATTAAGAGAAACGCCATAGAATTCTCTCACATTTTCAGCATAAAAGCTTTATATATATCTTTTGTAAGATTGATAATTTAATATGCTGGTATTATTTGGACGCCTACTTATAATGTTCATATTAATAGAATTGAAGAGGTGCAAAAGTCGATTATTAGGTTTTTCTGATATCTTAAAAGTTGAAATGGTGGTGACCATCTGTACCAGGTTATGAGGTTCGACGTATATTATTTGGTCTATCAAACTTTCATTATATAAGTGTACCTGGGGTGTATTTATGAGAGATCTTCTTCATGAACATTTCATAAAATCATTCCGGCATCAATTTAATATTTTAGAAGTACTTAATGTGAAGAATATTTGCTAACTCCCCAAATATAGTCTTAAACGCTTGCACTGTTTTAGAATACATGAGGAAGATTGACGTAGACTTTTCGGATTCTCCTGATAATGTCCCTGGTGTTGTTCTGCGTAAATGTGGAGTCCCAATCGTTGATCCTATTAATTTCTGCTTAAGTTATCTTTACGGTTTTGTGTATTTCCTGATATTTGGAAGCTTTTTTATATGATCCCTATATCTAAAAACGGCAAAAAGGACTTAATTGAGAATAATAGGCCAATTGCTAAACTTTCGCCTATTCCTAATCTTTTTGAAGCTATTGTTAACGAACACTTGTCATTTTACTGAAATCTGATGGAATTCTTAAATTTCTCTGTAACTGAACAACAAAAACATAAACAAGTCGATTGTGTGTATACCAATTTTAGTAAGGCATTTGAAAAGCTCTCCCATAAAGTGCTAATTTTTAAACTGCTTCAACTAGGCATTTCAAATGATCTTGTTAATTTGATTAAGTCTTACCTTACGTGTCGTTTGTTCAAAGTTATATTTTCCAACACTTTTTCTGATTCCGTTCCGGTGTTATCTGGCGTCCTGCAAGGTAGCCATCTTGGACTTTTGCTGTTCACGCTCTTTATCAATGACGTATTTCCACTTATTCGGAATTTGCATGGAGTACTCTTATAAAATCCTCGGCAAGACTTTGTCTAGACAAGATAGTGTTGTTAACCTTGGCTCGACCATCGATAATAAATTTAATTTTGGACGCCATATCAATAACATAATTAATCGAGCGAACTCAGCACTTGGTTTCGTAAAACATTGGTCGAAGGACTTTGACGAACCTTTTATCTTAAAAATTTTGTCTTTATTGCATGGTTATTTAATAATCAATTGTTTTTCTTATTGTTAGTGTCAGATGGTCAACTAATTGTACCTGTTATGAATAAATAAATGACAAACTTCCAGAATGAATGACTAAAGAATTTTTCACGATTCGATAAAAGGCCGATCAGGTCAAAATTCAAAATATAGTTCATTAAAACGCTTGGTGGAAGCATGATTATACTTGATGTGAAGAACTTCCACAATGAACGACTAGAGTACTGGTAAGGTCTTGGATGAAACGTGTGATTCTCCTGATATCATCGGTATACTCTAGATACAGCAGATTGGCTCAGGTGAGGCTGACTAGCGACTTTTGACTGACTATGGCCCTGTTCCAAGACGGCTATCACTTGGGCTGCTTTTTCCGGAGTTGTGTCCATTTCCACTATATTTTGTTTCAATATAATTTGTTTTTTTTGTCTTCCAACCATTGAATGGCCGATGCGGAAAATACGGTTACAATTCCTTATATTGATTCGTGGCCAACCAATTCATGCCTGAGATAATGAATACAAAACTGGGTTGCCTTTGACCTCAATAAAACTTTATCGTACATTAGTAATTTTGGTATCATTAGATAACTAACTAAGTAGAAAACAAACTTTTAATAATGCGCTAGTAAATGCAAGGTTACAATACAACGTGAGTTGATTTTTTGCTCCCAAATGTAATATGTTTTTAATTAATACAAAATGGATTCTGGAAAATGACTTCTACCAGCTATGCCGAATTTGAAGTGCAGTTACTGCAAAAGAAATGACTGTGACGTGCAAACAGCAATTAGACAGAAAGACACCAAAGTTTCATAATAAGGGTTCTGACCAGTAGTCCGGAACCCTGCAATGTTAAATCACAGCGTAATCACGACTATGTCTACTTGCAAATTTAAACATCAGTTCAACACTTAAACAGAGACTAAAAATGATGAAGTGCTGTAAACGAGGTTTGCACTAAACACTAGTTAAACCAAACTAACTAGACCATGACTACAGGTCAACGCTTTTTAAATAGTCAAACAGTCAAACTACTGTGTTCTCTAGATGCTTCCAATTTTAAAGGTGCTCGTCAAATTTAAGTGATATCAGCGGCGAGGACTGAAGAGCAAGAAAATCAATTACCTATTCTCATCGGACACGATATAGCTTTCACAACCCTCGCCGTCCTGCATTTAAACTTTTCGGGCTCGTAGCTATTGTGACAAATATTTATTCGAAAAAGGAGTAGTCCCCGGATGCCGCCAGGGGCAATTGCCCAAACACGCTTAATCTAAGGAGCTATAAACTCGGAAAGAAAGTGTGCTCTCGCTGCAGCCGGGCCTCTCCTCCTCGTTTTTAAATGCATATTAAAAATCAAGGACCAGCGGGGAGGTGAAATAAAGCCGTGCACACTAGAGCGAGTTAATTAGATAAAAAGTGCTTACGAAATGCGAACAGATGTGATCCCGGACGTGTATAGCCGGAGCCCAGAAGTTGTCTAGGCATGTACCCGTGCCGTGCTACCCGACCGCGGCAGGCAGGTTGGAAGCATCAAGTAAGCCCGGAGCGCAATCCATAGCTGTTTAGGGGCTGTGCTTTAATGATGATTCCGAAATATCCCATTATCTCCATAGTTCCGCATTAAGCAAATATTACCTGGTCGTGGAGGACTGCCGAGCTCCGCTCTGCATAAATCTTTTTTCAGTTAAATCTCTCGTTTTTTGTCTTGCCTCCCTGCAGCGCTGGCGGGCTCTTTACAGGCTGCAAAAGTAAAATTTCTACATAAAGGGCTCGATGGGGCTGTGACGGGGGTACGGCGGCTGCACGGCTAGGGGTGAAGTGGTGTACTTTCAACTTTTTAAAGCATTCGCCCCAGGTCTAAAGTTCAAAACTTCATGACTTATGTGCTGGTATTTTGCGGAACTTGTGCAGAGAGGAGAGTTTAACGAAACGTAAAAGTTTGCCCCAAGTATGTTAAGTGAATTTTCAACGAAAAGATTTTCATTTAGGCGGAAGGAAGTTGTAATCGGTCTAGGAAATCAAATCATTTGAATTCTGAAAGAAAATTATTTGGCTGTGTGGAGCAGCCCGATGATGTCAATGTTTACGCTCGTTCCCGGTTGTTATCCCCGCTCAATGGATGGTATATTGATGGAAATGTGGTAGCATAAACAGATTTTGCGATTTTCGGAATTCAGTGCCTATTTAAGCATCGAGTGGAATACCCTAGGGATTTGTATGTCGCACAGTTCTTCTCTTTGCTAAGCAACGACAGAATGTGGAGCTCATTGTTAAGAGGTAGCAACCTCCTTCGTTTGCTGGAGTCCTTAAATAATCGGTACGAATTTAATTTTTTGATTTTATTTTATTCTGGTCTCGCAATATAGCTACCTGTAGTTAGGAGCAACCTAATCGTAAAGCAACCTAGAAGTGCGGTCATTAGGGTTTGAGTTTGAAATTGCTGAAAGTTTTTTTTTGTCTGTAACCGCATAAATTTAAATAAGTAAGTTAAAAATAGAAAATTGTGTAACATGTTTTAGGGATTTCTACATATACTTAGATCTTTTCGAGAAAGGCTTTATTTAGGCTACATAACATATATACATAACATAACATATATATGGGATGCATGCTGCTTTACTATCCAAAGGCTAAGCAGTAAAGAAAAATCTGCAACATTCAGAATTATTTTCGAAGAAGGATTTGATTTTGTTGTCAAATATGGTATGTTGTAGGTAATGAGTCATGTTTGTCAGATTGATATAGTTACGATGCAGTGATGTGATATTGGGAAATTTCCCAATTTTGGGAAATTTTCAACTCTTTTTTTCTTACCTTTCTTAAATGATTACACAGCCACACAAAAAAAAAAAAAGTGGGGATTACTTTTGATGCCATACTTCATATCCGTTGTATTTTGGCCTGCTGAGCACGAATCTGCGACCAGAATTGAGCCGTGACGTCCAGATTTTTTTCTAACCTCAAAAAATGGGTTAAAAACAGAGAAAATCGTGGAAAATACACTTGTAAAATTCGGAAAAAATTTATTTTTAACATTTAAACCTATATTCATATGAATTGAGACCTGCTGAGCACGAATCCGTCACCAGAATTGAGCCATCACGTTCTGATTTTTTTCTAAAATTTAATAAAAAAAAATTTAAGAAAAAAATCAGAACGTGATGATTTGATTTTCATGGCAACCCGTTGAAGTTTAAGTTGCTGGCCATTAACCAAAGACGTGTTCATATTACATTTAATTAAAATTGCTTTAAGTTGAAAAATTTCGTTCCCCATATTGGATCCGTCTTTTAAAATTTGGAAATTTTGATAACAGATTTGAAATCAACGATCCCGAAAACCTCCAATTGCTCTTTTCATGACAATCCCGTGAAGTTTAACTTTTTCGGAAGCCATTTGGAGTCCGCCATCTTGAATTGTGATAGATTTTAATTCGGTTACCTGAAAGGCGTCCAGTTCAGGATAAACCTTGTTAACAACTCCTCCGTAGTATTAACAAATTTGCAGAAATTCCTCACTCAATGTATTCATGCCATTATCATCAGTTGTAATTTAATAAAATACTCGACTATGAAATGTTATCTTTTATTACTTTTGTTTGTTATATTAGGTCCGCAACTAAGTTCCCGCTGTTTTTCAATAGATGGCTCCAGTAGTAAGAGTTGGTCGATTATAGCATTACTAAAACGTCATGAACCAAGCTTAGACATATGGTAAGCAAGCCGCTTTGATACATTTGTGATTTTGTTTTTGGAACATATACTTTTGGTTGTGTGAAAATGTCTGATTATGTGCCAAATAATCGTCATTTGCGGGGAAGTGTTGCTTTTCGTTTTTCATTCGAAGAAAACGGCGGCTCAAGCGCATCGAGAACTCCAAAAAGTTTACGGAGATGCTGCTCTAAGTGAAACAACGTGCCGTGATTGGTTCCGTCGCTTCAAAGACGGTGATTTTGATGTTGACGACCGTTCGCGTGAAGGAAGGCCGAAAATCTTCGAAAACGCTGAAAAGACGTTGAAACCGAACGAAACGATCACTGGGGAACGGTATCGAACTCAATTGATGCGATTGAGCCGAGCACTGCGCGAAAAGCGGCCACAATACGATCAGGGCACGAAAAAGTGATTTTACAGCACGACAACGATCGGCCTCACGTTGCCAAACCGGTCAAAACCTACTTAGAAACACTCAAATGGGAAGTCCTACCCCACCCGCTATATTCCCCAGATATTGCGCCGTCCGATTATCACTTATTCCGTTCGATGGCACATGCTGTGACTAATCAGGAGTTCCGTTCATATGACGACATCGTAAATTGGCTTGATTCATGGATAACCTCAAAAGACGAACACTTCTACCGTGACGGTATTCGAGCTCTGCCAGAAAGATGGGAAAAGGTTGTCGCTAGCGATGGGCAGTACTTTGAATAACTCATTTGTAACCATTTTTTCATAATAAAGTTTTATATTCATAAAAAAAAACAGCGAGAACTTAGTTGCGGACCTAATACATTATGACTTTATATACGATAAATGATCCGCTCATTGTTTTCATGTTTACCTTTCAGGCACTCGCATTCAAAAAGTTCGGCATTTGTAGACGGCTTCTTTCACTAAGAGAGAAAAATGTAAAGATAAGAAAGGCTGTGAGTATACGAGAAGAAATTACAATTAACACGATTTTGAATAAGTAGTTGATAAATAAAATTTTCAAATTCAAGTTGAAATTTGCTTGCAACTTTTATCTTGAAAGCATTATTGAATAACGTCCATTTTTCCGCATAGTTTTCTTACGCACAATGTACTATTATTACCTCTTTGGTGAAAAGCCAGTGAGTGAATGATCCCCTTGGCTCGTGCCGCTTGACTGGCTCGTATTTATTTGATCTGAAATGTGTAGTGATCAGATAGGTGGCGCTGGGAAGCAATATGGCGATCGCATCAGCTGATGTCCGGCATGATTGAAACAGCTGATGTCCAGCATGATTGGAATGACTAATATCCGCCATACCAGATTTGTAGAGCTATCTGGTGTAGGGTTGTGCCGTAACCGTAACTCTGCAGGATTGCGTTGTGCTCACAACAGGTGGATATAACGGAGTTTGACTTTGAACGCCACAATTTGGACAAGATGAGTTTTATTCGTTGTGTTGTTGATGAAATTTTTTACTCCCCTCCATTATTGCTGCTCTTTAATCCCAAACGCTTAAAATAATAGTAGAATATGTATTTGCAATCGAATCTCATGATTAAAAGTGGAGTGAACTTTAATTTGTTTTTTGTTGTTCATAAATTAGTTTTTCGATTTTTTCGTCATTTTGATGTGATACAATACAAATTGCAATTTTCCGTCCACTGGGATTGGACATACTACAAAACCAGAATTTAGTTATATGGACGTTTTCAAATAATAGTAGCGATAAGCAATTGTTCGCATTCTCGTAATATTTATTTCAGGCCCTGCGAAACGTATTTTTCTGTGACATTTAATTAGAAGGTGTCAATTGCAGTATCCCATGCTTTGAGGCCATACAAAAATTGGCAACCTTTTGCGTTGCCAATTTATTTTTCCATTCCATCAACGAGTATTCCCGTAACATTCTTTGTTAAGATATCGAATTTAGAGTTCAGACGCACTGATGCAATTTCTCGCAATTTTCCGCCTCCGGCGGATATGGATATCGTCCTGACAAAAATTCCTGAAATGGAAAGGAAGGTCGATGACCGCGAAATCCACGTATTAATTAATACAAGTAAAATTCTCGGTTTCCCAGGATATCCAAAATTAATTTCCAACCATGCGATAATCCCTTTATATTTGAATTCTCCCGGCTTAGCTTAAATAAACTAAATAAACTCAATTATGCATCCTTACTGTGGCCGCCCAATCAAATATTTAAAAGCAATTTTCTCGGGGAGCAGCGACAGCGTATCGCCCCGCCAAACAAAAGGGCAGTGAGGCTGGCCCTAGCGGCCGAGGAGCTGTCCCCAAGAACGGCATCACCACTTAACGTTTTGTCCACGGCCCTGGTGAACATGGTCCATTAAATGAAAAATACCGCAACAGAGCAACTCGTCCCAACTTAAGGGAAAGAAAGATAAATATGTAAGTCGGCATGAGCAGATTCGAGCGAACCACGAGAATCCCCCTGATCCTCGGCTCCATAGCGATCTGCCGGACCTGGAGCGGTCCAGCTGTAGTTTCAGGAGATTTTATTGTTGCCACAAGTTTCGAAATATTCCCGGCCCTAGACCGGGCATGCCATGCCGGTGGTACCCTTTGTGTTGAGTCCTTTTAATTTCACTTCATTGTGTCCCTGGTTGTTAAATGACTTCCCACCAGGCTCCTTTCGGATGACGTGCTAGATCTGGCCAGGAGTTCGGAACATAAACAAAGGTCTGGAAGTACATGGAGCGGAGTACACAAATCTGGCCGTGCTGCCGGGGATGTGTGGTTCTTCCGCTTATTGAAGCTACATAAATACGTACCAGTTTTAACGTGGTATTTAAATTTGTTCGGAGTTTGAGCACACCGGGTATTACAGCAGATAACAGCACATAAATAAACGGCAGTGGAATCTCCAGATTTATTCGTTCGTTTAACGTGCAGTCGCCCCAAGAAAATTGACTAATAAGCAGGTCAGGGATGGTGATCCAGACGTACTCTTAAAGTGGGACTTCGGGGAATAGATATGAATTCAAAGTTTTGAGGAAGACAACTCGGAGCATCAGAGTGATTGAATGAATGATAATTCTGTCGAGGGCACTAGCAGCTTAATCACGTGCTTGTTTCTTATCATGTTGAGACTGACTTTTCAGTTGATTGAAGCTATTTAGTCGAGACAACAAAGGCAACTACACAAGCAAGAAAGATAAATTAGAGAAGTGGAACCGGACGATAGGAAGAGAACAATAAAGTGAGGTGTTCTGCACAAACATGCTTTCAATTTTCTAAGCTGTATATCCAGTATATTTAGGTAATACTATCGCAATTCAACAATATTTTTTGCCATCGTTAGGGTACCATAAAGATAGCTTAATTCTGAGTTCTCGACTATTAACCCCATCAAGCTTTTCCGCCATCTTGGATTAAACGGTGAACTCGTTTTTCGTAATTATTTAATTTTCTAGTCATCCTAGATGGAAAATTTAAACACATTTTGTCAGATCTCGAAAAACTCTACAAAGTTATTATAACTTCTTTCGTACAGTTAAACTTTTAGAGTTATAACGCGAAAAAGGATAAAAAATTAGGACCACAATTGGTTTTTCGCATTTATCTCGTTTTGGGTAACTCCGAATAAAAAATATTTCCATACAAAAGCTGTAGAGCTTTGTAGAAAATTTGCCTTTGCTTTCATATATATCATTTTTCGCTGCGACAAAAGGTTAAGCCTGTAGAGAGGTGCAAAGTTGCAAAATCGTCGCAAAAAGTGGTCATAAATGCTTCCGATTTCAGCCGATTGCAGCCCATGAAGACGGAGAAGTGACTACAATGAATGGAGTGTACCTACCGAGTTGGGGGATAATATTTTCACGAAAGGTTCACTATGTTCCGACGAACCCAAATGGGTTTCCTCCCCCTTCCTGATCCGTCCCACTCATGGCGTTCTGTTAGCCCAAATTTTTTTCCGAAAGTAGTGGTCTTCAGTTTTCATTTGAATCTTATTTCATGCTTCCACTCGAAAAAGTTTTTTTTAGATCTAAACAAAAACAAACCAAGAATTTGGGAGGTCCCTAAAATGGAAAATGTTGTGCTCTACAGCATTTGTATGGTCATATTTTTTATTAGGAGTTACCCAAAACGAGATAAATGCGAAAAATCAATTGTGGTCCTAATTGTTTAACATTTTTTGCGATATAACTCCAAAAGTATTAACTTTACGAGAAAAGGTGTATAACTAAATATGAAGAAAATTTTGAGATCTACAATTCACCCTTTAATCCAAGATGGCGGAAAAGCTGCAAGGATCGGACTAACTTTACTGGACTATACAAAGCAACGAAGCTCCAGAAATTTCCCGAGAAAAGTTAAAAAAACCGGTCAAGTGCGGTTCCGTACTATCGTACAAGTACACTATGTATTTTTAAAATACTTTTGCAAAAGAAACAAGAGAGGCGCTATAACATAATCGAAAATTAGCTATTGTTTGTTGCATACCTATTAAATCGTTCGACATAATTTTAGATCTCGGAGTAAGTTGTAATCGAACTGAATGCTTCCTCTCACAATGATTCTATTTGAGTAGGTACATACATTGGTTTTGGTACCGTCTATTGACACGCGGAGTGCCGCTAGGGTGCCTATGAGGGCCTTTAGGGTGGAGTGGAGTTAAGGGGGGACATCACAGTAGCACACAAAAAAATAGGCATATTTTCGGGAATTAATTTTGGCTGAATAAAAGTATCAATCGAATCTGTAAAGTAGGTTTTATAGCAATACTAAAAAAGTACAAAATGTAATTTTTTCAATAAAAAATATTTAAAAATGGCGGCTGCGCAGCATATGCCCCAAGGCGCCTATTTTTGAAACCGTGTAGATGGCCAAAGACGTAGACTCCTTAATTTTTGACCTGGAAGAAAAAACCAAAACTTTTTGGTTTCCACATAACAACAGCCAGCGAGCTACGTAGGATTTTTTCGATATATTGATTTTTGACAAAATGGTACATGTTTGAAAAAAAAATTTGATTTTTAACAAAAAAAACGCCATAAAATCGTCGATAAAAAAAAAACTAAGCCATATAAAACAAAAATCCTACGTAGCTCCGTGGAGAAAGATATTTCGAAGCCACTGTCAACATTTCAAGTCGATCGGTAAAGATTTGCTCGAGTTATGTCTTCGCCGAGCTCAAAAAAAGTGGTTTCGAGAAAAACGCGTTTAAAGTTTTAAGTACTGAGAAACCATATGAAAATTTCATATACCTCTAACTGCAGAATGAAAAATTTGGGCACTCGAACACTTTTGCCGTATTCCATCATTTGGTATAATATATTATTTTTAAGACCGTACAGCACGTCTTAAGCGAAAAAAATTTTTTTCGAAACATTGAAAATTTTACTGTGATGTCCCCCCTTAAATTTGTAAAAGGTATTTACCTTTCCAGCCAGTAGATATTTTGTAAAAGGTAAGTATTAGTAAGAAAAACAATTATAGTAAGCTAAATACATACTTGCGCTGACGGAACGCTAACGTCATTCGGCGTGTCAATAGACACTAGAAAACTTTGGATACTACCTATTTAAAAAGCTAGACATTTTCAAAAATGCCAACTTAGGGGATGAAATCAGTTTTTCTTCGATTTGATGACGATTTGAATCGACGCAAAATAGCTAAACAGAAGTTGTGTAGCCCCGTGAAATGCTTTACAATTTTCATGTGTTCATTATTTTTGTCTGACTTATTCATTTAGTCGTAATATTGGATTCGCAATCTTGAATTTCCGATTTTAAGGCCCACTCGAAATTTGCAACCCGGAAAGCTCTAAGTACCGAACTGTCAAAGGAGTAAGATCAGTTTGATCCAATTCCGTTCGATTTTGAGTGAAAGATGCACTTGTTTGAAGCATTCGACTTTTGAGAAGTACCTACAAGTTCCTCGTTTCTAGAAAAAAAAACATTTGGTATATCCCGCTCTTCTGCACATCTTTCCACCGTGGATGCAGCTATTTGCTGTTGAAACCGAAGCTAAATTAGCCGAACTTTTATTGAATCCTTCCTCCAATTGCCACGAAGTCACGCACCTCAAACAAAACTCGAAATTGTTGTACCGAATCGATCCGCATGCACCGGGGCAAGGTAGGAAAACAATGGCCGCTATACATATCCCTTCATTTAATTATGCCGCAAAAAAGTTCAGGGAACGGGAAATGGAATGTTTGTACGATTGCAATCAAAGAGCGCCCGGTCCCGGTAGAGTGCATCGCCGTCCCTGTCGTCGGAGCTCCTTAAAAAAAGGCAAGAGCCAGCGGAAAGTTTTATAATAGCTTTTTCCCTGTCCCGGCAGTAATTGAGGGCAATCCGTAAATGCAACACGTCCACACTATAAAACTGAAACGAGTTCGATATAGTCCGGATCAGATTTATCCACTTCGGTCAATTGCACGAATACCAAGAGCCAACAAATTACTGTGCGCCTTCCTGACAGGAGGTACGGCGGTCAGGTCCATCTCCCCGGTGACTAATCCCGGATTCAGTTCCCAGTCCCAGATACGTGCCAAAGAAGGGAACCGGGCAGATCCAGATACACAACACCGCCGAATTCTACACCAAGCACCACCAGTGGCTGCTCCAGCTCCACCTCAGACGGCGGCAACGATGCCTCGTCCTGGAAGTCATTTTTTATTTTCTGGATCTCTGGTTAACAATATCAAATTTTCAGATACAGCACGTTTCTAATATACGGGAGTGTTGGCCTTTTGGCACGTTTTCTTTTCAGCTCTGTTTTATTTTCCTCTCTCCTCGTTTTTATACACCACCTTCGAACGACTGGGCCCTGGTCCTGGCCCCGGTCCCGGCCCCAGCCCGGCCACCCGGCATCACAGGACGATCCTGGCCGTGTTTACACTCGGTTGTAGCTCCTGCAAATGTGTTTGCTCTCAGGGCATTTGTTTGCGTCTGGAGATATCCACATAATAAATATCTTGAGACCTGCAACCGGGCGGATCCGGGAAATCTATCGAAATTGAATATGTAAGCCATGAAGACAATAACATGTTGCATAGGATTCCTTATTCGTTATTATACATAAGAGCGGCTTCCTTCTCGAGCCCCGATACTCCGGCACTCTAACTGTACATTTCTAACACAATCCGGATCGGAGCGCTCTGTTTGTGCTGCTACTCAGGAGTAATTACTTCCGCCTGGAAGGAATCATTTCTCCAGGATGATTGCATCCGATGCAGGTGATGCTCCTGAAAGATGCCCATGTTCATTAAGAAGTCGAGCGAATCCCCACGAGAAAAATACCTGAGAATCTCGAGATTCAACTTCTTAAGGGAGGAAAATGAAGACGGCATACTCTGGCGCGAATAATATAATAATACAGTGCGTTCAGCTCAAGTTTTAGGGGGGTGGGGACGACCGGAGAGAAGATCGGATAAGGAACTTCATTAGGACTCGTTTGCCGTAAACACTCCACTCCACTATTCCTTTTTTCCATCTGAGCAAGACGCGCCAGCACACACTAGGTACTTGCACTAGTGCACACAAGGGGAATGAAATTAACTTTTAAAATAAAAATTTCGCACACCGTTTTCTGTATGCGCTACGAGTTTGCCAAGTTTTGGTCGACAAAAGGACTCTCGCTGTAATTTCATTTCAGATTAAGTTTATGTCTGTGCGCTGAAATTCTAGCGCACACGAGTGCCAAGTTATTAAATAACGCTGGCACATATTTCAATATGGCGGCTGACGCAGCGAATCTAAATTTCCGACAAGTCGTTATTATAAAGGGTTTTCCAATATGGACACTCGAATTTTTTTAAGGTATATAGCGGCCATATTGTCACAGCAACACCTGTCGAAATTGTTGTAAATTATTCAGTAGTGTGTGGCAAATCATCAAAATAATCATTAGCGACGACCACTATAGATCGATGGACACCGACGACATGTGGTTCCAACAGGACGGCGCTATGTGCCACACAGCGCACAGACATTCTGCATAAGCGATTTGAGGGCGACATGAACTGGCCACCGATATCGTGCGATTTAACGCCTTTAGACTTTTTCCTTTGAGACTACATTAAATCACAGGTCTATGCGAATAAACCGCAAACAGTTCATGCCCTCAAAGTCAACATAACTAACACCATCCAGCAAATTCAACCATATTTATGTGACAAATTCATCAACAATTGGACCTCTCGAATACATGCCATCAAGCAAAGCTGCCGTGGACATTTGAACGGCGTTATATGTATTCCATACTTAAGGACATAAAATATTCTTTCAAATTAAATGAAAATGGAGAGGATATCTCACACACAACTTGTTTTATTTACATTTAAAGTCGAGCGTCCTTATTGAAAGACACTTTCCACACTTTCTCACATAGATACATTTTATCAAATTTCAAAGAAGAATTTTATCTCCAAAAATCTCTCGATGTTCACTCGATGTTCGGGCTTGAAACAGAAAGTCTACCATGCCAAACAACTCTGCTGACTCCATTTATATATGTATATATAATTATAATAATTTTTAGACATCAAAAGTTAGTCTCTTGCCCTGCTAATTCCTACAAATGTGTTGGTGCCCATTTTAGTGCTTAAAGTGAACATTTGTATCTACCCAACCCACCCATCTCCGGCAGCACTGCCAAGAAACTGATTTGAATGCAAGTTGCTCACAGTCGCAGAAGTTTGCTCGTTCCAGGCCTACAAAGGGAATCTTAGCTGGGAAATGATCGGCCCATTACTCCTCATGATCCCCTAAGTTAATCAGGAAATGAATCTATTTTGAAAGAGTTCGCTGGTTTTAATTATGAGAATTTAATGCTTAAGAAATTGAAGTTTCTGCTGGCAGGCACTCCGTCCTCCTTCGTATTTGACTTAGTGTACATTCAGGTACAATTCATTTTCCAGACATTACAGCAGTGAGGACGTAACAGCCAGCCAGCCTCGTCGTCATCATTGGGAGGCAACAGGAGAGCAGGGGCTTTCATTCAGTAAAGTGCTTTCTACTATTACAGCAAATTTGAAAAGTTATGAACAACAAAGTTCAGACCCGCTCAAAGTAAAGATACTGCAACTGCTACAAAGATATACCCGTCGCTGGTGCTCCAGTCCCTTACGTCATATAATGTGAATCCATGCCTGAGTGGCCATCGTCAAAAGGAAAACGGGTTGTGTGCTTTTCTGCATGGCCGGCCGTCATTTTCTGTTTCAGAAATTAAAATTTTTCGCAAAGACGGCTCCCATTGTTTGTCTCTCGGTTTAACATTTTTTTTTTTAAAATTTCATTCCTTAACCGGGCGCGCACCCTGCCCCTGTGCCCAGACTCTTTCGGATGGGGCCAATTCGATGGTTTAACCTCTTTAGGCTTTCCACTTCTGTTTTGTTTGCGATACTAGTGAGGCTTGGTTTAAAGACTTTAAACAACATCAAAGGCACGTAAAACATAAACGTTCAAATACTAAAACATTGGAGAAGCAAACAGGTGGACATGAGAGTCTGCTTGGGATACTTTTTACCTGCAAGTTAATATGAATGTGCCCGCGAGGACTTTCTCATATTTGCTAACAGCGATCAAGTGAGAGTGGGACAAGTGCATGTACGTTCCACTATACACGCAGTTGCATAACCTCTGTAGTTTTCCTGTAATCTGAACAACACCATCTGATCTTAACATATGTTAAACAAACAATGGTTTAAATTAATTCCTAATGATTGAGTAACGATTTTTTGATTAAATCTTTGCTACAATGAAAGTCTACTGAGGAAAATCTAGTATTGTAAATTTTGGACATGGCCGATACCGGTTCAAAAGTGCCATAATTAGTTCTGTAGTACATGGAGTATAGAAAGTCCTGTCCTCTAGTAGATCGGGGGCGTGAGTTAAAATTAACAAGATTTAAAAGCTTTGGAGAGTCTATAACGCCAGTAATGATATCGTGCATGAACGTAACACTTGAGATTTCTCTACGGTTGGATAGAGTCGTTAAACCTAAAAGTTTAAGTCTGTCTTCATACCGAGGAAGACTATGCGGGTCACGCCAGGGTAGGTGACGAAGACTGAACCGGAGAAAACGCTTTTGGACTGCTTCGATACGGTCTATATACACAGAATAATGAGGAGACCAAACAACAGAAAGATATTCCAAGATTGGTCGGACAAACGCACAAAACAATGTTTTTAAGGGTCTTTAGACCAGCGTTTAACAAAACCAACGGTGGAATTTGCACAATTGATTATTTTATCAACATGTCGTGCAAAATCGAATTTAGAATTGTTCCTAAAGGTGTTGGACATTGGTTTTCCTTTGGTGATTTTATTTAACATAGTGATAAAGTTTTTTTTGGTTTAGTTTTCCTTTAATGTGCTTGATAATTTCAATAACGTAGTGCATGCTTAAA
The DNA here is from genome assembly GCA_947538895.1 of Neoitamus cyanurus. Taxonomy (NCBI): domain Eukaryota; kingdom Metazoa; phylum Arthropoda; class Insecta; order Diptera; family Asilidae; genus Neoitamus; species Neoitamus cyanurus. Next base: position 40,095,239 of record OX384543.1, read on the forward strand.
TTTTCTTCAATTATTTGTTTGCTCATTGTTTTATTTTTTATTTTATTACACATATTTTTTTATATGCTTTGAGAGATGTAAAATAAACTCACGAAAATTCATTTTGATTGCCTTCTTGTTACTCTACAAAATAAATCCTTAAAGCGGTCTCTTTTTCCGGAGTGACGATTAGGTGCATGGTAACCCCTTTAGTCAACTAACAACTGCCCTTGTGACTGGACGTTATTTTCTTATTCGTGTTGATTCACTATTCACCGTGTCCAGTCGTAGCCTTAGCCCTAGCTTTGGCCTTTCTGAGAGTCCCCTCAATTTGGTTCTTGCATGTACCCAACTTTTGTAGAACAACCCCTACAATGAATAATAAATTAAATTATATTTAATTAAAGTATTTGTTTTTTGTTAAGCTTTTCCCAAAAGTCAGGCTTTTTAAAATGTCTGACATATCGAAAATAAAAGATGGCAACCGCCGAAGGTTATTGGGCATATTAAATCAAAGTTATCAGAAATCGATTCAATAGTACTTCCGCTCTTCATTCAGAGAGCAACTTATACTAGGAACTCCGTGTAATTATTCCCCGAAAGAAATATGATTATTTCGGTTCCCTTTTGCTCCTTGAGTATGAATGGCGTTGTATTCCTGGAACAGAGAACTCTTTTTTTCCACAGAAGTATTTTCTACAAGGAGACGTTTTACAAATGAATTTCCTCTTCGGAAACTTTTACCAGGTCTCCTACAGAGAAAAAATCGCCGTTAAATACCTCCACGTCGTCATGCCATGCCATTCGGCAAATATAGTACAAGGTTGAAAAGGTTAATGAATGGGTTACTGACATTACGACTACCTTCAGCGGAATCCTTAACAAGTATGTTAAAGTGCCGTTCAAGGGGATCTTCTTAGAGAAAACTTTTCGATTTCCTACGGGGTTGAAAGTGAGTCTTTAAGTGTTGTTGCTGAACAAATTCTTTTCTATCCTTGCTACTTCTCCCACTTATTTCTGAGCGAAGGGGGTGAACAAAAACTGCTTAAACTGTTTTGCATTCGCGATAGCTGCATCATCTGGACCGGACTTAAGTTTCATAGCGCAGCAAAGTTGTGATTATAAAATGCCCTTGAGCATAAGCAAGCAATTTTTCCGCTGCAGATGCTTTTCTTCACGAGTTTCGGGTTAAGATGTTAAGTTGAGGATCTTTGGGTAAGCAAATTCTGACGATTTGTAGAAAAAACTTTCGGTATTCTATCTCAAGGTGGTTTTTGTAAAAATAACATTCCAGTTTCACTTACAAACTCTTTCACGAACTGCCACCGTAGTAAAGATGGCAGAGAGTGTAAACAGTGCGCCCAGACACTTGCGACAACCTTGCGGGCAATAAGTGAAAGTTCGTCGCCCACAACCCGTCGACCACCTTTTGGCAGGGGGTTAGGCTCTGGACGCTTATAAACGACTATCAACGACTATCTGGAGGGAATTTCATTTTGTGTATAGTGACATCGCCAATCTTTGATCATTTTCGCTTTAATTAGAAGTTCAGAGAACGTTCTAACAAAGTTTTCGGATGAAAATATGCAAATTGTCCCGCTCCTTACGGTATTTAACCTCCTAGGCGCTTAGCACCTTGTCCTACAACTATTATGTCCTTGTAACGTCTTCAAGCCATCTTATATTACTCTCTGGGTCGAAGAGGGGTCGAGACGAGAAGTATGTATATATCATCACATCACCCGAGCTTCAAAGCAGGTCTTGTTTTGGGCTCGGAACGTCCTTTAGAAAATCCTACTTATCGGCTTTGTACTATCTATTGATTGAATGGTCTCCTGGGCTGTCCTGGAGTGGATTCCGCCCAGATATGCAAAAATCAAGCCCAGCACCCACCGGCCTCCGCTCTGTGTCCTCTCAAGTGAGCAGACTGACACACTTTAATCTATTCGCAATTTCCACCCAACTGTATTTACTTCCACCCTTTAAGTTTCACCCTGAGATATTTAAATGCGCCCTAATATTACTTCTATTTACACAAGTCTCCTCCGTGCCCTGTACTGGCTCCAGATCCATCCTGCACTCATCCGGAGCACTGCGCCTGGACCGTGTGCCGTGGGAGCTGGGCCCATTTGCCTTACCTTTTCCTTCGGAATCACTTTTAGTTTAAAAAGGCCAAAATTATTGCTGAGATAAGGAGATTTCCCGGGTAATAATATGTGTAGTCAAAAAAGGGATCTCCTCTGCCACGTAATCTTATTATAAGGGTGGTAAAAGCTACACAAACATAGTCGTCAGTCACGGTCTATGGAGCGCCGGGCCATCTTCTGGCACCTGGCCGGGTCGGCTCGGGGCCGTGTTTGTGTATCAAATTCAATCAAATGGAAATTTCGCCTTTTCGCAAGGGCAGAGGGCGTGCTAACTGGAAGCTTTCACATCAATTTATATATTTAACGTCTTATTGACCTGGGCGGGTGAGTGGCCCGAGTGAGTGGGTCAGGTGAGCCGGTCCTCCTACGTACCTTTTCATGGATATCTCCTGAAAATAGTGAGAAGTGAATAAACTGCAATTAAATTTGTTTCCCTCTGACAAGGAGGCTTCATGGAGTTATGCGCTTTTGTTGTCTGCAGGGATTGAGACCCAATAGGAATCCCTTCGACTGTGAAAAGCTGAAGGCCTAAGTAGGAAGATTCTCACTTGCTTGCAATAATACCCAGTTCAGGTGGTTGAACCGGAAGGACCAGCATATAAGAATTTTGTTATGTGGCATATGGTAAGGTGATTTTGATGTAGCAGTGGCTCTGTGGGTTTGGACTAATGATCAGCGTCATTACTTGCTTTACGCTTTCTGCATTTCAATGTTTCCACAACTGTAAATGTAGATAAAGCCTGCCAGTGCAGGCTCCGAGTGGGTTATTTTCTTTACAATTCTCACCACTCACTGACCCCCCAAAGCCATCAGACAAACTTTGGGTATATGATAATTGGCTCAATCCTTTGGATCACGAATGATTATGGATTGGGTCATGGTTTAGGCTAGGTGGTTTTGGTGAATCTAAGCTTGCTGTTTTGGAATGTTCATTATTACCACGCTCAGAATGAAGTTATAGCACAGACAACACGGATGTCCATCGCTTATGAGCGAACGTGATGTATGAAATGAAATCGACTAAAGAAAAACTTTTGGATTTTGCTACCACCGATCGCACACCAACGCAACTTTCACATGTCATGCGACATGCACCACATATTATCTCAGAGGCAAAATATCTGCCAAGAAGGGATCGAACTCACGCGCCGCGAATGGACCAATTATGGGCACCGCTTCGTGGCACTGCGAGCGCACCATTCACCTGCGCAGGCAATTGATCAAACAAATTGAAATTTTGTATGTGCAAGTTTAAAATTCGACTGTTAAGAACTTGTAAAACAGACAGAGACAATGGAATGCTATGACTACCGCCCTGGATGCAAAAAAAAATTAAACGTTTACTGCTTTTCAATGGTTGGTTGATTTTATCGTCTTCATTATCCTTTATTATCGCACATTAGTCTTATATAAAAATACGTATAATACCAAACAACGGGAATTAAAGAGTATTTCGAAATTTACATGAAACCTGTGAAATGTTAAAGTCGCCGGCAATTGCAAAAGAATCAACGCAAATAAACCTTGGTGGTGCTGGTGCCGACTTTCTGCCGTCAAGTCGTCGGCGCTTAACAGTTTCCAGTCGCTGATCAAAGTAATATTGTTCGACTGAACAGAGAAACAATTTTTCGAATCAAAAAGCAAATGTGAACCTCTGGGGAGGCGGGCTAAAACGCCATGTTACTATATGAAGGCGTTATTAGGTGGAAATGTATCAAAAGACTTTTGCCGCGCTCACATGTTGCTAGTGTATGGATAAGTGACGGTGGCGGCGGCGGGGCGAGTAGCTACAGCCGTATGCCATGCAACTTGTGTTCGTACATTTTAAAAATTGTTTCCAGGATTTCTTACTAATGAGCGTTTTCGTTCGTTACAGGAAGGCAACAGGCGTTAGTGGAAAACAATGTGAGACCCTTGGGAGCGATGTTAGTACGAAATTCAGGATGATGAGTCTCAGTTGCAGTTTTATGGTAGCGAAGAGTAAAAAATGGTCATGTGCCCTCGATGCAAACTTAAATTGGCCGCTACTCATAATTCTGTTGATCTTCAATTGCATAGGTAAGTCCAGCCCACCTTAAAATGTTCACGTGTGGATTGATGCGTGCTAATTCGGCTTCTTGCAGTGTCTGCTTTTGAACCAGACTTTGTATTCCCGCTGGAAAATGTGACTGTAGCTCAGGGACGCGATGCTACATTCACGTGCGTTGTCAACAACTTGGGAGGTTATAGGGTGAGTGGGGAATCAGCACAGGCAAGGGTATGTATCGGTTATTCAGAGTCTCAATCAAAATCATAAAAGTGCACAATTATAAATGCCTTGTGGTGATGCTGGTATCTCAGTTGGATGCACCGGAATGCGGCACATTGAAACTATTTTCATTTGCACCAAGGCACCAACACATTCTTCACTGAGCACCTAATGTATCCAAAGATTTGAGTAATTAATCGCACCTTGCACTTACCTTATATATTTATATGCGCACCTAAATGATTTTGTTGGTACGAACTTAGTGGCATTTGGTAAATAAATTCATTTGAGTCACACATGCAAAAGTAATAAGTAAATGAGAATCTTTTGTGGATTTTAGTTCTGTGCACAGTATTCTCAGATATTTGACACCTTTATCTGCACCTTATGCACTTACAACTTTGCACTTTTATCAGTATCTTAGAATCTCCTCTCCGTAGTGCTTCTGTGGATGATATGCCATTCGATATTGAATATGAAATTGTTTCTTTTCTTGGCTTTTTTTTCCGAGCATTTCTCCTTCCCATTTGCACATTTTTATTTTTTCCTAGGTGCTTTCTGTTTATATGTTTCTTTTCAATTCTTTAATAATTCTGCATATCGAGAAACTTTTGATATTTTGGTTGGAATCAAAGCAAAGTTTTCAAGATATTATATCGCAGCAAAGATATTATACAAAAGTACTCTATGGTGTGCATAATATGAGGTGATGCCTAAATAAAGACAGATGATTGTACGATGTCTTTTCCATTAATTCTTTAATTATTTTTTTCATTAGACATTTTGTAAAAGGCAAATATTCTATGATGAAAAAATAATTAATGGAAAAAATGTTCATGGAAAAAATGGAATGGACAAAGTTTAACTCCACCTAGACAGATATAACGCGAAAAAAAATTTTTTTATTTCGCAAATTAGGATAGCAAAATGCACGAATTTTATAACTGCACATAGCAACTCCAAGGCCAATTAAGAATTTATTATAATTTTGAAACTTAACCCACATGATTGAATTTAATTTGTCTGAATCAACGATCGAGCTTTTGTCCAAATCTTAATATACATATTACATAGCTTGAGAATTTGGTGTACAATTAACATTTAAAAAGTAATTAAGGGGGGACATCACAGTAAAATTTTCAATGTTTCGAAAAAAATTTTGTTCGCTTAAAAGGTGCTTTAGGGTCTTAATAATAATATACCAAATGATGGAATACGGCAAAAGTGTCCGAGTGCCCAAATTTTTCATTCTGCGGTTAGAGGTATATGAAATTTTCATATGGTTTCTCAGTACTTAAAACTTTAAACGCGTTTTTCTCGAAACCACTTTTTTTTAGCTCGCCGAAGACATAACTCGAGCAAATCTTTACCGATAGACTTGAAATGTTGACAGTAGCTTCGACATATCTGTCTCCACGGAGCTACGTAGGATTTTTATTTTATATGGCTTAGTTTTCTTTTTATCGACGATTTTATGGCGTTTTTTTTGTTAAAAATTAAATTTTTTTTTCAAACATGCACCATTTTGTGAAAAATCAATATATCGAAAAAATCCTACGTAGCTCGCTAGCTGTTGTTATGTGAAAACTAAAAAATTTTAGTTTTTTCTTCTAGGTCAAAAATTAAGGAGTCTACGTTTTCGGCCATCGACACGGTTTCAAAAATAGGCGCCTTGGGGCATATGCTGCGCAGCCGCCATTTTTAAATATTTTTTATTGAAAAAATTACATTTTGTACTTTTTTAGTATTGCTATAAAACCTACTTTACAGATTTTCGATTGATACTTTTATTCAGCCAAAATTAATTCCCGAAAATATGCCTATTTTTTTGTGTGCTACTGTGATGTCCCCCCTTAAGTTTGAAAGTTAAGGTGCCTACTTTTGGAAATTTTTGCACATAAGAGGTCGTCCATAAAATATGTCACAAGACTTTCAGGTAATTTCGGCATCTCCCTCCTCGTTGTACACTTTACAGAAAAAAGTATGAGTCGGTGCTGACATGCTGAGTGTATGATGACGACTAGCATTTTTTAATATCATTTTAATAGTGTTTTTCAGACGGGAATTTTGCCTGTAGAGGTATTTTTAAAAAAATTGTTTTTTATATAATAAAATAAAACGTTGTGATGAGCAAAAGCAAAACCAAGCAAATGATACTCTCGCACATTAGGTATTGGACTTAGTCAATAGATCTATTGTTACTGTTGGTTTCGCTCTCGCCTGTAAAATTTTAGTATCGTTTGCAAAACTCGTGTAGTCTTGTTTTTCTACATACGAGGATACCCACGATCTCGTTGGAAATGAAAGACCTTTTATTCATTGATGACTCATATTCATGGCATGGCTAATAGTTCGTCATGCGGTCCTGATGGTGTACCTGTGTCCTTTCTGAAAAACTGTTCGGAGTTAATGTTATTTATTTAACTTATCTCTTTCCTGTGGCATTTTTCCTTCATGTTGGAAGTCGTCTCATATTATTCCCCACCATAAAAAAGGAGATAGGTGCGATATTTCTAACTACCAGACCAGGTTGCTAACCGGTGATGTGGACCTATTTTAAAATCGGCTCAACTACGGCCTGAGTAGAATTCTACTTAACCTTAGCAGATGCCAGATCAGTGTTATCACAGATCACTGCAGCCTGAATAAGCATCTACACACGATGGGCATAGGTGATTCACCACTATTCAGATGCAAGTTGGAGGATCAGACTGTCACACACCTTCTGTGCGTGTGACCATTCTACAACAGCAGTAGAACCGTTATGATCGGAAATTATAATGTAGACCCTAAAGACTATTATATTATATCATTTTGCGAGATGGTTCAAATGGTAGTGTGCCGCCATTGCTTTTAATACTGTCTTTTGTTATCAACACTGAATAGTTTCATTTTTTAAATTAATCGCGTTGCAGGTTTTAATTCGTACCGGGAAAATAAACTTTAACACTAAATATTAACAACAAAACAAAAAACTCGGAGCTATACTAGCAAGAAAGGTTCCTTGTGGAAGTTCTTCCGAGCTAATATTAATCCGCCAATTAATGTGATTGGTTAAAGTGCATAGGCGACTTTGGCTGAAGCTCAACCAGAAACAATGTTGGCTAATAGCGCCCCAGTGCACACAGTTCGGTTTTGAGATGGGGTCATAGTTTGTACAAACTGGAAGTGTTATTGGCGCTTATTAATTAAATCTAACTGCTCGACATCATCGCATGCCCTCGGAAGGTGCTGTAGTTTGCACGAAACCGTTCAAACTTTCTGGGAGCTATTAAGTGGCTCTATGTAGAGCTCCGTAGTCCATGCATAGTTAATTTCGTACATTCATACAAAAACACATAAATGTGTGAAATAGACACTTGGCTTCGTCTAGTCGTTCTTTATCCCCAGCAACGGCGGCGGCTGGGAGTAACGCGGTAGGTAACACCACGTTGAAATTGGCTAATGAATTAATCGGGTCTATTTGCTGCGACTCATTGGAGTGGGACGCGTTGCGATTGATACGGAACGACTGCCGTTCAATTAATTTTGTATCAAGTTTCCTCAGTGGGCCAAAAACAAAATCTCAGCCTCGACGACAACAGGCAATTCATCATGACAGGCCTCGGGCCTCGCGCCCACGTAATATCTCCACCATCGACGCGGGTCTACAAAATTTCAAATCAAAGTTGCGGTCGAGTCCGTACAACAGAACGTGCCGATGGTAACCGCGTAACTTACCTACGAACAAATACAATAACTCCCAGCCGGCCAGTACACGGGGAAATCCTGTTTGAAGTTAGTTTCCAACAAATAAACTGCATCCCGATATCCTGACCGGGAGCACTTTAAATGCATGTCCATGGGCGTGCTTCGTAGGGACAGTTACCATAAATTATTTCGACGGACATCGTACCGCGGCCATTCAACTTGAATTCAATTTATAAACGGGTGCCTCTAAAGTCCCACTTGTTCCCGCTTTGTTGCGCTTAAATTCGGTGCTGCCTGTGTGTTTTCGGCTTTTTGAGCTGCTATTTCGGACATTTTAGTGTTCCTCTGCATTCCGGTACCGTACGCCGGCCGGCCCTGCGGGGCACTAGCTTTATGCTGGCTCGGTGCACTAATACTGGTGCCCATGGGGGCTAGCACCCCTAGCACCCTTACTTTGCGCGGATGGACGCATTTTGCATATTCACGGTGCTCTCAAGCATTTTTGCAATGAAATGACCCCGCCGCACTTGTAATATTTTCCAACTGCCAGGAGATTCTTTGAAGGCGGTTGTGCACCTAGGCAGATGCGCTTAACAATTTCAATTAAATCCTGGCAAGAGCCTGGGCTGGAAATAATTTCCGATTTCATTTTGAACCGAAGTCTGCACACTTAGACCGTCCGCCCCACCGAATGTGCCGTTTTTCGCCAAAAATGCCCGCCGCTACGTTAAAATTTAATTTCACTGCATTTTTCACTAGAAAAATTTCGAATTTTTATTGTCCGATATACCGGTCAATGTACTTGGGGTCCGGTATTATTACTTTTCCTAGTTCTGCTCTGATTGATTCCAACGATTATTTTCAATTATTAAATACGCTTATTAATTATGAAAATTCGATGAGAGCACAATAAACCACTCACATAATTCCAAATGAACGCATTATAGAGACAGAGCATTTCAGGTGTGGCTTTAATATTTAAAATCCCTTTTATTGCGTGAACAACATTCGAAAAATGGTTCGAGAATCAAAAGTTTCACCAGTTGTAATTGAATGTGTTGAGTATTTACGAGGGAAGTATTTCGTGCAACAAGTTTTGATTAAATGAATGCCGGACGTGCTTTACCGCATTTAAGTGCACTTATAAATTCGACCGAAAAATACAGTATGTGAAATGTACTATAATTAACTTCGCAGATTTAATTTAATACTTACTCGAATGTCCATCGTTCATACGTATTTTTAAAACTCGTGTGAACAAAACAAATCGCCGATCCTTGCCCCAGAAGCCTCTGTCAGGTTACTGATAAAATGTTTGCCTACAGCTCTATGCCTATCCGAAGAACATCTATCAACAAGAAGAGACACTCTTATACGCCTGCATATCCCAAACCGGTATACAACATCCAGAAAATTTTCCTATTAGTTAAAACAGAAACGAACGAGTATTCCTGTAAGAATTTACGAGAGAGGCATAGTCGTCAAAAATTTCTTACGTATAGCAGCACAGTGTGAGATATAAAAAGCAGCCTTTTTTTACAATGGATTTTAAAGGCGGAGGTTAAAATCTGGTGTGCGTCCTCTACTAGGAAAACATCTCTCGTGGCGATGATAAAGCATATAGTCTAAAATCCCAGGAAATTTTAGAGCATCTTTTCACTTTCGCAAGTGACTGTACCTTCAGTGTTAGAGATAGATCAACAATGGTGGCATTTTTGAAAAGCACATAGTAGTTGTTTGCTATGAACTTGATGTCGCTGCGTTAATTACTATACTCATCTGAACAGAGATCCCATTGTAGTAAGTGGAATCAAAAATCAGACTTGATGCAATTTTGAAGAAAGGTTCCTCATTCTCGGTGAAATCTAATTAAAGTAGGTTGCCTCACCCCACTCAGTCCATTCACCCCCTTCCCCAGTTTCCGGTATTCTGAAGAGGATGGTAGGAGTCAACCAATTTTGTTTTTTAAAGTATAGGTTTGCACTTTTTTTTATAACAAGTGCCTAAAAAACTATGAAGCACCTGAGTTAGAGGTGGAGACTTTTTTGTATGGCATTGAACATCCCACTTAACATATTGGGGCATAGGAACTTTAGTTGTCGATTATTTCCAGGTTTAAGTCTATAATTCCTGTACTATGTATTTGTGATCGCAAGTATATAATAAATAAAACCGTTGCTCACGCCTAATACAGTGCATCTACTAGATAAACAGAATTCCCGCTGGGCGTGGTTTTTGATAAAAGAAGACTGTTTCATAATTCGGCTAAAACAGAACTCTTCTGGATTTGTCTTGTGTTTTCGCCCCTTTTTTGTCTAATTATGTGTAGCAGTATTACAATTTATACTATTAAGCACCATTTTATTAATCGAATATTTTGTTATCACATTAATATAAGTATTTAATTTGTATTGCTTTAAAATAGGGTAAGTACTTAGTTTGGTTTAAATCGGAGTAACCCTCAAAATGGCATATCACCTACACCCACTTAATGTACACTCCGGAGGCCAAAATTCCAAATTGCACCCCTCGCATCTACCTCATGTCGCACTATAATTCCAATAGACTTTCACTTAAAAAAGAAAACCGAAGCAAAATTGCACCCTGCATGTGTTGAGCACAAAATTATTTTCGTAAAACATTGCAATGTCATAAGATCCCAAGAAGCACGCAATCAGCAATGAAAGCTAAACTGAATTTCCCATCTTTCCCGCACCCGTCGACTGACCGTGCCCTCCCCGCTGGCACACTGTTGGCACCAACTAATCCTGACACCACCAACCCGGCGCTCAATCAAAACATCCGCTAAATCCGGGCTCACACCCGACCAAAATGTGCACCGCGGCTTGGGGACTGTCCAGGTCGCGTGGATCAAAGCCGACGCGAAGGCGATTCTCGCAATTCACGAGCACGTAATAACGAACAATGATCGATTATCTGTCACGCATAATGACTACAACACTTGGACGCTGGTCATTCGGAACGTGAAGATGGAGGACTCCGGCCAGTACATGTGCCAGGTCAACACGGACCCCATGAAAATGCAAGTAATTATCGGGAAATATTGCTTTCGCTGTGGGCTAGATGTTCTAATTAGAAAATTGTTATTGAATTACCCACTCACCGCCCCCGAAGACTGCGTTCCTGGAAGTGGTGATACCGCCGGATATCGTAAACGAGGAGACATCGGGGGACATGATGGTGCCGGAAGGAGGCTCCGCTAAGCTGATATGCAAGGCGCGAGGTTACCCCAAACCGAAAATCACCTGGCGCCGGGAGGATGGCAGGGATATCATCGCACGCAACGGCCCTCATGGCAAAACCAAAGGTATGTTGGTGCTAGCTGGCCTAATGTGCGCTAAGTGGCGGTGCCTGTTCACAGGTGTAGCGACCCGCGACGTCTTACTTCACCTTGGCAATGACTAAATTATTTTCCTTTTTTTCTCCTTTTCATGTGGGATTCACCTGAAGCGCTCGCTGTGGAGGGAGAAATGCTCTGGCTTTCGAAAGTCACGCGATCGGAAATGGGAGCTTATTTATGCATAGCATCGAATGGCGTGCCCCCGTCAGTCAGCAAGCGAATGAAGCTACAGGTTCATTGTAAGTGAAGGACCCCCATCCACTCGCACCTCCCAGGTAGACGGTAATAAAGTGAACCGCAATGCGCCCACAATTCCCACTCTCTTTAATTTTCGGCTGTTTTATGTTGGCACTTTTATAGTCAGAGCTGGTGGGCGAAAGTCAAAAGGAGCCGGCTCCGGTGGCACTCAGTCGCCTGACAACGAACTTTTAATATGTCGCAGGTAGCCCGAAATTCAATATCCGGTCCTTCAAGTCCGTTCCGGAGACGACAGCGCGACAACAAGCTGTTTCCATTAAGATGTAGCCTCCGGCGAGCAAGTCCTCACCATAGGCCGGCGATGGGATGCTATTTTCATCCAGACTCTGAGAATAAAAATTTAATTAGGTGCTGCGGTCTGGCGTGAATCAAGCGGGTGGCACAGTTGACACCTGATAAGGCCGCTGAAGTGGAAGGGGATCTGAGATCGGTAGGAAACAAACAATTATATTCAACGCGATTGCGCAATAATGCGGAGGCTACTAGGCTTTTGTCTAACTGCAGTCAAATTGTTTATTGCTAGACTTATTGTTAGCCAAACCATACTTTCAGAAGCAAATTATTTTCAAAGTTCTCTAGTTGTTGTTTGTGACACTGTGGCAGCTAAAGTATTAGATGTACAACTTTTCCATAAATAATTTTTTCATGCAATCTTTGTTTAAAAATAACTAAATGAGGAAAAATGTCGCACTTCGTGTCGCATTCTGGAATGACAATGTGATAAAAATGTGCAGAAGGAAAAATTTCAATTTATCATTCATGACTTTTTTTCAGGGACCGAAAATAACTTTTATCTCGGGAAGTTTTTTATGAAAGTCTTTGCCTTATATTTTTGAAAATTATGTGCAATTTCAAAGAGGAATAAATATTATAGCATGTCCTGATGATACATTGCAGTTTTGCAGAAAAATAGCTTTTCCTTTTAAGTAATGATCGACTATTATTTTTTGACTGATTTATTAAAATCATATTATAAGAGTTAAAATCCAATTTTATTTTATATGTCATTTTATAACACTTTAACTGAGACTTTTATTTTTTAGGTACCGCTTCATATTCCTTAGCCCAAAATACCAAAAATGACAAATTGTACGCAATTGTTGGAAATACAAATTCATTCTTTCCTGAAATCGTTAGTCCCCTCCCTTGATTGAAATGAAATAATAAGGTGTAGATTTATAATATATAAAAATCTCTTTCAAGAAGGACGCTCGAGTTTTAAATGTACATAAAACAAGTTGTGTGTGAGATATCCACTCCAGTTTTATTTTATTTCAAAGAATATTTTATGGCATTAATCGATGATAAGCAACTTCTTGTGGCCCAACAGGACAGCGCTACATGCCACTCAGCGCATGCCATGATGGACATTCTGCGACATGAGCTGACCACCGAGATCGTGTGATTTTACGCCTTTAGAATTCTTCCTTTGGGGCTGTCTTAAATCACAGGTCTATGCGAATAAACTCCAAACAATTGATGCCCTCAAAGTGAACATAACGAACGCCATTCAGCAAATTCAGCCAGATTTATGCGATACAGTCATCGAAAATTGGACCTCCATACTTAATGTCATAAAATATTCTTGGAAATAAAATACAAATGGAGTGGATATTTCACACACAACTTGTTTTATTTACATTTCAAGGTCGAGCGTCCTTATTAAAAGACCGTGCTTCAGCCTTCTGAGCACTTTCTATAAATAGTCGAATAAGCTTAACAAAACTCATCTTAGACTTCGCAGACATGTCATGTGAACTCGAGTAAAAAAATGAACAACATAGAGGTAAGGTCGATATTAATAGCATTTGAAAGCTAGAAATACAATCGCACAGTAGGGGGCTAAAATTCTCGATACAAATATTATTTACGATATATGGGCTGCAAAAACTAACATTGACCATAATAACAACCTATGTCAGACAAACTCAACGCCCAACGCTATATTTGTAAAAGATAACCAGTTAAATCACTTGGCAGATATTTTTTCCGGAGGTACGAACATGACCTGAATGCAGCGTTTTAAAGCCCACCTTTCGAATATATACATAGGAATCAAAACCATTTTTGGAGCAACGTGAATTTACCCACCAAGATAGTTTATCCCACCTCTGGTTGTGGTGACGCCATTGGCGGTTTACTCAGGGTATGGGGATAATTGGAAAAGCAATGATCACCAGCCGGCGGAAAATAATTAACCACCGCTTCCACGGGCTCAGATTCGACAGTCGATACGCAGCCTTTTTGCATTTTTGTCCCCAAAACCGCTTAAACCCCATTCCCCGCAAAAAACGCAAGAGCGACCGCTATAAATTGAATGCAATTAAAATCCCATTCGGCTCAGCGGTAGCACCGAATTGCCCCTAATCTAGCCATTGCACTGCTGTCTACGACTTTCCGATAACTTTGTATTCTTTTTCCCCACAGTCCACCCCCTGGTGCAAGTGCCCAACCAGCTGGTGGGCGCTCCGGTCGGAACAGATGTCACCCTAATTTGCAACGTCGAGGCATCGCCGAAGGCCATAAATTATTGGCAGCGGGAGAATGGTCAGTATAGGGCTCCTATCCATGCAAAGCCCAGCCGCCCGGTCGACCGGGAACGAGTTGTTTGTTGTCTTTCTTATCTTCGACTCATGTCCGATCCACCCTCCCGGGCAGTTGTTCGATTTTCTTTGGCTTATCGTTCGTTTATTGATACATGGGCAGCGGGATCAACAGGACGGAAGAAAGGCAGGAAGGGCTCAGCAATTGACCCGGTCCGGGCGGCCCGGCAATTGGATAAACGTGGTGTCGCTGCCTGCTAAGCCCAGCCCCGCTTAATGATGCCTCTTTTTTCGATTAATTTCAGGTGAAATGATAATTCCGGGTGATAGGTACATAATAACGGAGAAGGAGAACTCCATGTATGCCGTCGAGATGGTGCTGCAGGTTCGGAGATTACAGAAGTCCGACTTCGGCGGATACAAGTGTATATCGAAAAATAGCATCGGTGACACCGAGGGCACAATACGATTATATGGTGAGCGGGGGATTTCAGACCTCTTAATTGGATATACCGGCCTGTAGCGACCACAATTGATTCCCTTTTTTTGTATGCCTTTCAGAGATGGAATTACCTGGAAAGAACAAAAATCAACAACGATACGATGACAGTGACGATGAGGTAAGATTAATGCCTTTCTCCTATTTATTATCCGATTTACTAAAGTGTGAAATATTGCTGCGTATATTTCAAAATGTCCACGCCATTTGCCCGCCACCCCGCTGCGACATATAGGAGAGTGGGTGCAGTAGGGAGGGGGTATAGAATCAAACAATCAACAAAATCTAATAATAGTATGAAAAAGTAGCCTCAGATATATGAAAGACTAAAATAAAAAAAATTGAAAAAAGTGAATATTTTGTGGTGAAAAAAAATAAAAGTAAAATTTCATTGCTTTAAGTTAGTGGCTCATAAATGACATAGAAAAAGTAGTTGTTGATTTATTATAATTTCTATTAGTAAGAAATTCAACTTGCTTTTTCTTTTGTGCACATCTACTCGAGAATACTTTTCAAATGATGTACCATACCATACATAATATTTTTATGTTAGAAAACAGCTTAAAATGGGAGGACACACAATGTGCTCACGTGATGATTAACATTATCTTTTTCTTCCCCAGGATAAGGAAATCGAATCAAACGAAAATCTTCTCGAAGAAGCCTACCTAAACAAGAACGGTCGTCTCTTCAAAGGGCTGCAGCGAGGTGAATCGGATCTGCACAGCGGTTCCAACAAAGCTCAATATACGCTTAGCGTGCTTACTCCAATATGTTTCTACATGAAAGTTTTGAAATTGTTATAGCTCGTAAACATGTGAATTATTTTTTTATATGAATTACCTCGTTAGCGCAGTTAAGTTTGTAATTAATAACCGCGAAGGGGCGCGGCCTTCAGACAAGTGTAACGAATCAAATGACTATACGAAAGATATTTTCACCCCTAAATTTTATGGGGCCGGGGGCAAATGCTATTGTACATTTCTGTAAGATTGGGCGGCTTGAAGGGCAACATAAAGCTCGAGTTGCAAGCATCACTGATTTGTATGGAAATACTATAAGATACGTTCGCGGAGCGGTGCACGAAAGCGAGAAGCAACGGTTGCACTTTCCTTAAAAGAAAATGAATCCAATCGAATTCTGCAATTAGCATTGATTTCCGGAGTAATTGTCTGTTCCGGGCCAACACCATCGAATCGATTGGACGCCAGATTGGCTTACATTGTGATTGTCTCGCTTTAGTGCAGCCGGCTCCCATGCAGTTCGATTGCTTTCACAGGCTGTAACATAAGACAGCGGCAGAATCGATTGTTACTTTGTAAATACAAAATTAAATTAAGTCAGTGTAAATATCTCTTTGGTAAATGCGTATAAGCTCATCATTAGGTGTTTTGTTGAGAACTCGCACGCACTCTGGAGCAATCCATTGGAGCTGAAGCTGACGGACACGATACCGGAGGGGACTTACCAGTGTGAAAATCAGGCCGAATCCCATTTCATCCCGAAAAGTTTTTACTGCCTCAGTTGGTAATTTAATTTACAGCAGTTTTATGGGATTCCCCGTTTTTTGTACCCTTTGCGCTGCAATCATCTTTAAAAGTGCCAAATTAAACAGTTCGAAGTGTTGACCCATGCGTTCTGTGCAGGATTTATTTTCGCTAAAGTAACGAAATGTTTCAGCATAGGTGAGAGGCATATAAAATGTATAATTAAAGTGAAGCAGAATACATGCCCATAGGAAATTTATATACGTACACTATCAATAAAAATAGGTTTAAACATTGTGAGTCATCCTTAAGGAGCAGATTGACTATTATCTGACGAAGTATCCATTACGACTATAGGACAAGTAACAAAGTGTTGTAAATACAAAACTGTTTAAAAGGAAAATAGTATATTGAAAAAATAAAGTGAAAAGTATTGATTTTCAAAGTACACGACTATCTCTTATCCCACTTCTGTTCCCTTTCATTATCCACCCATATCATGGCCATTTGCTCTGAAGAAGAAGAATATTTAAGCTAATAATTGCGAAAATGCCTGCGGTAAGTATCGGTACCTATAGTTGGTAGAATGCGATATATGTATGTACGAGTATTACTGCATTTTCATTCTGATTCATGCAGTGGCGTAACTACTACTAAGGTGTAAGGCGGTGCAGTGCACCAGGGCTCACAGTTCTAGGAGGGCCCACTGGCCTTTGGATGGTGGTCGGTCAGTCAGGCCATGCCTGGGTGAAAGGCGTGCGCCTTCGCGATGCATGAATGTCAATTGCTTTTCTGAAACTATTTACATTCATATAAATATTTATATTTCCATGATAAAATTGTTTCTGGTTTTCAGAATATAAAGTTGATGAGAAAATCGAATACATTTTAAAGCAACTCATAATGTTATCGTGACTATAACTGTTTTTATGTTGTTTTATCGGAAATAGTGATTTATCATGTTTTCTATAAAAATTGCCATTTAAACTATTATTCTTTAATTTTTATCACCAATCCGACGAGAAAATAAAGAGATAAAGAAAAATAGTTTAAGAATACTAATTTTTCGATTTTTGACTCCCAAATGTAAAAGGCCTTTAAAACCGTCATTAGCTTTTATTCAAAAAATAATAATTAATATTTTCGTCTTTTCATAGACACTGTAAACAATTTTTGGTCTCGGTCTAGTGTGGTGTAAAATGTTTTAACACTTTCCGTGTAAAGATGACACCGTGTGAACCGTAAATTTTTCAATTTTACACTTATAACTATTAATTTTATTATAATTAAATAATTCAAATCCAACTAGTATCTGGGATCCAAGGGGTTTAGAACGGCTTCTCGCCCTGGAAAGGTCTGTCAGACTTGATGCACTGCGGACGTGGAATTGAAATTTGGTTGTGTGACTCGGGTCATCAGATACAATAGGTGCACTAATTTCATTTAGCCGCGTTCTGTTAATATTCCATATAGAACTTGCCACTACTCTCCCCATACAAAGTCTTTCTCAGAGAGTAGTGACAAGTTCTATCTAGAACATTAAAAAAACACGGCTTATACATATGCAGCGTAACTCGAAGAAGTAGAGTAAATAATACGGCATTAATTACTACCTAAGTTTAACTCCCGTTCGAGTTCATATCTTTTATAGCTGAACCAATAAAATCGTTAGAAAAGAAACATGGTTTTATTTATTTAAATGAGGAATGTTTTATGGTATTTGGGATGAAGCAAATATCTTTGTCAGTTTGCATATCTTCAATCATATGAAAATTTGAGGTGATGCAAAATTGTGGTTATAGTCCTAAATGCTATTATATTATATTGGAGGTAATTAAGTCACATTAAAAAACATATGCAAATATGTAAACAATATGCATGTATAAATTAAAATTACTGGTGATAAATGTAAGTAACTTCTGTAGTGAAATTAATATGAAAATATACATTTGCATATAATCCACAGTCTAACATAGGGGGACAGTGATTTTGCATAGTTCTAGACAGCGGAATACCAACAAAATATCAGATATACCGAATTGATTTATGAGATAAGGACTACCAACTAGAAGGCCTAAATAAAAATATCAAATATATTTAAAGGGTCTGAAAATTCAGCAAATCGATTTTTTTTACTTATTATATTTGATAACTACATGCTTTCAAAAATATCCAGATTTATTGACTTGGCGAAAATTTGCAGTAGTTTTGTCAATTTTCTATGAAATCCATAAATTCTGGTTAGGACCATAGCCATGCCATAACCATAATAATTAAGAATATGTTTTGATTTTTTGTTTCAGATATTTTTTCGACTGAGAAATCACCCGAACCAGAAATTAGAATTTATATGTTTAGTATATCTTTCCAGCCATTATTTAAACCCCAAATTTTTTGTGTGTTTAATATTCAATATTGATAGCCAATAAAATAGAAATAAAAATTTAGCACTCGATTCCAGAGACAACAAGCCATACACACACGTCATGGGGCACCCAATATTTATTCCTTTGTCGAGATTTTTCAAAATATCCTTTATAGGTTTGTTTTATAAAATCCGGTAGTGTTTTCCCATAGCTTTCGTTGTTGCCATATATTGCCACAAGAACTGTTGGGATGTTAATCATCCGAGACTTACGAGACAAACTCATAATTTTCAAGAAAAAAGAGCATAATTATACGAAAATAAAGTATGGACTGATGATTTTACCTATTATCCCAAGTAAGCACATCCGATAGAAACGACCTTTGGTTAGAACTTATGGTAAGGTGAGTAGTTTCCAAAAACATATATTATTTTTGACATGTGGTGTCCATCGAGAACCAGGGTCAATCTAAACAAAGTGTGTGTGAAATTTAGGAGTACCTATACTAAAACCACTGAAAAATGTTATGCCGCAGAAAGAAGTTACATTTTTGATGGCTTTTGTAATAAACTATATATACAATATATTGGGTGGAGTTTTGTCTCATGAATTCTATATACATATTTCCCAATCTAGCACACAACTCCTACAGATACTTATAACCACAATTATAAAACCTGCGAGAAAATAATACAAAATGCTTTCTCGAACGAGTTCTAAGAAAGATTGACGAGAAGTGATGCAGTACAACGCTGGTGGAACACAAAATGCGGCTAAAAACTGACCAACCAATAATCATAACAAAGCACTAGATTTCATCCGAAGTAAAAGCTGTTTCGATGATGAACCTCCCCGAATTCATCGTCGGCTTATTTATATTATATAGCTGCGATATCCAACAAATTCTACCAAAAAAGGTCTGGTATATGTATACTCTCTGGCGAATGGTATAGAAATGAGGTACCAACCGACAGATGAACTTTCTGAAAGATATGAATATTTAAACGCTGATCCAAAAAAAAAAACCCACGGACAAAATTTTATTCAAACATGTGCGTGGAGCCACTAAACGAACACGCTGCCGATGGAACCATATTTGTACAGCTGGTTCTACAAACTGTCGGTCGTCACCATGTTAAAGCTCATATAAAAACAAACGAAACATGCTATACTTTAAATTGGCAATTAAGCTGGAAGCTACTATCTCATGGGATGACGATTGCCTTATACCCAGATATATTATTGGGCACGTTTTTTTACACCACACGAAACCTCTTTCCTGTTTTTGGCCTTTCATTAACGCAAAGCTGTATATTATTAAATTCGTCAAAATCGCCACAGCTGTATTTTGCGTTTACAATTTACATACGTAGACCGACATTACTGCAGGGTATGTAAATGACTAACTCATTTTGAAAAACCGATCCCCAAAGCAATATAGTTTCAATTGGGTCTTGTTGTCCAATGTGAATGCATTTACAGTTGCTCACTTATGGGAGCACTTCATCAGTATTGCCACCATTTGACCGGACCCTTAATAAGAAGGATCACCTAACTGAAATCAATATCCGGGGATTTGTGCTGGAGCGGAGATGGATTTTGTGCAGAATGTCAAAAGAAGCCCTAATCTGCCCACACACAGAGCACAGACAACAGTGTCAATAAGAGCCCCGTGAAATTTGGGATGCCTTTGGCCCCGGCAGCAGTGTGGTGCCCTGACCGTCATCACGGCCTCTCGAGCAGATTCAGTCCATTTCATTAATTAGGTAGGGGAGCTCATTGAAAAGTGCTAAACAAATTGGGAAAGCCGCACAAAAGTAGAAGGCACTCAATCCATTACTATCCTTTGAGCAGCAGGGTTGCAAAAGCGGCAGGCTGCCCTCTGTAGTAGCATTTATTGCAGTGCAGCCCCTTTGCTAGTTCAATTACACTACCCTACCGCGGGAAGTGTTCTCTATAAAATTTTAGAGATCCAACAATTGAGAATTTTCGCCAAGGGTTTGTACAAGATTGGTGCCTTTATCATGTTGCAAGTTGAGTCCAAAAACACTTTACTGTGACCAGAACATCGACAGTCTTTCGGGCTCCTCCTGAATCCACATGGAAGATTTCGTACAACCGGAAAGCTAAGCGCAGTAGTTGTACACAATTTGTTTTTTCACTCATTTATAAGATTGAATATATTGTGACTCCAGCCGTAAACCTGACTGCACTAGTTTAGTTTTTTAAAACTATACCTCGTCTATGAAATAGCCTCACTATCGACAATATATATGTATATCTATGTAGATACATTTACCATATAGGGGCTCTTATTTTATGTGGCTAGGCTATTACGCTTGTTATGATCCATCAGATATGCCTGTTTATAAGCCTTGGTCACTGCAGATGACATATTTACAAAACGACTGCTTACGGCCTATATTTTTATTTTCCAATAGCAGTCGATAGAGTTGACATCTGACGATGCCATTCGCGGCATTCATTTGAGGATCACGTTTATATGTATGAAGCAGAATAAGAAAAGGCAGGTAGGTCCCATTGTATTCCTTATTCCAACTGAAATGTCAAATGGGTCGTATGGGTAACTTTGTATTTGAAGTTTTAACGTTTTTTTTTTATTATTATTATTTTTTTATTATTATAAAAAGGAATATACCTATTTGAAATATATTTATAAAATAAAAACTTACTCAAATAGAAATACAGGGTGTTTGGGAGATATGTAGGTGCAAAGCTTTAAGGCGAAGCTAGCATAGACCATAATTTTTATTGTTTTGGCAATAAGTTTCAATGATAAGTGAATTAATAGTTATTTCATTTTTGTTTTATTAGTCCACCTAAAATTTAAATTTGCTCCCTCAATTTGGTGTGTAGGTCCTTAATTCAAAAATTTGTGAGATATCCTCGTAAATGATACCTCAAAAGAAAGGGCAATAAAGAAACATATTTTCAAAAATGTTTAAACAAAAAAATCACCCTCGATTTATTTTAAATGCTGTCAGAAAATGGTTTTCTTAAATCTTTGATAATTTTCGTGAACTTCAAATGTCTATCAAAAAAATCTCTGATGACACAGATGCTTAGAACATATTTTGTTAGATTGCCTACACACTACTTTAATTAAATAAAATAATAAAAAAATTCATTTATCATTGAAACTGGCCATTATTAGGAATTAACTGTAAAATTTCGGGTTTAATCGCAAAAAACAATAAAAATAAGGTAAAAAAAATAATCAGACTTGTTCTAAGACAACCATCGCTCAAATGGTTCTAAATAGTGTTTATACTATGCTAGCTTCGCCTTAAAGATTTGCAACCATCTCCCAAACACCCTGTAGAAGAAGAATAGTTCCTCCGGAATTTTTATGAAAGGTTTCACGATCCGCGTAGTTTTTAGGAATTATTTATTCTACCCAGTTACTCGCACAATATTTCAATGCGGGAAATGCATCAAAGTTGAAATTAATTTTTGATACTGTCTTACTAAATGAATCGTGATAAAATGAACTTCAGAGTTATGGACATTTTCTTTATCTTTTAAAGTTGCTTCTTTATTTTTAATTACGTCGTGGTACTGTAATACCGCTAATATGCAGATCTGCATAGTCGTCGGTTTTAGTATGTTGAATATTCAATAAGACTTTCTATAGGTCTATACTTTTGCTTCGTAATCCATTCACACATTCAAGCGCACAAGTTTTTGTCCACACAAGGACCCAAATAATGGAATAACCCTACTTTCACTTAAAAGTTTTTCAGGAAAACTCCCCAGTCCACGCAGTTTTATTTTTATTACAAAGTATGTCATACGATTTCAAAAAACCTTCCTTACAGGAATAAAAAAGGTAAGCACTTACCGTGTTCGGCCAGCGCCTGAAACTCTTATTCACCAGCGGCAACAGAAGACGGCGACACCTTAGAGAAAAATTAGTTTCGAAACGTATGCCGAAAGGAATATCGTTCATAATTCCATTTAACGATAACAAGCGAAAGTGTGATCAGATCTTAAAAGCACGAAGAAAGTGCCACGCCGGGCCCGACTGGGTTCCAAGGTGAGAAAGGGCAACCGACCTTTCACACAATTTTCCTTTAGGGCTAGAGATGGGCTAAGGGAGCTATGGGAAGGAAACCGTTGTGTGCAATTCACTTAAAAGCTTCGCCTTTTATCAAAGATTACTAAACGATAATTCAATTAATTTGCCTCGTCATTGCGGAGATGAATAACTTAAGGTGAGCAGGAAACCAATTTCGTTTTTCTGTGCGCCTCCAAGAGGGCTCTCTTAAACAATTTTAGAAGAACAGCCGGGGAAAGCGTGAATCATCGCTAGATGAGCCCGGTGCCTAGGTGCTGGGTTCTCCAGGGCCCACCTCACTGTCGCATCCAACGAGCATATTAAGTACAATGACGAGGTACATTCGGGCTCCCTGTTTCACTTTAAATCGAAAATTTAAGCCTTATAGGAGTCAAATTAAAACTGCACGTATTATGTAAATGCGTGGGCGGAACCGCTACTGACCAATTGGGACGCCTTTTTGTGCCGACCAGCCAGTTGTAGGCCTATTAGCGCTCCATTATTAAACTAACATAATTAAGTAATTGACTGGACGCGGTACAGCCGGGATATATAAAATTATTGCAATTTTACAACAAGTGTCCTCTCCCTGCCAGCAATGGGATTAACGCTAAATCCCCTTAACAATCTGCAGGTTGTGTATGTTCCGAAGTCACTGGATGGAGCTTGTTCAAAAGGCTCCAATTAGGATTTTCCGCTGGAAAAGCATTTAGCTACTGCCAGTAAACACTTAAGAGGATTTGCATCGAAATACATACTCCAATTTGTCCGGCAAAGGAGAACGCGCTTATTTCGGAAAACCTATTGCGGCAATAACTGGCGTTGGTAGAAAGCTGCTCTGATATTTAAATTATTCGGGGAAATTAATGAAAAATGGAAGAACGTGCTCGATAAAATGTTCATGATGTAAACAGTTTGCTGCTTTCCAATATTTTGCGGAGGGTGCCTCTGCAGGTACATTAGAAGACCGTTGACGTTGCTGGGGAAATAAGCTGGGTTTTGATCACTGCTAATGAGAGCACGACGGATAAGGTGAACCATTTCACTACCAGAATAAATTTGTCTTTATTAAGTCTGGCAAATCAATGAAAATATTGTACATTTTGCAGTACGCATTGTTACGGAATGTGCACCTACAGACCGTAAAAATTAATTGAATGAAGAACGTTCTTCTTCGTACTTCTGTGACGCAAAATTGAAATTCGGAAGATGTTGGCACTAACATTGCACCACTTTGATCACTAATAGTATGTAGATTTATAAAGAAATATGATTTTTTTTATTTTCTGACGGTATGTCTTTAGGCAGTCTCTATGTAATATCAGTGTACACGGAAGTACACGGAGTCACTTCACGGTACAAACAGGCAAATTTCAGTCCATAGACATTTTGTAAAAGGGAAATTTTCTTTTTACGAATTGTTTTGTGCCGATGTGCGTTTACTTCCGTGTATTTCCGTGTACACGGAGATTACACGGACACGAGGAGTGCAAATAGACACTTCCATCTCTTTATTTATTTTCTGAGCGTATGTCTCTGTCTAAGTATGTGAGTTTTAAGTTCTTTTCATGGAAATTGGAAAGTATCAAATTGAGCTTGAATTTTGACAAGCTTGTTGGATGTCCCACTGGATACAGATTCAGTGCAAAAATGGGGGCAAAAAAAATCACCAATTTTCCATGACAAGTTTCCTTGATCGTGTGTGGCCAGCTGTACAAAAATATAATATCTTGTTTCATAATGCAGTGCATCGCTGTAAGTGGCTTAGATGGATCGTATTTATAGATACTTACGGAGAACCTTGAAATAACGAAGCCCATGGGAACATTAAGTATAGAAATAGCATCACCTTCGTTAATTACAGAATTACGGGAATATTCACCTTTCCCAGACAAATTTCTATCGACAACAGACCCATACCCTCTTAAAAAGCAAGATCTAGTGCAGGGGAAGCCCACTTGGCTGGGTGATGTTTTAATGGCAAATACATCTGCTGATTGCGCCCCAAGCAACTACTAAAAGTATCCCCATTGTCGTAAATAGAGCGTATCTCAACTTAGATAATTGCGGGTCTCAGAAGTGACTGCAGTAGCGTTAGTTCGTGCTCACCCCTGCTCGAGACAATCTCAAGTGTTGTGCCGCAACGGGGGTAAGCCGGCTCACCGGTAATAAATAGTTTGCTCAGGAATTAACTGAATCAAATTACACTTGTTATTCTAATTCGTCTATTCATTAAGAGGTTTGCGGCGGTGATTAACCTTAAAGACCGCACGTCAAGGAATGGCTGTCAGCCTAGAGCGCTGGAGAGGCTCCTGCCGCCGTCACCGCCGGCACCTTCCCACATATCGCATGTACAGCGCCAAGGATGTGCTGTGGCAGTCATGCATACAAAGCAGAAAATTATGAGGTGTTAATTGACACTTTTCATGCCTGGCAGGAAACAAATTATATTTTCCCCGGGGGAGAGCAGCTAAATGGCGGATTGTGCTATTGTGCGGGCCTGTCGTGGCACAACAATTCAAAGCGGCACAAGTGAACAGTACGTGTGTTATCCTTTGGGCTGGTAGTACCGCAACCGTCACCACTGGGCCTACAGGACTCCTATTCTCGGAGCACGGGTTTGTTAAAATAAAAGAAAATAAACGCACAGTAAATTATGCAAAGTGGATAATTGCATCTGCATGTGGACCTGGGGAGTTCTAATTCTGTACACGTACAAGTATTCCGTCGAGCCCCTGGACACGTCCCACTTTTCCCGCGAGAAACGAGGAGAACATCTTCCCCTGTCCTCATTACTTCCCCAATTGCTCCGGTACAAGTGTAATAAATATCGAAATAGGGCAAATTGGCACAGCAGCGCTAAGATCCGGGATCGGCCCGGTTTATGTATGCTAGAACAACACTAATGAAAAAGCTGTGGAGCATCAATGAACTCCGCTAACAAATTGGCTCCTTAAAATTCCCTCCGAGTTGTCGGGATAATTTCGAATATTTACGTCTGCCAGCCTGGCGAAATACAAATTCTATTAGGGCGCTCGTGCTTCCCTCAGATATTGCCTAGCGACATGCAACTAGACTGTCATCGATCCCAATTTAATTTTAAAGGCTTTAAGACAGATACTGTTGTGGATAATGTGATAAGGAAGTGACGTACTGCGGGAAAACTGGGATAGATCTGGGACACTTCTTTTTCCATCAATGAAATTTTAAAATGTGCGCTGTGGGATTACACGCTTCTGTAGCAGTCGTCAAGGCCTTTATTGGCAGAATTATATTTGTTTAAAAAAGTACCAAGAGCTCGAAGGCTGGTCAGAAGTTATAAAACACCGCGCACTTGTAAACTTTTCCCAGAACGCGACGTGACCAAAGCCCGTAAAATCGTACATACACAAGATCACGTAAATGTTGCCTAAAATTTAATTTACTGTTTTCTCTAAAATGAGAATTTGAATGACACCGAATGTATGAGGCACAATCGGCAGAGATTGATTGAATGCTGGCTGCGATCAGTTTTGTATTTAAAGATCTATTAGTGATTAAACCCCACGCAATAGGACTGACCATGAATATATTTCCCCTTTCAAGTGCTCAAGCTTGGTGTTCAGGGATAAATAGAACAACTCACTCCTGATTACGCAATCTCAATATTGTTATGTAGTTTGTAAATGAATAACAACCTCGATTTTCTTGTGACCACAAATATTTTTATATGCAAACAGGGAAAGCGACACGAAAAAAGTCTAAATCGGTTTTATTGGCTCATTAAATACCTACTTCGGAGTTTCAAAGAACCGAATTTTAAATGCCCAAGTTAGAACTAAAGGGTGTCTCAAAGAGAATTTGAATTTTGTAAAGCACACCATTTCCGCATGTCAACTGTTTCGTCAGTAATTTGTTAGCGATCATATGGAAACACACCCATTGACACATATGGCGAGAAAGAGTGGGATTTGATAACAAATTAGCAATTTCGTTGAAAAGATCTGGCACCTCACTTTTAAAAAAAAAATCACAGAACCTGACGCAACTTACATTTTTCCTGAATCGGGCCAATGCTTGGAGGGAAATTAAAAAATTGGAAACAGCGTAAGTTTCCGTGACGTTAGACCGTTTTTGTTCAATTTACTTTTCATTGAATATCCCAAAGAATTTTCAGATCCCTCACATCTTTTCGAAGCAAATATTTAGCGAAAATAAAAAAATATTGGTTACCATATTTCGGAAAGAGCAATGAAAGAAAATATATGATTGCCGTTAATTTCAATTTTACACAAATAATATTAAATAATTTACTTCCTCAAATATTATTTCTAGTCTGCACCGCCACCCACAGCGACAGCAGAAGAATTCATCAAAAAATACGGACCTAGCGACGATACTGGTGAGATTAACTGAATGCAGAATCTCCCCGGAGAAAGTATCTATAACAATATAATCTCGCACTAGCTGAGTAACCTCGTAAATTTCTTCAAAGTGGCTAACAGCAGCAGCGCAAGTTGATCCCCTGTGTAGATCTAACCGTGTGGATCTCACTCTCAGAGAAGTTTACTCATCCAGCGCGAGATTTATCTAGTAGACTAATAAATACTTACTTCAGATAGATACCGACTACAGTTGATCTCACTACGCCTACACGGTCGGTCGATCCTTAATCTTCACTGCGGTCCACCAGGGACTTCCTTCAGTTGTGTATACTCGTATACCTAATCAAGCTTCCCTGAAATTTCGAGGTCAATTGTACCGAGATTCTCGTTTAGCTGGCTAGAAATGTGACCGCAATCAATATGGGTGGCGGAGTGCAGTTGCCGGGAACTATTAAATCAGTAAAATGACCAATTGGGAATTATGCTTAAAAACATTTAAGTTAATTTTGGTGATGAATTTAAAATACTCGAGTGCTGTGAGTGCAGGGTGATGATGTAGTGTGTGTAGTGTACTCTTTTTAACAGGAAAAATTTTGAACAACCGGTAAGTCATTGAATTGTGTTTTTCCTATTATCTGCTTCTAAATTTTTTGGATTCCTGGATTTGCTGGTTGGTTGCTTTCAATTTTCCTTCTTTCTTGGATTATTTATTCTGCTGTCAGGTGGTTTGCTTTTCTGCTTCTTGTTATTGGACTTTACATTTTCTTGTCAATTTAATTTCTTTTTCTTACAGAAACAATTTGGTAAGTACCTTTATTTTTTTTTTACTTTTTATTCTGCTGATTGTCTTTGGGGCTCGTACGATCTCTGGTCTAGTGTTTTGGTTTAAATTTGTTTCCACTCCCAGGTTCGAGATTTTCCGAATTTTTTGTTGCTTGTGTTTTTATTTTTGTTGTCAGGTGCTTTTGGTTTGCAGTTAGTGTTTTCGTTTATAAATTTTCTTGCTATTTGGATTCTTTTATTCTGCTGTCAGGTGGCTTGCTTTTCTGCTTCTTGTTATTGGACATCACATTTTCTTGTCAATTTAATTTCTTTTTCTTACAGAAACAATTTGGTAAGTACCTTTATTTTTTTTTACTTTTTATTCTGCTGATTGTCTTTGGGGCTCGTATGATCTCTGGTCTAGTGTTTTGGTTTAAATTTGTTTCCACTCCCAGGTTCGAGATTTTCCGAATTTTTTGTTGCTTGTGTTTTTAATTTTGTTGTCAGGTGCTTTTGGTTTGCAGTTAGTGTTTTCGTTTTTAAATTTTCTTGCTATTTGGATTTTTTTATTCTGCTGCCAGGTGGTTTGCTTTTCTGCTTCTTGTTATTGGACTTTACATTTTCTTGTCAATTTAATTTCTTTTTCTTACTGAAACAATTTGGTAAGTACCTTTATTTTTTTTTACTTTTTATTCTGCTGATTGTCTTTGGAGCTCGTACGATCTCTGGTCTAGTGTTTTGGTTTAAATTTGTTTCCACTCCCAGGTTCGAGATTTTCCGAATTTTTTGTTGCTTGTGTTTTTATTTTTGTTGTCAGGTGCTTTTGGTTTGCAGTTAGTGTTTTCGTTTTTAAATTTTCTTGCTATTTGGATTCTTTTATTCTGCTGTCAGGTGGTTTGCTGTTCTGCTTCTTGTTATTGGACTTTACATTTTCTTGTCAATTTAATTTCTTTTTCTTACAGAAACAATTTGGTAAGTACCTTTATTTTTTTTTACTTTTTATTCTGCTGATTGTCTTTGGGGCTCGTACGATCTCTGGTCTAGTGTTTTGGTTTAAATTTGTTTCCACTCCCAGGTTCGAGATTTTCCGAATTTTTTGTTGCTTGTGTTTTTATTTTTGTTGTCAGGTGCTTTTGGTTTGCAGTTAGTGTTTTCGTTTTTAAATTTTCTTGCTATTTGGATTCTTTTATTCTGCTGTCAGGTGGCTTGCTTTTCTGCTTCTTGTTATTGGACATCACATTTTCTTGTCAATTTAATTTCTTTTTCTTACAGAAACAATTTGGTAAGTACCTTTATTTTTTTTTACTTTTTATTCTGCTGATTGTCTTTGGGGCTCGTACGATCTCTGGTCTAGTGTTTTGGTTTAAATTTGTTTCCACTCCCAGGTTCGAGATTTTCCGAATTTTTTGTTGCTTGTGTTTTTATTTTTGTTGTCAGGTGCTTTTGGTTTGCAGTTAGTGTTTTCGTTTTTAAATTTTCTTGCTATTTGGATTCTTTTATTCTGCTGTCAGGTGGCTTGCTTTTCTGCTTCTTGTTATTGGACATCACATTTTCTTGTCAATTTAATTTCTTTTTCTTACAGAAACAATTTGGTAAGTACCTTTATTTTTTTTTACTTTTTATTCTGCTGATTGTCTTTGGGGCTCGTATGATCTCTGGTCTAGTGTTTTGGTTTAAATTTGTTTCCACTCCCAGGTTCGAGATTTTCCGAATTTTTTGTTGCTTGTGTTTTTAATTTTGTTGTCAGGTGCTTTTGGTTTGCAGTTAGTGTTTTCGTTTTTAAATTTTCTTGCTATTTGGATTTTTTTATTCTGCTGCCAGGTGGTTTGCTTTTCTGCTTCTTGTTATTGGACTTTACATTTTCTTGTCAATTTAATTTCTTTTTCTTACTGAAACAATTTGGTAAGTACCTTTATTTTTTTTTACTTTTTATTCTGCTGATTGTCTTTGGAGCTCGTACGATCTCTGGTCTAGTGTTTTGGTTTAAATTTGTTTCCACTCCCAGGTTCGAGATTTTCCGAATTTTTTGTTGCTTGTGTTTTTATTTTTGTTGTCAGGTGCTTTTGGTTTGCAGTTAGTGTTTTCGTTTTTAAATTTTCTTGCTATTTGGATTCTTTTATTCTGCTGTCAGGTGGTTTGCTGTTCTGCTTCTTGTTATTGGACTTTACATTTTCTTGTCAATTTAATTTCTTTTTCTTACAGAAACAATTTGGTAAGTACCTTTATTTTTTTTTACTTTTTATTCTGCTGATTGTCTTTGGGGCTCGTACGATCTCTGGTCTAGTGTTTTGGTTTAAATTTGTTTCCACTCCCAGGTTCGAGATTTTCCGAATTTTTTGTTGCTTGTGTTTTTAATTTTGTTGTCAGGTGCTTTTGGTTTGCAGTTAGTGTTTTCGTTTTTAAATTTTCTTGCTATTTGGATTTTTTTATTCTGCTGTCAGGTGGTTTGCTTTTCTGCTTCTTGTTATTGGACTTTACATTTTCTGGTCAATTTAATTTCTTTTTCTTACAGAAACAATTTGGTAAGTACCTTTAT
Organism: Neoitamus cyanurus; assembly: GCA_947538895.1. NCBI lineage: Eukaryota > Metazoa > Arthropoda > Insecta > Diptera > Asilidae > Neoitamus > Neoitamus cyanurus. The sequence goes on from OX384543.1 coordinate 40,125,557, forward strand.
TTTTTTTTACTTTTTATTCTGCTGATTGTCTTTGGGGCTCGTACCATCTCTGGTCTAATGTTTTGGTTTAACGTTGTTTCCACTCCCAGGTTCGTGATTTTCCGAATTTTTATGTTGCTTGTGTTTTTATTTTTGTTGTCAGGTGCTTTTGGTTTGCAGTTAGTGTTTTCGTTTTTAAATTTTCTTGCTATTTGGATTTTTTTATTCTGCTGCCAGGTGGTTTGCTTTTCTGCTTCTTGTTATTGGACTTTACATTTTCTTGTCAATTTAATTTCTTTTTCTTACAGAAACAATTTGGTAAGTACCTTTATTTTTTTTACTTTTTATTCTGCTGATTGTCTTTGGGGCTCGTACCATCTCTGGTCTAATGTTTTGGTTTAACGTTGTTTCCACTCCCAGGTTCGTGATTTTCGAATTTTTATGTTGCTTGTGTTTTTATTTTTGTTGTCAGGTGCTTTTGGTTTGGAGTTAGTGTTTTCGTTTTTAAATTTTCTTGCTATTTGGATTTTTTTATTCTGCTGCCAGGTGGTTTGCTTTTCTGCTTCTTGTTATTGGACTTTACATTTTCTTGTCAATTTAATTTCTTTTTCTTACAGAAACAATTTGGTAAGTACCTTTATTTTTTTTTACTTTTTATTCTGCTGATTGTCTTTGGGGCTCGTACCATCTCTGGTCTAATGTTTTGGTTTAACGTTGTTTCCACTCCCAGGTTCGTGATTTTCCGAATTTTTATGTTGCTTGTGTTTTTATTTTTGTTGTCAGGTGCTTTTGGTTTGCAGTTAGTGTTTTCGTTTTTAAATTTTCTTGCTATTTGGATTTTTTTATTCTGCTGCCAGGTGGTTTGCTTTTCTGCTTCTTGTTATTGGACTTTACATTTTCTTGTCAATTTAATTTCTTTTTCTTACAGAAACAATTTGGTAAGTACCTTTATTTTTTTTACTTTTTATTCTGCTGATTGTCTTTGGGGCTCGTACCATCTCTGGTCTAATGTTTTGGTTTAACGTTGTTTCCACTCCCAGGTTCGTGATTTTCGAATTTTTATGTTGCTTGTGTTTTTATTTTTGTTGTCAGGTGCTTTTGGTTTGGAGTTAGTGTTTTCGTTTTTAAATTTTCTTGCTATTTGGATTTTTTTATTCTGCTGCCAGGTGGTTTGCTGTTCTGCTTCTTGTTATTGGACTTTACATTTTCTTGTCAATTTAATTTCTTTTTCTTACAGAAACAATTTGGTAAGTACCTTTATTTTTTTTTACTTTTTATTCTGCTGATTGTCTTTGGGGCTCGTACGATCTCTGGTCTAGTGTTTTGGTTTAAATTTGTTTCCACTCCCAGGTTCGAGATTTTCCGAATTTTTTGTTGCTTGTGTTTTTAATTTTGTTGTCAGGTGCTTTTGGTTTGCAGTTAGTGTTTTCGTTTTTAAATTTTCTTGCTATTTGGATTTTTTTATTCTGCTGTCAGGTGGTTTGCTTTTCTGCTTCTTGTTATTGGACTTTACATTTTCTGGTCAATTTAATTTCTTTTTCTTACAGAAACAATTTGGTAAGTACCTTTATTTTTTTTTACTTTTTATTCTGCTGATTGTCTTTGGGGCTCGTACCATCTCTGGTCTAATGTTTTGGTTTAACGTTGTTTCCACTCCCAGGTTCGTGATTTTCCGAATTTTTATGTTGCTTGTGTTTTTATTTTTGTTGTCAGGTGCTTTTGGTTTGCAGTTAGTGTTTTCGTTTTTAAATTTTCTTGCTATTTGGATTTTTTTATTCTGCTGCCAGGTGGTTTGCTTTTCTGCTTCTTGTTATTGGACTTTACATTTTCTTGTCAATTTAATTTCTTTTTCTTACAGAAACAATTTGGTAAGTACCTTTATTTTTTTTACTTTTTATTCTGCTGATTGTCTTTGAGGCTCGTACCATCTCTGGTCTAATGTTTTGGTTTAACGTTGTTTCCACTCCCAGGTTCGTGATTTTCGAATTTTTATGTTGCTTGTGTTTTTATTTTTGTTGTCAGGTGCTTTTGGTTTGGAGTTAGTGTTTTCGTTTTTAAATTTTCTTGCTATTTGGATTTTTTTATTCTGCTGCCAGGTGGTTTGCTTTTCTGCTTCTTGTTATTGGACTTTACATTTTCTTGTCAATTTAATTTCTTTTTCTTACAGAAACAATTTGGTAAGTACCTTTATTTTTTTTTACTTTTTATTCTGCTGATTGTCTTTGGGGCTCGTACCATCTCTGGTCTAATGTTTTGGTTTAACGTTGTTTCCACTCCCAGGTTCGTGATTTTCCGAATTTTTATGTTGCTTGTGTTTTTATTTTTGTTGTCAGGTGCTTTTGGTTTGCAGTTAGTGTTTTCGTTTTTAAATTTTCTTGCTATTTGGATTTTTTTATTCTGCTGCCAGGTGGTTTGCTTTTCTGCTTCTTGTTATTGGACTTTACATTTTCTTGTCAATTTAATTTCTTTTTCTTACAGAAACAATTTGGTAAGTACCTTTATTTTTTTTACTTTGTATTCTGCTGATTGTCTTTGGGGCTCGTACCATCTCTGGTCTAATGTTTTGGTTTAACGTTGTTTCCACTCCCAGGTTCGTGATTTTCGAATTTTTATGTTGCTTGTGTTTTTATTTTTGTTGTCAGGTGCTTTTGGTTTGGAGTTAGTGTTTTCGTTTTTAAATTTTCTTGCTATTTGGATTTTTTTATTCTGCTGCCAGGTGGTTTGCTTTTCTGCTTCTTGTTATTGGACTTTACATTTTCTTGTCAATTTAATTTCTTTTTCTTACAGAAACAATTTGGTAAGTACCTTTATTTTTTTTACTTTGTATTCTGCTGATTGTCTTTGGGGCTCGTACCATCTCTGGTCTAATGTTTTGGTTTAACGTTGTTTCCACTCCCAGGTTCGTGATTTTCGAATTTTTATGTTGCTTGTGTTTTTATTTTTGTTGTCAGGTGCTTTTGGTTTGCAGTTAGTGTTTTCGTTTTTAAATTTTCTTGCTATTTGGATTTTTTTATTCTGCTGCCAGGTGGTTTGCTTTTCTGCTTCTTGTTATTGGACTTTACATTTTCTTGTCAATTTAATTTCTTTTTCTTACAGAAACAATTTGGTAAGTACCTTTATTTTTTTTTACTTTTTATTCTGCTGATTGTCTTTGGGGCTCGTACCATCTCTGGTCTAATGTTTTGGTTTAACGTTGTTTCCACTCCCAGGTTCGTGATTTTCCGAATTTTTATGTTGCTTGTGTTTTTATTTTTGTTGTCAGGTGCTTTTGGTTTGCAGTTAGTGTTTTCGTTTTTAAATTTTCTTGCTATTTGGATTTTTTTATTCTGCTGCCAGGTGGTTTGCTTTTCTGCTTCTTGTTATTGGACTTTACATTTTCTTGTCAATTTAATTTCTTTTTCTTACAGAAACAATTTGGTAAGTACCTTTATTTTTTTTACTTTGTATTCTGCTGATTGTCTTTGGGGCTCGTACCATCTCTGGTCTAATGTTTTGGTTTAACGTTGTTTCCACTCCCAGGTTCGTGATTTTCGAATTTTTATGTTGCTTGTGTTTTTATTTTTGTTGTCAGGTGCTTTTGGTTTGGAGTTAGTGTTTTCGTTTTTAAATTTTCTTGCTATTTGGATTTTTTTATTCTGCTGCCAGGTGGTTTGCTTTTCTGCTTCTTGTTATTGGACTTTACATTTTCTTGTCAATTTAATTTCTTTTTCTTACAGAAACAATTTGGTAAGTACCTTTATTTTTTTTTACTTTTTATTCTGCTGATTGTCTTTGGGGCTCGTACCATCTCTGGTCTAATGTTTTGGTTTAACGTTGTTTCCACTCCCAGGTTCGTGATTTTCCGAATTTTTATGTTGCTTGTGTTTTTATTTTTGTTGTCAGGTGCTTTTGGTTTGTAGTTAGTGTTTTCGTTGTTAAATTTTCTTGCTATTTGGATTCTTTTATTCTGCTGTCAGGTGGTTTGCTTCTCTGCTTCTTGTTGTTGGACATCACATTTTCTTGTCAATTTAATTTCTTTTTCTTACAGAAACAATTTGGTAAGTACCTTTATTTTTTTTTACTTTTTATTCTGCTGATTGTCTTTGGGGCTCGTACCATCTCTGGTCTAATGTTTTGGTTTAAATTTGCTTTCACTCCCAGGTTCGAAATTTTCCGAATTTTTATGTTGCTTGTGTTTTTATTTTTGTTGTCAGGTGCTTTTGGTTTGCAGTTAGTGTTTTCGTTTTTAAATTTTCTTGCTATTTGGATTTTTTTATTCTGCTGTCAGGTGGTTTGCTTCTCTGCTTCTTGTTATTGGACTTTACATTTTCTTGTCAATTTAATTTCTTTTTCTTACAGAAACAATTTGGTAAGTACCTTTATTTTTTTTTACTTTTTATTCTGCTGATTGTCTTTGGGGCTCGTACCATCTCTGGTCTAATGTTTTGGTTTAAATTTGCTTTCACTCCCAGGTTCGAAATTTTCCGAATTTTTATGTTGCTTGTGTTTTTATTTTTGTTGTCAGGTGCTTTTGGTTTGCAGTTAGTGTTTTCGTTTTTAAATTTTCTTGCTATTTGGATTTTTTTATTCTGCTGTCAGGTGGTTTGCTTTTCTGCTTCTTGTTATTGGACTTTACATTTTCTGGTCAATTTAATTTCTTTTTCTTACAGAAACAATTTGGTAAGTACCTTTATTTTTTTTACTTTTTATTCTGCTGATTGTCTTTGGGGCTCGTACCATCTCTGGTCTAATGTTTTGGTTTAACGTTGTTTCCACTCCCAGGTTCGTGATTTTCCGAATTTTTATGTTGCTTGTGTTTTTATTTTTGTTGTCAGGTGCTTTTGGTTTGCAGTTAGTGTTTTCGTTTTTAAATTTTCTTGCTATTTGGATTTTTTTATTCTGCTGTCAGGTGGTTTGCTTCTCTGCTTCTTGTTATTGGACTTTACATTTTCTTGTCAATTTAATTTCTTTTTCTTACAGAAACAATTTGGTAAGTAACTTTATTTTTTTTTACTTTTTATTCTGCTGATTGTCTTTGGGGCTCGTACCATATCTGGTCTAATGTTTTGGTTTAAATTTGCTTTCACTCCCAGGTTCGAAATTTTCCGAATTTTTATGTTGCTTGTGTTTTTATTTTTGTTGTCAGGTGCTTTTGGTTTGCAGTTAGTGTTTTCGTTGTTAAATTTTCTTGCTATTTGGATTATTTTATTCTGCTGTCAGGTGGTTTGCTTTTCTGCTTCTTGTTATTGGACTTTACATTTTCTTGTCAATTTAATTTCTTTTTCTTACAGAAACAATTTGGTAAGTACCTTTATTTTTTTTACTTTTTATTCTGCTGATTGTCTTTGGGGCTCGTACCATCTCTGGTCTAATGTTTTGGTTTAACGTTGTTTCCACTCCCAGGTTCGTGATTTTCGAATTTTTAGGTTGCTTGTGTTTTTATTTTTGTTGTCAGGTGCTTTTGGTTTGGAGTTAGTGTTTTCGTTTTTAAATTTTCTTGCTATTTGGATTTTTTTATTCTGCTGCCAGGTGGTTTGCTTTTCTGCTTCTTGTTATTGGACTTTACATTTTCTTGTCAATTTAATTTCTTTTTCTTACAGAAACAATTTGGTAAGTACCTTTATTTTTTTTACTTTTTATTCTGCTGATTGTCTTTGGGGCTCGTACCATCTCTGGTCTAATGTTTTGGTTTAACGTTGTTTCCACTCCCAGGTTCGTGATTTTCCGAATTTTTATGTTGCTTGTGTTTTTATTTTTGTTGTCAGGTGCTTTTGGTTTGTAGTTAGTGTTTTCGTTGTTAAATTTTCTTGCTATTTGGATTATTTTATTCTGCTGTCAGGTGGTTTGCTTTTCTGCTTCTTGTTATTGGACTTTACATTTTCTTGTCAATTTAATTTCTTTTTCTTACAGAAACAATTTGGTAAGTACCTTTATTTTTTTTACTTTTTATTCTGCTGATTGTCTTTGGGGCTCGTACCATCTCTGGTCTAATGTTTTGGTTTAACGTTGTTTCCACTCCCAGGTTCGTGATTTTCGAATTTTTATGTTGCTTGTGTTTTTATTTTTGTTGTCAGGTGCTTTTGGTTTGGAGTTAGTGTTTTCGTTTTTAAATTTTCTTGCTATTTGGATTTTTTTATTCTGCTGCCAGGTGGTTTGCTTTTCTGCTTCTTGTTATTGGAGTTTACATTTTCTTGTCAATTTAATTTCTTTTTCTTACAGAAACAATGTGGTAAGTACCTTTATTTTTTTTTATTTTTCATTCTGCTGATTGTCTTTGGGGCTCGTACGATCTCTGGTCTAGAGTTTTGGTTTAAATTTGTTTCCACTCCCAGGTTCGAGATTTTCCAATTTTTATGTTGCTTGTGTTTTTATTTTTGTTGTCAGGTGCTTTTGGTTTGCAGTTAGTGTTTTCGTTTTTAAATCTTCTTGCTATTTGGATTCTTCTATTCTGCTGTTCTGCTTCTTGTTATTGGACATCACATTTTCTTGTCAATTTAATTTCTTTTTCTTACAGAAACAATTTGGTAAGTACCTTTATTTTTTTTTACTTTTTATTCTGCTGATTGTTTTTGGGGCTCGTACGATCTAGAGTTTTGGTTTAAATTTGTTTCCACTCCCAGGTTCGAGATTTTCCAATTTTTATGTTGCTTGTGTTTTTATTTTTGTTGTCAGGTGCTTTTGGTTTGCAGTTAGTGTTTTCGTTTTTAAATCTTCTTGCTATTTGGATTCTTTTATTCTGCTGTCAGGTGGTTTGCTTCTCTGCTTCTTGTTATTGGACATCACATTTTCTTGTCAATTTAATTTCTTTTACTTACAGAAACAATTTTGTAAGTACCTTTATTTTGTTTTTTTTGCTGATTGGTTTTGGGGCTCGTACGATCTCTGGGTTAGTGTCAGTGATTTTAATGAAAATAAAAGACAGGTGTATTAATTGCATGAATTGCGGAAATATAGAAAAGACGTGTATTTTAAAAAATCGCAAAACATTTTTTTCACTTTCGCAAGTGACTGTACTTATAGTAGGAGAGGTGATAGTACAATTCTATTTACTTAATCACCGACTGGCATATATATTACATGATGATATTCCAGTAGATAATTAATGAACATCTGGAGATTGATTGAATTCTAGAAGACTGTCCAATCAGAGGAACTTACTCGAAGAAATTTCTTATTATTATGTACAGATTGTAAGAAACAACAAAGATTTTAATATCTGTGAATATTTATGAACTGTCGCTTCTTATTGTACATCGCTTTAATAAATTGTTATTATATTCTAAAACCTCAAAAATTATGTATACATACGAGTATGTCGTACAAACAAGAATGTTTTTAGAACTTTGTAAAAAAAGTGTACGCTTAGAAAAAGCTAAGAAATCATCGTGTGTATGCCCAAATTGTATACTAGGAACAGCCGTCTCCTACCTGGACATGCCGAGAGGGATGCAAAGACGCTGAAAGAAATGCAAAGGAATTTTCAATTTAGAAAACGCAGCGGCGGCAACGGCCGCCGTTTCAATCATTTTATTTCCAGAAGTTCTGTAGCAGTTCTTTATATGTCGTTTTCAAATTTTCGCCGATTTCCCGACATTTGCGGGGGTTCCAAACGAGCTCAGTAGAAGACTCATACTGCGTGCTTTACAAAAAAAAAAGAAGCAATCCTTTGAGGAACGCATGCATCCCGGCCCAGCAGCATCCTTTCAGTGGCAGGCTCGTTTTTTTGACACATCAATCTCGCTCGCTCTAAGAAATTAGTGTTGGGGCTCCGGGATGTCGTCGTCGTCGTCGCCGTCTTTCGCCGGAGCTATGTATTGTTTCTGTTGTGTGCAGCACTCGATACCGCAGCTTGAGAGATTAAAAACTTCTGAGTCTATATCGGAACAATGGATCCTTGGACAGGGTTCACCCGGGGAAATATTTAATGCTCCATCAGTTCGGCTGAATAGAATCGGAGACGGCAACTTTTCTGCTGCGCATAATGAGATTTTATGCGAAACAACAATAGCTGGGACTTCATAAAAGGATGCTTAAAAGTCATATAGAAATGAGGATGTCTGAATTTGCAAAGAGCTTCCACACCACATTGTCCGGGCCCGGAGTGGGTCGCCCGATTTGGCTACACATCCGGACTGCTCCTGCTGGTGCTGATGTCGCTGCTGCCCCACACCACTCCCCCTCGACCTTTCCTTATCTGAAGGGGCTGCGGCAGATAGCGCTGTCATAATAAATCCGCTTGTAATTCCTGCATTTAGGGGACGGGCAAGGATCACATTTCCATGTATGAATTGCAACATTAGGAAGCAGGTAGCGCGGGAGATAAGGTAGATGAGCCATTGTCTTGCTTTATTCCACCATAAAAATATGTCAAAGCTCCGGCTTGCAACATTTTAACCGCAACAATAATAACTGAAAGAAATTATAAGGGAACAAATAGCACATTGCGGGGGCGGCGGAAAGCGAGTGGGACCCAGCTGAGTGCAGCGGAAGCTTTACTGTGCCATGAAGACGTTTTATTCATAGTCACGCTACCGTGAAAGCGCACTTTAGCCCGGGGAGTAAACGATAGTTCTTAAGAGGAAACCAAACTCTCTCTTTAATCTCGGGAAAATTTCATGAAAATTGCGCAATATATGAACGATGTGAGCCTGAAAGGATAGCGGGCTTATCTGGAGCACTATCGAGGACAAATGCGTTCCTCTTTCAATGAGAATAAAATGGGAGTTGGGATGGGAAGATGTTTTATCCGCGCTACATAGTATCTACTTCATGCCACCTTCAATTTGATCTGTAATTGAGTAGTTGGATTCCAGAATGTTGAAGAAGGCTCTGCACATTAGCGCAACACACAGCCTTGGGTGCCGTTTGTCAGCTTTAAGAAAATGCATATTTTCAAGAAATAAAAGAAAGGTGAATATGTAGCCCAGTAAGATTAGCCACAAAAAGGTCAATATTCCGAAACTGGTAAACTCTACCCTCGGAGTCTTTCTAGATGTTGAGCGAGCCTTTGATAACATCAGCATCAGAAAAATTACAAATGCAGAGCAAGGCGGTGTTTACCAGACTATCATTATGGATCAATAACATGTTGTAAAATATAATCATATCGACCACAATTGACGATCATGAAGTCAAAAAAAGCCAGGTAGAGAATGCCCGCAGGGCGGTATACTCTCCTATTATTATTATGTTTGCTCGTGAACGACTCAGTCAATACACTAAACTGCAAAAGTCTTGAAAATGCGATTACCAACATGGCGGACGCCCCAAGATTACTTTTTTCTTTAAAACCTCCTTAACAAGATTATCAAATAAAAGAGTTTGACGAGTAGACCCAATATGGTAGACACCCCAAGATGGCGGTTTACCATTTTTTTTAAAATCCCTTTGACATGGGTATCAAATAAGAGCGTTCGATGAGTAGAATACGATAAGCTATTGGTTATGTTAAGGAGGTTGTAAAGAAAAACGTTATCTTGGGGCGTCCGCCATGTTGGATGTAGAACGGTATGAGATATAGGTACTATATTGCACTCTCCTCGCATTTATTCACGTTTACAACATTTTAAAGCTCTAGCTTAATTTGAACCAAGCAAAAACGCGAAGTAACAGCCAAAACCCTCCGTACTAGAACACTCTACATTCCTCCCTTTCAAGATTGATTTACAAGGTGTTTCACAAAACTCATGCAAAAATAAGTAGGGCTTCAATTTCCATTTTGATAGTAGATTTGAGATAAGCGACACAAAAACATAAAAGGATCCGGTTTCATAGCAATGCTTTGAAATTCAGAATTTTCGATCCGCTATCTTGAATTTCTAAATATGGATGGGAGATTTGAGAACAGTAACCCGGAAAACGCCTAAATATTCATTTACACGAAAATGTGTTCAAGTTTCACTTCACCTCTCGAAATACCATTTACCGCTTTTCACTAAACGAATCCGTTGTGGCAAAGGAAGTCATATATTATGTAATTAAATAAAAACAAATTTATTTCTTATGCTGTAATTCTCCAAATATATATGAACATAGTGAAGCATATGAACACTTTCTATTTGCAGGTCCAAAGGCTTCGGTTAAATTATGTATGTAAATTTTTCCACGTCCTATGTTCGCGCTAATGCACACCAACAATATGACGTTGAAATATAATATGTATATTATAGAAAATGTTATGATATAAAAATATGAAAATTGAGATTTATCCATAGAAAAGGTTGTCCTTCACTCTCCACATTTTAGGTCCGGTTTTATAACGGTACGACGCACATCTCCTATTATCACCTTTAACGTAAAGATTTTCTATGCGATCAATCTTCCTCTCACACTCCATTGGACGTTCAAAGAGAAAGCATTGCTTCTGTGCAAAAAAATATGCCTCTCCTACAAATTTTGCAGAGTCTGTGTCAGTAGATTTATGTAGACACTCCCTAAATTTCGCTTCACAATCACAATGCAAGCTGAAAAATTGAATAGAATTATATTCACTTGAAAACAATATAAAAATGATGCACCTACAAAGTAAAGGACCCAATATTTTGAATTCTATACTTGTATGATGTTTCTCCTGCCAAAACAATGTCTGAACAATGATCGTGTTCTCTGCAACACTTATCTGTTTCTCGGTAGTAACCAAGATCACTATAATTGCCCGCGCTGCTCCCAGGTCCACACCATTTATACCCCATTGTATTCAAAAGACCGAATACAAATTGTATTGGTAGAAACTGAGCTGAGGAAACTGAGAGCACAGTTAATAATAAAAACGTTGTTTCTAAGATCATTTTGTTTCCAGCTGGGTGTCTGAGTACTTGAGTAGATACAAACTTCTGAACGTTTAAAGCGCGGTACACCCGCTTTTTATACTCTAGCAAAGTTTACCTATTCAGAATTTACAATACGTCACAGTGATTTCAATACAATTGAAATATCATTGACGATCCAATCTATCAGAACGAAACAAGTTACGGAAAAGCAGCTGTCTATGTCATTATAATAAAATCCTTAAAGCGGCTATTGATTTCATGAATAATCCTGGAAATAATGTGTAATTTCGAAATTAGACATCCTGAGTTAGGTAAATCTTTTAGTTCCATTAAAACAGTTCATTTTTAGACAGTGGCTTAGAATGCTGAAGTCTGACCTGACCATTTGTTAAAAAAAGAGTTTTCAATACAAATTCAATACTTCTAAATGGCGGTATCTATAAAACTAGCAACAAGTAGCGAAATAAAAGGTGGCAAATGAAACTCCATAGTAAAATAAATAAAAAGTCACGTTGTCCCTAACCTTCGTTCAGCCGGCGACTCATGGTTGCTGGTGTGACGCACGCAGGTCCGGTTTGCAAGAAACGCAAAGTTCCTCCGCAGCGTTAGGCGTTCTCGATGGCATCTTCACGCGCACAAACTTTATAGTATATTTTCAAAATCCTCGTCGTCGATTCGACGATGGTTTAATCTAGGGTTAAACACTACACGTACTTCCTTAACAAATGTTTTTATGAAACGCTCATGAAACTTTGACCTAAGTATGTCCGTCGCATGTGGGCGCGCGGGGTAGTCGAAGTTCGCATTAAGATTCCAAGGAAAATAAATCAGAAAGAACTGATCCAAAAACAATACGTAGGGAGACAACCAAAATGAACTATGGTCTACGCGGGATCGATTAAACATTTTCTGTGATGTGATAATATTGAATAATAGATGGGCAGGCCGACAAACTCTTTTTCCAACATTTTGTAAAAGACAAATTTCAGTCTATTTGGGAAAAGAGTTGTCGAGAAAGTGAGCAGGAACCTATATCGGGAAAAGTGCATTCGGGAAAATGGTTTGTCGGGAAATTGCATTCGGGAAAATGACCGGGAAATGAATTTTTCTTACACTGTACCTGCGCAAACATGAGAATAATTCTTCTTACTTGTGTGAAGTCTTCTCATATTTTTGAATAAATAAAATAAATACAAAAAATATTGGTTCGCTTATTTTGCAACCCTAGAATAAATCATAGCCTACATGTTATTGATACATGAGGTACTTTCTTGGATAAAGTCAATTGGCCCGATTGAAGGTTATAGACAGAACCAAAAGGCATTTCGCCTTATATTTATTTGGATTTTATTCTATGGCATTTATTTATGGGTTGAAGGATGAAGGGTGGAAATAAATAATCCTACATAACCTTTCTATCGCCGTTTGGTTGATTATTCTACGATTGTTATTTTAGGGCTAGGAGACATAAGCTCTCAAAATATGACGCATTTCCGTGATGCACTTCAATCCCCCATACTGTCTGGAAAGACGTACTTGTACGTCAAAAGAAGGTGGTTGTGACAACTGACAGCAGCTAATTGCGTACCAACGTTTCCATAGCAATATCGTCCCCAAACGTCTTCCACAAAATAATTTTTAAGATTCAATAATTGCGCAGGTAAGCGCGTAATACTATTCAAAATTTCAATCGGAATTCTTTAGTTACAGTCGATGTGTCAACATGGCGATAATTGAAAAGCAATTACAGCTGTTTATACATACATTTTGAAATGTGAAATTGAATTCGGAAAGAACATACCATTAGCTATATATTTGTTCAATGCTCACGTATGGAATTGTTGTTGGATTAAAGTGCTTGTTAAAACATTATTTTAACTGCGTATGATGATTATGAATAGTTTTCTACTACATTGAAGAAAAAGGAAGAACTTAGTTATTCGCTATAAATAGGGCCTTAGGGTTTTGAACAGCTACTAGAACAGAAGTTCTTTTGTATTTAATACAATCTGCCATCTCTGGCGTACAACTTACTTACACAATGTGGTAATATCTATGGAAATAACTAATTAGTTAGTTAAGGGGCACGCCTATGTTAAAGTAGGTTTTTTAAAGGGTTCCTCAAGGGCTCGTTATTTTAATTATATCTTTCCCTTAAAGTTCTATATCTTATTGACACAATTAAAAATCTGTTATGATTAATTCACCACAAGATAAGCACTGTTTAAAAAAATGTTTGAATTTTCTACGATGGAATGCGGTGTGGTTAATTCATCCAATAGCATTCCAATTGAAACCATATTTTCTTCTCTTAATTAGTGAATCAGCTTACCTCAACTTATTGAAATCAGACCAAGAAAAATATATGTTTAATGTACGAAGGAGAAAAAAGCTTATATTTATAATATTAAAATTTTGTTAAAAAAATTTATTACTATAATAAGAAGAATTCAGCTTTCATTTGAACCTATTTTCATGCTTCTGCTTGAAGCAGCAATTTTTTGCGGTCGCCTCTTGGACTAGGAGTTGCAGGGACTAGATGCGTAATAGTACGAATTTTTTGTAAGCCAATAAAAACAATAGATTTTTAGACCCCGATAACATAAGGATGAACAAACTGAATTGGCTCACTGAGGCCGTGCCCAGTGAAACGCAGCTAACATCTTTCATCACGGCTCCTAGCCACTTCATGAACCGATCTTAATGGAATTCAATTTTCTGTGCTTTTTTCGAGGACCTCAACCTTGTTTGTTGCTTTTGAGAAGGTTTAATAATTGGATCTAGTTAACCATTCATAATGAGCTGCAATATGCTTTGGGAAAGTTTCAGGCGATTTGGTTGTGCCTGACGTATGACAACATTTGCAGTGACTTTTTAATACCACCTGCTTGAATCGAAGTCGCGGAAATCGGGGGGTTAAAAGGTAAATAAATAGATTTGGTTATGTTTATGACACTTAAAAAAATATATATAAATATATTCTCCTTGAATAACAAATCTTTAAAAACAGCTCAAGGTTTAAGGGATGGTAAAAGGAGCAAATGGGGAAATTGTGTTCAAACTCTTCTATAGGATGAAATAAAATAGGTAATTGATTTTAAAATAATTTAATTTTCATTGCCTAAGTTGAGCAAAAAAATATATGTACATCAGCGCCTCAAATTAAACTTCTTTCGGATTAAATAAAAAAAACTCATTGCCCATCAAACAATTTTCCAATCAAAATTTTAGAAGCAAAACACTACAGTCATAGAACCTACTGATGAAAATAACGTAATAAAACCAAATGAATCAAATTACAAGGAATATAAACTAATTATAACTGTAAGAATCTGCCGACTCTTGACTATCTTCAGAAGTCTGAGAGATGTTTGGGGAAGGCTCTGCAGGGCGTGAAGTTTTGCAAAATTGAGTTTTTGGTGGCCTACTCTGTTGATGGATAGTAGAAAATGGTTTGATCTGATGGCCTGATGAATGAGAAGGCATGTATTGTTGATGAAGTAAGGATTGATGGGACGATGCTAGGAATGAGTATCTAATTTTTTTTGCAATATTTAAAACTTCGCTTCTAAATTCTAACTTTTGATCGATCGTAAATGTTTTTACAGTCGGAAGTAGGGAATCGAAAAATGATTTGTCCTCATCAACTTCTAATGTTGTAGTCATTGTTGTAGACGGTATTGGAGTGTTTGTTGAATTAATTAAGCTTTCCTCTAAATCTCTGCGGCGTTTTATTGCCCTCCGATTTCGTGCAGGTCGGTTTGTAGAAGGAGCTAAGCAAGCACCTTCAGCAGAACTCATTTCGGTGGTTGGCTCATGTGCATTGACCTCCTCAATATCAAAACTTGACCGTGTAGCTGAACGATCCTCGTCTTCCCGTAAAAAGGAAAGTTGTTTCGCATATATGTACGGCCTTCCGCTTTGTTTGCGTTCACTTTTCATAAAAGTGTCCTTTATGTTCCTCCATCTATTAGTCAACTTTTTACCTGAAAGCAGCAAAAAGCAATTTCAAATTATTGATATTTTCTAGGTAACTGGTAGCGGATCTAAACTACTTATTCTACACTACTCTTACAAGATTGGGTAATCAAAATTCTTAAAAATAACGACAAGAGTTTGTACAGGCATCTGTGACATTTTCAGAAATCAATCGGCCCTATTCAGACCGTCATTTTTATACAAAGTGACTAATAGAGATAGTGCTAGCGTGCTAGCCTGGAAATGTATGTACGTTGTGTACGTTGGATGCACTCCATGCTGTCACAGAGACTACTAATCGCGGACGGCGCGACTGATACCAGGGCTGAACATGCGATTACTGGACAAACGTTGATATGTTGTATATGATATGTTTTATCAAGGTCTAAATACAAAAGAATAAACGGATAAATCGGACCCGTGCAGTGGTCCTAATAGATACGTTACGGATTTGAAAACACCGAAAATTTTGATGCTACCGCAATTGGAAGTACATACCATACTGCTACATTTTGAAATCGCACCATTTTGTAATGTAATGAAGAAAAGATCATCAGGTGGAATAATTTTATTTGAAGTGTTTCAGTACGCCATTTTTATTGACCGAAATGCTTTTAATATTGTTATCACAATAACTTTCATTGTGGTGCGTGAATGTATGATTTAGTGAATTTTATAAAATAAGGAAACTTTAATACAATTACTTACCCAATTCATCTTTTTCTTTCTCAGATTTTTCATTAAAATCACAATAAAACATTTCACAAATTTTGAACCACGCAGCTCTTTTCTTTACTTTATCGCGGTATTCTTCTGCGTTCACCTTCCAAATCTCTGGATACTGCTTCACTTCATTAATAAGTGATTCCACAAAAGTTTCCTCAGCCATTGCATCGGCAAAATGACGTAGGTCTGCACTGTTAGATTCTCGCCAGCATACTGATTGCAAGAGAGCTGCGGCGCCGCTGCGGTTAAGCAATATGCACCTGTTGTCTGTCTCGTTCATTCATTTTCGCCGCTGCGAAGCCATGGGGGCTCGTAGTAATTCCGGCGGCGACCGCAACTCATGCTCGTGTGCACTGAGCAGCAAAATTCATGCTGTGCGAGGCGAGCAATGAGTCAGATGCGTAGAGCACCCTTCTGGGCACTGCACTGACCTATGCTCCGCGCACCACAAAATCGATTCATTCTTTCTGACTGGAATTTCTCTGCGAATTAAACTAAACATTCTATGATTGAATATTGCTCGCTGTGTTCTCACCTGACTAGTAAATATTGAACTAATTCGAATTCTGTAAACGCACCCCTTTTCGGATATTTCTCCATTCTCGATTCTCGCTGTGATCGTCCTACTGGCAAGCGAAATTGGCCATGAAACTCTTCAAAAATCAGACCTTGGCTTGGCGGCTCAGATTTCTGTTTTCATGCAACACATACAAATCTGCTGGAACTTGGACTGGGTCTATGCTATGCGAGTTTCGATGTTCTGTCTGGATAACTTTAAACAAAAGAGAAAATGAATTTTAAGACTCACGTTCAACATTCCTTACAAGGGAGAAGGTCCGAGTGAGTACCTCAACTGTGCGATCTGACGCTCTTACCGTTTCTGTGCAGTAAGATTGCGCCAGTGGTCATAATCTTGGGGTAATTACCCTAAGAACTATGGTAACACTTCAACACACTAGCATGGTAGCATGGTAACACTTCAAAATGTTATGGTTATTTACATCTTAGCATTAAATGAATTCAAAAGTGTGAATCACTAGCAAACTTAGAGTGATAGGTAAAATCTATTAAAATTTTAACTTGCATAGTTTGTCTATCTATTCGTTCAACTGACATTTATTGCACACCTCACACATCTGTGCCTTATTATCGACTAGCGCGCTAGCCTCGAGATTTGACGATAGAAGTAATTATTATAAACTTTATTATTTACTAGCTATCCCGGACCCGGCGTTGCCCTGGAAACGTACAACTGCCATAAACCACTTAATTATTATCACCACAGAAAAATTCAGAAAATCACAGATTAAATCTCATGCCGAACAAAAATTTGAAATGCTTTTCCTTGTAAGCGATGCATCGATTAACGATTAGAAACCTCTATCACACAATCGTGAATTATTCTCATTCTCTTTCAAAGAGCGCATCGTTCAGGCAGGAGAAAAACTGACTGAATTCAATAATCAACAATATAATAAAATTTAACTATGTAATTTTACGAACTCATTGACTGTATTGAATACGAAAATTACCAGCAATTTTTTATTTCATTTTCAACTGGTTAAAATTGACTACTCTAAGATCAGGCAAAATGTTGCCTACATTTAAAGCAGTAAACTTTTTTACTGTGTACCTTAAAATATATGGTAGACGAATAACAACAAAAAACAAACGTTTTCGCTTTACACAAGACAAAACATATTTGCAACGACCTCAATCAAGCGCAGTGTTGTTGCGTGGGCTACCAGGTGGCGCATTATTGCACATTTTGACATTACCACCATTCAAATATCGAGAAATTTGAAAAAGATATTTGTGGTTCATGTGAAATCTCGTTGGTTTACGTCACAAAAAGAGAAAGGTAGTACATTTTGAGCAAAAATTTGAGCGAGGCGAGTGTAGAAATTAACATGAAAGAGAATGAACTCGAAGTAAGCTAAAGGTATAGCACCAATTTTTTTCTTCCCAATTGATTTTTGATTACGAAATCGTAAATGAACCAGCGCGTGAGGACACCCAGAAACATGACTAATTTTGTGCATTTTTTAATGTTAAGTAACATTATTCGCACAAGGTTAATTTCTGCTATAGCGTAATAAGAATATATGTAGTAGGGTTAATGTAACACACAAACTCAATTTTTTAGGAAATCCTCTCTCCATACTAATCCGACCAATGAGATAAGATTTCTTGAAGAGAAATGACTTTAAAAGGGGCAGATTGGATTCAAACTCTTCTACGAAATAAAATAGGAATTTAGTCTAAAAGTACTTTTTTATTATTTGCATTCCTTACATGTAATGTAGGCAACACTCCTTTCAAAAACTTTCAATCTTACAAGAAGGATTTATAAAAAGATATTTTTCTTAATTCTGAGTTTCATTGAGTTACAAATGCATTGCCAAGAAATGGTAATTTTATACAGAAATGCTTTTACTGACCTTGGCACAATTACTCTAGAATATCTTAGGATATGCACTACATGTTTGTAATGAAACAAAATCAAAAAAAGCATTTATGGGATTTAAATTAATTTAAACCAAAGGGATCCGTCGATTCATGACTATCTTCAGAAGTCTGAGATATGTTTGGGGAAAGATTCCGGATTTGAGAAGATCCTGCGGCGCGTGTAGTAGTAGAGGATTGAGTTTTTCCTGACATACTCAGTTGATGATATTGATGGGTAGAGGGAAAAGAAGCATTTTGATGGCCAAATGAATGGAAAGGTATGGATTGATAAAGAGGTGCATATTGATGGCGAGGTAAAGATTGATGAGACGATGCTAGGAAAGAGTATCTAATTTTTTTTGCAATATTTAAAACTTCGCTTCTAAATTCTAACTTTTGATCGATCGTAAATGTTTTTACAGTTGGAAGTAGGGAGTCAAAAAAAGACTTGTCCTCATCAACTTCTAGTACTGCAGCCGTTGTTGTGGACGGTATTAGAGTGTTTGTGGAATTAATTAGGCTTTCCTCTAAGTCTCTGCGACGTTTTGTTGCTCTCCGAGTTCGCGAAGGTTGGCATAGAGAAGGATCTAAGTAAGGACCTTCATCAGTGCTCATTTCGATAGTTGGCTCAGTTGGGTTGACCTCTCCAATGTCAAAGCTCGACTGGGAAGCAGCACGATCTTCATCTTCCCGTAAAAAGGATAGTTGTGGCGCATATATGTAACGCCTTCCGCTTTGTTTGCGCTCACTTTTCATAAATGTGTCCTTTATATTCCTCCATCTACTGGATAGCTTTTTACCTGAAAGAAAAAACAACAAAAAACAATTTCAATTCATTGAGGTTTTTCTTGATATGTATCTGAGAGCGGATGTAATCTTTTAGCTCTACTCTACCCTTACAGAGTTGGACACTCAAAGGGCTGGAAAATAACGAGAAATATTTTTAAAGCTGGTAGCTGGTATTGTCAATTTTTAACCTATTAAAGCTGAGGAAATTTTTTACGGTATAATTTTAAAAACCATATCCAAATGTTGTGCATGATGCCCTCGTTATGTTCCTGCTAAGCTCCAGAATTCAGCTTTTTTTAAAAAAAGGAATGTCTAACCTATGATAAACCGCGGAAACTTACAGGAAAAAATATGTACGCAATTTTATGTGTGAATGTAAATCGCGATGATAATTCTGAAAAGGGGCTTCTCCCCTCCGATTTCAATGAAATTGAAAGATGTCGTAAAAGAGGTGATTCTGAGAAACTTTGCCTTTGAACATATGCGCCGCGGAAACCTACAGGAAAAAAATACATGTTTTCTACAGACTGAAATTTACCTTTATGCGTACAATCCAAAATTATGTCAGTAGATTGCATTTGAAGCCATGTCACGAACGTAAAATAATCTAAGTCAATATCACAGATGTTATAAATATCGGAATCTTTAGGTTAGTCTTCCGTTTGCTGTTAATGGAATTCCAAATTGTATCAATATTATGAATTATCGGCAGGACGCCAGTCAACCGCAACGGCCACTCGCGCAACGACGACGACGGCGTTACGTATTTTCTGGTTGCTGTGCTGTGAGCACCTTGCCCACTGCACACATTCCGTCCGCGTTCTGGGAATGTTCAGTCGCAGTGTGTAAACTGCATTTCGAAAGAACTCAAAGAGATTCAAGAATTTGAATAGCTGAAAAGCAAATAAACATCTCATAACACACGACTGGGGTCGGTTCTCGATATGCTGAATGCTGAGTTCTATCTCTGGGGTTGGGATATGGTGACCCCAGTCAACAATTTTCGTGTGCCTTGCAAGTTCTTTATGTTATACTTTCTTTGATTCTATTTACTTCAATCAATTTGTAATGAATTGGGAATCTCTTTAGGGATTGAGAAGGTGGGAAAATCCCACCGAAACGTTGGCGAAAAATTGACGCTGGAATCAGAATTGCATGTATTACTTATAACATAGTTTGCCTGAAACAACCGATGATAGACAAGATAATTTTTAAACATGTATGCCTAAGGTGTAAGACGTTGTCACGCCAGAATACAATACACGTGCTTACCCAATTCATCCTTTTCTTCCTCTGATTTTTCATTAAGATCGCCATAAAACACTTCACAAATTTTGAACCACGCAGCTCTTTTCTTTACTTTATCGCGGTATTCTTCTGCGTTCACCTTCCAAATCTCTGGATACTGCTTCACTTCATTAATAAGTGATTCCACAACAATTTCCTCGCTCATGGCTACGGCAAAATGACGCAGGTCTGCACTGTAACAATCTCGCTAGCGTACTGATACTGATCGCAAGAGAATTGCGGCGCCGCTGCGATTAAGCAGTATATGTAGGTATCGGTTGTCTCGTTCATTCTTTTCCGCCGCTGCGGAGCCATAGGCACTCGTAATTATTTCGGCGGCGACCGCAGCTCTTTCCCCTGTGCTTGCTTCGAGTCGAGGCATGGTTCGCGCGTGGCGAGCGCCGAGTCGCTTGGCCTGGCGGAAATGTGGAGCACCCCTTCTGGGCAACGTCCCACACTCTCCTCACCTGAAAATCGATGCATGTTTTCTGAATGCCTTTGTGCGCGATGTTCTGTGAGTCATCGCAAAATATCTCGCTATGTTGTCTACTGAGTACTGACTAGCTAAGATTGAACCATACTGAACTTTGTGAACGCACCTTATTCATTCCCCTTTCGGATATCTCCGGCTGTTCTCAGCTTACAAGAAAATCAGCAATAATGGGAATGGGATTTATATGCATTTTGAATGAAACTCTTTAGGGTTTGCCTGCTCATAATTATGTTTCCATGGAATAAATGCATGTATGACACCCCGCGCCGTGATGCGTAGTCCGATGTAAAATACGACACGACGTTGACAGAAAATTTAAAGAAAAGAGGAAATCAGCTTTAACGAGTCACATTCGTTTGATGCAATATTCAAGCGGAGCGAGCCGAAGCCGATTGTGCTCCTGCGCGCTCTGATGGTTAAGTAGAAGGCCCTTTCTGTGCACCAAGTTGCGGAGACCTGCAGCTGCAATGCAAATTCAGTTTGCGGTACGTGGTTTGGACTAGAATATTATTTGGTTCTCGCATTCTCTGTTAAGAATTTCTCCAAATGAGGTAAGTTAAGTTCCTCTGAAAGTTGTGTGAAAAAAAAATTCGTACTGTTCGACTCGAGTGCTTTGTGTTTCGTTTAGGCCCATTGCAGATGACCTGGTGCCATGTAATATGTAATGCCAGTGCCTCGAGGGTGCTGTGCAGGGATTGACGATTCAGTCAGGGATGCTCATGTATAATTTTAATCGAAATACGGAATAATATGTTGGCTGAATCTATTCATGTACCTGGATCAGAAATATTTGGAATTTCTTTGTGTCCGTATTTTGTATCCCATCGTTGTGTATATCGCTCCTGGATCTAGTTGCTTGATGGCAATTTACGTAAATGACGTAATGCACGAAATAAAACGTGGCGAAACTTTTCCACCACTAAATCCGAAGAAGATTATAATACATACTCTGATCTCAGAAAGTCATTTAAGGATCAAGCGCAGGTTGTGTATTCCATTGTTCTCCTCGCAAAATGCAAAATCATGCCGTTCTCGGAAATTCAGGGGGCCAGTCCAGATGTTGTCAGTCAACACTCCTCGCTTTCCCAGACTAGTGCCTACTAGATCAGCAACCGAGTGGCTACATCGCTTCCAAGGTGCTGCCTGTAATACCTTCTGTGAAGAACACTCTACATGGGCTGGATAAGATGCTGGAAGTGGAGAAACTCAAGGCATCTGTACTGTACTTCAATTTGCGGTCGCTGTTGCTGGGAAGTTGTGGAAGACCGACGAGTTTTGTAACAATACATAAAAAATTCTAATTTTGTTTTAGGGTAGGTTTTTTAGAATAGTGAACATAGGGTAGATTAGGGAAACGCAAACATGAAATAGTTAGACAGATCACTCCTTGAGTGCTCGCGCAGTGCCGTTTGGGTTGCAAGCAGAGCGGCAATATGGTATATTCAACATTTTATATATTTTAGACTTCAGAAGAATTTATGACCTCCCGTTCCAATTAGCCCGTCTCTATCTTTAGAAGACATATGTACTTAGGCCTTATACACTTTTACCAGGGTCCCTGTGCTGGGAATCGTACTCACAACCTCTAGCGCTCACCTAATTTCAAAAACAACGCGTGCGTCGGTCGTGCCATAACTCAGCTGTCGAGGATTCCCACATTGGATAAAATAAATAATTTATATTAGAGGAACAAAGTCAACAGAGGAGAGAGCATCATCGAGAGATAAGAAAGAACTGAGAGAACAAATAAATTTATTTATATTTTCATTGGCTTAAAAACCAAGTAAAACAGTTTCATCGTAGCGATGTCCCATTTCTTAGGCTGCATGTAAGTTTTCATTGGCTCTTCAGTAGTGTTTCAATACAACAGGTGCTTTTTTGGGTATTCATGCAATGCACATGTATTAAATGAAAACACCTGATGACATGATTTAAGAAAAACTAACGAAAAAATAGATATCAACGAATGCTACTAGTTAGTCTATAATTACCTACAAAGCCTTAAAAAAAAGACCTTGTCATTAAACACTCCCACGTCAAACTTTGGTCCGTGCAAACTTTCCCCCATCGGCAGCTTTCTAATATAGTTGCGTAGTCACTACAGTACGGCGCCCTATCTGAGCCTAACATTCTATTCCGTGTGTCTAAATGTTAAGGAATTGCAAGACGAAATGAAACAAAAACAAAACATTCAAAACTCTCCGACTCCTTTGCTGAGTTTGGTGACTCGACGCTTTGTTTTGTACCTACCAGTGGATTTTTGCGCGTAATACTCCTAAGCGTTAGTACAAATAAAGGCAAGGAATTTTACTATGATAAGAATAACAAAAAAGCTAACACAAAACCCTCGCGTCCAAGTAAAGTAGACGGGAAAAGGTCGAAGATTTGAGCCAAACTCCACATTTTTCCTATGAAGCGAATTCCTCTGGGATATTCGGGGAGCTGTAAAAAAGGTTTTTCATGGGGAAACTTGAAATCAAAGTAAATCCTGCGAAGGGATAAGGGAAAACAATTGTTAGGATTTGCAGACAATTTCATGATTTCTTATGTCTTGATTTTGATTAGAGTTTCTCACAATATTTGCCTTTATGCTAGATATGATGGAAAGGTGAGTGCATTGTTCCGTAACAGAAAAAGGATGACTTCATGCAACTCAAAAGAAGTTTGCGCAATTCCTGAAGCAATTGCAGATTCGGATTCCCTACAATTCAATTAAGGTGAAGCTGGAAATTTACTGAACATTTTCTCCGAAATTTGCAAACCTTTCAGTGAACAGTAGACCAACTTCTAAAGTACAGCAATCAAGGTACAGACCCTTTTTATTGTACATACACACAGTACATTTGCATCACTGCTAACCCAACTTTCATCTGAGTAGCGGCGTCTGACCGAAAAGTAAGTGTTCTATCGTTCGTACTTAAAAAACAAAAGCAAAAACAAATTAGGGCAAATATTTGTCCAATATCGATTGCATGCCACTGGATCAATTAAAGTAAACAGGGGTTGAAAGTCTGCCGAAAGGAAGCGCCTCCAGTAAATTAAGAATCAATAAAGTTCCGCCATGTCTCGTAAACGTTATGGGCCCGAGGGAATTAACCTGACATGCCATGCGGCGGGGTGGCGCTCGAAAAGCACTGATTTGAGGTGACCTGCACGGCTACTCCACTAGCTCACGTAAGGGGCGAAAAGCGGAAAAATTAAAAACCGTGGGAGCCCACTATGTGGCACAATCGTAACCGTCGCGTCGTCCTGCGAAATATCAATGTCACGAATACATATGTGAATAAATTTTAGCGCCCAACTGTGCGGCTAGCTAGCATATCGCAAAAGTACCCTTTCGCGACCTCCGGTCGTGACTTTCACCGAAGCCAAAATAGTCCTCAGCAATTTCACAGTGTCATCTGCGTGACATTTTCAATTTATGAGTTGCGGATGTTTGCGATGATTTGTTGGCGGGCACGTTTTTTTTCCCCAAATTGCTAGTGCCAGCCAGGGGATGAATGCCATTTTTATGATTTACTCCCGCTGCAGATACGCAAATAGTTCGGTGCATGCCCTCATCCGTTTTCCAATCCTCGGTGTGAAAACATTAAGCAGTTTTTCCAGGGATTCAGTTTGATTTCACTACAAGCCTCGTAAGTGCTTTGTATGTAGCGAAACCCAATTGCAATTTGAAATTCAGGAAAATAGAGATTCGCTGCCATTGTCAGGTCTCTTATGTACATGTCGAGTTTTTGTGTTTTGATTATCATTTTTGGCGACATGAATTATGGAACAGATGAGGTTAGCCGCACACCTCAGATTATCGGAACCGACTATCTGACGTGATTATCTTATTTCGAGCATCTGCGGTAAACATGTAAATGTAGAATTTAGGCTCTCACTCAGCTAAGCTCGAAGCGAACCTTAACTGATGGCTTCATGGTTCAAGAGATAGAGCCGGATTTTGGACGTGACTGAGAGCATGTGAAAACTCAATAGTAATACGTTAAGAGTGAAGACACTATGAGGAGGTCTATTTCTCCCGGGGCGGTCGCCTCAGCTGGGTATCAAATGGGCGGCGGACGCACCTGAACCTGCTAATTTCTGCCAGTTAAAATTTAACTCGTTTTTCTAAATGTCACCTAAACGGTAAGTCCTTTCGTTACTACAAGATTGTATATGAACAATAAAGGTATATATATGATTTTTTTCGTCCGAGCCATAATTAGTGAGATATCGTCATAGCAGAGCTAGAAAGTCGGGTAAGAAGCTCACATAATAAACATGCGTTATACGAATCACCTGATATAATGGGATCTGGTTTAAATTTGAAGGTTGTGAAGAAAAAGGAAATCCGCCATCTTGGTGTGTATGCCATATTGAGTCCAATTTCAAAATTCGGACTTCGTTACGACCCGACGATTAGCTAAGACTGTCTATTTCCAAAATTTCGTACAACTCGGTCAAGACCTCTACGAAAAAAGCGAAATGGAAGATTTGCATTTTAAGGAAGCATAGCAAGGAAGCTTCGCTATTATTTATTTGGTCACATGCACCAGAACCTGTATGCTTTAATGATTAGACTAAGCTGACGATTCGCTTAAGTTATTGCAGATAATAGTGCATCAATAAAATCTGTATTAGAAGTGTCATATCAATTACATACATATAACAACCAGCTGTCTGAGCAAATCCCCTAAAAATATACATATGCACTATGCAGTGCCCAGACATAGGAGGTATTGATCGGTAAATTCCAGCAGGCAGACATATGCCCCGTTCATTAATCGAACTCGACCTCGTTAGGACTCAAACAGCTAATTAAAGTTCATCCAGAACAACTGACTCTACACTTACGGGGATACTGACCCTCGATGACTACTTAACCTACTGGATCCAAACACCATCTGCAGACTGCAGCCCGGCCCTACCCAGGCGCAAAACAATGGCCGGTATCGATTTGCTGTTAATAAACTTATTAGGGCCCTCTAATGGTAGGCAATTTGTAGCCGGGCAAATAACAACTGTTGGTCGTCTATAAACACGGGAATCTAATTTGAAGTGTCATGCAAATTGACTGGTGACTATCTGGTGCTGCGGCACTGCAGCCCCTGCGAAAAATGCCCCCGCTGACATATGGGCCACATAGATAAACCGTGCAGGCGGAAACCTAAAAATGGACTCCTCCGTGGAACGTTCATAATCGCCGCAAGCCGAAGTGGCGACAAATGTACTTTAATTGCGTCCGCCACGGGTATGCCCGGAATGAGTTCGTGGGGATTTGATTCCATCCCCGGCACGTTCGCCGGGCATTCTGGGCGCGCACCATTTCAAACTCCTTGGAGCGTTTATCTGTCTAATATCAACGGAAATGTACACATATCCATGTGCAGCCCCAACCCAGGCACTTTTTAATTTTTCCAATTTCATGCATGTGTCAGTAGCTCCAAATTAAATTCCTTTTAGCGAACATATTCTACTCGATTTCTTGTGCCCTCCTCCTGCGATTTCCTGTGGCTGTGATGCGCCCCTATACGTGCTACCCACCGACAGAATCGACATAATTGAAAATGTCAGTGTCACCCGATGGGAAGCAGTGTACACATTCTGTCTAGGGGGAAAAACTGTCTTGTGCTATTTCTCCAAGTGAAAAATAAATTAAAGGAACGGAAGCCCCAGGACGTTTCACCAACTCTCCACAAAAGGAGCCTCATGTTAATAAAGGCTCACGTGGACCTACACCGATAGGCAGGGAGGGGGTATTTCTTCCATGTCAGAGCAATTAATACATTCATTTCCGATTTGGAGGCCGGCGACCGACAGTTTGCTATTTCGAAAACGATCAGGACAGTATTGGAACTCACACAGTGCGTGCCGCGAGGCATCTTGAGCGCCAGACAAAGGTGGTCCATCTATGTATACATCGTCCCCGTCTTCAAATAACCTGTACAAGTTCTTTGTATATATCGTATAAGAATTACCGTAGCCTTAACGAAGCCCGAAAGCGAAATTTCCTAATTTACATATTCTTTTAAAAAAAATCAATGATTTTCAAATAAAAGTGATAAAGTGCTACGCCGACTTAAACAAAAACAACAGATGGGACCGCCCACATAAAGTCTGACGCCCTAAAAGTACGAAATAATTGTAGTTAGGTTTCTCCATTTCTACTTAAAACTCAACCTGTAGGTGTCATATGTTTTGATTTTGTTTGGTTTGCACTGACAACGTTGAATTTTTACATAAGAGTGTTGTTATATACCTTTTATGCCATTTTTCTGGAATACAAGATGGCGGGGGTTTTCGGGTCGCTGATTTCGGACATGTCATCGAAATTGCCAAAATGGGGTGCAATAGGGAAGGGTGTAGTAATTAGTATTAGTATTGTACGAATCAAGAAAACAAATTTATTAATACTGTTGAAAATTATGTGAAAAACGAAAATAGAAAAATATTTAGAAATAGTTGAATAATTGTGGAGAAAAATTTAAATATCTCGGTAATTAATGGACGTACTGTAGTGTAGGTGGGCTCAATGGAAGCACCTTGAAGAGTAGTGTAATAGCGTAAATATATGAAGATTTAATGATAAATACATTTTTAGTAAAATGGAATAAAGTGTAATGGAGGTAGGAGTTTACTGTTTAATTTTTTTCCGAAAAGAGGGGTGGGGTAAGGGTGTGAAAATAATAATTGTGGAAAATATTAAAAATGCGGGGAAATGCGTGTGCCAAATTTGGGATGAAAATATAAATAAATGTAAAAGCTATGGCTATTGCCCCTGGCAATTGGAAAGAAGTGAAAAAATTGATTTATTTTTAGCAAAAACGTATTAAGAACAGGTGAAAGTGATGTATGTGGGAGTTGTGTATGAATTTACACTTGATTTAATGAGTCCACCCCCATACCCTGCAGGAACACACAGGAGAGGGTGTGCAGAAGGGAGTTTGTGTAAAATCTTTATAAATAAAAATTTAATAGCCAATGAGAAGAAATCGTTGCCAACGATAATACTTAAATTAAACCTGGCAAAATGTAGCAAAGTGTATGATATCTGTGTGGAATTAAATGAAATATTTCTGTTTAATTATATCATATAAAGGCAAGCAAATTCGTCAGTGTAATTAAATATCCTGTCAAAGTGAAACATTTTGATCTCAAAAAGGCCTTCACGTTGTCACCAGGTACAAAACTGATAACTTCAAAGATCGACAGACAGAGAGTAATTTTTTCCCCAGGTGGGCAAACTTCCCAAAGCCCCGGGCCAGCCGATAAAGGACCCATTTGCAAAGGGTTTTATGCCGCAATAAATATATTGACTTCCATTTATTAAAACAGGCTTTTAAGCCGCATCCTTTCATGCAGTCCCTTGCAGACATGTTGATTACATTGTAAATTCAATCGCATCAAAAATTTAATAAATCAACAAAAGCTCAAAGCGTGTGGCCCATATTTCCAGGCTGGCTGGTATGCATGTTGCTCGTGCCCATCCATTTAGTATTGATTATCCGCAAAATTACATTAAAAACGTTCTTCTACACAAAACAGAATTTTCCACATCGCTGGCCTTGGATGAAATATTTTATCATCATATCACACAGTCAGGCAACCGATTCATTGGGCCTGAGCTTGAGCCTGTGCCTGGGACTGGGACCGGGTGGTAGTGTGCGATGGGTGGGGGCTGGAAGAGCCGTGCCGTACGAGTCCCTATTCGGGCTCAGGTTCCGGTAGGCCTACAATATGTAGTGAATGAGGACGTGGAGGAGACCGCTCTCAAAAGGCATCAGATACAGAAATGATATCTAGCTACCTACAGTGGCAGGCATTGAAAAATAAAGCGATGAATGGAAGCCACTCACTCATCAATAGCGAGCGGCCCGAACGTATCGGCATCGTGTGCAACAGGACTACGGCAAAATCTGGCGTATAAAAAGAGAAGAAATTAATATAATAACCCTTTGATGTTTTCCGCATTTTTATACGCTGGCTTGTGAGATTCCGGAGCCTTCGCTTTTGACAGCCTACTGAAGTGTATGTATGGGTGTGTCGGGATGACTCGGGGGTAGCGGCATTTTGCGAGGACGGATTGCTGCAGTTGCTGGAACAGTGGAACCCATCGTATTTGAATGGTGCAAATCTCATTTATTCTAATGGGCCAGCTTCGGTGAATGAAAATGGTGATTGTATGCTAATTAAAGCCGAGTACGCAAGTAATTAAACTATTTACATGCCAGACAGGGATACCTTTGAGCAACTTTAAGGCCACAACTTTGCACTCGGGAAAAGAATACAATACTTTAGTGTAAAACTGTATCCAAAAATATAAGTTCGCATAGCGCAAAATAGGAAAGATAGATCTAACTTCGGGAAAAGTGGGCTAGCATGCAAAAAATGGGGAACGATTAAACACTGAAAGGAAAAGTTTCTAAAATGAAGAAAAATTGTCAGTTCCGACGGTCAACAGGAGTTCACATAAACTCAACTATAAACCATTCTCTCGATCTAACTAACATATGATGTGAATATGAAGTCAATCGGTCAAGTGGTATGGAAGTTAGATAATAGCGCCACCTATGGTTGGCACACCTAACTATATACCATTCCAATTTAATATTCAGCCCTAGTTTGGAATTATATAACATGGCCTGTAATATTCTACTCATCAAACCTTTTTATTTGATATAGATAGTCCGCCATTTTGGGTCCATATACCGAATTTAACGTTTTCATTTAACGCAAATTTGTAACACTTGATTTTGCTCTCGTTCTGTCGAAGCTATGTATTATATACCGTGCCTGAGAAATTATCGTAAAGAAGTAAACTCCAATCCAAAACAAAAAGGTTGGAAGGGCGGCGTATCAAATTATTGTCCAATAGCTTGCAAGCAATGGGACACGGTGTAGAAGTTGACGTTATTTCCACCGATTTTAGCAAAGCTTTTGACAAAATCTCACAAAACCACAAAATTTCAAGATGGCGGGATCCGAGCGGGTGTATTCCGGTGTTTTCCTACCTTTAAAATTTAACTGGGCTCCGATAAAATGCAAACTTTCATGTACTATTTGACTGGATACACATATGCAATTATTGACAACATTTATTAACACCCCCTGACTTTACAGGTAGTGGGGCAAGGAGTTCTTCCAAATTAAGATTATTAAAATATTATACTCAGTAATTCAATAAACCAAACAAAACTTTGATGAAATTTGTCATTATTTTCTATTGAATCTAAATTGGATGCGACAACCATATCCCTAATTAACGAATTTGCTAAAGTTAAACTTAGAAAAGTAGAAGGGGAACTGTAGTAGATTGTTGTAGTTGATTGTAAATATGATTATTTTGAAGTAGGTGGTTTATGTCGTCAAAATAAAAGTAGTATTCGTACATTTTTTGCATTTTTTTAAATCAGTGTCTATTTCCACTCTCCGTGTCCGTGTAATATCCGTATACATGGATGTACACGGAGTATACGGAATCAGCTCACGGTACAAATGGGTAAATTTTAGTCTATAGATATTTTGCAAAAGGAAAATATTCAGTCAGTATTCATTTTTGTAAAACACAAATTTTCCTTTTACGAATTGCTTTGTGCCGATGTGCGATGTACGATGTGCGATTACTTCCGTGTACAGGGAGTAAACGGAGTTACAGACACGGAAAATGCAAATAGACACTACCTGTTTTTAACATCGCAATCGAAGGTTATTTTAAGGAAAAACACTGAGAGCACGGCCCTAGGCCAAAGTACGAGTAATATAAATGTCTTAGCTTTTATATGCAGAAAAATGATAACGTTCTCAAACAACAATATCTACACACTTTCGAAGGGGAGTTATCAGAGTGCGGGGACCTTTTCGACTTAATTGTGAAGCGCTTATCATATGAACACCTTCGAAATGCCGCCTCACTTGATATTCTCAAATTATCTTAACGAACTCTAAAACAATAGGACAAAACCATAAACACCGCCTTTGTCTCGGATAGATGCCCTTCAGAGGATATTCGGAACCCTCGAAAATGAACAGCCTCAGCACTACTTGTGTAGGGTCGCTTACCTAAGGCAATTTGTAAACACAATCCTCTTCGATTTAATCGATCTTTCGCCAGAGTATCCTACCTTTCATTATTCGTCTTTCACCTCTATACTGCAGGGGGAGGTGTGCTGACTGTGGGTCGGATTGGGGGCCACCTCTCCCCCTAATTGCTGCCATATAAAACCCGGCAACAAATAGGGAAAGTGTTGAGACAAGCAATAAGTATCTAAGGTCGCCTCCCGTAGACACACTTAAGAAGTAAAAAGGGTTGACATGAATGTGCCCATTAAGAACGCAGGAAATCAGATTAAAACCCGTTGACATTAAGACCTTTCTGATTACTAACACTATATGACGAGATGCCATTACTCGGTCGTTCGGGCAGGAGTCGGGTGGAGTGAGTCGATGCTCCCTTTAAGCCCCGCAAGTTTATAGGGTTTAATTTGGGATTTTATTACTCCACACTCGGTGCGGCCCCGTCAGCAGCCCATGCGAATGATCGGACCTTCCTGCTGTGCCCCCCCTTGTCATTTTTCATTTGCCTTCGAATATGCTGTAATTAAGCCGGAGATTTTCCTGATGTTATGCTCAAAATATTTTTAATTCAGACTACCTTAAGTATCGCTAGTGGCCGCAGAAATAACTGAAGCAGCAGAACATCGTCCGGGCACAAACCCTTATCCTGCAACGACAGCAGCAAAGGGGCGATGCCCGGTTGGTTGCTTCGATTTTTCTGAAGACGTGACTGCAGCACTACAACTTATTTTGCTGAGCATGAAACCGTATCACAATGCCCAGATAAATCAATCCAGCGGCAGAAGGCTGCTCGAATGCTTAACTCATACCTGGCGGCGGCGTTTACACAATCATCAAATTCGTAAACGAGTGGGGCTACTCAGGTATTCTTCATACAATAAAAATCCCGGTCCCTCCACCTCCCCGCCACCGCTGCCATTACGTGGGCCAGGGGTCACGTGTAACAACAAGTGAACCCCCGACCCGGCCTGGATCCGGGAGTCGCTTTAATCTCCAGGTGAGAGGCAGAATGTTTGATACAAAATCGCAGAGGACGTGAGGTGAACTTGAAATGAATATTAGGTCTTATAAAAATGCAAATAGTACGTGACAATCTTGCGGCGATGTGGGCCGCCCGTCCTGTTTAAATAGGACTGTGAGCTATGGATGGCTCTGAGCAATTTTCCCGGTAAGAGCGAGGCAGCGCTACAAGGAGTGGAAGGATAATTTCACGTTTGTTTATTTATTATTCGCCGGCATCGTTCCAAGGAAACCTGGCCGAGCTCAACCTCTCGCTGAATCACTTATCTAGAGCTTTGGCGTGGCCAGTACTCCCTCAAAGTTTCGCCGAAATAAATGCTTCGGATCAATCAAGATGACGGCAATTTTTTACTGTTCTCTTTAATCGGATTTGTACACCGCTTCCCTGAGGAGTTTGATATACTTGCAGTGGCCTGTAAAAATGGGTTTTCTATATCCTGCCCATCCTGACATTCGAACTTTAATAGTTTTTGACATCTGAGCGGTTGTGATTTCCGTTGGGCACATCTCGAAAATAAATTGACATACGAGTACACTGAGCGATGAATAATTCCGACTTCCTTAGAATAATGCTTTTGGAAACGTTTTATGGCTGCTTTATATTTTATGACGCAGTTCGTCTGGAATATCAAAAGCCAGAGTGGACATTCAAAATTACGATAGGTAATAAACACTTTAGGGACCGATACGCCAAAGTTATATTTTCGTATATGAATCATTTCGAAATTGATTCGGAGCTTGTATACAGTATGAGAAAGTCGGGCCCTCCATAAGAGTTATAGGAAGAGGGGATTTTAATTGACAACAACAATTTCGAAGCTGCTTTACTTTTGGTGGCTGTAATATCAAAATTTGCAGCCGAACGGCTAACTGGCAAATTAGAGGGGAAAAAAGTAAAAAAGTGCATCAACTTCGATCGGGGTTCGAACCAGCATCACTTTGGCCGGGAAGTCGGGCAGACGCCAAGCGACGGTTGGGACTCGCTGCCGAAGAACGACATATGTCTTGCCTGGGGATCATGGCTGAGGTTATCCGGAATAGATCACAACTGAGTTCAGAATTAAACAATGAGTGACCGCAAAAACTATAGCACGTCGTCACTCACCCACCTTGTACTGATCTCGGACTTCATTGGACTTCTAGCCGGAGAGCTGGCAGCCACCTCTGCTAACGTGGATG
This sequence comes from Neoitamus cyanurus, assembly GCA_947538895.1. Classification (NCBI taxonomy): domain Eukaryota; kingdom Metazoa; phylum Arthropoda; class Insecta; order Diptera; family Asilidae; genus Neoitamus; species Neoitamus cyanurus. The sequence continues at coordinate 40,158,263 of OX384543.1, forward strand.
CTGAAGACAACAGTAGTAGTGAACGCAACCATAAAAAGAAATTCTGAGCCCACCACCGTGCTCAGCACTCTCGAAAACGGAGGAGAGAGGTAGTCTCGTTCGAATGCAAAATAGTGTCTAATTCGTCCGACTCACAGACTCCTCTATTAACTATTTCCGATGAGAGAGCTCCGCGGAACAAAACTCGTTGCGCATGCGTACGACGAGATAAATAAGAGGACAGCCAATCAACAAAAAAAGGTGGAAACCCAAGCACAGAAAATTTATAGAGCAGAAGCCGTGATCAATTCGGTCTTCCAAGGCATCCCTGCAGTCGTGGAGGGGAAGTGGACCACTACAGAATAAATTTATTCTTGCAAAAAATAAAATTTTTACACATCTAAATATCTTTAAAACTTTACATGTAGTCCTCACTAGTCGTTCCAGTGCATCTGGCCGACTACAAAATTCCTTCCGCTCTCATAGAAATACATTTCATTACTAGAAAAATGAAATTCATTAATCTTAAAGCACCAGGGACAAAAATTCCACCTTTCTTTGCCCATATCTGCAGCACATCCGGTCCGGTGGAATGAACTCCATTTGCAGATACCAGGAGGTTAACCCGAGGGTAAATGAGCACACAGTTGCGCAACAAAACCTGATGGTGGTGGTGACGGCTCAATGCTTGTGTGCACTTAGTCAGTAATGGCCGGGAAAATGGATCTCGTTTTAATTACTGACGCGCTTAATTTGAAATTGAACCTAATGCAGAATAGCTACATATGAGCTGGTCAGACAGAGCAAATAAAACTGTGGTCGTCGCAATCCACAGAAATAATAAAAATAAGGTAAACGCTGCCACCGTTGAAGCCGCCACCATTTATAATAATTAATTTTTACTTTTAGCGAATGCGGGCGAGCCGTCCAAATCAGGCCGGATAGTCTTTAGGTCTGATTCAAAGCGCGTGAATGAGGCCAGGATCCTGGCAATCCATCACGTCCAATTATTAAAACTTATGATGATGAGTCCTTGACTTACACGCTCCTCGCCACAACATTTACCAAATGAATTCCGCTGAAAGCGCTATGCCGCCGGGGGAGTCGGTATGTGTAGAGATATGTGCACCCCGTAACCCACACCCACTACCATCGGGCACGTCCAGGCTTTCAGGATGGGGAATTCACGGTTTCGCAAAGATGTAGATTTATTTCAATTAATATTTCATCCTGCAGCGCTTTGCGGGCAATTTCATTTCATTTGACTGCTTCCGTCCACACATCCTGAGTGTCCAGGACTTTGAGCGAATGTAAATATTTGCCCGGCTCCGGAGTATTTTTAAGCTCGGAAACATTCAAAGGGTGAAAAAATTGAAGTTGTGTGGATTCCTCCCTGCATCATAAAGCAATCTCGCTAATTCGTGCCACAGGATACTGCTCAAATATTTAAGTAAAAATCGACCGGTGATAAATCTCTGTTCGCATGCTTTAAGATGAGGTATATTTGGCTTTAAGGATACCTCAGTGGGCCCTGTACTCAGCGCAATCTTAATACTATGTTAAAAACGTCCCAGATTGGAATTACTACTGACTTAAGAAGAAAATAGATACCATATAAAAAATGAAACGTAAAAGTTTTTTGAAACCTAATTACCCAAAAACCCAAATACATTTACCCATTACATCATCAGCTGAATTTTAATATAGAGGACCAAATTAAATCTTGTTCGCGCTAGAGAATAACTCTCAAAGACGTAAAGTTGTTTATACGAGTTTTCGTAATGAGTCAATATTCTTTTAAACTCTCCTTGGGAAATAAAAACTAAAATTAAGCGTAAACTCCTTAAAGATTTTTATCGTAGGACCGACTTAAGCGCTTTAAGAGGAATAACTACTTGAAGTGTTGATATCAAGATATTTCCAAGTCAGGTGCTCGAATTTCTGTCTACTATATGTATATGTTGTTCCGACGATTCGTGGAACCTGCGAGCATGTATAGAGTTTATGATTCCAACTTTTTTAATATTCCCTTGCATATTGGGGAGAAGGAGAAGAGTTTATAAAATGGGAAAAATTAATTTCACAAACTTTAGCACTTAAATGTCAGCTTCTTCAAAGACTTTTGCTGCTGGAATCCTTTCCTACGAATTTTTGTCGCTACATCATACAGAAAGTTAGCAATTCCACAATATTGCTGCACTAAACATATCAGTCCATATTATCTCCTTTATTTCGGAGAAAATCTGAAGTTGCTAAAGAACACTCCGATTATTATTATTCTAATTTGAGAAGGCAATTTAACACTCTCATTTTCGAAGAGCCTATAGTTATTCATTTATTTAAAAACAAGAATAAAAGAATATATAAAATTTAAAGTATTATATGACTTTGGTAAACCTCACAAAACGGTTCTTTTGAATGCGGTAAATGAGCAGACAAATTGTAGACTATCATGTATTCTCTGACAACGTACAATAGGGAAATTAAAATATACAGGGTTAAATAGTTAAATCGCAGTCAGTTCACGTCGCCCTCAAATCACTCGTGCAGAATGTCCATCGTGGTATGCGCTGTGTGGCATGTAGCTCCGTCCTGCTGTGACATTCATATGTTTTATCTCTTAATTTTAAAAAACCTTTTTTAGCTTAATGGAATTAAGAGCATTCTAATATCAAAAATTTTCATTCAATTTAAAACTATGTTTTGTCTGAGTGTAATACAATGATTTTTCATTACACTTTGGAATGGTCTCATTTTCCATAAGGACATACATATACGTTTTACAATATTAATACATATTTGTAATGTGTCGTAAATTGCCATAAAAAATGTCTCGATACTGTTTGAACTGGAACGATTTCAAGTTGAGAATATCCTACCCGAAAGTCTTAGATTTAGTCTTTTAGCTTGAAATAATATTGTTTTCCATTGTCATTTTAGTGTATGTATGAAAACAAAAGCTTACCCAAGTCGAGATATACATATCTGCAGTTTTCTTTGCCAGTTCCTAACGGGCCCGCCAAACGGGGTTATCATTCACTCTCATGCAACATTTTATGTAATCGTCTTAAACAGGTGAGATGAATTTTCAAGCAACCAGCGCAAGTTGACATAAATCATGCAGAGAAATAATAACATTAAATATTGCATGGCGTTGCAAGAAAGCGAAATAGTAATGCAGGCGGCTTCGGGCAACCTGATCTGGCCCCAACAGACACCCGAGTGTGTAAACACCTACAAACGATAACACGTTCATACCGAACTGAAGTTTTTCACCATTTCAAAGTCTGTAGCCTCCTTGCACTTTTCTGGTGTTTTATAAGCAAAGACTTTGCGCCCAAGGACATCAAGAGAAGAGGGTGCATTCACCATATAAATTTTCATACGTGCTGCCTCGTGAATGTACTTCGCATTTCCAACAGGAAAAACGTCATGAAATATTGAAGATAATATAATAGCAGCCAGTTTATGCTGCAAAAAGATTCCACATAAGCAATAACATATATTTAGCTGAGCTAACTAAATTTCTTCTAATGGAAACCTCCTTTGTTTAATTTTAACTGAAAAGTAATATTGCAATACTTTATTTACCTAATAAGAAATATGAAACAATATGTACATACATGACAGAGCCAAACACATAATTCAAAGGTTGTTTTAAATTAATTTCACTTGAAAAAGTTTCTTAAACAATTGAATTGTTATTATTCTTCATTTGTTGACAATTGAAAATTATTTTTAATACAGTTCGAAAGCTAATGTAACAAAGTGTAAAATTAAAAAGAACGACATCGACGTACCGGCTGGACGTACTATGTAGGTGTGTGCTCCCCTTAATATGCCCTTTATTCCTACGATAGTATTGAGCTTTCTTGGATGGGGCCGTCCCACCGGCCACCAGAATAGTTACGTCAATGAATAATACACCCTGTTCATTTTAAGCTGTTTATGCGTATATTGATACGCACGACACTCTGACCCACTGTGATTTGTTACCGGACATACTTGTATAAACAGTCCTTTTAATCGCAATTCAAAGACAAAAGTTGGCCGAAAACGCCCTTCGAGAGACTAACGCGTTTTATCAGAGTCCCTAGGGGCTGGAGCCAGGAAAACGCTTTTTACTTGGCATATTATTGCTTCATCAAAATTTTATCGAACGCTTCAGCCGAGATGGGTTTTTATTAATATTAACAAGAGTGTGCTCAAAAAGTCGTGCAATCACCGCCCACAGCATCCGACGCCGCAAAGGCAAGAAACTTTTGGCCGAGGAAAAAATTTTCATTGATTTCCTTTAAGCTGGACACAGCTGGTAGCCTGCTCGTAAACACGGGCCAAGCCTATAAAGATGTGATAATGTCACATGGTCAGATAAATTACACGAGAAACTTTTTTATTACAAAACAGTAAGACCAGAGCACAGCGGCCGGATGTCGAAGGAAGCATCGCCTGGCACAGATTGTCCGCCCCGAGCCCCCGACCCGAGCCCCCAGCATTGTCTCGGGCCATCGTCCATTATTTTGAGCGGAGGAAAAGTCGTTAAAGGGGAGATACATTCGGGCCTCAGGAAAAAGAGCGTCAAACAGAAGGATTCTTGGGGGCGGATATACACTCCATGACATATGGCCGAATGTGTGATAAAGCATTGAGTCAACTCGGCCGAGGTCAAGTCATTAGGCCCTAAGCACAAAAACTCCGCAAGCCTAGTGGCCCTCCCTTCCGGATCGCGCCGGCAAGAACTCCACGCATCCCATCCATCCTTGACTTTTAACGCTTCGAACGCATACAAATCAAATCAACACTTATTGGGCGCAGGACTTCGACTTGATTTGCTGAATCCAGCCAACCGAAGCAATCAATCTGAGGGCTTCCCACCAGTGTCGGGATTACGTCGTAAGGGAGCCCTAGAGAAGTCCCGAAACTTTTTCTCGCAGAATTGGCTCCTCTAGTAGTCTTAAAAAAATTCAAAACCATGCAAAGTCCCAATCGCACTCATCTGTTGTCTTCCTCGAGTTTTATGGGTTTTGTCATGTATCCCCCGATTGTGTGGGCTTCCTGACTGTATCTCGTTGTTGCGAGTCCCATCCGTTTAATGGTATTCTCGTTGAACTTATGGTGGAGTCGAAAATTGACAATTGATTTCGAATGGGTTTGCCTAAATCGGATTCCTTCTTTCCTCGGTTTTATGGCTACGAGCGGCGAAAGTTGTTAAAGTGCTCTCGACTGCGTGAAGAGAAATCACAAATTGATTTCCGATAATTGGGAATGTAAGCCCAAGCGGGCTGCCAGCGGAGCGTTTTATTATGCGGAAAATCCATTTTTTACAATCTCAAAGGATTCTCTACCATGTGTATGATAGAGGATCGCAGCATCTAATTGGTTTCACGAGGATTTAGCAATTTAGCTGTTAAATTGGGTTAAATAAAATCCCCCTTAAAAGGTGTACGTGTACCTACTTACACCTAAGAATTTTCTCTTCAAATCGAACAATAAGTGATACAGGTAAAATAACAGGATATTGATTTTTTTTTTAATTAGTTGCATTGACATTTCTTAAATGTTAATATTTAATATTTGGCTCACGTATAATAAGATGACAAGACGTACAATTTACCGTGTGCCGACTCATTAGCTGTTCTTTCTTTCACCGTGTTCGGGATTTAGTAGATCACATCATTGACATGGAAATGCAACATACCTTAACCCAAATATTTATCCGGTTCTAGTTCTGCATAGATCGAATATCCATATAAAAAAAATTAGAAAAATAAGTAGAGATTGTTGTAGTAGTTATTGGCTTCTGAAATGTTGGTTACTCTGAACGATTTCCCAAAAACGAAATGTTCGATAGATAACAAATACAGTTCCGTGCATATGATATTATAAGAAACGCTATAACTGCGGACATCCTTGCCTGACAATACAATCTACTATCTAGCTGATAAAAATTTTACTGACAGTGTACTTGGTCACAACAGACATTAGAACCTCCTTTGACCAACAATCTCTATATTGGAGAAATATCCCTGGGCTTCGTCAGGCTAAAGACGTCAACCCATTTACATACTCTGAAATCACTGCCTTCAAACTCACCAGATGCAAAACGAATGGATTTACTTTTTACAAAGTTGACACACGGAGGATTTTGGGTTTGCTGATTTCCAATATAGTGCCCAATTTTATACATGATGTTTCAGTTAACGTGGGCCATTGCACCCTGCCATACTATTTTATGTTTGTCTAGATGAGATCTAACACCTCTATAATTTTGGCCCACGTTAAATAAAACACCCTCTATTTTGAAGAAGGCTGCAATATGACGGACTACAAATTTTAAATTTCTTTAGACTCTCAAAACAGTGGATATCGAATGTTAAAAATTTAAGATAGCAAATTCAAAAAACTACATAAAATAGTAAGGTTATAACGATAGGCGTTGTTTTATTAATTTTTGGAGAATGGAACCTGGGTATCAGCTAGTATTAGTATAGATATACATTGGCTACTCTTTTTGCATAAGTCATTGGTACCTACTTGATTTTAATCCGTTGGAAGCAGATATTATCAGGAAATCAATTATTTATGCAAGCCCCAATGGACATCTGAGAGAGCAACTGAAAGATTATTGTCATCTCAATGATATGCTGATGAGATGACAAGCGTAAACAGATAATTAATTCATTGGCAGGATGACAACTGTGGTGTGATATTTAACGGCCTTAATTTTTAAAATTAGTGTTTCCATTGCCGTATGGGCAACGTGGCTAAATACGATTAAAGCCATGTTCGATATATTAAAGCTACACATTAAAATTTAAATAAAATTTTACTACTTCTCTCCATTGCTCTCATTTACAACAGCGCTCGAATTTCTTTCAGTATTTTAAAATTTAAATTCGATGATATACTCGAAAATCCCTTATAAATCGTCACCAGTGAATTTTTGAGCAATTAACTGAGCGATGGAGCTCATTAATTAGATCAACATATCAAATGAGCAGCTGTAATCAATTAAGGGTAAGTATTCGGGCTGGGAGGTGCTAAATAATTAAATATCAATTAATAGTAGCTTTTAAGGCGACAAAGTGAAGCTTTTAAGCACCTCTCTACACACGTCAATTAAAAGCTCCCCGAGAGGGGTGAGAATTTTAATTAACAGCACATCTGCGAGAGTCCTTTTGATATTCTCATTAAGTGTTTGAATTAATTTTTTATCGCTGAAAATTGCCTCCTGCTAAGGTCGGGCCGCTGCCACCACCTTGTTTATGGCTGCTCTGCTCTTTTTATTGTGCTTTCGTTTTCATTACAACTTCATGCATGTTTAACGGATGAAATCAGGTACTTTCTTATCTTGTGTTGCTGATAAGCCTACGGCAGGCTTATAGCTTATACGAGCTTACTTGTTAATTTTGAGCATTCGTGAGATTTTAATTAAAAAAATTTTCTTAAGCAATCTGCTTAGATTTGAAATGGTAGTTGTGGAAAAGAAGAGTATATTTATATGTACATGTCTGAAAAAGAAAGACATCTATATAAAATAAAAAAATGTTTCGGCTCCGAAAAAATTTGCCTCCTGCAATCAATATATGTATGTATGTATACAGAACGATTTTTTTAACCTGAAACTTTCAAAAATCTCGGAAAATATGCACTCCACGAGAAAAATGTCTATAATCAAAAGTTAATCATTCTACGGCGGAAGTACGTTAGTTTTAAAACAAGTCCCCCTCCTCCCTTCCTTCTAGGTGGGGTGATGGTAACTTTGAAATTTAAAACATGAAACCCTATTTTTTATTGCAGATTCGGGCTCTATGGTTAAAAATACATAGAATTTGTCTGCAACATTTTTCTCGATCCATGATAGATGGCGCTGTAATCGACGAAATTAAAAATTTTCAAATTTTACTGAGAACTTATGAATACGAATCTGCAATACGCAGGGCTTGTCCGGTAAACTGGCCTTTTAGATCACCAGATCTTACTTCGCCAGTCAAACAAAAATCTCAATACTATTGCAGAAATAATTGGCATATCAAGGGGGTACATACCTACATAGTACGTCCAGCCGAAGCGAAAATTAATGTTTTTGGTGGTTGTTTTCTAGTGGTTGTATCGTCAAAACTTAGACAAAATATTCGTTATACATTATTTATTTCTCCTTAAGGTAAGAGGAAAAACGTTAAACAAAACTTTTAATAACACATTATATGAGTATACTAGCAGGCATTAAATAAATTCGTTATGAAGATTAAAACCCTTTTTGTTAGATGTTTCAGTAGAATATTTTTGATACTACCCAGGAGATTTTTTTTAAGTTTCGTGTAAGTAGTTTAATTTGGTATGTTGGTTTAGTTGGTTGAAGACTTTCTGTATTAACTCTATTTATTGAGTATACTAAATAATGCGATGTGAGTTCATGTCATGTTCATCAAATGTATGTTTTGTATGTTGTGTTAAATAGTTCCAATTAAAAATAAAAATGGGGCTTGGGAAAACACCTAATATTATTTCTTAATCTGCTAGGGGGTTTGTGGTGACTTTAAAACTCACTTTATAACATGCATACTTCGACGGAAAAAATAGTTGCCCAAAACTGTGGAATTTCATGTTTTCTTAACTTAGGTAATAAAAGTAATTACCTATATATATAGCTACAAAAATGTTACCGTCTTATGACTGCAACGAATCGAATTTATTAAAATCTCTGAAATGGAATTAGCAAGTAATATACGTAACTTCACAAAAATAGTCAAAATCGTAACAGATCCTTTTAGCCTCTCGCAGCCGCATAAAAATAAATTATAATTATTGAGACAATATTGTATATGGTATGCAGGGATAATTTTTCTTAATAAAAATCTTGTTCCTAACGATCCGAGCAATTATTTCTCCGAGGACATTCATGAACTTAGGAACAATTTATCTGAACAATCGATTTGCTAGGCATTATAAGAATTCTATAGAAGTTTTCGGCTCATTACTCCCAAAAGGCAAGGGATTGCATCGGAAGCAAGTCGAGCAAATCGGGCAAGTCGGCTAAGTGCATCGACGGGGAGACAACTGTTGAGCTCAGGGGGACACCAATTTGGCAATTCCCGGAGCACTTCAGAAGTACAGAATTTGCCGAAACTTGTGCTTCCGCAAATATTTGTGCTAAGTTCGAAGTAATTTTGGAGTATTCGGAGCGATGGGATATATCACCAAGACAGGACGACCCGTCGACGTCGCCAGCCCGCCCCGGTAGGGAAACTTCATTCATTTGTGACGCAAAAATCGGGACTAGAACTCCCATCCACCAGTTGCCCTGCTTCAAATTGCGATTGAACTGGGCCAGTGGTGAAGTCAATTTAAATTTGCTTACGTTGTCGGGGCATATAGTGCTGTCGAGCCAACAGCAGCAGCAGCACTTCGGACGAGAGTAGTAATAATGCCGGAATCCCAATGGTCCCGGGCCCCCTCATCTGTGAGCACAATCAATCGATTTATGGCGCACTATTAATTTCGGAAGCGTTGCTTTCAATCAAGTGCCACAAAATGAGTTGAGGAGCGGCACGGCACGATGACACAACCCAAATCGAAATGGAAAAGCGAAGAAAAAACTTTTCCTTGCCCGAAGCACTGAGCCTTTCATCACCGACACCCCAACTCCGGGCTCCTCCAGGCACCATGCTCCAGCCATGATTTCGTCTCGCAGAATTCCTGTGCACTTCTCCCGAGTGGCTCGGCAATCCGACAGCGACGGTGGTTTCGACGAAGGAGCCGAACCAGGCGTGAGGGGGCTGGGTGAAAGAAGTTTGCTTAGTGGATTCCTTTTATAAGCCCCTTGGGACCTGAGAAGAATGAAAGCAATAAATTCTTTGATGCGATCGACTAGAAGTGATGTGTGAAAACTTTTGAAATGAACGGGAGTGCTGACGGGTTGAAAAGGCTCCTCTCGTCCGGAGAACACTGACTTCACGCTTGCTTATGCGACAGTTGTTGGAAAATTCGCAACTTTCCAAGCTTGGGAGCCCGGTCCAAGTTGCAGCATTAAATTTCTCATGTAATTGGAAAATCCAAGTTTACTGGGACATAACGACAACATTTTTGCTACATGCGGCCGTGGGATGTAATTTTAAAACTGCGAGAGATTGATGAATCCAATCATAACTTGGGCCCCGTCGGGGGTGAAACTTTCGGATGAGCTAGTTATTTTCCAATCTACTTTTGATTCCGCTCCCCCGCTACCCTGGAACAGATCAGCTGCCATAAATTGCGGATAAGTTAGCTTGAGGAAATAATTGGCTTCTTGTAAATTAAGCGCCTCACCGGGAGTTGGGATGCTTCTATGGCAATAAATGTGCTGAAAGCAAACAGGGAAACTGATGAAAGGCGCACTGCCAACCGTTGGATTGTACAAAGGACACGAATTGGATTTCAATTCGCGGCAAATTGATGGTTAACAGAAACACGTTTGATTTAAGTGGGTGTCTTGTGCCACTTGAAATTTATCTCAGAAAGTTCTATGTTTGTAGTATATGGTAGATGTGTACAGACAAAGAATATAAAGCTAAAAAGAACTCGCAGTGGGAACAAATAACTTTATTTTAGGGTTTTGCCAGCTGTAGTAGTATAATGAATACAAACAGACGTTCATATTCAGACGCTCTTACATATAGGAAGTATGACCAAAATTGTCTGCAGCCTCCACCTTACAATGCGGTACCAGCCAGTAAACGTACAGAAACTCAGGCGCGCAACGTTATTCTTATGGCTGTCCGCATGAGCGCTAGTCGGAACCAATTTTGGGAAGTGTGGAGGAATGAATTCTGAAGTCCGGAGAATTTTAATTCATGGATTCATGCCTGTTTTCTTGACGGAGATAAGAGTACATTTTACTCTTTTACTCCTGCAAGCAAATTACTTTGTGTTTGGATTTCAGCTTTCAACGTTGTCACAATTTTAAAGCAATCGGTGAAAACTTTGGGAGATTTAAGATTTTGAACAAACGTATATTTACATTTTTATTTATATAGATGTTTGTACCCAGTTCGGAGGTGCAAGGCACCACGATTTATTCTTCCAGAATTCGCTGATCGAAAATTGTGGCCTATAAATATTTGGAATGTCATCTGCAGGATGAAAATGAAATGATGGCTTACATACACCGATGCATTTTAGAATATATTTTCAGTTGATTCGTGTATATTTGTACTGTCATTACAATCAAAGTTGCCAGCTTTTGATTCCACTTCCTTGAAGTGTTTCCATACTGAAGGACTAACGCCACTCGGGCCAATGCTTTTTTTTTCTTTTCTATTAGAATTCACGAAATAACCAATATGTGCTTAAAAGTACATATTAATTTGTTACCTGTACCTCTGTGTATAATTGCTTACTTTTCATGGAGTTTTGAAAGCAAACGCATGTATTCCCCGCTCCAATTCTCCTACTCCATCGTGATGTAGACATAATTATGTACATGTGTTCGCCACATCAGTAAAATTCACTTGCTCATTCCACGTTGCCATTATTTCATACTATTCTCTTTTACTACTTATCTTAAAGGTAAAATTGCACTAGGACGTAATCAAGGATTCAGCTGCTTTATCGCTGCCAAGAAGTAGTGTTACTTCTGCAATGCATAAACTGCTCGCTCTTACACTGAAATTAACTTCCGATTGCAGAGACTTTGCAGCGCTCAATTTTTCATCAGGCCCATACAATAACTTATTTTCTCCCGGCGACTGAGGTGGTATTAACCATTACACTATTTTATATGAAATTTCAAATGAAGATATTTATTTTAATTGCATCTACATTCTTGGGGACACAGGGACAATAACTTTATGATTATTTTTGATAAATTATAATATTTGCTACGGCGTATGTCGAGGGTATTAGCATTTTTCTTGAAATTGGACCATATGAATAGTCTGATTGGTTTTAGAGTATGTGGTATATACAATGTATACACTTCACAAAAATGCCAAGAATTACCCTTTCATTAAATCATCGGCTGTATGTCTATTCTGTATGTACCCGTAGTCGCAAGTAATAGATATACGTACATACATAATTATTCCCCACATGCAAATTGAAAGGATATTGGGCCGAAATTCCGATACACCCCAAGAAGTGTCTTCTAAATCAGTTAAGGCGCATCTTCCATAAATTTCTTTCATGTAACCAACCATCACCCGCGCCACCCAAAAAACGCCCGAATTTTCTCAGACGCTGCGGTTGCTAATCGTGCGAGCAAGCAGCAAGTATAAACACGATTTGTTTCGAAATTTCATTTAAAAGTTTTAATAAAAATTCCTTTGGTTTGTAACGGGATCAAATATTGAAAATAGGGAATTATGGAATGCGGACCCTTTCCCACACACTACGTACCCAATACCGGCGGGTGCGCCTTATTTGCTAGCCGCCACCGTTCGCTTCCCCCTTCAGGATGCGGTCATCGCTTCGAGATATTTTCCCGCTCGACGTAAGAAAGCAAGAAAGTTTCACAAAGGCGAACTTCTAGGAATTATTGTCCTCGAGGCTTTCATTGGTCACGGGATGAAACGAAATTAAAATCATGGGTTTGAGCTTTATTAAATTGATGGCATTCCAGCCGCAGGGCTAGGACGCCGCGGAACGGAGCCGGGGCTCTATGCAATGTGCGCCACTCTTCCGGTAATCTCTGCTTTGAAAAATATAGCGAAGGGCAAAAAATATCGACAGGGAAAGGCATCAATAATTACGGCTCGAAATTGGACGCTGAAGTGCCAGCGAAATAAATTACCAATGGCCAGATATTTTAAATAAAGCAAACCACAGTGCCACATAAATACAATGGTGCTGCACCGAGTCCTGCGCCAGCAATAAAAAGCCGCCGGAGTGTCCTGCAACGAAAACAGGACCTCTCCAGTTTGTTATTCCTGTTCACGGTTTTTCGCGGCGCTCACAGTAAGCGCAAATGTAAATTGCATAATGCCATTGTAAATTTTTCACTCTCAATTGACTCTGCGGTAGGTGAGGTGGCAGCCAGCGGAAAAATTGCCAGCCCGGGAAACATATTCGCGGAAGCGCGAAAATGAGGAAAAAAGACCTCGGCTCGACTGGCCCGGGCTCGATTCTCAACAATGAAAATCAACTCAGATGAGCCTCAATGAATTTCCAGGGGATGGCTCCCGTGGAATCATTTGTTGAAGCTGTTCCACGTCAGGATTGAATTATTGAACGTCCTCTCGTTGGCTTCTTTCTTTCGCATTTTTTCTTTCTTTATTTTTTGCAATTTTTAACGCATTTGTTTGTGAGCAGCTCGGCCACGGCCGGATGATTTCCTGCAAATGGCCCCACGGTTTTGTGTAAATTGGATTTTGATTGCCAGCACTTAACGTGCGGATCCCAAAGATTTTTAAAGGGGCGAAAATTAGCCGGTAAATTAGCAGCTAGTGGTGCTGTTGCTTTCGATAATTATTGACGGAAGGGGGAGGGGAAGGCAGTGGCAATTCTGCATTTTAGCCGTCCGAGTGGCTTTTTAATAAAAGCCAACTCGTATTTCAGCCCCAGGCGGCTTTTAAATGGGTTTTTCACCCTCGTAATTACTCCATGAGGAAAATTAGCGCTGACGAAAACTATTTATTGTCTCGCGGCTTAAGTTGCGCCCGAAATGACTGTGAAACGCTATTAACAGGCCTTTTAAGAGTATACATAGTATCGGGTAAAATTGTCAAGGCGACTTCTTTAATACACCGACAAAATTTATTGTTGTTTTAAGAAGTTGTTGATTGCTTAATTTCTAGATTCTTGTTTAAGTTAGAGAAGAGACATAGTAAAATATATTTTTAACCTGAAAACGTTGTCTTTGAATTGAATTGAAAATCTTGTTAAATTATGAGCATAAGTTTTGCAAACTACAATTAAATCTTGTAAGGTAAGGAAAATATCGCTCACGAACGAAATATGTATAAATAAAAGAAAGAAATTTTTTTTGCTTTTTTTGCTCACGAACCGAGTTATATTTTTCAACTTGCGAATTTTATTGTTAATTTAATTAATTTAGAGTATAGAAAAATATTAAAATAACAGTGTACGGAGAATATAAAAAGACATCTACAGACATTACCGCGCATAAAGTGAATTTAAATGAAGAAAACGAACAATCGACGTTTGAAGATAATGATAGAAGTGTTTGTTCACGAAGGCAAAAAAGAAATTTAATTTTCACAACAATGGACAAAAAAAAAATTTAATTAAAGTGTATTGGACGTGTAATGGTAAAAAATATTCCATTTAGATTAATTGTCGACGACGAATATTTAAAGAAAAGAAATAGAACCGTGCGAAAATACATTTGAATTCAATAACAATAGTTGAAAAAGTGAATTCGGCTTCAACAGAAATTAAAAGATTAATATCTAATGTGATAAATAAAAAATGGTTTGTTTAAAAGTAAGCATTGCTAAATATAAATAAATAATTAAAATGGACAAGAGCATATTGGGTATTAATATTCAGTATATTAAAAATTTAGAAGTTTACATAAACACTCTTGAATTGATACAACTAAGGAAGAAAACATATAGTAAAATTCTTTAAAGACGAAATAATAAAGAAGGTAAGTGAATTCAAGCATACGAACCTGAACAGGTAGACCTCTCCCGTGTCTGTAGTAAGCAAAAATAAAGTCAACCTGTTTGGCCTCCTCAATGGCAGAAACACAGTAATTTGAAAATTCCAGAAGGTTGTGTGGTTGATCTATCCTTCATAAAACCGTGTTCAGAAAAGGGTAGAAAAGATTTGCAGTAAAAATAAAATGGATCACGGATCAAAGCTTAGAAGAGCTTAGAAATACGGCATAAGTTGAGAATAGGCTTGTAATTACTGATGTATATCCCTGTTCGACACTTTTCAAGAAATAGGAAACACAGCACAACACAAAACAGAAAGCTTCAAGAAACGTGAAGTGATACCGTCAGGGCCACAGCTGAAACTATCTGTCAGCTTTGAAATCCATTCAAGGGTTGAAGCATCGTCAAGTGACATAATAGATCCTTAACTTCTAAAGAAGTCGGCAAAAGTCGGGTAAAATCACTATAACGATAATTTAACGACAAACTTCCCAAAACTATGGTTTGGGGTATTTATACAGTAAATTAACTCTCAGTCGACGATTCGATCTTATTATTATTTAAACTATCAAAATGAACTGAAATAAATTTTGAATTTGATTGGCATCTGCAGAGCTGAAGAGCATTTCAGCCTGCACTCTCGTATATTTACCATGACAGGAATGACTAAACAACTCCACTCAAGCACTTCTCAAAATCGGTATTTCTCTGCTATTCCATAAATCGTTTCAAGAAAGTCGATAATCACACTATAAGTCTCGTAACAACCTGATACCATCTCCCAGTCAGTAGCCAACTGCCGGGCTGTTTTCCAACTAGTCCACTCACTAAGCAGTCCGTACGTAGCGTGCATTACCGGAGAGCGTGTTGAGTTGATGCATTGAACCACTTATTCGGCGAATAATTCCCATAATTCAGGCGGAGACGTCGTTCGGTTCCACGCCAGTGACCAAAATATCCAGGAATCCCTCAAATCAGGGAATTTTTTCCCGAGAATGCTCATCTATTGAGAGTGTCATAAGGTTCACAGGACATTTAACATTGGGTGGATGCCGGGGCCGCATGGAGGGCAGGGAGCGCACGTACGTGTGTGCTTGTATATGACAATATCCTTATCCGATTCCTGTCTGGAATATAAATGAGGAAACGTCATATCCGCTCAGATTACGCTAAATTGAAAATTTTTATCGGGAATCATACCTTTTGCATTGATTTGAACGACGTCGGTGATTGTTTGGGATTGGCGCGTTTACTCAGACCGAATGACTAATGAAATTACGTGGCCAGGAAGCTGAAAATCCCCCGACCCTCGCCGATGCTGGAGCTATAAGACCACGCTCGCAAATAGCGCTCGTTTCATTAGGCGAATGTGCGACGTGTGCATATGTAGAATTTAATCTAGACAATTTGCTAATTGAAAACTTTCGGAATTATATTTGAGTGCGTTTGCCAAAAAGACAGTTCAGTCCGCGTGCCAGTCTGGCCGGGCGATGAATGTCCTTCGTTCCGGCGGGCGTTTATACGGCTTCCTCTGGATGGCAACAAACTGTTTGTCCTGTGAGCTGCATCCTTTTGGGTGCCCTCGCAAACCCTCTACGTGCCCCCATGCGCTCCGGGCTGTGGGTCCGGACCTCTAATACTCAACTGCTATTGCTGCCGCCGCCGCCGGTCACAGAAGAACCCTTCACACTTCACAGCTACATATGTAGATGGTACTATGTCAGCAACATTAGTATAGGGTGATGATGGAATTATACGACATACAGCAGTAATTTTGAGGACGGTAGTTTATTAAAACAATTGAGTGAAAATTCCCAACAATTTTGAACATTTGTTTGTTGATTGCGTTTGCCCTCTACGGACCATTTGCATGAATATGTCCAATTCGGAGAAACTCTGGCCTTTCGGGTAGTGAATCTATTTTCTATTTGCCGATTGCAGCTCATTTTCATTTGATGGTACTGCGAGTATCGCCACTATGTCCGTCGAGGCGAGGCTGCTCTTCAAGCCGGGCATCCATTCTCCTTTGGAAAACGCATGATAATTGCGTCGTATTGATTTAGGGCTTCCCTTATGAATAATTCCGACATGTTATACAATTTGTACGTGGGCGCTTTGTGAGCCAAGAAATAAAGGAGTCATCCTGCGAATGTTTAACGAAATTAGTTTAGGAGTTTCCAAAGAAATGCAATTTTATGGGCATTATGACTTATGACCCCTCCATACCCTTTTCCACTAATTAACCCGCCAATCCAAAACCAGGACGAAAAACATTATGGAACGTGTGTCATCTATATACATATGTTCATAACGTTGCTTGTTATTTTTGGAGTTATTTAGATTTTAATGTATTATATTTTAAACTACATCCAGTTTCGTTCAGGAGGAAAACGCAAGAGCGTCTAGATCGGACCCGCGGCGAAATTTCCAGTCATAGCGGGAATTTCAACACTTGACTTTGCATGGCGGGTTAGATTACTTCCTCACACAAATGCTGACGGGGCACGGGTATTTTCAGGCTTTTCCTTTCGGGGTTATGCTGCAGGAGGAGGTCAAAATTTGTATAAGTCGGTAAGTTCGGAGGTAAGTATTTTTCTATTTCATACAAAAGCATTCGAATGCTATAATAAAGGTTTCTAAAACAAGAACTTTTTCTCCTTCTTACTCAGCCTGCTTTTTATTGATGTTCAATATTCTGGTTCTTTTCTGATACATATAGCCAAAAGATAGAATGCTTGACGTATGTTGCTTTCTCGTACAAAACACAGATTTTAGCATGGCTTGTTCCTGTGCTTCCGAACTTTATATTATGTTAACTTAGCTCCCAGTAGCCCAGTGGGGGCAGATAAATAGGACTCCACCCTGAAGTAATGTCTGCATAGACGATCCCAGGATAGAACTTCTGGGAGTTGGCCTGGACAGACAGGGGAGCCTGAAATTTATTATTTTGTCGATAAATGATATAAAGGTATTTTTGCGATCACTTTAAAATTAAGAAGTTTTTCAAAGATTTAAAGAAACAATTACGTAGTTCCAAATTAAAAACTTTCCAATCGACTCTTCTTATGTTCAAAGAAATATGAGCATGCGCTTATTTGATGCAAACATATTAAAAGCAAGAACGACAATATTTTAGAAGCAAGAAAAATGTAGTCACTTTATTTCAATGCTAGTTGTTTTACACAAATCAATAAAACATTTCCTTAAAGAGATGAATTTCCAATTTACTTAAGGAAAATTTACCTTGATAATTATACATGTCGAATTCTCTCAGTATACCCTTATGCATGATCAAGGAAGAACTACAGCAAGAATTATTTGGAAAACTTTTAAATTTATGAGCAATTTTTCAAACTCTGTTTATTCAAATTAAAGTTAGCACCAAATCCCAAATTTACTTAAAAACTAATTTTCATTTTCAGTGAAAGCTTGGGTGATGGAATGGAGTGGAAAATGTCTTCTTTGATTTCATATCGCTGGATATATACATTAATACATACATACACAACTGCAGGCGTGGATAGATGCTGCAAGTGGAATATTCTGAAATAGATACATATATATATTACGGTCGGAACATAAATTACGGCACGTAGTGTATGCAAATAGTCGCCTGCAATTGTGAAGTCTTCCGCTTGATATAAGACTTGTTGTCAGGAAGTTTCTGTGCTTTACTCTTTATAGGGGTGGCACACACCCTTCTTCCTTATAAGGGGAAACTTCTTTTTGGCACAAGTTCTTGATCTTATTAAGATGATGACGATTGAGCCAGACTCATGCTGGCAAATTGTCTCGCGTAAGAAGGGAGCAAGCAGCAGCGTGCCAAATTCAGCTGCATAAATTTGTTTTGTGCGTAATTCTCCACGCATATAAATAGGCGACATACCCTCTCCCCGAATCTGAAATTTGTGAATTTGATTTGGTCGAACTTATTTACAACGTTTTCACTCAGACTGTTAGTCACGATTTCCACCCCTAATCCCGAACCCATTTCAGGAAAAGATTACAACGGCTTTGTATATCGCTGCCAAATCCAATCTAATCGGAGAAGAATCAATTAAACACAAAACTGTTTTGTCCTTTATGTCCCGTGCATATTAGGGACAAGCCATATTGGTGAAAATCAATTCTCGCATAAATCGTCGGCGCTACCCATTGCCGACTCATATTACAAATTGAATTTTAAATTCATTACCTCGTATTACTATAATCCGATAGTATCAGTTGGGCAGCACCCGTGCGCATAAAAGTAATAACAGCGGCGATTATGGCCAGCACTGCCAGAAGTCACCAATTAATTGAGTTTGTCCCCCGAATTATTACATAAATTTGAATTAAATTGAAACATTTTTAGGACTTCACAGTGATAGGGACCAATTCATTTCGAATGCATGTAATGTCGGGTGCTATAACAATTTTGAGTGCACAGTTCAGCGCGTATGATGGTGGTAATGAATATAACCATATTGCCAAACTGTGGAATCAGCATTTTTTTGGAATAGGTATATTCATTTTACATATCTTCTATTCAATCAGCTTTAAGGGCATTGCATTTAAGAGAGTTGTTATTGTGCATCAATGGTTTTTATTTACATATTTGGTGTTTCCAATTAGCTTATAATAATAATAATCATAACTGATACTGTAGCAAAAATAATAACAATATGAGTGATAAAATTGATGATCAGCATCCTACTTTAGTTTCGAAAAACATATTTTTTTTTATAAAGGTGAAATATCGAAAAAAAGAAGGCACTGCAAATTCTTAAAATTAGTTTGTTGGGAGAAATTGTTTATTTACAAGAGAATTTTGGTATTCAGATGTTAAATAAATAAAACAAGAAAATACAAGATTTTAAAGTTTAATTTAGGACAGGTTGATTTGCCCTTTCTCTGTATACAATAAAAAGTATTACAAATGTGCATAAGATGTGATTTTTACCAGTCATTGCTTAGAACCTTTTCGCAAGTTTGGCTTTTAATCAAAAAACAGCATTAAAATCAGCACTTTCTCTCATGATAGCCTATACATATATGTACATATATACAAACACGGGCATCGATCTCCAACCGCACTCCTTTTTATGCGCCGGGCAAATATTTATATGAAAAATGTGTTTATATATTTGCGTCAATTCGTCGCAGCACAGGTCTTCGATAAAATCGAGAACTGGTGTATCGATTAAAAGTTATTTGAGTAATCCACGCGCCCAGTTTAAAAATATAAATATGTTACAGAAAATTGTGTTTTAGGTTTTCAGTTTCAGCCGCGTCCGATGCCAATATATGTAGCTATCTGGGTCATATCGTTGAATTTCACGTTTCACAGTTTGGTGGCAAATAAACAATTCTATAATTTTATTATTAATTTCTTAATTCAAATTTTCTCGAGAATATCCTATTACTAATATATATAAAAAACAATAACGCAGCCCTGTACACAAATAAGTTTTCTCGTCATCTAATAAAACTAGAAGATTTCCGTATTTTTATTAGACCAAGAGAAAAAATATTTTGCATACAGGTCTGTGTTATTATTTTACTACATACCTTCCTGTGTAATAATTGTTTATAAGCCCCCCCCCCCCCCCCCCCCTAATTCTAGAAAATTTGTGATATACCTACAATATAATGAGACCAAAAATTCAAAAACTTTCAATTCCGCTAAGCTCGCGCTTGTGTTTTGGATTGACCCGGCACTAGCAAAGTGAGATTGAGAATATCGATACTCGTATTCATCTGTTTTATGCAAACCCCTCCCGAAAGTTTTTTCTGCGTACGTGCTTAACATACATACCCGTTGCTTTGCATAAACCTACCTATCTACACAATTTTTTTATTTTAGAAACTTTTTATAAAAACCGTATTTGCATGTTGACAATCAGTTTAACTAACATGTGGCACGATTCTTGTATCCTTGGCCCCGCTTTTTGGGAACGGGGTTCGAAACATTTTGCTGTGCTTTGCATTCCTTTGTAAAAGGAAAATTAACTCCACCGGCAGTTTGTAAAAGGGAAATTATAATAATACAATAGAATTTTCCTAAAAGTTAAAGTTTTCCCAATTAAGGTGGCTCGTGAAGTATTAACTATTTTGCCCTATATCTCGAAAACGGGTCGAGATAGAATTTTTTCATTATTTTTCCGTTAATTAGCACAGCAAAATGTTTCGCACCCCGTTCCCAAAAATTTGGACCCCGTTCCCAAAAATTGCGACCCCGTTCCCAAAAATTGGGACCCCGTTCCCAAAAAGCGGGGCCAAGGAAACAAGAATCTCCCCTAACATGTACAAGAGCTGTCGGTTGGGGATGTTTACTCCACTGATACATCAACTACAGCTAGATTACACTAACGTATAGGATGTAAACAACTCCGACTAACAGCTGTCATGCATGTTATTTAAACAGATTTTCAATAGATGGCTCCTTCTATATTTTCTATGCAAATACGGTTTTTATAAAACGGTTTTAAAAAGTTATTTAACGAAAACATTAATTTTTAACTATTTGTTTATTTTTCGTCATTAACGGGGAACGTAATCTTCAAAATATCTCAATTAAATTATTAATTTTGATGAAGTATTAAGGGAGATGTGGTGTACGATAAAAAAAACACCTTTGAGGAATAATATACCATATTTGTATGGTAGTTAACGCCTGCGTTGTGTTTAATATAAGTTCACACTTGAAATGCGTTTGTTAGTGTCTGTTAAAAACTAAATTCAAACGAACTTAAATAAAACTTTTATTTCAGGATATTTAAATGATATTTTTAATTTTATGCTCTTGTAGTGATCCGAACGTTCATATGGTTAAAACAAAACTGGATAATTATCTTCTGACATCTTGTTTTTGTTCCTGATTTATTTCGCCGCCTACTGCTATGACTTAGAATCGATTATCCTTTTTTGCAACGCCTTCCGCCACAAATTCATTACCCTCACATTCCTCATTTTACATAAAACATTTCGGTGCTTAACAGCAGCACACATTACTTACACTCTTATCCGACTATTTGCAAAAATATTTAGCTTGAAACTAAATTCAAAACAACCGAGCGGACCCCCGCTAATGGGCGCAAAGAAAGATACGGCCGACGTGCATCATTCTCTAGCTCATAAAGCATAACCATAACAAGCTTCAGCGGATGCCGTGCTAGGCCTAGTCCTAAGTCCTAGGGAACAATAGAATTTTCCAATACAATCAAGTCACGCACCAGTTCAGTTCACCTCAGGGGCGCTCTTCAATGCCAACTCATCCAGTCAATGCTAACGGGGTCATAATTGTCTCTGAGGTTTCCTCCGCTTTTCTTCTTCTTTTTTTGCCTACCCTATTGCTTCTTCCCCATACCACCCGCGGTTCCCTGTGCAATTCGAACGCAGATAATACAATAGACCCCAGGGCTTGTGGCGATAGTTGATTGATTTCGTGATAGTCCCGCTTTAATGGCCTAATGGTTGCGCTATTGGCATAATCATAGGTTGACGTATCAACAAGGGAATAAATAAATTATAAGGCAATGCGAGCGTAATCGTCACAACTCGAATTGAAACCTGAGTGGCAACACCCTCTTCCTTCGAAGGCTCTTCAGCGAACTGCCACGGCCACCAGTTTCTGGTATCCCGATTTCGAGAGCCTACTCGTCATCAGCGGATAACATGCGCTGTTAGAAGTGCTCCTCCAAAAAAGCTTTCGAGAGGAGTAAAAATTCCCGACTTCCAACAGGAGCAACGGGGCGGAGCCTTATCGACTAAAGCGAATGATTGTTTGACAGGCTGGGCGCAAGCTTGAGTTATTGTTAAAGTTCAAAGAATACTCTTCCTTCGGGACGGGATGCAGATACATCACGAGCCGGCCCGGGAAAAAAGAAAAGTCGAAGGGCTTGTAACGGCGGATATCTTGGATCTATTGTTTAAACGATACATTTCGCAATAATTTAAGAGTGAAATATGAGGCATCTCAGAACCGGGTTATCACTAATTAAAGGAATAGTTCCAGCAAAAACCTTCGTCATTTTCCCTCAGGCGTTCTGCAGCTTTCGGAGCGATCCGATTCATTTTCGCCCAATTCCTCCGTCACGGAAGAAAGTTGGATTTATGAATGGATTAAGTCCGTGTACACTTTGGACTTCTGTAAATATTGCCCTTAGACAGTGCATTAATAGCTGCGATGTTTGCGCTTCCAATGGGTTTTGAGGGGATCGCTGGATTCATAATTGGTGAATGCTCATTATTTAAATATCAGGTAAATTTCGACCTTTTTTTAAAAATTAATTTAATATCAATAAACGCTATTCAAAACACACTTCTGGAGTATAAATTAAATCGAATCGCAATGTAAAAACGTACAATAATGAAACTTCTCCCTATTTATCTCTCAAATGATTTTTAAAACACCCTCCTGAAAAATAGGGTTACCCACCCCGCCTCAAGCTGCCACCCGTAGAAGCAAATCAAGAGACGAGAGGGGGTACGATTGGTGGCCATGCACAGTCAGAAAAAAAACAATTTGAACGTATATTTGTTATTAAGTCTGCATGGAGTTTTTCAGATTTCAGCTCTACTTTCATTCGATTACGAACATCTGTCTGTTCATTTAGAATTTAAAGACTTCAATGAGTTTTATTAGGTTCACTACTACTTCACAAACTTCAATTGATTTTCTAACTTTCAAAACTCCTACTTCTAACACATTTCCAAAAAGGATTTTTCAAATTTACTATCCGCCAACTATCGCTTCCGATAACTAAATTCAAAGTGAAGTCAGTTAGCAGTAAGCTAATGAGGCGCAAAATCCTCTTCAAGAATTATCTAGACTAATTTCCATATTCAAGATGGAGGAACCAATATGGCGACCGTAAAAGTTAAACTTCAAGGGATTGCCCTGAAAATCCGCACTAAAAGGTCTTCGGGATTTCGAACATGCCATCAAAATTTCCAAATTTAAGTCATATATGAGAGAGGGTGCAATAGGGAGGGGTGCAAAATTAAGAAAAATGGCAGATTGAACCTATTACGCTTCTTAACATTTTCCTTTCAAAGAATTTTATCATGCGCCCTATCCTTTATGTGAGCATTGATATTTCACACCCGTGGCATATAACAGGGCGAATTAATGTTTTATAGAGTTTAAACTTCGTGTTTCGATGTATTGTCCGTGATTTCAGAAGTTTACGATGTGCAAAAAAGTTTTGCGAGTAGAATTATTCTACTGATTTCTTCTAGCTCTTCGTTTTTGTTCGTTACGGTTGAAGTATGCGAAATGTGCAGGATTTCCAACAGATTTTGACCGGATCGCCACAAATCTAAAAAACAAACCAAGAATTCCAAGGGTTCCCAAAATCATCGTTGGTTTTTTTCTTCTGTAAACATACATTTATCGCACCTTATATTAGTACGAATTATTTCAAATTTTATCGCCTTCCAAACTTTGTTAGTAAGGGACGGAACGCTGTTTTTTTTATTTTTTCGTAAATTTTTGGGTACAAGTTAAAAACTATTTTTGCTTAAGAAAACCAAATGTTTTAGAATCCTTAATGCAAGCCCTTTCAAATGATATCCCTCACGGTATATATAATAAATTTAGTCTACAACTGTGTGCCAAATTTCAACTCGATAGAAATAGCAGTTACTGAGAAAACGGGGGTAACACACAGCCGGACACACACCGCAGTCCCACCATAAGAGCTCTGATCAAAAGCCTGAGAAGACACGTTTCTAAGCTCTCTAACGTCATGGAAGCTGATCCAAAACTTTGCAGCATCTCCTAATATTTCAGATACAAAACTTGTAAATTTGTGTACACCTATATATGTATATAGGTGCGTAGCTGAAAGAACCAAATATACTTCATGTTCAAGCACATGAGTCTGGCATAAAGGAACACTCCTCAAGGCTTTCCAACTACGTATATTACATTTTAATTTGCCCTAAACTCAGTCTTTTAAGGACATTAATAAAATTTCTTCAACGTAAGCAAACGACGTAATAATCTTAGGAACAGGACAAGAAACAATTTTAATAATTTTAATCATCAAACTACTTCTGCACTGAGTGGTGGTGTACACAGCACATATTCCGTACCTTGTTACCTAGTTATAACTCTTGAAATAATTCTGCAGAAGCACGTATGAGATTTTTGCTCGAAAAGCCAATATTAAGAATTCTTCATGTGAAACTAATAGATGCGCCTCAAAGCTTTATTCAAAAAGTTTACATACAATTGCCCATTCAATTTTCTGTTGAATGTTATCATATTTCGTGAAGTTATAACTTTATGTGCTTCTTCAGAGCGCCAAGCGTAATCTCTCTTATTGCGAAAGTTTAACAAAATCTGATGTTTCAGTAGAATCCGAAACTCCATGGGTGGTGCGATTTTTAAGGGGGGAAGAGCACCGGCAAAGGTTTTTATAGAATAGTAAGCAGCTAATGAAATTGCTAGAATTTTGGTGACGTGTGTATTTTAGTTTTACTTCGACAAATAAACTTCTTGAAGTAAATCAATTAATACTTATTATCAAAGATATTAGTTTCACAAAATAATCAATCACATGTGATTTTGTTGATGTTTTACCTTTTACTTGTAATTTGCAACAGAAAAATCACCGTATTCTACATTTAAGTAATTAGCTAATTGCCACTCGGTACACACACGTGGAATCTACAGGGTGTGTCGCATACCGTCTCCAAAAATAAGTGAGGTGATAGATTTAATCCAGCCAAACAAAGAGGCACTATGAAAGGGGTAATCTGAACCATTTGGGAGTTACAAGGTGATTCATAAATTCGACATATTTTGTTTTTATCTTTTGTCTTTTGAACCACTTATCTTTTCTTCTTTTTCTTAATTAAAATTAACGGAAGATTCATTTTTCCTATTCTCTTTCTTAAAATATCCATGCGCGACGGAGTTAGCAGCGAACTTTGAATGAAGTGGATTTGGTGTTTTACTCGTAATTTTGTTAATTCGAGAGTTGAATTGTTCTTAGATGTTTTTCCTACGCGATTCGTCATCTCCTTGCCTTTCGAATGGTATTCTAATGTCACATTGGGCAAAAAATGGATTTAGCTAGCACTCTAAGCCGAAGATTTTGTAAAAATAAATCTAATAAACACATCGCACATATTACTGACTGAAGAACGGATTCAAATGCGTTTATTTAAACTTCATAAAAATCTTCCTCAAAGTTGCCCAATTTTTGTAGAACCCATATGATAAAAAACTGTTTGGTCTTACTGAAATTTATTTCATTCTCAAAAAATCTTGAAGGGCCGTATTCTCTATTCCGACGGAATTCAATTCAGTTTGAAATGTAGGAAATTTAAAAGTATAATGGAACATTTCGAACAGCTGGCTGAGCGGTGAGCTTTCTGGCACTTTCAGCCTGCTTTGAAATTTTCTACATTTAGAAAGGAATTAAATTCCGTTAGAATCAAGAATACGGCCCGATATCTTAATTATTCACAAAGCAACTACATGTAAAATTTCACATAAAATTACGTACTAAGCCTATTGGGCAGAAATCCGTTCAAAATTTGAGCGAAATTGAAAAGTTCTCCTCCATGTTAACAGCAGGCTTCCGAATCACCCACGTATTACCATCCTTGTAAACCTCTAATTCTTCTGTATGACTTGCTGTTTTTATGGTGGCGGACTTGGGTGCCTTGCTGCTATCCAGTCCAGCAATAACAACACGTTCAAGCCAAGACTTAGTTCCAAAATGGGTCTTATCGATGAACCTGGAACAATTAAATGTTTTTGAAATTAAAATTAAAAACGCAGCTTTGAATGCATACTTGTTCTGGAAAACTCCATTTTTATATTCAAACTCCATGTACAGGTATCGCCCTCGGCGGTATTCGTAGCTCTTTTCATCATCAATGTAAAGGGTTCCCTTAGCATAACCTGACCGATCAAGGCATACGACGAGTGTGTAAGGATCGTTCATCATTAAGGTGGATGCTCTGCGAATACGCTCCTTCTTGGGTAGAATTGTTCCTCCTCTTTGGAAAACAGGGACCTGCAAATAAGAATAAGTTTTTTATTTCTTTGTGATTAATTTTTTTTATGAAGTCTGCTGCCTTAAGTTTTGTATCCCTTAAAATTATATTTTCCATTATCATTTGAACAGGCTTCTTAATCTTAAAAATATTTTGTTTCGCAATTTTGTAATATATTCCATCGAAGGCAAACTAGAAACTCAACAACAACAAAAGCGTATTTCTAAACACATCCTTACCTTATTTCTGTCTGCAGACACCTCCACGAGGCCTGGTTCAGTAATGACCTGGTAGGTATCGATATCATACCACAGATCTCCCTTTCCATCTTTTCTCACGGGGAAATAAACCTTTCCAGTAATCTTTCCGGGCTCAGTTACAGGAGAAACGAGCAAAACGTCATGGAGCAAAAATTCGTAATCAATTTGGAAGGCTTTTTCATCAGCAGGATAATGAGCAAGGAGAGGCCTCATAACAGGATAACCGAATCGTTCATGTTCATAGAACATAGTATACCAGAAGGGTAGATAGCTATACCGTTTGCGAAGGGAATCGCGAATTCGAAGTTTTGTCTCTTCTGTGAATAGCCACGGTTCACGTCTCTTTGTATCAATATGAGCATGAGACCGGAAGAACGGTAGGAAAGCACCTACTTGATACCAGCGCTCAAGCATCTCAGCGTCTGGATTTCCAAAGAACCCACCAACATCAGCGCCACAAAATGAGAAGCCAGCCACAGCCTCCGAGAGACACATTTGAATTGAGGCAGCTAAGTGACCCCAATCGGCTTTATTATCACCGGTCCAAATTGCGGCGTACCTCTGTGTGCCAGGGAAATGAGCTCGTGTCAGAATGAAAGGACGTTGCGTAGGATCACGACGGGTCAAACCATCGAAGGTTGTCATGATGTACAAATGGCCGTACAAATTGTGAATGTGCCGATGCTCCCAACCACCATGATGGACATTGTCTTTTGGCATTGTCACTTCAGGCCCATTAAAAACTGAGGGTTCATTCATGTCGTTCCAGATCATAACATCTTTAGTTGTAGTCTTGAAATGTTCAACAAGATACTGATCCGCAAAATACTTCCTCATTTCAGGTATGAACAGATCGGGGTAGCTTGAAGATCCTGGCCAGCACCATCCCTCGTAGTCTTTGCCATCCCTGGTTTTTACGTAGTAACCGAGATCAGTGAAGTCGTTGTGAATGAAGTATCCGTTATCCCGTTTAATATGGGGATCGATGATTATCGTTAAATGCCGACCGAGATCAGTTAGATTTTTGATCATTTCCAAGGGATGTGGGAATTTGTGACTGTCCCAAGTAAAGTATTTTTTCCCATCGGTGTATTCAATATCTAGCCACATGGAGTCCATGGGAATATCGTGCTCATCAAATTTGCTGCTAACAGAGTACACGTCTTGTTCGTCGTTGTAATTCCATCGGCACTGGTGATACGCTAGTGAATGCATCTATACATTGTGGAATAAAGTTAGCCTTCTTAAAAAAAATGGTTGTGTTAAAAAAATACTTGTGGAATAGGAGCAGGTCCAGTAAGGTCGGTATACTGCTTAAAAGCATCGAGTGGGGAGGGGCCGAGCAAGATGAAAACGTCAACAATTCCACTCTCAGACATAAAATGAGCTGTAGGAGGATCTGATTTCTTCCCGGAAATATATTGGGTGACTTCGGCCATAAGGTCTTTCGCGTTCGTTGGATTATAGATGTCTACCCAGGTTTCAGATGGATTTTGCCAATAAACTCCAGTTGTAACTTCAGCTCTAGAACGATGGATTGATTGGATTTGAAGAAGACAAATTATAATTAAGATCTCTTCATGGTTCTTACCCGTGGCCATAGATAACTGGAACTGAACCGTAGAGTGCCATTCTGCTGTTCAATTCATACTCGAAAACATCCAAATTATACAATCTGTAGGGATCACTTCCAGGCGTTGCCTTGAGACTAAACGAATCTGCATGTTGAGGAATACCAAACATCACGTTTGCTTGAGGGAATGAAAAGTCTAGACATACAGCCTCTGGGCCATTTGGTTTTGAATCGTCATGTGATTTGAAGTTTTCCTCCCATGATCCCGGATCGTTGGCAATAACTTCATCTATCTCACCTTGTACAACATTTTCAGCATTATCTGGATTCTCATTCTGCTGCGGTTTTCGCCGCAAGTGCTCAAACCTCATAAGACCCTTTGCATTTGTAGAAACAACAAGTTTCTCCCCCTCATAGAAGTCGATCCGGAAGGGATTCTCGTGAAGGATGGCCTTATGTTTGTCCGTTTTAACAATTATATTGGGAGGAGACTCTTCTACTTTGATCCTAATTAAAAGTAAATTAATTAAGATACAATAATTTATGGAGGAAATATGCACCTTGCTGGTTTTGGTACTCCCTTCAATGAATCAACAACCCTATATCGCTCCTTTAATGGCTTGGCCTCATCTATTATTAGCCTAAACCCAATATCCTTCGAGAACGACAACGGTTACTTAGTAAATCGGAGAAAAGTTGCTATGAAATACCTTAAGGGCTTCAAGTTTCAAAGTGAAGACTACCCCGACATCTTTGTTTGTGATTTCAGCAGTTATGGAATCATCATATGTATTCAGCGACGCCGGCAACAAAACGTACGGCGACTGCTTTGGGGCTTTTCGGCAGCGCCTATTGACATTTTTTTGTATGTACCTTGGCTTGAAAACAATTTAGTTGCTGACTTACCTGCAAAAACTACTCTGTTCACATGTTTTGAAATTGTTTGGATCGACACTGAAACCATCCTGTAAGAGGCTGATCACTAATAAGAATATAATCGACCTCATCCTTGACTGGAAAGCTGAAAAAAAGAGAAGAAAACTAATCACACAATTAATTATTATTTATATTTTTAGTGAAATAACTATTTCAGCACGATTAGAAGTAAAGTTATTGCGGTAAATGAAACATTATATTTCGAGTAATTGTTTTTATTTATAATTGCTATAAATTCGCTCAATTCTTCAATTTCACTGGCATTCTCTAAAGCCCGGGTTCCACTGAGCATGTTTTCTTGATTAATCGCTTGCTAAGAAGCTGAACTGGCTGTCTTATAGGATCAATCCCAGATTTGAGCGCGCTGAAGAAGAACATGAGCTCGTTCAGAATTTGAGTTTCTGCCACAAGCTCTAAATTTCAGTGATCTCAGATTTTGAATTGAGCGCAGATTTGAGTGCGCTCATTTACATCCCTGCCCATATTAATAATATTTCGTGAAATTTGTTTTTTATTGTCTGACATTTTGACATGGTGGCCGCCAATTTACTGTTTTTGTAACGGTTTTAGCCTATGACACCCGGAGGATTAACACAATTCTAACGACCCCTCATTTATCCAAATCGGTTAATCCAGTGGGGCTCTAGGCCGTAACATCCGGACAAACATGCATACATACATAAACTGATATTACACATAACCCTTCCGTTGTCGGGTAATAATGTAAATGCACTTGTAGCCTCGGTACGGTGACAAATTTAGCTTGCGGAATGTTAAATACTTGTTGCTTACAGAACCTTATACAAAATAGTTGTGTGGGTTTATATGCGTCAATAGTTGATAATTCTTACTGTGTTACTTACTTCTACTTTTACCCTCATTAGCAACTAGACCTATTATTTCTTTACGCTACGAATTTTTCAACTCTCATACCTATTTGACGTGAAAGTGTTTGTAAAGATTGCTGCTTCATCCACAAAGGACAGCAGCAAATCTGTTGTCTCTGAGTGAGTTCTGCTATTATTAGGTAATTATTAAGCCATCAATTGAAATCCGACTGGTCTATGTATTCGATGGGGTTTTACGACTATTGCCTATTGTTGAATAACAAAAATAAAAAAATAATCACCCGCAATTAATCAGACACACAAAATCGCCAAGGTGGCTGCAAACTGATTCCTAGCCTAATCTAACTAGAGATAGAGCTGAGGTGGCGTTTCACCCACCGGCAAAGCATTCCGCCGCTGCCTAAAATTCCATGCAGGCAGATCACCCAGTGCACTGGAACGATTGTCCTTACATTATTTCAACAGATTTTCTTAGAGAAGCCGAACTATGTTACATAAAACCTCATTAAAAATTAAAAACCCCCGAAGAAATTTGATTTGATGTTTCACTAAACTAGCTATCGCTATAATGGCAAAAGCCAAAATATACTATTCTAAAGTGTAGAAAAAATGTATTACCGTCGCTCAGAATACCCTATCACTCTCGGCAGCAATTTAAAAAGAAAATTTATGAGGAAATAACCATCAACAACCGGTGTCCTCGCACTGTGACAACGAAACGAACCAATTGTACTTTGACAATAGTTGTTTACGTCATATTTTTTACCGTGTGTCGATATTGCAGGTCCCATCAAATTACCGTGAATCATTCAAATTTGTAATTTCGAATTATAGGCAGCACTGCGATACGAGGTGCCCCTAAATTTTATAAGTTTAAGAGAGGGATTTGAAACAATTCGTAAAAGCTATATTATCAGTCTGTAGGCTTCAATTTGTAAAAGGTAAATAATTTCAGCGAGTAGATAATTTGTAAAAGGTGAATAATCAGTCAGTTGACTTTTTTAATACTGCAGAAGTTCTAACTATTTCATTAAATATCTCGACAACGGGGCGTGTGGGAATATTTTCAATAATTTTCGGTTGATTAGGACAACAAAGTGCTTCGAACCCCGCTACGATATTTAGGGGCGCCCGAACGGAATGCTCCCCGCATTATACAATATGCAACCCAAGATATAATTTTTAATAGCTATTTAATAACATAATAACAGTTTTCTTAATAAATTTTATTTAATTTATATCAAACAAATTTTTTGCTACATATCAAAAGTCCCGTTAACGTAACCACTTTCTATCACTTTTTCGCTCAGTTGACACATGTCGCAAATAAAAACAAATCAGCTGTGGTGGCGAAGAGTTTTTAGCAATTTCGGACGCCTCAAAGAAGTGATTTGATCGACTGAGAAATGGTTGAAGAGCCGCCGTCGACGGATACCACAGGAGATGTGGGTGAGTCCGCCGAGGATGTGGAAAAAAAGGAGCGGGATGAGGTTGAGACTTTCGTGAAGGACCTGGAAGCAAAGATTGTGTCCAAGGCGAAATTGCGGGAGGAAAATGTGAGCTGTGCCCGTCCGCCAGAGGAGTACTTCTCTCGGCTGGATTCCAGCTTGAAAAAGAACACTGCTTTCGTAAAAAAGCTGAAGCAGTTTACTACGGCGCAGCTGGAGCCCTTGATGAAGGATATGTCTGGCTTGAATCTGACAAAGTACATTTCTGAAATTTGCACAGCTCTGTCCGAGGCGAAGCTGAAGATGACCGATGTCACAGCGGTAGTGTCACTCTGTTCTAAGCTAAACCAAATCTATCAGGACTTCGGGCAGCAATTCTTCGATGCATGGCTAAAAATCCTCTCCTTAAAGAGTGGCGAGAAGATATCCAACCCGAGTAAACTTAGGGTGGATTTACGTCTTTTTGCTGAATTAGTGAGCTCCGGGGTGATAAATAGCAAGAGCGGACTCTCCCTTCTGGGGAATGCTCTGACAAACATCATATCGCAAGACAAAGAAGACCACAGCAATTTCTCAATAATCTTGTCTTTCTGCCGCCACTGTGGCGAGGAGTATGCCGGTCTTATTCCCAAGCACATAATAATCCTAGCTGAGAAGTACAATATCTCAATTCCTCGCTCAGATTTCCTTAATTCCGATAAACAACAGAACTTGCGGGCTCTCCTCCGGGATTACTTCCGCACTCTATGCGCCCACTTACTATCGGAACATACTGAGCTGCTAGCCACTACGAGAAATATTCGAAGGACAATGGAGTCCAAAGGCGAAGTGTCGAACGATAGGCGCGAGAAGTGCGAGCTTATGCAGGCGAATTTCGACAAACTTTTAACTTCGGCACAGACCCTATCTGATCTCCTGGACGAACCGCTGCCAGAGCTCCCCAAGGGTCAGGAATCTGGTTCGGCTGGAATGGTGCTGGACAACCTTATTGAGGACAATTCGCTAGCCGAGCTAGATCCATGGGGAGATGAGGAGACCAAGAGTTTCTATGTTGACCTCCCAGATTTACGACTATTTTTGCCTAATTTCTCCGCTCCTAAGCAGGTAAGAAAGAATTTTCGTATCAACAACAATTGCATTGATCACATTTTATTAAAATAACATGAACTTATTCCTGGAAATTTGTTAATGTTTCGTGTCTCTTTACGGTAGTATCTAGCTTATGACATATTTGTTGTAATGTTCAGTTCTGAATGGTATTTCCAAGTTTAGCTTTTTGCTATCAGTTCCGACGGTCCGTCGATTAAATGATCCTGTGTGAACATCTCCAAAATCTTTCACGGTTTTGTTCCCTTGTCTTCAACAAATAACTACCTAAAAATTTCAGGATCCCACACCAACAGAGGATCCGCCTATGAGCGAAGAGGTTTTAGATTTGGATATTGAACCAGAGCAGCTAGAAGTTGACGATCCGCCATCAAACTCCTCAGATGCACCGGCTCCCTCGGGGTCTCCAGAACCTCCAGCGGAGGAACCACCCACCGTTGCACCAGTCCAGCCAACAACACCAGTTTCTGGTGGGAATTTAAGGCAACAGTTCGAGCAATTCCTGCAGAATTTAAACAACTGTGTTAATAAGGAACTCATCGACTCGGCAGCCATCGAATTTCTCCTCAATTTCAACACGAAAAACAACAGGAAGAAACTAACGAAGAGTATATTTGGGGTTCAAAGGTAACCTCCAGACAAATCAAATAGGTTTCCCCTCACTCTAATCATTTCGTCTTTAGAACTCGTCTAGATTTGCTACCCTTCCTGTCACGCTTCGTGGCGATCATCAACCTTGTTTCACGCGATGTCGCTGTCGACCTTGCCCACCTATTAAAAATGGAGTTTAAGTGGCATATAAAGAAAAAGAATCAAATGAACATTGAATCAAAGATTAAGATAGTCCGTTTCATAGGAGAACTCGTAAAATTCGGACTTTATCCAAAAATAGAAGCTCTCTTCTGTCTAAAAATTCTTCTGCATGATTTCCAGCACCACCAAATCGAAATGGCTTGCGCTTTTCTAGAAGTAGCAGGTCCCTACCTCTATAACTGCCGCGATACCCGTTTAAGGACGAATGTCTACTTGGAACAGATGATCCGACTGAAAACTGTAACTGCCTTAGACTCTAGACATTCTGCACAAATTGAAAGCGTTTACTACTTAGTTAAACCACCAGAGTCGGTCGCTAAAGTGCAGAAAATTAGGCCACCGTTACACGAGTTCATTCGACATATGATCTTCGAGGAACTGTGCAAGGCAAATGTGGATAAATGTATTAAGTACATGCGTCGACTAAACTGGGAAGATCCTGAGAATTTCTCTTATGCCTGCAAGTGTTTGTCTAAGGCGTACCTTCTGCGGTTTCCGTTAATAAGATGTCTTGCTGATCTTGTGTCAGGCCTTAGCTCATACCAGGAGAAAGCTGTTACCAGAGTGATTGACACTGTTTTTGAGGATATTCGAGCGGGTCTCGAGATTCACTCGCCAAAAATGTCACAGCGGAGGATCGCAATGGCTAAGTACTTGGGCGAGCTGTACAATTATAAATTGGTGGAATCGTCCAATATTCTCAATACTTTGTATTCAATTATATCTCTGGGAGTCTCTACTGAAGAAGGCGTATTTTCGCCACTGGATCCGCCGGAGAGTTTGTTCAGACTGAAGCTGGCTTGTGTTCTTCTAGATACTAGTGGCCAATATTTCACGAGCAGCTTAAGTCGGAAAAGGTAAGTATCCATTCTATCTTGAATTTAAAGTGCTGTAAAATTGTCATTAACTTCCCAGCACGACTATTTATTATTAAAAGAAATTGTTTAGTAAGGCAAAATTCTGTAGCATTTTTACGCAGAAGATTACAGTTTCTGCTGCCGCGTTTCATTACTTACTCCATATTATTTAAACTGTATTCCGTCTAATGCTAACTAAAAAAATGCTGGGCTGTTTTGAGTAAAGAGTTCAGTATCGGATGGTGCACTCAAATAAATAGATAAGTACATATATAAGATCTACTGTGAAACCCACGATCTACAAAGCAAGGCTGGTTATGGAAGTGGAGGTATTACAAATTGGGTCGCCAAGCCCTTATCACAGAATTTGGTCAAAGTGTAATGTATAGTATTTAGGCGTTCTGTACCCACACAGACTAGATCTTCCATTAAGGCCTACGTAAGATTTTAAATATAACTAACTATACTTCTGCAGGCTCGATTACTTCCTCGTGTTCTTCCAACACTACTACTGGTATAAGAAGAGCAATCCCGTCTTTAACAGGGAACACACCTCCGATCTCTTCCCAATTCTGGTCGACCACATGTACAGAGACTGCCTAGCAACCGTAAGACCAAAACTAAAGGTAACAAACAAAATTTGTATACGAAGCATGTCCTTAAGCCACCTTCTATTCAGCTATTTAAGAGTTTTGATCAAGCCAAGGAAGCCATTGAAAAACTTAAATTGGAACTCTACCCGCAGTTCTTTGCACAGCCCAGCAGCCACGATGGTGCTGGTGATACAGAAGTAGAAACCAATCTAGAGCCTATAAAAGAGGACAGCGAGTTTGATGAGGTAATTTCAGGCGTAGAGCTTGCTTCTGGCTGGTAGTAACCAGTATAACTTTCAGATGACTGAAGATACGTCTGAAGCAGTAGTAGATTCGGATGAGGAAGTTCCCTGTGATAATGAAGAAGATAACGATGAAATACGGGCTGTGAGTAATATTATCTGTCTCATTTCCTCTCATACAAATAACCTGAATTTTATTTGGAGGCCTCTCCGACTGATCAAATAGAAGTACCGGCTAAACCGGAACGTACTCAAGAGGACTTGGAATTCGAGCAATTGTTTGATAAAATGTCTTCGGAGAGCTACCAAGAACGGCTGCGCGAGTCGGTCAAACCAAGCACAAAAGATATCCCTGTCCCGATGATGGCCAAGAGCAACAAAAAGACTTACGATCAACTGCAAGGCAGTGACTCTTCTCCATCAGATAACGCAGTTCCCTTCGTACTAATGCTTCGAGGATCCAAGGGCGGTAAGCAGCAGTTCAAGACATTTAAGGCCGCATCGGATAGCCCCTTGGCTGTTAACCTGAAGCTTCAAGAGCAGAAGATTAAAGAGGAAAATGAAAAGGTTAAGAGACTAACTCTAAACATTACCGAGAGAATTGAGGAGGAAGACTACCAAGAATCGTTGCTCCAATCGCAAAAGAACCAACAACAGAACCGCTTCCAGCGACAGTCAAGGCAACCGAAATTTAAGCACCAAAAAGGGGCGCCGGACGCAGACCTGATCTTCAATTAGGACTACTTTGTTGCAATAACACCGGCACAGAAAAAAAAATCAATAAAAATTCAAAATCACATCTTTTGGTCTTTATTGTTTTTCCCCTACCTCCTCTAGGTATGCGGAGTCGCTAGAGAGATATATTGCATTGTACTCAGTTGACCTCATTTAACTGAATACCTTTAGCGATTGTTTGGTCGATACTTCCTGGGCTTCAAGGAAGTCGAATACTGTGCATCGTCATTCAGAACGAATTTGTGTCGCGTGGTGAGAAGTGCTGCCCTAGGGGCCACCCTTAATGCATTGTATAGTACGATGCTTTGCTGGCAAGCTGAAGATTTGAACATTCAGAAACTGTATCCTTTCCCATTTGCACCGAGGAATACTCTGAAGCAACAACTGCAGAAGTCTAGTCTTCCTATAGTGAGTACTCCATTTGCAGGTTTCGCTTCCTTTTATTCATACTCATCTTAGCCAGAGGCACTTACGCTATTCGGTCATATACACCTCCATACTTAGGTACGCGCGGCACACCCACAACAATCGATCGAAAGTCGTAGCCCTGCCCCAGAATGAAGGACCACGCATCGTCCTACCTCGAGAATCGTCTATTCGATCACAGGCTTGTAAAGGATAACCTCCTATGCGAATGGATGTCGGAAGGAGTACAAGGACATCAGCCACAGCGCAGAGACTATAGGCAGTTTCTAGAGAACTATGTACCGCTTTATCAAAATGCACCTGCACCTGGCTTCTGTAATTTTTTTTTTTTTTTGATTTGAGCAACAAAGCACCCCAGGGAACCGATATTCTCTGTATTTTGTCACTAAAACGTTCCGGAATCTCTTGCTGTTTTATGCAGATTTCTCTTTTCGATTTCATTTTTAGTCTAGATTTGTGTGTAAAAGTTTGTTGCGAAATTGCACAATGCCTGCGAAATTTGAAGAAACTGTAATGTACTCCCAATTACAGCCATGGAGCACAGTTGGGGCACCTCCATGCATGGAGCAGGTTTCTGGCCCTGCTATACCTCCGCGAATAGGATCTTCCTTCCAGGCACTGCCATATTGTTCTATGAAATAATTTCGGACTTGTTTTTAACCTTGTATCCTATAGACATCTAAGCCACATCCTTGGAGACCGACATTGGGTTACGAAATGATTGAGGTCACTCCCCTACCTGAGCAGCCGCTAACCAATCAGCTTGTGAATCCCTGTTTTTCGCCTGCAGGAATGTCAACAGAGCCCCTACGATTCCCAAATCTTGTTACTGGTTTCGAAAGAAACCCGCAACACGCCGCCAGGGCGGCATTATATACCAGGTACACGCCTGGAGAATGGGTCAATAACTGTCTGACCAGATACGCGGAATCAGATGTTAACAGGTAAGTGGCGCTGGCTGTGATATAATTACTTTTAGGAGGTAGGGGCAGGAGTACTCAGGGTTTGTCTGTACAAAGGTAGGCCTTTATATTTTTAATTAACGCAATTTACACGAACTACAAATCGAAGTTAACGAGACTGAATCCTCTAGAAACCAATCCGAACGACTAAGAAATGAAGCAGTTCGCGTTATGCGTGAAACAGACGAAAAAACCTCTCAAGGCCAGAGAGACGCAGGTCGTCGTTTGGGCGAACGTCTTACTGATGTAACTTTCTGGAGAAATGAGCTTAACGCAGAACTTGAAAAATTGGTATCCGAAACAGCGTCCCTTATGGACACGAAGCGTAGCATAGCTAAAGCCATTCAAGATCTTGAAGCTCCTCTTCATATAGGCCAGGAGTGTCTGTACAACCGTGAAAGTCGAAAAGGTGTCGAAAAGGTCCACGATCACGTTGAAAAAGCTGTTCTTCTTGAGATCGATAACCTGCGAAAAAGTCAAGATAAATTAAGAGAACTTTATGGAAAGGTGGTGCGACATTTTCTAAATTCTAACACCTCCTAAACAGGGAAAAATGTCCCAACATTTTTACAGGTCAGTAAGCAGCTAATCGATTGTCGAGCTGCTCAACATGCTCTTGAAGAGGATGTTGTCCACAAAGAGTCGACAATTGGAATCGACTCGGTGTGTCATCAATTGAACAACTTTAGCAGGGGTATAAACTACTATGGAGGGATTGAGAAATATGATCCAACGGTTAGCACGGCTGAATCGTGGTCTAAGGCTAGCAGCTACAGAATTAACAAGTAATTGTTTCTAAAAACGGCCACCGCTTCTATACTTGCATATTTGTAACGTGTATTATCTCAGGTCTCAGTCAGAAAGAGGAAAGTCTTCTCAGACGAGGAGTGATGCTGAAACTATGATCAATGCAGTCGCAACATCCGTTTGGGATCATTGGAACAACACCAACAACTGCCTGGATAGACGTTCTTCTGAAATGGCTGAATCCAAGAACAAGATCCAGCTTCATCTGCACAAAGTTCAGCAAGAGCTGTTCGACGTGGAGAAGTTTATATCCCTCTTAAGGAAAGCCATTGACGATAAATCGAATCCACTAAAGGTAGCTCAAACTCGCCTGGAGGCCCGTTCGCATCGTGAAGGATTGGAACTTTGCAAGTAAGGATCATAGTCTCTTAGACTAGACATTGATGAATTGAATGATAAACAAATATTAAAATATTTCCAGGGATTTTGCACAGCTCCGACTTGTTCATGAAGTGCTCGATATCCAAGACTCTGTCGCCGGCCTTCATCGCAAACTCCAAGAAGTGGAGGCTCAGCATCAACAGTTGCTTAAAACGAGATCAAACTTGGAGTTGGATCTCAAGAGGAAAGTTGATGCTCTCTTCATCGATCGTGAAAAGTGTTTGGGTATGCGAAGATCATTCCCAGTCAATAATATGGTCAAATATTAGTCCCACCTAAATCACCTAGAACATGTATATGATGAGTAGCAAATAAATTTCAATCTTTCACTTTAATAAATCATTTTCTTAACAAAATTACAAGAATATGTAAACTAAATGATGTAAACATCTCCAGAAACGACGTGGTTATAAAATTTCCGGTGAGTAGGTAAAACACGATTATATGACCATATACCAAACTTTCAATCGGGTTTTTCTCGAAACGTAAGCTAATATCAGTCGAATTGAAAACCTCTTTTTTTTAAGTCGATAAAAAAAACAAGTACCTTTGACAACCTTTTTCAGACTTTGCCAGCTTCCGTTTGAAGTTTAGCGAATCAGGAACACGTAGGATAAACCAGCCCAAAAAATTGAAAGCCACATTTAACGAAAACCTGTTAAGCTTCGCGAATTTCTCTTAATTTATTTAAAAAAGTAATCTACAAGTAAAAAAGCCATTCACAGCGCAAGCGCGCAAAATCAACTGCTATTTACATTTCGATGTGAATCGTTACCGTGGTGTTATAATCATGAGGCCCGCCGACTGTGTGTCGCCGCTTAATAGACCGATTCTGCTTTATCTGGCTCTGCCGCTTCATCTTGTTCATATCAGTCTTTTCTTCCTTCGTTAGATTATGCCTGGTGGAATTGTTGCCGTGATGGTTCAAAGACTTCGACCGAAATAACTTCGAATCACGTCGTTTCTTGAATCGTTCTGGAAGGGGCGCAGACGTGAATAGTGACTCCTTAGGATCGCTAGTTGTCGATACCTCCGAGTCCCCAGAGCATGATTGATACACTGAGGTGAATCGAGAATTTAAGTTGCACTTTACTATATCGCGTGAACAGGAAGAGTTGACGTTTATACTTTTGAAGATTGGAGGATCGTCTGGGGATTCATCCGCGTATCGAAGGTTCTCAGACGAGAATAGAGTTTGTGGAATTCCCTGGCTATTTGAGTTGTCATCGCTTCGTAGACTCCTTAATTTCGAATTTACAATGTCCGTTACGATTGTTAACGACATAGAACCTGAATAAGATTAATAGTAGTAAAATATGAAGAAACTTAGTAAAAAGCCTTACCACTATCACTAATACCACTGATTGTCGAACCCTCATCGGACGCCTCTAGACTATCACGCTCGCTTTTCTTTAGATCTAAGACCTCTTCTGAAGGCGGATCAGGGGATTTTTGATATTCAATTGACTGTGGGGTGACAATTATTTACAAAATATTTCGAATACAATTATTTGTATTAACTTACCAGTACACTCTCGCCCGAATATGTTTCAGAACTCACTGTGCTCCTTTTTGTATGTGTTCGCTTCCGAAGTGCTGGAATGAATCTAGATGCCATGGACTCCTTATCATGAAATCGATGCTCAAGTTTAGATGCATTGTCCAAAAGCAAATTAATATTATCTGGCAGTGTTGAACATTGCATTTTCGGAGCACTGTGGTCCATCTCGGGAAAGGGCCCGTTCTCGAAAAAATACTCATACTGCAATAGGATCAAGTCAAGGTACAATCAATATACAAAAAATTGTTCGGATGTTACCTGTGTAACCAGCAGTTCCACAATGCGACACTGATGCTTCATGTCTTTAACGGCGATCTCTAGGGT
Organism: Neoitamus cyanurus; assembly: GCA_947538895.1. Classification (NCBI taxonomy): domain Eukaryota; kingdom Metazoa; phylum Arthropoda; class Insecta; order Diptera; family Asilidae; genus Neoitamus; species Neoitamus cyanurus. Next base: position 40,198,712 of record OX384543.1, read on the forward strand.
ATCGTTTGGTGTGCGTATGATTGAAGGCCCAAAAATTATTGCAAGGTTCTTAGGCTCCATTAAATTAACGTCGCAATATTTGCTGACTCGATGGAGATGCCTTATAATATACTTCACAGTCTCATACGAATAAACAGGCAACGACTTTAGCAGCAACTTTAGTTCTTTCAAGCGCTTGGCACCACTTTTCTTGTCCGCTTCAATGAAGTTAATATAAAAAGAGCTTGGCAGCAGCGCATCCGGCAGGCTTCTTATGAATAGCTTAAGCAAGCTCGAAACCACGTTTACATCCTCCCACCTTACGTCTGTATCTATTTTATCCCAGGAGAAGTCATTTTTGTTAACTTGCTCTTTGAGCTCTGATATTGCTGCCTTGTTCCCAGGTATCCTGTAGATGCCAACAACGTTGAGACCTCTAGTCTCAACGATCTTCGTACAAACATCGACTATGCAGGGTACGAATTCGTTGTCTTTTGACTGAAATTATTACAATTAGAAAACCTGTGCCTAAGAAAGTTAATTTGCGTGAAACATACCATTGGGCAAGATTTCAACGGAACACCGATCGAACCAGTCGACCGGGGTGCATTCATGTTAGACGCACACAAATCTGAAGTTGTGCCATGGGTTCTGCGAAACAGTAAATCTTTCCAATTTTTAGGCTTGGGTGAGCCTAAATCCTTATCAGGTACTGGTTTCTGTCCACTACGCGATTTCAAAACCGGCGATTGAACCGAGGCCGAATCTGATTCAGCCTCGGATTTCGTTGTAGGACATCGGCCAGGTAAATCTTGTATATTTTCATCATAGTATGCACATGTAGGCACACTCGAAATAGCTGCAGTTTTTTGGGGTTCAGCTAACTGCTTGCCCTGTGTACAAGAGTACCCTACTAATTGCAAACCTAAATCACGAGCCTTATCAAGCCATGAAATCCACTTATCCAATTCGTCTAGGGTTTTTGCTTTGAAAGAAATTTCCTTATATTCACATGTCTTATCGCTACTGCTGCACTCGGAAGCCTCCGTTTCAGATAATTGCGATTTTATCCTTAATCTAAACACAAACTTCTTCTTCTCCTCTTTTATATCCTTCACTATGTTAAAATTCTTAATATTAATTTCTATCACCTGAAAGAAAGTTAGGTTAGAGAAAACCTTTTGCTTGCTATGTATAGTTACATTTGCATCTGTTTTCAAATTGCGACACGCGTTAATTCTCAAAGTGTCACCATCTAATTCCACCTTAGCCAGTCTCCATGATCTAAAATCCGAAGATCGCTGGAAATATCGGGAAAATCTTATAATAAAAAGTTGGAATAGAACAAACAAACAATTCTGCCTTCTTCAATTGTATAAGAATTTTTAGAAGACGCCTTCGAATGTTCAGAAAACAAATAGGACTAGAAAAAACTTGACAAGCTCACCTTTCCATAAATATATGTCATTTTTACTTCTAATTCAGAGCATAATACCTCATTCTGCTTTTCTTCTGCTTTTCCATTTACCTCTGGTAAAATTTCAATATTTGCACTGTAACCCAAAATATTATTAAAACTCTCTGCAGCACCCGAAACACCGCTACAAACCTTTGCCTCTGCTCAACGGAGACTGCTTTTTCAATAGCAGTAACAGTACTGAACTCGTTGGACTCCAAATGATAGTCATTGTTCGTTGCCTTTAAGTACGAAATGCGTCTGTTTGGCTTGTTGTCATCGAAGACCATTGATTTTATCGATTGGCTTGATCGTCGGACGACATCTGTGCATTCTGTTAAACGAGAAAATTTAAGAACAGGCAAAAACCAAGCAAGCGGAATAGCATACTATTCTGGAAGGTTTTAACTGCGGAGATTTCTGGCGTTGTGTGCACTTTTGTTGCTTCATCACTGAATAATACAGCTGGGATGGGAGATTCTGCAGAAATAATTGTTTACATATAGTTAAGGTAAATTTAAAGAGGCTTATAATAAAAGTCGAATAATTTTACTTGATTCGATCTTTCGAGCTTTTCACACACGCTCGCACGACTTTGTTTGGTGCTATCTTTAAGGTTCTGGAGCGATTGCCGATCTGTTCCATTATTATAGGTTCAAGCGTGGGAGCACAATCGTTGTGATTTTAATAGTCGGTGTTTTATACAGTGAACTTGTAGATCAATGCACTTATATCAATATGATATTCCACTTTTCCAAAGCCTTCCAAAAATAAGATTTGTTGCGCACTTCATATTCAGTCAGGGTATTATTTAACAAAATGCTACCAATATTCAACGATCCACAGAACATTAAGACGTAATTGGTTAAGAGGCAGAGCAAAATCAAAAATTCGCTGTTCACAACGAGCCACCAAAAATTGAGGCTGTATGTTACTCAAATGTACGCTCATTGGGCTTCAGATTAGATAAAAGCAATCTGACGAGACTATAATTAATAGGAAGGAAGGATGGAAGACAAAACCGCATTGGGAGATCATAGCATTGTTTTTTGTTTGACGTGAAAACGTCTTCCATATTAATTCTATGGAGCACAGATGAGTGTTAACTTTGAGTTAGACAAGCAGTAGGTGCGGCCTTTGGGCGCGGAAAGAGGGTGTCTCGATTCCAATGATTTTGCAACTTTCAGAGATAGCAATTTCTGACTCAGTCATCCTACGGCTCATTGGAAAGGTCTCGACAAGTTCTTTCGAAATAATAACCAGCTATACGTGTGTTGCATTGGGCTTAACAAACTACTTACAAGTACGCCAGTAAGTAAGATGTTCAGTGGAACGCAACTTTTTCACTGCTATCACTATCACTATCGCCAGCGTTAATAATTAATCTAAAATAGCTTACTTCAATTATTTAAATAACTCACAACATACGTATCCATTTTCATTTTCTTCATTTCTCTGCGATTTCCACTCTGGCTATTTATTGATAAAAATTTCAAATAAATGTCATTTCCATTAAAAAGTAAATTTAATGCATTTACCGGGCATTAGGAAAATTAGAAAACAATGGCGGAAAAAAAATGCGTAGGTACTTGTGAAATTTAAGGGACGTTTCCAATAGATTGTACAACTCAACGTCAGCGTATCCTTGTTTCAAATGGCAACAGCAACCCAGAACTGATTGCACCTGGACTATTTGTATTACGACAAATGTCATGCCATATCAGCTGCGCAAGAATTTGATGTTTTGGAAAGCACCCAAATAAAATATTTTGTTTATCTGGTTACTTCACTATACTACCGATTCTATTTTTTTTACATATTTCCGTTTAAGAGAGACATATTATTAGAAGTGCATGAAAAGAGTACGCTTATAATTAAAAAAAAACATGTAACTTAAAAAATGCATTTTTTTACGAACACGACAACCACGGAGCCTAAACCTGACGCCTATGTACGTAGATGGAAGCCATCTCAGTTCTCCGTGAAATTATTATTTTTTTTTTAACGAGCGCATCTTATTCCCAGAATAATCTTAACACTTTCACCGCGGCTGTTACGGATCCGTCCCACGCGCTATGCTGACTATTGTACTGGCACCTACATATATCACGCATCCGTGTCGGTCACAGAGATACGAACTGCTGCGTCACGGATTCGTGGCAGCCGCAGCAAAAATGTTAATGTACTAAAAAAAGCATAAAAAAAACTTACGCCTAGCAATGTAATCTTCAAACTGGTCCTTATGGGCACTTGCAATGCATTTCTCAAATTCTGTCTTCTTGCTCAATTCACACTTATAAATGGGACGTTCCTCAGCTACATTACTACCTGATAGCAACATAAATTGTTCACTCTCCTTTAGGTGGGCATGTTTCCTCTCAAATCTAGTAAAGAATAAAATGTTGATGATATACTTAAAAGTTCAATGATCCTACTGTAATAAGTTCCACTTCGTATTTCACAACTAAATTGCGTGTAAACATTTTTAAACGATTTATTGCACGCAATACAGCAATTAAGTACAAAACGAAACTATTCATTTCGTTTTCTACTACTATAGAACTCGTTTTTGCAGTCACTGCACAATTTGGCAATGAAGACCTAACGGCTACTTTGCACACTAGAGATACGTCTATTGAACTTGCGAAGATAACTCAGTTTCACTTACACTTTATTGGTTACACCAGTGTCTAGGAATGGCTCCGGCGATAGAAGACTCTTCTTGTAATTACTGCTCAGACTGGAGGCCTCCTCTCGCTCGAATATCTGCACACATTTAGCAACGGTTGTAAATGAATTTCTCGGTGGTGCTCCGAGAGGCACTTTGGCTGGTAGATTTATGCTGCTCTTCGACAAAGGCAACAAGAATGCTACAAAATTTTAGGTATGAATTTTGTCCGCAAAAACAGTTGTACAATGTGGGCTTACGTGATGGATTAGAGTTAAGCGGTGATTTCAAGAACTCCTCTTTCTTTTCAATACTTTTTCTTATGCGCTCATTAAAGTCTTCTTCCCTTGTTGGGTGTGATAATACTGATGGGATTGCTGGTTTTGGTCTGCGAAGGGTGAGAATGTTAACTTGGATGAGCATAAGAACTTTGGTACTTTCCCTTACCTTAATAGTAATCCTTCACTACTTGAATTCGGTCCCGGTGCTATCGGGAACGCTTCATTTTGACCACCCAGCGAAAATTTGTTAGTAGAATTCACAGCGCCTGCGCTTTGCATTGAGATCACTTTCTTGGTTAGTTGAGCATTATGAGCCATAAGAGGGTTCACAGGATTCTGCTGCCGATTGGATTCAGGAATGTGGGCAATGCCTGCGTAGAACTGGGAAAGGTATTAGAAAATAGTAATTTTCTTGCTCTAGACACAATCAATTTGGCCTGTACCATTTGAAGGACATCGCACTCCTTGGGCGCAACTTGCAGTTTCAGTACCGATGGAGTCTTCTTGATCATGGTGACTACTGCGCTGTACGAGATGCCCGCGATTGGGCTGTTGTTCACCATAAGGAGGCGGTCTCCCATCTGCAAACCAGCCAGATCAGCTGGGCTAGTGGGCTGCACTTCTTTTATGAAAATGGTCTCCATGGCCTTTCTTTGGTTTGAGTCTGACGTGTCCTGGAAGGGGGGATTGATGAAAATGGATTCGAGCCTGAGCCTGAGCCCCAGGGTAGTCTTACCGGTGATGAATCTGGTGGGTAAGCGATAAAGTGGCGCAGCGTGAAACCAAATCCCTGGTTGCTTCTCCGCCTTATTTCCACATTTTTCGGGTGAAGTGGAGGTGTCGGAAGCATTTTGTCGTTTGTCTTATTCCGTGCGCTTCTTCAATCTCATTTTATCAGGTCGATCAAGTTTTATCGCTTTCATTATCAGCGCGCCTGCAAATTGCAAGTGAAAAAATTTAGTTTGCTCACCGTCGATTCTCCCCCCGAAAGCTGCGCCAATCGCTGGCACCAAAGCAATTGGCAAAAGGCAGCCAAAGAGAAGTGGAGCGTTTATCAATAATCAACGTGACGTGAATTTTCTCTGGCAGTGTCACATTCGCGGCACGGACAGATCCTACCGCCGTTCCGGCGCTTTCCAGACCTCTTTCACACCACCGATTCTACTAAGATGCGCACAGCATCCAATTCTATCTGCGAACTGCGCTAATTGCAGGAAACTTACAATTTATAAACGGCTCATTCCATTTCAATGGTTACGGGGACGATTGCCTCTCGTTGCCACGAGACGTCACAGCCAACGCACTTAATCACCAAAACTACTTCTAATTGTTTGTTGGGTTGCCCTCGTCCTCTAAACTTAATTTATGCGATCTTTGTACGTACGATTCAAGAATTATTTAACAAAAACAGAAGTCCTCAGCACACGTACGACATGGCGCTTGCAAACACTGCTGACATTTGGGCGGATAAAAGTGACAGCCTTCGACCAGGGCTGCCATTGGTGCCTCGGGTGAACGGGATAACGGCTGCCAATCTAGTACTTTGGAAATATTTGAAATTTAACGACAGTTTCTCCGAACGGCATCGAAAGCGGCGTTCCTACTACGTATCGTGAACCGAAAATAAGAAAACTTCGACGCTAAGTAAATGAGTGGAGTTTGTGCTGGGGGTAAATGCATAATTGTTGTAATTCGCCTCATAACGTTCCCTTGTCCTATTGCTTTGAGTCTTTTCCAAGGCAAGAGGGCCATTATATTGTAATTCTATGTAGCAGTGCTTTGAGCTCGATTCGATCGTATTCACAAAACAGTCGGACCCACCGTATGCCATTGTATGCAAATAGTTTTACATTTAATTTTAGTCGACTTTTCTTATAAAATAAAACTTCTCGCTATATTCAATAATAAGGGCTCATAATATTCATTTCACCCATAATTTTCTTAATGCTTCCAATAATTTTTTAATAATTCGTCTATAAAATTCTAGATATCATACAAGCATGCATTATCATTAATTTGTGAATTAATTCATTTATATGAACTTTACTAGTGCCACAGAAGTCCTCGGTAGTATAGTGGTAAGTATCCCCGCCTGTCACGCGGGAGACCGGGGTTCGATTCCCCGCCGGGGAGGATGTTTTTTTTACTTGCTTTTTTCAACACGAAAATATTGAAATCTTAAACGTAAAGAGAATGTTTTTGAGAAGCCTATTTGAATTGATACAAAACCTGGGTGTCCGCCATTTGGTATTTTGTTTCCACGAATCGTAATTTTTCATTGTACAAATTTTCAGACTACCTTTGTATATATGTATTATGCAACTAAAAATGAGTTCTCTGGAAATGAATAAACAGGAAGGGGCAAAGAAAACGAGAATTTCTTAGCGTAAAGTCTTTTATATTCATAAACAACTAAAATTCAACATGATGCGCACTGTGTCATTTCCGATCGTTATCAAACAACAAGGTAATAAAAAATTTGTTTTAAACTAATTGTCTACGTGCTAATTGGTTCTAATTAATTCTGCGTTAAATTCTAAACGGATGACTCGTATATGACGATTTGTACGATCTTCGGTTTCTCCTGCTTTTCCTGGGCCTCCTGCACCTCTTTCAAAATAGCTGTTGTGATTGCTTGCAGTGCTGCGATTTCCTGTTCTTGATTAGCTTTTTTGCCTGATGAATTGCTAGAGTTCCAGCGTGGCATTGAAACCTGAAAATAGTGTTTTGTTTTATTGTATTATAATTAACATTATTCAACATAGATGAAAGAAAGTTACATCTATTTAATTTAAGGAAGCAACGCCAAAGCTTAACTTTTATAAAAAAATATGGGGTTGATTTTGACACGAGCTTCGGGCAATGCGGTGAAGGTTATGTAACCTGACCTTGAGTTAGGCAGAGTCACTGGTCAACATTTGTAACCATCCAGTACGTACAGTTTTTTTGGTTTTATTCGCACTAAAAATTTGTCTATAAAACCCCTATCAAATTTAATATGAGGACTTCTACGCCCTTCGCTGCTCCTATCCTAGCTCCCATAAGGTTTTTGCCAAGACGTGTGATGAAGACCATTTTTTTGAACGCTAATTTAATTGGGACAAAATAATTGGCATGATAAATCTCACCTAGCCAAACAAAAAAGCACATAATGAAGGGGTGTGAATCTCAACCGTTTGGGAGTTACAGAAGGTGATTAATAAATTCAAAATTTTCATGGTGTGCACATTATTATTTTATTTTTATTTTTTGATCTCCTCAACGCAAGGCCATCAAACTCATGCAGAAAACTACTATCTTAATGTCCTTTCCAAAAATCCCAACACTGTTGATCTACCTCTACCAGTGCAGGTACACTCACTTGTAAAATTGACAAAGATTCTGCAATTTCCTAAATTTCACGATTTTCCCAAATTTTCACCGAAATTAACGTAATTACTGCACCTTTTTTTTTTATTAAATTGCCCATATCAAGAGGGCTGTAAAGAAAAGGGTGATCCGCCATTGGATTTACAATGACGTCACATAGCTTATTGCATTCTACCTGTCATACCATTTACGAGCATGCATGACCAGTGGCACATATCGTACATATGCGTATGTGTATCGTTGAGTAGATCAAAAGATACAAATAAAATAATAATGTGCATACCATATGAACATTAGGAATTTATGAACTGTTGTAACTCCAAAACCATTGAAGTTGTCCCCACTGCACAAAAACCGTTTGTTTGGCTAGGTAAGATGTTTCACCCGACGTATTTTGTCACACCTTGTGCGAAACACCATGTATACTGCAATATGTATTTTACATCCAAAGTGATGATGTGTACATTCCAGACAAAGTTATTAATGAGGCTGTAATATATAAATTGGACTTGGATAGAGTAATAACACACAACAAATTTTACTTAATTCTATATTGTAAGAATATGAAAATTTTACCTTTCACAAAATATTTAATTGACTGAAGACTTACGTTGAATTTTATAGAAAAGAGAAAAGTACTTTTTACAGGGGAACTTTTAAGTCCGTTAAATATTTTCTAGAAGGAAAATTTAAATCTATTATACACTTGCAATATAAAATGAAATAAATTTTTGTGTGTTTTATTACTCTATACAAGTCCTATTTAATTACTTAGCAGCATCATTATACATAAGTATAATATATAACAGACGGGCTGAAAAGTTCGTAGGCTGACCCATAGATGGCTCTACTAGTATCAAATCCATATGATTTTTAGTTAGCCCTAACCTTTAAAAGACGTGTGTATAAATTTGACAGCTGTTGTATTATTAGTATCTAAGTTATAGCATTTTTAGTGAAAGAACTTTTGTTACTTTGAAAAAATGGATGAAAAGGAATTTCGTGGGTTAATAAAGCATTGCTTTTTGGCGAAAAAAAATACTGTTGAAACCAAGGCTTGGCTTGATAAACATTATTTGGACTTTGCACCGTGGTTTGTTAAATTTAAACGAGGCGAAATGAGCACCGAGGACGATGCACGCAGTGGACGCCCCAAAGAGGCTATTACCGACGAAAACATCAAAAAAGTCCACAAAATAATTTTTGATAACGGTAAAGTGAAGTTGATTCAGATAGCTGAGACCCTAAAAATATCAAAGGAACGTGTTGGTCATATCGTAAATGAATATTTGGATATGCGAAAGCTCTGTACAAAGTGGGTGCCGCGATGGAGCTCAAAATCGACCAAAAACAACAACGCATCGATGATTCTAAGCAGTGTTTGGAGCTGTTCAGTCGTAAAAAATCCAAATTTTTGCGTCGATATGTGACGATGGATGAAACATGGCTCCATTATTTCACACCGGATCCAATTCCACAGAAATTTCGCGCCGATGAAGAGGTAATCGCCGAAACTGAAGCCTATTTTGAGGCTAAAGACAAATCGTATTATAAAAATGGTATCGAAAAATTGTATGACCGCTATAATCGTTGTATTGCCCTCGAAGGGAACTATATTGAATAATAAAATCAAATTCTATCAAAAAAATAATTTTTTCTATGCTAGCCTACGAACTTTTCAGTCCGCCTGTTATATGTATATATTATATTATACATATATTATACATATATGTATATCATTGCCTAGAGTCCAGAATGTAGATAGTATAGATACATAATAGCTAGTTTAATCATTTTAAGTAAAGAAGAGTGACAAACTTCTTCGAAATCGGCAATTTTGTGAATATTTCTTTAGTATTATAATGTATGAATAACGTTAATTACTCATTATATTGCAATAAAAATATTATTTACATTATATAATGATAACATGATTTCTATTCAATATTTATGAATCGAAAAAGCGTGGACACAAGCTCAAGAAATTTTCGGTTTTAAAAACATCCAAACTTGATTTTTACGGAATTTGAGAGTAAGGAATACTTACGGTATTTCCTGTAAAATTGTGAACATTGAAATAGATACAGTATAGGTAGATTTTGATTTGTGCAAAGGCCTAGTCTTAAAATGTACAATACAAAAGCATAAGAAAATTGTGTTGAAAGTGTCGATTATGCGGCTTTAACAAATTTTTAAAAAAAATCAAATTAAATAATAACAAAGTGCAATCGTGGAAAAATTAAGTTAATAAAAATCAACCTTTCTATAAATTATACAAAAGTCAAAGAGGAACCAGCATTATATAGCTTTAGCTTAGATTTACTAATGGATTTTGCAGTCTTACACTCCGTAGGCAAGTTTTTCCAAGGTTTTGCAGCTGACACAAAGTAAGAGTATGTTTATTGTGATTGTAAATATTTTTATGTTTTGGCAATAATATTATATATATTTTTTTTGACGGTTTTACAAATTGTTAAAGGAAGGTAGAAGTTTTACCATACAGAATTTAGTTGTTCCAATTACATTGGAATGCGGCGAGATAACTTTCACAGTCTATAAATAAATCTAATGCCCTAGACAGACTACAGCAATTTGACGAGTTCAAGACGTTACGTTTGACATCTGAGAACTGTTTCAACTCGCTGTGACACACTCAATTTATTTTGAACTAGTTCAATTTATCGTTGGTTACTTTGTCGGCGTTTTATAAAAATCTTTGAAGTTGCTGTTAACTTTTCCCTGACTATCAAAAATATCGAATTACATCTGTTATTCATAATTATCTTCCAATTTTCGTGCTTTTGAAGGTTGAAGGTAAATTATGTTTTTTCTTGATTTTCTTATATAGTTTTGGTTGATTTAATGAGTGTGTAATCATGATATACAAAAATGTGGGGAACTTGGGCATTTTCTTGATCTTTATTTTCAATACAAAATTTTGTTCAGCGATGAGGCTCATTTTTGGTTGAATGGCCACGTCAATAATTTTTAGTGCTGAAAATCCAGATTACGGACTATTTCGTCCCAGTTGACTGGCGTTAATGTGGACAAGTTGTAATTTCAACAAGATGGCACAAAATGTCACACAGCGCGTAACACGATCGTAAACACGATCGTGTAATATCACACCTATGGCTTTTTTTCTAAGGAGATATAAGAACCATTTGGACGACAACATGCCGCCCGAAAAAGTGATCGAAAATTCGAACCACTCGCGACCATATGTCCGAAATAATATTTAAACACTAATGGCATAAAATTATCTTACCAATAAAGCCAAACCCATGGCAAGCTGTGAAAATCTAAAATGTGTGCGATTTTTGGGAAAACTGGAGTTGGAATAAGAGTTTTACGTATTAAAGTAAAAATTAATGATAAACTTTGAATTCCCACTTGATATCGTACTATCATAGCTTATAACTCCAGAGGGCACTATCACATTAACTCATTACAGAATACCTCTCCTGTTGCAGTGGTACATCATATGGTAAGTGTTCCTATTATTTAAGGAGTCATAAGCACATCCCATAGTTGTTTTTATGTGCACAGATATGACTATGAGTAAGGCCACTCCTTGAGATGTAGATTGGGCGGTTAATGCTCATTGCAGCAGTAACTAAAGCTGGTTTGTGCCCTCCTAATAGTTGCGTTCATTCCTAATGTAGGAAAGTGCCTAAAAGGAAAAGTTGTGGTATGGCGTCGTAAATGTAATTATGGCTGGGGGTGCCCTCAGTAGGAACATTTTGTTATTCCACAATTTCCGTATCTCGGCAATTTATCGTTTATACAATTTACACGTATGCCTGTGTATCAGCGATTCAATTTGCACATATGCTTATGGATCAGAGCTTCAGCAGACATGCTGGCATGTTTTATTGAACATGATGGAAATGACATATGTATAATCATCAGTTTTGCAGAAACTTCGAATTTGAGTATTTATGTAAGTTGGTTCTAAGTCAATTGGTCTCTTACCTATACTTAGTTCTATATAAATAAAGTCAAGTCGTATATTTGTCCCTTCAGAAATTAATGTACTTTTTCTTTCTATACTTCCACCTTGGAAACAAATAACTCCCCTTTTCTGAGAATATCTTGTTCTGAAGAACCTTTTGAATGCCCTGGCTTCAAAGAAGCTTCTCAATAAAATAAGTAGTTCCCCAGTAGGAATGCTCTTAATAACCAAAAGTCGTCCTTTGTCTAACTTAAGACTCTCTAAATAATTTACCCTGTCGTTCGTGTGGTTCCCACCCAAGTAATTTCCTTAAAGTTCAGACTTGATGAATTGGAGGCTTTAATCAGTGGCTTAGGTCATCGGAAATGATTTAGGCACCTCAACAAGAAAATAATTGAGTTTCGTGATTTTGTCGCCTTTTCTTGTGCTAATTTGTACTTTATGAGATTTTCAGGACGAAGCAGATAAGCATTTCACAAATCGCGGCCATGTAAGAGTGAACGTGACCAAGCCATTGAATTTGTAATACGACATGCGACAGTTTCATTGCTTTTCAACTGCGTGCACTCAATTGCTGATTTATGCGAACAATATAATTTACTCTGGGATCTGCCTCTGCAAAGCAAAGTGGCTTAGCATTTACACAAATTCCTTCTCCTTAAATTCTAGAAACAGTAATGAAAATGGAGAGTGAAAAATCTCTCTTATATTATGCTCATTGTAGGATCTCGGCGAAGAATTTGATTCCTTAAATACAGAGCAATTACCAAAATGATAGATTGCAGCGAGGATTAAGCAAATTTGCTTGCGTGACTAGTAACACGCAAGAAGTTAATGCTAGGGGCATATCTTTGAAGTGAATATTTCTAGCGAAGCTTAATTGAAACTGAGTACATTTTAAATACCAAGCTAATCTCCAATGAAATTTAATTCAATACAATTTCGCAGTATAGAGATAGAACAGGGAATTTATGTCATTTACAAACCTTGGTGAATTTTACTGCCAATCTGCAGGGCCAATCAGCATAATTGGCACACGAGTCATTCAGAAAAATAATGCATTGTAAAACTTAATACGTTCAACGTCGAATTGAAGATGACGATGATGAAGAGAAAACGTTTTTAGGGTTAGAGAGTTGAAATTTTCACAGAGTGTGTATTTCTGTTGCCGCTATATAAACAAATAATGACAAAATCAAAATGGCAAATTTCAAAATAGACGCCAGCCATGCAAATTCGAAAAAATTTTTCTTTTATGTTATAGCGCCTCTCTTGTGACTTTTACAAAAGTATTTATAAAATACATAGTGTTATATCTTGTACGATGGTACGGAACCCTTCGTGTGCGAGTCTGACTCGCATTTGACCGGTTTTTTTATTTAATCTAACAAATATTCATTTTGAAGATGAAAACACTTTGTTAGGTCCTGGATGCGGATACTGAATTTGAACCATAGGTATTATGGCAACGACAACATATGTAGATGGAAAGAACAAAATAATATTAACATAATGAATTCGCCATCAAAATCGCAAGTTGTGAATTTTATATAAAATGTTTGGGTATTAATGAAGCAAAGAGTTGAAGTAAAACAGACATTTGTCAGTGAAGATGCCATTTAATAAACAATAGTGAAGGCCTCATGTGCCAAATGTGTTTTGTACTTGTTTTCATTAAAAATGTTGTACAATTTCTTTATTCTAAGCAGTCGCATCTATACGTAATATAAAATTTATTACTTTTTCTGTGTGTTTCTTAGATAAGAAATTTTTAATGCCACTATTCTGTAAAATACAAATCTTCAAACAACTACTATAGATAAGTATTAAGTTTGAGGACGCACATACCTTCTTTGCATTCTGAAGGAATTATAATGAGTTTTTTATTTGATTGAAATGCATGCATATAGATACTATGCAGCACCTGCATTGATTTTCTTGCGAAAACTCGCAAGGATGCAACAAGCATTTGGGAAAGGAACTTAATATCAATTTACTACACCTTTGCTTCTACAACATTCAAGAAGCGGAGCACAAAATCCAATTTCCATTACGATCGCTAGATATTAGAATTATGAGCCAACGGAGAATTTGCAAATTCCGTTCAGGTGCACCCTGATTGCATTCTTCTACCGTCCTTGAGTCTTGACTGGAAACTCATCAGCGTGCAACTCGTTGCAGATAAACGACATATTGTTTGGTAATTTGCATAATTCGCCCCATAAAGGGAACAGGGGGTACGCAAGGAAGAAATTATTTAGCTTCTTGCACTTACCGTAAGCACCCGTTGCAGTGCAGCATAATCGATTCCCGTCCCTGCACTCTCGCCCAGCCTTCTCAAAGTATCGGCAACAGGTCCTGAAAGCTCCTGCAAATTTCTCGAAAAGTTTGAACATTGCAAGCATTGCAAGAACCTGTGGTGGTGCGAGAGATTGTCTTACCTGCAGTCTTTGCCAGCTCTGAGCATACTGGCGTCTGACTAACTCGATAATAGTTGACGTCAAGGCTAATCCAATTAGGATATACAGTGTGCAAAGCAGCATATAGTTAGGCTTCTCTGGAAATCAGATCATTTGCTTAATTAGTCGATTTAGGGGTTTAGGGTGCCTCAGGATTTCGAGCTCAAACACACTCACTTGGGACGAGGTCACCGAATCCGATTGTGGTCATGGTGATAAAGCAGAAGTAGTAACCATCGAAGAAAGTCCAGTCGTCCTCCCAGAGAAGCAGGAGACCAGCTCCAACCGCCAGGTAGAACCCAAGGAATCCGACAGCTGCAAGGGCGTAGAACCACCTCCTACCGATCGCCTTCGTCACCGATGTCTTTTCTATGCAATCAAAACAATGAAATCATCCAACAAAAAATATTTTGAGTGTTTTACTTGATACTGGTAAGCTCTTGCAGAGGACCGACACCGCAGTCGCAAAAATTTTACCCCAGTCCGCAATAACCGTCAACGTTAGGGGGATACCTATTAAGGCAAAGAGAATGCAGAAAACTCGGCCGTTCGTCGTCACCGGCACGATATTCCCGTATCCTGAATGAATAGAAAAAAATTGCTTTAGTTAGTTTATGACTTGTGCAGTCATCCTATATTCCTAATCTTGCTGGATTCCTTTCTTGGAAACCAGAGTTATTTTTATTTAAAGTTATTTAAGTTTTTTCGAACCTATTGTGGTCAGGACTGTGGAAGAGAAAAACACAGCCTGCATGATGCTCCATCTCTCGTAACGTTCTGGGAAGTCCTTTTCGACCACAAGGAGCAAGCCCTGTTCGGCAGCTTCCTGAATCGCCTTCAAAACATTCTATTAGTTGTACTGGTTTTTTTTTGTAAAAATCCATATTAAACTTTTACCTTTTCATACTTGGACAGCTCCTCCGACAACAGGTAGTCAACATTGCTGGCGTCCGTGTTGTTGGCAATTGTCGATATGAACAGGGCTCGTTGCGTCTTAACGATATTCTTCAAGTGGTTCAATCGCTCTATTTCAGCAGGTCGTTCCAGCTCTCTGAAAACCTACTCAGATCTAAATTTTCGGATATTTTGTTATTGGGCACACAAAAGACGTACCACAAAAAAAAAAATAAATGAAAAAAGACAACAGAGAGCCGTCCCCCAAAAATAGCGAAGGCAAACACTTTCGATTCAATCAAAAATAGACTGGAGTGCAGGCGTCTATTAAATTGTGGATTTTATTAAGACGATTTTTTCCCGTTTATTTTGACTAGAGGGCGCGGGGTGCCATCAAGGCACTTTTAATTATTTTGAGAGGCGCGTGTTGGTGCGATGATTGCTGCGCTAATCACACAACGTGATTTGACTTTTGCGCCATTTTACAATAGTTGAGCACTTGTTGACCGATTGAATTGGCTCCTTATGATCGTAAATTGTGGGAATTTTATTACTCAGAACAAATAGAAACGTTACAGCCGATCTGCCTCCTCAGGGTGTATTTCTGGAAGTGCGGAC
This sequence comes from Neoitamus cyanurus, assembly GCA_947538895.1. Classification (NCBI taxonomy): domain Eukaryota; kingdom Metazoa; phylum Arthropoda; class Insecta; order Diptera; family Asilidae; genus Neoitamus; species Neoitamus cyanurus. The sequence goes on from OX384543.1 coordinate 40,214,391, forward strand.
AGATGCGTATTTGAATCGATTATTCTCAGCTATAATGTTTGCCCCTGTGGAATCGGATTAATTTTAGGAAAAAACTTTTGAATTACTGAAATATCCCATATGCAAAGGTGAAAGAAAAATATTTAGCGCGAATTCATGTTTTCCTGGCCAGTAATAGGCTCATTGTTTTCTGATATCTTGCAAATTTATTTTATCGCGAACTTCGCCTTAGTCATTTTACGGATTACTAGTACGTGCTAAACAAAGTATGTAGTTTGAATTTACTACATTTGCAATAGTAGTGACAGAAATTGAATGAAAATGATTATTTTAATTCATTGCAACCAAAACATGATTTTTAAATTCCACACAACTATTTATCATATTATTGTTTTTATTTTTTATTTTTAGGCAGCGTGACCGGCGCTTTTGAAGAGAGAAAATTAAGGTGGTCAGTCGTAAGGAGTGTGTGCGGACCATAGCCTTGGGCTTTCGACTCGGAAATTTGGTTTGTTAAAAAAATTAATTTAAAATAAAAATTAACTGTATATCCTAGAAAGCGTCTGTTTTCTTATTTCAAACTTTGCAAGTGATCCCTAACTCACAGTATCGCAGCGAGGTTTGTCTTTTTTTTTTGAAGTAGTAGTAGTGATTCGAGCCGCCCCCTCATAGTTCTTTTTGAAACTTTTTCCGTTCCCGTGTAGTATACCTTCTGTGTCAAAACGATAACTCACTTATATGTACATACATACATATATTACCTACTAGACGATTTCAAAGCGAAGTTCCCTTTTAAGATTTTTTAAACTTTACCGCGCTCTAGGATGACACAGAGGATTGAATATTAGAGTATTTCTAGAGATTTCGAACTTAATCAGAAAAATAGCTTTTTAGTGAGAGAATATAAACCATATGTATGCAGTTGAAAATCTGTAGCATACTATATATGTATATTAATCAAAGTACATAGATCAAGATCTGAGTAAAAAGAAAAACCGGGAAGAACCGGGTTTGTTTAACTCATAATTGTTCAATGCCTAAAATTGTATATATGTATTTCGTCAAAGACTGCTACAAAAATAAAACAACGCTCAAGTTCACATATATTTGTGAACTATTGCAAAATTAGAAGCTTCGAAGAGCTTCAAATCATCATACTTATGTTAATCTTCTTATCGGCACAGTAAAACTGTTACTACACAATAAATATCACTCCCAAAGCCAAGATTGTTATATTTTCAAAGGCTGCAATATTTGGAAACATATAGATTAGGTACAGAGAAACAATCAAAGTTTCGGATTAGAAATTGTAATAAAAAACTCTTCACTATAAACGATAACTGCATATAAAAGTTTAAGCCACAATTTTCTTTCCTTGATTTTAGTATTGCGACGCGACGTCATCTAAGCCCCGAGTTATTAGGGACACACCACTTTATTTCATAGATGTACCCTCTTTTACACCTTCACCATATGATTATAGGACTTATCCTATCCTAAATAAACTACATAGCATTTCAGCATACTCGCCAGAACCTTATTACCCAAATGGAGTAATAAATTTCGCTATAAAACTGTCTGGGCTGATATATTGTCGCTGCATTGCTCCTATGAAATTCTGTTTTCAAAATACGTCATGTAACTCGTCACTAAGCCCTCCAATAAAGTAGAAATAGGCAAGCCACTACGGCAACCTGTTCACCACATCCTACGCTGTAACTCATCTTAATTTTTTCGTAAAAACCAGCACCACCGCTCACCAGATAGGAACCACTGACTGGGAAGACAGGAGGACATTCTTCAGTATGTCGCAAGGTAAATAATGACAACGGCTGAGGGGCTCATCGAAAGTGAATTATGCTAGATGTGTCGACACAAATGAATGCTACAACGCAGCCCGTAAAAGTGCTCATCGACCTTAACGAGATACGAAAAAAAAATATATATTTTCGGAGACATAAGATGTTCCAGTCAGTGGTAAAGCCGAATAAAATGCCAGGTATTTGTACGCTCGGGGGTCCTTTTCAAGTGACGAAATAAGCTCCAGCGTGTCATGGTAGGGATCAATTTCCTGGTCTGAGTATGTAAGGAATTTTCCGTAGGTGGTAAACGTGCGACATTCCGAGAGGCATATCAGGGAACCTAGTTTTAATGCAGGAACTGGCTTGCGGACCTATAAATCAGATAAATCAATAAAATTCTGTTTTCCTACAGAAATTGGCAGACTTCTTCGTTGAAAACACATTAAGAGGCGCCATTTTACTCCACTAGCGTAATTTTACTCAACGATTTAATGGATGCAGGCCGGATCTTGTAGCTATAAAGGCGCTCTTTATCCCATGTAGGGCGATTAGAATTTAATTACTCTCCCTGATAGATCCGGTAATTGAGCCTTGGTGCAAAATTACCAAGCATTTGGGTTTGGGGATTAAATTTAAGGACAGTCGACGGAATAGGATGCTTAAGGGAATTCTTTTGTTTTTGGGTAAAAGCAATCGATTCTGTTTACATGCTTTTTCTCTACAACTCCTCAAGAGTAAGTACGTGACGTGAAATAATTGTTTTGTATCTTTTCCAGTCGGTATGAAAGTATGAGAAGGCGCTTGGTCACAGATTCCATGGCGGTATTTATTTTTACGTCGCGTTATAGTTCGTTATGCACATATGTACATTTCTTTAAGCATTCGTGCAGATATTTGCAAAATAAGAAATCATTCTATTGTAGTCATGAAAATCCCCAAGCCATTTTGGTTTAAGTTGATATTTGTATAGTTCATATTTTCTCGCACTCTTACCGTAGAGGTGGCTGGTATCCTACACTGACTTACTCCGTGCCATTGCCGTTTATTGTATCCTATAACATCATCACATAACTTTTAATGAACACCCCTAGTTGAGCAAAGCTGAACTATGCAAGTGCCAACGAGTGTAATGACCAAACACTAGACACCTACAATCTCCATGATTAGGTCAAGAGGTTTACTTATTTGCAAATCATTAATCACAGCTTTGCTCTCATTAGGCTCTCATTCGACGCCGTAGAAGTTAATTTTGCTGAAAAAACATCAAATAGGGCGAAATGACATTGTCTGAAACTTTTCCATTTTCCTCTGTTCTGTTTGTTTGCTCTCCAGGGCGAAAAAAAAACCTTTTATTTCTTCAACCCGCCTACAAACGGTAAAACCTCGTTGCCAGGCTTTTAACTCTTCTCCGATGCCGACAGGGTAATGGATTCAATAAAAATTTGAGAAAAAGTCTTCAGGGTGCCATTTACTTCTTAAAAAGTCGTGTGAGCAATGGTATGCACTCTTAAGCCCAAATTGGGTGCCTATACATGGACGCTTCAGAATTTGTAATTGATGTGAAAAGTTTTTGATGAGGTGTAAAACGATCCCATCATTTTGCTACCATCTTCACAGCCGTTTTCACTTGAACCAACAGGGACATCTCCATAAATAAAGATGAGGTCTGAGAGAAAGTCAATGTTTATTGGCTTCGGGGAGCTTACCGCATCTGGTGGTGAGATAAAGTACAATCATGCACTTAAGGGAGCTTTTTAAAGGAGTCACCACTCCGGCGAGTGCCGTAAGAGGGAATTTTTCAAAAAGAGCAGAAGGATGGCCAGCAGTAAACAGGAGCGTGCCAAGAATATAAATTTGTCAGAACAATTTATGGGCCAGAAGCTGCCGAATAATATGTTCGGGCCAAAAGTGTACATACTTCCTCCAGATGCAAAGTGACCTCCAGCTATCTCTTATCCTAGAAAATCGTCCGAGCGAAACACGTGCTCCGAGCGCCTGAGTTACTTCCCTGTTCGAGTTCGTAGACAGTCGTTGAATGATTTATGGATACATTTTCCGCCAACGGATCCATTAATTAACCTTTGGACATTTCAACAAAAAATTAATGTGTTTCGCTGGATTTTACTTAAATATTCTTAAAAGGTTGCATATGGGGCCTTCGCTTCAATAGTGCAAATCTTTCATTTCGGCATTAGCTCAAACATTTATCATCTGATTCCATCGGTTATTAAAAAATTTTTCTTTTATCTTGTCATGTGATTACAAAGGAAAAATATTAATCATATCTATGTATATCTATGTCAGTATTGATGTCTTCCAGGTTACAAAGCCGTTGTTCATATTCATTTCCGAGTTAGGTACGTGACTGTGAACAACTTTTCAGTTTGTACACATGCACCGTGTCCAATATATTACAATACACATTTTTATTAGCGATGCCAACGTGTGGATCATGCATATATTTATCACAGAATGTCTTATATGGATATAGAGCATACGCGTAGTGTAGAACACAACATTCGAAAAAGCGCGTCTAGACTTTCTTGGTAAACGTCCACTCTTTTGAAGAAATTTTCGTTCACATTTTAGCATAATGACAGTTGAAGTTCGCCAATAACACGTCAAATTTCTGTCTTCGGCTCCGAAATGGTTGCATACACTTTTTCTCTCCAAAATCGCTATAGAGGAAAGTATAAAGGTTGTTAAATCGCACGATTTTGATAACCAATTCACTTCTCCCCGGCGCGAGATAACACGCCCAGGAAACTTCGTCTCCTATAACTGCATTGTTGCGGCCGCAGTGTGAAAGGTTGCACCGTCTTGTTGGAAGAACATGTCATCCACGTCCAATTCGTCCATTTCTGGTCATAAGAAGTTGAAAAACATCATTCGTTGCATACTGCTTCGTGAAATGTTTAATTGTTAAGCACGATGACGAAATGATGAATAGAGGTGGATGGACGTTGGTTTACATTTTCATTAACTGCCGAAATATTTTCAAGATTCCGTACGAGAATGGCTACCGCTTTTAACATTCTGACTTGAACTACCAGTGTCAAATTTAATCATTGAATTCCCACACCACAATCAGATTATTCCAAATTAAAATTAAAATTGAAACCGTGCGTCGAGGGTGGTTGCCCCATGCAACGGATTTTTAAAAGGGATATTTCAGATATCTCTTAGATATATGTATGTTAGATAATTTATCAGAGACCGGAGTGGTGAAACACAATTTATCAGACAGATTTATAGATATTTTATCTTGCAGATTACTATCTGCCACTTTATCAATAAATAACTTGTGAAATAGGCCCTAAATCTAATAAAACAGGATGCCTAGTAAAAAAAATGTTTCACAATATGATTGAATTGCTTTCCCTGGACAAAATTGTGGCTTGCTTTGTTGTGTTTTTTATTGACCCATACCTTAACATTAGCAAACTACGAATGACTCAAACAGAGGAGTCAAATTAAGAGCTCGAATGGGTAGTCCTTGGAACCCATTATTGCCAGCCCTTCCCTCCTAGATCATTTTCTTATTTTTCTCCTGGTTCACATTACGTGCCAGAATTGGAGACAGACCAGGATAAAGAGTTTCATGAAAAATTCAATTATTTTTCCTCACCCGAGAGACAAAGCCCTTTTCTCCCTTGAAATGTATGTGAATAGTGCCCATCTCGAGAAAACTTTGTGGAAATATTTTTCCTCCGTATTTAAGACACCCACAACTAATTGACTTTATTAAGAAAAATATTGGAAAGTTTCCACTTGGTTGCAGACGAGAAATGAAAACTGCTGTGTAAATAAGTGGATAAGCATCGTTTGCTGTCTTCATTCTTTTGTTTCATGGAATTAAATTGTTAGATAAGATATGAAAGTGTGCAAAAATTCTTGCTGGATCGTTCAACTTCTTATTGCCCCGATAAAATTAGTTGCCTTTACTGATTTCAATTCAGAAAATAATTTACTTCCAAATTGCAAAACTTAGACAATTTCACAAGTTTTAACGTGGGCAAAGTTGCAAAAGCTAGTATCAAATTAATTACTGACTTTGTGTTCCTCTTTCTCGTAGTAAGAGAAAAGCACTATTTTGTACAATTTCGTTTTTCCTGCTATGTATGTCCTCATGCATTGGGTTCAGGAGCAAGAAGGAAGCTACAAAAGCTAACACGAGAAACTGAAGCTGCTCTAAACTAACTAAGTGAATAAAACAACTACTCTACAAAACAACATTTGTGGGTGCTGATAAGTAAGACTTTATCCTCGACTAGCTAAGTTATGTGCATTTAGAGAATTTAGTAAACGGCAAGACCAAAGTAAATTTAATGTATCAATGACAGAAAGGGAAATTTTTTTTAAGCAAATTAAAGCAGTTCCATTAGATATTTTTAATACCTGCTGTTTTCGCTGGATCTTCTCATCCGAGGTAGGGTCATACAATTAAACTTTTTGAACTATTGATTTTAGGGAAAAGTTGAAAATGGAATAAAACTTTCACTGTGAAATTTTTGAGTTTCGATTTCTCGGAATATAATACAATTATCGGATTTGGAAAAACCAAAGCTTAAACTGAGGGTTTGTTCGTCCTCTATCAGATCCTGTTGTCAAGTTTCAGTTTTCCAAAATCGGTTGACAATTTTATTTGTTTATAAGGTAATTTTTGGCAACCATTTTGTAAAAATTCTAAACATTGTTTAAATTGTTACAGTTAAAATTTATACTTTACTTTACTTCGCATCTTTATCCCAGGTTTTGGACTAACTTCTAAAAATGGAATATGATTCATAGTGTCATGTGTTGATGCGCCCATGCACAAGTACTCGTATTTCAGAGAACATTTTCCCCATCCACCTACTTATAATATACGTAGGTACATAAAAAATGCATGCTAGTATCAAATACCATAATAACTGGAGCATTGTCTTTTTAAATTAAAACTCCCCTATAGCTAGGCACGGAATACCCATAAATTAATTTGCCGAAGTAATTAGGTCGGACACTTCCCAGTGTGCCCCCTAGCCTACCTTGAAGACCTTCGCCATGAAGCCAATTTGTGAAATCAACTCACTCCAGTTTTTTGTGAAATTTAAATTGCGTTCAAAATCGATGACAATAGTGTTCTAAAATATGGTTACCCCAAGTTTGCATGATGCATTTCTGGCTTTAAGCCAATGACTAGGCAAGCACCGAATATATGTACATATGCATTTACTTATATTAAAAATATGACCCCTTCGTGCCTCGCAACAGCGATTTTTCCAGCCCGAGCAGCACTGCCTTGACCCTTGCCATATTTTAAACGTTTCATCGCAACAAAAATGAAATTTAAGACCACTTACCATCGAGAGGAAATGGCCCAATTCAGAACACCATATAAACTCAATTGTATCCTGGGTATCTCGCAATTTGTGTGGGAAATTTCACCGCACCTACTTGACGTTCAGTAGGTACATTCCGGATTTGATTTCCATAAATGCGCGACCGCGTGAATGTGAATAAGTAGCTCGTGCTGAAAATTCCACCGCCCTTGTGGCGCTTTATGGATTCCCTGTCGATTAATTCGGCGACCCTGCCCAAACATGGTCTATGTGACCCAAAGGCACTATGAGAAACTCGCGCCCGGCAACTGAAATTCGTTAACCCAGAAAGGAAAACGGAACACGGCGAATGAGACGATTTCCCAGTCGTACATCAATACTAACACCAGCGATTTATTCAATGGAAGCTTCTTTGTGTTTACAACCAGGAAGTATAAACCAAGGATATTGTCCCTGTGGATTTCGGGGGAATTGAGACTTCTCGTAAAATTTTACGAGGAAGCATGACAAACTGAGTTCGTTGTCGTCCGTACTCCGTTGGATGTTCACAGGGGTGACAAATTACAGTGAGAGGGTGGTGCCGCATAATTAAGGAAGTAAAATATAAATCTGTATTATTGTCTAATGAAAAAGCAAAGAAGCGCATAAAAGCGAACATCCTCCTAACAAAAAAATTAAGCCATTTTATTGTGCCACACGAGCTCCACCGAAGCGAAGGCCCGATTTATGTTAAGCACTAAGCTACATATTCATTGATAGGATAACATAGCCCCGAGCTAATCCCAGTTGATGGATGTGGTGCTAACCCCTTGACCACAGCGATGAATCAAAACACAAAAGATAATACGGTCACGTCCCACTAAATCAATTCATTTTTAAAGAACAACAGAATTATGTCTAGTTGGGATGAAAGGGACTGTGTTCCGCTGCTTGAATCGATAAGGCCACAACACAACGGTAGGTCAGGGAAAGGCACTCAGAAGGAGAAATTGGAAATAAGTTGTGAAATGCAATTTCTGTCGAAGTCTTTCGGCGCGTTTTGTATGCATGAAACTCCCATTAAAGGCGAGAGGAATGGAATTGAGTTTTGAGGAAAAGTCAATTTTCTTGTTTAGAATTCTGTGCACTTGTAAGGGTCACATTTGTGGCAAGATAAATTATTATGGACATGTCTGAATAAAACTTCGTTACAATTTGCTTAAACGATTATTATTTATGGCAGAAGTTACCATATATGTACAGAGTTGATTGCATGAGCGAGTTTATGTATCTGTCTTTCCTATCGCACAAAAATGTCACAAAGTTTGGAAGGCAAACTTATTTATTTATTTATACCATGTGGTTCCTCCTTCCATTCTCGGACCCCTGCTTTTTTTTCTATTCATAAATGATCACACTAATATCATAAAAGCTGTTAATACATACATGTATTCACATCTCTCCAACGTTCTCCGTATTGCTATTTCGTACAAGCAACATGGTTTTATTAAGGGGGGATTAGAGTTTAGGAGACGGAGAAACGAACGATTTCCTGATTTCCTTAAATGAAGAATGCACCGATCTTCTAGAAAATTTGTGAAATTTTTTATGTAGTCTTTACTACACATGGTTTTTTTTTGTTCCAATAACTCCAAAATTGCGGCGGCGGTGGGGGATTTCGACGAAGAAACAAGAATCCCTATATCTAAGTTTTTTTTTTAATTTGATGATCCTCATCACATTTTTCACTGCTAAAACTTTTTCACAATACACATAAATTTACATAAATACTTCCGACATTCCCCTGCGTGCGAAAGCATTAAAAGTTTGTTTCCACAGTTATGAGTTTTTCTCACAGATCCCAAGATATCTCATCGAACAATAAAAAAACCAATTCCCCCTTTAATGACTCTCATCACAAAATTTATTGAAATTGAATTAAAGAAGCTTCCGTGCGCCTCCAAAAAAATACGACTGTTTACCCAAACTTCCATTTATTCCGAGTAAAAAGAGTAGATAAAGTAACCTATGACAAAGTCCCACCCAGTCGGGCCGGGTACAACGTCATAACATCATTTTTGACTGCTGTAACGACCTTAACGACAGGAATGCGGCCTGTTTACAAAACCGAGACGATCCAATGGGCCCATTAATCTCCGGTGTCTTGAGGCACCACGCCGCCCCGCTTGTAATCTTAAGGAACCGATGATACCCAACATTTGTAATAAGCACAAGTACTCAGCGCTCGTGCGTCTTCACCAAGAGATGCGAATAAAAATTTTATGGCTTTCTGCTGATCCAGTGGGTGTGTGGTGAGCTGAAACTAATAACACGGGGGGAACTGCACGGAAATAAATAGAATGCATGCCATCCCGGCGGCTGTGTGTAAGTAAGGTATCCTACCCGCGGTCAATATCTCGTCCATATATATGCAAATACTTTTGGACGATTTGTTTGGGCTCGTATTAAGAATACTCCTGATGGATATCGGATTTCACAAGGGTCGGCGTAAAACTTCCAGTCGAAAGGCAAACTTCGGTGGAGGGACAGCTGGATTTCTTCTGTCTATTTGCGTGTCAATTGGATAAATGGAGTCAGATGGAAGGATTTCTTTTCTGAGCTGCTTACCGGAAATTTGATTAAATATTGAGCAGAGCAAACACAGTGTATTTGGGTCGCACTACTTCAGGCGGGAGTGCTCAAGCATTTTTCAGCAAGACTTAATGCTAATACAAATCAGAAGCTTTCTCCCATCCACTTAAGTGGATGAGCCGAAAATAGAACCAATGAATATAATAAGCATTTCGCATCCGCGTAAGCTATTTGATGTACGCGTTAAAAATTAAATTAGCTTTAATTATCCGGGCGGTCCGGAATGATCAATTTTGGACCGAATGGCTTCAATGAATCTTAAAGTGCGGGGCACTAGACCGCAGGAGGGCCCAACCTCCAAGAGCTTTATGAGCAGCTACATGATACCGGGCGCGAAAGCATTTCACATTTTCAATTGAATAGTTAATCCTTCCATGAATGAAGAGATCATCAAATTCTTGAGGCATTTGCGGTAAACCTCATATTTTGAGTCGTGACTCAATGAATTGCCTAAATCCATTCAGGACATGTTGCTCTGCTTGTTGACTCGAAAAAGCCGCTGACGCTTAAATGGTTCTGTGAAATTGAAATGGATTTGCGTTGACAATTGTTTACTCGCAGGGGAGATTTATCACTGCCCATTTTCATAGCTTACAAAATATACTTTTTCGCCTGCGGCAATGCTTAGCCACGACAGCTCCTCAACGAAGTGGTGATAGCTCCTTCAGTCCTAAGATCGATGGAGTAGAGATTTGTTCACAAGAACAAATTACTTTACGCCGCCGGATCGGCCGCCCGTTAAAAATAGAACCGTACTGAGTGATACGCCGAATATTTCTGGAGATTTTTTTACAATAATCCATATAACATACTTGCGGTGTTCTGACAAACATGAACATTTCTCTTGCGCCCTCGATCTGTCTAATATGAAATAGGAGTGGTAGGGTGTGCTTCAGCTAAAGAGCTGATAAGCTCACGGATTACACTGTGATATTCTGATGATTTCGCTTGCCATGATTCATTTCTATAATACAGGCTTTCTTTTTATCTCATTTCAAAGTGTTTATACAGGGTTCTGATTTTTGGCGGCTGTTGAGTGTTCACGAGTGTCCTAAGAAGACGAGATTACCATCTTTTGAAATTATGACAATTAATGCTTAACTATTTCAGGTATATGTTCAAAATTAGTAATTTAAGTTTAACATAATGCTGTAAACGTGAACATTATATTAAAAAATAAATAAAACAAAAGTTAACAAATTTGGACTTCTCTAAGATTTGTATTTAAACTGTTTGCACATATGTAGTGTTTACTTCTTTAAAAAACAGTACTTTTAAAATTTTTGACTGGGTTGGAAAATATTTATAGTTAATTCACAACACACACAGATGTGCCAAAACAGGAATGACCATTTTTAACGTTCCCAGTAAGTAGAACAAACACTCCGCATGATATTCGTCCACGCTATGAGGAGACGTCCACTTCCATCTCTTTGTAGGAAAACCTAATAGATAAAACTGATGCAGAATACATGAAATAAATTTGACAGATGGTGCTGTAACAACACACAACACCCTATAAAATTTCGAGCGTACATATTGAAAGACTCTTTATAACCAATTTCACTAAATTAAATTTTTGTATCAATTGCGGTTACTTGTTGTGATGTGGTTTGAGTTTTTATCTCACATCGCAACAAGCTTTTACATATATGGCAGAACGTGATACATATGTATATAGTTAGTGTCATTAAAGTGGCTCAATTTATTACCACTATAATATAATGTTCGGATTTACGGGGAGTACACTTTAAGCTTTGGGGACGATTTAAAGAATCTCTAATTTAATTCTAATTGAAATTTATTCATAGATTGTCTGCGTGACTAAAAGTGGTTGATATAATTTAAGGTTAAAGAACGTAAAACAAACGAGATTATTATATATATCAATTATCTATTAAGTTGGAGTGACGTATTCAGCCGCATAAAAAACCAGCGATTAACTTGAATCGATGTTAACCAACTTGGATCACTTATCTAATCACCCATGAATTAGTTCTTGTACTAATTGCTAAATCAAATCACATATCTTCTATTGCTAGAAGCTCCAATTTAGACAGTGCCGACGCATAAATAACCTTAATTAACCTCAAACGTCCTCCGGGTGGAATTAGCCAGACAAACCTATCAAAATGAGATCTCTGTTGTCTCCTACACAGCCTTACCTTTATGGACAGCCCCCTATTGATTCCCAGCCCATGTAACCGGATACTGCTTCTATTTCTGTGAAAACATAACGCAAATTAATTACCGAGACGAGCGAGCGCTTGAAATTAAAAGGGGGAACTTACCAGGTTATTTACCACAAAACTCCCTCAGCGCATAGCCCTGGGTGGGGACTGAGCGATACTACTGAAATGCACACTTCGTTTGGGCAATAACCGTTTATTTTCGAAATAAAATACGATTTCCCACTGCGGCTAATCTTGAAGAAGGACGAGCGGATTTGTAGCTTTTCAACCAACAATAATTTTCTTGAGGGTTTGCTATAAAAGCTTTCCAGGGGCAGAGCCGATAAGACTGCAGACTACCCCAGCAGGAGGCCAGGAGGCCACACGCAGGTCAAGTTAAAATCGCTTCCATCAATAGCCGAAAATTGTCAACGCTCAAACCAGTCGGAAGAAGTTGCTACCGGAAATGTCTGAACTTTCCCACCACATCACCTAATTATGATGAGGTGGGAATCCCTCAGCCAGAATCCGTCGCAAAAGGGCTAAGAAGGGCCTGTGATAAATGGAAGTGCTATTGGCGGTCCCACCCTGCGAGGGCAAGAAAGGAAAACGTTTTCTCATAACTGGGCCAACAATCAAAGGGCTCCACTTCCTGCCAGATAAAAAAAACCAATTTCCCCTCAAGCATTTCCAGTAGCACTTCCCGGAGCACAACGTGACATGATTCGTGAGATAAAAGATATTTTAAGAAATCAACCACCGATTTGTCCCAGGTGAGCAGGTGTGTGCATAACAGCCTGTAACGGTGCTCTCTGCCGCGTCAGTCCCGTTAATTGCATCCGAACTCATTAAGTCCCCAGAAGCAATTGAGGTCTGCTCCCGGCAAACTTTACACAAAACATACATCGACTGCCATTCCCGGGCGATAAAATTGAAAATAGAACTCGGTGTGCATTTGCCGGGGTTTATTGGAGTTTAAATTACGAAATACGTCAAAATAAAAATAAATTCGGGCCCCACTAACAGTGGCTTACTATCGCCCAACCAGGCTGTCGGGAATGCGGCGAGAAAACAAATAAATTTTCGGCGGGCAGTAATTCTCCCCGGGTAAGACATACGAACCACCATACCATCACTAACCAGGGTGCACTCTGAAAACTTAGCCCGACAAAGCGACCTTGAGATGCAGAAAGACTTTGCTTACAAAATTAATTTACTTTTTGGCGGCTCGTTTTTCTTAAAATCGGCTGAAACTTTTCGCCGCATTATGACGCCAGAAAGGGATTCACCTCGAAACTATGGGTTCCAAGGACGTCGCTGTCACCATTGCTTTTTTTGTAATTATAAATCATGTAAACCATCAGAAAGCAACGCTACCCTACTTATAGTTACCGTGTTTCCTTTTTCTTTTTAATTTACTTGAGGCTATTCGCGGGTCGCGAAACATCGCCTCATCAATTATGTGCTGTAAGAGGCGTTTTCGGGTGGGATTAAAATTTTAATGGGAATTAAAGTATTCTAGACAAGTCATCTGATAAAACTGCGAACTATTACAAATAGAAAACACACACATTTTGTCTTGCGCTGTTATGATGGATGAGGTCGAAATTAGTACGTACGAGTATGGACATATGTAGGTACTCGTATGTATGTCCAGATACAAAATAAAAGTCGATCTTCGGACAAAATCCTTGTGGAAATTCACTGATTCGTTTTACTCAGCGTTGTCATAGGCACGAAAATCTCGACAACTATCAGTCCTACGTAAGTTTAGCAAAAAACCAATTTTATGCAGAGTTTGATGGGGAACAAATTGTATTATAACGAAAATTCACGTAAATCCGCTATCAAAGTTTCGAACTTTAAATTTAGTTTCCAGAGTCTATGACTTCGCTATGACTGCCTCGATGACGATACCAAAACCCACACAAACTTTTTTGTGGTGTCCGTCTGTTTGTCGGAGCTAATCTCGGGAACGGCTGAACCGATCTCGATGGAACTTCCATTAGAAAGTAGAGTATTTTGTCGGCCATGATTTAAGCCACATACTTTTTAACCCGAAAATTGTTTGGGTTCCCGTTGATTGAATTCTGTTATAGTTTTAACTTACAAGCATAGAAAAAACCGAGTCAAACGCTCATATCAAAGGGGATTGTGATGAAAAAGATAATCCGCCATCTTAGGGCGTCCGACATATGATACTGAATATACTATATTGCATTGTCCTCAGACTTATATACACGTGTGAAATTTCAAAGCCGAGCTTAATTAGAATTAGTTGAACTAACGGACTATTTGTGGAGTTTGAGTACCACAATAACATTTTGTGTATTGACACTTACACACAGCGTAAGATGAGCTAACGTAACAGAGGACTGATTTTGAAAATAACATTGAACAACTTCGACTTTTTCTGTTGGCGTATAATGCTCCATGGTTAAAATTGTCCAGGACTGAAGTTTATGACAGGAGTTGTCAGATGGCGATTTTAGCTGTCATGGTTATTCAAGAAAACCTTCAAGTGCCACAAAGAAAAATCAAAAAAAAGAGGTGAAATTGTCCGTTTAAATTAGCATCCCCGAAAAATTAATCACACACCACACCGACGACGCGAACGCATAGAACCGAGTCTAACTTTGCCACTTTTCGTTTTGCTAATCAATAAAGAAATATAAAAGATAATTCGATATTGGCGTATTTCCACATATGTATGTTTTCCACTATTCATCAGAAACCCATAAAATTGGAAAATGTTGCAAGATGAACGAACCTTAAAATATAGAAAAAAATGGCTATAAATTATCCCTAACGCCCGAACCCTTCGCTAATGTTTTGTTACGCCAACGAACAAGATGAACTATGTGTTTCCCATTTTATAGGGAAAAAGCACGCGATTGACTGCAGCACCGCGTGTTTGCCAGGATATTGAGACATTTTACAAAAAAACCATAAATGCCCTCAATATCGTGGGTGACTACAAGCCATTTCCCATAGAAATTGCAAACCACAGCAATTGACTGGGTTTCGTGAGCGCACGCGTTTTTATGCTGTGCACATGTTTATTATCATTTTATGCCCAAGCACAATGCTATGATTGATATTGTCATCAGGCGAACTTTTTTTTTAGCAAACTTTCAATGCTGCTGCTAATGCAGACGCTGTTCTGTTGTCGCCCCGAATGTTGGGAACCCATAAAAGGAGGCACGCACTTACTTATTTATGAAACATGCAAAAGGAGCATATGAATACTTCCTCCATAATAATGTTATGGCTTCCAACGCTTGACGGCATAAATTTAATTTTGTCCCAATGAATCTGGTGTTGTTCTTAAAAACGCTGGGGAGCAAATCACATAGAAAACTGTCGTACATCTTCATAATGGCTTTTAGTTTTCGCCGTGACAGTAAGTCGGGGGGAGCACGCATTCTGGGAAAGTTAACTCCACGGCTTGAATCGACAAAACTCCTACCCATGTCTTCAACCGATTAGGCAATAGGCAAGATTTACTGGAGGCGAACGATTTACTTTATTTATTTCATGCTGTCGTCGGCCAGAGTTCAATATTCAGCCCTGAAGTGGAGCGCGGGAATCAATTTTTAACGATATTGGCTGGACGTGCCCCATTTTTCCCAGCACCAAACTTTCGAACTACCACAACATGTGGACTCCGATTTCTCTCCGGCGAAAATAAAAGTTGTTGGGCAATTTGCTGCAAGAATTGCCCTTATTTCATGAATCCGTTTAGCATAAGATGACCCACATAGATGCAGTGGAAAGGCCTGGCAATAAAATTGATTGCATGCCACGACAATGGTGAGGGGGAAATTAATCTTTTCGGGGTGTAACTTCACGTGTGAGTTTTCCGTGCTTCGAAGGGTGTTTTAGATTGCTCTTCTATTAGCATAACACCTTGCCCAGCAGTCGATATCCGCAGTGGCATGTAAAGGCATTTTATTACCATTCCAGAGTGATTGCGCACAAATTACATTTTGATAGACTCATGAGGTGAGGAACTACAGGAAGGAGTTTTTGCTAATTCCATGATTATGCGTGTGTCCTGTGACGGATTACGTGATTAGAATTCTCATTTTTTGGGAAGGAAGGTTAATTGTTGGCAATTTAACAAGATTTTAAGAACTGTTGTAAATGTTTTGCTTGTTTCATTTCATAGCTTTCCATATACTTAAAAAAATAGGTGAAAAAAAACCTAACGGTTAAACGGTTTTATTGCCCCATCGTACCTGCCGTCTCTCCGTAACCGACTTTGCGATATCTCACATGCGAAATAAAATACATGTTTGCATTATTCTTGGGTGTAGTCAAACGTCGCAATAAAAATTCAAATTTGTTATTCATCGGTTGCTTAAATTTGAGTTTTGCTTCTTCTTCTCGTTTTTACATTTTTTATGTAATCAACCTTTGAAGCCAGTCTATAGTGTATGCATGCAGTTGTACATACTATATCTGCCTAAATACATCATCTAAGGATAACTTGCAAACATATTGAATGTGTTTCACCTCCAGCAATATTACCCACTTTAAAATCCCCAAAGTGACTCTTGTGGGATAAAGCGAATGCAATTTGGTCATATCAAAGAAAAAATGAGCATGATAAAAAAAATGATTTCAAACGCCTTGACCTAGATAAAAGGCCAACGGCAGAATCCGAGGAAACTCAGAAACAACTCCAACGCAAGTCGAGCACTTAACATATCATCGCTCTATCGCTGCTTCAAATGAGCTAGAGTTTGGTGCTTTCCACCGCTCCCAACCTTGGGTTTCCTCAAGGTCCTGACAGAATTGGCGTCTTAAACATACACAACTTCTTCCCGGAGCATTTCATAATGAGACAAAAGTGCCATTTGTGAATTCTGTTGCTGCTCTAACCGATATAAACACTCCTAGAACTCCTGAAAGTGCTTCACCTCAAAAATTCCCACCGGGATATAAGAATTTAACAAATAATGATGATGATCTATGAATTTTATGAAAACGCGGAAATAGCGTCGATTTTCCACCGGAAAAAGTGGAAATTGAACAGCAATTGGTGTGCTCCCTTGGTCTGGTCCTCTTTGGCGTGTTGCGTAAAAAGGAGGTCATCTACAGGAATTTCCAGTCATCCCCTCTGACGAAAAAGGGGGAAGGAAAAAATATGCAAAAATTTTAGGGATTTGGCGTCTTTTTTGCCAGGAAGTTTTTGACTAGCTAAATACTGGGTAGATGCTCTCGGAAGTACTTAGCGGGTGAGTGAAAATGTATTATTCATTATCGTGCCCAAAAAAACTTTCTTACTCGTAATGCGACGCACGTGAGATGTTTATTCCTTGTGGGCAACTTTGAGCGATGTCCTATATTTGTTGTTAAGTCAGATAGCGGCTCTTCCGGGGAAAATCAGATAAATATCTTCAAGTAATATGCTAATAGTTGTTCCCACTCAAAGCAGATATGTGCGTCCTTCCGGTTAGCGGCGTCAACATTAAAAAGGAAGTGATAGTTGCGTTGCCTCCACCAATTCTTTTTTGGGAATGGGAATTCAAACTTTTCAGTCGCTGACCCAAATTCTGTCTGGGAATTACTTACCGCTGACTCAGCGGGACAGGAATCTACTGCAAAAACGTCACGGTTTTATTTCCCCGGAGATTCCTTAGTCACACCAGCTGGTTACCTTCCCAGCGTAAACTACAGCGTTAAATGTAGGTGTACCCAGTGACTGGGCGACATTTTATTAATTCCGAATCGAGGCGGATTATACTTTACGACGAATGGCTTTCGTAGGAGTTGGCAAAGTTTAGTCAAGGCATGGTGTTCTTCCAGCACTGAGATGATACCATAACCATAACTTTGTTATTCCCATAAAAATTGCTACAGTCGCGGGAGCTGTAGAGAAAACCTCACAGTCTGGGCCTTGTCTGATACGAGTCGTTCGTGTGCCGGATCGATCAACTTTTTCAATAAGTAGTATATCGGCAGATGTCTTAGCCGGGATTAAAGTGCTTCGACGAAAGGCACGTGGTACTTCAAACGGGAAAGGCAAATATTAAATCCTCGTGCTCCCGGCGGCATGGCAGTGGCTAGTTACTCTATCTGGTGAATTCATGCTTCTCCGACAAATATCGGATATTTGAGTATGTACATATATCCTGTCGGAAGAAAAATTGCTTGTGATAAGGAAAATAAGCTTTCTCGTAAAAATAAAAACATGCTGGCCGAGGTGGTGATGTCTGCATCATATTTAATATGGCATATGTGTGTTGTCATGAATATTGAAAGCAAAATATGTACCTTTTGTTAAAAAATTGCGTAAGGTTTTAGCAGATCAATTTATAAATTTATAAGCCATACCCTTCCCCCAAGAATTCAAGCTATCCTTCTAGAAATTATTGAAATAATGAAAAAATCGTGAGGTTCTAAGATAGTCACCGATCTATGATATATATAAAAATGAAAGTATATTTGTGTGCTTGTTTGTTAGTCAATCACGCCTAAACGGTTGGTGCGATAGACTTAATTTTTTGACACATAGTACAGTCGATTTGGAAGTTGCCCTCCGAAAAATGACCCTCCGGAATTTGACTTGATAAATCGATAGGGGGTTATAAAATAAAGTTAATGTTAGATTTCCGAATTGATCCCCCCCCCCTGTTTTTGAGAAAATCCAAAAAAACTTTGGATGCGTTTTTCTCAGAATCTATGGGTTTTACAGAAAGGTTTATTTAACAAAAAATTTAGAGGACATTGTTAACAACATTTTATCTTATTGAAGTCAAGTCGTCCGACTTAAATTACAAACAGTAGGTGGCGCTAAAGTATCAAAAAATTGGTTTTTTGGCTTTTTCGTTAGGAATAAATAATTTTTTCATAGTAATGTAAATGGGAAAGTTGTTCGTCACAAAAATATTTACATTTTTTATTTAAACAATTTTTTTGTAAAACTTACCGTTCTCGAGCTGGAGCTTGCCAAAGTGTAAAAATTGTACTTTATGGCCGCGCTGATGCGCGTATTCCATAAATTTTATTTTATTTTTATATCAGAATTATGGTTGAAAATGAGAATATCAAGTAAACATTATGGTATATTAATCCAAAAATATAAAAATAAAATAAAATTTATGGAATACGCGCATCAGCGCGGCCATAAAGTAGAATTTTTACACTTTGGCAAGCTCCAGCTCGAGAATGGTAAGTTTTACAAAAAAATTGTTTAAATAAAAAATGTAAATATTTTTGTGACGAACAACTTTCCCATTTACATTACTATGAAAACATTATTTATTCCTAACGAAAAAGCCAAAAAACCAATTTTTTGATACTTTAGCGCCACCTACTTTTTGTAATTTAAGTCGGACGACTTGACTTCAATGAGATAAAATGTAGCTAACAATGTCCTCTAACTTTTTTGTTAAATAAACTTTTCTCTATAACCCATAGATTCTGAGAAAAACGCATCCAAAGTTTTTTTGGATTTTCTCAAAAACAGGGGGGGGGATCAATTCGGAAATCTAACATTAACCTTATTTTATGCCCCCCTATCGATTTATCAAGTCAAATTCCGGAGGGTCATTTTTCGGAGCAACCCTATTTTTTCGTGCTAAATCGACTGTACTAACACGGCGGATCCAATATAATCGGTTAGTAATGTTATTAAATTAGTTTAACTTCAAAGGATTGCCCTGACAATTCGAGGTCGCTCCAAATTCTAAATGGTTGATCCAATTTACAACTGACGTTTGCAGCGTTGTAGATGGCATAAATAGGTAATTTATAAGATTAACTACGTCACTTCCGATTTCGATGAAATTGAAATATGTCATAAACGAGAAACTTTGCCTTTCGACACATGCCACGGAAACCTACAGGAAAATAATAAATCCGGTTTCCGAAGGGAAAATGTTTACTGACTGAATATTTTTTTTAATTTAGTTAATTTTTTTAACGATTACTTCTATTTGTGTATTTTTAAATTTAATAATCATCGTCATCCATATCTTCATTGGAGTCGTCTTCGCTTGACAGACCAGTTATATCGAAATTTTTGAAAATGTGTTCAATTCTAACATCTTAAAGTTTTGAACGAATCTGTTTAACCACTAGAAAACATCTAAAGGTGTGCAAATCACCTTCAAGACAGGCCAATTTGTGGCTCCACGTGGCAATTAATTTTCCAGAGGCCACCAGCTGTCTAGTGAAAAATCGTGAACGTCATCACCTGAAGAGTGCAATCAATAAACCACCGCTTACGACGTAGACGCACAGCGGCTATATTTAGATAGTCTGAAATCTTCTGCAAGCCATCAAACTGCAGTGAGTTGAAAGTTGTGCCAGCATGACAAGCGCACTTTTCATCACTCCACTGTGAAGTGAGTATCAAGGACAAGGTGGAATGATTTCTACCTGGGAATTTCAATTTGAGTTCACGCCACCCCCGTAATTCCACGAGCGTCGAAGAACATTACCGAGACATTGTAGATGAGGAAAACAAAAGGCCTGTCATTAACATTTCTCGAATTCCTGTATAGAGTGGTCGTCTGCGGTTATAAATATTTTCACCGACTGCTCTTTGCACCTAGTCGTCTGTCATCCACTCGGTGGCTGTTGTTGTTCAGCATTTTTCCGCAGCATTCCAAGCCCTATTTTTTCGAACATAAATAAGAAAAGAATTTTTCTCAAACGCAAATAGAAAATTTGCATTCCAGCTCTCATGAAAGACAAAGCAAATTTAACAGAATTTTTGAGCTAATTTTAAAAACTGAATTTGAAAAATTCAATGTCAAAATGTGCAAAAAAGAGATCTCAAAAAAAGAAAAATACTGACAGACAAGAAAGACTTATCTCAAAGGAAGTTCCAATACGGATGCTTTTCTATCTACTTTTTATTTATTTTGTAGGGCTTTGCATGATCTGACTCCGTGGTTTAGACTTAATAAAATATCTTACTTAGGGCATAGCACCAGATCTTTATTTCACTAATATTTGAATATTTCAATAACTTTACCCAAATGATGTTCTTTTCAGAATGCCTCAAATATGGTATTGATACATCTGGTGTTCCAACACTTGATTCTTCTTTCCCCTAACAGAGTTCAAATAAATAGAATTATCTTTGTTGTTTATGTAGTGAAGCACTCTCTTATCAGAGTCCAGTCTTTTCTGCAATCCATTTACGATATGAAGCTACTTTCGTATATCGGACTGGAGCACTTTTAGTGCCGCAACCGTATCCAGTAGACACAATGCCGATCAATATATTTTTATAAACCAAAGGGCCTCCAGAATCACCAGGACAAGGATTCTCCTTTCCGGAAGAAATACCAGCACAATAAATAGGTCCTTTGAGATGTTTTGAATAGGGCGCACAATCATTTGCCTTCCAGACTGGAACATTTATAAACTTTAGATCCTCTGTGTCATCACCATCCATAGCACCTGTGTCTTTATCCATTCCCCATCCGCTTACAGTAGCTAAAGCAATAGCTGGTACAACATAATTAGGTCGTGGAAGAGCAACAGTTGCTATCGCACTGCCTAATGTAAATTTTTTTCTCAAGAACAAAATAGAAATATCGAAGTCTTTATTCTCCGTGCTAAAGTGAGGATGCTCTTCGAAACGACGCACCTTCACAATTACGCCTTTATTTCTCAGTTTAACTGTTCCTCCAACAACACACAGAAAATATGCTTGTTCACCATGCGTACAATGTGCTGCGGTTATCGCAATATTCGGTGAAACTAAAGCTGCACCACACAAATGACTTCCACGCGACCTCAAATTGAGGTTATACGGGAATTGACCAAACATCGCGTTCTGTCCTCCAAGTATACTGACTCCAGGTAAGCCTTTTGGTTGGGGTGCCGGATTTGTACAAATGCAAGCACATGCCGAAAACATTATGATTAAACGAATCATTTTTGGAGTTCACTGGATACGTTGTCCAAGGTGACTACGCCTTATAAACCAGAAAAAGTGAGACAACTAATTTGCTAAGCTGTTCTTAATTATATTTAATTAACTGGCGCCATATTAATCACATTAGATACAAACTGCGACCTAATAATTTCAGTTAAAATGTCAACAAAATCGATTTTTGGTTTTTTACTTCGAAAAATATTAGAAGAGCAGCGAAAGTCTTGCCAATGGGATTTGAAAGAAGAGGAAGAAGAAGCATGATCTGTATCTGAAATGCCTGGAACGGCTGCTATAGTAGCGCTGTGCTTGTAAAGTTTTGGCTATACTTTAGACTCCAATTTTCACTTCTGTTTCGAAAGTTCTTGCTGGAATCCCCACCATCATTTGCGAACTAATAGAACATTCAAAATTCACCACTGAATTCAACTGATAGTGAAAAAATCGTACTGTAGTTGTGTACAATAAAATATGCAGAGCTATATCGTTGGGTGAGCTGTGCTTTATATCCATAAACCCCTTTTCCCTTCCTTTTACGCAATCTGGCCGAATGGGGAGTATTCAAATTATATGTCTCGACCAAAGCAAGCTTTACATCAAGACCAAGAGAGCTGTTCCCCATTTTAATGCCACGTAATCCCACCAAAGCTGATCCATACAAATTATTGTTTAAGCTTAATAAAATATCTTACTTCGACACGTAGTGCCAGATCTTTATTTCACTAATATTTCAATAACTTTACAGATTGTTCTGAAAATGTAAATATTGACACATCTGGTTTTATAACACCTGATTCTTGTTTCTTAAAAAAAAAAGTTTAAAAGAATGGAATTTTTTTTGTTGTTTATGAGGTGAAGCACTATGAGGCTATCAGAGTCCAGTCTTTTCTGCAATCCATTTACGATATGAAACTACTTTTGTGTATAAGACTGGAGCACGTTCAGTGCCGCAACCGAATCCAGTAGCCACAATGCCGATCAATATATTTTTATATACCAAAGGGCCTCCAGAATCACCAGAACAGGAGTTTTCTTTTCCGGATGTAATACCAGCACAATAAACAGGTCCCTTGAGATAATCTGAATAGGGCGCACAATCATTTTCCTTCCAGACTGGAACATTTACAAACTTTAGATCCTCTGTATGATCACCTGCCCAGCCACCTGTGTCTTTATCCATTCCCCATCCGCTTACAGTAGCTAAAGCATTAGCTGGTACAACATAATTAGGTCTTGGAAGAGCAACAGTTGCTATCCTACTGCTTAATGTAAAGTTGTTTCTCAAGAACAGAATAGAAATATCGAAGTCACCTTTTATCGGGTTAAAGTTAGGATGATCTTCGAAACGATCAATTTGGACAATTGCGCCCTTGTCTTTCTGTTCAATTGTTCCTCCAACTACACTTAGAGCATCCGCATGATTACCATGCGTGCAATGTGCTGCGGTTATCGCAATATTCGATGAAACTAAAGCTGCACCACAGACATGAGTTCCATTCGACCGTAAATTGAGGTTGTACGGGAATCGACCAATCTTTGCGTTCTGTCCTCCAAGTATACTGGCACCAAGTAAGCCTTTAGGTTGAGGTTCCGGAATTGTAAAAACGCAAACAAACAGCGAAAAAATTACGATCACATGAAACATTTTACGAGTTAACTAACTGGGGCCGTTGGCTAAGCTCAGCTTACTGTGCCTTATATACCAGCAAAGGAGAGATATTGCAAAGCTTAATTATATTTAATGAGACTTGTAGAGAATTTCACGGGCCACAACTTTTGTCATACAAAGCTCCATATAAAATGTGGAGTTTTCATAATTCTAACCTTTTCTAATAAAAACAATCATAATATCAGTATCTATCAAACAGATTGTATGTGATTTACCTTTACCATATATATCTTCTTGCAACTAGTCACAAATAACAGCAATACTTTTAGATACCAGAATGTCTCTAAATAAAACTTCTTCACATGTATATTAAGCTTGAGATGTATTTTGAACAAAACTATTTTAAAAATACGTATTTGGTATTTTGTATTTGAAATAGAAACTTAATTATGTATTTGGATGTTTTACACAGTAAAAGATTCGGTGGTGTGAATTTTACTCTAAATGGTGTCGAATACGGTCCATCCTTTTGGAATTTCTATTTTTTATCCGATAGGTGAAATACGTTAACATAAATTTAAAAACTCTACCGGGATTTATTGAATGCATCCGTATAGGTATTAAATGTTATGACCAATCAAGTAGAGACTATTTATCCGTAAGGTGTTTTTGGAATACGTAAGTTAGTGTTAAGTGTTCCAACAAATTAAATAGAAAGTAAGTATCCGTACAGTGTTTTTTGGATAAGTACAAAAACGTGGAACGGGGAAGGGGCGTGTCCGAAGAGTGAGTTACAGTCTCACCTGTTCCATGTGTGAATTATATTGAAGGAAAATAATTCAGAGTGATCTCATCGGTATCTATCGAGATGGCTGGCATTAAAGCAGAAACACAGATTGGTGTAATAAGTATATCTTGTAGGATAAGTTTCTGTTTTCTTAAGGATTTTACAAGCCATTTGCATCCGTTCGGATTTTTTCTCGCAGCTTCGTCCCAAAGGATGGTTTTTTGTTTATATCCCTACAAAGATAATAAACCAAAAGAATTTCACTCGGAAACCGGTTAATAATTAAATCTTTTCCGATAATTCTTGAGTACACACCGCCTTTCGATTTTTTTCCCTTTGGGGATATTCGGAAGATCGATCCAACTAAAAAATAATATCGAGAAAAAACTCGAGCGATTTCTCCTGAAATTTTATGTGAAGTCATGAAAAATGTATTATAAAGAGCGACGGCATTTTTCCTGTTTAAGTTAAACAAATTCCCCTTTCATGTAGTGTATTTAAAAAAACCAAAATTAAATTGGTTTTGAAATAAAGAAATTATAGATTATTCAAATCCTTTCGTTTCTTTTGCGCCACCCTGTATGACACCTCGTTATAAATTATAAATAAACAACGCACCGGAAATCCATGCACCGACTCACCGGTGGTGGATCGCAACGCAGCGAGGATGTTTATTTTTTTATGGCGCACATTAATTCTTTGGGACAAAGTCGTACACATGCCAATTTTACTTACAATTTGATTTACGATTTTGTACATATTTTGTTTCTATGCATAAAACATAATTTACTCCAATGTCACTGAATTTTAATAAAAGTCTTGCGGTGATGTAAAGTTTCAAATAAAAGGAAGTAGTAAAAGTGCGTCAAGTGCGAGTAGGTGCGTGTTCCTTCCAATTTATCAATTGAATCGTCTTTTGAATAGCTCAATACGGTACATGAGATATTCAAAGCAAAAGTTTTTGTCTTTAAAAACTGACCTTTTAACCCAGTAAAGATTTTATTTAAAATTGTGTTCATGTCTGTCTTTGGTAAACTCAAATAGTTTTCTAGTTATATTTGAGATAAGCGATTTGAACAGACATGCATAAATTCATTCTCCGCTTTTCTCGAGTGTGGACTATGGCACACAAAAATTTGGAAATAAAATCATTCACAGCGCAATAAAATGCATCCACTGCGGTGGAAGGACAACCAAAGCTTTACCGCAGTGGTACTCGTAAGTTGCGAAGTACGCGATTATTCACACGTTTTTCTTGTTGGGGTGCGATAAGTGTTCTTTTATTGTACTGTGACTCGCGTAAAAGAAGGAATAAACCTTAAGCAAAATTCAATATTTTGACCAAATGGTGTTTTAAACCTCTGCTGCATCTACGAAGCTTATCAATAAAGAACGAAATCGCCCAAGCAATAAACACAGCGACAAGATTTTACTTCATGCCACTTCATAAATTTCTCGACAATTTCCTTTTCCACTTTCTACCTTACTTAATTTATCGAGAAGCCGCAGCCTACAGTTCGCACCTTCCAAAAGAAAAAGGAGACCCATTAAAGTAGACAATCTCTGCAGCCGCGAACGGTCCCAAATTGGTCGCGGCCTTTTACGTTCCGCTTGTTAATCTTTTAAATTACTTCAATCGTTCCGTCTTTCCAAGGACGAAGGTATTCGGATTGATAAAAGCCAGAGCACTGCCCTATTTTTGATTGCATCTTTTTTCCAACTTTGGATTGGAATAAGAGAACTTACGATTCCGCCAACGGCACAGTAGATGGACAGCGACACTAGTAATCCCACATGGCCTAGGGCAGATCTCCACTTTACAGTTTTCCAGCACTTCACAGCTTTTTCACAAACACCCGGCTTATGGCCAGCCTCAATTCTAACATCCAACGTCTTGATTTTTGATAGAAGTTCGGCGTTCACCTCGTCCCCGGAATCATCTCCCATCCTCGAAGGAATCGCCACCGACCGAGCAACACCTTAAGATACTAATCGTCCAAACCGGAGGAAGTCAATTTTTCTCATTACGGTAGGACGACGAATCGAATTAAGAGGCGCACAGCATACGAAACGAATTCTTCATCTAGTAGAGACCGAGATTAAAACATACACGAAACGTAGATCTCATCGCAGCTGCTTGGCGACAGGGTTAATCCTGCATGTCTCCAAATTGGATAACCGTTTCCCCGGGTGATGGATAACCCGCTTATCCGCGGCGGTTAATGAAACGACACGCGTCCAGACGTGACTTGATTTCCACACGACCAGAAAAACTCGACCAGACAGTTGCCAGACGATTCACACACGAAGTTACACGCGAGGAGCCAGTCGAGCTTGGCGCCACCAAAACACCTCCTTTCGGGCCAAAGTCAACGAAGTGACTGAGTTTTCGCCGCAGAAAGCTTGGGAAAATCAAACAGACTTGCCGGGTGCCGCATTTTCAGAATTTTCCACGGATCCATCCAATTGCTTCGTAGCCGGCATTCGGTCCTTCGTTGCTTTCTGCAGTCAAGGCTGCCTTGACTGGCTCGAGGGAAATTCTTAAGGAAAATTCCTCATGAAGGTTTCTTGGGATAGTCGAAGAGAAGGAACTCTTTTTCCAGGTCAGCTCTTCTCGACCCAGAGCATTGCGTGTCCCATTTTCACCTGGTCACAGTGGGAAATTGCTTGTGAACGAAAAATTATAAAAAAAATTGGCATTTTCACGTGTCGGTTGAGATTTCCACCCTGGCTCCAAGAACGGAGTTAGTATGGTGCAGCGGCGCGGCGGCGGCGCGGCGCGAAGGAAAGAAATTGCGGCTCACACGAAATTTTACATGTCGCTCATTGATAGCGAGGAATTAAAGTTTAGCTTGTGGTCAGGAATTAATTTTAGCGGCCGTGCCTGGATAATCGCTGAAGCTGTGGAGCTTTGTTTTGGACGACATCGACACCGGACTGGGTATTAATTGGGCATTGCATTGCAGTGGCTCTTTGGTGCATTCAGACACAGTCTATGGCTATGCACAATTTATATACATATGAATGTATGACCTTTAGATACCTCCGCATATGTGTACATAGAGGGTAATTTAGTTGTGGTACCTGAAGTATTTTTTGAATAACTTTAACACAAATTAATTTGTTTTTAATTTTTTCTTTATTGACATTTAATTTGAGCTTGCACAATTTGTTCTGTCACTTCTTGAAAACGATATCTAGTAAATGACACCAATTTGCAAAAACAAAAAATTCAGATTAAAAGAAAGACTATGTTTAGGTCATTAATTTTTTTTAGCATCAAATCAATGAGTTTGTAGATGTAGATGTAGATTATCATGAGGCGGGAATAAAAACCCTGCACTTAGACTAAAGGTCCATTGTACAAACCTCGAGAAGATAGACTGACATCTGAGTTAATCTCGGTGCCCGGATAGAGCCGTTAGACGACCAGTTCTTCTAACAAAGCTCAAGATGGTGGGCAGCGTGAGTTTATGTAGATCACTGGGATCTACATAGTGGTTCCCGAATATAGCGGTTCTGGCGCTGTTGTAGAGCGGACATGCACACAAAAAGTGAGCAATAGTCTCGTCCTCCAACTCGCACCTGCAAAGCGGCGAATCCGCTATACGTAAAGTATGAAGATGCTTGTTCAGCCTGCAATGGCCAGTAATAATGGCCATTGCTAGGCTCAACTGGCATCTGCTGAGGTTGAGTAGACGTCTACCGAGGCCTAGGTCGACCCGGTGCAAGAACATCTTAGACTGTCTACAATCCACTCTCGCGGCCCACCTCTCACCGTGCTCGGAGCGGACCCAATCTTCCATCGAGCGGCTGATGAGAGATGGTGCAACACCCACGTAGGGTTCTGGTCCTATAAAGGAAGAGCAGGCCCCTTCTTTCGCCAACCTGTCCGCAGTCTCATTGCCTGCTATGTTACAGTGGCCAGGGACCCAGATTATTGAGACTTGGTTAGAGGTCGCAATAAGATCAAGCGAGTGACGACACTCACTTAGGAGTTTAGACGAAACCATATACGAGTCAAGTGCTTTAAGAGCAGCTTGACTGTCGGAGAAAATAAAAATGTCTTTCCCACTCAGTTTCCTCTTCAGAATCTCTTGTGCACAGATCAGGATGCCAAGAACTTCCGCCTGGAAAACGGAGACGAATCTGCCTAGCGAGCGGGAGATGCACACATCTTCATTCAGACCGTACACTCCGACTCCAGCCAGACCCTCTGCGAGGGATCCGTCCGTGAACCACGCTGAGCTTGCATCCGACACTGTGTTACCGAGATAGTCCTCATCCCACTCCATTCTGGAGGGAATGGACACAACATACCTTTTACATAGGCTGAGACGGGGCGTCACATAATCCGAGATCATTTGGACGCAACTGTTGGTATGTAACAATCTGTCCCAGATCTTGGAATGCCCTATCAGCAGATGATATGGTCGCCATAGATTGTTTTGAACAAGGCGCAGGGCCGAATACATCGCTTCTTTTTGCACGATGATATCGAGCGGAGCCAGGGAGAGAGCCAACTCAATCGCTGAAGTTGGAGAAGATCTCATTGCCCCTGTGATGGCTAAGCAGGCCAATCTTTGCACCTTAGATAATGTACCTTTGATGGTGCTTAGGTTTGTTTTTTCCCACCAGACCAACGCCCCGTAACAGAGACTCGGTCTGATGACTGCAGTGTACATCCAGTGGATGATTTTTGGACTAATGCCCCAAGTACGGCCGAAAGCTCTTCTGCACTGCCAAAAGGTCGAGATAGCCCTTTGTGTTTTGCAGTCCAGATGTAGCTTCCAGTCCAGCTTTATGTCCAGGATCACTCCTAGGTATTTTACGCTTTTTGCGTAAATAATCTCTCTGTCGAATATTCTCATTTGTCTGAGACCCTCCAGCTTCCTTTTGTTTGAGAAGAGTAGAGCAGAGGTCTTGTCAGCGTTAACTGACAAGTTCCTGTCCCTGCACCACCTTTCCACCACTCGCAAGGCCTGCTGCTGGAGATCGCAGAGAGTACTGAGGAATTTGCCTCTGCACAGTATCACTATGTCATCCGCATAGGCAACTGTGAAGTGGCCCCTCCGGTCCAGTAACCTAATGAGGCCATCAACCACCATGCACCACAGGAGAGGAGACAGAATGCCACCTTGCGGACAACCCCTACCTGCCCTCCTGACCGCTGTGTGGGAACCTACCTCAGTGGATACAATACGGCTTTGCAGCATGTTAATAATCCACCTGGTTACGGTTTGGTTTACACCATGCTCCTGCAAGGCGCAGGCCATTGCAGAGAAGCTGGTGTTGTCAAACGCTCCCTCGATGTCCAAAAAGACACCAAGGGCCGCTTCTTTATCTTGAAAAGCCCTTTCGATGTAAGAGATAGCATGATGGAGGGCCGAGTCAGTGGATTTCCCTCTCTGATAGGCGTGCTGCGCAACGTGCAGCGGGAATGCCTTCAGATTGTTCGATCTAATGAACGTGTCTACCATCTTCTCCAGCGATTTCAACAGAAAACTAGTGAGTGAAATCGGCCGGAAGGATTTGGCAGCCTTGTAGTTGCACCTCCCTGGTTTGGGTATGAATATTACCCTGGCAAGGCGCCAGCTGCAAGGAATATACCCCAAAGCCAGGACCGCTCTGAAAATTGTGGTCAGATGATCCTGAATCAAGGAGAATGCCTCCTGCAGCATGACCGGGGAGATGCCATCTCTACCCGGGCTCTTAAAAGGTGAGAAAGAAAAGACCGCCCATTTAAGAAGATCCCTGTCTATAACAGACCTGGCGACAGCCCAGTCCGAATCATCTGGAATGAGCTGTTCAGCCGTTAATTGATCTTCTTGCACCGGTTCACAGCCAGGAAAGTGGGTTTCCAACAGATGAGACGCAACAGAGGCGTCATCATCGATGAAATCGCCACAGGGTAATTGGAGTGAACTCAGCTGGACGGCCCTGTCTTTTTTGAGAATCTTGTGGATTCTCGTAGTGTCTCTCATCCCTTCAAGGTCCGAGCAGAATTTTTTCCAAGAAAGAAGCTTGGCAGATTTCACCTCTTTCTTGTAGGCCCTCTGTTTCTCTCGAAAGAGTTCCCATTCGGGTACAGAGTTGATGTTTTTTGCACGGTTATGTTGCTTTCTTACTCCTTTTCTAAGCAACATAAGCCTGCGATTCCACCAGGGGCATTTGCCCTTAGAGCTGGGGGTGGTAAGGGGGCATGCCACCTCGAAGCTAGAGGTGATTGCCCTCTCTATTACCCCGATCGACAGGTCCAGGTCACTGACGTTATTGATCAGTGGCAGCCATCCCTCCAGTTTCAGACCCAGAGCGGATCTGTAAAGGTCCCAGTTGGTTTTCCTGGGGTTCCTAAAACTGGGAGGAGCTGGACAGTCCGCCGCGATCTTCATCGAGATGGCTCTGTGGTCGGAGGTTAGAATCTCATCCGTAACTCTCCAATCAGATATAAGGTCGACGAGACTTATCGAGCACAAAGTGATGTCGATCGTCTCACACCTGATGGAGTTCACGAAAGTTGGTCCGGTGCCGTTGTTGAGGACTTTCAGCTCCGTGGAAATTATATATTCGAGGAGCGACTGTCCCCTACTATTAACGTCGGAGCTTCCCCAGCAGGTATGGTGCGAGTTAGCGTCGCAACCGATTACCATCGGGAGGTTCTTCCTGCGGCAGAAATCCACGACCTCTACGAGTTCAGAACTCGGCGGAGGTTCAGCAGAATCATACGGCAGGTATGAAGAAACAACAATTACGTCCAGAGCGCCATCTGCCAGGTCCAGGGTTACACGGATAGTAGCCTGATCTCTGGAGCTGTGCTCGTGGATTAGCGTCGCCTTTAAACCGTTCGCGATCCAGATGCATGCCCTGGGTTTAAAGGCGGCGTCTGCCGTAAATACACGACCATTGGCCAGACCCAGTCCACGAACCTGATTTTTGTACAACCAGGGTTCCTGAACTAGGGCTAATTTTGTGTGCCCCATGGCCAGGACTCTGCTTAGTTCAGCAGAGGCCGTTTTGCCATGTTGCAAATTGATCTGTAAGATTTTGAAAGAGTCAGCACCCATTTTTATAGTGCGCTCATTTCAACGTCTTTGACAGGGGATAACCCCGCGGTGATCTCTGAAGAGCGGGGACACTCCACGGCCGCTTCAGACTCGGAGGCAGCGACGTCGACATTTGTCGCCGTCCCTTCCCCCGACTCCGAGCCCGCCGAGTGGTCACCCATCTCTACAGAGCCAATGTCTGCTTTACCCCTGATGCGCGCGTTGAGCTCAAGGAACCCGTAGTAAACTTTACTACCTCGCGCCATCAGAATATCGAGGGACGGCTGGTCGAGTCCCAACAACAGAAGGGTTCCCTTAGGGGGCTCCTCCTTCAGGTGGAACAATCGCCATCGTTCAACCCCGAGAGCTTTGTTCTGTTTCTGCAGCCTAGCATGAAGCTGTTCTGCAGAAACGTTGCAGCATTCCGGGATCCAGAGCGAAACCTTGGTGTGCCTGGGAATTTTTGAAAACTCACAGGCAACCATCTCGGCTCCGTCCCAGGGTGCTTTCAGGTTTTTGGCGAATTCAACGAGCCAACGCTTGGTTTCCGCGTCCAAGCAAACGATCGCCAGGTATCCTCGGTTGTCGCAACCTTTACCGACGAAGTTTGCGCCGCGGAAAGCAAGCGACGGCCCGTCGCCCGCCACGTTAAATATCTCTTCCGAGATTAAGTTCTTGAGCGAAGCAGCCTGTTCGCTAGTAAGGAGGAGGTCTTCCGCTTTGGGACCAAAGGCCATACGACTGCTCTGGTCACTTGCGACCTCGGCAAAAGTCGGCCTTGGTTCACCAGAACCGCCTGCTCCATCCCTAACTGCAGCCTTGCAGCGCTTGACAGCCTGCTTCGCCTCAGGCGGAGTTTTTCCCGGCGAAAGTGGGCGTTTAGGAGTGCCGGAACTGCCCGTGATAACATTTTTCAGGGGTTCTGCAGCCCTCCTCACCACCCCTTTCTGCTCTTCGAGCGAAAGCCGGTGTTTTTTCATCGCAACATTTCTACGGCGACGCACATTTCTACTTAGTTTAGGGAGCTCACTGCTTGCTCGACCTGTACTAAGTGCTTTTTCGGCGAAAGCTTGCGAACCCGGAGGCGCGCTCCTTCGCTTACTCTCCGAACTGGGCACAACCGCTTTCGAATGGTTGGTGCCTTTGCTAGCAGATTGCCCAGCTATGACATCCAACTTCCCCGTCGAAAGCGTCGTCCCACTAAGCCCACCTGTTCTTACCTGCGCCCGGCCTGGCACGTCGGCAGGTGTAATTCCGGGCTTCACTCCAGCTCCCTTGCGCCGTCTCCCACGCGCCATCGTCCAAAGCCCGTCCTCCTCCCTCGCTGCAGGCCGGCTCGCCTCCAGCAGGCCGGGTCTCGCAACGTCCGGCTGGTGCCTCCTTGGGGATCTGTCAGTAGGCGCAGCCGAGCCTTTTACACTTCCACCAACACTCCCGTCGACACAAGCACCCACCGCAACCACAGATGGGCCTCCCGCGGACTCGGGCCCCGAATTATCGGGGTTTTCAATGTTTTTATCGCACATCACAAAAATTCACGTCCATCAGCTGTCAAATCTTCTTCTTCTTTGAATCAATGAGTTTGCGGGGGGTCCTAAAAGAAAACGCCCTCCTACACAGAATTTTCGCAAATACAAAATTTGTCCTTAAACTCGACTTAAAGAACATATATTTGAAGTCTCAACGGTGAGGTTATCACAAACTGTTTTAGGTGTGGGCGCAAGGACTTCGACATTTTTCGCGGAAACATACCAGAAAAAAAAATAGACGCATACAGGTAAATTTCAGTCAGCAGACATTTTTCCTTCGGAAACCTACATATGTATATGAAATGGGAATTGGGAGGAAAATTGAGGTAAAAGCTCTGAAGAAAATTGTCTATGGGATTGCACATTTAAAAAATGCTGGATCTGCGCGAAAGACCTTCATATGTCATAACTCTCTTCACTTCAGCACCAGAGCCAAAACCAAATGATTTCAACCTTGGAAAATAATTATTTACTCATAGATTCAAATTACATAGCCATGCTTTCTGTATCAAATTTATGTCAAAACTTATTATATTCGAGGTGACGCCACGCCTTCGCATCGCATTTAATTTTCAAGCAACAATGAGTTCTGAAGACAAATTAGTTACGCCTGGTTTATGGGCGCCCCGAAAGGATTTACCAGAAACGAAAAGACGTCTACGTGCCAAGGTTCCAAAGCCAAGAGATTATGAAATAAAAGCTGGATGTTTCTACGAAGGTATCCTGAATCACCTCTACCATAATGGGTTCGATAAATCCGCCGAACTAGTTGAAGAGCTGATAAATAAAGAAATCGAGAATATAGAATCAATTAATATTCCACCTTACCTAACCTCATCCAAGGAAGGGATCATCCAGCTTGCTGAAATTCTCAAAGACATAGAAATGGGAAAATCGACTCCAATGGCATTAATCAAGTTAGCAGTAGAATTGTCTAATTCGAAATACCAGCGATGGATTGCATTTAGACTTTTTGAATATAGCTTGAAATTAGCGAGCGCCATTAGATCAGACAGAGGCTATTTAGAATCCGAGGTGCGGTATGTTTATGGAAAATTTTTGCTGGACGGTGAGTTTTCCTATTTCCTAAATGAAAACGTATGGTTTGTAGATTTTTACATATAATCCGCAGTATCTTAAAATTCTCATTAAAGTAGCATAAATAGCATTAATAATTAATCATAGTAATTTTGTGAAAAGAAACATTTTTATTCTTTACGCTTTCATGCATAGACAGGTTGCCTGCTTCTTATTCAGCTTTCATTTCACTATCGGATTGCTGGTTGTGTCCTGTTGGATATAGCGATGTACTCTGGTTATATATGTATATCGCAAAGGTTTGATTTAATTTTTTCAGCTGGTAAACTTGAAGAGGCAGCTGAAATTCTTGAGGTCGCTGCTGAATTAGCGGGCGACAAATCATGGATAACTCTAAGCGATGGTCGGCCCTTATATGAAGATGTTAACTACTTGCAGTTTTTAATCAACATAAAATCTGCAGAGGATATTAGAAAGGAAAATTTGAAGGAAGCAATTGAGTTATCGAAACAGGCTGTAAAACACAGCTTCGATGGTGAGAATTTTGTCAGGTTCCCTTTTTTTTTTATAAACGTTTACCACCACCACTTTCAGCCGATATGAAGTCTGCTCCACCCAGAGCTCTTTTATTACGTGGACGTCTTGAAATTGAGAATGGAGAGTACTTGGCTGCTCTAGGATTTCTCAATCAAACTGTACGGTATGCTCAAGTAGCCAATATGCAAGATCTTATTTGCGAAGCAAATTTGCTTAAAGCGCTTGCTTTGTACAGGTAAGGTTCCGCAAAATCAATCAACATTGAGATCGAGTAATTTTTGCAATTATATCAGATGCTGGATTTAATATTATCCGTTCTTAGAAAATCTCTTGTTATTTACTTATTAGCTTTTGCCTGTACTTTCATGAATTTCGAAGCTTTTGAAGGGAAACTCCTTTTGCATTTTTACGGAGAGCGTCAGTTGGAAAGTGGAGTAGTTTTTGGCGTTCTCAATGTAATTTTTAGGGTTCCGTAGCCAAATGGCAAATACATTTTCGTGGCATTCCTTTACAATTTAAAATTTTGGGTTGTCATTATGTGGTCCGCCATCTTGATTTTCGAAGTTTTGGTAGATTTAAAATCAGTGGCCCTAAATTTTTGTTTGCATTCATTTTCATTCAAATTCTTCGAATAACCAAAGCCCCCTAGCTTTGAATTTCATGGCAATTCGTTGAAGTTTAAGAACTTTGGTAGATATTATGGGTCCGCTACCTTTAATTTTAGTAAGTTTGAAATCCATATCCGCTTAGTCGGCTTTATATTTGAGATCTGTAACCCCAAAGACGTCGTCATATTAAATTTCATCAAATATGCTTAAAACTGAGGTCGCCATATTGACATCCGCGATTTTGAATTTGGAAACTTTAGTAGCAGATTCGAAATCAGTGATCCCGAAAACCCCCAATGCGGATTTTCAGGGCAGTCCTTTGCAGTTTAACTGATTTAATAACATAACTAACTGGCAGCCATCTTGGAGCCGCCATTATAAGACCTTGCACTGTATCAAAATAACAAATATCCTATATGTTAAGTTTGACTATGTACTGCCTTGGGTCGAAAAAAAAGCCTATCGATGCAACCATTTAGACGTGATTGAGGAACAAACAAACACACTCATTTTTATATGCATATATATATATAGAATAATTTTTTTCACACAGGTTTTGTGTATATTATAAAATTTCAAAAGAATTTGTAGGTTCCTTCTAGAAAAACTTCTTCCTTATATTGGCACAACTTCCGCTCCAAATAATGTGAAATTAACGGCTTGTTTAGGTTTTTTCGGTGAGGGAGGTTACTTATATACATGTGTGCCCGTGATTCTAGATTGTGGACCATAAGACGAGCGGTCCAAAAATAGACCGTCACAATACTTAAAACTGTCATTTATGTAGTGAGAAATAATCGAAAAAAACATTAATTTTAAAATAATCTTAAAACGGTCAGAAAACTAGGCCCGTCACCCTGTTTGCGAAGTTCCGCTGAACCAAACCGAGTTCCGTTGAGCTTATCAGTGTCAGTAATTTTACAAATGCCCTATAATACGACTGACTATGTACATAGACCTTGTTAGCTGAACCCAAGTTTCTCAAAATGTTTTGGAGCAATCGGTGTTGAAGTTAAAAGTTCTTTGGTTAAACTGCTGATAGCGGAACTCAAGTCAATTCAAGCGTTTCTGTTAATTTCTATATTCCCAATCTTTATATACAAGAAATATTATATACAATATATTATACATTACCAATATTTCACCTTCCTCTTTCTTTCGTCTTGTCAAAAGGTTAGGCCAAACCAATCGGGCCTTAGCATTTATTCGCCTTGCAAAGGGAAGAGCTATAGAAAAGCGCCTTCCTCTTTACGTTGGGAAGAGTTTCATGATGTTGGGACAGCTAAACGTAACCAGAAAACGCTTTGAAATGGCTGGAGTTAGCTACATGGAAGCGCTAGAGGAATTTGTGACCATTGGAGATCGGGAATGGATCACACATGCCAAATGTAAAGCCGGGCATGCACTCGCATGCGCAACTATGGAGGTGTACTACCAGCTTATCATCCGAAGCACCAAAGAGGATTCCGACACCAGCATAAAGAGGTTGATGCTTTGGAAGGACAAACGTGTTCCATTTTGGAATGATATCGACCACAAGTATAGCCTCATTGAGCGAGAAGTTGGTTTCTACGATGAATACGAAACTGAAAAACTGACTCTGATAGAGGGGCAAGTGGTAGGTATTATATGCTTATGTGTAAGCGAAGTTGATTAATTCGCTGCCTTTGTAGGTTTTTGACAGTCAAGTACACATGAAAGTACAACCTTGGAGGAAACCAGTGCACTCGCCATTTTCAAAAAAATTTATAAGACACTTTGGTTTTGTATGCCGCAGGATATTTTTAGCCCTTTAAACATTTAAATTTAATCAATACAGATGATACATATATAATTTTGATGTGTCTGTGATATTCGAATTTTCAGCTAGTCCTAGTAAATATTATTTTCGTTTCCATGCGAACGGGTTTAACTCGAAAACTACTGAAGATATTAACATGAAATGTACATAGTTTATAGACAGTAACCCTGGGACCAATTTAGGTGGAGTATTTTGTCCGATATGATTTAGGCTACTTTTTAGCTGTCTGTCTGTTTGTCCGGGAACGGCTACCTTCGATTAAAAGTCTCATCAAAATAGACTGAACAAGCAAAATTATCCGATTTGGGTGATACCAATTCACACGAGATACATCAGCACCAAATGCATCCCGAGGAAGTAAGTTTTGTGCCGATTTTGATCTGGTGGAATCATCGTTCCGTATTTCTTTCAAAACGAAACTGGTATTACCATAACCGTCAACAGCGACCGCTACAGATCGATGATAAACAACTTCTTGTGGCCTACACTGCATTATATGGATACCGACGGCATGTGGTTCCAACACGACGGCTCTACGTGCCACACAGCGCATGCCACGATGGACATTCTGTACGAGCAATTTGAGGGCATGGTAATCTCGCGCGGCGTGAACTGGCCACAGAGATCGAGCGATTTAACGCCTTCAGACTTCTTCCTTTGCTGCATTGGTGTTCTCCCAGAATTTGAGGCGTGAAATCTCACTCACAAGGCGTTTGCCGTGGCCTATATTTTCTTTCACGTAAATGCAACACATCAGCAACGGCGAACACAAACCCAACTGATACAAACACTTCCAGACTGACACATTAAAATCTACTTCACCTAAAAATAGACCAACTTCACAATACACGCTGTATGCCGGCTGGCTAACTAATGAAAGTGAGATTCTTGCAAAAAAAATTTACATTTCACACATTTTTTTGAAGGAGGTCCTTCAGTTTTGAAGCAACTACTCCTTTTTGTAAATATGAAAGAAGTAAAACCTTTTATTTTGAAGCAAAACTTTTTCCATCACTTTTTTATGCATATAACTAAAAGCAATCACTTAATTTTTACAAGTAAAAGGTAATGCTTCTTTTTATAAATATTGATTCAAATAATATTTTCTTTCACTTTTATTTATAAATAACAAACTATCTTTAGTTCAGTAAAACGAACAAAGGAGGGCCTTAGCTTAACCAGTAGAGTCCATGCTGCGAATCCCTTAAATATTATGTAATTTAAGCGAAGTGAATATCCACAAAATGGTTTTTCGAAGAAACTTGAAGGATGGGAAGCAGAACGACTCCTTGATGAAAGTTTGGGCGTTTTGTACACGATTCGACTTCAATGTTGTCTAGACGCAGAGGATGTGGCACAGCCCCACGAGAAAAAAATATAAGGTGACGACGGAGTTGTGTTCTGCATTGGGACCGGGACAACCAGACAATTTAACAAACAAAAAAGACGGATCGGGTTGCGTCAAAACGATCGAAGGCCTCTATTTGATAGTAAGCTCGTCCGGCAGGGTCTGGTCTCCTTCATGCTCTGTACACTGACTACCAGTTTTTGTGGGGGGGATCGATTCAGTGCGCTGCGTAATAATTTTCGTCTTAAGGGATCTAAAAAATGTGTTCAGCGAGAATTTTGTTTGCTGTGATGGTCTATCGGAAGTCTCATCAAGTATCGAGTCAATGTTGTTCAGGTTACTCAGAACAGAGTCGGACTCTGGGTCATTGATCTGATCTGACTTCGTGCACAGTGCGGACATTTCACTATTGTTACTGATTTGCAAAGAAAAATCTTTTTCCTGTTCATCGAGGAGAAAAAGGTCTGGCTCTGGATTCACTGACGAGTCTTGAAAAATATTGCTTTCGTGATCAGAGCTCGACGATAATTCGATATGATTGGAGTTGTTGTTGTTCCCCGCATTTCGCTGTTGTTCTCCAGACAGATCATTGGAGGCTTCACCGTCATCTTGTCTGCGCTGGTGACTGGTACCCTGTTGCAGTTCATCTTTATCAGAACAAAATTCCAATGCATCGTCCTCCGAACTCTTCCCTAAGGGGGTTTCTCCGTCTTTTATACTTGTAACATCATCGTTATCCTCTTCTTCTATGCCTTTGTCTTGTGTCTCATTCTCTTCATCTGAAAAGTATACCGAACTTTCGGCAACCGGTGCATTTTCGTCTAATTTGTTAGAAATCTCTTCCTCTTTATCTTCTTCTTCTTCATCATCCTTCTCTTCTTCTCGTTCTTCATCGTCCTCTTCCTCATCTTTCTCCTCCTCCTCTTCTTCTTCTTTCTCCTCGTCTTCATTTTCTTCCTCCTTTTCACTTTCTTTTCCCTTTATCTTGTCCTCCTCCTCCTCTTCTTCCTCCTCTTCCACCCTCTCATCCTCAGGTAATACTTCATGTTCTGTCGCGTCTACGTTTAGCGATTCATCATCGTAAACGTCCTCAACATCGAGTGCAGTTGGTGGTTCTTGTACTTTAATAGAAATTTATGGGTTATTATATGGTTTTACGAAACTAAGGTCGTGTGAACAAAAACACCAGAATTACCAACCTGCCAAAATGGCTGATCTGCGAAAAAAAAAATTTACTCAAACTAAATCTCTAATTTTGCTTGAC
The DNA here is from genome assembly GCA_947538895.1 of Neoitamus cyanurus. Taxonomy (NCBI): domain Eukaryota; kingdom Metazoa; phylum Arthropoda; class Insecta; order Diptera; family Asilidae; genus Neoitamus; species Neoitamus cyanurus. The sequence goes on from OX384543.1 coordinate 40,253,760, forward strand.
TTTTGTTGTACTACATGTGGTTGTTTGTATTTTTATTTTAATTCAATTAATCAAAAATGCAGAATAATATTATAAATTACGAGGATCTGTGAATAGTTTTATAATGACTGTCTAAACAAATTTCGAAAAAATAAATAAATGAAATGTTACAACGGCACAGTATCGAAAATTCGATAATCCGATTATATGAAAGACTCCGTTCGGTAGTATACAAGAATGATAAAGGGTAAATAAAGTTGAAAGTGCTCTGCAAGCCCTAATTGACCAGTTAGTCATTGATCCTCAAGGATTACGGGTTAGTTGCCTTACTGAACACAGAAATGTTGAGCTGAACCGCTCGATGATATTATAAAGCGATATTTTCATCTCTTCCATCTTTACCTAACAACTCTAGGTTTACAGGTTCGCCACGAAATGTGTCGAAACTCTCCAAATATCTAGTGATTTATAATTTGTTCACACGATTGAAATAACTATTTACCTGCTTTCTGGGTAGTATTGTCACCATTTTGGTTTGCTTTTGAGCTGGGTGTGCTGACTGGTTTGACTCGAGGCACCTTCTCATCGCTCTTTCGCATGTGTTCACTTCTAGGACTTTCAGTGCTTTTCAATTTTCGCCTGCTAGGTGATACAGTAATGCTGTCATTACTACCTGAAAGTGGTGAGAAAGAGTATTGTTAATACTATTATTACGATGATTTATTCTATAGTAAAATCTCTTGTACATAAGAGTATATATGTATGTATATATATAAATCCAAGTAACACAGGTCAAATGTGAATATATTGAAGTCATTGAATAAATATGTCTTTCAGTCGCAGAAAGTCAATTTATAATCAATTGTTATTAATTAAAAATGATATACCAGACTGCACTCTGCACTAGGTCTAAACACAATTTAATGTCATAGAATTCTTGTTAGATCAGGATTTGCATAACCAGTGCGGTGGATTTGTGACAACAAAATCAGCTGACTGCGCTGTGTGTCTTTATTCAAATGGGTTAATTTGACAGATCTTGAAGTAAATATGGATTCATATAGGAACATTTAAAACCCCTCTGCCAAACACCTTACATAACTTTTTGTTTGACTAGGTGAAATCTACCACCCCTCTCGTTTCAGCATGCGTCATACGAAAACCCTGTATGTATATGCATATACGTTAGTGTAGTGGAGTATGCGCCTTGCTCCAACTTTTCTCAGACTGAAATCCCGAGAACTATTAGTCCTACTTAAATTTTGCATAAGACCATTTTTATGAAGACTTGATAAAAAACGAATTTTATAATAATCAAAATTCACGAAAAACCAAAAGCTTATATCAAGTGGCAAAACACAATCCCGAAGGAAAATTTTACTAGGATTTTTTCCGAAGTTAAATTCTATTTTGCCAGGGGTAGCACTTCTATTTGCTCGCAACTACTCAAGCTCATGCTGGCGTGTAGATATGTTATATTCCTGACTAAGCTACTCCTGAGTACTTTACACAGCCCAATGATAAACAGCAGGCATAATGGGAGCGATTAAGAACAGTAAACACTGTACACACATTGTACAGGATTGAAATCGATCGTCTGACTTCCGATGTGAGGCCAACCTAAACTGGGAAGGTAGGGGTTTTAACAAAAAAAACATGTTACTTACTGTTGCAATTTTCTTGTGCGGGGGTGGAGGCACGAGGCGAAGAGATGACCTGGGACTGATCATCGTCAGACTCGCCAAACACCTCAACGGTTTCAACGAAGGACACGCTCTTCCTGTTGAATTTGTCCTTCTTTTTGGGTGCTGGCTCATTTGGATTTCTGTACCTCATCACTTTAACATGGCACCGGAAGTATTTGCCCCCGAACTTCTCCGTCAAGTAGGTTTTGCCCAATTTTTTAATTGGAGGAGCCTTCTTATTGTAGTTCTTCTCGATTAAGTCTTTGTTCAGCGACTTGAGCTTCGCCGTCTCCAAGAATGGCAGCCGGATGTAGATTTGTCGCTTCTTCTTCTCTTCTTTGTTCCGTTTGTTGTTCTCGGGGCTTTTAACCGCTTTCCGTTTTCGCCCCCTCTTTTCATGCGTTTCATTTTCTGTTATTGTGGGTTGGATTTCGGACTTTGGTGACTCTTCTTCTAAGACTTTTCTTGGTCGGCCACGCTTTTGTGGAACATTTTTTGGTCGGCCACGCTTTTCGGGCTTCTTTATGATAGGACCAGCGCGCACTAGAGTCGCCCTTACCTTCCTCTGAGGTTTATCTTTTTTCTTGCTGACTTTGCCGAGCGTCTTTTTGCCTAGCCGCGCAACCCTCACGTGGCATTTTTTAAGCTTGCCGAAAAGTTTGAGGTCTTTGAGGAGGAGGTCCGCTGCGCCGTTGCCATCGCTGGTGGTCATTTTGGCAATCTTCTGGCGCGTCTTTTTCTCAAGGTTTGTGGTCACTTTCGCCTGGCGAGGTTTGCTCTTCTTCATACTTGTTGCTGCTGGCATTAAACCTGAAATATGAGTATTCGATCATGAGCCAGAAAATGGTTGCCCTGTGCACGGTCACGATAAGAAAACGCGAGATGGGGGTCAGAGTTCCAAACGCCTGAATTGGGCGCTCGTACTGGAAACGGATACGAAAACATAAGTAGAACAGCTCTGGAAAAAAACAAACTAAAACGTCTGTGATTCAACTGGCAGCGCGGCGCGGCGTAGATGAACTTTGCGTCGTCGCCCTGCGAACACAAAACATCGGCCATTTCAGCAAATACTTCCGATCAAACTTAGGGCACCGAATCACAGGTCACAACTCGGGTAGAAATTACATTTTAAGGTGCGTCTATCGTGATTACGCGGTATTGTCAAACGATTAGTGTCGATGTTTTTTCCGCGGAACTGCTCCACATCGACCTTGTGAAAAAAAGTTGACTTACGTTGTCTGGGCGCGGGGGACATTTTCCCGCATTTTCACTTCTTACCTCGCTATATGTTAGTTTCTCCCGCGGTTTAGTTTAATAGCACACGAAGTTTCATACACAGCGGGAGCTTTTATGCCATTTTAACCTCACTAAAAGTTATTTGGAAAATTACTAAACACAAAATGTTGCTGACAACAATGTTTAAAGCGACCCCACATAAGACGCCATACAGGTGCTGACATATCGAATGCCACCTACTCTCCGCGAGGTGGTGCAAGGTCGTTAAGGTGATTGCGGTCGTTTCTGCAGAGACGAAATACTTTCCTGCTTTCAAATTTAATACGCAAAACTCGTTACATTTAATCTCAATATTTGCCCAAAAATACAATCGGCTAAATAAAACCATTCATTTATTTAAAAAATTTAAATATAAAATTTTATTTCCTACTTTTAATTGTAACCGCACCTGCTATTTGATGTAACTGTCAGTTCTAAAAAAAACATTTCAACGTTTGACACTTCAAAACTGACAGTTGATTTATTTGAAGTTCGTGTTGAGGTTAGAATAATTGTTGTGTAGTGTTTTGTGTTCGGTTTTAAGCCGTGATTTACTGTAAGTTCGGGGAAAATTGAGGTGAGTGAGAGTTGTATTAAAATTCCCCATGGTTATCCGCCGTTTGCCTAGAGCACAGCGATCAGCGCGTATTAAAACGTCTCAAGCTAAGAATCCAACTATGGCAGCTAATGGAATTGATTTTTTTTGTTCCCGATAAGGTTGAATAAAACATGAAATATCTCCACAAAATTTAATTGTTTTATTGAGTTATTTGTCGTTTTAGTTTGTTATTTGCTTGATTGGCAAATTGGGAGGTGTTTGAACTCGAGTTGCATCACCTGAGAAGATTGCGGTCGGCCAGAGTCCATGTATGGTGTGAGCAACTTCAATGTACTTGATATGGAAATTACCTCATTTTTTTAAGCAAAGAGAAACACTGGCTAAATTATTTTGTTTGAGATTATGTTTTCCATTTAGCAGTTATGGAGTGAGAGCTCTTTTGTGGTGTCTCCCGTTCCAGACTTCAATTGAGAGAAACCGTAACCAAAAGTAGTGTCCACATTTCACCGATTTTTTGTTATCCTACTTATTCCATAGTGCCATCGGTAGTAAAAAACTAATAACGTAGAGAAGGATAAAAGGGTCAGCTATACCGTCGTCGTGCGAAGCATTTCAGGTAGAGCTTTATATACGAAGGTGGCAAAATTCAAACGGAGTAAAGTCGCCAAGACTTTAACTTGTAAGGATTCTACGAGTTCATTTGTTAGTTTATTTGACTACTATCTGACAATTCGCACTCTTACTCCCTTAGAACGTAAAAAAACATTACGTCGCTTTCGTGCTACAAACGAGTTTAAAACATATAAATCCACCTGGCTGGTGTGAATGGCAAACTAAGGCCGTGTGAACACGGGGACAAAGCAGTAGGACAATATAACGTAACAAGGCAATTTCATCGTGTGAACGGAGACTTCTAGGGCGTCGTTTGACACGTCGAGTGCCGGAATACGTAAACTGGAACTTCGAAGCTCTAAGAAGTATGAAATAATAAAATATACATTCCACCATTTACACTTACGGTATCCTAAGAATCTTAATAATATTCATACCTCCAAAAACAAACTAGACAATTATAGTGTTAATACTCAGATGTTACGCAAGACATTCCTTATGACTAATAACCTTCCTTACAATGATTTTAGATACGATTCATATTTTAAGTTTATGACTATAAGAATGAAAACTGCCATTTGGGATGAAATTAGGATGGTGTACACACACGTGTTGTAATTATTAAAAAAAAGTTTTTGTACACTGTGTCAAAAATATGGGTATGATTCCACAATAGGATGCCGCAAACGAGTTTTTATTACGACTTTTGAAAACATTTATTTTCTGGATAAAATACTCATAATAACAGGCTCAACAAAACATTGACCTAAACAAACACATTCTCTAAAAACATCTCGCAACATCTACAACTTCCGAAAAATTCATCTACTCAACACGAGGGTTTTTTCTTTTTCTTACTACGTGATTTGACTTTCTTCACATAGGATTTCTCTAGATCTGATTCATTTGTGTTCTCCTTGAGCGACGGAATCGAGCGACTCTTCTTTTTCTTGAGCGGCTGTACAGCGGTGGCGACTATTCCACCAGTCTTAAATTTATGACCTCGTGGCAGTGGTGTTAACAATGGGATTAGCGAACTCCCAGCAGCCGGTGTTGCTGGGTAACTTACTAGCGACTTCGATGATTTTCGGCCATGGAAGGAGCTCTTCGCTTTCGACTTGGCCAGGCGAGTCAAGATCTGGGTGGTTTCGGCTATTTTTGTTAAGGGGTTCCTGTGAAAATGGCATCTATATATTTTACTATTTATAATTTGACGCAAAAGATCACTTACCGTTTTTTAGCACTCTTTGTTTCTAACAACTCTATTGTCTTAGGGGCAGATTTCGTACTCGCACCCTTTTTAGGACGTGATACCTTTTTTTCCGAAAATACCGGAGTAATTAGGTTGATGGTAACCTTGTTCTTAGCGTGCTGTAAATTGTCTTCCATCTCGAGCTCTTGCCATTCAGTCAGTTTTTCGCAGCATGCACTATATGGTTTTGTATTTTAATAATACTGTATGAAGCAAAGTGCAAGAACTTACGTTAGGAGGGCCTCATTATCGTCTTTTACTTGAGCACCTTTTCGCTTGACGATAGGAGGCATTCCCCACGAAAGAGGACGAGATCTATCACCTCCCGGTCCCATCTCTGGCATAACACCTGTCCAAATTTGTTTTTTCAAGTTCAGTTTTAACTGCAGTGAATCGCTGTTTTCAATGGCTCGCAGGTTATTTAGATTTTGAACTCTGAAAGCGAAAATTGTCATACAAATAAAACTACCTCAGCTCATTTGCCATTTACCTCAACTTAGGCCCACTTTTGTTGAGATTGTGCCAAGAATGTCTCGCAACGATACCAATAGGGGGGAATTCCGTTATGGGCGGAGACGGCAGCTTTTTATCTTTGTCGAGTTTTGATTCTTCGATTAATGAGTTCTTGGCGGGTGTAACTATAAGTTCTGGGGGCATTTGTTGAGTAAAATTTTCGGACATGTATTTTCGTTGGAGTTCACTCTGAATAAGAGTTCGTCGTGCTCTTGGAATGGTTCCATAACCATCAATATACAGCTCGTCGTCAGTTGAAAACTGTATGTCTGACCCTGGATCTGTTGTTGGCAGGTCTAGGGGAGTCCTTTGGATTTTATTTCGTTTATGGGTGCTAGATGATTTGCATTTTGGTTTTGTTTTTTTTTGCTGAAATTATAAATTATGTTAATAAAAATTACCAATATCGAACTCAAAATGAATTAATGAAATTTGTCGACCTTTTGCTCTTAACAGCAATACTGTCTATTTTGAAATGTTTGTTTTATCAATAAAGCGCCATATTGTAGGATTGGAGCGACAATTTCATCAATGTATAAAACCTAGAATACATAAAAATTTCACCTTGTATCCGTCACTTTTTGGAATCGAATTTAAGGGTCCTTATCAGAATTTTAGAAAAATTTAGAATTAAAATAATGTTGACTATTATCCCAAAACAGTAAAAATATTTAGAAGGGTTTCCTAAAACTCAGACATATCCTTATAGCTGTTTGGTGAAGTAGTAAGCAATTGTTTGACAAAAATGCTTCTGAAAAATATTCATTAACGGAACCATGGCGGGTTTGAAACCTAAATTAATAATTAATCTCAAAAACTTCGTCGAAGAGAATTTAATTCAAGAAGTTCTGAAGGAGTATTTGATGAAATATGGCGAATCCCGATAATATTAAGGGTGATTCCATTTTTAAGGCACGCTTATGGAAAGCTTATGGTCCTGGTCTGTCAGTTTGGCATGGCCTTCCAACTTTTGACCTATCTGTAGCTCAAATTTTGCATAGTGGTGGTGAATTAGTAGAGATGTGAAGCAGTGAAGTACGTCTTTCCTTTTTCGGTTTTTTATGTAGTTTACTGTTTTTTCCAGTCTATTTGTATATCAACATTCTGAGAGGAAATCTCCCGCGCAATGTTAAATAAACCAAATCAACGCGGCATGACAGCTTATGGTTGAATTGCCTGTTTTGATTCTAATAAGAAAATTTCTTCGTTTTTCAGCTATAAGGTGTGACCTCACAAAAAGTGGGGCAAAATTCGAATTTTTGTTTTTTTCTGATTTTTTCATTTTTCCCTTTTTTTTAAACACCACGTGCGTTAGAAGAATTGGAGTTATTAGAAATAGAAAGGTTAAGAACACATAGGCGTTCATATTGGATAAATACATTTTTGATGAAAAACGGCAAAAAAAATTGTAAATAAAATCAATTGTGTGTTCCTTAGATAATTTTAATTTAGATATCTATTACACTGTATCTGTTAAATTTCTATTACGTGTGACGGCTACAAATCTGGCTTGGTATTTCTGTGTTACAAATCTAGTATACCATATGCGGTTTCCATTACACATTTTATCGATAGAAAATCTGGTAAGCCAGAAAATATTGTTACCACAGACGTGGGGTCAGTTGGGCGACAAAACGCAACTCGTGTAAATATTCTATTATGGAATCGACGTATTTTTTTTTATACGGGTACTATACCAACATGGTAGAAAATAGTTTTCTCCAAGAGAATTAGAAAGATAAGAGTTGTATAACCCCTGACTGGTTAAAATATTGTAACATTGGACTCTTGTTTACCCTTTTAATTGAAGCAGTAAAGATAGCAGTTGTACATTTGTTGTGAATTACAGGAACTGCTTAATTGCGTGCCAGTCCTTAACCTTTAGAGTTATTTAAACACGCAACACCCGTATATCTCTCGTTTAGCAACATAAATACCGACGACTGCTAGAATTGCTCCGTGGGGTTTTCAACACTGAGAAGGCGCCAGAAGTTGGCATCGATGTTGTTTTCATTGTAGCGTGCTCTAAATACCTTAGCATTTCATTCGCCTTCCGTTCCAAGAAAAACACGAGTTCTACCTATCATCCCTCCCTCCTATATCCGTCGACGGAAGATGCCTTCACTTGGTATTGTACCAAATAAAGTGGTGCTGTAACATATTATCTCATCCGATGAGGTAGTAATTTCCTCCAACACTGACTCGCTCAGGTCGTGCCAAAAATTAAAATTAAATTTCGCCCCAAAATCCGTCCCGGCAACACAATAAATTTCCCTAATCAGGTAGCAATAGACTATTTTCGTGCGTTTAATAGGCAAAAAGCGCAAATTGGCAGGCGGGCGCAAGGACGGAATCGATCTGTGTCAAAATCACTGCCAATGCTGATTTCATACTCGAAAACGTGCACAGTGGATACTGTTGGCATGGCATGATGTGGTATGAGATATCCACCCCATGGCGAGGTGTATTGTCTCGATGTGACGACGTCGAGCACATGAATAACTATTTCAGGAATGCTGGGAATTTCCCATGTCATCTTTGATGTGCCGTAGCCCCGTAGCCCGGTGATGTCTGGGGCTGAAACATTTTTGGGGACATTGGAGCACACTCTGCGGAGTAACTTTGGTTATGATGTGGCGGCGCAACAGTGTAAAACAACAAATTCATAACAAGCAGAGAACAAGCAACAAGCAAACCAATTAACAGGTGGAACTCAGTGGAGCATCACCCTTTTCAGTTGGGACTTCCTCGGTGAGAGCTTCTTCCTTCGACTCCAATGCCTCAAATTTGGCGCTTTCTTCATTTTGCGCTTTTTCAAGTTTTTCGACGAGTACAACTGGATAAATTTAGAGGAGCAGGAAAGGTGTTCTAAGGTTTTCCTTGGTATATTTTCTCCTATTATGAGCATGAGTCTCTAGATTTCATTTTAATGCTTTTAATCTTAAAGGGCGCAAAGCTGTGCAACGGGGTTTTACCTTTCTCTCCGCCTTGAGCAGTTTAACTAGGTTGAAAACAGGTGAACAAGGTGGGACTTTAAGTGGCTGGCAGCACGGTCCTTCCTGGTCTGATAATTTAGCTGCTTTTCCCTCATTGTCGGAGCTTCCGCTGCTGGTGTCCCCTTCGTCGCTGCAAAGGATACAAAAAGGAAACTCATTTTCTTTGTATTTTGCAGAGCGGAACATTTCATAGTAGTTGCAATGGGCAGGCTTATCGATTTTGTAATTATCTTTTTTTTTTAGAGGATCACGTGTGGGGATATAATATCCCGTTGGATGATTTGCATAAAAGCACTGCAGTGGCGAGCATTTTATCTCTTCATCGACTTTTAGGGTTTGTTTTAAAGCTCTGCAGGAGCGAATTAATTAGCGCAAGGCACTATACCTATAACAAGAAAGTAACTAACGAGCTTGCAAATATCTCTATGCGTTTTGATGTGTCATGGAACAGGAATTGCAAAGAAAATTATAACGCGAAAAGTGCAAATTTGCAAAGTTGTTTTGCGGAATAGAGCCCAGGCCTTTTCATTTTGTGTGTGTATAATTGTCTGTGACGACTGGAATGGGTGTAAATGACATGTGTTTTCAAGCAAATACTTGTAAATCCGATGATCCGTAAAAAAACACGGGCTTTTCTTAACAGGGTAATGCAATGTTGAAGTTACTCACCTGGAATAGTCAGTAAGAGGAATGTTGAGCGGTTCATCGGCAGTAGATCCTTCCTTGATCAGTCTTTCAATTATTTTGCTTCTGAGTTGTTCCTGTACCCAGAATGACAAATTTCGAATTGAATGATACGATTTAAGCGCAAACTACAGTATGTATAACTGATTTTTGAAGAACGAACTGACCAACCTCTTACAACGCAAGTGCCAGGTGTATAATAAACAAAACAGACTTTAAAGTAAGATATATATATTCTTTTTGACTGAAAGCTAAAAATCTTCAGGTACATGTGTGCAAAATAATTGTATAAAAGCGAGCAAGTTAAATATATAAATTAAAATTAAATGTAATGCATAAAGCTACAAAAGTAAACAAATTTGAAACCACAAAATACAAAGAATAGATGGCGTATTCAATGGGCTTAAACGGAATTGAAGCACTGAAACATGATTGGCTGTGTGGTTGTACAAAATTAAATAACTTAAATGGCAGAAATACTAGCTCTCTTTGGCAATTAAATGTTTTCAAATCTAAAGGCTTATTGAAGAAAGTAGCAGGAACTAAGCACATGTTTATGTTTTTTTTTATATCTCCTCTTAACTCTACTTTTGTTAATGTTTTAAACAGTACAACAACTTTCCAAAGCTTTGAAAGCGTTTTTAACTTTTCAAATAGGATAAACGAAGAAAACACATCATACGGATTTCTCGCAATTAATTGGACACCCTAGGATACAAGCTCCTTCCTCTTCTGCTAATTTCTTCAATTTGAGGGCTTTCTTTTCGCGTCTTTCGCGTCTTCTTATTTTCTTTATTCTTTTAAATAATCTTTCACATTTCTTTACTTTCACTGGATTGTCATCGCAGTAATCTAGTAATGTTTCACAAAATGCCCGACCCATACTTTCATAATCCTGAAAAGATATAGAAAACATGTTTTATTTAGTTATTAATTTCATTACATTACATTACATTAATTCTATTTATGTATAAACACAATGCTGTAGAACAACAATGGATGAATATGATATCAGTATACCAATAGGTTCCCTAAATTGTCTTTGACAACGTTTGTTTTGAAACAAACCTCTTCTGAAAATAATCTCTCCACTATGCAAAGATTTTTTTTTCTTTTACTTTGAGTGCTTTAATAGCGAACGACGACGAATTACAGTGATAGTAAAAACTGTAGTACGGTAAAAAAAAGTCGGAAGTCAGCTCAGGTAGGTACTTTTATAGATGTTAATTATTGATCGATCAGGTATGCGTACATACCCATTGGTTTTACTTTAAGAATATACGATATTGCAAACCTAGAGAATCACAATTAATTAAGGTTGACCGGAAGCATTTGACAACAAAATTTCCACTTTACGTCGAATTCCTAAGTGCTTATCTGTACTGATTGTTTAACTATTCGTAGACAGATTTATGTAATCGATTCACAGACTTCCTTCCGTTTAATGGGCTTTTCGCGTGGTCAACACAATATTGTCAACAATTCAACACATCAAGCAGTTCGACAATCCTTGTCAACAACAGGCGGAAAAACGTTGTGTATATGATTAACGCCGCCAATAAACTCTTTAATAAATTTATTGGTCGATGAATCGTTAATTTGTCGGTCGATATGGGGCTCTGAAAGAGTACATAGCGTGCCTAATAATAATAGCGGATGATTTTCGATTTTATTTTGATGACACGTTTCATGGGACATAGAAGTGTACAATCAAACAAAGATGTAGTATATTTGTAAACATGATATGCCCTACGTGATGAGGCAGATAATTGTTTCCACAAAACGTGTTAGTTATGTTCCATTTTATGGGAAATTTCATGGTCTTGTTAGATTTCGCTTACAGTGACTTTACGATGGAATATAAATTGTGAACGCGCATTCTGTCGTAAACTTCTATAATACCCTGAGCCCGTTCGAGGTGGCACCTATGATTTACCGAAGATAGCTGAATTGCAGATTCGGCCATTGACGGTGACTGGCGACAATGAAGTGAATTTGTGCATAAAGCATTTCGCTCCTTATCATGAAATATTACAATTTGGATGAGCAAGCACGATATGACACAGCACAAAAATTAATTTTGTAAAGCCGTTTCACAATATAGCGCCGAATTGTATCAATCTGTTTCTAATAAAAGTTGAGAAATTAATTATGAGAGCTACATCGAGAACGGACAGCGGAAATTTACTCGTCAGGGAAAATATATTTTGCTGTAATCAATAAATAAAGCAATATGCAAAATACAGTCATTTGGTATTTATGCCTCAATTACGATAAATTACTTCTTTTGATCACCACCGTTGAATACTTCGTCTGGCCTTCTGTTATTAATTTATTAATACAATAGCTGTCAATAGCAGCTCAGTAGCAAAATACTCTTATTTTATCTTCAGTAAAAGGAAGCCCTTAAAATTGATGTAATTATTGCATAATAAGGTAATGAGAAATATTTATTGCGCTCATAAAAACTTTGAGGGAAATGTGCTGGAAATGTTTTCCAGAAAAACTCAATTCAGTTACAGGATGGCAAATTAATGATTATATTTGAGCCCGTGTTTATTGTTTTCATTTATGCGACATAACTATTTTTACGAGTCTTAAGCAATTTCCATTATTTTTAACCTTTTAACAGAATGAGGTTACTCTTTGTCCTTTTCCTGTTCCAATTCTAGGATTGTAAGTATGGTCATTCTTCTATTCAAATTTAAAAGGAATTTCATTAATAGCGTCCTATCATTCACGTTGAATCCTATTCAGTTTGTTTGTAGTTGAATTATGTTCGAATGATTCAGAAGAACGTTTACGCGCAATTTAGCAGATTTACCATAACAAAAAAATATAAAAAGACCCTAAGTGAAAATTTAAAAGAAATTCTGAGTGGTTTATGGCTTGGTTTTCATGTCGGATTAAGCCACTAACTACAAGATGTAAAATGAAATAAATCGTCTGTGCTTACTGATAATTCCGTCGAAATAGGACTGAGCCAGATTTTGAGGGCTTTAACATTTTTACCCAATCTACACAACCAATTATGTGAAGTGAAGTAGATGTAATCGAATCAGGCAATTGGGAGCTCATTTCCAAAACTGGAGAAGGAAAAGTATTTAAATTTTGAATTAAGCCAGAAGCAAATGGAGGATGACTCACTTAAAGACGCGGTTGATTTATGTTCAGGCCAAAAGAACAGACGATACTATGCACGCATGTGGACAGACGATTAACAAACAAGAGGATTTCAGTGCATGCTTGTTAATATAATAGACATAAAAGATCTCGGCATATTAACCTTCAGGCGCATATGGTAATAGGTTCGAGATTATAGTGCAAATGTTATTTAAAAAATTTCTAGGTTTCTTCTTTTTTTTGAGAATCAATTTCGTCACTTCTCAGTTTTCTTGCAAACAAAACCTCCCTAACTTTTCCGCGTTTATACAGTGTGTTTCATTTCAGAAGGGCGAGAAATTCTTGTTGTATTAATTTCATTCACTCACTCCCCGTAATGTAATCTAATTTTTATTGGACTCACCTTATTTTTTGCCCCATTGCCGCTTACTAAAGCGACCATGAAGAATTAGCATTGGAGTGACGATTTTGTTTTCCTTTTACTTCATTATTTTTTTGTTTAGAACAAAGAACTGACACTAATATGCATTACGTATACCTCTTAATTTTTCTTATCAAAATAGCTTCGTGGTATTGTGCTTTTTGAATTAAACACAAACAAAAATAAACTTTTTTACTGCTCTGTGCCAGGCACGTAAAGCATGAGGGACACATTTGGGACAGCGTAGCTCCATACCCAAGAGAGTCAAAGTTTAGTCATTAAAATGCATGCCCCGTGCATGCATTCATGAATATGCATTTTATTTAACTAAATTCTCTTTTAAAGAACTCAATTTCAAAATATTAGACGGAAGTACGCTTCCCAACCAAATTTCATGGCGAAACATTTTCGTTTAAATGTTTTGGAGCTACATACCAATTTGTACAAAATAATGTGAACCCACGGAACAAAGCAGTTGAAAAGTACAAAGTGCTCTTAAAAGGGAGAAAAGATTATCACTGCCCCACCCGTATTGCTTCTGGCTGACACAAGGTAGGTTAAACCGGGCATCGCATTATGTTTGTGGTTCTGTATAATCAAAAGCCCTAAGGAATTTTCCGCTCATAAACCATAAAAAAGTTTTCTTCAAGATTAAAAGTTTGACAGTTTTTGGATACAAAGTACAACTGCACCCTGCTAACTTGGCCGCCTTAAACGTGTGGAAAGGGTTCAAAGATTTATCAAAGACTTACAGCAGTGTTGAAATGTGTTCCATTCCTTGAACCCATGGTAGAACCTCCGAAGGAAGCTTCCATCGTGTAGCTGTTAGTGACACCGAGCATCCAAATCACAATCCTTCCGGTGCCCTCCTTGCTCCGCTGAACTTTAAATTTACAACTTTCGAAGGAAAACTGGCGTGGGAAATTAAGAAAAGTAAGAATTTTTTTTAAATTTTTTTTTGTTGGTTGTGAGGAAATAAATGGAAATGAGAAAACGTGTTGGCCGTAACTCACCTTATCAGCTACGTTCTTGTGCACCATTAGGGGGAAGACTTGTTCTGTCAGCTTTTTATCTGTATTCCGTTTATTCTCGCAGCCGTAAATAAAAACGTTGTGTTTTCGCGAATGGGCATGCATATCACAATACATGGCAACGCCACATTCGTCTATCAGTCTGTAGGAGGGGTTAAGTGATTTACTGAATAGTCCGTGAGAGGTTTATCTAACCACCTACCTTTTGATCATGGCTTTGGTGTACCAAATCGAGGGATAGGTCTCTCGGATGACCGTCCTGTACTGTCGATTCAAGTCCTTTCCTGTAAGGGAGCTCCGGGTATTGCCCACAATTACACCGTCGGGATTTAGCATGGGTATGAGCTTGAATATGAACTTGTGCCGGAGCCTCTTCGCCACGTTCGACTCCCCCGTTATAAAGTCCATAAGGCCCTTCATCATCCAGGACGAGGGCGTTTCGCCTGGATGAACCCTGGCCGACACCACAATTGACTTCTTTTTCTGTCAACATAAAAAGAAGAATTTTATATTTACCAACAATTTTTTCACAAACATTTCCGAGAGGGTGAAGTTATTTGAACGCAAAACCAAAAAACGAATCGAGCAAATACCTGGCAGTAAGCCAGGCAGGAGATTTCTGGGCGCTTTCTGAATGGACTTTTCGAGGTATACGTGGAAAGTTTTCAGTAGCAATGGCCTGGAAATGATGAGGACATTGACATAAATAATACAACCGGTCAGGGGAGCAAATTTAGAAATTCCTGAACTGCAAAGGCCTCCCAGGAATATTAATCTTTTAATATTGCTTTGTGGCATTTTCCGCAAAATTGCGAAATGGGAATTGTTCAGGGTTGATTGGTTGTAATTGGTTTCATTGCAGTAATGCCCTTTGAGAATCGTATGTCTGCATACACAGCGGAAGCGATTCGTACCAGGCGATGCGATGGATAATTCTATACTATCACCAACAGGTGAAATGGTTTTGGCACATTCTGTGGAAACAATATACTACTCAAAATATGTTATAGTAAAATTTATTAAATGTCAGCATAGTTTTAAATTCATTAAGGGGTGATTCTTTTACCTACCGAATTTTTCAGAAAATATACGTAAATAATATTATTCTGCAGTAGTCTTATTCTACAGTGAAGCGAAGTTTCCGTTTTGCAGAAGGTTTATGGAATATCTTCGTTTTGATAATATTTGTTAATTAGCGCTAAAATACAGATGCGCATCATATATTTTAATGAACAAAATTTAACTGCGACGACAGGCAGATGTCCGATGGATTTAAATAGACACCGAAATCAATCGTGATAAAAATTGCGATATTTTCAATGAAATGCCAGCACTTTGACGATTTAGTGTAATCCCTTATCAGATATAATTAAATTTTACTATTTAGTGTGATAAGGTTGAATGTTTAGAAGAGACATTTCTATGTATTGTCTCTATGCTAAATTTTGAGCAGTTTAAAGTATTTTTGGACTGTTTGCTAAAAGTTCCCCTGTAAAAGAAATATTCTAAAAATGCAATTGAAATTGTAAACACACAAAATAAATTGCAATATGAGTTTTAATGTTACTTACTATTCTTCTCTTACATATTGTTGTTTCATTGTTGCGCTTAATACCGCATGGTTTCACATTGCAGAATTCTATTCCCACACGGGCAGTATACACAAGTGATGTTAATTTGAAATTGCATGAATCGCTGAAATGCTTCCTACAATGGCAATTCCGGCTCTTAAATGCGAAATTTACTTCGAAATTTAGTGCAGCCAGATGTTACTTTTAGTAGTTTATTTAGAGCAAGGGCGGTCTGAAATTGCTATCTTTTATACTGTATATCTACGTCTACTTTAATCCTTTTACATAGGGTGGTAAGGAGGGACTTTAAGATAATATATATAATTGATAAGGCTCCTTTGTTTTTTCTATTAAACCATTAAAAGGAGATTGCAAATCGTTAGTTTAAATTGTTTTGTTGCTGGAAATATAACATGGAAACAATATTAAGTACACTGTTTTAAAAATTGATACAGCTTTTTCTACACAATGTCCGTTTATGTACCTATGTCAATATACTTCTTACCCCCGAGTATGCACGTCTTAACTCCATTTCAGTGTGGTTGACGTGTATGCTCGTCATGCTCCACTCAACCACTCTTCAACTCAATTTCGTTGTATATTTATAATGAAAATTTGGAACCATTATGAAATTTATCTAGATTATAATTTCCTTGCTCCATCCAATTTCTTTCCTTATATATAATTGTAGTAGTCTGTTTTTTATTATCCCTATCTAAAATGTGCATAAGATTCTTCTGAATTCCGTCAAACATAGAATATTGCCATAGCTTGCTCATTGAGTTGCGTAGAGTTAAATAGCTTTATGATATTAAAATTTTATTTTGGCACAATGCCGAAGTCATGTGCCAAAACCGATGCCTTTATTGTGGGAAGGCTTTAGAGACTATATGTAGATTAAGTATATGTAATTTCAAATGATTTCGCATTTACAAATTGCAAAATGTATTGATAACTGATAAAAATAACATGATGAATTTCGAGATGTGCAATGGAGTATTTTTGGAACGTTATAAATTTGACTTATCAAATAATTCATTAAGTCATCCCAGCTCCATCTAATGGTAGCGAATAATTTATGCTAAATTATCACGTTTCTTAATTTCATTTCTGTTCATCGTCTACGCCAATATATAGTGATTTTCCGTGAATCGATTTTCTTAAAATAGCGTCCTTGGAAACAGCAGTGTAGAAGGCGAAAGAACAGATTGAGAGAAAGGCTGTGCCTGCAATGTTCTGCATGAGTTCCCACTATGCTATCCCTGATACTAACTTTTTCCCTATTCCAAGACTTTAAAATGAATTCGTTCAATATGGTGTACAGAGCATGTTGGCGCATCTGAATAAGAATCGCCTATTGTGCCCAACGCAATTACCCAAAGCACTACTATAACTTAAATTTTAAATGCAAACAACTAGAACTTGAACAAAATGGGAACAAGGAATGTCATTACCATCTGCGGCATCGGGATAGAGGTCTTACCAATCGGATTCTTTTCTTACGTACTTTGTTCGCCTCCTCGCTCTCGGTGGGAGCCGTTATCGTTAAATAATAAACGTTATTACCAGCCAACGAGCGGCAGAGCAACCTCAACTTGCAGAACTTCGATTTGATTGGATGCTTTTGAATATCCATCAAGTAGTCCTGCGGGGAGCGGTATTTGCAAAAAATTCCATTAACACGAGAAAAATCTAACTCACCTGAAGGTCAGTGTAGCTGTACGGGTAGCTATGAGCGAAGTAGACAGTGTCCGCGTCATGGGGAAACTGAATATTAAATGTGAGTGTATAAGAGCCATTTTCCTCGTCCTCCTCGGCGGAGTTCCTGCGAAAAGAAGTGATTTGATTAAAATATTCAAAGCGTCATTTCATCGCCCAGTTGGCGTACTCGTCCTCGTTCCGGTAGTAGCAGATATTTTCGCCGCACCTCTTCCACCCCTCGCCCAAGACCTTGGCGCTGATTGTAGAATACATCAGAGGTCGCATCCCCTCGTTATACAAGCTATCTGATTTGACTAAATTGACTATAGAAAACCTGCAAATAAACCAGGCCTGGTGAGATGACTTCAGGGATTCCGTCGTGACGTCAACTAACCTGTACAGGACGTGCTTCCTCGTATTGCTTACCCTAAAGTAAAACCACTGCTTGTGGCGGTTCGTGTACAAATCTGGTCTCAAATATAACTCATAATACGTTGAGGTGATTTTCACAGCCTTTGCTAAATTGCCGGACTCGAAACGTGACTCGAACTCCAAGTCGTCGTAATCCCCGACACCGGTGCACGGATGGACGTTCATCAGGAATTTGGAGCCTCCAACGCTAGACCGGCTAAACTGCAGGGGTTGGTGGTCGTTATTGTTATTGTTTATTGATGATAAGTCTTTTGAGTCGCCAACAGTTTCTGCAGCTTCACTACAGCCGTTCTCATCGATATTCTCGACAGAACCTTGTGCAGGGATTGGGACAGGTTTTGGGGACGGAACTCGTTGTGGGTATATACACTTTAAGTAAGCTTTCTCAAGCTTCAACTCTTTATCGTCGTCGTCGTCGTCCTCTTCGTCATCGTCGTCATTATCTTCTTTGTCTGAATTGCTCACCGACCGGAATGAGAAATGTTTCGAAAAATTGTGATGTACTATTTTATCTTCACGTTCCGGGGTAGGGCTCCGGCTGTCGGATGAGCTATCCGAGTCACTGCCGTCCGAATCACTCTGTAGAGTGACACATGATTATAGGTAAATATGTATAATTCACTCAAACTGTTAGTAAGGCACGGAGTTATGAGTCGCGTGCTTGGTTGCACAGATTAAATCAAAGTTTAAAGGTTGCTGTCATGCTCGCAAACAAACATGCATTTCTGAACAAGCTTTATTGATAGTACTAGCTGTTTAATAGTTACAGAGTGGAGTTGAATGTACTTTAAGGTATTTATTAGTATTTTAACGAAACTTGAGAGACTCACGATGAGCCATGGGATTAAATTATAATATGGGGCGTTTTCAGAAACATCAGCAACCACAGTATTCAGCTTAATATTTGAAATTGTTGAATGCTTCGAATTTAGTGCAAATCACTCTTACAAAATCGTCCTAGTGCATAGATTATTTACACACAATGGAAGGAAAAGCTTATTTAAATGAAGGGTACTATCAACTCAGTTTTCTTCTGTAATATAGCAACAGTTTTCACTAAAGAATATTTAGTTGCGTGCAACTCGTTAAACCTACATCACTTTTAACTATAAAATAGATTGCAAAATCATCCAAGTAGTTGTATTAGTAATTTCGCTTCAACAGAAATTAGGTGTCCCCTAAACTCATCTGCATTTACGTAGGTAAGTTGATACTTTGAATTAAAATAATTTGCGCGATCTTTTATCAACTTCATAGACTTATCCGGTAATAGGATTCCGCGAGGTTATTTCTTGACTACGCAACTAGAGCATGTGATGTGCATTAGTTGCCAATAATTTACTATTAAATTTCCATTGCTGAAGAGATTTTCAGGCAGGAAGCCATAAATATGTTTGAATTAGTAATTCTTTAGCAATCTTGAATTTATGACAACAGTCTGCTATCTATGTATATCTGGAAATTAAATTCGGAAATACCCCACAATATTATATGACCCAATTGAATAGAAAAAGGCAAAAGACGAAATTAAATCCATCGAGTTTGGCAAACTTTTAAGCTATAAAAGTCTGACGGTAAAATTTTATAAACTTGTAAAACACAAAATTTTATTACCATCCAGATAGTCGAAACACTGTTTTTATGCATTTGAGAGTAACTGAGGTTAACTACAAATATTGTGAAATGAATATCCATTTTTTTAATTATTTTAATTTAATTGGAATTTTCACTCCGTAAGTTAAGCCCACAGGGGAATGGAAATCTGGACGAATTCCTTTAAAACTCACCTCCCTCCCACAACATAAAGAAATATCAACATGCGTTGCAGCCTTTGCTTTTTTTAATATATTATCTTATTTTCTCTTAGTTAAATCAGAATTTAAAAAATTCCATTCGCTATTTGGAAGACAATATTTTGAATTCCTAAAATTTAAAGGAGGATTCTTAATTCACTTTACCATATTTCATCATTTTGAATAATCTTAAGGAATTTGTTATTTACAGTAGCAACAAGTATTCGAAATCAGCGACCTGAAATCGCCCTTGTGTCAACTTTTGTGAAAATCTAAAGAAATTTAGTGTTCTTAGTCTTCGCAATGGTCAAATTGCATCTCAAACGGCTGTGGGATTTATCGCTTACAGCCAAACTAACTTATTTTGTATATGTGTGTACGTACAAAAAGAAAATAGACACAGAGCTATGATATGCAAAACATGTTAAACTTCCTGCATCAATTGAAGATCTCAGATGGTGGAAACAGTCTATCATACTGTACAAATGCTGGGTTGACAAGGTCGTCGTAAAACAGTGGCCGTATCCTTAGCCTCGATTAAATTTTAATCGAGATGGAGAATAGAAAGTCGAACTGACTGCTGTTCTGAGTTTCGATCGAGGTTAATGTACCGAACTGCTGCACGGTTGACACTTTTTTTGTTCTAAAACGTAGGTCTTGCCAAATCCCCGATATGTCAAATCATATATCTTTAGGAAATACATACAAATAACATATATAAATTTTTTTGATATTATATTTTGAAATGGGTTTATTTATTTTTTTCTTTTGCAGAGAGGTAATAACTGGTCAAGATATTTTGGCAGCACTTTCTCAAACTTCTTTCAGTAAGAATTATGGTACAATGAAGAAGTTCCCAAAAAAAAGCGTTTTGCGTTATTTTTTTAAAGATATACTTTTTACCACGCTTTACTTGATTTCGTAGGTGCTTCCCTTTCCCCCGGCGGACATTTGAACGACGTCATCAAATAAAATACAAATAGAGTGGATATCTTACACACAACTTGTTTTATTTACATTTCAAAGTCGAGCGGCCTTATTGAAAGACCCTATATTAGCCACCACGCAAATTAACTGTTTTTAAGTAACAGATAACCTGACCAAAGTGGTGTCACATAAGAACTTTTTCGAAATGGTTTACATAGACAAAATATAAAACTTCTGTATGAAGAAGAACCTTGCTAACAAAAATATAATTTCGTTGAAACATGTTAAATTTGAAATACTACGCGTATGTAGCCGCTTAATTTGACGATGGCACGTACTAGTTTATTACAATAGGATAGTTTTGAAATTCAACCACAACCACAATTGCAATTTTTATCTATAAATCTCAAT
This sequence comes from Neoitamus cyanurus, assembly GCA_947538895.1. Classification (NCBI taxonomy): domain Eukaryota; kingdom Metazoa; phylum Arthropoda; class Insecta; order Diptera; family Asilidae; genus Neoitamus; species Neoitamus cyanurus. The sequence continues at coordinate 40,274,725 of OX384543.1, forward strand.
GAGTTATCTCCTGGATCGCTATTTTCAGATCATGGAAGCTATTGCTGCAAGAAATGACCCCAAAGTTTCAAGCATCATAGAACAGAAATAGAAATGCATAAATTTTGGAAGAAAAGTGGGATACGATTGCATAAAGAACGACATTAGCATTTCACATCGTAGCTCAGTCCTAGGGAATCAGCGCTGAAACACGTCGACTTACTAAAAAAAGAACTAAGGGGACGTTAATAAATTTCTCGTATATGTACCTACTTGGAGTCACCGTTGGAAGAACTTTAATTAAAAACCAAAGACGCTCAGATATTCGCATCGGCTAGAGTTGGAAAATTGCACTACAATTTTTCTTATCGCACGAAAGTTGTAAATGCGAACGGTCAGACAGCAGGAGTGCCAGGGCTATTTTTCACCCGGACAAGTGTCGCCCGGTTTCTCCTCGTGTTCGCCTTGGTGTTTATCTTAATTTATCCGAAAAGTTTTCAGCTTACGATGGTGGAGCGCAGTAAATTATGATTGACTCTGAACACGTTGCCGCGCAACTAATTAGTTCCCTCTGGCTGGGTGCGTATCAGCCTCTACGTTGTTAGCCGTAAATTTTGCAGTGTTTTGAATTAAAGTTTGCAATGCCTTTGCCTTTGGCACATTTCTCCTCCGAATTTATGGTTTTGATTAATTATTTATTAACTTTCAATTCCGTCGAGCGTATCGCACTTGAGCGTATTTTCATCTTTTCAACAGCTCTCAACGTGAGCAGCTGTGGGAGATTTTCGCTTTAAAATCGCAAAAATTGTTTTCAAACTTTAAAAATCCTTGACTCGGACTGTTTGCTTACTTTTGAACGGGAGCGGGAATTAGTGGGTTAGTAAAGGCTTCAAATTGTGCAAAAAGGGTTCCCAACCACAATAAAATTGTACTTACATAATTGACGGCACTAACTGGGTTGTAATTGTAGACCACAACGCCATTCTCCTCGCCAACTGAGCGAGGTCTGATCTCACCCCCGGTTGGCTGGTAGTAGAGCTCCGGCTGTTCTGGCACATACTCTATGTGGTAGACCCTTTCATCCAGTACCTGTTGATAAAAACAGACGAAAAATTATCTTTGGTAAGCACAGGCATTGAAGTCATTAAATATTCACTTTTATGGACTCTGGGGATTTATTAAGGTCGTAAATTATGGGAAGGGTACCGCTCGCTTTAATTCATATTTTATGCGAATAATTAATAGCACTTACCATTCGTTGTACGTGTAACGTGAGTGTGGTCCCACTGCGGAGGGCTTTAGAAACTCCCGTAATCGAATTACGTTGAATTTTTTACGTGGTTTCAGGTAATTTTAAAGGAAAATTTAATTTGGAGCCATTTATGTTGATTGTGAGGGATTTGCGTGTGCGTGGAAAGTGTACATAGGTTTGAAATATGACGTAATTTTTACACGAGTGCAGGAAGTACTGATGCGGCCAATTTGCATAAACCTATGAGCGGTTGCCAATACATGAGGAGAGCTATCTCACTTACCCTCGATAATTGCTTTTGTCAATTGTTATGCCATAATATAAATCTGATCTAATCATAGTCTGGTGAAATTATATTCATTCCTATTCCTGGTATTATCATATTGAAAACTTTACTTTTATTTGTAGAAAGTGATGAAGATCTGCATATAGGGACGCACCTATTCTTGATACTGCATACCGAATTTGTGAATTACACTGTAACTCGAAAAGGTTTGTGATTTACCCCCCAGAAGAAACAGGGTTTAACTGATACAAAAGCACCCCGTCCTCTAAATGTGTATGACTCCTTCCCAACGCGAGTTGATATTTCATCACCAGTATAACAAACGTTTATTTATGCAACAATTGCATCAACTCGAAATTCACCTCCTAATAATCCATTTACACAAATGCTGACCACAAAATCCGCACAGAATAATAATTACCGACTGATATGATTGCGCTCATCCAGATAAATATAATCCTAGTCATTTGTGGTATACAGCCTACGCTTTAATTTATTGCAATTCCTTAATTACACAAATGAGTCTCATCACTATTCTGTTTAAACATTACTCTGGGCTCTACTCTTAGAATTCATCAATTATGCAACGAATTACGGCCACTACAAAAACACGACTTTCCCATAAATCGAGGCTCGATCGACATATGCCTTTAATTATCTGTGTGGCAGAGCCATTTTTGCTGTTTACATGACAAGAATATCAAAAATCAATGGGGGCCCCATTTTAAAGCATTTTAACATTTTGTAAATAAAAGGCTCCGCCGTTAACCAGTGAAAATTGGCTGAAATTTGCATGAGGGAACCAAGGGAAAAGCCCTGATAGCCTTGATAGCCCAGGCCCACAGTGTCTGTCAAAATAAATTTAACAAAATATATAAGGGCAGGGGCGGGCGATATTCATTTCCGAAATCTAATTAAAATTTTAATGTAAAGCCGAAATCGTGCCAAATTAATTTTGTATTCAGCTTTATGTGCGCAAATATTTGTCTAGGGGCCCGACATAATCCAGCCCCTATTCATGGATTATTCACCCACCCGGCGTTAATTACTTTCAATGTAAGCCGTAATAATTTACTCGGAAACACGTCGTTAATTTCGGTTCGATGCCTTCATCTACATATTCCTTTGCAAAATTCCTGACAGAAGTGGGATCACGTTGTGTTTGCTCTCTTCTTGCGCCCTTTCGTTTCCTTGGTAACTTTTCTATCCATGCTCATCAACGCGTCCCCCACTCAGCAGCATCCTTCCATGTCACCCTTATTCCAACAACCGAGGAAACCGAGGCGGAAATTCAGTGGTTTGAAGGCACCATGAAGATTAATAATAAATTCTTCCAGCGCTGCTGAGCGACTGGAAAGGCGCTGAAAGGAGCCAATTTCGGCTCGTGCCCACGTTAATTTTCAGTTTTTTTTTTTTTAATAAAATTGCCCGCCGGTGCCCATAAAATTTTCCATTTATTACGCTCCTTTGTGCCTTTTTGATTGCATTATTTTTACTCTCCGATAAATTGAACCTGATGATTTTTTTTTCTGAATTTCATCTTCCCACAGGCAATCGATTTTTGATCACAGGGGAATCGTTCTAACAAAGAAGACATATTTAATGGCCTTCGTTGTGGGTATGAGTGCTCGGTGGACTTTAGCGCCAGTAAGTTTAGAATTGTACTTTGCATTTGCCTTGAGAAAAATTATAGACTTGTATGTGTAAGATATGTCGCATATGTGTATGAAATCAGCCACTTATAGATGTGATGTATTCTATAATTTTGTTTGTCATCAGCTTTCAGCCTAATAATGTATGTAGGTATTACCGAAGGTAAGAAAAAAACGGTCTACCAAATATGAAACAAACTTTTCATAATTACTTTGTTATCTTTGTGAAAACTACTTATATATGGAACATTGTCCCTATGATGCCGTAGAAACGACAGTATTACTTTCAATCGGAACATCTGGATCTTCATTAAAAGCCTAGAAACAGGTTGAAACTCTATTTAAATTCAATTTCCACAACCGTAGTATTCAAATTTCCTTAGCCTTAGGCAACAACTTTTCTGTGGGAACACTTGCAAATTTCTTACTCCCTTATCAGATTTTACGATACCTCAATTCCCAATATTACCATTAAATTTTCACCTGACTGAGCTTCCTTTCCCACACTGCTACCACGTGTACCGCCCACGTACCCATGCTATGCTTGAATTTCACGGGACTCATGAAGGTAATTTGGATACCAAAGTGGAAACTCAACGCTCATACTTCACGAAGCAGTTGGGTCGAGAGAGTTTTTAAACTTTCGCTCATGCATTATCTCGAGCTGCATGCGAGGCAGAGCCCCACCGCACCACCGCTCTGTACAGACTACAGCCCCAGAGCCCCAGGTAACTATGATATACGATAAGTCTTAACTCTGTTAAAATCGAATTCAAGGATTTTCCTGTTTCCTGCGTAATATGTATGCGGCATGGCAGCCAGGCAGGGCCACTTTGTGGAAATTTGAATTTCGCTATTTTTGGAATACTTAAACATATTATGTCATAGCGAGGAGTTTAGGGTTATTCAAGCAAAATGGGACTGTATTTACATTTTACTAGATAGAAGAGGTTTAGAGTTGCGTTGTCGGTAAAAACTAGTTTAAATCTCTTTTCAGAGATGACTAGTGAAGGTTTAAGTTCTTATAGGATGCATAGGCACATGGAATAACTTGTATGGTGCCCCAAATTACACTTACGTGGTGTGACATGGTGCATTTCTGTATTTTTAATACTTGCTTGTACATAAATTTTTCCTCAAATTATTTATCAAGTGTATAGATACTTGGGTGGAAAATTATAACAAAATTCAAACCTAAAAACTTCATTTGTTTTATGAGATATTGTGTTATAAAGGAATAAGTATATCTCTCGAACAAATGCTCAACATGGGTCCTTCGATAGGTTGCGGGTCAACTTTGCCCTACTAGATATCAATCTAAATATTATTGGCGCCGGCCCAACGAAAGACTTCATAAGCACCAAGTCCAGGATGGAGGTGATCCCAATCGCCGCCAAAATCGTTTAGTCAAAAATGTTCTCAATAATGCAATCGAAGTCCGGACCTTAATCGGATTCGAAATTTGTGAGTCATCGCAAAAATAGAAAAGGAATTTAAATGCAATGTGGACACGTTTAGGGGCGGATTGGCATAATAGACCGGAAAAAATGATTCAAAACTTGGCAGAATTCATGCCAGAGTGAGTAGACAGTATCATAAAATAGAGAACTGTTTTTTTTTGTTATATGAAAATTCATTGATATTTTTATTATTATGTTATTCAGTGGTGAAAAAACAATAAACGTGCTTATTTTCCTATCTTAGAGCCAGCAACTTGATTTGGAGCAATTCGTATTCGGTTTTGCTACAAAAGTCTCGTATACCATGGATTCGTTTGTAAATAGCTCTGGGGAAACCATTCTTCTTTTGAATAAAACGCAAAACTTTGTGTTTCATTCAAACCGCGGTTCTCGCTTTGCACGAATTTCAGCACACCGATAGTACCTGAGTCACGTTCCAAGTCTGGCGCACACAGGTATCGGCCAGGAATTGCAAATACATAATGGAATTGTTTCGTAACCAGCTCTAGGCGGGTTCCTACATAATTATAACTTTGTGCTCCTATGTCAAAGACGGTATTAAGCTCCGGGCGAGCACTCATTTAATTAGTCCCACAGGTGGCATTCACTGAGCTGGTTTAAACCCGGCTGGGACCCACTTGCGTGCAAAAGCAGGGCCAATTGTTGATTTGGTGGGCCAGCATTCAGAACATTGTTGATATTTCTTCCCATGAACCCATCCTACAATAGTCACAGCCAGCAATTAGCCGGAGTCAAAACATTTGTTACTAGGCTGACATCGGGTACCTATCTACTCAACGAGGACGAATCCCTTTCGGAATTAGATTAATGTCTACCGGAGATGAAAATGTGTCAGGCTTTCTTCAGGATCTCAAGATGATTGATGACATCCAGCTCCAGCTCCAGCAATCCAATAAGGCTTTCCTCGATGTAATTCAATCGATTTCATCCCGCCGAACACTTAATCACGTAGCCTGGCACTCAAATGGGTCATTGCGTTTACTGAATACACCTCCCTTTGGTAATTTCATCATCCGAAGGACTTGAGCTGCTGTCGTGTGTTAAAAGTTTCATGGGCGGAAGGGATGCAAGGTGAAATCCGAAACCCGCCCTCTCCGTTTCTGCACCGGATGGTTTGTATTCCGAGTATACACAATACAATACAAGACCATCTTGCCAAGGCGACGTCCGACCTTCCAGGAAATTATGAAATTTTACTTTCCGTGAGTGGAGGCATGCGAACGTTGGAAATATCTTTATACTCCCAGGAAAGTGGAACAGGAAGCTTGTCGGGATAAAAAGCGAAGAATTTGAAAAAAAAGTGGGGAATTTGAGAGGGAGAGGTTTCTGCCGCCCACAAAAGAAAGATAAAATTCAGATTTTCCGAGGATATTCCTTTGCAACTGAGAGCTTTTTACTTAATTCTTTTTTTTCCTCGCTTTTAACGTCTTCCCTAAGAAGCAAATATTATTGTTACAGCGGTTGTTCCGCTCCAGATCCTAAAACTAGAAAATGCCGTCCTGAGCATTGCTCCTTTTGAAGTGCATGGACGAACAGGACCTTTATCATGACTCAGGAGATATATGTATTTAAGGCTGGAAGGTATGGTGAGCATTTCATGTTTCGCTCCCATCTTTCAAACAACTTTAAAGTGCTGTCAAAGCAGTGCAAATGCTCTCTTGGGAATTAGTGGGAAATAAGACCAAGACTAATTTCAAGACTGGAGTAATACGTATTAGACACGGAGTGCCTATTCGAGCTCACTGTGGTATACGTGGTGCTGTGCATGACAACACAAGGTCACATGCGGCGAAAACCTCCGCATGTAGACTTGGATGCGATTTAATCGTATCACCTTGCACTTTTGACTTTGAAGACAATTTTTGTTAATAAATGAATTGTACATGTATCATTCGAGGGGTTGTTTTAGTACCTTAAAGCAAGTTATAACACACGTTCTCCGCTTAAATTTACTTACAAAAGGTAAATTATCATATAGATTCGTTCATTGCAATGTTTTTTCGTCCTCAAAAGTACCATGAATTAAAAATCGACAATTCTCGGAACACAGTTTACGTCTACCACTTAAGGGGTGCTCGCAATTCGGCCACTACTTATTTATCAGGACCACCGAGAGAATCGAACAGGTTAATTGAGTCCTTCCATCAATGGTAACCGGAGTGAATTTCGGGGAGAAGGGACCATCCCGAAAGCACTTAATTTTCTGGCCTTTAGCACAGTGTAATTTTGTTGTACTACCATGCGGTTGCCCTGCTCACTCGTCCGCCCATATTTTGCGAAATGTATTAATTTGCAATAAACAACAGAACAGAGTCGTTTTGTTTTGCACTGTTTGCTGGGTCCCGCCCGGGAATTATGCCTCGTAAATCTTATGTAGCTCACCCATTGATCCGGCCCGGGTACCCGGTACCCAGGCACCATCTGGGAAACAATTTGCCTGCCCACTAGAGTGGTCGTGACTTTTCCAGGTTTTTCTTGTTTCCATCCCATTCTGCCCGGCCAGGATTATTCCCAGCTGCGCACTTTTATCGCCACAACAATCCGTGAAATTGGCACATTTTTTCCTCTACCCCTTGGAGTTTATACCGAGCCAGGGCGACGGGGTGTCAATACTTCATCCGTCCGCTTTAATTTGCCCCCCAGGATGTGGGTGCTAGCTTCCCCGGTTGTGATGGACCGGCGAGGAATGAAATAACCGCCTGTACCTCACTCTAGCAGCTGGATAGCTGGGATGGATTTAAGGTGAGCTCAGGAGGGAATAAAGCCTGTACGAAAGACAATGAAAATCCCATCACACGACTGACCGCTTTATGTATGGCAGTCCAGACCGCAGAGGTATAAAAGCCGGGGGAGGGTTTTATGTGTTTTCCACAGCTCAATCCCAATCTGCGGCCCATCCTCCCTGACTCCATAGCTCCCGATGGGATGGATTTATACTATACTTCCCATCAATTCTTTTCGGGAGTTGAAAGCTTTTATTGCTGCTTCAAGGGTTTCCCAGGAACGGAATATTGAATGCGGCGAGTGATTTGAATGAGGAGCTTTTATCGAACAACAAGGACGCCAGCAGCCATGTTCTCGGGGACATCTCTAATTTGTCCGCCCAGACCGACGACGTCCCCTTTAATAAAATATTACGCTGCTATACCGACCTCTCCCTAGCCTAGCACCCTGGACATTTTTATCGTCGGGCTTAATGTACATAGAGATCCGTCCGGAGGAGGTGGATGTGCTTTAAATGCAAATTCAGTTTGATTTAATTTTATAAACACTCTGGCCTCAGGCACCTAGAGAAATTACCCTCGCGGCACTGCTCCGACTTACCAAGATTCTGGAAATTAAATTGAGTGGACGAGAATAAATTTTGCCAAGCATACAAATTTCGTTAACGGTGCGGAAGATATGAATTTTTCACAAGTTGAATCTTCGACGTTAATGAGTTCTCCTCTAATTTTTGGTTCGTGCGGGAGGCTTATGTGACTTCAAGAAATTGCAAACGAACGCTTAATTGCCATAAATTTTCCAACCAAGGATTAACACCTACGATTTGAGCTCACACAGTGAACCTAATACGAGTATGCACGAGTAAGTATGAAAGCATCGATAGCATGACAATATGATCATAATAATTCTTTTTTGTTCCAAAATGGCGTATCCAACATGGCGACCGAAAGTTTCAATTTCCACGGATATACATAGGTACATGAAAATGGCTACTTTTGAGTTTTCGGGGTCGCTGATTTCGAATCTGCTATAAAAATTTGGAAAATCAAGATGGCGGATCCAATATGGCGATTGGAAATTCCCAATTTGAATGGATTTTTTACCAGAAAGTAGTTCATAGATGAAGTTGAAAGTGATTTTGTGTAACGTCGGAAAAAAAGGGATAATTGGATTAGTGAAGGCTATGTTAGTGTGTTAAGGAAAGATGGAAAGAGAAAGATTTCAGCTGTAAGACAAGTGGTGTTGTTCACAATTCTTGCAGAAGGAAATACGTCAGAAGGCTTTTGAGAGAAATTCTTTCAGAGCAACTTTCAACATCACGTTATGCCCTCGTTTTTGCGTTCAGGAAAAACTGCAAATGGACCTTTAGAGACCCCCGCCCACTCCACTCCACACCCACCCACCCATCAGTACTTTTGATATGTTATTAAGGACACCGTACCCTACAATTATGCCAAAATTAGTTTCTACATGAATTTTTTTCGTCATTTTGTCTTCCTTTTTTTGACTATTATATTTTTTTTTCCTGTTGTAAATTCTTGCAATTATATTCAAATTCTCATATTTGTTAAGTTTAGTGTAGTTGATTGGGAAGTGATTTTCTGTACAAAGATGTTCTTTGAAAAAATAAATAAATAAAAATAGTTCTAGTAATATATTACATAATATACGGTACTCACAAAATAGTTACATGTACGTGAACAATTTACATACCCTCTTTAGTAGATCATTGTTCAATCCGCAATTTTTGTGATATATTTTGTGATCCGACCAATAGAAAGCGACATTTTTCAAACTTTTGACCTTGAATAACCTTCGAAACTAATTGGAAAACACAATTTGTCACAGCCTATTCCGAGAAGAAAATACTGTACCCACTTGAACGACAATTCGTTTGTCCATAATAAATAATAATAATAATAAACGGGCCTTTGAACACTTGGTTGGATTGTTGTAGTGGAGAATTACTATGCGCATATATTTTACTATCATATCATACCATATATTAGAATATGCTGCGTATTATTGGAAATTACAAACACTTGATAATTCGAAAATTATAATATATAGACCCGAAAAGCCTAGGAGCAATTTTTTCACGCGCTTCTCCAGCCCGCACTCATTTTAGCAGAACTCAAGTGAAACCTCGCACAAAGAAGCATTGTGCCGGGAACAATCTTTAAATTCATAGCTTCAAAAAATTTCCTCCAGGAAAACCCCTCGAGGTTAGAAGAAGGACTTGAACGGATTCCCACTTGAGGAGAGAACATTTTGCGATCGCATCAACTGCTAGGCGAAAGGTCACAGAATCCTCGGAGCGCTTTTAAGGCCGTAATAATTGTCTGGCCCACATCTGAGTTGCTAAGTGAGGAACAAAAGGGGGGCTTCGCATTTCATAGGCGTAAGCACCCTTCTTTTCATACACTTGGCACATTATATTGAATTCCTAGTTTTCTAGCTCGGAGGCCTCTGCCTGAAAAACAAAAACAGCGCCATGCTTCCGGATTAAGAGCTCTCATTCCCAGTTCCAGCCTTACCTTCAATGCCCGCCAGCAACAGCGCTGGTAGTGTTATTTGATGTCAGGGATCAGTGCGGCTGATTGCGGCCTGCGGGGTGTGTCTGCCTCGTCGAGGAGCAGTTTTGTGCAGGACGAATTGTAAACGATGTGTCATTATGTCGAGAAATGCCTACACAATCGCATCCACCTGAGATCCAGCTACTGCTGCTGCTCCTGCTTTTTACTGCCTCTTAAGGAACCTCCTCCGCCGGTTAGGGGGGTGAACACGCCGGTGTAATGACGTACACTGTGAGGGTGTAATTGTTTGGAAATTTACAGAGTCTCGCATTATTGCGACATTTGCGTGCGCCTTTTTGTGACAATGCCAGTTGAACCTTGGCAACCAATCCCACGATTCAAGCGGAAAGCAATTATCGTACTAATTACCACAGCTTCTCCATCTCCACAACCGTCTCCATCGGGCGAACTCCGGGTTTCAGGTCCCGAGGGGGCTCTATTAGTTCGTTACCTCGACTTGAGTCAACTTCGGACAAATTCTAATGAATAACTTCGAAAGCCCCTGAAACTTTTACGATATTCGCAAGATGCATCCTTGGAAGTTGTTCGAAATTAACTAAACCAAGTTTCTGTGAGAATGTTAGCGGGGTGCCTTCGGGAATATGCTGTTTATCCCCATTATCCGATTAACTTTTTCATGTGTGTGTTCTAGCCCTAAAACAGATCGCAAGAAGCTGTAAGAAGAAGCAGATAACACCAGGCTTTAGCTGCTGGATACATTCACAACAAGAAAATCTTCCCAGGAACAAACATTAAACATTTGGTGAAAGTGCGGGTGTGGGTGGGTGGTAACCGGCCGACATTCAATAGTATTAGTTGGATGAAACCAGGATTTCGGCAGGAAGGGGGCTAATGGATTATTCAATATCTGGTTTTTGTGCCTATGGCAGCTTTTACGAGTATGTACCCTGAACTTGCTTCGTTTGCTGAAAGAAGTCCCTTCCCTCCTAGAGCAGAGGGATAACTTTGTATCATAATGGCTAGCAGTTTTAGTTTCGTATTTAATCACAAAGTTTCTGGCTTGTGGGTGCGTATGTGATTTTGTTTCCAATTACTTCTTTTTCCTTAAGTCATTACTACAGTGACTTACTACAGTGAAGATATTGACTTTGGAATCAGATTCGGCGTTGGGATGGGCACATGGCATTAAAGACATAATTAATGTACTTCAAAGCAAAATGGTATACATAACATATTTCGTACCTTCCCGAATTTTCAGATTGAACACGCTTTGGCTTGCGGGGAACTTCTTATGGGGTCCGATCGTTGACAAAGTTAGTCGAAACCCTGGAAGCTAATTGACAAATGTTGCACCAGAAATCAGTGAGTTATCATAGCAGCAGGCTGAAATGTATGTAGTCTGAATAATTACGAAATGGGTATTTCTTTAATCCAAATCCGAGCGATTTGGTTGAAGTATAAACTCAAAAGGACATTTTTTACATTTTGTTATTTCACTTCTTTCACTATAGTTAGTGATGTATTTTACACACTAATCAGAATTTGAATCGTGAAAATGTTATGCTCAAATTTACAACTGACAATGTGGCTGGTAGCATTCATATGTACAATTCCCAAAAAGATAAAGAGTGATAGTGAAAGAGGTGGTCAGGCCTCAAGGAATAATCCCATTCAACCCCTTCCAAATCCCACTATTAAATACAGCTATCCTACTAGCATATGGAGTAACTGTGCCTGAGACCATCATAGTCTAATTGAAAACAACCACTCACAAACTGCACAGGGCCTATTCTTTACTATCACTTCAGTGAAAGAGGACAAAGTAAAAGATATAATTTCTAACAAAGTAATAATCCTAACGTTTCCTAAAGAATAATTGTCAGAAACCTATAATAGGTTAATCAGTTCCTACATTATTGAGAAATTATAATGAATTCAAACACCGCACGTATAGAAGATTTTAAGATTCCTCTTCCGCGCTCATGTCGTTCCACTAGTCAAAGTATCAAAGCGAGCTGGGTAAAGCTATATTTCATCATTTAGTCCACTAGTCAAACTAAATAGTACGAAGGTAACAGCAACCTAAAGCGCAGTCTAAAATAAACTAGGAAGATGTGAAGATATTTCTTATCATCTGATTCCGTCAATCAAAATTACTTAACTATGAGGAAAATTTTAATTGGTGCGTTCCCAAATAGTTTTTTGGCTTAATCGCAGCATTAGAAGGGAATTTAAAATTTTGCAATCGGACAGCATTGCAAAACGAGCAAGATCAAGGATAAGCGAACAAAGGTAGCAAGTATATGTAGTTGTTTTGCGTCGTCTTGCCAAAAGATCAAACAGATGCTCGGATATTCAAATAATGCATTTCTTGCAATCCAATTCTTTTGAAGGACCCGCAACAGGTGGAACAGCAGGTTAGAAAGTTTACAAACATCGCGACGAGTGGTCTTTTATATTCGCTAAGAATAGCACCCGCACTGAGTGTTAATTTCCAAATTTTAGGAAAAACAATATTTCAATCTGGGAAGTGAGTTATCCAAGACGAACGACAGTGGCATCACTCCAAGATATTGCGAGGAAAATAAAAGTCTTTTCTCTGACCTTTGCTCGAGTAAATATTGCGATAAGCAAGACGGTAATAAATTTTTGGTGGATTTTATTTTTCCGACTTTACCGCGGTATGTTTTATCAGGTGTGTGGGGGCGGCAGCGTACGAAAATATCTCTGAACGTACTCGACAGCTGAAAGTAAGACGAGTGCCGCACAAGAAGTATTTAAGTGATTTTTCTTGGACCGAATTTTGCTGTGTTTCACTTGGCACGCGCGCTCTGATACACGACTCTCATGAATTGGTCATCCGCTCCGCGTTGAGGTGCAGGGCAGGGCGATCGTAAAACTTTCGACGAGCAGTTCAGAGCCCCCGGACGAATATTCATAACTCTTTGCTGGCTCAAAGGGTGCCCGGGTGAATTATTCACATAATTGCCTTGCAGCGTGGCGGTTATTCAACTCAATCCGTCGTTAAGCAAACATAAATTTTCTTCGAAAAAGCAAAAAAATGCCCGTAAACTGTGCGGATAAAATTAGACGGACAAGGCGGAAGCACACCTCCTATCCTGATGTTCGGGACGCTTTCTTGGGATTTCTCCACGCGATTCGGGGAAATAATGCAAAAATCTCTGAACAGTGTTTATGCCGAGGTAGCAATAGCACTTTCTGTGCCTCCGCCCCACCTCCGGTCTCATAAACTACGTACTTTCTCGGCTCTGTTTGCTTGATATAAAAGCGAACATAAATTTGCATAAGGATTTGCCAGAATTTTCATGGAAAATTTTATGGGTTGGAGAGCACCGAAACCATCTTCTTCGATGCTATCGCGTCCTTGCTAGAAGCTGAGCACGACTGTCCGTTATTAAAACGTAGACGAAAAGAGGTTTATGCTGTAGTCAGTTTGGAAGGGCCGGGATTATCTTATGGATTCGGGAACCCACAATTTTCCTTCGAAAAGGGAGTGGCTTAACAAATGGAAACAGAAATTGTGGGCAATATAAATTTAAACCCAGAATTGACCAACTACTATTTGGCATGTCAATATATTTTTTATACTAATACGTTGACGTCAAAGCGTTATGTTTCTGGTGATAACGTAAAAACATTCATTCTCTTGCAAGTGTTGTCCTATACTTGAATGATACGTAGAATTGTGTAGAGACATTGCAAAAAAAAGTAACATCCTCATTATTATAGGGCTTCTTAAAATATTCCGATTTCAACTGTAGAGTAGACAAAATGATTTAATTATCAAATCCAAATGCAAATAATCTCATCCTCTTTTGCCATCTCACTACTTTTTCGCATGTCAGCTTCACATCTCTACACGTTTAGCAGCTCAACTTGTTAATGTATCTTGCTCAAAATATTTTTAGTTTGAAATATTTATAAAGTACTACTATCTTAATTTTTTTCAAATTTTTTATTGACATTGTTGGAAAGTTAGATGGGGTGGTCACATTTTAAACGACTTGAGGATCTAATATCCCGCGAACTATTCATCTAAGGCAACAATTATATTCCTTTTTTTTTGTTTCTTTGTAATTTAATTGCATAACTAAGGAGGAGGAGGTTCACACAAGACACCTTAAGTTTACATATCTGTGGGTGTGCAACTATGCAAATCGTTTGTAACTTCTGCAGATTCATCTGGGCATTTGGGAGGTTGTGCCCATGGAGACTTTTGATCAGTTTAAAAAAATGGACAACATACCAAACATTCAGCCAATTTAACCGAAAGACTTTTTCCATACAATATACATATATCACTTTTTGGCTCCGTAATTCTTAAAAACTTTAACTGATGCAACGTTTTCATTTTCAAATTCGTAATCTATAGAAAGAGTTAAATTAATCTCACCTATCCGTATTTCAAAGGCAGAATCCTTGTCCGCCAATTTGAAAATAAAGCTCAGAAAGTTGAAAATATTAATCCAACTATATTTGTTTTGTTTTACAGATTATCCTGCAACTTCTTATGTATGCCCCTCAAGAGCGTGGTTAAAGGATATTTCGATATTGCACCTCTATGATTTTAAGTAAGATGCATTTATTAATGTAATCCGTATTATTGTAGAATTATAACATTTCGAGTTTAACAATATATGATTTTCGCGTATCCACAATAATAAAATTAAGGAAGAATGCAGGTACGTATATATATGCAAAATATCCAAAACTTGGTAAACCCTTAGAGGTTACATGGATTTTGAAGAGCAAAAAAAAACACTTATTTTCTCCAATTAACAAAAAAGAATCTGTGGTCACGATAACTCACTATAGCTTTATCAGAAATCAAGAAAGCAAATATTTGCTGTTAGTAGGTGAGTATAGCTCGTGGTTGAACGAGGATTTCAAAAAAATTGAAATTTTAATTTTTTGGAAGAGTTTTGTGCAAAAATGTACATGAAAGTGTAACTAGCAATCTATACGAAAGGGATTATCTGCCAGGAGATTAGAAAGCAAATATTGTGTTTACTATGCTCGAAGTTTTTAAACTATTGTATATTATCTGGTCATTTCAATTTTCTTTTCATTGTCAATTCTTATTAATAATTCTACTAATTGTTAAAAAATACATTACTATTTTGTAATGAAACTCTCCGCCAATTTGGTGGCGTCGTTTTGTTTATATAAAAACTAACCAATCATTTGAAATCAACGACCCTAAAAACCCGTATATACCAATTCTCATTTTCATCAGACAACTTTTTCATATTTTGACTCGGTTTCATATTGAACATTATGTTATTTAATTGCAGTCGTAAAAAATGAACTTAATAAGCCAACAGTGGAATTAAGGTAGCGTTCAATAAAAATTCCGATTTTATCACAAGTCGTAAAAAGTTACAAATTTTATATGGGGCAAAATTTACACAACTTTTTTAGAAGCTTATCCCACATCCTTTTCAGACCCTTCTCACGAATTACTGTAACACGTGAAATCTAACATAAATTTCTTCAACTGACGTTTGTTTTCGCACGCTGAACACGATTTCATATCCAAATAGATACAGACGTATCCAACGCTTATCTCCTGATGGAATGTAAGTCAGCGAATGGAATCACCTTGCTTGGGGTGTACACCTACTATAAACAGTGCATGAATTATGTGGTGTGAAGGAGTATTCATTCATCATTCAGCATAATACATTTGGGGAAAGCCTTTATATGGTATATGTAGATCTTTTACTCATTTACTTTTATTTGATAGCGAAGTCTAGCAAATTTACGCTGCAATAAACCAAAATGCGCATTGGGAACGCTTTCTCCCCTTTTCAAAGGTGAACGCTTTGAAAACCTGTTCTACCTCTTGGACGGTTAAAATTGTGTGGGTAGGAAATAATTAGGGACTTTGCTGCAAAGCCTGGCTTAAATTCTCTACGAGTTATACATTCCAAATTTTTAAAAGAAGAATATATGCACTTTCAAATGCAATTTTAAAGCTTCATATGGTGCGAAAAAAATATTTGTTATACCGATGTTCTATTTTTCCAGCGTCATTGTGGACCATGCTGACCTAGGGGCTCTTTGTATGGTTTGATGAGTATGTATAGAAATGGTGTTTTCTAAATCTGCGCATCTGATGATAAAACATATTATAAAGGCATATTTATAAATTCCTGGTTTTTCGGATTCCGCACACAAATCGAAAAATAGATCAATTATAAACTGAGTGCGAATCTGTCCGTGAGTACATGTACGCACTTCTAATTCTCATTAAATTCACAAAGGCAAGTATTATTGAAAAATTATACACAATTGCGGTAAAAATACAGTACCATGAAAGTCTTCTGATTTACTACGTATACGAGAATGGACAGCGCAAGATATCAGGGAGTCTTATAATAACTTAAATTGTACCCGTTATTATTAATCTAAAAAATGGCTTCAGCACGGAACTGAAAACAGTCAATTATTTTTAATATTTGGCACATACAACCAAGAGATAAATTGGTTATTTCGTAGTCAGAGGTCGAAGTAATGGAGGCGATATATAGTAGAATACATACTATGCAAATTTGTAGGGCTTTTTCAAAATTTCGGGAACTCCTGGATTTCCAAAACACACTTTTTCTATGTGGTGCAGAGGGAAAAAATCAAATGGAAAAGAACAGTGAGTATTATTACTGTCCAACATAAAAAAATCGTACTTTGGAAAACTAGAGGTGCCCGAATCCTCGGAGTGGTCCTGTACATTTTCACAGTACTGTATAATTTAAATACCTCCTCTAGAGACAATATACTGTGGGCCCGGGCCCGATGTGCTTTTGTTTTAAATATTGTAAATATTGAACCAAAATGGCCAATTGATTGAAAAAAAATCTCACGACCGTTTCTCCGCCATTCCCCTGTAAATGTTTTCCAAAATGGTGGATACTTCGAAGACATTGTAAGTTGACAATTAATGTTTTCGTATCATTTTCACTTTAACGTTAGTTGCAGCAGGTTGCACTTCAATATTTAGTAAAATATTTAAATTTTATTATTTCCCGATGTCATGAATTATTGAGACCTTGACACTAGTGGCGGGAAAGTCTGAAACTCAAGTAATAACGAGCATTTCGTGATGGACTCACAATTCCGTATTTTTCGATATGAAAGGCGAAATAGTCAACGCTTAATCTCAATCTGTTAAGGATGACGTGATAGTGTGCGATTTTATGAAGATAAATATCATGTTGTACAATAAATAGGTCAGCATTATACTATCT
The DNA here is from genome assembly GCA_947538895.1 of Neoitamus cyanurus. Taxonomy (NCBI): domain Eukaryota; kingdom Metazoa; phylum Arthropoda; class Insecta; order Diptera; family Asilidae; genus Neoitamus; species Neoitamus cyanurus. Next base: position 40,291,904 of record OX384543.1, read on the forward strand.
ACGACCAAAGCGACGAAATTTATCTTTTGGTGCCCTCCCATAATCCCATCCATCTTGCTTTCTCCCATATAATCACAATTAGTCAGAATGGAGCAAACTAAAAAAAATTGATAAATTGTTCTAACTTACCTGGCATTCAGTTGGCCATCTGGCGGCCTGCTGTGGGCAGTCATAGTCCCTGTCCTTAGGCAGTGCGAAGAGATCCCTTGGTTCCTTTAAGCGAGCGACTGTTTTTAACGTTTTCTCATCTGTATTCACTTCCAACTGGTTTGTCTTCAAGCTCTTTGACAAAAAGCTGCCAAGAAATCCTGGAACAAAAGCAGAAGAGGGCTCTTTCAGAAAAACATACACTCACTGCCTCGGTAGCTCTAATGAACAGCAGCACAGCACAGCATCAAAACAATCAACTCAATCACTTCGTCGGACTACAAAGGCGGCAAATATTTACTTTCTCGAATCAATCAATATTAGAGACAAACACGGCGTCGTCAAAGTTTATCGGGGTGAGCGGACCTCTTTGAGTCGTAGGAGGCCTCCATGGGCGGCTTATTAAGTGCCGACAGGGAAAGAACGTACAATCTCCTTTTGAAGTAATCAAAGGCGGAAGGATGAACGGTTTCGATTATCACTTCGCTCTATATCCGGTAACAGCACGCTTCAGTCAGAGGCTAGACGGAAATAACCCATTCAGTGGTCAAGGCTTCACTCAGCTCACGCCTTGCACAACAGTACGCCTGGTACTTGCGATAATTATACAACGCAGCGAGCGGAACGTGTGTCTGCGACGGGTTTGCGCCCGACCCCAGTTGACCAGGTATTTCCGTTTTCGAGCTCAGGTAGCTAGCGACTGAACGCACTGCAATGGAACCCAGACCCGCACACGGCTGTCCCGAGAGGAGCTTTCGCACTTTCATCTTTTATTGCACGTAGACGCGCCGTGGCCGGGTGCCGAGCTCCGAGCATCCGTCGGGCCCAATAGCTTCCCACAAGCTGGGTCGGCGTAGCTTTGTCTAATAAATTCGATGACGGCGCCCCATGGGTGGAGTGAAGAAACCAACTGCGCCGGATCGCGGAAGCTCTTTTCAGAGGGGTTTTTCGTTGTAGGTGGCGAGGCAGACAGAGCTTGAAAACCGTTTTTGCATTCTGGTGTATTTAGTCGTTGATGGCAGAAAGGGCTTTACACAGAAATGCTAGTTTAGCCATTTCTCAGTAAAATTTAGCTATTCTGTTAGTTGCATTGTAGGAGCTTGGAGCACAAACAACAAAAATGGGGGGTTACACCTTAACTCTTAATAACTAAACTTAAACCCGTGTTGCTCTGTCTGTAACTAATCATTCGACTCATAGACTACGAATTAAAAACATGTACCCATATTTTTATATTTCTTTTGTTTATTTCAAGCAAACTAGTTCAACTTTTATTTAGGGTATTAAAGGGGTTGAAAAATAGTTTTTTTTGCAAATACATATGTATATCGTAAATTATAAATTTTCTAGGAATATAATTATGAGAAAATTGTAGCCTTTAAAATTATTACAAACATATTAATTTTCAGAGCTACGTGCAGTAATTGACGACGGATCTGGAGACGGTTATTAGTATGGCGTAAATGCCGATATTGTTGCGAACTCGTTCTTCCCCAGTACTTTTTGAGCCGGCACTTTCTACCCATATCATATTCAATCCTAGTCTGGCCTACCGCATACATATCTACGCATTTAAAATCAATGATCCCAAAAACTGTCAGGTAGATTAATATTGAGTTTGATGTTGATGTCGCTGCATTGAGCAGATCAAATGCATACCGAATTTCTGAATCACCCTGTAACTCGAAAACGATTGAGGTTATTTGTTTACCTAGGTGAGGTCTATCACCTCGTTCATTTTGGCATGCGTTAATGCGTTTTACGAAACACCCTGTATATAAATTTCAATAACACATTTTTTGAAATTTCTTTCACCTGGAATAGAAAGGCAAATTACTTCTACAGCTGTGCCAAATTTCAAGTCGATGGCACTGAGATTACTGAGAAAAACGAGATTGGCCTACAGACGGACAGACAGATACCGAAGTTTGACCAAAAGGATTCTTTGTACGCTTTAGATACGGAACCCTAAAAATGAGTCAATGAAGTCGGTGAATAATCAGAACTCAGTTTGTTCATAAATCCATTTATGTAACTTATCGTTCACATTTCGGTCAATATGTCAGTTTTGACATAATAAGCTCAGTTTCGTTACATGCTTGTGGTTATGAAATTGGAGCTTTAGTCATCTCTCTTAGTTTTTGCCCGGTGTTAGCTAGATTTTAGCATGTTTCTTTGCAATATCTCAGCAATGTGTGGCAATTTTGTCCTTACAGTGTTCTAGCCGCTCTCGGTGATGGAATATGGGCACGAGCGCGATTTGGGTGCCTCCATTTGATCCCCTACTTAGAAAGCTCTAAACTCGCACCATGCCTGCTTAGTTTGGTTTTGAAGTGGTGTTTGCTTTGCATTTTTCAACAAGTTACCGGGCAAGACAGACTGCAGCGGCTATTTGCTGAGTCTGCTCCTGTCTCAACATAACCGTTGATTCCTGCTCCTGCCTGAATCAATGTGCCGGGTAAGTGCTGACTTCGGGGGCCTACGAGCAAAAGCTTATGCCTGATAGTGCGGGTGGAGCGCTAGCGCAGCGGGGAAATAGATACAAAGTCACCCAGATAGCTATTAGGGGCTTGATTTGGAGCGTAATATATTTGAAAGTGGGGCTGGCATGAATCAAGGGAATTTATGGACTTCCCAAAGACGGCTGCTCACGGCTTCCTGCATTCGGGGCGGTTCACAATGAGGAGCTAACTGTCTTTCATTCGGATTTAATTACCAAGCTTAAAAGGGCAATCCCCATCTTGCATTGCCCTTATAAGATTTCATTCGACCGGTTCAGTGGTGCCCTCCCGGGAAAATGAAATGGCCTTTGCAATTCAGGGAGAAGGGAAAAGTCATGGCCACATGCGGGAAATTATTTGTAAAACGAAAGCAAGACAAAGTTTTATAGCCGCCGGGGGAAGTCATTAGGGTTCCGACTATTCCGAGTAAATTGGAGTCGAAAGTCGAGTTTTACCGAATAATGAATTGAATAGACGAGGCTGCTCGTCTTTCCTTTTGGCCGTAGGTCAACCCAGGTTCCTCGTAGTTGGAAGAGCTAAAAGTTGAGGACATCAATTTCAAGCGTTTGCACGAACCTACAGTAGTTCCCACATGCTGACTCATAACGCATCTTTTGTAAAGTCATTAAGGACCCATGCATGGTCAATCATATTTAACAATCTTTTTTTCTTGTCAACAAAAATGTAAAAGCAATCCACTTACACTACATTCATATTTCAGGATTTTTATCTCGACTAATATCATGAATGACTTAAACTTTACAATATATGTACGTACCTATCCCCTCGAAAATAACAAGTTTACTTCTACACTTAGTGTAAGCCATTTAGTGTAACAGTTTCAGTGTAGATTGAGTTTTCAGATGTAAACTTGCGAAAGGTTTTACTCGGGGGAAAAAGTGGAGAAGTATAGAGTATCCTATTCTTTAACACGTTAAGCGCCAAATACTAAATATGTGATAAACCATAAAAGCTCTCTCAGCAAAACTATCCTTACATGTAGTTCTCTCATGTGAGCTTTTGTGTGTAAAGAGAAAAGTGTAGAAACTGTTTCCATATTTACACAATGTATTCAAAAAGTGCACGTTCCAAACACTAGTTAACAGGTTCAGTGCCAAAAAAAAAAGTTTTCATGAGAGAACTACATGTAAAAATATCTTGCAGGTAACATCGAACGTGTTAAACGTTTTCATTTCAGTCACATTTCCCTGCAAATTTAACCACACTTGATTAATCCCAATTAAATGTCCAGACCCGTCTTATTTCAAATTAGTATTCTTGGAATCAGTGAGATATGAGATGGCTTAATAGTGGCGAAATTACTACAATAGAAGGCAACACATTTATATATTGAGGCAATAGTGACAGTATAGGTGGAGTTGGACTAATAGAAAGGGAAAAAGTGGATCTCTGATGAAATATGGAAAAAAATCGAAGAAATAAGAGAGCACAAAACCAAACTCCTGACACAAAGCAACGACGATAACCTAAAACAAAAGCACCGCGAAAAATCAAAAGAAAAAGAAATCAGCAAGAGGAGACAGTTTCACAGTAACATACCCACAGAAGCACAAGAAACAGTCGAACAACATGATATGCGCACTCTGCATAATAAAATATGAGTATTGACAAACAAAGGCATAAAATAGAGACAGCCACTGAAAGACAAAGAAGACCAGCTAATAACATCAACGCAGGACCACATATCAAGTGGAGAGAATCCTTCACCGAAAGCAACCAACACCCGCAACATCATCAATACGAATATACACAGAAGAATGATCACCTGAGAAGAAGGCCGACTTTTTTAAATTCTGTTAGTGCATTTATGTTTCATTTAGGGTATTATTTGAAATCTGTACGGTGATCTAGGTCAATTTATTGTTTATAAAAATGTAAAGTGCCACATCCCCGTAAAGGCGATCCATTGATTTCGAGTAATAATTTCATCTTATGCCGTACGAAAATTTTAGCATGCATACACCATTTGTATAATCATATGAATTTCCTTCAATTTTACTAAAGATCCACTAATTCTTCCAACCGGTATGACAAACGACAAAATCGTTCTACAAAAATCCAATCGATTCCCTGTGCCCACTTATTGCGAAATATGGTCATATCTCCCAGTACGTTTAATGCATCAGTAAGCAATATTCGGCGACAAGAAAGAATCAATTCATCCACATTTCGCCTTATCTTAAATGCAGCACACTTTCGAATTCCCAAGAATGTCTGGCAGCCAGCTCCAACCATATACAAGTCATGTAGGGACCCAAGACGCATTAACATTTTTATAGCAAGTATAAATTTGAATCTTTGTATGTATTGTATGGAGCATCGGGAAAGAGGCAGACCAATGTGAACAACATGCTACGAAATGGGGGACACAAATGAAATTTTCCAATACCTGCGGAAATTTCATCGGGATCCCCATACGGGTATTGGCGACCATTTGCAGCCCGTATAAAGGATTTGCTCTTTTTGGCATTTGGCAGATTTTATGTTATGCTAATCGAAGGGAAAGTGAACTGCGTCATCCAGGCATAAGGGGCCCGTAGAAATTGGAAAATTTCATTGCTTTATTTAAACCGGATCTTTTAAAGAAATGGAACACATTTCCAAACCGTTGAAATTGGATGGCATGAAATATATTAAATGCGCGTCCGACTTCATTTGTCAAATATTATTGAAATTAGTTTTGCCGTTTAGAAGAGAAATAAATAAACTCAAACAAACAGGCGACGATTTACATTTGTTCAAGTTCGGATTTTCTGGCTTCTGAAATTTTTTCCCAATATGATTTTCAATTATATAATATTGACTATTGAATGTAGCTAATTCAAACAAAACAAATTACATGGCATTTCAACAAAAAATAAAGAAGAAGACTGAACTATCAGAAGAACTAACTTTAATAAAGAAAATTGCACAAGCCTGCAAATAATGGGGTCATATCAGTTGTTGGTAAGCTGAGGGAATCAGAATACGGTGTCAGAATTGTCCCATCAAGTCAGAATTTTGAGATAATGACGTTTTTGGCTAACTGAGATTATGTACAAGGTGCGCAAATTTTTTCTTGTTCTCTATCTCTAGTTACATCATTTAGTACTACCGTTACTCTTCAATTTAAAAGTTTGAGAGATCGATTTCCATTTTTTTCTAAAAGTTACGGCTATTTAAAATTACAAAGTATGTCCCTTTAACGTGATGAGTATTTCAATTTACCCTTTCACACAGAACTTTTTTTCTGGTTTATTTTTCTTGAAAATTTTTGTTCGGGGGTTTATGAGGACACTGAATACAAATATTATGTAGGAAAAATAAAATTTCCATTCCCAATATGGCGGATTCAAAATGGCGGATGTATTTTGGGTTAACTTCCGAATACGGACCACCAAGCAAAGCCGCGGCATATCCGAAAAACTTTATTCAACATAGAGGTACTTAGAGATTTCCAATTAATAGTCGATTGTCTGATGATGCGCTAAGAAGGCACGGTTGATATAAAAGCTTAAAAGAATAACGCAAGCATTGGAGACATACTGTTTGGCTATAGTTACATGACCCCATCTACTACAATTCAAGATAAAGAAGCAATCGTGTGAATTCTCTTTCCCGCTAAAGCTCTTTCAGTTGATATATAGGTATAGATTTCCCCTGACTGTAATTTCAAAGTAGGGTCTTGCAACTCGGACTGCTGTCCTCCACTGAATCAGATAAAATATCAGCATAACAAATAGCACGGTTTTATTAGCTACAAATCAACCCCAATAACAATAATGCGAAGTCCTTTTTGTTCTTCTCTTTCAGGTCGCACTCTCCCATCGCACTGCGTCCACTGCGAAAGAACCCATTTGCGAAAATCCACTGGAATTCAGCTCGTAGTGAAATTCGATTGTGTTCAGGTGAGTACCAACATTAGCCCCCGGCAAAGAAATGACCCAACATTTCTACCTACCGACACGGGCGTAGATAAGTAAATAGCAAATCACCTGCAGAAGTGTAAGGAAAACAAAGGAGCTTTTCCCACCGCCACCCGCCGGCCGACACGTTTTCCCATTATCCTGCCCGTCACAGTTCACATCATTGAACAAACATGCCCGGCTAATCTCGGGCTAACATTCCCGACAGGGGGGGCTTTGTCCGTGATCACCTAGAAACGGCTAGATATCCGTAAATCAAATTACCTTGGGTCGCAATTGTGCACACTGGAAATAACTGAGCCTGCAAATATTGCACTCGTTCTCCGGCCGAGCTCCGGAATCCTCGGCCTCCTCCCCAGTCCATGTTCCACGGTCTGCCGAAAGGTCCTCTCTAAATTGCACACTATCGCGACAGCCGAGCCACCACCAAAGGTAGTCATTTAATTGCGGTTATAAAATTCAGCCTTTGTCATCGAAATGAGCAATTACTCGCGGGCTAAAGGTCCGCCGGCAGTTTTTGCGAGTTATGTGATTTACAGGGTTACCTTGCGCCCCGGGAGCACATGCAAGAACACTTTACGACTTTGAAAAGTTTCGCCGTCGACTGACTACTCCGAAAGTCGGGTTGCACCGTCTAGCTAGACCCCATTTTCCGAAAGCATTGTCATATCTGTTGGGGAACAGGGTTCGTATGGGCACACCTAATATCGATACACCCAAATAAAGCCGTTTCTAAGGAGTTGTTTCCATCCATAAAGGACTCGTGCTGGCTTCCGTCGCAAAGGAAGGCAAAAGCCTTCACGTGCAATTCAATTTGCCTCCAGCAGGCACTTGTGAATAGAGCGCTTCTCCCGGCCAAAAGGATGAAACGAATTGGGGACAGATATAAATAACCGCTCAGAATTGAGCTTCGATTTATGGGTTCTTCTTGGGCTCTTTCTCTTCTTGCCAACCTGCCGAGGAAATACCTCCTCATAATGCGCCTTCATGACGACGCTCGATTGCTGTAACGTCCGGATCAAGTACCGGCGGTGTCGGTATATACGGAGCAGCATTGGCTCAATTACAGGTTGTGCTGGAAGCCATTAGCCGTGCAATTGTCGTGCGCCAACATGGAATTTGTTGTTTAATTGTCTTTTGGTACCTGAAGAAGTTCGTTCACCTTGATGAGCTTAAAGCTTGTTTCGAGCAAACGAGATGAACGCACGCAAATGGCAAACATCATGCCCTTCGCTATTTTCATCGACGTCGATAGCTATTTTTAGAAAAACAAGGCTTTAAATGCCCACCACCCTTGCTATTGGTGTTGCGTCAACGCACATCTATTGAATGAATAAATAAAGATTGGTTGATTAATTGCAGAGCGGAAGTTAAGTGTACTAAGGAAAACAAGACGATGCCAATTGATTTGAATTTTGTGTCAATTGGCCTACATTTCTTGGAAACCCTCTCCAGTAATGTTTTGTCGAATTTTAAGACAATATTAAATGTGTGTATCAATAACTAATTAGCTGTATTTTTGTTTGTAAGGGTTTTCTCAACATGAACTTGAATTTTGAATTGTGTGGAAGTTCCATGTGTCAAATGTTTAGTAAATCATATTTGGTAGCTGTATATGGAAACAGAAATTTTTGAGATAGATCTTACCTAGTCAAGCAAAAAATCAGTTTTCCCGCGGGAGCCCAAAATATTTCCGGGATAAAATTTCGATAGCTGATTTAAAATCAACCACCCAAAAATTCGATAGCAAATTCGAGATCAGCGACCCCAAAAACGTAAAAAGAGCAGCTTTCATAGCAACCCTTAGCAGTTGTGAATTTCCGGTCGCCATATTGGATACGCCATCTTAAGTTTCCAAATTTCGATAGCAGATCTAATCTAACTCGATCGAAATTTATAGATCCATTATATAATTATTATGGCGGGAGCACACACGCCTACTTTTGCAACTGCAACCCAAAATTATCGAACATTTTGTATTTCGAGCGCGATTGCAAACACGGAAAATATTTTGATTGCTGAAGAAAAACGTGCCACCCCAAAAAAAAATACTCTGAATAAAATAAAAGTCTACTCCCACTCACCAACTGCAGGGACCATTCGTCAAGATAAGAACCACTTCTGATATAAATTAACGACAATATGTACCGTATCGTCCGAACGAAATTGCTTCTCGCTGCTTCAGCCAAATCAAATGCTTATGTAATCAAAAAGAGAAAAAGCATCCTGTCATCTTATCAGATTTCTTGTCCCCGAGGGAAAGTTTTCTTTTTCCGCAAAATAAATTTTGAGCGACTACATGCGTACGAAAAGCCCCAGACTAGACAGACAAATTCTCTTCCCGTGGCTCAGGTCATAAATTTTCCATGACATCGCCTCTGGGCTTAGGATTTTCCGGGGAGTTTCTGTCAAATACATATCTTAAGAAACGAAGATTTTCATGAAATCCTGCTTTCCATATTATTTATTATTAATAACTCCCCGTGCTCCTGTTCACGTCACAGAAGTGACGCGAAAAATCTGAGGCAATGTAGAAAAATTAAGCAGCTACCGGACGAACGAGTTTTTGAAACATGTGCTGATGGGGATTAGGTGATGACCAAGTTTTCGTGGATGATTTTTCGTGTCGAGGTGCTAAGATTTCACCTGTCCACCTCTAAGGCAAATTGATGGCACAACATATTTTTAGGGGTATTTTAAGAGGAAAACTCCCACGCTGTGTTTACGGCTGATACGAGTATCACCTGTTTTCTGTGATGCTTTTCATTGTTTTCACTCAGAAGATTGCTTTCAAGGTGGACTGACAAGGTAAATAAAAAGTTCATGCTTTGCTTTTAAAAAAGAATCCTGATGAAAATTCAGGAAAACTATTGATCTAATTTTGTGACTATCATGTGACGTATCATGTAGTCAGCGCGTTGGTTTGTAAACATTTTTTATTGCTCATTATTTGACTAGACAAAAATTGCAATTGAATCAGCAGCTAACGGAGTTGTCGAAAATTTGCCTTTTATACGACAAATAATTGATGCAGAGATATAATAGTTGACGAGAAAATTTATTCAAATGAGCTACATTGAGTTATTTAGGAGCATTTATTTTTGTTGACTTCTGCATATATCATTTATTTAAATTTACCAAAAATTCAAAGACTTCTTTTAATATTAAGTTTCATTGAAATTGCTTAAAATTGAGGAATTTCGGTCATCATTTTGAATTAAGTTTTGGTGGAAGATTCAGATTCAGCACCCCCCCGAATTAAATCCCATAGTGTAGATTTGAATCAAAAGCCATCTTGAAACTTAATACTTTATCAAAATAACAAACAACCTTCCATAACGAAAAACCTACTACAAATAAATCATAATATATTTAGTTATCGTGTTCAGTGAAAATTAACAAAAACAAACAATGAAACAAAATACTTCAATGAACACCTCAATGATTTTTCTCTAATTTAAAACTTATTACAGTTAATGGTAGTTCGTTACAAACGTTTAATTTAAAGGCAATAAGATGGGTAATTCAATAAAAATAAAAAAGGGGTGCATTAATTCCATGAATTTCGGAGAAAATGTGGGAGAAATGTGAATTTTTCACTTTCGCAAGACTGTGCCTGAAGTAGTAGAGGTAAAACAACATTGGTAGCATTTTCGGAAAGCACATTAAGATAGCAGTTGTCTGGCGTGAGTTTAATGTCGCTGTTTTTATTAGATCAGAAGCTAAAAATAAAATAATAATGTGCATATGTGCAAACATATGTATCACCCTACAACTCGAAAACGGTTAAAACCTATCACCCCTATCATTTCTGCATGCGTCATATGATACACCCTGTATTAATAATATCGAGTCTGTCTGGGGTTTTATTAGATTTGCTATCAACATTTGTTTTGGGGCGATCCAGCTAAACGAGAAATTGCAGACATCACATTTGTTCACCAGTTATTGATTTGCAATCCCTAAAAGGCAAATTTGCAGTCAAGGAGAACAATTGTAACCTAAGGAGAATGTCTTTTCTACAGACTAAACTATGTAAAACTAATTATAGCTTCTTTGAACCCGCTAATGGCATGTGCGGTAATGTTAATAAGCATGTTGATTTGTTTGATGTTCGTGTCAATAAAGAATTTGCTTGGTCGTCCTCGTCGTGCACTTTAAATGTTTTATTTTCGGTGGTAACGGATTACCTTCATCAGTAGTCACATGCACCACCAGATTTTACCTTCTTTTGCTTTGAGTAAGCTGATCGTTCGATAATAATTATTAAATGTAATAAAAACGTTATTCCGTCCGACATCATTGACTTTCCCTCACTTTTTTACATATTCTGACGAAACCATAAGAGTTATGTTGATCTTGATGAAACAAAGAATGCTCTATAGGTCGATAGTTAACAATTAAATTGCATCTAAGTGCAAACAAAATTTTACTTCAGGTTTGGTCCAGGTAATTGATTTTATGACAAATTGATCAGTTCAACTTCCATTACAAAATTATAGCCTATAGAAAATTTCAAGAGTGGATTATTATAATTCATTTGAAAATTAGAAAACACCATTACAAAAACTTTCAAATTTTCGTTTTGGGTTTCAATAAGGTTATTCCACGAATGATCGGGATAATAAAATAGAAGTTGAAAAATTTCACCTGGACATTGCAGAATTCAAAAGTAATGACTCAGTCATAGTAGATCAATCTATCATAATTATAAATGCTGAATTTATTAACTCCATCATGATCGTCATACTGATAAGAAATTTGAATCCAAAAAATGGATTATGGAATGGAACTCGCTTAATAGTCACGTCATGTTATATCAATTTAATTCAAGCAAAAATTGTAAATGAGCCAAAATGAAATGTTATATATACATTTGCATTAAATAGAAGAAATCGTCATTCCTCAAAGGCCGTGTAGGGATGGAATTATCATAATAGAGCCAGATTGGGGGAATTAAGAAACACCGTTCAGACAGTCCAAAAACCAAGACAGTTCCGGAATTGATTCGTCTATTTTCTAAGGAGCTTGGCAAAGTTATCGTGAATAGGATTATACTTGACTAATTTTCTAATTTATTTAAATCTTTGCTTGAAATACATATATCTAAAAAAACTTAAATAAAAAGAATAAAAACTTGGCAGACTCAAGTCATTATTAGTCATTTTGCTAAAATAATTTCGGGTGCACACTCTTGAATTAGCCAATTTACCTCGATAGCAAAAAATAAACTTATTTTGTAAAATCTACCGAAAAATAATTGTTCAATTTAAGAAAAAATTAAAGCATCAATTTTCTGAATTTCAGCAAGTTTGTTTCTTTTGAACGAAGTCGAAATGATTAACTACTAATACTAGAAATAACATACGCTACGTCAGATATAGGTACATTATACAACCCTATTCAGTCAATTCTCAGTGACCGGTCATAAGTCGCAAGAGTGCTGTGACTAATGATTAAACTTTTAACTTGTGATCCAATTCAAATTTTCCAAATTACGAAGTTAATTATCCTTTTAGAAAGGAAAATACCACTCACACTTTGTTTTTTTCCAAAGTAATGCCTCTATAAGGCAAGTCGAACTGATTTTGCAATATATTTTGAAATAACCGCCTATTGGAGCCCACACAATCAAATTATCTATTGTATCCAAATTTTAATAGAAGCTCTTACCACCCTGGTACTCCTCGAGAGGTGCGTCCATTTTACGCTTATCGTTGAACAACTACTCCAGAAAAAATCGTTTTATTTGTTTCGCACCATTAGAAGCACTTATCACACTTAACTACTCGGAAGTGATTGGCCTCCAACACCACAAACCGTTATAGCGATATTAGCGCAGCCTAGGACCATTTTCACGTGTCAGGGGAAGGTGATATAACCACTTAGCCGTCCACACTATCAACTCAGCATGTTTGATCAATCTGGAATATACCTATATCCCGGCGATTCACGGCAAATATCCTTAATTACGCGAAATTGGAAATCGAACTCTCCCAATAGATCGGGCGATATCGGGATAGACTCACTATGTAGTCCTGGGCCACGCGAAGACGGACGGTATTCAGTGCTGCGGCGGCAAGAACAAAGGCACCGACTGCGAAAAGCTAAACGTGGAAAATCCACACCTGCAAAAGCTCGACGGTGTCCCCCAACCCAGTCTATCATCTAATCTAAGAAGTGTGCTCCGTCGAATCGAGCTATTAATAGAATATACAAATTCGGCAGCGAAATTCCACTGTTCCACTGCCTGTCCTCCGGTGTCTATTTCCAGGAATGTCGCGTTCCAGCCGAATAAATTTTTTTGGCTTTATCTATCGCATTTATTACCATAGAAAAATTGTGCACGCGATAATCTCACTTATTCGGGCCGAGCTGTAGAGGGATTTCCACCCCGACCACGGACCGGGATGAACCCGATACGGCCTCGGCTTAACTGGGTTCCTTTCAAACTGTATAACATGTGTTTGGGAGGTTTTACTGCTGCAAAAGAAGCAGAAAAAGGCTTTTCGCAGGAGAAGAGGTGAAAGACATTCACCTCGTCTTGTTTTGTTTACTGCAAAACGACGACTCGTTCGCTATTTTACTATTCTACATGTTTTTCGCATGTGCCCCGGGCATTTGGCACAAAAGAACTGTGGGAATTTGCCTTAAGGCCTCTGTACTTGTACCGAAAGCCGTTTACGCGAAAGATAATTTTATATATTGAACAAAATCCCTGAACTGCCAGCACGAGGCAGGGCGGTTTGTGAAAGGTCCAAGGACCTACCAGGTACCACGACGTATGAGTTGTATAGGGTAAACCTCCTAATATGTGCCATATTTAATAAAAATTACTACAACAAAATGCAGTTACGTATGAAATCATACAATCGACCAATTATTTCATTTCTTTGTGGACACATTGACTTAACCTTAACGGCCCCCTAGAAGCTTAACCTTTTGTCGCAGGGAAACATGTTTTTTATGAAAACAATTGCAAATTTGTAGAGTATTAAAATGGTGGGCGCGAAATTAATTTGATTAAATGTATTTCGATTGAAATGTGTTTTTTTGTTAATCTTCTGTAGCATTATGCAATTGCCTATTTTCACTTTTACAATTCATCAACAGTCAGAAAAATTCAAGGATTGAGTTTTAGTAAATTTTACAATAAATGTGCAACCATTCATTTTGACTAATAATTTGCACCATGCGTTTCATTGTGTAAAGTCCGTGTAAGGTCCGTGTGGCACGGACTCGGATACAAAAAAATACGGGAAAAAACAATTTGCCTGTTACTCACCTTCTGACCCTTATTATGTGAACGAGATTCATGCCTAACCAGTATTTTGTTGTTCTTGAATTAATTAAGAAATAACAGTAAGAGGGTCTAAATAGATTAGGGGACTCATAGCCAAGGGCGAAAGTCTTTGTAAAATCAGTTTAATGTACAGGGCCACAAATTTGCATGGGGTAATTGGTCCCGATAAAACTAATTGGATACCGCCCATCGTTGAGCGTAATTGCTTTCCAACGATAAGCGATGCTGGGCCATCAAGCCCGGCTCAAATAAATCACTCATCCTTGAAATGCGGGACAAACTGCGAGGATATCGCGTACTTGATTGAAATATAGAAAAAAGCGAGGGGAGGGCACTTGGAGCAGAACGGGCGATGCAAGTTTGTTTGCCGTGCAAAAATAAATCATCGGTGACGTGTATGCAGCCTTGGGTTGATACTCCTTGCACTGCACTGTCGTAGAAAATTCATGTGCATCCTGATTACTCAGGCTATTCATCTATGTGCATCTATTCGTTTGTTTTTTGTTTTCCTCCTTCTGGTCCTGGCACTGCTTTGAATGAGCTCTATCGCTGGCATCTATTGTTCTGCACTGATCCACATAATAAATCTGCTGCAATAACTCCCACAGGCATAGCACTGCTCTTTTGGGCAATTCAGAAATCAATCTCGTTTCGCTGCTGAAAGCCACAAAGAGATATTTTCTGTTTTTGTAGCGATTTATTGAAGGACGTATAATTGGGCCGATTTTCATTTAAGGCAGTCAGTCAATTCAATTCAATTTTTGCTACCTTTATGGAAGTGAATAGAAGTAGTATCAGTCGGTATTTCATTCAAATTAAATTTTTCAAATTCAGCCATTGCGGGCCACTCAGGAGTGAAATATGCGAAGAGATAATAGATTGACATTTTTTTAAAGATAGCTTTTAATAAATTCCAAATATTCTATTGATCAAACTGATAGTTGTCACCACAAAATTTACATTGCAAACTCGACTTTCAACATTTCATTACATTCCGTTGCACATTTTACCGAATTTTCCATGTATCGGATTTTCTGGACCTCTTTCGACATGAATCTCATCCTACCCGTCTGAATTTACATAGAATGCATGCTATGATCTCTGGTTGTTCATCCTTAGAGTTTGTTCTTGTTCTGTTGTTCCACAAGGATATATTCTTGGTCTGCTTTTATATCTGCTATTTATTAATAACAACCACATAATCCTCATACCACCTGACAGTGTGACGCTTTCAAAAATTTCATTTTTTATTGGCTTAATTTATTCTATATCCCTATGTTGATGCACGTCTACCACTGCAGGTACAGTCATTTGCAAAAAGGCTCTAAAATATTGTTCTACAAGTAGGAACACAGATATACGCCACCATTCAAAAAAATCCTTTTCTTCCTTTTCTTAGAGACGACCCACCACTGTTTTTTTAATTTCCCTTCGGCACATTAAAGTAAAAAATTAAGCACAAAACACAGATGCCGTAAAAATTCGAAATTCGTCTTTGCTTGAATTCATACACAGGGGATTTAGGGGAGAGCAGTTGGGATTGAGATTACAAGAATTTTAAGGTGCTTGCAAAGACCATCATTGGTCGAATAATAAATAAAATCCTTCAATCGCTTTGAAATCAAATAAAAGCAAAAAATAACTTTATCTCACCTTTTACTCCTTTGGCCATTTTAAATATTCCTAGCTTCCATTCTCGTTATTGTTTCAAAAAACAAGCTCTACTACAAAAGGACGTTAACACTACAAACATGAAAATTTAACGCTAGTTTTTCCCCTTGCAATTTCACTTTCAATAAAATTGAAGTAAAAGAGAATTAACATTTAAGAAAAATAAATAATTTCGTCAACAAAAAACATTTAAAGTCAACACAAACTCGATTTCAGAGAAAAACCTAAAAGTGAAAAGACACCAAGCCCACCGCCTACTTCTAAATATTTTAGAGCCACTTATAGGCGCCCCGTAGTGTTGCGGTCAAATGGGACGTTTACGTTGGGTGCTGTAAGTTGTTTCCCCACAACTGCTAATGTGCGGTGGGCCGGTCGCCCCTTTTTCTTTTTAAACTTACCGCTAACTTTGACATTATCTTACTTATGGAAGTGGCCAGGCGGCAGATATGTGCCCTTTTTATTCTCCTAAACAGCCACCTCACGTGCCAAATGCTTGTACCATGCTACCAATTTTCTGGTTGTAACACCCTTTTGATGATCCCCATGTCCGAAGGTAAATCAATAGATGGGGGTATTGGACTGCCATATAGCCAGGTTGGCACTTTTGGTTCTGAACGCCAATCGAATTCTAACATGTCCTGCCCAAGAGCCGTGTGATTCCATGCTGGAGCCTGCGGCCTAATAGATCTGGGTATGGGGAATTTCTCTGCTATCTGCAAGTGAGGTGCGGCTACATAAAGCAGGAAGGAAGGACCACACCTGACGTGTAATTAAATGTCCAAATTGGAAGTGTGCCCCGTCGCTAATTCTTATTGCAAAGTCACCGAGTCGAAATGCGACAAATCAAAGTATCTCTCGACATGCTGTCCAGGTCCAGACTGACATAGCTGGAGCCCCTCGTGTTAATAATTAAACACTCTCCCATTGACTACTTCGCAAGGTGACTTTATTCGGGTTTTCGGTTAATCAGTCATACCTGCCCTCTGGAAGGGATAGCCGTATTGATTCAATGATTTGATAGCCAGCACATTCGGAGAACTCACGAGAGGCCCATTTCCGACCTATTTCCAGTCGAGCGCCCAGTTGCCAGGCACCTGATTGATCAATACTTCCTCGATTTTGATTCAAATTTTGTTTACGTTCTTTGATATATTTCCGGGTTTTGCAGGCATTTCCGGCTTTCAAGATCCGTAGACGTAGCCAGAGGAGCCGCAAGAATGGGTCGAAAGGTAACCGTCGCCGTCTCGACCTTGAATCAATGGGCGCTGGATTTCGAGGGCAATTTGGCAAGAATTATGCAGTCGATCCTGGAGGCCAAGGAGATGGGGGCGAGCTACAGGACCGGACCAGAGCTGGAAGTTTGGTAAGACCTGTTCGCTCCTAACGAGTATTGTTAAATAACCCTTAAGTGATGACCGCAGTGCTACACGCTTAGAGCAAAGCAATGATTTCCATTTGTGCAGCAATTCCTTACACAATTAGTTTAAGTCTGAACTGCCCCAGGCTTTATGGGGCACTCAGGCACGAGAGCAATTTTCTAACCCCTGTCTCACCATTTAATTGCAGTGGGTACAGCTGCGAGGACCACTTCCATGAGCCAGACACATTTCTACACAGCTGGGAGGTTCTTGTGGAGATCATGATGTCACCTATTAGGTAAGGCACTTACCTCTTTCTCGTCCCCTTGGTAAACAAATCCTTTTAGCCAGAATATGCTAATCGACGTGGGTATGCCTGTTATGCACAGGAATGTCGCCTACAACTGCCGAGTTGCGTTTTACAACAAACAAATTTTGCTAATTCGCCCAAAAATGGCCATGTGCGACGACGGTTGCTACAGGGAGACCAGATGGTTCTCGGCGTGGACTAAGGTAAAGTCGGACTAGGTCAAGTGCCACTAAACTTTCGCTTGCTCTTTTCAGACTCTTACAACTGAGGAGTTCTATTTACCTCGCATGATTTCAGCGCACACTGGCCAGAATACTGTCCCCATTGGAGATGCTGTAATTGCCACAAGGGACACTTGCATTGGATTTGAAATCTGTGAGGAGCTCTGGAATGTTCGCAGGTGAGTTATTTATTTCGCAATGAGGAAAAATTAGTTTGAAAGGAATAAATCGGTGTGTTTGTGAGATAAGATTAATAGGACCAACATTTTAACTCTTAAACGCGCAGTTGCCTTAGAAGAATTCTTTGAAGAGAGGGCTTGTAATTAAAGGTCTAATCGTGGACGTAACGTCTGTAAAATTGCGTCGATGAGATTATGAATCTCTAATTTGCAGCACGACACCAATTCACACGAACTCACGAACGACCTAATATCGGCAAAGGCGGCAAAATTGTTTGCACCAAAGAATACCGATAACAACAAGAACGGACACTTTTAATACTCCTGCAAATCCCTAACCCATGTACAATGTTTGGAACAACATCCAGAAAAATTTCCCATTAGCTAAAACAGAAACGAACGAGTTCCATTGTATGTCTGTAAGAAATTTAATAGAGAGAAACATAATTGGCAAAAATATAGGAACGTATAGCATGTACAGTATGAGACATGAAAGCAGCATTTTTTTTACTCTGCATTCCGCAGGCTCCTAATAATCAGACGCGTCGTCTTTCTTTTCAATTACCTTCGCGTTACTCCTATACGTTTCATTCTTTCGAACACTATTAAAATAATGTCGGTCCGAGTCCAACAATATTTGTTTGTTTCATTTCAATTCAAAGTTGTGCCCCGCTTAAAAAAAAACACCCTTTATAAAGGTAAAATAAATAGGACACCGGGACGGGGCCGCAAAGGAAGTTTTAAAATAGAAAATACATACATGTAACTAATAATAAAAACTAATAAAGAAAAAGCACCTTACCAGGACGGGTATTGTACGTGAGATTGTTTGATCAACTGTATGTCACAAATTGTTATAAAATCAGCATGTTCCAGGGTTCATATTTATAACAAACGTAACTTAACAGGAACCCAATAAATAAAAAATTCCATATTCCATGTTCCTGTCCTTTTAACAATTCTTTGTTTTGTAGCACCCACATTGAGATGTCCCTGTCCGGAGTCGAAATAATAGTCAACGGCTCTGGGAGTTACATGGAATTGAGAAAGGCGTACATAACAACCGACTTGATAAAGAACGCCAGTTTCAAGGCGGGCGGTGCTTATCTCTTCAACAACCTTCGAGGGTGCGATGGGCAGAGGGTCTACTTCAACGGTTGTTCCGCAATTGCGCTAAATGGCGACATAATTGCCCGCAGCAAACAGTTTACACTGCAAGATGTGGTAAGACTTAACATATTGCTTTTTACCGTATGGTGTATACTTGCTTTCAATCACCCAATAGGAAGTGACTCTAGCAACTATAGACTTAGAAGATATTCGTGCGTACAGGTGCGCCCTCAGATCGCGGTCAACATTAGCGGCATCGGCACGCACCTATCCACGCATATTTTGCGATTTTGAAATGTCGACGCACAGTGATATCTTTAAGATCACCAATAGCCCACTGCAGTGGGTCTACCATTCTCCAGAAGAAGAAATAGCACTTGGACCTGCTTGCTGGCTATGGGACTACCTGCGGCGTTCCGGACAAGGTGGATTTTTTCTACCCTTGAGTGGTGGCGTCGACTCAAGCAGTTCTGCGGCAATAGTACACTCAATGTGCAGACTTATCGTTGGTGCTGTGGAGAGTGGTGATGAGCAAGTACTGCACGATGTAAGAAAAATTTTAGGGGACCACGATTTCACTCCAGACAACCCAGCTGCTCTGTGTAACCGTCTTTTAGTTACTTGCTACATGGGAAGCTCCCAATCGAGCAAGGAAACTCGCCATCGTGCCGCTGTGCTGGCGAATCAGTTAGGAAGGTAAGGGGATGTAACTGTGTTATATCAAATTATTCTCTATAACAATGCAACTTACAGTTACCACATTGAAATTAATATTGATCCAGCTGTAACTGCCCTCCTTGCGATCTTCAATTTAGTCACAGGGCTAAATCCTGCTTTTAGGCAGCAAGGGGGTTGTCCTCGCCAGAATTTAGCCCTACAAAACATCCAGTCCAGAATTCGAATGGTTTTGGCTTATTTGTTCGCCCAGCTAATGCTGTGGGTACGCAATCGTCCCGGAGGCCTTTTAGTATTAGGATCAGCGAATGTTGACGAATCGCTTAGAGGATATTTGACAAAGTATGATTGCTCCAGTGCTGATGTTAATCCCATTGGAGGCATTTCGAAGACAGATCTCAGGAAGTTTCTACATTACGCCAAAGATAGGTAAGTTCTAGGCATTATCAAATATTTGGGTGAACATAAAAAAAAAGTGTGGTTCCGCAACTGGCTGAAGTCATTTTTTATTAATCATATTAGTGCTATGAATTGTCTCTCGAATAGTAAAAGGTTTTTGATCAAGAGTTAACTTTCTGTTTAATTTATATGGGGCTTGAAAAAAAAACACCCTTTACTATAACAATAATAACTCAATATAAAACTGAGCAACTTATGTTTATGTATGTATTTTTTTTTCGACAGATTTAACGTTCCAATCTTAACTGAAATAATACAGGCCCCGCCAACGGCCGAGCTAGAACCCCTTAATGAAGGCGTACTAATGCAGACAGATGAGCAAGATATGGGCATGACCTACGCCGAACTGAGTGAATACGGCAGACTGAGAAAGCAATCCTTCTGTGGGCCGTATAGTATGTTCTGCAAACTAGTAGCAACCTGGCGAGGCGACTTAAACCCTAAACAAGTAGCCAACAAGGTGAAACATTTCTTCCGATGTTACGCAATAAATAGACACAAAATGACAGTAATAACGCCATCTGTGCACGCGGAAAGTTACAGCCCGGACGACAATCGTTTCGACCACAGGCCATTTTTGTATCGCGCCAATTGGAGCTGGCAGTTCAAAGCCATTGATGATGAGGTGACCATTTATATCTGTTCCAACAATGAATAATATTTTTAATATTTAATATAGGTCGACAAACTGACCCCCAGCTACCCATCAACGCCCGGTCCAATGCATCCTACAGAAGAGCCAACGACACAAACTCAAGAAACAGAAACCATCAGCCGTCATTCATCACAACGTGATTCGAAAAACTCATCACC
Source organism: Neoitamus cyanurus (assembly GCA_947538895.1). NCBI lineage: Eukaryota > Metazoa > Arthropoda > Insecta > Diptera > Asilidae > Neoitamus > Neoitamus cyanurus. The sequence continues at coordinate 40,312,577 of OX384543.1, forward strand.
CTTATCTTGTTCCTCGGTGGATGGTAAAAAGAGTGGCTACAGCAAGGTTCACGTTAGTGTCCTAGGTAAAATTAAGGACCGCACCGGCATCCCGGTCTAAGCAGGCACGATTAATGTCTCCGAACTTTGAGGTACTCAATCAGCTTTAAACTCTAAAGACGGCGAATCTGAAACCAACTAGCTTTAAGATCGATCGTTAAACAATATTTTCTTAGTTTTCTTATTTGCGCAGAAATTTTCGGAAAAATAACAACAAAAAATCTAAGGGCAATTACGATTTCCACGGCTCCAAGATGTTCGAATGTTTTGCTATAGGGTTTAGTGCGAAAAACTGTAACCGCATGTCTCTTGTAGTTTCTGAGATATTAAAAATTTAATTTTCATGAATGACGTCATCGCCTTTCTCGTATTGTGTCGTGCAAAACTTCACTTTTACTTTCTACTTAACAATAATTTTAAAGTCGAAAGGTTGTTGTAAAACACTTGTTGGAAGCAGAGCATATACTTTACACTCAGATGGGTGTAATAAGTGCAGGCGGCGTTTATCGATCGTTTCGCGTGTCTGTCGCAGAGACACCAGGCCGGAGCTACACTGATGAGATCGGCTTGTTCGTCTCGATCGAAACACACCCAAATAATTTTTGTTGCTTGCCGTTCTGCAAGCTTAAGATCCTTAAAATATTATTTCCTTACTCCATTTTGGAAGAACTAGTGTTCATAGTAAACTTCATAATTATTTTAAATGCTATTTGCAGAATAATGCTGGCAAGCTTACTATCCAATGAGCAGAGCAACCATGTATACCCGAAAGGACTTTTATTTCGTAAAAGGTAGAGGCACTGACCAGGGGTTGAGTTATAGGCAAAATTCCTATTGGAATCCTGTATGAAATTGAGACTTCGGATATACCGGATAACAAAATTCGTTGAACAAGAAGTAGATATGATTGTTATAAACAACGCTTGAAATTTCAGTAACAATGAATTTATTGTCAACAGAACTCACTTGTTTTATGCACTTTACAGTAGGTTCAAGAAATACGCTTCTTGCAATTGCAATGATGAGTGTATACTTGCACCTCACGTGTGGAAAAAAGTTGCCATTTTGGGCAAACCATGGTTGCAAACCCGAGAAGGTCCAATAATCGAAAATGTGCTGTACAATCTACAACTACCAATTCATCGGTATCAGAATAAGTCTTAAGGCTCAATTATATTTTAAATTACTAACCCAGCAAACTTTAAATGGTCAACATTTTTTATTTTGAATTCGTGTAATTCGCGACGTTTTATGAGTGATGTTTATTTAACTAGCTTAAAACTAAAACTGAAAAAAATTGCCCAATTCGAAATGGTAGGATTAGCGTTATTTTAATTAAATTTAAATATCTTGGAATCTAAACTTTTAATTGCAAATTCGTTTTTCTCGTGCCAAAGAAAACATTCGCAAATATTGGCGCCGTGGAAGTCATAACTGTGTCTAATTGTAAATACTTTGTATTTCCTAGCGTAAGAACGACGGAGGCGATGTGTTCAACCAAGCAATAGTACTCAGTCAAACGTAGCATGACTAGTAGGTTACCTTAAGAGTTCGCACAATACATATTTTCATGGCCTTAGTAATATACCTTTTCCAGTGCTGATGACACATCTCACATCTGTCTGTTTAGTCTAGGCGAAAACGAACTTGTAAATAGACATAATAGCCGTAACGAACTGCCTTCTTTTAGGCAAACTTACAAAACTTTTTCAGATGAACTTTCTTAGTCGTATATGTATATGTAGGTCCATTTTCGTTCAAAAGTTCTGTTAAACCTAAGAAGCTATTAAATCTTTTATTAAATAATACATGTGTTTTCTTCCAATTAATATTTATACAGTCCTTGTAACCTTCAAATACGGAATTTCGTTTCATACCATTGACGTTTACAAAAAAGTCCGCCATATTGGATCCGCCATTTTGTTTCCGGAAATTTGAATACCATATAATACATAGATTCGCAATCAGCCACCTCGTCAAATTTCACAATTTTCGATTTTTGGCCAGGCTTTTGCGATACTACCCCACTGTGCGGTCTGCTCTGCTCTGGTGGTGCGGTCTTTCAGAATATGGATTTTTGGAGACTACGGTATGCTCATCCTAGATGGGCCGGTACAAAAGCAATATCTAAACCGATGCTGATGCACGGTTTCCAAATGGAATTACCATTACGTCGGAGTGCAGAATAAGGTTGATTATCTCATAGCAATTAACAATATACATAGTATAGCAAAATCCAGGGAACACTCGACGTCTCAAACATAAGTAGTTACTAAAAAAATTCTTAATAAGTTATACATTTATAAGAAAATCCTTTTGCATCACCCTGTATCTCACCTGCTTGATATCAAAAATGTCTCGTATTTTTCCAACATACTCTCGCCTTCAAACGTTCTTCTAGCTGGATCACCATTTTTATAATTGTCCTATGAAGGAACAATTTACCTTATTGCATAAGACATGAAGTTGAAGGAACACATTGAGCGGTTACAATCCCCTCACCAAGGAATAAATTAAAAACACCAGTCTTATTTTTTAAGAAATATATTCTTTCTTTTGTAAAAAAGCTTTGATTTTAAATATTCCATAATTTTTCTACAAAAATTATAATTATTGAGTAAGCATAATTTCCAAGAGGCGTTAAATAACTCGACGCGGACATAATGGGACTGGTGTTCTAGACTTATTAAAAACGACTTCATTTCAATCGCAACTTCTTTAAATAAAATAATCCATAGCTACTCGTAATTTCGTGGTTTTCTTCAGGCAGCACTTCTCTCAAAAACCCGCGCTGTCGACATGATTTCACATTTTGCTTTTTCCTAAACTGGGAACCAACTGTGGGCACTTATTCTAGATCTTATGTACTAAGGAGTTACTTTATCGACAATAAAACTCTCTCTCACTTAAGCTAGCTTAAATTACGTAAATTAACTAAAATAAAATTAATCCAACACCGAGATTGCACAAAAAACCCGATACTTTGTTTTAGTTTCAGTTTGTTTGGAGTGATCGAGGGTGAAACGGACCGCGCTCCTGCTGGCCGAGCGAGGACCGCCGTTTGCTGGGTGATTTAAATATTTTGGATACAGCAGAACGCGGAAGTCGTCGCTCGGGAGCACGACCTTACACAGTTTGCAGTTTTTTGGAAAGTATAATGAAGTGATGTAGAAAGGGAGAGAGAGGAAAACATAAAATTCATCTATAAACGAATCCTGTAGAACTACGCTTCGCTGCTTCTACACAACAATGTGGAACTAATCGACGAATTCATATGAGAGGGAGGGGATGTGGGCTACGTCTTACCACGCTGTGGGAACTCAATAGGGCGGGCAAGGCACGTGTCCCACGTAGTGCAAAATAAATTAAGGAGTAAGAGCAATTCTTAGGGTAATACACCATCTTCTAAAGATGAGGAAATTCGATAAATTATCGTGGGGAGCATAAATAATTCAAGAAAGGTATTTGGAATGGGAGTGATGGGGCGGACGGCCTTGGCCCACCGGTACACCTCAGTTGTGAACGGGCATGGGCGGCAACGACCCCAGCAAATTGTTCGCAAACTGTGAGTTTGTGAACTTGAAATGCCGCTTGTCATAGAACTTTAGGAGGGCTGGCGAGTAGGGATGGTTCTCCTTGAGGTGAATGTAATGCACTTCTGGTTCACTTGTTGTATGACCGCACTCCTCGCAAACGTACATCTATTTCGAAAAAAGAATTTATTTAGTAAAACGTTTTTAAAAATTGATCTGTATTGGATCTACCTTTGTCCTCCTCTCTTTATAGGCGTACTGGTGCTGCACGCCGTGGACTTTAAGGCAGTGAGACTCCAGTGAACACCGCTGCGTAAAGGACTTTTCGCAGAGATTGCACTTGTATGGTCGGACGCCGGTGTGCGTCCTGGTGTGTCGTTTCAAGTCGAAGGTATCATTAAACCCTTTGCCGCAGAATGTGCACAGGTATCGCTTGATGTCCGAGTGACACTTCATGTGGCGGTTCAACAGTCGCTGAAGGTTGAATGTTTTCGAGCAGACTCTGCAAACGAATTTGCTGGGGTCTTCCTCAGAAGGAATCACACTTTTCTTTTCCTCATCCCGAATTCGATGTCCGTGCGTGTTCTCTATCGCTAAAGGGTTTTTAATACCGTGTCCGCCGTTCACGAACTCTAATTGCACTTCCGCGGGTAGTCCCAGCTGTAAAAAAAAGAGAAAACCCATTAAATGGAGTCCCATAAAGGATTGCAGTTCTAGCAAGTAAAAGTAGGCATGAAAAATTTCTTGGATTTGATTTGGCTTAAGCGATCAGTTCGAGTTAGCTAGCTACTGGAATGGGGACCTGTGCCCTAATGCCCTATCTGGGGATAGACCCTGCCTCGCGTCAAATCAAATAGAGAATTTTTGATGCTTACCCTTTGTTGCAAGATATGCATTTTGGTTTCTTGGATAAGCGGCGGCGTTGTAGTGCTCGCTGTCCGTCTTGGGGCACTTACACTTTGGATTATAGGCTTCGCATCAGGTGCATCCAGTGCCGTCGTCGAGCCCATATGGTTGCCGCCGTTGAGTGACGAATTGCTGGGGGAGGGTAACGACAGATTGCTGCTGTGCGAGTCGACATCGCTGTGGAAATTACTCATAGAGTGGTTCATAACTGGGTGATCGTGTGTTTGGTGAGGATGATGATGTTGCTGATGCTGGTGATGCTGCTGCTGCATTAGATGCATCTCTCTTGTTTGCTGATAGCTGGGAGGTGATTCCTGGTACATTTTATTGGGCATTCCATTGTACCGGTTATCGTAGCAGTTTCCGCGCGCGCTGCTCATCATCATGTTGTCCGAAAAGTTGTCAAGACAGCCAGCGTCAACAGGGTTTATTGAGACCGAGTCGGGTGTCATTGATGGCGTCGATGACAACTCAAGGTCATTCCCGGGACTAGGGTGATCGTCTTGGGGCAGTCTTTGCAGGAAGGAACTTAGGTCTACGGCGTCCGACAAACTGTCAAGGAGCGCGTGTTCGGCCGGTGTTGAGAAGGTTAGAGTAGCTGTAAACTGCAGAGGATCTACCACACCACCAGATGCAATATCAACCATCATTGAGTCGTTCACATCGTAGCCGGAATATCCGTTGTGCAAGAGATTATGACTGAGGCCAGCGATGTCTATTTTATTGTCGTACTCAATGTCTGGTTCGTCCTTCAGCACAATGCCGTAGGCCGCGTTGTTCAGCATTGAAAACGGTTTATGATTAGGATTATTTCCATTACCCTGGTTATCACCATAGGGCCCGATATTCGTCATTTCCTGAGTTGTGTCGCAGTCAATTCCACCCATATTTGAGCCCATCAAGTAGCCTCCATTAGGTCCGAGAAAGTTTCCGTTGGCGTTGTACGAGTTCATCCCGTTCCCGCCTTTCAGACTTTCATAGAACGGTGGAAGTGAACCAGTGGGTGGGCTGTTTGGCCCATAGTTAGATCGACCGTCTCGGCCACCCATTCCGCCCCCGGCTCCCGTGCCACCGATCCCAGCTCCACCACCACCTCCTAGCTGGCCTGAATTGAAGTTGATTCCAGAACAGCCGTTTCCACTGGCACCGCTCTGATTACCGCCTGCCTGGGATCCGCTGTTGTTTGATCGGCCGTGACCAGCCGCTGCTGCTATAATGCCGTTCAACTTGCTTAAATGCGCCCTTGGCATAGACCGGACAGAAATTACGCTACGAGCCGCTAATATTGCACTTCTTCGCCTAGCCTCGCGAATTCTTTTCTCCTTCTCGGCCGACTCTTCCTCGTCAGTTTCACCTTTTCGCTTAGGGACGTGATAATCAATTGGCTGTTCCTGCTCTGGACCGAGATTCTGGACTGACAATGGGAAAGGTAGCTTAATCTCAAGACTTTTTCCGTCACTTGAGTTTGACTCCTGTAACTGCTTTGGTGTCCTCTGGATAACAGAGCAGCGTACCGCTGGCTCTGGAGGTGGTGGAGGACTGGGTCTTTTGTCAGCTGGTGGTGGACTCGATGTTTTCAGACTTAAGGGCTTCTCCTCAGGAACAACTGGCTTTTCTTCAACCAGAAGCTCTTTGTTCTCGTTAACCTTCTCTACGATCTTCTGTGCTCTATCGTCCCCTTGGGGATCACTTTCTTTGCTAACTCTATCAACTGGCTGCACTGCTGGTGGGTATTCTTTTCGCTCGGCTTGTGTCAAGACGTGCCCCCGACTGCCGTAGGGGATCTCTCCTCCCAAAATTGAAGATATGAAACGTCTTGCTGGTGGGTGCGCTCGATCCGTTCGTGTTTTACTCTCAGAATTACCCTCGTGACTTGAAGCTGCCGCCGCCGTGTCTGCCCTAGACCTGCTAGGCGATTTTGACCTGTTGTTGGGCGGGGGCGACAGGGAAGACAGCCGGTTCTCCTCTTGAAATATATCCCGTACTGTAAGAAAAATAAAAATAACTTTTAGTTTATCAGTGTCGCAAAAAAAAAAAATTTTAGCGTATCACGTTTGGTTCTTACATATGTAGATATGGAAATGTATCATGAGTCGACTCAGCAGCGCAATGCAGCTTTCCTCCTGGGAAAACCCTTTTCGCGAATTTCTACTTTTATGGAAACCTAATTCGCACTTTTTTGAGGTAAAACTGTTTTTTAAGCACAATAAATATAAAAAAAAAACTTATAAAAAATAAAATCTCGAGTAAAAACCTCGTGCGCCGTTAATCTACGGAACTTTCTAGTCCCCAAAGGCGATTGCAAATGGCCGTTTCCGCATGCGGAGCCAACAGCGGATCTTATCTCGTGAATCAAAGGGAGAGGAAGCAGTATTTGAAAGGGACAATTAGAATATCCCTCCCCAATTTCGCGGAATTCACTTCACTAACACCCCCAACCAATCAGATTGCTGCTTTCATTTTCTGCATTGGAGTCACTTCACCTCATCTCAAATGTGGTAAAGTTAACTGTTCTTGGAGAGGGATTCTATTGGAATTATGTCGGCAGAATTAGAATTATTATAATTTTATTTCGATAGGTGTTAATGTCAACTGGAGCGTACGGCAAAATAATCGAACTGTAACATACCACCCTCACTTTTCTGGGAAATGTCCTTCCGAAGGTTGCGCAGCGCCGAAACCACTTGCGTTGTGGAGAGGTATCGACTCCAGTGTACCGAATTTCTTACAAAAGGGCCACTTAGAGAATCTTGGAAGCATACGTTCCTCCATTCGCGATTTCGTTAATTTCCCCGGAAATTTTTCTGCGTAAACAAATCCATGATGAGTTTTTGAAGAAATTTCGTAGCCCATTTCACCTTCAATCGCCAAATCACGAGCTATCGTCGAGATCTAATCTAATAGTTACACACTACACAGTCATTTAATGTGGAAGTCGCACGAAACCTATCCACTCCTAGGAAGCCCGTTTAGTGTAAGAACTAAATGATGGCAATTGTCTTCTAATTTTTTTTGTTAATAAGAAGTGGCATATCGCATATCCAGGAAGACCGCAGTGTTGCTCTGTCCCGAGTCCTCAGAATCCTCAGATCTTGCTGACAAGTGAAGTCTCAAAATCACGTCCCGAATTGTGGTACAGTCCGAAAATGCACCTTATCGAATCAAAACCTTGTGCTTATCTATGCTACGTAAATAGCTAACGGCTGCGTCTGCATCTGCAGCGAACTTATTGTGTGGCGCTGGCGCTGGAAATGTTGCTGCGGAGTGCGGACTGCTGTGAAATGAGACATGTGCATGCAGAACACTTCAGCCTGGTTTACACGTAGTGTTTTAACGTGCGAATTATTTTTTATTGTTCATATCAACTCATAATTAGATGAATGAATAATGCCACCAGCCCCAAAACGATGTCCAATACTTCGTTAGCACTTTATATTATTCGTTGTCGCAAGACACAAATTCTTGAATAAATTCTACAAGAAATAAAGCCAAGCAGTTTGATTCATTCGGGACTTTTAATTAATTTTAAGCCTAACGGCTGTTTTAACGGATGTTTTGTAAGCAATTTTTTTAAGTGGAAAAAAGCGTATAAAGCTTTTAGGTAGATGGTAGGTAGGATCCCCGTAGGCCCTCAAATTACTGAGAATTTGCCATATTATCGAAGCATTTCGGGAGTTTTTGCACAAATTGTAATTTGATTGATTTGAATTATTACTACTAATTTTCTAATTAATTTCAATAAACAGGTTAAAGGAAGAATATCTCAAGATCTATCTCTACAGCGCTGTGCAAAACATTTGCAACCGCAATCCAGTTTTTTTTTATTATTGCAACTAAAGGTATTCGCTAAAAAGTACGTACGAGGAATCGCACACTCCTCACACACACACAGCCGAGGACTCCTAGAATTTTGCCAGGTTTGCCACTCTGTTGGTACGCCACTGCATATAAAGCCCAAAAGACCAATACAGATGCATATACAATAGCGATATCCAAACTCCTATAAATTATTTAACAAACTTATCCGTTCAATCCAAAAAGTCCCTTTAATTAAACTAACAAGTCAACATTCTCCCCGAAGGCCATTCAGCCGAACAAGCACGCCGCCACCCATTTGCGCAGCCTTACGGCAGTCGTCCTATAAAAATTCAAGTGCCCAAAACAAACAGTCAGTGAAGCAAAAAGGCCTAACAAACCGAAACAGTGAGTGCTAGAATTGGCTGACGGCTAATCGAGCACCCAGTTCACGTAGCGCGACGTTTCCGTTAAGTATTTCGGACCTCTCTAATTAACATGAAAATTGAACTCACTGGCTAATTACGCGGCTGCTGCTCAATTAATTCCTCACCAGTGTTTAGCGGGGCTCTGACGGGAAAATAACAAAATGCTAATTGATCGCGAAGGTGAATACCGCGGCCGATTAGACAATCCAAAGACAAGCTCTGATGCTCCGTCGTCGTCACCCATGTGGAGTGCTGCGCGATGTCGTCTTTTTTAAGCACAGCACTGTGCACATCCTGGAAAAGGTGTAACGTGTTAACTCAGCCCGCCACCGGTATATCGCATAATTTTATGAGGCACCAAAAGGTGGTCAGCGCTTCAATTGCGATAGTGGAAGTGATTGCAAGTCATCTCAAATCCGGCTCGGTTGTAAGCAAATGCAGGCTGGTAACTATTAGCACAGGTGATGACTTTGAAGTTTTTGATGTAGATGCAGACGACTAGACTGTAGCATTGCAAATAATTATGATGTGCGCAAAATAACACACGAAAGTTATTTACCAATTATGCTTATCCGTTACGCCCAGGGCACTGTTTCTAATGCGCGTGCTAATTGTCGCACTCTTGTACCCGATTGTTCGCAGGAGAATATTTTAGGGTGCATTGTATGTTTGTTTCTCCCTGCTGCATCAATTACTTGATGGATTTTGATGGATCTAGTGTCAGTAGACTAACCATATTCTCACTATATGCATTGAGTACATGACGTCAAAAAATAAGGGTGGGAGCGGTTTTTCAGCGATATCTCGCTAACCGTCCGTCATACGAAAATTCTCAAAAGAGTTTTGTTTTACAAAGAATCAAATTCTTTACAATTCTTATTAAATAACTTTTTCACGTAAAATTAATAATAAACAAGTTAGAAGCCGGAAAAGACGAAAATATTTGTTCAAAAATTCTTTGAGACGATATAACTTTTGTATTTTCAATTCAGCAGTCAAGTCAGCAGTTAGCACCAACAGACAATTAATTTCCAATCAGCCAATTTTCCATCTGGGTGTGCCCCAAAAAGGCGTAACATCGCGCTGTTCTTGATCCAAATCCTTCGGCCAAACTTTTATCACCTTCGCTATGCTATGGTAATGGTGCGACACGTGGTTTGCAATTTGTTACCACGACTGCAGCACTATGGGTGGATCCCGCCATGTGGATTTGCATATTGAAAATCGTCCAGAGAAATTCTGCTCGTGCAGCACCACTGTAATTTTCTATTATTTCTGGCGCGAAATCCCCGAGTATCTGCAGAGTGCACCGAGGCTACCTCTGATCGGAGTGCTAAGCTATTACTGCTAGCACAGAGCGGCGGCGGTCAGGAGATGGATCATAACCATTCGTTACGGCCATTATAGCCGCATTTGTGATAGTTCCCTCATCTCTGGCAAAAGCACCCAACGTGGATGTTTAGCGCTTCGCAAGTGGTCAACTGCGGTAAAAGCGTCAATCATTTGACTGAAAAAGTGCACTTGTTCGTACCATGCAAATTACCTGTGCGCACGGATTATAAGGTGAGCACTGAGAGTGGCTGAAATGTTTTAACGAAAATAACAAACGACACAGTTGCTGGGGATAAAGTATGGAAATTATGGCGATTTCAAGGACGAGGCTTGGGAAGATTATGAGACTCTATGGGTGTGGTGGCACCCCGCTGAGTTGGGAAATACGAGGCACTTAGTTTGCTTATAGTCCGGGCCTAATCGAATCCGGAGAGAGATTCTTGGTGAAAGCAATCTGGGTCATTTTGAGTAGATACGGTGTTTTGCGAATTTATAAATTGTACTAATCCGTTAAAACAACGTGAAATAGCGTATGGTTTTTGCTACAAAACCCATTAAATATATCCGAGGTTATCGAGTTTTTTCCTCATTTTTTAGAATTGCAATAAAAGCAATATCTGTTTTTTTCCTATTTTTATAATGAATTTTAAATTTACTGATTTATGTATAAATAACATTGTCAACAAAAAAATATAAGCCGTTAACCCATTCTAAGCTCTGAGGACAATTATTCCGCAATTCCACGAGTTATAGTTTGAAGAAATTAGAAGTCAACATGGGTGTGCCGTGCCGCAAGGGTCCGTACTAGTTACTTTTTTTTTCTGATTGTCGAAACTGAGGGATACGAAAATTTGACTTTTTGCAGACGATGCGATGCGTTGTTGTATCTGGCGTATAATAATATTGAAAGTGAAACATTTGGTTGTAACGGATCAAACTGAAGTTGAATGTGTGCAAGCAGGAGCGGATTTGTGGGGTATAAAAATTGTGGGCTAGAGAAAAAATACCGCCTATCTTCGAATATCGTATTTCATTTTAATAGTATTTACTAAAATAGGTATATGGTATTATGCATATATACGAAGGAGTAAATTATTTGAAGAAAGGTTTTATTATAGTTTTCGGGATAGATAAAAACCAGTGAGTTTAGGCGTTTGAGACTACTTTTATATTAAACTGGAAAGTCTGGATACATTGCCCAAATCTAAAACACCGTAGATGGTCCATCCGCGGCGATCTTTCTTCTGCTGCAACTGAACTATTTTTTAACTCAGAGTTACAGGCGAAGTCTAACCGAATCACCACAAATGTCTGCTATATGACGGGAAGTCCCGTGCATCTACAATATAACAACTACATCACTTAAAACAACTGCACTATTACCATAATTTTAAATTGCTAATACATATGTAAACAGATATCGCCTGATAATATAATGGCGGTAATGCATTAGCATTTATGTAAATACCGCTTAAGTGAAACCCCAACGAAGTTAATATTCCTCTTAGATATAAATAAAAGTGGACACAATTTAACTGGAATTTGACACTTGAGACGTTATTGTATTTGTCTCAAACTGTTATTTCTACGATCCAAAGATAGCTAGAAGAAGTTATCACTCCTCAAGTAGCACACCGGTATATGTAGAAGTAGATATGCCGAGTTAGTTCAGTAACTCAGATGAGTTTATAGTTTCCTGGAGTATTTAGGGAGATAACTTCTTATCTCTCAAAACAAGGTGCAAAAGTAAATGGAATCCTCGATACAAGTCTTTTAAATGCAAATCTGCATAAGCCGGGAATCAAGCTGAGTTCAAAATCTTTAAAAGCGGTCTTATGAAAACACCGAAATGAAGTTGTTATTACAGTAAATTGGAGCTAATTTGGTATGGCTTTAATTATAATAAAGCTTATTCATGTGGATCTATTTTACTTCCTCTTTCAAAATATGACATACATACATTTTTGAACAATTTTCCACTGGGAAAGCCTTGGCTCTTTGAGAAATCTTATAATTTAGTGTCTAAGGTTTGTCGACCTTTTGCCGTGCAAGTGTCAGGTGTATTCGACGAAGTATAAGGTAGTTGTCCTCAACCTTCAACCTAAAGAGAAGTTTTCTAGCAGCTACCATTTGTACATATCTGTATCTACACAAATGATTCCGAATGGTGTGTGCTTTAGACCAAGTAAAATGCTCTCAAAAAACCAGTCAAGCTCAAGAAAATCTTTTACCGTGCTAATAGGCCGGTGAATGAATCTTAACAGCATCGTTCAAGGGCTATTAGAATATGAAAACAACTGAAGTGAATGTCAAAAGCGATATACTTAATAAGGTGACTGCTATCTCCTATGAAAAATTCAACTTAGGCCAAGGCCCTCCCCTAGTGGCCATCAATTTCTCATGAAGCAGGAAAAAGGTCCAAAAAATGCCAAAATTAATTCACTTTTTACGGATGCTCAAATCCACCAAAGTGAAATTTATGAGAAGAAGATCGATTTCCTCCATTTGATCGTCTCATCTAATCACCGGCCTTCGCACGCGAATCAAAACACTGCGACAAAAGCTTTTTGAGAATTAGCTCAAGAGCGCCATCACACGCGTTTCACGGCTAATTGGCCAAGTTCAGGCGATGCAAAGCAAATAGATTTACTATGATCTGACGGCACCAAGTATAGCGTGACTATGATGTAAACAAACAACAGTTAGGCGCTTCTTTAATTTTTAATGCGGTTTTACCTTTACATTTGTTCCGTCGTCCCACCGTTGGCGCACTGAGCGATTTTAATTGCCCGCGATCGTCCCTCGAGTGAAACTTATTATTTCGGTAGACATCGGAGTCTTGAGAGAGTCGAATCGGAGATGGCTAGTTGGTAATGCAAAGAATAACTTGATGAATTATTTAATGCATTTCGAAGGCTTTTGATTGCTTTAATGATATATCGATGGAGCGATAACGAGTGGTATCAGGGCGTGTCGAGAATACCTCAGTTGTGCGGTGCAGTCAGTTGATTCGCTCAAAAGATCAAGAGTTAATGAAATTTCCTCATAAGGTGTATCAACCTTGTAGCCGAAAAGTAGTCTCTCACATGTTTTACACGTTTTGAGAAATAACTCGTTTCAGCACTTGGCTCAAGTCGTCGAGATCGTTGATCTTATAGAGAAGATAATGAGACGATTTAATTTAGAGGGGAAAATCAGACGGTAAACCCTCCTACCTAGCCAGGGGCTTAAGCGTACTTGTTAATTGCTCGCAATTTTGAAATATTGTGTTCTTTTTAACGTATTTTGATCTCAGATTGATACCACTGCCATTTATAGTCAACGCTTAGACATTTTAGTCACTACCGGGGCGTGATTGCAAGCCTCGGAGATTGAGCAGTCACACACAGATTTTATGGATGCATCAATGAACCGTTTCAAGAGAATTATTCGTTTTGAGACAAATTCTATTCACACTTTTTATCTTTTATTATTTTAAAAGCGTAGAGTTAGCGTCTGGGTGGGTTACAGGCGATCCAAATGGTATGCTAATTCGGAATGCTTTTTCTGCTAAAAATGCAAGATGAACATATGCCCCAAGATTTACAAGGCTAGATAAAAAGTAATTAATATTTTATGGGCTATCCACTTAAGACATGAATTTTAATCGTTTTGTTGGAATGAAATCATTTCTACACCTTGACATTGATTGTTTTTGCTGTCTTCCCACAATCAGCAGGGTCACTCTTTCGATGAGGTGGACGCATTAAAACTTTTATTTAATTTTATTGAAAATTATAACTGTGGGAAATTCCGGATCTAATGACCGGAAGACTATCTGAAGGTTTATTTTTGGATGATCTATTCAACATTTTTAGTCCACGTTAATCTGTTTTTAGAGACAAAATCATTTCATTGAGCTGAGAAAGCACCGCATAATTTTTCAAATTAGGTTGATATGTAGAGGCTAGGGTTATTTTGAGAGATCTGAACCATCGGAATATCGCATAGAACATTGGAGCGGAAACTTAAGGAGAACAACATTTCTTGTAAGCACAAAATCAGTAGTAATTAAACCATGCGTCAATTGTCAACGCAGGTTGAATTGGGTGCAAATGCAGTTAAACTATCAGTATTTTTTTAAAGCAAGGAATGGGTTCTGACCTTAAAATGCGAGCAACGAGAAATCTTGTGATTCTACCGAAATGTATTAATAAGCTAAATTATCGCTTCTGAAGTGAGACCCAACCAGAATCTCCATTACATCCAGAAAAATATGCCGTTCGGTGGTATCGATCATAATTTCTTTACAAATTACGGAATAGCTCGATTTATGGTCAATGAAGATCGTCACTGATTGATCACTGAATATTTCTTTGAAAACATGGATGGCATTGATCCTGGCAAGATGTGGTTTCAGCAGGATGGCGCTACGTGCCTTACAGTGACTCAAGCCATCAACTTCTTGATATTTACAATTTAAAAATAATGTCATTTCGATAAATGGCTCTAGCGATTGGCTTCTAAGGCCTTGTGATCTGACACACCTCGACTCTTTCCGAGGGTTCTGAGTTACATGAAGTCACTGGTTTATGGTGCCAAACCAACAAAAATTGGAAGCAAAAATTGTTCATGTTATTAGGTCGAAAAAGTGACTGACGGAATGCGCTTCGTAAAGCCATATTACATATTATATTTACATATTAATAATTGGTCTCTTTTATAATAAAAGGGTTTGATAAAAAGTTGACTTTATGTGTTATTTTTTAAAACTAAGTTCTATCGGGCTTAAAAAAATACTCTTTTGTCATTTGAAATAAGGTCTACTTCTTTGATTTAATTTGAAGGATTATGCAAACCCTACACAATCTTCAGATCAGTTAATACACTGGCAAAGTAATGTATATGTACATATCAGCAAAGTAGGTTAACTACCAGAAGAAAAAATCTTGAAAAATAACTTGTACTCGTGGGACCTTATTGTATAGATATTAAGTCGAATTATCAGTTCGAATAATTTGAATAAATGGAATTTTACGAGCAGTTGAAACTATCCGAAATGTCTTCGAAAAATTCGACTAATTGATAGATTGAGCAAATTTCCGATAATTTATTATCTTTACTTCTTGTTTTTCCCTTTGCGTATCAAATTCTGCATTAATTTTGTCTACAACATTATACAATAAGTTTGAGATGGTACAGCTTACTTGACTTGAAATTCACTTGAACGGTTGCGAAACAATTCAAAAATCGTGATCTGAATTTGCAAGTGTGACGCACATTGTATTGCTTTTTCAGCTCTGCGAGTTTCTTTGGAGTTGGCATTGCTTCGAAAACGCCACATTTTCACATCAATTTAGGTAAATGAAGTTTGATGATTTGAAATGGTAGTTAAATATGTTATCATGCCTCTAACACGCAAATAGATTCAAATGGCCTTAAAGCGAAGAGGAACTCATTAACCAGTGTAAATGAAGAGGTGTAAAAAGCCTCCCCAAAGTAATTTACAGCAAATAAGACAATAAAAGCCCCACTTTACACAATACCAGCTTTAATGGCATGAATCCGGTTGAAGTTCAACGCCATTGTCACAAGTGTTGGGCCGCGGCGAACTCCCTGCCCTGGGTATCCGCATCCACCGGTGGTCACCATAAATCGTGATCGCAATGACCGTAACAGAATAATACAAAACAATAAAATATTTTCGCCTCACTAAAATTTTTGAAATTGTTTTTTTGGTGCTGTCCCGTCTTCCTTTCACTCGCCGGTAGTGTGGCGTGCGGCAGTTGGCGGTCAGTGCTGATGCTGACCGAGTGGACTGAATAAAAATTCACAAAACTTAAATGTACTCGACGAGGGGCGATTTGCATAGGTTAACGATTTTCGGTGATTCTTCCGAGGAATTTTGAATAGCTGACGCGAGACGCATCACGTATTCTAAAGTGTTCTGAATTTTTGTTTAAACGTGCTCGGTTGGGGTCAGCCGTATATTCAGCGGATCTGCGTAATAAATATGCGTAGCGGGAGAAGAAAGAATCGTTTGAATATTCTTAGAAGTTCTAAATGGGGTGAAGCCCATATTAGAAGCAGAGCGAAGCGCTGTTCTATTTATGTTTGTAAAACTATTGGAGTTTTGAGTAGTAGTGTTCTATATCTATACTACCTAGTCATCCAAAACTCGAGTATTTATTTATTTTATTAGATGAACAGGTTATTGTAATTTATGGTCATTAGAAAGACTAATGCGCTCTAGAGTTCAGTGATGTGACAGATACAGACATGTCTTAATGGTAAATTGTTCTGTACACGCTGGTGTTATTATCGCAAAAAAAAAAATTAATTCAGACTTAAAGGTGAGGTGGATGCAGATTCTGTGTTTTGAATTTTGGAGTATATAAACCTACCAAAAGTTAGAATATTTGATTTAGTTTTAGGGTTTATAAAACAGTTTAATGACGGTCACAAGGTACATAATTAGTTAATTCAATTTCATATCCTACGAAGGGCGAACACATAGTAAATTTAGGTAACTCAGAAAAACCTTAAAAATGAATTTAAAAATCCGAAGAAATTTATTTATATATGTCATATAATTATTTCACAACATAA
This sequence comes from Neoitamus cyanurus, assembly GCA_947538895.1. Classification (NCBI taxonomy): domain Eukaryota; kingdom Metazoa; phylum Arthropoda; class Insecta; order Diptera; family Asilidae; genus Neoitamus; species Neoitamus cyanurus. The sequence goes on from OX384543.1 coordinate 40,329,198, forward strand.
TTCCATTTAATACATTTTTGGAATAGTGCACAATGTTTTGCGATCCTTGAGCACACCAGTTCGCATCGAAAATCTCAACCAGCTGCTGACCTCCTCTTTGAGTCCCTCATCATTTGCAAAACTATTTCGACTACTATATAGTCGTAGTACAAGTTTTAAATGAAAGTAAGAACTGAGCTCACGTAAATGCTTCTAATTGTGGCCATATTGTATGCACGTATGTGTTGTGATTTCTCAAGTTTCTTATATTCAAGAGAAAAGAAAAAGTAATTCATAATCATAAAGTTCCAGAGGGTTCAATTTTGTGACCTTGGTCTTTTTCAAATTTAATCATTAAACATCTACATATCTCTAAGGGTGGTTACCAGCTTTGTCTGGTTTTTGGCAATGGTGTTTTCTTCAATGATGTTTTGATAAAAAAATAAACAGTAGTTTTCATAACTTGATGAAGTTGTTCCTCAATCCTGCTATAACTTCTAAATAAATTCTATGTCCAAATTATTACCTTTATTCTTGAACTGCGATAAATATTTTGTCGTCAACCAGAAACTATTTTGCTTCTTTACCAAATTGCAATTTCGGCAAATAAATAAACTGCATTTTCTATTGATATTTCCAAATTTCGTTTCTGCACCCAATTTTTAATACAATTCGTTGGACTTTGAAACTGTTTTTAAAATCTTAAATCCGATTTATTGGAATGCTATGTTTTCTTCAGTGTGTTGTACTTGTTCAAAATCTTTCAATTCGTTGATAATTATGTTGAAGCATTTATTATATACATAGTTGTTATGCTATACAGGTATTCGATGTTTCAAATGCAAAACTTTAAAAACAATTTTCCAAACATCCATATACTCTAAATGAACGGAAATTTACCTATTTTTAATGTAACATCTTAGAGGGCGTATTCAATAGCAAGTAGCAACAAACTGACGCAATTTATTCATTGCGCAGCTGCATTTAATTTAAATAATCATTTAATAAGATAACTTTCCACACCAATGCCACGCAATTTACATTTGTCTAAAATCTGTTGCTATTAGTTAAACGACTCTGTCAATGACGAACATTTTTGGCAAGCTGTTTAAAAAAATACGTCATTGCAATATTCATGGCTTCATGTATTTTTATATATTTTAAAAGAATTCGTAAAGTCAAACCATTTGATCAAACACGGCTTGGCATTTGTATAATTTATTTTGTATTTGTATTTTTTATTTATTAATTTGGAACCTAAGCGGTCCAACACAATTGTATTGACGCACAACTTTCGGGGCACAGACGGCAAAGAATTTAGTACGCCGATAGGGTACTTCCCCGAGACGTATGCATACAACGTTTTTCATTACAGTAACTACCACAACTAAAATCATTCACCCGTTTTGTAACATGATATTTCTGTGTTATTTTCAGAGGAATAATATTTGTATATCTACTTCGCATTTTTTCAATACTTCATAGTTCTTAGTTTATTACGGTTTAAAACATTTTACATTTAACGATGTATTAAAAAAATATGTCAAAACATTACATTATATGCAAATTGTGTATAAGACGGGTGGATGATTTTTTTTCCACCGTGAGTCTCTGTATATGCAAAGTAATAAGCGAATTGCGATCCCATCATGTAGCGTGCTATCACAAACATTAATCTGCAAGATTTTATCGATATATAAACTGATCGATTTTTGCATGCAAATATATGCAAAGCGGGATTCGTTCCATTTAAGCGATTACTCAGGGCTTCAGCATCTGAACTTGTAACTTATATAAAAAGTCACCCAACGAACGTGATCGAATGCCATTAAAGGGGAGTATGAAGCTATTTGCGTGCAATGTGTAACAGCGCTTCGAATATCTTCGAATATTAAGCTGTCTTCGTGCTGGAATCCACGAGGTGGCAATGGAAACACACCTTTAAAAGCTATCCTCGTGTCAATAAAAATAAAATCATACGGTTCTCAGCTGCCTTTTTGTTTTTCGCTTTTATTTTCGGAGCTTAGTATTAATCAACAAAAAGAAAAACAAAACAAAAATACGAAAGAGAAAAAAAATGTTGAAAAAATGCGAAGCAGCAGCAGTAATCCAACTGACCACATCTCTAGAAGCATTCAATTCACGGTCAGACTTACTATCTGTACAGCTATGCGGGCGAGCCGCTGACCGTACAGGTAAGCAGCACACTATGGAGCGGTTACAGGGTCTGAGCAGCCACCACAGCGGCACCCCATAACTTGTTTTCCCACCGATCTTGGCTCTGGCTCTATGTGATCCAAGGTAGATGAGAAACAGATTTATTTCGCGGCGTATGAACCGTAAGAAATTTTCTTCGTTGGTGTGCACACACTGTAGTCAAGCAGATTGCGCATGCGCACACATCCTTACATAATTTCGCGTTCAGAACGCGCACATCTGTAAACCGAAGTGGTTGGATAACTTCGGGGTCTCCCTTCATGTTGTGTATATTTTCCTTAAGGTGCAGCGGGTGTACGGGGCTTGGGGAGAGGAAGAAAATGTTGGAGATCAAGAAGAAGGCGAACCGAAGAAGATCGGTCGGTGGAAGGAAAAGGAGAAAGAAACGCCAGCGGACAGACTCTCAAGCCGCCCGCCCGTGTGTCCGCCCGTGTCTCGTGCAAAGAAAAATATTTCTTAACTGAACTCAAGAAAACCGGTTTCTTCGTGTGTTTCAAGTTCACCTCAAGCAAATCGTTAATAATAGTAGTTGGGTAGCTGAGGTGAATGAAAAACGAGAAAAACGGGCCTCCCGCTCCGGCACAGTGTGTCTGTGGAGCGCTGTCGCCGCAACTGCGGACTGCTATGCGATAACACACCGCATCGGGGCCCCGCTCGACGTCTTCGCGAAGGGCATTGCGGAACAACAGTGATGGCATCTTCACTGCACAGCAAAGGAAGAAGGAAGCCTTTAATTTGATTGCAACTTGAACCGATTTACTCCTTCTTAGGTGTCAGTCGGAGTTATCGTTCAGGTGGTGGGTATTACATGCCGTGGCACAGCATCACGGGGCTATTTTTGGATTGGTTGCGGCATTTTCAAATTGCACATGTGCACCGGGCCGTGTGCGAGTGTGGTGCTGCTATTTGCGCCAAGATCAAGGTTTCGCGCAAGATTTCAATGTCTCCCAGCGGTGGTAATTTCGCGGCTGTTTAATTACATCAAATGCGAATGAGATTTTGGGGCTGGTTTTGTGCGCAAACACGCCGAAACGATTAGAGATGCGAGAAATTTGGTGCGACAGCTCAAAGTAATTGCTACCTGAGACTCAGAGTGGCGGGGTAGGAGTGCACTTAAATAAGGTCAGTTGATTTGATTGCGATCTTACAGCCAAACGAAGTAAATTCCTGTAAAATCGAGCTGTCGCGACTTCTTGAACTTAAGACCTTCACCTCCTACGAAGCAGAGCAATATACGCCGGTTACTCATACCGGCCATTACCATTTGAATCAGGTACTGTTCTCGTTATTTATGTACCTCACACTCCAGCAGGTTTCCAGCACGTTTCGGCTTTTTGCACTACCCAGAATCGGGCAAATAATGATATCTAAAATGCGCCGCTAATAATAATAAGGAAACAGCAATTCTTGCTCCACTCAGAAGCCGTTTCAAGTCAACTTTTTCCCTACTTAGTACTCCTACTAACGCACCACAGCAATAGGCATTTTTTTCTTGCTGTAGAACTAAAGGAAAAAGGTCTGAGAAAAAGTCTTGTCTTGGCCGAATTTCATGTTTAATTCAAGTCTTGCATTGCTGGCTCCTGATCGCGGCAATTTTCAGTCTTCTGAATTTAAAAAAAAAACTTCTGGGGCACGTTCGTTATTGGGACATACAGAAACCTATACGAGTATGTGCCGCACCTTGGGAAAATTCGTTCCCACTGAATTAAGAATTCCCTGGGGAAGATGATAGATAACAGTACTGCTAGTGTGGCTCCCCTCATGTATGTGAATTTGGTTTTGGACATCCGTGATGACTTAAAACCTCATTTGCACAATTTATTGGAATCATCGAGTGATTAATTGCTGCAAAAGCCTTTAAAAATAAATAAAAGCCCAAAAGGATAGCCATGGATGATTGTTGATTTAGAGTCTAGCGTATCTATCAGGTCTTTCGGGTTTGACGGTTTGTTGGGTTTAACCGGTCTGAGATTACTTTCGGTCGGATAGACCAAAATTCACTGGATATGATGCGGTCAGTGGCGCGTACGCATTTACCCGAATACTGTAGAGTTTCTCTAACTCGAATTTGAAACAAAACTAGATGATTTTCAATGTTACCGTTGCTAATTAAATTCTGCAATATTGTATACGGGTTTGCCAACCCCCAGGTAAAGTCGGGAACAAATGACGTTTGATGTTGCAATTCAAACTTTGAAAATATTTATTTTGATTTGAAAAACGCTGGAACAAACGATAAATATGTATTTTTCTTTGTAATCATAAAATTTGAAATAATGGCTTTACCGACAGATTGGAAGAAATATAAGTAATGGTGATTTACTATAAGTGAATTTGAGATACCGAATGGGATCTACGTTTATTAAATACGCCTCTCCAGTCACTTCCGGGGATATTTTCTTTCAAGCTAAACGCAATTTCACTTTTTACATTGCACTCAGTCAGTACTGACATATCATATTGTAATTTCGCCCTCCAAAAAAATAATCTCCTTCCTGCAGGGATCTACATTAGAAATTTCCACCTGAAGCACCCTACCTGTTAAAACGGTATTGTACCTTCACAAGATTAAATCCCCCATCCGATGTGGTTTCCTGTACCCTCATCAAATCTCTCCCTACTTTTGGAAAAAAAAATCTCTTTATTCGGCATAAAGGTCCGGAGTCGCATGGGTATGGGTATGGCTATACACGCACTCAGCATCAGTGAATTGGTACTGTACCGTGCTAATTGAATCAATTGAGAACCGTTGAAATAATGAATGCCTTTAAAATATCTTGAAGGGGCCTTACCCACTTCCTACCGAACCCCTCGCTAATTTACACAACCTGTTCAGGTAAACATTCGGCCTGTCATCAGCGGAGCACTTGTTCGCGTAGTTCAACAATTTTGTTATTTTCACAGCAAAACTTGTTTATTTTTTGCTTGCAGTAACACCGTACATACATAAGGAGGTCTGTACTGATCGCGTTGAAAATGTCATTTTGCGTTGTTTAAACACTCGAAACGGCCAGACAATATCACAAGTTAACCCTGACCCAAAACGCGGAGTCTTAATGATGCCGCCAGATCGAAGTCAAGTTGCATACGGTGCGGTGTGGTGCGGCACATGGTACAGCTTCGCACATTTTGCAGCGATACTGATCGCTCATCAACTGATGAAACGGTTCTCCACGACTCTACTAGGTAATACAATCAAAGGAATCAGGTGAATTTCACTGAGATGACACCCAGCAGCGAGTCTGACCTTTCTTCTGCACTATTAACTCTCGACCAAAAAAAACCCCCATGCACCGCAGAGCACACTGAGTCACATCTAGCGCTTTTATTGTGTGTCGATTGGGGCGATCGTGTCGTGCCGTGAGTGTGGTTTGATGGCGATACCACCTCGTCCGGTGCGATATTTTCCTCGATTTAATGAAAACCGTGCCAAGACCAAGGCTGACTTGATTCAGGTATTAATTCATCGCGACTTAAAAGCAAGCATGTTGCGGGGTACTGTCTGGGCCACGATCAATGGAAGATCGTGGTCGTGGCGGTTAATGTTGTACCGCACTTAATCCACAATTTGTTGGTCAGCCGCCGATTATCGATTACTCTGTCCAGTCGAGAGTGCCACGATGGATTTTTTTTATCATTCTCAATTTTTTTACATTTTGTTCACGGTATACCGACAGTTATATAACAACGCAGGTAATGTTTTAGTTTCTCTCTTCGTATTCCGTCCATAAGACGATTTAGTAATGCGATCATGATGGCACGATTGAGATATTATTTAATGTGAGTGATTGCCAGATATTTGATGCGGCTATTGTCTTCGGGCAAACAATGGCGGTATTTCATCGACATTTGTCTAGCCCTTGAAGTTTTCTGCCGCTATCAAGATGAGTTGAGAGGGTAATTTAACTTCAGCGAAGAGTTAATGTGAATTTTTAGGCATTTGAGATTTTTATTTCCTTATGAGATAAATATACTTAAATATTGCCTTGACCCACAATTTTTATACTATTCAAAAATGCTGCCCATATTGCTTCTATCACACTTGATAAATTATGAGCGATCACTTTAAGAATTTGAAATAAATCAATAGAATGAAAAAAGTACATCTAAAATAAACAACTGCCTTGAACCAACAGCTCAGCCTGAAAATAAAAATTGTACAAATAGAAGATCACCCTCGTCTACAGTTGATTTGAAATACCTATGGCTATTTAATATTCACGCGCCCTACAAAAAATCCATTTTTTCCAATCCCCCCAGTAATTAAAGCCAAGCAATCTCATGTGGTTCAACCACATACAACGAAGTATTTTGCTACGGCTATCTATTAATGAAAGACTGTAATTAGTTAAAAGCAAGAATGCAAAAAAAACGACATAATCAATCAGTCGTGCAAATTATTTTCAAGCGAGAAAAAACGAAAGACTCTCAGCGGAAAGCGACGAACCTTGGCATTGAAAGAGATGTTTTGTTCCAGACCTTGAACGAGTTGACATCCAGTTGCATGGTTATTGAAATTTTACCTGAATCCATTTGTTCCTTCAGCGCGGTAGCATTGCGTGAAGGATGCGACACTAAAAAAAGGATTGCGCACTAAAAAAAGGATTGCGTAAAATGCCCTTGAAAGGAAAAGGGTTTTGAAAAGAATAATTGGCCAGACGAATTTCTTTACATTTGCTGGTGAAAATTGTTTTGTGGGTAAGGAAGATAAAGATTGAATGGTAGGGTTGAAGGATTTTTGAATTGTTTACAGTGCATCATAAAAAATTTTATTCGCACTGTTCACAATGATTTAGTGAAAGTTTTTCTAAAGAAATTTTCTTCGAGATACACCGGAAGGGCGTTTATAGGCACTAATACTTGGAAATGTTCATTATCATTCTGCGAATCAATTGAGAAACTTGTAAACTTTTTAATTGTGATACTGAAGACTAATTGCGGACATTAAATGCTGTAGAATGTGCAAATTCAACATGTATATTTTTATATTTTCAGATAAAAGACTTGCATACATTAGCGATGAGGCAATTTAATTCTTTTAATAGCTGATATTTACTTAAGCTTCTTTTTACATTCACTAATAAGTCAAAACAGTCCGGATTTTTCAAGATCTTTAGTGCAACCTTTTCTGTTTTTCTTATCGTTCCATTGACCCGATTTGTGTGCAATTTAGAGCGGATAGTATGAAGTATTGAAAATTTTGCAGAGTTTCAGTATCAGACTCAGATTTTCGAGTCACCGATTTGAATCAAATTTGCAGTTTAGCGATAGTTGAGGGATCACTGTTCTTTCTATTTGCTATAGTTTTACCCATCAGCCATCAGGTCTTTTTTAGAGTTGGCGAATCTCCAAACTGCTTAGCCTCGGTACGGATAATTAACTCCATTGTAATGATAAAGTCTACTGGATAACAAAAAAATTGGTCGCTCCAAACGCAGGAGTTGAGAAAATCCGCCTTACTCATTGATAAATCCAAGAAGGACTAGAGAAAGAGCTGTATATATTTATAAAGTTTGCTTGATCCTGTAATTTCGCAAAATTGGTGAAATAATTCCGTGTTTAATGGCAATAAATTGATAGCCGAACGACAGATCAAATGAGAGTAAAAACAGTATCTCTCGTGTTATTACATGCAAAAAAAAAAAACCTAACCTTCAACACGCCTGCGATCTTGATGACTACAAGAGAAAGGTACACCTGCCCCTAACTGTCTACCTTTACGGTTCTGATGAGCAAGCGATAAATGGTGAAGGATTTTTAATCATAGGGGTCCTGATGTTTTAATAAAAGAAAAATTGAAAAGGGCTCAACCCTCCACGTCCATGCAGCCTCTTCTTTCAAGCCACCTGAGCGCGCACCTTTACTTTTTCGGTGGTGCAAGCAAGAAAAATTGATGACTGTGCACTTGTTGATCGGTCGCTGACATTCAGATCGGTGTACCGCGGCTACAGTAATTGTACGGTAGCGAATTAGCGCGAATCATAAGCTACTGCTGCACTGCACGCACATATCTACATATGCTCCGGTGAATGCATAACTCTGCCCGTAATCGCCCATCAACTTAATGAAGCTGATCTTGCGCAATAAGACGTTGAGCGCTTGGTGCATTTGCCGGCCCAGATCTTGGCCGATAGCGAAAATTTTGCAGTTCAGGTGCCTCAGTTGCCGGCTGGTTGATATTGAATCGATTTTCTGCTGCTTTTGCCGCAGCGCTTTCGAGTTGGTGGGGCCACACCGCCGCTGGTGGCGGCGGCGGCTGTAACAGCACCAACAACAGCGTCTGGGCCTGGGCAAATACAGGTGAGACCTACATACATTGGTACTGATCAGGTTGGCTTTGACACGGAAAACTCCTCCGTCTTCCTTAAGTTATGCACTGCACTTGGCCTTGAAATTGAGATGGAATCCCATGTTATCGGTCGTGCATCCGCCAACAGCATCTTCGGGCCATCTTTCTTCGTCACGGCAGTGTATATGCGGAAAGGTGAAAATCTTACGCAGTATATATGGGGAAAAGTACAACACTTTCACGGCACCTGGAAAACATGAATTGGCAATTCGACGAAGTAACAGTGAAAACACTTTATCAGACAGGTGTCGTAGAAAGTAAACGCGAATTGCATCTTTGAGCAGGATTTTGGGATTCATATGCCTCCTTTAGAGTTTTCTTGATGGTTCTCGACGTGTTACGTAAGTAAGAAATTCACATTGACCTAAATTCTAAATGAATGGCATAAATTAGCGATTAGTTAGATATTTTAACCACCTAGGCACTGCTAGGTGTTTTTATAGCCTCCCCACAAGCACTGGGAGCGTGCAACGAGAAGGCGCATTCATTCAGCCACACGATTGCTACCTCGCCGAGGTGGACTATTTTAAAACAGCTTTTCCACCTCGTTTTACGATGCCACCGACAATATAAGTGCAACTCGCGAGGACACATCGTTTTATCTTTTTGCAATTAGTGGCTGCTTGCGGTCTGCCTCTATAGAATTTGCCGTATTTACTCCAAGTTTTAAGCTAACTGTTGGATTTTTTTTAAAATTTCCAATAAATTAAAGTACCTACTACTGGCACTGAACGAAGAAGGTAGAAATTATAATATTGTCGACATTTAGCAAAATAGGGATGAACAAATGAAACGGTCTCGATGGGCTCGAACCGCGGAGGAAATGTCGGAGTTCTCCTAAGCGCGGATTTACAATTAGTGACAAAAAGGACCCACGCACGACCCATATCAATGAATATAAAAATTCAAAGTTTCTTATAAAATAAATCGCAGCTAACGATAAAGCGCTACCGATCTGGCAAGCCCGCATACTCGACACGTAATAGAAACTTATTTTTAATCAGCGACCAAAAAACCCTCATTTTCCAACTCTTATAAAAATCTATTAAAATTTGGTTCGGCCCTATGGGAACCACCGAATTTCCTAGAGATGAAACTTAGCTCGATCGATTTCTCGCCCACGAAAACCCCTCGTCTATAATTTTCATGAAATTTGTAGGAACCAATTTCGAGATATAATTTACATATTATATTTACAATAACATAATACAATATAAGCAAGACACAGTATATATGTTGTTGAGTAGCAAAACTTCTTTAATAAATAAAAATATCAAGAAACACTCCGGTCTAAGTTGCATCCTAATAAAAAGATAGATGTCGCTATCACGCTGTCATGATTTTTTATGAAAAAAACCGTAATAAACGCTTGAAAATGAATTTTGAATGAATGAGAATCTGATATATTAATTTCTGAACCCTAAAATCTCTAATTTGTATTTTCCCGAAATCGTCAGATGGCTACTTAGTTGGCGAATTTTGTAACAATATTTCAAACTAGAGTTGCTAGTTGCAAGTAGGTAACTAACTTCATTTGTAAGATTATTAAAGGGGTATTAAAAACCACAGCATAGCTTCATTAAGCATCGCCTACTGAAATATAACTTAAGAAAAGTCTAAAACCTAAAGCCCCATGCTAGTTTTTGTTGGAAGACCTTTTACAGGCTCCTAAAATAATAGTCAGTCGCAATAGACGTTAGAGTGTCTGTAAATTTATGATTTTTGCTAGAATCATATTTTTATTCACAACAAGCTCTAAAGAAATATATTATTGTGACTGGCGCAAGTGTTTTGATACCACTTGATTTAATTTTTAAAAAATAAGGCCAAAAAAAAACAGATTTGTTGAAGAATTCCAGGAAAATTCGCGAAGAATAATAATTTTCATAACTTTGTCGTAATCGGCGACTACAAAAACCCCCATGTAATATTTTCTCGTCAAAATTCAAATATTATTTATGAATTCTCCAAATTATCGAAAATCACAAAAACAAAAAATATGAAGCTGTTCAAAACTATGTTTAAAAAGTTAAATCCGACGACTGGAGTTTTTCTGATTTCCAATGTAGTACATATAACAACTGTTAAAAAACAAATTTCATTGAAATTCATTCTGTTCGTATGGGTTCGAGCTTTTACGACTACCTTGGCTTTATTGATTCGACTGGTATTCAACTTCACGGAGAAATACAAATGTTGTTAGGATGATGCCATATAAATATATTAAAAATGACAAAACCTTATATATACGTTGCTTATGATTGCTGACATCATTTTGTATGCATAAATATTTCAAAAAGTTTTTATGACCGCTAATTCCCACACCAAGTCGCTTCTAATTTTGAGATACCTATCTCCTCAGTTGCAGTTTCTACGTCTTTCCAAAAAGTCTACAATTTGTGATAAAAACCAAAATACATTGACAGTAATTGTCTCTTTGCACAAATGTTCTTTCTAATCCATAACATACATATACGAGAGTAAGACAACGAACCAACACACATGCCAAAAGGCACAATAAGACGGAAAATCAACATCGAAATTATGTAAATGTGTCGTCTTATGTAATTGCTTGACTGTTTGGATAATGCGGCAGTTTTTCAATCCGTTAAAGTGTTTCTATTTTAAAATCATCATCAACTTCACCCCCTTTTTTGTTTACAAAATCATCCGGCAATAACAAACAATTCATCTCGGTCACATTATTAAAATACTTGTTTCGCCTGCCAGGCATAATATTACCGCCGAAAAAAATCGAATTATTCCGTCGCAGATTATTAGCGATGACAACCATTTACAGCAAAAAGTAAGAGAAAAAATATAAAAGAGCGTGAAACTACCGTGCGCTTTTGATCGCGCAAATTGCGTTGTAACAACGCGACGGCGATGGCCAATCGAGGTGTATCGTGAGTTGTCCAACGTGAGAATGTGCTGCTGTAATGACTCATTGTGTCTTAGAGAAGTTTGCCAAGTTCTTAGAAGGCTCTTGTGCCATCACAATGGGGCAGGAAGCGGTAATTGCGGCAAATACACCACTAACATTGTCCGTGCTTTGCAAATAGAAGGAATTACATTTAATCGCACCGCCACGGCAGCGGTTATTTTGCAGAAATTTAACTCTAAGGACCGCACCAGGTTTTCAGCTCAATTCCCTGGCCAAAAACGCAGATGATCGAGTAGAAAATGTTCGGGGCACCTGATTATTCCACACGCGAATGGAATGTGATTTTGTTTATTTGTACCGCCAGATTACATACAAGTAAATCGGCTTGCTCGCCTGTGCGCGTGGAAGTGAACAGGTGTTTTTTGCTTTTCGCGATCGTAGCTCGGTGGGAGATTCTATTTTCCCTGCCCTGAACTCGGTTGTAGAGCGGCCGCACTAATAACAATCGGTTCCACCATTGCGAAAGAGACTCTCGACAACTTTTCGTGGAAATCGAAAAATCAAAAAAATGAAAAAAGAATTCAAGAAACGGCCTAAGGTTGCAATTAGAAAAAAAAATTGATTCCCAGAGTTCCACTTGATCGATCAGATCAATCTCTGCAGCAGCCGTAGCCTGCTGAGCCGGGCAATGAAGTCCACCTAACGCAATATCGGGGATTTACTTGCTTTTCTATCAGTCCATAGTGGCACGGCAACCAATACCTGTCCGCTCGCGGGCCACAAATAGCAAGACAATCGAGTTCGATATCTCGCGGAGCATCTAATTTACAAATTTTAACATTGCCCAAGAACTTAGGAAACATTCTTAAGGTAAAGCTAACGGTAAAGTCAAGATTTAAGCGCGAGTGGGCAAGCACAAAAAAGGTGGTCGCCGCACACTCCGATTTTGCAGTCAAATGGTCTGATGGCTCCCACATAAATTAGACAGACGCTCTTTTCGGCGAATTCATTAATTCCCGCCAGTTGGGCTCGCGGCAGCGGCGGCACTTCCGCTTTCCCCAAAGTTGTTTTGCGCTTTCTTGTCTTGTTCTACTGTAGAACGTTCTAGGCGGAAGTGGTGAACTGAAAAACGGCCGGGCTTTTGATTGTACGTTCCCAAGAAGTTTTTCAGCGATTATCCGATCCTAAAAACAATTTATAGCACGAAGCACTTTCCGCCTGATTGGGTTTCAGTTCGAACGCTATGCACCCGATGACCGCCAAAGGAGCCGTCAAGGGGACGGAAATGGAAATGTGGTCAAAGAAGTGCTGCGAGTAATTAGTCAAGTGACTGCGGCACGTGTAGGCCTCTTGTTGCTTATTTTCGGGTGACGCGCTCTTAAGTCGACATTCCCAGTTCCCACAAGACGGTATCACCCGGAAAGAATGTAACCGTCGATTTTGAGGCAACAGCGGTATCCTACACGCCAATCGTGCTTCCAGGAACATTGCGGCTGACTATTTCAGTTTAGCTTTGAAGATTGCTCGCCTGCAATGACTCAAATATAATTAATTAGTTTAAGCATTTCGAGCGGACCGGACCGGTTTCGCGATTCTCGGGCCATGTTTAGCCGTTAAATGCGCGTCGAAAATATCTGGATTGCGGCGACGCTGATACGTTTTAAATTATTTGCTCAATTCGTTGTGGTTTAGCTTTGTTTTCGAGGCTAATATTCCCACACTCTGAAGATCACCGGTTTTATAGACACACGAGTTTTTACTCAAGATAACGCTCCGCAGCACTCCTCAAAAATGTAATGTATACATACATTATACACTACATATCCAGGCGGCCTTTTCAGATAATTTTGTTTCTGGCAGGAAATGCCGAGAACATACTTAGATACTATAAAAAAATAACCACCAGAATGTTCTTACAGTTTTTTATTTAATGATAGTTCTCCTTTGTCTATACGGAATTCAGAAAAAAATCACGTGTTACTTGGAAAAATGAAATACTTCAGAAATAGGAGAATAAATTACTAGTCACACAATAGCAAAAGCAAACGGAACGGTTGTCTAATTGCCTCGGAAATCACTAACTAATTCAACAGGAGCCGAATTCAATATACACCTTACTCGAAAAGTTCGAAACATCAGAAACTAACTTCGCTACGTAACGCATTCGTAAGGTTTAGGATATGAAGATCTAATCGATTGAATGTATTGTTTGAATTGGACATAAACATTCATGAGGTTTAGATGTAGAGAGCAAAACAGTAATAGCCGAGAGTTGTTCCCTTTCTGTAACAAAGCAGTTCAGGCAATTTAAGAATAAAGTCACTTGTCACCTTAATAAAGGCTTTAATTATCCCAACAAGAATAAAATTTTCCCGGATTGGGAATTTTTGGCGCATTACGGTCTAATTTGAAAATTCCTGTGTCATCTGCGTACATAGCCAAATTACAATTTGGACGACAAGGAAAATCTGACGTGTAAATTTTGCAAAACAAGGGCCCACGCACAGACCCCTGTGGATTATTATTTTTGATTTTGCTTCCTCTTTGTTTTATTGCTTTACGCCGACTACCGTAATTTACTTTTGGGCTGACAAATTGATTTTTCCGGTGTTACTTTATTTCCACTAGAATTAGTACTTTTTTTCTACTAGGGTGGGGTGAGCTGAGGCCGCCGCCACAGATGGTCTAATTTAAACCGTTTTATTTTAATCTTTGTAAGTCAAATTTTACAGCAGTTTGTAGAATTGGCATTGACTTACACAAGTTAGCTTACCGCCAATTGAAGTAAACAAAATATTGTTACTGAACTCTAAGTTTAACTGCTACATAATTCTATATTCGTTTAATGTTGGGAAAAAATAAATGGCTCCTACGTCAACTTTGGATTATTTCGGACATTGTACCACGTCAGAAACCAGCATAACTGGCAAACAGTATTGTGTTTTCGCATTTTTTGCACAGTGATATTGTTTTTGCTAGAGTTGATTCTGTCTGTACAAAACGGTTGAAAGCAGCATTTAATGATGTCATAGAAGCGTCATGTATCAGTTTTTAGCACATCTACTGGGCCCCAGTAACTGGGGCATACTTAGTAAGGCGATAGATTGCTTTTTTGCATAAATAAAAAAAAAAAAAATAAATTCAGATTCTTGTTTCGTAATTTATGTCACACTATGGCGAGCGTTCTTTCATTTCTCCAGACTGGTAGTGTGTATATATTATTATCTTTTTCATCATGTGCAACCTGAGAGGTCCGTCAGCGCATTCTGTAGCTATCATAATAATTTATATTTTTCTTGTCGTTCTTTTTTTATATCTTTTTCAACAAAATATTTTGCTGAACTTTGCTTTACACTTATTTTTAAATTATGCGGAGCACGTTTATCCTAATAATAAAATTTTCAATATCTTCTGTTATAACTAGATTGATAACCTTTAGATCTTGTTCTAAAAATAAAACATTGCAGCGCGCTCCAATGAATGGTATGGCCATCAAAATTACTAGACTTACCCCTTATTGAGTTTTTGCTTTTTGGACGCACTTAATCAAAATACCATCTCACACCAGAAACTTTGGACAGATAGGGTCAAGGATTTGTAAAGGCATCAAGGCGAAATATGGGCACATAGATGAACATGTCTATAGTGTACTTAATTTATGTGTAAATAATTTTTTAATAAATTTTAATGTAATTTTCAATCAAGCAAATAAAAATCGAATGTAAATTAAAAAACCATTACTGTTCACTGTTTTAGAAAAAAAATTTGCTGTCGAACTAACGTAATAAATGTGATTTTTATAATTCTTATATTGGCGTAATATACCTGAGAAAGACGTAATGTGAAGCAAACAATGGAGTTAGAAATGGTCACTGTTCTAGCGCAGGTGTATGTTCAATTCAATAATTCAACAATTCAACAGTTTTTGAACATGTGGAAATCCAATCCAATCAATCCAATTTTTTGAAAACACACTATTGCATCATCAAATTTTTTTCTGAAAGTCTTACAAAATTTCAAACACAATGCAGCCACGGGTTTAGCAGTTGTCGTTTATTCAGTCTGGTTTAAAAGTAATTGGCATTGTTTTAAGGCCAGAACCTTGCACGTGTGCCTTTATTCGTACTAACGTATCAACAGCATTAATTTTTTAATGTCGCCATATTATAGGCATAATAAAATCGAACATTTCGAACTTCCTTTTATTAAAAAAAAAATTTTTCTTAACTTTTTTACTCAATACATGTATTTAGTACATGTATCAGGATAAAACCAAATGATCACCGCCAAAAATTGAAATAAAACTTTTGGTGCTGTTAACATAACATATCGGAGAAGCGATAACTGTTTGATTTTCATATTGAAAACGAGCTTGTTGACAAAGCTGGCTTAAAGATCTTTATAAAATATTTGCAAAAAAACACCAAAATATAATATCACCGAACTAACTAACACCTGACTTAATAAATTTAGTAGTGTCTCTGCCATCTTGAATGTATAAAATTGGGCGCCAATTAAAATGAGGGGATCAGATCAACAGTTCAGTATTTTAGGTTCGCCATATTAAAGTCAGCGGTCCAAAATTCTAGGTGTTACGTAGTTACGAAAATGTTTAGGACTTATTTTGGTATTAGTTGCAGCTATCACTTGAATTTTTAAAATCGATGTTTATGCGTCAATATATATGGGAGATTCGTAATGGTGGAAAATGTCACCATCGATAGAGTGTACATATCAGTGATTTTCTGAAAACTATATTTCCTAGGAGACTCATCTCAAGATACAGCGATATCCATTGGCCCTCCCGCTCACCGGATTTGACTAGCCCGATATTCCTCTTTAGGGATACTTGAAGAATAGAGCGTACACTAACCAGTCCACTACATTGGAGCAACCCAATTTTCAAAATCGATATTCGTAACTGCAATCCCGGCTTATAAACGTAGCGTGAAACATCTTTCAGAATAATAGAATTTAAAATATCTTTGGATATTTTTACAGGATCCATTTGAATTTTTTTAACCGATATGATTATCATGTTAACGATGTAAGACAGCTACATGTTAAAAGTATGTAATGAAAAGTCAATCCCGTAAAGAAGAACACAAAAAATATTAACGAAATTGAAATTAACAAAATCTACATGAACTCTGCTCCTTTAAATTTTTGGCTTTTGTCCGTGCATGCCACAGTCGAATTTCAACTCGAAAAATATGAATTCTGGAGGGGCCAAAGGTATTTATTTTTGTTAGTAATGGCGAAGGTTTTGGTACAGAATCCTATGAACGTACGCCCCACGTTGGTTTTAACTGATTTAGCAAATTATAAGATGGTTGATGCAAGAATAATACAAACAAAGAAAAAGGGAGCTGAGACAAGATTCTTCAGATCAACTGGACTTAGTACGCGTTAGACCAGTAACATAAAAAAAAACAAAAGTTCTATATCGTCATTTCTTAGAATTACTGCCTTAGGTGCGGTGCATTTTAAATTTGAGAAAGTTATGAGAAAACCCGTCGTGTGATCGTGCAAGATAGAAACCGGCACAGTGAGGCTATAAGAATGTTAATTTCACGTTGAAAACAAAAAGTTAGAAGAGCCTCTGTCGAGGAAATATTTATCAAAAATGAAACCGCTTCTAAAGTAGTAAATATCACAACAACGAAATTATTGATTCCGTTAAATGTTCGACGATTGCAAAAAATGTCTTCAATGGTAAACAGAAAATTTCTCACACAATCAAGACACAACTGTTGCATTACAGCACAAAATGAGCGATGTTCCCTTCAACATCCTCCCTGAAGCCGTAACATCGTTAGTGCTCTTCAAAAGCAACTTTACCGCGATATTTTTGCAAATGCATTCAAAAGGCAGCACGAAATACCCAGGGCAGCGAAACGGCCAGCGGACGGCTGGCAAGAGTCGCGTCGCGAACAGTTCAATGCATTTCGCGAGCTATGCATGCAAATTAAGTTCTAAAAAACTTTTCACGAAACGTTAACAAGCCTAACAGTGCTTGAAACGTCCAAAGAACACACCAAGAACCCCAAAGACTGCAGTGCTGGCTGGCCGCATATAAGAGCTCGACGTGAAGTTTCTCGCGTCACGCGCATTTAAGTCTTTCGTTTTCAACTTTCCGCCGAGCGGAAGGAGGAAAATGTTATCTTCTTGAAAGCGATTGGCATGCAAATCAAAGCCGCACAGGGCGAAGTAATGGGGTGAGGAATTGTGCAAAAACCTGATTTTGCGAATTTCAGGACTAACAGGATTTCGAAACGAGTCGCTGCTGCTCGAGTTGTCTTAGAAGTAAGAAAATATTTAAAAGAAATGCGTCCACCAACCTTGTCCATCTCGATCGTATCTCCTCCGGGATACCAGTGACAACGGCTCATTTGGGGGTGGGCTCAACGGGACCAATCTGTCCTCGTCCTTGTTGAGCAAATTCTGTGCCTCCAGCAACCGGAGCTGCTGCTGGTGCAGGCGATTTTTGATCAAAAATATTTTCGGCATGTTTGTGCTTTAATCCTTTAATCCGTGCTTTATTAACTTAACCACTTAAACATCACTGATATTCACAAGATATCCCGTTCAGTAGCTACGGATATTCCGATACCGCGATCACTTTTTTGGTTTCTATTGAAATGCACTTGTTCAAAGCTGGGAGATTCCTCAGCGCACCGTTCAACAGACGGATTCGATCACTTTATAACACTGGAGATCGGGGCTAATCCTTTCTTTTGAATCTGTAAAATAAGTTAACCACTAGACCACTCGTCATATTTCAGAAATATCCAGGGCAAAGCACTCCGCGGCCCAAATTGCTTGGGGCGGTTGACGCGCGAACTCCTCGAATTGATTTTGTGCTGATCTTGCAGCAACAAGTTCCAACTGAAGAAAGTTCTAAGGTTCTAGCCTGAACATATGGTAAGGCACGAAAAACGCGTGTATCCTCAGTGGTGGACCGTCTCTTACTGTACTCATGTTGTGTATATCCGAAGCCAGTTAGTCTCAACTGTAAGACAGTTTATCGGTTCGAGTTGATCGTGTTGCTCATTTTTTACCTTTACGACCACCTTAACAACGGCGCCGATACTGTGTGAATCGGCCGCAACAGAGTCAAGGTAGAGGTAGCAGTATCCACCAGCATACAGGTATACAACACCATTGAGCCACCGATCCGCGATTAGCGGCCAGCCGATAGAAAAAAAAACTCAGAGGTTCAACCAACACCTGAGCAGCACCTCTGTGACGTCCATCTGTATAACGTTTCTTCGATCTTCAGGTAGGTATGGTGGTGGTTTTGTTTATGGACGGTATTTACAGCTATCTCTACGATGGTATTCCCGCAAATTCATTGGCCGCGGCCGATTGCCGTCTCTTACCGGTCCGAAGAGAAACACGCTATTTTCTCTTTAACCACAGCATCGAGACGATCGTGTTAACCGTGTACAGATCGCGGTGCTCATCCGCGCATACCTGTTTTACCTGTTTGCTTCAGTTGCCACAAACACTACTGGGGTTACCACCTTGTGCAGGTATGCGGGTATGAATAGACAGATTTCTGAATTAGACGAATTGCTGCGAGTTCTAGCGAAATATTCTGCACTACTCTTGTTCGCGGATGAAGAAATTTCGTTTTTTCTTTCTTTTTCTCTAATGGGATTTTTGCGGGAATCGCATCGAGGGCTGTTTAGGAAGTGGGCAGCAATGAGGACTGTGGTCACAGGATTTAATTCTGCCGTAAATGGCCTTATTGTTCTGTAATCGCAGGTGGATAAGCACGATGTGATTCTCAGCGAGGAAATTGAGAAGTTCGCTTGATAATGGCTTCATGCTTTGAATTTTGTCTTTTGAATTACGCCACAAAGCCGCAATTGGGCAGTACCCGGCTGCTTCCATTACTTTAATTGTAGGAAGAATTTGGCAGTCATTACAGGAATGGCTACAAAAAAGTGTGGATTGTGGAAAACTCTTTTTAATAGACTGCATATCATCCGTCATCTTTGAAGTTGAAAATAAATTGCTGTATGCTATTCAACCTTGTATCGTAGTGGGGAGGATTTAGGACTTGCATTTAGCATCCTGCTTTACATCATTTATTTTTAATCATGTGTTTATATTTGATTTTCTCTCGCAATCATGGGAGCGACCAATCTATTTAACGTAAAACCACAGACCGCCGAGCACATTAATTGGAACCTTGGGGAATAATCGCTTTAAACATTTTCCGAATAGAGTTCAGAAAATGGTTGGGAGAGGATGAGGTGAGGTTGCCAATTAGCCAAGTGAGTGACGAGGGGTTGAGCTTAAACGCCATTTGAGTGGCGAGTAGTTAAAATGAAATTTTCTTGGGATCCCTTTCCATAAAAGGAAATAAACATATTATCTGTCGGATTGCGTGCAACTTGCAGTCTAATTGAACTTTTGAACTCTTTGGTGTTTGTAGATATATGACATATTCTAAGTAGCTGGCATACATAAAGGGAGGGAAAATATTTTTTCGTTTTTAAAAATATAATATTGATCTCATTTTGATGCCCTGATTGTAAACGAATCTGCGAGGGTGGATCAAATATGAACCGGAAGTATTTTGTTCTATTTATTAAATCATTCGAAAAATAAAAAAAATAACAAATTTATTTTTAAACGTAATCTCCTGATTTCGAAAAATATGTGTTTCCCAGTGGGTAGGATGTTTCTTTGATGCTGCTGATGATCACGTATATCGACAACAACATCGTTCTCAAACCACTGCCCTGCCCTCCCAGTGCTTCTTTTACTGGTCCAAACAAAATATAATCACATGGTCATAAGTCGGGTCTAGGAAGGGTGTTTCAGCGTATTCCAACACTAACTCTCTAGTTTTCTTCAGTTTTAACCATGTTAGAGGCCCGCGCGGTTTTTCGGGAAGGAGGATGATGCCACGGAATGGAAATCCCCGTCTTTTTTTTCCAAAAGTTTCCAGTAGTACCCGGAATGGCCGGATTTTTGTTGTGCATAACCTTTCGCCGGAATTGAATGAAGTAGACGTAAATAACAGGATGATGCGACCTGCCCCATCGCACCCAGAACAATGACGTGATTGCAAACCGAGTTCCCAGGCCTTGTCACATCTCGTTTTGGAAATTAAAACTGGCCACTGAGATGTCGCGATTTATTTTTGGACTTCTTTCTCTTGAGCTTTTTTTTTTTTTAAAAAGGTCTATGTAAACCACTCTGAGGTGATTCAATAACTCAAGGAATTAATCGAAAGCCCCATTAGATGTGACTATGTGTACAGTAAATAGTAAAAAATTTTCAGCGTTAGCATTATAAGGTTAAGCCGGTTACATTACTTTAAATATGATATGAAACGTTTCATGAGTAACTGAGGCTTATAAATAATTTGTGAAATAAGGAACACAGTCTAACATTTTCAATTACAATTTTTAATTTGCAATTTCTATTTTTAAATTTTTTATTTAAAGGAGTCTGGCAGGTTTTCATAGTGAGCTAAGCCCAGAAGCGGACAGATATAAATGATACGGAATGATTTATAAATAGTGTTAAATACAACAAACTTTGGAAAACAACTAGAATTCTTGTAAAACTCCGGAATACAAAAATATGACTCTTTGAAAGTTATAAAAATGTTGCGGAGATTCAAGAGCACCCGATGCATCCATAAAGAAGCATTAATTTTGTGGTGTTATTGGTCCAAATTTTTTCGAGTGCGATGATGGTTACGATGAAACCATATATGGGCTTCGATACCGTTAATTCATAACTTATGTTTGTGTTCTGAAAACTGGACGATTTGAACCTGGACGACATGTGGCTTCAGCAGGAAGGCGCTAAGTCCCATACAGCTCGTGAAATATTAACTTTATTGCATAAAAAGTATCCAGCTCGCGTAATTTCGAAGAACGGTGATGTCAATTGGCCGCCAAAATCGTGCGATTTTACACCGTTGGACTTCCTTCTATAGGGCTACGTGAAAGAACGGGACTATCAAAAAAACCCACAACGATTCCTGATTTAAAATTCGAAATTACTCGTCTGATATAGACGCAATTATGCCAAATAGTTTTTAGGTTTTTATCCAGTGGTCGATATATCGGTTCTTTTCGGTTTCACTTAAGAATGTGCAGATTACAAAAAATTTCGTTTCCAGGTCCACAGCCGAAAATTTTTTTATGTCGGTTCCATTCTCATTTCAAATAAGAATTTTTTCATATTGGCTAAGACCGAATTTTATTTGAAACCCAAATAAAACATCAAATTAAAGCAGTAGGTACTTACACAAATATTTAATGTTTTATTACATAACAGTAGAAAGATTTGATGTCGTCGATATAACGATTAGGGTTACTTGTTTGTATTAAGGGAATTCTGTACCACGAGTACACTTCAAAACGTACTTAAGGAATACCTGAGTAAAAATAATCGGTATAGCCTTACAATTATTTGACAAATTTGTACAACTCTTTGCAAAATAGACTTTTCCAAGTTTTGAGTATAATAAGGGAGGCCCAAAAAAATAGTAACATCAAATAAATCTATTAAAAAATTTTAAAATGGAAATTTCTACCTACCTTTTTTCAATTTGTGTTTTCGTCATCGTGGAAATAGATTAGGAATGCTGTGAATATTTTTTGCTATAACATCACGAACGTCAGTGCACATACTATATATGTTTTTTTACTTTTTCCCGATCTACTATATTTCTATGGATGCGGGGGAAAGTACTGTATTTGGTTGGCAACATTAATTGTGTTCCATGTGTAATTGTAAGGACCAAATTATCAATTGAAATAAATATATTCACAAAAAGCTCACTGTACGTGAGTTTTATTAAAAAAAATCGTAAGTAGTAGAAGTTGGATAATCCTGTATATACCAAAATTCAGTTTGTGACGTTTTTTTTCTATTATATGCAACAAATCCACGAAAGTGATCAAAACAAAATTGTTTAAGAAGCTTATTAATTTTGAAGTAATTTTTCATATTTGAATACGTAGTTGCATATTTTGCAAAACCTCTTAGTACATAGCCACGTGTAACCTTCACATTATGAGAGTTTTGCAAATGTCACATTTGATTGTAACACACTTGACATGAAAGTACTGCGCGGTGCACACGCCTCTGTGGAACAATGCTTCACGTATAAATATTTACAATCTGGATAACAGCCTGGCGTTCAAGAATTGATAGATTGTTCAAAATAATAGAGTTTGAGGTGTGGTGTGGTGCCTTGTGCTTTCAGTTTCATGAACAATAGTGTTTGATGACTGTGAACGAAAACAATATGCCTTGGCGATTGGCATTGCTCCTATGAACGAAATTTACATTCCACTTCCCACGTGGACGTTATGTCCACGTTTGTATGCTAGATGTCTGTTACTGCATTCGCATATATGCCGCTGATTGAAGTCAGTGTTTACAGCAAATTTCTTTTAGCGCGAAGATATAGGTTGCAATTGATTTTATGGTCTTCATAATCACCGGCATCTAGGTATACTCGCATTTTACATGGTTTTCTACTTCCCTGGAAAAGTTATAGACCGAAAGTCGTCATTCTTCCGGAAAAGATCTTTACCAATTTCAAGAAATCTACAAGATCTTTAAAAACAAGACGTGGCTATCTAATGAGCGCTGACAGTAACCATTTTCCTCTGCGCGAAAAAGGCTCTGCCCACTTTTACGAGTCCATAAATAAAGCCGAATTGGTTAGGCTCAGATGCAGCTAATTAAACCATCGGCGAAGCGACAGCGTGCTAAATCATCGTGCCATCGTGAAACCAGTCGGTGGGGCTGTGACTGGCGTGAATTGATATTCCCGGGTCCCGGATTCGCAGATTTACAGTGCGAAGCATCCCCAAACGAACGGTCTGGAGCGCCTGAAGAGAACTCTGGCTTCGCACAGTCCGCTGGCCATTTTCTCTAATCAGCTGCAATCACGTATCGTAGCCACTAGATGCGGAAAAATATGATTCAATCTCGGAAGAAAAGTAAACTCCAGATAAATATCAAACGAAGTATTCATCACGTCTGGATCGGGATGCTGGACACCGTTCACGTGGGATTAGCTGGTCTGGCAGCTATTTTAAGCGAGCAGGAAGTGGAATTTCGCGAACTAGCGTTAGAACACCTGGGGAATATCTAGCGAGGAAAAATAACATATTAAGATATTGCAGCTGTGATTAGCGCGAAGACCGATCGGTCTTAAATGGCGCAGAAGCGCCCTCTCGCTACACGCCGCAATCTGGCGGCGAATTATAGCGCGCGTCCAGGTTCAATGACCAATTAAGCATGCGCATTTCGCAATCCCAAGCTCGCTGAAAAGCTTTACGTGTTCGCCGCGAGCGTCTCTATAATTTTCGGCCAGCAGACCTATTCAAATTCATGGCGAGCGGTGAGGCCGCGGCAGGCGGGAATTTGCATTCCCATAGAAAAAAGAAGCCACAGCACGGCTCTGCCCGGAATACCAGGAATTACGTGATCTGGAGACAATATTAGGAGGAGGGAATTGATTCTCGGTTTCTTCGGGAATTGCGGGCTTGGTCGGTGGTGGGCAGCAACCAAGAAGCCAGCCCAGCGAAGACTTGCGGTATAGTTAGCATGTAGGCTACTTAGTCGCGCCAATGAAAAGTAGACGCCTTGTACGCACGAAACAGTTGTCCCCATACCGTCGCAGAGATTTACGTGCCTTTTGAGACACTGTCAACGCATGTCACCACCTCACCTGTGGAATCCTGACACTGCTAACTTGCTGGGCTGTCTATATACACTCCACAGCGTTAAGGTTGCGGCAGCGGTTGTGCAACTTAAAACTTAACTAGTCAGCTCTGCGCAATGGACGGTAACCTCTTACAGGGCAGCTAAGATATTTATTGTGGCCCGAGGCGTACTATCTCTGTTCTTAATCCCTTCAAACCGGAAGTATGTATTGTAGTGAAAGAATCGTTCCTAGCGTAGAACTAAATATACAGGGTGTCTTTTTATAAAGCATGCAAAAAAAATTAGTGGGGTGAATCGCAACCGTTTGGGAGTTACAGGGTGATTCAAAAAAACATAATTTTCAAGGTATTCACATTACTATATATGTAGTAGAATGGTTGTACGGGCATTTGAAAAGAGGTTTCTCAATCGAAATATATGTACGACATATACCCGGACTTTCCGGAGGTTAAGAGAAACAGAAAGGGTAACTCAAAACATCAAAAATCACGATCTGAATAATCGGAATATTCTATCGACATTAAACGTGCACGAAACGAGTCGCAAGATGATTAGAAGTGTCTTCAGTTAAATATTGGAGGGATATCCACTGAGAGATATTTCATCCATATCACCATCATCTTGCATTCTTATCTAAGGTATTTGAGCGCATACTCCAGGTTCAGATTTGTGATTCCGGTGAGGGAAATAACTTGTTCAGTTAGGGTTCATAGTCAGGACTGATTTGCTATCCTTATCAGAATGATTTAGAAAGGAATTGGATGAAAATGAATTGGCTGTGTTGGTGCTCCTAGACTTCTCTAAAGCATTTGACTCCGTAAGTCACAATGTTCTGCTAAAACAAAACTGGAAATGCGTTTTGTGTTTTTACAACGTGCGATTAATTTGACAAAACAACTATTTAACCTGAAGGTTTCAACGCATTCAAGTTAATGGGCATCTACCTGGTTTGGTGTACCGCAGGGTTCAATCCTAGGTCCTCTACTTTTTATGTTGTACTTGGATGATGTTAACACACCAAAATTATAGTAATCTAGAATTGAATATGCCGATGATGTACAATTATATTTGTCTGCTCCTAAGGATGGGGCAGGTTATATCATAGTGAGACTGCATTATTGTGCGGACCCTAAATTCGAGAGCGGGAGAAGAGTAGAGAATTGGAATGTACGAGTGTCCAGAATATTTCATGAAGTACGTGTTGGCGAATGGATTCGGTGTCCAACAACGAAATATAAACCATGCAGGCCAAGGAAAAATGGTTACCCAAGTTCCATTTGCCAACTACTATTGGAGTTGATTGGAGTTGTTGACTATATATTCGTAATGAACAGCCACCACACTTTAGAAACGAGTATGTAAATCGAATTCTTACACATTTTTATTCATTTGCAAAGTTTGTTTGTTTACATTAGGGATGTGATAAGATACCGGTGAAATGGGCACCGCGATTCCATTTCCAGCTGTTTATACTGTTGGTGAAATTTTTGGGACGTTTTGGAGTAAGAACGGCTTCATTGCATTTTTTGAATTGTTGAATAGTCTTAGGGTCATTCACATATGGTAGAAGTTACTTTTAAAAAAAATTTCAGAGAAATAAGACCATATCAGGTTATATCGCAACTTTTGGGCAGTCAGTTATAATTTCCAAAACGAGTGATGACACGACTGGGGAACTTGGGGTGCAATAAAATCATTATATTGCGTGTGGTGTGGCATGTCGCGCCATCCTGTCAAACTTCTTAATTAAATTTTCAATAGCGGGTTTACCCCATGAACGATTACACAATACTCGTTGTCTACCCAAATTTTCAGATTGCCCCCTTTTTCCAACCATTTTACTTGACTATATTGATCTTTAATAAAATATGAAGAAGGGGTCATGGTGACGGAAATATTTCAGATAGGTCAAGGTCTATGCAAATATTCAGCTTCATTCGTACTTAGAGCTCGGCACATTTATGAAATAAGATCCAAGTTGAATTCTACGTGGCCACTTACTCGGCACGTGTGATTGGAATGCTTTAGGTTTTGATGTTTGAGTAGGTGTGCACTTACAGATATGCTAAACTAAAACTGGAATTCAAAGTTACCAGGGGCAAAAATGCTCCTCACCTCTACAGAGCAAAATTATTAAAATCAATCGCCATTTTGAAATTCAAACAGTTGAACTGTTATTTGTATTTGTATACGACCGTATGGGGCCTTGAAAGACAGTTATGAATACTTATAATCTTCTTTCTGTATTTAAATTTAAAAATCGGAGTTAGAGTTTCGCCAATTAAAACCACAGTGCAACTTCGGAGAGAAAGAGTGGCATTTGGACAAACATTGGAAGAATGATTACCAACTCGATGGGGTTGCTAAGTAAAACAAAGACTAGGAATTGTTGAATTGTTTTTCATCTGGCATAAGCAGCGTTGGAACAGTTGGTTTTATTGATTTCGACCAGACCACTGCTTCGGCAGGAGTTGGCCCAGAAATTTGCAATAACATCATAAGAATAGAAGAACCCAGAAGAGCGTGAAGCTGTTCCTGGCGTGTGAGCTAGCCAAAATTGAAATCACCTCAGCAGTGCACCTGCTCGCGGGGAGCCGAAGTGGTCATAAATCATGACCGTAACTGCTTACAAAAGCGTAAATCTGAACGTTTCTAATCGCCGTACAAAGTGCGGAGAGATAAATGAAATCGCGGGATCGCACAGGTGGGCACTTATGGGAATTCACCTCTTTTACTTACAAATGTTGCCGAATTGAGCAATTGCCGTGGTCAGGCCGTGGTGTTTTTGGAATATTCATTAGTAGGGGCTCCGCACGAGAGCGACCTGGAGGGGGCGCAAGGGCGGAGCGAAAGGAGTCTTCATACATAATGCACTGAGCCGAAAATATAAAGCCCACGGATGATTTTCGGAAAAGGTATTAAGCCGGCGTAAGAACAGTTAATCAGCTCGAGCTAAATTTTTTTTTGTATTGGAGCGCGTCGCAAAAAGTAGGGCATATTCCAGTCATAAGGGATCTCGATTGTCGAGGGAAAGAGCAGCTCTCGCCTGTCCGATCAGCGGTCGAGATTGTTAGGCTCCAGATTGAGATTCCGATTAGCCAGTTAATCATATGTTGGACGCGGAATGCAAAAAGAGCTGCCCAAGGAGAACCATCCATTAAGGTCTGAGCAAATATGTCTGATAGTTTTTATGCAAATCGCCCCGATCTGGTAAAAGGTATGCTCCGCAGCCCAACGAACCCGTTCATCGAATACTCGTTTTCTGCGCTAGCAAAATAATTACAAACTACAAGAATTGGGCAGAGAGCTCATTAGTAGGCAGAGACCGTATTTCTATTTTTACAGAGTATTAACTTGATCGTTATCACGGCAAACTGCGCATCGTGAACATTTCATAAACACAATAGCGAAGGGCTTGTGAAGGTGTGCTGTCATATTGAGGGCAGGCCCTTCTATTGAAATCGCTTTTGTGAGGTCAGCTTCTTGAAGAAAGAGGATCTTGGAAGGGAGACAGCTGGGATCATTTTTCCCAGGGCGCTCTACCAGTTCATAATTTCAAATAGTACAAAAATAATACATTTTCGAAAACATGAACTCCAAGGAACTATATAAATGTTAATTTGTCCTTTTTTGATATCTTTTACAAAGTGCCTATGCATCTATGTAGCTTAGAATTAGCTTGTAATTCTGTTGCAATTTTTTAGTGATGGGTTTGGCACGAAACCCTATTGACGACCAACCGACGTGGATTTCAACAAATTTTGTTTATTCATTATCTTACCAGGTAGCAAACGCGTTTAAGAATTCTAGTACCAGCAGTACATTCTCGACAACTCTAACCAAAAACAACTGATTACACTTGCAGAGCACGGCTCGCCTCGCCTCGTCAGTCGCTACGCCTCGATTGCGCTCGATTTCGCGTGCTTCGTTTCAGTTCTTCGTGTGTGTACACTCTAAGTACATTCTTGGCTCAGCCAAACAGTAGATGTGTCTGGTACCTAACTCAAATCTTTTCCTTTCGACTGGCAGAATTTAACAGCTCTGTGCATTTGCCCTTCTTGAAATTTTTTTAATTTTCCACACAGATGAGTTGTAATTTTTGTCAAAGGTTTGTAGACCAGACGGTATGTGTTTCAATATGCCTATCTTTGGGTGGATCTTATATGAGGCAACAGCTTCTTGAATATCACCAGGAACGATATTTTGACTATGCGTAAGTTCAAGAACGTGGGCATAACTTATTAAAATTCTATTTTGCCCTCCTATTTCTTCATATATCAACAGAACTATTAATTTTAAAGAATAGTTGAAGATGGAATAAAAGTTTCACAACAAAATTTCACAAAAGAGGGGATAATGCATTGTTGCAAAATGATCAACGAAAATAATTAAATCAATAAAGGTTACAATTGAAACTTTTTCGATTGGGATCTGTAGCTGGTATCTCCAAGACTGCAAATGGCTACAAAAACTATAGATTAGTTCAGTAGTGACAACACTTATAAAATTAGCAACAACACATTATTAACAAATTATTATACGAAAAACTGTACAACCGATTTGAATGAAATTTGGTATGTTGTTTCATAATAGTAAGAGGTACTCTGTGTCTAAATATCAAGATCCTACAGACGATCTAAATAGTCAAACATAAATTCAAGAAGAAAACTTTTTTTTATTTTATTATTTTTGTTGACCATTCCTATTTTGTAACAACAATTTCTAAGTTATCTCCTCTTTTATGAAATTTTATTGTGAAAAGTTTATGTGAACTTACACATAGGGAAATTATCGTTCCTGGTGATGTTCTAAAGTCATTAAAAAAACAAGTAGCCTCATATACATATGATCTACCCAACCCAAAACAGATACTGCCTGGACTATTGTGTCCGCGGGAAATTTAAGGGGACACCCCTGTGATAAAGCAGGAATTTGCAAGTGTTTTTCTAGGCGCTGAATATCAACACTCGTTGGACAAATAAATTGAATTTCATTTTTGTAAATGTTAATATTTCTTTCCTAAATGAAAATCATTTGCCTCTTATCGCTCCAAAACCATTGTCGAGAAACTCTGTTTCCGTATGACTTTTTCTGTACTTGGCCGGATTAATTAATTTATTAATTCATTATTAATTAATTATTTTCCAAGCTACTTAGGATCCTATCCTAGCGTTATTGCTTGTAACCTACTTACTGAGGTTTCAAAGAAGATAATAGTGAAGGATCCATTAAAATCAGTGGAGTCGTTTTTGAACTTACCGGGCATATATGTAGGGTATGTACATACTCTCAATGACGAACTGAACGAATTTTATATAACAATCGAATTTTCCACATTATGTTTGGCCGACAAGAAGAAGAAGGTGGGAACATTGGGGTATCCCGTATGATTTAAATCTTTGTCTGGAAGCCTTGTATTTCTCTTTCTATAAAACGTTGTTTGTTGCCAAGGCATTCTGTCTCTTGTACTCTTGAAATTAAGGAAACCTATAAAAAAGTTCAATCAGTCTCTTCCGCCTCTTTTCCCGGGCATTTTTTTCTTAGAAATTTCGCGTAATTCGTTATTCAGTTCTTTTAAATTCCAATCAAAAGCCACTCAATCGCAGGGCAATGAATGAAAATGAAAATTTGCGTCCCACGTCCACGTAAAAACTTCTTTTGATAGAAAATGAATTAGTCGGCAATTATACCAGCAAATTGTCGGGGTTTCCTCGACTACCTTAATGTTACCTCATTCAAAACTAAGCTGAGGTACAGGAAAGAAGAAAAATGCCGGGGGTATGAAGAAAAAAAAACAGTAGAGAAAAATTGCTATCGCACAGCGAGCATTTCTCTCGTGCAAAAAGTGGCGGACATGTTTGTAGCTAACCGCGATAATTCCCGCAGATAGCTGCCATTACAGATGGTACCTAAAAACCACAAGGCGACAACTACACAAGCGAAGAGAACTCACTCGACCAAAAAGGAATGGGGCTCGGAATGAAGCTACTGCCGAGTGCCGGCTACGTCGAGCCAAGAAGTCTTGGCCTAGGCCTTCAAAGTACTCCACCATTGCCATTACCTTAGCATTGTTACGTGAGCTGTTATGTCGCGGCTGTGAGTTGTGACTAGAGTCAACGGTTTGTGTCGTGATTGCTGCTAGATTTTCGCTGTATTCGCTGCGTCATTTCAATCTCCCCGTGGCCTCAGGTGTAGTTTACTTAGTTGGCTACAGCTTGACCACAGACACCAATCCACAGGCGCGGTATGTTTTGTATGGAGGAACTGAGGTGCAAACACTCATAGGCTGGGGCCCACCTCCATTGGAACGAGCGCCCGAGGAGCCCTCACGTATGCATATGCCGTGCTGTGCTGAACACCTAGATTTGCTCGGATGAAACAATAGCACCATGTTACTCAATGCTGAATTACATTTGCTATTAGGTGCGCAGCGGAGGAAGGTTTTAAATTTAATTTATGGAGCCCTCAGGAAATTTGAGGAAGAAGCGTAGCCCCGTCGCCGCCGTGAGTGAGCAGTTTATTTTTTATTTTTTCAAGAATCACAAAACCTTCTGCTTAATCCTTCTATTTCTGAGAAACTATCATTTACCCTTTACCGTAACGTGGTTTCTCCTTCTGCAGAACTTTTCAAGGATTATGCAACCACAATATCACTTTCTGCGAAATTTCCGGCAAATCTTTTAAAACCTTGAAAGTAACCCTTAACCCTTGTAGCACACACCCTTTCCTTGTGCCGCTTCTACCTGAAACTCACATGCCTACAAGTATCCATTACACCTTTTCGCAACACCTCCAATCGAGCAAAATGTCTCGTCGCCAAAAAATCGTAAACATTTTTCTTCGCAATTCTTGTGGAGTTTATTGCACAATTCTGCAACAATGGGACTGAAGCCGTCAGGGATGCGAAATGTGAGGGAAAGAGGTATAACCCATAAACCGAATTTTGGCACAGAATAACACTTCAAAGCAGGCGCCATAAAAGGGGGCGTTGTGTTTAGCAATTTCATCATTGCTGGTGGTAAATGCAACAATTGGCAACAATTACCGGCCAGGCAGCCGATCCCAACGGGTGTACTGACAATATCCTTGCAAATTTATGATGGTCCGTAAAGTGCGCATACGGACAGGAAATTGTCCTTGAGGACCGCGAAGGGTTGCTGTATTACCTCAAAATTGCAAAGAGCCGGTTAAAATGTATTTAATGATTACGGTCAGGCAGAAGTAAAAATCCATTAAGTTTTACTGCTGAAAAGAATTTAAATTTAAAGAATTGAAATACACTTTCACTTTCAATCTTAAGACCTATAAGAAGTTATCCTACTGTGATGGGCCAAATAACAATGGAAATATTTATTTCAAAACTTATTGCAAGAAATCTACATACGAGTATGTATGGAGCATTCCACCCCAGATCAGCCGCGATTCACACTTCATGTCTTCGATTTGCTTCAAATTTTGAGAGTCAATCGCCAACATAAATAACTACAAAATAAAATTTGTTTTTTTTTTTATGCATATTTGAAAAAGTCACAGCACGAACAGAAAAGAATTTCGTCAAAACTGAAACAAGGGAAAATTTTGAAACACATCAACAAATGGTCTATCCAAAAATATTTTATTCAATAATTTGTACTCAAAAATTAATCTAAAAATCATTTTTTTTAATAAATTTATTTTTTGAAAAAATCTCCACCTATTTAAAATCTGAACAAATTCATAATGACAGCCCTCAGTCTTGCGTAAATTTTGAGTATTCCATTATGGGGTGCACTGCGACTTTCACTCACGCCGAGTAGTTTAGTATCGTAGGGTGCTCAAAAGATATTAAATTTATTTTTTTTGATTTTACACCGCTCCCCTATATGACCCAGTGGGGTGAAGTTGATCTCAAATTTTGAAATTTTGATGGCATATTCGAAATCAGCGATCCCGAAAACCCCTGAGTGCCTTTTTTCTTAAAGATTGATTGAAGCTGGAAAATTCGCGACCCTATTGGATCCGCCATCTTGAAATCCAGAAAAATGTGATAAAAAGTGTAGGCACTAGCGCGCGGAAACACTTCGTCAATAGTGTTTCATTAGTATTGTCCAAAAAGGTAGTTTTTCTGTTTTGTTAATTGTTATTCCAAAGCCTTCAACATATTTAACTGTAAAAGGAATACATTAACTGCATGCAGTACCCTCTGTCCATCGTCGTTTAGTTTCAGGCTACTATTCGACAAATCACAAGAATCGTACATCTCAGTATTTACTTTTAAAAAAACAAGGACAATAACACGATTAGCTCCATACATATTTATTCGCCTCTATGAGTGGCCTAATCGATTCTACCGTTCCAGTGTTGTTAATTAATGCGACTTGGCGTTTCCCACGCTCGTCAAAGTTGCGGCTAGAATTAGAAATCAATGAAAACGCGTTCGCAGCGCTGAAACTGTATCATACTTACTAACCCTGCCTTCACCATACCCATAATGATTCCACGACTTAATTAAAAGATCGAACAGCGGCCAAGCGGCGGCTCGCCACAGTCAATAACCTCTTTCCTGAATAGACCGGGCATAGTCCCCCCGGGTGGGCCAGCTGTTTCTGCTTTTGCACAAAGAAATCAAAGCAATAATGAAAAGTTGGGGCAAGTTTTCCAAGTGGCACAAAACAAACAATACTGCACCGTATGGAGGCCGAATAGTTCCGTCTAAGCCGCGCAGAGCAAACTTGGAGATTCTAGAGCTGGAGATCGCTGACTTCTAACGACCTTTCATATGCAAATGGGTCAGTTTAGCAAAAGCTTCTTCCAGAGCAGCTTCCACCGAACATTGTGGCGCTTTTGTTTTCGACCAGTCCGAGTGCTTTGTTTCGCGTAATTTAAGCGCGTGTCGATCACCTGCTGGCCAATATTTCCGGGCTTCCATTCAAATTTCTTAACACTTTGACAGTCTAGTTAAGCCATTAACGCTAGAAAGACAGAACAATTCCCTGCGGCCCCTTCGCGGGGCATTGAAGAAAAAGAGCAGATTTCCTTGGATAATAAAAGGCTTTGCGGAAAAATAGAATTTAATCACGAGGAATAATGGAGAACCGTACCGAACGGTAATCTCTCAAAGGAGCTGCCTATGGAGACCTCTTTCGCGCTCAATTCAAAAGACTCCCCTTCGCCGGCGATGACACGTAGATATTGATTCAGAATAATTGCCAAGAACACATTAAGCTAGCTGGATTTCCCATAAATCCAATCTTTGCCTGTAATCATTGCAGAGTGGCTATATCGCTCGCACGCTTCGTTTACTCGCCGGCGCGCAGTGCTGTTAACTTTTGTCAAGTGACAAACAAAAGATTTAAGCACTGAACCTGCTACTGTGGGCTCCATGGAGTCCGCACACTGGTTTACGCGCCACAGCCACTTTGTGTCGCTGTGAATTTGTAATTTAATAGCGAAAAACATTTAATATACTGATTTTCGTTTACGTTTATACCGCAAACCCCAAACTCAATGGAGTCGAAGAGCTGCAAAAATTGAGTTTGTAGGTAAACACGACCGACGAGTGGCGAACGTGCCTTGCAGCTCGCAGAGGCGTTTTACAGTTGCGTGCGCGATTGTGTCTCTTCATAAGTATCAAAACGCGTGCCGCGATTAATACTTTATTGGCCTTATTTTGACAACTTTGTCGTAAATTTTAGGTTGCTATTGCTGAGGAGGTACTTACGTGGATTTGTTTACATTTTATTAGTATCCCCGAGAAAACCACAGAAAATGTGGGTATTGGTAGGGCAAATTGGATTTCACTTTATGAGTTAAAGCCCTGTCTCTTCTAAATTTCAATATGTACTTGAATGAAAATCTCATGCCGTCTGTTTGTTGAAACAATGTAATTTTCAAAACTATTGAAGTGAATTTGATACAACCTTCGCAAATATATAGGTATATTCCCTGACTTGCGCAAAGTGCACTGGCCTCTAAAATGTCATATCATACCATAAGGCATTAAAGAGGGGTACACGCAGGATGAACAAAACAAAACAAATATTTGCTTGATCCCACTCTCGGGGTTGCAACTATAACCAAACGCTTCAGGGTATATATCCGTAACATCCTCCCTAACGTTTGTGAGAAAACCCACTCACGCAATTATATTCTGGAAAACACCCTTAAAAATCCGCAACCTCCGTGTTCTACGGCGAAAACTACTCTTAGAGATGACCAGAATTTACCTGGTACCACAGGTTATTAAAAAAATGCAGTGAACGCTTTTTTCTGCTTGTTTTTCTTATTTACAATATGTTTCTCCAGTCTTTGGTGACAATTTTCTATTTCAGACAAAATGTGTCCAGTCGCTGGCACTTTTAAGGAGTAAAAAGTCCAGCATTCAATCGGTTAAGTACGCCAGTCCATCTCGCCCTTGATCGGATTTTTTCCATTCACATTCAGAGAAAAAAATGGGGAAACGCCTACAATAAATACGTCTGGGGTACCGGAAGGCAGTCACCTAGGTCCACTTTTATTTATTATTTACATCAATGATGTTTTCTTTATGCTGACAAATGTCAGCGGAAGGTGGAACTTGAGGCATTTTACTAGGGGAACTTGAGGCATTTTACCAGGATAAGCAATTCAGTAAGACACTTCATCACTTCGTAAATGGTGCTCTCTCAGCTGAGGGAGCCGGCTCATTGGAATGGCGTTCCCATTTTCCTAAGAGGGAAGCGAAAAACCATCCTAGATGGT
This sequence comes from Neoitamus cyanurus, assembly GCA_947538895.1. NCBI lineage: Eukaryota > Metazoa > Arthropoda > Insecta > Diptera > Asilidae > Neoitamus > Neoitamus cyanurus. The sequence goes on from OX384543.1 coordinate 40,364,066, forward strand.
GCTGATATTGAGCAAGGCCAAAGTTACTTAACCATCAATTGTTTATCTAGTATTATTACCTGGAAATAAAAGTTAAAATTATTATTGCAAATGTGAAACTGATTCCACGTACCTGTACTATGCTCATCGATGCTTCCTTGATCTTCTAGTCTAGCTAGTCTTCAGCTACGTGCTACTCCAGTTGCCAGTGACCAGTGGAAAAAAGTTTAGTTTAAAGGCGAAGTACAGTAAAAGTCGCAGTGGAAAAGTTGAGAAAAACAAATTCAAGAAAAGAAGGAGCGTTTGACCTTAAATGAAATATATTGTAACAAATACTTTAAAATCATATAAAATATAATGTGTGGGATATAACTCGGGGAAAAATCCACAAAACCTTCTCTCGGAATAACGATTACGATAGCAATTGTTCAGACAGAATTTTTTCCTTTTATTTTACGATACCTTACTTTTCGAACAAGAGAAAAATTCCGGGAGAAATTTTATTCACGATATAGCCCATCAATTGGTAAAATTGCGGATGGCTTGTGGAAAGACCCTCTACTTAGGGTTGACGGGCCAATAGAAAGTTTCTGCAGAATTTCTCCGACCGAATATGGCGGTCTGAAATTATTATGGCAATGTTTAAGATTGAAAAGTAAATTAACATTATTGTGAAGGCTGTCTATAAACAGGATATAAATAAACCAGACTAGAACTAAAATAAAATATGATATTGTGGCGTTATGGGTACTCGCATGTATTATGCAGCTGAGTGCTGTTAAAGTGATTAATTTGTTATTTACAAAGGAGAATGCCTGCGGAATTTTGACCACAATAATTAACTTACTCGATCAGAGTACCAATTAAGAAAATATGTCATGTGAATGGCATTCCCTGCATCAGCCAATAACAAGTTTTATTCAATTTCGCGCTTTAACTGTTTTTATTGTACAGCTGTAGGTGCAGATCCTTTCAAATGATTTTGAAGACGAAGCCGTAAAAGCCTCTAAATTGGCAACAGTTCGCCTTTGAACCTCGAAGAGACGCCAAACGATTCCCAAGAAAAGTAGTATAGAGGTGCCTATGTATCCACTGCAAAGTTGAAGTGTCCTGAGGTTGTGCCGAGTTAATTCAGCGACCAGTCTGCAGCACGATAGATGCAACCAGTTTTGTTTACGGCGAAATAGATTCTGCATGGCGCGGCCACTAAAAGGAACATCAAAATGTGATAAAGAAGAAGCCGGAGCCGGGCCCAGCCGTACCTGGGCCCCATCGCCACAATCCACTCGTTGTCTTATGCAAGTGGTCAGAAAAGGGCAATGGGTAAATTATCGGTATTATGGCCGCACGGATGGTTATCCGCGCGCAGTGCAAGGTGTACCCAGTGCCTTAGTAAAATTTTAATGGTCCGCTTGACCGGCAAAGCCGCGAGACTCCTCATACGTGTCTCCAGGTCTGTGTGTGAACCTATCGGTACCCAGTAAACTTTTAATTTTTTCATTGGAATGCGCCTGGGCTGAGGCGCTGTTCCAGAAGACTCTTCGTCCTCCTTCATTTTCCCCTTTCGCTGCCTGTGATGCCCGTCTAAGAACGCCCGGCGACGTTTTTTGTTTTCCTCCGCCAACCGGTCGCGTTCACTGATTTCATTCTCGAGATTGCTAGGTGGACGACTCCCTAGTTAAATGTGGCCATCGTCTCTTGCTTTTATTTTTTTTTGTTTTTTGGGCACACCAGTGTCCGCCTACTTAGAGTGCGCGGCGGGCTAACTGTACTCCAACGAAAACAAAATGACACATCTCAGGCAGCGCCTTAGTGACCCAAGCTTTCTGAGCCGCCCCCGCCTTCGCTCTCCCTCCTCGCACAAGTCACAATCAATTGATCTCGTGTGCTCGGGCAGCTACAAATAGAAAAAAATAATCGAAAATCGGCCGCTGGGATGCTTTGAATATTCGGACTTCGCCTAGAGGTGACTAAGGACCAGTCCCAGCAGCCCGAGGCCTATGTATTTAGGTACCGTTAGCCGATGATGGTCAGCTCTGAAATTAAATCAACTTATAGGTGATCTCAGGTAGATTGGCCGGTGGCCCGAACGGGAACAGCGGGAGCGGCGGTAGAACTTTACAAACAAAATTCTCCTCAGCCTTTGTTGATGGGTTTCTTTGCGCGTCTGCGTGACGGGAGAAATTTATTTGTTGGCACAGACGTCACCGATGGAATCACTTTTGTTTGTCCATCGCATTCAGATGATGTGGCCCGTTTTCTTGGCCTTGTGAAATTTCTCCTGGATTTCGCAATAATTAGGTAACCCTGGACTCGGCGGCAATGTCATCATTCATTTTGGGGTAAAATAGAATTGAAGTTTCACGATCTGTGCTAGTGGGCGTTTGAACGGAATTTTATCCAGGTCATAAATGTTTTTAAATGTTGACGCAAGAATCTGCTGTATACACACAAATCGAAGCCCTTATTTGGAGCCTCGTTTCTTTTTACCCCCCTCTCTCTTCATCATCTTCTCATCTTCACTGATTTTAGCAAGGCCTTTGATGGGATTAACCTTAAAATTCTTATTCATAAATTGTCTGCTCTAGGCTTTACTACCTGTTTTGTTAGGTGGATTTCTTCTTACTTATTCGATCGTACTCAGTATGATGTATTGAGAAAAACATCCAGTATCTCACAGGGTAGCCACCTTGGTCCTCTTTTATTCATCACATATACATATTTATGATGTTTCTCTTATTCGTATCCATTCGAAAATTCTCTATTATGCTGACAGCGCGGGTGCCATCTTTTTACAAGCTTTTATTTAACTTGCAATGTTTTTATGTTAGTTTGTTTACGTCTAATTTGTCATTTGTCAGTTTGGATGACAATGCATAGTTAATTAAGTGACGTCATTCGAAATCCAATATGGCGGACTCCCAAAAATGGCGGACTAGTTATATTTTATGCACCCCCATGATATGGATATCGATTAAAAGGGTTTGCTGGGAAGACTACGAAAAATAAAATGACGTCAATCTAAATTCAATATGGCGGACCCATATATCATTTACCATGACATGGCTACTGCCCTCAGGGTTGGATTCCGAGTAACGAAGGAACCGTTCAACGAATAACAGCACAGGCACGATGCATTCAATAATGATAGCCGGTTCTAATGTCTGGCATAACGGATAGTACGCCTTGGTTGGCTTCATACTATGACTTGCGTAATTTGGCGAAATGGGAGTCATTAGCATTTGTTTGCAATCTGTCTAGGAGAAGGAAAGCTCCAAAATCAAACCTGGTACTGTGTCTCCTTATTGAAGAACTAGACTGTACTAAATTAACAGGCAAACGAACATGCAACAATGACGCACTAAATGAAATGAACAGACTTAGAAACATATCCAGCAAAAACTACAAAAAATTAATAGTAAAAAACATTTTTAAAAACAAGCTTTTATTTAAATGCGCTAAAAAGAAGAAAATAAACTTTAAAGTAAAAAAATGGGCAAATAATATTCAGGCATGTACAAGTTCTACGCGAATTTAAATTAGTGTATTTTTATTTTATATTCGTATCTAAAGTTTAAAACAAGTTTCATTCACCGGCGCTTCTAGGCCTGGGCAAAACTCATCATTCAGCTTTCCTTTTTTGTTTCTGAAACTCGAAAGAATCTACTAAAGTTACTGCTACCGCACTGAATGCGATTTAAAATTTAAAACCGCACCACCCATAAAATGGGTCACAAGACCCACCCATCGAATCATTCAGCTGTTTATAATTAGTTAATCAGCAACTACTAGTAGGCCTTTATCAGCCCCCGGGTAAAACTGGGAGCAACTGAAAGGTTAATTGCCGTAACAATTTGAAAATTCGCAACAATCATCGAAATACTCGAAAACATTTCAGAATTCGTTGAAGCACAGCAGAGACACGTTATTGCTGTGGCTTCTGTTAATGGTGGGGGAGTGCTTTCGACTTGTTTAAACAATCGAAAACTCATTCAAAAACGGAAAAAAATCCGTGAAGTCTTTTGGCAGCTGAAAATAACTCGTCCCTCTATGCGCCCGCGAATTAATTGTTCCCGATTTGCTCCTTTTTTTGGCGGTGAGAGCAATCTATACGAACACCGAGCAGGTCGATGATACTCAACACCTTCACTTCTTCGTGTACATATTTGGGCAGGCGAACCGCCCCAAGACTTAAGAGCAGAAGAATTCCATCACCGAAATCTTTTCAAATTTCACAACTGGCGATGACTGGAATACTTCTTGCGGCTGCTCATGACGAATCATTAACGTCGAGCACCTCTTGGAGCAGCCTGTAGACAGCGTAATTATGCAACATGGAGGCTCCTCTATTCCGCCATAAGTCGGTTTTGATGGTGCGCACATGGCCGTGAAAGGGCCTGTCCAAAACCAGCAGCAGCACAGCATAGCATGCAGGATCGCAGTATCGCAGTATTGCGCACCTGAAGAACGCGCGGATAGGTGAACTTGCAGAATTTACAGTGAATTTGTGCTCGATCGGACGGCCGAAATCTGGTCGAGTGGAGAGAATGCCGAAATGGCCTGAACGGTGGAGCGCTCGGGGCAAGCGGATTTGCTGCTTTTTTGTTTACTGGACACAAGAGCAATTTTTTTCTGTGCGCTCAGGAAGGGTCAAAGAACTTTAGTTTCGCATTGCCTGGAGTGGTTGACGGAGCTTGCAGCCAAGAATAAGAAAGTCTCTGGAGAACTGGAAAATGTTCGGAACAAGTTGCTCTTTGACTCCAAAAAGCCGAAAACCTGCGTCTCTGGCTCGGGCTGTGGCTCTGGTTTTCGATGGAACTTTTTTGTGGCAAACTTTTGCTTTTTTGCCACTCGCAAATCAAGTTGGGCTTGGGCAATCTTAAGAAATTTTTGTGGGAAATCACTTGTTAAGAATAAGAAAATTATACGTCGTAGCTGGGACGGTGGCCGGCTCGAAAGGTCAATCGGCAACAAGAGCCACATACCGGGCTACGTTTTGTAAAAGAACTAGCTATCCTCCGGGGGTGTTATGCAACTCTTATAAGCAACTAGTTTTGCATTGCAACTGAAAGTTATCTGACATGGAAACTCCGCGAAAACCACCGACATATAACCAGATATGTATGTAGAAGTAGTAAAAACATACTGCAATTAATTACTGGGGAAATTCGGCTTGTTCCTTTACAATATACATATTGTTAACAACGGTGATAAAAAAACCATAAGCATATCTATACAAGTTTTTGTGCGTCCCCCCGTCTCTCTGTCAAAGCATCCTACCTCATAAACCAAAAAAGACACACAATTGAAATTTGCAGAGTATGTGGCCGTTTTGGCCTACAAAAAACAAAAAAAATAAAAAAATAAAAAATTAAAAAAAAATTTAAAAAGAAAGATAAAAGACCCCTCTCCACGTAAAACCGTAATTTTACTCCTTTATTCCAAGGTGGTGGCATGTACCCAAAGGGGGATATTTTTGGGCTTTTGGTATTTTGTTCCAGGCTATCCAAAGAATACATCCACCAATTTCTAGCTTGTCACAATTTTCCTAACTTTAGCCCATCCTTCCTGTACTTCTTCTTCTTCTTGTATTCTCCGAGTTTTTCAAAATTTTAAACGCGTTTTTCTCCAAATAATTTTTTTGTGTTGGTGTGCAGTATACTTAGGTATGTAAAAATTGTTAGAATATAACAAACTTGGCCTTAAAATGTTCCGCAGACATGTGATTCTCGTTGTGATCTGATTCAGATTTTTCGCGATATTAAAGACAAAGTTACGGCCCGTTAAAGACGAAAAAAATGGAAAATTTGTTAACCCTTTTTGGATTTCGCGCCATTTGTCGAGTTTTTGGAATTCTGATTTGAATCTGGTCAGGATCATAGCCACAAGCCTCTACTTTAAGAATCTGAATGGATCGAATCAATTTTTAGGTTTCGCTGCCCAAAAGGTGCCCTACGGGACGCTATTACTAAGCATACGTTGTCCGTCCGTCCGTCTGTCTGTCAGCGGATTGCATCTCATGAAGCATATTAAGTACAGAGTTGAAATTTTCACGGAGTGTGTATTTCTATTGCCGCTATAACATCAAATAATGAAATACCAAAATGGCGAATTTCAAAATAGCCACCATGCAAATTAGAAAAAAAAAATTTCGATTATGTCATACCGCCTCTCTTGTTTTTTTTACAAAAGTATTTTAATTTTAGTCCGACTCGCACTTGACCCGTTTTGATGATTTCAGACTGGAACTGGAAGGGATGATACAGTGCATGCCGTGAAGGACTGTTTTTTGGTGGGGACAGCGCCCTCATGTTTGGGTTTTTTGCAACCTTTTTGTACATTTTACATTAAATAAAAAGACGCATGAAGTCTCTTAATTGTAATTATCTTACATTTGATATATAGGTATCAAAAATAGGCTTCCACACTGGAAATCCCCCTTAACCAAAAAGGGCCCTCCTTCGCTTGCTCCAGGGTTCTATGCCCGCTCAGCTATCGGATCCCGGTCCGCCCGTTGCGCGCCGGTTTGTATATTTTACCGCGTAATATGTCATTAGAGCTTAAGGCAAAAAGCTCATTTTCGTGGGTTAAGATGACGGGCTGAAATGGCGTTTTTTCCGACCGGCTCGCCAACTCGACGGTTTTATTTTGGACCGCACTCAAGGTTACCACCGGCAAAACTTCTGCGAGAAACCATTGACCCAACGTCCAGGTGATTTCATTTGCAGCAACACGAAGAAATCTAATTTGGTGCCGAAATTTTTTGTTGCACGGTGCGGCACGATTAGATCACTTCTCTGTCGGTAATTAGGCGGGAGACCGGGGGCAGCAGGGTGATGCTTCTGGAAGGAAACAATTTCGTCAATCTTTTGTTATGGAGAAGGCTGTCACGGCACAGGTAATGACTATGGGGGCGAGATCTGAAATTTATGCGGAGTTATTACCCACCACGGATTCCTCGGGTTGAAGGAACTGGTAGGTGTTCGTGGCTGAAATCTACGGAGCTGCAGCCCTCGGTACTATCGCAGCATAGTGGCTAGTTACCTTGGAAGGTGCAGCGTGTAAGACAAGAGCGGTTCATGCGTACGCTGCCAATTGTAAACATGGGAACCGCATGCCAGCCGAGATAATCACGATCTCCGCAGCAAATAGCCGGTACATGACGAAATGACGGTGATCTGTGGCTGTTGATCTCGGCGATCATAATTCACGTTGTCATGATCTGCTCGATTCGACCATTGAGTGGAACGAAGCGAGCAGTGACAAAAGTCAATCGCGCGCAGCAGTGTCATGGAGATGAATTATCAATTAGGAGCTGTATCTTAGCGGGTAATTTATTTCCCTTGGGGCAGCATCTCCTCCGCTGCTGCGCGAAGGTTGCTGGGGGTTCACGATCAGAGGCCGCATCGAAAGGTCCAGCCGGCCGTCGTCGCAAGAAGCCAGCGAGCGCAGCGTTTGTCTGCATACATTTAAGTACGCCGCCGTAAATGGCCGAGCTGCATTGCGCCTTCTCCTTATAATGAAGGAGATCGCGATCTGCAGTCTCGTGATCGCATGAAATTACCCACCAGCCCCAGTCTGTACCTCAGATGGGCTCAGATGGTTACCCATCTTTTATCATTTCTAAGGCACCAGAACTCCCAAGAAGGCATCCGCAGAGTCCCATGATTGTTCTTCTGGGGACGGTGCAATGACGACGACGAGCATCTCCCATGATCAAGACGAGGCACTTAAGACGGGCAATTTTCCTCTTTTTTCTAATATCCCTGAACAGTGAGTGAGTTCTTTTTGATTCCCTTACCAGGCTGGCTTGAATGCGGTCCTCAGCGGTAACATGTAGACATAAACGCGAACGATGCTATAGTGACGCAATCCATTCGAGAGTGAATTGGTTGGTCAGTGTGGTTGCAGCAAGGAATCTTGAAAGGCGGTGGCTCATTGCATTCTCTTCGCGCAAAACGCATCGGCCGTCTTTAGTGGTTCATTGAGGTACTGTGCGAAACGGTAAAACGAAGGTCGTTTCACTTAGGTCAACTTGTCTGTATGCAACTTTTAACGGGGAGATATTTTGAGAAGAACAATGGGCTTTGCTTTTGAAGCGGGTAGGCTGGACTTTATGATGGATTGGAGCAAATTGTTTTTCCTTATGGACGTAAGTGAAAACTTCACAAACGATGGCGCAGACCGACATGTGTCATCGTGATGGCGTTGTTGCAAGATGCATATCGCACTGCTAGTTTGCCATATCTTATAGACGATGTATATTTTTTTATACGATTTAGGCAAGTGCGTTTCAAAGGGAACAAATTGTTTGTTCCGCTATACCATGATCATGAAGCTTCGAACTGGATGCGGGTGTAACATTAAAAACATTGAATTCAATTTTATCCAATAGTTTTCAAACAATTAACAAAAACATTGTTACAAAACGGTCCCGTCATTTGGAATGTTGTGCTGACATTTGACGACTGGGTTCCACAAACATACATAAAAACTTGACGAAACCGATATACTCCACAGTCGGACTTCATTTTTAGTTGCTGAATGAATATGTTTTGTTTTTAAATAACAAGAATTCATAAGGGTATTAAAAAAGGCTTGTTGGAAGTAGAGTGAGTAAAAATTCCTTTCATATACTTCACACTTACTTTTCTAGTATGTGGAATAAGCATTTTCGATCCTTTTGAGTATGTGGCAGAGACCCATGCCAGTGGCTGCACTGATAAGATCGACATGGCTCATCTTTATTATTAAAAAAAATATTGTTTTGATGCTTGCTCATTTGCAAGCTTAAAATCCTCAAAAAAATGTTCCTTACTTTTATTTGGAAGACCAAGAGTTCCTAGTAATTTCAACTAGTTTTCCATCACCATCAATTTATATAAATCCAATTCATGTAGGTACAGTAAATTAAGAGTCTAGCTCCATAAAATTAAAAACTGTTCAGTGTAAAATTAAGTACGTACTTGGCGGTGGAGATGTCCCATACTGGTGTTGTTTTTTATTTAGTCTGTAGAATGAAAGAAACTTGTGAAATAAGAAGAATTCACGACGGTATCTAAAGCTAAAAATATACTCAAAATTTTAAAATTAATAGCTCGAATCAAAGCTTCTTTGTGTTGACTTTTTAAGCCGGTATCTTTGAGTGATAGATCGAAAGCGAAAAAAGGTGTCATATATTTGAATTTAAATAGCACCGATTTAGTTTTTGTGCCAGGCAAAATGACAAAACAGAATTTGCTGTTTTAAGTTTTATTCTAACTGTGAAAAGCAAAACATTTTCACATATTATTGTTACTAAGATCAAATTTAGTTATTCTGGTCAGTTGTAAGCTGGCCTGTCAGCTGCCGCAGGGTTTGGTGTTGCTTGTTAGACCACACCTTGTATACGATACAAGTCCACATCGCAGATGCTCCATCTAAAAGACAGCGTTCCTCAAGGATCGATCCTTGACCGCTCTTATTTTGCTTACATGCAGTATTGTTATAAATCTAAGCTAGTTTTGCAATACAGGCAATTAAATTTGCGCAGGTTGTACGAGTCTTTGCTAATCTGTTTTTTGTTTTTGTTTGTTTAGTCGTTCCTATTCATAAGAAACTCCAACAAAATTTAATGACTTACGATATATTATTAGCCTTTTAAACTTTTAAGATAAGACGGAAAATATGAACCGAAACAGCATATTGTCTCTCCGGCAATCAGGGTTTTGATCTAAATTACGAGTGATATGATATGAATCTTTAGATAAATATGAACTGACTATTCTGATTCTGTTTGACTAAATCGAAGCATTTAACTCGGTGAACCACCAAAAACTTCTTTCAAAATTGTGTAGCTCGTCAAGGTGGGTAACTCTTCCTCCATCACTACTGGCCTCCGTAAGGGATCAATATTGGGGCCACTTCTCTTCTGCCCATAGTAATTAACGATCTACTTTCAGTTTCAGTAAACAGTTTCGTCAGATTCAGATGATGTTCAAAAATTCTTTTCATGGCTTTTTTATTTAGGTCTGGTGGGAATTTCTGTTTAATTTTGTTACATACTAATATAGCAACTTCTCCATCAAGGTAACAAACCGTGTCCAACCTATAACTTAAGAAGTTGTTAACATACAGTGTAACATCTGGTTTAAGTATTGTCTCAGTGACTATAGCTAAAATTGTATTTGTACGAAGAAACTCTGTAAATTGTAGGTAGTAGTTTTTTACGTATATGCCTCTGGCGCTCCATGTAGCAATTTTGAAATTACCGCTCATGTTTATTATAAACATATTTAGCAGCACTTGCTCTACCTAAGCTTAATGATTTAAATAATTATTATAATACAATATATATAATAATAAAAATTATTTTGTCTGTTTATTATTTGACATGTTATGAGCAGTCATCAGGAATCCATCAGGATGTGCTGCAATGCAGACAATGCAAATTGTGTGAAGATTTACCCTCTCTCCTCCCTCCTTCGTTGGGAGTTCTTGCTCAATACTATTGTTGAAAAGAGCAAATTTCATACAATTCAACACACATCAAGTTCATTGGCAGCAAAAACGGGTATCAGCTACTAGTGACAAGCACAAAAAAAAAAATAAACTTATTCATCCACCTCTTCTGTTTTTGTTTATAGCGAGACTGTACATATTAACTACACATGGCTGTTTCATATTATATATTGCCTTATATTCGCTGGAACATTCTCATATTATTGTATTACAGTATCTCCCACCACATTGCCATGGTAATAATATAGCGCAGATAACTACTACACAATTTTTTGTCTGCTCGTTACAATGTATGGTACGCTATGGATACTGGAACGGGCTCCGGCACCTAGTCGGGTGCAAGATCAATTTGGAGAAGATTAATGGGCGGGTATCAATTTACGCGAATTCGTCCCCCCGCGCTCCGGCTTTTTTGCGCATTTGACGGGTATCAGCGCTGGCTATATAATTTATAGTTGTCCAGCTAGGGAACTCTTTGGGTATTATGCAAGGGGCATAGAACGCTGGGAGCATTCGCCTTCTGACCTGCCAGTAGATCCGCAAATACCATTACCTCACCGAGTTGGGTCATTGCCTCTGCCTAAACCGCTTCTAGGCCCCATCAGGTGGGACCAGTTACGCGGCCATAGTATGACTTAATCTGTCGCCCGAATTCCGACTAAACCAGATCACTTCTGATCCTGACCGGTGAAGTTCGGTCCATAAATCATTGATTCTCGCGGCCCACCAGGTAAAATATGGCCAAAATGGTTGCAAACTGCCACCGCTACCGCTGTGACTCACGACAGATCTTGCCCGCTGGTCAGGCAAAAAGGCAGCAGTGCCAATTTACGGTGCTTGTTTAGCTTATTGAGAGCTTTTGCGTCTTAAGAAGTGCGCCGAGATAAACGACAGTTTCACGTCAGCTTAGCAGCGCTGCACGATCGTTAAACGAGGTCAAGGTCATTGCCCATTTGTCCTTCGTTTGCACTCTACCGCGAGATGTCGGTTAGCGTTCGTGCGCACAAACCGATGATCGTAGAAATGCCAGCCAAGCCAGGTGAACGCGTCTTATCGTTTTGGGCTGGGGATCGAAAGCAAGTTTCTGCATTAACGGTACCAGTGCACCTTCTATGGACTCAGCAAATGAGTCCAAGTACATTACGGCATCCAGCTAATCGTAGAGCGAAGATCACTTGCACGTTCGACATGCACCACTTTGTATGCAGCACTAGTGGTGGTGTGCGTTCTCTGGGCGACATCGAAGACGCTGCCGCCGCCGCCGCCGCCGGCGACGACGCCGATGTCGGTCTCCGATCGATTCTTGGGGCCCGTGGGCTGAATTATGCAATGGGATTTAATTTAGTGACGTAATGACAATTATGGGCTTTCGTTCAATATTATCGCGACATACAAATGGTTGCAAATATTTGCAGGTGAAAATCAGGTCTACACCTGTCGGGGCACTGCTATTTGAGGCGATCACTGCGAAAATGACCACCGCAGGAACCGTTCCAAAAGATACATCAGCAGTAAATTACGAATTTAAACACGTTCTGAAAATTCTACGGCTGTTCTCTAACTTACGAGTATGGGCAACTTTGTATCGATTGCATACACGAGCCAATTTGCCTAAATGCAACGAATGGTTCAGGCGAAACACATGCTTCGGTGCTATGCAATGTTGAAAGATGTTTTGTGCGCTCTTCTGAATCAAGATTGGAATTTTATCCTTCACACTACACAATACTTAAATTTATTAGCTTAATGATGACAGGGAATACATAGTTTGTAATAAATTGGTATTGCCCTGTCGGGTAGGAAAATTAATGTAATAATAATGAAAAGCGGAAGTTCTGGCAATTTGCCGGATGATCTACGTCTTTAATAATGACGGTGCTTTCACCTTTAGTTGCTTGAAGTCCACCTCTTTTTGTTCTTTTGTTCCGCCAAACTTTAATTATTCTTTAGGCTTTCAATTCAGCATAAAAGACAAGTTTTAAAGTGGTGTCATATAATTTGTTAAAGCGAATTTTAGAGACACTTAGTTTTTGCATGCGTTTATGAGGTGTGAAAATGTTTCGGGACTTTTTAACTTAGCAACAAGAACTCCTTTCTGTTAAATGTTTTACGATAAAATTAAAAGTGGAGAAAAGAGTGTATGGGAAGTTAACGACATTTTTCGCGCTGATAATAAAACATTATTATATAATACCATTTGTAAATATTTAATTAATTAATACAGCTCTATTAGAAGTACCGGTAGGAACCAATATTTTTAGAATGAATTGAAATTTTACGATACTTATAAAAATGTGTGTGCATATCCCACATTGTACGACTATTAGCAGTAACACAAATTAGTGTTATAAAAGCACTTTAGCAAACCCCTACGTGTCCGTATGATAAAAAGAAAAATGTTGCATGACTAGCAGACCCGTCAGACCTTTCCCGGATTTTTCATACTTTAAAATTAAAACGGCAGAACGGATGAAGCTGTTTCATGTGCGTAGACGGGATTTCATTTTTCTGCGGGAACCCAAAATAATTCTGGGATAAAATGTAGCCTAAATCATGAACGAAAATACTCTACATTCTAGTAATGGCCCCATCGAAATCGGTTCAACAGCTCCCGAGATTAGCCCCGACAAATTGACAAAACATTTGTTGGACACGTTTGTGTAGATTTTGGTATCGTGTAAGTTATTTCGAAATCACAGATCCTAAAAACCAAATTTCATGAAAATTAATTTACGTTAAGAACTTTGAGACGCCATATTGAGGTTCGAAATTTCGAAATTTCGATATCAGATTTAAATCAGCGTCTCGAAAATCCCCTATTTATTCAATTGCATGGAATTCGTCCAAGTTGAATCGCCATATTGAATATTATCGATGGTAGATTCAAGATCAGTGACCCCAGAAACACATACATATATGTATATTCATTTACACGGGAATCCTTTCATTAGCCGCGTCTCTTTTGTCACTTTGCATGCACAAAGGCGGCCTACTCCCGCGGGCAGGGCACCTTGTGAAAATAATATGAAGTTTAGTTTATGAATAACAAACGCTAAAAAACATTCCTTATTGCTATCCGTCCCAAAAAATTCATTTGAATTTCCGAGCGCAAAGTGTAAAAAGTTTAAGATCAAGCAAAATAGTTCACGAAAATAAAATTATGCTAACTAGCTCACACAGGCACTCCTTTACTATGTTCAAGCGAGGCAGCAGGTCAGCGCAGCTATCGTACGAACCTTCAGTTGCCTTATTTTTGCGGCCTTCTTTCTCGGAATTCGCCCTGCACAGGACACGAAAAGCAGGGCGCGCTGAGCAACTTGACTTCTCCATACCATTTAAACAAGAAGTATTGTTTCAAAACAAGTACAAGACATATTTTGTTTTGTACCTTGAGTTATTTACTTTATAATATGTACCGCGCTGATCTACGTCTCTTTCCCAAATTATAAGTACCTACAAATACTAACTGGTTAGAAAAGTGTAATATTTTTTCAACCATATCTTATCCTTAAGATTCTAAAGTCGCCAGTAGCACAGTGCCCCGGTGCGCATATGTTAGAGTCGGTACGGCTATTCTTCGTTCTAATCGTTCATATAAATTGTTGGGAAGAATGGTGAGAACACTGAACGCGTTGTTAATACCTCGTCTCTCCTCTTGTAGGTGCATAAGTATGTTCATTAAAAGCGCAATAATTTTACCTAATACACAAGTTCACATTAATAAGTTGTGAGAACCTTTCGTGAAGGTACCATTATAGGACGATGCAACCGGACGAACAGGCATACATTATCGTGTCAGGTTTGTATTTATGTTTATTTCAGTTTTCGGTTTTCAAAATTAGGAGTTTCAGCTTGTCCAGATCTTTAAATTTTTCCTACCCATTTTATATCTCAGCGGTCTAATTCGTTTCCCAGTTGCAATCGGCACATTAATTTAACGAAGCCATCGTAATTTGTTTTTGTGCAGCAATGCGACGTTAATTACCTAAAAAAACTGAACAACAGCTTTTTCAGGAATATTTCACCTACCTTGCACGTGCCACGGTCAAACATATGCCGACGACGGTACCTTTCGAAATCCCATTCCGCTTCGAAGGAATGGCTAATAAATAAATCCGAAAGTGCTGCAAAAAGGCTAAATCGGTTCCTTGGCTAATGCAGAGGTTCCTCCAAAAACGAGAATGTAAACAGCCGAACATTAAGCGGGCCCGGTGCCTATCCGTCCGAAAGAGAAAGGTAAATAGGACAAAAAAGATCTCCGGGATCAGGCCGAGCTTTGGCAAAAACGCACCTTCGGGGGGGAAAAAGTCCAAGAAATTCTGCCCCGTGAAAGAAGTGAGGAAATCTCTGCAAGAAAGAACTTGCGCTGCGCAGCGATTATGATCCGCGGCTGGGGTCATTGCCACCATCGAGCACCACCACCAGCACGATCGCGTTCGTCGTCGTTTTCGTCGCGGTAGAGGCCATGGGCAGCAGTTCTCTTCGCCAGTGTGCACCGGCTCTTGACTTGGCATCTCTTCCGAGCGAAACTTGTTTACCCGGTTGGCTGAGCCGGTTCAACTTCTTAAGAAACCAAGAACTTGAGAATCGGTCGTCTATCGCACTACCACCGCCTCACCACGGCCGATTCCCATTAGCTCGCGAGATACACAAGAACCAGCCGAGCATGACGTCTAACCATCCTAGGCGCGCTTAGTCCACGGCCAAGGGAATTCCACTCGAGACAACGACGAAGACGAAGCCTGTGGCGTGGTGGTTGTGGTAGCTGAAGCATTTCTTGCAGACATCCACGAAGCTTTTTCCACCTCGCCCTTCGGCCGCTATGTTTCTTCTACTTCTGGTTCTTGGCTCGCGCTTTTCTTCGACTGCGGGCCCCGGCCCCGCTCGCCCTGCCCTCACACTGACTTATGTTGTTGTTTATAGCATTTTATAACTTCGAGGAACCCGAAGAACCGTTAGAATTTAATGCACGAAGTACTTTGGCGAGTGAAATTTCTGTTCTTTTCACTCGCGGGCACTCTCCACTTGATGTCATTTCGCTCGGAAGCAGGCGTTCCGAGCGCGAATGCGTAATGGGCCAGAGACCCCTGAGATGCTGAGATCTATAGTCTTCGGATAGGAAGTAGCCGGCTAATAGCTCCAGATCAATCAATGGCTGATGCGATAGCGTCGTTCTCCCCGCCGCTGCCGCGATGCAAAATGAAAGGCGAATTGCGGTGCTTCAGGTGATCACCTCACTTTTAGCGGCCGCGGGTCCATCTGTGTTCCAAAGAAGGACTGCTGCTGATTCAGGTGCAATTAATGCAGCATCAGTAAATCTTTTCTAATTTACTCTTTTGCAGCTTATAGTCCATTTAGAATTAATCCAGTCATTTGGCATTTGGAAACCTGTTTAAGGTAAGGTGGCTACCCGCGTCCAAGTTCCAAGTCATCAGGAAGAGAAACTGAATGTAGGTCAATGTGGGTAGGCATGAGTATGTACATTTGATCGCGGTATTGAAGGATCAGTTATCGCAAACGAGGAAGGAGCAGTTACTACTGCTTAAATCTAGAACCAAAAGTAAGTATTCATATTTTGCAATCGTCCATCGTTGTTTATATTTCTGCAATAACAAAAACCTGGTTGCGCTACAATGAGGTGACGATGGGGTCGAATTATTCCATTTATTAATTTATTTGACAGGGAAAACGATACTGGTCTAAACTAAAATTCACTTAATATTTGTTTGTCTCGATATTGTTATTCTTTTTATTCAAAATAATCTCCTCTTAAAGCGATACAACAAGGGGCGCGATTTAAAATTGCCGCACATGGGTCTCCGACTCTTGGGTGATTTTAATATCATCAGAGTGAAAATGTTTCTTCGGCATTTTAAATTTGGCGTACAAGAAAGAGTCGTGCGGATCAAAATCTGGCCAGGAATAGGTAGATGCTCCTACGCACAAATGTCCTTTTTGGTCAAAAAAAATTTTTTTAAATAAAACTTTCCAAACATTTGTCGTGACTGACAATGCTGTAATCGGCGAACGATATGGACAAATGTTTCAACATTTTTGCATTCTGATGTAAGAAAAACAGGAACGTCATCCTCATCAGGTGAACTTTCAATTTCTGGCATAATTTTAAGAGATATTACTAATAAAATAAAAATTACACATTGATGGTTATTATCGATTAATTTTTTATTAGTTATGGTTCAGCCATTTTTAAAATTTTTCTTTTTTTTTGGTTATGAAATAAGAATTTTGACCAACTTTTTTAATACTTGTTAATAATAAAAGTTATTATTATAGTTCGTTAATTAAATCAACTTAAGCTATGGCACGGTTAAACGGAGAATGCTACCTTATGTTTTCTTATCATGGGCATCTACTGTGCACAAGATGAAAGGCAGTACTGTAGACCACGCCGTCACGCTTTTACTTAGCTCGACCTGAATGTGACGGAATCTTTCAAATTAATTTTCACCAACTTCCAGACATCTACATAAAATTTTTTCATAATATAATAATAACATAATTTCTACATAGTGATGAAATATTCAGAAGAATTCACATCAAAGACCCCACGCTTTTTTTACATTTAAAAAGTTAAATTATGGGGGAAGGCCACTGTGATGGGACGAAAAAAAAAATTTTTTTCCCATCTTAAATTAAAGTTTATATATCCAAAACTATGTGCACAAAATTTCAGGTCAAAATATCAAAAATTGACAGAGTTACAGCCAATTTAGTATAGTATTAGTAGTAGACCGACTATTTTCCCTTGCTCAAACGTATTTATCAATAGATGACTTATTGGGGTTCTTTTCTACGAATTTCTTTTTACATTGCTTAATAAATATATTGTTCTATTGTTATATAAATGATAGCGAGAAAAATGGACTAGAAACTTTAAACACGTTTTTCTCGAAATGACTTTTTTCAAACTGGTCGCATCGATAACTCGGTCAATTATTAACCGATTTTCAATTTTTTGTTTTTGTTTTGTTCGTACTTGCAGTGGCTAAGGTTAAGCGTAGCCGATTTAAAAACTTTTAATTTTTACTATTTTTTAGGCTGTTTGGAATCAAAACAAAAAGGTCGAAATGATGGAAAAAATTTTCAATTGGTCGTCATTTCGTAAAAAATCAAAATAAAAAAAATCGGCTAGGTACGTACAACGAAAACTACAGTTATATAGATTATAAAGAACTTGTATTTTGTTTTTTCTGATAACCCGTTCTTGAATAATAATCGATGCGACCATGGAGGCGGAATTTTTTTGTGGACTTTACGGCAACGCTCATAACTTTAAAACTATTTAATATTTTTTAATCTTTATGTTCACAAATTATTTTTTACTTTTCAGATCACATCATACTATAATTTTTTTAATAAGATAAGAAGTTCGAAGCATTTTTAAAAATAATTTTCCACCTCTGCTTCTGCTTCCTTTAAACATCCGCTTCCGCGGAGGTAAAGTACCAAAACTTCGCATCTGTATCCTCATCTGCGAAAATGACATACAATCCTGATTAGTAGGCCTGTAATTTAAATAATTTGTAGCTTCGTACACGATGAAATAGTTTTCGCTTTTACGGTGTAAATTAATGTGTTAAGTGCAACTAGCTAAACCTAGTATAACGGTTTCAGCGTTTTCGAATTTTAAAGGACTTCGCATATTTGATTCGGAAGTGGCTGTTAAATCGGCTGAAGTATGTTGAAGTATCAGTGACCAAAAGTCTCTATGGGCCCAAGGTGGTAAAACATATCTTGATAGTTATGAGCCCCTCAAAGTACCCACTAACTTTCTAGTTGTTATTTTCACTTACTATTCGGCGTAAAATTGAAATTAAGCACAGAGATGGAATGTGATAGCTCAATTATAACGTGAAGTAATAAACGTTAAATTATGGTTCTAGGGGTTAATTTCAGGTGCGCCATTTCCCGAAGAAAATGTGCGGGGTATTTTATATTGCACTACTTTCGAAAGCCTCAAAAAGTCAATTTGAGGTTTCAAAGCCTAATATCCCATGAAAACAAAATGTAGAATTAAATTTTAATTTTCAGCAGGGGCAGGAGATAGCAGATTTAATCTCCCTTTCACCATATAATAAGACAATCAATGTTTTCGATGGCTCCGTTATCTGAAACCCGTCCGTTTTTCCCTAAATTTATTGCAGTACATGAAATCGTCGTCGACAGTTGCCATTAAAACAAGACTACGAGTATTGCTTACTTTATAATTGTGACAATAAAATCCGCTTTGAGGCGGTTGAGCAATGATAACGTTTTTGCCGTCTACGGCTCCTGGATAGTTGGTAAAGTTTTATTTACACGGAATAGATGATCGTGTATAGGTGACTGACATCGTAGGTAATGTGTGCTATTGCCTCTAAATCATTTCGAATTATATTTATTATATTAGGTATACACATAGCCACACTAGCAATAACGGTAGGAGCGATATGAGTAATTTTGCCCCTCGTGTCTTTTCGTTATAAAATATTTACCAATTGGCTATGGTGTCCTGGCTGAATTATGTGACATCGCGACTCACCGTTGCTGTAAAATGTTTTTTTCTACACACCTATCAGCCTCTACCAGAGCGTTAAATAAAACGGACGCGGACGTGGTCGGCTGAAGAGTTCGAATAATGGCCACCCCGAGGGCTGCTGTCGTATGAGCAGAAAATTCCTTTCTCCTCCTCTATCCCGTCCGTAATCAGTCCTAAATTATCGGATGAGCGCCTGGCCCCATTTACCGGACGCTCGGAATGGCATCCAACCGCCCCGCCTGGCCGCTTCGGCAGCTCAATTTTGCCTGTGCTCCTTGGGATTTAACCGGTTTTCCCTTTTAAACAGTTTTGCCTGGACAGAGGCCGCACGCGGATAATTTCCTTTGATTTGACACGATGCACCGCCACGAGATTACCGCAAGAGACGTGGACCTGGATGCACTTCAGACATCTTGACCTTCTTCCCTCTACCAGACCCGCAAATAAAAGAAGCACCGGCTCGTTGTGCAATTATTACTTACCTCGCGACTCGTTGCGGGCATTTATTTGTCGAAGAAATTTATGGCCACGGTCCGACCGGGGATGGACTTGTCATAACGACAACCAATGCCGCGCGGGTGATCAATGCCCAACGCCGAAATAATTTAAGCGAGGACGCGGCTCCTACAGCCGCAACTTGGAGATGGACCGAACGGGGCTTTAAATAACCAGACTCCGCTTATTCGACAGGCGATTTTGGGAAGCTGAATGAATTGTCTGGCATTACAGAGCCATCGCGAAGATTTAAGGCCGACAGGCCGCTTAAGGAATCGTAATCTGCCCAGCGGCGAACATTGGTCTAACTAAATCTTGAAAGAGGTAGCCAACACTTAAAAAATAAAACTTACAATTTTATTGCCAGGAGCTCTTACAAAATTTGCAATTTTCAATATATGTGGTCACAAATACATAATATAACATTTAGGTGTTGGTAGTTGGCACCTAGGTGTACTAACGAGGAGTGGGGCAGGAGTGCGGATTAGGCATTATGTATAATATAAGGATGCAGTTCCGGAGTTCCGGGCTTTGCACGGAAGTACCAATACTCAAGAATTTTCGTTAAAAGTTAATAAGGAAATTACTCTTTATTCATTCTCGTTACATCCTGTTTATTTATTTATTTATTTATTAATGTGTGAACATCTTGGCCTCGGTAGGGACTATTTCAGACTTCCAGACAGTAAGATTTCCAGCATCAGACGTAAACTCTCAGAGCGGAGCCCGCGCCCACAGAATTCATCGTCCGTCCAATTCAATGGGCCACCACGCTCCGTTGAAGTACACTCAAAAGTTATGAATAATTATTTTCCTGATTTTCCAAACAAATCCTTCCACTGAGCAAACGTTTTATTCTCTGTACCGTGTTACGGCTGATCTGTTAGGCTTGGCAAGTTGCAATTGAGTAAGCAAGCTGCTCTTTACTTTTAGAAAATAGTTTGTGTTGAAATGCCATATGCGGCCGTGGTGTTGTTCGTCAACATTTAAAGTAGGAGCTACAATGGGTCAGCACCGATCCCCATCATTTGTGACATCTTCCCGCAAAAAAAAATCTATTTGTAGAATTTCGCGACAAATCGGCATAACTTAGAATTCCACGCGAAGATTGTGTCTCCAGTTAAGCCACTCCCTGTCCTTTTCAGTCATTTCTAGAAATTCCCCATCTCCTGCACTAGGCGAGCCAAGCGCCCCAACAGCGCAATCAATTATTCCAGAATTGTCCCAGTTCTATCTGTTTACTTTTCTGCGAGTTGCTGTTGCGCACTCTTCATTTCCAGAATGATCCCCCCGCTGCGTGTCCCTCCGATGGGGCTGTGTCAATAAGTGAGACCAGAGCAATTTTTTGCGACGCAGTTTCTTGCTTTTTTACAGTTAAACTGTTGACAGTGAAAGAAAAACAGACGATTGCCTCGCGGCCGGAGTGCGGGGGCAGAGCCCAGCTACAATCTTGCTATTGCTAATCCTCGAGGCCCACACCGGTTAAGGCCCGCATTAACATTCTTCGGGGAAGTGTCCCCCTGCTTCCCATTCTTGGCGAGGTGGCCCACGGTGGACACAGCACCATAATAAAATCGTGCGATGCGGCGTCTTACTGCGATGTTCGCGTTGACCGAATTATGCAAATTTTCGCATAAACAAGAAATTCTCTGAAAGAAACGAAAGAGTGCCTCTAGCCCGCGCGATCTTGCCGTGCGGGGTCCCGCGGGGAACTCCCATTTGGAGCGGTCGTCGGTGATGCAGTGATTTTTCTTGTTGCGAAGATGGCGCGCAGAAGACAAACAAAATTCCATTTCGGTTCGATTGCCCAAGTTCGGGTGGCCGGGGAGGATCAGATGGGCTCCCGGGGAAAAGTACTGGTCCGGTGAAGAATGTGAAAAATCAGTGAATCACCCGCGGCTGGCCTACACTCGCCGAGTGCGAGTACATGACGTAAACAAGGCGCTTTTTTCCACCTTAATAATTGGGTCAATGACCACAGTAAATCCGCACGGAAAGCCTGCATACGAAAGTGCTAATTGTTGGCTAATTGAGTTATTTGTCTCTTCTAATTAATTGCAATTATCGGTGGCCGACGAAGCGGTCAACTTTGCGGTCGACAGGCGCAACAGTAGCTACAAGTTGTTCGCCGCTAGTATTTGACGCAGTCAGCGAGGTATGCCCCTTTTCTTGGCTTCAATGCGTAAGCAAAGCTAAAAAGGAATTGGCAACCTGTTTTCCGTTTGGAGACTTTGTTGACCGCAGGCATGTTTGTTGTCCAGCAAATTGAAAGCAGAATCAGTGGGCCAGTCAGTCGCGATTTATCGATTTGTCGAAGCCTGTCTCAATTTCGCTGAATTCTTCAGAAATGCCCCACCAAAAGCACAACTCTAAAATTCATACACACTGTCACTCATTGCAAAGGAATACTGGACAAGCTAATAAAAATAATTAAGGCATTATACTCGCACGTCGATGCAGAACTATCCATCCTCCACAATGGCAGTAACCCCCTAAGATATAAACTTGGGGTCAAACAACGGTGTCCCAACCGTTTTCGTGTTACAGGGTGATTTGTAAATTTGAAATGCACATTATTATTTTACTTTTATCTTTTGATCAAATTAACGCAACGACATCAAACTCACGCCAAACAACAGGTGCTTTCCAAAAATGCGACCAATGTTTATCTACCTTTTCTACTGCAGGTACAGTCACATGCGAAAATGACAAAATGATATACTTGAAATCGCTGCGTTAATTGGATCAAAAGATAAAAGTAAAATAATAATGTCCATCCCGAATTTATGAATTATTTATACCTCGAAAACGATAAAGATCCCCCTCCCCCTCTCGCGTCAATGTTTTCGGGATCGCTTATCATGAGTCTACTACCGAAATTTGGAAATTAAAGATGGCGGATCCAAAATGGCGACTTGAATGGATTTCCGTGTAAATGAAATTGTGGGAGTTTTTGCTTCGTAGGTTTTAAATCTAATATCGACATTTGATCACGGCAATAGTGTGGGCTTCCAACCCCCAAAAACATAAACTAAACCACTGAAAAGTTGAAAATACTTTTTTTTGAGCCGGTACTAAGCCGTACGATACGCGCCCGTGCAGTAGTGCAAAAATGACTGTTACCGACGTGAGCCTTCATGTGTCTGCCTGCGTTCTTGTTGCTCACCCCACTCGATACTTCTAGTTTTATAACTTCATTTTTTATTTATAACATTTTAGTTTGGTTTACGCCATCTTGGGCCGTCCGCTAAATTGGACTTAGAATGACACCACATATAGCCTGTTGTATTTTGCTCGTCAAACCTTTTCTTTTGATACCCATATCAAAGGGGTTTGTTAAAAAATAAGTTAATCCGCTATCTTAGGGCGTCCGCTATATTGAATTTTCTGTGATCTCATATAGTTTACGATCTCCGGTGATCAACTTAAATCTAACTAATCAATTTTCACTGAAATGTCAAATGAAGATAGTTGTCAAAGGACTGTCACTGCCCACAGCTGGCTGTTCTGTTTAGACCTTTAGCTGCAACAATAGGTTACGAGAATCCAGGTCTGCTTGTAAAACCACGGAGGAAATTTGTTTGGAGATTTTTAGATCATCAGCGTAAACTGAAAGGCCAGTGTTTGATGATGCACTCAACATCGTTTACAGACCGAATAAAGATCAGTGAACCCAGATGGCTACGTTAAAGTACCCCTAAATGGGCTACAAATGGGTTAGAAGTGGCATTCATTTCTAGCTTAGGCACTGTAGAGTCGGAAATTTCACAACACCATCAAAAACTTCATTTGAAATAAAAAGTAATAATTTCCTTACTCTTGAAGTTTGGAAAGTTACAGCCTCCACTCCGCGCCCAATGGAATTTTTTAATTATTGCATCTTCCTGTCAATCTATTATTTTACGTACTTGTTGTTAAGGCAATTATGTGCGTACTTACTTGTTGTTATTACTTAGTTATCTGCACATCTTGAATGCATGTGAAGCAGATGGAAATTGTTTTCCAAAATTCTCAATGCATATTTTATATCTAGTGATCCTCTTCGGAGACCCAATACCCAATGGCCCAATTACATATCTGATGGCACGTGATCGTGTTGTCACCTGCACCCTCGGGCAATTTACCTGCCTATCTAACCGTGCATCGCTCAAAATTTAAAATATGTCAACCATGCGCACCAGTAGCTAAATAAAACCCACGAAATTGGTAGCGCGAAGGGTGCCACAACAGCCCCGTTATACGCTAGAGCGAAAGTGAATGAAGAATGAAGTCCACTTACCAAAGTGAATTGACTTGCTAAATTTTAGCCGCTAGAAATTAGCATATATGAAGTCATAAACAGTCCACAGCGGGTCGCAACAGGTGACCTATTTCACGTTTCACACTATCACGTCCCGATCCGCGGCGCTGTCTATCCATCGATCGATCGCCCGGTTCGACGGACAACCGCCGGTGGTGTACATATTGATTTACATTGTGGGCCCGGGACAAATTGCTCCAAGAAAATCGCGATGGCATGAGCATGCACTAATCAGCGATCACAAATTGCGCCGTGACGTGCAATTATGACCACACGGAATGGGTGATGTGTGCCTGTTTGCACGCTGGGATTCATTGGGGGGCTCCGGTGGTTTTCACGACGAAAATTGCACGCTGCACTTCAGGTGCATCTTGAGGACGCACTGTGGCAGCGGGAGGCGGCCACATCTATCTAATCGAGATCGAATCACGCATCAGAGGAGGTCACCGAGCAGGAAAAGGTCGTATGGCACGCACCTAGAGGGAACTCCAATTGGCAGTCCGTCACGAACACCGCGAAAGGTGGGACAGTGATGATTTTCCATATGTTGACCTTCAGTCGCAGTCGGGCACGCGGTAATTAGCTCAAACACAATTAATTTCGCTGTCACTCCCAAGCACGCTCGGTGCGCTGGAAATTGCCCTGATAAGCCAATTACACTGTCGTCGGGAGTGGACTACTATATATGCATAATCGTGTACTAGAGCAAACGCAGAAGAATGGAAGAAATATTTCCCACCAATGGCAGTCAAATCAAAATAATTCTCACAGGGTGTGTCATATCTGATGAACCGATCCGCCGATCCCATCTGAGTGAGTCATAGATGATCCTCGTAATGGGTGTATGATGCGATTAATCATTGTTTTTAACCGACGTAAAAAAAGGAGGTGAGTCCATAACTTAAGCGATTACAAAATCCACAAAATTTAACTGGAGCTCTCGGAATAGAAAATAAACAGTCTATCAAATGTTGAACTCCACAGAATTAAAAAAAAAACCACCACCCTGCACCTCTCCTAGATCCTACGTTCTCTCAGGGGAACCAATTCCATCTGTTAATTCCCTTCGCGACCTGGGTGTTATCTACGACAGTGAGCTTAACTTTCGTTCCCACATTGATCATATCGTAAATTGTGCCAACTCAACCCTTGGCTTTGTAAAACGTTGGTCTAAGCAATTCTCTGACCCTGATGTCACCAAATCACTCTACATCTTCTTCGTTAGGCCACTTCTAGAGTATGCCCGCCAGGTCTCGTCCCCCTACCAATCCACCTTAATTAACAGGATCGAAGCAGTTCAGCGTAGATTTCTCCGCTTTGCCTTGCATGACCTTCCTTGGACAGATAACTTCAATCTTCCTCCGTATGAAAGGCGGCAGCAAGCCGGCGCGATGTCGCAGATATTATCTTCATCCATCAAGTCCAACACAGTATCTGCCTTAACACTGACCCCCCGAAACGTTAGATCATTTACCACCGTTCGCCTCGCTAGTCATCGCACTAATTACGGTCACTTCGAACCCTTCACCAGAATGCTACGGAAAGCCAACAACACAGCAGCTTTCGACCTCCTTGTTGACAAAGCCTCCCTTAGGCATTCCCTTTACTCCCCCAATCCACCCCTATAATTTTTAATTAGCTAAGGCTTTAATTCTGGTCATTTGTTTTAGTTCTTAGTTTAATCTGTAATTGCCCACACATCCATTTTTCCTGTACCTTGACAAGATAGTGTGGAAACGTACTTGTCGTGGCCGTTCCTAGTTCTTCTATCTTTTAGGATTGGAACAGTCATTGCGGCAGGGTAATGCGGCCGGTCACTACTCCACGAAAGATTGCAGTTGAATGGGGAACATTTATTACAGCAATCTCACCGTCGCAAATTGTCTGTAACCCTGAAGCAACATTGTCTAGTTGTTATCTAGCGAATTCTGTATATAAAAGAGAGACTGGTTACAACACGTTGAATGAATTTGTTTTTAAAAAAGGGAACTTCGTCCAGATAACTTGATTTCCCGTTTTTTGCTAGGTGGTTTTCCGAGACCTTCGTCACACTGCTGCCACAATATAGGGGTAACGGGTTAAGACAAAATACTCGATTAAGTGATCTGGAATTCCTAAAGAGTTCATGCTTTTTCTACGTCCAACTTCTAATACCTTATCTTTCACAGTTTTCGATATAATCGAAGTCAGTGACGTATATTTCGGAACATTTGATAACCTAAAATAACCTTCGGAGCGAACATGATAACATTTACCCCCTTTTTCCTCTAATGCAACTGGCCTACAATCCTTATTGTGGGTATTTTTAATCCAGCAGAGACTATAAAGGCGCTGAGACAACGACGTAAGCTTCATCTCCTCAAAATAAGCCGCTAACGACACAATAGTGCAAATTGAATGCGAATTGCATTTGACGCTTCCCAGAAACATCTTCAACAAGTCCTTTCGGCGTGTCTCACTTCGCCTCGCACATTCCTAAATATTTATAAGACTGGTGGCCTCTGATCGCTGCAACTAAAGGTGCGACCTCATGTGCATACAAAGTATCCCACCATTATCTCTACCCTAAGACTTCCCAGGAAGGCAAATCAGGGCCTATTGTATTGTTTGCTGCATTATGCAGGGCCGGAGGCACCCATGCATGCCAAACAAAGGCCGCAAAAGCGTCAAGTGGGTACACAAAATGCAATTGTAGTCCTAACAAGCCTCCACGGGCAATTTAATTAGTCGCACCGTGCCGGCAAGGGCGTAGGACCGACCATACTGACGAATGACGATTTGACGAAATCGACGAGCTAATCAGCAGCGAACTGCCCAGCCCTGAAGTTGGAGGACAGCGTGTCTCCCAGATGAGGTGGAAGTCTGCGATCGAATTCACGGACCGGCCACCACTCTAGCGAACTGTTTCGTGTGTACTCGAGAATTTTGCTGGCCAGGTGCTAATTAATTTATCAGCGCTCTGTGCGTTACTGTCTCACTATCGCGCTTGCGTGACCAGAATATCCGCGGCAAATATTGGCTCAGCTCCATGGGTCGGTCCTCGGCCATTAGCGGCTCGGTTTCTCGTCACCCCAACTTATTTTGAGATTCACTTGTTTGCGCTGCGACTATTGCATCATAGATTTCCCGTTAAAGAGTTACTCCTCACTGCTTGTGCAGCCAATGGGCAGGTACATGCGCCAAATCTGGCAAAGAGATAATTCGAAAAAAAGCAGACTTGTTCTCGTTTCGGTTTTTGGAACGTTCTCGCTAGAAGTTTGCCGCTATAATTGAAAGTAAATACGATGAATGGGTCAGGCCACCCAAGAATCTGCGGTACGTGGACTCAATGTCTTTCGTTGTTGCGAATTCAGTTCGCGAGTCTTATTGCCTTAACCCATTTTCCATGATTTTGCCTGCCTGTGGTATTGGAAGTCAATAAAAGGAGTCGCCAGTGGAGTATGTATTGTACACAAGTAAGAAATATAACAAGCCCTTACAACAGAAGCGGATATAACACCATCGTGCCACTGTTTGCGCCTTTACAAGCAAAATTTGTCAATTTCAATTTCTTTTTGTCAATGATATGGGCAAGGTGCATATTCCGTTCAGTTACAACTTTAACTAAAATAAAAACCGACTTCAAAATATAAACTAAAGCCCTAAAAGGTTGATGATAATTGTTTTTGATGGCAGTGCCAAGCTGTACGATACACGTGTGTGCAGTTAATTTTGTTTAAAAAAAACCGAATAAAAAGTGTTCCAATGTACTCAAATGTACCCTCTGTAGTCTCCTCCAGTAACTAACTCATGGGTGGAATTTTCATTGGCAATCTCCACCGATTTGGAGTTACAAGGCGATTCATAAATTCGGCATGCACATTATTATTTTATTTTTATCTTTTTATCTACCCAACGCAGGAACATCAAACTTACGCAATGTTAGATTGAATAAATAAATGAAACACTTACGTGACGTCATTCAAATTCAATGGATCATTTTGCTTTCTACAATGTTCCTCTCTAGTCTTAAATTTCTGCATGCCGTAGGATTATTTTCTGCTTCAGCAACCAAAGAGAAGCTAACACTATCCATATTAACACCATTTCGTTTAAAACTTCAAAAACACTTAAAATTGTTTGACATTTGGCCCGGAAGCACATCTCGATTTTAAATTTCATACCACATTCCTGCCCATCAATTCCAGAGTGGAATTCATGACACTTTTTCGAACTTCGGTGGAAATTGGTTTCGAGTGAAATTGTGTTCCACATGATGGGGGTCTTTGTCTCTAGAATTTTTCCTGTTGGCACAGATGCTTGTATTTGTTTTCATTAGATTGAATACACATCAGAAAAACAAAACAAAAGTTACTAACATACCATTTTTAATTTGGGCAGTTTTCGCAATTAACTGTGAGATGTTTTTTTCTTTAGAAGTCCTTGAAAATGGAAATGTGCTCATTTGTTTTAATTAGCTTTTTTATTTTTATTTATATTTTAACTTTGAGATATGTCCGCGGACCCCCTGGGATATGCTGGCGAACACCAGGTTAGGAAAGGCTGCTATAACATATTATGTATTTGAATTCTCTAGTTTTTTACTCCGATTTACCGACACTGACTTTCCGTCGACTTCGTACCTAAGTTCGTGATGGGTGGGGGATTGCAACCCCCGATCCCCCCAACCTTCCTTAGCACGGAGGGGCTGATTTCGTATGTATGTGCGCTAGCCATTTTGTGGTTGAGGGTGGTGACGTCAGCCCATGACACAGTAATCTTAAATTTTTTTTCTATACGGCGCCTTAAGGTGACCTTCTCCTGAATTAAAAAAAAAGCAAAAGTTTGGGATTTTTTTACAAGAAAACAAAACAACATATGACCTTGAATTTTTTTTATTTGGAAGTCTTTAACAAAAACTAGAATTTGTTTTTTTAATTTTTTCATTTTTCGATCACCCGTCGCCGCCAGAGGGCACCAACAAAAATCGGCCTTTTTCCGTAATTCCGTGATTGCGGCTCGCCAAATTACTTGAAACAGAAAACTGAAAAAACCACTTAAATTAGACATAAAAATCTATAGATCTAACTAGGATCTAACCAATCGGTCGATTAGAAAAAAATGGCAGCCATTTGAAGTCAAAAATCGAGACATTTTCGAACATTTTTTTACATGAAGTGCTGTAAAAAAAACTACTTGGTTTTTGTCTTACATCCTAGTTAGATTTGTGCACAATTGAATTCTGAACAAAATGAATCAAGGTTTATGGAAATCGGTGGAGCGGTTCAAGAGATATCGTGGAATTACGATTGAAAAAATGAAGTCGAGAAAAATGCGTTTGATTCTAGATCGGCTTCACCGGCTGAAAGTGCCGTGTGCCGGTTTCCACGGAATTTTCTTTTTGGAGTTTTTGATGTAAAATTCTTTTGAGTTTTTGGCATTTTCTCGAAATTTCTAGAGAAAAACTATCGACACGTTCAAGTGGCCACGTAAAATATAACTGAATTGAATTTCTTCCGGCGGGCGTCTCAAACAGCGTGCTCGGGCGTCAGCTGCGCCACCGTTTTTTCTCTCAAAATATATAGCACTATAACTCGAAAACCATATATTTTTTTTTAATTTTAGGACATGATTCTAGACATATTAGGAAACAATTTTCCGTAAAAAAAAATCGATTTTTTGCGCACATCGCACATCGCACTGCCTAACTCTATCCCACACCATCAAACGCATCAAGTAAGATGTATCCGTCAAAATGAAGCATTACTCTGAACTGCATAAATACTGATCTCTGGATCGCAATGATGTTGCTTGCTTTGATGAACGCAAAATACTGGAGAGGATGAATTACTCTCTTTTATAGGAAATCGGTTGGTATTTCACAATTTGGTGTTTCTCCGGAACTGCATTTTCGACTTTAATATCTTTTTCGTACCTTTCTTCGTCCCTTTCGCTTATGACTGCTCTTTCTATCTTATTGGAGTAATTTGAATACTTGAGTTATTCCATATCGCACGTCATGCATTGCCTCATTTCCTACGATTATACCCAACGGCCGTGTTGCCCTTCAACGTGGTGGTAGTATTTTCTGCGAAAAGAATCAAAGACGGTACGATGTTACTGTTAGTCGTCCGATGACCAATGGTTAATTGTGGCAAATTGTTTCCTTAGCTGGCCGCGAATGGAAGAGCGAAAATACCAATTGATCGCTCGTGCCGAAGAAGGCAAGCACACAGGGCTCATTAGGATGAATGAGGGAAAAACAATGTTTCAGCGACAAGGTGTCTTCCATTAGGGAAAGTAGTTTTATTCTGCTCAAGACAACGTTTGCCGTTAATTTATGGCTAAGTTCGAGTACTCACTTCTTGAGCGCGCTCAGGTAATGAGGGACCGAAGGCAAGTAGCCAACATGGGAATTCTCTGGAATGACGCTGCCATTAGAACGAATGCTTTAATTGGTTCCGTAATAAACCTGCAGCTCACTGAACATTTGCTTTGTGAACTGCTGGGCTCCCCGGCTGTAAAGCGACATATGTACTCGTATGTAAGTGCCCCCTGCCCTCAATCTGTGCTCGGGAGTTCAAATTGCATTCGAGTGCACTACGAATTGCGACAGACATTAAAAAGCTTTGTGGCTTTAGTGCGGCACTCAAATGACTGCTCCTTATCTAAAAGTCGTCAGGGCGGTCGGCGGCATGTCTTGAGAATTTCTTCGTGTTGTATGAAGCAACTGAAAAGCTGACGAGCAGCCATTGCTTCCAATTACTTTGATCCGCAGGTAGAACGGGGCCTAATCCGATTTATTTCAATAATTTTGTATACAATTCGCTCATTGATCGAGTACCGATCAAGGCCGCAGTCCTTGCGAGCGCTCACCCGCGATTTCCATAAGCATGTGTGGGCTCAGCTATTATACATATTGAGATCATGGAAGATGAATTTATGTCAGGGACCTGTCAATTGCTCGATTGCACGGGACTCGGTCATAATAGCGAAATTCAATTCCCTCCCCAAGGTATGCTCAAAAAGCAAATTTGGGATCTGAGTACGCAGCCAGAATGGATACCAGGGACACGTGACCGCTAAAATAATCATTCTGCGAGTCCATTAAGTGCGCAAAATGTGCTTCGATCGGGGGCTTTGTCACACTTGTCCTTCGCAACCCCCACCGATGCGATGGCGGGATATTTACTTCTCCCAGTCGTCACGCACTTAATTCAGCTGCGTCTTGGCAATGGGCCGCCCATACTGGTACCTGTATGTCACCGACCCTCATCCATTGCCTAATCGTAGCACAACCGTTGAAAAGCATCTGCTACATATTCTGCGACCCATCAACTTCTGGAAGGCATCGCAATTTGAATTTTTGCTCAAGAAAAACAAATTACATAAGTCGAGTGGGCTCATGGGCTAGCCCCAGCATACGTTTCTATGTAAAGAGTTTCTTCGTTTGAGATCTCACAAATTCGGATATGGGTTGGCTATGTCACTGCTACCTGCTCATTAGCAAGCTGAGATTGAGTGTCCCGCGGGCTATGAACTATAATATTACGTAAATAAACAAATTAACCTGTTGGAGCGGTTAAATTTTTCCGCTAGAATTACCACAAAAGTTCTTATTTTATTGGATCGCAGGGAAGCGATCGCACTGATCTGGCGTGCCCGCTTCAGCCATCGAACAGTGTAATTCAAAATTCCGTCAACGTATGATACCTGGAATGGAGCGAAGTAATGAAATTTTCAAGAAAATTCAATGCCACGATCACGAACTTTGGAATATGACCGAAACGAATCCAGTGGAGCTCCCATTTTCGCGTGAATAAGTTCTTCAGAATTGAAGAATGGCGACGACAGTGTCGACAGCACGATTGCTTAAGAATTCATTGGGCCGTGGTTGGAAATCGTGCGTGTAAGCGTAGCGATAGTATGAGCTACTGTAGCTAATCCGTCAGGAGCAGGAAATATTTTTATGCTTATGCGGAATCCTACCGTTGACAAATGTGTGCACACGTATATTACATTATTGTTCCTAAAGAAAATACACCTTTCTGCATGAAGCAATAACATAACGTTTTTTAATTTCATAATGATAACTATCAGGAATTTTTTTATTATTAGGAGAACAGCATAGGAAGAAGTTTCCGTCCGTTTTTTGATCAGAATGGACCGATTGCATAGATCCGAATAAATGGTAAGTATTTTTGGGCCAGTTGCAACGTGGGGCCTGGCGTTGTCGTGTTGCAGAATCAGCTTGTTGTGTCCAGTGTTATATTCCGGATTCCATTCGTTTTCCTACCCTAGTTCGGTTCAAACGTATTAGCTGTAAGCGATAACGACCCACAGTGAGAAGTTTGATCCCATTAGATGCTAACATTACCTCGAACTGTGAATATTTTGTGTTTTGGCTTTGATGGAACTGGTTCAGCTGTTTTCACTTATTCTTTACAAGTTGTATTTGATGGAGCATGATTACCGTAAATTTTAATTTTTTTCCATGATAATCCCGTCGCATCAGCATTAAATAACTGGGGGTCAAGTTTATCCTGGCGATTTTCCCCCGATCATTTTCATTGCGAAAGCGAAACCAAAGTAGTAGCGCGGGATAAAATGAAGATCAAGAATGAAAGGACTCTGCATCGCAGGAATATTTGTTTGTCCTATCGTGCTCACACTAGAGGCTTGTTGCCTTTTTAAGTATCTTTAGTTTAAAATTCGTTCAACGAGGTACTACAGTAAGAAAGGAAAGATGCAAAGCCACCTTCGTGTTCTGTTCCTTTTCAGTATTGCCATGTTTTTTATTATTATTTTTGCCTCTTGCAACATTTTTCTACTGGTCATATATTTCCGATAACTTTAGTGGCCACCATTGCCCTTAACCCGTCTTAACTTACATAAGGAGAAAAAGCTGTAAAGAAGATAAAACAAAGATTTTTCAGTCTACCTGAAAAGAATAAAGATACGTATACGTCAACGTTCCAAATTATTATTTGGACTTTGAAGTAAAACAAGGCTACCTTAGGTTGTGTGAAACTGTTTTTGAACGACTTTACTTGAACCCGCCAATGAATACGGAAAAATATCAAAACCATCCCAAAGTTACCAAAATAAGGTCGTAAATAATTGGAAAATCAAATTTTGATGCGGAGAAGGTAACAGAAGCCTCCAACATCTTACGAGAAATGGCGAAAACGGAAGGAGTGGGTCCCATTTGCAATTCTCCAATGAAATCCGATTAACAGAAAGCCGAACTTGAGCAGTTCACTCCTAAAAGCGTCCACTGTGTCCCTCAAAAGAAGCGATTTGCATTCTGCATCTCACCTGGAGGTCGTTTGGCTTTTTGCATTTCTCTTAGTAGACCGAACCGAAGCACGGCTTGGCATTGCCGCAGCGTGTTTTTGCCAATTAATAAGTCCACTCGATGGCAACGAAATACATTCGCATATTGAAATTCCACCGGAAGTGTGATGCTACTAATTATTTTCACGAAAACCCTCGAGACATTGCAAGTGCTGTCCACAGGGTCCACGGAATGCCTCATATCGACATTATGCGAACCTCATAAACGGCCTGCTGGACCGCGCCCCACGGGCAAAAAGTGTTTTCAGGAAAGATCTTCACAAGAGCACGACATCGTCATTGGGCTTTCCAGGTATTTTGCATTATTCAGGCGGGCACCTTCGCGGAAAGTGGGTCAGGTGGCGGCTGGCTCGGCCGGTGAGTTAGAGTACATCGTCAGGTGAAACATGAAGGCTCCGGAAGAGTTGGATTAAATTAGTAGCCGGGCAGTTGCCCGTTGCACCGGCGATTTACTTGCCACGCGTGAGAGTAATTACAGCCGCGATCGATCAAAGTAATCAGAATAATTTCGCGGGAAAGCGCAACGCCACTGCCACTTTGTGGCAGATTATATTGGCGCTGCCGGGCTCCTGCTGCCAGGTAAGGTGCTGCTCGCCATGTACATACTAGCCATCGCTATTACCTATCCGGCCTGCGCGCAGTCCACTCTATTATGTAATGCAGCGTTAAGCAACTTCCTCGTGCACTGCTTCAGATCGCGAGATACTACAAATCAAAAGCAGTGGTCAATCCGCAAGCCATGACCGCGGCTTGTTACTTGCGTGCTACACAACATGAGATTAGAGCTGAACGGCTCTGAGCTGCGCTGTTCAGATCAGCAGTCGGCACAGCACGACAGCAAGAAAAACGCGGTAGCGTTTAAGACGACGCGGTCATGAACCGCTTCGAAAACGGTCAAGGCCAAGATTTCTTTCTGGCTCCCAAGGGGATTATTCCACTGGTCAAGTATTAACCGTGTTCGACTATGATTAAGTCGACGTGTTTCCGGCAATTAAAGGAGGCTGCAAGCCAGTTGTTAATTAAATTTCTGCACAATCTCTGAGCTCTGATAAATGATCCCGTTTCGGCCCAGATTGAAGGTGGGATGGTCTAGGCTAATTGATCGTAATGCAATCGTGCGCGATGCAGGTGATTCGTTTTAGCTGATTGGCACTGATTATGTCAAACAATTATTGCCGGGATAAGCTCTCAGTTGCTAATAACATAATCTTGGTTGGTTTGGATAACGTGATTCTTTGATATATCAGGTTAGGAAAAGAAAAGTCAGGCAAGTGCGAGTCAGACTGTAATTTAAACAAAAATTTTTTCATGTAATATAACTTTTATACAATTTAACAATTATGGGATTTTTTCCTTTATTTATGCTGTGAGACCTTGCTTCTTGCCAAATTTCATGAGACTAGGTCAACGGGAAGTACCCTATAGGTTTTGATTTCTTTGCAAGTCTTCCTGGAAAAAAGGGTATTGAGTATGCACCAAACACCGCGCTGTGCCAAAATGGTAGTATGCTTGCTGCACGTCATCAGCGTACAAATTAATTTTTACATATTTGACAACATACGGCAAGTCAATGATGTATAACTAAACAGCAGTGGCCTTGGGATTGATCCTTGGGGCATACCGCGGTTAAGCCTTAACCCATCACTTCCCAATGCAATGAAAATGTTTAATGAAATAAATAGCATTTGTTTAGTAGAAAAAAATATACACAAAAATTCCCGAGTTTGCCCACTGAATGTAAATATATGAAACAGTCACCACTGCTCCTCAAGGGTAGTTCATGCGGCAGAAGAGGATGCATTCAGATGCTTACACCCATACAAGTCGGTGTTGATTCGTTCAACTCCAAGCAACCCGTAAGATGCATAACAAGGTGGAAAGTCCATCACACTTCATTAAATAAGACAAATCCTCGCAGTTCAAGTACAAAGAAGAAACAGAATTCGACGTCCACAATAAAATGAGACCCATTCCTGATTTGCGTCGGTTACATTTCCTCACCGTTTTATGGTTACAAACAATTCCGCAAAACGTGAATACCTGTGTTCACGGCTGTCAGTCCAATAGCTCATAAAACGATCAACACAAATCTTCTGCGCGATTTATTGGACCTGCCCTACTTCCTTCTCTTGTAAGAAGAACATCAACATCGCATTCTTGGGGCTAGACACTCTCTAGTAAAATTCCCCGGCCGCCACCACCAGCCGAGCTGGGGCATATGATCCTCACAAACTAACTCTGGGCGCGGTGAAGACAATTGAATGATAAAAATAGGTGGGATCGCATTAGTATTCTGTCAGCCAACCTAAAGACTGGACTGGCCCACAAATGTAGGCCTTTAGTGCACGGGGGCAAGCCGTTTAATAACACTAGCTCGCCCTCTACCTAGGGCGTTTGGCTTAGAACTTTAGCCAAAGTCATCGGACAGAGGAACCACACCAAGAAACGACTTCACCCAGAATTGTAGGCCTCAATTGTTCTGATATTTCGCTGAGCCCCCGAAAGGTGGAAAGAGCGGCTAAAGAGGAGCCGCCAACCTGCCGCTTCAATGGCGGCTGCTTGATATTCTGGGCAAGAACTCCGACGTCCATTCCTCGAATCGGTTGCTAGCCATCAGTCGGTACTCTCATGGTGACATTTTTTAAACATATTTTTACTATTTTCCCTATAAAACGCGTAACTGTAAATTCGTGGAGCTTTCTGACGGTCATATGCGCGGAGGGTAATTGCGCATTATATTCACTCGCGATGGTCGCACATGCGCGAAATGATATTCGTTGACTGCAACAGCCGATCCGCGCGTATAGACCTCCCTTCGCGCCTAGAAGTCGGAGAGCTCTTAATCTTTTACAGCTCTTTTGTTTTGTCGGGTTTTACGCGGCTTTCGTGTGCTGGCCAAATGCCAGACCCCTTAACCGGACTCTATGCAGGCGCGTTGTTATGCCATGCGAAGTGATATTGCGCAACGAGACGTACACGCGGAGCGCTTTTAGCTGAGCGGCGACGAACAGTGCCCCGGCCGGCTTGCATTTGACAAAACGAATTTCTTAGAAAGTGACTTTTGTCGGCTGACTTTTGCATAAATGAAACAGTTCCGGACTGTTGGGATCTTAAAGCGGTCTAGAGAAGTTCTGAAGATGCTTGAAGTTTTATTGCCCCTTTGTTGTTATATGAAACACTGACCGCGTATGCTACATGTGAGCAAGCCAATTTTGGTTAGAGTTAAGGTTATCAAGTGTACTGGATACACTGGAGTGCTAACTAATAGGGCCACCTTCAATATACAGGGTGTTTGGGAGATGGGTACAAAACTCTAAGCTAGCATAGACCAGTTAGAACCATTTGAGCCATGGTTGTTCGAAATTTTTTAGGTTATAGCGGCCACGTTGTTAAAACAACAACAGTAAAATTTTATAGCTTTGAATAACGTGTGGAAATCATCAAATTTTATTATCTAAATCAGTGCCCCGTCCAAGAAACGTTCATCGTCGAAAATCATCTTTAGTGACGAGCGCTACAGATTGATGATTCATTAAGCAACTTCTTATGGCCTGAACTGGTTGATATGAATACCGACGACATGTGGTCTCGACAGGACGGCGCTATGTGCCACATAGCGCATGCCACGATGGACATTCTGCACGAGCGATTTGAGGGCGACGCACGCCGTGAACTGGCCGTCGAGATCGTGCGATTTAATTTTAGGCTTCTTCCTTAGGGGCTGTCTTAAATCACAGGTCTATGCAAATAAACTGCAAACAACTGATGCCTTCAAAGTCAACATAACGAACCATCTACCAAATTCAGCCAGATTTATGCGGCAAAGTTATCGAAAATTGAATAATGTTGTGCACTCTAATAATACACAAATCGCTGTGATTTATCGCGCTCTGACAACCCCCTTTAAGAAGAACGCACTTGTGCCGCCCCGCCCGTTTTTTACTTAAATGTAAATTTCACACCAAATGCGAATTTTTGGTCAACATGTTGCATATATACGGTATTATACAACAACTTGTTTTTTTTTCAAATGAAGCAATTCCCCTCAGTGTGATAAACTTCAATCTAAATAGATGATAGCTTCTTAATGTTAAAATCGAGGACTGAAATCTGCATCTGCACACACTTAATGGATATAACAGATAGAAGCTCAATATTGACAGTTTAACTACGTTTTTCAAGTAGATCATACAATCGGTTGTTTTAAAAACGTCGTAGTAACAACCGAAAATTCTACATCGTTTTGCGTAGTTATAGATCTGGATCACTTGTTTAATTAGGCGAAGGTCTCCGAAAGACGTTTAACATCTGTGAATACAATGTGTGTTTCCAACGAATCGGTTTCTATTACCGCTAAATTCATTTATCAAGTCTGCTACAAATAAAAAAAATTCGACCTAGTTCGACTAGGTTGTGGAAAATAAAAAATGTTCTGCCTCGTTAAGGTTTATATTTTTTGACTCACATTTTTCATGGTTTTGTCATCAATAAATAGTCAAGCCGTGCTAAGACAAGTGCAGGAATTTATCGGCCCTCTTTGGCAGAAAACCATGAAACTACCAGCGCTTAACAAGTCGGGACTAAAGATGACGACCGATTTACTCACGGGACACTGTTACTTTTAAAGGTATTACCTTTATATCTTCACCGGCTACATTCCACCGAATTCAGCTTCTGGATTATATGAGCTCCATACTTTCGAGTGATATTTTTTTATCGGACGAGCTTTTTGTAAACGGCGATTCCAACATCCCATCTGTCGACTGGACTCACTGGGATGTATGCAACTTCACTGCAAATTATGGCACACTTTAAGTTCTTCGAATTATTTTCCTTCAATATAATTCACACTTGGGATCATATTAAATAGAATAGGTACTCTGGTATTATACTGACAAGGGGGGACCGCAAAGGTGCAATCCATTACTCCATTCCATTGAGTGAGTGGATGATATTAATGGGGATGGGTATCTAACTAGCGTTGGGTTGGGCCACATAAGTGAGTTGAAATAACCCAGTATTGGTATCTTCCACAGCGACTGCTCCGCTATAGAGCGTTTCTTTTCTTGACAGTATTCAGCTTCCGGACTATCACAATGCAATTCTGTTGCGAACTAACATGATCAATTTTTTAACCTTGCTTTCTCTACTGATCCCGACAGGAGTACAGTCAAGTGCTGCGCGGCACCTTTGCTTTCTGAGTCCTAGTGGGGGTTTTGATCGAACGTGATATTGATAAATCTCTTAAAGTAAAGAGAATTTAACAGAAAGGGAATAGGATCAACGAGTGAGATATTACACGTACCTACATACGCAGAATAACTCCTGTATCTTTCGAACGTTGCAAAAACACGTTTCAAATTCAAATTCAAGCACAAATGATGCTAAGACAATTTAAAACCTTGCGAATCACTTATAAATAAAAGTAAGAAACCTTAAAATCCGTTAATGGCCTTTGAAACTTTTTCGAGTTCGAAGAAATATTTCAAAGCAAAGGAGCAATTTAGGAAAATTAACTGGCCCCTCCCAATAGCCTCCCATCGCTCCAGCTGCGTTTTGGCATTGAAGCAGCGTTATAGTTAGCGTCTGCTTCGAAATGCAAATTGCGCATGACCGTGCAGAGTGCACGTTGTTGCAGTTGCAGAGATACACCTCAAATTGAACGGAATGCATGTCTTGCACGACAAAGGTAATTTTTCCGGTGCTTCAAGCACTTCACATCTAATTTACCTGTCGATCAGCGGCCAGGTGGCCGATCGGTGAACAATCGCAAGTGCCACAGAACCGGCTTTGTGTCATCGGTAAGTAATTGCAACCGGCGGCGTGGACGTCTCAATCGGCTGCGTTAATAAGCGCCCAGGTATGCGCAGAACGCCGCGATTGCCCCGTTTGCACCTAGAACAGACCTGCATCCAATGCACCGGAAGCAGCCTGAGCCAATAATTAGATTAGCTGAAAAAGTCGCGTTCGTTTTAGCACCCCACCGTCATTTCCGCGGAACTGCCACTCTGCGCCTCTTTTTTTGCTGCTTGTCCCGCGAAATTGCGACAAGCGGTCGATCCGCGGAGATTATTGTAATACGATCGATCGTCGACCTAGGAGCAACCTGTTCACTTGATGCGCTATTTCCGCCTAGTCAAAGTGCGCTACAAAGTTTTTCTGCTTTTCTCACAATCCGCCGTGGGTTTTTTGTTGCGGATCTTTGCCGGAGCTCTTCACGTTGCCGTGAAGCTGCCGATCGGCTCCATCTTGATATGCAAAGCCGGACACCGAAGAGTGCCAGGCCGAAGAGCCTTGACACCATTTTACAGGTGCTCAGAAATTGTAATCGCGCCCGAGAGAGGAAAAGGGCCTCCCAAGGCAATCAATGGGTCGTTCACCTTGTGCTGCTTTGTTTTTGAGACAGTTCCACCGCAGAGTGCGGCGCAGCGTCTTGTCTTATGTAATAATTGGCCACGCTCGGCGACATTAGACTTGAATGTCGTACAGCGGCGGCTGATTAAGTCCCTGACACTGACAAGGGTTGGAGCTGCTCGCGAGTCAAGGTGCGTCTGGCTGCGTCGTGTATGCTAATTTTCGCTTTAATGAATAATTTTTCGCAAAAGCTGATCGCCCATAAATTTATTTACCGTGAAAGGGTAGAAGGAAGCGATTCCCTAAAATTGATTGAATGCTAACGAGTTATCGCGCTGCGCGGTGCAGGTGGCACGTATCACTGCTGCGAATCAAACAAGCCATCTGATGGCTGCTTGCATGCCACGGGACCATTCATTTCGCCTCAGCTTCCAGACTGAATTTCCATTACTATATTCACAAGACGCTATGCATTAAAGATCAGTTACGCGCATAACGAGACTTCAAGGCACGAAATTGCCTCGTGATGGTTAGTCTTCTGCGTAAATAGATTTTCTGAAAATTAATTAGTCGTTGTCGCGTCGAGCAAATGCAAATGGAAATTTATCGGTCTCTAAAATGCCCTTGGGCGGTGCTTCGAACATAAAATAAGGAAGCGGACGGCCCACTTGACAGTTTAGAGGCTTACAGGGAATCAAAATTCAAATAGGTTTTAAGTAAAGAAAGGTGTACATGAAGTACCACAATTACTGCCTCGGTTTTTGAAATAACTGTTTCAGCCAATAATTTCGTCGATACAATTGTAAACTTACGAATCTGAAAAAAATTGATTTTCAATCACCATTTGAACGTAAGTATTAAGGGTGGTGCGTTCACTGTTAAAACAGCGAATCTGTGGGTCCTATAGCCAATGCCTGAAAAAACGAACCGCCCGCCTCGGTACCAAGATTTGGCATTTAAAATTCAAACATCTTATAGCTTTTCTGAAAAGGGCTGCTTTTCACATTCGTAAGTTTACACATGCATCAACGTTTTATTCTTGCTAACCATAGCAAGTTATGGGCATCTCACCGTAATTGAGATTTTTAGTAACAATTAAAATTATTTCAAATGCATTTAGATTTGTTGACTAAGCATGTTATCTTTTTGAACGCATCAAAAACTATCCCAGGAGAAATATTAAGGGAAATTTGAATAGCAATCCTGTCAAGTTGAGAATTTTCGGCCACTATTTGGATTTGACATTAATTTCTGTTTCGATAGCAGATTGGAGACCAGCGACTCCGAAAACATAAAGCACCTCGAATTCATAGCAATTATCAACTAAGTCAGTGAACGGGAGCGATGCAATTGCAACAGTACCTACATGTGAGCTATGCTGAATTTCGACCACTGGGCGATACTAGTAGTAATAACAACTTGTATACAGTATTAAATTCGGGTGTGAATTAAACTCTAAACAGTGTCGAATATGGTTGCATCCTTTTGGAATTTCTATTTTTTATCCGATAGGGGAAACACATTAACATTAATTTAGAAACTCCAACGGGATTTATTGAATGTATCCGAATAAGTGTTATATGTGATAACCAATCAACTATTTATCCGTAAGGTGTTTTTGAAATACGTTAGTCAGTGTTAACTGTTCCAACAAAATAAATAGAAAGTAAATATCCGTACAGTGTTTATTGAATACGTACCAAAAATAGGGTCGGGGGAGGGGGTGTTCGGAGAATGAGTGTTTATCTTATCACCAATCCCCCACAGCTTATAAATGATGTCTGCATAGCTACCCAAACCCCTTTTTTTGCCCTCCATTTGACTGGACTCCATGTGTGAATTATATTGTAAAGTAATTCAGAGTGATCTCATCGGCATCTACCGTAATGGCTGGGATAAAGCAGAAAAACCGATTGGTGTAATAAGAAGAAGATTGGTGTAGGAATAAGTTTCCATTTTCTTGAGTATTTTACTAGCAATTTGCATTCGTTCAGATTTTTTCTCGCGCTTCATCCCAAAGGATATTTTTTTCATTTTCATCCCCACAAGAATAATAAACCAAAAGAAGTCCACTCCGAAACCGTTTAAATATTGAGTGTATTTGTTTCTTTGGCTACACCATTTCTTTTTGGCAGACCTGGCAGAAGCAAAAAAAAAGGATTTTTAATGTTTTGCATTTTAGATTTCTAGCAACTGGTATGTTGTATTGGCGAGTGGCATTTAGATATAGGATATCGCACAGTACGATATCTCGGAAACAATGTCGCAGGAAAACGCTAAACAAATTCATGATTACTGGAAATTTTCAGGTGGTGTTTCGTAGAACGCTTGCAGAAATGCGAGGGATGATACATCTCATATAGACAAAAAAAATTGAATGCATGTTGAATGTTTTCGAATTACAGGGTGATTAATAAACTGCCCATTATTATTTTAATTTGAATCTTTTGATCTGCCCAGCTCAGCGATATCAAACTAACACCAAACAACTACAATCTTTGTCTTTCCAAAAATGATTCGTAAAACAGAAAATGACCAAATTTGTCTTGCTCGCTTTTACCCCACTTTTACTGGTCACTGGTCTCACTTGTCACTTTGTAAAATAGACCCCTGGTAGGCAGAACGGAACGGAACAGAATGGAAAAGATCGGAAGCCTTTAGTCTAGAAACATTTCTTGCCCATATCAATGGAGATGGCCAAAATTTGTACTTCTTACAAATTTGTCATGCAGTTAAATACAAAATGTAAATAAATACGCACAAATTACCAACATGCAACTTTGTTCTTAATGTCCTCACTTGTTTTTTATTCTCCGTTTTACCTGTACTTACGCAGCATGTTAGCATCTCTTTCTCGCGTTTAAGTACTTTTCCGTTTATTTTGAGGTTTTCCTGATCTCATTATTTTTCGTGTCCGTAGCGGAATGTTTGGCGTTTCTGCAGTTGTTTATTAGCATCGAATTTGAATCTTGCAAACTCGACCCGTCTTGGCTGGAATAATATGAGTGTTTACCATTTGTCCGCAATCCGAAATCACCTAAATTATTTATGACCACTAAAAAGAAGCGCAAAGTGGCGCTATATAAAAATCACGGTGCATTCCAGGCTTTAAGCGTTTACGGCAATATTAGCGGTCGAAGGAGGACGGCAAGAAGCAGTGGCTGCGCACCGTGTTTCAGCTAGTAAGGGTGCAATAAAACTCCAATTCCCCACGTTGTGCTTATCACACCTGCTGCGTACAAAAGGACGTAATGCTTGCAAATTAGCTGCCCATACAGCGCACCGCTTAAATTATCCAGTGGGACACTAAGGCGGCTGTCGAATGAAACGAGCAAAACCAGTTCACGAGAGAACGGGTAATTCGTAAATAAAAGGAATCCAAATTTATCAGCGACTTTTCTACGCGAGGAATTTTAATGGTGCGAACCATACAAAGACGCTCCACTTGCCTCCGTAGCCCCAAATTGCCATGGAATTTATCAATTCCCATTTAAGGCTAGTTCGTGTGAGCACAGTGGCCTATGGAGCCTTTAAATTGACTTGTCAAAGGCTTAATTAATTAAACTTTGCTGAAGTAACGGCGGCGCCCATTCTGCGGGCAATTTCGCCTGGGAGTTCTGAATAGATTGGTGCTGGGCGAATATTTCAGCGCGACAATCACCCTGTGACTAACGACATTGCTCGACCTCTGGTCGCTATCATTATGCTGAGATTTATGGACGTTTACCTGAAGAGCCATTGTAATTGCTTTGTTTACATAACTGAGCTGTGGCCATTAAGTCTTAAGTGCTGTCGGTCCCCGCAAGAAGCCACAACATTGTTCTAGCACGCTTCTCGTAACGGGCAGCGAGCTGGTAACAAAGAAGCACTGCGTTCACATGACACACGAGAACCAAAAGTGACCCTAAATAGTTCGGGGTGAAGAACCGCTCGAAATTCCGGGAATATCTGTATCTCTGGGTCAGGGACGGTGCAATCGTCATTCCCATACAGTTATTGTACCGTGACCACGGGTGACTTTTAGACAAGGTCACGGGAGACCCTTCTGGCTGGCCATCTCCCGCCAGGGAAAGTGACCGAATGAAACCACCCCTGCGTGACGTGTGGACGAACCTGCTGATAATGAGGCCTGCAGGTACATATTCATAGCTGTGAATTTGCGAAATGCGCCTGAACCTGATGCTCGCAATTCTCGCTCGTGTGAGAAAAATTTTTCTCGAGAAAAGAAAGA
Organism: Neoitamus cyanurus; assembly: GCA_947538895.1. Classification (NCBI taxonomy): domain Eukaryota; kingdom Metazoa; phylum Arthropoda; class Insecta; order Diptera; family Asilidae; genus Neoitamus; species Neoitamus cyanurus. Next base: position 40,407,800 of record OX384543.1, read on the forward strand.
ATGCGTTGAGGAGGGTCACGGATTCGAATTTTATTTGCACTTTTTGCTTTGTGCTTTACGAATATGTACCTTGGGCTGTTTTAAAAGTAAAGATCGGAAGAAGGCAGGTATGCGATACATGATACTTTTTTCAACCGGAACAAAAGACTTCAAAGATCGGAAGGAAGTACGTGTATATACATAAGAGGGAGCGGAAGTTGTTTTAGGACGATTCGTCTACGCGGTAATTGGATGCACACCATGGCATGCAATGCCCAACATAATTAGACGGTATCTAAAGCTATGTGCAAAAGTACCAGGAAACTCTAATATGCTCGATTGTGTTCTTGTGGCGGATGGCATTTTGTTTTACTTTAGCGGGTAACACAGGACCACAAAAATGTTTTTTCATGTGCGGAAGACTAGTTCAGGGTCGCTCAAAATTAATTCAGTTTTATTGTTTTGTTTTTGGGATTTTGAGGAAATGTAAGGTACCTGAGGACCGTACGACCCGCCAAACGCTTGGCGAATATTGAAGTCGTCATTATTTCTTAACTCTTTTGTCCAGTTAGCTGGCTATCAGAGAAATATGATCAATTTCGTATGTATGATGTTTAATTAAATTTCCGAACTAATGTAGGAAAGCAAACAGTAAAGCCGACCACACACGCTTTGGCTGGCCTTTTCCGCATGGTGTCCTTGTTCTCAATAATAAATTGCAATTAAGAAACAGCATTCGGGCCCCCAGACAAGATGTTCCATAAATCACGGTTTCACTTAAAAGTGTCCAAAAATTTTGATCTACGAGGTCAGGTGGTATTGTCGGGAGGCACTTACAGCGGATGCACCAGGTCAGATCGCATCATCGCCCATGAATCACAATTTACGCGCCGAAAAAGAAATGAAGTCCCCTGGCGACAGCCATTGTACCATAACGAAAATACGTCGCTAAAGCCAAACAGGTCGAGATTTATATTCACTCAGATTATCTTGGCCAAGCAAATAATGTCCCGCCGACCAAGTGCCCACGACCCACGAGCAAACAGGTTGCATCAATTTTTGGGTGAAAGATTACTCTTAAAATCGTTAAGGCTGCGGTTGTGCATGGCCCTTCAATCTTACGTGATGTCGGTGATCAATCAATCTCCAAAAGGTTTCAGCCTCTTTTGCAATATTTAATCTTTATGCTTTTCCACTTGTTGAGTGATGTATGGGCAACCAAGGAATGCTGCACTTCTTTCATGAAGCACTTGACTCATTTTTTCTTATACGAATTCACGCAGTTTCCCCACTGTGTGGCCTAATCGGGAAATCTTATGATTTATAAGATGAGTTGTTTTTTTGCAAATTAAAGCTCTACGATAGTTTGCATCAATTACCACCCAAATTACACATCTAGGGTTTTCTATATGGTCGAACAATTTTTATTATTGATTCCCCTACAATTCAATCAATTATAGAATCAGTTAAAACATGGATTTCGTAACATTAAAACATAAAATTATTTATACATAGTTTAACTTTGTAATCAGGGAAGACAACATTAGCTGTATGACATGTTGCACATTCCTGTTGAAAGCACATGAGCTCTAATCCTCTAATTTTCGTTAATCAGTCTCTGGCGCAAACAAATATCGCACAGTATCGTTGACCAATTCACAATAGTCGCATTTTTATGAATATTTTCGAAAGAAAGGGTCCAATGATGCCTTCAGCTCAAACCACTCGGAAATTTCAAACACAACGTCTGATTTCAGTCTGAAAAATCGATTCTTTATTTATATGATTACCATCCATAGACATTAGACGATTAGACAGTTAAGAGATTGCCAGCAGTTCGGTCCATTAATATTGATGCAAGCTGGTGTTGAATTATGACTTCCGTCTCCACCGGTCCAAGAACGAACTCCTTTCCCCTTTCGACGAGAGATGTAATCAATGCGGAAATTTGCCCGCGCGAGCCGCCGGATAATTTGCATATTCGACCAGAGAAAAGGGGGGGAAACAGCACTCTACCTTCCGCCATTGTACCTCGTGTTAATGACAGTAAATTGCAGTTCTAAATCAATAGATGGAACCATGCCGAGCTCTTGGTAAGAAGCACTTAGAAAGCGCACCACACCGTGCATCGAGTTAGCTACAATTCAACGACCTTGGAGCGCTCTGGTGTGCATCTGCATATGAGCCGATGGTCCACTGCATCCAGCGGCCGGCTTTATTAACTGTGCAGCACAAACGGTCAGTCAATTGTCATTACTTTACGATGGTCAGATGCAAAGCGAATTGCTAATTGTGCACGAACGTAGAGAATAAGGCAATAAGCCTTCCCGTGCGCCCGTAATTGTCATAGAGAGTGGTGCGATGCGACGCGAAGGGTCAATTTCTAGGTCCGGAGAAAGAGGAAGAAAGCCAGATCCGACCAAACCAGATTTTCAAGAGCCGACAAACCCACAGAGGAAGGAACTTGAAGCTTTCCAAGTAACTGTAAAAACGTTCCAGCCTCTCCATTTACCCACTGGGGGTATATCTATACATCGCCGGATAAAATGTGCAATTTACCGCGCAATGCCGTGTCGACAAGAATAACCCGACAGAATGAGAATTTTCGCAAAACAAAACACCATTAGGCCTGCATGCCCCCCGCCACCACCATCTGAGGAAGATGCTCAAGAAGAGGCTGAGGGCCGGCGAATGCTCACGACTGCTACTAGTATTATAGAAGACGGCCTCATCTGGCTGCGGTTGGGATGCCGAAGAAGATATTCAGAGCAGGTCTGCAGGCCTAACACCCCATTCCTCGTCCTCGGCAACGGACGGCTGGCGAGCCGATGTGATTATTTTCCACGGCAGCTGAGCCGGTGTCAAGCCATGTAGAAATGGAAAAGACCAAACGACCACAAGTGAGCTAGACTATCTGGGAAGAACTAGAAAAACCGGCGAAGGGCCACTTCGCAGTGGTGTGGTAGCATAAACAACAAAACGTAAGCAGCAGGTCCACAACATATTTGCCATTTTTTATGGGCATACCGCGAAGAAACCGTTGCCCCGGACGATGGGTATTGCGCACTAAACTGCTATGAGGTAAACATAAACGTTGGGGCCTAGCCTAGGGCACCGTCAAGGTTAGAGGGTTTTCTTCTACGGACATTTTAATTTTTTCAAACAACACTTTTTATCTTTCCCACATTAACACTGGCTGGTAAGTAGAATATACACCCAGAGGAATAGTTTCCAAGGTGATAAATATTAACAAATGTAATAATAAAATATTGTCCTGCATTTATCTTTTTTATTTTTTTTTACATTATTCATAAAATGGGAAAGTGGGGATCCTTTCTACGACTATAAACAGAAAATTATCACAAGGGAGATGAAAGTCTGAAATGGTGGCCATGATCTTAGCAACCGTGTTTCTTCATTCATATATTTTAATTCCATGCATGAGCATAACCAAGTTTTGCTTCAGAAGAAATTGCAAAGAATCCCTTTATATGGGAAAGTAGTCTCGGTCAAATTGGTTGAATTTAATTTGTTGTTATACGGATGACCCTGATCTAAAGTCCCTGTTTTGATCTTAAGGTGGGATTTTCTGCAGATTGTGAAGAGCATATTGCAAAGCCTTTGGTTACTTTCAAGCATATTTTCCATGTATGTATGTGACATAGCAACGCACATAAACATCACACATACTTATTTACACGCTCGCATTCTCTCTCTCTCTCTCTCACACACACACACACACACACACACACGCACACACGCGGTGAGCAATTGACACCAGAGAATTTTATTCAACATATGCTCGAGACTCAGGAAAAATTGGATGCGGCATGTGACATGGCAGCCCAGGTCATAAATGATCTCCGTCGACTGGAGCAGCAGCGCAGAGCGCAGACTGATTAGAGGAGGCAATTATAACGGCCATACCCTCTCCCCGCGATGTACTACACTATGGTGTTACCGCGGGGAGCAGTGAGGTTTATAGAGGTGGTTTTAGTGGGTGAAAATTTCCACGCTACTGGATTCGCGGAAGCGGCCAGGGTCTATGAAGATTTCCGCCTTCCAACGTAAAAAAAACACACACACAGACACACACGCATGCAAAAGTGCAAAAGATCTCATATACATATTCGTCGAAGTAATCCAAAAATCGAACAAACGAAAGACACTTGGTGGAAATACTTGGTAGAGCTAAAAGTAAAACTCTTGTAATTTTTCCACATTTTTAAAGGAACGAATTTTTATGGATTTTGTTCGTTGCAAAACAAAGTACAAAAATTGATGAGTGTTTCGATCCGAGAAGCAGGCCGATCTCATAGGTATGGATGGCGCCGCGAATATAAATATTTCTGTGAGAAGGTGACAAAACTTCGCCTTCGGGTGAGTATTCTCAAGATGTCCAGTCTTTTCTGTTTAGGTCGGAAAAAAATTTGAGGTTAGAGTGGGAGCGTAATTCAATTCCATGTGAGTGAACATTCTCCTCAGGTCTCATAAGCAGAGCTCACTACAATCTACAACGGTGCCCTCAAAGTTGCGGAGAGCAATGATAGGCTGGTGAGAATTCTCAGCGGAGTCAATTATGGCATTAAGGAAGGCCCCCATAGAACACTTCACCGTCAACTTTGCAGCAGAAGAGAGAAATTTAGAGGAACCTTCAATAATTTCGTTGCAGCAGACCGTCGTGAGAGAGCAAACAGCGCGATTTCTCTCTTCTGCTGCAAAGTTGACGGTGAAGTGTTCTATGGGGGCCTGCCTTTAATCCTAAGAATGGGCTAATCCTGTTCACATCTATAATCCGATCAAGAATACAGTACTTCAAAGCTCTTGCAGCTGGTGAGTCTGTTTCCCTTGAAACTAAAATTACTACCTTCTCAAATAAGTTCATGAGAAGTCTGACCCATACTACGCCAAATCGTGCGATATACGCTCTTCCTGATGAACTTAGTGTGTTAAAAATAGTGTTTCCAAAAAAATATATCTGTAATGACTTTATAACAAATTTTAATATTTTTAATTCGGTTAAGTTAAGTTAAGGAACATTCCAGGAAATTCTAGGAATTGATCAGGACGACCTTATCAGACGTTCTTGATCAGCTCCTCAGTACCCATATGCGTTACAAGACTTACATGATCTCATTGGGCACGTCAAAAGTGGTCCTATTTAATAACCCTGGAGCATCAAAAGCAACAATCGGTTTGTGCATAGGGTTGAGAATTATTGATGACTCTCTTCATACAACTCCAGCTCCATATTCCCACGTTAATCAAATCAACCACCGACCCCAAACACGAAACGCATCCGGAAATCACAGACGGTGGAATTTTTCCGCTAAAATCGATTTATTGTGGGTAAAACCCTTTACTTCCCACCATCCTTCAAAATCGACAAGTCACAAATGCATGGTTACACGGACCTGCAGGTAGAAATCTCACATTTCTGGCAAGGGCTCATAAAATTTGTGTCAAATGTCAGGACAGAGAGCGATAGAAACCGCGCCCCGGGAGGAAACAGCCGGGCGCACCACATCTATCTCCGATGCGTGGGAATATGGTACAGGTGCAAGGTTCTGACCTGGTTTGCAATAATTTCGGGGTTGCTCCGATGAGATGCGCAGACACGATCATCGATGGTAGAGATAATCGCCCCGATATCGGTCTGATCGGGAGCGGAAGGAAATTCGATATTTTCCTATGAAATGTTTGCCAAATAATAACAAAGGGAATTGGTCGGCATTTCGAGCGCATTCGTTTCGTTTGGTGGGAACATTTTAAGACGACGGAAAGTGCTCCGCTGTTAAACTGATGGCTTTTCAGATATTTCAAATGAGAAGCACCAAGATGCTAACAAAGGAAACAAATGCCCTCAGTGATGATTAAAAATAAAAATTGTTACACGGACGTTGAGGTTGGTCAAAATGGCAATACTTGTATATGGGGCATTACATACCAAATCACGGAGTTTTTTTCGCTCATTTGTTGATATGTTTTAGCACGTATTAAAAGCATCATTCACACCAATTTTCAGCCTTTTATTCCAAACCGTTATTGAGTAATAACGAGACTAGTAATAAATATCGATATCAATAAAAAGTAGGGTGACATTTGTTTCTTCTTCGAATGTAGTTTCAGAAAAAAAATAAAAAAAAATTGTTCGAAGTGATTATCACTTAGTTATTAACGTTTAAATATTAAAATCGACATTTTCAAAAAGTCCAACCCCTTCGATTTTTGATTTAAATTCCCCAAATTTTTACTCTATATTGTATGCAACTTTTAAGCCGCAGTTCGAGCCTGTGATCATAATTTTTTATATTTCTTTTTCGAATATTGAAAATTTAATTTTTTTTATAATTGAATTATCTATAACTTCAATTTCTTGCCTAAATATCGTCCAAAAAGATTGATAGCTATTTGATTATAAGGGATTTAATAATTATAATCAACTTAAAATATTTTATTTAAACATATTATTTTACATTTCATTTATTATTATTATTGTTTTCACTTAACGATTGCTTTTCAAATATTTTAATTGTATTGTGATGTATATCATAAACTTGCCTGATAGGGAAAACGACTTTACTTTCACAATAGAATTTAATAAAGGCGTAATTTTACCGATTTTCTGTGTCGCTGGTATCGGTTTTGCATTTCCGAAGCGATCTTCCAATTTTCCTTTCATTGCACTATATTCTTCAATTTTTGAGAACCTAATATTTATATTTGGTAAATGTTTTGACGACCACTCAAACAATTGTATCGGTGTTAATATTTGTAGATGAGGTTGTAACTGCAAACTACCACGTGCGGCGATATGAGAGTGCTTAAAGAATCTTTGAAGGAGCAAAGCGTTCGTTGTTTAGGATGCTGCACCGGGATTCCACTAAAATAACGTTCAAGCGACTTACTCATCAAAGTATAGTTGTTATTTCCGATTGCTTAAAACCGAAAATTCAGAGCTGAGTTTCGTTCTCGATATAGTCCTTTACGCTTGGAAGAAATCTCGCAATATGTGATACCTCGCTGGCTTCCAAGATTTCGTCGGCCATTTTCGCAATGTTGTTTAGGTTATTGTTGCTGATGGCTGAATTTCCGCGTGCCCAGGTACAATCAGGTATACCCAGGATATTTTAAATTTCAAAAATTCATTGCTAATGAAATGTAGCCTCCTTCACAGTCTACATGCAGCTACTGACTAAAAACTCGGTCTCAATTTTCATATAGAAAAAAAAGAGCTCGATCTCAATTTGAATGAGGTAAAACTCGGTTTATGGAATATATTTAACACAAAACAAATAACTAAATACTTTTATTTTACAGCTCTGCTCTTGAGTAAACGACATTTCATATTGCAAGACTTTACTACTATATACCACGGCACAACTTCTGTGCATACTACCGGTCCTAACTGGTAAAATTTTTTCCTTGTCAGGTTAGCTCATTATTGGCTAAAAGTCATGTAACGATTATATTCCTCTATATGTATACTGTAAATGAGTTGAAATATTTTAAAATCTAATTTAAATTTAAAGTGCACATTACGATTGCGTCCACTTCCTTGTCACACTGTTAACAAGATGAGGGCGGGTTCTCATAACAGTTCACTTTTTAAGATATTATTTTATTAAGATGGTTGCATTAGAAACTGTTATGAAAATTCGCTTTTGCGATGCTGCTGCTCGTCAGTGCAATTATGAATTCATTTGATATTTATTGTAATAGTTCGACGGTTACATTGCGCAAATTAAACTCATACCTGTCGTCCAGCTGGTCTACGAGGATTCAACGTATCAACGATGCAACTAAGCACTTTTAGCTTGGTCAGATATAAATTGTGGATTTCTTGAAAAACATGTTCGTCGGCTAGCTATCGTAATGTCGGCACAATTTATGGTACAATTATGAGTGCAGAAAAATTAATTTTCAACAGTTACCTGCATAAGGTGGAATCGGACACTATTCTCTCCTCGTACCGAGCAAACTCTGATGCGGTCCGACCCCATGTCTACAGGCTGAAATATGCGATATGCGGTTATAACAACCACAGGGGTCGTGTGATGCTCTTTCCGTGCAATAAATTTCGGCCGCCTCAGTCAATCAACAAAATAAATTTTTGCGCGAGGCAGATATCCTGGGAACATATGTATGTAATGCCATTACTTAGATAAGACAAAGTGCGGTGCAATTATGTGCATTTTCAGGAAAGTTCATATACTCACATGAATTCTGAGCAGGGAACTGATGCGAAAAATAGAACTCCTCACACTTTTGACTTTGATGTAATTTTTTAGGATACTACTAGGTATTCAAATAAATAAAAAAATATATTTAAAAAGGTCATGATTACAATTATTAAATTTTGTAACATGTGTTACCACCCCTTCCCTAATGACAGCTTCCATACGTTCTATCGTTGACCTGATAAGGTTAATAACAAAATCTTGTGGTATATTGTTGTATTCTTCTACCACTGCTAGTCTCAGTTCAGCGATAGAGGAAACAGCCGGAATCCTAGCCCGAAACCTTCTTTTGAGCTGGTCCCACATGTGCTCAATCGTGTTAAGGTCAAGGCTCCGCGTTGGCTACTCCATAGCTCGAATTGCGATGTCTGCGAGGTAATTTCGAACAATTCGTGCGATATGTGGCCTTGCATTATCCTGCATAAAAACTAAATTATCGCCGATAAAGCGATCATACACGAACCCCTACCGTAGCTGACACGTTCGTCGATACAACATTGGGAAAATCGCTCTCCAGGTCTTAGGTATACTCGTCCTCTTCTATCGTTCCCACGGAGGCATATTCTTGTCTCATCCGAGAACAGGGCAGTCGCCCATTTATCCGATGTCCAGTCAATATGTTCGTGCGTGAATAGAAGACGGGCCCGGCTGGGGTCAGATTAGGACCAGTTGCAGGTCTGTGAGCCGTCAGGTTTATCTCCTCAAGCCTCCTTCTCATCATCTACTGACGGCTACTCCTCGCGTTTCCTGGAGTGGAGCTGCTGCTGTACATACTCTAGATAATCTAAGATTTTCTTTCAAATGTATACCGTAATTTCGGACAGAGGGAGTAATATACAGCATAGTCCGTATTACACAAAATACCATGCTTTATAAGCATGTACTGTGCACACATATGCATACATAGGCGTAGTTCAACAAACCTTCAAAAAACATCGATTCCAGAGGCCTTGCGACATCAGTGCTTGCATATATTCTATGCAAGAAGTCGTAAGAACCGCAAGGTTTTTTGAAAATCCGTATTTGCATTCGCAGCCCGGTGACAAAATTTTCGAGACTTTACCGGAATATTGAAATTAATTTCGCAGAGTACATTAGCAATTCAATTGCTTGCAAAACACTCAACGATGGCCGTTCAACCCGGAGTAGATGCCTCTATTCTCCACAGTTAATTAATCACACTCACGCGACACTAGTGAACTTCAGAACTTCGGGGCCCCGCGCAGGGGATCAACTTCATCACATCTAATTGAATTCTTGGCCCAGAGGTCACCGACTCAAACAGCACCTGGGGAGAAGTTTGGCTCCGAAAAAAAATCTTCGATTAATTCTATGAATCAGCGAAGCGATCGCATTCAGCCGGGTGATCTAATCCACACCGTATCGTGTCGGTAGGATGGCGTGGAGCCTTTTAATTGAAGCTTCTGACTGTTCCGGCGCTCTCATCTCATTCTGGCGAATTACCAGCGCCAATTATATAAAAACCGATGATTTACCACAATCGAATTGACCTGGACATCTGCAGATTGCCGGATAGGCGGATCAGCGGATTTGTGCGGATCTACATTGCGCCGGGCTGCTAGAGCTGATGGCTTGCAATCAGTTGAGAGTTTTTGCCAGGAATTAGCCATTCCATCCTAGGCACCACACGATCAAGAACGATGCTCCCCATAACCTATTATCACATGGAAAATTGCACGTGTGCCTGCTTTCATTTTACGCTTCACCGAATTGTGCAGCAAATGCAAATGCTTTTTCCCTGGCAAATGGACAGCGTAATTGAGCATTTCTTCTGGTCAGGCTGCGCTCTGATGGACGTTCTATGGGTTTTTCTATGGCATACCTTAGTGAATGAGGTGGACGGGAGAATTTCTACAAACGGACTGTTGGGGTTGTTCAAGAAAAGTGAAACAATCTAACTGTGTGATCGTTACAAGGACTACAGCACACAAAAAGTGAATTGCTGATGGAGCTTACAGCGGATTCCAACAAATCGATCGCACCATTACTGTTCCTAGGGGCAGAGGCGCTGTAGTTTACCAAGTACAACTACATATGAACAGTTGCAGATTTTAGGGATTTTAATCATCAATTTAGTTTATTTTGAGCAGCATGGCTGAATGTGCATTTGACTGCATTATAATTTAACCTTGTTGTTAATCACACAGCACGACTTCAAGAAATAAGGTTCTTATTTTGAAATTTATATTTATATATATAAATATATATAAAAATGAATTGCTGTGCGTCAGTATCGCTAAAACTCAAAAACGGCTTGACCGATTTCGATAATTTATATTTTGTTTTGTTCGCTATAATACAAGGGAGGTTTAAAAATAAACAAAATTCGGGAAACCCCAAAGGAAAAGCCGGAAAATCGAAAAAGTCAAAATTTCCGTTTTGTATAGGAAGCGAATTTTCCAACTTCAAGGAATCTTTATGAAAAAGGCAATTGGAGGTTTTCGAGGTCGCAGATCTCGAGCTTGCATTCAAAATTTTGCAATTAAATATGTCGGATCCAATACGGCGACCGAAAAAGTTAAACTTCAAGGGATTTCACTGAAAATCCGAACTTTTGTTTTTGGTTTGGGTTTTTGGGGTCACTGATTTTGAATCTGCCACAAAATTTTGGAAATCAAGATGGTGGATCAATATGGCGACCGAAAAGTTAAACTTCAAGGGATTTCCCTGAAAATCCACACTAGGGAATTTTCGGGATCACTGATTTCGAATCTGCTATTTAAATTTCCAAATATGGGACCACCCCTACCCCACTGAGAGATATAGGAGAGAGGGTGCAATAAGGAGGTGGTGCAAAATGAAGAAAACTAAATTTAATAATACTGTTGGAAAATATCTAAAAAATGTGCAAAACGCAATTAGGAAAACGCTAGGTCACTTATGAGAGGCGGTGGTGAAGTAGGGAGGCGTTGTAAAGTTAATGAATACAAATTTAATAGTACCCCAGGAAACGCCGGGCCCGGGCAAGCTAGTAAATATATAAAAATCAATTGCCGTGCGTTAGTCTCGCAAAATTTCGAGGACGCCTCAACTGATTTGGATGATTCTTTTTTTTTGTTCGTCTCAATACTCGGGCAGTTTAGGAAAAAAGAAAATTTATCCAATTTTTCTGGAATTCAAGATGGCGGATCCAATATGGCGGCGAATTTTCCAACTTTAAGGAATCTGCATGAAAAAGGGCACTCGGGGGTTTTCGGGGTCGCTGATTTCGAATATGCCATCCGTTTCACATTTTGGACCACCCCTTCCTTTGGGTCATATAGAAGAGGGGGTGCTATAGGGAGGGGTGTGAAAAAGAAAGAAAGAAAAATTAATTTACTAACCCTGTTGAAAAATATGTGAACAACGAAAATAGGAAAAATTTTGAAACAGTAGCTAAAATAAATGAAAAAAATTGATTTATATTTAGTAAAACGTACTAAGATGTATGTGATGTATGGAGGAGTTGTGTATGAGTTTACGCTTGATTTAATGAAACCACCCTTACACCCCGCAAGAACATACAGGAGAGGGGATGCAGAAGGGTAGTTATGTAAAATCTATACAAATAAAAATTTAATAGCATCCCGGGCAAGCTAGTATTAAATAATAACTGGTTGCGTGTAACGTGCACTTCCTGTTATATGTATTTATAAGGTGCGGGATACTTAATTACGGGATGTGAAATATTCATGTAGAAGGGAGAGAATAGACAACCTCATATTAAAAGCTAGGTCACTCTGGCCCCATATGTTTTTTGAACTATAAGATTGATTATTGCGTTATCCAATTCACTTATTGATACTTAGAGACAAAGTATTGATTTTCAGACCTAAGCACTGTAGAGACTTTTGGTCAATAACACAAAACCAACAATTTACCAAAATGAAAATGACCGAGCCCACTTTTTCATACAAACCTTTTCCATAATTTAAAAAAATTTCCACACGATCAAACCAAAAATAAAACACCGGCACTCATTGCCCGAAGCAACGTTTTCTCGGACATCTCAATTTAGTAGCCCCTACCTACTACTGCCCACCAATTTTTAACTGTCTTTGGAGTTTAAAATGTTTTTTTTTATTTTAATTAGTTTAAGCTTAGTTTAAGTACATTGAATAATAGTTTTATTGGTTGACTTCTCTCCATTGCTTTTACTCAATTTTACAATTTTACATTTTCTCGGAATGATATGATATGAGGATATTCCAAACAAGTCACTCCGGAATGAGTTTCCGAAAAAGATAAAACCCCCAAAACCATACTCACCTTTATGAGGCATCAAACCGCCACCGAGCCCATAAGAAAATGAGCGGCGCTTCGCAATGTGGAGCAGCAATTTCTCTGGGCTGTGAAGGTATTCATAATAAGACACGCTTAATTAGGTGCTTTGCCATTGCTTGTTCGTTATGATTTTATTGCTTTAATTTGGGTGATAAAATTTACGACTGCTTTAGCGGTAAATACTATTGCAAATTACCGTCGTGGTAATCACCGAAAAAAAACGGTAAAGAAAGCGCCCAGCTGGGTAGAAGTGAAGGTCGAGCGATGAGTATGCTTCGGGATTTTATGCTCCAGATCAGATGTGACCTGATGTTTATATGCAAGTTATGTTGCAATTCAAATTATTATAAGAAAATAATTGCAAATCCGACAGCAACCATTTTAAAGGTGATTGCAAAAACGTTTAAGTATCTACGTTACAGCATCACGATTTTATCTTCATTACGTACAAAATGAGCCTCACAGTTCTATTACCTTCACTTACCGCGACATGAAAAGCATTGATACGGAGCGGAGTAAACTTGAATGAGGCATGTTATCGTGGGAACCCTTATTTGATTGTAATTCACTGGATGGTGAGTTTAGGATATAAAATGCTCGCATGCTTGTGATATGGGTTTGTCCCTTTGAAGTTTTGCAGAATCCGCTACAATGGCTGTGCGAAAGATGCCCCGGAAATAATAAAGAAGAACACGCAGGTCTGCATCTTTTGAGGAATATAATAATAATATATTCATCTATGCACGCACCGTAGATCTAAACGAGCATATGTAGAGGCCGGACTAGAAGGGTGGCCCGAAAGTTTCTCCACATAAACTTTTCGTGAAAAACACTAAAACAACAAAAATTGCAAACACCACAAACATTTTGTTCCTAAGGTTGGAACCAGAATGCAACTTCAACGGCGACGTCGGTGCATGTACACACACACACACTACTGACACGACGTCCCCACCAGAATTTGGCCAATTCCTAATTTGGACGTCGGCCGACGTAGCATTGGCACGAACCATCACGACTTGACGAAGAATTGATTACATTCCTCCGCCTATATGGGCTACAATACAATGGCCACTTTTTGCGCCAATTTTGCAACTTTGCGACTCTAAAGAGGTTTAACCATTTGTCATGGGGAAACATTTTATTAATGAAAATTATGGAAAATTTTGTGCTCTACAGCTTTTGATATATTTTTTATTACGAGTTACCCAAAACGACATAAACGCGAAAAACCAATTGTTGTCTTAATGTTTTAACCTTTTTCCGCTATAACTTAAAAAGTATTAACTTCACGAAAAAAGTTTATATAACTAAATTTGTAAAGAATCTTGAGATCTATAAAAATGTTTTTAAATTTGTTTGATGAGATATTCACGCAAAACTATTTTCCTACTATTATTTAACAAAAATAGTGTGCCAAAGCATTGGCCACCGATTTAAGGAAGCACACAAATATATTTGTTGTTTATTTTATGTTTGTGGTTACTCATACAGTACCTGGACCAAATTTGTTCCGGGCAATACTAACCTCGGGCCATATCGTTCTGTCCAGACACACATTTCATCCTGTTACCTAATAGGCCAGATATTTTGCAGTCAGCTCTTGGACTATAAACGAAATCGGGCTTCGGTTTCTTCAGCGGACACGCATTTGATTAATTTGAAAATCGACAGTTGCGTAAACCGGGAAACGCGTATGGATCCGTCACATATAGCGTCACTTCAAATGCTCTTGAATAATGCATCCGGATCGAGTGTGATAGTCGCGCGCAGAATTTTCCTTCTGGGCAGACAAGCTACATCTTTGTCGAGCCCCGTAAGCCCTCCCCGTGAAGTTCATTTAGAAAGTATTTAATATTCCACGGAGGGTAATGGTCTTGCAGTAGCGGTACCTATGCATTATGGATCCTTTTACTTTCGACCAGAAGAACCCGGCAAGGCCCACAACTGAATTGGATTTTAATAATTGATCGTTTATAGAAGTGCCTAAGTTGGTTACGTTATTGAGGCAGAATAATGCCTGACATCCTTTTGGACAGTGACCCGCCTAACACCCAATAAAAGGAAAAGGGAAATTATACAAGTCGGATGTAGTTAGCTCTCTATCTCGCCTTCTATAATATACATACATACCTACATAATGGGCTAAGAGAATTTCAGAAATGTTGTTGTTGTGACCTCTAACAGTTCGAGAGGATGTTACTGTGGCGTGAGCTTTAAGTGCCACTGTAAATATTTTCATCAAGTAACAAAATGAAGTTACTTTAAAATATGCAGAATTTAAAATCAATCTAGTCAGTCCCATCGATTTTCAATCAGTGCACAACGAATTTAAAATGTGAAAAGATTTAAAATTAATGCGATCAGGAAGCTTCGTATAATGACTACGTTACTAGAATAAAGTCTATTGCTCGATGATCCTAAGCAGTTTTGAAGGTTTGTTAACTCTAAGAGGAGAACTGACGGGTAGCCATCTTCATTAAAATTATCTCTTTATTAAATGGTTGTGATCGTACTTGAAGTCACAAACTCAACGAGTACCATTTCGGGGATCGTTATCCTATGACCTCCTTAATACTTCTGGTGTGCCTTAAGGCAGCCGTCTAGGTCCGGTTTTGTTAAATATCTACGTTAAAGACCTTTCAGTGTTCCTAAATTATTCAGAAATTTTATGTTATGCTGGTGCATACACATGGTACCGCGGCTATTACGCTTGTGGATGGTTATCCCTATTACCTTATTATTATAAACAGTTATTCCTGCTGACCACAAGCCATACCTTGGAAGGACATATCAGCTGATGCTGTTATTATCGCGTTCTACACAACCTGGATTGCTCGCTTTGGAACTCCCAAAACCATAACCACCGATCAGGGTTCTCACTTTGAGTCCATCCTTTTGACAGCTTTGGTAACTATACTGGGCTCTAGTCGAATTGTGCAACTCCCTACCATTCGGCGTCCAATGGACTTATCGAAAGATGGCATCGATCCTTCAAAGCCTCATCCTGGATGGAATACCTTTAGATTAGAGAATCCACTCCGCATTTCAATGTGCACCAGGCCTATTATGCGTGCAGCGCTATACGTTCTAGTGGGAAGAATCGACTTAACTTTGGATAATAAATGATTTATTACGACCTCGTTAGTTCCCTTATTAAGTTTCTGAACTTTTGTTTACACGAAAATCGATCTTTTTAAAGATTGCCATCTCTTGTATTGTATAAAAAAAATCAATTTTTGTTTTACTCTTGAGTCCACCATTTCATTTGAAAGGAGTTTTTACTTCATGAATTTTACACGGCGATGATAATTACATCAATCAGGCAATGTGCACATTCACATCCTATGCTGTTGCTTACAATTCACTTCATTAAAAACAGAAAAAAAAGACCTCTTACAATAATAATGCATTCGTCCATATCCATAAAAACGGTGTCGACGAGATGTATGAGATATGACCTAAAGTCCGCTTTGCCTTTAGAAGCAAAAAACTGTTGTCGGGTTCACATCGTCTGCAATAATTTGATAATAATAATTTTCCTGTGGTTGGCTCCATTCACGATTGACAACAAGATCTGCAACTAAATTGCAAAACTCCAGCTGCTGAAGGCGGCTCTTGATGCTGTGCCAAAGGCCAAAACACCAAATGACACTGGCATTGGGCAATCACCTGCCATCCGAGTCGGGTGCTAAGCGTGCCCAACGTTCTAGGAAATTGCGAAAAACACTTTATTCGAAATAAAGATCTGCGCAAAAACATTTGGCATTTAATTTTTATCTAATCTGGAAGGCAGTGCGGCCCAGCCATTAGTGGCAGTTTCGACTCGCCTTTTGCCCAGGCAAGTGACTGCTCACGGCGTGATAAGGCTCTTTTAATTGCCTCTAAACACATCGAGTGGCGTGTCTTGGCGGGCAAATATGAGCCTTCGGCTGCAAAAAGTCGGCGTGAAGCCAGCCGAGCGGGAACAATCCAAAAGCAATCAGCGGCCCAGCATAAAGCATATAATAGCCGCGTACGGGGCGCTCCCACCACCACCGCCGCCCGGGAGAAGCTAGCACCAGTGGCAAAAGAAGCAGCGGCAGCAAACTTGAACTTCGCGCTCAAGAACTCCTACCTGCCGAAAGTGGTGGAGAAGGATGGGGCGGGGAGGTCTCGGGCTCTGTGATTGTTTTCGGTCGACCGCCAGGTATTGCGTGTATCTGAGCACTCCGCCGAGTCGCCGAGCACTATGTACATGTGCCGTTTTAGCACGCTTTACGTAATCGCGAAATCACTCGCCGTTGAAGCCAAGTTCAACAACATCTTCCGCTCTGGAAATCGCCAACTTGGGAACAGGAAAATGTTAATAATAGTGTTCTCGGGAAACAAGGGGACTCTTAGGCGGATTGTCGTTTTCGTTGATGGCACTTAGCAGCTGTGGACCGCCTGGTTATGGTACATGTCGCATCGCAGCAAGCGTTCGCTTGAGTCATCGTACTGAAGCCAATGGACAGGAAAATTTCCAGAAAAGAGCTCATCTACCAAGAGATGACCTAGATCTGAGCTATTTCGTGCTCGCCGACACGGTGACTATTTTATTTTAAGATTGTTTAGGAATTCACTTGTTTGCTCGGAGAATGTTCTTTTAATTGCTTTCAGGTTATGCGTGCTAAGTTGTAGCTCTGGCCGATTGTATCTTATGTTAGTACATTTTTGTTTCGACATGGAGACTGCATGCATCAGTGTTAAAGCCTGCCACAGACCGTGCAATTTGTCGGGATAACCAAACCAATAAGTCCAACTTACTATTATTGTATGGATGAAGCAGTCATAAATTATAATGTGTAAATCGATGCTGGCCAACGAACGTACGTTCAAGATGCAATATAGCTACGTTCTCATTTTTAATGAGACCCAGTCATCAAGCAATTATTATTATTGTGAGAGTAGGAAAATAAGAATGGTCGAAAGTTACCCACCAATCACCTGGTCCGGATGGTATTATTCCAGGAGAGCTTCAAAGGGCCTCTGACGTATTAATTCCCTAGTTGGAAAGCATCTTTGAGGCCCGCTTAAATTATGCGTATGTGTATATGTACTTAAATCTTGGGGAGAGGTCAAGGTGAGCTTCATCCCAAAAGGTGGTAAGACCTCAAAGGTCAAACCGAAGGATTTAAGATCCATCAGTCTATCCTCATATTCGCTAAAAAAACCCCTCCACATTAGACAGGTCATTGGCCCGATAAAGCTGTTCTTCTCACAGCACGCCTATTGTAAAAGAAAATCGGTAGAGACATCTCTACACACGCTCGTTGAGCGTGTAGAAAGATCCATTGCCCACGCAATGGGAGTATACGCAGGAGGCCTTTCTGGATAAAGAGGGCGCCTTAAGGGATCGTCTCAGTGTGACCCTCCGAAAAATCACTGATTTTCGCGATTTTTTTTTTAAATGTTGAAATAAACTAATCGGTCCGGTTTTTTTTTATAAATAAATACATTCATGACGAATACAAAATGATTTTTTTTATGTTTATTTATTGGGTGTATAATAGTTGAATAAATTGTTGAAATGACACGTAAAAAAAGAAGGTCCTGTACGGTTTCCACGATTGCGGCCGCAATTTTGATCCGAAACAAAAATTTCAAAAAGATTATTAATGTAGGGAAGTCGCTATGGCGCTATGGAGGGTTTTTTTTTTAATTTGACAAAATGGCGGCGGTTTGAACAAAAAGTATCGAATGAGGCCCTTTTTTCGACAGTTTCATTTCAAAAAAAAAAAAAGCTTCCACAGCGCCATAAAGAATGCCGTTAAAAATGTTCTCTCCAAATTGGAACTAGATATCTTCAAAACTCTTCCTTTGAGAGTGGAAACCGTTTTGAAAAACACCATTCTGAGAAAAACGCGTTTAAAGATTGAAGCGCCCGTACATCTCTCTAACAAATCGTCGGTGGTCAAATCTTCGTAGATTGGCTTCAAAACCTCTTAAACATCATCATCGAGCGCTGGTGGACGAGAATATTTTTCCTGAAATCCATTGGCCTCAGTTTTGCGCCATTCGCACCACGAATCTCCTCCCTAAGGACAATACTGATGCTGGGGATTCTCATCAGTTCCCTCCGTTCCCTTTCTACAAGAAACGCTTTAGCGACCGTAATAATTTGAATTTCGATTTGAAAATTTGAGAGAATGTTTATTACAGTGTATACTATTCGATAATGCAACAAAAAAATCGATTTCTCGAAAATTTCACACTGAGACGATTCCTTAACAAACCGAAGGCTATTGATGCTGCGTTGAGAAACCTGGGTATAGAAAGTCCACTTATAGAGTTCATTGACTGCATGTTGTGCAACAGAGTCATTAACTCTAACCTGGGAGCATCCTCCATACGGGGGTACGCTGTAAGGGGTGGATACCCCGCAGGGGGACGTTCTCCCACCGCTCCTGTGGAACTTATTCCAAAATGGTTTTCTCAAGAAGATGTATTGCTCTAGGCAGTTCACCGTCGCATATGCCGCCGACGTTGTTTTAGCGGTCACTGGCAAATATTTGGACACTATCTCCGAAGTGTTGTGGTTTGTCCGTCCATCCGAACAAAACAGAACTGATGTTCTTTACCAGGAAGCACAGTATTCCACACTTTAACACACCGACTCTAAGCGGAGTACGCTTGAAACTTTCTGTTCAGGTAAAGTACTTAAGGGGTTATATCCACTTGTAATTTTGAAAAAATCGAATTTTTTTTTTTTCATATTTTGAATGTACATATAGTTAAGAATATCGTCCGAAAATTTCACATTGATCCGGCAAATAGTTTCGGAGAAATTAGCGTATTTGTAAAGACGTCTCCGACCGTTTGAAAGTAGTTTAAATGGTTCCCAAAACTTTAAACGCGTTTTTCTCGAAACGGTGTTTTCAAAGTCGGTGAGCAAAATTTCTCCAAAACGGCTGGAGCGATCGGCTTGAAATTTTCACACGATCTTCTTAGATACTTGTATCAGGTAATGATCGAAGGAATAAGGTTTCTGACAATAATTTGGATTTTTTAAGCCCCTTTAAACTGTAAATTTTCTTGAAAAAAACGATTTTTTTCTTTGGGAAGCCGCCATTTTGTCAAAAATCAAAATTTTTTTTTTTTTATTTATTCATCTATCCTAAAATTAAATCTTTTGGTTTTTTTAATTTCAAATAATTTGGATCAGAGATATCTTGCTCACCGCCAGACACCGTTTTGTGGAGGTCCTCTAGGAAATCTACTACAGGAACAACGGAACCGAATATTTTTGTAAATACATCGCGAATTCTTAAAATACATTAAATTCGCTATATGTACATTTATTCTATGTATTTATTTAATGAAAAGCCTCTTCACAAAAAATTCACAAAAAAACACGTTTTTTCGGACTTACAAGTGGATATAACCCCTTAAACGAATGGCAGACCTTATTCTGAGGTACGACGCGTCGTACGTACACTGGACCATGTTGCCTAAGTGCGGGGCACCACAACCACTTCTATAAAATTTACATGTACATATATGAATAAGAGTTGAAAAGAAATATGTGTGTGAACAACCGACGCGACGCGCAAATGTGTTTTCGTTACAGTAAAATTGAATCGTAAACTTAGAATTCACTACTGCCGTCAAACAAGTACAAACAAACACCCTGAACTGATATGAAGATGTCAATGTTTTTAATAAAGATGAGTTCTGCAAATATAACTATTTCGACAGTGGATTATAATAATGTAGTCGCGTAAAGAAGATTTATACAACAGAAGCTTGAGAAAATGTCTCTGAAGTGCTAATTTGTATATTTCGGCATCGCAAATTGGATAACATCGCGGGTCGACGCCCGATACCTGCTCACTTTCAGTTTCAGCCCTGACCAAATGTGTTTCGTTAATTTTTGTCCATTGTCGAGAGTCTGGACCTATTCCCGTAGTCCTAAACAGAGTAATCACATTTTCCGCAGAATTCAGATCCAGCAAGAATGGCCGACTGCCTTCCATTCGAAAGGCAGAACAGAGCGACGCTATCCTGAGTTTTGGGGCACGTGTCGGCTTCCCCGCGAACTAGCCAGTCTAAAGCAAAGTCCGAAAATTAGCATTCGCTCGCGTTGAAAGGATTTTAAAGTTAAATGCTTGTGGCTCTCAGCTACGGGTCACCTCACCTGGTTTGTCCACGATGTCTGCGAATGCATGCGATAAATTGGAAACATTCAAATGGTCAGAACAGCCCCGAAGGTGTATTCTGTCCTCACAGCTGCACCACGACCCAATTAAAATTCGCACAATAACAGCACCACCTAATAACTCATCGAGAGAAGCACAACACAAAATTGGAACATCTTAAGGCGAAATGAGCCAGAAATATTAGGAATGTGAGAAGTATCACGTTTCTACCGCCTATTGATTGCCTCCTTCGTTTTAATTAAGGTGGGCATCTGCCAACTAATTGAATTCGATCCGAGTCAGGGGAAAGAAGTGGTGCAGTCGAGCGTGCCGGAACGACTCGCCGGTCAGTGAATTTGTCAAAATCCCGCGCAACAAAAGAAATCTCGAGCAAATTGAATCCTTGGTCCGCATTTTTTTTTTAAAAGGTACGAGCATGCTACACACTTGCGGATAAATTACAGCGCTCGCCAAAAATGTATCGCATTTCCGGTGCAACATTCCGTCTGAGTCCAATAAGACACGGCTGTGAAATTGTCTCCTCATATTCCTCTTAACCACTTGCCATCCATTTTCTGTGGGGTTGAGGTCCGGAGATTGCGCGGGCCATTTCAGAACTTCAATGCTTTGATGCAGAAACCAGGCCTGAAGAAGTCTGAAAGTGTGCTTTGGATCACTGTCCTGTTGAAAGCGTCAGCGCAAGGGCATTTCTTCCTCTGCGTAAGGAAATAAAACATTTTCTATAATGTTTTCATAGTCCTCATAGTGCAAAAAGTCGGATCAAGTATGAATTAGGACTAAAGTCGGGAATTCGAATAAAAAAAATCACAGCTAATAAATTGGCGGAACATTGAATTGTGTTAGAGACACTGGGGGTGAACTTATCGCTGCTCTTGCCCCTTTCGTGGTAGTGGGCGGTCGAGAAATCCTATATTTAATATTTAGGTGTTTTTTTGGTACTGAATTATCTTTTATTCAACATATCAAATACATAACTTCTACAGCTTTTACCTCTTTAGGCTTTACCTTAGTCGCGTTGTATTGCACAATTGTTGGGTCTATTTTTAAATATTCGTTTGTTGTTTGGTGTCCCGTCTCATGTATAAGACTTATATTGACTGCACCGAAAATCGTTTACTAGATTTGTCAATAGCGATCGGTATCAACTTATGCTTACTGACTATTTTGGCCTAAGTGGATGACATGGACCTGGACGACATGTGATTTCAACAAGATGACACAACGTGTCACACATCGGGCTTTACATTGGAGTTGTTGCAAGAATTGTTTCCAGAACGCGTCATTTACAGAAGAGGCGAAGTGGATTTAGACTTTTTTCTCTCAGGTTACGTTAAGTCCGCTGGTTTATGGCAACAAACGAACAACAATTTGCCAACTGGAGAACAAAATCATTCAAACCATTGGTGAGATCCAGCCCGGCTTATGCAACAGAGTCATAAAAAATTGGACGTCTCGGATCGAATCCTGTAAACGGAGTCGGGGAGGTAATTTGAATGATATCATTTTTAAAGCATAGTGGTGTTGAATACCTACATATTATATAAAGAGACAAAACCTGAAACGCCTTTAAAAATGCTTTGACTTGATGTCAGTATGCCCGAACCCCCCGAAATTTGGCTCTAATATTGCTTGCTAAAATCGGGCCGACTAGAGAATATGAATATTTTTTTGGCTTTTATGAAACCCCCTACCGAACATTTTTTCTGCGTACGCGCCTGCTCTTAGCTAATTCAATTTCGTACTTATTTAGGAACTTCCTCACAGACATTTAGGCTTGGGGCTGGCATCACGTACTGTGGGTCAACTACCAAAAATTTGCATCCTTCCGGTGGCTTTATTAATTGTGTCAGTAGCCGCCAAAAGCCGCTTTGTTCGCGTCACCAAAGTTAGATGCGGGCCCATCACTACCACCACCAGCCCCGTTCGTTTCGACTCCGGCAGGAATATTAATGGAACCAATTCGGCCAGAACCCGCCGAAAATTTATTCCAACTTCCTCGCTACATCCATTCATAATTCTGTTCGCTGATTGTTCAAGACCTTCCGCGCAGGTAATGCGGTCTTCCAGGTGCACAACTTCCGTAACGCCGCAATGAGTCGAAAAGCACAAATGAAGGCATGAATGATACATTAGCGGCCACTAAGAACGTGTGCAGTCAGCCGGATCCTTAAGACGATGGCGAGGGGAGGTGTGTAACGTAGTTGGTGCGATCTTAATTACTTCCTCGCGCACTCACCGTTCAGAGCGGTCGCTGAGCCTATCTGGAAATCACCTCCTCAGCGGAGCTATGACGCCTGGTAATTGCTGAAATTGCTCTTGAAATGTGTCTAACTCCCGAGGCTCTAGCCACTTGTAAGAGCCGCCCCAGCGCAATTCGCGGGCGCGCAATTAAAATCAATTTCGCACGATTCCGTAGCTTTGTGTGTTTGCAAGCGGAGCTTGTGGGCGTCTTTTGGTTGCCTGCGACTAGGAGAGAGAGACCGGGAATCCGGGACTCCTGCCCGATTCCCCGGGTTAGAAGATCTCCAGCAATCGCGACGACGACGATGATTATGTAAGAGAATTTTCTTACAACTCACCTTCTGGGCCTTAATTGTTTTTGTTCCTTCTTTTGTGAATTTGTTTTGCCTCCACCGATTTCCATAAATTTCTGAATAATGTGAGAATCTCCGGAAAAATGCAGATTTTGGTATAGTGGGAGACGTTCTCTCCCTGCCTTCCCAGGGGGCGCTGCGGAAACTTTCCACTCCCACATTAGCTCGGTATGGGGCAAACGACAGAATAATTCTCCGTTTTAATTAGACCCGCGGCAATTTGCATACCTGCGATCCAGTTTAAGTCATCAGAGCAATTTTTGCGCTGAATCAAGTGCATGTTCGTACAAGCAAGGGCACAGCGATTGAAATAAATTTGAAATTCTGGACTCGTTTTGCATTTTACTTAGTTGAATAAACGACTAGCGATAAAATTAAATATTTTTATAAAGCCCGACAAAATTCTAAAAGTCCTTCGTCAGACTTAATTAATAATAAAGCGGCTCGAACTAGACTGCTGCTTAGAATCTAGAGTCGAGACTAGGCTTGCGGTGTTCTCTAACTCTTCCTGTATACTTCGCCTTTGGTTTATAATAACTATTCTGCAATATACAGTGACTCACAAAATTAATCACAAGTTTTTGATTATGGTTCCCCTTTCTTCTCCAAGCCCATTGCCGTTCATCTGACCTAAAACGATTGATTTTGGTCTAACCTGTGATGTGCCATAAATGGGAGTGCGCATATTTAAAGACTGTGAAAAGGGCCCTGGTAACGAAGAATACGTGATGCGAGAAACGGCAGCTCAAGTTCACATTTTCGTTAGCAAATGAAAAGCCTTAACAACGCTTGCTCCAGACTATAAACAAAAGTAAACAAACGAGCACACTGCTCCAAATCAATTATGCACGCGTTGCGAGTTCATTACACCCTGCGTTAACTACTAAGCGCCAGCCAGTGAGATAGGCCCTTTTCACACATAGACGATTGCCGCATAAACGGTGCCGCATGAAAATTAGTGGTGTATGATCTGATAAGGGCTGTTTCATACAGCACGGTGACGGCACCGTTACCGTACGACAGCCATGCACATCCACTGAACGCAAGGTTTTTACACGGCGACGGCGGACACAGTAGTGCATTGCTTAGCATCTGTGTGTTCACACGACCAAGCACTTTGAGCTGGCACCGCCATATTAATTATAGTAGAAAAATCATTTTTCGTAAATATCTCACCATCAGGAAAGCTAGATAACAAAATTTAGAAACAATATTTTATATCTTGAAATTCTCTACAAATTTGGTTATATGAACTTTTTATAGACCAAAAAATCCGCTATAATTTTTTATATGTAACACTTTTCCCTGCGACGAAATGTTAAGCCTCTAGAGCGGTGCATTGTTGCAAAATCTTCCTTTCTTTTGGAAAGAATGGACGAACCAAGTAAACTCATTCATTATTTTTATGAAGATGGCATTGTCGCCGCTTATATGAAAAACATAAAATAATTTTATCGGATTTATTTTGATCGCGCTACTCTTGTTAATATTGTCCGTGTCCGGCAAGCCGTACTCAAAACTTGGGCGTGTGAAAGCATGTCAAAACGGCGGCCGTTTTTGCGGCAACCGTCTGTGTGTGAAAAGGGCCATAGGCGACAAAAGTGCAAGCTAAGGGATTCCCGATGTGCGATCGGTAAGAGGGGCACGCAAAGGCGAACCACCTGTTACGAAGGCGAATAGCTGACTAAGGGAATTATTAAGTATTCGTCATTGTTAGCCATTTGTTAGTTGGCAATCGGAACATTCGAATTGAAATCTGTAGCTCGCAAATTTGAAATCTGTTGGAAGTGAGAGTGGCAATTTCAGCCAATTTGGGAAGTTTAACTCCATCTGCAGCTGTTAGGACTTCTCTGAGGTTGACGGGCAATAGTTTCATCCAAATTGTCTGAAGCGGGTCTTCTGGAATGCTCTCAGGGGCAAGGTTTTTTATTTCTCTGAGTAGGTGGGACGGCTCTTTGTCGCCTAGCTCGAGATCTGTCAGAAGTTTGTTAAGCTAGTAGCTTTTGAGTCTGTGATACGTGTAATCAATTGGGTTTTCAAGGATTTGTACTTATCTAGCTCTGGTGGAAACCTAATAAGGAGGTGGCGCTTGTTGCTGTTCCTGTACCTTATCTGAAAGAGCCACTGATATGAGCTATCGATGTTCAAATTGTTTTCCGGCACATTGAACACAGACATAATATCCTGTTATCTTCCAAGTTGAAGCGTTATCGTAAGGTGGGCTTGGAACAACCTAATACAATACGCCTTTGTGCTTTATCCCACATGTTAATTTTATTTCAATTTATTCAATTCACCAAAAGTCTTTCCAGCCATTTTGCACAAACAATGCAAGAAATCGAAACATCGATCTGATGGTCTGAGCTTCCGATGTCGATTTCAGCCAACATCGATGTCCCAAAATTTGAATAAGTTTTTCACTTATATGAAACGTGTAACAGTTCTCTTTAGTTCCGCTGCGCGTATCTGCTAGGCGCTGACGCCGATCAGATCATTAGTGCCTCTCATTCCAATCATGCATTAGCGCCTCATTCTTGTCACGCATTCTGTCCAGTTGTGGTGCACAGACCACCGAGATTGCGAACAGCGGCACAGGCTGATGCATATAAAAACCAAAAATGCAAAATTCCTGTATGTAGTTCTGACCGCTGAACAAGACCGAGAACCTTTAGAAAATCTATAATACTCGTATACGTAAGCCCGTTCCCGGCGTAAGATGTTACCTGTCACCGGGTCTAGAGCACGCTCTAAAGAAGACTTGAAGCGAATCAGTGTGACAAGCAAGACAAGTCAGCGCCTGAATGTCAGCCGACATAATAGAAAATATTTAGCGTTCTAATTAGTCAGTTTTGCCTGAACGAAGGCAAGGAACACAAGTCGCCACTCGATTCGTCGCTTCCGCCACCACGACCTGTGGGACTCCCAGGACCGCGAATAATTCATTCTAGCGGTCTGCGTGTGGGGCACGCTTTAGCAACTCTCCTCGCGCGATAAATCTGCCGGCCTTTCCGCTGGATCGCTGCCAGCCAGTGTCTTCCTTATTAAATAACGGCCAAAAGCGATGCGAGGAAATTTGTAAGTTAACAAGTGCGCGCAACACTTCCTGATTTTTAGCAATCAATGCAGCCATGGAAGATTGATTTCTGATTCTAGGAAACGTGCTGCGAGAACGAACCGGTAAGGCTGTACTGATTGGGGCCACACTAATTCCTCATGGACACCCGGCTGATATGCGTTTCTTATCGCCTTGCCGCGGTTTGTCGAGATAAATGTGACGATAAGCCTTCGCACTTGTCTCTCGACGTAATCAGTTCTAGAATCTCCACCTATCAGGTGTATCGACATACTGTGTAGTCGCCGACTTGTCTAACTTTTGGTTTCGGTCATCTGAGACACCATAAATAATTACCACCTATTTTACCTTACTTTAAACTAAAGGGGTTTTGGGATATTTTTAAAACGAGTTACTTATACAGTCCCTGGTCAAATTAATAGACGCTCAGGGGGTCTTTTTATGTCTCTATAGATAACTGTTATGATTATCCCAATTCGGCTTTATTTATTTACTTATTTGAATCTAACATACATCTATGTATATAAAATAAAAATGAATCCCTATTTCCCTTGGTCACGCCATCACCATGAACGGTTGTCCGATTTCGCTAATTCTTTTTTTGTTGTGTTTGTTATTGTCAGGAGAAGGTTCTTATGAAAGAAAACATTAAGAAAATTGCGCGGAAAATTAGAAAATTTAAGAATACTTAACTTGCTGCGCGTTAGCCTCGCTAAAACTCAAAAAAGGCTTAACCGATTGCGATAATTTTTTTTGTTTTGTTCGCTATAATACAGGGGAGGTTTAAAAAGAAGAAAATTCGTGAAACCCCAAAGGAAAAGCCGGAAAATTGAAAAAAATCGAAATTTCCGTTTTGTATAGGAAGCGTATTTTTCCAACTTCAAGGATTCTTTATGAAAAAGGCAATTGGAGGTTTTTGAGGTCGCAGATCTCGAGCTTGCATTCAAAATTTTGCAATTAAATATGTCGGATACAATATGGCGACCGAAAAGTTAAACTTTAAGGGATTTTCCTGAAAATCCGCACTAGGAAATTTTCGGGATCACTGATTTCGAATCTGTTATTCAAATTTCCAAATATGAGAGCACCCCCACCCCGCTGGGAGATATAGGAGAGGGGGTGCAATAAGGAGGTGGTGTAAAATGAAGAAAACTAAATTTAATAATACTGTTGGAAAACATCTAAAAAAATGTGCAAAACGCAAATAGGAAAACGCTGGGTCACATAGGAGAGGCGGTGGTGCAGTAGGGAGGCGTTGTAAAATTAAGGAATACAAATTTAATAGTATCCCGGGAAACGCCGGGTCCGGGCAAGCTAGTAATCAATATAATCTGATTAAGTACATCATTCGCAGGAGAGGAGCATGTATTTAGCATTGTACACTGTGCGGCGCTCACTGTGCAAGTTACGCACGAATACGGATATGTTGCGTCACTGATCCACGTTTCCTACGTTTGTTGAAGATATTTATACAAAAAATAAAACTTTCCAAAACTTAACCACAAAGAAAACAAAAAAAAATTTCATTGTGATCGAAAAATCACCTCACAGTTAAAGTCGGGCAACTCGTTTTTCGAAATACTATAGTACTAAAACTTTGAAGTGTACTTAAAAATTGAGTGCTTTAGTACTTCGTTGAGTAGCCTTTAGCTTTTTCAATAGGCTCTATTTTATTCCACTCTTCCTGAAGGGCCATTTTGAGTTGTGTTTTGTTAGAACATTTCTTATTTTGCATTCGAGGACCCAATTCTTCCCATAAATGTTCGATTACATTTATATCTGGGGACTGAGCGAGTGTTTTTAAAACGTGTGGACAGTTGTACAATAGCCAAGTCCTAGCTAAAATCGAAGTATGCTTCGGATCATTATCCTGGTAAAAAGTAGTAGTTGTCCGGAATTCCCAACTTCTGCACACTCTCCTTGAAATTTTTCTTAAGGACGTCCAAATACACCATTTTGTCCATAATGGTTTCAATGGAATGCAAATTACCCACCTTAGAAGCCGACATACAGCCCCAAACCATTACGGACCCTCCGCCGTGTCTCACCGTCTTCCTGACATTATTATTTTGAAATTCTTCTCCAGGTTTCCGCCATACGTATCGTCTTCCATCGGAGCCAAAGAGATTAAATTTACTCTCGTTGGTGAACATAACCTGGTGTATAAAGCGTAACGAAACATTTAGGGTGTTTGAGGTGCACACTTACGCTACTCCAAAATGAAAATTCCTTATTTAGGTACTCGTGAGCGAAACTAAGCCTAACTTTTCGGTTTTTTTCGGTGATGCACGGCTTCTTTCTGGCAACTCGACCATTTACATTAGCGCGTCGGAGAACCCGCCTGATATTTTCAGGGGACATCCTTTCCTAAGTGCTCTTTCACCAGTTTGGCAATCTGAGGAGCAGAAAGGAACGAATCCTTCTTGATTTCCTTCAATAAATTCAAAATATTTTTTTTGCACTATTTTTCCGTTTATTTGCTATCCTTCCGTCTTTTTTATAGCGTGTTATTACGTCGTGTACTGTTGATTTACTTTTATTTATAATTTCAGCTATTGCTCTCTCAGTTTTTCCTTTTTCAAAATTTGCAATTATTATTTTTCGTTCATCCAAGGAAGTCTGCTTAATATTGCGCGCCATTATTAACTCTGCTGCGTGTGATCTCTTATAAAATCTAAACAGCACTAATGCACTTTATGTAAAATTGTTCTGCAACCTAAAACCTTCGGGGATTCTGGGTAACGGTTTGTCATTTCCGCTAACATGTTTAGGATTGCCCGACTTTTACTGTGAGGTGATGTTCCTAATCAAATTGGTTTTTTCTCCGTATTCCCTTTAATGTTTTTTTTTATTTTTTTTTTCATGCAAATATTCTTTATAAAATTCTGATCGAAATTCTATAAAAATTTTAAATAATTTTTTCAGTTTTATGTAAACAATTGTTTTTCAATATAACTGAGACGGGTGCCCGATTTCACTGTATTTACTTGCCGAAACTTGACGAAACTATCGATTATTCCCATTATGGTTTGGGGATAGGTTTTGTGTGTAATCGCAACTTTGCATGCGCTTCATCTGGAGTTGCCATAATTGACCTACTTCTACATACCCATGTACCTGCCAAGGTCTTAGTGATGTTCGTCTGATGTCCAGATCGTGATAGCTACATCCATGGGCAATTGGAGAATAGTCCGATGTTTCACCGATTGGAAACATTCACAACTCATGATGTACTCCGTTATGGTGCGCGATTTCCTGCTGATCGACCGCCAAAACAGCTCAGCATAAAGTTTGCCACCAGCAGGAGGCATCATCTCGTGTTGACCTTGGTCATAGTCTTCGTGGTGAAGAAGATCAAGATCAAGCAGGCGATTTGCATACAATCAAAATAAGGCGCTTCTTTGCCGGTCTGATGATAATTCGAGCGCTCCAATCTTCTGCCAGTTTACCATGGAATAATGCACCTGAACTCACCTGGACGTGATCATAAATCAGTTTTCGTTACGAGAGGCAATTAGTTCGCCCACTCAGCTGTGCGCCGGCTGAAACCGTGGTAGCTTGCGTAATTCTATTTGTTTGTTTTGACGTCGACGGACAGTGGAAAATTGTCGCTGGAAGGCGAGCTTTGTCGACACTCTCCTAGAATTGGTAGGATTCTATGACATGTACGTTGATATTGGCGGAAACCGGCATTACGGTTGTGTTAGGATACCATTGATTAAACGGGCATTGCACCTAATAGAGCGCGGAGAATTCTCTGTTTTTGAGAAGATGCACGATCACGATCAAGAGGAAGTGTTAGATGGTGATCAGCGAAAAGTTTGTAGCGGGCTCCACCCTTTACTGAATTGAGTGACAACCGATGTTCGCGCACCCACGCTTCTAGCATTTCTTGCGACCACCACACCGGGTGATACCTTGTGACTACCAGAAATGCAAACATTCAGACTTTTTATAGATACGCAAGTATTGCGCATAAATCACTTTTAAAATTGGATGGCTTGAAAGTGCGAAGTTATTAAAGAATAAAATGTAATACATACATAACAACTAATAAACTAGAAACTAGACTTTAAGTATGAAGAAAAGAGAAAATAAGTCATACGGAAAAGATATGGATCAAAAAACTTTCCGTGTATTCTAATTTTATATTATACTAGCTACTACTACTACTACTATATTATGATAGTGCAGAAGGACAGCGTAGGAAAACTGTCACGGCCGGAGCTGCCCAGGGGTCTATTCTATTCCTAGCCTTGGCTTTAGCCTAGACTGAGATAGTCATCCCCACGAAGAGGAGAATCAACCACATCCTGTCGCTGATGTTTGGGGAGGAGCACGTGCAGACGAAACAACCCCGCTACTGGGAGTGATGATCGATACGAAACTCACCTTCGGCTTCGGGGAACAGTTGAGGCGGGCGGCTGATAGAGTAGCAACCAACACCGGGAACTTGAGCAGGATCATGGCTAATACCTATGGCCCCTGCTCGAGCAAGCGCCTGCTGCTGTTGACGAGCGACGGTTCAGTCGATCCTGCTCTATGGTGCTGAGATCTGGGGCCAACGGTACAACGAGGCCCAATTTGTTTGCGTTGCATTATCAGCGCGTTGATAGTGAAATTAAATTAATTGCTAATTGTGCTGTACGAATGCTCTTAAAGATTGTTTTGCCTCAAGCCACATGTTTTTGTTGTATGAAAAAGAGTCATCGTTGGACAAAATTTGAGCCAATGAAGCTTTTAAAGCTTTTCCTTTTAGTGCTTCCATGTCATATCTCTTTAAGAGCGCTTCCCTTTGCGGACATGCCCATGTTAAAAAGATATGAACGAGGGTAGGGCACGGAAGCACTCCCAGCTTCCAAAGAAGCGCTGCAGCAGCCATGTTTGCTTCCAATTCTCGCTGGGTATCGTGTAGTATTAAAACGTTCTACTCGACCTGAAAACTACGTACATCGATATTTCCACACCAGAGGGAGCGCATTCGTCCTTTTTTGAAGAGGAATTCGTATTATAAAATTCGAGTCTATTGTTCAACTTTAACAAACACGTTTAGAGGCTTAGTAAAGATCTTTGCTATAACTTAACGATTTCGCTTCAATATTGTGCCAAACTTTCGTGCGAATCGATTTGCGCCTACTCAGTAGAATTCCAGTTTATTCGTCACAGACTGTTCGCATATAGCTTTTGGATAAGGGCTTTATCCGAAAGCTCCAAGTTAGGTGAATCCGCTGGTTTGGAGACTGGCTGTTCGGTGTTTATCCTAACTTTTCATTTTAACTCGAAGTGCACAGCTGCAGACATTCCCGTAGTAAAGTTAAATAAAATTTTATTTCTCGTTTATTTCAACTATTCCTAGACCTGCAGTGTAATAATGAGTTAGGTTAGGTTCTCTCCTGGAAAAAGTATATTTCTTGAACATTTTCCTTTTCTGTTTTCCGCTTTAGTATTTGGCGTCTAGATGACGCTATTACCCAACTGAACTACTCAACATTAACCGCACAGCACCGAAGAGTTTACCACTCATACCTGTGCCATGCTGGTGGCGAAGAGCGCTTTCGCGACAGCACACCATTGCAGTGAAAACGTAAACTTTGCGTTGTTATATGGTCGGCCCACCCGCGGGGAGGCTCGTCTGCCCGCACCATAATCTCTGCAACGTTTGCCTTACCGACGGGCGACGGGATTTCTTCTCATGCTCACCACCACCAGCGCAGCCGTAGCATCCGCGAATGGGTACCTCGGCGCTGCCAGACTTCGGCGGGTTCATTCATTCGAGTGAGGACTTGTCGCGAGAGCGGAGGTGGTTTTGCCGTTCAGCTCGCCGTTGAATTTTTTTGTTCACTGAAAAAGTCGAAAAGCAGCACAAGGGGTTCTGTGGGATTAATTGGGGTTGCGTCTTAAGCGCTTTCCGCTTACGGTCGAAACCGTACCGTCTTGTTCCGCAATCCGCAAGCTTCAAAGCCGCGAGAGTGTTTCGAAGATCGTGCCAGCCGAATCGAGCCGCAGGCCTTCCTGTTCCGACTTCCTTGTGCAAGGGAAAGTGTTTACGAAATCGACGTGGTGTGATTGTGGAGGTGTTGAGTTCGCAGCTCGTCCTCGGATGGGCGGTGAGTGCCAGTGTTGCAAGAAGTGAGGCGGGGCGGGCCAATTGCCCCAGGATGTAAGAAATTGCCCGCGAAGTTGTTCCGCAATAAATGCCAGTTAACACTAAGTGCCCCAACCTGTTTGGAGGCGGCTGTGTGTATTAAGCTGTGCTGCTAGTGCCCAACCAGTGCAATGCAAGATGCCCCTGGAAGTACGATCTGGACCAGGATCACCTGCTTTCCTTGAGCTGCTCCCGAATCCAAGAAGCGTCTCCGTTCCCAAAGGACTTTTTAAGTTCAAGCGCCGCATCAGCGCCAGCAGTTAGCCGCAAACTCGGTCTTGTTTTGAACCACTAACTAGCACTTACTCACACCTACGCAGCGTACACCTTACGAACACATTTCCTCGTGGTTCTGCTAGAAGAAGGCAAAGACAACCCCAGCAGCCAGTCTTGTCCATCACCCGCAGCTCTAACGTTCAACAGTACAAAAAGAAGCCAAAAGTGCACATTCCTGCACGCGCACCCGTCGCACACCGCACCGCAGCGCACACTCACCGCGTCTTTGTGTTCGCACGGTCGTCGACGCCATAACTCCGCAGCTCGGGGAGGGCTGCCTGAATGACTGTTTAGTCCTGCCCCTCTGTTCGCACATATCACCCTGGATACACGCCACCACTGGTGCCAAAGGATAGCCATGACCTGCGCGAAGGGATTACCCGGACGCTGTCCAGCAACAATTGTGGCAACACTAGCGATCGTTCTACTGTGTGCACAGGTAGGTTTATCACCACTACATTGTTAGTGATCGCGTCGCTCAACAGGTGTATATGCTCGGATCTCGCCGCCTCTGTAGTGGAGCGCTGAAATTTCGTTTTGCATTTCGACTACGACAAAATCGGTGTCACCGCAGCATTTGCGGAGGGACTGACTATCTACGAGGTGAACATTCTGAGCAGTTTGGGGGCTGCCAGATCGGCCTAGTACATTCTGATTTTTTTCTCCCGCCACGATCGGGGTCATTCAGGCGGATGCATATTTTAGGTGTATTTTTTGCACTTTTCACGAATTTACAGTTATCGTGAAAAAATTACGCGTTTCACCTTAAATGGCCGATCTTGCAACATTTTGTAATTTCTATTAATATTTAAGTGTGTTCCAATTCCCCACGTTGTTTACGAGAATGTGTGGGGATCAAAGCATTTTCGGAATGCTTTCACGCTGTTCGGGCAGGTAAAAATGATTGGGCGGAGCTAATGACTGAAACAAGAAGTTGATCTTGCCATGAGTAACGGATGCTATGCTTGGAGGTGCGAAATGACAGTTGGCATGAAACGGTATTAATGTCGAAAATACAATTGGCCCAAAGAGGATGAATTGTTGCTCTAGAAACCTAAGCCGTGTCAAAATCTGAGACGAGTGGATAATGAAAACAATCTAAAAAAAGCAACCCAACCAGCAAAAGTGTTTAAAATATTTGAGAGTGGTTTTCTATATATTTTGGCGCGAAAAAACGACCCTGTAATTAACAATTGCATATCTCGTTGATTCCCGAACATACTGGCCCATGTTCCTTCTGCAAATGATTTTGAGAATATAGTTGCAGGTGTAATAAAGAATAAAGGAGTTAGTTAGTAGAAATTGAAATCGACTTGGACGAGCGCAGTGTAAGAAGCGCATTATTATTGTTTGAATTCGTAGTGATATCTTGTGGTCAATTATTGTGAAAAGTGAAGTGAATATAAGATTTGCCGTGGTGACAAAGTTCAGCAGAGATTTTAGTACGGCAAATTTAGTCGTGGTAGAGTGAATTAGTGGAAACGTAAATGCGGTCGTCGATCGGAATCGACATTTCACCAAGGAGGAGGGGGGGGATCGAAAAATCGCCAATATCGACTCACGTAATTAATGGATGCCTTCTTTGGAACTATTACGTACGTGCAGTATGTCTTAAATCAATAAAAGACTGCCTCAGTAACCGTACTATGAGAGTAAGGTTAGGTGAACAACATAGTGATGAAATTACTGAAACTGTTAATGTCCCACAAGGCTGCATCCTGGGCCCTATCTTGTACCTACTCTATATACACAACATGAGATAC
Organism: Neoitamus cyanurus; assembly: GCA_947538895.1. NCBI lineage: Eukaryota > Metazoa > Arthropoda > Insecta > Diptera > Asilidae > Neoitamus > Neoitamus cyanurus. Next base: position 40,442,334 of record OX384543.1, read on the forward strand.
GCAGACCTTTTTGATGTTTATAAGGTCTATGTTGATGATACAATGCTAATATATAAAGGGACAGTGAGCAGGAACTAAATTGCAACATAAAGACGGACTCATGCAAATATAAATATAAAATGGGCAGATGAAAACAAATTAACACTGAATGCGGAAAAGACCAAGGTCATGATGAGTGAACAACAAGCCAGACATTTAATCGAAAAGCATGACAAGTAGCAACAGGATAGAAAGAGTTAAGCACATTGATAAAAAAAAAAGCTCGTAAGCTAACTTCAATGGCAGGTGCTATTTACCATACGTGCTACCAAGGAAAGATGCGGCAGACATTTGAAGGACGTTATATTCTATACTTAATGCCATAAAATATTCTTTCAAATAAAATAAAAATGGAGTCTATATCTCACACACAACTTGTAGAAATTGAAGGACCCTATACTATAGGAGGACGACATTTTAGCACTGAAATATCTAAAAGGGGCAAGGAACATTCTCGTATTAATATGTACTTAGATACCAGAAAAAACGTACATAGGGAACTCAGAATAACCCTCCGATCAGTTTCAAACACAACAAAAAAACAACTTCGAGTACACCCTTGACCAATGACTGCGTATTTAGTTGTCCTGGAGTAATCCTTCATCTTTTTGTTTTACACGAGAACGGAGTGAAACACTCTTATCTCTACTACCATTAGTTAGCGCAAAGAGCACACACATAAAACTTTAATCCAATTAATAGGTACCAAATACTAAAATGTGTCACGTCCTCAAAACAGCATTCACACAAAGCACTTCGTGATCACCATATAATCAAATGCAAACCCACAAATTTTCACACAAACCATTCAGTGAAATTACTCACCAATTTCCATTTACAGCAATCACTATAAAAATATACTTATCTTCCAAACTGCTATGTAGGTTTCCCTCAAAAATCAAACACCGACTGATTGCATGAGTCAGGAAAAATATTGCTAGCTCATTTTTCCAGTGCCTCCTATTTTTCGAAATCCCACAAATGCGTCTGGGCATACCAAAGATAAAACAAAAGTGCTGCTGCATCCCTAACAACATAGCATCCGGGCTCATCAGTGCGCAGATATGGAGACAGATCTGTGCACGCAAACTCATTTGGGTAAAACACGAGGGGACGACCTTCGTGCTAAAAATTAAACACGGGCGGCGGCCCGAGCCATTAACTGCCCTTTTTCAAGAAAAGGTCGCACAGGCAATTAGTGCGACGGTGCGCCAGCAATACAATTTCTGTTGCAGCATTTCACGGCTCCGAGGCAAATCTACCTAAAAGCAGAGCCGGGCAAACTTTGACTTCATGGGAGCAGTATACCTGAGTGCATTTTGGGTCGCTCCATTAACGCAATGAGGAGTAAGTAAGAAGTGAGAAGGACAAAGATGAATAAATAAATTTTGTTTGGCGCCGATTTACCCTATTCTGTTCCTTTTAGGCAGACCTGGGAAAACCCGGCTCTTTGACTCCCGAGTGCTCCGAGCGCAAGCGAGAAATATTTCTTTAGCTCCTCATTGCCTCCTGCAAGTGCAAGTGAGAAATGCATACTCCTGTCCTGAATCAGTGATGGTGGACATGTACTCACTCCTCATTGCGTTAATGGTGCGACCCGAAATGCACTCAGTCACTCCTCATTGCGTTAATGGTGCGACCCGAAATGCACTCAGGTATACGGAGGTATACTGCTCCCATGAAGTCAAACTTTGCCCAGCTCTGCTTTATTTCATAAAAATAACCTCCTGACGATAATAAGAAACTTGTGGTGAGTTTTATTCATTTTAATTCAAAACACAGTGAACTGTGAACTGTTTATGTAAATGGTTTCCCTAACTGCTACAACTTGCACAATTGCCGTCGGACGCTGTAAAATTTGTCGTTACAATTTTCTACATAACTTTGCCTGTCTATATGTTCACATGTGGCAACAAGTGCAAGAGCCGTTGAATGAAATCTCCTTCAAAATCTCTTTTATAGGCAATTCTCACGTAACCGGCTCGTCGCGAACTGAATCTGAATCTTTCGTCGTATCTGAAAGTTGCAAGTGTTTACCAGAAATTTTCACCGCCCGGTAAACGGACCGACCGACGACGAGCTCAAATCGCCAATTTGACGAGAAGCAGCCGAGCCGCACACGGCCCAGTGACCTCATTCGCAGAAATTGATTGCTCTCCGAGTGCCAAAATAAATTGCTTGGCGGAAGCGAGCAATAAATTTCGCGCTAGACACCTGCCAGCCAATTTGGTAAATCGCCGGCGAGTTTTTTTTTTTAATTTCGTGCTTTCCGGGGCCGAGGAAGCTCTTTCCATCATCGCACCCTGCGGGCAAAACTGCATCTTTTCGAGGCGCTGCATCTACATCAAGTTTTCCCACATTCGGTGGCGAGTGGAATGCCCTTCTGGCTGTCGCTGGTACCGCGGAAAATTTTGTGTTGTTGGGAGTCTTCCATGCCACCACGCGCTGCACTTTCTAGCACAGGAGCTGCTGGTTGTTGTCAATCCCATGTATAAGTCGTTAACATCGCACCGTTGGTGCACTCGGTGAGTGGTCGGGGCTGGGGGAAATCTTTGGAAAAACTACAGGGAAAGTTGCTGCTGTTGTGCTGTAGCAGCTGAGATGCGCCGCATGTGAGCAGAATATGGGAAAAGTGAAAAACCGCCGCTGCTTAATGGGGGGACGGCGACGTCGATGGGTAGAAAAAACGTGCCCAGACGAATGCAACATGAAAAATTGCTGCAGTTTAGTAGCACTAGCGCACTGCACCGTTGCTGTTGAAACATGTGGAAGCATAAGACACGCATTCCCTAATGTCACGTCTCTCGCATAGAGACGGAGCTGCTTTGTGCCCGTCAAGTGTTGTCGGAAATGAGGCAGATGGTGACGAGCTCTTCAAAAAGACAATCGCGCATCATTGCACCGCTCCGGACGGGCGCCGTGTGTTTGAGCAGACCAGAGTCTTCAGACTGGCGAGTTTTTTCGGTCTCTGCGCAGATAGAAGTATCATTCCTGCAGAGAATGCGGGAGACTCACTCGACCAGATCGGCCTTATCATGGTGGGAAAGTTGTAACCACACGAATGTGGCTATTTTGGGTCTCTAATTAATTGCATCCATGACCTTCCGTTCGTGGACGAAGTTCATTATCAGCAGAAGTGCCGGCAGATAAGGAAGCCGGCCAGATTAATCTCTTCCATTTGGCGCGGAAGTAAGCAGTTGTAGGTGGTGATGTAATAGATCGCGGTGTGCAAATGAATGAACTAACTTTGGAGTAGTATTTCTTAAATGGTCTGGTCGAAATATCGGACCGTGGAGCTTTTTGTTTTCGTCTAAAATTGTAAAATGACTAAGTATGCAATGTGACCCCAATTTTATAAACTGGGGTTTTCAATCTTTAGCAAATTCTAACACATTGGCGACCGTTAGATCTGGTGAGTGTAGAATGGTGGTTTTTTGTAGGAAAAATTTGTGAGTTTCCGGACTCACGGCCAAGATATGTAAACATCAGCCTTCGTCTGTTAATGCAATGAGAAGATTGAAATATTAGAAATGAGGCAGAACGCGATTTTCTTAGAAAGCTTAAAGATTTTTGATGAGATACTTTTCATGCGACAGCAAAATTGCTTAACATATTACGTATGGCCCCCTTTTCATAGCAATCCATCCAATTGAGAATTTTCAGTCGCCATGTTGGATCCGCCATCTTTAATTTCCAATCCGTTAATAGATTGAGTTCCACGACCTCGGAAACATAAAGGATAAATTTATCATATCACTTACAGGATAAGGTGTTTGTTTCTCCAAAAATAGCGACAGAGTGTGATGATGCACCTTTTGCTGTTGTGTGTAATGTCACGAATTGCAATAACACGCCCAATAGCGCGGCTTGAACCACAGTTATTCTTAAAACGAGTTTAAAGTCGTAGATCTGCCACCGCGTGAATAATGGAAAAAATGTATTTGCAATACCTACTCCCATTGCACACATCAACATCAACGGCAAGGAAATTCTTGCTACCTGAAGCACGCGCTCCCTGCACCTACCCTTCCCTCCAACAATCGAGCAACGCAGCTTTTCACATTTTTCCGGCATTATAAAAATAGCTGGCAAATCTCTGGGAAACATTTTGTTTCATGTTTTCTTTTCTGCTTTTGTGCAAATTAATTTTCCTACAACGGCGCATAAATAATCGAGGTAGCATTATGATGCGGTCGCCAGCCAGACGCAGTACGGGGATGAAGGCGTTGCGCAACCCACAGCGGATTACCCGCAAATGAGATTACTTAATTAAAACCTTTCCGAGAGAGAGCTTCCTTGTAGGAAGTTTTGTGGCGGTGTATCGTTATTATGCAGATCGCGGCGCGAAGTTCCCGGACTGAACACAAAACTTGCGGTTTCGTTTTAATTAAGCCGTACACCTAAAGCGCTAATGAGCGGATATTTGCATTCCAAATGGCCACCCACAATAGATTTGTCAAGATACTTGCAATCGCACAATTGTTCAAGCGCGGTCACTGCTGATGGGTTTTTCTCACCTGTGCGCAAGTGACCAGTGGACCTTATTTCATTACAGGCAACGTGCCAAGCGCACTTACAGGGAAACAGCTGAAAAGTTATTTTCCATTTGGACAGGTCGTAATTAGTCGAGCATTGTTTTCAGTCGTGGAAAAGTTAAAAAATGTAGAAAAAACAACTGCATGTGGTAGGTAACCTACTTGCAGCTATAGGAACCAATAAAAATAAAACGGGAAATGTCCAGAAGGGTGTGAAGTCGATCTGATTTGCTTTTGCTTTTGCTTTTGAAAGAGATATTTCAAAATGACGATTTCCCTTGACATACATATGTATGTATAACCGCGAACAAAGGAAATGATTAATTTCAGTACGTATTTTTAGGTATTGCAAAAAGCCCCGTCGTGATGATTTATTCTGGAAATAAATATTCAGCAATTATTTTTGAAAATAGACATTTTAAAAAATTAGTAAGCTAAATAGTGCTCTGATCCTTTCTGACAAATTCAAAATATACTTTAACAAATAAACCAAGTCACTCTTTTGCTTATTAAGTGGTTAAAATTGTTTTCAGTAGGACAGTGAAAAGTTTATTCCTTTGATTAAAAATATATGCAGAGGTGAAACACTGTAAACATATTAAAAATAAAATTTTGTTGTACTTATATGGAAATCCAGCAAAAGAATTGATTCGCGTGGTGTCCCTTGTTTAGTCCAATTAAGAACGAAAACTAATTGCATATTAGACGCGATTTTTCCGAGGAGGAAATTATACATTGCATTGAAACTTATTACACTCTGCCGCAAAATGATGACCCACCCATAAATTTTACCTCCTTAAAAAGGAGCAATAGCCCGGCAAAATAGGCAAAATGGCAAAATAAAAGTCGATCGGACAAAATCCTAGTGGAAATTTGCCTGCGGGATTTTGTTTATTTGGGCAGTAGAAGTATTCTCTCAAAAGTCTTAAGAGAAATATCATGTCGGTGTTGCACTTGCGCGAAGGTTAAAGGTCGCGAACATCGATTTTCTTGATTGTCGCGTAAACTATTAGTTTTACGTGAATTTTCGTTATTATACAATTTATGTCCTTGAAATATCAGGATGAGTTGGCGGGGCCAATTTCTGCCAAAATTTAAATAAGCTGCCTAATTTTTTCTAGTCGTTATAAAAAATTTTGCGTAGCAGCACAATGCAACACACCTATCAAAAATGGCGGGACTAAGTTGCTGGATATTTCAATGTACTACTAAACCACTGTCTTTTAGTTCGCTCAAAAATGAGCAGTTTAATGAGGTGGCGCAACTTTTCTCAACTTTAACTGGTCGTTAGTCCAAGAAATATCTTAGAACCTTTTTGCTGAGAATGCAATGAGTTTTAATTTGGCAAATTAATAATGTTCACGAAATTTAGAAATTTTTTATTTATATTCCAAAGTTTCTTCGGAAACACAAAGTCCCCTCCCAATCTAAGGAGCCCATGCATGATACGAAAGCTGCGCAAATAATAATTAAATGTACAACAACAAAAGCAACATATGTATGTTCATATGCACGTACATAATTTACACTATTAACTGATTTCTTATGTAGGTTGATATCCGCATAATTTTGGTGTAAATTTGTAAATTAAAAGGTTTGCAGAAATTGTTGCGCCTAGATTAGAAAGCTGCCAAATACATACATACGTAACCAAAGGTATGAATGGAATGCGGAAATACATGAAAATATTTTAAAGCTTTGAATTGATATATTTAGATGCTGTGCAACCTGTGGCTAAATATTCCATAGGTACCCGTACAATTTATTTAAATAGTGAAACCAAACAGAAAAAGCATCTGATTGGCGAAATTAAGAAGGAGAGTAGGTACATACTCCTACCTCCTCCTTTAATATTTATTGCTAAAATAATTCCTGTCGCATTTTAAAGCTGAGTGCTTGGCAAATATTTACACATTAATTAGCACAGCTTCGCGCACATGGAAATTTCGAATGTGAAAACATAAAAAGGTTTGGTAAATGTCTGCAGTTGTTAATTCAATTAAGGCACAAAAATCGAATTAAAATGTGTTAATTAAAGTGGGAGAACAATCTGTAACACCTGAGCATTGCTTATTTATATTTGCCAAATTGTTGTAACTTTCAGTCGCTTTCATTTTACTAAGAGGAACGACCGAATAAAGCAGACAGCCCTAATTGATGAGTATGAATTAAATATATGTGTAAACAGAAAATACAGGATATAATTAAATGAAATTTTTCAACTTCACACATTTTCATTTTCAAAAAGGCAGTGCTTGTTTGCCACCTCCGTATGTCCGTATAAACTTCCTTACGGACTCCGTATACCAGATACGGAACTCGGAAAAGTTCGGTTGTTCATGTGTGCGTGGCTCTGTGCCGAATACCATGAAATGCACAACACATCGGCACAAAACAATACGTAAAAGGAAAATTTACCAGTTACAAAATATCGAGTTCCGTATTTCCGTATATGCGGAGTCCGTAAGGAGGTTTATACGGACTTACGGAGGTGGTAAATAAGCACTCCTTTTTAAAAATGTGACTGTTATCTCTTTGCTATATGTATGTGTGCTGCAAGTGTTTCAAATGTGAGTGGGTGTTCTCGCGTTTCATTATGTATAGGAGCAATCTTTATAATGTCATGAATGAAATGTGAAATCTGAAATCCGAATCACAAATCTTAGCTTGTGTTTGTCAAATTCTCCTCTTGAGTTTCAATGACATGTTCGGAGCACGCAAATGATCTTGATAGAACTGCCATTGGTGTCTCGTCTGAATGTAGAAGAGGTGCTTGAGCTAAGGGCAAGTTTTGATACATACATAAAGACCATAGGTCACTAATTTCGATTTCCTGAATTAATATCGTTAGTGCTAACCACGCAAAAAAATACTCTATTTTTGTGGTCGGGTTTTTGTTATCTTTTAATAATTACATTTAAAAAACATTTTAAAGGTAGATAAACGAAAATAAGGAGTGGATAAACCTGGAGACACGATTTCCCTATGAACCCAAGCGGCACGATTCTTGTATCCTTGGCCCCGCTTTTCGGGCCCCGGGGTTCGAAACATTTTGCTGTGCTTTGCATTCCTTTGTAAAAGGAAAATTAACTCCACCGGCAGTTTGTAAAAGGGAAATTATAATAATATAATTGAATTTTCCTAATAAAGTTAAAGTTTTCCCAATTAAGGTGACTCGTCAAGTAAGAACTATTTTGCCCTATATCTCGAAAACGGGTCGAGATAACATTTTTTCATTATTTTTCCATTAATTAGCACAGCAAAATGTTTCGAACCCCGTTCCCAAAAAGCGGGGCCAAGGAAACAAGAATCTCCCCACCAAAGCGATATGCCCGAACAAAATTTTTTGTCGATAATTTTTTTTTTAAAAACCTAGAGTAACAAAAATATTCGGAGAAACCAATTAGATATTTATTTTTTAATTATTTAATTTTTACCCGGCCAATTTTACACATCTGCAAACGATGAATGAATAAACAAATAGCGTAAAGCTTTATTTTTGGTGCAGTGTAGCCCGGAAAGCCTTGTTTGCACAGATTTTGCCTGCAGTAAATTGCCGTCGCTCCAAAAATAAAAAGTAACAAATCCGGAACATTCGAAAACATTCTGACTTGCATAAATTAACCTTCACAGCCAACTGCGTCTGTTCACAATTACAGCGCTTACGTAAAAATCACGTCTTTGCTGAAAGACCTTCCCCCCGATCGCGGTGGGTTCGCCGTTTCACCGTACACTTTGCTGGGTGAGCATTTGCATGATCCGGTCTCCGACACGTAAGTATAATTTTTTCCGAGATGATTTGTAGAAGTGATAGCGACCTGTTTGTATCGCTGCCCCCTGCACTTGGGGAAATTCCCCTTACGTTACATTCTTCGAAACCCGCAGAAAGGCCGTAAATATTTCACTGAGACAGAAGACACATTAGGCTAGGCGCACGGACCGCGCGATAACAGGTTCTGCAGAAAGCACAGGTGCGGCCATCGCTCACCTCACGAAGAATAATATCGCCACATGCTCCGAAATGAAGTGGAACAGAATTCCTTCGTGTCCGAAGAAAAGCGGCGGTCACTGTGGCTGGTGCCAATGAGCTGATTAATCGCAGCCCGGCCAGCGAAAGTGCAAGCGAAGCCCTGGCAGCGGCGGTTAAGTGCACTTCGCCCATCGCTCCGACTTCCAGTGGTACGGGGGGCGTGAGACGGCTGGGGTATTTCGAGTAAAAAGCGTCCGAGACTGGGCTTTGTTGATTAAATGAGTTCCTCCTTCACCCGCGCACCTCGCGAGCTACTCGCGGAAAGTAAGCGCTGCGAATGGGCGGGCGGCAGTACCTAAAGAAGCCGATTTACGTTCAAGAGCCCGCGCGGGGGATGTTGCGGACAATTAGAGTGCGGCGGCGGGTCTGCTCCACGGCGACGGAAGGACACTGCAAAAAGCGAAAGCGCCTTGCTTGTTTGGATAGACTTGGAGTCTGTGGCGCTCCAACGGATCAGAGTCCAGACGGGTCAGGGCAAGGGCGATTGAGCTGAAGCACCGGAAGACTTTACTCAAGCTCTTCCTGCTGCCCCGGTGTGAGGTGGAGCAATACAAAATTGGTGATTGCTAATTTCTGGGACGTCTGTTCGCTTTAATAGGTTTGAATTTCCGATCCCGGAGCTGCATAAACTGTACTTCCCCACGCAACCCGGGCGCAAACACTACCTAGCCCAGTACAGTACAGTGGCAGTGTAAAGCCACCCACCCGCAGGCTGCAATGTCCGTGGAGTGAAAATAAAGCGGCGCTTGGCCGATATAATTCAGAACTGGTGGACGAAATTAAATTGGGCGTGTTCTGAAACTTATTTTCAGACATGAGCTGCGCTCACCTGCTTTCACGAAAAGCTGCTGAAAATATCGCCTAGTCCCCTACACCACGGCCACCGAGGAGCTGTTATACGGAGCAATCCGATAATCATTTGGAAATAATTAAAAACGGGAGATTAGGGCGGAATTAAAATTCACTAAGTCTGCAGTGGTTGGACCGGGATTACACTGGAGTTTGACCCGAAATCGGCGATTGTCGCTGCGAAGCGAAACGAGATCTAAATTTCGGACCGTTTGCGGAATCTGAATTTTAAAATTTTTTTTTCATGTTAAATGTTTGTAACTTACCAACATTAACTGTAATAAGTTTTAATTGTGAGAAAAAGCATTTCGGGGTTCAGTTGAATTTTTTGTAAGACACAATTTTTTTTTTAAATTTCTGCAAAAGTTTTTCTACGTATAAATCCGAAAGTGCTTTCTCTATCTGGACGTATTGTATCTCCATGGAAAAGCAACAACATGGGTAATTTAATAAAAACAAAAACGAGGTGCATTATTTACATGAATTTCAGAGAAAAATGGGAAAATTTAAAATTTAGGAAATTTTAGAGTTTTTTTTCACTTTTGCAAGTTACTGTACCCGTAATGGTAAGGGTAGATCAATATTGGCGGAAAGCATATTAAGATAGTAGTTGTTTGGCGTGAGTTTGATGTCGCTGCATTGTTTAAATCGAAAGATAAAAATAAAATAATAATGTGCATCCCGGATTTATGAATCACCCTGTAACTCGAAAACTGTGATTCGGATACCCCTCAATATGAGGCACCTAAATTTTACTTTTGGACGTCACTTCTCCGGCCACCCTGTATGTACATATAACGAAATCTCGCACGCTCAGCTGAATTTGTGCATTCTTGCGTACTTCTAATTTCACAATTCCCATTGCTCTTGTCCTGACGGCACGTATGATGCAGTTGAAAATTTATCTCTCTAATGATCATTCGAGCTGCATGTGCATACATATTTACTGCCTAGACAGCAATTTACTATTGTAACAGTCCCGGCAATGTGCAAATTTTTTCATCCAATCATTGCGACAGTCCCAAAGTCTCAACGAAATTGGGGGAAATGGCAAGCAAATGGTGTCGGCACTATCCAGGGCAGTGCGGCGTGACTACAAACAATCGTCGCAAAAATTGCAACGTTGTGCTCGGGCAGGCGCGAAAATTTAGAAACACTGCCACCGAAAACTATTTTGAATTTTCGGCGAAATTGCATTTTCGAACGGTGAAGACCTCACTCTCTCTACAACCCCTGCAAATACCAGCTTCAAGCCTCATTAGGCCTCGGCAGCAAATAAATGGAAATCTCTGCAAAAAGTCAGTGAGAACCGCAACAACCGTCGGCCCCACCTGAACACCTATCAGAGTACCTATTACGGCGGCGTCAGCTGGGTCGCGGTAATACATCCATCACCCAATTTACAGGGCACAATCACCATAATAAATTTCGACAGAACATTGCGCGTCCATCAAGCGATTCCCGAACAGCAAGTGCGCGCTTGCCGTTGTTTCGCAAAAGTTTAAATTTATTAACAAGGCTCGGTGGCCACGGTGGGGCCCACCATACAGCACCCATCCACCGCTCCTCTGTCCTCGTGTTATGGGCTGCGGATGTGTGGCTCACCCGCCACCGTCTAGACAATGCATCCATCCGTCCGCGGGAGCTGCATTACAGGAGGCTGCCAACTGATGTGCGGGGCGAAGCGACGTTTCCATGCTATCAAAAATTACAAAATTGCTTGGTCCTATCTCCGCGGGGCATTGCGCTCTCCCTGGAGCAATTATTCATCCCTCGATGGGCCTGTGCTGCCCGCTGCCGCCACTCGAAAATAAAAGTTCGTCCGGTCGTGGCCAACGGCATTCCCCAGATTTTTCCTGTCTATGCCTCTTGCCCTTTGATTGATGAAATGAAAACTTTATGTAAATTAAAATAAAGTGCTCGCGGTGGGGAGTTTATTGGTGGGACCAAGGGGCACTTTCGGACGATTGTCCGGGCGAAAAAAGAGCGGTGAGCTGGGAGAAAGTGTTTCGTTCTTGGGGCTTTTTGGCAAGTAATTAATAGAACTGCGTAAAGAGAAGGGCGAAAGCGCTATTTATTGAAGAGCTTAAAGTTAAAGTCTTTATGCCCTTGGTAGCACCGAGCAGTTAGTTCACTTTAAAATTTGAAGGGATTTAGGGATTTTGCTAGTCATCATAATTTATTTTAGAAATCTCTAATTTTTGCGGAGCCTTAGCCTTTTTAACAGTCACTGTTATTGCAGAGAGTTAGGAAGGGTGTATCACGAAGGATGAATTAACCGTTAATTTTAAGGGTGTAAGTAAATATGAAGCAAAATCCTAGATCTGTTTTTCATATTTCAAAGTTACGTAAGTTCTACAAAATCACTTGCATTTTTACTAATTTAAGAATATTTCGAAAACATCAAGAATAAGATATTGAAATTTATATAACAACACGCTCTGATGTTCGAGTCCGGAAAATTCACATCAATTCAGTAGAAACTCAGCCTTTCCAAATCATTTAAAGGGAAACCAGAAAACTATCCGGCCACTTAAAAATATAATTTCTTAACCCGTTTCTTCCTGAAATTACCTAAATTTGTCCCTTTTTCATTCGTTGCGTTCTTAAGGAAAATATCGCAATAACGCAAATAACGCAAATGGATCAGGACTATTATGGAGAAAAAAATTGGGAAACAAAATTTATTTTTTGGGGTGCCAAACTTTAGCACCCTAAAATTCGTAGCAATTTTTTTTAGATTGGACTGTTGCAATATATGTACATATGTAAGAATGTGAGTAAGTAGGATTTATAATTACGTCAAATTTTTGCTTGATACTTTTATCTGTTCCAAAGAAGTTTGACTATAATTAACAAAAGGACAAACAAGTGATCCTATTCGGGTTCCACTTTTTTCTTTTTGTTAGGTACATTACCCTAAAAAACGAAATTGATATTATACAAAGGAACAGAATTAAAATAATGCAATTTGTTCACAACGTAACCACATAATTCCGACAAGCATAGCTTCCACTGTATTTCATTATACAATAGCCAAAGCACGAGTACGGGCTATAAAAGGACAGATTAGATGAGAGAGCTCTCAAATTTTATTTTCCGGCTTCGAAGCAAAATGTGTATTACTAGCCTTACCATTACATAACATATCAAAGAGGGAATAACCATTAGCTTTATTAGGCTAATTAGTGCTACCGACTGCCCTTTCAAATATCCTTTGGGGTATGCAAGAAACTTAGTGGCTGAAGGAAAGTTGCAGCTCCGCTATTAATATTTGATGTTGTCATAACCGTAACTTGACAAATAGCTTTGAAAACAGTTTTTAGGGTTTCATAACAATTAAACGAAATCCTTATGACTTAATTCATTATCATCTGTCTGCTACACTCTCCTAATACTTGATAATAACTTATCGTAATGAAATTTTAAAAACAGACATGCAAAATGAATTTAAAAAAATGTACTTTTCGCAAAATCAGAAGTTACAAAAAGAGTAACTTATTTGGAATGCCTACAAAAGTGCGTGTGTATACAAAATAATCAGTTTTTGGAGGAGAGATGGGATGGGCGAGAGGACAAATTGCGACTATGAGTTGACTTAAAGGACTGAGGTTCCAAAATAAAAAATGTCAAATGTTCGAATACATTATAAAAAGCTTCTTCAATACTCGGTGGGAATGACTAGAGAACTTTGTTTTTTCAGAATTTTGCTAAGCACACTCCACTACACACACTGGAGTGGAATTAGCACTGAGTTTTCTAGTTATTAGACTGGTTCAAAAACCAAGTACGACTTATATGAAAGGAACATTTTAACTTTACAATGCGATAAAAGCTGATCAATATGACAAACTCAAAAGACTAAAATCTTTTCATGAAAGTTGGCACATGGAGGGTTTGGCGTCGCTGGTTGCAAATATGGTACCCGATTTTACAACTTCAATATGGCAACTTCAGGATGCGGACTTAAAATATGAATTTCTTTAGATCTTCACAAAGTTCCAGTGGTGGTTTCAAAAAATGCGATTAGGGATTAAGTGGCGGAAACAAAATAATAAAATTTTTAATGTGTCGTAAAATGGAAGTTTAACTTTAAACGTGAGGATATTGTGAATCACATCCATTTGTACCACACCCATTACGCTTCATGAGATATGAAAACTGGTCTCTTCCTGTCGATAATAGGTGATTCGTTTTAATATTTTAAAAGTGCTTTTCGATATACCGCGCTCCTGAGCTATTAACCGTTACTAATTGGCTGAGAACGATAAAATATTCCCTGAATATTTGTAAACCCTCTAGTAATCATTCCCGAAAACGTTGTGCAAATAACTACTAAATAACGGGGGATATGTGCGTGCGAAATTCATAATAATGCCAACTCCTTTCAAGAAGATCCTCTTCTGTTAATACGAAAAATGTCAGCTGGAAAAGACATCCCCCGTGGGGATGTTGTTTGCGAAAATAATAAACGAACCAATTTCGAGTCAAATCACGTTTGAAACGACTCCCGCCGAAGGACAGCAAACACTCCAATCTGTTTTGAATTAATCCTCGCAGCGAACATTCACGGCCTTCGGGCTCGATTCACTTACTCCAAAATTATGCCTGCTCGAAACCCATTCCCCTCTCCCTCGGCAGACACGCAATATTTAGCCCTAAGTTTGGCATATGTGCCAGCGACTTTAATACGTTTTCCCAGCCAGGATCATCCCCTTCGGCAGTAAGGAAATGAACACTAGTGAAAATCGATTTCATTGTGCTCTCTTCCGAGGGGATTGTTTGCTAAATCCACCCTCGCTTAAGAATACGGAAAATGCAGAAAAACTATCCTCGGCTTACCCTCGAAGAAAGGAATCGCTGGAGCAACAGAGCCCGCAGGAGTGGCCATGTGCACAAGAAATGCGACTCGCGCTGTAACAACAAACAGGGAAGTTACCTTCTGTGTTGGGGGTCTTCAGACGTGGAGTGTCTCCGAAGATTTTCTTTTTTTTCCTCTTCGCCGACTCCGGCAAGGACTATGTATTATGTAACTGTCAGGCATATATGAGATTGTTCAGGATATGTGAACTGGACTTGAGGGGGCCAGACTCCAGACAGCCACCGGGTGGAGTGGACAGTGTCGTATGCATCATGCATGCAGGGGTCGGCACCATTCGCATTCGCTCGTCAGACGAGGTGTCCTTTACAAAATTTATTTATGGGCTGCCTAACTCAGTTGGCACCTTCTAATCGTAAGACATTGGCTTCCCTTTGTAGTGCAAGAATCGGAGATGGCTTGCACGATTATGTCGGGGGTAATTGGTTTGCAGTAGTAATTTGATGAAATTGCACATCACACAGTGGTGAAATTGTGCCTTTAGGGGGAAGCTTGAATCTTGTTTTTTTTCGATTTCCTTTGCCTATTCTCGGTAGTAGTCTTATCTATCGAACTGAAACGGACAGATGACTTGCCGTTTCATGGTAGGCCTGTTTTTATTGATGCTTCGTATTTGGAAACCTTTTGTTATAAGAATACCAATATCAAAGGCATTTTCATATTCTGCATGATGGGTCAGCGTAGGTCGACTCCACCTGATTCTGAAAATTAGAATTTTTGGACCACTGGTGGCCCACCTCGAGTTGAACCTCTCAAATGATGTATTTGAAATACATTCATATCTGAATTTGCACGGTAGAAACGTTCTGAGAAAAATCAAAACCATGAACAATGAAAGTAGCACGCATCCATATAATAACGGATAGGCTCGACTAATTGTTAGATAATATAAAGAGAATCAAAGACTATAAAGTGAAGACGTAGGCCGTATGATAGTATGTTCGTGTAAAATAGGGAAAATGTTTAAATGTTATTTTATGTAAAAAGGAGCGATTAGATCTACTGAATTCCGTTTCTCGATTCGGAAATTTTCACACTATGTATTTCAATTCAATTACTAAAATAAAAACTGCTAAAAACTAAACTAAGTTTACCCTCAATGGACGCACTGGGTAATGATCACTCCAGACAATTTTATGTACAGAAAAAAATGCGTACAGCTTAACAATGATCTTTGGGGCATTCAATTAGACAAATTACCAAAAGAATCAATCGATAATTTAATCAAGGATCCTGATAATAACAGTAAAAGACATAAAGGCGGACAGAAAACAGCAACTACAGAACGTCAACGTGACGCATCGAACTCAACTTTGACAGCAACTCAAATTGCACGACAAGCTGGAGTTTCATGCAATGTTCGAATGGTGCAAAGGATCCTCAAGTCATCCCCAACAACAAAAAAAGACATTAATGCAGGGAAATCAAAGGGCGCGACTAGAATTTGCTTAAGCACATTCAGACTTAATCAGCGAAAGGAGATCTGTTATATCTACAGACGAAAAAAGATTTTGTTTGGATGGACCTGATGGATTTTCCGATTATTTTCATGATATTAGTATCCAAGATTTGTATTTTGGCACGTTCCCACAGCAGGTCAGGCTCTGTAATGGCGTAAGGGGCTATTTGTTTTAATGGACCATTTGATATCGTCGTAATGGATCAGCGGCGTGACGGTTCCACTTACAAAGAGTTGCTGCGACGGTAAATTTAAAACTTCAACGAGGAGAAGGAGCAAGGAAGCTCATGGATTTTGCAACAGGACAATGCAGTAATTCACACGGCTAGAGTAGATACAGACTTTCAGTCCATTAATTGTTTGTGGTTTGTTAGCATATAATACCTTGGGCTTTAACCCAGAGGAAGAAATCATTTGGTAATAAATTGTATGTGTATGTGGTTTAGGAGCTAGTAGGACACAAAAGAAAATATATATTGAAAATAATAGATTTTCTTCAGCCTATCTCAGTATTTGAAAATAGCGTTTACCTAAAGATGGAAATCTGACCCTTGAACTTCGCTAGTAAGGCGGCAAGATACCCAGTGTGAAGTATGAAGGAGAATCGTGAAACAGCTTAAGGAGGTGAAAGGAAAACTAGTGAAACTGTGAAGTACTTCATCAACTCAAGCAACTCGAGCTCATTTTACAGTCTGGAGCGCCCTATTGCACCCCCTCTGTACGAAAAACTACATTATGCTGCCGAGTCCCATTAACCGGAGTCTGCGCTCCCTCCTTCCACAGTCATTATTCGCTTTCTTTGAAGCGGGCGGCAGCAAATAAAATTGAAAATAAATCGCGATATTAAAGCAGACTCATAAAATTCGCTGACGCTTGCTGATTCCTTCCCTCCGACCCTAATGACTTCTTCAGAGCGCAACATTTCCGTCGAAAAGAAAAATATGTGACATCCTCCGTGGCTCTCCTTTTACTTGAAAATATCTTTTTAAGGCGGCGGCGGCGGTGGTCTGGGGCTGAGGAGGCAATGTGGGTGGCGGAATTGATCTCAACAAGTTGCAATTTACCGGAAGCAATTTCTTTTGTCGAAATGTTGCCACATCGGAAAATCCTACTCGTCGCCCCACACAAGTCCTTTTGAGTCCTTGAATCCGGGGAACAGGCAACCTTCAGGAATTTGCAACTGCGGAAGGAAGTAGGAAAATTTAATTATGCCCACACCCTGCATTGTCAGACAGAGACGGCGGGGCTTGCCATGTTCATTCTTTTGCTCAGGAGGGCGAGCTGAGGCGCGAGTTAAATTAAACGCATCGAAGGATGAAACCGGCCACCCCCAATTTTCCATTCTTTTCGCCACCAGGAATCCCGGACGCGAACTCTGATTCGCTGCGGCAGCACCACCACCGCCGAGGTGGACTTTGACTCAACCCTCACCTAAATCCCGGGATGAAGCTGAAGATATTTCGGCTAGACGAGTACGGGCAGAAACTCCTCGGGCCCTCGAAAAGTTCACCGCGGCCCCTGGCGGTGCTTATTGATTTTCCGATAGTTATCCGGGTCCATATCAAATGTTCACACTCGGGTGAGCCGGGCGAGCTCCTTGTATCACTTTCGGATGGATTTATCGGGCGCGGTGTTCGCGCACATGTGGGAGTGGGAGACGTTTGCTGTTGTTATAACGCTTAATTTCACCCCTTCAGTGGAGCGTTGATATGATTTAATACCGCTCCTTTGGGGATCAGCTTTTGTGTGCATGATATTATGAAATTTGAACTGCCCCACCTTGTCGCTTCTACCTTACACTAACCGTTCTCGGGATGTGGAAGACTACGAGGGCGGCGGCTGCGGCTTTTGATGGTGCATTTGATTTTTGCCCTGTGGTAGCGGGGTGTGGAGGTTTTGCAAAATTGCACAGGTTGGATTTTTCAACTGGGGCAAACAGTGTCGTCTATTGTGCAAAGAATAAGGACAGTTTGGGGATTGTTTTTAAAAACGGTACAGGTAACCTTTTTCTACATTTTTGAAAGACTTTTATATATTATTATTGTTATAAGCGGATCGGATGGATGTTGTGCAAAATTGCAATACTTACTAATTTAAAATTGGTTTGAAAGTTCTTTGTTTAATTCCTCCCCATATTCGCTCATTCCTTCAACGGTGAGAGCGTACAAATATAAATCAAATTAACCAACCAAACGCAGAACTCTACTTTTTCCTTATAAGAAAAATCTTTAAAGGAAGTTTCAGCACTGATTAAAAAAATTTTACAACATTTTGAATATTTTTTGAGGGTGCCTACTGTGCCTACTGAATGTGCACTTCCCAAAGCCATATAAAGAATCCTTGCAAAACAAATTAATTAATTTAAGCAAAAATTGAATGCTCTATCTCAGCTTGACTACTGTTTCCATGGATCTCACCGAAGTAGGTGGGACTTTAAGGTCGGATGAGTCACAGCAGAAATGTACCCCTTGGTAGAATATTTTCCTATCTCCTGCCAAATTGCTTCCTTTTAAAGTGCCCAGCCTCTCTCGTGATGTGGAATCAGTGCAGAAGTAATTTCTCCTCCTCTTGTTTGTGCAAACTGACTACCTTTAGTCGGTGAATGCTTCCGAAAAAAGTAAGTGCACAAAAGCGAACGAAATCCTTCAAAAACATTCCGAACAAAGGGACAGATGTAATGGGAACTTCGGCGAATTACCTGCAATTTTCCTTACTTTTTCATCATCGCATAGCATCCCCTCAAATGCGCTGCGTTACGAGGGTCTAAATCCTTCAGTTCAGGTTTATGGAGAAAATTACACGTTTTCGCGAAAGAGCATGATTTCCCCTCGACGATCATAAAGCAAGTCAATAGCAGCCGTTTTCATCACTCGGCGGGAGGACATCAATCGGCAGGCAGCCGAGAGGACTCTTAAATTTTTAGAGACCTATTTAAGGTGATTTCTCCCTCACCTGTCTCACTTGCCTTACCTTCTAATCCGCCCGCTGGCTCCTGTTAAGTGTGGAAAAGCACTCTGCAAACGTGAGATAACACCCCTGGGGGGATTTGCTGGATTACGCGTTTCCCCGCGCAAAATCAACCCGAACAAGAGGTTCACTGACATCAAACATGGCAAATCCAATTGACCTCCTTCCACCGACGACGAGACGATAGAGCCGCTACCCATTCGTTGGAGATGTGCGCCGTGTGCGGGCGCGTAGGTGCCGAAAAATGTTACGCGTGCCCAGGTGTGAATATTTGCATAGGCAATTTGGATTTCCGTGAATTTGCTCTGTGAGTGGACCCCTGTGTAAGCTGCGAGGAGTACTGGACTTCAGAGTCTTGTTTATAAATTGATGTGACGTGGCGGCGCCTTATGGGATTGTTCCGCCAAATTCAGGTGAAACTTTTTCGCAGGCTTGTCAGGTAACGGTTTCATAATGGATTTCATTTGTCTACTCATTAAGGCAGCAGTTTGGCTACAAATTGTTTGTGTAGAAGGTGCCTTGCGAAAAATTTGAGGTTTATGTTCAAAATTGAATTACCTTTTATGCAAAGTAGCCAAAGTTGTTTTCATTTTTTTAAATAATTTTTTTTCACGATAAATGCTTCACACGCGGAAAGTACGTGGCGTTAGAATGCCAGCTGCGCGCAAGTTTAGATGATACCTTTCGACTGAATATGCAGGGAAGCTTCCTCTACCAAATTCATCAAGAAAATAAATGCAAATTCGAAACTTCATTTTTTAACTTTTGTCCAGCTTTTTGGGATTTGGGCCCACTGTGCCCGAAATCGACATTTTCCGAATTGTTCCTACCTCGAAGCACATAATTCGTAATTTCTAATTATTCACACAACTCTACCTAGAAATGACCTTTGAAAGCACACTGCACACTACTCATTGGTATGTGAAGGAGGCTTGGTTATGTAAAAGTATTGTGCATACATATTACATAGATTGTGGATTTCGAGCGGGGATAAAATAGATACACCCGGTTTGTTGACAATTCTAGTTCTAGTTCAATGATGCGCAAAATATATAAATATATACATATATTTTTAATTTAGATTTGTCTTGACTAATAACGAAATGAATTTTAATTTCTCTTTTTCTTTAATTACAGGTAAGATTTGGGCATTCATGGATTTGATGATATCTCTCCCTATGCCAAGGACACTCTGGGAATAACGTTAAGTGAACATTTGGATATTACAGAAATTATATATTATGTATGGGAAAGAGTAAGTTCCGTTTTCTAATAGATAGCGTAACTCTTATTGTGTGTATCACGTGTGAACCGGTTTCACATGTATTTAACAGGTCTAATGTCAGTGTCAGAATCCATTGTATCTCGATCAGTTAAAGTGTTTACAACAGAGCTTTTTTTTTGCGACATGGAGAATTTTGTACCAAATAATCGACATTTGCGGGAAGTGTTGTTATACTTCTATAATTTAAAAAAATCCGCTGCTGAAAGTCATCGTTTGCTAGTAGAAGCATACGGTGAACATGCTTTTTCGGATTCTTTGTGCAGAAGATGGTTTAGACAGTTTAAAAATGGCATTTTCGATGCTCTGTATATGGTGGGATATGAAAGGCGTTATTTATCATGAGTTGCTGAAAACCTCTGATACTGGCGATTTCTAAACTAATGCGTTTAAAGCGAGCTATTGAAGAAAAACGACCAGAATGGGACAATCGACACGATAAGATAATACTTTTACACGACAACGCGAGACCTCATATAGCTCAACCAGTGAAAAACTACTTTGAAAGGCTGAATTCTTTTGAAAGTATCCAAATTTGGCTCAATAATTGGATCACTTCGATGGATGACCAATTCTTTAGGGATGGAATCCGCAAGTTGCCAGAAGTATGGGCAAACGTCGTAGCTTCCGATGGGGTATACTTTCAATGATGGTCAAAAAAGATATATTGTATAAATAAAGATTTGTTTTTACCAAAAAAACGGAACTTACTTTTTCTCATACCTAATGTACATATAATATATATAAATATGTATTTGTTTCGCATTGTTAGATACTGGAAAGGCTCCCGATATTTTATACACATTGACCGTTAAATTATACACTGCGAATCATTAGAATAAAATGTCAGTTGAGTGTAAAATTGCTCGTGCTCAATGCCGATTTAATCAAATGAATATTCGAGATATTTTTGAGCGGTAGTACCTACTCTCGTGGAAACTACACGAAAACAGTCGAGTACGAGGTATACTTGCAGTGCTTGGCCCCTTACTTTGTGTCATTATATTTTCTTTGACCTTAAAAGAAAACATCCAACGACTCAGTCAAAGTACGCTTTTTAATACGAAATAGCTTCCTTAATTATCCATCAATAAAAGCACTGAGCAGGTAATAACTATACTAATCTCCACCTCAGTTAATAACGAACATAGGTATACGAGTATGAACATATGTTTCGCCAGTCCAATTAACCAGAACCTGATTTCCAATCAACCTGAAATCACAAATAACAGCACCCCAAAAAGCATCCCCAGAGCAGCAACCACTAAGAATCTACCCAAGCTTGTGCTACCTGATGTCTGCGGCTTCGGAATTCAAAGAGCGCTCTCCCGGAATCAATAGACCCAAACAGCAGGGATTGCCCAAGAAATTTATGTTTCCCTCTCCCTATCCTCTAGAAGACGTTTCTTGCATCGCCCGAATCCGGTGAACCGGCTCCTCAGCGGTGGGTCTATATTTAATATAAATCCAGAAATATCAGGAATGTTCCTGCCGGGAGAGTTCAATGCTCCCCACGTCCCCACGTGCTACGCCCCCACACGCCCGCCACCCGTTTAATATTCGTAGCAAACAGCGTAATTCTCCTATGGCAGAAGTCGTAAAACGTAACAAAAGCCGGCGGACCTAGTCGCTCGCTCTATTGTGCCGGCTGTCATGACATCTCGCATTCATTGGGCTCCCCGACTCGCAGCACACAATCGATCCAGCGCCTATCGAACGGAATTAATTGGAACCCGAGCACAAATCGATTATGTCATTGCTGCGCCGGCTGAGCCAAGACGGATCCCAGAGGACCCTGGAAGAGTTTGGCTGCCGTTGCTGTGTGGCGTACCAGCTACAAATGGCATTTGCCGTGGCAGTGAACCCAAACAGAGGAGCTGAATCAAAACATCTGCGGGAATTTTAGCAATTTGCCCAGTCCCGGGATCCGGGTCCAGGGGCCGTGTTTGCCGGAGAATTTCCAATTGCCGACTAATGGGGAGTAGTGTAGTTGGTACAAAGGCCCCGGCGTTCGCGCCATTTATTCAATTAAATGGTCGCAAGTCGACGAGTCCGGCCAGTGGAATCCGCACTGAATCGCGATAACTGAGCGCGGAATAAATCAGTGCAGTCGCCCGAAGCTCAGGTAGACTTCCGGATTAGTGTGCAGCGCCAAGGCACCCCGACCAGTGGTTGTTTGGCGGTCAGCTTAGAGTTAGAACTAGCTACAGCTAGGAATGTGCATAGGTGAGGGCCGAACGTGTTTGTTTTCTTTCGTAACAGAGCACCGTGGAGAAAGTGTGAAATTCAAGGGAAAGTCTGCAGACTGATTGTCGTTGTGCTGCGGTTTATGACACATATGATATGTGCGACAACCGCTCGAAAGCAATTTTGAATTTTCGACTTTTCATATGTCGACCTTCTTGCTCTGGACTGGTTACCTTCGCGCGGAGAAATCAAACCAATTTAATACATATTTCGCAAAATGAGGAGACACAATCAACTTTCATTGCGAAAGCGGTACGCGAAGGAAACTCCAAGGGTGGGCAAGGCCATTGTACTTATCTCGATATAAAAGAAATAAACTGAGGCAATCATATAGATGTAATTAGGACCTTTTTTGAGTTTAGGGAAATAACAAAGATAAATACAAATATCAAAATGATTTTTTATAAAGAAAAAAAAATTTTTTGATTTGACTAATGTCTAAATATCGTAAGTAAAGGGTATTTCATTATGGACGCTCGAAATGCACCATGGAAGGTTATAGCGTTGAAGAACGTGTGCAATCACAAAATTTTATTATCAAAATAAGTGCTCCGTTCGATAAACGGTCATCATCGAAAATCATCTTTAGCGACGAGCACTACAGATCGATGATAAGCAACTTCTTGTGCCCTAAACTAGATAATATGGATACCGATGACGTGTTATTCCAACAGGACGGCGCTACGTGCCACACAGTGCATGCCACGATGGGCATTCTGCACGAGCGATTTTAAGGCGACGTGAGCTGGCCGCGGAGATTTAATGCCTTTAGACTTCTTCCTTTGTGGCTATCTTAAATCACAGGTCTATGCGAATAAACCGCAAACAATTGATGTCCTTAAAGTCAACATGCGAACGCCATCCAGCAAATTCGGCCAAATTCTCTTGCTATTATTTCTTATACAAATAGCCTCCTCTTGTATAAAAGCGTGCTGCTTCAATAATTTTATCCATGACATGTATCCGCATGTCGTCCATATTTTTTTCAATTTCAGTGTAATTGGTTTGTTAGCATAGAACTTTACCATTTATGCATCTATACAGAAAGAAATAGGGCGTGTGCGTATTTGTACAGAATTCTGCCTGTATATGCTTATTTCAGAATATTTATTGCCACTAAAGCTGTATCGCATGAAGCACTATCTCGTTGAAACCGTATATTAGAGATTGAGAGCGGTATAGCTTCAGGCAAAAACATTTAGTTTATTATGATATCGTTCACCAGTAACAGTAACGTTGTGTTATTTTATAATAATTGAAGATTCATTTTGTTAAGATGTTTTATCAATAGAGAACGTTCTTTTGATGTCAAACGCTTCATGATGAAATGGCAATGACAGCTCAACAGTGCTGCCAACTTTCAATTCGTTTTATATTAACAGGTGAATTTTGTAGGTCTATAAAAGGAGAACGGGTATTTAATTTCTAATGAAATAGGGCCTGAAAGAAAACGATATTTCTCTTCGCGACACGTTAAGAAAGGAATCGATTATTCGTCGGACAGACAGAAACAAAGCATCGCCATTAGGGTTCATCTTTCACGGAAGTTTCCCCCATTTGTGTTGACAACAGGGAAGATATGCGTCCTCGTTTTCCAACAAGTAAAAGTTATTCCTGTGACAAAATTTAAATGAACTTTTCGAGTGAGGGGATGAGAAGAGGTGTTTGGCGGAATCATTGAGACCGTTAACAACGCCAAGAAGGACGAAGCAACCAAGAAGATTTATAACTCGAAAAGCTAGAGCCGGGCGAAATGTGGATCATTGGAACAGAAGTTTATCATTTGCGGCCACAGAGAGAATTCATGCATAGAAATGAGCCCCCAACTGTGCGTCGTGCTTTCCAAATATTTGTTGAGGGTGTTCTTATTGGGAGACGTACACTTATTTCAAATTAGCCTCCATTCCACCGGCTTTAAATAAATAATCGAAGTAGTAGGGGGCTTAGAGATTTGAATGGTGGTGTGCCCACCCGTGGAAGGGGCTTGGGAGAATCTCATCTCATCTCAAGGACGGTTCCATTTAAGATGAATATCGATTGGAGCGGGTGAAGACAACCACCCCAACGTCATCTGGATTTTAGAGCGGCTCTTGTTGACGACTGACAACTGTAGCTTTTGTGAATTGCTTCCTCGGGTAAGGGCACAGAGGCCAGGGGCTTTTGGACTCTATTCATATTTTTGGGAATCCTCTAGGCTAGGCCTACTTGGCACAATGCCGAGTTTCCCGTTCATTTACCTCCTTCATCGCATTCGAGGTAATTTCTGCTTTCAGATCAAAACGGTTTTCAGTAGCTTTTTAAAGGTGAATTTCTACAATGGCCAGCTTCAGTCAATTAACCTGGAATTTTTGTGTCCAAAGTGCTCCCTAATGAATGGGTGGGGTTCGTGCTGGAAAAAATGATTTTTTTTCAACTTTCTGCTCGTTGAGCAAACGGGGACAATGGGAGTTCTGCCAGAACTTGGTTTCTTCACTGCCCGTACATTGTCAGGGGAATAAGAATATCTACATTTAAAATTTGTTCGTCATTTGCATGTCGGCAATCAAAATGCATTTTGACAAAAACAACTATTTTACCTTGAAAATTAATTCAGTGTTGGGCAATTGCAGACAAAATTATAATGAGCGACGAGACTTGGTTTATCTCAGAATAACCAAAAGAATTTTTCCTACTTTCATGGAACTTACACATTTCTTATAACCAACCTCCACCAAAAATTTTGAATTGTATATTCTTTGGACCAGAAAAATCACAAGGAGAAGGCCATTAGCAGGTAGACAGGAGGGATATAATTTGGAGTATTGCTTTTTCAACGACTCAAAAATGGTTATCAATTTGTGGTGCAAAATTTCAGGATATGCTGGACTGACGTCAATGAAATGTTTTATATCTAGTAGATATTTTTTCCAAGTTATATCCATATCAATATCATAGGTCTGTATAGGTAGAGGGCAGCAGAGGAATTACATTGAGTCAATTCATAAAAATTTGAGTCAATACGGTACAAACTCTAACGTAGAAATTGGTAGATAGTTCGTCTTCCTGATTTCGGAGGGTTCATCTTTTGAAGAGTGTACTGTACCTTTTTCTTTGTTCATGAGTTTGTATTCGAGACGCAGCTAAAGAGCATCGAACTCTGGAGAAAGCGAGTGCGTTAAGCCTCTCCAGCAGGTAAGTTGCTGTTTATTGAAGTCTTAATTGATGTCCCCCTCATTGGCATCTTAGCATTGTCTGCTTCCTATTCAAAACCCGTAGAATAGTGGCCTTGCTGATTGTTACTTCGTGAGCCCCCAGACAGCAGATGCACACCTCGGGCCCATTAAATTATTCATAGCGCCCAAGTCCATCGCGGAGCGCATTCAGCGAGAACAACACCTTTGATTGCCAGAGAAAGGAGTAACCAGCAGACACACTATATCCCGACTAAATGTTTCCGTGATCTTTCAAAAGTAAAAAGACTTTCCTTCTGGCACATTCAGATTTTGTTTGTGCCTTTGTGCCCCGAAGAAAGGGTTTGTTAGGGCCCTCACAAACCGCAACACAGCACACTGCGAATTGTCGGGAGGGAGCTTCCAGGCAAAACACTCTAGCATCTGCAGTGGCGGAGCACAGGTGTGCACAGCAGTGGTGCGGGTGGTTCTCTGCCCGCTTGTTCGCCGGCATGCATGGAAGCCGCCTCCTGCTGTACCAGACGAACGAGGGGCGTGGATGCAGAAATAAGGCTGAGAAAAATTTCTCGAGTGTTCTAGTCGAAGGCATGATTGCAATGTTTCATCTTAGCACCGTGTGCTTGCGATGCTCAAGAGGGAGTTGCGTGCCTCCGCGAATTCCGAAAGAATCACGGCCAGCATATGCTGGATTTCGTAGCGAGAAAGCACCAACTTGTAAGTCACTTGAAGCACAAGGACCTCCAGGTGGATTACAAGTCGCGCTCGTTTCATTTCCTCTTAAACAATGTCAACTTAACGGCGAAGGGGCTGTGTTTGGGGACTAGACTGGAGGGCGCACCGTGACTCGCAAGGGGCCACCTGAGCCAGGACTATTGCGACTAAGCCTATCTGCAGCCAGGCATAGTGTGGGCGGTGGCAGGGCACCCGCACTGGATACTCCTCACCAAACAAGCACATGGCCACGGATTTGCAGTGATGAAATGTGACAAATTGCGCGGACCCTTTCCCTTTTAATATGAAATCCTTGCCGCATCTCTCGAAGCATAATTCCATCCCAAGCACCTTTCGAGGACCACTGCTGTTGCTGTTCGGCCGCCGTTGTTGCCGGTGACAGTTTAAAGTGGACGTCGACTGCGGCAGGTGAATGCACGGACGTGACTTTTACTTCGTCTTTCATGTTCAAGGTACACAAGGGATGTGCTCTGATTAAACAACAGAGCTAATTGGGTTGCGCGGGACATGCTGCTGCATACGTTGGCGTATGCATGGTTGGCGCTAACTTTTCGAAACTCAGCAAAAAATATATCTATATTATGTTGTTGTGGGAAAATGTGCTCTTAAATCGCTGCAAATTCCGATCAAGCTACGGTGGAGTTACATCATGTCTGGCTGATGGGACATTCAGTAGGTATGTATGTTTTCCTCTTTTTCTGCTGATTCCACGATTACCTCTGATGACCGGTTATTATCTTTCTTCGTAATTACCCACCGTAGCGCTCCGGGTTTTTAAGTGATCACCTTTTGTCGTTCTTCCCCTCCCCGGACAGCGTGTACGTTCGTGCCGGGAATTACACAGGTGATGTTACGAGGCACGTGACTCGTAATACGTTCCGTTCCGATACACACATTAATACACGTTCCGATACCTACGGCTTAGGGTGAAATCAAGATAGTTCGGCGCAATACTGAAGTTGTTCTTGCCATATTGGGTATGATAGTAATTATTGAAAAAATCAGTAAAGATAAAATTAGTACCCCTCGTCTTGTTCAGAAAATAATTGCTACTTAGAAAACAAACTCCCATTGCCGAAATAGAATGCAAAGTCTCCAGGTGATTTTTAACGTTTCGTCTGCATTTGGGTCACCCCAACAGCAATAGCTTTACATAGAACTTTACAACGCCTTCTATATTTTTTAAATTGCCCACAATAAATTATAGTTCTACCTTTTGATGAGTTTTTTAATCTGGAATTTATTTTGTCCATTACCAAGAGGTATCAACCCACTTCGAGTTACAGCATGTTTATGTTGTTGTTTTTCTTTTATAACATAGAATATACGAAAACAATTTCAGATGAATGTAATTCAAAAATGGCGGAGCCAACTTCTACCCCCATAATTTAAAAATTTTACAGTTTTCAGCATGGTTTTCACAGTTTCTAACCTAAATGTTTATTTCATCTTAAGCGGTTTTCGGATAGCATGGAACGTATCTCCTATTTTATTATAGGAAAAAATTTTTTAACGCGTTTTTTTCTACACGAAATCTGAGGAACGTATCTGCCGGGCAAATAAAGAGCTGAATGTATGTATATCGAAATGTGATGTTGCTGAACGTTATTTTTTTGTAATTTTAAACAGTTCAGCAATTCCTTTAATTCAAAAATGTGGCGCTGTAGGTATTGCCCACATGTTATTGTTGCTACCGCCGCCGGTGAATCTAATAATATGGCTTAATCCTTATTAATGCAGCTATGGATACCTACAGGCAAACTCCCGAAAGTCGTCGAACCGCATCCGCTTTGGCCAATTATGTTCACAAAGGTATTATCTATAGGAAACCTTGCTATACCCATAATAGATCCTCTACCGTCCTAATAATCCCCACGATGAAATTTCTTGTCACAACCGCAAATAGAAGAGAGAATATTG
Organism: Neoitamus cyanurus; assembly: GCA_947538895.1. Lineage (NCBI taxonomy): Eukaryota > Metazoa > Arthropoda > Insecta > Diptera > Asilidae > Neoitamus > Neoitamus cyanurus. The sequence goes on from OX384543.1 coordinate 40,470,443, forward strand.
AAAAGCTCCGAAAAAGCCACAGCAGCCCACCTTACTTCCTTACAATAGCAGGCGAAATCCACATTCTCCATACCCAACCCTGTGGCATGCCCTTTGGTGATATAAAAGGCGAAATTCCTGTGATTAATTGCCCAAAATAAGATTAAAGACGGAAAGTCTCCAGACCTTCTGTTGGAGCAATAAAATGGCGCGAAGGAAAACAAAGGAACAGTTTTGGTTAGTATACTTTGGAGATTTATAGGAACCCCAGCGGCATGTCCAAGGTAACGTGTTAATCTTTGCCACAGCGGGACCCTTGTCTGCATTGAAGAATATCCCTTTTCACCCCGCTGTCTGACTGTTTCTTTTATTGCTGCTCGCTATCGTTCCGTACGAAGTTTTTCGAAGCGGAGAAAGGATGAAGGGGTAAATTTATTACTCGGAAATTGTCAAGGGTCAGTCAGGCTTTTCAGTTTTGTCTTAAATTTGTCTTAAGATGTCTTACATTATATAAGTACATATATAGCAATTTCACAAAAATAAGTACGTCGGGGTTTACAGTCGTTGATTTCAATTACTTATGTTCGGAAATCAGAAAAAATAGAGCAATTATGTGAACCTTGTGCACTGTCTTTCCGTATGTCTGTTGACATTGTTCTCATATGTAATTTGATTACTGCGCATACATATGTACTTAGTTTATGTACAATTTCATGTCATTGTTAAAGGATTCAGATTTTAAAAAGTTGTCATAAACTGACGGATACACGGGCACCGTGTAGGCTGTGGCTGTGCATAAGGCCTAGACTATGCTCGATGCGAACAACACTGGCCCAGCCGAACTGACCAAACACAGGCGTAATCGCGCTACTTTTCCACTTTCGCAAGTGACTGTACCTGGAGTGATATCATATTGGCATTTGTGGCACTTTTGGAAAGCACATTAAGATAGTAGTTGTTTGGCGCGAGTTTGATGTCATTTCGTTCAGTAGATCAAAAGATAAAAGTAAAATAAAATAATAATGTGCATCCCGAATTTATGAATCATCCTGTAACTCGAAAACGGTTAACCCCCCTGCCCAACGAATTCTTGTTTGGTTAGGTGACATCTATCAGGCACATTTTCGCATCCAAATATTTCAGGTCGGTTTGGTTCGGTTCGGGCCTAGTCTAGGCACGGCCTTAGTATTCCGCTTTTTCCGAATTCAGTACGTTTGGGCAGGAATTCCAGTTTTTATCCTACCAAGCAGTCACTACATCAAGAAGAACGGACTCAGTGCTGAGCCAAAATTTTTTTAGTTGTTCTAGTGAGCGCTATTAAACGGAGGGAAAACAGCTCTGGGGTGTAGGGCGCAGGGTGTGCACTGTGCAGGTGAATTCAGGCGGAAATTAAAAATGTCATTCCTCCTCGTACAGATGAACCAAAGTCTAATCCAAACTGAGTGCAGTACCACCAGAGCCGCGGGTAGTGTTCCGGGACATCCTGAATCTGGCGACATAGCGTTTCTTTATTATTGTAATCCGCGCAGCGAGGCACAATATACCACCATCCTCTAGCCAAGACTGGCGGATGAGGAAAGCAGGGGAGCGCTAGCACTCCTATTCAGGTCAACAGGTTTCGTCCTTTCTCCGGTGCTGCTGTTCTCTTTAAAAAAAATTTGTCATTGCAACCGCCGCACAAAACATTTATTATCTCAGAGCGAGCTGCACTATTTCCAGATTTATTCGCGGGCAAAATGGGAAATGCAACAAGAGATCAGGACTAACGTCCTTTTTGCAATTTAAATCACCAGCAATGGGGAAGCGCGTGGGGCTCTTTAGGGATGGGACTCGGGACGACATGTCAAGCGAGAAAAATTCAGAACTGGAAGAAATCCCACGAAGAGTATGTGTGCGGCTGGCTAAAAATTAACTAGGACACTGGGAATATAGTGGAAAAGATAAAGGATGCTATCCAGCGGGTAGGAGCTTGAACGCTCGCAAGTCGATGACACGAATAATATAAATCAGCGGACGGAGCGGAGCGCACCTTGAATTGCAAATAGCCCTACACCGGCCAACCGAGTCTCATTCGTTCGAGGGCCCTCCACGCTAACTTGCCTTACTTTCCCTTTGAATTTAAACGACCTCGCGGGATGGGGCACAGATAGCTGCAACCCTTGACTCTTTGTCCCAGCACATTTACATACTTCCCGGGCGCTTTGAATAAATTATATTTTATTAAATGCGGAGCAGGGCAGGGGTTGCGTGCTGAATAACGTGGCGAAGACGCTTCATTCGGAGCACTATCCAGGGGAAATTATTATGAGAGTAATTACACACGCAAACGAAGGGCGACGAACCTTGTCTCGAGTGGAACTAAGACGCTCCAAGCGCTGCGACAAATGTAAATTAATTAATCCTGCCGATTACGCTAATCCGTTCTCGATTATTTCCGTGTTAACGTCAAATAATTGACCCGCTGCTGTCGCGGTGTAAAGGTAGTGTGCATATCCCTTTGCATTTTAATTTCAATTCCGTTTTCGCTGCACGACAGGTTCTAATAAGGATAAATAGCTATAAATTTTGTATAGTTGCAGTGCAGCAAATATGGAGTGTCATTCTTTGTCTGATTATTTTTTCTACGATAGCACCTAAATATGTTTATTCGATAGTCTGATATTGCACCCCACCCCCACTATAGGGATTATTAGGAATAAAAATAACAAGAGGAAAATAAAAGTATTTACGTATGAAACATTAAAACTGAATTTGGTAAATAAAAGTGAATTCAGTTCCTAAATGTAAATAAATATCCGCAGTCCTTATCGTACTCAAATTTCAAAGATTTATTAAAAATTGTTTAGACTATGTCGAGCGTTGGGTTCCGTGCCAGTAAGTAATTAATATGACTATTTACTGAAAGTTTTCTTTGCTGTGTTGCAATGCATATTGCAACGTGGTGAGGAGTAATGGATGTGGAGCGGGCGGCGAGTACACTGGAAGTCCACCATTTCATTTTCTTTGGGAATTAAAAACTGCGCGTTTTTTTAAAGCCTATAAGTCTTTAAAGTCTAATAAATGGCCCTTAATTTTGGTGTTGTCAAATACTATATTCGATAGTTCGGGAGGTGCAACTTGACTCACCTAAAATTTGCTAAATTCATGTCCGGGACCATACACTCGCGTTACAACAAATTACGCTGTTTGAAAACAAAAACAGAAGGCGATCATGGTGTAACGGAATGTACTTTGATTATTTAATATCTTCATTTATGAGAAAATGTACCGATAGGATGATGAATGCCAAATTCATGGCCACCACAAACTGAATTTGAGTCCAGTTGGTTGATTACATAAAATTTCAATTCCAGATTTATATGTTCGTATTTTCCATGTGTTCAGTACGTTCGTTCCTGTACAAGAAATACCATATTCCTTAAGTGAATGAACAGCACATGCTTTTATTTGCTCGCTTTTTTCCAGAGCAAATGGGGCAGGTAGTTATCAACATTAAAACTAGCACAGCCTCATATTTGCACTGAAAGGGCAGATGCAGGGCTCTTAGATATTTATAGATATTTAAGGAAAACGAGATATTCTTACGTTTAATGCTGTCAATTAATAATGCACTCTCTATCAGTATAAGATTCTCCCTCCTCTAAATATTTCATTCCCTGTTGACACAGAAAGAAATGTTATAGGTCTTTTTTTTTTTCAAATTCGAAATATCAATAGAAGTTCCCCAAAGTCTGTATAAATTTTTTATTAAACCTAGACTATCTCCAGCGTTACTCACTTCATACACACACAGTGATCCGGGCTTTATGCGAGATTATAAATGCATCTCTAATGTGGTCTGAAGGCGAAAGAGCCTGTCCATACGGAATGAGTCCCTTTGCTGTAGCTATCTCTCAGATACCCTCCCTCTGTCCCCATTCTATCCAAACAACGCCATTGGGTCTGGCACAGATCCAGGAAATTGGTATTCCACAACAGCTTGTGAATAGCCCATAGTAGCCTCCACCTACCCGAACCCCGTCTCCGAGGACGCAACAAACCCTCGAATCCCCCTAATCTTGGCCGATAAAAGATCAATTCCTGATTCAACATATACTCGTCGCCGAGGAACTCTGGAGCCGGCCGCTTACTTGACAGGTTACAACTGCAACAGAAATAGCTGCATACCAGCTCCCAGCTCCCAGCTGTTCGGTTCAAGACGCTCCAGGAATGCACCGAAAATAGCTCAGCCACTACTGAGAAGCATCCTAAGGAGCATTAAAGCAGGCCACCGAGGCCGTCGACTGCGACTTGGGGAGCTTCCAACTGTCGAATATCAGGAAGTGTTTCTTTTTTTAGCTTTGCCATCCAGGGAGGATTCATGTAAACCAACAGTCGTACAAGCCTAGCAACACGTGTGCACGGAAAGCTTGTCTGTTTGGGTAACTTTTCCTGGAGAGGGTTTCTATCATTATACCATTCATATTGCAGCACTCGCTTTCTGCGGTTTTAATTGAAACCCGACCGAGTAGTAGTTGCTTTGCTGGTTTCGCTGCGCCCTATACGTCTATGGCGGCTGGGTTTTTTGGCACGTGTTGAAGAGCGTCTGCCCGGCGTATTTGCTATTCAGGAGGCGCTCAACATGTTTGGGATTAATTTGGGCGGAGACTCCTTGCACAAAGGAGATGACACATAACATGCGCTTCCTTTCGAATGGGCCCTTAAAAGTTCCCCAAAGAAGTTTGCACTGGGAAATGTTCTTTACCTGGGGGCTTCCTTTCACAGGAGCAGATTAGCGCCATGTTTTCGTTGAAGACCATTTCAGGAGACGTTTCAGGCAAGGTAAACTTAAATTTCAACTTTCTAAGGATGCTGAGGATTTTTTCTACTTATTCTTTTCAAGGGTGGCCTTAAGGTATTCTGCTTTAGAAAGTGTGAAAAGTTTCTTCAGGTTCCCAGGAGTGCCAAGAAGAACATTTTTGAAATATGGTTGGGAATTATACTGGCGTTTCTTTTATTTCTAGACGATGGGAACGGTGCATTAAAACGTAGCCTCAGGGAAAACAGTGACATAAAAATTGGGTCAAGTTCACCAATAGAAAAATACTTAAATTACTTTTTAGCACACAACAAGATACATAAAAGAGAGTCAAGTTTAACTTATAATTTAATTGCCACTTACCACTGGTTGTGTTTCAAGTATCCATTGTGTGTGCCAATACCATATCATAGTTTGTAATTCTCTAGTCCAATGAAACCTGAAAAATGCTTGAAAATTGGAGTTATTCCAAAAGTTCACATGTGTTAGGTTCTAGATCTAGAGGTTGAAAACAACAAAATATTATAGAAGTATTTAGCGAATTCTTTTCACTTGGTAAATCGTAGCAAATTTCGTGAATGAACTAGTTTTACGAACCTTCGTAAACTTTACATTTGATTAGGAATTTAGAAATCCCTAGAAATAGGTACCCAAAAAAAATGCACAAACTGATTTACGATTTAATCAGCGCATTTACGAAAAATTATATAAGACACTTGACGAAGTGAACCGAATACTCTAATTATGTTTTCGTATAAACCCTTTCATTGACGACCTCATTAGTTACTTAAAGAAACATTTTTGAAGTAGACGTTTTTAGGTCCACTATTCCCTGGATAACTATTGAAGTGATCAGTTTTAATTACTAGAAAGGGCACCTTCGTCTTCTACCGGATCCCCGACGGCATTTCGGCCGACCTCCCCAATATTTTTGCCTTGGTCCATCTTTGTTTTTTCCTTGTTCCTGTCTCTTGCACGTTCTTTCACAACACCCCACTTGTCACTATCCTGAATCTTATTTGTCACTTTCAATTATCTGATATCACTAGTCACAACTTACGTCAGGAATTATGTGGCCATGACCTTTGGTGAATTAACTTTGCAATTCAAGTGCTATACTTTATAAACAATTCTCATCATACCAGGAGCAGGGATAGTTTTCAGGAGAAAAGGATAAAAAAATACGTCTACCCACTACTGACTACATCTGTGAATCCGCCCGAGGAGACAAAGAGCCATAAAACACAGCTAAGGGAACCTTTTCCCTGAGTCACTCAACTGAGTCAACAGACAAAGAGTTGTAAAACAACCCTCTGGCGAGGATCGTGCATTGGGACAATGAGTAATTAGCACCTGAGTGCTTGAGGGATATTTTAGGAAAGCCAAAATAGCCTTTTCCAGTCACTCACGCTGACTCATACTTACTATTTAATGCAACACTTTTCATGCAAATACGATCACTCGTCGTCACGGGAAGACAACAATTGGCTTAACAAGAATATACATACATATATATTTTAAACAGGACGGGCTTTTGCCTGGATAGATGTTGGAACGTGGTATTTTTGCCACTTTTTCAATGAATTATTCAAATGATTAATTAATCTGTGCAATGTGGATAAACTTTATGGCTTTTTGTAGTACTTTGAATATTAAAATATTAAATTTAAATGTTCAAAAAGTTCTAAAGCTTCCTCTCCACTCGGATTGTGGGATAAAATAATTCCAAAACGATTTCCCAAAACTTAAATGAGAAATGCGCGAACGCAGTTCAACTTGCTCCAAACTTTTCCCTACAAACTTTTCGTTTCGGATTTAATAAGTCTTTGCCCAAGTACAGCGACAATCCCACCAAACTTCTCGACATCGTAAAAAGTCGGAATTTCTGGAAAAAGTTTTAGTTATTCGATACGAGTGAAGTGGCCAAACGAGGTGTTCTGGACCATTATCCGCAAAAAGTATCCTCTTACGCAACCGAGCTCTGCCGCGTTGGCGAAATTAACATCGGAATGGGGTTATTGAACTTCACTTTGGAACAGTTCCTTATTTTCTCGGGTTAACATACCGAAACTTTGCCTCCCTTTTACCATCCCACAAAGTTCCCCAAAAGTGTGCTCACCGGCTACCCAGGAACCTTTTTTCAATAAGGGCATTCAGGAGTGAAGGCACCTACAGAGAGAAACAGTAAGAAAGCGAGGGAATTCCCCCAGCCGATGTGCCCAAAATGCCTTTGTGAAAGTAAATTTCCAAGATAAATAAGCGGACCCCCAAAAAGCTCTACGTGTAGGGGTGTAGGTGCAGCCGAGACTACGTGATCCGGGCCCGCACCAATTTGGGGGTTCATACTTCCTGCCGCACCCCGAACAATAAAGTCAAAGGACCGTTCTCGGTTCCTCTGAAATTGGAAGGTTGCCATGGATCCCTCGGGATTTTATTGCTTTTCCGCTCCTCGAGATTTCCGACAATATCCTGCATGTAGATGTCCGCTATCGCTGTAGTAGTCCCAGCCAGGATACCATTCATAAATTCACAGTCGAGGCAGATATTAAGGGACAATGCCTGCCATTGTTCTTTAGCCGTCCCTTACTAATGCTACCTTGGACGACATCCGCTCGCCATTATTAACTGAATTTTTTTAAATACCTGTAATTCGCCATAATAAATGCTGAGTGTGCCACGGTAGCCGAATCCTCTTATGGCCTTCGAAGTGGAAATCCCCTTAATGTTCATCCGCTCAGAATTTGAGCAGATACTGTAAAAGGCTTTCCGGGAAGGCGGATGCGCCTCGCGGTATATGAGGCGTGGGAGATTTCTTAAACTTAGAGAGTTTGTATACTGCGTAAGTCTCAAGCGACCACCCAGGGCGATATACATACATACCGATTACCCTATGTAAGTCAAGGTAACTTAATCGCTTCACAAACGGTCGTGACTAGCCATTATAAAGCGAGTTATGTAGACCAGACGCAGGAAATTCCGTCAATGCAAACAAACATTCCAAAATTGTCCAAAAAAAAAAATGGTGTTTCTATTTCGGTTTACGAGACAGTAAATCAGATGAAAACCGTATCGCCTTCGAGGTGATGGGTACTCAGATCAGACGCCGTGCTCCCGGAACATGGGGCACGACTAGTGCCGTTTCCAGACCATCATCTAGTAAAACAGTTAATCAATGCCAATGCGAAAAGTAGGCTCACCTGGCCGGCAGACAGCGTAATTCGCTGTGAGCACGGCTTAAGGTAATGGCTTCGTAATTACTTAGTCCCACGGCCTTAATTACCCAGCCGCTGCTGTTCGCAGGCCGAGCAACTAGACCACATAGAACGAGATTTTCTCCTAGTTCATGAGAATTAATGACTGTCGTATTAAGGAGAGAGAAAATTGCTAGAATTGGTAGGCATGCTGATCAAAGTGGACAGGAACACGGGAAATTAGTTCGGTTCTGATAGACGCTGACGTAATGGGAGGGTGCTAAGGAAAGGTAACGACAATTGGAGTTTCGTCATAATTTTTTTGGGAATTTTTTGAATATAGTCATAATAAATGTATACGATCCAGTTTGAAAAGATCTAGGATATGTATGGTGGTTCACTTGGTTCAGGACATATGTACGTATGTATGAGGTTATAGATGAATTTGATCTGTTGTCAGACATTATTATTAGCCTCTTGATCAATCGCTACAGTGGAGTAAAATGAAAGAACCTAAAAATTGCCATTCCCATGGACTTGTTTCGAATACATTTTAACGTATTGTTTGATACAATGTTGTAATCGAGAATGAAATGACGAACTATGTGATATTTCGGTGTGCCTTAATTAGCTGGCCACAAGCGTTGGCTTTTGGCCAATCATCACGAATTGCGTCCCTTTATAATTACTAATATATTGCTTTGTGCAATAAATGCCCGTTAAATGTATTTGCTTTGAGTATTGCATACCGCGTCCAAAATTTATGGGTTACTCTCGCTAATTAAATTCGAATTAAAACCACGAAAAAGGCGGCATTCCCAGCCACCAAAGAAACCTTCTTCTTCTTGACGCGCCAACAGTGTCGAAACTTGATTTACTGCTTCCCCAACACCGGCCGACCTACATAAATAAAATTTCCGAGACTTCACTTCCTTTCCAATAAGTTGGGCCTCACGAAAGCACACCGCTGCAGCCCGGCGACAGTGTAGGTACGCTTGGTTGCATAAACTCGTCCAACCAATCGCCCATTATAAGCGCGTCGGCATGAGCTTTACCTGGTCGATCAGATCGCCGCACCGTAGCGCGCGAAATCGTGTGTAGCGGGTGCCCACCGTCAGCTCGCGAAATATTCATGATCACGAAAATCGAGTACCTCGGCAAAAAGCAGCACGAAAAACTTTTACTGCAATGACCCCGATTGTTCGGCGGGTGTGCGGCGAGCTCACGAAAAGAAACCGATCGACATTTGCATCAAATACCAAGCACAGAGGTGGAAAAAAAAACAGCCCGTTCGCAAGAAAAATCGTCGTCGCAGTCGGCTTAGTTGTTGTCTGAGGAAAAGTCTTGAGGTACTTGAAGGTGATCGGTATGCGATTTCCACTGGGCGAATGCACCCGTCTCTGGGCGATCGCAAGTGATAGACTGTGATGGTGATTCACTCCATGGCCGCAAATGATATCATTCTGTGCACTTTTTTCCCTTTTTTGCGGTTTCGGTTTCGTTTATGTAGAAAGCCCAGCTGGTAAATTAATCCGCTGACTTAGCTGACTAAGATCTTTAAGCGGTTTTTGCGAGAAATGCTAATTCCGATCTATTCAATTTTAAAAGGGTGTTAAATGCAATTTCAAAACATTGGGGACAAAATTATGCCAAAATACGACCTTCTTTTTGTAGTTGTAAATATGTATTGTAATATGCAGTGTGCTCAGTTTAGTATTAGATGTTTATAAATATGTATTAAAAAATAGAACCGTTTTCAAATATAATAACAATAATATCAGCAGACCCTGTTCTAAGGGTCAGTCACTTTTTGTGCCGGAACATACATCCACCGAAAAATGGCCGCATGTTTATTAATGCATTGGACCCATATGAACGTATTTATACCGAGCAGGGGAGTAGTACAAAAATGTAAACTTAAGGGAGGGGCAGACATTTTCTATAAGACAATATCCCGACCAATTTAACTTATTAGATACAAAATCGCAAGGGGAGTGAACAAACTTTGATATTTCAACGTGAACAAACTGAACACAAAGCTGAATTTTGTGGTTTTATTAAAGTATTATATTTCGCAATTAATATTACTATAATACAGAAATTCTTCTAACAACTATTTTGCAAGTGTTCAGTGGTGGTTGTTTCTGTAGCAAAGCACCAAGCACTTAATATTTATATTTTCACAGAAGAATGGGAAGAAAATTCCAAAGCCTGATAGATTGGACAAAGAAGGTGCGGTGCGCTCGGTAATCCTGGAACAATAGTTGGGTATTTTCAGATCAAGAGTTCTATCAAAGACAAAGAGCATCCTAGTATTAATTCAGATAAAATAGTGATGTGATCAAAACACCAAAGGTCAAATATGTGTCGAAAAATTATTTAAAAACTTTAAGAAAACACACGCATAAAGCGAATATCATGAACGCGAAAAATTTAAATACAATATGTAACATAATTCCTGCGGTTACTTTGTGCCACTGAACTTTCTGTAATTTCTTCGACCCCCAGGTGCAAAATGTTCAAGGTACGCCACTGGGATACTGATGATAGCGACATATCGATATTTTCAATTTTTTTATTTTATTAAAAATCCAACACTTAATAATTGCTGTGTCTTGAATATCTTGATGTGATGAAAAGGAGATAAGCTGTGCATTTATTTATTTACCTTTGCCATATTAATAACGAGGTACACCACAGTTGATTTCTCTAAGTTTGTTTTGTTCAGTTATAACTAACACTTTATCCACTTGCTGCAAGCAAATAACTTTGACGATGAGATATCCTTTTCAAATGTTCTTCTCCAAACTGATTTTGAGTTACCGCAAAACACGAATTGAGCAACATTTTAGGAATTCATGCATAAACTCTTTAAGGACGTATGTTCGCCTCAAAATAACAAACAATTGTATTGCAGGTATTTAATTTACGTGAAGTCATAAATTGCCATGTTTTGTTATTCCGAAGTTACAAGGTGCTAAAAATGGTAATTATACAAGAGTCAAGTCAAGTGCAGAGTGTCACGTGCGTCGCATCATACAGTTGATAATTGCACTTTTAAATATCTTTGCATCTCAAATATCAAAATTTTTAAGTCTGCCCTCGTGTTCAACGCGAAATCATCAAAATTTATCATAAAAAATTATATCACCACTTTCCACGAACGTACGTTCAAATCCGTCGAAAAGCGAAATAAATTTGAAAGATAGCCGAGAGATGGGGAGGCATAACAATAAAGCATTAGCATCGAATGGACAAATCGGCGACGGGGGTTTGTTTTGTTTTCCTGTTACTTTAAGTGCATCGCTAATTGAATTCAGTTTGCATCTTTTCTGTTCGCTAGCGAATTTCCTTTTTCAGGCGTTATTAAAATGCAGCGCATGCCCGAGACGGACATTGAGGTCTCGTAGAATCCAGCGAACCATGGTTATGGGCGTGAGATGTTTGTTATTCAAACCGCCAAGTCAGGAAGTGTTAGGTGGGTTTATCAGCGAAGGTGATGAAAATGCGAAATTCAGTTGGACACTAGCCAAAAGCAGTCCAACAGAATCATTGTACAATTTTCTGGTTCCATGAAGCCAGAGGCTGAAGATGAACACTGGGAAAGTGTGCCCCATGAGGTGTCACCAAGTTATAAATAGTTCTCACGAAAATAGCGACACAAGCGTTATACATATATACCCAGTACATACATATGCGGTGTGTAGGTAGATACAGTCCCCTCGCGTGAAACACGTGCTGGTAAGGATCATATGGAGTGATGTTATCACAGAAATGTTAAAGCCAAACTAACCAAAAACTTTTTCAGAACATAGCAAACAATTAAACTTGGGAGCGAATACAAGCAAGCAAAGATCTTTTTATTTTATAGTCGCCGGACTTGCGCAAAAAAGAAAACATAAACCGCGCTGTGCGGGGAATTACACAATTTTCCTGAAAGGGCGCGTTATGCGGTTGCACTTTTAAAACGGTTGACATAAATATTTGCGAAAATTTCAGCACATTTGTTCGTGGTTTTGAAACTAATTGGATTTTGTAATTTTTCGGAGGGAAATAAAAATTGTCAGTGAGGAGTGTTCGCTCTAGAATGGTTCGTTTTACTTTTTATTGCGACTTTTTAAAGAAATTTATATTATTAGGTGTATAAATAAGTTCTCGAAGTTGGAAGTTGGTTACTTTATAAAACATGGTTAGACGTTATCGCTTTCAACGATATTTTGGACATTTGTTTAATGTAAGTTTCAGTCTGTGCCTACAAGGGCCTCTTTTCATATCAAATTGGAAGATACTTCGTATTTAAGTAGTAACAGATACATGTAATCTGGTCTTTTAGAAAGTATAATGATCTCATTCAACTGGGATTCGAACCCGGGACCTCTGAAACCACTAGTCCACAGCTCTCACCGCATCTGTAGTTTTTCTCTCAATGAGTTGACTGACTAACATGAGTTCACTTCATAGCAACTACATATATAGTAGGCTTGGCAGAAGCGCAGTCATTTCATATTGCAATCCTGTTTAATTAAACTTCGAGCATATAACGTCAGAAGATAACATTTGTCAGTTAAAAGGAATGTGACAACTTAATTAACTAAAAATTCGGTTAAAAATCAAAGAATAGATTCTAGTGAAATTGTCATAAATTCTTAATATTTTAACGACTGAATCGATGGATGGTATTTTCACTGGAAGGTTAAGAGTATTTTGTCGGTATTTTGTTAGGCTACTTTTTACCCCAGGAACTTTTTGGATTCCCGCGGGCAAAACAAATACCGTCTCTGTTTCATTTATAAATATAAATATATAACTTAACGTTTATCCGTATTTCTGTGACATGCAAAACTCGTGATAAGCCTTTACAATTTATGAGCTAGAAAAAAATTACATACGGACGCACAAACGAGCAAAAGAGTCCTTTCTCCCACGGAACTCTAAAAACCGGAAAAATTGTGGGACGCAGACCGGGTTGAATGTAATGCTCATGACGACATATTATTGCAGCTGATTTTATGCCTGCGTGTGGACCGGCCCATCAGATAAAGAATCTTTATGACTCACAGAGGGTGCCGTGGCTGGCCAATGTCGCAATGAATTGCCCCGCTAGAGCTCCCGCACTGCACAGTTACAGCTACTCTGTGGAACTTGATATTGACCATTAAAAACACTCCGCAACGAGAGCCCGCAAATGGGCCATAAACAATTACAATGTCAGCACAGAACGAGGAGCTTGGGAAGACAGAAATTTAACGTGACTTCCGACAGCGTTCCAACGCGTAAATGGGAAAATAGTCGGCGTCCCGAGGAACAACTATTGGGTCTTCCTGGGAGGGCCATCTTAAGGCATTTCCCCCGCTTAGCATGCAAATAGCGACTGCCTGCTCCGACTCCGACGATTCCGTGGAAATGCAATCATCCGCTGGATCGTGCTCGACCCGGTCACTAGACGACTTCCAGCAATGTCTTTCAATTATGGTGACTTAATAACCGGAGAATGGCCCCATCCGCTCCAGGGCGAATCGCCTCAACCAAGGTTGGGTGGGTTGGCGACGTCATGCACATAGCACGCAGGGCCAAGCCAGTGGCATTTATCTGAAAATGAGAAATACTATAATGCGAAGGTACCGATGCTGCGCCGACTTCCTCTCCACCCACATCCTCATGTTGGCTTGACCAGTAGGTTCGGGTTCTGCTGATGTCCAAACTCCGCGGCTGCCACATGGGCTTTCAGCAGACCTGGTAATCTCCATACGAGACCTGGGAGGGTTGCCCTAAATTATAGGACGCAATCACCGCAGATACGGCCGTCCCGCGCTCGCCCTTGCTGCTCCAATTGACGCGTTATGTGTCTATTGCGGTGGAAATTAAAAATTTTCAGCCGTTCGACAAGTAAATTGTCCCGCGAGCGATTTAAGCCGCTGTTGGGGCCAGCAGCCGTCTCCGCGGTTCATTTAAATTCAATCAGAGCTCGATGGCTTTATCGTGAGAATTTTCGTTTTGTTTTGCCGGCAGAGGCTAAGTGTTTTCCTTCTGGGGTGAGTAGAGTCTGTGGGGGATGTGGAAATATGAAATGAGAATCACGTCGCATTTTGTGCAATATTGTGGGATTGATGGGCCGGAGGAAATTCATAGATTGCATTTCCTGTCTGGTTGGATTCAGGGCTGGATATGTTGTAAACAAACTCGGTATTAAAATTACTTAGTGATAAGTCTGCAGTTAAAATTGTTAAGCAACCTAATTTGTGTAATAATTTTCTTCTCCCAGATAAGCATTCTATAATTTAGGTATTTGATAGGCCCAGAATTACTATAACTAGAAAGGGGTACATATACAATGAGGTGGAAGATGTGCTTAAGCAGACGTCATTGTCTTGCAAGAGTTGGTTGTATTTATTTATTAGGTTGTTCTTTTCCTTTTTTAATGATGTAGGGGTGAGGTTTTTCCATAGTTCACCAGCATCGATTTGATCAAAACAGTAGATTTTCACTTGAAGGAACCAATTATATCTTGGATCTGATTTACTGTGCAGTTTCAGGTCTCATATCCTCAGGAAACTTATTTTAGTATAGTTGTTGTGAGGTAGCTTCAGAATTATTTCAGTAAAACCCAGAACGAGTCTTAGAATTACTTCTTATTAAAGACTAACGGTTTTCAATGTAACGGCACTTTAAGAATTCTGGGTTTTGGTTTTATGGATCCTTCTGTAACGTGAGAACTTCGGAATCTATGAACAAGGTGCTTATTCAATAGCAGATATATATGGCAGGACCTTAACTAGAGGTTTTGTATGCTAATTAAGCAAACTACAATGTCTACTCTACACGATACATATGACAGGCAGCCTGCCGAGCGAGCGAGAGTGAGGGTGAAAGCTCGGAATATCCGCTTATGACGCCGCGAACGCTTAAAGGCTACCATACGTCGTTCGCCACAGATATTCTAAATAGAAAGCATGTGTGTTTTTAAAATCCCAAAATGGTGGACACTAGATTAATGTTTTTCAGGCATGACCGCCAACAAGTTAACACAAAGCCGCCCGAGCAAGTGAAAAATAACAGACAAACACCTTTACCCTGCCGATTTTCCCCCGGTTATTTCTCCCCCGACTATTAAATTTTCCCCGGTCTGCATTTCAGTCTATAAAATATTATTTTGTAAAAGGCACATTTCAGTCTATTAGTCAGAAAATTACAAGGTGAAAATTGGCCGGGGGCAAATCGGCAGGGTAAAGTTGACCTCCAACGGACAAATATCCTCCTTTTCCGATTACCTAGCATACTTACTTACCCATGATGTTTGTAGCTTCTAACAAAACCTTCAAACATTATGGGAACTTAGGTATCGCGATTCGAAATTAATAAATTCCAGCAGGTGCTAATTAAGCTGCTGTTAACAATTTCCGTGTAATTGTTTCAATTCCGAAGACACCCAGCGCATTAATTCGCGGGGAACACAAATTTCACATTTTGCCGCCTTCCAAATTTCGCTTGTAACCTCCCGACAATTGTAAAACATGAAACGTTGCATGTTTACCGGCTGAGCTTTACCAGCTTAGGAATGTTCACGTGTTTTCGGCGGGCTGCTGGGTAATTGCTAAATTAAACTAATCGAGCGCAATTACAACAATTTTTACGGCCGCTCTGTGAGGAGCGCACTAGTAAATTTAACCGCTGCTGCGGGAAAAATTGGGGTCGTTGGAAGGGTTGGGATTGGGACTAGGTTTCCAGAGGGCATGCAGCTTGGACCCAATTTGCTAATTGACACCGGACTAGGCCCGAAAATGTATGGCATGGTGTAACAGCCACGCATACTGGAGATCCGAGTCGCAGAGCAGACCTCATCCGTGTCCAACTGGCGAGTGCTTTTAATTAGAAATTCAAATTAGTGGGGCCGCCGCCGCCGGGGTGCGTTCGTGCGAGAGCGCTAGGCCTTCTCTGCGCCGGGTTGCCATATATTTCAGCCGCTGGACTAGTTGGTGACTTGTTGAGTGGCGTTAAGTGGAGAGAAAAAACTAATTTGTTTTTGCTGACCTTTCCGGGCAGAAGGGGCATGAGTAGTGCCACTTGGAGTTCCAGAGTTGTGCAACTCCTTTGGCGGGATACTTTCGCTTTCGGTGTAATCTCGCGGATCGATTTCAATTTAGATACGAGCCCGCTGGCCTACAGGCCAGAGAGAGAGAACAAGCAAAAAGCTCCAAATAATAAAAGCGAATTTGAATAAGCCCCAACATTGCATAATCGAGCGATGTTGCGCATGAAGAGTGATTTTCACGCATCAATGCCCAAGAAAATTGTTATTAAAAACGATTACTACATTATCGAGCCGTTTTGCTGGAGAATTCGACGTTTTCTCGCGCAATTCGATCATTTTCCACGTTCAATTAAACGCGAACAAGTCGGATTGCGGAGTTAGAGCCAGAGCCAGAGCCTTGGATCCATGCTTTTGAAAGAAGCTTCAATGAGGAAGTCGGCAGGTGCAATCCGCATTAATTTCAAATTCTCAGAGCTCTACAATCCCATTCAATGATTGTTTGAACTTTTCAAAATGATGAAGTGGGAAGGGACGATATATTAGGCAGAATAAACAAGGTGCTTAGATGGCTATGGAAAAGGTGATGGTGATTAGAGGACATCGTCAGAACCTGGTTATCTGACCAAATATATTATTGTACTGTGTAACAGATTTCGGGATACAAATATATTTCTTAAAAGTAAACCATTATAAAATATTATGTACTTAAACAAATGCTTTTTGGAAACATTTTAATGAGAAGCATTAGGATGGTTTGATTTGAAGAAAAAGCACCCCACGCTTTTACACTCAGGTAACATAATTACAAAACAGGGCTTGGCTTAAGTGTACAAACCTCGTTTTTGGAATTGCCTTAAAACTTTATGAAAATGTCGGAAATGTTTATGGTCGGAACGAGTGAATTAGGAAAGTATTGTTGTCGGAAAACAATACTTTCCCAAAAATTAGCTTGTTTTAAGACCAAAAATTGAAAAAATCAAAGTCAATCTCGTCTCGTTTTCGAGATATAAAATAATTCAGAGAGGCTATTCGCATCGTCCTTGCTTTGTACAATCGTAATTTGCGCTCATGTACATGGTAAATAATTTTTAAAATAATTCGTACATCGGCACAAAATAATTCGTAAGAAAAATTTGCCTTTCTTAAAAAATATCTTCTGACAGAATATTTTCCTTTTACAACATTTTCAATTTTTGGTGTTAAAACAAGCCAATTTTTGGGAAAGTATTGTTTTCCCAGGACTTGCACTAAGACCCCAAGTCACGCTGGGGAGTGAATCTTTTTGACGTGCTATGAGATTGAAAAACATTGGTTTCTTTAAGTCAGTTTATTTCAGTCAGTAGGATATGAGTTCCGCCCGGTCCCTTGGTGATTGTTCATTCAAAAAGTTGATGGTTGAAGGTTCTTTTGCTGCTGTCTCCTGAAGCGTGTTGCCTGAGAAACTTTATATCGGGAACTGGTGAAATTTTTGTAAGAATTCTCTGACGTTTTGTTTTTCTTGTTTTTAAAGATTACTTGATGTTTTCGTTTTAAGAGCATCTACCTCAATACACGTCGGCGGCTAAGGCTGCTGCCACATAACTAATGAAAATACCTTGAAATTTTTCCATTTTTATGAGAAAAAACCCCATAAAAATCACTTATTCCTAAATGGAAAACCCTATTAAAGATTCGGTGGAGAACAAGAGCACGCGAATGAATTTTCCAAAAATAGCAGCTCTACCGTAATCCATCTAATGCTGATAGCTGACGGGGTCCTAAATAAATAAAATCGGGTGAAACCTGCTGAGCCGCAGCATTTTATCGACGCCATAAATCCGCCCACCTCCTGCTACCGATATTCAGACTTCAGAGTAACAAGTATGAAATATTCACCAGGGCTGCTGCCCCCGATGCCCGAAAAGGTTGCACGAGACCTTCAGTCAGCACACCGCCACCATCCCCGTGCCCAGCTATTTATCATGATTTTTGCTGTCATCCGAAACATCCTGAATGGCAAATTATATCGACGGGATTCATATTTCCAGCAGAGCCCCAGTCAGACACTCGTAAATATCCAATGAACTCTTTTGTATTTCAGGCCTCCCCATCCCGTTGCTTCTGAATGGAGATCGTAGTCAATGTCTTATCGGCGCTGTGCATATTTGCAATCAATCACAACCCTCCCAATGCATCCATGCCCTTCTCGAGGCGTAGACAGTGTTGCGGTCGGAACGATTCTGGAACTCACCTTAAAAACATAGTAAATGCTCCGCGTTTTGTGGTCGAGTGAAACTCCACACCTCCGCCACATAATTTTGTCGTTACGCTGGCAACGGTGCTGAAAATCTCCCCTACAAGGTTTCAACCCTTTCGGAGGCGACTTCTAAGAAGAATCCTCGTTTAGAAAAGCAATTTCCGGTCTTCCCCTTCTATTTTCTTTTTGAGAAGTTTTCTTAATGTTGTTCTTGCGGTGTCAGCCGCAGAATGAAAACTTTGTTGCGGCGCAGTTTATGGTAAGGCGAACTCCTTCCTGCGGGACACAGGGGCGGGGTGCTCTTTTCAGGAAGCAGCTGCAACATCCTCCAGACACTCGGGATGATAACACGTAACTGGGTTAAATTTGCTCAAGGTGAAATCATTTAATTCTTAGGCTATTGTTGTGCCCCGACTCCGCTGTGCACACGGTTGCTTAAGTACTTTCTTGGGCCTGTTTTTGGATGAACTCAGGTGTTGTGGCGGATGAAGGATTGAATATTCAACGAAGGTGGATGACCTTTCAAGAGGCTTGCCGAGATTTCAGAGCAGGAAACAATTCCGGCGAAATATTTGAAATTTTTCGGGTAATGGTATGAAAGGTGTCCTAAATTGCTAGACCTTGGAATGCCTATAACTTCGCAGGGCTATGAGATTTATTCACATTTCTCATTTACTTTTCTTTATTCCAGGAACATTGTTTGGCAAATAAATGTTTCACATTGTTTTGTATAATTAAGTTTGAACTTTAACCAAAATTTGAATGCACACTTGTCGTGATGCTCCATCACGTTTTTCGCCCATTCCAGGACGTTCCCCGGCTATTGCTACATTCAATTTCCCCAAAAGTGATGCGTAATAATCCACAGTAACAATTTTACCTTTCTCGACCTCTCACGAGGCAATCGGCAAAGAGGATTTTTTGTTAGCGTCTCAAAACACTGAGGCCATCACCTTAGTTGGACCGTTGCGGGCAGTGCGGCGGACGGTACGCTTTTGCTCTTTTCGAAGCCATTTTACCTCGTGCTGTCCAATGTTTGGATTTCGGTTTCGTTTCCGGTGTGTGGTACTGAAGCCATGTTTCATTCATTGTCATTAGGCGGCGCAAAAAATCCATTGGATTTTTCTAAATACTTCCAAACAGTTGTGTTGACTGATGTTCGCATACGAACTCGCTTTTAGGCTGGCGCAAGCAGGCTCATCTTGCGCACAGCTTTTTCATGTGTAATTGATTGTGGAAAAGAAACACTCGTTCTGTTGAAATTCTCACGGCCTCTGCTGACTCGTGTAGTTTTATTCGTCTATTGGCCAAAACAATATCAAGCACTTCATCGATTATATGTTTGGCTATGAAAGCTGGGTCCACCAGGACGCGGCGGCTTGAACTCGTTAACGCAAAGCTTAGCGGCTTCGTACAAAGGACATGAGTCACCCAATGTAAGCAAAATCCTTTTATGGATAACCTTTGCTATTTTGCATTATTCCAAAAATGTAGTCTGTAAATGTAAAATGTAAATTTCTCTTGTAGCCCTTTAATCCATATAATTAAAACGAACGTAGTACCTGCATTGAAAATTGAATCCAGAGTCACAGATAATTTGTCAAGCTTCAATAAAAAGTACCCTCTCGACTATTGAGAAAATGAGGAAACCCCTATCTACAAAGTAAAAAATTCCCAAGATCAAATCGATTAACTTCAAGGTGATGTTAATAAATAAATACATATTTACATATAAAAAATGTTTACGTAAATATCACGCGCGTTTAACAACTAAACAAACTTGGGGCTTCCATTAAATTTACGCAAAACAAATTCCCAACCACTTATACTTACAAGGACAAGATAAAATCAAAACTTTAAACAGTAAAAGCAAACAAGTGGAAAGAAATCACCTACGAACGTCATGTGGATGCAAAGTTGTTATACCTGCACCCCGTACAGCGTTTCATGCCAATAATTACCTGGAGCGAGAAGGCGGCGGCGGATGATTAGGTGCACGAACATTCAGAAATATTACGACATTGTTGGGGAAAGCTATCCGAATTAAAATACCACTCTTAGCAGAAACAAAGCATCTGGATTCCGGTGGGCGATCTGGCTCACCGATCACTAGCCCTCGATGGACTAAATGACCCACATGCCCCAGCGGTGATCTAATTGAAACAGATCGCGCCAATTCCCATAGATTTCGTTCGGTTTAGCTCTCAACAGTTAGCGGCTATCTTGGGCTATTCCCACAACTCAGTCGAGCAGAGTCCCAATTAGTTAGCATCTTCAGATTTAGTCAGAAAACCCGTTTCAAGTGCTCAAGTGCTCAAATGATGTGTGAAATGGTAGTTGCTTGCTTCGCGGAAACGTGAAAACACGGAGTAGGAAGATTGTCTGAAAAGATTTCTAGTTGGCAGCCAGTTGGACGTCAAGGCTGCACTGCAACCGTGGCGAGCATTACACACCACTTGCGCACTTGGACTTTTACCATGCAGCCGCGCAGAAATACCAACCAGAACGATGCAGATTAATCGGGTTTTCACTGGGTTAGTATGGTAAGGTAATTGCTGATATTTGATCTCTGCCACCATCGCAGAACGATCTTCGATAGGAAAGGTGTACTTAATTGCTCGTAACGAAAACACTTGGTGAAGGTATCAGCTGGCAAATCTAAGGTTGTTTACCTTTAAATTAATTCGATCTTTCGGCGAGGTTACGCATATGAGGTGAACCTGCGCCCTTGGACAAGATTGGTTTGATCTAGCCAAGTGTATCGGGTTTACAGCTTGAAAGTGCGAAGTCGACCGCAAAGATGAAAGCGCCTCGCATGAATCAGAGTTTTAAAGGATTAAAATTTATTCATTCGATGTCATAATTCCATTAGCAGATCCGGCCCCACCCTTGTGCGGACATTTTTGAAAAAGAAACCAACACAAAATATTATTTCTTCCTGTGATGACCCAATGGGTTCTGGAAGCTCTAACCCTAAAAACCCTTCAGGTAAAAATCTTTTGCAGTTGAGAATATCCATATTACGTAACTTTTTGGTGCCAAAATTGGATGAATTGGTGTTGGAACACATGTGGTTCCAACAATACAGTGCCACCGTGCACACACCGCGCGGCACAATGTACTTGTGGATGTAGATACAATGAACTTAGTGAGAGACACTTTTCCAAGTCGTGTTATCTCCCGTTTTACCGATTTGCATTCGCCCGCAAGATCACCCGATCTGATCAGTTCAGACGACTTCTTTGTTTTGGGTTATTTAAAGTCATTGGTTTATGTGAACGCGGCACAACATTCGACAAAAAATAAAGATCGTAACGCCGGAAGTATTGAGAGCAGTGCGGACAAATCTCATAAAGACTTCAAATATGCTCAACTCTGAAACGTTTGAAAGTTAAACCTATATAAAATTGGGTCCTTACTTTTCTACAGCTTACAGTGTGCGGCTTACTATTGCTGAGACCCCAAGTTAAAATAACGGCAAAATTAAGAGTTAACATATACAAATGCATATCACTGCCGAGATTATAAGGAAATGATTGTGAAATTTTCATAAAAGTCGGTCCAACCTGCTTTACGGTTTTCTATAACAAACCATCAAACCGACAAACTTTCTCTCTTAATAATATTAGTATAGAAATATTAAGTATAGATATTCAGGTTAGTTCATAAGTTTTTTGTTCGCATCAAAGAAGTGCGCAATATCTTGATTTTTTTTGACACCACTGAATTTCCAACGAACTGTATAATCGCCGCTGACAGGTGGACATTAAAAGTGCACGCATCCGTGTAATTGCATCTTGTGGTAAAAATTTGATCCAATCGCGCACTCTGCCACTGCCTTCATAAAAAAAACTACATGCAATAGGTTGTTCCACAAATTGCGCAACTTTCTGTTTGACTTGTGGTTGTTGCATAACAGCCCAACCGATGGGTGACTGCAATGATCTTCTCTGAAGTATACCCTTGCAGAATCTTCGCGAGATCTTAAAAATAAGCAAACAAAAAGAGCAAACAAAAAAGCGCCGTAAATCGCATTAGCACCGGGCGGCGGCGTCGAGTGGTAGCCTCTTTCAGTGGAAAAGTCGAACGAGCAGGAACGTGCCGCGAATATATTTTGCTAGATTTACATTTCGCGTATAATTAGCAGCGGGAATGATTTTCGCAAGCGAAGCAAACGGAGAGTATACTTCTTCCGGCTCGGCTGTTTCGGTTCCAACTTGGAATTAAATTTCCTTCCGGCGGCGGCGGATACTCGCTTCTTGCAGGCGCTAAGTTTATTTTGTTTTCGGACTGCAGCGTTATGTTTTGGCTGGCGGTAGTGGGCGAGCGACCGACGTCCCTCAGGGCTTCAGAGCTCATGGTAGAAACGCGTCTCTTTTTGATTTTATTCAGATTAAACATCCCAGAAAATTTAAATCTCCATTAATTGCTTAATGCCGCGCCGCGCCTTAGCCATTGCTTCAGACGTGGGGGCTCAGCCAAGCGGTACATTCATACACGCCGTGTGATTTATTGCTTCAGCGTGAGGGTTTTCGGGTGAGCCAATTTTCAGGCTTTAAAATTTCAACCTTCTGAAAAGTACGTCCTCTCTCGAGGTTTGAGGATCCTTGAAAGCACTTTATCTCAATCTAATTCATTATTCGTCTCAAGTTTTTATCTGCCCAAGGATATCGCTAGGGAATTATGATTCAAAGGCGCAGAGAAATAATCTGAAAGCCATTTGGCTTGAGCGCGTTTGTTATACGTCCTGGACACGGTTAAAAAATAATTTCCCAGTAGAACAAAATTTGTTTCCCATGTTGGTTTTTAGAAACTGTTAAGAAGAGATCGGTTAAGACCTTGAGACCCACGTCAGGCGTACTTAATTAGGGTACCACAGAATTTAGTATCTACGTCTAAGTCCCCAGAACCATTTTCCCCTAATTATTCATTCCTATTTATTTTTATTTGGGCATATTTCTATAAAAAATAACGCTTAGGTAAAATGAACATACACGTGTGTCGTAAATATAGAATTTCGAGATCGCATTGCGTTCGCGTTGTATTGTGCTATTAGTATAATGAAGCCCCGCACTTTTCGGCCACTTATTTCAAATTTTTCAGCTAGGAGGCGACACGATGTCGTCAAATCCCGATAAGAATCAGTTAAGTCTACTTAAAAATTTGTTGTATAGTCCATATCTTGAGACATCTCTCTGCGATGATTTGGAGCCAGGTCAATTAATTTCGTCGAGGTAACAATGGGCTCCAATGTATATATTGACATCCTTAAGAATGGCTTTCTGCTGTATTTACATATTTTGGAGCATTCCATGAAAAAATACAGATTGTGCAGTACGATGCTTCTTGTCTTACATCTCTATCTTGTCTCTGCGAATCTAATCGACATATTAAATCGAATTGAAATCTGTTAGGACTATCTCAAAACAAAAGTATGTACATGCACAGATGTAATGGGTCTACCGAATTGAAAAATTAATAATAATGGTATCAAAGACGCTTTAGTAATCCCTATAGAACCAATGATTGAGGCTAGGGGAGGACCTACTAAATATTCAAAATTTTTAATGTACTCACTATTCGCAATAACCATATAACACAATAAAAAGATATAATTGATATGAAAAGGCTGCAAGCCAAAAACGTTTAATTATTCAAGAGGAAGGACGTACTTTGAAATTCGCTTTCACAACTATTCAACGTGCCGCTTGCCAGAATGGGAAAGTTCCGTGAACTTTCACAGTACAGACATACATACATAACATAAACCATCCAACGAAATAGCAACGTACGAGTACGCCCATAGCATCTCATAAGGGAGTGCACGTACTCGCCCTATACGTTCAGGATAAGAGGAGCCCAAAAATCAATATAGATGGCTCTTGCATTGAGCACTCACACCAAATCCCGCCAATATGACCTTAAGGTCAGAGAAGCAGGCAAACTTAACTTGACCTCAAAATCCCAGTAGAGCGGGTCCATTATCTGCAGTGTCTAAAGCTCAAAAGACGACCAACAAAAACTCTCGGGCTCCCGAAACCGAAAGCAAAACGAACAAGCCCTCGCAATTTATTTGATTAACTTACCTTGAGGAAGAATAATGAACTCTGGAAGCTGTCAAAGTTGCAACCAAAGCAAGAGCCCCGAAAACTTTCTTTCATGGCAGAGGGCGCTAAAAAATTCATGACTGCCCCACGGGCAGGTATAGAGGAAGCTCACACATCACGTAGCGCACGTCCAACCAGTAAAGGGAGTAGGACAAGAATCGATGGTGTCAGTTAGAAATTTGGCACTTGGTCGCCTGCGGAACCCCATGGAGTCCCTTATCTCGAAATAAATAGCCTGCAATAGCAGCTGGAGCCTTCCAGTCCAATTCCATACCCAGACGAACCAGGAAGCGTATCATCGGGAGCAAAAAATCAAT
Organism: Neoitamus cyanurus; assembly: GCA_947538895.1. Classification (NCBI taxonomy): domain Eukaryota; kingdom Metazoa; phylum Arthropoda; class Insecta; order Diptera; family Asilidae; genus Neoitamus; species Neoitamus cyanurus. The sequence goes on from OX384543.1 coordinate 40,495,100, forward strand.
GGCCAGGAAGGATCACAACTGGGGAGCAGATACTTCCGCCACACACTGTCTAGTGCAGCGCCCTGTTTAGTCTGTAGAACTGTAGCCTTCTGCGGATGCTGTGCAACAAGACCAGAGGAGAGAAACAAAATGTTCTGTTCGTGGGTATCTACAGCAGGGATTGCAGGACGCGCCCTGCTAGGTGTGGTGAGGGAGGATGGGGCTTGGTTTATTTGCCGCCCCGTCTTGATGTAACGTTAAGTGGCTTAATTTATGTCTCGAAAGTTTTCCCCCGTACCTGCAGGCTCCTTGCCTTTCTTCTTTTCCTTTATACCCGAACGCCACGTGAATTCGGGATGCTGCTGCTTAGCTGCATCTAAATAGGCGACATTCGAGGGACATCTCCGCAGCCGGAAACTGTACAAGTTTCGCAGCGACGCCGACGTTGTGCTTTGTACCCGTCTTTGGCCAGGAAGGGTATTGTGTGCGTCTTCAGTGGCAGCCTGCAGCAAATACGACCGTCTTTGTGAATAACACAAAATTAATATTGCCATGAAGAGTAATGCCAGCTAGCTCGAAAATAATCCGACAAATTTTAGTCTTTGCCAGATGATGCGACGGGAGGAGTGAGGAAGGGTTGGCCGTAGCTACAACCGTAGCTAATTAACCTGCTCCGGGATTATCATAAGGTATTTTAGCGGGTTGGGAACATCTTGCAAGTTTAATCTGTTCCCAGAGATTTTACGAAAACTTTTCAAGGAATTTACGAGATATTCTACCATCACCTAAGTCAGGGAGATTTACTCGGATTTGCTGGATTCTAGGGGCGCCCCTTCTTAATTTCGTCCCTGTAAGTGTAGGACTTTTATTTTTGTAAAGTACAGACCAGAGACTAGTGGACAGGTGTCAGCGTTTTGAGACATGAATAGGATTTAAAGTTCATCCCAACTCCAGTTCGCAAAGAGCGCGAAGCACAAACTTTTCGGAACTTAATCCAAACTTGCTAGCATCATTAACAAATTACTTTTGGGTAGAAAACCTTCTCGAGACCAATGTAGGATATTAGATCCCCCCCAAACTCTCACCGAAAAGTTCTTAGAACTCAGACAGATAATTTCCAAATTGCATTTATTTTAAGCAGCTTGTGCAGACGATGCATTCTCTGATGTAAACATATTCCTAGTCGTATTCGTAGTTCGCTGTACGAGGTATGTTGGTATGTACATATGTATTATTACGGAATTTGCCAACCGAGCGCCTGCTGGTAAAACCGGGAACAAAATGTTTATGGCAAAAACAAGGAACTCTGCCCGAGCCAGGATCAAACTACAGGTCCAGCGGATGAGAAGCAAAAAAGTCGAATACGTTCACTTGGTCGGCAAGACAGGTTCGAACTTGCGATACACCGCACGTAAAGCTGTCGTTCTACAATCACTCATCTCCCAAACACCCTGTGTAGTATATCTGTCTGTCCTTAAGTTATTGTGATGCCGTATATATTTTTAAATATACACGAACCCTAGTCAGAAACGTCCTAAAAACCGTTTAGTCCAGTTAAACTAGAAACTATAAAGTCCAAACCTTGACAAATTCCCCACAGAGCTAAAAATGTGTACAGGCCTTAAATGCATCATTACAAATGAAATGTCAAAAGTCCCCACTGATCCGACATGCGTTAAAAATTTTCTTTAAGGCCAAAGGTCAACGACATCGGTTTTTCGCATATTTCTCGTAAACGGTAAGTTTTTGTAAAACCACTTAATAACAAATGTTGTAGATCTAGCAATTTTCCACAAAAAATGTTCATGTACTTTTTTCCTACGAATCACCATTCCTGAGATATCGTGATTTCAAACATTTAAAATACTAATATACACTCACACGCGCCCGCTGTCAACCATGGCAGTTACGACGTTAGTTGTGTCGTTGGTTTTCAACCTTTTCCATGGGAAATTTCATGAGCTATAAGTTCGTAACCCTATTTGGTGAAGAAATGGTTTTTGTTTCAGGTATGCCGGGTGTTACTACAAATATATTTAATTAAAATACATTCTACAGTCGTTAGAACACTCATTTGTTTCGAAAAGGAATGTGGGTTTTTTTCAAAGAACTCTTGTTTTATGTATATGTGAACAGAACGGTAGGCAAGTACGTTTGTTACAGTACTTCCTTTACAGCCGTACAATTTGAAGAGGTCACAACACGCTTTTGTGACAAACCCAGCTTCCCACTTGAACCTCACGGCTCCCACTCGAATTCTGAGTCTGATTGAAGCAGCCGGAGAACAACAAAAGGGACAATGGGTGGAAAAAACGAAAAGACAAAACGAGGAAATGCAACATTTGGCCTTTGAAGCTGAAACCAATGAGCCTATGTAATGTATGTATGTGCGGAGTGTTCGCTTTTATGTGGCGATAAAATCAACAGCCCTCGAGCTTAATGCGGTGGAAAGTAGTAATTCGAAAGCGGTTCGAGTATTTCGTATGAATAAATCGAATCCATTCAATAGTCCCGCACGCTCCGACCGTGCCAGCGCACAACTCCGAGTGGGAAACCCTAACCCGCAATCGACAACTGCCGTCGATAAAAGGCATTCTGCGGGCTTGTAAAGTTAAAAACAGCAGGAAGCTGCATGGAGCAGTACGAGACCAAGTGGCTCCTACTTACCAGCCCATAAAGGGGATAAACAGCCTACTTCCCCCTCCGTAACTGGGACGGAGGAAAAGAAAACTATGAGCTGGTAGCCTACATAACTATGCACACCCAGGCAGGCATGGGGTTTCCTTCGAAGGACGTTCGAGATACAACCAAATTGGCAGGATTAAGGGCGGCAAAAACCACAAAAGACCTAAATTTCTTCCTCGTCGACAACTCTTAAATTCAATCCAAGATGCCTGGGTCTGGGATTTCGGTGGGCGGATTGCAGCTATGAGGGATGTTTGGCTCACTTCTGAACAAAGTGCAACTTCAGTTGTAGAGATAAGGGATTGCTCCCAAGTAAGGCTTGCAGCTGCAAGGCCTGGCAGGGATTCCACGAAAATAAATAAAGTTATCAGCTGCAGTGCTTGTTTTTGCACAAATCTCTGGGCACTCGACTTGCCTTCTATTATTGGAAGGCACTAAGCACTTCCGTTTCTGTCTCACAGGACAACACAATTTCTATAGACAGCGCACCAAAGGAGTCCTTCGAATGGAGGATTTTTGGCAGACGAGAAAACACTTCCGGATCAGGCTTAATCCGCAAACATGGCTCTTCTGCTAAGCGTGTGCAGCGATGGCACTCAGAGTTATTTATAGCCGGCACAACGGCATTATGTATTCCATGGAAAATTTCTTCCACATAAATGCTAACGAGTTGCCTCTATTAACACCACTGGACAGTGGACCTGGCTGGCAGCTTTCTATGGATAAATTAATTACGAAATGATCGCCATAGTTCGTAGTGAATCGATTTGATACGTATAGTGGCATCATATGAAATCAAAAGATTTTAACAGCGGATTGGAATAAGCTTTTTAAATATTTTGAAGTCATGCTAATGTGATGCACTCCGGTAAAATGTGAATAAACTGTGCACGGTACCATTGCTTCATTGAAAATAACGTCTTTTTCCAAATAAATTAATTTACTGCTTCTCCTGTCATCCTATAATTTGTTGAACGAGATGCACTTAGGTTTTGAAATAAATTTGCATGGTGTCATCTACTATTAATGCATTAGCACTTCTGTAAAAGAAGATTTAGTCGACCTATATAGTAAAAATAAAGACAATTTTGTTGTAGGACCCCTGATACCCTAGCCGGGATTTCTGTCAATGAGTAAATAAGTTATTTATTATATAATTTAAAACATTATTATGGGACAGTGATTAAAATAGCAAAAATGTAAAAGAAAACCACACACAAGGCCATCCAATTATTTTATAGGGTGGCAACGGCGAGGTCAGAATCGATTTGTGATTTTTATTGTTCTATACCCGATTAGTAGAGCGCCGCCGTATGGTTTATACCTTGGAAACCGGTTCTACTGAACGGATTTTTGTAAAACCTTTTGGAATGTGTTTCTAGCACTAAATACTAAAATTTATATCCATTTATAATTGCCACTTTTGACTATTTAATTATTAAAGTAAATAATTAATTTTTCGCAATTTTCATTTTGTATTATAAACTCGAGATTTTTCCGCTTAAAGTTAGATTTTACATAGAGCAACCTGTCAATACCTGGCCTATAAAGATCAATAGTGGCTTAGTTAGAAATGTTAAAGGAAGGCTTTTTAAACAATAAAAAATATGGAATAATGACACCAAAAACAATGACGTAGCTACCAACTCCACGAAACTTACTCAACATGATTTTTTGCACATGCAGAACAGGATGTGGACCATCTTGTGGGTGCAGTAAAAGTGGATTAAATTGCATTGTAGCTTGCTTAGAATGCAATGGCAATAGCTGTACTAATCCTTCACCTATCATCCCAATTAATGAGATTGACGACGAAACGTTCTAGCATGCTTCAAAATTTCATAAATTTTCTTTCAAACATCTTTAAATATGTACTAATATGCTATCGCGTTTTAAAACCACTTCACTCTAGGCACCCTGTAAACTACTGAACTGCTTGCATCGGTATCTCATGTGGAACAAGTTTTCCTGATAGGTTGCTTGCAGGATTGTTATGTGCTAGCTGCGCTGCTTGGAACTAAGCAAATAACACCGCATTCTCGGCTTCACACGGTGCTTGACACTTTGCAGGCCCAAAGGTCTAGAAATGGATGAAAAAAATACTCCCCGCGTCTTAAAATTAATTTCACATGTCACATAACATGTAACGTGACCACCTCTACAGCAAGGCGCATCTGATATTTACGGAAAAAATCATAACCCTGGTTAATATGAATCAGCTGCCGCGCTGCAATTGCTGTATCCACTGAGGCATGATGAAAACTTGCACTGAAAATAGCGCCCGTTCTATCACCGAAATCCTGCTAGGTAGTACAGTGCAGTGACGTCATTTTCTTTCACGCTTATCTGCACCGTGGCCATCACGGCTTTTAGCAAGCGATGATTATTTTATTCATGTTTTATGTTCTCTTACTCTAAATCTTGTATAGATTTGAATGCACGTCAAAATTACTGGCTATTAACTCAAACAAACCAACCTTACCTATAAAATTGACCTTTACATTTTTTGGAATATTATGCTTAAACGAAAAGAGAAAGTATGAAGAAATACAAGATAGTTCCACTTTTTTTCTTGCAACTTGATTGTCGTAAGCAGTCCATTGTTAGTAATATGTCAGTGGAAATACCCCAAAACTGATCCATAAATTTTAATTGAAAAGTTCCCAATCCGCCTGATCATGATTTCTCGGCGCGCGGTCCAACCAACTGGATAAGATGTTGAGCGGTTGTGAGGATGTTCTAAATGCATAATATGAATATTGAAAGTAATTCAGGATATATGTATGTACATCATTTCCCAAGTTGATTCCTCATAGAAGGTAGATCTCTATCTCGCTTTTATTGTTCGTGTTTTTAGTTATATCATATTTTTTAAGAATACGAATTTTCAGTATGCTACTGCTTCTAGTCCGAATTTAATGAAATTTCTCTCCCTTCCTTTTCAGATAACTCGAAGTGCCGATTTAGTAATAGAAATTCCGAGAAATCTTGGACAAGATGACTCCTACTACAGACTTGACTATAATCCACCGTATGGTTATCCCGAACCCAACACAACAATAGCATCACGTGATGTAGGGGACGAAATACAATTTTCACATGGTCTTCCCGGGACAACATACAATTTTTGGTTATTTTACACAAATGCCACATATCACGACTGGCTAACGTGGACAGTCACCATCACAACAGGTTTGTTTTTCCCCTCATCTAAAAATATGTAATTTTAATTTAGAAATTCCGCGAAAGCCATTATCCTTTCCTAAATCACTTTCCAGCTGCCACCACATGCGAATTAATTTTTTTTTATCGATTTCATTAAAATAGCCAAACGTTAATGGCTCTCACATAATACGCTTGACTGCCTCAACGAGAGAAGACAACCAGCAACTACGCGTAAAAAACTCACGCAGATTGCACTATGATTTGGGCCATAATCCAGATTTTTTTCCAGTCCAACTACGAGTACGCCTCGTTAGATGCTTGTTTTTGACCTCGTCGAAAACTTGTTTTGACTCGGTTCAATTTATTCATTTTTTTGTCTCGTATTTGTTTATGCTCACGTTCGAGTGTAATTATATTCTATGTTATCTTGTTTTTGTAAACGCAAACTTAGCTTCCAAAATAAATACAATGGCAGCTTAAAAGTTGCAATCCATGCAATTAGGTGTTTTGCACCGTTGTCGTTTATTTTTTTTTAGTCGTTGATCCACAATTAATATTTTAGTGCCTACACTAAACGAAAAATGTACATAACAGTACAAAAGTAAAAGAGAAACGATTTTGTATGAAAATTTCCAACAACAAAAACAAATAAAATTCGAAGCCACAAATTTTTTCCAATGAAACTTGGTGGGGATTTTCGTTTAAACGTGAAATCGATTTTTTATTTTTCGTTTATTTTAATAAAATTGACACATTTAGCAATACTTTAACGTATCATGTTTTTCACATTAACTAACGACTGCAATTTGCCAGTGCCTTGGTCGTCGTTATAAGTGACTTCCACTTTGTGTCGATTTGTCTTTGATATTCAGGGTAATAATTTATTTAAATACCGTATGTCCCAATCGGACCGAATACGCATTATGGTATTCATCAGAAACAACCAGCACTTTCCAGAATATTTTTTAAAGTAAATACTTACTTCTAATAGTAATTTGAATAGTTTACCTTCTTAACGGATGCAGCATTTACGGTGTGTAAAGTTGTGGCACTCTGCGTGTGCAAATCAGTTGCTTGTAGCGCTCAGTTGCTGCTTTAGTAAAGTGGCATTCCGTGTAAACCATAAAATAAATCTTCCTCTAATTCGACCGCACACAGACAACATCCCCAGACATATAAATCCTTTCCAAAACATTTACCCTGCGAATGGCATAATGAATTCAAACACTTATCGATTTATCCGGGGACATTCCTCTCTTATTGCCTTGCAGCTCCAGATCCACCATCGAACCTGTCGGTGGCAGTAAGAAGTGGAAAAACGGCAATTATCACATGGAGCCCGCCCACCCAGGGCAACTACACTTCCTTCAAAATAAAAATTCTCGGCCTCTCGGATGCCTACGAGACAAATCGAACGATCCTAATTGAGGATAATTCCCTGCAGTACAACATCAGAGAGCTGACTCCGGGCGCCACATATCAAGTGCAGGCTTACACCATATACGACGGGAAGGAGTCTGTCGCCTACACGAGCAGGAACTTTACGACGAGTAAGTAGCCCTTTGGGTACCTTAATCCGCTTGGTGGAAGTCAACGTTACTAACAGACATTTAAAATGTTTTTTCTCCCTTTCTTAATTCTTTTAAATTTTTAACGCTTAACACTTTAACTCGGGGCTTACACAGTGAAACGAGTTAGGCACAAGGATTTGCTGGATATTAAGATTCTACGAGGTAATTAACCCGATGGTGAGAGGTGGTAGTGAAGTAGTAGCTTGCATGCTAGATGTAAAGAATTCGTGCTTGATGATCCTTCAATGCCTTATGGCACTAATTAAGCACCCTCCCTAATTAATTATACGTAACGGGAAGGAGGTGAGATTTTCGTCATAAAAGTGTGAAAATAATTTTTTATGGAGGCTATTCAAAATTTTTAAATTACTCATTCCTACATATGTAAGTCATGTCGGCTATGAAATATTTTATGGATTCGCATTAAATCAGAATTGCCTTCCGAGAATCTTACCATGACCCATATTTTAAGGTTTATGCTCGTTGCCTTTAACTATTACTGGATTTATTGAATGAACTGAAAATAATGTAGTACTATTTTTTCTTTTCTTTTACAAAGCATAGAAAGTAAATATATCTGCAATTTTGCAGAAGAACTTATTTGAATTAATTTTAAATTACCTATACACTGCAAAAAAAGATTATAAATATCAATGACTATTTTCGTTGATTTTTAACCATTTAATTAAATTATTTGATAGAAATTAAACAGGTGGAATGAGAATCATCAAAATTAGTGTTCAATCACCTAAATAAATAATTGGCTTCTCAATTGTTTTCTATCTTTCTTTTCAGTATTTAATTAACACTTAAAGTATGCTGCCCTATAAAACTACGTCATTGATTGTTACATACATAATTCTATTATCAAACCCACAAATATAACCTTTTTCGCAGAAAATATTTGAAAATTATAAGTATCATAATAAAAACATCTTTTCAAAATTTGAAGGGCGGGAGGATGTTTCATTAATTCTGTGCCTACATATTTTGAAACAAGTAGACCCTCTCAGTTGGACCGCATTTTTAAATTTTTTTTGCTATCTGCGCATATATCGCAATAGGCATTGGTTTTTGTGGAAGTGTAGCGGCCAAAGGGGTCCAAATCATTTAGGCGTACAAGTCTAATTGAAGTGCATTTTTGATGCATTAAGGTAAGGGCCCTCTTATACACCTTTTGAATTATAGTGCAGATTTATACTCGGTAAATGTAAATGTACACATGGAAACACACACTACACTCAAGTGTATATACACTTTATAGGCTACACTTCCACTCATAAGTGCAAATTCACTAAATTGAAAATTTTAGCTCCACTTTTGTATACATTTCTTAAGTGCAGTCGTGTAGACGTGTAGCTAAGGACGCAATCAAGCGAAGAGAATTAGAAAATGCCAAAAATCGTATATTGAAAACCTTTTAAAAAAAAGCAATCAATACAATTTTTTTACATTCAAATCCTGAAAATTGGGTAAGAAAAAGTAAAGGAACTATTTTTCGACTTTCTAATCCATTGCCATATATTATGGTAAATTGTTTAAAGTGTCTACATTGGGCAAACTTTACTATTGCCTGAAAACAATTCAAAATTGCATGCTTTATTTTACATTTTACTTATAACGGCGCTGGTTAGAAAGTAGTATTAGGTCTAATATTATTGTTCGCATTTTATAGTCATTAGGCTTGAATAATCACAATTAAAATTTTACCGCATGTGCTTGCTAAAAAGAGCTCTCTGCTCCAGTGTTTAATAGAATTCTAATAAATATTCAATCATTCCACAGAGCCCAATACTCCTGGGAAGTTCATCGTGTGGTTCCGAAACGAAACAACTTTGTTAGTACTGTGGCAGCCCCCATATCCAGCAGGAATATATACCCACTACAAGGTATCCATTGAGCCGCCGGATGCTCTCGAGAGTGTTTTATACGTGGAAAAGGAAGGAGAACCACCCGGGCCAGCCCAAGCGGCCTTCAAAGGCCTCGTCCCGGGGCGCGCCTATAACATATCGGTTCAGACAATGTCCGAAGATGAAATTTCGCTGCCAACAACTGCCCAATACCGTACAGTGCCTCTACGTCCGCTGAACGTGACATTCGACAAGGACTCGATATCCTCAAATGTTTTTAAGGTGATGTGGGAGGCACCGAAAGGTGTCAGCGAATTCGACAAATACCAAGTTTCTCTGTCGACATCGAGACGACAGCAGACAGTACCCCGAACAAACGATCCAATTGCTTGGCTCGAGTTCAAGGAGAACCTTGAGCCAGGCAAGACATACCAAGTAATTGTGAAGACTGTCTCAGGCAAAGTAACATCCTGGCCCGCAACGGGCGATGTTACACTTAAGCCACTGCCTGTCCAAAATCTTCGGTCATTCACAGACGATAAGACTGGGATCGAGACTATAACATGGGACCCAGATCCGTCCAGCACACAGGAAGAGTACAAAATAAGCTATCACGAGGTGGAGACATTCAACGGTGACGCCAGTGTGATGAGCACTGACAAGGCAAAGTACATCTTGGAGAGTCTTCTGCCCGGACGAAACTATTCTCTGTCTGTCCAGGCAATATCCAAAAAGATGGAATCGAACGAGACAACTATCTACGTGGTGACCCGACCCTCGTCACCGATTATCGAAGATCTAAAGTCGATTAAAGAGGGCCTCAACATTAGTTGGAAGAGCGACGTAAATTCACGCCAGGAAAACTACGAGATCCTCTACTCCAGAAACGGAACGTCTGATATCCACACCGTGCCGACCACAGAGTCTCGATTGATTATCATGAATCTATTCCCCGGCGCTGGATACCAGGTGAAGGTGTTCGCTGTTAGCCACGGGCTCAGGAGTGAGCCGCATGCCTATTTCCAAGCTGTTTGTAAGTGATCACCGTCCGTTGATGGTATAGTTGAGGAGTTTTCGCTTTGACTGCTGGATAAATATGTGATTTTATAATTATTTTCTGAAAGGGTTTTTTTTTATCAACAGTAAAGGATTCAAGCAATCACTTTGGTATTGGGGATTTTTACCGGTTTTGGGTTTAAACTTACCGCCTTAGACAAGGTGTTAGCTTTAATTTGGTCGGAGAACGAAAACGTTTTTCGGTCATTTGTCCGACATAGCATTGAAAACGAAAATGCAAAGGCACGAAGGCTATTTTAAAAGTGGGATTTGATTATGCAAGCGGCTGGTTATCTTTTTCGATTTCTATTTAATCTTCATGAATTTTACCTTTCATTTTGGAAGTTGCGGACTATCAATGTTGTTTAATTTCAATTCAAATTCAGTTCGGTAATATACAAGGTGTCCCAAAAAATGAACTAAACAAAAGAATTTTACACGTTCTTTATAGGGGGAATGACCTTTTAAGGAAAAAGTGAACTGGAGACGATAATTTTAGGTCGCTTGCATGCCTCTGTCCGCAGACTATTTTACATCCATTCAATAAAAATGCAGTTCATACTATGTAGTTTATAGATACATAAGATCAGACATCGCGCGGAGTTTTGATATTTCCAACCATTTCAAAAAATACAACAACAAATCATTTTTTTATCTACCAAAGTAGAAACCCCCGTTTACACACTAAACTACAAACTCATCTTTACTCCCTAGACCCGAATGCCCCACGTAACATGACAATAGAGAAAGTCACCAGCAATTCGGTGTTGGTTCACTGGCTACCTCCGGAGAAGAGTGAGTTTTCGGAGTATTCAATACGTTACAGAACGGAAACGGAAAAACATTGGGTGCGTCTTCCGTCTGTGTCTTCAATTGAAGCTGATGTCACGGATATGACACCTGGCGAGAAGTATACGATCCAAGTAAACACAGTCAGCTATGGTGTGGAAAGCCCTAATCCACAACAGGTGAATCAAACCGTTCGCCCGAATCCAGTCTCGAACATAATTTTACTCGTCGACTCGACGAACATTACTCTAGAGTGGCCCAGACCTGAGGGCAGGGTTGAAACTTATGTGCTGCGCTGGTGGCCAACAGATAATCCGAATAAAATTTATATGAAGAACGTATCCGAAGCATTTATCGGTAAAGTCTGGTCCCTTAAGTGTATTAAACAAAGTATCTAATAACTTCCTTTCAGCTCCCATTAGCAACCACGACAGCTCCAGTAACAACAAAACAAAGGATCATCTTGTAGCCCGGATATTAATCGGAGAACTGATGCCGGGTGTACAGTACAAGTTCGACATCCACACTATATCGTACGGTCTGACTAGTGACACAACACATCTATCCACTAGAACTATGCCTCTTATACAGTCAGAAGTCTTGGTGGTGAATAATTTACACGAACGGGATACAGTCACTCTCAGCTATACCCCAACACCTCAAGCCGTATCCAAATTTGATCTCTATCGGTTTTCTCTAGGAGATCCAGAAATTTCAGATAAGGAAAAGCTTGCGAATGATACAGACCGTAAGGTGACGTTCACCGGTCTAGTACCTGGTCGTCTTTACAATATCACTGTATGGACGGTTAGTGGCGGTGTCGCTAGTCTTCCCATTCAGCGCCAAGACAGACTGTATCCCGAACCTATCACCCAAATAAACGCTACACGAGTAACTGACACTGAGATTACTCTCAAATGGGATATCCCAAAGGGCGAGTACAACGCCTTTGAGGTGCAGTATCTGAAGACAGATTCCAACTATGTTCAAAATTTAACCGTTCACGATACCATAACGATCACAGACCTCAAACCGCACAGGAATTACACATTCACTGTGGTCGTACGATCTGGGACTGAATCGAGTGTTTTACGAAGTAGTTCACCAGTTTCAGCCAGCTTCACGACAAAGGAATCTGTTCCCGGTAGGGTGGAACATTTTGAACCCATAGACATTCAACCAAGTGAAATTACTTTCGAATGGTCGTTGCCATCTAGTGAACAGAACGGCATCATCAGACAGTTCTCAATAACGTATGGACTTGAGGGCTCGCCACATACCCAGGTACAAAACTTTAATGCTAGTAAGTCGCGGGGAGTCATTAGGAACCTGCTCCCTGGTAAGACATACATCTTCCGAATACAAGCCAAAACTGTGATCGGGTTCGGACCGGAAACAATCTGGAAACAGAAAATGCCCATCTTACCCCCACCGAAACCAGCCACTCAAGTTGTGCCAACCGAAGTTTACAGAAGCTCTTCAACAATACAAATTCGCTTTAGAAAGAACTACTTCTCGGACCAGAATGGAGCGGTAAGAATGGTTAGGTTTTTGAGTTAGACAATTTTTTCAAAACTTCTTCCACCACAGGTTATACTTTATACAATTATTGTTGCGGAGGATGACACCAAAAATGCCTCGGGCTTGGAAATGCCAAGTTGGAGAGACGTCCAATCCTACAGTGTGTGGCCGCCTTATCAAGTAATAGAGCCTTACTATCCCTTCAAAAACAGTTCCGTGGAGGACTTCACAATAGGAGCTGAGAACTGTGATTCACGTCAGACGGGGTACTGTAACGGGCCGTTAAAGTCAGGCACTACGTACCGCGTTAAAGTGCGTGCTTTCACAGCTCCGGATAAGTTCACCGACACAGCTTATAGCTTCTCTATACAAACAGGTAAGCCCGACGTTGATTGAGAAACATTCTCGCCTTCAAACCTATTTCTGAACTATACTTCTGGTGGAGTTATATATGTAGTATCTGTGGTTAGTTGAATTAAATAAACAAATAATTAAAAAAGTTGTAAATATATATATGATATCTAATAGCTATCATAGATAAAGTAGCTCACCGTAGTAGAGCTGTAATAAATTAAAAGAAAAACCACTGAACTTAAATCTATAACGAGGTACTAAGTAGAGCTAGGTGGATGTTGTCACGTAGACGAAGTCCACAAAGGTCTTTTATTAAAGAACAAATCCCAAATAACATATACAGTATCTACCTTCGATGGTAAGTAAAATTACCGGAAGCATGTATGCTCCTCATTCTCTATACAGTACTATGTGGAAAAACTCGTAATTTGCGCCCTTAGTTAGGATTCCTAATGTAGCTTTCAATTTTGGAAACTGGATCCTTCTTTAGCTATGCTATAATAGTCATATCTTTAGTGTAATTCCTTTCCACAAATATAAGCATTCAACGGACATTTGTGGTCATCAGTCTTATGTCGTAGAAACGATTACAAGATGATAGAAGATACATATCTATCCAAATCTTTTCTTCCTTTCTGAATGCGTTTATTAACTTTGCTTTGTTTTTTCCTTTATGTCTTGCGTAAATAAACTAACATAGGCCTCCTGTCAGTCGGTAAGTAATTCGCTTTATAATCCCCCAAAACATCTTTGCATACACTCCTCCTCCAGGCTGTATCATCACTCGCTTGATCTGCTTCTCTTTCCTGCTCATTTCAGACCAAGACAACACTTCACTGATAGTGGCTATCACGGTCCCACTTACTCTCATTTTAATACTCCTGTTGACAATAGTTTTACTCCGACGACGTCGCAGCAGTGGCCGAAAGACTGCCAAAGAATCTCGTGCAAACGACAATATGTCGTTGCCCGACAGCGTTATTGAGCCGAACAGGCCCATTCTGATTAAAAATTTCGCCGAGCACTACCGGATGATGTCTGCCGACTCGGACTTCCGATTCAGTGAGGAGTTCGAGGAACTGAAGCACGTCGGTCGGGACCAACCATGCACATTCGCCGATTTACCGTGCAACAGGCCTAAGAACAGATTCACCAACATTCTACCCTACGATCATTCCCGGTTTAAGTTGCAGCCGGTGGACGATGATGAGGGCTCTGACTATATTAATGCCAACTATGTCCCTGGACACAATTCCCCTCGAGAGTTCATAGTAACTCAGGGACCCCTGCACTCCACGCGAGATGACTTCTGGAGGATGTGCTGGGAAAGCAACTCTCGAGCGATCGTCATGCTGACGCGCTGCTTCGAAAAGGGGCGCGAAAAATGTGATCACTACTGGCCCCATGACACAGTACCAGTATTCTACGGTGATATTAAAGTGCAAATACTCAACGACAGCCACTACCCAGATTGGGTTATTACAGAGTTCATGATGTGTAGAGTAAGAAGTCATCCGTTACATTTCCTCCCGCATTTTCTGTAGCTACCTTTCGTTTCAGGGAAATGAACAACGGATCATCCGCCACTTCCACTTTACGACGTGGCCTGATTTTGGTGTGCCAAATCCACCACAAACACTCGCCAGGTTTGTGCGTGCCTTCCGAGAGCGCGTGGGTGCGGATCAAAGGCCGATAGTAGTTCACTGCAGTGCAGGAGTGGGCCGATCAGGCACCTTCATTACGCTGGACCGCATTCTCCAGCAGATACAAGTATCAGACTACGTGGACATCTTTGGAATTGTATGGGCCATGCGGAAAGGTAACCCTTCATTTCCCACTTCTCATTTTAGTCTAGAATTGTTTTCATATATTTATTTCCAATCTTCATATTATTTAGTATTTTGTATTGTGTGCAAGATAGAAAATAAATATAACTTTCTTCTAATTCATATACTAGAATGCCGACTATCTAATTGTAATTTATCGCCTTTATAGAACGAGTGTGGATGGTCCAGACAGAACAGCAGTACATCTGCATCCATCAGTGTCTGCTGGCAGTTTTAGAAGGTAGGGAGAATGTTGTGAGTCCTCCACGCGAGATTCACGACAATCAAGGCTATGAAGGTAAGTCTTCTTCCCTATTTCCGCGCAGCCTATTTTTTAATTGGCGATGATAACAGCAGTTGTGACTAACGATTTGCTTTGCGCTTAAACGGGCGAATAAACAGAGTGAATGTAAACCTACGATACTAAGGCACTTATTTATTCGCCTGTAACCGGTTGCACCTAATGCTATGTTAAGCAAAATCTGTGAAAATATCCCACACACAGGTTGCTTTACCACTTTTCCAATAGCTTGACATACTACTAGCTTATTTTTTTTGTAATTTTCTCCCATTTTAACATAACACCTCACACTGCGCTACTGTTCATTATGCACGCTGCACTTAATGTTGTTGGTGATGGGCTAAATATAATGCACACTTCAGATCAGCAACTGGTTAAGGTAAATGGTGACATCACACCAGGCGCCGAGCAACCACCCACCGTTGAGGAGGATCAGAGTAACCAGTGGAAGACGGAGAGATGACAAGAACTCAACCAGAATGATAACAACAACGTCGTTATCGTTCTGGTTGACAACAAGCAAGGCTTCAAGGATGATGAGGACCACCAGCCTCATATCACTTATAGTTCTTCCTCTTGTGATATACCCAATAGCTGTAGCGGCGACATAGTGCAAGTAAATAGTCTTAACGATGGTAGCTACGATGGGCGCAACGACGATGAAGACTTTGACACTACCTCAAATCTTGAGGCGATCAATGCGAACGATGACAGCGGAGGCGGCAGCTATGAGGACTCAAATCCTATGCAGAGTAGCAGCCACAGGAATAGCTTGGAAAAAGATGACTACGATGACGAGGACGTCGACGTGATCAGTACGGATGTCAGTTGCTATGATCAACTGCTGGGCAACCGGAACGACGATCTAACCATCGTCGTGTCTGATGATCTGATCAAGGTTAATGGTGGTGATGGGATTTACACTAATCCTTTTGTGGGTTGGTAATTTTTTGCTTACTTTAATTACCTTTTTTCTCTATCTCACTGTGGTTTCCTAAACAAGACTAAATTTATGGGACTTAACGCTCAGAAACTGTTTCACTAACCATATTCATTTCTCTATTCTTCCTCGGGTAGTGTAGCTGAGTACTCACAAAGGCAGATATGAATAAGTAGTTGTAATGAAGACCATTTTATAGCGAATGTAGAATTTTGGGATATGTAGATAGGTCCAGAACAAGGGAACAATTAGTTTCCAAAATATTGGCTCCAAGGTATTTGAACAAAGCATGCAAACAAAACTGAGAAGAAAATAATACAGCTGACAGCATTTTTGTTGAAAGATAAAAAGTTCTTTTTAAATAAACATTTTGGTCATTATTTTTGAAGGCAAGCAACTAGTACTTAATGTTATTTTTCGATGACCTTAGCCCCGCTAATAGTTATATGAATCTCTATTTATTTTTTTTTAATGCCCCGAAAAAGTGATAGGCGAGATGTGCTAAATTGTTGTCCATAGTTTAGGTCCCAAAGGAACAAATTAACCATTACTTAAGGCTTTCAAAGAAGTTAATGTTAAAAAGTAAAAAAACAAAAACATTTTTCTTCCATTCTCCAATTGTTTGGAAAAAGTAATAAAATACCGTAGAAAGTTAAGGCGCTCCTCCTCAAATGAAAGCTAAAACTTTTTGCCTAGGAATACGCAAAACTTAAAACCTTTACGTAATATTTCTTAAACCTTGATTTTTGAAAAAGTTTGCGAAATGTTCCTAAAAACTGGTTGATTTATCTTCACATATTAATCGCAAAATGTTATGCAGCAGTGGTGAAAATAAAATAAAAAAAATATTTTGGCAATATTTCGAAGATTTGTGAGAAACACACTAATGAAAAAATTGTTAAGAACGATTTCATGTGCAATGCAAATCATTCTTTAAGGGAGCAGATTCAGTACAAAGCATTTCAAAGAAAATGTTATGAGTACGTTCGACACAGCTTTACATGAAAAATTGCAATAAAAACAGTTTTGACAAACTTGTTGTCGGATCATCATCATTTATTGCTTTTATGTGTACAAAAAAAGGACAAACGAATAGCCATAGTTTCACGCCATGAAAATATGTAATTGCACTCGGGGTATTTAGTAGTCTACACTACAATCGCGTGTTCGTGAATATGGATCGCTATGATCATTGAAGCGGCAGTCATTCTCATTGGTTTATTTTTTAACATCCCTTGTGCCGAGACTTTTTATTAAGGGGTAACACCACTCTAGAATTTTGAAAGGCCCGATTGTCCTTAAAATCATAAGAGGTAAGAAGAGGATGAGGCGAGCATAAACGCGGATAGCCTAATGTATGGTGCAGGCATCGCAGATTAGCGGAAAAAAAAAATTTCGAGGATTTAAGTGCTCGTAAAACTCAAATCGCGTTTTTCTCGAAACCACATTTTTCAAACTGGGAGGACAGATTACTTGAACACCGTTGCATGGATCAATTTAAAATTTTGATAGTAGCTTCACAATTATATTCTCTATGGAGGTACGTAGCCGTTTTGTTATTGAACGTAAACTTTTGTTTTTATAAATAATTTACTGCTTAATTTTTGGCCGAAAATAAATTAATTTTTTCAAAAGTGCATCATTTCTACAAAATTTGATTTAAAAAAAAAATCTTACGTACTCCCATAAGTATATAGATTATAAAATATTTTTGTTTTTCGTTCCACATCTTATACTTTACGAGAAATCCGTCCTCCCGAAGAGGGAATTTATAAAAAAGGTGATTTCAAAGATTTACTCTGCGGCCGCCATTTTGTATTAAAATTATAATAAAAAATTTTTGTTTCAAACTTCAATAACTGTTAAATAAACCCCGTGAAAAGAAATCCTATCCCTTTTTCCATACTTCCAAAATAAATTGTCAAAATTTGGCGTTTTTCTCGGTCGCTAGAGTGGTGTTACCCCTTGTCTTTTTTGCCTTCGTTTTTACACTGTAGGAATATGATAGCTGGTTTTTCGATGATATTGTTATTAAGATGAGCGAAATTAATTTAAGCCCATCAGCATTTTTCAGGATTTTATGAAGGTCTTACGATTAGAGGTTCAATTAATATTACAATTTTTGATAGTTAGAAATACTAATCCAGGGCAGCTTGTCTGTGTCAGAGTTAACAACGATGTTATAAAGAGTTCTATAATTAATGTTCTTTTGTATCTTTCCAGATGATGAAGGAATAGCGGAATCAGGAATGTAAGATGTCGCCACGATATGAGTATATCTCTACAACTTCTACGATTAGCTTTGATACGTTTTTTGAGAAATTTACGACATTCCACAAGTTTTTTACAATGTCCTGTAATTTGTATATCCGTAATCTCTTTACTTCTCCTCAATGTCGTGCCGTTTTTATGTATTTAAGGAACCCTCTCTAATCCTTTCATCGGCGTCGCGTCGTCCGCGGCCAGTCTTAACATGACACCTGGTGTCAACCGGGCAGGAGGTCATAAAAACGCCTAGCAATGAACAAATCCGAAGAGTTATCCCACTCAAATACTTTAAAGCTCACGCGGTGTTTATATTTGTATTTATATCGTCGTTCTAAATGTCTGTGCCCCGCTTACCGCCCAGCGTCCCTGTACATACTCCTCGATCCACCGCGTCCAAATCCCATATCAGACAACGTAGCTGTAACGACTTCGTAGCGAATACTTATTTTTATTTTATTTTCTATATAGATTTATGGAGATATTTTAACTTGACCGGCATTTTGTATCGCCCGCCCCCTCCTTGTGTAATACGCAGTTGTACAATAAATGTCCCCGTATTATTGTTTTATTTATTTGTTTTATTTAAGGTTGATAAATAAAGTTATTATTATTGACTAAGCAATGACTTTTATTCGTTCACCCTCAGCAGCTTTATTATAAATCCTCTAAACTCTTTGGAGCCAACCAAAGAACCTTAACATGGAACGAAGCGCTACCTGATGCCGAACGACCAAACATTTCAGAGATCCCAAAAAAAACCTTTTATGTTAATAGTCAAGGTAATTTTTGGTCGCCATGTTAGATCCGCTACCTTTAATATCCAAATTTCGATAGTAGATTCAGCGGCCTTGGAAACATAAAAGGGTAACACAGAAATCAGTGTGAAATTATCCCTAGAAAACAATCATTTTTGCTTACGATAAAATCAGAGGCATGTCAGAATTATAGGGTATTTTTCGGTATCTAGGCTATCTTAAATCACTGGTCTATGCGAATAAACCGCAAACAATTGAAACCCTCAGATTCAACATAACGAACGCCATCCAGCAAATTCAGCCAGATTTACGCGACAAGCCATCGATATTCATCTTTGAAATTCGTAGAGGCAAACCTTGCAAATGTTTCGTGAGAACGCTTTTATAGCAAAAATCGACGGTGCTAACTATCAGAATAGTACATGGAACCTCCCTACCCTTCTAAGCCAAACAGAAAGAGAATGTTCTTTTCAACCAGTTTATTTCAAGCACTGCTTGCTCTGCATTTTTTGAAACAATCCTGATTAAATCATGATTTGGTATGGAGTCTTGCCGAGAGGCATTTCCTTCCATAAATCAGGAGTAAGGTAAGCGTATGTCTTGGCAATAGCAGCATATGTGGCCTTGGCGAAGTTGCCTAGAGTACCAGTTGAACCGCGAGCTGATGTGTAACAGTCCTCAATACCAGCCATCATCAGAAGTTTCTTCGGAACTGGAGCTGATACGATGCCGGTACCACGGGGAGCTGGAATTAGCCTTACAGATACAGATCCGCACTTGCCGGTGACCTGAAATAATGTCGAGTGTTAAACGTGTTTGTCTGTATAAGAACTAATAAAACTAGTTTAAGAGAAATATCAGACTTCTTCCAACCATCACTAGCGAACTTCTGGTGGAAACCGCAAAAGGAAAGTGAAAATAATCATCATGGAAATGCATTATTGCCGAAGCATACTGCATTATAAGATTCCAGTGACAGACGAATCTTGTTGCCGCTGCTGAGGCCATAATGCATTTCAGAATATCTCAATTTGGAGCACTAGGAGAATCACATGTTTGCACATTCTAGTATCACCTAGTCTTCCACCTGCCTGTATTGCTTAAACAAAATAATTACCTTGCATGGTACGGTGTGGGGTTTACCAATCTTATTACCCCAGTATCCTCGGCGAACAGGGACGACTGAAAGTTTGGCTAGAATGATAGCACCACGGATAGCTGTTGCGACTTCCTTGCTGCATTTCACGCCGAGACCAATGTGTCCGTTGCTGTCACCGATGGCAACAAAAGCCTTGAAACGAGTACGCTGACCAGCACGAGTCTGCTTCTGGACAGGCATAATCTTGAGCACCTCATCCTTCAGATTAGCTCCCAGGAAGGAGTCAATGATTTCGAACTCTTTGATGGGAAGAGAGTACAAGTAGATCTCCTCCAAGGTGCGGATCTTGCCCTGTTGCACAAGACGACCCAATTTAGTGACTGGGGTCCATTCCTTCTGATCTTCCTTTCCACGTCCACGGCCGCGTCCACGTCCTCGACCACGACCCCTACCTCGTCCTCCACGAGAACCAAATCCGCCGCGAAAACCACCACGGGCTGGAGCTGAGTCCGCCATTCTGAAATTAAAGTAGACATTTAAAGATGGCGCTCAAATGTGTAAAGCGGATTTTCATCCAATCTTTTTTTTGGAGTAATCAGACATCCTTGCCATCATCAGGGACGTAAATCCCTTCCGGTGGAAACCGCAAAAGGAAAATTAAGGTGCTCATCATTGTAATCGCTGGAACTAACCTCGTGCGGAAGCGATAACCTCATTGTTCCGCACGTGGCAGACTCCAAGCAACATTTCTCCACTTTCTTAAAGCATTATAATTAATTCGGTAGATTCACAATATCCACTTTAAACTAATTTACTTTTCACAATTCACAGTGCAGGGATCAATAAAATAGGAAAAAGTAACTCACCTGTAGTTGAAAAGTCTGTCTCGGTGCAAAGCTAAAAACCGAATGGACGAGATTGCACCACGGGTGTGACGTCTTCACCCATCTACAATCACCAATGGCGTGAATTTGCGTGCAGTGGCAGTAATTTTCGATGTTCGGCACTGAACTGAAATTGAGGTGAAAATAGTTTAAAAACGAACACCTGAACAAAAACCGTAATACTTAGTTTAATAGGCGCCGCAATTTTATTTGCAATCACTGCAAAAAATGAATTGTTTACTTTTATTTTATTTAATTACATTTATTTATCTTTAATAAATTTAAAAAATATATTGTTAGTAGTGGTACATACTATATACTGGGGTGAACGTGATTTATTTTGATGATTTTCCGGTGAGTAATAACGTACACAGATCATAAAACTTCTGTACTTATAATGGATTGCAAGAAATTAAACGTGTAAATAGGATCATCGCAATGTTAAACTCAGTTCAATCACGCGCCGCCACTCAGCTTGTATCTAATCATTCTCTTATAAGTGCATTTTCTAAGATCATTGATCATTTTCATGTCTTTAGCCACATTCATCTTGAGAATACTGTTGTTAAATAATAATTTTGGTTAATGAAGCTTCACGTTTGTTTGTACTAGGTAATTATACCCACTTACTATGAAAATGTTTCGAACAAGTTATATCGCCATATCTCTCCAATATTATCTCGAAAATTAGTCTGATAAGTAAAACCAGATTTATAGTAGATACATACGTTTTTCAAAAATAAAGACGGCATTTGAAGGCCATCAGTATATCTACAAAGTTGATTTATAAAAAGGTTTTACTCCTGCACTTGGAAATTGAGTAGTATCTACTACAACTTTCATCCCGAGAGGCGCGTGTGAAGAGCCCAAAAATATTTGCTTGTCATTGCCTCTTTTATAAATAGAATAAAACAAGGTAAAGTGAACATACAAAAGCGGCGAAGTATGTAGATATGTAAATACATTTTCTTAGTGGTAAATATAACAAAGAAATGAGTGAATTAGAATTAGGTGAAAGTGGTAAGCCGATGCATTATACCCATAACGAAAGAAGAGAAGCACTGGAACCCATGATTAGCATTGCTTTACCCCATTTGCTGGTTCTGCCGAATGAGGAGGATGTAGATGGCCAAGTAATTGGGAGGACCGATGGAAGTGAAGATGAATTAGCGGAGATGAAGCTTATCCCAGTTAAAATTTCAGAAAATATCAATGGTAAAAACATAGACAAAAAATCTTGTTGATTTTTGTTTTATTTTCAATTTCTTTTACCTTTAAACAATTCCAAGTCTCTCGACTGGTCTCTTCATAAATAAATTTATTTCGAGTAGAAGCATGTGTATTCATATGTATATTATTTTGAAAATTTAACAATCCAGTGGTTTATCAGCAGCTGGCGTTATCTGCTGCGCGTCACAATTTAATAAGCTATAAACAAATTTCGGCTCATTTTCGGGTCGACTAGCACAATTGGTGTTGTGGTGTTATCTTAACATATTGGTGGATCTTATGCAAAAGAACTATATAGCTATTTTATACCATATTTAATCAATCAATTTATCAAATTTGCGCCAGCTGTTGTCGGAAGTGATTTTTTAAAGAGATATTTGCGGGTATTGTACGTTTCCTTTGGAATAGTGCAAAATTGA
The DNA here is from genome assembly GCA_947538895.1 of Neoitamus cyanurus. Classification (NCBI taxonomy): domain Eukaryota; kingdom Metazoa; phylum Arthropoda; class Insecta; order Diptera; family Asilidae; genus Neoitamus; species Neoitamus cyanurus. Next base: position 40,517,792 of record OX384543.1, read on the forward strand.
TTGCCACTTTTTTGCAGCATCGTACGCATCCGAAATTAAACTTAGATAACCCTTTTACAAAAATTTTAATATCAGAATGAAGTAGAAGGAAATACCGTGTCAACATATAATTATAGTTGCAATAATTTAAAAAAAAAATGTTCCGCCTCGCACCGACATGAAATTTTTTTGAAGTGAAACTTCTTTATGCACGGTAGAGCAAATAGCGTTACGAAACATTGCATCGCTCCGCTCCACTAACGCGGTTGAGGATTGCTATAATCTCAATCCCTTTGTTTTCGGAGATGGCGGATTCAATATGGCGACCAAAACGGGTCCTATCACGTTTTCGGGGTTTCTGATCTTGAACCTGTTATCAAAATTCGGAAATTCGATATAAAGGTATCTGAGCAGGAGCCCCCATGGTTTTCAAGCAAAAACGAAAAGATGTTACGGCAGTTTTCTAAATGTGATAACTTGACGAATGTTCTGGTCCTGATAAATGCCCTATGAAGGTTTTAATGGTTTTCAACAAATTATCATCAAAATTACAGTGTCTTGGGCACATCTTTATTCTTAAACATAAATCAATCACATATAAGAACCATACAATCCAGTATTATGAAGAAACGAAGATGTTTGGGACGGCTGCATGTAAGACGCTAAATCCTTTATGTAGTACACATACCTTGCTTACGCCGCAGTCGACTAAATATTTCGAGAACTATGGAAGGAAGAAAAATTTATTACAAGCATCACAAACACTTTTGAAAATCTTACCAAAACACAATTTTCGTGTATATCACTGATCACCACGGCTATCCTATCCACCAAAACCGACTCCAGGTTGGGGACATTGAGGGCTTCCAAGCGGGTATCGCCAAGTAACACAGATGAAAAAGGGATATTCAAGCTCCTTATAACATGGATCATGTTAAACTCTATAGTCCCGCTCAAGTCAAGTACCACAAGCTTTTGCGGAGAATTCACGACCAGGTCGACCAAATCCTTGGCACTAATGCGAGGACAGATTTCGTTTTGAAGCTCAGCCAATGTAATATCACTGATATCCTTAAACGAAAATAAATGTTATTGTATGGTATATTTAGGCAAACGTCTCTTACAAATTCGTCAGGCTCACGAGTGTTGATCACATGCTTCCGGTAACAAATACTCTTAGGAGTACAAAGATACATTTTTTGAGCCTCAATCACACACGTTTCCATCACAATATCGGGCAGGTCTGAGAAGAGCAGGATGCACTCATTAAACCCAGAGGATAAGAGGGTTGTTTTCAACTGTTTCAGCACCGATATTCCAATGAACAGAGGGTAGGAGTTATCTCCTAGCATTAACTTGTCCCATAAGTGAATTACCTTGTGAAGGGGGAACACGTCTGCAAAATCGCTTTAGAGATTAAGTTCATAGGCAACAGTATTTCGACTTACGCGAGAACATAGTGAGAAACCAGGGAATGGCAAACAGCTCGGGAATAAAATTTATGCTATTCAAATGCTTCGCGAGAACAGGCTCATGGAAGGCAGTTAATTGCGAGAATTTGCTCAAGTACTCCTTTATAACGGCTGAGTTGTCCTTTAGAAAGAACCAATGAAGATATTTAGGGATGAATTTGAACAGGCTCATGAAGGCAACCTCTGAAAATTGCCAGATAAATAACTGATGATCCTCAGATTCTAACCAAGCCGTAGCAACAGCAAGTTCCTGTAGCGATTTATTTTTTAGTACCAAACCTTAGAATTGTTTTTTCTTTCGCCGAACTAATTTTAAATAATAAAACAACCAGTATAGGCAAAATTTAAACATATCCGCAGTTTTGCTGTTACCGCACGAAAATTCTATACATATCAGCTTTAAATTTGGTACATATTTTATTTCCTTTTTAACCTTTGGTTCGGATTGACTAGATGACCCAAAAAGGTTAAAACGAGATATTGGCTTTAAATTTCCCATTTCCTTTGATGTTTAAGGACAAATTTGCTCCAGGAACTTCTGTTTCTATCACATTTATGGTTATATACTCACTTACCTTCGTTATTAAAATTCAAATAAAGAAAGGGGGCAGTGAGGGAATCCAAGCCCTGCCAGTAAACATATTGAGGGTGGGAAGTAACCCATGCCTTAAGGAGTCTTTTAAGTTTTCTATGCCCTTCGGGCGACGAAAGGAGTTCATCATATTGATGGCACCTAGGAATATCCACCTCAATCTGCCTATCAGTTGTCGTTGGAGTTACTTTATCAAGTTTGTCGTAATTTCCATTAGGGATAACGTTCAATAGGCAGGCCCATACCTGACCTCGCAGCAGAGGTGGTATATCGATTTCTGCTTCTCTAATGATCATGTCCCGGGTGAATGGGTAACCTTTCAGCATCCTTGAGAAGAGCATAACTCGATAGAATTGGTATTCAGTGTCTCTCTCGCGGATAATGAGTGGCAGCTGCTCCATCCCAGAGGAGTACTGCAGGGCAAGGTTAGGCGAATGGATGAGGGGATAGTAGCCAATCACTGGTACATTCTTTAGCCTCTCCATCAAGTTATTTAGCCGCAGCATAACAATTCTATCGTCCATCATATAGCTCTGGCTGCGTTTTGGCCCCACTGTCTGCCCATTCAGGCACACAACTCTGGGCACGGTCAATATTGGTGCTTCACTCCGGATCAAGCCCTCCTTCTTGAGCTCAGTCTGCACATCACCGCCCGCCAGTTGCCATAAGTAGTAAATCTGCTTCAAGGGAAGGCGAAGAAGCAGTTCTGTAGGCTTCGGTGGAGGGCTGTGAATGTACAGCGATACACTTTCCTCGAAAACTTTGTTGCTGAGAATATCACAGGGTAAGGGACGTGCTTTTACCGAAGTCGAGAGGCACTTTTCCACAAGGTCTCTGACCTCTTTCTCCAAGTTTTGGTACTTATCGAAACAGTTATGTTCCCTCGCAATTTTCTCAAAGATGTTCTTCGTGCTGCAGAACGACAGGATCTTTCTGATGATATTGGCGGGTTTCAAAGAAACCCAAAACTGGCACTCCAGCAGCAGTTCGGCCACGATTACTCCCAGACTCCAGACATCACTTTTGATGTTGTTGTTCGACCCTAGGAGACGCTCTGGAGACATGTAACGAGCATTGCTGGAAATGAACCGTATGACAATGATATTTATTCAAAACAAGCGAAGTACCCTATCGGGAAGGAAACATAGTCGCCAAAGTTGGTCATGTAAAACATGCCGTAATTAAACAGTTTCACGTTATCGGAAGGGTCCAACAGTACATTGCTAGGTTCGAGGTTGTGAATGACGAATCCCTGCTTGTGAATCTCCCCTAAGCCTTCAGCAATCTGGAAAAATATCCTTAAGATTTTCGTGATATCTCCTCGGACGTCCTGTTTGTTTTCCAGCGGGGTTCCCGAGTACTCCGATACAATGATTGTCCGCTCTAGAAATTTGCGAAAAAAGGAAATATATTGACAGAATTCTATTTCTCAACAACTCCACCATGTTTTCCCCGAATGACGTCTAGATACTCGCACAAGTTCGGATGCATTATGGTCTTCAGGAGCTGGGCGCGACCCAGAATAGCAATAGAATTGGGCGTAAGCGGTAAACCATTGCTGCCACACACTTCTCCTGGGTGGCTTTTCGCAAAGAATGTTATAGCAGCCAAATTAGAGTTAACTTTCGAGATACATGGCGACATCTTATCACTGTTCCTTTTACTATCCACCAAATCCCTTCATCCAATGGCCTGTAGGATGGGAGTATCTTCAAATGATAAACAAATCTTTGACATTTGTCAGTTCTGTGCAGGGGAATTTCGGAAATTGCGAATCGGAGACTCGAACCGGCTCTGTTGTGATTTGTTTCGTGGTGAATAACTGTTGAGAATGAAAGAGTTCAACTTTTTATTACATTTCCTTATCCATTCTGATATTTAGTTAGGCTTTTGTTTGCACACTTTTTTTCTTCATATAGCTTAGCTTAGAAGCAGCCCAACAAGTAAAGATAATTAAAAAGAACATTATACGATGTTTCCGGTTCAGCAGAATAGAGAACCGGTGTTTGTATTAAATAATATCGTACGATATATTTTAGGTGATTGTGCTGTGGTGATGATTTGTATTTAATTGACAAGGCTTTGCAAAAAAATTCATATCACCGATTTTAACCAAAAGCCTTATTTTATCGATTAATCATCTTACAGTAATTCTATCATGCATAATAGTGCATTGATGCTACTCTTACGGCTATGACAACGCAATGTAAAAGTAATCGATGTTGTGTTCCAAAAATGATCTCTTTTCCATTACGTGTAGGTATACATTACATTACAGCATCGCTCCCGTAAACAATCCATTTCCACTGGGATTAATCAAATTTTACACACTATCAAAATCCGCATGATCTAATTATGCAAGCAATGCGGCATTGTAGTTGCACTAAGTGTAGCGATAACGATAACAATTTACCCCAATTCCACGGTGATGCACCTATGGAGCTATGCGTGAACTGCTTGCGGCACATCTCGTCTCAAGCCTTGACAAGATGACATCTTGCATTACTAACACTATTTTCAGAAAAATGAGATGATAAAATAAATACGGTTTGTCACGTAAAATCTATTAGATGATGCGCTTTTAATATATATTGTATATGCAGCTGCAAGTTTGTTTTGTTTCTATATTTGCGGACTGTTAAAAGTCAAGGCAACTTCCTTCCTCCGTTGCGAAGAGATTTTAATTTATGAATTAAACAAGATGGCAAGATAATTTAATTATAAACTGGGACATCAGATGTTTTGATTTCTATTCAATTGCGCATCAATCAATTCTCTAACGGGAATCAAACCCATGACCTTCGGTATTTGGGACAGAGACCCCAACCTCTACACCACATCATGGAGGCATTCAACTTTATTTTGTCAGTATTATGAAACGCAATAAGAGCTACATATGTATTTCATATTCCTAAATCGGTCGGCGAGGACGGCACAGTGGGCCCGGGCCAAAATTCGAAAAATTAAGTTTCGAAATTGCATTTTTTTTTATGAATATGGTAGAGAGTTTTCTTCAAATCTTTTTTCTGTCATAATTCCAATTTTGATACGAACTTTCAAATGGACAAAATTTCGTCAAGCGCCGTGTAAAAAAATTGGTTCCAAAACTCTCCTTTCTTTCAATGTAATATCATGGCACGAGTTCAGGGTTCATTTTACCCCATGAAAGGGGATAATTTTCTACAGGTTTTTTGTAGTTTTCTGATGTTCGACAGTACAATAAAAAAAGTATGTAAACAAAAACCATATGCAATTCCAGCAATTGTAGGCAAAAGACTAAAGTTTAAAGTTTTACTACATGAAAAACTTTTCTATATTTCGCTAAGAGACCATATACATATGTATGGCGCAGTTTTGGAATCCTCAGATCACCGTTCACCGAAACGTATGAAACTCACATTATATCGCTCCACAATTAAATAAAACCGAGTTAAAAATTCACGTTCGTGCTTGCAGCATATGTAAAATTATGCACCACGGCGCCAAATTGCACGAACGACCTAATATCGGCACGGCCGGCACAACTGTTTGCACCAAAGAATATCTAACAACAAAAAGGGCCGCTCTCTATACGGCTGAAAATCTTTAACCCATATGCAATGTCTGAAACTGTATCCAGAAAAATTTCTCATTAACTAAAAAAGAACGACTCAGAAACTTCTCACGTACAGCATGTACAGTGTGAGATATAAAAACAGCATTTCTTCACTCTGCATTTCGCAGGCGATATTAAAGACTGTGTGGGGCTGGGGGCCTCTCTACTGCGATGACATCTCAATTCCACCTCCCCTGACAATGATAACGTATAGTGATAATGCGAAGGAAGAAGGGGGAACGCAGGTAGCGTACACACAGTTGATAAATACATACGTTCACAGTTGTTTACATTTTTTCACTCTGCATTTCGCAGGCGATAATTAAAGACTGTGTGCGTTGCAGTGCCCACTAGGCGTACAGGGTGGTTCGGTTTTATTGGGAAATTGTAAAGACTTGAAAAGTTCTTGAATATTTTAAAATTTCTTAATTGTTCGTTTTATTTTGATCAACTATATCTTATTCGTCCACAACCAGCTTCCGCACCTTCGACCTCTTTCTGCTGCGAAATTTCGCACGGGCCAACTAGTATAAAATTATATAATTTATATAAACTATTTTACACCAGTCATCAGTCATCCTTATATGCCTATGATGCGTAGGTACTACCATTAAATCTTCGGTTCAGCTTCTCTGTATTTACCCATTTTTAATCCACAAAATTACGAAATGTAGTAATGATTGTTTATCTCGAGCTTGCATTAACACAGAAGGTCAACTTCCGTAATCTGTATTTGTTTTTAGATTTTCAAGGCTTCCCTCAGATTTATGTTGGGACTTGAGATCACATTAGCTTGCTTTTTATATCAGCGCAAATTGCACGTAGATTTGCTAAGTCCACTCTTTGCTTTAATTTAAGCCAATACGGATTTATCTGAAAGATTTATGCTTTGGTTCACAGCAAAAAACAAACAACAGCGTAAGAGATATTATAATCTGTGCATCATGTGACACCTCAACATTTTTTGGTAGTATTGTGTAAATGAAAGCTTTATTTGGTAATTTCGTAAGGTAACGGTTTCTTAATTAATTGTAGTTTTAGGTGTTTACAAATTTTTGGGGTGCAACTTGTTGTGAACACACGTTCAGAGCGTCAATAATCTGTGGCTCGTGACAATATCGGTCGGTTGTCCAGTGAAAATTTTATTCTAGTTTTTCTTTTTGGATATATTACAGTAACTATGCTATGCTTTTAAATTCTGGCGTACCTATCTACCTACTTGCTATTTATTCTCCAAAATAAGTTATGCACGTACGTACGTCTTTTTGGTGCAACATTACTTTCAAGTTTCAATAATTCCAAATTGCGAATAATATTACCAAAATATCTGTTCGATTAACAGGTTCTTCCAAAAAAAGATTTGAAGCTATAAGGGATGTTTAGACGAGTACAGTGATATCTGACTTTTATTTTCACGAGGAAAGAAAGAGGGCGTAGTCACCGATTTGATGAAATATGCAGACTTGTAATTCTTGAATGTATTATTATGTAACTATATGACACCCTCACGAAATTGCCAGAACTTAATAATTCTTCAAAGATTGACAAAACCGCCTAAAAAAATAACGCGGAAAAAAATAACTCTTAAGGAATTTATATTTTGAGTCCGCCATTTTAATTTGTTTTTTAAATTGGCTACCATAGTAAAAATAAACAGTATGTTTTTAAAATTCCAAATCGTGTTTGCACAATTTGTGTTTCGCACTTGAAACTAAATATTGTTTTACGTTAAGAACCGGTTTATTGTGTAAAACTGAAATCAAAAGTATTAGGTGTTGATCTTATACAGAAAAGTATTTTGTTCAATGTATTTAGCACTTACCATATTAATTACGCAATTAAAGATCATCAGGTACATAAAGTCAAAACAAGTCGCACATTATACAGATGACGACAATTCCAGATAAAAATACTTCCTTAAAATGACGCATGTCGTGTCCAGAGTTCACGCAATTTAAAAGATGTTAGTGGCTTCATTTCAAGCACAATCGAGACTTGTGATGACTGAGCAAATACACTAAAAATACCCTCTATGTAACTATAATCACGGATCTTATGCGACATCATCCCTGACGTCCTCTGATATCTCTACGCCATGTGACACGGTAGCAACAACTAAAGAGGATAATTCTTGAACTAAACAATTTTGCGGACCCCCCTGGATGTGTCTCATAACATGTGTACCTTTCCACATCTAAGTTGATTTACCCTTATCACCGAAAGATTACCTAGTAATAAATTTTTTGCTGATTGTAAAATCCCAGTCTCACCAAATAGATAGATAGCTACCTACCGCTAAGCGGTGCAATAATTCTTGCAGAAAAATGTATTTAGGGGTGCTCAGTTGAAGAGCTGCACCCTCCGAAGCGGGGGTGACTGTTTATTATGTGAGGAGATTTGCTCAAAATATTTCCAAAAAATTCTGTAGTAAACAGTTTTCTCTTAAATCAAAGCTATCTCGACAGCGCCAGGGCTTTGTTTGATTCTTTACACTCGCTAATGACGGACTGAGTCGTCGCTTTACTGGCTTGGTTCTGTTACGACCGGCTAAATGTGATCTTTCACGATATTTGAAGAATTCTTAAAATTGTTTTTCGTTGTCATGCTAATTGTTTATCCATTTTATGGTTGTAATTTACTACTAGGTAATCGTGAGAAGGTGAAATTTGAATCTTACCAAATATAGCAAAAGAACTGCTATTTGAAATTGTCGACTGAAAAGCGCTTAAGATTGAAGAGCTGTGAAAAGATTGGATTTAATTTATTTATTTGTAGGTAGCACAACTAATCATATCCACGTTCCGATAGAAAGTTCACAGTAGGATATCCAATTTATTGCGCTGTATATTAGAAGCTCTTATTGATCTTGGGTTTCTATCAAAAATTTGTCTCACTGCCCATTATTTGAAATTCGGTAACAAATTCGGGTAGGATAAATGGCAGATGTGGTCATCTGGTGTTGTTGTTGATACGTGCTTGTACGAGTACATCGCCCTGGTTAAAATCTGTTTGCTCCTTGTTTCTCATGAATATTAGGTCAGTCACATGAGAATATTTAACCGCTAATCTAATCAACATGTGATACAGAGAGCACTTTGGTTGCTACAGTGTCATTGTTTGTACTGTAAAAGGTGCCCAAAAGTATCAAATTTGTGTTTGCCATCTGAGCATTTTGGGTAGAAAGCGATTTTTTTTTCTTGAAAATAAGGGTTCGAACGCTTTTCCAGCGATGTCTTGCTTACCGTTACTTATACGAATATTCTCAACAGAGATGTTTAGCAAAGAATCAAATTCTCTACAATTCTTATTAAATAATTTTTTCACGTAAAAGTAATAATAAACAAGTTAGAAGCCGGAGAAGCGAATATATTTGATCAATAATCTTTGAGACCCTATAGTTTTTGTATTTTAAATTTCACAAAAAAGTTCATTAGAGCTTTTTTCTAGAGCATCTTCTAACAATTAATTTACCTTGTTTTTTCAATCACCATTATTTTTAAGGGTTTTACAGCATCAGAAAGGAGGGGCAGTAAAGAATAAGTCTGTTTATACTCGTATGTGACAATCATGACAATATTCTAGGAATTGCTGGATTTTTGAAAATACTTAAATATATATTTCATTACATGTATTGTTGATTATTTATGCAAAGTTTCAAGTAATTCGGAAAAAAAATTCTGGTGTAAACATATTTTTAGGCTGTCCTACTTGCTGAATCACGTTACTATCCAGTTTCTTTTGAAAATGTTGTTTACCTTACCGACGTGCGAAATTTTCTGCGACTTTACTAAGAACAAACAGTGAAGACTTCTAAATTTATGCGGCACGCTTATGTGCTTTTCCTGGTTAACATCAGGCGTTTTTTACGTTATCGTAAATATTACGTATAATTTATTACATGTCAGCAATGACTGCATCATTGCGAGTTTTTGGACTTAGATGTAAACACGTTGCTAGTAAGTGTGATATTCATGCTTGTATTGTTTAGTTACTTTTAAGCCTTTTTAAGTTTAGTGTATAGGCCCTCGTACTTATTAGCCTCAGCACAACTACATAATACTTATGCGCTTTCACTTGGTATACGTTTCCCGGATCTAAGGCAGCGTTCCAGTAACCATGCAGCGGATAAGCTCGCCTAGCCGATTCCAAGTCACCAGTAGTCTACGCTTGCTTTCTTACCTTTTTAGTTTCCTCATTTTCTGCTTTTATAAATCTTTACTTATTTAATTCCCTTTCATATTATTATTTTTTCTTTTTATCTTTTATTTAATTTCTTTTTCGCCTTTTGCTTCACCTACTTGATTTCGATTTTGTTTTGCTAATTTAAACCAACATAGCGTTACTGTTCATGTTTTCTCTTAGGCCATGTGATCCATTGGCTCATATTCTAACACCTGAACATTCAGCCTTGCCGACCGGCACAGTGTGGACACACCTTTACGTTTGTTGCAGTAAGAAAGTCAGCATCGTCCAATGGAGTTTAAGTAGTAATAGAAAACGAAGCTGAAATCTCTCTCTCAGCGGAAGTTGGAAGGACTTGTCCGTTGAGCGGATTCTTCATAAAGTTGAAGAAGAGCTTTTCTTGAATTACCTAATTAACCCATTTCTATTGCCAGGACAGGTTTATTCTCGAAGAGGCAGTTGCATTTTTGTACGACGTCTAAAGTTTTAGCGAATAGCGCTTTGCGAATATGCCCATATTCAAAAGATATGTATGAGGGTAGGTAGGGCACGGCAGCTCTTCGAGCTTCCAACAGCCATGCTCGAGCGATTCCAATACCCACCTGGCTGTTAAGAAATCACCAAACGACATAATGGCTGAAAATGAAAATTAATCGAATGCGTGTGTAGTAACTTTGAATGAACAACATTATAAAGGTCAGAAGTAATTCTGAGCAAAGCGGTCTAACGACTGTGACCAGCTCAAAAGCCCAACTGAAACGGAGACATTAAGGTATTATCATTTAAATACTGCTATATTTGAGAAGACATATCTTTTCTAAAAGTTTTGCCAAAAAAAACAGAGAATACAAAACGCAGAGTATTTCAAATACACTTTTGCTGGCCAGTGCATATATTATTCTTATTTAATATTATTCCATTTTAACTTGGGCATATCTTATATGGCGCACGTTATACTATTAGCATTTTCACTTGGTCTGTAAGACATATTAAAAAAACTTATTTATATAGACATTTAAAAATTAACACTCTAATTTTGAAAATATGTCACATCACTAGTATACATATGTATGCACTTGTGTCTTTCCGAACTTTCTTTACAGACGCCTTGAGAACCGGTACAGGTGCAAAAGTGGAGAAAATCCTAGTAAGCTTAAGATGCAATATCAATAATTATAGGCACCGCTGAAGTTCAAGGAATATACAATATAAGCAAGCATTCATTTATTCGAACTTCCCGAACTGGTTTTCGCATAGATTATGACCAGTTCGTTGTATGATCTCTGAAAACGAAACAGTTTGCTCCGTCTGATCGCCGCGAGTAGCTCGTCGATCAAGAAAATGGTGTTCATTAACTGCAAATAAGCTTGTTTAAATTTTAATCTCATTAGGCACTAGCCTTGCGAAAATAAAGTGTACAATGCTGTGATAAGCAGATTAGGGCAGTTTTAATTCATGCAATAGTGCTGTACGCCAAGCAATTCGATTTGATTTTCGTTAATGTGCGTGATGACAGTGCAATGAATGAAAATAAGGAGCAGTGTCCGAGCAACGACAACAAAGGTGTGTGAAAGTGGTGAAAAGTACAAGAAAACGGAGAGATTTTATATCGCTGCACAAAATTTTATAGTGTCTGTGGTTCTATAAATCAGGAACTCGTTTTGATGGTTCTAAAAATAGGTTTCTAATAACTTGTGAAGCATTGAAGACACTCACGCCTTTACCTTTATTTCAGCAATTCTAAATTTTATTTTTTAATGAATTTGTTTTAACCTTCCTATCCTCCGCCGAATAAAATTTAAATTTCAAATTGCGTTTCACTCACGCTTTACAACTTTTTCGTCGTGGTTAATAAGATCTTTTCAAATACGCGTGATGTGGATATGTGTGAATATAGCAGCTGATCTTCGTTTTTTTTCACGATCGCTCATGTTCAAAAGAAGACTTCGTTTTTTGTGAGGTTGAGGTTTATGTACACAGATGTTTGTGACCATTGTTAAAAAGCCCAATTCGATCGTGTAGGATTCGTTCAACCATATGTATATTGAAGAGAACAATTTTCTCTGCTCTGCTCATTGAACAGAACAAGCCATCCAGTTAGTTTATCGATTAAAATCCAGGTGATTAATTATGGGAAATCATTACTCTGCATGATTTAAGTTCCTCTGTGGAAAAGCCGCCTGGTTTACCAAAGACTTCTTCCATTTGTACATATATAATATAAAAGACAACTCTGTACTCGAACATGTATGACATGATACATAGCTTGGTCAGTCTAGTTAGGGCTTTCCAGAACTCTGGTTTAAGAGAGAATGTGGACTGTGTATGATGCGCTTCAACACCTTAAGTGGTAACAAATCGACGAGCTAATCTGCACAGTATATTGAAAATTTAACATCTCGAAATATATTTAGCGCAACCAAATTAATGTCATTTTGCAAGGACGAAAAACGGTATTTCTTTATGGGTGAGAATGGGTGAATCATTCCAGTGAAGACCGCGAACAGTAAAACGAACAAATCTCCTCTGAAAAGCTTCAACCCGGTTAATGTGGACTGCATGAAAAGGAGACCAAACCAGGTTAACATATTCGAAGATGGGACAAACGAGTGTGCACTGCAGTAAAGGAGCTTTGTTATACATATGAGGATCGTTGCAGCTTTCCAGCGACGCGCCCGGACGGGCTGAAATACAGGCGGCAGGGAGATTTTCCTTATAATATTACGACAAACCCACCTATACCTCGCTGACTTTTTGCATACGCTTTAACCCCCCTCTAAGTGACCCAACTGCATAAAATTCTATATTTTTAAGGACGCTAGGGCGGAGGGGTCCTTACTGGTGCAATAATTGTTTTTAAATTATCTCGGCAACAAAAGTCATGATACGCAAACTTGTAGTGTCCGAAGCGGCCTCTACGCTGGTATCATTACTTTTGCATTATCTTTAATACTCGTAGAAGCCGAGAAAATTTAAAAACAAATTTTACACCGGTTGAGACCCCTCCTCCTCGCCGCCTGGGCGGTAGATAATATAGAATGTTAAGCACTTGGGACACGAGGTAAGTGGGCTTGTCATAATACTACATACATATATGGCAAATTCCCGCCACCTGTACATTGCTCCCAAAATGTTTGCTTCGCCCCCCAATCGATAACCGTTGCAGTCATTTTCGCACCTGTTAAGCCCCCTTCAGCATTTGAGTCTCTGAGAGAGCGCTTAAAGCATATGAAAAAAATCAGTGAAGTAGGTAGGTTTTTCATAATAATTTACCTGCCGCCTGGGCTACTGAGCAATAATCTCAGATTTTGGGAGGGTCATGCCGCGGAGAGCAAGCTCGACGGCTTTGCAATTCCCTGGAATTTTTGTGTGCTCCGCAACCCATATTAGTTCCAGGTTGTATCGTTCCGCAGCGCCATTTAGTAATGGTCGACAGTCGTTTTATTGGTGCCTGGCTATCAGCGTAGATACAGATACTCGCATAACAGAACAGTAGTCTAGCTCTAGCCTAGCAGACGGAAGAAGAGGCTTAAATAGACAATTGCATGGAACCAAACTCAAGTGTTTTTATTTTCCCTTTCCGATAACAGTTTATGGCCCTTTCTAGCCAGTTCCAAATGTAACTTCTTTGCTTTTTGAACAGTTCACACATTTACACTATTTTTTTGAAAATATGATATATGCTATGTATAAGTGCAAGTTCCGTGATATTTACTTTATTTTTATTTTTTATTTTTTTAACTCTAAAATATGATGACCGCGAATAAAAGACAACTATTTAGTCATACGCAAATAAACTAAAACAACATTTGCTAAAAACATTTCTGTTTCCCTTAACAGATGGCCTACCTAACAAGGATTCAGGAGAAGTGCAGAAACCTACAACTTTTGATGAAGCTCTCACAGAAGCAAGTAATTTCGAATATAATGTGATAGTTTGCCCAAGTGCTGAATGCAATTTTATTACAGAGTTCGGAAAATTCAATTATTTTGTTATATTCATAGCGGGTGTAATTATAACTTATTCCTTTACGGAGACAATATCTATTAGCTACGTGTTACCTGTCTCAAAATGTGATCTTAAGCTAACAACGGTGGAAAAAGGTGTTGTGGGCGCCATTGCATTCTTGGGAGCCATCGCCAGTTCACCATTTTGGGGATTTTTATCAGATACACTGGGCAGGCGGAGGGTACTTATGCCGTCAATGCTTTTAGCATTCGTTCTGTCCGGCTTGAGTAGTTTTGCGGGTAAATACTGGCTGCTTGTACTATTCAGATTTTCTGTCGGATTTTTGTAAGCCAGTCGTCAATTCGCGCTTAAAAATTAAGCAAATTTCCTTTTAGCGGCTCTGGAGTGGCATCAGTAATATTCGCCTATTTAAGCGAGGTTCATAACAACAAGAATAGAGCCCGGGCCATAATGGCGAGTTCGGTCATTTTTGGAAGTATATTTGCGGCGCTTCCGCTTCTGGCGTGGGCGGTTATCAATCAAGATTGGTCACTGCCCATTCCATTTCTGGGCATTATATACAAACCATGGCGATTATTTCTTGTGGCATGCAGTGTTCCTGGCTTTATTTGTGCTGCTTGCTTTTTTGTACTCCCAGAAAGTCCAAAATTTTTGCTATCCCAAGGAAGAGAAAGAGAAGCAATTATAGCAATCAAAAAAATTTACTCTATAAACACTGGTAAGAAGGCTGATACTTTGAAGGTAACCACGCCACTGTTTTATGTCGAAGTTGGGGAGTTGACACAATTTTGTTTTTTTTTTTTGCAGCTACACTCCCTTATAGAAGAGGAAGAAGACGCTGATCACGTTAAAGCAGTATTTGATAAAACACATCCCATAAAATCTATATTTAAGTCGATGCGCAACCAGATCGTGCCGTTGTTTAAGAATGAATATCGTAGGAAACTTGCATTGGCTTGCATTATACAGTTTGGAATATTGGCTAATAGCAATGGAATGTACGTGTGGTTCCCTGGAATTCTCAACGAAGTTGTTCAGTTCATGAACTCTGGCTCAAATAACCGCACAACACTTTGCGCAATAGTATCTTCAAATATCCGAGCAGCAAAGCACTTTGAAGATGTGAGTTTTTTGGAAAAAACGATAGACCATATATAAATGCTGTGAACTTTTAGACACCGCAATGTGATGAAAAATTGGAATTATCGACATATACGTACTCCTTGGCCTTGGAAGTTGCGTACGTGCTTGGGTACGCAGTTATGGGTTTCATAATTAATGCAACAGGACCAATTCCAATATTGTGTAAGATTTAATATTTTTTGGAAAAATATACATTTGTTAGGAATGGATATCTTGCAGTTGTGACTCTTGTTTCATGTGGAGCGGCTGGAGTGAGCATTGCTCTAGTCAACATACCGTTTGTTTCAATTTTCCTCCTTATGGCGCTTCTGTTATCTGGATTGGGTGTTACTGTTGTTAATTCCGCAACAGTCGACCTTTTTCCTACACACTACAGGTAAAATAATGGTTTGAATAACATACCAATGGTTTTTGGTACGAACTTTTATTTCCAGATCGATGGCGGTGTGTGTCTGCATGATGGCGGGTAAGGTGGGCGCTTTGACTGGATCAAATACACTTGGTCTACTAGTTGAAAACCACTGCGAGATATCCTTTACAATTTCTGGCGGCTGCTTAATTGTGTGTGGCTGTCTAGCTTTCTTGATACCTAAGCCCAAAAATAAAAAGGTGGCTGACGAAACGAGGAAAAATAGTGTAATTTTGATGACTGGCACGTACGTGAAAAACAGTGTTGACAGTTAGACTTAATTTAGAGCTTTCTAATTTTGAAAGTTATTAAAGAATTATTAAAAATATAAAACAAACATGTTCTTAATTATTTTTGCTCATAACGAAGGTATGTATATTTTTAATAAGTTTATCTGTTTGTCTGTTTCTACGCAAATGCTTGAATGATGAATGATAAAATATATAGGACCAACAATTTTATTGTTTAATAATATGCCATATTAAAAGCATCCTTGATCAAATAATAGTAATTTTAAATGGGTATGTGGTTATATGGCATGCCTCAAAAATAGCGTATTTATGTATGTAAGGCAAAGCAGCTCTTGTGGTGTGGGTAGCTATCACATCAATTCAATATCGCCATAATTAACCTTGCAAGCGGGCACTTGAATGCTTATTGGTAGCCCTGCAAGCACGTTTGTAAATAAGAAAACATTTGTTAGCCGAAAATTATTTAAAATTTGCTATATGGCACCTATTTCGTTTCCAAAAATAACAAGCATTTACAATAGTTAATATAAACAAGCATTAATTATTTTTATCAGAACATCACTTAAACGGTTTCAGTGAAGTTTACTCTACTTATTCACAATTAAGATAATATCCTAGGAAATTTAAAATTTTTAACAATGCATTTGGATAAAACGAGGTTATAATAAATCAAGCCGATTTACAATCTCCCACTTGAAGTACAATCGTTCCTAATTGATAAATTTTTGAAATTCTTGTTGCACTGATAAGATATTTGTGCGATTAGTTACAGTGTAGGAAGTATAAAAGTAAAAAGAGTAAATATTAGGTAATAATATTCAATGATATAAATGTGATATTGAAAAACATTGCAATTAGATATAAGTAATGGAGTGAGGATTTAATCTACTTCCTCTACCCGTTGTTTATCTACAAATATTTACTTATTTGATTAAAAATTAAATCCATTAGTACGTAGGCGGCTTACCCGTACTGCAAAGGACTTAACACACGTACACAACTTATCTTTATAGTGTAGTCATATTCGTCCGTCTGTTCGTATGCTACAACCTTGTAGTTTATACACAACTGTTTCTTATGAAATTTTACCTGTGTACCTATCCTAAACAAATATTTTCGACACTCTTTCTTAAAAATGTTATTTACTTTATGAATTTCGTAACTACAGTAAGTAAAATAATAATAAGATAGTCAGGATTTTTTAAGGAACAGGTTTAGTTAGCCTTGCTCTACTTGGACACGTAGTACCTATTTGGAAAGGTGATAATAAGATAGATAATTTAATAAAATAAAATATGGGCAAAACGTGAATTTTAGGAAAATACAGAATTCGGTAAGTGTCTGTACCTGCAGTTGTAGCCGTTGATCAATGCTATCGAGATTTTTGGAAAGCATATTGAGATAGTAGTTGTTTGGCGTGAGTCCTCATTTAGTGCTTTCTTGCATTTTGTAGGTGAGATCTATGACCCCACTCATCTTTGTGCACGTTATACAAAATACCCCGTATAATAGTTTATCCACCAATCAATAGGGTTAAGGGTGGCTAGTGGGGCGTTGGAAGTGGGCTAATAAATTTACTATTATGAAAGATAGAAATATACATATATGTATGTAGTAAGCAGTAAGGCGTATGCAATATTCTAGGGGGTTCGAGCAATTAGTTGCAAATGCAATTCAATTCATATAGTGATGCGTTGTTAATTTATTTTGCCGGATTAAAATTATGGATTCAAGAAACAATACAGGACTTGTAAAGATCAAAATATTTTATTTATATATAAACCATAAAGCATTTTTACTTTTGAGTCAATGATAGCAGAACAATTGTAAGGAAGGTGAAAATGTTTTCTATAAAAATTGGCTGGCAGTGAAGATCTCACAAGTACCAGAAAGCTAATAAATTCGAGGACTTGGTTTTGTTGTTGTTAGTCTTTTTTAATTTTTTCAAAGTGTGTAAAAATACGAATGCTTCCCCTAAACAGTTAAGTAATTTCTTCCTAATTCCACTTCAATAACTCATGGTATACCTATATAACATATATATATTGCTGCATTCTAACATTCGCAAAGATTCATCGTAAATAAAATAAATTAATTTATTTACAGATAAATGTTCATGACAAGCGGTCGCGATTATCTTTATATTCAATTAAAGTTGAACTTAATATTTTTTATTTGTTTAATTTTACTTATCAAGAATAACTTCAGTTCATCCAACAGAGATTTATCAGTTGTTTGGCTGTACTTATCATATCAGTAGGGGCCAATTTTGGTGCATAATTTCGAAGTTTCATAAATTTTTATACGATAGGTACTACCAGTGGTCCCGTTTTTTTAACCTTGCATTAGCGGTTCTGGGAAGTTTATATAAAGCTCCTTATTAGCGAAGAAGAATATGTAAATTAGTCGCACTCTCAGATGATTTTTTACAGATATAAAATTCTCAAATTTTTTTAGTTAAACAGAATATTGTGCTGATAAGCAAGTTCACTGTAATTGTAAAATCTATGTAAATATGTAAAAATGACATCTTAATGTGCTTGTGTTATTCAAGCATCGCCACGCTATCGCATATTGTGATAGCTATGTTTTTAATTTCAAACTGAAATGAATAGTTGAAAAGTGCTCCAAGTGAAAAGAAGTAAAAATGGCGGAACATGTTTCAGGTCCCATTCATAAAGGTGTGCATAATGAAATCTTATTCAAACATATGTTGAGTATCTTAGTTTCTATAAATATTATATCGGTAAAATACATGCTTAATAGTTTACCTATTTTTTTGGTAAAATCAGTGAAAAGACAAGTGAAAATTGCAAAATCACATGTATCGAAGAGGAAATTAAATTAAGGTCTGACATAAAAGGCGCACGTGAAATGTATAGTGTATATTTGCTCGAAGTAAAACTACAAAGCTAGATATTTTCTGGAGCAGAAATGTAAGAATACTCCTTATGGCCAGAAAAATATGTGTATATTAAATAACTACACAAATGTTTATGACCTTATAAATAACAATGAAAAAAAAATGTTTTCCTCAATAATTTTTTAATTTTGTTGTTGTTGTTGTGTGCAAATCGTCTCTGACGAGTTAAAATACATCAAAGTTCGGTTGCTTTAGAAATATCCGACAAAAAGGAACATTTGTGCGGTTAAACTGAGCTTTTCAGGAGGAGCCAACTTTACTACAAAACGATGTTAGCCCAAATGAATAATTTGTATATTATTTTATATATGCCATATGTGGAGCTATTAACCTGTTCAATTTTAATAAATATATATACAAGGTGCTCGCCGCGCTTCTATAGTGTTAGAAAGCAGTAATAGAAATCTGTATTTCAAAAACAGCAACCAACCCAACCCAACACTTACTAAAAATAGCGTAATTTTCAGTAAGACTTTGAGCCAGACTGAGCTAAATTAATACTTCTTAGAATAATTGCAAATCATACATGTTTCATGTTTGTATACCAAGGCGCTATTGTTGTTATGTATTTAGGCTTAGTTATCTTTAATTAAAGTTGAGTCCCCTTGCTTACTTTATTTACACTTGGATGTACGAAAAGTGTGGATTTGCTGGAAAACTTTAAAAATAGCTAGATAGAGGCGCAAGTTGTTTTAAAATTATTGGAAGAGTTTGTGACGTGGATTTGTCTACGCGTATAAGAATATTTTCAAAAATGATGAAAACTTTATTGGCTTTTATTGGCAATTAATGGCTTAATTCCCGATAATTAATTAATTGGTTATTTAATTATTAAAAAAAAATTTCATTATATTTATTCCGTTCAGTCTAAGAAATGTTACTCCATTTATACTAGGCAAATTAGTTTCCTAGTATTGAATTCGTAATTTCACGAAATAGTTTATTTTTAAAAAAATGAGGGGACAATTAACCAATAACGATGTATATATGTATTCACTCACAACGTAAATTTACCTCAAATTAGCAATCAATATACAAATGAGTCGTTGGAATTTCCTTTCGTGTATGATGCAAAATGTCTGGGTGAGATATATTCACCTAATTTTACCTCCACTGGGGCCCTGTTTCATAATACTATTAGTCTAATACTAATAAAGTATTTATTAGAACTAACGTAGTAACTCCAGCAATTTTCATCAAGGATATTAAAAATACAAATTGTTTCAAACTCCACGAAATTTTCGAAAAGTTTTTGATGATTTTTACCAGTTTAATGGCGTAAGGTTTTGTTTAGTGTTAGCAATTTTTTTTAAAATGAAATGTTCCCTTCAGTTTGATCTTATTTTTGTTTAATTTGTTAAACGTTTTTTTTATTTTTTTAAAGTTAAACTCAATCTGTTTTTTTTTTAATATGAAAATGGTACAATTTATATCCTACGTTCTATGTGTGTTCTACGTGTATATGTTCTTAAAAGTATGTACCATAGTACGTTCACATAATAAATGAAAGAATTTTTTTTAATCCTACAGTGGAGTTCCCAAAAAGAAAGAATTTAATTAATTTTTCCCCATTAGCTCTTTCAGCTGAAAGTGAAAACGCAGCCAGAGCATTTACATTTGAAGAAGCTTTCAAAGAAGCAAGTAACTTTACTACACACGTACAGAATGCTCCCAAACTGAAGATTTAATTTTTACAGAATTTGGTAGATTCAACTATTATGTGATATTTGTTTCCGGTTTAATCATGGCCTATGCATTGGTTGAGTTGGCTACCATTGGCTACGTAATGCCAATCTTTCAATGTGATCTCAGTCTTACAGAATCAGAAAAAGGCATTTTGGGCGCTACAGCGTTTGCAGGAGCCATCACCAGCGCCCAGATTTGGGGATATTTAGCAGACACGCTTGGCAGGAGGAGAGTACTTATACCTTCGTTGTTTCTTTCATTTTTATCATCAGTACTTAGCAGTCTTTCTGGCCAATTTTGGCCACTTCTTATATTTAGATTTTGTGCCGGATTTTTGTGAGTTTTTACACTATTCCAGTTTTAGAAATTACGTGATTGTATGTCTTTCTTAATCAGCGGACCTGGTGGATCGTCAGTGGTATATGCTTATTTAGGAGAATTTCATGGATCGAAACATAGATCTCGTGCAATATTAGGAGCCTCATTCGTTTTTGGGTGTACGTATGTATTTATTCCGATTGTAGCATGGCTTGTCATCAGCCAGGATTGGGTGCTGGATATTCCATATTTGGCTATTACATACAAACCTTGGAGACTATTTTTCGTTATTTGCGGCCTTCCTGGACTCATCTCTTCCCTCTGTCTTTTAACACTACCAGAAAGTCCAAAATTTTTGTTATCGCAGGGCAGGGAAAATGAAGCAATTGCAGCACTCAAACGAGTATATTCCATTAACACAGGGAAGAGTGGCGACAATTTTATGGTATATCTAGTTTCGCAACTTAATATGTGAGTGGAATGATGGATTTTTGGTTCCAGGTACATTATCTAACTAGAGAAAAGGAAGGTGATCACAACAAGACTGTCTTCGACAAAAATAATCCCATCAAATCTCTATTGACGTCGTTGTATAATCAAACAGCACCTATTTTTAAGAAGGAATACATCAGGATTACTATATTAGCGAGCAGCATTCAATTTGGAACTTACTTAACTTGCAACGGTCTCTATGTGTGGTTTTTTGGTATAGCAAATCAATTGGTTATGTTTATGAGCTCAAATCCAGGTAATAGCGCCACAATCTGTGAGGTGGTTTACTCTAATTTACAAGCAGCGAAGGAAATTGAAAATGTGAGTCGCATTAAAAATACAATATGTTTCACTAGAAATATAACAAATATGTTGTTTCAATAGTCAGATAAGTGTACTGAGCAGTTGGAGCTGGGCACATACACGTATACATTATCTTTAGAAGTCCTTTACATGATAGGATACGGAGTAATGGGGTTTGTCATTAACGCTGCAGGAGCTATTCCAGTATTGTGTAAAAAATATATTTTATATTCGAAATCATACAAGTCCTAACAAATTTATTTGCTAGTTGTCATCTCCGTATGCACTGGATTTTGTGGAATCGTAATAACTTTTGTCAACATACCTTGGTTGTCCATCGTACTGTATGCTGCACTTATTCTTTGTGGATTGAACATCGGTGTAATATATGCTGTAACTGTTGACCTTTACCCCACTCCAATCAGGTAGGATTTAGTAAAGATTTGCATTTTGTTCACTTTGTACGTAGTACTACCAAAATGTCTGCCCCATATGTAAAGCCGTCTAATTTAGACATTATATGTACATATGTATGTATTAAGTGCATGGACGCATTTAACGGCAATTCTCTATTATAATAAGTATAAAATATAAAAATATGTAGAAGGTATTCTAAATAATTCCCATTTATTTCCTCATACACTTCTTAATAATTTCATTTAAGGTAACAATTAATGGCATATTATTTATTGAACATTGACGTTTAAAAAACAATCGCCAAACAAGAACTTTTCTGTTTAAAAAATTTCAGTAACAAAAATTTGGTCATATTTTCTAAACTACCCATATGTATTTGGTTGCCAAAGATATTGGGTCGTGTGCTAAAAACAATATAAAATTAGACAAATCTCAAAGATCACGACTTTTGTCCGCTCTTGGGACATGTCTGATGTTCTGATTTTTAATATGAAAATAAGATTTTCTCTGATAAGTGGGATGGAGAGGATGCACACGTCAACACGAGAAAGACACCAACGGTTCTCTTCAAGAACAGCCCTCTCTCTCGTCCTGACGTTCACATATCTAATTATTGTTTGAAATACTATTTCCAGATCTATGGCACTTTGCATCACATTAATGATAGGAAGAGTAGGTAGCTTGGTTGGATCCAACATTGTTGGGCTATTGATTGAAAATCATTGCGAGACGGCATTCCTACTATCGGGGATATCTCTAATTGTATGTGGATTTCTGGCATTTCTAATTCCAAAGCCAACGATCGAGGTAGAGCCTGCTGTGGATTATGTGGAGAGCAAGTATTCAGAATGCAACACGGAGAGCTGAACATGAAATACATTTATATAAATATCAGTGAATGTTTGAAAATTAAAAAAACAATTTAGTAGTAATTGTACCAGTTTTCTGCTTTCGTGATTTAAGTCTTCCTATACAGACCTGGACCTTCAAAACCTATACAATACTGAAAACTACATACATATGTTACATGAAGTTTTTTTTATCACATCTCCTCGCTGTAATGAAAGTAAGTACATACATGTTTTTCAATCTTAATGATTATATTTTGTTTAGGGTCTTAAAGAAGAAGAAGGTCCGTTGGTTTCATTTGCTCTCTCGTGTGGACGTGTAATTCATGCTCCCTCTCTATTCCACTTATCAGAGAAAATCTTATTTTCTTGTAATATTCGCACATATCAGTTCTTTTTGTTGCTGGATTTCAAAAGTATATTTAGGGTCTCTTTTACATTAAGGGCCTGTCCGAACCCAAGTCTTCGTCTTCATCTTCGTCTTCATCTTCGTCTCATTATGACAGTTAATGTCATCAGCAAACAAGCTAAGCTGTTATAACAAATAAAGCAAAGACAAAAACCTATTCCAATTAGTTTGCTTAGTTTGTAATTTTAATGGACTTTTGTAAATAAGTGAATTTTTAAATTACCTTTACTACCGCAACTTGGCTGTTAAAAGTGTTTCCTTTAAAAAGTTGCTTATGAACATTTCCACGTAGCTCAATTAATTTAATTACTTTGCCAACTTCACGCAAATCTACCTGGCGAAGTCAACCCAAACTTTGACTCGTTCATCAAGCTAAACAAGGCTCTTAACTATTATACTGCGTAGCTAAGCTCACTGGCATAGACATCAATTCGAAGAGAGCTTAGCACGGTGTGACGTCATGAACAGTCATAACAAGACTAAGACTTGGATTCCGACAGCCCTAAATATTTACCAGAGCCTGTTTTTCTTCTCAACACTTGTTCTTAATTTAATATTTTTTTGTGGTGGGGCATCAGTTTTTTGTTGTTGTCGAATTATAGAGTATAGAGAACTTCTGGGATTTCTTTTTTCAGAACGTTTTATTTTGGCAGGAGTCACTTTTATCGTATAATCGTATATACCATTTTTCATAAGATTAGTGTAGAAAAAGCAGAGTAAAATCAAAGATTGTAAAAATGTAAAAATATTTGAAGAAATTGTTTAACCCTAATAATGAAGAAGCCATAAATTGCATGGACTTTGTCAAGATTATGGAGAAAAATGGAAATATCTCGGGAATAATTTGACGTAGTGTATTGTGGGTGTGCTGAATGGGAGAGTAGTATAGTTGAATAATTATATGAAAACTTAATGAATAATATGTTTTTTTGTAAAATGGGGTAAGGTAAGGGTAATACTGGCAACGAGGCAAGACCCATTTGCACCAAAGCGTGATTATCCCTATTAATTATTCCTGATTTATTGAGATATCATTACAAGGTTAATAATAATAATAATAATTTTATTCAAAAATATTTTACAAAGACATAAACCTTAAAATGTTCACTACATCTGCTAGAAAGAAATTCACTTTATTAAAAAAAATTATATTAATAAAAAAAATTAAATACATTAAAATGCAAAGGGATTAGATTAGGTTAGGTCACTATTCACCGAATTCAACTCTAACTAAATTTAGGCACCCATAAGATCAGCTCAAATAAGTTTGCTTGCATAAGGTCTTAAATTTCTGCTCCGTTGTACTACACTTACATTCTATGATCAGATTATTTCATAAGTTTTTGAGGCTTGTAAATATAAGAAATGAATATTTGGACTGTAGGTATTTATACCGTGGTAAACATAAGTTGCATGTTCTGCTGGAATGAAGGAACCTAATATTTTCGCGAAGTATTACTGGCACTGGACAATGAGCTGTTTTGTACATAAATAAACATTTCCGTTCAAATGTTCTGTTATAGTGTAAGCATATAGGACAAGATTTGGCCCAAGTTAGGGTCATACCTAAGACCAGCTATACGGCTTTGAACTGGTGCCCCTATAAAATTAGAAACTAAAATTCACCGCAAATTTGATCCAATGAATCTCGAATATCTCAAAAATGGTCCTCTGCTGTATCATTATTTTCGGGTTCTTGACATAACCTGTCATGCATTTCACACTGGTCACTTTAATTTCATACACGATGCATGCAGGTCAATAATTCTCAAGTGTAAATGATCTCTTGCTACAACATTTATGTCAGAGTAATTGCTTTAACATCCATCAAATATTTTTCGCCATTTAATTTAAATAATCAAGCCTTTTCTTTAATTGATCTGGCACACTTGTACATATTCGTTGGTTAGCATCACGTGCTCCTTTGCGCAAACGTGTGATATGCAATTCATGACTTCTCTGGAGTAAGTAACACACTTTCGGAGTGAAGTAGCTAATAGCGCTAAAATTGTGTTCATGTCACGAAACAAAAAATATGACTTGGTTTAATTGCATACAAAATGTAAATATTTTAGAATAGCGTGACCATGTGCATCTGCTGAACATCGCTGAAACAGGTGGGTATGCGTTGTACCGGTTTAAAGCAAAAAACCAGACGAGCCGAAATCTTGAGATGCTATTCTTAGCACCAGTGATACTTGCATGAACTTGTTTATTTAATTTTATGAGCTAAAGCTTATACAAATGCTTCGCAATACAAATCACTGCGAACGTTGTTGAAGTCAAAATTCTTCTACGACAATCCCGATGGCCCGCCAGGCTGCGGCCAGTTAATACATAGCTAAATAATTGAAATGAAACAGTTTGTGATGTCTGATCGTCGCGAGTGCTCATCGATCCTCGTATAGTCATTAATCAACTGTCACTTAAGCTCAATGATTCTTGATTACTACCATCAACATTTCAAGTGCAGTTTTAATTCAGTACATTGAGGAAAATTTATTCCGTCGTTATAAGTCTGAGGTGCGAAGCAATTTATATAAATTAAAAAGCGATATGAAAATAACATGATTAAAGAAATTAAATATGTAAATGTTGAGTGGTGGACCGGAGAAGGCATTCATTTTATAGAATGATAAAAGTTCATTTAAAAGCAGTGAAATTTGTGAAACATATTTCTACTGACTAAGTCCCATGTATGTGTCAACAAAACACTTTAACATCCAAAACTTGTCTACCGATTACAAATCTCACAGACTATTGAAGTACATCATAAAATAGTGAATCATCTGATACTGAACTGATGGAAATATGGTGGAGTTATAAGACTGTGACATACGGATAGACGGACATGACGAAACTATAAGGGTTCCCTTTTTGCCATTTGGCTACGAAACCCTAAAAAACGCTGCTCGTATGAAATGAATGGAAAGATGAGCAGTCCACTATGCTTACATGTCATTGCGTGAACTTAATTTTCAAATGTATCAAAATTCTGACATTTATACTATTACGGGAAAAGTATCTATAGGTATAGCTAAACCTCGTAGTATCTCACATTTATATGTAGGAAGAGTGTAAATGAATTCCTTGCATAAAAATAGTTCTAAGTAAAGATGATATGAGATTTAGTAACTTTTAGAAGAATAGGATAAATTTGCTGTAAAAATGAAGTATTTGATTTAAACTCTATTGTGCTTTATTTCGTAGATCTCACTGACAATGGAGATGAAGAGTAATAGTCCTGGAACATTGCCGCCGCCTATTACTTTTGATGAAGCCCTCACCCAAGCAAGTACTGTTGAATAATTACTTAAAAAATCCTCAGAACACGAATCGATGCCCTTTCTGCAGAGGTCGGAAAATTTAACTATTTTGTGATATTTCTCGCAGCAATAGTTTTAACTTACGCCCTCATAGAGACTATCGCTATCGGCTTTGTGCTACCAGTATCTAAATGCGACCTCAATCTAACATCGGTACAAAAGGGCGTTTTGGGGGCCATAGCATTCACAGGAGCCATCGTCAGTGCCCAATTTTGGGGATTTTTGTCAGATACCATGGGTCGACGAAAAATGCTTATACCGGCCATGTTCCTAGCATTTGTGTCATCCACACTCAGCAGCCTTGCTGATCGTTTCTGGGTGCTTGTAGTTTTTAGATTTTGTGCCGGATTCTTGTAAGCGTTTTCCTGGTTTAAAGTGTGAGTTTAACTGTTTCGTTTTCTAGTGGTTCAGGAGGATCAGCTATAATCTACTCTTATTTGGGGGAAACCCATACAAACAAGCGCAGATCTCGAGCTATTATGGTAGCCGCATTCATTTTTGGAATCACTTTTGCAATACTTCCAATTATGGCATGGTTAATCATCAATCAGGACTGGTCTCTAGACATTCCTTTCCTGGGAATTACATATAAACCCTGGCGATTATTTCTTTTAGCCTGTGGTCTTCCTGGCTTGATCTCCTCAATTTGCTTTATATGCCTCCCCGAAAGTCCAAAATTTTTACTAACGCAAGGAAGGGAAAAAGAAGCGATTGAAGTACTAAGGAGGATATACACCACCAACAGTGGAAAGAGTGGGGATAATTACAAAGTGATATTACTTTGCTAATATGGAAATTTTATAAATACAAATACTTCTTGCAGGTGTCTTCATTAATTGATGAGGAAGCTGACACTCGTATCAAAACGGTTTTCGATAAAACACGTCCGATAAGATCAACTTTCAGGTCAATCTACAACCAGACAGCCCCAATTTTCCAACAAGACTACATCAAAAAGACAGTATTAATATGCACCATACAATTTGGAGTTTTCCTAACCGGTAATGGACTGTATGTGTGGTTTCCTGGCATTGTTAATGAAGTAGTTCAGTTTATTCACTCCAGTCCAAATAATAGTACAACAATTTGTGAAATTGTCTACTCCAATGTTGGAGCAACAGAGATGCCTGAGAATGTGAGTATGTATTTAAAAAGTTTAATACCTGTAAAATAATGCTCCATTAGTCACTAGATTGTAACGAAAAACTAGAGCTCTCAACATACACATATTCGCTGATCTTAGAAGTCTTGATTATGATAGGATTTGCAGTTATGGGTTTACTCATTGATATAATAGGACCGGTTTTGATATTATGTAGAACATATAATGATTGAAAATATTTTCCCCATTAACATTGTGAACTCCACAGTCGTTGTTCTGGTAGTAACTGGATTGTGCGGAATAGCGACGGTTCTAGTCCAAATACCTTTACTCGCAATTTGTCTCTTTATGGCGCTTCTACTTAGTGGACTTGGGATTACTGTTGTGAATGCAGCAACTGTTGAACTTTATCCAACGCAGTTTAGGTAGGTACCAATAACAGTACACTAATTTTAAAATGGAGATACGATATTTTCTTATTTTCAGATCCATGGCAGTATGCATTTCTATAATGGTAGGCAGACTGGGGGGCTTAACTGGATCGAATGCTGTTGGTATTCTAATTGAAAGTTACTGCGAGGCGGCGTTTCTACTTTCTGGAATTTTTTTGATGTTATGTGGATGTTTAGCATTTCTGATACCCATGCCTAAGAGGCGTGTAGATGAGCAATCATCATGAAGTTCCTATGCTAGGACAATATACGATGATTTTTTTTCCGGAGTTGTACATCACATTATGTTCAATTCAGAAAAGATTTGAATATTATGTCTTATAATATTTTTAAGAACAGAAACATAAATGTAAAAGTCAACGCGTTTTATTTATTTTATTTAGGTGCTTTCAGCAACTATAAGAGCGCTAAATGATTGGCTAAGTACAGTTTTTCTTATTCCCAAAACTAAAGGGTGGCCCATTTAAAAATTGGAATTTCTTTTTGTTATGAAAAAAACAACGGTTAATATTTTTCAATGGTTGAACATTTATTTGAAAGGTTGTTTTGTTTCATTTATTCATGAAAAATAATTTCGGTCAAATGACCACCACGGCTGACTTGCCAGTAGCCCATTCGGTCCACCCAATTTTTGAGCACATTTTCGATTGTTTCGGGCCTTATGTCAGCAATAGCAGCTGGAATCTCGTACTTGAGGGCTTGAATTGTTTTTGGTTTATTCGCGTAACATTTTTCTGTCACTGCTCCCAAAAGATAATAGTCCAACGGCGTAAAATTGCAACTTCTTGCCGGCAAAATCACATCACCATTTTTGCTGATTATGCGATTTCCGAAGATAGGGCGCAAAAGATAGATTGTGGCGTTCGCTGTATGGTTCGGATGGTCAATGTGCTTTAGCTACTGTACCAGTGGAATTTTATATGGTTTCATGGCAAGGTCTTTACGCAAAATTCGCATCAAAGAAGTGCATGGAATGCCCAATTGTTGAGAACGATGACGAGTTGATGTTGATGGTTGCTTTGATTGAGCGCACCGGACGAGTACGTACACGGTTTGGTTTATCCACTAACATTCCAGTTTCACGAGATCGCTTCACGAATTGATCCAGAAATTGGGTTTTTGAAAGTTATTTTTTCGTCAAATTTTTTTTTTCAAATCTCTCACAGTTTGAGTAGAAGGCTCACCAATTTGGAAATAAAATTTTAATATTTCCAAGCTTTCTTCTAGCGAATTTCGTCCAATTTCGTAAATGTGAAACCTTAAACTAAATTTCTGTCAAGTCGAGATTGAAGTATAATCAAATAAACTTCAAATTACCGGTAGTTCAAATTCCAAACACTAAATGGACCACCCTTTATTTGAAGTAAAATTAATAAAAAGCGGCAGTTCGCTCCGAACCGAAATGATTCTCCGCGGTATAGCTGAATAACGAAGAGATTTTCTTATTAGAATCAAAATAGGCAATTCAGCCATAGGCTGCACGTCACGAAAAGTGAGTTGACAACCAAAATCAGGCCCATTGATATAGTCGCCCCCTAGTATCATAGGTATTGTGCCGTATGCTGCAATCGCGATATCTGTCATTAAATGTGAAGACTATAATTTAAAATAATGTTGCCTAATAATACAAAAGTCTCTTTTAAACCCACCATTTACAATTTTCACCACTGTGGATAGCTGCGTTTCACCTTCTTGCAATGATATTAAGTAAAGGCGTGTGGACGTCATAATTACATATTTTGTAACAGCGGTAAGGAACCTCTAAAACCTTTATCTATGATATAGTTATGTATATAAAAATGAAAGTTTGTTTGTGTTTGCAATTGTTAATATAGCAAAAAAATCTCACTTACATAAATACATACATATGCAAAATATGACCATTGATGTGCAATCGAGTAAATTTTCTTCAATTTAGAAATAAATTTGATTCCGTTCCAGTTTAATGTCGTCAAGTAGTACACATGTAGGATGTAGGCATACGGAAAACTGGTTATAGAAAACAAGAAAGAGAGTCGCATCATATGCAGTGTCAGTTAAAACAATTTGCTTCTCTTTGCAACATTTGTTGATTTTAGTTGCAATTGTTTTGGCCAATATTGTATACGCATGTAAATAGATCACAAAAGACAAATATCATAAAGAGCTTTCAGTTTATAAGTCAACTTTTTTCTTACATGCTCGCTGTTAATTAATCAAACTCAGTCTAGACATTTTAAATGGAGTTGAACTGGTCGCCTTTATACATATTTAATTTAATATCTTTATTATTCTAATACCTATAACATTCCCCTTATCGAAGCTAAGAATTTGAGTTTATTTACTAGTCATCATCATTGGCGGTCAGACCGAAATTATATAAAACGATTTTTCAATAAGAGAATAGTTTAGTCACACTGTCTTCTCCCTGACGAGAACTCATGTCTTACCTTCATCGGTATAAAATTTCAAGTATATGGTTACAACACTAGTTGAGTTGTTTATCTAGTTTTGTTTACCACGTGGAGATATTCTTTTTGGATACTTTATCGTAAATCTTTTTGTTTATTAAGTGAACACACATAGAGCTTCTTCAATTAAAAGCGACCTAATATAAAGCGCTTCGAGTGAAATGAATGAATCTTCAGATGTTGTTGAGACAAGTATGTGTTACAAAAAAACGTTTCGGAACGTTTTCATAGTCATTAATTATTTTTAATTAATTTATATCATTCTCCTCGTTAAAAAAATCTGCATAAATGGTGAAAAAAGGGGTTTTAAGAGTAAACTTGATATATTTAAATGCCTGCAACAAATTATTATTTTCGTTTTATGTGTTCAGATCGAAAATTATAAAAACCCAAACTAGTTTAATTTATTCCTCAAAATGCGTGTGCTTGAAGTGCGTACGTCTGAACTTTTATATTTTAACAGATGTTAAAAGCACCTTGGTCTGGCCCTCTTTAGTTACGAGACGATCAAGTTTAAAAAATCTGTTAATTTTAAGAGACCAACTGTTATTTGAAGTCTCTTAACTTGATAAAATGATGTCCGTTATTTCCTCAGAAAAAGTTTAAGAGCAACTGTTAAGGAGAGGGGGGGGGGGGGGGGGGGGGTGGGGGGGGGGCTTAGTCTCTTAATTTCTCTACCTCTAAAATAACAAAATAGACAATATTACAATATTTCAGAAGTAACGAGAAAGACACTTTGGGTGGGTATTTTTATTGATATATACATACATATATACAATCCACTATTCTCCCCATATGAAAGTGGGTATTCCTGCTCTTTATCCGGATCTCTATAACGTGCAATTTTGTGTCGGAAGTGAAGTGGAGAGATATAGCTCATTTAAAGAAGCGTAACTTTTATAAAGACATTTTGAACGAAAATTGAAAATTACATAATTCGAATTCATTTCACTGCTTGGTTCTCCTGGTGTTATGAAAAAAAAAAAAAAAACTCCAAACTTTAACCCCAGCACTGTAAAGCTATAAAAGGGCTGTTCATTTAGCAAACCCAACAGTCCGCGCCTATACTCGAAGAGAGCACCAGTTGCAAGAAACTGTCCACCAACTTTCGAAACTGTTTTTTCAATCAATCAATTATCCCAATAAAATAAATTTTAAATGGGTCAACCTTCCAGGGAAGAGGAAATAAATAAACATTTCGGAGGTGTGTGAATATGTTCACAGTTTTAATCGCAAAATAAATTTTGGCATTAAGTGTTAAGTCGGTGCTACGGTCGTTTAAGCGTATGACCTACAACTAAATACTGTAAACACGGGTTTCTTTAGCCCTGGGGGGTGATTTTAACCCAAATTGAAACAAAGTTTAAATTTGCCGTCACATCGTAACTGCTTAAGCGAGGTTTGTGATCACTACCGAAAATAGTAATTCGGAAATAGAGGCGCGTGCCTAACCGCTTTTTGTTCGCGTTGCGTATGTGTATGTGTATTGTAGTGTACTAGAAGAATAGAAAAAAAATCACGCGTATTCACGCTTGCAAACTTTGTTGGGAAGCTCTCATTTTTGTTATTTAGTTATTTTGTGTTATAACTGCATTTAAATTAGATTCTACTTTGCCAACAGCCTTCTCACATTTACTTCCCAACCTGTGATAGGGGTTCTGTCGTATAAGATAGTTAAAAGTACAGGTTTTCTCATAAAGCACAAACCTTAAGCCAAAGTTACCCTTCCGTAAGGAGAACTTTGGCCCAAAATTGGGACAAAAATATAATGCACTTGAACATAATTTAGTTTTAACTTGCGCATTGTTATTTGTTAAATATACTTCAGAGTTGCTATTAAAGTCAATGTACCATTAATAGGTCAATTATAAAAGAAACCACAGAGTGATTTGTGAAAATTATTCATATTTTTGGTCAAAGTAACCCGGAGTTACGGTATATGAACTGTAGTGTGGAGTCGTGAAAAAATTTCCATAACAATTCTTATTTAAAACTCGTTTTAGTGGGCCATATAAACACAAATAAACTAGTTTTGCGTATTTTATGTCATTCTTGCTTAGCCTTCTTGGGGGGAATATCCATACTGATGAGCAAAAATTGAAAAATAAAGTAAATGACAAATAAGCCAACAAATATGTATATTTGCCTAACTTGAATAAAAAGGTGGCACGTGCTGTTTGGGAATCCAAAATTACCAACATATATTTATTTTGCGTTGCTATTATCTCTTTAGGAAAATAATTCGTAAAACATTATTGGGATCTCTGGCCCTGGGTATTCCCATAAACATGCAGAGTTAATGATAAGGGTGTCCTAATAAGAGCGGCGGATTTAGTAATTGCATTTCGTTGCAAAGTACGGCAGCTCACCCATAAGGGGTGCCCCTAAAATTGATCAATTTGAGAGCGGGCTTCGAAACAGTTTGTAAAAGGTAAATAATCAGTCAGTAGGAATTTTTAATACCGATGTAAAAGTATGAACTATTTTATTAAATATCTCGAAAACGCGACGAGACAAAGTGCCTATGATCCAAATTTAGGCGCACCCCTTACGGGCGAGTCACATGAAGTTCAAATGTTGCTAATAAATATGGAACAAAATGCCTATGATGACATCTTTGCATAATTGTGGCAATAACCTATTCTTTGTGGTTTAGTGGCATAGAGATGCGACATAAAAAATCAGAAAAGCAAAAAGTCTAATACTTCCTCTAACAGCTCTTCCAAAACTATATCAGCGAGAATCGGAGAGAGATCTCTTTGGTAGTCCTGAATACTGTTCATTAATAGCTTCCATTTGAAAAGAAGTGTGTACCTAACCACCGATAGTTTCTATTATTCTTCCTTTCGCAGGTCTTCCTCCAGCAGCACACAATAAAAATAAGGCATACACTTTCGATGAGGCTTTCGACGAAGCAAGTAACAATAAATGAACATATTTTGAAGGTCCTGTAAATTGGAAATAAATTTTTGCAGAATTTGGAAAATTTAACTACTTTGTGATATTTGTGTCTGGTATAATCATAACATATGCCTCGGTGGAATCAACCGCTATCGGCTATGTACTCCCCATTTCTCAATGCGACCTCAACCTAACAGCATCACAAAAAGGAATTTTGGGCGCCGTAGCGTTCCCGGGAGCCATCGTCAGCGCCCAACTTTGGGGATTTCTAGCAGACACCCTTGGTAGGAGGAAAGTACTTATGCCAGCATTATTCCTTTCATTTCTGTCATCAACACTTAGCAGCCTAGCTGGACAGTTCTGGCTGCTTGCTGTATTCAGATTTTGTACCGGATTTTTGTATGTATTTTTTGATTATCTCCGATTTTGACGCTAATTAGTAACACTGGCGGAAAGAACGCGCCACTTAAAATGGCTTCGATTTTTTCCGAAATTAGAAGTGATGGAACCTCACTGTAATTTAATTAGAATCACACGAATATTTTCTATGATGTGAATTGTAGAGAATATTTTCATTTTCGCAAGTGACTGTACCTGTAAGCAAAGCTTTGTTAAAATAGAGATGTGATTTCAGAGCAACCTCTTTTCTTCAAAAAACATCGTGACTATATTTTCTTCCTTCTTCAACTTCTTTTCGCTTTTCAAATTACTTTGATTTTGAGTTGGGCGTTGAGCGAAGTGGAAGGATAATAGATAATTTTAATAATAAAAATAACAAAGAACAAAGTTGCGTGTGATTCCAATTATACTTAGTTAGTGAAGCACCTTTACATTTTGGGAACAAATCGAAGCACTTTTAGTGGCGCGTTATTTCTCGCCATTATATTCCAATCAGTGGGGTTGGCGTATCGGCCGTAATATACGCTTACTTAGGAGAACTTCATGGATCAAAAAATCGATCTAGAGCCATCATGGCAGCGTCATTCGTTTTTGGAATCGCATTTGTATTACTTCCACTTCAAGCGTGGTTGGTAATTAACCAGGATTGGTCGATAGACGTACCATATTTGGCTATAACATATAAACCTTGGCGGCTATTTTTCGTAGTTTGTGGACTTCCTGGTCTGATCTCCTCCTTGTGCTTTTTAAAACTACCAGAAAGTCCAAAATTTCTCTTGTCACAAGGAAGGGAAAGCGAAGCTATTGAAGTACTCCAGAGAATTTACTCCATCAACACTGGGAGGAGTGGTAATAATCTCAATGTAATTTTATCTTTGACGTGTAAGAATGCCTCCTTCTTAATGTGGGAATTCTGATTCCAGCTGGACTCCCTGGTCGAAGAAAAGGAAAACAATCCCCTAAAGTCAACCTTCGACAAAAACCATCCGATAAGATCAACATTGAAATCCTTGTACCGACAAACGGCCCCACTTTTTCAAGGCGAGTATTTGAAAAAAACTGTTTTAGCTTGCACTCTCCAATTTGGGATTTTTGCAACTCACAATGGCGTCTATGTGTGGTTTGTTGGTCTACTCAACCAAATGGTAAAGTTCATGAACACGAATCCCGGTAATAGCTCCACACTCTGTGAAGTCGTCTACTCTAACATACAAGCAGCAAACATTTCGGAAAGTGTAAGTCTAATAAATGATTCGAATATTTTACTAGCAATAATTAAATACATTTTTCCCACTCTTAGTCGAATAAATGTACTGAGAAATTGGAGTTTACCACATACACATACTCACTGGCTCTAGATATTCTGTATGCAATAGGATTTTCAGTGATAGGATTTATGATTAACGCTGTAGGTCCAATTCCAATTTTGTGTAAGAAATAATTTCCTTATATGAACTCATAGACTCTCTAACGGAGTACAAATTTTAACTAGTTGTCATTTTCGTATTCTTTGGATTGTGTGGAATAGCAATTATCTTTGTCAACATACCTTGGTTGTCCATTTGCCTCCTTGTGGCACTTTTCACATGTGGATTGAACGTCCCTGTAGTGAGTGCGGCCACAGTAGATATTTATCCCACATACATAAGGTAAGTGTTTTATGATTTTGTAATTTGTTTTAGTTTTATTTTATTTTTACTTAGAACTTTGCCTAATACCTGAGACAGACGGACGGCTAAAGTATACTTTGCGCAAAGGATACTTCATACGATTTGCGGCCAAGTTAACTTTGGAGCCACTCCGTCTATCTCCGGTATAAGAGTAAGAACACTTCTGGAGTATATAGAATTATATATTTCCAGATCTATGGCGGTTTGCATCACTTTGATGTTGGGAAGGTTAGGCAGTTTGGTTGGATCCAACATTGTTGGGGGGCTAATTGAGGACCACTG
This sequence comes from Neoitamus cyanurus, assembly GCA_947538895.1. Lineage (NCBI taxonomy): Eukaryota > Metazoa > Arthropoda > Insecta > Diptera > Asilidae > Neoitamus > Neoitamus cyanurus. Next base: position 40,553,363 of record OX384543.1, read on the forward strand.
TGAGACCGCATTCTTAATCACAGGTCTTTCTTTAGTTTTCTGTGGTCTTCTTGCGTTTTTCATTCCGAAGCCCAGGAAGGAGACACTGAATGAGACAGAACTTACTGTGAACCCGATGCCTGGAAGGTGTGCAGAAGCTAATGCGGAGAGCTAACCGAGCTATCATAATATATTAAAGATGCAAACACGTGTTGTTTTAAAAAATAAAAAATAAAATAAAAATAGTCAGGTGTTTTATTTTATCCAATAGGTATGAGTGAAGTATTTCATTCATCTTTCAGTATTTTAGGATGAACAGTACAAAGGGTATCAGACTATGCAAGATAGACAGGTATAGATACCGTGCCTTCTCCATAAATCATTGAGCATTAAATTATTATAACTATTATCTTCCTCGTCATGTTTATTAGCGCAAGATAACACTTTGGTATTATTTCACCTTAACTTTTAATTTTTCTCATTTTGGTGATGCAAAGTAAATTTGAGTTCCATTTCAGTCTTATGCAAACGGATTTCTTGTTTCAAAGATTGTGTCCTAAAAAATTAGGCAAACTGAGTGTTCCGTGGAAATTAGGTAAGCATTATTGCCTTTAGTCCAATCACATGATTTTTTTCTAAAAAAATATTTTCTCTTTTAAATTTTCTTAAATCATTTTACATTATTGAATGCGTTTGAATTCAAAATGGCGTCATCTTAATCGCACGGGAAGACTCACACTATATAGGAGCGAGTTGAATTTTATATCTCTTTATGTAATAATCAAACTCATTTGTAAATGAATGTAAGTCTTCTATCCGTTGCTCCAAAACTTTTTCAAAAAAATGGCGGTACAATTTATGTAGAAAAAGGTAACAACATATAACTAGATGAAAATATTTTATTCAGTATGAATAAACCAAAATATTTTTTTAAATATAATTGCTCAACAGAAACCGAAGAAAACAATTTCTTCTAAAAATGTGACTCTAGAAGTTTCTACATATTTTAATTAATGTTTTTGCTTTCTAAATATTCCCTAGGCTCTCCTAATTAATCGATTTGAATTTTTCAAAATGGTTTTGAAAGTTTCAATGCTCTTTTATACGTAAGCGATTCATAAAAGACTGTATTTGGAGTTCAGCAAAACTTTCAAAAATTTTTGCAAATATGTATTCCGAAGCGAGCTTTATTCCAAAATTATTGTCGAAAATCGAAAAGAGATATCGTTCTCTGCTATACGTGTTCAGAAGTATCAAACGTTTTCTTCGGTTTCCGATGACCAATTTCCAAAAAAACATTTTTGCAACTCTTTTAGCGAGTCTAGTGCTGCGGAAAATGTTTTGACCCAAATTGCAAAACTTATTCCAACAAATTTATTTATATATAACTCCAGGAACGTTATAAAAATAATAAAGGCAATTGTTGAATATTTCAGAAGTGACGAGAATGAAACTTTGAGTGGGTATTTTTAATGATCTATATATACTATATATATCTACAATCCACTATTCTCCCCATATGAAAGTGGGTATTCTTGCTCTTTATCCGGATCTCTATAACGTGCAATTTTGTGTCGGAAGTGAAGTGGAGAGATATAGCTCATATAAAGAAGCGTAACTTTTATAAAGACATTTTGAACGAAAATTGAAAATTACATAATTAGAATTCATTTCACTGCTTGGTACTCCTAGTGTTATGCAAAAAAAAAAAACTCCAAACTGTAACCCCAGCACAGTTAAGCTATAAAAGGACTGTTCATTTAGCAAACCCAACAGTCCGCGCCTATACACGAAGAGAGCACCAGTTGCAAGAAACTGTCCAGCAACTTTCGAAACTGTTTTTTCAATCTATAGTTATCCCGATAAAAAAATTATAAATGGGTCAACCTTTCAAGGAAGAGGAAACAAATAAACATTTCGGAGGTGTGTGAATATTTTCACAGTTTTAATCGCAAAATAAATTTGGCATTAAGTGTTAAGTCGGTGCTACGGTCGTTTAAGCGTATGACCTACAACTATATATATGAACTGTAGTGTGTAGTCGTAAAAAAATTTCCATAACAATTCTTATTTAAAACTCGTTTTAGTGGGCCATATAAACACAAATAAACTAGTTTTGCGTATTTTATGTCATTCTTGCTTAGCCTTCTTGGGGGGAATATCCATACTGATTGGCATAAATTGTAAAATAACGAAAATGACAAATAAGCCAACTAATATGTATATTTGCCTAACTTGAATAAAAAGGTGGCACGTGCTGTTTGGGAATCCAAAATTACCAACATATATTTATTTTGCGTTGCTATTATCTCTTTAGGAAAATAATTCGTAAAACATTATTGGGATCTCTGGCCCTGGGTATTCCCATAAACATGCAGAGTTAATGATAAGGGTGTCCTAATAAGAGCGGCGGATTTAGTAATTGCATTTCGTTGCAAAGTACGGCAGCTCACCCATAAGGGGTGCCCCTAAAATTGATCAATTTGAGAGCGGGCTTCGAAACAGTTTGTAAAAGGTAAATAATCAGTCAGTAGGAATTTTTAATACCGATGTAAAAGTATGAACTATTTTATTAAATATCTCGAAAACGCGACGAGACAAAGTGCCTAGATTCAAATTTAAGTGGACCCCTTACGGGCGAGTCACATGAAGTTCAAATGTTGCTAATAAATATGGAACAAAATGCCTATGATGACATCTTTGCATAATTGTGGCAATAACCTATTCTTTGTGGTTTAGTGGCATAGAGATGCGACATAAAAAATCAGAAAAGCAAAAAGTCGAATACTTCCTCTAACAGCTCTTCCAAAACCATATCAGCGAGAATCGGAGAGAGATGGTTACTCTTTGGTAGTCCTGAATACTGTTCATTAATAGCTTCCATTTGAGGAGAAGTGTGTACCTAACCACCGATAGTTTCTATTATTCTTCCTTTCACAGGCCTTCCTCCAGCAGCACACAATAAAAATAAGGCATACACTTTCGATGAGGCTTTCGACGAAGCAAGTAACAATAAATGAACATATTTTGAAGGTCCTGTAAATTGGAAATAAATTTTTGCAGAATTTGGAAAATTTAACTACTTTGTGATATTTGTGTCTGGTATAATCATAACATATGCCTTGGTGGAAGCAACCGCTATCGGCTATGTACTCCCCATTTCTCAATGCGACCTCAACCTAACAGAATCACAAAAAGGAATTTTGGGCGCCGTAGCGTTCGCGGGAGCTATCGTCAGCGCCCAACTTTGGGGATTCCTAGCAGACACCGTTGGTAGGAGGAAAGTACTTATGCCAGCATTATTCCTTTCATTTCTGTCATCAACCCTTAGCAGTCTAGCTGGAAAGTTCTGGCTGCTTGCTGTCTTCAGATTTTGTACCGGATTTTTGTATGTATTTTTTTATTATCTCCGATTTTGAAGCTAATTAGTAACACTGGCGGAAAAGAACGCCCCACTGAAAATGGCTTCGATTTTTTCCGAAATTAAAAGTGATGGAACCTAACTGTAATTTAATTAGAATCACACGAATATTTTTCATGATATGGGAGGAACATGAATTTAAAAAAATTTAGAGCATTTTTCCACTTTCGCAAGTGACTGTACCTTTAGTGGTGGCATTTATGGAAAGCAAATTGAGATAGTAGTTATTTGGCGTAAGTGTTATGTTTGGGTACAAAGCAAAGCGTTGTTAAAATAGAGATGTGATTTCAGAGCAACCTCTTCTCTTCAAAAAACATCGTGACTATATTTTCTTCCTTCTTCAACTTCTTTTCGCTTTTCAAATTACTTTGATTTTGAGTTGGGCGTTGAGCGAAGTGGAAGGATAATAGATAATTTTAATAATAAAAATAACAAAGAATAAAGTTGCGTGTGATTCCAATTATACTTAGATAGTGAAGCACCTTTACATTTTGGGAACAAATCGAAGCACTTTTAGTGGCGCGTTATTTCTCGCCATTATATTCCAATCAGTGGGGTTGGCGTATCGGCCGTCATATACGCTTACTTAGGAGAACTTCATGGATCAAAAAATCGATCTAGAGCCATCATGGCAGCGTCATTCGTTTTTGGAATCGCATTTGTATTACTTCCACTTCAAGCGTGGTTGGTAATTAACCAGGATTGGTCGATAGACGTACCATATTTGGCAATAACATATAAACCTTGGCGGTTATTTTTCGTAGTTTGTGGACTTCCTGGCCTGATCTCCTCCTTGTGCTTTCTAAAACTACCAGAAAGTCCAAAATTTCTCTTATCACAAGGAAGGGAAAGCGAAGCTATTGAAGTACTCCAGAGAATTTACTCCATCAACACTGGGAGGAGTGGTAATAATCTCAAAGTAATTTTATCTTTGACGTGTAAGAATGCCTCCTTCTTAATGTGGGAATTTTGATTCCAGCTGGACTCCATGGTCGAAGAAAAGGAAAACAATCCCCTAAAGTCAACCTTCGACAAAAACCATCCGATAAGATCAACATTGAAATCCTTGTACCGACAAACGGCACCACTTTTTCAAGGCGAGTATTTGAGAAAAACTTTTTTAGCTTGCACTCTCCAATTTGGGATTTTTGCAACTTGCAATGGCGTCTATGTGTGGTTTGTGGGCCTACTCAATCAAATGGTAAAGTTCATGAACACGAATCCCGGTAATCGCACCACACTCTGTGAAGTCGTCTACTCTAATATACAAGCAGCTAACATTTCGGAAAGTGTAAGTCTAATAAATGATTCGAATATTTTACTAGCAATAATTAATTACATTTTTTCCCACTCATTAGTCGAATAAATGTACTGAGAAGTTGGAGTTTACCACATACACATACTCACTGGCTCTAGACAGTCTGTATGCAATAGGATTTTCAGTGATGGGATTTATTATTAACGCTGTAGGTCCAATTCCAATTTTGTGTAAGAAATAATTTCCTTATATGAACTCATAGACCCCTAACGAAGTACTAATTTTAACTAGTTGTCATTTTCGTATTCTCTGGGCTGTGTGGAATAGCAATTACCTTTGTCAACATACCTTGGTTGTCCATTTCCCTCTATGTGGCACTTTTAACATGTGGATTGAACATCCCTGTAGTGAGTGCTGCCACAGTAGATATTTATCCCACGTGCATAAGGTAAGTGTTTTATAATTTTGTAATTTGGTTTAGTTTTATTTTAATTTTAGTTAGTACTTTGTCTAATACCGGAGACAGACGGACGGCTAAAGTATACTTTGCGCAAAGAATACTTCATACGATTGCGTGCCACTCTCTATAACAATTGTATATATAAAGTTGTAGTATTTGCGGCCAAGTTAACTTTGGAGCCACCCCGTCTATCTCCGGTATAAGCGTAAGAAAACTTCTAGAGTATATAGAATTATATATTTCCAGATCTATGGCGGTTTGCATCACTTTGATGTTGGGAAGGGTAGGCAGTTTGGTTGGATCCAACATTGTTGGGGGGCTAATTGAAGACCACTGTGAGACCGCATTCTTACTCGCTGGTCTTTCTTTAGTTTTGTGTGGCCTTCTTGCGTTTTTCATTCCGAAGGCCAGGAAGGAGACACTGAATGAGACAGAACTCACTGTGAACCCTATGCCTGGAAGGTGTGCAGAAGCTAATGTGGAGAGCTAACCGAGCTATCATAATATATTAAAGATGCAAACACGTGTTGTTTTAAAAAATAAAAAATAAAATAAAAATAGTCAGGTGTTTTATTTTATCCAATATGAGTGAAGTATTTCATTCATCTTTCAGTATTTTAGGATGAACAGTACAAAGGGTATCAGACTATGCAAGATAGACAGGTATAGATACCGTGCCTTCTCCATAAATCATTGAGCATTAAATTATTATAACTATTATCTTCCTCGTCATGTTTATTAGCGCAAGATAACACTTTGGTATTATTTCACCTTAACTTTTAATTTTTCTCATTTTGGTGATGCAAAGTAAATTTGAGTTCCATTTCAGTCTTATGCAAACAGATTTCTTGTTTCAAAGATTTTGTCTAAAAAATTAGGCAAACTGAGTGTTCCGTGGAAATTAGGTAAGCATTATTGACTTTTAGTCCAATCACATGATTTTTTTCTGAAAAAAATATTTTCTCTTTTATATTTTCTTCAATCATTTTACATTATTGAATGCGTTTGAATTCAAAATGGCGTCATCTTAACCGTACGGGAAGACTCACACTATATAAGAGCGAGTTGAATTTTATATCTCTTTATGTAATAATCAAACTCATTTGTAAATTAATGTTAGTCTCCTATCCCTTGCTTCAAAACTTTTTCAAAAAAATGGCGATACAATTTATGTAGAAAAAGGTAACAACATACAACTAGATGAAAATATTTTATTAAGTATGAATAAACCAAAATATTTTTTTAAATATAATTGCTCAACAGAAACCGAAGAAAACAATTTCTTATGAAAATGTGACTCTAGAAGTTTCTACATATTTTTATTAATGTTTTTGCTTTCTAAATATTCTGAAGGCTCTCCTAATTAATCGATTTGAATTTTTCAAAATGGTTTTGAAAGTTTCAATGCTCTTTTATACGTAAGCGATTCATAAAAGACTGTATTTGGAGTTCAGCAAAACTTTCAAAAAATTTTGCAAATATGTATTCCGAAGCGAGCTTTATTCCAAAATTATTGTCGAAAATCGAAAAGAGATATCGTTCGAGATATAGCTCATTTAGAGAAGCGTAACTTTTATAAAGACATTTTGAACGAAAATTGAAAATTACATAATTCTAATTCATTTCGCAGCCCTCATTTCACTGCTTGGTTCTCCTAGTGTTATGAAAAACAAAACAAAACAAAAACTCCAAACAGTTGCCGCAGGAGGCCGAGGCACGTAACCCCAGCACAGTAAAGCTATAAAAGGGCTGTTCATTTAGCAAACCCAACAGTCCGCGCCTATACTCGAAGAGAGCACCAGTTGCAAGAAACTCTCCAGCAACTTTCGAAACTGTTTTTTCAATCAATCAATTATCCCAATAAAACAAATTTTAAATGGGTCAACCTTCCAAGGAAGAGGAAACAAATAAACATTTCGGAGGTGTGTGAATATGTTCACAGTTTTAATCGCAAAATAAATTTGGCGTTAAGTGTTAAGTCGGTGCTACGGTCGTTTAAGCGTATGACCTACAACTATATATATGAACTGTAGTGTGTAGTCGTAAAAAAATTTCCATAACAATTCTTAATTAACACTCGTTTTAGTGGGCTATATAAACGCAAATAAATTAGTTTTGCGTATTTTATGTCATCCTTGAATATCCATACTGATTGGCATACATTTTAAAATAAAGTGAATGACAAATAAGCCAACTAATATGTATATTAAATATAATATTTCAATGGCACTGGTTATTTATATGAGGTGCTACCTTCCATTGGATGACCTCTGTGTGTGTGTGTGCATGTGTGTGTGTGCATGTGTGTGTGTGCGTGCGTGTGCATGTGTGTGTGTGTATGTGCACTTGGCTAAATTACTTAAGAGTACCCAGAACCAAAAAGCGCTCCACGCTTTTTGAATTAGTCATTAGACATAAAATAAGTGATAAGCTTACTAATAACTACCAAGCATATCTATGATCCGTCACGTGTTGAATTAAAAATATATGTTTGCGTTTACCCCACAATGAAGTTAAAGTATTGGAAGGGTGACATGCATATATCGTAACAAATGAAAGTTTGCCCAATTCAATTATTTTTTTATTTTTAGTGCGTGATAAAAGTGTGTTCTTTAGTTTTTTTAAACAATAATTTGTTTTATACTTTTTAGTCTTGAAATATTTGTATTGTCATATATTTGCGAAGTTTCAAATCGATACGACAATTACAAGTTGGTTAAATTCAATTTCCAAGCTTTGTTTACATGTTAGTTAGTTAGTTAGTTACAGGTGAAGCTAATAAAAGCGTGTTAATAATAAATAAATCAGTTAATTTTTGATAGCATATTGTATGAATAAAATAATTTGTAATATTTGTAATACTGTACGGAACCCTCGGTGCACGAGTCTGACTCACACTGGCCGGTCTTTGTTTTAATGCTTGTAATTTTTTTTGGAAATTACACTTTTGTAAACATCTTAATATAGGCACAAAAGTAACCAGTAAGCTGTGGCGAACTCTTTATATAGTGTGAACCTAACCATCGATGTTCCTATTATTCTTCCTTTCACAGGCCTTCCTCCAGCAGCACAGACAAGAACTAGGGCATACACTTTCGATGACGCTTTCGACGAAGCAAGTAACAATAAATGAACATATTTTGAAGGTCCTGTAAATTGGAAATAAAATTTTGCAGAATTTGGAAAATTTAACTACTTTGTGATATTTGTGTCTGGTATAATCATATTAAATGGCGTGGTGGAAGCAACCGCTATCGGCTATGTACTCCCCATTTCTCAATGCGAACTCAACCTAACAGAATCACAAAAAGGAATTTTGGGAGCCGTGGTGTTTGCGGGAGCCCTCGTCAGTGCCCAACTTTGGGGATTCCTAGCAGACACCGTTGGTAGGAGGAAAGTACTTATGCCAGCATTATTCCTTTCATTTCTGTCATCAACACTTAGCAGTCTAGCTGGACAGTTCTGGCTGCTTGCTGTCTTCAGATTTTGTACCGGATTTTTGTATGTATTTTTTTATTATCTCCGATTTTGAAGCTAATTAGTAACACTGGCGGAAAAGAACGCCCCACTGAAAATGGCTTCGATTTTTTCCGAAATTAAAAGTGATGGAACCTAACTGTAATTTAATTAGAATCACACGAATATTTTTCATGATATGGGAGGAACATGAATTTAAAAAAATTTAGAGCATTTTTCCACTTTCGCAAGTGACTGTACCTTTAGTGGTGGCATTTATGGAAAGCAAATTGAGATAGTAGTTATTTGGCGTAAGTGTTATGTTTGGGTACAAAGCAAAGCGTTGTTAAAATAGAGATGTGATTTCAGAGCAACCTCTTCTCTTCAAAAAACATCGTGACTATATTTTCTTCCTTCTTCAACTTCTTTTCGCTTTTCAAATTACTTTGATTTTGAGTTGGGCGTTGAGCGAAGTGGAAGGATAATAGATAATTTTAATAATAAAAATAACAAAGAACAAAGTTGCGTGTGATTCCAATTATACTTAGTTAGTGAAGCACCTTTACATTTTGGGAACAAATCGAAGCACTTTTAGTGGCGCGTTATTTCTCGCCATTATATTCCAATCAGTGGGGTTGGCGTATCGGCCGTCATATACGCTTACTTAGGAGAACTTCATGGATCAAAAAATCGATCTAGAGCCATCATGGCAGCGTCATTCGTTTTTGGAATCGCATTTGTATTACTTCCACTTCAAGCGTGGTTGGTAATTAACCAGGATTGGTCGATAGACGTACCATATTTGGCAATAACATATAAACCTTGGCGGTTATTTTTCGTAGTTTGTGGACTTCCTGGCCTGATCTCCTCCTTGTGCTTTCTAAAACTACCAGAAAGTCCAAAATTTCTCTTATCACAAGGAAGGGAAAGCGAAGCTATTGAAGTACTCCAGAGAATTTACTCCATCAACACTGGGAAGAGTGGTAATAATCTCAAAGTAATTTTATCTTTGACGTGTAAGAATGCCTCCTTTGTAATGTGGGCATTCTGATTCTAGGTGGACTTTCTGATCGAAGAAAAGGAAAACAATCCCCTAAAGTCAACCTTCGACAAAAACCATCCGATAAGATCAACATTGAAATCCTTGTACCGACAAACGGCACCACTTTTTCAGGGCGAGTATTTGAGAAAAACTGTTTTAGCTTGTACTCTCCAATTTGGGATTTTTGCAACTAGCAATGGCGTCTATGTGTGGTTTGTTGGCCTACTCAACCAAATGGTAAAGTTCATGAACACGAATCCCGGTAATAGCTCCACACTCTGTGAAGTCGTCTACTCTAATATACAAGCAGCTAACATTTCGGAAAGTGTAAGTCTAATAAATGATTCGAATATTTTACTAGCAATAATTAATTACATTTTTTCCCACTCATTAGCCGAATAAATGTACTCAGAAATTGGAGTTTACCACATACACATACTCACTGGCTCTAGACAGTCTGTATGCAATAGGATTTTCAGTGATGGGATTTATTATTAACGCTGTAGGTCCAATTCCAATTTTGTGTAAGAAATAATTTCCTTATATGAACTCATAGACCCCTAACGAAGTACAAATTTTAACTAGTTGTCATTTTCGTATTCTCTGGGCTGTGTGGAATAGCAATTACCTTTGTCAACATACCTTGGTTGTCCATTTCCTTCCTTGTGGCACTCTTAACATGTGGATTGAACATGCCTGTAGTGAGTGCTGCCACAGTAGATATTTATCCCACGTGCATAAGGTAAGTGTTTTATAATTTTGTAATTTGGTTTAGTTTTACTTTAATTTTACTTAGAACTTTGCCTAATACCTGAGACAGACGGACGGCTAAAGTATACTTTGCGCAAAGGATACTTCATACGATTTGCGGCCAAGTTAACTTTGGAGCCACTCCGTCTATCTCCGGTATAAGAGTAAGAACACTTCTGGAGTATATAGAATTATATATTTCCAGATCTATGGCGGTTTGCATCACTTTGATGTTGGGAAGGGTAGGTAGTTTGGTTGGATCCAACATTGTTGGGGCGCTAATTGAAGACCACTGCGAGACCGCATTCTTACTCGCTGGTCTTTTTTTAGTTTTGTGTGGCCTTCTTGCGTTTTTCATTCCGAAGCCCAGGAAGGAGACACTGAATGAGACAGAACTTACTGTGAACCCGATGCCTGGAAGGTATGCAGAAGCTAATGCGGAGAGCTAACCGAGCTATCATAATATATTAAAGATGCATACACCGTGTTTTTATAAAAAATAAAATAAAAATAGTCAGGTGTTTTATTTTATCCAATATGAGTGAAGTATCTAATTCATCATTTAGTATTTTAGGATGAACAGTACAAAGGGTATCAGACTATGCAAGACAGACAGGTATAGATACCGTGCGCTCTCCATAAATCATTGAGTATTAAATTATTATAACTATTATCTTCCTTGTCATGTTTATTAGCGCAAGATAACACTTTGGCATTATTTCACCTTATCATTAATTTTTTGCATTTGGGTGATGCAAAGTAAATTTGAGTTCCATTTCAGTCTTATGCAAACAGATTTCTTGTTTCAAAGATAGTGTACTAGAAATTAGGTAAACCGAGTGTTCCGCGGAAATTTCCTGAATAATACAATTATGTAAGCATAGACTTTTTTGTGATATTTTGTGCAAAAAAATATTTTCAATTATAAATGATTTTACATTATTTAATGCGCCTGAATTCAAAATATCGTACTGGAAAAAACACCTTGAATTATGTATGTTCTAGCGAGCATTGCGAGAACTGGACCCTCTACCAAAAGTACACAAACCTCATCCCACCAAAACAACTTTAGAACGTGACCACGCAAAACAAATTATTATTTATGCAACAAGAACTACAACACCAAAAACCCTATGAGAGCAAAAACGTTCACTGGTTCCGTGGTAGACCAGAGTAATTAATACGAATCAAATTTTGAAACAAATAGAGAAAAACATTCAATAACTACAAGAAATGATCAATCGTAGAGCCACTTCAACAATATAACCAAAAAAAGCCAATAGTAAGAAAGCTGATCAGAGAAGCAAAAAAGCGGTCGTGGGCAGAGAATTTGTACAACCAATAAAAACACTATAAGCACAATGGCCTGGAACAACATGCGGAAAATTAATGGGCAGAAAAACCCACAAAAAAAATATGGTCACCTCGGAAGACACCGTAATAGTAAATTCACAAGATACATGCATATATTATGTGAGTGGCATCCGTGGCGATCGGACGAATTTTAAATTGTATCTTCTATTTATTTTATTAATTGACATAATTTGATGTCTAATTTTTATTTATTTAATTTATTAACTTGTTTTGACCATTGCTGTTGCTTTTGATGTTTTTATTGACCAATTTTAATTATTTATATATTTATTCTGTTGTGAACTGTGCGGTGTGACATTATTTCAACAAGTCACCTTGTCGTCTCAATTTTTGCTGCTACATATATTGTTTCTCAAAGTATCATACATATATTTAAACGCTTTAAAAGTTCTGTGTGTCGCCAGTTCGCGAAGGTCCTGTCATCAGCTGTGCGTTTATCATTAACCCAAAGCGTTTCTCAACATTTATTGCACAACACGGTTTTTCTCTTCTCCGGATCTCATTATATACTATATATATACATTATAATTGATTTGCTAATATGATGGCTTTGTGTAAAATCTGATCATCAAAGAAGATGAGAAGAGGCTATTGGCCTGTGATGGGGTGCGTGGCAATTCTTTCCAAGCTTCCTGTTTAAAAAGCAGCTCTAAATCTTTTGCACTGGGTTTAATTACATGCATGGAATGCTGCGAATATTATATAAACCCTGCCATTCGCTGAAGATGTTAAAATGTGTCGCCAATTGACTCGATGCCTTTGATCGATGATCGGAGATAAAATTGGAAGCTTTTCGGCAAAGTTGACTTCTCTTAAGGTTGTTTCTGCGGATCGCTCTTCCCTTCATAATAAGTTCTACATGATTGCGGAGGAGAAAATGGAAGCATTCAGTATAAGCTCGAATAGAGAACACTCATACTATTCCTTTCAAGATGAATGTGATTGTAATACCTGCCTCTCTGGACGATGTTCATTCCTTTCTAGTGGCTGCTGACTTTAATTCACCAGACGCAAGAAACACTTTCGCGATATCCCGATAAATGACGCTGTACGACAAAATTAAGGAGTGTTGGGTCCTGTACATCAGAATTCTTAGAAAACTAAAGCTAATAAACAACTTAGCAACTGATGTAAAATACGTAGCCGGATACTATGTATCTGTCTATCAACCCTCCGCGCCCTGCTACTAAAACTTTGACAAACCTTCCCAGATTGGGCGTTTTCACACTGGACGATAACTACACGATACATTAGGGGAAGAAAATACATGGGAATATATGAATTCGTTTTCCCACTGGACGATATGTCGTCGTTGCCGTTGGTGGGGTTCAAGAGAAGTTTTCACTGCCACCACCGTGCCCAGCACCCTCAAAAAGAGATGGTACATTAATTTTCTCTATTATAAAAAAAAATTTCCTACCTTCCGATTTTTTCCGATGGATTTTCTCAGTGGTTTCGTTTGAATGCAAAATAGTGTCCATTTTCGCTATTTTTTTCCGACTAACAGACTCGACTAATAGTCCATGTGGCACTCCTTCCAAGTTTACTATGCAAGCTCCATTCATAAGATATTATTTAATTGCATTGCATTAATGCTAAACAACTACGCCGCGACCTTCTGCAACGAAAAATGTATTTGTAGTTAGAGGCTGATTACAAGTGTTCTCTGTGTTTAAATTAACATTCAATAGAGTCAATATCAACTTAATTTTCTCCCCAGCCGAATGTTTTTAATAATATTACAAAAAACCGGCTGTACCGGCAAGGTAAATGTCTTCTTGCTTTCATGATTGTTGCCAGTACTGATTATTCACACTAATTTAACTGCTGTATCTCATTAATGTTAAGAAATGCTTTACCAAGTTAATATAAGTCTGTCATTGATAGAACTACAGCGATATATATCGCCACTGCATCCAATTCTATACATTCGTTTTAGAATTTTTGTTTAGTGATACGGTGGGATATTGGTATATCGTGTTTTGGTTTTATTTGTTAATTGATTGATGTTGTTACTAGAACGTGAAATCTTATAGAAATGGAAGTGTGTGACATAATGAAAAGTGACGATGATAAAAACAAATCTTTAGGTAGCATTAATTATGCAAAATCATACAATTTTGTGCATGTTTATAATTTCGTCTTTATTTGATTAGCTTCTGAAGCAGTTTGACGGGAGGGGGCATCTCAACATGATGTACTCAACGCAGTGTCAGCAAATTCACGCCAAACAACTACTATCTCACTATCTCAATATCCTTTCCAAAAGAAACTAAAGGTACTACTGAAAGTACAGTCACTGCCGAAAGTGAACAAACACACCTCTTTTTTTTATTGAATTGCCCATCTTGTCGCTTTTAAAAGGAGGTACATACAACACGTCCAGGTAGGGAATGGACATACAAATTTATATATACGTGTAGAATCTTTTGCGAAATTTTAAAAAAATCCGTTTCTTTCGCAAGGACATTGAGATAGTAGTTGTTTGGCGTGAATGTGCTGCGTTGGGTAGAACGAAAGATAAATATAAAATGATAAAGTGCATTTAGTAATCACCCTCTAACTCGAAAATGGTTGAGACACTCCCATCCCCAAACTATTTTTTGTTTGACTACGTGAGATCTAGTACCCCTCTCATTTCTGTATGCATTATACGAAACACCTTGTATATGTTGAAAAAAATGTTTTACCTTAGATGCTTTGCCAACAGTAGAAAATGGAACTAGTTCATCTACCTTCGACGAGATCTTTGAAGAAGCAAGTAATACTGACGATTTTATGGTTTACTTATACCCACTCCAAATCGCCAATGTATTTTTATTTTCAGAATTTGGAAAATTCAACTTTTGTGTGATATTTCTCTCTGGTGTAATCATAACTTATTCCCTGGTGGAAACAACAGCTATTGCCTATGTTCTCCCAATCTCTCAATGTGATCTCAACTTTACAGAATCACAAAAGGGTGTTTTAGGTGCTGCATCATTTGCAGGAGCCATCATCAGTGCCCAAATTTGGGGGTATCTAGCAGACACTCTTGGCAGGAAGAAAGTGCTTATCCCTTCATTATTCGTTTCGTTTTTATCATCGGTATTCAGTAGTCTTGCTGGCCAATATTGGCTCCTTGTCATATTAAGATTTTGCGCTGGGTTTTTGTAAGTTTATTTTTAATGTAGCGTTGGCCGTTAAATGTTTTAAATATTTTATTTAGCGCTTTTGGAGGATCGTCTGTAATATACACATATTTAGGAGAGCTGCATGGAACAAAATGGCGATCGCGAGCCATTTTGGGAGCATCATTCGTCTTTGGGTTTACGTATGTCTTGATTCCGATCGAAGCATTGTTTGTCATTAATCAGGACTGGGAATTGAACATTCCGTATTTGGCTATAACATATAAACCTTGGCGGCTATTTTTCGTAATTTGCGGTCTTCCTGGTCTCATTTGCTCTATTTGCTTGTTAAAATGTCCAGAAAGCCCAAAATTTCTCCTATCACAAGACAGAGAGAATGAAGCAATTGAAGTACTCAGGAGAATATATTCCATCAACACAGGAGAAAATGGCGACAGTCTCAAAGTAAATTTGGATTTATGAAGTCATACTAGAAAAAAATAATGAATTTTGGTTTCAGATTTTTTCTCTTACAGCAGGTAAAGATGGTTGGCATATTAAAGCACCTATTGACAAATCAATAAAATCCATATTGACTTCAATACACAACCAGACTGCTGTCCTTTTAAATGCCGAGTACATGAGAAAGACAATGCTATCATGTACTCTTCAATTTGGAATAAAGGCTACGTGCAACGGCCTTTATGTGTGGTTTGTTGGTATACTAAATCAAGTGATCAAGTTTATGAACTCAAACCCAGGTAATGACACTACGCTCTGTGGAATTGTCTACTCTTATAAACAAGCAACAAGCATATTAAAAGATGTAAATGTGAGTTTCAAAAATGTGTTTTAAGAAAAACAAAAATAACTTTGTTTGACAAGTCAGGAGAATGTGCCGTAAAGTTGGAGCTTAGCACGTACATGTACTCACTGGTATTGGATATCTTGTATATGATAGGATTCGGAGTAATGGGTTTTCTCGTTAACACTGTAGGAATTATCCAACTTGTGTGTAAGGAAAAATTGGACTTTTCAAATCATTCACACATTAATAATAAACATTTGTTAGTTGTAATTTCGATAGTCACTGGATTGAGTGGAATAGCAATTATGTTTGTCAACATACCGTTGCTATCTATATCCCTATATGTGGTACTTCTTCTTTGTGGATTGGTCGTCCCTATATTGAGTGCAGCGACAGTGGACCTTTATCCCACACACATCAGGTAACGTGAATTTGACTAGTTACATTTATATTTGTGTGATCACTGCAAGGTGAATTAATAAATTATAAATCACTTTTCAGTTTGACCTCGAGAAATTGTATGGATTGTATGTTTCGTAAGGGTGTACAGTGTACGCATTGGGAGATTGTTTCAATTTTTCTCGAAATTCAAACTGCTGTGACTTTAGCAAATATAGTTTCAATTGGAACCGGTTTTTGGTCAATATGAGTAGGTACTTGGTCGCACGCAACGAGTAAAATTTCGCGAAACTCTTATCTAATAATAACACTTCGAAAGCCATTTCGCACCTTACCTTTTTATAATATAAAAGGTGTTTTTTTAGCATAGATAAAACTTCCGATAGGGGTAGCTGTCAATTCAAAGTTTCATTTTGACAGATCTTTTTCATATAATCATGAATAGACTCACGCTTAAGGATCGGTCAATTTTCTTTCAAAATCGATCGTAGATTCGAGAGACTTATAGACGGGTTTGTGATTATAATGGTGCACATAGTCGTTCAACTGAGCAAGCCATCCATCATATTCTCTACATGATGGAGCAACACCAACACGCCATCGGAAATGTGGCTATAAATGAAAATGTGCAAATTTATCGATTCGTCGTCGGTCGCAGAAATTAGTATAATACGATTTGGCGAAAAGTTGTCAACCTCAACGAATGGAAGGAAGCTTACGGATATTGAACAGACAGTTGTCTGAATTTCTTAATTAACTGAGATTTATATGTTATTAAGTGCACAACTTTAATGAAACTTCTCAAAAATTGTATATCCTCGCTCATCCTTTCTATTGTCAGCTGCTGTCATTTTTCGCGTATCGTAGCAAAACAAATTTAATGGAAGTTAATGAAACGAATGCCAGTCATGGTTTGTGGATATGTTTTGTGTATTATTATAACTTTGTATAGACTTCTGCAGGGGTTGATATGCAAACTGAATTTTTGTAAATTGTCGTAGGTACATAAGATTACAACACTAATATCGCTTGTAAAATCAAAAAGCTGTTATGAATTCAAATGAAAACAAATAGATGAAAAATTCATTGGTCGTAATTTATTAATACGTGACTGCGACGTTCCTATTATACACAGGTACTAATATATACATATGTATCTCACATTCAAACATATTCTCGAGGTTATAATGGATATTGCTGCTTATCCTAAATTACAAAAGCCAACTATTATATTTTCAGGTCTATGGCCGTCTGCCTGGCACTTATGATGGGAAGACTAGGAAGCTTGGTAGGATCTAGTATTGTTGGGTTACTAATTGAAAATCACTGTGAATCTGCTTTCCTATTGTCGGGGATATCATTAATTCTATGCGGATTCCTTGCATTTCTGATACCAATACCAAAAATAACAGCGAAGGAGGAAGTTACTGTGGATTATATGGTGGGAAGGTATTTAAAATATAACGATGAGAGCTATAACTAATTAAACCGTACATGTCAATAAAATTAATAGCCTATAAAATACAAAGCAATTACTTTCAGTTTCAGTTGTTTTAATTACTTCCATCACGCGCTTATCATAATTCTATGAAATTACAGCTTGCAATGCTCCATTAAAATAAAGCTTTGCTTATAATTGCAAACAATTTGTAGAAAAGTGCTTGTAATCTATTTACTTTATAAATTAGCTCCAAATTGGTTGCTATCGCAGCAAAAATATAATTGTTTTCAAAATTTTCAAGTCAATTGTATAATAGTTTGAAACCAGTTTATTTGTTTTATTTATTTACCTATATCAATAGCTTATGACATAAAGACTTCAAATGAGCAGCTTGTGTAAAGAACCCATTGCGGCTACAGCACCTTGCCGTATTAGTGCAAGTTCTGACTGCAACACAGCTGGCCTATCGGGCACCAGGATGAAATGTATTTGAAATGTTAGCACCAACAGCGAGAGTAAGAAAAATGCTAGTATGCCTGGGCAAAGCAGCTGCATATGCTTGCTATATTAATAACAGTAGGAAAATCGTTTTTCGTGAATATCTCACCATCTAGATATGCTAGATGAGAAATTTTACAACACTTTGACAGATCTCAAAATTCTCTATAAATAAAGTTATATCAACTGTTTCCGAAAAGTTACTTATACTATACTATACTATACTTATTAAGTTGTAGCGCGAAAAATCTTAAAAAATTAGAACCACAAGTGGTTTTTCACATTTATCTCGTTTGGATAACTCGTAATAAAAATATGACCCTGCGGAAGAGCACAAAATTTTCCATTGCTTTTATACATAACATTTTTCCATGCGACAAAATGTTAAGCCTGTACAGAGGCGCAAAGTTGCAAAATCGGCGGATGGCAATTTGCAAATCTACCTAGTATAAATCTCGAATTAACTGAACGTACTCGCATGTAAGTATGTATGTTTCCTATCATCTATATTTTATCTAAATGAAAGTCATTTAGATAATGTCAAAAGATTTGTCAATTTGAAGTGCTCGTTCCCCCTGTAAAAATTTCGGCCTAAAGTGATGTTGATAAGTAAAAATGTCTTACAACTAATTATAACTTTATTGTGTTACCGATTATCTCAAGCCTCAATCTAATGACTGATTATGTACACGCAGTCTACGGGAATCTTTTAACCTAAGCAGCTCATTGACTGTTTGATGCAGTGTTAAAAAAGAATTCAACGTAAGAAGTTATTTTACGAAAATTTGCAAGCTTGCGAGCACAACTTAAAACTGCACTGTAACTATTATCCAAATACTAATTAAAAAAGTGATAAAATTACAACAAAGAATTTCCTAAATACGTGCTGGTCTAATTCCATTCGTATTGTTTTAAATGTTTTTAATCAAAAGTACCAAAATACCCCATAGTCTCCTAACCACCTAAAACAAGTAACATATTTACTATCGAGGCATAATGTGAACAGAGATTAGATAAATTAAAGCACATTAAAACTAAAAATTGTTCGTTTAAATAATACCAGGAGGACCAGTTGTAAGCAACTGCCCAACGTCTTTCTATCTGTGATTATCGTGATAAACTAAAGGTGATAAACTAAAGCTAAATATGGATCTACATTCCATGGAAAATAAACAAATAAACGTTTCGGTAGTGTGCAAATATTTTCGCTGTTTTAATAAGTCACCTAGAAATATTTTATCGAGACATAAGGTTTTCTGAGATGAGATTGAATCAAAGCACGAGAAAACCATAAATTGGTTATTCATTTAAATAATCCAACAGTTCGCGCCTATACTCGAGAAGAATACCAGTTAGAAGCAATTGCTCAGCGACTATCGAATCTGTTCTTTCTATCTATGGTGATCGTGATAAATAAAAGCTAAATATGAATCGACCTTTGAAGGGAGTAGAAACAAATAAACGTTTCGGAGGTGTGTGAATATTATCGTAAATTAAATCGCAAAATAAATTCGGTGTACTAACTGTTAAGCCTGTCTTACGCTACTTTGCAAGTATGAGCTGTGGTGTATTGTGAATGTTCAAAAATTATTCAATACATATAAATTCTTGTTTTAAACTCGTTTTAGTGGTCCTCATAAAATAAACTAGATATGCGTATTCCATATAATTGTTGTCTATAGCTTCCTGGGAGGTCGCCAAGTACCAGCCGTCATATAATTGTCAATGAATTCTCTCTTCACTTGACCGTAGCTTATCAATTTGTTGACTACGCGCAACTTTTATCAGAGAACGCGTGTTCCAATATGCCTGATTAAAATAATAATAAATTAAGGAATTTGTGATTATAAGACAAGGCCGTTGATTAAGTACATTCTTCGGTGAGAATGTGATGATTGCTTCTTGTACCTATAGGATCTTTCCTGAAAACACAAAGGATTTATCGTTATCCAATTGCAAACAAAATAAATTGCGAATAAACGAGCTAATCTATAACACGACACTTAATTTGCATAAGAGTAGATGGCACACGCTGTCTGGGAATCCACAAATGTTTTGATTTTGCCTTGAACGAACTTTTTTATTACTATTTGAGATAAATCACAAAACATGATTCAGATCTCTGTGTATTTCCATACACATTCACTATTTCTGGAGATTTTTTAATGAAATGCAATTTAGTAATTTTAGGTTTGATCTGTGGGAAAAATAAGAATAATATTTTTATTACAGTCTTGTTTAGACGTTATAAGCAACGTATGAAAATTCCTCAGGAATATCGTGAGGCGCGGCGCGGTGGCGGGGCGGCGTAAATTTTTTGAGGTTATGTGTCACGAAAATCCGGTTTCCATGAATATTTTCTACAAAAAGTTATCTTAGTTAAGAACGTGCACGTGTTCATAATATATTATGTATTATGCATTATGCGCAAAATGTGTGTTAAGATGGCACTGTCTTCAGTCCCAAAAAAGATGATTTCGTGTTTGATTGTCTTCAGTAGTTAACTCTGCTGAATTATTGAGTAAATTTAGTATTTCGGTACCTGTACGCTTTTTGAGAAATCATGATTTCTTCCAACCAGTCTATCGCCATACTAATTATGGATTTAATGACCAAATATCCTCGATGTAACGCTCTTTTAACTCGCGATACTCCACTATCGAGTTTCATTTATCGCGAGCGCAAATAAAAAGTCGACTTCTTTAAAGTGATTGTCATAACTTTAAGTAATCAGTGTTTTGATGAAACTGTAGACAGATAAATAAATAAAGGCAATGAGTAATGCGCTTTCCTCCTCATTGACCTTGCTTAATATCCTGAGCTGCGATTGACCAAACTCATGATTTGGTTTAATATTTATTTTGTAGATCGGTCGGTCAAATGCGATTGTGTCCCTGGCTCTGAACACACATAGTTCAGGTCTCAGAAGATGTACATATACATATGTTTTCAATATTCACGATTAAACAATCAAAAAATATTTTGTGTTTATTTATTCAATCCCATGAGGGAGGGTTAGTGAATGTATCAATTAAATATTAATATTCTCCTTCTAAAAAGAAGTTATAGCTGGGTGTCGTGGTTGGGATGGTTTAGGTGCCAGGGACGCATAAGTGAGACAAGGGCAGAAATTGTAAGCACCCTGTAACTCGAAAGAGGTGGTGGAAAATAGAACATCCCTCCAAATATAGTACGTACAATTATTTGCTTCATTCCATTTTACCTCTTTCCGGGTTGGCCACCGGTACTGGAACACCCTGTATAGTAACATATATGCAAATTATTTCGATTCATGAAAAAATTTACTCTTCAGATCATAACAAAGGCTTGCAACCGCTGTTGAATATGAAGAGTGAGAAAACCCCCAATGAGTATGTAGTCAACTTCGATGATGCCCTAGCCGAAGCAAGTACGAAAAGAGCCCTATATAAACCTGAGAAGGAAGCCTTGAATGAATTACTGCATTTACTTTTAGAATTTGGAAAATTCAATTGCTTTTTGATTTTCGTAACTGGATTAGTGATCGCCACGCCGATCGTAGAATCATTTACCATCGGCTATGTCGTGCCAATGGCGCAGTGCGACTTCCACTTAACATCGGCGGACAAAGGACTCTTGAACGCAATGGTATTCACAGGAATCATCAGCAGTGCACATCTGTGGGGATTTCTTGCAGATAAAATAGGACGGCTCAGGATCATCACCATCGCACTTTTTACCGCAAGTACGATTTCAGCGCTATCCAGCTTTTCTCCGAATTTCACGCTATTTCTAATCACCCGATACCTAACAGGATTCTTGTAAGTAACTTCTTCAAAGGACCCCACACATTTTGTATGGAAATTGGGTTTCGGTTCAAATTTCGATATGTTGTAACTTTCGTCATCCTGAATAAATGTCTCCATGGGCACAACTCCCAAAAATCAGGTCTCCAAAGTCTACACGCCTTTTAAGTGGTTGGAATTGGCTGAGAAGTGGCATCGAGTTGTATCATTTGCGTACGTTATGTAATGGAACTAACTGATAATGATCAGCCCCATGCGTATTAGTATATGCGTGGGGATCAATATGTGTGTGAGTTTGACTGTGTGCGTATGTGTGTTTATGCTGTCTGCATTATTGTTACCCAATATGCACCGCGGAAAGGAATCATGGTCAGATTTTGCACACTCCTTTTATAGGTGACCTTCCGCGGGAAAGAACTCACCAGCAACGATTGATTACACGAGTTCCTTCACTCTTCGATCATTTAAAGGACGACGTCATATATAGAAGTGTTCATTTGCCTCGTAGCAAGAGTAAACACCTGGAATTGATGATGGACTAAACATCATCAGTAATTAACAGAACCTTTAAATGCTTCGTTAGCCGGAAAGGACGATGCTCGCACTTTAATTAGTGACAATACTACCTGCTTCACAGCACCAACCACTTAAATGAATTGTAGCTTTTGGGGAGTTGCACCGTGCCCTTGGGCACTTTTGATCAGGATGACGAAAACTATTATACAGCATATCTAAACTTGAACCAATTTGGTTGAAACTCAATTCCCATACGACATGTGCGTTATCCTTTCCCTCACTTAAATGCCCATATGTTTGCAGTGTTTCTGGAGCGTGTCCGACCATTTTTGTGTATTTGGGTGAATTTCATACAACAAATGTCCGATCCCGGGCAATCATGGTGGGATCCTTCATATACAGTTTCATATTGACGGTACTTCCGCTCCTAGCTTGGTTAGTTATCAACCAGTCATGGAGCCTGCACATTCCATTTTTAGATGTTACGTACAAGCCGTGGCGACTCTTTATCCTAGTCGGCTGCCTGCCAGGTCTCTTTTGCGGCTTTTGTTTTTTAGCGCTACCCGAGAGTCCAAAGTTTTTACTAGCTGCTGGCAGAGAGGCTGAAGCCATGAAGGTGCTCAAAACAATTTACTCCCTCAACACCGGAAACTCTAGAGATACTTATAAGGTAAACCAAATTAGAATTTATTTCACTACCTAGATTATAAGACCTACTCCTTAATTATACATTGGCGTAACTAGGATTTCTATCTTAGTATCTGATTTCGAATTGAATTTTTTTGAATAGGAGTGTAACAACATGCATCCATGAGGCCTTTTAAAAGGGGCAAGGAGTGCTTCATTTATGGGGTTATTCTACTATGAAGCGGAAAAAATTGGGGTATTTTTTATAAGTTTTTTCCGTACCATTTTTTCCATTTATTTATTATATATGCATATGTATATATACACATTTTGTAAAAGATGAATATTCACTCAGCAGAAATTTTGTGAAAGGCAATTATTTAATTATGGAAAAAAGAATTGATGGAAAAATGTGTTGGTGGAAAACTGGATAAAGTGAATTTCTTTTGATTAAGTGCGTTATCAAATGCAATGATATAATGATAATGCCAAATTAAAATATAATTTGATTATACATCTAGTTACTCCAATGCTTCCAGCTCAATGGGCCTTTTAACCGCCTTTTGTAAGGGCTACAGCTTATCTTAAATTGTTATCTCAAAGTCTAAATTCATAATCAGCACATCATTGGCAAGAGTCAAGGGATTAATTTTCATAATAACGATTTATTTTAGGTTCAAACAATAAAAGAAGATGATGACGATATAGCTATGCGGTTAAAAACACAAGGGTCTTCTATGCTGAGCTCCGCATGGACTCAAACTTTAGAACTCTTTAGTAGGAAATATATAAGGAGCACTCTTCTGGTCTCCTCGATTCAGTTTGGCTTGCTGTTGACAGCAAGTGGTATGTACGTCTGGTTCCGAGACATTCTCAACCAGGTTGTGCTTCACGTGGAAAACAATCCCAACAGTACGACTTCTATGTGCGGAATCGTCTACGCGTCTGTGAGAAATGCTTCAGCTGAAGAAAATGTGTGCAGGTAACCGAATTTCTAGTGATCAAATCTAACTTTGTCTTTATCCCCTTTTCTCAGGAGATGAATTGTGTTGCACAGCTCGAGACAGGCACATACACGTATTCTCTTATTTTCGAGGTGGTGTGTACAATCGGCTTCGTAGTGATTGGGTTTATCATCAATGTAGTTGGGAAAAAGACAATTTTAAGTAATCTTTAAACTAAATTATTTTTCGGACACCCTATCTGAAATAACGGAATTAATTATTTTCAGTAAATCTCCTCCTAGTGACTGGTCCATGCGGAATAGCAGCTGCTTTCATCAGTCATCCAATGGCTGCAATTTACCTTTACGAAATCTTCCTATTAAGCTCACTTAGCATCACAGTTGTCCATTCTATAACAGTGGAACTCTTTCCGACGCAAATTAGGTACTACAGAATTTTGAATCCACTGACATTGGATAACAACATTAAGATCTTTTTCAGAGCGATGGCCATTGGTATGTCACTTATTGTCGGGCGAACAGGCAGTATTCTTGGCTCAAGTATTATTGGTGTTCTGATTGACACACACTGTGAATCTGCTTTCGTGGCAACAGGAACTGCTTTGATTATTTGTGCATTACTTAGCTATTTCATACCGCTCAAAAAAAACAAAAACAACGAAGTTTGAAAGCAGGACGAAGTTGGAGTTGATGAAACATTTTTATAGTTCAATTATATGAATTAGTACCTGCACTAAAAGGTTTTATCTTTCCTTATGAAAGGAAAGCACTAGTACTTCATATTCTCTATATCTTTGTTTTTTTGTAATTTGACCAACCTATCTATTGAAAACAATAAACTTTGAATTTGGTCAAATATTTTTGTATTTATGCACATATTTCCGCACCTATAGCTAACTGAGAATAACAAGTACGTAAATTTTTATATATGAATAGCGATGACTCTGATACCAAAACTCACACAAACATTTCAGAAAATGTTTCTTTGCCTGTGTTATTTGTTCGGACTAATCTCAGAAACGCCTAAACCGATTTCAATGGTGCCTTTCCTGGAATGTGGAGTATTTTATCGTTCATGATTTAGGGGACTCTCTATCCCGGGAATATTTTGGGTTCCCCTCGGAAAATTAAAAACCTCTTCTGCGCATGAAACAGTTTCATTTTTTCTGCAACAGTTTTAATTCCCGCACAATATCGGGACTGTTATCCTGCTAGTATATACATATACATTTTATATGGCTTATACAAGATTTTTTAAAATTTTTTTTAATTAATTAATAATTAAAAAAATAAAAAACATATTCATGTTGGCAATGGTAATCGTGCGTGGAAGTGACCGAACCGAAAAATGCAGCAACCCCACTATACGCATCAGTGTTTATATTTATTTCACACATGTACATACATATTTAGATTGTCGTTATTATTTTGCAAAAACCATAACAATTTTCGTTTGCAGGAGTAAATCTACTTAGAACCAATCTGGAGTTAACTGAACATTAGTATGAATGTTTCTTATCATCTATTTTATCGAAATGAACGTTATTTAGATAAGGCAAATAGATTTGTCGGTTTTTAGTATTAAATGTATAGTGAAGGTTACTAATAATTTCTTGCAACCAATTATCATTTTATTGGATTGTCGATTATTTCAAGCCTCAATCTAATAACTGATTATATGCAAGCAGTCTACGGGAATCTATCAACCTAAGCAGCTCATTGATTGTTTTCTGCAGTGTCGAAAAATAATTAAATATAAAAAGTTACTTTAAGAAAATTTGCAAGGCAAGTCATTGTCTGCGCAGTTAAAAAGTGTACTGTAAGTATTGGCGAAATATTAATTAAAACACAAACGAAACATAAGGTGTCCTGAGATGAGATAAATTAAAGTACGTTAAAACATATAAAGCGTCTATTCATTTAAATAATGCAACAGTATGCGCCGCGAAAAGAGAACCAGTTGTAAGCAACTCCCAGCGGCTTTTTATCTGTGATTACCGTGATAAACAAAAGCTAAATATGGAACGACCTTTGAAGGAATAAAAAACAAATAAACATTTCGGAGGTGTGTAAACAGTATCGTAGTTTATTTCGCACAATAAATCCGGTACTATCTGTTAAGCCTCTCCTACGCTCATTTACGAGTATGAGCTGTGGTGTATTGTGTTCCTCATAAAAGAAACTAATTATGCGTATTCCATGTCATTGTTGTCTAGCTTCCTGGGAAGTCCATCGGCCCACAGATAATATTTTAACGACTTGTCATGACTTATGAATTTGCTAGCAACACAGTTTGCATAAGAGACCGCATGCCCCAATTAGTCCAGGCGAGATCTGTTTTAAAAAGGGGTACGTTGGATGTTTTATATATGATCACTAGTTTTTTTTAATGGCTCCAGAACATCATCAGGAATGATAATTCCACTATGCAAGAGTTCACAAACGTGGGCATAACTTAAAAGCTTTTAAATTATTATACACGTGTATAAGTCTGGTGGCAATGCAATATTGTACATACATCCAATATCCTTCTAAATCCAATATGGCGGATGGCGGATGCCGCAAGATGGAGATTTACCTTTTTCTTCACAATCCCCTTGAAGAAATAGAACATTTCCAAAAAAAATTGCTTGACCGGTCTGCCGTGCGAAGAATATTTTGCGAGAAAGCAAGTATCTAAAAGCAGTCCTTTTAAAATATCCTTCGAGATTTGCATATTTTCAACTGCTTTCAACCAACAGAACATGAGCAGAACAACGAAATGTATGGTTGTTCCAGGAATTTACAATCATTTGCTGCATTTAACCTTCCCTCGTACTGGAACACCTTTTATAGCAATATGTATTCCACAGTGTAGACCTGAATGCAAATTACAAACTTCGATTCATGGAAAAAAGTATTGCTTTTCAGATCATAGTAAAGCCTTACAACCGCTGTTGAATATGAAGAGTGACAAACCCCCCAATGATAATGTAGTCAATTTCGATGATGCCGTAGCCGAAACAAGTACGAGAAGCGCCCCTTTTATGAACATTAGCAGGAAGCCGTCAAATATATTACTACTTTTACATACTTTCAGAATTTGGAAAATTCAATTGTTTTTTGGTTTTCGTATCTGGGCTAGTGATCACGATCCCTGCCATAGAAGCATTCGCCATCGGTTTTGTTGTGCCAATGGCTCAGTGCGATTTCAACTTAACATCGACGGACAAAGGACTCTTGAACGCCATGGTATTTACAGGAATCATCAGCAGTGGTCATCTGTGGGGGTTTCTAGCAGATAAATTAGGAAGACTCAGGATCATCACCATCTCACTTTTTACCGCAAGCACGACTTCAGCGCTATCCAGCTTTTCTCCGAATTTTGTGCTCTTGCTAATTACCCGATACCTAACAGGATTTTTGTGAGTAACTTCCTCAACTTTCCCTCACTTAACTAATGCCCATACCCTTGCAGTATTTCTGGAGCGTATCCGACAATTTTTGTATATCTGAGCGAATTTCACACCGCAAATGCCCGATCCCGCGTAATCATGGCGGCATCCTTTATATACAGCGTCTTATTTATGGTACTTCCGCTCCTAGCTTGGTTAGTCATCAACCAGTCATGGAGCCTGCAGATTCCATTTTTAGATGTTACGTACAAGCCGTGGAGACTCTTTATCCTAGTCGGCTGCCTGCCAGGTCTCTTTTGCGGATTTTGTTTTTTAACGCTACCTGAGAGTCCAAAGTTTTTACTAGCTGCTGGCAGACAGGCTGAAGCCTTGAAAGTACTCAAAAGAGTTTACTCTCTCAACACCGGAAACTCCAAAGATACTTATAAGGTAAACCAAATTAGAATTTATTTTACTGCCTAGACCTACTCCTTAATTAGCATCATTGGCGCTAGGATTTCTACTTAAGTGGCACTTGGCAGGTTTCTAATTGAATTTGTTGCCTGTTGCTTCGGGATTATAAATGATCCCAGCAAACCATAATACCTAACTCTGCAGTTGACATAACCTAAAGGAGCAGTAGACGCTCGGATGAAAAGGATGAAGTGACGATAAAGAGATATCCTGGCAAACACCAAGAATTATTATATTCTATTTGTGTATTTCCGCTGGCTTTTCCCCCAAATTAAGCCAAATTTAAGATAACCTTAACAATAGGTTGGCTATTCCAACGTGGTCGACTCCAAACAACAAAATTTGCGTACGGGATTTTTTAGGGTGGCTGATTGTGGAATCAATATAATACCCTTTTAGAGTTCCGCAGCCAAAGGGCAAAAATGGAACCCTTATAATTTCGTCATATCTGTTTATCCATATGTCACAGCTTTATAACTCCGCCATCGTTGGTCGATTCTGGTGAAATTTAACATGCAGCTGAGTTGTGTGAACCTCTAAAAGTTATGATGCTAAAGTTGATCTAAATTTCTTATATTTTAATTCCTTATCTTAAATTCTGAATTCATGATCAGTATTCACTCGCCAGAGGGCGCACATTAGGTTGGCTTTCATAATGTACTATATAATCACGATGTATTTTAGGTTCAAACGGTAAAAGAAGATGATGACGATATAGCTATGCGATTAAAGACACAAGGGTCTTCTATGCTAAACGCCGCATGGACTCAAACCTTAGAACTCTTTAGTAGGAAATATATCAGAAGGACTCTTCTCGTGTCCTTGATTCAGTTTTTCCTCATGTTAACAGCAAGTGGTATGTACGTCTGGTTCCGAGACATTCTCAACCAGGTTGTGCTTCACGTGGAAAACAATCCCAACAGTACCACTTCTATGTGTGGAATCGTCTACTCGTCTGTGATAAATGATTCAGCTGAAGAAAATGTGTGCAGGTAACCGAATTTCTAGTGATCAAATCTAACTTTGTCTTTATCCCTTTTTCTCAGGAGATGAATTGTGTTGCACAGCTCGAGACAGGAACATACACGTATTCTCTTATTTTGGAGGCGATGACTACAATGGGCTTCGTGGTGATTGGATTTATCATCAACGTAGTTGGGAAAAAGACAATTTTAAGTAATCTCTGAATAAATTTCTTTTCCCGCACATCCTTTCTAAAATAATGCAATTAATTATTTTCAGTAAGTGTGCTCCTGGCAACTGCTCCTTGCGGAATAGCAGCTGCTTTCATCAGTCATCCTACGGCTGCAATTTATCTCTACGTAATCTTCCTACTAAACTCACTTTGCATCACAGTTGTCCATTCTATAACAGTTGAACTCTTTCCTACAAAAATTAGGTACTACAGAATATAGGACCCGTTGACATAGGATAACAACATAAAATTATTTTTTAGAGCGATGGCCATTGGTATGGCGTTTATTGTCGGGCGAACAGGCAGTATTCTTGGCTCGAATATTATTGGATTTCTGATTGACACACACTGTGAATCTGCTTTCGTGATAACAGGAACTGCTTTGATTATTTGTGCATTACTTAGCTATTTCATACCGCTCAAAAGGAAGAAAAAAGACGATGTTTGAAAATAGGCAATAAACAACAAATACTATTCCCGCCAGTAAAGCTGTCATCAAAATAGGCTAAGCCGTTCTCGACGTTAGCTCGAACATAGAGTATATATTTGTTTATTTATTCCAGTGAAAGTCCAATCGAAAACGTTTGAGCTCCGACATACAGACAAACATTTTTAAATTGTTTGTTTGGGTTTTGCTACCGTGTAAATAAATATATGTATGATCTTAGAAATGGGAGGTCTGAAGTCCCTTTACAACGACTTCCGGTGGTTATTACCAGGCATTTTTAAATGTCATTAAAATTACAGCATTGTACATCACAATATATCTGTTTTTAAAACCAAGAAAATATGTTCTAGCGTCTTTTGGGTTATTCTTAATTTTATTGGTAGTTGTTGGGGCAATAATTTTTTTATTACTGTTGTTTATTACACTTACCTCAGGCATACATCTAATCTTTGTTTGGGTGAAATAGATGCAATTGGGAATAACTTTGTCCAACAAGTGATGAAATAAGTGGAATTTTGGGCTTTCAGATATTTTAAAAGAATTTTATATTGTCATTCAACAGTTTTTCCAACGTGAACTCTTCTCCTTCAGAGTCACGTTTCTTCCAAACACTGTGAACGCAAACATCCCTTATTTTAACCACGTTCACCACTTCATCTGAAATTAAGGCTATTTTTCATTGCATACATTAAACTGTGTCATTTGTTGCAAGAGCTTTTTGCACTTTAATGATTTTGCGAATACTGAAGAGACACTAGCTGCGTGCTGTCGGATATGTGTGAACATAAACTCCGGAGACTGAATAGAGGGATCTTTGACGGACTGGTTGTGGAAATGTGTGGATCATAGCCTTAAAGCAAAATCCGAAAACCATCCTAATCTCTCCATTTTAGATTCACCAAAGAACAACTTAGAATGAGAAAGTTCTGTCTGATCTTGGGTACAAAACTTAAGATGAAAGAAATGTGTCGATACTCAACTTAAAAGTTCTTATTTTTGTTTAAAAATTAGTTTTTTGGCACAATTTTTCTTTAAGTTAATGTGCTTTAAACTTTAGTCTACTTTATACCATGATATCCGCAAACGCTTTGTGCGATGTTAAAACTTTAGTGTTCCCCCTGGCTCCAGCCTTGCAGGTGCAATGTCATTGTAAAGCTATTAAAATAAAATATATTGGAAAAGTGGAAACGCAACTAATTTAAAACTTTAATGCGTGTTTCTCAAGACCATTTTCCTATTGTCTAATAATAATTGCGAAAACAATGAGCACAAAATGAGGGAGTGTTATCAGTGTGCGCGTTTTACTTTAAAAGTGAGCACGAATAAAACAAACAACTTTTTATGAGTGTTCAGGTTAAAATAATTTGATTTGCTGGTAAACTAATAATATGTAGATTGAAACACAAATAAGTCATTTGATATCTCTGAACAAAATACGTATGCATGTATACACCTATAGGTAGAAGTTGCAGCATTTTACTGCAAACACAGGTATACATTCCAAACAGTGGACTTCACCAACTTACAAATTGTGATTTAGAAGTGAAATTGTGGAAAATGTTGTATACATATTTTTTACTATTGATTTTTGCAACGCATCGTGATGGTACACGCGCTAAAAGTATTATAAACCCCCTCGTCACTGAACTGAAAAGAACTAGAGAATCGGCTATTGACTGTTACAGATATGAGCTGTTAAGCTCAAGGAACGATCATAACGTCATCATAATGTTTTAAAACATGGCGGAGAATGGAACGTTATTTCTGCAACAACAATTTTCGGTGAGGGTGTACCGATGTCAGAAAATATAATATGTTTTCCAAATTAAAACGTTTCGGCTGACTTATATATATATTATAATATTTAAAAACTATTGTGAATTTTGTGCCCTACAGCTTTTGTATGGATATAGTTGTTAGTGGTTTTTTAGGTTTGCGGGCAAAAAATACAATGTTACTGGACTATACCTGGTAATACGAGCATGTTGTCGGCTATTTTTCTATACCACAAATGTAACATAATATAAAAAAATAAGCCTTTCGAAAATGGTTGCATTTTTTGTGGCTCACCTTCCCGAGTGTCA
The DNA here is from genome assembly GCA_947538895.1 of Neoitamus cyanurus. NCBI lineage: Eukaryota > Metazoa > Arthropoda > Insecta > Diptera > Asilidae > Neoitamus > Neoitamus cyanurus. Next base: position 40,584,826 of record OX384543.1, read on the forward strand.
GCTATTAAAATAACACAAGTCAGCTAAAGATTTGAACTATGAGCAAAGTTGAAATTCGCTTGAATCCAGCTGAGAAGAAAAAGCTGCAATTTTGTGTTGCCGTCAAGAAGACTAGAGACCAGGAGACTCAACTCCTCGTAAAGAGACCAGCAGACTCAACTCCTCGAAAAATTAGCGGTGGGGGTAGGCCGGAAAACGTCCTCACATTTTTCCAATATGGTAGCGCACGTGTGGTAAAGCATATAGTTATCCTTGTCTTTCATGTGGTTTCATTCTGACACTTACAATATGACAGCTTGCGTTGCCCATATATTGTAAACAGTTTATTTGGACATAGTCCGCGCTTTTGCTTCCATTATGCGCAACAGAACAATATCTCGCCACTTTTACTACTTTTCACAATCCCATTGAAACTGCTGGAAACGAATGACAACAAAACATCAACTCGAATGCAAGAAGAGTGGCATCAAGAATAGAGGACTAGTCTTCTTGCTCGAATGACAGACCGTACGACAGGACTGCCGCCAGGATTGAAAAATTATGAGGACGTTCTTCGGCCTACCCCCACCACTGGAGCTGAGTCTCTTGATCTCTAGTCTTCTTGTTTGCCGCATTCAGTTTCATTGGTTCAAAGCTCAAGCTGACTTAAAAGCTACAATTGTGTTTCAGCCTTCACTCACAGCGCGTTTTAGATATCACTCGTTCGTTCCTGATGTTTCTCGACTTCTGCTAAAGTCTTCCTGCGCTCTCTTTGAAATACATACATATACATATGTATGTAAGTTCCCCACAAGGTGACCAGGTGAGAATCGAACCCGCGGCCTCTGGTCCGTGGTAGCTTGGCTCACTTAGGCAATGAGCTACCGAAGCCCTCCTCCTCCTCCTAAACGCCCCTGGTCTCGTGGAAAAATAAGCCGTTTGATAGAAAACAAACTAATAAATAAATTATTTTATTCTTCAAATTCATTATTTTCAACATTTCTGCGCAAGCCCCAATATTAAAGTAAATATTATTTGAACGATCTAGTTGTTTTGAATCAACAGTGGAATGCACTGGATAGCGCCCATAAAAGAAGACTGCTTTTATAGTCTTAAAAATTCGCTAAATCATACATATGCAATTCACATTTTGCCTAAAACAAGAATCCCCAAAAATATCAATATGTGGTGCCGCTAGATGTATGTGATCCCTTAAAGTAAAGCACTGTAAAGCTATAAAGGGGCTGTTCCTTTTGAAAATTCCACAGTCCGCGCCTATACTCGAATAGAGCACCAGTTGTAAGCAACTGTCCAGCGACTTTCGAAACTGTGCTTTCTATTTAAAGTTATCGCGATAAACAAAAGCAAACTATGGATGAACCTTCCGAGGGTGAACAAACAAATAAACATTTCGGAGGTGTGTAAATATTTTCACAGCTTTAATCGCAAAATAATTTTAGCATCAAGTGTTAAGTCGGTGCTACAGTCGTTTACGCGAATGAGCTGAAATTATATGAACTGTAGTGTATTGTGAAAGTCGTAAAAAACTCCATAACAATTCTCATTTAAAACTCGCTTTGTATGAGTCACATACATAAAACACTCAAATAAATTAGTTATGCGAATACTAAGTATTTCGTTCTTGGATGGCCTTCTTGGGGGAAACATTCTTATGGATTTGGATAAAGTGTAAAACAAAATAAATGACAAATAAGCCTAAAATTTATGCGCCTAACTTGAATTGAAAGGTAGCACGTGCTATTTTCGCTGAAAATTATGACTCTTTAAAAGTTATAAAAATGACGCGGAGATGCGATCGCAAAAAGTGCAATCTATCGAGTTGGGCGACGAAATTTTCAGGAAAGGTTCCTTAAGATCGGACGAACCTAAATGGCGTGGGTCGCCTCACCCCCATTTGTAACTTACCTTGCCAGGTTTTGGGATAAAGATCACCTTGGCTGCTCGCCAACTTTGTGGAACATATGCAGTAAGCCAGGATTGATCTAAATAGTCTGGTCAAAGGATCAAGGACTAGAATTATTGCATCTTTTAACATGGCAGGAGATATGATGTCTTTGCCTGGACTTTCATATGACTAGGGCTTAATTAAACACACATTAATTAATAAGTGAGCATTCTTTTCTATATGAACATGTTTTATTTTTATTTTATTCTTACAACTTATTATTTTTAATTGTAAATGTCAAATGGTGTTTGATTCTCTTGATTTCGAAATAAATTTTAAATTTTAAGTTATAATTCTGCAACAAAAAATCGGAGTTATGGAACTGCATATAGCAAAATCTTTAAAATTGACCTTGAGTGTAATAACTTTCTAAAAGTCATTGTTTGTCGATAGTGCTTCCTAGTCCTGTTTCGTTCCTCTGGTGTCTTATTTTCAACGACTTGTTTATGGACCTGGTTTCAACTATTACTAGACTTGTATGACTTGGGCTTTTAAGGCTCAAAAGTCAAAACCGTGCCCGTGCACGCTATACACCGCGTGAATACGCCATGATATACGTATAAGGTATTATTATTATGGTGTCAATTATTTCATTTGGGAGTAATTTAATTTTTTTTTGTTGACCACAATATAACAATATACAAACTCATATACACCAACATACTCTAGACTTGTTTGCAAATTACTTCAATTTATACTCAAAATATTGCTTTTCAGATCATAACAAAGGTTTGCAACCTTTGTTAAATATGAAGAGCGACAAAACCCCCAATGAGTATGAAGTCAACTTTGACGATGCCCTAGCCGAAGCAAGTACGGGAAGGGCCCCACATAAACCTTGGAAGGATACCTTGAATGAGTTATTAATTTTACTTTTAGAATTTGGAACATTCAATGGCTTTTTGATTTTCGTTACTGGACTAGTGATCGCCTACCAACCTATAGAAACATTCACCATCGGTTTTGTTGTGCCAATGGCTCAGTGCGATTTCAGCTTATCGTCGGCAGACAAAGGACTCTTGAACGCAATGGTATTCACAGGAATCCTCAGCAGTGCCCATTTGTGGGGATTTCTTGCAGATAAAATAGGACGACACAAGATACTCACTATCGCACTTTTTACTGCAAGTGCGACATCAGCGCTATCTAGCTTTTCTCCGAATTTTGTGCTCTTGCTAATCACCCGATACCTAACAGGATTTTTGTGAGTAACTTCCTAGAATTGTCCTCACTTAATTAAGACTTTATGTAAATAGTTTCATTCATGCAGCATTTCTGGAACGTGTCCGACAATTTTTGTATATCTGGGCGAATTTCACACCACAAATGCCCAATCCCGTGTAATCATGGCGGCATCCTTTATATACAGCGTCTTATTCATGGTACTTCCGCTCCTAGCTTGGTTAGTCATCAACCAGACATGGACCCTGCATATTCCATTTTTAGATGTTACGTACAAGCCGTGGAGACTTTTTATCCTAGTCGGCTGCCTGCCAGGTCTCTTTTGCGGCTTTTGTATTTTAAAGTTACCTGAGAGTCCAAAGTTTTTACTAGCTGCTGGCAGACAGGCTGAAGCCATGAAGGTGGTCAAAACAATATACTCTTCCAACACTGAAAAGTCTAAAGACACTTATAAGGTAGGTCATGTGACAATTTTTTTTTTGTCCATTTTTTCGATTAGATCCTTACCGAAAGTTCAGCAGTGAAAACTGGATTGACTTTCCTAATAACGATGTATTTTAGGTTCAAGCAATAAAAGAAGATGATGACGATATAGCTATGAGACTAAAGACGCAAGGGTCTTCTATACTAAACTCCGCATGGACTCAAACATTAGCGCTTTTTAGTAGGAATTATATAAGAAGCACTCTTCTGGTCTCCTTGATTCAGTTTGGCGTCATGTTAACAGCAAGTGGTATGTACGTCTGGTTTCGAGACATTCTCAACCAGGTTGTGCTTCACGTGGAAAACAATCCCAACAGTACAATTTCAATGTGCGGAATCGTCTACTCGTCTGTGAGAAATGCTTCAGCTGAAGAAAATGTGTGCAGGTAACCGAATTTCTAGTGATCAAATCTAACTTTGTCTTTATCCCTTTTTCTCAGGAGATGAATTGTGTTGCACAGCTCGAGACAGGAACATACACGTATTCTCTTCTTTTCGAAACGATAGCTACAATGGGCTTCGTAGTGATTGGGTTTATCATCAACGCAGTTGGGAAAAAGACAATTTTAAGTAATCTTTAAACTAAATTAGTTTTTCGGGCACCTAACGTAATTAATTATTTTCAGTATATCTCTTCCTAGTGACCGGTCCATGTGGAATATCAGCTGCTTTCATCAATCACCCGATGGCTGCAATTTATCTCTACGAAATCTTCCTATTAAGCTTACTTGGCATCACAGTTGTCCATTCCATAACAGTTCAACTCTTTCCCACGAAAATTAGGTATTCGAGTTTTGCACTTGTTCACATTCGATCACAACATGAAATTCTCTTTCAGAGCAATGGCTATTGGTGTGTCCTTTATTTTTGGACAAATAGGCAGTATTGTTGGCACAAATTTGATTGGAGTTCTTATTGACACACAATGTGAATCTACATTCGTGACAACAGGTGCTTTTTTGATAATTTGTGCATTCCTCAGCTATCTCATACCACTCAAAGAGAACAACAAAGACGGTATTTTAAAAACAGGATGAACGAACTGCAATAGTTTGATATTTTTAACAATTCAATTATATGAATTATTAGGTATCTTTACTAAAAGAGTTTTTTCCGTCTGTGCTTTATAATTTAAAATAAAGCCCTGGTACTCTCTCAGAAGATTAAATAAATTTGTTGTTTGAACTGTAAGATGTGGTTCGTTAGGAGAATACGTATTATCACAGATTGGAACCCTTGGCCATTCAGAACTCAATGCCATTTCTCAACGGCTAGGAGGCTTTTTTCAAAATATCAAGAACTATAAAGTTGATGATATTCTTAACCATATAGTTTTTTGTATTATTTTGCGTATCGATTGAAAGTGTTTGGACCAAAGTCGGGGCTTTTGCATCCACAATTCGCCTCAGTACAATATCTCGCCACTTTTACTACTTTTCAAAATCTCATTGAAACTGCGAACAGAGAACTAGTCTTCTTGCTCGAATGACAGACCGTATCACAGGACTGCCGCCATGATTGAAAAATTATGAGGATGTTTTTCGGCCTACCCCCACCACTGGAGTTGAGTTTCCTGCTCTGATTGCCATATTGGATCCGCCATCGTTAATTTCTAAATTTTGATAATAATAGATTCGAAATCAGCAACTCCGAAAACATAATAGGACCCAATTTTAAAGTGTTCTTCAACTGCGTGGAGGGGGGCCACAGAGCGATGTAGCGTTTCATTACAATAATGCAACGACTTTCAGTCGCATGCATCGAACTTGCTCTACCGACCGTAAAAAGGGTTCGCTTCAATGAAAGTTGTAGAGATTTGCATTGCCTACGAACAGTAATTACAGAATATTTGTCAGACTCGTTTGCACAAAAAAATCTAAAACCTTTTATGGAATATGTATTATTAAAGTGACAATGCCCTCAGACCAGGAAACTCATTTACGTATATACAATTACGGCCGTCTTCCCTACGAAATCCAAAAAAATCGTTTCATATACCCAAAACTCACGGTTGCTCATTCTTTAACGTCGGATGGAGCGGACTATATAAATGTTTCGACAAAGTGATTTTAATTTAAAAAATATTTGTAGCAATCATTGAGCGACCGGCAATTGGTTCTCGGCCCGTAAATTAAATCCAATGTAGGACTGATTCACTTTGCTGATTCATTTTTGTTTGCCATATTGGAGCCAACAATACCTCAAGAGACAATCTCGGAGTTTAATGAGCATTAGCATTAGCGCCCGATAATATTAATATCAAACAAATTTAAATTTCGTTCTAACTGAAATGAAATATATCATACTATATACTGATCACTTTATAAAGGAAGTAGCTCCGTTAGTTAAGCAAAGAGATCTTATAACAATGTGTTTGTGTTAATTAAACAGTAAACATGCAAGAATCTGTTGCACACACAATTTGTTCAAGGCAAACAACACCTCGTTGTTAAGAGCATAATGCCACGAATAACATAACATTAAATACAAACTGTCCAAATTTCACATATTTAGGCTCAATGCTGTAACATAATGTACATATTTCTTAAGCTGACAGAAATCTGCCACCATAGTAAAGTGTACATATTGTATTACGTTCTCCAAACATTCTTTTGTTTGATTTGAAATTCCCTCCTTTATGTTTTATCCCACAGTCTGATAGATTACGTACATGATTTTGGGGGTTATTTTGAGTAGGAAGTCTTAATCCCAGCAATACTTAGGTCCTTATTTACGGTAAGCGTTGATTTCCTATAACGTTAAGCTACTTTGTTCAAAAACGACCAAAATACATATGCTTACATACATATACTTTTTACAACTTATTCCATTTTAGTTAAAGATTGTAGGTAATTCAGCATATTCGTCCAGATTCGTAGTCTGTGTTATAGATAATATACATATATGCAATTGTAAATATAAAAATGCTCAAATAAACAGTTATTCTATAAAACCACAGATTTGCTTGTCAACATCACATTTAACAGAATTTAATTACCTACAGTATTCTGTGACAAATAAAAAGTGATGTGGCCAAAACTCTGAAAAGTTAACACCTGTTTGCCTGTAGTAGGTATCAGTAGGTAAGTGATGTCGTAAACTTGGGATGGATTTGCGTTATCTCCACACAGTTAAGAAAAGCGAAAGAAGCGAAAAACAACATACGTAAGTCAGCGGACGTAAACAGGAGCTGCCTGTACTTTGCTTCCATGTACAATAAATGTTTTTTTAAAAATATATTTCATGCTTTAGACTTTAGAGCATTGCGAAAAGAGAAATTTTAATCCTAGGGATCTCGAATCCACACGTCACGTTTGGTCTTGGTCGTAAAGATGTTCATGAGCGAATTGTATGATAATATCAATCTGTTATCTGTTGTGTGATATAATGAAATTTCTGCTGCTGCCGCTTATTAATTTCCTTTGATCATCAAATTGTTTCTTAATTCGTCGGAATTGTGTTTATGGACTTACGCACATGGATCACGCGGTGAAAAGACATGCGGGTGATTCAATTACCATATTTTTACGAATTAATGTTATGAATGTCATCACATTTCAAACCCGTGGTGTAAACAATTTTCCTATGAGTACATAAGGCCTGGCGTCGCAATTCTTTTCTCACGTTTAAAATGAAAAATACTGAACGGAAAATATTGAAACGAAAGGTACTCTTGGATGGCTATTTTAAATAAAAGTGTCTGTATAAAGTTGCGATCGAGTAAACAAATATATTTGGAAAAAAAACCCTTCCACCCAGTGTAATAATTAATAAATCAAATTAAAAAAGAAAATTATCCATGGATTTTATCATTTCTGAAACTTCGATTGAAAACTGGATTTCCAGTGCCTGCTCGTAAGGTGTACTCGTATAATTGTACAGCCGCTATTATTCTCAGTTGTTGTCATTGCCATCTCCCCGGGTGGTGGGTGATACATCAAAAGGTTTGGCTTCTGGCATCGAGGCACCTTATTTAGCCCCGCGGCTTTTCAACATGATGCTGGGTTCACCCCACAGTACCTTTTCACTCAATATGTACGAATAAAAAAGGGTGTAATGCTATCATACAATATAATAGATATGTAATGTAAGTGACCAATTTTATAACTGTTGTGCTAGAAATATGAATAGGTACTGAAACATAACAACTCGAGCAGCCAAATAAGCAATATGAGAATGTTTTACTTATAACAAAAGTTAACATAAAAAAATGAAATCCGCGAATTATATGACAGCGTTTCATCTTCAAACGCCAATTCCCAAAAGTTTCAAATTTTCATTGGCATGGTTCTGGCTTCAGGAGGACGATATATTCTGCTTGCCACTTAAATTACTAACTATGTACATCCTAGTTACAGATAATCGATATTCAATTTCATTAACTGAAAACTAAACTTAAAATTTATTTTTATTATATTAGATCAATTGAACATAACATTTTGTTTATCCATTTTATACCTATAGGATATTTTAAAACAATTGAAAGAAAAGGAGCAGAAAATGATGTTACTAACAAATCATGTATGTTTTATTTTCCAAATATGAATGTATATGAAAATGCATTTCATGGACTCAGTGTGGTCCCACGGTATTATAGATATATGCTCCCTACATCCAGGAAGTATTTAGTTACATATAACAAATAGGGGTTAAGGTGACTCTCAGTCGCTATTTTATTATTATGTACCTACTAGTTTTTATTCGACAGAGATGTATCTAAATTATTGTATTGTGTAAATGAGTGTTTATTTGCTATGCAAAGTACGTATTACGTACATTTAGCCACTATAGCTCTATGTTACTATCAATTAAAGTCTAAATACTAGGCTCAATAGTTGGGAAGAAAACAAATAAATGTGATACTACATATTTGAAAATTTGTTGGCCAGAACTTTCCTATATATTCGCAGTTGTCCGTCAGCTGTTAAAACAAATATATAACAGATACATATACCGTTGCAATCGGATACTGTTATTCGAGGTCAATCGACAAGGCTTCAAAATATGTATGTAAATTGAATAGATGATCCTTGGAATTCAAGATGTAGGAACTTAATAGAGCAACCAAGTAAATAACTGTATTGTTTTTCCTTCCTCAAAACAACAATACTATGAAGTTCTTCCATTGTTCAATCGCAAAATAATACACCCAGCAACAGATGTCTTCGGGTAGCTTTTACCAATAAAAAGTGGGATCAAAAAAGTTTACTTTTTATCTATGTATCTAGCAAATCTGTATTATTGTGAAGAAAGTTGTATTTGTACTTAGTCTTACGAAGGTCAACAGTTGCTAGGTTTGATACATCTCTCATCTAACAAAAAGTGAATTATGAAATTGTGGAGTAGCTATGAATTCTGCAGCTGAGTTGCTAAGCAAAGCACTATATATTGTACTACACACATACTTATGAATATACATATGATATATGAATATTAGAATCAATTGTCTAATGGATTACGAGCTTTATTGACAGTGTAGTGGTAATAGATGTTATTATTCAGGAAATGGTCATAACATTGGCTCAACATGACATGGATATGTACATGCATGCATATGTTACATATGTTCAAGCATGGATCAGAATAGCGGCTTTAATACTCACAGGTCATGACGCCATAAGTAACGACAAAAACGTAAGACTATTATTTCAATTCATTCCACCTTTCGTCCGTGTTTTTCAGGTATGTAAGATAGAAACAACGTCGTTATTATCTTCCTATGATATTCACATTTATGAAACAGATGTTAAACCATACTGTACCGAATAAACCCACGTGTGGGTAAGTAAATTACCTACTCACTTTTGCGAAACAATTCTGCCGATAAGGCTCCATTTTTACTTTAGAACTCAACGAAACTACTCCAGTAGAAAATTGATTTGCACTGGAGGCCATAGAGTTCCTTTTAATAGACTTCTCACCTTATCAATTTGTGAAAAAATTAAACATTTTTTAGTACTCGTAAACAAAACTCCTTTGTTCTGCAGCCGGCACACATTTGTGTTTTTATCTAATTGCGCTGTAATGTGTGCAGTGAGTGGATATTATGAGCATATCAGTCATATTACTGGTTTCTGGAAGCTAAATTGCTTTCTGTTTCTACTGTTTGATTGGGGGGTGAGAAGCTGCCCACTGCTGTGCTGATACCGATCCGTCGAAAAACAAAAAAGTTCGTTATATGTACACCCATATAACCAGCAGAATGATATCGCGACTCGAATGTGAAGATTAAGGTCCACAGGGAGATTGCTCTATATAAAATCTGATTTTAATCAATTCTAATCAGTTTCTTGCTGGTAGCCGAGGGAAACGAACTCGAATATTTCGGAAGAACGCTTAACCGCCGCCAAGACTGATTGTTTCTTATTAGGCCTTATTGGCGCAGTGTGATATCCAAAAATTGTCCCCGAGTATTATATACTTCTTCGCTGTCGGTAATGGCTGCGTTCCAGTATTAAGAAGTTTGTCAATTGCGGAATTATCCACGTGTCGTGTCCGAGTGATTTGAATTAATTAAGTTGAATAAAAATCAAAATGTGCGAATTCAGAGAGAGTTCTGAAAATAATTCTAAAAAGGGTGAGTACGAAGATAATTGCCAGCGACGATTGTGTCTGGTTAGTGAATGTGAAGTGCGATTTGCGAAACATCGAGATTCAATTAAATGTGGATTCAACTGGTGATCGGTTCAATTTTGATATATTTGGTTGCGCTTCGTATGTTGAATGTTGTTTGTGAAAGTGAAATATGTATATAAGGAATTACGCCTTTTCCTCGTTTGAATCGTAATTAAAACATATGTGTTATTTTCGCAAATAATAACGAGTATTATAGCCAGAAAATACAGTCATGCATTCCCGTTAATAATAGCTTAAGGAAAGGCGTATATATTTCTTTTACCGCAAATAGTTGGACTTTTTTAAATATCCACTATTAAATGAGTATTCCATTAAAATAATAATAAAACCAATTAATGCAAAACGATATTTAAAATATTGCGTATATCCGAAGAAAAGATTTTTACAAAGTTCTAATAAATTCATAGTTATTTAAATGAGTAACAAAGAAAGTAAGAAGAATATTATATGACTAATAATTTTAAAATTAGTGGAATTAAAGTTTTCCCTGAAGTTAAGTAGATGACTGTTGTGATTTTTATATATTTAAAAAAAAAGTTACACCTACGCAATTAGGAATTCGTAGAAAGTGAATTCAACCTTTCGTAGGGTTCTGTGTCCCAACGACTAAAAGTGGAACCATATGGTGATACTAGTTATGTGCTCATCTGTCACAGCAAAATCTATCGACATAAAAATTGGAATAGGTATAATCTCACGTTTTTGTATGCACAACATCATTTGAGTTTAAACTGTTTTTATTATAATGTTTAGTTGATTTGGTTTAAATAACTCCTAAAAATAATTAATCTAAAGTTGAAACTATCAGCCTTAAAGGAACCAATAAAGGTTATAAGAAAATAATAAACATTAATTTTCAGTTCGGTTTTCAATAATTTCTGAAATTCGCCTGCAATTTGTTGTCAAATAATTAATATAAGTGCTGTAAAAATCTAATATCTACTTTGTATGTAGTAGCACAATAAGTTCTTGACTTTTGCCTGTTTTGCCTATTCCAACTGGCGTTAATTGGAATAGGCAAAAAAGTTGGCTAATGGCATGCTTGTTAATACTGCCTGGACGTAAAAATATATTACTGGGGAGTTTTGTAGTATCGTAAAAATACTTGTCCATAGATTAAAAAATAGGTAATAGTGTCAGGAAGTTTGTCTCTTATATTTTTAAAGAAGTTATTTAAAATTAAAATTTACTACACAGACTTCCATGACGAAACATAAGAGTTCTTATATGTAGTAACTTCCAAACCCCAAAAAAAAAAGTTTCGAGAAATACATTTGAACTTCTCTGTGCACAAATATTTTAAAACTCAAATTTGTGAATCATGAAAATTTAATCTTACTAAAATGTTAAAAACAAATCAAGTTTAAAATAAAGCAGAAAAATTAAGTTCAGATGCATTGACAAAATCTCTTTTAATCAACATAAAATTTAAACGCCAATATTTTTGCTTTGATTTTTAAACGCTGCTTTTTGACAAATGTTGTGTGTTAGACAGATCTACAACACCGAAGCGCAGGCAAGTTGTACTCGACTTTTTGCATTCCAATCTTCACACTTTGGTTGTAAACGCTTTTTTAGATTGATAAAAGAAATCATTTAGGAATTCGGTTCTGCTGATTTTGTTTTCTATATAAATATCTAATTAAATGATACATCTGCAATTAAAATGAAAACTCAAGATTAAAAATGGGTGTTTTTTTAAAGCGTTTAATTTAAAAGTGTAGCAAAGCAATTGCAGATACAATGTTTGAAATAAGTAATCAAACTTATTTTTATATTCTGTGTATAGTAACTCTTACTTGATTAGCCTAATAATTATGAAAAGTATAAAGCTCTCTGAGTAACTCCCCTAAAAAAGAAAAAGAATTCATTCACCTTTCTACGACTAGTGAAGGGATTGCCGATTCACAGCATATGGAATTTGAAAAATCATACCCATTAAATTTTTCGAGCAATCCCTTTGCTTTAATTGCTAAACACGTCGATAAATTACGTGGCCAGAGTCGCTTGCATGCATGATTTTAGAAGTTTATCCACAGAGTTCATACGTACCACCCACAACAAATAGCAGACAAATTCCAGCGCAGCTGTTTAGAAAAAAGAAGTGTTTATTCGCACGTCCCGTGTCCGTGTATTAACCGTGCACACAGAAGTACACGGAAGTAAACGGAGTTAAAGGGAAAGTATACGGTAGTCAAGAAACATTACAAACCTTTTCACATTCGCACCTTGGCGCAAAATAATTCGTAAAAGGAAAATTTGTCAAAATCTCTACTGATTGAATATTTTACTTTTACAAAATACCTGTCGACTGCAATTTACCTGTTTGTACCATGTATTTAGCATGTACACGGACACCGATTCAGTGTACTTCCTTGTAAACGGATATTACACGGAGCGTGCGAATAGACAATAAAATTATAAGAGTATATGTATTTCTCCCTGATAGCATTGAGTTGAGAACGACAGCGACTCGGAACTGCAATGATTGATTTGACCAACACAAAAATAAGGATAAAACAACAAAAATACCTAGATAGATGTTTTGAAGTGATTAACCCACAAACAAATAAATAAATACATTTCCAGGCTTATTCGTTTTTTTAAATTAGCAACCCGGAAAATCCCTGTTTCCACTGATTTCAATTCAAAGAAATCTGATTTGAGAAGAATTTCGTGCATTCTGACCGGCTACAGCTATTTCTATGAACAATTTCAATAAGATTGCTTATTTATTTTTCATATGTTGGATAACCAAAGATATAACGAGCGATCATTTTGGCATAATTCAAGGTTACTAAGAATGGACTAGACTAGACTAACCATGTCCTAGTACATGCTAACACTAAACTTTTGTTTTACACGTGCCTACTCTATACATTGATATCTGAAAACTTTTCAGGTATTGGGAGGTTTTGTCTGAAAAATTATAAACAGCTGCAACTTCTGAAAATGTTTTTTTCTCTCAAAGCTTTAATTACGGAATTCAATCGAAAAAAAAATTAAAACCAATACTGCGTTTGGGTGAAATTGCATACAAACAAGACTTCCAAAGATTTTTATAAAGTGCGCCAGAAGTCATCGCCACATGTGACCTGCTATTGCTAATCGAATCCCGCGTAATTACCATCATGGCATCCTATGACGCACATGTGACGCCTGATTTATTTTGGGGGGAGGGGGGTTTGTTCTAACGAAAAATAAGTGATAATTATTGATACTTTAATAAATAAAGAGACTCAAACTTTCACAATAATTTAATAAGCAAACAAAGAAATATAGAACAAATTTCAAAATAATTTCTTATAGACAATCTCGTATTTAATTTTAGTATTATATTTTTTCATATTTGTGTATTTGAGTTATAAGCTTCATCTAATTGTTTTTTTAATTAAATAATTATGACCAATCATTTTTGATGCCCTAAAAAACTTGATAAGAAAACCATGTAAACAATTTAAGTAACCTAGTTGCAAATTTTATGTGTTTCGATCCAAGAAGCAATGTTCATGAGATGTGACTTCATTATGCCATAGACACTCACGATGAGGAAACGGGGAGCGTAATCCATATACTCAATTCGTACTTGACTTGACTTTTCCCAACAAATAATTCATTCATAACAAGCAATATCTACAAAAAATATGCCCATAACCTTGTAGAGAAGAAATATTACCTACTTCAGCTAGACTGCCTGCGTCCCCAAAAAATGTGTTTTATCATTTGTCTTCACTTTTTTTTTGCATTAAAAAAGAAATAAAAAAAATATTTTAAATCGTAGCTTACATTGTTTGATATAATTTATCTTCATTTTAAATTATTGGCTAATTCATTCTTTTTCCATTTCCAGAATCATTTTCGGCAATCTCAACTATTGAATCAGGTCCAAAGGATGCTGCGAACGTCCTGAGGAAAGGAGTCAGCTTTGATCTTGCCCTCTCCGAGACAAGTACCTACTAAATAACAATAAGCTTTTACCGGTCTTCAACGATTCCTTTTCAGAATTTGGAAAATTCAACTATTTCATAATTGTCGTAGCTGGTCTCATCTTATCTAACGTTCTTTTGGAAACGCTGGGGATAAGTTTCGTGCTACCAATTTCGCAATGTGACCTGGATCTCAGTACAAAAGCAAAAGGGATATTAAGTGCTATTGGTTTCGCAGGAATTATTACAAGCTCTCATCTATGGGGCTTCCTGGCCGACACGACTGGACGAAGGAAGGTCATACGACCAACGCTTTTTATAGCATTTTTGCTCACAGTCCTTTCGAGTTTTTCAAATAATTTTTGGTTCCTAGTGGTCTTGAGGTTTTTAAATGGGTTCTTGTAAGTCACATTGCAGTGATGCCTGATTATGAGTTATACTAACAAAAATCGTACTTGCAGTGTATCTGGTGGATCAGCCACGGTATATGCTTATTTGGGCGAATTTCACACTGCCAAAACTAGATCTCGTGCTATTATGGGTGCATCGTTTATCTTTGGCGTTGGAGCTATGATGCTTCCAGCCCTGGCATGGGCGGTTATTAACCAGCAATGGGCGTTTTATATCCCTGTTTTGGATATTGTATACAAGCCTTGGAGACTCTTTATAGTCGTTTGTGGTATTCCAGGCCTAGTCTGTGCCATATGTTTGCTGAAGATTCCAGAAAGTCCAAAATTCACACTATCGCAAGGACAGCAGGAAGAAACTATTAAGATTCTTAGGGGCATCTACACATGCAACACTGGCAAATCTGGGGATAATTACACGGTTTGTTAATTGAACTTCTAAAAGACACCTTAAAAGAAACACTTGTTCACGTTTAACAGATCACATCAATTAAAGAAGATACAAATGACTCAGCTGCTCGCCCAAAGGCCAGCATGAACAAATCAAATCCAGTAGCGTCCCTGTTCCGTTCAATGTGGGATCAAACCGCACCACTTTTCATGAAAGAGTACCTAAAGAAGACGGTCTTGGCCTGCGTTATTCAATTCGGTATCTTTGCAACATCTAATGGAATGTACATGTGGTTCCCCGGAATTCTGAATGAGATGGTCGAGTTCATGAATCAGAATCCTGGTAACAAGACAACCATTTGTGAAGTTGTCTACTCCAACGCTAGAAGGATTCAAGCTGCTGAAGCTGCTTCGAATCTCACCTCCAAAGCTGTGAGTATCCTATTGTACTTTAGTTATTTTTACTAATTATTTGCGCATATAGATAACGTGCAGTGAAACTCTGGAAATATCAACTTACCAGCATTCTCTTTCGTTGGAGATCATGTATGCCTTGGGATTCGCAGTGATTGGCTTTATCATCAATGCTGTGGGGAAACTTCCTATATTGTGTAAGGCCGTGTGATGGATCGTCGACTTCTAAGGTTTATATCATTTCTTCTGTTTTTCAGTTGCTATACTTGTCGGGTGTGGGGCTTGCGGTGTCGCAGCTATTATGGTTGATATACCACTTGTGGCCATCTACTTATATGTAGTCCTGCTACTCTGCGGACTCGGAGTCACAGTGGTTAATGCTACGACAGTTGACCTTTATCCAACCCATTTGAGGTACAGCATTCTTAGTTTACATAATTTCGTGTGATTAATTTTTGTTTTTTGTTTTTTTTTTTACAGGGCTATGGCAGTTTGCATATCCCTTATGATGGGACGCGTTGGGAGCGTTGTTGGCGCCAATTTGGTTGGCCTTCTCCTCGATACTAGCTGTGAAGCAGCCTTCTTGTCGTCGGGGATTTCCCTTATTTTTTGTGGCTTCTTAGGGTTCCTCATTCCGAGCGCACCCAAGAACTCAAAAAAACCTGTCTCTAGGCGGACAAGCATTATTTCGATGACTGGAAACTGAGGGAGCTTTTGCCAGTGAACTGATTGTTTAACTCACTTACTATAATTAAAAGTCTGATATTTTTGACCTTGTTAGTTAGGATTTTTCAAGTACATCAGCTGGACTCCGATAGTCCATTTTATTGCTAGTTGATGTGCTCTTAAGAACTGTACAACAAATGCTGACAGTGACCTGTTCAATTAATAAATTATTTTTTAAGAAGCCTTAACGTTCAGTTGTTTTTGTAAATTACATAATAATAATCGAAGAGACTGCTTTACTTACTATGCATTTGCCTTTCCTCATTATACAATTATTAACTTTTGAATGTAAGAAGTACACTGACTGCGAGACATGATTGGTCTCAACGCAAATTTTTTTAGAACTATTTGTGTACCTAAACGTACCATAATATAAAATTTTATAGTTTTATGTTATGTCACGTCTACATTTAGTTTATTTACATTTATATATTTATTAGTTTTATTTTATAAAATGTTATAAGTAGAAACAGAAATTTAATAGGAGTAACTTAATTAATTATTTCGTATTTTTACTTCTATTATCTTCCAACATCTTAAGAATATTATCTATAGTTATTCAACTTCTGGTACGAATTTGTTTTTAAAATAAAACACACATATCATTAACTTTTTGTGAATACATTTATTTCAATCGATATTAGCGCGACTTTTTCGCACATTTCGAACGCCATCTCGGCCGTAACGTTACGCATATTGTCGTTAAGCGTGTCAATGGTTTGTAGATTATTGATACAGACGCGTTCTTTCGCGTATTCCCACAATATTCACAGCTGTTCTGAGGTATACGCCATATATGACGCAAATGGTAAATTTCTAGTACAAACCCAGTGGGAAATGTAGCTAGGGCTTGCCCTAAGAAGGCCTGATATATGTAAGTACTTCCAGGCATTTTCAATATTCCTTCTAGTATGGCTCTGCAGGTACCCCTTAAATCCTTGCTTTCTGAGAATTGAGTGGGTTATGACTAATGAGTAAATGAGTTTGGCCATAGGTTTGGTCTAAAAAATTTGTTTTGTTTTATGAGCGTCATCGTGCGACGCGCTTGCATTTGCGTTTTAATTTCACTGAGGATGAGTTGTGCGCATGATAGTGTTTTTTTAATTTTTGGTGAGTTTTACTAAAAAAGTTTATATAACAGTGAATTATAAAAATGAATCAGTGATGTATTAATATTATAAAATGAATAGAAAAGGCAGCAGTCGAAGTAATCTTCATAGTTACTTTTATTTTTATTTTTTTTGAATACGTTCTTCTATCTCTTGTTATTGTGGAAGACAAATTAGAAGACCTTGCCTCCAATCCCGTCGTGGGTAAAAAAGAAGGAAAAGAATCGAATCGGTAAGGAGTTCTAATTGCTCGAGAAGTATTTATATCACTTCTTCTTAGCCATTCTTTTTCCTACTGGGTTTATAAACGAAATTTCTAGATAGGCGCATAGAGTTTATTGGTATTTAGTAATAAAGCAGATTTAAATATATGTATAAGCTATAAATACTTCAAGCAAATAATTAAATAGTTCCAACTTTAACATACACCCTACAAGTGAGGGCATGTTGTTGAGGTTCCTTTTTGTCAGGTGCGTTAGCAACGGTATTAAAATAAGTGTGTTGCAAAGTGAATCCCACCACAACATCATCATCTTTTACCAAGTCCTGACCAGGTGTTAACGAAAGCTTAATAGATGCTCTGTTTGACTTCCTCGAAATTATAAACCTGAAAATATTATATTTATTTGTATTTGCTACACCAATAAAACTAAAATCTGTTTACCTAGGTTCCTCTCGCTGCACCTGAACGTCTTCGTCGAATTCGGCAGAATCATCACGGTGATTTAGAACAAAAGATGAATCAGGCAACTCCAACACAGCTGAAACTCTCTTATCAACGTATCTTGGCTCTTCGGTGAGAGAAGCTTGACGCGAAAGACTAGCATTCAAGCTTGGTGTGGAAGAAATGGAAACTTGACGCTCAAAAGTCTTTTTAAGTTCATCGATTAATTGAGATTCCTCTTCCTTTGTGGGCAAATCCATTATAGTTATTGTCATGTCATGAATTGTTGGATTAGTGAACTTCAGTACAAATTGCGCTGGCTCTCCAGGCTTTAGAGGTTTCTCACAACTAACCAAACGAACATCTGGAACGTGATAGCTAGCAAATAGTTGAATCCTGTACTTTATTGACCCCGGATGATACTCTGGCTTAATAACATTATGCTCGCATTGACGGCAACGAAGAGATCGCTTTATCCACAAGCTTTTACGCTGAGGGTATAATTTGTTCACAGTGAAAGGCTGGTCGGCAGGCTGCCCATGCCTTTGTTTAATGGTGGTCACTGGAATTATAGGTAATATCAAATTTATAGTACAATTTGATTTTCAGTCAATACCATTCTTTAAGTTCATATCCTTATTAAAAACGAATTCTGGAAGCTCTTCCACTTCATCTGTTGCAAGGGAAGGACTGACTGAAATTAATTTTGCCTTTGGAGGGCTCTTGTCCGACCAGCCGATTTGGCGACGGATCATAGAAACTGTTAACCCCGTACGATCCTGAAAAAGGCAATAATTATAATTGGCGCCCGTGAATATTTTGTTAGTAGGCAACCGTTAAAGAGGGAAACTTATGTTGCTTAGGTCCCTTACGACGCCAGAAGTCCTGCTTCTCTTGTTTCTCTTGTAAAACGACAGACTGGTAATGTTCTAGAAGTGACGAAAATCGTGTCTGGTGGGCATATTCCTTATCGGGCCAAGAGCCAGTTGCTTCAATAATACAAACATTTATTAACGTTAAAAAATAAGCATAAGCCTCGTACACTAAGCTAACAAGTATGAAAATTTAAATAGTGGGAGTTGTGAGCCACATAGTTGTTGTCATTTCTCAGCTCAAGTTTTAAATTTGCTTAATAGGCAGTTTAGATTAGACAATTGCTTACAGCAGATTTTCAATTTTTCTTATTTATTTTTTTATTTTTTATAGAATTGTTTTGCTAGAAAAGAATTTAGTTTAGAGAATCATTTAGGGAAACTCTTCCTCTAAGTTACTCGAGCACATTTTTAGATAGACGAGTTATTTTGAAAGTTTGTGGGAATTTTCCTTCAATTCCATAGGCCTTCCTGCTTGTTCGAATTCTTTACCTGTTTTATACTCATTGGCTCTAATAGAAGTTGGTGTTGCTTACCAACAGTTTGATCAGGTATGCCTACATCTCGGGAAGTCCAACGACATGCTAGACAGGCCAAGTAGTACATTTTCCGTGTAATTGCTTTGTCATCACCTTCACCCTCCTTTGGGACATCGTCAGATCTCCTGGAAGAACAGAGCTATTAGAACACTTCACCAATAATAGAATAGTTTTATCTTAACCAACCTTGGAACTGCAACAGTAGTAGCCCGTGCTGAAAGGGTATGCTGGCAGCTGGGACAGTCAAAGCAGCTATTGCACCTGTTCTTTTTATGCTTTGCCTCAGAAGAAGGAATGTTTTCCAAGCAATTAGAGCAGAAGTGCGAGTCCACCTAAAGAATTTAAGTTAAGTAAACACTACACGATAAATAGTAGCTTTATGCAAATTCAAGTATCCGTGTACAAGTAAATTCACCAGTTTGGAAAAATGAATTTTAAGGCCATGAAATTGAACGGATTACCTCATGGCAAACGCAGAAGCCACACCTTAACTTAAGACAGTGCCGACAGAAATATACTTTAGTTATTGGATTAACTATTCCACAAGTACACGCATATTTAACGACACTATCTACCATAAAATTTGCCATTTTTGCTGGAAAACTTTCGAATAATGGGCAAATGAGAACAAACCTCTCTGACAAGTGACAGTTCTGAGGTGACGGATAACAAAATAGGGAATTACCAACTCAACGTAGGTTTTGTGAGTGTTAAACTCACTTTTTTGTCATTTGTGATTACTCCTGGTACTTATTAACATTATTAAGTATCCTTGATTTCAAAATAACACATTGCTTCCATTTACAATTCAATTTTACCCTCTCTTTCTATTTAGAATTAAAAATCATTAGACAAATTTTTCACAGCTGTTGCATTACACTTCAGTGGATAACTAAGTGTGGCTGCACTGCGGTTTTTACGGTGTCTGCTGGATTCCGTTAATTTTATTTGAAGTGACTGTCGTTCCCCTTTTTAGTAAGCCGAAAACTGTAATTTTAATGCGAAATTGGTGTTGAAGAATTATTATTTATGTAAAGAAGTAGTTAGTGTCCTAAAGGTGTAAATTGCACGTTTGAAACCTGTTTTACAGGCCGAAGAATGGCAGAGCTTGATACCACCAACTTAATTAATTTTAGCAGCGATGAAATGCAACAAAATGCTCCCGTACCTGCGAATAACGAAGGGACTTTTCCCTACCTGGATACTCAAATCAGCAATGCAGCCTTTCGCTACAGTTTCGATAACAATCCGTTCGACAGAGCCCTAAGGCAAGTGACTCTGCTGGATGATCCTTTTGAGTCTGTCTTTCAGGAAGCAGAGGGCTACTCCTCCAAGACGCCTGAATTGGAAGTGGAGACTGGTCAACTGTTATCAATTTCTGGAGACGAACGAACGCTTTCGGGTGATAATAAGAGAACACAAGATGCGCTCATTGTGCCTACTTTCAGCCGCACAATGTCTATTCGCTCCACAGAATCCGGGGGAATAAGCTCAATCTCAAGCATTAATTCTCTCCAGTGTTCTTCGTCCAACTTAGATAGTGTCTTTGATGTAACTGCGAACTCGGCGGACAAGCCTTCAAAACTCAATACAGCATTTGTCGATGGCGTCAACGAGAATGAGACGATTTTAGAGTCTTCCGAAATTGCTGATTCAAGTTCCGGAATTCTTAACAAGGGTTTTGTAAACCACACAGATTCGGATCGCATGCAAAAGTCGGTATCGTTAAACGACTCTGGGTGGGGCAACTCGTCACCTAAAGAGTTCTCTACTCAAAACAGTAGCCCAAATACTTCTGTGAAGAGGCATAGGGTTAAGAAGGAGCAGTATAACTTGCTCAAATTGAGCTTAACCAACAATTCGTCTCCACTTCTTAGCGGGTCCGATGGTTCTGAAAGTTTCGGCGAGTCCTTGCGCAAGGAAGCTAGCAGCATCGCAGTGGAACTGTCTAAAGTAGATCCAAACAAATCAACTAAAAACGAGTCTTGTGAGGATTTGATGTCTATCAAGCCGCCAAATTGGGCCGATTCAGAGGGCGACTTGGACAGTGATTTGGAGCTCCTTAAGATTCCAATGTTGGATCAAATTCAAAAAAAGGAAAAACTTCCACAAATTGCTGTTGAACAAGCCGCAGAAGAAGGCGCGGCAAGCCAGGATACTGTTAGAGTGAAAATCAGAAAATCTTTTGACTTAGCTGCTTTAAAAGAGCGAATTCAACAAGAGAAGTTAAAAACGTTATCATCAGACGTCGAGGGAATTATCGCCAATTTGAGAAAGATTGTATTAGACTGCTCCAACGAAGAGAAAAAGGCAGAGGCGAACAACTTATTGGAAACTTTAAGCTCAGTCTTAACAGATAAAGCACAGGAGGAACCAGTCACACTAATTCCACCTCAACCGATTATTCGGCAAGGCACCTTCGATATAGACAAACCAATTCCCAAGGAAGTAAATTACAACTCGCCCACCCAAGACAATGAACAAAGTATGCAATCCCAAGAAGATGAAACCTGCTCTCCAAACATTCAAATGACCGTGCCTGATATTGTCGAGCAAATCGGGAAGCTTTTTGGTAACGATAACTTCAACGTTGTTCAAACGAACTTAAGTGGCTCTTCAACCGGATCTAATCCCACTTATATCGTCGTTATGGGAACACCAGCTATGCCTTCTCGGAACAGTGCGAGCATTCATAATACAGAAGGAGATGGATCTCCGGAACTCATGAGTAGCCAGATACGTAGACGAAGTCACTCTTTAAGTTTGGTCGATAAAGGCAGGCTCCTAAAGCGTGATGCTTCGGAAAAGAAAACTCCGCTACCAATAGGTTCGGCTCGCCGGAACTCGTTTAGTTCAACTCTTAAAGGTTCTGGTTTACACAACGTAAGAAGATCGATTTATGGCCCAATCAGCAAAAATACGGACCCAGCATACACTAATCAAAAAATGCTACAACCTACCCCAGAAATTAAGGTGCCCGGTGTCCCCTTTAAACATGTAAATCCAGAACTAATACAGAAAAAGTTAAGGACCACATCAAATGAATCCGTCCCTAAGAACCGTGGACCTCTGAAGGCCACTGTACCGTTAAAGAGAATGGCTCCAATGATAGTAACGACTTCCGTGTCTTCGCCCATTGATGAGAAACAAAAATTGAAACCCATCACTAGTACACCTATTGTGCTCACATCCAAAGCCAAGGGCTTCCCAAATGCATGCTCAACTCCAACACTACAAGTATCGCCAGTCAAGGGTGCAGGGAAGAATAGACCACGGTACTCGTATTTGTCAACAACTCCAAATCCCAAGGGGAGGATCTCTGCACATCAACGTCGCCGGAGTTTGACTGAAATTAAATCACCCCGAAAGGGCTTAGAAACAGTCAAAGAAATAGCGGCTGAGAAGTTTCAAGTGAAGTCTAATAAACTCTCTCGGTTAGCGCCAGTAAAGGTGAGCTGAATTCAAAATTATTTTGGCATAGTTTCTGACTCTCCTGATTTCAGGCCAGGCGTTCGCAGAAGCGTGAATCAGTTGTGGATAATAAGGAAAACAACTTCCCCAGGGCTGCGACGTAAATTATTTTTCTTTTTTACCAATGTGATATTTGTACTGTTTTTTTTTAATTAATACATTCCGTTTCGATTTACACGTGCATTTTAAAGTCTCAAGGCAAAACTATGTGTTCCATAATTCGCTTTTCGAAAACTGTTGATTCTATTCAATTATAATCTACCTACTTCTAACTTACTATTGGGAGGAGGAGCACCATCTCTGCTTCTGGGATATTAATATAATAAAATTTTTCTTTGGACAACTAAGTAATTTTATATTGTGTATACAGAATACCACCAATCTATTGAAATACAGTATTAGGCAAAGGACCTTACATGTTTTTTACATACATACACCCGAGACCTAACCCTCCTTCTGGGGCAGTTGGGTAAAAGAATAGATAGCATAAGAACCTTCCGTCGCCTAACTTGATAGGATCTGCTTTTTGTGGTCGCCTATTGGACTGTTAGAAGTTCCCTAATATTTATAGCTTTTTACGTTAAAAAAACATTCGAGTGCAAGCATGAAATAAAAGCTCAAATTCGTTCAGAAGAAATATGTTGACTTACCACCCTCATCGGAACGCTGGGGACGAATAAGGTGGGGAAGAGGAGTAACCCTATGCAAGTTGAGCTTTGTCCGAGCATAATACACCTTTCATGAACATATCGTAAACCCAGTATGATACACTCAATTTTTACGATTTTCGATAGCAGTATCCCTTAAGAAAATGGTACAGATAATATTTAGGGTCAAATTTCATTTTTGGTGGTCAGTGTACACAAGGCTGGTATTCAATCTCCTAAAATGTGTGCAGAATGATTTACTTGAGCCTGCAATACAAAAAGTTTCCAACAAGCTAGAATGGGTTCGGTAGCCTTCTATACGAGGTAAATAAATTGATTTAGTTCGCTCGGCATATTCCAACTTTAAGACGATGCTCATTACTGTGTATTTTAAAGGTTTACTAGAGCTTTATAACAAATCATTCTCAAAAGAATGTAATCCGATGCACTAGTCAAATAAGTTACTCGTTAGCGATTAGAAGCCCTAAAAGTAAGAGATTAGGACCACCACCACCACTCCGCACTCGAGGAATGCGACTCATTTACGCTGAATCGCATGGAACACTGCACTTTCTGGTTCGAAAATAATAGACGAGTTGAGCTTCACTTCACTCTTTTATTAAAACCAGTGAAAACAAAGCCAATTTTCGCATAAAAGTTTACAACCTACGGCCACGGCGACCACCCTTCCTGCGAGTAGAGTCTGATGGAATGGGTGTCACATCTTCAATCCTGCCAATCTTCATTGAGGAACGAGCCAACGCTCTGAGTGCTTGTTGCGCTCCAGGTCCAGGAGTTTTTGTTTTGTTTCCGCCTGTGGCACGGAGCTTGATGTGAAGAGCTGTGATGCCGAGATTTTTACATTTCTCAGCAACGTCCTGGAAGGCAGTTTGTTATGATTCTGGTTTCCCGATATTAGTAAAAGAATTCTTACCTGGGCAGCCAACATAGCCGCGTAAGGTGACGCCTCATCACGATCAGCCTTCACCTTCATACCACCCGTAACACGGGCGATAGTTTCCCGGCCTGACAAATCCGTAACATGCACGAATGTATCGTTGAAACTAGCATAGATGTGAGCCACACCAAAAACATATTCACCTTCGCGCACTTGAGGTCCCAATGAGACTTGCGCCTCCTCTTTTTGAGCTTTGTTTTTCCTTGGAGCCATCGTTTATCTGAAAAGCAAGAAAGAATCCACCGTAAGCGAAACCTCAATCTGTCAAACGCAAACTTAATTCATAAACATCGGCCCGATCGCGGGAGGGAATTCTTAGAAAATCACATTTTTGAGGGCTTCACACAGTTAACTTTTGGTTTGTTTAATTATTTGGCTCAAAAATGGGGTTTTATACACATAATTGGCGAATAATCGAAACTTACAATTAAAACCGTCCTACTTGGATTGCCGGATGCATAAGAAAGAACACGCAGCGCCACTTGACACAACTTCTGCGAACTACAAAGCATTGCCATTTACTGTCAAAGCTAAGAGTTCGTAAAGTAGGTAAAAATAGTTAAAAAATTAATTACATATTTGAATTGGTTAATTAACCATTGCAATTCCTTTTAAAGATCTGTTTCGAGCAATAACAAAATCTTAAAAATAATGTATAAACAATTCATAATTAAATTAAAAATCTTAAAATTTGAGGGCTGCCGCTAAATTGGATAAAATAACTGAATAAATCCTATGAATATTTCCTTTCAAGCGACCCGCTTAATTCGCGACTACCGTAATAATCGTTTTGTTTACCAACAAACGGCTGGTAGAGAACGCGCGTATAACCTTATCTCAGCTGACAGCTGAACAGTCGTCGCATTTTTTCGTGGGTTATTCGCTTTTGCCCGATGTTCCGTTAAGTCAGTCGTCAGTCAGCCATATTTGTTGTTATCGTCACTCGGGGAGACTTTTTTGTATAAATCCCAAATTATTTTTGAATTTTACAATCAGATGAATTCCATAAGAACCGTAGAATTATTTGGCAACAAGTGAACGTCTTTATTTCCAATTAAACGCCGCTGGCTGTGGTGGAATTGATTTGGAAAGCGATCGAAAAGAAAACCCCCTTCACGCAATGAGTACCAACAAAAAGAAGTTTGGTGATTGAAAACAAAGGGCTGTAGGGAAAGTGATGGATTTTTGATGATTTTTGGATAGCTGCGATATATTCCAGCTGATTTGGTTGTGTGTTTTACGACGAAACAGAAATTCTGAGGCATCTTCTGTTTATTTTTTTTTCTGTTGTGTGGCCCCCGTGGAAAGTTTCCGACTATTTTTTCAAGCATCTGGGGCTCTGTTTGTGACATTCTCGCAGTGGGAACCAGATATAAAGTGAAGAAATCGGAAAAGAAAAAAATTTCTTGTGCTCAATAGAACTGTTTCACCCTGGCGAACGGAGGCAACGGGGGTGGAGGCGCTCAGTCAGCCGCCGCTGTCGCCAATAGCCACCAAGCGCAACAAGGTGCACAAAGGAACGATGCGGCCGGACAACAGGAGTGGAGTCCTGAGGAGTGCGACAGATACAGCTTTGATGACTCCGACAGATTCGAGGAGGACTCCCTGTGCAGCTGGAGCTCCGAGCCCGAGAGCCTATGCAACAACTGGCGCGGCTGGAAGAGGCCAATCGCAAACAATGGATTCGGCAGCGGAGCCACAAGAAAGTCAACAGAAGGTAAGTCCACCAAAAATACTTCTCATACATGTGCTGCTCCAATTGCAAGGGCTGTTCGAAGTCAAATGCATTCATTATTCGGGATAAAGTGACTTTCCTGGGGATCATTTTAATATCGAAAGTGCGAATGGAAAAAGTGTACAGCGCAATAAGGGGCAAGAAATTCACTTAGTGCTCATCAAAATTTCAATTGCAAAATGCCAAGAACCTGTTATGATGGCCCCTGAAAGGATTCGACTTTCAACGGAGCTTTGCGGTGGCGCACGAAAAACCTCTGGTGGATGGTGGGAAACACTTGCTACTATGTATTCCCTTTTGCACGTGCATGGGGTTTTGGCGGCTGGGAGCGCTGCTGGGGTGCTCAAACCCCCAAACATCTTTGTTACGCTCTTCGATTACCCCTGATTAGCTATCGGTTTAAAGTTATTTATGTCTTCAATGCTTACTAGCATTCATTTTAAACATC
Source organism: Neoitamus cyanurus (assembly GCA_947538895.1). NCBI lineage: Eukaryota > Metazoa > Arthropoda > Insecta > Diptera > Asilidae > Neoitamus > Neoitamus cyanurus. The sequence continues at coordinate 40,611,378 of OX384543.1, forward strand.
TACATGCTAAAGCAGCAAGTGAATAGATAAATTGCAATTGATGGTTTTCCAAGACTGCTGTGACCAGGGATGCTAAAATGGTGCGCTAATTGACGAAAGTCAACCGATTCCAGGGCGTTAAAGATTTAGCTGAAACTCCAGCTTTATCCATTTACTAGTACTTCCTAAGTATCAAAATGGGTTGCTTTATGACGAGTTATTGTCTCTTGTGGCCTTGCAGTCATCTGGTCTGAATGCATGGTAGTAACATTGAAACATTTGTGGTAATTGAATATATTTATACTTTGACTCAAGAGGGTGGCTTTGTCAAAAAATTCGTTTAAATTTATGTACAAGGTATACAAATAGCAGACTCATTTTTAGTGTTCACAAAGTAAAGTTAGGGCAGGTGCCTTTTGCAGTCTTCCAAGAAAAAGTAATTTTATGCATTAATCTTTGCGAGTCGGCGTGTCGCCGAATCAGGTCGCACGAGTCAGAATGAACTCATGGCTAATCACTACCTCGCAGTCGGTCATGCAATGAATGAGAAATGAGCATTGTTTTTAAATTTATATGGGAATGTAGTACTCCGAGCAGAGTATGTCTATATGGCATACGCAAAAAGTGACGGCAGCAAGTCCAAGTGCAACAAACAAATTTTTTTTAAACTGACACGGAAATGAAGGGATAACCCCGTGTATGTAAGGATTTTTGCAGTTAATACTGTGTCGCAACAGCACTGTTGCCAGAACTACCGATTTTTTGAGGTGGAAAGAGCAATCTACCGACTTGGTTAAAAGTTGGAGCAACGCATAGAAATTGTGAAAATTCACAACCCAAATGGTATGTATTTTGCAGAGACAACACATTATTATGTCATCATAACGCAGCATCTCTTCGTGCTGTAATGAATTTAATCTATAAATTTGAGGCTGATGGTTTAATTCAGAATATTAAAAGAGGTAGCGGCAGTTAGTGAAAGTGTTAACCAACATCCATCCACCTCCATTCATCCAATGGACGTGTCTGGCATGTTCTTCCAACAAGACGGTGCAACATGCCACACTGTGGCCGAACAAAATCAGTTATTATAGACAAGGATTTTATATAATTTATATTTTGTGAATAAAGAGTGTTTAAAAAAACATTATACGTCAGATCATAACTTTTATTTCTCTGAACATTTGTTCCAAATTTAAGATGATTCTACCCGCTTGCCGAAGCCTCCCTCCCATTCCTGCCTGGTAGGAAGGAAGGAATTGAACTTAACGTTGAAGGAAGGCTTGTATAAAGGTTAGAAAGGATACATTGTATACTAGAGGCGTTATTCTGGTAGTCGTTTCGACACGACACTACTAGCCAAAACACATTTTCAAATTTGGCAAAAAAAGGCAAAGGCAAAAACGTGTGTTAGCTAGTCGTGTCGTGTCGAGACGACTACCAAAATAAGGCTTTATATAATAAATTTTATATTATAAAATAATAGGATTGTAGGTGCAATCACGGCGTTGGATCTATTATTATACAGAATGTTGGTTTCAACACGGTCCTGTTCCCCCCGATTCATATTGTAGGGCCATATACGATAACCGTCTGTGACTGGAGCTATCAAACCACTCTTGGAGCGAATCACGGATCGTTAGTTCGATTCGAAGAAAAATTTGATGCGAATATTGTACCCAAAATGTTCGGTAATTTGAGCTCCTGCAGTGGTAGAGGTACATCAACATTGGTGGCATTTTTGGAAAGCACATTAAGATAGTAGTTGTTTGGCGTGAGTTTGTCGTTGCGTTCAATAGATCAAAAGATAAATATAAAATAATGTACATCCCGAATTTATGAATCACCCTGTAACTCGAAAACTACCCAAAATCGCGGAACATACATCCCTCAATATGAGGCACCTAAATTTTACCATTGGACGGCCACCCTGTATATTGTAAAGTCGTCGAACAGTGCTAAGTATAAGCTACACTAGTGTAGGTACATACTAATGGTCGGAGACGTGTTTTCAGTTTTCAAAGGCAAATATAGAATATAACAGGTCAGATCAGATGCGTAACCCTCTACTTAAATGCTATGTCTGGTATCAAACTTATTTGTCGTCGCAGACTAGTAGTACCTAAACAATATACTCGTGCGTTCATGGCCAAACGGCGCGCTCCTTGAATTCTTTCAGCTTATAAAAAAATATTTCATTATCGAAGTACACTTATTTGTTTCCATTCGAGCCTACGTCTCTCCCCGCAAGTGCCTGCCATGCCCTACAGAACGTATCTATGCTTTTTATCTTCTTCGTTTTCCATGAATAAATCTGTAAGCTCTCTTCAGAATTTTTTGCCGGCCTGAATCAGTCCCACGACCCCCTCGCGTTCCCCCGACTCGTTTCCTTCTTCGGTATAGGAAACCTCTGGCTTCCTTTGTATCTTATTATGTATGAAATCTTGCAACTAAGTTGCACCTTGCCATGTAAACGCATGACTCGATAAAAGTAAACAACTCGGGGTTAAAGGACCAGAATAGCGTGCATGTTGCAGAATATCTTGATTAACGGAGGAAAGATTGTCGACGAGGTGAACACAGGGGCTAAATGAATATACCTGTATTCGGAACTGGCCATTGTTGGCTGCCTGTGTCCTGTTATTAATTTTATGGAAAGACGGGTAAGAATTAACGCGCAAGTTCCAGCTCAAAATTGCTCTGATTCGATAGTATTGCGTAAAGTGATAGTGTATGTAGTGAAGCGTATTCATGCTGTTGCTAGCGCAGTCCAAAAGTGACCGAAAAGAGGATACAGACCAGACCCATTTGAACAATTTGCTTAATTAACGTAAACCTAAAATTTTCGCAACTAAAAACGTAGCAATATGGCAATTAGTGCCAAATGGGAGGCTAGCGGATTGCACTATTGAAATTAGCCGGTGGCTTTTGAACTGGAAAAAATCCACTTGTTAACTTTAGAAGTACATTGAATTATTATGGCAAAGTTCATCGCGGAAGACACACAAAAGCAGCCACAGTAAAAAATGTAGCGGTACAGGTCAAAGTCAAAGGGCGATTTGTCAATTAAGGCTCATTCACGAACAGAAGGACCTCCAAAAAAGCACGGCATATTAATTTGTTTGAATTGTGTTGGTTAGCAATGAAGAAAAATTGCTCCGGCTCCGCGGATTCAACAGCTTTGAAACAATGAACCGCAGCTAATGAGCCCTGCTGCTAATAAGTGCGCAATTAAATGCTATCGTTTTCCTTTGTGCCTAAATGATATAAACAGCAGTATGCTAGGCAAATTAAAATCTTTAGTCAGTATAAAACGCCTATTTGTTCCGAAAGGCTGTCCTCAGGAACACAAAGCTAGGCAGGTAGAGTGAGAGAAAGTGAGCACATGTCGCGAAAAACGAAACAAAAATTTAAAAAACCAAATATGGGATCTTGTACAGAGATGCTAATAAATGCAATTGTACCTACTTCTGTTCCAGCAAGACTTATTCAAAGATATCAAATTTAATTTAATCAATAAAAATATATTACAAAATAGTTGAGAAATATTAATAGCACTATTAAATTTCCTTTTTTTGTTTTTTTTTAAAGGGGAGTTTCTGATAAAATTGATTTTTTGAATTTTTGTTTTTGGGAAATAAAACAGAATGGGCCTTACCATTTGATGAAATATTTTCCAATGTTGCAAACCAGTAACATTAAGATTTTGGTTTAGAAATATTCCTGCCTAGGAGATTTCTGACAGACGCCTTTATTTAGGCGTTATAAGTAGCGTGCAAAAAACCCTACTGATATCAAGTTCGCATCGAAGGTTATTCAAGCTCAAAAGATGCAAAAATTGGGTTTTCGCAGATATCTTGCTGCCTATTGGTCGGACGACAATTGAGGGGGTCAGAAGCAAAGGCATGTAAATGACAAAAAATGACTTTCGAAAAAAGAAGGCAGATAGTTGATGTTTTGTATGCTGCTTTTATTGGATAGTTGAATTTTTAGCAGTGATATCAGTGTACCATTGCAGATATAGTCACTTGCGAAACAGAAAAATGCTCTAACATTTCCTAAAATTCACGTTTCCGTCACGTTTTCTCCGAAATTGATAATACACCTATTTTTTATTTTTATTAAATCGCCCATCGTGTCTCTTTCCAAAGAGGTACAACATGTCCAGGTAGGAATAGATATTCAAATACAAAAGCAAATATTTTGATGAATTTTAAAAAAATCTGCATTTTACAAAATATTTAACTCAAATGAATCTAAAACTGCTTTTTCTTCAATTAAAAACTTATTACAGTTAATGGTATTACGAACGTGAGAAATGTTAAATTCGAAACAATTTTTAAATTTTTTAAGAGTTTTCAATATTCCTCAAGTTGTTTTCTACCTATAAATTTGAATACCCTTTCTGTACCTCTTGGAAAGGCATCACAATGGACAATATAATAAATATAAAAAACGAGATGTATTAATTACATGAACTTCGAAGAAAATTTAGGAGAAACGTGAATTTTAGGAAATCTTAGAACATTTTATCACTTTCGCCTGCTTGTGGTAGAGGTAGGTTAACATTGGTTGCATTTTTGGAAAGCACTTTGGGCTAGTAGTTGTTTGTTGCCAATGTTAAAATGAGCGACGAATACCAGTGAAAATGGTTTCGTCGGGCGAGACTCGAATTCGCGACGTCTCACACCATATGGGAAATGCGTTGAATATTTTGCATAATACTTATATGCTTATCTCCGATTCTGTTGTTTCTATCACGACATGAATGACATTCACTTATGCCTAGCAGGTACTAATTTGAACCTGCTGCAAAGTTTGAAAAATATTGCTATTCATACGGTAGGGAGAGTTAATGCGTGAAGTTTATTCTTTGTGGGAACTGCTTTTTAAGCTTATTACAATATATTTTTTTGCATAACAGTCAATGCATTAAATTCTGAAAAGTATCGAAATATGAGCAATGCGATAAATAACAGAGTTGTTTAAAATTATAATCTAAATTGGATGGATATCTGCTTTCGAACCTACATATGTAGCATGGGACTTCTAAGTATCAGCGCCTTCATTCGATCCTACGGGGCTTGCCTGTATATTTACCAGCCACAACGTCTTATAAACAATCAAAGCCAACAGCTGGACGAGCATTAACTTTGTAGCAGCGTTTCTTTAGTAACACAATATGCGGGTTTATTGCTGCGCTTATATTTCTTATTGACACATTCCGGCGCATAGAAACTTAACACCTGAAAGTGTTTTTTGTTTTCTTTTTCTTTTTGCCACCTGCGCGACAAATGTTCTCCGGTGGATGCTTCCGCAAATACGGCCGCGATAATTGCATTCGCTCGGTCATTCTCCTATGATAATGAGGTAAAACAAACAGAAGATCGTCAACCCTCCAAGAGAAGAAAACATTATGATTTCGCCACCATTAATCCTTGAAAGTTCTTTGACTTAGGCTGGAAGCTGGGCAGTTGTAATCGTCTTGCAAACCAGTTTAGCACACGACAAACCGTACTCCGATCCGATGTGCATTTCGCGGATCGGTCGACCAGGAGGATCTGCTCAACTGATCGCAGTAAAAGTCCGATGATCCTATCCAGAGGTAAAAGAAACAATTTGCAAATTTATAGCTGCTTGATGGGGCACTTAAAGTGGCCACAAACTACCGATTTGGTCGGAATGTACATACGTATTGCACCTTGGATTATTTCCCACACAAATAAATAATTCTGTTCGGAATTTTTCAATGCATTTAATCGACAGCAATAATAAAACTCACCGCTGTTTTTGTTACGGCGGCGTCACGGCCTGGCGGAAGAGTTATAATTTTCTCTTTAACCGCCGCTGTCGTAGTGCTATTCCTTCGCTCCTTCTAAACATACGCTGGGCTGGGAACGCTGGCACGTGTTATTTTAATGCTCCTAGACAATTCTATTGTTCTATCCACTCGTTTGGGTGGTTATAATAGCTCCCCTTTCGCCAATTTGATAAGTAAAAATTAAATTTCTGTACATTTAATATTCTTTTGTTATCAATGATGGTCGTTTGCGATATCCACGCCAAAATTAAAGCATTCACTGTTCTTGAGGTTATTTTTCGCCCAGAAGAATATAATGTATTGACTTCAGTAAAATTCAATGCAAAAGAAAAATTTGTTGAATTGCCATTGAAACATTCAATGCTACTGAAAAATTAGATACATAATCATTGAATATTTTAATGATAATGAACCCACATAATGGAATAATATAACTTATAAAGGTAAATGCTATTTTGACCCGAAATAGGGATTGGAAGGAGCGCAGTGGAAAATTACTCAAAAATTTTTTTTTTTAAGCGCATCTAAATACATATGAATAGTAGAGTTTCACTCAAAAGGCAGAACATTGTTTTTTTGTGTTGGCATGGGTAATTCTTCTTGACAACCGGAATTAAATAAGCATTTTATTGTTCTGATGCGAAATCCGTGATAACATTTTGACTGAAGTGGACCAGTGTTGTGCTTAGTTCGTTTTTTCGTTATGCTTATAAAACATCCATACCATGGTCACCGTAAAAACTACAATTCAAGAACAGAATAAATGCTTCTAATTTTATGCAATAGAATTTTAACTTCTACTGTTGAAAATTTTCCAATATACACATGAAACAGTGAAGCATGTTGGTTTATCTTCAAATTAAAAGCATTTGACTGGAAAATTTAACACGATAATTATTATTTTTCACAGATCCACTTGTCACACTTACGGAGCTAGCGGCTAAATGTGTTGCATCCTACATACCCTTTGAATTGGTAGAGCATGTGTATCCACCTGTACCCGAACAACTTCAATTACGCATAGCTTTCTGGAGTTTCCCCGATAACGAGGAAGATATTCGTTTATATTCTTGCCTAGCGAATAGTTCAGCTGATGAATTTCATAGAGGCGACCAACTGTTTAGGAATAGAGCAGTTAAAGATCCCCTTCAAATAGGTTTGATTTACATAAATATATAGTAACCTCATCATCCATTTAACTGTTTCCTTTACAGGATTTCATCTCTCTGCAACGGTCATAAGTTTGCAGCCAAGAGCACAATTCAATGTGGCGGTTACGTTCGACAGAAGAAGGATATCCTCTTGTAATTGCACGTGCTCGTCATCGGCATACTGGTGCTCCCATGTGGTTGCAGTATGTCTACATCGAATACATTGTGTAAGTAAAAGGTTAAGATTATCAAATCAGATTTGCTGACCGCCCCCATCTTTAGCCAAATGAAGTTTGTCTTAGAGCGCCGGTCTCCGAGTCCCTCACTCGATTACAGCGCGATCAACTGCAGAAATTCGCTCAATATCTAATCAGTGAATTACCTCAGCAAATTTTGCCAACTGCACAGCGTCTGCTGGATGAGTTGCTCAGCTCTCAACCAACTGCTATAAACACGGTTTGCGGAGCCCCTGACCCTACGGCCGGCGCCTCGGCTAACGACCTGACAAATTGGTATTTGGACGAAAAGACCCTATACGACAACATTAAGAGGATTTTAATTAAGTTCTGTTTGCCAGCTCCTATAGTTTTTAGGTGAGTCATCTAATCTTATTGAGACAATCAGTAGATTTTTATGGGATTATTGCCCTTGCAGTGACGTTAATTACTTAACAAACTCTGCACCTCCCGCCGCTGCAGAATGGAGCTCATTGTTGCGGCCCCTTCGCGGAAGGGAACCTGAAGGGATGTGGAATCTTCTCTCCATAGTCCGTGAAATGTATCGCCGATGTGATCGCAATGCTGTGCGACTACTGGAAATAATCACAGAGGAGTGCATGGCTTGCGATCAGATTTTAATTTGGTGGTTCTACACCAAGCTCTCTCTACTTGTGGGAACTAATGGGCACAGCGGCGGGAAGCACAGCAACACTCATAGCAATTCGAATGCTTCGCAACATGCGTGTAGCTCACTTTGCGATGAAATCGTTGTCTTGTGGCGGTTGGCGGCTCTCAATCCTGGTCTGGCACCAGACGAACGAGATATGCTGCACGCTCAGTTTACAGCGTGGCACTTGAAGATTTTGGATCGCGTGGTAAAGTGCCGTATGCAGACCTCCTCTTACAGCAGCAAACATCAGCAAAATTCAAGGTTTGTGTAAAGATTTGTCTTTGTTTATATAAATTGTCCTAAGGTGTGCAGATATATTATGAAATACAGGACGGATGCAGAGCTGTTCGTAGGATTCAAGCCGGCAATCGAAGCCTGCTACCTGGATTGGGAGGACTACCCAATTGCAGGGATTACACATACTCAGGACACGAATCCAATGTACCATAGCCCGTTCACCTGCTTTAAGCATAATGAGTTGAAGAGCGACGTTAATAACAGTCAGGTGAGGAAATAGTTTTACAGTCTAAGTTACCACATGCGCAGTTGATGTAAAGTTTTCAAAAAATTGTAGAGAAAAGCGAGTGCTGCACACAATCTTTAAGTTCCGCCTTTAAAATACACAATGGAAAAATATAAACAATTGCGTACGTACTTATCAACCGTGTGCACTACCTGCATTCCCCCTTTCTTGCATTCACATGGCCCCTATATATTAACATTGCCAGGGGAGGTAGAACTGAGATGTGAAGGTAGTAGAGGCCGCACACCAGTCGTATGTTTCGCCTTTAAAACTCCATTGCAAAATAAATGCTGCCATTTATATCTCTCACTGTGCATGCTGTAAAATTTCTGCCGACTATGGCTTTCTTTTTTAATTTTCTACAGGAATACAATGGCATACTCGTTCGGTGCTGTTTTAGTTAATGGGAAATTTGTCTGAATGTTCCATACACATTGCATATTGGTTAGGGATTTGCAGGCGTATAAAAGTGTCCCTTTTTGTTTATAAATATTTTTTGAGTAAACTACTATGATTTCTTAATTTAGTGGGGCAAGTTTTGTTCCCCATCAAACGTGCATTTCGAGCACACCCTTTAAATTCCTTTTTAATGCTCAAAAGGCAATTCAGCTCTAGTAGACTAAATGGTGTGATTTGTTTCATGTTTAATAATTCGTTAAATTATTCTTTACTTTTTCGGGTTTTATAAAAGGATGCTAATCTGAGACTATTCAAATTAGGTAAATGCAACGCAGGCCGTTATGGCTAACAACAAGCACTATAATTACATTAGCACCGACCATCATCATCAATTGAAAAATCGCTATGAGCGACCATTCAGGGATCGCTGCTATGTTTCTAGCAGCAATAACAGTAGCAATAGCAGTAGTGACAGCGTAAATGTAAGACTTCAGACTCACTCACTGGCGGATATTTCCCGTGACAATCGTGACGATGGCAACAGATCAAGCGCAAGCAGCGAGGGATTTTGCGAAAATGACGACTATGGCGGCGATAGCAGCGGTAACAATATGGGTAATGACGGCGGACATCCAATGATTCCAGAATCCCCACCGCAGATGAAGAATTCCCAGACACCTGAAAGCGAATCAGACTCTCAGGGGAGTGGAGAGCTATCAGTAGCGGGGAGTGGTGTGTGCAGTGCCACCAGTGACACGAACTCTAATGGTTTTAGCTATAAGATAAGTGAAAATCCCTCGAATAATATTAGTGTAATACGAACTAGTTCTAATGTAGTAAAAGCGTCTAATATAGTGGTAGAAACGGGCATGCTGCCCAGAGTAGATAAAAGCCAACCGAACCCTATTCAGAGCGATAGCAAATTAGTTACAAGTTTAAGTCAAGCAAACACTAATGTAAATACAAGTAGCAAAAGTGCCAACGATGGTGGTTCCACGCCCTCCATGTCATCTTCGTCCTCTCCCATAGCAGCGAGCTCCAATGGGGAGCCAAAATGCTTGGCTAGTTTGTCAACATCTAGTGTCATAAATCAGGAAGATCCTCAGCCGTCGACGTCAAAGGTAGTGAGTGATTCGAAGGATTTGTGTTTAACCCTGCCTGCACAAAGGAGATCTTCCAAAGATGAATCGTTTTCGAGCTCCAGTGATGATTTCAACTTCTGTGCCGCAGGTGAGCAACAAATTGTTGTCGATGAAAACTACACTGCCAACCCACCTGATAGCAGGAAACCCCTTCTCGCTCATCAAGTAGAGGTCAAGGCGGCAGATCCCAACAATGGACAGATCTTTTCAAATGTAAGACCGTCGGAAGATGCATGGGACATTCTTTTAGCACGGGCAGAGGGCTTGCATGCACATGGTCATGGCAGAGAAGCCTGCACATTAGCTGTAAGGCTTGCTGAGGAGATGTTGGCTAATCCCCCTAATTTAATGGTAGAGCTACCTCCCCCACCTAAGCGAAAAGGAAAGAAACAAAACATCAACCCAATATCGCATCAGCTGAGTGTACTCGCATCTGGTACACTTGCAAAGTGCGCCTTTTTGTGCACTGTTCTTGCTGATAACTCTGAGCATTATCATCTGGCCTTTCGGATATGCCTATTCGCTCTTGAGATGCCTCGGCCTCCTGCCAGTACGAAGCCTTTGGAGGTGAAACTAGCAAACCAGGAAGCTGACCTCCTTGCGCTTCTGAAGAAGATACCTCTGAACCAACCCGAGCTTAGAGTCATAAGGGAGAAAGCTGAACAATTGAAGGACGGAACGTTTAAATCACGGGGAGAAGCTCTTTTGCCGATTAACCTCGCTAGTTTCATATTCGACGCTCTTGTAATGCCTTCTATCACTGGCAAAGAGAACAGAAGTAAGGTGATGAGCATGTCTTACAGAATTCCAACTGACGAAAATTTGGGCTTCGAAGCAGCTGTTGCGGCTTTGGGGTTGAAGGCGAATGTTTCCGAAGCGGAACATCCTCTTCTATGTGAGGGAACTCGAAGACAACGAGGCGACTTGGCGCTTACTCTACTTTACTATTACAAGGATGAACCGAGGAAAATTGCGAAGATAATGGAGAAGCTTTTGGACAGGGATATTCACACTTTATTAAAGTCACCATTACTGCCAGCCTACTACTCAAGCAATCCACCCGTAAGAACGCCGGCCAGTCAAGCGCGCAGGGAAGAGCAAGAAGCAATTATAAACGCACAGTGCTCAAATGCAGATATTTTCTCCACAGATTTTGGCGGCAGTAGTCGGCCACATAGCAGTACAAGTGCTGAGCTAGAAATTAGTATGGGCGCACTGAACGTTTCATCTCAAACAAGCGTGTCTTGTCCTGCGGGGCAGACAATGCCAGCTTCATCATCAGTGGGTGGACCTGCTTCACGTCCAAAAGACAGTCGCTACAAAGGAAAGAGGGCGTATCCGTCCATTCCTAACCAACCGTCAGAAGCAAGTGCTCATTTTATGTTTGAGTTGGCGAAAAATGTACTTACAAAGGCAGGTGGTACTAGTTCCACATCTCTTTTTACCCAGGCCACGACTAATCAGAACCATCATGGCCCTCATAGAGCTCTACATATGTGTGCCTTCCAACTGGGATTGTATGCTTTGGGCTTGCATAATTGCGTGAGCCCTAACTGGTTGTCGCGAACGTACTCTTCACATGTATCTTGGATAATTGGCCAGGCAATGGAAATAGGTGCCCCGGCCATTTCATTCTTGATAGACACTTGGGAGGGACATCTTACTCCTCCTGAGGCAGCAGGAATGGCAGATCGCGCCTCAAGGGGCTGGGATAGCAACATGGTTTATCCCGCAGCCGAACTAGCTCTATCTGTACTCCCTCATGCAGCTGCGTTAAATCCAAATGAGATTCAGCGAGCAATCCTGCAATGTAAGGAGCAAAGTGATCAAATGCTTGAGCGAGCATGTATCACAGTAGAGAATGCTGCTAAGGGAGGCGGAGTTTATCCAGAAGTGCTCTTCCAAGTGGCTCGTTACTGGCATGAGCTTTATATGCGAACTAGACCGAGTAGCGAGCACGAGCATGATGTCAACGAAGTAGATCACTGTGTTAGCTTAAATGCTCTAATGGAGCCCCAGGAGCAACCACAACCTCCACCACAACCGCCACCAAATCAACAGGTTGTCGTAACTACAGCACCACCACAATTCCAACAAAGTGTCACAACTTTAGCGCCAATTGGAATCGCCCCATATCCACCTTACAGTTTCTGTCAAGGAATCTACCATCATCACAATATAACTTATCCGGCCAATCAAATGCAGATGTATATATCCGCCCCACCACCGGCCTATCAGTATCAGCCTCCACCACAACCACCACCACAGCAACCAGGTCCTCCACCCCCATATGGACCGCCAGGCACTTTCCAGCCGTTGCCTCATCCTCAGGTTCCTCCTCAAGCATACCAGCCGATGCAGTGCCCTGCAAATCCTCCGCCTCAGCCGTACGCAGGGGTCCAAATGCCGGTTCAAGTCAATCCAGGACCCCAACAGATGCAACAGAATATGCAGTATTTTACGCAACCACCAATGCCAATGGCTCCTCCTCCTCAACCGCAAGCAAATAACATAAGAGCACAACCGTCACACCACGGGGTTGTATACCCATTTCTACAACAACCAAGTGTTAGGCAGAGACATCCTCACCAGTACACGTAAGAATATTCTTTTTGAAATTTGTGTTTATTAAAAAATATTTTCTTATTGCAGTCCTACTCAGCTGAGGTATTTGCTGGCGGCGTATAACGTTGGAATGTTGGCAATGGAGACTTTGGCTCGTCGAGTCCATGACGATAGACCACAAGCAAAATACGCACGGAATCCACCTTATGGTGAGGACGTTAAATGGCTTTTGCGTATATCAAAGAAACTTGGCACTCAATACCTACATCAGTTTTGCGTTTGCGCTGTTAATTCCATCGTCAGCCCGTTTGTTCTTCATGACGTTGCCATCGAGTCTGCACACTACCTTGGAAGAAATAACCCAACTCTGGTAATGCAGCATCTTCGATCAGCGCTCACACCTTTGGTACAGAAGTGCCAACAAATGTAAGTATAGTACTTGTAAATTTTCACATCAATTTTTAGCATTTAATTGTTGTTTGTTATCATTACACATAATCGTTTAAAGTTATTCCTATTACTTTACTGACGGCTCCTATTACAAGAAACAGAAGCGCTTATGCATACGGAAACGTTCTCTTGACTTCAGTATTGAAAAAGCGTGGGACGGCTAACAAGGAACATATACGATGAAAATCGAAACAAAAAAAATAAATTCACCATGTTCGTACAGCAGCAGTTAAAAGCATAACAACTGTGATGATGAACACTTTATGTTTTGCGCAACCTTTTTTTCCCACAAAAGCGTATGTTACTGTAGTAATATCCTTATATTACCTCCATACATGAATAGAATCAAACTCTTAAATTTGGATGTAAAAACGGCGTAACTTTTCCAAAACTGTCTTCGCTATGTCTTCCTGCCATAATGTCTACGCCCCAATTTACACGCTGCCATTCACTCGAAAAGCTACCCTGCTCTGGCTTTGGTAGGATATTCGGCTTCTCTCTTGCACTGCTTGTTGCTGTACTCCTCTACAAGCTACCTTTAGGTGGTCGCTCCTGTAGAGTCTTTTTACACGATATAGCCATTCCGAATTAGCTTATATTCCAATGGACTCTATAGACCGTGATCGTGTGTATTGCCAGCTTTCAATTCGAAGGAATAGTCCACCTAACGCCATCCATTGCCAACCGGCGGTTTGATATTCAACCACAACCACAATTGTACTGTACGTGTATATTATGCAGCATTATTGTATTAATTGAACGATGTTATTGCCACCAACAATCCTTTGTGAGAAGTTAATTTCTATCTTGAAAATGCGAACAGATGTTTGAATGTAACAAAACTATAATAATGTAAACATTTGAATTTCTCAGGTATATTCAATGCATCCATCAAAAGCTGTATCACCTTACTCAAGCTGACTACGAAGACTTCGCCAGCATTATACTTGCGGCCAGAGCAGCATTTCAAATCACACCAGAAGGCAATGCTCAGTTCAAAGATTGGTTACAATCGATCAAAAGGTAATCTGTACTTTCCGTATTTCTCTCTTGTAATTTTGATTTTGCTTTCAGGTCGAAATCATGTAAGAAGGACTTGTGGGCGCAAATTAACGCCGCCTTACAAAGCAATTCCAAATGACAAAGACTTGATTCGGTCAGCTCCGAAATACTAACGAATAATCAGTCAGGAAACGGAAGCAATCAGCCATCAACAACTTTTCATCATCATCACCACTCCCACTCGGCGCCATCATCATCTTCAACAACAGCGTCTGCATCCTCCTCAGCTTCCATGAATAAAAGCAACATTATATCGGTAGTGCAGCATTCACTTCATCACCACCAACAACATTCGAGTCATCAACCGAACCAGCAAGTTGAGCAACAGCCCCAGAATCCGTCGGCTGTAATAAATGGGGGTATTTCCCCTGGAACGGCCGGCTCCGTTCCACTCCAAAATGCACCCGGCATGCAGCCACCTCCACAGCAGTCGGTCTATCCAGCCACGGCAATGTTGGCCATAGCCGCACCAGCGTCAGCGTCAAATCAAAATTTAAATGTGATTGCTGCGCCAATTGTTGTGGATTTTGGCAACTTTACAGTAAATTGTCTACCTCCACCTCCCCCACCTCCTCAGGCGGCTATTGCTGCTCCACCTCAACCACAAGCTCAACAGCCACTACCACAACATATACCCCATAACTCATCTGGACTCCCGATCATGCACGATGGACGGGATATGCAAAAGTGACTACTTCACGTCCTTTATGTTCCGAACTAGGCACAGAGTGAGTGGACAGCCCACTTTTGGGCAGACACTTACGCGTTTCTTCAGTTTATAAGTCTTATTCTGGTTACACTTGTTTCACTCCTCAAACTCTTTTCGACTAAGTATCAGCAAAGGGTTTGTTGGCCAGAAGTTTTGCATTCTGGTGTCAACGCGCATCTACTGGAAAACATTTTGATCTCATAACTTAGGTAAATAAAACAATAACACAAATTTCGCCGCGACTACGCATTGCATTCAAATTTTTAGTAAAATTGTTAAGCCACGACTTCTGAAGGGATCGGCGACCTTTCACTCTCGCGCAGTTGAGGATGCCTGCGAATCGCGAGCATGTAGAGACTTGCGTTTCAAGGATTTATTTCCTTTTTTAATTTAGTTCAAATTATTTACTTGGGCACACTCAACGCTGCGCAGATAGGATAATGGATAACAACCTCTCTTCCCTGAGAAGTAAAACTGTTGTTTAATTCGAGGTCTTAATACGGGAAAGCTTAGACTTCTTTATCCCTAAAATTAAGTAGAATGATGTGTTCATATTCTAGAGAAATATTTTTTTTATTTACAATAAGTTGTTAAGACTAAAGAGGGTTTATTTTAGACGCCGACGACATGTTTTTTACCGAGACTTTATTTAAACGCTTGTGGACTTTATTTACAATTTTTTATTATTTACAGCTTTATTTTTGCTTCAGCAGATCCGATTCTTTAATTTTAATTTCGACTCAGATTGAGCTCCGTTTTATACTTGTGTTTTAAGATAGTTAATTTTTAAAGACTTTTTTTCGAAATATAGTATTTATACGTACTTTACACGGTCGTTTGTCTTTATTGTTTCCATTTTTTACTTCCGCTTATTTGTTCTTTTTAGCTTTCGGGGTATTGTTATCCTAAAATAATGTGAAGAATGTTGGCAAAGAAATTTTTTGCATCTACTACTCGTTGCACATTGAAATGTAGCTTTCATTACTTTTAAAATTTGTTACAAAATCTATAATCAATTGGAATGAAAAAAAAACAAAAGTATATCTCATTGGCACTTTCTTACCCGAAATTAAATAATTCTACAGTCGTGTGAAAAGACCATTGCATTCTTCTTCAAACTTGCACCATATTTGGTAACATGTCTGTATTTTCGTGCTCCAGGGGTAGCGAGACAACTTTTCACAGATATACACCGCAATTTGATATTGAGCTTCGTTTAGAAATGTGTTTCCTGTTTTTGAATTGCAGGATGCGCCCCCTGGCTTTTGAGGTATATGAAATCAATAAAGATATTTTCCATCTCATTATTAGTTCAACAGCCCATGTAACTAAAGCGTCAGTCATCTGTTAGAAAGTTAGTTGACAAATCTTAGGTACACTGAGACACCGCTCAACATGGAAATGTGTGGGTTGTCGAGCTAAAATCGGTTCAGGCAATTGGAAGTTACCAGGGGAAAAGCAAGCAAATGCACATGCTACCTACTTACCTTGCATGTGGTAAAAAATAAATTACATCCATTGTTGGCCTGCAGTGCTCAATAGTCTTAAACTATATCACGCGACTGGGGAACAGATATCGGGTTTTAAAAATTTATTTATGTACAAAGATGCAACGGTGGTTATTGTCGCTCAGGTGATGAATTTGTAATGGTTATACAATTTTTGCATTCATAACATGAATGTAACAACGAACTAACTCAGTTTTTTCATAAAAGTTATTGTGAAGATCAGAAAAAAAATTGAAAATTTTATAAAAATCACAGACAGACATTCAGCGAACACTTCACAAACTTTTAATAGAGCCTTTACAAAACGTATTCCGAATTAGAAAGAAAAGTAACACTAAAAAAGCAATAGTATTTTAACTTTATACTTTTCGATGTTTACTAACGATACTGAGTGTTTTTTTACTTGAAAACAAAGAACATTTTAATAAATAAAAAAGATTAGAGCGTAAATTGTGAAACGCAGTTTGCTAAGAAGAAGACCTAATAGGGGTAAAAGACACGTCCCATTTTGGGTGGATATTTTTGATGGTGACGTGAGATTAAGACGGCTTTGTAAGTTATATATAAATAAAGTGAACATATGTAACTTATCCATAAGGCAACAATGAGAATCAAAGGTAGATCTACAAGTGTTTTCATACAAAGTAAATAAAATTGAAAATATGCGTGACGGTGCCTAACCCGCACGCCATTATATATAAAGTGAAATTTTAACAGAATACAATTTAACCAAGCAGAAAAAAAAAGCATTTTTCTCTTTCTCTTTTAAATAAGTGTTGTAGCGATGTAGAACAGAAGGTAGTTTTAGTCATGAGAAAATGAGAAAATATTTGTATATCAATGAGATCAAGAAAATATATTATAAATAATATAAATAAAGCGAGTAGCTCTTAAGGATTTGTAATATAAATATATATATAAAGAAACTAGTTCTAACAAAACGCTTTCTTGCAATAAATAGTACAGCAAGTTTTAACTTTCGGTTGTCCATTTGGAAGTCATTTTCTGTGAATGCTTAAAAGTGTTTATATATTTTATGTTAATGTAATTTTTGTAAAATTGCATCATGGCCAAGTTGTCCAAAGGTTCCAAGTCATGTTCCAAAATAATTTGAATTTAAATGTAGAGGTAGAAAAACTTAAATTCTGTAGGGCACATAAATTAATTTCCACAAAATTAGAAAATTATAAGATTGGCACATCGGTTAAAATTTGCATGAAATTATCTTCAAATCCCTAGACGACAGTACACGGCGATTTCCATGGTTATTCTGAAAAAATTAGAGTCTAGAGTTACCATGAGTACGCATACTAGTTTTGCGTTGCATTTCTGACTCTATTTTCTTTTATAGGCACGTGTACACGATTATAGTTATCGATGCTAGTCAATATACATAAATATAATACTTTTTTCGGTTAGAGAATGTACACGTTTTTTTATGGGAGTATTTATCATTATTGGTGAACAACTCTTCAAATTATTTGACCTTCGCTATTTTGCCATTTTCTTGCGGCGACATTCTCCGAAATTTAAAAATTTTCATGTAATTTTAAAACATACATTTCTGATTCCGTAGACATTTCAGCTTCCTTCTCATTGAAACTAGAATGCTACCATGTTACAAGGTTCCGTACATTATCTCCCTACAAACTTTTCGTCACAAAAACCAACCCAATAAAAATGTTTGAATATTTTATTTCATTTAGAATATAGAAACTACAGAAAGTATATTAGTAATAGCTACTAATAATGTGTATATCTGGCGTTATTCTCTAGACACTCTAAAATGCGGTACGCAAAGCTATCGTATAAATTCCCGAGTTCGTCCTGTGTCTAGTGTAGTCTTCGGGGATTATATTGCATAAATACTACAGTAGGTGATCAATAACTGAGACACTTGAATTTTTACCCGACTGCGCCAGAAGGAGGGTTATGTTTATCGAGTGTATGTATGTATATTTCGTTGGCACGCTCTGTAGCCTAAAATGCTTGATGGATGTTTTATTATAGTTTTTGTACTCTAATGGCATTTTTGGGAATCAAGTAAAAATTACGTCAAATTTACATTACATATTTATTATTAAATTACATAAAATACAGTGGAATTCGCTTATAACGTTCTTCAAGAGACCTAGGGAATCAGATCGTTATATCCGAATTTCGATGTTTCCGAATGTAGGGTACGTAAATGCTCGCTTTTGAGCGGCTCATGAGCAAGCGAAACTGCTTTTAAAAAGTGGCTCTCGCTTATGAGCATGAGCGCTACATAGTTAATTATGCGCTTGGAAGTGCTTCTTCGTGTTCGCGCTCTTCATTATTGAAAAACCGTAGGACGATTATAAAAATGGTTCTCGGACGGTTTTTTTTTAAAAATATAAGTTGGTTCTTATTTACTCACATGCAGTAGTGTGCAAAACATTAGCATTATTAGCGAGTTTTCAATATATTTACTTGTTAATTCAAATACATGTGGTACAATGGTAAGTAATACGCGGTTTTATTAATCTATCCTTACTCTCTAAATGGCAAAAAAACGGAACGTTTCATTCGTTTGTTTAAAAGTTATAAACACAATTTCTCCAAAAGTCAGAAAAACACCCTTGCAAGACAATAACCGTGTAAAAAAAATTTGTTAATTATAACGGTATTTTATTTTCTGATGAAAAATTTAGTGTAGTCTAAAACACGGAGAGGAAATCAGTTTATTTTGCGACAGCAGAAATGAAATATTTTCGAAATTTTGTAATTTGTCTTTAAAACAAATACACACGGAAACACAAAGTGGTGGTGGTGAGTTAAACATTCAATTCAGAATCACGAACGCATCTGATGCGTCAAACCAGAGCAACAAACGCTTCATGATTGTGGATGATGGAACGTTATGTTACGAGTGACAGAGCCGGCAGAAATAACAATGAACATATAAAATTTTACTTATTGGATGTCTAACCGTCCTTGTTGATTGACTTTTTCAAATAGATTTCAAATGAGTTTCCAAGCTCTGTAAGGTAATGTATTATTTTGGTATTATTAATCGTGCGTTAAGTACATATGTACTCACTTTAAATGTGCTCCTAGTCATCCGGATACTTATCTATTGAGATAATATTATTATGATATTTTGGTATTTTTCTTCGGTATTTGGATTTTGATTGCATTCCTGAGGCAATTATTCTCAAAAGGCTCTCGATTTTCAAAAACCGATTTAATTAAAATATTAAAAGCAAGTTTATCCATTGCAAAGCCGGGTCAAGAAGTAACACATCAAACGACTCGGCGATCAACTGGGTAGTTGGTAATAAAAACACAATTACTCATACGACTGATCGACATAATAAGAAAACCGTTTTTTTTATCTTTGACCTTGAATAAACATTTCAGCACAACCAGATCAATGGAGACTTTTGACATTTCATTTGAAATGTTGATTTGAAGGTCTACAAATTTTCAGCTCTGTCGGAATTTGTCCGAGGTTTAAAGTTTTTAGTCTATCTATCCACTATATAATATTCCATGAAAAATCTCCCGAACGTTCACTATACTCTGGAAAAATAAATAATATTAATATAAAAAAAAAAACAAAAACAAAGAAGTTATGAATTTACATTAATAAGTACTATATAACAAGCTGTACACTACATAAAAATATCGGCCATACCCATTCATGGGAAAGAAGATGTTTAGAATAAGCGTTGTCGCACATCGTCGTCAAATGCTTAAATGCATTAAAAATTAAAATACTATAGAGGCACTATAAATAAGATCTTAGTAGTAACTTACATCAAATAAAATTAAAATTAGTATATAAATAACTATAAGTAACTATGGATAAGTAGTTGATTAACTACGAAGATGCGCGACAACGATTATTCTATGAAACATCTTTGCCATGAATGGGCCAACATTTTTATGTAGTGTACAGTTTGTAATAAAAATACAAACAGGCAATTTGTTGGTTTCTGTGTTGCCGGGTTTTAGTTTTTATAACTTTTTTTTGTCTAATTGATTAATTGAACGATCATTTAAAAATAGGGAACCTATCTATCACGTTAGCAGTGTTACCTGTTTTGATGATATCTGTTAAATACGGTATGTTCAGTTATTGGCGACCAATAAGGATAATCAAAATCAAGCTTGCCCCTTATCTTGATTGCAAACTAACAAACATGCTGAACGAAATACAAACTTAGCACTTTCTCGGAATTTGTTATCAATGCTTTTGAGAATAAAAAAAATGCTGCAGAAAAATATGCTAAGCTAACGACATATTTTAATGGTACACACCCTCCAATTTTGAAGATAGGATAATAATGGCAAAAGGTTAAGACGAAAATGAAATTCAGCGAATAGTGACTTTGAAACGCAAGATTGTTGGCTGGATACTGTCTTATTGACTACTTGATGCCTACTATTGAGAACTTAAATATCATCGATATCGGCTTCTCATATATCTTTAAAGATCAGTGCTAATTAGCGAATGATTGATTGATAGTCATACATGCGCGTTTCATAACATAATCCTATCGGCAAAATATGTATTACTTCCTAAAAAAGCGAAATATAATTGTTAAGACTTAAGAGGATGATAAATGCCGGCGGTTCATTAATAGATATTGTGTATGAGCTTGATTATAATTTGAAGACAAAATAATTCCGCAAAATACTGACGAGCATCGGTAGAGTATTAAATCGTTTTTTCTTGAACTTGAACGGAAGAATTCGTGTGTTCGATAACAACTAAAAAAGGATATATTTACTTAATAAGCAATATTAAGACTTCGATACGGTACGCCACCAAACTTGTATTAAGTGAGATAGTCGTTCACTTCTTTATTAGGTAGCGATTCAAAAATTGCTTAACAAGCGATTTGCAAAATTGTAATCAGCGGGAATCGCAAATGTTATCTATGACTAAAACTAAAAACTTTATCTTATCTGTCGGTGGTTTTCTCATTAAGTTCAATTTAAGGCATAAGGAAAAAAAATGTGACGTGATATCGTCCCTGACAATAGATATACTTACATATGTGTGTATGGATATCTCAAGGTGTCGCCAGACGTTTTTTTACCGATATCATAATCGTTCGTGATCCTCTTGTCTAGGAAGGCATAGTAACCGACAGCAATAAGTGAAATGACAAATTCTTTATCTAGTGCCACTAAATCACAAGTAACTACTATTTAATTAAGGACACGCACGTGGAATCTTAGCTAATTGTCTTTAGTAGCCCTTTGAGACAATCGAGCCATGACTGATGCAATTAAACATTGTAAATATTGTTTTGCGTACTTTCACACCCTCATTCAAAGGAGGGAAGATGAAAAGTGCAACGCAACGGCAGTATGAGGAAGCCCCTATGGCTTTTTCAAGACAAGCAGTTTTGTTCATAAATATTTTAATTTTTCCGTCTCGTTGTATGTAGGTGTAGATGCGCAAAGCTTCTTGTAAAGCACTAGAGAAGTATTTGTCTATTTGAATGAGGGCAATATGATGAAGAATATGTTTAACTTTATTATTAATTCAATGTTGTAGTTTAGAGTTTAGTTGACACAATTTAGAGAGGAAATGCAAAAAAATAAAAATAAAACAAAAAAAAATAAGAAATTAAACAAAAGCTAGTGTTCTTCAAAACCAGAAAATAAAAAAAAAATAGTAAAACCATTTCTAAAATGTTAAAAAAAATAGAAATCATTTGAAAAGAGCCATTGAAAACGGTTGTTTTTCGGTGTAACTTTTTTCGATTTTAAAGGAAACACAAACATATATAAAATAAAGGAAAGTGAATAAAATAGATTTGTTTTTTTGGAAATCATTTATTAGCTTGGTTTCTGGCAGTTCTTTTTAGGAGGAAGACCGACATCATACTGTATAAACGCAGATTGCCAATCATGAGGAAAATCACGCCATGGCAACGGTGCACCACTCAATTTACATGTAGCTTGAGTTTGAACAGCTGGATCACTTACATAAGATACGAGTAACACACCGTAGTCGCAAGATTGTAAATAAAGTGAAAGTGAAGTCAAAAGCTTTTCACTCCGCATATGTTTTTGTCTGTATGTTCACGTGTTTTATTAGATGGCCTTGCTCAATTGAATCATTTGTTTGGTAGCCCAACTTTGAAAGCCATAGCCATATTGGATCCGCCATTTTGAATTTAGAAATTTTAATGGCAGATTCGAAATCAGTTACCCCGAAGACCTCCTAGTGAGGGTTTTTAGGGTAATTGCTAGAACTTTAACATTTTCGGTAGTCATATTAGATCCGCCATCTTGAGTTTGGAAATTTTGATGACAAATTCGAAGTCAGCTTTCTCGAAAACCTCCTAGTGCGGATTTTCAAGGCTATCCTTTGAAATTTCACTAATTTAATAACATAACTAACCGGTAGTCATTTTGGAGTCGCCATTTTGAAAGCTTGCATTTTATCAAAATAACAAATAGCCTATATGTTAAGTTGGACTATGCCCTACTAACTGAAGTCTTTCGAAGAAACCGATTAGGCGTGATTGAGTAACAAACAAGCACAAACACTTTCATTTTTATATATAAATACATACCATATACGTAGATGGACAATCCTTGCCGCATGCCGAAACAAAAACATCAAAGTAATCAAGTTATGCTAGCAGGGGGTGGCCAAATTTAATCTAGGTACAATATGGGTACCTTTGCGTAGGTAACGATGCCCAAGGTGGAGGCGATCCGAGTGACCCTTAACACCTAAAAAATAATAAAAACCCGCTTTAGGGGTATTTTCATGAAAATAAATGCGTGGACAATTGCGGGTGGGTTTTTTATGCATACGAATGTCAGTGTGGAATATACTACGGGAATTTATCCTGAAAGATTTGGCAATATTGTTGGACCTCTAAGGTAGTGTGGTGGTGGAGGGGGTGAAATTACTCTCGGACCGAAAAAAATTTTGAAAAAACTGTTTTCTCTTTTTTCGTGAAAATTAGTTAGGAAGTTACGTTACAAGTTTCAAAGCGTTAGTTCATATTTTTGAAGGGCATGCTAATGCATGACTTAAATTAATCGTAAATTATCGAAACATTCATCGAAACGGCAGATCAAACCTTAAGTTATTTGGATTATTGGACTATAGACAAGACAATACATTAGACATTAAAGCATACCTACAAAAATGTCTGAAATGTCACGTAAACCGTGGAAAATCGTATCGAAGTTTATATTTAGTTTAAGCTTGTGAAAGTCAAACATCAAGTTCCGCAAATTACATATATGAAAAGAAAAATCCACGACCGTGTGAATAATACAAAAATAAATCAGATAATGACTTAGAATGTAAAAATAGTTTAATTGAAGTCGTATAATCCGTTGAAGATACAAGATTACATCGAAAGGCTATTGTAGTTAAATATGAATAACGTGATTGATTTAGTAGTTAAGTTATTCATGTGGGGCAGTTGTTTGAAAAGTTAGGTTTGGGTTCACACGTCCTCATGCAACTAAAGTCGTATGTCGATTTTAAATTTTAGCGTCAAAACTGCGCAATTTTACTGGTTGAGGGCTTTTAATGGAGAATGGCGTAATAAAATTACTTAGTTTTGCGTAATGAGATCAAATGTGACGCTCACGATAAACAATTGCGTCCGCGCCTCTCCTAAAATCTCGTTTAAGCTAGTAAGTAGCCACTTAAAACTCTTGGAGATAGCAAAACCAAAAGCAATCTTTCAGAAGATCTCTGCAGGTTAAACGAGGAAACGGTGCTATCGGCAGATATGATTCTTTTTGTCCACAACTGTAGTGTTGCATGATAGCCGATTGCCGAGTGTGGGGTTATTAGTGCCAACGGAAAAATCCTAAAGCAATTTAAATGTTAAATAAGTCAAGTGCCCTCTACAGCGGCCGTTAAGATTAGACTTGCGAAAAGCAGACATGCCCGGGCCCGCGTCGATACCATTACCACCCCCAACGAATAGTAGTGAAAGTTGGAAACAAAGCCATGTGGGAAGATACTGAAAGCTCGGCATGCGCTGGGGCGGTGTTTAGGTGTACCCGCGAGCAAAGCATGCCCATGCGACGAATAAGCTTTAGCTTCTCAAGCCGCTACCGCTAGGCCGACGTTCTGCTGTTAAGAAAGTCAGAAGTTGACTTGACCCGTGCGAAGCTTTCTTATCAAATGATTTTCGCCATGCTCGGCTGTGCGGCTGAGAGCGTGTGGTGGTGGCCACAAATAAAAGGGAAAAGCCGCGTGAAAATTCTCGACAAATCAACTTCATCCGTCGACAACTCAGGGTTGAGGCTGCAGTTTAGCGTTGAGGTGATCCATATTCACGTTCACGTTCAGTAGGTGGACCAGCGAATTTCAAGTCGTTTCGGGATTTTTTTGCGGTCAGTTCGCACGTGCTTGCTATTAGTTTTCCCCAAAAACCAAGGACAACCATGCCGTTCTCACGTGACGTTGAAACTAAGGAGCAGATGAGCAAGACGGACACTATCAAGCTGAGGAATCGGCACATTGGGTAAGTCTGCCAGTAGTTGCTCCCGCTGGGGGTTCATTGAGTCGCGAATTTCGGTTTATATTAAGTGAAAATCAAGTGATGTAATTTTGTGTCGGGGTGACCTTGTGGGAGGTCTTTCCTCATCCTTGGGCTGGGTTGTTCCAGGGGGTGTGGTGTGACTAATGAAGCACGTTTGAGGTAGGACGAAATGATTGTTTTCAGTTTAGCAAGCGAGTGTCGCCTAAATGTGGGGCACAAGGTTGTTAATGTTCTATGCCAAGTAAGAGCGAGGGTGAGATGCTAAATTTGTACGACATTTTGGCATGTGCAGCGTGTGTTTGTTTTGCTTAGCTGTAAGAGCTGCGGGTGGTGATTCTGTTTGAATTGCGACTATGCAGCCAGAAGTGGATTTGAGATTGTTAATGGACTTCCTATTCAAAATGGTAGTTAATTTCTACAAGTCATTTAATTTGCTCTTTAAAATAAAATCTCTGCACTAGTTGTTCCTTTGCTCATTTAATTGTAATTAATTTCTGTAGGATTCTGATTCTGAGTTTTGTATACTTTTATTTTCGAAGACAGTTTTTCTTTTGTATGTTTGGTATGATGTTATGCGGGGATTCTATCGTATCTGAAGTATTTTCCTTTTACGACAGAGGAAGACAAAAGTATTGATAATAATTAATTAATTAAATAAAACTACTAATAAATGGCATACAAGATACAATTTATTCAGTTTTTGATTAAAAATATTTTCCCTTGTTAGAATCTACATAAAAAAATTCTAACGAAAGCATAATTATTATTAAAAAAACACAAAAAAAACTTCAAAATATCTCATTTTCCTACGGGCAAAAGTATTGGCACATTATAATTGAACATACTTAGTAAATTATGGACCAAAAAACATGTTATTCCACTCTTCGGAAAGTAGTTGTTTTAATTGATACTTTTTAGCAATATATTAACGCCGACTTGCCAGTATTCTATTAGCATGAATAGTATTGAAATAAATAACAGTTTCAGCTAAACAGTTGATGAATTTTTGGTTAATAAACAAAACAATCTATTACAGGTTAGCTTAGGCAGTTAGACTAAATAAAAAAGATTTGTAAAAGAATCTTTTATGGGTCAACAATTATTCATCGATGTATCGCGGGGTCCTGGGCTCTCAAGCCCAGCGATTATATTCCAGTAGAGTAGATTAAAGTTGTGTTATGCACCTATCAAAGGGGACAATATATTCTTCTATAAAGAAATGTATACTTTTCCTTGTAGTCGAAAATTGATGTACTTAACGACATGTGAGCAAATGTATCTTATTAAATCATTAGTTTACATGCACCCGAGAATCTTCGGATCCTGACAATAAAATATCATTTTTGAGTTCAATTTCATTGAAATTTCGACTCGCTGCTAATTGCGTTTCCTGATAAAGCCTTACAAAAAATAAATAAAGTAACATATGTAACTGTTTTTAAAAATGGAATAGATGGCAAATAGAATATAATCGTAATGCCCATATGACACCTTTTTTTTGAAAATTAGTAATTATTTCCTACATTTGTGTAAGGTCTAAAGCTCCTTTATATGTACTCATGTTTAAATATTGTGCAGATTTGCTAAGAATAATAGAATAGACCGTCTAAGTGGTGTGAATATGAAAATATGAGAGAAATTGTATAAATGATTTAATATTCATTTACATGGCGTCAAAAACGTTAAAAATCACCACTGTCATTACAGCATGAGTGACTGATATGAAAAATAAACCGGAAAAGACGAATGTCATAATCATTTCTCTTACAAAAAAAAAAATTAGCATCAACAACAAATGGGTTCTCTGAATTTTTTACAGAAAATCCTGTCAACTCTTCTATCGTTCCGACCCATTAAAAATTGTCCGTGGACATGGGCAATATATGTTTGATGAAGAGGGAACGCGTTATTTGGACTGCATCAACAATGTGGCTCACGGTAAGTGAATTCGTGTCCATAATTTTCTCACACTTTAGCTTAAGTGTGTCAGATTAATTTCCTATAGAACGTGCAGTATTGGTAAAACCACAATGGTGCGACGTAGCAATTATTTTTATAAAATATCAAAATGAGATAGTTTTAACCTATTGAGCATTGTGTTTCGCAAGGAGATACTATATAATTACTGGAGGTTGAGGTAAGAGATTGTAATCAATTATGATAAGACGCTCGATTGTTGCTGATTGAAACACTCGAAAGCTTATTTAACGGCTTAACCGTTTCGACCTATTGTGGCAGATATTGTAGAGTTTGCTCAAAGCGTGACTTTTTGCAGTCAAAGTTTCGAAGGTCATAGTTTTCTATTGCTTATCACTTTCGTAACAAAGTTTATCAGTAAGTGTTTAAAACGAGAGCATCTTATCTGGAGTGTTGACATTAATAAATTTTAATCCTCTTTTTTAATGCATCAGCTATCGTACATTCGAGGGAAAAAAATTTGCGGATAATGTTAATTTTGGTCACCATTCCAATCTGTGCGGCAAACTTTAGTCTTTTTTTTGTTTTGTTTTTATATTTATACGATTTTATGAAGCTCAGTTCTAATTGCGAATAAATTTTAATGACACTAGAAGTGTGGCAGCACAACACAATGTACACCATAATTAACATAACTTTCACAGTGTATGCGATGGCGTTGGAAGAAAACATTATGAAGTACATGCAATAGTAATAAAAAAAAAAATAGAGACTGTTTGTTTCCATGCGAAATCCTTCGAGTGCAAGTCTCTCTATATAGAAATAATTAGCGTTGACGGCATCAGAAGCTTTTTTAATTGCTATAACTTCAAAACTATTCAAGTTCAGGAAATTGTATACAGACATTTTTTGTGGCTGAAATTATATTGTTTAACAAGGCATATTTAAAAATTCGAAAATAAATTGTGTATCATAGGAAAAGCAAGTTGCAGTGTTCTCCGTCCCTCGATGTTATGGCAGGAAGCCGCCTTATAAAAAGGGGAGCTCTCAACAACAGCCATAGTTTAGATTATTTTTTATTGCAAATATTGAAGTTATGAATTTTTTGGGCAATAACCAAAAACCAACTAAACGACAAAAAACATACGTTAGTGAAAGTTTTACATAACATCAGCTATTGTATGATACTTTGATATGACTAGAAATTAAAAACAAATTCAATCAGCAACAGCAACTGAGACAATATACATATATATGTATAAGTATTCTGTAGTGATGGCCGTATTTTGCCTCCAACATCATGAATTTTTTTCTCGGCAATCAGAATAATTAAGATGTTTTCTTCTGTGTATATTGATTCGACCTTTTACTATAAACATATATTTTATTTGTGGAGAAAGAAAACAAAATTATGGGCCTAGGAGCGCGTTGAATTTGACGTGTCCGTGGCAGGTGCAAACGGTGACCACGATTTCCGCCCTCTGGGGAGAAAATTCAAAATTGTTATTAATTGTTACTCTGTTGCCTATAGCCAAGGCTAATCACAAAAGTTATTTAGTTACGAACAAAAGAGAACGATTTTCGGTTTTTTTCTATTGAAATGCTTCTAAAAAAAATACATGTCAAAATAATTGTGGCTGTAAAAGATTTAACTGAATCGGTTCAGTAGAACTCGAGATATCGTGTTCACCAATTCGAAAAACGTGGTTTTTAGAAAAACGGGTTTAAAGTTTTGAAATGTGATTACACCGAACCAAATCTGCCCGTCGAACTTCTAAACCCTGCAATTTTTACGAATTTTACAATTCAAATACTTTTTTTTTGTTCAGGTCAAATACTTTTTTTTTGTTATGAACACAAATTTGAATAAATTGTGAAAATGAAATAATATTCAATATTGTATGAAGTTCTCTGTTAAAAGCATTAATCAAGTTTTATGTGTATATTTTCAAATACGCGTGAAATTATCCTGAACGATTCTGACTTGGTTTTTAAAAAAAACTCTCAAAGAAATGCCTTTTTTAGCGTTAAAATTTATAGCTATATCCGAGGGTGCAAAGAAAATATTTAACGACAATGAAACTTATAAATTCTCAAATATTTAAGAGAAAAAGAAAGTGCAGAAATAAGTTAAATAATAATTTTTTAGACACCTTCGTAATACATTTTTTTTAACGTACCTGCGTATTATATAAAAAAAATACACTGCGAATAGTATAAAGATTATTTTGTCGTACTTAGCATTAAGGGGGACAATTTGGAAAGTAAACCTATAAAAGGAAGATAAAGTCCGGTTTATGTACTCACTTCTGATACGTAAGTATGTTAAATTATTTTGTTGATTTTTAAGATAAAGACTATGCGTCAGCATTTCGGTCAACAAATATATCATAAAATCGCAGTGATTCCTGAACAAATGCCCCACTTTTAATTACGACGAAAACATGGTCGTATAATACTCGGGCTTAAGTCAAAATGAATTACTCCTATATTATTGTTGCCAACTCGACGTTGTTGCTACATTAAGTTAAATTAAATGGCTTCACCGGTCCTCAGTTGTCACGTTTATCCATTTAGCAAAATCCTGAGCAGAGGCTTTTTGTTGGACTATATATATGTACCTACTTCCGTTATCAGCCGAGGCGATAATATTAAGTTATAATTTGTTTGTGAGAACAGCATACAGCTAATGCGCTTTTATTTATTTACGATCAACTAAAATGCAGGCAAACACCTCTAATCTAAGTAATTTCTAAATTGCACAGCCCGCGCCTCAAATGCATTTCTTTGTCACCTCAGCGATTAATATTCGCGATACACTTATCGTTATCGTGTTGCCTTGAATACTGCGATTTCCTACGCAGAGCCACTCGTGCAATTCACGTGTTCAGCTGAAAAGCGCGCAAGTGGGAATTTTCTTAGAACGCCACACTGTCAGTTTAGGGTAAGCCACTTCAAGTCGGGGATCGGAAGGCTGAGCAAACAAATATAACCCACTTCCCACTGATAAGTGCCGGTCCATAACATTTATGGTTATTCCTGGGCATCTGATATCACTTGTGCTAGTAATGTCGTAATTGCAAATATTTTGCATGGGAGCGGGAATCTGGCGCGAACCGCTTCTACTTAAGCCTACCCAGGCTGGTGATACGCATGCGTCCGCGGATAGAGACATCACGCTCGCCCAGTATGTAGATTGGCGGGTTATCAACATCGCCATAATACAGCAGAAGCGATGCGAAGTAAGTCACGTGGAAAATTAGTAAGTCATCGCAAGACGCTGATATATTTTTAGCACGCTGGTCGCGGAGGCGATAAGTCTTATGTCTTTCTTATGTCATATTTTGCGGCTGTCTGTATGTTAGTTGAACTACAGTGGGTACTGGCCACTGGGTGCGTTGGTCACTGGTCAGCACCTGCGAATGCCCTTGCTACACTTTCAAGATCAAGTGGAGGTGTGGATTTTTCCACCATTAATTGATTCTATTGTGCATAACATATGCGCGACTGCAGTCCATAACTGCGCAAAACATTTTTCTCCTCCTAAGCGAGAATTAATCAATGTACTCGTACATTTTCCATCGGCTTTATATTTACTTGACCCCTGACGGACACATGATTTCTGCGACCTTACGAAGGACACATATATGGGTATAATACAGCATCGCTAATATGTATAAATATATACATATGAATGTTGGTAAATATAAATCTGTGAAATTAGTAGATTAGTACAAAAATGGTTGCTTTGATTCATGATTTTTTCTTTAGAATCGAATGGTGGTATTGTTTTTTGAAGTAACCATTTTTGTTGTGTATCTGAAACTATTAAACCTAATAATAAAATAAAATTGAATCACCCTAACTTCATCCATAATTTCCGAAATACTAAATTGAATTTAGTGTGTATTTAGTTCAGCTAAGTGTGCGAATCCATTTGGAGTTCTGACTAAATCTTCTCAACAGTGAGTTCACTCTTTACACAGAAGCCAGTGGACACTGCAAAGTGTTTATTGTTGTGTCAATTCAGTATCCAATTGTGAAAATTTAGATAGCTAAAACTAAATTAAATTTAGTAATGAATAGATACACGGATTAAGAATATCTATTGGTATTAAAATTGTAGAGAGGTATGGAGGAATATTATCAAAGTTGCCTTATATCTTTCAAGGCTGTAGTTTTTTGGGAGGCTAATTTCTACAAACATGTTTTTTTCTCGTATCTTTAACCAAAAGTCTAATTATGTTTGATGTTGGTTCTACATTTGTTTTCTAACAATGCTACAACTAAGGCCAATCCAAGGCAATTTCCATGTGCATATGACTGGTTGGTTTATGTTGGCGGGCCTGAGTTAGCAAGGCATCGGCTGGCTATCCATTCCATCTTGGCTTAGCAACTTCGGCCAACTGTAGAGGACAAGATTCGTCTTGGTTGGTGGCCATCTCGATTTCGCTATTTATGAAGATCTCATGAAATTTGGCAAAAATTTGAAGCTGGTTAAAATCCTTTAACATGAGTTGATAAATCAGTGATTATATGTATATTAATGATAAGGAAAGTAGAATAAAAGAATCGTTAAAAACATTGTTTTTATATTCTGTTTTTACTTCACTACTTCGTCTGTCCTCACTTATTCTGATAATATGCTTCATTTTTTTTTGTCGAACAAATACTCATTGCACTGTAAATATTTTGATAAACGACTAACGATTTTGCTATTGTCTTTAATACTAATGTTGACAAATAGGAGGACATTATATATACGTCCCCATTTAATTTGCTGTCTTATCTGATAAATCAAAGTAGGTAAACAAATTTTCTCAGAAGGACACTATCTTCGCAATGCGTTCATGTCTCACGCGTACTTTATCCAAGCAGCGGAAATTAGATAGAGCGCTTTTATAAACAATTTCACTGTTTACCAGCGTGATAGCCCTGAAAAGTAGCCCATACATGGTTGACAATTGCGAATTCCAATTCTAATTGAGGTCCCATGCACAAATCTACTCCGTCTTGGGTGCGACCACATCGTAGTTTTCCATTGACCTGATAAGCAATAAAAATAGAAGATGTTTGTGCGTCGGCGCGTCCGCAAATAAGTCTCGTGACGCCGCGATCACATGTGACGGACTGTACATTGATAATGGCGATGGTGAATGAACCGAGATAACTGGAACGGTGGAGGTTGTGCAGGTCGCCTGATTTCAAAATAAGTGGACGAAGTTTATCGCGACAAAATATTCCCCTCGATACGCAAATAAGGTGGACACAACTTGTTTTGATAACTGAAAAACGTGTCTGGCACTTGACCACTTGCAATCGGAATATTACTTACATACTTGTACGTTGCAGCGCAGCTTGAGTGGGCTGGTACAGAGCTCTTATGAAACAATGATTGCAATTTTACTAACAAAGCAGATTAAGCACCAATTACATCAATTTGTTCAAGGAGATGAGAGTTCGCGAAAAGCGAAAATAAAAATAAAATATTAATTGAGTCGGCTGGCATCACTGCACTTCCGTCTGGAAATCTAAAAAATGGTCAAATAAAGTAATAAATTTTAGGGCGTCTTTAAAGTCAGCAAAACCGAAATGGAATTTAGAAATTTTAGTGACGTAGGAGTTAAGACCTTTTTTAATTCCCTAATGCGAAATTTGTTAGTAATTTTTTTTTTTGGAAACTTTATGGCTTTGCTAGCTTCAGAAAATTTTTTTGCTCGAATTGCATTAAGAGTGCTCCAGAATTCATTCTTAATTAAATGCAAATTACACACAATATGTGTATGAAGCATTTAAATAGTATTTAACTTTGTTGTCCCTAGAATGGGATGAGAAAAAAAGAGTTAAAAAACTGAGTTGACTAAAACTAGGTACCCGTATAAAGAAGATCTGGTCAAAATTTGAACTGAATCGATCCATTAGTTCTCGAGATGTACATACATACCAGTATAATACTATTACGTTTTCGAAAATGGGGTTTCGGGAAAAACACGTTTAAAGTCAGTTAGTTGTAAGGATTTCTCTGAATTTATGTAACGACGGTAGAGCTACGCTTTTTCTGTTTAATTTATTTTCTGGATATTCCTACAGGCAGTAAGACAAACAATTTAACGACAGTCACGTCATAATACGACCTGAACTCTTAGCCCGCTCGCTATATATTTATACTTAAGGAAAGACTTTAAGCTCATGAATAATTTGTTTCTTTTATCTATTTGCAGTTGGCCATTGCCATCCAAAAGTTGTCCAAGCTGGAAGCCTCCAAATGGCCACACTTTCCACCAACAATCGCTTCTTGCACGATGAGATGGTTCAATGCGCCAAGACTTTGAGTCAAAAAATGCCCGGGGAACTATCTGTTTGCTTCTTTGTCAATTCTGGGTCAGAAGCCAATGACCTAGCCCTACGACTTGCCAAGACTCACACCAAGCAGAATGATATCATTACGCTCGACCAGTAAGTCCCACTTTGTCCCTAAAAATAAAATCTAAACATTAAATTTTCAGTGCTTACCACGGTCACCTTAGCTCCGTCATGGACATATCCCCGTATAAGTTCAATCAGCCAGGTGGGGAGACCAAACCTGATTACGTTCATGTCGCCCCTTGTCCAGATACGTATCGCGGCAAGTACACAACCTATGAGTATCCTTCAGCTAATTTGGCCGACCTCTACACGAAGGACGTAAAGGACATCATTGCTGCACTCAAGCAGAATGGCAAAGGAGTCGCTGGGTACATTGCTGAGAGTTTGCAGAGCTGCGGTGGCCAAATTATTCCACCTGAAGGTTACTTCCGGAAGGTTTATGAGGCTGTTCGAAAAGCGGGTGGAGTTTGCATCGCTGATGAGGTTCAAGTAGGATTTGGTCGCGTTGGGACGCACTACTGGGCCTTTGAGACTCAAGGCGTGATCCCGGATATTGTAACAATTGCTAAGCCAATGGGCAATGGCCATCCCGTTGGAGCCGTTGTAACCACACCCGAAATTGCAGACAGCTTCGC
Source organism: Neoitamus cyanurus (assembly GCA_947538895.1). Classification (NCBI taxonomy): domain Eukaryota; kingdom Metazoa; phylum Arthropoda; class Insecta; order Diptera; family Asilidae; genus Neoitamus; species Neoitamus cyanurus. The sequence goes on from OX384543.1 coordinate 40,645,000, forward strand.
AGAATCGGGAATATGTTACTTCAATACCTACGGAGGTAATCCTGTGTCTTGTTCCATTGCAAACGCTGTTATGCGGGTTATTGAAGAGGAGAACCTCCAGAAAAATGCACTCGATGTTGGCAACTATATTTTGGAACATTGCGAGGAGCTCGGCAGAGAGTTCAACTGCATTGGGGATGTTCGAGGAGTTGGACTTTTCATTGGAATTGAACTAATCAAAGGCAACAACAGCAGAGAGCCAGCCACCGAAGAAGCTAGATGGGTGGTAAACCGCATGAAGAGTTTGCACAAGATCCTCGTTAGCTCTGACGGGCCGAATGATAATGTGATCAAGCTAAAGCCACCCATGGTCTTCAATAGAGACAACGCTGATGAATTTCTGCGGGGCTTTAGGGAATGCTTGTTGGCTTTAGAGAAGCATGGCATCAGTTATCCAGCTGCTCAAAGTGCAGTTATCTGCAATGTGCCACTCACCAAAATCCATGAAAAACACGATCAGCTTATTAAGACCGCCTAAAGGACCGGACCAATCGTTGATTATTTTTTGTTAATTAATTTTAAGGGTATTTCTAGCATCTAGAACACGCGCAAGTATTTAAGGATGTAGCTATAACGGAACATGTAGGTGTAATAGCGCAGCTCAATGTTGTTCAAAAAATATTTTATATATTAAATGCACTTTTAATCCGAATAGTGTTGAGTTTTATTTCAGCGATCGATAGAGTTGGAGTATTTTTATTTTTATGGACCTTCGTAATTTAACCCCCATTCCTGTTCTCTATTTCTTTATGTTTTTAATCGACTATCAGACATCCCAAGTTCATAAATTTAATTTAGCTGATTGATGAAGCTAAAAACAAAAGAAAACTATTATTTTCAGTTACTTTTCTTCGCAAATATATTATAGTCAAATTATAAATTTTCATGGACCAACACCAATTTTATATTTCAATCATGAAAGTCGATCAGTGAGTGCCGGTTATGCATGCGTTCTTACGTTAAGTTATGGAATGAAAGACTCCTTGTTTTAATGCCACTATAATTTATTTAGTCAAAATAATTGCCGATGCGATTCGTCTTATAAGGATATTCTCAACTTTTGTTGTACTGAGCTAAGACTGATATTTTTCAACTAATATATAATTGATACGCCTGAAAGTTATGGAGATAAAACTGATCATCTACATATACATACACTGTATGTGTTCGTTTGTGTGAGGCTTACTTACGGATACTACTGAACCTTAAACTAAAATTTACAGCCTGTGTTTGCTTTGATGTCAGAAAGGTTTAGAATGCCGCTTGAACGATTTTCAATAACGTTAAAAATATGGATTTACATATGTATGCATGTAATGGATGTTTCGCATAACGCATGTAGAAATGAGTGGAGTTTCAGATCTCACCTATTAGGCAAACAAAACATTGTGTGGCAGCGCGGGTGGAGAGGGTGCAATCTCAACCGGTTGGAAGATACAAGGTGATTTATAAATTCGATATGCACACTATTTACCCTTATTCCCGTACTCGCGTTACTTGCCGAATATTACAACAAGTGCAATTCCGTATTTAGCGTAAAGTGGCAAAAAGGGAAATTCTGGTCATCGTTGGCTTACGACCAGAGTCGTTAAATGAGACGTTTTCAGTATCTGAGTTTCTAAAGTTTTCAGCCAATTAATTGATGCGAAAGATAATTTTAAAAAGTTCTGGGAAAAGTTCTTATATAATTAACGCAGCGATGGAGCTTGATGTCGCTGATTTTTTTTTCCCATAGATGATACACCCTGTAGTTGGGAATAATTAAGTTAATTAACAAGAAATTTTTAATTCATTTATAAAGCTGAAGAAAACTACTTCTCAATTAAACTTAAAAGTTGGAAATTTTAAGTAAAATTTTCAATTGTAACTTTACACCTGAATGTACAATAAGCACATGCCCTCACTAAAGCTTAAAGCATTGGGCTTCTTGATACCGATATTTTACGTTAGGTGGCTCTGAATTAAATCGGCATTGTGGGAGGAAAATACTATTGAATGAGCAAATCGACTTTAAGCTATCTAAGGAATTATAATGCTAATGGGAATTTAATATTTATTTTTTTCATTCATTGTGGGTGAAACACAATTCTTTTATAAGTACATCGAGAATGAAGGGAAAAATCACATTCAAAGATGTAGAAATAAAGCTAAGACTATAACCATTAAGCTCAAGTAATAAGAAAAGAAGAAAATAATAATAATAATTGAAATTTGAGAATGGGAAAAATGAGTAGAAATCTTCAAGAATTGAAAACATGTGAACAGAGTAGACACTCAAACTCGGACACAGAGGAAGCAAACGGAATTTTCCTCGGCAATCCATTCCAAAAGCGGGAAGCCTGGACCAGGAAAGAACCCTCATAAATGCTTTAAAGGTATCTCGGAATAAGCAGTTGACGATGCCGGCGAGACTATAAAAATGTTAACTCCGCGAGGTAGCTCTTTTATTAGACTCTTTTTATTTATCAATCTATATAGAAATATAAGTAGTCTATGCTTAAAATAAACCTCAATGCCACAGCCGTGAATTCTAGTCTAGTTTTTAGAATACGTCGTAATTTTTGTGATTAGGGGAAAGTGCAAAAACGATTTTCAGCAAAACACGTTGAAATTTCATTTAATTTTGTTAAATGCAGAGGTATGCGTACTTTGAATGCCAATAAGTAATTAAGACTCCGTCAATTTTCTTCGGATTTATTTAATATTATATTTGTAGATAATGTGATTTGTTTGTACTAATAAAATTTAATGTGTTACCATATGCCACAATATTAACAAAATAAAATTTCATTTGGGGCAATTTTATTTATTTGGCAGTGCTTCTTGCATTTTGTGATTTTTGTGCCTTAAAACAACAAAATTATCCTCTACGGAAGATAACGGTGAATGCTTCACTTCGAATTCACTTGCAAGCGTTAGCACAATCACTAGTTCTCTGGCGTGTGTTTCGGCAGTACCAGATTTCGAAGTGAGGCTTATTTTTGGTGAATATTCGGGAAGTGCTGGAGTAACCAAAAATGTGAGTATATTCCCTAACGAGTTTTATTTTATTAATTTTGTTCTTACGACGATTAGTAATAATTAGTAAGAGGATGCCTAATCTAACTTAACCGTTATAAAACTTGCTGATCACGTGGTATTCATCTTCCAGGGCCTTACTCCTGCAAGGGGTACTCCTCGTGTTTTGTGTTTTTGTGTGCTACTGTAGTGGGCTGGAATGCTCCGAGCCAGATAACTATAAATGCCGGGATGGCACATGCATAAAATCGGAATTCGTCTGCGATGGAAGGAATCAGTGCCCGGACAAGTCGGATGAAGAAAATTGCGGTAAATATGGTTATGTCGTAAAATTTTAGAACATCCTTTTGAGTAGGTTCTTCCATAGATTTTAAGTTGTGCAGGCTCCCCAATTGGCATCGGTGCAAGGATAATACTACCTGCATCTCTACGGACTTTTTGTGTGACGGTGTGGATAACTGTCCCATGGGTGATGATGAGGATGAGTGTGGTAAGCCGCACAAGCACCCACTGTGCAGCAAGTTCGAGTTCACTTGCGCAGACAAATCCTGCATTCCCCTGGATTTGGTTTGTGATGGACACCAGGATTGCCCTGACGACTCAGATGAGAAGGCGGGATGTGATGGGATCGAGGATCATTGCCATGGGTTCTTATGTAAGAACAAACGATGCCTAGAGAGTCACACGTGGGTTTGTGATGGCTATGATGATTGCGGGGATGGCAGCGATGAGATTGGTTGTGGTGAGTCGAAATCAAAAGACAATTTTCTTCGCATGTTCTGCATGTCCTGGCGCAGATTGTTTTTTAATCACATATTGCTTATCTTTGTTTTTCAAAGATATGGCATTTTGAAATGTTTATTTCGAATTACGTTCTAGAACGAATAACTTTACGCCAAGTTACAGTAACCAATTAAAATCATTTTAAAGTTTGATCTAGATAGAGAAATGGAATTAAATTTACAATAAAAATTCAAACAAATATATTCCCTGCTTAAAGATCTCACAAAATCTATTTTCTTACTATACTGCGGCCGAAAGTTCGAAAAAAGAACGATTTTCCATTTGCAAACCATTCTAACTGCTTCTAACTGTGGAACCAACTATCAAAGGCTAGTTGCTTGTATTGATTTTGTTTTATTATTTCTTTTATATTGTGTAGTAAGGGTTTTGTTAAAAAAAAACAATTGTGGATCCAAAAGCGTGTTGAATTCGAAGCGTTCGAAGATCGAAAAAAACGGGGGCCACGATGCCGCCCTCTGGCTAGTCTAAAACATAACATTCAAAATTGTTATTAATTGTTACACCGTTGATTATAGCCGGGACCAGATAGGTTAAGATATCAAGAATTACAAAAATTATTAAGTCACAAACAGAAAATTGCGATTTCCAGTTTTTTTTCTATTTAAATTCTTCTAAAAAAAAAACTAAGATACGTACCAACACAATCGTGGTCCCGGTAATTGCCGCTATGATTGTACTAAAGGTACTGCATTCGAGAATCGTGGCGACCGATTCGAAAAACGTGTTTTTGAGAAAAACGGGTTAGAAGTTTTGAAATATCACTCGACGCTCCATGCTCGTCGTAGTTCAAACCTTTTTTGTTTTCGCGGGAGACGAAAAATGCCGTGCACCATCAGGGCGTACCTCCTGTAACCCTTGGTGTGTGGGGCTCGAACATACTAAAAAAACCTCCTCCTCAGGTCTGGGGACCCACATCGGAACGGCTCATCGCATTACTTCGATGTGAGGACCTATGTATGTCGTTCTGATCGAGCTATTAGCTTTTCTTAATTGTTTAATGCTTTCCTTGTTACTATCCTGGTGGTGCTTCTTGCGACTCAAAACGTTTTTTTTTTATGACTATTTTTATGAAGGCTTTCACGTACTTTCAATTCTCTCTGTTACAGGCATGGTGTCGAGTACTTTGTCGGGGTACCTTCCCCTCTAGTTACGAATTTTCCGAAACCCTTTTAAAGGCATATTCTTGAGGGTTTTTGGAATGCAAAATGCAAAAAAAAGAAATCGTTTTTTTGAATCTGTCACTACAGAATACCCCATTTAGAAGAATGTATTAAGTCAAACTGCTATAGATCTTGTTAGGAGCATTTCAAGACATCAGATATGGGCTTCCAATGATACCTACTTCATCGCTGTCTGTTGGCAAATGGTACACATATTACAAGATCCAAATTCAAATTCAAATTTCTAAAATGTGAGGTTGCTAATCTGTCACTATTGCAGAAATAGTGTGTATAAGACGGGCCGAATCGCGTCCAATCGTTTACTGTAGCCTCTATATCAAATCATCTTCTTTCCAAAATGTCATAATCTGAAAGAAATAAAGATTTTCCTTTTATTAAACTCCGCAAAATAAAAAAAACCAAAATTAAAAAACGCGTTAAAATCTGCATTTTTTACCTTTTTCTGGAATAACTTATACAATATTTTTTAGTGAACAATTGCAATTTGGAGGAGCACAGGTTTCTGTGCAAGGACAACGACTCCTGCATATCACTGGATAAGGTCTGCGATGGCTTTACAGACTGCGCTGACAAAAGCGACGAAGGAGGGGTTTGCAAGAGTGATACTACCAATTGCGATAATACTCATTGCCCCGCACCCAGCAATTGCCACAAATTTCCCTCCGGCCCAGAGTGCGTCTGTCCCAAAGGGTATACCTACAATAGCGTTAAGAAAATTTGTGAAGATATAAACGAGTGTAACAACTTTGGAGTATGCAGTCAAGGATGCAACAACACAAAGGGCTCCTTTCTGTGCACATGCGAAAAGAAGTTTAAGCTTGAGCGTGATGGAAGGACTTGCGTTGTACGTACAGGAGAGCCCTTTTTACTGTACACGACCCAAAAATCTGTTGTGGGAATATATCTTAAATCTAGACATGTCTACCATGTTGCTACAAATCTTTCTCAAGTTATCGGGGTGGACTATGATGGAGCCAATGTCTACTGGACTGATATCAAGCAGCAGTCTGAGAGTATCGTGAGAGCGCGGGAGGATGGAAGTAATCCGGAAGTTCTTTTAACATCCGGTCTAGAGGCCCCGGAAGACTTAGCTGTTGATTGGTTAGCGGGAAATATATACTTCACCGACAATATGATGAAACATGTTGCTGTATGCTCAAACCATGGCTTTCACTGTGCCGTCCTAGTAGTCAGGGATGTCGATCAGCCTCGAGGAATCGCTCTGAACCCCTATAAGGGGCTCATGTTCTGGACTGATTGGGGCAAGAAGCCTATTATAGGAAGGGCTGCAATGGATGGCACTCACGCACAAGCTCTTATAAAGAAGGATGTACATTGGCCAAATGGAGTGTCTTTGGATATTCCAAATGGCAGGATATATTGGGCTGATGCTAAAATAGGAACCATTGAAAGTGCCCTAATGGACGGATCTGATAGGCGCATTATCCTCGGAGACATACTAAAACACCCTTATGGAATAGCAGTTTTTGAGGATAAAATTTTCTGGTCGGACTGGGGAACGAAGAGTATCCACTCATGCCACAAGTTCACTGGAAAGCATCATGAAATTCTGGTTAAGGATGCAAATATTTACGACATTGCTGTATACCATTCTGCGAAACAGCCGAAGGCTAATCATGCCTGCATGACACATAAATGCTCCCACTTGTGTCTGTTATCAATAAACAATACTTCCACTTGCGCCTGTCCCGACGGCATGAGTCTAGGAATCGATCAAGTCACCTGCAAAAAGTTCCTAAAGAAGCAGCGGCTTTTAGTTGGCCTCGGCAACTACCTAGTGAATATGGAGCATGCGTCGTTCGGCAGACATAAGATGGCTGAAGCTTTCGATGTGCCGATGTTTATTAACAAGATCACTTTTAATTCCCTCAATGGTACCGTTTTTATCGCAGACAATACACAAAAGGCTATTTACGAGGTGCATCCCACCAAGAAGTTTGTCAGGAATCTAGTAAGTGCGAACATAGGAAATGTGACGGCCTTGTCGTTTGGTAAATTTCAAGGAATGATACCTTTGTGTGGTTTTATTGAGGTTTCTTATTGCAGATCATTTAGCCAACAATCTTTACTGGACTGACTCGCAACGGCAAACTGTTGAGGTTTTGAGTTTAAGGAATATGGAAAGGGCGATAGTGCATCATTTCACAGGTGGAAATGCACCTGTTGCGCTCGCAATTATACCAGAAGAAGGGTAAGTGCACTACATTATAAGTTCAAAAAGGAATTTACATAAAATAAGATGCGCTAATTATTCAAAAAGGTGGCTAGCCTTTGTTTATTTTATAATTTATATTAATTCATTTGCAACATAAAATAACTCTAGCTAGTGAACTCATCGTTTTGGCGTACAATATACTTCATCATGTACCATGTTTCAATTAATATCAGTTATTATTTTTCCTACTCACTACAACGTACTACTGATTTAATTTGAATTCACATCTGTTTGGAACAGCAAATGTTGAACTCTGATAATACAGCTGGTTTCGATTGATTATGCGGGAGTCAATAATACTGGTGGTTATTTAACATTGCACGAAACTTAGGCTGGGTGTCTTGTATTTTCTTATCAATCAATAACACGAATAAAGTCTGATTTATGCTTTACTTCAATGCACTAGGTATATTTTGAAAAGTGCCCTAAATTTGAGCCGTGGGTTTTTTTTTAGGTGGTTAAAGGGAGTTAGTCTTCGTTATAAATTGTATTTTGTAGATAACTTATAAAATTTTGCATAAAAAAGGTTCCTGAACGTTTTTCCGTAGAATCAATCATTTTTGAGTTAAAAGTTGCAATATCTGTTTTTCTTTAAATATACACTCTTTCAGTGATCAGAATTGGTTAAGATTGGTATTGAAGTAGTCTACCCTCACGGTGGTGCGGAAAAGAGTATGTATTTGAAAAAAGCAGATATTGCAACTTTAAAGCACGTTTTACTAAAAAACTATTGATTCTATGGAAAAAAGTCTAAGCACCTTTTGTATGTAGAATTTTATAGGCTACAATTGTTTTTATATCTATTTTCCACGAAAAATTGATGGTTTACGAGATTGAAGGAGATTCCTTAAAGGCACAGTTTTCAAACTCTTAATGGAATTATAAAAGTGATTAGTGTTTACAATTCCATGAGTGAGGCATAATATTTTTAAAGATGGTGGATGAGTGTTTGTATCCGAGAAAGCTGATCTCATCAGTGCGGCGGTTAGCTGCTCTGCCATGGATACTTACGAGGAGGGATCGAACACCAGTGCCTCTAACTGTTTTCCTAACTAGCCTTTAATGAAGTTAACAAATAACAATTTATACTTGGAATTAAGCCTCTTTAGCCATATAAAACAAAACAACGCAATGCTTAAATTTAGAGAACTTTTGAGGAGATGTTTAGGATACTGGAGTAAAGGTCTCCACAAAAATCCAGTTTGTTCGGAATTTTTTCGGATTTTTACAAAATTGAGTACGATATAATTATGGTATACATTTTTTCTACGTCTCTACTGGTATTGTTGACTGGATTTCTTCGTATTCTGTTTGAGCGTATTCAATGTGTTCGTTTCCGTGGAGTCCTCTCTGATCTCATTAAAAACACTTTTGGTGTACAAGGTAGTATTTTTAGTCCACTGCTATTTATAATTTATGTCAACGACGTATCTTTTATTCGCACCCCCTTGAAAATACTTTGCTATGTTACGATGCAAACAATTTTGGCAAATGACTGACTATTAAAATTATGATACTTTAAACTCTGATACCTTTCATGAGTGGTGTTCTATATTTATTTATTTTTTTATTTATAATTTTAATGAAGACCAGTGGGCCCAGATGGCTGCCTTATGGGACCCCTGAACGGGCTACAAAAGGGTTATAGGAACTCTTGGTATTTTGTTCCAGACTATGCAAAGATACTCCACCAATTTTTAGCTTGTTATTTTTAGCACTATGCCTACAATATGACTGAAATTTATCTGTATGCGTGAAATTTGTGGAGCGGTTTTTTATATAAAAATAGCGAAAAAAGAATTTTTGGGAGTGCGATTAGATGGAGGCACCCATATTTAAAATTAGCATCCCCCAAAACGTTGACGCAACTTTTACTAAAATTTAATAAAATTTAACTTTTGAAGCCCGTCATTTGAAGTTTTCAAAGTTGGAGACGATATTATGCCATTGTTCCACAAATCGACAAATAGTTTAGTTTTAATTTTTCACAACTTGACTGCTCTATTATGGTACCCCTGCTCATGCAAACGTTTGATATGTATCATACCTTCCAGTGAGAAACATTCTACACAACTGAAACAAACAAAAAACAGAATCATCAAATTCAATTACGGGGTGACATACATAAAAAAAATACATACAGGTCCTCTTTTGAATTCGGTTCAACAATAGCATTCAAACCAAAATTTGGACAATGGGGTTGAGCATTCTCTCAGAGTATTTCTAAAGATTGTTGCCATGCGTTAAAATTTTTCATACATAATGACGTTAAAAAGCACGCGCTATAGCAAATTCTGTGCGGATGACAATATATTTGATTAGCTGGTTCGTTCGTCCATATGTTGCCACATGCAGATGAAGCCACCAAACATTCACACTATAAAAGGCGACTTGTTGTCCAAAACCATCAGTTCACTATTAAATGCAAAATGTTGCAGATATTGAGTTCTTCGTTTATATTAGCAGCACTGACTGCAACAATTTCTTGCGACCCAATTCTACTTATTAATGGTGTTACGGCAGCGCCGACGATGAAGCGAGGTGGAGAAAATCATATGCGAAATACTGGGAGATACCCTTATATGGTTTTTGTACAAGAACCAGGCTCCCGATGTGCTGGAGTTTTAGTAAAAGACAACGTCGTTCTAACCGCTGCTCATTGCACTCTTGGACAGGGCGATTTGAAAGTCACTGCCGGAACATTGGATTTGGACCTTTCTGGACGAAAACAAGTCAGAATCGCAAAATCGGTAACTAGACACAGAAAATACAGCAAAAAATTTCCAATGGGAAATTCATATGACATTGCTGTTCTCCGGGTAGTGCCTAAATTCACTCTGAACGGTTTTGTGAACACTATTAAATTGGCCAAGAGGGATTATGTTGGCTCGTCAGCATTTGTGCTTGGCTGGGGTACGACTGAACGCGAAAGGTACAGTCATCTACTACAACGTGCCGACTTGGAGATTTTGAGCGCGGAAAAATGCCAGGATGAAGTCGAGCCAAAAGCGATGGTTCCATTTACAGATTCCATGCTGTGCGCTCAACATCCCAAAAATAAACAAACTACTTGCCAAGGCGACTCTGGAGCACCCCTAGTCGTTCGTAGTAAAAAAGGATTTGGTTCTGAGGTTCTTGTTGGTCTGACATCGTGGGGTATTTTTGACAAGTCTGTAGAACATGGTTGCGACACGAACTGTCCCTGCGTATTCGTCAGGATAACCAGAGTAAAATCATGGATCAAGGATGTTACCGGCATGTAAATTAAACGTAATTTTTTGGAGTTTATCTAAGTGGTTAAATCTATTCGCATCTAGATTTGGTTTTGATGAATTCGGCCCACTGGCTCTTATGGAGTAGTGCCATTTCGTTTCTGTACGCGTTTTAAATAAAGGCATTTAATTCACAAAAGTAATTTTTGGTTATTTGTGGTTGCCAGAGATTTTTCTTATATTTCTCCCCAAAAAACAACAAACAATTTGCCAAGGATTGGCTTTGATGTCCGATCCGATATTATGCCATTGTGCTGCAAATCGGCAAATTATGTAGTTTTTTTTTCAGAACTTAACTGCTCTACTATGGTATCCTTGCTCATGCAAACGTTTGATATGTATCATACTCTCTAGTGGGAAACATTTTGTACAACTAAAACAAACAAAACAGAATTACCAAATCTAATTACGCGGTGACCTTCATAAAAAAATACATACTGATCCTCTTTTGAATTCGGTTCAACAATAGCATTCAAACCAATATTTGGACAATGGGGTTGAGCATTCTGTCAGAGCATTCTAAAGATTGTTGCCATGCGTTAAAATTTTTCATACATAATGACGTTAAAAAGCACGCGCTATAGCAAATTCTGTGCGGATGACAATATATTTGATTAGCTGGTTCGTTCGTCCATATGTTGCCACATGCAGATGAAGCCACCAAACATTCACACTATAAAAGGCAACTTGTTGTCCAAAACCATCAGTTCACCATTAAATGCAAAATGTTACACATATTGAGTTCTTCGTTTATATTAGCAGCACTGACTGCAATAATTTCTTGCGACCCAATTCTACTTATTAATGGATGTCTGAGGTCGGGATTACATAAAGTGGAGGTAGTTAAAATCGACTATAGAAGAGTGTTCACTGAAAGATTGGCTAAAATAGTTGACAAAGAGATCAGCGACTATTTTGGGGTCGGCTGAAGAAACATCGGCAAGTCTGAGCGTCGAGGGATAACCATTGGATTTTCTTTTGATGTTAATAAATTCGTAGAAGCATTTGGCGTCAGAAATTAGGTCAAATTGCATTCGATTGAGGTAGTCATAGTAAAGGGATTTACTACGTTCAGAGAAAAGGGTGTAGGCTGAGAGATAAGAGGAATAATCTGTATCAGATCTGGAAAAGAGGTAGGAATGCCACAATTTCTTTCTTTTGGGGGGAGATGAAGAGTTATTTTTCCGCTGTGGAAAGGGAATGGATTGGATAAGGCAGGTAAATAGTTCGGAATAGAAGACTTCAAGGGCATCGGTGACAGGGAGCTGGGGATCGAAGGAGATGGAGTCAAGACACGAATTTCTGAGTAGTAGATTCAGTTTCACGTAGTCGCCCTTACGGAAATTGAAACAATATTGAGGCGCTAAGACGGTAGAGGGGAGACTTCAAAGAAAAATGAAAGAAAAAGAGGAGAATGGATAGGAAAGAAGGTGGTTGCTTTTAGTGACAGTCGAATTTCCAGGATCGGTTGAAAAGATGAGATCGAGTTCTCTATCAAGATTGTTGGTTACGCCACTGATCTGGCAGAGGCCGGAGTCCAAGAGCCGGTCAGCGAATAGTGCCCCTTTACCAGAGGTTGCATTCTGAGGGACAAAATGGGTAATATCTTCGGATTGAGTCCACTGTAGGCGTGGAAGGTTAAAATCCCCGAGAACAATGACCTCATCATTGAGTTCAAGAACATTAAATATGGAGTCGACAACGTCGATGGCGAGTTTATAGACTTCAAGCGGTTGGGAGGGATGAATATAGAAACAGAGGATGTACAGGGAGCGCCGGTTTAGAGTTGTTTTGATGCAAACATATTCACAGACTGAAGAGTTGGAGGTTTTGAAAAGCGTAGTGCTGAAACGGTCATGCAAAGCTATACGAGGGATTTGGTTGGTTAGGGACGATAATAGTTGCGGGATTCATTGCGGCTTTTTTGAAGGTAAGAGATTCGTCGGGAACTGACATAGGAGGCAAAAGCTTCAAGATCGTCAGATACTTTATTAGGTGCGATGTCGAATGCTTCATGGAACTAGAAGAAAAGCTGCCGTAGGGTAGAGAGGTTGGTGGGAAGACCTTCTTGATGAATTGAGACTAGAACATTAGTTTTAGTCTTACCGTCAATACAGATTGAGTCTGATTTATCGTGGAGGTAAGCTAAAAGTTAACGTCCATTTTCATAAATTCTGTGGTCACGTAGACGTGATAAAAGATAACGTCCATCGCTGGAGTTGGCAGACCACATTGTAATTTTCACAATAGGGAAAATCCAATTCAAAAAAAAAACATTCAAACCAATGTTTGGATTTCTAAAGATTGTTGCCAGACGTTAAAATTCTTCATACGTAATACTGTTAAAAAGCACACCCAATAGTAAAATCTGTGCGTATGAAAATTTATTTGATTAGCTGGTTCGTTCGTCCATATGTTGCCACACACAGATGAAGCCACTAGACATTCACGTTATAAAAGCCAACTTGTTCCCCAAAACCGTTAGTTAACCATTAAATGCAAAATGTTACACATATTGAGTTCTTCGTTTATATTAGCAGCACTGACTGCAATAATTACTTGCGACCCAATTCCACTTATTAATGGTGTTACGGCAGCGCCGACGATGAAGCGAGATGGAGAAAATCATATGCGAAATACTGGGAGATACCCTTATATGGTTTCTATACAAAAATCAACCTCCCGGTGTGCTGGAGTTTTAGTAAAAGACAACGTCGTTCTAACCGCTGCTCATTGCACTCTCGGACAGGGCGATTTGAAAATCACTGCCGGAGCTTTGGATTTGGACCTTCCTGGACGGAAACAAGTTAGAATCGCAAAATCGGTAACTAGACACAGCAATTACAGCAAAATATATCCACTGGGAAATTCATATGACATTGCTGTTCTCCGGGTAGCGCCTAAATTCATTCTGAATGATTTGGTGAGCACAATTAAATTGACCAACAGGGATTATGTTGGCGCGTCAGCATTTGTGATTGGTTGGGGTATGACTGAACGCGAAAGATACAGTCATCTACTTCTACGTGCCGGCTTTAAGATTTTGAGCGCGGAAAAATGCCGAGATAAAGTCGAGCCAAAAGCGATGATCCCATTTACAGATTCTATGCTGTGCGCTCAACATCCCAAAAATAAACAAACTACTTGCCAAGGCGACTCTGGAGCACCCCTAGTCGTTCGTAGTTTAAAAGGATTTGGCCCTAATGTTCTTGTTGGTCTGACATCGTGGGGTGTTTTTGACAAGTCGGTAGAACATGGTTGCGACACGAACTATCCCTGCGTATTCGTCAGGATAACCAGAGTAAAATCATGGATCAAGGATGTTACCGGCATGTAAATTAAACGTAATTTTTTGGAGTTTATCTAAGTGGTTAAATCTATTCGCATCTACATTTGGTTTTGATGAATTCGGTCTACTGGCTCTTATGGAGTAGTGCCATTTCGTTTCTGTACGCGTTTTAAATAAAGGCATATAATTCACAAAAGTAATTTTTCGTTATTTGTGGTTGCCAGAGATTTTTCTTATTTTTCTCCCCAAAAAACGACAAACAATTTGCCAAGGATTGGCCTTGATGTTCTTGTTGGTCTGACATCGTGGGCTATTTTGGACAAGTTGGTAGAACAGTTTTGCAACACGAACGATCCCTGCGTATTCGTAAGGATAAGCAAAGTACGACCCTGGATCAAGGCCGTTGCCGGCATATAAAGCAAAACTCGTCCATTATATTTTAGAGTATTAATAAATACGCTATACGTTTTCGTTACAGAAAAATGTTTGTCACCCTGCAATCTCCATTGTACACACATATTGATATATCTCCCCTTCATGGTCGCGGCGCGCATCACCATGTGATTGAAGAAAGTTTAGGTGGTGGCAGTATTCAACTTTATATTGATCCAGACTCCCAAACAGTATTTTGGTTGGACACAGATGGCGGAAAAATCGAATTTTCGAACTACGAGGGTTCGATCCGGCATTTATTCAGGACGCGCCTAAAGGCTCCCATCTCTATGACCCTAGTTGATGACGACTTAGTGTGGACAAGGCGCAATTCTAAAACCCTTTACTACACCCACAAGAGTAATTTGGCCTCCGTTAAAAAATTCGAACTGGAGATTCCCGCCTACGTGAGCCTACCTGATACAATTCCGATAGTATCCACCCGACCATTGTACGCTGTGTCACATGTGTGCAACCATAACAACGGTGGCTGCTCACACATATGCGTCTCATTGGGCAAATATGCTTCAGCATGCTTGTGCCCACCAGGTATGGTGTTCAAGGATAATACCAACATCACATGCATTGACGCCTTGGATTGCGAATTCCGGTGCACTTCTGGAGAGTGTCTTACGGCGTCACGTCGCTGCAATGGTCGCAAGGATTGCGCTGATGGCTCAGACGAAAAAAACTGTGAAAACTCTGAAATGCGAAAATCTGCGATATGCAGCTACGATCAGTTTGCCTGCCATGATGGTACCCAATGCGTTTCCAATGAAGTCAGATGCGATCGAGTCTCCAATTGCAACGACAAATCTGATGAAGAGAACTGTGAAACCTTCGGTAAGTTTTTGCATATTTTTGATCGAGTTTATAAATAATAGGCAACTTGCTTTATATTTTTGTATTTTTGTTTGCCAGCGTATCTTAATAGTAGCTAGTTGATTTGCATAAATTTTTTCTCTTTTGTGGACTTGCGAAGGAGATTTTAAGATAAACACCTATTATTCCAATAACCCGTACTACTACATATGTATATAATAAAGATGCAACGGCTAAAAAACATTCGGGTTCAAATCCATAAAAATAAGTAGGTAGTTTGTTTAAACAATCTGTTCACAATTGCTCTACGAGCCAACTTATTCTAACAAAAATGGAGCACACAATAAAAAATAAACACAAACAAAAACTCCAATCATAAGACCAACCCAATTGGTATCTTATCACAAAAAAAATGCACTTAGGCGAACGCTACACGCTCAATATTTTTCGTGATCGTGGAGTATAGTGATATTCATTAAACGTGTAGCCATAGTGTATTGACGGACTACAGGATTTCCATATATCTTGAAATCTGGATCGCGACACGGATCACGATAAATATTGAGCGTGTAGCGTCCGCCTTAAAACTAAAACAAAATCAACAATCAACAAAACTAAATCTTAACCTAAGCTTAGACAAGTTATTCAAGAGTGCGACCTGTAAAGCATCACTAACCTTAAGGAAACTATGAGACTTCGTTGGTGGCCTTAAATGCAAATCAACTGTGCAGAACCTCGTCAAGGCTCTGCTTTTATAGTACGAATTCCTCATCGAAAAAGGGACGAACGTTACATGTCATTTCTTGCCGTTTTTGCATATAACAATGATTTAAAAAAGATATGATGAATGAATTTTATGAATGAATTTTTTTTTGCATTATGCTCGTATAAAGCTCAAATTTTATATGGTAGGCCACCTCCTTCCACCGGCTTCGTACCACCTCCCATGACTTCCGGCGTTCTGATGAGAGCGGTAAAAGTCAGCCTATTTTTTCTGAAAGTAGAGAGTAGCTTTATGAGGTATGAGAAAAAGTCAGTACCGTTTTTTAATAAATGGCGTAACTCTTATTGTATACATATATCACGTCTGGACCGGTTTGACAGGTCTAACCTCAGTGTCAGAATCCATTGTATTACGATCAGTTAAAGTGTTTACAACAGAGTTTTTTTTGCGATTGAACATGGAGAGTTTTGTACCCAATAATCGACATTTGCGGGAAGTATTGGGCTGAAGTTTCCTTAGCCATTTTTTTGGAAATGCACTAAAACGCTATGGAAATGTTCCATATTTGATCGAAACGAGTGAATTAGGTAAGTATTGTTTACGGAAAACAATACTTTCCCAAAAATTAACTTGTTTTAACACCAAAAATATGGCTTTTTGATGCTTTGCATACGGTGGGATATGAAAGGCGTTATTTATCATGAGTTGCTGAAACCGTTTGAAACCATTACTGGCGATGTCTACAGGCGGCAACTAATGCGTTTAAAGCGAGCTTACGAAGAAAAACGACCAGAATGGGACAATCGACACGATAAGATAATACGTTTACATGACAACGTGAGACCTCATATAGATCAACCAGTGAAAAACTATTTAGAAAGGCTAACTGGGAAGTGTTACACCGTCCGATTACTATTTGTTCCGTTCGATGTAGTCAGCCCTTATATTAGTGGAGAACGGTTTGATTCTTTTGAAAGTATCGGAATTTGGCTCAATAATTGGATCGCCTCGAAGGACGAGCAATTCTTTAGGGATTGAATCCGCAAATTGCCGGAAAGATGGGCAAACGTCGTAGCTTCCGATGGAGCATACTTTCAATGATGTTCAAAAAAGATATATTGTATAAATAAAGATTTGTTTTTACCAAAAAAAACGGAACTTACTTTTTCTCATACTCTTACCTAATATATTATATCAAATTTGGAAATATTTTATATCTAAAACAGTTATATTTTTCTATGAAAATGTTATAATGTTATATTTTATTACTCCGCCACGCATATATTTTATCTCAGCGAAAAATAATCCCTTCGAAATTAACTTTCTTTTTGTAAATAATTGCCATTAATTTATACTAACTTTGAACAAAAAACGTATCTTAAATCCATGAGTAGTATGAGGTACAATGCTATGGCTATGCGGTTTTAAGAAATAATTTTGCTCAGTGCAGTGGTGGCCGCGAATAGACAAACTGCCTATTCTCCTTTTGAAATATAAAATTATACCCCTATATATTTTGAATTTTAACTAATCTGAGAAATCATTCAGATCACAAGACCAAGTGTCACGTCTACCAGCACCTTTGCGACAATGGTCGCTGCATCGACTTGAGTGCAATTTGTGATACCTTCAATGATTGCGGCGATAACTCGGATGAAAAGAACTGTGAGAAGACGGATGACGCGAAGCTCAGGGTTTGCGGGAAGAATATGTTCAAGTGCATCACCGGTACCTGTATTCCGCTAAAGTGGGAATGCGACGGGTACATGGACTGCAGCGATGGATCCGACGAGCACGATAAATGCGGTAGGTCTTCCAAAACAGCTCTTTTCCCCATATACCTTACACCAGCTCCTTTCAGATTCCTTCGAGTGCCCTCAAGGATCCGTGAAGTGCGAGCTCGGGCACTGCATTGACAAGAAATTGGTGTGCGATGGAAACAATGACTGCGGCGACAACTCTGATGAATCAAAATGCGATGCCGATGTGCAAAAGACCGGTTGCACTGATGAAGTGGACAGTTTCGGGGATCCAAAAAAATTCCAATGTCCCTCCGAGCCTACGATGTGCCTTGATATCCGGGCGAAGTGTAATGGAACTGCCGAGTGCCCACGGGGCGAGGACGAGATCGGGTGCATGGGGTGCAGCATTCATGAGTTCCAGTGCAGAAGCAGCAAGGAATGTATACGCAAGGAATTCAGGTGCGATAGCGAGAAGGATTGTGATGATGGGAGCGATGAGGTTGATTGCCAAAACCACAACTCGAGCCTACAGCACCACTTCACGACCTTTTGCCGCGAAGGAATGTTCCACTGCAAGGACGGCACCTGCATTGACCAATTGAGGGTCTGCGATGGCAGCAAGGACTGTGACGGTGGTGAGGACGAGGCCCCGTCCTGCAAAACTGCTTGCGTAAATCACGGGTGCCAGCAGAAATGCACCCCCTGGCCGTATGGTGCAGTGTGCAGCTGCAATGAGGGCTACCGTCTGAATGGGGACAAAAAGACTTGCTCTGACATCAACGAGTGTGCCGAGACCGAGAACCACCCTTGCGCCCAGATCTGCGAGAACGAGTACGGTTCCTATAGGTGCGGTTGTTTCGGCGGATTCATGCTGCGTCCCGATAAAACTAGCTGTAAATCAATCGAACGCGAGCACTACATTCTGTACACGTCGGCCAATCAAATGCGAAAGCTGAGCGAACACCCCCTTTCGCTTCAGGTGCTCTGGTCGGATAACGAGAGACGCATCACAGGCCTGGATGTGAACATGCATCGCAATAAATCCTATTTCACCCTGCAGGACGCAACCGGGGTCTTCCAATACGACCTCCAGGACAAGAGCATACGCAGCATCGAGGACGAGGGTATCAAGAGCAAACTTGCCGTCGATTGGGTTACGGACAGTGTTTACGTCATCGACTATACAGGCCGGTACTCCATCAAGGTGTGCACATTCCATGAAAAATCCACGTGTGCAGTAGTGGTGAAGTTTGCACCTCGCGACGTAGTCAAGGCTATTACAGTGGATGCCACCAATAGGCTGCTCTTTTACGTCGTCGTCCACTTCCACATGTTCGGGGATGCACAGAGTATTCTGTACAAAGCAGGGCTGGATGGGTCAAAGAAGGAAGTTCTGCTAACTGTCATAGGCTACGTCACCTCTATAGAATTTGATGCCTATAAGAAGCAGCTGTATTTCATAGACCAGCATTCGCAGAGCCTCAAAGTTGTCGCATACGAAGGAGGCGCTTCAAAGGTTGTCATTCGAAAGGAGAATGCTATTACAAATCCATCCGGTTTGACTATATACGAAAATACCGCATTCATTGTGAATACAGGTTCCTCGGAGGCGGTCAAATGCCAACTCTACGGAGATCTACACTGCCAAGCTTTTAATCTGAACGTCCACAATGCCGAAGAGATCGTAATCGCAGCCACCTCAAGACAAAAGACCGCAGAAAACATATGTGAATCCCACAAATGTTCGTTAATATGTGTACAGGGCGAACTAGGGCCGAAGTGCTTGTGCCCCGAGGGAGAGTATGTCCAGGAGGGAACAAAGTGCTCCAAAAATCCTACTACCGTTCTTAAACTTGCTAAAACATTATCTTCTAACGATCACGAACACTCTCACAGTGGAGTAGCACTTGGAGTCTCCTTGACCATAATGATCATAATCATATTATGCATTGTGGGGTATGTAATCTACAAGCGCAGGATGGGACGCGGAAACTTCAACATAAATATGCACTTCCAGAATCCTCTGGGTAGGGCAGAGCGAATCGAGGATCCAGAAGGTCAAGGCGGCTGCAAACTGTCTCAGCCGATCCAGAAATTTTTCCAAGGTCGACAAGGAATGGAAATTTCAATGGATGCAAAGAAGGAGGTAAGTAAGTTATACCTCCCACTGAGCCAATTATAAATCTCTTCTTAACTTAGCAGTTTAAGCCAGCGACCGCTGAGCCATCTGAGGGTTCGGACAATGAATCCCGAGATGTGGGAAATTTCGATGACAACCCTCGAGCCCGCCTCGTGCTGTGACTAGTCTTAATTATTGCTTTTGTTGTTATTGGTTTTGGTTTTGTATTGTTTGGTTGAAAATGGCACATACGTTTACGAATGCGACTTTGACTTAGGCCAGTTTTTCTCTATCTCTTTTTTTTCAGTTTTTTTACTGTTTCGTTTTTGTTTTATTGTAATTTCTAAGTATTACATAAAAGTAGAGCGCTAAATGTTTCTTTTCTTTTACTCCCTACCCCATTTGGATCGCAAAATTTTTGTTATGAAAGTCAAAAGAGTTATGCACTAATTAGGCACTTTGGCTTGGAGATGTGATAAGTTAGCAAGCAGATTGACTTAGATTTGGTTCGAATAAGAATATTCTGTATTTGCGACACAATTTGAATAAATTTCAATGTCGTGCTTTACTAGTCCAGGGGCTCGTAGCATACATATGTATGTCATGTGTCATCAGACGCAGTCACCTATTCAGGTAGCGAGACATTTGGCCGTAGTACGCTCTGAGGTGTGTACAAGAAGGAGAAAAAAAGAGGTATACCATATAAAAACTGAAAATGATTAAAAATGATGTTCACGTAATAAACTAAAGGTTTAGAAGCTAATAGGCTGTAAATTTGTTTTCGATTCGTGATAGATGGGTCTGTAATCGCTAAAAATCAAAACTATTTGTTTATTGTGAGGCGACTCAATAATGCCCTAGACTCCTAGACAGACAGCAATTGAACTAGTTCAACTTGCATTAACACACTAGGTCCGTGCACGTAGTTTTGACTAAACAATTTCTCTGGTAAAAACTTTATTCTAATTTGTTGGTGTTGTGGTTTTAGGTTGGCCTTACTAGGCAGGCGCCACAGGTTAGACCTATACGGTCAAGCAAAAGAGCTAAAAGACCATGAACCTCTGACATTCAAACCACCCTTTCGTGGAGAGTGCGAAATTTTAGTCAACCAATGCAGGTTGGCATAAGGTCTTCAGTTGGTGCCTGACTCGGCTACTCTCAGCTACTGGGACATCTCGCTCAGCAAACTAGACACAGACATTGAAATTGTACGGTTCAAGGTACTCGAAAAGAAAGGAAAAAAATGTTACTCTGATCTATCTTTATAGTTAAGACCGGTAGTGAGCTGAGTTCACAACAAGGTAGCTGGATGATATTACTTAAATGTCTCGCTCCTGAGAGAGTCGCCCTTCAGGATTAATAATATGACACCGGCCTTGTCAATAAAAAAAATTTGAGTTTAAAGGAAAACACAAACTGTCTTTAAATTTGCCATAGTTTTTGCCTACCTAATTAATATAGTTAAAAAGTGGTTATAAATTATCATGTTGTGAAATTTCTCAGGCTGTCTGCTGCGTTCAAATGCATCCAGACGCAATCACAATACTGAACGCAACATTGATCCTGCGTTCTCGGTGTGGAAGGGTAATTGGAAATTCTTTGTTGCGTTTGATCGTTATCGCTATCTGAACGCAAACGCGAACGCGCCGGTGTGAATCGACCATTATAAATCTTTAAGTACCCGAAACAAATACAAATAGTACACAAGTTCAGTTTGTATTTTTGACTTTTTGATAATGCAAAATTAGAGACTATCAGCTAAATTTGATATATTTGATGGCACAAAATTTGCAAAGTCAAAGCAAAATTGTAACAGTCCAAGAAAGATAGACTTTTGGGTCGAAATAATTAATTCCTGAAATATGAAGGTTGGACTCGAAGCAGAATAGAACCCTTTAAGACATATCCAAAGTCCCCCCAGAACGGAAAACTTAATTATTTTAAATTTATCTAGTTATTTATTTTCTAAACTTTTGTTTTTATTTCTAATTAACATTGACTTCGTTGTGTTTCTTTTCTTGTAATATTAGATGGTATTATGTAGTTGTTGATAAAATAGTAAGTAACTACGTAAGCCCTGTACAGAAACAAAGCATATGATTCTCAATGGTTCATTTGTATTCCCGCATTTAAATCAAAAATCAATTTCACGCAGTCTCTTCCTATCAATAGTGCAAGTATTTCTTGTGCTGTTTTGAACCTGTTTACTGGTTTGTTGGTACGATGCACTACGGTAGTGAAACATTTAAGCAATTCTTATTAAAATGCCTTCTTGCACCTCCAGTTGCGTAAATCTCTTCTCACTCTAATTGCTCTGACGATGTGTACGGAGACATGATCTTGCTGAAAAACAACGTTCCTCTAGAGTAAGTAATACAGTGCAAATCGTTGAAGCAGAACTTGTACGTCGAGGTGACCTTCCGCATTATTGTTAAGTTAAGCGTCGGTGAGTGATCCATTTTTATACGTCGCTGCACGACCAGGTATAGCATTCTGCATTGGGGAGCAGGAACAGCGCCAGACGGCCAGCTCCGGCTAGAACGGTGCGCGCCAGGTAGTAAAACCTCGCGATCTGGCATTTGTGCTCGTATCTAGCACATGTTCCGCGGTGTTATGGTCTTCCAGCATTATTTCTTAGGCACTGCGGCATTAGCGGTGGTGCGAGGTACGCTCGTCTCGTTATCAATGCCATCACTTACGCAAGTGAGCCGCAGCAGCCAACAGTTATGCGTAAATGTTCGTGCAATCAGAATTCAATGCCTCATGTCCCGAATCATGATTAACATTGATTTATCAATTTTGCAGATTGTAGCTTGTGCAGCTCGCAGCCGTGTCCCGCCACCGCGGCCGCTCGCGCTCCGAGCCGGATCCGAGACATAATATCGTGATTTAATGAAGAATGCTAATCGTGTCATGTCTTCTGATCACAAACTAAACGCGGATTTATAGAAATTACGGAGCATTGGAGGGAGGGGCGCGCGGCCGGCCGGTGTCGTGGGTCCCAGAGTTCTCTTATCAGGCTCATATTTAAGATGTCACTACAATCGTAGTGCTGGTACGTGCCCATAGCATCTCGCTCCAGAGAGCGTACACACGAGACCGGGCACACCTGGAAAATTGCAAATCTTAGATTCCCTTGCTGATTTCCTCCCCTCCTATGGTCCCCTCTGTGCTGGATGGCCAGTGCTTTTTGCACTTTTTTGCATTGCGGATGATTCTGTAACGTGTTCTATGATCACGACGTTCGGAAACGCATTCCGCATGTGCGCCATCTCCCCCCCCTGGCCAGCGTGCACTTTATAGTCGGGATCCATTTGTTGATTTACTTGTCCCCATGTCCGCCGAGATTTGTCCTCAAAGTTTCGTTATTTATGGCCCGGGGTGCTTGTTGTGGGTTGCACGGATCCGCCCCTCACCGCCGCTGGCCCTAGCGATTAGGTAATCGCTGCCATCTCTGCCGATAAGTAATTGGAAGTGCCTCGCTCTGAGGCTCTGCTGGCGCTGCACCGATCGGTGCACTATTTGCTCTAAAAAACTGATGCATGTCGGCGGGATTTCAGGCCACGAACTTGTCTCTTTGCCCGTGGGCACAGCGACGTCCGAAGATGAGTTTTTCTCACGCTCGGCCTCGAATCACAATATTCCCTTCTAGTCCCGGCGCAGAACACCGCGGCGGTCTTTAGGCGGGTCTCTTCAAGTCGCGGTGCAAAACGTTTTGTACCACTGCCGTGTAAAATGCAGTTGAGATTTATCACGGAGCTCCAGCCCATCTTTGATAATTGCCGGCCTATTTATCCCGGGCCAACTCCACAAAGTGTCCATCTTGTCAAGGCCCACTAGATCCAAGCTGCAAGTCCCAAAGTTCATTCAGGCGAATAAAGGATACTGAGCAGCTCTCGCTTCGCTAGCGATGCATTTTTTGCAGCCTCCGCCCCCCAAGTGCCCATAGCAGTGGCGCCTTTTTTTCCAGGAGATAATGAAAAGGAATAGTCGGATGAGCAATTAGCTACCTTAGCTGCATTTTTTGTGGTCAACCAGTCAAAGCATTTGGCACACTCTTTCAAGTGGCTGCCGTCTTTGAAGCCAGGGGCCTCATGCACCAGTAAATTGGTAATTGATATTTCAAGTCGAGCGCCCCTAATAAACTGACGGTGAAAAGGAAAAAATCAAAGCTGGGACAAGAGCTGCAACTGAAGACGTTTCCAGTTGGCGCTGCTACGAATGGTCCAATGTCCTTTGTGCCCATAAAAAATCTCTCAATAACGAGCGAGCCTTTCTCCGCAGGAGCCGTAGGACAAAGAGCAAAAGAAATGGAGATTCCTTCCTATTGCTATTTAAGAAGGGTCCAGTTTTGATTGGGCCACATTCCTAGTTCAAGATAATGAAAGCTTGGTCCATGAGCAACAGAGTTTTTATAAAATACTTCGTAGAAGTGTGCGAATAATTTGACATTACGTAGTATACTTTTCGAATTGAATATTTTATTATTAGATTCACAAATTCAAGCAAATATTCGATAATTTGTTTTTTTTTTTCACGTTTATGGACAGATGATAAAATGATATTATATTTGGCTTAAGGGGACTCGGTGGTCTAGAATTTTCAAAAAATCGATTTTGGTTTTTTTTAATATTTGGAATTATAGTCTTTCGAAAATATACTGTTAAATTTTTGTAATGATATTGACGGTATTTAAGGTTCTACAGCCTTTTTAGCAGGTTGCGAACGGTTGGTTCGCCTCATGAATGGAAACACACTTAAAACTTTAAACTCATTTATCTCAAAACTACTTTTTCCTGCACGGCGAGCGGCAAAACAAAAAAAATATTCATACGAATCATCTCAAATTTTAATATGTTATTCAGCACACCAGTAGCTATGGCCGGGACCACCAAAAATTTTTCAATTTATTAACTTCTTATTTTTTACGTAATTAATGAAACGTAGTCTGTTTTCCGTATACAAATTTCATCGCGCTATTTTTTTAAACAAATGTTTTCTTCTTTTTTTTCTGATTCCGGCAATACACTCATATAGATTAATATATTTTTGTTTTTTATTTTTCCGATAAGTGAAAGAGCCAAAATCTCACCCGTCGCCCAGGTCCATTTTCTTGAGGAGGTCATCTTCAGCGCCAATAACTGAAATTTTTTTTGGTTGTTTTAAAAATGGTTTTGTATGACTAAGTATTATAATATACCTACACAGTTTAATAAACGTTGTTCATTATTTTCACTTTAAAAATAATAATCCTAAAAATGGCTAAAATTGACGGCTGCCAGACCACCAGGTCCCCTTAAGCTTACTATCTTGTGTACTCGAACTCAAGAGCCTTAGATTAAAAACCGGATTTTACAGTTCTAAGTACCTGCTCGAAATATAGTATAACCGCCATTCTTCTCAGCTGTTCTCAGCCGATATCTCAATCTGGTGGTGATGCTTCAAAATTTTGACTTCTGGCATCGAGGTGACTTCTTTAGCTCCGCAGTTTTTAAGGTGGTGTTGCAGTTGTTGCGCATCTGTAAAAACAAACCATTTCTAACTAATAATTTCTCTATGAAAATTGAATATACATTTAATTGGTTCATAACATTTTGCCGATTTTCGGTCATCGCGGAGCGGAGCCACGTCTTTACCCTCCTACTACTGTAGAAGTAGTACACGCCAAAGCAAGAAGTATTTAGACTCTTGTCTTGAATAACCTCAATGAGGTCAATGTCTTTCTTGATATTCTTCTCCCGCCACATAACATATTATATCAGATTTCCGCTTCATTTTTTATTCCATATAAATAAAAATATTCGCTGAATCTTCTAATATTCAATTTTTAATGTTTCGATATTGATATTTGGTTGTAGAGCCCATTAAAGAAAAATCCGGTGCGTTTTCCTCTCGAAACCGTCGACTTCGTGTCGTTTCTTCACCATAAAAAACATTTACATATGTACGTCCTTGCCGCCACAGCTGCAGAAAGAGAAATTCGGCCATGCAGTGCAGCGACCCTAACTGCATAGTGCACTACAGTATAATTCCCGGGAATGTGCGATTCATCGCGGCCAGCGTCATTAGAATCAACCGATTAAAGCAAGGAGAGTTAATGAATTGGGCCTAGATCGGTGCCCGCCGATTGTGTCTAATAGGGCTCGTGGTCCCACCACCGCATTGACTGGGCCGTGATCCCGACGACGCACCAGAAGTGGAATGAATATCTTGGCAAGTAATTTCCATTTGTCACGAGAAATGATTTCTCAGAGATTGAGCCTGGGAGCTGCATTTAATCGAGCTGTGCGCAAGCGCGCACATACCATCCGAGGCCCCGAGGCCAGTCAAGGAGGGTATGGGCACGAACTCGGAAGGGCCCCCACCTATCTGATCCACACACAACAATTAAACATGACCAGGCCTAATATCGAGCCGGGAATTCTACGTAATCGCGGCTAATCTCGAAAGTTGAGTTCTTAGACAACACTCATTAACACACTGGGCCCGAGGAGGAGCGCGCACAGGACCCTGGGTGCCATACGTTGCAGGGAGCCCCTTCGCCTGCGGTGGGCCCCGGCGTAATTCAATTCCTTGCGTCTGGTGCTGCCGTTGTCAACATATGCGAGACCTCATATAATCGACACCACTGCGCGCCCAAAAAGGCCACGACGTTCGGCGACGACGACGTTTCGAGATCGACGAGGTGCTGGCTGTGCGATTTCTTCGGAAAATTGATTCGAACGGAGGTAGCCTCGTCGTGTGGGAGTGAGAAAATCGAGCCTCCTCGGCCGGGCACATTACTTACGACGCGTTCATTTGCATTGTCAAGGGATTCGGCCGGCTGAAT
The DNA here is from genome assembly GCA_947538895.1 of Neoitamus cyanurus. Lineage (NCBI taxonomy): Eukaryota > Metazoa > Arthropoda > Insecta > Diptera > Asilidae > Neoitamus > Neoitamus cyanurus. The sequence continues at coordinate 40,671,507 of OX384543.1, forward strand.
GGATCATCTTCCCTGCCCATCCGCCGTTTTGCATACCGGCCACTTGTCCACTGTGGACGGAGTCCGACTTTATCGAGATGGAGCGGAGCCCGCCAGAACGCAGTGTAGGAGCCTGAGATGCACGACTGCCGTAATGAGGAATTGCATTTGGAGCAGACTTGTTTGCGTACGGCTGGGGAGTCTCCTGGGGAGTCTTCGCTGGATGCAGCCAAGGCAGACGTCCTTGTTGTCTCCTGCGTCCGCAAAAAGTTGTTTTCTAATCGAAGCAAAATCATTGTCTAAGTTGCTGCGTAAACACTTTAAAGTGGGCCATCGTTGTCGCCACCGCACAGTGTGCATTTTATCAGCTTACTTTAAATGCACAACAAATAATAACAAAAATTGGCAAATAGGGTTTTCAGTTACCAAAAGCGAAGTTTTATTCTTGTGATGTCGTACTCTCTCAAAGACGCGAAAAATAACATTATGTGCTTGAGTCGACAGAAAATAACGGTCAAAATGACGTTCTCTATTTGTGAACATTATTCACTGCGATAAGCAGGGAAAAGAGGAAATAGATTTCAGATCAACAAAGCGCTCTGTCTTTTATATTATTTGGGTCAAGCGGAGATCAAACGGAAAATGCCTCATATTGGCACCCACGACTCAGGGATTGAGTTTATCACTCGATATAATGCACAAAACTGCCCTTTCTGTCTGCAGAAGAGAAGCGGATGCTGCACCACCTCACACGTCTAAATAACATCAAAAGATGAATCTTGCATTGCCACGATGTCACTCTTGGAGATTATCACCGCGACCAGCCTGAGCGAGGGCGGTTTGGAGCGGGTGGATCGGGCGCAGATCCAGTTTTTGCGATCCTACGGCTATGCCACAAGAGGATTACAAGACTGCCAGACCAAACAAAAGGTAATTTTCTTGCCAAAAAAGCTGCCAGAAACCAGCAGACTACAACTTATGCTTCATGCCGTATCCGGCCTGAATTTATTTCCAAATTACACGATTGGTACCGGTGGAAAAGTTGGAAAGTTTTCGCTTGCCATTTGTACTTCAGCCCAAGTAGCTGGCCCTAATGGATATATAGTGGGTGGCCTCCACCATTAGTACACCTGACAATCTAGCCACCCCTGCCGTCCACATCCCGCCGCCGCCGCCACCAGCCGGATGAAGACGAGAACACAACAAAACACAAAAACATAGAGCCCACCAGCAGCCGGCAACTATGGCAAGGGCCCCGGCTTGAGAGCGTAAAAACAAGGAAAAAGCCCCGTGGAAAATTGTTGAAAAATATCCAAAATGGCAGCGGAGCGATAATACTCGGAAGAAGTATGAAATGCAAAATGGCCAAAAAAGAAAAGCCGAGGCGGCGGCCGGGGATGGGTATTAGGACATCGGGTCCCAATGGCCCAAAAGAGCGGTGGGCGGGGGTCGATACGGATAGCTTGTCATGAAAAAAACGCTAAAAATTTTCGCATGCCTGGTGAAAATTCGGGGGAGGAAGAGCCCCAGTGATTTTTCAATATGTCGTGGCTGCCAAAGACGAATTGTTTCCGTTCACGACATCCAGAAAGTTGTTACAGCGAAGTCGTAGCCAGCCAGACTTTTGCGATTTCGTTTTTGATTGTGCTGCCCCCGACCCTTGCACCGCCACCTTCAGCACCGCGGCGGCAGCGATGGCCCACTTTAAAATGTTTACGTAGCAACTTAGACAATGAGTTTGCTTCGATTAGAAAACAACTTTTTTAGGAACGCAGGAGACAACAAGGACGATCGCAATTTATTCGAAACGGCAACTCACACCAAACACCGAGCATTACGGATTGCATCTATTGCATCGGACTAATCATTTGGTACAGTGTAAACTAGTAAGCCATCAAATTCAAAAAGGTTATTTCTTAAATATTCAATTTAACACAATGTGGCGAGGGTGCACATGCCCTCCAGGAAGGCTGTATAGCCTACCGTTTTTAACCGACTTCAAAAAAAAAGTTCTGTTTTTGGCCGCAATGTATTTATGCCAGCGATGTTTTCAAAAACCTACTGCAGGGATTGGAATGAAACTATTTTTAATAGAGCGCTTTCCAAGGAAGAGTCTTAGCTAGGTTTGTAAATAGGAAATTAAAGATAGTAGATCTAATATGGCGACCGAAAATTCTCGACTTGAATGGATTTCCGTGTAAATGAACATATAGGGGATTTGGATCGATGATTTTAAATCTACTATCGGTATTTCATCCAGTAAATATTTTGGGGTTCCCGCGGGAAAAATGAATTACGACCGCGCAAATGAAACAGTTTCATTCATTCTGGAAAAGTTGTAATATACAATTGCGAAAAAGCCCAGGCAAGGTCTGCTACTGTAAAATAAAGCACTGAAAACTTGGAAATATGTGCATTGTTGGAAATATGACTTTATTTATCGTGAATTTGTATTGCAGCTATCTTGTATCTTACTATACTGTAGTGAATCAATAAAGAGCTGTTATTATTATTAACGTCCTATTCTGCAAGCTATTTCAAATCCTCAGAGTATAAAGTCATCGCAATACCTTCTTGGAGAAACAAAATATTGAGACTGACTTTTAAATATTTTTTGGATGTATCAGCTCAGCATCTACTTAAATTAAAACATTTTTACATCACATTTTTTTCCTACGCTTTTGAATGCCTTTAACCAATAAATATTATAAAGACCGTGCTAGCGTTGGAGAAAACTTAAAAATTCTGTTGTTTTTTTTTTAAAACAAAGGAAGCTCTTTGCCGAATTTTTGAAGTTTTTTTATGAAAAGACCGGAAAAAACGAGACGCTTTGAAAATTAATGGGCATTTTTACTCAATTTCAACAAATCACAATTCGGTTTTGATATGATACTTTACTTTTACGTTCTTTTCGTCGCTTTCAAACATGACCTACAACTACAACATGGTGCAATAAAAGAAATTATGTGACATGACACGTGACAGCTATTTTGTAATTGGACCATATTGTAAAGCATCTTCGAAATCCCCCCTAATAAACCCCGGAGGAGTGAACAGAGCCTCAGAAATCCTGGAAATGGGTGAAAAATGAATTTTTCAATTATACATATTTTCCTGTTTTTTTCCTTTTCCCTATTTGTATTTTTAAAACTTTTCCTTGAAAAGAAAAACCGGGAAAAACCTATAATTGTTATTTTACAAAAAAATCATTTCGTGCAGAATTTTCAACCCTACCCTAGAAGAAACTGTGAACGCTTTTGCCTCAGCCCGAAATACACAATGCCTCGGAATTTCCCAGCTCAAGCAAAACAGATACAGAATTGGGGAATTCTGTGAGGTTCTCTCTGAGCGTACTCCTGCTCGTTCGTTGCTGATAGGGGAGGCTAGGGATATTTGGTGCTGTGTGGCGGCGCCAGTACCACAGCAGGAGCAACCAGAGCGATCGTGAAAGAGGGTTAGATGCTCGTACACGACTGAATGCATTTTTTGCGCCGATTTTGCAACTTTGCACCTCTTAGAGGCTTAACCTTTTGTCGCAGGGAAAAATGTTACGTATAAAATAAAATCTATTGCGGATTTTGTATTCTACACCTATGTATGGATATGCTTTTTATATTGGGAGTTACCCAAAACGAGATAAATGCGAAAAAGAAAATTGTTTTAATTTTTTAAGTTTTTCGAGCACTCGAAAAGTGTTAGCTTAACGAAAAAAAGTTAATATAATTAAATTTGTAGGGTGATCCAAGATCTAAAAAATTGTTTTGAAATTTTATTTGTAGCGTATCTAAAAGCTGAGAAACAAAAAAACGATTTTCCTACTCTAATTATAATAATCGGTGAATGAGAAGCGGTGAAAGCTCAAGGACTGTGACTACAGAAACTCAAACTACAGCTAAAATTCAATGAGACGTTAAAAGAACTACGAATTGCGAACGCATATATTATCTCATTCCATTCACGGTTCTCAATCAAACCATATACATATATACATATCAATTCGTACACGAGCATCAAACCTAGCCTAAAACATGTTTACTGTGCAAAGCCTGGTTACCGAGTTACGGATCACTGAAATTTTGATGACTCAATTTCGATCGTCATTATCTCTAATGCTTTCGAAATATGTATGTATGTATATTATTAGATTTAAAACAATTTTTTTTTCACCTTTGTTAGTCCTTGTCAAGTTTCATAATGTGCAGCGCAGTCGTTTATGAGCTAGAGGAAGTAAGGTCCAACGGCGCGAGGACAGCCCTCACTCGAGCCCCTCGTCGGATCGCTCGTCGGATACAGAAATATTAATTAAAGCAATAGTAATTTCCTCACAAGTATGATTTAATGATTATAATTAATTAATTACTACCGTAACCTCACTGTGATTACTGCGAAGACAGGTAACCTCTACAGCAGTCAAAGCCTTAATGAGATTCACGGCTTTTCCACGGTACCCGGTAAATGAACTCTCGAATTTTTAAATATAATGTTTATTGAAACGAGTATAATATTTTTGCTTTTCCCCAAAACGACATGAAATTTTTGACTGCCTTTCTAAACACTGAAAAATATTGGCGTTGTATTTCTCCAATGAATTTGTTTCCCATAAACAAGACCAGTGTAGTGATCTAAAACGATCAGATGTAAGCTGTAGACCGATCGCGCAATTTCAATTACGTTCAGTGTTTGCCTAAAGTCCAGTTAGTTGTAAACGAACCTAAATCAGAGCTTCTAGTTCATCTAACCAGTGCGCATTAGTGCCGTCCGAACAACCTGAAATACGATCGCATCTGGAGCAGAGCTCGAATTAAGTTGAGAAAGCAACAAGAGGGCTAAACTCGTGACGTTGGAAGAACCCACGTCTTAATTTTTCTCCTCTTGCAGTGTGTTCTTGCCTTCCTTGGGGAGTTGGACTAACCACACTTTCTCGTGTGTGGCACTCTAGAGCCGGCTTAATGCGATTGTGACTCCACGGCTGCGGACGTTATTAATTGTCCTGGAGCTAAGCCAATGATAATTGCAGGTTAATTGCGCAATCAATTTGAGTGAAGGACTGCGTAAGCGAGTGGGTGTCCGGCTGAGTGTGGGGGCACCTGATAAAAAGCGGATGCTGCACTGAAGGCGCGATACTCCGTGGAAATTTGTCCGGCGCAGAATCGTGCGGATTCCAAAGGATCGAGGAAAGTGCATAAGTGCTTTCGTTTGAAATGCGCATAGTTTAATGGATACACAGTACAAGAAATTGAGAGGCAAATGAAGGCAGCGGCGGTGCAACTACACGGAATATAAAATGAGCCGCGATAAGAGACTGCGCGTTTCGAATCCCGCGGTCCGGGGGCACGTGCATACATAGTTCGTATCTGCAGTACTTTGTACGTACATCCAGCGAGATATCCACTGATAATCGAATCGGAGATTTCTTCGAAATGGGGGAGGCGATTGGTCAAATGTGTCTGTGCATGTTAACTGGTGTTTTAGCTATTGTTCTAGCAGGGAGAACATGGTGCTAGAGATGTGCTTGTCGCTGCCACCTCCCTTCCCTCGCCATTGCAGCGGGAATTCCAAGATTGTATTGAAATGGCGTACGTATTATGCAGATGCCGAAAGCAACGTCTTAATCTTTCCACTATCTTCTCAGTGGTGCGGCGCGGTCTCTTAGATGGAAATTAAACCCTGTGCCGATTATATTATCTAGGCTCGACAGCGCAAGATAGCGATACGAGTCCGTTCGGCGCAGAAGATTTGTGCTGTTGGCGGTGAAAGGCCGCTTGCTCTATTCGCACCTTATCCGAAAATTGGAGCGTTCTTTTGAATGAGATCAAATCACCTTGTAGGTTAATTGAGATGTTTGATTCAAAACAATTCGATGTGCTGTCAATTGGAGCCTTAGATCAATGGAATCTCATTTGCATTTGCAGAATGTACTTCTTTCGGGTGCTAAATTCGAGAATTTGGATATGGTAAATACAAGATGTACAATATTTTTCTATGTCGGCTGATCTTAGTTATCCTGACTTAAAGGAGTTGGGATTTGATCTTTTAATTAATTTTTCAGGACAATTGTATGTACATCATATGTATCTAACCAGAAAAGAAGCGTACGTAAATAGTATATTGTGCAACAAGTGCGGTAAGTAGCCGATTGCGCACGCTGGCAGCAATAAACGCACGAGCGAAGCGAGTGCGTTTAGCTGCAGCGTAAGCAATCGGCTACGCACCGCCCGAGTTGCACATTCTATTTTTCCGCACTAGTGAGGCATGCGATCGTCGGAAGAGGGTGGTTAAGGAAGGGGCGTTGAGGGGGGGGGGGGGGGGGGGAGCCCCCCACAACAGACAAAATTATTATTTAAGCAATAATTACAACTATTTTTACATTTAAAACAATTTTGAAATTAAATAATTTTTTTCGTATTCAAATATATAGAAAAATTAGAACAATTCTGTCATAGAACGTGGTTAAATAATACATTTTTAAGATATGTATTATTTACGAACTGCATTTCCTTTCAAAATTGCGTAATTTATTTTGAATCTCCGGGTTTTATTTTAAAGCGGAGCCGGCCAAATTTCAAGTCATACAGAACAGCTACATAAACTTGTGTCATAAAGGATCCTTTTTTCAGTATCTCTCGGGTACCGATGGAAAAGGAAAAAAAAAGTACCCTTACGCTTACATACGCCACGGAGCCGAGTCTGACCTGCTCTGTTATAAAGATGCGTGTTTTATTTTCTGCAGCGTGTTTTTTTGACCGTCGAAAGCACGCAGTGGGAAATAAGCAACTTACCGCACGCAAAGGCGTGCGTTTTAGTGGTACTTATCCCTCATGCGTGCGGAAATAGTATATTACGATACAAGGGCGGTAAGTAGCCGATTGCCCACGATGGCGGTGTTGACGCACGAGCGAAGCGAGTGCGTTAACAGCCATCATGGGCACTCGGCTACTTACCGCCCGAGTTACGTATGCTATTTTTCAGCACGAGTGCGGGGTAAGCAGTAGGTACGTTACCGCACATGTTTCCATTCGGTGACTCATAAATTAACCACGGTGCGCGAAGGAGCCGATTGCCCACGATGGCGGTGTTAGACGCACGAGCGAAGCGAGTTCGTTTATAGCCATCGTGGGCAATCGGCTCCTTAGCGCACCGTGGTTAATTGATGATTTACCGCATGGAAACCCGTGCGGTAAGGTACCACTTACCCCGCACGTGTGCTGAAAATTAATGAAAACAACACGATACAATGATTGATAATTGAAAAGTAAAAAAATTTGATGGGAAATATAATTTATTATTGGGTATGGGAGCAAGTCTTAGTTTTCTCCTCGGGAAGGTGTCGTTGGTTATACTACATAACTTCGTATTTGACGAAACAAAATTGAAAGGTGTGTGTGTGAGCTATCATTCGTTCGAAGTGTAATTAACGTTATATTTTTTGCGTCGAAAATTTCAACATTCACAACAGAAAAGCAACATTTTTAGTTTTAACGAAAAGTGATGTCGAGACTCATATACGGAAATTTATAGAGCAGAATGCTATGGTCAATTCTGTCGAACACATTGCTGAAATATGTGATGATACAGTTGACCTGATCTCCCGATTTCCTTACAGGAAGACAGTAGTGTACGAATTCCAGCAAGTTAGTTGTAGTTGGCTTACCTTTGGTAAATCCGTGCTGGAATGCTAAATTCGAATTACTGTAAGACTTCGTTAAGCATTGTCTCGAGGATTTTAGCAAGGTGGTATAAATTGGCAACAGATGGGTAATTGGAAATATAGGACTTGTTGTCTTCTATATGCAGAGGAAAAATTGAAGAATATTTCCATATCCTTAAAAAACAACGCAAAATTTATTTTATTTAATTACAAACTTCATCAGATTTATTAGAATTTGGGGTACAAAATTAACCAATATTCTCATTTCCCTCGCTATCTACGTCAGGGATGTCTTTTTCATTCTCGATTGCTGCTTTGCTAACTTCACACACATAAATTAAATCCAGTAGAAACCCCAATGGGGCCGTTTCAGATTGCAAAACTAACACTCTAGGTGTAAGGCAACGAACTCAAAATTGATCTCAATGAAATGTATTTGTTGTAAATGAATAAATTAATTCCTAGCTTTAGAAAATTCTTAAAATCACAACTCTAGTTCTACCTACTATCTATCTGATTGAACTTTCCTCAACTCGGCCAATTCTGCCTGTAGTCCTGAGAATATAGAGAGACAGTATAGAACATAAGCAAATTTAGTTGAGGCAATTTCACGACGTGTTTATAATAGAAACCTTTGTTTTCATGTTTGTGTGCTCAGTGCAGGCGTAAATTATGAAGGGAATGAAAATGGGGTATCATATGTAGCCCCCATCGACGAATTTTCTACACTACACCATTTATCGTTGTGTTGTATCATTGAATTAATTGGAGGGGAAAGTGCCTCACTAACGTATACAGATTTTACACGTATAATCTAAGCTTTAGTCGCAGAATTGTGCCTTGCTGGTTGTCCGCTATCTCCTCCAACGACGTGAGTAGCGTCTGCTTCTTTTCTAGCTGATATTAGTCACCTTCAATTTTTTAATGAAAGTTTCTGTGACCGGCTCGTAATAGCTGTCGACGAGCTCGTTAGTATAAATTTCTAAAAGGGTAAAAATGGAATCGCATCTAGAGGGGTCAAACGTCTCCATCGTTCCCTGAAGAAGGAAAATGTTGATAGTAATGGCAGAACGACAATGGATGTTTGCTAGCAGGTATCTACATAGATCCTCTCCCCATGGCAATCGACGCTACTGTTGTTTAATTTGACATCATATTTAAAGACCCATTATTTGAAGAAAATGCAACAGTTAAAAATATTATTTCCTTGAATGCCGCAATGCCTTGCGCTTACTATAATGTAAGCAAAACCTTATTATAATGTCTAGCGCTCTTAAAACCCGTAATAATTAAAAGGTACCGAATATACCTATGCTTCGCAGATTTTAATAATAACAGGAAACAAAATATACCTAAGAATGAACCTGGGGATCGGCTGGGCTACAGAATTACACTCACATCTCCTCATTGGGATACTTCCATTCATTATACCCAAGAGCCTCGATGGAGGGTGTATCTTCTTCCAGCTGCTTCGTCTTATAATTTTTGCTGTTCTGATTTGTAATTAGGGAAAAGAGCATCATGTGCCAACTGAGGATCGCTCCACCCCATCAGCACATCTTGCACGGCCCCAAGGAGTCTCCTCTCGCTATTATTCAGCGACCCGGACTCCACTCGACTGCTGTCTCGTGGTAGCAAACTTTCACCCCAATTGTGAAAACCTTCAGCCGCTCTTTCAATATTAATTGGGCTCTTAATAATTAGAAAACTCACAGAGCGTCAATAATCCCCATTTCCTGAGACTGGCTTGGCTGCCACTCCCTTCCATTCTTCATGGAGCCCTGCACGGGTGCTGGGCTCCACTGCTGTAACCCAAATCCTTGAAATGCATTTTCAAGTGTCCTTCGTGAGCGGGAACTGTAGCAGTAAGAGCAGCACATGCTTTATCCGCCACCAGTTACCTGAGAAATTTATGAACACCGTTTAAAATATGAAACGACAACGGGAGTGAGCTGTAGCATGGTGTCACGAGAGGCCCCCCCGCTGTACGAGCCCGGAGCCCGGCTCTTCTCGGGGCAATAAATAAACCCAGAAAAATGCTGCATATTGCATGGCCCGGCTACATTTCGGGGGCGATACGTAGGGCTCCTTTCCCGGCCCGGTTAGTAACCTCGCGTGTTTACCTGTGGCATCACTCATTCGTGTGTTGACATTTTGCCGAAAATGCAGGCAACGAAAAATCGCTGGCGTCCTTAAGGACGGGAAACACAAGCTCCAAGACGGCATCCGTCTTTTTTCCTGCTCGCCCTCTTGAAAAGGAAACATTCTCCCGCTGCTTGCGCAAGATTTTATCGGTGACGCTTTTGAGTTCAATCTGAAAGTGACACATGCTCCGCAGGGACAAGTCCGGGAAATTGAAATCGCAGGGCTAGGTGGCGGCGTTGTCGCCCGTGGCAGCTCATTTCGGAGGTCATTAGCCTGTGCGACACTTTGCATTCGTCAGGTGCCACTGCCTTCAGTTGGAGCCGCTTCTTGGCTTCTTGACATGCATTTCGCGGGTCTTCGTGCTATAACATTCCGCGCCGCTGCAGATCCTTCCGAAATTAGTGAAACAGTCCAGGGCGGGCCCCACTTGATCCGCGCACCCGACCACTGGAGCGCCCCTTGAATTAATCATCACAGTCAACGTAACCGAACATAAATAGGCCCTTGCTCACTTGGGCGCTCATTACAGGACTCATTTGCATAGTACCTGCGGAGCTGCGGCGGTATCTGTCTTCGCCGAGCACCCCCCGCGGACCACGACTAGATCAATTCCACATTTCTACTTTCCGTCGACGAATCAAGCCGACAATCAGATTAGATTGATCTGGAGCTGGCCGCTTTGTACGCGGTGGAACGCGGACGACACGAGGACTCCAGGGACCAATTGGAGGGAGCTCCGGACACACTCGTAGTCGTAGCCCTGGCCGCAACACCGCGAGAGCTACAAATTGATAAGGCGACGGTTATGTCACGAATTAACTGGCCATCGCTGAATTTATGCATGCAAATCGGCCACGGAAACGTGACATTTGCTGCGTTCGCTCCGTGCAACTTGTTGCGCAGGGAATTCATTTGTTCACTTGCCTCAGAGCTCAGACTTTGGACTCTCGCGGGCGCCCCAATTCAAGGTGAACCGCATTTCTGACATCGGGTTATGCACCGAAAATTTCTGGAATAGATAATTATGACGACTTGACGATTGCGATTGTGCTCGCATCCTGTGAGGACCATTCTAATCTTATCTTCACTACAGTCTCTTTCATGAGTGTGCAAATGAGTCACATTGTCGCGGTAGTCAGATTTGTGACCAGAGCATTGCTACTTAGGTGAACTCTGGATTACAAAAGTGGACATCACAGAGAAAATTCGTTCTAAGTTCATTAGTCAAGGGTTTTCAAATAAATACACGTGGGAGCAAAATAATCGGCCTACCTCGCAATGTTCACGTTTCTGAGCCATAACTCAAACAGGAAAGTTTCTAGTTAAAAACAAATAACTCTAATAAGAAGAACATACGCTTGACTTATTAAATTTATTAAATTAGATAGTACACGGAAGTACACGGAGTACACGGAATCAATTCACAATTTCAGTCAATAGAGTGTAAAAGGAAAATATTAAGACAGTAGACACTTTGTAAAAGGAAAATTTTCCTTTTACGAATTGTTTTGTGCCGATGTACGATGTGCATTTACTTCCGTGTATTTCCGTGTACATGGAGATTACGCGGACACGGAGGTTGAATATAGACAATTCCTAATTAATTTTAAATTATAGCATAGGAAAGCAAAATGTTGTCGCCAGTGCTACTGAGATTAGGACAAAAATTAATAATATGACGAAAATATATAGGTAAGTAACTAATATAAGTACATGAACAAATTTGTGAAAAATCTCTATTGTTTTTTCCATTTTTAGAAAAGAAAACAACAAACTTGGTACAGCTTCTGCGCCCTCAGATTCGTTGCACTATGTCTAGGTGTGCCAAATCACAGGTATTTAGTTTAAGTGCAATATATCATTGTCCCAAGTCGGTTTGCTAAGAATGAAAAATGTTAAACTTTTTAAAACCTCATGTTGTATTATTCTTTTCCAGCAATTCGATGATATTATTGAGTCGCCAACCGAAGTTATGATTGAATACGATTTCCAAACATCAAAACAAGATGAGTAGTCTGTTGCTGCACATCCGTATACCTCGCGACCCATTCGACATCCTAGTTGAAATAATGCATACAGTGTGTCCCGCTTCCTTTAACTGTAATATTAAAATTTCAATAAAATTTTTGGTTGGTACCTACAAGAGCTCGCTATTTCATGTGACCACGCCATATTGGAACCGCCATCTTTGATTTTCATTTCGGTAGTAGGTTCGAAATCAGCGACCCCGAAAACATAAAAGGATAGAATTTCAGTGCAATCCCTTGAAGTGGAGAATTTTTGTCTTCGTCACCTACATTGGCGTGATACGCATAGCCTTCCTCCTTATGAAGACAGAATCGAACTTTTGGGTTTGACGACTTTATCCAATGGAAAATTTCTAGCGTTGCTTTCATGCACTGGCGTTATTGACTCTTCAAAGCTATTAAGTCTTATTAGTTTTAACTCACGCCCCCGAGCTACTAGAGGACAGGACTATGTATATGTACTATATATACTACAATGCTAGATTTTCTTCAGTAGACTTTCATTGTACTTTTCGGAAGTGCCTAAATTAAATGCTTAAAAAGCTGTATGGCCAATTTCACAAATGAGATAAAAGTGCTGCTAAAATCTACAATCTACTGTTATCCAATAGCCCAGCACATTTAGGTAAGTCAGTAAACTGTGTATCAACAATATTTGATTTAAATAGATTCACTTTTAAGCAGCCCTGTTAAACCCCGCATAACCCTAAGCCTGTTTTGTGAATAGTTTAACGACAAGTTGGGCAATCTGTGTCGAGGGTGTCACTCATTTGTTGTTTTGTTATTCCAATGAAAAATGAAACTTAACAGCTTTAATCGTCCTGCGAATACCGCGGGATATGATGCCGTCGATTCAAATGCCTTTTTTTGCTCCAGGATTATGGATACAATACCGTAATTTGGGCACATAACCTGCCATAACAAATATCAAACCGACAGAACGTGACTTGGCTTTCCGTCGATTAGTCCATATCTCGTCAGGCTTTTCTTAATGTCACTAGGGGAGTTTGGGAGCACTCAAAAATTTTATGAGCTCCACTGGGGTGCTCCATCAACCCCTGCCGCAGCCGAACCAAGTTTATGTGACTGTGGCCGTGGAATTTGCGGCGAGGCAATTTGAAATTTATATGAGTCCCCCTCATGATGGATCCGGCGCTCTCCATGCCCGAAGCCGCAGAAAAACAATTGCCATGGGGCCTGCGATGGGGCCTGGATATCGAAAGTACGAGTGGATCCTCCAGTGCTCCGTTGTGCAGTGCTGCTGCCATTTCCTGCCTGCACCCCATTTCTCTGCCTCCTCTGACAACGTATCTGGGAAATGCATTTTTCCTCTGGATATCTACCTTCGTGAATAAATTTCTTCCTCGGAATAAGAATTCTGTGAGATGTAAGTAACGAGTGCACCGAGCACTTGGGGTTGGGCTGGGACCGAGCGCTCTGCTCGGCTCGGATCGGGCCATCCAGCCAAGTAGCGGGCATTCGAGAGGAACTTTCGAGAATTATTTATCAATGATGGATACCGCCGGGAATGATGTATTTCGCCTCCTTCCGAAGGAAAGCTCTTTTGTGGGTTTTGTTGTGTTCTTAGAAGTCGTACGTACCCTGCCGTACGACCGGAGGACATCAAATCCACGGCACATGCTATACGACGGACATCGGGCCAAAGTTTATGATGTTGCATAAAATTTGCATATGTTACCCCGGAGGCAGTGCGCGTCCACAAATGTTTTGATGTTTTAATCAAGCCATCGAGCCGAGATGCATTCGTAGTCGAAAAAAAAATTCCCTCGTCCGCCAGAAGACGGGGTACAGCTCGCCTGAAGTGCCCTCCGGAAGAGCACCAGCCAAACAGTTGAAATTATTTAAATGTGTCGATGCTGCTACAGCAGACCAGAATAGCGCTCCTGGGCTCTTTAGGAGCTCCATCGAGATCTACTAGATTTCAGCTTCAATTGATTCGTCGTCAATAGTCGAGGACGGCGACAAATTAAAATTGAAAATCGGAAGAGGAAGTCTCAGTTGCTCTGAGGGGTCATGAGAAAAGCATCACTGAGAAGTAACTATCAATTAAGGCGCCTCGTTGCAGCTCAAATTTAAATAATCGACCATCCTGGCAGTCTTTTGTCTATTCTAGTTTTGACTTAAATTTTGCTGCCCAAAAACATTTTTGGATTAAGTTATTTTGTTTTTCCTGGTGAAACTGAGTAGAAATAAATAAGAGTAAAATAAAAGTCGTAATTGATTAATGGCATTTGCAGAGTCCTCACTTAAAGAGACCGCTGTAATGGAAAATGGCGAATTGTTCTCTGTTAGCATCGGTGCATGAATTTTTAGGTTTAATCTATATATACATATGTATATATAAAAATGAATCAAGGTTTTGTGTATAGTCGATGTTTGAAAATTTAGCTGTATGAGCTTCATAAAAAATGGAATATGAGTATGAACTGAAAACCTCATGTACATAGCCAAAGATTTATATAAAACAATAGCTAAACGAGAATAGCCAAAATACGGTTTTCTTACTTTTCGTCTAAAATTCAAAATCCGTAATCCACGTGAGAAACCCTATTGAGATCTCGTAATACTTTTTTGGCAACAGAAAAAAAACATTATTAGTGTTGACCAGTTTTATCATTATCAATGATCACCCAGACGAAATAATTTGTCTCCTCAATAAATTGAAATCAACAAATTGGTGCTAATTGAGAAACAACCGATTTTCCGGATGCATTACCGGATATTTTCCAAGACAAGATCAGATCGTCCAACCAAACGAAACAAATTGGAAACGCTTCCGACAAATTAAACCGTCTGTAGCAGGCTGTTGGACTTCCGTAACACACATATACTATTTTTAACAGCAACAAAGAAATTTGAACTAAAAGTTTTTCATAGGTTCGAGGCGTCTAAGATTTTAACGATGGCTACATTTTCTTATTTTTTTTTCAAATTCACAATTCTACGGAATTTGCATGCAATTTGAATATTCCGTTATTCGATTATCTCGGCAATGAAAGGATCTATGTAGATCGACCGCAAATCCAATTGATTCGCCGTCATAAGTTGTCACAAATTGAAATTGAAAATCACAAGAGGAAGTCCAAGCTGTGTCTCGGGGACTTGGCGAAGCCATCACGGAATCGAAGGAACTGGCGGCAATTAAGGCGCTTCGCCGAGGCCCAATTTACATGAAAAAGCGATGGAGTCCTACGAGCTCAATAAATCGTCGATGCCGCTGTGCTCATTGTCTATTCCAGTTTTGCCATAAATTTTGACTGAATTCATTCAGATGCGTTCAACGCTCGCGGAGCGTTAGAAATTATCGTCTCAGTGCGTGACTAAAGACTCCCCCAGTCTAATGAACTTGCCCGGCATAGTCATAGTCGGGGCCCCACTCCCTGGCGCAGGAAAAGTTCCAGGGCTCCACAGAACAATGAGACAAGATGGGAAAAAATTTGCAAGCGATCATGGACAACTTACTCCGTAGAGCTGGAAAAAACACACGACAAACGACCTCCTTCGGGTAACATATATCGGCTAATGCCAGGAACTGGGCTCCGTCCAGGACGGGGGCCGGGGGCCGTCGTCTATTTACTTTATACACTTTTTGTTCGCCTCATTTTGTAGGCCGTTGTTCGCCTGTGTTTCTTGCAATGAAATCGTGCAGCCATCTCGGTGTATCGCACTTCAGGGCACGCACGACTTCACTAGGTGAACAGGAATTGCGAGCATTCGCTACAACGCTCAGAGCCCTAGACAAGTTCAAATTTAAATGCCTCAAATAAATGAAAACGACGACTCAGTTAAGGTGCTCCGCTGCTCCACCTGGATACTTGGTTGGACGTATGCTGGTGTGCATCGACCCAGGCCCAGGTTTGCTCTCGGAATTTTCGTGCCTTGCCGCCGTGCGGCAGCGGTTGGCGTTTATGCGGCCCGATAGTCTCATTAAAGTTTTAGTGCACGGCTAAGTGCAGCTGTCGTATTGTACTGGCAACGGTGACGTTGACTTGTGGCCGAATCGCCGAATTTCTCACTCAAACCAGTGGACCTCCTTTTATGAGTTGTAGGACGGAAGCCCTGGCTTGCTTTATTCCGGTGCAATACTGCCCAGCACTTGGTGCAATAGTCCGTCTTTTTTTTTTTTAATTGGACTTCCAAGTCCAACGTTTTCCATACAAACCAAAAGCCACAAGTACGTCATCACATTAGAAAGGTGGTTCTTCTGTCCGAGCTTAGGTTGAATGGTGGCTCCTATTGTTAGGAAACATTTTGGATGAAGAAGAGACGTACTTTTATGTATCAAACAGAAATTAGGGAACAGAAGTTGTGGAGGCATAGATCGAATTTCTTTCTACAGAATGCCACCATAACACAAGAATGTGCTTTGACAAGTATTCTTGTGCTAATATCACTACTCGTACTATGCGTGTCTGTTATTGTCAAAAATTGTCTGTAAGAGAACTCGAGAAGACCACATGACACAAATTTTATTCCATGATTAATCGAGGAGATAGTACTATGGATTAAAATAGAAATATCTTCATTGGTTTATTAATAATTGAACATGTCAGCTCTTGTAAGATAACCCTGTTAAATGTTGTCAAGAGTATGACGAGACAAATCCTAAGATCATTCGTACTGAGATTTGCAAACCCATCGCAAGACGTGACGCCATGGAAATGCTATTAACCAATTAAAGGTACCACTACTCCAGCTGACTTTGTCAGATGAAATGTCCGTTACAACTTCCCATTTGCCACATTCAAAAAATTATGGTGTTTCCACCTACGAGTCAATGTCATCTGACTTTAAAGTTGCAATTGTTAGTTGATTGTGAAAATGGAGTCAGAAAAATTTCGGTACTTTTGTCGAGCGCTTTTATAATAATGTAACTTATTTGAAAATGAAAACCACAACTGTCCAAAAGAGGTAGAAAACACCGTATTGTATTGTATAGTGTTTATGCAAGCTTTCAAGTAAATCGGGATAAAAAAATATTGTAGCAAAAATGTAACTTTAGCGTGTAGTTATGAATTTTCAATACCTCCATTTAAGGCATCTCTTTAGTCTCGCTTTAGAATTTGGTTGTTAGCATTTTTCTCCCTTGATGCAAAATTCTTCCGGAGTTGATGTGCTGTTTAAAAATTACAACGCAGTAATTCGATTGAATGCCAACAAATTTTCTTTGGACCAATTGTTTCGTACAGTGTAACAATAGCTAAAAATATTTTTAGCTTGACTGGCCGCGTGATCGTGAAACAACAATTTCAATGTGAAATTCCCTCTCTCCTTGTCCGTCCTCTAACGACTGTAGAATGGTTCTATTTACGCAAGGGTAATTTAACCCGCACCCGGGAAGTGAGCACAATTAAGGCAAAACAAACGAGGCCCGAGCACTCCATCTGAAGTTGATGCTTCGACAAAGGCCTCTCCGAAAAACTCCTTCTTTTTGTGCCCTCGTCTTCCTGTACAAGCATTTCGGAGCACAGGCAGAGTCATTAATTCAATTCCATTGAAGGTCCCGTTAATAGTCAATAGTTTCAATCTACGGCATATACCCAGCAGCTTTTATTTGTTATTGGTGGCTGGGGAGGGGGGTTTCCCCGTGGTCTAATGAACGGGACCCGTAGAGTGGAACATCCTCGAAGGACATGCGTACTGGAGACCTACAGGAAGCAGAGATTCGGAGTTATTAGTCGAAGGTATAACCTCCTTTTGCAACTATTTGCATTCTGTCTGCCGGGCTGTTTTCGTTTTCTCACGTTTTCACAATTTCCAGCTGCCAGAAGGCCGCTTGTGAGTCGCCTGCTGGGCTAGGGCAAGGACTCTAATTAATTACTCCCAGGTCTGGGTGCAGTTTTACATGAAATGGGCAAAGTCCCACAGGTAAAATAACATTTTGTGAAAAAAAAGCAAATAAATAAACAAATAATTGCCCTTGTGCCATCTTGAGCCTGCTATTCAACTGGAGCGATCTTGAGCCCGAAAAAATACGTCGGAGCACTTGGCTACGCTCGAAAGATTCACGTAATGAGAGACCGAATGCTTTTGCATACGGAGCGTGGAATCGGGAACGCAACTCATCCCGCAACTCTCCCAAAAACAAAGAGTCGAGAAGACTTGGTTGTCGCCGTGCGCAAAGGAGCCCCACTCGGGCGAAATAATGAAGCAAAAGTTTCATCAAGCCGAATCACACGCATAGGTGAACTTCGACACTTGCAGGACTCAGGGCTCCGCCGCTGCAGTCGTGCCAACCCCGCATTAGTGCAACTTTGTTTTAACAAGCGAACACCCCCGGGGTAAAAACTAGCGGCACAAAAGCAAACTCCACTCAATCTTGTGCCGCTCTGGCACCTTCGCTTCCACCTCCCGGGGCTGCATCGACTCCATTAATGCAATTTACGCAGTTCTAATGCAGAGCAAGAATACGCCGACATATCAATTGCACCCAGTACTGATGTGGAGCTGTCGAGGGCGCGGAATCGAGAGGCCGGGCGGTTCGGTTTGGTTTTCGTATGCAGTCTTCTTTGTAAGCCCGCGATTACGTCAATTGCGAGCTACTACTGCGCCCCCCTTAAGGCTTAAACGCTATTTCACCCCTTTCGTACGGGTCGTACCCATCGCACCCACGAATCCCTCCAGATGGGGAAGCGCCAGCGGAGAATTTGTGTGCATTGCTGCACTGTAAATCGTGGCTGGAGCCTCGGTCGGGTGCTAATTCAATTGACGTCCCGATTCTAATGGACTTAGCCGTGATTTATGCCACTCGAAGTGATTCCCCGTTTTCGCCTGATAGGGCGATGCAAGTGGAATTCTCCCCCCATTGTGCGCTATAGCGAGTTCAGCCCCGAGCCGCAGCAGCGCCAGGCTTCTGATTAATGAACTCGTTCGCTCATAAGGCTAAGTTGGCAAGGATTGCGGTGGAGATTACCTGCGGGGCCAAGACCATTGTCGAGTTAGGCTTACAGTCCCTCCCACCTTTACAATTTTCGATTTGCATACATCTGGTAAATCTTCCCGCTGAACCGTCGTCGGTTGTCATCTTGGAGATCTGGCCACATCGACGGACATACAAATCATGTCTATACACATTATAAGCAATGTATTGTGAAATGTCAGCCAGCCAGAAAGCTGTACCAGATGCGCTGAATTGCATGTGGCAACACAAAATTATTATTCTCACGCATAGGAAAAAGTTACCGCATATTGACCAAAATGTGCGAGATAGGTGACAAAAAATTCAATGCAAATGAAAGAGCTACAGCAATGTTGGTTGGTTCGGTTGTGGTCTGGTCGTGGTTTGGTTTTTTTTTTTTATTGAGATTAGGCATAAAGGTCCTTATAATACCTAGGAAACGTTATCGGTTGGGAGGCACTTTCGTGTGGCTTTTTGGAGGTAGTAGCTGTTTTTTATCAGTTTACTTTTAGACAGTTTTAATATCACTAATCATTGTGAAATATCGTGGGGTTGAAGGACTCAATGAACCGTTCGCGAAAATGTGGCGGTTGCCAAGCATTTATAGGGCCAACGCACATAGCAATTTCTTAGAGGGTTGTCGTGGAATCGGTTATTAATTTCGAATAATATTGCCGAAAGGACTTCAGTCTAAATTGACCAAAAAGTGAAAGTGCCGGCCAACGAAAATAAATGACAGATTTAACATTGGCACTTATGCGACAATAATTTTTGCTATGAAGGCAATTGCTCTACAATTAAATAAAGCCGAATTAAATGTTTACGTTCGTGAAAGAGATCATTTCTGCCGTCAAAATTTCCAAATTAAAGATGGCGGATCCAATATGGCGACCAAAAAGTTAAACTTTATATTTAAAAATTAATTTTTAATTTTTAGTTCACATTGCTACAAAAGCTAAACGCGATATTTAGCACTTCTTGGTTCAATTGTAGTAAAATAAAATTTTTTTTAAATTTCCATATTTAAAAAGTTACACTTTCACAACGGACATAATAAAATCACTACACGAACCTTTCACGAAAGAGCTTTATACCCATCACTATTTTCATATTGCCGCTTTTGTTGCTCAAGCGCATAATTCAAGCTGATTTTAAAGCTCGTAAACAAGCCGGTATCAAAACACCAAAATTTTGGTTGTGTCTATGTGCTTACACCTTAGCTGTGAACATCATATACATATGCACGTTTAATCTCATTTGGGGCGGCTAATAAACTTCAGGCGTAAACCTCAATCGTATTTGCATCTGCCGCTGAACTCTCGCGTTGTCCTCTCGAAGATTTGGCCCAGTGGCCAGCTGCGCTTCAATGATCTCCATTTTCGAATTACGAGTAAGGCGATAATAACTCCGACAGGTCGCACTCGAGCGTAGCCCCGGGATAATATCAGGTGCAATGTAATCGCCTCAGTGAGGCCTGTGCCTCTCGCATCGACAGTTTTCGAGGTTTCTGGAAGCCCTCGCGCTCACACGACACCCGAATGCATCCCGTCCTCCGACCCCGGAGGCACGTTCAAAACAGAATTTCTAGATGCCTGCAAAAAAAAAGCGCTTAATTCAATCATCGAACGGATCCGTTCAATCACATCGCCTGATTGCAGAGAAATTCCGACGACAACGAACCATGGTATTCCTGTGGGAGCGGGGAGCTAGTCGGGGATATTTCATATTTGCCCAATGTACACGCTTACATCTGCTGTTTTGCAGGCTGCGCTCGTATCGTAGGCACATATCTCACGTCTGGAGACAAAGACGGGCTTGCTAATATCGCTCCCCGGCTCATAATGCCGGTTCGGGCGAGATGCCTTGCCAAAATGAATTTCTGCAGCAATCGACTGGGTCCTTCTACTTCAGATGGTCGACGAAGGGGGATGCAGGGAAATGCCCTAGGAGCCGTGAGATATATTTCAGAGATATTTATTCCTCTTAACAGTCATCCTTTAGGCTTTCGGTCCTGCTCCCATGGAATTCCAAGTGTAGCTGCAGATAAAAAGGACTCCCAGGCAACCCCTCCCCCGCCCGATGTGTCGGTGCCGGGCCTGACGTTTACGTCAATAATTACATTTGCCAGTGTGCCACCCAAACGCCCCAACCCAACCCGGAAGAAGGGAATGGTTGAATGGGTGCGGGCGCGGCGAGCGGCTGCAAAAGAAGATCCGGGCTCTGATCTTTGCTGGTCCGGGCGGGCACAAATCCATCCCGGCATCCAGCTAGCGAAGGTTATTATTCCGTTCGACGCTCCACCCGACCGGTACATGCTGAGCTATAATCATGGTCGCAGGAGATAGTTCCAACAGATAATTGATGCGCTGGGGGCAAGGTGTGCTCCTGGAATGGTGGGGTTAACTACTACCCATCCTCGATAGACATTAGAAACGACCAAGCTGCTCAGTGGATACATAGACGGTGGAGGTACCCGTCCCGAAAGCTTTTGGATATATGTGCACGATTCGTGGAGCTATTCCCGTTTTCGTGTAGTGTTTTGGCTTACGAGCCATCCATGCTAAACAACGTTGGCCTGGGCGAAAAGGTCGAAAGGCTTAAGGAGCGGGTGGTCCTACCCTTCTTGGAGGCACGAGGGAAGAAGGCGATTTTACAGTTGAGCATTATTTCTTTTGATGGCGCTTACCCTTACCTTTTCACAGAACCTACTCTCCCCGAGCGGATGCGCATTGTGTGCATGAGTAATATACGCTGGGCCAACGAAGGCCTCATGTGATGTGATGTGGGCCACATATAATTATTTTTGGGGTATTCTCCAGCAAAAGGAACTAAAGTCTTGAAAATTTTCGGGCTTTGGAATTGAGGTGCATTAAAAGGGCGCGACGTCCCAATCATCCCGCACACCATCACCTCCTTTTCTTCGCTTTAGGATATTTTTCTTCACTCAACGTAACACTAGAGATCCGGTGTTCTTAGAGATGAGCCTGAATAGAATTTTAATTGAACTTCGTTAATTATTCAGGCGCTGTGCGCCTTCCACGGCAATGAGGTGGCCTCCCTTTCCTTACCTTTAGGCTAAGCTTAAGTAAAAATATTTCACACTTTGCGATTTAAGCTTGAATTAAGGACGGCCCAATTACTGTCACTGTAATCCTTGAAATGCAGTGGGGACGAATCGATTGAAGAAAAAACCCGTTAAAGCCTTTTTGCTACTAGCAGACCTTAACCTAGAGGAAATGTATAATGCACATATGTATGCACTAATGTAGGTTTATATTTTTGCACGTGACTTGTTTTAGTCTCCACTTGGGCGTTTAACCAAAGTTTTCAATGGATTTGAAGAAGAGTTTTGGCATATTCAATTGAAAAAATGGTTTTGCTGTTTTATTAAACCCAGTAGATATTTGATCGGGTTAGGGGAACCACTAGGGTGAAACTTTATAAAAAAGAAATTTCGGCTGCTTGTATTTTTCAGCTGCGAAATAAATAGATAGCTTCTTTTATGCACATTTCGTATGTTTCCAAACATAGTATTTGGTTTTTTCAACGTTTTCCAGCGTTCAGACCAAAACTAAAACTAGAAACGGGAATACCGATGTCCTGCAAATGTTGGGTCGTGAGGCTGAGCATTATCCTGCCTTAACAGGAAAAGTTCGCTAACAAATACATTGTAAGAGATTACATGAACCTTCAACACCTCTTTGATGCAACAGATTGCATTCAAGTTGCAAGTCTCGGTCCAGAAACGAAGACAACTTCTGTCTTTTCTTCAAGGCAAATACCGCCCCAGACAGTCCACGCCAAATGTAATCCTCTTTTCTATGCAGGCTTGAGAATAACGTTCTCTATCTCTTCGGTAGACCCATATTCTTCCATCGTTGGCGTAAAGAAAACGGCCCCCATTGTTGCAGTGACAAATTTAGATGTTCCCAACTTCGATGAGTTGTTCCCAACTTCGGCCCATGGGCATACTGCCGGGTGTCTAGACACCTTCTCGCAGTCTTCGCGTGACTGTCCATTCGCTTATGTTCACTCCCCGCACAATTATGTAGCCTCTGCTGCACTTGAACACCAGTGAGGTAACGGGTTTGCAAGGATGTTGACAGAAAATAACAATCTCTGTCCGAGGAAGCCCGAGTCAAACATTATAGAGATGCTTTACAAAGAATGTTCACTCTCTTTTTTAGAAGCAGTTATCCCCACCACTGCGATTTTTCAGACAAATAAAGAAGGAAAATTACACATTAGTAAGAAAGGGACGAATTGCTTAGGAAACGGCAATAAAACAAGAGTTTACCTATGTATTACCAGGCGAGCTGGCAGTAACATTGCATTTTGTGGCACTATGTGGGTGCATGTGGAGCGTGTGTTTCCAATAGGAAATGCATCCCTCCCACATTTGGGTACACAGGTTGTAAGTTTTTTTCACCACAGGCCCTACGCTATAGAACTAAGCCCACCCAAATGAATCACCTCAATTGTTTTTTTTGGCAATGCATCACCTGCCATTTTTGTTACAATTTTGTATATAATTTTCAAGCTGGTTAAGATGGTTGTATCTTAACCAGCTTGAAAATTTTTATGTTTTCAGTTTACTTTCGTCTTACTTCAGTCAGTCGTCCCCGGGTTACATTGTGTGTTTTTCACTCATTATGCCCGAGAAGCCTATCATGTTAGCTGCAACATATGTATGTATGTATATTCTGGGGACAAGGATACTCACGTAACGCAATTTTTAATTAAATCGAGAGGAGCTCTTTAAAAAAGATGAGGCAATTTCTATTTGGCTACCTGTTGTGTATAACATAAATTTCCTTTGTCCCTAATGCACACGAATTATTTATATTGTCCGCGGCAACGGAAATAGTCACCATAGACCTACTGATGACGTTCGACCTTGGCATCTAGTGAATTGCCTACGCGCACTTCCGCAGCCAAGGGCCCAATTAACGGTCGTTAGGAGGCACACATGCGCATAATTAGGGAATTCAATTCAATTAAGTGCCCATAATGACCGCGCGTGATGGGATAATCATCTTTGTGGCGTACCTCATTGTATGCGCGCGCATTTTGCCACTAGACGCGGCTTTTTTATTTATTTATTTACACTATGCCGAGTGTTGTCTATGCGAATTGCATTTGCGCATTTTTGATGGATTTTGATCACGCAGTCAATTTTACCTGGGAAATGACTGGAGACGCTGCAGAGCCGGCCGTTACTGTATCCTCGCCCGCAAGGTGTGAGTCGTTTCTGCACAAAGGGGCAATATATAACCGCGGTGGTGCTGCGAGCAAAGTGCTCGTTCGCCAGACCGAATTCGCATTATTAATTATCTTGGCGGCGGCGGGGCTGGCATCCACAGTGTACATATCTCTGAGCAGCCACCTCCCAGTATCTCTGGTTCGTGGCCTCTACATATGCAAAGCGCAGCCCCGGAGGATCCACTGTGAAACGTGCTTTTGATGCGTGGAAAATTCATCAACAGAGTGGAAAATGAGGTAATGATGTATATATCACGGCGTGCAGCGTATCCGGCGAGTGTTCACGTCCGGAGGAGGCATGCTCGTAAAACACATCCATGGGCTTTTCCTTACAAATTTCATTAAGTGCAAAGAAAACTCACCACTTAACCTCTGCTACCTGAGCGCAGAGGGAAATTTTCAATTTCCACCTTTCGCATGGTCTTTAGACAAACAGAATTAGGAAATTAATTGAATCTGACGGGACCGTCGGCGGTGGCCTCGGCCGCGGCAGCAACCGGGCCCGCATCGAGTTTCTCAAGACGGTGTGCTTACCTCCTTTATTGGTCTCACTTACGAGGCGAGTGCGCCGCCTGCTGTTTGATGTGATGCCACCTGGAGATGCTGCAACGTACGATCACGTGATGGACCCTCGGACTTTTCCCCCAGTTATAAAAATTCAATTTGAAATTAAATTGCAAATAAACCGACAGAGAGCCTCTGATTATTGATGGCTGCAACGGAGCGATTTTTATGACAAAACAGCCTCAGCGGAACGAATCGCGAGAGCCGTTCAGCTCGACGATGCTTTAATCAATTTTTGTCAAGTGCCGGCTCAGAATTGCACCAAACACCGCCGGGATCATTTATATAAAAGGAAACCTTGCGAGTCCACTGGAATTTAGAAAAAAATCTTTCAGCTTTCTCGCGCGGATAAATTATTTTTCCTCATGACCAGTGGGGTTTTATGCTTCCAACGCAGAGAAGATCGGTCTATCCGAGGAAATAGCCACAATTATGCATGCCTCGAAGATTTACAGCTTTTTTGAAATTTTTGACGTGCGGGCCTCAAGATTCGATCGGGCTCAATACGTCTGGGGCGTCTCTCAATCGGCGAATAGCTGCACAATTTATGGTGGCACCAGCTCACTGGAAGAGCTTCTGCATGCGGTGGTACTAATTGACAACAACAGGTAAGTACGTTACCAAGTCAGGAAATGGAGAATTTATTGCGTAACCGTAACGTTATGGCTAAAGATTTATGAATATCCCCATTTTATAACATAATAATTTTTCAAGATCCAGGAGAGCGGGGTTCATCCTAAAAATGGTCCTTTTTAAAATTACTGCCCGCAGTTCCATGGTGTATGGTGGGTAATTTAACCCACTCGAGAAATTCTGAGTGGCCAAATACCCACATACCTTTAGAGAAAATGTTTTACGATACAACGGTCGCCTCTTCGCCTAT
Organism: Neoitamus cyanurus; assembly: GCA_947538895.1. NCBI lineage: Eukaryota > Metazoa > Arthropoda > Insecta > Diptera > Asilidae > Neoitamus > Neoitamus cyanurus. The sequence goes on from OX384543.1 coordinate 40,696,934, forward strand.
TAGAAAGCGCGTTGTGCAATCAACTTATGTAGGTAAGTTTAAATCGCGGCACGTTTAAATATTCGCGAAAAGGACATAATGGCCCTTCCATTGTACTGTGCTTCAACTTGTTATAATACATGAATAACATCAGCAGAAATATTGGTGTCGAGGATTTTAAGCGGGATAAATGAAGGCACAGGTACGGTTTTAAAAAAAAACGCTGGCTGCTCTCCCCTAGCACTCTGTAAATTTTCCTAGTACACGTTGCTAGCTGACCTTTTAGTTGTGGTGATCTGGATTGCTCCCATTTCCGCCTTATCTGTCTCTTTTTTTTATAAGCAAACTCTTTTCGTGCCATTTTTGCTTCTGTAGATGAGCAAATCTTAGCTGCTTCAGAAAAATTTTGACTCTCCAAAATAATAATAATAACCAAAAACTTTAAATTTAAAACACTTCAAGAGTTTTTACAGAAAATCGCATTATGAAGTTATCGAGTTATCGCGATTTTTTAAATTGTTGGAATTATTCCTAATAGGTCAGATATATGATTGAAATTTTTAAAAAGACAAAATGAGCGAGCGAATAATTTAAGGGAAATTGTGAATTTTCTCCAAAAATACGAATGGAATTATTGACAACAATTCGTGCGCTTTTTTCATCTGCTGATAACGATTATTAGTACTACATTACAAATTCACTTAGTAACATATACGGAATAAATTAGCAATTAATGCACAATTGGCGTAGCAATAATTATGCCATTGCAAGTCATATTTTATTTTTGACATGACGCCATATGCCTACAGCTCAATAAACTACACCATATATTACTACATAGGACGAATTAATTATTTTTACCTAGTTTAGATAAATAGATGAATTTCCATAGTCTGTAAGATCATTGTATCGGTAGACTGATTAAATAAATAATAAAATAAAATAAATATGACGAAGGAAATTTCGAATTGTGATTTTTTCCCTCGGTATGCACCACCCCCATCAGCTACCATAGTACCCACTCGGGCCAAACATCATCTGCCGGGCCTGAAAATCCACGAACCACGGGCAGCGTTACAGATTCAGAGATTGGGAAGTACAGGAAGCCGATGATACTTTTTCTAGAAAAATCGTATTCAGTGAGAAAGCACTTTTCAACTCAATAAAGGAGTTAATTTATTTCTTGCTTTCCTACTCCCCGAAATTTATCAGTCCTTCGGAGTGTCAAATACCTAAAAATGACAAAAGAAAAAATTTTCGCAATAGGGAATGCGACATTCGGAGTTCGGGGCAAAGGATTATTATTACGTCGGAGTGTAGAATAAGACCCATTCCCGCTTACGTTTTATTCCCTTGAATTAGTGAGAGTCGCGAGTAATTAATTACATATGCGCACACACAAGTGCAATCTTCCTTTCCTACCTTGACTCATGAGTGTGCGATTTCTTCCTTTTGTTGAATTACTCACCCGTGAAGAATGAGCAGAAAGAAGTTTCGTGCGCACACATATAAATATGTACAGTTCACATTTGAGTCAGCGTGCATTGAAACAATGGAAACGACTCAGGCACCCGCAGACGAGTTTTAAAAACTGCATATCTGCGTTAATCGAATATGAGTTTTGAATCTGTTGTGTGCATACATGAGTGTGCGTTTCCGTCCTTACTAAATAGATAAGGCAGCTAGAGCTTAAATAAAGGTTTGATGAGAGACCACAAATTCACTATGTTAACTGTAATGAATTTTTATTCTCCCGGGAAGGAACACTACTGCTACTAGCTGACACAATTAAGAAGCATGCGATTGCGACGTTCACCTCCTTAATTCATGCAAGGCAGTGATACTTTCGCGCAGTGGCAAGGCAAGTCCATCGGTTCGGTCGGGTTTGGAAATTCCAGTCGCGAGTCGCCGCTGCGTAAGGTTCTGGATATGGAAATCAAGGAAGATATACCCGCGACGGGATTACCATAACAAATCACGATCTCTTATCAAGTGCCCGATTTGCATGCTGAACCTTAATAACTTATAAGGAGAATGTGTCCGCGACTGGGTCGCCAACTTGGGGATTGAATACGGCCTGCGACGTTTTCAATTCATCATCAGATCTACGTATTTGGGCAGAAGTTTTTGACAGGTGGAGTCCGAAAAGTCCGGCTCCCCCGAGGCCCCGCAATTAGGACTGCGGTTGCCCAGGCCTTAAACGAAATGAGAAATGACGATGCGTCGTGACGTGAGCAGGGGCCATGAGATTTGTGAGAAGATTTCCGCTCAATTTAACGTGCAGAACGGTTTTAGCGCGGCTGGTTTAATTACCGAGCGATAATAGCACTAACACAGTGCGCGATTTGCTCCAGAACATCCCTCGCACCTGAGCAGACGAGGGCCGCAGTTATTAGAGGTTGTCTGCGTTGTTTGCGTTGCCCATTTGCATCGCAAGTTAATTCCGAACATAAATCGCCGTAAGTGCCGCAATCAGAGGCAACCAGAGGCGCTTTGAATATTCAAATGCACGTCTGCAGCACAAGGCGACTCTCGGACGCATTTGCGTGCGGACTCCTCATTTGGAGATGCTATTTTGTAACTGCAAAACGCATTCAATTAGGTGCACAAAGAAGTCGAGCGCGAATCGCAAGACCGTAAATGCGGATGCCATGCAAAGTGCCCTGCGCACCGGGAAGGGTCGCGGGAATTGCCTTGACACCGTAAACGCAAGCCCTGCGGCCTGCGGCCCTGGCCACGTCCAACACTCCACCTCTTCTCGCATTCATGACAATTAAAATCCAATTAATTTTGAAATATATAATTGTCCGGAAGGAGCTTCCCCGCCCTGGTGACTTCCCGTCCGAGCCGCTCGGTCGTATTGTACGTGCTTGGGCACAATCTTGATCTTGGCAGGCCCGGCACTAACACCGGGAGAAGCGCTGCAACTCCCGGATTAATTGTCTTGGCCGGCAGTAAAGAAGCACAATCCAGGGCATACGAGCGAAATCGGCGACGTTTGCTCCGGGCCAGCCTGATGGTCTCAAGAAGCCCCTAATGGGTCCGAGTTTTAGCAACCGGCGCAGGTCGCCACTCATATCCATTACGTGCGCGTAAACATAAATTTTGTCGCTCGACTGAAGAGGCCACTGCAAGTCGTCAGTTTTCCTTCCTTGGCCTCCAGGTAGTGATGCCAGATTCCACGATATATCTTGCAATCTAAATTTATTGACACTTATTAAAGGTGTCATGACTTGACTGCCTAAACATGTGATATTTAAATAAGTCAGCGAAAGCTGAAATAATAAACAACACAACGTAAATCCCTACTAAGGCATATGAATGATGAAATCTTATAAAAGCTACATAAATGTTTATATATTCCTTGGGGTTTTTATATATTCCTTGGGGTTTTTACTGTTTACTGAAATTGGGATCCCGCAAAGCGAGTAAGTAAGGAATGTATTAATTATCACATGCTATTAAACATATTCAAGATAATGAGCTGTTTATTTATGTATTCACAGTTTCATCAACAATATGCTTACTTAGATGAACCATTAACCAGTTAAGCGTGGAATTTAGTTTTAACCCCCCCTTGTGCGAAATTAAAAACAGACAATGACGTGTATACGCGTCGAACGCAGGACAAACTGGTCCTATTATAAATTTTATGAAAAACGAGGAAGAACTACATAAAAACTAAACAATTTATTTCTGAAGAGGTTATTGTTTTTATAAACTTAAAAATTCTCTAAAAATAATAAAACACGTTTCAAAATCTTGCACCGCTTCACTCCACATGCATTGCCTAGTCAACTAGGAACGCAAGAGCTTTTACAAGGAAGAAAAGAGCTTTGAATTCTGTGCAAAATGAAATCATGCTCGTACTGAGGTCTGAATTTCTATCTAAGGTAAAACCGGCATTGCACATGAGGTGAGAGCTTTTATTTGTGTGCGTAATTCTCAATCTCTAATGCGGAGACCAAACATGTACCAACCACTTATCATTTGGCTGACTCCCACCACCCCCCTCCCTATAAAATACTTAGCAGTTCTATTGGTAAGATAAAGAAAACGTCCCACCAAATAATATACTTATATTGCATTTTATTAAAATTTCAAGATTTTAAAGTTAATGGCAATTTTATATTTTCCACAACGAGTATACACGTCACGAAAGCCAAGGCAGTTCTGGAGATATTTCGACTATTCCTCACCGAATCAAGTGAAAAAAGCTTAAGTCTAACTAAATAGGGAGGCAGGACAAGACTATTCCCCCACGGGAGTCCACGAAGAGCAAACGGTAAGAATCTACATTGGACGGCCTCAATACGGTTGATATGGCACTTATGAATTCGACTCCAGATCGGGCTGGCGTGTTCCAAAACAGGTCTCACGAAACTACAACACAACAAACGAGGGATGTAGGAATCGTCGAACTCTTTGGACCACCTCTTGACGAAACCTAAGATTGCATTAGCTTTAATAGCAATAGATGCAATATGATTCTCAAAAGAAAACGATGAATTGAGAACAAATCGCAAATCTTTTACATTAGTCAGTTTAGAAATAGAATGCCCACTTATTGAGTGGTAGAAAAGCTGCTGGAAAATGGAAGATAATTAGTATAACACCATCTATGAAAGGCGTCTAAGTCGGAGTTTAAACTACTGTGATCGTCAGGTATTATGTGAAAGATTTACTCATCGTCAGCATAGCAAAGAATTCTCGGGTGACAAGGGATAAAAGATAAGCCATTAATATAAATAATTACACTCTAAAACGGGCTCACTTTGCTTCCTTTAATTGCAATGAATTGCGTACACTTCGTTCGATTGAAAACTGGATTTTCCAGCTCAAAGTGCCTGCTCGTAAAGTGTATTATTGTACAGCCCCTATTATTCTCACTTGTTCGCATCGCCATCTCCCCCTGGTGGTGATACATCAAAAGGTTTGGCTTTTGGCATCGCGGCTTTTCAACATGATGCTGCAGTTACTGTACTGCTGCGCATCTATAGAAAAGGATAAATGCTCCGAACACGGAATACAATTGGATTAGTAGTGAAATGCTTATACCGCGCCTTTGCGCGCACGAACCGGGTTTATTAATGCCAGACACAAATGTGCCTTTCTGGGCATTCCCCGATTTACGTATCACTTCAGTCTCTTACTTTAATTTGAACTTTTAAGTATCAAGAAACTAAACCTAGGTGCTCACTACATTCAAGGGACTTCAGTTTGCCCTTCCACTAAAACTACTGCTTCACTACTTTCTGTATTTTTATTAGTAATTTAACAAACAGCGTTTATTTATGGTTCACCCCACACTTTATTTTTCTCGAACGATGCAAAAGATGATATAGAAGTCACCTATCACTTGTACTGCACCAAATTTGTTGTAGGCATGTGTTAAAGCAGCAAAATGGAAAAGTGTTAAATGCATTAAAATATTTAAAGTTTTTCTATTTCTTTTTGAATATAGCTTAGTCAAAAAAAATTTAGCAACATACCATCTGGCATCACTGTCTTCATTATGCCGGTGATAGAAGTCTGTCCATTAAGAGCGGAAAAAGGTACGGTTTGATATATGCACCCGTGCGCACATAAATCGACTCGGACCAGCCAATTATTGGCTGCTCCAACCAATCTGCACGCAATTCTCATCCGCGGTGTCACACAAATTTGAAATGCATACACGAATTGGCGGCGGTCGAACGCACACCGAACGGCCCCGAGATCCGGGCGCTGCTCGCCGCTCTGATCCTGTCCGGGCCTCGGCGGAGGATGCAAAAGACCAAGAGGTGAAAAATGCGCGCACATAATAAATGCGTTGTCGTGCTAATTAAATTAAAATGCGAGCCGCACGGCCCATCGCCTGCCATCCCGTTCGATTCCAATTTCGAGCTCGATCTCGGTGCCGCGCGATTTAGTGCTATTAAATTTCAAATAGCGCGCATTAACGCGCGAAGCGAAGCAACTGCCGCCGCTCACATTCCAGGGAAATGAGACGCTCATAAGTTATGAGCGGTTTCTTAAACGATCCTGGCTTTCTTGAAACAACATAAAAGGCAGCACGCAACTGTCGGGGTGCAATAAATTGTAGCACTGCACAAAAGGCGAGTCAATGTGAATTTTTCACCTGGAAGAGGTGCGTGATTGCCGAGGTGTTGCCGTGAAAACCTTGCCCACCGCCGCGAATTAATTAAATTATTAGCGAAAAAATGTTAATCAATTCATTAGCCGATTCCTAATTAGACGGGATACGGCGACTTCATCCCACCACCAGCTGCACGCCGCGCTGACTAACTGCACTGGGCCGCACTCGAGCGACTCGCTCACCCAGCAGGTGACTAATTGAGCCCCATAATCCTCCTCCAACAATTTTCTACTATGGACCTTGCTGCATTGAAAATATGCGAAAAGCATACATTTTTATGAAACAATTAATATGTAAAATTAATTGGTGTAAAACTGTCGAGCCGCTGCGTCCTGGGACACGGATTAGTTCTCCCAGACGGGCTTGCCTTACCGTTGCATCCGTCCAGTTTGCGCAAGTCGGCTGCTTCAAAATTGACTTCAACAAGAGCAAGGGCGCTAAGATTAATACAAGAAATAATTTTTACCTGCTTCCGGCTGTGTGGAAAACTCATTTAGGGTTACCATGGGAGCGCGTTGTTGCTCTATGAATTTATTTATGACAGTGTAATCTATAGACTGATCACTCACTAACAATAGAAAGATAATTGGTTCAGTCGAAATAGACATTAAATTTTGCAATAATTCGCAGAGAGCTGAAAATTGGTACAGGCCTTAAATGAATCATTACAAATGAAATGTCACAAGTCCCCACCGATCCAATTTTTGTTAAAAATATTATAACATTTCGTTGTCACAAATATCGGTTTTTTGCGCATTTCTCGTAAACGGTAAGTGTTATCTAAAAATAGTTCATACAACAGTTGTAAATCAAACGCGATTTCAAACATCGTAAATACTCATATTCACTTATACGCTCCGTGGGCAACCATTGCAGCCACGACAAAAGTCATGATAACCAAACTTGTAGTACTCGAAGTGCCCTGTACGACGGTATCATCATTTTCGTCCTAGCTGCAAAAACAGCTGAGAAAATGGAAAAAATAATGTTTGCACTCGTCACCCCTCCCCGCATTCAGGTAAATTTCAGTCAGGAGACATTAGGGCCTTTCGGTAGCACGTTCTCAGTGAGACAACTGAGACAAGATATTGAGTAACTGTCTCAGTTGTCTCAGTTGGGTAGGATAATTGGATTAATCAGCTGATTTTGGCATCGAATTTTCCTGGTGGTCGTTTCCTCACGGCACGACTAGCCAAGGCACACTTTCAATGCTAAAATCCTAGGTTTGGAAAGTGTCTTGGCTAGTCGTGTCGTGTTTACTAGAATAAGACCCATTATATATGATTATGCTGATTTGAAGAGGCACTTTCGCTTGGAAAACAATTATAATACTTCTGAGGACTACTCAAGGGCTATCACAACAAACAACATATAACTGAGACAAATGAGACACAGAAAAACCATCTCAGATGGCTCAGTTGCTCAAAGGCTGCGTTCATTTTTGTTGCTCAATGTGAAAGTGAGACGATGTGCGAGAGCACGCCGTCTCAGTGAGCCAACTGAAAATATCTCAGTTGTCTCACTGAGAACGTGCTTGCCGAAAGGCCCTATTTTTCCTTCGAAAAGCTTTAAGTTTTTTTCCTGTAGGTTTCCGAGGCATATGTCCATAGGTAAAGTTTCTCAGAATGACCTCCTTTATAATATATTTCAATTTCATCTAAACTAGAAGTAACTCAGTTATTTTTAACAATTACCCATCATTACTGTGTATTCCCTATACTTTGAAAGCAACGGTACAAAACAAAAAACCAATGCGGGGATTTTGGGGGAATTTGGATATGTCTTAAATTTGCGTCGATTTCATCAATTAATTATTTCGACCAAAAAGTCTATCTTTCTCGGACTAATTGTAGTATATTCTCCCATTCTTCCAAAATGGTTTGTTTTAACTTAGGAAGTGTCTATTCACACGGCGAATGGAACAGAGTGGGCAAGAGTTGACCAGAGTGCATGAGAGTGGGCGGTAGAGTGGTTGAGAGTGACATATTTAAATTTAAAACATGCCGTGCTAGCAATGTATTTAGCTTACCTACTACAATTACTTTTCTTATTGATATTTACCTTTTAGAAAAGCAGAAAATTTGCCTTTTACAAAATATTTATGCAGACTTATTTTGACAGCACTCTCCGCTCACCGCTCTGATCCACTCTCACTCACTCTCATGCACTCTGGTCCAGTCTCATCCACTGTGGGCCACTCTCACCCACTCTATCGCCCACTCTCATGCACTCTGGTCAACTCTTGCCCACTCTGGACCACTCGCCGTGTGTATAGACTCTTCCTTTAACTTACGAAGCTTAAAGAATGCGTCCTTTTCGACATCGACCCGCTCTCGGCGTATAGGAACTAATCTCTCGAAACCATCCAACAGCATCTCTTACAGTTGTGCGGAAAAATAAAGCAAAGAAAATGGGAACCTTAAAGAACTAAATTTCGACTAATTCTCTAACTAAACAACCAAAACAAAAAATATTGCTGATATTTACCGTTATTTTTCCGCAAACGCAACTTACTGAACATGTAACACTCATGAGACTCATAAACCACGCTAGACCATTTATGGTAAGAGGTCTGGGCGGTTAATTTTGCCGATCAGCGTACATTTGAATGTACTTAATGTCTAGGGTCGTGTATTATGGTATCATGTAATGGAAGAACACAATTTTTTTGAGATAAAGTGGACTTCACTTCGTTTTCGTTTCTTTTTCCATCACTTTCAATAAACTGGTTGTGTCACTTGCCGAGATTTTATTTGTTTGTTTTAAAAACAGGGTTGGTAATCTTACTCAGGAAATATAATATTTTGGCAGCTAATTTTATTTACTACAATACTACGGATGGTTATTTTGTGTGACTACTAATTCCCCTGTATGTTAAAATTCTCCTAATTTTTCATGCTTTCACGAACTATGTGTCGCGACAGCCAGAAGGGCACATAAATACCGAGCGATTGGCCGCGTCGATCGGCTAGGGAGTCATTAAAATTCACGAGGGCACCGATAACTCATTTCGTCAAGACGATCACCGATCGATCAAATTAAATCGGAGCTAGTCCGAAATCAGTCCGTCCCGGCTCCAGAGGATGATCTGCTTAATGTGATTGACATTTGTATTCACCGTGTTGACATAATGACAGCCTGACTGTCGGCCAGGACGAACTTATTGGACTGGTGCGGGATTTTATTGTGATCGCGCGTTTTCCACCACGTTCTGCACTCCTCTCTTCAGGAGACACGCTGGCTGGATGTTGGGCTAGATCAAGCAGAGTGCGGACTCTATTGGCTAACGATGCCCGCTCCCTCAGCTGGACGCGAAATTGATCAGGTCGAGATCAGATCGGCTGATTTGGTGGTAAATGATCTCTCAGATGATCCACGATCGCGGCGAAGACCACTACATGAGGTATCCTCCGGAGGAGACTTGCAGCGCTGCTGGAAGTGTTTTTGTCATTGCCCACCGCAAAGAGGCAGCCCGAATGGGAGTATTTGAGGTACTCACGTCACCACCGGGGCAGGTTGCTTTACGATTCCCCCGGACATAATGGACCAATTATCTTATCTCTGATCGCGCGTCGATTCTTTATTACCGCGAAATGCACCGAGCAGTCCTGGCCTAGCGGAGCGCGCCCGTACGCATTGAGACACACAAAAGCGGGACCCGCGACCCGCGTACATGTGTCCGCAACTCATCGCAAAGTTTCGCTTTCTTGAGCGTGGACGGGGCTCCGTTCGTGCGGTCCCAGCGCGCGGGATCGTCGCTGTTATTATTTTCGTCATTATTGGATGATTGCCCATTGAATATATCCCGGCACATATATGCAGGGATGAGTACACCTCTTCTGTCTTCGCGGCAGAAAATATTTATTGGTCTGGTGACAGTTGGATGCTCTGTGTGCGGCTGATCCTTCCCGCAGATAATCAGTCCTGCCAATAGGAAGAAGGCCTTCTGCTCGCGGAGCTCCGCGCGGCGTTTGAGTTATGTGTCTTGAGGAGCCGCGGTGCTCCGCGCTCCTTTCGTCTAGCCGGGAATGCCTGCCAATTCAGCACCGGCAGTCGTGCGGATTACACACAGTCGGAGCGAACAATTTACGATAAAATATGATATCGCGCGATCGTTTGAGCCGAACTAGGCTCGCTGGGCCGTATCTCATCTCAGGCTGGAGTGGCCAGGCCACGGCAGACCAATTTAATTGCAGATATCACCGGTGACAATAGATGAAATTTATAAACGCCATTAAGGCCCAGGATAGACGGAGAGATCGCCAGGGTGATAAGTCTCACGTGCAGATGACCGACCTTATCTCGCCCGACGGCGGCCCCGAAGTGTGGGAGACCTTTGCAGATGATCTGCTGAGCGCGCCCAGCTATGATTCCCATTATCACTTGCCCGGGCATCGATTCGCGATCTTATCGCGGCAGGGAGTCTAACGGACAGGACAATGCCGCGATCTGGTTAAGTTAAATGAAATCTGTTGGAAAACACTTAACACATGTCATCACGTGTACCCGCTGCGCGATGAGTTTCTCTCTTCCTGAAAGTGCTGGCGTAGTGTCACTGTTTGGGGCCCCCGGTTCTTGGAAGCACCATAGCATTCACTGCAGGTGAGAGTGTAAAGAAGCTCGGCCGTGTCGCCGTGTGATTTCTTCATATTTCCTAGAAGGCCATTTGCCAATGCGCGCCGGAGCTATTCTGCCACACAAGCTGTTGGGAAAGCAACACCTCATGTGCCGGGTTCCCACACACGAATTATTCTCGAAACGCAATAGGACACGGAAGCCCGCCTTTCTCTGTAAATGGCGACATATTGAGCGATATGATACCTATTTGCGTTTCATATCTTTCGACTTGGATTCACTTTGCAGTCACGTATCTGATCTATCTGGTCTTGCCTGCTCTTGTTCTTGGGAATGATCGGCAAGCTTCTAGCTTGTTTTTATCCAAAAGCAAACTATGTGTAAATAATTGTCCGGTACGGCCTATTTGATCGAGGTAGCCGATTTTCATTCTGCAGAACATATTCATAACAAATCATATCAAGGATAAGATGCTTCAAATGCTCTTTACAAACATTGTTACTCAAATTTCCAGTGGCTGCCATTGTTGGTTTGAACAGCGTTTTCCAAATTTGTTTATTTTGAAATATGATATAAGTGGCATCTTCTTGAACATTTTTATATAGAGGGTATATATGAATTCTGATGTAATACATAGATATATTTATGCCGCTTGTGAATGTGATTAAAATATTATTCAAGAGTGGCGCGTGATGGACCACTTCCCCCTTCCCACTAACAATAAGTGGGGCCTCAGAATTATAAATGTCTTTCTATTAGACAATTTATTATTTTCACGAAAAATCCACCAAAAATTAAAACTTTTCAAATGCTAAATTTATATATTTATTATATTACAAATTTATTCAGTTTATTTTAATTCAATTTCAAGCCTGAGCAGTTAAACTGTTCAGTTAATTCTCATTGCACTCGGTCATTCACAGACTCTATTTATTCAGCAACAGGTACAATTAGTTCACCATCTGACACTAACAAAAAGAAAGAAAAATGATCATTAAATAACCATGCACTAAAGTTTACCAAAAAGAAAATAATAAAAAATACTACATATGTATGTATGAAACACGTAAACAATATAATAGACTTAAAATGAAAATAGACAGCTACTAGTTAAATAGCGTTTCTTTTAGTGTAAGCAATTAAAATAATTATTGTAAGATCTTGACATGAACGACCTCGGTTCAAAAGTGCCATAGTTTGTCCGGTGGTAGGAAGAATATAATAAGTGTCGTCCTCTAGTCACTCGGGAGCGTGATACTGATACAAATACTGATATAAGAGCAAGAGTAAGATTCTTTATTAATAAAAAAAATATGTATTATATATTTAAATATTGTAATTCTTCTTCTTCAAAAACATTTTTTTCAGTCAACTTTTAAACATTGGCAGGGAATTGCTCGTGAACATTTCAGGTAGAATAAGGGATATTTATACCGTAGAAAAAATATTTAATTATTATGGACCAGCAAACTTTAAACGTTGCTTCTTATCCTTTTCCGATAAAGGTGGACATTCTTCACGTTTGATGACACACACAATTCTGGTTGCACCTTCTCTAGCTATAAACTTACTATTTGGCGCACGTCTTCATTCTTCAACAAGTTGAAGCTACATTTCATACTGCCCGCCAGGGGAGTGAACGGTTATCTTAAAGGAAATAAAATAGAACTTCTGCAATGACCATCGAGGTCACCTTAGTATTAGAGAAAATGTCATTTATTCAATCAATAGATACAGCAGACCATCTGACATCTGACAGTATACATAGGAAACCACTTTAAATGTATAAATTTTTACATCAAAGTATGTATTATTATTATATTATACATACTCGTTTAACGTAATTCAATCACAATGAAAAAAAAGTAGAGTAAGAGAGGCGTTACAGTTCTTTGACATATCCGACAGTGGTTCAAAAGATCCATAAATTGGTTCTATGACTACAAGAATAAAGAAAATGTCGTCCTTTGGCCGTTCGTGGACATAAATTAATATTTATCAATTTCAGAAGCCGGGGAGAATCTATATCGCCAGTCAAAAGATCATGCATGAAACACCCGCAATATCTCTGCGATTAGAAAGATACCGCATATCCAAGAGTTTTAATTTCTCTTCGTAAGGAGAAAGATTTACAGGATCTGACCAATGGGATGGATAGCTTTGAAAAGAATCGTTGGTTTCTTTTGCTGTCTCTCTTGTGTTCTCGTTTAATGCATCCTCCCTCTCCATCCCACTGTTTGCCAGAGTCCTTTTTTCTTAACAACACTTGTATTTAGGATAATTTTATTTTTATTTATTTATTTTATTTTTTTTGATAGTAAATTTTGCAAGTGGTACACACAACGACGTCGTTTGGATCAGTAAACACCTCACTGCAGAGAGCGCAAATATTATTATAGGCTTAAATAATGAACCGATGAATAGACGATGATGTTCATTGACAGATCGCACGCGATATTTGTTCGAAGCTAAAACCTACGCAGCAATATTTTAAAGGAAAGAGGTGCAATCGGAAAGAATATGGTTAGTGGCAGTGTCTAGTTCATATAGAGGTCCTTTACGCAGATATTTCCAAATAGCAGACTGTGCGTTCCCCTGCTTTTTATATTTTACTTACTCTTATCTTTTGAATTAGTCATCTACTCCAAGTCTAGTTTTCCCAGCTTAAGATGCTGAACAGCTTGTGAATTTCCGAAACACTTGAGTAATACAATCCATTGGCGGCGCCTCTAAATTGTCAGCAGTGTAACATGTCGGAAATTGACAATATTTACTAAGCGCAACGCGACTGCAAAAAGCGCAACGCCGAAGGAATGCGCTAATTTGTTACATGAGAACTGCCTGAAACATGATACAATTTTTATCCCGAATCGGCATCCTTACCTGTTCCGCGAGAGCGCAGGCGCAGCCCACTTGACGACTCAATTTACGGCGACCGGGCCGTGGTCGCCGCGATACATCATCGGAGGCGATCATGTCCACTTACGGGTTGTCATCGCGGTAATGAAATGCGACATGAACGTAGTCACTGCCCATTAAACGCCGCCTATTATCACCAATTAATGGCCGTGCTTTGATAACAAATTGGCATTCATTATTTGCGCGCCTCGTGCACCGCGGCGAAAGTGCCGGGGCGCCCGCGAGAAAGACGAGCGTAATCTGCAGCTGCGGATTAATGCAACGCGTGCAATTAACGAGCTCCAATTGTTGTGCAATCAAAACGTTTAGCCGGGATTCGCGGTGGAATTTGTTGGTTTACTCGCCGCTCGGCTGCATAATTTACCCCACGCTGGATGCGAGCTGCATTATGGATTCGCGCCAGCAGACGGATGCAGTGCAAACAATAAATTTGCACCTGCGAGCCTGCTTCGGCTAACCAGGCAGCAGCGGTAAGTAGGCAGGATGGGCCGATCGTTGGAGATGTGAGGAGTCTCTCTGACTGCGTTTTGATGTGTTCCAGCAGCGGCTCTGCATATCGCCGCAACCACTCGGCATCGCTCATTTGTGCGTCACAAGTCATAAGATGCGCACCCAGATAATTGCCCCAAAGGGGGCCCCACCACCGAGATGCGGAACCTGTTCTGCGACTCTTTTGCATTGCAAATAGTCCAACGAAATTCCGAGTGATTTATGTACGATATGTTATTGGGAGCGGGCATCCCAGTAGCTCGTCATTGGCTGTGACATGCCTAATTAAGAGCAGCAGTTGTAGCACTTGGACTGATCATACAGCCACTCATACTTAGCTTAAATGGTGCATCGCTAAGCAGAATAAAAAAACTCGTACTAATGTTAAATCAGGAATCGAAAGGAAGAAGAAATAGTTTATTAGGTCGCTGCATTCATCGATTTCTCGATTCGACTGTGAATGCAAAGCATTGAGTACCTTCCTTCTGAACTAAGTGTTATGGACTATTACCTTGCAAGGAAAAGGTAAAGATTATTAATATTTTCGAATTGAACAAAACCTTTTAATCTTTCCTTAAAAATATCCATAGGGCATTTTTCCGAACTAGGACATTTTTTTGTCTAATTTTACTGGACTAAATTTCTTCCATCTCCTTGAGGGCATCAAAATGTCCGTCATATCTGGCTTCAGTAGGTGCCGCATAATTACACAGGAAATGAGAAGATTATTAGATTAAAGATTAGATGCTTGTTTCCCTATTATAGGCCACTCGTCCGAGCGTACCTCCACTACTCGGGCTATGTCTACATGACTACTTTTTAGAAGTCCATGGACATTCGAGCTTCTTAGAAGCTCCTGGTCATTCGTAATATAAATATAATATAATATGAATGTTTACCTTAAGGGGGACCACCAGTGTGACCGCTTGAAAAAAAGGTGATTTTTGGGATTTTTTTTTTAAAGAAAACTACTGCATGGAATGTTTTGATGTTTCAAGGATATATTTGTGGATATATAGTGCATAGGCTCCAAAAAAAATCCCCCCCTGCTGGAGTGATAGCGACCTGCACAGTGCGTAAAATCAAAAAAACCAAAAAGTTTATTAAACTAGAAGGTATTGCCCGTACCATGACCCTCGATAAAAAATTGAAAATTGAAATTTGACAAAATGTCGGAGTTTTTAAAAAAAGTTTCAAATTTCGCGCGATAATTTGACGATTTTTGGACTGCCAAAATTACATTTTTTATTCGATCGGAAAACTCGAGAGAAAAACATATATAAAAGAAGTTGCAACAAGAATCAAATCAATCGGATGATTTGTCTTCGAGTTATAACTCCAGCAAATTTGAAAAATTTTGTTTCGAGAACTGTTACTGATTTCATGATAATAAATCGAGAAATATTATACCTACTGCTAATCTGCTATTCCAGGTCTATACAATGGACCGTCCCCCTCTTCGAAAAACAGCTGTAGAGCCCAAATACCTCAAAGTCAAAAATAGAAACCAAAATCCCGTTATAATGACTTTTCTGGCCGACAGAGCCCGAACAATTACGCAGGTACGGTCCGGTCCGTTCCTAAGCCGACGCACCTTTCGAACCGATGAGCGGCTGCTCTTCAGATGGCTGTAACTCAAAAATTATTTGAGATATGCACTTGAAATTTTAGTATGTTATTTTTAAAGGTATACTATAGACTATCAAGTTTTTAAAAATTTCATACTTGTGGCCCCCTTAAACGTTTTGCAAGTCGTTTAGTAACACAGAAACTTTTAACCGTTTTTTAAAAAAAGCCCTAAATATTATTATAATTACATTAAATATTGCTCACATGGCATTTAAGACGTTTAATTGTAAACGATTAAGCTTTTAATCGTATAAACGTTTCGGACCCGTGGCCCTTATAGCAACCTATATGCTGTTTCTTTTGTTCCAAACCGGTTGACAATTCCTATATGTGAGACCGGAGCACTGCTTTAGTTGTTACTAATTTTCAAATGATTGCGTGCTATTGTTTGAATTTCTCAATTTGAATAAGAACATTATTATGTAAGCATAAATTAGATCCCAAGAAAAAATTGTGCAAATTTGTCCGAAAGCAGGAAAAGAAACCTCACCGCGTTCCTCCAGAAAATATTGTGGCGCAAACCAGGCGCCCATTCATTCCGCCTGGAGACGGTTGTCTTGCACCGTGTTTCAAATATAATTTCACTTCGATCCGCGCTCGCCTCGATTTCTCGTATTTCGCCCGGTTAGGAACGTACTCGCCACTGGTTGTCGTTTATCCAGCGCGATTTAACTTTTATCGGTTTTATGACAACTTTTATCGCCGTGGAATGGCCCCATGAGCATTAAGTGCAAATAAAATGAAATTTGTAATCGCGGATTCGATTGAAGTACACCACTGCTGCAATTTGTGTTTTGTCTCCAGCGGCAGGCAGTGTGTCGTCGGCTCCCGCGATTCATGGCCGGGGGCTGCGGCGGGGGCCACCTTTTAGGTGTGACCAAAAGGCCATTTGATTCTTAATTAAAGCCTTTTTGCATGTGACTATGTGCATGCGGGCATTTTCACACGTGAGTCCGCGGCTAACGCGACCGGCTCGCGGGTGATGAACGACGAATTCCGATGAATTTTATGGGACTAGGCATGGGATTAGAATTTACCCATTCAACAGGGCCATTTACCGCCTCGCTTACAACTTAATGATTAAAATTTAATAAATAACGTGATTATGCAGCGTGGCCTCGGCTGGGCAACACCATGCCGCTGGTCGGCAACGATGTCGGCCGTGCGGCACTTTAATGCCAACGTCCGTGTTTGACGACTTTATGTAACAATTACGGCAACAGATGGACACATTCAATTTTATAGCCACGTATCCATTGAGTTCCGCAATTCGGCGACTAAGCGCACGGAACTAATTTCCGGCAAATTCATTGCGGCCATCGCGACCGACTTTATTCAAGCTTAGTCGCAAGTTGGACTTCAAAACATGGTTTGGCAAAAATAGTTTTGTTTCTGTAGGTGCTCTTGTGTCACCCTTTTGTCGTGTTGTAAGGAGAAACTCTAACTCCAGAATTACAGGGAGAAATTAAAACTTCTTATCGGTATATTTTCTAAAACTTTATTTGCAGAAGACAGGTACGAAACTTCAAACTTCCTCAATCAAACAAATCCGCCTCCTCATTTTCACGGGTAAATTTGTTTTCCACTTTCTCCAAATGTTTTTCTCTTTTCGTTTTGCACATGTTTTCAGATATTTTTCAACAGCATTATTAAATTTATTTTTCTTCATTCTTCACCACTTCCCTACTGCACCCTGTCTCCTATATCTCCCAGCGAGGCGGGGTGATCTCATATTTCGAAATTTTGATGGCAGATTCAAAACTAGTGACCCCGAAAACCTCTTACTGCGGTATTTCCGGCAATCTCTTGAATATCAAGTTTTCGGTCGCCATATCGGATCCGCCATCTAGAATGTCAGAATTTTTCTTCAGTGTACCTATATATGTGTACCATATACATACATACCTCTGTCAAGGTCCTCATCGAACTTATTCTGGGTAGGATCAACATTTTTAAATATCGATAAAAGCGGGCTGTTGATAGTCTTGAAGAGAATCGTTGGTTTATATTGCTGTCTCATTCTTGTCGACTTGTAATCCTCCCTCTCGATCCCACTAATCAAAAGCTCTGCGTGATGGAAGCTTTCGAATATCATTTTTGTAATCAGCACTCCAAAAAACACCAAAAACAGTCGTTAAAACTGGAACATGTATTTATCTCTTACATTTTGCAGGCCTGTGTAAAAATAATCCGAAGCATATTCTAAATAGGTTTTCTAGCGCTCATGCTCTTTAAGGTTCTGAAATTAAAGTTAAGAAAACTCGTTCAAGATTTTCGTGAAAACTTTGTGAAAGAAGTCAGCAAGACAGTCGGGGGCCAACAAGAGCGAAAATTCGCTCCTATTATCCAATAGATACAAGAACTGTCACGCAACGGTTTCCTAATAATAGTCTCCCGCCGTGCACTTATCCTTAAAATTCCAGACAAACGGAATCGATTTGTCCTTTACGTAAGAAGTGTGAACGACCTCTTTATCCCTTAAGCCGAAAACGACCAAAATAACAGCCGGGCTGAAGCGGCAATGGCTGGGGGGGGTGGAAGGGACCAGAAATACCCAAATTTGCCCGGTCAACCACTTCTTGACAGTTCCTTTCCCGACGACGATGTCTTTTCCTCCTCGGCCCCCCTTTCCGCCTCCAGACGTCGACGACTCCTGGCACGTCGGCCCGTCGTCGCTCATTGCTATTTTGTGTATGCTTTCTGTCATAACGACGGTCTGGTGCGTTGCCTACCTCAGCACGTTCTACGACGAAGCGTAAACACAAGAAATGTCCCAACATAACAATATAAGCCTGGCTGGGGGTGTCAGCCTTATTCGAGCGGCGGCTGGGAGGTGGGCTGTGTGCTGGCAAGTGGCGGTCTTAGCAGTCCTATGGCACACACCGACCCGTCGTACACATTTTTCTAATAAGCTTATAAAGTGCGGCGGTATGCGTAGGCTGGTGCGGGAGCTGCGTTTTTTATAGTGTTGGTTGTGCGCCCTGCTCGAAGGTGGGCTGAGGGTGGCGCACACACCTCCCACCGCACTCACACACGCACGTCTCTTCAGACGAAACATATCGATCCGCAAAAATTTGTTTCTAGACCTACCTCAACATCCTTTGAGGATTTCGGTGCGCCCTCGACGGAGACTTCCTTCTTTTCTTTTTCTGGTCTTTGACTCGGGAGGTTTTATTTTTGGCCTTCCACCAGACGCCGCCGACGACCCGGCCCGTTCGTTCATCCGCCCACTGGGGCAGCCACGTAACCACCTCCATTGAGGGTGGGCCGCGCCGGGCCGTCAGAAGGCTTAACTGCTGCCTTTCTCTCAGTATTGTCAATGCGATCCCAGTTGTTTGATTGCAAGAAGAAATCTCCATGCACCCGCAACGGCCCTCCATCCCCCAACCCCTGATTGAATTTCGTTGCGATAGAGGAGTTCCAAAGCTCTGCACGGTGGCGACGGACGGGGACAGCTCCACCGGGCGGCTGGTGCGGAATGGGCCATTCGTAGCCATCAGGGCGAAAATGACACGAGAAAATAGAAAATTTGACAGCGGCGGCCCTACTTCGTTTTGTTGTAACCGTCCGTCCGCACAGAGCCTGCAGGGAAGAAAAGGTCCTTGCCCTGTCCGGCTTTAGGTTTTCTTCGCTTTTCCTCCTGCCGAATACCTACCTACGAAGGCTTTCTGTGTTACTTGTCTGCCCCGTGCCTGGTGTGGCGTAGGGTTGCGGCCTCCCTGCACACACTTGCCTACTGCGGAGCTTTAGCCGGAGTCCTACGTGTCCTTACGAATTTTATCTGCAGACAGGGAGCGTCTGTATGCGTGCCATCCGATTTCGTACTCACGCAATCCTCGAACATTGAACTTGAGCAGCTCAGCCCAAGATGAACGACCGACCGACCCGACGAATGTTTTGACTGTACCGCATACCCGGACGATCCCCGGGGGTGGGTCTTCTCCTGTGTTCGCAAGGCGGTGGTGGCGTCAAGGGATTTCCTTGAGCGTAACGCCTTTTTTCGTTCGTTTTTGATGACAGATTGGCCAGCACTAACTTTCAGCTAATTAGATTGGCATGACGGGAACAACGCCGACGGCATGGCAGATGAGGCCGCCGAGGTCTACGGTCGCTTTATGTATCCCAGGTGTATAGGAGTGGGGATAGGTTGTGGATATTGGCTGTGTACGGCTCTTAATGGCATCGAACAAAGAGTTCTTCGGGGAATTCTGCTTCGCCGAGAATATTATGCCATCAAGCTATTATTTCATGATATTAAGGAGGCTGCTGTATTGTCTCTCGGATTTTTTTTGAGATAGCCGTAGCTTCAAAAATCATCCTCTACGTAACGGCTGTCATTGACTTCTGACTAACGCAGTCTAACGGTGATAAGATTTAATACTTTAACAGTAGATGAAAGGGCTGTCGATTGTTATTGGTTTATAATACTTTTGTTATAAGTGATTAGCTAACACAATCTTTTTAAATTTCATTGCGGTTCAAACTCCTAGTTCGCAATACGCAACTGTCCAGCGAGCGTAGTTATGTAACATCTAAACGAAATTTAGCAAGCGAAACTTAAATAAATTCAAACATTGCTCGACTAAATTGTCTTTCTTTTATTCTCATTTATATTAAATAGAATTACATACATATATTCAAAAACCTGAAAAGTTCGCACCAAACACGATTCTTCAGGTCAAGGTCTTCACAAACCGTAGAATGTCAGAGAAATTTCTCTCTTTGAAATCAAACCCGGCTATCTGTACATCAATGGAGTGGTGGTCTTATGTTCCAGAGGACCCGAGTTCGAATCTCATTGGAAACTACACAAATACTTTACATAAGAAAATAAGGCGATTTCTGTTCGCGTATTCAATAGGAATCAAATATGAATGACTTGAACAATGTTCATTTTATGAATTTAACATTTTCAATGGCAGGAAAATATCAAACAGATTTATGTTTAAAACAAATAGAAATTATTTTGGTGCCAAATCATATGTGTTTCTATTTGAATTAAATATAAAACTATTTCATTTTTTTCTCTGTGTATAATATACGGGAGGGGTATTAAGCAATTTTCGCAGGCTGTCGCCTGATGGCGGCGGTTCGCGTATTAATATATTTTATGTAGTATGCACATTCATTGTTAGTGACACCACATCAATGCTCCGTTATTCAATATTTGAACACAAAATTGTAAAGTTCTATAGATTTTCATAAGATTTGACTTAGTTTTTGAGGTTACTGATTCTAAAAACGGTGCTTAATTTTGAAAATCCAAGATGGCGGATTAACTGTGGGCAAAAACATAACTAATGTCTTAAGTGAAAGGTGTACAGTTCTTTTAAATATTCTTACAGCTAGTTAACGCGTTCTCTTTTTTGTCCAAACTCAATTGAATTTAATTAACAGCTACACAATTAACCTAAATATTTATATAATGTAACGAAAGGACATCATTCAAAATGGGCCAAAAATTGAAAGTGCCGGCCAATGAAAATAAATGACAGATTATCATCGGTAATGATGCGGCCATAATTTTTTGCCATGACGTCAACATTCAGAGGCCGCATTCAATGCCGACACGTCCCAGCGAGAGTATATTACGTTCATATTGCGATAGACAGGGCGCGCAATGGTCGCCATGCTGTTCCCACACCATGTGAATTGTGTGGTACACGTGCTACCACCACCACGTGAACCACTTATTCGGCCTGCAGAACAATTGTTAGAGTTAATGATGTATAAATCACCAATAGTACTTAACGAACTTGTTTGGGATTTTTTGTTAAAGTAAAGTAAATAGCGTCGTAATGTTAGACGGATCCAATAATAACCTTAAAATACCGGTCACTCAGGAAATCTGTTACTAGGGCCACAAGTACCAGGGGGAACCCAAAGTCGTAGTGCCATACTGAATCAAAACTTAAAATTTAAACTTTTTCCGACGCAATTACGACTTCTACCCCACCTTCCTTCCTTTGTACTCGACAGGCGAAGTTACCACAAACTATATTAAATTTAATCAAGATTAGAAATATCGCTAGGACAAACTGGATCCCCTATAGGCTACCATGCTACAAGGTTCACTTAAGTAAACTCAACCAGCTTGTTAAACACGAAATCATCAAACATAGAAATTCCGATTGGAATGTGCTCCTGGAAGGAATGGCAAAGTGCTTAATTAAAATACTTAAAATAAAACGAAAAGTGTTGTAAAAGCCTACACAGGTCTGGTAGTATAAGGTATACTGAAATTATACCAATTAAATTTTTATTTGCAATTATTTATGATTTTGAATTAAAAATTGTTGCAGTTGAAAAAAAAACATTTGGTTTAAATTATATAAAAAATTCTTTGGAGTGGAATGGAAAATGTTGGGTTTGGTTTTAAATATGTGAGTTATGCTTTAGGAAATATTTATGGCCCCATAAAACAGTCTATGTACCTACATGAAAAATGAAGGCGCCAGAATCAAGCGCAGAACCACTTAAATGAAGATTACTGGTTTTCGATCATAAATTAATAGACCGTTCCCAACCAGTTGACAAAACCTTTCTTAAGTAACAGTATGCATGATAATGGGATCAAATTTAAGGCTTGGCTTGAACAAACGAATACCCAGCGCAAAAGCCGTTTAGAAGATGAAGGCGAATGCAAAAAACGATTCCGAACCTTTTAAGAATTTATTTAAGATCGGTTGACATCCCATTCAAATTTATTCGATATCTCCTCGGAGATGCGTCCGTAGCTTATTTATAGGCGTTTTCTTCAAATGGCATACCTTCAATAGAAAACCGGAAAAGCAGCTGGGAACCGAAAGCTACTTTTCCTAAAGCGCCATGTGGGCAGGCGTTTAACTGTGCCGCCCCAATAATTTAAGCTTAACCCGCCTCGACTACGCCCCACATTCGAAAAATCTAATCAGAGATTCAGCCGGTAAAGTAGCTAGTGGGTCTTCTAAAAAAAAAATCGCATAATTAGGGGAAAATTATGCCGGCGCGGTCAGAGCGAACTCCGCTGACCGCATCAACGCCGGCAGAAATATATGTGCATATGTATGTCGAACGAACCCTTTCATTGCACCCGGTCACCTTGTCCGTCGTACTAAGTGAGATCGGTGAAACCTGATGAACACATTTCGGTCACCTGAGTTGCGAAATCTTCATGGGATGCGATGTCCGGTCGGTCGACTTCTAATGTGGTCAGCGTGCCGTCTCAGCAAAAAGTGAACGGTCTGCGCGCCAAAAAGTGCAATAAAACTCGCCAGAACTAATCCGCTGATCTATCCGAGAATTGTCGAAATCGGGATCGGACTGGGTCAACGGCCGAAACTGGACACCTATTGGATTTTGGTGATACGAAAGTGGCTGCAGTCCCAAACCAATTGGAAATTTATCCGCGCCAACTCGTGGTGCGTGAACTGCCTGAAAAAGTGCAAATTCCACAGCGGCCGTTGGAAGGTGATAGAAGAACATCGCGCCAAGCGGACTTTGGGCTTCCAAGAAAAATAGGAGGCATAGAGGCTAGAGGCAAGATTGATTCGCCTGCCAGAAAGTTCGTGTGCTCATCCTCCCAATTAGGGCGAAATTAGCTTGTCGTCGGAATACATATCTGCACGCGCGCCGTGAAGGTGTACAATCCGCGTCCGGTCTAAATTCAAATTTCACAAGGGGGCGGCAGAATGCGAACTCGCAGGAGCAGCAATGGAGCGGGTTGATTTATTCTCAGCTCACATTGAGCGCAAAGAGTCTGGTTCGGTTCGTTTGGGAGATGCCTCTCTCGCCTCGCCTAACGTCTTGGCCCTCTCCTTGTGCTCTACGCTGTAATTAGTCGTAATTACATTTAATTGCATAGGCGGTGGCGAGGTGAGTACAGGAAAAAGAGGCTGCTTTGCATTTCATCCTTTAATTCCGTTCTAATTAAGTGCAACGCGCTTAATTGTCTCTCTGCACGTATCAACCTCACCAAATGTACCAGAAGATTAGCCCGCTAGCAAGGCAGGGTATCCCTCCGCGTGTCGGAGTCGGAGCCCGTCTCCGTCGTAATGGCCAAAATGCAAATTTCGCAAAATTCCCTGCGCTTTAATTGAGTGTTGACAGGTTAAAGTCGAGGTAAACAAAATAAAACTTGAAATTTGTTTAAAAATAATGAGGCGATTCCGTGCGGCTGGCCACCTGCCCTCCCCCGCCACTGCCGATTTATTATAATTTTTATTATATTTTTCATGGCTGTTAGCCGCGCTGTGCTGGCAGCTCAAAGGAAGACTAATGAGGGTTTTATTGCGGCGAAAATGAGTTTTATACGGAATTGACCATACTGCATGATACCACTTCATTAGCGCAGCTTATCCGTTTTAAGGTAGTTCGCCTTCAGTTGGGAAATAAATCAATACCAGCTCCCGGCTGCTCTGATTCGCAACATTCTTCGTTTCCGTCTTTAAGGAAAGTGGCTGTTTATGGAAGCCTTATTACTTGCAGCAATTTGGGAACGGTCTTTCTGAAATGGGCAGACGCAGGCACTAATTAGGTTAGAAATATGAGCATTACAAGTTTGGATGGGCACTTACGTTTTCTGGCACAGTTGCTTGTAGCAGCCAGCTTTCAAAAATCCTTTCGGGGGATTATTTTATTTATTAGTTTGTTTTCACCAGATTCTTTTCGTGGTGTCTGCTTGCTTCAATTTCGCAATTGCTTTGTGTGCAGAAGTAGTCTGCTTGCAGTATTTTTTTCTTTCACTTTAGTGTTTCGATACCAAAAAGTTAAAAGGGATCTTTGTGACTACAATTTGCTGGTAGTTCTCGTCAACAACCGACGCGTTATATTGAATTAGTTTACCCTACCGAAATAAAAAAAAAACCAACGGAACATTTATAGGATCTACCGGGTGTCTCCCCATTTGGGTGAGTGTTTCACAGCTCTCTAAAATTTGAATGGGCTTACCTAAAGATAAACATTTGCACACGACGGCGACACCTAGAGTCGATACTTATGGTAGAGCAATGTTCTTGCTAAAACACGTACTACACCTACAATCCTTTAGGCTCGACAGGTGTAGGGTAGCACACTTGCGCCTAGATTGAAAGTCAGCAACATCCAGTTGGGAAAAGAATAAGTGATTCTAGAGAAATGGATTCGGAATACATTGCAACGTAATTATCTATTGATTTTACTTTTGGTTTACTTTTGAAATGTTGTGAATAATATTTTCGGCATGAATTCGAATTTTTTTATTGAAGAGGGGGTGGGGAAAAATATGAAAATAAATTTAAAACATTGAATATATATGATGGACGGATGGACCTTGTATACAAATATTATGATGGGATTTCTTTTTCTTGACACTTAGTCAGTTTAAGCTTTTCTTGATCCTTTGTCAGTTAAAGCACCACATGCCAATCGAAAGTAGTAGCTTTAAGCTTTCATTAGCACCCCCGGACGATTTTTCAGACTTTTCAATGATATTTATATATTTGAAGGTAGTTTTGATCAGAAATATTTATCTCCAATTACACAAAATTCACCAAAAGGAAAGAAGAATGCAATCAAAATAATGAGAAGTAAGTACCCCAAAAACATCACGTCCAGCAGGTTTAAGGGGATGGTAACGTTAATTCGGCGTAAAAAAGGCCCATTTTCAAGAATTTTTCCAGATGCTACAGACAATACAAAATTAATTAGTCGATCGCAGCATTATAGTACAAACTGTGAACAATATTTCCTTAATTTTCTAAAACAAATATAAATAATTAAGCCGACGGCAGCAAATATTCGGAGGCGCCTCGAAAAAAAGTTGTCTGTCGGTGAACAATATTACTCAAGAGTGGATCATCTGAATTAAAAAAAAAAAATTGTGTCATTAGATAACCGCTTCCTAAAGGTATTCCTGGGAGGAATTTTTTTTTTTTCGATTTTTCAATTTTTGCTGACACTTAGAAGTGAAAACACCGATTTTCGTCTAAAAAATGAACCTATTTGTTATTGTAAAATCTATAATTATGAAAAAAAAAAGCTCCCAGCGTTACCTGGTCTTTTATGTAAAGAAGCTGTATACAAAATTTCAAAATAATCGGTCGAGTAGATTTTGATTTAAACTGTTCACCGGTTTCAAAAATGACAAGTGTCAGAAAATCGCTTTAAAGTTTTGTATACCTGAAAATCGAGTATTACACATGAAAGCAACAAACGCTCCAAGTTCTATATCTTAGTTAGTTTTACTCCGATTTGTTTGAAATTTTGACACAACAATCTTAAGATGTTGTGCAATCATATGAAACAATAAAAAAAATGAAAACAAAAAATATTTTAATACGTTACCATCCCCTTAAGCTAACTCTTTGTGTGTGTACGTCGTTTGAACACGGTCACGCAAAAATTCACTTAATGGCGTTAATGGGTAAAACCTGATTTTAAAAATGACCCGCTTTGAAACGGAAAAAAGATAAATCCATCACTTACATCAAAGTCCGTGTTGTACTTACATTTGCGCCTTAATTTTATCTACCGGTAAACATACCAGAGAAGCCCTTCGATTGTAAAATGAAGAAATAGACCTGAGATAGCTCAGGCTCTCCGTTCGAAAGTTGCTCATTTAGAAATTTCGCAAACATTAAGTTCAAGGCCAAAAACGTTCGCGTTATCTTCCCAAAATAGCTCGAAATATGGTAACAACAAAAAAAAAACATTTTTAGTCCACAGTAGGCAGGTAAGCAGCAAAGGCAGGTTTGCGTCTGCCAGAGATATTTTAGGCGAATTTTGGCAAGTAGCGACAGAGGCGTTAACTATAGAATTGCTTTTTAAAAAAATCCGATTAGTATGCAAGACCTGGAAAAGCCCAAAGCAAGCGAGCGCCACTGTGTGTGTCTGCTTCTTCGTCAATAAGACGTCGCGGCTAAGAGTCCCATAACCCATAATCCATACAGGGACGCACCGCGATAGGGTGATCGGGCCCCATGGCGAAAGAATTAAGTGATCTTTAGCGCGTTCATTTGCCAGCTGTAATTACATGTTGACGAGTTGCTTTACGACAGCATCGTTACGTGGCCGCAACCGCTGCGAAAATTGCCACCACCTGCACTCTCGGTTAAGGGAATCTTCATTTTCAAAGCCCATAAATTGGCCATTACCGCAACGGGCTGTACACTGCCGGAGAGGCTGCAGAGTCCCATCATCATCGCCGGGACAACCTGGAGAGGCTTGGGACTTGCGTAAAAATACTGTGGACTGGCACGCATGGGATCGCAAGATTTCCCTCTAGCGCACCGCTTTGACTGACAGCCGAATAAATCAGTTAGAGACCCTGTCAGTTTCAGACCTGACTCAACACCACTACAGCTTACCGAGGTGCCCCAGCTAAAAAGGTGAGCCGGTGCTGCTGCTGTTGCCGGTGAATTGCTCATTGTTTCGCTTATTTTTTAATAAAATGAAAGGAAAAAAGCGAGATGGGCGAGTTCCCTGACCTCGTCGCTAGTTCACATGGGCTAATGAAATTCGCGAATATTTCTCTGTCGATTACGTGTTGCGACACCAGACCCGGTCGGACGACGATCTTCGCATCGTCTACCTCACCTTGCCTGCGGTTCTTTGCAGATTCTTTTTTTTATTTTATTTTGATTAGGCAAATGAGGCCAAAATAGTAAAAAAGTAGGCGGTGAAAGTAACTTCGATCACGTTCTGGCCAGCCTATAAGGTCACTGCGGTCAAGCAACCGGAGAAGTGCAACTGTGCAAGTATGGGGAGGCTCTTCACATTCAGTAGAGGACCCGCCCTGCTACCAAGGGGAAAAGATGCAAAGTTTAAATAGATAGAGCAGCAGGTCAAGAACACTTTACTTTGGTTTAGTTCTTTTCCCAGCTATAGCACATAACGTAGTTACATGTTATGCACCAGACGTGGATAAACCGGCTGAACCTTTGAGAGCTATGTAGGTTTATACAGAGAGAACATCAACTTAATTTCTGCAATTCAAATAGATTCTATTCCGCTAAATCATGCAGAATTGTGCATTAGAGGTTTGGATTTTCAAATAGCAACTGTCTAGTACTCACTGAATAAAGCGGCAGTAAATGCATTTAAATTTCATAGTCAGCATGTTATTTTTTATGTTTTTCGAGCTATTTATAAGGTCAAGGAAATTTAATGTGTTAGAAGAATATTATAACACTGGGAAGTGGTAGAGCGTACCGGATCTTATAGTCCATTCAAAGGCCTTTAGAAGCTACCAGTCGTATATATACATATTTTAATTTTTTCTGTTAGCTGTACTTGGTCAATGATCTTCTCATAATGTTGATGCTATTGAGATCGTCTTAAACTCAACAATTCTAGATAAATATACATATTTCTTCTATTTTTAGTTAATAAGTTTTGTGACTTAGAAAAAAAGTTACGCGCTACAATTTGAACAAAGTTATTAGTTTTTTGATAAAGGTTGCAGGCTTTAGTAATTTTTTCCATTTTGATCTAAAGTATTTCGAAAATCAGGCGTATACAGAATTTACAGCCATAGTGATGTAATTTAATTCAAAAATGCAATTAATAATTTTCTGCACAGAGTGATGGAAGCCCTTAAATGGCTTAAAAAAGCTCATTACTCGATTCGATTCTACCAACTTTAACACTTTGTTTAATTCAATTTAAAAAAATTACTGTTAAAATAAAAAAATTATACAGGATGTCCCTTAAATAGTGGATAACTTGGAAATTGGTGATAGGGCAGCTTCCACTGGTCGTCAAGGATTTTGTCCCAGAAATATAAATAGGTGACATCGACGTATTTTTTTCTGTAGATTACGAATCTCAAAACGAAAACGTTTCATCACGTAAAGTTTTTGGGAAAATCGATGTCAAAAAGTGCAATTCATTAAAAATATTAAGACAAACCCTAAATTATGACTATAAAATATAATAAACCTAAAAGATCCCTATATTGCTTCAGTAGAACATGTTTTCATATACTTGCGCCAAATGAAGCGTAACTTTCCATATTCCCTACAAGGGAAAGCATATGCTGACGAAAATTCAAGATTTAGGAAGATTTCTTAAAACTCTTGAGTTAATTGCATTTTTAGGTAATAGTTGATGCTACATTAATTTTTTTTTTAATATGGAAAAATGTTTTTTTTTTCACTTTTTAACATAACTCAAATTTTCTTGAAAATCTTACGTGATGGAACATTTTTTTCTTTCAAGGTTTAAATCTATGGACAAAATACTATGCAAAGCATCTATCAATTCTTTTGGAACAAGAAAAAACATGAGAAACGTGACGAAAGACAGGTCACAGCACCCATTTAATATTTATAGACTGGAGTTCCAAAAAATCACTATTTACAATTGTTTATGGCAATCCCTTGAAGTTTAAGAATTTCGGTAGCCATTTTGGTTCCGCCATCATGATTTGAAGACTGATTGATAGATTTGAATTCAGTGGCCCTGAAGTATTCTTCGTAATTACTTTCATTGAAATTTCTTGAAGTTGGAGAATTTCGGCGTCATATTGGATCCGCGGTTACGAATTTCACATTATTGATACCAGATTCAAAATCATCCACCTCCACAGCCCTCCCAAGTATTCAATTTCATCACACTCACTTGACATTTGAAAATTTCGGTTGCCATATTGGATCAGCCATTTTTAATATATGCACACTGTTATATACTGAAGCCTCCCCAGAAATATGTTTATAGATTATATCAGTCAAAGAATCACCAAAATCGGTCCAGTGGTTTTTGAGAAAATCATAATCATTATTTAAATGCTTCCATGATATGAAAGAGCAATTCTATTGTATTACATTGAGTAAGTGAAATGGCTGAGACTTGAGAGCTAAAAGAGACAGCAATATTGCAATTAAAATGTGTATTAATGTAAAATGACGCAAGAAAAATGTTACTCATGGACCTCTTCAAATCTAAATAACGTTTTAAAATCGACTCACAAGCACCGCATCAGCCATGGCAAAGACAAAACTTAATTGAAATTATATACACGCTGTATTCTGGCTAGCTATAACTAATAAAAAAAGTCAAATTCTCGCAAGAAAAGTTGCTCCAAAATCATTGTCTGAAGCTCTTCCAATTACCAGGGGAAGAACACAAATTTCAAAACCCAATAAGTTGCGTAATTGCCAAATCGTAAAAATGCACTTACCACGCAAAAAGTAAAATCAAATTTCCGCTTCTCATGCTTCCCATATGCATCAGTCGATTTAACGGAAGAAAATTACTTGATCGGAGGCGCAGCCACTCCATTCCCTCCCAGAGTCCTATAAGCCGCACAGGAGTAATTAGAGGAATATTCCCAAACGGAGCACTGATAACCTGCCGCAATTCTGACAGATCTTAAATCTAAACGCCTTCGTACAATTGCTGTGCTGTCACGGCTAGAATAGCTGTGCGCCACCGACCGAGATGCGTTTTTCGCCGCGCAAAAACAACGGCAGAACGCCATACCATCCCGCGGTAGGAGAGAAATACGACCTTCCCCGACAGATTCATTCGTCGTCCCGTGTTTTGCCTTTATGAATTGCGCACCGCCTTATTTGTGTTCAGCGGGAATAGCCGCTGCTGCTTCAATGTTCTGTCAATAATCCTGGGGGCCCCCGGCGGACCACAAACCGAGAAACGATCGTCCCGCTGCGCCTCCCGGAGTTCCGGGAGCCCCTCCTTCTGCCTGGCGGCAGCCGCAATTACAACGCGAAATTAATCGGCGGCCGGCAAAAAATGAGCATCCTCCGTCTCTAATTAGTGTCATTTAAATTTTTAAGTGATTTTTAATTGTATTAACGAGATGTCACGATGAATTGACGACATTCGCATGCGCATTCCACTTATCGCGCCCGCTTCAATGCGCACCGCGCACCGCATCTGGGGCCCCGCGGACGGGAAGATGTTGCCGGCGCAGTGGCTCCTGGTCGCAGGGGGGCCGGCGATGGCGGCGGTGGTGGCGGCCGCGGTGAAGTTACAGTGGGTGCACAGTGGCACGGCAGGTAATTACAATTGTAACCTCATAGACAACCAGGTGGATAAATGACTGCTAATCTCCTGGCGCTGCCTTTCGGCTTTGTGCGCCGCGACATGGTGCATAATGTGAGCCTTGTTCTGCGCGAAAGCCCTGCTCCCGCCTCAGCTGCCGTCCCCCCCGTCTTGCGCGCACCGAGGCAGAGATTGCTTTTCCACGTTCTGTCAAAGTGCGTGAGGAAAGAGGCTCTTCACCTTGGCGGAGTCCGGACAATGGGAGCGCGGTGGCTTTTTGGGCCGGTCGCGTTCAGATGCCGCCGACAAGCCGACGGTGCTTTTAAGCTGCCCTTAATCCGAATTCAGCGCGTTGCGAATGTTTAATTGCCCTGAATTCCGCACCTGGAGCTCCCCGGTGCGTTGCCGCACCGTCACCCAAGGACTTTGGCGAATTTCGAGAGTGCAATTTACGGCTCCATTATTCATGTGCACTTCCGTCGCTCAGCGGGCGACCGAAGTTTCTTTGTTTGGCCGGATCCGCCCCAAACATAGCTACATTGCACTGCCTGCGCAAATATTCCTGTTTGAGTTTCGTTTGTCAACCATTCGTTGGTCCCGGTCCAGGTCTCGGCAATTCCAGCGTCTGTAGAATAAGTCCTTCCGCAATTCCCGCTTGACCTGCCGTTCAAATGGGAGAGCTTAATCAAATCCGAAGTCCCGACAAAGACCACCTCACGCCCGGCTCCGTGATTAGCTCCTCCACCTTCGGCGCCCCCGATCAAGTGGTAACCGGGAACCATTCCTTTCATACTAATACGAGTGGGACCCGGGACGAGTGCGGAGCAATGATTCAAGACTCCTCGCACTTCTTGGGGCATGCTTCACGTCGAACATTCTCACTTGCCCGGTTGCTCTGGATCAAATAAACGTCGGGGAGCATTACGGTATAAATGGGGAACTCGTCAAAGAGCGGAAAGAGGAAAAAGGAATCAGACCGAACTTTGGAGCAAGCACACGGTCTCCGAGGCACCTCCGAAACGTTGGAGTCCTGGCACACATGGACGGACGCCAGCCATGCATTAAAACCGCATGCAAGTCGAAGTTCTTAGGACGCCAGGCGTACTGGTGTGCGGGTGGCTGTAATTCCGTCTTCCACCGGAATGATTGAAGGCAACTCTGCTCGGCTACCCAATTACTGCCACCCCGGAGCGCCTCCAGGAATGGACCCCGGCTTGGGCCTTACCCGGTCCCCACTCAAAGAACCCCCAGCCCCCCGGCATCCAATCCAATTCAATTCAGATCGATTCTGTTTTCTGTGCTGCTGTGTGCGTATCACACCGTATATGCGCGTCATCCTGGCTAACTTCTTTCAGGATGGCCATGCAAGGGGCTCCGACTACACACAGGCGCGTCTAGCTATGAAAGACGTAGCTCCCATACCACCTGCTCTCCTCCAGGATCCGGCGGGCGTGAGCAGTGGGCATGCAAGAAATTTAGCGAGCGGAGGGAATTCGTGGCAGATTGGGATTTTCGGGACTTGATAGTAGTCGGGGGCCCGGGAGAGCTGTGCCGACCTAAACATGAAAATTCATCGAAATGCATCCTCCTCTACCCAGAGCAGTTATTTTATAGAAACTAGAGACTCCTCTGCCGGGGCCCCACATCCACACGAACAAGGCAAACACAGCACAGCAATAGCGCGCTCGCAAGTTTTGTTTTGTTTCTTGCGACTGTGTGAATCCGGATCGAAGCGGAGCCCCAGAGCCGGTCCAAGAGGTTGAAAGGACGTCTGTTATCATCCTGGTGGGACTCGGATTATTTCAAAATTTATGCCTTCGATGCTTCTCACCGTCATTGGGTACGAACCGGGAGATATGCCCGACTTCTCCGGGCGAAGTTGCTTTGCCTTGCCTTGCCTCGCCTTGCCTCATCCTTGGGAATGTTTATGCTCATCAAACCGGCAGCGCTGGCGATGAAGCCCCCGTCGTTGATTATTTAAGAGCTTTTGTGCATCCTGGCGATACTTATTACATATGTACAGGGCGCGAAGAAGAAGGTATTCCGCATCGAACATTATCCCGAGACCCGGGAGGCTGCACGTTAGAACAGCGAGCGAAAAACGTGCACGGCAAGGCAAGCTCACCGTCGTCGTTGGTGCGCAATTAGTGCAGGTAGCGAAGTGCACACAAAAGAAACCCGCACCGCTGCACTGCCACTGCATCCCCTAATAAGATTGATTGAATATTGATTGAGTGAGATTTCGTTCAACGTCGCCAATTTAGCCGCGGGGCATGTTCGAGTTTTGTCTGTTTTCGCCAACGCCCTCCGCCACCCTCAGCACATCAAGATGGGAAAGTGTGTGCTTTCCCGTGCGGGCAATTAAAATTGCCTTTTGTTTGAATTATAATTTTGATTTTAAAAGTTCCGCTCGTCCAGGTCCTATGGAACATCTCAAGGTGATTCGAAGGACTTTGTGCGGACTCTCAAATACAAATTTTGATAATTTCAATAATGTTGTTGTGGTGTTTGTGTGGCGGTTTGTACTTATGCGTGCATTCATATGCGGGCCATTCTCATTTTGGCGTATTTTTTGTGTGCATTTGTATTAAAAAATGAAATACTTTTATTATTTCTGGAATTCCTATCTACAATTCATTGAAGTAGTTTATATTAATAGGATCTTTATTAAAACTTACACAATATAAATATTATTTTGAATTATCGTTAAGAAAGTGACGAAAATGTCACCTCCATGTCGTGTGCAAAATCCATTTACGATGATTAGACTAACATAAAATAACTTTATCAACGGCGAATTAATTAATTTATATTATTTTACCATAAAACATAGAATAAACTGTCTAAATAACACCAAATATTTATAACATCAACAGAATAATGGATTCTAAATATTTAGTTGTTTTGTGCATGGAAAAATTGTCACCTCCATGGATCAACTTATTGAATGCAGCCATAATTCATTAAATCAGTAAACACAGTTTCTGAACGAATACAGACAACAAACACAACGCCATCTTAAAAGTATTTGACAGTTTGTCATTCCTGCTATAATTATTTTGGAGTGAAGACCCGTACGGCAAGTTTTTTTAAGAATTAGCATGCTGTTTTGGTCACTTCCGTGGATTACGTATTACATTATCCACGGAGGTGACTTAAATGTCCATATATATGTATGTATGAAAACTACAGTGAAAATAGCTAAGCACATAAGTGCTACATAATGTAAGATAAAATATCTCTCATTTGAGACTACTTTGGATCAAATAAAAAAACATTTTCTTTTTTTCAAATTTTAAGTCCGTTTTTGGGAATGGCCCATGCATATCGTGCTGACTGAGTTCCATTCTCTGGAGATAAGTGTCTATTTTATTTTCGGGGTAATTTTAGCGGAATCGGTTCAGTTAATTCTGCTTCGTCATGTCAACAGAGTTAAAAAAATATGGTTTTGATATAATCGCGTTTATATGTTTCCAAGCATGTTTCTAATGTACGCGCGAGTTCAAATTCAAGAGCTCATAACTTTGGATGTATTCATCGGACAAACAAAAGGCGAGCGGACAAATGTGCATAAGTATCTCTACTTTAAGGTAATGAAAAACTAAAATCGATTTTTTGAATCCCAAAAACGTACAGACCCCTTTAGGTATTAATTTTTGTTAAATCACAAAGAAATTTAGTGTTCTTTGCCCTCCATATTAGAGCAGCCATTTAAAGTTTGGAGAATTGGGTACCGTCTTCGGAATCAGTGATAGCAAGAAGCCCTATTGAAACTTTTATGAAAATGTCAAGAATTTTTGAATCCGCCATATTGCATACCCCATCTTTTTCAATTTTTCCAATTTTTCCAAGAGCAGTTGTCAAAAATTAGAATACAAATATGTACAAAATTTCTGCTGGATACAAATATGGGACTTTTAACTAATTTTCAAAAGTTTTTCTTGTTAAATGAATACAAAATGGCGGTAATGTCAGATTATGAAACACGTATGTATGTTCATTTATACTTTACTCTGGGTGTTCACATAAAATAATGCTTAGTTGATTTAGGGTAGAGATAAGTTGGCTGGGAAAACAGTTTAATGATTTATCCTTGAAAGCTGCACATAAATAAAAAGAAAGTCTTGGGTCACACGGGGGAGCGCGTGCAGCACAACCTTCGCATGGCTGCAGTCGCCAATCAATTAAACCTCAAGCAGACCTAATTGCCCGGCTAAGTGCAAGAAATCGTTCATACGATATATGTATAATCCAGCAAACTCCACCCCTCTGGTTGGTGGCGGGCGCGAAAGGGCAAAGAAAATCTGCTCCTCTGACCTATCCCAATGCAAGGCGAGTTAACCAATACCCTAAGTGGCTCATGCGAGCATAAAATTGCCAGTTACCCTCTTTGTCCACAGCAAACAACCCCCGGCACGTCAAGGAGGACAGCCACTTGCAAGCGGTGGGAATAAATTTTGCGTTTTATGCGATGCACCCCACGCGTGACTTCGCCTGTTTCGGATCAGTGCAACCCCACTGGCAGCACAGCACAGTTACTCGGTGCGGTGGTGCTGTGAAGCAAGGAGCCGGACCGGGCGCGCGGCAGGGGGCGAGAGTTCCTCGAAAACATTGCCATCCCATTTAATATCTGGAGCATGAAATACCGACCCGAACCTACCCCAATAGCGCCTTTAATGGGGTTGTTTCGTGTTCTTATGACCCTTCTTCTCCCTCCAATTCGGTGGAAACGTGCTTGTCCCTGAGCAGCTCTTGCCTGCCAGCTGAAGTGTGCGTGCGGACAGAGGACGAAGAAGCGCACGAAAGCACAAAAATTGGCTTCGTGACCTACTTTCGCATTTGGCTCGTCTGAGCTCCAGCTAGGGGTTTCGGAGCTGCTTGAGTTTACGGGCAGAGCTCCTCGAGAAGAAGGTGACGAGGGCGCTCCCAAGCTTGGCACTTTGTAGCGGCTACACGGGACGCGGCCGGATAATAACAGCGCCGGCCGCTCTCATGGTGCATCGCGAAATTTTCACCTTCGCCGCATATCTTACCGCCTATCAAATTAATTTCGGTCAATTAAACGACTTAAATGGCCTCTTGTCTGACCATTCCATTGCACTTAAAAAGGAAGAGACTCGTGAATGCACGAGAAGTTTACAAATCCGCCACAGTGCTCTCTAGTGCACCGGTGCCCTCCCGTCAACAGCACGCCCGCCCCTCTGTCCCGGCCCGCAAGGACCATTGCAAAAGTTCAGCTTCTCTTGCTAATTGAAATGCACTTCACCTTGCATTGTGAAGTGCTCAGGTGGAAAATAATTTCCTACGATATGGCGAAAACACTTCGAAAAATGCAGTGGGAATGATTTGGACACGACCAGTACCGTGCTCCCCTGATTTCCGCTTGTTTGGCTCGCTATTAGCCCGGCAAAATTAAGACCTGGTGGCGGGCTGCGACGAGGGCTCACTTCGCACCGGCATGGCATCCCATTGAGGCGGCAATAAAAAAAAATATGTCTCACGGCTAAACCACGGTACTGCTCTGCTGCATAGCACTGGTATGCAAATCTATGCAATTCTCAGGGCACTTTGTATAACCACACCCCAAATAATTTTTTCCAGGTTGAACTATGTCAGTGATCCGAGTAACGTCACAATAAATACGGGGAAGCAGCATACAGTGAATATCGCTATAACCAATTTCTATCCCATAGTCATTGTATCCGGTAGAAATGAAAATTAATCAGTGCATATTTTTTTATTTAAATGTTTGAGTTTTCTTTGATTTTATTTACACAAGGCCCATATATCAATATTGTGTTACATTAAGGGTGTAAATCAGTCAGCAGTAAGTGGCAAAATCACGTAGGGGTCAAAAAGTCAGACAGTCTGTAGATAGAACATGCCCAGTCACCAGTCGTTAGTTAAGTACTACGGAGAGCAAGCTGCAAAAATTAGAGTCAATAATCGGACTTGACGAAATTTTCAGGAAAAGTTCGTTATGCTCGGGGAAATCTAACTAAAAATATAGGTTGCCTATTTTTATTTATTTATTTATTTATTAGCAGTGAGACATACAATGTATTTTAGATGGTAGAATTAACAATCTAGATCAATCAATATCGCGAGAGATGTAATCGGTTCGTTCGGACCACAGTTGATACAATGCTAAGTAAATTGTAGTGTCTGATACCACTACGAGGATTAGAAATATTAAATGAGAAAAGCAATTATAGACTGTCACATTCTTATAGCAGAGGAAAATTTTAGAAGTGAAGTTTCTGCAAGCACATTTATTTTAAACCATCTTTATATGGCGGTAGGGAAAACGAATCAGTCCAAGGATTCACTGAGTTTAGTCGATATAATTCACTTCCATCCATCCAGGTATTGGTATAAAAAAGTGGCTGTCTTACGGAAAAAAGGCAAAGGTACACTTAATCACATTTAAAGGCAAATAATTTGCAGGACACCATAAGGTAAAAGCACCAGTAGGTACTTGACACTTTTTCAAAACCAGTAAATAAATAAGGAAACCACAAGCTGGAATACATCGAACTTTAATAGTCTGAAAAGTAGTATATTTATTAAAATTGTTTACAACGAATCTAAACTGCCCCCTCTCCAGCCCGTTTCAACTATTGAAACCTTTAATTGTCGATGGTTGACTTGTGGTGTCAACTATTAAATTAGTAAGTGTCAACTAGTGGCTTTATTCCTCTATATCAATTTTCAGATGCCTCCTACGAAAGGATAGCTTTAGAAAATATACAAAAGAGGCTATACAAGCGGCCGGCAGTAGAGGATGTGCTGTTCTCAGTGTTGGGCATTAGACAACTAATTTTTCAGTCAGCTAATAAATTGATTAAAAAATTAATTGCAATTAATTTAATTGCAGTTAAATCACTTAATTGCATTTTGCCATTAACTTAATCAAAACTAAAAATTTAATCTTCAATTGAAATAAATTTTTTCAATTTTTAGTTGTTATTAACGATTTAATTCTTCCGCAGCAAGTCGTTGAAAAGCAAATATGTATTTATAATTTAGAGTTCGGCAATAATTATGTTTTAGAACATTTATTAGTATTAGTTTCAGTTACTGGGAAATAGAATAAGTTTCTGCAATATTGTATTTTCAATTTCTTGATTTTTATTTAAAAAATAGACATCAGAACATGATTTTCGGGAATACTTACTCCACTACATGATCACGTTATATGTTATGTGACATGGTTACATGACAAGTGATGTGGCACGTGACATAATTGTTTTTATTGCATCAGGTTGTATAGCAGGTCCGATAGACAACTCCTTAAAAACCCCGAATTATTCGAATAGTTCGACTGAAATATAAATCGGATCAGTGAATCGCGACTTATCAGGCTAAAAGACGGAACTCCCATAGAAATTTGTTCCCTTATTTCTTCCTCTTGGGGGTTGAATTTTCAAAATTCCCCTCTACGTCATTCAAGAAACTTACTGTATAAACTTTTAGTTGGTGAGCTTTACAATTCTGGAGATCACTAATCTCTTCATTTTCATTCTTCCTCACACAAGTCACGCGCAGCAGCATATTTAATTCTTGGTATTAGCAATTAACAATTAATCAATTGTAATTGTAGACAATTTTCAGTTGAATTAACAAATTTCTTTCATTCGATTCTATTTTAGGGCTCGAAGTGCTTGCATGCCACAAATCACCTAATTACTTGAAAACCACATCGTTGTCATAATACTTAAGAGTTTTCCCAGAAGACATTCTCAGTTTTTTGTCTTGAGAAACTCGTCCATTCTTCTTGTCTCAAGGAGACGGTCTCAGAAGTAGCCTTGTTGCCTGAACCGGTATGACACTTTAAGTACTCTGTTCGTTTTCGCTCCAAAAGCTGCGCAATGAATATTCCCCGAAAAATTTAACAATTCTGTACTGCTGCACGAAACCGATTTCAGTAGTCAAAGGGAACGCAATTTCCTTCCCCTGATTACCTTAGCCGAGCAAGAACGCTCAACACGGCAGGGCCCGGGAGGAGTAATAGTAGCAAAGCGAGTCGCAGCTCCATAACTTCGCCCCAAATTGCTGCAATGACTTTGAAATACACTTGAGTCTGCACCCAATGTCCTTACGAGCAAAATCAGGATATTTAAAAATCGACAAAGAAATACTGCTTTGCCGTCACCGGAGCGGAGCACCCCAACCCCCGGGCTGGATATATGCATTCGAGGCCCTCCAGATAAAGTCGGTGTTGGCACGCGGTAAGGAGCACATAAGATGGTGCAGCAGTCGTCGTCGGGGCGGTAATTGCGGGATAAGGGAGGCAATAAGTTTGGCGGAAACTCGGTCAAGGATGTTAAATTGTTATTCGTCGTCGAGACGGAGCATAAAACTTGATGACGTTACTTAGAACAACGAAATTATTATTGCAGCTTCCCTCACCCGGGGCATGTGTGGGGGGCGGTCTGTAAATTGAGTGGCGGTGTGGCACCGGGCGCCGATGCCATTCGGGCTGCATCCTGCACACCCTCGAAATAGAATTTTAGATCGACCGGCGAGTGTGGTTTCTCGTCGTGGGTTGGTTGGAATGGGCGCCGTGTAAGTTGCTCCCTGGCTTCGGGCTCTCCTTTCGGCGTCCTGCAGCAGCAGCAGCTCCACAAACCGCCCCCAGCGCGGTCGTTTTTTCCTGAAATTTTTATGGTTTCGGTTATATTTGGACATCCTGATGCGGCCCCAACCAGCAGCAGCATCCTCGCCGGTGCGATGTGCTGAGGCATGTGCATCTGATAATGCCGTAAAAATTCTGAATGAGATGAGGGGGGACAGAAGCTCAAGTGCAGTCGGACAAAAAACCTCCGGCGGACGTGACGGGCTCCTCCGCTGGGAATTATGGAGGCGAGCGCTGCTGCAGCGTGAAAGGAGTCGAAATCGTCTTCTTTTTCTCCTTTACGTTTTCAGTTCCTTTATCTTACTACGTCCTCGAATAGCCCTAGAGTCACCAAAGAACTCGAAGACATTTTCATTTGGCTGACGAGAATGCGACAGTGGTCGTTAAGTTTTCATTTTGTCGAGTTTTACGACCACAGCGGATGCCCTTCCAGTGTCCTGGGAAATGTCAGGACTTTTTCGCTGTTCATCTGCCTTCTTTCATTATTCAAGCGACAGCTTTCTGGGGACCGGTGGGCGGTGAGTATTAAAAGTGGCTGGCATTGCCTCGCCGAAGACCTGCTCACGAAAATGTCCTAGCAGAGCTATGCCAGAAACTGCATGGTGCACGACCGAATCCTACTTGCAGCGCTAACGATCTATGACCTTTCGGATATTGTCGTCCTCACCAGGACCTTGCGATGCCTACGAGCACCTAAGAGGGCCGCATTGCGCAATCAGAACAGCAGAAAATTTCTCGCACCTTGAGAAACACGGGGGAACGCTGGAATGCGTGCTACACACAACAGCATCTTAAAAGCATGCGACGTCCAAAATTCGGAGTATTTTAAAATCTTCTACAGAATATTTTGGTTAAGACGTTTACTACTTTGATTTGCCGCCATTTTTTAATTAGGTGCAGCTCTCACTTCAAATTCGTCTGTAGCCGATGGGTGGTGTCATTTTTCACACCAAGCTTCCAAGTCGTTGCGTACGTATGGTATAGCAAACAATCGCTTTTCATTTCCCAATCTCGACAAATCTCCAAACAAAGCTGTATACATTTTAGCCAAACATCCCGGTAAGACACGCAATTACATAAATAAAATCCTCTATTGGGATTGATTACACGACCAAAAATTTTAGGCTAAATGGTAATATTTGTCGGGTGCTATATAATTCCAGTCTGAAAATGAATTAACGTTTGAACTTAAGTTAGGTTAAGCCTCAGGTTAAAATGAAATATTTTGCTGTTTAGGTTTGCGAAACTTTTAAAGTTTACATTTCCACCGTAAACAGTTAAACCAAACTTAACCTTGTTGGGTTTAATTAAAAGATGTGTAGGTTACGTTTTAAAAATCTTTTAGATTTAGTTTCAACCATTTTTAAGGTTATACAATTTCATGGTGGGTTGAATGCATTTATTTAAAAAAAGGGAAATTCAACAACGAACAGGCAAGTTGAAGAAGTATTCCATGCGGGATCTGTTTTAATATATGACCTCTTGTTTATTTTAATGGCTCTAGAACATTCTCTATGCATGAGATTAAAAACGTGTGCATAACTCTTTATTAAACAAAATGTAAAGAAAATTAAAAAAATTGCATTTCCTTCCTCCTATTTCTTCATATATCTCGAGAACTATTGATTTTGGAGAAAGGTTGAAGATGGAATAAAAGTTTCACCACATAATAAGATATTATAGGTATAGGATAACCCAGAAATTCCAGTATGCATTGTTGTTGTTGCAATATGGGAATGATTAACGAAAATAATTAAATAAAAAAGATTTGTCTTCAATTTTTTTCGACTATTTAGGTAGTACTACGTACGATTTTGAAATTTAGGTACAGAGTACCTCTTACTATTATGAAACATCATACCAAATTTCGATAACGAAGGGGCCATTAGAATCGGATTAATCCTTTGGATATCATAGGGTATATAATGTTACAAAAAAAGCAAAATGGCGGCCACCATAAAACAAGATATCTGTGAAAAAAAAAACAATTTCACCAAATATTATTAATATATGTACATACCAAATGAAAGCGTTAGAGGAGCACAATACGGCAAATTATGTGACATCATTTTAAATCCAATATGACGGATCCCCCAAGATGGCGGGTTACATTTTTCTTCACAACCCCTTCACGTGGGTATCAAATGAAAGGGTTCGACGAGCAAAATACGACTGTCATAGGATAACGAAGACAATTTCTGGACGTAGATCATCGTGATATGATGTAATATTACAAGTATGAGCTGCCTGTTTGATCATGTACTTACCTACTACATATTATGAAACTAAAAAATACTATTATTAAAAAAACAAAAAATCTAACAATGGAAAAAACGAAAAGTATGGCACAAAAATCCTTTACTTAATTCAAATCGACACATACTCGTAGGTGTGGTGATGTAGGTGACTTTAGCCTGCTTACATAAATACGCTATTATTACGGATAGCGACATGTTGTTTGTTTCTTTAATAATATTTTTTTTATATTTAGCATTGGTTGGCGATCCTATGACCTACATATGGCTGTAAAACAGTATAAAAACAACAACCTTTAATATTCTCGTACCTCACAAGTTTTATCATATGAATAACCATAAAAGATTTGAAACTTTCATTCATGATTTTAGAAAACCCCCGCAGTTTTACTAATACACCGCATCTTCCTGAAAACTGCAACAGGAGAACTAGTACTGGTACCACTAATACGGACTGACTGAATGCGAAATAATTCCAAAAATATAAAACATGTGATCATGTGAGTCAGTCTACTATAGAATCTATATAGACCATTTATACGCTGCAATTTAAGCTCATGTTTTAACTTCCCTGTCTTCCTCCTTTCTGATAAGGATGCTACTTAAAAATAATAGAATTGGCCTCCACTCCGGTCGAATTCTTGTCACATAAAAAGTTAAAAGAAAATAAGATGTGCCCTACTAGGTCCTGCTACTTAGAATCCTCTCTGCTGCAAAGCTATCATTGTGTCTAATCTTTTAAGAGCAATGGAAGGGAGAAGGGAAGCAGTGCGGGCTAATCGCTTTCTCCTTCGAGCTTCCCGTGCATAGTCGATCTGTGGTGAAATTCGAAAACATTCAAACCCAAATGAGCGTGGAAAACGGCGGAAACGTGCTGGGAACCTCGTGCTGCTTGTCAAAACTTAATTGAATGCACTCAATACGAGGAAATAGCTGCCGTAAGATGAGTTGCCTGGTTTCCCTCGTAACGACTAATTTTGGTTTTGCATGTAACACGGCGGAGAAATCCAGATTTCTGCAGACACATGCAAGCCAGCCGTACCCACCACCCACCCGAGGATATTAAGGTGCATACCTGGGGATAGGAACTGTAGCCCCTTAAAGAGAATCCTCGAGCATCGCACCTATCTGCGGAACTGATGTGTCCAAAAGGGTTCAAATCCCAAAGCTGTCACATCTTCGTCGGGAGAACGTGATTCTGGGTCCACCGTCTAAATGACTAGGAAGTGCATGAGAATTCGTCTTGCATGTCACTACTACTGCGTCGTCTTAGCCAACTGCAATTTATCGCTCCTAAGGGAAATAGATGACGTGACTCAAGGATCCAAACGAGCTCGGCTTTACGTGTTGGCGTTTTCTCAAAAGGACCAAAACCCAACGTTACAGCTGCAAGGAACTATCTCGGATATGGCGGCGGGCTGGCTGTGGGAGGCGGCCCTATTGACGTAGTGGCATTCTGCTGTGCTCCATACCCGCCCCTACCCACTTGGACCCCGGCCCTGGCCCCGGCTCCGGCTCCGGCTCCGGCCGGCGATAAGAAGTAACTACTTTGGGTTATTTTCTATCTCGCAGCCGTATCCTTGCTCCGGGTGTCATTTAGGGTGTTTTTGTTCCTGCCGGGATAGTGAAAAATAGAAATGAGGGAGCTCGACAGCCGCATTTACCCATTTCGCCCCATCTACGAAAATTTTTCACTTACCCCCGGTGCGCCTGCTCCACGCTCCATCTGGCCCTGGGCCTCGAGCACCGGCTCTGCAGCGCTGCGAGTGATGAATTTGATGTCTGGATGCGATAATTTGTCATTTAAGATGGATTTCAAGGGAATTTTAAATGATGGAAAATTAACGACGGTGTTCTCGGCCCTAGAGAGTTCCTTGTGCGCTGCCTTTGGGGGGCGCGAGGTGGCAATCGTTCGCCCGTATATTGTGGGAAGCTTTACGAGCTTAGGTGTCGTTGAATTTGAGCTTTCGGGTGCAGAGCCCAAGTGCATGAGATGAGTGCCGGAGATAAATTCAGGCCCGTCCGTGAGGACCCGAACAGCTGCATCGCCCGCTGCATCACCCTGCCTGGTGGCAAAGCTTTCGTGATAAGCGATCAGGATTTGGCTTTAATTAAAAATTTTCACGTGTCTCCACCAGCAGCGTCGCTGAGAAGCTCAACGCCATGTGCGAGCGTAAATCTTGTCTTCTCATATAATCGCAATGTGATCGAATCTAATCTAATCTTTACGCGTCCAGAAAAAATTTATTTTATTTACCACAAAATCGTGATGAATGTAAATTGGGCAAGCTCATTTTTTTTCCACAGATTTACTGACTAGTTACTTGAGAATATAACAGAACTCGCTGTTTTGTACCGCAAGGAGATTAATTTGAATTTGCTATGGACTTTAACATCAAGCTACTGTTTGCGATAAAAATATCCATACCATTGGGTAAATAAAGTTAAACCTGTATTAAGTATTTATAACTTAAAAACTCAATCATAACGTGAGTTGCAAAATTTATCCTGACTGACACTCTAGAGCACTTTCAATTTGCTATACAGGGCGTA
The DNA here is from genome assembly GCA_947538895.1 of Neoitamus cyanurus. NCBI lineage: Eukaryota > Metazoa > Arthropoda > Insecta > Diptera > Asilidae > Neoitamus > Neoitamus cyanurus. The sequence goes on from OX384543.1 coordinate 40,741,071, forward strand.
GAGGGGTGATAATCTCACCTGGAAATCAAAAAATCTTTTGTCAAGGAAGGGCATGTCTATCGTGTTTGACTTACAGGATGATTTGGGATGGGTTCAAGCTCTTTACGCTGCCTATGAAAGATTTATCCACCACTACGGCGACGTGTTGAAAACGTTATACACAGATCGATCAGAAGATGCCGTACTTTGATGGAGTAGTAAATCACTCCCCATCCAGGCATTAAATGTTCGCTCCAATTTCTTCCGCCCATTTATGTAGCAAAATTTCAAGCCCCAGCAACTGCACCAATTATGAGGCGAAAGCATTCACACCCAATCGAAACCTTTCATCAACGCGTCATTGTGAAGATATTCGTAATCGCAGCACGATCGCCTCAGATACCGGCGAGCCGTGCTGTAGTACCCTCAGCGCGCGGCAGCTACCAGCCATGGAGCCGCGATGGCTTGATCACCATCCACCGCCGAATAATGTGCACTATGATCGAGGCCCGGAGATTGCGATCGATATGTGGGTACGTAGCACGCCACCGCTGATGGGAAAAGTCGATCCGGCTGTGATTTCCAAGGTAACCGGGGCCCTAATGCGCGCCGATCTCATGATGAAGATCACTCGACACAGTACACCACGGGTTTATCACAGATATGCAATTAGTACCGGGTAAGTGCAGTCGGGTACCCGGCGAGCATCGAGCTGAAAAAGGCTCGATTCACGAAAGATCATAAGGTCGCTTACGTTAAATTATCGATCGTTAAGTAGTCGACTAGGTGGTTTCACCGCTAGTTAGCCCGGATCGAAGCGGGAAAAACAATCGTCGATATATCTTCCAGCTATTCTTCCTGGCCGATCTTGAATAATTGGACCAAAATAAAACGCCATTTATGGCCGGAATCTAGAGGCATGTAGGAACGCTGTCGCTTCATTTCCCGCCTTTCGCCTAACGGAACAACAGCGCTGTTCACCTCCTCCGCACGGCGCGGTTCACGTATTCAATTTTCGCAGAAACTCTCCCCCGCCCTCTGAGGCACTGCATTGCCTAGTTAATTACTGCGTATCAAGCCTTCTAATTGAATAGACGACGATGTGTTAATTATGAGCTCATTGCGTTCTACCTGCCGTGCAAAACTCCACATTTTTCCTGAAAGATCGGCGCGGCCACAAAAACGACCAACCTGAAGAAGAGCCGCGTAAACATTGCAACTGCACCAGCCCCAAGTGGGCTCGCAGCCGACAAAAAGAGCATTCCAGTTGACTCGAATTAAGATATAAAAGAGATATCATGATCGCTTATGGAACTCGCGGAAGATCATTTTTCGTGCCACACATGTGTGCGCAGCCTTTGTGAGTGGCACGTTCGGGTTTTTACCCATCTGCAGATTAATTTGTTGTTGCCGCTGGTGCCTGGAGTGTTCCTCGCTGGCGCGGCAGGTATGCGGCTGCATATGGGGCGCACTCCGTTCCGATCTTGACGTGATGAAGATCAACTTCATCGGCGATTAGAGTGCACTCATAGCTGAACTTTGCGTGATAAATTATGTTATTAGTTGGGGAACACCATCGGAATATTGATCGCGCGACGATCGCACCGCGGCGATCACATTTGATAAGTGATAATATGATAGAGCGCGCGGCCTTTCGCTGGCGCGGACAGTTCCACGGCTGCGGCTGCCGGCGGCTTTTTCCGGGTGAAAATTAATGAGACGAAAGGTGCGACAGACTGCTCTCAGCGATGAAAGTAAATCGCGTTTTATTATTCAATCGTTCAAGAGCCTTCTTATTTATGAACGTGCTCTTTGCGCGCACTTTTGTCACACCGTGCACAATGGGCGGAGTAGTTTTGGACTAAATTGTGATGAGAACGTGATATCGCTCTTGATGAAAGTAAAATACACGTGACAGAGATTTGGATAAAGCACCCATATGCGAATATGTGAATTTTTAAGCTTTTGATCTTAATCTTGATTAAAGGCTTTGGAAAGTCGTAGACTTAAAATTTCTTTACTTTCCTATTTAACGAATTTTTAGACAATCAAAGGCCAATTAAGAGTTTTTATTAGTCACTGCATGATTTGCATACACAAATCTAAAAACTCATTTATTTTGTTTCTTCATTATTATGGTAAAATGTTGTAATTATCGACTGTCCCTAGGCAGATCATGACCTCAACTGGTATATCTGTCGGACGGCTTATACAATTTATCTTTTAATGACAGGCCCCCCGTTAGCCACTTCAACGCCGGGTGCAAAACCGACTAAGCCCCCCTGTCTTGTTTTCCCTGACTATGCAAAGGACTTTTGGTTTTGTTACTTAAGATTATGAAATAGTTCTAGAAAATATATAGAGTATGTATTGGTGCAGAAGAATGCAACGTTGAACATGTATGATAACGTCCAGAGAAAAAGCTAAGATGAGTTATCTTTCAGCATTTCTAATATATTACAAAAATTACTCCAGTGACTCCAATTTAGGTAGTCTCATTCATTTTAAAAATGATTTTCTTGAAAGTTGTCATCACACACACATTACAATTTTCAAAAAAATCTTTACCGACCATCTAACGACCCATTTGATAAGAAAAGACGAAAACATTATAAAATACTGTTTTATGAAAAATTTGTTATATGGTTCGCAACTGACAGTTGCTTCGAATATCGAACGAAAGATTTGGACATTTTAATTTGTGTACTTTAAAAAAGATATTTTATTGAGAACGAAAGATTTACAATTATCTTATTCAAAAAACAAATCCAAAAAATCTTTTAATCTTTATGTGTGGCTGTGTAGTTTTTGTTTGTGTGGTCTAGTGGTGTAATTTTAAGATATATGTATGTGTAGATATGTGCTTTTCTGTATACATCTGTCAAAGGGAATGTATTTTCGATAATTACCAGGTGTACCGGAAAGTGCTTACCGGTTTTTGTAACAGATGTCGCTTGCCGTAAGTATGGATTAAAATGATTTGACATATATGTCATTTTATTCTACTGTCATTAAGCTTAAAAACAGCAAGTTTCATTCCGCCTAAATAATAGAGTCATAGTGTTATAGCTCTGTGAATATGTCGAATTTCGTGCCTGGAAAAGAGCAAGATGATTTTGATTTGAAAGACAGTAAACGTTCGGGTAGACCAAAAACATTTGTGTATGCTACAAACAATAAATTTGAACCATGTGTTAATCGAAAAACGTCCAGAATGAACGACACGGTAAAGTGATTTTGTTGCATGACAATGCACCGTCACACACAGCAAAACCGAATGAAAGACGCATTGAAATCGCTTGGAACTAAACGATTTATGGGAGATACGTCGCTCAGGATACTCACCGTAAACCATTGCTACGACGACGTAGCTTGGAGTAGACCTATAGGTACCAATATCTCAAAAACGGTTTGAAAAATAAACTGCGAATGGTCGTTGAGATGTAACCGATCAACAATGTTTCAAATTTGTTGTCCCTTAAATTAATTATAAAAGGTCAAAGAAACTATTTCTAGGGACTACGACTTTAAGAAGGGCAAATGTCATCAAAATTGGCCAAGTCATTTCCAAGTTTACTGAGAACGAGATTCCAACAATCTTAAAAACGACAACAACAAACTTTAAACCAAATACAGTCCCATAACTTCTGTCCTGTTCGGGAAGGCTCAGATTTGCAATATGACAAAATGCCAAACGCTCACTAAACTACATACATACTTTGTAAGTTTCATTCGCTTACGTTCTTTCTCGGAGTTTGGCATTCCGGTTTAATGACTTTTTATACGTTTCCTTTAGGAAGAATGCTGTGCATTTTCGGGCTGAGCATAAATCGGTATATTAAAAATTATGGAATACTTTTCGCTCCAATTGTAACTGCACCAGTAGTGTTTGTCTATTCTTTTTTCCACCAACAGTTCAGTTCTGAGAAAACACAAAATGAGGAAACAGTAGGAGCTCGTCAAGTAGAATTTGATGAGACAATTTCGCCACTTTTTAGCTCTAAATAAGTTCCGACATCTTCTCGGTCTCGGGCATACTGGTATTGTCTTAAAGTCTCTTTCTATAATTGGAAAAAGTTCTTCTCGCATCCAAGAGATGAACTGGCCAAACTCAAGCTCAAAGCCCGAAAAATGTTGAAACTTTCGTTAGTCAAAACCTAGCTACCAAGTGTGGATAGGAAAGCGGAAAATTAGGGTAGGACGGAGCGCTGTTTGCAGCTGTTTTATTAAAGTGTTGCCAAGAAACGTTCAGAACAATCAGCAATTTTTCCGGCGATCCCTTAGATAAGGGATGATGCACCGCTTTCCGAGTGCGCAACCGAAAAAAAAAATTAGAAAAAGAAACTTGAAAGGAACTCGTAGCTATTTGCAGCTCAGCGGCATTCATCGCATGTCCCCACGACGCTGCTGGCTGCATCCATTTGGCTGCACTAAATAATTCCATCATGTAGCCGGGGCCTGGGCCCGGCCTTATTTCATCCATCGCTGAAGAAGTCCAAAAAGATTTCGCAGAAACCCAAGACGGGCAATTTTTCATCGTCAACTGAAGGGCAAAAGGAAGAAGACTGGCAAAGACAAAAATAGGAAAAAGCAAAATTAAAGGATTCGGGGGTGGTGCCGGGCGGATGGGACCGGAGCTCCGAGAGACAAAAGTGCCCAGGACTGCGCCAAAAAGTCTGGAGCAGGATAAGAGGGCATCGATCAATGTCGCCACGGAAGGATTATTTCGGGTTGTGGCCTTTAGCACAAAACATATAAATGCACTACGGCAGAAGCGCTGCACAGCACACACCCGCCCGCGCCCTAAGAAACGTCGAGTCGAGGCGAGGGTGGCATTACTGAGGAATCACATGATCGGGTTCCAGGATAACAAAGGAGATCTGCCGAAGGGCGATGGGGGTGGGGTGGGCAGCAGAACAGCACTGCAGCAGCCACTGTGCGTTTGTCTATTCCACTCACAGGACGACATCAGTTTTTGTGGGCCACGCTACATCGTTTCGTTCTTCGCCAGCCACCCACTTCTCGGCTTTATCTTCGCCTCAGGATAAGCGACATCTCTGATATTCCAGCAAGTTTTCTTCAGAGGAGGGCGAGAGTAATGGCTCCTCGGGTCCCTCCCTGTGTAAGTTCTCGTGCATTTTGTGTGCACTCGGTGACTGAAAACATTTTTAACCTCCTCTGAAGGACAAATAAAGGTCGAGTTTTGGCTGCAGATGCAGCTCTCCCCCGCCCGCGACCACTTTGTTTCTTGGAATATCGCCTGCCGGGGCACCCCTAATATTGCCCTGATAGATGCGGAGCGGTGCGGAGGTGGTGCCACAGCCCGCAGCCCGCCACACAGCGACATCTGTGGAAATGTGTTCGTCCTGGGCTATCGTGAATATTTTAGAGGAACAAACAATCGGAAGCTCACCCACCCACACCCGCCTCCTTTAATCGAGTAGCCTTGATTCCGTTAAACGTGCAAGTTGGCACCGATGACGATTCCATCCAGTTGAGCTGTGTCACCAAGCCAGAGCCCGGCCCGGCCGGGCCACCCATTTCAGCGGTTTCTGTAAGACTTACAGTTACACCACATGCACACATGTCAACCGCCTGAGTAACGACCACTGGGTTGCCCCGGCCCTCATCACTATTAGCAGGGGCGCCATCATGGCCCACTCCCACCCACCCAGCACGGTGCAGTTCCTTGCCATGGCCTTACGTTGCACATTGTGTTTCCTTGGGGCCATGGAAAAAAATGACGAAGGACTCTGGAGCTCTGGAGCGTGATAAATTACGTTACGTTATGTGCACGGAATTTTCTTTTCGAGGATGTCGACGAGAACGACGTTTGTTGATGATGCCGAGATGCCGTCTTGTGTTCTTCTTGTGCGATTTACCCTCTTTTGTTCGTCCTAATGCCGAGCGGGTTCGTCGGGGATGTTGCAGGCAGAGGGCATTGTCTAAGGGCAAAGTGTGGCGCAAAGACTCATTCATCAGGGTTCTTGCTGAGATGTAATCGGACATTCCGAAATCTTGCACTATTTATCCTCCCCGGTCTTAATCCAATTAAATCGCCGAAATCAAAGCGGTGAAATATAGCCGGGTGTTCTTATACCCACCCCCCTGCAGCCCATCGTCGTCTTGTCGGTTTCGTGGTTTCCTACACGATATGCACGCCATTTACAAATGGAAGAAAAAGTGGTTGGAAAATCTCGCGAAGACAAATATGTTAGCCCTTAGGTATTGCGTTGCGCTGCAGTGATTCTGAACACGAACAAGGACCTCCAAAACTTCAGGCAATGAAGTTAGATTTTCTCAAAACTTGGGTTGTGCGTACTAAGACTACGGCTCGATGAGACAGCCTGAGAAGACATTACGTGCAATTAGTCTTGCTGTAATCGCAACACAGCCACGTTGATACCCACTTCCCAGCTTAAGTGCAGAAGAATTTCTCTGTCTTAATGAAGATTTTAAAAGCCAGCTGTTTCGTGAAGCTCCGAATGCTGCAGGAAAGTATGGGCTCCTACAAAAACGCATATAAGATTCAAAAATCAAATTTTTTTTCACGCACACTTGATTAAATTCCATTCATGCAGATTTCAGTAAGGCTTTCGATCGAATTGATCATAGGCTGCTCTATAAATTTTCTGTACTTGGATTTCCACCTCTTCTTGTTTATTGGCTGTCCTCTTATTTATTTGGTTGTACGCAACATGTTTTGTTCCGCGGAGCTCCCTCATCGGAAATAGTTAAGTCTTCTAGTGTGCCTCAGAGTAGTATTCTCAGCCCACTCCTATTCATCATGTACATCAACGACGTCTCCTTGCTGCTTTCATCGTCTAGAATGCCCTATTATGCATTACATATTTTTTTAAATGAAGACTCTTTTTCATATGTATTATTCTGAAAACACATTTTCCAATAAATTTTTCACTTGACTTAAAACATCTCTATTTTTGAACAGGTTATATTCAGTGACAAGACCATGATCAGTTTTACACTACCAATGTCCAGGACTGTTCGCAGGTCCAAAGGAGAAGAGTATTTATCTTCATGTGTCCAAAAGCAGGTCAAGCAGCCAGTAATGATTTAGCCAGCAATGTCGTTCAAAGGACTGACTCTTCCCACTCTACGTCGTTGGCCGAATAATGAACGCGGAGCAGTATTTAACAGTCCTTCAGATACAGATGATCCCGACTATATGTTACATGCAAAATTTAAAGGAGATGGAGTTTTCAGGCACGATAAAACCGCTTGCCATACAGCAAAGAGAGTTCCGGAGTTTTTAAGGACCAACAACATCCAAATATTTGACTGGCCAGTGAATAGTAGAGATATGAACCATATCTATCTATCCATTGTATGTATAGTGGGTTATACTAAAAGTAAAAACACCTAATTGTTTCTGAAAACATTTGATATGCCGATAGCATGTGCGCATGTATTAATGTGGATTGAAGGTATTCGTACGTTTTTTTTAACCGTGGCTTCAAATATTCGCTTCAGTTGTAAAACATAAATAACTAAGTATGTAGTTATGTAACTTCAGCTGAAGACGTGATTCTCTTTTGAAATCCCACAGGCAGTGTCAGCTAACCAGAAGTAACTATATAAAGACACCATAGCTTACCTAGCTGAACTGGTGCCAGGTGCCCAATCGATTGCCACCAATTCCATATATGTCTGCACTTCCAAACCGACATCATGAAGCTGTGGGGCCGCGCAAGAAAGAGCCGCGCGCCGCCGCCGTCGCGAATAAATTTAATTTTTCAGTAAACGCTGCGGAATTAAGCCGAAACAAATGAAAATGTCAAGCGAGCGAATGCGACCCTAGCTCCGCAAATTTATTCCTCCTCATCGTCCAATTTGTACATCATCGCGAGAGCACGGCCATCTGGCACCTTGCCGAACGTTGCGTCGCCGTCGTCCGCGCGGCTCGGCCGAAGCTTAGCGGCTAGTCAGACTCCTCTGGACGTGGTGGTGGTTTGGTTTGGTCAAGTGGGCTCGCCGCGGCGCGTGAAGTGAACTTCTGGAGCGCGAAGCGGCTATTCACGATCCGTGGTAGCCTGCAGCAAGCAGATCACAGAAGTAATCGAGTGCCTCCTGCTCGTGCATTAGAATGGCCAGAGCTGGTCAAACGTGGATAGGTACACATGTTAGTGGTGCTGCGGAGTCATAGTCCGTCAGTTCCATTTCACTCGAAAGACTCTTTTGTGGCCTCCAACGATCTCGGAGGAGCCTGCCGAGGAGGAACAGCCGCGCATGGAGCTCCGCTCCGCCCCGGCAGGGTTCTATTGTGGTCCTAGCGGTGCCTGGTGCCTAGTAAGCCTAGCCCGAGCAGCGTCGTCGTCTTGTTTCGGTTGTTGCGGTTCTTGGAGTTGTTTTGCGGGAGTAATCGCAACGCTTGATGCTGTTTAGATCCGAGTTGGTCTGTGATCACGGCTCACGCAAAATAGTCGTGCGCGGATGATATTCGTGATTCTGAGCAAGAGGCTTCGTTTTTGTCTGGTCTGGGCCCCATCTCTGGGCTCTCTGGATGCTGTGCACCTTCCCGGGGGACCGAGGGCCCAGTTCGTGTCTTGTAACTCGCGATACCCATCCCCTTCCCATTAAAAGTAGGCTGAAAGCGATGTTGCAGAAAAAATAGTTCGTCAAGACGTGAAGTGATTTACGTGTACAACTGCGCTCTACGCCGGGTAGTGCAGGATTACATGCTATCGTTGGCAGATTTACATGGGATCTAACGTCGAATTCTTTTGTTCGGCGCTGCACTGTGGTGCGGCCGCGGCCCCTTTCTCCCGTGACAGACAGGTTTTTTGGACATTCACTTGAGATGTGTTCCGCGTGCACAACTGTCGCGATTTCTGCGATTCGCGAACCAACTTCATAGGATGCGACTTTCTAAGATGATTTATGGCCAGTCGTTCGGGCGCGGGCTGGGCCTGAGCTGAGCATTGGAGCTCTGGCGGTCTCGGCCCGGTTCTAGATAACATTCCTCGTCAGGTCGCTCGCCTGTTCTGCGTGAGTTGTGGGTGTTCGACGTCGATTCCCTGCCTAATGCACCGCGCCTAATGACTCCGTGCCCTAGGTTGCCCTCCTTGTCTCAGGTCCGCTCATAGTTGCGCGCCCGATATGATTTCCTTAAACGAGACATGACTTTAATTACGTTGCGGGCGCTGCGGACTTGTTTTAATTATTTCCAATGATGGGCTCCAGATTAGTCGCTCGTTGCTGCGATTTAATGAATTTCGGATTCCCGTGCAATTAGGGAACGACGACGGACGGCGCAAGTGGATGGAGATCGCGCTCCGCAGCGCTATTTTGACTTGTTTATGGAGGCATCCGAGATGATCGCATATCCACTGCGCCCTGGGAAGATTCATGGCCTCGTGCTTCGGCTGCAGTCTATCGGCGTATTTAGCTTAATAAGCCAAACCTCTTTCTCGTAGCGAACTTATCGCGGAACTTTCACAGAACAGATAGAATTTAATAACAGTTGTAGCGTAGAATTTTTGCTAATAAGGGGTACCTCCTGACCACGGGGCGACGACGACGGGAGCGTCAGCCGCGATGGGATGGGGCACAGGTCGCTCGATGAAATCACGCCAGGAGACGCTTCTACGACTTCATCGGCTCATGCTTAAAACTTGATACAATTCTCCGGATAAATTGGCGGGCGTAATTGAGAAATCAGGAAATCCAGCGAGCATTATTTGGACGGGTATTTTTACAACGACGCAAGAAGGCGTCTTATGACAAATGTCATCTTTATATTCTCGTTATTATCTATTTTTTTGGGTCCCGTTTTATATCAGATCCATCACAAGGTGAAACTCTCACTATAGGTACTAATTTTAGTGGTACATACAAAACGTGGTTAGGTGATGTATTTGGTCCTCCTACTCTAAGGCTGGTCACAATGAAATCACAAAAGAAGATTCAACTCAAATCAGGTGTTTTGAAATAATTTCATTTAGAAAAGATAGTGAAAGAAAAATTCTCAAACTATGTATCTATAGTATTTATATTTCGATAATTACAAACGGCATACCTACATTTTGCATATACTTAGTTAGTTTTACTCCGATTTGTTTACCGCGTAGGTACTTGTTCCAGGAATAGGATCGTGTAGCGGAAATTAAATAGAATTAAATGTGTGCAGGCTTATATTCACTTTTTATTGATTGCATTCAATTCACAATAAACACACGGTTAATCGTTTATGCAATGTTTTCGATTTTATTATTTTTTTCTGTATTTGTCTTTGTTGAGATTAATTTTTGCTGTGAATTCCCTAGTAATCAGTTTTAGTTGAAATGAGTAAATAAATCATGTCCGACAAAATATTCTACATTCCAGTTGTGGCGGCAAATTAAATATTGTCCTTAACGCAGCAAGTGTTCATCTTTATTCATCTAGACTTCTAGACTATGACAACGGACTAAAACGCATATAAATGCCCAGTCAGCTGCAATTGGTAATATGCCAGACGTCACGCCGTCAACACCAGACATACCTCTACCAGCAATAAGGCTATAACTGGACGAGGGTCAAAAGAACTCAACAACACAAAGCCGGCTACAACGCCGGAGTAGAACACCAAGAAGGAGAGACTCTAATCAAATATTCGCCGCATAAAGGCATCATCAACAACATCTTTCAAGCAGAATTTTGTGAGGGCGGCAATACCAGGATTTGGAGTCTATCATTCCTTTACGTAAACGCACGCATCAAAAATAAGACGAAATTAAGAAAATAATGTACTTACCTTCAGTTGGATCCTCCATTTGGGCGTTGAGCACGACAAACCTTGAGAATTGTCCTACTCCATTCCTAGCGTTTCACTCGGAATGAAGGAATTGGGATCAGGACAAGTGTTTAGAAAAATCAGAACGCGATCCAAGAGAGTGAGCGGTGACAACTCGCCAAAACTGTTCCAGAAAAATTATGAAACTAAAATAAACATTATAAGAAAATATATTTGTATTGAACTTACACTTAAATTAGAATTTGTACCAAACTAATAATTATATGAATTAGGAAAGACTTGCCTTGTAAATAAAACAAAAAAGAATTAGTACGAAAAACTGAGAAATAAATACTCCGGCTGAAAAGGAAAAATACTTATGCAGAAATAAAACAAAACAATATACGTAATTTGTGTATTTTGGATCGGTGAAAACGATGGAAATATTTACTCATCCAAAAGCTTCGTTTTCCAGTCTTTTTTTCAATTCCAGTGAAATTTTCACAAAATATTTTATTTTTGTATTAGGCCGCCATTTTGGTGTATGCGGGTAGAAAACGGAAAAGCACCAAACATCAAAAACTAGAGAGTCATACGAGAAACTGATTTGAAAAATAATTGACCAAATATAAGTTTGAAACATCTCTCTGTTATTTTCGAATTTCCAGCTGTTAAATATTTTTTTCACTTGCATATTCCATTACTAACAATAAGTCGAATGCAACGTTAAAAAAACGTTTTCTATCCACAGTTAATATACAGTAACCTTGGGATCAATTTTGGTGGACTAACAAATTTTGTCCTATATGATTTAAGATACTTTTTGTCTGTCTGTCTGTTCTTCCGGACTAATATCGGGAACGTCTGAACCAATTTCAATAGAACGATGGGAACGTATAGAGTATTTTGTCGTTTATGATTTAGACATTTAGATCACCTTTAATCCCGGGAATATATTGTCCTGTGTTGTTCTATTTATTAATTCTGTTAATATACATATCTGTCAATGAACGGTTAGATTACAACTAGCTAAAACAAAACCAATGCATGTTAAGCTTGATATAAGTATACTCTCACTAACAAACATCTTTGGGTAAAGCCATTTTGGCAGTAAAAATAAAACTTTAATGCACTCCAGATTTTCATCAAGCTCGAACAAGTTTACGATGTTTGTTCATAACTTTAAGACATAAAATTTAATAACATTCAAAATATCGTTTTCTGAACCCAGATAGTGCTAAGCGTCATCAGATAATTCTAGGTGTTATCCAAAGGAAATCGGTAACTCTGCAAAAGGCGTAATCCAGAAGACAGATATATTCAAGTCATGCACCTACACACATGAGAAGACGACTTTGGTCCAAGGCAAACATTTTCTAGACGTGACTCCTAACGCCTTCATTAAGAAATTTCCTTCATTTTTACGGTGGTGACCATAATTTCGAAAGGACTATGTGGTTGAATTTTCTTCAGGTAATCTTTTCGGAAACTCTCTATGAGTCCTGGCAAATCGAACAGGACTGCAACCATTTTCCGTCAAGTGAAAAGACAAGCGTACAAAGACGGTACGGTGCCCATTTCGGTGGGAAGGTGAGTTTTTCGCATTGGAATTAGACCTGGCCTCAAACCAAGCCCATGTGCTGCACAAGGAGAGTAGATATTAGGTTCCTTTCGCCGACACGACTGCCACGGCGACGGAGAAGAAAAACATGCCGTTGCCCACCCCCACAACCGACGGAAGACAAGGGGGCAACCAAAGAGGAAAGCAAAGGCAGCCAACGCAGCCAACGGAAAGTGCAAAAGAAAGAGCAGAAGACATGCTTTAGGACAAAATGGGGCCACAAGGCACGCCGAGGCCGCCTGCACAAGGCGAAGGAGGACACCTCGCTGCTGTGGGGAACGCAGAAATGGAGTGTAGTCGGTCGGCTCCCAGTCGGAGGCAAAAAGGCTGTCTCCTCCGCAACTCCGGTCGCGTTGCGGTAGGTCGGGCCTGCTCCTTTTTGAGGCATTGTTGTTTACCCAATGTCACTTGCCCGTGTGTGGATGTGGGTGGCTGAGGAGAAAGCACCAACGCATTTCCCTGCTTACCATCATGTCGAGCGCCATTTTTCATGTCCTCGCAAAATAAGTGTGCACCGCCAAGACGCTTGAGAGCCTTGGTGGAGCTGCTCCGCAGATGAAGGCAGCTAAACCGGATTAATCGAAGGATTGATGGCGCCTTTCATATTTCCCAAAGTATAGAACTTTCAGGGAGAGTTAGGGAAGCTGGGGGAAACTCATTTTTCGCCCGGCGAAAATAAATGTGAGCGATATATTTCACGGAAACCGGGACGAGCTAAAAAGCATTGGCCCTAGACTCCTTTCGCCGTTTTTCTGCGGGGCAATAATGCAATAAACGGAAATAGCTGTAGTTATGGACACCGAAAGTTTCCCAAGTGAATTCGAATAGAACTAAGTTTTCCGGAGCCGATGCGATCGCAAGAACTTTCGGAGCAGCCAACCTTTGTAGAGAGATTGAGAAATTTAGTGAAAAACTCTTTGCCTTTGTGGAGTTTGAATATACGCTCTTATTATTGAGTCAAGGCGGATTAAGTCCTCTCCATTCATGCGTCAGAAGCGCTCGCTTTGTAGAACTTGAAGTACTTTGGCCTCTGGAAATATTCTGTTTGAGGTGATGACCTTTATTAATGGCTCTTTGGAGTAACATACATACTTCCTTCCTGTCTAAGCAAAGTGTGCAAATTTCGGGTTTTTTAAAAGTGATAATCCATTGTATTAAAATGGTGATTACATTAAATATTAGGCCGACTGAAAGTGTGATGAAACATTGCATCACCACATACACGTGGTTGCGGATTGCAATGAAATCGAGTACTTTTATGTTCTCGGGTCGATGATCTCGAATCTACTATCGAAATTTGGAATTTAAAGATGACGAATCCAATATGGCGACCGAAATTTCTCAAGTTCAAAGGATTCACATTAAAATGGTTTCTTTTATATTTTCGGCGTCGCTAATTTCGAATCTGCTATCGTAATGAAAATTAAAGATGGCGGATCCAAAGTTCTCAACTTCATAGAAAGCTAAGCCGCGTATAGATGGGCCATATGCACCAATCCGTTCTCCTATTGCAACTGGACCTCAATTCAGCTAAGGCAACGGTGTATGGCCTGTCATTGAATGTGATTAGTCCAGAGTTAAATATGAAGCCCAATCACCGCCAAATCACCACAAATGTCTTATTAGGGCGAAGTCTTGGCCAATTTTACAACACGGCATTTCAAGATCACAAAAGATTCAACGCCGTTCTCTTCAGTAACTTTTATCCTTATATATTAATATTTTCAGAAAATCCCCAATAACTGGGTTTTTTAATTTATATAATATTATTTTTTAGGATTTCTTTAATAAGACAGGTGGGTTCACCCACTTAAATTATGAGAAACAAATTAGAATAGCTTTTAAAACTTTTAAAAATAAATGTGTGGTTGACAAAATGTGTAATGTATTATAATATTATATATTTTCTTGAATTTTGTATTTTAATTTTAGTGAAATCTCATCAAATGAACCAAATGCTCTCGTGCTCGTCAAGCTGTGAGTCTAGTGAGGTACTCAGAAGAGCATTCAATGGGTGCATACGCTTTATTTATAGATTCTGTAAATTTGACCATGTCTCATCGTTCACTAATCAATTGTTGGGCATGTTCTTAGAACAACATTTTAACTTGCGTAAATGTTCCTATTTATTTAAAATTCTTTATGGCGGAACTCCTACCTTCCTTCTAGATATTGTCTAACCTTTGAAATCGACAAGAACGTACAATTTTTAATTTAATATAATTAATTTTCTAATACCAAAATTTAAATATTTCCAATCGCAACACTTATATTTTGTAACAGCAGCAAAGCTTTGGAACGATACGTCTGTTTAGTGTACAACCGCCAAAAGTACTTTTGTGAAGTATTTTAAGGCTAGGCCTTTGTGCTAATTGTTTGAATAAATATTATTATTATTACTTACTCTCGGCGGACTAATCTCCGAAGACTGCTTCGCGCTGCTGGTGTTGAATTTGTTATGTTGGTTCCACCATAATTGGACACCTTATTTAAAGTCAGTCAAGACACCCTTAAATAAATGTAGTATTTTGAGTTTCTCATCGCAAAAATACTCGTGTAGCAGATTTTGTAAAAATCCAACAATTTTTAAAATTAAAAGCGCACCGCGACATATTGGACGTCACTATTTTGAATTTAAAGATTTCATGTATCTTGTGATTTCCGCCTGTTCTCAAAAAACTTCTTACGAGATTTGGCTCAAATTTTGTGAAATTACATAATTATCAGGTTAGAACAGATACAGAGATAAAGAGCGTTCCATATATTTCGATAAGGGCACAGAGGCTTGAAAAGGAAGGTATTAAACTTTAAGAAGGTAATATCTCCTGTAGAGTTCACAACTCCCATCTAACATTGATCACGGGCGAAGGACAGCTTGCGATTCAATATTCATTGAAAGTTCCTCTATCACAATTCACAACCTCTTCGTAGCCTGAACGAATGCGAGCGTCTTGCCTGACTTCCTGGCAGGAGCTCATGATGGAAATCCCCATCAAGCCTGTTTCATGGGAAATATTTGCAGGCAAATAACGGCCGCCTCCGCCCTTAATAATTAGAGCCCTTGGGAGTAGCAAGTTCTCTGCATGAAAACTGCATCCGTTGCAGTAAAGCAGGCAGCTGCTGCACAAGGAGATGTATGAGTGACAGATAATTCCGAAGGGCGAAGATTGAAGGACTCTTGGCATCCATTTGCACTGCACCATTGGAGAATTCTTCAATTAACAGAAACCCTGAATTCTATCACTCACCCGGGTTGGCCCAGCCCAACTTGTCATGGAAAATTTAACGGGTCAGGCCTAACCATCACGCGAAAGCTCAGTTAAAACTTTTCTAAGTGGCTACCAATTGCAAGTGCGCGGAGCCTAATGGATTTATCAAATTGAACGTCATCGTCCGCATTAAGTTCGCCATCGACTCACCCCTAAATCACGTTATTGAAAATCAATTTGGCAAGGGGGCAGCCAAAATCTCTGTCCGAGAGAGGAGGGTAGAGTAATTTTCACCTGCCAAATGGCAATGAAAACCATTACGGGGTTGGGAGGCCCTAAGTGCATTTTCTGGTTCATTTCGAAGTTAAAATTTCAGAAATGGTGACGTTGATGCGAACCTGCACTTGGCTTTCTATTGCCCGTCGCGTCGTCCCGTGCATCAAGGCAAATTGATTCAGGGACTTCTTCGACGTTTATTGGTCTATTCCTGATGCGACCAGGGAGCTGTCGGCCTCGACAGCTGATGGTCAGAAGGATGCAGCGGATGACGGTCTTTAGCACCATACTAGCGGAGCCCCCGTTGTGTTTAACCTCTGACATCCCTGCAAGCCGGCGAAAAGCTGCGCGCTCGTAAATTGCGGGACTCACGCTGCCGCCGCCGACGCCGCACCGTCCGCATGCGCTTTTCGCGATCTTTTGTTGTTGGTTTTTTGCAGGCCGCTTCCTATGTAATTTACCAATTTTAAACGCATTTCTAGTTACGAGGGTAACCCTGCACCCAAAGGCCTCGGATCGTGCAGCCTCAACAAGATTCCGCAGTTTTCAGCATTTTTCCTAGATCTTCGTGCATTTCGATCTTTCCGCGCCATTCCCAACCTATCCAGGCGAACTGAACTGGGGCCGCAGCGACGACGTCGTGTAATTACATTCTTCGCCTTCGCTTTCCTCGAACCGACCGAGGAGATCTTCCCAAGGAAAGCAGCCGCGTCCCGGCACCCTCGGACTTTTCCTCCACTCCACCTTCTCGGCCATACAGACCCTAATTTCGCGCCGCTTCATGTCTGCTCGACTTTTTCTCGAGTCGCGAGAGCTCGAAAGCGTGCAAATTCGAAAAATCTATATCATGGGAGAAATTGTAGATAATTAAGGAGGAAACATGCTTAACAACACGACATTTAACTGTTTACCCACACTGGCGTGGATGCTGCGGCTAAATCGTTGCTGATTTTACAAATTGTCCGGGGGTCGCGGGTGCAGCTGGGCTGCGGGCACCGCGCGATCCACGGAGGCAGCGAATAAGGCGCGAATTATCACATTCTTTTCTTTTATTTACATTCGATTTGTGTTCTTATTAGTCAGTCGCTATGGCAAGCATAGCCTAAACTGGGAAACGATTTTTGTAATGTTTTCGTTATGTTAGTTGCATTTTGGAAAAATGTGCCAGAAATGATTGTTTTGTAGAACTTAGACCAGGAATTCCCAAATTTATTTGTTTGCGCCTCATCCACAAGGAAGTAAGGGACGTCTTCATTTGAATAGCATTCTTGAAAATATTCTGCATGTCTTTTTAGGGTTCCGTAGCCAAAAAGGGCAAAAACGGAACCCTTATAATTTCGTCATATCCGTCCGTCTGTCCATATGTCACAGCCTTATAACTCCGCCATATTTCCGTCGATTCTGATGAAATTTTAAAATTTTACACACAGGTGTCTTGTGTGAACATCGTTTTTCAGTCGAATCAAAAGACGAGACACCAAAATACCTTAAATTTCAACCTTAAAAATGTGTCTTAGCTTTCGCTTGGACTAAAACATGATATACGCAATTGCCTCCAAAATTACAAAAAAAAAATTATGGGGTTGCGCTCTGTTGAAGGCCAAAATAATTGAATCCCCGTTGGAATCACCAAAATGCCTAGTGAAGAAAACCTGGTCGGAACCACCAAACCGTTCTAAGAAAATTCAGCAAGTTGAAAAAGTCACAAGAGTTTGTCAATTGTTTAAGGGGTAACACCACTCTAGCGACCGAAAAAAACGCCTAATTTTGACAATTTATTTTGGAAGTATGGAAAAAGGAATAGGATTTCTTTTCACAGGGTTTATTTAATAGTTATTGAAGTATAAAAAAAATTGTTTATTATAATTTTAATACAAAATGGCGGCGGCAGAGCCACTCTTTGAAATCGCCTTTTTTTTAAAACTCCTTCTCGGGAGGACGGATTTCTCGTAAAGTATAAGACGTGGAACGAAAAACAAAAATATTTTATAATCTATATAGATACTATTGCTTATGGAAGTACGTAGGATTTTTTAAAAATAGAATTTTGAAGAAATGGTGCACTTTTGAAAAAATTAATTTATTTTCGGCCAAAAAATAAGTAGTAAATTGTTTATATAAAAAAAAGTTTACGTTAAATATAAAAACGGCTACGTACTTCCATAGAGAATATAATTGTGAAACTACTGTCAAAATTTTAAATCGATCCATGCAACGGTGTTCAAGTAATCTGTCCTCCCAATTTGAAAATGTGGCTTCGAGAAAAACGCGATTAAAGTTTACAATTGCTCTAGGAGCGAACTTATTCTAAAAACAAACAAAAGCCTTATCGGCACAAACCCAAAAAATCTAACTTCTAACCTAAAACCGTCGACAGTTAAACTAGTCCTAGAGGTCTCACTAACCTTACGAAAACTATGAGACGTCGTTGGTGGCATCAGGTGAACTGTCAAGGCTCTGCTTTTAGAGTACGAATTCCTCATTAAAAAAGGGACGAATGTGTAGGGATCATGGGCGTCATGTGCATCATGGGCACGAAAATATGAATTTTCGATGGCCTTGTGGGTATAATCACCAGTTCCTTCCTGGTAGCCATCTAACGGTTTTCAGTCTTCTTGTGTTAATATATCAACGTACAGTTGACTTCTGGGAACTTCCTTCCGACTGGTATTTTTCGGGTTGAGTAATTGTATTCCTGGAAATGCTCCGAACGATCTCGGGTCATATGTGAATTTATATTTGACCGTTTTGACCGATGTAAACAAATCGGGTAATGCTCAGAAAGAAACATTTATTTCTGAGATTCAGACCCCCGGTTTTCGCGCAAAGGCATGGTATGAACATACTGATACAAAACGGCCTTAACATTTGCGGTGTTGTGTCGAAATGTAGATCGGTGTTTACTTTTCGATGTTATGCTCATAGGGTCGTTCCTTCGGTTCCAAATTTGACAGGTAACCGCTCTGCTGGAAAAATTCGGTAACAATACCAACAAACGGTACTCATCTACATAACATATGTAGTTATTATTTCAATTGTATTCCGAGTTCGGCGCGTTTATCCTCTCTATACATGGACAATACAATAGATACAGCATAAAATTTGAAAACAGTGGAACTAAAAGAACTGCCTCGATGATAGAAGTCGAAACTTTGCCATTTCACCACCAGAGGGAGACAGCGGCTGAGAAGAATGGCGGTATACATCACGAGCAGGCATTCAGTTTCCCATTTTGTTAGATATGTAAGCAGAGATAAAAATTGGCTCGCCACTGTTTGTGCTAGGGTTAGCATGGAAGCAACAGATTCCTTTCTTAATGGTTAGTAGTTCCCCAGATGCAACACAGTCGTAGCTTAGCCGGAGATACTATTAGGGACTTTTAGGTTTTCTTCCGTTTTACAGGACTACTGGAATAGTTATAGGAATTTGTGTGTGAACTAAATGTGTGTCCTCTTTGTTTATTGTATTGCCTTAAAAACCTTAAAATGGAGAGTCTCTAAGCACCCTTAACGTGATCGTACACTCAAAAGCGCATTCATTCAAGCAAAAATCTCCTGAGTTTTGCCTCAAAATAAAATTAAGTTATTCGTTGCTTTGCTTTTTACCAGAAATATATAGTAACCTTTGTGAAGTCCTAATATAAGTGGAGCCACGTATGTAGATGCCTATACTTTAGCTATTGCACTCAGGACATGCAAAGCAGACAGAGGGGCACCTTGCGCAAGATGAGCTGTACCCAATTCAAGGCACCCTCGGACCACGGCGTGGATTTTTAAATTTTTAATTTCCGCAAAATTACACGTCGCACATGATGCCCGTGCGATTTACATGTGGCCACAGCGACTCAACGTATTACGAACAGGGGCCGAGGTGCATAGGATGTCAGATGCCCCACCGCGGGCCGCGTCGAGCCGCACGAAATATGTTAATCGGCTAATTAAAATTTTCAGTATGCAATTACCGTTGAAGTTTGTCGGCAATTAATGCACTCGCGATCGCTGCTATTCGAACGTATTGACGTGCGGCATTTTTTTTATTAATTTTCCTCGTTCTCTGCACCTTCTGTGATTCTTTTTTTGCTTTAATTGCCTGCCGCCGCCGCCTTTTTATATTTTTTCAATTTTCTAATTTGGCACTAGCGCAGCGTTGCTGGTTGGAGGGTTTTCGTCTTTTAATTTCCCGCCTCGGATTCTCACTGAATATCCGTGTAATTAGAAGACGGTGAGCATTGGCTCAGAGCGGCTGACTAACCAGCCAACCTCTCTCGCGCACCGGTGTGTCCGGGGCACCGTCGTAATTAAATTAATTACCGCTCCGGCGGTGTGTAGGTACGGCGAGCTCAGTTCAGGGTAAGGTGATGATTTCGACTCGTTCCTAAGGTTACCAGCGGCCTCTGATGCTAATAACGCCCGGGCCTCTTTCAGCGA
Organism: Neoitamus cyanurus; assembly: GCA_947538895.1. Classification (NCBI taxonomy): domain Eukaryota; kingdom Metazoa; phylum Arthropoda; class Insecta; order Diptera; family Asilidae; genus Neoitamus; species Neoitamus cyanurus. The sequence goes on from OX384543.1 coordinate 40,761,315, forward strand.
GTGACGAAAGGAGGCTGCACCGGATTGTCTTTGCCCGCAGACAGTGCATGCGAACGCGCCAGCCGTGATTTCGTGCCCATTATGAGCGGAAAATGAGCAGCGAATGCGGAATATGTTAGCGGCCGGAGTCCCTCGCCGCTATGGAAAATGGAATACGTTCTCGAAAACTGTATCGAATGCATAAGCAGCGCTGATTCCGAAAGGTGCGCGTGTGACAACAGGTCGCTGGGAGCACAAGTTTTAATGGCACAGAGAAATGCTTTGTCAAATAAAAGTAAACAGGTGAAGAAACCGATGCCGCGAAATAAAAGCCAATTCAATTTGCATTCCCTCAATTGCCAGGTACTAAATATACTAACTTATGTAATATAAGGAATATGGCCTATTTCAGGGTCCATTTGTTGCTAAGGATTCCGCGCGATCCCCGCCAGACTTCCCATTTTCGGAACAGCAGCGTGTAGGGCGGACTCTAGTTCCTTGAAGGAAAGTGGATTTTGGTTTAGATACATAGGAAGGTAGGGTAGATATTATAATACATCACAAACTTTGTCCTGGTGTGAACTTCGTCTAGTAAGTAAATATTTTCAAAGTCGATATCCAAAATAAATTAAAAATGGTTCACCCGTTAAAATCGGTCCATTGTATTCGAGATATCATACAATTATTATCTGATACTCAAATTCAATTCAATTTGGTTCTCAATTGGCGAAGCGTAAAGTTCACGTAAAGTGGTTTAATAATATCTTATTAGTTTGGTTTTTGTGTAGTGGTTAAAAACACTTGATAAAAGTGAAATTAAAAATTTGAATTGTGATAATTTGTTAAAATAACAAAATAGTGAAAAATTTTTCGAAAATGGGACGGTTAAAAGACAGCATTTATTGCTCTATTGAACACTAAAATATATTGCTACAGAGAAATCGCTAGAAAAGGAAATATTTCTGCCTCTAGTGTAGACAGAGAAGCAAGAGTTCTTGCAAGTGGACATCTATCTGGGAGAAGTCAACGAAAAAATGGTCGTGGAAAAAGAAAAACTTCTGAAATAGTTGACCGGAAAATTTTGCGAACTTTATAACAACAACGTAGAGCGTCTGCCCGAACTATTTTAAAAGAGTTAAACGACCATGGAGTAGCGATATCCAAGATGACATTACGATGAAGGATATATAGTATGAAGCCCATATAAAATTTAGGCGCCCGGAAAATAAAAACCAAAATGGACTAAAGTAATGAAAGATAGGCGACTAATCTGTGCAAAGTTTCATCGCAATATTACAGTTGATGACTGGAGGAAGGAAAATATCTAAATCATTATAATAATAAACATTTTCAAGAAATGTAGTTAGTGTTTAGCGATGAAGCCGCTTGGAGGTAGTTACCGAGAGTACACAATTTGTGAGCCCCTTTTTTAATTTTTTTACATAAGTGTCCTCTGTTATGATATCTTTTTCCACTGGTTCTGCAAAATAGCAGTAACTATGAAGACTCTATGAAGATTACTTCGACTGCTGCCTTTTCTATTCAATTTATTAATTTACCACTGATTCCTCTCTATAATTCACTGTTATTTAAAATTTTACAGTGAAACTGAACTAAAATTTAAAAAAAAACACTTTATCATGCGCACAATTCTTCCTCAGGGAAATTAAAACGCAAATGCAATTATAAAACAAAACAAATTGTTTAGGCCAAACTCATTTACTCAGTACTCATTCGATTCTCAGGAAGCGAGGATTTAAGGGGTACCTGCCATACTAGAACTAGAGGGAATATTGAATGTCTCGAAAAAGGTCTATCAGGCCTTCTTAGGGCAAGCTGTAGCTACATTTCTTACTGGGCTGTTATTGTATGGGGTTGTTTCAGTGGAGACGAACCTAGACCTATATAAATTCCCTACATTATGACCGTTCCCATTACATATTTATGCAAGATGGGCCACCTTGTCACACTTCCCACTTTCTTTTTTGGCCTGGCAATTTCCCAGATACAAACGCCATTGAGAATTTTTGGCCTTACTTAAAATCCAAAGTCTACAGCCACCCTAATCCTACTGTATCAAAACTTTGAAAAAATATTGAAAATACATATATTGAATGACGAAGGACTTCATCAAAATTTGCTGCTGCGTGGAATTCGTTGAACACTTACTGTATAGACAGGCGCAAATATGATAATTGGAATTGGAAAAAAATAAACCAAACTAATAAAAAAGTAAGAAATAACTAACTAATTCAAAAGATAATAAAAGGTGAATGTAAGAAAGAACACAAAGAGGTAAAATTAAGCAAACGCTAATGCAAATCGCACAATACGCTAAATTCGAAAAAACCTAATTGTAAAAAAAAATATATTAGCCACAAAACAAACGAAGAAGGCGCCCAATACCACTTGTTCTCATACAACTACTACAACTACACAAAATATTTGATAAACGGCAGCACTGGTTACGTTATATCAAAATAACCTCGAAGCGACTTCAAACAACGTCGAATTGTCTTCGACGTTTCGAGATACGGAATTCAAGCCCTAGATCATCGTTTGCAGATGAAGTTTGCAACGAATTTTGATAAGAAAGAAAACGTCAATCAAACTCTTCGTAATTTCACACTTTTTCTAATAATAGTAGATTTTGCATTGAGTGGGAGACACGCGAGATTCCCAAGCAATCATGCGAGTTAGGAGTCTCGGTCTCCCACGAAGTGCACATACTATTTTATTGGAATACCGCAGGCTGAAGAGCACTTTTTGGGGCCTGTCGTGAACGAAGTCGATGTAGGAATATTATTCCCGCACCAGTGCGGTTCACTTTTCATGGGAATATTATTCCCATACCGACTTCGTGATCAATCGTGGAATTGATGGTTTTGGCCCTCTAGTGACAGGCCCCAAAAATTATTACATAAGTCATATTCAGAAGCGACTAAGCTGAAATTGAAATCGAAATAAGGAGGAAGTCAGCTGCGAACATGGAAAACTAAACATGTTTTGGAAAACTATATCGAATGCATAATCTCTGCATCGCATTGATTTAGAGAGCGCGGGCGAGCGACAACAGGTCGTTCAGACATAAATTGGTAATAGCACAGAAAATTGTTATCTCAAATAGAAACGGGTGGGCGGGGGACCCGAGAACAACCGGTGCGGTACAGAAGTAAAAACTATATTGCAGCGCACACCCATGCAAAGCACCGGGGACGTTATCTGGCGGGTACATCTATATCGCTTGCAGCAGTGAAAGTTGCTCCTCCTCAGACCCGTCCGTATCGCAGTGCAGCACAAAACTTTCCCTGATGCCAGGACGATCAAAATTCTGAGGATTACGGCATGATGCCGGTCTCATAGATTTTACTGTTGTGCGAAATAACCTATTTGACGAGGGGTGCCGGGGGGAGGTCTCAAAGTGCTGCTTAAGCGAACAACTCAAATTACGACATGTCAGTAAAGTTTATTAGCATAATGATGACCTTGATGCATACGGACGAGGTGGGGGGGGTGGGTTTCTAGGATTTCTGGGGCTCCCTTTAAAGATAACGGTAATACCGATTAATCAAGTTCCGCTATGAGAGTGGTTTTCTCCATATTTTACCTCATTGGGCTAGCATGCCATTAGCATCTTTCGTTATCCCCGAGGGAAAGAGTATAATTGAACAGACTGACATACAAATAGATAAAAAAATTATGTTCTGCAAGTGTTGAAGTGCCGACGGTAAGCGTACTAGACTGCCAATCTCAAAACCTCCAGGTTCCAATCCCACTCAGACTCAACCCTTCAATTTCCAGAGTGCGTAGAGCATATAGCACTATTATTCCAGGATGAAAATATTATGGGCGAGTCGAGATCCATTTGCATTTTAACTAACTAGGTAATTTGTAGTTTCCTAGAAGATTTCTGAAGTAAAATTAAACTGATGGATTCGGGCTAGGTTGAGCTTCCTGATTATTTCCAGGAGCGTATCTGCTCGTGATGTGTCCAGAACTTCTGATAGAGGTGGGATGTCCATTCCTAGTATATTAGCCGTATTTGGGCCAGAATGTGCCTGATCGTAAGCGGTACTTCAAATTCCGCGCATTTTGTAGGGGGGCACCTCGGCAATAGGTGGGTCTTGGTCAGGAGGCAGTGACCGATCCTAAACTGAAAGACCATGCGTCCTTCCCGTCTCGTCATGTCAGTGGTGTAGTGAGGTGGAGTCGCTGATGGGCCCGCATATGTTTGCCATATGTTGGTTTTACGACATCTAATGAGGAAGCTGGAGAGTTGTGGAATGTCCTGCTGTACCAGATTGGTATTGGTACTGGCAGCTTTAGAAGCCCTGTCAGCCGCCTCATTGCCTCTGACGACAATGTGAGCCGGGACCCATTCGGCCTTGATTTGGGGGTCCAGAAATCGATTCGGAGACCACAAAAAAAAACTGATGATGGTGCTGCACTCATGGTTGCGAGCATTTACCAGGTGCAATTAAAACTTAACCAGGATATGCGGCCCATAAACAGCAGGATGACTGCGAATGGACTGACGATTGCGTTAAACGGGGAAAGAGGTTCTGGTCGTTACCAAAAACCGAATCCCGACAATCCTTACAGTGCGAGTTGGTGAAGTGCTCATAGAAACCAAACCAACGCGTCAGCTATCTCGGTGTGATGAACGACACCAAAATTAATTTTTTCCTTGCCTTTGCTTCTTACTTCACTCTTTAATTTTGAAAATGGTTTGCAATTATGAAATTCATTTATTAAGCCCTTAGTTCTTTTATAAGGTAAAAATGTGGTTTTCGAGGAACCAACACCCAGGAGTTTAAAATAAAATTTATGGAAAGGTCAGTTCAGCGTTGTGTTTGTTAGGCAAAAATATAAATTGCAAGCAAAATAGCAAGTTCGACTAGTTTTTGTCGTGACTCGAATCTCAATTAGCAGGTAATCATTTCGCATGCAATGTACTTTTTAAGTACTTTATTTACCACCAGCTTATTACCTCAAATAATTACTAGCAAAATGCTGGCCAGTTTGCGAAAATAAAACTTCAGTAAAACGGCTGGTAGGTGTACAAGAGGCACGACATTTTTGTATGGGCGGTATTTGTTCAGGAAAATGAGAATTTTGTTTCTATTTATTATTTTTTTTTTTTTTTTTTGAAAATGAGAGAGAAGAGAAAAGACCGACGAGGCGGCGAAATTGCATAAAACAATGCCACACACGTATGCGGTGCATTGAGCAGGTAAAAATCGATCGTAATGTAACTCAAAGGCTGATTGTCTTTCCCCTGAGGCTGGGCATAAGAAGTAATCGTCGAATGCAGGCTGCAATAACTCAAGCCCCGCAGCATATAGGCAGCCCGGCCAACACTATACAATTCAGCCAATCAAGCCACTAATGGAACTCTAGGTGGCCACGAAACGATAGAATCTGAGCGGAGAAAGGGCGCACACCAGCGCTTACCAGATACAACAATAAATGCTACTTACCCCTTTCTGCCCAGCCATCACCTGGATGGGCATTAGTTAAAATTATTTATGGCCGCCATAGTCACCCATTGTCTCAGGTTTCAAGCGCCGTTCGCGTGCTTTTCACGGCGGGCGCTTTTTCCTCCTTTTTCTGTATGTTTTGCACGTTTTTTTTTGGGTCCGAGAAGCCAGCGGTTCGGCGGCTGCATTTTCTGCCACGGATTTCCACTCTGAAATCGGATGACATATGGCGCGATGAAAATTTATTGTATGATGGATACGGCCGCGGCGTCTAATGAGGGGAGGCCGACATTCATCATCCGAATGGGCGCTTATTAGCCGCTGCCCCCGATGCGCACCGTCCAACTATTGTCGCATTCCGAAGCGCAATTTGTTCGCTACCAGACGAACCAATCGAAAATATGGGATTTTCTCCGCCGAACCTTTTAACGAACAGGTATAGGCATATGGTCATCAAGTAAGTATGATGCAAAGATGCACGGGTAGTGACGGGCCCCCTTAACCGAAAAATTAACTTCAAATTGGCTCACTGTAAACAAATTTGAAATAAAAATATATTATACAAGCAGGCCTTTGCGCAAATTGCGCACCGTAATAAAATTTGATGTAGAGCTAAAATATAATATTGAAATAGACCAAAATAAAAATACTTGCAACACCGAGATTCCGTCGATCGATTAAATAGATCACAAGAGAGGGCTTCGCGCTCCCCTTTGATATTTTAATTGGGTCGGGCACTGTATTTGAAATCAGCGACCCCAAACACCCCCATGTTCCAATGTACAACGATTTCAATTCCGCCATCGTTCCTAAATTTGCCCAGAGGTGAAACCTAGCGAGATTAATTTCTCGGCCGTGAACACCCCGAGTCTGCAAATTTCATCAAATATGGAATAATTCGTTTAACATGCAATCATTTCCCTACTCATAACATCTCACTCAGTCGAGAACACCATCTATAACTGGAACAAGCTGGTCAGTAAGCTGGCGGCGAGGCATGATTTCTTCGACAGTGACATTAACTCACTTAAAATAGGAAGCCAGCCTCAGCTACTGGTATAGTACCTCTCCTACATGACAATCGTCATCTACTAAAGAGCTGCACAATAATCAAATACGCGGCAACGTCAGGTGATATTCTATCTATCTTTTTTACCCGTACACAGAACGCATATTGTTGGCAACAAACGCTCGCTTGTCTTGCTTGTTTTGAAAAAAGGTATTTTCACAATTGTTTTATTATTTACTTTTAAGTCTTCATCTGCTGTAAGCTATTGAGAAGTTTGGTAGTGTAGAAGGTTACAGCATCAGGCCAAGGTGACCATATTATCGTATTGTCATAGGGTCAATAAGTACATACATATGTACAAACATTGGTACACATCATGTTTCAGCCTATTCCGATAAGGGGAACTGGTTTCAAATTGACTTGCATGTCGTATTCAACAGTAGGGGGTTAAATTTACTCTGTTGATTTTTCCCCGGTCATTTTCCCCCCTGAGTTCCTGTTTTCCTTACCCTTTTTTCCCAGGGATTAGGTTTGCTCAGGTCCTTTATCCATTTCGAAGTTTCTGACTAATATACTGAAATGTGCCCTTTACAAAATATTTTATAGATTGGAATATAACAGGGAAAAATGACCGGTGGAAATTTAATAGCCGAGGGAAAAACGACAATGAAAATCGGCAAGATGAACTTGACCCCCAACCCGTAATCAACTCATCGAACCTTTCTTTTGACACCCATATCAAGGGGGTTGTGGAGAAAATTTTAGAGTTTTTTTTCATTTTCGCAAGTGACTGTACCTGCAGTGGTAGAAGTAGATTAACATTGGTGGTATTTTTGGAAAGCACATTAAGATAGTAGTTGTTTGGCGTGAGTTCAATGTCGCTTCGTTCAATAGATCAAAAGATAAAAATAAAATAATAACGTGCATCCCGAATTTATGAATTACCCTGTAACTTGAAAACTACACAAAATCGCAGAAAATACATGGGGGTGATTCAGACACCCCTCAATATGAGACACCTAAATTTTATCTTTGGACGTCGCTTCTCCGGCCACCCTGTATAATACACGAATCGAATTTATGCCCAAATATGGTAAGCAAGATTTAAATCGTTAAGAAATGGTTATGGAAATATGTAAGCCCGAGAATATTGAAATGTGTTCTCCTTTGAATCCCGACGAGATCGCGGTTCAAAATTCTGAAATTTGGACAGCCTTCTTGTGAAGGTTTGTTGGTGCAGTGTTTAGTACAAAAAACGCTCACGTGAAGGATCCGAGTTTGAACCTCATTGGGATTTTTTGATTTCATCTCGAATCACTTCATATTTGTTGCGAGATTTTTGTTTATCGGTTTATTCACCTATAAAAGTTGCGTTGCTATTTTTAGGGTTCCGTACCCGAAGGGTGCCCTATGGGACCCTATTAGGTACTAAGCCTCCGCTGTCCGTCCGTCTGTCTATCAGCGGGCTGTATCTTATGAACCGTAATAGGCAGAGAGTTGAATTTTTCACAGAGTTGCCGCTATAACAACAAATAATGAAAAAAACCAAGATGGCGAATTTCAAAATGGCCTCTATGCAAATTAGAAACGAAACTGTTCGATTATGTTATAGCGCCTCTCCTGTTTCTTTTACAAAAGTATTTAAAATGTACATAGTGTTATATCTTGTACAATGGCACGGAACCCTTCGTGTGCAATAATTTATTTATTGTACCTTGTTACAGGGTTAACCGAAAACTGATTATCTGATAAAAATCTTCTCTTATTTTACAATTGCAATTTTTCTCCAGGCGAGCTGGGTTTTGAAATTTCCCATTTCCCATTTCCCCTTTATGTACGCACTGTGCGTGCATCTTAGGCACCCGACACAGTCGCCACAGTGGCATGATTTGTCAACAAATTGACAAGTACTACTATAAAACTTCTCTTATTAATTTCTATACGTGGAAATAAATTTAAAATAAAAACTTTGATCTACCTAAAATTAATGGGGATCAGCGGTAAGACGATTACGTGTAATCGAAAATTACTTTTTGGAATTGCCGCCTGACCTGTGTTCTTAGAAATTACTAAACATAATGCAGAGTGCTTGTTACTGGATACTTAACTCTCATGCTCGTTGGCAAATAAAAACAAATCGCAATTGATTCATCGAAAATTGGTACACTTACTTATAATTTCCGTGAGAGTAATTGGAATTAAAAATAAAGATAGTTCGCCTGACCCAGTCTTGAAAGCAAAATCGTTCTACACAGCTGTATACTTTCCGAGGTGTTCCCATGTAAATCAATGAGCCGTAAGTCAGAGGGGCGCAAAATGCAGCTATTTTCTACTAATGCCGGTCCATTTGCCGCATAATAATTTAATCGAGGCCTTTTGCTAAATATGACCCCGGAGGTATCTTGGAAGGCGAACAATCCCAAAATGTTAGCCCCTCGGTGCAGATAAGATTTCGCAACAAACCTTATTAGGCCTGGGAAGGAGTTCATTAACGCAGCTAGGCAGCACGTAGACAAAGGCCAGTGCTGATGGCAAAAATTCGCTGCGCACCGCGAAATTAATACTTCGTGGACGTAAAACACGTAACAAGCTCATTTGGTCTATTTGCAGTGAATTTCCTTAAAGGTATCGAGCGAAAAATTCCCATTGCCTTAACTTAGGCAAAGTCGTGCGTTCACTATTACTCGCCGGGGAGAAATCCCCACATGCCTGATTGCAGTCGATCTCGTAAATTCATTTTCCATAACTGCACACTCACATGTCGGCGTAAATAGCTGATAGCGCGCCTAATCGCGATCTTGCATTGTTCTCCGGCTGCCTCATTGCATTCCGATTACCTAATCTGCCCGGATCGCATCTGACCGTGCAAACGCGCATGTGTAAGTTACCTGCGTGCCGGTACTGCCGATCGCTGATCGCTTATTGATCGCGCCGAGCATCGATCGATTTCCTTCCCGGAGCTTGCGATCTTGTTAAAATTGTTCTGCCGCACGGGGAACAGAAAACGGTGGAAGAAAATAAAAAGAGCAGCTCGAAGCCGCGCGAAGAAATTGTTGCAAAAGGCCTCGCAGGTTTCGCAATCTTCTGCCGATGGCTGATGCTGATCATGCAACTGATCGTGGGCCCGATGTTTATATATCTAATCTGGGGCCGTTATCATAATCAGAATTGATTGGTGGCTTAGTGGCTGGCTCAAGTGAGGGTGTTTATGTTGTTTGGCCTTATCGCCGCAACACACAGCCCGAGAGCTGAGCTACACGACCGCGTTTAGATATCGCGCGATCGGCCCTGTTTCACTCGGATATCCATGCAGGAAGCATGGATCTGGCTGTTTAATGTTGGTAAAGTGAAGATTACCGGGCTGTCTTAAGTAGATAATCTGCTCATGTTCCGCGTTCATCGGTTAAGTAAAATTTTACCCTTAGCAGTCGCGAAAATTTTCTTCGTTTTGTGCCGCTTCCATTAGCAGCAGCATCCACACTATGTGGGAAATTGAAACAAGCAATCTGCCGCGCACCAGCGAGCGTCTCTATTCTCTCGCCAAATTGCGATCACGCTGCCGCTATCTTTGCTGGCGATCAATCGCCTGGTGATAATATTTCGATCAAACTTACGACAGAATAATCACCTGTGCCTCTGTCACGTAGGTAAATTAGGAATCGATCTGGTGAGAGTCAAGTCTCAATCTAAAGGTGCTGATCTTCACCGATTCAGCCCGGTAATGAAAGGGAACGATCGGTGGGCGCGATACTCCGCCGGGGTCATATCACGAATAACATCAGGGGATAGGGTTGACTAACTCGGAATAGGTTCACAGGCGAAGACAATAAAATCGCGACCGCGCTCCGGTTTTCACTGACTTCCTCCTCCTACCTACAACCTGCCTGCACGCCTTGTCTGCGCCTCTAATCTAAACAAAAGGAGAGCACTACTCGATATTAAAATGTGATCGTGAGGTTTAGCTGGGTCATGCGATACCTTTGGAATTTCTATTGGCAGTCATAATTCCTGGTACGGGTGTCTGCTAGTGCGCAGGCGGGCGGCTCGATTTGTTTATTCCTCGTAATTTTTATTCGCAGTTTCCCAGGTTTCGTGTAAATATTCTGGGAATACACCAATTGAGCAATTGAGGTGTAAATACACCAAGTAAGCTTAAAAATCGTAGGAATTAACACGTTTGCAACATTGAGTTTTCTTGTTGACTTTTAGCACCTTTAGAATGATTTCACGGTTTGCAATTATCAGTTTACATTTATATGATTACTTATGTGTCATTCGGAGTGTGTTTAGCAAGAATTATAGCTACAGACATTAAAAGTACATACCCGTGTCTAATAATAGCACTTTGTTCAGTATAATGTCTCACAAAACGAGTAGAATCATATAACACCAACTCAAATTTCACGTTTATGATATCTCCCTTCACCAGCTGTACCAAGCCCATTCCGATATATGCCGATAATGGATAAAAGTAGCCATGACAATCCGACATTGGAAAAAAAAATTATGAATGAAATTCCCTAGTACTCCCAAAATAAATCATAATATAGCTCTCTTCCCCTACTTTAAACTATCAATTGAGAAAAGAGAGGAAAGCCCTCCCAACAAGTATCAAAGTACGGGAACAGCATCAAGTAAAATCTGATGATTTCAAATGTTAAATAACTCCCAATTAACGTAAAAGGGTTTTTTGCAGTGCATAGGATAGACCTACCAGCAGCGTTAAATTCACCTCTTTTTATGTGTTCAAAGGTGTTTGGTGAACATTCCACCACAATAGATGATTGGCCTTGTTCTAGGCTCACTTACAAATTCATATCAATTGGCAACCTAACCTGAAAATATCAGCTGTTATATTTTGGCTGCTTTATATTTTTCACACAGCGAAATTTTTCGAGTAAAATCCTAAGACTTCTTCAGAAAATTTTAATAATATTAAAATGTGACGTAAGTAAATTCTCTACATTCCAGAGTTCGTGAGAGCGTTCTGGTAAAAAATTTTCGAAAGTTTTATTTATAATTCTAATTATTATCGCCTATAAATTAAAGTTGAAACGCTTTTGATTCTAATAGGATTTCTCTTTAGACCGTCTTGAGTTTTTTCCCACTGGTATCTGTAGATCAATGGTGAAAGTTGTGGACTACTATTCCAGACATCCGACATTTTTGTAGGTTGATTTTTTGTTTATTTCCGAAGCGAAACGTCTTCAATTTAAAAAAAAAACTCATTCGTCACCATCATAGTGAAGACGTTTCAAATTGAAACTGTTTTTTTACGATTTTTCGTTGTACCTATTTTTTCTCTGGGAAACTAAACCTATTTGTGCTTCAAAAGATAAAACATAGATATGCATTTAAAGAAGTTTTACTATTACAAAATTGAACAATTGAAAACAACTGCCGATCTTTTCGACAGTTGCAATTTATACACAAATTGCATGTTTTACCACCCCCCAGAATCACTACCGGTACCGGTAAAATGACAATTAATTATTTAGCCATGATAAGAAGTGGTAATGAACATCCTGTTTGTCAGCCAACGCAACGGTTGGAACAGAATTTTTTAGAAAGATAAGTATTTTTATCAGCTACAAAAGCTACTTCTAGTAAAACTTTTGTTAATGTGTCTCTTACAGGTTTTTATATTAAAAAATATAAAAGACTTACAAGATACTACCTAAGGGCATGGTCAATTCTTTTTTCCCGAAAACTCTGAAAATATGTAGAACAATTTTAACACCTTCAAAGACTGGAACTTCTCTTAATACCTCGCTGAATGATCTGACTGCATTTTAATCCATTCTAGATTCCTGTTGCCACCTTTCCACATATTACACCTGCAAAATGATTATGATTTCTTGCATGAATCATTTTATGCAGCTTATGAAGTTGCAGTACTAAGTACAGCATCAAAGTTGTTTGAATAACATATGAGCTCCAATTAGCGCACATGCTAATCTCTTTTATGGCAAATTATTCTATTCAGTTTTATATAACAGCAAGTATTATAATAAGTTCTTCATGGTGCAGTGCATTTCCGACAGCGCTGCATGCTGCCCTGGATGTAGTATCTCAGTGTATTTATAACTATGCTATTATATGTAAATGAGAGCTCTGTAAAATCTACTTATGTAGTATAATCTTATGTGCTACACATGTAAGCATAAGTATCATATCAATCCTTTGAAGTTGGGTATTTTCAGTCGCCATATTGGATCCGCCATCTTCAATTTCGATAGTAGATTCGGGATCAGCGACCCCGAACACATAAAGGGACCCAATTTCATAGAAATCGTTTGAAGTATAGAAACGCTCAGATGGACTTACGCTCTTACGTCTGACGCTAAGAATTTTGACACATCAAAAATTAGGCGCGTGATTAGAGCACCACTTCTAAACAAAGACAAGAACGTCCCAACACTCTTCATACTTGCTTTGTTGATTATTTCCTTGAATGTCAAATGCTCTGGAATTGCTTATTAACTGATTCGGTTGTTTGCAAAAATAGAGCCATTTAGGGAGCGACTTTAGGACAAACGTGGTGAAGAAACCAGCAAGGGTGAGAACTCGCCTTCAGTTCGGCTGGCAGTGTCAATGAACAGTCATTGGAACTCGAAGAGGAATGGAAGATATAAACATTGCGCCTTCGGCAGAGTTTCCCCGAATCCGCTTCCTAGTCGTACCCAAAATGGTACAAAAAACATTTATCGGATGGCACTAAAAAATTACGACTGGCGCTCTATAGTCTATCCAGGCAGAATCATTAAACAAATAACAGCAAGGGCTCTATGGTCTCTGCCACGAAAAAATCCAGCCACAACTGGTGGCCTAAGAGAGAGAGGTACATATTTGGGAGTGCGAGGCCGACGAATTATTACAAGCAATCAGCCCGCTAGAGCAGCTGAGTCATCGGAGTATTTTTTTGGTGTTGAAATGACTGGAGCTGAGTGTTCTAACGCACCATCTGTTTGTCTGCCAGGGAGTAATCGTTTAGTTCATATTTTATTCCTAACCATGAACTATCTAAAGGTTAGATTCTAACCTTGCCAATTTAATTCCTGCCAAAGTGCAATGCTTGATCGGATCGGGAGATTTGATGAAGCGCTGTTTAATAAGATTTACTTCTTCCCCATCACTCTCAGCGATATTGAAAAATAAGTTAAACCTTAGGAATTAGGAGAAGTGTTTAGTACCCAAGTGCACCCGAAATATCTTCTTCTTCTGGGTACTTAGGTACTTATAGAATTCTCAATTCTGAATGATGTCTAAGAGGAGGAAGAAGTTCTCCTGTTGAATAAAGATAGAAAAGTTTATTGCAGATGAAAAAAGGATCCCCAGACGTATTCAAAAGTCACATATCATTATAATCCTCTGTTTACGTAATAATGGACGATGTCCCGAAGTTACGTATCCTCTTCTAGTGGAATCGAAAAACATTTTGCTTGCGCAACGACAGTACCCACAAGGAGCTCTTATGTTCCTCGCCTCCCCCCCTCCCATCGACCCGACCCGATCCTCTGGAAGCATAGAGAAATCATAGTTTATTTTCCGAATTAATACGTGAGAAAAAAGTCCATCATCCAAAGCGCATCGGAGCATTCGGAAAGTCCAGAATGAGTTCTCAAACATCATCCAGCAGCTCCCTTAATGGGGGAGATGCTCCTCCCGGACGTTGTGGAAAAAATGCAATTTGCTGGCGACCAATAATTTGTATATACCGCACAGGGACCGGATTTATGGGGACATTTATTGTTGTCCTAACGCCGGACTTCTATGAATAATTTCCACGATTTTTCCAATGATTGATTTTCGGTGCATGTACGATGCAATCGTGCCGCTGAAAATGTCATCTGGAAACTTCTGGTCCCCGAAGTGTTCGAAATTCGTTCAATTTAGCCTGAGCGAATGAGTGGGGGGCAGGCGCGATAGCCGGCCGACCGATAAGGATAGGAAAAAACTCGGGGAGAAAAAGGAACATCAAAAAAATAAAAGGAGTGCAGGCGAAAGGGAGAAAATGGCAAAAAATGTTTTTCAACTCCCACAGTTCGTCCCACTCATCAATTTTTCGTGCAGCACCAACAGAAACTTTTCGGTAGGGGTGCAAAAAAATGCCAAAACAGGCGTTCGGAATGTGCGCGCGGCCATTGTTGAACCGATACTTGCAGCCATTCGTGAAAATTGCACACTGCACGAGCTGTTCGCATTTCACATAGCCCTCCTGCACTACCCTCGAATTTTCATCCCCCTCACATAACGGTGGCGACGGTACAGTGGAAGCAGCAGCAGCCTCCTATCTATCTCGGCGGCTCTCGGTCCTTTGTTTGTTCCTCGCTCGCCCTCCCGGCGCAATTCGTTCGGTTTGAGCGTTTTTCCCCAATGAAAAATTGGCCCTAATCAAATAAAAAGCTAAAAAAGTGCAGCAGCGCCAGCAGTGGCGGGTAGGGCGAGAGATGGCGCGCGGATAAGGCAGATACCCTTATCCGTCCATCAGTAAGGAAGGATTAGCGGGCGAGATTTCTGCGCCCCGACGCTCTGCCGTTTCGGTGAACCCCCGCCCCTCACCCGCCAGACGAAACCGAACTTAAGACGAAGGAAAGTTTGAATGCCCTTCGAATATCCTTTCAAGACTTTACCCCAGTTTCAGAGAAGAAACGCAAACAGAGGATGGACGCCGGTGCATCAGTGCATCCTCTCTTGCACCCGCTTTGCCCTCACTCGCTGGCGGCGGTGTTAATTCTGTGCTCGGCGCGTACACCCACATGTCCATCCCTAGCCGCCGTTTTATCCCTGTTTTGCGGGTTTTTAATTTATTTTGGCCATTTTGAAGCCCTTTTGCCTGTCCGATTCGCCCGCCTTAGCTCGGCTCGGCTGGCAGCAGGGGTTGGTGCAGCAACGAGCCAAAGTAGCAGCAAATAGGACTATATTACCACCACCAGCAGGCAGCCCCGTCACTGGTCAAATAAAGGCACATGCACCACGCAGCCCCCGAACGGTCCAAAACAAAGGCCGAACGAGAAAATCAATACATCGGCGAATCGAAGGGTGATCGCTGGTGATAGGCAGGCTGGCTCGGCGGCAGGCAGGCCACCAGCAGCAGCCCAACAATGCATCCCATGCAGCAGCCGCGCGCTAGCCTGGCAGGCGTATGTAACGGTATAACGGTACGTGCAAAAACAAAAACGGAAGTGACTTTGAAAGGGCATATCAAAGGGTGGCCCGGCCACACAAACAAGCGCGTCCTGTCCTGCACTGCCTTGCCATCCATGCCTCCGCTTGCCTTGCCTGCACCCACATCGCCGCATAATCGCCCGTCCATTGATGCGATAAGCTTCCACCTCGCTCGTCGAAAGAAGTGCATTTCACCCAGGCAGAAGCCGTTGGGGCCGGGATCGGTGGGGGTGCGTTGTGTCGGTCGTCGGGCGTGTGTCGGCCGTGTGAGTGTGTTTCTGTAGTTGCGTTTCGCTGTGCATTACAACATCCACTCCACTCGTCGGTGGCTCGGACCTAGTACGTGCCAGAGCGAGGGGCAGGCAAGAGAGTAGTATGGGTGCGCGCACTAAGGGTAGTTAGGTTAGGTTGCCGTTGCATGCGATGCGGGCTCCCTTCGAGCACAAAACTACGGGCTAGTGCTAGGCGAGGGACGACCAATCACAGCTGTCTAGGGGTGTGGCTTAATAGGAACCCCTTGCACTTTATAAAGTACAAAAACAACATTTTTTCCTGGAGTGCAGCGGGTTGTTGTTGCCGCCGCCACACTGCCAGCCACCGCCACTGACAGCTCTGTGAGTCAGGCTAGGGCTACCACCCTCCGTCAATATCGCCTCGCCAGCTACCGCCGCGCTGCGAAATGCACTGCTCCGAACGGGAAATTACCCTCTTTCAGCCATACCCAGCACCACTGGCTGCCATTACTAGCGTGTGCACCCTCGCCGGCTATATGCGTTCCGCGTTGCATCCCCCACCGTATGCCGTGCCGGGTAAATTGCATTAGGAGGACCCCTAAAAAAATGTACACTACGCCGCTGATCTATGTGGGGGTGGTGATTTTTAACCCTCTTCAGGATTGCGCGTATTTCGCCCTCTGTGCCCTTCACAATCCGAGGATAGTCTCAAGTGAGCGCCTGCCGCGACGTTCCACATGCACAAGAGCGCGGTGCAAATTGTACGGCTATAGTTTGCTGCTGCATCGGCGCTTGTGTTCGTGCACGGCCCGTGTATACTTGGGGGTGGTCGCGCACTGGTCGATCCCGGGGTGAAGGTTATATGTGCAGCTTCCACCCCTTATACGTTCGATTGCATAAACAGTGGCGGGCGCTGGGATTATTGGTTCTTTTTGCCAGGGACTCTGCTGTGCAGCTTCCCTCGCGCGACGTGCTTAACTCCATTTTGTGAGGCTGGCCCCTTTTACAGCCCTCGTCTGAAGGCTCCTATAACCCAGCGATGGCATAAAGGGGCTGCAAGAATTATGAATGGGAATAAATTTTGCTTGGGAAAGGAACTGCAGCCTGCGACTCCATTTCTTGCGGTGATGTCCTTATGAGAGTTTTCACAGCAACTGTGCGTAGGATTGATATAAGGTGACCCCCCCTTAGCTCGTCGACCGCGAAGGTGCTGAGAATTTTTTGAAAATTATCCCTCCATTGGCGAGGGCAAGGGGAGGGTCTTTGATACAGGAAATTTTCTTCGTTATGCAGTCACGTGAAGGAGCTTCAAAGAAAATTAAGTTTTTATTTGACCCAAATTTAGAGGGCACTGGGAGGGTATCAAATCTTGGTCAGATATTTTGCCCCAACACAGGGCAAAGCAGGGCCTCCTAACGAACGGACGGATAATTGAAATCTCAAACGAAGATTTTCTCGCAAATAACAACTTTAGTTCGCCCGATCTTTCTTTTCTTGTTCGCCAGTCGCCTTATGTGTACGTGTGAACTTTTGGCTTTCTACACAGTTGCATCCAAGATTCGTTTATCTGCTTGACTTTTATATGTATGTATGCACAAGAATTTTCTATTCCTCAGGGGATCTTAGAGCTAATAATAACTTCAATTTGTTTTAGATGCCTAGGCATGCGGGCATCAAAATGCTGGGCTTAGTCAGTGGAATAAGATTGTTTTGTTTTGAATTTGCTAGGGCAAAATGGCGTCAGCCGAGTCCTGGACATAGTGATTTTATGCGTCCCCTCGCATACGCCTGTGTAAGTCCCCGGTATTTCTTATATTTCCATATTCTGAAGTTTCAAAATTATAAGACATTAGCGACCGGCAAATGAATGAAAAAATTTAAATATCTATTTACTCGATAATTGTTTGGGCAAATCCACGTTTGCACCAACATGTTCGTCAGTGGATGGATCGCTTTTTACGGAAGCTCTAGCCAGCCTCCTTTAAGATGAAACGTTTTACGATCGCAAGTTAAGGACGCCTAAAAAAATACAAGAATTGAAGTCGGTTTTTTGAATGATTTAATTTTTAAATGATTGTCTGTCTCGGGTTTTTTCGTACTCATAAATTAAAGCTGTTTTCATCATCAGATGAGCTCTAGATCACCACAATATTTTATTTTCATTAGAACTACTCCTATGTGCCAAGTTGTATTAAAATCCTTTAACGAGAAGTGGATGAAATTCAATAAACGGGACTCATCCCCTAATTTTCCACCCTTAGAGGTGGAATATTATCTTAACATTTGTATGGGACTATTCTTGAGATATAACTTATTCAATAAATAAGAATCAATAAAATCGGTTCAGAATCGGCGAAGATATCGCGTAACATACACACACAAAAAATACAATCGAATTGAGAACAGCACTATAAACTGAAAATCATAAAATCGCTCCCCCTCAATCATTTTCTCACATGGTCATGGTTGCGCGAACTTCATTTCATGATTTATTTAAAATTAATCTTAATTGAATTCAGCAAAGAGCGCTTGCTCACCTCCCACGCAACGTTCTTTTTGACAACTCGTGTCCTCCGTTTCAGCGAAGAGCACCTCCTTTCCATTTCGGAATTCAATTGAGAAGCATTTCATGCGATGCTAGACAAACGTAGTTGCAGTCGAGTTTGTTTGTAATCAGAAGGGCGCATTTCTGCAACAATTTACTGTTATTAAGTTGGCAAAAAATAAGGAGCTATTAGCTTTGTCTGATTACTTTTTTGTAAGATATCCATGCATGAAAATTGTAGTTGGAGTAATGTCAAACGAGGGACTCTACCAAACAACGAAACATTCAACAATTTCTTGAATTGGAATTTATATGAATATTTGTACATACGTGTAAATGTAAAACACAATATATTCGAATTTATACAGTATCTGTAAATTAAATATTTCAGAAAATTCCTTATGTGATTGATTTGTGATGAAACTTCATCAAACATGATGTAAATTACTATATATAGGTAAGTACAACACCACTTTTTTATTCCTAATAGGGTAAATATCCCAGATCTTTGCCCAACACTCTTTTTTTAATGTAAACCGTTTCGATGGAACTGCGGCGTTATACATATATACACACTTTTAAATTGTCGCTCTTCTTATTTTTTACCGGACACACAGTTGATATAGCTAGACCATAGCGCTTAGATAATGATGTTACAGTGCACCAGTGTTTAATTCTTGAATTATTTTTGCCTTCACATTTATAGCCAGGCGTAATAAAAATAATACATAAGTATTAAATCAGTCGTTAGTAGGTTATCAGTCTCATCTCAACTTAAAAAAGTCAACTCCTAGCTAATATAATATTTGAATCTTCTGTTACTGTTCAAACACAAAATAATAATATGTTTTGAAGGAATAAAATAGTTTTACATAAACCAAACATCTTTAACTTTGACGCGAGATTTTTTAATTCATTATTTCTTATATTTTTCTATACCACATACCTTGACCAGCAGCTCGCGTTCTTTTCAAATTGTTTTGTGGAAATCTTATTTAATTTTATGACTGAAATGTCTGGAACTTTTTTGAAATGTCCAAAAGGTTCGGTTGTTGGGTTCACCAATGCAGTAATTGTTATGTTATAGCAACAACTAAATTTAAAATACTAGAAAAATTAAAAAGGAACAAAAAGAGAAAGAAAAGGAGCGAAAAAAATTTATTTTTATCTGTCAGTGTTCACGGTCACAAGCCCACAGCAATGCGGAGCTGAGGATTGTACATATTTGATCAGTCCAACAGTTCCAAAGGTCGTCTCCTGAGCACGCCAAAGGAGCCCGCCACCTGAACGCTATTAGGCAGAGCGTTCTCAAAGACGAATTGACTGGACGGCGTAATAGAGGATCGGTAATTGGGTATGTGAAACTTCCGGCCTCTCAAAGAGTTAAAAGGCTCGACCACATGACTCAGATAAGGAGGTTGTGCGGAATTAACAAGTTTATATAAGAATAAAAGAGCAGTGCGTTTGAGATATGCCTCCAGCGAACATCCGAGCAAAGAAAGTGTTAGGTGGGGCACATGATTGAACCTTCGCACTCCATAAACGAATCTGATGCAGTCATTGAAGGCGATATATAATGTTTTCGAGCAGCAAGAGTCCATCCTGGGAAACACTCGACAGCCCTTTGAGAAATGTGGCAATATTAGCGACTTAACCAGATGACGACGGAGATCCTGGGGGAGAATGTCAGCTGACAACCATAGTCGATGGACAGTGGTATTATATAAATTTTTGTGATCTGCTGATTGACATGATCGCAGCACTTCTTCTCGGAATTAGGAATTACTCCGAAGCCACGCACTTTATTTACGTAGGGAATAGCCACATCACTCAATATGACTGGGGGTAGCTCAGGGAGATCAGCCAGTGTTCTGCAGAAGGCAATGCACTGTGATTTGCCTGCATTTAGGTTAAGCTTGTTCTCAACTGACCAGCGCTATATATTTTCCAAGTCACTATTCATGCGGAAAACGCAGTATAGGGTGAGGTCTTTGGGACATGTTATATTTATATATTTGTACGTCATCCGCATAAATTTGACAACTGAAATGTTGTAGAACCTCGGCGAGGTCATTAATGTACAGACAGAAGAGCAGAGGTCCGAGTATGGACCCTTGGGGAACACCCGAGGGTGATTGTAGCGGGCCAGAGTCACCGCCGCTACCCAGATTATCTTTTATTTCTTATTATTTTTACAATAGCTTTTTGAATTGTATCAATTGGTCCGTTCCTAACTCAAAACTAAAACAAAGAACGAAACCGCCTGCTGTTATCATAATGTTAAACCTTCGTTGCCTGTTTGATGACATTTTCTTACCACATACAACAATTTATAAAGGGTTGGTCCTAGGCTGTATTAAGGCTGTGGCCCTGTTGTGTTGGACAACATAATTATAATCCCTTCCTGGAAATCAACCTATAATGTTATTTAAGAGGAGATTGTCCTCACTCCACTCACATAGTTGTTGTGGTTTATTATACAATTTATGATAACAGATTTGATGTGATATTTAGTAATTTGAAATTTTGACTGGTGAAAATAGTTGCTTTTTGTTTTACTCCTCAAAAGCCACAAACGGGAAAGGCAACTATATTTTGAAAATCCTCAATTTAATGATGCGCCTGTGAGTAGTTGTCAAAATGTCCTATGCTCATCTGAGGCCTGTGGCACACCGCCACACCATGTAATAACGAATGAAATTGTGGTTTATGCCGTTTCTGCTGGCACTAATTAGTAGTATTTTTTGATGTTGAAATAAAAACTGCAGACTCAAATAGTGATTGCACAATAATATTTTTCTATAATTTGGCGGAACACAACATTATAAATCGACTGTTCCTACAGTTGGGTTGAATCAATCAGTCAATTGGTTAGCATCTAATAAGAACATTTGAGAAAACGCATTACATAATTAATATTCAGGATTTTGAAGCAGGGGAGCTTAACCCCCTAGTAAGTATATTGCCCCGATAATATGAAAATCAGTAATTTTCCAAGCAAATCAAAATAATTAAGCTAAAAGCTACTCAGCTATCGTTTCCCGATAATTAGAAATATGAATGTCCCTCGCTTTTTAATTAACTGCAATTAGACTTGCACCAGCGACCAAGGGCCCTTCTGAAACTTGAGTTAAATATCATCCGCACAAAGGCTCCTTTGAGTCCACAATGCAGAAATGTCGTTACGTCAAATGTGCCTCAACGGACAGACAAACAAACGGACTTACTGCACCGAAATTCTTGTAATTTTTCTAGCAGTTCGATCAAAACGGTCAAAAAGCAAATTAAAAGTCGTCCAGTCCCGTTTCTAGTCCCTACGGGTCCGATGGGATTAATAAAAACGGAATGGAAGGCAGACGATGCCCATCCGTCGGTGCTTGTCCGTCCGACCGTCTTTTATGGTTACATGCCACAAAGACGGAAACGCAAAATGACATATTTTCAATATCCTTTATGGCGCAGACATGGCTGTTAATTACTGACTCGGCGACTGAACGGGCAATAACATTTTTAATATTTTCTCATATTTCACAAACTTTTAATAGATTTGCGCTACAAAGGGCTCCCGATGGCGGACAGCCGCGACAGGAGCGCTCTCTCGCTATTTCGGGAAAGTGCTGCATGCAGCATGGATAGTGCTGCTTGTTTTGGAATTCCGCAAGTTTAAGCACAGGAGTGGAAGGTGGGGATTGCAACGGATAAATTGTTGTAGGACAGGATGAAAGGGTTTGCTGTAATTTTACGGTCACTTCCGCTTGTTTGTTTCCTCGCATTATTCAATAATAAAACGAGCGGAAAACAGCAATATATTTTTGTATGGCTACCAGGTATTCGCTGAATAATGAATTGTCATTGCATATCTGTTAATTATCATTTTACGCAATAAGGCCAAATTGTCAATCGGAGCAGTTTCAAAACAGCTATAATGATATATTTATAACTTCGTCGAAAGTGTAGTGTATAGTAGCTTTTTCCTGACTTTTCGTTGCTGAAGGGGTTTAAGACACAGTGCAGGTGTAATAAAGATCAGACTAAAATTTGTAATTATTATTTGGAGGTATGATTTCAAAACAGCACAGCACAGCGTTTTCTCCATATCTTTAAAACTATTTAGTAATTGTGATATGTAATAATTAGAATATGTACTTAATTACTTCATATTTAAGACACACAGAGCTCACAGAATGCTGTCGCACATGTGGAGGTATCGCTGTGGAGCTCTCAGAAGTTTTGGTCGCGTTTTGCCTATTAGAATTGGGTAATCTTTAAATTTATTTGGCTATGGTATTATGCACATTTTGTGTGTGTTTTATATTAACAATTATTACTTTATAGACCCCAGTACATCGACTTTGCATTTCGCTGACACGTGCAAGCGCAAAACTTTGTGAGTGTCTTCTTTATAACAAATCCGACAAACTTTTCTTATGTGAAAATTTTCGGCATCGCCGCGTTTTCGAAAGCGCGATCCCAGGAATTGTCGTTCTTCTGCTACTCGTATCTATCAATGCAATAATTACTTTTCTGTATTATTTGAATGGAAAGTTTTAATGATAAAACCAACGAAAAAATGTTTGTCCAACACAAAACCTACTGCGTTCCCGTTTGTCCACCAGCTCCAAAATGTCAAAATGACGTGGTTATATTTCTTAATACAGCTTTTCAGTTTTGTTGGGGACCTTTGAGGAAATGTTTTATTGTTCAAGGATCTCATCCAATATTTTTCGCAATTTAATGTGAATGGTGAATCGCTTTGTTTTGTCATAATTGTCAATTTGACAGATCAAGAATGATGCAGAAATTCGTAAAGCTTTGATCAAAGGTACGTTCCGGTTAATGCGAACATTTTGAATTTTTTATTGGATCGAAAGACGAATTCCCGGTGTATGAATTTGTATTATTATGAAAATATAGTAAACTACTCTACTATAGGTATATATATTTTTTAATAGTAGTAGCACGTGTAATATAGTAGAATACTATATTATGAAACAGATTTGGCAACCCTTGTACTGGGACACTCTGGTATAGAAGAAAAGTAAAGCGGATCTGATGTTGCTGATAGGATACCTAACTGACCATCATGGGCTACGATATCACCTACATAAGATGGGTCTGTGTAATAAAATGGGATACCGTCTACATCTGGAAGACAATGAAGCTACAACACACATCTTGTGTGTTTGTCCTGCTCTGACACGGAAGAAGGATCTTCACTCAAGAGTTTTTGAGCTTATCAGCCGTTCGATCTTCTTCTGTGAAAAGCTAGGTATTTCTTATGATCGCAAAAGGTCTTTTGCATTAATGGGGCTGTGGCACAGAAGATCCTAAGGTTGCGGGGACGTAACATAGAAATATAAACTGTATCGTGTATAAGCCCTGTACATGAGCGACCACCTAAAGATAGCTACGCAGAGGAGTACAGCAACAGCGTGTATGAGGGAAGCTAAATAAGTATTAGGTATAGCTTGTCAGTGAATGGCAGCGTGTAAATAGATTATAAGGAGGGCATAGACTTTATGGCAGGAACTTAGGAAAATTTTGAACTGTAAGCCCCCCCTTCTGATTGTTTTTGCATTTTTCACCTGCACTGCGTGACCAATTCGAACACAGCCAATTCTAACACATCAGGGAATGTGGTACGCTAAATCTGGCTTACAGCCGTTCTGTGTTTAGTGTATATATCCATGGGACGTATAGACATAATCCAACGTAAAAGCAGTCCTCATCAGACTATCAACTGTTCATTTCATTTTTCTAAACACAATGGCGCTCTGTAGTCATGACGGCCTTCTGATGATACTAGCTCTTCCAACTACAAGTAAATAAACTTTACAATATTTTACTTTTTCTTTCCTGTGTATGAGACAAAGAAACAGAAAAGCGTCAAGATGTTGCATGCATGTACAATTTTCGATAGTATGAACTAATTAAAAAAATATTAGAAACAACCAAAAAGTTTGATTTCGTCGGTGCCGTATCACGTTTCCTTCTGCATAATACTCTTCCGTCGCCGTTAAATTCTAAAGTTCGTATGTTATCAACGAAGCATCCCGACGACGCTCCGATGTAAACAGTTCAATTATTGATCAGAGCCATCAATTTTTTTATATTGATGGTAACTTCCGGTGTGTTCCATGTGACGACAATTCCTGAAAAATTACAAGACGAAAAAATGCAACAACAATGTCGGCGGCGATGACAAAGCACGGCGCGCGGTGAAGAACTCAAGGAAGCCGAATACATCACAAAAGTTTTCTTAAAAGCGGGGAGAACAATTTACGCAAACTTCAACAAAGAAAGTTGCACACGTCCTTGAACAAACTTCAGGAAGACGGTGCTGCGAAAGTATGAGAGCGGCTCGGAGCTCCGGGGGCGCCCTCGCCCGTCCTGGAGGCTCCATGCAACTATCTTCGAGAATCCCTCCTTCCCTAGTTTGGAACTTTCTTCTTCAAAAGCTTTCTCGTATTCCGCTTAAGCTATCCCGGGTAACTTAAATCGGGACGTCCTTGAGTTGCTCTTGATGCTATTACTGCTGCAATGGGATAATCGGAAGGGAACTGATATGATTTTGGGTTGTGGGATATAAGAAGGGATATTTTTTTCTGATTTAATTTAACCTTCGAGCTGGTTTCCTTCTTCAAGGTTAAAGAAGATGTGCAGGGAGACGGATGGCTGCTATATTAGGATCCATGGTGACTTATGCTGGGGGAGATTTTCCTTTTTATTTATTCAAACCGCCTCAAATTACTCCACTCACCATCGCCTTAAAAATGTACGTAAATACTTTGTTCTGCTGCCCTCGGTCCCGGGGATACACAAAAAAAATTACGTTGGCGGGAATTCGTAGATAAGCTGCACTTGTAAATACGCCCACGTTTTGGAATTACCAACAAGTTACTGCGCTGCAACCTTGCAGGGTTTTACAACGCAAGGACACACTTGGGTGATTTAGTTTTATCATGAATCCCAATCCGAAGGGAGCGAAAGGATTGGCTTTTGCACGTAATTGTCCTGGACAACGCAGTTGCTGTTAATAAAGAAACCCTGGTATTTGATGAGCTCGGATTCATTACTCAAAATATCAAGGAAAATGTGCCAGAGTTTTACCCAGGAGATGAGGGAATAATCATGGTGTGGTGCGTGAGGAATAGAGAAATTAAAAAGGATTGTTTAGCGTGATTGCAATTGTCAATCATTACATTTACGAGTTTCTTTTGCATAAAAACGTATGTGAGCGCATCTAAGTTTAAAGTACTGATTGCCTGCTGATAGCGAAAAACTATCAAGTTTCTTGTTGGCTTAATTGGTTTCTTAAATATTTAATTATCCGAGACATTAGATTACATTCCACATCATAGAAAACAAAAAAAAAGGTTCAAAACTAGGAAGCAAGTTCTTTTTGAATGCATGAACATCAAACACATCAGCGTGCTCATTTAAGGCTCCACCACACATGCGCGTTTACCTCTCATTAGTGGACGCGATATTTTACATACTCACTTAACGTGCGGTAATCGCGCCTGTGTGGTGAAACCTTTACATTCTGATACGTGCTATTGCTGGTTTAATTTTAGCAGAAGTGGCATCCTCCTAAGGTTGTAAATGCTCACTTTAAATTTAATTCTAGGCTTAAGGATCGTAACGAAACCATCAGACGTTTTTCCATCGGATGACAAGAAGCTTCGACTTTTCATTATGAAGATGGAGTATGAACAGATCCTTCCATACAAGATTAGAACAAAGTTAATCATTCTATGCGGAAAATTCGATAGTAAATATTGGTGTGATTTTGATATACTGGCAACCACACTTGGCTCACATATTCCAGAATAGGTCGCAGAAACAACAAGTATATTTGTTTAAAAAAAGTGGTGTTTCACGCAAACCTTTTTTAATAGACTAGACCCCATATTGATTGCATCTACGAGTATACCATTAATATGCTCAGCAAAGTAAATCTTACAATCTAATATAACGCCTTAAAACTGCTTTCCCACCGAATCGATTGTTTCCTTAAAACGAAAACATTTTATTTGACTATTCCCACCAATGAAACCACATGAAACAAAATAAGTGTGAATCAGCCAAACACTAAAAAAATATCACGTTGTAATTTCAAAAATGTGAATTACTATTCATAACGTATTTGATGTTTGTTTGGGGACCATTGTAAAATCAATAACATATGATTTGAAACAACTGTTAAACACATTGTTGGTATATTTCAATCTAGAAAGTTTATTCATTCAAAACGTTTCGCTATTTATTCAAAAGTATATTATAGTATCACTTTCGAAATCAAACATTGCTGAATCAATTGCTAATGTGATTTTTTTGTAGATGAATGGCTAGAGCACTGGCTTCCTATTCCAGAGGTCCCGGGTTCGAATCCCACATGAGTGAGATTGTTTTACTTTCTAAACGATCAGATGATATGTCTCTGTTACAACTTTACTACGAAGTATCACATTACGTATTGTTAGTAGTTCCAAACTAGAAGTTCAGTAAAACCTGAAGACAAAGCCGTACATAAGAGTACATTTCTATATTTCCTGAATACAAAATACATTTACGACACCAGCATATAACAGTTTCCATTTGAATCAAAAATCCTGCTTTTTGAATTCATATTGAATTCAGCATTGGAAACTTTTGATGTGTTTTTCAATAGTGTGCACTGTAAAATTAATAGCCCAGGCAAAATAGAGTCAAACTTCGGAAAAATTCCTTATGCAAATATTCCTTCGGGATTTTGTTTATTTGAGTACTAGCAATATTCTCTCAAAAGTTCAAAGCGAAATAGTGTCGGATAAAATCGGACATTTTTAATGTTCATAATTTTGATATATCCAGTGCCACTCTCACAATTAAGGGGAATCTAACGACACCTCTCAAGCTAAAATCCATTAAACCGTTTAGGCTACAGAGCGTGCCAAAGAAATATACATACATACATGCACACACTCGAAAAACATAACCCTCCTTCTGGCGCAGTCGGGTAAAAAAGAAACATCATTCAATCGGTCGTGCAATAAATTGAATTGTGCGCTTATTCGTAGTGCACATATGCACTCAGTTTTTCTGTACTAATAATAAACTTGAACTTAATTACGCCACATCATTTGTCCTGTCCGTATTATACGGTCTCTTGGCATCAATTCCTTCTTCCTTATGCAAATCTTCCTCCGCACTGACCCATTCGGACATTCGAAAAAACAACAAGCGACCAAACTCCTGAAATAAAAAGACACACCTGGTTTCACAATGTACACCGTCTCGTCGTTTTTTGCAATTAAACAAACCAAATCTGCTGTAATCTAGCTGAAGCAAATTCGTTGACACCTAAGTTGGACAGTCCGTGAGTCCGAGTGTGCAGTTGATAGAATTTGAACAAAACCTTCCAAAAAAAGCAATGCGCCACATTCCACGACCAGAGGGAAGGAAACTCGAGAAGTTAAAAAAAAGAGCAGCATCGGCGACGGGGGCTAAGCAGAAAAAAGAGGAATTTCAAATCATCGTTAATTTTAGCAGTTGAGTACTGCCGCTATTTGCGACGGGCAGAAACTTAATAGCAGGACATAAACAGATCCCGAAAGTGCCACCGTTAGACGCTTTCACGTCCGAAACTAATAACATCGGATAGTGTCGCGACATGGATGGCAAGTAGACGCGCCCGTGAGGGATTATGGCTGCTCCCAAAAAAAACAAATCGCGCCTTCACGTGGATAGTGCCTTCTTTAAATATTCATTTTCGTTAATTCAAAGGGCTGCCCTCCGGGCCATCAAAAGCAAATAAAACTCACCTGCCCGGTCGGGTCGACAGCAAAGCTTCTAAGACGATTTAGAATCAATGAAACCGCGCGCTTGACGTGTCTTCCAGTAATATCCATCGCGAGGCGACCAGCAAAACTCCTCTTCCTGACGTTCGTGCTCGTTTAAAATGTTTTTTTTTTTTTCCCTTCAAAAACAATGTTCACCAAAAAAGACAAAATAAGGAAGTTGCTAGCCGCGCAACATTGTAGGCTGCATCTCGTGTAGCATGTTCTTTCTCAAGTGGCCGTTCTGAGCAGAAGCCCGGGGGTATCCGATTCACCTGCGTGACACCGGACGCTCCCGAAATTGGCTTTTGGGGCGCACAAGCCGCCAAATGTTTTTCGAGCGATGAACCTTCTGAGCTACAGAAATAGCTTCACATTTCTGTGATATCAATGAAATTCAAGAGCGCTGCGCTAGTTTACAAGTTTTCAAGCATTTTGCGGTTTTTTATGGTTTTGCATAGATTAGACCCGCTACGGAATTAGAAACGCTGAACAGAGGCTCACAACTTATCAAAAAGGGGATTAAAACCAATTCCATTTTTGTTTTCTTTTAATAAAATAAAATAGCCTCCAAGCTGATAACATTATCCGCAACAAAGGGGCTTAGGAAATTTAGTGGTACAGGTAGAGATCAACATTGGTGCCATTTTTGGAAATCACATTGAGATAGTAGTTGTTTGGTGTGAGTTTTATGGCGCTTCGTTGAGTAGATCAAAAGAGAAAAATAAAATTATAATGTGCATCCCGAATTTGTGAATCACCATGTAACTCGAAAACTATGCAAAATCGCGAAACATATACATGGGGGTGATTCAGACACCCCTCAATATGAGACAACTAAAGTTTGCCTTTGGACGTCACTTCTCCGGCCACCCTGTATGGACATTATTTTATTATTTTTAAATTTCATGCAAAGATACTTTTTTTGTTCAAAGTTATACGTTTTATGGTATTTTGCACAAATTAAGTGTAAAAATCGTCCCTAAGACTATATACGTCTTACACTTTCTTTACCTTTTGGCATTGGTAAAACAACGTGGTATTTATTTAAATAAATTAGTTGGTGGTATTCATGTTCTTGTTGTTGTTTTGAGCTCTCTTCTTTCTTCGATTTTCTTCCTCTTTATCATCAATGTTTGTAATCCAAAATCACAGAAATAATTCCTAATAGAAGACCCGACATATATTACAGGAAATAATAAAATAAAGTTTCAGGTATTTATAGTTTCTGAAAATAAATAATTAAATCTATCCCATGCGAACTCCTTAATTGATAGATTATATTGTGCCCTTGGTGCGTGCTTGTTTTTCGTTCTGCTTTTTGATCCTAAAGGCCAAACCATAATGTGTACATCGTTCCGTATGAAAACCTGTCAAAACTGGACGAACGGAAGCTAATGCATATTCGACAGGCCGTCAGAGTGTGGTAAATTACTATTATTAGAGTGCACAACATCAATCAAACATTCGAAAAAATTTATATCCTCATCCATTGTCCCCATTTTCAGCTATTGTCATTTTGCATATATGTATGCAAGGAACGCTCCAGATTTGCCGAAACTTGACGAAACGAACGACTATTCTTATTGTGGTTTGTGGTGTAATCGCAAGTTTGCATGGGCTTCTGTATGAAACGGAGCGGTATGAACATTATGGTTTGGCCTTTTTCGGCCCGCTTCTCCTGTTTTTCTTTATTTGAGGCACGGCAGTATCTCCCGCCAAGTCGAGATAGCTCGGCTGTACTACCTTTTCCCGAAGCAACTAAGGGCACTTTAAAGCCGTATCTGTATCTTTGTTACGAGTCAGTGTAAAAGTCTAGAATTTCTGTCACCGAGAGTACTTAATGCAATAAACCAAATTCCCAAGGTAGAAATTTTTATCTAGTTTAAAAAATATATAAACCATCAAAGTTTCTTTTTTCGTCACTCTGACTGACAGATCATTAAACAGAAATATAAGTACTTCTAGCATCTAGCAGTCCTACTAACTAGAAATTTGCTATTCAGTTAGTCTTTAGTTTTTACAGAAAGGAAAAATTTGAAAATTGTGAAATATTCTTTCCACTGCTTAATTATAACATGAAAAACTTATTGGTAGGTGGTAAACTAACAATTACTTGTTCCCAAATATATAATACTCGTACGATTGTACGACACTTTTACTAATCCACTTTTATTAAAACTCACTTTTACTAATAAATTGTAAAAGGAAAACTAATGTTGACGTCCATTGGAAGTACATTAGTAAAAGTGTCAATTGGTAAAAAGGTCCATTTGTAAAAATGTCCATTAGTAAAAAAGTACATTAGTAAAATTGTCCTTTAGTAAAATCGGCTTAGTAAAAGTGGATTAGTAAAAATGGATTAGTAAAAGGGTCTCCCTACCTACTCGTACATATAAATTGTTTTCTACTTAATAATAATCAGACAGTGGAGAGAATATTTCACTATTATGTATCACTTTGAAGTTGTCCCAAAAATTCACGAATGCGATTCATTAGAGTGTTGATGGTGCGAATGGTTGAGAGGAGGTGGAAAAAAGTTAAACTATCTACAAAAAGAAGTGAGACCCCATAAAAAACATTTCGTGGACAAAATGTAGCCAAGTCTCGCGACTCTTTCAGTCAAAAAAATATGTGAGATCTCTTGTAGAGCCAAGTCTATTCCTCCTACGAATTGCACTTGGAATTATTATGTAGATAAATTAGTTAGTTGAAATGTAAACGTATCGTGCTACTTAATGGTGGTAAGTTGTATTGTGTAGGGAATATATTTTGTATCTATGTAGTGTAGTCACTATTCGTTTGGCATTTACCATGAGCATAAACAAAACACGGGGAAAACCTATGCAAACACATAGTATGTGAATTAGATTTGGAAAACCTTCCGATTTATTTGTTTATTCACAGGATGGACAAACCAAAAATGTCGTTCATGAATTAGCATTATAAATAAATTTAAAGTTTTTCACTATAGTTTATATTTTAAGGTTTCATATTAAAATTAATGAAGTAAAATATGAAAAAAAAATAACAAAATCAAATTATTTATTTACGAATGTAAGAATGTTCCACTAGTACAATAACAAATAAATTGACTCGCTTTTAGTAAATTGTTTACTTATTTTTTAACATGCAGAGAAACAAAGAGGTGCCGAACATTACGACATTTTTTTTGTGATTATTTTAGTCCTTAACAACAATTTCTTATTTTTAGATTTCATAGGAAAGAGAATACAAGGGGTAGTCACGCTTTGGTGCAATGCAAACGGTGCAAAATTACATAAAACAATGAAATGTGATTTAACTATTAACTAAATAAGGATAGCAGATCTTTAACTCAACGGAAATCAATGGAGTTTGTGGCGCAGTTTCAAATGATGTGACAATTGAATTTTACTTACAACTTGAAGAAACCACTTTGCAAATTGCTCTTTTTAATTCACCCGTCTCCTTGTTGTTAAACGTTTATGATTGCAATTAATTTGTGTGAGATTTTACTGAGTGAGAGAGCTTGTTAACGAGTTAGGTGGGAGTTATAAAACTAAAGAGATTTTATATTATTTTTATTGTCAAAGAAATGCATGCTCTACACATCAACAAGAAAAAAAAGTTATTTAGTCATAACAACGTTTTACCTTAGTTCTTAGAACCACAAACTTAGTGAATACATACGCGTAGTAGAAGAAATCAGCTTCGGAGTCCTTTGTAAAGAGGTGGAAGTTTTTCCATTCTCTTTTAAATTGTAACAATAATGTGTGATAAAAAGTCCAATTCCTCAATTTAATTTTACCGGAGAAATTCCCCGCGTCATTCGAAAGAGGAGGAAATTTTACGAAATAACATAGACTAATAAATATCAGAAAACTGTCTTGCAGTACCTTAATGATCTGCCTTCTAAATACTCATACAGACCCGACGGTGTTCCACAAATTGTTTTAAAGTCTTGAGGTTTGTCTTTAGTGAACGTCATTTGTTATTTGTTAAACTTATCAATGATATAAGGCACCTTTCCTAATTGCTGGAAAATATCGTATATTACAACCTTGCATAAGAAAGGAGCCAGAGATGACAAAACCAAAAATAAGCCTATTGCCAAACTCTCAGCCTTACCGAAGCTCTTCGAGGCCATTGTCTGTGATATCTTGTACTTTCACTGTAAAATTATAATATAACAAATGAACGCCAACTTCTAGACTGGATATCATCATACCTGAGGGATCGTTTTCAGGTGGTATCTTTTCGAGGTACGTTCTCACCACCTATCCATAATACCTCCGGGGTTCCACATGGCAGTCACTTGGGACCTCTGCCATTTATTTTATTTATAAACAACGCAAATTTAGTCTTATCTCATTCTGAGATTTTTTTATATGCTGACAATGGAAAGATTATATTCGTTCCATTCATTGTCTTAATGACTGTCTTTTACTAAACAATGACTTAAATAATTTTTCTGTGTGGTGTGCCGTAAACTATCTGCCGTTAAATGTTAGTAAATGCACATTAGTGTCTTTCACACGTATTAAAACTCCTATTGCTTGTCAATATTCTATAGATGGTGGATGGTGGTGTACTTTCACAACTTAGCTTGGTGAAAGACCTGGGCGTTACTTTTGATTCTAAGTTTGACTCCGAAGAGTTATTAATAAGGCTAACATGCTATTGGCTATTTTGCTGGTGGTGAACTTAGACAAACTTGTTACTATTTGGATTATTTCTTCAAACTTCACTTTCGTACTTTCTGGAGTAGATTCGAAAAACACAATAAATATTAGTTTTTCTGTGTTGCCATATTTTCGTCCTTAATAACCATAAATGTGGCCATAATTCAAAAACGGTAATTGTTAGTAAATACGAGAAAGAGAAATACACAATACTCAATTAACGCTAACTAGGAGAAGGTGTTTTACTTTTTGTAAGCCTTGGAAAAATCCCCCACAATTACTATGAAAAGGCGCGCAAATGTTTCATAACGCGATTTTGAGTCTTCGCCACTGCAAATAAAAATAGCCAACAGTGTTGTAATCTGTAGTAATGCAGACGGTACACGTGGTTTAGGCCGCGAGCGAATCATTAAGCGACTTGCATGGCGCTAACTAAGGCAGGAAGTTATTGGGAGGGCTTCGTCAAGTCAGAGAAACAGCACTGGAGGCTTGCGGGGAAGTCTTATTCAATTAAATCAATTAGCAATTTTCAGCAGGCTACTGACTCATTTAAATATCTCCCGGTCCCAGATTACACGTCCCGGATTTACGTGACGCTCAAGTAGTAGTCGCCCGATTGAATCGTTAAAATCTTCACCGGGCCCGCCAATGTGGCCGTCCCCGTAGTCCCGGCAGTCCCCGAATGTGGCATGGGTTAATTAACGGCGACAAAGAAGATGTCCACCCGCAGGTGAATTACTTCAAATTAAAATTGGGCGAAATTAGATTTGGGCGGCATGGCATCAATTTTTCAGGTGTGCCCAAGAGCCAGATAGGGTAGAAGGTTGCATCCAGCTCAGTTCGCTCGCAGCCACCACGGACTGGAAATTTTGTGAGTCTTAATTGTGCCCCGAGTTGGCTTCTTGCCCCAGTTGATGAAAATGCCCCGGCATGCAGGCAGGAGGGCCCGCTCCCGAATTCCGGGCGTGCCATTACCGTGCAGCTACTAATTTTGTTAAAATGTCGTAAGTCAGTCCACAACATCGTTTACGGCCCCGAACACTGTAGCATTTCCCTGACCAATTTATCAAGTTGAACTTGCATTTGATGGGAGGCCAACAAGAATAATAAATCTCACGGCGTACGTGAAGAATAATTAATAAAGGACATGTGCACAGGATCCCAGAGGAGGACGTAGTCGGCAGGCGGGTTGGACAGGGTTGGGGAAGGGCTGCCGTGCATCGGTGAAGTCCTCCCAGCCATCCTGGTCGTCGTCCGTGCATCAGGACCCATCCAGACAGCAAAAAATAAGAAATTTTCTGTGCACGAAACCAACTACCAAGAATGGCGGAGCGGCGCGGCGGAGACTATCTTTTCGGTTGTGAAAAATTTATAAATATTGCATTATTCGTAAGGTTGCAGTGCACTTTTATGCTCGGCACTAGCCCCTGCCTGTGCCCGCACCCACCACCTTCGCCGCCGGTGTCCTTCTCCTCAAGACATTTTTCTGTTATGAGGATCCTCGTTCTGGCGAAACGGAAGCCCATCCACGGAGTCCCCTACAGGGCCTTGACGTGTCCTGGATTATTTATGAAACTCACAAAATTTTTCTTACTGGGTGATTCGCGTTGGATGTGCAAGTCTCATCCCTGCGCCTGCATCTTTACATGCATCCCTGGCTTATCCCTGGGCTGAGAAGGTGCACACTAATACAAACACGTGCGCGTCGTAGGAACAATCGACAAGGACCCAGAATTTCTCCGGCAAACCCGAGATATGGCGATGGCTAAAACAAAATAGAAAGGCCAAAAGGAAAAAGACCCAACAGCTCCATCCACTGTGTACTTCGGAGGCCCCAGCCCGGTCGGACACTTATGGAACGAACTGCCCGTCCTTATACGTGAAGAACCACATGAAATCTCTGGCCCCTCCAGATGGCGTGTTGTGCTGCCCCAGAGCAGATGGCCAAAAGGTAAACACAACCGGGACAGGATGTTGGCAAAAACTTGAGCCTTAAAGGATATACCGAGCTGCAGCACCGTTTATTTTTTGCGAGTGAAATATCCTTTCCATGGACGGGTCCGGACCCAGGCCCCAGCCCCGATGGGCTCCGGAGCTCTTTCCTTTCCTCGAATTTCTTCTGTTCGTGATTGGAGCTGGGTGTGGGCCGGCGGGTCTAAGGAGGGAGGGAATCGGGTACGGCGCACGATAAAGGTACGTATAAAGCTCATTTCTTCTCCTTGATGTCCTGCAAGTGTTTGGAATGCTGCACAAAATTCGCTCGCAAACACACCATCGGCCACATACACACGCCCGGGCAGATTGGAAAAAGGACTAACCTCCGGCCTGGCCAGGACGCCTAGGATTTTCGTTCCTCGCTCACCACCCCTCCCCCTCGTTAACTGCACTTTGAGTGGATTTTCCTTATTTGTGGCTTGGTACAGGTTTTTCTTTTGCGGGTTATATAAGATCCATTTGCCAGCTGTCGAGGTAAAGATATCGAGCCCTGGACCCGACTAAAGCCCAGCCAGGCGTGATACAGTTTCCACATTTCATCCACTTTTTGCGGATATCGGCAAATGCAGGGGACTGCCCCGGCTAACAAATTGGACGACATTTGAAAATATTTTCTCGCCGGGAATTTTTGCAGTGTGCTCCCCACCACCCGGCACCCGAGTATTCCTAGCTACGGCTACGGAAGCGATATCTGTCCTTAAGAAGATTTTTCAACCTTTGTATAGTAATCCGGGGTGAAATATTCGAGCGACTTAATAGAAGATTACGTCCAGAAACTCTGACATTTTCGGCCCCCTCCCCCCTGTTCGCCACGAGCAATGGGACACAAAGCGTCGCCACCCACAAACGCCCTGCATTGCAGGCGGGCGTGACAAATGCGACCCAACAAGTGTAAGCGATCGCTGCGATCGGGCTTGCTAGGGATTGGCCATGTCACTCTCCAGTTGATTAATATCTGCATTCTGGCGCCGAGCACTTCTCAACTTATAGGTAGATATAATATGTCCTACCATTCACTCTGAGTGCAGTGTTTTATCAAATTTGTTTGCAAGTCCTTCCAACAATCTGTGAAAGTTGTCAAAGATGTTCCTGGTCTACGGTGTTTTCAGAAACAAAAACCTTAGCAGCGAAGCCCTGCTTTCAATTCCTCTGCAGACCACCCTCACAACTGCCAGTTTAACTGGAATTTAGAATTGAAAAATCTCAAAAATAATGAAAAGTTAGTGAGAGGAGGAAACAATTTTATATTGCAAGCGGTTTCTACGTTTCAAGTTTATATAAGCTTTAAATCGAATCCAAACGCACTCAAAAGATTGCGAAAGGTGTTTTCTTTGCTATGACTATTTGCTGCCAATCTAATGTACAGATGGACCATAATGTATGACCCTATTTTCCTAGGCTATATCTTTGGAACAGAGTAAAAAAAGTTGATGCATTTTTTTTTAAATGTTTATTTGGACACTCATGTTTTTTTTCCATCATGCTTTGAATATGATATCGTTTAAGTGGCTGCCGCCATTGTTGATAATCATTTTGGCCTTTTTATGGCATTTTCCATGGTTTTCAGCAGAACTTCGGGCGATAGATTCATAAATCCGTGTTTTTAAATAACCCCATAGAAAGAAGTTTAGGGCGATCAAATCGGGTGATCTTGCGGGCCACTGCAAAACGGGATATTAGACAACCGGGAAACGCCTTCAGGGGTATAGCGATCCATTGTTTAATCACAGAAATTCTAGTTCTGGTTGCTTCAAAAATTTCAAAACTGAATTGGCATACGACGTCATTTGTAAAATCTAAAGTACTTATACAGCAACATGAACCAAGTGATTTGTGGGTCACACAACAGACGCATAATCTAAAATAGGACGGACAAATGTACAAAACAATGACTTCAACACATATGCGTCGCAAAACTCTTTAGAATAGTGTTTAATAAAACCCAGAGAGGAATTGGCATGATTAACGATACTTTCCAAGTAGGTGGTTAAAAAGTTAGTATAGAATCGATAGAAATACCAAGATCAACCACCCTGTCATTGTAAGATAAAGAATCATTATGTATCTTATAGTCGAAAAGCAAACAGGATGCACAAACACTTGCTAATGTTCAGCCACATATGATTCTTCACACACCAACATGAAAATATGGCAAGGTCAGATTGAAGAGCCAAAGAATCACAACCATTAGAAATCGATTTGAAAATTTTTACATTATCAGCATATGCAAGCATATTTGAATGAGTAATAAGAGGGAAAAGGTCATCAAAAAGGGGGTAAATAGTAGGGGACCAAGGTGACTCCCTGGGGCACCCCTGAATACACTCTTACAATACTAGAGAGTTGTGAGGAAAATTTTACTCTCAAAGAAAGACCTTCTAGATACGATTCAATCCAGCGAACGATGTTAGAATGGAAACCAAGGTTCTCAAATTTAAAAATAATCACCTTGTGAAAAAGTTTGTCGAATGCTTTACAAAAGTCTATTCGTTTAGTCTTTCGAGTTCGCTCCAACAAAAGTTTGAAAATTCTACGAGATTAGTGAACTTACATTAAACTACAAACTAAGTAAACGGGAAGAAGCCTAAGAATTAGGGA
Source organism: Neoitamus cyanurus (assembly GCA_947538895.1). Taxonomy (NCBI): domain Eukaryota; kingdom Metazoa; phylum Arthropoda; class Insecta; order Diptera; family Asilidae; genus Neoitamus; species Neoitamus cyanurus. The sequence continues at coordinate 40,798,807 of OX384543.1, forward strand.
TAACAGGAGGGACACAAAATTTATTAAACTTAATATAAACAACAACAAGAAAGAGGGGCAACATACTATTATTTTGTTGTTATTGTTTGTAGTACGTCAAAGGCATATCTTTGATCAAAGTTTTGGAATTCAAGATGGCGGATCAAATATGGCTACCGATAAAGCTAAACTTCAAGGGATTTCCCAGAAAATCCGCACTAAGGGGTTTTCGGGGTTGCTGATTTCGAACATGCCATCAAAATTTCCAAATATGAGACGTAGGGGTGGTCTGTTGGGGTATATAGAAGAGAGGGTGCAAGAGGGAGCGGGTGTAAAATGAAGAAAAATAAATTTACTAATAGTTTAATAATACCTATATATGAATATGAGAAAAACGAAAATAGGTTCACCGAAAGTGGGAAAAGGTTGAGGAAGGGTGGATCATAGGGGAGGCAACCCATGCTAGTCGTTGCCCAGCTCCAAAGACTCAACTTATATAACTTTCAAATAGTTATAGTTTTGTATTCCGGAGTTTTACAAGGATTTTAGTTGTTCGTTTGTTACATTTAACAGTATTTATAAATCGTTATGTCATTTCTCTCCGCTTGTGGGGCAAACTCACTGCAAATACCTGCCACTCTCCTTTAGTATTTTGAGTCATACATACTGGATCCGCCATCATGAAAGCACAAAGTAATATATATTCTAAAGTCTGTTTTGAATAAAACCTTCTATGGTGCGGTTTTCACAATCGATTCAAGAGTTTCGGAGTTACTCGAAAACAAACAAATGTTTCTCATTTATATAGATACGGAACCTTTCCTGAAAATATCGTCGGCCAACTCGATAGACTGCACTTTTTGCGAACGCATCTCCGCGTCATATTTATAACTTTTAAAAAGTCATTTTTTTGTATCCCGGAAGTTTATAAGAGTTTTAGTTGTTGGCTTAAGTTTGTTATATATTTATTACACTATTTTTAAAACATTGATTTCGCCAGTCTCCTTTCAAATGTTGATTAGAAAAAGGGCGAAAGCTCGAAACGCTTACTATTTATGCGGCAGATATTGATATGAATACATTTGGGTGTTAAGACTTAAAAAATGTGAGCCCAAAAGTTTCGGTTCCCCTATTGCAATCAAAAGTTGTGTCTTAAAAGTGTTCAAATGTTGTTACAAATGCCTGGAATTTTTATGAAATTCATAAATATTTTGTGGTGCTCCTGGTTCCCGGAAAAAGTAACAAAATGGCGGTACTAACGGGAATATAAACTTTTCAAATTGAAGAGCGCAGGACCTAAAGAGTTTAATGAACATTCACGTACTGGAAGCTTACATAGCTTGAAATGTTCACCGGGAAGTAGTTAATGGCCCGGGCCCAACTTATAATTGTTCATTAACATGACCATCTCTTGTGGTTTCACTGCTGCGATTGGATAGAACAAAAGGTGAATTGCTGAACTGCCTGCCACAAGGTTTAATCTGGGGCCTGTTAAAAATTGCTCGTTATAACTTGCCAGCAAGTCTGTCTGCTCCATCCATCACGGGTATTGTCTTTGTCGCTGCTGTGTCGTTTAACGGTATTTTCGCTGCCAAACTATTTTCAATCGCGGCGGACGTCACTGGTCCTTTCAGGCCTGCTGGGGCAACAATGGCCGAAGTCTTCATCTGGAAGCAATTTTGCCACAAAAAAAGGCGGGGGCAGGCAGAAGTGAAGGCGACTAGCAGCAGCCGTAGCAGCTCCTTTTTTGAGGGCAGGAAGCACTTCTAATTAAAAAATGTTTCTAGTCCCCGTCCTCCGCCCCGCCCCACGCGAGCAACGTTGAACGGCATCATCCTCTTAAACCCTTCGACCTGATATCCCTTTCACCTTTCGATCCGCTGTCATTAAAAAACGTTCAAAATGGAAAACAAAACCGCCTCCGCCTCGTACAAAGGCTGCACTGGGGCGCATACATATCCTCGGAAATTTCGTGGAGCCCAGTATTCCGCCCCTTGGAAGGACAAGCAGGTGGAAGGAGCCATGCACTGAGGAGCCCCCAAAAAAACACCGACGTGGAACACACTACGAACGAACAAGACAGAAATTTATTGAAGCGTAAGGCGAATACTCGATCGGGGGGTGTGGGGCGCGAGGCCGGCAGTGGGCCAGCAGCCCCGCCGCCATCGCCGGCCCGCCGGGGGGGCTGTTTTGTTGTCTTCTTTCCATTATGCGCTGTGGATTGTCGAACACCAGCTCGTTTAATATAAGTCATCGTGGGCGCTGGGGGCGGGTGGTAATATCCGCCAAAAAGTGTTACGTGACGGATGGCCAGCAGGTGGGGGAGGAGGCTGCTGAGAAAAGGTCTAGCTCAGCGTTAGGCTAGCCTCTGTAAGAAGGAAGAGTTCGTATAACAGTTTAAGCTGTTTTTCTAGGCTGCGGACCAGATCAATAAGTGGGTTCAGACTTTCTCGGTGGGCTAAAAAAGGAACAGTTTCTGAGAAACCGGGGGCTCTGGGGGTCGATAGAGTGTGGAGGCCCGGATAAGTTCGTTCAGCCGTTTTCGCCTTGAGGACGGGTGGATGAACGGGCGCTTGGGAGAGTGTATGCCGGAGGCCACATGAAGGTGCACTCCATTGTGTAGCACTCCCCGGGACGTTGCAGTGCATCCTTAGGAGGGATATTTTGTCGTTGGTGGTGAGCAATTTTTGGCACTCGCCTCTGTAGCAGGCACAGAGACTGGCCCTTAATCCTCACTTCTTTCGAGAATTTTCTTCATTGTCGTCCGAGGACCGAGCTAAGTGTGAGCTCCAATTAGACGCGTGTGTGGGCAAATGTCGCTGTCGTCTGACGGTCGATCACAGACTTTTCTGGGGAATTAGTGATGAACGAACTAAGCACTTTTCGATTTGACGAAAATAACAAACATGCGGGCGACACTCTTGCGGTGTGCTTAGGGGCGTTTTATAAGATTTCTCACAAAACTTATTGTGGAAGGTGAATACCTACGTTATTTTTAGCATCAATGCCTTAGCAATATTATTTCGCATCAATGTCACTTTTTTAACGGTTTTAATTCTTTACAGCTCCACACTGAAATGCTAAAACTTCAATGACATTGACAAACCAATTATTTTATCGGTCTCTGCTCTGGGGCTTGTGTAGTGAAGAGTACAAAAGATAGACAGGGATATACATATCATACATTAATAACAATAACGCCAAAATGATCAATAATATAATTGACGTGCTGAACAAAGTGACTGCTATGCTATCATATTGAAAGTGGTGCAATGTGCTATTGTCTTTACTCTACGTTTATAGACGAAGAGGTTATATTTCGCTTAAGCGTGTAATTGAAGTGGTAAGTAGGTAATCATTATTTAAAAAAGTAGGTACCCAATATGTATTCTATTTCGTAAAATACCTTCATAACCAGTAAAAATGATATATCGCAATAACACATCGTCCCATAAGCTCTTACCATTATATTAGTAAACTGTCATTCCAATCGATGTGGACAATGAAATGAATTTAAATGAGAGTAAAACAGGCAACAGAAGAAGAAAAGTGTTGTTCCAATATTTAAAAAACACAAAAGACATGTACCTAATACCAAAATATTAAAACTACATCCATTTCGGTGACACAATATTCTTTAGTGATTTTAGCATGACAACAATATTTGAACAGTATTGGAATGTCTCAGTAACCAGAGACCCAGATGTGCGCTCCCGCTAATAAAAACTATTTTCGTGAAAGTAAAAAATAACTATTATATTTTCTCTGAGCCACCTGTGGATATAAGTAAAAGCTTGGAGCGCTCGGGTTTTCTAATTTTATGAACGATTGAAACCAGAGCGACACAAGCTTTTAGTTATAGTCACAGGTATACAGGTGACTCAAAGAAAGCATTTATTTTCTACTTTTCAGTCTTCACATGTCTTATTCAAGCTCCTAATTTAACACCTACCCAAGTCTAGGACCATGTTCTGCTCATGAAAGCCATTAATTTGATACCTATGTCAAGGGAGTTGTAATTATTATTGTGATCCGCTATCTTGCCGCATCCGCCATATTGCACTTAGAATGACGTCAGGTAGCTCGTCGTATTATACTCAAGGTGGATGTAAAGATAATATTAAATGACGTCACACAGCTCATTGTATTCTACTCGTCATACCCTATCATTTGATACCCATGTCTGGGAAGAGGTTGTAAAGGAAAAGGTTATCCACCATTTTGTTGTGACCGCCATATTGAATGTACCATAAAATTGAATATACTATGTTGTATTGTTTTCAGAACCAAAGGTGTGTGCAAAATGTCAGCATGATCTGATATCAAGTTAAATCAAAGCTTGTAAAAATAATTTGCCCAAGAGCAAATTCAGAGACGGCCAAATGGTCGACACCGACCATACAAAAAGCTCAAGGAGATTAGGTCCCACTATAATCTCGTTCGTTTCGTTTCGCTTACATATGGACAAGTTATTACAAGATACAAAATGTAAAACCGTATAAAAATAATTTACGGAACGCCCACTGCACACACGAACATGTTGGTTGTTTTTTAAAGACGACAAAAGATTTACAGTCTTAAATGAAGTACATGAAAAAGCATAAGTTTTAAAACAGATCCTTTTCTAATCTTCCAATTTGTGTAGCTGTTTCTTTTCCCATTTTGTTCACACGAGTACTTTGCAATCTTCTACGTTTTACTTCGTCGTTTTTATTAGGAAGTTTCTGTTTCCTTTCACTCTCAGTCATCCGCGTGGAAAGGCAAGGACTAAAATACGTTTTACCTCTAATTCAAATATTCTATTTGGTTTTATTTCACAAGCAATATAGAACGATTTCTTGATTTCTAATACAATTCCCAACAAAAACATTTTAACAAAATATTTATCATGAATGAAAATCCATATCTTGAAGTTTTCGCCATATTTATAATTAGGGTTTAGAATGACGTCACATAGCTTATCGTCTTTTAATCGATAAACCCTTTCATCTGATACTCATTTCAAAGGGGTTGTGAAAAATATTGTGATCCGCCATCTTTCGGTGTCCGCCATATTGGATTTTGAACAATATTGGATATACTACATTGGATTGTCGCAGGACTTACAAACTAACAAATACTAGCAAAGCAAGTTAAATAAAAGCTTCTAAAAAGCAATAAGTTTGATTAAAGCAAATAAAGCATTCTCTTGAAGGCTAGAACAGTGTAGGCTCTTTGATTTTGCGAAGAAAGAATATTCCAAGCACATGCAATTTGTACAAAAGAATCTAGGGATCACAATATTATGTCTCCCATCAGACCTAAAAAATGTTAGATGATCCAGAAGGTTGACCTGTACTTATTACTGTAAAAAGAAAAGTTAATACTAGGCGTTTTAGATATCTATGTGTGCAATGAGCACCGAAGTGAAGAGAGTCCAAAAGACGTGATGTGATCATAACGCCGCAAACCATAAAGGAACGCGTGCAGTAATTGAAGGCAACGTCAATACGTCTTGTACACTCAGAGTCTAGTTTGGGGAAAATTAGGCTTCGAAAGCAGAAGCGTGTAGGTCTATACCATACAAATGATTTTACGAGCAGTAAGCGAGTAGTTAGTGGTAGAAATACCCGCAGAGAGTCAATTCTCCGCCTGCCACAAAAAATGTAAACTCATCTGCCCGAAGAAAAACAGAATACCTACACTAATACAATTTGCGAGAACAGATGTGTTGAATAGAAAACAATAACTGGTTTTGATATTTTTGGACGTGTAGAATGTTTTTCTGTAATTTTTCAAAAACTGATGATTTCGTCCGGCGTCGTATTTGACCTTCTTTGTATTTCAATGGCTGCGTCCGTTTTATGCATTTGTTGGTCAATACTCGTATTCATTGTGTAGAGTGCGCATATCAATTTTTTCGGCTGCTTCTTGTGCTTCTGCGGCTAAGTTACTGTGGAACTTTCGTTTGTCTCTTCTTGCCGATTTCTTTACTTCTTTTGCTTTTTCGCGGTGTTTTTGTTTCACATTATAGATGTTACCTTGAGACAGGAATTTTAGTTTGAGTTCTCTTCTTTCTTCAATTTTCTTCCATGTTTCATCAGACATCCACTTTTCCTTTCTGGCTTTTTTGATCCTAAGAGGACTTCTCCCGTTTGTCAGTACACATTCTGAAAGCTTTCTTCATTCAGTGTGTGTTTCCTTAAGGCTTCTTCAAGTTTTGTTACATGTTCGTTCAATGTATCCTCTTGTTTCAGCTTCTGTAGGTTGAGCCGTACCTTTCATGAGCTTACGTTGGATCTTATAGCCAGTCTCAGTCGTATGTCTCCAGTAATTAGCATGTGATCACTGTCTATGTCAACCCCTATTCCGGTTCGACGTCTAGTAATGACTGCTTCCATCTGTGACTGATGTAGATATGATCTATCTGGTTCTTTGTACGACCGTCTGGAGACAGACGTCCTCAACGTTATAAATTATTTGGTTTTGCAATGAAACCTAAAAGTAAACAAACTTTTTATTTTACTGTGACATGTCCGAACTCTCAAAACATAACGTAGATCACACGTTTACTTACTCTACTAACTCTAAAAGTTTACCAACTTCCTTAGGCTCCCCTCCGCTGTAGTGAGCATTGTTCGGGTTAAAACTTTGCATTTTGATATTAATTGCCTTTTGTATTTGAGAAAACTTAGAAATAAGTTGAACAGTGTCATCAACATTGAGGTGTTGAGAAATAACGTGGGTAAACAGGCACTCCACCTAGAATTACAATTGACTCATAATTTACTTTACCTCCGTACTTCCTTGAAGATAGGAAAGCTGAGCCTGCGAACAGGAAAGCAGTACTTCTCTGTAGAAAACGTGTCACCAAATTGTAAATCAAGAAACACTAAAGGCAAAAGTGCAACAATTCCTGAGCACGGCCTTCTTATTTTTCTTTTCAGTGCAACTAGAACCCACGATAAGAGTGGGAAGCCAGCCGACAACAAATTCAGACCCGAAGAGTCCTTACTCAGCCGGAAATTCCTTGGCAAACCCGAAAAAACTTTGGAAGACAAAGAGCACCAAAATGTACAAGGATTTGCGAATCCTCCTCAGGACTTGATAAATGCTCCAGTGACATCTTTACCTCATTGCGCATACACACCCACACCGACATCCGCAGCGTTGCGCGCCGCTCGGTCGTGTAAATCTGAACTTCTATAATTCCGCTCCCTCCCCCTCGAAGACTGCTTCGAGCGTGAAGCGCCCGATTTTTCTCCGACGGAGCCAAAATCTTTTATCCCTCTAATCCGGAAAACTTAACGAGTTGCGAATTTCCATCAGCAAAGGAGCCACCAGCACGCCTGGCCTATCATCGAAATCGCATAAATCCTGTGCAAATTCTCAAAGTTTTGACCGACTTTAATCCTTGAGAAATCGAAAAATGCACGAAAGGGGGTGGCGCGAGAGGGTGCAGGTTGGAGGCGGGAAAGGGTGAGTGGCTAAAGAACATCCAAAAACTTTCGAGGAGCTGAGTAGTGACTATAAGAGCTTTTCACCCCCAAAAAGACAAGAAACGCACTAATGTGCACCAACACAGCCCCGGAAAAAAATTCCCGAAAAATGCCAGTTTTCTGCATGCACGGTGTGTACGCCCCCGCTCATCCCCCACTGAGCATACATAAGCCCAATGCATCCACACACTCGCACATCTTGTACGGCGATTAGGAGACTTCACTCGGCCCAAGAATGCTTTTTGAAGTTCACGCTAGCAGGCGTCCTTTCAAGAAACGTAAACCAACCGACCAGCCACCCCCACCATACATATCGAGCCGCCCACCCACACAGCGGCACCCAGGCCCCGAAGTTAGACTTTGGGAAGACCGAACCAGCGCTGTACCCGCTCCTACGACTGACACGAGGCTCCCATCGCGCGCCGCAAAGGTGTTGGTGCCCACTATGGAAAGCATAAGTAACTCCCACCCACCATGCACGTTACGGACATTGCGTTACTGCCTTAGTGTATGTGCTGTGTGAGCTTGGTGTTAGAAATCGAAAAATACAAACCGTCACCCAGCCCACCATTGCCTTTCTTGCAAGGCACCGTGTAGGCCCCCTACGTGCAACCCTAATGTTCGATTATGCATAGAACGGGCTTCGATGCCATGCACTCTGGCCACGCACACACCCAGACGCATCTAATTGGTGCTCTCTATATACTGCAGTGACGCACATTTATTTATTTACCTTTCCTAAAAGGCTCCTCCAGCTCCACTTTGTGTTGCGGACCCTTCTCTTCACCAAAATGCACTCTTAACCCTTGTAGTTCTCTTAATGTTGCATAGGCAGCTTTGCATCGCGGAATTCACGCATTACGTCACCACTCATTGGCAATATCTTGAGTGTTTTGATTCCCTCGCGCGAGGAGGCGCTTCTACCTCATACCGAAAAAATTCCTCTGTTTCGTTGCGATTCCTCCTCACGCCTCTTTGCTGGCATTCTTTTGCACACACTGCACAGTGCACACAATTCATGATTTTCCCTCAACGGGTTACCAGCATACAGTGCTTGGAAGGTTTCAATCTAGAGTGGATATGCATTTTTGGAGAAAATTTTCTTCTTGTATCGTTTTGTGTACCTTGAACATCATAATCTAATAAATTGCAAACAGCAAGCTGTTGGCTTAGAATTTGGTAGAAACAAATTGGTACCTTGTACCGGACATAAGATATAGATCCCTAACCGGACAATCTTAAAATAGGGAATTTTCATTGGAAACAGATATACCTATGAATTTATTAGAGCAATATCTACGCCGGTGTCATGTCCTCAACCTTGAGACGAACGCCACACGCTCAATATTTATCGTGATCCGTATCGTGATCCAGATTTCAAGATATCCAAAAATTCTGTGATCCGTTTTGCGATCCGTCAATACACTATGACTACACGTTTAATAAATATCACCATACACCACGGCTAACGATGAATATTAACCGTGTAGCGTTCTCCTGACAGTTTCACCATTGTATCTGGCTTCGTCGTTGGACTGTAGGCGCGCAAACTGCAACGAATCGTTTAATCATTTTTGGTTTTTGTTCCAGCAGCTTACATTTCCTTATTTTCTCAGGTTTTTGACAATAATAAGTGCAGGGTCACAAAAGGCGCCTGCGTGAAAAATTTCATCAGTATTGATGGAAAGATGGCGGAGTTACAAGGCTGTTACATGCGGAAATTATAAAGGTTCAGTTTTTGCCATTAGGCTACGGAACCCTAAAAATGAATGTTCGTTTGTAAGAGTCTTACATATTCATAAACTAGTGAACCACATGAGCTCAAATTTACAGCCTATGTTTTTCTCAAATCGGTACTTTCAAAGACGGTGATCTCGATATCTCAGAAATGGCTCAACCGATCGGTTTCAAATTTTTACACAATCTTCTTAGATATATTCCTCAGGTATTGAACGAAGGAATAAGATTTAAAAAAATTATTACTAATTTTTCTTTAACAATTTGGAGCGAAAATTTCAGTAAAACACGAAAAATTTTGCCATTTTGTCAAAAATTAAAATTTTTATTATTCCTTCTTTCACTACCTGCATTAATCTATCCTTTGAAAGAATCAAACATATTTTTGATTTCAGATAATCCAAACCGCCGAAATCGAGATCACCGCCAAGCGCCTTTTTTTAGAGGTCCTTCGGGACATCACATACAGGAGCGGTGCACACTAATATTTTTACATGATCGACGCCCTATTGTATTCTTAAAAGTGGGCTCTATTTGAAATACCATCACTTGTAATTGACAAATAAAAACTATTTCTATAAAAAATTCATGAAAGTACGTCTTTTTTGAGCCTCACCACTTAATCTTCTTACAATGTTAACTCCTTACTGAGTTAATTAGTGGTATTTGTGTAATTTAATTTTATATTTGTAAAAAAGAATTAGCTACTTCGCGTTTGGATATTATATGTTATGTGGGTGCTGGACTCTGAGTAGTTGTGCCGAGCTGTCGCCTAATCTAGAAAAGCAGAGATCATCAATTGTGTTCTATTGTTTCTCACTTTACTTACCGCTAAGTCATTGCTGTTGTCCTTGTGCTGCTGGTTAGACGTTTTCTCTTGTGCTGAATCCCTGCCGTTAGTTACTTTGTGCCACGAACTGCTGATTTTACTTACCTGCGCTGATAATCTGTGGATTAAAGAAAAGATTATTATAGAATAGTGATCAGTGAATTCCAAATCAATCAAATCAAACTTACCTTCTTACTCAGACTAGGAGTGAATTTAAATTAGTTTTTTTTATAGTCATTAAGTGCTACTTACCTGTGAAGAATTTCACATCAATAAAACTTGAATTCTATTAATTTTAAAATATCGGTTTCTCACTTAACCTTTGATCCCACATGTTATGTGTATTAAAATTTGCTCAATTAGTTTCAATTTATTTCTGTTTATGAAAGAAATGTTCACAATCATTCATAACCAAAAAAACTAGATAATTATTTTCAGCTTAGATCTTGAGTGTTAATTGCAGAAACTAAACCATTTAAAAAAAATTTTCATTTATACTGAAAAGGTGGTGAATTATGGAATGGTTAGGTTCTACTACGATGGCAGTAACCTAAATATCGTATTTAATTTATAAAATTAAAACTATTATTAATTCGATCCGGAATAATAATATCTACTTGCGTGGGTAACTGAACTGCGAAGAAACAAATATTAACTATTAAATCAAGAATAAAATTGAATGCTACTTACCTGATGTACCTGGGTTAGCACAGGTACATCTTTCCAAAATCTGAAAATTAAAATAATGGTAAGAAATTCAGGTAAATTCTCGCCTGTGACAAGTCGTAAACAAACCGGGTAATGTCCAGAAAGAAACATTTACTTTTGAAATTCATACCCCAGTTTTCGTGCAAAGATATGGTGTAAACATACCAACGGTACTGACCTAATTATTAATCCAAGTATATTCCGAATTCGGAGCATTTATCCCCTCAATAGATGCAGCTCAATAGATGCAGCACAAGTTTTTAAAACTTGAAACTAAAGGCACTGTCTCAATGATAGAAGTCGAAGCTTTGTTGTGTCAACATCAGGGGGGACGGCAGGTAAGAACAGTTGAGAAGAATGGCGGTTACACCACGAGCAGATATTCAGAGCTGTCAGACCCAATTTTCAATCGAAGTAGGCGAATTTACCTTTCCATTTCCTTCGGTTACTAATATTATTAAATTGTTTTATGTTAGAATCGTATTCTTTTGTAAACGTACTGTTAAATATTATTGTATTAAAAAAATTTTTCGCTGCTTTACTTAGCAGTTACTATTATTTATCTGTTTATGATATTTTGTCAGATTAACCTCTGTAATTAGTGTTTGGGACTTGCGATCCTTAAAAAAAAACTTCGTTCTCTTTCCACACTTTTCCTCCTGGCTTCATGGAAAATTAAAAAAATTTCACTTCCACCCAAAACATTTCCAACTTCTTTGTTTTTTTTAAATACTGCTTATCAGTTATTTTCTCCATTTCCCATTTCGGAGCAGGTACATTAGATTTACTTCCCGCATAAATATTTTACAACAAATAAATTCAACGTCCGTGACTTTTTTCATCCTCTTCAGCTTCGTCCTTTTCCAGAATTTTCTTTTTCAAGAAATTTTTATGAAAATCACCAGCAACCGCTCTTTACCAAAAAAATGCGTTTGTTCAGCCTCCGCCTTTCCTGTGCTGCCTCCTACCCAAAGCCACTTTCCACTCACTCCAGGCGCTAAAACATCCAACTTTCTTGCATTATCCACGGGCGCTTTTACTCATCACGGTGTTCTACCTGGTAAACGACGAAGAAGACCGCGTGCACAGCAAGCGAAGAAGCAACAGAAAGTTGTGGCGCGCATGCCTACTTTCTTGTAATTTGCGGCGGCCCCCACAATCCTCCACACACAGCTGTGTGGTGCAGCAGCCTGTCGCTGCAACGTGCATCTGCAACATGTCTAGACAAGCAACTGCGCTCCAGTCACAAGAAAACTCAGCTTGTCTGGCTGGCGAGTGCAGAGCTTGCTAACGGTTTCTCTTACCCAGAGCTCTCCGGCTTTAATTGGACGGCTAACGTTGGGCTAGTCCCCAACTCAGAGCTGGCTGCCACAGCCACCATCGGTGCTGTTGTGTTGTGGCTGCAAGAGATCACCGCCGCACGACGAGCCTGAGTGTGGGGCAAGGTGGGCCGAGAGAGCTTTTGCGAGCTCCTCTTACCATCTCGCATGTACTGGCGAATTTGCGAATTTCTTGCATTCGCTCGATTCGCACTAGTAGTTTTATTGCGTTGTGGTGTGGCTGTATTCGCCGAACTTTGCTCCTTCTCTCTTTCTCTCTCTCTCTCTCTCTCTCTTTCTTCGCTCTACGGTGCTCCATCCACACATGCACCGCACCGACCACGTTGTTTGGCGGCTTTATTTCTGCGAGATGAGCCCTCATCGCTGTGCGGTGCGGCGCTGAGGAAAGTTTTGGCAGTGCAAAAAAATCGCCTTAATGTTTCACTTCATTCAGCCGGCATGCGGGTGTATGCGTATACGAAAGTTTAGCCGGTGTAGATGAAATCGGCTGCTGCAGCCCGTCTCCTTCTGCTGCATTATGCGATTCGCTGCAGGTGCGAGAAGGATGGTGCCTATATTTTCGCAAGGAGGAGGGGGAGGGCATATGTTTGGAAGTTGTCTTTTCTGCAAGCTCGCTTCGTCAAACAAACTTTTGACGGTCATACCACCAACACATACATGGCGGTAAGATCTGTTTTTTTCCTGGCGATGCAGGCTTGGGTGGTGGGCTGGTGATGCGTGCGTGTATGTGTGTGCGAGGAAAATCACCATTAGAGGGAGCTTTCGAGGATTTCCGACTTGGTGTACCGTTGCACTGTTGGACGTGCCTGCCTGTGTTCGGAGTGGGGAGGTGGGGTTAGCTAGCTGCTAACTCGGCCGGCTAGGCGACCACACTCCCCTGTCGGTGCGTGTGTGTGTTGTGCGGCCACCATACATGTATCGGCAATGTGTATTCGCGAGTGCACCTCCACTCCGCATTTGAAGTGCTCTTTTTACACTTTTATCGATAGGAGCACTTTGCATTTTTTGTCATTTTCTACCTATTGCGAGCTTTTTGTGTGCAGCCGTTGCCACTGTATGGTCCTTTCTTTGGCTGCTTTTTATGTATCCAAGCCCTAAGATTTGGAGCCGTCGATTGCCTCCACCGTGCACTCGGGCGCTTCTATGTGTGTCCGTTGGGGGGTTTTTGCAGCGTTTTGCCATATATTTTTCGCCTTACGCTCGCACTACCGGTGTTGCGGCGGAGCTCTTTGTTGACGACGGCGGCCTTATGCCATGTGATGCCAGCGCTGCGCCCAATACTCCTACATCGCGGAGCTCGCACCGCAGATTCAAATGTCTCACTGGCGCGCTGTTGTTGACAAAGTGTTGTTGTCATCCTCGTCAGCAACAGCAGCAGCACCAACAGCAGCCGCATCAGCAGCACAGCGGCTCAGCGTCTTTGTGTCGACGTTCGGCGGCTACGGCTACGGAGCAACGGGCTACTCTTCTCCGTGTTCCTGTATTGTTGTTGCCTGGTTAGTCGCCGCTGCTGGTGTTGATGTGTTGTGTTGTGCATTGTGTGTCTACCACTCAACCAAAAATCGCTTCTCTTTCGCTTCTGCTGCCTATGCTGATCGCTCCGATGGTGGTGTGCCTGGTCGCCTGCCTCACTGCCTGCCACTGTGCCTGCTTTCCCCAGACCGTGCCGCGCCGCCCCCCCCGCCAGTTGTTCCATTCGGCTTATTCGCCGCCTATGGCTTGTGTTGGAAGACCGAAACGCAGTGCTGCGTTCTAATCCAAAACGGAACGTCAGTAGTGTCGTCAGTTCGATACAAGTCGCTGCTGCCTGCTCTCTAATATTTTTCGGTTAACAGAATACTTTTGAAAAATTGCACTGTTGGACACTCGGCTCAGTGGGCCCCCGTTGGCTTGGCGTTGCGATTCAGATTTTTCGAAATTCACAAAAAAAAATTTTCACTCACGTTTACAATATATTTCCGTTTTCGCCGTATCGCCGTCTTGTCGTTCTGGGCGATTCGGCTACCTTTGCTAATATAATTGCGATTGCTTTCTGTCCAGGCAGACTCGCAAGTCGCAACACCAGCTGAGCGGCATTCGGGACACTTTTGATTTTGTAACTTTGCGTTGAGCCGAGGACCGAGAACGGGAAGTAGATGGCGCTTGCAACAGAGCCGAGACCCGCCTGATCGTGAATGTAACCGTTCGTCGCACGGCCGCCAGTTGAATAATAACAAAAACGTAAAAAAACCAAATTTCAAAATCGAACGAATCCAGTAGTGCTCGAAGTTGCGGTGGAAGGCCCCACGGGAAAAAATGTGAAAACTCTCGACGAATTGAGGTTTTTTCAGTGAATATAATTTTGCATTCAGTATTTCGCCGTTGATCGTCTCTGTTGTTCGAGTTGGTTCGTTCGAGCGGGAGCCGTAGACGAAAATTTTAGCAACGAAAAATTAAAAAAAAACCATCTGTGAATAATAATAGTTCCCGTGTGTGCAAGCGAATTTTTTTGTTTTTCCTTTTGTTTTCGGCCGAAAAGCAGGCTCCAGGCCGCAGGAGCTGATGGAGTTTCGTTTCATAACGCCGACAAACACTTAAAGAGTTGTTCAAGCTTCAAGCCGAGTCGGAAGGCGGTAGTTTTTTTTAGAGAAACAAACAAATTCCGAGAAGTGCTTTTGAAACGCGCTAATGTAGCCACACGTTTCGCTGCAGTGCAAGTTTGTAAAGTTCAAAAAAAATAAAAAAATATAAAAAAAAAATTCGAAAAAAGTGCAGTTTATGGTTGAATGGATAAGAGTTTCACGCCAGCTCGCGCCACAAACCACATAGCAGTTCCGGGCTCAATATTGTGTAAGCATTACCACTTTTGTTAATTAATTTATTTACTTTACTATAATTCCCAAATTTCTACCGCACAACACAAAAATTCCCGCAGAGCTCCAAACTTCGCGCCGAATAACCACCTCGGCGAATAGAGCAATTTCCCGCTGGCTTTTTCCCACTACTCGAACTCGAAAAGTTTCAGTGTTCAGTTGCTCTATCTGTAAAAGCACCTGATTAGATTCCTCGACCAAGTGATTTGCTCATTTTTGCTTGTTTAAAATTTTCTTGTGGAGGTCGTGTGTACATACTAGTATATCCAGATATAAATACTTGTAGACTAGGTAATAAGTTTTGGCTATTAGTTTTAGCGCCCTGTGCAACCAAAGAGCGCAATTTCGACTAACTCAGTCTAGATTGCAAAACTAGTCTAAATGTTCCGAATTGAAGAAAAACAGTTTTTTAATATAAAATACATACACGCCAGATTGCGCGAAACAATAGTTAATTTAAATTTGGCGCCCAAAAAAACAATTCTTCATATTTCTGTAGCCATATAAGCGCTACACAATTTGAAATAGCTTCTATCCATACGCTTAAATTAATAACATTAACATTATATTATATTTACATATATATATACATTTATCATTATATTATATTTTGTGACTATTATGCCCAGCTTCAGTATCTACTGCAACCGGTTAAGTGATTAAAGTGTGATGTGCAGCCTTATTATTAATTTGTTCGATGTGCGTTAAAAAGTGCGCGATGCACCAAGGATCCTTATTTGGACCTTTGCTAGTTCCCATTTTCCGTACATAGTAAGTTTTTGAACTTCATTTCGTATTCATTAAACTTAGAACTACATAATTATGCATGTTTACCATCTGGAACTTTTGCAGCGACATTTCTACAGGTGTCTTCTTTCAGTTTTTGAGAAAAGAAGAGATGAGTTAACTCCTGGGCACCGTTATTTTGTTTTGTGAAATCTATATGTTAAAAATAATCATAGTGAATAATAAATTTATTAAAACGAGTCATGAAATAGGAAAGTGTGCAACTTGGCGGGATGTTTAGAAATGGTGGCACTAAAATTGCATGACATTTTTGCGTTTATAATGTCTCGGGGAATTCGTCAAATGTTTACCATCAACTGTCTAAAATATTAGGAAAATGAAAATTCAAGCTATGCAATCGCATGCTATTGAAAAAAAAACAAAATTCAAAATTCACTCACCCTTAATCTTTGAGATTACAAATCATACAGTCGTTTCTTAAAAATAACCATTATTCTGCAATTCCATACATATGAACATAATTATAATATTCGATGGAAGAAAATATCCCAAGCTTACCTTATGTGGCTTACTGAGCTTTTTCATCAAAAAGAAAAGAAAAAAGTATAAAACCCGTATCTGTTTGATGAACATTATGTCCGTGGCCTCAGACAGGATTCTTTACCAGCACGTTGTATCCCAGATTCCTTATCTTGTACGTGCAGTGCTTCGCTGATATTTAAATACTATCCATCAATTGGCATCAATGGTTCGTAATTGTAATATCGGCATTCACTATCCAAACTCGAAAGCACCATAATTTCATCCTAAACGTAACCGACTGTCTAAGCCTCTGATATATCATTCATATGTTTTGCTATTATTAACCGCTTTATGTGTTTTGTATTTAATTTTGAATGTTTAGTTGAATGAATATTTGTGAATGCTGTTTTTTATATAATTTAACTTTATGCCAAATATGATCTTCCAAATTGGTTGCATGTAATTATAGCATGATCAAAGTTTTTATTGCATCTTATAAAGTTGTGTGTTTTTAGGTAGTTTTATGTTGATTTTTTATTTTACTTAATTTCATACACATACATATATGATGGGATTATTATTACAAACCTGCTTTTGCAAGAGGTGTTTCCAGTATGTACAAGAGTTGTTCTATTTGTTTTTTTTTTAATTAAAAAATGGATCGAGGTACAAAGATGCATTTCGAAATTCAATAAGAATTTCAGCTTTGCTATATACATAAGCAGCATGCCCCAAAGCAGCATAACATTTTGCACTATAACGAAATCCTTAGTTACCAAATTAAATTGTTTACGCCGCCAAAATACAACTTACTTACTGTAAGAAAAAATCAGGTATGTATACAGTTTTTCTTTGGTTAAATATATTAAGGAAAAAGCTTTTCCTTGTGGAAATAACCGCGTGGCTTTACATATTTTTTTTTTTGTATGTTTGATCTGTCCTGCAAATACCACATTCTGAATACAATTAAAACTCCTTTGCCCAGTACTCTTATTTTAAATATATTAAAATTGAGAAAATTTATTGACAGAGATATTAAACACACAAAAAAATTATATATTACTACCACATACTTTATGCACACATTGTTCAATATTATTTAAAAAGTACATACATACAGAAGGATGCACAATGTTCCTTCCACATTACAAATGCAACTTGGGTAAATAACTGTACCGTCAGGGTTTGTTTGAAAAGAAAAAATGTATGATTTTTTTTTCCAATTGATGTATTATCTATAGTGTAACATAGTATAAACCATTTAAATCTTTTGTATGCAAATGAGAGGAGTATGAAAAACATTTTCAATTTGTAGGTACTGAAAATTTAAATTTTTGAAGGTTTCGAAAAATAACACAAATGAAGAAAAAGAAACACTTTAGATGATTTTTTTTCCTTGACCGTGATTTTGTTCTCCCACAGCAGCACGAACGATACGGCTTCAAATTGTTGTAACTCAGCCAATTTTTAGAATTTTGAAAATATTTCGGCTCATATTATTACGAAAAGTTTAGAAGAAAAAATCAATTTTGAAACTTCAATTACCTTTTTATACAAATTTTACCACCATTCAAAAAAGTAAAAGTGATCAAAATGCATTTCGTAGCAAAAATGCCTACTAGGATTAAAATATACTAATGATATTTTGAGTTTTTAATATTTTTAAAATATATGTATAATGTGTCAAAATTCAGTGTTACAGCTTTGCATTTTTGTAGCGGATTTTCCCAATGCATCGTGAAGGTAAAATTCTTTAAAGTATTGTTACCCCCATGGCAAAATTCGTTTTTCATTTTAATAAAGTTATGTAGTCATAAGTTCCACATATTTTTTTGATCGAGCTGACAGCCAATATAACAAAATAATAATAATAAAGTAACAGGACTTAGTCTTACTATCAGATGAGCTTTTTTCCGCGCGATCTTTGCAAAAAACGATTAGTAGCAGGTATAAATAAACTAGAAAAGTTTGCGGGGTTGCTGGGATCATAAATTTTAGAGCTGTTAATTGTTAATACATTTTTGAAGGTATGTATTGTCGCAAATGTCATATTGTAAATTAAAATTATTATAACAATTGTATTAGGGACTTGCAATAAACTTATAAGCCACTTTGCATAGCTAACGTTCCCTTTTATCCCATATTCTACCTGATCTGCGATAATAACTTGTGCATTCTTACATCCTTTTTGTATACATATGTATTACAAATTTGTCTTATAACATAGTCCCTTTTTTGTAACTAAGAAGTGAAGAAGTGAGAAGAAGAATCTTCATTCATGGATATAAATTAGGGTTTTTAAATATACAGATATATGTAAGATCTGTATAAAATTCGGGATTTTGAAATATTGTTGTAATTACCTGTTAACATGAGATCCGGATCTTACAATGTGTTTGGATCTTTTGCAAAATAAACACAACAATCGTACTTTCCCTCTCCTCTAGAATTGGTTTTGTATTGAAGAAATATGAGGTAATTTTACGACTTAAATGATCTAAGATCTGTTTATAACAAATTGTGAAGTTCCATACAGTTGCAAGCACATTGGTAAATTAAATTAATTATTAATAATATAAATTACCGGGGTGCTATAAGACAAAGAGCACATCAGAAAATAAGTCAAAGGAGAACCAAAGAAGATAAGTGACTTTTTTATTAAAATCATCCCTTTTCTATACAAGCACATATACATATAAATTAATTTTATCTAGAACCTACCGTATTAATTAAGAATTATGAAAAAATATTAGCAGTAAAACAATCACGTGGGCAGAGGGTTACTAAATGAACCTCAAAAAAAAGCGTGAGATCTGAACTATGGCCCTAAAAATACAATATACATAAATATTTACATGAGGAGTTCAGAAGCACAACCAACTTATTCTGGGAAAATAATAAATTTTTTGTTTTGTTTTCGTTTCATGCGAATTTGAAAGCTGTACAAAATCTTCTAAAACACAATGAGCGATTTTTGCTTCCGGACTTCTCCCATATATGCAGCGCAAAACGACAACATATATAGCAAACGTTTCAGCAATATGTTTATGAAAAAGGTTTAGTTTATCAGAATGTTTTGTTTTTGTTATATTTGTTTGACAATATTTTTATTGTAATAGCGTAAGGTTCAAACTACCATTTAAAAGGCGTAAAGGTCTTATGATGCTTCGTAAATGTTTTACTTTATATTTCTCACTATTTTAATTTTCAACATTATTCAAAACTCTTTATTATTTTTTAATACCATTTCTCCTTTTGTCTTCAAATTCGTAATTCATATAAAAAAAACTAAAAAAACCCATAGCAGACATCTACTTCTACCTCAAAATCCTTATTGTCCGGTGCATTTTATGAAAAAAAATTCTCAAACCATATATTTTGAATTATTAAAAATGCAGAAAAACAGATGGATTGCCTAATCTAACTTTTCGGGACGCATTGACGTGATAAATTACGGAACTTAAAATCGGCTGGTTAATTTCGAAAACACTTTTGACATCCTAATCCGAATAATTTTCGTTAAATGTGTTTAGAAAAAGCTAATTCCTCAAATTACATATTTCAGACTTCTATACTAAAAAATGACGGGGTTATATTGTATGTTACGAGAGATAAATATTTTAAATGCTTAGAATTCATGAGCGTCTGTTGCGAATCACAAAAATAGAGAATAATATCATTGAGCAGCATTTGACGAAACTTTTTCAATAGTACCCAATCGAATCGAATTGAAGGAACTAACCAAAATGCGTTTTAAGTGGGATAGCGTAATAGGCGGGAGTACATGTCGTCCTCGGGACCATTGAACAAAGCTACACGCGAGAGTGGTTTAACGAAGTTTCTCTTCAGTATGTTATTGGTAATTATGATAAAAGGACTTTGCCATTTATAGACTTTTTATTATTAGGTAAATTCCTTCAAAGGCTCCTGGTCTGGCGGTCTACAAACAACCTACATATTGCTTTTATTTTTAGATGTGGTTTTTGCTGCACCATAATTACTTATTAATTAATTAATTAAGATATCGCTACTTTTTCCCTGCTCTCAACAGACAAGGAGTGCAGCTCGCTTATTGAATATTGTAGTGGCGACTATTCTGAGATTCAATTCACGTAGGCGGAAATTTGCACTTAATTTTCATTTCCCTTGCTTGGGTCTATTCTGATATTGACAGGAATTCACAAGAATAGTTTGCAACTTGGAGCATATATGAAACAGTATTGTGAGATATTCATTTGCTCAGTTGATTTACGTATTGACGGAAATATTGTAAATATTTGAATAATTTCATAAAGTCCATATACGCATTGAATCTGAGAAGTATGAAAATTTTATTTAGTAGTTACTAGAGAGTGAGCGAAATTCCAAAAAAATTCATTAGCACGTCGGAGATTTGGGGATAAATCAAACCCACTAGAAATAGATAGTACAGACCACACAGGATTTACGTTATAATTATTTAAAGGGGTATTCTGGAAATAAAGCACGAAAAGCTGGGTTAGTATTAATTCAATAATAAAATTATTGTTGTTTTACGCATAGTCGAAATTTTTCAATATTATTATTAAACGTTCTATTTACAGAAATTATGGAAAGCATATTAAACAATTGCATCTGGCAATTTGCCCTCTCGTTCACTCTTGAGTTCTATCAATATCAATACTCGTCCTCGTAAGTAATAAATAAATAAAGACATTTTTTTTTTATTGGCGGCCGGATCCTCGGTGGTGACTTTGACTTATCGAAAAAATAACCAAGTATATTCTACATTAGTAGGAATGTCGCTATCGTTCGTACCAAAATAAAAAAGTTTCACCGAAAATTGAAAAGATCACATGGTTGTGAATATGGAATTGCGGAAGTTTTAATGCTTTTTCAATCGTTTTTTATTTACAAAATTATGAATTTATCAAAATAAAGGCATTAAAAGATTTTTTTGAGAAAGACACGTTTCAATTTTTGGAAATTACCTCATACCAGCCCTTAACTCCTGCCGCACACAGTACCGCTTTTCCTTTAAATGGTTATAATAGCAGAAATAAGAGGGATTTTGCTACACAATTTCCGAAGCATGTTTCTAAAAGGACAGACTTGAAATAGACAACAAAAATGTTCATTACTGGTTATCAAAATTTTATCTTCCGAATAGATATCGCGATTACATCAGTATCATTTATTATTCCTTCTTGAAAATCTTAAGAGAAAAATGACTTCAGCAATTGGTGCACATTCGGTTTAACCGTTAATAAAATTTATGGGCTTTCAAGATTTTTCAAGATGGATCCTCATCCAAAAGAGTGCAGGAAATATGCGGCTCCGGAATAAGCGGTTTTCTTAACAATTTTCCACTTGATTAAGGTTGTAATATATAAAATCAATTCTCAAAGAAAATCATAATTTTGTTTTAAAAACTATTCCAACCATTTATACAAAAAATCACACAAGTTATTGTCCGTAAAGTTAACTTTTAATCAGTCCCTTAAGTACAGCAGCCTACAGCATGTGCATACATATTTATTGTAATTAAATAATCTGCGATGTTAAAAAAAAATATATTTACGTTCCTAGATAATAAACCCGAACCCGAAGAGTGCTCAGAAAGTAGTACAAAACGCATGCTTCAAATAAAAAAGCTTTTATTTTAGACAAAGGAAGAAATTTAAAAAAAACACAGTCAGCATATAGTGACATTCTTTGAAAGTAGTTCACCATCACAGAACATCTCAATAAAACCGCAATAACAACTGACGTGGAAGTGATCAAAATTTGAAACTATTGTTACAAAGAAAGTTGTGACTTAGGTTTGGTTATTCAGTACCAATGAAAATCCAGTTGAGTTGGCTATAAATATTTTACTGCTGTATGATTTTGTTTTCGTAATATTTGTGCGAATCCAGATTTTTAGCATTGCCTTATAAAGGCACATAAAATAAATATA
The DNA here is from genome assembly GCA_947538895.1 of Neoitamus cyanurus. Taxonomy (NCBI): domain Eukaryota; kingdom Metazoa; phylum Arthropoda; class Insecta; order Diptera; family Asilidae; genus Neoitamus; species Neoitamus cyanurus. The sequence goes on from OX384543.1 coordinate 40,820,937, forward strand.
TTGAACTTGAATATGACCTCACAAAAATAATATAAGAAGAGCGCTATTAAATATTGAAACATAATTTAATGAATCTCAATCAAAGTACATAGCTAAATCACATTGAATTCGCCGGATACGCCATCAATAATTTATTCAGTTAAATTTACTGTTAATTACGTTATTAAAAATTATTGACTATATTGCATATATTTTAGTCAGAATAATAGTTTCCGTGACTATAATTCTAATTTAACGGGAATATTACCTAGAAGCATTTGAAATCTTTGAAATATAACTGAAATCTCTGCTTGTACATATTACCGCCATTTTTCGTAGCGCATATTTAATTTAAAAATTGTTCATACTCTCACACCTGTTCATACTTGTACACCTTAAGGGCGTTATTTCAATTGAACAATCTGCCTGCAAATTTTAGTAAAAGAGTTGAATAAATTTTTTTTTAAATTTTTTTTATTTTACATTAGAGGACAAGTGCGTGCTATAGAGGGCGAGTTTTTTATTTTGAGATTGTATTTGTCCTCGCTAGCTGTTTGGCTTGTGGCGTCATCTTGCTGAAACTACATAACGTCTAGATATATAACTTCTATTTTTCCATATACAAAATGTCGCCAAATCTTTTATGATTTGTTTAGCATAGTTTAATTTTAGTTATCTTATGTATCTTTTTTTCTATATATATATATACATATGTAGGCTATATACGGTCACTTGGATTGTTTCGGATCCTGTACAAAAAAATTCACACTTTAAACTTCATTAACGTCCATTTTAATAATGTGCTTAAGAAAGTTCAATGTACTGCTCGACTACATACATAGATACCTATATATAGGGCTAAATTTTTGAAAATTTACTCCTTAGTTTTAAATTAAAAAAATATACCCGTCTCCAAAAAGTTCGATGCTCGAAATATATGTGATTTTTTAAAACATATTCTTCCATTTCCACTTAGAATATGATGTCCTGAATTTCTTACTAGGTGCTACGTTCAAGTTTTTGTTTGTTATCTATCGTAAGTATATGTGATTGATATTAGTCAGGCCTTTTAGCCATATATTTTTTTTTATTGTATCAGCAAAAAAATTCCGCACGGTATTATTATCTATACCACATAAAATAGAACAACAAGACAACAAGCCAATTAAGTACACGCGAATAACATTGTTGACTTTCTCTTTTTGAAGACGATTAAAAAGACTAACGATATTTTAGTATCCACTTGCTGTAGAGCTCTGTTCGATGTTAAAACATTTAAATTTTTATTCGAACGTTTTTAAAGGCATTTTGTAACAGTAAAGAATATCTTGTTTATCCAAAAATATTCAAATTGGTAAAGTTGTGCATTTCATTATCTGTCTCATTAATATATGTACGTTCTTTTTAAACGTTATTCGGTGCAAGACTACTTTTTGGCTTCAAAGTTTCGATTGCTGTTGGCATTCACAAAAAGTCCTTTTTTCCACACTGTTTAGAAAGACGTTCAAAGGCCAAATATTTTAACTTCCTAAAAATTATTAAGCCGTGTTCAAAATTTTACTGCTTTTAGTTAAATTATTGAAAATATTCAGTTCGCTTACATTGCCAATAATGAAAACTGGGTAGTGCAATTGGCTGAATTTTAGTATTTTTCTGACAAATTGTAAGCTATCGCTGCATAGTAAAATTAGTAAAATTAACACATTGTTGACCGATAATTTTCTGCAGAATCTGACATGTGGTGCTGGCTCATACATTTCAATAACTTGAACAATTAAACTGTGGGCGGAGGGTAATTATGGTCAACGGGCAATGGTAGTTATATACTAAAGGACGATAATAAATATTTAGAAATAAACATTTCCAAAAACACCTCACCACATGCCACAATTTTGTTTAAATACAAGAGCGGTAAATGGAGCCACCAGAGAATATGAAGAAAGGTGTTTTTTTAATTATTCATTCCACGTCATCAACGCTAGCGCTATTGACAATCCACGTACTCTATTTGTAAATTAATATAAATTTATTTTTCTCTCAGAGCACAGAATAAAATTGTCAAATACAGTTCGGGAATGCTATGCGCACAATCCAGTGCAGAACACTTGAAATAAAATAAAATAAAATAGACTTAATTAACTGCTTCTATTTTGCGTTGAGTACTACCTAACGCCGACTAAAATGCTTGGGATTGATCACTATGTTATTGTTATATGTATGCATGTTACGCAATGATCACCCACATTCTTCACGTGTTCTATGCCGCTCCAAATCAAATAACGCTTGCATATGTTCGCCGTATCACGCTTGATAAACGACGACTGCCATGATCGACGCAATTACGCAATTCTTTACGCTTCTCTAATGAGATATCTCCCACAGACAAGTTAGAACATGATTTATTCAAATACACACGACCTATTCTTTTAAGTTGCCACAAGTCTGAAACGTGAGAACCGAGTGTGTCTCAGGTGTATACAACTAGGATTAAGCTCAATTGTGTTCTTTTTAAAAATTGTGAGAGTTTTCCGAAGCCGATGCATGACTCTTTCAATTATTCTCAGTTTTGAGGAGAAAGCAAGTTATTTACATCGCCTAATTGCTAAACTTTTCGGGATTCCGACAAATCGAGTGTTAATTGAGATGAGATAGTGAATGCCTGCACAATTAAAGCATGTGATGCTGCATATGTACTACATTATTATATTGTTTTGTATGGGACCGCCATAATTTTTATTCAATTCAAAACTTAATGAAATGATTATAACAGTGGACTTATTTCATTTGTTCTTATTGCAACAGTTGAGTTACACAAAAAGATCGAGGTAAGGACGTCAACCCACGAATACTTTAAATTTTGAGGTAACAACTTCTTCTACTGAGTACGGTAAATATCATGTTTCAAAATTTAACATAAAACCAATACAAGTGATTATAGGAGTTCGTGGTTACAAAATAAGAAAAAAATTCAGTCCAGTTCGAGTCACATTGAATTAGAATTTCGTTGTCGCTTCCAAGAAGTCTTAAAAAAATTAACAATAAATTAGGAGTAGAAGTCATCAACATTTTTTTTGTCATGTACACATATTACCATATTAGTCTGACCGATATAAGTTTTATCCACATACTGTTCCACACAAGCTGTTGAAACTTTTAGTTTCATTTGGGAGTTATAGTAGACACCATTGTGAAAGTTCAGATCTAGCTATTGGGGCGTCAAAGAAAACAATTTTGATCGAAGTGTCACATTACAATTAGTGGTATGGGGGGACATGACGAAACTACATATAAGGGTTCCTGGTATACAATACTTCTGAGCCCTAAAATAGTACGAGTAAACCTTCAGTAGAGAAAGGGTATTTATAAACAGTAAGAAAATGTTATACTACCATAAATCTTTCTTATACCTTTGACACACATCTGGTATAAATACCAAGATATTCGAATACTATGTAGTATACCTTATGTATAAGTATTCAAATTTGACAAATATTGCTGGTATAGTATAGGGTCCTGGTTTAGGCGCTTTTTTTTACTGACTTTAGCGCAATTAATTTGCAGTTGGGAATGAAATAATCACTTTTCTGAAACTAATTAATCAATTTTGCCTGGCTTGAGAAAATGGAGAGTGGTAAAAACAAAAAAATTTCAAAACACCTAAATTAATTCAAAGAGAATTGAACACACAACAAACTTTTTTGCGACAACTAAACGTCACACTATACTACGAAGGCACGTGTGTCAGGGGTGTGCTTACTATATAGTAGCTCCGTTAATGGTATCCAAACGATGGTATCGATACCAGATCAATCAAAGCGATATGAAAGGTTAATTTACAATAACTGCAACAAGCTTCGAAGAATTGAAATCTATTTCATTTCATTTCCCAAGTAACGAAAGCAGCGTAGTACCACAACTTTTAAGCTCATCGTATTATACATATGTGTTTAACGCTAAAAATGAACAGATCATTGTTTTATCTTGAGTAAATATGGAGACCACCTGTACAAACAGTCAAATGGTGAAGGCGTTGTAAATTTTCGCATATTTTGCGTAAGGACCAAATGCCATACCATATTTTAAAACGTGATACGCAGTACCACGTAGAGCCAATAGAATTTTTGCGATTAATATATTTTGTGGTTAGGTTGGACTTGCATAAATTTATCATTATGATTTGAAACAATGTAGTGCCGAATTTTTGCTGTAGTAAAATAATTTGAGTTTCAGTGTATGTTAAGTAGCAGAAGCAGGATAGGATTGATCTTGATTTCAAAGAAATATTAAAATTTTTCCCATGGAAAATATGAAGAAATAGTGAGGTAATGCAGCCGGCAATAGCTATGCCGATAATGAAATCAATTCTGATCAGAAACTAGCAACTACCGCTACTAACATTATTGTTTATAAAAAAGACATACTTTATCTATCTCACACTTAACCCTTTCCACCTACATTTTAGAGTGATGGAGTGGTCGAGTTTTTTTAAAAGGAAATATGATTTGAATTCCAAGCGTGAATTATATCGACGGAAAATATTCAGAGGACTTCACTTCAATTTAATAATTTTGCCAAATTTGTTGGAATTTCCATAACGAGTGCAATATTACCGTATTCAGTATTTTTCCATAATTTGCAGGCATTCAACTGTGTCTTTTACACATTTGTATATTTTCTATACATTATTAATCATTTATGTGTAATTATAACACAAATATGAAGACAGCTATTTATTTCCAGAAAATATTGCTTAGTTTAGTTTAGTTTGAAAGGGGGCGTTCAGGCTTGAAAAAGCCTATCGTTCACCGCGACCACTAGGATCTATTGTGAATCCCCATCAATATTTTATCCCAAATTTAGCCTCTTATAGAGGCCTAGGATTTTATTGAAAATATTGCTTATTTTTGTATATAATTATAAATTACACGTTTTATGGTACTTTACACAAATTAAGTGTAATAAATGTATCGTATACAATTTTACATTTTTTTACCGTGCAGGCGCAAGTGGTACTGCCAACTTCGTGTACACTTTCAATCGCATTCTTCTTCATTCAGGATGTTTTCTGAACCGCTTAATATGTAGGTACCTCAAAAATGGTTTTGGAGTCTTTAGCAATATTTCAGATAATAACCATGAAATATTGCTAATATAGTTAAAGGCGAACGGACTACTCTCGGTGCATACCAGCAAAGTTGTTTGCTTCAATACAAAAAGGACAATTTGTAGTGCAAACCAGCAAATACCGGCGATAAAACTCCGCCCCTATCCAGTCGATGAAAGAGAGCTTTGACATATCTCACTTCTACTCGCTTCTGGAATCCTTTCTGCAAATCTCGAATCTTATTTTCATTCTTTTCTTTAAAATGTCAAATGTGCAGTGTGCACTACGGCAAGGTCCACAAAATTCGAATCGCGCCTTGTCAAATGAAAGTTGTTTACCAATTACATATTTATTTTATGAAATTGGAAGGAGATACATGTCGTACCTGCTACAGCCAGAGATAGAATTTTCGAGCATTTCTGACTACCTAACCCCTTATGAGAAAAGTAAACTCGTCCTTAATAAAGAATATGTTTGTATTCATTTTTATGCCCTCAGAACACGAAACATTGAAGAGAAGGTAGTAAATGAATTTCAATAAAATTCGTAAGCACATCACTTTTGGATTCATAATAATAATAATATATAGAATCTTTGAAATAAAGATATGTTATTTCGTAATATTTTTTTAGGCTCCTATACGAGTAATGCTTGCAAAGCCATTAGCAATTTATACACTCAGAAAAAAAAAGTAATTTCATTGGAAAAAACCATTATGCCGACAATTGTTAATTTTACAGTGAAAATTACTGAAAAATGTATCAAGAGTTTCCAGTGTTGAATTCAATATGAAAGCATATTAATTCATATAACAGAAATTTTGATTCAAATGGAAATTGTTATATACTGATATCCTAAACGTATTTGTTTACAAGGATCTAATCGTATAAAAAATAAAAATAAAATGTGGGATTTGAACCCGGGACCTCTGAAACAGGAAGCCACTACTCTAGCCATTCATCTACAATACAATCACATTAGCAATTGATTCAACAATGTTTGTTTATGAAAGTGGTACTATATATACTTTTGAATCAGAAGCGAAACGTTTTGAATGAATAACCTTCTAGATTGAAATATACCAAAAATGTGTTTTATAGTTGTTTCAAATAATATTTTATTGATTTTACAATGGTCCGCAACAAATTTCAAAAGCGTTAATAATATTCTAAATATTTGAGTCAAAAATCTTAACTATGGTAAATCATGGACATTTATAACGATAGATATGTACTTTTGGGCCTGATTCTAATCCACCTTGACAGGCTTTTACGAGTATCATTAAGTCGTTTTTGCGCTGCACGGGTTCACTGGTTTTCATTATTATGAACAACATTTTGTTTGGTGTACTCGCTAAAATCGTATTATGAATTGGCATATTTTTATAAGATTTCAAAAAAAGGCCACAACTATTTCTCACTCTCCTTTCTACCTGATTCCGGTATGAGTAGACAAAATGTTATTTAAACGCGTATTCAGGGTCATTTCGATCTTTCATAACATGCGCTCATTTCGTGTGCTCAACACATTAGATAATCGCTTGCAGGAGCTTTTTCGATAAACAACATGGCGGTGAATCACCGGAGGACAGGTGCGTGTTACTACCACTGCAATAACAGACCACACAGTAGAGAGTATTTACAGCAGTTTAACTACGATTGGAGTGACGACCGTCGGTTCTGATCGTTGCCTGTGCCACACAAACATGGGATCTGAAGTTCATGGCATCCTAACCCAACAAAGAACGGTGACTTTTCTTTACACGACGATAACTTCAGAATGAAATGTAGTACAGGAATTTTTCAGAGGTCATTGTTCTCGTTTGTGGAGGTAATGGATGCCCCCTGATTAAAAGATGATTTTGCGATTCCATCACATCCCTAAAAAAAGTCAACCATCTATCTCTAACCATTCAAAAGTTCTCAGGGTCTATACATACTTTTGGCCCACCTTGTCTGTCATAACTTTGTAATTCCTTTAAATCTATTAATGCAGTGTTTTGTATTCGAAAGCTTAATATTTACTGTACGCTGAGAGCGAATGCCTTTTGTCGTTGCCATCATGGATTTTAAATGTTTTAAACTATCAATGTAAATTCTCTTTTAGCAAAGGGTGCAAAAACAGAAAACCCTGGAAATCTTCCATCTGCCTTCGGTGGTTTCTCTTGTCCAAAACTGATACTTTTGAGGAGCGACGAATTTTAATAAAGGTGCTGCGGTATGTCCCTTTCGGGTGTGCTTTACCACCGCAATCCAACAAAGGACCAAAATTATCTCCAGCCTTTTCACTAAATAATCTTCGTCCTGCGAAGGAAGAACAGCCAGAATTCCAGAAAAGTACTGAAACCAAAAATTGTCCCCTTTAATCGTGAAGAAGAAGAGCAGCCGAAAAAATTGCTCCGCTTAATCTCGTGTGTTACTTTGTCTGTGTCGTAGCTGGTGACGGGTTCTCAGGGCTGTCAAGGGCAGTCGGGGCGGTCGGGGCTGTCGGTGCCGCTGCTACGCTACACCGCGCGAACGGAGGGCTCTACGTAGAGTGCATGCATGCAATTTTCCCTTCCCGAAAATTTATCCTTTTTACTTCTTCTCCTGCTTCCTTCGTTTTTGTTGTATTATTATTTCCAGATATTTTATTTTGCATGCGACGTACGGGTGTGTTGGTCCTGCGGAGCACCGGCGTACATTCAACCCCAAAAAATAATCCCTCTTGAGCCCCCTGGCTCTCATCATCGCGCTCCTTGTGTCACAAGTCTGGTATGCAGGCACGGGCATATGATGTTTCGGCAAGTACCCCCTTTCGATATATGTATGCAGCCGAAATGTACAAAAGAAAAAGAAAAAACTGCTGGAACGGCGAATTTCGGGCCCCGGCTCGGGCTCGGCAGGCTCACTTTTCAGCACAGCCAGCACACCACCACCATCCCAGGCTTCTTTTAATTTCCGAGTCGCCTTCGTTTTATTTTGCGTTCGGTCTCCTGCTCAACCCCCGAAAAATTTATATTTTCTGTCGAATTTCGTTTGCGGCTGGCTATTTTGTTTTTGCCCTCATTTTTGGCCGGGCCCGGTTTTGTTTTATTTGGCACTCGGCGTTTTTTGCCGGCCGACTCTTCCGCACGGTGCGTTCGTTGTGCGTGCTCAGTTGTGCGGATTCAGTTGCAATTTCGGCCGGTTCCGCCCGCCCCAGCCCGCAAAACCCGCTAGCCCGCCATCGGTGCATTGTAATCAGCTCGATCTTGAGCAGCCCGCCAGCAACAACCCTCGGGGCGTCCCTCCACAGAGTGCGTTGCGCTTGCAAATTTTCGGCAAGAAACAAGAAGAGGCCACGGCCCGAAAGGAACAATGACGGCCATGTGACAAAGTGAAGTGTACTTTTCGCGTCGAGCCACCAAGTCAGGCTTTGGGGTTTTCTCAAGCCATGCGATCCCAGGCAACCCTTCCTGGCGCAACCGGCCGTCACCATCTCCGCCGTCTCCGCCTCGGTGCAGTGCAGTTGTACAAACGTTCGAATGGCTCGCCACTGCACAAATTTCAACTGAGCACGGCACGTTTTTGTTTTTCTTTTTAATTGCTCAGGTGAATAAATTGCCAAACTTTTTTCGGCGGTTTCCCGCGGCCTTACATTACCGCCGTTCGCAGGCCTGGGCAATGTCATTAATTTGCCGACGGTAAAAAGCGCGCGTTGAGCTTTTTTGACCCCTCGCCCAAGACGTCGGTCGACTCTCATAATTATACGTGTGCACGTCATAGGCTCCTTTTTTGCGTCCCATGTTTGTTTGCTGGTCTGTCTGGCGGGGACATCGAAATTAATTAGTAATATATCCGAGATGGTGCCGAGAATTTTTGCATTCAGTCGGCGAAAAAACTAGCGGTAAAGTGGTGTACCTACGGTTTGTTTTATGTAAACAACGTTTGCGCAAATACACGATCACGAATTGAATCCCTAACCAAATATTTACCTATGGACCGAATATGTTAAACAAATTTTGCAGGGTGAGTTTGGGCTATTGCAAAAATATCACTTCAAAAATTACAGTTTAAGGTTAGAATATATTCTATGACTGCTTTAATATTCATATTTTTTTGGTGAGCAATCAAGTGTCCTTTCACCACGCATTATACAAATTCATTATTGTTACTTCTAGTGTCCCGTAGGGTAGCCACATTGGACCTTTCTTTTTATCCTTAGCCATTGACGGCATTACAAAGTGTTTAAAGTTGTACATAATTCTGCTATATGCTAACTACGTTCGTACGTACGGATCACAAGATTTTCCACTCTTGGACCTAAGATTTTCTGAAACTATGCGATTATATATGTACATTGTACACACATCAAAATATGTAAAGCAACGCGGGGTTTTTCCGTTGTCATAATAGATCATTTAATTTTTCAATTGCAGGCGGGTAAAGGTATACGCATCGTATGGTCGAACCGTTTCATGTAGATTCGCAAAAGTAGGGGGGTAATTAAATAACTAGCAAGTTAAGTGCTCAATCCTGTGTAAGTTGTGTAGCTTATCGAATTTTACTCGTCAAACCCTTTCATTTGATATCCATATCAAGGAGGTTGTGAATCAAAAGGTGATCCGCCATCTTGGGCCGTCCGCCATATTGGGTTTAAATGTTCATCTTTGATATCTAAACAGAATCCAAGTTTTGCGAAAATCACAAATGGTTCGGCTTTCAATTTTATTTATTTTTGATGATTTTGCATGGAATGGCCCATAAAACTTTACATAAGCTCAGAAATTTGTTAAATGAGAAGAAGTAGCAAGCAGCTATTTAGATGAAGCCTTTTACCAATTAATTGTAAAATACAAAATGCAATACTATTTCGGTCGCTTTTCCCGGCAAAATTGTCATTACTTGTTTTAGTTTATGCACAAGTGTCAATTTATTGAAATTAATGAAAAATGTTTATTTTACAAAGAAATTGAGTTAGACAAACAATCAAAATCGAGAAAAAGAAATAAACTAAAGAACTAGAAATACGTTATTTCGATGTTCACAAAATTATTTCTACATTCACTATCGCTTCTCTAAAATCCTCGGCGCGCTAATACTCGCGTTATTAGATTAAGGTAATTAAGAGAAAACTTGATACTATTAGCTACTGTGTTTTAATTTTATTATTTAGAACTTGGCAGAGTTTGGATTAATAAAATGTCCAAACTTTGAATAAATAAACTGAACTTTTAACTAAAAACTTCGGCCACTTGATTTAAAAGATTGGGTTCTTTCGCAGTGAATACAAGAAACATTCTTCACATCAAGATTGCAATAAATTGCTTCATTTGGGGGCATTTCATGTCATTTTAATTTTGATCTACACCCGCCCGATACTGCATAGAAAGGGCAATGCTATCAAGAACGGACCATGATCTTCGGCGGGTTATTTAGAAAGTTAGATATGTTTATTATCTCGGCCTCCCAAATTCGCGAAATCCGGTTCCATATATGAACGAAGGTTGAGAAATTCGCCCGAATAACATTGAGGTTCCGACTGAAAGTCAAAAGGCGTCCAGAGGCAAAAACTGGACCCGAAAGTGCAAAAAATTTCGATAGTTCTCAATTATATCTGCTCTCTTGGAAGGGGATAAAAACAGAGATTTGCGTTAGACTACACATTTGGTTCTAGATAAATTTATGGGTGCTAAAGCTCCACAATCCCTCTGCTTAGGTAGAGATATGAAGAAGTATTGGAGAGAACGCAATATCCACCAGAGTTCGCGAACAAAACTCGTATCAAGTTCTAAGCGGCGCGGGCAGTAGCGGGAAACTGACCGTCAATCAGAAGAAAATTGCAATCGCTAAGGAGCAGGCTCGCGATCAACGCAATTTTTCCGCATATGAGCGAATTAGCATTTGAAAGGTAGAGATTTACAATGCGCGACAAAACCCCAGGGCATGGCCGCAGCAGCCGTTGACAGTGGCAGCAATCAACTGTGGCGTTACTTGCGAGAGCCGCCGTATAGACAAATATAATTAGCGATCGCGGAAAAAAATTAAAATCCGCCACCCGCGACAAAGAGGAATGGCAGTCTATCTCACATGATAAAATTAACAAAACCGTGCCTAAGAGCGTGCACTATCGCGGCCGTTTCCAAGCGGGGGGAGTGAACTTTTTTGGGAAAACCCGGTGCAATTAATTCAGTCGTCTTTGCCTTTCCTTAGGAGGAGCTCGTTTTTGCCCGTAAAATAGCAATCTTTGCCCGGCGATTGTGAGTTATTTATTTATTTAATCAGTAGACAGCTGTGCGAATGCAACCGTGGTATTCGTCAGATAATTGAAAAGAAACCTTGCACCAGCGCGTTCCACGGCTGCTGCCTGATATTAAAAATTCGAGAGAAATTTCACCAGTTGTGACTGACGGTGATGTGCCTGTCGCCTGAGATACTCTCGAAATCGTAGCAACGACTCGAGGACGCTGAGAATGCCCACGCTCTGCTCGCGCTCGAGACAATTATCAATTTTATTCCAAATGAGCTATTTTTTTGGAAGATTTCCTTCAATTTCGCGGCTGCTTTGGCACACACCCGCCAAACTAAGCACGCTACCGATTTCCAGTGAATTGCTAATGGTTTAGGTATTTTCAGATTGTGAATGATTTCTTTTAGGCTTTGAACACTTGTCAAATATCTGAAACGCTTGGTCAAGCGAAACCTGGAATTGTGCGATACAATTCGATTTACATACAATGCATTTTATTGCTGTTGCTTTGAACTATTTTACTCAGATTTTTCTTTTTTTTAAATTACATGTTATTTTGGTTTTTTCTTAAATTACATAAAGATAAACTTTGCTTTGAAAAAAACAACAACATTTTTGTGATATAGCTGATACTTAAAACTTTGCATTTTCAGATTTATTCAGATTCATAGATTTTGTTATTTTTTTGCCCGAACAAGAAAGGTACTATACGTCATAAAAATTTGGCTGATGCAAAATAGATTGTGTGTGAGAGTGCTAAATTTAATTAAAATCTCAAACAATTTAGACTAGTGACTGTAATGGATATGATTTTTTCATTAAAAATTAAATGGAAACCATTGTTTTTTAACTGTTAGTTTTATAGGCAAAAATTTAAAATAAATCTTTGATTTAAATCAGAAATAACAATTAAAATATTGGAGTAATTTATATTTTTGAAATCAAGAAATATCAATCAGAACAAACATACAGTTTTTACTTGTTTAAAACAGCATAACAATTATCAATTCAATATTCATTCATAACAAATGATGTTTGTGTTAGACTTCCATTCAAAAGTGTTATTAGTGACATTAATAAATTAATTAATAAATTCTTTGATTTCTCTGATTTATTATTGAGTTGTAAAATATTGGTCATTCGAGTTAAATTAAGCTGGTAATAACCCCTTAATAAACCTTAGTTTGAATTTTCTCTTCTATTTTGCCGGTGACATGCATTTTTTGGTAATTGATTTATATGATGCTAAACTATCATCTAGCGGAATTTGAATTAATTCTCCCGTTTTTTTAGCTATCGATCCAGCGTCCTTAAAAGTAACAATGCTTTCCTTGTTAACATTAAAAGGCGAATTATAAGCGTTGAACTGATTACGGTAAAATAAACGTATATATATGTATGTGAAAATATGAGAAATCTGATTCTGTTTTTTTTTTTAATTTACAACTAAATATAATATTTGTTATTTTTGATTTTAAAAATAAAAATGATGTTCTGCTTCTTAGTTCTGATTTTAGAAATTAAAGTCAATTTTCGCACAAATTTTGTCACAAGATAACATATACTGGTTTTCCACTCAAATTTTAATATTTGCAAATAAAATTCAACTTTTTGCACAGCAAATTCAAAATTAGCTTGATAAGTTTTTTTTTATGAAATTTTAACATCTCACTAATGCATGTCAAAGTTTGTGAATCTATTTGTTGACTGCTTCGATTGACTTCATTTTTTGGCACAATGTTTTCCATATTCCAGCTTAAAATATAGGGTAATCTTCGAGGTTTCAAAATGGCGGTTCTAGGATGGCTACCGGAAATTTTAAACTTCAAGGGATTACGTTATAAATCAACACTAGGTGGTTTACTTATTTTTGGGGTCGCCGAACTCGCATCTAGTGTCGAAATTTGGAAAGTAAAGATTGTGGATCCAATATGGCGATCTAAAAATCTCTACTTGAATGGATTTCCGTGTAAATGAATATGTAGGGATTTTTTGGGCCGCTGATTTTAAATCTAGGTTTTTAAATAACTGCCTTTTTATTAGTGTTCATATGTTTACTTACACGATACCCAAAAACTAAGAAAAGGTTTAAATGTTTGTCTGTTTGTCTGGCTGGGAAAATTTCGGGAACGGCTGAGCCGATTTCTTTGGAACTTTAACTGGAAAGCAGACCAATCGGGCACAATTTAGGCTGCTTTTTATCCACGGAATGTTCTGGGATCCCGCGGGAGAAATCAAAATATAGCATGAAATAATTTCATGCATTCATTTTGCAACAGTTTTAATTTAAAAGTACCTACGGAAATCCCAAACAAGGCATGGGATAACTCAGCTAGTATAAAGTATTGAACAACTAATTTAGAAAATGCAAACAATAGCCTATCAAAATTATCCCGCTCAACAATCAATGATCTAGTGAACATGAGTGCACAAAACTGCATAACACTTTCGGAAAATTCTTTTATTCTGTTCTAACAATCAAAAAGCGAACTTAACAGTTCGGATTTGATTTGCAAATTCACTTCTCGTCTGTACAAATCCGGATAATTCGCATACGTCGAAGATACTGTGTTTGTATTTCAAAATACACATTTCAGCAGCCATCATTTATTATTTACAGCTTTTATTTACTTTCACCCCACCCCGGCTGAGCCGTTATAAGTAAACATGAGTAACACTCGACACTTTTGTTTCGATATGAAGTACTTTTGGAATCAATGACTTCCGTTCCGTAAGGAAACTGTAATTTTGTTATTTATTGTGTAAGAAGAAGCTTGCTTGCTTCTTTGCGACGTTTTAACGAGTACAGATAAAAGCTTGTTTGTTTGTTTGGCGATACCCTAGAGCCAAGATCCGGTACCATACTTAAAAGAATAAGTAAATGAAAAAGAATGAACTTGTTGTCATTTATGTTGATTAGAGATACCAGTGATTGAGGTAACATATTAGACGACCGTTAAAGGCGTATTTGGACGATCGTCCAGGATGACAGATAGGGCCATCATGTCCGGTGTTCTTATTTTTATATCTGGTAAACTGTATTAGACGCGCTCGCTATACCTAACCTAAACATAATTGAAAAGCGCAATATTCAAGAGTTAGATTGAAATGTATGGATTTTCTTTCGAACTTTAGTAACTACACCTGCAACGGTATAGCTAGTGGAAACCGTAGTTGATAAAGAGACATTTAGAAAACACCACCCTATTGGTAATTTAAACCGGGCGTGGCCGGGGCCCTGGACCCTGCTAGTACAAGTGCATGTAAGGGGTTTTCTGTTCGGTTTTCGGAATACCAGCCCGGATGGTGCCAGGGAATGTGATGGTTTTGACAGGCGACAGGCCTTTCGTCCGAGCTTTTCCAGAAATATCACACGTGTGTGTGTAAAATACATGGATCGTGTTTTAGATGGGGGGGGGGTTAAGTTGCTAGTTAGATGCCCATGTGCGTAGGGCACCTTTTCTCGGAACTCGGCGTTCACTCGTTGGACTCCACTTTTGCGGCCGTTTGCGCATAATTATACCAGAGTCCTTATTCTATTTAATAGGTTTTCAAGTGTGAATTATATTGAAGGAAAATATTATAACAAATTTAAATTTGCAGTATGGTTGCGAAGATTGGTCCTGTAAAGGGCATTCTCTTTAAGGGCATACCCGGTTTAGACCCGGTCAACATTTTTTACAATTTTGGTTAAGTTAGAAATTCCTGTCCGAAGCTGAATCAGTAAATATCCAGACCTTGCATGGGCTCCACAGAAATCCAGAGCGCCCAAGTAGTACCTAAGTATTAGATGTGATTAGAAACTTTTGATTTTCACTGTAGGAATATGGGTATTGACTATCGTTCCAAAAAGATACAGAAGCCGATCTCAGCTTAGAGGAACTCCGTTATCCCATCATGAGATTTTCCTATGTCTATAATTTGGTGTGGTCAAAGGTATGTATGTATTCGCCAGTTTAAGTTGAGGTCCCTGCTCCATCCCGGAACGCTAACTGGATCCACCGGGTATTACTCGATGTGAATCATGGCAGAGGTGTTGCCTCTTTGGTTTCTGCCACTTCCTTGTTGTAGAAACTTAAAGCAATTTCCATCGTTTTATCATACAGAAACAGCAGGCGGTGGCGTCGATCCAGCTCCGCTTGGTGTAAGGTTCGTCGTAACGACATCCATCAGCGCCGCTTTTCTTGGAAGCGCTCCGCGTCTCGGGAGCACCGCGGTGGGCGATGAAACCTGAGAAAATGTTTGTGTTACAAGCTGCTCGACGACATATATCACAGCAAGTGCAATTTTTTGTCTTGTCAGAAAACGACGCCCTGCACTCGCCTCCTGAATTCGCCGAATGTCACCTAACTGCTTTCGCCTGTATACCTCCAATTACTTGTGCAGGGCTAATTCGCTGAGCACGCACTTTTCTTGGGCCATGGACACATTTCTTTTGCAGAACGAAATAAAATTGCAGCCCAGAAAACAGTTAGGGGCTTATCCTTTTTTTTATGTTTTTCAATATGCGACCGCGGAAAGCCCAGCCCCGCGAGGTGATAACGAGGGGAGGGAAATTTTTATAATTGCCAACAATTTAGCGAAATTGGTGGCGGAGGCTAGCTCCCGGCGGCGGTGGAACCCGAGCAGTTTCAACCGACAGGTGTGGGAGGAGCGGCAAGAGCAATGCCCTCGGTGTTTTGGACAACTTTAGCGCTGTTTGGTCTTATCGGACTCGTAATGTTTTTTATATCGATTGCGAGCGTGCGGGAGTGCACCGGCTATGATGGCAGGTGACTCATTAAATGACTACAGGTGGTGTCGCATGGCTTTGTCTCGAATTCGGCTTTTATTGCATTGGCGAAACTCGGACGTCATAAGAGCCAAGTCAGGTCTGGTCTGGCACCTTATTGATTTCATTTGTTATGGGAGTTTACCGCGATCAGCAAATAGCTGCAAATGTTTGGAAGACGAAATGCAATACATCGCGAAATCAGTGAGGCGAGCAAATTCCATTGGTCACCATGTTTCGCCCCTTGATTATAGACATCCCGCCCATCTTATGAAATATTCTTCAATAAAAGATATTAACTTATAAGTGATATGTTTTTAACGAGTCTGGTCTGATCAGTTAGGATGTGTATGGGTAGAATTTTTAGAGGCGGGCGGGCTCTGGACTTTGCCCATATGGTCCATTGTACGTTTGAATTTAATTCATATGTTAAAAAAAGTTCATTCCAAAAACTGTTATTACTAATGGATTATACAGGATCTAATCTTCACGCCTGAGAGAAATTGACGAATTTAAGAATTAATTCATTAATCACCCCATAGATGGCCAGAAATCTGCATCGCTGAAATCCCCTAAGTACTTCATATGATCCTTTGAAATTGAGAGTTTTATCAAAATTAAAAAGATTTTACGGTTTCTCGACTGAAGTGCTAAAGCTTTTCAAAAGTCATCATCCTCCATTTTGCCAGTGGACATGGGTGTACCTCAGGGCACATTGACAGGCCCTATTCTATTCTCCATGTACATCAATGACATAAGCGAAGCGATAAGTAACAGCAAATATCATTTATATGCTGATGGTGTACAATTGTATATCCAACGACCCATTGGACTGATAGAGGATGGTGTCGCAGGATTAAGTGAAGTCCTATCCGCTATTCAATTCTGGCCAAGTGAAAAATTGGTCAGATCATGTGGACACAATTACTAAAAGTGTTGACAGCAGCCTCAGGCGACTGTGGGATATAGCCCGTATTATTAACGAGTACGTTTGAACCTTATCCGTACTCTTATTTTTCCTGTGATATCCTACTGTGATATTATATACATATATTGGACTGCTAGGATGCGGAGATTAATAATAGCTTATAATTTTTGTATTCGGTACGTCGACCTCCTTCGTTGTTATGACCATGTCTCCCCCTATGTTTGTAATGTCAATTAAAACGTATTAACATTTATTTTTAAAACTGGTTTTGTTTCTCAGTGTATATAACTTGTAAAACAAAATAATTAAAATATGTATCAAGGAGCCAAAGTATTTCCCACCACTCAAGCATTTGCACGGTTGAGAGTAATAAACATTCGTCAGTTGTTTGCAGTTAATTTATCAAAATTTATGTTTAGCAACAATATTAGTTTCGATACACACAGTAAATCATACTATACACGCAGACAGGGAACACGTGTTATATGAACATAAATGTCCAAATCAGCATCGAGTTTACTTGCATGTATTAGAGCCAAAAATGAATAATAAGATAACAATTGATGTAAAAAATAGTCTTATTAGCCAAATGTACGAAATTAAGAAATTTGTCATGAATAAAGCTAACGCGTGTAATGACTAATGGCTAAATTCAATAAGGTAAATTATTTCAGATTGAAACTCAGTAATGTATACTATGAATAGTCAATTGATAGGTATAGCGAGACAGTTGATACATTGGAATATTCAGTTTTAATTTGTTAGACCTTTAGTTTTTTTTCATGACGTTCTTTTAGTGGGAATACCTACCACTCAACCCTTAGCCTTAGCTCTTGTGAGTTTTAAGCAAAGAAATATTGTATAGTAATATGCCTGTATAAGATTTTGAAATGTTAGCTTAGTTTGTAATTACTATGTACCTATATAGATAAGAATTAATTAGCTACAATAAATAAATTATAATAATTCATGCGACATTAACGAAAGGCAATTACATTTTTACAAATTGTGTACGGCTCGGATGAAACCAAACCAAATTTAGTATCTTATGCATTTTTTGTATCAATGTACGTTCTGCTTTTGTTTTGTCAAGCCAGATTAGTGTTTTAGTCCACCGTGCCCACGTAACTTTCCGAACTCCCAGTCAGGATGTTAAGATTGTTTGAAATCAATTTTTTATAGCCAGAATGTTTGTTGAAAATAGTTTGTTTACTTGCAATTAATACTAAATAGTGCAAAACACCAAAAATTAAATTCGGTCCAACTTGAAACATCAGTCAGGAAATCCGAAAAAAAATAACTTTACAGACATCCTCCAATGCCCCTCTTTGCTTAGGTTCGGAGCCATTACCATTCAACTCCTTCTTTTTGGTTCTTTTTCGTTTCATTCCGTAGCCCAATGGATCGGTTTAATTGTATAAAAGACGTGCGAATTTACCGAGCTACGCAAATTCGCATATACGCCAATTGAGGAATGCAAAGCAATGAATAAGAGCACTGTCAAGTACTGTTCGAGCAATTTATTAGCATGAAATTCCAAAGAATCTGGTTAATCCTACTTCCTCTGGAAAGTCGATCAGTTTAAAGTCGACACAATCACTCCTCAGCACCGTGAGGCTTTGCTGGCTGAAGGTGAAGGTGCTGGATCCCAACAGTCGAATCTCGGGTAGAAGTGCACCTAACACGGCTTGGACAGTGTCCCGAAGACGTCCAATAAATCTCCGTCGGATTGCACACGTCCCAAACCCGATAGCTCTCTAACTGACCTCCGACAATTGCAAAAGTGAATTCATCAAATTGGCAGGAAATCGATCGATTCGGAATTCATGCAATTCACGGAAAGGCGAATTTCGAGCGGAGTATTGCTTAATAATATCATCCTAGGCGCATTCCCCTTCAACTGATTTTTGAACGTACAGAAAAGGCATTTTTGCGAATTTACATGTCGCTCACGATTCGTTCTCCTGTCCGGCAGACGGGGCTCCTTTCCTGCTGTCCCCAGAAGGTGCCGGCCAGTGCCAGATAAGCGCGGGAACCACAATGATTCGCCTAATTACAGTACGAACCCTCGATCGATTGCTCCTAGTGACACATATCACCAGGCCGGCAGCTCCGGGCCATGGCTCCATTAGCATGCAATATGGAGTTTCTCGCAGATAAATTTTATAGACATGCCTCAAGTACATCCAGCAGCTGCCATGAATAAGTCAGATATGAAGTTTAGTTCTGATCCGGGGAAGAGTCCATTTTCGGCGTATTTGACTTGCAAATGCCGCAACTAGGCTAAGCTGGCCATCTAATCTTGCACTCGATTAGACTTGGAGATGGCCATTCGCCGCTCGACGACTCTAGACAGAATGACACTCCCCAACCACAGCAGCCCAATTTAAATTAATCACTTCAGCGGTCATTGAATGAATTGATTGCAATCAAATCTGCATCTGATCTGGCCCCCTAAATTTCGGAAACTATCTCCTTTATCCCAAATAAGATAGTTGCTGGCGCTAAGGTCAGGCAGCATCACATGAAGGTGGTCAGTGCCATTCGCCAGCCCTCCCATCTCATGTAGGAAATAACACAGGTATCGAGAATTCCAACCAGGACACAAGTCTGATCCGAAGTCCTAGAATGCTTTCACCTGCAAATAAAAGGAGAGTGATAACTTCATTCAAGTTTGGTATACGTATAGTGGCCTTAAGTCAAGGATAGACCATGCAAACCAAAGCTTCTCCTTGTACTATTAACTAAGACTTGGCGCAATAGTGAAAACAATCATGTTGCCGAGGCTTTGGATGTACACATTGGTATATAACTAAATATTTCTGATTTAAGAGACGTATTAAATAAAGGAAATGAAATAAAACAGAAATACAAATTTTATTGCTTTCCTTTTTTAGATGTCAAATGTCAGTGATTTCTTGGTAGTTTTCGTCCGCCATATTGCATCCATTGTTATAAAAGATAGAGAAACTCAATCAATGATATATTTTCTTTGTTTTTTGAGTGTAAAAATCGATTTTCTTGATTTGCTAGAAGGTGTATAGGTGTTCGAAGTGACAATAAACTTCAAATATAGATCCTGGCAAAAAAAAATATATTAAAAACGGTAAGTCATAGAATCTGTATTATTTTTGTGATATAATGAGAAACAGGGGCTTCTCTTAAGAAATTCAATATTTTGGTGCCACCATATTGGATTTGCCACTTAGACTTTTTTTTCAATTCGGTACCACGTTTACAGCCAAAAAACCCAAAATCCGCCATGGCAAATTTCATGAAATTTTATAAAATTTAGAATTGCTCCGTTCCGCCATGTGGATCCGTTATTTTGAATTTGTCAAGCTTTGGCACCATATAGGAAATCATCGACGCCAAAAACCTGCAAATGCCAACTTTCATGAAATTCGAACAAAGTTTAGTCGGTACTTTGAGTCAGTAAATTTGAAAATTACGATTCAGATTTCACAAAAGTGTCGAAACCAACACTAACAGAATTAAGCAAACAAATTAAATATCAGAAGTAATTTTCTCTCGCTGTTTTTCTGAAGAATTCAAATTTTATGTTTACTTTAGTGTCGACCCACATTTTAGTTTAGAACTATTGGACATATGCGATGGTACGCGAAAGTTAATATGGACACTTGAAACTGCTGTAAACAGGTTACTATCGGAACTCAGTGGGGCTATTAAGATAAGTCTACGCTTTGCCCTGATAATGCAGTATGCATTCAAATGCGTGGAATTAGCTTTCCTCGAAAAAAATTATTCAGTTCTTAATGCAAATAAAATGTCATTATCAGCAAATAAGATTGGTTGGAAATTTCACCGGACTTTATACAGAGTTTCCATTGGCAGAAGTGTGCTCTTTTTGCACATAGAACGCCAAAAAGTTCGCAGCGTTCAAAATTCCAAAGCGTATAACGTAATGCGAGCGATGTATGTATGTATATACGGCTATGGTACCTTTGTCGGGGGTCTTGGTGGAAGAACTGTTTGCTCGCAAACGAATGCAATTCATCTAGGAGTGCCCCGGCTCACTTTTGTGACCACATTAAAAATCTTCAAATAAACCGTCCAAGACGAACACAAAGGCGCACAAAGCTGAAGAAGACGCGGAAAATAAGCTTTTAAGCCCCATCTTCAGGTGAAGCACCTCTTTCCTTAATGAACGCAAGAAATATTTTTCAAATTCCATAAAACATCAAAGCGGGATTCAACGCATTCACCCAACGTGACGTATCTCGAGCGCTGCAAGGTCATGCCTGTGTATCCCGGCGCATCTCTTAGCGTCGGTATCCTCATTCCTTCGCGCCCTGGCCCGCCAGTACTATTTGCGACTTCTTTGTGGAAAAATTGTTTCAGTTGCGCTCCTTAAGAAACCTCCCAACTCGCCAACTCCCAGTAACGACTCGCGTGTTACTTTCAGGAGAATCCGGGAAGAATCAAAACTCTTGGAGTCGCTGCGAGCTAATCAAACATTCGCAGGGCTGCCGTTGTTGTTGGCTTTGTTCTTTGTGGTGCACGCGAGCGGGTCGGGGCTGGGCCGACTCATGGCTGCTACCGCTAACTTTGTGCAGGAAAAAAAAGCTTCCTACTTAAGCACGCATCTACTTGCACTCCAAATACTTTGCCTGCACTTTTTCCTGTGAAAATTCTTTTGTCGCAGCTAGCGAAAAGCTCGCGTATGGAAGTCGCACATACCCGCACGGCCCCCGTGCAATTATGCCCGCCGCCACACACCTCACTCCCGACAGTCCACTCACAAAGGATCAGAAAATCTTCAAAGCAAACGTGAGTGGTTCAGGGCAGGAAGATGCTCTAAGGATTACGAAATGACAAAAGCCGAACTAATCGCAGCCTCCTTGCGGGCAAACGAATGCCGGCTCCCAGCGTTTATGACGACTGACAAAAAACATGGCGAACAACAGCAGAGCAGTGCAACGTCTCCTCTCCCCCAAAGCGCCGAGATTAGGCGGCGAGGCAGTTGCTAGGCGCCCCCTCAAGACGTTTCGGCAGCTCAAAGTCACGATAAAGAAGAACCAGAACGCAAACGCAGCCCACTCATCGAGCTTCGCGAGTTGCACCCACTGAACGCGTAGCGCCACAATCCGCAGCAAACCCCACCCAGCTTGGCTGTCTGGCCGGGCCCAGGTCCGGGGATTAACACCGATGTAAGCCACCCCTGCTGAAGGTGCTCTTAATTACCCCGACGCTGTCGCTGTTTCTGCAGTTTTCCACCCGAAAAAGTTTCAATTTGCCGCGAACACAAACTCCTCATTTGGCAGAAATTCGCAAATTTTCTTGCGCCCGGTGAAAGTGTTAACAGGGGCGGGTGGCGGTGGTTGCATTGTAGCGGAGTGGCAGAGTGGTTCCGCGTTGCACTGCCGCATCGCGTCCGCTCGTGGATGCGAGTGGTAGGCAAGAAAAGTTTTGCTGCTTAAACTTTCACTGCTTCAATTATTACAAAAGTTTTAAGACTCGGAGATGCACGAAGCGGCGGCAAATTAAATTGCCTCAGATTGGGTTATGTGTGTCAAAACCGTTTAAGCATTTCTTGCCGCGCAAGGGGGAGCGGCTGACTCGACGAAGTACCACTTCTCCGGTGGGAAATCCCAGTTTTTTGGGGTTAGGTGCAGGCACTAGAACCAAAGCGGTACAGGAGATGAGTCCTCTGTTTTATGGTTTTCGCTTTAGTAAGACTATATGTGAATAGTTCTCTTGGTACAACGGCAGGAACAACGTGCAGCTCACTGGCAGATGATTTGTTCATGTTTGTACGAAATCGTATTCAATTTTATGTACATATATCCGAAGGCTTAGGTGCTACTCCGAGTTCCAGTATTAGCAATTTAAATACTTCGTAAAGTATTTAGTATTAGTATTCAGTATTAGTCCAGGCGGCAAAAGGAAAGTGTCGTCTACACATACATATGTATGTTCAGATGGACGCAGGAAAATGGTTTAATCCATCCATAGTATCTACGACAATTTATTGGAGGCTTCGTAAATTCAATAGTAATTATCTTTAGGGCCAATAGAATATAAATAGACATTAACTGCACAAAATTTAAAAAAAAAATGGCGTGTTTTATTTTTTAGAAATGGCTGATTGTTTCTTTTTTCACAAACTAACATAGTAGTAGTGTCTCGTTGAAAATGTATTGATGAATTCAAAGAACTCTAACGGGGCTGTGTCGGGACACGGCCGCTGGTGTTAAGGCGTAGGTAGAATACGTCAATTAGTGAAACGTTCATATCGTCAGATATGTGCTATTTGCATCGAAATGAACGACAGTGCACAAGTGCCCAATACGAATATGCCACCTTGTGCACCTTGAAGACGGTACACTTTAACTTTAGACGCTCCCGCCGAGTCCATTGACACTCAGCATCGGAAATCCGTATCTTCTTGGATTCCTGATTATACAATCTTTTTCATGTTTAAGATGCGGAGACTGGCTTAGACACCATTTTCAAATATTCACCCATATCTTAGAAAATAGAGAGTGCATTTAATGCTTGTTGCTTTGTTGGCACGTATTCGGGAGGTCCAATTTTCGATGACTTTGATAAATGTTGCTGAAGGAAGAAGTCCAAAGACGTTAAATCGCACGATCTCGGTGGCCCATTCACGTCGCCCTTAAATCGCTCGTGCAGAATGTCTATCGTTGCATGCGCTGTTTGGCATGTAGCGCCGTCGTGTTGGAACCACATGTTGTCGGTAACCATATGATCCAGTTCAGGCCACAAGTTGCTAATTATCGATCTGTAGCATTCGTCGCTAAATATGATTATCGAAGATTCTCGAGCGGACCACTGATTTTGATAATAATATTTGATGATTTGCGCACGTTCTTCAACGCTCTAACCTTGCATGGTGATCTGCCGCTCACTACTGAACAATTTACAACAAATTTGACAGATGTTTCTTCGACCACATGGCCGGTATTCTATCTATATATTTTTATTGATTTACACAAAGTGCTGGGAGTGGTTTCGCTTATAAAGTTGTGATTTCTTTAAAGACAACTGCACTCTGTTTCTAGTGGGATAAGCGGAACCTATTATTAGGGATCGTTATTAACTGCACCTGATCAGTTTGGAGCGAGTTCTGCACGAAGAGAATCCAAAGTAGGAGAATCGCCAAGACAAGTTCTCAATCCTTAAAATGGAGAGGACTGGAAAATCCTACCCAACTCGCGATATGTTCTAAACATTGATCCCTCTGATTACCAATATTATGCAGTCACTGCTTATAGCAAAATAACTCACCTCGTATGGAGGAGTAAAAATGGCTGGATGACTAGATTGCTTCCAAAGAAGTTAGATTGTCTATTCTAATTGTCACTCTAAACTATGCGACATTACATCATAATTGTATTCACTAAACTAATACTCAGATCAAAATTAAAAACTGACTTTGATTTATATGAATTTGCCAAGCTTGATCCAAAACAATATAAGCAGAAATATATGTATGAATGTAAGTACATGTCTAACAACAAAGTCGGATAAAATAAGGTCCGCGAATTATTAACTTTAAGCCGAACATTCTCTGCCACAGATATGAATAGTTGAATAACCAAGACCTATTGGAAAACTCTGCCATAAAAATCCTTGTCACTTGTAGATATTATGCAATCCGTACAATTTCCGTCCTTATCTGCATGTCCATGCGCCACAAATGCGATTAAAATATCAATATTTTTCTTTTTTCTTTTTATTTGCAGAAATAATTTGAAAACACAAAAATCCACGTCTAAGTAATTTGGATGCGTTCGGGGGCAAGTGATAAGTGTGTCACAGTGCAACGTCTTGCTGGCAATACATTGGCGAGATTAATCGAAGGATATCAAACTGGTGGTATCAGCGAGATGTGTTTAAGTGATTTCCCAACTTTTGGACGATTAAATATTAAAAATTAAGGAACCTCGCGCGGTTGCTGTTTTCATTAGCAAGGAGAAGATTACGGTGCACAGATCTATCGAAGCATATAGAGCCCCATAAAGAAACGACAAAAGGTGAAATAAAAAAGGAAAAAATCAAATCGTAGAAAGAGAAATAAAAAGCCCAAGAGGTCTCGTGTGAATCGCCGAGGAGACGACGGAAAAACTTCAGAATTCCGACTCATTTCGCCGTGTCATCCATTCTGGCAGCACGGCCAAAAATTTCTGTCTTATGGATTGCTGGACGGGTAACGCCCGACTGGCGAGTGTTCTAGTTTAAGGTAAGTGCATAACATCCCCTAGGTATTGGGTTAGCAACTAGAAGCCCCTTTTCTGTCCAAATTGAAGATAAAAAAAAGTATGATGTCTGCCTCACCGTCGTCCGTTGTCAGTCAGATGAAATGGTCAGAAACTAGTGAAGGACACCATTCGCAGACGCGCGAGCACCTTGAGCCGGGTCCCATTCAATCTGCAAGAATTTAGCAAGGAAGAGGAAACAGAATCGCTGGTCGAACACGTTTCACGAAAGAATTCCTCGTAATCCGTGATTTGGCGGATTACGTAATCTGCGCGCGCAACGTTGCACATTTTTGTATCGATTGGCGCGGCCCAGCTCTGCTTACTACATCGCGGGAAAAAACATACCTAAAAATCAGAAAAGTTCGCAGCATGCACTGCCCGAACGCACACCCGTGCACCTCGGGGGTGTATCCGTGCCAGCACACACCTATGTATTTCACTGAGCGCAATGGCGATAGCGCTCAATTTTTTCTTTTTCAAATTTTTTTCATTTAATTTTTCGAATGCCAAACTTTTGGAGCGGCGACTCGCATAGAAAATCACATCAATCACCACGACCTCTGGTCGCTGATGTGTATCTTTCAGCAGATTCGCGAATTTCGCGAATGTGGTAGTTTATCCGGCTGGTGGTGGCGGTGGGTTTGGGCTGCTTTGGACGAGCAGTTGGGCTCGATTGGCGATTGGAGTTGCGGCCACAGACCCGCATACCTCTCGGTATAAGCTCTGCAATGCATAATGATCGCGACGACGATGACGCTGTACAAAATGCTTAGAAGTGTTAATATGTGTGCACCATTGACGCATGGTAACGCATGAGTTTAATAGTCAGCAGCCGGCAGAAGCTTTCCCCCCGAGAATGGAGGTATCTTTGGCCTTGAGCACGGAACGAATGCTCTTCGTTTTTTTTTTCTTCGTGCAAAAACTTTTGGCCTCTGCGTTCGTTCTGGCGGTTCTTTTTCGCAATTTTGCTCTTATTTTAGACGCCCGGCCCGCTCTAACTCGTTCTTTTTTCACTGCTTTGCTTCGCTAAATTAGAGGACGAAATGACGAAGAATTCCCCAAATCTCTTCGGATTGGGGCTTACAGCAAAAAATTTCGCAAACGTCCAGCAACTAGGCTGTTAAATGTTTTTTTTTGTTTTTTGTATAGATTTGTATTATAGGTGGGACCGCTATGATAGAGCGATTCGGCCCAGTAGTCTTATTGGACATGGAAGTGGGCAGTAACGTTTCAAGGAATATTTATACATTTGGGCTTAAAATTTATATAAATCCTCCATATGCGCTAGAAACGCATTCGAGCTTCGGTTTTCTTCTTATACTGTAATCTAAAAAGAATGTTTGCTTCCTTTAGTACCTAAAGAACAGCATCCAATTCAGTTGAATCTTTTTTTAGTTATCTAGTTCTCTGTATTTGTAAAGTCATCCACGTTTAGAATGTTAGTAACTTTCTGAAGACTTTTGTTCATGCTCAAATATGGTCATCTAATAAATCCTGTTATGATCTTTAAATCGCCTAGTTATGTATACAGGTTAACCACATCTAAGGCGTAAGTTTGCACATCATGCAAACATGTATCTCGAAATCTACTTCAGCGATATAAATCAAATTTCTAATCAACTCAATTGTGCTTTATGGTTTCCTGGATATCATATTATAATAACAGACTTACTTAGTAAGTGCTGCGGATAAACCTTTTTATCCACAATAAAAATATCTTTGGAGAGGGTCTGATCTTTTACTTTTAAATAACTAAGACCCATTCTACATTTAGCCTAAATATGATTTAGCTGAATCGCTGGCACTTTGTCGTTAATCCTCAATGTGTTGGCTAGAATATGGTGTCTTTCCATTAATATTAATATTTTGTTTTGTTTGATCTGGATTTTCTTTATGTGGGTTTT
The DNA here is from genome assembly GCA_947538895.1 of Neoitamus cyanurus. Classification (NCBI taxonomy): domain Eukaryota; kingdom Metazoa; phylum Arthropoda; class Insecta; order Diptera; family Asilidae; genus Neoitamus; species Neoitamus cyanurus. The sequence continues at coordinate 40,848,079 of OX384543.1, forward strand.
AGTGCAATGTCAAAAGCACGGGCAGCCATAAAGAAGAGTGTTGTGGCTGTGTTTATTTTATAAGTTAGTTTCGGGTCCAGACGTACACTGAAAAAAATTAGTAGTTGCCGATGGATTTGAACTCAGGGCGCCTGACTTCTAGCTGTGAGTACTCCGCAATGCTCCATACTGACTTTTCATATCTCACAGTAGGAAAAGAAGCACTTTCAAAGCCTCCAGAAGTGCTTTTTTGAAGCACTAAATTGGTTATGCTCGCTTCCATGCGGGATTCGAACCCGCGACTGCGGAAAAGCACCCAGGTATTTTTCTGAGTCTAGAAATCTGCTCAAATTGAACCATTGATTAATATGTAGACTTTGGATAACCCTTAAGAGGATTTCAGCTGAGTACGCAGTTGGAATGTGATGTGTTAATTTGACCCAAAAAGAGTTCAGTAAGCATATTTTGGGGTTATCTTAAGAAATCGTAGGTACTTTTACGCCTGGGAAATTTTAATTGTACACTGCATATTTTTCTGATATATTTTCACGTATTTGATGCTTTCGTTACATTGTGTGCGTCACTATAAGGTAAGGATGACTTTTTGCGTTTCCTTGCCCAGGGAAAGTGGACACTTTTATTATTCTTATATATTTTAAAGACACAGTTATGTTATAAATTGTTGGTTACTCTTAAACTGTTATTCCTACAAACTAGCATACATTTGTTTGCTGCTATAAAATAATTGAACTATTTTTTACATTCTTCAAAATGTTCTTTACAAAAACTTGGTCGACCGGTTTCATCAACCTATCGGGTTATTTTCAAGTTCGTCTTCATTAAAGTTCCATATATTTCAATTGGGCGGAATTCGGGACTATTAAGTGAATTTGCGTCCCTTGGTACAAAATTTATGTTATTTTCTTTGTACCAATCCATTGTTGTTTTCGCATAATGGGAGATTTCTATTCCGGCCAAAAATGACAGAACCTCCATGCTGTCGAATAAAAGTTTGAAGTCGTTCCTCGAAGCACTTTTCGATGGAATTCTGTTAACTAATTTTTTGCTGTGCAAGAAATTCAGCACTCCTCATTCCGATCTTGCTTGACTCCACTCTTTGTTTCAGCCGTATAAAATGTGTGTCCGCCTAGTTGGTTGAAGTCGGCTTTACAATACGTTTAGTCGTCCATTGTAATGCAGTCAAATTAGATCAGGTATTTTTTGCAGAGTTTCCATACTTTTCTCTTGACTATTGTTTCCTCTTCCCCTGATCGATACGGTACTTTTTGAATTTTGTATATTCTTAGATTCAAACTTCGAAGTTCCAGTTTACAGTCAGAGTTCCGTCGAAACTTGATGCCTTGTTGATCGTTTGATGATATCGTTAAGTACCTACATGAGAGTATCCGAACCATAAGTGTTCTAATTCAGGATCACTCATCTGTATAAATCACTAGATAGTGGATAGAGGAGTTTGGAGTTAAGGACACTTGTGCGATTTGTCGTTCTGGTTATGGTAGAGTACACACCTTACCAACATTAACTTTTAAATCTTCTATACGTTATGACACCTTCAAATGCTTTCGTGTACGACATTTTAGTAAAACTAATTACGGAGATCATTTAAATCACAGCGTAAGATGTCCATATGCCATTATATTCAATGTAAAGCATTTTTGGCGCAGTTACAACTCGTTCACCTAACTGCGTATCGGGCAAGTCAATCCATTTACATTGCCCAGCAACAGAAGAACAGACCTTCCTCTCACGCGGGTGCCATTACGTATTAGCACGGAAAGGACTAATTATCGCCTTCTGGCTCTTCATTAGTTCGGAAAAATTAAACCCGTCACGATAATCTCCACAAGAGCGAAATTACATATAAAGTAACGCAGCACCCATTTTGGAACCTCTTCATGACGATCTTGCCATTCCAAGAAGACGTGTGTATCTTCGAAATTGGCTCACCCTCGCCCAAGCGCATAACTTCCGTCTTAAAATTCGCAAGCAAACAGCTAATGGATCTGGCAGTCGCTTGAAGTTTGCACGCATTTAAACGAATTCGCGCGGCTTTTTTCGCCATATTAATCGTGCGATGTACACAATGCACGCGTAGTTTTGGAGAAGTGCCCGCTGAATTTTAATGAATTCCTGAATTTCGCGGTGTGTTCCGAATAATAAGTGGCCGTAGCCGCTCTGAGGAATATTTTCGCGAATTTAGCCCACGAGGGTGATACAATTCTTCAGCGAGCGTTCTGGAGTCTTGCACTCCTCCGGTGGTCAATTGACCAGACTATAACTGGGTGTGTGAGCGCCCGAGCGGTGAGCGAGCACCTGCCCGAAAGGTCACAGAAAGCTGCCTGTCGCCGGCATAGAAATGTAAATATTTCCATAGAGGCTTTCAGAGAAGAAAGATTAATTGCTGGCCGCGACTTTTCAAAAAGCAAACATCGCCTCCTACACGGGATTTTGTCTGAAACTATCAAAAGATCTTCAACCGATAGCGTGTGAGATCCTATCGAAGTACCTAACATATAAAAAGTTTGCAAAAACGACAGTCTCAAAAGGCCTGCGAGTTGGAGGCTTAAAAGAGGCCAACAAGACGTTCTGACGCACTACAGAGAAAAGCTTGTCTCGTCTGGCAAGACGAGGTTGCGCGGATGCCATTTGGAGTCACCTAACCAACGAGCTTTGGGACCGGTTAATAAAGTTCACGATCGCAATTAGAAGCTAAAAACGCCCGTTGGCCCAGACGCGGTCGCTCCACGCAGGAAGTCCATATCTCTGGACGAGCCAAAACGCGACGGGCAACGGAGTGTTCGCAAAAAGTTTCACAAGTCAAAATTAGCAATTATACACGACAGACGCGCGTAACGCAAAAAGCGGTTGTGCAGCGCGCGTATTTCCCTGCCGGGACGAGTTTTTTTTTTTGCACACGACCGATCGGGGCCGTCGCAAAAGTTTGGGTCCGGCTGGCACGGTCGCGCCAAACTGCGGGCAGCCAGCGGGCTCTTTTCGGGCTTTTTGGACTAATCAAAGAAAAGTTTCGGTTCTTTAGCGCGTTGCTTTGTCTTTTTTCGGGCATGTCAGTTTTTGCGAAATTCTTGGGGTCCACCGTTTTTTTTTTGCGCCTTTTTTTCGTCGTCTACGTAGAAACAATTTTGGCAAGGGGCGATGAGGAGAGGTGATCCGACGCGACTTAAACCAAAATTTGTTGAAGCCTTTTACTGAGGGGAGGTTTGCAATGGTTTGTTCGTGCGTATAATACCTGTTTACAGTTTGGAAAGTTATGATACTTATACTTACTACGTCTTATCTTGGACGGTGCAGAATGTTGAAGCTTAATGCTATGAAAAATGTTGCAAAAACCATAGAACATTTTTTTAGCTTTTCTCTCAACTGCAAAGATAGATACTAAAACTTTTTTGAAAATGCTTACGGCTGCCAGGACCTCTATCTTGTGTACTCTCAATATATTGCTATTATTTATAATTTGTGAAATACAGGATCCTTCAATAAGGACGCTCATATCCTTATTTTGTGGACTGCTACCTAAACTTTAATTTTGCTATAAAGCATAAGTTATCAAATCACAGTTTGTGGAGACGGGAGATATGATTATTTGTATGTTTTAAAGAGGAGTCTTAAGCAAAGCGCTAGGACATTTTAGATTACATTTCATAGCGACAATTATCCGAAGCATAGTGCTCATATGGTTTGATATCTTGGCTATTTTGGCTGTGAGACGTTTCTCATCGACGGGAAGCTGGGGCATAATGGCCTTCCTTTTAATTTGTTGCCTGCCGCCATGTTTGATTAATTTATTGAACTGCTACCGTTCATGTTTGTTATTGTCAAATCATAATCAGAAATATTGAGACAGTGATCACCAGAGCTATTGTAGAAAGGGGATTTAAAAATATATTTGAAGTCGAGTTAAGTCGTCAAATTATGATAATCATGTCATTTCCGGAACCCGATGCTCTGCAATAATAATTTTGACATGAGACTTCCAATCACCACGCACTAAGCAAACCACAAAAATAGAACAAATTGGAGCTAGTACTCCCAATCCACAGAAGGGTGGGTCTCGTACAGGTCATCTGGCAAGAGGGCACATTTTCCTTGCGCTCAGAAAGACTATAACGAAGAGGAGTCTGCGCACGTGTGTTCATTCTGCACCTGATTTTTTTGGCTGCCAATACTTTTTTATGTCGGTAGAACTTAAATTTTTGCTATTTGTTTTCCTTATATTACTTTGTGAAATAATTAAAAAAAATTCTTGTCAATGAAAGAATTTTGACTTGTTTTACGACATTTCCCTTATGATTTTATTAATGATAAATCCTTGATGTACATTATACCCCGGCTGCCCCTACCTATGTACATACATATAAATTCAGATACATTTTGCTTTGTTTAACAGCAATATACCTTTTTTGTGTCATTATTAGGACATAAATGCATCTGGTGCGGATATCTGCAAATGCCGGAAAACGTAGGTAGTTTTGTAAACGATTTACAATTTTAGCTCCGACTCACTTGGACTTCAAGTTCGAAATTTATCAGCGTACCACTGTGTATGCCTTTCTACTATAATTTTGCAAGGAGAAAGTTTTCTAAAAAAAAAAAAATTTCGAAGCCCCAAAAAGCGTCATTATAGCGTCGCAATCTCGCCAATTATTGATAACATAAAAATTCGTCGAAAAAGCGCAAGGAAAGTGCTGTCTAGTCAAGGTTGCATCATTACACGGCGCACTGGAGGTTGTCGTCAGTGTATGAGTGCGTGCGTGGCTACCGCCAGATAGTGCAGCTCCATGGGAAAACTAGCACTCAGTAAAATGGAAATGAAATGGGCTCGCAGGCAATTGCCGAACCTCTAATTATAATTCACGGGGAGCCGGGAGCCGGCGAAAAAGTGCAACGAATCCGTATAAAGTGGAATTCATCACGAGACGGTTTGGAGCGGTTTGATGACGACCGCACTCCCAGGGCAGATAATGTGCGTGTGTGGCGTGCTCTATTAGGCTGCCCACGATAAGATCGCGAAAGATGTGACCTTACCACAAGGTAGCGGCCGGCGACGCGACAGCGAACGCGGAAAAGAAGAATGCAGCCGCTGAATCACGCACCCACACATGCATATAAGGACTGCAGTTGTTATCACTTGTGAAGCAAATGACACCTTTCCCACCTGATTCTGTCGCCGCCGCCCCTTGGCGACTGGGGAGCTTTCTCAGAAACACACGAACTTGCGTGTCGGTCGAACAAAGGCCCATCGAGTGTAGTTGATCACTCGCCCTATCGGACGCACATCGTCATAATGCATGCGAAATCCCGACGTTCTCACATTTCAGGCGACCGAAGTGCTGCCCTTACATTTCCGTCGCCGATTGTGCCGCGAAGAGCAACGGTACGTAGGCCGCGGCAACAGTGCTCATCGCTCAATTGGCGGCAATTACTGCATTAATAACTGCCATCGAGGGGCGCATGCGGTTCGCGGAAACGCGGAACTGTCCGCTCACCGGCCTGTCCGCTTAATACACGCCTCGCAAGTCGCAGTGCTGACGCGCTCTCGGCTATTTTTAGCCCGGGGCACACGCACACGCCGCGTTACGTTAGTGTACGCAGGTTACGCAAGTTCGCAGCATGTGCGTTGCCCGCTCTGACCTTGACACACTTCCCACGACTAAAAATAAGAAACGCCGCGAGGAAGACATCAAAGCGCTTAAATAATTTTAATCGCCGTCGGCGTTATCGCACTTGTTTCGGCGAGCGGTTAACAACAGTATTCGGGCGCTCTGTAACCGCTGCTCCCAGTGCCGACCAGTACGACCAGAAAATAATTTCATTTCTTTTTGCGGACGCTTTTGAAATTCGCTGAGTTCCTCAGCTGAATTTTTGCGAATGTCTCACTGCAAGCCGACGACGGGTCCAGATGCTCCTGATCTTGTCGTGTCAGATATAATTAAATCACCAGCAATTTGGTCGTGATAATTTTCACATTTGTGCCAGTTGGATTATGTGCAGATGAACAGGGATTCGAATTTGTCGTAATTTTTTAGTAGCATAACGTGTTGACTACTTTTGAAAGTTTTCCGGTTAATCCTCCAGGTCACACTAATTATGCAACAGAAAATTTTACTGTAGGTGATTTACTTGTATTCGTATAAACATATCCAAAATTCGCATAGTGTTTCGTCCAAACACAGCCCATTTACACATACGTACGTAAGTAGCCGTGGAATGATACCAATAGAAGAGAAAGTCCCGTTATCTCTAAGCCTTCTGAATTTAGACATTTAATTCTTTCCTGGGTCTCTAATCTACTCAAATACGGAATATAGCTGGGGCATTGCCGGAAGGTATCTTCTGAGCAATTCAAATTTCCTAAGACCGCACTTCAACTCTGTTATCTGCTTGTGGGAGAGTATTTCAAGAGTACTGATTAAATTATTTCTTTTCAAGTGTTTCGGTTTGCTGCACGTTTCCTAATTTTTTTATCATTCCTTAGTCTCATCACTTTAATCAGATTTCACTTGCTGACCGTTGCACAATTTCGATGCCAATTATTACTTTCATATTATTTTTGACTATGGCTGCTTACCATAGTGACAAATTTTTTTCTTCTTCAAAGGGTTAAAAGGGTGTTGTTTTATATCAACCTTTAAAACCATTCAAAACCATCACTGGGAATCGTTAATACATTTGAGCCGAGCTATTAAAGAAAAACAAACGGAATGTGACACCAAATACAATAAGCTAATTCTGCTACACGACAACGCTAGGCCCCACGTTGAAAACCCGGTCCAAAAATAATTTAAAAGATTGAATTGGAAGTCCTGCGGAATCCACAAGATAGATTTCCATTTTTTCCGATCTATGTAATCGGCCCTTTCTCATAGAGGTATCAAGTCAAAAAAACCGAATCTTTTCCTTTGAGGAATCCGTCTACTATCTGAACAAAAAGTCAGGCAAGTGCGAGTCAGAATCACGCGTTAAGGGTTCCCAATAATTGCCGCAATTTAAATGACGGTAATTTAAAAGAAAAATATTTTTTCATGTGATATAACTACAAATTAACGATTTGCTGACTTTTCGCTTTACTTGTGCTGTGAGATCTTGCTTCTTGCCAAATTTCATGATTCTACGTCAACGAGAAGTACCCTTTAGGTTCTGATTTATTTGCGAATGTCAAAATATGTGGCATAAATGGCCATAGAGGCTTACACCTCTATGTAAAGTTTCTTCCGAATCGATGGAAAGATGGCGGAGTTATAAGGCTGTGACATACGAACAGACAAACGGACATGACGAAATTATTAGGGTTCCGTTTTTGACATTTGGCTACGAAACCCAATTTCGTAATTTTTGAAGTTGATTTGTTTGTGTTAAAGGACAAAAAATAACACAGCGAACTGAGTACAACGTCTATTAAAACATATCACAATTATACATTTCATTGGCTTACACGGTTGCTGCATATAACTGTTCAACTGGTACGATCTAACACTATTGACCACAGCTTGGTCTCAGATTTAAAAATGTATTCGCAATGGCCATCATCTAGTTCACCGTGCCGTAGAATACTCGCCAAAAATCTGTTAAAATTTCCAGTCCAGTTATAGAAATTTATGATGTCCATTTAGTCGTTTTCTTCCATTTTTCTCTCTCAGTTCTATGCGCAAACGCTACCCAAGAATTTTGCTTTGCGTGAGCGACTTTCATAGTGTTGGCATTTATTTTTCCTTAAGATTAGCGAGAAAGTTCTTTTTGGGATTGCCGGATTGTTGTGAACATTCTCTGATTACAATTTCTTTCCATATTTTCCATTACAGCAACTAACGTAAACCAATTATCGCGAGTAATGTGCCTGTCTGATCTGTGGATCGGTGTGGGTTCTAACATAATAAGTGGGAACAATTTCGCTTATTCGTAGTTCGTGGTAACCCTTTCGGTATAGGGAGTAATAACATTTACCACGTATGTGGTAGCTGCATCGTTCATCATGAGCAGCTTTATCTTATATTTATGCGGCTTATTTTTTATGTACACGCGAAATGTACGCCAATCACGAAATGAAACCAAATCCTCATCCATTATGCAGTTCTTATGGGGCGAATAATATTTTATATTTAATTTCTATGTCGGTGGACCGGTGCTAATATAGCTAACATCCGCTTTTCTGAAGGTGTAGAAATGAAAATGCGGCACCTTACGCATTCGGATAAATTATCAAAAATAATTGAATATACAAATTATCATAAATCGAACTTTATGGGACGTTGAAACGCACGAAGAAATTCTTAGTTGTTCAAAGAATTTTGCATATAAATTAAAAGAGAGAGGATAATTGGTTCACGCGAATTTTTACAAAAGCAATAATTTTAGCATCCCATCAAAAATCCAGCTGTGAATACGTCTACTGCACTTGTTAGCACGCTGCAGCCTGCTGCAGTTGCCTATTAGGAAATTTGTCTAAAAATAGCTCCTGCACAAGTGCATGAAGCCAGCGACGCTTTGTGTGAGCGCATAAGTTCGCCGTCGTGAAGTATAAAAAGCCGCACGTCCGCGGTCATAACAGCACGGAACGCAGCCCACGGCAATCCATAAGCTCGCCCGGTTACTAGCGCTCAACTTGACACTGACATTGGCGCAGCGCTAAGCACTACTTCTTCAAGGCTGCGCGATCTCGCCAAAGCTCGCGATAGCGCCTTGTTTACACAGCCACAAGCGGGGCAGGAAAAATAAATGTTTCAAAGAAAAAAAAATTATAGAAAACTTAGACTGCACCGCCGCCGTCGTCCCGCCCGGCCCTGCTAGTTTACCCTTCTGGCTGTAAGATCGACGGCGACGATACGACTTGCGACAAGCTTTACGCGCCTAAGCTTGTGTGTTCGGTGCATTTTTAGAGAGGCATTCCACCAAACTGACGATATAGCGAGGGCATCGAGGGGGTGATCACTCCGAGCTTTTCGCGATCGTAAGTTTTGTACGGAGCTCCCCGATCACGTCTTCCACGGACCTTAGTTTCGGCGAATGCGGTCGGGCTCTAGTTTTCCGCTCATCGCTTTCTTCGCGACTCGACCACATAGAGACTAGCGAGGTAGGGCCGTCGCGCCTCTGCTGCCCGTGTGCGTAATGCACGGCTTATCGCGACTCTGCAAGTACACAGTAAGTTTGTCGCTAAGATTTTTTCTATTCGCGGGCTAGTGACTTTATCAGAAGGTTCGACATTGATAATGAACTTGAAGTTGAAGTTAAAACTGAAAGTGTGGGCGCAGGGAGGGCGCTCGGACGGACAGTGGCGGGAGCTTGATCGAGGCAAAGTTTTTGGTTCCGCGAATAGATAAATTGTTAGGTGCAACTTTCGAAAAGAGAGAAACCTTAGACACTGGTCGGTATAGAGAGTGCTTTGCATCTTGATTTGCTGCATTTACTGACCTTCAATTTTTCGTGAAGATTAGAGCCAAAAATCGATCGATACCTGACACGTACCATACACACATACTTGGAAAAATGGGCGAGAGGGAATGAGTACTTTCTTATGTTAGTTCGTAGTTTTATGCAAGTCACTGCTACCAATTAAGGGCTCTAAACTGAGTTGATTTACAAAAATGAAGAGTTTTCGTAAGGAAATAGGGAACTTACAAAATGAAACAAGCTTACAAATTTATTAATGTTAGTATCATGCGTTACCCCTTCTGACGATCTTTCATTGATCTGATAAACTTTTTCACAAAATCTTGTAGTACATTGCTGTATTATTCTATCACTCCTTCCCTCAGTTCAACGATGAAAGAAACAACAGGAATACTAGTCCGAATTCTTCTTCTCATCCCACATATGCGCAATCGGGTTGAGTTTCATTTCGTAGACCATTTCCTAAGTAGCTGGTAGGACCTTCATTTTTGGCAAATGGAAAAGTATGGTAAACACTGGAAATTTCCAAGATTTCCAGTCATCACATTTATGAAATCTGTGATCGATTCGTTATAATAGATTATGCAACTATGAAAAGTTTTATTTGGAAATGATGTATGCCGTATGTCGCCGCCGCCGGTATATGTAACATACGCGCACAAATTAATCTGCTTCTTGAAACTAAAATCCTAAAATATAACAAATAACTAAATCCATATTCCTTTGCAGCCCTAACAATTACAACCTACCTACTACCTACATAAGTAAGAGTGGAAGCGTTAGTCATCAAAATCTTTTCAAATCGCTCAAGTTTACTTTGAGCTTTTATGGCCACATTGATGTGAATGTGAAGTGGAGAAAAAGGCGAGTTCTAAGGAATCGCGGCGCACGTCCTTTGATTAAATATCACCTACTAGGCAGTAGGGTAAGCTGTCGGAGTTTACGGTGGTATTTCCAAAACGCAAACCGTTGCTACAGGATATAAAACTGTGTGTACAAAGCCAAGTGCAAGTCTTAAGTTTTTCAAGGAAGTCGTTAGTTTTACTTTGCTCTACGAATTCTATCGATCACCATAAAACGAAGACATCCCTTAATTAAATCAAAACTTCCATCAAAAGGCTTTAAAGCGCTTAACTTCCTTACGTTACGGGGACACTTGAAATTAGGCAACTGCATATGCAGCTGCTAATTTTGTATAGAGCTAAAGGTAGAAGACACACCACACGCGGAAAGCGTGATAACGAAAAGTTGACACCCAGGCACCAGAAAACGCAGCCTGTAGCCTGTCCACGAGTTCGCTTTGATCAGCTTTGATTCGGCTTATCGCAGGAGGCCGTTATCGAGCTGGCTGTGCTCCGTTCGAAGAAATTACTTTCCACAAATCCGCTCAAGTGCAGTTTAAAGGGCAAAGATTAAATGGGCCGGTAATAGCCGGCGTAGTTGCTAGAGGGGTGCTGCTGCCTACTGCAATTGCGACCTTATCTGCAACTAATTAACTTCGACACTTTCTATAATGCTGCCTCAATTTGCGCCAGTTAGCTGGGCTCTGCACACATGCCTGGTCGCTGCTGCCCGCCCCTTCGCAGTCCCGGTTCCAGGATGCGGTTCCTCCGACTGCAGTCGTAGGTTTCTCCTTTTTCATGTCACAGCGTGTGTGTCGCAGATATGCCGCTACAGCGGCAAAAAGTGCGATTAAGCTCGACTCCTCGAAGCAAAGCTCATAACGAGGCGTTGAATCACAAGAGAGTGCGGGGGAGCTTTATCGGCCGCTTAGACTGGCGAAAACTATAAAAAATTGGCTTAAATCAGACAGCAGACCTCCAATGTCGCCCACCGTTAGGCGGCATAGGCGCACTGCATTATCACGGGCGGGCGAGGCACCAACACAACTCCAGGACGCGCTTGAAGTTGTTTGCTCGAGAGCTCCTTTCGCAATTCGCACTTGCACACAAAAGTTGCGCTGCACTGAGCTCGGCACGGAGAGCGAAGAAAAAAGAAAAGAAAAGAGTTTTAAAAAAAATATAAAAAAAAAACGTCGACAGCGGGGCGAGTGCAAAAAAGCATAAACTTAAGTTTATACGGGTTTGCAGCTACATTCCCGCCGCACCACCGCCTCCCATGTTTTCCTCTATTTGCGTCTTTTCCCATTTTTCGGGAAAGTTTGGAGCCGATGGGTTGGTGGGCGGGTGGAAGGGGGCGTGGAGGTGTCAGTTCTGTGCACTCAGCGTCGCGTTACTTTGCGTGTGCAGCTAAACCCGTCTACAGGAAGGGGGCGGGCGTGCATATACGAGGCGAATGCACTCTCCAGTGGAGTCAGTAGAGTTGTTCGGCTCCCCGAACACGCTCAAAATCGCTGGTTGGCCCACCCAGTATAGCCTCCCACAAAACTATTTTCCAGCAGCAGCGCCCCCTCACGCTGCGGAGAATTTTTGACACAAAATAACGCAGCCAAGGATGTTCCCCACTTTCGGGGGTCCTTTAAGGCTTCGCCATGAATTTTTAAAGTTTTACTGCGAATTTACCGGGGGGGACTCCTCTGCATTTTCCAGTTAGGGCTCGCGTCGCGGCGAGCTTTCTTCTAATTCGAACACGTCTCCATGACGATAGGATTGCGTTGTCATCCTCATTATGAGTTCCGAGCAATTTCGTTGGTGGCTTTCGCACAAAACGCCCATTTTTTCTTTTTTTTTGGAAGTTCGTGTAGGGATGGGATAGCTGCTTGTGTCTGCTTTAGCGCATTTCATAGCAGACTGAGCTGATTCGGGGAAATGCACAAAAACGACGCTGCTTGCCGCTTTTAGCGAAATACAGACCATGCCTTTCAAGAAACTCACTATTAGTGTCAGAGCTTATCTGGCCATTTAGGAAGAAATTAACAAAATTGAAAATTTCTACAATGTGCAGATGAATCTTTCTAAGGGTTTTGGACTCGTTTAACAATATTTAAAAGAGGCAGAAAAGAGCTGGCCTAACATTTTTTTCACCATAAAAACGACTCATGCGAACTTAGAAGCAGTGCTATGTATGTACAACCAGTAGCATTTTATTCTATAGGTAATACAGTCGTAATTAGTATAGTGTGACTTTATCGCTGTGTGCACTTCCAAGAGTTGAAGCATTCAGTTCATCATTTTAGTCTGCACGGTTCAATTTCCTGTTTTTGATAATATTCGCTGTACTAAAAGCCTACTTTTCGAAACAATCCCTTTTCTTACATATTATAACCGAAAACTGGGTTCAGTCATATACCTTAATAACGGGTCCTTCAAGCTTAAATTTTCGTCTACCTATTCTGACCCCATTTCTGTTTTGTCTGGAGTTCCACAGGGTATTCACCTTGGGCCATTACTGTTTGTCATGTTTATCAATGATTTGCTTCCCTTACTCCGTAATACTCACGTTTTGGCATATGCTGATGATTTGATAATCTTTAAAACTGTTGATTGCTGAGACGATCTTTTAATATTCGCCAAGTGGTGTTCCAAAAATCACTTGAAACTAAATATTAGTAAGTGTGATTTTATTTCTTTTACCAGAAAATCCTCCATTCTGGAATTTTCCTACAAAATCTATGACAAGACCTTGTCTCGAAATGAAAGTGTTCTGGATCTTCGACTGCTGAACGATTTTAAATTAGATTTTGGGCACCATGTTATTATAACATAATATCCCCTGGGAAAAAAACTTAGGGGAAACGGAGGCTCGGGGAAAATTAGGAGGAAAAAATGACCTGGGGACAATCGCCACGTAAATTTGGTTTCAACTATATAAAAAAATATTTCCCATTTCACTCCAGTTAGGTGCATAGGGCTTCCACAAAGCCTCTCTACTTTGAGATCTGCTTCGTTTATGTTCGCTATACTGGGTGATTTGTCCAGAGTTTCAACTACATATATTGTGACATCATATTTTGCACATTCCGAAAAATGCGATGAAGTGTCTGCGATTATTACAAAGACCCAAAGAATTCTTTACTCCATCAGACCTGGGATTGACTTTAAGTCAAATAATTCTCACATCTGCATTGGAGCTGGCTGCATAGCACTGCCAGCCTTAGATAATGTCCAAAACGGTGACGAATCCATAACATCTTGTATAGATTCACTAAAGTACAGACGCAGTGCCGTATGTCTCCCAGTTTTCTATTGCTATTATCACGGAGATTGTTCTAAAAACATCTTCAACCCGATTTGGCGAATGCATGAGCTTCTAGTGTTCCGACTTTTAAATCAGTGACCCTAAAAATTCTCGCGTGCCTAGCTTTATTGCAATCTAAAGAAATACATTTCGTTGAATTCACCGAAAACTCTCATGAGAACCCAAAGAAATATGTTAAGTCGGTAAGCCGGTTACTTTTCAATGGAGAGGTGCACGGGGAAACGGATTTTTACATGGGTACTGTTCACCTTAAATTCACGTGTCTACCATATGAGAGAATACCGTGAAATATGAATTTGTTGCTGTGTACGATAACATTGGATTGCTGGAATGGAAGCGGGGATTTCATCTGACCGATAAAAATTAAAAGCAATTAGGCATACCGAGAAATCAGAGAATTTACTGAGTTATAAAAAAAAATGCATTACGCGTCGGTACTTTAAAAATTTGCATTTTATCAGAAGCGGTGGACCGAATACACGTGTACGGCGTAATGTAAGGAATTATGCATGCGCATACCTTTCCTTGGGATTTAAACTCTGAGTGCCATTTGATTCATCGTTAAAGAAAACGAAATTGCCTCTATCACTGACAAGATTACCATTATTACCAATTGTGAATTTTCATCAAATCGGTCTAGTGGGCTTTGAGTTTTGCGATAACATAACATAACATAACAAGGTTGTTTTTCGCAGTCTATGTATGCACTTAGAGGCCAAACGGATGAACGGATTTCAACAAATGAGGTGCCAATCGATTCGTCTCTCCCACGCTAGCTACAAATAGTTTTGATAAGCTCATAATAATAGTCATATGTCACCTTATTAATTTGGTTGAAAATTTTACCTCAGCACATTCCGTCATAATTCAGCCTGTTTGGACTTTAGTCGTAATCAAAGTCTAATTTTACTGAGCTGTCCAGAGTTATGCTGGAACATTATGTGCATACACTTATACATCCATTTTTATAAATAAGAATAAATAAATAACGGTCTTTCTTTTCTTTACAGGTATGTAACCGCTCATGTGAAATTCGAAATAAGCCCTTTTTGGATGATTCAGCAGGTACTCTTGTGAAGTGGTAAGTCCGATTATACTTTGTCTTGGACCGAATGGTTTCGCTTCTTCCAAGGTGATTACCCCGCGCGTGCACATTTCTGCCGCCCTAAGTAAAACGCAAAACGCCTCTTGGTCGCAATCAAGCGCGGCGACTCACATGGAATTGCGGCAATTTAGCGGCAAGCACCAGCCATTAGAAGATCCCGCGCCGAGGTACTTTTGGGTCATCATCCTTGAAACACAGCCACGTAGCTTGGTGTATCCCAGCGTTGCCTAATTTTACCCTGCACCGCTCCCGCGTCTTGCGGCTGCGGCAATTTTCTTCACGCCCCATCAATCATTGGTGCAGCGCGACTCGCCCGCTTCGATAGCAGTCGCACAGCCGCGCAAGTTTTCCACGAGTCTGCGCTCTTTTGCTGGAAATTGTGCGAGGGATAACTAACCGAAAAATGGTTGGAAATTGCATAAGCCACAGAATTCGCAGGTACTCAGGTGCTCCCCAGGCACTTGGGACTGGGTTCCGCAGAGCGCTTTGTTTTAGGCGGATCGTGCAGCGCTTGGGAGACGACTGGGAATTATCTGCGCACGCACATGACAGGGTAATTTATTACGCTGCCCGGCACTGCGAAATCGTAACGCGAACGCAACCAAGACGCCGTCCTTTGCAACTGCTTGCCGCTTCTCGGCAAGATCAATTTGCGTGAGCGTTCGGGCCAGCCGTGCCCGTGCGTGATTGCATTAAGTGCAGCGACGTGAGGTGCAGCGGCGGTGATATTTTTTCGTGCGTGCACTTGGAATTGCGTTTCTAATCAGTTACCGGCATGAAAGTCAAATGACAGTTGAGCGGAAGGTAGACGACTTTCAGCCAGGTATGCAGATAGGGTTACCAGGTTCACACACCTGAAAACGGATTCTTAAGATTACATACATATATTAATAATTTCCACCAAAGTAACAAGTCTTCGTGGAGCCAAAACTTGAAGATCATTTCACTATTCAAATGAAAATTTTTACGTCATACATTAGTATAGGATTTTTCATTAAGCTTGTCTGAACTTTGAAATTGAATAAAAGAGTTCTGTGTGAGATATGACGGAAACCTGTATTGCGGATTAAAGTATAATGCATTCAATATCATCATGTTTTAAAAATGGTATCATTCAAATGACCTCCGCGACTTTGTTTAGAGGTCTCGATCCGAGAGGTCCAATTTTGCATGACTCTGTTACATACGTCGGCCTACATATATCTCACCAATGGTTTGAATAATGTTGTTCTCCAGTTGGTGGTTCTAAGGGCGTTAAATCGCACGAACTAGCCGGCCATTCCACATCGCCTATTCTGAAAATAACGCGTTCTAGGAATTTTTCCTACAACAACTCCAATGTTAAGCCCGATGTGTGATACGTTGCGTCATCTTGTTGGAATGACATGTCGTCCAGGTCCATGTCATCCAATTGAGGCCACAAAAAGTCAGTTATCATGACCCGATACCGTTCGCCATTGACAGTCACCGTCTGGCAATAAGTTTCTCCGGATGCAATGGAGACTCTTGATACTACTGTAGATTACTCTCTCTCCAAATTTGGCAATTTTGCTTCCTAACGAAGTCATACAAACAAAAATGTGTTTCATCACAAAAGATGATTTTTTCGCCAAAAGTTGGAACCGTTTCCAACTGGTCCAGAGCCCAATCAGGAAAAGTACGACGAGTTTGGTGGTTTTGAGGCTTCAATTCTTGCGTCAATTGGATCTTATACGGATGCATTTCCAGGTCTTTTCGTAAAATTCGCCAAGTTGAGGTCGCAGAAAGACTAACTCCTTGAGCACGACGAGGAATCGAGAGGTTTGGGTCTTCAGCCACACTTTCAAGAAGAGCAACAATATTCTCGTTTGACCGCATGTTTCGGCGTCGTACAGGGACTGCTCGATCAGTAACCGAACCCTAAATATTTCGTAGCTCGCACATTTAGAAATAGGAGCTTTACGAAGAGTGAAATGCTTTTCCAAGCTAAAGCCTGCCTAAATTTATTTTGGTAATGCAGTACATATTGGTTTCTGCGACGTCTTTCATCAATACTATTTTTTTACTTCTTCCGTGTCCATATGTGTAAGCAGAAATTTGTAAATGGAGAAACCCTTCACTTCTTCCTCAAGAAATTAAATTGAAAGCACGTTCAGGTCCCTTTTTTCGGAACTGAAACGATGCAAAAATAAAATAAAAGTGCAGAAAAGAAAGTGGCCAAAAACAGCGAAAATTCTTAAAGGGCCAGCGGGCACCCATTGCTCATTATGTTCGCAAACAAATGCCACGGACCAGAGCGCAACACGCTTCGTGCAAAAAACTCCGTGTAATGCCGCGGACGCGGACGTTGAAGCGGGGCAGGCCCTTCGCAGGTTGTTTTCCGCTTGTTTTGACTGGTGCGGCCGTTCACGGTATCTTGCAGCCGAAATCGCAAGATAACCGGCCACCTGGTCTAATCCGGCTATTTTTTTTTATCTCGGCAGCTTGGTATGGCCGGGAGAGCCGAGAAGGCAGCGGCGAGCGATGACCGCAACCGAATTTTCAACTCGTTTTCCCCATATAAAATTGCTGGAGGGCACCATGATGCAACTCGGCCGCGGTGCCCGCCGCCTCCTCGGCTGGCCCTTGCCGCATCCCGGATCCCAAAATTTATGTGCCCTGGAGAACAAATTTGGTCAGGGCATGGGCACTTCCGATTTTTTTCACGGCTGCTGCTGCGGGTGATGTAAGCAAGGTCCTCTTGCGAGGAGCCGGGAATGCAGTTCTCAGCTTCTGGCGCCTTTGTTTTTTTGCCCGCCTTCGCTGTGTGCGGATGCTGCTAACGATGTTTTGCTGGCCCCGGTGCAGGCAGATATCGCGATGCCTTATTTATGGGCCCTGGATCTGCCGCACTTTTCCAATCGCACCCAATGCACCGAGTCGTTTGCGGCTGATAAATCAATGGGACGGCTCGCAGGCTTCGAGCCTCGGAGGCTGCTCCCTGACTACGAAAGACCGGGTCATGTGAAAATTTGTTGTGCCACCAAATCCTGGCATTTGGAAGAGTGGGAGTGGTCAATTTCTGCCCCCTGTGGCCAAGTCGCCCGCAGAAGTCCCGGGCGATGTGGACCGTGCCGTGATGCACTCAGAGTAATTGCAGCCGAGGCCTTCGTGCAATTACTGTCATTTATTTGCGGCGAATTAGGCGCACATCCGGGGCGAATTAATATTAATGGCGAGGCGCGATGTGGCGGCACCATTGTTTCCCTGAATTTCATGAATATAACATTTTCGCTAATTAAAGAGCACCGGCTAATCCGCAGATTTTAGTCGCGTTTGCGCAGTGCGTTATGTGAGAATTGCGCGAGTGAATTATCCGGGAATGACGGACATGTTGAAAAAGCCACGAAAGAAACCCATAACTTACGCACCCCGTCCGAAACTGCACTGAAAACAATGTGGCGTAAATATTTCACGGGTTTGAACTAAAATGATTTAAAAATCTGACTCTTTCAGTAAATTGACTTTTATCTCTATTTACACAAGCAAAAAACCGAATTTGGCGCCTTGATTAAACACTATTTTCTAAGAGACAAGGCGGCTTTGGAAATCCATCGAACAATCACAAGTAACGCTGGGCGTTTCGGTTGTCTAGCTGTGGTCACTACGCTAGAAATTATTGAAAGAACAATACGCCTCTATACGGTCTATACTGTAAGGAGAATGATCAAATCCCTGGTACATACAAAACGTCCTTGCTTGGCAATTAATTGCTGACGGCTCTTAGTAAAATGTCCTCCATAGTGCATTCGGGACTCCGGATTGTTATATGCAATTAACGACTAGATGGAAACTGAATAACCGAGCAGCACGAAATTCACCTGAGCTGCTGTCTCGAAATGCATAAGTAGATTCTTTTACATTCTCCGAACTTATCTAGCGCCCTTTGTATAATTTTTTGGATAACTGTATTTTACAAAACAAAGGGAGAAGAGCATATTTTGACTATACAAAAATTAGTTCGATAGCAAATGAAGGAATCTGGCCTATGACTATTACTAGACAACTATTTCTGGGTGATCAAATTACAAAAATGTTCCAATTAGCCCCCGAAATGTGTGTGCAAAATAAATTCCCGACGAAGGTGATGCAACCGACAGCAGATCCATCATTACTGCCAAGGTTAATCCTGATCGAATGGAAGTATATTTGGCAAGCGATCGGAATTCCAATTCTCATGCCGAGAAGCGCGTCCGCTTCGCGGGATAATTATTGCGTAGGCCTGCGGGTGGTATGTGCAATTTCTTTGATCAGTGCACCAGAAAATGACGGTTGGCCTGGCTCAGTCTTGGCGGCGTCGACACCGCTATACTAAGACGGTGCCGCGTCGCTTGCTTCCAATGCCAAACAGAGCCACTGAACGCATGTTTCGGTGGTCACCCATATCCAACCGCAGAGCAGATGACTCGTGCACGCGAAGCGAACATAACTCCTGCCTACGTGCTCTCGCGGCCGCTGCTGCAGCACCAGAACAGCACAGCATCCGTCACATATGCCTCGCCCCTGGTGCGGGGGGTAATTTTACGTAATCGCACAAAAAATGCATCGGACATACAATGCGAGCGAGCTGAAAACGAATGCAGTTGGCATCTTATCACGCGCCTGCCGCAGCTCGTTTATAGAACGGTCGCGGTTGTGGCGGAGCGGTGGCGGCGGTACGCGCGTGTGTAAGCATGTCAACATATGTGCAGCTGAGCTGCATCGAGGCAAGAGCTTTGGGATGTTGCGTTGCACCACCGCCCGCGAGTCGCGGATGCTTATCCGTGTGCTGTGTGCGCAATCCAGCCAGCCCACCCCGAGCTTTCCGCGAAACGCGGGCACGCATGCCTGGCCACACATGTGGGAACGGGTAGCGGTGGGATAAGGGGAGGGGGCTGCTAGTGCATACTAGATTCATTTCGAGTGGTGCAAAAATAGGTGCACTTACACATCGGTGGCTGCGAGAGAGCGGCAGTGCAGTGTTTATTGCGGAACGTGAAAAATTCATTACCAAGGTCGATCGTTGCTCACTGCACGCCGACGCTGAAAAACTTGATTGCGCGATGCGATAGTTGGGCTACGCGCGCATATATGCACCACCGCCGCACCACATTCTCCGCTCGGGCACATCATCACACCGGCGCGCGGCCCGCGAAGTTTTTAGTTGTTGGGGCCCAAGTGGACCGTGCAAAAGTCTAGTTGGAGGGACAGGGAGGCGCAGTGATTCCTTAACTTCTTCACAGCTGAGCTTTCTTTCAATGGCAAGCGACAAGCGGTGAAGTGCTCTAAAATTAATTCGCTTAATTCCGATTTTAATTTGTGAAAAACGCTCCACATATCAACGGCGACCGCAGTAAAACACGCAGCGAGAAAGGTGTCGAGCTTTCACT
Source organism: Neoitamus cyanurus (assembly GCA_947538895.1). Lineage (NCBI taxonomy): Eukaryota > Metazoa > Arthropoda > Insecta > Diptera > Asilidae > Neoitamus > Neoitamus cyanurus. Next base: position 40,868,131 of record OX384543.1, read on the forward strand.
CGAGTGGTCGGTCGCAATTGACCTTTCTAACGGTTCAACTGCGGAGAAGGGATTAAGTGCTGCATCCGTGAAAGGACCTCTCCATCCGGTTGGTGCACGTGTTGTGGAAACGGTAAAAACCACCACCGCCCTCCCGTACGGACGATCCTGGTGTATTGCAGCGACCTTTGTCTGGGTGATCAGCTGATTGAGGCGCGTGTGCTAGAGCCGTTCATCGGCCTCTTTCGTCTCGCCAGGGTAAGAAATGCTCATTTCACGCTTATTAACCAATTTCAGGTGCGTGTCCGAGGTGCGGCTCGAGGTACCAAAAAGAACTCGAAAGCAGTCCACAGTTTGTTGGCAGCAGTCCGTCTTTCGCCAGTCTGACGAGCAATTGATCTCAATGATGCCCCTTGACCTTCGTCTTAGGTTTTATAAATTCTGTTTAATTGGTCTACCCATAGTTCTGCCACCAAATATGCGTTTGCATACCTTCTATACCCCCTGCAACCAGTCCGAGCGATTTTTGTCGTGGATTTCGGCTGGCATGCATCATATCCGCCCGGGACTCCATTCAACGAGGTGCATGCAAATGAAAAAAGAAACGCTTTTCCTTTGGACAATTACCCAGCCTCGCTTGTCGGAACGGAAGGTTTCACGCCCGCTTTACCCGAATGTGTTCATAATTTGCGTTACATAAACACATTCGGGGTTCGGGCTTCGCTAGCCCGGCAATTTCACTTCTACGTAAATTGATTTGTGTGAAGCGACGGACGTGCGGATCTTCTGAACAATGGACTACGCTACTTGCGGCAACCAGAACTATCTAAGCGAGGTTAATGAGGGGCAGAGGGTGGCCGGGGTAAATGGGGCGGATTGCTTCTCTCTGACGATTCGCTTTTTCGCTTTTAAATAAAATATTTTTTTTTTATTTAATGACTTGAAGGTGCTTAGTAGATACCACTTATTTTACAGTTCACTAAGATTAGTACAAATTCTCTGAGCATACTAATAAATTGTGGGGAAAAATCAGCTCAGCTGAGGGGTACAATTTCAAGTTGGAATTTCGGTACAATGTAAATTATCCAAAAAATTATGTCACCACAATTTACGGGAGGCGCGCTTTGAAACATGTAAATGCTTTTGCTAATGCAAACAAACTCACACAATTTCACTGTTATTCCATGTACTACTTGGGAAAATCTGGCATTAGCCCCTTATGGGGATATCAATGTTGGCCGTGGGATAAGCTAGAGTTACCACCCGTAATCTTTTCAGTACTATTTTACTTTAATTTTTGCCATAACACTTCTTACAATTTGTCGACAATAATCTAATAATTAAAAATAAATTGTAATTGCCAATATTATAATAATTAAACCGCTCAGCATGGTTAATGCTTTGTCTGCCTACTAACTACACGTTGATCAAAATACAGGGTGTATCGTACAACGTATGCAGAAATGATAGAGTTAGTTGATTTCACCTAACCGAACAAAAGATCGAATGGCAGGGGTGGGGGGGGTTACATTTTCGAGTTACAGGGTGATTCATAAATTTGGGATGCATATTATTATTTTATTTTTATCTTTTGATTTGATTAACACATCGACATCAACTACTATCTTAATGTACTTTCCGAAAATATTACTGATGTTGATATAGCTCTACCACTGCAGGTACAGTCACTTTCGAAAGTGTGAAATGCTTTAAAATCACCTAAAATTCACGTTACTCCCACATTTTCTCCAATATTCATGTAATTAATGGATTTGTTGAATCTTGAATGATGATTTTTTTTTATTTTCATCGAGTTGCCCCACTTATGGACGTGTTGTACCTCCGTGGAAAGGCCATAAGATGGGCAATTCAATCAAAATACAAAAGGAGTATGTTAATTACATGAATTTCCGAGAAAATGTTGCAAAAACGTGAATTTCAGGAAATTTTGGAGTATTTGGTTATTTTCGTAAGTGACTGTACCTGACACCTGCTGTGGTTAAGGTAGCCGTTTTCTTATGTAACTGCATTAGTGTACATCCCGAATTTATGAATCACCCTTTAACTTGAAGACGGCTGAGAATGAACCAAATTGAACTATTTTTACAAATTCTTGAAAGATAAATGACCTACGCATCATGAATAAAGTGATTCCTTGAACCCAAGTTCGTGTATAGTTTGATTTTGATTTTATTTACGTGTGAGAAGTGTAGTTGCCAAAAAAGCACAAGGTCATTTTAATATTATATTTTTATTAGGCATGTACCAACTAAGTATTTTGTTAAAACTTTAATTGTACAGTTCAAGAAGGCGCGACCCCTTGTATTTACTATTTCAACTGAAATCTTTGTTATCCTATGCTGATAACGTCACATAGCTTATAGTATTCTGCTCGCTCTCTTTCATTTTATACCCATATTATAAGGGATGTTAAGAAAGTTGAATCCGCCATCTTGGGGCGTCCGCCATATTGAATTTAGAATAACGCCACATGGATTATCATATTTTAATAGTCAAACCCCTTTCATTTGATATCCTTGTCAAGTGGGTTGAGAAGAAAGAAGTGATTCGACAGTTGTGAAGGACATGATTTTAAATTTCAACAAAAAAAATGAGATTGTTCGGGACAGATATAAAGAAATAATTCTTGGTTTTAATTTAAAAAAATTTAACTCAAAGTTTGCTGAAAACCTGTTGGAGTTGGAATTTATTCAATAGTGCAGGGGCATACGTTATTCCACTGTTACTGCCACTTAGCAGGGCACGACATAAACTTTTTTGAATATGGAATTAGTTCTTGCCCCCGCCTGAACAAAATCCTGCGTACGTCCATGTTTGTGGAACAATATTGTTCAATAAAGACCACAAATTCTTCGTCTCCCACATTTCCAATAAATATTTTTCCTGGTTTCTGTGTTGAAGTAAACGGATCTTATTTTATCTGCGCAAAGTGATAATTATCTCCTTTCGATTACTTTCCATTTAAATAACGACGGTAATTAAAAGGTGATTAAATCGGGGGTAGTAAATGAAAAGTATCTCAATTACGACTATCAAGAAATGCACACATATGCAAATATACTCCATACACTCAGACTAAAGTTGTTTGCTTGAAAATATTATGGATGGTAATTAAAACACTAATTCGGTCTCCCAGGAACAGGAGGAAGCAATAAAACGTCCCATTGCCGAGGGAAATTTGGTGAAGCGTGGGAGAACAGAAATCAGAATGGAAAAAAAAAATCAAAAATATGCCGTCGGCATCGTTGACCATCCCCGGCCAGCCTCCAGGTGTCCAAGCGAGGGACTGTTCGAATCCGCGTTAATTTCCGCCAAAATCACAAATGATATTGTTGCCAGCCCCGTGGAATCCCACGATACGACTTCAAGGTGAGCTGGCCGCAAAATTGCCGGAGAACAAGAACGCACTAGTGAGCGCCCATGCGGGCGGAGGTGAGCTCGCGAATTTTCCCACGTTCAAGTTCAATTGTCGCGCGAAAGATGAATCTCAGCGGCGGCAGTAGCGGCCGCGAATGCTTCGCAAATTTTATGCTGAAAAGCTCATCAGTTTACGTAACAAAGAGGACATGGCAGAATGGGGCATTCGGAACAGAACTAATCAGCGCTTGAGCGTGAATGGGGAGGCGGGGTCGGGGTGTGACCTTCGGCACGATCACGTTCTATCGCCATTCTAGCTGGTATGTCATCGGCGCGATGTGTCTGCAAATAATTTCCATTGCGTAATTTGATTAAATTTCAATTTTTAATTGGGCACTCTGGAGCCGGGCTTCCGTGGGCTGCAGCCGATACCGATGCCGCAGCCGCTGCAGCCGGTGGCGGACGGGACACGTACCGTCGCGCGAGTTGCACGACACGAAAATACTTTTACGCGATTAATTCAGTGAATTTGGTAAGCGCGAAATAAATTGCATGCCTGTGGGAAATCCATAAAACACCGCAGAGAACAGGAACAAAACGCCCCAAGTAGTTCGTTGGGTCGGTTGGCGAGGACCTGGCGAGGAGGTGTCGGGTCGGTTCTTTTTCGCCAGTGCATGCTGGGAATCAACTGCATCCAGCGGTGCCAGTGCCCGTATTCCTGTCAAAGAGAAAACTTCAAATACAACTTGTTGCGAATTTGCATTTCTAATTGTTTCGGTGCTGTACGAGCCGCCAGAATGCATGTGTTCCTGCATGTTTGAAAGCCCATTCCCATCGCGCTCGGGCTCCGCGCTCTGCTCTAGGGCGGAAGTCAGAGTTTAGAGTACCCCCCAGAACCACAAGAGCTGCAGTATGCATCGGGCGCGGGCCCCTCTGATGACAGCGTGCAATGAAAAATGAATGTAGTCAGTACCCGGCAACTATAAAAGTTTATGCGGAAAGTAAACAATATGAAGTGCGGGCGGGGACGGGGCGGGGCGGAGAGTACCGGGGTGGGGCCGAGCTCCTCACTACCTCCGCCCCACCGACCCCGCACGCGGGTTGATGGGCGCGGATAATAGACTTGTTACTGTGAGGGTACATACCCTTTGACATTAAAGAGAATTGCTTTGTTGCATCTCGGGGCACTTTCATCTGATTGTCTTTGCTTTTTAGCGAGTGCGTTTTTTCTCCTCCTCCTCCTCCATACTACTTTTTCCCAAATGCAGCTGGTAATGGCGCAGCGCAACCGTAGGCCCCATTTCGTTGGCGAACGTATGTTCACCCCGGAGGGCTGCAAGTTTACCTATTCTAAGGTTGGTTGACGCGCAGATTTTCGGGCGTCACTCGAACTAGAGCTGTACGGTAGCTTAGGTGAATATAAATGAATTCATCCCGAAAAATTCCGGAAATTTCATCCTCCAAATGATTTCGTTCAAAAAAACAAAACAAAAATGAATTTGGTAGAAGGAGGAACCAAACAAATATGCCAGGCAAAATGTAGTTTGTTCAGGGTGGGTTTTGTTTTCTTTTTTTACTTTGCTCAGTGCTCATGACTGTAACGTACACAGAGTGCCCTCCATCAACATACATACATATGTACAGGTCTATTCCTCGTAATCTGTCATGCTAAATGCTGTGTGCGATGTAGAGGAAGTTTTTGATCAATACCACGTTTTCAAGGGACAGGATGATAACGACTTGGTTCAGGGCCTTTTCAAGAAATGTGCAAATAGAAAAAGAATTTTTGACAGGCCGTTCACCTGGAATCATATCAACTAGCTTTTTATAACTGAAAAGCAGGCAGGCCTGAATTACTTTTCCACAAACAATGACAAAGATCTTTGTGCACTGGTATCTTCACTTGTGACCCTTTTCGCGTAATCTCATATCCAATCGACGCAATACAATACAATAAAAATAAATAAGTAATTTGTAATTTTTGTTATTGAATCTTTTGAACAAAATCTAATATTGAAACCTTCTGACAGTGTATTCTTTCTTTCTAGGTATGTAACCGCTAATGTGAAGTTCGAAATTTGCCCTATTTTGGATGATTCAGCAGGTACTCTTGTGAAGTGGTAAGTCGCTGATTTCAAATGTGCGTCAAAATTAAGGAATGAAAGATGGAGGATTGGATATTCTACCTTGTATCTAATCGAGGGCTCTAATATATTGTAGGCCGGGGGATTTTTGTGTGGTGAATGAGAAAGTATCCAGTGGCTTTGTAAAATTACATAAAAAAAGGGGTGTAAGGTCGCCACGCGCATTTGAAGTGGAACTCCTTTTTGACAACACAATAATAAATGACGATTAACTCCCCCATATTGCAACCGCTATATTAAATTTGTGACACCACTTATGCAATCAGCGACTCTAAAACCCCCATGTACCAACTTTCATAAAAGTCTAAAAAAGTTTAGTTATAGTTTGAGTCTGCCATATTAAAGCCGACATCTTTAATTTGCAAAATTGGGGCCAACTTTCATGATCAAGCTTAGTACTTTAAGCCCGCAATATTGAAGCTGCCATTTTAAATTTCTAAAATTGGGTACCACATACCAACTTTCATGAAAATCTGTTCTCGGGTTTGTTTGGGGATGCATTTTACCGTTTTGTGATGCCTCCATTTCTTAACATACGAACTTACACTAGTGGCCTAAAAGAAGTTTCACGTGGATCAATTACTTTTAGACACTGAACAGTTTCATTTCGCTATGTAGTTCACCGAGAGCCGCGTGTGGCTCGCGAGCCACGTTATGGCCATCCCTGGCATAGACAGTTAAATCAATTATTGTCACGCAATAAAGCTAAAAATTTTGCTTCATCCAAAAATTTGCGTTGTGCCATTTTTGTAAATTGAACGGTAATGCTCACGGTAACAAAATTGTTTGGTAGCAGAAGGTCACAGAAACGATCGGTTGTCGGTTTTTCGGTCATACTACATCTCTGGTAAATAATGAGTTAACACCCGTCGGAATTAGACCGATGTACAAAAGTAAATAATATTATATCTTGAACGATAGTCTGGAACCTTCGTGTGACTTCCATTTGAAGGTTTTTTGGGTTTCCACTCTGATCTACTGGAATATGTTTTTTTCGAATTGTGATTGAATTAAGCATTCGCCTTTGAGATTATATTGTTACAACTTAAGTACGAAATATAATATTAAATGGTTACAAAAGAATATCCATCCTGAAAAGATCAGAAGAGTTTTCTGGTCTAGCAATCGTATTGATTGAAATTCCAAAAAAAACCCTGCATCTCCTTTCGCCTAATGGATTTTTCATTTTGGAGTAGGCTTAGATGAACTTCAGATATCTATCATATATTTCTGTTGTTCACCAATGATAGCAAATTCAATCTATTTGCCGATCCGATAGAAGGCGATAGGTATAGCGGAAACCCAGAGAAGAATTTAAAAGCAAAATTGTCAGGAAGACGGTGAAACATGATGGAGAGTCCGCAATGGTGAGGGGCTGTATGTCGGCTACGGGGGTGAGCAATTTGCACTTCATTGAAATCATTATGGACAAAATAGCATATTTTAACGTCCTTAAGAAAACCACCAAAGAGAAAGGAGAGTACGAGTACAAGTTTGAGAATTTCGGACAACTACTTTACTTCATTTTTTATCAGGATAATGATCCGAAGCATACTTCGGCTTTAGCTAGTGAATGTTTGCTGTTAACGTGATCGACCATTTATGGGATAAATTTGATCAAGAAATGAAAATAGAAAATGTTCAAATACATAAAAAAGGAAAAAATAGGACTTCAGGAAAACTGGAAAAAGTAGGCTGTGCTGTGTGCAAAAATGTTGTGGAAAAATCGCAAAATGACTTCAAGCTATTGAGAAAGCAAACGAAGCATGTACTAAATTTTTTATTTTTTGAGTGTAAAACGACTTGCAATAAAGTAAGTGAATTTTTAAAGTTTGCGCTGTATTCTTATGACGTGTTTTTGTAACCCCTTATGCGAGTCAAACTCACACTTGCCTTCGTTCATCTCATCATCATACTTTACGTACACGTAGGTACACTTCTTGGAAAGGAAGAAAAATTAGGATTAGAAAACACATTTCAATCGTGTTTAGGTAATTCTTCGATTAACTTCAATAGATGAAGATTTTCAGACTCTTGCAACTTTCCCACAAGCGCACAGTAGCCGATCAATTTCCAAGTCCCCACCTATAGACCTGGAAAGGCCGTCCCCAATTGCCAATCAATTTACTACTCAATTTTCCTCGGAGAGCCAATAAATCAGTCGATTCAGCTTCGCAACAAGTGCACCCGCAGATTCGATGGCAATCAGCAGGAAGCATTGGCTAAGGCCATAATTGATGATGCTAAGTCGCCGTCCACGCTGCGACTACTCGCATTTAAGTCCGATCGAGTGAGTCATGCTGCGTCATCATTTGCAAAAATCAGCAACGGAACACTTCTGCGCCCTTAATCCTTTCGACAGTCGAGATTGATTCGATCGCGGCGCTGAAATTGGAAAAGAATTTCCCCCAGCGAGTGGCCGGGCGACTCATATGCGTTATTCCCATCTCACGCACCAGGTGGGCTGAGCGATGAGCTTCGTCAGCCCACATCAGGTCCCTTGTGATGTGACCCGCGGAAATCACAAGTACACCGAAAAGCGATTTAACCTTGACTCGAATCAGTGAAAGCTCCTCAAGTTCAACGCTGTGCCGCCTGTCGTACTTGAGCGTTCAAGTTCAAGTTCAGAGCGACTTTCAATTAAATTGGCTCTGGTGCGGTGTGCGCGGCGTCAAATCCCGAAATATACCGCCAAGCTCGAGCAGAAGAGAAAAGCGCGCCAAAAGTTTTGAGACTCGCGTTCGCCCTAAGATACCCAGGTGTTTGCCGTTACCTCATCGCCTTGAGGTGAGTCGATCTCGGCGATTAGTCGGTGTGTCGGCCAGAGTGCACAAAGCATCGGAAATGTCTTCTTTTTGACTTTGACGAAAGGCCTTATTTCGAGGGGCGAGTACGTCGCCGCGGACTCTTAAAAATAGTCCGGGAAAAAGTACGGAGCAATTCGTCATACTCGCCCTGCCTTGCCAGAGAGCACCCAGTATGAATCCTGCGGAGGGTGTTTGTTTACATTTACAAAAGGGATGCATTCCGTACTATTGCTGGGTTAATGCATTGTAAAAGTTTCATTACCACCCCCATAATGGTACCACTGCGAGGCGTTTGCATCTTGGAGAAAAGCCCTCCTGGCGCTCCGCCGCCCCAGCGCACAAGGCACAATAGCAAAACAGTTTTAATCAATGGAATGCACATGTCACGGTGATTTTTTTTTGTTTGCGCACATTGGCATCCGCTGGAAAGCATACCTTGGTGTACCTGTCGCTTACCTGTTTTCCTGCTTATTACCTGATGCGTTGGTGTCACTGCAACGCTGAAAAGCGCGAGCAAAAACTAAAAACGCAGCCAGCACCAGTAGCAGCAGCAGTCGCAGTAGTAGCAATAATCACTTCAGCCATGTAGAGCTCGCGGATCGCGGCTCTATAACGGATTCGCAGAGGGTGGTAGCGGTGAGGGTGCCCGGGCCCGCGCTGCTCTGTTGTTGCAACTTATGCTGATGTTTCTGCTACTGCTTCTGACAGTGCTACTGTGTGCAAAGAGCTCTTGCACTGTTCCGATGGTGGGTTACGCAACGCACATTCTCCGCGGGTTATAGCAGAAAAATAGTCGCACACCACCACCTTAGAGACTCTAAAAATAAAAACCCCCATCTCCGCTGTGTGACGACTGCATTGGCAAAGATGCATCGCATATACGATTTACAGTAGCGCGCAGTAATAATCAGTCACAGGGAAAAGATGTGTCGTGTCCTTTATCAAAGCGCTTTCCCTTTGATTCCTTTATTTATTTCTTCCCACTACCCAGCGGGACACCATCGGGTGACAGCATCGAAGCTCTAATTGATGACATTCTATCTGGAGAAGTGTGGGTACAAAGTGGCGGTTTTTTGTACCTCAAAAAGGAGATACCTTTGTGGCAAAAGGAAATGATAGACCTCATTAACTTTCGCAAGATAGGCGTCTATCTTCGGCTTTTGACTAAATTGCTTCTGGGGTACATTTGTTCCATTGAATTTACCTAGACCTATGCTAGCTTGCGTGGTAATTGTCGTTAGAAAACGTTCTCTGCTTTTGCTTAAAGATATATTATATTAGGCGTCTGTCCCTCTCATTATATCGCCCATCGTCAAACTGGTGAGAGATTTTGTAACACATACTTTCAGCTTGACGCACAACACCAGTAAGTCTTCGGAATACGAGAATGGAAAACGAAAGTGAACAAATGGATCCTTTATCGATTCGTCGTCGGTCACATCAATTGGCGTTCTGTCCGTTCACTACGTGAAAAATTTTGCGCTGGCATCCATGTAATCCAGTTGGTGCAGGAATTTAATCCACAAGACCATCGCTTATATAATTGTTTGTTCAAATTCAAATTAAGGTTATTGCAGTATAATACGATTAACAAAAAAATGTTTTTAAGTATAGTGTAAATGATATACTAGAGCTAATCACTCACAAAAGAAGAGCTTGTGCGTAAGGATTACAACAGCCTCTGAAATTATACCTAAAAACTACAGAATGTAACTCAAAATGCTAAATATCTGCAAAACTCACTTTGTTCCCATTTTTATAAATATATAATATGTAAGTACGTTCTAATTTAAATTACTTAAACAAAAAGGCTACCAACATGCCGACGACATCAACTACTCTCGGATTACTCTTTACATATATTTTTAAGTTCATTTTGTAATTTTCTTGCCTTAAGCTATCTTCGTTCCTGCATTGGATTGTGACTGGCGATGAAAAGTGGATATATCTCGAGAATCTTAAACGCAAGAAATTGTGGATTAATCCCGGCTAACCATCAACATCTTCCCCAAGAGCAAATGGCTTCGGACGGAAGACGATGTTGTGCGTTTGGTGGGATCAGCAGGGTTTCGTATACTATAAGCTGTTGAAACCTGATAACACTTTCAATGCCCATAGCTACCACCAACAATTGATCAAATTGCACCGTGCTCGGCGTGAAAAAAGGCCGGATTTATCAGCAAAGACATGACAAGCTGATTTTACTCCACGACAACGCAACATCGCACACGTCAACATTGATCCGAAACTACTAAGAGAGACCCAATGACTGATATGTACCGATAGTCAAGCCGCAATAAAATTGTGTGTGTGTGTTTACTACTTCAAAAATCGTTCGTGATAGTCGTGTATCCTTAAACAACTTGGCGGGACACTTCACCACTTATATGGGTTGCGGGTGATACTAACATTCTGGGCTCGACTTGGTGCTGTCTTATCAGACTCAGCCATATAAAAGCAGCAACTAGAACAGTGAACAACCAATGTCAAGGATACCTGTTTCATAACTCGGGTCTGGCGGACCCTTGACTTAGCTCTCTTGACCGCACTCGAAAAACGTCTGTAGAAGTTGTCTAAATGAAGAGGAGGAAGAAACTCTCACGCACCCCTTTATCACTTAATGGAACTAAGTGGTTAGACTTTGATTCTTAGGAAAATCACAATGCCCTAAATGTGCCCTTGGGCAGCCACGTCAACCTAATCTAATATACTACTTTCGTCACTTCTTCAAAAATAATAGTTGATCTGGAGGCACATACATATATGTATGCATTTATAGCCAATATACATTTTAACTGAAGAGTTAAAAACATAAATGACTTAATTAGGCAGTCTCCAGACAACCAAGGTGCAAACTCTATACAAAAATATCTTGTTGGTATACCCCTAGCAAAATTGGTAGGAACTTTCGTATATGTAATTCGCGTGTTGATTAATTTCACTCTGCAGAATGAAAAAATCTTGATACAGTCTGAGCCATATGCATTGGCTGGCCAATTAAGAAGAAAAAAGCATGGCAACTTCTTTAATTACTTTGAGGTGCCACACCCTCTTCCTTTCTTCTCCGGAAAGAATAACTTGCAGGCGATTAAGAACTTCAACACGCACGACGAAACGAGCACCCGCGACCAATTTTCTGGAAAATCAACCGATTTCCAAGGAAAAGCAAAAAATAATTAAAAAAAAGAGAAATAAATTCAACCAAAGCAGTCGCCCAATTTGGCCCCGACGGTTCGCACAAAGGACCTATTACGGGTAATGGGCTTAGTAGGCGATCGCAGGTGGAAAACAAACACATTGTGCATGCAAGAAATTCGCCCTACCGAATGCGATGAAGGTGCTGTTTGGGACGAAAATTGGTAGGAACCGCCTTAAGATGCGATCAATTCCTAGAAAGGAGACTACGAAAATAGTGAAAATGGGGCGGACCCTTCAGCCCTAATTACAGGCGGCAAGTGTGACGTGAGCAAAATGTCGCGTACACTACAAACGGGTAATTTGCACGCTCCAAAGTAAAACCTCGCCAGAGTCATCCAGCGTAAAATCGCCAGTAACTGGTTCACTGCATAACTGACAACCAGCATCCGCGCACTAAAAGAAAGTGACGCCATCCATTCCCAGGTGCACCGCCGAAATCTCAGAGCTAATGAATCTGTGAGTCATCAGCGGCCGGGCCGTGGCCGACAACCAACTTGGCGAAAAGGTCCATATCTCCCGCTGGCGAACGGTACAGAGGTGCAGAGATAAAAACTGTCGAAACGTGCCAAAATTACACACGGCCACGTTTACATAATCGATTTATCGTGGCCGTTAAGCTGCACTTGGAAGAGTCGGTGCGGGCGGCGGAGTCCGGACTGGCATCAGTGGCAGAAGTTTCAGTCCGCGGCCCCGTGTCCGTCCGTGTCACATTGCATTATCATTGCGGACCATTTTCGGTTTTTTGCTGCACCCCCAGCCACGGCTATGGGCTGGTCCGGCCGAAACAGCAGCGAGGGCCTGGCGACTTCTGGGCTGCACCTCCTTGCGGGCACCGATAAATCTGCCAAGGCGCATCGGGATGATGCACACCGCGCCGCTTGTCGGGCCATCATCGATAAGGAAAAAATTCGCGGGCCTGGTACTGGTATCTGGCAGCGCTCACCTTGACAACAGCTGTACGGCAAGATGTATGGCTAAGTGGCTGGCCAGACGAGCTACTACTGTTAACATATGTCCGCGTTACGTGGACAAATTTACGGCACGGCATCGTAACGTCCAGTAAATGGGGAACGAGCGGGTGCAGCAGCAGGAATGCACAAAAAAAGCGCACGTGAACAATAGCATCGCGGCGGCCGCGGAATGCTCTAAGTAGCGGTGTTCACATTTTCCCGTTATCACCTGCAGCGAAGGCAGCCTTGTGTTCCTCTGTTTGAGATCTCCTGAATAGAGTGGGTGGATACCGGTGCACAGGCTCTCGCCGCGCGGCATGCCCCCTGCACATTCGGTCCTTCGCTTCTACCTGCGCGCGGGTATCCCGTTCTCTATATGGACGTCAGCTGACCACTGGTTATGCAATCATAACGAGTTCCGCGGGTGTGCACCAAATACCGCCGCTGCACTCGGTCCACTCCACAATATGCGTGCAGCGCGGCCTTGGGCTCACCCGTTGATTCTTATATCCGAGCTTTATCAGATTCTTCGGCTCTGCGGCCTCCGCGGCTCGCGGAGTATCTGTATCTGATGGCGGCGGCGGCGGAGCGTTCTTGCAGATTCCGGCAATTGGCGGGCTGTGTGCACGTCGCCGTGTGTGCGTCTATAATTACAGCGATTTCCAGTGCGATTGCAGCTAATTGAGCTTCAATTGAGTTGCATAATCGGCCCGTGCACACGTACTCCGTATGCACACAGAGCTGAGCCCTGGCCGGGACTTTCACATTGTTCCAGGGCAGGCCTCTCCGCTCCGCCGTGTGACCTCTAGCATGTGATTAATACTCAATTCATGATTATTTTGCTGCGGCTATGTAAATAAATTTTTATTTATGGCCTGGGCGCGAAATATCCGCGCTCTGGCCCCATCCGTCCCCTACGTGCACACTCCGGGAGCGGCGCTAAATCAGTCGCGAGATTGTGAAGTATACGCGGCCCGAGAGGACTCCTGTGCCGGCGACTCCAACCAATTTCGCCATTCTTTAGCTAATTGGCGACACAAGTGAACGACACACGGATGGAAGCGTGACAACTGCCACCTTCCTGTTTATTTATCCTTTTTGGAAGTCACGAGGTAATTTGCTGGAATTTATTTTCACCCAGGTATACAGGATTTTAAAGTGGTGGTGCAATAAGGACAGTCTCACTATTTTAATCGATCAACTGGGGGTATGAAAAATGTGTCGATTGGTCAGCTGAGACACAAACAGGGTATACGTTAAAAAAGCTCCAAAGCTCTGTACGTCTCAGATAAGTAGCGCAGATCGGGCTGGATGGTCTAACTTTTCGAAATATTCCCCATATATTATTCTGCCTATGCTTGCATAGTTTGTATGAATGCACAGCTTGTACTAAGCTGAATTAATTAAATCACGATTTTCGGTTAAAATACAGTTATCAGTTCTGTGGTGCTCGGATTAACGCCAATACCACAGCTAGCGGCCCATATATTTACTTTATCCAGAGCTCCATGCATGATGATCACAGGAAGAAACAGTCCCGATACCGGGATTACTAAGTTGTCTGCATCTCTGGTCATGCGCATCATGTGAGTGCGTCGTACGTTTGGTGAATGGGCCGAAGACAATATTGCGACTAATCCTTATTTTCAATACAAAATTTTGTACAGCGATGAGGCTCAGTTTTGGTAGAATGGCTGCGTCAATAAACAAAACAAAAAACACTCCTCTCTCTCGCTCTTCACAACCCAATCCACAAAACGATTAAGGTCATCCTGTATTAAAAGGCAGTCATTCAAAATTTAAATTTCCTGAAACATATTTATATCGTCCGCATAAATATATGATATAAATAAATAATGTTGAACATCAGTAACAAATAAGATAAATAACAATGGCCCCATGTGACTTTCCTGAAGAACTCCAGAAATGATCGAGGTAGTCTTTGATATAGCCGACTTAATATTAAATTATCTGCTCCGAGCGATCAGTCAGGTATGATTCTTCCAAGCCATGAGATAGTGTCCAGAAAGTTAACATCCAAAGATGACAACACAGAATCCTTGGAAAGGATGTCATTCAGGAAGCCCATCTAATATTAGCAAGGTTAAGATCTCCAAACACCAAAATCTCATCATCGTTACAGGCAAGGTCCAAAACATAATCAATTTCAGACGTGTGTCAGAACACCTGCTGTGAAGGACCAAATAATTTGGAAACGGTAATGTTTTTATGAAGCCAAGTTTCAGCAGGAAGAATTCACTAAAAATTCGTTAGATTTAGTAAAAGTTCATTGAGGCTAACTAAAACACTTATTTGCCATGATCAAAATATAAACAGACAAAAGATCGGGAGTAGCATGTATGTAGTTTCGCATGAAAGTTAGATTTCGCCTAACTACATTTGAGTGAAATAATTTACCCGCAAATGCCTCCATTTCGCAGCTGTCCATTAGGTTTGCGCTGTCGAGTAGGTCTTAACTACTCTGGCCGACATCAGCACCACGCACCGCCTCTTCCGTTGGCAGTGAATTTCTTAAAAGTTCTTAAAATCGTCCAGAGTTCACGGCCCAGCCGCGTTGGCTTTAAATCCAGCGTCTATCTACGGAATTGGTTCTACTTTTGCTAGAATTTAACTATCTCATTAGACCTAGACGCCCAGATTTATCACATCCCGATAAGCGCACAATTTCTGCGGGAGCAGCCGAAGGTGGAGGCCGAATTGGGAATGCGCTAAGAAGCCAACAGACTTCCGCGTTTAAGTCGTGGCCAGTGCAGCGCACCGCAGCGCGGCTAAAAGATGTGTTTATCTGCGGCACAAAGGCGATACTAGAAAACAAAATTACGCAGAGGCTTATCTTAATGAAAACTATTACTTAGGCGGCGAAGACGGCTATCGCCAGGTCTCCTACGTTTCAGTGTCGTCTGGATGTCCGGATTCCCACGGCGCCCCATCTAGCCTGAGATGCTTTTCAATTACAGTTAGTTCCTTTTAACGGCTGTAATCACAGGCCCCGTCGGGGAGAAACAAATAACGATATTCGCCTGTCCAGTTAACAAAAAGACCCTGCGAGACCTTGCGGGCTCGTATCAAAAATCGCTGTGCGCGATTTTGAACGGAGGCGCAGACTAATTCCGGCACAATGAGGCCTCGCTATAATTACTGTAATTTCGCGGGTGCATAAAGCGTTATTCGACCAGTTGTACCAGTTGAATCATCATAATATCTTCGCGCACTGGACCAAGGTGGTGCATCCCATTGGCGGCCGCTAAGGCCGCTGCAGCGCCCCATTGCAGTGCAATTACAGCGAGACTCCAAATTGACCATTCGTTCCCTTTTGTTCGGCGCTGCCTGCATTGAGGAGTGCGCAATTAAGAAATCTCGTAATGAATTATGATTAAGACACCTCCGCCGGCCGCGCGGCCTCGCCGCAGCCGTGAGCAGTAATTTCAATCATCATCTCGCCATTATTTGATTCATGAAAATTGATTAGACTCGTAAGTGGTGTCGGTAATTGCGGGGCTGCTCCGCACCGTCACTTGACACGGCGGCGGTGGCTGCAATGGGTGACATACGTGAGACTGCGTGCTGCGCACGGCTTTTTACCGCCATGGCCGCGGGCTGGTGACAGGACGGCACCTGTCGCACCGCTAGAATCCGCGCACGACTCAGCTTTCCGCTGAAGCCACCAGTGTCATCGCTTGAGCAATCGTCAATCTCATAATTGAGAAAAAAACCCTGGAAAACCTAATTACTGAATTAGTATTGCCCAATTAAGATTACATACGTGCCCGAATATCAGTCACGTTCTGCGGTGTATTTGCAACCAAGTCGCCGGGGGTATTTGCCTCGTGAACTTTGTGCCAGCCTTGTGCTAGCATGTGGCGGTGGCACCTAACGAGTACGCCGAACGTACTGCAGCGCATTCGTCAATTTGCATCTCGGGTGGAAAGAAAATTCCGGGGACTTCTCACAAACAATTTTCCGCAGTTCAACATGAATCTGAAAATAACAATTACGACCCGAGCGCGGCTGGACCCGCCGATCACGTCGGATTGGGAAACTGTTCAACGTGCGAAAATTAGAGGCCAATAAATTCTCATTAGTTTGTGGCGATGACCTCCTTTCCAGCAACTGTTGCTTGTCGGTGCGTTCTGAGTGCTACGGCTACCCGGTGGTTTGTTCTCGGTCCAGAAGAAAACTGACTCAAGGGCATGTGCCCTATGCGTTCTACATTCCAAATATATCCTAGAGTGAAATAGAGGCTAATGTTGGATAACTGTCAATTCGAGCTGACAGAACGTTTAGTAGGTATAGCCTGGCAAATAATCATAAATCCTTCCGTTCCTTTACATAGGACTAGTTATGGCTGTAATGAACCTATTGCAAATTTACAGCTCGTTTTAATTGTTTAGCTGACTCTATAGACTTCACTACGCCCGGAAATGAATTTAAAATAGCCCTCTTGGAATTTGTCGTAGGCGAGACTATAGACGACTTTGTGATTTTTATGGTGCACATAATCGTCCATCGTGATGCAACAACACGTCACAGGGATATGCAAAAATTGCTACTTAAAACGGAAGTGTGCAACTCAAATTTATCAATTCGTCGCCGGTTGCAACTTTTGGAACTCTGTCCGTCCGTGAACAATTTTACGTAAAATTCTTGGTCTATACACAGGAATTAGAGCTGGATTTCGTACCCAACCGTAGAGCCCAATCAGCGGATGAAAGATGTTAGCGATGGTCTTATGGCTGTAATTCCCAATACAACACTTTAATATTTGTCCTTTCTGCTGTTCTCTTCCCCAAGTCCTTTTATTATTATTGGAATTAATTATACATATGTTGGCTTTTCAAATTTTCCATTTAGTTTATTTGCAAAGTATCAACATCCTCCGAAAGCGTTTACAGAAGGCAGAAAGTTTTGCGAACAAGATTTTAATTTGCTACACATTAGCCGCCGATAAAAGTGGCTCCGCCAACAAAAGGTGGCAGCAATAATGTCAGGTTAATGATTGCAACTCGTTCCCCATTGAGTCCCTGTCCCTGCAAACTTGATGGAAATCCAGGGAGAAACAGCGGTGGCAAAAGGCAGATGAAGACGACGCTGTCCATCCTCGCCGGGAACATTATCCAGTTGACTGCGCGTCGACTGCTGCTCGAGTGCTCAAAGGTTGCACTCTCGGTCCGCATGTGTACTCTCCGCTGGAATTGCTCAAGACGCTTAGAAACTTGGTTCGTTCAATTACTTCTGCGGCAGCCTAGCACGGTTCATTTGCGCTAAGAATTTTTTTATTTCGCGAATGGCCGTTCCGCTCTGCATATTCGGACCAATGTGGTGCGGTCGCAGACCACGTTCCTACAAGAAACCTTTTGTCTGTGGTGCGCACGCTTGCCGTGGATCGTCGCACCGACCAGCCAGCTTCGTCCACTTAATTCTTTCATTTTTGCACATTGGCTGCTAGCTGACCAAGGGGAATTTTACTACTTTGTTGTGGGTTTTATGCTTTATAAGGAGCTGATTCATTCCATTGGATCCGACACCGTCACGATTTCTGCGATGAATTCGATGCAAAATGCTCAAAACTTTACGCATGAGATACCCATTTGCACCTACTAGCAATGGCGACACACAATTGAGTTTATATTTTTTAAATTCCACCCTTTTAATCAGGTTATAGGATTAGTAGTTTTGCCCTTTATGAATAAGGTCAAATACCGCAGTTGCCACACAATTTTAATGCAAATAATTAATCTTACACTAAGTGGTTAAGGTATTGTGGACTAGGGATACCACCCAGAGTTTCGATGACAGAGACCTTCGTTACTTGTAGGACTCACTGATTTAAAATAACGGGTATGATATCAAAAAGCGCTTTGCATCTTAACCCATCTGGCAAGCCTGTGTATTGCATGCATGGATGCTTATAAAACGAGTCTGAGTACCTTCATTGTATTTATTCTCAAATTTTAAAATGGCTCAGTATTTATATAAACATCAAGAAGAATATCAAATTGTGTTAACCCTAGTGACCCTAAAATACTGATGTAAAGATAAAACCTTTCAGTTGTCCTACAAAAAATCACTTTATGAGGGTATATACATTATTATATTCTACCTACCGGGACATGTTGTATTTTTTTGGAAAGGTAATAGGATAGGTAATTTAATAAAAATAAAAATGTGTTATATTTCGGAAATTTTTTTAGGAATTTTCAGAACATATGTTCACTTTCGCAAGTGACTGTACTTGCAGTGGCCGAGATAGAAGAACAGAAGAGAAGATCAAAAGATAAATATAAAATAATAATATCCATATCAAGAAAATGGTGAGATCTACCACAATTGGGAAAACTCGATCAAAATGGGCTCAGCAGTTTAGCTTGCACAAATAGACTGACATTGCCGAATACATATTTACGTATATCTCCACGGCCACTTTGAACGCTTGGGAAAGTAAGGTACATCTGTCCATTTGGAATGTAATGCCTGCCGACCATTTGGCTGAATTGGCTGATAAAATGTATTCATACACATTCCTTCGTATTGTGAAGAATTTTCCGCTTCAAAAATAATTTCCCACAACCATGATAAGCCGTTTGGGCGCCATGACTGCATTAGGAATCATAAACACTACACTGTTAAAACTTTATAGTAATATAATACACAAATATGTTTTGGGTACTGTAAGGGTGTAGATTAATCTAGATTGCCTATACTTAATACTTTAGTACGCAACAAATTGCGGAATGAGGTCTCTGTTATTATTTAGATATTATTTATAAAATTCTAAACTTACTGTCGCATAACGTCTACTTACAAAAAATTACTGAAATAGAATGAAATTTGTCTCATGACACTGGAGTCACATGTAATACAGTGTAAACGTTAATTTCTCTCATTTGACTCAGCGTGAAAGTCTTAAGTGTAAAACGACAGGTCCCTATCTCTTGCGCATCGGGGTAAATTTACCCATGATAAATAAATTGATCCTTTTATTTTTCCGTGGATCTATCGAAATGAAAATTGAATATCAAATATGACGCCCACAAATTTTCTAACTACGGGGGGGATTTCTATGAAATCGGGCCCTTTTATGTTTTCGGGGTTGCTGATTTCGGATCTACTATCAAAATGAAAGTTGAAGATGGCGGATCAAATATAGCACCCGGAAGTTCTCAATTGAAAGGATTGCTATTAAATCGGGTCCTTTTATATTTAGCGATTTCGCTGTCGCATGAGAAGTATCACTTCAAAAATCTTCAAGTTTTCTAAGAAAGTCGCTTTCGGTTTCATTTCTAAATGTTCAATCTTTGGCCGTGAGTCCCGGTTCTCACACATTTTTTTAAAAATCCCACAATTGTACTTTTTTACTTATTACTGAATTTTATTAATCTATTGGAGACCTATTCTAAACATTATATGAAAGTTCTTCGAACCGCATATCTAATAAGATCATAAAGGACAAAAAAGACGAGACTCGAATAAAATTGTACCGCAGTGACTGGTGGCTGCATTGAACTGTGAAATTATGAATATTAATAAATGCTACCTGACAGCCACCTCGGGCCCCTCGCACCTTAATGTGTGCACTGCAAGACCCCCTTGAAGCCAGCTAACTAATTAAACGTTGCAGTGATTCCCTGTAATAAATCAATGCGTCCAAATAGCACTGTTCCAATGATTACAAATTCCCTGGGTTAATTTTTATTACTGGCGATTGGTACTTTCTGCGAGAGTCACGTGCGCGATCCAGTCGTGCTTCTTGCCTTCGCTAGTTCCGACAAGCTGTGCCATGCCGCCGTACCACATGATGAACGCACTAAAAAAGCGTCACAAGACTCACAAGTGTGCGCCATCGCTGCGGAAAAAGCCGCAACCGCCGACAAAATCGAATTTTTTCCACGCACTTCGCGCACCCAGCTGCTGAGCAATTGTGCGCACCATTCTCAGCTCAGGCTGTTCCTGGGCTGCGATATGGTTGAGCAGCACAACAACATCTTTCCGCAGCGAAAGATTAATAATTTTCTTGCCACTTCCCTGGACGGTACTTTTAAGTGGTTGAACGCTACCGCAGTCGCGCGAAAGGCTCGTTTGATGTTTTGATTTATCTCGTCGCTACTACTCGGCGCTTTTTGTGCTCAGCTATTGTGCATTAATCAGCCGAGGCGTCTGTTTTTGTCGACACCTGAGCAGTGCGCATAATTATCGTTAAGTGCTGGCGCAAATGAATTTCTTAATCAAGAAGCATTGCCATGGGCGCACTTTCCCAAATGAATGGTAGTGTCTAGGACCCCATGTTCTGATATAGAAATACCAATGCCCTACATCTAAAAATTATATAACAGGCGCTTTGTTGTGAATTTTATCGAGCTCATCAAGATATTATAATAATTACGTTCTTACAGGTACTGGTATAAAATAAATTGTAAATCAGGTGTATATAATCCAGTACTAAGTACATTACACTATTTATATAAATACATATGTTAGAGGGCGTCGGGATGTGCAACTAAACTCAGTAGCTGAAGATAATACAATTGTCAGAAATTCCTGCGAGTGAGTTAAGTAAGATGGGAGAACGGGGTTTTAAATTGGAGAAATTATTTGCACCTAACATGCCTTCTCTAATTAAAAAACTGAGAAGCTAAGTGGACAAAAAGACAGGCAAAAGCAAAAGCAGAGGGCAGTTTAGAAATATTGAGTTGTCTTGGATAAAACATTTGCTTCCTTTTATAAAAACAAGTACTCAGCGAGACAATACAATCAGCTTTAATTTAAGAAGCTAAGTTTAATGGTGTCAGAAGTGGGATGTGCCGTGCGTACTATAAAATATATAATACTAACTAAGAAGAAAGAACTTGTGAAAGGATGAATCATTGAAGATGAAGAATCTATGAACCAAGATTAAATTAACAAACCGCAAAATTTTAGACGCTGAAAACCAAAGATGTTTGAAGAAATACATCTTGTACAACAGACCAAAAAAGAAGGGAAGATTTTGAAGATTTTTAAGGGACGGGTAGTACAAATTGTAGGAAGGATGTTAAAAATCCGACGAAAGCAAGTTATATTCGGCATGCGAAATGACTTTGGAATGCCTTTTTGAATCGTTTCGGTGTCCAGCTTATATAAATAGATTTACCGTTGACACTGTTACAAAATTGGTAGATACTTCACCCCGTAGCTAGTGATTTAGTTAGACTTCACCTTTAATTCTGGCCTAACCAATGACTTTGGCGGAATGTAGATGTCCAGTTGAACCAGGAGAACGGATCGGTGCGGATGGCTCATCTACGCGGCTTAGCTTACGACAAGATTTGCAAATTTTTTGATTAAATAAAAGTAGTCGGAAACGCGCAACTATATAATTCGTTGGAGATTGGGCACTAAGTTGTAACTTTCTGGCAAATCGTCGTTAATGTCTCGAGTTGACAAGAAGAATTTTATTACTAAATTTAAAGCTAATCTAGCTTTTCAGTGGATTTTAATAAATGGACACTTCGTTTTTTTTTCCAGTCCTAAATATTGACAATCGGTCTCGAGAGTACAAAAACCCTTAAAACATCGCGTTGGGCACGACCTAGATAATTATTTTCATTATTTTATTTCAAAATCTACAATACATACGCGAGTGAATGTAGTAGAATGCAAACGCTATTATAAAGTATAGGTACGTGTATGTCGGAAACAAGTCATACCTTTGAAAACACTTTTGGACCAATTTTTTCTTCTCCAGAACTATTTCTTAAAAGAATAATCAAATATCATACAAAGTCGAGACATACATAAAATGAAATCTTAGTGGCAGCCATAGTTTAGGGATCACCCTTTCATTTGAATCAAATCTTAAATTTCTCTAACGCAAAATTTCTCAATCCGAATCTATTGTCGTTTTCGAAATTTTGATTGGGTGGGCAGTACTACCGCCATAATGTAAAACAACCTGTCCGAGGAAGAAAGCCGTGCCGGTCATGAGGAGATAATTAATAGTGCTAACCTGACAGGGGCCCTGTTACCATTGCCCACAATGTTGAGACCCAGTCAATTATTACTTCGGCGTTTCCGCGAAATCAAATGAACCAACAGGCGCGCATACTGCGTCCCAGTGGACCTACAGCCATGGTACATGCTCGACGCGGCACAGCAGTCGTACCTACTGTGCTCTGTGCGAACATAACCTCAAATAGGAAAAATATGTTAAATTAACACTTTTCACCTAACGGCCGCAGGAGCTGTGCGCACGGTGCATACGTGAACAACTCAAATTGATTTAAAGCCCAATTTACATAACCTCAACTTGAGCAGATAAACAAAACATAAATCAGCCGAGGTGAAGGCTTTGCGCGGCCTTCTGTGCGGCCACGCTGTGGCTTGCGGTTGCCAGATGACTTGTACTCCGCTAGGGCACCTGGCTGGTAGCTGCGCTGCGGCGCGGCGGGCGGATGCGGGCGAGGATAATCCTCTAAACAAATCTGAACCTGGTGGCGGCCAGGAGCAGTTGCCCTCGTCTATTTATTTATGGCACTAAATATTGAGGCACAGGGCATCAGGGAAAAAAGTAAAGTCGCCTACCACCGCCGGAGTCCCGTAAGTCCCGAGCCCCATCAAAGAGCATCCGTCCATAAACCGCTGTACCGCTGCTGCTGTAGCTCCTCGCTCGTACCTTGATCACCATCACCTTCATCGGGGCGCGCAAATTCGAAAGATGATGAATCTCGGCCGATTTACGTAGGAGTCGCGCAAAAAGACGCGAAGAGGAGACCAAAAAGACACTTCCCGCGGCCTCACGAAGCTGACGCTGGCTTACTGCACCCATTAGCATGCACCAAGTGTCCGGGTACAACATACTCGGCGGTTGCAGTCCGTTAATTCATAAATCAGGCGTGGGATACTAATTTCGTTAATTAACGCATGCGCGCATTTATGTAAAATGTAAACCGCGTGCGCAATGCCCCACGTAACGAGTAATAACACGATGAGTGAGTGGCGCATGCACTCTCCGATCGCAATGCGCGCGGAATATTAATTTTCGTGTCGATTTGTTTAGTGAGCTGCGGAAAATGAATGGTCGCTGCGCGCCCGTCTCCGCCCAGCCTCGATTTCCAGAGAATTTCTAATTTTTAATTGAAACTTTTCAATTTTTCACATTTTCTAGTTTTGCAATTTCTTACTTTATCGTACTGACCACACGCCCCCCTTTTCTTTTCTCTTTGCAGCAGCGTAAGCTGTCACCGACATGGGCAGTGAGCACTACTGCTTGAGGTGGAACAATCATCAATCCAACCTGTTAGGGGTGTTTAGTCAATTACTACAGGACGAGAGTCTGGTGGACGTCACATTAGCTTGTTCTGAGGGCGCTTCCATCAGAGCCCATAAGGTAAGTTGCGCACTTTGTACTTTCATTCATTTTCTTCTTTAGTTGTTTCAACAAAATATTTACGAGGGAAAGTAAAACACGAAAAATTTTGATTTTATAAAATAATTGTTAATCTTCAAAAAAGAATTTCAGAAGTGAAAGTCAGGAAATTGTGGTAAAAAAGACAAACACAAACATCAAAAACGCCTGACTGTAGTCAGACTATATTATAAAATGTGTCGCAGAGAAAACTACACCGGTCTAAAATAAATTACATAGTAAGAGAGCCAGTATTCTTATTGTGTACTATACATTCATAGACTCTTCTGATATATCCTAGTAGGAAAAATTGTAATGCGTTCCAAAGGAGCAGATACGAAGCAGCGCAAACAATTGATACTGCTTTGGGACCTTAAACGCGTTTTTCTCAAAACTGCATTTTTAAAATTTGCTGCCATCGCTGACAAAAATCTATACGTCCTATCGGTCTAAATCTTTCGGCATTTTGTTCCTAAGTGTATTTCCGATTGATTGAACCACATTTTAGCTTAGATTGCAAAAATTGACTTCTAGAAAGAGTTCCAAAGTCGAAAGGAGGCCCAATTTTTCACCTTTGTTTAAAAACGCGCGTCATTTTTACAAATTTCCGGAAGATCTGTTAAATAATGGCTCCCTCCCTAAGTTCAAGTGTCTACTATAACCTGAATTTTGTTTCTTGTCGATACCTTCAACAGGAGCAGAGCTACAGTGGCAGCAAATTTGCGTTTTCGTAATGAGGGTTTGACTTGCCGCCTTCTTGCAGCAAGCATATCAACACAAAGAGAAAACAAATTTCGGGAGATAGTCGAAGGTGGGCGCTTTCTATTGCAATATATTTTTATATGATCAATGAAAGGATTCTCCAAAAAATAAAGAACAATCCTTTTCTTAGGTGATTTACGAGGAAGCGCCCTTAACTGCATTTTTAGGGTTCCGTACCCGAAGGGTCCTACGGGACCTTATTAGTAAGCCTCCGCTGTCCGTCTGTCTGTCAGCGGGCTGTATCTCATGAACCGCAATACGTAGAGAGTTGAAATTGCCTCTCCTGTTTCTTTTACAAAAGTATTTAAAAAGTACGTGATGTTACATATATCTTATACAGTGGAACGAAACCCTTCGTGTGCGAGTCCGACTGGCACTTGACCGGTTTAACAGACTATTTCAAGATTTTAATGTTCCGAAGTAATTGGGTGTTTCTTATGGTTTAACAACTGCTGCAGCATTAGCAAATTCAAACACAACTTGCAAATTGAATCGGTACTTCCGCTTAAAAATCACCAGGTAGGACTAAGTTACGATGCTGCATTTGAATATTACATGCTGTATTTGGTTCGGTCTTACTAATTACAAAGAACATGCACGGCAATGAAATATCTACATACCTAATAAAAATTATTCAAGCGTGGCTTCACACCGAAAGAGTTCCGTAGGGTAGAAGAAAATTATTTAATTTGAACATTACTGCATTAATTATTTACTCTGGATGCAATTAATTTAAAACAAAATGTTCGCTGAAATATAGAAACGCAAATACCTCAGAGCAGCAACACCCAATCTGCTTGCTCCTTACATGTTTTTTAATGTCATTCAGTGCGTAATGAATTCTTTGAATATACATTTCTTGCAGGTATTCATTTTCATTCCACATGCATGGGCTCAATATTTCTTCATTAGTGATCCCTGTCGGTTAGCATCTACATGTTATCTTCCATTCCTAAAACGAAACTTCATATTTGAATTAGCCAACCCAAAAATTGTCAAGTAACTAGAGAAAACGGAAAGAGATAGCTTTTGCAAATTTTGTTTGAAACCTCTAAATAATAATATAGAAAATATTTATCCGTAAGATGTTTTTTTGGTTACGTAAAGTGACAAAGCCAAACGTCAAGGGCGAACGTGAATAAGTATATGGACAAACCTAAATGGACATAAACAGACTTGACGAATAGTCGTTCACTGCGGGTAATGTCACAGCCGTAAGTAAAGGTTCCGTAAGGGTCGCCCGAAACGGTAACTTGTCAAATTTAAGTTAAGTAACGAATCAGCTCGCTATCGGTATTTCCAACTACTTGAGTGCTTGTTACGTTACGTAATTTTACATTCCTATTTAGAGCAGAGCTCAGTTTCGTTAAATGTGTACCTTACGTTTTTTGTTACTTTGCGTTACGGCAACTCTGGTTAGGACTTAAGTCACTGTTAACTGTTTCAGCAAATGAAATAGAAAGTATATATCCATACAGTGTTTTGTGAACACTTGACTTGACGAAGAATTTTTACTTCGTCATTTGCCTATCTGCGGAATTTTACGTTTGTCACTTGGATGCTTGCTGAGTGACATTGGCTGTTCGCGTAGGCCAGACTAGAGTAGACACACAATGTTTACGTTACGCAGTGCAGTGCTTTCTCTCGTTCGCCTTCTGTGACATACTCAGCTGAATTTCGCTCAGTGAAGACGCTGCAGTGTAGGAAGACCGGCTTTTCGTCAATTCTGAGGACGTCCGAGACCGGGTGGATGTCGCATTCTGGTTCCGGCTTAACTACCCAAAACCCTTTCTACGCTCCATTTCACGGGACTCTTATGCTATCAGTTCCAATTCCAAGTATGAATTATATTGAAAGAAAATAATTCAGAGAGATCTACCTCAAAATTAAATTGAATTGGGTAGCACTCAGAGAGAAAGGTGCATAGAATTGTAGGATTGCAATTCTTCGAAATAAATGAAAAGTATTTTTATAGAGTTTAGGATTTAGACATTAATTTCTTTTAAAAATGTTGTTTTGCGCTGTAAGTTCCAAGGCCTTTCGAGTTTCAAGAGGCCCAGACGAGGAGCGCACCGCACCCATCGCCATGTTTAAAATATCGTTGATCATGTAGCGGAGACATTGTGCGCGTTGAGCTGTCCACGATACGAGCCGAGGCAGAGTCTAATTTGCAGCAAAGTGTGTCCGCGTTTAGTTTAATCGATTTCATGTTGGATTCCAATTGCAGCATTCCGGCCAGGTAATTCTCTGTTTGTTTAGCAGCTTTCCGCTGAAGAAGATGTTCAACGCCACAGATGCCGCGGGCAAAATTACACAGGAAGGCACCAGAGTTGTCACGACTAACCATAAATTTCCGAGTCGGCCGGCGAGACTCCGCTGGATGGGGCCACTCGGAACGATTCTCCTGACCACGTCGAAACGGGACGATTTAGTGTGCTCTCGCACTGCGAGGATGTCACAAGCTGGGGCCAATTGAAATTGATGTGGTTCGCTTGATTTTATGGTAATAAGTAGTTACAAATGTCATGATGCCCTGCCAGTCGAAGAGGTCAGTCCCAGTGATTCAGCCACGGGCGGTCCGACCTTCTCCCATGTCCCACTAATTCGGATCAAATCATCTAACGGTCGGAGATTGGGAAGAAATGGGAAAATTTTCCATACCCTAACTGAAACCATTCTTCTATCGTCTCTTCCTCCTAAATCTTTTTACTCAGAAATTAAGTTATGGCAACTGCGCCCGTCCAATGTCCCTTTTATTCATAATTTTGTAAAAACAAATTACTGGAACCTTGTCGTTTGACAAGATAAGTAGAAAAAGCAGACGGGTTTGAAGTTAGGTAGGCACTTTCCAATTTGTCGATTCCAAAAGCATTGCCATTAGATAGATTGATAGATAGATCTATCTAATTTTTTGTAACAGCAAAAGTTTAGCTACGAAACTGTATGGACAGTTAATTGGGTTTTACAAATTAACCTTTAGCGAGTGGCAGGTGTTGGAGAAGTAAGCGCCCATTTCCTATTTCCATATTGCGCGATCAATCCTTTATTATTTACTCCACTGATAGAAAAACATATTGAAATCAAATGAAAACGTATTTAAAACAAACATTTTCAAATACAAAAGGGACTGGACCTAAGACTGAAAGTCTTAAATTCAAAAATAGACATTATTTAATTTTTCATTTAAATGAAAATGTGAATACGCGAATGAAAATTGCATTCTTATGTAAAGTCTTTGTGTGGATTTTGATGAGATTTGAACTCGGAACGTCTGGCTTCTAGTGTAGACACATTGGCATACCTCCAATTTGGCACTCCATATCTCCAACACTTATAATCTGACTCTTTAGAAAGTACAGCAATCTCATTCACGTTGGATTCGAACACGGGACCTCTGGAACAGTATAAAAAATTTTTGAAAACAAAAATGACACTCTTGACGCATTTCAATTGTTTCTACATTAAAAATACGCAACTTCACAATTGAAGTGTTCAAATTTAAATTAAAGAACTTTAATCTTGCCAAATTAAAAAGCGACACTTTGAAAATAAAAGTGTTTTGTGTTTAAATTCAGAGTGGTCCCTTTTCAATTTAATATCAAAATTTTATTTTAAAATTTTTCATTATAAAATTTCACATATTACTTTTCAAAACTAAAGAATTAAAAAATTACAACTTTCCAAATAAATATATTTTCGTAAAATATAAGCTAAATTGAAGTATTTTTTGATGATGCTTAATACGATCGCGATTATATTACTTGTCCAATAATGTCTGCGCCTGGGGAATTACCGTACACATACATATACTCCAACAGATCAACAGAGAGCCGACAGATGGAAGTGTTTTTTAGTTCAATTAAGTTTATAATTTTCAATTACTTTAGTAACAAAACATTGAATTCTGCAGTGACCATTTATGTCCTTCCAAGGATTGTGGAGCGGATAAAAACCTTACAATCATTTAAGAGTTTTCAATTTCAAAAGAATTTTTGTTGCTTTAGTTTACGTGGGAACGCTCCCAATCCCAGAAGTTGTGCAAGTAGGGGACCTGTTACTAATTGCCAGCAGAACGATTTAACGATCACTCGTAATCTCCCACCTGATTGCGAGTCGGATATAAAAGCGCGCGATCACAGTCTGCAGTTACCAGACCTCAGGCGGGGTGTAAGGCTGGCAATAAAATTCGCATTTGATGTGGTTTCTTGTCCCAAAAGGGAGACCCACTACTGAATGTCTCCCATCGGAGCTAGACCCTTCACAGGCCGCTAATCGCTGCGTCATCTTAATTGGACAATGGGGCCAGGTGCATTGTCAATAAGGCGCTGAGAACCGCTGAAAGACCGTAAAACCATTACAGGCTAGGGCGAGCCTCATTATCCACTGCACGGTCTGATCTAATAATAAAAGTGATGAAAGCTAGTGGAACAATTTCATAAAGACGTGCGAAAGGCGGTCTGGTTGGCCGCGGTGTTTTTGTCTTCATGCGCATTTTAGCTTTATAACGCTCGGACTGAATGCGGCCGTAAAAATAGCTAAAAAGGTCATTTGTGCGGCCATTTCCGAGTCTTTCATGCACACGCACACAAGGGACTGGACGATTATAATGCGCACTAGGATAGGACCGCGGCGGCGGTTCTGATCGATCGTCGCCGCGATGCCCAAGACAGCCAATCTTTGTTGAGGGACAAGGGCGTATCGAATCAGATCAAGGATGCCGTGCTTAATCGATGCAGCGCTATTATGTCAGAACATTTAAACTTTAGCCGCCAGGCACGCGGATGGCTGGCAGCAGCGAGGTGGCGGCTGCGGCTGCCTGATAGGGTTAAAAGTGCGCCTATGCCTGCGCCTTAGCCCGCAAATGGCTGAATGGATTTTTGCACTTAAAATGGCTCGCAAAGTGGTGCAACGGTTAATTAGTAATTGCAGCAAGACTGCCACATTCGCCACACCAGAAATTGCACTATGGCTGAGTGTACGACGGGCGCGCATCTGGTTCTACGACTGTGGCCATGACGCTGCGTCACACTCAGTTCCATTCTGCTTCATAGGTTTTGCGAAATTTCGCAGCCTTTATTACGTTTCGGTTCTGCAAAGGTCTTCAATTTGTTTCTGAATTGCACCATTGCAATGTCTTGAATGTCAGCAAGAATTTAGTGTACTGCATAGAGCAGTGCCCGAACTGTCGGCAACTGCTGGACCTTGGCATTATTTACTCAAGCTTCAGCTTGTCCAGTGTAGGAATTTTGTTAGTTTGAGAAGCAAATGAGTTTTGAACACACCTATCATAAGCAGCATGCCAATCTTCAGTTCTGCAAAAGCTTTGTGAATGTTGCGACGACTCTGACGAGTCCATTGTGCGGAGAGCACGCTTGTTTCACTGACTTGCGTGGAGCTAACCTCTTGACCAAAAAGAATAATGAAGTGAATGCATTTGTCTAAGCTCAGTTTATTTACGACGCATAGTCAGGCAATGTGCAAAAGGGCGCCATATTAAGATCTCGCTCCATCCTAAAACTAGGATCGGCCAGGCACTGCCAAAATGTGTTTGAGAACATTGATATTCGTCTGTTTTTATGAAAACCCCTCCCAACAATTTTTCTGCGTACGCACCTGACCATTTTACTTATATACATACATAAATCTGGCTACCGGCCTGGCGTATATGTAGCGTAGTGGCTTCAGGGACTCTTCATATTTAAATCCAGCCCTACAACTACACTATGAATTGAGAACCATATTTTACTCAGTTAAATTTTATCGTCTGTGCAGGTGCACTTTAATCGTGTGCAAGCGCCTTAAGATTTGAGGCTTAAGATAGACAAACACATTTTTTTGAGTACCCAGTATTCTATCATAATAAGAACCGTATTAGCTAGGCAAGTCATGCTGCTGATAAAAACGTGCCTGAAATGCTTGTCTATTCGTCTCATAAATACCGTTGAAAAAAATCATGAAACTTAGAAGCGCTATCAAAAATTGTTGATCGGCAAAAATGATAACAAAAATCAGAACCTGCGACTAAAAGTTTCCGTCTTTCACCTTGCCCAAGTGCATACATACCCAGAGCCCAAAGCCTTGAAATTCAGAAATCCATTTGCCTGCTAACGACAAGACGAGGTGTCCAAAACCAAACAAAAGTAAACAATTTCCGGGAGGAGAATTAAAATTTCAAAGAGCGGATGGGCTTTGCTGCTAGGCTACCTGTCGTCTTTTGCGTGCATTTTACTGATCTCATGCAAAAAGCACCATTCATCGTCGCGCCCCACACATGTATTCGCCTACCCACCACACGAGTGCAGGCTGCAGATACCATCAAGAGGTATATAGCACCAAAGCCCTCTTAGAGGTGAATGCAGAAGGTGTAGAGCCGCCGAGAGGGGCACAGGATGAAAAAGAAACAAAAATGAGAATTTTATCTAAGATCTGAGACGCCCTCCTACTAAACTCTAAAGAAAGGCCCATACCGAAAGTTCAGGAGCCGGACCGGAGCCGGGCATGGCTCTTGCGAAGCGCGGGAGAACCCAGTCGAATTTTGCCCAAGTCCACCCTAAAACTATTTTTCATGTCGAATTGTCGAAGCAGCTGCTGCTGATTTTAGTTGCAAAATTAATTTCCAATCAGCCGCTTGTAATTGTCTTTGCTCCCGACTTGAGTCAAGCGGCACTGGAGGCGGCACAAACCTGTGACGGTGACGCTTCCGCCGCATAAAAAAAGGCAAGAAAGAAGGTACGCGCGAACGCAGTAATTGCGGTTTGAATTGCCTGCGAACGGATTAGTGGTCTGCAAGTGGGTCTGGTAAAAATAAGTGATATAAACGCACCGGACCCCACATTTGACCTTCAAAGCCGGCAGGCTCGCGGCGAAATCCCAGACCAGAACTTGCAAATTTCGACATTCGAGTATTGTGCGCACTCGCTGTAGGGTAAGAACAAAACAGGCGGAAAGGCGGCACTGCGAGGGACAGCAGTTACTCAAGAAACCGCTCCACCCGGCCGCCAAAAAACAAGAGTTGTGACCCGGGCTAGCTGGATGGGGGCGGACGAAGGGTTCCAGCAGACAAGATGCTCCTTGTTCTAATGGATAAAGATGTGATGGTCAAACAGTTACCCAGTGGCCGACCGACCACATTTTTCCCATGTTGGCTGACCGGGTCAGGGCGGGCTCTACGGACCACCGTCTGCAAACATGCGCCACTAGGTACCTGCTATGGACTGGCACTTACTGCGCGGCTGACTTTTTTTGACTGCCGCGCTTTTGTGCGATTTTTGTTTTGTTTTTGGAATTTTTTTGTTTCGCCGTCTGATGCTGCTGCTGCGCAAAATACTGGCGGCAGCGCATTCGTGGCTGGACACATTTTTTGCCAGTCTGCCCGCGAGAAAACCCGCTTCTATTCAGCCGCCTGCTAGCCTCTCCAGTTCACGTCCGCTGCCACTTTTATTAGATTTCAATGTCAAAATTTGGTCGCGATCAGCGCAGTATGAGGCGAGAAATGAAGCGATCGTGCATGGCTTTGTGGAGTGCTTTTTTAGCGGACGAGGGAGAGAATCGGTGGGGAGATATATTGCATTCGCTCCACGCATTTGGGGTTTTGTGCTTAGAATTGATTTTTACAGCTTTCGATCATCGAATATTGAGATAGCTTCTGGAGAGGGTCGGAAGCCGCAGTAATTTTTCAGCGGAAACAATACGAGGCATGGCATTTATTTTGTGGGTGGGTGGAAAGACAGCAGATCTACATAACTCAGCTTGTGTGTGTTTATTGAAAAAGGAAAATTAACTACAGTTTTCGTACAGGCTGTTGATGTTGGAAAATGTCAACAGGTGTTATGAGTTATTAAGCAATTTAGAGAAATTGGTAGCAATCAGCATGTGACGGGATCTAACAAAAATAAAAACGAAATCGTCTATTAAT
Organism: Neoitamus cyanurus; assembly: GCA_947538895.1. Taxonomy (NCBI): domain Eukaryota; kingdom Metazoa; phylum Arthropoda; class Insecta; order Diptera; family Asilidae; genus Neoitamus; species Neoitamus cyanurus. Next base: position 40,900,665 of record OX384543.1, read on the forward strand.
ACAAAAATATTTATCCAAAAAGTAAGGAGGAATAGAAAAAGACTTTTCGCAATAACGCAATAACTAACGGACCAATTTGGTTAAAATTTTGCACACATTTCGCTGGATATTTCCTGGAACATATATAATTTTGTTTTTTAACTTAACTGCTCTGTTAATTAACTGATCAGTTCTCTTGGGTCTAACCAATCATTTCTCCTAGTTCTCTAGTTCTTCCTCATAATTTCATCGGCTCATTTTGTACATTTCACGATTTTGTAGTCTTTGTACTCTTTCCCTGATTAAATCTATTATTATCATTATAACACGGCTTGGAAAAAAGTCCATCATTAAGTCCATTGTGTCGCGCGCTGTGTATTCGGTGGCACCGTCTTGGTCGAAACACATATGTTCAAAATCGAATTCATCCAATTTGGGAATCATAAAGTTGCCCGTTCATCTCGTTGATGTTTCTGGCCACTTTTACATATCCTCCCGTACAGTATCAAAATTGTATTTTGTGCCTGCAAATCGTCCACAATAGAGCTGGCGAGGGGGATATGTGAGGGCTGCCGGCTGCATCTCAGTTGTTCTTGCCTTTGAACCAGGGAAGACTATCTGTAAAAGATACTTGAGTTTCACCGTTTTTATTTTCAAATAAAAAAATAACCATTTATAGTATATATGTATATATATTTTTATAACTTTTAAAGAGTCATATTTTTGTTCTCCGGAGGTTTACAAGAATTTTAATTATTGTCTTACGTTTGTTATATTTAAGGCTATTTATAAATCATTATTTCATTTGTGTCCGCTTCTGGGCCTAACTCAATATGAAAACCTGCCAGTCTACTTTGGAGCCTGACTTACAAGGCCAGCTATAATTACCATAAAACGTAATTGAGGGGTTCAAATCATAATGCCAATTTCCTCCATCCAAACTATTCTTAAGACACTCTTGTCTAGCTAGGACGTAATTTCCATTACCAAATAAATTTTTTCTGGGAATTATGGCCTCCGTGCTGCTTCCATCTGGCGCAGAAAATACTAATGTGATGCCCATAAAATCCTTTACTCCTGTACAGAACAGAAGCTACTAGGCTGATAAATGCGTTTTTAATTGGACGACGGTTTTAATTGTCCATCAATCCGGAATTGAGCTGCATGTGAGACTTTGAAAAGTGAGAGGTCGGTGCAAATGCAGGTGCCGAGAGACGGAGATCATGCAGAGTGGTGTTTCCGCGCGCGGAACTAGCTGCTTATCTAACGATCGCTCGGCGACAGCAACACTGCATTGTGATACCTGTGAGGTATGAATGCATAGCGCAGTACCATTTTCAGGTGTAAATTAGAAAAAAAATGCATCGACACGTTCGCGGTTCGAGTTGGCTTTGCGCATATTCACGCATATGTTAACTGCGCGCGTGTTCAAGGTCGCAAGTGGCACGATTCGTAAACTTGCGAGATATCGGATCTATTGCCGCACGCTTTCCAGCACTTTGACGATTTTTACAGCCTGTCCCCTCCAATCGATACAATTGGCGCGTTTTTATTTCCCCGACCGCGGCTGCATTAAGCCGCAATTTTTATGCACTGTCGGCGATTGAACAGTCGAGCACCTCTCATCTGGGAAAGGAAAAAAGGCGACCGGGCACTAATTATCTGAGTCATGCAAAGGCCTGCTTTACAACGGAGAAAAATGACGGTTCTCCGCGGACAGGTGCAAAACATTACTCTAATTGTCCGTCTGTAGATGCTCATAAAAATTATGTGCAATTAATCGCTGAAACTCCATGCCTAACTTGTCCCCTTTGCATTGGGTGCACTTAGTAACATCCCGCGAATTAGATCAGATCTCCTGAAACGCAATTGTACGGTTAGGTACGCGGAATCGTACGGATTTGATTTACTATATGCAAAAAATTGTGAATATTTATGAAGGCTTAATGAAATCGTTTTGGGCTAAAGGAGGAATCAATTTGGCGCCATGCACGGTTACTTAGCCGCACATGACCATACCTCTTCTCTCGTATTTATTTGGTGCAATGCTGCCAGTGCACAACTCAATTAATAATTTTTGATTTAGATGCAAATTGGCGACTAATCGCCTACGAGTGGTAATTAGTGAAGCATCGGCAGACCAGACTCATATGCCCTTCATTCAGGGTTGGTTTGGTTTGTAGGCTTATGGGAAATGGATAGGTAGGGCCCGGATCGATATACAAAATGTAGGTAAATATGTTGGACTAGCTTCCTTTTTATTAAAAGGAAAAGGCTACTTTGTATAGGTAGCTAAAAACGGATATATCGTACATATGTAGACATGACCTGTAAAATTATACTGCTGAATTGGATGCTGCCTTATTAGACCAGTAAATAAGGCGAACTAGTTTCGGAACTTAACTCCAGTTTTATTTCTATTAAAAATAAAGGGTAGATACGACACACCTCCGCACTTATTTTGTAGCATGCCAAAACAATTTTCAACAAAAACAACAAGTTCTCAGTGAGACAAGTGAGGCAACATTTTGAGCAACCGTCTCAGTTGTCTCAGTTGGGTAAGATAATTGGATTAATCAGCTGATTTTGACATCGCATTCTTCTGGTGTCGTTTCCACCATAGAAATATAAACTAAACACGGAACGGTTATATCCACAAACCACAAAGAGAGATTAATAGGCTTGACCTATGGAACCCTAAAATATTGTTTGGTCAAATTTGTTATTTAGCCACTCGAAATAGACGTACCTAAAGTTTTCCAAAAAGAGTATCTACTCCTCCGGAAGTGAAGAGGAGTTAAGATCCTTACCGTCGCTCTTTCAATAAATGTTCAAAATAGTTTACATCCACCGCGTGCCTTCCACGTCCGTGATCACTTGACCACTATGCTCCATTTATGATTGCTTCCATAAATCACCTACTCCACAGGATTACGCGGGTAACTTATTAATTAAGAGAAGCACGAAGGCGTCAACAGTCCATCGTGGATAAGGTCCTGGCCTTATCTCCGGGCGCAGCGATAAATCGGTCACATGCAAAGCAGCGAATTCTCGAAAGGGCAATCTGTTTTCATCCCGAGTTCATTTGAAATTGAAATGCACTCGAGCCGATCGGAGCGGTGGGTTTCTCGCGTCTGGGTCGCGGGCCGGGCAAGGCTCTGCCGGTCCAGTCCGGCCGGGGGAAAAAAACTGCAACGAAGGCAAAGCAGCTTACTCTTTATGGCCACTGTCCATCGTAAACGTGTGCAGTCATTTGGTCTGTCCATTAGCCTCGTCCTCTCGATATCAGCGCTGAGCTGCACGTCCCCAGGTGTTTTGAGGTGTACCGACGGGCTGGCAAACGAGCAGGAAAAAAAGCGAAAGGGAAATCACAACGGCAACAACAGCAGCAGCAACAATCGAGTTTCGTTTGAACTTTTGATCTTGGCCAGCGGTGATGCGTGCAGGGAATCCTTGCGGGCTCCGGGCCCCGAGTTGCTCCCCCACGGGTCCCACATCGCTGGTGGATTCAATTTGCGTAATTGAACACTGGCAACCTGATCGAAAACAGTGGCACTTGTCAAGTGCAGCGACATGTTTGTGAGGGGTACCACCCCGCGTGATGGGTGGTGCGAGCTTTTGTTCGGGGAGCGTCTCTTCCTTGACGGGTGTACTACAAATAGCGGCAGTGGGACTTTGTTAATCACCAGGACATGGCGGTTACTGGACCATGTGATGCGAACGCACTCAGATAGCAGCAATTGTGGCGGAGCTTTAGCAGTGCTTAGGCGTGTATGGGGACGAGCGGGAGCACTGTACAGAGTGTCCCTCCACTTGCAACTACTTTTAATAAGTTTTTACAGTCACCTAACTACTTTGCGGCATTTCGCATCACTCATGAGTGGGCTAATGCAAAGAGCAGCCCCCGCGCCCGCCTGCTGTGGCTAGGACTCTTAATTTCCTGCGCAAATTGAAAGCCATATGCAAAACGCGACGACTAGGGCGGAGAGGGGCGGCGCGCTTTGAGCACGTAGTTATCCTGCTTGATCAGCCTTTTCATTATGCTTTTTGTCAGTTTATTCAATTTTTGTTTTTCGTGATCGGCGAAAGCCACCTTCGCAGGAATGAGCTATGCACACACCTTTGCTGTCTGAATGGAGTGTGAACTAGTGTGCTTCAGGAATGTTGGGAGATGGATTATAGCCGCATATTGCGATAAAACCTTTCTCGGCTAAGACCAAGTAGTAAGTCTGGTTAGCTTAGTTCATATGTTTCAGCCATGATCCGAAGTCTACGAAGCTATTTATGCACGAAGTTGATGATATAGACAAGGATAAGCTTTATTTTCAACAGCACGGCGCTACATGCCACACAAGTCGTGATAAAATCATGTTATTGAGCTCAACAATTCCTGGACATGTGTTGTCTCGAAATGTAAACTTGATCTGGCCGCGGAAATCCTCCGATTTAAGAATAGATTTTTTCCTTGTCTAGGCAAGATAGGGTCGTTGACCTTGTATTGATCATGGGTAATAAATTTATTATTGGACGGAACATTTCATTACGCCTTTTATATGGGCTTAACCCCTGTAATCTTACTCGGTATGAAAAGAAATTTAAGATATTATGTTTGACGTCACTCTCTAAGCATAGGTTTGATATATAGTATTATTTATGCATGTTATTCTTACTGGCCCTATAGGCTCTCCCACTCTTTTAATTCTAGTAAATATTAATTTACGCCCCCGAGCGACTAGAGGACGAGACTTAAAGAATTAAGGGGGATACAAATAGAAGGATAATAATCCGCTCACCCAATCACCCAATATTGCTAGAAAACTACATTCAATATAATAAATCCCTTATCAACCTGTGGAGCACAATGTAACAAAACGTGAAGCTACCTTTGGTGATTAGGATGATAAAACTGTCAAAGACCCACTTTGGTTCATCTATTTTAAAGCGATAAGGTAACAGGCACACAAACAAACCAACGCTGTTCTGTTATGAGGAAAATTTTTTCTCAGTACACAAGAAAAAATTCCTTTTATTAAAATATTTTGCAATCAAGCAAAGTGACTTGATCTCAAAGCAGCTTTGTTGAACTAAAGAAGTCTTTAACTTTTATGCAACGCTGTTCACAAATCTCCTTGAGATTTTTATTTGATATTTACTCTGCATACTTCATGGCTTTAGTTAGGTTATGTCATATCTTACAATAAGAGAGGAATTACATTTAAAGATAGTAATAATTGTGATGTTGTTTTTTTTATTTAAAATTATGTTTTGCAGTTTTGAAACAAATGTTTTGGGTGAATCGACTCTCAGTGCAAAAAAAAAGTTAGACCGTTTAAGTTTTACATTCTAAATCCAGTCTCCGTTTGGGCCGTAGTGTTAGCGACAAAGAGGTAATAATCACACTTCAGCGGTTAAAATGTGTCCTTTCTTTTCAAACGACTTTAATAAATTTGTCTCTCCTAACACGCAGGCCGACCAGCCCCGATGAGGCTGTCGCGACCGCGGCAACCTATTAAAATGAATTTATTGTTTGGCATTATGGCATATGTTGATGGCTCCCTGGCAATTACCTCTGAAATTGGTTTAAGGCAAAAAGGTGATTAACTGCTCTTGTGTCGTTAATAACTCGCCGTGGTCTGGGTGCGCGGAAAGAAACTCGCCCGCTTGAGTACCTAGTTGCTAAATTTCTCTACTCCCGTAACATCGCCGCACTACGCCACCGCCCCTGCCTGAAGTTCCAATGGTTTCCACGAGAGCTGCAGCAATATATGTTAGCTGGCAATATGGGAGAAAAAAGTACTGCCGTGATCTTGACTGTTGTCGAATGTTCGCCCATAAAGGTACCGGCGAGGTAGGTATGTGAAAAGCGGGCTCGCAAAAAACCGATTCGAATTAACGGTTGCGGGAATGCATCTTCTAGTCTACGTTCTAGGAGCTTCAGCGAAGAAAGGCGAACGGTGCTCTCATGCAATTGATCCTCAGTTATATGAGTCCACTGGCAACAAAATCTTAATTCTTCAAGGAAAGGCGACATGCTGTTAGATTTACCTAGTTTATATAACCTCTCGGGGTATGTATGTAGCTGCTACACACATATATGTAATTGCTTTCTTAAGTAACCCCCCGAGTTGACCTCAATTGTCCGAGAGCTCGAGTAACTTGGAGGAATTCAATTATAAAAAAATAAAAACAGTAGCACAAAATATAAGAAGACAATTTGCATGCACTTTTAGAGTTTCATGACCCGCTGCAAAACTGACAGTCCTTAGTCCTTCCCTATCCCCAGTCGAACATACAATGACATTTTGGTAGTTAAATAATAAGAAGATTGTATCTCTCAAATAACATGCAAAAAGATGATGAACCCACAACACACATCCTGTGGGGTAGTCTTGCTCTAGCACGGTCTAGAAGAAGAATCTTCAGACTTTAGCGTTTTAGCTGGATCCTTTTCTTTGGAAGACCTTCTGGCATTTCTTAAGCCATAACCAAAATGCAGCGTCCAGTCCTGCGTCTCATCATTAGACACGCTTGTGTGTTGCATGTGCACACACACACACACACACTTCAGACAGCGTCAACGCTCGAATAGGATCTATTCCAATTGGTACTACGCCAGCCGCTTGAGTATTGCCATAAACTTGACGTAGAATTTTTACTTTGTTATTTGCCTGCTGGCGGAATTTTATATTTTTTTAATACTAGAGAACCGATTTTTGTCTACGTCAGAGTTGAAAACATACCACGTTAAAAATTCGGTAGCCATGATGTGCCGACGGCCACGAGTGTTTAGTCAAGACGGTATTTTGGAAAGTTTTTTTGTCCCTCAATTCCCCAAATTTAGTAAATTTAGTAAAAGGCTAAAAAATAGACCTGATTTAAGATTTGTTTTTTTGATCGTCAACGCTGGCTATTTTGAGAATCCGTCAAAAAAAGAGGCTTTCTCTGTTTTACACTGCCGGACAGGAATGCTTCATTTGAATTCATTAAAAGCGAAAATTTATTTTAAAACTTCTCCATTTTCAGTCCTTTCTGAGATTCTGCCTATTTTCTTCATTTTCAATTCATTTGGTCATAATCGACTATATACTGCGTAAGTCATGTTTGTAAATTGATTCTTTTCGTGGTGAATAGACCGACTAATAAAAAGAGAAAAAAAAATTGAGCAAACATTTAACTAAACGGAGTGTTTGACGAACAAATCAATTAAAATTAGCGTGACATTTTTGACTTGACTTTTAGGGTTCCCTCTCCATTTTCATATGAACATTTTTATAAGGTCAATAGCCATTCATGCAATGTCTCTAGAAATGTTTGATTAATTCTAAGCCGCAGCCGAATTGAATTTTTATTCAACAAAACTGAAAAACATTGAAAAATTAGCCCTAAGTGACAACGTCTATTGAGCGTCAGTCAGTTAATTATTTCATCATAAATCTCTGGCTATCGTTTCCTAATCACGGGAATTCCCCGGTGTTTGGGCCCACAGAGGCATAGTAAAATCCGAACAACAGCTATAATGACAGCATTGTTTGGACCTCCAGCAAGGGCAGCCTAATCTGCGTACTAGAAAGCAACAGTACAGTTCTTTATGATTCCTTCAGGTGCGTAGTAGTGTCTAATCGTTGAGACTCGGCCACGAGTGGATCGCGGGATCAAAGATGGTATCGACCTATTTGCATTAGCTTGCTGCACAGATCGCCAGGGGCGGACTGCTTTAACTGGATCGTTACCTTCCCTCGTAAATATAACTTTAAGGTTGTAAATCTGGGCAAACGCTCGCCTAATTGTTTTCGAGTCTAACTGGCCTGCAGCAGTTGACTAACGCTTATTTGCTTTCTTTTACAGGTGGTCCTCTCGGCCTGTTCGTCATACTTCCAGAGCTTGTTCCTGGACCACCCCTCAAGACACCCAATTGTGATATTAAAGGACGTCCGTTTCTCTGAACTGCAAACCTTAGTAGAATTCATGTATAAAGGCGAGGTGAACGTGCAATATTGTCAGCTGTCTGCTCTGCTGAAGACGGCGGAGTCGTTAAAGGTAAGTTAACTAAGCACACTTTATCGATGTCGACTACACTCTTAAATACGGATGATAATTCCAACATAACTAAACTGGATTGCGTAAAAAGTAAGTCATTTTTTGCGTAAACGCTGTGTAACGTCCAGAAGCAATACTTAGCGTTTTTAAGTTTTTACAATATATGTATCTTAGATAACACGCTAATGCTAAAGAGATACATTTTATAATAACCGGGAGCCAGTGCTCATATTCATGCCTAATCTATCTAGTCTAGATTAGGAATAGTATGTTCTTGTAACATATCAGCAACAATATAAAATTTTATAAGCGCCGATTGGTTTTCTTTGTGCAAATGATGAAAATTATTTTAATCAGCTTACAATCACTGAAAAAACAAACAATTTTCCAAACACTGTATACTACTGTGTCCACAAGATAAGGTGAATTACTTATTTAAAATTCGCGGGTCTTATGAAAACATATAATTTTCATTTTTGTAGATATGTAGTACTGTCCTAGATATCTATGCAAAGTGAGTTGATCGGTTATGAAGGTTATTTTGATAGTTTTATTTGATGATCGTGATTCACTATGAATTCCTTCCAACCGGCCAAATTGCTAACAAGGAATATTATTTGAGTGTTATGCGTCATTTGCGTGATGATATTCGCCGTAAAATTCCGGAATTATGGACGGACAACTGTTTAGTTTTGCATCATGATAATGCACCGGCTCACACAGCATTCATAATTCGAGACCATTGCGCCAAAAATTCAATTCATGTCATTCCGCAACCACCGTATTCGCCTGATTTAGCACCAAGTGACTTCTGGCTAATTCCCTAAACTCCAAAGACCACTCCGTGGACACCGTTTCGACTCGATCGGGAAAATAAAAGCAGAATCGACGAAAGCATTGAACTTTTAGGAAAAATGCTTTCCAAATTCTCTCTGTAAATTTCAGAAGAGCTGAAACCTTACATCCTGTTAATTTTCATCCTTTTAGCACTTGTACTTTCCTACAAAGACAAAGACTAAGTACATCTTATATGGCGTTTCTGTGAAAAAATAGCTTACATTTTCGAACTTGTTGCATTACGAACGATTGGGTATTATTTCTGTATTTTAACGGAAGCTTAATCATATTTTCCAATATTTGACTAATTGCAGGTGAAAGGCTTAGCAGAAATGACAAATCAAAGTACAGCGCTGCGAGAACCAGAGCGGGAGCCGGACCGGTTGAGGCCGCACTCGCAACCAAAGCCGTCTTCGTGCGAAACACCCTTAGAAACTACAGGTGTGTCTGGTTCGGCGGGATCGCAGTCTTCAAATTCGACCACCACCCACAACACGAATTCATCCCTGAAGCGAGAGAATGAGCGGTGCAGTCCGTCGCCGCCGAAAAGACTGCAACAATCCTCCCCAGCCCCCCTAGACTTGTACCAGAGAAGGTGTCCAAGCAATAGCAATCGCGATATCGAATCGGCGCGAACGCCTACTAACGACGAGCAGCACTCCCCGGGCGAAATGCCCAATCCCGCGGACGATCTGGCCACCACGAACGATGTGGGCCTGAATATGAGCATCAACCCGTCTTGCTCAGGCTCGGGTAGTGGCGGGGTGGTGCAGTCGGCGCCACAATCAGTCGTTGTACCACCTGCCAACTCATCTAGCTCGTCGTCGATACCCTCAGACCTCGCTAGACCATCATCGAGAGGCGGTGGCGGTCTGTCAACTTCAATAACGCACACGGCGACAAGTAGTGGAATCTCTAGCCCCGTAATAACATCGGAACCTATGGCTGGACCCTCGGGACTCGGACCCGTGCAATTGGCGCCTTTGGTAACATTTCGCCCATTTGCTGCTAGCCACTCACTAACGATGCCACAACTTTTGCAGTCCTTGAAGAAAGAAGTCGACTCATGGGAGCGGAACGACGAGAAGTCAGCTGGCGACACCATGGACTACCGTCACTCGCACGATTCGGTAAGCCCCACCACCTCTAGTATGCTTTGAGTGTCTATTTTTTTGATTCTTTTAATTTTTGTGACTTCTTCCTATTGCCTAGACTAAGCTGCATGCTTGCGAAAGGTAGTGGCGCTCACGTCTCTAGCGCCTTTCATATATTATATGTATATCTTTTTGGTTTTTCGTTTTTGATAAGAAAACAGCGATTCCAGTGCACTAGCACATCGGCGAACGTTTCTGCAAATCTTTCAGCATGCCTCAGTGTTGCATGCACCTTTTCACAATTGCGCTGATAGTACTTGTCCTGAATTGGAACGCGGATTTACGCGATTTTCAGGAAGTGCTTTATGTGGTTATTGCATTCGGGACGATGAAATACATAGAACGCCGATATTCGCCGAATTGAAACATTTTTTTTTCACTTTAAAGGTTACTCTTTAGCGATTTGTCAAAAGCATGCGCCATCATGCAATTAGGTTAACTGAATTTTTATATACCTAGCAAGAGGTTCCACATCAATCACAGAATTCTGGTCTACAAAACACAAAGTCATACGTAAACTAGTGCTTGCTCTTCTGAACGTCTTTTACCAAATGAGTATTTTCGGGATTAAGCAATTCGTGAGAATGCTCTAGGGTATTATACGACATCCTGTTTTCGGGATTCCTCGTTTTACATTACATTTTTATGTTGATAAAAGTCAGGAGATAGAACCCCACAGGGATTTTCCATGTATCCCCTTCTACTTTTCCAACTATGGATCTAATCAAATTATGAATACAACTTTGAAATACATATGTGCACAATAAGGGGGCTTAAGACTAAGCGTAATAGCGCGTTCACACAGGACAATACAGTGGGACAATATAATATATTGCCAAAGTTCTAACTTTTTCAGTGATATATCTTTTCACTATTCAGACAAAATTAAATTTCAAAAAGCGCTATGTACAAAACAACGCTACAATTTTTTTTCGGAAAAAGAATATGTGTGATATGCGACAATCAAGAAGGATCTTGTAGATGGACTTACACGGATTATAATATAACGTTCTTTTTAGTATCTACTTTCCAATAAAAATTGGTGGATAGCTTGTCGATATTTATTTCTGCTCCTACCATATTCGACAATTACAGTGGCTTTGCCCTTAACAAAAACATCTGGTGTTTGCGCAAAATAAATTATTCTCTATTGCCGAATAGAAATTTCTATGGATTCAGTCAAACCATTCAAACAATATGAGTATAAAATATCATATTCACATGCGCGTTTTTGCATACGATCGATCGAATCATTATTTCTTGTTCCCTCATGTGTTTGATTGATCATTAATTTTGGATATCCTACTGAAAACTAGGGAGTCCTGAAAACAATATCCCGCCCATAAGTTCCTGCGTGATTAATAAATTTCAATGTTATTATTTAGATACCAAAGCCTCTTCATTTAGCTCGATTTTGCATACAAAATGTTACGCATAACTTAAACTGTTTCCACATACGAGTACTAATCTTTTTCCCACAAAAGTATGTTTGGTAAATTCTCCTCTCTGTGTAGGAGACAAGAAGGGAGCTTTGATCCAGGCCTCTAAAACAAATTAATAAAACACAACGCGTGATATTAACGTTATCTAATTTAAAATATCACAAATTAATGGCACTAAACGTAACAGTCTTATGTTTCTTTTTTACTTAAATTATTTAAATCAAATAATTTAGGGATTTCAATGAGTAGTCAATCCCACTCATGTTTGAGTTCGTTTGTGGTTTTGAAAAGAAAAACTAGAAAGACGATATTAAAAGTACCTACTGTACGTTGAACCACTATAACGACTCATTCAAACCAAACTGGCGACAGACATCTTTTGACGTAAGCGAGATGAGTTATTTATGACAGTTACAGTTAAAGTGTGGTAACGTCGCTTAAGTAGCAATAAGAGTGTGAAAGAATACTTGGTAAATCCACAAGGCACAATTTAGCCACCTGCTAAAGTCTATCGGGCTCAAATATCTTATAAAGTATAATCAGCTGTCAATGAATGTATAGTATGAAATGAAAGGCGAAAATTAAGCTTAGGTTCAAAAAGCATAAAAGTAGACATTAGTAGACATAGGCAATTGGACGATGTGATGTCCAGCAACTAGAATATAATAGAAGACACCCCCCCCCCCCCTCCTACTATACAAATTACTCACTATTAATTACTAATACTTATAAGAAACTCTTCCTATATTCGGAAGAGTCTCAATTCCTGTAGGTTTCTATATTTTCCAGACCAAAAAATTGTTGCCTGAGTAGGAGAACTCGTCGCTGCCCCGCACCTTTAAATCCGGCCCTCAAAATATCCATTTAAATCCTGCACATTATCTTCTTCCAAAGTCCGTATGATCCAATCGAGGTACCATTCAATTAAAACTTAAAATGTGTCCCCCCGGCCCCAACCATCCAGACGTTAAATTAGCAACAGTCTGCCGGGAGTCCCTCTTCTCTTAATCAATACGTGAAACGAAAGGCTTGAAAAGTTCAATCCATCTGGTCAATCATTTTTTCGAGAGCCACCCCGATCCCAATCCAGGACCCGCATCCAGCACCCCCGGCTATACCAGCAGTGGCGTGCCCATCGTCTGCATTAAGGGCCCAGCACTCTGCGCGCCGCACGGCACGTCCGTTCGGTTACAACAGCCCCCAATAAATTGCACAAGTTCTTTGAACCTCCGGCTGTGTTTCGTATTTCGTCTCACTGTTTTCGCCGTAGATAATCGCATATACCTTTTTTGTTCTATCGAAATACGGAAAGTGCTTAAATAAACGAAATCAGACCCAGTCTAGGGACGGGTGTTCAGGGTGCACAGGCGGCAGTGGTAGCGCAGCAAAGCTCAACCAGGCCTGCCCACCGCCCATACCAGTCATCCTTTTTGGAGATTGTGTTCATCCAGCCAGACATCAACCATCAAACTACGTTCTTCGAGGTTCCAGCCGAAAAAAGGAAAAACCAGGAGCTGGGAGAACCAGCCTGAGCCCGACCCGGAGCCGAAGCCCGAACCCGGTGAGGGCGGAGAAGAAAATAACTAAAATGGAAGAGAATGGAAATGTATGTGCGCCACCCCGGGCAGCCACCGCGGCCCAGAGTGACAGCCCCGCACGCCCCTGCTAATTAAAACCAGAGTGCAAATTCGTGATATTTTAATTAATCCACCGACGCACCCGGCAAGCAAAAAGAAGGAAGTTTTTTGCAAGCCTTTTTCCATTCGGCAGAGCTTCGCTTTTTTCTGTGTCGACGGCTCTGTTTGAAATGAGCCCGAGCCCATCAGAGTCGCAGGGCCCCACTACATCAATCCTCAAGTCCTGTGCAGCCACCCGTGGGGCGCCCGCCCGCTCGCCCGTTCGCCCGCCGCCCAGTGCGCTTCTATCGCAATACCTAGTACCTACATAAATATCTACGGCGTTCATTATATTTTCTATCTTTTATTTTTAATTTTTGTATATTTGGCAGAAATGTCAGCCGCACGCCCACTGTAGTTCGCGCGCCGCACTCCCATTGTCTCCCGGTAGCGGTTCGGGCGCGGGAGAAATCCCGGCTCCGGCCGCCATCGTCGCTATTTCCTTCTGGTTAAATTCTGATCGAAGGTCGCAGGAGCGTGAAGTGTGCGTGACGAGGGTTTAGGGGCGGGGGCAAGAGAGGCTGGCAGGTTCAATGGACTATTTCGACACAAAGGGGTAGAACCGCCATCCGCACTGCACGTAGTGCTTTTAACGCTCCTCACCTGTGCCTGAACCGGAGTTTCGGCTGGCAAGGTACGGAACGAAGTACGGGGCGGGAGAGTAGAAAGGTTCTTTCATAAACAGCCATAAATGCAGATTTCGTGGGCTTCCGCCGCTGTGAGCGCCGGTAATATCTCTAATGCAAAGCGCACCAAATTCATTTCGGAATTTCCAAATCAGGGATCTCTGATGGAACGAGCATGAGCCACACGACGCGGAATAAATTAAGTGCAGGACAGGAATCCTTCGAACTGCAGAAGCAATCGCGAAAAATCAACGCTCCAGCTACTTCCCTTAAAGCTGATTCGCACCTAGTGGGGCTTTAATAAATATTGTGTGCGAACAAGATGCAGGGTTGGGCATAGGGAGTCTCAATGCAAATTGGTTTAAAGAGTTGAAGTTCAAAACCTACGAACTGTAATATGGTCTCAAAAAAACTTTAACATAAGCAACTATGATTTCTCGAACTGTGACTGATCACTGTATGATTATTTTCGTGTTTACACCCGTTGGAGACATGATTGTTTGTCATTTTAATAATAAGAAAATATTTTTTAGGATTTCGTAGCCAAATGGAAAAAACTAAGCCCTTATAATTTTGTCATGTCCGTCTGTCTGTCCGTATGTCACAGCCTTATAACTCCGCCATCGCTCCATCGATTCTGATGGAATTTTATATGGAGGTGTCTTGTCTGAACCTCCATTTAGACATGTAATAAAATCACAAAAAAAAATTTGGGTAGCGTTCCATACATAGAACTGAAAGATGAACATTTATTTCGCGCATACCATTGTGTGGAGTATCGTTCTACAGGTCTCTAAAAATGCAATAAAGGTTCTTAAGAGACCTTTTCGTTTAGGTGAACAGTATAGCGTGTACCAAAACACATGGTGGAGGCCTAATACTTTGTTATTAATTATTGTTTAGTTTCAACAAAATTTAATTTTCAAATTTCAAGAATGAAAGCCTTAGCCAATTAAAAATTAAGAAGGGTTATTCTAGGGGAGGGTTGGGACAGTAAAGGGAATGCCTAAGGGACACTTTGTCAACATGGAAGTGGAAGGCTGCTGTGTTGTTGACTTTCCTTAGAATTCTGGTGAAGGGTTCGAAGTGACCGTAATTAGTGCAATGACTATCGAGGCGAAAGGTGGGAAAAGATCTAACGTTTCGGGGGTTAGTGTTAAGGATGATACTGTGTAGGAATTTCGTACAGTCAATGGAGCCGGTTAGGACTTGATGGATGAAGATAACATTTGCGACATCGCAACGCAAAGCAAGATACTGGAGGTTAATCAGTTAATCTATCCAAGGAAGGTCACGCAACGCAAAGCGGACAAATCTACGCTGAACTGCTTCGATCCTGTTAATGAGGTTGGATTGTGAGGGGAACCAAACCTGGCAGGCATACACTCCAGTCAGAGAATTCCTTAGACCAACGTTTTACAAAGCCAAGGGTTGAGTTGGCTCTATTTACGATATGGTCAATGTGGGAAAATTAAAGGACCAAAGTGACTGCCTTATTCGATGCCCGGAATGCCCAAGATATATGTATTAATTGGTTAGTAAGAATTCATTAAATACACTGTCAAAATGTTTGAGGTAAAATTAATCTGAAGAGTAAAGATATTTACCCACTTCGAGTATAAAAAATTATCACACAAATGTTTTAATTTTACACAAATCAACATTAATCATTGTGAGATGTGTGAAATTACGTTTTTCATGAAGCGATTTTACGCTGTAGTGAGGATTATCAGTTATCACCCAGCGGAAAATGGGCTTATTACCGCATCGATGCTGCAATGAACAAACATGATGCATTGTGGTTACTACATCAATGAATTTTATAATGGCGATGTCATTGAAAAGTAATATATTCCTTTTGTATGACGAAATAATAATTGCTTTCAATGATTCATGAGTACCTAATGTCATATGCTTATATTATACATATAGAGTAGTGTGATATTGCTGGTAAGCAGTTTTCGTTAAATGAATAATGGATTTAATATGCCTTGCTCATCAATGTAGCGGTTTGGGCATAAGCAAAAGAATACTTTAATGGAAAATGACACTCTTTGGAAATAAAAGGTGGATTTACTTCCTATAAGCGTATTTTTGGATGCAAAATTAAATATTTCATTTTCGAAGTAGAGCAGCAGTTATAGCAAATTTATATTTATTTTTGTATATTAGTCTATATAATTAAGAATTTTTTTAAGTACCCTTGGTAAACAAAAACCACGTTGATAACTTCTCAGTGCAAGGAGGTATTGCGAAAACCGTGAAAAACATTTCATCCCTTTTCACCCCCTTTCCGGGCGAATTTCGCACAATCCCTTATTAGTGAGTAAGTATTGAATTTTGACTCTTCAGAATGTTATTTGCAAATATCTGGATAAAAATTGGACAGCGACGTTATACCTGTGAATTAAAGATTGGCCAATCATTCTTCAAAGCAAAAATAAATCGATATGCATTCATCCTAAACTGGGAAACAAGGTTTGCTTTGTAAGAGATTTAAAAAAAATGAATTGATTTAAAAGGAAATATCGCCGATTCTTCCACACGGAAGAGCAAATATTTCCTCGAATAAAATAAATAGAGAAAAAGTCTCTTTACAGAACACCTCGGTTCTTTCATAAAAAAAAAATATTCTAATCGTTATACAGAGAATTCCTTGTCCTCCAGAGCAATCCAGCACAACGCTGGCCTCCCCAATTAAGTGCACTCCCCGATAAAAATTTCGTTTTTGTAATTGAAATCGATTTCAGTTTGCATTTTTACAGACGATTTTTCGGAGAATAGTTAGAATAGCCAACGAGCCGCTCTCAAAGCGGATATCAATTTTAAACTCGGCGATCCTGTAGTAAAATGGCTCTAAATTGCAGACTATCAAAAAGGTAAAAATCTGGAGCGCTCCGAGCTCTCGTTTGGTGGGTAAAGCGAACTATTCTACGGACAATAGGAAGCGCCATCACCACAGAGGGGTCGCGCGAGCCGAAATCGCAATATCCGTGACAGGTAGATGGGGACGAGGGAATGCATACCATGCATAAAATATTTCATTTACTCAGCGTGGTACAACAATTCTAGAAAACGAATGAGGGCGGGGGCTGTCTTTTGTTCCTTCTCTCGTGGGCCTAGTCCACACTGTCCTGTCGCAATATCGACAGCTTTGAAATTTTCATGAATTTTATATTTTTCTATTTGGAGGCTTCTTTTCCCCCCTCCTAAATGGCATGTCAATCCGAAATGTGTAGGGCCGATGAGACAGTTTCAGCCCTGAGTGCAGTCCAACAGCTCTAATTCATCCCTGCCAATATGCCGGGTGCCGCAATCCCCCTCTCTGTTACCCTCTCCCCAATGAATTTTCTAATGGCGGAGAACGAAGTGTCTGCAGAAATGCACAATAGGATGAAAATTTTAAATTTTTTATTCAAGGGCATTGCCATTTAAGTATATTAAAAAATATGTAAAATGTATATTGTCTCCTCGAATATAAATATGTATATTTTCTGATAGGTACCTAAACCCTTACCCCTACCTACTTTAATTTTAAAGGAGTAATTAGACGGTCTTTAAATGAATTTTTAGGGGAAATCAGATCCTTATTATTATTAATAAATTTAAATTTTGTTCGTCACGTTAGTGAATAACAAAATGTGCCGCTCAATTTTAGGATTTTTAACTATCTCTTCTTTAACTAACATAAAAATTTAGTGATTGGATTTTTATTATTTTTTGATAAAACAGGTAAAAGTTTAAGTACGAAATTCTTACCTCTTTTACCCATGGGTACAAATTTTAGAGTTGCCCGACAGACCAGGGGCCACTCATGCTAGTTAGGGAATGCGCATAAGGAACATTTCCTGAAAGTTGCGTCTTCTTAATTTATGGACTCCGCTTATTGTGGCCGTTTCTTGTCATAACAATACCGGAGTACTTACTCGTATTCCACTTAGTAGAACTTCAACTGTGAACTATATTTATGTGCACATGTAAAATGCGTTACACTGCAGCATAAGGAAATTATAAAACGGGTACAGCTGTAAATGTGTTATTCTTCTCAATATGAGTTCTTTTAACACAACCTTCAGTAAACCGTGTAAATTTTAACACATAACTATCATGTTGAAATATAAGTGAGTTGTTTTAACTCATACTTGAAAATTACACATTTTTCCTGAGTAAAATAACACACTTCGACGCAGCTGGAGCCATACATCGGTAGTAACGCGGCGAATGTTGACTTCTAAGTGGTCCAACGTCTGTGATTTATCGGCGTAGACTAGCGACTCCACATATTCCCATAGAAAATAATTCATAGGTGTGATATCACATGATCGTGGAGTGGAGGCCAATTCACAGGTCCACTATGCGAAAATTTTATTTTTCCCGCAATCATTGTATCCCGCGCTGTGTGGCATATTGCGCCGTCTTGTTGAAACCAACGCTCTTCCGATGCACATGACGCTCACGTACTTTCAGTGCTTGAACAAGTTGTAAGCTCGTAAACCAAGAACTTTCCGTAAAATCTTCCATAAAAGATGGATACAGCTCCAATTGCTGTACACATTGGCGAATCGACTCGACACGGTAATTCATGAAAGACATTTTACTAAATTCAAGTAACATTTTTCGGCAACACGAAAGAACTTCTAAAATGTTGACCAGTGCAATTAATAATGAAAAAAGAATACATTGTAAACTTTTCGCTATGATATGGAGCCAATAAGATCGTTGCATGGCCCTTCTGAGTGCAGAGCGCCAGAGTACAGTTATAATACATCCCTGCTCAGTGCCCCGGACTGCCGCAACTCCCCAACTCCCCCTATTGGTTTTCTAATGGCGAAGAACGAAGTGTCTATCGCAACTGCAGGGGGTGGACAGGCATGTGGGGAGTCGGTGGGTGGAGTAAGCGCACAATTTAAATTTCGGAAAATCCCAGCGGGGAGGGCGGAAGGCGAGACCCTTGAAGCAAAACTTACCAATCGAACACATTAGTTCTGGAGACTTTCCGGTCCCACCGAATCAGTCATTGCTCGGCCAGTGGAGCCCCGTCCCTCACCCAAATTGGCGCTGTGTATTGCAATGCACTGAAAGTGGCAAAGCGTCGCATATTCGTTAGTATCGATCCTGTCTGGCCGAATTCATGACACTAGGACATTTACAGGCGCATACGACGAGTCTGCACCAGCCCAGACTAGCAGCGGGCCCACCACCCTGCAAACTTTTCTCAATATCGAACAGAACAACAGAGCCAACTGCAAGTAGCTAAAGGAGGAGGCACAGCAAGAAGACGAAGGACACAAACAGCCCGGCGTGCACACTATCCTTAAATTGAAGACCAGACATTATACGTGCCTCTTGCAGCTTCAAAATCATCTGCTGTGTGTGCATTAGCAACCTCTCTTCCACCTTGCCGGGTTCGCTTTTTTGCGCCCGCAGCCCGCGTCGTCTTTCCATCGGGTTGACGTCGGGACGGTACCCGAGTCGGCTATTTCATCAAATGGCACAGTCAGTGTAACGGAGCCACCCCCGAAACTAGCCCCCGTCTCGCACGTAGGACGTGGGGCTCACAAGGCGGCAGGCACGGCCGCCTCACCGTGGATATATCGTTGCCTGCACACGATGATTTCTGGGCACTCCAACCACTCCGGCAGTGCCATCTGATCGTGTGCTTTTTTGAGCTTTCATCCTTCCACACTGAAAGGAGGGCGGCTCACCCAGCACACGGCACTCGGCGAGGAATCCGTTAACTTTCTTGCAGCCCATCGAGCCCGACCCCCAACCCAATCGGCTTCGGTACTGATTCACCTTTTCCATGGGTACAAGCACACCTGTTTGGCTGCCGAGAATCCCGCGCTAGAGAGCCAGTGTTACTTGCACGCTTACTTACAATTACCCGGTGATGGGAGGAGGGCGGGGATAGGCCGCCTGTCTTTGTCTGTTACGGATGACAGAATTATTAAGGAGCTGGGTTTTTGGATGGGCCAACCGCCCCGGACGGGTTCAATGAACCTTCGGGTTTTGGTAGTTGCCGCTCTAATGCACCCCCCACCTGCCTGCTGCGGTTGTCGGGAGTTTGCAATCTTGCAGGATTTTCAGGGCTTGAAGGGCTCGCAGGGCTTATACTCGGCTGACGTCACAGCAGTACGAACCTGACCGCCCGAATTGATTTCACATCGAAATCGAAATGTGAATTGTCCCCCGCCCCATCACGTGAGGGGCTGCAGTGCCATCCTGGATGAGATTACAACACCATCCATCCCCCGGCTAAGTTATCAACATTGTCCCCTTGATTGACCCCATTATTGACCGAGAGGTTCATTAAACAGGTTGCAGCCTGACATTTGAATTGTCCCCTTCCCTCGCGGTGCCATCGGTGGTACACGGAAAATGAATATGTGATTTGAAGTACGTCCGCCGCACGTGGAGAGATGGGCGAAAGTGGGTTAGAGAAAGAATGCATCCGGGGGTGCTCCTGTCCCGTCCTGGTCATTATACACCCCACCGCCGCCCAGCCTGCAGTCGATTTATGGATTTAATTTAGGCCAGCTCTCATCTACATAATGGATCCCTGCAGTGGTTTCATATCTCATATTAGCATTGTGGCGTCCTATTCGGCAGCCGTTTGTTTCCATCTTTTTCCATTAGAGATGGCACGATTGTTGCCCTATCAGACCGCTGAGCCGCAATTCCTAATTTCATTATTTCGACAGGCAGAGTGCGGCAGTCCATTTTTTCGGGTGCTCTTTGCGAGGAAATATTTTTTTTCACTTGTCGTCCGTAGAGTTTAGTAGCGTTTTTGGTTAAGTTGCAGGAAATGGAATTCTTGCTAGAATAGTCGTGACAAATGTATTCAAAGTTCGAATTGCTAAAAGAGTTCTGCCCTTATTTCGAAATTTGCTACAATCCATCCAAACGTTGGGATGAATTTTCCTTTTACCTTTTTGTGAGAAAGATTGCTTCATCAGTCTTCATCAGAATTCATCAGGGTTAATTTTATTTTATATGTACTGAATGAATATTTGTGCAACCAGAAATTCGAAATTCGACTAATTGCTATGACGTCTGAGTTGCGCACGTGGCTCTTGTAGAATTCTTTGCCTTTTACAAAATATCTTGAAAACTCTCTACCGCAACTCGCACAATGATTGTTCATGCCAATAACGACTGGACCGAAATTCAGACCTTTCCAGGTACGAGTCCCTTTTCCCGACCGCAACTCGGTATCAATCAATTCATATGGCCTGAGCTTTAAGATGTCCAGTTTCCAGAGGAAACCATTTGAATGCCATAAATACTCGTACGAACGATTTTTCATGTTTTTAAGGAATTTCTGTGCAAATGTGTACTTAAGGGTTTTGGGGTTGCAGATGTTTCCTGAACAAAATATCTCCTGGCACCAAGGAAATAGGTTCGAATAACTGTATTGTGACCGAAAACCCTAGAGTTAACTTTATGCATAACTGAAGCGTGGAGTTAGGCTGAGCCCAATTTAACGATCGGTATCACTTCTGAATCTGTAATGTTAAGATCAGTTGTTCAAGCCTCCGAACTATGTGACCTTGAGATTGTTCATTGAAACCATAGAAAACCTATCTTTTGTAATATGATTACAGCTGGGTATCTATAAGCAAGCATTTATCGATAGCAGTTTTAACATTTATTTGGACTAAAGGTTGATTATGAGGAAAATAATTTACATGATTATGGTAACTTTACTTGTGAGATGGATGGTAGGATTAAACTCCATCGTGCGTTTGCTTTTAAAATATGCAGCAAATATTACGTTTTATATGAACGAGTAATATTTAAAGTATAAAAGATTTACGTAACTATTGAGGACACAACTGGAGATTATAGTTCCATCCCAAAATGTGTCAAGGAGAAAAATTACCATAACCGCAGTTCCGTCGAAAAGTGAATAAATGCAATAACCACAAATACAAAGCACTTCCCTGAAGACCCTGCGAGCGAATCATCAAAATTCCATCAGGGATCTCGAGAATCCGATCGAAGCGACAAGGCTTTGCGGCTGCGAGCAGTTTTGCTTTCCAGAAACCTTTTACTAGCGTTCTTGTTTTATGTGAGAGCTTTTGCATTTATTGAAGTCCTTCGAAGAGACAGTCACGAGACAGAAAGCTTACCCCCGCTCAAGAGATTGACTATGTTTACTTAGCAATAGAACTCTTTTATTTTTCCATATAATTTAGTTCCCCGAGTAATTAGCCCCCGAACCACCCACACCCGACTCTTTCACCTTTCGTATTATTTTGAGAGCTGCTCCCACCGATGTTTTTGTTTACCCCGTCCTTCCCGCAGTCAAAGCTTTTTGTTACCTACATACTTACCTTACTACATAAATTTAATGCATTTGTCCGAAATAAATAAGTTTTAAATTTTGTGAAAACAAGCGAAAACAAGAGGGGTAAAGTTGCGCGAAGCGGACAGAAGTCACGAAGTAGCGGCGAGTTGTCGGAGTGCGCAGACACTCCTCGGTTGAGACTCGTCGACTCGACGTTAGATGCGCGCGCATTGGAGCTTTCGATGTTTTATATTTTCTTTCATCTTTCTCCATGCAATATCTAATTATTCATATATTATATTTACTGTTACTATGGAGGACCAGCCGAGACTCATGAATATTTTTGAATTTGCTCTTTGTGGATTGCTTTGACTTAAGTGTTTTTAGTTCCTTCCGTTCTGTTCATTGACTTATTGTTTGGTCACATCGAATATTTATGGGTATTTTTACTTTGGAATTTTTAACTATCTATGTGTACTTTATTGATTACCTAAGTGTATTTGTTGATGTGATTTTTTATTAGAACTTTTCATGAATTTTCGTAATTTAACGAGTTGTGCATTTGTGGATATACAGTGTTTCCCCCAGCATCGAATCTGCGTATCTGCGTACGTTACTACATGCAGTGACCAACGAGGGAGCCACCAAATCGACGTTATATTCCAAACATTGGTGTAGCTTTAATTATTCTTTTAGTTTGGCAATGATTGATTTTTGCGAGTAATTTTTGGCGTTAGTTTTTCGAATATGCAAACGACATACTTCAATCTCTATATAGTTTTGGTTTTTTCATACATAGCTAAAGCATACATATAGTACCTCTGAAATTTTTATAACGATTGTATTGCAATTGTGTGGGAAAAGTAAAATATTTACTATTCAGTAGGTATACTTGACATTTTTTTGGTGAAACATCCAAACGGCCCACAGTTTAGACTTATTTCTGTTCGATATGAAAAGATACTCGTCAAGTGCACCTAATAGTGTGAAACGGACGATATTTTTCTTATTCTTGATATCTGTAAGTTCTACAATAGCAAATAAATCTACCGATTATTATGCGATACATTTCCCAAATCATCGTAAATTCGTTAGTTTGCTGATTTCACGAACTTTGTAAGTTTACGAAATTTACGCACACTTCATAGTGATAGGCACTAAAACGGTGCGCAAACTTCGTAATGCAGTTAACAATCTTATCAGTTCATTTACTAAATTTACTATGCTTTACAAAGTAATAATAATGCATACTATGTATTAAAAATAAGATTTAGGAATTTCATCAGTGAGTACTTAAAATACCAATTGGGTTACAAATATATGCCAAAAAGTTGAAAAATTGATTCATTTTTAAGTAGGAACCCAATTTTCACGAAGGCTTATTTAACATGAAAAACGGCATTCAGAATTCAGTCCTACGTAAAAATATTCAATATTTTAATGCACTGCTTCTTTATTATGGCAGAGGCTATTTGCTCCTGCTTGATCGTGTAGGTTGTAATGTATACGGAATTATATGGAAATTCACGTATCGACACGGACCTTAGCCAAAAAAAAACAAGGGCGTGCCTCCATGTGTGTGTGTGTGCTCGTATGCCAAATACCGCGAAATGCATCACACATCGATATAAAAAACACGTGAAAGGAAAATCTTTCTTTAACAAAATGTCAACAGACTTTAAATTGCTTTTTTGTGCCAATGTGCGATGTATTTCGCGGTATTCGCAACACGAACACACGTGAGATGCAAATAAGGGCTTCCTTGTTTTTACACGGACGACAGGGTTAGAGCTGAAGTTTGCCGAACTAAGTGTCACTTCCGTGTAATCTCGTGTACATCATAACCTACACGGACACGGCGGAGCAACTAGCCACTCCCAAGTATTATTGCGAGTGCCTATTTGCACCCCATGTGTGTCCATGAATGTGTGTGTCCGGGTGCTGAATACCGCGAAATGCATCGCACATCGGCACAAAACAATACCTACGAAAGAGGAAAATTTGCATTTTACAAAATATCTATGGACTGAAATTTGCCTGTTTGTACCGATGTGCGATATATTTCGCGGTATTTGGCACGCGGACACAAAGGCACATGGACATACGTGGTTATACCACATCAATTGTCACCGCACTATTGTTATATTGTTACCGATAACAAGGTGTACTGATAGCATTGTTACAAAGAAAAGCTAAACAAATTCATGGAATCTTTATTTTCTGTTTAAATATATTTTACAAATGGGAAAAAAATTGCAATAGTCCAATTATTTTACTCGTAGTGACCGAGGGCATTGATCGAGAAAGTTGCAAGTGGCCTACAAGCCTGGTTGTTTGAAAGTTCATTCATTCTCTTCAGTTGTCATCATTTTGACATACTTACGTATTTAACCAGCGCTGATGTGTCAAAATCCTGTCAACCGCACAGCTTTTTTAGCGCCACTAGCTGGTTCAACCAGCGCTGGTAACCAGCTATATCTAAACTCAGCTTTAAAAAATGCTGTCAGTTAGGTTTTAGAATTTTACAAACTAAACTTCAGCAGTTATGATCGATCCGCACTCTATTGAACTAAACACAGTCTGATCGCGATCTTCCCCTGGTCCTATAAAATCGCTCAGGATCCACTTTCATGTTCTTGTCATGGAAATTGGAAGGCTCAGAACTAATCAAACTGAGTTTGATTTTTAATAAGTTTTTTGGATTCAGATACAGATTCAGTTTCAGTCAAAGAAGCTGGAATCATGTGTGGCAAAAAACTCATCCACATGACAGAAAAAATCCGTTTTCCATGACAAATTTCCTTGATCGCGATACTTACTGGGTAAACGATTTCCTGACGTACAACTTTGATAATGTAAATATTTTAAAATATCTTTAATCGCTCCTGTTAGTGAATTAATATCCATAGAAAAACACTTTTTATCGATACCTTCTCAGTACTCAGTCAACAGGTATCGACACCAAAAGTACTCTCTTAAAGGATTGCGTACGTCCCTCTGTACGGATCGTGTACGTTCCTTGGAAATCCGTCAAGAAATAAATATTTTCACACTTTCTTCTGATCTTCTTCTTCACTTTAATATGTATATTTAAATTGAAGCAGCAAAAATACAATAATAAAAATAAAAGCTCTGGCAAAAGTCGCAGAATAACCAGATTATTATAATAAGAAGACAAATAAAAAGTGCCATATTGAGCTTACTGCCTCAGGACACAGTCTGCAATTCAGATCCTCAAATCTGCTGATCACAAATATGTGTTTCTCCAAAGTACAATGCCCTGTAATTAAGCTGACCATAAAGCATAACTTCCCGACCCGAACCAGTCTAAAGTTCACTGACCGAGTTTTAAGATCAGCTGTCAGTAAGAATAAAAATTCGTGATCCCCATAATTTTTCTCTTCATTAAGAATAATTAGGTGCGTTTCATATATATAGCGCCACCCATAAATTGCTGATAGCTGGAAAACATTTACTTACTTACTTATTTGTCGTTTAACTGCAGATAACAAAAGTGGTCTAACGTCGTTGAAATTGTCGCATCCTTATTCCGAAACTTTGAAGTTTCTTAAAAAAATAACTTCATATAATTAAAACTCAGTGAGTTCACCATTCGATGTAGCGGTCAGAGTTCTCTTTGTCTTCATCTCACGCTGAAAAAATACCAAAATTGGAAAAAATGTATACAAATCTTACAAAAGGTCACCTTGTCCAAGACTTCAAACAAGTGTAAACCCTTAACTCTATTATTAATATTATGATAACTTTATTACAATATATTCCCGTAAAAGAGAGCATCTGGGTGGGTGATTGATCCACAATATTATGTGATTATTATCACTTGTAGAACTCCGATTAATAAATAATAATAATATAATAAATCCCCGTATGTCCTGTGTTTGTCTGTGGCTGTGTGCCGAATACCGCAAAATACATCGCACATCGCCTCAATACAATACGTAAAAAGAAAATTTACGTGTTACAAAGTGTTCTAACTGAATATTTTCGTTTTTCAAAATATCTATGGACTGAAATTTGCCTTTGTGCCGATGTGCGACGTATTTCATGATATTCATCACAGGGAGACACACGAACATGGACACACGTGGGGTACAAATAAGCACTACCATATATTAAGGCGCCTGTCTATACTGTGATGGGTCAATAAAAAAGGTCGCGTAATAATGCGCGAACGGTCAGTTGCTGTACACAACCCCGTCCACGTGATTGGTCACACACAATAAACACTAATCATATTCCAGTAACTATCATCTGACGTACCCTTTTTTGAAAACTCATTCAGTTGTAAAAAAACAAATTTATCAAATAAATTCTACGTCAGATTATAACATTTATTCCAAATTTCAAGCCGTTCCATAATTAGAGCCCAAGACATTGTGTACGCCGTTTTGAAAAATAGGAGAAAATGATTTTTCATCTAAATGTCGGTTAAGAGCGTTTACAAAATCTGCTAAGTCCACTTTTGCCCCATATGGCATTTGTATACCATTGGAAAGCGAATGACATAACGAGTCGCATAGGAAAAACATTCGTGAGTTGACATAAAACAGGCAATCCACTTTATTCAAAATTCTGCTAAATTGCAAAAACGCATATTAAGATTAAATCATCACATTGTAAAATTTGTATATTAAATATTAATGAACATATTTTGAGCCTATTGAATCTGTTTTCTGATTCCCCTGTAAAATTACCTTCTTGTTAGTTAGCAGGCTCTCACTCTAAACCGACGTTCAATTTTTCAATAAGCTACTAGCTTTCTTTGTATTCATCTTCATTGTACATTACGACTAATTTCTGTCTCCTGCAAACGGATCAGATACGGGCTTGTAAAAGCGATCAGTTGATTTTTTTTAAATCTTATAAAAAATACTAGTTGCCCAGTAAACCATGAAAAAGCAATTTTTGGAGTTTGTGATTTTGTAGCGTCATTTTAACATTCATTTTTAGTCATTAAAATTTTGTTGAAATAAATCGGCAAAGGGCGTTGGTTCAAATGGAATGACGTAGCAGTATTATTCGACAAAAACTTAAGCCAGGAAACACACAAATGATTACATCCTTTTATTCAAACACACATTACAACGCATTTCATTTTTGTTAATTACTTCACTTTTGATTTTTCGAACAATTCAATATGTTACTCTAATGAAAAGAAAACATATATCTCGGCGATGCCTTGGAAAACTGTATATCCACAACGTGTTTTCGTGAGAAAACCGACTAAAGATCGCAAGCAATTTTTGATAGGTGCTCATAAATATGAATATTTTTTGAATAATTGTTTCCTTATGAATTTGATTATTTGATTATTGTCAAGAAGTTGATCTACGTTTTTTGGAAATGGCTGTGCTATATCTTAATTATATTTAATCGTATTATTATAAATAAATTGTACAATTGACAATTGAAGCGATCACCATGAGTCATGTTTATGATTTTCTGCATACATATACGACTAAGAACTTATTGGAAATTGGAAACGAATCACTGAAAAAAGAGTGCCTTAATTTTTTTTTGTTTCTTTTGTTTTTGTTGACTTTATTCTTTTTTTTTTTAAAATTTGATCAAAACCAGTGGAAAAACTTCTTGAAAATACCTAATGAGATAATACGACACCGTTGAAGACGAGGGACGCACAACGTGCACAACATCCGAATACTTACTATTTTTTGTTTGTTCTCAGAAGTAAATAAAACGTTTGCAATTCGCTCTTTTTTCATCAAAATTATATTTTGTTTCGCAACGAGTAGTAACAAAGACGCAAAATTTATTTTTTTTAAAAGTTATGCCTTTGTAATGTATGGAAGTAAAGCCAATGTGGATTGAGTTAGAATCGACAGCTCCGCTCAATCGGAACAGATTGTTGACGTACTTCCAGCGCCCAAACAAAAATCGAACCTCAACTTCTTGAAAACAAAGTAAAAGTCAAAGTTAACGTAAAAACTAAAGCTAAAATAAAAGTCAAATAAGTTCTAACTGAAAACAAATTCAAAATCAAGAATTCTAAAATTGACATGTAAAAGCGAGAGTCGAGCGTAACTAGTGTGCTAGAATAACCGAGTGAACGCACAGAACCGAACGTGACACAGTTTGCCTTTCGAACCCTCGACACCCTCCGGGGATGCGCTGCAAGGCAAACAGTGTTTGATTTTATGTTTAAGATTTTATTTCGTTTATTCGTTGACCGTAGAGAAATCAGTACTTCAGACAAAGAAAGCTCTGCCCCTCTTGTTTCGGCATCGTAATTTTGGACTTAGATTGTGCAATATCAGTAATTCCTATGCTTGTTTGTTTGATCAAGACACGACCTAGGCGACAGGCTTTGAAGACAAGTCACAAACATTAAAGAGATTTGATCAGTTTGAAAGTTTGAAGAAACAAACATGTTGCAAAATGAGAAAGAAGTTGATGTGGATTTTTGTTTGGTTTGCAGGAAACGTCCGAATCGCCACACGGTTTGGGTGGTGGCGGCAGTAGTAGTGGACCGCCGCTCGAACAAGGCGGTCCCGTCTATCCCTGTATGTATTGTGGCGCCACATTCCCCCATCAAAGCAAGCTGACAAGGCACATTCTCTCGCATTCGCTGGAAACGTTGAAATACCGAGAAACGGCGCATCTCCTGCATCCTGGTCACTTAGCGAATATTTTGCCACACGATCTGCCACCTCTACCCCAACATTTTTCCCATAGGCAAGTACCGCCACCGCTGGAGCCTCTGGAACCGCCCGATGGCGTTCCAATGGACATTGAATTTGCCGCAGCCGCAGTGGCGGCCGCCGCTAATATAAGCGGTAGCGGTGGCGGTAATCCACCTGGTAGCATATCAGCGAGCGTCGGCCCCGGTGGCGGTGGCGGATCCTCAGCAGGTGATCCAAATAGCGTTGTACTGTGTAAGTTCTGTGGTAAAAGTTTTCCCGATGTTGCCTCCCTCATCACACATTTGCCGGTACATACAGGTGATCGACCATTCAAATGTGAGTTTTGTGGCAAAGCGTTTAAGTTGCGCCACCATATGAAGGACCATTGTCGTGTACATACAGGTAAGTACTTTAAATCAACATCAATTCAAATATGTAACTTCCAACATAAGCATAATTAAGGGTGTCAGTGATCTTACTTCCATAAAAATATATACCGACAATCAGGCTGCGTTCTTTAATAGTTATCACCTAATACAACATTACGAAGTCAAACAGTCATTTATGAAAAGGTTTAGACTATTTTAAAATACGTCGTATTGCTAGAATATTTATATGTGCTATGTATGACTTTTTAATAATGCACAAGATTGAAGTTAAAATAAGGTAGACAGTGAAACGGGTCAGTTAGATATGTATGTTATATAAATGGCAATAGGTATAAAACGTCTTTAAAAGAAAGGGAAACCCCTATGGAGATGGTTAATATTTTTGAAAATTTTATTGGTATAGCGAAACGGTATATTTCAATTTTAACAACGCGTATTTCGATAATCACATAAATCCACAGGCACACACTTCATGCATGTATTCCATGTGTTACAATCTTTTTTGAAACCAACGATCATTAAAAATATCCTCGTGTAACTCTTCTAATGAAACTCAAAGGATCACAAATCGTGTGGTACTAAACTTTTTCATTCGGCAGGCTTTTATCAAGAATAAGGAATAACACTTCCTTCTTACATCTCACATCCCCAACTCTTTCTTTGCAGATAATTTCACCCACAACTCTGGGAAGGAAGACGTCTCGGAACATTCCTTCTTAAGCTTTTCCCTCTTAATACAATATATATATAAAATTCTATCAGATGTCCGGTAACTTTTAAGGAAAAATGTAGCAAAAAATTATATTATACCGCTGCCGATATGGTTGACAGTATTTTTTGTAATACAAGGATCATATGTGGAATGACATGCTCTCAGGCTTGAAAAGTACATGCCGTGCCACATACCCAAACAAACTAATCTTCCATTCGTCTGTCAAAAATATATTCCTACATTTTTTCAGACCCTCTTCTCCAGACTAATTTTGGTGCTGAATTGAAAAGTCCATTCGCCTCTTATTAGGAACTTTCCTATACAATTTTGGCTAATAAAATATTTTCCGCCCCCTTCATATTGTCGGTCCTTCTTGTTGTCCGTGAAAAAATCGTTGCGTTCACTTTATTTAAGGGGACATTTCCCTCAGTTGGGTCGAAAACATAGCCAATATTTAGGAATTTTTTTCATGGAATCAAACAAACTAATTTGACCAAACTTTTTTCTACATTATTTATTGATCCTTCGAGTAAACAATCAAATTTTTTCAAAACATTAAAATAATTTTTAACCCCCCCTGCCGTCAAAGATTGCCGTTTTTTGGAATGACGTCATACTGGTGAGCATGACTTTGTTGACAAAAGTGACCTGAAATCAAAAAATTCATAAATTTTCTTTAATTATATAGTATGATGCTCAGTATAGACCAACAGTTTTTTAAAATTCAAAAAAATAACAAAATGGCGGACTTTTGAAAAAAAGTTCATTTTTTCGGCTTTTTTTTTGCTCTATTTTTGTTATAACTTTTGAAAAACAAAACAAAAAAAAAATTCGTTGGTCTATACTGAAAAGACATGTTTAACGAGCAAGTTGGCTGAGCTTGAAGAAAAAAACTTTAACCGGTATATCTAAAATCATGCTCACAATGCTCGTGTTTAAAGTTTTAAGTCGACTTTCGACTTGCTAACAAAGCAGCCGGCCGCCGGCTGGAGGCGCGCCTCTTAAATGACCTGTATCTTTAAATCTACTTTATGAATCAATTTGGGATTTTGGTATGTTATTTTTAACACTTATATCTATCATTTAAGCCAAAAAAAAAAAAAATCGATTTTTTGAACCCAACTGAGGGAAATGTCCCCTTAAAATGGCGTCTTACCAAACAAATGGAGCCTTTTTAGCTTCAAATTCCATACAAATATTTCACGTAGTTTCATTAGATTTTTTTGCCAACTATTTGGGTTTGAACACATCCTGGACCTTGCCTAAATTCCAATGATGGCATTGACTGCAGTAATGATTTCTCGAAAATGTTCCTTTCATGTTTCAGTTTTCGTTATTATTTTTGCCTCCTCAGTACCCCGTACGACCCACAACATATTTTTAAATTGAGATTTGTTTAGAGTTTGTAAAAAAAGTTGGATTCCATTTATGGCATTAAATAAGAATTTTGATGCTACACAATAAACAAGTCGTCAGTGCTGTCAATTTTGCTCCATGCAACAGAGGGTGATCATAAAAACGGTATTATTTTGATGACACAACGTGAATCCAGGTTCTCAAATTATCATTACGAAGAAATATGAAGAACTTACATAATGTATCTTGCACATATAAAAACGGAAATAAAAGAACGCAGCCTGTAACTATTTTTACCTATTATGCTTATGTTTCCAGACCGCTTAAAATTGTAACTTTTACTAAAACGATTTTTTCGAATATTTCAGGGGAGCGACCGTTTCGATGTAGTATGTGTGGGAAAACCTTTTCTCGATCGACAATACTGAAAGCTCACGAGAAAACACATTTTCCAAAATACGTGCGAAAATTTTTATCACCGAGTCCTGTCGACACCAAGGACGAATTACCGCAATAGTAAAACAACTAGATTAAAGCAAAGCTAATAGAAATTTTATCACTAGAGTAACGTTAAGAGTTAAACACACGTACATACGTACATATACCTGCGTACCATAAAACACTGTTCTTTTTTTTTAAATAATTTTTCTCATTGTTATCGCAGAGCAGACGTCTAAGTTTAGAGCTTGTACCGTAGTTGACAGGATAGCTTTTTTGTTCTTAACCAATCCGATCGATGGCAATAATTTAAACTTAAATTATAAAGTAATATATATTTTTTTAACACGTTCTCTTAGAGGACCAAAGTTTTCCATTATTGAATTACTGAAGTGAGAGAGACACCCGTAGAGGACTTAGAGCAATAATCGGAAGTCTGGTGATTAATTTGGTTGTTGAATTTTATTCAGATTTTTAAGCTTATTTTACCACTTACACAATAGTTGAACCACACATAACCCGAACTTCAATTGGTGCTACACATATAATGTTTAACGACTTTTGTTCATAGGGCTCGGTCTCGTGTCGAGCCTTGTTAATTTTCCTCACACTGAAGAAGCAGTTTACCAGTAGTCGCAGTAAATTTTAAAATCGGAGTTGTTCAGTCTTAGTTTTCCGCCTAAATGAGTTTAACAAGTGAATTGAATTCAACAAGAGAAAGCGCTAGAGCACACCGCGTTCGAAAGTAGCGTGTCAGAAACAAGGAAGCCACAATAGTGAAGATGACGAAGAAAACGGTAAACAAAGTGTGTAAAATAGTAATTTAAAGTAAATATTAAAGGAGAAATAGATATCTGTGATCTTATCGATATTTAAAATTAAAACTAGTTGACTATTTAACTTTTTTGTCTCTTGATTAAGACGTAGACGGTAGTGAAGCCGAAGCAGTGAAGTAGTTCGCGTAAGCACACGCGGGCCCATCACGTCTGAGATATATATAATATATATATATTTTTTTTTTTGGAACAAGCAGGTCTGGGAAATCCTTTTCTAAAATGTCAGCGTTGTATATTATTTTCTGCGAGTTTGGCGTTGTTGAATATGTTTTCTTTCGTTTGATTTAACTAATTTAAGCAGACAAACCTATTTCGGTCAGCTTAGGGAAATTATTAATTTAGTTGAATATATTCTTTTCTACTGTTTACACGATATTTATACTTTTAATGGTAATTCTTATTGAGCAAACAGTGTGTCGATTTCATACCAAGGATTTTTACAATTTTTGATTTTAGAAGAAGCGAAATTAGTCTACGATTGTTTCGAGTTGTAGTGCATATATATCTAATATAATTGTGTTTTCATTGAGGCCATTTTTCTTATACTATATTTCACTTAAATGGTGACACATTCAAACTAATAATCGACACTCAGCGCCCATATATACAGGGTGACGCAAAAATAACTTTATCAGCCAATAATAAAGAAAATAACCAAAATTATGGAAATAAATCGAATAGTGGCATTTTATCTTTATTCGGTTTAAGGTTATAGCATAAATTACCTTTTCTCGTATTAAATTAATATACATATAATAGCTTTTAAATTACGTATACGTTCTTGGAAAAGCTTCTTTGAATTCTGAATGATTTTCCCATTTCGTCAAAATTTTGCGAAAAATTTATAATCAAATAAAGTGGGAAAAAATTCAAAAATATAATTCAAACCTAATTCCCTTTATAATTATATACTTTTCATGTACCACGTAAGCCTAATTACTTCGAGTAAGTACCACATCGTCAGCATAGATATTAGAGAAACTATTATTTCCTGTAAAAATTTTCCAGGGCATTCCAAGTTTCTATGGCTCCTAGTTTCTTTGCTATGTTACAACCAATTTTCCTGCGCCATAACTGAGAGCTAGCCTGAAGGGATCTAAATCAACTCTGCAAACTTTCATGTTTAGTGATTGCCGGCCGTACTATAAGAATCGAATTAATATTATTATAGTATAAACGATAAAGCAAACTAAAGTATTGAACTATAACAACCAACTGACAGTTCAATGCGATCATAGCCATTTTTCCTCTAATATTTTCCTATATTTTTGTATCTAAACATAAAAGTAGTAAAGGCGTTAGAAATAATCCAAGAAAAAGTATCTAATTAGGTAATTATGGTTTAAGGGGTGATGTCAAGTTATAAATTTACAAATGGGTTGTTTATGTCATTCTGGTCAATAGGCAATATTCTGATATTTTTTATCACGATAAGGAGTTGAAATTATTTAGTTTTCTTACCTACATCTATAATATTATTATTATCAGTATATCGGATCCTTTCTACTACAAAATTCAAAATTCCGGATTAATATATTGATTGCAAGAACTAGAATTTGAAATGCTACTCAAAAATTGACAAGATGGCGATTCAAAGTTGAAATATTGAATTATTTCTCATTTTTGAGAGTTCCTTGATATTCAAAGATTTATATTTTTAGCATACAAATTTTAGTATATCACTAAATTCTTAGCCCGATCGACTGATTGGTTCACTTTATTTTACCTGAGAAATATGAAGGAACGTCATTTTGACAAAAACCCCATTTCAATAGTGCGTTGTATTCTGTTATTTTATTTTATAAAGAACACGTAAATGTAAATACTTAACAATGAATAAAAATGTTGTTAAGGTAATACCCAGTAATAACAATACAACAGGCATTCTACCACAGAACGTTTTTAAAACCGCAGTTTGCATTTATGCAGTAGATTCATCTGACAACAATTGAAGAAAATTTCTTTACATTAGATACCTGCTCTTGACCTTGATTGTTTTTTTTTTAATGTAAGTTTAGTGCAGAGAACAAAAAAGGAACAGATGATCCATCAATGATCCTTCAATCCTCTCAATCAACGACAACTCAAACAACTCAATCCGAACTAGTGCTCCCAATATATTTACAAAGCCGATAGTTTTACTCGTTTAATCAAGCGCTGTAGTTTGAGTTCAAATTGAACGCCAGGATCAGTTTTTTTCAGTTTCTGTCTCAAATTTTCGTTTTGAGGACAATCCAGCCCTTTTAGCGACTGCATAAGATCCACTCAGTAGGAACTTAGTCAAGCTTTATTCTTATTCTTCTTTATTTTTCAGTTCTTAAAGATTGTACAAGGTCTTCCACCATTAATCAATCGAACAAAGGCCGTAGGGTGATAGAGGAGCTGAATATTATATTGAAGTAACCGTCATGCATGTTTAGCAATGTTTAGTGATCCAGGGATAGAGTTCTTTAGTCCCACTCCCAATTGTCTTATTAGGGTTTTTAGTTGGGCCAAACTAATTATGTAAGCATTCTAAATTTTTTACTCGACCTACATGAATAGCTTTTCTCTTAAATAATGGGTCGTCTTGTGGATTCGAGTTTAGTCGACTCGTCTAGAAAAGCACATTTTCAAAGCTGAGATACTAGGAAAATTAGTGTATTGGCATTCGACATTCGTAATAGGGCCGAAAATTTTTCTTTTTTCTTACACAGTATTAACAAAAAACAAACCAAGGGTTTCTTCCTTTCAAGTTTTACAAGGTCATAGCTAAAAATAATAAATATAAAAATACATTTTAGTTCCTGTCTTAAATTAACCTGTTAATTTTATTGGACCGTTTATATGGCTTTACATAAAAAAAATACTTCGAAGTGCTATTAAAGTAAAATTCGTAGTAATGCTGGATCACTCGGTATAGCCCAATTTAATTACTCCGTTTGTACTGTTTTTTAGTTAACTAATTTAATTAAAATATTTCCCAACTAATTTTAAAATAATTGAGCAACTCGAAACAATTGAAGATTATTTAAGATTCAAAAATTATATGTATAATACTCTGGAGCAAAAGGTGTGCAGTTATAAACGAATTCCACCAGAACTCCGGCGAAAGGAGGGGAAATTCGTACCGAACAAAAAACGTCAAGGAAACAATAGCGAAAACCTCATTTCAATTAAGGTTAAGTTACGTTAAGAGCATTTGATAAAAGTTATTTAAATTTCGTAAGCGTAAGTCCGTTCAATGGAGTCGGATAGCCCCGATCCGTTGTACCGATTGCCCTTACTAGTCGAGTTACAAGGAAAGTTTGTGATTCTCTAGGCGATTCTAAATCGATGTTGATATTACTCTAGCGATTTACTGGAGGTATTTTCAGTGCGACTAACTGGCAAGTCGATGACTTATTAAATAATTGAATATAAAACTTAATACGAAATTGGCTGTGATAGCTGTAAACGTTTTTTGATAAAAGCGATGTACTAAAAGAAGTCTACAAAATTTCGGTTGAAGCGATGTTATCAGTATTAATCGTGACCTACTTGTGTAACTTATGTAATGTCAGTTGGTGGAATTGGCGACTTAATTCGGCGTTGTGATCTATTTATATACTTTTTTTGTGTTACGTTTGACCACGAAAACTCGGTTGAAAATTTGAATTTATTGCAAAATTGGATCTCAGAAGCGGCAAATCATTGTGATGTTCTACACCTACTTCTAGAGTAAAATTAAATCGTTCGTTATCTTTATAGTCTTTTTTGCCTTTATGCGTCTAAGGGTTGAATTTAGTGAGTAATACTGTAAATCTGTAAATGAATGTGTTCGCTACTGTTTCCCACACCGCAATAAAAGTAAGTACATTTTCCCCTTTTCGTAAGGACGTCTTCCGCTGTCTTGCAAAGGAGCAGAGTCACCCAGCGCAGCTTGTCCAGCTAGGCAAAATTTCATGAGTTTGACATTCCATGTGTGGGAGAATGAGCTAGCAATGCTAGCTGGTCGAATGGGTCAGTCCTTGGTACGAGATCGACCGGCTAAAGAAGCTACCCTAGGAAAAATTTGAATGACTTTGAATGACGAAAAAGAAAACGAATTGAGAAGAAAAGTTAAATTTCATCAATTGAGTTAGTTGGCTAAGATTGAGCTTAATTTTTGTTAGACTTAAAAGTTTCAGCAAAAGATAAACAAAACAATAAGGTAACTTCTTCGTATTTTTTAAGTGATTATGTTGATGAATTTAATATGTTTAAAGCTAAAAACAAGAACACTTTATCATTTAGATGAAAATAAAAAATTTGTTTTCGTATCTGGACTTATTATTTTTGGCATGGTTTTTTCACAAAAGAGAAAAGCAAAAATTTCATTCATCCGACAAAATTCCTCATCTGGCTATAACAAAAAAAAAACTTGTTTCAATCATTCATTTGTTTCATATTCGCTGTTAAATTCATCAGCTTTCGTTTTATTTCATTCGCTTTTGTTTACATACGGTTTCTTCTTTTTAAGGACAACCGCACAAGTTTCTTTAGATGAATCAAAATGCTTTGGACGTCTTTGAAGATTAAACGGAAAAGAGTAAGAAATATCAACAGCAGGGCAAACCTTTTTTTTACCACTATACTTTGTACAAGTACAGCTTTCATTTCACCTTTTAGTAGATTTATGCCTGTTCATTGAACTAAGAGAAATTAATTCTAAATATTATTGTCTACTATTATATATCATCGCACCGATTACTCAATTTTATACCCGTAGATATATTTTGCATAAATTTTATATACATATCCATATCGGTCATATCCATTAGGAAAGTCTATAAATATAGATAAATGATCTGAAAACAAAACAGAAAATTAAAGGAATTTTGTTTCTGAAATCACTTTTCTTTAATCGATTTTTTATTTAAATGACTACATAAAAGTACAACTATTTTTTCCCGGAAAATGCAAGCATGATATGAGCAAAATATTTGGAAAGTAATGTCAATATAATATTATGCTATAATAATGCAGGTTCTAAAACTTTTACTTAAAATAAAAATGCAATTAACTAAATGTGGGGATTATACCAATATGTTTCAGTTGTATCGGATGATATTATCAGTTTTCGTCCTTAGTCATTTCATCCCAACATTACACCAAAACATAGTCCAATAACTGGGCCTAAAAGAAAAATCAATCATTACTATTTTGGTTTACGGTTCAATTGGGCCATTTAAATTAATTTTCTTGATCTAAAGTAATATTTATTGTATTTTTGTTCATTTATTTGATTCAAGTGAATTTAAGGAGTGCAGTTCAACCGGCTTGTCATTATATTCAAATATTATACATTAATCAGCAAGTCCATTGAAGCTCACCATGGATTTCTCTTTAATTTAGTGAGGGTTCAAGGAATTTAGTTGACCAAGCAGCACCACCATCATCATTTCTATTTGTGCGATGACCAATAGTCCGCATAACCTTATGATGAAAACACGGACTCTGAGTAAAGAGACGTGAGTTCATGTTTAATTCGGCAATCAGCCTCTTGAAATTGTTTCGTATTCGCCAGCTAGACGCTCTGCAAAGACATTTTTGTGACATTGGTGTCAGGTGTGGGATCATTATGAAGCCTTGAAACTAGTTGCAAAATTGACTCAAGTTTTGCTCCGAATACTAGACATTTATAGTGATTTAGTTAAGCTCAACTCTTTAACCTTGGCCTAACCAAAAACAAACCAAGAACACCATAAACCACGATTTTTTGCATTTCTAAGGCAGCAATAGAAAAAACCGATGTGGATGGTCCATCGAGGCGGCTGCAGTTTCACAGCCTTTTTAACTTTTTTCCCAAAATTCGTCAGCATGTCGTTCGTAATTGAGCTGATTTCAAGAGGTTTGAAACTATTGTCGAGATTTTGCCCCGCTTATCGAACATTTATATAGTAATTTAGTTAGCCTTAATTTAAAATGTTTGCAACTTACAGCACTTTTCCACTAAACTTAATTGTCGGTTTTGCTTTTATCATGCTTGTAATTTTTTAACTAGGCATCTTTAATTAGAGCAATGCTTCAATAGCTTCGTGAAAAGTGGAGTTAATGAATTTTAGAATCAGAAAACACACTTATGTTTGTATATTTCAACGTTGTTATACATGCATCAGTTTTGTCTGTCTAAACCAGGCGAGTATTAATAACTATTACGTAACCGAACTGTGTAGTGTGCATTGCCTCGTTCAGAGTCAGGGTCATTGAAGGGTGTAGTTTTTTGTGTAGCATTACAATAAAAATTGAAAGGTGTACCTAATCGCATCTTAATTACAACAACTACATATAAAACGATTGGAAGGAAAAGGTTTGTCCTGTGGAATTGATACACCGAAAAAGATTTTTAAGAGTTTTCTGCAGGAACACGCGCGTTGTCCTTACAGAAAATTAGAAAAAAACACATTTTAGTTCCTATATACATACATAGGTAGTTGCTTGGTAGTGATCCGTTGGGTGACATTTAAGTTCCTTTTTCTGTTAACTATTTTTTGCTTAATTTCATTATTCGCCAAAATACCATGAAGCCATTTTTTTACACAGAGAATCGCATCGTTTAACTATAATTTTTTTTGTAGTTATGTTGTTACGTGGCGTGTTGAATGTTCCACACAAATTGAGAGAGTACAAGGATTTTCCGCAGAACATTTGTCGTCGTCGTAGTTTGCGTCGTTGTCACAAAAGAACGAGAAAAAGAATTAAAGGGGATCTCAGAGCGAGTGCAACTGGGAAAGTTATTTAGTTGCGTTCATTTTATGTCGTAGTGTATTTTCGTCGTCTCGGTTTTACGGTAATTACAAAAATATCGAGGAAATCGTGTTATTATTCAACGCGTAGAGTTTAGAAAGGAAAATTGATTGATAGCAATAATTACATTCAATAAGGATCTTTTTGTAGGTTATAAGTAATTTGTAAAAGGAAAAATTAAGGAGAATTTACCAAAAAGTGGAGGGGATGAAAAAAACGCATTTTCGAATAATGAGAAAGATATTGGGCTATGGCCTCAGGGGTCCTTAAGGTGATTTCGTTTAGTTTAGATCGCGATTTAGGCAATTTTTAGGCGTTTTTAGTGAGTTCAAATTTGCTAGTGAAATTTACTATCAGTATTTGCGCGTTTTGGAATCAAGAAGATAAAGGGGAAGGAAGGAATATATCTAAAACTTAAGTAGTGAAAAAGAAGCCCTTGACGTCACAGGCCAATCTTGATCTTGATTTGAGTTACTTGGGGGCGAAATTCAAGTTATTTAAATCGTTTAGTAAAACTCGGAGCTCTTAGAATTTAGGTACCCACAAACCACACACTCACACAATATCATTAGGATAAACTAAACTCTAGGAGAGAAAAACCGGCAAATTTACTTAAAGGAAAGTCACAAGAATATTTAAAACCAACAACATATTAATATCAATAATATCACACGTATAAAAAAGAAATGAACACATTTTTGCATATAAATATTTCCCAGCAATGGTCGAGAGCGACAAACTATTACCGTCTCGAGAAGCACGGCGAAGCGAGCAAAATAGCTTCTCGTTACGACCAATTGTAGCTTAGAGTGCCTCTTAAAGTTAAATCTAATAATAAAGGTAAAATAGTAACAAAGACATAAGACTAATGTAAACACAAAAGGTATATATGTATATATATATATATATTTGAATAAAAGTATATATATTATAGTAAGGAGGTATATTATACAAACAGAAGCATTATTACTTACGTGAGAAATCGATACCAAATCGGGAGTTAATTTTGCATTGCAATAGAATAACGATTTGAACAGATCCAATTATAGGAAGGTAGCAAACACAGGCATTATTTTGTAAAAGCAACATTATTTCTAAACAAGCAAACACGAAACAAACAAGCGATCCAACATGGTGAGCAAACAATTTCCTGGTCAAAACCAAAAGAGAAGATAAATCTTGGCACTTGAACGAGTGGGAAAGTCCTAATTTTGACCATCCGGTGGTTCGAATTCAGACCTCTCCCGCTCACACAGTTAACAAAAGTCGAAAACTTTCGAGCAGTTTCAGAGGAAACAAGACAAAATTATAAACTTCAAACATCCACAAACAAACATTGCACTTTCAAGCAGAGCAAGACAAAAAACGGTAATTTGTTACAGATCGTTATTTATATTTATTTTGACGTAAATATTGATCCAAATAGCGAACAAATATTTAACAGAGATATAAGTAAAGTAAATAATAAATGGCTCAGGGCAACTCAAATTCTTCCACAATTATACATATACAAAAACATGCAATAGAACCATATTTAATGAGAATAATACAGTAAAGCAAATAGATAATTTTTTAATGAAGCAAATAAGAGGAGAATTAAATTTTTTAATGAGAAACAGAACATAGCGAGTAATCCAACAACACACAAAACAGTTCAAAGTTTTTAAGAAAACGCATTGTTTAAATTGAGCAGACATTTAATCGATTCTAAACGGCGAGGCGAGTACACAATAGCGCAATATTTGTTACTGAAGATGGATTGAAATTAAATATAAGCAGAGAAATTGAGCGACAAATTTATATTTTTATTTACAGAATAGAGTTTTCTACAGATATTTATTATTGCCATAGTAATGCAACAGACAAATATACATTTAACGTAAACAATAGACAGAACGTTGCCTCACAGGACTCCAGGCTTTTTGTTAAGATTACCAATGCAGTTCTACAATATACCAGACAAACTATCTGCTTATGTTGGTTTCATTTTTCTGTAGATACTGAATAGAATTGAATTTTTTACAGAAACAACTATAGAGGAAGTACATTAAAAATGAACAAAACAAAATAGCTAATATATTTACAATGCCGCAATTGTTACAATGGTGATGACATACAATCGATCTCAAGTGTATTTTAAGTTTGGTTTCCAGCCACACATCGGTCTTATGCCCTTCTCCCAACAGGAAGCGATTGCAACAATAGAATATTTTACAGAGTTTTTACAATAAATAAAAACATAATTTGAGTGCCAAGCTACAAAAAACATACATGAAAACGAAATGTGAAGAAGAGAAATATAGATGTTTACAAGAGAGTCCCAAGCATCCGGAAGAATTTTGACAAAAATTGACTCAATTTTGATATAATTTCCAGGTATGTGCTCGTAGCTGAACTTGAGTGGACTTATTAGAGCTAGTATTATACAAATTTAACTTCCGCGGAAAATGTGTACAATAACCGACCGATTAAAACTTTAAAAATATATAACTTTCCAAATGTGTTACATAATTGGTTTCTAATATTTATACAATTTTAATAAATCGACACTTCAAAACTAGTGTGTGTGTGTGTCAAATATACAACTTCCAAGTATAGAATTGATGTCTAGTTTAACTACCAGTGTGATGATTGGATGTTGTTGCAAGGAGTGGTCATTTATAAAGGAAGCAATGAACCGCTGAAGGTTATTGACACTCCATTGGTTACATAAAACCTTTTTTGCTTTCTTCATCCTGACCCATTCAATTGTAAACCAATGTTGTGATTACAACTTATCGTGAAAATATCGTCTAATTTTTTAATAGGCGTCGCCCTTTAAAAGCTATCTATGTATATATAATACAAATTACCTAAATAAACCTACAGGACGTTTGGAATCACTAATTCAAAAAAGGCAATTAACTCTGAAACGTCTACTATTTTATTTCGTTTACATACATATGTTGGCATGGAACTAGGGAAGTTAAAGTAAAATGTTTTAACAATCTGGGGAAAATGTTTGCTTAAGATTTCGTTACCTAAAATATTTTAAAGAGAGATCAGAGCTGTGAGATTATAAACATTTAAATTTTCAGTTAATTTTCTGCCAACTTTTCAGACATACCTTCTCACAAATTTTGGAGAATATTTGTAGAAACATTTTAACAGCACAGAATAAGTAAACGCGCCCTAAACAATGCTGGCGTATGGTACCGCTGATATCTTTCCTGACCACATTGAAATTACTGCCATGATCAAAACAGGTCTCACATTGCTGCTATTTATATGACCATCATTGGCTAACGCTAAGGTATCACCTACGTGAGACAGGTCTGTTAAATGAGACAGAATGTCGCCTGTGTGAGCAAGTGTGTAGACTGTATAGCAAGGATCTTGGCATTCGATATGGCACCACAAAGGTATATAACACTGTAATTATTCATGTATTTCGTGAATTTTTTTTCTCCCTCAACTTACTTACGCCAATATGCTTTAAACCATATAGTCTTTAAATTACTCTGTATTTACCTTTTGCCATATCCTTGAATTTTCATTACAATCATTTAACTCAAAGAGAGTAAAGTGCATTAGAATGTTCATATGGAAAAAGAAAAGTATCTGATGGTTATATTGTCGTTACCATTTACCATTACCAAAAGAAAACATTTTTCCGGAAGTTATTAATTATTTGTAATAAATGCTAGATCTAATAATTCTTTCCTAAAAGTTCATGCAAAACGAACGTAATCCTGAGAAAGTTCTGACTTTTGATGAGAAGTAAAAAACAAACAAAAAATATAAAAAAAAATAAAAAAAAATATGCGAAATTCTACGTTGAGAAAGAAAACGTGTGTAAAGAAATCAAAGCAAAGTGGAAAAATGCTGCAGCGGCAGCAAAACAAATAATGCAATATGTACATACAATAAGTAAATAAATAAAGCGAACAAGAAGTATAGAACCAATTTTGTAGTTAATTTTTATATAAAGAATCATGAGATATTTAAAAGTGTATTTAAACAAGATATTTGTAATTAAGTAAGCGTTAAATGAGAGCAAAACATTGGCGAAGACGAGAGCACCAGGCTAAGCTTAAAAAAAAACATAAAAAAAAAATAATTCTTTTAATCCAAATGTTCGGCAAATAGAATTTTCGGGCATAAAAAGCGCAAACAGTTTTCTGATTTTCTCATTCGTTCCCGGGTATGTTCGAATGCACATATGCACACACAGCCACCCTTACAACCAGCGTTACACAGCCCCGCGCTTCTGAAATACACAAACTTTTGTTCTAAACGCTTCGAACCCGTGCATATTGGAGAATTATTTATCCGAAAATAAAGTAAAGTATATCGTAAAATGTAAGTAAACATTTATAAGAAGAAAATACACTGTAGTGCCTAATTCCCTGACTAAGACAGATTTGATAAGAGTATTAAGCGAGGAGTAATCATAATTTAAATGCATTCTAAATAGGAATCAATGTTAAAGAGCACCGTACACCCCTGCGCGGGTAAAACGCGGTGCTCAGACCGTGCGAAGGAAACAGCCGACATTCTCGATTAAGAAACCACGAACCTTCCAAGGAGAGTTGACGCTTTTTTTACTACTATTTTTACAATTTGTGTTAAGCACTTTTATGTTTAGTTGGTGATCGTAAGCGTTATGTTATGATTCCTTTAGTTCTAGGTGTAATTATTGTTCCTTTTGAAACATTTCAATACCTGGTCGAACCTTTAAGTTTCCTATGAGGCTCCCTAAGTTTTATAACGAATGGTTTTATTCAGTAAAGC
The DNA here is from genome assembly GCA_947538895.1 of Neoitamus cyanurus. Taxonomy (NCBI): domain Eukaryota; kingdom Metazoa; phylum Arthropoda; class Insecta; order Diptera; family Asilidae; genus Neoitamus; species Neoitamus cyanurus. Next base: position 40,944,619 of record OX384543.1, read on the forward strand.
GCCGGGCACCGCCCGGTTTTATTCAATAAGATTCGACAAATATTTATTTTTACAACTTAAGTTAAAAGTTATTTTAAGTTTACTCTTAGCTTTCGCCGGGGAGTGCAGGGTTGTGTTTTGGAAATATTCGTCTCCCCCTCCGTTCCCATTTTGCCATATTATGAAAACTGCACTCCCCTTTAAACTGTTCATTATGATCTTCATAACCCTAAGTGCATAAAATACACCCAAAAGAGCACAAAAAAAAACACTTTCCACAATCCTACCCTTTTCATTGTTCACAACAACAACAAAATTCAAAAACATAAGATGGTTGAAAAAGTTCTTACCGCTAACACAACACTCCCCCACGCCCTACTTCCCCTGATGATGTAACATTGTTTTACAGAACTACAAAAGAAATAGATGCAATATGTCATTGTTATATGTTCCTACAGTTATAAAGTAATTAAAATAGACCGAATAAGTAAATAATTTGTATTTTATATAAAAACTCAGAAAAACGTATAAAAATATTTCATTCAACTAAGTAAAGTTCGAGTATTTTACTTTAATGTAAACAATAAGAGTAAAGATAAAAATACACGGAGCAGAGGAGGAGGAGAGCAGCGACAGAACTTAGTTAAACAAGACTTAATTATATACAGAACGTATTTAACGGCATGTCTTTTTTGTTAAAGTATATAAATTATTTATAATATATTAATTTAAACAAAGAAACTCAAAGAAGATATATATTTCCATTATATACAACAATTTACTTGTAATGATGTATTTATGCGAACAAAAGCGTCTCATATTTATACAAAAAAAAATACAAAACAGAAGCATAAGAGAAGCGCCGGAAACTCACCTTTTTAAAGTTATTTATTTGAACCAACATTGTTTGGACAACGCTTCTCTTTTAATTTGTTAACAGTAAGTACAGCATTTTTCCGCAGAAATTGGTATTTATAAGATTCATTTATTTGTTGTTTGATGTAACACTAAACCACGCACTGATTTGATAAACCTTTGGAAGATCAATGTAAATCGCAAGATAGAAAATAACAGCAAAAAAATAATAAGAGAAAGAGAGAGTAACAAAAGTAGCAAGCAAGGTAATGAAGGCAATTCGAATAAAATGAGCAGTTGGCAGGATAGGAGAATATTTTTCTACCACCAAAGAAGTATATGAAATTTTTGATAATTTCGCAGACGGAATCTGTCAATTGTTTGTTCATACAACAGATTAACATTATGTAAAAATTGAAGATGAAATTATTTAAAAGGAAAACAAATAAATGCATATCATAGTTGTAAAAATACAATTTTGACGAATAAACAAAACACAAAATGCTGTAAAAATTTAAAAGTAAAACTAAGAAAACACAATGTCTTTCATTTCATGACTGCCCCTACTCATTACGTCACAGGGGATATTCAAGAATTCGGCGCACTGCGCACCTTTGCTTCCTAAAATAAAATAAATAAAACAAATATCACATGATGAATGCATTAAACCGATTTGCCTGCAGAATCAAAAGTACTTTGTAGTAACTCATTGCATCTCTTGTATACGATATAAAAGTTTTATCTGTGTTGGTTGTATTTTCTGAACCCCCGACCGCATCGAATTTAACTTTTTTATATATGTGAGTGTGATGCAGTCAGTGGCAGAAAAGTAATTTTTGAGCAAAATTTAATGATTGTTTGAAAGCTAATTTAAAGCAGTAAACCACTTCACATTTTGAATTTTTCATTCCATGTTTCATGAATGAAAGAAAATGTTTTGTAGAATTTGGAAAAATTCAAAGAGAGCATTTCCTGTTTTTTTTTAAAACGACATTTTTGAATGTCGTTGACGGTGTCTAATAAAAACTGTACATCCAATTAGTCAAGTTATGTGTTGTAGGAAACATCAGTCTGTTTGATACCAAAGGAGGCAGGTAATAAAGCTTTATTGTATATTTGTGTTTTTTGCGTTTACCGGAAATGAAGCGATCAGATTCTGGGAACCGATTATCGGATCCAAATATCTGACGGTAAGCCGCATACATCAGACTGTAGTTTCCATTAATGGTACGTGTGCAATCCTATTGAGATCAACATTACACACATCTGGTCACTCTCAGTAGGCCGCGAATCTTACGAAAATAATCAGATTTGTGCGCCATGCTCAAAATACAGTGAACCATACAATACAAGTCTTTATATAAAATTACATAATAGAATAACATAAATTTCCCTTATTTGTTTTACCTAATAAATACATAGGTAAGCACCAGGAAGACCACTCCGTTCAAGAAACTTATTGATGACTCCTTCTGACAAGACTAGTTATGTTTTGCAGGAGGTAGTAACTTGAATTATCCAAAATTTAATTTTTTTGTTGTGTCAAGATCTGAATTTTAAAATAACACATCTTTGGAGGAAAAAATCTTAAATGCCTAGTCTGTAAGATCAATACGGAATTGGTAGACTAAATAATTCAATATTTAAAAAATCAGATCCGTTTTAAATTCAATTAACCGATCGGACAGAGCTTTATTTACTTGTTTATCCAGACAACAGGCGTAAGATTCTAAATCGGATGAGGCGTGTGTGAGCTTTAAACACTCAGATCAGATAATCGGTTCGATAATCTGATATGTGTAGCCGGAATATGGCGAATATTTTTTTATATAAAATATATTGCCAAATTTACAATAAATGCAGCAGTATGTAGGGTAGAATTCGAATCCATCGCATCTACCAGCTCCAACCTAGATACAGCATAGTAAACATTGAATTTGCAGGGATCAAAATATAGAAAAAAGAGAGAATTGTTATATGTATAACCTTTTATTACTTATTTCATACAAATCATCTTGAGGTCCCTGTTTCAGTATTGGCGATGCAAATTGACAGAATACGTTGAATAAATTGCAAAATAAATCAATTTTTCGTACTCCTCACAGAACATAACAGTTTATTTTAAATGGGAAAAAACTCACTTACTAAAATCAACGTGATGGTCAGACTCGGTATAACAAACCCGAAATTTAAAATCAAACGCAAGACCTGCTCGCTCCTAGGATTTTAAAGAATTTTTAAAAAAGGGTGGATGGTCACGAAAATTTCATGAAAAAAAAGTTGGGTAATTTAATGTTTTACATGGTTTGAACGATACCGTTATTTTGGTTTTTCAAGAGTATGTCAAACTAAGAAGACGAAAGAGTTGGACGGGGGAATTGTCATTTTCTAAGTATGCCATTAGTATTTAATGAAGCTCGACCTAAAGGAATTTAAAAGGTTAATTTTGGAGTTACAAGGTGTAACTTTTGGGCTGGCTGACTGTATTGGGTTGGGTTTGTCGAAAAATTGTATGTCAATGAGTCTTATTATGAAAGTTGAGTTACTTTAGTTGACTGTACCTCTTTATACATAAAAGAACTAAAGTAAACTAAAGTGACTCGATTTACATAATAAAACCCAATAATTAGCAATTTCGCATCGTGAATTGAACTAATTTTACTAACGCTTTTTATTCTCATCGCTCATTGAAATACTGGCATTGCGTCGAATAAAGGTGTACTAATATATTATTACTTTCCAAGGCTTGTTCGTAATTTTCTTTAATTTCTCAAAGGAATCATATAAGGTTTTTAATGAAATCTCGTTTTCCAATCTTATAATTATTTTTGTTAAATTGTTTTTTGCTACAATAATAATAATATTATAATAGTGCGAGTAAAAGAGGTACTCATTTTATTAATTGCACTTTGATTGCCTCTTAGTTACAATTGCTGTTATAATATTGGGACGCAATACACTACATCTCAATGCCAGTGTTGTCTAATGTACGAGTTCTTAAGTGAAACCTTCCCCAAACCTGCATTTTTCATTTTAACAAAAATCTGCACCAAAGCTTTCATCGTTTAGTAAGATAAATGTCTATTGGTTAGTTCGTCACAAAGTCACTGCGCAAAGGTAAGGCGACCACTGTGAGCATGAGATGATGCGTCACTCTTTCATCTCATCTTGCATCACTTATACTTCTTCGATTTGTTTGGAAGGAAACGTTGTATTCAATAAGGTAACGAAAAACAGTTATTCAAATCCTACCTACAGTTGAATTATATTACTTTTGTAAATCCCTTCATTAAACCCCAATTTTTTTTTTATTTTGCAGGTTGTGCAGATCGAAGAACACCTCATACCGAACTTTAGTAGAACAATTTCAACAAATCCTTCAGCAAGATGTCCAACACCCTTCGCTTTCCCGTTCTCCCCGCTCGGTTTAAGTTTATTCGATACTGATCCGTCCAGAATACTAAGTATGTTACACCACCAAACCTTGCTGGCGGAGGAGGCCCTGAGGTAATTTCAGTTTGTGAAAATCAATGTCTTTACATTTCATGGAAAACTTGTCTGTTTTGCAGATATCGAGGATTGATATTCTCGCCAAAAGATCACCTCCGATACAGCTCGATAAGCGAGATACTTTCCAAGGAGCAAGAGATGTTCTGCAGCCGCTCGACACTCTACAAGCAGACTCATCGATTTTCCGCATCTACCAACTTCCCGGACTCCATCCCGTACCAAAAAGACATCCTCTTAGAAGAATTGAAAAAGAAATCCGAAGAAACCGTCCAAAAAGAAGAGGAAGAAGTTGAACTCACGGAAAATGGCAGCAGCTCCAAAGAGTCACTCAGCAATTTTCTCCGACGCCGGTCAAGCTCATCGCTCGCGGATGGGCTCCGCTACAATCCTCTGTCCAGCACAGAAACGTCCAGCAGCAAAGAAAAAAGTTCCTCGTCATCTACCTCGTCTACGCCGCCCCCACTTATAAAGCCCGTCTCAGACTCAGTTTTGTTTTCAGAGCCAATCGAAGAGGAAACTCGCTGCGTCGTTTGCAACGCGAATTTTCCCAACGTGTGGCTGCTCGAGCAGCATGCTGCCTTGCAGCACGCCAACCTCGGCCCCAACGAGGAGAAACCTTTCATCTGCGAACAGTGCGGGCAGTCTTACCGTTATCGCTCCGCCTACGCCAAGCACAAGGAGCAGAACCACAGAGCAAGATTGCCCGCCGACAAGCTCTTCACATGTGATGTTTGCGGAATGCAATTCCGCTACCTAAAGTCGTTCAAGAAGCACCGCCTTAACCACGCCCTGGAAAGGCTACATGGCAAGAAGGAGAGGAGGAACCTAGATAGTCAGGATGTCGTTACGAGTTCGAATGAAACTTTGGTCGACGACGGTTCTGATATTCGCGTGAATATCAAACGAGAGAAAGAGGATGAGGATCAGGACAACACGGTGGACTCCGCTGGCGGAATGTTCTCCGAATCCAATTCGGGGTGCGAGCCGAATATTTCAAGTTCTGAGGGAATTCATAGTACAAACAAAAGAGTAAGTCTAGTAGAATACTACCATAAATGGTTGCACGAAATAAACTCGTTAAGCCACCACTAGGGTGTGTTTTTGTGGATCACATTATGACTGACAACTGTATCGTACAAACATTAAGTTGTTTTAAGAATTGAATAATCCGTAAATTTAGGTGATGGCGTGGTTAAGAACTCAACCAAATGTTCATATTCAATGTTCGAGGACGGTGATCGAAACCAGAAATTCTTCTTATAATGTGACCACTAAAACGCCGACAATTCCAATACTACTAAGAATAGGTTTTCCATCTAATAATCGTTTTTTTTCAGCCTCGACTCGTTTCTCCTATGGAACCTGAATCGTCGCATCCAACCACCTCAATCAACTCTCTAATCAACGCCGAGCGCATCCCCAGCGACCAGGTGCTTGGTCTGAACCCACAGGAAGCCTCCATTCTCAATTTTCTCCGTGTAGATGCAGCAGAACGACAACGCGATAAAAGGTAACAAGCGCTCGATTCTTAAGTCACTTTTCAAGTCTCTCCATTGCAGACCCCCCGTCTCCAGGTTTGCATGTCCTTTTTGCGGTAAATGCGTTCGCTCCAAGGAGAACCTTAAGCTGCATGTGCGCAAACACACCGGCGAACGTCCGTTTGTTTGCCTCTTTTGCGGTCGCGCATTCGGTGGCAAATCGGACCTCACTCGACACTTGCGCATCCACACCGGAGAGCGACCCTACCACTGCGAATCTTGCGGAAAGTGTTTCGCTCGAGCTGATTATCTTTCGAAGCATCTTACCACGCATATCCACAACGCTCCCCGCTGAGACGAGGCGCGGAGGAGACGCCTCCTCCGCAGATAATATAACTGTGAAGAAAGCATCGACTTTACTCTGGAGTCCTGCGGAAGTCCCTTCAACTTCTAAAGTTAACTATTTTCGGTTGTTCGTTAGTTTTTAGTTAGTGGTTTCAAAGTCTAGTACAAGTTGTTTCTGCCGCCGCCAAGTGGCGTGTTCTGCACAGAAAGTTACGACCAGTGTGTTTCAGTCACAAACTCCGTATTCCAGCAATTTCTCATCTTAAGCGCTCCACGGTGCGTCCCAGCTTCCACAGGGACGTGGACAAGCCAATCAGAGCGCACCTAGAAACGCCCCTTTATAAACATACAACGGCAGCAAATAAAGAGAGAGAGAGTGCGCACAATTAGGCGACTAGGTGACAACACGCAACAATTCAGCCCTGTGTTGTACACGGGACAACAAAGTAATAAATAAGAGCACACTAAGGCGTAACGTAATAGGAATAATTTTGGTTTCACGCACTATTTTCTACTCAAAGTGATTTCTACTTATATTTTTTACGGATATATTCGAACTATTTACACAGTTTTAAAATGAGCGTGGAGGAGGCAACTAGTTACAGTAACGTTAGCATTTAAATAGACGAAATATTGACAAACAGTCGTAATCTTTTTCAATTGTAGTCTATTGTTACGAGGTCTGTTTTACCAGCAACACTATTCTAAACAGGAGATGCAATTCGCTTTGACCATCTCCGTTCTTCTAGTGGAGGTTGAGTTTATCGTTAGTTACTCTTATACTGCAACAACTATAGATCTGTGATTTTTACAACAAATGATATGATATTTGACGAAAAATGTGGCAAAATGCAGCAATACTTTTTATTATGGCTCAATTGGAACGGTTGGTAATTAATGTCATTTCATCAGCTCTCTAAACTTGTGGCTGTTTAAACAAATTAAATAAAGGTTAGGTTACAGTGGGATATAGACTTTAAAACAACAATTTGAAGCTTATCATTTATACATATAAAACCAAAATTGCAGAAGTGGTTCCTAATACATAGCCATCTTCTGATCTGATTTAAAATAGACTTTATTTCAGCGACCCTGATAATCACTACATACAAATTTTCATGTGAATCCCTTGAAGTTTCATCGTCGAATTGGATCAATTCCAAAACATTGATAACAGATTGGACCTGTGAACTTCAAAACCTCCAAAAAAATTAAGTCCAGCATCTTGGAACTCTATATTATACTGAAATGAAAGGTGCCGTCTATTTTAATTTGAGATATGTATAAATTGTTTCAAATTCAAATTACTTATGGATAAGGCATAAAGACATAGAAAATTGGTAGGTACTAGGTACTCCAGGAGAAAACGATAAATAAATTACTATAATAAGATCGATTTCCAAATATCAATACCCACAAAATTCCTCTGTAGTATTTTTAAAAAATTTTATGATTTAGCCTACTGACTACGTACGGTTAGAAGGTAGAGGAAGAAGAAATAAGGAAATATGAGGCTATCTCTTTCATGTACATACGCTGGGGTTGATTTGCTTCGGTAGCATTATGTTAACTCTACATATGGCAGCCCAAGCAACTTGCAACCTCGAAAAATCTAGACGGTTCATGCCCTCTAGAGTTGGATGAAGTTGGTTGACCATACTTTAAGTAAATCATGTTCACCGTCGAAGCCATTGTACTATACTTCCTAAGTACTTATAATCATTCTAATGTTATCTGTGTAGGCTTATGTATGAAAGGCTTTTTCATCACCGCACCCATCGAAACCGCGTTTTGGACAATAGTCAGTTTGTATAGATTGTGATGATTTCAATTGCTGCGTACATTATTATATAGTGCGCAGCGTACACATTAATTCCATAACGACTTTACTTTTGTTTCAAATTTCCATAGATTACAGTCAGATTTTACATCCCAAATGACGTATTATTATTAAAGTGCCAATAATGCTGAAACACTTTTGTAAAACGATCCTGGTCTGAATCAGTAGTTCGATCAATGCAGATTTCCTATTATAGACTTAATTCTCGTCAACGTAAATTTTTTTTCAATTATAAAGATAAATACGTGCAAAAAAAAATGTTAACTATTATTAGGGCCTAAACGTAAAACTTCAAGTGCTTATAGTACAAATAAGTTGTTTCCAATACTTTTATTTTGGTGGTTTTTAATTATTATTTGTACATATCTAATTGAAGATTTTTTATAGGGCCCAGTTAGTTAAAATAATTTAATACGAATAATGTTGCAACTGTGCCAACACTTATCATTTTAATCTAAACAGACTAACCGTTCCAACCACGTACGTTATTTATTTATAGACAAAAGAACAAATATATTAACCGCCGTCATCTACAGAACCTCTTGAACAAAGCTTAAATTTTGCCACATTTTTCAAAGTTTCTTCTTTTCTTAACAAACTTAAAGTTGAGTTCAACTACATTTTTTTCAGTTCTAGTGATTTTCACAAATGCGCGAAGCGTTTCAATTAAAGCAACAAAACAAAAAAACAAATCAAACCGAAACATCGAAAATACAGCAAACAAAATAAAAGTTTAAAAAACAAAGAATGAAAGTTTTAAGATTCATGCCGCCGTACCAATATTTTTTAGGAAGCGTAAACATAACGTAAAGAGAATAAAAACAATAAGCAAGAAAGGAGTAAATGAACTAAGAACAACAAAAACTTTCACTGTGCCAAAATATATGTACCTCATAATCTAATTAGCAGAAATATTATAGCTATTAATATATACACAAGAGTGGAAAGGATCGACAGGGATGAAAAGCAGATCGAGCGAGTACTTGCAGTGCTCCGGCACTGCACTGAATTCTTATTTTTGTTTTATTTTACTTTAATTATTTTTTCGTAGAAATCCTAATATTAAGCCGACGACAAAACAAATCTTGTAGTGCGAGGAATTCTTACGTCGTTATCTTCGGTTTAGTTCAAATTAAGAAGCTGTGAACTGTTGTATATGTATATTTTGTTGTAATACAATTATTTTTGCCTTTTTATGAAATTTTGAGTTTTATTTTCGTTTCACTTATTGTGTTATTTTAACTACCATTAACTATTTAACTCTACCATCACCTTTTTGTACCAATTTTTGATTCCCCGTTATTTGCATACTTACACCCAGTGCTTCTTGTTTTTTCTTAAAATCGTTTTATTTGGGAAAAATTCAATATGCCATACGAGTACCAGTACATCGATCAAAAATATTTGCGCTGAGAGGTCTATATTGATATGAAGAAAAATATTTCTTTTTCAGTGAAAACTTGTACATTTGTACTCTATAGCTAACCACAATCATTGGTCAAGCTATCAAAATCAAAATTTAAAAAAATTGGGACAACCCACTGTGTAGTATTAGTAATAAACATTTTCTGTTCTGTTACTTTATATCCAACTTTGCAAACAGCTTACAAATGTATGCTGACAAAAAACGGTTTACGGGATATTACTAAAATTAATCGATGACTTCGCAGACTTTTCGTAATTTTTTGAGTGTCCCATAGAAAGTACCGCAAAGCCATAAATAAAGAACATTATCACCATTGTGTACATATTCATTTAATGACTTGCGTTTTCATGAGCGCATTTTCTGGCATTGAGTTTTGCCTCTCTGTTCTGTTGGGTCGAATGACACTTTTCTGGACATCTCATGGTCCACGAATTTTGTGAATTAAATTGTATCCGTTAAAAGTCCTACACAATTCCCACAAACGCAACAAATTCTGTATTTTATCCCAGTGAATATGTTAATTGAGAAATTACCCGCAATTTCATTTTAATTCAAGTCCTCGTTGTAAATAATCGTATGGCCTTTTTTTGGTGGATATGGTTTTATTTTTTCGTTAACGCAGAATAAAATAGCTGATTGTTTTTAAAGTAATTCTAATAAGTTATTTGGAGGTTTTTGTTTTTTTTTTGTTTTTGTTTTCTTATGTGTAGTTACATACATACATGCATAGTATTCTTTTTTGCTAGGACGACGTTTCTAGATTAATAATGTATTTTTGACGTTCTTTTACATTGTATGAAGAAGTTTATTTAGTGAAATTCCTAATAATTTGTTTGTAATCATTAATAAATACAGAAATGGTTGAACACTGATCCCTGTGGTACTACAGCGTAACTGAAGATGTGAGATGCTAATGAGTGCGGATTATTATAACTAATATTGCAAAAAGAGAGCCGTCCTTAACGCTAAGTTTGAAAAACATATTTTTCGATAATAATTTTACGTAATTACAATGTTGGAACAATGTTCCAGAAGAATCTTTAAAGCCCATTCCGTTTTTGTTGATATTTGTTTTGTAATAGTTTTAGTTTGGTGATACCTACAATTTTCATTTCTACATTTGGCTTTTCAACTTAATTTCTATGTAGTAGACGCAGTGCCAGCTTCTCGAATTGCATCAAGGTTGAAACACATAAAATTGCGGTCAATTTTAACACAGCGTTAGTAAAAAGCTGAACATTTTTAATAAATGAGTGGAAAAACTAATCCATTTAACTATAAACGTACTATAGAGCCGTGGGTAGTTCTTAATATCATTTTGAGTAACTTTAGGAAAAAGACAGATTGTACAAAAGTTTATTTGAAAACTTGAGATTAGCGAAAAGAATTAGATAAAAGAATTAGTGAATAACGAAATAAAGCAATAAATCTCTATATATATACATAAATAAGTAACTGAATAATATTCTCGATGTCTACTTTTAAAAGATAAACGATAATATGACTTTTATGCGAGTTTTATGCGAAAATCAAGCTTTCTTTATTGTAGAAGAACAGAACTACACCGAGTAATTATGGCGGAATAGCGCAGCAAGAAAAACAGAATGAGGATGTACCCAGATTTAATTTTATATTTTATTGTGCTTTGTTCAGAATGTTCCTATTAAGCAATTATGTAAAGGAGAAATCGTTGTTGTTTTAGCGGTGATGCATGGTACACCGTCCTATCATTTCAAGTATGTACTTACTTTATTTTCGTCTGCGTTTTGCATAATCATCGCAAATATAAACGTGTGTTTTAAAGTGTTACCAACACATTCTGGAGGGGCATAGACTTGGTAGTTAAATAAATTTTCGATGTAAACTTCCGAGATCGGAAGCATGTTATCAAAATTATTGTAATTTGTGCAAAAAAAAAATAAAACGGAAGAATAATTAGATCAACGAATAAAGCAAATGTGTTGTACGTCTACAAAACAAGTTAAAACAGGTAACAAAATGAAAGCTACTGTAAAAGGATGTGCGGAAGAACCCAGCACGAAAAATGAGGTTTCAAAAACGAAAGGACAACTACAAATCGATTTAATCCCACGTTTGAAATTATTCAATTGTTTAACCTTAAAAAATGTTTGCAAAGCATTCTAAGCAATGTTTGTAAGCTAACCCGTGTGATGGAGATATTAGTTTATATTAGACACTAAGGCAAAACAAAATTCTATTCTTTCGGTGTTAGATGTGTTTTAAAATCAAAATCTAAAAGAAAACAAAAAAAATATTTCGAAATTCATATAACGCAAAATTATTCACTTTGGTGTTGTGAACAAAATTAAAAAAATTACAAAAATATTGATAGATTGTAAAGCCACAAAATTTTAATGTCTATGGAGGTAAGAGTGCAGATATTTTCAAAAATTTAGTAGCGGAACGGGATATCCGTCCCGCCGTCTCCCTTCGTTTTAATATAGATAAGGGTAAAAGTGAAAATTAGCAATAATTCTAAATTGACCTCAATCAAAAGCAAGTAATTGAATTGAGCAAGTGCATCGCAAGAAAATCAAACACAAAGCATTGTAAATATTCATGTAACCATGGTTAGTACGAAAGTGCGTACTGTATGTTTGCGAGCGAGCAACAAAAACAAAGGACTTTTAACAAAAGTAATTATTTTTTAAAGATGTGAACAAATAATAAGATTTATTTTATTTTAGACATAAGTAAAAGTAAACTAGTTGTTTCTCGATCGAACGAAGACAGAATGTGATATTTTTCTAGTGCACACGATAAATAACAGTTTAATACAAAAAAAGTAACTAAAGTAAAAAATATAAGCATAACAACAAAACTACGTAAAGAGGAAGTTTGTTTTTTACATAAGCCATAGTAACGAATAAGTAATTTTGCCATAGAGACTGATTTTTATCTAACGAATTAAATGTAAACAAATAAGACAAACTGAAGCCACAAAACGTTACCGATAAAAAAAAAGCTATAGCGACGCCACAAATAGCCGAAAACTAGCAGAAACGAGACAGTACTCAGTATTTTGTATTAAACGTACTTGTATGTAATACCGAAATAGACCAGGCCTTTGTTGTTTTTAAAACTTTTTAACAGAATATTGCAGTTGACAATTTATATAGTTTATAAATGTAGTGTCCTGCCCTTTTGGCAAACAATAGACTGCGTTTCAGTTGTTCTGGAGAATAATTCTGGTAGTAATCTAATGTCCAACTGCTAGATTGCATAACGACGACAACATTTTTTTAATCATTATAAAAAATGTCATACAGTAACTAATTACATAATTTGAGGAAAACATCAACCTTAAAAGTTCCGAATTGTGCTTTTAACAACATATGTACTACATTCTCGTACATGATCATTTGTACCACATATTAAACAACGATCCTGAGCTATTTATGAAAAATTGCTAGCTGGCAACTACTGCATCTTGTAACTTGTAAGATGTCTAGCCTGCATTGAATCAATCCGTTGGATTTTTTACATGGTGTAGCAAGTAATGCCTAATCTCCATAGAAAACGAAGCCAAAATCCAACCAAAAAACCATTTCGTTGAATTTGCTGACAAATAACGTCCATACACATTGTTAGCATGTGGAAATACTCTCGCACAGAGGAAAAGCCAGCGGTATGATGACGAATATGTATGTGCGAGATAAGTGAAAAAATTGTGATGCAAATGAAAGAGGTGCAGCTATTTTAGTTGGTTTGGTTCTCTATGGAGATGAGGCAAGCATAAAAGACAAAAATCAGGAGTATACAAAAATTGCTTCAACCTTTTCGAAGAGAAGTTACTGATATTGTTTTACTCTTTTCATATCCAGAAAAGAAAACAATCTATTACTGGCTCCACATTTTAACAAAAGAGATAACTAACAAATTTAAGCATCCCATCTAACACGTGATATGTCCTCACAAATTATTGGACTATTATTTTGCTTCAGTAAATAGTAGTACAAGCACAGTATGTATATTAAATATGTTAAAAATAAAGCACGCTTCACACGATGTGATCCTTCCGCTTCCAAGCCATCGAAGTGAATGGATATCGAGTCTATATTGCGGTTGGGGTGAAATTTACACTGACGATTTTGCTCCGGTCATTTTTTCCATTAGTCAAAAACTTAGAAGGGAAAAATTACCGGGAGAGATTTGACCCCTGTGAAAAAAAAGCTAAGGGTAAACGGGTTCGTGGAATATTAGAAGGCCAAAAATTACAGGAGGAAAATCGGCAGGGTGAATTTGACCCCCTCCCCATATTGAACTAGTGAAATTCTCGACTGAATACAAGGAATTGCTACAAGGCTTCTAATAGTATTGAAATCCGTCATAGAAGGAGTCAAAAACGTAAGGTAAAGATAATAGCCAAGTTCCACTGATTTTCTGAAATCAGACAAACCCTTTCAAGCAACAAAATTCCTTTACCAAACTTGACGAGCATACGGATTTGTATTGTTTGTTCTCGATTTTCGAAAATTGCTACCTTCATATTTTCTGTCATACAAATCATTTCGTTATTTTGCATCATATTTGCAAAAATGATTATGGAAGTTTAAGTTTTCTTCAATTCAACTAAATACTTAAGTTTGAACCATTGAAAAGCATTCCAATTTCGATGGAAAGTCTAAAACGAAAACAGTCTGTTCTCAAACCCCATTCCTGCATTTTTTTGGGCAGAGTCTCTATCATGTTTAAGCTTCAGAGACTCACCTTGTTTTCTTAATTTCCAATCACAATTATCAATCATTTCATTTCAATGAACGTTCAAAGATGGAAGCATGCTAAAACAAAGTCTAAAGGGTACCTAGATACGTTAACTTTAGACAGGCATACGATATTGACAAAGAGTGGTGCTCCCGGTAGCTTTTACCCGCAAGGAGTTCTAACGTTTTATACATGCCACATACGTACATATATAATATCTTACAGGCGACATTTCTGCCATCGAGCAGTATAATTTTAAAAGAAAAATGTGGTGAAATGTGCTCTGGAAAAGAAAGTAATTTGCTACATTACGGCTCGTACTTATTCCAAAACTCATTTTTGTTTAACTTGTGCCACTATTGAAGCAAATTAGTGATATTAATCTCTATTCTACTATTATGTTTAGGCAATGTGGTTTACGTTCTACACAGTAAAAGATGTGTTATCTTATTTAAATTCGTTTTTATGAATCCTTCCTCTTTCCTCCAAATTTAAAGTTTAACAAATTTGTCGACGTTCGGAAAGAGGTTGGTAATTCATCTAAATCGAAAAATAAAAAAGGCAGCTTTATTTCAATTTTATTTTCAGTAAAGACTGCCTTATAAATTAACAATAACCGAAATTTGCGACAGTTTTGATGCAAAATTAACACATATTCTTGTTATTTAATTGACACTTGATTTAGAGAATTTTTATGAAAGAACAATTTCCTATTTCAAAATCCACAATTATTTTCTTATTACTTTTGCAAATTCATTGAGTAAAAAGATCGTAAGTAGTTATGCAATCTAGTGGCAGATATTTGGGTTAATGGATGCATGAAAGCAATCGTGTAAGTGAATAGAGCTGGATAAGGATAAGACATATTTTTGTGATTAGATAGGATTAGGAAATATAAGGTTTGTAGAAGGGCCCTAGAAGTTGAGCAGTAATTGATCGATTATCTCGACGTAAAACATATTCTTGAATATATGTGCTACTTTAAAGAAGCGGACAATTATTACTCCTTCGGGAGCCCACAGAAGATAAGAAATCAGTGAGGTGCTAAAACTAAACGTAACAATGTGATATACTGTAAAAACTTTTGAAAAATCTTTCTACAGCTATTTAAGTTGTGAAATTTACTGAAGAAGGTAAAAGCAAACCATAAAAACTCCATTCTTAATTTGCGTCGAAACAAACAACCTCAGTTAATATATAGGAGACACACCTTCCACCTACCTGCACCCTTTATGTTAACTGTTCTCATTTTGGTTGAGAGGGAAGTGAAAACATGTAAAAATTAAATTAACTCTAAGGAAATGGAATCAAATGCAATGTGGAACGTTTAAGTATAAATTGTAAATTTTAGGCGAAATTTAAAGCAAAAAAATGACGAAAAAGACGAGAAGTCAAAAAGACATACAAAATCTAAATTTAAGCTTTCGGTGTAAAAAATTATAAATAAAATTATACAAAAGTAAATTTACTTGATTTCTCGGTGTTTTAAAGATAAAAAAGTTTTTAGGCATTCATCAAAATCAATTAAAATGTGTAAAAAATTCACTTAATATTAATGAAGCGATGCTCTTTCACTTTCGTGTCTTTTTAAGCAAGCAACAAAGCATTAACGATTTTTGATAGCACAACAAAATTGACATTAAATTCCTTAAAGTTAAGTAAACAATTAAAATTATATAAATACACAAAGAATATCGATGTGAATGTATGTGTTGTATCACTCCTATTTCTCTCTTTCTAAAACTATCTAAATCTTTATCTCTCTCGATATTATGTAGAGTATTCATTTCGACACGTTAACACACACGATTAACTATTTAGACGAACTTTGAAAAATTATTTGCATAAGCGCAAGGTACACGACCGCTTTTGGGCGTTCTGCTGCCACTCTGGACTCAAATGCACCCAGGGCTGGACTGAACGCGAGACGCGTCCAATGGTACTCGAAATTAACGTACGAGAATAAGTCTTTTGTACACATTTAAATCACCTTCTATTTCATTAAAATGATTTAATCGCACAGAAAGGAATGAAGCTTTTTTTAGCCGCTCGTAAAGGAACCTAATAGAGGACATAAACAAGATGCCTGCCAATGAAAACCGTACCAAAAGCAAATGGAGAACAAATACAAAAAGTTAATAAGCCGATTTTAACGTTGAATACATAAGTTTACCTTGATTAGTCAATTCATCCAGACGTAGGCCTCTGTTACACGTCGCGAATATTTTACCTGTCGAACATAAGCCAAACAATAATTTCCAACCGAAACACAATAGAAAACCAACGATATATTTAAACAGAACGTTTTTAACTGCAATAGTCCAAGTGAACTTAGAAAGCGCTAAACGCATATTTTAAACAAATCTACCGAGACAAAATATTTTTAAGAAATGTTTTACAAAGTTTTTAAATGGTTTTCATATACAATGTAACAAACACATACAAAGCAATCATATTTATGCAACAATAGATGGTAATGCTCTGGACGAATCAGACAAGGTGGCTGGCCAAAGCTCTTATGCAATATAGTTAACTGTTCCGTATGAAAAAAGTGCCAATTTCTAAATAATTTATTACCATCAACACGTTGAACATGACACACTAATGTTAAGAAGATTTATAATTTTGTATTGTTGGTTCCTTATCCTATAGCTGTAAGGTACAGGTATCAGATAAAAAGACTTCAATCGAGTTTTCTACTTTGGGTGTAATTCAGATAAACCAACGAAAGACTTCAATATTAAAAAGAACGTTTACGATTTTATGTTGTGACGTGCATTCTAAAGAAAGGATCACGTAATCGAAATTCCTACATCGAACTTTGAACTACATATGAATATGTGTTTGCCTTAATAAAATTGAAAAATTAAAAGAACTTTGATTGTCAATACTATTAGATAAAATCTATACGAAATCATAAAAACTAAGGAGTAAAATGTTTTCGATAGTTTCCATTGTTAGACTTGTCGATCGAAGTGGAACGCAATGCCTCGGACACCGGTTAATTTCGCGTACTACGTGAGAAATTTCTGACTTTAATTTAAATTACGCGTCAACTACTGGATCAAATAGAACATGACACGTGATCTCTGCGAATTTTTTAGTAGCCATAAGTTATTGGGAAGGCGCGTACCGCGAGTTTGCAATTCAGGAACATTTCAAGGGCAAGATTTTAATTTTAATAGCTGGCGGTTGATGTAACCTACCCTAGAGTTTATGAGGTCGTCCCGTCGTGGGTAGGAAAGTTAAAAAAAGCCAAAAGAGTGACGTCGACGTATATTGAGAAGGTGCGGCAAGAAATACCTAGAAATTCAAGAAAATTGGTTTGAAAAAGTTCAGCCTGTACTGTACACAATTCTCAAGAAACAATAAAAGCTATGCAAATGACAAATCGGAGCAGCATTGAAAGAAGGATACTATGTTTAGAAACAAACGCAGGAATTATGATGGCACGTTTCGGACCCTACGTTATCTTGGGAACATATTATTTGATGATTAAAAGTTTACTTTCCCATCGAAAGGATCGCAAAGAAGATAAATATGTGATATTGGAGTTCAGTCCAAATAACGCACAAGAACGCCACAATCTAAAAACTACGCATTTGGTTTGTGATCTGCATACATCCAAGGACAATGTAATTGGACCTTATTTTTTAATATCCGATAAACTGTAACTTTCTCACACTTCTGCAACATGATCACAAATGGACATGGATTTTACAAGCTCACATTGCCTGGGCGTTAAAATTGAGAAACCAGTTTAGGGATATACGCTGGCTCCCTAGATCAAACGACCTAACCACATCCTGATTATTTATTTATTTATGCTGTTTTCAATCCAAAAAAAGGAGTAAAGTGAAATTCGACGATAGTGGGAGAGGTTTCGTTGTTCCTTCTTGTTTACTTTAGTCTTAGTTTTTTTTTATAATGATTATTTTCTTTATTGTATGTTTTTTTGTAGCTTGTATTAAGCGAATCGAATAAATTTCCTCGCAAAAGCTAATCAGGAGACTGTGTTACAAGTGACGCACTTTCTAGGGAAAGAAAACGAAAAGCTTACCTACCACCTACGAAATGTTAAATGCATTCTGAATGAAACGTTTAAAGTCTGACACCTGTTACCTTACATGCATAGGTGCAGTTTCTTTTTACACCCAATCAACTATTCTTCTGTTTGTACATACTATACTGAATGGCCATAATTATAATACATGTCTTGCCATAGAAATACTCAAATAGCAGCAATCTCAGGTAACGCGCGACACTAGTGCATATTCCTATTTTACAGTCTCAGTCATACAAATACAGCAAGTACAATAAGCTCTTGGGAGCATCACTAAAAATTTTGAATTTCTTAGCATCCGACTCATAATACATACATAGACACAATGCTGACAAAGTCAAATCGAATACAGCGGCCACCTTGTATGATTCGAGTTTTTACTATGTTCAAGGACCAAATGTTCTTTTAGTTGTAAGCAAACCTTTTGATATTTTAAAAAATCAAGAACAACAACCTAACTGTAACGAAACCAAGTGACGAACTAACTTCCGTTTCACAACAAGCATGTATTATTGAACATTGAAAACATTCTACTTTACCAGAAACGAAGAACGATTCTTGTTGTATAAATGTTAAATTAAATATACATGGAGTTTATATATGTACAAAAATTGATGTTTTATTTTTAGCCTACTCCCTCCCTCTTTATTATTATTGATTATTTGTATAAGCTTCACCCTTTTTTTTTGAATATGAAGTATTTTTCGCAACATCGTCTGTATCAAAGGACGCAGTTAATCCAGCGAGTTTTCAGTTTTTCAGTCCGATTGGACAATATGTAGGTTTTGTCTGCAAAGAGGTCAATGATATCCTCACTGAACGAAAATGTTTCCTTAGTGGGACAAATTTTAAGATCAGGAACAGAAAGAACTAATCGCAGGCCAAGTTTGGAAAATATGCTGACTACGGAAACAATTCTTCGTAAATATCTTAAAAATGGAATCAACCGACAACGCGTTTTTCCACTAGGTACCTAGAATAGGATGGGACATAAGACGATTGGGCTGAGGCAATTTCGTGTTTTTTACATAGCCTCCGCTTTCGTAGTCTTACGCTCAGGGCAAACAGAAGTTCTCAAGAAAATGAAAAAGGGGGCACAAAATCAACCAAAATTCATTATTTTACGCGCACTCCCTTTCAGTCTACGGAAATTAAACAAAAAAAGCGCAACTTCTAAAACACTTCGGATTTTTGGATTATGGTATGGACTGATTTCGAATGTCGATAAAAATGTTATTCGGGGTCAAAGGTCACAACAAACGGGTCTTCGTGAATACCTCGTTAATGATTACAGAAAAAAATATTTATTATCAACGGAAAATTCCTACAAACATTTATAAAATTACTTTTATTCAAAGGAGTCATAGTTTTTGAAATAATTTACTGGACTTATGCCCTCCCATACCGAAGCACATACATTCACCAGAGCTCTATTTTACGTTTTTGAATTTACCCGTTTTACCGTTGCCTAGCAGTATTTCGAAGACTTTTTTTTGGTGGTATCATGTAATTTGCGGTAAATATTCGCACCCACCCTTAACGCACCAGTCTGACTTTCTATTTTTTATTAGGTTCCTCCTTAGCTTCGCTTTTAGACACACAAATTAATTCGAAATCACACGCAAAATGTCAACAGACTTAATAAGTCTACGAAATAGAAAAATGCCACTTAAGTCGATTGGACTTAAAGTCGATTTATTGTAGGGTCTCGCTATAAGGCCCATAGATTTTCTTTAGAAAATTCTTTGATTACACACACCATAGGCGCTTGAGATACATTCTACTGGGATAGTTCTTATCGCTCCCGAAGATACAAGACTGTCCATGCCTTTGATTTCTTTAAATGCTTTGATGCGTTTCGTTCATTCTCCTTCTCGACAGTATTGAATTTAGACTTTGTTTTTTTTAAATATAAAAAATACCTGGATGTAACGGAAAACAAATATAAAATATATTTCATTAATTATGGTTTGCTACAGTACAAAACTACACTATATATTTTGCTTGCCAGAAACACAATTTCGCTTTGCAGGGCTGCCCGTGTAAAACACGTCTAGCATCTCAAGTAGAGTGCGTTGTCGAGGCTCGGATCTTTTCGAATCTTTAGCTTGTGGGGGGGAGCTGTTACTCCGATCCTTCGATATTTCTTCTTTGGGTTTTGCCTTGTCTTCTTCCTGAATAGCTTGCGGTAATTTACAGTCACTCTCCTGTGTCGTTGATATTCCGGCCAAAAGGTCATCGTCTTCATCGGTCATAATCAGTTCGTTTTGCACGTCCTCACAAAGCACGTCGGCCTGCCTCTGATGGTGGTCACTTCGACTTTCTTTGCTTGCTGCCTGAAGGGAGTTTCCATTTGAAGAGGATGGGCCTCGCCTGTTCTGAAGAGATTGTTTAAAGTGGTAACTACATATTTTCAGCAGCACGTCACACTTACTATATTTGTTCCCCTGGGCTCTTTCTGAGAGTCGCTATGTATCTGACAAATAAAACTATATAAGTCGTTCGGTAGCAGTTTTCGAGATCTGAACTCTCGCAGGTACCGCCACAGCTGTTTTACAGTTACGCTATTTTCTATGAAAAACGTGTGAATATTATGGACGGCATCTCGTAATTCTCGATTTCCAAACGTGAAATAGACAAGCGGTCGTTTTGTTACCGCACACGCCATTAGCTGAAGCAAAGCCTTTAGTGTTGCTTCACCTCCAAACGCTCCACAGCCCCAGTTACCTGAAGCAACTCCAGGAGGTGGAGTATCTAAAGGATGAAAGAAGCCAACATATGCCTTGTTCAGTTCACGGAGCATGAGTTCTTCTCGGTATTGATGTGAAGTATGAACAAAATGTAAAGCATCAATAGCAACAATATGACACTGTCGCCTGTGGCTCTCGTCGAAGGGTGTGTGATCAACGAAATTTCCTTCCCATGCAAAAGTGGATGCATATCCAGAATACTTGCTATATTGTTCACAGCCGATCATCACAAGCGCTTCATTGGGCCGCAGAGCTTCCGTGAAAAGCTTACTTAGAATTAGTTCCGGGCAAATAACAAAGCGAATCTCTTCCTGTACACAGCCTGTTCCTAAGACTCCTCCTCCTAAAAATTTGTTAGCAAAATCCACTTGCAGAAGCCCTTTGCCCTGGTCCTCAATTGTGCCAGCAGAGGTGATGTGAAGGGGTGTGCATCCCAAGGGGGCGTTGCAATCGGACCAATTAGGGAGTTCTGATTGGGACAGAGATCTCCTAGTCATGGTTATTACACCCAAAGGAGCTGAAATTAGAAGGTAAATTTATTCATGTTGTATAAGCATAATATAGTACTTGGACAATGGACATTCTGCACAAGCGATTTGAGACTGACCACCGAGATCGTGCGATTTGACGCCTTTAGACTTCTTCCTTTGGGGCTATCTTAAATCACAGGTTTATGCAAACAAACCGAAAAAATTAATGCCCTCAAAGTCAACATAACTAACGCCATCCAGCAAATTCAGCCAGATTTATGCATGCCATTGTCATTGAAATTTAGACCTCCCGAATACGTGCCAAGAAGCAAAGCCACGGCGGACATTTGAACGACGTTATATTCCATACTTAATGTCGTAAAATATTCTTTTAAATAAAATAAAAATGGAGTGGACGTCTCACATACAACTTGTTTTATTTATATTTAAAAGTCGAGCGTCCTTATTGAAAGACCCTGTATTTACTGAACTGTTTAAACTTTTCAGAATATGTACTTTTAAAGCACCTACGTTTCGAACGGATTTTAATTAGATCGAAATATTCGAATTCAGAATACAGGTAAGTATCATAGAGATTACTCAACATAGGCGTATTCGAGCAGATATGCTGGGAACACTATGAAGGCTGTCGCTAGCACATTTGTGATATACTACTCTGCGGATAGTCTGTCGGCGGGTAAGGGCACGCGCATCATCGGATATAGGACAATAAACCGGAATCTTTTCTTTTAATTCGTATTGCTATAACAGCAAAGAAAGTTTTACTGCACGTAACGGATTCACAAACTTTTAATATTTAATTTACAGAGCAGTAAGGGAAAATACTACTCACGTTTATTGCAGACACGGCAAAAGTAGTGGCAAATACTCTTGATTTTCTCAATTACCTGATGACCAGTGGATTGGAATAGTCTGCGGATAAATTGATTTATTTACTGCAATGACCGATGAGGAAAAGGAGATACCTGTTAAAATTAATGTCAGGGAAGGTGCTATATTCGGACTTTGTCTTCATTGTATTCCTTCTCGGATATGTGCATAGAAAGGCATTTGCAAGTAAGCAAGCAGCCTGCTGTTGACTTATTGAAATTGATCTGGAAATATGGGGAGGTTTGTGTTACGGTAATGATATTAAAAATAAATTCCTGGGGTACCTGTTTTGTCCTTGCTTTAAGAGAGGGATTGCGGCTTGAACTAGTTCAGGGAGTCTCAGAGCCAGTCGGATTATTTTAGGTAAGAGGTCTTCGAAAAATCTGGTGGATTCGTCCTCGTCCAATTCCTGCAAAAATTCAGTTAGCTGTGATAAACCAGCTCTGAACGAGTACCTCCTCAAAAAGCTTATGCAACGAATGGAACTTCCAGATGCTTTCGTATTTCGAGTTGTACGATTTTATAGCAGCTTCCAGTTCCCTACTGTTCTTGATGGGGCGCAGGAGTGCCTGTTCGATCATCTCCCAGCGATTTTCGATTGAGACGGTTCCATCACTCTGAGGAAATAAGAAACGAGTTGAGCTATACTGCACTCTCGGTATAGGGGCGCATCAACTTTAGTCACCGGGTACTGGCTCTTCGGTGAGCAGGGCATGCGAACGTGATTTGCGTCCCATTTGCTGTGCCCTTTCAGCGGTCTTGGCGGCTCATCGGTCTTTCTGATTGGAAAGTGATACAGAACTGTGTGAACATCCGTCGGCTTAATTGAGGGAAAATGCCTTAGTTCCCACTGGTCCAGGTTTCGGTAGACTTCTTGCATTGAGCATCCTCTCCAATAGGTATCATCGCTCTCGTCCTCTGAAAAATGCATTTAGCGCAATCAATGCTCACAAAGCATAGAAAAACACAACTCTTACCCATTGTGGCAACAAAACATCAACGAAAAAAATATATACGGGGATCCTGAATGACGTTATACGTTATGTCAACAAAATGTCAAAAGAAATGGCAGCGGAGCTTTGAACCGTTCTTTTGCTGAAAGAGACATAACATTTTAAATTTTCGTTAAATTGCCGCTTTATGTTTAAAATAAAACGTAATTAATTCGATAATCTTGATAACGTAAGTAAAACCTGTTGTGTTCGTTGAGGAAATTGAATTTTCTTTTTGTAGTTGGAGTTTTGCATGCTTTGAATAGTGGGAACTTGTCAATTGAAGTCAATGACAGTTATGCGTGTTTCCAATGCCATTTAGCGCCAATTTTGTTATGCTTTCCTCGGTGGTAAATGCAGAGCAGTTTAGCGGAGCTGATAGTATTTCGCATAAATTCTCGAATTAAAGTTAAAACTGTTCAGACAAAGTGAGTTGTCGAAACAACTAGTACGTACGGTTCTTCATGATATATTGAAATAGTGTGAAAGGTCGCGGCATACCGCAAAAATGGATGTGATTCGGAGTGCGGACATAGCGCGGCTTGTATTGGGTAAATAGCGCAAGAGCTCGTACGATAAACATTGTGAATTAATGTTATTTCACTTTGCACAGGGTACTTACGAGATCAAAACTTGGAAAAGGCTGCAAACACCTTTTGCAAAACATGTCCATACCTGAAAGACGAATATCGCCTCATGCGTAAGGGCTTCCGCCTGATGAGTCTGGGCAGCGGCCAACTGATGGACATCATCAGGGAGTACTGTGAGATTAAGTCTAAAGGTAAAGGATACGTACAAGTCCGTTATAGCAGATATAATTAATTTATTTGCAGTTGCGCAGTTTATCGAAACTCTTCCTCAAGGGACTCGGAGTTCTGTGCTTAAGCACAACACCGTGTCCAGAAGAATCTCGGTCTTACTGGAGCAGTCCTTCAAAGGGTACTCAAACGCAAACAGTCCTGGGCCAAGTACTCTTAAAAGGTAAGCTATGGATTAGTTTGAGTTCCTAAGTAAAACTGCCTAGTCGTTTTTGAATGGATTGACTGAATTAGTCAGAAACGCATTAAATATTGCCTGCAGCAGCATAGCAACTATACTTGCATTTCTAGCACGAAACTTCTAAACAAAGTATGGAATCGTGTTCCATTCATAATTTAACACTTGAGCAAAGGAATTGCAAATGTTCGCTAGATTATTCGTACGCTAATTTGAGCTCCAGTGCACACACTAACTCTGATAATACAGATCTTTTATCTTTAGAAACTTAGCAGTTGTTGTATTGTTATTTTCATGATGGTCTTATATTTATACACACAACTGTACCTCTCCCCTATGTTCTTTGTTTGGAAACATTTAAATTAATTGTACTATTAGACAGCGATCATTGACCTCGTTGGACAGTGAATTGGAAGCGACTCGAATCGAGGACTTACCTGGATACAGCCCAATGTCAGCAAAACGAAGGCGCTTATCTGAAACGTACCTAATGCTGAGCAGCAGTAAAGGAGGCAACTGCTACCTAAAAGATGTAAAAGAAGATGAGGACTACACAACTGATGTAACGTCTGAGACAGACTCTACTCCTCCACAGTTAAGTAAATTTAAATGTCCTTCTCAAGGCATCTCAGCGGACACAGGCAGTGTATCTAAGAAATTACCTAGAATGCCTTCTATCCCGGTGAGTTTTTCGTTAAAATATATTTTGCTCAAATTTCAATCTATCATTTTAATTGATCAGATCATATCGGAAACTCTTCTAGAGAACTCTCAGTTTCAAAGCAAGCTGGCACAGAATATAAACAAAGCAATCCTAGATTCGGAGAAACAAACACCAGAAAAGGAGAAACCTAATCTGGACCACGACGCTTTAAATAAACAACTAGATGACATGATAAAGAATATTTTAGATGCTACGGAAAAGGATCCAACCTTCGATGAAATAGTGGAAGAAGTTGTGTGTAAGTTTTCTCTTGCCTTAATGTTAACTATTTCTTTATGTAACGTGAATTCCTTTAGACACCACAACAATGAGCTCTCAATGTAAAAGTAACAAATCAACACAAGCAAGCAGAGAGTGGCAAAGTAACGATACCTTTAGTGAGCAGAAAAAACCAGATACGTTCCCACCTTTTCCAGTTGTTTTAACATCCCCCCAAGACGCTCCTGTTCCTCGTCCAGCAGAGGATATAGTTCCTCCTTCACCACAAAACCAGTCAAGCATAACTGCAAATAATTCTTTTAATTTATCGTTGCTGGATCCCAATTTGTCCATATCCAAGCTAATCGTTCTCAATCCCAATGAATCTTTGGGCGGCCAACTATCAGGTGATCAGATAATTTCCACATCAAGCTTAAGCAACTTACAAGGATTCACTACGTTTGGAGATCAAGTAGTGATCGATGTGAATACGGGTCAGATGACCATTCCGATCACTGTTAACGGCGACACGATGACCTTTCCATTGCTGATAAACAACGAAACTATACAAGACATACCACAATCAGGGGTGGATCTGGAACCACCTAAGGATGATTTAGATGTCTTAGAGCCCATAAGTACATCTATTCCACCGCCAGTGCTGGTTCCTGAAAATTCAGTTATTTCAACTGATCCACCGAAAAGTATAATTAAACCCACTACAATCGCTGAACCAACAACGAAGAAGGCGACGACAGTTCCGCTTTCTTTGGAATCAAGGCTGGTGCTTGAGAAATCTACGCCAAGCACCAGCAATTTGATACCGCAGGCAATTCGTAGTCTCTCCACTCCTCGGAGGCGAACTTCACACGTAAGAGTACTTAATTTTGCAACACCATTGAAAGCTTGCATTGATGAAATCAACTCCAAAAAGAATCAAGAGGGCAATACAACTAACCCAGCCCAAACCCAATCAGAATCTAGTACTGCCATTGCTTTACCGAATGTGAAAGATGAGAAATTCCCTCCGCCAAAACAAGAGGAAGTTCCAAATGCTCCATCGGAGAGTTCTAACTCCAACAGCCTTGACTTTGCCATCGATAAAAGCAATGAGACAGTTATCGTAAAGTACAACTCTGAAACTCCCAAAAGAAAATCAATTGGTAGAGGGTGTGTGCGAAATATATCGCAACCTATTAGCCAGGATGAAGGCCTACAAGCAGTCGAAAAGAAGAGGAGAGAAACTTCAGTCTCAAAGAAACAAATAAAGAAACAAACGTCGAAACCGGAAGATGTAAATGCAACAGAAGTGGTAGATAAAAAGGGGGATCCGTTTGAAGAATGGCAACGCATGCGATCTGCCTTACGGGGTAATAATTTTGATCAACACTTGAGGGAGCTTGAGGCACAAGCGCGCAAGGATGAACCTCGATCTTCGAAGAAGCGTCGCGTACGGGGTGGTAATAAGAGCAAAGTAGGATCACCAACGGGAAGTACAGAAAAGAAAGAAAAGGGTAAGGAAAAAGTTTTAAAAGCAGATCAAAGAAAGAAGAAAAAAACACCTGTGAAGAAATTGCTCAATTTTAAGATTTCATCCCCAATAAGTGTAACGTCTACTGAAAAATCCATGGGGCAAAGTGAACAGAACGATGAAAATAAGGACGCTGGGACTAAAACAGAAGTTAAGTCGCATACAGATATTCAAACGGCTTCAACCGATTTTTTAAAACAGACTCACCGACAAACCTCGAAGTGCGCAGATACTGGACGGTGCACGGAGACAGAATATTCAGAAAGAGACGACAACGATCGTCTTGTAATAGCTGAGAGCGAGGTAGAACAAAGTTCACCTAATCTACCAGAATATGTAGCCGAACAAAAAATGGTCTCAGATGAGAAAAAGTCCCAGGGCCATCAGAAAATATGTGACCAAGTTCGCCAACATGAAATTGAGAAGAGAACAGGCAATATTGCACACCTGTTGGAAACGCCCTTTAAAGTCGCAGACCCTCTTGCTTGTCCTATAACTCCTCGCTTCCTTGTCCCAGAAGCCCTGGACACACCGATAACGAAACTTATGAAAAGTGTTCGCGATATATCGGCAACGAAAAACCCCGATATCCCCACTCCCAGTTTTGCAATAACACCTGGCTGCAGTTTAACTCCCCAAGAGAAGGAAACACCTCGAAGTGGTCATCGTCACTATTCAACAGACTATTCTTCTGGGGGATCCTATTATAAGCCAGATGAGTCAGAGGACCTAGACAAGCATCTGGATCGTATGTTAAGAACTGAGCGGCAGAAATCGAAGGCCAAGGAGGAGACAACTAATCGAAGTCAACAAAATGCTAGCACGGAGAGCGCTTCCACTGCAGAAGATGTGGCTGCTAATGAGTCTGTAGAAACGAGTTTTGAAACAAAGGTCGTCCCAGTCCCAGCAGTTTTAGAACGAGTTAAATCCTTTTCCGATGAAAACCCCCTTAATTTAGTCCCACACTACACATTCGTCGAAGGACTCCCGGAAACTATTAACGAATCAGTAAGCTCTACCTCGTCTTCAAGCTCATCTTCTTCCAGTAGCAGTTCAGATGATTCCTCATCATCTGATTCCTCTACCATGAGTCTGTCTGATATTGATAGCTCAGAAGATGAAGAATGGAAACAAAAATCTGTGCAAGTAGCTAACACAACCGATAATTCGCTTATATCTCACGACGGAGAAGTGCGGTATCCTGTAAGAAGCTGGATTACTCCGAAGAAACAAAATCCAGTTCACCACTCAGATTCTGAGTCTCAGCCTGGTCCTTCTTCAGTAAGCAAATCAAGGAAATGCGGCGCAACGATTGAAAAACAATCGAAAAGGCTTAGCGATTTGGAAGAGAAAAGATTGCGAATGAAAGAAAAGCTGAAGGGGGATCTCCCTGCAGCAAAGAAACAAACCATAAAAGTTATTAAGCGGGAGAACCCCATTGTCACGAAGAAGAATATCACAAAGCCAAGAAAAGCAACGCCTGTCCGAAGGACGGCTAGATTTATGACAAAGAAAATTTCACCCCCCAGCAGGGAGAATAGCAAGGATGTTCCATATAAGGCTGATAATCAAGTGGACATGCTGAAAGCCCTTAATCTTTCGAAAAAATCGGACATTGTGGATGTTACCCAAAAAACGCCTAAAAAATCGGATAATCTACTTATACAGGCAAGTGACAATGCTGTTATGAATGAGGACATCCAGGATAAAGAATTAGAAGAAGCAGATCAAGTTCGGAAAGCGGCGCTTGCTCTAACCGCAATGCAGAAAAAGAAGACTAAGTTTATAGATGCCATTGCTTTGAAGCAAATTGCCGCAAGGCCTAAGCGTGGTGTCAGGCTGAAACCTGTTTTGGTTAAGAAAACGCCAGAAAAGAGATTAGGCCCGCGAACCAGAGCCCAAAAGGCAGCGAATACGCCAACCGTAAGATTTAGCCTGCCTCTAGAAGTAGGTAAAAAAGGGTCTCTTTCGCAACCATTGATAAAGCAAGCGAAAGTAATGCTGAAAAACGTGAAGAAACGAGATATTGAATTAACAGATAAAAGGAAGAAAACTCGTAAGGCTCGCTGTCCAGAGCCGAATACACCTAAGTCTCCAGAGTCGAATATTCCTCAGTCTCCAGAGTCGAATACGCCTCAATCTCCAGAGCCACTTAAGCCGCACTCTCCACAACCGAATGAGTCTCAATTTCCAGAACTGATTAGACATCCTACAGAACCAGCTGGGCAAAATTTTTCAGAACTCAGTGAACCGCATGGCACTACGGACATCCTCGAACCGACCAAACTAAATACCCAACCGATCCAGATTTCAGAAATTAGGTCATCAGTAGAGGACTCGACCGCAGTGCCAAAATCCGCGAGAGAGAATGATAAAAGTCCCACGGTAACTTCGAACACTGCAGAAGAAGAGATTTCCAAAGAGAATCCCGACCAAGACGACGATGATGACGATTACGAAGATCCTTATGAAGCATGCAAATTCGCAAAAGCCGACGATAATGATATTGATCGCTGTAAAAGTTTCGTCTATAATGGTCCTGAAGATTTTCATCCAAATAAGAAGGCGATGCCCAATGTAGCCACATCTGTGATGAATATTTTCATTGATGGTCAACCGCACGTTCTCAAAGTAAGTAGTGAATTGCACTTATTTTCTGGTAACCCGAAGCCAGAGACAATACCTCGTGAAGAGGAAAAAAAACAACTGATCAAAAACATACCAAAAAAGAGGGATACTAAAGCACACATCGAGTCCTCTTTCAAATCGAACGTGGAGGAACCCGTTCAGAAAGTCGTGGAGCAGCCATCCTCCGCGTGTCCTGATTCTGATGATTCCGAGAATTATGATGCTCCTCCACAAACTTCAACTCCAATGCCGCAAAAGTTAAGAATAATTTACAAACAGAGAGAGTCCAAGTTCAAAAGAAGCAAGAGAAGTTCAAGTCCTTCGGCAATGTGCAAGGCAACAGCTAGCACTTCTAAATGCGAAAGTAGCGCAAGGTAATTTTCCCTCTTACTTGTTTGGTTTTCATTTTTTTTAGCAGTAAATTTTCTTTTACGTTAATTGAAGTAGTCATGTTCCTCCTGGTGGATGCGTATCATATAGGGAAGGACAAGTAAATTTGTAAAAGTGCATATTTTTGTAAGACTGATCCCTGCCGGTACTAATTGCTTTGATTCAGGTCGTTGAGGGTACAAGATGCAATTTATGTACCACCCGTTTTCGAGGGTACTGAGCTACTATTTAGACAATTTAATTCTGATATCGGTACAAATCGAACAATTACTATTTCACCAGGATTCGGATCGCTGCGGGTAGGGAGTACGCCACTCCGTGGAAAGAATACTGGGGGTATTTAGCTAAAGTCTTAAGCTACATAATGGTAAAAAGATATTGCAGCCTTGTTCTTTTGTAGCCGCTATTTATTTTGCAATGTCCAGTTGGCTCGATTCGTTTGTCAACTACTTTGGTTATGTAGTTCAAATCAATTACCGTCGAGCGACTTTTGTTAATATATCTAAAACTCCGTTCATATTCCATCAGTTTAAGGCTACTAGCTTGCGCGTACAAATATTAATTATTTAATATTTAATTATTCTTCCATAGTTGCTCTGCCATTGGGCAGCTGGAAATTGCAGAGGACTTGCCAGAGGACAATAGAGTTTCGAGCAGTACGCCCACACAACCTCAACTTTCACCAAAACAATTGGATCAATCACAATCGAGTAAAATTAAGAATGAAGACATCTTTGCTGTCCTTTCACATCTCCATGGGAACGACAAGGGGCAATAAATCTCAAGGATTCGAAGAGCCGCACAGTTTTCATTAGTCTTAAGCTGTTATTTATGTTGATAGAATTACTGTTGCTTTCTTTATTACTTCTCTGTACGTTGAAATAAAATTGCTATAACTTTACTACTGTACCATTTCATTTCCACTTAAGGGGACCTATATGGCTTAAATGGGGTTTTGCGGAGTCAAAAGATTTTTTATTTTTCAAGAAAAAAAAAACATAAAATCTAGAAAATGAGGAAACTAGTTTATTACTGAATACTTTAAGATTGTTTATGGCCTATAAAAATCACAAAAATACCCATGGGGTCTTATGGGTTGAGCGTCTCTTGCAATGGTGAAATTTCACCGTTGCCGTAGCTTTTTTCCAGAACCCCTCATCTGAAACACATAAACAAGACATTTTCTATTAGATAATACTTGACTGCACAGAATGAATTAATTAGTTTTGCTTTCCTGCAATTATTTTTGATTTTGTGTAGTTTAGAGTTCAATTTTTGAAATTTTTCATGACTTACTGAATTAATAAATATTTTAAAAAATAATTATAATCTAAATATTCAAATATTTTTTAATTCATTCCATGACCAGATGTATAATAAACCAGCCCACCAAATTTCAAACAATTCGAGCAAACGGTTTTTGAAATTTTCTACGGCAACGGTCGAAACACAGAATTCCGAGCAAAATCGAATTAAAGTTTGACTTTACAGAGGAAACACAAAGTTTATCAACGAAAAAGCTGCTTAGAAACGCAATGATTAAAGTTTGTTTACACAACAAACACAACAGAGAATCACAGGGAACGTAGTTGCTCTGCTGTGAACCAAAAATAGCGCGGATTTAGCGCGTCAATTAGGCTTCCGTTATTACAGAGTATTTGAAGTACTTTTTTTAACGACTAAAGTTTAAAAGTAAAAAAAGGCATAACTTCGTTATTTTCTTACAGATTTGGGTTTAGTTTGCAGCGTTTTACTCGGAAATAGTTGAGCAAAAAGAAAAGCCAATAAAAAAAAAATCGAAAATTAAGCCATATAGGTCCCCTTAATATTCTGAGTGGTAGTATGGGAATAGGATGGAAGGAAATGCCTTAAGCAGAATCAAAAAAATCATGTACTTTAAATATATATTTATTCCCAATCTCACTATGCTTAGATATAAAAGTCACTTGTAACTTCCAGCTACATACAGCTTCCCTAATCATACAAAATGCTGTGACGAGTGTGCATACGACTAAAAAGCGCAAACTAAATTCACCGGGAAGGTTCTCCTGACACTTATATGATTACAACTCTACAAAAACTTTTCTTATATGTTTAACAAGTTTCACTTCTGCGTTAATCAAATTGGTTTCTTGTTACATTTTTTATTTTGTGAACAAAATTTGACGTGCACCTTGGAGATGGCGCGAGCGCGGTTAGCTACACAATCGAAAACGAATTATTCCTAGAGGGATGTGAAATGCCTACTAAATGCATAAAATTTTATTCCATAATTTAATTCGTAAAATTATCAACTAAAATTTGTCTCAACTGCGAGAGAGAAAGATAAAGGGCTCGCCTAGTGGTCGAGTCACAGTAATTGATCCTTACAACTAATGATCCTAAATTCGTCTAAGTGGTATTTACAGCCGTCGAAAATTTCGGTTTATTCCTCGTATTTACACACTGTACACTTTAGATGCCAATCTCGAAAGGAATGCGAAGAAAAACTGACTATAACCAGGAAACATTCAACTAAAAATAGCAATTGCAGACAAATGACTCGAAAGTATATGGGTAGTGTTCCCTTGCCAAATTTTTAAATACATTACCAGTATTCACGGTTTGTTGTATGTATTTCCTAATTGTATCGTTGCATCAAATGTTGTTCCTTCAGTTTAAATTTAGCTTTTCCGGGGGCACAACGGAATATATCCCCTCGGGTGACATTCACTCCCGCACTCATGGGTTTACACAAGGTGGCTACTACCTCTGAAATTCCGAAACCTGTGGCAAATGTGCCCCACGAAGAAACCTCGAGTTCCTCATCAAACCAGTCCCGACCAAATCTGGACACATCAGTTGACCCTGATGATGTTCCAAACGTCACTCATTCCCGAAGAGTTGTCTGACCCTTCCGAAACAGAGACGCTTGACGCCCAGACAGAGCAGCGTGCCCCTCCTAAGGAGTTCCTCAGTTCAGGTCAATTAAAAGTCATTAAAGAGGCAATCCTCCAGCCTTAGGTCGCCAAACACACTTTAGAGCGCCCATCATGGCGCCGATAGGCGATAGGTGAGACAAATGCCTACTTCAAGGATCTTGATGTGAAACGATTTTTAAAAAAAGAAGGGATTATCACAATAGATCTTATAGGTCGCGTTTCTTTCGAAAGGTACCTGGGGTGCCTGTACGACCACTTTAATTATAATAATAATTAATAATTTAGGAATGTAATCTTTCAAGTTAAGCATATCAGTAGCTTTTAATTAATCGTGGTCACAGATTTCAAAAATCCAGTTTTGAGAAACATGTTTGAAGTTAAGCTCACGAGAACGACTGGAACAACGGTTATTCAAAGAGAAGTTTCAAAACGCATCGAAGAACCGTTAGAATTTTGGGCTGTTGAATCCATGTACAATATGTATATATAATATTATATATGTATATAAGCTTCGTCGTATAAGCTAGTCGTTCAATCCATTCACAAAATGTATAGAAGGAATAGTAGGTAGTTGACAGCAACCAGCCGCGTCAACGCGTATATGAACGTTTCATTCTGCTTTATGAAAACACAAAAAATAATTCGTTCGATAGAGTTCGATAAATCACTTTATGACTAACTACACAAAACAGAATTGTTCGGTTTAGTTTTATATATCTGCTTTATAAGAGCACTACAAGTATTTTCCTGGTACATTTAAAATGCTTACAATTCAATAGGCTCTTGAACGAAAAATGAAAACAACATAAGTCTGGTAATAAGTAAAAGGAGATTGGCGAGTTTCTACAGAGAATCAGGCCCCTAATGTACAAAATCAATTAGGAAATTTTGTGTTAGATTACGTTGAGTTATATACTTCATTCTTATTTATACATATTTGTATGTATTCTTTATGGGCCTAAAATTGCTAAAACCTTTTAGTGGTGCCCCGACTGAATATCTGTCAAAAACACATCGATTTAAAAAAAAAACTTAAACGTAGTAACATAGAAATAGATTCAACGATTGCAAAATTAAATTTGCCAAAGAATATTTCCAATCTATGCAGAAGTATGTAAAACAGTAGACAAGTGCGCAAAAAGCTAAGATTCAGAAGTTGCCAATCAATCAAAATGGACAAATAGGAGCATTCGTAAACATCATTCAGGAGCAAGACTTACTTAAAAGATTCAGAAATAGAAATTCGGTAAATAAAGGTTTATTGACGTAGCTGATCGTGTTCCTTTCTCAATTTAACTGTTTCTTACTTTTTTTTTAAATTCAATTTAACTACAATAGTCGAGTTGTGACTATCTAACTTACCTTAAAACGTATTTACAAAGAAGACTCGATTGCTATTTTTTACAATTCTAGGACGCTTTACACAGTAGGCAAAATCATATTAATAAATATTACAAAAGACGTATTCTCTCACTCACAGAACGCCACACGTTTCCATTAACCATATAAAAAAATCATTGATCACCACGCATTCCCTGGCTCACATGTCCGGATGTCAATTGCGTCCACAGCTCGAATCAATTGGATAAAAAAATAAACGTGTTGGAATTAAACAAGGGTAAACGACAGTGAAAACAACAAAGAATCAAAAACAAAATTGTGTGAAAGGAAGACTGTGAGGTATTGCCTTAGGGCGATGTCGAGGACACCGTCGCCATCCTGTAGAGTATGTTGGCACCTTTCACCGGCAGTGGATGCGCTTCTGTGTTGAACACCCATTCGTCCAGGGGCAGCAAAGAGTCGTCAGAGAACAATAGGTACAAATACTGTCGGGAGAAAAAATAAGGAACGCATTAAAATCACATTCAGTCTGCAGCGTGTCTGTTGACTAATTAAACCAGGTCCAAAATCCTCAAGTGTTTCTCCAAAGCTCTATTGGAGCTTTGAGAGATTAACAGACCAATTAATAGAGGCTCAACCCGCACACACGACCTTCGTCGTAATGAGGCGTACAAATGAATTTTTAGTTTAAGTGCCCCATTCTGTAAAAATAAACAAGGACATAATACTATTTACCTTCAGTGTTTCCGCTAGGAAAAAACTTTGTTGCACGTCGTCCTTCTGAGGCTCTTCTTGGTAGACGTTCTTTAGCCCGCAGTAGCCATGTGGAGTTCTGCAATGTTTTTCAAGGGCCTGTACTGCCTCCCAGCCCCAATCCCTGTATTTCTGGTCGTGAGTTAGCCGCCATAGTACGAAGTAGCTTTCGAATGTTTCTGGACGGAGAATATAATATTTTTCCTGCGCTTTCAGTGCTCTGGCTTCGGCTGCTTCTGTAAATCTGAAAAGGAACTCTTGTTAATTTCTTTCTGGCCAAAATTTGTTTTGATGGATAATAATAGTGTAAAATGAAACAGCATTTGATGAGTTTGTAAACTCACCCATGGTGAGTGGTTCTTAGAGGTATAATTATATTAATGATAATAATCATACCTGAATGCTTCGGGACCCAATTTCGTCGGTGTCCTATCGTAACTTTCGTGGCACGTATTTGTGAGTCCTTTTCCCACTTCCATAAATTTATCCGAATTCTCATTTTGCCTTGTTGTAGCCCCCAAAGCGAAAAGACCACCTTAAAGCGATTTCATTGAAAAGAATTTCTTTGTAATGCTGTTTTCGACATGTTACCTGAGAAGCATGCTAAATGATCCATCTTATGCTCAAGTCTATCAAATTTTAGATCTGAGACATAGATCAAGCCACCGGGACTCCTTCTAATCATTTTCTCTACAATCACTTTCATTGCTTCGTCGAACATCTCTCGCGCCTCTTCATCGGTTTGTCCGGATTGAATCCATGCCTTTAGAAGGTATTCATAAAAACTGTCACCGAGTGCGCCTAAGGACATGTGTACTGAAAGACAAGATGTGTAAGTAAACTAAGCTGTTCAAACACTAAGAACCTAAACCGGCTCTAAAAAAAGCAGTATTTGCAGTTATTGCTCCAACTTATCTTCTACAGAAACAAATTCATATTTCTCCAAAAGGGCAAAAACCTAAATTACTAAATACTGTCGAGTAAACAATTAAAACAATAAAGCAATTAATTTGGCAAAAATAACGAAATAATTAGGAAAATTAGGAGTTGACTTCCGGAATACAAAAGTTAGATATACAATATAACTCCCAAAGCCGCAAATATCGCAAAACATAAGCAGTGCACAAAATTTCGGAAATTTAATATCCCAAAAAAATGGCAACGCCGTATTCCTATGTATTATTAAGAAAAAAGAAAACCAAAAGGCCAGAATATGGCCGAATAAGACCGACCCCTTTTGTAATCAAGACTTGTTTCATAGCGCTCGGGTCCAATTCAGAGAAACGCTTCGATATCAATCCACTTCAATGATTTTGTTTAAGGGACATTGCTCCCCTTGTCATATAAAATTGTTTGAAATATATTTTACTTCATTGTACCAAATTAGTGACGAGATGGTAAATTGCAACAAAACTAAATAAATAATTATGCATAAATTAAATTTTCTTTGACCGACTCGAAATTATTTGCACGATATACTAAGTAAAAAATCCGTCCGTTATGTCGACTTAAAACTTACACTGCCCCCATTTTCCAGTCTTAGGATTTAAGTAGTTCGGGTATAAGCCCTTTGGCTTTTCTATTTCTTTCAGAACTTGTCTGATGTTCTGCACTCTTTCCCTGTACAGAGGGTTGCCTGTAATGTCGCTCAAATATGAGAATTCAAGGTGAAGCGTTCCAAACTCTGATAGAATGCTGCTACCTCCACTGGCCCACCCGTAGTTTTTACTCAACTGAAAAGGAAACCAAACAATGGAGATTTTAATTTCCCTCAAAACTCAGTAAACGCGCAAAGCTTACCCCATTTTTCGTATTGACTAATGCATATGGAATACCCGTTGGGGTCTGGAATGCTGGTAGTAGTTTATCAGCCACATACTGGGCCTTGTCTTTGAACAGGTTATCCCCGGTGAAGGCGTATAAACTGAGAAAACCGCCCACAAAGCGGATATTTGTTTCAAATACTGAAAGATCCGCCGAAGTATTTTCGAGGGTGAATCTCCTTATGATCCAGTCCTTTCCTTCTTCAAATTCCTTGTAGAGTCCCATGAGATAGAGTGTATCCAAACCATCAATAATAGTTGCACCTAGATCGTGTGCTCCAAATATGCTGCCGGAGTGGGCTCGTTGACTTAGGGGCCGCAATTCGTTCTTTCCCCATGCGTATAATTTGTAGTTGTCCCAGGCATGAAGCATCATCTGCAAATTAAAAAGAAAACAAAGCGTCAATGTCGGGCTCTACTTAAATCTCT
The DNA here is from genome assembly GCA_947538895.1 of Neoitamus cyanurus. NCBI lineage: Eukaryota > Metazoa > Arthropoda > Insecta > Diptera > Asilidae > Neoitamus > Neoitamus cyanurus. The sequence goes on from OX384543.1 coordinate 40,981,677, forward strand.
CGGAAAGAGTATTAAGGGCGAACATCTGAAAAATAACCAAACTCCCTGCTGAGAGCCAGTTCAGTGGCTAATGCCCAGGACCAAGTAAAATCGCTTTATGGTGTGTAAATGTGCAGAACTTCTATGTGAGACAATAACTCCTGATAAATGCATTGGTAGACTCAAAAATTGCAATAAAACTTTATGAGCTAAAGGAGACGCTTTCAAACACGATACCAAAGCCAGTCCTGCGCTGGGTTATTTCGCATAAACTGAGATTCATTGGCACTAAAATGGCGTGTCTTGTCGGACAGAGAAATTAACTAGAACCACTAAGCATAAAATCCGTAGAGATCTCATGTCGGAGTGAAGTCTGCCGACTCCTCGTCAGGCCATAGTTTCACATTCTAAAGGAGGAGTATTTTGCACGCTTCCTTTTGTTGAAATGAAAGCCAATTCGACCTCTTCCGGCAGCTTTTCCCTTATGTTACAGTAGCTGTCTGCCGCGTCCTTTTCTGGATACGAGAGAAATAATGAGAAAAAATGTTTGCAAGGGTCTACTGCGGCTGCGAAAGATTTTTCACGAGTTGAAGCTTTCCATGAGTTCTGTGTTGATTTAATTGAAATGTTAATTACGTCTGCTTCAAATGCCATCATACCTTTTCTTTTAATACATCTTTCAGCCTTGGCGGAAATGATTAATAATTTAATGGGTATAAAACGAAAATAACAAACTGAAATAATCATTGAATTGCGGCGAGCTTGCTAACCAGCTGGCTCGTGTCAAAAGTAAATAGCAAGTTTCTCGATTTACCATGACCATTTATTAAACATTTGAATACGCCACCTTTTCGGCCATCAATAGATGACTTGTAGACAGGAGTTAAATGTTGACTCTTCACCTCGATTGTGAAAAAAATATTAAGGCCGAACCTAGTTTACAGGAACAGAAATTCGATTTTTTAATTGATAGCAGTACTTTACGAGAATGTATAGGTATAGCAATAGGTGGCACCGAAATCTAACTTCTAATCTACTGACCGATTGGATTTATATTCAGAATATATGTTAGTTAGATTACGAGATTTCATTTCAGATAAGCCCGTATAATAACACGACGGTATCCATCCCTAGAGCCCCTGCCAGTTTAGTAAGTTAGTTTGTTTGTGAAAAGTTTATTTAGAACTCGGATATTTTCATCGTTTCTGAGTTTCCATTAAAATATTTTTCGCCTATTTGGAATCCAAAAATAACGCCCCCTGTTCTCGCTGTAATCGACCGAAAGTTCAAATGATCCATTACGTACCACCAGACGAACTAATTCTTTGTCTCCATCGCGACATGGGTAGTAATGAAAGCTGCCGCCAGCTATGATGTGGCCGCCGAGAGGAATTCAAAAGATGTTGTAGCGTGCATCCTCCAATGAAACGAATAACACCCGCAACAGCTTGCAGAGAATTTATCGCCATGTCAATTGCATGTAGCACGTATTAAGTCCGGTCGAAGTGGTAATTAATTGTCACCACAACGGTACGGGCAAATTAAGCCTTCCGGCTCGCAAGGCGTTCTAGTAGAGTTGTGGCCCTTGGCATGAATAGTAGAACCCGGGCAATCATAGCTGAGCATGCATAACTGAGCGACCAACAAGTTCGCCACTGACTTGGCAAAGCTATTAGGTTTCGTCTCCTCATTCGCCATTCAAGAGGTGTTTACCTGGGACCCCACCCGCCCGGGCCCTTGATAGCAACAACACGGGATTAGTGTCAGCCCTGTCGTTACGTTTTGATATACCGCGCGGCGCTCACTTTCAATGCAAAGGCAAAGGCCATTTGTCACTAAGGCTTTGCCAGAGCCCACCTGGCGACTACCCTTTTCGTGTCGGGGAAGCTTTAGAGGCCTCTTCCGCGCACTGTTTGTTTTGGTCGTTCCGCCCCAAATACGCCATACAAGAGCAGCTTTCAATATTTCCATTTTTTATGCAAGTGGGCCCTATGAGCTGCACACACTAGAATTGGGAATTAGGGCGCCTGGGCGACCACAGCGGCGCGGCGTCCTTGGGGGCTGCTGTACCTGCAAAGATCTAGTCGCGCAAGGTGGGTCAGTGTCACATGATGCACCTCGTGCTCGACATTGTACACTGGGGATGATGACTCGTAGTGCTGCGATAAAAAGCCGGGATGGGGCCTTGCGGAAGGAGCGCTGCAATTAGCCGCGGCTATTATGTCAGCTTTAAATATTGATGAGCTTTGCATAGCTCTAGCCCGTTTTGCACAGCTTGGAGCCGTGGGCGCTTACAGGCCACTCGGCACCACTTTCTTTGCCAACTATTTGGTGCCACTTTTGCATGCCGTTCGAGTTCGACTTTTCAGCCCTGAAAATGGGTTCATGGCGCTCTGCGGCTTCCTTGTGGTCGTCACTTCAGCGTGAAACTTGGGCGGGTTATTGTCTCATAGTCCCGAGATGGAATGAAAAGTTTATTCGCATTTTTCGCTGAACGGTGCTAGTCTGGGCCAGGAATGGTATGGCGACTTATTTCATAAAATGTGCTTGCTCACGAATAAATCACTCCGCCAGAATGGTGGGTAGTGGAAGAATCCGCTGCTACAGCAAAATATAATATAGATTCAGTAAATGTTGAAAATTTTCATGGCCCGATCGTAGAATGCATGAATGAATAGCTTAAGATGAAATTTCTCTTGCCATTCCAATACTCGCAATATATAGACATTTATAACAGAGCGCCATTAATATTAAGCGGTTAAGACAGTATAATTAACTCGACTGAAATATTTGGACTTTGGTCTCCAACGAACGCTGTGGCAGATGCCTCAACAAAGTTAACGAAACGACTAAACTATTACCACTCACTGACATACTACACATAAGTATATACATATTTAAAAAAAATGGACGTCCTTCAAAACGCCGTAAAGCCTCAATGAATCTATGCATTCGTAACATATTATTCTAACTAGATGCACTCAGGTGGTCAGACTAATTGGTAAAAAGGAAAAAAAGACACGAAAAAATAATATAAATGTCTGTTCTTTTCATTTTGTTGTTATTTAGTCAGAATAAGTATAATTTACTTAATCTGTAGTTGACATAATCTTAAAAATTAGACTTTTGATTTTTACTTACCTGTAAAGAAAGATGATCAACAAATTAGGGAATTTAAAAATGAAGCGAAAAAAGAACAGTATAAATGAGATAAAAATCGATAAATATAAAAACAAAATATAAGAAATTTGTGACCCCAATTATCAGCAATAATGGCGCTTATTCGTCGGGCAATCAATCAATTTTTGAAATTTTTCCATTACCAATTCATACCTAGCCGCCTCAATTGTCTACCACAACTGTTGTTTGTGGTGAAATTGTTGATTTACCTAAGATTTATTAAATTCACCTTAAAAATTGTCAATCGGATTGAAATCAGTGAAATCGTTGAAGTATTAACAGCTACATTTCTAGAAGGAAGTTTCATTTTTGTGCCACAATTGTGCAGACATTTTTTGTCTAAAATTGAATAAGCTTTCATTTTGATAATAATATTCATTTCATTGAAGTCGATAATTTTGGAAAAAAAAATGCAGGAATCTGCAAAAAGTGATACATGTATTTTCCAGTTTAAAGGAAGTTATGCAAACTTCAAAAGGAAGTTATACAAAAAATTGAAACTTACGATTTATTCGTATTAGGAATTATCTATCTACACCATTTTGAATATGGAGACAATTCCCATGATTGCAAATGTAAAAAATTGAAATTAGGGAAAACTCAACTTTCGTGTGACATCCCACAAGCAATTTTTTGAATTTTTAAACAATTGAACGCCTAGCGCCACATTACATTAATAAACAACAAATAGACATATTCGTGCATCCGCCTAATAAAAGACCTATCTGTATACCCAATTTCAACTTTTTAGCTCAAACGTTTAAACTTAAATTTTAATTAATTATAAAAAATCAATTTGACGTCCTACAGAGTTTCATCCAAAATCTGAAATTACCAGCAAAATTGGTAATCTTCCCCAAGTTTTTATCTAAATCGGGGGCACCTAGATAATTGCAGAATCATATCACGTCGCTCATGGCCACGGAACGCGGCGCAAAGAATTTTGACGGGTGACTCCCCATCCGAAAATCGCATGCTATAGAGAGCGCGGGTACACACGTTGCACGCGAGCAGTACCAGGCCGCAGTTGCTAAAAATACAAAATAAAAGAAGAATTAAAATAGCTAATTACTTGTGACGGTGACATCTGCGGTGCTCCCATTCCGACCGCGATCTTCAACTAAAACAAAATTCAGGAATCCAACTTAGGACCCAAGGCCTCGCCGATTCTGTTGGTTGAGCAGCGCAATTAACGCATTCCATAATTGAATTCTGCACAGCGAAGGGCCAAATATTAAAAATTAAATAATCCTTCGGCATGGCATGCCTTAGCCGTGAATTGCCGGTGAATTTCTTGAATAGTTTTCCTCCAGTTAGGGTAGCGGTCTGGTTGCTGAAAGTCAGAAAGCCGCCCTGGAATAGTTTTCAATGAACTCGAACATTACATTCTCACCACTGCTCTTCTTCAATTTCTTTTCGTGTAAGGTCGATAGCTCTGCTCTGCCACGATACTTCGCCACGGAATGTCTTTCTTACTTTCAAAGGTGAAATTCAACAAAAACAAACAACTCATTTTTCCCATTAATTGTTTAGCTTCGTACGGTACAATTGGTGGAAAACTAAATTATGTAGAAAAAATACACAATTACAAGCTTTGGTTAGAGAGAGTCGTGAAGTACAATGCACCGCACGTGACTTCATTTTAGCAGCAGCTGTTTTGATTACGGGAGGTCAATAGAAACCAACTGGAATACTAATTAAAGCACCTCGCCCGCAGTATAGAAATTCACTTGCATTGTGCCAAAGGGCTCCTTGAATACTATGTATATAGACTTCTTATTTATAGCCTCAATGACTTTGTACGCGAATTTTTTGCAATTAACTGATTATATGAAAAGTCAAATCTGTTAATAGGGTAATAATAATGATGTATCACCCCCAGTGAAAATTAGGAACCCATTCTGATTCCGTCATAGGCTCTTATTAGGTTTCCCAGGCAGAAGGTACATTTTATTCCAATCATGATAGATAACGTCGTAATTATTATTCAAGAATGGATCTGTTATGCATAAGCAGTTCATTATGTATTTTAGTGATGCTAGCAAATTTAATTACCTGATGCAAAAACTTGGTTGCGATAGACCAAAATAACTAAATATTCCCAGTGGTAATTTCGTGAACATCTAAGAAAAATCCGTTTACATTATCCGTGTCTACATATACCTACCTACTCGTACATGCAACTTGAACAATTTCAGTAAGTTTCAAAGGACCAAAAAAGTGCGCCAAGGAAATTTAAATTAAATAAGAGGCTTTGCAGAAAGTACACACCCCGCGATTACTATTATTCCACAAGACGTATTTAAGCTGTTTTTGCGGTAAATAGCACACTTTAGTAGGAAAAGTGCTGTACACTTAGTCGAGGTCTAAACGATTTCCACTCCTTGCTCCTTTCTGGAAACGAAGCGAAAGCTTAATTCTTTCACTTTCTTCGGGAGACATTGAGTGCCTAGGCCGACCTCGACATAATTACTCAGTGGTTTCTTTAATGTAATTGAGTAGAGAGTGCAAAAACAAGTGCAGTCAGTCAGTCATGGTAGATGTTCTTCAACGAAGTTACTGCATTGTTTGAACTAAAGTTTGTCGCTGTGGAGTTCTGTTTTATTTTAACTTTTTGTTGGCTTAGTAAATAAGTTAATTGGATTAATGGATTAACTCAGTTGAGGTGTAAGAATGGTAAAATATTCTTGTGGGGCCTGAGACTAATATACACTGGAAAATATATGAACTTTAATAGTGCATACCACGGTTTTAACGGTTTTTCCCTGCCTGCGCTTTACAATATAATAAATGCCAAGAAAATGATGGTGGGTCCATAATTATGAGGAGCACTGTTGCAGTCGCGATAATAAATGGATTCTATATCAACCAAACTTGTAAAACGTGGAAATGTTATGTCTAATGGCACATGATGACACACATAATTCGCGTGTGTCCATTCCGCTATAAAAATGAATTAGTAACTATCTAGTCTATGACTCATTCATGCTTAAATGCTGGTAAATGATGGGTTTAGTGCAGTTATTATCGTGCGCTCTCTTGTGAACTCATCCACGGACCACGGAGTGATGCAAAAGAGAATTAAGCTACAAAGCTCTACTTCTGTGTCAATTCCATCAAATTAATCTAGTCTAAAAATATACAAAACGAACAAAAAGTCGTGCCCGCGTAAACTAGATGGATAAAATGCGGAAATTAATTCATGCCGAACAACGAGTCTAAAATTATCCGTGAACAACTTTTTTGTGTTTTTGTCAGTAATCAGTAGTCAGCTGTGAGTTATAAACACAACCTGAGTGCTGGCGGGACCTATCAGCTTGTAATTTTGTAGTGAGATGCTAAAGTTCGTTCGGCAGGGAATCACATAAATTACTCACGGTAATTGAGCGAAAATATTCAAATTCCATTTGATGGTATTGCATCTTAATAGTGTCGCCTACCTTCACCTCATTCCACTGTGGAGGGAAGCATTTCGCACACACCGAGAAATTTTGGCGAAATATTAGAGGTATTTTAAAATTTAATGAAATGAGGCATACGAGATGAGCGCTTTACGTTGTATTCCACGCTTTTCGAGAAACTTGACAATGTATTCAATGGGACCAGCAAATGGATTGATTTTATGGAGCTGTAAATTTTATCTGAGACAAATGGAAAGCAAAAGTGCCCAGTCAAAGCGAATTGCACGTACCTGTGCGCCCCCGACTGTGACTGTTTTGTTAAGAAGTATTACTGGAAAAATACAACTACAACTCAATTCTGTTGCTTTCAAGAAAAAAAAGGAATCTTATCTAATGTAATCTGCATCTCGTAAAAAGAAGTGAGAACACGTGTTTTACAGAACAAGTGGATTCACTCATGGGACGGAGACGTTTGAATTACTGAACCTATTTACAGATTTATCAACTATCTTATTCATTGTGAATTTGGAATTCTACTGCGGGGAAAACTCAATCTATTCCAAGTATTCTGGATTCCATAAAGTAGGACGATCACAATGATATCTTTAGTAATCTTTGAACAACTACACTGCCTTTTTTCGCACTTAAAAATGATACAAATCGCTTATATTGCGTGCAAAACAGAGGCATTTTTTGAACAAATCGAAGTCAATTACAATGATGTGCATACGTTCATCACAGAGAATAAACAAAAGAGAATTCGTATCAGGCTTTTAGAACAATGAATGGTTGTTGGCACGTCCTTGAACTTTATTCGGCTATGGCAGTTTCTTGCTGTTATGATACTCGTAGATTTCGTCCCATAAAAAAGGAAGATCATATAATATATTGAGAATGTACATATGTATGTGAGTATGTGTGGTGCCATCGACTGGTTCCCTTTTAAAAGTGCTAGAAAATAAAAAACTCTGCGCAGTACTTTGCAAAGTTTGTTGATTTGTTGAAAAGAGTAAACCTAACGATTAGCTATGAAATATATAATAATTTCACGTAAAAAAAAAATCGGTCGTTATGCCTCTGTAGCCATATCTTCATCTTGAAGTACAATGGACCAATAAAGCCGCCACTCCAAAAACCGCACCAAACAGTCACACGCTGAGGATGCATTGGTTTCTCTACGACAACGTGTGGATTTTCCAAGCCCCAAACACGAATTTTACTTGTTTACATAGCCGCCAAGATAAAAATGCGTTTCATCCGAAAAGTTGATTTTTTTACCTAATCTACGTCAGTTTCGAGCTTCCATAAAGCCCAAAAAGAGTGGCGATAACGAAATGGGTGGTTATTTTACTTCATCTCCTGAGTCAGTGGAACCTTGTAATTATTCCATGGAAGACATCTTAAAGCAAAACGCAAGAATTTTTTTGTACAGATTCAAATCTATTTATATAAACACTATATCTAATAAGGGTTCCAAATTTGCCAACCATATTCCAACACTGATCTAACAAGCGGCTCATATAAGGTCTCAAATGATCGCGTAATTCCTTTGGCCACCGTCTAACAAATTTAAGCATTGCAAGCGCTTTGTTAACCACGTAGTCAAAATGTTTAGAAAAAGTTAGATTGGCGTCAAAAATTATACTGAGATCTTTGATCTCATTAATAGAATGAACGTGGGTTTTACTTATAGAATACTGATAAATCAAACAGAACGAGTTTACGGCTATAAATAAAATCACATTTGTTAATATTTAAAAATTATGTTTACACTACAAGTTAAAAACATCACAGTTCTGTAATAAATAGCAGTCGTTATAATTGTTCATACACTTAGAAAACAACATCGTCAGCATAATTTAAAAGTTCAGAATATTTTATAACAGATTCAAGGTCATTGATAAATAAAATGAATAACAAGGGACTAAGATAACTGCCCTGAGGAACACCAGAATGAGTGAGAACTACCTTTGATAAAGCATTTCTGAATAAGACTCTAAAGCTCCTACCACTTAGATAGGATGAGATCCAGCTGATTAAGAAAGAAGGAAAACAAAGTTGAGAGAGTTTAAAAAGCAGCATTTTATTCAAGGTCAAAGTTTCAAAAACAAGGTTTTTTTTTAAGCCTTGCTTTTCAAAATAAGTTTTTCGGATTGTAGCTACAATTTATATCGGTTTATTGTTTTTTAACGATTCAGACATATTTTATAAATGTCATAATACACTTATATTTCTGATATTTTTATTCTTTAAAATATAAATGTGTAAAAGTAACTTTCACAAACCCTATGGCACATATATTAACGACAAAACTGTGAATATAATACCTTAAACGTAGTAAGCAAATGTAAAGTGTTTTCAATAATCGTCTGTTATTAGGTCCAAAGTTAAAAATAATTTTATGATGAGAAGATTAATCCTCTTCTCTCAATTTCAAGAAACTGGGTCGTGTCTAATTTTACTTTGTAATGGCAATAATTTTTTAGTTTACTTGATATTACATCTCAAAGGTCACTTGTCGGACTGTTGCTGATTTTGGGACATGAAAGATGACCTTTTCTGATAATCCACTCACAGTACTTGTTTATGAGATATACGCAACTAAATGAACAGCGCCAACTATTAGCGGACATAAAGTCTTGCATCTCCATGATTATGAGCGATGTATGAAGTATTTTTTTTAAGAACCAAAATAAATCTGTCTAATGCCTCATTTTATTTCTACAGAATCGAAAACATCCACACCCTGGCCCTACTTATCAACATCTTGCGAGTGGGACACTAATATGTTAAAATGATTAAAGAGCAAACCACCCCAGTTTTATAGCAATGATGAAATCAAATTGCATTGCAAATGCTTGTAGTTAACAAAATAATGGAGCAAACAGCACAGCATGTGACCAACCAGTTAACAAAGTTCAAAAGTCTTCAATTTTGATCTACTGCAAAGTTCAATTAGTTGACTCAATTTGCATGCGCTATATAAATTGAATTTGCTCCGTTGAAATTGTTAAATATGTACTCTAATTGTAAGTTAAAAGTTTATACCTTTTTCACGATCTCTCGTTTCTCGTAATCAATTTCATTGGGGTCTGTGTCCTTCACTTGGAAAGTCAGCTCTTCAGTCGACGGCATAACCACGGGTTCCGTAAAATCAGTTGCATTTCCCGAGCTTAGTAGTGCTTCAGTTGAATTGCCGGTATGACTCACACTGGTTTCTCCGTCATTCCGGAAGATATTTTTCGGATGCTGTCTGATATACTCATCGTACACGGAATTCTCCTCGGAACTATCGTAGTTAGTCCGACTCTTCTCGTTGAGCCGCACCATATTCGAGTCGTTCAACTTGATCGCAAGGGTAATACCGGTCACAACAACGAGGACTATGGTAGTCAGTATGCCGACAACAGCAAGAACAGGCATCTTCAGGTACTTGACGCACATTGGTAGAGAGCGACTGTCGCGAACTTAATGAACGACACTAGCGAAGAATTAGCCAATTAGCATATACTCGTATGGTAAGCGACTGAGAACTGATCACTTTAGAACCGACGAGCGAGGAATGGCATGTGATTTTCGTGCCTATACCTGCTAAAAGATAAGCTAGGTCTTGCCTAGAGGTGCGGAAATGAGGACACTTCTCGGGGAAACAAGCTTTTCACTTTTCTTCCACCTTTACAGCCGAATTGAACTTCTGCCCGGTGCCTGTGAATAATTAACGCTTTGAGTTGACTCGGATTCTTACGAACTAATTAAAGGAGCACTCCAGTCCAATGACTGCTTCTGGGCCGACCCAAACAATTCTTGTCACGCGCCAAGTGCAATTACTGAGGGTAACTCGATCACCACTTAGCAGAAAACTTGGAGCTCGTTTAAAATTTCGCCAACAGCCGTAAAACTGATATCAATTAGAACAGTGCTGTGGCGGCACGGTTACGAGGGATATTGTGAAAAGCGCCCGTTCTGTGCAGCGCTTTTCAATGGAAACTGAGCAACAAATAGCCACCGTCCCGCCATGGACCGTCTTGGTCACACTTCACGCAGTCAGCAAGGAACTGTGTCACAAACTGCCTCCCGTCGGCGGATCCGCCTTAGCGTCTTCGTCGAGAGCGCACCAACCCCTTTCGCACTGCCACTCAATTTTCCAAGCAGCGCTGAGGTAAACTTGAGCCAAAGATTACTGGGAAAGCTTTCCGGGCGCGAGCAGAGCACAGCAAATACTGGCTCTTGCAACCAGTCTGAGCCCCAAAGCCCCACCGCCAGAATACTGAGAAAAGCTCCATAGAATCATCTGCTGGTGCTCCGACCCACTGCGGCTCTTATCTGGCGCAAAATTCCCGTTTCCTACGAAGGAGAGGTAGCACGCAATAACGAACCATAACAAGTTATGCCTGCCTCTCAGCTGATGGTGTGCTCTAGGACAATGGAGCCGCGTTTCCATCGGGAACTTTCGGACGGAAGGAATACATATTAGATAGAAACATACGCCTGGATAGCGCAGGCATTTCACCTTCAAGGAAAAAAGGCGCGTAAATCAACTTCCAACGGCCATTAAGGTGACTGCTGGGAGGCATCATCTTTGTAAGCCCCAGTAAATCACTAAAACCTTGGTTGGATCGAAGTGCAATTAAGTCAGTGCCTACCGGCATTACAATACATTTAAATTCCGTTATGAATTCATTATTGTAAGTTATTCCTTTGAAGTCAGTCCTCTTGCCAAAATTGTGTTCTAAAGATCAGAAAGAATTCTGAAATAATCACGGCACACTGAAGGAACACCGGGAGCAAAAGTAACATGACGTTAAAGTAATAAGCCCCTTACCACAGATCTGCAAAGTCAGGCAAAAGAGCAACAAGCCCAACTGTGAAACATACAAGTATCTCAAAGACAGCGAGAAGGAAAAGTTTTATATTTCCCTCCCAAAATATACCGAATATCCATTCTTCTGAGCACCCCAGCATCCGCATGAATTTAACATAACCGTTCGCATCAGAAAGTCTAATCTTATAAAAATCTGTATCTTTATCCGCGCCAATATATTTCTATCTACAGATAGGTATGTTCCATACAATCACAATTCGATAATTGCAAAATTTTACGTTGGAATACATGGAGGAAGAGTATTTTTTATCCAATTATTTATTTATATTAAAACTAACTAAAAAAAAAAATATTTCAAAAAATAAATTGAATTCAGGATCCTTTAATATAGCCTAGAAAAATTAGACCTTAACTACGAAAAAAGTCCTTCCAAGCTGGATTTTTGTGAAAATCTTTATTTCGATGTAAGACATGAGTTTATGTTTTTTATAATTCTAGTTTTTAGCAAATGTCTCGGAAAATACATAGTTATGAAAAAATTGTTTGCACAAGGAAGATCCCTAAGTCCGTAGAGCCAATATTTTTTGAGTAAAACATCCGGTAAAGGTTCAATATGTGTTTATGTTTTTTCAAATACCGGGGCCGGGGGTACAAAACAAATTTTTTTAGAAAAGGTTGAAAAAAATTAAAAAAATGTTTAGAATGCGAACAGGGAAAAAATGTGTTGATTTTTGCATTGAGAAAACAAACGATGATTTAATAAAAAAATATTATGAAAGAAATTCCAAATAAGAATAATTTTTAAACACTTGGTGGAATTTGAAAGTTAGTAGTACACTTGTTTTTAATTCCATAAGTAAGGATTGGTTCACTTTGGTGAACGAGTAACATCTTCATAAAATTGTGGAATTACAAACAACATATTATTTTCACTAGCAAAAAATATTATTTTTGACATATAATGAAAAATACTATTAGTGTACTATGTATGTAGAGACCTCACTCACCATTCTACCCCCCGTAGTTGTTTTTTGAAACATTTTCACTTTAAGAACCTCGGCTTTCAAATATTGCAAATGTTTATCAAAAAGAACGTAATGTGCCATCATCATGTTCATAACAATCTAAAATAACAAAAACCTTTTCCAAACATCACCCCAAAAAACGAGGTTCTTAAAGTGAAAATGCTCCAAGAAACAGAAGTGGTTTTAAATTTTTGCGCACAGCTGTAATAATAATAAAAAAAATTATTTGGCCAAAAAAAATACTATAATATATTAGTAAAAATGTAAAAGGTGAAAATCAGAAAAGCCAATTTTCAAAATAATTTTTAGAGACTCCACTTACCTCTCTACCCCTCTTAGTTTTGAAGTTATGAAGGTTTTTCTGAATAGCATACCATTATTGACCAAAATTAATTAAGATTGGTATTGAATAAGAATCAGTAATTGCTAATATGTAAAAAAAAGTACTAGTATTCTATCCCCACGGTAGTGTGGAAAATAGTAGAAAAAATACGAAAATGTACTATACTTAATGCTCGTTATGGACTTAGGTAGGAAAGTTAATTTTTTTTTAATAAGCCAAGGATTCATTCCTCTTATTACAGTTAATTTATTTTAACTAGAAACTACTCTGTTTGAGTGAGTTATGCCTCAGAAATGTAAACATTATGAGGGCCGATTTTTTTGCTCGATAGCTCTTCAGTTCACCTAACACAACAATTGGGACAAAATGTACAAAAATAAAAATTAAAGCGCAAGTAATTAAGACCAACCACGCTCCCCACGCACACCACCAAGCCATAAAGCGATTCACATTCACATTTGTTTTATTTATTTATACTTTAGAAATCGGTAGAGTTGTTTTCAAGATCAAGTAAAAATGTACATAAATATTTTATTTCCTTCGCTTCATTTTTAGGTTTCATGTCCGGATTACGGAAGTTAAAAATTATCTGAATGCCTGAAATACTGAGCTGGATTATACGGATTATACGGAGTATCGATTGTCCTGGTTAGCAATGTAACTCTCCTCACAGCCATTAAAAAATTGTCTGCTGCAGAGAATTCAGCATTGCAGTGCCTCTAATTCTTACATCCTACCCTGTCGCACTATCGACTCGTACTTGCCTGCATAAAATGTCCATCATCTAGCATTATATCATGTATCGAATATTTGTTCGCCGTAATTATTTTAATACATCTCTTCTCTAATCCAAGCAAAAATGCCTGAAATTTCTTCCAAAGTAAGCTTTAAAAATGAACTTCATGTGGTATTCCGGTGTATCAGGGAAAGCCGTGAATCACGCTGCCGTAACGATTATTCAGAATTTGCTTCTGCTTTTAACGAGCAAACTTGCAACCGTCCTTCCAAAATATGCAGTGCATCGCATCGCAACCGTCCATAAAAACGCAACTCAAGTATTTGAGTATGCATGAAAGTGGTGTTCTCCTGCACAAATTGCAATGTATCATCCACCCACTGTCTAGACTCGTCCCTTACGCTTTCCATTCGCCGCCACATTTTGCACGTGTCATAGGCACTCTCTTCATAGGAGGAATTTTTTACATATTAATCCTCATGGCAGAAACTTTTATCACACCAAGACTCCGTGTGTGTATACTGTATAGCTGCCTCATTGATATGTACCTTTTAATAAAGTCGGGAAGCAACGTGCATAATTTATCCGGATACGACTAGGACGCCTATGAGACGTTTACAAGGAAAATTCAGATAAGGCAAGGACAAACTATTCCTTGACGCTACTCCTCCCCTATCACCTTCCACGTGAAGCGCGCCCTTGTTGTCCTTAAGATATGTACGTAATGAATTTTTGAGCAGTCGTTCGGTTTAGCGTTGCAATTAAGCGGCGGGTTAAGGTTTCAAACCATAAAATTACCCCTTCTGGCACCGAATCATTACTGCTTAATCCATAAACGTCGCGTAAATGACTATCGATCGAATCGCACGCAACCACTTGTTGATGGTGTTACGATTCGAAGTGGCACCTGTCCCGTCGTCGAAATACCCCGAAAAGCAATTCCCCTAAGGAAATATTGATCCGCACCTCCAACGAATCAATTTCGGTTTATGCAGCATTCATCTGAGGAGGCAAAAGTACGTCCTTTTAATGGGCGAGAGTGTGGAGATCTTATCTCTTCTGACTTGGCGTGATTTCTTTTCTATGCACCCAGTTGTAACCAATGCAGTTACGAGTGCTTTAACTATTCATCCCGATCTCACACTGAACGCGGAGCCCCCCGCCTGCATCCCAGCGATGGAACTGAACTGCACCAATTCTATGGGTGTGGGTGTTATGAGATGACTATTTCTCTCTTAACTAAGTTGCGGGAATATGTTGGTTTTTCTAGCTTCACTTTTGTGGATTGTTGAGAAAACGGTGTTTTGCTTGAAAAAAGCTTTTTAGCTTTTGACAACAAAAGCCGCTCTACAATTTGATTAGGAGAAATGCTACTATGTTCTTAATTTACAAGGCAACCGGAAATTGTTTTTATTAGGAAAGTCTTTCAGAATATTATTTTTTCAAAACTTTCTTTGTACAATTGCTAGAAAGGTCTTGAAGGATTTCGATTTAAATCGACCTCAAACAGGAGATCGCTATTTATTTAATAAACCAAAAAACCCGACTGACTGTAAAAAACAACTAAAAAGATGTAAACAAGACACATTCATAATTAAATCTATAAATAAATCAGAACTATTAAAATTGATCTAACTGGTCAATATTTGTCAATAAACTGACAAAGTATAACTAATTGGCAGTCGGAGGCTACGCATATTTTTGTTAGTCTGTGTAGGTAGTATAATATTTTAAATCAGTCGAATTGGACATTAATGGACAACACCTAGGGGGACACATTAAAAACCACTTCCGAGGCTGAATCGTCTAATTAAAAATTTGATATATATTTGAATATATATATATATTGAATTTTAAATTATTTATTCAACGATTATAAACTGTGGTATAAAATGTAGGAATGTTCTTACATATTGCCGACGACCTTTAGATCCAACAAGTAAACCTTTACTTTTGTCGGTCCACAAAATATTACGCCCGTTTACGTTTGTTAATTTTAATGGAGTATACATATGTTACATAGGTCAATACGACTTTTAACATCTCTTATTATTCTTAAACTTATGAATCATGTGACAAGCAACAAGTAATGCTCTCACTGAATTATGATAAGGCATGTGCTGGTCTCCACACGATGCCAGCAACAACGCTGACGCCAATGCCAACACAGCTATTTATTAATGGCCCTTGAACGCGATTTGGGAAATATACATACGTGCTGTGTTGATAAAAGTTAAATAATTAAGTACCTCAGGAATTTGTTGCACCCCAGGAATATGATGCTTTACTTTGGATTTCATAAAGCTAATTAACCATAAATTATGTAAACAGGTTTGTATATACACATATCGGTAAGAGCTTAAAAAGATATTTTCATCCTTAATTTTTCGCTTACATTTATCAAAGTAGTTTGGAATTTCTCCTTTTCTTTGTAAGTTTCTTACGTTTACTATAATTGAAATTAAATTAGAGATGAATATTCTACTAAAGGCGAAAACTGTGGATTATAATTTGTAAATAAAGCCCAGAAGAATCTGGCTTTCAAAAGGATGTAGTCACATTGCTTTAGTTACAAAGGCGCTGTCAGTTCCTTCTCAAAGCTATGCCAACATCATCTAAAAGGGAACGCTCCATCTTTACTATCAAACGATGTCAGAAATTTAGCAAAGGCTTTCGGAGAAAGAAGAGTTACATGTTTCCGTAACTAAGAGACAAAATTCAGTACAAGTCATTTGTCTCATGAATTCATGTGTCTTTACTATGATAAGGTCCTATAATGCTTACAGGCGTCCCGAGAGCATGAAAACGTAAAGTTCTAAAGTAGACCACTTGATATCCACAAAAACACTCCAACCGGGAACAGCTCGAAGGTCATGCTCCCTCGACGCGACATTTCCCTAAGCATTTCGTATTTAAAAACTCCAAGCTGCGATAGCCCTACCGTACGCCCGCAATGTTGTTGCACAGTTGCATAACTTTTGATAAGTCCATTTGTCTCGCACATGACCGCACTTTGCTTTTATTTCCCCATCGCAAAAGTCGTACGTAATTTGGGTGTTTAGGCTGCTGCTGGCGGAATTATGTAAATGTGAAAAGAACAAGAGGATAATGCCCTAGTGTTTTACTCAAATGAGTTTCCATTCTGGTTCACCTTTTTCATATCAGCGAACTCTCATTGATTTTCCCCGAACGAGTGCTTTAGTTCCCAAACAATCGATTTGTTCGTTTTGTGGGAACATTCATCATTTCTTTGACTTTTCATATTTCTTCTGCCGTTTGCAGAAATGAATCTATGGGAAATATATCAACATATCAATTAATAATAAAATGGAGTGAATGTAAAAGGAATTGCCAAGTGCTCATAGTAAATTAGATTTGCAGCAAACATGAATGTTTTACTAAAAAGCGCCATTTGATATATGTATAACTTAACATTTTTCCTGTTTTTAATTTTAATACTCTTCGTTTCGAAAGTATCGGTCGCGATTTCTCAATCTTCGTGTGCAAACAAAAGTGAGCCTCATTGCTGAGCAATTTTTTGTGTTGAAAATAACGATCAAGCTCAATATTGTTTTCGGCCCATTCACCGAACGTACGACGCACATGATTGTCACGTGACTTCAATGCTTGCACGAATTGGATTCTATGAGCTCGTAAAACAAAATATTTCTGCAAAATCTTGCATAATAATAGGATGGACACAACTCCAATTGATGTGCACGATGACGAATCGACTCATTCGCATCCTCCTCAACACTACGGTCCATAACAGCAACAACTTCTTTGGTGCGCACCGTACGATTACGTCGACCATAAAATATACGTAGCGGTTTTCGAAACAAATTAAGACAATTTGCAAGCGTTTTTTAGGCGTAAGTCTACGCATTACATTTTATAGATTACTAATATTTTGCTTTGACTAATCGTCAATGAATTATACCTGTTGATGAATAAAGTACATAACAGATATAATCATAACGAAATTAAATTTTAATGACCTCATTTTACGATAAAATACACTTCACCAATTAATTTCTGTTAACTTTAAATCTAATGGTTTGTTTTGTGGGCCAATAATGAAAATCAATAACACACTAATCGCATTTTCCGGAAAATCGACGCAACAGCAACAATTATACCGCTTCATTTCCTCCACATTTTGTCACAGCCAATTTTGCGAACAATGTTTGTACTCTGACCACTTGCGATATGTTGCACACTTCAGCGAATCGTCAAATAATCTTGGGAAGTAGGGGTCTAGGGCATGGTCCACTGGATCGCGATGAAATATCATTCAGAAGCAGTCTTGGGGCACTTCCACAAAAAATCTGTTGCGTGTAGAACAAACTACCGCAGTCTGCATGAGGGCACTCAACGATGAAATTGGGCATTGAAAAGCTTCGGAGTCAAAGGTGCACGAATGGTGCTGGGAGCCGCAGTGTTTAAAATCGCCCCCTGTTCGAAGACGATTACTGCAGCAATTGAATTGAAACTCGGACTAATTTTACTGTCATGATCTCACCGCCAATTTTCAGCATCCAGATGTATTTACGACGATGAATCTCGCGATTTATTTTCATTTGCTTATCATTTAGCATCTTGCACTCGCTGCTTGGGCTAGCTAACGCTTATAGAGCGTGCCCAAAGAAGTTTCAGTCTTCGGTGTCACTGTTCGCCTGAATTGTTTACTTGAGGAAAACCAGTGAAAACCGAAGCACCATATCGACACGGTAGATAGACTGCGAAAGTCTGCAACACATTTTCTAAGCGCCGTTCTTGCCCAGATGTTAATTTTATTCATGCTGACTGGAACTTGAGGAGATTCGGTCTGCAGAAGCAAATATTGCTCCCAGTCCAGTGGCTGGCTATCAGCAAGCCGTGATTCAAGCTAATTTGCATTACCAGACGATATGCGGTAGGGCTGCTATTTTACTAAAGACAGTGAAAGCGATTAGCTGGTCGTTAGCACAGAACACTGCCGACAAGCTTCTTAACTGGGTCACGAGTTAGCAACAATTAAGTAATAATCTTTGAAGAGCTGTGCGTTATTTGGGTAATAAAGTGCATCGGTGAATTGTACAAATAATTGGCGGCTATTAAATCAACTACAGAGTTGTATTAGTAATGCAATATGTGGGGATTTGTAGAAATAGAAGCTTAGTTGCTACAGCAAGTTAAATTCGAAAATGAGTTACTTGAACTTGTTTCAGATGAAATTCCATCTCAATAGACAAACTCACCTTGTGATGATAGCTAGATAGGTAGCTTACCGACAATCTGAAATCCCATTTGCTCAAAGTGGTAACTTTAGTGTAATAATAGGAGTTGACTATTTGGCCTTACGAAGCCCAAGGACATTTTCCCAGTATAAAATCATTTGATTCACAGACCATATTTAGGTTCCGTAACTGTAGTACTAACTACTTTCAAAGAAAATTATTTCAACCAACTTAGTATGATCAATTTTGAAAACCATTTATAACTTCAATTGCTATTTTTTACCGTTTCTTATAAAAAAAAAACTTGTAGTAGGATATATAAAAAAAAAGCAGGTTAATCCTAAAAAATAGTAACATAATTAAAAACTAATTCTGAGATGGTGTTTCGGCACGGAGCCCTATAGACTTACAAGCAGCATTGTTTTCAGTGATTCGACGGCTAGCAGAAGATTCTTCAAAGCCATATATAATTGGCTAAGCGATTTTGATCAAGGTTATCGTTTATTTAAACAATGATTTACAGAGTTATTTTATTCAAAGTATGCTGCATTTGATGGAGAATGATCACCGTCAATTTAACTAGCAATCGATGCTTTCAGTAACACTTTTCTTTATACATACACCATACAAAATATTATTGGGTCATTATTCTTAGTCAGTTTATGTGGGAATATTTGGACTCAATGTGGGCATCTAAAGTATTTGTAAATGCTGGGCATTCTAGTATCAATCATTCAAACTTCTACCAATTAATTAATCATTTAAACTAGCTACCAATTCATTTTTTCTAGGTCATTAGTGCAGACCAGTAATTAACAACTTGCACTAGGCAAAGTACAGTGAAACAAACATACCCAAGAGCCGCTACATCTACTTTTCAATTATTAGGCAACGCCACATAATGCACACAACGAGAGGCAATCACAAAGGGCCCCACATCGCGATTGTAAACCGCAAATTATGAAGGTACAATTGAAGTGGCCTATGTACGTCACTCTTATCCCACAGTAATCCGTACTCCAATGCGGTTGGGAAATATCAAAATGCATTCTAAGTTCCCGATCGAAGACCACCTGTTTATGCGCGCTCGTTTATATTGATGACTCCACAATTTCTTGTTGATAAGCCCGACACAAATGTAAACTTAGCGCTGCTCGGAACTATAAATGCGAAAATATAAAAGCGCTCAATCCAATAAACGAAATTGAGGGTGGTGTAAGCAGTTCGTGGGGCTTAGAGGTTTATTTTTCCCCATAAGGTCGCTGCAGGTGAATAACGGATTGATTGCTTCCGGGCTCCATAAGATTGTATAAAGAAGAAATTGCTTCCTCTGACAAGACTTTTAACCAATTGCCAACTTTTAAAAGAGGAAAAGAAAGTTTTGAATTAATTATATAAGAAAAGCGGGCACAGCAAAAAATTAAAACAAATAAGCATTTTCAAATTTCAATAGTAATAGTAGTAACCTATAAAATGACGTACTGTTAGTACCTATAGAATGACGTAGTTAGGATAACTGAAGTTTTAACATGACAATGCCGGCCGTAACAATAACGTATTTACATATGTAAGAACGCGCCCTTAGTGCAAATTGGCAACCGACTACGGCTGCACTCTGAACATCACCTTACCTATGTTATCTGCCGATATGGATTAAATAACCAAAAAAAGAATATTTTCTTGTTGCATACTTTTCAGTTCGTTTTTACCATGTATTCTTTTTTTTTTAATTTTTTTTCTGTATAACTTTTTAGTTCCAGATAATATGTAGAGTAGGCAAGTAATGGCTTGGCATGATCAAACATGCAGCCCATTCTCATAACTAGTAATTTTGTATTATGCCACGATGATAGTATAGAATCTTTCAATAAGGACGCTCGACTTTTAAATGTAAATAAAACAAGTTATGTGTGTGTGTATTTTTATTTTATTTGAAAGAATATTTTATGGCATTAAGTATCCAATATAACGTTGTTTAAATGTCCACCGCGGCTTTGCTTGGTGGCCCTTTACGTAGGGCATGTTAGTTATAGGTTTCTGTAAGCGTAAGAAACCTTTTCCGAAAATGTCGTGCTCAATTCGATTGACTCCACCTTTGCGGCCGCTTTTGCCTATAATGGTAAAGTCTGAAGACTTTTCTTTCGACACAACAAAAAGCCACGCTACCTATTTCATTCATTTTTATTCAAAAAGTATCTTTGATATTTTAATCATTTTAAAATCTCGGTCTTTGTTGGATCACCCTTTATTACTAGGTTTCATGAAGGATTGAACTGGAGTTAGTGCCATGCAACGGAGGGTTTTCGTGGAGATTGCTTTAACTTCACGAATTTGGTTGAGTTGGGTTTCGTTGAGAGTTCTTATCCTCGCCATTTGTTTTGTTTACCTTTATGATTATGGCGGTTGGTAGAATTCACTGGACAGATGACGAGAGTTAATTACAATTATAGAAGAAAAAAATATCTTGAAAATATTTTAATGGGAAAACAACTGCTGTCACATTAACCCAACAAGTGCTTATGGATACAGATGCAATTTAAAGAATGTCATTACTAAACTCACAGAAAACTCAACCTCAGCCCAGTCCATGGACACGTGGTACATACTACATATGTATCTATCTCTATATATCTGTAATCGATGAGTCGAGCCATGATAAGTTTTCGCTATTCGGGTCCACTTGCATTTTGATTATGGGTATTATTGTCCCTCTCTCTATGCAAAACCTCAGTATTGAATAAAAATCCCCATTTGGAATGACACGTCTCAATCATAGCTTCATTAGAGCTAATTTTGTGATCGACGTGGGGGAATTTTTTACCAACCGTATGAGTAGTCCCAGGCATTAGACTTTATCTACGTCGCTTAAAGCTTGGACTAACCTAATGGTTCGAATAAAAATATGTTTACCTTTTTGATGTTACGGCGAGTGATTCTACTCACTTGTAGTTGCTGAAATAAGCCGACTTATAATTATTATTCGCCTGCAATTATTCCCAATCATTTACTGATTTCCATGCTAGAATTGCGTCACGTACCAGATGCTGAAAGACCAATATTACGAAATTGTTCGCAACAAAAAAAACTAGCTTCTGAAAACCATAATTTTGGGCCGTAAAAGCTTGATAAGCTCTGTTCTGCTTGGCAAGGAGATAAGAACCCCAAATAATAGACCTGAAAGTAATCGATCTAATTTTGATGCTTGCAGAATTCGTTGAATGAAGTGCAAATTGCACACTTGCTGAGCACAGCCATCCCTCGCTAAGAAAGGCAATGAATGAGGTCATCTCAGGTGCCTCGAACTGTAATCACCGACAAGTTTCTAAAGGGGCCAAAGCTTAGCTCACTCCCAAGCAAAACAAAAAGGTGAGCATCACGCAAGTTTGATGTAAGCTAATTGCACAGAACTTAAGGTCAATGAGTAGCATGGCTAGGGCTCTTATTCGGGCAGTTCTGCACGATACACATGTGGGGAAGGGGAGAATACAAGAACTGATTATTGTGCAACAGCTGCAGCTCAGCTGTCTCCGCTATCTCTACGATAGATGAATGGGGGCACTCACCTCTTTGATTTTGTTGCGCTTCTCTTGCACGTCGGGATCAGCGTCTTGTCCACTGGGCTTGTATTGGAGCAGTACCTCCTTCTCCTGGGCTACCGTCGTTCTCACTGGAGGTCCTGCAATCGGAGGTTGTTGATCCTCCTCAATGTGTGGCTGCGTTTCGGGTCTATCCAAAATATCCCCGAGCTCCTCCTTAATCTTTGCCTGAAGTTTCTCCCTGTCCCCGAGGATGTGCGGATCGTCATCCTTGGCGTTAAGTCCGTGTGGGGCTATTGGTGGTGCTGGGATAAAAATCTCCGGACCGGCCTTTTGGATTTGCTTGTAAACCTTAAGGACGCGTTCACTACCGAAATTGTCGGGCAGCAAAAACATGCCTCCAAAGCAGAGGAGGCACAGAGTGACAAGCACCAACGCAATCAGGCATTTCTCCCGGGCGTGAAATGATTTTCTGGGCGCTGAGACGCGAGTGTACGTGGGTAACATATCGGTGCCGCCGAGGATGTTTGTTTTATATAATTCTTTTTCGCTTTTACCAGGTTTCAGTGCACTTGACTGACAATATATGAGTATTGAGGATTAATCGCATTAAACACTTTTGGAGAGTACGGCGGCCCAGGCAGATGAGGTATCCACTTCTCTTCGCTAAAAAGTCATTTCTGAACGTAATTCAATGCTTTCTCACAAAATTAGCACGCGTTTCAGCCAATTTAGTCCGACATTTACGCTATGGTACACGACGATACCTCTTCCCTGTTCCCGTACAGTGTTGCGATTTTGACATTCCAGTCCGGAGAAAGTTTTTGACGTGTACCTTGACGGGAGAACACACGATAGATGGCGACGCACAATGGCCAAAAGAAAAGCCGCTGTAAACAAAACTTTATGGAATCAATTTGCAACTTGAGATGAAAAGTTTATTTATGAAATACCTTCAATTTTGAATATTTGAAATGCATTTGAGAAATACATTTTCGAAAGCAATGCAAATTAATCTTTGGAACTGAGAAATTAAAAATACACCAAAACGCCGAATGCACTTGCTACGGCCTGCAACTGCACAACCAGCTGACTGTCACTGTCGGTATTTAGCTCATAGCTACTAGCGAGCTGGCATTATTTTGTTTTATGTTGTGATTCATAGCATAAATATAAAGTAACATGGAAAGCTGGATTCGTGATCGACTGTCCCTCTGTCTGGACTTCCCGATTCCCGATGAGATGATCAAGTAAGTTTCACGTCTTCCCAAAGAGTCTCCTGCAGGCCCGTGTTGCTGGCTGGCTTTACCTAAGGTGTTATCCAATTGAGTATTCCAATGTAGTCGTTTATCGAGCCAAATGCCCAGATACTTTATATTGGAGTACTCAATAACTGCTCGTTCCTACATACAGTTATATTTGCTTAATTGTTTTCACTCACTTTAAAGCAAGTTTTTAATATTATCAGAACTTATGGCAAGACTATTTGTACAAACGTTTTTCCATTCGCAGATTCATTTTGACTATGAAGTCGTCCGAAGAAGTCGACGATTACTTCCAAACACTTCTAAACTATGACCTGCCGGAACATCGCCTATTTATAAATGATTTCAAGCAAAAGTTGTTCCGTAAGTGATTACCAAAAACCTATTTATAGTAGTATATAATTCACTTTGACTTATAATTACTTTCTTCAGGAAAGTCAGTAAACAATTCGTCTAAAAATAATAAGAAACCCCAGAAGGTAATCAATCAGCAGAACGGCAAGAGACTTGACAAGCCTGCGCAGCAAGATCGACCCAAGTCCCCACAACAGCCCAATCTCACCCATACGGGAGCAGTGAAAAAGAAAACCAAATTTGTTAGCTTTTACACGCAGGATGGCCAATTTAGTGATGTGATCCTTCTAAAGGGTCGGCACCGTTGTGAGTGCCAGGCGTCTAAGCATAAATTGATCAACAACTGCATGAGATGTGGCCGTGTAGTCTGCGAGCAGGAGGGAAGTGGACCATGCTTATTCTGCGGAAATCTTGTCTGCTCTGAGGAGGAAATGAAATCCATTAAATCGTCTACTAAAAAAGGGGAAAACTTAAAAAAAAGTCTGATGGAGCAGAATAGACCTAAAGGGTGGGAAGAAGCGCTGGCGCAGAGGAATAGACTCTTGGAGTATGACAGGACCAGCGAGAAGAGAACTACGGTCATTGATGATGAATCAGATTATTTCAAGGTAAGTTACTCTGCAATTTCAGCATAGGAATTTCAACTACGTTATAGCTTACGGCTCCAAATTAGTCAAACTCGGTATGGCTGTCTGATACTGAACGCAAAAGACTAGACCGTCTGGAAGAGGAACTGCGTGAGAAAAAGCATTCTAGCCGCTTAAGTCGTAAAGTAACCCTTGATTTTGCTGGAAGGGAGATAGTTGATGAGCCGCAGATCACCGTTCAGTACGAGGATGAAGTTTTAAAGCAAATAGCCAATTCCTGCTCTGTTGACCCGTACACCAATATCGCCAAAAAACAAGATATATCCAACGACATACATCCCGGTATCGAAGGTCCAGCACCAGTTTACATTACCCTCAATCATTCCAGATCTAAAGACAAATTAGATCAGAGGGAATTTGACGGGACTTATAATCGCATTCAAGACAAGGAACTAGTAGAAATTCAAGACATGCGACACTGCTTGTCTATGCACCAGCCGTGGGCATCTTTGCTAATTGCAGGAATTAAAAGGTATGTTTGGACGCATTCTTTAACCATTTATGCAAAATAAATTTTTTTTTTTTATAGACATGAGGGGAGGTCGTGGTATACGTCGCATCGGGGCCGTTTGTGGATCGCCTCTACGGCAAAACCTGTCGATATGGAAGAAGTTAGGCGAATGGAACAGTTTTATAGAGTAATTTATAACGGTAAACATCTTGATGGCATGAAATGTGTAAAATTCTTACTTAAACTTATCATTTCAGATGACACTATAAAATTTCCTACTCAATATCCTTCGGGCTGTTTGTTGGGATGTGTTAATGTGCAGGTTCGTACATAGTCGTAGGCTTGTGGAGGATGTAGTTGCAAAGATCTTGTCATATGATAAATGATAGTAGAATTTCAATATACAATCTCAAATGAACTTACCGAAAATTTGTTTATTAATCAAAAATATTCCTTTTAGGATTGTCTGCCTCAAGAAGAATACCGTAAAGGATACCCCGATGGCGAATCAGACAGTCCATTTGTTTTTATCTGCACTGATCCTCAGGAGCTTCCTATTAGATTTCCAGTTAAGGGAATGCATAAAATATGTATGATTAATATAGAACAGTTTTAATTTATTTAACGGATTTTTTAATTTTCAGATAACCTTGATCCCAAAATACATACGGCAGCAGTCAAATCGCTCCAGAGAATTTGCAAGTTGAAAGCAGAAGAATAATAAACGAAAATAATTTATAAATAAATCTTTTAACATCCCTACTTAACTGCTTTTAACTTGACTGGCGGTATTTTTCCTTACAACAATTTTAAATAAAATGGACTATGCTTCCACTTTTCAGGGTACTACCTTTAAATAATTTAGGCTACAGTAGTTTAATCACGTTACATTGCATTCAAAAGTGGCAATACAACTGTTGTTGTTTCGCGAAGGACAATGGGCATTTTTGTATGGGTATTAGATCTGCACAACAACGCATAAAATTAGGGGCAGTGGGTAGGTCCTGAAATTTTCTAATTATATTTTGATTTCAACATGTTTGTGGTTTTCTTTATATCGGACTTATAAAAGTTTTAGGTAAGGTTTTATAGATGTTATAAATGTCCCTTGTTATTAGTGATTATAAGTGTTTACAATTAATATATATCAATATCTGCAAAATTCTCAAAAAGGTTTATATTGCAGGGAAGAAAAAGAGCATTATATTCTCCCGACTGCCCCGGGAGGGTAATGTTTTTCGGATGCACGTATGTAGATACATATATGTTTATGCATGTATGTAAATATGTTAATTCATTTGGCGCATGGTGTCGTTAGATTCGTTTTAATCGTGGGTGTGCTATAGAATGTATAATTTGTGGGAAAAATAAATTTGGCGCAGTCCACCGATATTTTGTTTTTTTTTCTTTACCATTCCCTTTGATATTGGTATGAAAAAAAAAAGTTTTATAAAACTTTGAGCACGCAAACAGACCTAGGGTTGCACATTTATAGTTGTTCACAACAAATATATGGTACCCTAGCTGGGTTACACGGCTTCTCACGGTTGACCGTCCCGAAAGGAAGCATTACATTATCCTTGTCTGGGAAAAATTTCCACAAATTCTGGCTAGTCATCAAAACCACTAGTAAAGTGTTGAATATTTTAGCAACAAACTAAATTTTGAAAAAAACTTAGCGCCTCAATTACGCAAGTCGGCTAACTGTTATCTGAACTATAAATATGTACCATAAACTAACCCGAGGTTACTATTGCAATGAATCGTTTTAGCAATAACAGAGATGTTCTCTGACTCAGTCATGAGAACAAAAAGATGCTTTGGGTATCTTTTTGTGTAAGTAGCATACGTATGTTCATACATATATATATATGTACATGAAAAGCACAGCTGATATATAAACACTGCAGATAAAAGTTATGCTTATCATCGCAATACCTATCATACACCATCTTCGTGAAAGCTGACTACAGCTGAGGCAAACATTTTCCAGTCATCGCAGATAATCACAATTCAGCGCTGTGACGAAGCCATCCTGAGCTGGAGGGGCTAGGGTTGCTTACTCAGTTTCATTACCAGCACGATCAGTAACTGGTTGAACCTCCCATGTTAATCATGTGCCTTTCAAGAAATTCTGCGAAATTCCAGAAATAAACAAGTTCGTTATCGGTGCTATTATCGATGAAAGTCGTCGAGCGAATATGAATCCCCTTTCGGAATACTCTACTGATGAGCAAAAACTGATTCTGGAGGAATTCCACAGAATTGAAGGTAATTATCCAGTAATACCTAATCGTCGATTCTCATAGACACAAACTTCAGGGAAGTGTTACTTGGATCATGCGGGAGCAGCTTTATATTCAGAAAAACAGATTGACTATGTGAGCGATCTTCTGAAAAAGAACCTCCTATGCAATCCCCACACGAGCAAAGTAACTGAAGATCTGGTGGACCAAGTGCGATATAAGTATGTACAAAATGGGTTCATTGGTGCATAACGCTAACTACTTAACTGCAACGTGTTCCAGAATCTTAAAGCATTTCGGAACTGATCCAGATCACTACAATGTCGTCTTCACATCGGGAGCGACTGCAGCGCTTAAACTAGTCGCTGAGTGCTTTGACTTTAGCCCCAATGGGAGCTTTATATATGTACAAGAGAACCACACATCTGTGCTGGGCATGCGTGATATAGTTAATACAGAGAACGTTTTTGTTATCTCGAGACGTGAGCTTTTGCACAGCTTAAATGCAAGTGAGCGAAGGAGGCACCCCAAAACAACCGGCAGCTCTTTGATTACCCTCTCTGCCCAGTGCAACTTTAGTGGGTTCAAGTACCCGTTGGAGCTGGTAAACAAAATTCAGCAATGTGGACTGAGTGAAAAGGGAACTTGCTTGCGGGGCTGTGCAGCTGCATCAACCGACTTAAATGACTGCTTTGTATGCCTAGATGCTGCTGGATTCAGCGCCACAAACTTCCTTGATCTGGACTTGTACAATCCCGACTTTGTTTGTATTTCCTTTTACAAATTATTTGGGTGAGTTATTACTATGATATTATCAATATAATAGGTATTTGTAACGGAGTTATGGGTACAATAGAAAGACATAGATTTACATTTCGCTGGATTAAGCGAGAATGCAGTATCATAGCACCATTTTGTTAAAATATTTAATTACCTTAAAAGGATAAGGAAAGCTGACTCTGACATCGGAACAGGTTTGGAATATGACTCCCAGGAAAATTCTGGGCTTCTTCAAGAACCTAGACCTGGGATAAAATGTGTATGGGGTTTCACCATAGATCCTAGCGGTTGCAGTTATCGAAAGACCTTATGCCTAAACGCCCCCTTTCCAACTTAACTTAACTTATCCCGGACAAATAGACAAGCAAAAAGGGGTCTGAATCATGCCCGCCAAAATACTATATCTTACAGTGAAACTCCATTCGAAATCCATTCAGCCGTTTGTTTGGGTTTTGGTATCGTGTAAATTAAAATATCAGTTTAGAAAAAGGCAGTCATTTTTAAATCACAGGCATTTCAATTTTACATATATGGTATTTATGTAGGTTAAGTTTAATAATTCGAAGCGATTTTATCACAGGTATCCAACGGGACTAGGAGCTTTGTTAGTGAGTAAGAGGGGGCAAGCGGTTCTAAAAAAGCGATATTTTGGAGGGGGAACTGTAAAAATTGCAATGAGCGCAAGTGATTTCCACGAGAAGCGTGATTGTTTTCATGAAAGGTTTGAAGACGGAACTATTCCCTTTCTCTCAATTATTTCTCTCTTGGCTGGATTTGATACGATCGCTCGGCTTGTACCGCCCATAAAAGGCAAATCGTCCATACAAAGGATTTCGAATCACGTATACCTCTTAGCAAAGTACTGTTATGATTCATTAAAAGGACTACAGTATACGAGTAAGAAGCCACTGATAAAGCTCTACACTTATACTGACTTTAATTCTCAGTCTACCCAAGGAGGTATAATTGCTTTTAATGTTTTGCAAGAGGACGGTGGGTTCGTTGGATTTGCAGAGGTAGTTTAATTGAAACAGGAAAGAGGAAAATATAAATAATAACTCATCATTATAGATTGCTTGCTTCGTGAGTCTCTACAACATCACACTACGGACTGGATGTTTTTGTAATCCAGGAGCATGTCAAATATTACTTGGACTGAGTAATGAAGAAGTTATGGCACACTATCAGGCAAGTGTGAACTATCTTTTAGGTATAAGTGTAGCTTAAGTTATCGGAAAATATATTTAAAAAAAGGAAATGCAACATACCAATGCGAACAACGATGTAACCTAAACTTAACGATAGTTTTAAAATCAACTTAAGTTAACTGTAAAGAAGTCGTACACATGGCACTTTTGACTTTGAAGAATTTGCCTATTAAGAAATGATAATGATGAAATTATATACCGTTCAAAAGGTTACTAGGATCATATTTGTATACAGTATACATATCTTTTTTTTTTTTAAAGTAGTCTAAAGTCTTGGCGCAAAGTGTCTTTTTATTTTCATTAAGCGAATCTAATTTCATTTGAAAGCTAAATATGTATTATAATTCCCCATTAGTATGTTAATAATAAATATAAATAATAATAGTTGTACGATCCCAAACACACTTCAAAAATTCCACTTACAAAAACCACATGCACCTTTGATTCACTTAATACTTAGCACGCCATGCGGAATTTTGTCACACATTTGAGAACCTGGAAAAATTTCGGTTTTGTATTTAATACTCCTTTTAAAAAATAAAGCAAAAATCCATCAAACTGCAAAATGCCATCAGACATGCCAGCATCAGGTTGTGTTGAAAAGATCGAACCACGATTTTATAGCGAAGGAACATTCTGCCTAATTCTATACGGTGGCCTGCTGCTGGGATGGTACTATTGGACTTGGTTTCAACAAAAATCTGAATGACTAGACCCGGAAGATATCGATGACGGGCTTGGAATCAGAAAAGCCGGAACAGTTTCTAAAGCTGTTTTTGGTATTGAGGCTAGCCAAGGTGCTAAAGTTGAGAGAAAATTGCCTAAAACACCACCTTTGCGTACTGTAACTGAAGGCAACAGAAGAGGTGAAGCGTTAGAAAGAGACAGGCAGCAAGTGCCTACTCGGGGTGTAAAGGGAAAGGGAGATAAAACTGATCCCAAATCAAAAATTTTAACACCAGCCAGAGGCAGAAACATAACTCAACCTAGTAGACTGCAGACAGAAGGAAGTATAAATTCATTAGGAGAGTATGATGTATCAGAAAGTGACATAAGAAGCTATCAAACGCCTGGCAGTAAGTCACAGAGTAGTGGAGGCAGAGATAGGCAACAAGCAACAAACACGAGTAGTGGAGGCAGAGATAGGCAACAAGCAACAAACACGAGTAGTGGAGGCAGAGATAGGCAACAAGCAACAAACACGAGTAGTGGAGGCAGAGATAGGCAACAAGCAACAAACACGAGTAGTGGAGGCAGAGATAGGCAACAAGCAACAAACAAGAGTAGTGGAGGTAGAGATAAACAAGCCAACATTACTAATCTATCAGCTGCAGAGAATGCAAAAGCTTCAGGACAATACAGTTCATCTGATGGTAAGGGCTCGCGAGAACCAAAATCCGGAATTAAATCTACTGACCGAGACCAGGTGTCACAAGCACTTAAGTCTACACGGGGGAGCCAGGAGTCACGACAAGCAAACTCTGGATCAAAATCTACTGGGCAGGGCCAGGTGTCACAAGCAGCAAGGTCTACTCGACAGGACCAGGTGGTACGAGAACCGAATTCTACATCTCAATCTACTGAACGGGACCAGGAGTCACAAGCAGCAAAGTCTATTCGACAAGGTCAGGAGGGACAAGAACCAAAACCAGGATCAGAATATTTTGGACGGGAGCAAGAATCACGACAATCTATAACTACTGAAGATGGTAATACTGCCGGAATTCATCAAAGAGCATCCCACACAGATTCACAAGTACGGCGACGAAAATCTGCATCAGAATCTCTTGATCGCGACGAAGGATCCCGAGAAGCTCTTACCAATACTGATGAAGCCATTGCAGGCCGAATCCATGTAAGGGCACCCCACAGAAATCCACAGAAGGTAGAAGAATCAAGGCAAGAAAATTTGGCGCGTGATAAGGATGTTCTTAAAGATACTAACCAAGAATACGAAGGCAGTATGAGACCACGTATAGGGCGAGGGCCTGTGAGTCCTGCGATCAAACGGGTCGAACAACCAAATCAAGAAAATTTGGTGCGTGATAAGGATGTTCTTGAAGATGCTATCCAAGATGAAGAAAGCAGTATGAGACCACGTGTAAGTCCTGCGTCAAGGGGACTCAAACAATCAAATCAACCTACTTTTGGCAATGATAAGAACACCGTAAAAGATGCTTTGGAAGAAGATGAAGGCAGTATGAGATCACGTCTAAGTTCTACAGCTATGCGAGTCGAACAATCAAATGAATCTACTTTTGTCGGTGAAAACGATGCCGTAAAAGCTGCTCTGAAAGAAGAAGAAAATATGAGACCACGTGTAGGGCCAACAGGAAAACGGAGATAGTCAAAATTAATTTGATTTCGAACTTAATTGTATATTTGCGCATTTTTGATGCATTTGTGCTTTAATAAATTCAGCTTCAGAGAACTCCCACTTTTTTCCTAGCAGCTTGACTGTCCTGAGCAGTCCACAGTGTTTGGCTCGTTATACGTCAGTGGCTAGGCTATTATTGAGCACTGGTGAAAAAACAGTGGGCCTTATTCTTGATTCTTGACCTACTGCAGACCAAAGCCGTGATTTTCTTTACCGTATAACGGATCAGTTGCTACGGGAACTGGTAGTACGGCCGTGCTTGTTCGACTTAGATTAATATTTACAATACCTCTTACCAATAATTAAAAAAAAAAGTCTCATTTAATTAGACTTAACTTTAGAATGTTGTTTTGGAACTATACGTTAGTTAATATATTCTTAAGATTAAAATCAACGACTCTAGCAAAGTTTAAATATATTTTGGAAGTCTATTTTGTATAATGTTTACATACTCAAAGATTTTATTTTCTTCAGGCAGGTCACGTTTGCGGGGATTACAACGATTTAGTAGATGGAGTTCCTACAGGAGCAGTACGAGTTTCTTTCGGTTACATGTCACGTAGAGAAGACGTGGACTCTCTATTACAGATGCTAACGACATGCTACTTGAAAGACAGTAAGCGTAGACTGCAATTATTAAAAAATTCTAAAATACTTCAAAATGGCCACAGTCCGTGGCACCAGAGTAATGGGAGTGGTATTCAGTTGAGGGAAATTTGCATTTATCCTGTAAAATCGTGTGGAGCTTTTAAAATTACGGAACCCTGGGAGCTCACTCCTAGTGGGCTAAAGTTCGACAGAACCTGGATGATCGTCACCTCTGCAGGCGTCGCTGTTACGCAGAAAACGGAGGCAAGGTTATGTTTGGTTAGACCGGAGATTAATTTAAGGACCAACACGATGATTTTGAGTTTTCCAGGTACTTTCTATTTTGCAATTAGCTTAAGATGCTAACGAATTTAAAAACAATTTCTTAGTTTTCTTTTACACTAATTGTAAGACTTTATGCGACAGTTATTAATTAGGTTTGTTCTTGTAGATTTCGACACCGTAAGTATTACCTTGGAGTCCCAGCCAAACAAAATAGTCTCATCTTCCCTATGCCAAAGCAAAGTATGTGGCGACATGGTCGAAGGAGTCGATTGCGGTGACGATGCTGCTGCGTGGCTTGAAGATTGCCTTGGAATTCTAGGATTGCGGCTAATAAGGCAATTTAACGAGATGGAGAGGAAGACCCGGGATGGAATGGCCAAGCAGATAAACTTATCTAACCAAGCGCAGGTTCTCTTGATCAACAAAACTTCCGTAAAGTGGCTGGCGTCAAAAGTAGAGCAGTGGGACAATGAAGAGGCTTCAGACTTGGAGGGAGTTACTGACCGGTTCCGAGCTAATTTTGTGATTGAAACAGCCATCCCCTTCGAGGAGATGGAATTCCAAAGAATTACAATTGGTGAATCAGCCTTTGAGGTGCAAGGCCCTTGCACTCGCTGCCAAATGATCTGCATAGACCAGAGGACCGGCCTTAAAACTGCTGAGCCCCTCAAGACAATAGCAAGGGAGTTCAAGGGAAAGATTCGCTTCGGCACTTACCTCGCCCAAATTAAACGTGAAAGTAACAAAACTAATTTTATTTCTACAGAAGACTCAGTCAGTGTAGAGAAATAAACTTTGCTAAAAGCTCATGTTGTTATCCTAATACAGCCCTAGGTCTACTGAGGGAGGGTGATGTTACAAAATCACACAATCATTGATTTGCTGCTCTTTAACTTGGGTTAGCGGCTTCCCATTCTCCATGTTCCGGACGTTCTCTGCTACACTCTTGTAGTCGGGAAAGGCAAGAGTTTGGAGCATTGAATAGACGAGGGTGTCATTAATCTTCACCTCGAACGAACCCTTTCGGCCTCTTCGACATGTAACTTCTGCGTCTGGAGTGCGCTTCTTAATGACATCAGCCATATCCTTGCACTGCGATTCGAAATCACAGTACCCACTAGAACACACTAATTAATGGAGCAATTGGTCTTTAATTCAGAAATCTTACCAATACTCCACATCAACCTTCACCATCCCTTCCCAGCCCACTGCAAACCAAGCAAGTAAAATTATTTATGGGGATTACATTTTACGGCCAGTGAAATGTCACATTTTTTAAGGGAAAAACAAAAACAATCGCAGTTTTCTTGCAGACTGTACGTTTTGCATATTGCAAGCAGTGCTTCCAAAGCTTTCACTCTAGGATTGATTTCTCGCACACCAAAGAACGGCTATCATGAATTGGCGGTAAATCACTATTATTATTATTATTAGCCTTTATTACTAACTAGCTTTTACCTTCAACTTCGTTCACGTAGATTAAGGATATGAACTTGTTTGATTTTAAACAGAAAAGGCTAAGTTGGAAAGTTTATATCCGATATCTACATGAAGTCGCGTATCAATGGCAGTTATTTCCAAAAGATTCATTTGCGTTAAGAACTTTTGGCCGCCACATTAAAGTTCAAAATGTCGATAACAGATTTGAAATCCGGAAATCCGCTCAAGTTGAGAATTTTCAGTCGCCATATAGGATCCGCCATCTTAAATTTCAAATTACCCATTCCAAATTCAAAACTAGTGACCCCGAAAATCCCTATATGTATGTATGTATATATTCAATGACACGGAAACCCATTAATTACCCGTGCTTCCTTATGTAACTTCGCTTGTACACACCTTGCCCCCTCCCGCGGGCAGGGGTTAAGACAATCAACTCTTCCACGTATTGCAATTAATTTTAGTATTTTGTCGAATTGCCGCAAATCTATCTGACGAAGTCAGCCCAAACCTTTACTCGTTTATCAAGCTAAGTAATTGAATCAACTGTTATACTGCTTAGGCAAGCTCACTGACAGAGACATGAATTTGAACAGAGGCTTAGCTCGGTGTGCCGCTATGAACTTTTAAAACAAGACGAAGATTGAATTCAGACAGGCCCTTAAAATCAAACTGTCCGAAAGCATTTTTTGTTGCTTTTTAGAAGGACCTTTCTGACGACACCCCACTCGATGGGGTGTTGTTAGGTAAAAATGGGCTCCATATTGAAAACAGCGATCCCAAAACCACCATTCACCCACTTTAATGAAAACAAAAAGAAGTCTTGAATTTATAAAATCGAACGCCATATTTGAAAACAGCAAGCACAAAAATCTCATATGCAAATTTCTGTGATATTACTGTAAAGTTTTCACATATTTTTATTTCGGTTTGAGACTTTGAAGATTTCGCTCTCAAACGAGTTTACCCTTGCTGCAGAAGTTTCACTTTAAAAATTCCCACGCCTGCAATCCTGGAATGTTTAAAACTATTCCTCATAGACCAGTTGCTGCCTTGGGAGCACAGGACGAGAAGACCTCCAGTGAGGACTCCTTTCGCGTCCATGTTCCCAACACGATCATTGTCCATATCGGCGATGCAAATCAATACAGTGCCTACTGCCCAGTGTAATGATGAGCATGCAAAACCATTGGTAGGACTTGGGTGTGTCATTGTGGTTAAATTGGAAAAGGGCGAAGTAATAAGGTGTCGAAAAAATAAGCTCCTTTATTGCTTTGATAAATTTGCTTAATATGAAATCGCCACTATTAAGTAGGAAACGCCAATACTTTCAATCAAACTGAGAATAGTTACAAGGAAACACGTGCAGCTCAAATAGCAATAGGATTACAATAACAATATGAGAAATATAAATTAAAATCAAAATGCGGGAAAGTGAAATGGGAATAAGAAGTCTCACCTCGCTTTCAGATCTTGTGTTTTGCAGACTTTTAAGTGGTTCCTTCGCATTCCGTCCTCTTCAAATTTCCAATAATAAAAAATGAAATAGCCAACTCACTACGGTCTAATTCTACTGAGGTTTGATGTAGGCAACAGAATTTTATGTTATCAGGGAGCGAACCAATTAATTAATAAGCACATCTACTGCTTTTCAATGAAACACGACCATGCTCTCAACCAACAACAGATTCCTTCACTTATTCTTCCTTGCACCTGAGACCTGAGATACCAGCACTCATTATAGCGGATAAAATTCCTTCACTCCCTCCTGAGTCCTGACAGGCAATAATTAGCTTTTGTTGTGTTTTCTTTCATACTTATTATAAATGACACAGACTTTGTATGTAGGTAATGGACGTAGATCTCATGGAAACAAGGGGCTTTGTAAACGCTTCGTCTTTTCTTGGTTGTCCCAATGTGCTGCTGGGCAAATACTTCTTCTTCTCTCCTTTTTTAATTTATGCATATTCACACGAAATCCAGTAGCCTTCGATGAAGCCAAAATCAATATTCCCATTATAATTTTTTGCAGATTCTCGAGTCACGCTCCTGTTGCAAATCGAGCACTTTGCGACGTGATGAATTACCCCAAAGGAGGACCTACATGAATTTCCGAATCAATCATCCTCTAGCACCCAAAATCTGAATAAAATGGGTGGAAGAAGGCAAAGCTCACATATGTATTTTCTTTGAGCATTATTATATTATGCATTCGGATTGCACTATTTTTAGTGTATGAGAGTTATTTATTGCAATAACAAATAATTGGATTTTTTGAAAATTTTATTAACATTCCCTGATCAAACTAAATACTTGACGCACTAGTTGTACGAGCTCCTTCATCTTATATTTGAATGAAAAGTTTAGATTTATTTTGATTATTCAATCTGCGATTACAAATAATAAGTAAAATATAATTACCTAATTAAAAAGCTGTAAAATCATACATTTTTGCGATCACATAAATTATTTGTTAAGAAACCACATTTGGCAGCTTTGGCACTGCTTTCCAATCACGAGGTCTCGTGGCTCTAAAAATTATTTGCCTTGGTTAAACGATACTTCTTAACATACTAAGAACAAAAAAATAAATCACTGAATTGTAATCTTCCTACAACTCCTTTCGCGACGACACACGTAAAGCATACCTTGAGCGGGAATCCAAAGCGCTTATTTAATTTTACCTATTTAAAGTCTGGCTCTGACGGATACCCATGTTTACTTCGTCTGGGTTATGTTCTTAGTACTGATCCTCAGAAGATTTCTAATCTCTTTGGTGATCGGGTTGTGAAAAAAAGGTGGTCCGTCATCTAGTTATCTACTACTTCCCTCCGTTAGTGCTTATGATGTGGACTGAGTTGTAAAGCAAGCGGAAAATGAAGGAAGGTTTCGTTCGTGGTGATTCAAATAAAGTTTGCCTGTGGTGTGACGTCATTCGTTAAGCGAGCGAAATTCTAATCTTTTTCTTTTACTATTAATTTTAATATTCTTAGGACTATGAAATCATGTTAAAAAAAGCTTCCTCACTCTGCACAAAAGTGACTTTTAGGCCTTAGACAAAAGATACGACAGATTTGTCGAGAGCGTTTTAATATATGGAAGGAGATCATGAGTGTTTTCAAAGTTAAGTTTTCCATGTAGGCACATAACCAGCCCATATGCAGATGACGTG
Source organism: Neoitamus cyanurus (assembly GCA_947538895.1). Classification (NCBI taxonomy): domain Eukaryota; kingdom Metazoa; phylum Arthropoda; class Insecta; order Diptera; family Asilidae; genus Neoitamus; species Neoitamus cyanurus. The sequence goes on from OX384543.1 coordinate 41,018,731, forward strand.
GAGTGGAGTTTAAAACAAGGATTCTTTTGTAAGGAAGATCATTTGGAGCATTTTGGTACACATATCTATGTATTGCCACTTCGTGTTTTAAGATTATGAAATGAGGAAAAGCGGGTTGGAGTTGGAGTCTATATAAAAATTAAAACATCATTTTAGTGAAATAGCAAATGTATCCATTAACATTTAATTGCATTTACTAAGGCTTCGAATGATTTCCAAACATATTTACACGTCGTGGACGAAATATAGGGTGAAAGCTAGTTACAGATTTATAAGTATATGTGGATACAAAATATTGGCGATATGTAATCCTAATTCTCGATACGGAGGCCTCTCCAATGGTAACGCCCTGTGTGCGATACTGATTGAGTTTGTACTGGATAAAAGTTTCCGACTCCGAGAGGCTGCCAAAAGGATGAAAAGAGGGTTGTCACCGACTGCCACCCATATCAACTTCGGATTTATCATCCCTAATGGCTACATAAATTGGACGGTGATGACAAGTGACACATGTCGGGAAGCTGGAAACGTTCGTATCCTTGAAATCGGGAGATTTTCCGGCACGCCAGCTGCTTTCAGATTCTGCTCAGAAAGCTCCTCTGATGGCGTGACCCAGTAGACAAACTGGCTGGGTAATGCTCTGGAGGTTGGTGCCTATTTAAGTGCTTCGATTGTCCATCGGAACTTCAGTGTTTTCCTGGAGCAAACTCGGTGGGGCCTCGGTGAATGAGTTCCGCCTGGGAGTGCTAGTTGCTCCGATCGGGTTCCATTATGAGATTTGAGCAAGTGGTGACTGGGTACGTGCTGCGTTGCTGAAAACAGGGCATGTGACGTAAAGATAACGCTGCTTGCTCCACTTCACAGTCCACAGACACCTTGACTGGGTCTCGGTATGCTTGGCGGAGTCAGTTGGTGGTGGACTTTGCAACAGGTTGTTCATTCAATCGGGAGGACTGCGCGACAGTGGGTTTCTGGGAGTTCTTTGTATATGGCGTGGCCCAATATTTTGCGAGGATTTTGTGTAAAGTCGAGACGAGCTCTGTTTGCTAGATAGAACACCGATGGACGTGCTTCCAGTCCAGAGATATTCTTGGCATGAAGGCCTTGCCTCCTCGTCCATGTCGTGAACAAAGTGAGCTGTTGCTTCACGGCCCCGACGGTGGCCCACCTTCCCACTCCGCCTTACAACTTCATCGCTTGTGTTCTTAAAGCATTCACGGACGGGCGCGATAAGAAGTTCGGCCGTTTTTAATTAAATTGAAGCGGTTGTGCGTGGTCAAGTTTGTGTTTGAACTCCGGTTTTGTGGTGAAACTCCATTAAAGAGGGCTACTTGGAAATTCAGGACTGTAGACGGTACCCCGAAGAATTAGTGAAGTGCTGTAATGCGAGTTCCTTCAAGGGTGTACTGTTTCAGTAGAGCAACATGTGGCACTCTCTGTAAAAGATAAATTGTGGACACTGCCTGGGTTGAAGGACGTGTGATCAATACGGAAGGGGTAGCGACCTGGTAGAGAGCTATAAACATTTTCTAATTTTCTGGAGCACACATCGTTCTGCGCTGTTCCTGTAGATATTTTTGACGCAGCGACAATAAGGCGAGCAGAGGTATCAGAAACCGAAAACTGAAATGCCTGTCTCCCATAGATACCAACCGAGGACCGTTTACAGCAAATGATATTGTCCGGTCGTGTCCATGACATACCAAGGTTTGTACATTCCTGTTCCTTTTAAATTGACGGTGTAATTATTACACTCGCCCGCAATCGAGCCCCATTGTCGAAGTAATCTAAATGAAGCATCTCATAGTGCTTTACTAGTCGCAGTTATAAATATCAAGAATTCAGACCAGATTATACCATTATATAGACCAGAATAGAAAATGGGGACAATGAAATCAGTATAATAGGGAAAACAAAGAAAATTGGCTTCCGTAGTCAGTGTGTCCACAAAGCAACATTATTGTAAGTTGCGGTATATACTTCCCACTGCTCATAATTATTTCGAGTAAAATTTAAGGGAAATATCTTTTTAATAATAATCAGAAAAAATAATCTTACCATGTTAAAGGTTCATAACAGTAATGCAAACCCGACCAACTTCTTTACGCTACACAGTCTCCTCCTGTTTTCATGAAAATAGATTTTAGGCAGTGACTATTCGCCCACCACCGTGGACTTTGCATGACTGTAGTATGGATATAGGTAAGATTCAGATGAACACATCATACATCTTAGTGACTGAATAATTCCCTTTTACAAAATTTATCTACACTGAGCAAAAAACATGTTAAAATTAAGTAAAAACGTATTTGAATCAAAGGGGCTGCAGAGTGTACACGCGAATATATGTTAAGGTACTTCTAGCAGATCTACAAGCTTGAAAATTATTATTATTTTATTCACTTGTTATATATACATATTATATATAAATAGTTCAATAATAAATGTAAAAATTGAAAGATAAACGTACCGTGCTACGTAATGACCAAGTCATGAATTTTTTGTGACCTAATATGTAGAGACTTGGAGTGATCTGTGAATTAGTGTTGGAGTTCATAGGAGGAATAGATTTGGTTCTACAAAAGATCTCACAACTTTTTTCGAGTGAAAGGGTCGCGGAACTTGTCAACATTTTTTACATGGAATATTTTTGGTGGGATAGAATTTGACCTTAAACTTTTGGTTTAAATCGTAAAGCAACCGCAACGCATTTTGTACCATACGAATAATGCCGAGATATTGGACTTCAAACTTGTATACAATTAAAAGCGTGTGGTTACAAAGCAAACAATTTTCAGAATTTAGAGTGGCTGTATTTTCCTTATTCTAAAATATCAATTATTTTTTTATTATGGCGTCATTTCCAGCATAAGATAAATTTACTATACACTATGCGAGTTCACGAAAGAAAGGGAAGGCATATAAAAAATGTAACGAAAATAGTAATAGTAGTAGGGTGTTCAATTACGTGAACATTCCAGGGGACCTGCCAAATCCATATGGATATGTTCGGAACGACTATTTGGTATAGGAATGTCAGTAAGTGGACTTTTAGTGTGCCTGCCGATTTTAGAGTTCTGGCATGGGCTACAGGATTCGGCCGATCGCTTGATGTCTCCGTTCATATTAAGCCAAAAATATCGGGTGATAACCTTACGAGATTCGAACTCCGGGATGGGAGAGCAGATGCAGCGAATTGAAAATCGTTCCTCGAAATGGCTTCAGAACGAATGGACGGATCTGGGTAGTCCTAACTTCACACCATGCTGCCTCATGATGTCCGGGAATAAGTCTGCGTTCTAGTTTAAAATGAGAACCGGGCATAAAAACAACATAAGACAGTTCATAAAATAGCAATTAAGACTGAGTGTCGCAACTTGAGCTGCGTTGTTGCCTTGAAACATGCCATGTGTTAGACTAATGATGACTTCAGTGAGGTTAAGTAATTTAATTATTCCTTTAGTGTAATAAAATAGAAAAATATCAGATTTTATTTCCAATATATCCAAAATGAATTTGTGCTCTGCAAATAAAAATCAATCGCAAACCAATAACAAGGAATTAGGTTACTTATAAAATTAATAAGTAAAAATTTAATTTGAACAAATGGAACCCCACATATGTATGTATGTAGTGCCTTGCCCAAGTACGCATTATTCTCATGTGGAAGAGTCGCCCCGATGATGGTAAGGTAACCCAAGGTAATGCTCTGAATGAGGTTCTCTGTGGATTTGTAAAACAGCAACCCCCTATCAGTTGCGTCAGAATGAAAAAAGCATTTCGTGGTACGTGCCGCCGGCGGATTTTCCATGCGAAAAACAGCGGTGCTCGTCATCTGTTGCAATATTAATTCTATCAGAAAACAATTTTGCAATTTAATTACCAATTAACTCCAGAAGAGCACACGTTCATAAGCAAGCAGGTTAATTCGATCCCCTCTCTCCTCGCACGCATACCGTATTTGCGCCTTACCTGTGCCGTAGCTGTGCTTACTTTGCTCAGTGGAGCGAAATATAAATTTAATCCCGGAAAGTCGCCCAGCCAGTAGAATTTCGCTAATGTCCAATGTATTCATTCCTTGTATTTGAGTAATTCGAGCTGGTAGCTTAATTAAATTAGCAATGGTATTAAATCAGTGGCTGCTCGTTTCAGTGAAGATTTTACAACCGTTGTCCTTAATTGGCCAACTTAAAATAAGATCAGGTACAGGGTACAGAGGGTGGGTCTATGTATATAGCACGACAGTATTCACTTAAATTTCAAATCAGGTAATGAATATTTTATACTTGCTATTACTTTTTTAATTGATATATTTTTTGTTGATTATTTCATTTACTTTTGCTAACACGTGTTGCTTGACCAAAGATGGAAGACACAGTGTTACATTGTTATATATTTTTTAACAAATTTGAGACTAAGGTTCTTCTCCATTGGCGCATTCAAAAACGTTAAATTTAAAAGCAGAACCTTATTATCTTCGGGATCTTAAAAACCACCAGGTACCTTACACAATTTGTTTCAGTAAAACTCTTTCCCTCAATGAGGAGTGCTTGCGGATCTTCACAGTTTGCAATCATCATTTCACTAAAACTTAATATAAAGAAAACAAAACAGAGTAGACAGATAACGTAGGAAACGGAAGTGCCTTTAGAGTTTAAGAAGTTTAGCCATCACGACGGTTTAATGTTCCAAAAGCGTTCAGAAATAAAACAAGAGTGTTCCTTGCCTCTGTTCTCTATGACGAATATTTACATTTTAAAGTAAGTTTGTTAATTAACTTTTGGCGTCGCAAAAAATCAGAGAGACAGTCTTGTAACGGCAAATGTGAATTTTGAACGAAAGTAAAATTTTATGATGTGTTCCGCTTTAAGATTACGAGGTGTGTTATATGTTTTCTGCCCTGAAAACCTTTTATATTTTTCTTTCGTTTTAACAAGCAATTTGTATATTTATAAAATTCTTTAAGAAGTTTGGTTCGAGGAAGGAAAGCATCCCCGGGAAAATTTGTTGAATTACTCATCCCATAGGGAATTATTTAAATTTCAGTACGGGCGGAAATCATCTGTTTCACAGGAATTCCAATAAATATTCAAATAGTCATCCAACAAAATTTTCAGAATACGATTACGCGGAATTACAACATCACTTTACCTGCATAGATATACATAATAAAAAATATTATCTCGATGTGATCAATCGATCCCTGAAAATTCTCGTTTCATATGTGCGGAGTTAGCTGTCGTGGTCTCCAGTATCACCAACTACTAATTCGTAGTGATTGTGGCGATGATGGAGCATACCGCCGGTCGCTAGCCAACTTTCAGGTTATTAATTGATTAATTGAACAGCGCTCTTCTTACGACAATCTCGCAGTCAGTCGGAGAGATTGCCGTAACTCAGTAAACAAGCACTCAGCACGGTGGTGGTCTCAGAATTTCAGGTTGCGTTACCCCCCAATAGGCCAATAGCCGCGTAAAACGCTCATAATTATCGGTCTGTCCTCCCGGATCTCTCGTTTTCGGGGATGCTCAAGACAACAGTAGTAAAAGTAGTAGGAATCCCCTTGCACCTGTAGAGGGTATTTTCCGGTGGTTTGGGGGGTTGGTGGATTGCAAGGAAAGTTTTCACTGCCCCCACCGTGCTCAGCACGCTCGAAATACATCACCCCTCGGGCAATACATAAATTTTCTCATTTATGTAAAGAAAGATTCACCCCTTTCGAGAGTGTTTTTTGTCCGTTGGGGGTTAACTCAACCATAAAAATAAATTCTGAGACAACCACCGTGCTCAGCACCCTCCAAAACGGGGAAAAGAGGTAGTCTCGTTTGAATGCAAAATAGTGTCCATTATCGCGGGTTTTTTCCGACTCACATACTCCACTATATACGACGACGATAGCTTTTGGGAATCAAAATAGTATGTATTAGTTGTGCATATCAGCCGAGTGGGAGCTGTTACCAGCTATCGCTACTTCGACATGAGATTGCATGAGGAATTTATTTGGCACCTGCACCCTTCCTAAATTTGGATGCCATGAGGTAATCTGAATATTCTTCCTAATCAGAATGTCTATTACTTACCTTCTAAGTATAGTTACTACCAGAGTCGTCTTTAATTTTAGTTGCCCTCACGGGGTTTTCACTATTTTTAATTTTTTGTGTTTTAACATTTTAAACCCCGTGAAACATTATTTGCGTTCGTCACCGATTTTGATGTGATACGCTGTGAGAGCCTTTGTAAAAAAAAAATTGCAAATATGCACATGACTCATTTCAGCAAAATGTTGTGTAATTCCTACAAAATACAGTTTTGTATGCAATCTAGTTGTTCTGACGTGATGTGATTTGTTGTGATGAAATTAATGAACTATTATTCATATTAATTTCTGATTTGTTAGTGGACAGTATACAGGGAGTTTTGTGTATGTACCTAATGAGTATCAAAATGAGTCATCTCATCTTATCTGGACAAAAAAAATTCTTGGGGGGGATATCAAAGTTTCAAAAAAAAAAACGGTTAAGAAAGCGATTATTGTTTTAAATTGAAAGCAAAGGTAAATTCCCCAGAAATGATCGCAATTAATTTTCTTTTGTTTTATTTCTCTCGTTTTCAGAATACTGAAGCTTTTCCGGTTTTATTATTCCGCGCATTCGACTTATTTAGAAGTATATTCTTTTCAAAGTGCGTAATATGAAAGAAAAGGTTTTGGTTACAGAGACAACATAATGAAGGATTAAATTCTGGCATTTTAAAGAGTTTAAGTAATTTATTTTGCTTCGTTATTTGAAATGTAGAGGTCACATGATTGTAATAGAAAGATATTGTTTTGCGTCTATTCATTCCACCACACATTGTCATAAAATTTATCTTCTTTTGGAAGTTTTTTAAAAGGTATTGCGAAATGCGCAGTTAAAATAAAAGGTTTGAAAATGCGTGTATTTGTCTCGATGGGCCTTCGGCTTGATAATATTGGAATAAGCAAAATCATTCTAAGGATGCCTTACCCAACAAAGGTCCACTCGCTAATTCAGCAACTACATGTAATAAAGTCAATGCCATTTACCAAGTTTGATCCTGAGAATAAGCTGAATTTGAACCACGCGATTGGTTCGGTTTTTCACTACGAAGTAATTTCAATCTCCTGGGGTGCTCCATTATTGAATTTATATAGAGCTTACGAAATACGTCGCGGGCCGCTCCCACTTCTTCACACGTTCACAAGTAATTACCGAGCAACAACCCCCGCCGTTCTTAAGAAATGCTTATCATGCGCCCGCCTGAGCAAACACGTAAACCGCTAAGAGGGGTGGGTCTTTGGTCTTAGCAGCCAGACCAGAACGTAATAGCCGAGAAATGTGCGAACCTTATCCCTTTTTTCCCCGAAAGTATTACTCCAGTGGATTTTCATTTTGTATGCACACACTTTCTTATTTTAAAGTCATAAGACTTCTTAGAGCAGTAGTGGTAGCGACATTTGGGACGACATCAAGCTGGAGGTTTTATTTTTAACCCTTGTATTTTGAAACTTTTGTCTGTGCGCCTCCTTCCTGGGGAGTCCTTAGAAAAATGAAAAGCAGAGTAAATACTCCCTGAGATGTCTATAAACCTAAATTACGTAAAACATGTCGCCTGAGGACACAGTTGTGCGCTTCACAACTTTTTTGTATGAGATGACTAGTAGGTTGTAGGGCAAGTAAATTGTTTGGATGGTTGAAACTCGTGCTCTGTTTGACAATTGAATGAACGAGTTTTCAACAAACAACTTTTCTTCTGGGTTCTAAGTCGAATGTTCGAATGCAATTGATGAATAACTCATTTATCTTGTTTTTTTTATTATTGCAATGATGTGATGTAAAAATCGCTTCCTTCCTTCCTCTGCAAGGGAAATAAATATTAGTGTTGGCGTATTAGGCAAGATTTGGCCCAAGTTAGGAAAATAAGCGTAACAAGCTAAAAATTGGTGGAGGTATTTTTTGGATAGCCTGGACCAAAACACCAAAAGTTTCAAAAGATCACCCTTGGGCAACACCTTGGGCCGCCATCTTGGAATAGAGGTCACCATCTTAGATTTGCACTATAATAAAGATATAGTATATTACGATACAAGGGCGGTAAGTAGCCGATTGCCCACGATGGCGGTGTTGACGCACGAGCGAAGCGAGTGCGTTAACAGCCATCATGGGCACTCGGCTACTTACCGCCCGAGTTACGTATGCTATTTTTCAGCACGAGTGCGGGGTAAGCAGTAGGTACGTTACCGCACATGTTTCCATTCGGTGACTCATAAATTAACCACGGTGCGCTAAGGAGCCGATTGCCCACGATGGCGGTGTTAGACGCACGAGCGAAGCGAGTTCGTTTATAGCCATCGTGGGCAATCGGCTCCTTAGCGCACCGTGGTTAATTGATGACTTACCGCATGGAAACCCGTGCGGTAAGGTACCACTTACCCCGCACGTGTGCTGAAAAATAAATAAAATAAATAGATAAAAGCCATTTCAAATTCAAATAAAAGTAATAATAGGGTAAAATAATAAAATGGTAAACCAGAGTTCAATGTCGATATTCGGCATTTAGTCGTAAATAAAATGTGTAGAGAAGTTTTTTTATTGATAATTTAATAAAATAATGAGGGACCTCGGCTGGAACGCTGGAACACTGCAACACAATTCACCTAGGCGGCCTGTGAACAAACAATACCGATCATTAATTTATTAAAGTTTAAGTTTTGTGTGTTCGTCATGTGTCTTGTAAATAAAAACTTACCGTATTACTTTGAGCGACTTTTCTTTTAGAGGCTGAAACTTTCAGACGAGTTCGCTCTTCGGCGAGTACTAAGCAAGGGTGACGTATAGCGGATTGGCCACACGAGAGCCCTTCCTCCTTTCCACCGTACACCGCCACGAAGAATTCTTCCCCTGCCATTACAATGACGTCCTTTGCAGCATCAACTTGGTTGAAAACAGCAACTCTCCGGCGAAGACCCGGGGAAGAAATCGTGTCTTGAAGGCAAGTGCATTCTGGAGCTCCGAGGACGCAATTACTTTCTTCGGATGAGATTTTGATGACGGTGTCATCGTGAAGACTTTGTATCCGGTTCCGCAAGGCTCGATAGAAGCACTAACAAGTCGGTTTCCTCTCTGACAATGGCAACATTCCCTCCGAGCTTAATATCCTAGATAGCTATTGTCACGATGAGACGGTCAGCATCAGACGAAGCATAACATACTAGAATCCAGTTGTCCTCTAAATGGCGTCCTAAGAGAGAGACGAATCTTGATTTGTTCGAGGTGTTGGAGAGGAACTGATGCTGCGACGAAACTACTTGCAGTTTTGATGTAATGTGTTTCACGTCCTACGTAGTATTTCCGGAGCAGCCATCCAATACACTACTGTAGCTTTACGTTGATAGTTTGCTATGATGTACGAAAAGTAGTTCCGACAAACATCATTGAAGGTCGCTTAGCGCGCGAGTCTGACTCGCACTTGCCTGCATTTTTTTTAAAATTATAGTTCCGTGACAAAAGTACATCGCGCCAAACAACCACTAATGTGCTTTCCAGGAATGCTACCAATGTTGATTTACTGTAGGTACAGTCAAATCATTTAAATAAAATAATAAAATGTATCTCGAATTTATTAATCACCCTGTAATGCGAAAACGTTTGAGATGCCCCCCAATCAAAACATGTTTTGTTTGTTGACCCCTCTCATTTCTGCATGCGTTATACGAAACAACCTGTATAGTAGCGCCACCTCTTATTAATAAAAAATCAGTACCCAGTGGAACCACATTGAATTTGGGATATTATTCTCATTACGTTGACTTTGACTTTCCGACCACGGAAAATAAAATGATTGGATCAACAGTTGCCCCAATTTGTGGTTGCATTTGACGACTGTGTCGTGTATGCACTGGTGCTTTTGGGCAGACATCACACTGTCGCAAGGTTTCAACTTTCAACCGAAAACCTCCAGTCGCACGCGACAAACGAAGGGCTACAAATTGAACGAAAATCGCTTTGAAATCGTACCGTCTAAACGCGTGTGGATGATTTGTACAATATGTAGTTGGACCAATTTTGCAATCACATAACGCGGTACAACCATTGTATGGTGCATTTCCAACTTTAGGTATCCAAATACTAGAGGAGATAATAATACCTCTAAAGTAATAATAAGGTACAGTACACGTACGGAACGTATCCAATTACCAATAACTCCCTCGATATCGTGTGTCTGGCATGAAGTGAAGCACAGCTACACTATACTATTGTAATGCGAGATTTCATTATTCTACCAATGTACATGTGTTCGTGTGCATGCAGAGCAGAGGGGGTTAGCTACTAGCGTATGACTAGAATGTCATGGAACATCAATTGTACGTACATAAACTTGCTGGTAAGAGGGCAGTTCCTATAGTTGTTTTCCTTTGGAATTGCACACTTTATCGAGGCGCAGAATCCCTCAAAGCGGTTTATCTTCCCGGAAGCGTTTTGATCTAAAATTAAATCAAAACAAGAAACCAGGAAGCAGCCTTCTTTAATTTACCGAAAAATTCTTCATGCCCCCCCTATGTTGGCGCTAAATCCCCTTTAGGGATGAAATAGCCGCCTCCATACAGACCCCAAACTTAAGCAAGCAAGAGTACACAACTTTTAATATCAGGACAACATAAAGCTTTCGTTTTCCTACTTCCGATTACACTCTCCCCGTATATGGGCATAAACGCGCACGAGAACACGGGAGCCACACTATCCCTGTAGCCCAATTCCGTAGGAGCATTTTAAGCCCGAGATATTTACTTAATGATAAACCCAGGCGAATAGCTCCGCCAATTGAAAGAGAATTAAGGAAGGACCATCAGGGTCTGCATCAGAAATTCCCGGAACGGCCTACTCTCTTTAAACAGGGAAATCCTTAGGGACGCTCGCTTTACCAAAAAAGTTTTTCATGAAAAGAACAATCACGACAACAAAGAGCTTGTGCCATGAAAGACCGTGACCGTGGCAGGTCACGGTCTGAATCCGACGTACTTCCTACGGGGTTTTACGAGAAAAAGACTTCGGTGAAAGAGCAACAACCACTGAAAATTTGATTATTTTTAGTGGACACATTTTCATGAAAATACCCAGAACTGAGATAAGGAGGTTTTTTTTTCGTAAACATGGGAGGGTGAGCGGAGCGTAACATCCACTAAAGCATGTTTTCCCGGATACCGAAATCCATCAAAGGAATTTCTGCCACCATCCGAGGTCGACATGTACATGTGCCTGTTGCTTCAGGGGCTCCTTCGTCTGTGCGACTAGGAGCTCTATCTGCCGTAGCTATGCCAACTGGTTGCAGAAGTTAAAGGTCTTGATGGAAACCGGCAGGCACTCCTTTGAGGGTGGTCCCATTTACCTGTCGTCGTCTACACTGGAGTAGCTGTCTGTCAAATGAGGCGGACTAACCCATTCTCGTTTCCGTGCGTGACGCGTTTCAAGAGGATCAATTTGAAGATGCATGCAAATGCCGCACACTGTTGAGTGGAGCTACATTTGGCATAATTATAGGTAGGTGTTCACAATGGTGGAAATCGAAGTATATATTCCCAGAAGTGGGTAATAATAAAGTAAAATTCATGAGATTTCTTGTCGGCAGCTCTTCATAGCTTTTATGTAACTTTCGGCATTTTTGACACATTTTCATTTCCCCATTTCGGAGATCTTGATGGATTGGAAGGTTTAGGAACGTTTCTGGACCAAAGTGTTATAACGTCATATCGGCAGGAAAAGTTAAAATGCTTAGAAACAAGGAGAGGAACTCGAAATACTTTCCATTTATTGCGACCAACAATCACTAAATTCATCGTCGTCGTGCACAAGATACAGCGACTAATAGAATGCACGACACGAGTACCGAATGTATGAATATTGGTGTTCTAATTGTTAACTGAAAGGACATGTATAATATTTTATTCCCTAATTTTACAACCCCTCGCTATTACACCCCCTCTTCTGTATGATCCAGCGGGGTGGGAGTGATCTCATATTGAGAAATTTTGATGGCAGATTCGAAATCAGTGACCCCGAAAACCTTTTAGTGCGGTTTTTCCAGGCAAACCCTTGAAGTTTAACATTTTCAGTCACCATATTGGATCCGCCATCTTGAATTCCAAAATGTTGAATGTAGATTCGAGATCAGCGACCCCGAAAACCTCCAAATGCCCTTTTTCATAAAAATTCCTTGAAGTTGAAAAATTCGCCGCCATATTGGATCCATCTTGAATTCCAGAAAAATTGTTTTTTTAGAAACTTTCGCAGATAAAGTTTCATCGCATTCGGATGAATTGTTTAGGAACGTATAGAACACGAACAAACAACCAAATATCCATTTTTATAACTTTAATTTTTTCCGGAATTTTCCAATTTCCGGACAACTTTTCCAATTTATTTTTCCCTATAAATCTTATTCGGACTAATACGAACATTTTTAATATAAAATTATCCACATCGGTCCAGCCGTTCTCAAGTGATGCGCTTACCAACAAACAGCATTTAATTTTTATTTATATGGATTCGGATTCTACGGGAAAAAATAAATGAGCTTTATGCGGAAAAATTTTTTTCGTTTTGTCACCGATGGTGCTGTAATCGCCGAATATCGAAATTTGGCGCTATTTCCGCTATTTCGATCGAAACAATAAAAATTAAAGTTGAAAAACTATAAAACCCAACTACGGAGAAAACGAACTGAAAAGAAAACATCCTTTCTTTCTTTAGTGAATTCAAATCGGCCCATAGGTGCAGTGATGTTCAGAGTATAGCCGTAATTAACATATGTTACGCTTTTATTAATATTATATTACCCACAACAAAGAAGCACAATTAAACAATTAAATCGAAACAATGCCCCAATACATAGTGGTCTCAGTAAGGAGCTTAGTAATAATTATATCCATGTGCATAGTCTGAAGAGCTAGCCCTTCAACTGAAATCTGAGGTATATGGTGAATTAACGCTACTCATTTTCGTTGCAGGGAAATCCTTCATGGCAGCAATCGATTATGACTACCTTATCAAGTTTCTAGCTCTAGGTGACTCCGGAGTGGGCAAAACAAGTTTTTTGTACCAGTACACCGATGGCATATTCCATTCCCGGTTCATATCCACGGTCGGGATTGACTTTCGGGAAAAGCGTGTAGTAAGTCTCTGATCCTGATGTCGAGTTCTTATACTGAAAGCTTTCTCGTCCTTATACTCGTAGATATACAAGTCGCAAGGGAGGAACTACCGCATACACCTTCAGCTTTGGGACACGGCTGGGCAAGAGCGTTTCAGGAGCCTTACGACTGCTTTTTACAGGGATGCCATGGGCTTTCTGCTGATATTCGACTTGACGAACGAAAAATCATTTTTGGAGGTAACAAACTGGATGGAACAGCTCCGTACACATGCCTACTGTGAGGAGCCCGATGTTGTCCTTTGTGGAAATAAGTGTGACTTGGAGCAAGTGCGGGTGGTCAGTGAGTACCAGGCACGTACAATGGCCGAACGGTACCAGCTGCCCTACATCGAGACGAGTGCTTGCACAGGACTCAATGTTCGACATGCTGTGGACGCTCTGCTGGAGCGGGTAATGACCCGAATGGAGTTGGCTATAAACAAAGCAGCACTGCCCGGCCGAAGAGGTTTGCCCAAGCAATTTGTGGACGAAACTGGTATTAGGCAGCTAGCAGCCGCTGACAATACGACGTATAAAAAGAAGTGTAACTGTTAATGTTTCTATGTCTAAGTTGTTATTTATATTGTCTAGCACTGCTGTGGGTTGTTACAGAAGATGTTAAAATTCTAAAAAGAAATAAAGAAGATTTATTCAAAATTTAAATTATAAACGGCTTTCGACCACACCGAAAAGGAGGAATATTCGTATAATGCTTCTTCATTTTGTGTTTTCGGGTAAGAAGGTAACAATTTAATAATTGGGGTGTATCGTACAACTCATGCTATAATGATAGGGGTGATAGATCTCACTTAACCGAACGAAAATTGTATGGCAGAGGGTGGGAGAATCTCAGAAGAAAGGATATCCAAAAAACAATGCACATTTTGTATGGAGCTTGGGTTTCGGCCAAATGCGTTCAAACTTTGATATGTTGTAGCTTTCGTCATCGTGAACAAAAGAGTATATATAGGGACAACTTCCAAAAATCAAGCCTTCGCGAGCTACGCGTCATTTAAGTGGCTGGAATAGGCGGAGTAGCAATACCGAGGTTGCCATCATTTGCGTATATATAATTATTAGGCTCGCATAATCAAAATCGTGTTTCACTTGTTTTGGATTGCTTCTTACATATATTCAAAGCTGATTAAAAACACTTCAGTTCTAATTTTGAAATATGTAAATGATTTCCTTGTTGGATGTGGGAAAAGGAAACGAACGGACCAAAATAAGCCCAGGATCTAAAGAACGTTAACGCATAAATTGTCCTGAACCTAATTTGAATATAATCATGAAAGGTATTTTATCTCCACAATATATGATAACCGTGAAGAGCCGGTATTCACCGAAAGTGCGATAATAAAATGACTCACAGCTGCCAAGTTCTTTACGCTCTATTTAATTTTGTGAAATGTTTATCATAGTGAATGCGAAACGCAGCATCATATCGTAAAACTTATTATCTCCCCCAAACTTGCGCAATTTCCTGATAACATTATCAACCCATTAGGGGAGTCTCTGCAAATGATATCGTGTGTCTGAAGACTTGGCTATTTTCCTTCGTGCGATCAGTCAACGAGGAGGCGTATTGCCGCCAAAATAGAAAGAAAGATTTAAAAACTACTTTATTCAATAAAAGGTGTAATTGCCGCAGCATTGCAATTTTCGGTCATTGTTGCGTGACGCAAGATAAACCTTAAAAGTAGGTCGGTCGCAAACGCTCGGTAAACGCAACTGATAACGCCGCGAAAACAAAAGGTGAACAGGTGTGTGCTTCACAACTATAGTTTCTGATGAAGGTATGGAGCCGGAAAAAGCTCCAGTCGTTCAATTTACATACGAAAAAACCTCGTGTTACTTCTGCAATGAATGGTTCGATTCGCAGACGTTCAAGGTGAGACATTTTACATTTGTGGGTTGATTTGCTGACAACAATGGCGAAACTGATTTGAAAGGAACACATCATTCATTGTGGGCAAGTTCTGGAAAAATGCCCTAATTCCTGCAATACGCTGGTGCAGCGTAAACGGCTGCGCGCCCATTTAACTGACTGCCCCAAGTTAAGAAGTTCCAGCGGCAGCAACGACCGCGATGGTGCGAATAGTCCTTTTGAGCAAGAGAACAGGATGTTGGTGCTGGAGCAGGACATGACCGCCCTTCGATCTGTACTAAACGAGGAGATCAAACAACGGCTGCACCTCATAACTGACGTCGGTAGTCTTAGGAAGCACAATCAGGTTGTTGCATCCCATCCTCAATACATGTATAATGTTGAAAGTTGAAAGATTTCAGACGAATGGATCCATAAGGTAGGCGATGTGCTGACTGCGTTGAAGAAATGCGTCAATGAGGAGACCTCCTCCAGGTGCGCGGACATGAAAAAGTGCAGTGAGGATATCTCAAATCTTTTCCACCAATACCAGGTAGGTGGTTGGTCGTACCTAACTAGATATAAGCAAGATATTCCTAGGCGTTCCAAGATTGGAAGGGGTCCATTGCAATGCGGTTGGATCAGATGCATAATATGATAATTGATGAGGAAAATCGAAAAGAGACCTTATTTTTAACGCTTGGAAGGAAAGAGGACTTGTTTAGACAGACAATAGACACTTTTGGTATGAGATGTTGCTGTGATGTATTTGCACAGAGATTGTAGCTGAAAGGGACATATTTTATTGTAGAATCGGAGATTTCCAATTTGCAGGAGCAGTTCGACAAGGCTACTTATAACATACATTTGAATTCCAACCATTTTAGCGAAGAAATCAGCAGGATGGAACAAATCATTGAGCAAAAGGAGATGAGTCTCAGGTAAAATTTCATTGAAAAGATCTGTAAAAATGATTATTAAAAAAGAACCTGTGTGAGTGTCTGCCTTTAACTTATACGGAAATATAATAATATAAATAACGTAATACGGTGGCATTATCAAAGACCTTTATGCCTACTCTCCAATGAGCAAACTAACCAAGAACCAACCACCGACCACAAACCATTTATTGCAAAAAACAAAAATCCCATTGCTCCTATTTTATATGGGTTACCGAAGCTCCATAAAACCAGGGCTCCAGTCCATCCTGTTTCTTCCACGTGCAATACACCAGCTCAACAATTAAGCAAAACGCTCGCGGAATGGCCAACAGAAATTAATTATTTTAAAGGTTTTTAAGACGAATTTCAAAGAAAAGTCCAAACAAATTTTCATTTTTTCGTTAAAACGTAAGTAAGGAAAGTTAGCACGTTGCCAACCTGACCAAGCACCAACATGCCGCTTCATTTAAATCCGCCCAGTAGTTTCCACGTGATACGAACACAAACAGACAGACGTTACAGATTTAATACATGTGTAGCAGTAGATGTATTTTAATAAAGCATTCGAATTTTACATAAACTGCTTTAATTTGGTTATCTGGGTGTGACAGGGAGTAAGAAGATTACGACAAGTTGTGTGAATTTCATTACCGAGGGGTCGTCCTTGTTACGTATTTATGTCAGCCTTGCTAAAGAATTCATTATTCAGCCTCAAGCATGTCTCATGTTCGCAAAATTCACATTACAAGCAAATATTCGAGATTCGTTTAATAGGCGCAATAAGGGAAAGAGGAATCACTCAAAAAATCAAATACATTTTATATACATTAATATAATGAATAATTACCAAGACACCACATAAGCACATAAACTAATTCTCCTCTCGATTTAATTTTACAGAACGCAAATGGAGTTGTTGGAAGAAGGCATCGATCGCATAAGGAATGACTTACAGACAAAGTTTGTGTCCCATACGGAACTCAATACGAAACAGGTGAAGTTGGACTGTGAGGTGAAGGGTATGAAGAATATTGTGTGCGAGACGGAGGAAAAGTGCGAAAAGCTCGAACGGGTGGTTTTGGACATGGAAAAGGTAATTCATGAGACTCATCAGGGCCTAGAAGACCTAGAGGTCCATCTTTTGCTGCAAAACAAGCTTCTGCCCATTCAAAACACGAGAGGTAAGATAACGAATTAGCCAACTGTCCGTTTCGCGGAACGATATTTTGATTAACATCGGCAGGTCATTTAATCTGGAAGGTAGGGGAGTACTCTGCGAAGTTCCACGAGGCGAAACAGTACAGCACGGGGATAAACAGTCCGCTTTTCTGTAATAAACAGTACGGCTATACACTGCGTGTAAGGAGGCAATTATACGCCATTTGTCAACAAAATTGCGTCTAATTGAGCATTTCTTACGACCCTCTTTCCAGCTGGAAGTATTCTTAAACGGCATAGGCACATGGAAGGGCCGGAACATTATAGCATGCCTGACTGTAGTGCCTGGGGAGTACGACACGTTGCTGGAGTGGCCGTGCAAATTACAGGCTGATATTATTCTCAAGGATCAGGCCGAGAATCCAGCAGATGCCCAAGATTATATGAAGACAACTTATGTCAAGAAGAAGTGTGACGACTATCGGACCAATCAGTACATACATATTCCTCATAAAATCCTTGAGAGCAGGAGCTTTATTCGACACGACGCCATATTCTTCGAGGTTCGGGTACAGAAGGCAAGATACAGCTAAAACCGGCAGGCTAGGTGCTTTAATTTTTTATATCAATCAGGCCGATTTCAATTTGTTACTTATTATTAAGGATACACAAAGCAAACACATAACATGTAAATAATGAGCTTGTTAAAGGTCCTGACGGCTGGCAATATATATATATTAACTATAAAATCTATTTTGACTATCGTTTCTAAGCAATCCATTCGTAGGTATCTACTAAAAAACAATGGCTTCATATTAGGAGTACTCACGCTCCGTTGCATCTGCTATTGTATCGTTGTACACAAATCATGTATATGGGCTATCTGGCGAAATGCCACTTTTATGAACTTGGACATATTTTGAATAAATATCGTCTGACGAAATCAGTGGAAAGAAAAAAATTGGTAGGATAATGTCACATTTCCCTCGTACTACATACATACATGTAACTTAACTTTACTAACCCTGGGGACTGTAAGCAGGTTAGCTGTCATTACTTAGGTACATATTGATGTATATATAAGGTTTCCCAAAATTTGAAGCCACCAACGGACAAATAATAAATGAATATCACAACATACTGAAGATCATGAATAATGATGACGGAATAATGCGCGGTATTTTCGCATCGGTCTCTTCAAAATTCGCACCATCTTCGTAGTGAATTTCCATAATTTCTATACGTTGTTCGACTGTGTTAAGTGTTCCATGATAGGTGTATGATTACCTCAAAGCCTGCTGATGAAAATATATATATATATATAAAATGTCAGAGTTACATATTTTACAAAAAAAAATGATTCGAAATTCGAATTGAAAGCCGGATTTAAGAAACCCTTTACGATTGAAAGATCTTTCAATAGGTTAGGGGAGTGAACACGTAGCTGCGGTCAACCCTGAAGAAAAACCACCTTGATAGACTTTGCATCCTGAGTGTGCTAAGGAAGACAGTATGGGAGACCATGATACGGGCATGGTTTATGGGAACTTTCGCAAAATGCTTCAGTTTTGACTGTTTTCCCATACTTACTTGCATCACCACGTTTAAAACTGTAAATAGGCTAAGAAAATGAATATGACAATTGTTGGCAGTCATGAAATTTAGTATACAAGATTTTACAATAAGACAGTTGAAACTTACTTCTCTTCGAAAAAAATATTCATATTATCTTATTGCAATTAAGTACTACAGGTATGGGAACTTCCGCCACAGTATACATCGAATTGAAAAATCCGTTCTCTTTTATAAATCGAGAAGAACCCGGTTTTCAAATTATTTTAATATGACTCATCGTTGAGTTTTACAAATAACAATTTATTATTAAAAAAATTTTTGACAGCATTTGCAACAGTGTTCAGTAATAATTAATTGCAAATTGCTTGATTAACGAAAAATAAAACTTCAATAAAAATTAGTCCTTTGAAAGTGTCAGAATTGGAAGAACCAATTAACAAATTAAAAGCTCTCATCTTTCATTCAGACTCCGTGTTCGTCGTCAATTTATGTCGAATTCATGAATGGATGACCTTCCATTGAATAAAGCTTCTCGCTCCTAAATCTGCAAGGAACTTTGGTTCGGCAGCCAAAGCCCCCGAAATAAAGATGCTCTGCGGAGGAAAAGCAAACATGGCTTTGAGTCCACTGAAACACCTCAAGAAGCCAAGAAAACCTAGAAAAGAAAACATCTATGGAATGCTGTGCATGCTGACCCCGTTAACTAGTCCTGGCCATGTGCTATCTGTTTACAAAACATTTGCCCCTCCGCATTTACGTCAGTACTAAAAGTTTTATGGAATTGGTCGCACCTGTGCGCAAGGATCTCACGTTATCCCTGCAGGAAGCTTTCTGGTCTACTAAAAGCTCAGGATGTACTTCCTTCCTTCGAGCAGTGCATCCCAGAAAGTCAGTTTTGAGTCGGATTTCCCGGGTAGTGGACGTGATCAAGATCAGAGTGTTATTTGCTTTAAAATACTTAAGGCCCCCTCGTCTTATTCCAGTGAGATTTAAGAGGTGGTTAGAGTTCACCTGAGTACTCACGGTGCGGATGAGTGTTACTGGAGGCCCGCAACCCGCACAACGTTCTGCTCAGTTAGGGCCTTTCTGAGCTCGCATGAATTTTTTATGAAACCCCCGGAGCACGTCTGTGGTTGAAATTTTGGGGCTGATGTGGAAACGTTGCCAACCAAGTAAATGATTTCGTTTTTCTCTAGCTTGAAGTCGTGATTTATTCCTCGTTCTGAGTGGACCGCAGCTGTGCTGTTATAGTGCTCGAATTCGAACCGCGAGGTATCCCTGAAGTGCACCTGGTGGAAAACTAGAGCACGAAGCTCGGCAAAACACCACGGGCTTAGTGAATTGTGAAATTTCTAAAATTTTCAGTGCGCTTACTTTGAACATTGCCCCACAGGACTTGCAGGCTCCATACTTATGTCCCCGAAGTAGGACGACACCAGCCAGAATTGTACCTGAGCGCTGATCGGGTGAGATTGTGGTAAGTCCAGGCTATTCCATTCCAACTTTTTCTTCTGCAGATCCGTATTCCCACCCGGGGCGATAAAAGGGTCAGGGTCATGAGGGGATAGCTGGGTCAATTTGCCTCAAAACACCCACACACACTATTTCCGTGATTTCATGGCGGCACAAAATAGTCTTACTGAACTTCTGTTGCAGGATCTCATTATCACAGCTTAATCGCACTCGAGACATGTGTCGCATATGTGGAATATAATTTCATGGACTTGGAGAGGATATGTCTCTCTGAACGACGACCGCAAAGGGGGGTTCGGTTCAAAACGTTTTGAGGCCATTTGGTTAATTACAATTCTGTTGACGGAATTATGGGATGCTGGCGTACATTTGTGCCGCAATATTTATTTGCGATAGGGCCGCGATACTTATTTATTCAGTAAAGTTTTTATCCGATTACAAAACAGACTGAGTTTAAATACGAGCCACCGCTAGAGAATTCCCATTAAAATTATAACATTATATAAGTGAAGTTAGAGGAGATAATTCAAGACAACACTCTAAACTACAAGAAATAATCCTTCATTAAGAATTAAAGATATCTCAGATACTAACTAATTAATTATGCGGGTAAGATAAACCCGACGATTTATTAAAGCGAGACCGCATTTCATGAACACGTTCTTCGATGGCAGATTTAATGGCACGCTTAAAGTTGTACGGACTTGAGAGGAGTAAATCGATGGTATTAAATATTTTATTATGATGCTCCTTCACTCTCACCAAAGTAGAATTATTTGTTCGAAAAGGTAGATTTCGCTTCTTGTTTAAAAAGTAGTAGGTAAGGGAGCGCGGATTAATGAGAGCTTCTACAAAATAAGTACACAGGTCACAGGAACGTTCGAATTTCGCCGAAATGACGCAAAAGACTTGGGCAATCTTCGGTTATGTCATCTATTTATTTATTTATTACCATCCAACATACTCGTACATCTTATAAGCAATCTGACTAATGTTATACAAATCAAGATTAAAATCTATTCACTGGAAATACTTCTTATAGCATCTGCACATATCAGGTATTGAGAAAAGGGTGTAAATGTTATATGGAGCTTAAGTCTGGACCGATTTGATCCGGTGGGAAAAGTACCGCCAGCGCACAGCGGCACTCCGCATCGCGGCGGGGGTCATCCCTATCGACTTCTTAGCCAGGGAGCGACAGCCCTTCTGGAGTTCCTGGCGGCAGGGACCGAGATTTTAGCCGGTAGGCCCGCACAGACGGAGGAACCCGGCACACGGGTGGCTTCGGCCACCTATGGTGTACAAAACATTTCCCCGCTTCCTTAAAAGAAAAACACTATGAAAACTTGGAAATAGATACAGAGATAGATTTAAGACCGCATGAAATTCGGAGTGGACTCTCCCTTCACAGTCGCAAAGATAACATTTTTAATACCATAAATAAACTTGACGATGGAGACAATGTCAAAATCAGTCGCATACGGATTGTTATAATTTTTGTGGTGTTCAAAAACAATTCAATTTCATATTGCATTTTATAATTAAACTCCTTTCTAAACTCCCTGAATTTGGCACAATTCAGCAATAAATTTAACCGGGTCGAATATAAAGGAACGTTAATATTTTCCCAATCCCTCCCTCATTGTTAACCCTTGTGAAGTGAAATGACTTTTTAGAGAATTTCAAGTATGCTTCCCTTTTTTCCTGAGAACAATCGGCACAAATTCCTTTTTCTGTCATGTTTCGGTCAGAGAAATATAAAAGTCTATTTTTATTACAGCCCCGAAAACAGGGTTTCCAGTGAATTGTTTATACTTTCGCTTTCAAATTAATCATTCATTTTGTCGGATTCAATTCACTGACCCGTGCAGCACCATTTTTCCCACTCTTCATTTGATGAGTCGACAGAAAATGTAAATTACCCAGAAATCGTCCATGACGTCCATAAACCCAAAATGAAAGCCCTTCTTTCGGGAAAAAAATGTTGCCTCCTTCATCCGTGCTATTAAATGATGTTCGCCAATTTCACGAAAACCGTCTGGAAGCAAAAGAGTTGAATTTTAGTTCCGCGAATCGGCTTCTGAGAAGGAACTTTACGACGGCCTTAAATAATAGATTCAGTTGGCTGGAGCATGCCATGTATCTGGGATTCAAGTCAGCTTTTCTTCTTTTGTGGTAGCCAACTTTCACACTTTCATAGTGATATGAGAAAGTGACTCTTTGCCAACTCCAAAACACCCCTATTTTCTGCAGCTGGTGTAGAATATTATTCACCGATGTTTTATTCATCAGGAATTGTCAAATTTGGATTATATCTAAGTGCACGTAAACTTTACGAGCCCTGTTGTCCTTAATAATTCCAGTCTTAACAACTTCGAATAATGCTTGTAAGAAATACGGGAATATTTTCATAACCGGCTGGCTCAATTAATTGTCGCAAAGTCCGTCTAATACCTGTTAATCCGCCAATATTGGAGAGCTCACGTAAAGGCACCCCCCCCATTGGACCTTGATGTTTTATTTATTATTTATTCATGAGCGAGCCCCGGCGTCTGCTTATCACTTACACCAGATTAGACTGACCTGAAAAGCAAACTCAATTTCGTCAAGGATTTGGTCTTCCGTCCGGTGAAGGAGGTGACAGAGGAACGACTTGCGGAATTCAGCGTGAAGATTCATCTACGCAATTTCTTCGTTTTAATAAGTCGACTTAAATCTTCGTCCGATCCAGACAGGTTGACTACTGTCGTGCTTAGGTAGCCGCAAATCAGTTCCACCAGCCAGCACCTGGCCAGGTGAGATGAGCACGAAATGATTCCTGAGATTATTTATCAAAATTAGATTCCTTTATGTTTCTGGTTGTCCCTGAGAGCATCAGCTTTCTTGCAGTAAATTACCCGACAAGAGCAGACATCAAGAGAGCAATTTTATTTAATTCAACCACCCCCTACCCCCGACTGCCGGGTTTTATTCATTTGCGAAACATTGCCTGTACAGTGCGTACCTGCCCACTAGGCACTAGGTAATGTAGGTGTGGGAAATAAAAGCATCCTCGTGGGCGCCTTAGGTGTATTTTGCGATGTGATTTTCACTCTCTCCGTACTTCCTCAAGTGCAAAATTCTCAGGTTAGTTTGTGTTGCCCTTTAATGACGGTTCCATTGGCTTGGAAAGGCAGAGCCATTCCTGATAGATTGAAGTTGGTTAACTCAATATTAGCTGCGGAACTCTTGCTGAATTAAGACATCCGATGATTGATTAAACTGTCCTAGACAATCTTTACTTCGGATGATTTTTATCTCGTAGGCGCTCTAGGGACAGGTAAGAATTTTCCCATGCCTTACACTTTGACCTAAAGGTATTAAGCGAAGAATTTGAGATATTGCGCGTAAACGAATTAAGACAAATTAAACCATCGAAGAATGGTTCTAACGGGTATTCCCAATTAACACTTTCCGTATTATCATTCGGCTTTGAAAATATAACTACTGGTCAACATTTTTGTGATTTGTTAAGGATATCTAATCTATATTTTTATATATAATATATATAGAATAGCGAATGTTTGCGAATAGTACTACTACTTTTGTGCTTAAAAACCATGTGATGCAGAAAATATACTCTTTTAACTCTTAACTTTTTTTCACCACTAAATATTCGGACTATTTTCTACACTATTATTAAATTTCTATTTATGGCGATTATTTAGACAAAGAAACCTAAAACTCTCTAAAAAATGCACTGATGTCATGTCTCTGAAAAAAACCCAAAAGCGACAGGAATCGAGCCGATAATGGCGAAGTTTGGCAAGATGGATATTCGTTGGTTTTTATGAAAACCCCTCCCAAACATTTTTTCTGCGTACACGCCTAATCGCAATCCATTACATCCGGTATTATAAATTTGAAATTTGCAATTATAAGAGCAGTACCTACATATGTCTGTGGGTCGCAAAATTGAGATTGAAATTTTAGCCATATAATACGTATGAATGGAAACTGCGCGCAAACGCTATTTTATAAGTATCTCAAATATATATTAACTTGAAGCATACATACATTTGCTTCATGGCAATATCCATTCTGCGGCCTTTTACAAAAATTGAATCAACCATTCCCAGAGTAAAATTATCACGATTCAATAATTGTCATGGGCACGATGAATTTCGTCTCTCACGCAAATGTATGGCAAACACTCCATTTGCAAGCATGTCCTTTTAATTAAAATAAAACATGTTACAAACACGAATTTCCAACTATGAAAATTGTACCTCGTTAAGCAGATGTATGAACGGATTTCCGTGAACATTTTCGGACCAATAAATAGTAAAAGCCCTTTATTCCAGTAATGTCTACTAGTAACGAGCTCATAATATTTTCAATACGTATCCACCTCGCGTCAGCCACCGCCATTAATGTGTGCTTTTTTTTGTTTTGTTCCCCATGGCCATAATATTAATTTCCTTAATTACTTTGCATTACTTATGCTGATCACACAGAATGCTGCTAGCTTAACGGAAAAGGGTCAAAGGGCGGTTTAAAATGCAAATGTTGGCACAGGGCAAGTTATGTTTTGATGAATTTTCGCGAACACGCGACAAGTAAGTTTTTTTTGTAGGATTAAAATAAGTTGATATAAACTAAATAATAAAGCAATGCGGTTGAAAAGTATCCAGCTATCCAAATTCGAATTTTATTCTTATCGTAAAGGAGTAGTCTGATTACAGAATATGTGTTATACATATAAACATTGAGTTTTTTTACACTTACTCACATGTTTCGGAATTCGTATGAGGTACAAGCCGGAACAGAAGCCCATCCAAGTGCTAAGTAAGACACAATCGCCAAATACCGTCTCTTGCCTAGGCAAAATACATCTAACGTGAATAGCTGCTAGTGCTACTTATGGTTATTATTCAACCATAACAGTTTGAGATCATACGTGTAGTAATACATAAATACAAAATAATACATAAATACAATATAATATTATAAATACTCGGCAAGGATAGTTTTTTCAATAAATAGTTACGTATCAGTGAAGAGTAGTGTAGTATATGCAAGGTACTTTCTTAATGTTTGTGTGCCTAAACCATAACAAATCTGCATTTTACTAAATAATTAACAGAAATGAGCCCCAAAATACCTTTTCTATAATTTAAAACTTATTAGAGTTAATGGTAGTATGTTACAAAAGTTTAGTTTGAAAAAAGACTTAACCTTTTGTCGCAGGGAAAAATGTTGATATGAAATCGTTTGCGGATTTCGTGCTTTACAGCTTTTGTATGGACATATTTTTTATTACAAGTTCCGCAAAACGAGATAAATTCAAAAAACAAATTGTGGTCCTAATTTGTTAACCCTTTTCGCGCTATTACTATAAAAGTATTACTCTAACACAATTTATATTGCCACAAGTTAATAATGAAATTTAGCAATTGTGCAATGAATCGATTATATAATCGAAATATGTTGTTGATTGACACAATGATGTGTGGAAGTGACGGCTCCCTGTCTTACCTACCGGAATGCGATTAAAACCATTAACAATTCAAGATATGTTTGTGGCGACTGACGCATTGGCTATTGCATAATATCACTCGGACCATTCCATGTGTATTCAAGAAAAATATTGGAAAAACCCTGGACTGTGGATGTGTTCTTGACCTGCATCTCGTGCCAATAGAAATAAAGTTTAATTTGCAAATGCAATGCACTGGTCATACTACGCCATATTGACATGGCTAAAAAATTTCTCTTCATCACAATATATCACAATTAACATCAAATCAAAGAACTTATAAAGACGATTATACAATGGTAGATATTCGATACGCGTATCTTAAAATGTATTAAATTGTGTAGAATTTGTCTAGGAACAACTTTTTCTCTCCTTATGTTTGAAATTGCAATTGCTTTTGCAGAATTTTACAAAAATCTGCATTTTACCAAAAATTCAACTTAATGAACCACGAAATGCTTTTTCTCAAATTTAAAACGTATTACAGTTAATGTTAAATTTAAAATTCGGATTTTGTAATATTCCGCAAACGGTGTTCTACGTATAAATTCGTATATACTTTCTCTACCTGGACGTGTTGTACCTCTATGTAGAAGCAGCAAGATGGGTAATTCAATAAAAATAAAAAAGATGTGAATTAATTACATGAATTTCGGAGAAAAATTGGGAAAATCGTGAAATTCAGGCAATTTTAGATATTTGTTTTCACTTTCGCAAGTGACTGTACCAGCAGCGGTATAGGTAGATCAAGATTGGTATCATTTTTGGAAAACACATTAAGATAGTGGTTGTTTGGCTTGATGTCGCTGCGTTGAGTAGATCGAAAAATAAAAATAAAATAAAAATGTGCATCCCGAATTTTTGAATCACCCTGTAACTCGGAAACTACGAAAAATCACGGAACATATTATATGTTACATGCGGGTGATTGGGACACCCTTCAACATGAGGCACCTAAATTTTACGTTTGGACACACGTCACTTCTCCAGCCACCCAGTATATTTGGAATTTATGTGGAGGAAAGTAGCAAAAGAGTTTTCGAATTGTCTTTGAACAATGAAGGGAATCTCTTACAGCAGGAATTTGAATACTCGTACCTTCCTGTACAAAAATACGTTGAAATCGTATATAATGTTGATTTCTTGACAATGAACTCAGAAAATGATTATAAACTTGTTAGGAATAGTGTACTTGAAATGCCCACCCTAATCGTAGAAGGAACATCATGTAGAGCAGAAATTTTTTACAAAGTACAGTTCACCTGTTTTAACACACAAAAACCTATTCGGATTGTTTTCTTCTACTTGGCCATTTTGCATCTAATTTGTCTGGACCAATTATACTGAGTGAGTGATAAGAGCACAAATCAGAATTATCACATTAAAGTATAGTAGTGGATGCAAAGTTAAATTAATCATATAATTAAGCAATAAACCAAATATAATATTAAAAAGTTAACAAAGTCATTGATTGTTACAACTTTGCCACATTGTAAATACCTACGTTAATTATGACTTGCTCTTTATTTAATCATTTCGTATTGTATCGATACAAGCAGATATATGGTACACAAACTGACAAGGAGTGTAAATTACACAATTCGGAAAAGACAGACACGAATTTTCCTTTTTCCATTTTGCTGTCGTGTTCGTCGTAAATTCATTTAAATTGGGGTGGGGCAGGAAAGAAGAGTATCAAATTTTCTCTTGGTGCCAGTCAAACGGCGGTATGCTCAGGGAGGGGAACCGGTATTCAAAGTTAGTTTATGTAGCCGCTGAATAATTCATAAGACCTTAGGATCACCAGAATTTTAACAAGAATTTCTCTTTTTTTTTCGCGACAGATGGTTTGCATTTTATTCATTTTAATTTTAGAAATAAATAAAGCGAAAATTTCTAATTATTACCCAAAGGGCGGGAAAATAATGTGCACGAGCCAGTCATGTTCGCATTAATCGTGTCTATTTCGTCCACTCATTGTCATTTATTTATGGGTTCCCAGTTCCCATGAATAAATTCCTTTAATTTGGAACTCGTGGCCCAGGGCTCCGTGCGGTTGGAACGGTTGGGTTAGATGAGCTCTTGTATGCCTGCATGGTTTCAATTTACTCGAAATTTGAACCGTGAGGCCTGTATCTCACCAAAAGTAATTAATTTGGCCGTCAGGGAATGACAAATTGTAATGAGGGAGTTTACCTACTTCTCACCGACATTTTATTATTTACTAAATCGGACTTGTCGCAGACGTATCCCAGAAGCAGATAAACTTTTAGTAATTTATCCCGGAAGCTCTTGGTCCAAGCACAGCATCGCGGCCACCTGGCTAACTTTTAAGTATGCCTTATTCCTTCAAGCGGAATGGCACCATCGGAAAACAGGAAGCAAGCTGGGTAAAGCCCGAGTTATTCCCAGGAAGTAGGGCATGCGGCGAGGGAGCCAGCCATCATAATGAATATGGTTACCCCTTTGCTGTAATGGTATATCGTATTAGCGCGGGCTAAAAATACCCAGATATATGGTGTGAGAGTTGGCGGCGGGCTTTGTGGCTTACCCCAGTTTGCACGGTGTTTTCATTGAATTCTCTCCTGGATTTTAACTTTTAGGGCCTTTGGGGCTATTTAAGGGTGTTTTTTAATTTCCCTGAGTTGATTTATAAGCAGAAAGTAGTTTTTGTGTGTTTCATAGCAGCAATGAGCTCAGAAAGATATTAGGTAAATAAGATGTTTTGAAAACTTTTCCCTAAAAGAATACATAGTTGAAAGTTATATCAGCGTTACTCCTGCCTACTCTAAACCAAAATTCACGAGTCTCCCACATTTTTTCCGACATTCAGGTACACCTAAAATCAAATTAAACATTTTTAATCATTAATTGTAATAACTTTTTAATTTAACAAAAAGCATTTTGGGGTTCATTTAATTTGAAATGTTTGTGAAACCCGAAAAGGTTTTCTGCGTATAAATTTGTACACCTATTCATTCTCTACTTGGACATAGTAAGAGGTACAGGAAAGGTAGCAAGGTGGCTTTAATAAAGAAAGAATACGTGTACCTGAATTTCGGAGAAAATGTCGAAGAATCGTGAATTGTAGGTAATTTTGAACATTTTTCACTTTCGCAAGTGACTGTACCTGCAGTGGTAGCGACAGATCGATATTGGTCGCATTTTTGGAAAGCATGCCAAGATACTAGTTGTTGGCGTGAGTTTGATATAGCCTCCACTACCTCCACTATAGAACACATGTGTATTAGGCGATATATGTTTCCAAATTCACACAGTAGGTGTATTTTTGTGTGTGCCTTGTTCTGGAACAATCTTTAAAATATATGAAACCCCAGAAATTCATTAAAATACGTAACTCAATGAATTTCAATTCAGGTAGATATACGCCACAAATCACCTAAAAGGAAAGCTGAACAGCAAAACACAAAATTGAAAAATCTGCCTGGATAAATCAATTATTTATCACAGCATATAAGATTCTCAAATATTGCTTACAACATCAACCCGTCCATCGTCGTCGTCATCAACTAAAATTCTATGAATTTCTCTCCGAGTTTTCGTAGTTTACACACTTGGCTAGTGCAAATGTTGCATTGGGTCGGCGTTTTAACACAGTGGCTGGGCATCTGTATTACTTGTCTGTGGTATTAGTTGGTGGAATTTGTACCTACGTGTAGTGAAGATATACAT
Organism: Neoitamus cyanurus; assembly: GCA_947538895.1. Lineage (NCBI taxonomy): Eukaryota > Metazoa > Arthropoda > Insecta > Diptera > Asilidae > Neoitamus > Neoitamus cyanurus. The sequence goes on from OX384543.1 coordinate 41,048,162, forward strand.
ACTAGAGATAGGAATTGATTTTTATTTCAGCAAGAAGCTATTTTGAATCCATTTTGCTATGAAAAGTATTTATGGAATTATGGACGTAGATTACTATACGTGCCAAAATTGCTGTTTTATAATTTTACGTGATAGTATCCTCCGACCCGTCAAGTATGGTATATCTCAATCTCTATCTATAATTCCAGTTCAGCAGTACTCGGCCTTGCACGGGCTTATCCTTTCTTGAACTAAACAAAACTCTCACCAAAATTATCCACATTTCTACATTTTAGGTCTAAATAAGAAAGGTGTGTGTGCCCTTAGATGTTTTTTACCGTACAAATATCAAGTTGGAGCACTTAACTTAACCACCGATCCTTAGAACATCTGTTCCTACCAGTATGTACATACCCGTCAAGGTTTGAATCGTACACATTTCAAGTATATTTTAGAGCACCTATTTATTACCTACACCAGTATTTTACGGTGCGCAAAACATTCCATATATTTTATTTTAATGAAATCGGAAGACATAAAGCCAGATATGTTCAAAGCAGAAGATGTAGGCATGTCTGTAATTGGAAGGAGATATAAAGTTGTCGAACCGAGAAAGATTTATGGTTGCTGCTAACCATCAACTCCTTTTCACGGTCGGAGATTTTCTTGACGAATTCATGTACGTTAAAGAGACAATAGGCTCCGTAAAGTTTATCGCTCAGAACATTCCTACTAAATCACTTTAGCTGATATGAAGCAAAAAATTGAATTCAGAACTGTCTGTCCCTTTACGCCTCGATGCTAAGGCTTTTTATGCGAGTTTTGATTTTAGCCGAACCTTTCGACTCGATGTGGAACAGCATGAAAACGCCTGTGCATTGCATCTAATATCTGTTAGTCGAACTTTTTAGGAAAAAACGCTAAAATTTATGTGGAGCTGCTTGAGAAAGTAAAAACGTTGAGTCATTCAATGGACAAAGAAACGAATGGTGCGACACTTTTCAACTGACAGCTTTTCTAGGGGATTTTTCATTTGGGCGACTATTGTGATTTCTCACCATATACTTTTGTGAAATGCTTAATCGAATTAGTGGGTAGAATACTAAGACGGGAGGTGGGAGGGAAACATGAATTTCTAAAGAAAACAAAACTCGTGCTCCAACCAGTGACAGTGACAAATTTACGAGGGTAAGTGCTCGACGAGGAGGATGTCTTATATGTTGACCTTTAGTGATATTTGCAATGATGCAGAAGGGGAGCTTCTTGTAAGATTTCAACATTCAGTTTTGCACAAAAGTGTGCAGCTCGAGTTTTCCCTTCAGTTGGGAAGTATGCAACAAATTCAAAAACTTTCTTCTTTACCTAACTTTACCCGAATTTAATCGCGAGAACGAGTTTCGAAAGAAAACTTTGGAGTCTAAAGTTTTCTTACTTTTTTTTCTACCATTGCGGAGATGAACTTTTATAGAGTAGGCAGAAGTAATACTAATTTAAATTTTAAATGTTTTCCTCCGCAGTGGTTTGTAGAGCTTCTTTTCTTTCGTTGGTGTTGATTTGTTTTTGTCAAAAGACCCTGCCTACTATAGCATAAAGGTTTTGTAACTCCAGTTGCTTTGCAGTCTTGTTGTAGAATGAAGAACTTGATAAAGCGTTAATCCTTAAAATTACACAAATCAATATCGTCCTAAATGCAATATGGATATTGATATCTGTTTCAAAAGTCAATTGCTCTGGCCCTCTGGGGCACCTCCAAACGTCATCATAAGAAGAAAATATTTTGCAAGATTCATTTACTCAAATAAAGGCAACGTTTTTATTGCTATTTCATACATAATCACTCCACCCTAATGTCCAGGTAGAGAAAGAGTATACAAAAGTCATACACATTTTTGCCATACTATTTTGGTTCCTAAAGGAATACAAAAAACTCGTTTAAGGACTTTTCAAGATGTTTCATTCTATAAAAGAAAATTTTACTACAAAGCCTCTTTCTATTGTTAGCCCGACAAACTGACATCGGCGTCGGTTAAATCCCGGACCGGAGCCACGTGTGACTCAGGCCAGGACCTAACGAGCCTTTTAAGTTGGACGCGAACCCTAAAAGGTACATCGCAGAGGGACCTGGCGGTCAGATGTTCTCACATTTCATCGTTATCGTACGTCCTAGGCGAGACACGGACCTCATTCTTATTTACATGGAAAACTTCTCAAAAACCAATTTGTACTACAATACTCGGTGCTATTAAACGTTACGCAGACGACATTACGTCGTGGTTGCCTGTGGAAAGATAAGCATTAAATGTGATAGAATATGGGAAGGAAAGAGGAGAAGAAGGGATTAGTGTCGAGGACACGCTCGTGTGCACAACAGCTCTGACGAAAGGTGTGTGATTTATAATGGTGCTAGGATTCCATCTAGAGATGATAAGCAGTGTACATATTTACAAAATTATAATGCCGCAATTGTTCTTTGCCACAACGAAAAATGGCCATATCCCCTAAATGTACCTAAATCAGCACAACTCACACAACAGTTACAAAGTTGTTGGGCAAACTTTGTTTTCTGGAGCTAATTAAGTCCTCTTTTCGACTGACTCCTTCCATAAAGTATTCACGAGGTTATTCAGAAGTGAAAGTGTTTCTAATGTATTTGTGATATAGAGCGGCCGTGAACCATCGGTCGGTCGTTCCGCTTCGGTACCTAAAAAGTGCCTACAGATATCCTTTTCTTTACTTACATTATAATTAGAAACATAGACCGTAAGTAGCGGTTGCCTCGGGGTACTGGTGTAATCTTTGGTACTACCAGCAGGCATAATAATCTTCGGATCGAATTTCAGGGACCGTTGATTCGGAATAACAAGAATTTTGCCTAATAGCAAAAGCTCGACTGCCTCGCTCCCGGATATTGAAATGGGTAAAAAAGCAGAGAGGTGGAATGTCAATATTTTGCGACTAGGATGTCGACCGTAAGAGGTAGTTTCTCGCAAAGGGAAATACCACGGGTGCTAGGAATGTCTCGGCGGACTTACGAACTCGGATATTCTGATCATAATAACATACATAAGGACGCATGGAATTTTATCTGAATGCGAAAACCGGGTCGTTCCTCGTTTTCTTTTGGCGTCCGGCAAGGCCAAAGGCTAAACGTAACAATGTGCATGTCGAACAGTATGGGTATCTTAACGCCTACAATTAGAACTTGGTTGTGAAATTGACGAGTGGGTAAAAAAGGCAGTCTTTTGTACTTTTGTCTTGTTTTATGACGACAGATGATTTTATGAAGCTTACACGCCATGCCTGCAGGTATTATGAAGGTATAATATTCGTATATGCCTTAATGGTCGTATAAACGTTTATATAGATTTTGACATCTTTCTGCTCATAACAATTTTATTCGTTGTTATTCTTTCAAAGAACTACGTACTGGGAGGACGAAACCTTCTTTTTTTGTTTGGCGGGCAGATACATAAAAATCTCTTAAGTTAAGTTATAAGGTCGCCTTATCAAAACAAGAACCTTAAGATGACTTTAACAAGCGATCAACGAAGCGACAAAGAAAAAAGAATGCGTAGTCGAATTTAAGGCGGTTTTACTTAAGAACACAAACTCAATTTATTTAAAATAAGGAGCAGCTTTTTTTACTGGGATAACAACGGTTAAGGAATTCAATCTACCTACGTATATGTGTATAATCATAATGAAAGTGAAAGTGAAAATTGGGCAGTCCACCAAAACGCTCTCTGATAACGTTTATTTGAAAGAAGAAAGAGGCGATTTACCCTTTCTTGTTATCTCAACCTAAAACAACACTAAAACTAAAAAATGGATTACATGATTTCAATTGTAATACAATTCGACAGTAAACGTAACAAAGTGTAAAATAAAAAAAAAACACCGACATCGATCTAATCAGTAAAACTGGAGAAATGATTTTCAAGTACAAGAGGTTTCGAGGATATCCAGCAAATTGTCGCAAATTCAAACATGAATATTTTGAAAAAAAAAACATTTTTTCAGCAAAATCCTGAAATTCGTGTACCTAAACTAAATTTTTTCAAAGATGCAGAATATAATTTTTCACCGTATTTTAAGAAGTGAAATTTTCTTTTCCCTGAAATCCGTGCGGTTTGTAAAAGAATGACCCATCTACCATACATGATAAGTCCAGTCATAAAACTCCCATTCCCTGTGCCAATAGTTTACAATTAATAGGAGACAGACGGTGGAGGACTCCGTGGACTGAATTGTGTTACTGGTTCATTTATCATCCTTAGAACTGGACACTTTTCTTGTTACCTACCAGTCCGCTCTCTGATACTCTTTCCTCATTTGAAGATTGTAATTTCGTGTCACCTCTTGTGTATTCTTGTTCGTTATTTTCCCTTTTTTTACTTTTTAGGCGGATAAAAGGCTTCGTTATGTGGATCGATAGAGCCGAACAGCTAAAGCGAGTATGATTGCTCCACACCGCAGCTCTACCACGAGTCAGCGGGTGGAGCAGGACAAATTGCCTGAATTGTGATTATAATTCGCTTCAGGAATTCAATTGGCCGCGGATAATCCAATTAATGGTGGCTCGCAGTGTATTCCACGAATTTTTATGGGCGCGCGCCGTTTTAATATCTTTTTCATTACTCAATTGACTTAAATTGGACAAGTGAGTGGATACTTAGGCTGCACAGAACGCATGAAGTTCCCTATTAGGAGGGACACTGTAATCACTTCCGCTACAGGGGGTAGGGTTTAATTCTTTTCATGACTGGACCTACGGTAATAAGAAAACTGGCAAATCTGATAATTTAAGGGGATGAAATGTTCCATTTGGAGGCGATAGTCCCTATAAATGTAATCCCGGTCGGGGGCTATCCACCCACAATTTAAGGCGAACCACAATTTCATGGAACAGCCTCCCACGGTCCGTTTATTCACAAAATTACTCGAATTCCACGGAGCTGGAACAATACAAAATCCGGAAAAGCCTAATTGGCATTCATCACATCGGGGCACTGCATACTAAGCAGCTATGTTACTCTCGCCTCCCTACAGCGAGTTCCCACGAGTCCACTTCGTCTATTGAAGCGCTCCTACTCTCGGCTGGTACCTATTCATTCGTAAAAAAAAAAAATCAATTTTTGCAGAGGATGTTTAGCGCGTCCTTGGGAAAAGCTTCTTTCGAGGTGATTGTAATATTTCCCCACACCAGAACGAGTTTCACCTGCGCTCGAAAATTCATTTTGCCTGCAGCTCCACCGGAAGGCAGAGTGGCTATTGATTGTGAAACTTTTACAATTTGCATACCTACCCACCAGCACACCTGTAATTGCGGCATAAATCATTATGATGATATACTCCCCAGGGGAAGATTTGCTAAGATTTTGTTTACTGCCGCAGCCGTAATTGTGTTGAAGAAAAGTTGTTGCACTTCTGCCAAAGGTGGCCAAGTTTGGCCAGCTGCCGCTGCCTACCGAGACTCCTCGGTCCCGGCATAAATCTCATTTCCTCGGAAACATGATACACTCATGAGCGGAGTGTTTCACGTTCTTCTTCGAAGACTTTTCCTTGAAATAATGAAGAGATTGAAGGGAATTTACGAGAGCCCTTCCTTATGACGGCACTGGCAAGGCAAGACGACTCATCGAGGAGATTACTGGCAGGGACAGTACTGGATTTTAGTGTGTCACTGGAGTTTGCCTTCTTTGTTTGCCGTACCTCCTTCCGGAAGGAGCCATTGGAGTCGCGTAGACTTTACACTTTACAGCCTCTGCGAGCTGTAGTGCTGTGTAAATTTAATTTTTCGGAATATCTTGCAAAAACCTTTTTTATGGGTCATGAAGAGCACCGTAAATGGAAACGCCGTAAATAATTTATCTGGCCGTGCTTACTTTTATTCACACTTTTGTTTTGTTGCGCGTGCAGCCAAATTAATGGGGGCATAAAATAAAGGCTACGAAAAATTAGCATCCTTGGGGTGGAAGGGGAATGGATAATTTGATATAAGAAATTATTAATAAATCTCCATCTGATGGTTTCTAAATTCCAAAGATTTAGATTTAGACTTGGAGTAATTGCATAACATATTTAACACAGTGCATACAAGTCCTAAGACAACCAAGAGATCACTGTAGTCAGCTAAGTCGATGCTTGAATCTGATGCATGTGACTTCCAATCATTTTATTTATCATCTGCATGAAATACACATTATGTAAAAAAGAAAGGAAAAGCTTATTAACAATATCAACAAAAGCAGTCAACTTGAAACCAGAGCCCGTGGAAGTACTCTCTTTTTGCTATTTTTTTTTATTCAAAAAGCTAAGTGGAAGCATACATGCATCATAAAATATTTCTCACACCAAAATATTCACCCTATCCATAGAGAATTACTAAGCCTAAAAATATCATGAACCACAAGAAGGCGACTGAGTGATAGCTTAACAAAAACAATGTAGGACAACTCCTGTTGATGTCACTGGAACAACGCACGCCCTTATACGTGACGAAGATTCAAAAGACTCGACTACTGGAAACATTTCATTAGATACACGCTGAATACGCGCTTACATCAAAAACTTTCATTGTCAGCGATTTTGGCAGGTTTGCTGCGCGAATTTTATCGCTCTCCATCACATCGAAATGCTTTTACAGAGCAGGAAATTCCTGGTATCTTATTAGGACGACCACATTCCATTTTATTTTCGCTGCAGTAAGAGGGAATTTTACGGTGGTGTTTTTATTACGCTTCCATGTAAAATTGAACAGAGTCAGATGGAGCAAGAAGATGTAAATGTTAAATTGTTACCCTTACTGGTTTATACTTTATTTTAAAATTGGCTTAGGATTGAATTGTTGTGACTTTAAATCAAATAAAAGGTACCCAGGTACCCAACAACAGTAATTGGAATAAATTTTTAGTTATTAGTACATACAGCACAAATTAAATTAAATTATCTATTTAGTTATTCATATGTTTTATACAATAAGAGGCTTGAGATATGTACGCAGAATAAGGTAATATACCTACTTACATATACCGTAAATTGCTCTCTTTGTGTTCAAGGTGAAGAAGCCAAACTTAATCACAATCAAAGAACAGTGATGCCGTGGTTCATGCATGGCTTCCCTTGAATCACCTTGGGATGTATCCAAAATGTATGTATGTATGTAAAATGTATCACAATTCGACAAAAATGCAGCAGCGCCCAGGCACCTCTGCGTTGTTGGGCCAATTCAGCGTAAACTTCCCATTTCCGGCGCGTTTTAGGGGCGCAAAAGAGCCGATAAGCACACAGGCTGAAATTAAGCTCATTCGATTCGTCTCAATGAGTACATCACAAAACACATGAGGTGCCTGCCCGAGGATGGACCAACCGGCGGGCAGCCCGCGTTTTATGGGGTAAATATATAAACGATTAAAGTAATTGAAGCAGAGCCCCTTGTGCAAAGCCCTATGCTTCCTAACTCGAGTGAAACAGGAAATATTTTTTTCTTGATTTCCTACATGATTCGATAACAATTCTTCACGGCAATTCATATTCTTGTCCTCTAGATGATACGAAAGCAATTCATCTAGAAGTTTCGCATTCGGGGTAACAATCCTTCCCGGAGGAAGTGACGTCCGGAATAAGAAGCTGATAATCTTCCGCGACAATTTTTATCATCTTCGGAATATAATGCGAGAATCATCTGCGAATCTTCTTGCTTGCTGGGAGGTGCTCTATATATACATACATTCAAATTTATTCTATTTTCTTCTGTGACGTCCACTATAATTTAATAATGAAAGTCTTTACAGTAGAGATGCTGCGGAATAAGTGAATATATGCAAGACTTGCTAAAAAGGTGGTTCCCTTGAAGGTTTCATTTTCTATTACGCTATCTTTCAATTCGTTCAACATATCCAAGCAAAAGGTAAAGCTACTTAAACCTTACTGGCATCGAAGTTGTAAAGGTCAAGTAGCACGATTTTCTTTGGTCGGTTTCCTTGTAGACGCGCGTTGCCCTTGAATAAATAATTTCCTGCAAGTACCGGTGCTTCGGGGTAGGTTAAATATTTCACTCAAAGCAGTGGATCCCTTAAGCTTAAGTCATCAAGACGTTCGGCTTGTTTGAGTGGGCCCCATTCCCGTTCTACTAGTAAACCATGTCCCCTGAAAAATGTTCACCTGGAGACATTTTGTTCACGGTATGTGTATGTTCATCACACATATTTACGAGTATGCACATATAGGAGCAGACTCCACTCGATCCCTGGCAGACTCCATTGCAGTCAGATTTAATGAAGTGCGGCCACAATGGAGAACATACCAGGAGCAGAGCCGAGGGAAAAGGGTTAGAGTAAGTACTCATGGCTGGCTTGTAAATTGATAAAACATGCTGGGGCAGATTAATCATTAGGTCGTGATTTCGTCTTGTGTACCTTTTCACCTGGCGGGTGGCTCAGCGAAGGAAATGAGGCAAACTAAACCAGGGCGCCCACTCCCAGGCAGGGTTGAATAGAGGCTTTTTGTATCTCGCGGATAATTGGCATCACAAAACTATTAACTATTAAGCCCGAGAATTTCACTCCTTTCACCCATTATGTACCCTAAGCAAACTATGTTTAGATTTGCTGGGGGCTCGTCGGTCGTGACGAGGGAGCACTGAAAGCGGCTAATCCATTCGGATTATGTTCCACCGCCTCTCCTGGGTGAACATGGTGTGTTTCTTGTCCTTATATTTTGTGGAGTTGGGCCAGGAAATTTAACTGAGTGCTTTGAAAATACAACCTCACAATGCATAGCAACTAATTCTCTTTGAAACGAGTTCGTTAGATGTGACGCTGGTGTATAGTTGAAACCTAGTTACTTTACACTCATTATTCTTTTGAAATTTCCAGTTGATAGGAATTTGCGAGAGGTATTCAAAATATTCAAATTCGATTTAATGTTAAAAGTGCAAGCTTTCAATGCTTTTTATGTGAAAATGCAAACGATGCCGAGCCTGTTGCGAGGGCCTTTTGAATTGATTATACTGACGTAACTTGGTATTAAGAGTCAAATGAGTCAGCGTGTTTAATGTAGCGAGTCAAGGGGCATTTCACAAAGAATTTTACCTTAGAATTAAAAATATCCAGTGCTTACATAATTTGCTGGAGTAAAATTGACGAAATTCGCCGTATCTTTGAGAGTTCTGATGTTCATGCATTACTCGTGAATGAATCCTGGCTCCTAAACCATATAGCATCTTCCCTAGTTTCTATTTCTGGGTATAACCTTTCCCGAAATGATCGTGATGAGCGTGGCGGTGGGGTGGCTATCTATAGTTCGTTTCTCACGTTGCGCATCGCTGTGCGACAGAATACTGCGCAGACGTGAATCGTATGGCTTGGCACCGATTCTAAATAAAAGTTATTTTTAACTTCTTAGTAATTTAGTCCAGGGTTCTCGCCCCCTATCGTATTGATGGCAGAACTATATCAATAATGTGCGCACAATAACATGTTCACCGTTTCGGTATTTCAGTCTGTAATTTTGAATAACGATAAAACTGTGAATACTGTAAATTAGACAAAACATAAAAATCATTTTATTTATCTTTGTAATTCACCTCAAATTTAAAAATGGTTTCCCATAATGTTACGTACAAGAACAGGTGGCATATTTAATTCACGGGTTTGGCCTATATGTGATGTGAGTATGAAGATTTGAGCCAAAATATACCCCTTACGGATCCCAGACATCTATATTTCCCTAAATTTTCCATTAAAAGCAATATTAATGTTATCTTTGTTCTCCACAGGTAAACGAGTTCGGTCGTGCAGGACCTCAGACCATCAGATCATCTTTGAATAGGGTAATTCCAGCAGAATTCGGCATAATTGATATGGACGAAGGTCACTTGTGGTCAAGCTTCTGATAGCCGAGGGGATTCCTTGGATGCTTGGATGTGCATAGGAAAATGTTACTCATTGTGGAAGGCAAAATCAACAATTTACCTTTAACCTTCTGATAGTCAAGGGACTGCCGCCACCATGTCCCTCACGGTTCGAATTGAACAATTTCGGATCCCGAAGGCCAAATCCAACCTTATTGGCCGAGTGGAGTTCAGAGGTATGTAATAGAATTATCTACTAAATTGTGTCAGTTTCCTGTTTGAAATACTTTTCCACTTTTCTACCCGTTATCGCATATGTCCAAGTGTACCTGTTTCTGATGGGGTGAAATTGGGCAATGGCTCTAATTTCCTACGGGATGACGAAGGTCGGAAAGTTCCACGCTACATTGAAAGAGTGACAGAATGAAATCCATTAATGCGGAAATATTTATACTGAATTGTCGCCTCTTCGGTACAGATATTGTTTGTGTCTCTATTCTACATATTCGAGTCAAGTTGAACTTTATGTAGCTGTATGAATTGCAGTTATGCGATTGCTTTTATATGGAGATGTTGAAGAACTGAGACAATTTGCTCCACATCCCAATTCTCATTGAAATGAAGTTAAGGCCCCCATAGACGATCGAGCAAATTGTGCAAACTTCAGTTGCATCTAAATATGTTCTCGTCGCGAAAACATGTGTGCAGGTGTGTGTTCCGCAACAGCAACACTGCATAATTCGAAGACGATGAAATTGTTATTGCGCCAACATCGGCATACACGGCAAAATAATTTCCGCAACGCTGCCGTCCATTGCACAAAAGTTTTCAAACGCGTTTAAATTTCATCAACCAGATGCGCAACGCACCAAACTACACCATACACGTGAAATATGTTTGCACAATGGCCTGGGTTGTGCAAATTGTTCGCCCGTGCATGGGGCCCTTTAGTCACGTCCAAACCTCGTGCTACAAAGCAGGAGTAAGCTGAATGTCCTACGACAGGCAGAAAGCTGAATGTCCTACGACACGTACACGGTACAGATTGTACCAGATGTACTAAATAATAATTTCACTATATGTGTCGACACCCTCCACTTGCTTCTCCATAAAAGCTGCACCGAATAAGGGTTTAATTTTCGGTGTATCAGCTCTAATAAGTTGCACTGGGCACTCTGTGGTATTAAGCCTGGGGCAACTGGTTCTGATCATATCTCCAAAATTCATCAACATTACTTTGCCCATATACACATGTTCAGGATCTTTCAATAAGGACGCTCGACTTTCAAATGTAAATAAAATAAGTTCTGTGTGAGATATCAACTATATTTATATTTTATTTGAAAGGAATATTTATGGCGTTAAGTGTGGAATATAACGTCGTTCAAATGTCCATCCCGGCTTTGGTTGGTGGCGCGTATTCTAGCTGAATTTGCTGGATAGCGTTCGTTATGTTGACCTTGATACTTAAAACGGCACTGGCACATATGTACATATATAGACAGATAAATGCATAACCCTTCCTCATTTTGTATAAATGAGGTCCTAATGTCGGTGATTGTATCGATTACTTACCCTCTAATACCCTCTAAGCGTCACGAACACTTTCATGATTCTAAACATGCCATAGACATCTCCCTTTCCTCTTGTGAGTTTATTTATTTATTTTTATGTTCCACCCATATTTGATGATCAGAATTGATTTCAGTAATTTTTATTAGCATTCAATGGTTTCGGGTTCTAATTAATTTCCTTGTTTGGCTAATTGGTAAAATTTAATTAACTTGAATTACATAATTCAAAAGTTCAATTACTGGAAACATAATCATTTCATTCAGAGATAAGATTAGGTGAAAGGGTTTTCGGCGCTCATAATAAGCTTAGATCTGGGGGAACGGTAGGTATTCACGGGTAGACCTTTTGCTTCTGGCACTTGCCCTTTCATTTTCATTTTCAATTTAATTAATTGAAAAGCTCATCCAAATGAAATTTTTTTCTGTAGTAAGAGTTTTGGAAATATAATTGCCGAGATTTGATCGTTTCCATTAAAACAAATATTTATAAATAAAAGGGCTTTTACGTTAGGCGTCATACATCACCTTATTCCATTCCACATGTAACCCTCTCGAGGAAGTGTTTCACCAACAGCCTTTTAAATGCTAAACCCCGCAAAGACAAGTGGGTGGCACTTTACGGCGGTTATCTGGCGAGCGGCATGTGGTTCAGGGCGGTGTTAACACAACATGCGAAACAGCAATGCTTTTACTGTCCATAAATCATAGGACCGCTTGAATAATCCAGCCGGCTGCTAAGGTATCTCGTAGACAGAACTTTGAACGCCCTCGGATAGCATATACGACAAATATGTTGCATACAAGCGGTGGCAACATGATGGAAACAGCGAAAAGCACGGACAGTATGCAAATAGATTGCTCCGCAGCGAAATAATTTCTGGGGTCTCCGACTTGGTGATGCTTAAGCTACGGAGGTCACAGGTGGAGAGCGCGGGTAGTACCCATAATTTGCAGGCACCACAATAATGGGCGCACAAGTCTCTAAATCGGTTTGGTATGCAGCGCTGCACCAGCAAATTGCATTAGCTAAATTTCCTTTTTGCGGCAAGCGGTATGCTTGATGTTTCACTGCTGGGGTGGAGTGGAATGGAGCATTGAATAGCTAAATGCGCACTCCGAACCAGCAGCCATAAAATGTCGTAGAACCGCGCACAGGTACGTGCACGTAGCCCCGCAAAAATGGGAAAGCACGCAACTATTTTAAATGCTTAATGGCGCTATTGTGTCTATCCGTTCCTTGGAGAGGAGCTCCACCCAGGCGTGGAATAATTCTCATTGAGTGGCTGGCGCTCTGAATTGTGTAGTTGTTATCTAAATTTATGAGGATGGGGAATAGATGCCCTTTGTAATATGCCAAAAGGCGAAAGAAAAACTGTGGTGGAAAGCACTGGTAAATGAGACAGGAAACAGCACTCGTCTTTCAACAGGTTATTACTTTTAGGCGCACTTGGCAGCTACCAAAGGGAGCTCTGCTAATTGGATACCAGAGGCCGGTAGTTCAAGCAAAACGAAAGTGGGTTAAAGGGGCTCTGGCCCAGCCAGTCAAGTAATTGACGGGACGAGAACTTCATTTAACTTTAGAGTTTCCCACGTAAAAATTCTCTTCTTTTAGAGATGCTCCCCTAAGTGAGTGGCGAGGGCTAGCACTAATTGAAACGGGAACCTATGAAGGCTATTTGGAAATGAGGTCAAGCCTTTCTTCAGGAAATTATTTGAATTTTTGTTGCTTCTCTTGCTATAAGGCATATAAATAGCTAATTAATGCATTTCCCCAAGCAAGACTCTATACTTATACAGTGTCGTCTTAATCGCGCAAGTCCAGGATAAAAGGATCCAGTTCACTGGAATATGAAAATATGTAGATAATGAGGTTTAAACATTGTTTTCTACAAGACCATATATAGATCTTTATAGAATTTCGTAGCCAAATGGCAAAAACGGAACCCTTATAATTTCCCCATGTCTTCTTGTGTGTCTGTCCGTATGTCACTGGTAGGTGTCTTGTGTGAACCACCATTTAATTTTGTAATGAAATAAAAAAAAACATAAGGGATAATATTCCATACCCTCATTGTTTGGGGTTTCGTTGGACAGGTACTTAAAAATATAATAAACGATCCTTAGAGACTTTTTACCTTTGGTGAATATTTCGCAAGATATAAGCTCCTAAAGGCGTTCATAATGTGGCCCCCTCAAACTCTCCAACTACTATTGATTAAAAAACCTGAAAAATATGAAGTTGAACTTTTGTACAATGCACTTTCAACGAAAAGTATTTTATTTAGTTATTAGTTGAATTATTTGCTGCGACAATTTACAGACGTATGCCCATTTACAAACTACGGTGGTGACGGTTGTACAAAAAACAATATTCAATGAATAAAAACAGAAAAGAGAATGAGCCCAATTCATGGTTAATTGAAATGTACAAAAGAAATAAAAACAGAAAGGCAAACAAAAGGTTAGGCTAACAATAAAGTAGGAGGTTAGAAAATAACGTTTTGTGGAAGGAACATGTCTTGTTTAGAAATTAGGAGGAATCAACGGGTGAAAATGCTGAACAAATGAAGGTTCAATGCCGGATTAGCCACGTAGCAAGAGTAGCAAATGCTACGGGCCCCGCGAATTGGGGGGCCCCGCGCTCCAACGCCTGTCTGACCGTAAAAAAAATCAATTTATCTTTACTGCAAAATAAGTGCTTTAGGCATGCACATTTGGATATTTTGGATTCTAAACTTTTTTTTAAATTACTATAGGTAGGTGTAGGTATAATACCTACCACAAGAAACGTTTGTATCAAAATCTACAACGATAATTTAAAATTGTACCACATTTCTAAAATTGAGCGCTGGCCACACCACAAGTTATGTGTTCTTGTTGAAGTTGTCTGAAGTTGTCATCGATCGAGCTAATCGTCTATTTGCACCCAACTATAGTTGCAGTTTTATTTTTTTTAGAAACCTAAAATTGCTAAAAGTGGCCTCGAAACGAAAATATTATAATATCATGAATTTGTTTTCTGTATAATGTTTCGTGTGCTCCGCCTACCCCATTTGGGAATACAGGCGTGAGGTTATGTATGTATGTATTTAATTTTATTATTCTATGCAGAAACATTAATGAGAATTTTATTATTTTTATGCTGTATTAAATTTGATTTCTTTTTATATAACTTATGTAAGTTATTTATTACAAATAAATAGTATTGTTTTATTTAATACACTAAACTTGAGAACCTAAAGCAAGCCAAGGGCCTCTTGACAGAATTTGCTACAGGCCCCTCGCTGGCTTAATCCGGCACTGTGAAGGTTAACACCAGAAGTCTTTCAAGGATTATCGAATTATATGCCAGTGCTCCACTCACATCATTTGGTATACAAAATTATGTTGTGCACTTGAATGGCACCATATCTGGCAAAGTAAAAAGGTAATTGCCGCTAAGTGATAGCGCACACAAATGTCTTATTTATTGAGGCGTTAAATTTACGGTGTTACGGTGCCTCTGGCAACAAAAATGAAAACAGACAGTCGTCCTGCAACAGGCAACCGATGGCGCACTTTTATGGTTGCCTGCAAAGCAGCGTTTCCGACCAATAAAATACATCCGAGGACTCCTTTGCCAGGCGTCGCGGCGTGCAGCGGTCTGAATTAAGTTGATTAAATCCAACTAGGCCCGATCATTTGCCACAGCGGGCTTAAATTGACGAAATAAGTGGAAAATTTAATTTTTGGAAGCAAACAATTTGCAGACCACCCGGTCGCTTCTTTACGTTTCGTTTGCACCCATGTGCACTGAATTGCATGTTTTTGGTCGGTTGATTGGAATCCTTGTCAACAATTATTGTAAAAGGATTCCTCCTCTGTACCCCAAAACTGTATAATGGTGATGAGGCCGGGCTTCATGCAAAAAGGAGATTAATTTACATTAACCGGGAGCTTGGCGCATAAATTAACTTTGCTAATTGCTGAAATTTCAAAAATACCACAGATGGTCGCCAAGAAAAGAGTGTTTCTTCCTCACTGTAAGTCGCATCAATTACTTTCTGAAAAGGAATTTGTGGCACGTTGGTAAAGGGTCTTTGAATATGGACGCTCGAAATATTTTAGGTTATAGCGGCCATGTTGTTAAAGCGACATTTGTCAATCGATGATAAGGAACTTCTTGTGGCATGAAATGGATGATATGTATATGTATTATATATATTGTACCATATGTACGAATAGAGGGACCTAATGGCTCAGTGGTAAGTACTCTGGGCTATCACCGGGGACCGTAACTGAGGTGCGCTTTTCCTGATAGTGTAATGATGGTAATCTCAACACTCAGGATAGCTACTGCGGGCTAATCACCAGGAATAGCGAACATGAACGATTAAAGAAATTGAAGCAGCACTTTTGATTCTATCAAAATGAGAACAACCTCACAGGGGCTTGAAATGCCTTGTGAAGTGCTCTATTTGCTGTTAAGTTTCTGTAAAGATAAAATACGTTGCTCACACAAATATTTATAAAGCTGTACACTCTATGGTAACGGTATAGTAAAATTAGATTGGTTCAAAATATATTAAATATAATTATTTTAATGTTCGTTAGTTCCCACTTCGAGGCAATTCCTTGCCCATGCTTATAATCGATTTTACTTTTGGGGTAAGCCCGCAATCACATAACTCCGAAACACACTAAGCATTTCGGCAGTTAAGCACGGAGGCTGCACAATTTAATGGAGTTCCAAATTCAGAGGAACTCAAAGCAGGCGAAAGTGCTCAGTGCTGCGAATAGCGCACATTCGGGCCACAGAAGTTTCATTACAGGGCCGAAGCCGAGTACTGGAGGTGGCGCTTCCACTACTGAATACTGCATCATGAAACACCAGAGGAGAATGGCTTTGAGTTTGCAATTCCCCGGAAACCCATTATGCCTAGAGATGGATGAGGCACTTTCTGACCATGAATACTTTAATCACTGATTCAAGAACACCTCCCTTGTCCTTAAGCTTGTATTTAAATATGTTCCCAGCGCTCAGGTGCACGCAATATCAGTCGGGGCTTCCATGCTGCCTCTGTCTTTAAAATGCATTTTAAACGAGCTCACGTCCATTTTGTTTCTAAAAAATTGCGTTATGCAAACTGCCACTGGGAAAGAGCTTGTTCGCATTTTATGTATTATCTGTGTCAATACGGAGTGGGGCTCGTTTCCATTCAAGCACATCCTTCTTATTTTCCAACCATTTTTCACAAGCTATTCTAAAATTGTTTTCTTGATCCAGAACTTGCCGAGGTGCCAGTAGTCATGCCAACCCTTCTCGTGATGCACTTCGCTCATTAAAATGACGAGACGTGACCGAAATTTTCATGTTCCTTCAATAGCACTCCGATGGCAATTTAGCAAGGCTATGGGACTAATTCCTAGGGAAAAACATCGTCAGCCGAATCCAAGTTGCTAACAGCCTTGAACCTTTTCGAGAACCTTTAAAAGTTGCGCAATTAAAATAATGGCTGTTCGTGAGAGTTAACCATTAACGCTTTAAAGTTAGACTAATAAGCGTTCCGGTAGAAGGTGACACAGCTACGGGAGAGGAATTTTAAGCTGGACATGTCGAAACTGCGTGACGATAAATTAAACTCTGATAAAATGTTGGCAATGAAAATACATTATTAAAGTAAGCTACCAATTAGTGATCCTATTTGCTCCAAATTTCGAGTCAATAAAATTATGTGAAAACGTTTTATATTATGGCTCTCATTTGCATACATAGTTATTGCATATTTCACATCCCGGTTACTAACGTTTCAACGTGCACACTAGCATTTCAAAAACTTTCTATATATTCATACATAATGTACTTATATATTGGGTGGGCGATCTCGGGCACTGCAAAACTTCAGCAGCATTTCGTTTAATAGCAATAAAGTTTAACAGCAGCAAGCAAGAACAACAAGGACGAACAAAAACAAACAAACAAAATTCAAGTAGATTCACCCTCGTTTAGAAAAAGTTCGATATTAATTATAGTTTGGGGTTGTGTTTTGGGGATCCTTCATTGCAAATATAGTGTCAATATCGCATATTCAAAATAACGGCTTTATAATGGCGGAATTAAAATATTGAAATTTGAATGAAAGATTTTTTTGAAAATTGTTACGTGTGGGTTTTTGGAGATACTGATTTCAAGTATAGTGTTAGAATTTGCAAAATTACAAATGGCGGCTCAAATATAGCATATACTATACAAAAACAAAACATGATTATGAAACAGTAAAATAATTAAAAGCCTTTAACCTTTTTAACTTAGCTCCGCAGAAAACAATTGTGATTTTAAAGACAAATTTGGCCTACATGAAATTTATATATTTACATACATGTTAACTTATATTGCACACCTTTATACATCACAAAAAAATATCAATGCTGAATGCATTGCAAATCCAAATGCTATACACCATAATAAAAATCTTGAAATTAATTTTATCAATTAAAAACAATAACTATGTAGTCCAGTGAAATCAATTTTACCATCCAGCTGAATTTTTCTGCGAAGTATGTCTAAGGTAAAAACAATTATTTTTTGTGAATATCTAAAACTATTACCTTAACGATAAAAATACATATGTTATTTAGTTTTACAAAATTGTCATTGTGTGACCGGGTCGCCTACTCCGTAGGCTTCATTAATCTGATGATTACATAGTAGAATTTTGTAATAGGCCTGATCATGTCGAAAATCACTTTAGGAATAAACCCTGTTCGCCTTATCTCAAATGGTTATTCCAACCTTCTTGTTCCAAAAAAGGGTACAGCAGGTAAACAAATAGCTGATTCCTTTAAAAAGCTATTAACATGCTTCACACAAGCTACTAGAGGTAGCGTAAAGGGAGCACTTCGTCCACGTGTTCAATACATAAATTAAATGAACTAAAGGAAGTGAGAAGTACATACCTACATACATAAGTGATTACTCTCCGCTTTTGTTAGAAGGGCTTATAATATTCCCCGCTGGCTATTATGTGGTGAATACAACTGAGGCGAATAATTGGAAATAAATCTATCTTAATTCCCCTCATTTCGCGCCCTTGATTTATAATGATTTGAGTGATTTTCGATGAAAAGTCGGGCGTATGAATTGTTATTCTAAGAATGCCATTTGCATCATCAAGACGCCCGCCCGCTCGGGCTGTCTGCAACAACATAATTTTGGTGAAAACCGATTTTTTCATTTTGCTAAAATATTTCCTGAAAGTAGTATATGAACGGATATTCTCTGAAGGTTTCAAGTCAATTTGGCGAAGGCAAGTTTGGGATTGGGCTTTCTTTCAATTTTAAATTCCAAAGAAAATGCGTGATAAAAGTCACTTTTAGAAAATATGTATTCAAAATATTTTTTAATTAATTATGTTGTAAAAATGTCCCATTACATCATCGTCATTCGCAACGTGACCCGCCATCCATTACTCGTTCAGTCAGCTTCCACCAAGTGATTAACTGCAAGTTATGCTTGCATTCGTGCAAACAAAAATAGCTCCCCCTGATATGTACATATAATGTGTTCATGTTACGTTTTGTACATTACAAAATACATGGACTCACCTCGCAAGACTGCCCGTACCACCAATCTCTTTATTGCAGTCGAAAGGTACTCCAAAGCACCCGTGGCAGCCGGGGCACTCTGGCCGGACTGCTCTGGCGAGCTAATGACTATAATTCTAGACCTTATTTGCCACGGGTACGGTGCGCTTTTGTAGTATAAATCCAGAGATAAGGCACAATCAGTGTCGGGTTTGTGCAGTAATATAAGTTCGAGTCGTAAAACAAATATTAGGACTCAAAGGTTCTGGGCCGTAGCAACGCACCCGCCCATGTAGCGTGTGCTCCGGTGCACGCAACCTGACGCGGGATGCTTTATGGGCTCCCAGTCCCAGATTTAATGCTAATACGTTTACGTGCATTCAAACCTTCAGACTTCGGGCGAGTGAGCGATGGGCGTACCACCCGGCCCCGGTTACTTTAAATAATTCAGCAATTAAACAGCTGACTGACGCCGTGTCACGTCCAATTTGAATCCGAGAAGGACGTGCCACTCGCTCGCACAACGCCGCAATATGGTGCTCTACTTGTTGGACAGTATTTAGGCACTCCGTCCGCCCTTGTGAGAATATTAAATCGCTAGCAAATCATGTAAATAGGAATTGTGTTCTATTTTGACATGGCAAGGATGCCGAAGCAAACATTTCACTCTGATGATAATTTCACTCGAGGACTTAATATACGCTAATTACATTCCTCATATTCAGCTACGTGTAACATAGGTAAATCACACACGGAGTGACGGAGTGCCTGTTTGCGTATTCTGTTTGCTCACTTTGTTTTAGCCCTTACAAAAACTGAGCAATATTGACGCTTTTCCTGGAGAGGGGATGTTTTGTATAAGCGGAGGAGGTTTCTTTCTGAGCATGAACTGAAAAGGAAAGTACCGCACACGTCGTCCTTTAGACTGCGGGGTTTGCTTATGTTGGCAGCCAATAATGCTTGCTTTACATATTAATCTATTTCAAGACTTAAAGAGGATCTCTGAGCAAAAGACAATTTTATTTATTTGCTATTATTAAAACTGCCTATTCAATTCAAAGTTAATTATTTAAGGTTTTCTGTGAAAACCTTGTTTGGTCATTACGAACAATTTTTATTATACAATTCTGCACGAAAAGGTTCATACAAAATGTATGTATGAACATAAGTAGATACGTATGCCAATAGTTTTCAAGATATGAGGTATGGAGAGTTCGAAATTTGCAGTGCACTCGTTTGAGGTAGAATGCAAGGCTCGTTTTCTTTAGGGTTCCGAACCACAGGTTCGAAAACGGAACCCCATTGGTGAGACTTTGCTGTTCGTGCGATTGCATTTCACTGTGCGTCGCGTCGTTTATCTCAGCTTTAAAAATGCTCTTGATACGAAATTTTATGGGGATAAGGAGAGAGAAAAATGATTCTTTGTTTTTTATTTGCTTTTATTTAACTCACAATGTTTCCATCAAGAATGTTTGTGTTCAAATCTTGCATCCTTTATTTAACACACTTCCTGACGTACTAAGTTGATGAAATTTTGCACAGTTACTAAGGTCAGATGACAATACAATAGTCCATTGTTACTTTTGCAAATAGGGTTTGCGAGGGTGGAAATTCTGATATATCTGCAATTTCTGCTCCCAAAATTTATTATAATGGGAAACTCATTAAGAATAAACTTAGGCAAGATATTATTATACAATTATTTAATTAAAGTGCGAGGCGTGCTAACTTTCTATGATTGTATGTAACTAAAGAAACAGAAAGACTAAATAATTAATCTCATATCGTGTCAGGGCTATAAGGGAAAACTAATTATAAAACATTTGTTTTTCTTTTCAGGCGTGGCACATACAACTTCGGAGCTGAATTCAACTTCACCTGTAATCGACGTGAATCAGGTAGGTGACCTCAAGTAGGGAGAGGGCTGTGATAATTTGTTTTTCTACCAAATGCTTCAGCCTTATGTTATTAGCTTCAGCTGCACTCTCCAGTACTATATTTCTAATCTCCTAAAAGTCAGCTGGCCCCATCTACTTGCCCTACTAGTTAAAAAGCACCAAAATATACGGCAAGTTAATTCGCCAGCTCAAAAACGTGAATAATTAAAATCTCCGCTCATTCCATTTAAAGTTTCAGCGCTTTGAAGTACTTTCAGGTACGAAAGATTGTAGAAGTTTTGATTTAATCAGCGCAATAAAAACTACACAGATATTTCCAAGGGATCCTTGCAGTCCCTGGGAGCAGCGGAAAACGGGTACAAGGGGTACTAATTGACTCTGTAGCTGGCATTGACTATGTTTATTTAGAATTAAAATTGCTCAGAAATGAATTCTTGGTCGAGTGGAGCTTTGGAAATACAATCAGAGTCATTATATCCAACAGTGACGCTCTTTTATGCTTCAGCAGATGCAAAGAATGGCGGTCGATAGAAAAATCATATCCTTTTGTGAATGGATGAATGGAAACCAAAGCAATTTTATCGGTGCTTTAATTCATATCATTCTTCTACCATTTCTGTTTATAAAATATTAGTAATTGCTAAATAATTATTAGAATGGCCTTTCAAACTGTTTAGTTTGGTTCTGCATGTACATTGTATAGAAATAACGTTCTACTCATAATGCTGCTGCATAAATCAAGCCGAAATATTTGATTATATACATAGGCATATCATATTGTCGATTTGTCAACTGAACTGACTACGGTTATAGTTAATCATGAGGCAAGAGAGTAAATAAACCTCTAATAATAATAATATTAACAAAAACTGTGTTAGATTAAGAAATGCAGGTTACCCTGTATTACAAGGCAAAGTGGGTTCCCCCTTTCCATCATAATCCAAGCAGTTTATTAAGAGGTTGTCCTGGCATATATAAATAATTATAAACGACGTTTTGCTTTATTATATTGGATATAAAGAACATAGAAGTTGAATTTTCACTTCTTTTTTTGGTTTACTAAATATTATAAGCAGTCGAAATAGCCGTCTTTGGAGAGTCACGGTGCCGTGGCGTTGAAGATTTTACCGGTACAAATAATTAATTAAATGACGATGAATAATATGTACATATGTTCACGATCAGGATTTATTTTCACGCACTCAATGTTTTTAAAACCAACGGAAGCATAGAGTTGTTTGTCTTTTATGTACTCTAGTAGCAGTATCTAAACGCGGAATAAACAAACATTTTGGTGGAACAACTATTCTTAAAGGTTGCTTAGAAGTGTAAGAAAATTATTAAAAACTGGAAATACCACTACTTCAGAGCTATGGGAAGCAGTAGATGCCTGCCGTGATGCTGATACGTTTGGTGAGCTCCTGTTAGAAGAGCGTAATATCATTCCAAAATGTGACGCGTGATGACAAGGCAGTTCAGTTCGATCTTCCATAACTGCAGGTCTCATCAGCTGGATATGGCTGATAAGCTGACGGTAGTAGAACGGATGAGCTGGATTGCGATTGAAGGCAATCCCTATTAGCCGATAATTCATTGCTGTAGTTGAGGCTGTTTAACTCCTCTTGAACTACATTCACTTGCGAACAAATAGAGGAGAGCGCTGCTTTGAGGTCGATGGCTGATTAACTGACTGGCAGTTACTATTGCACTTCAAGGCTTCACCCACGGATGACACAAAGCCGTCGCACTTTCAGTGGTAGAACATTCCGCAAGCGCCGTAACACCGTATCATTGAAGAATTATCTGCTGAATCCAGACAATTTTAATTTATCGACATAATTAAGTTTACATAGAAGCGAATATAATGTAAGAAAAGTATTTAGGCGATCAATAGTCTCACTGTGGCAAAATGTTAAATGTTCAGCGATCCAGCACGTTGACTGATATCACAGCTCACAATTCACAGATCATAATAGTGTAAATAGATCCAAAGTGTTCACTCAAAACACCAAAAGAACCCTAGATAATCATAACAAGTTAATAAATTAAATAAATAGCAATTACACATCAAATTACGTCAATACATGAAGAGGCAAAACGAAATACGTCCGATCATCACGGAAGCCAGTACGAAACATATATTAACCCTAACTGCTTTTTTTAAATGAATGCATCCTTGTTAGATAGTGTGTGGGTCAAATCTACTTGGCGCCATAGTGGCAAATACTCGGATTGACTTCCCCAACAGCGGTGATTCCGTTTTAGGGTTCCACCGAACAAAAAGTTTTGAGAACAAATCGATCAAAACTTTACTTGGGCAACCTGCAGATTTTTTCGTTCTTACTATGAAGGGGTGTAAGGAAACTATGAACTATGGCGAATTTTCATGCAAGCATTTCACTAACCCACTAGGACTTCTAGGTACTGTAGCTCAAAATGTGGGAAAATTCAGAAGTCAGTAAAGAATGTATTATTTTCAAACAATTTCCAATATTCTTAACTTATGTGAAGGTGTGCAGTAAATAATTTCATTGCCTTTTAAAACATATTTAAAATAGTTTTTAAACTTTAGTATATATGTTGCTCTAAGGATTTTTTTATTTAGTTATTTTCCATTCAACCCAACTAATTATAAATAATTTGTGGTACTTTCTAAGCTCACACTTCACAAAATAATTTGTCTGGAGAAAAGTTCCAAAAACAAAGTTTAAATCCTCATACCTCATTACTTGAACCTTTAAAAACCTTAATGATTTTAACTCTGCAACCCCAATTATCTCAGCTATCAACTTTTCTGCAGGTTCTTTTTAAGTTATTAAAACTCCCAACGAGACGAGATGACCCTCTTTAACTGAACAGCATCTTAAGATCCGCTTAATCTCCGGAGTATTCTGGGGCCCGCCGTGCTTTGAGAATTAAAACGGATAGAAGCACTTCAAAGTAAATTAGTAGTTAAGAAGTGCTTTTCACAAAGACGGATGACTTAAGAGGTACCCTGCACGCGCCTCGATAGCAAATAGATAATATACACCCCTCCAATTCGCGAGTGAACTTTACGAGATATTTGCGTTTCTCAGTGAACAGATCAGATGTGATAAAAGCGCGTTATATTTTGAATGTCTTATATGATGATAATGTCGCAAAATGATAAACATTTATTACCCAAAGTGAATGCCCCCTCTGGGTAATAACACTTAATCCTATTCCAAATTATTCCGGAAAATGTGAAAGAGGGAAACGGCAACTTTAAAGCCTTCCAAGGCTTCGAGGGGGTTCAACACGGGAAGAGCATACTTCAAAGACTGCTCTATGGTTACCTAAGCCGCCCTTAAATAACGTTTTTTTTAATCCACTACCTAAAGTCGACTTGTCTTTCCAGCAGCATTTTTTTTAATGCTAAATCCGGCTCACTCACGTCTACATCCTAATAGCTTTCTTGTCGACTCTGCATACTTATGTTTTCCGGGACAGTCAGACATTTATTACCGAGGCTCGGAAATATTGTTTGTGATTTGTTTTTATTTTGATTTGACGAGTGAGTGAAACGCGGCTGCTGTTGGCATATTGGTCATTTTCCAACTAAAAGCAACGTCAGGAGTACTTGTTTACACTTTGGAAATTTTGCTGAGAAATTACCCGGCTTAGTACGGCGAGTTTGACCTTCCGGATGCACATTATTATTCATTCACGCCAAACAACTACTATTTAAATGTGCTTTCCCAAAATGCCACCAATGTTGATCTATCTCTATAACTGCAGGGTTACAGTTACTTATTGTTCTGAAATTTCCTAAAATTCACGTTTATCCTACACTTTATCCGAAATTCGTGTAATTAATACACATATTTTATATTTTTATCAAATCCCCATCTTATTGCCTTTTCCAAAAATAAACCAGCGACAATACTCCAACTAAAGAAATTGCAGGACCATCACCGAAATCATGGCAGTTTGAACTTGAAAAGGAAAACATTTTCTATTTCTAAGTGGCTGCCAACAACATAACTCATAATTTGTGTCCCCCCTAGAAGGGTGTTTTTCACTAAAATTTTAGTGCACTGATTGCTACACTACTTCACGACTCACCGAATAAGTGGTAAAGCGTAGAGTAGATATTACTATGACCAACCAGATAATGCATGTTTCGTTTGCACTAACTGATAGTGATAGTGCGACTGAAGCTTCACTATCGCCAACTATGGAAACAACAATTCATTATCGCTGAAAGGGAAAATAAAGTGGAATGCCACTGATTAGTTAGTGAAGTGAACTCTCTCTTCTGTCGACTTCCATGTAACATGTAATGTAGTTGCTGCACATTTCTATGAGGCATTGAACGAATTGATTGAACACATGTTCCTTTATACAAGGCTTCTGCGAAAAGCATTGTCTCTGGTTGACACCGCAGGTACTTAAGGGACTTGAAGAGAGCGCTAGCCGTTGACGTCGCTAAAGATGATGGTTTTGGCGAAATTTGGGTCGACTTCGAAATACGTGCCACCAAGCAAAGCAAATTTTTCGTTAATTTATGTTTTGTCGAATTCCGTGACATTTTTAATTATGTGAAGACTAACCATGTAAATGAAAAAAAAAAACTCTAACAGTAAACAGCAGCAGTTCTTCCTAAATTTCACAATTTTCAATAAAGCAAGGGCGCTCGTTAAACGCGCTAGTTAAACAAGACCTAGTGGGATTGTGGTCACTCACAAGGCCACTCCGAAGAGACCCATAACCACCCACAAGCAATAAATTCTCCGAAGGACGCAGCTCGTTTAGTGTGCTATTTTTTTTATTAAAATTATTATATATAACAAAATGCCAACGAAGCTATTTAGTTAATTTATAGACAACAAAAAACCCCAGCTGCCAACTACAAAGCAATTAATCCGCGAAGAAGCGCACAGCAGGGAGTCTAATAAATCCACACAATTTGTCTGCCATGCTAAGGAACTATGTAGATCATCAGCCTGCCGTCCTTTAAGATGAGAAAATGCGGTTTCTTGAGAACCTTGTTATGTCCGTGGCGGGCGGTTCAACGTAAGGGGAAGCAAAAACGTCGAATAAATTGAACCCCCCTTATGTATTAGTAGGGCCATTTGTTTCCCAGGTTTTTCTAGCTAAATTCGATTAACCTCCCGCTACAGCGATTCAGCTGATGAAGTGTACGCCAGTCGTTATCAGCTAAGTAACATTAGCTCACCTTTGAACACCCTAAACAGTCTGGGATTCATTGATTAATTGCTACATTAAACAATTATGCAATTCTGAGCGAAGAGCGATCCAAATGGCCGTGGCGGGGGAGCACGAGTTCTCGTAAGAGGTCGAATGATTGGCAGCTTTAAGGGTGCTACTTGCTAGGTTTGTTTACCTTTCACGATTAAATAATGAGTAATCGTTGACTTGTTTCTCAAACCATGCAATTAGTTATGATTGAGCGTTGATGATATATACATACATTTAGCACAGGTATGGGATAAACTGGCTAAAGGCGACTGTATCCCCATAGTCTAGTCTTGAAGAGAATCGTTGGTTTCTTTTGCTGTCTCTCTCGTGTTGACTTGTAATGCATCCCACCCTCTCCATCCCATTTAGCAGAGAAAATCTTATTATCTTGTAATGTTCCCACATATCAGTTATTTTTGTTGCCGGATATCAAAATTATATCTAAGGTCTCTCTTTTTCTTAGTTTTTCCGATTCGGTGTTCTTCTTGTTACTTGTTAGTGGGTCTTGGACTTTGAGGACTTTGGAAGGTGCAGCCCATACATTGTCATCAATTACTTTACTTTTTATAGAAGTAAAATACTAGTGCCACCTATGACTGACACACCTAACTATAAACCATTCTCGCGATCTAACTAACATATGACGTGAATATGAGGTCAATCGGTCAAGTGGTATAAAAGTTAGATTTTAACGCCACTTATTGCCACCACACCTAACCATAAATCATTCGAATTTCAGTTTCAGCCCTAGTGTGGAATAATGTCACATGGCCTGTCGTATTCCTCTCATCAAACCCTTTCATTTGATATCCATATTAAGGGGGCTGTGAAGAAAATTGGTAGTCCGCCATATTGAATTTGGAATGACGTCACATAGATCATCGTATTTCACACGTCAAATCCTTTGATTTGATATTCATATCAAGGGGGTTGTAGAAAACCCGCTATATAAAAAACAATTTTTTACGATGGAGGAGATGAGTTTGAACTGCTTTTATCCGCGAATTTGGCGGCATTACCCAATTAGGGCTAAAATCGCCCATTAATTAAATATTTACAAACATTTAAATTAGAAATATCGCCATAAGTGCAAAAGAGAAGGAAAAATAGGCGAACTTATCTTTTTCCATTTCATTTTCATTCTCAAAAATTTCGTTGCCCGGTGAAGTGCAGTCCCAGCATTAACTTTAAAGGACCAACGTCAAGATACCTCTAATAAAACGGTGTTGGTAAGTTTGTAACCAGAGATAGTTTCAAAATCACATTTTTTGACTTTTGTTCTTTGACGTCCAAAATTCGATTCTTGCGATGGTATCTTTTCCTAATGGCCAGTGTTCGCTGTACTCTAGCGGTGTTTACTGTGGTAAATTCACTATTGACTCTATGGATTGTTAACATAATTTTTCAGAAGTGCTTTTGGCCAAATAAAAGTAATTTATTTGCTTTGCGTAAAATCAGATCTAATTTTGTTACAAAGGAAAGTGGCAAATAAAACCAAAACTAAAACGCCCCAATTGAACATACTAAATTTAAGACGGTCCCTTCCGTACATTTCGAACAACCCAGCAGTCTAGAACGCACGCTTTCCAAGTTTACGACTTCAATTTCTTAAAGCGTTATATCCCTCTGCTAACCGCAATAAAAGAAAGTAGGAAATTCCCTCAGACAGCTTTATGATACTTTGTTTGCTTACATTTTCTTACAGTCCTTCATCTGGCCACTGGCGCGGCCCGCCACCCCAGAGGAGAATGTCATCGTTGAGCTGAGGTCTCAGACGACGAAAATCTTGCTTAAGACTGGATTAGCGACAACATCCACGTCCCGTGCGGGAGGTATCGCATCCATGACTGGATCAAGGGGGACAATCAGCAGCAGCAGCAAGTGTATAGGGCAATATGTGATACTAATGCAAGGTAAGTCACGTCCAAGTGTTTCCCTATCCATTGTACACCCACAGTGCAATTTTTGATTATTCTTTACGATGATCGAGTCTGGAGCTTCTTGCAACGGCACAAGAGCAAGAAAAACGTTGTTCCTTTGATGATAATAATATCCGGTAGAAGGTACATACATATAACCCGCGGATAAGAGTGAAGAAATTCAATTTCCTTCATCCCGGCATTCACACGACCAAAACTATTTCATGGAATATTGTTGTAGAAGTGTATTATAGTTCATTAGGCCTCGTCGCGTGCGTCGGGCTGAATAGGTTAATTTCCATAACGTTTTTCTGGAAGCCGTAGAAGGCTGAAATTTTGTACAATTTCCACATTTGTTATTTAGACTATGTATGCCACTTTTCTCGAAAAACATTTCCACCCCCTCCCAGCATACGGGGTTGAATTATTGTTGCACCCATAACAGCCGACATATGTAGGTCAATCGGACTTGGAGGCCGAAATGAAGATAATGCAAGAAAAAAACAGGATGAGGGTTTAACAGGAAAAAATATATATTATACATTTACATTGTAAAAGAAAGTGCAGTAATTGATTTTACGTGATTATGTCTTACAACGGATCCGTTCGGAAAATAAACGAAATTTTGCCCAGAGCCACATATGAGTGTAGCACCATCTCTCATCACTCGTTCTCTGGAAGAGTGGGCTCAGTTTGAGCATAATGATAGGTGGGCCGCAAGACAGGATTGTATACAGTCGATAGCTTCTCGTATCGACTCAGATTTCCTCTTTATATATTTTAAGCTTATTTATTATACAAGTACTGAAATTCTAAATCGAACTGCGTTTAATGTTAGACGCCTCATACATATATAGAAAAACACTTTTGTATCTGTGTAACCACGCCATTGTACCCTCGAGACTACTTCTATATCCAAAATTAAGGAGCAATATCCATTCGGATTACATTTTAGCGGTAATCCCCAAATCGGTATCCGCTTTTCTGCAACAGATTAAGTCTTATCATCTCATTCAAAAAATTTACCACATTATAGCTTCACCTGCCGCCAACACAGAACACAACAAAATCCCACGACCAAGCCGGAACACATTTCACGAAATTGCCGTCTCCACAGGATTCTTTAGTACTCAGCTGTGCAACCTTCACCATCTGAGGTGCTCCCACCCCGTTCATTATCTCTGACCTGCTTACGATTATTCGCCTAAATTGTATTACTACCCGGCCGCGAACTCCCGAACACAAGTGCACCAACTGCGGCAAAAGACACCCCCAGGAAATAAAGGTTCAGAGGGACTTCACGTAATGGGCCCCGCGTGTTATCGGTGTAACTGTTTTTAAACCAGAAAAGACCTTTGTACGATTTTGGGAAGGAGTCACCTCCTCTGTGTAATCAAAGCTTAGACGCAAGCACGTCGAGCCGCGGTTTCTGGCATAAACGAAAATTGGAAAACCTTCCCTACCTTCCAGTTAGTTGATCGTTGCTCGTATGAGGAGGCTTCGAATGAAAATTTGCAAGTTGTAAAGAGCAAGTATATGTTACATATGTATGTTATGTGCATGGGGGGAGGTAAGCAAATAATTGTTTCACATGCATGATCCCGGTACTCTTTTAGCACGCCATAAAATCGCTTTAATTTGGAAGGGGGAACAGATACCAAAATGCTGCAAAATCCGCAAAAACATAAAAATAAAGTGTAGGTACTCATTCGCTACAAAATATAGTAATTTCAAGTTTAGGCTTTAAGCTAGCAGTTCTGTTGCTTGCAATCGAGCAAGTTTATATTCATATTTTTTTAATTATTGGGAGGGTCAGGTTTACCCTGCCGATACATAATTATCAAAATCTTGTTATCTAAAATACCTTTCCAATGGACACAATCAGCCATACAATTTCTTACAGATCTCGACCCACATATTGTGAACCATTTTTGAAACACCCCGCACATTTTCATTCTTTTCAATTTAGTAAACATCACGTTCTTAGGAAGGATAAGATTTTCGTCAACTCCCCGATTACTCTTAAAATGGCAATTTATGTCAGAACGAAACAATGAAATTGTTTGGTATATTTCAGGTCTCATCTCGCAGGGACGAGTTCACGTAGAGGATCGACTCGTGGATTTAAGCACGAACAAGCCGATTGAGGTAAGTTTCATTTTTACTTGGAGGTAAGCACACGTCATCCTTTAGCTTCGCGCTTGTGGCTATGGCTAAGAGCACTTTTTACCGCCCACATTAAAGAGTAGGCGCTTCAATGATGTTTCCGGCGAAAGGTTGAGATCTGGAGGAGTATTGAGTGAATTCCTCCTCAAGAATTTCATAAGTCGGTTATAGCGACATTACTTCCTTGTCGCTTATGCTGGCTGAGTGCCAGAGGAAATTGCTTTTCGACTTTTATTACCTGACAAAGAATTTCAGAATTTGCAGCAATGGTAATTGAATGCCTTGGGAAAGAATCTAATTAGAATTAAGCGCAACTGTAATTCAATTAAATCCGGGTGAGTAATTAATGGCGACATTATATGGCCCATCACTTTCAGTTAGGGTAATAAAGGCAAACACAGGTAGGCCAATCAATTGTTTTTGGTGCAATGACTGCGGATAGGATATTAAATGCATATCGACGATAATCCTAACAGAGTGGAGCATTAAAAACCCATCTGCCTAAAACATTTAGTAAACCATTAATCTGAAATCTCGTTAATTCAAAAGCCGTTATGCTTTTTACACTATAATCCCAAACATTTGGAGTGCATCACATTCCTTTAGTGTCGAAACGAATGAATATGCAAACATTTTTGTTCGCGGAAAACAGTACTTTCCGAAAAATTTAACTTAGAAATGACTGAATATTTATTTTTTTCTGAATGTCACCGACTGAAATTTGCCCTTTACTAATGTCTACGGACATTTCATTAAAATCCCAAAACACAGGCGAACTTCACTTGTTCCGAAGATGGTATTCAATTTGTAATTTTACGACAGTACATGCAAGTAATAAAAAAGCTCCTTAGGAATGTATTGCATGAATTATAATACTTTTATTGTGGGACAAATTATTTCATTTATAATTATTATAAAATCACATGTTAGTCAAACGCGCATTGTAGGAATCACAAAACATGATGAGTTGTACATGTATATAGTTTTTGTAATTTAAGGCAATTACTAAAATCATTACGGTAACTCGGTAAGTAATACTAAGATTTCGTTTAAATTACTTCAAAAAACAATTACTAAATGGTTTTGTGAATCCAGCAGAAAAATTTTTCTCGGTGCATTACACCAATATGACATAATATTAAATAGTTAAGTGAACCAAATATTACTTTTACTACTACTATTACTATTTAACCGGCACAGTGAAGTTTGAGCCCAGTAGCGAGAATGCGAAAACCTTTTCGTAGAAGGGCGTAAGACGGGTTTTGGTCTTTAGAATATTTTTATCAGAATAAGGAAAAAGCGAAAGGTACAACCACCTCCTATGTAAGGCCTTCAATATAATTGCGGTAGTACTTTCTATGGGAGACCTTTCGCCTTATAACATACCCACCTTCCATAGAAGGCCTTCAGCAGACATGTCAGAAGCCTTCCATTCGCTGCTGGGATGTTTTAAAGCTCAAACCCATTTTCTACGAGCAACGGTTCTTATTTCTTAAGGGCCAAAGAAAATCAGAGTTATTATTAGCCCATTGAGTAAGGTAAAGTGGCGGTCTGCCATGCGGAAAGTGGAAGGATCAAATGCTGTTCGACGGCCATCTGAATCAGATTTTTCTTATACTTGGTTTGGCGGTCTGATTAAAACACACGGATTTGAAACCTAGCTTTAAGCTACATATGTATTATACATATTAGTCGGTGGGCAAATACATAGTTGTTATGTACCCTTGAAAAGCAAATCAATGTCATTTAGTATGTGGAATTTCATTTTCGGACTTTCGCAATAGTAGTCCACAGCTCTCACCATTTATCAACAGATACCCTGGACTTTGATATTGCCGTCTTTCCAAATTTGTACCTGATGACGGTACACTAAATAGTATTAGGTCATGGCTGGTCGTACAGCCATAAAACAGAATAAATAGGATTTCTATACGGCAGGGTCTCCGATTTCACTTACCTGTATCTTCCCGATAGACAGTGTTATATTATTATTTTTTTGTTATTATTATATTAGATATTAAAGTGTAGTGTAATCGGATTTTTATTTAATTTGAAATCATTATTTTACTCAAGAGTGATTATCCTCAATTGAGTGACACTCAGATTAAGAGCTGAAAAATAACTAAATAAATATTGTTCTTCTTTTGGTACATATTGTTGAAAGGATTTGAATCGATTTCGTTCAAACCCGGCCCGGCAGGCTAATCCCACAAGGAGCAAAGGGCCAATCCCTTACTATTTGTTCATTTCCGCGAAGTAACAAACCCAAATATGCCTTTCTTAAATTCAGGTCTCTCTTTTCATGTTTTGAGTTTTTGTGTGTAAAACAACAGAAACAAGCCGTGTGGAAATATCCTTTTCGCTTTTTTTAAGTTGGCGGGAAATAGAACCCTCTTAACTTTCGCCGACACACCCGGGACCCGCTTCAGTGCCCTTTCACATGCTTCGGCACATTCCTTATTGGCAATTTATCTCCTGAACATCTCGATTTGCTGGAGCTTAGCGAGAATGTAACAGACGCAAAAACGACAAAGGCATTATTATTACTTTTACTCAATTTACTTGGAGCTGCAAAGTTTTGGAGTTTGCCTCCGGTTTCTTTCAAAATTTAAGGCTTTCAACGGTCTTGTGTTGTTCTTGTGCGCTTTCGCTCAAAGCAAATTTATTTTCCCACGAGCGTGGAGCAATTTGCTTTTTAAAAGCGAGTCAACTGGGGATGGGTGGCTAATAAAAATATTTTGTGTACAGCTATAAATTAAGTCTGAGAAAGTTTGCGTTGAAATGTCTGGATTTTGTCACTGAAATTTATTTATAACTTTTTGCAGGCGGTAACTTTGTTGTAGTAAAATGGTGAAAAGTGAGGATAATGTTGAACTAGTTTTATTACGCTTTCCAGATTTGTATCACATTTTTCAATTCGAATTGCAATTTTCTGACAAGACAGAGCACTTTTTGAGCTAACTTATTTCAAGTAAATTAAGTTAAACTTTCAGGACTTAGCAATAATGTAGTTAGTACCATAACGACGTCAAAATGGTTTCTTAACCAGTTACCATAGATACTAAATTTTTTTGAGCTCTGTCAGATTACATAGAATGAAATAAAATAACTGTAAAAAACACTATTTTAAAATCAAGCTTTTATTTAAGTCAAATGTACTAAAAAGTAACAAATAAAATAATAGTTACCTACTTACTTATGGCAGTTTAAGAAATTATAAAACATGCACAAAACCATAACCAATTTTACTCAATTAAAATTTTGTATCAATTGCGATTACGTGATATAAAAGCTTGTGTAGTATATCGTGTATCTATATTTACATAAGCTCTTCGTTAAAAATGACTTTAGGTACAGTTGACAAAAACCAGAATTTACTTTAGTGGGGAAAACTGTTTAAGAGAATTTTAGCACATGTTAGCCTCGCGTTATGAATGTTGAATGATCTATAAAAAGTGAGCGCATAAAGAGACCTGACATTGAGCACGTAAACATTGAGGTCGCCAGTGCAAAATTATATTCACTGTCTCACCGTACCCACCGTCCCACCATAGCCGAGACTCCCCTATAGAAATACAATCAGATGCCAACATCTGGTCACCCAAAAGAGGGCACACTGCATAGAGGAAATACATGTCCATATTTTTATTTTGGATTATAGGGTTCATAAAAGCGATACTGCTATAATAAAAGGATTACAAGCAATATTACGGTCAAGATTGCCACGACAAGGACCATTTATTATCGTCAGTCCATTAGCAAATTGAAAATTCAATTTCAAAGTTGATTGCATTTGGAAATTGATTTTTCTACGTTTTACGCGGAATGTGAAGTATAAAGCAAAGCAACTCCGCACTCGGTTTACTCAATCCGCCAGGCGCGTCTTACACCTTTAATTTCCTGAAACCCTTCAAGCAATGTTTTTGCACAAATATTTCTGCTTAGGGTTTTCAAGGAAACACTTAAGATTGTTTGAATCTTAACAGCATTCCGGGCCGAGAGGATTTCTCAACACAAGTTCTGTCTTTGTCGCCTTCCGATGTGCTGGAGGTGATTGTAAGCGCTACCACCTCCAACTTTTGACAAGTCAAAGAAGTTTCTTATTCGACTGTATCCAAATGAAAATGAATTTTAATAAGGAAACGGACCAGCCTCCGGCGGGTGTTTTATGGTAATTTTTATTGCCGGAATAGCTGTTGTTTTTGTCAGCGGAAAAAGTTTTGCAGCGAATATTCCCCGTGCAAATAAAGTTTTACGCTAATTAATAAATTTGCGAAGGTAAGGTGAGGACGTGGTCTCCGCTTCTCGATTTCACGGTTAAGTAAATAAAAGTAACTTCAGAATGGGCTCCAGCCGATTTTGGGTAATTCGCCAAAATCATCACCGCAAAAGTTGGGTCTAGGCATTCGAAGTATATTGCGACAAGGTCTTGGGACCGGTGGCTGTTTAATCCCTGTTCTCCAATTAACAAATTTCTCAAATGTAAGCTTCAAGGATTAAGTGAGTCACATTTCCTTTTATTATATTTACAACCTACCTCATCCTTGTGCTCGGCAATTGCGGGTGGGTTACAGGCTTAGTTTCCTTCAATGTCATCCGATAAAACTTTGTGGTGTCTGCCTATCAACATCATCTCACTAACAGTCTCTCACTGATCTTCGCATTTATCTTCGCATTATAAGACAGAACGTAAATGGAAACGTATGACGGGCTTACAACGGCAGGAGGAAAATGGGCGGGAGGAACCAAAGAACCATGTCCATTTACCTACCTAAAGTACCTAATGGATTTCGTTCAATTTTCCCTGTCAGCTACTTACGGTTGTATGTAGTTAGAAATGGCTGTGCTATCTTTAGATGCTGTAGATATAATCGGCACACTCTACATTAAAGGGCCTTGCTAAGAAAAACATGTTTGGCGGAATATTTACATTCCAATTTTCATTCACATTCATAACCCAAAGTCAATTTGCATCATATTTCCAGAGCAGAAACACGCACCTTTCAAAAGTTTCCTTTGATGAAATTGCTCCTTTTCGGAAAGTGGTGTCACTTAACTAAATTTATTTATTAATAAAGATGTATCGCATAAATCTTATAGAGGGTATGCCAATAACATTTTGATTTAGAATGTCAGGCATCTCGGGGTAATATTTTTTTTTTGCTATAGCAGCCAAATGAAAGTTTGTTTTACATTTCGATTTTCGGAGTTATCTCGTCTCGCTTGAATTAATATCAAACCCTGTTTAAAAACAAATTCCTGTTCCTGAGGAAAGATCCAGTCGAAAGATGTTTTCTAAATCCAAACTTTCCATTATGTACCAAATATAAGTGTATTTTGTTTGTTAAATTCTTTTGAAATACTTGATGAAACAATAAACTTATTAAATAAATGTTGTGTATTTTGGACTTATGATAAACCAGTTCTGAGCATGGTTTGTGTTTTTAAACTTTCAGATAATATCCATAAACCGATACCTAGTTACTTTCAACAAGCAAAAATATGTAAAGCAAAAAAATAATAATGCTGCTTCACGAAATGATTCCTTGTTTTCTTAGGAGGTAGGTACATATATAACTCTAGTCGGAGCAAAAATCAATGGTTTGGGAAATTGCTTTTTTGGCTTGCATTGATACAAATAAACAAAATATTTATTACACGATTTATTGCTCTTTAGGATAACAGAAAAACATTTTCGAAAGAAAGTTTATAATAGACTGTATGTATGAGCATATTGAAGTTTTTTTTTATTGTTTTTTATGCAGTTTGCACGATTACTCGAAGAATTTTTAATATCTTTAGATGCAATTATTTTCTGAATCTGCGGAAACACATTTTCTATAGTGTGTCGAACCATATTTTCAATATTTCAATATTTCATTTGTTACAAATTTGGATCATATTATAACACACCTTGAAACATGTATGACTCCGTGAAACCGTTGATTAATCGTTACGCTGGAACTAATTATATTTGATCAGTTGGAATATATAAACTTCACAATCTAACTGGAAAATTTTACTAATTATTTGAAGCGCTTTTTTTCTATGAAATTGTTTTTTTATCGCACTCGTTGATAGCTGAAACGCCTTCCAAGAATATTGTTTCCTAATAACACCCAGACGTATTGGAGCTATTCCCAGCTAGCTCCCATTTATTGACCAATTTAACGGTCATTCAGGACGACACCGATAAAAGCGAAGTGTCTACTTTGGCCTCACTCTGTGGCACATGCTTTATTTAGAAATTTTACTGCTTTGCTCCAAGAATATGATTTTGCTGAAATTTCCGCTTGAGGACGATTACACCGAGAAGTGAGCAAACACCTCACTTCGAGGTGACGCGCATTTTATTTGGCCTTCGGAGCCTAGTCTGGACAAAGTGTCCATAAAAGTGATTTACAACTTTGGAGAAATTACTCTAATAAGATGTAAAATATGGCGAGAAAATGAGTTCCTCACCATAAAGAAAACGCATACTTCATGGGTTATTGAAGCGTTTGCCCTTCAAATCGGAAAGATATGCCACATTTGGTAAAGTCACAAATTCTTAACGGCCTATTCTACTGCTTGGGATATTCTTTGGGAAACATCACTCATTCCATTGTTCCTTTAAATTCATTTGCGGCAAGTTTAGCTCCGTAATAATATGTATAACACCTTACATTCTGTTATAACGTTTTGTTATATTGTCTGTTCGGACTAATTACAACTTAGAACTATAACAACTGTTACTATTATAAAATATTAATCGAAGCTGGAGACAGCATCAGTTGCAGAACATGTACCATCTAAATTTTTTTGTTGGATCACTCTAACCCTCCACCCTGTATAAGTATTCCTAATAAAAATTAAGTTTCCTATGCCTCATACAATACGGGTTCAAACAATATGGCATTTCGTAGCTACCTACATACTCGTATCTACAGTGTTGAGCAGACTCAATTTATTTTACCTCAAGTTTATAAATTAAACGCGCAATTTCGGGTTTTATACCATCTTGACTCCCTAAAATCGAACTGCCCAATAATGATCTGGAAATTGAATCAAATTATTCGGTATAGGTATTTAAATTGCAAAAAAATAGGCACTCATTTGTCTCAACATTGTTTTCGTTTAGTATTTACCTAGAAATGAGCAGCTCGCATATTTCCAGGCAGATATCGGTCATGTTGTTATAGCTGGAATACATCTCCCCGAAAATCGTGTCCATTGTGCTTTGGGTATAAATAAATAATTAATGGTCGGATTCGAATATTTGCGCACACAATAAAGTTTTCTAAAGTAAGCGTCCTGCTATCGTGGAAACTGATTTGTCTGGTCTTTTGACGTTCATCAAGCTCCCGGAAAGTTTGGGATTACATCCTGTCTGCATAATGTTAGTCATAAGCCTTGGCCCTTAAGCAAGCATTATTTACATAAAACGAATACCAAGCTATTTCCAAGATCTCTTTATATACAGCTATATTGCTTCTAATTTTTCTTGAGAAAGAGCTTGTGTGCCTAAGGTTGTTGACCAAATTGTGCTCACATCCTGGTAAACAGGCACAATTTGTCTTGTCCACCTCGCAAGCTCCAGCGATAAGTACATAATTCAGCGAAGTTATAGACAGCACCTTCTCGAATTTCAAAGGAACATAAACATTTGACTCGTCTAACTCTTCAAAGGATGCTTGTTGTCTGCCCTTGTTCATCTCTGTTAACGTAATTGTTTGAAAGCATTTACTACGAAAGATGTTTAAAGATAAAGGTGCCAAAATAGGAAAAAGAATTATTTCTATAAAGGGTTCGAGTTGGGGGACACAGGGGCCACATGCGTACATCAACAAGATCGGGTTCTGAAAAATTAAAATTGTATTAGAAAAGTATCTTGAAGGATAGGCTCAGATGAAGTTGACGAATTTTGGGGAATCCATCAACTTTTGTGTGACACTATCCAGTCCAAGGTGAAATATGAAAAATGAAATAAAATTAATTTAACGAATTGCCTACAGCACCCAGCACCTGGCCAGTATTGAGATGTTGTGACACAGTGTGTTTGCTGGAGATGTTTTCAATTTTAATGGGGCTGCCTTGAAGCCTGGGGTTGTTGGATACACAAATTTTGGCCGTCCGGGTGCTCTGGGAAATTTACCGTTTCGCTTCTGCTTTTTCCAGCATAAACAATGGTCTGAAAAGTGTCCTTAGCCCTAGCTGGGAGCTTTCGTAGTATATAACATAGAAAAAGCGGTGAGTGGCATGCGCTGTTTCAGGCGTCGTCCACCTCAGGAACGCACCGCCATGCCATCGTGTTGCACAGTACCACAAGACTAAAATCGATGTTGTTTTTATGAAATATATATATAAATGTTTTTATATATCACATAAATAAATACCCATAAAAGGCAGTAGTCATCTTCGAGGCAAGATACACATCTCCGGATGACGCTGCCGGCAATTTTGAGCCAGCCAATCTGGTGAACTCCATTCAAGAGCAACAGCAGCAGTACAATAATAGCAGCAGTCTGGAGGATGATCAACAGATGCTCCTCGACATTGAACAGAACATAGCGAACCTGGAGAAGAACTTGGGCAGAAGGGGTAAGTAGGGCTTTCATCTAATTGAGTGCTGCAGTCGTTACCTGTTGGTCCATTGTTGCAGACACAGGATCAGGTGGGAATCGAAAAAAGCAGATTCTGCGGCACGTCATGTCAGCAGCTCAAGGTAATCAGAATGGTCACAAGACGGAGCTGAAATTCGACAAGGTGGGAAAATCACCGACTCAAACCCCCACCCGAGAAAAAAGGGTTACATTGAGGACGGTCCGAAATATGATGCGTCTGGGCCGCAAGGAGAGGCTGCGGTCGCATTCCAGGGACAGCAGCACCGAGGATGAGTGCAGGTAAAAATTTAAACAACGGTGGGTGGAGTGTCGAATTAAACAAGGTGTTT
Source organism: Neoitamus cyanurus (assembly GCA_947538895.1). NCBI lineage: Eukaryota > Metazoa > Arthropoda > Insecta > Diptera > Asilidae > Neoitamus > Neoitamus cyanurus. The sequence continues at coordinate 41,087,269 of OX384543.1, forward strand.
CGTTTCAGGTCACCCCTCATAACGGATTCCGATCAGGCGGGGGCAACTGCATCTGCAACGGAAGGTGAAGAGGAGCCGAGGACGCAGATGGAAAGTGGACAATCAAATCAATCCAGCGATGTGGACGATATCATTCAATTTGACAAGACCAAAATGTACAGTGATCGAAACTCAAAGCTTTGCACTGGTGATTTAAGTAAGGTATAAGAGAAAGGGATGTGGGCAAAATGTTTCATGCTCGGGTCCTCTGGCGACAGTCAATAAAAGTGGTTTGCGTTAACTACTGGTAACAGTGAAAATAATAGTTTATTTTTCTCATCTTCCTATCGAACGTTTATTAGTTATCGCCATCGTAATTTTTTGATAGTGCGCGTCAGTGCATGAAACGTGATTGTGAACATAAAGTAGTAAGCAACAACCACTCGAATATCTCCCCAATTATTTATATACAGTGACTCAAACATATACATAGTGTGACTGCGAAATTTTGAAATAAATCTGTAAAATAGCCTCCCAATTGAAAACTGTCGTAGTGCATGAAAAGACAAGCAATTTTTATTTCTGTTTAAGGCGTTACACATAATCGTCAGTCCGGAAAGTGACTTTCTTTAGGATTTATTTTGTAGAATAATAAAAAAGCAATCGAAATAATACTTCGAGAGTTTGTTGTACATCTCTTAAAAGAAACCAACTACATTTTTTTTATCTATGATATATATAAAAGCTAATGTGTTTTTTGTTAATCAATCACACCTAAAAGATTGCTTCGATAGACTTCATTTTTCACACAAGGTTCCACCTTACATTTCATGAAATGCTGTTGAGTGCCCTGCCTATATTGGCTATTTCTACAGCGTACTATTGAAAACAAATTTTAAATATATTTACATATATGGCATTACATTAGCACAAATTTTGTCGATAACTTCGGGCAATGAGGCCAGTATGAGCAGAACAACACAATCACTTTCGCAAGCTGTTTTATTGGAGGATGAAATTGAAGCTGAGGAAAATAACAACAATTATTTAACAAATTTAGAAGACTTCGAAAATTTCAACGAATCCTCTTTAAAATTAGAAGCACTGCTATTGTGCATGAGAAAATTTGCTGGTGCTTTCGAAGCCTGAATTTAATATGAATATGTCCTTGGGTTTACCGAATTCAAACCTACCAATATTCAAGGTGGCAAACCCAATACTGCTACCGAAAAAGTTAAACTTCAAGAGATTGCCTTGAAAATCCGCACTAGTTGGTTTGCACGGTCGCTGATTTCGAATCTTTCATAAAAATTTCCATATTCAAAATGACAGGTAAAGCAACCGAAAAGATTCAACTTCAAAGAATTTTATTGAAAATGAATACAAAGGAACGTTAAGGGCCACTGATTTTAAAAAAAGTATGAAATTTGTTGTCATGATTTATGGATTGGCAGCCACTGTATGTCCTATAAGATAATCGGCGACTATAAGTTCTCAGACTTGCCTCCGATACATTATTTTTATGAGGTACTGATTTTAAAAAGTTTGGCATTGCAACATGCGATAAGGAAACGAGTTTGAAAAAATGTTAAAATACATAAATTGTGTATAATAACGGATTTTTGTAAAAAATAATGTGAAAAATATGGTTCCGTACATTTCCGATTTTTTCTCGCCATATTTGAAATCAGTGATCTATGATTTTGTTACATTTTTATTGCCTTAAAAATCAGAAGGCACTTCACACACTATTGAACATTAAAAAGGAATAATATTATTTTGAAAACACTATCACAGTGGCTGAAATTACTATGAAAATTATAAGCTACTGTCATTTATTATATAATCTACTGCTTTTTTACAAAATCCGTAGGAGAGAAGCCGATAAAACCCCTAGGAGTTTTTCATATATATGCACTAAGCGTCAATAACATCTAAGCTATTTTAGATAGGATGTTGCCCTCAAACAAATTATTTATTATATTAAGTACACTTTTATAATTATACCGCCAAGAGCCCCAGTTTGCCCATACCCCTTTGAATGTAAAATTGTGAAAAATTGATTTGCTGGCATTGACCTACATATCCCACTTCACAAAATAAGTAATTTCTGAAAAAGAATCTAAATTGGTTGCAGTTATACTAATTTATTCTTTTTGTAAACAACTCTCTCTTGACTATTGATAATTTATTCAAAGTCTCATCCTGCTTTTTCCTGCAAAAATTCGTCCATTTGCAAAGCTTTTTAGATCTACTGCTGAATCTTCATCACTTGGTAAATGGAAGCAAATCAAATTCACAAAGTATTACATTCATATTTTCTTCATCCCTTTTTTATTAACCTGAAAATCACTGGTGTGTCCATAAAAATTTGATCATAGCTATATAAAAATTTGCCCTCCACCTGATGGAACGTTTTACGAAAACTCATTGAATTTTCCAGGGTTAAGGCCATGGCACGTACAGCGGACCACCTGAAATCACAGGACTTCCAAGTGTGCATTACAATCATAGAAGCGAGGCAGCTCCCCGGGCTCAATATGGACCCAGTGGTGTGCATCCAAGTCGGGGATCAGAAGAAATACACCAGCGTCAAGGAGAGCACCAACTGTCCCTACTTCAATGAGGTTAGCGCTCTTGGCGTGCCCTGTGGAATCCACCTGTTAACCTGACCTTCACCTCTCTCATTCCAGTACTTCGTGTTCGACTTTCACATGCCTCCTGTGATGCTTTTCGACAAAATCATAACCCTTTCGGTAAGTGGTTTTCCTTATTTTCCTTCTTCCTCCCTAAGCGCTAAGGAATTGTGAGAATTGAGATGGTGCGAATAAATAAGTTCGGAGTAGAGGAGTTGGGTGAATCCCTCGGACGGTTTGGTGAACCGCCAGAGCTTTGTCCATGTGGAGCTTTTGTTTACTCTCCTGAGGAAGACAAATTAGCCCAGACGGTCTTCTGGCGCTAACGAAGATGAAACCTCATTAACGATGACATTCGGTGCCCCAGTGCGTTCTCATACAAAATTATGGGTCATTGTTATTTCACCGCTTACGGCACGTCCTTGACCCATCCTGTTTGGAATTACTTACGCTTAGATCCAGCAAAAGTCTAACGATGGCGCTTATGTGATTCGCATTATTTTCGCCACATTTTGCCATGCTGTGCGCCGCGCCGCGTATTTTCCGTATATCGTCGAATCGATATTCAAATAAGAGCAACAGAATCGCCGCGGACCAGGTGCACTCTTTAGCGTAGATTGCTATCGGCGCAGGTGGTGATTGCTGACTTGTTTATTTAGGCTGTGATGCAATAAATTACAGGAGCGCGGGTGGGATGACTTCCGTATAATCACATTGGCAAATATAGGCCACCTGCCGAATGGTCTTCTATTGCTCTTTGATACTTTACTGCTGCCGCTGTGGGTCAGTTGGACTGGTTTGTTCTACAATTTATTTGAATACTTACTTTGTGAATCCTTCTTGGTCATTCGTCAATTATATCAACAAACGCTCGTAGCACTTTGTAAAGAATGTTTTCAATATTTCATTTCAAGGAATCTAAATTTGTTGTTAGGAAAAACAGAGAGCAATTATGAAAGACCGAAAATGTAAAGGGGAGTTTCATTAATTATTATATTTTGTGCCATTGACACAACGTCCAACTAGATAAAGAAAAGATATCTATCGTCTATTATAATCATTACAGAACGTTATTACTTGAATAAATAAATATAAAATATTATAAATAACTGAAATATTCCTAACATTTATGGTAAAGATTCCCAAATAAACTGCTGTGGATGATTGGTGTCAGTCTGTCGAGTGAGACAAGGTCACCAAAAAAATAAATAAAAAAATTTGAAAAAGTGATAACTATCAAATTCGACCATTAACTCTCAAAACGTTGCCACGAGACCACAAATACCCATAATTGATTACGATTCAGCCCAATCGCCCACTTATAAAATATTTTTTCAGCCTACGAGCCTAGTCGCGCTACTAGATATTGAATTTTCTTGTGAGGTTGAAAAAAATCTTAAGAAGTAGAGTTGCGTCCTGTTTGTTTATACAGTTGCAAAAATGGCGCCCGCAGTGGGCTGAGGGGGTTTCGCCAAGGACATCAGCCCGGAACCGTTTGTCACATTACTTCAGGCTGAGCCTTATACACTTATGTTTAGGCGTCTCCAGCAATATTCAGCAATCTTTCTTTGGCACTCGCATATCCGGCACACCTCGTCTTGCTGCCTCTCTATTTATATCTAGTCCACTATGTCCTCTGCCCTGCGCTCTATCGCCAGTAGCGATGACTGCTGGAACGTAGGCCGTACGGTACGCGCAGGCTACTCTGAGTGCGCATCTTCTTTGCACAAAGGCTCGGAGTTTCCTTTAGCAATCCAATCTCATCCTATCATCTCATATCTTCGCAGCGTAAAGGAGAATAGAGTGGACTGTGACCATCAGCCATCGTTTGAGACGAGCGCACCATGTCTAACAAAGCGACCGTAGAGGTATAACTCATCTCTCCAAGGCCTCAGTTCCAACTATCTGCTCAGGGCGGAGTCATGAATGATTGTATTTTCCGGCGATTTCCTACAAACCCTCCCGGTGGTGCCAAGAGCTACATGCACCGACGACGAAGGCAAAATGTGGGTGAAGAAATCGGCTCTGTGGAGAGAAATAGAACCACTTTCCTTGATTCGAAATATGTGAGTACATCTTTTTGGAGATCAGATTGCCCGTGTGTGGTGAATTCGCAAATAGTTTGCTGATTAACGATAACGGTGGATATCCGTCCACGGATGGAAAACTCAAACTCAAATCGTCGTTTTGCAATGAGGTATTAACTCAAAAAAATATAACAAGATTTGCAAAATGTCTCAAGAAGAGGTGCTAGTTGTATGAGCGAGCCATTTTTGTGTCGAAAAATGACCGGGGGGTCTTAACAAAATTATTCTACAGGAACTAAGCAGTAAGGAACGCATGTACAACAAGGTAGATTCTGCGGTCGACGTGGACGAGGCAGCCCATTACCCTAACTTGAATCCTCCGACTTTATGCAACGGCACGAGGCTGCCAGTGGTTTCATTAAACCCAAACTTGATCGAAGCTGCCGTTATCACCGATTGCGCGGCAGGAGATACTAGTTTTATAATATTGCTCACATACCAATGATACCGGTCGATTACACATTCCGATTCAAACGGTTGCAGTTTCCAATTGAAATGTTTTTCACCATCACCCTCAATAAGGCCCAGGAACAAAATCTAAAAGTGAGAGGTGTGAGTTCTTCTCATATGGACAACTGTGGCACGTCAACAGCCACACCAACCGATTTCTCCACGCGCCCAATGGTAGAACTTTCGTATTCCAACATCGTTTACACCGAACTCCTTCCATATTTATATTCCGACCTGTCCTGCCCCGACTCGCCACGAAAACGACACGGATACTGTAGCTGGTATGAAATAAGTCCGTTTTTGTAAATTAAGGTAATTTAGATTTGAGCTCTAATTTTCTTTCTGAACTCAAATATTGTTTCGCAATTCTTTGCATTGCTTTTTTATTTAAGAACTGGAAAATGGGATGTACACGCTCATAAAGAAATTTAATTGTTAAGCTTCTTATGCTTACAAATAATTTTGAGCCTTAAATACGCGAGGACGGAGAATAAAAAAAAGCACGATTTCAATATAAAATGCCACCAATAAACCTCACGCGAGAAAATGATGCATATAATGAAGGGAAAGCAAGTAGTTCTTACTTGATCCCTTAGTTACGAAACACCAAAAAGCACCAATTAAAAAGTTACGTCTACGCCATCCAGCAATTTTGAATTACGGTAGGTAATGTACGAACTTATTCTTACGGAACAGTCCATAGGTGTGCCTACTATATAAAATTTTATTATTACACAGCCAAGCAACAGCGTACGCCTTTTGGCATTTTAGCATGATTTTGAGATACTTTGAGAGCCTTTTAAACGAAAAACTCCATATCCAAGATTGTTTGATGTGGCACCTAATAACACCGAATTTTGCTCATTTACCGTATTACTGTTATCAGCTGCGTAAGGGAGAGTAAAGCAAGTGGGTACTTACTGCTTTTTATTGGTCTGGTAAAGCCATGTCGGTTGAGTGGTTGCGAAGCACCTAATTAACAGAGCGGAAGTTCTCAGGACTATGTGCAATAACTGTAAGCTGAAATCAACGAACAGCCGAAACCGTGAAAACCCACTCACACCAAGTGCAAAGGATCTCCACTTTCCCCCAGTGCTCACTTCGTATGTATTCTAATCCACAGTGCCATCGATGTACATAAGTTTGTCCCAAACACTTTGGTGACAAAACTCTATGCACGTAGAGTATTTAGGGGGAAATCTGCTTGCGGAGCACTCCTTCACAAGCGGGTTTTTGGATTTGGTCACGTAGGGCAAAAACTGATTTCTCGCAGGCACGCCAGGAGCCCAGACCTGATGATGTGATTCTCCCAGTGATTCTCCACCTCGATATATTAAAAGATCGGGCGAAACCCTCGAGTGTACCTCGAACTTTAAAATAAAAAAGTATTATATTATAGTGAAAGCATTTCACGAAGTCGACATATTTACACAAGACAAGTTACAACTCTTCCATGGTAACTCGGAATCTTATTTGGCTGCTCCCAGTGCATACAACATAACGTATAACAAACAGCCAGCTGATATATTGATGTGATTGTATCCACACACCTTGCCGAGATTGTTTGCGATTGTGCTTTGATTTGGAAACCTCCTGGCCTTGTGCTCGACTTGGACAAGGAATTTGTAACTGTCGATTAAAGGGAATAGGTTTGAATGCACCCTCTCAGTTGTTTACGTGCTTGTGCAGTTCACTGCTTTAAAATTACTTTCTGCGGGAATGAAGTACATAATATACTTAACATACATACGATTGTGAGATGATATATGGAGAAAGAGACCATAAAAATAGGATAATGGCTTCCTCCTTCATCACGACAATGCGCCGTGCCACACATCGCCTCTGATTCGTTTTTTTGCTGGAAAAAAATTACTGTCCGTCAATGATAGACGAAGAAGTCTATAGAAGGTCTGGAGAACGATATGCACAATGTTGTATAGCCGAAACAGCAAGGTTTGGGCGGAGATTCCTGTATGGTATGGACAGATATTTCACTCGACCGAGTTGGTTTTCATCGAAAGAAGAAGCAGAGGGAGAGATAAAGAAAAGATTGAAAAGATTTTAGAGGAACACATGGACCCTTACGCAGGTTGATGAACCCTCAGATTGATGCACGACTATACAGCGGCTATACTTGCGCAAATTCGGTATACAAACATTGAATTGGCCAGCTCGTAGCCCGGATCTAAATTCTTTGGAACACTTATGGGATGAGTTGAAGAGAAGGGTTGGGCCCAGAAATCCTGCTGCCGTGACCATAGCTCCGTTATAAACAAACAGCGTAACAGAAGAATAGGAAAGTCTTACAGATGATATAATAAAACATATTCGGTCAACAATTATTTGCCGTTATCAGTGGAAGGGGAGGCAATAGGGGGCTTGTCCGAATCCAAGCCTTCGTCTTTGTCTCGTTATGACAGTTAATATTGTCAGCGGACAAGTTGAGCTATTATAACAGATAAAACAAAGACAAAGACCTATTCTAATTCGTTTGCCTAGTTTGCAATTTGAACTTGGCAACTTGGCTATGAAAAGTGTTCCCTTTAAAAAAGTTGCTAAGAACTCTTCCAAGCAGCTAAATTAATTTAAGTACTTTGTTAGCTTCACGCATATCTACCTTAGGAAGTCAACCCAAACCTTGATGCTGGAACTTCAAGGTTTGAAATGGTACAAAACATTTTTATTATCTTAGTTATGAATTTGGGTGAGCGGTATTGGGATGTATGCTTACCTATAGTATGAGTCGATTCTTTTTGCTCCTAAGTATGAGTATATAATAAAAGACAATTTAAAGTCTATGCCTTAAAATGAATCTGTTGTACTATACCAACAGCATGGATTATACAAGTATATTTGAAATTCTGAAGCGGTTAAAATAAGCAAAGAGATTAAAATACATTTACTAAATTTTAGAAAACTGAAATTAAGAATACAAATCGTGGAATGGGTTCGTTCAGAATCATTTACCGATTTTGAAGGAATATATTTCTTTTATCTCTCTGATTTATGATTTATGTTAATCGGCCTTGTCGCACCACAGGTGATCCACTCGAGGAAATTTCTGCGGTCAGGCACGTTAATTGGTTCTTTTAAAATTGATTTGAAGACCGTCTACGACGCAGCGGGTATATTGCTTGATCTCGTTTAACTGCTTTTGCTAGTTCGCCTGCCACCCATATTATATTTTTTGTTCATTGTCATGTATCTGTTCTCAGTTTCCACGGGTTGTACCCAATCTTGAGTGTTATTGCTGTTTTTTGATGAATCCTAGCCACAATATATGTTTCACACAGCCAATACTTTAAGCGCCAAGGGGGTCCGAACACCTCGGCCCCTCTTGGCATTTTTTTTCAATTCTTGAAAAGCCGAAATTCACCTATTTTTCTCCTGTTCTCTTTTTCGCATCTCAAAACATCAATGTTTCTTCATCTCATACTTTTCCACACGACTTACTTCACACAACAAAAATAAAATCGCTTACCATTAACACTGTCATCACACGCCCGAAGGTGTTACAAAGTAGAAGTGTCCTTCGCCCTAATAAGTTGATTGGTACTTTTAAGTTGGATGTTGCTACTGTATGGAGCCAAAAAGGTAACTTGTTAAATACCTATGAAACTCACCATAGGCTGTAGCTGTTAAGTATGTGATGTCTTGCAAGTTCTGTGATTGCTATAGGGGCGTCGTAGAGCGTGTGCATAAATATGTATGTGACCACTTGTTGAGCACCACCCCATGCCTATGTGTGCCTAGATACTGCTTTCGCTTTTCTCATTTCTTGCTCTGCATAATGCTACTCTGCATGAGGTTGGAATTAGTTTTCAGAATGCTGCAAGCAGAAACTTAGCAATTGCTCAAAGGATCTGTTAGCAATGTCTCGCGAATAATAGTGCTTCTAAAGCAATTCTACATTAATGAACTTCTGAGCATTTTCTCTTTTACTTTTTGTTTCATTGAGAAGTCCCAGTGCAATAGCAACTACCCCACCTGTGTGATACTTTTGAGGTCTTTCAATTTAAATTATATTTCTTCTGAAAAAGGACAAAAGTGATTTGCATAATTTATTTCAGTGATGGCTGCATGTTAACAATTATATTACACTGGAATTGAATTAATAATTATAGAGACTGAGTGCAGCACCACTGCAATACTGTGGTATCAGGATTCTACGACACCTAGGTAACATAAACCATAATGGTTCATAAACGTGATGAAATAATAAACCTTATAATACTACATACATTTTAGAAAAAAAGACAAACATGTCAATAAAGTTTTTATTTCTGAAAATAAAACAAAATCATAAATCGTAGGACTCTTGGTCAATAAAGAGTTTTTTTTCTCATTAAACTCCAATTTTAACTTTCTCAAACTGTGGGTGGTTTAATCTGTTATGGCTAAATATAAATAGAAGTCCGCTTAAAATGTATTTATACTCATTTCGATTTTTGCCAAATTATGTCGATTCCAGGCCTGAAGACGGATCTTCACCATTGTTGTAGCATTTTTTATATTTTTTACCGCCGTTGCACGGTGGGACCAAATGCCAGATTTCCTGGGCAAAAGTTTTTTTCGAGCATAAACGGTTTAAATTGAACTCCGTAGTTTGAATGTTTGGGAACATTTTTTGGCATGAGATACAACTTTAATTAAAAAAATTAAAATTAAAACTCAATACGTCTAAGAATAAGAAAAAGGTCATAATTGCAACTTACAACTTGCACAGTAATTGCGTCTGTACTAATTAGCATATGTCAACGTATCTCCTTTTCCTGTTCACAAAGGCAACTCACCGATCTCAATTGAAATCTATTTTGAAAACATATAATAGTAAATTGAATCAAATGCATGCTACCATTATGCAAATCACTTTACCCTTTGTGGTTTTATATATCACAACATAATTATTTTTCTTGTTCCCATAAACAGAGTGCGTGGAATACAACGTCAATCTTTAATGTTTGTATTTTGTAAACATTTAAATAAAATTCATGAATCGTAATAACATTTATTAAGAAGTCATAGATCTTTTCACCTGACGCATTGTGTTGTGTGCAATTAATTTATTTTTGTATTGAAGTTAATAATGTTTTATACCCAATTCTATTTTAGAAATGCTCATTACCTATTTTGTTTGATTGCATACCGGTCGATTGATTGAAACTTGATTTTTTTTTTGGGGTTGATCAAAAATATTCCAACAATTTATTCCACGTGCTCTGTTGTAAATACAAATACATAAATATTAAAAAGTAAAGAATTTTAATTTTATTTAAGGTGCATATTCACTTCTTCCAGAAAATTATATAAACCGCGGAAACTACATCCGACTAATGAAATGAATAAAAAAAAAGCAATCCTATCACTGAAGAAAAGCAACTAAATAAATGATATGTTTGTAACATATCTTCATTTATACATAAATTCATGCAGGCAAATAAATAACCATACATACCATATGCAAGCATGTTGCGATGAAATATAACCTTATCCATTCATGCACGGATGTCGTCTGATCACTTTAATTTGAAAAGCTTGAACAAGTACGTTTTATTTAAGCATGTCTCCACAACACATCTGCTTTGCTTGTTTTCCTTCTAAAACTATCTTTCACAAGATAATAATGTCTCTGAAATATGCGCAACTTTAGACCACCAATTCTACCATAAATGGGCCTTGCTATCAGACCCGGACGATTTTTACAGTGGACCAAAAGGGTACTTAAAATGTGATATAGGTATCATCGGCAAGGGTGATACAGTGAAGGTGCCTCAAAAATCCGAAAAGGACCCTGACGACATTGAGGCGTATGTAGTTGGTTATAAGTTAAACGTGCTTCAACTAACATCTGAATTGTTTGTATCACATATAGGAATCTTCTATTGCCCGATGGAGTTCCTATTGAAAGACAACGAGCTCGTTTTGTAGTTAAAATATACCGCGCTGACGGACTGCCGCGGATGAATTCGTCACTTATGGCGAATGTTAAAAAGGCACTTACTGGGGAATCTAAAGATCTAGTTAGTCCCTATGTACAAGTTTCCTTCGCTGGATTAATGGTGAGATTTTTATTGTGTATATCTTCTGAAAATCTAATTAATAACAAATCCAACTAGAAAAATCATAGAATTTGGGTGATCCTCAATCTTAATGAACACTTGCGTGCATATCGTGGAGCTGAAAGGTTGCACCTACAAAACAATATCTTGGGGCTCATGTCCCCTTAAGAACTTCAAACTAGTTAGTGGTGCGGAAAAAATTAAATGTACGCTCTATATAATTAAGCCTCTAGCAATACTAGTTGGTGACTGTTGGTAACTAGGGCTAATGATGAGGACCGGGTAATTGAGTAGAGAATATTCAATCAGTATGATGTACGATGTGTTTATCTGATTTCCTTTTACCAAACGTCTATTGGGTGAAGTTTTCTTCTTTTTTCGGTCATTTTACAAAATCCCCGAGTACACACATTGACATATCCATTTAAAATAGAGCGCGTACTTCATTGCACACTGCGAGGGCTTAGATCGATTTCGTTACCCTCACCCTATACTCTGCCAAGGTTTTTTTTCTAAAGTTCCTTTGAGTTTAAAATTCTAAAAGTACAAGGGCCCTTCGAAAGGGTTTAGAGAAATCGGGGATCACCCCTATTCTTGATTTTTTTTTCCCAACATTACAACAATTCAAATCCTCAGGGTAAGACGAGTGTAAAGAAAAATGCCTACGCACCAGTGTGGAACGAGCAACTTGTGTTCACTGAAATGTTCCCACCACTTTGTCAACGAATTAAGGTAGATTAGGGGGTGGGCACAATTTGATTTTGCTTTTATCCCATGCATTTCCACTTACAGATTCAATTACGTGATGCGGACCCGGTTAAGCCCTCCATTATCGGCACACATTACATCGATCTGAAGCAAATTTCTAATGACGGCGAAAAAGGGTTCTTACCCACATTCGGACCATCGTTCATACACTTGTATGGCTCTACCCGTGACTACACGCTGCTGGACCAGCACTCTAATTTGAACACCGGACTGGGCGAGGGTGTGAGCTACAGAGCTCGTCTGCTAATTGCTATTCGAACAGAAATCGCCGATAATGTAGACACCAACACTGAAAAGAATGTGGAACTCGAGACGACGTACCCCATTTCGGAATCATCCTACTCAAAAAACGAAGAGTTCTTCCTATTCTCGACCATTCTGGAGGCATCCATGCTCGATAAAAAACTCATCGATAAGACGGTTTTTTTCGAGTTAAGCATGGGCAATGCGGGCAATTCACTAGATGGGCACAACGAGAGCGTCACCACCCTCGACGATGAGGACGGAGAGCTGGAGTCGGTTGACACCCAGTCCTACAGCAGTACAACGAACGCATGCAAACCAATTAGCCATGACAAGTCACATTACTATCTTCCCTACTGGGACTACAAGCCATGCATGGACGTGCGCTGCACGCTGCCAGACCTGCGGAGGCGAATGTACAACAGCAACATGATATCCAAAATGGCTGAGAAAATGGTATTCAGAAGCACCCCGAGCAATCGAAACGTATCAATCCTGCCAATAAAATTAAACAAATTGCTTCCCCACAGGACGATGGGCTTTCGCAGACCTATGCGCTGATGGAGGATGAGGATCCCAAGGCTGAAGTTAAGCTCAGAGCTACTCTCGAGGAATTGGCGGTAGCTTGCTCAAAATACTTGACAATAACAAAAACTAATATTACGGGACCAGGAAGCGGGAAGACAAAGCTGGACAAGGAGCGGATGAAATTGTGTCTTAGGGACATCGTACGTATGAAACGATTTTTGCTTTACTGTTTTCTTTACATATGCAGTACAATTGTACAGGAAACTCTAGGAAATATGGCGCGAAACCTTAGGGCCTTGGTGACAAAAAGTTCAATGAGAGAAAGATACAAGACAGCCCAAAACTACCTCCAAAAAATTAAATTCTTAATCGATGACGTAAGTACACACCCCTCTTTTATATAAAACAACAGCAACAGGAATTCAAATAAATTGATTCCTCATTATCTAAGTTAGGAAGCACCATAGCTTTAAAGTTTAGCTGGTAATATGTAAATTTTTTTTCAAGTCATCAAATAATAATTAATAAAGTATAGTTTGTTTGAGATCTCGCTACAACAAATAGGATCCTTCACCCGGGTTAAGCTGGGACATTTGACAATGAAAATTATGAGTTTTTATATGATTATAATTTTTTCTCCAAACAAAAGTGTCTGTAAAGGCTTCCCCAACCTTATACAGCGGTAGAAGAGATTTCAGTGAGTGGCTTTTCGCGTTGTTAGTCTTGTCCTTCCAAACCACTGAATAGATACGAATGGGGTTTTCACTGTTGGATAGCTTGGTTCGTCGGCAAGGTTTGCGGCTATAAGTAAATGTAGGGTTGCAACATGGCGGATCCAATATGGCGACCGATAATGTTCAACTTAAAAGGAATGCTATGAAAACGGGCCTTTTTATGTCGGAGTTGCTGATCTCGAATCTACTATCGCAATGTGGAAATTAATTAATTATTTAGTACCTACTTGGGAATTTCATAGTTATGGATCTCGAATCTGTCTTCCAAAATTGATAATTGAATCCTAGGTGATGACATCCAACTTCCAAGCAAATTGTAAGATCGTCCATTCGAAGAGCTGTAGAAATTGTGATTCAATTTGTTGTGTTTTTTTGGTAAAACGATGTATCATTCATTTCTTATTAATTTTAGATTTATTGCTATTGAAAAAATTAAAAGTCGACAGAATGTCTTACTAAGGTCTGAACTTAAAACCTAAACATATTATAGCCTCAATTCGCTCTCCCGGACATATTTATCTGGCTCATAGGCAATGGCAAACGGTATGCCTATCACAGAATATCTGCAAGAGACCTGATATTTTCAACCATCGAAGAGGAGTGCGGTGTGCACTGCGGCAAAGTGCAGGCATTGTTTTTAAAGGTAAGTAAAATTAAAATGAAAAAGCTTGAGATATGTAATCACTTTTTGCAATAGCTACCGGGAAAACATGCTGTAGGACCAACGGGTTGGTTTGTACAGGCAAAACTGAGCGTATACTTTTGGCTAGGAGTAGTAAATCATAAGCAATATTTTTTCCAAGGGCTTCCAAAAGGATATGACTTATCGCAGGAACTTCGAAACGCTGATAGACAACGAGCACTTGCACCTAACAATATTCATTATATCGAAAAATATGTAATGAACTCAACAAGTTAAATATGTACATCTGAATGCCCTAAACGAAATATTTTTCTCCATTAGACATTCCAGCTCAGAGCACACATTTACCAAGCGCGCTCCCTAATTGGGTCCGATGCTTCTGGCTTGAGCGATCCCTACGCCACTGTGTTTATAACAGAATTCGCGAAAACGACACAAGTGATCGAGGAAACCCTGAGCCCAACGTGGGACGAACTTCTCGTATTCGAGGAGGTGCTCGTGTATGGTGAGAAGGAGGAGATCAAAAGGGACCCGCCCACTATCATCATCGAGATCTACGACCAAGACAAAGTTGGGAAATCAGAATTCATCGGCCGCGCAATTGCAAAGCCGAGAGTCAAGTTGAAAGAAAACCCCTACACGACACCAGCTCTAGGGTGGTTCGATATAGTGCGCGGTAGCGATAGCGCAGGTGAACTGCTAGCAGCTTTTGAATTGCTTGAGATCGGTTCCAGCGATTTGCCTAAGTTAACGGAGCCGAAATATGCTCCCGTAGAAGTTAGAAAGGACCGCATGGCGGGGCCACCACAGGGGACCATCCTTCCAGTTCCTCGAGACGTACGACCACATTTGTCTCGCTTTAAGCTCGAAGTACTTTTTTGGGGGTTGCGTGATTTAAAGCGGGTCCATTTTATGTCGGTAGATAAGCCCCGGATTGACGTAGAATGCTCTGGGCGCATCTTAAGCTCAAATATCATCCAGAATGCAAAAAAGAACCCAAATTTTCCCAGTATGCTAAAGTCAATAGACTTAGAGCTTCCCTTAGAGGAGACCTATGCACCACCAATTACAATCCGTTGCGTAGACTGTAGATCGTTCGGTAGATACACACTTGTAGGGACCCACCAAATAACTTCAATCCACCGCTATATGTACAAACCACCTCCGAAGGAGGATTTTAAGAACTTGCAAACGATGGGCGGTCAAATTATTTTGGCCGCGCCCTCCGCCCACAACGATGCTACACCGAACCAAGTACCACTGAATCAGAGGGATCAGCAAGTGACAAAGAACTCGTCCTGTGAAAATCTAACTCTTTATGGTGCTGCCTGCGTAACCAAAATGTGAATTTTCTCTGCATTACATGTCCAAAAAATAATTCACTGTTATTCCACAATTAGGGTAAAGCGACAGGCACCGAAAAAGAAACAAGTACCGCCAGACCCAGTATGTGATCAAGATAGTGACGATGAGAACAGCAAGGACTGGTGGACGAAGTACTTCAGTTCTTATGAAAAGCTCATCGAGGATACGAAAGGGGGCAGCACACCCAAATCAAATGCCACCCTTACTGCGAAAGAGGAGAAACAGAAACTTGGGGTTAGGGGCTCGAAGATTGTGAACAAACTGAGTCCGAAACACAACAAAAAGGAAACCAAACCACCGACTACAGCTTTATGCCACGTAAATTTGTCTGGGACACACCGTAGCGGCTCATACATTTATTCCTTAACTCCTTTCAGATTTATCCAAACGAATTAGAGGCACATATGGAGTTCGACTACTTCAAAGAATGGCTGCATTCATTTCCCTTATATCGTGGCAAGAAAACAGGTGACTCGGCTGAGGACGAAAACCGCATTGTGGGTTTTTTTAAAGGAGCCATAAAGGTCTACAAGCTGCCGCTTCCTAAAGGTGTTGAGCCGCAGTTCATTCCATCCCTTCCTGCCAACGATCCCATTCATGTCCTCGTTAGAGTGTATGTGATTAGGGCAACCGATCTACATCCCATGGACCTTAATGGAAAAGCAGACCCATATGTTGTGCTTCACCTGGGCAACAAGAGGATTTCGGATAAAGAAAACTATGTCAGCAAGCAGCTCAATCCAATTTTCGGCAAATGCTTCGAAGTAGAAGCCACATTTCCGCAGGACTCAATGCTGAGTATTCAGATTCTCGACTGGGATCTGGTGGGGTCCGATGACCTTATTGGTGAGACCAGAATTGATTTGGAAAATAGGTTCTACAGCAAGCACCGAGCAACATGTGGATTGGCCTTCAAATACGAAGAGTAAGTATTCATGTTGAATAATATATCGTACCTATGTTTAGCACGATAAAGCACGTCAAGAGAACCGCGTGTTTGATTTTGCTCCTGCTTTGTTGAATTATATTTGCGGATTCTTACTTTGATTGAGTTGATGCTGTTATGGAGTGCGTTACGCTACGCCAGGATTGAATTGAATTGTCTTTAATTTTAACAAATTGAATTTAGCGTCACTTGGGTTTTCATACACACACTATTTATTCGTTCTTACCAATGAGTAGAACCAAAGACCATTAATATACGAAGACGTCTCTCTTAAAAATAAAACAAAAAAGTAGAATGCTCCATAAAATATCAGCAAGACTACTACTTTAAAATTTTTGTTCTCAGAATCGTTGTATCTTTATCTCTTTGTAATTAAAGTGGCCCAATGTCTAAATAGGATTCGCGAAAATATAACTTCCTTTTTCCGTGCCACTAAGGTGAAATTTGCGAAGTGTCACCACCGGTATCATCCCTAATCTGAAACCCTAGTATCAGTTTCCTTGTGATCATTCCATAAAAACTTTCTTACAGCTATGGGTACAACCGATGGAGGGATCCAATGAAGCCGACCCAGATCCTATCACGTCTCTGCAAAGAAAACAAGCTTGAAACACCGCACTACTTCCAAGACCATGTGGTGATAGGCAAGTACTGCATGACATTTTCTGAAGACGAAGTCATAGCATGGAACGGTCCCACGACCTGCAAAAATCGCGACGAACATCTTGCACTAGCTGTGCTACACCGGTGGGAGGAAATTCCCAAATTAGGATGCAAGGTATCAAATAAACGAGTTTTATTCTTTTGCCACTTTCGTCTAAAGTACTATTTTACAGATTGTCCAAGAACACATCGAATCACGATCCCTGTATAACCCTGATAAGCCGGGAATTGAGCAGGGAAAACTCGAAATGTGGGTAGATATGTTTCCTATGGACATGCCTTTGCCAGGTCCCCCCGTAGATATATCCCCGCGCAAACCAAAATCTTATGAGCTCCGTGTGATCATTTGGAACACTGATGACGTCGTCCTGGAAGACGATGCCTTTTTTACTGGAGAGAAAATGTCTGATATTTATGTTAAAGGGTGGGTACATGATTATACTTTTCTATGTTTCTTTTCCAAATCCAGCATCTATGTGACTTTTTTATTTCAGATGGTTAAAGGGACCACAGGACGTGCAGTGCACAGACATCCACTACCGATCCTTGACTGGCGAGGGAAACTTCAACTGGAGATTTATTTTTCCTTTCGACTACCTAGCCGCAGAAGAAAGAATCGTTCTATCCCGAAGAGAGTCCTTATTCAGCTGGGACGAAACAGAAGTTAAGATACCCGTACGCCTGGAGCTCCAAGTCTGGGATGCCGACCACTTTTCCGCCGATGATTTCTTAGGTTAATTTTGGGGCGTATCACGTTTTACAAATTTAAACAATTTGTTTCTGACTTCAGGAGCGATATCTCTCAACCTCAACCGCTTTCCTAGAGGGGCGAAATCTTCGAAGCTCTGCACGTTAGACATGCTTAAAACAGATAATGTTCCGACGGTAAATATATTCAAACAAAAGCGCGTCCGGGGCTGGTGGCCATTTTTCATAAAAAAACAAAACGATGAAATGGAATTAACGGGAAAGGTGGAGGCTGAACTACATCTCCTATCAAAGGAAGAAGGGGAACAGAATCCCGCTGGGTACGGTCGAAACGAGCCTGATCCTCTTGAGAAACCAAAGTAAGATCAACGAAGAAAAGTAAGATCAATATAACAATTTTCCTTTGAATTCACAGCCGCCCGGATGCCTCGTTTATGTGGTTCTTGAACCCCATCAAATCTATCCGCTACATCGTCTGGCATAATTACAAATGGGCTATCCTTAAAGGACTTATCATTACAGGACTGGCCATAATGATCCTCCTATTCTTTTATGCTGTTCCGGGCTATACTGTTAAAAAGATGTTGGGAGCGTAAGGAAAACAACACAATCAAAAAGTGGAAGCATATCACAAATCCAAAAAAAAAGAAGAGAAATGTACAAAACGTTCCCTGTATTGAATGATCTTGTACTATTATATTTTCTGCTCAATATAGTTGCAAAATTATATAAAACATATTTTAAAATAAATTCTCTGAAATTGAAAGATTTTTTACTTATTTCGACGATTACAAACGCTCACGACATTGTTCACCTTGCTTTTACAGATCTGTGGCACATTTTTGCATTCTATTGCTTTGATTGATAGGGCTCACCTAACCGAACAACAAAACGAATGGCAGAAGGGGGGGTTCCTAACAGGTTTCGAGTTACAAGGTGATTCATAAATTTTGTACGCACATTATTGTTTTATTTTTATCTTTTGATCTAACGCAACCAAACTTACGCCAAACAACTACTATCTCAATGTCCTTTCCACACATGCCACCAATGTTGACGGACGGGAGTATTGTCATTTTATGAGTTTTAAAACTTCAATTTGAAGAAGTTTTACCGCTGATTTTATTACATGTGTGTGTCTTTATTATTGCTTAAGCGTGGCAAGATTAAAAGCAAAATATAACTGAAAATCGTATAATGCATATTTTATACATATACATGTTTTACACGAAATTTACAAATATAGTGATACTGATATACTTACAACTAGATCACTAGCTAAAGGACAATAACAAAAAATATACAGAGCTCACCATGAGCCAATATCTTTAAAAACTACACAACTCTTATAAATTAGTTGACTCGATGTTACCATTAATGTAACTGGGATCAATTTGCTTCTTCAGAAGATTCTTCGCCCTAGTTCCAGGGTATATACTGAACTTTGGCAACTGAAGACCATTTCTCATCACATTTATTGTGTAGTCTGGCACTAGACTAGTGATAATTACTAAAATTGACATTAACCAGAAGGTTATTGCTGACAGCAGGTTCATGTAAGACCAGTACATCTCAGTGCTGTAGATTCTAAAATATAGGAAAGGTTAATAACATGATAATTTTTAAAAGTGATTCTAGTGGATAAAAGCATGATATAATGTGCATCAAACCATAACAAAGCCGCTTATACTTAGACTAATACCCTCGACAGACGGCACGAAGCAATGAACATGCGATAGAAATAATCATTTATTTTGCCTTTCGTTGTGGCATTCATAACTTCATTCATTTCCTATTCAATGGCGTTCAGAGAACTCCATTCTTCAGTCAAGTATGTAGGTTGGAAATGTGGAAATTACAACTGCTTTCCAGTGTTATACTGCCAAAAAGAGTGGTAGGGATATCAGAGACTTTTCGGGGTCCCAGATAAAGACCCGATTTTTAAATTAAACGCTTACGACCCAAGTCCCAGGAAACTTTTCGACGATCCTAATTATTGAATATTGTGAATTTTGATTTTCCTAAGACCATGTGCACCAAACAAAGCCTGACTTTTAAAGTATGAGTAAATTGAAAATCAGTTGATTATAATAGTAATGTTTAAATCATTTATGGCATATTGGTGCTTACAGTCCTTGAAATTGTTAATAAGCAAAAAGTGGAAAACTTGCACTAAAATGAATTGCAAACGATAATGGCTAAATTTAAGAAAGTACCTCGTTGGTACACAATATTAAGGCTCATTCATATCTAAAGACACTCGACATGGGATACAGACAAATGTGGCAGACAAAACGTTTTAGAAAGTATACACACAGTCACTTATCGTGGTACGCAGCATTAATAGCAACGGACACAAAATATATCGTAGAACGTTCTAATATTTGTTCTTGCAAAAGCCACCGACATTATCCAGCACAAACATAATATTCTTTACGGCAATGCCGTGCGATCACGACCAGTGTCTATGGGATTCCGTTACGCTAGATAGGACAGCCCTTGTGGAGAAGGCTTGTTTCACTATAACATATTCCATTTATATAAGTCAGTGCATAAAACAATATTTCTTGTGTCTGTCTCGTGCTGGGTCTGCCACGTTTAGTATCCCTAGATATAAATGGGATCCTACTGAGGTTATTTATTTAGTGTTCATTTAGGTTTTATTTAGTGCAGCAATACGAACCTTTTACTTAATGTCTTATCGCTTTTGCTGACATTTTTTACGTTGGGGTACATACAATACATAACATAGGTTTGATACTTTCTTGAATTTACTCCACCAAACAAGGCAAAAAGGAACAAAGAAGAAATGATTGAAAATCAAAAGTACCCACCCAGGGCCCAATAGTTCGGTATGTCGACATCGCAATCATAAATGCATATTCAATGCAAAGTATTCCAATTACTGAAATTATGGCGAAGGCAAATACTGAAGGTGAAAGATGCATCCGGTTAATAATAGGTTTATGCTGCCTGCCAATGTGAAAAGAAGAGCGAACGGATTATTATTCAGTTTAATGTAAAACCATTTTATACAATCTTGTTAATATACCAAAGCGAAGAGAGTGGTAGAATTCATCGTTACACTAATCATAATAATCCCACATTAGATTAGTTCATTATTTCCTTTATTTTTTTACGTTATGAAAACTCTTTTTATATTTTATCCTGCTCTACCTTTTACTAAAGAATTTTACATTGAGATGAAAATGTTTATTCAGATCCATAAATGTCGAAGGAATTCAGTTTTTTGTTTGCCCTTGAGCTAAATTCCAACATATTATTTTCCTGAATCAAATCGTTTTTTAAGGTTTCAAGGCATTTTGTAAAATAACGGGGCAATGTATAGAATGAAGAAAGAAAATCTTCGCGGACGCGATATGGACACCGAAAAAGTTCATTCCAGGCACACCTGTACATACAAGTGGCTGTATAAATATCAGTATCAAAACTTAAAGTGCGATTCAAATAGTTAACAATAAAAATAGGCCTAATTAACGGTTTTTAAATTACTGTATGTAGATAGCTAAATTAGAAACAAACTTGTACTGCAGCAAAAGGCAATAATGACTTCCATAAGCTTAATATTTTAACCAATCCCAGGCATAGGCATAAACATAAACAAACTTACATGATTACGTTGTAGACTATCGTTGCGACTATAAATGACAAAATAGAAAACCAAATTGATGCGATAAAAATGTAGGTCTGATAAATTGCTTTCATCCACAGTTTGAAAGTAGCTACAACAACAACGTTATGAATCATCATTGTTCCAAAGCTGGTGAGATCTCCCGTTTGTCCATTTATAAAAACCGCGTTGTTTGAATTCCAAACAGCATAAGTCATGTAATATATGACTACCGAATGATAAATTGCCAATGCTACCCATCCCATAAAACAAGCCCAACTAAGCGTCTTATAGTTGGCGTTCATTTTGTACAGCTCCGGTTTCCTGCAATAATAAGAAAAATTGACTAGTGTCCAAATGTTCTTTTGAATGATAACTCACGACAATAGTTTTTCTTCTTTGAAGGGCTTTTCAGTCGAGGATAATATCGAGATAGGTAAAGCTGTATAAAGTACGTTGAAGAGTGTCAGATAGATTGCCTCATATATCGAGACAGAAGAGAACATGGAATCAAACTGGAACAAGAACTGTATACCCATGAAAAGGAAGTTCTTGTAGAAGAAATATAGCACCAGAATAGAAAGCCGTGCCGTACAGTAGTGCCCGTGTACGAGCAGCAGTCTCTTAACCATACTAAAATTAGCGAAAGCATAATCAGCACATCGAGCTGCTTGTCTGCCTTCCTTTCCAGCAATGCCCATACCAACATGGGCTTCCTGTATCATGGACACATCGTTCGCACCATCCCCAATCGCCGCAGTGATGAACTTTCTGCTATCGCTCTTTATCAAGTGCACCACCTCGCATTTCTGAAGGGGACTCAACCTACAACAAAGCACCGCCTTGCAACGTATCGCGACGTCACGGAATTCAGTCGGGTATGAAGTTAAAGCTATCGCCAAGCTCTTTCCATCTATTAGTAACGCAAACGGAGTGACCCGATGGCAGGCCATTTCCTCGTTCATAGTAGTTATGTGCTGCTTCACTTCAGTTTGGCTGTTGCATTCAGTGATAAAATATTTCGCACAGCTTTCAGATATGTGTCCACATGCGAGGGCGATGTTATAAGCTGTTTCTACTTTGTCACCCGTTAATACCCAAATTTTAATTCCGGCTTCTTGTAGGGCTTCGAGAGTGTCGCGTACGTTGTCCTGCAGAGCGTCCTCCACAGCAGTTGCTCCAATCAATTCTAGGTCTTCGAGAAGGATGAAGCATTAAATTGAAAAAAAACAAACATTTAAATATTAGAGCTACCTCTTTCTATACTGTTATAAATCCTCTCAATTTTTGATTTTCGGTTACGCAGTGAAGAATTTGCCTCTGTGATGCCTGTGAAGATAAACATGCAAAATATTTATAGAACTTTCAAAAGACAATAGCAATGAAAATTTAAATTCAACCGATCACCTCAAGATAATCAGAGTGCCTTGAGGGTGAACAGACGTAGAGAGTAAAATGAGAGGTTATGCTTCAGCCGACTACGGAAACTCATGCGACACTTTTTCTATAAGGCTATTGTAATATTTTCTTTCCTCCAATCGATGAAAATATGGAACCAAAAAATCCGAAATAAACGAGACGAGAATCATCTGTGTGCCCACATGGAGAAAAATCACTTTGGGTAAGCTCTTCGTTGATATGTTATGTTTCTGCGCTTTGTGCTTGCGTTAGTGAATTCTCGACAACGGCGTTTAATGGTAAAATTGAAGTTTGTTCAGCTTGAGGCTTTTTTTAATCGACTTAAAAAACTGGTCAAGTGGGAGCTGGACTCACACACGAAGGTTTCCGTACATGTACATCACATGAAAATTTTTTATTAACATTCGCAACCCTTAACGCGCATGTCTGACTCGTACTTGCCTGACTCTTTTGTTTTGTGTATGTTACGCGATGTCTTCCCCAATTGTGAACCGACTTTAACGATTCTTGATTATTGAATAGGCTATATCTCTAGGGTGGTTCCATTTATATTTGAAGAAAATATTCCACCACCATTTATTAAATATCACCCAAAGTTTTAATTTAAAAGTATGAAAAAGCAAAAGTTAAAAATAAAATCTTTTAAAAAAACCGACTTCACAAATATAAACTAAAACTATAAAACGCTGTGATAGAAAAATGGTTCTGAAAGACGCCTGTTCGTTCGTCTGCCCATTTCACCATGTTCGTCCGTCGCGTCGACGCAGTATTGCTCATACACGTATCATACGGTTTGGCACCGACTCCAAAAACAATTATTTTAAATTTTCTAGAGCTTTAGTTTATATTTGTGAAGTCGGTTTTACTGTAGAACTGGTATTAAAAAAGTATCAATAGAAGATGAGATGCAGATTGATTAGTCAGCCTTGGTATATTGTATGAATATAAAAAGGGAGAAGAAAGATATTAGATTTATTTCGCGGTACTTAAATTGTTATATTTGTCCGTCTCCTTTATACATGCACCCCCTAATTAAAGACTCCAAGTTTGTTGACTTACCGTTACGAAATTCCATATATTCATCCATAGAAAGCTTTCTTCTAGCCACAGCTAGAGTCCTTAAGCCATCCTTAGCAAAATCGTTAATGTGCTCATTTGTCTTGTTTATAAGCTCTGTGTCAGTGCTCTTACAGAGAGGGAAGACATAACTCTCTGCTCCCTTCATGTAAATCCAGATATCTGAATTCCTGTCTTGCAAAATAACACTCATCCTCTTACGGTCCGACGTGAATTCAAGAATTTCTAGACGTTTAAATAACACAACTCTGCCAAGCGTAATATGGAGCGTGTTGCTACCCAAATGTGGTGGAATTATCTGCATGCTAACTGTCTCACCTTCGTCGCCCAGATAAATAATGCCAAGATTTGCGCACGCCTCTATTAATGCCTTTTCATCCGGACTTGATGCCTGATAGTCTAGTTTTCTGAAAGAATGTAATAACCAGGCTTAGGTACATTTAAGCTACCAAAGCTGTTTGAACTTACGTACTCGACGTAATTTTTTATGACCTCCTTTCGTCGCACACTTTCTGTTCTGGTAATTAAGGATTCCTTGGTATACGTAGGCATAGCATACCCTTGCTTGCTGGAGAGAGAATCAGCGATGCTACGCATACTGGTTACGGACACTAAAGCAGAGTGGAATATTCATGATATTATAAACATTTAGCACACCAAAACCTTACTCACTTCCAGATCGACGTTGAACAGTCCCCGGTGCTCCGTACGACTGGGTCCTTCGATGGGAAGGTACACTGGTTGTCTGTGGTATATCGACGTGAGATGTCGACCGGTGGAACGCAACAGGACCTGATTGGAATGTACTGCTCCGTTCGATAGTCCTTATCGTTGCTTCGCTGGACGGATGAACTCTGTTTTCACGTGGTATTCTGGGACTGCGTCGTAAAATTCTTTCTTTAGAAATGCGCTCTTGTGAATTCACAGGAGAAATTGATTTCAACAAAGGATTGTTGTCCGCAGTAGTGTTGTTGACCTTTCTGACATGGACAAAATCTGCATCGTCCGGTTCTGTATCATTCGCGGCGCTACTAGGGCGAGCTTCTTCCTTGATATCATAAAATTCATACACATTTTGAAGCCTTTCCGTGCTTTCTTCATCATCAGGTCTAGCCACTTGGACCGTGTGACAAAGAGCAAGACCTTGGAAAAACACCATTTCATCTTCCTAAAAGTCAATCTGTCAGTCATACTATTGATCTACGTATCATGACGCTTGTAATTGGAAAAAGCACACAATTCCGAATTTTTTTTTATTTCTGGTTATGTTATATTTTTTGTATTGAATGGAATATTTAGATATTAAAATTATTAAAAATTGTGTAATAATATTCATGAGAATGAAATGGTTTATTTAAAACCAAATGGCCGCTGGAATAAAGTAAGAAGCGGTAAAATTAAAAATTAAATTGGAGAACTCCAGACGCAGTCAATGATGTAGTTAATAGTTCCTAACTACAACTGTAGCGTTTGCTTTTTAGAATTGTAGAGCTCGCACGTTTTCTTCGAGAAATAAATCACCACAGATTTTCACAAAAAAAGCATAGTAATTCTCGTGAATGTCTTTTATTGTTTATACTATTTGTATAAATTTTAATCTTGGAGTTTATAGGCGAAAAAACAACAAAAAATTTTCTAGTTTCACATCTAATTTATCTCTATTATAATAAAATGAAAATAAAATGAAGTTGATGTGAAACTAGATGAAGTGTTGTTGTTTTTTTCGATTTCCCTATTTCTTGGTAACTCTTAAAGACCCCCATATACGGTCGAACAAATTGTACAAACTTTTGTTAGCCTAAAAATGCATGAAAGTCATACACTAAGCTACGAATTGCGCAAACTTTTTCGTCGCGAATACATGTGTGAAGGTGTGTGCTCCGCAACAACAACACTGTACAATGTGCACTACGTAAAATTTCATTAAAATCGAAGCTGTCTGTCTTTCAAGAATAAGCGCCTCTATGATCTTACCGTGAAATTTTTTATGTGGATGTCGACTTTCTTCTTTGGGTCCCACAATTTCGAACCTCTAACAGTATATTTGTTCCCTTTTATTGAAACTTGCTGCAGACTCATCTCATTCTTAGTTAAAGTGCCAGTTTTATCGGAAAAGAGAACGTTGACCTGTAAAGGGACTGTTAAGGGTTCGCACTCAAATTCGCTTTCGGCAAAACATCAAATTTACTTGTCCTAACTCGTCGTTTAGATCTGATGCATTCACGATGCAGGGCTGATTTGTTGCCTCATCGTACAAGTGTTTGTCCCACTCAATGAACATTGAGCCCATGAATTTATTAATTTCAATGGTGACGTAAAGCGATATTGGAATCAAGTAGTTGAACAGCATAAGGAAGGATAGGTAGTCCTGAAAGAACTGGCCAACTGAAACGTCTTGGATGGACTGAAGCAGGTACCAATGATTATTAATAACAAACAATTCGAAATATCTGTGGAAGAAAACTAATTCCACACTGATCTGGTCAAAGCACAACGGATTCACATTACCTCTTATACAGGTACGAGAACGTCACTCCACATATCAAGCAGGCCAGTACGAACACAAGAAACACATTGACGTGATGCTCACTAGAAGAAACCTTCATGCTTGTGATCCTACTGTTGAGTGCTAGTTTTGTACGCTGTCCGGTGTAGACTGCACAGCCCACCACCCATTCGGTGTTCTTCAGCCGGGATCCGCGAAGAATTAGATTCTCAGTACTGAGCGAAACAACATTCAAATCAGTTGAAGAAAAAATAGATTCAGAGTGGAATCGTGGTAAATTTTGATTGAGAAGAATTTTCCCGTTGAAGACGTATAAGTCTGGCGTTGGCTTTTCACATTCGATGAGGCCCAAGGTATGCAATAATTCCACACTGACTGGTGGCAGAGTCCTTGGAACACTTAGCGTTTTCAAATTCGTCTCGCCGTCAAGGTTAGCTGTAGTTACGAAACATCTGCCGTGTGGATCTGATGTTTTCAATATGACCAAATCACAAGGAATATCACAGTCCCTTGAAACCTGGACAAGATCACCCTGGACGATTTCCTGACTCGCTACATTCATTTCTTTTCCATTTCGAATCAGAGTAACTGGAAAGAGGGATCTAGGTGAAAGTATTTTGGAGACATAGAATTTGAACAATGAAAGGATAATTCACCTGGAGAACCATTCACAATGTTGTCTGTTTTATGACGTAAGTAGTCTTCATAGCCTTGCTTAGCTGCTGTTGTTGATATCACAAATACAAGAGGTAAAAGACAGGTAACGGGTGAAACAGGACTATCTGTAACGATAAAGTTATTCTTAATATTATTTCAGGTGTAGCACATATTAAAAATATAGTGTACAACTTATAAAATTATTTTTTATTATAGCTATAATAGGTGAATTATGGTACGGAGATATAACACTTATGTTGTACGTATATTTAGAGAACTACATTATCAATAAAATAAGCAATGGGGCGGACCCCAAATGGCTACCGAAAAAGTTAAACTTCAAGGGTGAGTAAAACGAAAGATTTCTACGAATTTCTTTGCTCCACCGTAAGGGGCAATGTAAATATTATCATCTTTCGCATGAAAATGCGAAACGTGTCTCAGTGATGTCATTATTTTCATACAAAACGCAACCATTTCCGCGTATTCGTGTGTAGCGTGCGCCGCAGCGGTCTGGCGGCCTGATAACAGAAGGTTTTGCCAAGCACATACTAAGAAGGATAAAGAGATAGTGGCCGCTTAGGTGGAGGGTGAGGTCAGCCGGCGTTGGATTATTTTTGTGGCGAAACGGTGTCCACTGTCAAATTCATTCGCTACTCTTTGAATATTTTTGGCAGTGATCAGTGCCAACTTCATTAAAACTCCGCCCGGACAGTGAGCCATATTCTTTTTTCGGCGGCGACGGTAAGCTAGGAACAGTCTGGCGGAGTGTTCGCTGTATACAAGTTACGCTAATCATTGAGTTTGTATTATAAATCAAGATCAGATTTCTATGAATCAAAAATCCAAAACTTCATTCCATGAGATAGAAGATAAGATAACATACAATATTTTTGTGTTCATATAATCATAATAATTTTTATCAAGACCATTGATGATTGTAGAAGTATTTGAACGGATCCACTTCATATTATGAATATTTTTCATGCAAGAAAAGTTCCCAGCGCACAGATAAAAATTCCAAAAATATATCACTCTACACGGTAAAGATTAGATAAGGATCTAAATGGTTTAGTTATCTATAATAAATTTAGTCATAGGAAGCTACTAAGTACCCAACATGATTATTATCTTTTCGTCCACTTTTTGGACATTTACATCTATGTTCGCCCCTAATTTTCGTTCTTCCTCATCATATTGTTCATTTGTTACATATCTTGATGAAATATTAGGGAAGAGTTGCCCATTCAAATAATTGTTTCGCCGTTTGAATTGGATTGGATGTTCTTCCACTTCCCACTTTCCACTCAATCCATCACACGGTTGACACTTACAATTAGTGTTTAGTCTTTTATACTTCCGCTCATTAGTCACATTCCGCTCGCTTCTGTAAGCATTTTTCAAATGTATATTAGACCTTTGGTAAACCATCTAGGGTGGGAGACCTCCACATCATTTTTCTTTGGTACATAACAAGCAAATGCATTCTCCAAGCACTTCAAGAAATTGGAAGACAAGTCGGAAAGATCACAGCCATTAAAAATATTAATTGAATTAACAGACAAACAATATTCACTTAATTCATGATAATTTACTTAAGAAGAATGAAGCTCATAAACTTGTACATCACAAATAGGCAATTCACCAAAAGCATAAAATTTCAGATATATTTTTATATAGATGATTCTAATAATAGTTTAATTGATTTACAGTTTTATTAATTTGATTTTTAACGATAACAAACTACCGACTACATAAGATTCCGAAGAAGTTGAAATCACCATAGGGCAAATTTTGTCAAAAATTGCTCAGACACGCGATATTTTGAGGATATTGAAAAAACCTTTCCGACGATGTATAACGTTTGCTCCTTCTTGCCATTAGACAAAATTTAGTTTCCCCCTCTCGCCGCCTCTGATACCAATATTACGACTTCCCTAAAAATCTTTTCCCCTCGAAATAATCGAATACATGTCTGAGTGATTTTTGATATTTGTGACCGTTTCAAAAATAACCAGCGCATGAAATTTTGAGTTTTGAGACACCCGGTATATTGGTTAGAGCCATAGTGTATGGAGTTATCTTTAAAAAAAACCGATGGTTTTTACCCTATATCCCTATTCAATAAACATAAGTATGTACATATTTTGAAGAACAATTTATTGATTGTTCTGTTAGTGTTTTCTTCATTCGAAAGGATTGACGGAATTATGAGAGCCTTCTTTGACATTTGAACTATAATTTAGTTGTAATTTGTATTTTTTTTTAATTTATGGCTTTCACAATTACCCCCCCAATTCTTAAGTGCCTCAGAAAAACTGCTTGAAAACATCGTTAAAATCTTGCAAAACAAAACAAGCGATCGGTTGGCGTCATTGGCTCCACGTTTCTTAATGCGCTCCACTGACTATGAAATTTATTGAAGTGGTCATTTTTCATAACCAAGCAGCTGAGTCTGCTGATTTATCGTAAATGTGCGTTAGATCTTAATGCAGTACACTCCCAGAAAATTAAACAGTAAACACAACAAAGCGCAACTCATAAAGACCAAACGTAAGCAACGCTTACCCACTAAGAGCTTTAGGATCATTGAAGAGAGCCCATGCCTCCTACCCTGCTAGGCTGATTGCCTTTTCGCCGTAGCAAAATTGGTAGATAGTGTGTAGATGCTCGTGCATCATCGCAGGTTCGGCAGTCGGCACGAACTCACAACAGCTCGCTGTGACATAGGCAACATTCAATTGGCAACCAATCTTCGGTTGATCGTAGAGCGATAATTGCCACTCTGCGCGAACAGATTCGGGTCCACATAAACACCAATTGTGCGCGACGATTGCAGCTGCTGCCACCATGGGTGCTAACTAATGGTGCTTATGAAATGGTAATCACTTTGACATTGAGAACGAGCTAAATACCCCCCGTAACTAGAGGCACCACGCTACTATGCGGAGACAGTCGCCTTTAAATTCTTCCGTGAAAGTTCTCTTTACTTATGCACATCGATGCCTGGCTTAATTAGATCGTCGACGATTGGCTGACCCGTGTAGTTGACGCGGTCAACAGAAGTCAACCTAGAACTTGAGTGAGGGCAAGGAATGAATTGAAGAAATCTAGTCCAGTTGAATGGAATGGCTCCATTCAAATCTTTTCCGGGTATCGACTGTGAATTTTTACATAACGGAGTCGGTGTGGGGGACACCTCCTCCACCTACTTGTTTCCATATCAACAAATTATTTTCTAACAACGAAACCATTCTTCTCTTAAGATGTGTGTATTAACGTCATGCAAACTTTTCGAATGAGTCATGCAAATGACAAAGCTTCCATAAAAAAAAAACAAAATTAGCCACTTAACTGTTACCTGAATATATTTTTAAGAAAATTGCAAAATATTCGACAATATTTCGACCGGATGAAAGTAATCACTATTTAATTATCTTACCGATCACCGAAGCGATCACAGTCATCATTAGGAAGTAAAAATTCGCAATCCGCCGGAACTGCTGGTACAGGTTCAGAGGTAAGAATGTAAAAACGGTATATTTGGTCGTCTGGATCCGGTTATTCTCCTGAGGTTGTTTCGGTTTGCAGGACTCATTGTAGCCAATTCTTACAGTCAATGTTTCATTTGGATTAGATGTAGATGGCTGGTTTCTCTGTAAAAAAAATTAAAACAAAGATTTTATTATTAATCTATTTGGTTTTCTCAGACGTGGTGTGTTTTCCATTAAATTAAGCAAATTTTGTAACAAATCTAAAGTTTGCAACGCTAACGCTTTCGTATACTTCGAACGAAAGTACGAAATATTTAAAATATCTACTATATTCTTTACCATTTCTTTATTTGGTAAACAAATGTTGTTGTTGTCGTAAAATATTAAAGCTTTCCGATTTAAGCGATTCTCCCATTGCTGAATTCTCAATTAAAAAAAAAAGGAAAAGGAAAAAGTGGGGAAATGTATGACGATGGAATGATTTTCAAAGAGAGGTATGCTGGAATGTTTTAATAAATTCGTTATATACATATAATAGCTCGAGCGACCTTCATACGAACAGTCCGTATCCTCCTCTCGTCGATTTTCCTAGCATGTCACGTGCTGGGGAATTCTCTTTGAATGCATTACAACTAAATATTATTTATAGATACCTCGACGACTTTGTATGAATTCCTGCATGAATGGATGGAGGGATGGAAATTACTTTGTACAAAATCCATACTTAGTTCATAGAATTTATCAAAAGAGTTGGAATTGTTGCTCTCTAGGACATTAGGTAAAATATTCATCGCAAACAAATGGGATTATAAAAGGATGACTAAATTCTAGTCATCTGAAATAAATGCATTATTCATATTTTTTTGTAAGATGACTTTATGCAAATCTTTTTCCAACTCAATTAACTTTTCCCTACGAATATTCACGAAATGATCATCATATGTTATATATTATTTTTTAAAGGTGTTTTTTTGTCGGTACGCCATATCTCCCTTAATACTTCATCAATATTAATGGTTGAGTTTGAAGATTACGTTCCCCGCTAATGACGAAAAATTAATGTTTTCGTTAAAAAAAAATTGATTTTAAAAACTTTTTATAAAAACCGTATTTACATAGAAAATTTAGAAAGTGACATCTGTTGACATTCGGTTTAACTAACATGTAGAAGAGCTTTCACATCTGACAAAACCAATATCTACAAGTTTTTAAATATCTACTTCTTAAATATTTTATAATTAAATATACCAGCTGACCGATACTGCGCGAAATATTCGCAACGGGTCAGCTAGTCTATTTTAATTAGGAACCTTAATTGTTATAAGGCTTATCATAAAAGTTACTAGAGTTACTATTCGTTTTTTTATTTTATTGGTTTATGGGTTAACCATTATCGATCAATTTATTATTTTTTGGTTATAAATTAATTTTCCAGAAGTAGCTACTTTAGATGATGCAATTGTAGTTTTCATAACCTGTAGCTGTCTCACAACATAAAACACATTAATTTAACATAATTATGGTGCACGCATCAAAAACTTCTTTCGCACTTCTGATCCCTTTCGTTTTCAAGTGTTTTTTTGAACATACATTTAAAAACTTAAGCTCAAAATTATTTTTGTTAAGAGGTTGCGCCGACTTTTTTGTTTCTTTCATTTTCAGAAGATATTATAAACTAGAGATGAAAATATTCGAAGTATTCAGATTTTTTGAATGCTTTGATCTGTTCGGATAGTTCTAAGGAAGCTAAATTTCTTATTATGCAGGGACCTTAATGGTAATGCCAGTTAAAAATCCGATGCAAAAAATTATGTCTTGATTTTTATTTTTAAAAATACAAAATAATGTCTTTAAAATAAAAATGAGAAAACGTTTTTCGGTAATACTCCACAGCATGGTCTTGTTATATGGTATGTGAAATGTGAGATGACACGTGACATGATATTTTTTTATTGCACATTGTACAGAGCACTAGGAAGCCTGGAAATGGGCGAAAAAAACATTTTAAAACTCGGCTCATAATTCGAGAGGACCCAATGTTTAAGTTGAGCGATGAGTTGAATCCCAGAAGAAAATATTCCACTCACTCATTTTTGTTCGCGATGCAAGTTCTTTTAGCATTACTTTTCTATTGATATATGTATGTACCTATATTAATATTGGAAATACATTAGACTAAAATGTTTGAAGATTAGGATTCAGTTCGGTTTAGTTTATTGGGTACGGCACTCCAAGAAGAAACGAATCGAACATTTAAATCTAAAATGTGCATACACAAAAATATCATAAATAAGATGGTGCATCCTTAGGGGAAGTGACATTGATTTTGATTTCTATTTCTATTTACACTGACCATTCTACTTCTGTTCCATCTATTAGTAAAGCTACATAAATACCATAATATACTTTCTCTTGTTCATTTTTCTTTTCCAATGTGAGCAATTTTAAAATTTTTCGATCTTGACTTTAACGACTTGGTAATTGTTGCATTCACTCTAGTTCACACCTTCTAATGCCCATAAAATGTTGTAATTGTAAACAGCTCAAGTATTAAGCTCACTATTTTTTTAAGCAATCGGCCAGGGATCTTGATAAACAGAAAAACTTGCAATCGAAAATATATCATAACCAAACTCGCCCTAACTGCGCCGAAATAGTATCAGCATGTACAAGACATTTTTTATTTATATCATTTCCTGAGTAATAATGAAGCAAACATTTCACCTAAGATCCTAAGATCCACACAATGATGTGGTGATTCCGGTCGTAAATCAGAAAGACATCAATTCCAGCAAGAATATTTTCAGAAATTACATAACAGCCAAAAAACGTTGGTAAGAAAACTTAAATCGGAATAAGATGCGCCGCGAATTCGAAGACGGTGTGTCTGTCTACTTGAGCTAATCGCAGCGGGCTGGGGAGCATATTACGTCACTCTTCTATGCTGGTTCACTAGATAACTCCAAAAAGATCAGAGCCGGACTATTATTACTTTGTCATTGTCAGAGGCCAGCCTTGGTGCAATCTCCGCAGCTGGATTTCCGAATCGGCCTTGACTGAGTCCGACCATGAAGTAACATGACCACCAACCGCACTTATAGTTGAAGTCAAAAAACCTACCACGACCACGTATTGCTTTATAGTTGATCACATTTTACCCTTTTTAAAATAAAACAATCGACAATAACCGAATGAGAATATGTAGTCTGCGGATGTTATTTTTACAGATAACGCTGAAATTGAATATCCCCATATGCTCCGATAAATACCCTAATCAGTGAAAGCACTCTCATGGGTACTGGTGCTGAGAACAGCGCACTTCGCTCAACATACACCAGGTGCAATTTGGTAGAGAACTTTTCAATTTTCAATTTATGGAAACCAAATTTATTGCTCCTATTGTTGGCATAGCCGGCTCCTATTACCCATCATTACGTAAGGGTTTATTTATACATACTTGTAATCGTACGCAGAGATAAAAGTGGCTAATTGATTAGATACAGCTGTGGAAAGGGAGGCACAGATAATTGCCGAATTAATTAATCATTCAATCATGCTCGTCGGTCGAATGCGTTTTCCGGGCGGATGGATGCATGTTTTGACTATTACTATTACTGAATTCGATTTTGAAGGTTCTATAGTGAAAATGGAATATGGTCAACTTCTTGAATCACTGCACACTTAAGGTCATTTATTATTTTCACAGGCGAAATATTCACCAGACCACCAAACTTTATTAATTAAATTAACTTTCAAAACTACATGAATATGTACATAGTATGTGTAGCATAATGTGATAAATATTTTTCGGGTGATTTTTAATTAAGCGGTTATTAATTATTATGATCATTTTAGCTGCTGCTCGTGCCTTATTATTACTTTATGGGCAAGTGAAGTTTTAGTACTGATCATTATAAATGTAATAATCCGTACTAAAACTTCACTTATATTTTCACTTAATAACTTTAAAGCTACTCAATTTCTACTTCATATCTTTCCAACCAACAGAATACCACGAGGTAATAAAGTAATTACGACAGTCTTTGTGTCCAAAATTTTGTGATTTTTCTATTCCGATGTTAAAATTTGTTTTAACATTGCTTTATCTTTTTCATGAATTAGGTGCTCTCTTCAAACACCAAATTGTTCGTTTAGGGGCCGGTGGAGAATAAAGAGAATAAAGTTATTAGCTGCTCAATGACATTTTGATGTTATGGTGTGTAATTTGACGGGTTGTTTGTTTGTGTTCTGCAGACTAAATTATTTTTCATTGTATTATTATAGAGGTGAGGTGGCATAAAACCCTTGACTTTAGGACGTCGGACAACACGTACCCCCCCCCCCCCCCCCCCCGACCTACCAACATTTTTCGGAAAAGGTTACTACTTAATTTTAAATTAAACGAGTTTTTATTCTGGGATAAATTTCGACTTTTAGCATGTAGGTACCCTTTTTAAAAGTTACAATATGTTTTGAAGACACAATAACAGTTCTTCAAGTACTTAGCAATTTTTCAACCAATTTTGAATGGTTCCAATTACATCTTTTGAGAATAATTATTATTATTGCTTCTATAGAAATACTGACGATCATTATGTTGTTCAAAAACATTCTTTTTATGACTATATGTGTTGTTGTTGCCTTTAATTGTAAAATAGACAGTTTCCGTTATATTTGTGATATATTGAGTATATTATAAAACGTCTAAACTATAAAAGAACTATTTACGAAATTCTTGATGTCAGAATCAGAAGAAATTTTTTTCTCAGATAGATTCTTCAGATCAGGAAATAGACAGAAGAAATGGAATAAATGGGGAATAAATTAATTAAGTTAGTAAATTTTTGCTGTTTTTTGATTGCTGAATTTTGTCACATTCGCGTTATTATCCATTTTTGGAACAGATAAGCAGTTTCGCACTTTATATGACTGATACGAGACACTTCAGTTAAAATTCTATCCTTACCAGTTTTCCAACGTTATCCGTCGGCATCCATAGAATTGTGATGCTAATTTTGTATGTTCTCTGTTAGGCTAGAAACTCTTGAACTTTATAATAATACTCTAATGCTTTATACAAAATTGCTTTATTTTATATTTTTGTAATTCGATATTGAAATACATAATACTCGTATATGTATCGTGTTACCTAATATTCTTATTCATCAATAGTTTTACACAGTTCAGGTTGTTAAATTATAGAAAAATTTACGTACATTTATGAATGCAGGCTATCAGATACAAACATGTATTAACTTTTCGCTACTACAACTCTCAGAATTTTTAAAGAATTATCGTCTCGAGATTTATCTTTTTTTTTAAATATATAACTACCATGTATCTACTCTAAAGTGACTAATTTAGCTTTAGCTTCATAGGAGAGCCATTGCATACATTTCTTAATTAATTGGAAGTTCTGTCAAATGTTTAAGATCGCGCTCAAAAGCAATTTTTGTTTCATCGAAAATATAGGTACTGAAAACAATGTTATGTCATGTGCATTTTAATTAAAAACTATGCTGAAATCCAAGTGGAAATTTTATTAGAGTCAATTAGACATTCACTTGGTTTACATAAAATAAAAACATACAAATCACTTGACGTGCTCTAAAGTGATATCCAAGAGTCACATTTTCAATATTTATGCATTTATACCATAGATACACAATTTTGCATACGTAGGTGTCGAAAGCACAATAAATCTGCGAAATCGTTTCAAGACTTATTAGTATGATGGCTTAAACCGACAGCAGAACTAATTATCAAATAGGTGTAATATACATTACAAAATAAGCCAGAATGGAACTGGGACTGAAATAGCGTATGTTAGTTATACAAAAGATTTTAAGATATGAAGATAAATGAATTTACATTTTGTTCACGAGTTACTTGTATCACTGTCAAATAACACTGACTTTTTAGTTATTAAGAAACCTCTTAAACTGCTGTAATTACGAAATTTAAAAACGTGAAAATATAATAGCGGCTGGGAAAATCCAGCACAGAACAATGCTGTGGTTAAAACACAAAAGGCCATATTTCCACAATATTAATGCTTTCAAAATACGTAATGTTACCTGCTTCCAATACAACGGTGATCGGTCAAAGGAGATCGGTTCCTGTTTCGACCACGAAGGTATTCCATTGAGCACAGGTCGGTAGCCCAAATAGTCCCGTCGACTTCCGAAAAACATTTTCCACCCAACAATAATCTTTATCTCGCAGAAAAATTTTACTTTATTTCTTCGCGCGTTCATTGGCATTGGTTTTTGGCTCAGAGCATCCTTGAAGCATTGGTGTTTGCGCAAAACGGTCGTCACTCACTGTTCAAACATTGAACGCTATTTTATTATCCAGCGTAGCACAGCATCCACAATCCTCCAAACGTTTTAGCACCTCTTTGCATTTTTTTAATGATCACTAAAAAAGTCATGAGGCCACCACACGAATGAAGGCACTATTTGGAGGTACGATCTGGTTGCCCTGGAAATATCGTCGCATGATGTACTACAGTCACCGCGATCGCGAATCCAGAGCACCCCATGCGCGGCACCATCTTCAATATTGTCAGAATTGGACTGATCCTATTGCAAACAATTTTATTTAAGATTTTCATCCTAAAGAAATGGAGCTTTTAAGCTCCCGTCGTGATCTGCACAAGCTCGAAGCAATGCATTAATAATTTCCTGCTGGCCTTTGAAGCTCCAAATAAGCGAGTTTCTTACTATCGTTTCTGCAGCCGATTTCAACTTTGGGTTATGAGAACACAACTTTTGCTGGTAGAGTTAATAATAGTTCGATTCAATGCAAATTTTCGAGCTTTAATTTGTAATTCAAGGTAAGTTGCGTTCCAAACGCAAGTAAGTATTTGGACTGGAGAAAAAACATGTGCAGCGTTTCGAAGTATGCACCAAAACTTAATATTCCAAAACTAGTATTTACGGAGGAGTTCAATAAACTTGCGTCATTTGCTTACAGTTTCTCAGTATCTGAAAAACTGCATTATGGCGAGATGGGGTTGCTTGTTTACACAATCACTCACTAAGCAAATTGGTTATTGAAGGGTAAACAAATTGTTTCGTTGGTATGATATTTTTGTTGCAAGAAAGTGGATGGGTGAGTAGGTACTTATTGTTAATGGCGGTGGTGTAAGAGCCTAGCTATTGTTGACGAGTTATGAAATAAAACTTGTCATAGCTGCTACATAACACTTCTCTGTACGAAGTGCAATATAATAGTAGGATAACAATGAAATATTTTGAACAAAGCGATTTTTCAAGTCCATGTCATGTAAAAAAAATTTTTTACACAACAAATCAATTCAACTTTGTATGTCTTTTAGCCTTTTTTAACACGGCATTTTTATGGTCGATATTTACGCTGAGAGAAAACTTGTTAAAAATAATAAAAAATATATTTGAATCAAACATTTTCATTAGTGAAAGTCCACAGTGTTGACATTTTTTTAATTTAAAAGTGTTTGTCTTAGAAATAACACTTCGGAAAAAGGCGTTTAATTTAAAAGATTCTCCAATATACACAATTTCACATCAGAAAATTAAATTTTAAATTAAAAGTTCATTTTTCAACTGAAAAATGTGTTTCTTGAAATTAAAATTTTATTTCTTCAAACCGAAAATAATCTTTTAAAACTGAAAAGTTTTGCTGCTAAAATTAAAAGAGATATTTTCAATTAGAAGTATTATTCGCTCATATCGAAAGTAAGTGTTTTTAAATTTAATTGATTTCTTCAAATTGAAATTGATATTTTTAGAATTGCAAATATGTAGTTATAGTCCAAATCCAAAGGAGACATATAATTTATTTTTTAATAGTGTATTTAAGATATGTACCAATGTTCAGCTCTCTGCAAATTTTTCCGCAGCATCCGATTTTATTTGTCTATTTTGAAATTTGTCAATTTTATTTGTCTGGAATATATTCATTTTCAATTTCATTCTAAATCGCATTAGTTATTTTGAAGATATCACTAAAATAGTTAAGTAGTAATTTTTGTTGACAGCTTTAATTTCTAAGGGTCATAACTTTGTTATTTTTACACACAGTTGTGAGTTATATTTTTATTTTTCATAAGCAGCCCACAACAGCTGTTAAAGTTAGGTTAATACCTACTAAGGTTTCTGATTTCGAATAATTTTTTATTTCACATTATCGAATTGCTACATTATCAAATTACTGTGACAAATTTCAGGCGAAACAATGTTGAGTTTCACAAAACGAAAATTTTCGAAATTTACAAAAGCCCGAATAGTTTCTAAGCTGCTCAATTTGAGAAATCCTTATAATAATAATATCACCGATCCCCAATATCTTCTGTCACTATGTTTCGTTTCAACCTATTTTCTGGGACACCCTACCCTAAAGACGAATATTCGAATTCAAATCAAAATACATCAATGATGTTTGAGTTTTTCAAGGCTTTTAAGTTAGGAAAGCAAATTGTAATACATGTAAATAAATCATGACACCAAACAACTTTGCACGTGATAAATTCCGCAATAAAATTATCTATTGAAAAATAAACAAATGACAGCATTTTCCCTGCTGTTTACTTCATAAATATTTACATATGTATCTCCACTTCATAATTGTGGGCGCAGTCTGCAGATGTCATTACTATGTTTCACTATGTCACAATTCGTTGCAAAATTTTGCAACGTTGTACGTTGTTGACAACGGATCGTAAAGGGCCCCACCCTTCAAATAGTAGCAACCCTTGATGACAAATTCCGTTATTAATTTTAATCAAGGTTTTCACTAACTCCAAATATGGACTGTAGTTATCAAACTGACTGACATATCAAAATATGCTTTGCAACTTTGCAAGACCTGTTTGCAATTGATATTGGGTATTGCGTTATTACAAATGTATTGCAACTAACTTCTTGTTTTTCTATCGGAGCACAACAATTCAACTTTGGAAGCGTTGCAATGACACGAAGCTGCTTTCAACAGATTGTCTTCGTAATGATATTTATTGCGCCTGAACTCACTAAACTGTAATATTTCCTAACGGTATGATGAAAACATAGTTTGATTAATCATTTAGCATATCTCTGCAACCTAGATGTCTCGAAGTCTACTAGTCTAATATATCTTTGCAGAATATTGAAACATCCATAAATAAATTGCTGATTTTAGTACGGGTTATCCAATCGATATTGCCGAGTATCAATCAACCACATATTACCTCAATACTCTCGCCATGAACCCCATAAAGTGCTCATTTTATTGAGTGAAATCATAATATGTTAATGCGCACACCAAAAGATTTATGTACGTAGGTATTTTTATTATGGGCGACCTTTAAGTAAACGATTTTATAATTGTTGAACTGAGAATAAGAAGTAAAATATCCAATACTAATTACACTCCTGAAGAATACACACTAGCTTGCGCAGATCTGAAAGTGGTGAAGGCCAACTAAATGTATAATAATATGCAGCAGTAGGTAACGTTAATTAATGCTACTATACCTCAGCTAAGCATCAAATAAAGCTTTAACTACTTGAAGAAAACAGACGTCGAAACTGCAAAACGTGACGGAGAAAACAATTGATAATAGTAGTTGCTTATCTGCCAATTACCGGCGGACACAACTTCGAAATTCACAATTTGATAACAATATATCACAAGGAGCAGAGCAAGCTTACATCTGAGTCCGGGTTCTGCAGCTGGTAGCTAAAACATGCATTCACGGAAGGAAGCATAATTGTGGTTAAATTAAAACTTATGCGTATTTGTGACTTCAGGTAGTGATCAATTAATTAGTGAGAATGGGCCCAGCTGACTAAAGGCTTACTTAGAATAAATTTCGACTATTGGACTTACTTCCGCCATAATTTTGTGTCAATCACAAATATCCAAATGGGCTCTCAAATTACGAGTACACACGACGCGGCGGTTTCCTGTATCAGAAGTTTCACAAACAGCCCAAAGAACTAGCACGATCACGCACCGCAAAAATAATAGCAGACGAACTGCAATCGCACGGAATTCAACAGTTCAACTGCCTGAACCATTTCCCTCAGTCGTACCTTTTTTCAATAAAACCTTATCAACCTGTTCACTATCAATCAGTAGACCTGCCTTTTCCGATAGCTAACTGATAGATAAAATGCCGAGCAAAAGTGTTTCGCACCCAAAGATTGCAAGAATTCTGAGTATGCTCGCATGACGTTATTATGCGATTTGGACTCACTTTTCGGCACGATAAACGAACGGCTTAACAGTTTTTTACTAATTTCACAGAATGGTTGATGCTACTCCGACCTGCGGATCTTATCGTTCAGCCACTCAAAAGCACGAAGTCACCGGTCGTAATAAACTAATAATGATGGGACTCTTATCATGCAATCATAAAATTTCAAAATGAAAATGACAATTATTATTTTACTAGCGAGCAAATCAGTGATACATTAGAGCAAGAATTGGAAAATTTGGGTCATACACGACATTTTATCAGATCACAAATGATCTTCCGTTTTAAAGAAGGCCTTGGGGAATCGTCAAACACATTTTCCACCTATTAGTTGAGCACCAACTCTTGCACTGCCCTTATTTGTTAGTTGTAGATGGCATCATGGTTTATAATCTTTCGCAGTTTCCTTGCTCACATATGCCGTAAGGCACGCGTTTGTTTTCAACCTGCTGCTCAGTTTTCAGATCCCAGTCGAAAATTAAATGTCAAATAGTTTTAATCTACAATTATTCTTATTTATAATAATTTCAAGAACATCCGCAACCGAATCAAAATCATATGACCCTTTTTCAAAATTACATTCCACCACGCCAAAATCAACGTCAAGTTTTTCAAATATCTAATTTAAAAATATCTTAATTCATTCACTTTTATTTTTATTTATTTTCCACTCCCTCTGGGGAGTAAACAAAGGGCAAGTGTATTTATTTATGAAAGTTTATTCACATAAGAAGTTAATATTAATATTTACAAAATATTCTGTGCCAATTTTGTTAAAAATTTATTTTGACGAATTTATACAAATGATAACGAAATGTAAATCTGTAAATACTTAATCACTAGTAAAATATACAACACGTGCTAAAACTAAAAGAAGGTTAACTATAGAGCGAAGTAACAGTTATCACAGTATTGTACCACAAGAGCTATAACTAAACTGCGGACTATATGAATCTAATGGAATATATTTATGTATAACATTTGAACGGAAATTTTTATTGAAGTCTTGGGGCCATACATTTTATTTAGACATCTTTTTTTTCGATGTCGCGTAATGAGGGTCTCTGCATGAGCGTACGCAGGATCTTCTTCAGGGCGGGGCAAAAACTAAATTCAGATTCGAGAAAGTTTATTTCATGTCCTGAAAAGTGGCAATAACAGTGGTAAACGTACACCCCTGCACTATTGAATAAATGCCAGCTATCGCAGGTCTTCAGCAAAGTTCGAATTAAAATATTTAAAATTAAAACCAAGAATTATTTTTTATATATCCAACAAAAAATATTGCGACACTTTCAAATTCCTTTTAATTTTCCCAAATGCCATAAGTTAACAAAAAAATGAGTACTTATTGTTAGTTCGGTTTCGGACGCATTTTTATTACGTTCAACACAGAATACAATTTTCAATGTTTCGATTTATATGAAGCAAAACCACCTGAACGAACGTACGATATCGTTTTTGTTATACGACCATACGATTGTCGAGTCCTAACATCGGATAAAAATCAAATATTTTATTCGGATGATTTACTTATCCATTATGTATTTGTCAATCGTGAGGCTAGTTAATTATTCTCTTATTCGAAAAATGTATTAAGGGCTCATTCTCGTTAGTGGATATGAAAAAGTGTCGATTTGTTGGTAAATTAATTTTTTATGATGCAAATAGATAGGAATAGGGCCAATAATTAATTACCTATATGTTCAATAAATTTTATTCATAGACTCTCTGTGAAATGACATCCATCACAACCTTTTACTCCAAAATACAATTCATACCTTTTTAAATATTTTGGTGGGCTTCCATCGCACCCAGCTGCGAAACACCGGAAGAATGGACTGAAATCGAAAGACCATTCGACCTCTGATTAGAGCAGTGCGCACCTTATTAAAGCACTCAAACTAAATGACTCCAACGCACAATTCGAATTGCAGACGTATTCACTCACCGAAACTTTCTGTCTCACTAAAACGCGAAATAGTTACTCATAGTCGGCATTTTCGGCAATAAAAGGTCCCGAAGGAAACTACGTCACATAACTATCATATTTGGGCTCAAACAATAGCCGCCTCGACTGCCTTTTGCTGGCATACAACTCTTTTTCGAATTCTCCGAAATTTTCAAAATACTGAAAACAGCCTTAAAAAGTGAATTGTCTTGACGTGTGAATCGAGGCAAACTCACAATCAGATATATCTAGGCATCTGCCTAATTTTTAACTGGCGAGCAAAGCGTGTGAGTGCGACTGCCGGATCGCTTAAGAGCTTGCATATTTTTCTGTAATGAAGCATGAAGAAACCCCAGGTAAACAGCAAGTCCGCGCACTTAAACAAAAGCCTCTTTGACTAATCCGCAGATCACTAACAGTGGGCTGGCGTCATCGCGTTTTTCCCAAGCCCAAGACGCTTTTGTAGGTTGCTCCGAGAACTTGTTTAAGCTCCGGCACTAAATCGAGGGATAATCGAATTATTCAATTGAAAAGCCGCTTCAATCCAACACTGCATCAAAAGTGGGAAAACTAATTGATTCTTGGAGCAATTAATATTGTAATGTGGCATGTAATTCCTAGTTATGGACAGAAAATATTCATATTAAGCGCACCTGTGCCTTTAACCGACGACGCACGCGACGCCATACATCCCGCACTAGTATTGAAGCAAAACCAGAAAAGGAAAATGTTTTGATTGATCCAGCTAAAACTGTGATGTGCTGCTTGGGCATTTTCTGAGTGATACCACGCAGAATGAATTGCCTACCAGAATCTTGGAAGATGCTCCAAAGAAGACAAGCGTAGGATGCCTGAAATCACTCATTAAACAAGTTATCAAAAACTGCGTTGTTATTTAATTGGCGCCTAGTAAAAGCAGTTCTATTTCTAGTATGTACCTGCATGTAGGGTTATCCACCACCACCACTTACATTTTAAATTATTATTAAAAAGCCATGAATATTTTCCGAAAGTGGTGATTTTTATTTTAAGCCAAAGTACAAAATCTTATTAATCAAGAGCAACACTTTTGAGGCAATTTTCCATCACATTTTCGCAGCCCTATTCGAGAAAAATTGTGACCAG
The DNA here is from genome assembly GCA_947538895.1 of Neoitamus cyanurus. Classification (NCBI taxonomy): domain Eukaryota; kingdom Metazoa; phylum Arthropoda; class Insecta; order Diptera; family Asilidae; genus Neoitamus; species Neoitamus cyanurus. The sequence goes on from OX384543.1 coordinate 41,131,160, forward strand.
TAACAGATCACAAGTCACTTGGTTATACATTTATATCTTGGCAATTTGATTATGAGTTCCAGCAGGCTGTATGATGCTGGATGCCTAAATATGAGAAGATGTTGAGAAATTACTTGTCCAGCGAACACCTGGTGAACTAAATTCATTGTTTCACGGCTTGTGTGGGACGTTGCGACATACTACTGAAAATAAACACAACATGTGTCGATTGTAAGCTATTAATAATTAGTTAGCAACCAAGGCAAATAGCATACGATTATTGTAAAAATGAAAAGAGTAAATTGATTAATGATATGAATAATTTTTATTTTTTTAATATTATCAAGGAAGGTCTTAGAATATGTATACCAGGACCAAATTTGTAAATTTAACGAATTTATAATACATATAACAGATCTGTCGCGGGCTTTCCCGGGCATTCCTGTTTTTTTTCTTTTTAATAAAAATAAAGGGGATTTAGCCTACCAAAGGTCCGATAATTTTAGATTTTTGATATGTTGTTATAGGTCGGTAGGGTATTTGAAAATTCCGTGCTCCCGCCGCGATCTTGGCGAAAATTAGCAACTATACAATGTTGTACAAATTGAATTTCATATGGTTTTTTTTCAGCAATCGATGGCAACGGAGCTGTGGAACGGCTAAAAATGCGTGCTTTGCTGTTTTTTTTTCGACATTACATAGCAATAATTCCGTAACACTTGGTTGTATCATAAATGTCCTCAGAATAGATTATGTATAGAGTCAAATTACTTATAACATATAACACATTAAAAAATTTTTATGACCAATAGAAAGGAGTGGGGGTAGATGTAAAAAAACCAGAAAAAGTTGCATTTTTAAAGTTTAGTGCTTACAGCAGGTGTGATTTGTTATGTGATACAAAAGAAAAATAGAAAGTTATTAAGTACTTTACAATTCATTTCAATCATTTTGAAGGGCGAGGAGAAGAATCGGCAGTAGCAGGATTCGATAAATTTTCAATTCTTCTTGAAAAGTCGAGGGTCGATACCCCATCACAAAAAACTATCTACGTCACTGTGTTTTTGGCACACGAAAATTTGTCCCAGTAATTTGCTCAACGCCAAAATAGAACATTGCTTGAAGAGTTAAGATGTGACTGCCAACGGTTCTTTGCAAGCTGGTTTTTCTGACGATCCGTTTGCTTGTTCTTCCAGCACCATCGCATGGGATTTTTTCATGAGAAGTGTAAAAGAAATTCCACTCTGCCAAAATCATCGTTGTGATAGCACACGTTAACAGCATTTTTTTCCTTTTGTATTGTAAAGCTGCCCCATCACATAAGTAATATATTTCTTCAAATTTCGGATAGTGTTGTTTAATAAATTCAATAAAAACCTTTAGTCACTTACTTATTACACAAAATGTTTATATGACTTTTTTTTTAATATATTGCGAACAGATGTAAAGTGGCTTGGTCATTTGTCCAGTGGAATGATTGTACTACGTTTTCAACCAAACATTTTGAATTTTGGCGTCATTTTTGCGTCGTTATTAGGAATTTTTGTTTAATTTCGCTGGAAGTACATATAATAGAATTTTCTCCAAACGAATTATAAAAAAGTGAAGTCCTTGGTTTTTGACGAAAATGTAAAGTTACATCTCGGTTTGCATCCGACATTAATATCGGTGTGTCGGTCAATTGACCTTAACTTAAGTTTTGCACATCGTTTGTGTTGTGATATATAATACATACATATATTATGTTCAGCTGGTATTGATGTCACTATTTCGAGGGTACACATAGTAATGCTTTGAGATCGTTTACTGGAGCTACATAGCTTTGTTGCATCGCACCGCAGTGGAGGCATGTTGTGACCGACTTGTTGCAAATTGAAACCTTCACGTTAGTTTCTAACGCCCCTCGGACGCCAGGGACGTTCAAAAGTTCAAAATATGTGCATAATAATTTTTTCGTTTCGACTCCACAAATATTCAGTATTTAACGCAAAATGTTCCTTCAACTTAAACATAGAAATCAACAAAAGAATCATAAACTTTGTTGGGAAATAACTCAAGTCGGGTTAAAGCGCAACTTAATGCAATCAAACATCCGCAGCAAATTTTAAAAGCTTTATTTCATTGAATTCTAACTAAAGTATAAAAACTTTCTGCCTTAGAGGAAGTCATCTTACATGGTCGTGTAATGCGCTTTACAATGAACTAAAAATACAAAAATGTTAAAAATATTTTTTTCTGTAAAGCATATTTGTAACCTATAAATTCCGATACGGGATCATTGTCTCCTTCTCCTCGCATAGACCCAGTAATTTCCTCGTTTTCCACCATTGGCAGAAATAGCTGAACAAACTCCGGTGAATATGGATGTGTTATTGTTTCAAGAACCTGAGGCAAAGAAAAAAAGTAATTAATTCAAGACAATCATGAATAAATTTATTAGGACGGCCTAAGAAACCAGTCTCAGTTGCCATGCTTAAGGGAATTTTATAAAAATCTATCAAACAGGCGATGAATCCTCTATCGAAAATATTATGGAGGCTTTAAGCGTAAAGAGGCACCATGATTTCATCTTCTTATCTTTTAAAGTGCGAACCAACCAAGTAATGATGAAGTGCCAAAAATACTTGGCAGTATAAAGGAGTATGTCTAAAGAATAAGCTCCGCTCGTCAGGGAGAACTTCATAATACAACTAATATATGAAGTCTTTACAAAATTTCCACAAATGTGGGTTCGCGTTATCAAACAGCAGAAGTAACTGCGAAGCTTTCGGATAGAGAACACAATAATTTATCCTAAGCTCCAACACCATCTTTTTCATGAGACCCGCTTACTGTTTTTTAATGTTGTGTTGGCTGCAAATTCGGATATTATGATTTTAAGAATTTTCATTTTAAAACGCCAACGTGTCAGAAAAACAATCGGAGTGAATAAGTTCTACATCTGATTTAATTTAGGGCTCTAGAATTGATTTTCACAATTAATAAAAACAATCTTCTTGTTAGAATCAATTAAAGCAGAGCGAAGAAGTTCGGATATCAGAGTTAGTTTAGAACTCCCCAACAAGCATATGTATCAAAATAAAAAGTTGAAAAAATGGTCTTACCTCCGTTACAAAATAGCGAATCAGTGATATATCAGTATCACCTTTTAGGCAGCACTGTTTAATGTACTTCACAACTGGGACGACACAGCCTCTGGTCAAAAGGTTCACCATTCTGTCAAGCAACATCTTCTTCATTTCTAACTATAAACCATATTAATGTGCCAAAGATGTGAAAGTCTATCTACTGAGCATTTTTACTTGCACTAATATCTCCAGTTCATCTTGCTTAGACTCGAATAGTTCAATTAAAAGGCTGAGGATTTTCCCATGCAGAGAAGGATGCACAGTAGCAACTTCATCAAGAATTGCCAAATGAGGAGGACAACTGTCTGTGGAGAGTTTAAAATAAGAAGACTCAGTGACGGTGTTTTCGATCCACCGAATTACTCCAACTCCAACAACAGGAAATCTACGGAAACATTTTATATCGCGTTAAATTAATAATTATGCAATTTAACCTAATGCAATTGTACAGCGACTGAAGCTCAGCTATTAGTTCCGTGGAACCTTTGTTCACGTTGCAAATAGCGTGAACCTTCTCGATTGCTTGAATAGTTGGTTTCAGCTCATCTTTGTTAATAGTACGCTTGTTCTGTGATCCTTTTTTTCCAGGTGTGTCGATAACGCTGGCGGCATAAGCTAGCAGGAAAATGTACTTCGATTTATGCTCTGGATTGATTTTTACCCCTGCTCTGAACAAGGAATCGACTAGAAGATCTAGGAATTGTGGATTACGAATGAGATCGATTGGCGGTGGATCAGCCGCCGAATAATTTCTGAACAAAACCGTAATATCTGCAGGATTTAAAGTATTGCGAGATAACATTGATGTGAGAGCCTGACATGCTTGGGGATAAGTTGCTGATCCATTTAAGGCCATGGTGATTGGAGTTACATTTTGGTGGTTGCTGAAAAATAGGACAATTTAGGATTTATTATTTTACTTTACATACCATAGTGCGGGTTTGGTTGGCAACTTACTTAGTCAATGCATATTTTGTTATTTCTTGGGCTAATCGCTTCATATTAAAGCCGCCTTTCGGTTCCTGTGAGAGCACCTGAACAAGGACCTGCGAGTAGACATAGGTATGCTGCCCATGGCACACCATTCTTGCGCATTCCTGGATCGCACCTTGAATATCTTCGGGATTATTAAGAAACTTTGTTATTGCAGTCTTCAGGACACGAGAAAAAACTTCGATTTGCTGCGCCGCAGTAGAAATGGACGTGATTTCGCTTTGGAATCCAGCGTCGGATATAAGCTAGATAAGAAGTTTTACTAAAATTTCTCAAGTGTTAGAAGTGTTTCAACCTTGATTGTGAAGTTAAGCATCAAACAGTCGGGATATTCCTCGGCCAGCCTATATATCAAAGACCGCCAAGTATGATGGTCGATCATCTCCGTTAGCCAGTCGGGAGTTTCACCTTCCTCTGTGAAAATTGTGTCCGCCTTTTTGGGGTCAAATGTGCGAAGGATCATATCTTTCAGGTGGTTCTCTACCATGGCCTGAACGTCGGTCACCTTTACACCAGCAAGAATCAACCACTCTGCCAGCAGATTGGCCATTTGCGCTACCGCCTTGTAGTTCTCAGACAGGAGATTAATTACCTTTTCAGGTGTACCTCCTGCCTGGAAGTACTTTTTTAGTTGTGTAAAGATGCCGGGTTCCATAATGTAGTCCGGAGTCGAAAATTTCTCAAGGCATTCCTTCAGGACTTCTTGAGGATTTTCAAGCATTTCTTCGTTGTTTTCCTGCAAGTTGATAAGGTGTGAGAGAAGAAACATTCTACGAGGTAATCAACATACCTCATCATCTCCAGCCTTGTGTCGTCCCATCCACCCGTCATCTTCATACTCCTCTTCCATTTTAATTGATGAAATTTTACACAATTCGCGCGTATTTCGATAAAACTTACGAAAACTCAAATCGTAAACAAAACTTGCCAATTGACATTTCGATCAGTTTATATGTCAAATAATAGAGGCGCTAGAAGCTAGAAAAAGAATGTTGACTTTTACTTCAAATGGATTGGCGCAATTTTTGAATTTTGAATAAGAACTTGACTTGTTCACCAAATCGGACTGAACTTGATGAAATTTTGTAGGTACCTTCTATTTGCCCTAGAACAGAAGAATCTTAAGCAATTTATTGGGACTGAGCTATATTAAACTGAACGTTCAACTTTAAATGTTGGCAAATTGGCAAAATTAAAAGGTCCATATTTTCATCGCAAAATTTTTTAACTCCTGCAAATTTCCTCGAAATTGACGCAAAATATTTTACACACTACACGTATAGTAATTATTTAACCTCTAAAACTCTTAAAAAAAGCATTATTACCAGAAAACTAAAAATGTACTCACCTGCATTCTCTGTCGCTGTGTTTTGGTTTTCAGTTTTCATTCATTTTTCCTTGCCGCTGGCTGATTTCGGGCCTCGATTGAAAAGTATGTTTTGTTTGTTATCATATTTTATCATCTTGTCTGTGGATTTAGCTGCAATTTGTTTTGATATGGACCACAGATAGATAAAATCAAGATCATCATTAACTTTACAAATGCCATCTTCAACAAGACTATCCTACTCTATATTCAAAATTCCTCCGGAACTTATGATTAGACTGCAAATAAATATAACTAGGCATCCCAACAACAAGAAAACACTGGACTCTTCTGTATCCCAAAAATGTATTGTTCGCGCTACATACACTTCAAAGTTGAATGACTCTTAAAATAATGGTAAAACTGCGTAAAAAAATTAAAAAAGAAAATGTAGGTATCCAACGAAGGACTATTTCAGATCCCTGTCAATTTTGAGCACCACCCACTTATGCCCAAACTGGAGAGGGATCTATTGTATCTGGGATTTTTGACTAGCAAGTATCGTAAAACCTCTGTAGGCGGTATTATACGATTTTAATCAAAATTTAAGGCAAGTGCGTATCTTAAAAAGTTGCATTTATCGTCGTTACATCCATACGGATCACTCGTTTTTTTAGTTTGTCTTCTTAACGTCCTTTGAGTCGCCTTCCTTGGCCTGACCACGTCCTAAAATCTTTGCAAGGCTGTCCCAGATTCCACCGAAGAAGATGGCACAGGAGAGATTCTCGAAAGGTACGAAGGGATCGTGTATTCCCAATAGGATCGATGACAACTTAAAGTAGACCAGGAAGATAACGATGCCAAAGTAGACAAGGGCATGTGGTGCAGATATCCAGTCAGTTTTTTTATCCAATACAAAAATAATAGAAGCGACCAACGAGGCTTTGGTGTAGCTAAAAATTAATTTAAGTTAGTTTGCAAGTATTTTTTTTTTACATTATAAGTGGAGCTCAAAACCACATTGATCACAGGTTGATAGGAGCGGCCAGTTCGCTACTACCAATTATGCCGAAAATTTCAATTCATAACTAAAGCCAGGAAAAGATCAAAATAGAAATCAAGCTGCGGTTTTTGAGCTACATAAAACTTCAAATATTTCTTACAAGCTGGGCTGCATGAATTCCATAGCTGTTGGTGTCCAAGCACCACGAATAAGTCGCTCGAAAAGTTTCGTAAAACCAGCTCCGTTTCCCTTCAAAGTTCCGATGATTATCATAATCACATATGCGTTCGGGTACAACTTCGCTGCGTGTGAGACACCATCATAGACCTTTTTAGCTCGATATATCTCTTTCATGGCACTAGCGACTATCTTTATCGGCAGAAATTTTCCTACTTTGTATCCAATATCAAACGGAGTGTAGAACACGATGTACCTGAAAAAAATCATATAGACCCTCTGGTTATGACTGTTAAAAATAGCTTACCATACTACTGTTCCCACTATTAGCTGTGGTGTGTTTTTCAGCGGCGCTAAAATAGGTTCTCCAAGCAGGCCGTTAGCAACCATACCTCCGGCAAAGATGACCAACATTGTAGACAACCAGCAAGCCAATGGATGCTTTCTCGAAAACGATTGAGCTCCTGTACCCAAGTCCTCCCGTACACTTAAGGCACATAACAAACTGTGTGCGATGTCGAAGTACGGGAACATTTTCAATTTGATGACCTGATTGGCCATATCCAAGAATGCCTCGGGATCCATCTTGATGGTTTCTGTTTGTGCTTAACTTAGCCTAATCTGTAAATTGGTGCGATTTTCTGAAAGACAAAAACATTTTATCTTAAGAAAGACCCTCAAAAATAATACGGACTGAAATGAATATTTTCAAACTAAATTTTATCGGTAAATTGCACATGGATTAAATAGTTCCTGATTTTAGGTTTGCATTTTAAATTTCCCGCCTTAATTGTAAGCGATATGAAAGGCTGTTCGACGATCAGGTGTATCCGCTATGTACGCTCTTAAAGTTATAAAATGTAAATTTGAAATTTTCTTGGCGCATATGTTCTTCCCCTCTGCAGAGCGCGCCCGAATTCGCTAACATCTCTCACGCACAATATTTAGCATGCCGGTGAAGAGAACTTATAGAATTAGCAAAACACATGCATGCCTGAGACAAAATACGCCGACGGCGGTCCACACACTCCAAAAATAAACTACTCTTCGTGGGGCTCCGTGCGGCTGGCAAACGCATTGAATAACCGCCGAACACTAAGTCCTTTATTATATCCGCCAATTTCCAGCTGAAAACGATTAAGTGCACGAACCACCCTAGTCCAAAGAATCCAAACCAACTACTTATACATATTACACTCGCACTCACTTCGTACTTCCGGCGAAATGCAATTTCACGTGTGACCTTCCCTCAGATACCTCTGCAGCGGCCGATACCTACTCCCAATCTTAGACGGCCACAAAATCCAAGATCCACAGATGCACAACAAACGAATGAACCGAAAATCACGGAAAATGCATATAAAAATTAAGATTTATCGAACAAATGAAGAGGTTTTATCCCGGAATTGCCTCAGACCGACTTGGGATCAGACATTTTCCTCTCGGACGGGAAAAGCGCCGAAGTCAACCCTGCCAGAAGTCGTCCTACCCGAAAAATGTTTAATTTTAGCCTATGGACAGCTAGAAGTCGCTCATTGCACTCGAGACAAGAGTAGCAGTGGCCCCAAGATTTGTGCTGGTGCTCTTTCCCAACGTTAGGAACTATGTTCACAGTGTGGAGCCGGAGAGCAAAACGATAAAAGCGCGTGCCCTCCACCGCAGCCAGATGAAAATCTACTCGACATCCATCGCATGGGGAGGCAAACGATTGTATTGCAGAGACGCCAATTCGTTGTGAATTTTCCACGGAGAAAAAAGCGAATTTCGCCACTCCGCATGACCGAATTTAAAGCTAAAAAAAGGCAATCACTAGACGCCAGGTAATCCTACAGCCTTCAAGACCCCCACTAAGCTTTCGGCAGAGATCTACACGTGTACAAGGTAAGTAAGTACACTCTATCTCCTACCTGTGACTTCAAACGAACATATTCTCATTCGTGTAAAATAGGTAACCCAAACACAACGTACCTACTTGTATCTTGAAAATTGTCTGAATATAAACTTTTTAATTCACAGATTAAGGTTTACCTCGCAGCTTTTAGCGCTGATAGTGTTATCGCCTATCGGACTGCTTAAGCTTGCCGCGCGATAAAAGCAAAAGCACAGACTGCCGCTGATTAATCAGTTACAGAAAATGCCCCGATGTCTGAGCGGATTTACATAGATGAAATTGTCTTTAAATTGTTTTCATGCAAATATTTTCCCAGCAGGAATCCACGCCGAAATAATGAGTGTGTAAATCGTCTGCCCAATGGTTAATGAAATTGAAAAGGCTATTCATATTGGGATCGAGAAATTCAGCTACAATGTCTGCAAAGAGAAAGCATTGTAGTAGAAGATAAGAGTAGTCGCCACGTCTCGATTTATCTCGTTTAGGTGAAGCAAGGTAAAATAAATATTTATTTTGTTCTTTATGTTCAATCGGCTTATTTACCCTTTGTTTCATTTTCTATTTTTTCGTTGTAAAAGGTTTGTTGCGATATATAATTTCACACTCGATTTAAATCGAGTTCCTACCCAGCGATAAATGGAATTATTCTAGAACTCTATTGCAAATGCTTCTTTCGATGTCCCTAATGTATGCATGAACTCTTCTTTCTAATTTAGCTTCTTTTAACATTGGGTTGATTAAGATGCCCATTATATCAACTTAGTCCAACTAAACCGAAAGCCGACTTAAATACTTCGAAAAATTTCGAATTTTAAGAATACAATTCAATGCAGAAACATTTGGTTATAGCAATTGGTCCCGATAAGTCAGAGAAACGAAGAATTCCTTAGTTTGGATTGTGCGAATTGCGTGATTGTTCTTCAACTATAAGCGAAATAAGGTAATTCCTGCTGTTGAAAATAAGAGCAAACCAACGTAGATGGGTCGAGGAGTTCAATTCGTATTTCGTCGGCAGACTGAATAAAACTGACCAAGTCAAAAAAACTACTTTGCAGAAAAGGCAACTTGAAAATTTCAGTAAGTACTTATAACGATGACAATAAACCTGCTACATAATACAAAATCGGAGCTTTTTGCCGAGCTGTAGAACAATTATTTTAAAACTGATTTCATATTAATAAACCGAAAATCACATTTTTTACTTGGTTCCGTTTTTCAAGCCAACCAACGATTTCTATACATTAAAAAAAAATGGATTCTCTGGAAATGGATGGAAAACGCAGCATGTTTCTATAAAAACATTTATTTTCCTCATTAACAGTTGCGCTTGGCACAACAATAGAACGGTGGTTCTTACCTTAAAGCCAGTAGTAACAACTTGCGGAGGATATATGCAGCGATACTATGCTGCTACGCATTTACTTTTTTGCATATATAAAATATATTCCTTATGGACCTATTCTAATAGTCGATTCCCGAGTATCGAATCACCTATTACTTAACAACTGAATTACATATTAAGCTTTCTTGCGACCTTTTAACCTATTAACTCACAATCTGATTCCCTGAGAATCATTTAAGGTGAAGACACGTGCAGCAAGTTCCTAAATACAGGAAATAATTCATGGATTTTTGATAATTCTATTGAAATTACGTTATTTGATAGGCACATAATTAGAAAATTAAAATTTATTTTTTGGAACTTATGAATTTATTTACAAAAATTACTCACAACAAGTGATTCCCTGGGATTCATGGTAAATATTTACGTTAATGTTCTTCATCTGGATTAAGGATTAGAGTTAATTAAAAAATGCGTCAAAATTGAATCGATACTGAATTCAGCTTAGAGTTCTTTGAACCTGAATTATGCTTCAAGGCAATTTTGATGTTTTTTTTAAGAAATTACTTATACACATAATTCAGCTAAAAGTAGTCTAGTCGATTCTCGTAATGCGACTATTGGAATACGGCCCCTAAACAACTCCAAATAACACGATCAATAAGAAATAATATTAACCAATTTTCAAAACAAGGCGAGCTACAAATATCGTTATTCCTAAAATCAAGTCATCTTTTTGCTCACGATTTCAACCAACTGAATTGTGTTGTTTCTTTTGAGAATTTTATAAATCCACTGTAGGCGAATAAATACAATAATTCGATTCTCATAAGACCCCAACCTATATAAAAGTCAGGAATTGTAAAATTCCTCCATCTGAGGGGTTGAGATGCATTTTTGAATATATAAAATGTCCAAACTTGAGCCTAAGCATATTATGACTGTGCTCCTGATAAAAATTCTCATAATGTTATTTATAATGATAAATGATATGATGATAAACAATTCAGCTATAACATAAAAAATTATGCCTATAGGAGACGATAACATTACGGACGCCTAGGTATCATGACTCATCTTGTTTTTCATCGTGAAGTGCCCCTAAATAAATACCCTTTTGTGGAAATCGATTCAAATTCATATTCGCAGACTTTTCCTTGTAAATATTTTTTATGCCCGTTGTATTGCAGCAGTTAGGTGATTCGCATCGACTCCCAAAAGAGAGCCCGATGAACCTCTAAAATAAATAAAACTTCTTAAAATAAATGGAGAGTCGTTTTGTGATACAGCTTTAGTGTTCGGGTACGATATATGCCAAAATATGTTATAAGCCGACTGTACTGAGATGGTTATGATATCCGGAAGCTGAAGAATTCCGCAACAGGTATGGGTTGTCCAAAAACGTGGCCATGCCCCAGATTCCGGGGCTAGACGCCTTCCAGAAAACTGAGTACAGAGCCTGTTTATAGTTACATAATTAATATTGTGCTTATACTTATGAACATTTATTATCCTTCCTCGTGACTTAACTAAAGCTGCAACAGGCGTTTGTTTTCTTCGCCGTCTTGTAAAATGCCTTGCTCTGGATTGAGAGGTTCTCAGACTTGACGACCATATCGTCAAGCTTCTCACCCCTTTCCAGCACAGCCTCAATAGTGTTTTTAAGAATTATTTTGGTTTCATCCAAATCGTTTTGCATTTTTGTGAGAGCATCAGCCTCCCTCGGGTCTTGGTACTTCGCAAGGAATGCTGAAATTTGTGTAAAATCGATAGACTGCTCGGTTCCAGTTGACCATTGCTCCGGGGGAATTTTAGCACTGAAATCATCGAGCACTTTCGTGAGCAACGTATGAGCCACCCGCTGTGGATATTCATGGTCTGCAATCAGCACCGCAGCCAGACTATCGGCTCTGACGTAAACGTGGCACATGTAAGCATCTTGCTTCACAGACTGTCTACAGGCGGGAGTTGTCCTCTCAACGATGGTTTTTGCCGCAAATCTGGAACAGAAATATGATTGGTACTGGATCTCTTCAAGAGCACCAAACACGTATACCCCATAAACTCCTGCACAGCACCCCTTTGGAAGAACGAAAACGACTGCAAGTCGTAAGTTGATTTCAGAAGCCTACCTTCGGTAGGTCCTTTGAAAAACACTCCCAGAGAATAAAGCTTGACCATTTTTTTAGCTTGAAAAGATGCAAAAGATATGCTACTCGGACCGAACAGAAGGCGACTAGGTGAGATCACGCAGAACTTCCAGGCTCACTCTGCTATGACATTTATCGTAGACGAGAAGATTCTAACAGCGCGTGTGGGAATAACGAAATTTTACGGAAAATATGTTCGCAATGCAGAGACGCTTTTAACAATACGTCTTTGTACGATTTTTCAACTAGATTTCCACTCCACCTTCGTTGAATTGGGTCTGTCACTGTGACACGGCTGTCAGAATTTGAGTAATAGTTGTACTCACCTCAGACCTGTCAGTTGTCGGTTACGCACAGCGAAGGTTGCTTTTATGTAGTACTCAAATTCTTGCCGCACTCAGTTGGAAATCACTCCAAATTTGAATTGCTCCTCATACTGTAAAGCGTCACATACACGGTCGCAGCAAGTACTACAACCTCCCAGCAAAAAAAAGCTCGTGGAATCCTCGTGGAATCTGCGTGGAAAAGTAACTTCACGTTGATAGAGTGGAATTCCGTATGCCGATGGGCTAGGGCAGATCTGTATAAGTGACGTGAACTCCACCAAAATTTTACTTGGAAAAAGCAACGTTGATTTTACGGCGAACACGCAAGGTGGAGTTTACGTGGAAAAGCAAACGTGAATTCTATGGGCAAACACAATAGTTGCTTTTTTCATCGAATTCAGAGTCAGAACATTTTACATTGAACGGGAACTTTTAGCATCATCTCATGCAAAACTTAATTTTGTGAACTGATTTTTTTTTAGAATAATTTTTGAAATTTACGTGAGCCAAAGCCATGGAAAATTGATGCAATTTTCTCAAAACTTCAAATCGTTTTTACTGACTTTGACCCGATGAAAAACACGCACCATGTTGGTTGCTTGTTCGTTTGTTTGGTTTTAATTTTGCCTGTAAGAAGGCGTCAGCCACACAGGTGGCTTGCTGGTCCAAGCGGCCTGCTAAATTACCATGACCCTTCACCGTGCCATACGCAGCTAATATACATAAAAATGACATTTGATGGCTGACCACAGATGTGTGAACATATTTATTTCCTAACTGTTCCTCTTCGTATTTGTAAGGCCACACAAATGAATCGTCTACAAACATGTGCTCGATAAAGAAAGAAACGTTCCCTTTCATAGTTTCTTGTCTCGTTCTGTCTGCCCTTAAATCTCGGACTCAGACCCTTCTCGATCATCACCAGTAACAATCCGGTTCAAAAAAGGCGCTTGAAGATGACTGGACAAGAATTGGAAGAACCCCTCCCCCCAAAAAAAAAAACAAAAAAAAAAACTGATGATTTGTGTTTTTGGAATGCTTCAATAAATAGGAAACAAATAATTAATTACGGTTTATATTTAATCCACCAGTCCCTTTCGAAAAATCCTTGTAATGTGATTTGCATCGAACACTATTGTTTTTATAATCTTCATTTTTCGTACCACTTTGGTGCGCAGAGTATCCTTCGCCTCGCATGACTTCCCATGTTTCCCGCAATTACAGAATAGGCTAAAATGAAGCTAAGTCTACCGCAAAACAAACCAGTTGCTGTTTGCAGTTGAAACCCTGGCTAAGTAGACTTCCTAAGAGACAGCTAGCCATTCCGTATCGTACCGTGACCATTACACAGTGCAAACAGCTGTCCACAAAGGACATTCCAGACAGTCGTGTGGACAAGCTATCTTATTCATTAGAAGATAAGTGACCAGAGCTCCTAGAAGGACTCCTCCAGAAGGAAGTGCGGAGGTATTTTCTTCAAATGGTTGAGTGTACTGTGGTGAGGGCAGAAGAGGGCGAAGTTCTCCCGTATTATCGATTCAAATCGGCATTTATCATTCTGGCAGCAAATAACCTTCATTGGATGCGGTTGAATTTTGGATGACCTTCTGATCGGTCGGTGTCGAAGCCCCGGCTCCGGCATTGTCTGTATTAGTGCTACGAAGGGGCTGTGCACTTGCATTGGCATCGATTCGGAGCTCTTACCATCATCTCATGGTTATTGCTGCAGAAAATTGTTCGATTCTTTTTTTCCCTCCCCCCCGTAAATATATGAGCGATTAAGGGCCGAACTGAAATCCTTTACATATCGCAGCAACGTTCATATCCTGTCAAGTAGGCAACGGTTCGGGGGCGTTACGCAAGGAACTATTCAGCCCAAGCTTCGCTCTGGGCCATGGCGAGGCTCCGCAGCAGCTCCCCCGACGGCCCGGATACATAAAATATTATTGTAGAAAGGGCACTTGATGTTTATTGCATCTCCAGCCATGTTTGTACAGAGGAATCCATGATAGACATTAATAGTCATTTTTTGTTGAAAAGCATCCAGAGACCGATATTTTGTATTTTGGATTATTGGGAACCTTTTGAGCCACTGCCAAACAAGTTATCAAGTTTTGCCCAATTGGGGATTCAAGAGCCCCTCGATGGGCTCCTTGGCATGTATAATGCAGCGATGATTGCATGAAATTCTGTTTCTGAATCATTGTTAACAACATCTCCTTGCATCGCTTTGGGGATTCACCAAGAGGCAAACTCAGTTTGATTACAGTTGCAATTTATTTGTGCATGGATTTCCTTGGCCCCATACCACCCATCTACTACTCCTGCAGCGATGCTCCTTTGCTGCTCGACTGGATGTCGACTAGTTCTTTCGCATTCATAATTGAATGCGACTTGCAGTTGCCCCCTTGCGAGCGGGCGTTCGAAAACTGCAGCGAATTTTAATTTATTTGGTTGGCGATACAATTAAGGAAAGTTAAAAGATAAAAAAGAAAAGAATGTTCTGTATCTGCGTATATAAGTATGAATTGCATGCGGTTTTTCTAATAATTGTTTTACAAGAGCTTGTTAAACCGGTCGAGCTTGTAACGTTCCACCATTAGCTGTAATAAGTTTTTAATTTAATAAGAAAACGTATTTGTATAAGCGTGTAACTCAAATGTACAGTCATTGATTTTTTCATATAATACTCGTACATTTGGATACTTTCATACATAGAAATATTCACGCTAAGAAAACCCATTCGCGTTTTCTTTTCATTCCTTTTGAATTTATCATTCCAATTTAACTAAAATTATGTATATTCTCAAAAGCCTTGAAGCAGAGTATCTGCACCACAACAACCTTTAAATGCCAGTCGTCAACATATCACAATTAGCACAATGGTAATCCGCACGCTCAGTAGAAGGAAACTGGAAACTTTTAACAGCGTCTACCCATCGAGCATTTCACATTCTGGCTAATTGTAAGTGAAGGCATAGTCGAGTGGCGGGCGAAATTTTGATTTTTCTTAATACAGCGACCGGGCCTGCAGCATTCACCCCATTCGAAAGTTTGCTCGAAATTACTTGGCGAAATTGCAAAGCACGGAGCCACCCGCAACAATTTTTGCTGTAGTTAAAATGTATGAAAATTATTAAGGCAGCCAAACAAGGCACCCTTTTAAAACTGAAACTATGCAAAATGGAGCATCCCGAAACAGCGGCGGCGGCGGCAGGCGACTGTGTGTCGGGTTCGGGGAGCTCCCGATATTACACCGCAAACGGGTTCCAATATCCTCGGGCAACAGGGAAACAGTAAAACAATAGAGAATTTTTGTATGCATATATGCACATCATAGTTGCCCATATATTGGCACGTATCGATACATCGTGACTTGAATCCTGAAGCCCTTAAGGATACTCCAAACGTGACGATACCTATTTCACTGGCGGGCAACAAAGCGAATAAGAATTTTTACAGGATACCTCGCGCCGTAAGGGGAACTTTCAAAATAATAGCGAAAATATTAAATTCATACTTTTGTTTGGCTGCGCGGATGCCGGCGAACTTTTTGGAGTTCACATTAGACGAGCTCCGTAAAAGCGGCGGGGTCCAGGGCGAGCGGGCTGGTTCCTCCTCAGCGGATCAAATTGCGAATTATTATGCTCAACATCCTACGGGAAACTGTATGGTATTACTTGCGGATCCAGGAAAGTAATTTCATCCAGGAGCTCTGTGAAACTGTTGGATAAATTACAAGGAATTCCAACATCGCACCGGTCGCGTCCTTTTCTCTTCTTCTTTAATACATTCAATTCGTTCAATCAAGACTACATCATATTTGGTATGCGTAGTTTGCCTATAAAGTGATCGAACTCCAAATTTTTATGTATGCATAATTTTAATTTTTTTAAACTTTTATATTTTATTTATCAAATGTACGTCGAGAGTCATACAATTAGTCCAGCGATTGGTCTTTCGATGAACATTTTTTCCACCAAACCGAGCCAAGTTATTAAGTTGGGCCAGAAAGAAATTGAATGCTAGGATCCTGGTGACGTTTTAGATCGGCATTCAATCTGTAATGGACTCCCTGCCCATGCAAACTTGCGATTTCACACAAAAGCTATCCCCAATGTCTGGTCGTAAGGATCACTTCTCACGAACGTGGACAGGGAATGCGATATGCACAACACTTTATTTTTCAACGATAATATTTATTAGACAAAGATTGTTTATTAGAAAAATCATCATCCAAATCATCGAAACAAAACCTTCATTGCATAGATTGCATAGTGCTTTACCATCGGACGAAGCTTTTACTTTGTTTTAGCCACGTGGTCTCCAAAATCTTGGTTTGTTTTTTCGATTAAAAAAACCGAAGGAATAAAGGTATGGAAATGAGACAAAATGAAAGCTGAAATCCTCTAATTTAATAAGAAAATTTTTACTTTAGCCAAGCTCACTAGAACGCCGAAAATGAGTGAGGGAGAGACCGATCAGGGGGTGGCCAGGCAACCCATGCTAGTTAAGTTTATCCGAGCATAAGGAATCTTTCCTGACAATTTCGTCGTTCCTGGCGATGGACCCCACTCTTTGCTTCGGTCGCTTCTCCGGATATTGAACAGTGAGCGCGCGCGAGGAGGCACAACAAGAAAAAGGACGACGCATTATGGTCAAACTTCGTTAAACACCACACACTCCCGTGAAAAGTTATTCTTATATGAAAATAGCACAATTTCAGGAGCAGAGAAAGACGTCGTTGGCTACTCCGATAGCGGTGCGTTCGGACCGCTCCAGAGCAGCATGTGCAGAGCGTAGCTCTCTATCCTTCTGTCAAACTATGCGCTAAGTGGTGATTTCTAATTATTATAACAACCTTGCGACTTTCAATTTTGGCTTTACGACCAACTTTTCGACTGTAGTAGAGCGCTGTAGTGAATTTCCCGATGAGAACGTTTTCCACCTTAATTAATGCCAAAATCGCTTTAATATTTTTTGGTGCCGTCTTTTTCCTTTCCAATTTTCTAACAAAGTGAACAATTTCAATATTCCATCATCAATCATATTTTTTTCTTATTTCTGTAAAGAGTTCTTAAATATGCAATGCAACAATCGTGAACGCTGAAAGTCATACATACTATTATACTTCAATTTTGCGAGTAGTTATAATGAGTTGGCCACCTACGGTACACAAGTGTAATTTTTAAAACAATTGTGCCCTGAAAGAACGCTTGAATGTTAGTCAACACATCCTTTGCTTTGGGTCATTGTCTTCCAATTATCGTTGCTTAAGTCTAAATGTAGAGATTACGATTGGGTGGTCGAAATAACATCTGCAGGGGTGTGATTGCTCAATAATGTCGAGATTGCTGCGGAAACAGGCGTGTTATTATCAAAATAAACCGACTCGACTACTAAACGCCCGTGTAATTAGATAAACTCAATCCCACAAGAAGACGGAATTGGCATGCCCAGAAACCCAACTCTATTTGCAAATTTACAGAAGCTCCTTGAAGCGAAAATGTTAGATAAAACCTGAGTGCATGCACAGCCCAGCATATGTGTAGTGCTAGCAGGGACTGTGTATGGGTGATGCTAACAAAATGTAATTTTCTAAAAGCATGGTCTTATCGTGAGATTGCATCCCGGCACAAAGGGGAGAGCGCCATCATGCTGGGCCTTAGTCCTGATGCACGATAGCACTTTAAGCAGTGGTCTCACAGCACATCTTCATTAAGTGAAAAATTTTATTTTCTGAGAAATTAATTTTCACATCACGACAACGGTCTTACCCCTAATGTAATTATCGTGGAGCATCTCCCTCTGCTGCAGTACGGTGTTCGCGGGTTTCGTTGGATAAAGGGCTCAGGATTCCGGGACAGGAGTAAATGCTTCTTCGTTAAATTATATTTACAAATTGTGACGGACTGCCGACTCGCCTTCACGAAGATCAAAGGCGTTTCAGGAATGGCTTTCAGGTATAAAGTGTGATCGATTCATAATTCATTTTTAAGTCCTTTAAGCACCCGAATGAATTCTGAAAAAATAATCAAAATTCATTTCGTGCGGGTGAACGGTGCACATAGTGCCAGCCGCTTCCAAATCCTTTAAGTGCTTTCAGACGAATCATATTTCGCTCTCCGCTGTAAAAATATTTTACGTTGATTCATCTGCTCCATCAGGAATAAATCTATATGAGCTTCCTCTGCATATGGTGTACATCGCTCCCGGTTTCATCGTGTCCTTTCTTCTATCCTGAATCCTCTTCCACTGCAGACATGCATTCTTACTTAAGCTCAAAAGCTTTTGGGTATATTTTTCAGTTCGAAAAGAAGAATTGGGAAAAAAGCAAGACTCTCTTAAGAAGCTTTAAGTGCTAAGAATACACTTGACTTGCGGTTTAAGTTTCAATCAATTCGCAAACAAAACTACTATCGGATTTGCTCCGGAAAATTTCTTGATTTTTACATCTGTTTCTATCAGATCCAGCTGTAAAGTGTACATCCGATGCAGTGGAGCTATTCCTAGTGGCATTTTGATTTTGAATATTTTATCACATCATTATGGAAATTGGAGAATTTGCCGTAGTGTGCAATTGTTCGGGACGCCTTGGCAGATTCAGTAGCCAGAGACGGGCCCAACCCTAATCTGACGAGAATTAAAAGTGTCGAGACTAGATAGAGCTATTTATATATACTATACATATGTATGTATATAAAAGCTGAACGAGGAAATCGAAATAACCTTTACCTTTGTCATTTATTATGTCACAATATGATGGCCCATGATTGCTAAGAGAATGCTTACGTACTAGCTTGTCGATGGAAGATGTTTGCAAAATTATTATTAAGAGATTCATTTGATCAAATTAGACAACAATTGGTTTTTCGTATTTATCGGTTTCGGTAACATATACTAAAAAATATATTCATACAAAAGCTGTAGAGCACGAAATCCGAAATAGATTTCATATGTAACATTTTTCACTGCGACAAAAGGTTAAGCCCCTAGAGTGGCGCAAAGCTGCAAAATCCGCAAAATAATAGTATTTCCGATTGTAGTAGCCCATATGGGTGGAGCGGCGACTATAAAAGATGGAGTGTACTGAGTTGGTGGACAATATTTGGGTTATGTTTCACATGGGCAGATTTCCTGCACAAAGAGATATTGAGATACGGGCTAGGATGTCAAGTGCAATTTTTGACCTTGAACCTCTTTATCGTCTTGGTCTTTAGCCTGCGATGAAGAATGAGTGAAAAGTAAATTAAAAAAAAAGGAAAAGAAAGTGGAAAGGGGGAAAAATAATGAAATTAGTGCAAAATTAAACAAAAAACTCTATTCGGCCTGCCCTACTCTTCCCTTAATTAACTTATTCCTTTCCAGATTTTATTTCACTCCTGAACGCCTTCGGTGGTTAGTAAGCGTATATTTCCGGGCTGAAGGAATTCGCCATAATTCCCTCCAATTTTTTTTTTAACATTCTGGACGTAGCCATACTCCAGGAGGCGTGCGTAACGCTTGGTAGAGTTTCATATACTACATACTACTAATACCACCCTTACTTTTTTTTCTTTCGTTTTGGGGATCAAAACGTAGGGTAAGCTTTCAGAATTTTTGTTTTTTGGTTGAAGGTAATAGTTCTTTCCTTCAGTAAAGAAAAAGAAATTCATGAACATTTGTGCAATATTTCATTTAAATAAAATATCTCCAGTACCAATTTTGAAAACGGTTTTTTGTTGTTGAGAAAAGACGTTTAAAGTTTCTGGAGTGTATTTTCGAGCCACTCCTACCGCTCCAATATGCGAGCTTATAGATTTCGGATTTATTTTCACCAAAGGAACCCTCCCTAAAGAACCCCTTCAAGTGATGTGAGTTACAATAAAGTGCACACCTACATATTGCTTAACAATTCAAATGGTGAAAGTAAAGTCAAACAAATGTTAAACGAAATGTTACTGCTTAAAATTTCCAATTAAAAGTGTACCCCTAAAGTTGTGAAATAATAACCCGAAAAAAAACCCTGAAGGAATCTTTCCTTATTTGCGAGCCAATTATTTTTGGAAGTTTATCAGAAGATCTTAAATATCTCCGGTGGTATTTCGTAAAAACAATGTAATAATACGACAAACTCTTGGCTTCCTTGGAGTCATTTTTTGTCCAAATATTAAAACAGTCCCATAAAATTTTACACCCAGTCGTAAAGGAGGCGGCGAAGGGCTCCGGCCGGCCGCCATAAATCGTTCCACCCAATTTAAAACATTAACGCGGGCATCTCCATTTAATTCCAACAGTTGATAAATTCAACGTTGGCATAAATTTAAGTCGTGGGAGAATTAGGGCTGTTCGCCGATTAAATTTTAACCATAGAAGTATCAAATTGCAGCGCTCGAGGGCAGTCCTAAACAAACACTAGGAGTGGAACACTAGGGCGCCCAGGGAAGCAAATCAGAAGTAATTGACCCACTTGTTGGTCATAAAGTGCTCAATCGAGAGGTAAATTGTAACCAGAAAGTCCGCTCATAAATTTGCAGTAATCCGTAGTCAAATCCATTTCGCCATACGGACGAGGGCCCTGACTTATTTAAGAAGGCGAATACACTGAATAAACTGAATTTACCAAATTCAGATTAAAGGAGGGCGTCCTCTGGCAGCCCGAAGAAGGGGGCCCTGGCCGCTCCCGCTCCGTCATGGCCATCATCCGTGCTTGGCGCCGCCGTGACGAGTAGGAACAGGCTCTCATAAAGCATTGAAGACTACTTACAAATTCAATTTGCGAGCACTCTTTACAGAGGTGATGGTAATCTGGCGTCATTAAGGTCCCATGCACGCTGATTAATAATAAAGAAAACAATTTCCGCGGTCATGATCAATTGCAACGATTTGGACTTTCCTATTACGGCAGCATCTCCTCGCCGGCCTTATGAAAACGTAAGGAGCGCAGCTGGCACGAGAACGGATCACTTGCAGGGGACTCGGGAAGGGCCACTAGCAATCTCGGCAAAGAAAGGCACTAACAAAGTGGCATTAAAAGAAATTGTTGATGTGCTCCTTCTTTAGGTTCATTATGATTTCCTATTTGCAGTTAATGCAGACTTTCCGGGAAGGATCTGCCTTTGTCTACACAGCGCGTTTCACTGCGAGGTCCCTCCTTTGTTGTTGAGAAATCTGTTTTCCTTTATGGTTCCCTGAATTTGAGAAATCAAAAAAGCGATGAGCAACGAGCTGGTGGTGGTGGTGGTAAATAACGGGACTACGAGGAATCACCCGTTAATATTTTTATGAACTTAACATAACATAGATTGGATTTAAAGGGTATTTTTAATCGATTTCTCGGCCTGCTCAATGGCGACTAAAGATATTTATTTTTGTATGGGATTTTCCATAATTTCCTGGTATGTCAATAATAGTAGAACATTTTTTGTTAATATCTCATCTTCTAGACATGCTAGATGAAACATTTTAAAACGTTGTTTCAGATCTCGAAATTCTCTACAAATTTAGTATCATCAACTTTTTTCGTAAAGGTAATACTTCTTAAGTTATAGCGCGAAAAAGGTTAAAAATTTCACGATATTCCACGCGCTACAAAATCGCCTCGCGAAATATTCACATCTTTGTAATGTAAATGGGAGGGCGCATCTCAATTGTCTCATCTAAAGTGTTTGATTTTGTAAATATATCCAGATGTGCGAAAGAGACAAAAACAAGGGATCACTAGATAGATTAGGCGTGTATACCCGTTTGGAACTGCTTGCTCTATAATTAAATCTTCTTCTTTTAAGTTTAGTCATTATTTGGAAACTTCGAACCACGTCTACTCCGTACAAGAGCCATTGTCCCATTGTACATTTTCATTAATAAATGGATTGAATTTTCCATTCCCTTCTCGTCCCGCTCATTCATTGAAAATCCAGAGGGTCCTACAGTTTGGCTACACCAGAAGTCATTAGTCTAATAATTCTCTTGCATTTTCAACATTCACTTTTGCAGATAATGCGCCCGTCACACAATGCACACAGTGCGAAACGATTCAAGTGATTCGAATCGATTTTACAGGGGGTCTCGCCTGTATCCGTTTTGAATAGGAATGAGCGCTCGTGGGCTACAAGAACTTCTTACCTGCAGAGTCATGACTTCGGAAAAGGTATTGAAAATTTTTCATAAATTACCACAAGTCAAGTGCACGACGGCGGCGGCAATGAGAGCGGTAGAACGCGCGTGAAGAGTGCTGGAGCTGCGGTGGCGACAGAGGCAGCCCGCAGCACCCCTCTAAGGCGACCGAAATTGAGTTCACGTTCACTTGGCTGTTACGTATATTAAAAGTTCCTGCAGCATGCAGCATAACACAACCGTCACGAGTTCCGGCTCGCCCGGTCGAATTGCATTTGTTGCCAGGATAAAATTGCTGAAAGCCATTAATATTTTTCATCCTAATAACTTCCAGACACACTGAGACTGTCGCTTCATTTCTCTGCCGCTGGCTCCATTCTTATAAGTCGCGCTATGTACACGTACGTAGGTGTGAAATTGGATCTTATTTATGTGAGACGTGGCAGCCGGAGACTCAGCGAAATTTATTTAATCCGCCCCCCATTGGGGGCTCCGCATTAGCACTTATGCAAAAATGCAAATTTTTAAAGTAGCAGTTTCCCGATATAAAGCGCAAATTCAAAATTTGATATCCTTCGAACGCGGCTCGAGTCGCTCCGGTGTGTTGTGATATGCCGGGGCCATTGTGCTGTCGGGAGCAAAAAAAAAATGATACATTCGGTTCGAGAGATAAATTCCTCGTTCCGCTCTCGTCCCCCACTCAGGCATACAAGAAGGATAACTGCCGGTCCTCCCCGGCAATCGAAGTCACAAGAAGATAAGACTTTAATTCGGGCCCGAGCAGATGTTGCTTTATGAACCACACATTAGGGCCGATATAAGCGGGGCATTTTATCCATTTAGTGTCTGCTCCATTAAAAGCTTGTTAACCTTTAATACAGCCCTGTACTGTACATGTGTACTTGCTCGGGCAGCAAGCTGTTGTGGCCCTAGGGCCCTGCGTCAGGGCTGCCGGGCTGTCGGAATGGCGGAATGGCGCGCGATCGTTCAAGTCACACCGGAGCACCTCGTTTGGGTGGGATACGTGGGGCTGCAGACACTTAGCCCGAGAAATATTTTTCGGAATAGTTGCTGAATTAAATTTGTCGAGCTCATGCGATTTCTTCAAAGGGCTGGCGTCGTTCTAGCAACTTACCCTTGGCAAGTTGCTCGCTTCAGGGAAAAAGTGCATCATTTTGAAAATTGCAATGCTTACTGGCTGATTTTGGTCTTGCATGTGAAGTCCTGGGTATGCCCATTGCAATAAGCATAACTGCCATGTACAGCGCTCCGATTCATCCATAAGCACATCGCTGTTCTCCCTCCAGCTCGATTACAAGGGGACACACCAATGCCTGAAGCCTTATAATAACCTATGTATATATCGTTCCAGCCATTGGCACAGTGGTGTATCTGGGAACCTAAAAAACAAACATCAAAACTAAATAATGAAGTCCCAGAAAATTACACGTTGACATCGAAGCGAAAATGCTTATCAATTTTGTTAGTGTTTTCTTTATTTATTGTGAGAAAAGTAAAACAAATAGTGAATTCTAGTTTTTTGCAATTTATTATTCACACAAAGGGGTTTTTAGAAAAAAGTATGGCTTAAATATATTTGATCTGAATCAAAAAATGTTTTATTGTAAATCTATTATTATCCAGTTGGCTATGGTTGTTTGGCAGCTATATTATTCAAATTCGAAAAATCACCAAAATCTTTGAATTCATCAAAAATCATTTTTCTCTGACTAGACTGTTCTTAAAATGACATCGCGCCGTTGTAGGCCACACAAGTAAGTCTAGGAGTGTATCGTGCTCGTTTTGCTTTTTTTCCTAAAATTTATGAAGCTCTAACGCGAGCTAGTGAACGAGGACGAAGAGAAGCCAATATGAGAAGACAATAAACCAAGAAGGCGAGAATCCGGACACTGCGGCTCCAGGGCCCGGACTCGTTACGCACAGATGACCTACCAGTTTAAGGGGAATATTAAATAAAGTTTCCCTCACCATAAAATGCATCTGCGACATTCCGAGAGATTTAAACAGAGTTACGAGCCTCCAACCAAGGACTGAATGCTGCCGGAGACCCAGTAAATGGAGCTTAAAATTCAAATTTAAATTGTTGAATGTACCAAAGGTCGGATGGTTGCAGTGCCTCGCACCAGACGAAGTCATCAAGGACCTTAATTCCTAAAATGCGTAGCCGGTAAAACAATTCACCTCAAATTGTATTAAAAATTACACTTACATTATGCATATGTACGGTTAGAAAGATATCTACTGGCAAAAAAGTACCCTTGGCTGGTTATGTGAATTTTTTCACTGCTCGATAAAGTTAAACAATTTTACTTATAATATTTTTTTACATTCACTTCTCAAATGAAGGCCTGTTTATGTCGTTTAAACACAAAATATGTATCTAAATGGAAATCGATATTCACGAAACTACTAACGGATTTCCGTCTAAATCAATGTACAGGGGTTTTTGGGGTCGCTTTTAAAATTGATATCGAAATTTCGAACTTCAAGATGGCGGCCAAAAGTTGCCAAAGCAAATTAATATTCATGAGATTGGCTTCTTGGGGTTTCAAAATAACTGCCTTTTTCTAAGCTCACATATCTTTATTTACACGATACCCAAACAAAGGATTATTGGATTAAAATGTTTGTCTCTCTGTTTATCGGGGCTGGGGATAATCATGGGAAAAGCTAAACCAATTTCGTTGGAACTCTTTCACTGTAAGGGAGAGCATTTTATCGAGCACAATGTAGGCCACTTTTTATCCCGGGAGAATTTTTGGGTTTCCGCGGGAGAAATGCAAACACGGCTCAGCGCATGAAACAGATTCATTCATTGTCCATAGGTTATAATTTACAAGTACGAGAAACCCCGGACAAGGCCGGATAAGTCAGTTAGTAGAAAATATTTATGTAAACGTTCTTTAGTTTGTTTTAGTAAATACAATAACTCCAGATTAGTGAACCGGACTTGAAAGGTTAAAACAAACATTACTAAATAAACACAGTGAAGACACACCAGCTTCTCTTCTATAGTTATGTCTGTAAGCATACATAAAACTTAAACTAACCCCAGCAGTAGTTTAATCGAAAAACTTTGATTAATTACTCAGAAATTGAAATTACCGCGGCGTTAAAGTCAGCCACCAAAGCAAACATGATGGAGCGACTTAAATTAATATAAGTTTTGTTTTCCCAGCAAATTGCCCGGAGTAAGCCAATCAATTGCCTCTGAATATCTCAAAATTAAACGAGGCGCCCCGAATACGGTTCGAAGATTACACCAAAGGACGGAGAAACTGCCGCCGCAGAGGCACCCGGCTGCATGCGTCCCAGCAGCCATCAGCTCCTTAAAGACGATCTTTTCAGGACGGATATAGTCGTAATTACGGCTTCAAAGGATATAACGCTAATGAAATATGAAGTACCCTCACGACGTCATCCCGCCTCTCCGAACTAATTAAAATAACTCTGAGTTGAAAGCAATTATGGCGTATATTAGCGCTGAGCGTTGGAGACACGTATGGAGTTATTGGATTCATATTTGCTCCCGGGGCGAATTTCATTTTAATTTACTTTATTGCAGGGTAGGTCAGAAACAAGCGGCAGTACTTACTCGGAATCAATTCGCTTTGGGCGCCGCGCCACCGGGAAAAATTGGAATATTTATGGGGAATCATTTCGCGGCGCTGTGGTTTCTTGTGATGTAAGACGGTGGCAACAGCCATAAGTAATGCCCGACAAGTATTACTCTAATCGATTTTTTTCTTTGGCTTGCAATTTTCGTACCCTGCGATGATTTATTCTGGGCGTGCTCAAAAACTGGGTGCTAAATCGATAGCGCGCTACGTGATATGAAGGTTCGCATAAATTTTGAGTGTAATTTAATTGAATTGGGGGGTCAATTTGTAAATTAGTTAATGAGTCAGTTTACGCTTGGGAATGATATTCTTCTGCAAATTTATTCATTTATTTAAACGTTGCCCTTACCCAGCCTTGCTGGGGCTAATTCATTTTTTAAAAGTGGGCGAACAACTTCGCCAACAAAAGTTAATTATACATGTAAGTGTCGTCAATTGACATGTGCTGGAAAATCGAAATTATTGCTATACGATTACTCATATAAAATTCCTCTAAACCTCTAATATGAGACTCCAAAAAGTATCTTATGATCACAAGATACGTTAAACGTAATGCGAAAGATCTTGCGAAATCAACATAACATAGGATTGTAAATAATAAATGTTGAGGGTTTTGGGAAAAGGACGTCCTAGGCTAATACTTACATATATTCTACCTTGAATGCTTCAGTGGTTTTGTTTTGAAGTTTTGTCCTTCTGCCATAAGAGTTAATGCATTCATTGCTGAAATTCACGCCACCTTGTCTTATAGCTGTGTGCGTGCGCCGGACGCCTTCACATCTTATAATTGGAGAAGGTTTTGTTCCAACCAACTTATTTAAGTTGAACATTTATCTTAATAGTTTCACCTCTTGGCTAACAGTTGCCGACCATAATTATGCCTCTGCTCATTAAGCCCCATCGTCAAACTAAAAATTCTAATCGCACTAAGTTCATATTAAGACAAAACCTTTGCGAGAAGCTTGCTACCGCTGCAGATGAGTTCACTAATTACTGGTCCTAATTCGAACATCCTCGTCTGGAAATTCGCAAGATATTTCCGGAATTTATCTAAAAAACTTGTGTTATCTACGGCCCGAATCAGAGGTGGGGAAACTTAAAGTAGAGCCGTGCCCGGCATAGGTAGCCTGCCAGAAACATACGAACAGAAGAGATACAAGTAGGAAAAAGTACACAAGCGCAATTTTATCAGTGGCGCTCCGGGAACCCAGTAGCAAGAGTTTAAGCCTGGAAACTTCTAAAATTCGAAAATTACGTAATTAGACGAGGACCACTTTTATACCGTCCAACACCTGAATAAAAGTTTTGGTGCTTCCGTAAATTAGGGAGTCCTGCCGGGCGGTGGGCGGTCGAATCACTGCTATAATTAGAAGGTCTACCCGACTGTGAACATATTTATACCTGGGTGTATCGTGAGGCTGGTTTTGCAGCTCGTTGCATTGGGACACCACATGCAGTACTCGGGTAATGGCCTTTTTTTCCGGTTCCCCATCGGTGAATAGTGCAGAAAGTAAATCCAGGACAGATTACCGTTCATATGGGGAGGATTTCGCAGCAATTGCATTCTCTTTGATCACATGAAGTTTCAACTTTTATGCGCGCCACAGCGCTGGTCCATCCCGCAGAAAAGGCATTTGAATGCGCCCGGGTAGATATTAATTTTATCCCGAGCAATAAATTTCGGACGTTCCTTTTTCCTGTTCTTGGAAATTGAGGGACTTAAGGGTTTTGCTTGCAATCCGATGTCCCCCCAACAGCATACCTGTGACTGGCTGTTAGCCGGGAGCAAGGGTTTTAAAATGCGGTGGTGGTGGTCGCACTGAATGTACTCGAAATTTAAAAAGTCATAAACCTGCAGGGAGTTCTCTTTTTTGCAGTTGCAACCAACCTGCTTTCATGTGGAAAATTGTGAACTGCTGACTGTTGTATGTGGCAGAAATGAAAGATTATATTCGGTGGAGTCATTGATCGAAGCTGTTTCGCATATTTGCTCCCATTGAACGGAGGGATAGTGCAGCGCTGCTATTGATTCTCTGGGTGAAAGTAACGTGTAATTATTGTGGATTGCTTTCATATGTATGTACGGTTTTTGTTTTTTGCTCATTACCAAAAGTGCAAAAGTTTTCCTTTTTTGCTAATTAAAAAAGTAATTGCAGCGCTGGCATTACTGCAGATAAGACTTTTTACGGTTTTAAAATTGTCTGAGTAAAACTGTTCTTTTTAGAGTTATAAAGTGGATGATGTAAACAAGCGACCATTTGGCATGTTTATTGTCTAAAAAAGATGAACCATTTTAATAACAAAGAATCGAAAAAACGAATTATTAATTTTTCACACTCCGAAATATTCTAGTTTCCTGCTTTAAAATTAAGAACGCTTCCTTCCGATCCGAATCCAAATGAGTCGATTCGCCACCGTACACAGCAGTTGTGTCCATTCATTTTATGGAAGATTATGGAAGATTTTGCGGAAAGATCTTGGTTTACGAGCTTACAACATCCAACTCGAGCACATGAGCGTCGTACGTTCGGTAAATGGACCAATTTCGTTCAGCGATTAGGCTCATTTTTGGTCACTAAGCAAAATTGACGTATTTGAAGTTCAGAAAATCTGGAAGAATTTGTTGAATCGCCGTTATATCCACTAAAAGTCACTGGTTGGTGTGCATTATGGGCTGGTGGAATACTGGGACTGTATTTCGTCCATAACCATCCCTATGTCTTGTGGGACACTTACCTACTTTTTGCGTGACTCACCATAAACATCACTGCTCGATATTCAGCCCCCACCTATGAGAATTACTCGATTTCGCAAGGGGTCTGGGATACTGCGTTACTTACTCTCAGCGTGGGGTGTATGTATGTTCGTCTCAAAAATTACACACTTTGGGATACATAGCGCCAATTATAATTTTGAAGTCCTTCAAATAACCGCATGATGCTCTTAGAGGGCTACTAGGGAAGAGATGTTCTCTATACATATTTGGAGTACCATCTTTTAGAAGCTGAAAATTCAGTAGGTATTATTACCTTAAAAGACCCTATGCAGATGATCTCCCCTTTGCTGGTGGGAACAGCACAGGAATTAACCAGCACTCTTTCAAAAGTTGAATGAAACATTAACGCAATTTTGAGCAATTCAAGCAATATTTATTTCAGTGAATAGCAAAAGTACCAAAGCAACCCCGCAAAGCCCATAAAATTCTGGGTCTGCAAGTTTACGTTCCAAATAAAACTGTAGCGCGTGGTTTTGCAAAAAGGCGCTTCGCTGAAAAAACATTCCACCCGTTCGAAATTCGGCCAGAATTATGGCAGACGTCGCGCCGACGAATCTGTGGCGCTTTAACTGTTTTATAAATATGATGGATTTAAAGACTGGCCCGATCCCGATGGTCGTATGGTCCCCCAGGGCATGGTGCAATTTTATCTGGAGTGGTACTTAATTACCATCTGCATTTCAAAGTTCATGAAGGGATGAAATGAATTTTCTGAATAATGCGGGAACCTTTTTACCTTTGAGCCAGCCAAGTTAAATTTTAGGGCCATATTTCACGGTGCACCCACTTTGGCGCAATTAATGTTCTCATAAATCGTGTTCCGGAACTAGTGGGGAGAACTCGGTTATAAATTTAAGTCACTCATATACAAGGCTCCTTGCTCGGCTGCAAGCACTATCATAAATACGACAAAGTAGAAAAGATTTTCCACGTGTTCTCGCAGGGGTTGTGCCGCTCTGTTCTACACTTGGCTTGATTTACAGGCGCTTGTCATCGTTCTGTTTAGTAGGGCTCCCGCTTCTCCCCCGAATCCGGTAGCAGGGAGCAGCTTTAACGGACTGCGGCTCGAGGAAATAATTCGACGTCGGCTTAATCAGTATCGAAGTGCCTGAGACGTACATACATCAGTAGGAAAATTATGACCCTTGACTGGTATTAAACTGCTCTGCTGACAAGTTATTTCCCACGCGTACAGAAGTCAGCTTGGACACGCACGAGCACGTGTTAAGAACTTTTGATTTTTATCACACCTATTTAGAATGCATTATTTAAAAATGTTTAAAAACACTTAAACCCCGAGTAGAAATCAGCATGCCTATACAACGCAAGTACAGCCTCGTCACAGTATCGAATATGTAAGAAGGGCCCATCGCAAGCCCTTTAGTGAATTCTTAAATTTTAACTGGAGTCCAAACTTAATCCGCCGCGGTACCGAGTTTTATTTAGGGTGAGCTCATCTTACTGGTCTGGATAAGTCCAATAATAACAAACGGATTGAAGTAAAAATTATGTTTTTATTCCGATCTTTAATTAATGCCCTAAAAGCCATTAACAACTTTTTCTTCAAACTCCACTAGAAGTCATTGTTATTATTTTCATTTCATTATAATAACAACATATACCAATAGTAACCTCATTCTGATTGGCAAAAGGGGTCAGTATAAAACGCGTGGGTGTCTACAGACCAATGGTGACAGCTGTGGACTACGAATTCAAAGGTCTCGGGTTATGTAAATGAGATAATTTTGCATTCACAGCGGTCGCACGTAACAACTAGCTCACCAGTCCTCACTGATTTATAGTTTTAAGTATGAATGAGGTAGGTACAATTGGTAGTTCCAAGAGATGTGCAATAGCTTGATTTATCACCGAACTATAGGTTTAATAGCCGCCCGAACAGAATTTGATTCTGCTATCCTAGGCATACCCTGGTGAGTAACTCAGACGGACGTCGAGGCGGATTTTATCCCGCGACACTCACACAAGTCAGTCTGCCACCTTTTAACTACCGGGATAGAAAAATTCTGACTTTACCCTTTGGAAATAAAAACAGCTGCTAGTAGAAAATGGGTTGAGCTTTAAGAAATAAAGCAAGGGAAATTTCACTTGTCATTCACTGGCCAGGTAAGTCGTAAGCAATATTTCGTTAAAAAAAGCAAAAGAACAAATATAATAAAACGAAATTCAAATGTCTTTGGCAAAATATTTAATTTGCGACTATCCAACATGATTGATTTAAAAAAACAAATTTTTTGAAAAAAACAGGACAAATGGAAATTGTGACACGCCAATGCGATGATAGTTTCGGAGTAAACGATACATATAATGACCTTTTAGAAAGCAAAACAATCTCATTCGTATGGGATTCGAACCCGGGACCTCTGGAATAATGGTCAACACCATTACAACATTAA
Organism: Neoitamus cyanurus; assembly: GCA_947538895.1. Taxonomy (NCBI): domain Eukaryota; kingdom Metazoa; phylum Arthropoda; class Insecta; order Diptera; family Asilidae; genus Neoitamus; species Neoitamus cyanurus. The sequence continues at coordinate 41,162,381 of OX384543.1, forward strand.
TTTATAGATACAGGTAAAGGTTGTTGTTTTTTCGAGAAAAACAATTACGTTAGAAATTGATTCAAAAATATTCGTTAATGATATGTTCCATTTACTAGATAGACTTTTGAATCAAAAGCGAAACGTTTGGAATGAATAGCTTTCTAGATTGAAATATACCAACATACAAACATACAAATACGTTTTGTATAATACTCGTAATTCAAAAATCACAATGTGAAATTTTCCTTAGTTTACTGACTAATCACTAATCAGTGGGCATGCCATCCACGATCTGCCATTTAAAAATTAAACCTCGTCCCATGTCTAACTTCGCAGCGATAATCAATCAAGAGCTGCAAATTCGTTGGCTTCTGCAAATTTCTTTGGAAGTTGCTCCACAGGCCACCGTACTTACTGAAGTCACTGCAAGTGCTGGGGCACACAATAGCCTCGTTGCCAACTCGAACGGAGCAGTCTGTCAGGAGGCGGAAGTTTTAACAATTGACAAAATGGCATTTACCACAATGAATTCGCTAGAACAGTGTGGCACTGGTACAGTAGTAATCTTGAGTTTCATAGGTACGGCGGCGAAGACAAAACAATCTTCCGAAATCAAGGCCCGATTGTTCCCAAGTGTACTTGAAGCGAGACGGGCTGCAATTTTCCAGGGACCTTAGCCATTATGGTGGAGCTCCTTGCCCTTGGAGTTATGCTACCCAATTTATTGTCTTTGCAATTTAATTATATATCGGGGGAAAATATAATGGCGAACAGGTTCTGGATCCATGCGGCCATGTCGAGCATACATTACGACCCTCAACGACCGAGTGGCAGGAGTCGGGAATTGTTTCATCCCCACATATGCTCCATATCTATAGAGTTGCATGCCGCATCGTCCCGCTTTGCATGTGCACAGGCACATTTGTCCAAATGCATGCAATATTTCCGCTTTAGGGGAACTCAGCTTTAATCACTAATGATGGACAGCCGACTGGACAAAGCCTCGGATTTATTGCACATCAGCTTCTCGGCGAACGTAAATATTTTTGATAGAATCATGTGCCAGTGTGAAACTCACCGCAAAAATGTATATTCATCATCGGCTGCTGAATTAACTGGCGGGGCAGATTAAGTCGTAATAATTAATATTCGGACGCAGATACGTTGGGTAGAGCATCTTTCTGATGGTAAAGCCCATGTAATACAGGGGATGAATGTTGGGCTCCCGAGACAACAAATGAATTGGTAGCATATGAAGCGATATTAATTAATTTTTATTCATTTATTGAAATGATTGTCCTTTCCTATATAAATAGAGTGCGTTGCGATTGGCTCTGTTTAGGTACTTCAGAATTGGGCACGGGAAAAAACGTACTAATTAACTAACTAACAGACGAACTAGTCCACACTTATAACTTTAGATAGGATTAAGAATTAAGGAAGTATACCAATACTCAATGTACCGCGGATGCTTTCGAAAAGAAACAACATTTTTGTCGGTACTGTGAATAATCCAGGTGTCTGATAATTTTTTTAGGTAACATTGACCTATAGATACAAAACCTATACTTTTCCTTCAGAAAATTTGGTGTGGTTTTTTGTATTAACAATTAAATACCAAAAAAGGTAAATTTTTGCAAATTTTTGCCTACCAGTAAAAAACCAAATATATCAACAATTCGGAGTTGCCATCTTGTAGGGAATTAAAAAACCTTTAACATGGCGGTCGATATGATTAATTGTTGCATCGAATATTGCAAAAAATGGTAAAATTTGCATAATATTCAATTAACAATAAATATTGCACAAATCAACCTACGACTTCGTTATTGCTTTGTTAGTTGGGTCTTGTAGTACTTAATACGTGGTAAATATTTCAGAGCGATTCATCTATATAAATCTATAAATCTATAGCGAGGTACTAAACTAAGTAGAGCTAGGCGGATGGAGTTGTGTCCGGGGCCAGTAAGAAACTAGAAGTTATCACGCTACAAATAAAGCTCCTGTAGACGAATTCCACAAAGGTCTTTTTTTAAAGAACAAATCCCAAATAATACAAGGGGAAGAGTTGTTGTATCAAAATATGTTATTAGATCTAAAAAAAATAATTTTAATTATTGCAAAATATCATTCGAAAAACACTATGGGTTTCACCCTATAAACAAATTGAATAACTTGTTGTTAGTTGCTATTGCTTGTAGGAAAATGTTTTTTTCATATTCGACTATCTGTATTACATTCATATCTCAAAAAAATCTGTTGCTTTAAAAGGGAATCATGTTGTGAATCTTGAATGTCATGCATTTTATTTCACCATCTACCCAAAATAATTTAATCTTGTGTACTAGAGGTTTTGGAAATTTATGACAAAATGAATTAGCAAATCGGAATAACTTGATAGTAGCCTGCATAACACTTAAAATTTAAAGTACAGCAAATCCATTAATGTAGGCATTATAAACGCAAGGTGGATTGCACTCAACGAGCATTTTGTTGAATGATATGGTTCTAGGTGCATTTCTTCTACTGGTACGCCCCTAACTACATGCACTTGAGTACTCTGGTTTGTTCGGTAAAACGTTTTCAAGCTTCACGTAAATTTGCTTCTAATCGCCTTTCAGGTAATTTTCCTGCATTTCCATAAGGTGATGCCGGGAGTCACTTGGGATAGTTGGAGTACTTCGGTATTGTTCGCACATTGCTGGCAGAAAGCATTCGGTAATGAGATATTTCCAGCATCCGAAAAACGAGACCATGGGCGTCGTCGTCAGCGACGGGCTGGCTTTGAGCGCAATAACTAGATCTCGCAGGTAATCACACTTCGATCAATTCTACATTAGCCGCTAACGCAATTATAGCAATCCTACTGCTGCTGAGGAGGAATTAAATCGGTGTGCACAACTTCGCTCTCCGATAGAGGAATGCATTCCGAGGAGATAAATCAATTTGCGTTGGCCCTGCTTCGATCCTATTTGCCTGCCAGTGTGTGCTCCTGAAAGACAAGCCTTGAGGAGCGGTGCCGTGTGAGCGCGGCGCCACCGGTGGAATGAAGTCGGTAGAGTAAAGAAGTGACAAGGAATCTACTTCCGGATTCCGGGGAACTCGGCACAAAAAGTGTACATGCCGGGCGCGCAGAGTGGAGCAGGAGCGACGGCATCTTCCAGAATGGCAGCGACTTGATTAATACACAAACATCTTTGCTGGCAGAGAGCTCCACTTATGCCAAACAAAAAAGCCAGGAGGTGATTTCGTGCTTCACATAATTCAGTTGTCTTTTTGTCCATGACATATGATTAGAAAAAATTCAAGAAAGGTAGGAGCGGCAGTCGTTTAATTTTCTGTCTCTGAATTTTCCGCTAGAAAGATAAACTTCACCGGCACACAAGTAGCCCCCTCGAAGAGAAAATGGGGAGTAAATAAATCGAGCAGGGACTCTGCGTCACTAGGTGGCTGAGTGGGTGTGGAAATATTTAAAACATGCAGGCGCGAATTCCCTGCACATTCTACCGTTGTGCACTTCCACACTTCCTTTATTGACAAGCTCGTTCGGATGAGTAAAACAAGCTGACAAAAGTTTTTACTCTCGCCTTCCGCCGCCGCCGCCGACGAAGTTCATTCGAACGTGGAGTGTAATCAGGCGAGTTTTCCAAAACGGACTAATTCAATTTACACGGCAAACTTATGTCGAACTTTGTTCCACTGGATTTTCGAGCTTCATGGTGTTCCCATATGCGCACATTCACTTTCACCTTGTACACCTGCCTTATTCCAGATTTTTTGAGCCACCCAAAATTTAGGCAGCCGAGTATGCAATAAAAGTGTGGAAGCAAATGTGTATTGCACTTTGCACCCAATTTAATTGAATTGTTAATATTTTATCACACAACTACACTTTTCCCATAGTGCCCAGGAAACCAGGAACAGTAAGAATTTTTAATGCGTTCGGTTTCAGCTGGGAATTCCTCAATGAACCAATTTATTGCAAAAACAAACAAAGTTGCGAATGAAGAGAAGTTCCTATATGTACATACATATAATGTTATACAGGACGTTTGTAAAAATAAGTGGGGTGATTGAACTCATCAAGATTGTTTAAATATTTATTTGGATCTTGTCTGTAATAACATATAAAAACAGTCTTTTATTGAAATAGAGACTTTGAAAATTGTTCGGCAATTGCGTGAATCCATAAACTCCTGACCCTCATTTAGCGACTAATAAAAACTGCTCAAGGGCCTATAATATTGCCTCAAAATCCAGACCTTTTTCCCTTCTCGTTTACGAAGCGAGGCAGCAATAGTTTAAAGCGCGAATCCACCAGATATCCTATTGCATGTGAGATATTACATCATCCCCGAAAGAGAATAAAAGTTGTCGAAGATCATCAATGAAAAACACACTCCCCATGTGCCGATAAAATCCAAAGAGTTGCCATTTGTTTGCACAAAGTTCAGGACTTATGAAATCACATCATTCCGCATGGCCAGCTGGTAGTGTAAATTAAATGCGATTAAAAAAGGCCAAATTCCTCGGACGTGCCTGGCCCGGAGTACAAAAGAGCGAGGGCACCCCCTATAAAAACTTTGAGGAATTTTATTCGGAAAGTTCTGCCTTGGGTGCTATGCGGCGCTATGCCGCGCCGCTCTTGTCCGTGTTGCAGCAACGGAGAAATTCTCAATTTTCATCAATTGCCTATGTTTCAAGCGCCCCGAAACGGCACTCCAATTAATTCCATTTCGGTAGAAGTGCTTTCAATTGCTTCATTAAATCATTTTCCTTCTGCTTCCATGTTCTCTCATTATCTTTTGTCCGGTTAATATCAATAATTAAAATTTAGTGCGGCCCATTAAATGTGTTTAATTAAAAGCGCTGGCGATGGCTGGCGGTATGATTTTCAGCGGGAGGTGGCACAAATGCTGCCACAAATGTATTGGACCTGGACGCCGCGTCATCGTATCCTGCTTTTACTGACACTACTGTTATTTTTTTAATTTTTCCATAATTGGCGGTACTTTCAACAATGAACGATTATCGGGTTTATTGATACCTTGCCGGACAGAGACACTTGTAACTAAGGGCTCATTTTTCAGCCATGTAAAATTGATTGGGAATCGATTTAAAGCGCACTGTGAAACACGGCACGGTCCTGTGAGTCAACTGAAAAGAGTAATATCTCTTTTTAGGATGTCGTGTACAAATAACGAAGTGAAACTTTAGCATGAAAAATTGTGCGCCCGCGGTGTGGCAACGGCTTTTGTATTTTTAACAACAATCGCTGCGCACTCATGAATAAAATATAAAATGAATAATTTTTGGTGCTGGGAACGAATATTGATCTGATCAGTTCACACGACCAACTTCACGTACGAACTTGTAGTTGCATCTACCCTGACAGTCAGGAGGTTAGTTCGGCCACCTGCAAACTGATAGACCTAATTGGAGATTTTCGATACGTTGCATATTGTGTTGCTGTAATTTGTAAAATTCACTGGACTGGAGGTCATTCAAGAGGTGAAGCTTGGCGCAAAAATACTGTAAAAGGCCTTGGAAGACAATTAAGTGGGCAGCTTGTGAATTCAAATAGCAGTCAATCAGATCAATTAAAGAGAACAGCATTGTATAATTTTTTTTCAGTCTTGACCTTCTTAGGTTAGGATCATGAGATTGACGTGTTAGACTGACCTGCACAGATCTCCGACTTCAATTCGGCAGAAAACGTATGGGGTCCAATTATCCATTGTGCGTCCTTTTTATCGTTAGTGCATATTGAAGAGAAAAATATGAAACTCTGTAAATTTAAAATACAAGCGTTCCATCAAAATGGGGAGCTCAACATTTCATGAATTCCACACGCAATCCTCGCTCAAAAGCATGGTGCCAGGAGGGGGTCATAATCTGCATACGTCTGCAATACATTTTGATCAATTTCCGCCATTCCGCATTAAGTCTTTTAACTCTAAAGAAGTATCTCCTAAAAGACTTCGCCGGCTGTAAGCGGTACGTATTCAGAGCTATAACATATTCCCCAAAAAGGACTTCCGGTCGTGAAAGAAAACCATTGAAATCCCCAAAGTCCAGACCATTTTGCCCACTTCAACTGCGCTCGGCCTCAGGGAGCTGCCGGGTCTGCACCCGTTGAAGGGCTCTCCGGGTGAATTAACATCTCCTGCCCGTACATCAAAACGAGTTTAATCCTTCATCATGTGAGGCACCACGAGGCTGTATATTTCAATTGCCAGGCAACACCGCAGACATCCTCCCCACCTCGGCTGACAAACCGGCATGCTTATGTCTATTTATCCGAGAGGCACTTGGCCCCCATTCATTTGAATTAAGTTAAATTTCCATTCAAAGCGTTTGACCTTCACTAAATCTGCAGCCGGCGCGGCGTGGCTCATCCGAGCACACTCCCAGTGCTTATGCAGGGAATTTCACAATACTTACAGGAGCTTTTCGTACAGAAGCCGCAGGAATACAAAATAGTTCCTTCCTAGCCGGGGCCTTCACGTACCCACAAATGATTTACAAGGATAGGCCCGGCTGGAAGACAAGTTCCCGGCCGGGTAAAGCAAGTGTTGATTTATATTCAGCACTTCATTTTTATTTAGCTGATTGTTGCTTTATTGTAAACGCATCATGAATTATTTAGCGGGGCCACATGAAACAGATACTCGGCATAACTTCCCTCGCGTGCCGAAGGATTCGCTAATTCTCTGAGTGACGGCCGGAATTTTTGGAAGACAAATTGTGTTTTAAAGAGCCGTCAGGCAGGATCAGGCACGGGACAGGCCCAAGTATTTCTCGGGATTTGCCTAGTTTTTGCTTTCGCCCCTTTTTTCCCATGCAATTTTCATCAGCATATTCCCCGGCAATTTGATCTGATCAACATAGGGGTGGTTTTCGGGGATTCATTGGGTGCACAAAAAGTGCTGATTTATTCAAAATGCACGAGTGTAAATATTTTAAAAACGGAGCAGGGTTTGGGTGTCCGGTATATGCTGACCTCTTCAGAGTTAAGCGCACCAGCACCGCTGCGCCCCACCTCCCCCGAAAAGTAAACTGATTACCGACCTGGAAAGAAGGTTATTAATGTGCAGCTCGCACCCAGAACGTGCATCCATTAAGTTTAATAAGGACTCACTCGAAAGTTGCGGCAAAAAGGAAAATGAATATTCAAAGCGGTTCCTATCAAATGTACACAGCAAGTGTGAGCCGGGCTGGATATATCTCCATCCATAATTCAAGGGGTCCATTTGAATATCCATCCGAGCACCCAGTTCCCGGCGGCGACGAGGTAGTCAGTCCCACTGCAACATTGTTGTGCTGGGGTGGGATTTAACTAAACCAATAATAATTGCCGACGTGCGGGACTCTAGTCGGTCTAGCCCTGCATTTATTGGATGAGTTACACTAACTTAAGCACTTGTGAAAACTTATCTCGTTATCTCAGTGCTGCTGACTTTGTTGGCCCATGGCAGCATCCCGCCGTTCGCTGTGTCCCGAAATTTCGAGTGTGTAAACACGCGAAGCACTTAAAATTTAAATGCGGTAATAAACCAAAAATTGAAACAATTTGGCATCCCAATTTAATTAATTCGCCTTCCTCTGCGCTTTTAATAAGCTTCCTCGGTAGATTCGATGAATTTCGAACTCATTTCAGGCAGTGAACATTTTTGTTATTCGACCGGCTCGGGGCCGAAATGGACGAGGAGTGCAAACGGATGGAAATTTTATGATGAGGAACAACAAAATGCAATTAAGGCTGATGGGTAACGAGCTTACCTATAAATTTTGGGCAACTATCACTGGCACTCATTAGCAGATGCTTAATGGAATCATAAAATTTAAGCCTGTGCACTGCACCGCAACCACGGAACGGTGGAAGCGGCAATTTCTTTGAAGTAATTAATTTGGAGCCTTCCACATCAAATATTTCCTCTGAAATGTTTCCCTTTTATTAAAAGGATATTATTTCCTTTACACTTGGCAAAAAGGCTAATTCACTTCCCCCTCGCGAGCCAGTCGGCACTACAGTCCAGGGCCTGACAAGGATTATTCCGTTGCGGATTAAATGCGTCATAACATGTGGAGTTACAAGAAGTGGCTGAGCTCACCCGCATTGTCAAAATGGTGCTATCAGACTATTTTGGGAATTGGGAGGTGTGTATTACGGAGCATTATCTTTACCATCAGAGCAATTAAGCAACGGTTTCTAGTAGTGTGGGGGCATTATTAATTAGAAAATTAAAGTTGGAACTTAAACGTTAATTAAAATATAAACCCTGCCCAGGTGCGAGTTCAAAAGTAATAAACCATAAACCATAGACTGTTTGTTGGCCCCATAGATCATTGTGCTCAATAATCAAATTGAAACCTACTAAAGGTTATAGGTGTGGATTTGTTTTAGTAGACTCCATTGATTTCTTGTTATCTATCTAACAAAATATATTTAGCAATTATTATGACAATTTGGCAGATTATCCAATTTCGCAAAATAATTAATCTTAATTTAATTAATTAATAATTAATGTCTTAATGTGCCTTTCGAAAAATAGTCAAAAGCTATCTAAAAATTGTGTGCTGGTGCATATGTGAAATCCGTGCCTTATGAGATCAGAATTCCCTAATGAATGGAAAAAGAAGAAGGCGGAATTCGTAAATGAAACCAATAATGCAATATAAATGTGGTCATATTAAGTAATGCGTAATATGAGTTTGCAAATAGCTAAGGATAGATACTTGTGGGGACTTACGTACATAGTTCCGAGCAGGCATCTCCTATGATTATTTGTTACATCAACGAATATGTTTTAAATTTCCGAATTATGCTCGAATTTAGTTACACTGTTTTTGTGTATGTAATGAGTCGTTAGTGGAAATTGCTACATGTCTACACCACTCCCCGGTTCTACCTACCCGATCGTTTCTGAAAGTACAACTTAAAACTATTAAAATTTACAGCATTGCGGTTGTAGTCGCATCGCAACACAGCGGTAATTTGATAAATTTAAATGCTTTTAATGTTTCCGAGACGCAAATTATATCAACATTTTTATTACACAAAGCTTACCTGAACGTGCCTGAACTCATGAATCTTAGAAGAAACAACGTTCTGAGCATTGAGCTGGCAAATTTTCTTCCCATCACTTCTATGCATACATGACATCTAATAAGATTCGTGAACTATTTCAATTCCCAGAAAATCCCCACAAGACCACAAAAATATGTCTTCATTCATAATCTAAAAGTGTATTTGGTGTGTTGGCCTCTTTTACATCAGTAGGAAGTAAAATCAAATACATATAGATATGTATGTCACGAAGTCTATACTATTGGATAGATTGCACCCAACGGGGTGAGGGCATTCAAGTATACATCGTTTCGTTTTTGTCTAGGGTCACGTCTGGAAATTAACGGCAAAGTTTCCATAGTGTGATTGCTTGTTTTGTGAATTAAACAAAACGGTTTTAACTTGATAGGTTTAAGGCGTAGTCTGTCGAAGCTATAACACCTTTAGGAACCCAATTTGAGGCTTCTAAGTATTGTAAAAACGTTTTTGATTCCAAATTAAATTTAGCTGCAGTGTAACCAGCCATTATTCATTATAAAAATGATGGTTTAAGGAACTGCGTCAGGGTTGATAGGTGTTATGAAATTTTACAGGCAGAGAAGGGTATAACAAACCCCAATCAGCCACCCCGAGGATTTCGAAAAATCGAAGTTTTTATTTCATTTTGAAGACCGAAGAGGAGCAGTATGGGCCTGGGATAGCGGAGTACTAGTTACCTACATTATGACCGATTAATCATAACCCAAAATTTTAAACGCGTTTTTTTCGAAACGGTGGTTTATGACCTGGCCGCTGAAAAATCTCGAAAACTATTGAACCAATTTTGCTCAATTTTTTTTATTTCGCTGAAAAGTTTTCTCTACAATGTAGCTTACGATTATTTTGATATCTTAATTTTTCTATTTGTTATAAACATTTGAATAGCAATTTTTTTGAAAAAGACGAAACTTTTTTTCCAAAATGTTATTCTGTTAATATTTTGAATTTCAAAAAAATCGTATGCTACATTGATGTTAAATACTATCCGAAGTTTTCGAAATATATTAAATTGGTCATTTTGTCATATTTCAGGACTTCCCAATCCAAGTCGCGGCACGATTCTTGTTACTTTGGCCCCGCTTTTTGGGAACGGGGTTCGAAACATTTTACTGTGCTTTGCATTCCTTTGTAAAAGGAAAATTAACTCCACCAGCAGTATGTAGAAGGGAAATTATAATAATATAATAGAATTTTCCTAAAAGTTAAAGTTTTTCCAATTAAGGTGGCTCGTCAAGTATTAACTATTTTTCCCTATATCTCGAAAACGGGTCGAGGTAGAATTTTTTCATTATTTTTCCGTTAATTAGCATAGCAAAATGTTTCGAACCCCGTTCCCAAAAATTGGGATCCCGTTGCCACCGAGGCGTGCATTTCATGACTGCTGCGATTTCAACATGACAGGCGTGGAAATTTTTCAAGGAAACAAATCCGCGTGCCTGGAACTTATCCCAATTCGTTTATCTTAGCACTCAGGGTGGGATCCCCCCATAAATACTTTTTTAGGCTATCTGCCGTTAGCCGCAGTAGAAAATCAACGAAATCTCATATGGAGACATTTTTACTGTTAATCTAACAGTTTCCCCTGATCACGAGAACAAATCGAGTTACAAAATGAAGCGCGCAGACGTATGATTACATCGCATGAAGGACCAGGACAAGAGTCTGCTGATAGGAATACAAATGCCTCTTATCATTCAATTACACCTCATTTCCTAGGATCCCTCTGAGGGGCAAATTGCACAAGAATGGCGCTCAATCTCTGGTCTCTTGACCACCGGCGGGCTGAGGGTCCGGCCAAGATGGGTTTCTGGGACACACTGGTCGGCTATATCTCATGTGGCTTTTTTAAGGCTTTCACTAATGGCGACTCAACACTTATGTGACCTATTTGTCATCGTTAAATCTATTACTCACAATTCACCGGGCGGTCATAAATTTCCTGCTTTGTTTTTGTAGCGGCTTCCCTTCCTGTTTGAGCGATAGCAGTATTAACGTGGATAAATATTTTTCGGACGTGAGCCATTCGTTCGCACCTATTTAAGGAGGTGGGCGAGCTGGGGAGGCTCAGGTAGGTGCACCCGACTGTAAATCCCCCGGAGGTCGGCCGGCTATAGATTTATGCCGACAGTATCTTACCAGGTTGCTGAGTCTATTAAGTGCCCGCATTTGTTGGGGATGATGAAACACGAGCGATCCAATTTTTGTTTTGAAATGCAAATACGCTAGAGAAAGTGAATTTGCGCTAACATCTGATATTTACCCAGCTCGGCGCAGGGTGGCCCTCCTTTGAAGTCGAATTGCGGTGTTTCTTGGATATTCGTCGGCAAATTAAATTGAATCATTCGTTCCGGAGGAATCTCACGCGCCCCATGGCCGCATGCGACGACGTCAAACAAATATTTTATCTCACTGGCGCGGGCTTACTATTTATAAGATTTCCAGAAGACGTTTTTTGTATCGCGGGGGCACCAGGGGCAGTGGAGCTTTTCGCACGAGGAGAAATCTATTCCCAGAAATTATGGCATGTGATGTCGTGGTCATATTACATTAGGCTGGTGCTGCCGGCTCCCGGGGACAGACAGAGCCGCTCTTCGGCTGAAACTTATCCCATTGCGTGCAAATTCGTGACATTGATTGCGTTTCCGACCCTGTCGCCGACACAAAAAAGGATTGCTCAAAACGCTCATCCTTCATGCATGCACGGCGCATATGTCTTGTCCCCCTGACACCTTTTGATTTTATTCACAGAACGAGAAAGGACGTCCCCGGGAGACGGTAAGCTTCCGGCACTGAATGAGAATAATCTGCGAATAGAAAATTGCAGTTGACATTCATCTTGGGCTTAAGCGACTTTTATTGCCGTCTGCGGCATCAAAAATATAAAATGTCACAGTGGGTTTGCTCGCAAATTTGATCTTTAACATTTGTGGGATTTACGGTAAGGAAAGACCTCCCAAGATTTCCGCCAGGAAGGACGGCTCAAATCTTCATGGGTTAATGCGAGCGCTCGCGTGCTTCTTGATAGTTATTGTATCTGCCATGTGAGTTTCCTTTTAACAAAAAAAAAAAAAAACGAGAGAAAAAAACGGAACGCTTGCCTTTGTCCGCATTTATATTTAATCCCGATAGTTGCGGGACATGACTTGCGTCTGGGAGCGTTTTTTGAAACGTGTGTGCTCGGCGGGATGCGTGGGTGGTTTTTCAGGACCAGTCGGCAAAAGGGCTGTGCCTAATTAATTGATGACAGGGCAGCAAAACCGCAATTCATGGAGTCTTTTGTTGCCGCTAAAATGCCCTTCAGACAATCACTTCGCTCCGCTAATAGGTTTTGTGGGATTGCGGCTGCGGTTCGGTGATATGAAAAACATATTTAGCATAACCATTGAAAGTATTGTGCAACAGAACTAAACGAGCGCCGCCTATCAAATTCACTTACCATGAATGCAAATTACAGCGAGAAAACAAAAAACGGCAAATTTCGAAACCACGACGTGCAATTTTTCGCAGGCTACTTGCGGCCGGGTGCAGAATTAATTTATTCGAGGGTCCCCGACCTGCAGTCGTAGCACACACACTCGGTATGCAATAGATTTCGCACCATTCGATCGGCAGATGAATTATGGTGACAGGTATGGGTTAATCTGAGGAAATGTGGTTGCATTAGGGTTGCTGGCTTTCGGTTCCGGCACGGGAGGCAGTGGCCTTCAGTAGACTCGTATTAAATTCGAATTGGCTCAGGAAAATACTGGGAATACAGGAGATGTTTAATTTATCAGCACTCGGATGATAATATTAAATAGCCAAGTCGTTTTAATTTGGTTAAACTGAGCTACAGGGTGTTACTTGGCGTAATATGGTAAGCGCTGAAGTATTTCTATGTTAACAAAATTATTCACACCCTCTTAATAACCCACTCTATAGGGGGGTTTTGGATTTTTGATATATTGTATATTGGCTTAAAAGATTATTTCTTAGCTATTGCGAGGGCCTTCGGCGGAGTCTTCTGCTTAATCTGTTGGCTCTTTACTATTCTGAGCGCGCTAAAGGCTGCAACATTAATGCCAAACGAACAAAAAAGTAACCGTTTTGTAGGTTTTCTGAAGAGCTACAACTTTGATGTCTTTCATATTTCTCGTAAGTGTCTGCTTATGAGAGAAAAATTCCATTAGCAGTTTTGGAGCAGAAAACAAAATTTTTACGATAAATAATTCAAAAGCCTTTAAAACCCTTGTTTTAATTTTTTCTAACGTAAACGGGTACCGAATTATTTAAATAAAACCGCCGCCGACACATTTTCCAATATGGCGGCTGACGCGACCAATCGAAATGGCCGACAACTTACCTTACATCTCCCAATAACCCCCCAATAAGCCCTCCAAATATCGCCGTTGCATGGTCAAATGACATAGTGAATGGACTATAATGGTTTGGGTATCCATGGGCTGGAGTATCTGGCACAGTCGCCAGACCTTAACCCAATATAACATCTGACAACATCTAAATATTTAAAAAAGGAAAGTTTCAGAACAAAATCCAGAGAACGTTGAATTCGACTATTGCAGTATTTTAAATAAATAAAATAAAAATTTAATTTAAATATCGTGGTGATCGCGATATTTCTCTAAAAAATACTGTCATCTCTCCATCAGCCACACAAAAAGTGATAGGTTAATTTAAGTTATATAAATGACATTCCTTTTAAAATTAATTATCCGCCTACATTGTTCTTAAAAACCGGCGCGTCTACCTGCACTGCCTATTTACATATCGGCTCTACGCGTAGTAAATTTTTTGAAACGAATCCAAAACCGCAAAAGTTAAATTGGCTTTGAATGTACGAGCCCAGGTCCCAGGAATGGCACAATTGGACGTTTCCGATATTCCCCACTGGCAGGCTATTACGCGGCATCGTTGTCAACTCATAAATTAATTGTAGCATATCATCAGTTTGCCACCTCTCGGGAAGCGACGTCGCCTTCCGTGAAATATCCACACCATGACTCCAATTAATAACCGATTGAAGCATTCAAGTCAATTTGCATGGCCCGCCGCCCGCCCGGATTAAAAATCAATGCTAATGGACATTTCACATGACGGTGTAAATTGAATTCGAACATCTCCAGATTGAGTCCTTGTTTCCCTCGGGGTGGGAGCTGAAGATATTCAAATCAGGAAAGGATGCTGCTCCTCGATCATACCGTTCGTGCTCGACAGTCACCAGCTCTGAACTTGAAATTGCAAATTTTTCGAGAGTATCCGACGAGGTCTGTGGACACCTTGCATTCACCGTCCCGCCATCGTCGCCTTGCCGGACCCGGCCGCCTCTGGTGCTGTATCAAGCCCGGATCATTTTTCACTTGAAGGCGCCATTATTGCGACTTTTTCGAAACAAATTACAACGATGACAAAAGCAGTGCCCGGCCGAATAAATCATCCGCTTAAAATGCAGAACCATTATGCAGAAGAACTAAATTGTACCGACTGAGCTATTTGTTTTCCTCTGATTTACTTTGGTGTGGATGCGGAGCTGAGGAGCCAGATTTATTTCCGGATGCTGGATGCTACGCTCGCTTGAGTGACTAGTCAATTCGGGGATTTTTTTCGGTGGTGCAGTTGATTTTTTGCAGTGGAGCTCCGCCAAGCGGCGGCGATGGTAAGACTGCAAGCGACGACGGAATATCTCTTTCGGCAGAAACTAGCAAGCACCCGGATAAATTCACAACAGGAATGATGTTAACTGAAAGGTTTTGAAAGGGAGCTTTGCGCGCTGGAGATGTTTTCTGCATATGCACAAGATTTATTCTCCGCTTTGGATGCGATGCCGGGTTAAGGTTGGGCTGTATGCAATGATGTTGAGGGATCACTTTGTACCACCACAGCTTACACTGGATTTGGAGTATTTTAAGCAAGCAACCTTATTTTTCAATGATATAAATAGTTTTCGCACAAAAAACCTTTCCAAATTATTTGTCGCACTCTCAACCGCGCGTAGTATGCTCAGGTCTGTTCAGGTGCTTCTGTAAAAGGATTTTTGTACTCCCGCCTCTGAATAATACCTGAAATTTTAAATATACACAACTGCTCAAAACGTTTGCATCACCGCTAAACCCTGTATTCATGACAAATAAAAATAAGTAACGTAACATCCATTCATTTATCATTTTCATTCATCTGCACATTGGCTTACTTGTTTAATACTGTAGGGATAATGATAAATTTGCTGTACTAGTTTTGCTAGATTTCTCAAAAGCTTTTGACCGTGTTAACCACTCCAAACTGATCGTCAAGTTAAAAGATATCTTCAAATTTTCAAACTCAGCCTGTAATCTTCTTATGAGTTTTCTTTAAGTAAGGCGTAAGCAAAGGGTCGTGATAAATAATGCTATTTCTGATTTTGCAGAATTTAGTAGAGGCATCCCACAAGGTTCCATACTAGGCCCTTTGCTTTTTAGCTTATATATAAATGATTTGCTTGGATTTACACAATATGTCAAATGTCTGTATGCGGATGATCTCCACATTTATTTAAACAGAAAAATTGGGCTAATAGACAGCTGCGTCGAAAATATAAACATTGACCTACGAAGCACAGTTAATGGTCCATGCGTAATGAGATATCACTGAATCTATCGAAGTGACATGAGGAATTTGAATTTTTGATCGTCCTCAATAATTTTGTCCCACTGTGCATGGATTGCGATTATTTAAGAGCAAAACAGCGTCGGTGAAAGGTTAACTATAACCTTCCATAAAGTTGGCCATGGTTTGCTACAAAATTTTTTAATTTTCTTATTACCTACTGAGCCACAGACTAACATTATACATTTGGACACAATTATCCAATTTACAAAGGTTGCCTAAATGAAGTAGCATCCATTAAAGCAACCGGGCTTCGCGAAAATAGCTTTATTAACTCTCTACGTTGCCTGGGCATCATTTCACCATCACTTGAGTGACACTTTTACTATTTGAACGAGGAGTTGCATTCGCTCATTCATTTATAATTGACACCACTTAGCGCGCCCAGCTCGCACAAAACAGGCCTCGGCCTTGCTCCTGGCCCAACTGTTGACGCGCCCTTAATTCAATTAATTTATTGCGAGCCATCAAGTGGTCTCCATACATCACAAATTATCACACGCCCGAGAGCCGCTCTTTATCGGGGCGCGAGTGAAAAGTTTAAGTACATTAACCCGGTGCTATTCGTGCATAATCAAGCGAGCCGCCGCGCCGTAAACTTTTATATCTTCCACATAACATACAACGCTGTCGCACCACGAAGCCGGGCACTACGCAGTGGGATCCGAGGCTGGGACCCACCCACCCGAGCAGAATGTGCCCATGCCGCCCGGGCCCGGCCAGTCGTGGGGCGGTTGTGCAAGAAAGCGGCAACGAGAAAGGCGTGAAGTTAAAAATGAATTATTTTCGCTCCTTCATTTGACACAGGAGATTAAAAAAGGGACACGCGAGAAGCAGAAATTTTTGTCACGTTTAGCACTTTTAGGGGACACGTTGCAGTTGTAAAAGTGAACCCAGCAGCCCACCCTCTTCGCAACTATGTACAATGGGAAGATTTTTATGTACGAGTATGTGCCGGGAGAGTGGAAAAGTTGAATTGGACACAAATGAAAATTTATTGCAGTTTCCTGAGCTTTCGTGAAGTTGCTCGCCTCCTTACAAATGGAATCGAGGATTCTCCTATTTTGTCGTAGTGAATTAAAATCCCTGCAGGTATATTACGTGCTAAAATAAGGAGCTACTTAAAGCGGACACACAGCCCTGTTTACTTTGTAACTAATCTCGCTGCGAGTGCGACCGGCACTGCTGCCAGCATCGCTGTAATTAAATTTTGCAACCGGCCTTTTTTTCCCTGTCACATTAATTTCAACTCCTAAATACGTATGGGTCTCTGCCCGCCTTTGGTAGATAATTACTCTGCCCTTAAGTTAAGGCTGGCTTAGCAAACGAACGTCTGTCTTGGCGCCACTGCACATCTAAAAATATTTTTAATTGCAAACAAAACAGAGGAAAGGAAGGGCTGGTTGGACTGAGCAAAATCTCAACATTAGATATATGTACCTATAGAAGCCACCAGGCTCATTTATTAGTTCGTGGACAATGCGGACTATGCGCCATACCTCGCAGGCACATATATTCCCGGATTACCTAAACGTGAAGTCACGCGTAAAAAATCTTATTGCAGCGAAAATACAAATGAACATGTTTAATCTAATTTGAGTTAATACTAATACATACTCGTATTTTCTGGAATGTGTCTATTACATAGTAAAAAGCCGATGGCTACATAATACATTCGTATGCATAGGGTGCGCGGCGGAGCAACTTTCCTTTTTCAAAAGTAAAAAAAACATAAAACTTTTCAATAAAGTTTTATTTCTTGTGCTGGTAATGGGAATTTTTAAATTAAGTGGTTTTAAAAACATTTTCACTTGATTTCAATGTGTTTTTCTCTCAGTATATGAAATCGCACAAATTTACTTAATTTTCAGGCTCCTTCTCAAGTAATCGGCATACAATATAACATGCACAGAGAAAAACAAAAAGCTGCTGTACAGATTTAATTGATAATTTATTTTTGATTTCGTTTAAAAAGGAAAGTGAGGAAAATTTATGAATTTAAAAGTGACCGGCAGTGACAGAATCACAAAAATTGCGAAATTAGCACTTGGAGTTTGAGAAATATGTATTCTTCAGTGACCCAATTTTCAACAACTGATGAATATGGTGGTTTGTGGTTCCAAAATCTTTAATCAGTACAGTCCCTAAGAGAGAAGGAAAAGAAATGAATTAAACTTGAGCAGAAACAGAGTTCCAGTGTACCTCATCTTGTATCAATCAAAACTCAATATGTATTGTCTCCCCTCAGGCTTTTCCGCATCAACGATTTTCGGATTCTGTTTCGTTTTTTATTAAGAGGAAACGAACCACCGGAATCAGAACTTCTTTACGACTTTAAATAAGTCCTTGAGAATTTCTCATGCTTGGCTACAGATTTAATATAGGAAGAAAATGGGGCCTATTATGAGGCGATTCTTTCAGGCCCATTAAACTCCAATTACATGAATCTGAGTAGTTTACTATTTATTTTCCCAGTAGTAAAATCGTGCAATCAAATCACGCCATGCGCTCTAATCCGGTGAATGATATGATGGGTCACTATCTTCCGCCACTCGTCGGCAACTCTACACACCACACAAATGATGAGGAACTTTAAGAGGAGATCAGAGCTGGCTGAGCAATTGGGACGCAAACTGGACTGTAAAAGACTGTATCGTAATGTGGATTATGTTGAGAAATATTTATTAGGTATGAGAAAAAGTCAGTTCCGTTTTTTGTGGTAAAAACAAATCTTTATTTGTAAAATATTTTTTTTTT
Organism: Neoitamus cyanurus; assembly: GCA_947538895.1. Classification (NCBI taxonomy): domain Eukaryota; kingdom Metazoa; phylum Arthropoda; class Insecta; order Diptera; family Asilidae; genus Neoitamus; species Neoitamus cyanurus. The sequence continues at coordinate 41,180,868 of OX384543.1, forward strand.
AATATCACCATTGAAAGTATGCTCCATCGGAAGCTACGACGTTTGCCGATCTTTCCGGCAACTTGCGATTTCTATCCCTAAAAAAACAATCCTGTGTCCTTTCTTGATTGCCTTTGCAGCAGTATTTCACAAATGGTTTTTTGGTTTTCTTCTTGCCTTTCGGTTGGCTCATGAGGTACCCAATTATCTTGTTTCTGGATGAGCGGATTTCTTTAAATTATAAGGTACAACAATACATACCGCAAATGCCAATTATTTGGTACAAAACTATCCATGTTGAATCGCAAAAAACAACTCTCTTGTAAACACTTCAACTGATCGACATACAATGGAATCTAAACGGAACATACTTGTCTCACCCCTAATACATTTCACAGAGTGCGAATTCGAGTCGACGTCCTGAAAGATGGCAAAAATGTAATATATGCTGATTAAGATAAACCCAAAGTTTAAAATGTATTCATGACTTTATCAAAATAAAGATGGCTAGAAATTAATTATATAGATTTACTTTAACTAGCTACTTAACTTGGTTTGTCCTTTTGCGTAATTTGCCAAATTAACGTTTTACCTGCTGAACACCTCCTTTTTAGGTTTCCGTAGTCAGCTATTATATAATTTCTTTATGGCACTTTATTATATCGCTCTATCCGTCTGTCTTTACATGCACAGCCCTCCCATTCTCTCATAAATAATTTCTCTCTCCCATAGAGTTAACAGTGTACTCAAAAGTTTTTATTCACACCATTGAATGAGGTGTTTTCGTATAGGTTTCCAAAAATGTTTTCGGAAATTTTGATTTTAATCCTTCAGTAACGAGATATCTGCTTTCAAAGTCGTGGTGCGCTCGCACGCATTGCGTGCGTCGCAGTAAAGAATACTTTCAGCAAATAATCATAAGTGCTAAGCATTTGACGCACACCCGACATGGTCTTAACAAAGTTTTTGAATTAATTAAATATTAAAGACTTTTCCTCTGTTCGACGATTTCATCAAATAGCAGCTTCTGTTATATTGGTATAATCTTCTGAGTTTCCTGCATCAGTTTCTGTTGTTTGTTAATCTGTCACTTCTTCTTGTCTCTAAATCATTTCATCAAAAGCCTTAAGTCGTAAAGTCAGGAAGAATACGTAATCACAGGTGGAAGTAATATTTAAGTAATGGGCGCTGTAGAATTACTTCCGTCTATCCTATCTCTCCATCTCGTCTCGGCCGGTCAATTAGAGCCGTACCTTTTTCCGGTACATGGGCTTTATGTATTCCGATGTCGAAATAGCTGTCTCCTCAAAAAAACGGCAGCTATTCGGTTATTCAATTTTTGAAATGACTTCTTTCGTGATGTATCACTGACTTTATCGGCAATGACGGAGGACAAAAAACATAAACTGTCGATTTGCCGTGCCATTTAATTTCAGCTCCCCGAAAGTGTACAAAACCATCTCCAGGACACCGAGGACAATTTCAGAAAATTTGCCTTCATCAGCTCACTGGCGCGGCTGTCCAGACCCTCAGTCCATCCCGGCCAAATAGGAGCTGATGCAGCTGGACGCGCGTGTGAATGTCCTTTCGGGGCTTTAATTCCGCCTCGCCGCAAATAAACAACAATAAACAGAGTATCGTCGCCGTAAAATTTGGGTCAGGTGCATTCATCATAAAATCGAATGGCGGTCAGCTGCCGACGTAAAAATGCTGCGAGCGAGGCATTAAGCGGCGCAGATATACGTAATCCTCGGAAAGTTATTGTCCTTTCTGGAACTTGTGCCGCAATTTACGAGCTGGAGCCTGTTGCTTTTGTTGGGCGCCATGACAGGATATCAACTTTAAGTTCGAATGGGGTGCCTTGTCGGGACAATAAAACGGCAAAAGCTCCTCTATCCAATTTTCGACGGTACTTCTACCCCCGGGACATCATGAGCGCCATAAGGTGGAATAAATAAGGGCGGAAGAGGGGAGCGAACGTCTTTATCTGAAAAAGTCTTTAAATATCTTAACTGCTGGCATTTGATCAATTTCGCTCGAGATATGCTGTTGACTGGTGAAAATTGGATGTCACCGGCACGAACTCTGCCCAATGTAGCCATTGTTAGCTTTGTAGAATTTCTTTGATTTTCTAGTCACGTCTGGTTTTTCATCACATATGGATTTCTGGTCTATGGAATGGATGCGAATATGTGTCCTGTATCAATACAAAAGCGTTTTTGAATACGCGACGCGGCATAGAGCTGAGCACGCCGCCCGTTCGCTTTATTGTGGAGAGATCCTCTTGACGAATTTTTATTACACATGAGTGCCTTTGTCTACTACTGGCTTTAAAGCGCTTGTTTCTACAGCGTACGTGCCCCCTCAGCTGTCCAAGTACACAATACGCTCTCGACAGCAGCTTTGGCCTCCCGCGCTATGACTTCCTATGTTTTTCGCCCACAAAATAAAAATTCGTAGGAGCAACTCCTTATCAGCATATTTTCATGGAAATCAAAAAGAAATAGAAAAAATCCTTTCGTATCCTTTGAGGTCGTATCAGTGCCAGGACGTATATTTATATTAATTTTCTTTCACTGCACGGAAAGGTACTTATTTGCACGTCGTCACGCTCTTTTATTAACTGCCTTTTGAAATTCATTTACGTAAACAGTTCCGCAGGTGTAATGGAGAAACTTTTTGGCTTTCTACGAATCAACAACATTATCGGAGCACGCATTGAGTAATGCCATGGTCGGCTGTATAATATAATAAATTGCATAAATGCAGATGTAGTCTTAAAATCTTAAATTACAGTGACCAAGAAACCACCACGGACGTAAATATCACACCAGATACCTTAAATCAGGTTATTTCAACGTTCCATGAATTGCATTTTGCTCCGACGCAAGTAAGTACATCGCATCGGTTAGGCTTTGGTTTCCTTGTAATATAACGGCCGTAATAAAATAGAGAGTGATGTCACATAGCGGTGGAAAAATACGTCATTTATCATTTAGTTCATGACGTACTAGGTCACTAGCTCTAGTCTTTCTAGGGCATTAGAAGAAGATTGGTAATTTGCAAGAGTGATGACAAACTGTCATTAATAATGATGGGAATTATATATGTAACCAGAAAATTAAAACCTGATTTTACGATTTATATTTAGTTGTCCTTTATGTTTGTTATGACTTAATGGTAACCATAATATAATAATATGTAGATATGTATAAGTGCGGGAAAGTGGCGGTGTCCTTTTGGAAGGTACGTTTGTAAATACACACACTACATATGTAGGTCTCTTGCCTTTTGAGATATTCGTGGCCAACGCGGTGACCCAATAACACGTGAAAATCGGTTAATTGCATTTTTGAGGAGGGGGACCGGATTAGGGTGATTACGGTAATTACTTTGCAATCCGCAGGCGAGTGGTTTAATTGAATTTGCCAATTAACAGGTTCAGGTTAGATCGAAACGTGGTCAATTAACTCCGTAAGCCGAGGCTCAAAGATTTAATCATGCCTGAATTAAGTTAACAAGGCGTTAACTCAAGCATTTGTATTCAAATTCGGAGTCAGCGCGTAACTACGTAATAAGCCGCATTAATTTGTGCAATTAGTCGTGCGGACTTGTAGCAGAGTGCGTAACAATCCCCGCAGTTCCTCACCTGCCTGCACTATGCCTGAGGAGGTGTAAGGACGTCCGCCCAGCGTGTTATAAAGCAGCGTTATAATTCCGAAACGATCCAGAAAACTCCCATTGTGCGCAGTGTTCCGGCCAGGTTTATGCGGGACTAGGAGTCATTTTTATGGAAATTAGACCTTTCTGGGCTGAACTGCACTTTGAAATGGTTTCAGGTTATTTCCGCAATGCCCGCCGGAATGAAGTCGAAATTTCAGCGATGAAAGCGATTCCCATTGAGCAATAAGCAGGGCAGGGAAGGTTGGCCGGAATCGGCACGTGATTGTCCTTTTTCAGCAATGCAATTCTTATGCAGCTCCGGTGGGGATGAATCGCTGAAGGACTCCTTTGGCGAGGGCATTTTGAACAATAATTGCTCCATCGCCCCCATACGTCCGTCCATATATCGCAACTCTAAATGGATGCTTCTGGATGCAGCGCAAACTTCTGCGGTCCGATTATATGTGGCTAACAAGCAGCTGTCCCTCCCCACTTTACATTTATGGGATTTAAGCCTTATGCTCTTTGATAAACTAGTTGTGGTCGCACAAAACATTCCCGGAACTTTATTTTTATGGTTTCGTTTGGAAGTTTCTTTGTTTAAATTTCTCGTTTGCGTTGTGTTTTCGTATAAATTTCACACAGAGAGCATCCACTTTTTAACTGAAGCCACAAGGGCCATGTTAAGCGCTACAAACACTGTCGGCTCCGATACTCTCCCCAGACGATTTATACTTTTGTTCTATTGCAGCAGAAATAAGCGCCGAACACAATTTTAATACCTCGGCACATCCCTGCCGCGAAACCACCCAGAAAAACGGTAACTTTTTCACCGAATGGTATTTTTTTTCATTTTGATAATAAAAAGTACGCAAAGCAATTTGTTACTATTTGCACTGTCCGCTTTTATGCTGCTGGGATTAACAATGAAAGCGAGGAATTAGATCATTTGCCGTTGTTTATGCTTTGCGAGATTTTAACTTAATTTCGCATTCTGCTTAATGGGTTGTACTTTCAAGAAATTATTTTGGTGGGGGGTTTATTGCAACGGGGACTAGGGGATTTATAATTTTATTTGAATGAACTTTGGAATTTACGATAATGCTTACCTAAGTAGTGAGAACGCTAATTATGCATTTGATTAAGTTTTCATAGCATAGCAGCCAGACTGTTGTGTTATCGTTCTGAAATCACTACGCAAAAGAGTTCAAATACTGCACCTTTATATTGAAAAAGGCCAAAAAAATGGGTTACTCTACAAAAGGTCCAGTCGTTCCGGATTTTTGATATGTTGTATAAGTTTTTGTTATTTCACCCCTTTGTGGTCCTATCTTGAAAAAAACCCTTTTTCGCCTATAAGTCCGGTCCAGTGCATTTAAGCGAAGAAAAAGTTATATGCAATTTTGTAGAAGACAAAATTTTGTACAAAGTTAAGTTCAAACGTTTTTTTCTACGATCAATAGAAACGGAGCTATGGAACGCCTAAAAAGAGCTAAAATTGCGTACTTTGAAAATATTTGTTTGTTGTATATTTGAAACGGAAAAATTGCGTTTTCTAAGTATAAGCTTGTAACAGGAGTGTTTGGTGGCTCTACGAAGATATAAAACTTCATCTATAGAACGGATTTAACCGACACAAGTCTCATCTAGGAAGAAGTTTATATATTTTTAAAATATATATATGAGCATTTATTCACCGTACCAAATATTGGTATATATTTACCCTCCACTGCATGTATAATTAAAAACACCTCCAGCAAGCTACTATCAGACAGAGATTATTTTGAACCATTATGCCAACATGACTAAATGGAAACACAACAATTATGAATCTCCAGCCGCCCCATTATGTCCACATAATTAAAAACAGCAGAAAATTGAGAAACCATAAAATCGAAATCACTGCACCTGGCAGCAACCGTATCCTGCTTTCGATGGCAACCGCATCCACCTTACAACTTCAATCAGAAGCCAGAAAAGAGAAAATGGGTCGCCCCATTAGCGGCAACCACAATTAATTCCGGCAGCAACTGATTGTAAACGTGTTTATCTGCAGACAATACAATAAAATTTTCACTAAGCACCCAATGCACAAGTTTTTAATTACTTTTTGAAATTTTAATAGTCGTTCCTCGAAACACCCGCCGCCGCCGTAGCATAAATAGAGCGGGTGCCGAATGGAGCCGCCTCCATTCAGCAGGTGCAAATTTTACAGCCGTAACACCAGAAAGGGCGACAAAATTCGAAAAACGCCTCCAATCCTCCACTGCCACTAGCGCGGTGAATCATTGAGAAATTGCTGTGTTGCAATTAATATTGATAAGTACACAAACAACAAAACAAAACAAGGGTCGTCTGCAGCGGCGACACAGTGCTGCCGCAGTGTGTACCGTGCCACTGATGTGGCAATACGTTAAGGGTTAAATAATAATGAGGCCATAAACATCCCCATAGACGGCGACGGCATCTTTTCCTTGATTCGCCCGAAATTTAATCAGCATGCTACACAGCACGCCGCTCCTCCGATATCTGAATTAATATTGTTCTCCAGGTTAATTGTAACTCCTAGATGGGATCCAGTGCAGCACAGCAAAGATGCTGACAATATAGAAGTGCTGCTGCTCTGCTAATTATGATTTCCGGGAATCTGAGACGTGGCCAAAATACTATATCAGCGTCCGGGCTTGATTATAGCCCCTTCCGAGCAGTCCCATTGTAGCATTGTGTAATCGGAGCTGAACTTAGCATTGTTTAACGAGTGGGGCGATGTCGATGTCCTGGCGGTGGGTATTCCTGATAGTGCTTTTAAATTTTTGTGGTAGTAAATATTTGGCGTCTGCGGATTGTGCTGACAATGATACGTGGACAAAAAGGAGGTATACGTTTTTATACAGCCGCAGTAAATGTGAACACACCCAAAACTCCAAGGGGGGTATCTACATACGTCAAATGAACTAATTGGAATCTACGGAAGTGCGGGTATATATGTACATGCACACATGCAGAATTTTTGATTTTTATTTGATTCCTCTTTTTTCGAACTCCAGTCCATGTTACAAAATTATGCAGTCTACGCAGTTATGCAGTTATGTTTGTCTAATTTCATTTAATTTTGAAAGCAAATATATAATGTACATATCTCTCTACCCAAGGGTTAAAATGAAAAGGTTCTCAAACATTTTTGGTTGCAATTTAAGAGACCTATATTTATGAACACTCCATTTAATGAGGTTCATGAAAACAATTTTTGAGTACACTTTTAACTATATGGGATTCAAAAAGCATATCTTTCTAAAAATGTCTCTCCCTTATGATTTGTATACAGGGTGGTCCAAAATTATTTTTTAGGGTTCCGTAGCCAGCTAGGAAACTTTAATAGTGTCGCTCTGTTCCCCCTGTCTTTTTATATCACAGCCTTCCCATTTGAGTTTCAAATTTCTCAATAATGAGTTTTTTTTTCAAAATATAATTTTTCCCTTCCCATAGAGTTAACAGTGTACTAAAACATTTTTTTTCACTTACCCTATTGAGTGGGGTGTCGTTAGATAAATCTTCTAAAATGCAACAAAATATGTTTTCAGACCTTTTGATTCTAACTGTTCAGTCGCGAGATATTTCCTTTCAAAGCCATTATTAAGCTCTTCGACAAGGTCCGATCCAGTACAATTTCAAGTGCGCTCGCCTCGTTGGACTGTGTATCGCGTTGCAAAACGCACGACCAAGCCCAGTTGGTACCGGACGCCGGGGAAATCAACCCTGAAATGCACGTTGTGTTGAAATCACTAACGACTTAATCCGCGAGAATATTGACTCTTGTTCCACGTTGTTGAGATGTATAGCGGTCCATTGTTTAATCTCGTGTATTTTGCATCTGATTACAGCATAACTGTAAAAGTCATGCTAAGAGGAGAAGCCGTTTGCAAAATTTCTAGCGTGTTCCAATAGAGTGAAACTCTTTGGCCCACCTTGTATAATATATATATATAATTGTATAATATTTTAATTGTGTAATTGTGTGTGTTATGATCTTAGTTAAAAAGATCTTTGATTTCAAGTGGACACCAATTACACGCAAGAAAATTCCCAGAAGTGAAATCATTAGTAGAACTTTAGACACAAGAATCAACAAACTTTCAGCTTTCGGAGTGTAGAGACGCGAACGGAACAACATCATTGAGTCGAATCGAATTCTTGTAGCGCAAACACGTAATTATTTCATACTAAAATAATAAGAGATAATGACGCCTGACAGGGCCTCATCCAACAGCTTATACAGACAAACCATAAATTTCTATCTGATCTATTTGCGTAACATTTCACTTATCTGCTTCCATGTAATTTCATCACCCTGGAATTGAGCTAGATAAAACGAAAGAAGAAACAACATCATTTCGCCTCGTGTCTTTGAAAATTAACATTTAAAACAATTCCTAAATTGAGTGCAAAATGGGGTCAGCGCGCACCTCCAGGCGACACTTAGAGTTCTTTCGGGAGTTTTCATTACAATTAATCTAGAATCCCGTCGAACGACAAGCAATTATGCTAAAAGGTTCGATGGTGTTTGCTGCAACTGAGAGCGTTTTCGGGCAAATGATCCAATAAAGGACAAGTAGAGGAGCTCCTTTCCCGACAATCCTGCTTTTTTAAGGGGTAATCCTATTCCCGGTGACTTGATGTAACAGGGCCACAATGTGCCCGGAGCCGTTGACACTAAGCTCCACTGGCCGGGAGCAGGCAAACAACTCTTTCCATGCCAAAGGATCTGGACATGTTTAGCAATTCCGGGCAATTCTTTATGCCCGACTGAGGTGAAAACTTTCGGCAGTGTTAATAAGCCCGAACAGAATTCTCTCGTCGGCCACTTTAAGGGGTACACAAAAGTTCATCATCCACAGCGCTAAACATTATAACGATCCAATTTCATTTATATGCTAATGAGACACCTGTTATTATTCTGCACCAAACGGACGCTCTGTGTACTTTCTATCAAGTTTAAATTGCTTGTAGTCATATAATCGCACTTGGGTGCAAAACAACTTGTGCTGCTGTGCTGTTGACACCGAAACACTTCCTTGCCCACAGTGGCCGGGAGGGAGCGGCTCCAGCGCTCCTCTTGATCGTCACACGGGAGCCCTGGTAACTAGTCATTGTGCTTTCTTTATGGGGACCAGATGCTGAAAAGTGTGGCAAATGCTCCCAACCATTCCGAATGGCGGCGATAGTGTTCCTTATATTGAGCTAGATAAGATTTTATGATCTCTGGTGTCAGCACAAGTATTCTCCAGAGACCAGTTGGTTATTAAATCACTGGACGTTCGCCAGATTTGATGAAAATTTAATACTCCGACCGCTGAGCGACGGCTTCGATTTTCCATAAAAAGCGGAACGTAATTAACCAATCGTCTGCACTGGCGGGGCACTTTTTCCGCACTTTAATCCGAAGAGCAAGGCTTAACGTAATGACCTTTCTGGATGGAGATTTGCTGGGAGTTGCAACTTCATTTTTGCCTTCCTGCAGAGTTATACATAGGCATCTAAAAAGCTTTCGACTCTGCGATAAAACTTCTTTAAAGTCAAGAATAAGTTTGCCATAGAGTAAGTAGTATGCAAGTATGTACCCACTTTGTGCGACTGATCTTTCTAATATTATATGGGTGGTTCAACAAAAGTTTGGGTGTCTTTGGAGGATGTTGCTTCAACAAATGTTTAAGTTTGTGAATGTTATTTAACATGGATTTAATGGGAAATGCAGTCGTTAAACTGCTACAGCAAGGTCGAGTCACTTTTGAGATTTTCTGCACTGGTGGAAATTTTGGTGTGAATTTTAAATAAAAGAGCTTCTATATAATTCCACACGAATTTTGTTTGCAAGGAACATTTCTAAAAGTTTTAATTGAGAAAATTCCGCAAACTCAAAAATGTTATACATCGCACTTCAAACCGTCCCACGATTAAAAAAAAAACAATATTCTTGATTCAAACGGAAATTGTTGTAAATTGTAACGATCAGCGACCGCGAAAACATAAAGAAACCCGTTTCCATAGCAATCCGTTGAAGTTGAGAAATTTTGGTCGCCATATTGGAGCCGCCATCTTGAACTTTCAAATTTCGATAGTAAATTCGAAATCAGTGACCTCGAAAACATATAGGGATCCAATTTCATAGAAATCCTCGATTCGATTTTACTCTACCATCCCTTAAGAGGGTTTCTTTTTAAAAAGCACCTGAAATCTCAAGACTTTGGAGAGATGTAATACGAATCATTTGAGACATTGAAATCGATCCAGTAGTTTAAGCCCTCCAGGACAATAAACAAACTAACCTAAGAAGATTGGCACTCTTTCTTTGGAAAAAGAAAAGGAAAATTATTAAATATACAAGAAGTATCTAGCAGTTGGCGCTTGTTTGGTTTTTTTTTTAATTTGGTCCAACCATTCTCTTGATTATTATGGTGCATAATATGTATAGATATCAACGGTCTGCTGCTGTAAACACCGGATGGCAAAAATACTTCAAAAACTTTTAAGACCCGCAATGACAAAACACTACTCATCCCTTGAATTCATGAAGAGCAATTTGTTATCCAGCAATACTCCGCAAATGCTAGAAAAACTCGTCTATTTACATTGGGTCCAATTTTCCCGTTCGGAACTTTCTCTCGCTAATTATATTTCACTTCGCTTGTTCTTCGAAATTAAAAAGTTCATTATGGCTCGGTTGGAACTTTCCGCGAAAAGCTCTTTAATTCGAATGGAAGCAAACAAAAGGAAACAAACTCTGGCAGTATCTAGGACTGGATGTCTTTTAGGGTCACCAGTGTTTGAAATCGCAAAAAGTGGCTGTGCACAAAGTGAATGGGAAAAATGCAGATGGAAGTGGTGTCCATCAAAAAGAAGTTTCCCAAATCGAGTCGTCCACTTCACTTCCGGATGTGGGCAGTGATCACCAGTTCAGATCCGTGTAACGTCGAAGCGGGGAGTCCTTTAGGAATAAGTGGGATGCAAAGGTTATCAAGCAGTTTACCAAAATAATCCTGAAACTAAAAATAATGAGCTCCAGGGCACCGCTTCAATCGATTCTATGTAAATAATCCGCACAGTGACTCGGCACCCCACTCCTCCCGCTCTAATTCATCCAATCAATGATACGAAAATGAAATTTCTTCAAAGCTATTCCTCTTTAGGGCTCCGGAAGGACCGGAAGCCCTGTGGTTGTCTTAAAGCATCACGACATTAGGAGCGGCACTGCGAGCTCCATTTCGGGGGCGGTGGTGGGAGCGGGACGTCCTGGGACCGCCGTAATGCAGCACTCCAATCACAATTTCCTTAACAAATAAATTTTTGGGTTAAAAACGTGGTCGAAATATTTTATGAGAGTTTCCGTATTAAGAGGACGAATAAATCTATTGAGCGCCAAATTAATAGCGCAATGGACGTGCCCGGAGACATTGCTCAAGAAGTTCTTTGATATATTTGTCTTGGCGCCCAAGAGCAAGGAATGCACTTCGCTACAGGATTGCTTTTATAGTGGCAATTTGTAAGTTGGACCGCAAACTTGAGCGATATGCTGTGTTAGGGCGTCCAAGAAGACCCCGTAGGGGGGCGAGCGGAGAGTAACTCGTAAATTAATTCAAAACCCCTTGACTAGTTCTTAGACGGGCAGAAGGCAAACACTTCCCAAGGGCCAGAGTAAGTAACATATAGTTGTCGTGTGCCCGAACTGTGACTGAAGTGAGTGTTTATCGGGGGATTAAAAACCCCCGTGGAATGCCTCTAAACTATCCTCGAGCCACGCCACAATGCTCTTCTTCATCAAGTTATGAGAGTGTGCTCGGTGCGGCCCTTTAAATAAACGCTACACAGCTGCCCGGATTAATAGCCCGGCGGCCGACTTCTCAGCTCCGAATGTAACATAATTTGGATCAACTCTTTCTCTGAATTAAATTAATACCAGTGACCATTTGGGGTTTGACCCCCGTTTTCCATGGAACTAACTCCACATGGGGATCCTCGCATCAGAGCTCCGGAATGACCAGTGCCGGAGCTTTAGCCCGAATAGGACTGGCAAAGGAGTATTATGCATTTCGGGCGGGAATGTTGAGTGATATCATGCCATTATGGCCAGCCCAGGAAGCCCTCCGCAATGAAATCGTGTGGGATTGTCTTACTTTGAGTTTCAGCTGTTGAATTAAAACGCTCTTGGGGTTTTTCAAGTGATTAATAACGCGAAGTTACAGAGATTATTTGCACGCCCCAGTCTAAATCCGGTGAGCTTTGCAATAAGCCCCGGGCAGCCCTTGTAGCCTCGCAACCATTGTAGCTGCCCTGTAGCCGTGTGTAAATTAAATAATCGACTTGTACTGGATCAGTTTTCGTATACTGCCCAGCTATGTGCCCGGAATGGTCAAAGTTGAGGAGCAATTTTCGGAACAATTCTGTGAAAGACCGTAGTCGAGTAAGGAGGCGGAACCGGCCTTTGCATAGATTTAGCTCGGGCTGAGTTTTATTTTCGTCGTTACTTAGGCAACTTTTAGCTTTCAGAAGTTGTTGGCTTTGGAATATTAAAGATTAAAAGGGAACTTTTCCTGTCGTTTTCGTGGAGCTAATTATTCAATGTTTTACAAAAATTCTGCAGGCCGAGAGAACTTGTCTTTGCATACTTGTACTCGTGTAAAATTGAAAACAAGCCATGCAGTTCACTTTCGGATATTTTTACAAAACTTTTGAGACTTCATTAAAAGTGCAATGTTGTGCAAAATCTTACCAAATTTTTCAATTTTCAATCATAAATATATACCAATCGAATTTATTATCTTATCTACCTAACCACGAGTCTTACAAATAGTTTCTTTATTGGAACTAAGTTAGTGCGAAGCTGTTGTGTCTGTCTTAGATCTTTTGGGCAGTGAAACTTGTCTCATTTTGTATTCTATGACATGGACCTTCGTACACTCCATATACAAAAATTTCTATTTCCAGACCTCTGGCGAAAGGAGATGAAATTTCTAATGTCACAGAACCTTTGCCAACCCCGCCGCTCGAAATTTTTACATCAGCTGTATGAAAATTGAAATCATTGATTTGTACGCGATTGATTCTGAACCACTCTATTGGCCCCTAGAAAAATCATGAAATCATCTATACTGTTAGTCATACAAAATATACTTACTTCTTCAGGAGGAAAGGGTATACTAAAAAACCAGATCCCGAAATAACCAGTTATTATTTTTTCTGTATGGAATAGAAGAGTCTCTTCTTCATGCACTTGCCCATACAAATGACTTTCCCATAGTTTTCTTGAAGCTCCTGTCGCAATTGAAATGGAAATTACCGCTAAGAAAAACACAGCCTTCATCTAAACGAGAAAAATATAAATGCAAGCATTAGACCATTTCGTACACTGATCACCTTTAATTAATTTTAATACCTTAACCAGTATTTCCGAGCACTTCTCTATCCTCTGAAATGAATGACAAAACTTGTTTGAAACCCAAAGTTTATATAACATGGTACGGGAGTGGATGGCCGCCAACACTTTTTATTTATTTTTCAGAGCGCTTGTATGCTTTTGTTGTCCTTATTTGATCAGTTGCCATACAGCTGTCTACATTCAACCTAGGTTTTGCAGAAACCAAATCTTCACCTCAACTAAAGTATGTCATTGATAACTTAGCAACTTTAATAAGTATAGTTAAATTTTTCACATAATACAGGAGTGCAAATATATTTTGTTTTCTCAAAACTAAGTTTGGAATCTCCCAGTGCCGTAATTGTGATTGAAATTACCACGAACATAGACAGGTACAATTTTCATCTAAACGGAAATGTATTTACACCACACACAATAGTACAATAGTTTCAACAAAAATTTCGTGAATACCGAATTCATATACGTTTCCACGCATGCCCATCACTCAATTACGTAGCTGCGCACTTTGTTTGCGATTTGCTTTGAACTACTTACTACGAAGAAAAGCTTGGGCTTAAACAAAGAGGTGAAGAGAAAATGGATAATACTCTGCGCACAGATATCGTGTAACCAAGACCACATGTGTAGCATGTTTGTAAAAGAATTATGGTCGGAGGTCGACTTCTGCAAATATTATTATATTAGTTCATTGAATATGGTTTAGATACCAGCTGTAGGATTTACTGTGACCATATGGTCGAGCGATCCAGCATTCTAGCTCTCTAAGCCTGACTGCGTAAGAAGCTTTCAAACACTTTGTGCGACGACGGTCGATAGGTGAGATAAGTACGAGTACGTAATGAAGTACCTACCCGGAGATAAAGTGTCACTACACCGGCCCAGACGCTCGATTATACGTATTATATATCCAATTAGAGAAAATGTTATCTATTTTATGGGTAGGGAAATGGGTAATGGGTAATATGGACAAGTAGTTTTTCCAGCATAAATAATTTTGTACACATACCTATTGTATAAAAAATAATCTTTCCATATTTATCCATTAATCGTAGTGAGCGTGAAAATCGAAAAACTCAAATAAATATCTACACTATCGCCATTTTTAAAATATCCTGCGGAAGTGTGTGACTGGTATCATTGAAGAGAATTTAAAAATATTTAAAAATAAATTAAAGAGAAAAATCATTCGAATGCATAAATCGTAACCCCTACAGCACACCCAAACCTCCCATTGGGATGCAACCCATAATTTAACTTAACGACGCTAAATCACTAGTAGTTGCACCTGGCACAAACGAAATTTAAAATGCATCGCTCACGCGCCTCTAATACCCCATAGAGAGCTAAATGGTCCCTTTGAAAGGTATTATACCACTTTCATCGAATTAACACTGTTCGCCACGTACATGGTGCACCCTCACGTTTTTCCACTTTAGATTCGATGGTCACACATTCTCAAGACGTGTCCAACCCTGGGCAGAATTTAACAGAATTGTTCCAAATTTTGCTCTTGAAATTTCTGAAGTTGTTGCAGAGTAGGGTAAAGGTTTTCGTTTTATATTTGATATTGTACTTGCAATTGATTTATGTCAATTATTTAAATTGCATACATAGTATGTAGATATTTCTGGCTGGAGTATGGAGGATGTATAGACTCAAATAAACCTCTGTACAAATATATATAAATGAATCTATGGAATTCCTGGAGCATTTTCAACTAAAGTTGGTACTTGGTGGGGGTAAAGTGGAAGGAAGTGACATGTAAAAATAAGCGAACACGACCAATTGCCGTGCACCTCTTAGTTTATATGTAAAACCCAGGTAACGCTAAATTCAATTTGTAAAAGGTTTTTGTCAGTTTTCACGTCTCAGTTATCAGTCAGTCCTCTGTGGAAAAATTGAGATAATTATTACCTTGTAACTTGTTCACCAAAGACTTCTTCTATAATATAATATTTCTGTATGAAACTGTTCAGGCCCGGCAGATCATGTTCATAACATTGAAGACATATCATAAACGAATTTTTGGCCGCCAAATTGGATCGTCGTCTTGAATTTGCAATTATCGGTTGTAGATTCGGGATCAGCGACCCCAAAAACTCCCATATATTCCTTTTCACGGAAATCCGATGAAGTTCCGCAGAATATTCCAGCAAGTTAAAAACTCAAAAATTGTTTTCATCTCTTTTTATGAGCTTTGATATCGTCTATGGGGCGCGAAAAAAATTTGAAGGATGAATTCAATGACAGCTTTAGAAAGTCGAAACACTTTTTTTCCATTTCTGCGTGATGTTTTTTACTGAGTTACAGCTCTCAAATGTTTGATTTGATTCAAGGTTAATTTTTCCACATTTTATGGCAATGAAAAACAATAGAAAATTTTCAAAAAAATCTTATGAACTTTTTGCACACCCCCCTTGACAGCAAAAATAAAAAAAATCCCTTAACGTGTTTACGTAGGATAAGTAGACAATTCTCAGAGAGGAAGCATTGAAAGCCCTTGAACTTTCCTTTCCTCGATTTCTTAATATTAATTCCACTCAATTTGAAATTAAATATTATTTTTGTTGCAGAAGATAAAAAATCTCCATAGTTTATTATATCACTTATGTATGTATGTAGGTACATGGAAGAGCAACGCTCTACGGTACAGCTAGAGTAATCGTTCGCCCAAATACTCGCCTAACTAATCCGAGAAAAAGCCACCGGGCACCAAGGCCGATGTACTTTAATTTTCGTTGGAAAATATTTTGATAATTTTCCGGCTAACGTTTTTGCTCTTTTCAGCTCCCAGCACAGCGTACACACGTGTAACATATTTTAGATTTCCAAACATGCTTCCCGACTTTCTAGACCCGCTTCATTCTTAAGAAAGCCTGCCTGCCCACTAACCCCTCCGCCTACACCTACACCGCGCCGGTGGCATAAAGTAAAAGCACTTCCCTTCTATTGGGGCAGCGGACTAAGCCCACATAAAAAATGAAATGCACACACGGCATGGTGCCGGCAGCCCCCGGGCCCCAACCAGCTACAATTCTTCCCTGGAAAGCTACTCCCACTCCAAAGTGTGCAAACACTATTTTTCAAGATTGTCATTGACCAGAAGATTATGCACTCGGTGCTGCAGAGCACTCGTGGCCTGTGTTTTTTACAAGTTTCAAGTTTCAACAGCTCATCCGGCGAGTGCCCCTGAAAGGACTGTTCAAAGAAGATAACACTCGAAAGGAAGAGCAACAGTTGCCGGCAAGGCAAGACGTGCAAAACGACTGCGACTACGTATATTGTATAATACAAGTGGCCGTGGCTGGGGGAAGACAACTGATCGGGACGAGCCCTCATTCTTTATCGATTGGCCCGCAACCCCCGGGCCGTAATCAGGCGCAAGCCTAGGCACTCCGCCGCTGCGGAATGTTTGATTACAATGGCCCGCAATTAAGTTCCATGTAGCAGCAATTAGGATAATGTTCACTTGAGCATAAGAAGGTACAAATATTTCGCCGTAAACATTACCATTAGTCGAATTGCTGTTTCGTGATCACAAGAAATAGCTCACCTCGTGCGGCCAGCACTTGTGCCGGGCATCTGGCCCATCTGGGCACGTTCGGTTAAGGCACAGCCGTGGGTCGAACTTATTTTTAAGTATATATCGCTGTCAAACTTTTCAAATTGATTGCTACTCCTGGACTAGTTTCTCGAGATGCGAAAGTTTACTGGTTTCCCGGATGGGCTGGAGGCCGAAAATGATTTAAGATGTCAACAGGCTTTTTTTCCTTCCCACTCGACTGTCGGAAAGTTTATCGCTCCGATTGAAATCCCCGAGACTTATCAACTTGACGACAGACACTCGTACCTACAATATATTTCCAGGCCCACGAGAAACTCCACGTTTTACATGTACTTCGGAGCTATTAAACTGGAATTGCTTTCTGCTTTAATGGCTACATTGGGACCATTCACACTAAACTAGAGCAAAAATTGAGTTTGTGAATAGCTTCTACGGGAAGGGCGCAGAACTGTTGATTCTCCAGAACACAAACAATGACAATGATTGGGAAAACTTCCTGTTAATGCCTCGTATTCAGAAAACCACTAGAGGACTTTGCATTCCCCCAATTGATTTTTATCAAGTTTAAAGTTTTGACAAGCTTGTCGTTACTTGACTCCGCTCCCATAGTATGAGTAAAGCGAAATGAAAGTAAACTTCGTACGGGCTATCCCATAAACGAAGGAAAACAAGAAAAAACAACGATAAAAGCGCCACTCTGTGCCGTATCAGATGAAAATAAAGTTCAAGACGATTTAGGAGTCGATATACCGTTAAAAAGTTGAATGAAGTGTCACCGGTGGGATTTAGGGCCTTTTGGTTTGAATATACCGAACGAACGAATTGAAGAATAACCAAGTCGCCGGCCGGGCCAATTGAAAACTTCATTTCTATGTGGTAAGTTCATTGCATAGGTCAAAACAGTGTAGTGCATTAATCAATTATTTAATTGATTAAATATTCAATTAGATTTAATTGCGTTTAATCATTTATCTGTACACAGACAAATTAGTCATTTTGTCATGAAGTTGATCGTTACAAGCAAACTCATTTACGAAAGATAAATCAATTGTTCATTAATTAATCGTGGAATTTAATAACTGCGTTGCGTAATGGTCAAGCCACGAAATTTTTTTAAACTAAAATGTAGAGACACGAGACGTCATAACTTTTTAAGAGCAAAAGAGTTGCGAGACTTGGATACATTTTTTACTCAAAATGTTTTTGATAGGAGTCTTCTTTCACAGAGCGAAACGAAATCATGGACCGTGCAGAGAAAATTTTTGGAAAACGTTTTAAATTCGCATAAAGGGGAAACCCCTCAAGAGAAACTCCCGCAAAGTCAGGGATGAGTATAAATATCTGAAGAGTATTACCAAAGAACTTAGTATTACGGTTCAATATATAATCTTCCCGAAAAGCTTCTAGGATATTTTTCGCCTTTTTTTAGTTAATTAGAGTTAGTTCAGATTTCTCCTTCGAACTGCACACGCCTGCATCTCTTTCAAAAATGAAACTTTGAAACAAAATCCATTTTATTACCTCATCGGCTTGTATTTTCGAAATCAACTGATGTGTAATCAGTAATGACGTCTGAGTTTCATGGATAAAACTTTCGAAATTTCACCAGACAAATTCTACCAGTTGTTTGATTTCACTGAACATCATAAACGGCGTAATCGCCCGTTGAAAAAGCTGTAAAGTATTCGGTTTCCATAGAAACAAATATGAAAAAATCGAAATATTAGACTCGATTGATGCAATGGCAATGATACATGTGAACTTTGAAAAAAAGTTTTATTATTGTTTATTTGTTTCTCAAAGGCATTGACCAGCTTTTAAAACAGTTAAGCAAATCTTTGTTCAAATGTCCGTCCCATCGAGCTTGCGATACGTATAAAATACGGGATTTCGAAGCTGCTTCTATAGACAGGTTCATGGATAGCTGTGCTTAGTTTCGATGATATCCGAAGGTAGCTTCTATAAATTAATTGATATTTTTGTCTTATCCAATGTTACCTATCTAGATGAGAGCTTTATTAATAACGCTGTTAAGTTTCTGCATGATCTATGAGATAACACCAAGGGAAGTTGAACAAATATTCTCATATGGTCCCGGAGAAAAGGAAGAATTTCTCATATTCTACAAGCACAAAATATCTAATGGAGATTTATTTGGCGACACTGACAACTTCACATTTCCTGGGAAAGTAAGCGAAATTTTTGTTTAATGTTTTCAAAAATCGTGGAATAACAAATTAATTCGTTTAGGGACAAAAACACAAGTTTAGAATCACTCGAATAATAATAAAGGACTACAACCCTAAGACTGCTACTGTGCGCCTTGCAGCAGGCGGCATCAACCACCAGTACGTCGAATTCCAAAATCATTCGCCGATTGCTAGGCAATTCGATTTAGAGTATTTTATATATGGAGTGTATGAAGGATCATGTTACTATATTAACCCAATGGAAAATCATATGTTGACGTTGAAGAGAAACCAAGGTCTAGGAGATTTAACAGTCCCGATCCACTAAAACATTTATGAACGCCGATCGATTTGCAATTATGCTAACAACAACTGCTTTATTTATATTAAATATTTATACTTCCAACTAAAAACGCGTTTTTCTCAGAACCATGTTTTCCGAGCGTAGCGTACCGCCAGCGCATACAATTTTTTACTGATTGATCTGAAATTTTAACTGTAACTTAACAATAACATTCTCTAGTGAACTGCGTGGGATATGTTTTGATTAATTTAAATTCACCAAACCTACTAACGATTTACTGCTGATTTTTGTATAAAAAAAAGAAAGGTTCATCTGCAAACTAACGCTACTTTTGTTTTAAACGACATTTCAAAGAAATCTCACGATGTTCACTAGATCTGTGGAATCGCAAAAAAAAATTTAGGATCCTCTTATAAAGATTTTAGCTAATAGTAAAGGAAATTTGGAAAATATCAAATATTAAGAAAAGGAAAAAAATTGGAGAATGCTAAGAAACACGGGGAAGATATTCTTTTGATTAAAACTCTGGGGTCATATCAGACCTCACAGTGCCAGGATTAACTGTGACCCTACCACTGACATACACCGTTGGTTGAGCTGAGAGGAAATCCACCTGGAGTAAGAGAACAGATCGGTGCGGATGGCCTATTTACGCGGCTTCGGTTTTCGGCAATATACTCGAATTTTGAACTTTTAAATAAAAGTGGCCGGAAACGCGTAGTAGCTCTGTGATTTTTATTTACGTAAAATCGCAACCTAAGTCCGCCCTAAAGTGTACTTATCCACTTCCATCAGTGCTATTGCCAAATTATCACATAGCCAAGTGGTAAAGACATTTGACTCTGGTATGAGAGTTCGAATCCAGGCCGGCGATGAACTTTTAGTGAAGTTATTGGTGTCTCGGCAAAATAATCAGGAATATAATAAAAACACAAATTTCCCTTATTAATTGTTAGTTTTATTTCCAGCTTTTAAATATCTTGGAATGTATTTTATGTACAGTATCCCTCAAGAACATAATCTCATAGTAGGCGACAGTTATAGTATACTATATTGACTAAAATACATAAAAAATTTATCAATTTAAAATTAATGTATGTACAGTAAATTATCACATTAGGCACTCTTTATATTTACATTTTACAATTAGATTCACCTAGGTACCTCCGAGCCTCTTCAGTAAGTTAAGTCTAACAGCGCTGAATTCGTATACTTACTCTATGGAAATGTTAGTCTATCGTTAATGAATTGATTTCCGAATTCACCACTCATAGCAAATTGACAATTTTATCTCCGAATAGTGTTTTAGTGTTAATCCATTTCCCCCCTTACTTGAATTTTTAGCCTACCTAGTATTCCAAGTAATTTACGTCTATGATATTCACATCTAGTGGCAGTTTAACCAGTAATCGTAGTAATTTTTCATCCGAATAATATACAGAATATTTAAGTACATAGGTTTCAAGCATCACAATCAGCAGAGTCAACAATATCTGCTTTCGCCTTTATTTCTAAAATTTACCTCTAGTTCTTAATTGTAGTGACGGACGCTATTTCTTACATAGGTTCAAATTGACATTTTAAGTAATTTCGTCTGACGTAGAAAAGGAAAACATTTAACTTTATCTAGACCATTTTTAGCTGCTTAAATTAATTTTCCACTCAGCGATGGGTACTTATAAAGGTTGGAAATTTTAAGGATAACAAATAATTTATTTCTTATACATTTAACAACATATGTATTGTTAGTAATTGCTTCTAGAATAATTTCGATAATTAATGCAAGATAGTCTTTCGACAGGGCATCTGATTTCTAAAGTTACGACGAACACATTTTAAATTATTATAATTAAGCCACACTGATAGGGACTGTTTTCATTTTCACTAAAAACGAGGTTTACAAAATAAACCTAAGCCTGCAACAAAAATAAACTCAACCTTGTTTGGACGGAAACTTGGAAATTTGAACTGATATGGGGTTAAGAACGCTTCTTTCTTCAATGTAGAGAATCTGACTATTATAAAGTCGGTTACAACATATTTTCCGGTACATATTCGAGGTATAGACGTATATCCTTTCCTTTCTTAAAAAAAGAAATAAACTTGACCCTGCATTCTTTAAAAAAAAGGAAATGATAAGGAACAATATTTGCCGAAAGTTTCGTAATGAAATCACCTTTTACGTTTTCTTCCGCATTTTTTTGATATTTTTGTATATCTCTACATTTCAAAATTATCATCACAAAATCTTTTGGAAAAGTGTAAAAATTAACAGAAATACTACTCTGTCCAAAAAATTCCCGGACTGTCGCAATAAAACGTATGCTATGATTTTATTCACCAAAATTTTATTCAAAATAATCTCTCTCTTGTGCAAGTTTTCCTGAGTAGCAAAAAGCTCACTTATCCGTGCGATGAACCGTTTTACATAGAAATGGAAGAAATCTTTGGTACCTAAAGAAGGTAATAAGCATATATTTCTTTCGTCAGAGGAACTTAATTCATGCCGAGTAATGAATTCCCACAATTAATTTAATTACGAACCGAAACTTTTTAAACATCTGTGAGCTGATAATTTTATCAAAACTAGCAAAAAATGTTTGCAAATTAAATGTCGTGCCATCTAGGTGTCATTAGAACAACTAAATGGACGGCTTGTTCCGTATAATCTGCAGAACTAATTTGTTCGGTAAATGTGTGGTTGTTCCAGAACAAGATATCATCTCCCACCGATTATGATTAAAAGACGAAACTTGTAGCAAAAAATTATTTTCAACCAAAAGTGGGATCTTTTTGTCATAAAAAAAAAACACATTACACATTCCTTTAAATTTTTGGCTATAAAACTTTTTGAATAGAATTGAGACAAAACAACCACGACTTCGTCTAACCAAAATTGCATTTATTATGAATAATGAAGTACATAACCTCTTCCATTGGTCATCCACATCCTTCACTACAAGGATCTTTCAAAAGATAACACATTACACATTTCGACATTTACTTGAAAAAAAATCGTGTTAGATTTTCAGTTTAAATTAATAAACAAAAAATGTAAAAATCCTTTTCATTCATTTTTTCTTTGTAAAAGGATTTAACCTGTGCAAAAAGCTACGCGTTTTTATCTGTTTTAATGCTCGAACTCATGAGACAGTTCTCCAAATCGAACATTTTGGGTGTATGCATACGTTGCAAGTATTCGTATCCCTATAAGAACTAAGGACAGCATAAAACCATTTGAGGCAGTAGCGTTATCAACTGCAACAAAGGTCCGATCATCAAAAAGTGAAAGGGGCAACTTGAATCGCCCGCAATCGATACCGGCGCGGAAGGAAGGCACTAAAACCCTATCGTCTATCGCTCGAGGAAAAATCAAAAACCGTTTTCAGACTTTTAAAGTACTCCTGTAGTGTAGCACTCCCACTGCCGTGTGGGGCGGGCATTCATGTAGTCAAATCAGGGGCAAATTTAAACAGTCCAAATGACTATGCCTTTATAGAGGGAACAACGGGGAGCGCACACAGAGTTAAGCGGAGGAAAAAAGAAAAATTCGCTGGCTGCAGTAAAGTATCTGTTGGCCTAAATATTAGGCATAAAGCGTGAACGCACACACAATTTACATGACTAAAAGTGACTCTAACTAAATGTAAACAGTTCCTTTGAAATTTCCAACCTTTTTTGGATTCGTAGGATCGCCCCGTTCGCGCGGGCCACAGCCCCCCATCGAGTGTTTGTCCCAAACTTTTATTTGCAATTCACATTTCCATTAGGGGCATTCCCGCCGGCCCGCATTAAGGCTTGACTCGGCGACGAACGGGGGCCGGTGAATGAGTTCCCCAATTCCCTTATCTGTCTATGGGCTCCACAAAAACACGAAAATAGGAAGAAACAGGTTCACTACAGCATAAACGGGGGCCAGCCATCACTGGTCCCCTCAGGTGCGGATCGGTGGCGGCGTCTTCGGGCCGGGCCGCCCCTCCCCATTGCACGGTGCGGAGCTCACCTTGGCGGCGCCCAGACAGGGCCCCACCAGCTTGACAGCACCAGCAGAAGCGTTAAAAATGAGAATTTTAAATAAATCGACTTTAGCAGAATTGCATGCATTTGAAGTGTAACTGAGGAAGAAGCTTCCAAATTTTCCCGTGTCACCTGCTCCTGACACCTGCCGATGGCGAGTAAATCCAAGTCACTCATGGGTCTTCCGTTGACTTCGAGTGGTGATATGCAGAAATTCTTTGATAAAAAATCGCCTTGCTGGTAGGTGCCGTTCGCCAGCGGACTCTCGAGGAGGGTGTGGATGTGGCAGCCGCACGGGAAGTGGTTGTTAACGACAGACAGGTTCTCAACCCCATCGAGTATTATTGAATTGGGGTCTGGTGTTTCGAGCAGGTGATTTCCATGGAATTTCAGGTGTTTTATCTGCTGCGTGTAGGTTATGTTGAGCTCCTCGACGCCGTCTATTTTGTTGTTGAGTATCTGCAAATTCTCGACCTGATTCAGCCCATAGAACGCATTTGCACATATTACACCAAGATCGGACTCCTGGAGTGTCATGAGCAGGACGTTTGTCAGGCCCCGGAACGTGTACGGTTTCAGATCTTTCAGATCCATGTACGCCAGCTTCAGCAGCCCAACTGTATCCATGCCGTAGAAAGCATCTGGCTCTATTGATCTAATTCCCGACGGGAGTATTAGATGTCCAACGTTCGTAAGACCGGAAAACGCAGACGTTTCAATCCTGACCATCGGGTTGTTCGAGAGCAGAATTAATTTAACGTTGGAGGTGCCCGCAAATGCATTCCCCTCTATCCGGACGATTTGATTATGGCTCAGTAGGATGGTTGATAGGTTCTGGAGGCCGGCAAAAGCAAATTGTGCAACCGTCTGTAATGGCGTGTACTGAATGGATAGCTCCCTCAATCTCGGCAGTCCCCGGAACGCGAATTGTTTTATTTTCGTGATGTTGTTCCCGTCCAGTGAGAGTTTTTTCAGGGCACGCAGGCCCGCGAAAGCGTCCGACTTTATAACCGGAAAATTGTTTTTCGTTAGCGCCAGATTTTCAACTGTTGGTGGTAACAGCCTTAATGGAATTTGGTCCAGACCGCCGGTGTTACAGAGGACCTGTGTACAACGGAAGGAAATTAATTGGAATTTACGACGACTACTGGCTGTCTGGGGGTGCTTCGCACGCGCGTCAGCTGGTGCCCCATCGAGCCGGTCGACGCGGCACCCCCCCACCCACTGTACTTACTTGAGTCTGAGACAGGCAAATGCACTCGGCTGGGCATGACATTATTGATTCTAATGGCTGGAAATTCCATGAGCATCCAATTATCATAATCAGCAACCAAATATTGTTCATTTCACGTCCTGTGAATTCTAGGGGAATTCTCTGAAAGTAGACGGAAAAGCGAACGTACGTTAGTGTGCAATTGGACAGGAAAATCTGGAGGAAACTTATTGCATATTCCTGTAAGGCCGGCGGAATTATTGAATTCGGTGGGGGGGCTAAGGATCATGGCTCTTTTATGGTTTTAGGAAGCCCTCGAGGATTCCCTGTTGTGGAGTTGGCTTTGGCAGGAAGGAATAAAGGGGAGTTAGGGAACAATGGATGAGTGTGGGAATTGGGTATGAATATTCTCCTTAATGCGGGCAAACAAATTTTGACGATTAGTTCCACATCGGTTAGATTTGAGAGAAAAATGAAACCTCAGTGTGTGGTTTGTTTCCAAAATTGTTAATTGATTTTAGCAATTACATTTAGTTGCCAGTATATTATTTGCTGGATGGTTTTCAACTTTTTGAAGTATTCAGCAATTCGCAATTCTGAAATTAAAAGAATTTCGAAGGGGAAAGAGAAGGAGAATATATTTTACAGGGGGTTTCTCCTTTAGAATTTTACAGAAGGTCTTCAGTTTGCAGAGTTACCCTACGATTCTAGATTGTGGTTATGTTGGCAGATGAAATTTAAGTCTCTCGACTAAGTGTGAGACACACATTTATGAAATTTGGTGGGTGGACGTCAAGTTATCTAATATATGGTACAGTGTTTAGTGTGGTTTGTCAGTATTCAACCAGAATGAAAGTTTCAAATGTAAAAAATCACAAGACCAAAAGGAGTTATTTTATAAATTCTCGACATTTCTAACTATACTACAGAAAACCAAAATAGAGGAATATATACATATGTACGTAAGACCAAGGAGGAGAAGAATAGAACATTTGTCTCCAAAAGTAGACCTTAATGACCAAAATTGAATAACACAAAAAATAAATATGCGCTTCCGGTTTGGACAATAATTAAAGAAAGTGAAAAGAAGCGCCTCGTCTTCCATTCCCGTTTTAATCGGTGCACTCGGAAAACAAAACCAGAGAAATTAAAAATTTGAGAGAGAGAGAGAGAGAGAGAGAGAGAGAGTTCCTTTAGATGTGTTACCAACACATTCGGAAGAGGGGGCATTCTGGACCCTTGAAGCGTGAAGTGTATTTTAGCCACTTTACTGCATCTGTTTATTTGTATTATAAAATCTTTGATTACATCGATGACACGTTTTGTTTCGACTTTGAGTGCTCTGCGGATTGGAAGGGCAGATATAACACTGCCGGAAAATTTCATGCGTAGCAAATCCAGAGCCGCATGCGCGGTGTGGCTTGTAGTTCCGTCCTACTGGTACCAAATATCTGTATTACGGCACGACATCTCTCACCGTTCACTGTAACCGATTTTCCTTTCTTGTTCAAAAAAAAAATAACGGATCGAGATCACCTTTCAACTATGTATACATACATGGCAACAATATCTCCATCGCACTGGCAATTAAGATTTATATTACATTAAGAATCGATGTACCTTATACAAGAGATATTTGTGTGACACCAAATGTACATGAAACGGGTAATCCGCTATTTTGGGGCGTTGGGAGCATTTGCATTTTGTTTAGAATGACGTCACATAGTTCATCGTATTGTAACCGTGAAACCCTTTCATTTGACGCCCATATTGATGATGTTTAGTGTATTTTTTTTTGTCAGACATTTTGACTTCTGGTGGTCGCCATCTTGTAGGTTTTGACAACATATAGCTTTAGTTTAGGCTCTAAGGAAAATTATAACCCTTTTTTTAGTAGTCGGGTAAAAAGAAAAGCTTTTTTTACTAGAAGAACTAAGAAGCAAAATCCCACGAGTAGGAAAACATTAGGACTTAAAACGAAATGGCAACTTCAAATTAAAAAAAAACATGCTACTGGTTGCGGTGAATGGGAACATAACGATCTGTTCAGGCAGGGGCTGCCGCTGTTAAAGTTCAACAACTGCAGAAAATGAAGGATAATGTTACGTTGGAAATTTTGTCGATGCCCTCTACAAAATGTGCTTTAGTTTTTGCTGCCTCAACCGAAAACTTGTGCTGACCAGCTTTGCTTGGCTCGTAGCCTTAATTAAACACAAGCGCCATTCCCCAGTGTACTTTGCAATTGCCGTCTCCTTGAGGGGCCAATTGAAAAAAGTACTCGCTTAATGTCGTGTTTATTGGGCCCTGCAGGCCGTGTCCTGCCCATTCATATATTAAAACACTTAAAAGCTTACGGCAATGTTCCTTAATTTGAGCCAATTCAGTGTCCGCAACATGCATTTCTCCGGCTGATGGCCCCAAACGGCCTACATAGCCAGCCGAGGAAATTACGCCGGAGCCCCAAGACTGGTGAGTGTGCTTAATGGCGGCTCGTACGGACACCAACATGCGGCAAATCCAGCTTCTTACTTGGCATAGCTCGGAATTAATTTGAGGCTACTTATTAACCCAAGTCATGCGTAGCTTTGTCAAAGTGAAAGTAAGTCCCACGTAGTCACCGGTGCGACGTTCCGGACTGGAAGCTGGAATCCGGGGGTGCTCTGCCCCAGCAGCATGCGGCAGAACGGAAGCCTTGTCCGCATCTGGACTGCGGTGATGGATATCCAGGCAAAATAAGCAGCCTACAGCTCTTTTCTCTAATCCAACGGTTGATTTATTGCCGGCTGGACTGCTATCGGCCCGGCTGAGGGCCTATAATGTGATTAGCAGGAGCAGCCAGCTAGCCGGTCTGCAGCTCAGAGCCCAGTGCTCCTCCGGTGCTCCGGTGGTCCGGCTGTGGAGGCAGCAGCTTCCTTCATTTGAAACTGTTCAACCGTTGAAACGTCAAAGGAATTATCTATGCCGCATCTACATGGATGCGGTCTTACCATGCATAAAGATACAGGCACAATGGCCCTCGTCGGACGTAGAGGGTCCTAGCCTGGTAGCCACGGCCACTCGTTTCCCGCCGAAAAATGCTATGCGACAAAGTGGCCATGACGAGCGGATCGGCGGGCGCACATCCGATAACTTTATTAGAGAGCCTGCCGTGGAGGCGTCTAGGCCTCTGTTTTTGCTTACATCCACGGTCAACCGCAGTGACGCCATAATTGCTCGCAACGAGTTCATTTGCTGGCCATAAATTGGTCGAAGGCTCAGTCGCCCATACAAATGAGCCCTTATCGCGCAATTGTGCTCGACTTGATTAATGCCGATATTTTGAGAATTAATTAGCTCCGCAATTTATGTCCGCGCCCACTAGATTTTTGCCCAGATGGGCTTATCGATTTAATTGGATCGTCATCAGAATGGCCGCCGGGATTCCAGCTCATTTTCGTGAGCGATATGCAAATTTATTAACCTGATTAAGGGCAAATTCGAGCACTCGATGCCCACCTGCCAGCTTTTGAGAGCCTCTTCGGATGGGAGGTGCTCCCAAGGTGTCCTGGGCAAACACCTTGAGGCCACGACACGGTGCTCGGGCAGAAATTAAGTGATTTTGAGAGGAGTTATCTTTAAAGATAGCAATAAGCAGCTTAATAGCATTGTTAATGGAGAACTGGCTCCAAGTGAGCCGTTTTGGCCTGTTTACGTGTACACACGACCGTTCTAATTTGGGCACCAACCGAGCAGGGAGGTACCTTTGCACGCCTTTTGCTTTCGGGGACGTTCATATCGCTTGTTCGCGTGTGACTTTTATGAATTCTATGGAAGTTGTACATTAGCCCACGTCGCTTTCCGATAAAGTCATTTTCCCCAAAGTTCTTGGTGTACGTAGTTATGCTGCGGGGTAGGGGAGTCTCTATAAAGGTGCGCTGATTCAATTAAATGGAACAGGGGCAGGACTGTGGCGAAAATTCGGTCAAGTTTCTTGTCGTTTTAAAGAGAGATGCATGGGAACGAGTTGGTTTTGAACATCAACATCTCGTGCTAAAACGATGCTCCGTTTTCTTACCACTAAATGTCCAGTAAAACGGCAAGTCCCTAAACACGAATTGAAAGGAGCCCAGCTGGAAGCTAAAGTGTCCCACTGCAGCCTGACCTGGAATGGTACTAGCACGGGAATTTCAAATTGAAACCGCAGAGAATCCCTCAGTGCACGATATCCAAATGGGATATGTGAGAATTGAACTACCAAGTCTCTACATATTAATTTAAAAGTTATTAAATCCTATTATCTTGAGTAATCTTGAGTCCTAAATATAAATAAATACAAACTTCAATAATAAATGTAAACTTATCGTCGATCAATTGTATGCGAGCCTCATGACGAACGCGAGTGTGAGTTTGAACGAAAATTGAACTGTCAGCTTCGAAATCATCAAACCCGAAAACTCCAATGTATTAAATTACACGGCAATCCGTTGAAGTTGAAAATTGTCGGTCGCCATATTCGATCCCCCCCTTTTGCATCTCTAGAATGAATGGTAGCCTACATTAAGTTGACATATGAAGTACTTTTGTCGTAAATAATTAAAAGAATCGAAGCAACCGTTTAGGCGTCATTGGAGGATATACATTTATATAGACGCCAAATTTTTTTTATTATATTTATGCTGCCGTACTTGCGGTGCAAGAAGAAAGGTCGAACCTTGTCTTCAGTAAGTCACAACACTCACAAGCTTTGCATCAACATTTGGTTAATCATTCTACGGTTATTATTTTAGGAGGTGTGAGCTCTCAAAGTATGACACAACACACTTTAATACCTCATAATCGCCGCTAAGGACGTCAAAATAGTGAGGAATATCCTTGAAACAATCCTGCTTTCGCGTCACTTATGTGATCATCCTGAAAAGAGGCAATCTTCAAATAACAGTGCAACAGGTCACGACATAGTCATTCCGCACTTTAAAATGGCAAATTAATGATCTACCGTAATGAGGCTGCTCTTCAAAGCCGGAGCAGACAAACAGGGCAAAGCAGGGATGTCTTTCCCTACTCGGCATAATATCGCAGCAATAACTCGGGGGTTAAGCGGGGTGCTGATGACATTCCTAGACTGTTTAAATTATTCACATGAAATTGTCCCACATTGCTCCTCCGTATGCAGCTAGCTTCAAAGGACGTGCATCCCCCGTACTGCGCTAGAGCACTGACTCCCTTCGCCACGATAAACTCCGCGTACAACTTCCTTTGATCTGCCGTAACGTAACGAGGGTATTAATCTCTGGAAAAAGGAGACCAGACAATGGACGCGGCCGTCTGCACGTTGAGCAAGGCAACTAATCAATTGTAAAGCAAATAATCCACAAATTGGGGGCGCCGAGGAAAGTGTGCCTTCACGACAAGTGCCTGTGTAGGTTAAACGGCCTTCCAATTACGGACTAATTATCCACCCCCATTGGCGAAAGTAATTTGTTCCTCGCGTCATTATGGTGTTCGCCCCAGAATCGAGCAAGTAATTTTCCCGGTAATTAATTCATTCGCAAGTCTTCGCGGCGACAGGTCACAGCGCAATTTCCGCTCCGCAGGCGAAAACTTTCGGATTTCAATAGAAAATCCAGACCGGCCACTGATTCCCAACTCTCGCCTGATACCACGAAATACTCCGGAAGTCTGAAATAAAAGTCATTCCAGGGGAAATCTGACTTTTTAATTTCTTCCCAGGGTGACAGGATAAAAGTTCCGTCATTGACTCTTCTTAACAGCCGCACGGAGCAGGCGGGACGCGACGCAAAAAGTGTCCGTTCGCCTAAAGAATTTTTGCAATTCATTTTCAATCGGACCGGAAAGATTCGAACAATACGATCCCGAGAGCTTAAATATAACTTTTCTGTTCGGAGGGGCTTCCTTAAAGGAGAAGACTTCAATTGACACGAGATGGCCGATACCGGCAGCTCCCAGTCCAAGTGCTACTATAAAACCCGGGGAATCCCATTGATTCCGGGTCCTGACGAGAGTTGCACTCCTTCTAAAACCGTTTCGACTATCAATTGAGAAAAAGTTTTCTTTTCATAGAACTATTTTACTGAAATAACAAAGCCTTGTGCCGAGACGACGGACGAAGAATGGCTGCAACTGCGGGGGACGGCCGGAACTGGCAAAAAAAGGATAACTTATCCGGCGGAACGAAAAACCCAAAACTGCAGGAAGCAAAAACAGAAAAGTTTGTTGGACGGAGAGAGATTCACTCGCCTCGCCGCCGGGGCGCATAAAGATCGCCCAGAAAAAAAATATTAAAATCACCCGACTATGCACGCTTTGCAGTATGTCGGGTTGCGCGGCCCCAATCCACTCTCGCGCCCTATCTCCACGTTGCCATTATTTTTTGTGTCGCCTTTCCCGTGTCAACTGTGCTCGCCGGGAGCTGAAATAATTGCGACAAATAAATAAGAAATTATTTGGAATTGATTTTCCGAGGATTTTTGACTCCCCCCAAGCCTCGCACCACCACTGGCCTCGGCCATGAAATGAATTGCTTTTTTCTTCAATTTATTCCAGTGCCGAGTAGAATTTGTAGATATGTCTATCCGAATTGATCCTGTATGAATGTTTGTCCGTTGGAAGCTGGCGGCGGATGTCTCTTCATCTCATTTGTTATTTGGACGCTTTGAAACCCTAGATAACTAACGTTCCAGAATGGGTTTTCATTAAATACCGTTTCACCCAATGGAACGTTTAATTGCCGAGATAATGGTTGTGGTAATGCCATTGTATCAATTTATGTAGTTGTTGGTTTTAACCCTATAAATTGATTTCTCAAAGCACTTTTCAATATTAAACTGTTAATTTGCCTAGTTCCCAATTATTTTTGCTATTAAGTTTATAACTGAGCGTCTATGAGGACACTGGGTTTTTTAAAGAAGGGATCAGCATAATAGATCTTATAGGTCGCTTTATTCTCGAAAGGCATCTGGGGTGCCTGGCCGATCCGCTTAGTCATAAAAAAAAAACCTGACCTAACAAAACAAAAAAACATTTTTAAAAGGAAATTAAATTTAGCAAATCATCAATGTGAATTTTGAGCTTGCGTCTTCTTTACTAGCTGAGGTATCTTGGGGGTTGAACTTTGAGAAATGCTGAAATACGTGTTCCATTATTTGCCGTTTGGAGTATTTATGGAAAGTTTTAAGTAAATTGGATCAAACAAATTGTTTTTCGCGTAGAAACTTTTATACACCCCTTTTACCCTCTCTGGGGGTTGAATTCCCAAATATCCTTTCTTAATCGGTGCTTGCGCCACGAAAGATACCTATTGTGCAAATTCCATGTAATTCAGCTTCAGCGGTTTCGGCTCGGCGTTGATGAATCAGTCAGGACATGTTATAGATAACTTTTTAATATCTGATCTACTTTCGTGACGCTCAACTCTGAAACTGTCGTCGCGATTTCAGACGTATTCATGTCAAAACCCACTTACTGGTCACATTTTAATGATGTCTTCTTCAATTCCTTATTAGCTTCCAAAGGCCTGCAACACGTTTAAAAGCTCATTCTTCAAAGCCTTAAAACGAGTTTATAATTGTTAAACGTGTAGACCTGTTTCAAGTAGTTAATGGACATGACCCTTGATTGGTATACTCGTGACACATGCACAATTGTATTGCTAGCTGCAATTAGTGCAATAAATTTTGTGTCGTTACCATTTAAGTAAAAGTGGAGTGCTCTGGTTTCCATTACAGTTGAAATATTGAAAGCACGAATAATTTAGAGGGGGGATACTTAAAAACTAAGCAATTTAGGGTAAAACGTTACTGCTTCCTGAACAAGGTGGTAATGACTTCATGAAATGAATATTGATGAAGCAGAAAGTCGATAGGGCCTGGGCACGCAACAAGGGGTCTCCTATTTTAATGGAAAACTCTTTCGCTACAGTAAGCTGATAAGTTTTAAACAGGTTTGCCCCCAGTTAAAGCCATAGGCCGAAAGAATTTTGCCTTTTTGCATAGATCGAGGTACATGAAGTTTTCGTCATTGTTTTTTTCGTTTTTCATTTTTGAAAAATTTATGAAAATGTTATGAAACGGCATATAATGCAGCTTAAATGAAAGCTTAACCATAAAATAAAACTAACCCGTAAATCTTACTTCACTTTTTAATGGAACAAATATTTCAAGCTCTTGCACCAGCTTTAACATTAATTCACTCACTAGGCAACATTTTTGGAGTGGTTGTCTCGTTATAGGGTAAGTTGTAGTTAATTTCTATAAAAAGTGCTCCGTACATTAATTTGGAAACCAAAAAATTAAAATTAAAGCATTAAGCTATTCCATCAAAAGTTTATGGCTATAGATTAGTGTCAGCGGTTCAGATGAGTTGCTTTACGCGGGGTGTTCCGTTTTTCGGCTTAAAACACCCGATCCTTATTATGGAAATATGTTATACATAGTCTTAGGAATTCTCAAGTGACAGTGGATTTAGTGAGCCGATTTTTGGATGCGTCGCGCTACTTTCTAAAACTCTAAACGCGTTTTTCTCAAGACCGTGTTTTTTGGACTGCTCCATATGATTGAGAGAAATCGCATCACCGGATATGCCTTTTTTTAATTACGCAAAATCGAAGATACTGCGGAAATAACGTATTGTAAAATTTTGATTTTTTATAACAACCCATAACAATTGGGAAAAATATGCCAAAAATCGGTTCGTAAAATTCGAAGTTGTACCGAATCATGAAAACAAAGCTCTAATTTTTTTTCCTTCGTCCACGCAGTAATGGAACCGTGTCACTACAAAGACGTCATTCTTATTTTAATTGTTTTGCAAAAAGCATTCATGCTTAACAATAAAAAATGTATCGCAATCGGCTTATCCATTTCATACAACTAAATTTTTAAATAAAGTCTGAAAGAGAACTTATTACTTCTAAAGACCTAAAATAAAATTAATAAAAAGAATTAAACCAAACGCCGATAGAAATCTTATGTAGTTCGATTTATTATAAAAGAAGTTTCAATCCTTCATCCCTCAACCCTTAAATGCTCAATAAATAAAATACCAAATAGTATATTGCAAAAAAGTGCCTCATATGTCAAATTTTTGAAGTTGCAAAATGGTCGACGCAATATGGCGACCGACAAGTTTTAACTT
Source organism: Neoitamus cyanurus (assembly GCA_947538895.1). Lineage (NCBI taxonomy): Eukaryota > Metazoa > Arthropoda > Insecta > Diptera > Asilidae > Neoitamus > Neoitamus cyanurus. The sequence continues at coordinate 41,214,360 of OX384543.1, forward strand.
CAACGCAAGTCGTGAAAATGGGTACTTTCGGGTCTTCAGGTACACTAATTTGATGATGAACTTAACATCTTAACTGAAGTTAAAGTTTCTAAAATTATCAACAGTCGTGACTTTCAAATCTGTAGGTTCAATGTACTGCTGTGAATCAAGCGCTCCAAGCGATGAGTGGGGGATCCGCTTTGGTGATTTGTTTGTAGTAGTTCTACGTCTTCCGTTGCTCTTGTGCCCGTTGTCTTTTTTTTTATAATTAAAGAAAGTAAAAATCTCTACACGACGGAGACACAATAATGCTTGTGATCAACAAGAAATAAACGAATGAAAGGAAGTACAAAGTTAATAAGTTCATTAAACATATATGTACACATGTGCATACTTATATGGATGAGCAGCAGGTTAATATGCATGTTGTTGCCTAATAATAATATTCAGTCGAGAGCTAATACCTTTTTATAATATCCAATTGGCAAGGGGGATCAAACTATTTGGAGAAGAATTTTCTCTCGTGTCGGTTGAGTCGTTCAGGGCCTCAGTCCTCAGTGGGCATAAAGGCACAGACACATAGACACAAACCTGGAACGACATAAGCTCCCCCTCTTTTGTGAATTGTGAAGCGCAGTCGAGTAAAGAGCCGAATAGAAGCGCATATCAATCTTAATCTTATTCAAAGCGCCAAATTGTGATAAATGAATTCGCCAATTGTACCTCAGATGCCCGATAATGGACTTATGTCTCAACTTTTGAAGATGAAGTGCACGGCTGCACAGCGAGGCGGGGGTAGGGAATTGAAATGTTTCCGGGAAAGTTATGCAGCATTCGTTTGCAAGATGTCACTTGTTGGATTAGGGAAAACTTTAAAGAAAGTCTCAATCTCCTGCACCGTGCCGTGCCGCCCGTGAAAGGTTAGAGGAAGTCTTAATTGGTTTTGCGATTTACAACTACCCCGGCCGCAAGAACCGTCGCAAGAAAATGATTGTAAGAAAATTCACACCAATTTCTCCTTAACTCGGGTAATTAAAGAAAGAGCGGAGCGCTTAATTGCATCCCTTTACCACTGCAGCTCGGGGCTCGAGTTGTGTTTGTTATCGATTAGTGGGAATCGCAAAGAAATATGTCCGGTGGAGTTTTCTCCCCAACTTTGTCGAAGCTGGCGGTGGTGTGGAGGCACTTCTCAGGTCGTTTTAACGTCGAGTTCGGGAGAATTATATACGAAATTTCAACAGGCTTAAAATACATAGGTACGCTTCGGGTGAGGTCTGCACACTGGCCGAATTTCTGGCTTTTCTGACTGGTTAGTTTTGTATTTTATTTTATAAAGGAGCGCTGGCTGATTTCTCATGTGCCCCACACTAATGGCCCACCGGAGACCATCGGTTAAACATTTGTCGCACACAGCCCCACTTTCCGAATAAAGCTGAAAACTTTGCCGGGAAGTTTCTTGAATTCCAATTTCAGGTCAGGGAGAGAAGGAATCACCAGGAGGATATTTTGTAATGTCCTCGTGGTCTCGCCGAGTATTTACTTTTTATGTGAATCGAGTGAAGGCTTTTAAGAGTTTCCTCCTCAGGCGCACTTCTTGGCGATCCAACAAGGATTGTCTAATTACTTTGCGAAATTCCCACAAGAGACGGAGTAGTGATGGTTAAATAATGACAGTATGCATCACGTCATCCCTCTTGAGCAACGCTCTGCCCTAGAAGTATTTTCGATGCTGAGGGAATTTCTTGTCGTGGTCGTCATTTACGGGTACAGAAATGCTTGTGAAGCATTTTAGAAGAAAATGTTAAAGTTTGGGTTCACACGATTCAACTATAGGAAAGTCTACTTTAAGTTCAAACTGTTTGCCAGCCTTTGACACCCTAAGAAAACGTAACATATTAAATGGCATCACCGAATATTAAGGATGTGCACAAAAACGCAAGCATTTGTAGCGTAGGGTTGGTATCTATACATTTTCGTTAGAAATTATTTTTTTAACTCATATTTCAATCAATCTATAGAATATTCACATGTCCACTTGAAGGGTGGAAATTCAATTACAATATATGTACATCCCATGAATGGAAGCTCAGAGGTAATTGGCTTATGGTTATAAATATAGTTGACAAATTGCCGAGCTTAGTTTAAGTTACAATACATAGAAATAAACTAAAGGTGAACCCAACCCCAACTTAAACTGCAATGTGTAAAAGTAACTATGTATTAAATGTTTGTGTATAAGCACAACCTCACAGTTTCTGAAGATTACACGACCTGAAAATTTCTCGTACAATAATGTCTATGCTTCACAAGCAGTATAAAACGTAGCGCAATCCTGTCGAAACCACATGCCATACTCATATCATATTTTCTAGTTTGCTCAGATGGCTGATTATGACGTCACGTAACCACACTTCAGAAATTTGAATGCGCGGTTCCAGTTGTTCTAACGTATACGACGACTTACATGGCACTTCACAACCAAGGCTATACGATTAGCGAAAATGATAATATTTCATCAATCAATGCGTACATGTGTAGCCAGGAACTTTTTCGAACCTGGGAAGTCAATCATAACTAATCTCAAAATACTTTCAAACTTTTTCATTGGTCTACCGGAAACCTTAAGAATTTCTCTTAGTTTACAAATGGGCAATCACATTACCAGTTCTTGCGACTTGCGTCTTGAATAAAATTCCAGAAAATTCAAGTCGCAATCAGCAAGGAGAAGAGCCAGTAAAAAAAAAATTTGCAAGACAAGAAGAAGAATCAGCACTTCTTGTTTGCGAAAGCGTCGCACCTAATGAAATTAAATGAAAGGAGTACTTCCAGTTTTAATTGATTCAGACGCTCAATACGGTCCCTGTCGAGACAATCGCCGGCTATTAGGATGCCATGTAAGTTAAGCTGAAGTAAATTAATTATTCAAATTAACAGCATCGAGCTGGCAGGCGGTGGTGGTGGATACCCCAATTACTTTAAGGGCTCGTCTTGTGTGAAGCTACCCTCGGCAACAATAGACGCAAATTAATTTAAATTATTTAATTAATTAATTACACAAAATCGTCTGTTGGGCGGGCAACTTTTGCGCTGTAAATCCCGGCTAGTTGACGCTGGGCCTGCGTTTTCTCAAATCGACTGATCGTCTCGGGGCCAGCATCGCACCGCACCGGGCGGCCGTACCGCCCCAAATCGACTTCTTCCTCGACTAAGCGCTGCTACCCGGTGGAAATTCAATTAACACAATTTTTCGAGAAGAAATAATTTTGGTGAAAACCGCTTTGCAGCTGCTGGCAGCACCCCTATAAATGCGGACTGGCCTCCCACTCCGCTGCCGTAATTGAATCGGCGAGTTTCCGAGTGGAATTTGAAAGCGCTTTTCTCAATTCATTACCGGTGTCATGTGCAATCTTCGGAGCTGCGCCTTCCCCGCAAACAAAGTTACGTTTTACCATTTAATTGACTTGGTAATAACTGCAGGGCGCTGTTTTTCCTCGAGCTGTCGAGCATGTGTATAATCCCACCCAGGACGGGTGCTCCCCAGAGCCTTATCCTGACTGTGCTATGTCGAGAACCGGGACGCCCGGTGTCCTGATGGGAATAATTTTTTACATGTGTACATCATCTGAAAAAAGGAAGTGGAAATGCCTTTATGGCGCCATAAAGTGAATAGATTTATGCTATATGCGTAGAAACTACGCATTTAATAACGCGGCATCCTCTCTTCGGGGAGGCATAAGAAAATGGAAAATAAATACGAGGGCATCTCTTTAAATTGCGCTGGGGCCCCCACAATGAGGAGTAACCCATTTGTGCCCGGGAGCACGTTATTGGATTTCATTTTTTAAAGCACTCGTTTATCCTTGATGATGATGCTACTGCCGCTGCCGCTGCGGGTGCGGGTGCGGGTGCTCTTGCGGAACTTTGTGCTTTTTGTCTTACAAGGATTTTTCCTTAAGTGATTGTCTCATCGAATTAAAGAAAGAAAAATTGTTTCCAAGGTAAATTCTTCTGACTGGGTCAGATAATTACTGGAAAATTTCCAGGAAACAATTTTATGCCCACGGGGACTGGAGCGGAAATGTGTAGTACTCAATTTCCACATATACTGGGGACCCACGTTTCAGCAAGTATTCAAAGAACATTTACAGATTTGAGGAACGGTAGGACAATAAAGTCGAATGTCCTTGGGAGCTTTAAAGACTCCTTCCTTCTGTACGGTTGTCCTTTGTCAAGACATTTTTACACACATGTATGTATGCTTATTGTTAAGAATTCATAGAGTGTCGCTGCGCATCCGATTCGTATAAATGCCATATTGGCCTTAAGAATAAGAAAACAGCAGATATTTAAAAAATTAAACGCGCAAAGTTGACAATATATTGCTTTTGTGGGCGGTTGTTTTTCCAAGAAATAGATAAGCCTGAACAAGGCCCTGGTTAGCGACAAGTCATACTTCTTGAACAATGGAAATGTTTGCTGTAGGAGTGTGAAAATGTTTGTCATCTATTAAAAGTCGGCATGCGTGGGCTGCTTCAAGGCGTTAAGTCTTCTTCTCTGCAAGAATTTCTGAATATTACAGGTAATTTAATTTTCGGAGAATAATACAGTTTTATTTTTATTTGCACGCAGATCAAATGTTTTTCTCTTCCAATAAAACAATTTTACCAACTCCATAGACACATAAAAAAGTTGTTTGTGTAGTTTAATGGTAAGCGGGCTGAACCATCAGTGCATTGGGTATTTTCTATACTTAGTCATTGTTTCATAATAAGTACTTTTAAAAAAATCTCAAATATTAGACGCGCAAGAAGAATTATTGTAGGTATCTTATAGATATGTCACCACTTACAAAGCATACGAGTCTGAAAAAGTGCCCAACTGTGACTGGACTCCAAGACCATTTTAGAGATTCGCTGAATCTAACCTCAATTTTCATAACTTTCACCTTACCTGACTACGACAAAATGGAGCGTTTGATAATTTTGATTGTCTATGTTTGTTTGTATGTTCCCTTGTAGAGCCTAAACTAGTGGAGCGATTTCCACATATGAGATGTCTTTGAATTTGTTACGTGCTCGTGAGTATTATAGGATATATGACGTCTCAAAAAAGCAAAGTGGCGGCCACCAGAAGTGAAAATGTGACATTGAAAAAAACATTATACCACATATAATCAAGAAGGGTTTGACGAGCACAATACGACAAACTATGCAACGTATATCTAAACCCAATTTTGCGGATGTTCCAAGTGACAAATTATATTTTTCTTCACAACCCTCTTGGCATTGATATTAAATTAAAGGGTTTGACGAGTAGAATACAGTGAGCTACGAGTATGTGACATATTTGCTTTAGGATAACAGAGACAATTTCTGGACGTAGATGGTATCATATAATGCAAAGTTACTAGCTATGAGTATGAGCTGCGTGTTTGAATCATGTCATTACATTACTCATATTCTTACATGAATACGTTATTTGTACGGCATACGAACACGGCTATACTGCCACCTCTAGTCTGGTGGAATTCAGTTTTTGTCTCTGAATTTGAGAATAGTATTAAAGTCGGCTGAATTAATTAAATGGTTGTCTTCCTATTTGATGAATCGTTTACTGTGTGTCATTTTCTCCTCTTGTCTCTAGTACCCCAAGGGAGTCATCTAGGCCCCCTTCTATTATATTCTGTTTCCATTGCTCCTAAACTCAAATTTGACCTAATGGCTGGTGCATGAAAAATTATTGTCCCTTAAATATTTCTAAGTGCTCTGTAATGTGCTTTCATGCAGTTAGAATCCACTTTATTTCACTTACGTTGTAGGCAGAAGAAGTTCATTGACTCACTCTAAAGACTAGTCCGAGAATTTGGGGTGATTTTTCTTACAACAATTAAAACAAATTTGTGTTGAGTACCATTACAGTACAGCTATAATTAATGTTCTGCTCATTGCTATAAAATAATAAGTATGCAAAAATGTTAGAATTACACGCCCTTTCTAATAATAGTTCAGTTTTTTATGTTACGCAGAATTTATATACATACATATGTAGGTATACTTGAACCCTAGTGAAATTTTTTATAAAAGCGTCATACTTCAAATCCCTTTCCCCCCAACTCATCAGAAATAGCCCGCCCCATGCCTAAACAATTTTAATAAGACTCAATATCTCCTCTTATTTAAATTGCGCACAAATGAAAGCTCTCAAAAATACCTCTTCTAATAATAAATCCTTGGATTGGTTCTAGTTTTTATTATTTTTTATCCAAGGAAAAGATATCATTTCATCATCTTCGATCAACTGATGTGGAACCTTCCCCTAATTACCCGATTGTCTGCCGTTCTTTTACCTACTGTAAGACGTCATGCTCTGTCTGGCTTTGCTTTCTCAGTATTTGCGGAGGAGAGTCAGAGGAGATGTTTGTTTTTCGATTCAAGTGGAGAGTTCTTTTGAAATTGGAATAAAGCCATAATCCCCACCAACGCGAAAAGCTTAGGCACTACTACTCCCGCCGCCCGGATCGCATCTAATGGGAGGAATAATCGTTTGCATTTACCCGACCACTGTAAATCGTCTCTAAACACAAAAACAGCAATTGCACATAAAACACGCCCGCTTGACAGTGATCCTCATTGAGTCGAAAAGCCTGTGCGGAGCGCCGCCCGAGCACGCCCGGCTGGCTATCCCCGGGAAGGCAAATACGTGCAAAAATACGATTTAATTTATTTTATTAAATACGAGGGTACTTCCGCACGCCCGAGGCGTAATCCAGTGCGCCTCCATTCAAATTCAAATGCCAGATTGCGCAAAAACAAGCCATTTGAATAAGCTGCTGAACATAACCTCAAATTAGTTATTGCCATTATATAATTTCCTATAGTGCCATAAGCCCTCATGATTCGCTTAGAGCCGAAACAGAAAGAAGTGGTCGTAAACTCCTTGTTCATCCCCGGTGCCAACCAGGTGGTTTTGTATAGCATTGTGCCCCTGTAGAATTATGTTATAAATATTCCCTTTAACCCGGCACCTGCACCTCTGGCCTGTGTCTGAATTTGCTCATTCTGGTCGTTTACAAAGTTCCCATTCCGGCAGTACACGTCCCGGGTCCAGGGCCCGGTGGCTGCGGTGGCACAAAGTCGAAGTGTATAGATTTAATACACTCGAGAGGGATGCCTCCCCAGTCCGGGGGGCGCAGAGCACATTGTTTCGGCGTCCGCAACATTGTTTCACGTAGACCAAGCTTAAAGCAGAGAAAAAGCGATTAAGGTGCACAGTATTAGTGCCCGCCCGAAATATTAGGAATGGAAAAAGTATCGGTGGCTACTGGGGCTGGAACTGGAGTTGGAGCTGTGCAGCGCGCCATAATAAGCCCGGCAAATTTTACCTTCCCGTTGGCAATTAAAGTTTAGATCGCAGAATTGTGGGGAATCGAAGTGTGGTGAACTCTCCCTGGTGGGGGGACGTCAATGTTCCGACTCGGGTGCTCCGAAGGTCCCTTGATAAGATAAGGGAAATTGAGTTTTGGTGCTGCTGCCGTTTTTTTCGTGCCATTTATGTTTAAGGTGTCTCTGATTTTTGCGTATTGAGTTTCTGCAACGATTTTGCAGCCGAATGTGCATAATGTAGAATTGGTGAACAAACGGTTCGAAGATCAATATCAAACGATCCGATGGGCTGCTGTACGTTCGTCACCGGAAGGATGAACGTCTTCGAGAGATTCATATTTCCGGTCATAACGGTAACTTGATTGTGTAAGAAAATTTAATTTTGCACAATGCATGCATCGAACGGCTTTTGGTGAAGCATCATCCAATAGACCTGTTTATAGTTGGTTTGTCGAATTCCAGGTAAAGGTCTTCCATCCACGTATGCACCTGATTGACCAACCATTTTATTTCTGAGTGTATAGGTACAACAAGTTGTTTGACAAAATTCATCAATGAATTGCGTAAAACAAACCGAAATCGTCGCATGATCTTTCATCATGACAACGCCAGCTGTCACTCAGCTCAGCTCAAACTGTCGTTTTTTGATCCAGTAAAAATGTAGAACCGATGACTCGTTGTCAGTATTCATTTGATTTGTCACCTAATGACTTCCTTTTATTCCCGAACACCAAACAAAAACATACAATGCGTTGTGAGCAGTTCTTGTCACCTGAAGTAGTTATTGCAGCATTCCGAACACTGGTTTCTGAGGTTACAACCTCAGAGTCGAGGTTGATTGGAAATTTGAGAATTCTGCGAACGCACCAAGTGACAGAAATGCATTTGACCACATAAGCTGGCAATGGTCCATTCTTGCGTCTAGTGCTCTGAAGAGCCAAATGTTCATTAAATCATCGGAACCATTGACAGCAGCAGTGCATTTCCTGCTGTACCCCCACCTATCTAATTAGAGTTATGGGTCCGAGCATGTGACTCTGTGCCACATTAGCCACTTCCGGTGCAAATGCATAGGTACAGCTGCGGTTGGGCTTTGAAAAATTGGAATTAGACATTTAATTTCGCCTTTCGTGAACCCGAGGAGCTTAGATGCAGAATCAAGAAATTCACTCAAAATTTATCGTCTTCGAGGGAATGGGAATAAATTTTCGGCAGAAAGAATTTCTGGAGATCCGGGCGATAGTGTTTTCGAGGAGATTTATTCCGGTGGCTTCTGGGAGAAGGAATTTTTCGGCTTAAAATTGCAACTTTATTTATCAGCAGCTGTTAAAGCGCAAGTAGCAGGAAGCCTGGAGATACCGTGCGAATTAATAATTGCCAGTAAGCTCGGCCCAGCGAAGCGCGATAATAAATGCCCTTTTTGCCTGGGTATTCGCCTTAATTACACGCGAGCTGCTCAATATCCCCAGGAGGCTGCACTCCCTTCAGCTCTTTAAACACATAATATCCCTGGGAACATTAAGGTACCTGCTTGCATTTTAATAGTGCGCATCAAAAAGTCACTGCAGTTGGAGAGGGAGAGGGTGGAGCTTTGGGCAAGTTTAAAATTCAGTTTGAGGAAAAAATGCAAATGAACGCGGCTGCCAGATAAAAATTTGTTTCTGTTTGCAAATTTACAACAAAAGGGAAGCTGCCGAAATCCCGAGCGCACTTAAAATTGCATTTGAGCACCGGCAGAGTCCGAAAGACTTTAATGAAACATTTCACAACGGCGCGGCGGCGGCGGCGGCGGCGGGAGTATTTAGGGCACACTTAAACCCGAATAAAATAAGATAAAAAGCGTTCCTGAATTCCGCATAAATTAGCAAAGTTGGGGCGCTGCATGAAGTTCGGCTGGGAGCCTTACAAGACTGCGATATTACACTGTTACAGCCTCGCAGCCTTATGCTAATTTTAATTAAATAAATTACACATTTGCGCAAAAATGAGAACGGATTCCATCAAGCTTACGCCTGGTGGCGGGGCGCAGCTCCGGGGCGCCAGCATTGTTAGGCGATAATTAAACGGGTTGCAAAGTTCCTCTGAGCCAGTTAAGATTCGGTCGCATTCCTTCTGGAGGGTGTGTGAACGACCCGGAATTAACAACGTCGTATACCGGCAATTGAGGCAAATATTATAATTGAGATACGCGCTCAGGGGGTAGTCACCTACGAAACACTTGCAGCCTCTGCTCTGCCAGATGGTGCCGGTCACTCTCAGTGCCCACCCCCAAGTGGACAGAGTTTTTTTTAATTAAAACATTTCCCTGGCCACTGGCCGTCTCTGCCCCTCACAAAATCAAGCACACCTCTGGGAGAAAATAATTGCACGTTTGTTAGACGCCCGCGCCGCACCTGGGAAACAATCTTAAAGATTTCGGAGATAAAGTGCGATGCCGGTAACAACGGTAGCCCAGCCCCGAAATTCACTAAAGGAGTCAAGCAAGGGAGAGTCTATTGAAAGTTTTATTCGCAGACCATGAGTCAAAGTAGTTCCGCCGCTTTCCATGTTGTGCACTCGAAAGTTTTCCTTTTTAAAATTCCACAACTACTACCAGCAGCCCGGGCAAGTCGAACTTTTTTAACCGAGAGCTCCTTTAACTTCGGGGAAAACAGAAAGGAATCGCTGGATTTGAAATCAGAACTTGTGTATCCGTTAAAAGGGTCTTTCCCTGGCGCCCGCTACGTGAGGAGATGCTAATGGTGATAAGGCCATTCCTCAACTTTAAGCTTTACCAGATTTCTCTTCGCAAGTCGTGAGCAGTTTCGCAAAGATATGCTTTGAAAATTTTCAGATTATATGATCACTTCGAAATTAACTCCAGTTGCTGGGACTGGAACTGGAACGATTCCACGTTTCACTGTATTGCATTGCATTGCATTGCCAACAGTAGGAAATGTACTCTTCTCGCGTCGAATGATGCGAACTATGCGCTCTCTGAATTGCTTTGCGGAAGGTGTGAATGTGTGCGTGTAATTTCTTAAATGGGTAAAGTTGCCTAGAGCGGAGTGTATGGTTGGAATATTTGTTGGTACTTGGAATAAATTAGAATTAAAGTAAAACAACATTCAGGCGTGCTACTGAATGAAAAATCAATGGAAATTAATTAAAAGAGCATGAAAACTTTTCGAATACAATTTGGGTTAATACTCAGCACCGAGTACAATGCATGTGTGAAAACTCGCGCGTTAAGAAATCTGCATCTGCAGTCCTAAAAATGTCGAATTTTCGAGTTACGGAACATCGAGATTGATCTGGTCGAACGCAAAACTGAGATTTTATATCCCAAAATTGGTTTAATCCAAACAATTCGTGCAAATGAAAGATTAAGGCCTCTACTCTCGATTAACGTGTGACGCTTAAACTGCCTCTAAACCTCAGGGCGTTCTACTATCCACCACATGTGGGGTCTCAGTTACCCGTCTAGTAACTGACACCCCAAGACCCAGGTTAAAGCAAGTAAATAGGATTCAATCATTATTATAAGCATAACCTGCAAAATTATGAAGAACAAGCATCTTAGCTTCTACCGATTTATCATCATTTAAACATAAAATAGCTCTCCCCGAGAGATGCACTTTAATATGGTGAGGGCTATCACTTGTTTAAATGAGCTCTTTTTTTATCACTTCGCAAAAATACATTTCCGTTTCTGTCTGATGGGCGTTTCGGTGCGTTAATGGCACCACTTGTAAATTGATTTCATCCATTTGGGGTGGCGATTTCCACAGCCGGGTGTTGCATGGATACTTGGAAAACATACAAAAGGCTGCAGCCGATCGCTGTTTTTTTTTGAAAGGTGAAAATCGAATTAAATATGCCGATTTCAGTGAAATTTCATTAAACTTCATATCATGTTAAATCATGCGGAAGCAATTGCACGATTGCGGGAAAATATTATTTTGTGAATTGATAGCATTGTGTTCTGCAGGATGTTCCACAGATACTCGAGTGCCTTAACTTCCGCAAATGAAATTCGAATATGTCCATAATTAAAAAAATACAAATGAAGACTTAATGAAAAAATTATATGAAGTTTTGGTTTAATCGGAAAACATTGGATAGTATTTTAAAAAGTTCTTGCGTCGAGGACTGGGCATTTTCATTTTCTGTTAGTTAGTAACTAAAATATCAAATCGTGATATAGCGCGACGATTAATTCAATGTCACCTTTCTCGACTCAATTTTACAAATTTCAGATATTGTTAGGCCGTGAAACGATATTATTGGTGAAAAGGCGCATTAACAAAAGAACAAATAAAGCCTTCGTGTAATTACTGAAAATACCACACGTAATGCAGATAAGCCCATAAATGCGTTCATTTTTTAATTCATTCGATTAATACGTCATGTACACCTTTTGCATACAATAAATAAGAAGTAACAACAGCTCAAACCGGTTCTGTCGAATTTAAAACACTGCTGCGCTTTTTACGCATTCATAATTAAAAAACACCGGCAATATGCTAAATAATATTTGATCTATAGGAACGAGAGCACTTTGCATTTATGATATCAAACAAATCCATTCGCAGTTGTGTATTTACAAAAATTAAATTTATATTCCCTTCAAAATATGCCCAGCGATGATAACATTTAAATTGCTAATATTAATCATTTAAAGCGGTGAAAGGGTAGCACTTCTATTTATTTTGCCAACATTGTAATGTGTCAATAAAAGATTTATTGCCTGCATGTGATATCTCTATGAGTACTTTGTAGGACCTCGTGACTACTTCAAATAAATATCAAAAATATTATATATCGCTTTATCGCATATGAAGTGAGTTAGATAGTCCATTTTATGGAGGGCTTTCAAAGATGCAATAAATTTGATGACCACCCTGCCGATATATTCCAATATTAAAAACCGCGGGTCAAGTATGAAACTTCGTCGAGTATTTCCTACCAAATTAAGGATGTTAAAATTTGAAGAGCATACTTGTGCACAGTGATTTTATATCTGCATACATATTAATATCGTTTGTGTTTCGTGTTGACTGTTCCAAATAAAATGCAAACATAAAAATTCCTACAATATACTACGGATGGTGATAGTTGTTCATTGCGCATAAAACTAATGTAATGAGAGAGAGGGTAGGGGGTCAAGTTTACTCTGTCGCTTTTCCCCCGGTCAGTTTTCCCCTTCAAATTTTCCTCGAGCCCATATTTCCCCTTATCCTTTTTCACAGGGGCTAAATTTTCCCCGTTAATTTTTCGCCCGGTCATTTTTGCCTTTCTGACTGATATTTAGACTGAAATGTGCCTTTTACAAATTATTTTATACACTACTTTATATACTGCACAAAATATCTTGTAGGCTCAAATACAACAGGGGAAAAATGACCGGTGGAAAATCGGCAGGGTAAACTTGACCACCAATCGACACCAATCGACACCGTACTAACACCCAGTTGACGCTAATTTCAATTTGCAAAGGGATTTTGTCAGTTTTCATAACAGTATCATCTAGCAGATGTAAACAAATTTTTATTAGTAATGAAGTGGATTATGGGAGTTCATTACTCTGCATGAATTTAGTTCTTCTATGAAAAAATTGGATATTTATTAGCTTGTTCACCAAAGACTTCTTCCATTTCTGTATTCAATAATAAAGCACACGGATAATATGGACGTCAATTGTCAAGGTGGACCAAACAATCAGATCGAAAAACTGAAGTACCACACGAGTATTGCGTTTATGTTCGCTCTGCTGGGTGCTTAACTCGGAGTAGTCATCCAAATTGATGGGGCTTCCATCTTTCGCTTATTAGGAAAGCGCACTCTGGCAGTGGACACGTGCGGTCCGAATGAGACTCGAACCTGGGACTTTTTGATCGGCAGTCGACGATTACCACTAGACTATACGCGTCCGATAAAAAGATAAATAAAAATATTCATTATATTTTAATAATAAGAACAATCTCTTTTTCCCTACGACAGACCATGTATAGTATTGCTAACTTGGAAGTGGGAATGTCGCTCAAAATTTGCTCCCAAAATGCAACACATGTCTTGACTCTGTTTAAAACTTAAATTTTAAGTTTGATTGCAAGTAAGACAACTATAGAATGCCTTCAATAATAATTAAATGAATGCATAATAGCTAATTATCCTCCAAGTTGCCACAAAAGGCATTCAACCAAATTGCAAACTCCATTCATACAATCAGTTTTCCATTGTGAAGTTTGCAGGAAAGCATCAAGCTTATAACGTAATTATGCTTATTTTGTGCATAATTTATTCACGCTGGTGAGTAGTGCGGTAGTGCGAAGATAAAATTCAACTTATTCATTAATGCAATTAGTGCGCATCTTAAAAGTAATCCGAGCTACTTTGACTTGCCCCAGGAAAATGACTTCCGGAAAACTTTAGGAGATTTTTGAAAACTTTCTCGGTCCTCAAAACTGACAAACCCGGGGGGAACTAAACTGCAATCAGTAAATTAAAATACATTAATAACTGTAGCTGTGTAGAACAAAATTACGTTGGAGGACAACAATACTAAAACGTTTGAGAGCGCAATAAGGCATCTTTGATTTGGGTAAAGTAACTTAGAAATTTTTAAACGCTTGATGGAAGTAAGATGCTCCTCATTATTTTGGGAGAACATTTAATTCGTTCCACAATAAATTATAGGGAACCTATTTTGCGGATTCTTTAGGTTACATCAAAACTCAAAAGAGTGAATCAATTGAGCACCTACGTAAATTGTTGTGAAAAAGCACCATTTGCAAGACGAGCAGAATGAGTTCATTTCTGATTTAAGCAATAAAGGCTTTGTGTATTACGTTGAGGAGGAATGCGCCAATGCGACAGCAAATTCTTCGCATCACTTCGACGGAATACAATATTAATATCCGCTCAATCAAACTTTTCGAGGAACACTTTGAAACGAACTTCACTTCTTATGTAAATAATTCCACTTGATATGTTCGTGGTAGGTATGTTTTCGGTGCTTCGGTGAATAAGTTCACCTAAACAATTTGCAGTTGAATCGCATACGGATGTGGAGTACTCGCTGATTTGTTAACCCTAAAAGGTTTCAAGTTTCATTGTTTTGTCGGAGCTATTTCCTGCTCTGAGGTATCCATGAGTACGAACTAAGTTTTAATATTCCCTTATAAACTGGAATTCAATCTTGTTGGAGATTTTTATTTTTAGGAGCATAAACTTTGTATTGAAACCTTAATCGTTAAATTATTTGTAAATGAGAGTTATTTAAGAATAGTAAAGTCCATTATAAAATGTTTTGAAAATCGCCATTACCGACACAAAAAATTTCCATAGAGCATGTCGCCTACCGTACGCGTATACTTTTTCATTTGCGAACATACTCGTAACAATAGATATCGGGATGTCGGAGAAGTCATTTCATTTTTTATTTGCCATCTTACAGTGCGCTTCATGTTTCCTCGTTCAAAGACTAACCTCCATTTATCGGCGAACAATTTAATATCTTTGATATACAGAATCATAAAGCGAAACAAATGGGAGTGTGATGACGCAAATCAGACGAGTGTGGTGGGTCTGGCAGGACATCCCAAACTCCAATATAATTTTTGACGGGGCTCAAACTTGTGTGTGGTCTTTCGTTAGCGTTCAGTGGAGTATGCCGAGTATACGAGTATGCCTTGCTCTAACTTTTCTCAGCCTGATATATCGAGAACTATTAGTCCTACGTAAGTTTTGTTTAAGCCGATTTATATATAGATTTTGATCAGGAACAAATTTTATAATAACTAAAATCCACTACTTTATGAGACAATCGAGAATAACGATTTTCGTGACCTTTTAGAACTTTTAACAGAATATTTCTCTTGCCCAAATAAACAAAATCCCGAAGGAAAATTTCCATTAGGATTTTGTCCGAAGCTTAACTCTATTTTGCCGGGGCTAAGCGGAGTTTATAAAAAAAACACTTGGGTCGTGTAGGTTATTCAGAGCCTTACTTAACTTAATCACGTGATGCAAACATTTTTTTTGCTTTTTCGTTTCACGTCTGTCATTCTCTATGCTAGGTGCCTCCATTCACGAAGTTTTATCTAGATGGGTTGTAACCTACAGGTGCTTGCTAGAAGGCTGTGACAGATGGACAGACAGAAACGAAATTATCTGAGTAATATGCATAAAGGCTCCCGGTAGTTACATTGCGACTAAAAGCTCAACAAATTGGAATATTCAATTTAATTTAGCGCCACTGCTTTCAAACACCCAAGTTAAATGAGGTGAATTGAAATTTGCTTAAACAGAGCGAACAACACATGTCCCTGCTCGACGGAGTTTTTAGCACCTCTCACTCCGGTGGCTCCCGGGACTTAATGCAATCAGCACTAAGCCTTGCCGGAGCACTCGTCCTGCAGATATTAATTTTTCAGGGGGATCTCTGAGTGGTACTCGAGAGTTCCAGAAGAACGGAAAATGTTGGAAATCTTTAGCGGGTATGAATGGGCAAACAGTCATTAATTATTGAGGGAAGGAAAAATTCAGCAAAACGTTTCGCGCAATAAGGAAGAAAGGTTAGCGGAAGTTGTTCAAAAATGGTTTTTGGTTCGACGCGAATGGCAAATTAGAAACGCTCGAACTAATTAACCTAATTTCGGCATAAGCGCCGAGTTCTTCAATTAAATTAAGGACGATACTTAATGAAACTTCGGCGCCATTTAATCCTTCGCAGAGTGGCCCTCTCCGGTTCTTTTTGTGTTCATCTGTCGTTAATTGCTGTGCAGACGAAGGGTAAACACATCGGACGATTTTTCATTTATTTTGCTTAAAAAATTTAAAAATTTGTTCGAAAGAGTAATTTTTTATCCCAACATACGTCACCAGAGTCGGGTCAGCCCCAGGCTCGACTGCTATCCGGAACGTACGAGGACACCGCAGGTGTGAGCTGGGGGCCATGCATTATGAATGCGTGGCTGCATATTATGCCGTAGGAAATCCACCAGTTCACACAGGCACACACTGCTGCGATATTCTAATTCGGTTTACAAAATATCTATTGATTTTTATGATTTCGCTTCCCCCGGATGAATTATTTATGAAGTAAATTTACGAAAATAAACGGCCACATAAATTATGCCCGCACCAGGTTTATTCAATTATAAAAATAGACTCGGACAGTTTGTGTTGATTCGCCAAATAGCTGCCCAGCTCCACTGCAAAATAAATGAATTTTAATTAAATTTCATAATTAGTTCGCCGCAAGAGTAGCTACGTACAGGTACATGCACCTGGAAGGTATGCGATCATGAGGCCACTGCAGGAGCTAAATGAATCCCGCATTACAGTGTCGGATCCATTGTTTTTTTTTCAATAAAATGCAAATTTTCAAAATGATTACTCGACTGCAATTTCCATCATAGCTTTAATCGTTACGTGCAATTCTCTTTTAGCGCAGTTTTACAAGCAAAATTGCGCGTACTTATGTATTGCATAGGTATGCACACATATGTATACATATACGTGCGGATATGAACACCGCAAAGGACTTAGTTGGTTTCTTTTTGCAAGTATTAAAATTCTCACAATCTGAGAAATACAACAGATAACGTCCAAGAGACGACGAAATGAAATTTGCTCATATCATGAATAAGGTCACACTTTCCGAGCATCGAAATAAAGCTCTAAATTGTAAGGCACCGTTTACCTGTCAATTGATGTCATAAACGGAAGTTGTTGAAGGTCTGGCTGCAGCACACGGGCCTGTGAAAAAATCACTTATTTTATTTTTACCTCTATGACTTTTGATAGCGATCTCATATTAAGGGTTCCGTACCGAAGGTAACACACGGATACACATATTCATGATACTTCGCTGTCCGTCCATAGGTATGTGACCGTCGATTATCCCAGTCCCAGCCATTTTTAAAGCTATCGACACGAAATATCTTCGAAGTGTTTCGTCTGCGAATTTTGATATGACGGTGGATAAAGATTGCATTAAAAATAAAATGACGTCTATAACTTTCGCCTCGATGCGGGAGGAAATCCGGACTTGACCGGAAATTCGTTGTTACAATGCTTAAGACAGTTTAGCCATTTTAATTGAAACAATAGTCGATTCAATTATTTTCGTTAATCATTCCTATTTTGCAACAATAATAAAGGATATTGGTTTTTATGAATAATCCTACCTAAACTTTTTCCTATTCTACACGATATAAATTACTATCCAGCAGCGAATGAAAAGCTCCTGCCATACCTGTTGAAGACCTTCTTAGGAGCGAGAAAGGCCTTTTTTCGATGTCCGCAGAGAAAAGACCTTTTATGGAAGGTGTATATGTTATTAGACAGAAGGCCCTCCATAGAAGTTACTGGTGCAATTATATGGAAGACCCAGAAATTAATAACTTAATAACTTTATATAAATTTTAATCCACTTTACACTGCACAAAGTTAAAAAATGTCGCTTCCTGTCTCGTTACCCGTTATTTCCATTTTTTCTCCTCTCTCTCTATCGCCTTTTCACTATTCTTTCTTTATATATATAATTCTACTGTACGTGTGTTCTCACTGAACTCCTCCTAAAAGGCTGGCCCGATTTGAATAAATTTATTTGTATGCGTTTGGGTGGCGCCCCGTATGGTTTAGATTCACAAATCAGCCCGGCAGATGGAGCTGCAGTCGGTATGAATGTAATGAATTTCATATATTGCCGTGGCGTGTGCCATGTTATGGGTATCGCTGGAAATGGGAGGTAGTGTAGAATGTGTTGGTGAAACAAAGGTTGGTGAAAAGTGTGAAATGTGGGAATTATTGGTGAAAACGTCTTTTCGTAGTGGGGTAGGGGTGGGGGGTGACACCCCCAGAAGTGTATCTCAGCGGTAGGAAGAAGAGCCACCATAGGAAATTGGTCCGGGTTGGTGAAAGTTGGTGAAAATATTGAAAATTTGGTTTTTTCGGTGGGTGCCGACAAAATTGAAACGGCTGTGGAAGAAAAGTGTATGCATGAATTGGAATAATTTTTTCACCAATCGACCAATTTTCGACAGATGGCGCGGCGCCACCAATTCCAATTCCAATGAATTTCAAAAACGGCTTGACCAATTTCGATAATTTTTTTTTGTTTTGTTCGCTATAATACAGGGGAGGTTAAAAAAAACAAAATTCGGGAAACCCCAAAGCAAAAGCCGGAAAATAGAAAAAATCGCAGTTTCCGTTTTGTATAGGAAGCGAATTTTCCAACTTAAAGGAATCTTTATGAAAAAGGTAATTGGAGATTTTCGGGGTCGCTGATCTCGAGCCACATAGGAAAAGCGGTGGTGGAATACAAATTTAATACTGTCCCGGGAAACGCCGGGTGCGGGCAAGCTAGTAAAAATATTTTAAAAACCAGAGGCAAAGCCCTTCATGGGGTTTCGCATTTTCGCAACTGTGTAACTGTAGCCATAATATCGTGTATGTACTTGTTAAATCGATTTATTTGCAACGAATCAAAACGGAAGTAGTTTGAAGGAAGCTAGTCCAATTACATATTCCAGGAAAGCGATATTGGTCGGTACGAAACCTCCCAGAATGTTCAAAATTACGATTTTCCTCGCCTCGCGACAAGTAGCTTCAAATCCATAGAGAGAAAAGAACAGATTAAAGTTTAAGCGTTACAAAAATGTTGGATAATTTAATGATTAACTTTCATAGAAATGAGGATATATTGAGCAAAACTGTTCCCCTGGGTGGGTGGGTGGTGGCATCCTACACGGACATACAAAACTGTGCCGGGATTTCATTCTAAATGCAAATCAAACGCTCTATGTGCCTATGAATGTACTTAGAGCCGTCCGACCGCAAATGAAAGAA
Organism: Neoitamus cyanurus; assembly: GCA_947538895.1. Classification (NCBI taxonomy): domain Eukaryota; kingdom Metazoa; phylum Arthropoda; class Insecta; order Diptera; family Asilidae; genus Neoitamus; species Neoitamus cyanurus. The sequence continues at coordinate 41,233,559 of OX384543.1, forward strand.
TTAAAAGGTATCCATCGTTTTACACAAGTGGAACGCCTGTAGAAGTGGCGCCCTTGGCTGGAGTGCCCTGTGGGAAAAATAGCCGCTCGGACCATATGCATACTTGATGAACTAAAAAGTGCAATGCACAAATCTTTTCCGTATGAATATTCATTTTCTTAAGCACATAGGGGACTCGGAGCCTGCAGGCCGGAAGAATTACCAGCACACAGCCTCACAGACGCACCATGGGGGAAGATGCCGCTATTTACAAGAGATAAGCAAATATACAGAGAAAATTGACTTCCTACTTATTTGCTTTGTTGGGGCCCCGGGTGGGGCTGTGAATGTAACAGGGCCGGAACGACGATACAGGGCCCTCTTCAGGTCCACTGGGGCCGAGCCGGGCTGCCGGACGTCATTTCCCCTATCTGGGCATGAATATCAATCAATCGGGGACGTTAAATACAGGAACCTACAGCAGGGTCTTCGGGCGGCTCGGCCCGGCTGGCACATGCATGCAGATACGAAGAAACAAGGCGATGATATCGGAAGCGATTGATATTGTGCGCCCGGAGAGGCCTCCGTGTGGCAAGTGCCTATGTCATTATTTTTATTGTTATGACTTATGTGGATAGCACGGCACATCCTTTCATGCCGTTATTGAGCTGCTGAGAGGCGGTTAATAGGGGCCCCGGGCGCTGATGTGCCATCGACTGACAGTTGGCACACTTTCCGCCCCCCGCTGATGACTTTATCCAAAAATCCCCATTAAAACGCGCTCGTTTATTAAACGCAACCCCGCCAGGGGCTGGAGCAGAAGTTGGAGTTGGCGTAAGGGATGAAGCTGGAGTGGAGCCAGTACCGGGAGTAAGAGTGGGGAGCTGTCGCTCCCTGGTAATTTTTATGTGGTTTCCTACGGAGATCTCGACCGCGGGCGGGCTGATTCTCGGCTTACGGCATCGCCTTCTCAAAATTTTGATTGCTTCCAGTAGACGACAGGAGTAATTGTCATGGAATCGTTGCATGAATCAAATTACGGGCCGCACACATGTGTCCTTCACGTACCAATGGCAGTGACTATAATTACGCCAGGATTTATGGCATTTCTCCTAGAATTGTTGGCAAATTAATGTTCGGTTATTATTTCTGCAATAATTGCGGGTGTGCATACATTACTTGCAGCGGTATGTGTGGTGTAATTCTCTGGAATTTATTGTGATCTGCAAGATTTTGCGTTTTCATAAAAAGCGTGTGAGTGATGCGCCCCATAAATTCTAGGAAGTGTGGGGTAAACACGTGTGAGTATTGGTGAAGTCCTACGATTAAAATAATTCGCCTCTTGAGGTAAGGTGAAATTAGTGTTAATTCGACAACGGATTTTTATGCGAAGGTCTGGAGTTGGTAACTTCTTCTATTCTCAGACTGTAGAGAGCTGAAGTTTGGCGTAATTATAGTTAGTACATAACCGTACAACAAATTTAATTCAGCATTCTAGAGGTAAACTGTAGAGGGTCACATCACTAACTAACTGATCTTAGGGTGATAACAGAAAACTGCCTGTTACAAACATATGAACTTCGGCAAATGGCTTTAGTGTTATTCAAATTATTCGCCTTCACATGTGCATAAGTTTGAATAAATTTGCGAACCGTTTGTTTTTTCCACTCCGAGGTAATTCATGTTGTTGTTGTTCTGTCCGACCGAAACCTGGTTATGTGTTGGATTCTCTGACTCCGATCTGTTCGGCTTCGAATATTCGGCCTTTCGACGAATTATTTTGTTATCTCTACACACCACATGCTCTCGTTAGGGGTGGCGTGCTGTGCGCACCATTATTAAGCTTGTTGATTCCCGCTGTCTGGAAATACTTTAGTGTCGCTCTGAAACTTCCTCAGAAAGGTGTCTACATATATCGTTGTAGCATACATTCCTCCCGGAGCAGGTGTTGGCATCTACGATCTTTTCGATATTTCCAGCAACTTGCCGTCCTGGGACTGCTTGTTGGTGATTTTAATATGCCGTCAATCAATTGGGATTCGTCGGAAAACGATGTCCTGGTGGTGTCCTAGCTAGTCCTTCATATTCTTATGGCCACCACCATTATTCTCTTGCGTTGATGCTTCCTTCTCTGCTGGATTAACACAATGTTCTGGATGTCTTGATTTGGCATTTTGCTCCGATCCTTACGACAATTTGATCAATCGTTGCACGAACAAATCTACATATACATATATACATATATATACATGTGTTGTGACTGAACTCCTCCTAAACGGCTTGACCGATTTGAATGAATTTTTTTGTATGCGTTTGGGTGGCGCCCCGGATGGTTTAGATTCACAAATCAGCCCGGTAGATGGCGCTGCAGTCGGTATGAATGTAATGAATTTCATATATTGCCGTGGCGTGTGCCATGTTATGGGTATCGTTGGAAAGGGGAGGTAGTGTAGAATGTGTTGGTGAAAGAAAGGTTGATGAAAAGTGTTAAATGTGGGAATTTTTGGTGAAAACGTGTTTTTGTTGTGGGGGAGGGGTGAGGGTGACACCCCCCAGAAGTGTATCTCAGAGGTAACAAGAAGAGGCACTATAGGAAATTGGGTCGGGTTGGTGAAAGTTGGTGAATATAGTGAAAACTTGGTTTTTTCGGTGGGTGCCGACAAAATTGAAACGGCTGTGGAAGAAAAGTGTATGCATGAATTGGAATAATTTTTTCACCAATCGATAGCTAAGGAAGCAGAGTAATCTTCTATATATATAAAGATAAATCCCTATTTCCCTTGGTCACGCCATCAAGCGTGAACGGCTGGACCAATTTTGCTAATTCTTTTTTGTTGTATTTGTTATTGTCAGGAGAAGGTTCTATCAACAATTTAATTCAATTTGCAACAGTTTAAATTTACAAATGTAGAAATCCCCGGGCAAAGCCGGGACGGGTCTGCTAGTAATATATAAATTTACTAACACCCAACTGACACTGTCAATGCATCTGTCAAAAATACTTAATCGAGAGCTTTAAAGCTTTGTGAATTTGGTTCACTAATTTTTTGGTTCAAAGTTAAAGTGAAAACATCTTTCTCCCAAAACAATTTATTCATTTATAAATTTAAATAAATTAACACACTCCGTGCAGGAGCAGTGGTGAACTGATTCAATTCTCACCAAAATAACCATTTGTTTTAAATACAAATTTAATTTGACAAGGATACTCTAATGTTCAGGATATTCCGAGCTATTGCAGTCGGTAACCGATTCGATAATTCGCCATAACGACTTTTCAAGTTCATCATGATTCCATCACATGACAAAGGCTAGGCAAATTCCTCTCAAATTAATTAAAGGATAACCGATAACAGTTCACCCACACAAAGGGTTGGCACCACACAATCAGTTGCAGCTTCGAATCAAATGTAACGACGTTGCGCCATAAAAGGAAACGAACTACCGAACCCCTCATCCGACGAGTCGTGATTAATCCTCTGATGAAAATCAGAATTACAGGAGCGGGGGGGAGTGGTTTTCAACTTGTGCTCCTCATGGGCATTAATCCCTGGAGGAGCTTGTCTAATTATAAACATCATTAGTCGGATAATGGCAGATAAGAAGCACTTGACGTATGTCAAATTGAACTTTTGCACATACAAATAAAAGGGGATGACCGAGGAGGACAACCGGATGAGCGTATCAGTTGTGGACGCCGGGGACTCCACAGATTTCTGGGGCAAACCTCGGAGCCATTGTTGTCGGTTTTAATGCCACTAAGGCTTTACAGTCCTTGCAGGACGACATCGATTGTTCGGAACGATGAATTCCCAGTCCTCGTCCAGATCCTTATTTATTAGGAAATCAGAATCTGGGAATGCGGCAGCATTTATAAGCAGGGATTTCATTGCGGCAGATTCCCGTGCGAATTCCACCTCAGCCCACAAGACCGATGCAAAGCACGCGATATTGAAAAAAATGGAAATTTGCTCGCATCTTATTTCACGGGAATGTCCTAGGGAATTGAGGCCCTCTCTCAGCTCGCTTCTAGTGCAGGGCAGCATACCGCCTATAGCACAAGGGCTGGAGGATTTAAATGAAATTGCTACGTAAGTTCACTGTAAGCCATCTTACAGTGCGCTCCTCCAACTACCCGCTTTCCAAACTATCTATTGCTTTCCGTGGATCCAGAATCCAGACACGTTTGGTTATTGGAGTAGAATTTGCGCCCTGCGCTATCGGGCAGAATGCCCTCCCCGTGGCCCCATTCGCAGGGCAAAAACATCAATTTTCCACTCTTGTTAACTTTAACAGATTTAGATTATCTCCGCGCTGCTGGCCGCCACTGCACGCCTGCAGAGGGCAAGGAGGAAAACAATCGGACAAGACGCGAACTCATGAAATTTATTTTAGATAATCCACCAGCACCAGTCGGGGGATTTTTAATTAAATTTTCGGGTTAGAGGGGCTCTGATATTTTAGCTGGCCGCTATTTGTCCGCCGTTTTTTCATCTCCGGGAGCCGGTCAAATCGATGCTGTCAGTGCACCGATTTATTGTGCTGGAAATATTGCACACTTTCCAATTTATTTGCAGTGGTTTGGGGCAGAGAGATGCGCTGGTCTTACCCAGTTGGGCCGCCGGCCAGGCAGTTGTATTAATTAAGTTTGAAATATGGTTGGCGCGAAATGATTGAGTAATGCATGAACTGAGGAGCGAGCCTTAATTATGCGTTGCTTTGACTGCGTAGCAATTTCGCGGGAAATTGTCCTCGGTTTTGCTTGTGTAGATATAATTTCACGGATGCGCTAAATCGATGCCCAAATTCGGTCTAAGAGATGAAAATTTGATTGAAAAACTGGGTAACCTGCGGCATACCCCTGACAGCCTCGTTGTGCATATTCTGCAACGCAATCCAATTTCCGTTTCATTTCGGTGAAAACAAAGGCTATTTCGACTGATAGTGGGATGCCCCTGATTAAGAGAATAATTGCCACTGCCAGCGAGTGTAAGCATCCTTAAACATGGAATCTATTGATGGACAGCATTTGAAACCGTGTCGGTTTTATCTATCTATCGAAACATATTGAATTATTGCAAAATATACGGCTTTTTGAGACTATTAAATTGGGGGAGGTGAGGCTCACTGCAACCTCTATAATGTCTGCTTTGAAAAGACCCCAAAAGCAAAATACGTTCTGTGTATCCATAAATACGTAGCTGTGCATTTCACTGCGATAGCTATACAGAAAATGTGCGAGGAAAATTACAAAGTCGCATTTCAATATTAGTGATGAACATTCTGTTTGTAGTCATTAAAGAGCCTTTCAAAAGATACCAATCTAGGGCATTTTAGTTTGAGGTTAAGTGGAAGAATCAGTGTGAAATAGCTATGGTAGTTTAAAACGTGGGTTTAAAGTCTAAAGCCTTCGGGTATTATTAGTGCAAGACAATAAAACGCTACATATGCCGAAAGTCTACAAATAGGCACAGAAATACATACAGGTACAGGTAAAGTAAAAAAATGATGGCCGAAACATTTTTATGGGTTTTCCCAGGTGCATTTTTAAATTATTTATTATTTCGCTTAATACAAGCTACAGATTGCGTCCACCATATGGGATCGGCCAACATGAATTTTTCAAATTGAAGAAAAATTTCGAATCAGCATCCGGTAAATTAAAACTGTTGCCTGCAGCCTAAATCGTATGTGACAAAGTACTCTACCTTGCAGTGAAAGTCCCATTGAGATCGGTCCGTCCGTTCCTGAGATTAGATCGGAAAAACAGACAGATAAAACTTTCAAAAACCTTTTCTTGACTTTTGGTATCATGTAAGTAAATATTAACTTATAAAAAGGCAGTTATTTAAAAACCACAGACCCTGGTAAAAAACAATTTTACGAAAATTCATTAACATTGGTATCAGGGGCGTGGCATCTTTGAAAGCAAGAGAATAATTGCTTCCCTTACGATCTCGAATTAATTTTTAAAAAAAATCGATTTTTTTTAATAAACATGATTTGCCCTTTTTTTTGTAAATTACGCCACTGGTATATAAATGTAAGCTAATTGTAAAATTACCTCTAGATGAAAAAAAATAGTGTCATTTGGAACTCACCATCTTTTCTGCCGTTGACTGTACAAATTCACCTGAAAACATAAGGAAGCAAAATTGCGAAGTTTCATTAATGCTTTTTAATCTGACGGAGGAGGTACTGTCTCTAAAATGCCTATGAATCCGTTATTTATAAAATTTCCCACGTTGCGTCGACATTTTGCAGAAGGCACATTTCTGCTGTCTAAATGAGACATGTTTGGATTTTTGCACTTTTCTATTGTGATATCCCTTTTCATGACACTCACAATCAGTGCCGACTTTAAAGACGTTTTTCCGTCAAAAAATTGTGAATATGTTGACAAATTTGTCCTCAACGGTGTCGACAGGTTCACCACCGAATCGGTGATATAGTTACTGAAGCTAAGTTCACTTAGTACAGTTAAATAGTGACATAAGCTCCGAGTGAAATAGGATGAAACACAAATTCAACGTAATTTAAAAGTTCCAAATATTCCAAAATTCATCTCTGAGAATTGATACCCGCAAATTGCCTGGTCTCCCGTGAGCTCTTCCCATCCCACAATTACGCTGTGTACATGGAAACGTCGAAAAATAAAGCGAAATAAGAGAAAGTCGTTAATATGTAAGTCAAGGACACTCCGCCGGGTACTGATCCAATAATAATCACGGATCCATCCGTCGGTTCGTGTGTCGCTCAAATCACATTACCTCATCTCCGAGACGTTCATCATAAAAATCTCTCAAACTTGCCAAAATACAACGCGACGCACAAAATTAAATTTTAAAATCTTCGCCTTTAGCGGTCGCCTTGAATGATATTATGTGTACCCTCCCTCCCCTGGAATCCATGCCGAGCCTGACAGGGCTGAAAATACCCCTGGAAGGTTTACGTACATATACCCGAAAGCTCAAAAGTTAATGATTATTTTAACAAAGTGCACCGCATACGGTTCGGGTACAGGCCGGAACTAATTTGTGTGCTAAAGAGGGTCGTGTGCTGTGACTCTGGAGTTGTCGGGTCATGGCAAGTTTGTGTGGAAAAAATGAATTTAGCACTGATATCCTTTGAGCTGGCACGACACCGATACGATACGATATGCGTTTCCACGCAGGGCAGTGAGGGCAGTATAAAAGTATTTTGCTTTTGTTTTTATGCTTCAACTAAAGTTTTATTATACCTCAGTGCACATGTTGCCTTTGTGAAACAATAACAGTCCGACCTCAAAACCGGGAGTAAATGTTGTCTCCTCGGGATTTTAAAACTTTCCAGAACATGCTTTTCAATGAACACACGGGCACATTACGTCCATTGATGAGAACGAGATGGACACTGGATCGTATAACGAGTTAATTTCGTTGGATTCGGGATTGTGTGATGGAGATCCACGTTGGAATATTAACCCTTTCAATATGTACATAAAAGCGTACTTAAGGGAGAAAGGGAGAGCGTCCCAGTGAAATACCGAAGAGGTTTTTACTTTACGATTTTTAACGAAATCGTTAAAGCTGCATGAATATATGAATGAGAGTAACTCAATGTAAAACAATTTCTGCATAAATGGATTTTTAAGAACATTAAAAATTAATGTGCATTTCCTGCCAAAATTATAACTCAGTAATGACCTTCGTCGAAATTCGTATTGTTCGATTGAAGACTAAAATCAGATTCAGTTGTAAATTTCCCGCACTTGTACATACATATGTATGTACGTTCTCCTTTACTAGCAAACTTATTTATTCCTATAGGTATTCCGAAGCAGCCTGTTTTTAAAAGACCTATGCAGCGTCTGAGTTTGAAATTTTGCAGCGCCCAATCGCAGCTGTAAGGATTGTGTTATATAAAATTAGGGATGCTGAGCGCATTATTATATGTATCATCTGTGTCTTTCATTATTCATGTCCTGCCAGCCAAATGCCGCCAGCAGTCGGATGCTGTCTAATTTTATCTGTCTGCACATAGTTTCGTGTGAGCTTTCCTCAGCTTTACGTAATATAAATTGACAGGATAGAAGCGAACGTTCGGACTCTAGAGATTTTCAGTATAGATAACCGAAGCAGCAAAAAAAGACTCAGACCAAGCAATATTTGTGGCTGACACGTGAACATTTTAAAGTGCAAGGAATACGAGATAGAAATATTCAACGTGTCATTAATAAAGTATGAACCAATTGCACTAGTAAAGCCGGGTACACTAAAAAAAATTCGCTTATGTATATCCTGCCTCTATATAGATTTTTGCTGACTGTGGCATAAAACCTCATTTTTATTCCTTTAACCAGATTCATTTGCTTCGAATGGACATATTTTTATGGCCTAAAACTTTCGGTGTTGGGCTTGAATTTATGAGAGATGCCAAAAGATTTTTCGTTTAGGTACACTGAGAGAAAGAAGTATTGTCAAATCAAACAATATGTATTGTTGATATGAAATTTACGAAAAGTGAACATAGAATATTCATATGAAATAATTTGTGCTTGAATAGACCAAAAAATGTTTGGATACAGATTTTTTCTAGTTACGCAAATGTGAGCATTTTCTTAATTAAACACTAATTACAGTTAATGGTAACGTAGTACGTTACAAACTTTTAATTTGAAAAAAAATCTTAGATACAGATTTTTTTAAAATTCCACAAAAACTTTTCTACGTATAAATTTGTACAACCTTTTTCTACCTGGACATGTTGTACCTCTATGAAAAGGCAACAAGATGGGCAATTCAATAAATATAAAAAAGGGGTAGATAAATTACATGAATTTCGGAGATAAATTGGGAAAAATGTGAAATTTAGGAAATTTTAGAGCATTTTTCAGTTTCGAAAATTACTGTACTTGCAGTGGCAGACGTAAATCAACATTGGTGACATTTTTGGAAAGCACATTAAGATAGTAGTTGTTTGGCTTCAGTTTGATGTCACTGCGTTAATTAGATCAAAAGATAAAAATCAACTAGTAATATGCATCCCGAATTTATGAATCACCCTGTAACTCGAAAACGGTTGAGATTCCAAACTTGAGAAATGTTGAAGATTAAGTATATTCTTCTCCTAACTAAGTATTCAAACAGTCTCCTAATTAGATATGTACGGAAAGGAGGTATGTGTGGACAATATAAGATCAAATCGCAATGCTGCCAGACCTTAACAATTAAAACCTCTACATGAAGCTCATATCGAGCACAATGTGATATGTTCTGCATTCCACAACAGCTTCAGCTACCATGCAGGAGTGCAGCATTCACAGTTTCCGAATATCTGCCGAAGTTTCCATATTATTGCGCAATACAGAGCACCTGTGGCGAACACCGACGCACATGAATCGCCTATTTGTTTCTGAATTAATCGAATCCTTGCGCTTAAAATTATCTGAGAATAACAAGGCATGCACATATGTAGGTGGGACTATCTAAGGCCCAAAGGTATGCGTGACAGGCCTTTTCATAAATTTTTTAAATGAAACAGTCAAATCCGCTGTAATCTCTTTTGTGGGGATTTAATTTGATTAATAAATGCACACTGAAGTCGATTCCCCCCGCCCACTCAGTAGTTTCGTTGAAAGGAGGCGACTGGGTGGAAATGGAGCGCTACGCAAGTATTTAGTGCAGCCTGATTTAATGGATTTTGAAAAGGCTTCCATTTTTCCTGTGAAGGGAATTTGTAATATTCTTGTTGATTTTATACCCGTGGGTACCTACGTATTCACAGTCGTAACAATGTATTAAGTATTTACGTACTTTGCGATGAATTTTTAACAACTGATGCCTTCTGGTTGTTTGAAACTGTGAGCAGATCGTTACGTTTCTTCGGTTCGTTCTTGTTTCCCGGGAGCGATATTTAAATAGGCGAGAAGATTTTAGACTGCGTTCATAAAATTTTTACTTTTCAAGGCAAAATTACACCAATTATCCCTCGACATTTTAGCCTTACAAAGGGTAATTCATATAATTCATTAAAGTCAATTAATACGAAGAAATCTCCGTAAATAGTATCCTAGTATCCGTTCCTTAAAATTAATTACTAAGCCCGGGTTTGTTGCTTTCAAAGGAAAAAGGGGACAATTGGTTTAGGAGGACTTCATTTTTCTTCAAAAATTCATTAAAAATTAAATCCAGAGAAAATGTCTGAAGTCAGAAGCTGGAAATTTTGTGAATGTCTGGACATAAACAACAGCTAAGTACCCTTAGGGCTAATGTACAATGACTCCGTCGTTAACTCAAATGTCATTGACTTTAATACTTGGGACTTTAACCCAGCTGAAATCGAGTTGATTTTATTTGGGAACCAAAAATGTTTGAAATATATAAAAATTGGTAAAGATATTCGTGAAGTCAAATTTTGGGGCAGAACCATTTCGGGCGAGTCATTTTTAGAGTATAGGATTGAAATGAGATCGAGACATTGACTGCTTGAGACGCGACCGCAAAAATTGAAGTGCGTCTTCGGGAGTGTCAAAATTTTCAGGAAGGATTCCTTATGCTGGGAGAAATCTAACTAGACGGATTGTTTCATCCTCTTAACAAGCTCCTCCCCCATTTCCGGCATTCTGAAGGGGGTTGTAAGGGCAACCAATTTTTTCTGAGAATGCAGGATGCCAGCTTGCAGACCAAAAGAAATAATTTTTTGAAACTGTCATTACAGAAAGCTAAATCATTAAGAGCAAGAACACGTTTGGTTTTGAAAACGGTTCAATGAATTTTAATTATAGATAGCTTTTCCGCTTTCCTTAAACTGTTTTGGTAGAGAAATGAGCTGCAATTCTGGAAATAACAAATCCAAAGGTATTACTTGCGTAATTATATGTATGCACAGATATTTGTCTCGCAGTATGTATGTATCCCATTTTGTTCTATGTGCGACGCAGGCTAAAATGCCCTAAATGAAAACCCATTCACTTTTCGCTCTGCATCAGATTTGTTAGATGTCCAGAATAAGTTCAGTGTAACACACGGAGATCCTTCACTCTTCAGACTCAAAGGCAGTCATGGAACCATGCAGGCGCCCTATTCAACACTTCACTTCCGAAGCCCTGGACGGACGCACTTACCCAGAAGTTGAGATGCCTTTCGCTCCCAGCCGTCCACAAGAAATGCAACAAACAAGCCGGAATAACTTGGACGTAATCAGGAGTCTTACAAAAGTGTGTTGACATTTGGTGCTAATTCCGGCGGTAAGCAACATTGCGAAACTTTTATAACTTATTTGCAAAAGTCGTGAGAAGTCAGTGGGTGGGAAATTCAAATGACCGTTGCACGGAGCAGCCGAAGCAAGAAGGAGTTCCTTCGGGGAAACTGAAATTATACCCGCTTCCGGCCAGCAGAAAAACTGCTATGCATAGCGAAACACATTTAAAATTCAATGGAGTTAGAATTACCGCCGGCTGACAGATTTCCATGAAATTATCCCTGACGCTGCAGCCCGTTGGAGGCACAGGGCCCCCGACTTTTTCCTCGGCCGTATTTTGTTCTGTTGCGAAAGGCGCGAGGGATTTGAAATTCATGAATAGTTAATAAAATGCATGATTAGATAAATTTGCCTTATTTTATTTCTGCAAGCGGGGCGAGCGGGGCGCGCGATTTCTTTCGAGCTCCTGCACAGAGAAGCTGATTTTTTTCTGCAGACGGATATTTCAAATTTAATTAACATAACGTGCAGTGCGCACTGAGTCAGTCCTCCCACGTCCGAGTCGCCGCGGAAGAGCGAAATCGCAATTTAAATATCGAACAATGCGAAAGCCAATAAAATCTTTTACACTTATTCTACCCCCGGGCGAAGTGCTCCATTAAATTCCGGCGATTAAGGGAAACAACAGAAAAGCAGAAATGCTTGGATCTGGGCTCGGGGGAAAAGTATTGTTCATTCCATGGCCATAAGGCGGAACTACCACTCGGGAAATGAAATTGCAGAATACGTTAGGAATATAAAATCGGAACTAAGTGTAAAACTCAGTTACAATTGATAATTAATTCTCGGTAAGGGGATAAGACTTAAAACGCTGTATTAGCACAGGGACGCTCTGTAGTTAGACAGCTTTCGGGATGATTACAGTAGTGTAGTTTTTCAGGTGCTATGCATTGCTGACGAACTTTCCTTAATTAGAAGCAGTGGGAGGCTCATTGGGCAATGTTCAGGAACTAAGTCCCAAGTTATAAAATCAAACTCCTAAATTGAAGAGTTCTATTACTGAGAATCTTAAATAGCGTAGATTCAGACATTTACGAAAATTAAAATTGAGTCCACAGACCCAGACATCCCAAGCAGAATATTGGAGAAAGGTGAGACATGATCACATTTTCGCAATCGGTGAACAAAGCGAATACATGCATTCAAGGATTTTTTAAGTATTTTTGATGTGGTGGTATCCATACCAGAGTATACACAATTGCAATAATTGATTCAGGGCCCAATTACACCGATTGCAAGGTGTTTGCTGATTGCTGCAGACAGATCACTACAAGAGATCCTCCATTGTCCAATGAGCCCAAAAATGTTACCAGATAAAGCGTTCACGTTACCCGACCATACCATGACATGTTTTAATTTTTTATTCCACCCAAACTCTTAACTTTGTTGGAAAAAGGCATCACAACATCACCAAGTTTAATTGAAGTCAGTTCAGTCGTGTCAATTTTCTTCTTATTTATCACAATAGCAAAGCGCACTGACGCATACACTCGAGATCAACTTTCATTTCAAAGATAATATCACAGCCCTCGTTGTTCGGAGAAGACAAATATAATTGGTCATGATCTGCATAATATGTTATTATAATAGTATTGCACTTCAAATTTAGCGACACTAGATCGTCAATGTACAACGCAAATAACATGGGGTCCAAGACAGAACCCTATGGGACTTCCAAATATACCCAGCAGGAAATTTACACATGACGGCATCGAGGAAGTCATCAATAAAAGGGCATGTATACTCATTCCAACATCGATGACATTTCTCACGGCGATGTCATTGGAAAGTCATGCATGCCTTTCTGCATGACCACGGAATGTATGGGGTCATCACAAAAATACAAAAAGAAGAAGATTTGGATTACTGAGAAGCGCATGAAACAACAAAACCCCAATAAAACTTCAGCTCACTTGAAACAAACAAACTCCTATGCCTTCCTGTTAGCATGGCTATGTCCTCAGAATTGGCATACATACCTTAGTCATGCATGAAATCATCGATGTACAATTTCACGCAATCTCCAATTTCCTGCTGGGTAGTTTTGTACGTCTGGAGGAAGTATTCATACTACTGTCCTTAAACGACCCAGCAGGAAATTGGAGATTGCGTGAAATTGTACATCGATGATTTCATGCATGACTAAGGTATGTATGCCAATTCTGAGGACATAGCCATGCTAACAGGAAGGCATAGGAGTTTGTTTGTTTCAAGTGAGCTGAAGTTTTATTGGGGGTTTGTTGTTTCATGCGCTTCTCAGTAATCCAAATCTTCTTCTTTTTGTATTTTTGTGATGACCCCATACATTCCGTGGTCATGCAGAAAGGCATGCATGACTTTCCAATGACATCGCCGTGAGAAATGTCATCGATGTTGGAATGAGTATACATGCCCTTTTATTGATGACTTCCTCGATGCCGTCATGTGTAAATTTCCTGCTGGGGAAGTATTCCCACGTAGATAAAATCTCAAAGTAGTTTAAGCCCAAGGACTCGTATTTGCGTCGCATAATTGAAACGCACCTGAAATATGTGGGGAATTCGGGCAAAATGCTGCACCCGCAAATGCAAGTGAGTCGAAAGGAGAGCAGTAGGTGCAGCATTTTGCACGCGAGAAATACTTTAACTGGCACTAAGCGAAGAATGGCTAAAAGCTTTCTCCTGTAATTACAACCGCACGAGGCGGTGGCCGATACCTACATAGGTAGTCATATCGCCTTTTTTTAAATTTTTCTCTTCTTTTATTTTTATTCCAGGCAACGAGGCGCGAACACAAAACTGCCCACATACGATGACCCACTGCCTGGGCTGCCCAAAATTTCCCAGAACGGGCTGGGCCTGGTTCGGGGCGTCCTATTTGCATTTTATCGAAATAACTTTAAGTGAAGAGGGAAATTATTCAAATCCTCTTATAATTATTCCCCCTTCGAACACTAGAACTACATTAACATAAACTTTTGTGGAAATTTGCGGTTTTTTTAATCTTGGAAACGTGGGAGGAGAAGGAGTTGGGTATAAAGAGGAAAAGTTGCACTTATACGAGGTCGCACCCTTCCCGTTAGCCAGAATGGCCACATAAAGCTGAAGGATTAATTGCTATGAATCAATTAAGGGAGAAGTGTCCGGCTATTGGGGGTTTTTGTCATCATAATAGGATTCCGGGAAGCCCTCCAGGAGTTAATTGGATTGAAAAATTAATTACACGAACAGATGGGTCCATGGCCATACCTGTTAAGACTGCATCCGGTTACTGGAACAGCAGCAGCTCCTGTCGCAGAAATACCTCCTCTCCTAGTAGGGTGTGTGGTCGAGTCTAGATGGCAGGCATTCCTCATGGACATAAATCTTCACAATCGGCGGAATCAATCGATCAGGAATCACACTATTGTAGGGGTGCGCAATTAATTTTTGCTCCTCGTACACACTGCAATTCATTATCCCTAATTAACCCCTATTAAGGGACATTAACATTGTCTAGCCATTAGCACTGTACACCGCAGCATAAGGGAAAAACCAGAACTACATATAACGAAATTATCCCCCAGGGCCGGTATAATGAATTCCACCTTCGGGCACTTACCAGAGGTGGTAAAATCTAATTACGCTCCGACTGACAAGTAATTAGCACGATGTTAACATATTAAACAGTTTGCTCGATAGGCGTCGAAGTCAACGGCTGCACCGGGATCACTGCTGGATTTATTCAACGGGTAGAGGAGCCCCGGCGAAACCGGGCGGTCGCGCGCTCGCAGAACCGTTTCCTGTCGCGTTCTCCCCAAGCCTTCTTTACTGTTTCAATTTACCCTCGAATGGCTCGCTTAATTGAAGATAAAATTTTTAAAAGTCACGAAATCTCATAAAAATTAAACGCAAAGTCCCCGGCAGAACCAAGGCGCGGAAAGGCGCGATGGGGGTGGCGGTGGGCTGCTGCCGCGCGAAAAACACTGCAGAGGAAGAAGATCAACCCTGTCCAATGGTATTACGACCGGGAACTTCTCTATTCAAGCAGAAAGCACATTAAATCCGGGAAGAAACGTGTAAAGTTTCAGAAGTTACGGCCAGCCCGCCCAGTCTAATTTGAATTAACCTTTCTTTGTATAGCGTCAGTATCTCACTTTAGGGCATGCACTGGGGGGGTCCCATCACTCACTTTGTGGGTACATTATGTTCCGCTCTGCTTTTTGTACCGCTCCCGGGCGAAATCTCAATTTTTAATCACTGGTACATCCACACCAGGCGAAATTCCTCGGCTGCGGCGAGCGGACACCACCGACCTTAGATATGCACACTATTCGCTTGCGAACAACTTTTCAAATCTATCAAATAGTTGCGGCTGCTCCGAGCTGTACGTAGGGCTCGTATACGTCCAACTTGTGCGGCACAAGCATAAAGCACGAGGAATTTATGTTTTTCGGGCAACGGCACGCGATACACCAGAGCCCGCAGATCCTGGCTCTGAACTAACACGAATTTCGCTGAGGAATAAATCCTAACGGGGCTCTGCCTGAAAAAGCTCCACAGCCCAAAGTCCTAAAGTTCGCGTTAAACGCCTTCCCAGTGTGCATCTGCCCTTTCTGACTCGGTCTGGGTATCTATCCCATCATTTGCGTGCATGACATGCGCCCTAACTCCCGCCGTACACACTACACACCGAGCACATGCAGGCACTCAGCTAGGGCCGGTAGTAGTTGGGCATATATGCGAATGCCTGAGTGGTGCCTGAATGCCACCGCTGTGCCCTTTCTTGAAAAGTTCGTGTAAAAAAAATCGCAAGAGGCAAAGCCACTTCTGATGCCGGGTAACTGCCTTCGATTCAGAAAATGAAATCGCAGGGAAATGTCAGCAAAATTTAGCACTGTGTCAAATGTGTGCTATTTCACCCGAAAACGATGGTGCCCGACAGCACTCCTCCGGCCAAGGGACACATCTTTTCATGCTGGACAGTGGACATTGACACTCGTTTTTTCTTGCGTCGATTGTCCAGCTGGCCGACAGGCACCGCTCAGAATAGCGACTTTGAGCGGCCGTTAATTAAAGCTTGCTGAAAATTGAAAAATATCACAGAGCCATTTATACGCTCATTTCAGGGCAATTATGGTCTGTGGCTTGTTTACGCTCTTGCCCCTTCAGGCTTACAACACAAAAACTTGGAAAAGGTAATCAGAAAAGTGTGTTGAGCAATTTTTGTTGTAATTCTAAAGAGCACAGTATTGCCTATTTGGAGCCGTATCTCTTAAAAATATTGCTGCGTGCACATCCTAGTTTTTGTCCTGATAAATAGCTAAACCAACGGGCGATTCAATTGAATTTCAAACTACACAAAACTTCAATTTTCACAGATTTTTAAATTGCTTTTTGAAGGTTCACCAGGTTAACAAAAACGAGGAAATTTAGACAGCGGTTGCATGCAGTATTCACAACACATGTAAGCAATTTCACGGCACTAAAAATACACAGGAATTGCGAAGTATAGAAAACTATCAATGACGCATTATCAATTTATTTATTTATATTTTATTTCATCAATTGAGTATTTGCAATCACAAAACGAGAAAAAAACAAAATTTTGTAAACATTAAAAAGATTACAATGTTTTTGAAAGATCTGTTAAGTATAACAAGTAAATTTAACAGAAAATATAAAATGTTTTGCTCTCTAGTCATTCGAAGGCGCGAATTAATATTAATCCTGCCAAGAAGACGGTAAGAATTGAAGTCACCAGTCATAAGGTCATTAATGAAAACTATACGTGCAATCTATATATATAGTAAAGGCCCAAGATGTCTTCCCTGAGGTACACCAAAAGTGTCGGGGACAGTCTCGGAGAGAACAGTAGAGAATTTATCCTTGAAGGATCGGATTGTGAGATAAGATTCTATCAACTGAAGAAGACTATATATATGAGAAATCAAGTCACAAAGGTTTCAAAATTAGCACCTTATAAGAAAATTTGTGAAATGCCTTAATAAAGTCTATATAAACACAATCAACTCATTTCAGTTTCTCCATGTTGCATGACAAAAGCTTGAAAGTTCTACAAGATTTGTTCCCTTAATGAAGTAATGGTGTTTTTCAGGTAAGGTGGGTTTGCATTGAAAGATTAAGGACACACGATACGCCAGTTATCCCTTCGAGGAGATGGGTCGCGACATCGAATATTAAATCTCGAAGTTTGCTGCTGTACACAGGTGAACTGCACAGCATTTGTAAGGCTGGATGTGTTGTGGTGATGAAGGGTCTTGCTGGAGGCGAAGATAAGTGGACGGGTGAGATGGTAGGAAGTTGATGAAGATGATGATTAGGAATTCGCAGAATTGTCAAAATTTTGGTACAGAATTAATGTTTATCTGAAATTGACAGGAGTTGGGTTTAAGCTGAGAAGCGGTGAGTAGTTTTAATAATTTAATGTATCAGATTAAGAGGGTAGAAAGGATTTAAAGACAGCCAATCGTCAGGAGAATATGTGTCCGACACAAAGTTGTCATAGATGTGTGAGATTAAACTAAGAATATTCATATTTATATGTACATATGTACCTTGTACTTATGCAAACAAATAAACACTCTTACATTTATTGATTTGCTTCTTTCCACATTTACTGTTGATTTTTTCTATTCTTCAGATGAATATACCCTTTCAAAACGATAACTTAATTTTCGAATTATATTTGGGATTCGTCTAAGAATCTTAAAGTCTCCCTATGAGACCCACCCGCCGCTTCTTGCATTCATTGCATTCCGCAAAATAACGAAGTTTCTACAAATCGAAGAAAGCAATAGCAAGGCGACCTCCAAAATCCATCAAAACCTCCTTGAGAATTCATCGTAGTACTCTCTAAAGCTAAATTATGCAACAATACGATTTTGATGCATTGTAGAAGTCGCTCACAAAACGATGAAATGTCACCTCGGCACGACTCAGCTGCATTGTGAGTTGCATTGTGCTCCCTCATTTAGCGCTGAACACAATTCATACAAACGTAAAATGATGGCATAATGTGACTTTCGTATAAATAATTAGGGATCGCTGATCTTAAATCTGTCATCGATAATTGGAAATTAAAGATGGAGGATCCAAAATGGCGACCGAAAATCCTCAACCTCAACGGTCGCTTTGGAAACGGGTCCTTTTATGTTTTCGGGTGTGCTCATCACAAACCTCTCAACGTAATTTGGACGGATTGAATATGACAACCGAAAATTCTCAATATGGCGATCATAAATGTTCAATTTTAAGCGTCTCAATAGAAATATGGATTTTGGCCTTTTTTCAGAGTGTGATGCCGCAGGTAGTGCATACCCATTCCAAAATCCTTGCAAGTACTTACATTAAACTAAGTTATGAAATTCAAATTCAATGAAAAGCCCCTTTCTCAACCGCTTACAGTTGTGTTCCCCTTTAAAACAATTTCAAGTACCCACTGAAATTATTATGACAAAATAACTTTCAAGCAATAATTCAATGACGCCCACTTGGGCTATTGTAGAAGAAAACGTGCCTTGACTTCCTCGACCTACGCTTTAATATTCGAAATTGATAGATTTATTTAGCATAATTTATAATATCTGAATGTACACGCTGAATAAAATTCCCAAATTCTAGCAAAATAAACAAGAACAATTTTGTATCTTTTTGTCAAGAGCTCCTCAACGAAATTGCTGTGGGAACATCGGATTCTTACCACTTAAGCCATGGCAAATATTTGCCCGGCGGACCTCATTGTACACACTTTTCGCAGAATGTTCCCAAGGTAAATTTCTCAGTTTGCACTGTCCGTCTAGAGTACACAGAGGGTGTGGCCCCGCAAAGGTGGCCCGCAGCCGGGTCGTCGGAAATCACTCCGAGAATATCTTTATAGCAAACAGTAGGTAATGTCCAAAATAAACGACACCGCGTGCCACTAATAGTCCAATCAAATGGTCGGAAAAAGGGGCCGTCCGAGCATTTTGGGTAGGAAACGGTTTTTCGTAAATCTGTTTGGGAATCTGTGGTGAGTGTAAAACTGAGTTTTTGAGATTCTACCTTTCTCCATTTGTCCGCCATTTTAAAAATAAGGGCGCGAACGGTTTTTCAACTATATCTCAGCAGAGAATTTTTACACTCTACAATTCATATTAAATAACTTTTCCCCGTAAATTTAATAATAATCAGTGATGGATCCTTTCAATGGAGCTTTCAACTTTAAAAGATTTCAATGAACATGGGTACTTGGAGGATTTCAGGGTTGCTGATTTCCAACCCAATGGAATGATCATTGGTTCATTTAATTAATTTTATTTGTAGTTGGTTTCGAAGACGTTCGTGTAAAGTCGGGGGCGGTTCTGTGGTGTTTCAATATTTTGGTGGATTTTCAAAACGATAATATGTAATTGGTTTTTAACCTAATTTTGGATACTTATTTACACGATGTTTTAAAACTTTCTAATGGTAGGTAGTGTGTGTATCATACAATTAGCCTTTATTCTATTCTATTTCGAGCATTCCTGTATTTTACATGCGATCATGTTTCGATTATCTATTTACCCAAGGAAACCCGTGTATGTACGAGTATTGTGAAACTTTTCCATCGGGAAAAGTCAAAATGCTCACCTAGGAAAAGACAAGCAATGCACAGGAAACAGCATTAAATTGCCTTTACACTAAAATAACAGAAGTGCTATAGCGCGTTATCCACGTAATGGCTTAAGGACGTAATGAAAGTAACTGCCGCGGCTGAAGCACACCCTCCCCCTCGTTCCGGCGTATTAAAAGGATTTCGCACCAGTTCTTTGCACTAGCGGCATTAAGGTTAATATCCCCAGCCATATAATTACCACGCGTGCTTTCCACACCGCATTAAGGTGTGACAATCCTCATAGAGCGAATCCAGCTCCTTTCATGGCACAACTAAGGAAACTATTCAAACGTGTTCGCCGGGTAAAATCTTTAAAAGCGCCATAATAATTCAATAAAGACTCCTTGGCTGCGGGCAGCCGTTGCGCGGGGCCGCCGTGGGGCGCGAGCGGAGGTGGCGGCCTTAAAGCAGCAGAAACAAAGCAGGTAAAACGATCACGTCCTTTAAGTCATTTACTCTCCTCTGTACGAACATAATTTCTCACGTTTTACCCTTATTAACTAGCGGAATAGCACCCTCCTCGAGCGCCCCTCCTAACTACATTGATTACGTGATCAAGTTTTGTGTGCGTGCAAACTTTTCTGCTTGTCTTCAGCTTATTTTCCTGAAGCTGTATCCAGTCAGTTGAGCTTTTTATTAGCAATTTTTGGAGCATCAAAGCGAAAATCCAGAGAACTCTACTCGGAGTGTCGGCGAATGAAAGAAAGCGGCAAGAAGTACCGGCAATCAAGCGCTTCGTGGGGCCTTAATTTTTAATTCCTCTTAAGGCTTTATTAAACGGGCGACACAATGCCACCTTCACGGTGCGTGCTTTCGCCAACAGCAGGACGTTCCCCTTTGTTATTACTCCTTTTACTAGTTGCTCGCGGGGCTTCTTCAAAGTACGTTATCCTTTGACTTCCAAGAGAATTTTTTAAGTACGCTCGTCTTAAAGGAAGTTGGAAAATATCTAGGTACCTCAGAATGGATTTAAGACAAAAGCCAATAAAAAGGTCCGCCGTGGGGATCGGTTTGGCTATGTATGTATGTATTCTTCTTCAGCAGGTACAGCCAGACGTTGGGAGTTGAAGGGATGTTGAGCAATTAGTGTCGGCTCTGCGGAGCAGAAGAAGTCGGCGTCAGTGATAAGGGAAATAAAAGAAAATTTGTACTTACGTATTACTTCTACTTCTTCAGCACGACTTGTGGAAGTATATGTTGCATTATGTAGGGGGTATAGAATGTTGTGCGATCCACATAAAATAATGGCGTTGGAAGTTTCTGAGATCGCTTATTTCAAAAAATTTTCAATATTTACACTGGCAACGCAATCGAGGAGTTTGTTGCGGAAGTATCAGGTGGTAGCAGCTCATAAGGCTCATAACGATCTCACGACGTCCTGTAAAATAAGACAACCCAAAGAAAATTAATTTTATTAAGACATACTAGTAAACTTATCTAACTGCTCCTTGTTGAATACTATGTGGAGCTTCAATAAGATGTTTTTCTTCAGCTCTTTGGCTAGAGAATAGAATTATTATTATTGTATTATAATTTATATATTAGGTATTGTTGGGAGCTTGCCCGCAACGGCGATGTTTTTTTGTTCCTTGCTTGCTAAAAATTGACGGTAATTAAATAGCTGAGTGATCTTTTTATCCAAAGGCAAATCACCCAACAATTACGAGGAAAATGCGATATGCAGGCGACCGGAAAGGAGGTTGGAAGGATTTTTCCCCTCTAGCCCGTCATCGACAATCAGTTCCAGCCTGAACTCTCATATATAGCTCTCTCTTGATCCCAAGTCTTTGGTTTTGTGAAATCTATTCAATACACAATTATTTATTGTGTAGTCAACGTTAAAAGGTAGTCTTTTTCGTGACAAAGGCGGTGTTGTTGGGAAGGTAATATATAGAGCACCATTTAAAAAAAGAGTCTAAGTCCGAATTTAAAAGTTCGCAATCACGTTCAGAAAACACAATACGAAAAATCTTGGCATCGTCAGCGTAACATAAAATCTTAGAATATTTCACAGTCAGATAAATCATTAATAAAGATAATAAAAAGGTGTGAACCCAGGTGGCTTCCTTGCGGTACACCAGAAGTATTATGTACCTAATTCTCTAGACAGGAAAGTATCGAAGTTCCAAACTTAAAATTTGCATTTCTGAAATATCTTTGAGCGATAAAATATCTAAAGAAGGAAAATGTCATACTGCAAAGCAGTAGACAAAGCATTCTCAATTCAGTATTATCAAGTAAGATTGTCTCATTTGTTACTTTTGTGGCACTAATGCATGCAATTCTGTCACTAATCATTAATCACCTCTAAATTTTTCAATGATGGGTTTACGTTCGCTTCTATAATTGTATCATACGTATATGGCTGGCTGTGTGACATTTCACTTTCAGATCAAAGGTAGATGCTGAGATGCCCTTTAATATGTAAGGGAAAAAAAATGCCATTCCAAAATGTGTGTAGGTCCAGAGTGTGCCATCTGGTTGATACATATTGCCCTTTTCGTGGATAAAAACAGAAAATAAATTATACTCAAATGCCATCAAACTGCAAAGGGTAAAGCCAGATAGGTCATCGGCCGTACGCAACATACATATGCATGTATGAATATACGAGTATACCTGCTCGCTATTATCCCCAAACTACGAGAACTTTTAACATTTTGGTTTTCTTTGTGACCTTTACCTTAAAACTTTGCTAATCCGAAAGTAATCTCTCTTGACGGAGCGCCGAAATGGTTTATTCAGCCATCAGCTTCAAGAAAGCAAAATTAGAACACCTTTCACATTTCACTTGCCATTTCATTTCATCACGCGAAAGGGCAAAAGTTGTACATCGTTTAAATATTTATGGAATAACATTGCTAGCAGGCATTTTCCCTGGAATTATCTCTCACGTGTCAGCATCTGCCGTGATTGTTCTCATAATAAAACCTTTTATTATATCGCTGGGAGTATCTTGTTTAAAGAACAGCGAGGAGCACGGTCTTGAGAAAGCATGACATTAGCAGTAATGCTTTCTGCGGCTGGTAACATCCCAGGTAGGCTGAAGGGCGGGCTTCAAAGGTCGGGATACCTACGGCCGGAAAATCGAAAACGTAACCGATACATAATTCAATGCCTTCGACAGAATTAGAGGGATTCTCGGAACGTTTTTTGCTTTGATTATAAAATCTTCTCAAGTGACCAATTTTGTTTCGCTCCTTTTGGAAAATATGCAAATAATACGAGCGGGCGGCGGCGGAACTCATGCAAAATTCAGCAGTTTGAACTGCAACCCGACGCACATTCCGTTGGCTGGACCAAATAGGGGTCATAACCGGAGGTGGTGCCCAGCTCAATGCAGCCAACTAACGTCGTCTCTATTGCAATAAAACAGGGTGTGTAATAAGGGCCAGCATCAATAAACAAATGTTAACGCGGCGCCGATAGCGCGCTGCAACAAAGCCGCGCTGGAAAATCGACTTTGTTTTAAACATACATATAACCACTTTTGATTCAGCTGATTACCAAGGCCGGAGGGGTCCAGTTACTGCCAGCATATTCAATTTACATTTACGGCATTATTAATTCAAAATGGGCAGCGGACTAAAACGGTTATCTCCTGAATGAGATATCGATTTCGGAGCAATGCCCCTGCCCATCGAGGTTATTTCGTCAAATTCAATGGGAAATTATCGCAATTGACGGGAGCCCCTGAGAGCGGGAGGCGGCGGCGTCGCCAGGCAATGCGATCACTTTTTTAAGCGTTCCCATGCCAATTCCACGATTAATTTCATTGGGAATTTAAGCTGGCCCGGATAGCTGACTGTTGATGCGAGAGCACGAGTACAACTATTGAGTTACGGAACGCCTCCACACTGCTGCTGCTCCAGGCTCATAATGCAATCTGCTTACATTTCAAGTTCCTCCAGGAAGAAGGAAGTCAACGACAAAGTTCTCCCTGCGCTACGACGCCGCAGCTCTATTTATAGATCTTGATTATAATTTTGCACCAAGAGGGAGACATGAGCTTGACAAATACTCCCAAAACAACTTCGATATTAGATATTGATTGCTTCCGGTGGAGCCGGCCTCCGATGCAGCTGCAGTACGGACTTTAGTAAATTCAATTTCGCAATGAGATTCATTTGGAATATTTATCTTCTTTAGCAAGCGCCACTTCAGCTTGCAGAGGACATGTGAATAATGCAAATAAGGCAGATATCACGGCCGCCTCAGGAGAATTTCGGCCGTGTCCGAAGCCCTCAATTAGTCTGCTAGAAAGTTGATGAATAATTTCAGGAGCATTCCATCTGCTATCTATCAGTCATTTGAGAATTCGCCCTTAGTTAATTTCAACACTCGAAATTGATCGATAAATGTTGTTTCATATGTACCCAGTGGCGTGCTTAAGTGTAAGGGGTATAAGTGTGTTGTTTCACCCCAGAGGTTTTAGGGATGCAAGGGGTACATAGAACCCAAGCAGTAAAATATGTTAATACTTGCATACCTTCTTAAATATTTTGGGAAACTAGAAATATGTATCTTCCAAAAATCATGTTCCCGAAATCCGGTTAGGTCTCTTCTACCAAATCCGTATTAACGCAAAACACGCTCTGCTACCCTGAGGAACGCCAAAAAGTCGTCCAGAGAAAAAGATCAAACGTAAGTTCAACGCTACTAGAACGTCGAGTCCGGCGTTGACGTTCAACTGAATTAACGTCATTAAAAATTCTCGAAGACCGCGAGGCTTTCGTAAGGCCATATTTTGCTCATCTGATAGCTGTCCTATTACCGTTTCATAATTTATCCACTATTTTCGGGACACCCTGTATATACATATACACAATCCGAAAAACAATTTGTTTAAGCACTTTTGTCTGAGGAGAAATACACAATTTATTAAAGCACAATGCCAACTAATCCCTAAGGATTGAGTGTAAAGCCTTGTCAATTTCAAATTTTGTCCCAAAAATTGTGCAGTAGATATATAGTAGGAAGTCCAGTATTTCCGGGAAAAATTTGGCGTCTACCACAAAACAACACAAGTCTAGCAAAGAAACTAATAAAAACCCCTACGTACGGAAAGGTAATCTTGTACATTAGAAAAGTTGTAATGGGCATTTTGACGCTACATTTATACAAACCTAAAGCAGGTCCTCGCACAGCCAGATACTGTGAACTTGCGAACTTCACCTTGGACAGTTGAGTCAAGGTGGCGATGTGGAAAAAATATATCAATTGGGATAGTGGCCGAGCCGACAGGGTCTTATTTATGGCTTCTTCCCACCAGGAAAGGTGAGCTACTGGGTGCAAGACCAAGTCCAGTCGAGTCTCCAGTTAAGTGTTTTTCAGGTTCAGCTGGGTACAAAATCGTCAGCGGTAGGGGCCCAACGGCGAATAAATAAGCCCGACCACATGTCACGGGGCGGCGCATCATAAATATTCAAAAGAGTGAAAAATGTTCATCTCTTCACTATCCACCCAGTTTGTAGCCAATGGTCAGCTCCGCAGCGCGAAAGGGGTTTATATGCGAGATATGGTGGGTTACGGCGATATGTTATGACAAACGGAAGCGAATTTATCTTCCTGCCTAGTACTGTGACCGCTGGATGGGGTGAATGCGGGTTTGGGGGAACGGAGACAACAATAATGCCCTAATTCAAGACGGGACACCCAAAGGTAAGTCGTCCTGCGGGAAATCGTGGAAGTTTCGGAAATCTAGGCAGTACCTATGGCACTTTGGGTAGAGGTGCCCAGTTCCTGTCACAAGCTGCCAGCCGACCCAGGCCCATTGTGGCGAATTTGAATTGAAGAATAAAGTCCTTAAGTACAAAATAAATCGCCTCGAAAGGAATGTCGGCTATTCATAGATTAGGGCAACTCCAGGGCGGCTTTTATAGGGGCGGCGCGAGGATTTCATTCAGAAAATTTAATATCTTATGTTTGATCAGAGCAGTTAGCAGCCAAGCCGCCCTTCGCCATGTGGTAGACATTGTTCCGGGCCGGCGGCAGGCTGCGGCGGGTGGGTCTACTATGCCTGCAAATAACACCCGGGCCCCGCCGCCGCCGTCTTGACTCAGCGACTTCTGCTAATTTGCCCGGCTTTGTGGATTCTTTTTAATTACAACTTAGGGAAAGTGAATGACCACCTCTTTCAAACTTCGCTCCCACAATGCTGCATGGAGTGTTTGGTGGCAACTTCTATTTACGGCTCCTTTAAAGCTCTCGGGCTTAAATGTTACTTTTCTTTTATGACCTTTAAATCGGATTTGGGCGTCTTTGATGCGATTTAAATGTTACCCGCAGCTAAGCGAACTCGAACAATTTAACAGCCCTGTAGCTTCCCTCTGCCGCGTGTCTACTCCCTTATAAGCTCCGAAATAAATTTTAGGCATTTTTAGGGAGTGGATGAACCGAAGCTTTAAGGCGTGTTTAGATACGAAGAAATTCGGTGAGAAGCAGAACGGAAGTTATTCCAAATGTGTCTGCCTATCTCGCTGGAACCACGAATAAATCCAGGGAGGTCAAATCCTTAAAATAATCTACCTCGGGAGCCACTGCACAATTGCAGCCCAGTGGCAGTGGCAGTGGCCATTAGCTTGCGAGAACGAAACTATAAAAACAAAGGAGGGTAACTGCAGAATTATGTTCCTCTAATACATATTTTCAAACTCCAGAAGGGACCGCACAGACCAGGCAACTAAGTTGCGGTTAAGCCAACAAAAATCTGTTTCCTCTGTGTGTGCAGCCGTATTATGCGCGCCGATATTTTCCTAGTCATAATAAAACAAATGGAAACAAACTTGGGAATCCTTTTGGTTCCCACCTACCGCAGCCCCACACGTATGCACCGTGGCGCAGCCTGTGCCTTTGCCCGAGATGTGCGAATGTGTTGATAAATCAGTACAAATACACCCAAGATGAAATTGCAAACTTGTGTTCTACGGTTATGAAAACTTGTAAATTCTCGAAAAAGTTTAGATCGAATTTTTCAGATAGTGCAATTTTGCGTACAGAGGATGCGGGAGTTCATCGGCTTCGGGGCGTTTTTAATACATAACCCACTTGCTAAGTGAAATCTATTTTAAAACTTTAAAACTGGGTCAAAACGAAAACGATGATCCAGTCATTTTCGGTGTGTTTTCCGTTAAACGATTTCAAAAATGTTATTTTCTGTTTTTATTTTCGTTGAAACTCTAGTTTGAGTGGAAATTTTAGAGAGCAGGTCACCGTTTTTTATTAACATGTAATAAGAAACCCATGTGATGCAACAATACTCCAGGATTTACCTTATGAAGGAGAAGTATAATAAAAATAAAGGCCCTTTTGCGTTCCTACATAATACTCGTAAGCCCTAACATAGAACACGACTTAGCGACAATATTGTCAATATGTCCAGAAAAATAAAGTTTAATATCAAAAAGGAAATCCAGATCTTTTTTCTCAGTGACTCTAGCGAGCTGATCTGTCCATATAGTATAAGGGAAAGTAAGTACCAAGCAGGTAATTGCTTAAGTCGCTCTGCATAAAATAACAATCCAATAGAGATTTAATGCACAAATAGATTTTTACATTATCAGTATATACATACATGACATTGAGAAAGATTCAGAACAGGTGGAATGTAATTTATTAATAACAAAAATAGGAGTGGTCCTAAGTGGCTGCCTTGACGAATACCGAAAGCTTTCTAAAGAGCTGGAATTGTGGAAATCTTTCCAATCAGGCAAAGTTAGTAGTGGCGCAATTGCACAATATCGAACTTGCTGCCTCGAAATATACATTTACATTCATATCCTTTCATTCTAAACATATTTTGGAAGCTTATATAATTTATTAAAACAATTAAATATGAATTCAAATTTAAAGTAGATTTTAAAAGCCGGATGTCGTGCGGCTCAAAGTATCTACAGGTTTATATCAACAAATTAATCGTAAGGCAAATACCGATGGGCAGTAAGGGCAAGTTTTTACCTTGAAGGGACCATTACAATTTGTTTGACATTTTTAACTAGATTGCATCAAGTTGCTTTAAAGCTTACTGCGCGAACTTTCAATGAATTTACAAAAATCGTTTTGTTGCACCCGGGAGCACTTCGATTGGGAGCACGAGCCGCGAGCAAACTATTAAAATCGCATTCTCTCCATACGAACTGCCACTACACGGTGCTGTATGAAGATACATATCGTGGAACGTGCCCAGCCCGGATTCAATTAATTTTTCATCACCTTGTCGGGAGTGGAAGACAGTTTCAGCTGAATGATGTCAGGAACGTGCGAGCTACTTAAGTCATCAGCAAGCACCTTGATATATAAAATTTGGGATTAAATTTTATTTTACGGCGAAAAACTAATAAAATTTCCATAAAATAGCAGTGACAGATTGGAGTTTTAGCGGGACAACTTTGCCTGTTTCCTGGCGGGTGCGGGACGTAAAACTTCAAACCCGGAGACCCCAACGATGCCGGGAAAATGAAGCGAGCGAAAAACTTTTCGCGCTGATAACACGATGCAGAGTGCAGCCTCCCTGGCATGTCTATGTTCACATGTGGAACATATGCTTGCCGGGATGGCACCACCGGTGGTTGAGGGCATCCAGGGACAGGCCATATCAATGACTGGCAAAGTGCAACTCCATCTCAGGAAGATGGCACTTGAGAACTTCTCCGGTGGCGCGGCGGCAGCTTCATGAAGTAAATTTGCCTGATAAATTTTTTGAATTTCCTGCCGTTTGTTCGGTGAACGATGCGCGTGCCGAAAAGTACCCCGAAGCCCCGACACTTCCGCTTCCTCTCCTCTCTCCTTCCCATCCGGGGCTCACGTGAAATATTAAAGCCAGGCTAGGGGTTAGTTAAACTTTCAGTAACACGCCATGGAATTAGCAAAGTCATGAAAAAATAATTTCTCGATAGAACAGTACTTGGGACTGAGGGCGAAGCCATTTTTCTCGCCGCCAAACCAACCGCCACGCTTTGTTTCTGTAATTGTTGAAATCGTTCCGTGCTTCTTTGGCTGGTGTGGCCCTGGCCGCGGATTCCTGTGCCGCTTTTTGCATGAAACCTAATTATTGGGCTGGCTAATACTTTGGCAGTTGTTTCCAGACGGCTGGCCTTCACCGGCTTAAATTGATTATTCGTGGATTTTGGGCGGAATGCCATCATGATTCGATTTCGGCAAGTGGCTAATACTGCACAATCATTTTCGGCAATTACGCGACGAATGAAAATTAGTTCACTATTGGGGTTGGATTAATATCCGAGGGATGTCCGGGGATCGGTGAGAGTGTTATTTTCAATTCGTCAATTGTGCATTCAGGCAAAACCCTGAATAGAAGTGACGGCAACGGTTCGCCGATAAATGTAGCAACAAAACTGTATTAATTCAATCAGGACTTCCACAATCACATTAAAGTTGGCCTTTTTATTAGACCTATATATTTTCTTTTAAAAAGGAACTTTGGGTTATTTTGCATTTTTACGGTGTTTTTAAGCCCTAAACTAAACTAAAACTTGAATAAATCAATGGTTCTGTGCGCTGTATCGCACGTTGCACCATCCTGTTTGTTAAATCCCAGAATCGCAGCATTAAAATTTAAGATTTCATATGGATTAAGAGACAGTTGTTACAGCAGGTGTACATATGCATTTAGCACACTGAGCAAATTTCATTGCTTCCGCTTGGCCAATACACTGCTTAAACCCATTCGCCTTTGCGAAAGAACCAAAACAAAGCACCCAAATGATGGGTCAGAATTTTCGTTCATATACGCTCGCGACAATTGCAAAGGATTAATTACATAGAACTTCCACGGCCTTGGAAAGACACCAAAACGAAAAGATAAACTAAATAAATAACCAATAATATGGAAATTACTGAAGTCACAAGCCTGGAGTGTATTATATTATATAGCTGACCCTTGTTTTAAACAAGATGGCACTACAAGCGACACAAGCCGTTAAACAATCACTTTATTGCGCTCAAAATTTGTGATTTCTCGAAATGGAGAATTCTATTGGCCGCAAAGATGGTGCGATTTAATGCTATTCTTTGGGGCTACGAAAAAGATAAATCTGCGCCAATGTTCTAGCAACGATTGATGTACTCAAAGACAATATTAGAGCCGCTATTCACGAAATAGAGCTGCAAGTGTACGAAAATGTGATGGAAAATTTCATCATCTATAAGCGTAGCCAAGGCAGTCATTTGGCAGATTACTGTTTTCCATAATTAACAGCATGGTTTTTACTTTGGATTGAAATACAAATGTCACAGGATTTATTTCTGTTTTTAATTATTTAAAATGACACCTCTTGTTATATAACGAGATAATGAAATCAGCTTTCCTACCCAGTACAACTCTATTCTCCACCATATAAATTAAGCTAAGTATTTAATTCAACGCCCTCCTTGAACATAATTACGTAATTTAATTAAACAGGGTCACTTAGCTTGAGCACTTGCAGACTATAATACCAGACTGACAATGAGTGTTGTACATGTACTCATCTTTTTAATTTAAAATTCAAACACAATACGATTAGAGGAGGGAAATAAATTTCGCGAGGATACAAAAATGTTTTCATCATGAAACGTCGCAGCACCCACCCCTGATGACCACAATCCTTGCGAAAGCGAGAAATCCGGAAATTTTATTCAAACTCATCCTAAGATGGCGTTAACAGCCACCCTCTTTCAGGCGGCCCCAAGCGAAGATTAACGCCGCGAGGTTAAGAGCACTACAATCCCTGCTCGCGAAAAGCGACAATTTTCAGCTGAAGCCTTCTAAATCTAATGGAATAAAACGATTTGATAAGGAAATCCAATTGGCGCTACAGTATCGCAATGAAAAGTAGGAGAATGCCGGCTGTCTCCGGTGAATTGTGCTCCTCCACCGTGACGCTGAATGCGGGGCACAAGCCTATTTTATTGAATTTAACATCTTATCAGTAACGGATTATTCAATTTCTATCTATATTCATCGTGTATGCCGGCGAACACAGACTCGCATTCACGGAATTTTTATGTGCACAACAATGGAGTCTTCTTATGAGACTCGGAGCGGGCTCTGGCTCCCCCGAAAGAAGCGAAAAAATACGCTGTCGCGCGCACGTTAACAAACTTCATTTCAACACTTTGGAGACCCTTCAAGACTATTGCAGGGAATTCGATAAATTCTTAAACGCGACGACGACGAATCTTCTCTTAGCTGAATGGGCGGTAGTCTTTCCGTTTTTGTGTACTTCGAGGACAAGGTCTGTAGCGAATAAGGGGGTTCGCGAAAATGTGCATTTTGGGAGGAAGTCGATTTTATAATGTTTTGCTTTCTTTTCGTCACGCTATGCGCCCTTTGCAAATGTGTCAACTGTATTCAAAAATTTTTATGGACATCTTTGCCACGTTTGACATGGCGCCGAATCCCTTTTTCAGATTACTTTTCCATAGGGCTTGGAGGCCGTACATTGTTTTACAGCTTCAAGATGCATAACGTTTCATATGATTTCGAGTGCCCTGAATCAGTTTTTGGGGCTCCTACTTTATTCAACGCCACTCGAAACATGAGAAACCACATGCATCTTGCTAAGGATAATTTACGGAAAGCAACCCCTATTAATTTTTTTTTTTAAGACAATGCCAGCCATACCATAATCCTTCGTAAAACTTAGTTCTTTCATTCTTACTGGTACAATCACCAGACATTTATACTGATGGCTCTAAACTAGAGGGCTGGAGGGGAAGGTGGGTTAAGGATATTAAAAAGGCACTAACCTGGCAGGTCATTCAACGGCATATGTATTTTCACCGATAGTCAGGCCGAAATAAAATCTCTCATGGGTGTGCATTCAACGACCGACCTCCCTCAGAATATCGATCATCTCTGAATGACATACCTGAGCGATTCAAAATGCACGTCTTATGGGTTCCGGGGCACAGTGAAATTCTGGGAAACTGAAAAGCTAACTAAGAACCAGCAACGTTGTTAGATATAATTCACCAGTGAAGCGCACGTTTTATTAGCCATTAAAGAAGAAGTTTAAAAGGATGCCGTTGGAAAATCGCAAGTTGAACACAGTTGAAGAAGCCGGAGATACTATAATCTCGTTTAGGCGTCAGGCGGGTTCTCCTTAGCAACTATTACTACGTATACTTGCATGGTTGAACCTGAGTTTAGTTATTGTCGACCATCTGGGAGGGCCCCGTCCCCCATCCCTGTATCCGCCCTTGCTGTACATTATTCTGCTGTGCTTTTCTCTAAGTACATATTATGTTTAGCTATTGCTTGATTTTCGTTTTAATTAATAATAAACTATGTCTGTAGTATCCGCGACTTCTTTTTCATGTAAATCGAGATAATTAACATCTAACTCGTCCTTTTCCTTTGAAGATGTAACTCATTTAAGGGTCATAAAAAATTGTAAATGCTGTCTCGTGTTAAGTAGTCCAACTGCGGCGAGACACAGTGCTTAAGTGGTGGGGAGTGTTTTCCGCAATGAAAATTAATTAGCGAGTAAATTAGCCTCTTTTGTAATTAATTGCTTTCACGCCTTCACCTTTGACACAGCAGAATTAAGCCGGTATGCTCGCTTTGTTCTTTTTCCGCCCTCTTTGCCCGATAAACGGTGATACGGGGTCGCATAATGTACCCCCAAACGTGGGGTAACATCAACTCTCGTTAATTTCGAGCAAAGAGGTTGCCTTCAATTTAAATTCATTTTTATGTGGGACACGCCGCCGCCGCCGCCTCGTCCGGGGCTCGCATAACCACTTTGAACAGCCATCAGTCAGGGCCCCGTTCTCACGCACTCCTGTCTGTGGCTAATTGAAGTTTAAACTTATCTCGAGCGCGTTTTTATCAACCGCCTCTCGAGCGCCCGGGCGGCTCAATTGCGGCCGCGGGCCCGTGCGGAACGCCTGCTAAACTGTAGCCACACGTAGCTGGAGCGGCTAGGCGGAGGGCGCGCAATTATCATATCAAAGAAATTGCCTTAATTAAATATAAAGCCAACTTTGCGCCAGCATAAATTGGAATTACTCAAAAGAAGGGCCGCGACGCGACGCAAGGAGCCGGCACCGGCACCGGCACCGGCACTGGCATTCATAAATGTGTGAGACACGTTCATTAAATTAGAAGAAAGCTGCAAAAAAGAGAAGAGTGAAAATTACTAAAATTAGTCGCCGGGGGCTGGGGTTGGGGTGGCCGCGTTCACAATGCGCCAAGGCTAAATAATTGGTACAACTTTATTACTAATGTGCCGTCCCCTTCGCAGCCCCCACCTGCGGTTTGTTTTTGCAGTTTAACCAAGTGATGGCTGCTGTTGACATTAATTCGAATTAAGCCCTCGCAAAATGTAATTAAAATGAATAGGGAATGTCCCTTCATTGCTTAGTGTGATCCACGAATCAGGCCGGGGGCTGTGATTAATGGGCGCTCGCAGCAAGCGGGATAAGTCCTGCTCTCCGCTGTGACAGGATCCATAATACTTGGCAAAATTTTGACATTAAGACTGTCACCCTCCGGGACGATGTGCTGGTGGGCCACCATGCAGAACAAAATTATCTCAATTATTAGGTACTTTACTGAGTAGCTCTTCAGAAGGATGCTGTGGCAATTTTCTATTGTAAGTGCATGAAGTTTGAACTTTGACCTGAATGCATTGTACGAGCTCTCCTTAAGGCCGTATTTAACCTTATAGAGGGTGGGCATGGTATGCATAAGTAAGAAGGCCATCGCGTCTCCTTCGTCCTCGGCTTGATCAGTGTACATTTCAGAGAAGAAAGAATGTAAACAACATTTCGAAAGGGTGCCTGTCTGCATTTTCTTGGCGACTTCCTAGCTTATCCCCACGCTAGTTGTCTATCATTAGCCACATTGCCAAGCTGGTTCTTTTTATCAGGCTTAAGTACAATGCCAATAGTATTATTTCTAAATTTTTATAATAGGGCCAATAAAGATGACTGCCGCAGTTTACATTTTTTTAAAGTCTCCATAATATTTTACGATAATTTATGTGTATGTGTATATGCAAAGAAAATCAGATATTAAAGTGTGAAACGTTGAGTTGTTCAATCGCCTCAGGGTGTTTCACACTTCACATAGACCTTACTCTTAAAAGATGAAATAAATCAAAACAGGTTAAATCAGAACTTCTCGGCGGCCAGTTTTGGTCTCCAAAATGAGAGATGGCACCGCCTGGGAACTTGGCATCTATGCAATAACGTAATTGTTTTGCGTGCGATATTGCAGAACTAATGTGTTACCATGTCGCGGTAGCAATCTTCATTGACAGTCATGGAGGTACCTTCATTATTTTCAAAAAAGTAACCACGGTGGAGTATTGTGCTTGCTACACACGTAAAGGTAAACAGCGCAGGTATGCCTGAACAGATCTACCGGAAGCCCATACGTTGTAAAAAATGCATAGCTTGATTATGTAGGTAATAATTCTTCATGTAATCCTACCATAGAACTAACTCAATTGCAGCCACCAAACTTGGGGGAGGTTCTTGTTATTCAGGTCCCAATTTTTGGGAACGGGGTTCGAAACATTTCGCTGTGCTAATTAACGGAAAAATAATGAAAAAATTCTATCTCGACCCGTTTTCGAGATATAGGGCAATTCGCGAGCCACCTAACATTCGTAACTTTTAGGAAAATTATATTATATATTATAATTTCCCTTTTATAAACTGCCGGTGGAGTTAATTTTCCTTTTACAAACTACCGGTGGAGTTAATTAGCACAGCAAATTGTTTCGAACCCCGTTCCCAAAAATTGGGGCCTGAGTAACAAGAATCGTGCCAAAACTTGCATTAATTACTTTTAAAAAACTAAGAAGGAAAAGGAAGGAAAAGTTGTCCCAATTTCCAACCAAAGCGAACCCAATTGACTTGCGGTAAAATTCTTTAAACGTACTTGTCTAGTTATGATATCAACAAAAAAGAAAAGCAACTAACAGAGAAAACCGAAAATCATGCAAAACATTGTGCAAGAATAGTTTCATTTTCATTTTCTCGTTTTTCAGTACAATGACCCCATGAAAACTACACCTCGCAATTTTTTCCGGCCCCTGTTTTACCCTATCTATATTTTAAATTTTCACCCTCCTGAATTTTGGACAAATTGTTGTGCCCATATATATATACATATATATCGTACATTTTGTTTATTTAAAAGACCTTATTGCCAGTACTCCACCTATTCAAAATCGATGTTCATCTTTACCGCTAAAAATTCAAAAGAAGAATCTATACGAGCGCAGATTTGTCAATTAAGTGAAATAAATCCCTTTTGGCGAAAAAAGTCTTTAAATTTTAAAACGATCACTACACCGCCACTGACCATAGTGTTCGCTGTGGAAGTAAAAATTAGTTTCGCAGCATCTAATTGTTCGCCCATTGTCGTCGCCATCGCCATCGCCTTCGTCGTCTCTCTCGTGTGCAATGTAAAAATTGCGATTTTATCGATTGCGGCAGAACATCGGCAAGTTCATGTTGAAATGCACCAGAGGGGATGAGCATATGTGCAGCGAACTTTCAACATTTTGATTCTATTCATGGGAATTGTTTTGCTGCTTTATTCTATTGGACGAGAATTGGTGAGGGCAGCATTTTCCAGGAGAGCACTAAGCACCCGGAATGCACTTCTGAACTTAAAGTGTTCATTTCAGCCCCATCAAACATCAGGGCGGTGTGCAGTTTCCTTTCGGTTTAAGAGGAACGGTCTGTATATCTTTTGCTGTACCACCACGTTAAAGAGCTGGTGGTTTCCTTCCTTAAGGTCGAACTTTACTTTGTTTGCACTGCGGGAATAGCACTAAGAGGATAAATGTATGAGATGGAGATGCATGCTGGACAGTGAGCCCTGAAATGTTGTGGTAAAAAATATTTCAAAACTTAAAACTACATGAACTTCACTTCAGTTGGACTTATGTATGTAGGTATGTGAACTTGTTCTGGATAATATTTAGCAAAGTTTACTATAAGCACTCTAATAGACAGGCTTCTCGGCAGCAAAGTTCATTTTCCCTCGTTGTGCAGTTGCTTCATTTTCTTGCTTACTCGTGACAGGATGAGAAGGATACTGTTAATTTTATTGAAGAAGAAGGGCTCAAATTAGGTTTTAAGAGGCTTACGTACCCTCTCGGAAATCTTGGAGTACACGAGTCTTACGCAAAGCTAAAAGGTATCATTTAATTTCCCATTGAAATTTGTAAAGGGAATTAATCGAACGAAAATGTATAATTATGGTCTCTCGTATTGATAACTTTAGAAGGCACTCGCAAAATATGACAGCATTAAGCCAACCGCAATATATTCCTCCTTCTGCAAATTTCCGTGCAGAGCTTTACAGGGTGAACACAAGTTGTATTCAGTACGCATTTCATCTTAAAATATTCGTTTTTTTGTGTGTTTAACCGTCCAGGCGTCTCCTAAAAATAAATGCCGTTACAAATTAGAGCGCGAAAAATGAAGGATTAAAATTTAAAAAATCAGGGAAGGCATTACTGCATATGCGTCTATAGGGTTCCGCACTGTAACACCACCTCAGACTGACTTTAATTCTGGAAATATTTTTTTTCTTTTCTTAGTATGGATCATTACCGAATTTATTTTTCGTAATTTTTTTCTACTTTTTATTACCAAATAGAAAATTGCTATAAGGGAAGTTCCGCAGGATAGTAACGCTAACTTTTGAATTTGGAGACATACATGAAGCTACGATGAATATTCCTCAGTAGTAATTAAAGAATCATAAATTGCATTAGAATTTAAATTATTAAATGAAATCGTTTAGGTGGGGGGGGTTATAGTTTTGTTGTGTATGTAGCAAAATTTGGTTTTAAAGGATAAATTACTTAGATAACATGGTTCAGATTGAAGAGGGCCAAGCATACATAGACTCTTGAACCTTCGGCCATATTTTGGTCATACATGAATGTATTCTTGACCTCGCATTTTCTTATTATACTTATATTCGTAAATACCGTCCCTCCATATCAGCGCGTGAACACACGTAAACCGGTGAAAGGCGAGCGAACAAGTGGATGCCCAGATTTACTCGTATTTGCATCAACTCGCATTCATCGCAGGTTTTGTATCAGGGGGATTAATATCTGGGAGAACCCCTGATGCGTGTTACGTAAATGAACTGGTTGACAGCATGATTTAATATGTAAATGAAATAACAATTTATCTTTGCAAATGCAATTAAATCCCCGTCCGCGTGCCGCTCCGTGCCTGGATCCCGCCAGAACGTCTTCCGATCGGAGCCATATGTGTGTGCCAGGAGCACCGGCAGCACCAGCAGCATCAGCAGCATCACTCTAAGCCCCACACAGAAATGCATTATGTAAAACATCCCGCTCGGCGAAAAGAAGTCGGTTATTTGCAAGAGAGCACATTAGCAAACATTTGAAGACAGTTCTCAAGAATGTTGTCTTTTTGTAATTATCCTCTATGGCCCGAGTACTTTTTGCAAGGCGGCGTTTCCCGTTTGTTCCCAGAACACATCCAGGATCCAAGCGGAGTGCTGGCACAGATCCGCATAAGCCTCCAGGTTCATTGCATGCACCCGACTACGTCATATGTAATCCAGCAAAATCGTGACTGCATACAAAAATTTAAATTTGTGATATCTGCAAATGTTTACAGAGCGTGCAAGATTCATTACCATGACTTACGAGTGGGTAAACGTTCCGCTCCTTATCACTGGGACGGGATCCTTCATGCACATAAAAGCGCTTTACGTCCGCCGCTCCGCGTGCATATATCGAATGCAAATCACGAATTGGATACTAATTTTTACGGCGCCTGATTCTGCTCAAGAAAACCACCGGAATTTGCGGGATCCCACCGCTGGCACACGGGTCTCATATTTCGCCGGTAGAGAATCGGGGAATAATTCGTGTGGGCGCCGGCTGCAAGACCAACGAGGTTCGCTCACAGATATAGCACTCTGTAAAGCAGCGTTTATTATCCAATCTCCATTACTCTTATCCAACATGATGACCTTCCCGTATCCATAACACTTCGGTTCGTGGCTTCTTCCGGCCATTTGAGCTTTCCGAAGAACGCGGAGCTCTACAAAATAAAACGGAGAAAAATCTATTCCCTAGGAAAATGCGCTAAAACCTCCGCAACATGGCAATAATTAAAATCCATTTTTATGGGCAGCGAATGAAACATTGTGTCTTCACGTGCGGTCTTTGTTTCACATTTAAAGAAACCCAGCGGTGTGCGGGGCGAGAGTGGCGGTCCGGGCCGGGCCCGCAGCTGCCCATACATCGTGTCCCAAGAACCGTAAAAGCTTTCGAGGTGTTTTTCCGCCTTTGTATGCAGTCGACGACGGCGAGGACGAAGGCGACCGTAGACGGTAGCTTTTGTCTGCACACACAATGCATCGCACTGCATGCGGATAAATGAGCCCGCGCTTAAATAAGATATCGCTATATCTCAATGCCGGGCGAAATGATCTAAGCGAGGCGTTGCTTACTCTTTGCAGTTGCGGATAAATATTGCACACTTTGCAGGCGTCGTATTTTCATTTTCTAATGACGCGCCTGTGCCCTGTTCCCTGTGCCGTACGAGGTGTTTCGGGCTGTTATTGGAATGTATTGTCTAGGTCACCATACACCTGCAAGTGCAAAAAATGGGGATGGATAGATGCAAATTCCATGCATCTCAAATCCACTCGGGGTCTAATAGAAGCCTATAAAAACTGCTTTAATGCATTTCAAAACTTGAATTTCGCGGAATATTTCCACTCGTGGGCACATTTTTACTGTCGAGCCTAATAGCTTTTGAATATAAAGAAATCACCGTTCCGATAAAGGCGTAACAATTTTAAACACACAAGGAAATATTTGTTTTCAGGAAATGCATCGCCGCAATCACAAAATTAAAAAGTTATAGATCTTGTATTGGAAAATAAAATACAGCGATGGGGCAATATCTGTATATTCGTACATATTATAAATTTCGATAGACAAATAGACAAGTCTTTATTTGGTACCACTTTCAGCCTGTATGCTTATCGGCTCCTTTTCTAGCAGTCGCCTCCTCGACTATTCCTGAAATGTGCTACTTTCAGGGAATAGCAAATTCAAAAGACTGAAATTTTTAAATTTCTGAGTACATACGAAGTGCAAAATGTAAATTCGCCTTCATTTTGTATTACAACAGGAGAATATCATTTTAGGATTTTTTTATTTTTTGTTAAATACGGTTTGGGATCTAGACCACTGTATTTTCCATTCAGGACCTACTCCGAAGTATCATGTCCTTTTAACTCGTTCATACGGTTGTCCACAGATAGGTTTCCTATATCTCATCGTTCAGTAATTTGAAACTGAAACTAATTATTTATCCTGAAGGACGCGATCCTTGATCTGCAAATACATGTAACCCTAAAATAAAAGCTATTTGAATTTTGAATTCGTTGAATCCTTAGAAGGCAGATATTGTGAAACGGAACGGCACGCATTTGCATACAGCAACAAGAATGCACGGCCACCCACCATTTGATGAATTAAACAAAAAGTTACATACAAGAGCGAAAACTCTTAAGCAAATTAATTTCCCCCTTGTAGGTACTTACGCTGATTTTCTTACGAGTCGCACACACGTCCGCGCCCCTTAGTCGCTGAACAGAAAGGTAGATCCAGCCCGGTGAGCAGCACATAAAAAGAATTTTATATTCTGAAAAGGTGCTACAATGCCTAAAGAACTCCGCCCGTGTAGTATTTGCTCAAACTTTCATCTAACTTTCCTTTTGAAAGATAAATTATTATTCCAGAAACCGCAGTACGTGCTCCAGCTAGTTGCTCTGGAGCTACTGGAAGAAAGAAATTTTCCTTCGAATGTAAGTCAAACACCGGGGCTGAGACAACCGGGGGCGATTACAGCAATGAAACAAAAGAGTTGTGCAATATGTAGAGCGGCGGGGTTCGAAAGTAAACATGCGAATATTTATTTCATCAGCAAAGTGTGCGAAGTTAATTTTATGTGAATTTTCGGCCCTTGGGTCGGGTATCGTTTCCCGGTGCCCCGGTGCTCGGCGCCCGTTTCACTCAAAGGCCTCGGTACGGTACCTGCGGGTACTATGGAAGGCCATTTGATTTTGCTGGAGCGATAGCATTTGAAAAACTTCTGGTGATCAATATTTCGCTCGGCCGCATCAAATCCGTGTGTTTTGCCTTTGAAACAATTTGCCCGCCCGGAAGCATTTCCCATTGTCCATGCTCGCCCCGTGCGGAGTTAAAAATCCGAATTCGGGGTGTAGTTCAGGTAGCTTATAAAATGTAATTGAGAGAGCTCGTAGTCATTCATCACGATCTATTCGGTGGATGGCCCGGTGCCTGGGGTGCGATGGGGGAGTAGATATGGTTCCTGTCTAAATCAAGCCTAATGAAAACTTTTCCATACGTGCAATTTGCCCAGCTCCCTCCCTGCTTGTAGTGAAGCCCGGTAAAAACTGCATGAACTTTCGCGCATTTCGGATATTGTTTTTCCAATTTAGGTGGACTTTTTGTGAATTTGCAACTTGTAGCACTCAAAGGATTGTCAGGGTTTCTACAATATGAACTCTGAGCAGCGCGACTAAGACCGAATAAATTAATTTTCAAGCCAACACGGATTATGCCGGCGCAGATGAAATCAACAATCGAAAATTAAAACGACTGCGGAAGGTCGGGCGGGGGAGGTGTCGAAAAGACGAATTGTTGGGCAAAGGAAGAGCGGACACCGACAAAAGGCCATTATTTCAAAACAAGCCAGAAACAAATTTTGAATGGCCTGAGAAATCTCCGCTGCGAATTCCGCCGGATATAAAGCAAACCGAAGTGCCTGAATAATTCCAGGGAACGGCGCAGCACTGTCGCTCTGTCCCTTTCGAAATTACCATTTTGAAATTTTCAGAAGCCATAATTAATGGGCTGTTGAAGTGGGGCAATGATAAGACGGGGCCAGACGCCGCCGGGCCGTCACCCCGACCTACAACAGAAGAACAAATTTCTTCTTATTCAGGACGCTCGGTAGTGTCGTCAATTTTACAAAGAGCTCTTTCGAGAAATCCACTTTCCGGGCAAACAAATCCTAGTCGGTCGGGGGCATCGTGGCCATCTATTGTCTGGGGCGATCGCGAAACAAATTCATTTTGTGTTTAGCATTTCAATAAAATAATTATCACTCTTTGAGTATTTTGCAATTATTTTGCTTAATTACCTTTTGGGGCTGTTCTCGTCATAATGGTCGCGCTTTAATATCGTACTTTTTGACTGCCTGCTTTTATGAATGTGTCCGGAAAACATTCAGTTCAATTATTGTGTTTTGGACTCCGATTTACGTCGGCTATTGTTTTCTACCTAGTTTAATAAAACGCGAAATATATTTTTATGCTTTGTTAACTTAATTCATGCCATTCGGTATGGAATAGGACTCTGCTCAAATGGCCACCTCTAGAGGGAATTACAGTGGCTACTCTCTCCATTTCGCCATTGCATTATCGAATTTCAATTTAGGTGAGTTGCCGTTGGCGTAATAATAATTAATATTAAGGCGACCATTATTTGCAAAGTTATAAAAAAGTTACACCTTGAGTTGCAGACATGAAAATTATAGAGACTAATATCGGACCATCGATCCGCGCATGGAAAAAAACACTCCTTTTTAACATTTTCAAAATGAACACAACAATTGCAGAATAGGGAGAATTGGGGTACCAAATAGGACGACCCCTATAACCATTACTTAATCTATACAGACCTCAGCATACATGTGCATGATTGCATAATCGACCACCAGTGATATACATCGTTGATAAATAAACTAAAGCACAATGGACCCTGACCTGAATCCTGAGGTATGTCATGCAGAATGGCTAAATAAGAAGATTTTTTATCAGTTCTCACTTGCTGGTACCGATTGGAGAGAAATTCATCAAATTAATGACAGATGGACTGAATCTGCAGTTATGAATAAGCTGTAAAATTCTTATCATTCATAGACTTTCTTATCCCGATTAGACTTTTTTGATGTAATATATTTTCAGTTTACTTTCAGTGAGTTTTTAGTGCAAATAATTATTTCCGCCTTGCTTCACATTAGATTCCGTGTACAATTATATTTTCAGTCTCTTTTCTGTTTTCTTTAAGTCTTTTCTTTTCACCCGGTTTTGTAAAATGATCAATTTGTGCTTTTCAAATGGTTTAATTTGCATGAAGGCATTTTTTTAGTATTTCACTATCACAAATTCCATCGATTAGACCAGCTAACAGCTAATCCATCAAAAATTTGTAGCTTACCGTGTAAGATCGACCATTAAAGGGGAATTTGGAACAACTCCTGGAGAACACCCACGAGTCTCTTCAAAAAAATCGGAAACCTCACATTCAATTCACAAAAAAGAGTTATCGAAGGCGAAAGGTAAAAATTGCTTTTCTCACTGTTATTCTGCAGTAGGTGTAGGACACACGCAGAGCGACTGTCGCTTTTGTGTTTTTACTCTTTCCCTGCGAAAATCCCTTAAATGTCGGGGCTGTCGTATCGGGGGTTAGGCGCCCTCCTCGCAATAAATTTGCAGGAACCAATAACCCCAATTCCTTTTTCATTGCCCCCCAGTAGTGGGGCCG
The DNA here is from genome assembly GCA_947538895.1 of Neoitamus cyanurus. NCBI lineage: Eukaryota > Metazoa > Arthropoda > Insecta > Diptera > Asilidae > Neoitamus > Neoitamus cyanurus. The sequence goes on from OX384543.1 coordinate 41,275,999, forward strand.
TCGCTTCTGATTATTATCTAAATTGTATCACATAACGACGGCCCAAGCCCTTCAAGTGCTGGAGCAGCATTTGTATAAAATCGCCACTCTTTACGGGAGGCTTCTTGGTTTATATCGCACACATATTTAAGGGGAATTGCGGTGCTCCATTTATCCTGCACCGAGCACTCATAAAAAAATCTTTATATGAAAATATAAAAGCGTTTATTGTTTCTCCAGACTGCAGAAAGGTCCTGGTACATGGGGCGGCGTCCTAGAAACTGCGGCCATCGCAACCCTTGCGTCATTAATCTAAACGATGCTGAAAAAGGCCGGGAAAACTAAATGGACCATTTTATATCAGCGCTAACAATATTGTTGCTGCCCCGGCCCCTGCTTATTTTTCCATTTTGTCTAGGATATTTGGCTGCCCGGGCGATGCGAAAGTTTGCTCATAGGCCCGAATCATTTGGTAACGAATGAATTCGGCTATTGGAGATGATGACCAAAAATTTGCTCCCAATATAAAGCCCGGCTCACAGCAGCATTTGCTATTGAGCAGGATGAATTCTTTCGCATCGAGGAGCATCCGGCCGGACGGCAGCAGGATATGGGTCCGGCTGGCAGACTCTAAACACATCTATCGGAGAATCGAATTAGGCGTTATGAAAATTTTGTACGAGCCGTGTGGGTTTTACGTGAAGATTACCCAGAAATGGATATCTGGCTAGGGATAGGCGGCCGGGTCAGGAGATTTCTATCAAGATATTCGTCTGTGGGTGGCTGCACAAATAACATCGCAACAACAACTTTAAGGGACGATTTTAAAATTGCGCATGCAGTGGCAGGGAAAAGTGGCAAACGAAATTTCATCCTACCTCTGAGGTACTCGTAAGTACGTACGTAGACAGCTCACAGCAACAACTCGGTTGCTATTTTTAAGTACAAGCAATCGAACTGAGTTTAGGAGAATGGCGTGGGATTAAAAAGTGCCCTCTAATAAAAGAACAGTTCATGACTCGCAATCAATAAATTCAAGACAATTGGGGAAAAATCGGAATTTTTGATATATATTTCGGTAGTGGATCCTGTCTCCGTTAAGTCATAATTAATACTATCGTATTGCACAAGTGATGCAGAAATATTGTTTGCAGCGCCCACTTAATTGAGGCGTGCGTGATCGGATATTAAATTTGAAATGAATATGACCCTTCAACACTTTAATTGCTCTTAGAGAAAAATATTGTCATTGTGCATACGTGGCAAAATGGCAATCAGTTTGCAATTAAATTACTCATTTAATTTTTTAATTAATTTGATTATCTGGCCCGTTCGTGCAGCAACCTGACACTCAATGTGCAATTAATTCAGTCATTTCAACGTTCGCGGCTGATTCCGCTGATTGATTTAAGCTTCTCGAAAGGGTCAGACGAGCGGCTGGGGGCAGGCCCAATTACGTGCCACATTTAATGGCTTTGAAACATTTTTACAAATCCCATATTTTTGGTGCTGTCAAACCGCCCCGGCGGCGTCGGCGGCTGCAGATATACGCAAATATTAAAACACAATTTATTAAATGAGCATGATGAAGGCTCATTAAATCCCCTTTAATGTGAAATGCCCCTATAATTGCTGTCACTCATAGGCGAGGGACAAAAAATGGCACTTGACACTGCCGCGTAAATATCGACCAAACTGCCTTTTTCGTGTTTTCGGCCTTTTTGTTTTTGCATATTTGTGAAGCGTACAAATCTCGTTAGTGAGCTTAACCCGTTAGATAAATTCAATGACTTCCACCGCGCGCAAGCTTCATGAAGGTGGAGGCGCACCAGGCTACCATCATAGGTGCTTTTTGCCCAGTCAGCTGCCTATCGTACATTACCACCCGAAGTGCTATGCGGGGGAGGCCCGAAACCCAGCCATCACCATATCACCAGCACCCGTTGCCGCCGATATTTGTTATAACACACACAAAATGTTATATTTTTTTGTATTCCATCGGCGGCCTTTGTTTCCCGGCCCATATGCCGGCACAACTAAGCCGTGCAATAAAACGGTCCATTCAGCGCTTATTTCGGCAGGTCACGAAGGTGCACGCTACTAAATTAATCCCAGCAAGCGTGAAAAAATCCTTTAGTTTCCAATAGCGTGCTTTCGACAAACTAATTTAATTTCGCCGAAAGTACTGGCGCTGCCTGCCCGAATTTCGGGAATTTTTGCAACCCCGTCGGCCTTTGACACTCAGTACAATTGCATTTGTTAGCTTTGAAAGGGATTCCCATTCAATTCGCTAACTCGCCCTGAGCCAAGAGATTAAAAGAAAACAAATTCGCGGACAACTGAAACCTTAAAGCAAACACGAACTCCTGCTTAATTCAGCGGAGTAATCTGTCCACCCCTGTGGCGATAATCACCAAAATGAATTGAATTAAAGCCCATGCTCTGCATATTGCGACTGTCGGTAATGACTCTGAGATTTTTGGAACTGATATTCCCATTCCTAGGTGCACATACTCCTAGAGAATTTGTTAGTTTAACGTATGCACTATGTATAATAGGTACGTTAATAAAATTTACTTAAATTGCTTTCAATTGATTGGTTTGTTTTCATAGTGTTCCTAAAAAACTAGAAAACCAAATCTTTGATCCCATAGCTTTATCTAAGTAGGTAAGTTATTTCTCCGTTCGTTATTTTTTTAATACTTTCTTATTTTATTACCGTTTACTGCAATCATAATGGTATTGAGAGTATATTGGATTAGTAGGTAATCACAACGGAGCTCCTAATATAGAAAATGAAGAACTGCAACTGCTACTACGACAACGAACGACATTATCCGTTCCACTATCAGAATAATGTTTATAACATAATGTACGTAAAGTAGCCTCCGAAACTGTTCATGATCCTCACTGCCCTTCACAATGGCTGGATCAATTGAAGATTTCGCTTCTTTTGCTTTTACAGCAACCAATTTACCTTCGGTTGGTTTTTATAGAAGAATTATGTAAACCAATAAAGTAATAGCGCTGAGATCCGTTAAACATAGATATAGTCCAAAAACTGTTAACATTAATTTTTTCAACATGGCGGCCAAAAGAGGTGGCCGCCGACTTACACGATCCCCCAACACAGCGACGAAAAAAAAGTATCCCCCCAGGCACGCAGTTGAAAGGAAGTATGTTACCAAAATGCAACATGGCTTGGCGGGTTGGCGATTTTACAAAATTTTTACACAATACATAGTCATAGCACAACTGGGATAAAAAAAAACTTGTATGCACATATATATTAAACCTATAAAAATCACTAAAAGCTTCTTGATAAGTTTATATTAAGTTCTATGCAGTTGTTTCAAAGATAAATAAAAGTCTGCCATCCTCTGGTTCTAAAGCACTTGAATTCATGGTATTTAATATTTACTCAAAAAGCGTTTGTATACGCTCGCCCCTTGATTTCAACTTTTAACTCGTGATAGTCGTGATATGATGTGACCGTTCTCGGGTGTGTCCAAAGTTACGCCGCTGACTCACTGACTGATTGTGCTTCAATTTCAGAATTTCAAGCAAGCTCGCTGGTCCTTTGACACCCGAGACAATTGCATTTTTAGGGTTGTTATTCAATCCGCTAACTCGCACGAAGCCAAGAGATTAAAAGAAAACAAATCCACAGACATCTGAACTAAAACTTTAAAGCAAATACGAGCGGCTGAATTCAAAAAAGTAATTCGTCCATCCCTGCGGCCCTAATGGTGAAAGTGAAGTCAATTAAAGCTCATGCTCTGCATACCATACTTCAAAAATGAACCACAAAATGTTGAGAGGGCGCCAGGGCGGTGCAGTGGCCCGGGGCATTCGCAGACCCTGAATTGCGGGGTCTGCGTAAGCTCCCCTTTTAAAGACTTTCCGGGAAGGGAAAAATGTGACAAAAACAAAGCGCCCGAGGAGTTTTGAATGTTCATATTTGCTCTAAATCAGGAAGGGTATGAATAGCACTGTCGAACCGAGCCGGGCGCACTGGTTTTTTTTCGGGACAGTGGTGGCGCAAAGTTGCCCTGATTGAATTGGAATACGGAGCAGACTTTGTTCGAGGAGGTAAAAAGGTAAAACACATTTGGGGGCATTCTGGAAAAGTGGCCCTCCGCTCTAAATTAAGTAACATGCCTGTACCCGCAAGGCGAATTTATCAAATTTCGTCGGCCCTTCCATTGTTGGCACAGAAGTTTCCTTTTCGCATACTTAAGCCATGAATTTCTTGTTATGGTAGTCACGTCCCGGAGGCGGCGGCGGCGCCGTACATATAAAGCGGCAGTCATACACACCCAGGATCCGCCGGATAATCCTTTTGATGTTAATCAGTTATAATTAAGAAATTCCTCTATGGTATTTGTAAAAAGCTTTAATTTAAAACGAGCCAAAAGTTTTCCCAGCGGGTGCGGGCGCCGAACATGCCCGGGGTACCAACGACACATTTGAATCATTTAAAGCGAGCTCAGCTCATCATCCGCTAATCCATGGGGAGACTTAAGTTTGAATATGTTAATTGCAGGGGCGAATTGATGAATAACAACATTTAAGCGGCAGCAGGGGACGGGAAGCTTTTGTAACGCAAATTTCCGATGGCTTTTTCCGCGCGCACACGTTCGTACATACATATAACAGCGCGGGGTGCAATTGATTGGGGGGTGTGCGAAAGAAATGTGTAAACACGTTTAGCTTTTTAGCTATGTTCAGTGTTTCTACTTATTGGCGGAATTGATTGATTTATGCGCGGCGAATAGCATAAAAATGAGCGGGTGGTGTGGGGCTAAAACCATAATTGTACCGAACAGTGAAAATTTCATCGCTTTTCCCAGGGAGTGTTGTTGTTGTGCGGTTCGGAGCAGTGGTTTTGGGCTCTTTCCGAACTCCTCCCTATCTGCTGAATGTGGTCTAATGAGATAAGCGAGGCCGGATGAATAAAGTTGGTCTCGTCGACTCTTCCCCCCTCGGCGCCGATTAATGGCATTGACTGTTTGCGCTTTGAAAAAGATGTTTAAAGCCTCGATCCCTGTGTACTCCACATTTCGATTCCCTGGAAGCTTAATCGGATCAGATCAAAGAGATTTTTATCCCGAAAGTAAGGATGGGCGACTATTCTTTTGCTGGAAGCTTACCATCGATTAGCCTCGCGCATTTTATGTTTGTGCAGAGCAGGAGAAACGAAAGGTGGTAGAGAAATGGTGTATTATAAAGCAATATTTTTGAACTCGCAGCCAAAAGAAGAATTGTGCATTTGGTACACTTCCGTATGCTTTCTTGTAACTCGCTAATGCAGCAACCGATTTCAATGTGATTTTCTGTTTGTGAAATTTTCTTCGAGTCAGTTGTTGGATTTATGATGCACAGTGTTCCCATAGCAGACGTCCAAACAGAGCAGGATGATGGCGCTCACGAACCTCAGTCATTTGAATGTGTGGTAAGTTATTCTTATCTGTTCTCGAGATATTGAAGATTTTTTGAATCTGTTAACATTCATTGACTTCACCTCATACAATAAAGTCTCTTGACATGTGACAGTTTTAGTACTTCTAAATTTTAGTAATGTCTTTGACTCTGTAAATCATAATAAATTATTCTATAAACTTATAAAACATTTCAATTTTCATATCAATTTTTTGGAAGTTAGGTTTATATACAGTGTGTTGGTAAATCGAACACAAGTTGTTGAAGTGGTACAAGACAAACAATCCGGAATGGGTGTTCCACAAGGCTCAACTTTGGGGCCCTCGTTGTTTAGCTTGTATATTAACGATGTGACAGCTGTTGTGTAGGACAGTTCTATACATCTTTACACTAATGATATACAGATTTTCCTTAGCAAGCCTATTGGTTTAACTGAGGATTGTGTGTGTCGTATTAATGATTTGAAAAAAATTCAGGACTGGGCTTTGGAAAAGAAACATCAAATCACGAATCCGTAAAATTAATGAACAGTCGAGACGTTTTGGTACGAAGGCCAGTTACGTTGGAGTAGTAAACCGAGACCTCGTTGAAGCGTTTTTGATGTGGATTGCGGCATCATATGCTGCCTAGGTACAAATTCACGGACGATCGCATTAGTGGACCATATCTCAGGACGAATTACAAAGTTAAATATTTGGTCTAGCACAAATGCCTTGAAGGAAGCAAAAACGATTGACACTTATATGAAATCGCTCTATTTCTATTATCTCGAAAGATTCGGAAGGCTCAAATACCCAAAATCACCTTTAGGAGCCTTCTAAAGTAGGTTCCCCTAAAGAGGCATTATTTGAACATAATTTAAAAACGAAAAAGAAATAGAAAGAAACATAACAAAGAAAGCCATTAAGATTATATGGAACTGAACAGGCAAAGCAACGGGCAATAAATTTTAGTAATTTTCACGATTTGTATTTCCACCACCTCTCTCGGTGGTCCTTAAACCATAATGATGTTAAACGTCTGGTGAACTGACTCTTCTCTTCACCCCCAAAAATTCCGCAAATTCGGAACAATTTGGCGATGGCATTCTAGTCAATTTCTGGGTCGTTTTTAAATGTCGAAATCGTTTCAATTAAGACACGATAGCAGTTCATTCGCCCGCGGCATTTCCTTAACGCTCCAAGGGCCCCGAATAACGACACCCATCCACACCCTTATTAAATTCGTAATTTGTTACAACTTGACTACAGAGTGCGGGTAGAGCTTGAGCGAACACTTGTTCCCGGTAATTCCTGTGCCGAGTGCAAAGCATTTATAATGCAGAGCAGGAGAAATAACTTGAGATTTTCTTTCCGCACAGAAAACAATGGAACAATTCACGGAGCTTTAAGACGCTTTTCTTGACAAATGAAGTACACATATGTATGTACACGTGTTGGGAACAACGAAAGTTAGTCCTCACTACTCGTGCCCGTGTGCTACACTCAGCAAGTGACTGAAACTTGCCTGCTGCTCCTGTTTGCTTGTTTGCTCCTAAAGTCGATGAAAATCAGCACTGAGCAGATAAGGAAGAAAATTTACGTTGATCTTGTCATCAAAGGAATTTCATGTAGCCAACCCGTGGCAGTGTCTTGATGATTTGCTAAGTGTGGCAGCGTGATGCCTGTTTGCCGGCTGGTTTGCACGGTTTTGTATCTTCCAACCGTAAGGACATCCACTTGCTCGTCAATGGGGCACTTTCTGCTCCACATGAACTGTAGAGCCCTCGTCATCGTCACCATCATTCGGTGGAGGGCTTCCCAGCTTCTCTATGTGAATTTACATGCATTTAGTTTTTCTTGCCTCTAAGCAAATTTCCCCAGATTATTTGAGCCCGTAACATTGTCGAAATCCTCTTGCAAAAGCCAACAAGTTCGTCGAAGTGACCTTTGTACGAAAGAAAGTTGCCAAGATACTTCCACCGAGGAGTTTACACGAAGATAATTTATTCTCGAACGCATCCCCAAAAAATCCTACAGGAGGGCTCGGCCTTAATTGGCGTTAAGACGGTGCCCTGGCCGTGCAAAACTCTCCACGGTAGATTGATGCCCGCGAACTTAAATGTTTAATGCAGTGCGCATTGCAAAAATGCGATTTCATATTCCCACTGATTTTTTCCTGAGAAGGAGAAAATATAAATCTGTCGGGAAACTCGCCCATCCCTGCTCCCTAATAAAAGTGCTCTAGAGTAACTTAAGTTTCATCAGAGTACAAACTTCTGGCGTAATTTAAACTGGGAAACTTGCTCCCTTTTATGATAATTCATTGCACGTCGAGAGCGTAATAAGTTGCCTTCACTTCCGAATATGTAATTTTCGGTAAGTTGAGCGCGCCGAGTTTATATTTTGTGTTTGATTTTGAAAGTAATCCTTTATTCAGTTCTTGCAAAAATTCATGGAATCTCCACTGGCCGGGCCACTGCCGCAATCTCATTTCATTTTAATCACGTAATTGTGGCCCAAGTAGTCTCCTCTTCGGGCCGGTGTACCCGGATCACAATGTGCTGATGGTAGGGCCAGGCCAGAGACGTTCTGCAAGTGCCTACCACCGGCACCAAAATGTTTTCTTTATTTTTTTTCCCCCCATTTTTTGTTTCTTGTGCGCCTGAGTGTTTTAAAGTTTTGACAATTTTATGCAAATACCCGCTGTTTACCGTCTCTTTGAAAGTTGTAATGTTATTGACTTGGACTGCTGTGAACGTTTGAATACTTTTTGGGCTTTTTGTGTCTTTCCTTTAAGAGATTTTTTCAACTGGGGGTTACTGGCCTGTATTTGGATGTGCATTGCAGCAGAACTGATTTTTGAAATACGAATTAACTAGCTTCCTGCCCCTGACTTCGTCCGTGTAGATCTCAACCCCTCTCGGCCTTGTCCTTGCTGTAAATTAGGTAAAACTGTTGCAGAACGTATGAAACTATTTCATGCGCGAAGACGGGTTTTCATTTTTCCCGCGGGGATCGAAAATAAACCCTAAATTATGAACGAGTAAATACTCTACCTTCCAGTAAAGGGCCTATCGAAATCGGCGCTGCCGATCCCGAGATTAGCCCCGACAAACAGACAACAATTTTTTACACGTTTCTGTAGATTTTGGTGTTAACAAAGTTATTTTGAAAGGACAGACCCTAAGAACTCAATCTCATGAAAATTCATTCAAGTTAAGAACTTTTGGCCGCCATGTTGGATGCGCCGTCTTGAATTTCCAATTGTTGATAGCAGATTCAAGATCAGCGACCCCGAAAACCCCTGTATATTCATTAACGGGGAAATTCTTTCATAGTAGCGTAAAAACATAATTTTCCCATACATATTATAGCCTCTTCGGGGCTGAATTTTGAGAAATGCTGGAATACGTGTTCCATTATTTGTTCTGCCTCTACCACTACAGGTTAAATAAAGGCTATACAGCTTTACAATAGACATTTATTTAATTTTAAATTTAAAAGTTAGAACGTCTGACTGAAATATTTTCGCTATTTGGTAATTTGAAACATATCATCACAAGTTGGTGAAAACCATCAAATTCACTTTTAACCCCTGGCAATTCTCCGAACGTTATCAGCTGACGATGACAGTTCCACCAACAGCCCCTACTGGGCACCATAGAAATACAAACTAAGCTTAGTTTGTATTTCTATGCTGGGCACTGACTGCAGCAGGCTATTGTCCAGTGTGAGCCATGTAAATCGCCGCCGAATATTTTAGTTTACTTAACAACTTGTGTCCGCGGTCATACGGTTAGGAGGTTACTGTTTTACTACCTCTATAGCGCACAAAGTGAGTGATGTCTACCGGCCTATTGACCCAGTTCAGAAATTGTCGCCTCCTAAGGGACCACAAGATTGTCGAAGACCTCCTTTGGGTGCGCGATGGGCAAATCATTGATCCGGAGAAAGTGTTCTTCGACGAACGGAAACAGGCAGATCGGCAGATTAACTGCAAAAATGCACTAATCGCTCCCGGGTTTATTGACCTGCAGATCAACGGTGAGTTGGTGCCCGAAATTTGCGTGACCTGAGATACGTGATTTGTCGGTGTAGTAGTAACCCACTTGGAGATTTGGGATTTGGGGACTGTCTTAACGCAAAGATAAGAAGAGTAGACCGCATATGTGGTTTTTGCCATCTTGCTCTTATCACTGCTCTCTGAGATAATGCCCCCGGGATTAAAGCAAATGACACCATAAAGTCATCTGACTACGACCGGACCTTTAGAATCGCTGACTTCTGCTGCTAGCGAATTTAGCAGAAACAGATATACCACCACCTTACCAACTTCTTTCGAATATTTCCAGGTGGATACGGTGTCGATTTTTCATTTGATGTAGATTCCGTGGAGGAAGGCGTCAATAAGGTTGCGAAAGAGCTACTCCAGCATGGGGTCACGTCCTTCTGTCCTACAATCGTTACCTCACCGAATGCCACTTACCGCAAGGTTCTGCCTAAAATTGTGAAAAGAAGAGGCGGCAAGAATGGAGCCACAATCTTAGGTCTCCACTTGGAAGGCCCCTTCATCAACCCCAACAAGAAGGGCGCCCACCCAATTGACTTAATTAAGGATATTGATGATGTAAGGTGTAAGGTTCTCGCTATTAATAGAAAATAATATTTTTAAACCATTGTCCTCCTGCAGGGAGTAGAAACGGTTCTGGATACCTACGGTTCGCTAGATGATGTCAGCATAGTCACCCTTGCTCCTGAAAAGGCAAAGGCTTGCGAGGTTACCAACTATTTAACAAAAAAGGGAATCGTTGTATCCGTAGGCCATTCCATGGCTGACTTACGCGACGGTGAAAGAGCTGTAAAGTGCGGCGCTTCGCTTATAACGCATTTATTCAACGCTATGTTGCCTGTAGGTATTTTACCCAAAACTAAGAAAAATATAAACTACGTCCTCCCATTAGTTTCATCACAGAGACCCTGGACTAGTGGGACTTTTGGCCTCAGATGAAGTTCCTGAGGGAAAAACTATCTACTTTGGCATCATAGCTGACGGAGTCCATACTCACCCTGCTGCCCTTCGGATCGCCCATAGAACATATCCGAATGGACTTATTCTAGTCACTGATGCGATATCTGCCATGGGACTGGAGGAAGGTATCCATCATATTGGCCAGTTCACTTGCCAAATAAAAGATGGGAAGGCTTATGTGGCCGGCACCGATACTTTGTGTGGAAGTGTGGCACCAATGGACGCCTGTGTTAGGATTTTCAAGAAATCTACAGGTAATTTTTCTTGCTTTGAAGGCATTACCATATAAGAAATTAAATTTTTAGCTTTCAGTGTTTTACCTGTAAAAAATTTCAATAAAATACACACATAAAAATTTTCTTTTTTAGACTGCTCCATAGTTTACGCACTTGAGACGGCTACATTGCATCCAGCAAAGTGCCTTAAAATTGATAGCACAAAAGGTACACTGCAGTATGGTGCGGATGCTGATTTTGTATTTTTGGATGACGACTTGAATGTGTGTTCCACGTGGATTGCCGGTGAATGCGTCTATAAAAAAGAAAGTGCAGATGTTCCCACCTTTGAATGCATTTCCTAAATGTAATTGCCTACATAAGAATTTTGTATTTTTCTAAAATACATTTTATATAAAAAGCGTATGAGGTTTTATTACCGGAATATTTAATACTATTATTGCTTTCCAAGAGTCGAATCGTGGAAGTCGTACAAGTCGATAACTGAATTTTAAGGAAACATTTCTCATTTTAGGTTTCTCCCGTAAATAATTCCGAGAATGCGATACAATAGAATCACATCAACTTTGATAATGTGGATATGGTAGAAAAAGCTCTAATGATTTTAAAATTTATCGTGTGATTGCGGTACCCATATATACATATCTCAAGCTGCAATGCCAGACTGTACCCCCCGATTGGGTTATCAACAGGTTTTCTGGATTTCCTCCACTATGGTAGCAAATGTAAAAATGCACTCACGTCAAAAATAGAAATTTTTGAATCCACCCTTTCCGTGTTTCAACGTTTTCTGTTTAATTTAATTATCGAGTGCAACATACGAGTAAACCCTAACTCTGAATGAATATGTTTTTCACTTCCAACAACATAAACTAACTCTCAGGTTAACTCTGATTCAAGCCTTCCTATACATCTTCAATGCTAGTCGTACCCAATACGCCCTCTTCTATTGGCGAATTTACTTTTACATCCGTTGATGCAGAGGTTGTACTCGCAATCCGCTCCATCAGGTCTGATGCTGTGGGCCCTAATGAAGTACTAAATACCTCGTCTTGCGCAAATATTACCGTGGATTGTGCCGCATTATTAACACCTGCCATACTCGTAATTTCCCAGCACTTTGTGCACTGGTGGTCCAATAGCAAAAGTAGCTTCTCTCCATGATCCAAAATGATGAACGAGCAGATTCGTTCACACCTAAAGTCGAATAAATTGGACCCACAGTAGCAACCTGGCAATCCCAGTAACCAAGCACACAAAAACAATAACTTTGATGCGTTGGATTGAAACACGAAAATGGAAATAATATCCATTCGTAAAGCGTAAGCCCCTCTATGGCACCCTAACTAAATATATTTTTCAATTAAAATTTTTTTCATCTGAAATAGAAAAGGGAACGGAGTTTTGAGGTTCAGTGAAATAAAAATGCACGCAATTTTAATTTTGTATAACTACTTTATTCAGGGAACAATGTACATCAGTAAACATTGGAACAAAAATAAAGAAATCCCTCACTATACAAAAAATATATAAAAAGAACACCGAAACCATCGTAAAACAATATCAGTATTATCGCACAAATAAGACTTATTCGACATGCACGCGAGACCGCGGGCCCAAGGCAGATGTCCAAGATTGAGGAAAAAGTATATACAAGTATATATAGGCATTTTGCAAAAACACAGTTGAACAAGTGCCCAGGGCTTCCGTCGCTGTCACGCTAATAAATATTTTAAAATCTCTGGAAATATTTAGTGTTTTTCTCCTAATATTTTTTTTGTATTTTTTGCTTCTTCATTTAAATTCGTTACAACATGGACTAAGACACAGTAAATTTATTCGTTATGTTACTTTAGTTTCACTATTTAGAGTTCCATTTGCTTCCTTTGCTGCATTAACGTAATTTTTGGTGATATTAGTTAATATTTAGCGTTTACAACTTTTTAAATTTCTACTTTAGAAGTAAGTTTAGTGAATTTCATGAACTTCCATGGTGGATTCGCTTTAGTGTGTGACCATGTTCTTAATTTTTTTTTTTATTTTTTTATTTTTTTTATTATTAACTCCAATCAAATGCTCAACATATATGTATATATATTTTTTTGTATTTTTTTTGTATATTATGTAAATTGGGCTTAAATATTTATTTGTAGCATTTAAAAATGTATATTTCTTACGGGCCAATATTAATAGTATTGATATGTTAAAATGCGTTTTTAAAAACACCAAACGCATTTCCTGTTACATTTATTCGCCTACTTTAAATGTTCTCTTATCGCTCAGATCTCAATTTAAAAGGAAACATTGTCTCCCTTCTTTCACCTTTCATTTATATTATATAATATAAGTGTTAAAGACTGCTTCTCTTCAATAAAAGGGCTACCAAAGTGTTGGAATACGGCCAAAGCTTATTGTCGGAAGCGAATATTCTTGGAGTAGAACTAAATGAGATTTTCTAATACTTAAAACTTATCTATTAAATATATTTTCTTTTTTTATATTTTAGTTCATCTTAATTGAGGTCCGCTTTAATGACGCAATAATTAATATTTTCAAAAAACGTTTTTTCTTGGTGTTTAGCAGTCTGACTTGGTTTCTAATGTTTTATGATAAATGAGTGGTTTTAAGCGTAAAAATTATACGATTTAAATAACAAACTATAAGGAAAGTCTCTCTATTAATTCATTTGCTGTATACAAGAAGTACTTTGCCAAAATGTGTCCTGCAGAGGTAAGTTTTTTAAACAGTGGTACACCGTAGTATGTGGACATTTACTCCCAAGTGCATCTCTATTAGAAATTTGTAATATATTTTCTACTATAGATACACATTTCGTTATGGGACCTAACCATAAAAGGCGTCTATTTTGATTTCAGGTTAATTGAAAAGTTACAATCAATACAATACAATACAATACAAGATCTATTGAATTCCAACAAGTTACGCTATCATAGGGCAGATATTTTAAAGGCAGAATGCAGCGGCAGTGAAGAAGGGGGAGACATTAATTAAGAATAGTAAGTTTACCACCTGTAAATAAATTTTCTCCACATTCCTTTTATGCTATTGCGGAACTCCAAAAACAACGCATTTGGAAGTACTTTACTTTTGATATTTATTATTTTTAAGAATAGTTTGTAATGAATATGATCTTTTGATTTATGTTTTTGTTGAAATTAATATTGTCAAGTTAAAAAAATGATTTGTTTCTTGAGTTCCGAATTAAAAAGATTATGGGCGAACTATTTTACGTTTGGATAGTAAGACAACGAGTCATAAATGCATACAAGTGTCAGACTTATATTATAGATATCTACGACAAATCTCCAAGACCCAAACAGCTATCGACTGCAAAAAAATCAACACCTTTTTTGCCTGCAAAAGATATGTATGCTTCGGGAATTATGAAATAAAAAAAACGATTGTGGCAAAAAAAACGAATTTTATTACGGCGAATAAAAATGAAAAACTTGACAAGATTTGTAGCAATAGCAAAGTACTTCTATCGTACAGCAAAGGGATAGATTAAAAAATAAATTACATTTCTACAATTTACTTAACTTAAAGAGGTAAACCTAAAAATAAACAGAGTTTTGAACTAAAAATAGTAAAGAAACTTGTAAATTTGTTAAACAAAATAATCGATGCAGTAACACATCCTACATAGTAATTAATTTAAATATGGCTCTATTCGAGAGTTTGAATAATAAAAACGAGTTAAATATGCTTAGAAACGAAAGTAAACATAAATATGTGTAAAAATTCACAACCATGAATAATCTACAATGATTGTATTCTTATGATCCTCAAATGTCGAGATGTAGAAGTCTCAAAATAACAAAAAACCCCCTGGTCTCGGTCGTGGAAAAAGCGCACTAAAAAAGTGAACGATGTAAACTCGAGGCAGAAAATAAAAACACTCTGATCGTCTGACCGTGTTTAATACTACAATAATATTAATTGTTTTGATGTATATATATATTATTGCTTTTTGTCATTTAGTTGAGTTCATTTTGACCTTGTTGTTTCTTACATCTGATCGTAAACTTTGATATACGTAGGTAGAGTGTAGTAATTACAAGTAATATGCTCTTATAAAAATACGTGACTTTCTGAAAGCGCTCACAATGCTTAAGGATATATAATTCTTGCTTATCAGGGCCTATGCTCACTATGTCACTAGTTGGATTGTATATATAGTAAATATATAACTTTCATGGTTTCTTGCATTTGTTTGTATCTGCCATTGCGCATTCGTTGAAACTGTTGTGTTAATATTAATTTTTATATTACGTCGTCTGAAATTGGAGATAACCTGGATAAAACGATGTAAAACAATCGAAACGATGTCTTTCTACAATTCAGTTAATCTTTGGTTCATGGTTTTTATATGTTACTTAATTTATCCGATAGAAAGAAGCCGTGTACGTATTTGTTTCATTTAAGGTAGTATACGGTAGTTAGTACAAGTTATTGCTGGAACCCAGTTGGAGGTGATGAAGGTAAAGCTTTTTATTTTCCCTACCTGCTGCACAGGTGCTTCAACGAACCCAATAATAGAACTGAGGGAACTATATTATCAATAAAGGAAACACACAGCAGAATTTCAATCGTTCAACCGCATCTGAAGGGAATAAAATGTTTAATGTTATTATTGTGGTATGACTATTCACTATGACTATGCAAGCATTGCTTTCGATCCTAAGTCCATTATGATCTGGAGTGCGGAAATGGACTCAATGATCTATACCTTGAAAGATAAATGTTTGCATTGTAATGAGGATTTTCGTTGGTTCAAGAAGCTGTAACATGCAAGACAGCACCATGGTGTACAAAAGGTAATATACTACTGATAATTCACCAGACCATAATACCACCGAGAATGTACAGCAGTTGCTAAAATATAGGACAACCGATTCCGCTTGACTTTTCCTTTGAATATAAAATTGAAAATCTGTCAATGGGGAAAGAGAATCTCCTCCTCTGACAATTCTGAAAGAAATCTAGAACAAATTTCACAAAGAACTGTTATTGCGCACTGAAAATAAATTCTAGTCCCACAAGATAGACAACAATGGTTGAAATAGTAAAACGAGATGTTGTTTTTTTGATTCTTTCTTGCGTAGTTAAAAGGTAAGTGTGTGAAATTTGAATTTGAATTAAAATTTGCTTGGATGTACATTTTCCTTGGTATATTTTTCAAATGTTGCTTAGATGAAGCTTATACGTAGTTACAAAGTTGCAGAAATCAAACGATTGCTCGAGGAGAAGAAAACTCACGTGAAATAGCCCATCGATTGAGTGTTGGCATCAACACAATGGCTAACGTCTATAAATTTATTCTGATGGAAGGGGTGCAAGTCACCATAAGGGATGTGCTATCAACACTTCCCTTCCAAGGATATCAAAAAGGTAATCTAGTTCGATGACACCAAGATTAATCTGGCTTGGCTCCAATGGCCGGCAATGAATCTGGAAGATGGTCAATGAACCTCTTTAGGATCGTCACATCAAGCAGACAATAAAATTTGGAGGAAATAACATTATGGAGTTGTTGCCAATGAATCATCGGCAGGATGGCTGCAGACCATCGAATGACTAAGAAGTCAAGGATCCCACTTGCTCATCTGTGGGTGGAAATCAAAAGGTCTCTTGTTTCAACGACAGAAAAAATCCGGTTCTTGAAACACCTTTAGAACCGTTCGCAGGATGCCTGAAATAACATTATTATCTCGCAGAATTCAGACAGTCATAAAAGCAAAAGTTTGTCCTAGTAAGACAGAATCAACTAAATAATTTATCAAATGCCTCTTTGACAGAGGAGCATCCTAGCGACGCAACGAACGTTTAGCTGCACTGCATGGAATTATTGCTATTTGAATTACCTTTACAGAACGTTTGAGCTTTTGAAGCAAGCTCAAAAGTGACCATCAATCAATTGAAGATTACCTTCGACCACAGGAATCTTCATTACTCCAACCATGTTCAGAGTAATCCAAAAAAGGTTACCTAAAAACTTAATGCGCTGATATGTTAACTCTCCCATGCCTTAGAATTGAGCCGCCATAATAACATTATATGAATATCACTTTCTTTCAAATGCCATGCGTTTCATTACTGTTGGTGAGTGGGCCCAAAAAGCTCAGTCTTTTAAAAATTAAATAATCAAAAAACCGCCAAAAAAAGACACATATTTATCTTACCTAACGCTGCTCTTATTTTAGTTTATAAAATGCTTACGGGAAAAAGGCCTATAAGTATATTGCTTAATTGTTGTATCACAATAGCCTAAAGAAATCTTATCTTTTGATTGCAGCTGCGGTGGAAAAATCTATATAAGAAAAGAAAACACCATCAAAATTGTGGTATGAATATCAGAAACGCTTTAGAGTTTCCAAGAATAGAAGATGTAAGAGCATTACGGTTTTAAATCGGTCTAAAAATTAATGAAAAATTAGTCGATAGTGTAATCCAAATCAAAATAAAAAGCTTTACGTTTTATTTCATCTCCAACTGACACTTACTTAAAACAAAAAAAAAAATTACGGAAAAATCGTCAGAAATACTTGATTCACGTACTTTTATACGCTGTGTAATATATTTAGTATTAGTAAGGTCATTTAACAGTTTTTTTTAAATTTTTTTTACATTTTATTCGTTTTTTTAATTTTTTTTTTTTTTTTTTACTTTCATCAAATATGTTTATATAAATATTAATGTAGAATTGATTTCTCTTGTATAGAAGGCAGAATATATGTACATACTACATGTTTCAAAAATTTCGTCAAAGCTTTAAAATTTCATCTTTAAATTGTTTTGGTATTTTCATACAATTGTTGTTTGCTTACATAGATGGTACATAAATGGAATTAGTTAATTACAATGTGTGCCCCTAAGTAGATTAAAAGGTAAACATTTTTTTTGTTCATTTTCACTTGATCTTTGATATACTTATTCGTATAAATAACATTTTGTTGTTAATTTCCTCAAAAAATTGTATATATTTTTAAATTTTGTTTGTTACTATATATGATGCTTCTTGTTCTTATTTCGCTATATACGTATTGTCTCACCTATCTCTGTGAAATTTACATAAAATTAAATACATATGTATAAGTAAACACTATTCGATAAACAGCCATCCAAAAATGAACAAATTTTCAACATTGTATAAACACGTAAAATTAATTTGGTTGTCTCATTGAATCGCTATGAACGTTAAAATTGGACTTATATGGTATATTGGGTCCGATCTAGTCGTAACTTTGTCAATCTCAAACAATGTCCAAACTATATAAATAAAGTATAGGAAGGCTCTCTGATTCGACTACTTCGAAATAAACTAACGACAAGATACGTTTCAGAAGGTCCACATTACTTCAACACAAATCCCGAACAACTCGGTTGTCATGAGTACAATTGAACGTCACTACTACGATACTTTACTTGTGAAGCAACTAATTATCTTAAAGTATTTAAGTCCTAGAAAGCAACTCGGATGTTTTATTCAAACTGTGCACTTAAACCGGGTTCACACAACACCTACTATGTCCTAGCTTACATTCGGTTCAATCGAGAGCTCCTCACTTATATTACCATATAGGAACAAAACTCAGATTACACGACTGTCTTCGGCTTAATCTTGAGTTTGGCATCGTCTGTACATTGAATTTCATGAAACACACGTCATTCACATTTTTAGCCACAATACATACATCACGAGCTACACAGTTTAACAAAACGTATCCTTTGAATAGATATTTTAGCTCACTTCAATTAAGTAGCATAAGACAACTAGGAAGACGTAAAAGTGTGAGCTTTTCTTAATGACAAGTGCATAAAGACGTACATTTAACCCTTAGTGCAATAGCACTTTAAAATCAATGTAAATGTAAAAAAATCAAAAAATGTCTTGTAATTGCATGAATTTCTCTCAAAAAGGGTTCATCTAGCAAAAGGTTGTGGATGGAATGATACTTTTGTTTCGTTTCTTTGCTGTGATGCGATCTTATTTCTCCTCTATCTCCTCCCTCGTTCACCTTTTTTAACTCTCGAAAAGTCTAAATAAGAATTGTAAGCAGTTGGCCTATACACACGAAACTTTTTAGCACGGTAATAACAACGAATTATCACATTTAAGTCGTGTTATTGCGGCTTTACTTATTTTCAATCATTTTCGAATAACATCAAACATTTACATGTAACTTTTAAACACACGAGTATATTTAGTATTTTATGATTTTTTTAAACTTTTTTGCCTTTTAGAATAGGATATCTACCGAATCAGCTGATTTCTTTAATTTCATAAAGAACTTCTATTGGAGGTGTAGGAAGCTGGCGTGAAAGAATCCTCTAAGTCACGGAATCAAGCAGCAATTCCGATCAAATCATCAAAAAACTCTTTAGTCGTTGGATAAAAAATAATATAACACAGAAGGTAGCACTTTTCCAATTTCAACCAAACAAAAGTTATTTAAAGTCACTGACTTAATAAAATAGAAAAAAATTTAATATAAAAGAACCTCAATAAAATTTTAGATTTCTAATCATACTTACGGTTGCTGGTGCAAGATGTTCAACTCCTCAGTTGAAGTATTTCCTCCTTATCGACGGCCTTAGTGCTGTTACTCATATAGTGTAATTGTAAAATTTAAAATCCATGCCTTAAAATTATGATCACCTATAGTTTGCAATACGCGTGCAAGTAAAAGACAGTAAACTGTTTACCGGATAAGTGGACTGCGATCGCACACAGAGCAAATTTTTCGTTTAAAGTGTGAAGATGTTTCATGACTCTGGATACTTATAAGACACAAACATACAGACAAAACGAATACTTCCAATATCTCTCTACATTGTCTAATGTAATCTGAAAACCATGCCACACCAACGATAACATTGACCATTGTACAGATAGTTAAGTTATATTATACATATATATATGTATGGAAAATACCATCAAAAGTGTGAACAAATTGAACTATTTCAACAATGTAAACATAAAGATTGAAACACGTCGGTGCAAACCAATATTGTCTCATTTGCTTGTGAAACATATAAATATATATCTGCCAAGAACAATCCCTTAGCACCAGCTACGCCAGTTTGAAGACCATAGCTTTGATGTGTGCATTCCACGAAAGGTTCCACTTTATATATCACATACTGATTTTGAATTCGCTTGAAATTGGTTTGCTGGACTCCCTGACCTTAAATCAATTGAAAATCTTTGGTCCGACCCGACCTTTCAAAAATAACCTACCGAAAGATATTAACATCTTAATTCTATGAAATGTTGTTGTGCAAGAAGTATAAAGACTAATTAGTATGCTACCAAGTACAAGACCCTTTCCACTTTAATTCTATTACAAGACCATCGGCTATGCAGATGATCCAGTAATCATCGTTGCGGGAAAGTTTAACACAACCGTCCCAAGGATAATGAGATCTGCACTTCGAGTGGTGTGTTCTATAGCAGTCAATTGTCGAGTTAACATAAATGCAACAAGTTACAGCGGCTTGCAGCTCCATAACAAGAGCTATGCCTAACACTACCCATGGAGGTATTAATAGTACTCACTCCCCTGCACATCTTCATTTTGAAATCAGCTGCAGTTAGTGCTCAGAGAGTACAATTTACTTCAAATATGTATGTTAATCGTTAACAATGGTCACATGAGCGCCCTAGAGCGGATCTCTGACATAATCTATTTCGCAACAGCCTACTGTGCTTTGGCAGGAAGTTCAGGAGTATTATTCCCGAAAGTTCCCATTGGTTTACAGATGGTCAAGGTCGCGATTGCGGTGGGAAAATGACCCAGTGTCTGCCAATACCAAATCCTAGCTATTGCAGCCTTACACCAATCTCAACAGGGGACTGAAAGGCGCTAGTATTGCTTATATATTTTCCAGCACTCTCGTTTTTCAGCTAAGCTTGTTAAAGAGTGATTTGATACCCCTCAACGGCTTGCTACCTCCAAAGGAATCACTCTTTGTTGGGTACCAGGACACTCTGGTATTGAACTGGTTTTGAGCTCTACTGTTGTATCGGCTGCGACTAGTGTTTGGTCAGCAAGGATGGATGGCTATGTAAAGGGCAGAAAAAACGAAGAACTTAATGCATTATACAATGTACGAAACTTTTAAAGATCCGTGATTATGTGGGGTGCAATGTCAGTAAATGGTACAGCCCATATTCAACGAATTGCAAGGAATAATGCAGTATCATGTACAGTTGAAGGTTTTGCTACCATGTGCAACAAATGTCCGAAGATAGGATTGGGATGGACAGAACGGGCATTTATTGAATGATTGACGACGACAAGTTCATAAAAAATTTAAAACCCAAGAATATTGAGCAATTGTGGTCACTAATTAAAGATTCTTAGAACAGTATACCGATGGAAAGGTCTGGACGTTTGATCGCAATGGCAAACCGATGTAAAGAAGTTTTACTTGACAATAGGCGAGCCATCATGTACTTATCATTTAAATGAAAAATTTGTTGTCTCATGGAAATTTCCAAAAAGTAGAAGTAAAGCAAAATCTAGGCAGACCCAAGATTTTTGCCTGGAATCGAGATGACCATGAGAATCATTCACTGATTAATGAGGGATGTTTGCTGCAGGAAAGATCTATTCTTTCAATGTTGCAAATTTGGGGAAATATCGAATGAAAAGGTATTTCCTACAAGCAAACAAAGGAGAAAAAACTTTTCTAAGGTGAAAACTATTACGAGTATTTAACTATCCACAACTATTCGTAATATCATGCACACGATGCTGATCTACTGCCTGAACGAAACTATACTATGTCGGGAAAAAAAGTCGAGTTTAAAACATTCTAAGCATACAATTTCTCTACACTAGTTTGATACTGGGCCAGCTTGGATAAAGACCCAAACGTATCCCCTGTAAACAGTGACTATCAAAGTATACCTCACAATTATTAATCGACCACTGATATTTGAAACATTACGACAAAGAAAATATCGTCCACCAACAGAAATTACATAAGTTACTCACCTTTACTTGAAGATTACCACTGAACTGAGCATGTATTATTTGTGACACATAAACCAACAAAAATGTGCTGTTAATGAAACGTTTCCTTCGAAAATAATAGGTATTGGCTGACTTTCTGGATGACTTCCACACCAGTTACCTTCCATCTATTCTGGAATACTCCTCACGTTGATTCTAGAGCATTAAGTGTAGTGTCAGAAACATTAGAAAAGTCAACACATTGTCTGATAGTTGTTAGTTAGCCGAAAAACGTGATAAATTGAGTAAAATCTTAGCTAGATTTGATGTTATTTGTTCAATTAATGATTACTCACTTGTAAAAGTAGAATATGTATATAGATTTTATTCTCGTATATATACTTTGTATAAATATATATGTATATATATTTATATATAATTTCAATAAATATTTTTTAAATCGCCAAAAATAAAAAGCATTTTTGTCGTGTTTTGTTGTATATTTATCAATAAAAATAATGGCAATATGGAGTATCTATTTGTTTTTGTTTGTACATACTTTCTACTGGGTTAAATTTGTAAAAATTATCAAAAAAACTTCTATCACAATACCTCAATATATAATTTTTTTCTTTTGTGAAGGTCTTTCACTTTTTAATTTTGTTTCTGAACTTGTAAATATACAGTGGTAAAATATGCAATTTTAGTTCTCATTACATTAAATAAATTCAGTAAATACAGTTTTCATAGTGATATATTCTTGTTTTCTTAATTGTGGCTTAACGTAAGGACAACTAAAAAGTATATGAACAGCAAATATTAGTGACCATCGCCTATTAGAAATACTTCTGTTACCGAAATGTGCAATATAATTTGTATAATTAGTTAGTTTTTCTCTTTAAATTTTCCTACAGAACTCTCTGCTTAGTGAGCATTGAAATATTCCTCTGGGTTTAGGTATTACATTTTTTCACATGTCTTAATTCAAAATGATCTGTAAAACATTCACAAATGCACATCCAACAAAATATGGTCGGACAAACATTTATACATCTTAACTATACGTTTCTTATCTAATTTTTTTTTATGATTTTTCTCATACATTTCTTATTTTGAATGGCGCAGCGTGGGGTGGGGTAAATATTACTAAACACTGGAATACACAGTTATTACAAACAAACCGTCATTGTATTCGTCTTTGTATAATGCGTTAAAACTAAAATATTTCAATTCTACACTTGCTCTTGAATATTTTTACATATGAAACCAAAATAAAGAGATGTGACTTTATTCCAACGCAGCATTCAATGTTATTGCTATTGAGTGCTCTTTAACTGATACACTACACAACCAGAGATAACCAAAATTTCATATAAAGACGCGACCTCCTTGAGATAACCCCAACTATAGTATTTGAGAATACTGTTAATACGCTGTCCCAATGCTTAAATAATTTATACAAATGGAATGTACAAGCCAAGTTTTACCTGTAGACACAAAAAACATGAAGTTTTTAAAAAATCCAGCGATTCGCTGCAGTACTACCTTTAGTCCGAACATACGTAGTGTGCTATAAGATTTCGCCCTCAAATTACTTAATGTTGTTGACCAGGCCCTACATTTATGGTTGATGCTACTTGAGTATGTTATCATATATTACTTTAAAGTTGCACGCAGTTTAAGTGAAAAAAATAAACTTGAAAAATATTTTTTTTGAAATTGGACAATTGGTCCATTATTGTCTGAATTGATATGAATACAGAATTTGGGCAATTGACATTAAGGGACGGACTTGCAAAAGGTAATTGCTAAGATTCTCCCTAACTTCGCTATTCTATGGGCCTGATTCTGGTTGTCACCTCACTTTCCGTGACGTGACATCTTATAGCTGAATATCGAAGAAATATTCTTATTGGAATCAAAACAGGCAATTCAGCTATAAGCTGTCACGTCACGGAAAGTGAGGTGACAACCAGAATCAGGCCCTATATCTATAGTCCCCCTAAAATAATCATTTCTAGCATGACAAGCCTAGTCAGAAACACGTTAGGAGCTCACAGCTAGTAACAGCGACAGAAGCAGAGCAACAAATAGATTACAATAAAAATTATGCCCGTAAACTCATTTTATATGGAAACTTTATAGTTACTCTGCCTCTAGCATTGCTTTCAAAGGCTGTGGCACATTAAAGGTATAGAACAGTAGCAAAAGCAGTACAACAGGAAAAAGCTCACAAATGCAGAACAGAAACATTTTAAAAGTTTAGCTTCTATGACAGTTTCATTCTTGTTCTGTTCTACCGCTACTCTCTGCTGAGATTGCCTATTTCAATCGATTCTACTGGTTAATATATGTATATTTTAAAAGTTGAAATGCCAGAAAAATTAGAGTCTTCGCTATGTGAGTCGAATGAAATCGATAGCCATAGTAGGGCGCAATATGTCACGACATTGTTTCTTTTAAAGCTTTTCTTCTTCAAAATAAATTGAGGGCATACATATATGTAACATTTTGAAATCTTCAAATTATTTTTATATTTACATGCTGGTGCATCTCAAGTATGAAATATACTAAAATGCTCGAACCAAAAATTTGCTGGTAATTTGAGTACCGAAGGCTCCCAAAAAGGTTTGTTATAACTCTTCTTTTATTAAAACAGTTCCTACTAAAAAAATGTGCGATTGAGTAAACTCTGAAATGTCGGATCTGTACACGAAATTCTGATTACTTATCAACACAACCAAATATCGTACTGCAAATGTGTCGGTATCGATTTCGGTGATGTTTACTTAAAGCTTATTTCGAATTTCCGAATTCGCTACCGACAATACTTAAACTATAACTTCTGTAGCTTCAATGCTGCGTTGTATTAAAGTCTTCTAGCCGAACAAAACTAAAAAATAAATCGACAATTTCTCAATAATCAATGGACAATCGTATCCTATGCGATAGTAAACTTTCACATAGCAAAGTATTTGAAAAAATTGTTCTCTCTAAGAATATTTGATCAAATTTTATTAAGCTCGACAAAATCTTATTGCTTTACAAGACAATCTCTTTGAGTAATCGTTGAGAAATTGAAAAAAGCGACGACTTAAAGCATTAAAATTAAAAAAAAACCATCAAAAGCTTTTCTTTTGAGCCTCGATTACAGTAGTTATCAGTATTTACCATTATTACTTCAATATTCCCATCAAATTAGCTTTACACAAAAGTTAACACCGATGAATTAACAATGACTTACAAAAATATTCTGAACAAAAAAGTAGTAGTATCACAGGCAAGGTGAAAATTCTCACAATTAGTTTTAATTTAAAAAAATAAAAATAATGAACTGAAAACTAAACGGATTAAAAAAAAGTATTCAAAAAAATACGCAAGTGTATATATAAAAAAAAAAAGATAAAGGTGTAAAATAAAACTGTCTGAGGGAAAAAATTCGTTAAAGTTACATTTAAAATAGCCTTCATGACTTCCTGTTAAAAGTATCAAAGCTTCGAAATGGTTACGTGCTTTTGCTTGATTCTTTTTACTTCTCTAAAATTATTTCTTAAATCTTTAAGCGTTTTCAAGTGGTTTGCTAAGCAACGGCTGGTTTCAATCAAAACAATCGAAATTAAGTTATAATTTTTAAGTTGGCAACGGTTTCTTAATTTTCAAAGACTAAATAAAACAAATTTCTACGATCATGTCGTACATTGTTGACCCACACAATTTCTTAAATAGGCCAGGTTTACAACTTGTATATCATGTTGTATGACTGTTACCAAAATATAAGGCTTTCAGAATTTACGACGAAGCAAATATAATAACAACATATATTGACTTTCGCGATAGTTAGTCTCTAATCGTCCTGATCATGTGATGACGCCCTTTGTTTGATTGTAACAAGATCTTACAAGAGATTTTCTATCTCTGATCAATGATTCTACAATGAAACATCAAAGCGTAAACTTAATATTTTCAATTAGAATTCTGGTTGATAGAGCCAGTAACGAAAGGACTATTCTACTCTCGAAAAAAAGGGTGAACAATTTCTCGAATAAACAGTTCAGTCCAAATATATGAAAAATAAAATGTTATTCTTTCGCGAGAGAAAACGCAGATTAATGTGTTCAAATTCGACGATCTGTAATTCGTAGATCGCCTTTGATAAGAACCAAAGAATATCATATATTTTCAAAATGTCTAATTTTTTTTATATTTTGTCAACTGATCCATTCAAACATATATATATCTGCTCGGGTGAATGTGTAAGCAGAATTTCAATTGTTTGAGAAACGTAAAAAATGAGACGAGAATTTCAAAAGAAAAAAAATTAAGACATATTTCGAAGTTAATAGCCGCGACACGTTAAAACCAGAAATCAACGACAGAAGCAGCAATAACAAATCTTTTAAAAAAATTCTTCTCTAATTTTGCAGCACTTTATTGTCTTTTCTGCTTTTAAATACCCTCCTATGAAAGAAAAAAAAGATAAAATTTTAAATCACCAAAAAAAAATCATCAAAAGCAAGGAACTAAAATTTCTGAAAAAATTAGTCAAAACATTAGTTACACTAATAAAAATTTCTATCTGGCATGCCAATACGAAAACTTTTGACGTATTACTGTAAATGTGGGTCAACAACTACGAAACGAAATCACGATAAATTTTTTTTTCTTTTCTAATGAATGCCTACTGAGATAATTCTTAAAAGTGATTACTGTCACCAATCTTTAACACGTTTTCTCACAAATATAACATTTAAGTAACTATTGCCAATATACATTGATTACATATATGAAGGTATATAATTTTTTTTGTATGCTTTTTTTCTTTGTATATTGAATTAACAATGCAACATGTTTCATTTCACTTACTTCACCTAAAAAATGTGTTTTTTCCTCCGCTCTTTTTGCTCCAGCTTATCATTAAAATTACATGTATCCCGAAATGTACAGAATTTGTTGATTCGCGTTTACCTAAATTCAATTGTCTTCCGTCTTCGAGTGCAAACAGAGAAACCGAAGCGTTTCTGAACCGTTTGCGTGTTTTCTAATTATTGTAATACTCGTTCGTTTTTGCTCTAAATAAGTTTAACATAAGGTTCCTTAAATGGTTTTGCTTTGTATATATAAAAAATACAA
This sequence comes from Neoitamus cyanurus, assembly GCA_947538895.1. Classification (NCBI taxonomy): domain Eukaryota; kingdom Metazoa; phylum Arthropoda; class Insecta; order Diptera; family Asilidae; genus Neoitamus; species Neoitamus cyanurus. The sequence goes on from OX384543.1 coordinate 41,302,778, forward strand.
ATAAGAATCTTGTGCAGATAAGATCTATCCATAAAATTGGTTTAAAAACTCACGTTCTTCACATCTGCCCTATCAATGCACATATGAATATTGATTATACATTTAAAAATTTGTTTTTCAAAAATATTGCTTATTAGAATAAGTTTAGAATAATTGGTCAGATCTTATCTACAATGAAAGTATATATAGTCGTCGTTATTATGTATATGTGTACCTTATATACCTAACAACCCAAGATTTCCTTTAAGAGACGTACAATGTATCGAGAAAAATAGGAAGAGGATGATTTACGTTATAATGTTTGTTTTTCTTCTCCTTTTCGCCGATCAATTATTACTGCATATTGACTTCTCTAGAGCTATTTAGTTGGTTTATTGTTTACATTACTAGAAAAATAAACGCCCTTACGACTAATTGAAAACATTGTTAAACTAAAAACATGGCACTATTTCTCTTGTTCTCTAAAACTTTAAGTCTTAAACATAAAAATAGTATTTATGATTCTTTTCAATTTATTATCTCCGTTTTCTTAATTCTTTTTCTTCAGAAAAAATTGACATACTATTTGATATGTGTATAATGTTTGAATACGAACTAAATAAACTTCATCGAGTTGTCGCATCATATATTTATATCTGTTTTAATGAAATTCGTTTCGCTGTTCCATTAAAACACCCGCGCGCAATACGATGCCCCACACTAGATCATATTTTATCTCCCGCTCGATAAACAATAAATTCGTGGAGATTCGAGAAGTAAAAATGTTATAGATTTCATAAATTTACAATAAACAAAAATAGGTAATAAGAACACAATGGAAATCCAAACACAAAACTAAAAAGACTGTTGAGGAACTTATACACCACAGGTAAAGCAATTGTATTTCTCCTGTTTTGAGATTAAATTGTGTTTTGAAGGGTTCTCTTTTGCTTTTTTTATAACTCATTTCGTGCTTCCGTCCCCTCGTAAGTTTCTTTCCTGCTTTGACTATTGTTTTCCTTTTTTTTGCTATTTTCATAAATTCACTTAATACTATAAAGTTAATAAGATCTCTTATGTAGATTTTAAGGCAAAAATATCATCAAATATACCTTTGGATATTGTTGTTTACGTTTTTTTTTTCATTTTCATTTTTCTTTTCTTTCATATCTCTAAATGCAGAAAAATATTGTATGTACATAAGTGTAAAAACTGCAGAAAAAATCCATTAAACTAAAAATGTGTATATATAAAAATATCAATACGTTAGAATGCGTATAACATGTATTGCTAAGTAGTAGAAGGTTCATTATACGTAATTTTAAAGCAAGAACTAGATATTTTGGCATTGTTACTTAAAATTCGCAACAACCGATTCAAAGTGTGTTTTGTGTGAGGTTTTATCGTGAAAAGTCTTACAAAAGGAGGTTTTTTCTCGTTATTGCTATTATTTGTTCACTACAAGTGAGCTCTAATTTAGGCAAAAGTCCTTTAAAGCTATCTTTTCAGTACATCTACTTGAAGAGTTTATCTCTAATTTGTTTCGTTTGATATATGCGAGCCAAACGCCTAATTAGACCCAGGTGATAGGAATTACAAGTCGAAGAATTTATTGCAAAAAAAAAGAACACAAAAAAGTAGATCACTTATTATGGATGTATGTGGTCCACAATTTGCTAAATGAAGAGAGGTTTGAACACTTAAACAGTGAAGAAATTTACAAAAATGGAAAATAAATCTGAAGAATAAGATTAGACGTGGAATCGGAAAATGTTTTCATGTACCAATTTCATAGGGCATTTCGAGACAAAGGCAACAGTATTTCCATGTTCAGGGATGACAAAAAATTGTCTATAGCGATACAAAACACAACAGATGTATTAGCTGAGTTTAATCACCCCGAACTGATTCGAGTCAAAATAATAATATATTGAGTATTGGCAATATGTGTAACGACACCCGAATTCTTATTACATCTGGAGCTGTATTCGCAAACTCGATTTCAACTGAATAGAGATCTAAATTTGTTACGTTTAACACGTTCTCAATTTGATTGAAATTTACTTTGGGAATACGGCCCCAGGATTAGAATCTTGTAAGGTTAAAAAAGAGAAACTACTTAAAATCAGAGATGGCTAAAATTAGGTTCAGGTATTCTGCTATTTGAAATGACCGGAGATTGTCACTTTTTAATCAAAAAAGGAATTTCTTGAAACTGAATTTATGTGTTTTAATTGAACCTTGAATTAGCAACTTGCAATTATTTGAACACTTGAGATGTTTCACCCTTAGACTGCTCACCGCCGCCACGAATCTAGGACTGCACATGGGGTAGCGTTTTCAACTTTGAAAATATTGGATCTTTAGAAAAATTTGTAGACAAATTTATTGTAGTAAAATCGATTCTGTTTAACATAACATTTATTCTTTTTTTTGAAAAAATAATATTTAAGCCAAGAAAACGCGTCTTAAAGGTATGAAGGAAAGACACCCTCTTATCCCGACTAGACAGGAATGAAAAAGAGGCCTCCTTCAGACAAGCAAATGCAGATAGATGGCTCAAGGATGGAAGGCAGTGTTTGTGACGAAGTATAATATGAACACCTGGGCATTGAAATCATTTCTTCTACCAAACCACTGCAAGCGTTTTTCAGGCGGAGGTGGTGGCTATTGAAGCAAAATCCATGTGAAAATGGGAAGGTTGTAAATATGTGTCGGGCTTGATCAACCTTAAAAGGGTTCCTTTGAGGGAGTATAAGAATTCGATGACGGGAAATACACTAAATATCTCTAGCCTAAATAGACTCATTGTTCCTATAAGCAGAGCAGAGAAAAAATGTTTGACACTTCACTTAAACATGACTAAATATTTTCTATCACGTTTGTGAATGGGTTTTTGTTTTGTTTAATGGCTGAAAGGAAATAGACTTCTAACTTCTCTTTAACCTTTCTGATGATTAGATAACGAGAAGTAAGAGGAAATCGCGCATTAATGGACAGTCACATAATAATCATTCTATCTCTCCAGAGGCTTATTGCAGGATCTCAAGTGATAGCAGCATATCGACAAACGCGGAATCGATTTATTCGCGATAATGTCAATGAATGTTTGAGGCATAAACTTCAAAATTTATTTTGGAATGAAAGCAGAATGTGCTTCCACAGCAGTAAGAGGGAAGATAGATAAAAAGTTTTCAATTTCACCAAATCGTTGATCTGGGTCTGGAAAAACTTGCTTTCAACTGTTAAAATGGTGTATAAATGAATTTGTTGCTCGCACGTGTGCACTCAAAAGCTTTAACGACATTTAAAAGCACGAAAAATTTGTATAGAACATGAAATAACATTTCACAGAATTCTATAAATCGCTGCATTTAACTGCTAAATATTCGAGACCACGCCCAATCGACAGACGTGTGTATGATAGAATTATTACGTACACAATAACAATTTTATTGGATTTATGAAAATATTCAAACCACCTCAAAAGCTCTTACCAATATATGAAAAAATTTGTACTAGGATGTAATTCTACTAAATATTCACAATTTTTCCTCTTACCTTACATCCCGTCAATTCCGGCTTCCAACCACCCGTTTAACCCGCATTTCTTTAATAACTCGCAACAGTTACACTAAATACATTCATTTGGTTCAAATCGATTGTTGCAAATTAATTGGTTTAAATTGTCTTTCTAATTGTTAGCTCTACATGTTATAAAAGTCTTAATACGAAAAAAAATAAACACCGCAATAAAACTACACAAGAAAGTACTAATAATAATAGTAAAAAGAGAATAATCACACAACTAAGGTTGAACTAAAGTATTATTCATTGTATAAAAAGTGGAAAAAAACCAGTTAACAATTTGTATACATATATGAAGATTCTAACATATAAATATTAAACAACAAAAAATATTGTATTTAAAAAATATTTTTTTTGTTTTTTCCCCACAGGTGACCGTAACTTATATTAAATAGTTGTCTCTCCTGAATTAATTATCGATATAAGAACTGTGTTTTGTTACACAAAACAGTTTTCATTCTTTTAAAAGCGTGTGGAATTTCTTTAACTATGATTAACAAAAAAGGCTTCTTCTTTAAAACTAATAAAAGATAGTACAAAAATGACTGAATATGTAAATAGTTAGCGTTTTTGTTACATCCCAGTACCCGAGGCGCAACAGGCGCACAGGTTGCACTGGGTTCATTGTACACCGTCCGTAGACAAAATTTTCATAATACAATAAAAGAATGACAAAAAGAACATGTTAAAAGGAAATACGTAATAAAGTAAAAGTAATAATTAAAATAGTAACGTAATGTCTTGGATAATAACCAGCAGCCTTATGTAAACGGAAAAGGAATAACATTTTGCTAACGCATCTTTTTTCGTGGTTTTCGCGCATTTTTATCTTTTTTTAGGGTTTTTCTCTTTTCTATAGAATAACAAACTAACAACTAAGAAAAAAATAAGTGTAAAACGATGCTTGGTTTGTAAAATATAAAATAAAAACGTGAAAGAGATCAAAAATATTCTTGCTTTCTTTTGTTTTCCGTTTCAACGATTTGGTTTTAAAATCTTCGCTCTAGTTGTCAATCAATGAACATAGAGAGTATTGAGCACTAATACATGATGATTGTTCTTGGCTAGTGTAACGACATAGCCCTCGGAAGTTATTTTTAAGCCACAGCAACGAGAAACCTTTGCGGGAATTTGAGTTGATAGAATTTTTTAAATAACATTTTAACGAGCCCACAACAGAAACATTAACACTTACCTTCACATGGGGGCACTCAAATTCGGATTGCAGTATGCCATCTCGAGAAAAGCAAGCAACATGGAATCGGTTACCGTGAGAATCTCCAATTAAAATATCACCAGCGTTTGATATATCAATTCCATTAGGGAAACAGGTAACTTTTTCATTTCCAATTCTATACTGGAAGGTACCATCGTCTTTGAATACAGCCACGCAGTGTCCTTTGAAATCACAAACGTAGAAATCGTTGTCTGTAATAAAGATAATTCTATATTAAACCGAAATCTGCTTTAGTATATGATGCATGACGTCTTCTGAACCGGACTCAGGGTGCCATTAGAAAAATTCGTGCACGGAAATTTTTCCGAATGAAAAGTAATCAAAAATATTCGAGTGGATTTGGGGCAGTCGAAAATTAAACCCGTATGGCAAATATGTAGTAAAATTGCCATTTAACCTACAGTCTGCAAACAAATTAATGCCATCGACACATTATACTGCATTATGAAGAATTTCATGATCAAAGTTAACCATAACTGCCAGTCAGCTGAAATTACGATACTTATTTAGGATGTACTCTTACCTCGAATAGCAATATCAGATGGTTCCCTCATATAGTCACTGCAATCAAACCAGTGCACCAATTCGCCGTCCTCAGAAATTATAAAAACTGTAGGAGAAACACTATCTACAGCCACGATTTGTCCCTTCGAAGTTACAGCCAAGCCAGCCACAATATCAATGTACCTGTATACAAAAGTTTGTTAAAAACTGATGGAGAACAAATACCTTCGCCTTACCTTATAGCGATCTTCTTCATAAAGTGTCCATTTTTCGAGAATATTTGCATCCTAGATCTTTCGTTGCCCCGATCACAAACAACGAATTTGCTATTTGTGTGCATCACAGCTACTTTCCGTGGATACCAAAGTTGGCCTTCCTCCTTTCCTGGTACGCCAAATTGGAACTTGAAAGCCCCATTCTTCTCAAATACCTCAATCCTGTGGTTATTAGTATCCGCAACGATAATCTCCTCATCAACACCCAGACAGAACCCATGAGGCGAATTAAACTGACCTTTCGAAGTACCCAGAGAACCAAACTTGCAACGAATCTGCATTGGAGTGGCTTTTGTTCGCCCAGGTACACTAATCGTTGGGAAGCTTGGTATCCCTAGCTCATCGCCCATCGATGGTAGTGATGGCATAGGGGACGTGGATGGTGGCAGCCCAAAGTCGGTGAGGAGGGTATCAATACCTGGTGATGGTCCTCGCGTTAGAAGATGATTCGTTGTCAAGTCTGTGTGAAAATCTACTGTTTTACATTTACAACGCAAAATCAGAACATTTGCGTGAACAAAAAATTAACGAAAATTCAAAACTAAATATCGCACATTGCATACTCACCATTGTTGTTCAGTCCCAGCTTGGCGAGGGCTTGCAGGTTGTTGAAGGCGCGTTGATCTCCCGACAATATATCTGCCAGGGTAATGTGCTGAGTGGGTGGATTGGGATTGGCAGCAGGTACAATCGCGTCGGATATATCGGGAGTAGTTTCGGCCAAGTTCGCCAGCCGTTGAAGGTTATATTCAGCGATACTGTTAAAGCCTGGAATCGTTGAGCCCACTACAGTGGGTACTGCTGCTGTTGAGATTGTGTTGGCAATTGTGTGTTGCGGCGGTGAATCGGGTGTAAGAACGCTGCTTGGGAGCATGAAACCGGAGTTTAGGGCGGACATGTCCCCTTCGAAGGAAGATTGCATTGAAGTTGGCAGAGATATGGGGCTGCTTGCAGTAACCGAGCCGGTCAAACCGCTTTGAGAGTTACTTGAGTTCATATTGCGATTCATAAGAACAGGGGGCATTCCTGGAAGCGTTGGAGGTGGGGTGCTCTCCTTAGGACTAGGTGGCGTTGACTCTGTACGAAATTTGCCGAACGTATCTTGGGCCAGTTGCTCGAACTTTTCGAATTTGGTATCGAATTCAAGCGAGTAGTTGGTGTCACACTTGGGGATGTTATTTATGAGGTTCATGAACTGAGTGCTAATCAGCTTCTTCATGCTGAGAAATTCTGCAGCATTGGCTTGATCGAGCACTCTCGAGGTGAATTTGCACACCCCGTCGATCTTCTCCACAGTCTTCTCAACGTTGTGCAAGAGATCCATGATTTTTAGCTCTCTCTCCGAGTGAAGGTTCTCTAGATCTTTCAGAGACTGATCACGACATTTATCAAGAACCGCCTTGAAGTTTTGGTAAGACTCTTCGATCAGATCACGGGCCAGGTCATGTTGACTCTGGAGTTCGGTGAGAGCTGTGCCGAGATTAGCGACAGCGGAATCACAATACTTTACTTTCGTCCTTGCCTCTTTCATAAGAGTCTCAATGTCATGCCTAACACACTTTTCAGCGCTAGTAATTACGTCATAGTGGTGCTCAGAGCCCTTGTGGGAGTCGGCGATTAAACAGTCATTGCATACGGGAATTTGGCAGTTAAAGCAGTAGTATTTAAGGTTCTCGTTAGTGTGGACGCTACAGAATAATGGCTTGTGAATACTGACTTTTTCTGCAGATTTCTGCAGGTCCTCCAATTTTACAACCTCATGATTCTCGAAGCAGCGCATGTACTTGTGTGCGTGATCACAGCCAGCGCACAAGAAACTTGCGCAATCATTGCATCGGGAAATGGCGTTCTCAGTGCTTTTGCACGAAGTACATGCCAGCATCTCAGGCTCAATAGTGGAAAGATCAAGTATATTAGTGTAAATGTAATCACAAGTCAATGAAGCCGCCCCTTTGGACCCAACCTATTTAAAAAATAATAATAAAATTGCTTAAAAAATGTCGGAAAAAGTGACATAGGTGACTTCCCTAAGTAAAAGGGATTCACGTGAGCGAGGATAAAAATACTTTGCTACAAACTAGTGGTGCTCTTTTAAAAAAAATCTATCTTACCTTCGTTGGCTGACCACACGTCGGGCAATCAATAGTGCAGTCGATCTTGTTAGAATCTCCGGATTCATCGATAAGCAGTTTATCCAAGCAAGTCTCACAGAAAACATGAAGGCATGACAAAACGCGTGGAGAATTCAGACGTCCCCTTAAAAAATGTCTTATTTTATTAAAATGTTCAAGAATTGCATTAAGGTGATTTTACTTGCAAATCATACAATTTCGTTCCAAGCCATCGGGAAAAGTGCATGTCTCCTCGAGGGGTGATTCCCTTAATTCACTGCCCTTGTTGTCGTATACCTCGCCGTAAATATTGCCCTGAATGGACAACTTATCCACAGCAGCCTCTAGCAGCTTCACTTTCTCCATACCCTCCCTCTCGCCGCTATTATTGTCAATTTTACCGAAGTGTATGCCGATGGAGCTTTGTTGCAAATTTGCCAAGCTACTCGATATTTCTTCAGATGCCATAAGTTGAATACAACTTAAATGCCGCCCAGTCGTAAATCAATTAAATTGAGTTTAGCGGTACTCGAAAAAGACACTTCTTTAATTGAACTGCGCAATATCAGTTGAAATAAATACGAGAAAAATAACTTAGTAACAACAGCACGATTCAAAGAATAAATTACTTGGAGAACACACACGCCCTATATTGGAAAATATATTTTTTTTCTCTTTTATACACGAGGAGATTGTAAATTCTTAGCCGTACTCTTCAGCGAATATCCTGAATTTCTTGTAAATAATTTCTTTTGTTCAATCACGCTTGTATTTTGTTTGGTTAGCTCTTTTAGCAGCAGCTCTGTTTAAAAAAATATTTAGGCCCTAGTGAACAGTCTCACCCAAAGTCTGAAAGTAAAATAATAAACAAAAAACTTATGATTAGTCTTTCGTCGGTGCTCTTATATTTCGTTGTCATGGTTATCTAATGCTAAGGTATATCTGATCTAAGGGAATGTGAACAGTTTATGTGTGAACATTTTCTGGCTCAGTGCTTTTCCTTGATTCATATAAAAAAAAATGCTTCCGTGCGCTCTCTGTGTGCAAGAGTAATTACCAGGGTATGGGTGTTCCATCATATCTGTGTCATATGACATTTCGCGTAACATGTAGTCACCATGTTGTGGAGTACTCCCGAAAATTGGAACATGCACCTTAGAACTCATTTTTCAATTTTAGACCCATTTCCCAACTTTCTAGAGATCTATTCACTCCTTCGGGGTTTTTAAGGGTTTTCTCGAACCTGCTCTACAACATGGTGCAATAAAAAAAATTATGTCACGTGAGTAGTGTGGCGGCGTTGTCTCGTTTAACCCCTTAACTATTCATGTGGTGTATACTCGTCATTACGAAACGACAATTTTTCGCATATTTTCGAGTATGTTCGTCATAAATATAAAAAAAGTTAAATTCGTATTATCAATCAACGAATCAACTGTAATTTTTTTCCTGGAGAAAGGCAAATAAAGATCTTTTAAAAAATATAAATTTTAGAATATTCGTTAGTCAGGCAACTTTATTAATTTATTTTTAACAGCTTGTATTAAGCTGAAATAACAAACTGTTTGGGAAGTGCCGTTTTAAAACGGTTTTTTCAAATTAACAAATATTTCGTATGAATTTCTCAGTTGATTGTAAGTTCGTTTGCACAGAAGTGTTATTCTGTGGTACTCGGTACTACACTAACTCATCGTTTACGTGGTTTTCTATACCAACTGCACCAAATGAAATAAATTTTCTTTGTTAACAACGAATAAATTTACATTTTCTAAAAAAAATCAACAGGAAACGCTTGATTTCTTGTCATAATTAGATAATTTTATAGCATAAAAATGTTACTCTGCTTTCGTCGAGTATACTCGTCTTCGTTGAAAAATAATTAAGCCGGCAGAAAAGGTGTTTCGAAACAAAAGACGACCATTCTCCATCGTTTTTTTCCAATTTAAATGGTTTCTTACGAAACTCAGTTAAGCTTTACGATGGCGTTGAAGACATGGTTGTTTCTTTAGCCTCTTCCTCTGCAATTTTTGCTTCAGCTATGAGCTAAGCTTCAGCGCTGGCAAGTGTGCGGTTAATTTTTTCACAATTTGGCAATGGGCCTGATTCTGGTAAAGTGACAACATAGCTGAACAACAAAGAATTTTTCTTATTGGAATCAAAACAGGCAATTCAACCATAAGCTGTTATCACGGAAAGTAAGTTGAATACCAGAATAAGGCCCAATGCTAACAGTGACCGCAATTTATCTCGTTGTTAAAGAAGAATTTGAGGATTCTCACAGCAAACCCCGTTCATCCGAATATAGAGGACATATTTTTGTTTGAAATGAGATTTTTGAAGTGGTTTTCGGAATCAGCTAAATAGTTACTTTGGTTCGACACGGTACAGTCGGCCCATTCGCCCATTGAGTTATGCAGTACCCATAACAGCTCATTCGGCCAATGCACTAAATCTGACTAACATTTCAGCAGCAGCAATTTAGGAAGTGTTATACCTATGAAGGAGTCCAAATTGAACAACGACAACAAAAATCAAACGCATTTTTTTTTATAAAAAAAATTATTATTTAGTCTACTTTATAGGCAAGCATATCGCAATTAATTAGGCGAGTAACTTTTGTTTCTATTAGTGGATGAACTACTTAAAGCCCTGAATAAATTCATAATTTATTTTTCCTAAATAAAATTTATTTATAGGTACGCAGGTACACTAAGTTGTACTAAGTTTTTTTTACAAATCAATCATTGACAATGTTGAGATTGAAGAAAGTATAGTCCCCCTTTTCTAATCTTATTATTATTGTGGCTCCTTTACATCTTTCAGAAATAGCATAGAGCATGAATGAAAACCTCGTGCTCCAAAAAAAAAAAATAGGAGGCCATATTAGTGCGCACTATTCCCCCGACTGACACCTATTTGATTGAAAACGTGTCAAAACAGTAGAGGTGTGGGGAGTAACCTAGAAGATACCTTTGCCCCAAATTCTGTCCTGTTTAAAAAAAACAACCAACCTATAATCAATACAGCAAGCAGTGGTATGCCGACTAATTCATTTATACGCACATAGTCAACACAGCACTCCCAAATGAAGCGGGGGAATAGGGGGGTCCATGCAGCTCGGTTAAAAAAAAATAACTCGAAGTAGGAGACGGGCACATGTCTATGATATAAACCATGCCTTATTGCCAAAGGGCTGATAAACTGGACCTTTTAGTGGAAGTGAAAGGCTGTCAAAGAAACTTCTACTCTTAGCTTCCTTTAATTGCTGAAGACTCGATAATCCTTTTTTAAAAGCTAATCCAACAGCATGAAATACTTCTAGTTAAAGTAGTTGCAAACTGCTCAGCGATCGAAAGACGTTGATGGTATTCACACCATTCACTTCCCTCACGAATCATAGAGTACCATGCCGTTGGAGTTCTTGGACCAATAAAGTCTGCAGATGATTCTAAAAACGTGCCTCACTTGCATGTCCATTCTTTATTAACTTGGGTTCACTGAACGCAAAATTTAGCACACAACGAACCCCGGTTGAATTGCCCTCTCAAACCAATTGAATCTCTCGTACGTTTTCCTTGAAACAATTGAACAAAAGCAGCTGTGGACTCATACCCTTCCTGCAAGGAGCTAGAGGGTAAATCCGACGCAGATGCAACCTTTGCACCTTGGCGAAAAGCGAACGCAACCAGCAGCACTAGAGGAGGCACAAACTTGACTTGGCCATCCAGAATCATCCGGAGAAGCGGGACAAAGGACGTCCGACCCAAAGTAGTTTTATTGACACTTTTACTACGGCAGACAGTAATTATTGCCACTTTGAAATTTAAATGAGTCGCGCTGTGGTCCGCGCACAACACATCGAAAAAAAAAAACAGGTCGTCGTCTGTACTTCGTAAAGAGAAGAGTGGAATTACTGAAAATCGAAATCTCTGCGGTTCGCTAACGTATTCATCAAACTGCTGCTATTCTCCGCGGCGATTTAATTAACTCAATCAGTCTAGTGTGCCTGCCTTGGAGCGGCCGTGGCAAAGCTGCTCTTGGTGCTGTGAAGCGCGACTCTAATCGCGGATAGTAGAGCGCCCACCCTTTAGAACTCGTAGCCCCCCGCAGCACTAGATAGTCATCTTAAATTGACACTTGCACACCGCGCGAGACTTCCCTGGCTTCGATTTTCCTTGCTCGCAACATTATATAAACTCACGGCACGGGCAGTTGTTACCTAAAAGGTTCAACTCCGCGTCCATAAACTAAGATTTGCCCGCGAGCGGTTCCAGATCGCACTTCCTCTCGCAGCAGTCAATCAGAAAATGTAGTGTAATTGCCTATTTCCTGCATTACACGTAAACATCCAGTATTCCTGCTAGATTGACCCGACGAAAATGCGCAATGCAGATAAGGCCACGAGAAACGTTCTCTTCGTGTCCTTGAAAAATTTTCATTCCTCCAAAAAAGTTACGTCGATCAGCGGAGCACTAGGAAGCTACTGTCGGAGCAGTTTTTTTGCAACTCACTGGCCAACGGGCTCATTAGGTGATGATGGAATTAATTTGCATTTACAGAATTACATTAAATCTGCTTGCAAGCGCTAAGAATATGAGCGCACACCAAACGAGGAACTCGCGCGACTGGCAATTGTCGCAGAATTTTTCACGGCCACTTTTACACTAGCCCGGCTGGTTTTTCACAAATTAACAAAATGATTGGTTTGTGTACAAATTGAACAATTCAAATCTGCTAATTATGCTACTTTTAAAGGCAAATCCACCTCACCTTAGCCATCATAAGATTTTTTTCACAAAAAGGAATGGCGTAGACTACAAAAGTCAACTCAAGTATGGACAGAAAAATGCGCCGGTACAAGCGCGTTTCCAATACAAATCCCTTGCCTGGATGGCTTTCCATGGTTGGGCTGAGATCGTTAATTACATCCTAGGAATGTTTGTAAATTCCTATGCATATTTTATTCTTATTTAAGTCAATTTATATTTTTTGGTTCCTAAAGAAAAGAGCACTGACATATAAACTACTATATTTAAACGACAGTCGAAAAGAGAAAGGGGGACAGGCCCTTTCATTAAAACAGCCCACTCCCGACTTAGAATTTATTATCTTTATTGCAATATATCGCTTAAAGTCACGAAACAAATTTAAATGATTTCAAATAAATTAAGAAATTAAGAAAATAAAATTTAAAAAAAAAAACCATTTAACGCACGTAACCTTGTTATCTTTCTGGAAGTTGTAATTGGAAATAATGCCTTCCAATGTCTCATTCTACGAAGAACACAAATGCGTACGACGAGGCACGAACACATTCTCAACCACGCGCCGATGTCAACAGCTGACGACTTATATTTACAGCTGATTAGCCGTTTAGGTTTAAATTAGTTTCGAAATTTTCACATTTTTTGTATGAAAATGGAACAGATAAATGCAATGAAGCAAATCGGAGTGAAAAATATGGGATTCCGCGTTGAACTCATGGAGTGGAGCAACAAAATGGACCTTATTGCCATCGGAAATGAAAAGGGTATGATGTGCTAGTTTAAGCAGGGAGTTTGTTTTCATTTGGAAATATCCTCAATGAACAAAGATATTGTGTGGTTGATTACGATTAAATATTTATTTCAGGAGACTAGTATCGGCAGGGTTATGAAAATGCCGTAATTTTAGGCCTGGCGTCATGACGGATTCACTGCCCCGGTTAGCTCCACTCCCGAATTTGTGTACCCATTTATTAGGTATCGGCCTCATAGACCTATAGGTCTAGGAGTTGTTAAAAGGGAGTCATTACAACTAATAAATTAACGGAGATTGGAAACCCATGTGTGATACCATAAAACCAAAAAATCCTCTGTAGAGGCCTCTTTTCCTAAACAAAAAGCTCAAATCCAATCATTGATAGAACGTACTGTGTTTATCAAGGCCATCGAGACGTTCATTGGGTTCGGGGCAAGGAAGCTTTTGATTTGAATTCCGGTGCTCCTCAGGTGGGCCTGGAACTTACTAAACGCGTTGGCATTACGACTCCCATCCCATAAAGCCTTAAATCCTTAACAAGTTGCCTCTATATATCACGAATATCACGACCTGCGCCTAATTTCTTCAAATTTCGATCACTACCTCACGAGCTACTTGATTGGGATATTCTAGAATACATGGGACATTGCTAGAATAAATATTATTATTATTAATTTTTGATATGAAAAAGGAAAGGTGTTACATGGGTCAAAATCGTTTTTTTTCAATTCGTACAATAAATCTGAAGACCTATTTCCACGATTTTCTTCATTACAGGAGAAGTAATCATCCAAAGGTTAAACTGGCAGAAGATCTGCTCCTTTCCCTCGCCAGGAGAAAGTGTTAAAGTAAGAGCGCTCTCATGGCAACCTGATGAAACCATAATAGCAATAGGTATGCCTTGCATGCGAATTCTTGAAGAACATACATCTGAATTGTACTTTTAGCTTACAGCAATGGGAAGGTATCCCTTTTCGATGTCGAAAAAGAAGATGAGATTTTCTCCTTTACAGTCGACAGTGACATAAAGACTCTGCAGTGGACGAGATCTGTCTACACATCTGAGTACACGGACAGCTACAACAGTAAATCAGAGGTATTTGTGCCTAACGAATTTTTGCAGTTTCCTCATTCAAATAACTACAGGTCAACAATGAGAACTTTTTGGTTCCTCTGCCAAATTTAACCGCTTTATCGTCAGGTGCTAGAAAGAATGACTACACTTCGAAAAGTTTCACGAAGGGCTCCCCGAACTTTTTGATTATAAGTCTAACTACAGGGCAAATATGCCTTTCAGTCCTCGGGGTGTTGCAGTGTGGGAAGATCAACATACAGAAGTACTTGAAAAACCCCGAAATCTATGAGATCTGTGATGTTCGAATGAATTCAACTTTCGACGAAATAATGGTTTACGTTAAGGACGGGAATGTTTTAAAAATTCTTTTCTTTAGCAACGACATCCTCACAAAATATACGTCTTCTTTGCTGAACCTTGCAATGAAACATGGGCATGTACTGGGATGCTTGAAGTAAGTCAAACGAGAACTGAATTAAAAGGAGAAAATAATATTTTTCGTAGTTACATTGGTGAAACAATTCAATGCATTACTGAAGCATGGGAAACCGTTTTGCTAGAAACGGACAATAAATTGACAAAATACGCCAACTCTCAGCCAGAAGGCTCCCTATCAGCCGATTTCTTGGAACTTCTTATGTTTGGAACCCCGTCTGAAGCTCTAGAGGAGTTTTTAACGAGGTAGAATTAATTAGTTTAGAAAATGTATTTAAAGTGTATACTTATATCCACACAGGGATTTGACGGAGAAGGGTCTTAAAAAGCTGGGAAGTGCCATCGAGCTCAGCTATTCGACTATACAAAATTTGGTAGTAAGACCCTTGCAGAGTGCGGCTATAAACCTGTTCTATCACTTAAACATCATTAAAGGACTTAGTAGGAACACCTATTGCTACAAGGTGTATATTATCTTTATATTTGATTTTTCATATAAATAATTTTCTTTCCAGGCCCTCTTGTTACCGGAAATGGCTGAAAAGGCTCTCTTAAGCGCCGGCTCTTTCCTCACAAAAATTCTCGAGCTGCAACAGACTGTTGATCAATCTGTAACCGACTACAAAATATTCTGGTGTTGGCTGTGCGTTGTTGTTGTTAGATTAATGGACGAAAACATTCCCGATGAAGTTGCATCTGTAACGCAGGAGGATATCACGTATTTGGCAGAGTTCTTAAATACTTTCGATGAGTGCATTTTTCAAAAAGGTAAGCATTATTATCATTATGAAAAGACTACAGGTATATTAATAACTTCTTAACCTAGCAGTACTCTATGCCTAGTGTCCCATATGGCACAAGTTGCTATATTTAAGGTTTATGTATGTACATTTGTTGTAAACAGGGTTTTTAGGGGTTTATAATAAGTAGCTTTTATACCCTGCTGTGTACCAATGCGGTATCTCCATCCCATCGAAATCGGTTCAGTAGATTGGAAATTTTCTGTTACTATATTGGATCCGCCATATTTATAGCTCCAACGTGTTATTGAGCTTCTCCAGCGTAATAGGAAAAGAAAGAAATCTGTTTTCGGGATAGGGGAGTAGAGTTGTCCTGTTAAGGGAAATTCGGATTTGTCTGAGATGTATTGTTGGGGAAAAATTCCATCAGATAAGTTATCAGACCATGTCTTGGCGAACTTGTAGGTATCTGCGAGCATTTTAGTGTCCATGGAAACGATAAGGTTTGTTATAAAGTTTGTTGCCGCAAGTGGATCTAACCATTTCCCAAGCGTCCATAAGATTGGTGCTTAGATCGATGGGCTGGCAAATTGTTCCCATGCTTTTCTTTTAGTCTGTTCAATGTCTCTTTTGACAATCGCTGATTCTCGACGGCAGATTAGAAAGGCTTGATTCTGCGAATACTAAAGGTTTCGGATCTGTACATCAAATATTTTACTGATCATAGGATGGGAATCATGAGCCAAGAATGCTCTTTTGGGGTATTTTAAATTTAAGTACTATATTCATCCAGGGGTTCATTAAACTGCCAACATTTTCCAGAGGACGGAACATTTGGGAAGCAGAAATTCAACTTGGAGCGCGTAGGTCAATACCTAGAAAACTCTGACTTGGAATTCCCTCCTAAATTTGATGGGCATCATCGATGGAACCAGCTACTAAACGAAAACGAATGTTTGCGTGAATGTGGACTGATATTTCCGCACAATAAAAAGTTCTCTCTAATTCAGGAGCAGAACAATCTGAAGCAATGTATATTCGAATTATTCGCTAAGCCGGATCGAATAATCGAGGAAAATTTTAATTTGAAGTATTCGATAATCTGTGCCGATCTCAAACTGGATCAGCAAATCTACACGAGCTACATTATGGACGACGGTGCGCATACCGACCTATTGGTCGCTTCAATAAGTGACACTGAAATCATATTCATTGAATCGAGCCCCAAAAATCAGATACTTAAAAGTTCGAGGTTGAACTTAACGTGTGGTCCCTTCACGCCTGGAAAATTCAAAATCTTCAATCAAATCGCCTTTAGGGATCTTCAGTTCTATAATGAGTCGATCCTTTCATTGCTTCTGCAAGCTTCTGCTGAAAACAAATTCTGCAGCTTCTTTGTCCAGCTTCCCTTAGGGGTGGTGCGCGAGAAGTGCTCAATTCATCAAAGCATGGAACTTATTGACTTGAGCAAATCGTCTGCACAATACAGCATTCTCGATCTTATTGACCCTAACTACTTGAAGGCGATTGAAGGCTTTTGTTGCTCCTCTATAGCTGTGTCAGGAAGTCGAAAGGTAAACGAAAGAAAAAGAAACTAGCTGTTTGTTGTATAAATAATATTTCTTGCTTGGCAGGTTGCATCAGTGTTATCGGACAACTACCGAAAGATCAGAATTTACGAGATGGAGATTGAGGATGACGACGATGAAGTCGAAATGTCGCACAACTCTGTGCTGGATAGCAGCAAGGAGTCAATGCAATCCCAAGACTAACTGAACTGAACTTAAAATAAAGTGATTTCCTCAATACGATGAACATGTTTTATTTGAGCGCTAAATTCAGTTGTTTTGCCGGTGGTGACGTGGAACGGCTCTCAGTGACAAAAAGCACGTTGACATTTGGCTTAATTATATTAAAAGATTCTTTTGTGTTTTAAATAAAAATACATGAAAATAAAATTATAATTAACAGATGAATCTTAATTATAATTATTGTAGGGCTTGTGCTGCCATCTATTGAGGAATATGGTCAGTGATAGTCATGTTAACCGCAGGAAGATGATATGATAGTATTGTGGACGGATTCGGAGCTTATTCCTCTTCCTCCTCCTCTTCTTCCTCTTCCTCCTCTTCTTCTTCCTCTTCTTCCTCCTCTTCTTCCTCTTCTTCTTCCTCTTCGACGACCTCTTCTACCTCCTCATCCTCCTCAATAATATCTTCATCGGCCTTAACATCCTCTTCACCCTCTGGTGTTTCAGGTTCTTCCTTCTTCTTGCCTGGTCGTTCGCCGAACCATTTTGGAAGTTTGGCTACGTGGGTGAATAAAAGAAGTGCATTAGATTTTAGATTAACGCAATGCCAATCGGCGCTGTTATTGCCCAAGATCAGTTACTTCAAAATTAAACAGTCTTACATATTGTTATTAACTTGAAATGGGATTGAACAAGTGCATTTATGCGCCGTTGTGTTAATTTGTTGTAGTTGCCGTTTCTTACCTTTTTGACGTCCTGAGAATTGATCTTTCTTTTCTGACCAAACCTTTTCAATGACTTCCTTGTTGAGATCAAGGAAACCCTGGAGACATTAAACAGATATTTTTTAAGGGATGAACACGTGCAGGTTAGTTTGTTTTTACTTCTGTTTTTGTAATCTAATTTTGATTTTTTTTAGAAAGAAACAAGTACAAGCAGATGCAATAGTTTATCAATATAATCTTCACAAAAAATGAGGGCCAAAACCATCTTGTTGTTTGTGTTCTCAACCAGACAAATTATTTTAATCAAAGATAAATGAAAACAAGTACATCAAAAAACGCATTATAGGACAATATTCGGGGATGAAATTGTGATCTTGTTCTGCTTGCACTTATTAAAAACATATATAAATATATTTATATAATAAACATATATAAAAGGGGATACACCAATTTTCACTTTCATTTCTTTTATCGTGTCTTTTTAATGGGACGACTTTTGTATATTTGTGTCATTTGTTTAAAATGCGATAGTTAACAAAAAAGTACACGGACAAAAAATACTTTACTGTTACATAGTCACGCTCTTTCACCTTCTTCTTGACTCAAATTGTAAATGTTCCATTACAGTAGGTATATTAAAAAACTTCATTAAGAGGAAAAAACGACAAAAACTCAAGTTACCGTTATTTTTAAACCTTTGGTCATTACGTCAAAAATACAAATATAAGTAAAAAAAACAAAAAATTACACGAAATTGTAGAAACTGTAAAAAAATGCGTCAGTACATTGCTGTGAAAAAATGAACGTACAAACACGAACGACCAATGTGAAATATTAAAAAACAAGTAAAAAAAATTAAACCACGAATTAAACATGAAACATTGAGAAAAGTAAAACGAAACAGGTAAGATATTAAGGTACTGCTCTCTTACTTCTTGTGCGTTGCATAAATAATTCGTGTTTATTTTGCCAGTTCTTTTCTTTTAACTCTGCGTATAGCGTATCGTAACCCTTTTATTTGTTTTTGTTTTCGGTTTTTTTTTTACAAAAAAATTGTTTATGGAAGAAGAATAACGTAAAATATTTGAACTTTATTAACATTTCTTCCAGAATAGATTTATTTAATTTATTTTTTATACTTACACCTTCGAAAAGTTTTTTCTTGTCGTCATATGAACGTGTGTCCACACGTCGTTCATATTTTGAGGCAACTTGGATTTTGGGCTGAAAATAAAATGGAATAATTTAGACATTAGAGTTGCATTTGCATTTAACAATTTAATGCTACAGCACATGCTACGGGTGTACAACTTCAAAATACGAAAGTTGTTCCGAATTGAATAATATTAGGTATTCGGTTTAAAAATTATATATGTAGGTATATGGTAAATATATCGGATAATCCGAATCATTTCATATTCAAGAATAGTTCGCACCGCACCATTCGTTCTACTTCGAAAATAGAAAATTTGATTCAATTTATTTCTTTAGTCTACGAACAGTATTATTCAATTCTAGCGCACAATGTACTAATAGTGACATTATCAGGCACCCAATCGTATTGTTTTCCATTTACGTTTTCCCAAATAGTGCAGTTTTTTTATAGGGTGGAAAATCATTATACTTCCATCGATTTACTGTCCCTAGTCAACAGCTGCGTTTTAACTTACCGGGTATTTACCAGTCAGTGCTTCGGGGTCAAGACCCTTCTTCAAGGCTTTGTGTCTAAGCTGTTGCTTTTGTCTTTCCTTCAATTCTTTAAGCTGGAAGATAATTCAATGTTTCAACGATTCAACAAAATAAAGGTGATTAATACTTACATCGTAGTCTTGACGCTTTTGCCTTTCTTCCAAATCATACTTTTCGGTTTCAAGTTTGACAATCAATTCCCAAAGCTCTGTAGCCTTCTTACGAAGCGAATCTGCATTAAGGTTCTCGATATCAAGAGGCTTAATACGGAAGGAAAGGGAGATTTTCTTTTCTTCTTCGAGCTGTTCCTTTGTCTTGTTGCGCTCCATGGCGGCAGTAGAAAGTCCAAGCTATAAAACATGTTTTTAATTTTATTACAACTGTGTAAAGCGAAATAGGATTTAAAATTGAGAGTTTTTCTGTTGCCCAAGTCGAACACAAAAAGTGGAACTTTTGCCAGAACTGCAATGTGAAGAACATATTTCGCCGTTCCTAGTGAAGTCCAGCGTACCGTATTATCGGCTGGCTTACCGAAAGCGAAGGTTCGCTTATGAAGTACTCTTTGTGTTAAATTTCTCGGACGAAAAAAAAACGCTAAAGTGATAAATGAAATAAACATACCAAAGCGGGGTCTTTCTTGGCAATGGTGAAGTTGGGTCCCTTCTGGTCCTTGTCCTTCATAGCCTGGACCATGGCTTGGCGTTTCTTTTCGGCCTCCTCGAGACGCATCCTCTTCTCTTCAATATCACGTTGTTTCTTCTCTTCAATTTCACGGATACGGCGCTCCTCCTCTTCCTTCTTACGTTGGGCCATTTTCCTTTCTTCTTCAGCACGTGATACCTTACGTTTGGCTTGCTTCTCTTTGAGCTTCTTCAGCTCGTCTTCTTCCCTGGCTCGCTGTTTGCGCCATTCTGCAATGTATTCCTTTAGCTGGTCATCAAGATCATTTCTCTTTTGATCCTGGCGTTTGATGAATTCTGGATCTCCCTCCCCTCTTTAAATTGCAATTGATTTTAATTAGTTGCGATCGGAAATATTCGACTGATTCGTGAAGATTTAATTTTTTTTTATTATTTTAGACAAATACAAAGTGAAGTACTTAAACAGTAACGAAGAAGTTACACACAATTCGGGATTTAATGCATGCAATGGTAAATATTTACAACCTGCTTTTTTCTGTTGTTTACTGTTGATTTAAAACCCAATAACTCCGACTCAGATGATTAGACTTTTATTGAAGTTGAAATATTTAGACCATCGATGTTTGTACAGATAATCGGCTTTGATCGGTGACCAATTTTAAAATAGCCGTTTGTTTCAATATAAATAAATTATTTTTTGAAAATATTAAAATACGATTTTGTTTGCTACAGTGTGCTGCTTGTATTTAACAGTATTTTTAAGCCATTTAATGATCTTGCTTCTATATGTATTTATTTTGTTGCGAAGAAAGGGTTCATTACATCATTATCGCTGGAGTATTTAAAGAAAGCTTGTCTGCATACGTTTCCAATATCATTTTCTAAAATCGTTTATAGGTATGCTTCGTAGGTATTTTTCTTTTAAACAACAGGCAAATCTACTCGTATGTGGTGAACGAAATAAACAGACGTAAAATAAGCTGATCTTGTAAGATAGAGTCCATATTTTCACGGATAAATTAACTATGGAAACGTACAAATTGGCCTACTGGATCAAAATAGTCCAAATGCTATTTAGGTGTAACGCAGTGAAAATAATTAATTAATTATTAGAATTTTAAAATCAAATGATTAATACAATTGACGAAGGAGCAAGTGAGATGGGAACACTGCAGTTCAAAATTTTGAAGAAAGGGCTCTCAAACACTGAAAGATCCCTCGAAACTACTTTTTTGAAGATGAACAATGTTTCAATAATCGTTTAACCAATTAATTTCAAATTCTGCATTCTAATTTATACTTTGCAGCAGTTATTTTACCTTTTTTTGTTTCTGCCACAAAAAACAGCGACTACAAATAAACGTGTATGTTTGAAAAATGTAATACGTTCCTCTTCAGCCCAAAACTCCTCGAAATATCTTTTTAATAATTGTGTAACTAGTGTTTAATGTAAGACTGTTAATCCTTCAAAATTTGCATGTTTTTATATCCCAGTCGATATTAATATATGAATTTATGGTATGTGTTCAAAAAAATTATGAGCTGTTTAGTAAACAAAAAGTGTTAAGTTCAAAAAGTGAAGTGAATATTGAATTGTCTCATCAAAAAAGTTTGTTACTGTTTAATAACTTATTTAATTTCATCAAAAAATATATCCGAATTCAAATATTTTAGTTTACCAAATTTTACTGTTCATTAGTTTTAAGTAAAACACAAAAACTCTTTTTATAAAAAATATAAGCTGAAGCGCATTAAAAAAATTACAAAAAGTGCGCTCATTGTTTTAGAATTGTTTAATGGAATTATGTTTTGTTTTTATCGAAGCTGTTTTGTTTTATTATTGATATATTACACACATTTATAGCTCGGATTAACAGCTGATTGCCTTAGTTGAAACATTATTGTGTTTTTATTGAAAATATGTTTTGTTTTTTTGTTTCATCAACTTACTCGCTTTTGGTTTCAACGCGCCTTTATTTTTGGCAAAATCAGGATAATCACGTAGTGCAACAGTTGTGTCCATAAGTAAGGTAAGAAGTGTTTTAATTTAGTTTTGTGTTACTTTTTAAATAACTTATAACTAATCGAAAATTCCTATGAACAAAATGTAATATGATTTCAATCACTTTTCACTCCTCTTGACAGACAATATTTATTTTAATTTTTACATTGAATTTCTCTCAATCAAAAGAAGTTTTCAGATCTTAAACAAAATCTAAACAAATGTATTTTCTTAACAATATAAAATTTGATTCAATAAATATGATATAAAAAGTAAAAATAGGAAAAAGTACTACATCTACATTCACAGGGAAAATGCAACTATTCTATTTGAACTATGACTAAAATCTAGAAAATCACTTAGGAGGTTACCACTTACTTCCTGTAATGGAGAAAAAGCTTTTCTTAGTGGGATTGATCAAAGTTTCATTTTTTTTCTTCATATGCAAATGCTTTGATTAGTTGCGTTGCAGAGCTTTGCTGATCAGCGATTTTAAAATTTCAAATTTCAAATAATTGTTGTAGCAAACAGGACTTTCGTGTATATTATATCGTTGTAATAAAAAAGAGTCTATAGCTTTAAGTAACATAAAAATTTTGTATCGCAGAAAGGAATAATTTGCAAAATAAGATAGTTCGTAATACCACACTCAGGATTATTGGTAGCTATTTCGAAAGTTGTTTGTTTTTTTTTGTTATTCCTCATTATGACATTGCGATCTAAACAAATATATCTCCAAAATACTGACTGTACGAAATTTTTATATACAATTTTTAAGTCTTCACCGAAAATTTCTGCCTTTCCTCGAACGTTACATTTTCACACATCAAGAGTACAAACATATTGCAAAAAAGTTGGTGTATGTTTGAATCCTACTTTAACACCAATGTCGCGGAAAATTATTTACATTTACTAATGAATGATTTTTTTATATTACCCCTGCTTTGAAAAATTCTCTTAAAACAATTTAAACGAATAATGAAGCTCTTTTTTGGCTGATATTTTACACATCTGCTAAAAAATGTAATTATAAGAAAAAACATAAATTTTCGTTGATTATCCTAATCTATTAAAACCTACCATACTCAGGTCCGAAAGTTTAAATTTAAAGTCCTGTTGCCATAATAAGCAGAAGTTGACATACATTTTTGTACAGACATACGGGGTGTGACCATAAAGTGTATTAGACTTGATTAAATTTATTTTCTTATCAGTAATAATGTACATTGTTACACAACTTTTTGATCACACTTCATCTGTACATACGGAGACAGGATAAGATCTCGCCATTTGTTGGAATAAAAAACAATTCTAATACATAAAATATAGCAAATGAAAACAAAAATTAAAAATACTTAAGTTGCATGACCGAGTTCTGCATAAAACTGATCTTAACAAAAGGACGAAGCAAAACAATTGTTTGCCTAGGCAGCGTATCTAATCGGACACCATCTCAATCTATATAAGCAATTTTTGGCAAAATAAGCGCATAAGATAAAATGTCCTCAAAATAATTCGGATTTTGAGCATAAACTTACGTCTCATGAACTTCCTCGACGACCTCCTCCTCTTCAGAGCTAAAATTGTTTTGGTTAAGAAAGTATTAATGAAAAAGGTAGAAAAACAGGATAAAAAGTACATTCCCTTCGAAATCGTCGCAGTATATTTTTTTACTTTATTTTATAAAAAGATTAATAGTGACCGTTATCAAACGACATTAAATTCACTTGTGATGTACAAAAACAGATATTGTGAACAAAACATAAAAAATACAAAAGGTGATCGGTGCAAAAGGACTGTAAACAGTGAAAAAGAAAAAAGGTAAATGTCTAATTAAAAAAGTTTGTTTTTTAAAAAGAGGAAAAAGCACAACAAAACGAAGAAGGGAATATGTTTGAACGTTTCATTATTCGAATTCATAAAAAAATTATTTCAAATATGCTTGCTTTTAATTTTGTCCATACTTACGTGTATTCTTCATCATCGGACATGGTTACGAATAAGGAAAATTAAATCTAAAATGAAAAAATAAAATAACCGGTTAATATATTTTGTTTATTAGGTACGGTTTTTTTTAATCTTTTATATTGTTTCAAATGTCGTTAAAAAGCATTCATTGTGAAAATTGTTTCGATGTTGTTCATAAGAAATATATAAAATCTATTATTGGGACAAGCCGCCACAAAATATATCAAAGGCAGATTTAATTTGAGTTAGGAATCTCTTGGGGATTTTATAAATAGATTCAGAACGCACAGTATTCACATGAAACTTTTCTCACTTTCCTTGAGAGAAGGGGGTTTTGTGAGTGAATCGAAAAGCATACTTTTCTTTCTGCTTCGTTCTTCCCTTTGAGCATTTTCCTCATATTCATTCGTCTGATTCACGCAGATGAAGCACCCAAAAGCGCGAATGGTAACGGTATGAATAATGCTTTTGAATCTGCTCCTCTGTAGTTGTTAAAATAAACATCCAATTAACACACAACCACTTCTCACGTCTTGCAGATCGGGCTGCTGAAATTTCCTAGTCACCAAAATGGGACATGTGTTAGTCGTAGAATGTATTAAAAATAGAACACGATCAGATTAAATTTCGCTTTCCGATCTTGAAAAGCTACGTAGGAGTACGTTCCGACTATTATGCTAGATGTATGTAACGTGGGATTGGACAGTTGTTTAGGCAAAACTTCTTAATTTATTGCCTAATATTATAAACAAAATTCGTCCTCGCGGATTTTGCAAAATTTAAGAAAATTCGCGAATAAAAACAGAGAGTGCTGATCTGTCGGGTTGATCGGTCGATTGTGAAAGTTTACGTAATTCTTGATATACATAACTCTTGTGGGTGTTGTACAATTCCTGGATTTATGCCTTGCATTCTGGCACTGTTTCAAATTTGCAGATTGCGTGCACTTACAGAAATTTTTACAAAACTGAGTTTCTGCATGATCGGAATGATCAAAATTTATTTAATGATACAATTTAAAACGTTATATGCAGTACTGTCGTAATCTTTTTAATATAATGGGTTTATAGTTCCAATGTATGTTGGTATAGGTTTAAGTTTAGGTTTGGATTACGCATATCCTTGTTAACAGGAAGTAGAAAAAAAACATGAAATAGTATCATTCATACTTTAAAGTAACTGAAACGCAATCAGTACTCTAGACAGCAGGACTACCACGATCATTTCGTTTACCTTTTAATTGGTCAACATTTCTTTTTGCAACAAAATTGAAAACGTGCAGAATATATAAGCAGAAGTTTAATTAATTATTTGATTGATTTGATTCTTCTTATTGGTGACATTCTTGAAAATTTTAAACTTTCCTTTTACTTGGTTTTATGAAATGATTTTTAGGCTTCAAACGTTAACATTTTTGGAGATCTCACCAAGGTTGGAAGTTGGATCTTAAGAACATGTTCTTAACATGTATAAAAATTCTAAAGCTCTCAAGATCTCCAAATACTTGTATCAAAGCCTTGAGGAGATGAGGTCCTCACCAAAATATTATTATTATATGCATAGTACTTAAGATATTATTGATCTGATCTTACGATGACAATGGTAAAATAATATAACTTCAGTAAATGTATTTTCAGAATATGAATGTAGATATTGTGATCTTGGCTTAATAAGCACCAAATGTATGTAGTTGAAATATAAACATTTTTCTATATAACTTAGTTGCGATCACTTTAATCAATAATGTTAATCTCGATATCTTCATCGACATTTTTGAGAAGAATTCTTCCTTCCCACATCTTTTAAAAATTATTGCTTCACGCTTTGTTTTATTTTAGAATAATAAAAAATGACACCAATATTTGGGAATGGAATAATAAGAAACATGTAAACAAGACATGATAAAAAATGAATTGTTTTTGCTAAAGATTTGCGCAAGATTACTAAGTACTATATGCATACTTATGCTGTTAAATCCAATTGTTTGAA
The DNA here is from genome assembly GCA_947538895.1 of Neoitamus cyanurus. NCBI lineage: Eukaryota > Metazoa > Arthropoda > Insecta > Diptera > Asilidae > Neoitamus > Neoitamus cyanurus. The sequence continues at coordinate 41,329,006 of OX384543.1, forward strand.
ATTAAGTAAATGCTGATATGAACATTTAATAGAACCCATTGGTATGCTCAGAGCATACCCTAGTCACCGACTTGGCGTCCATTATTATTGAGGTAATGATGTCAATGTCAAGGATTTCCCGGTGAACTAATTACTAAGGATATCCAAAGTTCAATGATATATCTTATTGAACAGGAACATTTGCTAGGACCTCGCCAAACCCAGGATAGATGTACTTTTCAAATGCCTTCGAAATTGTAAATACGTAAATACGTTAATATTCTGAATTTGCAGCTTTAAAAATAACTGTAAGACTTCCTGAATTACAAATAAATTTGGTTGTATATGTAAAAAGAACTAGAAAAATAGCGACTTGGCATGGCCTAGGCATTTATTCAGGAATTTGTTAAGATTCTAAATGAATGGAAAGAAAACCCTAATGCCAACCTGGTTTATCAGTCTTAATCTAAAAAAAACTCGCTTTCGGTTGTTGGTTTCGTGATCGATTACAAATTGTAGATATCATTCGAATCGATTAGCGAAGACACAAATTTCCCAGGTATCTAGCTTTTAAAGTGTGCCTTCACTAGGGGAGTAGGTTGAAATCAACAATTACAATAGAGCCCGTTTTGAGTATCTTGTCACTTATACTCATAAATTCTGTTCTTCTCATGTTAATGTTAAGACGGACAATTCTGTCAGATTTTAATGAATATCCTTATAACAAGAACGGCGCGCAATTTAGAAGTCATGAAAAAAATGAAAGGAAAACATAAAGCTTTGAAAAGTTCGTAATTCAACACGTTATAACTTCGCAAGTTTACGATGTGGGCATGTACCTTTTGGGTAACTAAAAAACCGGTCTTTACATTATTTTTGCAGTTAGTTTTGAATGATAATTTAAATTTTAAGCTGAGATTGAAAATTAAAGAGTATTAGAAAAAAAGAGCAAAATCTGGCACATGCATTGTGGTTACGGTTCCTCAAAGTTTTACAAAATTGAGGAAAAAAAACTTATGGCGTCAAAGGTGAGAGATCTTTTCTTTAACTGTTGTATTTTTAATCAATCCCTGTGAGATTTATATTTGACTTGATTCCTTCTTTCAGGAACAAACGAATATTTCTAAAAAAAATTGTAGAAATATAAATAATTGGGACAGGGAAATATACCAACATACAAAAAAAAAATCTGTCTTATTTTAAAAATAAATGAGAATTTTAAAAAGTTTCTAAAAATAGACACCGAGGTCGTTTTGACCAAATTCTCCTTGTAGTATCATATTGTGACAGTAGGTGTATGCCGAAAAAATCAGCACATTAATTAGTTTTCCAAGGTGTGTATTAATACCAAAATTAGTCCTAGCTGCTATAATTAGTACAAACTATGCAGAGCACGCCAAAACCGGGCGTTTCTAGTCACACTATTGGTGTTTAATTTTTAACACGAGCAGCCCTCAAATAATCCAAAGCACTTGAAAACTATTTATAGTTTCAGCTTGGAAGTATATGGCAATAATAGTTAAATTAGGCCATACAGAGCAGAGCAGTGCACAATAATTTTGGCATTGTCCTCTCACTTCAGATGTACTCCAGTTATATTAATCCACACTGAAAAACTTATAAGGTCTGGAGGAAAAACAATTTCGAAAATTACGAAAGTCACCAAGAGTTTTTGTAAAGACCAACACTTTTCGAAATCCTTCACACATTTTTATTTTATTTCAACGACGGCTGAGTTTATGCAATGTATCACGTAACACGTCGAATATCTCTGAACTAAAAATAGTATCATTTGGGCGTGTAGAAAAGTTTCACAGCCTCACGGATATTTTGAGCGAAATACTGCGTGCACCTGTTCTTATTTTTACTTTTTGTATTTATATTATTTTATTTCTTTTTTTCACTTAGTAACTCCGATCCTCCGTTTTGCAGGTGCAAACGTAATTTGTTCACAAGTTCACACAATATCCAAATATGGTCTGCTCCAATAATTCCCACAGGTCACCAAAAATTTCTTAATTTTACGTTGAATTAATTTCACTTTTATTCACAATTTTTAAAGTTTCGCAAAATGAATTAAGCGCCTTGAGTAAAGCAAGTTAGTGTGCCAAAGAAAGCTTTTAGTTATCTCGCTAAATTATTAATAAAGCCAAGTCAAAGCATCCGAGATTTTGCCTTTTATTTTTTTATTGTCTTTTAACATTTTTGTTAATTTTTGACTTTTCCATTCGTTTCAAAACTTACTCTAGGGAAAGATCAAAATTTAATTTCTCTATAGTCCGGCAGCTGACGTCGTCGGAGTGAATGCTGCGGTTCGACTAAACTGACTGACTCAGTGGAACCAACTTGGTCGGGCAAAAGTATTAGAAAGATTCGTATACAGCTTCATTCGGAATCTCATTTTAGGAAACGTTTACATTAGCAACAAACACACTGATGGGCGGCATCCCCCAAAGATGAAATCCCAGATATAGGGAAACACACCTACATTGTGATGAGGATATCGACTAACGTTTTCCATCTTTTTTTTTCAAAACTCAAAATACAGGTATATACAGAAATAATGTTGAAAATACATTTCATACACAAGCAGGGCAACATTTGAACTCATCAGAAATATTTTCGGTTTATTTCGAAAATATTTCTCATTGTAGTGCTTTTGTTTCTGTTGCTGATCTGAACCTGATATACAAGAAATGCAGGCAGCTTGCCACTCGAACTCGAGCCCAACGCCAGAATTTTGAACGATTGAACTTGAGGGGGATTTACATATGCGAAATGTGTAAAATGTAATTTCTCTTGAGGAAGAATTTATTTCGTCAATAGCCGAAAATAAGCCTTTTTACAATTTGTCTCTCTGCTAATTTTTAAATAAAGGGTGAACATTTGTTTGTTTTGTTAATTTGCTGTTTTCTAAAAATCGAAAATTTATTCGATATAATGCCAAGGAGTGACGACCTCACAATTTGTTGTTATGATGGACTGCAATAAGCTAAATATAAAAATACTTGGAGTTTATTGCAATGACATTTTAACATTTGCCAAAACTTGAAGGTATGTACATATGTATGTACACCAAGATATTTTGTTTCAAGTCATATAAGAAGGCTTACCACTCTTTTGTACAAAACATACATCATCACAGTTTGCTTGCATCGCAAATTCTAAAAAATTTAAGAAAACATTTTTGTGCTCAAACACAGTAAACAATTAATTGTAACAATTGAGTCAGTGAAGTATTTAATAAATATAAAATTAAATATCTATAAATACTCAAAATTCAAAATCGTTCACAGTAGTTAAATAATAAGACAAATATGTTTGTATGGCGAAAAATTAACAATAACAGCAGTAGAGACTTGGCGTGGCCTACAAACTTTTACAGAAATTTATTAGCTATCGGCGACATGGTTCCCTAGTTACTTACAACTTGTCGTCATTTATGGCGCAAAGCAAAGTGTACTGAAGTTAGGATTATTTATTTATTCTAAGCCCCGTGGCAATTTTACAAAATGTATGCATTGGTTTAGTACACAAATAATAACGTAGAAATATAAGTTTAACAGATGTTAGAAGTAGGTTGGTACAGCGTGATTTAAAATTAGCTATTGAGTATTAGCGCAGAACTTGGTCACATTGGCCTTGAAGGATCCAAAAGAAGCTCCATACCAATCAATATCACTCACTAAGGCATTTGCTTCAATGCTGATTCTATTCTTCGAACGGAGAAGCTCATAGTTCGTTTTAATTGGAGGAGTAGTGAAAAGTCGATGAGTTCGGAGATTCAAGGTGGGAACAGAGAACATCGATAACATTTCAGGCATGTCACATAAACCATTGATGATAGCACAAGTCACTAATTCGACGCATAGATTCCAATTTTGTTATATCAAAACAGCTACAGAATTTGGCAAAAAATTAAAGAAACATAGTATTGTAGAAGCCTGCTCCATGTAACTTTTAATTAAGCAGGAAATGCGTCAGGTTATCGGAAATGAAAGAAAAATGTAATTCTCATGAATAAATTTTCAAGAAGGTGAAGCTTCTATGAAACCAAAATTGTAAAGTACCGAATCGAAATTACTGGAGAGCGACAAGTTGTTATATCACGTAATCGCAATTGATAAAATAATTTATTTTAATAAAACGTTACAGTTAGTGCAATTTAAAATTTCATAAGTAGGTAGGTAATTGAGTAGGTAATATTTATTTAATTTTTTATTCTTTAATACATTTGACTTAAATAACAGCTTGTTTTTAAAAAAATTATTTTTTATAGTTGTTTTATGATTTACTTTTTAGGATTTAAATATTAGTTGGTTTTTTTTAAATTTGAGTTTAATTTTATTGACGTCACATAGCTAATCGTATTCTACTGATCGAAACCATATATTTGATACCCATATCAAGTGGATTTGGAGAAAAAGGTAATCCGCCATCTTGCGGCGTCCGCCATATTGAATTTAGAAGGATATTGGATATAATATATACTATACTATACTTATACACGTGTGCATAAGCTTAATCAGAACTAGTCGATATTTTGATTGCAAGATTTGTAGCAGACAGACAAAAAAGCAAGTTTAATTATTTTTTATTTGTCTACAAGTTTTGTAAAACATATTCGCTTATCATGTTTTTTTTACTTCTTAATCCATTGGAATTTGATTTCACCTTTGTAAGTAGTATAAAGCGATGTATTCTTTTCCTGGTACCTAAACCTAAAACTAATTCCTCAGTCCAACATCAAAGACAGAATGTAACCAAATTAATGGACCCCCGAAATCCCCCTTCAGGCAAATATATGCATACGCACTGAATGAATTAGAAATATCTCTTTTCAAATCCTCGTCCCTCCTGCGGGCGAGGTGTAAACATTGAGATTTCCTGCAAAATGAGCCAAGTATTTAAAGAACTCGTCCAAGATAAACTTGATATCTTTTTTCTCCGGCCAACCGAATTTCCTCTATCTCCGTCAGAATTTGCAGTAAAATGGTCCTCTTTAGCTGTTGCTCATATTAGAGAATTTTCGGTTCAAATGTGTGGGAATATTGCAACCGAAATGTTTAAATATAGCCACCGGGCATTTAACGTAAAAGCAGAATACCGCGTAGGCGGTCGACTTTCTGTGTGTGCGCACATCAGTTGGGTAAATAAAAATGAAAAGCTCTAAAAATGATTAATTTCTGGGGGGTATTCTATGCCAGTCCGAATCATAAACATGTTAACGAGACTTCGTTCATACTACAATAATTCAGCGAATACTGCTAAATAGAGCGATAACACTTTAACTTATGGCAGTGATGTGAAAACTGTAATTAGCCAATTTAATAAACTAATTATTATTAACAATACAAATCGCCATCCGAACGACTATGTTCATGAAGCACTTGTGATTTCTGATTTTAATTAAGAACTCATTGTTGTGTCGCATACTGTCTGCTGTGTTAATGGGGGCATAATATCTTCTCTCTGTTGCTATTTTTAAATTTCTGAAATTCTACACATGCACTACGTACACACCGCTTCAAATCTGATGAAAATCTCACGAAATGATCGAGTGATTTTTTCGTAAAATTGATCTCTGATGTTTCGTTTCATTGATTAGTAAATTATCTTATTTTGATCGGCCTCCCACGCGAAATTTCAGCAAGAACATTAAGGTGAAATGCAGGTACGCAACTCCCAGGCCCCCTTAAATATTTTAGTGGAGTGATGAACATTTTCAGCTGGCAACAGTTTGCAAATTTTAGAATTGTTTATGTGTTTACTCGTAGGCGTATAATTTCGTTGCGTATATACGAGTGCATATGAATTTTAAATAATAACTAGCAATTTCTCTTCAAATTGTTCCGTGCTTTCAAAAAATGTTATTAGGTCGAATATATAATATGTACATATATCCCCCAGACCCCACTCAAACTGGCAGTGGTATTTCAGCTCTAGTTTTTTTAGACCTACAAAACTTCTGTAAATATTGCATCTATTGCAATTTAAATGTTAATTAATCAAGACGCAAATTTTATCGCACCAAACACTGCACTGATTAGTGATTTAGTCATCAGATCTTCAGTTACTATTTGCTTTCTCAAGTAATTACTAGTAAACATGATCTGAAAAAGTTCTTATTTGGTCGTCGTGCACCATGACCATTCTGCCGACTTCGAGCAGTAATAAATCACCCTCGTAAGGCACGGCCCTGAAGCGAGCACGAGACGAGTCGCAAGACGATTAGGAGTGTCTTCAGGTAAAGTCTGGAGGATTACGAAACGGAATTCTGTAGACGGATGAATCGCAATTCACCAGGAATGGTATCATAAACTTCAGCAACTTTCATACCTGGTCGAATACTGTTAGACTAGTATCATCGGCACCCATTTAATAGGACCAATATTTTTACCGCTCGGGTTTAATAATAAAATATATGCGGATTTTTGTAGGGAATGAAAGACTAGGTATCTAACTTTAAACCAACATTTAAAGAAACACCCGAGAAACTTGCACACCCAGGAGAATACATGGTCCCTAATTTTCAAGCCATATACGTTGAGCCGTGTCGTAAAAACCACAGCCATAGAGCAGATGGCCAAGCCGGGACATGCTTTATCCGGCGAGGAGTAATAGGTATGATATATAATTCACGCAGGGCAAAGCGAGATTTTTCCGCGATATCGCTATCGTGTGACAACAATAGCATTAAGCTCCTTCTCCTAAGGCTATAATTTTTATGAAATAATTGCCAGAAGAAAACCATAAAAGCATTATAAAAAAAAGCACTGTTTTTGACTCATTGTTTTGTTACTCCAATTAGACCCACCCCTGAGAAGAAACCTGTGTACCTGACCTACCACAACAGCCATTCATAGTTTGGAAACAGTAACATCTAGAGTCCGTTACAATAAACGAAAAGTAGCAAGGGCTAAACTTCTTCTACCGGACAAAGGTGTACAATTTATTATTTACTGAAAGCCTGATTTTTATAAAACAAGAAGAAGAAAATTCCATGTTGTGACATTTCTACAACTAACCTGCCTAACTTCTAAACTCGTTTCTTATCCCACATATAAAATGAAAGAAATTCCTCTATCAATCTGTGAAAAAACATTTATACAGCGATGCATAAAGGAAAAGAGGGTAATAACCTTTAGAAACTTCTTAAATCACCAATAATTACCGGTTCAATTACAGCGACTAGATGGCAGGAGAATAAATGAATTTCGCCCGTTAAAAATAAATTTTGGAGCTGACTGGGGTTGTGTGCATGTTTCCCTGGGTGAGACAAGGGCTCTAGCTCAGGTATCCTGCGAACTAGGGCAGCCCAAAGCTACCAGGCCAAATGAGGGAATGCTTTTCATCAACGTCGAACTTAGTTCGATGGCAGCATCCCACTTTGAGTCCGGAAGGGCCTCGGATTTGTCGGTGCAGATCAATAGGATTTTGGAAAGAACCCTGAAGGATTCAAGATGCATCGACCTGGAGTCGCTGTGTGTAACAGCTGAGGATAAGGTTTGGGTGTTAAGATGCGATGTAACCATTTTAAACCATGAAGGGAATTTGATAGGTATATTCTGTATATTTTTGAATGTAAAGGCGGTATGTAAGGAATTTTATTATTTTTAAGACTGTGCAACTGTCGCTGCCCTGTGTTCACTTGCTCACTTCAAACGGCCTGACGTGAGCATTGCTGGAGAAGAAGTAAAAGTTCACACCTCCGCAGAGAAAGATCCCATTCCTTTAGCGCTGCATCACTATCCAGTGTGCATTTCATATGCTACTTTCCAGGATGGGTAAGGAAAGTACAGGAACTGAACGAATTTTTGTTTTATCGTGAACATTATAGAGAAGTGGCCGTAGCGGACCCCACAGCACTTGAAGAACGATGCGCCGAAGCAAATATGATATTTGGTCTAAATTCGTTCAGGGAACTCTGTTGCATTAACCTAGGAGGGACGACGCACACAAGTACTGATTTGCTTTTGCAATGTGCAAGTAGAGCAGCGAATAGGGCTAAGTTGGTTGTCGACCAAATAAAACAAGCTTTAGAAGAAGATGAACAGGCCAGGTAAGCTGATATTTCTTTAGTTCTAGCGAAAAGTATAATTGTGTAAATGTTTCTTAGGTTACAGGGTAAGCCAGTAGGAATTACAGAATGCCTACGACTAGAGAAGATCACATCATTGGCGGAGGACAGATTGATATTGAAGCTCCCTCAATTCAGTTTTGATAAACCTTACAAGCCAGAGTACGCAACAGCAGCGCCAAAAGAAGAAGTGGATACTGAAAGTAGGTGCCACTTTAGAAATAACAACTTTGTAAGATTCCAATAAATACTTCTCTGTAGTCGTAAAAATGGAGGAGGGGACAAGTATTCTAAGTTCGAATCAAGCCAACATCAAATGGGTGGATGAGGACAGTGACGAGAAAATGTCCGATGAATATAACTCTGATCATGAAGAAGAGGACGACGATAAAGATCTCGAACACGAATTAGAGGAGGCAGCACAAACCCAACAGCATCAGAGGCAGAACCAACCAATCAGTAAAGTTGCAGCTCCAGCTGAAACCGCAGGCCAAGGTAAAGGAAAAGGGCCATATTAAAAACTAAATCTTTATTATTTATATTATTGCAGACACTTCGAGCGATAGCGAAGAGGAATCAACAATGATCTTGGGCTAAAAATAAAGGCTACTGTCTTGATCGATAAATAAAGTAAATGGCTTACACTCCTACCAAACAATTGTCATCACTTGTACTTGGCGTCGCGACGCCGTAAACCTATTTTTCTTGCATGTTGAATATGTTGGGACTCTACAGCTACTAATTGCATTTCTCTCAGTAGTTTTAAGCTTAGCTTACGTGGTGGGCTTAGGACCTTGCTGCGGGCTATCTCATGTGGTATCGTTCCCTATGCCGTTTTTCTGGTCCAGCTTGTTGGAATTGGATTTTACCATGTAGATGAAGTACGTAATGATCTCCTTCTCCTTTATGGGAATTGTCTTGAAATGTTTCATTATCGTCTGCAAAGACAAAAAAAAATGAAATGACTTAAGATTTTTTTCCAGGATATTCCGATAAATCTACTAATTTATGTTACTATAGGAAACTAGAAATGCAAGAGAGCAGCTGCAACATTTTTATGAAAAGGACAATTCGGTTTACTTTTTTTTTCGGACCAAAATGTTTAATTTCCAAAAAAAAACAAATCAGTACGCGCTAGTAACGAAACAGTTGTGCCCTGATTTCCTTTTGTCGTTTTTTCAGCTTGTATAAGAACAAAATAACGTAGTAAGATTGATTTGGGTAAAAGTTTCCATTGCCTTTGTAGGGTTCCGTACCAAAATACCAACTGAAAGAATCCTATTATTGGTGAATACTTCGCTGCCCGTTTGAGTTTGTATGTCACTGTCGATCATTTCAACCATTTTCAAGACCACCCACACGAAATTTTAAGACACAGTTCGCACTTATTCCGAGAGTCAAAAGTGACAAAATATTTTGTATTTCTATTTAGGGTCGGTCGTCTTTTGAGATGGCTTCTTAGAATTAATGTCGGACGTGATCGTCGCCCCTTGCCACATCACGTTGTGTTGCACCTGAGCGGATGTGCTATGAATGGAGTCTAGTTTTACTAAGTATATGCCCGAGCGGCTCTCTCTTCCTAGATCTCTCAGCATTTTCAAACCTTTTCTCGTGAAATATATAAAAATTTGAATTTCATTCCAATTCAACAGCGGGCGCTGCAGTCAGACCACTGTGGTAAAACTTGCTCATGAAATACCTTGCAAAGCATGCTCATTCTCTTTAAAGCCTCCTCCCTACCCTAGGATTTTATTGATCTTTTAGCCATTTATCGTATCAAACCGAGCCCTCCGAACCAAGTCTAGCTATCATAGGTTAATTTTTTCCAAATGTATTAGACGTCAGCTCCACACTTCATGATTTCATTACTTGGAATTACCGGGGATCCAGATTATTCTATTTGATTTTTATTGCATCGATAATCCCAAGAGGCTGACAAGCACAGGAGTCATATTAAGATATGAGTGTCCAATCTTATCGTGTAACATTTGCAGACTGAAACTGGTTTAACTTGGAAGAGCCAAGACGGCGATCCTATCATAAAATCAGTTTTAGGTACTGAGGGCTCTACAAAATTACGAATATTTTTTCTCAAAATGTAAAAACCACCAATTTTTGGCGCCAAACCTTTCTCGACCGCAAAATTTCGAATAGCTAGTCTATTTGTTTGCGGTCAATTGTAACTAGATTTAGCAAAATGTCCTGGATGACGGTGACCGCAAACAGCTGTTGTGTCACGCACTTTTCATTGAAAAACAGACGATAATCGTCCCGACATTCTACTTACATCGGCCAGTTGGGCTTTGTTCATGCCGGGCCTGGTGGAGACCTTGTAGTGCCGCTTATACCGACGGAGCGTATTCACCTGCAGCTGGTAGAGGTCAACCTCTGGGAGATCGGTGTCTGTTTCGTTGCTGTCGTCCTCAGAGTCCTTCCGCCGGCGTTTGTTCCTGGCGGACTGGATGCGCGTTTTGTGGTAGTCACAGATGTAGATGTGGTGTGCCTTTGAGAGGAGGATAACTTCACTTTTTGTCGAAATTGATGCTATAATTCTACTTACAGTCGGATCAATGCTCAGCTTGAGTCTCCGTTGAGCAACAGTTTTCTGTATTCGCTTGCTGTACGAGGCATTCCCGGCCGCATTCCTGCACCGCTCGGCCTCGTCAATGAGGCAGCAGGTTTGATCTGTCGGCCCTCGGGAATCCTCCTCGCCTGTACTAAATCCGTTGTTCATTTCCGTTCGCACTTGTAATTTGTCCAGGAAATTCACTATTTTATCGCACGTAATTGTGTCACGTCGTCGGTCCAGCCGCACAAAACAACAGTTTTTATCGGTTCGCCTATATTACAACAACCGTACTGTCCACTTGATTCACACGGGCCGGGGTCACCGTATTTTATGGGCACTGCGCCGTATCAGGGCCTTCCTTCAGAATTCCTGCAGAGTCCCAGATTTCCATCAAAATTACTTGCCTGCTCGGGTAATCGCACGGCAAAAACACAACTTTCGCTTCTTTTGCCAGAAAGAAACACACAGAGAGGAGGCACGTTAGGGCTGCCAGAGTTAATCGACTTCTGGAAGTGGAAAGCAGGCGTGTTCCGAAAACAAACTTGATTTCCTATTCCAGGCTCTGTTTCGTTCTCATTAAACAGTTCTTAATGAAAAACCGTTATTATTCTTATTTTAAGTGAAACGATAGATCGCAAATAACTTGAATGATTACAGCAATAAAGATAGAAATTGAAATATTCATTGTGATCCAATCAAAACTTAAAAAAACATTGAAAATAGTTTAGAAGTTAATCCTCGCTCTATGAAATTTTGTATTTGATAGTAGGGACAGTAGGATGAGTACAGGTAGCCACAAAGTGCATTATTGGATTTTACATAATTTATATATATATTTAATTGCCTAGTTGCCAGACCGTGGCTAAGCGAACAGTTGGGAGAATTTCCGAAAACAGAATAAAACAAACTGTTCGTTCCACACACTATTTCGTTTCCCTTCCATATATGGAAAAAAAATGACGTACCACTGGAAGTGACTCCAATCCAACTCCAGCCCAGCTACCTCCAGCAGAGCCAGCGGCGGCTAGTGTCACTTTTACTTGGATACTTCTTATACCGTTCGTTGGGGTCTGTCCGTGGATGTTGCGTCGTTCTGCAGAAGAAATAGCGTTCGCCGCGAGTTTCAATTGATTCCCTGCCCAGTAGTGCTCCAATATATTTGTTACCTTCTGTATTTTGTAAACCGTTCGTTGAGCGGCAGCTGAGAGAGTGCGGCTCAAGTTAGTGTTCGGTGAAAAGTGGATTTGTTGTTTACCACGGAGGGAGTTGTTTGAAAATGGCCTCTAACAGGATAAAGAAGCTGACCGCCGAGGAAAGGACTGAAATGCAGGAGAAGTTCACAGAGGTAAGTAAGGGCGGCTTGTGGTCAAATTCGGTAGTTGTTTTCGCAGGAAGAAAGCGTACGCACTCGCGTCCTGTGTACCTGAGAAATTCCAATTGCATGAATCACGCCCATCATCTGTCAAGACGAACTGGTTGTCGTGGGTCTCCTGCCCATGTTAGTTGGCTGGGGAGGCGCATCATTCAGTTTTTGGCATTCCGACCGTTATCCAGTGCCCACAAGACAAGCGTGCCCGACACCCAGAAAACGAGGCACCAGTAGTCCGCAATGGCCTTCCGGCAGTCGCTAAATTTCAAAACAGCGCACAACGACCGCATTGTGCCGAGCGGCTGCTGGAGCACGTCATGAATCGCCGGGCTGGGCCGCGATTTGCGCAGCTCTTTAGCTCGCTGTGAAAACATGCATGGCGCGCCAGACCAGCCCAAGTCCGATTCGATCTTTCATTGAAAATCAAACAATTTCTTACCCTGCTGCTGGAACGCGGTGTCCGCAGTTACATCACGCAGCGCTACCTTTTCAGGGATTCAGGTTCTTCTCGAACTGGCATAGTGCCATACTCTGAAGGCGACTTGCTTTCAGCGCGTGTACCGCGAAGATTCTTTTGTTGCTAACTTGGAATTCATTAGCTAATTGTGGAATTGCGGATAATATCCATAACTTGTGGTGCTGCTAATCCAGGTTATTGCAAATAAGCTTAAGATTTACGTACTTACCTTACCGGCACCGTAAAGAGGCACCGCACCTCCGAAAATAATTAGCGTTCGTTCGCATTTGCATATAATGAAAGTCACGATGAAATTGTTTTCTAGAGCGGTGTCGTTGCGCAAAAGTAGATCAGGATCTGCCGCTAAGGCGGCGATGTCATCAGGGCATGTAGCCGTCCGCGGGGTGATTCATAAGCCATTTACATGCCATGTGATGCGATAAGCGTGACTCAATTAAAATGTGCACTTTACGTGCATTTTGCTTCTTGATTAATATTCCTGCGAGCGACGCTTTGTACGGGACGATCACGGATTGTGAGTAGGTACCGTGGAAGTGGGGAGCGGGTAATTAAGATCAACAAAACTGCTTCTCCAGCTCTGTCTTTGCTTCGGCGGTGGTTGACTGAGACAGATTTCTCCAAGCGCCGTTATGCTTAAGGCTAATGACGAACCGATAAACTTATCTCAAGTTGGAGTGTCATTATCAAAGAACAAAAAGAACGACCCGCTCCTCCTGACATAGATCGCGCGACCAGGGCACCTGATGAAGTAATCAGCGGGCCCTCCTAATGACTTCATAAAAATTCGATTTGTGGAAACACGACGTTTAGTAAACATTGGACAAAACGACGGCACAAGCTATTGTGCAATTGCTTAAATTAAAATTCCGTTCGCCGGCTTTAGGTATATTGAGAAAAGCACACTCGTAATTGCAGCCTAATTGCTCTGCATGAATAAACTTCCTGGACGTTTTCTCAGAGCGGTCTCTTTTGAGTAACCGGCGCTACACTACAAAGTAATTGATGTTTTCCACCTTTTGGGGGATTATCGCTGTTTTCGAGGAATTTCTATTGGAAGAACCTTCCGAGTCTTAAGGTCAGACTATAATGTAATAATGACGCAAGCAGAGAATATCGCACCCACAGCAATTCCTAAACCAACTTCCATATCGTCGGCAATCATAAGAAGTTTTATTTAAAAAAAAAAACAGAAATCTGTGCATTTTCTGATACAATAATTTACGGAAACCACTATTTTGATATCTTTCTTGAGTTGTTAAATCGTCTCAGGGTTGTCCACATCAATCATTTATACATGGTATATATAGACAGAGTTGATAACTCCACTTTTACGGAAGAATGACATTGCTGTACACTTGTCAACTTTAAGAGGTAAGTAATTTATGGAACACCAGTTGAAAAAGGCGTCCAGGTCGGAATTTAAAAATTAAAATTAAATTTTAAATTAATTTAAAAAAATTTTATCATAAAATAGAAAAAAAAATAAGAGATGAACACCATATATGTACGTTATAAAACAAATTCGACCAGTAACTCCACTAACAGTAGGATATTGTTTCATATAATATTAAATCGGCAGGCGTTAGCATAACACAACACTTTTGAATTGATATATTAACAAATCGTTTCTTTCCCCGGGTTTTTTCATACTTGTAAATAAAAACTATTGCAGAACTAATAAATCTGTTTCATGCGCGAAGACGGACTTAAATTTTTCCGTGGGAAACAAAAATAGCCCAAATCATGAACGATAAAATAGTCTGACCTTACAAAAAGGCAGTTATTTCGAACCATAGATCTTATGAAAACTCATTAACGTTAAGAACTTTTGATCCCGACATTTCGATAACAGATTTTAAATCAGCGTCTCCGAAAACATCTATATATGTATCTCATCTAATTTCCAATTATCGATGGCAGTTCCAAGATCAGTGACCCCTAAAATCCCTGTATGTATATTCCTTAAACACTGAAATCCGTTAGAAAACTTTAGAAGGTGGGTCTCGTCGTGGTAGACTTACCGTTGGTAAAGCTATGCTGAAAAGAGTCCAAAAATGGTTTACAAAGTAAACAAAGAGTATTGCAAATGAGAGCTTCAACAATTTTCGCGATGGAACATAATTTGGCGGCAGGTCATTGGTTCGAAATTTCACTTCTGTTACCCTTTTTGTGTAGATTTTCTATTCCACTATTGTGGAAGTGGCCGATTAGATAATAGAGTAGATGACAATCTCCCAATGCTGTTTCTTATTAAACGTAGAACTTAATAGTCTTGGAACAATGTAAAGGAAGACCTTCGTTCAGTATTTAGAAGAAACTATTTTATTGCCGAAACTGATCACAATATGTTTCTTATTTCAAGGCCGACTCGATATTTAATTAAATTCTCTAGTGGCCAACTGCTTACCCCACATTATCTTTACATACACACAGGGTGATTCATGCCAATCTAATCAATACGTTGATCAGCAAATGCGGAGATTTAGATAAAGATTTGTAGCAACCTAAATGTTGTTTAACCTTTTATCCCATTTACCGGAGAATTTGGGAGTTCCCATATCTGATGACTGTCTTATCTTAACCATTAAAATTAAAAAACCTACAAAAATTCAGTGATCAAATAGGTCTCGTGAAATTTGAAAACTGTGTCTTTTTTCAGTAACTCTGCGTAGAGAAAATGACTAACTATTTATTTAATAACTATTCAAGTGCCTCGCAACGGAAGACTGCTCAAAGTTGTCTTATCACAGAAAGTCGACGCAGAAAAAATCCATCAAAGTGATGGATGCAGTAGACAATGACGACCGTCTCGAACCAGATGTCCGCCTGACCAACTAAGACGGCCAGAAAATTTTTGTTATCATTACAGATTTGGTTCACTTCAGCTATTGTTTTATGAAAACACCAACAGTTTTTTCCCTTTCATGTTGATAAAAGGCAGCGGGCGATTACTGCTTTGGCTGCAACTCAAAATAGAAGAAAGCTTGCGCTTTATGATGTTGCTGCAATGCCCGGATGAGTAACACCCAAGGCAATCCGGAAAATGCTGATAAAGTTTTTTTAGTGGCTGAAAAACATTAACACGTTTCAAAATAGCACCGAATATTACTCGGTGAAGTGAAATGTAAACGTGTTCCTAAATCAAGGCTGTCCTAAAGGTGTTAAATGGAACTGATAATGCGACTGGTAAACATATGCTCCCATGCGGCGAGATGAGTCAATCGTCAAATTTTTTGTGACGCAGGCTCCTTTCGGCTAATTCCTAAAACCTTTCTGATTCACTTGGACTTACCTAAAGCGTGTCAAATCACGTCTGAGGAAGGTAAGCCGGAAAAAGTGAATGCAGCAGTTTGCACAGGAAATTCATCACATGTTGCAGACACTGCTGCAAACTTGGTTAATTGTTCGGGATTAAAATGAGAACGGGACGTGCACAGGTCATCGAGTTCAGTCGGGAAGTAATTTCTAGCTTCGCTGAGTAAGGGCGTCAGAATAAGTAACATACGTTCTGGCAAGTAGGGCAGAAGCCTTTCATTCAGTGCTTTCTTGCAAGAGAAAGTTTGCTGACTTTTGACGGGGGAATGAAAGTAGAAGGAATTTTAGCGTCACTGTTTGGAAGACTGAAAACTGCTTACAGCATTATTCCCTGGTATTGCGCTAATGGCGGCGGAGTGGAGCTTTCTTCAGCTCTCCGCAATTAAATTGTGCGTAAATGCGATACTCTGCAATTAACACGAATTGTTGTGCACATTACAGCCGAATCAACCTTGACATTCTACTGGTTATATTAATGAGGCCTCCTCATATTGTTTCACTTGGCGCTCATGGGGATTGTGAAACGAATTAGCGACATGCAACGAGCCACTTTTCACCCCGTTCACGCACAGGCGTTTTGTAACTATATCGATGGCTCCATGCTTATTTGCATTATCGTTTACGGTGGACGTTGTTTTCCTTTTGGCCTACCGTACGATTACCCCGGTTTGGTGGCTTTCTTTTTCATTATCGATAAATTATACTGTTTCTTTTTTATTTTTGTTAATTTTCCAATTTCTTTCAAACATGATGACGCACCTGAGTCCTGAGTACAACCTCGCTCTATGTGATAAAAATAAGAGTTCATGAACTGTAACTCGTGATACTGACTATCAATGAAACCTTTGATTACTAAACGCAAGAATGAGATATTTCGTTAATTGTCTGAAATGTGGGTTTGCGTCTCAAACTGTTAGTATGTCCTTCAGGAATTTTTTATAGGACACACTTCTAAAACGTAAACATATTTGTACAATATTTAAAAGTCATTTAATTTTGTCAATAGATTTCTTACGTCTTGGCCATAACGGTGCCAACTGATTAGAAACGATGATAACAAATGTATAAATAAATTGTAATAAAACTTATTGTTTCGTATTAATTTTTTTATTTATTTAATTTTCTTATTATAATTTGCCTACAAAAACGTTAACTTTTACCAGGCCATGCATAAGCTACATTTGGTAAATAAAATACGAGTAGGGCATCAAATAAAACTAAGCGTTGCTAACAGTATGGGCTAATCGAAATTCAACTACATATAAGCCAACGATTCCAATCAGCAAAAAGTGAAAATAACTGTTTTTAACCCTGGTAGTGCAAATCTCCGCACAGAGTTTGGGAACATACCCCGGACATCAAAGAATTTTCAATATATTAATGGGTCTTTCAATATGGATGCCCGAAATTATTTGTTGTTAAAGCAACATCTGTCAAATTTGTTATAAATTATTCAGTAGTGTGTGGCAAATAACCATGAAAGGTTATTTACTTCTTAATGGGAAGTGAAGAAAACGAAAGCCTCGGATTATATGTATATAGATAATTAAAAGTGAAAAGGGCATTAGTCGCAATTTAAGAACTTCTTACATACATTTTATAAAAGACAACTTTTTCAGCGCGTATAGTGTGAACGTTTCAACGAACGAGATAGTTGGTATTTTTGAAATACTTTAAAAAATATATATATATAATATACATATGTATGTAATTGCGAGTAAAAAATTAACTTACATTGTGACATAGAATACCCTCATTTGTTGGGGGTAATGTGTCATAGCTTATCAACTACTTGCACGCGCCGTGTCGGCCGGACAGATTCATTACCCTGTGTAAATACAATGCTTCGAAATTTTTGTATTATTGTAATTATATTATTGCTTTTATTAATTTCAATCACACTTATTCAAGGTTTTATTCGAGAGCAATAACCTCGCATCCAAATATGATCTTTAGCATTAAATTAAGATGAAAATACTTTCCGTATCGGTATTTGCTTTAAAAAAAACAAAACCATTAAAAAAAGCGTGGGAGAATGAATTCTGTTCAGTATATAACTATTAAATAATAATAATATAACGCAAAATAAAACTAGCAATGTGCTGTTTTGATGGTGGGACAAGTGATTTAAAGTAAAACAGTATATTGGAATAAAAACTGCAACAATTAGAAATTGTCTTAACAATAATGGACCTAGTACGGAACCTTGGGACTTTTCACAATATATTTGTAAGTACTTCGTTTATAAAACTAGCCTGGCTCGGTGTGCGTAAAAACGATAACTCTGCTTCATTTTATGATAATCCCTGGATACGAATGAATGCCCACTTGAACTACAATTGCGTAAATACATTTCCGGAAATAAAAATAATTTTGTACCTAATCACGAGGAAGGCGATAATTAGTGATTTTGTTTGTACAGCTCTAATCGATGGAAATCCGCTGCTTAGCGGGCTTGCGAAAATCATTCCGATCTAAACAGCTCAGCTAACTCCTTGCCAGCAATTAGCTTTCGGAAAGCAGTTGTGATATGATAAGGGAGAAATGGCCTGTTAGTCGCGTCGCTATCGATGGGTTCTCCAGTTTTTCCGTGCCCGTCGAACTAGTTGCGCATAGCGTCAATCTGTGTCCACAAACAGTCCAAAAATTGAAAATCAATAACAATGGATATTCTGTCTTTGGAACGTCACGAGGTCCTCTCCGAGTATCAGGAAATCCTCCTCGAGCTCATCCCCCAAGTAAGTGCTCACAGGGAAACTCGCCTGTTTTGCGACGTGGATTATGTAACGTCGGTCGTCGGTGCACCTTTTGATGTATCGTGGCCCAGACTCGGTGAAATTAGGTGTAGCTTAATCTGCGCTCATGTGGAAAAAACATCGAAGCTGCTGCGGATTTGTGAACAATATCTAGCCTAAGCCACCTTTTTCTCACTTTTAAAACGTTTTGTTAGCTGGCGCTGGTGATTCGCGTACCAGCTTCTGATAGTGATAAGGTATCACGTTTCCCCGGAGCAGAGCGGTCGACAAAAACGCTAAGTGATTTCATGCAGTTAAGGTGGTTCTGTGGTGCTGCAAACCGCACGCCAAAGACGAATATTGATTTATTGACCTATTTAGCAATAAAGTGCCTGCCGGTTCTTTAGAATGCGTCATTGGGGCCATGGTTGGTTTTATTGATTCATCGGCAGAACATTTGAGCCCATTCATCCTATTCAGCCCGGGGAGACAATATAGTAATTTTGCAGAGGGGTGCGGTTTTGTCAAACACAGCCGACATTTACTGTGGTTTGGCTCTGATTTTAAAATTATTTGTATTTGCTCTGGTAATTTGATACAATTCGAAATTCGCTTGTACAGTCGCCTCTTTGATCACTCCCTCAAATATTTCGCCCAGAGATTTCAGCATTTTTATATTTTTATCTATTGAGAGTTTCGTAATCTTATCTGTCGTATTCTTTTCGCACGTAATAAGCGCTTATTAAAGTCTTCTTGGCTTTTATGGCGTAAATCTTCGATTGGTATTTTCTGCTACACAAAATGAAGCTAATAATTCAGCTATCACACATTATTATAAGCAAATATTTCTTTTTTGTAATCAGTATCACCAAGCAAAACCACCTGAAGACATCAATTAATCTTCAATGAGAGTTTAAGAGTTTTCACTTTTTTAAAGGTTTTTTTTTCATCGTTATAATATCAGATTTTCCCATACACTTGATTTGCGTATCACAAAATCTGTTTACAGAAAAACCCCGTGCTGCTTGCCATGTCTACAGATTGCTTGTTTAACATATCAAGATAAAATCAATGAGGCAAAGTAAAAATTTTTTAAAGTGGCGTTTGTGCTTCTACGAGCTTTATCTTAAAGAGAAAGTACGCAGATTTAGTCCATCTTCCTGCAACGTTAACCGAGAGAGAGGAAGTAGACACGAGGTTTCATTTTTGCAATATATGCCTTATAAAATACTTTAAATAAATTACTTCATTTTGTCTAAAGAGCAAAATCGAATTTAGAGCCGAGGTTATAATTATTACTTGTCATTTAAAAAAGGAATGCTTTCAGCTTCACCATTCTGTTTTTGCACAACTTGATAATTGAAATTATTCCGAATCTCTGTCATTCGCATTTGATGATTAGTATCTATAATAGTTTTATAATTATCGCCGAATTACTATCTGTTCCCGAAACTTAAAACTTTCCTGGCTGAACATAAATTGTAAGTCAAATGAAGAGGGTCATACAGGAGGCAAACAAGTATTTTGACGGCTTCGAAGAAACTCAATTCCGTGAGGGAATCGTGAAATTGGAGAGACATTGCAGCAAGTGCGTTGAGCTTCGAAGGGGCTATGTCGAAAAACAAAGCACGTTGCAAAATTGAATTTGTTCTCTTTATTATCAAACCAAGTTGTTTATCAAACCACCCTCGTATATCATCCACCTGCGATCATCACCCTCGGATCATAAAAAGGGGTCTACCTAAAAATGCAAATTAAAACCGTGATATTTTGGATCCCTGATTTCTAAAGAAGGTAAAAAGGCTAAACTAATGAAACGAAAGCAACCCTCTTTTTATTATGTGATTTTCCATATTGCTCTGACTAATTATATATTGAGTAATATGAATTAATGTGCATGTGCATTTTTTTCATTCTCCAAAGTTGAAAAACAGCAAAAACCTTTCAGAGTATCATTGCAGAAAATGTTCTCTAGTAAGTAGTTTACAATGCCACTCTATTTCCATTGTTAAAGAAGAATAAATATTTAATTGAAATGCTCCAGAACCAGCAGTTAACTCAAGTGCATCTGACGGATAAGCTGTTTCTCGTCAGAGCTGCTTACATCATAACTTGAAGTAATCGCAGTTTAATGACACTAAATAATTCTTAATGTATGCATGCGTGCATTAAGATCAAAATATATTCCAAAAATTCGAAACACATTTAAAACTCGAAAGCGCACAAATCAAGTAATAGAAGAGGGAAAAGCCAATCTTTGTAGGCTGTTTGATAACTCAGTGAATTTGCAATGAAATAATGGGTCCTATTCTGGAAGTCAAATTTGATCATAGTGATTATTTATTTTTCAAGATAGCTTCCTTTCACCGCAATACATTTTGCCCAATGATGTTCCAACTTCATTTCAAAGGCACTTGTTTCAGTTATTACATCATCGTTTGATGACATTTTTCCAACGCTTTCAAAAATTTACTACTTTAGAAATTTCCTTAAAATGTTGTGTCTATGACTAGAAAGTATGTATGTCAAAAGTCAAAAATAAAATCAGGTGTGTGATTTGAGCGCCATCTCTTATCAAAGCCACGGATTTATCAAACACGTCTCGTACTCCCGCAGGAAATTGCATAAACGGCACTATAGTAATTCCGTCCTACAAAATTCCAACATAGCGCCAGGTTGCAACAAGAGGCTAAGAAGAAACACAAGAAGCGCGGCACAGATTTACACATTGTGGCTCTTGCGGATTTGTCTTGGAATGCACTTACAAACAATAAAATCATTTAACCTTGGCTTAAAGTGTTTGTGCTGCAGAGAATAGTGAGAATTGGCTCAGCTTGTTGTAAGCCGGGGAGAGGTCAGCAATTAATTACTTCTTGACGACTAAGCCATGTAAGACGAATTGGGAAATGTGTGCACGATGGATGCAGCAGTCAGCAGAGCTCAAGATCGGCTGTATTGTGAGGGATTCAAAACGTCTGGAGTTGTGGTACCGATTTGCATACATGTTCATGAATCATTCATAGTGGGAGCCGACTCAGCAGCTGAGTTATGCAGTAGAAGAATTCAGAATGAAGATTATGGTGTTGCGTTATTCCGCTTTTATTACAATTTTATTTTCAATTACATTATAAATTCTTCTTCCGTGGCAATATGAGGCGGAATAAAATTAGAAGCAACCGCTTGGTTATGCCACATTGCCTGGTGGCACGATTAAGTGAAATAGTCTGATAAAGTGGACTAATTTTTGAATTTGATGATTTGACTATTTTCGCCCATCAATATTGTAGAGATTGATATAACCAATTATTCTTATTGCCAAAAACAGATGTAGCTTCTCTGATTGCCGACCTATGTTGGCAGTCATTTGTCAGTGGCGCTGAATTTAATAAATTTTGCCTCGTGTGCTAAGACTGTCACTGTTGGCAGGATAAGTGACGACATCTTCTCTCGGATTTCCTTGAAAATTAATGCGCAGGCTTTTTAAGGTCGCTGATTTCGAATCACAATGATTTCTAAAACGTATTTTCATTGTATCTGCAACAGGGTTCGCAAATGCACATTCCCGAGCTGAGTGCTGCAGAATTGCACATAAGCAAACGTTCTCGCTCGTTAGCTAAAGGTAGATTTCAGTTAAATCAGAGGCACGACCCAACGAAAAAATTCAAACATAAAGGTGAAATCAGCAACCACGAAAACCGGTAAGTGTTTATTTTCATGAAGTTGAGAATTTTCATTTGCGATTGGTGATCGCTCGCTAGCCGTGAATATCGTTAAATAGTATGATTCGCTCAGGAGCGATTATAAAAGCAAAGGATGGGATACAATAAATGCGACGCAATTTTGTGCAGACGCGCGCTTATCATGTGTGACTTTGTGAGTTGTGAGCGAGCGTTTCTCTATTCTGACCTTCAACTGCAATTGAACTATTGCAGTTCATTCTATATTCATGTGCCTATACATTTTTGATCATAGCCATTTTTAGCGTGAACACTTATTATATAAATTACGGTAGTATAGACACTTGCGCAATACGATACGTTTTAAATATTGGCGTCGAAGGCGAGCTCGTTGTGTTATGGTTTGTATTTAGTATCTACTTTTTTGGTTATTTTTAAATTTGTTACTGGACTAAAACAAGTTTATTAGGATTTATTACGAAATTAGCTGACCCGGGTATCTGGAAAAATAGACACGCCATACAGAATTTTAAAATTACGAGGGTCGACGAGGAAATGATTGGGAATGCATTCTTACCATGACTTTAATAAAAGTCGTCAGCAAAAATCCCTTAGAAATAACAGTAATGTATTTTGTAATTTTGCTCGTGAAATCTGAAGCCCGTTTTTTTTATTGTATGTATGTAACCGTAGGACGGGCCCAACTCACATTTGCCAGTTTTTTTTTTAACTGGGCTCCAGTTTTTTATGGATACGAATTAAGCTTATATCATATTAATATACACTTTTGTTATCTGGATTTTGGGATCTATCGATATCAGTATCAAGAAAAAAATGTGTATCACATATATTCCCACGCAATAGCTTATTATCAAGTAGATTGAAGTCCAATTCGGTAGTGCAATCTAAACCTCATCAATCATATTAAGTACGTACGTACATACGGGTTTATTCAGCTGCAGTTTTTATCTTTTAAAACTTTCTCTTTACTTCCTAAATTAATTTCTGCGAAATAATCAATCAATCATTCTAAAATCTCTTTGAGATTGAGTGAAACCTCATTGAAGGCCCTCAAACAATAAACCTAGTCATTATTATTTGGCTTTATTTACAATCAGAGCTAAATGAAATTCCAACAAAATGCAATAATTATAGCACATTGTTGTGTGATGTGCTCCACGATAGTTTCGAGGAAATGCATAATAAACTGGGCGTGCGGCGGCTGTGAATTACGATTTATGAACGTAAAGCGTTTTTTCCTCAACAACATCGAATAAGTGTCATTAAAGTTGTTGTGCTATCAGCGATGGTTTACGACACTCATGTACTTATAAGCTTTACGCGAAAATGAGTTTCCAAAATGTTTCGAATATTGGGACCATAGTATGATGTTGCTACAAGGAGTCATACATTCAAAATGTTATCTTTAATTTACAAATTTGATGGGAAATGAAAGAGGTGGTGTTTTTGCAAGGCCGAATTTAATCAGAAAAAATGCATTATAAATGTCGTAAACTCTTGACAAAAATAATTTTTGATTTGAAATACCAACGCATGGCATTATTATTAAAAAATTACTTAGGGCATATCAAATGGCCGAAGCACATTCTATGAGTACCATTTTTGGCGACTTTTTTAGCAATGTATGCTGTATGTCACGAATAACGTAAACAATTCTTCCAAATTGTCAATTGTTGCTGATTTACCAACATAAACCAGTAACTTCACGTAACCCTATAGGAAATATTTGAGATGGGTTATCACACGTGCTTGGAGGCCAATTTAAAGGGCCATTTCTCTTAAACATATCGCCAAATCGTTATTTCTATAAATCAATGATGGAGTCGCTGTATAGCACATAGCGTCATTCTGTAATATTTCGGACAAATTTTCACTGATCATGGTAACGATCTCCATCGACCGTAACATGAAGTTCTCCTCATTTTTAAAGAAATAAGGACTGATTCGAAGTAAATGTAGATAATTTTTGATCGTTCCCCAAGCATCAGTCTCTTCATGATTATATTCCAGACTACACTGTGAAGTATTAATTTTTCTGAAACAAACAGTCGCGGTGCCTATATTACTCACTCCAACTATACAAGAGTACAGAGATGATGTTATGTTTTAATTACACCTGGGGTTCCGCAGACCGCATCTAGCTTACAAAATATTAATGACTGACGAATTATTACTCAGCTGTAAAAGCCATTCCTCAGGTACCTTATAATTAAAACATTTTTCACTGGTTTCATAAGTTCAAAAAAATAATCTATAAAGGGTTAGACAGCAAGAAATATAACCTTAAATTTTTCAGATCGACAAAAATCAAGATGGATACATTGAGCTGAAGGAGCTTAAAGAAGCCCTGGATCAAGTCGGCTTCAAACTACCAGGTTACCAGGTCCGAGAAATGATTGACGAATTTACAAACAAACAACGAACAACGCATCAAGGCAAACTATCATATGATGAGTTCGAAAATCTCTGCCTGGACTTGAAGTCAAAGGACATCGGAAGTACCTTCAAGGCCGTTGTTTCAAAGAAAGAAAACCTGGAAACACTTGGCGGTATGTCGAGCATATCCTCCGAGGGTACCACACATTCTGTGAGGCTCGAAGAACAACTAGCTTTCTCGGACTGGATTAACTCTAACTTAGGACACGACCCAGACCTCAAGCATCTTCTGCCTATAGATCCTGAGGGTAAGGCGCTCTACCAGAAAATCAAAGATGGCATTTTGTTGTGCAAAATTATCAATCACTCATGTCCGGACACCATTGACGAGAGAGCTATAAACAAGAAGAACTTGACTCTCTACAGGGAATTTGAAAACTTAACATTAGCCCTTGTTTCCTCACAAGCGATTGGTTGCAATATTGTTAATATTGATGCCCATGACTTGGGGAAGGGAAAGCCCCATTTAGTCCTGGGACTGTTGTGGCAAATTATTAGAATTGGCCTGTTCAGTCACATTACTTTGGATAGTTGCCCAGGTCTAGCTGGACTTTTGTTCGATGGAGAGCGCCTTGAGGATTTGATGAAATTGTCTCCGGAAGCTATTTTGCTCCGGTGGGTTAACCACCATTTGGAAAAAGCTGGTATTTCCAGAAGATGTACAAACTTCCAGAGCGATATTGTCGACTCAGAAATTTACACCCATTTGCTGAAACAGATTGCGCCCAACGATGCTGGAGTTTCTTTGGATGCCTTAAGGGTAATTATATTTTTCTCATTTCTTTCGTATCTTTTGTAACTGAAACATAATTGAATTGTTAGGAAGGTGATATGCTCTCACGAGCGGAAATCATGCTGCAACAGGCCGCTAAACTAAACTGCAGAAGTTTCCTGACCCCACAGGACGTTGTGAACGGTGTATACAAGTTGAACCTGGCCTTCGTCGCAAACTTGTTTAACAACCACCCAGGTCTAGACAAACCAGAGCAAATCGACGGTTTGGAAACAATAGAAGAGACAAGAGAAGAAAAAAGTAAGAACATTTTCGTGTAAAACTGTCTGCAGGTTTTAAGCAACTTTTATTTGTTTGTGCCCCTGTGCAGCTTACCGAAATTGGATGAACTCTATGGGTGTCAGCCCTCATGTCAACTGGCTGTATTCGGACTTAGCCGACGGTTTAGTAATTTTCCAACTATTTGACATAATCAAGCCAGGCATCGTCAATTGGAACAAAGTCCATAAGCGGTTTACACCTCTCAGGAAATTCATGGAGAAATTAGAGAACTGCAATTATGGAGTTGATTTAGGCAAGCAGCTCAAGTTTTCTTTGGTTGGGATTGCAGGACAAGATCTGAATGACGGTAATGCAACCTTAACACTTGGTAAGCCCACTTGATTCAATTATTTCAAGAAATTTATTTTACATCGCAACTTTGTTTAGCTCTGATATGGCAGTTAATGCGCGCCTACACGTTATCGATTTTGTCGCGGCTGGCTAACACTGGAAATCCTATTATCGAAAAAGAAATTGTTCAGTGGGTCAACAACAAATTGGCTGCTGCTGGTAAAACGACAAGTATAAGAAGCTTCCAAGATCAATCGATTGCTGATGGAAAAATTGTTATTGATCTTATCGATTCGATAAAGCAGGGAAGCATAAATTATGATTTAGTCAAGCACGGAGGCTCTGAGGAGGTTAGTACAATGATTTGTCTTTTTAATATAATACAACCAAAGGGGTAACAAAAGATCGTTCAATGCAACCTTTCGATCCTTTCTCTGATCCACTGTTTACAGATACAAAAAAAAAACTATTAAAATTTAATAGTGTTTAATGTAAGGAATGCACGTAACAGAAAATGAATTATTCAATGAGATTTTTTTATTGTAACTGAAGGAACTTTTGTTACGTCCTGCTGAAATTTTGGAACAAACTTTCATGTACTGACTTACTCTATTTTCTTTCAGGATAATTTAGCCAACGCGAAATATGCGATATCCATGGCCCGAAAGATCGGTGCAAGAGTTTACGCTCTCCCTGAGGACATCACAGAAGTGAAATCGAAGCTGGTGATGACAGTCTTCGCTTGTCTGATGGCAATGGACTATATCCCCAACATGGACAGTGTCCAGAATAATGTAAACAGCAACTAAATCACTAACCACTCAAGGTGCATGACAACGTTTACTGTGACGAAGATTAGTAAAAGTACCAAGCAGGAATTGGTATGCTATACCACGATTAGGCACTTTCTTGCGGTGCTGTAGTTAATCGCAAGAAACTAAAAACCGCAGGGCAACTTCATTTTTACACATTTTGTAACTGCTTCTGTATAAGTATAAGATCCGTGTGACTGAGTGCGCGTTTTGTTAATATCAGTGTTCAGTATAAGTTAAAGTCGGCCTCCGTAGGGTCTTGTTCCATTTAAGTCATATTTTGTCTATGATTACTTCCTAGATTTACGTAGAAAAGTTGAAATTAGCTAATGCACCGCTTTAATTATATATTTTAACAAAGAAAAATTAAATTCGCCGGTCCACAGCCGCGTATTTGTGTTTACTTACCAGACAACGCATTTTCATTAATTTTACACGGGGATAAAGCACTAGTGCCCCCACCCACAGTTGTAATATATCGCCTCCACTTATTCTTATGTATGTAGCTATTTTATTTTATGTAACACTTCGAATTACTTCACTTGACATTATTGTATCTATTTCTTTTAAACTTTGACTTAGCACACAAATTTTCATCAGTTGTAACTGATTTGCTGCTTTTTAAAAGATAAGATGAGTTGACTGTTTTTGTTTTAAATATGTACGCAGAAAAATAAACTTGTTTCCCAGAGGAGGTCATATTGGGAGGAGAAAATGGCGAATAGTCATAATCATAGGTAGGTATTTGGTCGAACAGCCAAATGACATTTTGGAAAGGAAACAACAATTAACGACTAGTGCCATTTGAAATTTACTATATACAATGAATTATACGTGCAATTTTATAGTATTTATTGTGTACCGATCGACATCGTTGTCTAAAGCAGCAGTGGAATCCTCGATCATTTTTTGGAACTTATGAAAGTCGTGATGGCTTGTAGGTAATCATGCAAAACAAATATAACAGCTTATTGCTATTAAATGTAAAGAGGAAAATTATTGAGAATGGTTTTCATTAACTTAAATACAAAATGTAAGGGAAACTGATAAGAATGAGTTTGTACAAGTTTACCATTTACAATTTAATGTATTTTACAAGTTGCTATTGAACTTTAAGGCAGACATTTTTCACAATATGATGATGGATACATTACCATTAAGCTTAAACATTTTATAAATAAATATTTCATTACAAACATGATTCCTTTCTTTTATTTCTTCATTTCTTGGTTTCTCTCTAGATATCTATTTGCTTACGATCTAATTCAGATCCAAATTTAAAGTTATGTGCCCCAAGTTCAGTTACTTGTACAGTTCATAGTACATAAGGACTTAGACATATTCTTATTCATCCGCAAAGCTAGTGACACACCGCAAGCAAGCACCGAGGTTTTGCCTCTCTAAAAGACTATTGGGACTATTTCGCCTACTCAGAGTATTGACTCTTTATCTTGAGCTCCGAGTCTGCTTACCAAGAGAATGTCGCTGATACCAAACACCAACTACGACAGAACACAGGGGCTTTTGGAAATTCTAAACATAGCTTTGAGGGCTATCCTACCACTCTTCATTATATTACATTATATTATATAGCCTGAATTCTCCTGTTCTAGATGGAACAACAATTGGGTTTTCAACCGTGACCAAATATCTTGGTGTTACGCTAAATCAACGCCTCACCTCAACCTCATACCTAAAAGGCTAAACTTCGAACTACCATTCAAAACTTAAATAAACGACGGACAGTGGTGGACAGAAACCAACACTCCCACCAGACCGGGAGACCTCGAATGGTTTACTGATGGTTCTAGTGGCAACGCGTCGTCCGGCGCCAGAATTTATGGGCCTCTATAGTGTTAGGGAAAAATCTCACCATTCAGGCTGAGATAATAGCGATAGAAGGGCCCGCATAATTATACACAAGGGAATGAAAGGAGCTGTGGCCTGGCTAAAATTTACACCAATTCCATCATCAGGATTTGGGAAAAAAAACTTCAAAGCCCCACATTGGATTAGTCAAGCCGCGCATAGACAAGCGTAAAGATTCATCTGCCCCTCTAAGCAGAGAACGATGAAACCCTTAGGGCCCTGCCGCTTATCAAGCCGGGACTAAAGATCACGACCGATTTACTCAAGGGGCACTGTTCCCTAAAGTACCACCTTTAAAAGATAGGTGCTGCGGTCAATGATACATGTCGCTTCTGCCTCGAAAAAGAAGAAACAGCGGAGCACATACTTTGCTAATGCCCAGCCTAAGTTCGCCAAAGGCTGAAACACTTCGGAGCACCCATCATAGCACCGATGAATGTGTCAAATGCGACTCCTCAGGACACTATAGCCTATTTCAAAGATCTTGATATTGATGCAGTTTTAGAAGAAAGGATTAGCCAAATAGATCAGATCGTATAGGTCGCGCTGCTTTTGGGATGCACCAGAGAGCCTACGCGAGCTGATATTTTCAGGTCAAGTTGTCCTTTCATGTATTTATTTTTTTATTTATTATTTCGCTTAATACAAGCTACAGACATATTTATATTAAACTAAAAACTAAAGCAAATAACAAGAATAAAAGCCTTAGCAAACTAAAAATTAAAGAGAGTAATTATAAGCGTGGGTTATGGGAGCAAAGGGAATGCTTGAGGGAAACTTTATCGAAGTCGAAGGCTGCTGTGTTGACTTTCCGTAGCATACTAGACTAGACTAGAAAAGTACACGAACAGACAGACCTAATGTGGGAACTAATTTGGTTCTAAATACTCTTTTGTTTGAAGTTTGTTTATTTACCACATGTAAAGGTGAAGAAATAATAAATCGTGCAAATTTGCTTCAGACAAGTTATTGCAAGTTTACAACTCCGGCCAGAAAAAAATATTAAGCTCTAAGCTGATTTTTCTTTGCTTCAAATTATAATCGGCCAGAAAAAACAGTTTAGGTATTCCTTTTTTTTTTAAAAAAAGCTAAATTTTGATGAGCTTAGCAAGAACATAACGAGGACATCATGCACAACATTTGAACTTCCTCAGCTTTAATAGTTTAAAAATTGCAAAATATCAGTTATTTTTGATCTCTGGTATTCAGTCAACTGATATTTCTTTTGAAATATTTTTATTATGATGATAACACGGTATCTGACGGCCGTATCGGTAGCAAGCTTATTGCGCCCGTTTCGTTTTAAAATCGGAGCGACTAACTACAAGCCTGTGTTACACGGGTCACACATTACTATTATCTTCATCAGACTCAGCGTGAGCTGTTAAACTTTGTCACAAATAGAACGTGTATGCATTACTGTTCTCATGTGGCATGATTTTCTTTTAGCCATATTACATATTAGTAGGTACAGCCCTCGTTTCTCAGAAAACTAAAAGAATTTTCTCAATCTACGCTTTCTACCTCTGATTCAGCAATTTAACTGTCATGGAATAATTAAAAACGGCAAATATAAATGCTGTCCCATGTACTACCGCCAATTTCTCATTTCTGTAGAAAACAAGTCTTCCCAAACGGGGTTAGTTCTCAAACAACGTCATCCGAAAAAACTACACAAAAACGACCAAAACTGTCCGAAGTTGTTTCCTCCCATTTTTTGGTCTATTAACCACACGTTTGCAAACTTCTGGATTAGCAAATTCCACAGTGCCTGCCAGGGTATTTATATAAGTAAAGCAAAACTTCTCTCAAGTTTCGCCAGTTATAGGCTGCTTTCCGATTTTCCAAAGAAAAACAAATAAAATTGCACTAGTGCATTAGCCGCCTAAACGCTTTGGACTAATTGTAATTTTCAGGAGTTTGCATAACGACTGAACAAATCGAAGCAGACTACTGGAGTACTGGGTTCCAGCGCTCTCTAGCCCACCCGAGAAAACTTTCACACCTTTGTGATTTTGCACTGTGCCCATAATTCAAGCCAATGTACTCCGGTCTGGATAAGACACTGCGGCGCCGCCAGGCGGAAAAAAGCGAGCAAATTATGTGGACACAACTCAGTCTCATGCTTGATTAGGTGCGACGGATGGCCAGAAGACCAAATTATAAAAGAACTCGCAGGTCACCAGCGCTATCAGTCTTTCTCGAGCAAGCACTTCAAGACATTTGGGGAATTAAAGGAGCGAGTAGCTAGAAAACCAACGTCATGAGGGTAAGGTGACTCAAGGACAAGAAAGGATTCTTGGACTACATTTTTCCTTTTTTATTAGATATTGGTGTCCACGTTCCTGCTATTTGGCGGAGTCTTGGAGTTGGTAGTTGGACAATATTCGGAGTATGACACAGAGGTCTTTAAGGACGACGACGGTCCACCATCACAGTCCTACCATTACTCAACCGAATCAAGTTATCAAGTGTCATCGGATGACGACGATAATGACGATCATGATAGGTCCTATAGATCGGTGGATCCTGAGCCCGACTTCACAAGATCAAGTTTATACATATCTCCTGAGGATGTCCTTGACTCATTGATTCGCGAAAGGCGTGACACCGCAGCAGACTACGATTACACCAAGACCTATAGGGACTTTGTAAAGGAAAACTTTGGCTTAGACGATGCTAAGGCGTTAGCTGCAGAGGACTACGACGAGGAAGACGATGAATCTGGAGACAAGGCTTACGAGACAATTAAGGAGTACTCAGAAAAACAGGCTGAGGAAAGTAAGAAGAATCCGAAATTTTGCAAGATAGTTTACAGGGATGGAAAGGAATGCACAGTTTGCAAGAATCCGAAAACCAACGCCCATTCCGAAACCTGCTCCTACTCCTCGAAACCCAAGCCTAAGAAATACGCTTACAAGAGGGAGAGAAATTACAACAGCAAACGCAACAACGATGACGACTACGAAGATGACCACGAAGAAGAGGCATCACAGAAAGAAGAACGCCAGACTCCCAGGGAGAATCCCACACATGATCTGAGGCATTCTAAACAAGCACCAATTCGTATACCGGTTGTCGAGATTCAGGAGGAGGAGCCAATCCCCGTAAAAGTCAAATCTCATAAAAGGGCAAAGGCAAGAAGACCTGTACCAAGGCAAACGGAAGAGTACTATGAAGGAAAGTCATACGAACCCACCAAACCATATGCAACAAGAGGAACTGTGCAGGTGGACAAGGTGCTTGACGAATTCAAAAAGCGTGACTGGTCCAAGTGCAAGCGCAAAAGTAAGAAGGGACTGACCTGCTACTACTGCAAGGATGAAAAAGGAGCCAGCCACGAGGAATGCATGTATCTTTCGAACGAAAATCCAGAGCCCGTGACCCACCACAAGGAGTTTGAAGAGCAAGAAGAAGTTCCACAACAAAAGTCCACTGCAAGGCCTACAAGAAGGACACAGCGTCAAACCGCCTGGGCAACAGGAACATC
This sequence comes from Neoitamus cyanurus, assembly GCA_947538895.1. Lineage (NCBI taxonomy): Eukaryota > Metazoa > Arthropoda > Insecta > Diptera > Asilidae > Neoitamus > Neoitamus cyanurus. The sequence continues at coordinate 41,361,181 of OX384543.1, forward strand.
GAAACCAAAAGATGCCGAAGGAAGCGCCTCAGAGCAGAGGACCATACAAAGGACGGTCGCTGTGAAATATCACGAGAACGCGGACAGTGAGCCGGCGGAGTCCAGCCAGTCGGTTTTTTATAAGAAAGTTACTGAACTTGCTAGAAAATAAATAGGTGTTACAGTCCAGCCGAGGTGTCTTTTACAGGGAACATTTAGCAATTTAATTTTCTTTTGCCGTCAGCCGACCGAATCATTTGGTACAGTTGCACCGTGAAATTGTGACGAAAACGAAAGTTTGCGCCGTTTTGCGCAATGATGGTGCAATTTTTAGTCTATCGACGTGATTTACCTTTAGTGGGTGACTGGCACATTTGTTTTTTTTTGTTGGTTTAACTAGAGCACTACATTATTTAGAATAATTTGTTGCATAACATGGTTTGCTGCTATATTAATTGTTGATTTTTATATTTGCCATGCCTGTTGGGTCGCAAAATAGGAACTCTTTGTGATACTTTTTTATCTAATTAAAGGATATTTCACCTTACTGTTTGTCGTAATAAATGTTCATTAGAAGCTTGCTTCATAGATCCATTTTGGTGCCAAATCGGAAAAGTAAGACAAGGGAGGAGGGGATCTTACTTTCTGTAAAGTAATTAAAGGCCTTTTTGAGGCGAAACAAATTAAGGACATTTCAGCATGGAAAGACCCGAATTACGGTACTTTAGTATTATTATCTTCGTTCGAAGCGAATTCAATCCGAAATTCAAACAACTTCATGATTCATAAACTTCGTATGCACATTATTATTTTATTTTTATTTTTTTATCTACTCAACCCAGCGACATCAAACTCACGCCAAACAACTAATATCTCAATGTGCTTTCCAAACGCCCACCAATGTCGATCTACCTCTACCACTGCAGTTACAGACACTTGCGAAAGTGAACAAATGTTCTTAAAATGTTTCGGAAATTCATATAAATTATACACCTCTTTTTTATATTTACTTGTCCATTCTATCACCTTCCCAAGGAGGTACATTTCCAGGTAGTGGAAGGATATACTACATGTGGAAAAGAACATGAACAAAAAATGATTAGCTGAAATTAAACCCCAAATTGCCTTTATTAAATTATAATGTTATTAGAGGTAATGGTAGTTATAAAAGGTTAATTTTGTTTTAATTCCGTAGAGGTTTTCTACGTACATACATATATATTTGTATATCCTTAATCTACCTGGACATGTTGTACCTTTTTGGGAAGCAGATGACTTCACATATAGTGTAAATACTTGGTACAAAATAAAAAAAAATTAAATTATACAACGGTTAAAACAAAATTCCTATTTTTTCACGACCTATACCCAACAATATAAAAAATGTCACAGGGCTTTTGTACTCAGCGACAGAAATTATGGCTCGGGTGTGTAGTCATAATTGTTGTATGAAAGGAGGAGACTCCTTTTAAAAGAACCCCTTCAAGCCAACGATTCAAAGAAAAAGGTTAAGGATAAATTCGTTCTCAAATAAAAGTCCCTAAGGAAGTCGCTTAAAAACCATTTATACATTAGAAAAATGTGAACCAACATAAAATAAACATCTAAATGCAATAAAATAGAAAAATAACGTATACTAGACAAAGACACACAATCAAATCCAAAGGGGCCACGGGCTAGGTGGGGCGGTTGGCGTGTACTACGAGGACACCGTCCTAATTTTTTCCGCAAAGAGCTGCGGGCCTCTTGTACCGTCCTTAGGCCTAGACTGCTTCTGGTTTCTCAATTCCTTCCTTTTCTCTCGAATAAGTTGCTTCGTTTTTTGACTGTCTAGCTCCTCCCATCCTCCAGGATCTTCCTCTGCCCAATCTTCTAAGTCAGCCTGAAGGACTTTTGAATCAGTCAAAATGTTTTACACATGGAATAAGTCACTCACCGCTATTGCTATAGGAATGTCAGTTTTCGCTTCCAGCCGCGAGAAGTCAGTCTTTATCTCTGGTTTGGACCCGACGAATACCTTGGTTTGGGGATTTATCTTAGGCGTCATATCCTTGAAATTGGAAAAACGTTGAGATGTATTCGACTCTTGTGATACTTTCATTTCAAACCTTAAAGAAATCTGGTTCAGGCTCCTCTTCCTTGGGTGACGGAGGCAGTACAAGTTTCTGGCGGTACTGCTCGATGTGTTCCTCCACAGTCTGAGGCGTCTCATCCCATTTGTTCCAGTCCTTTTCACGATACTGTACGACAAGTGAAAGTGTAAATTTATAAGGTTTTAAGGGCTTAAAGTCCATGTCGAACCTGAGGTCTTGTTTGGGCCGAGTAGTCTGTGACAACATTAACACTCTGCAACACTTCCGCAGGTTCCGACAGTGACGGTTTGCGTCGGCGGGAGAAGCAGCACATCGCCCTCCTTAAAATCCCTATTATCCCAAGGAGTAATATCTTTATGCGGCCACATAATTCACTAAAAACCATCGTCAGGTGAGGGCAGCTATTTACAAATATGCAGGGGGTTACGTTTTGGCAGCTGCCACTTGTCTTCCAGCAAAGATAACATCCACTGGGCCTTCGAACAGAACCGGCAATAGGCATAATGGGTTCCGCCAAAGAATAGGTGCCTCCATAGACTGCAACCGATTGCTACTTGGTGTTTATTGAAAGCAGTGCAGCCGTTTGGCATGATTTAAGCAATTTTAGGGTGCCGTATACCAACAGTATTAAAAGAACCCAATTGCACCAAATTAATCTACTTACCGGTTTGTACTAAATATGAATTATAATAATTATATAAATTGTGGAGAGATATAAATGACAACATTGGCAAAAAAGGCTCGTTCCCATGTCATCTTGTTTCCATGTTTTAAGTTCGCTTATTACACAGTCTGGTTTTCTGATATTTTTAATTATTTTTGTATTTAGATTATTTATTTAGTTGTCTTTCGTCATTAGTTCGAACAATTATAAACTTATATCATTCACGCATTCTTACATTTAACAGTAACAAAAAGGGAAATAAAATAAAATATTTGGCATTCAGAGTGGTTTTGAAGTTATTACATAAAAAAATGTATTTGACACATTTACAGAACTGGATCTTCTACATATTTTTGTTTATGTTTTCGTTCAGTATTTTATTATTTACATTACAATTATAGCAAGAGGTTGAAGTTGCCTGAAAAGGTCTTTCGCTTTTACTAAAGCTGAAACTGTTTCTACTGCAAGTCGGTTCCTGCACTTTGTTTTCATTAAATTTTGATAAGAAAAGATTCGCTCGAGAGTAGCTGATGAATGTTGCAACGATAATACTCCTTTCGAAATTCTATGCACGTTTTCAAACATATTCTGACCTAATTCGTTTTTAATTACACCGACTTCGTTCCAAAATTCTGAAAACTTTTTTAATTCTTCGAATTTTGCGAGGCATCGAAATTCGTCGTTGATGTCTTGAATACCTTGCATTTCTTTTGAAGGAAATAAATTAATGATTAATGGCAAGATACTATTAGTTTCTCCAGATAACACACTCTCGGGGGAAAATTTTGGAACAAAATTAAGCACTTCGTTATTAAAATCGATTTTTTTGCGTAAAATGTCACAAAAAGTTATGTAAAAGTTCAAAACATTTCTTTTGAAATTAATATTTTCAAGGTCAGGAATATTTTTTATTTAGGAGAAGAAGATGTTCAACTTCAGTTCTACAATATATTTGCCTTAGTTCTAGAATTTCGTTGTTATCGTGTACAATTGAATTTTAATTAGAGTTGAATTCATGTATTGGTTTTTGAAAAAATGTCTACAAATTTGTTTGAATAATAAACTTATTCTTGAAAGAAAAATTTTCATGCGATAATCCTCAGACTACTTTTCAATATTTAAATCGTTTATAATTTTCAGTTTAAGAACATGAAGTGCATATTGTATTGTATTACTGTATTTAAATACAGGGTTCGTTCGACAATTGAATACGAATGAAATAGTTTTATTTGCATAATGATTTTAAAAATTTCCTAGATTAAAATAATGCGTCAGAGGTTCCCATTGTTCTAGCAAACTACTAATAGCCGTTTGCCTGGAAAGCCATCGTGCTTTATGATGACGAAATATTGCATGCACCGCAGTCCCAAAGTATTCCTGAAATTCATTGAAATTCTCCTTTCTGGTAGGACTATTGAAAAAGTGAAGGTTTAATAATTTTATAAAAATTTGTCAATTTTAAGTGGAAGTTTCGTAAAAGCCGCCTGTGAAGCAATATTAAGTTTGTGACAAATACATCCCTGCACCAAAATATTAGGAATTAGATTTTTTATTTTAGCTTGAACACCGTTAAAATCTCCCATCATCACTGAACAGTTGTCAGCAGAAAAGGATAATATATTTTCTAGTGGGATTTAATGTTCATTTAGTGACCTTAAAATTGTTTTAAATAACCCTTGAGCTGAAACATGTGACACAGGTACTAAATCAAGGAAAAGGTCACAACACTTCTTATCGAAAACTCTAATACGTAAAACGATTGCCAAATTTTTGCCAACCCGAATTGTTGTTAGAAATGCCAGATGAATTCAAAAATGTTTCAAAAGAGCAAACAATTTTGTCTGAACAATGTTTTTATTATATTTTTGTGTCTGTCTGATCTAAATTTCTTTGTAAATGTACCAAAATTTATGCAGATGTGCCATTGTACCTCTTATAGCTTGAATGTACCAATTTCGGTACAATTGTACGCTAAATATCATCCCTGAGTCAGCCCAGAATATTTGGAAGCCGAATCTCTGAAGTTCATTCCGCAATAAAAAAAAATTCCTATTTCACTCCAGTTAGGAGCATATAGGGATTCTCACAAAGCCTCTCCACGTCGGGGCTCTGCCCGCAGCAACTATCCTAATTGATGGGGCTTCCATCTGTCGCTTATGTTATGAGGAAAAGCGCACTCTCGAGAGTGGGGTCCGGGTCCGGGATCGTTGGTTGGGATCGCATCCCCTTCTCCCATTTATTCCACAATAGACTGTCTAAATGTGAAATTTCTTCTTCATTCCTACGCTCTTGATAAGTAAAGCGTGATGCCTCCGGGGAGTAACAGAATTGAATTTATGTAATGCAATGCTACAGATTTTATTGTGCTTGTAGCAAGCAACTTTCCCGCAATAGGCCATTGCCATTAAAATACCAAATTCGATCCGGTCTAGTACGTGTTATTGTATATGTGTGTATATGCATCCTCCGGGTTTCGGGCACCTTAGTTTACTTTCGGATCTGGCCATGGGAGTTTTATTGGTGTGCCTGCATTGCATTACAGCGCTCGTGATACTTCCGCACAAATATTTTTCCACAGACTAAATGGATTTCTAAAATCTGATATGCGGCAGCGCAAAATTAAAATCAACAATCGTCGGTATTTCTCTTCCTTGGAAGGCGGCAGAAATCTGCTTTATTCCCGCTTTGTGGATTTTACATCCTCCGGGGCTGACCCTTCTCCAACTTCGACTGAGGTCGTCTATAAATCTGATCATAACTGCAGTGCACCCCTCCTCAAATTTCGCCATCAATTTTATCAGAACTGCCCTGGGCGAAATTCTCTATCGTAAGACCGGCGAAGACCACCGGTTTAGACTTAATTCCGCTAGCGACAAGGGCCAAATTTGCTCTTGCATACCGAAAATATACAAAATTTCGCTGATGCTATTGATTAGAAGCATCAAATAACCTCTAAATTTCTATGATCCCATCTGGATCTGCTCAGTGCTCGTCCCGACCCCCGGACGACCGACACCCGAAAGATACAATCCGGGATGATGAGCAAATAACTCACAATTGCCCTGTCCTCTGGCTCTTTATTGATTTATTAAAGATTCAGGGACACTGCGAGGGCCCTACGGGCTTCATCTTTCCCCGGCGAAAATTTCACTCAAAATGAAATTTGACGAGTGTAAAAGGAGTGCTTCTACATGACTGCCACCGAGAAGTTTACCTCCGCGGCTGAGAAGGAAAATAACTTTTTATTATGTTTGCAATATGAGGCCAACCCCCGGGTGTTGTGTTGTGGGTGGTCTCGTCGGTGTGGAACAGAGTTATTTTCGAAACGGTTCTGTTTACTCCGCTCAAAGTAGCAAAACTGCTCAACAGTTCGCTGTTTTTGGCGATAAGGCGCTTAAAAATGTATGCGTTAATTATTTCTTGGCATTCGAGTGATACGTGTGACATCTGAGGGTGGGTGGGCGGCACCCAACCATAAGGAAAGGCTCCGGCAGACGTGAAAAAACAGAAATCGATTAGTTGCGGCTAGCTAACTTTATCCTCTTATCTCTTTCCGTCTGACAGATATCCCGCTGCTAATACAAACTAATGTGGCTCTGGGTACGCACGTAAATTAATATTGCATGGGGCTCAACTCAAGGTAATTGGTAATAGTGCCGTCTGCCTCTGGCAGTTTAATCTACCGTGCGCCCGAATAGGAGCTTGGGGGTTTTAGTACTACATAATATAAGCTGTGCCCTCAAAATTATTTTCTGAGAGGGTCGGTGGCCCAATTATGATATTTCCTTGTAATCCGAATTGTTGTGCATGCTGTGGCTGTTTTTGAAACGCAATTTTGCTTTGGAAATACACTGAAGACATGATATTAAAAGGCTGCTGCTTCATAACTGTCATAACTTAAATAATAAATCAACACGAGGAAATCAAACATTTAAAGTATAACGGCAAGTAAACATGGATGAGAAGTATCTAAGGTCATGTTCAAAAGTTTTAGGCAGTCCCGTAATTTTCCTCTATCTTTTTTTCTTACGATTAGCAGGATTTTGTTTTACCTACTTCAATTACGACGCAGTCAATTCAAATCTGATCTTACAGACTGACTGACTCTGGAGAGAATCCATAATAGGGTAAAACCACAAATTACTGGATACCCTGGTTAACAAAATCTCTTTTTATCTAATACCATAGACAAAGGTTACCCACTTCGAACAAAAAAAAAACGCGACCAAAATGTTTGAAACAGCAAAAAACAAACCGCAAAACAAATTAAACTAAACTAAAACCTAAATATGTTTTTAGTGTTTCTGTGTTTATTAAGGAAAATATTTCCAGCAACTCGTTGCTATTATTTGCCTTTGATGGTTTCGTAGTAAAATTGAAAAAAACCGTTTCCACCCATAAAATGTCCTTTCTGAAAATTTATAGCTCTTGAAATATTAAAAATGTTGAAAAACGTTTCAATCAAAAGGTGTTGGAAATATTGTCCTTTGTCCAACTTTGTTCACGTGAAACCAATATTTCACGAGATAATTGACTTCACCCCTAAAATTAAAGATGGCGGCCACATCTTGCGGAATCATAATGAGGAAACTTCGGTGGAGTGTTCCGGTGGTACACTCTATAAATAATTTAATTTTCACTGCATTTGAACTACATATGTATTTCATACAGTTTCACTAGTGTTGCGTGGAAATTCCCTTTGGTTATATTTACGAGTATCATACTAAACAAAAATTATGCTTGCTGTCGGGTTGATGCCCATCTTCCCCACATCCATTGGTAATTAAATTCTCATGTAGCAAGAGAACATATGTACCTAGGCACAGTAGGTACGCTGTCGGCCCACGTGCTTCAACCAGAAACAAAAAATAAATAAAAATGCTGAAACGGCGAAGGCCTCAAAGAAATATGAATTACCGTTCTGAAAACAGTTACTTGACAATCAATAGCACCATAAGCCGTAAACCGTTGATCCAAAAAGGGAAAAAATGCAAAACAGAGTGTAACTTTGTCGAATAAAATGAATTCCCCGAAAATAACATGTAAAACATGAAACCCCTGAGAGGACCTACGAAATCCCTCTCGCATCAATCAATCATGCAACACCTTTCTGGGAGCAATTCACCTTGAAAGGATATATAAATAAAAATCTCATTGTCATGAAATGTTACCGGCGAGATCCATACGATCTGGAAAGCAGGAGCCCGAATGGGCGGAGAATGGCACGCTAGAGGGAGTACAACAGGACTGTTTACCTCCAGCTCGTCCATCATTGCCCAGCGAGGCCATGGCCGCCCCGTGCACCTCATGCAAATGATATCCACGTTGGTTTTACCCACTGCAAAGCTTTCTCACTTATTTCACGGAAATCGTTCGCGGCGACGGACGAGGTGCTACAATTCTACAAATAAGGCTTGTTGCGCGAGAAAAACCCGAAGGATGCCTCACGCTACACGTCACGTCACCACCAGCTCTATCGGGCAGGAAGCTTAGTAATCAGAACATAGTCCCGGATGGGTCCTTTCCTATCAATTGTTCATTTATGTCTATTGTGCGGTTCATGTCCAGGAGGAGGCACTTCCGACTGCTACCGGTCCACGTTGACTCACCAAGCCCTATGTACGAGTATGTTGATGTTGAACTTATTGGCCGGGATGCTCCACAGTCCCCATACATATGAAGACCTGCTCCCGTTGCTTCCCTTTGAAAATGAATCGCATTTTGGTTGTAGACCGGCGTCAAATGTTGTTTATTGCGGTACTGCAGAAATGCAAAAGGCTTTCTTGGGAACTTCCATGAAAACAACAAAACATACATCCGAGTATACTCTGTGGCCTCTGCGAATTGAACTCGAATATAAAATTCACCGTGACGAAAAGGCGTCCACAAAGTGAACAGCTCTGCTGAGTGTTTATATTTTTTTTCTAAAATGGCACACTTCGCTTTCAGGTACCCTTGGGGGATTTTCATTTATTAACTGACAGTTAAAGAATTTTAAATTTTATGTGTACTTTATTTTTGTTTTATCATGCGATGAGCAAATTCTTAATTCGATAATATCGCGAACCCAGTGAGGGTAGGGTGATAACGAAATCATTGAGGTTCATAGGAGAATTGGCATACATCCACAAATATTTTCGGGGCACCTGTGCAAATATAATAAAAATGTAGGGGTTGCGTAATGTGTGTTCTGGCGCAATAATCGGTTCGACTAAATGGTCACAATACCCCGTAGGGAATTGGTTAATGAATTGGAAATAGTAGGCATTTGATCCCTTACTGAATAACAATTGCGCGTTAGTCGCTGAAACGAATTACTTTGCAATAAGCAATTATGTAATAAATCATTTCTAATATTACTCGGCAAGGAAAAAATCGTAGCAATCCTATAGGATTCGGGAAGAGAATGAAAAAGGGACTCTTTCTCATCCGGGCCCAAGCAGCTGCGGCAACAGCTGTTGTTGAAAGGTATTCCTAGCTTGGTTGCATGCTTTCCTACAGGCTAATAGCATCCTGTATACATGCCATGGAAATATGAACTAAGCACGGAACGGCTGTAAGCCAGATATAGCGTACCACATTCCCTGATGTGTTAGAATTGGCTGTATTCGTATGGTCGCTCAGTGCAGGCGTAAATATGTAGACATAATCAGAAGGGGGCTTACAATTCAAAATTTTCGGAAGTTCTTTCCATAATGTCTATGCCCCATCTATTTACACGCTGCCATTCACCGCTTGCGCCGATTCTTATTTAGCTCTCCCTCATAAACGCTGTTGCTGTTCTCGTCTAGGAAGCATCCCTTAGGTGGTCGCTCACGTATAGGGTTCATACACGATACAGCCGTTCCGTGCTCAGTTAGTATTTCTATGATACATGCAGAGTTGAGGGTTTGCTTATATATTTTAAGAATGGCTGCACCGAGAGAAACATTCATTTTAATAAAATCATTTATTGCATTTGACTATTCGAACGAAAACAAAACACACAAACTAATGCGGGCCTGAACAGCTGTCAGCTCAACTACTAGACTTGCGTTTACATGCATCTGCATGTAAAATTTCAACTCAACACAGCTTGCAAAGCGGAGTCGAGCCCAGTTTCAACTCAACCTGAGTTTACATGGAGTTAAAGTCGGGTGCAAGTGCAACCCAGGTTCAACTCTGCATGCAAACAAGGTAAATGTCCTTGAGGGTTCTCTGGGCTTTTGCGTTCTACTCATATTATAGATAGGTCATTTATTTAATTTTTTTTCGAAAATTTGACCTTTTGACCTCGAATACCTCGCCAGGGTCAACTCGGATCGGTCAAATTTTGCGAAAATCGTGACTTCCGACCGCGAAAACCAAGGAATCAACCATAAAATCGCTGTTTTTAATTATTGGGTACAGAAGCCTTTTTTCAACTAATTTTCCTGGACGCATATGCCCCTACTACCCATGGCTACCCATGCAATATGCAATGCAATACACCGAGGGTTTCTCCCATTCTGGCCAAATCATCAGCCTAAGGGGTGGCTTCTTTAATAAGTTGTATGCCAATTAGTATCCTTCCGTGTTTTTCTAAGGATACTGAAAAGGCTTTGTTAGATGTGAAAATAAAATTGCACAAAACAGAAATTATCGCGATTTGTAAAAGGTTTTCTACGTACTTTCCCAAGTGACTGTGCCTGCCTGCAGTGGTAGAGGAAGACCAACATTGGGGACATTTTTGGAAAGAAATTGAGATAATAGTTGCTTTGTGTGAGTTTGATGTCACTGCGTTAATTAGATCAAAAGATAAAAATAAATAATAATGGGCATCCTGAATTTATTAATCACCCTGTAACTGTAAGGAAGAGAATAAATTTCACCGAATAAATATTCATTTCCTGCTATAATTAACTTTTCTGTGTACTTTTCGAATGGAGTTGTCATGCGACTGCTACCTCAAATTCAATGAAAAAATAAAATTGCCAAAATCCCAAAATAATGATAATAGAAAATTAAATTTAAATCAGTATCTCTCGCGGGTTCTGCCAGTAAGGCGAATAAATAAATTTTAATATTCTCCAGATGAAAAAACGTATGTAGGTAATACCGCAACGTGTGGTTACCTTATGAAATTTCATTTCGAGAAAAAGAAGCCGAAGAAGGAGCTGAATATTGCGAGGCATAAAATCCATTTTGCGTTTATGGCTGTGGTTGCCCGGTGAGTTTCACCTCGTTTTGCTCTTATATCTGCAGTTTTATAAGAGCATCCTGTTTTTCCCCATAGCAACCGACAAATTACAGACCGCCTACGCAACTGCTGCGTTTTTATTATATATAACTTGTACTTGAAGAAACCTTGATTCTTGCATCCTTCTCGACTCGATAGCTGTCTAACAAGTGATTGGTATTTTGGAACTTCGGTCAGTTTCGCCCTGACGAAGGTCTAACGGTGAGGCGAAAATAGAAAAACTGGCCTATAGATACGACAGCAGGTAGGCGTGGTAGAAATGGTTTTGCTGGAAGGCATAAATATGCCGGGATTTTGGCGAGGGCTCTAGACTAAGTAAAAACAACCGAAAAGTATAAGGCGAAATAAGGAGCTTCGACGAAAGCACGAATTCCAATTTCCCTCTTCATAAAATATTCCCTAATCAGGGGGCGCACTGACTGGCTGCTCGTCATTTCCCTATTTTCCCACGCGCTCGGATGGTGTAAATTTTCTTGGCCCTTATATCAAAACAATACGTCGCCGCCTTAATGATTTCGCGAGGAAAAGGCTCAAAGGCAGGAAATTCGCTTTCAGAGGATTCACTAGCGGGCGATATCGCATTTCACACAAGGAGAATTTTTAAAATCACTCCCAGCAGGGCAAGCCCTGATCCTCCTCCGCAGGGAGCAGGCGTGGCGATAGGAGCGAAGCAGTGCGACGGAAAAGTAATTCACTTCGAATTACATCCCTTTTCAATTCGTCCTTGTTTCCGTAGCGTAAATACTTTATCTCAAAGGATTACGAGGATAAGAATATCTTGCCAGATTTTGTTCACTTTCGCGTGTCAACAGGTCGCGGAAACGGCTTCACCCGAAAGTTTCATCCTCAAACTCTCTCGCTAATTTTGCCAGCAGGGTGGTGAAACCTCCACTCCACCCCGAACCACGCAAGCAAAATAAATTACCGGAAATCAGGACCTATATTTAGTCTGAGATTTGCGCCTAAGTGTTCCGTGGGACACTTGAAAATTTCTGCGATTTGTTCAAGTTGCTGTGAGGCAGCCAGAGGCATCGTCTCAGAGTAGCTAATTTTCTAGCACGTCGTTACGCCTCCGCTGGCGGTCTTTCATTAAAAACTTTTCTTTCTTTTGAATTTTCAATTATCTAAGTCCACTTTGTGTTGCAAAGGAATTCCTCCAGATCGCCTCTGTAGTCAGGCCAGGTTATTCCAGACGGGAATAGAAGCCCCTTCGACTTTATATGTTCGAGGAAGTTGTCCGGCAATCGGCGTCTTCCTGGAACAACCTGCTGTATTTAATTTGCTCCCCTATGCCACGCAGCTGTGGAAAATCTTCCGTTTGAGGAATTAAAAATTAAGTTCTAAATGTGTTAAATAGACCCGCCGTAATTTGCGAGCAGCTTCCGCCGCTGCCTTTTTGAAGTTGTTGGCGGTAATGAATTGGGCTTTTCTTCCGCTGCCCGCGCTGTCAGGCCGCGATGAAGCCTATTTACATATTATCGCTTCGAAGCACTTGTCGCGCTTAAATTAAGAACAGGAAGAAAATACGAACTTTATTAGACTCGCGCACTTCGAGGGTGATGATTTATTTAATTATGTTAATATGCGGGCACTCATAATATTTTACCACGAAAATTAGTGTAACTCACTCATTTTAATTGGAACTGGTGGCTTTATCGCAAGATATTAAAGATTGCGCTTGTGGTATGGGCGGGATGTGGTTTGGTAAAACAAAGCTCTAGCTTAATTAGAACTAGTTGGAATTTTAATTTCAAGATTCCACACGAACGCGTCAATGCGAGCAGCCTTGGTAAAAAAATATATTTTTTAAAAACATGCCAACTTTTAAAGATTTTAGGATTTATGAATCTCCAAAACTATATAGAGACCTCCATGACCTTCCTTTCCTTCTGGCAGAGAGAGCCCTTTTCTCAGTCATGCGTAGACTCAAAATCAATTCACAGCAGAACTCAATAATACCCGTAATATATTCATATTGCATTTGCTCTCCTTGTGCACAGTCAAACGGGCACATGGTTGCCTGCAGCGATCAGATTATCTTTGCTAAAATGCAGCGAACATTTTCCATTTTAACTCTGAAAAGTTTGAGACTGTTTGTTATAACGGGTTAAAAACATCGAAAGTGCCAATATTTCAAAAAGAATGAAATTTTAAATTTTTTAAGTTTTTTTTCCCGTCAACTTTTTCACAAACTTCTTAGTGGGGAGTTTACATGAACCCAGCAGGGCAAAGTTCGACTTCCCGAACTGTGAACTCGTTTGTTTGAGTTATTGCAATTTCTCGTTCTACCCCACTTAATGAAATTAATAATTAAACAAACTTTCTCTAGGGCACTTGGCATTTGGGATTAAGAAGAATATTTGTCATCGCTATGAATTATGTATGCACTCCTTTTAATCATGACTGGGTTCAGTAAATATATTTATAACACGTAGGCTTTTCCAATTGTTATTGAAAATTATTATACAGTAGGATTTGACATATGTATATTATGAAAAATATATTTTTTATCTGAAAATATCCATGCGTGAGTTACGTCGGGCTGCAACCAACAAATGAGCAAAGATCTTAAGATCTACATGGTCCTTGGTTTCATAGATAGGCCGTTAGATACTGCAATGATATTTTTATTAATATTCAAGCATTGTTTATGAAGTTGATTATTCGTTTCGGGTCACAGAATTCAAAAGTACCAAAATTTGAAGATGGCGGACCCAAAATGGCTATTGGAAATGAAATTGTGTTGAAAATCAACCTTACGGGGTTTTCGGGGGCACTGATCTCTAATCTACTATAGAAATTCAAAAATTTAAGATGGCGGACCGAATATGTTCAATTTCAAAGGATTGCTATGAAAACGGGCCCTTTTATATTTTGGGGGTCACTGATCTCCAAGATTTCCCGGATCCAATATGGCGACCGACAATTCTCAACGGTTTTTCGTGTAAATGAAAATATGAGGGTTGTTGGCGTCGCTGATTTTAAAAGTGCTATTGAAATTTCGAACTTCTAGATGGCGGCTAAAAGTTGCCAAAATAAATGAATTTTCATGAAATTGAGTTCTTAGGGTCTATGGTTTCGAAATAACTCGCCTTTTCTCATTGCGCAGCGTGTGAAAATAAATTCATCTTAGCTTATAAAAAGCATTTTGCCTTCATATGGCCAAAGCGACGTTTTCACACGTTAGTAGCCTCGACTAGTACCCAACCCACCAATGTTTTTTTTTTTTAAATTTTACACAAGCCAGTGTACGTCTATGCGAATGGGTAAAGCATTCGGAAAATCCACATTTTATTTGAATTGACAATTTGAATGCGTTTAATCCTACCTATTCACCATAACCGAATGACCTCTGTAGAAGCCGAATAATTTTGATTGTGCCAACAAAAGTAGGCCAGTGTGGTGATGTACCTCAACTTGTGTACGCATTGATAGGTCTATTTATAATATAACCTTATTTACGCAGCTGATAAGCACTTAAAAAGTATTTATTAAATCAAAGACGCCCGGCACATCGTACGCCCTTTAAGAACGAAACTGGGGCTCACTCGGATTATCCGCTCGAACTATTTTCAGGCATCGGAATTAATTTGCTCATCAAAGTTTCTTGACTGCTATTCTCTAATTAAGTCCTTTAAGCAATTTGGCCGCTAAGTCAATATAATCCCGACTAACCCTCCTTGGAGCGCTCTCATGAGATCCCCGCCCCAACCCCTGCAAACGTCCGCGGTCTAGTCTTCCGCAAACACAAATAGAACCCATCCTGAATCGCAGGAGTGGGGTTCTGTGATTAACCGATTGGTGCTTATGAAATTCATGTTTCCTCTACGAGCCCGTTCGAGTTCGAGTTTTAGACAGGGCTGATTTGCCAGGACGACCGTTGTTAACGCGAGTGGCAAATACGGCCCTGACGAAATCTAAATTTCTAAAACGCTGCATGTGCCGTGAGTTTTTACGTGCAAAATCCCTTGGGAGCTTCCGGCTGGGTACTTAGGATGATCCCGACGTTTTAGGCCCGCGATCTGCATATTGATCCGGCAATCCGGCTAAAGCGGCATTACGCGCAAAAATTGATTTAATGAAAATTCCGCGTTGTTAGTATGCAGGCCACTTCCTATCCGAGTGGAATCTGTGCCAAGAAGGGCGAACTAACTATTTTGGCCTAAAATAACCACAAAGCAGATTAAAATACAAATGAGGGCTGTGGTGGGGGAAGGGTTATTTAATGAAATGAAACCATTGAGGCGGAAGAGAAGAGGATGCGGCAGTCGACTGCTCGGTTCAATTAAGACGTAACAAGCTTAACCAGCCCCTTAGTACCCGTCAGTTCATAAATATCATCTCGACCAAAGCAGCTTATCATAAAAAATTGATTGAGAATTTCCGGTGAGCCCGACGCTATCGTATCCGACGATGTTTATCCATAAATCATGAACCTCCCCACATGGAGAAGTCAGCAGGGATAAGGCGGAAAAAATGTGAAGAAGGCACAATTCCTGTCATATGTATAACCTGATCCCATTAAATATAATGCGGCGAGCATGAATCTCAATAGATGGGGGATTGCCATTTACGGCAGGTGAGTCAGATTGTTCGTGTTTAACTGAATCAGGTGGGAGAGGAGAAATCGGAAGGTGATACAGGGCTCCAAGGCCATGGGTAAGTCGCCCTGGTAGCGACCATTACTTCCCCGCAATTGTGATAACAACCAACCGGGATTTAGTGGGGCGGAAATTTGTCGACGTGATATTGTCTTCTTGAGACTGGATGGCACTTTTCAGACAACTCCTCGAGTTGACATTTAAACATATAATTTGTATATATTTTTGTAAGCAATTTAAAAACCCAACTCGATAAGTTTTGAGGGAAAAAAAATTTTTGAAGAAACAATATGGCGACAAAAATCGGCCATTTTAATTTTAATGATTTTGATATATCCGTGTCACTCTCACAATTAAGACGAATCCAACGACACTTCCCAAGTTAAAATCCATCAAGCCGTTTAGGCTACAGAGCGTGATAAAGAAATATGTTATACATACATACACTCGAAAAACATAACCCTCCTTCTGGCGCAGTTCGGTAAAAAAACCCTTTCGGTAGGGCCCGCACCACGGGTACAGATCCTAAATACGGCCCTGGCTCTGGGATGTTCACAAGCAATAAGGACAGTTTATAAAAATAAAAAAAATTTATGTGTCGACCAAAACATACTATGTATGTTATACCAGCAAAACTTCCACCCGGGCTTACATATGTAGGGTAATTAGTTATTTGATTACACGAGGGCAAGACAAAATATTTAAGTATATAATTTGGTTTAATTGCTGCTCTGCTTTAATTATTATTTGTCTCCATTAAAATCGTGTTTGCCTTTATTGTCTATCGTGACATGAACACCACATCCGTTTAAACAAGATACTGCAATTTCAATGACATGCTGCTCTGCCTAGCCTAGCATCTTCTATTTGTTCAGCTCATGTGATGCGCCGGGAACTACACGGTAGTTATTGAATAAGAACGCACAAATGCACAATTGAAATTCAATCACGCCCAGTGCATGTACCGTATACGGCCAGTTGCACAGCAGGGCATCATCGGTCGCCATTACCGCATGTGTAGTCAATGTGTAATCGATAATACATTCAGGAACTGAAGAGCTCGGCAAATACCAGGAGTACCACTCAGGCGGAGATTCGAAATCTTCCCCCCTCAAGTACCAAATAGAATTTCTCATTTGGGAGTAAGATATCTTCCTTGAGATCCCGGATGGCTTGGCTGCCGCCCGGTGTACTTGTGCAGTTCGAGTTTGATAATCGAGATTAATGGCATCGCTATTATTCGTGAAGGGCTCTCTGGGGGTGCCCGGCCCGCAGAAATGCTAGCCCTAACCGTGTGCTAATAACCCAAAATATCCCGGCTTAATGCTGGGGAATCAGAGAGCAAAGTTTGTGCGGACAAGTTGACAAAAGGCCGCCGTAAATGGTGAAATTAACTCAATTGGCGAAATAAAGGACTTGGAAAGGTTGGAAGTGGCCCCGAGAAGTCAAATGCCCACCGTTATCGCCTCGCCCGGCAGCCGGCTGAGTGGAGGGCCTCATAATTATTAATTTGCCCATTACTGATTCGCTTTTGTCGTGAGATATTAATGCAAGAACCACGCAAATGAGCAGTAAAAGTGATTCAGTTCGTCGCAACCTGGAGTAAGTTATCCCGGCCTTATGAGCCCGACCTTTATTTAATATGCGTCTTACACAGGTCGTGCAGAAAGGAATTTATGTAGCGAATAATTGCGCATCCGATTTACGATTCAGAGACAATAAACCAGGGCCATAAATGTTCGATGAGAAGTGCGCTAATAAAGAAGCCAATCTGTTGAATGGATTTGAAGCACTTACACAAAAGTGCTTTGGCAATTTTCGCATCACAAAAGCAGCATCACATAAAAAATCATGAGAGCGGGAGAGGGGGCAATTGGGTATGTTTAATTCTTCACAATTCATTAACAAAATGATTAATGTAAAAGTACAATCAAACTCCAATGCACTAACCGAAAGTCCGTCGAAAGATGAATTGTGTTACATTTTTTAGACCCAGGATTACGTACTGTCAACAATCTATCTATATATGGGCTATTTCAAATTGACTATCTCTGACTATTTTCCAAGGGAAAATATACATGTATAATAACTAAATTTCCTCGCCAAGTAATTTTCACTGTGATTTCTTGTTCTTCTGAACATATGACCTCATTTTAGGGACGCCTATACATATGAACGTGCTTCCTCTAAGAACATTCATACCAAGTCAAAAAGGCTGCTTACAAAAATATATATGTACATACATATGTATATATGGTATATTCTCGTATATTCTCATGGCTGAATGCGAGTTCCTTCTCCGCAAATATCAAAACTCAAACGATGAAGTCGATTATGATGAATACTAGAAAACTCGTTATATAGTAACAATATTTCTGCGAACAGCAAAAAACGGTACCTTGAATATGGGAATATATGGGAGAGAACCGACACAAATCTCTTTGGACCTAGATAACCTGAATGTAATTTTTGCTAAAACCAGCAGCACATCCGCAATAACCTGTTCTTAACCACACCTGTGTGTCTACTGAAGAGTTATCTTTTTAAAATAAAATAAGACCAATTTTACAATTTGCAACAAACGAGAGGAGTTCCACAAGGGTCCATATTAGGACCCCTCTTGTTTTGCTTTTTCATTAACGAATTACCCAGTTTTTTTGGTAACTCGAAAGTATGTCTTTATGCAGATGACGTTTAGCTTTACCTTAATAGACTCATTGGTCTGATGGTGAATTGTGGTTATCGTGTTAATCAGGATATATAGGATAATCTTCAGCTTCAAAATCTAATTGTCTGATTGTTTACAGACGTGCACTTGAGAAATCTAGTCTTCCTGTGCTGATGCTCAACGACATTCCCCTGGAGTATGTTCAATCTCTGATAAATTTGGCGATTAGCATTGATGGTCAGAAATGCTGTTGTTCATTATCTATTCTTTCTTTGGTTGCTTATTATATTATAAAGTGTATAGGTTCAACCGCGAATTATTGGATTATCCCACTTAAAGTACAAATAAGACCTTGCTATCTTCTGAACAGCTTCCAAACAAAATAATAAAGTATTATTAAATTAAATAGGTTTCAATTCCAAGAGTGTGACATTCCTTTGATGGATTGGCCGACCCGTAGCCCCGACCTTAAACCCATTAAAGCTCCATACAAATTTATTGCGTGCAATGGTCAGATACATAGCCAAAGTTTGAGCCCGTTTTATATTTCATGCCCTCTAAGCCTCGCCATAAGGGTTCATTTTCATATTTGTCATGTACTGAACCCTAAAAAAGATAAGTATAGCAGGGGATCATGCACGTCGCACCTATAAGCACTCATAGAACGGAGTCGGGGAGAAAACAGGAGATGGGGAGCTGTTCCACGTTCTTACTGCCCGGTTTATGGAACATGTCCAAATTTTACTGTTCGTTCAGTTCCTCACCTCAGTTCACCTCCTAGATAAGGAAGAAATTAGTAGAGTAGTTCGTTGCATGCCTTGCTGGAATAAATGCATAATACCTCTTGTTTGCTCTGCTTTCCTGGTTTACTCGGGTGATGATCAATCCCGTGCTCTCGCTTATATCTTTAGTCCTGCAAACACGCTGACTTTTGTGAATTTAATGCTTCTTTTGCCCAAATTTAAGCAACCAGTAAAGCGATTGATTTGAAAGGCTTTCCAAAGACTACACAGTAACCAAATTGTAGCCGAAATCAGGCTCCCTAGGAGAACACAGAACCGTCTATCCCTTCGGTATACATCCAAATTTCGACTACCACCCCTGCCGTTAAACATTACGACGACGGGGTATCCCTAGATTTTGCCAAAGATTATCTTGAGTTTCCCATAAGATTTCAATAGAGCATATTCTTGAACCCACATAATCCCCGGCATGCTTGCTCTCTTCCGACCAGGGCAAATACAATTTAGTCGCACGTAATGCAATTTCATTTTTCCATTTCAAAAGAAAACGCTGTAAATCTTTCCGAAGCAATTTTATCATTCGATCGAGGGGCCGAGAAGGGGGTGGGAGGAAAAACTTTGAAAGTTTATCAAAATGAAAAATGCCAGTAGCAAGGTTGTGGCGGAAAATAAAAAAAAACCGCCGCGCCGGCACCGTAGGTAGAAGCCCTCGACTACTCGACTAAATCTTATTTTAAATCACTTGATGAAAGGATGCTGAATGGAATTCGATTTCATTAAGTATTTTCTGTTGCAAGCATTTGTACGAAGGTCTGACCAAGTGTTTCGCTTTGAGCACCCTCCTCTATATTAATTTTATGACTGGGGTTAGTTTTTAACATTTTTATGTACCTATCGATAATTTTTGGAACAAATCTGATAGGACTTTAGCTCCGAAATTTTAACTACGACTACGACTCACATATATTATACTTCATTCATTCGTTTGACATATTTTAGATAGGTATGGCCAAGGTGACATAATTTGTCTCTGGCAGGCAATAATGCTCGCAGGGAAATTACCAAACATTAATTAAGATAATCACATTAATTTATTAATCAAATTCAGTAAAGATATTTTTATAATTTAAATAATGCTGAAATGGCTGCAAAATTCGGGGACATAAATTTTGTAATTTGTTACCGGAAGGCAAACACATTGCCTTTATGCAAGTTCCCCAAAAAGTCTATGAATGCTGAAAAGGTTGACTACTGCACACTGCACGCATTTATAATAGTGAAGGTTCTGTGACGTGAAAATTGGAAATAAGCATTAAATTTATTGGCCAAAAAGACTCGTATAACATGCATATTGCATCGAGAGCTGAACCGCCCAGTGGCAACAGCAGTGAATTATTCAGGTACTTATGCAAAATCACCTCGTCCATGCCCCGCGACTTTTCACTGCAAACCACGTCAATAAATATCACAGACCCGAACTCGCCGTTACTGTTTACTGACAAGTGCGTTTCACAATAATTCAAATTAACTAATTCAGAAACAGTTGTGGGTAAACTCTGAAACTTTAAGCTCTCCATATAACATAACTTTTTCTTGTTTTAAAACTGCGACTTGTTGAAAAAACTTCATGCAAAATTAAATTCTTCGGAGGCCCACCGATTTTACTTTTTTTTTTAAAGCCCATCTGTTCTTGGTTAAATCAATTTAAGGAATTATCCAACTGTAAACGTCTGATAAAGGGCGAATTATGGGGCTAATCTCGGCGATTCTCATTTAATGAGTGAAAAAGGACGACGGCTCGGTCTCGACGTTTCCATCCTGTTTGCGATCCCCTTGTGTATATACGTAAGTACTTACTTTAGGTGGCGGGAAAGTGTTTATTGACTGTCACGGGATTATCTTTTTAATCATTCAGGGGATGTTTATCAATTGTTGTATTAGTGGGGTATATGTATAAAAGGGAAATTTGGGCGATTGCAGCTGTTAATAAAAATTTAACTATATAGTGAATTTGTCAAATGAAAGTCTTAGCGGTCATCCATAAACGACGGAACGCTCTTGACGAAGGGAGGGTGACCTTCAATTCTTCAAAGTGAAGGACGTTGGGTGTGCTAATTATTATTTTCACATAGCAATATTTCGTCCTCAAAAAGTTAATATAAGTCTACTTTATCAACTCTAGTTTTTTAAATTATAATTTGAAACACTCCCCGTTGCAAAAATTGTTACGAAAAGTGTACGTAGCACAAAATTACATCAAAGCGCGAATATGTTACCTTTATGAAAAGTGTGTGCACTATCACTAAATTCCAAGTAAGCGAATCGCGTAGGCTCTCGAAAGCACATAATATATATGTATAAAGAGGATGCTGATGGAGCAGCACGAGGTCCAGCAGTACTTCTATAGCCGTGGTCGGACAAGTTCTCATGACTCCGGTGATTCCAATAGAGGGACGTCTTTGCACTTTTTTAAGTGTGGGTATTGCCGTAGCCTGTTCTGTTTTACTCCACTGCTACATAGGTGACAAAGGGTTTGACAATTGCCTCGTATGACCATAATGTCATTTTAGGTTTTGCCCAAAAAGCCGGCGGCATGAACAAGAGCTCGTGGAACTTTTTCCGCCGTTTTGTTTAAGTAGATATTCCAGGTGAGGCGTTGATACATACATATATGTATGTAGCGTAACACCTAGATATTTCGTCTCGGTGGAGAATCCAATTATTGTTCCATCCAGAACAGTGGACCTTAGGCTGAATTTCCTTCTCCTAGTGCATAGGATGATTATTGTTTTGCCGGGGTTTACCTTTACATCCACTCCCTGGCAACAGTCTGATACAAGGTAAAGGGATTTTTGGGCTCTGCATGAAATCACATGATCCTCTTTGTCCTGAATGATGATGACGACATCATCCGCGTAACCCTGACATTTGAACCGGCGGCGCTTGTTAACTTCTGCAGCAGAAAATCCACGACAATTTGCCATAGAAGAGAGGACAGAACCCCCTCCTTGGGGGCAGCCACAGAAATCCCACACATGACTTTAATCCAGTTGATCGTTTGGGTATCGATGCCCGTTTTGACGGCACCCTTTTCTATAGATAAGAAGGAGGTGTTATCGAATGCTAGTGTGAATGCAAACTGTATTTTAACTATAACATTAAAATAGTTGGCCTAATGTCATTTTAGTGGTAATGAAAACTGCCTTTCCATTAAACTATATACAATCTTTCTCTTTAGAGTCCTTTGTTAAGATATGGTATGATGATGATATGCTCGCAGTTTCCAGTACATATTATGCGCAAAAGTGTGAACTGCTCTTAGAAAAATAAAAGAAATTAGAACTGTAAAAAGTAATACTTAAAAAAAAGCAATCAAACCAAGTTGTCAAAGTGAGTGCAAACTGTATGGAAAGAGATTCCTTTAGACATGCTAGCCAATTGCCTGAACAACATGGAAGTAAAACTTCCAGCGATAAGATTTTCTTAAGACTTACCATAAATGTATCCATTTATTCATCGCCCAGTGATTAGTGAAGCAAATGAAGTCCCTCGGGGCTGTTTCCAGGGTAACTTGAAATGTTTGGGTTCCATTGCTCTGTTGGCCAGTGCTAATTGCGCCTGTTGCTGCGAAACTGCAAATTCAAGCCCCAACATCAAAGAGATACAGCATTCGTTCGCTCCATGATCAAATAATAACGCTTCTAGTTATTCATTAATGAAGCTGCCAATGGCAGGGCAGGGGGGCACATGAAAGGTTGACCCAGGGCCCGGGAATTCGGGAGGTGGGGAGGAGTTGCGCGCTATGGGTGTGGTGTATAAATTAAAAGACGCCGCAAGATATTGTTAACAAGAAATGCCTTTAATTATAATTCTCTGTACATACTCCCGCCACTTGTGCTCGCTACAAAGGACGCCTTACAGTGATCTTACAGCTTAACCAGACTATGAACGGGCAATAAAATGCTAGTAGTTCAATATTTCCATATTGTTTCGTTAAATGACATCAAAACTGTTAGTCTTTGCTCTTCTGAGGACAACATTTAACTAGTTACTTTGTTTAATTGATATATGTAAGTTGAGATAACTGTGTCTTAAGTTGATTGTTCATATTTAACAGTAGTTTTATTTTTTATTTGTTACGTGCTATTTACAAACGACAGAGGAGTGCCTCGCTAAACAACTCGCTACGTCTGCCCGGTGGGCTGAAGAAGTCCTGCTCCTTGCGTAGAAAATTTAAGAGCAGACATATATTATAAAAATAATTACCACTTTCACTTAAATACCTGCTTATGCGTCTACGGTTAAAACACAGAGCTCGTCGCTGGCCCACAGGCCGCACTACCTCTCTATACAACGTCTCCTGGGTGATCAGCGATCAGCGATCTTTGTGGCTTTGTTTTCGATAGGGCACTTGGATTTATTATTTACCTTCATGAAGCAAATTAAACGAGTTCGGCCAAACTGATGCATTCGGCACGGGCAATGGTTTCTCAGTCCATATGTGGGTACATTTTATATACCGCACAGGTGGGCTATTCCCCGCCGCGCTCGCCCTTAAAAGGGTCTTTTAATTATTCACAGGACGCAATGGAACCACCATTAAAAATTCATCCCCTCTTTACCTTACCATTTGATATTCCAAATTTGTATACGCTGCGATACCCACGTTTGGGGCCTCTGCTTCCAAGGGTATCTGGTCTCCATTAATATTTAACTTTAATTACAATTTATAATCCAGAGAGGTTTCGTCAAGCCGGGCAAATAGTTTCTATTGCTAATTTAATTTCGGCGCCCCTAATTGACTTTGTGACATGGAAAAGGTGAAGTTTTTTTGCGTTTTGCAGTACCTCCACGTACTTCTTTACGTCTGCAACGTGCTTTAATGTGGTGAATGTGGGAAGCTTGCGAGAATTTGACCTACGTCTAAGTATGCAAAATATTTGCAGTCGAAGAGGTGGCAGCTAACTTAACTAAGTGGAAAACATAAAGTTGAACAGTTTCCATGTTTTCACCAGGTGGCTGCTACTCAACAAGAAATTAATATGATTAGATGGAATTTGTTAGTCGAATATAAATTAATTAATTTCACATAAGGCACTAACAGCTGTTTGGCTTTGGGTTTTGACTTTGACACAGAAAATAAATTCAAAATATTTTTTTAGATTCTTATAAGAATGTGGGTATTTTTTGTTCTACAGTATCATCAGTGATTGCAGCTATGTATGTACGTTCGTTTCACGACAACGTTAGGCTCCACGTTACAAAACCGGTGAAAAAATACTTGACGGGATTGAATTGGGAAATCTTGCCCTATCTGCCGTATGCACCAAACATTGCTCCATCGGATTTCTATTTACTCCGGTGTATGCAATCAGCCCTTTCTTGAGAGCGGTTTACTTCTCATGAAGGTATTGAAAAATTGTGCAATGAATGGATCGAAGCGAGAGAACCGAATTCGAGGAATCTGTTTAATCCTTGAAAGATGGGAAGACGACGGTCTTTGATCAAAAAGGGGAAAACTTATTCGCATACCCAATATATTTTTTGGAATCTCTAGATAAGGTAAATGAGTTGTTTTTACCTTTTCATTTATTTTTCAAGAGCTTCATGCATTCAAACGACCAATCACTTCAGAACTTCAGACTCGTAATACGCAAAAATTGTACAGACATTGTCTATTACTACTTGCCTGGCAACATAACAAACTGTTAGACTAATGTTATTGTTTAGTTTAATACTATTTTTTATTTTTTTTATTTCAGTATTTTTTATTTTAAAGTATCTGTAAATTAATTAAAATCTTTACTCATTTAAAAAAAGCAGGTAAGGTAAAGCAGGTTTGAATCTCTATTAGGCAACTTAAACTTATTAATTTCAAAAATAAAAAGACTGTGATGTTCCATCCTTCCAATTAGGCTCCCATAGGATTTACCTAAATTACTTCCCCTTCTGGGTTCTATAATTTCCTTTAGCAAAATAATTGATACCTTCAAAACGCCTAGCAGTGCCATAACGCCTGTAATTAATCCAATTTTCTCCAAAATCCCATTTTTTCTACCTTGAAAAAATATACGCACTTCCGCGTTAAAGGGCTTTATAAAGCGCTTAAAATTTCAGTTGACAGGGCGTAAAACACGTTAAAGACGTAAGAGGCTAATTGACGCCATGAAACCCAGCCGAGGGCGGCGAGATGGAATGCTGACATTTTTAATGAGTCCACGAGAAAATTGCCTTAATATTGTAATAACGTTAATGACTCCAAGATTACGATGAAATATGTATTAAAGCGCATTTTTTCCAAGTGATGAATAATTGGAATTGGATGGAGAAACTTTTCCAAAGAAAGCGGGTTTGGGGTCGGGCAGCGCCTTATTAATTAATTGCCCAACAGCCAAAAATGTACCCACATTGGACGTAGAGCTACTAACGATACAAACAGGGTGGAAAGGTCCTACACTATTGAGAAATCCTCGTTACAGATGAGCTTGACATTAATCTTTATCTAAGACAGAGAAGACGATTTATCAACAATTGGCAAATGGAAGTGACTTTAAACACCGATATCAACAACAATGTTTTGTTTTTACAGTAGGCTGTTATCTTTAGAAACATTTGCACCTGACTACACATAACTACTCTATTATCGTAAACTAGTCTTTGTACATAGAAAATCAGAAAATTTGATCCAATAGCGCATATTGTCTTCTTATTCTCTTCTCAAGTGGTTTGATTGCTAAAGAGTTAACTGGTTCTGTTTGTGCTCAAGGCAAGTGTTGTCGACACCTTTCCTTGGTTCTACTGGCTATTCCTCCTGCGGTCCGCGATCTAGTCGCCAGCAGTGCCTTCGTCGGTTCGACTTGCTGCATATCTTCCATAGCGACGTTTGGTGAACATTTTTGTAAACACTTTAAACATTAGTAAATCGCACATTGAAATGTTTTACTTTTATTAGCAGTCATATTATCTCTCCATTTGTGGTGGTTTTTGAATATCTGAGAAATCAAGTGGGCAACCGAAAGTCCATCAATATTTTTTCACACATAACATAAAATTGATTTGCTCATTTAAATCTTGTGAATAATTCGCTTTATTAACTCTACATAACACGAAGAATGCTTGTATGTATACTTTAAGAAAATATGTTCTAGTCAACACCTCATGCAGAAAGCAACTGGAAAGATGTGTTTGTGCCAGAGGATGGAAAAACAATAGCAGTTCTCACTCAACATTGAATTTACAGTATATCAGTTCAATAGGCCTATGTTTAACAATTGATGCTCTTCAGCAGAGCTCGCATATATTTATGATAGACTTTGAGAGACATGAAATATGTTTGTACTTAAAAACAAGTCCCTTGAAGTGGAGTGACAATAATTTTCTTATTTCTTAAACTTGTTACATTGCAAAACTTTTACTCTTCAACGTTCCGGTAGAATAATGTTTTATTACAGAAATCATAGAGCTAACAACGAATGTGGTAAACAACATTGACTATCGCTAGTAATTTTACAATAGACCCTTTTTATTTCAATTTCTTCATCTTGGATTGGTTCTTATGTTTAAAATTAATTTAGAATTTTACGCAATTCTAAATTACAATGCTACGCCTTCTTGGTAACTGAATGACTTTTTAAATAATCAAAATATCTTTTCTGTGTTATACTCGACGCTTGTTTGGTTACTTGTTGCGCGAGGGGTGATTCCTGTAAATGCGATTCATTTTATTGAACGTAAGAGCAACAGACCTTGTACGTGTTATTTAAGGGCAACTTTCAATTGAAATTTTTCATAAGAGGTTTATTTGTGCGACAGACTAGTCAACGTGGGCGGTAAAATACAATGTTTAGAAAAATATTTCAATTGAATACTTATGAAATTTTTTTTAATAAAGCCAAAAGGTCGGTCTGTTCGTCCTTTGATCATGGAAAATTGTTCAAATATTCACAAAGCATCAGCGTTCTTCGATTAAATTTTGTTTTTAATATAAAATGATGTAAACAAAATGTGCAAGTAAGCGTGCAGGGGAGAATTGGGGAATAACGCCAAAAGGCAGTTCGTCGAATTTCTCTGACATGCCGATTAATGACAAAAAATTGTGCGTCAAAGGGTAAGTATAAATAGATATGACCGTATTAGTCCCGTAGCAGACGACTGGTGCGGATGCGGCCCGGTTGCTGCCTCATTTCACACAAGCCTCCGTTGCTGCACCGTCAGTCAGCCCCCAAGTAAAATACCCTCGACGCACCGTCGCCGCACCCGTAAAAAACAGTCGTCTGCTACGGCTCGGAGGATTTGAAGAAGTTAAAATTTTATCACTAAATCTTTTTAATAAATATTGTGATTATGACAACAATAAGTTTCTATTTTAATTTGTAAACAATTCTACAAGGGATATACATTACTACATAGGTAATGTGCCCAGAGAAAAGGTACTGCAAAAACGACAGAATCCTCTATTAAAGCAACAATTTGAACTGTTATAAATGCGGTAATTCTGTTCAAATGATGGTAGGATCTGTTTTGTCTTAATTGTTAAATTAGTCTGGACTGTCATTTATTTGATTAGTTTTTCTTATTTCCTTCTCCTTCTCCAACGAATTCTATTATCCGTTATCGGTTTCAGGACACTTCATATATAGGTGATAGGCCAGCGTACTTACCGAAGAAGATATTTAATCCAACAACAATTGAAGGCGAGTTACAAAGAGAACAATCTGACTTTTCCAAGCATGCCTCATGTTGTGTGATTTGCCTGCTTATATACCCTATGTATAATACTTTGGACCATAAAATTTATTTTAAATATTGTCTACTTATGTGCATTTTTGGTAACACCAAAATAATTTACCGTAGGAAATCGAAAAACAGCAATTTGTTCAATTGGGTCAGTTCTGCGATCTTGACCGGACCGAAGGTGCTTCAGTGAACTCTTTATATATTTTTCATTTTAAAAATTTTTTGACATATAAACATTTTCTTGTAATCTTCAAGAGTAGTATTAATATGCTACAAGATTTTGGAATGATTGTATGTGTATATTTTGAATAAGTAATTTTTAGTGTTTTTTCCGTGCCATGGGCCCTAAAAGAATTATTTAGTTTGCATAGTAAATAGGGTTTTTGGAGCGCCAAGTCGGTTAAGAGTTCATACCGCTGAAAGTCTTACGAATTTCGGTGATGTGTTTTTTATATTTGTTAAGGAATATTAGAAGATTCCATAAAAATTATTTTTTTTTTAATAATCCAAAAAATGAGGTTTCCCTTAAAGAATCATTATTTAAATTTCTAAACCGTTTTGCAATGAAGACGCACACGCTGCAAATTAATTTTAAAATTTTCTCACAAGTGTAGTCAATTCCTGCTAAATTAAATATTTCATTATTTTGAGATTTTGCTTACTCAAATTGTTTGATTTCTTTGAACTTTGATATGTCATCATTAAAATGTTATTTTTACTACGTTATACACGGCTGTGTTTAGTAGCAATAATATAAACTTTTCATAAATTCGAAGTAGAGAGTGTTAAATACTAACATATTTTCGAAAGTGTATTAAACAGTTTTGCTCTGAGTTGAAATTGAAAGCGCAGTTTTATTCTGGAATCAAAAAACCTAGTGCATTATTACCTTCGACGACACGCTACATAAAATATTTGGATATGAAAATTTGTGTTTGTTTATATTACATTGTGTTCTGGAATATCCATTGTTTATGGGCCCATCACAAGTGATTGACATCGAACAAACTTTTCATAATGATCGGAATTGGAAATATAATTTTTTACGTCCATAACGAATGGGATCGAAGCTCAAAATTTATAAAAATATTTGGAAATAAGAACCTCAACTATAATGACGACGAATAGATGGATTCTTCTTCTTAACTCTATTAACTACATAGTTCCATCGTTTTCAAATAACAGGGTGATTTGACATCATCACGAACTCGTATCTAAATATTTAGTTTCCCTTAAGATAGCAAGGAACTGATTCTTTCTCCTCTTTCCTTACAATTTTTCTTATATTGACGGTTTTGTTGGGCATGTATAAAAATATTTCTAGGCGCTAATCTGATTTAAAAGGCATTATGGAACGGGGTATAAAAAACGAATTCGAAGCCATTCCCTACCTGCAGTCGCTGACTTGCTTTGCGAAGAAGAGACCGTCCCTCGAACAACAAGTCCAATCAAACCTCTTGTAATAGCAGTTGCTTTTTTTATGTTGAACTCAAATACATTTTTACTAATTGTAGAACACAAATTGCTCCTTAGACTAGATCCTACAAAGTAACCACGCCTACCTCACAATTTTATATTTACAAATCCTATGAAATTTTATACAAGGAATAGTTTTGCCTTAGTGCAAAAGTACGTAAACAAACAGGAATACGACACGCTCTAACTCTCTTGTTTGGCACCACAGTTTTGTGTGTTCTCTTTTTTGTACAGGATGTACAGCTCCCCAAGGAAACCACACTTAGGAAAACTTAAAACTAAAATTCCCTGTTAATTATTTAACGAAGAGGTCTTTGAGCGTCGAACATAGTGACGAGTCGCAGGTATCCTTGGAGTCGTCCTCCTCGCCCTTGGTGAACCAGTTGAGACTGGACCGCATAGTGCTTGGCTTCTTTCGGGACTCCTTTGGGATGGCGCCTTTGTTACTGCTACTACTGCTGCTACTAGACGGGGTGTTCTTTCTTAGGAAGCCTTCAATTGCACTACCTATGATGTGCGGGTCCATCATTGGTCCTTTGGCGTTGGGTTTGGCCTTCGGCTTCTTGGGATCCTTGGTTTCCTTGTTCTGAAGCCTGTCGATCATGTCCTTGGATATCGCCATTGCCGTGCTTTTGCTTCGAATCGTCTTCTTCTTGGCTATTGGCTGATGTCGTTTGGCAAACCACCCCGAGAGTGCGGCGGCACTTTTATCCTCGGTTTCCGAGATGAACTGCTTCGCATTGTGCAAGAAAGAGACGTCAAAACTGTTCGATCTCGTAGATCTGCCAGCGTTAGGGTCCAGTGTGGACCCCGAAGAACTTGGTTTGGACTTGGAGGAGGACGCGTCATCGCATTTATTTATTTCAATGGCCGACGACGTTAAATTGCTGAAAATTGACCCTAGTTCCGTTCTGCTACTACTCAAGAAGTTCGACTTCTTTTTCTTTTGAAGGTTTGACTGTGGGGTGGTTGGAATTTGCAGGCAGGGAGACACAATGGCGGGATGCTCTGAGGCTCGTCGGTGGGATGGTATGGTGGGTAAGGCCGAGCCGATAAAATCGGAGAATCGTCTATTTGTGTAGCGTTGTGATGTGCTAGCGCCGGCTTCATCTACTGTTTGAACCTCGCAAACCTTTTCACTGCTAGTTGTCCATAACTTCATGCGTGCCTTTCGCGATTGTACGATGTCATCCATTATGTCCAATTGAAGATTATGTATACTCCCAAGGTGATCTGTTGAAGGTGGACCCACAGAAGATCCACTTTCTCGGCGGGAACCAAGGACGCGACTGTAAAAAGCATTTAGATTTTTGTTACCTACATGTAAGTAGTTCATCCAGTCAAACGATATTCTCAAGAACTTTTTTTTTAAGAATTTTGAAAAGGGATGACTCCCGATACTGACTAATATTGTTCTAAAGTAAAATACAAACGCCAAGGTTCGAATTGGCAATTCAAATTATAAGCAACATTTTTGTTTTCAAGTTCCTGAGAAATGGTAAATGCTAAATGAATAAAAAAAGCTTAAAAAACCAAATCAATTTCTTGAAGGGATTTCACTCCATTCCGCAGAGCTTTTAATCTCTTATGAAACTTCTGCTGGCTGTGTCCAAAAATTCATTTAAGAGGAATGCCTACTTTCTACATGGTGTTTTATATCTCACCAATATCACGTATAATTTTGACTTTGAAATCATGAGCCGTTGTGGGAGTTTTTAAAAATATTGAGAATCATCCCCTTCTCCTGAATTTTATACTTTTGAACAACTTCTCACCTGTTTGCTGGGAAGGCAGCCACTGACTCACGCCGGCTCCTTCCGAATAGAGTCGCTGGAACTTTCGAAATTGTCACAACAGAATGACGTCGTCCAGATGGTGCGGGGGCCTGTGACAGTGTTGCAAGGAACGCCGCTTCCTTCGGAGAAGGTCCAGAGCCCTCGCCCCCGCGCTCTGAAAGGCGTCGCACCTGGCTCGCTGTGATTCCCTCTGTGACCTGCTGTGACGGTAGTGAATGCTTTCTGGCCTCTCGCGGGTCTCGCCATGGTGAAAGCAAATAAGGATTAACTGGTGAGTCTATTTCTAGGCTGGCCTTCTGTGGCGGGGTGTCTAAACTGGAGTGCTCCTCCTCCTCCATAAATCCGGACTCTTCGACAACGATGAGCGGCTCCTGCTTGCTCGCACTAAACGGAGAAAACGACGATCGTCGCATCCTGAAGGTATCTGCAATTGAATAAGGGAGAATTCGTTAATTTCCATTCAAATCATACGCCGGAGGCTTCTTTCTTCTAATCGCATCCCTTGTAATCACTTAGTGATTCAGATTTCGCTGTGCTGGCAGCTCGTCTTTTCATATCCAATCTCCCTCAAATACGCCCCGTCCCGCAATCATGCGGCACAAGAACCCCGATTTAGGAATTCCTCGTGTAGCGGAATACGACATGCACCTGTGGGAGGGGGGACTTTTATAACCTTCCATTTACCCTAAAGGCGCTTTTTCTTTTATTTCACCGATATATCCCTTTTAGGCTCACCAGAAATTCATTCTAGCGTCGTCGGTGGGGGAATAAATTGTGCTCGCGGGAAGAAGCCATTTTTTCGAAATCTCTACCCCTGCGATAATGTCTTTGATTGACTCATTGGTAAACGAGCTGGGGTGGGCGTTCAGGAATCCGCCGATGAATATCTATCGGATTGAGTGAATTATTTTGGCTTTAATATATTCGCCGAGGCATCCCACTCGACAACTCTTCCAGGAATTCTTGGCGCTTCTGTGAATTTTCTCATTCACTCTTATTATTTATGTAGAGAGTAAATGTAAATTCTGTCTTTGCTAACAATACATTTTTTATTGGCTTTATCGGGGCTGTGTGCGCTTTTATCGGATTTTACTCTCATTATTTCTTCTACGCTTCCGACCAGGCAACTGAGTTATAGATAATTGTAGGATGAGGTTGCGGGAGTTCTTTTACGACATGGATTTTTTAAAGGGCGTCTCAACAATAACTTGAATTTGGAATCACACTTCATTTTCGTACTGGAAAATGTGGGAACATGGACATTTAAGAAACTACTATATCACACTTCGGAAGAACGTTTATAAATCGTAAAGATCCGGTAAAAAAGTGGGTAACACTTGACACCGACAATTTAAATTTTGATGTGCATAATCGTCCGTCGCGGCTTGATGGATTTGATGGAATGGATGGAAATGCTGTTACGTATTTCAGTTAACAGGGCTACGGCCCTAATTTACGAAGCGACAAGTCTGGTCCGACCTGTAAAAATGCTCGCAGATTGTCTATAGTCTTGGCCGCCTTTATTTCTCATTGTGAACCCAGGAATAAAATAGCGGACCTATTACCTTCCCAGTATCAGTTGGATAATTGCAACGGTTTATTTTTTTGCGGAATTTAATGAAACAATGACAATAAAGAAAATGTAAAATATTTATTTACTCGAGAAAATCTTCATCCTTGACGATTTTATCCAAAGGGAGCCAAGCAGTAACATCCTATTTGCTTTGATTGTAGCTTTCCATCTAAAACAAGAAAACCTAAATGACTTCAAATAGTCCCAATGAGTACGCCAAATATGTCACAGATATTCCTCGAAATGCCTACTTGCGGTGCCTCTATTCTTGAGGCGCCCGGTCAGGCCCAGTTGGTACCTGACGCCGGGGAAATCTGCGCTGAGGTGTAGGTACATTGTGTTAAAATTACTGACGAATTACACCGCAAAAACATTGACGCAATTATTCGACGTTTTTGAGGAGTTCTTGAGAGGTTCTTTAGTTAGTATCTGTTTACAGTAAACAGTAAAAAAAAGTCAACAAAAAAAATTACCCTAAAACTTATTTAAACAATGGACTATCAGTCCCAATTCTATAAATCTTCTATCGCAACCCACACGCTGTGAAATGTTACACTACAGCATTTCATTAAGGGCGAATACGTTTTATTAGGAATAAATTAATACACTATAAATTTTCGTTAGGTATCCATAATGCAACAGGAGTGTGTCTCATGTGTCTAGAGTGTAGAGCTCGGGGCTCTTTGTGGAAAATAGAATATGCTGCCAAGCCCTGACATTTACAGGCCCACAGAATTTACGATAAAGATTCTTATCACGCCACCAAAATCAGCCCGCACAGGATACATCAAGTTAGTGACAAAATTAACGCAGAGGCGTAAACATGTTTTAATTAGTGAACTGTTCAGGCACCCGCTCGTTGTGCTGCCAAATAAAGTTGTCCTCCGACAGTATGCTGCCGTCGCCGCCGCCGCCGCCCGGTGACATGTAAGGGCCCGCGCTCCACACCACCCATTTTCCCTGAGGCTGTGCCATGGAAGAATATGAATCCTCGGGTGAGGGCAGGCGGTGATGTCAGGCAGCGTCATCTATCTTCCTGCCTTCAAAATAAGTTATTTGAGGGTATCCTTGAGGCCCTTGACTGCTGGTAATTTTCATCTCTGTAGTTCCGAAGCGTGGCAATTACGTCCCATACATAACTTATACCGCCCTTGAGGATAACGTATTGTTAGTCGGCACGCCCGCATCCCTGAGACGTCCGTCGACAATAGCTCAGCCCCAGGGGTCCCCGTTGAATCTTAAAAGTTAGCGAAAAGTCGCGAATTTAAAGTGTTTGTCACGGCCTCGAGGACGTCATAAAAGAGCCCCCTTTGCCGATGATGGGATGGTCGCGCTATGAAAAATTAATTTCAAACTATGGCAAGGGCACCCGCTGTAATCCAAGAGCGAACCTTGGACGTCCATAAAAAGCAAACATTTTGTTTGGCTATTATCTGGCGTATTTACGTGCTCCCCCGCTGGCTGCTCTTCAGCTATCGAAGGGTATTCATCAGGCGGACGGACCGGAATGAATGCCAGAGCCTGCTGAAAATTCGAACGTTCCCGGAACAATCGCTGTGTTCTCAAAGTAATTGAATTAACTAATACATACCAACTCCACTTGTTGTTCACAAATAATGAGATATTCAAGTATTCGAAATATGATAAGGCAAAGGAACTGAGGGTCGGGGGTGGGACTTATCTCCAGCTCTGGTTTAGGTAAGTGGCTACATCAGTGGAAGTGGAGGACTGCCCCTCTTTTTGTACTGGATTGGCCCGAGCATTTTCTCCCTTTTAAATTTGCGAGAAATTCCAATTTATCGTTTAGTATTTTAGTGGCATGGACAATTACGTGAGAAACAAATAGAACGCAGTACAGATTTTCAATTGTATGCTGCCCGAGACGAACAACAACAAATTATTATTTTTTTGATATGGTAGAGGAATATTCGCTGCAGAATTTTGTGCTGTTGAAACCTTCACGCCATTCTATCATTTGTTGTATTTTAGCCTTTACATCATTTAGCATCAACTCTAAAAAACACGCTAACCAAATAGTCCAGGCAATGCCTTGAAAAAGATCGAGGAAAGTTTGTATTTTGTATAAGTTTGGCGTATTAATACAAGTTCCAGTAATTCTGAGTGTTCGACCTTGAGACGTCGCCGCTCGCGACTTCATATAGAAAAATGGCGGCAACAACCACGTTTTCACGAAAACTTCGTTTCAGGTGCAAATTACGTAACAAATAATTATTATAAGAAATGTAGGTTTCTTGATTTCCTGCATTTTTTGTGCAAAACTTTTTACTCTCAGATAAATGGTTTCTGTGATACAAGAGGGTGTTGGGGGGTATTTGTGGATATTTTCCATTTCTTATTTGGTGTATAAGTTAATTATAATTTTGTTTGAGGTCGGTAACTATTTCACGAAATCTTCTCTATTTTAAGTTTGGAAGGAAAATTATTTTAAGAAGAATAAAAGCTGATAAAACATTAACAAGAGCTTATAATGAATAAATTGCAACAAGTGCCATCAAATAATTCAATTAATCATTGCACTGTAATTATATAATTGAGTTACGTGGACCACAAGCCAATTTGAACAAAAACTTTTGAAATTAAATTGCGGCAAAAGAGCCCAAGCTGTATAGACAAACGATTACCTGATTCTAGGCATGTTCAATGAGAGCACCACTTACATAAATCGTAATTCAAACTGAGATATCTCAACTCGGGTAATTAGCTCCACAGACCCTGCCTCTTATTAAATCAAAACTCGAAACCGCCCGCCCCCTCCCTCCAACACAGCAAGTAATGGTTGTGTACCCGAGCGCCAAATCAGAGGTGAAATGAAAAGGACTTTGAGCGAGGATGCCTGCCCCATTCTTGGGATAATGCTTGCAAACTTATGCCTTGGTTGGAGCAAATCTCCTGGAATGATTGGATTTCACAACAAAAGTTGCTCCGAGTCCCTGAATCAATAGCTAACTCGATTTTAGTGCTAAATTCCATTGATTCTTGATACTGCACAACCTCGGGGAAACTTTCGAGGGGGTGGCGATTTCGATGAACTGAGCCCTCTCAACACTCCTCTCTGAAAGTTTTGATTTTAATTCAACTGGCACTGAAATTTCTATGGTGCCATATGGAAAATTTAAACACCGGAATTGTGCGTAAGTCATTGCTTTTGATAACGAAAGTTTCAATTAAAACGATGAAAACTGGCCGTTCTGACAATTGGAAAAGTTCCTCTGTCGGACTAATTTTAACTTTAACAATTTTTGTTCCAAAATCTGGGAATATTGTGCGCACATGTAGGGAGAATTTTATTTAACGAAAATAGCATATCTGAAAATGTTTCAAGAAGTTTTCGGAAATGGTAAGAAAATGCTTCATTTTACGTATCACGCTTTGTATCTTATCTGATTGTATTTCATAGGTAAGGTGAAAGTACTAAGAGAATAAAGTTCAGAATAACGAACCTACGACTTTCCGAACATTTTTTTTTATGAGACTGGAAGTTTTTCCCCCTGGATGGGTTTAGCTTTTCAATTTATGTTTTTAATTTCATGATGACAGCATTACCTTGGAGACTGTACCTGCGAGAAGTATTTAACAATGTTGTGAGAAATGTCCAAGCAAAGCACTTAAAATGTCCCTATACTGTAAAAGCCAGTGGAAGTACCTAAACACAAATCCTCTCGTGGGATGTTTCAGAAATGTCAAGAATCAAAGCTGTGCTCATCGGAACAGTGTAGGTATGTACGCAATACCCAAGCTTAAGTACATTTTTAAAAGGAATGCTTATTTAGGAATGTGCTTAAGATAAAATATTTAAAGAGATACTACGTCTCGTTAAAATTCCAAATAACATTCAATTAAATCCCTGTCATTATCGAAAAAAATTACCGTTTAATGTACTGTTCTATGCTTGCTACACACTAGAGAAGTGAAACTTCCACGCAAAATGCGCATTGTATCTACAATGTTAGTCGCCATATTGGATCCGCCATCTTAAATTACCATTTCGATAGTAGAGTCGAGATCAGCGACCCCAAAAACATAAACGAACTCATTCATAGCAATCCTTTCAAGTAGAACCTTTCCGGTTGCCATTTTCGATTCGCCATTTTTTTTTTCAAAAGATGTGCAGGACGGAAGAAAACGATACCAAGCACATTCGTTGTGTTCACACGATGGGCAAGCATTTGCGATGGAACCCGCATTGTGTTTGCTCAAAGCTTCTTTTACGTACACACTAGAAAGATTAAATTCCGAATTTGCGTGCATATGTGTTTGTGCTTGTTTGCACAGTCTATACCTACCTTGAGTAATCAGCCTTTGAATGCGTTCCTCAAAACAATCGTACAATCAAAAGACGGAAAAATGTTTTCGGTTTTGGCAGCGAGCATGAAGTGAATTATTCAAATGTTGATGAAATGTAATGTGTTTATTTATCGATGCTATTAAGGGGGAAACTCTTAATTTGGCAAACAAACACAAAATTTAATTTTACATAGTGCCCCGTACCTGCTCGCCTTTTTTCAATTGCAGATGCGAAATTATATGAATTGTGCTTGGAAGTAGTAGCACGAGCACCGTATTCGCCTGATTTATCCCCAGAGACTTTCGATCATTGGAACAAATGAAATCATATTATGTGCTTATATGGTAGACTGGACCTAAAAAATGCTAGAAATTCATTGGAATTGATATTAGGCCGAAGGGGTATATGTATTTAATTATATGTTCCGCGTTGGCCCTTTTTGGAGGATTGCCAAGACTTAGACTCCTATATCGTGGAAGAAGAATCGTGGAATCGCAATTAAAGACGACTTTTTACTCAAAATGAATTCAAAATTATTCCACGACGTGATTTCGAAAAATGGAGTTAAATTATGAAAATTTCATTTTCCATTATGCGTAGGTACTTATCTATAAATTCGCATATTCAGTTTGTGAAGAGGTTTTATTAAATTATGAAAGCTCTGGCTCAATTTTCCGTGAGAGGAAAAAGCTGTCTGAGCATCTGTACCATTTCTGATGTACAATGCACATGCAAATGCTCATCCATCACTGTCACTGTCGTAAAAAATATTTCCACACATAAGTATTAAAGGCTTGTTCAATATGTGGGATATTTTGCTCCTACGTAGGTAATTACGAATTGTCATGACGTGGCCATATGCAGCCTATGAATACAAAAGACATAAATTGATATTTTATTAAAATGTTAATGAAAGGGATCCGTTTGCAGCTGTTGGAAAATTATTACTGCCACTTCCCAAGAGGGCTAATTTGAAACATTCGTACAATAAGGCAATTAATTTGAAACGGTGCACTTTCCATTCCCATTTTTAAATTAAATGAAAATTGCTTCCACCCTTGCAGTAATGAAAACCCGAATGCATTCATGATTATGTCGTGTAAAAATGTAATAATATCAAAATATGAGTACCTTGTCACAACAAGTACAGCGAGAAGCACTGCCCCTCGGGAAATCTTTAAATAGAGATTTTATTGAACAATGCATCCGCTGAATTATTTCGAGCGGAAAAGGAGAGGAAGGAATATTTACGAAATTTCAAAAGTGTGTGTCGAACAGTTGGTCTCTATTATTTTGGCCAAATTTTCAGAATTATATACCACTAGAATGAAATTTTAGACACCAAAATTTTTTTTTTACCTAGCCACGTAATGAGATTTGAAATTTGGAAAAAACACAACGGAAATTTATGTGTTTATGACTTTTAGGAATAGGAACACAGAGAGAAATGAATTTAAAGCAAGAACAAATTACTTTGGAACGGGCGGAGAAGCGGGGGAGGGGAGCGGTCCACAATTGCTGCAGTTCGATGGTTATAACAATAGGACTTGGATACAGCAAGATGGGGCAACCTGTCATACATCCAATGAAACTATACCCGTATACGTATAAGAAAGTAATTTCGCACACATGACCTTCTTAAGGCTTAACAATATATGTATGGGGCTATCCCGTACACATCTGCAAGCGATGTGCGTATTACTTATTCGAATCTGGTGGTACCACTGACATATGTATATATCATTGGGAGGTATACGAACTAAAATTTGATCCCTTGGGAGGCCTTTGGAATTTATGATAGCGAAAGTGTCACTTCTTGTATTGAGATTGATGACCGATAAATTGATTATGTCCTGAGGAGCCCTGTATAATGGGGC
This sequence comes from Neoitamus cyanurus, assembly GCA_947538895.1. Lineage (NCBI taxonomy): Eukaryota > Metazoa > Arthropoda > Insecta > Diptera > Asilidae > Neoitamus > Neoitamus cyanurus. The sequence goes on from OX384543.1 coordinate 41,399,911, forward strand.
AAATCACTTAGGGAACTCCAGGGCAGAGGAAATAATTTACCATCGCTCGTAAACTTTCATGTGTTCTGTCAGCAGAGTAGAAAACTTTTCCTATTGAGATAAGTTCGCCAAATTTTGATCTACACATTGCGAACATCCGGACCTAACCCTTCCTTCCGTTTTGTTCTCCCTCCGCCACACTGCTTAGGAACTGATTAATTTAACTGTCCGAAAAACGTCTGCACCGATTGCCGTTGGAAAACAATTTCAAGGAGTGTAGAAAACTTTAGTTTGCACCAAAATAAAGTTGAAGTGCGACATCTAAGCCGAGCAGACATCCTTTTCCGGAATTATTGTCTTGAACAATATCCGTAAATATTTTTTCGTGGTCCACATTTCAGGCTTCTTCACACCTCCAATTAACCACCGTACTAGTCCGTGGCTCTGACATTTGGTGCTGCAAAAACCTGTAGCAAAATTCCAGGGGCAATATCTGACTAAGCAATATTTCCGAACCACGTAAGCGCATAATTTGCCAGTCGAGTCTGCAGAATGTACGAGTAGAAAGCGGTGGTACCACCCTTTATCTACCCGAGTGCATAGTTTGTCCGTACCGGTTGGCATTATGCGCAGACAACCTGAAAATTAAAGCTAAAATTCCCGAAGTGCCTGGAACGCCCGGCGTGTACTATGATTGACCCGGGAAAAATTCCTCAGTGAAATTTATATTTTATTCGCTTCCCTTAATCCGAGACGAAAATTCTGTGAAGTTTTTAGCGAAATGTGAAAGTTTTCCCTTCGCCTTAGTTCACATCGTGTATTTTACGATAATCAGCTTCAGCACCACAGATAACATCCCTGGCTCATCCTTCTGGACAGTGGGGGGTAAGCGCGGAGTAGTATTACTGCTTGTTTGCTTAAACCCCTGGGGGGTGCAAATCTGCTTAAGGTTGGACCGTTGGACAAAATCAATTACGTTAGCAAAATCATATTGAACTTTTGATATGAAACAAATGAAATTTAAAATTGCATTCAAACTCAATGCTTTGTCCATGTGGAGGACAAGTTGTGATAAGTTTTATTTGGTCACCCATAGCTGGGTTTGCTCATAACATAATACATATTTTTTCACCACCTCTGTTCGTCCTTTACATTTCCAGATTTATGGTTCGTTAAATATTTCTATTCGCAAATATATTTTTCATATTTTGTCCCAGTAAGAAGAGGATTAAAACGTGTACCTACTTTATTTCAAAGCCTTAGAAATGCAAGTCTTTTCCGAACTTACAAATTGCCTCAATAATAATAACACTGTCAGCGGTTGGACCACGACACCTCATTAAATACTACGAACTCGGCTTTTCTTCTTTAAACGAAAATTAAAAAAACATCTGCAAATTTTTTTGTTAATAACTATTATATTCGGAATGGTTCAACTGAGAATTTGCGTGATAAAATATTTCTCAGCAAACAGATGTCTAGGGACATAAATCTTGGAAATAATATTTCCCGGGCAAGAGCCAGTCATAATTATAATACCCCAACACAGCATCTGGAACATTGTAAAAAGTTTCTCAATTTAAAAGTCGACAGAAGTTCACGAAAATTCGAAACGTCGTCGCGGAGGCGGTATCGCACTTTTCACAGGAAACAAATTGGACCTCTCACCGCTCCTAAAATATTTCAAAATTGTAAGCAGCATGCTTTCACCGTAAACTCTTCCATTTAATTTATTTCATCTACCGCCCCAGCGAGAAAAGCTATTTGCAATGTAACTCCGGTGGAGAAATAATTTTTTGTTAGAAAGCCCTGAAAGGGCACAGATGCTGTGTACCGAGCATAGCCCCCGCAAAATCAGGTGAGAGGCCTTTGTTGCTGATGAGCGATCTAAGGTTACGCGAACATTTCCGAGACAATTTTCTGCGTCGACAAAGAAATCCTTGAAAGCCGTTATATTTCATAGAAGTGAATTGCCATCAACATCAATCAACTGATTATTTACCAGTTCTTTAAAAGCTAAGAACCCGAACCGCCTTTTTCACTCCAAATTGAACGAAAGCTCTGTAGAAGGGCAAGTCGGGAACGGGTAGTGAAAAAAGTAGCAAAAGCGGGATTAATTCCGATCACATCTGGCTCCATCCCCTAAGTGGATTTAAAAGCTTACCTTTCGAGCTAATGAAACATTTATGTGCTGCTGAATAAATGAGCGCGAACACCTTCCTATTTACAGTCAGGCTGTGCATAGGGGGTGGGAGCGGCAATGGCCTTGTTTCTACTTTCTACCTTATCCCAGTCATTGCAGGATGCATTTGCAATAAGCGTACACTTTCCCGTACCTTATGCAGACGGTTGAAATGCAGAAAGCAGATACACCTGAGAAAATTATTGGTAACTGAAAATTTCGTGCCGAGGCGTCGCTTAGGGTGGCCCGATTAGAATAATTGAAGGCAAAGCCGTCTAATCTTCTGAATGGACTCCACTAGTCAGATATTCTAAATGTTTCGCAATTAACATAATGCGGACTTACCGCTGACCCCGGGGATTTTCCGAAGGGCGAAATGGACAGCATCGCAAATGATTCCGGGCAATTCTCCAACCCTCCAGAGGTATAGCATTATTTAGGTGACCACTCCCCCTACTGTACTACGAAAACAACCGTGGATTGGAATACCTTCGCAAACATCTGTTCGGCTCCCATCAGGCTCAGAAAGAAACCTTAAAAATTCCAACCTCCACGATAATGAAAATTCTCCATTTTCCAAATCCAATTTTCACGGGTTCTACCGACCTACAATCTATTCTGGGAATCTTGGAGAGTGAGACTCACAAGCAAAAGCGTTTTCTTATTAAATCACTCATAATCTCAATGAAATAAAGGAGGCCCCCATAATGCCGGCGCTGCCCAATAAAGGCTGTGCTAATTACTAGATAATATCAACCCTTTGACTTAATTAAATGGAAACATTTATATTGCGTTCAGGCTCAGGGCGCATGAATACATTGAGGTCATGCCATCTTCCCACAATCGGGGTCAATGAATTCTCTGCTCTGCTCTGTGTTTCGGATCTGCAAGTAGATTTCCATGACTTGAGCGGGTTAATCCATCAAAGCTTTTGCTTGAAAATTTAGATATTCTAAATTCCCGTAGCTCTATGGGAACGTGATGGAGTGCAGCAGAAGTGAATGTCTACCACTGCCACTATTAAGTGGCAACACCACTCTGATTGATCAGAAAATGATTTTCCCAAATGCTTTTCTTTTATTTAATAATCTAATTAAGGGAAGAGTTTGGTATTAAGGTTACTTTTAACCAGCCAAAATGTTAAACAGACGACCCTATGCAACATTTCCACTAGCCAAGTTTTTGTGCAAATTATGCCGTTTTTGGAAATTCAGGGGGTTAATTCAGATGTTGAGAACTGTCCTGTACCTAAGTCCATAAATGTTTTTAAAGAACCAGCGAATTTTTGCTACAATATGTACAAGAGACTACTGCACTATTTTAGGCAGAGCATTAATGCACATATGGTAAAAAGTAAAGGTTCCAATATAGACCCCTGTGGGACACCAGTTTTGTTTCCTGTGATAGAAAAGGTACGTTGATTCACCCTCACCCGCTGACTGTGTTCAGAAAGGAAACTTAAATTAACTTGATGTGACAGCGACTTAGTCCGAATTCAGTTGGTAATTTCTCCAACAGCAGTCGACGATTTGGACTATCGCGGTGATTAAGAGTCACACTTAAAAAATGGAAAAATATATTTACAATATTTTCCATGTACGTAAAAATCAACTCGTTTAGAGGACTTATTAAATATATCACGAAGAGCACAAACAAATCTCTCAGAAAATATCTTCGCTGAAGCTGGGAGAATTACGTAAATATAAAAAATGATTCATATTATTTTCTATGTCATTTCAGGCAGATAATATATTATCACAACAAAGAAATTGTCTATATCCAATAAATTCTTAAGTGGTGATCAACTGTTGTTGGACTTACCCATTTCAAAAGATTGTGTGCAGCAACCTGAAAATAAAAAATTTAATTTACTATAATATTTGAAAACAATAACGACAATTTCTGTGACATCATTAATTTAAATTTAAATATGTATTGTAAAAAAAATTCTGCTGTGTTCATTAAATATTTCTACAAAAACTTTTTAATTTTCATGCATACATATGTTACATGCCTTCAATTAGGTTTGCATCTGGTCGTGGCGCCCAGTACGTACAGTGCAGAATTCGGAATAGAAAAGTTGTGTACAACTTTTAACTTTGGTACGCCGGTAATGCGCTAATAATCAATTATTAATTTGATAGAATGAAAGAAGACGGACGGAAGCTTAAGGGATGGCTGCTCTACCACTCCAGCTCCAAAAATTCTACAGAGTGTAACCGCACACAGAGGGTGGCAAAAGTTATGACTTGGTAAAAGGAATACATTTTATATTATATAATAGAAAAGTTGGAAATTTTCATCTCTTCTCATTCATTTAGTACAAATTTCATCAATGGCTGTACTTTACAGTAAAACAAAAATAGAAGAGCTATCGATAGAATTTGGTTTTATACCAGGAATTTTTCACGTTGTGAATGGACAGTCTCAATTGTTGCGACCGACGACGAATTGGTATATTTATTCTTTGCACGCTTTCGTTTACAGTGGCAATAATGACGTGTTGGTGTTGTTTCATCGAGCATAGAGTATGTGATAATGTGGTACGAAATCTATCCACAGTTTGACGGATGGCTTGCTCCGATGGACGATTATGTGCATAATTAAAATCAGAATTCATCTATAAGTCTTGCGAATCGACGACCGATTTTAAAACTAAAGGAAAATATTTTGCTTTTCCTCAAACGTGAGTCTATTCATAATTTTTCTCCATTGAACACTACTATCAAGAACCCTCTTCACAATTTCATTTCCCAAACAATGCACAACACTTTTGGCGATATATTTGAGAAGATAAATATTTCAGCATTTTATGACAGCATTTTTAACACAGAAAAAGTGAACTTTATATCGTCGGGATTAAATACGGAAAATTACGTACAATGAACAGAACAAACGATGCACACAAAACGTGCCTCTAGTCTAATTACACCAAAAGAAGTTAATCCTCCACACAATGAGATGAGCGCGTGGGTTTTATTTTCAGGATTTTATAATCGAACCTTTTTTATTTCTCGAATCACAATGGCGGGAGACAGAATCTTTTTTTAGCGAGTACAAAGTAAGTTGCTGTGTTCTTCTGGAACGCTTTATCTACGGTATGTGTGGGTGGATTTTCAGAGACAGAAATAAAATAAGAAGGAAAATGGTGTCGATTTATCTGCTGGGGAACATTACGAAATGTCAGAAAAAATCCCCTAAATCCTAAATGAAACAACGTTGGTCGTATACAGATATATGTATTTATTCTACTTACTTGCATTACACACATTCATTTACGGTGTTACCTTTTGCTTGATCGATGGACAATTTCATATTTCCTAGTATTACCATATACTCGTATACAGCAAAATAAACTGGTGAGACATTGGGCTCCACAATTTGACCAACTTTGATTTTTAACTAAGTCATCAGAATTCATACAATAGTGGAATATTTTTTATTTTGTATGCATGTAGCCAAATAATTATCACCTCTTTAGAAATACTTCGTTATGTGTTTGGGATGCCAGTGCCTTAATTGCATCCTTTTGTAGAATCGACATGTCATTAAGGTAAGTATCAACTTGTATTAAGTTCGTGCAATAAAAATGTAATACTCCTTGGATATACCTCTTTTATGAGCAATCAATGCCTGAGAGCCCTTTGCGGTTAAATGCTTGTTCCTAGTTTTTATAATCTTGTTAATTAGTTCGATCTGCAAAATGAGTTAATTTGGAGACTGCTAGGTAGTATTTAAGGATTAGTATCTTACTGAAGAATTTCAATCTCGTTTGTGACTTCTGAAAGTGTGAAGTTGCCAATTTCGCACTGAGACTGCTGGAATGCTGTCTCAATTTTTTATAAGGTTGATCTCAGGTTTGAGAAAATGTGACATGTCTCAAGAGCTGAGACAAATCGTTATCTTTGACATTTGTCTCATTTTATATTGCATATGATCGCTTAGTAAAAATTAAGAAATGAGATTTCAGGCTAAAATAATGCTTCTCGCATACGCCCTAATAAATTTTATGTTTTTTGCGTGACTTTTGGGACATACCAAATGCATTTGTTCAAAGTATTAATACACGAAAACTTTCTTGCCTGACTTCTTTTTCTTTCTATATAGAAACATAGTTTATTGGATACTTTCTATAAAATACACATACGCAGCTTTCTACGGCAAACAAAATGGCCAATAACAGTGCTGCCAACCAATCCAAAATATTTACTGCACTAATAACTCTGTGTGTTAGTATGGTAATAGCATCCATAGACACAAAAGTGTTTTTTGAATATTTTTCTTCTATTCCTCTTTTAAAGGAATGCCCCATTAGTAAAATTACTTACTAAACCTTTAAGTAACTTTAAGGAAATTTCAGGAGAAACGCACGACCTGCTTCTTTCACAGAGCGGGAGTACGCACGAGGACAGCAAAAGGCAAGCGAAGAAAGAGAATAGCAAGAATAATTAAGGACAGTGATTTACGTTAATTAGTGATTAAAGTCCTAAATTAAGAAGGACACTTCTGGGGAAAGCTTCCACCCCTTGCTTTCCTGAGAGTTCACCGAAAAATCTACTCGGATTCCTGGTGAAGACCATGAATTAAGCCTACAAAGCCACTTCGGGTCGTGAAAGTAAGTGAAAGATTATGTGACTTTAAAATCCCCCAGATTACAAATTTTCCTAAATTGCGTTATTTGAGGAAGTATGGTACGTCAAGCTTCCCGTTGTCTTTGCCTGCTTAATGATCTCCATCGTTTTTTTTTTCTCTTTGAACTCGGCCCAACGATCCCAATTAAAACTTCCTCGAAGTGTGGCGTAGACACAATTTATTGATTAAATTCAGAGAAAAGTGTCCTAGACTCTAGACTAGAGTGTCTGCGGCAAGTAACTGCTGAGCTCCTTCAACTTTAAGTCCACGCTTTTAAAAAAGTGGAAAAAGTGCTGGAAAGTAGTTTTGCTGAAGTTTCCCATTTCGAAAGAACTTCACAGTATTTGCTAATTAAAGCCAAACTGCGGGGAGGAGAGATAATGCCCTGAAGTTGAAAGACATTTTCTTATCGGAGAAGCGAATCACATCTTGAAAGGATTCCGGAAATCCAGGAAACAATTTAAGAAAGGCAGTAAAGGCAGTGTTACGCTTGATCCATTTACTTGGAGCTGTTTTTGTTTGGCTCAAATCTCTTCTATCTTCTTCTTCTCAGAAGGATGGGTGGTTTTTCAAATGAGGGAACAAAGGCATTTTTAATGAGTCTATTTTAGGAAAACCATTGGTTCTATGGTTTCGTTCATGAAAATGTAATAAAAAAAGGAACCCTTATGGTGGATTGTGAAATATAAAACGAGCTTAAGCTTACTAGTCTCTTTCTATTATCAAGTGGGGTATCTCCTTTTTAGCAACTATAAAACTAATCTGGGTAACACGGAATTGTTCATCTTTCCGTCATCTGTGGGTCACAGTCCCGTAGTTCCTTTAATACTTTGACGGCAGGAGTCACGTATATCTGGCTTTAGTTAGCCAACAGTTATCGACCCGCATCACGTTGATGTGATTTCACTTAGTTGCGATTATTGGTGCACATTGACCCAAGGTTTCGTGAGTTTGGTTAAGAGGTTTGCAACTTTGTTTTGAGATCTTTCAAGACAGAGAAATGATAACCGATTGTTTCTTAAACACAACACAACGTTTATTCAGGCTTGGGAGTGAGGTGTGAGAAATAAACAACCAATGGATATCACCCTACCTTCATAATGAATCTCCAAGCAAATATGGTTTTCAGCTAATTGACTAATGTATGCGCTGTATGGGCAGTTGCGCGTCTTGTTGAAACCAAATGTGATTCGCATTAAGCTGTTTAATTTTCGGTGCCACGGAACATGTGCTGAAATCGCTCAGAATTCACAGTTACTAGTTTTTCACTAACATGCCATTCGTAATGGAAAACTTCTTATAAAGAGTGTCCATCTGTTCCCAATGTTTCTTGCAATGAGAATTGCGTTGAATCAAATGTATTGTGGGGGTCTATCTTGAAGGCATTCATTGACAAAGTTTTTCTTAATAGAAAAAAATTCTCGTTTTTAACAGCCGTACCTAGTTTGACTAATTTGTACATCTGTAACTATATTTTAGTAGCGGATAAGGATAGACAATTAAAAGGGATATCGGAAAGAAAGAAAAATTCGAAGAGCACAATTATCAAGATGTTGATTTCCAGATTTCCATTCATTCATTCAAATTTCAAATCGTGTCATAGAACAGACAACAGCACTACGGGGGTAACCAAAAAAAAATTCATGAACGTAAAAATTTTTCATTCATGGCTTTCTGCACAGTTTGGCTTCAACCAAAAAATGGAATCGGAAATTGAATGGAATGAAACCCCAGAAGACACGCAAAAGGTGGCATTATAATGTGTAGGATTTGATTTGAATTTTACTTTCAGCGAGTGTCTCAAACAAAGCAAACCGAAAGAAGAAAACAATCAGAGGGAGATGAACGCACCAGAGAAAAAAATACTTTCCCTCTATTGTAGCAAAAACGAGCGCTCGTTTCCGCACGATAATGTATTCGTCAAAAATTCAACAGGAGAAACGGAGCCCTAATGGGGGGCACTGTCACGATATTTCCCAGTTCCATAGAATGAGGCAGGCTGGTAAAGTGTTTTTTGGCCAATTTGATTGGCAGTCTTAAGACGCAAAAAAGGTGAACAAAATTGTTGACGGAAAATTTTGTCTTTATTGAATTCCCTCGGGAAATGAATATTTTGTGTGATATTTCGACACAGGTTCGGGCCACGCTTCATGGTGCCCAGAGATAGCCCGGTAATGATAATTAAAACTTTTTATGCACAACGTGTCGTTAGGGCATAATTGATACGTACGAATACACGCGATTGGAACTGCTGCGCTTTTTGCGCTTAAATTGTCTGATTGTACTTTCAAATTACCAAATGCGTATACTCTGCGTCGCATTTGATATATTTAACTTTGCCCACAAAAACAATGGTTTGAGGGTTCTGGTCATGTAGGCATGTATAGCACATATGTATATATTCGCATTGAAGCGTTCCATTGCGAAAGTGCTCGTGGGTATGTGCTGGAATCAGAAGGACAGACTTGACAATGACAGCGGGCAAACAATGCCCAAATAGCATTTAGAATTATACACAATCTGCACTGCCTGGGTGCTATGCAATGGAAATGCAATTACCATAATAGGTTGCTATAAATTACACTTAATCATTTATTCACCCATTGGGCAGAAATAGGCTTTGCTGCAAGTGTTTATTGACTTTCACAATATTTATGTTTGAGTTTGAAGTTAAACGAATGTGCAATTTTATGAGGACTAACTGAATGATAAATCAGAAAATCGACAAAACGTCGACGTAGATAATTAATGTGAGAAACCACCGTTGCCGTCTATTTACCTAATATAAAAAAATATACAGGGTGTTTTGCGTAACGTTTACCAAAATAAAGTGGGGTGCTAGATCTCACCCAGGCAAACAAAAACACGCTATATAATGGGGTGGGGGTAAACCTTTACCATTTTCGAGTTACAGGGTGATTCATAAATTTGGTAGGCACATTGTTATTCTATTTTTATCTTTCGATCTACTAAACGTAGCGACATCGAACTCACGCCAACCAACCACTATGTCAGTGTCCTTTCAAAAATGTAAAGGATCCGACTTGGAGGTGAGCGATGAAGCGTTTCGTAATACTTTCAGTCGCGTGAATCGGTTTTGCGCTTTCGTGCGTCGTTTCACTATTAAAATTCCCAAAAAGTAGAATGTTCGTAATATGTGTTCTACTAATACCATCTACTACAAAAGAGTTCAAGGAGCTTGAAACATTAAAGAAAATTTATGACCCGAAGAATTGAAACCGAATGGACAGTAAAAACACATGTTCCAGCGTGTTCCTTTTTTCTTAACTTCTCACTTTTTGTCCTTCTGGCATTTTTAGTATTAAAATCATATTTTCACGAGGGAAACCGACCATTCCATTCCATGTAAGCCAACTTCCTTGTTATTTTCGCATGCAGGTCTTCTACTCCATAAAATCATAGAAAAACGCTTCCAGTGCCTCACACTGACCCACCCCCTCGGCCGGTGGCCCCATCCAGTAACAATTTTCTCGCTTTTCAATTTTATTTGCCCTGAAGGCCACCAGACCACTAGATCCCATCTGATTTACTTCCTTGCTGATAGGTACAGTCAAAGCTAAATCGTTGGGTGCGGACATAGATATATTTCCGACGTAGGTATTCACAAAAGCTTCTTTGATTAAACGAACAGGAAATTCCGTGTGGTCTCGTCTAGCTCCGCGCCATATGCTGTGCTCCCATAAAATATTATTGGCAAAAAAGCTGTTTCCGTTGGTAACAGATTTCTAGGAATTTTTATAGACAATAGCCGTAACAATTTCCGAGAGCGTTACAGGCTCCCACTGATTTATTTTATTCCTCTCTTTTTTCGGTGCCGTTGAAAGCAACCCCCTGTTGTAACCTAGCACCTTGGTGTAAGTGTCCGTACGATTTTAGAGTAGAAGATTGGCAGAACAACCAATGGTTACGCTGCTGCCAAAAAATGTGTGTAACAAATCCCCGTGGTGCGAAAGTTGAATTCAATGTCCTTAAAATACGCGTCGGTTTATTTCCACAGAGCTGTGGGTGGGATAAAAAATTAATTTGGATTTTGGCGTATCACCCGCCCAGGGCCAATTAAGTTTTAATTAATTGCTGGCTGTTCGCTGGGTCCTTTCCAGAAATCTAATTTTCGTGCTAATTCAGTGATTATAATTCTAGGTAACTCGGGGATTCCATTTCAAGGATTTCGTTCTCAAAGAACATTCGGCATTCAAATGGCTTTTCGGGACTTTCTCAATTGGGTCAAAATCTTATTTTCTCTGGAGGGTTTATGATTATATTTCTATAGTACACATACCTATAAACAAAACGGGTTATTGTACTCATAGCTGGAGGCATCGATTGTTTGCCGCTTGCACACAGCACACCTGACCTTTGAAGTAAGCAGGCATGTGGGTATATTTTAACATCCACAAACCGCAAACAGCTCGACTTAGCTGCAAAACGTCTAGGGGCGGCAGTATGAAAGAGATCAACGACAACCAACTATTCCCATAGAACTCGGATAAGTTGGAAATAAATTATTTAGCAGGAAATATATTCCGCCTTCATGAAGTTTGCATTGCCATCAACTTTTTTAATCTTCCATTAATTTCATGCTCGTCAGCAAAACATTTTTCATTTCTCACAAAGAACCTCCATTAATGATTTATCCTTGATTTGCAGGGATAATCGTGGGACTCGGGATTTCATTAAAGGTGTAGCTATTCTGCTAGATTTTCGTTATTTGCTTTTTGTGTTGATTTGGAATTCGGGTCATGTCCAATGAGATTCGCATGGGTGGTCAGAGCATTGTGTTAAAATTCGATAGGATTTAATTGGGTCATACGAATCAGACCGATCTTGCGAGTAATAGTTAGAGAGAGAGATGAGTGCAATGATAGGTCAAGTGTTGACATCGACGAAATATTATTTGTGTAGATCATGCGCCTCTCTACAAATAATCCTTATAAATGCAGGGTCGATATCAATCCTGGTGGGACGTCTCAATTATAAGGTTATAAGAGTACAAAACCAACGATGTAATTGGCATATGGTAACACAGCTTTCAGACGACCGAAAAATGATCCCTATTCAAATTTCAGCCAATTAGAACAATCCCTCATATCTGCACATGGGAGTTGGCTTGGGTTGGACGTTGTTGAGCTATTCTCTAACTAGACCATAGCAGATCCACGTACACATCACAGGTGTATTGTTATGAGTTGGCCTAATTACTCTTGTAGATATTTTGGGCGCGTGTTATTATAAATCTCACCATAGTAAGGCGCATCTATCTCCACTTGTTTCAGATATAATCCAATTATATTATATTGCTCATACCTCAACAGCTAACTAAGGCAGGCATTTACGGCATGAGTTTCATTTAGGAACGGCCTTTCAAAATCAGCTCCTCCAAAGCGGTATTGTGTTCCGTTCCTTTGTTACAGGCGCTATTAGCAAATATCTTCACGATTTTGTTGTGCCTCTTGACGTCTAAATCCTTGTTAAGAAAGCTCGTCCGCGAGAAGCAACGCGAACAATGTAACCAACTCACTTGTCTCGAAGGGGATATTGGCATAGTATCTCAGACACCATTAATTTCAGGAGACTATATGCCTAAGCCCGTAATCCTCCATCGGAAGAGTTTTACGCACCCCACCGTACTTTCTAATCGCATCGAACGTCAAATGGAAAATCACGGCAGGATCCATAATTACCCGGAATCCGCCCTTGGAGCTTCAATCACCAATCAGTGGTAGGTATTATTCTGCCTCTAGATCGGTTGGGCCGGAGCGACAGCCTAACGATGGGATTTCTATTTCGAGCGTGTGTTATTTAACGAAGCCCTATGGAGGGGCGGGAAGCCGGATTCCGGATGATGGAACAAATCACATAGAGCGCATTTGTTTTGCTGCCACAGAGCCGTTACCACGACATTTTTCCGGGATTAGTCTGGAAATTGATTCAGCAAGTGGTATAACTGCTCGGCACGCGGAGCAGCTCAACGCGGAGTAATGTGATTAAGAGACTCCAAAGGGCATGTCTGGCGTCAGAGAAGTATAAGCACATGATGGGATGGGAAGCAACTAAGACGGCTAATAGCCAGATGTCTGAATTGGTCCAGCCCTGTTAATTTATTTGCTACAAATACTAATGCTATTCCTCTCCACCCGAGCATTCACCTGATGCAAGTCGACTCGGATACCAAGTCTAATTCATCAAACTCCGAAGGGTGCAAGCTATTTCCGTCCCAACTCCTTCGAGTTTCCGAGTTTAGAAATCCATATTTTATCCTCCTGAGAACATCAGCTGGCCGGTATCCACGCACTGCTTGAGCTCGGATATGCAACCCTTAAGATTAACCGATTCAAGGTGAATAAATCCCCAAACGATTTATTGCAGAAAGGAAGGTCCAAGACAGGACGTCTGGACACGCGCCAAGAAATCCCGAAATTCCTCAGTCTCTCATTTGACTCTCATTGTTTGCAGACATCTTTGCCATGCTTTGAAGGAAAGCTGCTCGTATCACCTGTTGGATCCAACAAGCGACCCTTTCTTTTGTTATACGCCCGAATGGGTGGGGTTTATGGCACCACCGTCTGGCTAAAAAAGCGTCACGTAGGCGCCTGTTGCTTAACGCCATTGAGTGCTTTTCTGGTTCCTTTTCTCTGTCAGCACAAAGGAAAAATGGTCACTTGAGGCAGTTTCCTTTTACTGAAAGCACCTCAACGTCCCGCAGGGAGTAATACAATAAATTTTTCGAGAGATTTCCCTAAATTGGCTGGAATGAAACTTTCCATACATAATCGAAAGAGACTCCTCCACTACTTCCTCACTCGCCGCTGTCGGGCATGATTCAGGTAATTTCCTTTTTGTTGACGTACATATGTACATACGTAGATGTCCCTGCAGGCCCCGAGATGACATTCATCAAGCTTAGCAAAACGCGATGAGGTCCTTTCCGTACTTTTTTTCCAGGATCTAAGAAAGCACTGTGGCAAATCATATTTGTCCTTACTGATAAATTTCTTACAAAGCTCCCAAAATTGAATGAAAGGCGTCCATCGCAATGTGGATGTGGGAAATATGGATGGTTTTCATTAGATTTCACATTCTCACACTGTAGGCGCACTGGACACGCAATTTGTAAAGAATAAAGAATATTTCAGGCTCTCTGGCAGTTCATAACTTCTTTAATACGATACGCAAATGAAAGAATTTATATTAATAAAAATTTATTATTAGAACAAATCAAAACATCGCCAACAAAACTGAATGGGTAAAATATTTCGTTCTGGGGTCCTATCAGCAGTACCCCAAGCTGTTGCTGAACGAGAAAGCACGAAGAGAGAACAACATTTGATACATTCAGTGAAAGCTTACAAGCGTTTGTAGTCTGGGGTGCTGCCGTCACTCACAACGAATATTATGAAGGTAATAATGATATGAAAACTCATAATGAATCGGAAGGTCAAAATCTTTAAAACGATCTGAAGGCCGTCTGATAGAAATGCTCCACACAGATCAGCCCATATAGAAGGTGTTTTGAGGGTGGGTCCTGTTGAGTTTGTTTGCGCGGACGAACTGTAAAGTATAAGGTTTCAAGAGGGTGACCCCAAAATCAAAACCCAAAAAAGTTAAACTTCAAGGGATTTCCTTGGAAATCAGCACTAGGAGGTTTTGGGGATGATAATTTCGAATCTGCCATTCCAAATGGCGAATCCCGACCGAAATTCCTCAATTTTAAGTAATTTAAAGCTTGACACTCATACATATGTGTACGTTTAGTTTTTTGTAATTAAATTTATTTAAAAAAAAAATTAAAATATTTTGTGAAACTATTCACTACAGAGTATCTCGAGTAAAAATAAAAACAAAAGTGCAGCACTGATAAAATTTTATTTTACACGATAATCACTGCTTTTGCAGTGCTAACGTTGCTTTTGTTGTGTTAAAAATTGAACTTAAAAATCTTTCAAGATATTACAAAATTTTGTGACACGAACCCACTACATTTGTGAAAAATGTAAAGAACCGTAATCCCCTGATTGCATGAAGCTTGCTCTGGTATTTTATCACTGAGGTTCCACAATGCATAAAACGTAAGAAAAAAATAAATAAAAAGCATTTCTCCCTCTAGTAGAAGACTGCATAGAACACTTTTCATAAAAGGCTTCCCCCTTCCCATCTAGGGATTAAAAAAAACTCATTGAACACCAGACGTTAGGTATAAGTGGATCCAATCGAAAAATTTAGAAGGGAAGACAAGAGTAGTCAATTTATGAATTAAAATTGTATGACTAATTCTATCAAATTTAGCACACATTCTTTACTGGACGTAAACACTTTCCAAGCTATTAAAAATAAGGTTTTCTGAAAACCCTAAGTGACATCATTCGAATGATTGAGTAGGGGAATTCATAAAATTATTTTGTCTATATTTGCAGTCTTCTACACAGCACAGACAAAAGTCCATTAGGGAATATCCGGGAAGTTTTATTTCACACCACTCCATGGTGCTCCTGTAGTCCTGAGAATATGTCGCAGGTAAATATCGCGGATTATTTCCTAGGATGCCTAAAAGGGCTGGGCACTCTGGGTAAACACAATTAAAAAGAGATCAATTACCCAGAACCTGTCATTTTTACAGTCGATAAACTTCGCAGCGCGTCACACGATTTCGAAGAAGTACACCGGCGGTGCTCCTTTTAATTCCCGAGGATCTTGAAATACCTACCCTCTATCGACCACCCTGACCACATATCCACGGGCATTCGCGCTAGCACTCATAAACCGTTCCTTAATTTCTGGATTCTATCCGGAGCGTCTATTTTAAGAATTTAATTAATTAGCTTACCTGTAAAGTTTGCTAACATCTGCTTTCCCTCATTATTAATTCTGCACATAGTTTTAAAGGACGGCAGAGCACGTAGCACGGGAAAAAATTGCGGAGGGCAAAGGGAAAAAACAGGGTACAGAACGAACTCTCCTGTAACGTCAATTTTATCCAGCTAATTATTTACCTTTGATAGCACCGGGAACGTCAAGGGTCAGAAAAGCCCCTTGGGGGTGGATTCTTTACAGGAGAGTGAAACCCTCTGAACTTGGCTCCATCTGTCAACCTAAGCAACACCAAAGTTTCTCCCCTGAAGGCCCCACCAGGGAGTATTGGAGCAGCCTACCGCCAGGAAAAAAGGTTTGAAATTTGTTTCCCTAACGAAGGATGAAGGGCAGTACGCTCTCGGACCTCGCAGTGCCAAATAGTCTGAGCTGTTAAAGGGACGATGCACAAAAGAGCCTTTAAAGAGGTTCGTTGTATTAATGGTCAGTTCCGGGTGGGAGACATGCTAAGTAAGTTTTACGTGAAGAGAATATTGCAGTCGACTTTAAACTGATAAGTTCGGAGTTAAATCAATTAACTGTTTTTACCTTGAAATAAAGTAACTCTAAAGGAAAAGCTAGAAACATTTGTAACGGCCTAAATTTTTCATTCTCATTGGTATTGGAGTTTCAAATAATATGCCAGAGTAACTCATCGATTTGATGGCCGTGGACTTAATTAAGTGGGGACAAAGATCACGAATGTCATTTTTCTACGTCGAAAACATCCGTTGTACAAATTTGTACGAGTAGCTGAGATATTTTGCTACAAAATCGGTCTGGGAAGTTTTGCTCGTAGGGATAACCGTTTGCGATATTCACACAGGGTGTGTTTTTTTTATAATGCATTCAGAGATGAGTGGGGTGATAGGCATCTACTCAACGCAGCGACATAAAACTCACACCAAAACAATACTATGCTAATGGCCTATCCAAAAATTTCAACAGTGTTCATCTACCTCTACCACTGCCGGTACAGTCACTTGCGAAAGTGAAAAATTTATCATCAAATTTCCTAAATATTCGAAATTCATGTAATGAACACACCTCTTTTTTATTTTTGTTGAATTGTCCAACTTATCACCTTCCCAATAAAGTACAACATATGTAGGTAAAAGCGCGATATACAAATTTATACGGTGAAAACCTTTTGTGAAGTGTTATCAAAATATGATATGCGATGTTGAGCGGTTGTACGGGCGTACGAAAGGAGACTTCGAGACTTCCGAATCGATGTGTACCCCAAAGAGGGGTATAATTTTCACGAACTTTTCAGAGGTTAAGAGAAACGGAAAGTGTGACTTCAAACAGAGAATCACAATTTGGAACATTGGAAGATTCTGCCGGACGTCGAACAGCAAATAATCATCATCATCATCAAACAAAACCCTCAAACGCGCACGATACTCGTACGAGTTGCAAGATAATTTGAAATGTCATCAGTTAAAGTTTGGGGGGTTACACATCGAGAGGTTATGTCTATATCACTATATCTCAGTCCAAGGACTACTCAAACGATATTCCGAGAGAAGATTGGAGGTTTCCACTTGGCTTCTGGAACGCCGACCAACCGAATACCTACGTATTAATTTATATATCCTTTCTATACCTGGACATGTTGTATGGGCCATGTAATAAAAAAAATAATAGGTGTATTAATGACTTGATAATTGGAAAGCACATTGAGATAGTAGTAGTTTGGCTTGCGTTTACAATTTCAATAATGCAGCGGCTTGCTTTTGTCCTTCAATTAAAATAATACAAATTTTTACTCTGGTGATACTTTTAGTAGGCGAAAGCGATACATGAATTGTATTTTTAAAGAAGTTCAACCTCTACTTTAGGGATGCGATCATGAAAATTCCACAAACACGTGTTGCTCCAATTTGAATAAAAACACTGATGTTTCCTACTTCTATGATAAAAGGTATCGGAAAAGATTTCACTTTCACACTTTTTCGTTAACCCCTTAGGACTTGAAGAATTCGTTCTTCGTGGGATCCATCCCTACGTCCCTCGTCGTCGCATTGCTAAAGTATTAAGTTCTCGAATCCAATAGTTTCTGTGCGTAGGTAAATCAGCAAGGTTATTCATTTTATGACAATATTCGAAATTAAATTGTTAATGCTGATTTAATATTTTTACACCAGAGCTACCAAGTGAAAATTTGAAACTGTATTTTAATTTGACCTCGACCTGATGGTTGTTAATACTGAACTGTTTTAAAAATCAGAAGTACTAGAAAGGCTTTTATTTTTCTATTTATAAATGTTGAAAGTGGCCAACACCTTCCCTCTTGCTCTAAACAGTACGCATATTTATGCATTATTCAGGAACTCAATTCGAAGATACCAAAAATAGCGAAGAGAGTTTACAACCCAAATGTCAATCAATCTTCATTAAACCCAACAAGTTGACGTTTTTAGCATCCACTTAAAAGCCGAAGTTAACCACACTGTCCCGCCAATTTTGTGCGGAGCCTCCCCAACTTATTTGATCATATTTATCCTTCGCCATTTGATTGACATTTTTCTGCCGTATGCGTCTATTTGATTCCATTGGGTATTGGCCGCATTCACGATTCTGCAAAATGAATAAAAAATATCTCGGATGGAAGAAATATCACGTTTGAAATTTTAATTTAAATAAACAACCAGAAAAGTCATAAAAGGCCAAAAATTGTGAAATCCATTACTGGACCATTTGCAAAATTATTTAATATCGATTTTGTTTTAAAACGGCGACCGAAGTGTGAGCACCAGCGCTATGCAGAAGTATACGTACATACAGTAATATAGATATTAACGTCCCCCCTACAAGGACGGAACATATTTTGCATGAAATCTGATTACATCACGATCCTGACGGCATTATTAAATTACAATAAATTTCACCGAACATTTATCAGGTAGAAGGAGTACATGTGCTTAATTAAGCGAAAATCAGAGTGGGAAACTTGGATTGGGTCTGGTGCTGTACCTAAAGCTGTATAGCTTTAGCGCTGGCGGAAGATATCCATGACAATAATTAAATATTTGCAACCAATTTAACAGGTCTGAACTCTGAACCTTTCAGCATGGAGATGCTATCAACAGGCGAAAATTTCCCTGAAGTGATCTGGAATTGGGTTGGAATTGGTTCGCAATAAATTCACATCAAAGTAAAGTTTTTACGGTGGAGCACCTCTCGGGAAAATAATATCTTGTTGGTATAAGAACTTATGCATTAAATGTTTAGTATTTCGATTTGAAAGAATTTGTCGCATTGTATTCATTTAAACAACAAGTACCAAGATTGTTTTCCCATTTTCTCGGCTGTTTTTGCAGCTACGATGAAAATGATTGACACCAATGTATAGGGCGCTCCGACTACTACAAGTTTGGTTATAATGACTTTTTTCGTACTACGTTGCTACAGTTGACCACGTACGAGTGCATGTTAGTATTTTTGATGTTTAAATTGCGATATCTCAGGAATGGCGAGTCTTAGGAAAAAAAAGTGTAGGAACCACTTCTATAAACAATTGCAAGATCTACAACTTTTGTATGAACTATTTTTACGATAACACTTACCGTTTACGATAATTATGGTAAAAACCTATATTGTTGACCTTTGACCGTGAATACAATTTTAAAGTCGGATCGGTGGGGACTTTTGATATTTTATTTGTAATAATGAATTTTAAGAGATGTGCCACTTTTAAGCTTCATGCGAAATTTTCCGCAGTTTAATCTCTATTTTCACCTGGGTAAGAGCTTAGTCGAGTCGAGTCAATAAACATGCCTCCGCCGCCAGGTCAAAAAACATATAATAGTTCCGAATAATTTTCGTTCAAACTGAAACTATGACCTACCTGTCTAGAGGTGCCCTCATATTTTCTTATTAAATCTTCATAAAAAGCCTTCTACACACTATAACGACACCGAAAAAAAAATTATTACAGATTTCTTGAAATTCTCAGGGTTCCTTAATGCAGTTGTTGATTTTATGTTTAATCTTAAAAAGGACGTACATAAAAAAACTCGGTCTACAGGTTCTATACACTTTCATTTCTCTTTGTTACATACACTTTCATGTACCAGGAGTTGAGTACACCAAAATAAAAATTCATTCGGCAGACGTCATGCCTACTTCCTTCCGCATTCACATTAAAGGGGTTGGATTTAATCAAATCACCGCAAATGTTTGCGTAGTAGAACAGACGAGGCTAGTTTTGTAAGAATATGAAACTAAAGGATGGACCATTTTGGTTCAAACCAAAGGTGTTCAGCTGTACAAGGCGTAAGAGCCTTATACCTATATACCTTGGAAAACCCTTGTGCTCAATAGGCGTGCAAAACCTCCCAGCGGCGGAAGGAGGAGATGTCTTTAACGTGGATGTTTCAATTTCTGCCCTTTCCAATATCGAATTGACATCGCTAAGTACTCGTTGATGCCCGCGTAATCCAAGCAGGCAGAAATGTCGGCATCCCCGAGGAGAGCACTTTATGTACTAGACTCTAGAGGAAAGCAAAAGTTTCACGTACAACTGAAGTCGGGTGCTGCGTACGAATCTGCTGATTTCGGCAATTTAACGGAGATTAAATTTAATCCCCCAAATCCCTCAATATCGAAGAAAAGGAAGCGTCCTAACCCCGGAGGATCTCACATGCTACAAAAGAGTAGCAAGGCAAGAGCACTTGTGCTGGCATTCCTCCTCGAGTTCGCTCCGGGGCGAAATTAAAATTAATGTAAAAATGAAAGTACCATGGAAGTTGGGCAATAAATTCAGCAAACTCTTATCTACGCCGACCCGGCACATATAGCCGGAAGCGATGTTCGGGGAGAGTATACTTCCCAGACTAAGTACCGTGGCGGAAGGGCTAATAGAAATTAGAGTCCAGCCAGTCGGGGGACTTTATCTGCTGCCGGGCGATTATCTTAAATGTAAATTTATGCTGGAAACTTCTATGCAACACTCGTTATAAACTTACCGGATTCGGAGGGGTGGACGTCTCCTAGTGCCAGTGAAGGTGACCCGGCCTCGGACTACGTCTACCTGAAAACCAGAGAAAGCTAACTTTCAATTCTGAGTCCATTTAAGCAATCGAATGAGCGTCCCTAATGAATTTCCCAACTGCGAGGAAATACAAAACGCGAATAATTCCAAATGCTCGAGGAGATGGCATGTAAATTGATTAGAATTGCGGGGCGTCTTGGCGGACGCAAGGAGTACATTAATGGGGCGAAGTGGTATTTAATTTAATTAAACCGGCTTACTCGGGTTCAGCAGTGGGTGCGGCGCTGCCCGGTTGCCCCGGGCGGGTTAACGACGCCCACTTACCAAGCTGAGAGAGAAATAAACAGCAATACATCGCCGGAAGGGTTGCCTGGGATTTGCTCCTATTTAGAGAAATTCAAACAATTCTATTTCGTTTTCAGATCGAATTTGGTGGAAACTGTTTCAGGAGTTAGCCTCGGGCCGTAATGGTAACACAATCTTCAATTTTTTCAAACCATAAAACTGATCAAACGAATAAGGGGGTCTTCTCTCTCCTTCATTTAGATAGGATTAAATACTCCTAGTTATCGTTGTTTCTATACCTACGAAGAACCGAGGGGAGGGGAACCTGACAGGAATTTATTATATGTATAAGGTTTTCCAATCGGAATGTTTAAAGTTTGTAATTCTTTCATCTGTTAAATTGCAACCCTACGTCTTTTTTTATATCTTTGTACGTACAGTGACATTGCCACTTCATCATGAAAACACACAGTTCTACAAACCTCTCGATTCCTCGTCCTGCACAAGAACTTGGACTTTCACAGATCGACTTGGCAAATCAAATTCTGCGCAATAACTTGGACCTCCACCGGTATAATATTCAGTTCACACAGGATCTCAAGGACATAGTTTCAGAACATCTCGGAGTTGACCCGATTTTGGTCCAAAAAAATCATTTAAGGATGAACGGCTATGGAAATAAACACAATCAAATATAGCGACCGAAAGTAGTCAATTCCAAAGAAAGGATTGCTATGACACTTATATCGTATACTTGTACTTATACGTGCACTTGTGCTTGTGCCTGTACTTGTACATTTTGTGATACAGTATGACTTTTGCGTAGAAGTGTCACTTCTCTAATGTGTAGTATAATATAATAATATAAAACACGGTCGTTTTTGGGTTCCGTAGCCAAATGGCAAAAACGCAACCCTTATAATTTCGTCATGTCCGTCTGTGTGTCTGCCCGTACGTCACAGCCTTATAGATCCGCCATCTTTCCATCGATTCTGATGAATCAAATTCAGACAGGTGTCTTATGTGAACAGCCATTTAATTGTGTAATTACAAAAAATTAAAAAACACACAAAAAAAAAATGTGGTGGATTTCCATACATAAAACTGAATGACAAAATGTTAAAGCTTTCGTTGAACTCATTTATTTTTTAAGGCTTAGAGTGTTAACTCAACTACGGCTTCTGACACCAAAGACAATTATTATGAACTTACTAAAGAGCATTATAACTACATGCCTTTTCCATTCTACGTGCACTCGTTCACATAAGGCGTTTATGAATTTCAGCTGCAAAGTGTTTCATGAAGTCAAAGTCTCGCGTAGCTCTGACCAGCACGTGTTTAACATACAGCATAGTGCTAAAGAGCCTGGTAAAATTGAGCAGACGTCTTAGTCCATTAGAAGATTTGGCCAACTGCATGAATTTACTCCAGTCATTACAGCTCTAATCGTGAGCTGAGTGGCTGTTAGCCAGTCGAAGGACTCGTAGGTGGCACATGTGTACATGCATGCGTGTATGTAGAACCGAATTACATCTGGCAAACTTTATAGTCGCACGGTGCGTCTATGATGTGCTGTAACCCAATTAGATCCCATAAAGGCTTCCAGGATATGTCCTGGTGCTGCTTCTGCTGAGTATCACACATGCAACACGCCTCTCTAATGACCTCAGTAACATTTTTGGCACGCAGTTTGCTCCCCGGCTCGGTAAACAAGTATCGCTCAGTTTGGAGCACATGTGTAGTATTATGTACCTCTGGGGCTGGTGTGGTGCCAACAGATTTACACGGCTATTATGTCACGAAAATGTCCTCTTCATTCCATTTTCCGAGGGTCGCAGAAAAAAGGATTATCTCTCCATAAAAGAGGGTCTTCGCCCAGAATGAAAAATTCACCCTCCGTAATGTGGCCCGAACATGTTTGAGAAGTAAAAATCAATTTCGAGGCACAATTCTCACTTCTGCTGGGGCACCCCAAATAATCCTCTTTTGCGGGGGGAATTACAGATTGACAGTGATTGAGGTTTTCCCCATTTTGAAAACATTCATGCTATCATGTGCTGCCTAGCAAATTTTTGGAGCAGTTTTGTGTGCCTGAAGTCGAAAGCAGAAGGGTATCTAGTAATACACAGAATGCATACACTCCGGGGCGTAAAAGAAATCCTCAAGATTTTGTCAAGGACATTTATTTACCTAACATCGATTTTTATGAAAATAAAGATTCTTTATAATAAAACTCAGGTTAAAAAACTATAAACAAATAACTTTCTACAAGCTACAATAACTACACTTTTCGAACAATTCTCACATTTACGTAACTTGAGAAAATGTTTAATCCAAACATTTATTTGTTCCATGCAAGAACAAAATATTTCAAGTGAATAAATGCCCTTATGTCGCTTGCTACATTTTCTAAAGCACTGCTGAACGTTACGATACCAAGATTTGAAGGCAGATTGGAAAATGCAATATTTGAAAACCCCGAAGTAGAACCTCCCAAAAATAACCTCATTTTCAACTTCAAATCTGAGATCAAGAAACTTGAGTCGGCCATGTTGGATCCGCCATCTTTAATTTGTAAAATTATGCACTCTATTTTAAATCAGTGATTAAAAAAACCAAACATACATGGGACCCAGCATTTGTAAAAATCCAAGAAAAATTAATATTTTGAATCCGTCATATTGGAGCTATCGTGAAAACACAAAGTAATATATAGCAACCGAAATCACCGCCGTTGATACGGTTTTGATGAGCCGCAATATGCCCACCAATAGTTTGCCTGGACTTGGACTTTGATTAGTAACAGCTGAATCTTTTTGTGCAGACCTTTATTT
Organism: Neoitamus cyanurus; assembly: GCA_947538895.1. Lineage (NCBI taxonomy): Eukaryota > Metazoa > Arthropoda > Insecta > Diptera > Asilidae > Neoitamus > Neoitamus cyanurus. The sequence goes on from OX384543.1 coordinate 41,423,687, forward strand.
TCGCACACACAGTGAGAATTTGGACCGATATCATTACTTTGATTTGTTTGATTTAAATAAAAGAGGATGAAATTTGTCCACGTCATCTGCGCTAAAAGCTTCTTAACCTCCGTAAAAAGGAAAAGGAATTCAACGCAGCGAGCCAACCGAGAAAGCACCCTTTTTGCCAAATTTAAGCGTCTGGTGTGCAACATTAACTTTACCATAAAAATGTATCGTTTGGCAGCCCGTATAAATTCGCTGGCGATCAACGTATACTTATAAGCACATTTCCCCAGACAACGCAACAGGTCGCAAACTGTTGAATCGCCGCATACATTCTTTGATTTTTATTTTGTGCAAAAGGGTGGAAATCCCGATGAGATGGGGCTGGGCTGGTGCTGTTGAGCAAAATCGATAGATCCTGCCGCGAGCTTTACCCCGAAGGGTAGGTTTTAGTCTCAGATGTCGGGAGTTGCTATTTATTTCATTAATTTTTCCCCGGGAATATAATAACTAGTTTTCCTCTGACTTTGATAAATGGACCAATTAACTGGCGCAGGTAAATCATAAAATTCATTCATTTACGGTGGGTGGGGTTAAATAGAATGCGCCATGTGTGAGGGACTTCTGTATGTGCGGTTTAGGAAGGAATGGGTTAAACTTTAAAGCGAAATGTGGTTATGCTTCTAAATAACGACAATGATGCAGATCCCCACCATCAGGGACTGGTAGCAGTGGCACTATCAACCCGACTTCGTCCTTGGATTTAGAAACTTGTTAAACTCATCTGATTTATGTCCTCTCCACATAGCAGGAAATTAAAGCCTTTTCCACTTTGCGGTTGATAAATGTTCTGGGCACATGTAATGCTGGGTACAGCCAAAATCATTAATTTTCCGCAGTTTCCTATTTCCACTCTCACAAAATACTTAGAACGAAAGTTGGAACGTCAGGAACTCGTACGTATGGAAACGGAATTTTAAGAGGAGATTACCGCACCTACTTAAAATGGCGCTACCGATGCTACAGTCCTTTCCGCTTTTGACGTTCTACCCAATCAAAATCAGCAGCTGAATCGGTTGCCAGGTATTGTTAAAAGCTGTCCCTTGCATCCTGCTTTATCTTCAAAGTCACACAAGTCGGCAGGCACCACTCCGCTCCCATCGTAAAGTCGTTTGATGTGAGTGCTTAGTGGCTATGGAACATCTTTTCCTGGCACCTACCAGTCCGCAGAACTCGCAATGCAAGAGGCTTTCAGCGCTTCAGCCTTTCCTTTGGCAAAAATAACAAACAAAAACGAGGCAGCAGAGAGCTCCTTTTCTCTGGCTAAATCAAACGTGCCACCTTGATGTTGTATTTGATGCCTCCAGGGGCTCCAGGTGATGCTGGCATTCCCAGAAATTAAGTGACATATTGGCGTCATGTATTCGCACATTTTCACTCGGAGCATGTATAATTCAGCTTTAGTGCCAGTTGATGGTGCCCATTCCCCAGATGTCGGGCGAGATGATTCCCAGAAGAATAAATCAAAAGATACCTCCCGAGGCTGTTGGACTTCTTAAGGTAAACTTTGTTTCTCCAGGAAATATTGATTTAACACAGCTTTTTGCACTAATGAATACAGAAAGGCGGCAGTGTGGGACCACACCGATGCTCGCTACATTTCTTTTCTTTCCGATTTCACCAAATGGGAAATGGAAATATTTTGGTACATTTTGCACTAACAAAATAAAAACGGCCTGGAAGGGTGAATGTTGCTACTGAATATTTTATGGGGCTGTTGATTTAGGGGCGTATTAAGGGTACGTATAGTAATAACGGGTTGATAATATTCCCTGAATTAAGATTTAAATCTTAACGTGACTTTAGATTATTTGTGGAACGGTCAGTGGGTAAATTTAGAAAACAATAACCGAAAAAGTTGCGTTTTTCAAAGTTTACAGCTCCTTCACGAAATAAGTGGCTGCGACACTACCTCCAACAACGGCATCAACTTGACTACGTTGTACAAGCCTCAAAAAGTCTATCTATAAAAATGAGTTCATTTAAATATATTGTTGGCGCGATTGAATTATATAGTAATTGGCAGTTCCAAGCCAACCAATCGCAACTATCAACCACGACCAACACTTGCTATAATTAGCAATAAAAACGTCTCCCCCCGCTATAAATCAGACGATGCTGTAGCTACAGGTACTGCACATTCAATTAATGCCGAGAAGCTGGGCAACGCCAAACGCTATTTGCCTCAATCAGGAGCACGTACGTTGTCGTCTGCAGACAGGAGTCACCGAATTCCAGGCATTCCGGGAATTGTTCAGTTTAATTGGATTAATTATTAAAACATTATGATGCCGAGGCGTATAGGGACATTCTGTCCCACAACCCGCCGAACACCGATTGAGTCCATCCAGGTCGACTTGGCGAGGGTCAGAGGATACGGATACAAGATGGTGGCAAACATGTCGAAAATGCTCCGGCCGAGCCCGAACATGGGAAGACTCCCGATCACAGATAATTTCTCATAAATTTTCACTCAATGTAATTAGATTCAGGCGAAGAAGTTAAGTGGAAAAGCTCTGAAAAAGTCAATTTTCCCCGGGCTGTTCTATTGAATTTATGGTGACCTTTCGAGATTCTCGATTAGGAGGGGACAGGTTGCTCTGACCAATTCAGAGGGTAACAATTTGATTGTCTCATTTTACGACGGGAATAACTGGAATTGAGTTTGGCCACTTCTAAGTGGTATCGTGGTCATATAGTTTGTCTACCTTTTCAGTAATTGACTATTTTTAGACGTTTTCCTGGAAGAATTTGTCCCAGGGGTCTTGGGAGCAATAAGCTCGTGCAAGTTAAAACGATGTGAGAAGGTAGTATTTCTTGTATTGAATGACTCAAGAGGATTATTAGATAGCAAAGATTAGTGCTAGGGTGGAGATATGGGTTAACGATCACAACAAAGGGTTTTCACGACATTTTTTTAGTACCGTTTTTATTATGTCTTAACTGTTCTTGTATTATATATTTTTGAATTTATACGCCGCTTATTTCCTCGTTTCGGATTACTTGGATGACAGGTGCCATAATTATAATTAAAACTTAATTTAAAGAAACCTCTTTAAGGATGGTTAAGATAGGTTGCCAAGGATTTTATTGTCGAACATGTAACAGATCATCTCTAGGGAATATTTCCACATATTATGAATCTGAAGACGAAAATATTCAATTGGCTGTACATATATGAGAAGACTCTCGGGGAAGGCCAATTGAAAGTCATGCAAAAAGTAATCTTTTAACCTTTGGTCGCCAAAGGCTGACACACTTCGGAGCGTCCATCATGGGTCTGTTAAATGTGGCCCCAAGAACACTACTACTACCTACTACCTACTTCACGGGTCTTGACGTGGAAGTGGTTTTTTTAAGAAGAAGAAGGGATTAGCACAATCGCACGGCTACCGAAAGGCATCTGGGGTGCATCGACGACCCGATTAATTACACAATAATAAATAAATATAACTGTAAAATATTGAAATACAAAATTAAATTTTTGCTTCGCCCAACAAATTAATACACGGGAATTATTTGAAGTTAGAAGAAGAATAAAAGACTGTCCAAGAAGTCTTGTCTAGCCAACTGACACTCCAACCAGCCGCCAACAAATGATGCCAGTGGGAAGCTCGGTCTTCCAGGTACTTGGTGGGAAAATAGCTAACCACCAAACCATCATTTGTCCCCCTTTGATTTGCAACTTTTTAAAGCAAGTCAACCAAACGCTCCAGCTTTTCATTTCAAGCGTCGATTAACTTTTGCATTAAGCCCAACTTCTCAGAATGTCTTGGCATAGACATGCTAAAAGCAGGAGGAACGATAAGAAACGATTCAATTATCTGCTCGGTTAGATAAATTAGTGCTGAAGAGCACTGCAACGACCCAGAACGACAAACTAGTGATTGCAGCATCCACTTCTCCTTTTGCCCAGAACAGCTCGAAAGGAGCACAAATTGAAATAGTTCTTCGTTTCATGCATTTTGGTTTCTGCCATAATTTCCTTCATACCAGAGTTTTGCGAAGTTTATGTCAAGCAATGCGTTCCACAAGAAATTTGTTTGCGCGTGTGTGCAATTTTCTTAGAAATTCCCTCAAATTTACCAATTTATGGCTAAGGTCCAGAAATGTGATCGAAGTTTGTGTTGGCCAGTGGACAATAACTTATCAACCTATCCACCTGCTGGATTCGTATTGCGCCTTATCATGACCATTGCCTATAGCATCTGTACGGAAAAGGCAACTATCACAGGCATAAATCTGCCTTTTGTGCCGGGGGAAAAGGACCATCCCAAAAGTCCCAGGCAATCGCAGAGGCTCTCCCTTGCAAACAGTAAATTTTCCACAATCCTCAGGATGTTGGCATTTGAATCTCATTACATTCCGCCAGTAAAGGAAAAATCTCATAAAGCATCCCCAGCACCACCGCCGCCGGGACTGAAGGGAAGAACTCTTATTAACTTCTGGAGCTCGCAAATATATGCGTGGAACTCAATGATTGCAGGGGAGTGATAAGACATAGGCTTAATGCATTTAGCTTTCCGGGTCGGGAGACCTTTCGCCTATAAGCGAGCAATCGTGCAGTAAACTTAGCCAATTGTTTGGCTTTTATAGCCTTAAAAGTGCTTAAACATCAGGCCCTAAGTTTCCCCGGGAATTTTTTACGCCCCCTGGCTGAGTTGACTGAGGGATAATGCCTATTGACCTTCTTACCATAAAATTCGAAGGAGTCCTTGAAAAGCGGTTAAGACCAAAACAAATGTTTCCCCAAACGTGCGACCAAGTCGCCCGAAGAGAGGCGGTGGCACGGGTATTGCCCCGTGATGGGACTGAGAACGGATAGGATGTCAAGCAATTTTGGAGCAATTTCGATTGCCTTTTGAAGCTTTTTCTCTTTTCAAAAAAAGCATTTATTTGACTTATTCGAACCAATACGACGGTCACTGGGCGAATTATTTAGCACGCAGGACGGAGGACAGGAATTCATCGAGGCGGAAAAGCAAACACTGTTTTCCGAACTCACCCCATTCCTGCGGAAATCGATTTTGGGTCAAAAACAGATTTTTCTAATTTAAAACTTCCCTAACTTGCCGTTGACGTCACAAAACATCTCAGGCAAATCAAACGAATAGTCAAGCACACGCTCGCCGGATCACAATCCGACAAAGGCATATCTGGAATGGAGCCCCTCCCGCAAAATCCCTCCCCAGGAAGTCATCGATACGCTCGTTTAATGCACAGCCATTGTGTTCGAGACTTTTTCATATTTGCTCAGTACTTTGAGTTCCTTTAACGGAGTCCTCCTCGAGCCGTGTTGCTGGAAAATGTGTTATTTGTTGAAAGCAATGATCGGACCACTCCTCGCAGTTCACGACAAGAAGCTCCTTGATGAATTACTCGCCTAAAGAATACGCGCTCAAAAAACAGAAAAACAGAAGTAATTGCACTCACGGTGATACACAAAAGATTTCCTCCTGCTCGGCAAGAAGACGGATGTTGAGCCGCGTGCTGCAGCAGAATTCCTGGTGCGCGATCGATTGCACTCCTGCTCCGGCTAAGACTACAGGAGTCAATCATTGGCGGGGCAGGACTGAACTATTTATTCTCTCAGCCAAAGGCGAGTGAGTTTTGTGTGTTTTTTCAGTTCCGCTAAAATTGCTTGCAAAGCCAATTTCACAGCAATTTGCACAACAATTTCACAGAACGGCTCTATGTCAAAAGGGAAACCTGCCAACTAAAAAAAAACAATTTCCTAGCGAAACTTTCGCTACAAAAAATGTTTGCGCAACTAAAACAACAGAAGAGTTGATGAGCAGCCAACGCAAGGCAAGGTCGGGGAAATAATTTGCAGCTCGGGGACGCATTACTGCAAATGGAGAAGTTTTTAAGCCAATTTTCACTTACTTTCTTTGCAGCGTATTTAGCACTTTAGCGATACCGCCTGAAGGTGTGCGTACACAACAGGGAGGAGGTGAGAATCTTTTAAAATTTTTGGCCTAACGAGGTCAAAGATCTGACAGTGTCATGCTACCCGAGGGGTTAATCTTCAAAAGTCTTGAGCAAAGAATAATGTTACTGCCAAAGTTCCTCGAAGTGCCTCATTCACACTCTCAAAATCTTTGCTTTTAGGAGCGAACTGCTCTTTGTTTCAAACTTACAAAATCCCTTCCTCAAAAACAAACAAAATTGCTAAACTTAAGACATACTCAAGACAAGCAATAATTTCGTTCAAAGACACCTGCCCCTTTGCTTAAGATTTTTAGTTTCAACTTTGCAGCCTCATGTACCTAACATACATATAAAAAAAACATCCAATGTTATAATTTCGTGAAGTTTTATCTGAATTCAATTTGTAGATGAAAACGTAGTGTTACGCGCGATGGTTGACAACTTTGATATGAAGTATTAAATCGTTTTAATCATTGGTACCGAACTCAAATTGAAACGTAAACACTTTTATCCATAATTCTAACCCTTTTAATTTTTCGTCTCATGTCTTCATTATTATCCGCATTCGAATTGAAGTTGAAACGCTTTTGATTCTAATAGGATCTCTCTTTAGACCGTCTTGTTTTTTTTTGGCACATAAGAAGAAGAAGAAGAGAGGTCCCGGGTTCGAACCCCATATGAATAAGATTGGTTTGCTTTCTAAAAGGTCAGATTATGCATCGCAGCAATTAGGACTCTGTCCTTCCACTACGCGGCTTCATAGGTACGTTAATAAACAAAATTGTCGCACATCCAGAGCATGTATCGTTAACGGTATGGTACGCTGCTGGTGGCATAATCGGTTCTTATATCTATAGACCATAATCAATGAATGATTGATCGACAATATGGATAACATTGATCCTGTTGTTGTTTCAACACTTTGGAGCTACGTGCAATACAGCACAAACAGAATGTATGTATGTGAATGTGTCAAAACTTTAAACAAACAAATAGGTCGAAACGTGTTTTTATATTAACCATTCTATAAGTCGTAAAATGGCATTTCGAGTAAAACTGGGCAAGGATCTACTCTTATTTCCTGGATGAAACAATTCAGGATGGGATCGCGGGAACGCACTCTCTAAAAGCCGTTTGCGTGTCTATCTATTTGCGAAACACCCAACTATCTACTTACAGAATGTCCCTATTTTCCTATAATTTAATCTCTTTGTCTTGAAGTCTGTCTTTTACATTAAAAACTGTCGTACCCGGAAACAAGGTTCGTATGTACATACATAAGGAGGTTGTGTCTTGAAGGAAACTATTCAATGCTGGTCCTTGAGGGGTTTTGATCATAACATAAGTCTCACTGGAAGTAAATTTAGAAACAGGAAATTGCAATAAGATGTACGTACGTCCATGGTAACAAAAGCACGTAGCCACAACTGAAGGAAAACTGAAAATAATATTAATATTGCATTAAGGCAATGTGGGACGCAAGCAGCATAAATATTCTTTTCATGTGCACTTTTGTTTGTGCAGCGCTCAGAATAATATGATTTCTTGGAATATCCAGAGCTCGAAAAATGAAGACTGTCTCGATTGTAAGATAGCTTCCGGGAATTTTTATTTTCATTGAGACCATTTGGATTCATGCTCCACATTTCTGTTTCCGGGCACCGCTGCTAGACATCGATGGCGCGGTTTAATTGAATTGAAAATCGAAGAAGAGCAAAAGGATTGAACGAGTTCGATGAAGGAAAACACGAAACCGATCACAAATGCGTTCAAAGGGAAAGTACCTTAATTGCGTTTAATCATCGCCAAACGCAAATTTGACTAGTGTCCCGCTGCGCTGCAGTCTTCGCAATTAATTTCCTGACGTCAAATAATCAATTTGCTGAAAGCTTCCGCGACAACTTCCCTCCACTGTGGCTTTGCTCGGAGGACTTCCGCCCGAAAATCCCCATACGATGGAGCCATCGTGGCATATCGACTGGCAGTGATGGGCATGGCGCGGTGTGTTATTCAATTCCTTCTTACCCTGGATGTAATTACATCCGAATTGATGGAGCTGGTTAGCCACCACCCTTATGTTTGTGGCAGCGCAAAACTAATGCTAGGGTTGCGTGGGTGCATGTGTACTTGTTGCTTTTCAATTTAAAACCACCAGAGCACATGTGCCGCATGCCCTGTGCATTACCAGCAGGTGCCTAGTCTAGCGCTGCCACGAAATCTGATGAATGTCGCATTCGGTTTTCGTTGATGTGAAATGATTTAAGCCTTGACAAGGACATCCACGGTTCACGTATTTAATTTGCTCAATTTTTCTCTTAAAGTGTCATCTTGCGGTTCCACTGTTGCCTATTGCGCCTCGACTAACGGACGACAACAGCTTTCTACCTAGATATCACATGGACATCGCATATTTTCATTTTACCTTCGATCACAAATTGATTTTGCAGGAATTAAGTCACATCCAAGAATTTGGCAATCTGTCTGGCACTGAACGAATTCCAATTAGTTTGGATGAATTGAAGTACCCAGTAGTGTGCTCTGATTGAAACGGAACAAGGCAAGAGGATCTGCTCTATCAACAGGAAATTAAAGATTGTCAATTAAAAACTAATTGATGGTTGCAGGAAGCTTTTATTCACAGGTTGAGTGATATATTGGCAAAGCAGTGCATCCAGATACTCCTTAAAGGTGTCTACTTTAAAATGCGATGAAATGGTCAATTATTGGTATAAAAAGTAGGCACGGTGCCTTGTAAAATTACAGAGATCCGCGAACTTAGCGTCATAAACAATTTGCGATTTCATTGCAGTGTTTGTAGAAGAAACTGTAGGTATGTACGCAAAAACAGAAACACAGTATCATATCCCCGCAGTACGAAAAGAATTTACGCTTGAATAACATTAGCATTTTAGGAAATATTGAAAACTTATTTCCAAAGCCCTGTGCGCTCAGCCGAGATATTGCTGTTGTTGTCGAAGTTTGCTCCTAAACCCGAGAACTTCAACTCACCACAGATCTCAGCTCACTAAAAATTAGCCGCACTAGCCTGAGAAAAATTCTGCAGGAAAATATCGGATTATTCCCTACAAGGTCCAACAGACTCAGGAATTGAAGCAAAATGACCACCTATGTACTTTGTTATCGCTTGTCTGTCGCAGCTCGATATTAACGTCAATCCTGTAAATAATATCATATTTTCGGATGAGTCGTGTTTTCATGTCGGCACCTATGTAAACAACCAATATTGCCATTTTATGGACTCGGGAAACCCACGCATGGTCCAAGAGAAGCCAATGCATCCTCACCGTTTGACGGGTTAGTATGGTTTTTGGAGTGGCGACAATAGTGGCCCATTTTTCTTCGGAAATGAATATTGAGACCGCTACAGAAGTATGATAACCGATTTTTTTGTTGGCCAAATATTAAGGAATTTGACTTTGGTGACCTCTGGTTTCAGCAGGATGACGCTACGTTCCACACAAGCCGCCCAAAAATCTATCTTTGCGTACAAAGTTTTGGAAATGTACTATAGTCACCGCCCAGTTGCGATTTGATGCCGTTGGACCCTTTTATGGGTGTCGTTAACAATCGATTTAAGCCACTTAGATATACTCGTATATACTGGGATTTGTGTCGCAATTTGTACAGAATCAGTATCACGATTTGGATGAGTAAATTTCTACAAATCAATTGACATGTATAAATTTACATCTACTGCGTCGTGACGAAAAGTTTCACTAATTCCATCACCAGGCTTGGAACGGTAAAGCGGGCTAAGACAAGCGAAAAGATTCATCCGCCCCTCTAAGCAAGGGGGATGAAACTTCTAGCGCTTAACAAGCCGAGACTTAAGGTCATTCCCGATTTACTCAAAGGGCACTGTTCCCTAAAGTACCACCTAAAAAAGATACATTGGTGTGGCGGTCGATGATACATGTCGCTTTTGCCTTGAAGAAGAATAAACAGCGGAGCACGTACTCTGCCAATGCCCAGCCTTAGGCCACCAAAGACTGACACACTCAGAGCACTAATCACATCATAGCGTATATGTGTCAAATGCAGGTGCCCAGAGCACTATAGCCTACTTCAAAGGTCTTGACAGAGATGGGGCTTAAGAGGAATGGACAGCCAGCACAATAGGTTGCGCTGCTTTCGAGAGGCACCAGAGCCAGAGAGCCTTCGCGACCCGCTTATATGTATAATAATAATAATAATAATAACAGTTTTGAACAAAACATGAAACCCAACAGCACAGTCACAACGCGACAGTGTACAAATAATTAATTAACCTTAACTAAGAGGAGCATATAAGCTTTAACCACACACCCATAACGGATGCACTTTATTGTAACGAAGAGAAGCATAATGAAGAACTTGCTATTCTATTCTATTCTCTATTCCCAGAAAAAAAGATTTATTGGAAACTGAAGGAACTACGACGAACTACGGAACTACCCCCTCAGAGGGTTGCGTATGTATACTTACGAGTACTTCCCACTTCCCAAAAGCAACAAAATCTATAGCCTTGCAACACTGTTACGAATTACATTGAGCAATCACTTTGAAAAGCTGCATCCAAGGGAACGGCTAGTATAATAAAATTTCCTGCTGAGAGCTTGCTAATGTTCCATAATTCCTACACTGTAACGATAATAAAAAAGGGAGAAGGTAACAGGGATTTTGAATAGCTCCCACAGCTCCCAGCTCTGCATCAAACTTTCACGGTCGTCGTTTGGAAGCGTGCGTTGGCGTTGGCTTGGTTGAAGGGTCTAACTTTTATTTTGAGAACTTTTTTATTTGCCTCGTAAGTGTGAAATTTTGAACGAAGTGCGGAGATGTGAAGATATTGATACGATGCAAGCTGAAAAGACCGTTAAACGGAAGGGAAGCTCCATCCATGGTGCCTTGAAACTTTCTGAAGAAGTAATTACGACTCAGTTGCCTCTAGTGAAGTGGGCAATGATGGCCTTCCTGATGCCGTCTTAATCGAGCTGTCGAACTGCCGAAGTTCAATTTTCTTATTGGTTTTTATCGAAGCGGAAATTAAAGCGACAACTGAGGAGGATGCCAAGAGAGAGTTTTTCAGATTATTTATTGTTTTCTGCATTGGTGCTGCTTGTGGGAGTAGAAATCAATCTTGGGCAGCTTGAATGAAGCACTCAACCTGCCTGAGTGAAAGCCCCTTGCGGTCGCTTCTATAGTCCAGAATCAATTTGAGTGTTTTCAATAAATCAATCTTAACGAGGAACTGCAAGGGGAGTTTTAAGAATACATTTAACCTCCTAATTCGATAGATCGTACCTGTTCGCTCCCAGGCTCACTGCTATTGTGTGGCGCACCGTCCCGATCCAACAATGGCCAGTGGAGGTGGAGCAACTTGGTGTTCCGGGGGGGGTCGCAACACGATAATACTGGCAACATATGTGTGCAAAGTAACAGTTGGGAGGGACGTACGCGTCAAGCATGAAATGGAAATCAATCAACCAAAGTTTATTCATGGCTCCGTACGATATTTTATGCACGAAAGGACTCAAAGCGCTGAACGGTTTGGTGTCGACATAATCATTTCCCTGAACGACCGTTTCATTTCGGTACTTACGACATGATGGATAACAGACTCTTGAGGAATAAGGGCCAAAGTGATTTCGCCAGAATGAATGAAAACCAACATTATTTAAGGGATGATTGGGTCTGATTGATTTGCATCTTATAAACCTAAACAAATTGGAATTTTTAACGGGCCTAAAGCCCCAAGGTGGCAGGAAGATCAAGCATAAGACTTGTCGGCTTTGCGATTAATCTTTAAATTCAGCGTAAGAGTAAATAATATTTACCACTGTAATAGAAGTTTTATTTAGTCCAACGTAATGTGAATTTTCTTAGTGGGAATACACACATATAATTTTTACTGAAGATTTACGACAAATTTAATTTAATTTTCGTCTTATTAGGACATCTTCGGGGCTTTCGTTGAACTGAAGCATTAAATGTATGAGTTATGAATATTTCCTTTTTAGTTTTATTAGTTACGCACCTAATCTCATTAACTGGATTAAATCTTACCTGGAGGATAGGAGATTGAAAATTTTATATCGCTCTACATTTTCTAATGAATTTTCTGCCACATCTGGTGTCCCGCAAGGCAGTCAACTTGGTCCATTAGTTTTTATTTTATTTCTTAACGATTTATTTAGTACCTACTATGACTAACTCCAATGTTATTGCTTATGCTGACGATATCAAGATATTTCAGCTGTGAAGCGAGGGATATTTTTCTCTGGGAAAATATATTTAGTGTTGTAGTTGTATATCGGATTGTATCTCTATGGCTCCATTTGAAATTCGACGCAGGGAATATATTTATGTCGTCTGAAAATCAAGTCGCAAATATACAAAAGGATTGACGATTTTTGCAGAAATCTTGAAACCTAAAACAGACTATTCCTCTTATCTCTCAAGCTATACCCTAACCCTACTATCTGAACGCAGCAAATCCCTTTACCATGACTATCTGAACTATCTCAATCGAATGCGAACCTAATTTCGGATTCCAAATGCTGCTACAAATTCAGCCGACCCCATAATAATCGCTAATGAGTTTTAAAATTCTAAGCTGAGGCCCTTCCGTCGAGATATAGAAGTTCTATTGCGCCCACAGGGTGCACACATGCCTTATGTCGTTGATGCCAAATATTTCAACTCGATGAAGGTAAACGTGCACACCAATGACTTATTGTTAGCCAGCAAATCGAAACTTTAAATTTCCCAGGGAGCCCCATGCTTGCCAGAGCGCAAAAGAAAGCAATTTAACAACGGTTATTTTTGCACAAACTCGCGGCTCGAACTTTTAAATCATAAAACAAATTTGCCCTAAGCAAACAGTCGAGTGGAGTAAAACGAAAAGAATATCCCCAATTCGCAGGAACTCCATCAGAGCCGCGCACTGATTTCCGTTTCGATAAAACTTTTCTTGCCCTGCTGTAGCCTGCGAGAAAGAAATAATCGAAAGCAAAAAGTTTTCCATTCAGCGTACCCAAAGGGTGAATAAATATTGAAATTTTGAAATAAGCATTCCGATGATGTTGTCAAAACGTCGTACTTAGATACAAGTTAAAGTTCCCTGCAACTCCAGCGCTATTTATGCCGGAGGACATCTTTATGACGCAATGATATCCGAGCATTAGTTGCAACCAGCAGCAACTTGTACGACGACGGGGCGGTTACTCCTGGCGAGTTTTAATTGGATGTCAGAAATCATCCTTCTGAGGGTGGAGGACTCCTGCGGATCTGGGGGAGTAAAATTTGCTTTACTTGGACACCGCCGTTACGCCGAAGCTTGATTTTCTGCGGCAGTGAGCGAGCGGAAGTCCCACGGGGAAAAACTTTTTCCATTCAATAGAAGACGAGAGGAAACTAATTTATCCGAAACGTTTGCAGTACGAACTGTTTGGGCGAAAAGTTGCCGCGATCCTAATTTTGTTTAAATCAAGTTTCCCACTTAATAGACGCACAAAGGCAGGTGGGGTGCTTGTGAAAAGATCGAGTTATTTCCCATCTCACGCTAAGCAGAGTGTGGGCGAGAGCTGAAACGAATGCCTGTAATTAGGTGGTGGCTTTAACGGGGACCTAATTCAAGAAATCATAACCCGCATACAGGAGCAGCACTAGCATAGAGACAGTGCATAATCAGCAGATTCATATATCAAGGTATCTGTGTGCGAAGTCTTGGACCAAAAACATTTTGAAGTATTCGGAATGTCCATGTTTCGTAATCCTTTCATCTGGGAATCATAAGTGTTTTTGTATATCTGTAGTGACATTGGCATTTCATTATTGACAGCTACACAGTCCCACAAAAGATACAATTTATTCAGCACTATTATGAAAATTCGCATTATGAATGTAATTCTTACGCTCATTACGTCCAAACGAATGTTATTTTCGCCTCCTACTTTGAAAAACTTGTGTCAACTGTCTCTTTACTCGATTAACCATCTCAGAGCCATCTGAACGATTTATTTTCCGTTATGAATGGCAATTCATGGAATACACATAAAGATACTTAATAAACTTTTCAAAAATATATTACAGTTTTGCACACAAAAAAACCCAACAAGCACCTTTTTATTTGTATTTTGACTGAGCTGGACCAGACGCGTATAATGATGTCCACTCACAAAACTGTTAAGCTGTTATCCCCTACTATTTTTAAGAGAGTCACAGTAGCACTATAATTCTGACGACTGACCTTAGGACGATAATTTACTGTTATGAAACCATTGCTTTTTCGAGCAAAGGTCTCCGTTCATTGCAATCTATCCCTTTCTTCATGGTGTCAAACCAGCCATCGTCTTCTTCGCTATGTCAATAACACGCTCAATTTAATCAAATTCAAATTAGGTTGAGGGCTGCATTACCGGTCGGATGCCGATGTGCACACAATTGTGACATTATCAACAACGGTGAGAGCACCACTGGGAGTGTTAGTTGAGATTCTTAAGTCGTACCGTGCCGCACCTTAGCGATCGTAATCCTCTTAAATCCCTTAGTGGAGGAGTAGCGACAACGGCGACGGGTTCTGCTTATCAACACATCCACTCCACGGGGAACCCTATAAATGTCGCGTTCCCCGTGTAAATTGCTGGAAGGATCTGAATCTCAGCGTAACAACGTGCAGATGGAAATTTAATTACTTAATTTCATTATTTCGAGGCGGACTGCCACAACTGAGCTGTAAAGTGCCCCGTGTTGCGTCGTTCCACGCCGCGTAATGTTGCGCAGAGCCTGTAAAAGTGCCGTTGGTTGTCATCGTTCCGCACCTTCTTACACCACGGATGGAGTTCTCTTTTAATTCGCATTTCACGCCGTACATTCATACGACGTGCAGCTTCTATAGAACTACATTTATTATTTCTAGGATCGCATTTGTGCACCTCCGCTCTGCCACCCTCCGTCTTCATGGAGTTTCGTTGCGACAGATGCACCTAATGGAGGTAGAGGACACTATGTTTCCTGCGCGCGGTACGTGAGCTCTTCGTGCCTCAGAAGCCTTGTCTTTGTGTTACAGATAGCAGGTAGATGTACGTGCGATAATTTCTTATACAGAATTACGGACATTTCCAAAGATGCAATTCAATTTTACTCTGCGCACAATGAATGGGGATTTAAGGAGAGACAGTAATTTATCACTCTAAAAGGGATATATTGCAAGTTAAAATGCTCGCAGCATACGCTTAGAGTGAATATTTCATTCTCAGTTCATTTCAGTTCTTGAAATTCTGGACATTTATGGTATATTTGAAAAATTGCATCTTCAATTTAAAATAGCGCGCTTACATTGGTGTACATGGGTGATTTATTTTGCAATATGGAAAAAAACTGTGTGCAGATGAATTCAAAGTTTTAGGACGCAGAGAAGGGAGACACTCAAGAGTGACCTTGAACTTAACAGTCATTTTGATTTTTGATTTTGTTTCCGTTAAAAACAAATCAAATTGACCTTGAAATCACCCCACTTTTGGCACTATGTCAGAGTCAAGGTCACCATGAGATGTCTTCTCCTGATACCTATGCAACTTAAGTCTACATATTGTTTACCATACTGCATTCCTTATAGATAACTACGTGGATCACTTCATATTAATCACACTATTGTATAACCGAAAGTCAAAAAAGAATTAGATGATTTCATTAAGAGGACAATACCAAAAAGCAGGCTTACCCACTCTCACCCACTCTAATGCACTCTGCGACACCCGCACCCACTCTATCGCGCACTCTCGTCCACTCTGGTCAACTCTAGTTCACTCACCGTGTGAATAGAAACTTTCTAGAATAATATTAAAGGTGTGTGATCAAAGTTTTACTCCACTTTTATTGATTTCCAATGCCTTTACAGCTTTTCAACAACATCCCTCGCAATTTCTGATCGGGTCCGTCCCATAATAACTCGATGGAGTTGAGATCATAAGATTGCGGCGACCACTGCATGATTTTAACATACATATTATACATATTTTCTGGCTCACTTTTTGTAAGCAAATGTGAAGAAAATAAACTAATATATGTATATGAAAAAGGGCCCAATTTCTTCCGAGTAGTGAAATATATTTTACAAGAAATTGGTACTCTGCCCACTTATTTTAAGTAATCGCAAAAATATTATATCTTCGAATACGGGGCTCCTACAGGAACATCTTCAACTTTATATATAACCTCGTTCTGAACCACAAAACAGAAACAAAAAAATTTGATAGTCCTCGAATAATTTTGCAAGGCAGTGTACCTTACTTTTGAACAAAACCTCAGAGCAAGAAATCTGTAGACTCTATAGTCTTCCAGGTGTGTGTTGTAGAAGCACACTTCATTTTAATTGTATATAAAATGATGAAGCTGCTACGTCAATAAGATTAAATTATTGGTTAAATTGCTACTAACTTCAACGCACAAGCAATGCCCTGAAATTTTATAAATTTAACAAGTTCTAAAAACAATGGGCACAAATGTGGACACGACATCATGAAAACTAAAAAAAAACAGCTTTTATTCTTGAGGAAAACAATGAATTCTTATCCATTTTCAAGTCTCATAAATAAACAACACCTTTCCAGAGCTGCTCCGTCTTCATTGTTTTTCCTCCACGTGCTCTGCTGTTTGTCCATTTCACCTTTCCCAATATTCTTTGAGTGAACGTGTTTTTATTAGGCACTTTAAGAAGCCAATTTCCCTTTCTTCGCTTATGCTCGGCGCAAAATTAATCACACAACTTAAGTCTTTAGTCTTAATTTGATTAGATACTGAGTTTTACTTATTTCTTTTTTTTGATATAAAAAATTTACCCACAACTTGGAAGAGGTAATATGTTCGTTGGTTCGTTTATTTGTGGCTCAATTAGGACTAAACGCCTGAGTAAATAATTTAACTAATTTGCATAAAGGTTGCCGATATTCCAAATTTACATTGAATTTCGCCAGTTTAAAGGTAGCAAATTTTTACTAAATTAAATGAAAAGAAAAAGAAAGTAGATCAATGAGAGCTGTAGACTAATATGCCCAAGGTCCCGGGTTCGAATCCCACATGAATGAGATTGTTTTGTTTTCTAAAGAATCAGATTATAAGTGTAGCAGAAATGAATTATCAAATTGCGGTAAGCCCTGTCCACACTAGAAGTCAGGCATCCCGGGTTTAAATCCCATCGAAAACCACACAAAAACCAGCAGGCATTAAATTTTAAAATGTAAAATTACAATGAAAATTCAATTTTACACTCTCATTCCACACAAGTAGTAATTTTACATCGCTCACTTAATTGAATTTTTATCCATTCACAATTCATTTTTAAATTTGAATTGTAATTATGTTGGCAATAAATAATTGCAACAATAATGGGTGTGAAAAATTTTTACTTTGGAATCTTAATATAATGCCTTTGCACTCCAATGTTTAAATTAAAATTCTGAGATATGTTTGTAGTAATGTGCCCTTCAGGCCAATATTAAATAAAAACCTCAAGGGTAATAAGCAGAAGATTCCTCATCCATATCCTTCCCACGTCAACCCGACTGAAGCAAATTACGGAGTATTTTCCAGCTGCTCGTAAAGCGAAATTGAATTTCCACGTCCACCGCAAATTATTGATCAACAGACTCATGTGAGCGTCTTTCTAGAGAAAATGACTCTAGTGTTTATTTACATTACTTTGTACGACACCGCCACCAAAATGTGGCAAAGAGAGGGTTCAGCTTACTCAACCGCACGTATCAGTAGTCGGTGAAGCTATGAAAAGAAAGTTGCGGGCACGCCTCAAACGACAAAGCAAGTGGTATGATCCTGGCATCTACATTTCAACCATTTTTCAAAGCTCCCATCCTTCCACTGCAGCCAAACATTGTATGAATAGAGGTTTACCGTAAATACAGAATACAAGGCAAGTTTGAATAGTGCAACTCTTCCGTACTTCAGAAACTTGGACATTTTAAATTTCAGAAGTTTGCGCTTCTAAAAGGCTGCTGGGGGTTACAGTAGATGGTCCCGCTGGCATTTGTGTTTCTGCTTGGCACCACAACCCTCCCCTAAATTTTCGCGTTCCCATTACCTCGCGAAAGAACCAGCGGGGTTAAGCCAGTTTTGGTCCATATCGAGAATACAAAATATCCTTGAAAGTAAATTCATTATTTTAACATAATTTCCCACGTACCCTGGTGGGATTTTCAAGGACATAAACCGCTGGCAAATGTAGATCCATTCCTGAGAAAGATTTCCACATGAGACTAACACCTCCTGCCCCACTCGCCGGGGGCCCGATGTTAAGAAGACCGCGAACGGAAAATGTTAGACGAAACACTTAATGTGCTAAGGAGAATTAAATTCGATTTGGGAACTTTGCCGGCAAGTAAACCTCCCGATTTGGTTAATTGCCAAAATAAATACAACTTGCGAGTTTTTGGTGAAACTTGTAATTACTTTTGAATTAATGGTGATGAACTCTTGATTGCGGGTGAAGGATGGCGCCACTGGCTGCTGGGAGACGGAGTAACCGATAATGTGATAATTCCTTGGTGGAAATTCGTTTAGAAGAGTCTGCGCCCAAATATTGCCCGTAACTCGAGTTTAATTAAGTCTTCACGAAGGCGAAGAGAGAGGGAACCTTGCACTTGACTTAGCGGCAAGTCATTTTGGAAGCCGTTAGTTAATTGGACGAACGAATGGTATAAAATCTACCATTTCTCGCGTATTTGTTGGCTGCTATTTATTTTTTCCTCTTACCATATACACATTTTATGCTAATTCCCAGCAGAGTCCCTTTAATGTAAAAGTGTGACTTTCGCAAAAAGCACGGAGCAATAGGTAATAAATAGGCAGTGAGATAACTGACTGAATCCCTGTGGATCTTAAGCTTGTCCTTATACAAACATTCGAGGCAATTCTGTTTCTTAACAAAAAAAATCCAATGTTACCTAGCGGACTAAACGTGTGCACATTAAGGCACGTGTAGAGTGCTAATGAATAAATTCACGAGTGCCCTGGTCATTTCGAAGAATTTGCTTTGAATTTTTTGATACGGCCGGCATCGGAATAAAATAACGAAAGAATGGATGAATGGTGTCATAAGCTTTTGAGTACAGATATTCTCAGCCAATCCTCTCAGATAAATTCTTTTCAGCTTACAAGAAAATAACTAATTATTCATGTTGCTACCTTTGAGGAGAGAACCAAAGGAGACGACATCCCATAAGAGCGCATATGAACGATATCGTATCCAAAACATTTCTTCTTCTTGTATTTTCTTGGGGCTTGACTGTCACATTTGTGTAAGGCAAGATCCGTACATGGGGGATTTGGCGCTGAGACGTAGTGACCTTGGGAAAATTTACTTGCTCAACAACAACGACGTCAACAAATTTTAACGCCGCGCCGCCACTGGCCAAGAGAAGAACAAAAGTGGCTACGCTTTTTCCCGTAAATGTCATCTCCTTTAATTCTCTATTCAAACGTTGCCAATGTATCAAATAAGCAAAAGACGTAGATGTCGTCTGGAGGTATAAGATAGTAAGACTGTACTGACTGGAGCACATCACACGTATGAGCGAAGGTGTACACCGATAATCCAGTTGGCAAATGTAAAAGAGGAAGCCCAAACCTCCGGTGGCAGGACTGAGCTAAACAGGACTTACAAAGAACCAGGCGTTAGAAGCTGGGGGACTATTGCCGTAAACCTTCTTCTATTCTCGACTGTATCTCAGTACTTTGTATTGAACATTTTTCGTGTGAAAGAAACCGTTACCGAGTTATTTTGTGAAAATGTGTTTTTTACACCTTTCATTCAAGATGGTGGCCCCAAGGTCGAAAACCTGTATTTTTCATCAGAGTTACTACTTAAACAACATTATGTATATCAAACCATTTCCACCCCACTTTTTGTAGGGCAACGACTGTTTCTAATCGCAACTGACTGGAATATATTTTTATGGGATTAGAGAAATCTCGCAGGCCTGTGATACATACTTGCAGAATAAGTGCAAGATAGTGCCACCCGTCACACAATCAGAGAAACATTTAGTTTATTGAGAAGAAATTTTGGTGGAATGGTTGAAGTTTTCCCACTCAGGTTTACTCTCCAAACGTAGTCGTCTCAGAATCACTAATTCTAAAGTCACTTCAACACATTGTCTTTGATTCGCTTTTCCCCGATAAGGTCAACAAAACTAATTATTTTCAACAGTTCATCATACGCAACAAGGAGGCTTGTAATAAAGCAGGGAAGCTTGAAAACGAACACCAAGAGCAGCAGGCAAGTAGGTAAGGCGACATGGGGGCTACTCTTCCAGCATTCTATTTCTAATTATGTGCAAGAAAAATGAAAACGGCACACAAAAATTCGTCAAGTGTGGGAGGAATAAAACTCTGTCCGCGTTGACATGGCACACTCTCCCACGCTTGGCTCGGTATTAAACTAGCGCAAATATTTTACGTATGTGAAATGAAAAGAGAGGTACTCCACTCCGAGAGCTTATGAGCGCACAAAGGTTTTTCATCATTTTAATTTGTTCAGCGATGGCTTTTTTAGGCACTACGAATTTTCCTTAGGTTTGTCTGGTAAAAGCTTATTGTTGTTTGTTTTCTAAAAGTCGACTATTTGGAAAAACTAACTGCCTAGGTGAGATTTTTCAAGCTGGAATAATTAAACTAATCTCATTTAAATTTACTCTTTATCGAACGTTTTGGTACCAAATTTAAGAGTTTTACCTAGGAACAGAGTTGGACGTAGTGCATTAAGTTTTCAATAATTATTTCAATAGCACTACGGGGCTCAGTGTTAGTTACAATGCAGTTTGTACTATAGCGTAACGATTAGTGGTAGTGGGCATTTTATTCACTATTTTTATTCTGTTTCACTATCACTAATTTATTAGAAGTAGTGGAAAGTCTATAGATAATTTACTAGTGTATTACTAGTGTAAACACCTTTCACTATCACTGAACTGAATAATTAGTTAATGGTGTGCATATGAAATGAACTAGAAATTACACTATTCAGACCACAAGGACCTAGTTTACCACGACGAAATTCGTCAATTCAATTTAACGCTTGGAGCATTTGTGTCGAAACTTGTGAAGTCTTCACGTACAAAATTGTTTATTTAAAAACACGGCACGATTCTTATATACTTGGCCCCAATTTTTGGGAACGGGGTTCGAAACATTTTGCTGTGCTAATTAACTCCACCGGCTGTTTGTAAAAGGAAAATTAACTCCACCGGCAGTTTATAAAAGGGAAATTATAATAATATAATAATAATTTTCCTAAAAGTTACGAACGTTAGGTGGCTCGCGAATTGCCCTATATCTTGAAAACGGATCGAGATAGAATTTGTTCATTATTTTTCCGTTAATTAGCACAGCAAAATGTTTCGAACCCCGTTCCCAAAAATTCTTATTTTTTCTCTCGTTTTTGCTGAGGTCTTTTGACGTTATGTCAAAAACCTGACGTGATGGGGTTGAACTGACATCGGATTCAGTTTCAGCGACCCCAAAAACATATGAAACACATAGTCCCATCCCCGGGCCCGAAATTTTGTTTTTTTTGTTTGGCTGTGAAATTATTGCTTCAAACAAAATCTCGTCGCTATCATCACATCTTTTCGCACCTTTTTATTCAAATGCATATTGTCTGTCGAAAAGTGTCAATCCGAGATCTAGAGACATTTATAATTTCCTAAACGTATAATTTCTATGGAATTGCTTGTGCGTAGATTTAAGTCTATACGACAAATAGATATTTAATAAAAATTAATTAAACAATTTTGAGCATTTAATTCAGGGACCGCATATAACAATAATTTTTTAATTAAAAAGTCACAGTTAAAGGATTATGATCTGCTTAAAATTTATATATGATACTCACGATTACAAGTAGCTGCTACTCGATAATGAGGTCATTTTTAAGTTTTCTTTATCAGTTTTGTCCTTCGTTTTATTTTATTTTAAAAATATAAAAATATAAGTCTGTTGCAGTAAACAAGCACAATAATCATCGCAATTAGGAAATCATATTGTCTACTGTAAAAACAATCATAAAATATTGTGCTGAATTGCTGAATATGAATTCAAAGCTTTTTCAACATACCAAGAATGCACTTAAATAGTTGCGTTCCTTAACAAGTCAAACAAATTACTTAGTTAAAAATGAAAATTAGTTTCAATCAAAAATGGATTTTTGGTTTTTTTTTCGATATAAGTTATACCAGTTACGAACCCATCCATTTCTTAACTTGTGTGCAATTTTGTGGAAGCGAAAAATAAATTCAATGTTACGTTCTACCAGAAATCGTTTTTTAAGCTAAATTAATGGTGTGCACTCAATACAATATTTTGAATTTTCAGCAAATCATACTAAATAAATAAATTTTATGTTTGATAGTTTACATGGCGTTGCTTTTAATAAAAAATGCGAAATCGCCCGTTCCCACAAAACATCCATTAAACCTTGTTTATTGCCATATTGCCTGCCTGCGTCCACAAAGTTTTATAGCAGAACTACCCGTAAATATTTTCGCTTTGTTCAGTCACAGAGATAGTGCGGATCCAAGGGAAATATTGCTGTCGTATTCGTTTAACTGTCTTGTATGAATTGCGGTATGAAAATGCGGTAAAACTCACCGTATACCCTCGAAAGTTCTACGTATTTTTATTGCGCTAAAAGTTAAACAATCCGACGTGTTTTGTCGACCGAACAAGATGACCAACACGACCTCTGGAAGTTATAGCGCCTCATCCTCATACCATAATCTTTACGCAACGGCGCTATGATGACGTGATAAAAAGACTTGCTTTGGTCGTAAGTCGTGGAAATAAAATCGGTAAACATCCAAACCGTCCAAATTAAATTACTTTTCGTCACTATAAGCTACTTTTAGCCATTTGCTCTTTCACGTTCCGTACTTTTGAGCAAATATAAATCTCTTTTTCACGATGTAGCTTGAATTGAGGCCCTTCTTATTTTATTTTATTTAACCTTCGACGTCATAAATACAAAAACTGCTGTATTATTCTACGAACAGATCATACACTCTACGTTATCTCAATTTGTGTAGCTATTGAATTCACTTCGTGTGGTAAAATGGACTTCCGGTTCCGCTTACTTGCGTGTTCGACTTTACGGTAAGGATTTCTTAAATTAACCGAATTTGCTAGAACTATTTAGTCGTTTACTTATTTATAAACCATGTCTCACACCCTGTATTTGCTTACTACATACTAATAGAAAATTCATAGTCGACGGAATGGCAAATGAAAATCACCTTTTTTAAATAAATTAGATGCAGTTAGATCTGAACTTATCATTTACACTTTTTACAATATAACTGTAATTCTTGAGAAAATAGACAGTTGCTCCTACCGTCGAAGTACATTTTGATTAAATAGAACTTATAAATTTTGGCACAACTAAGAAATTATTTCTACATTGTGATTTTTTTGTTCGGTAGTTTCGTGTGGTACGTCATTTCCTAAATTGTCAAGTATTTTAATCAATGGAGACTATTCACGAAATTATTGTTGCAGGAGATGCTACTATTTCACACTGCTCTTCTTCTTTATTCCTTTTTTTTCATACCATAATCATAAATTAGCATCAATAAAGCAAACATTTTTTTAAACAGATATTTCACTTGTTATCAAAATTCTTTCCCCATACTTTTTCTTTAGCTTGGTCGATTAAAAATTTCTTCAACAAAAATGTAGGTAGAGGATTCACACCTCTTTCTATGCCAGCGATCTGTTTCCTAGGGTTGGAGATTATTATAATCTGAAACGTTTAATTCTTCGGAAGAAACTTTTTAACTATTTTTTACAGTGAAATATTTATTATAAAATTTGTATATAATTGAAAATCACATAATATATTAATATTATACACATTATATTTGTGCTAGAGACCTTTTTTGTGCAGAATTTTATAAACTCCAATTTTTCTCATAACGATTTTTCTTGAATATAGAGGCGAACAACTAAAATTCACCTCTTAACAAAAAGCGCTCAAATTAAGGGTAGTTCTCATAATATGCTTAGGACATCAAAATAAAGTTATATGCGAAAATCCAACTTGATCGGACTTTTTTCGTAAGATGAACCCTTTTGTGACTAATTTGAATGTCAGTATCACAAGAAAATTTTAGTTTTTTTGGTTTTTTTTTTTTTTATAAAATTAATAATGTTTCTTGTAACATAACATTGCCATCAAAATATAAAAATTATTAATTTTCGACGGGATAATATAATATCAACCTTTAGCTATAAGACCATTATAGCTAAAATATGAAGTAACGCATTTTTTGGGTAAAGAATTTTTTCAACGAGAAAAATCATATATACAAAAAAATGGTGGACTTAGGAGAATTTGTCAACAAAATAGACGAGAGTGGGACCGTAATATATTTTCGAAAATTCTCTTCTAAATTGGAGTTTGTGCTATCTGCAATAATAAAAAAAGGATGAATATGGTCTGCTATTTTATTATAATACAAAATAAGCCAAGTAAGTAGACAAAGTGCGAATATTGCCAAAAGGAAAATTCCAAACAATTAAAACTCTCCCAAATAAATGCGCCTATATGTTCGGACATTGTGCTTACTATTTATTTTTCTCTTTTTAATATCCTAATACAAAATTGCGTCAAGGAAAGTCTAAATGTCTAAAGAGTCTAAAATGTAATTTTCAGACAGGATAAATCCCTAAAATCTTTATAAACGACAAAATCCGAGGCGAATTCCCTGCGGTGGATTTAATGAAAATTTTAATGTTCCTGAGATTAGCAATAACTTTAGGTGCGACAAGCATTAAATCGGCCATAAAGTCTGAAGTAGAACCCAGAAATATTGCAAGCCAGCATATAAACGAGAACACAATCCGATATGGGACCCCGCAGAGCCCCCATCCACCATATCGTAGTATAATGGTGCAATTAATTTTGCAATAAACGTCATATACATGTCATCATCTCTCAGGGTCTATCGTGTGCTGTAAATTCCAAAGCCGGGGCGTGTGAAGAAATATGTTCCGGTAGATACCCGCTTCCTTATAGCAGGAGATTAGCCCGATAGACAACAGCCCTAGTCATCATGCGAGACCGTAAATTAGACGAAGGCGCAACAAGCAGCGCCGCCAGATGAAGCGCTATAAATCTTCAAGTCGTAAATTCCTATCATTACGACGCGCTCCTTTGAGTTAATTAAATTTTCCATTGTGGAGGGATGCCATAAAACTAAAATTAAACGAACCAAGTTGGTGTTGATGCGGTGTAAATCCAATGAGAACCGAAATTTCGGTATTTTCGGTTGTGTCTACTGCCTGCCAGGAACAGCAATTATTCCATAGTACTGAGCCACGGTTAAAATCCCACTTCACCTGGTCTTCGGATCAAACCACTCCTAATCACTAATTTCCAATTTCCAATATTTTTGCTATTCAGATAATCAGGAGAATCTCACAGTTAGCCACTACACCGAAATTCTGGAATTCCCTCAAAATGGAACTTTCTGTTTCAAAGGATTTTCAAACCGCCCGCCAGCTAAGACCCTATAGAGAAATTTTGGAATCTCAAAGGACTTCACTGAAAAATATTCCGAAATCGCGAAGGTGATGTTCAACCGACGAAGATTCCAACTTAACTGATTCCAACGAATATCAGATAAGCATCCTGCGGGTTCGAGATATCAAGTTTCTCATGCCCACGAATAATCCGTAAAAGTTCAGGCTTGTAGCCAGGACACCTCCGAAAACCCAGAACCACTCAATAGATGTCCCTCCTTGACAGAATGTATCCAGGATCCGACACTGGCGCTTCCCGCACAAAGAAAGTTCAAATTTTCCCGACGAAACTATTGAGCTTGCGTTGTACATGCAAAATATTCCCTGGTGTGGTCGGGAGCACTTCCCCTCATTTTTCAGGATAGCTCCTTTAGGTATCGGGACTACTGGGACTGTTTACGCTGTTCACGTGTCCCGTGTGCCCTTCACAATTATTGGCTGGTTCCCCAGCACACATACACCCCCCGTAGGGATGAAGGGATATCTGGGTATTAACCTTGGATTTGCTGTCGCCTGTGCAAATTTTCTCCTGGAATTTTGCCAGCGGCTAACAAGGGCATGGATATATGTATGTGCAACTTGTTGCATGCACTTGCCACAATATCCCCCATCCCACTTGTTGCCTTAGTAGCCCTGCAAAGTGCTGAAGGCGTGTGTTCAACCTCCCCCTGCATTACCAGCAATTTCTAAAGGCACTCGAAACAGACCATTGTCATTTTTCTCAAGTTTTTCCCACTTTTTGCCGCTCTTTACTGGCAATAAACTGCGCAAGATTAAATTTCTGCCCTTGGAAAAGGAATTATTGCACGTCCCCCTAAAGTGCTTTTATAAAAATTTTGCACGTAGCGTCGCGCCAAACAGGCAAATAGTCAAGATGGGCTGTCTACTTTCTATCTGCAAAATTAAAGGACACCCACACCGTGCGGGTAAATTACCAGATGTTTCCATGTACGTGAACTTCTGCACTTGGCATAATAGTGGGCTCCTGTTGCTATTTATAGAACTTTTGGTAGCTTTGCCAAAAACTGTTTAATACCTCTCATGTTGGCAGTCAAATTTAATATAACGATTTCGAGGAGGGGTCTAATCAAACGCGAAAAGAGGTGGAGGTTGGTGTTTCAACCCGGGACCGGGACCGGGGCCGGGACGTGTGTATGTAATAACAACTGTTTAGTTTCAGCCCGTTTTGGTGCTGTAAGCCGAGGGCAAAGTATTATATATTTTGGTGCGACAAGTTTCTATTTAATTTCTTCAATTTCGTCCCCTCATCGTATTTTCGGAATGCCAATCGATTGGGCGGGACGGGACAATATTACTACATGAACCTTTTTTTCTAATACTGACTTTAAGGATTGATGCCCGGGAACACATTTTATCCTAACGCCTTCGGGCTTTAGTCCTGTACAACACAATCAAGCTATTTGGCATTTATATTTATGTGCACATTGGCCATTGGAATGAAAGTATAAGGACAAAAGCCACCCTACGGCTTTATTAGATACGAGCAATACCTACTTAATTATCTTTAGAACACCGCTGGGATCAGCGACTGAAGAAATCAAAAAAGGAAATCCACCCAAATCCTACCTTAAAGTTTAGGAAGCCTTTATAAAAACATGTCTGCGATCTCGCTCTGATTTAATAGGAAGGCCACGATTTTAAATAGTCTAATATTTTTACACTGTTATTCCTACCATGAAAATGTTCGCTTGTATATACTTAGGGCGTGGTATTTCCTAATCGCGTAGTTTGTAGGAAAGGTATTGAATTATTTTCAAACACAACTATACAAGGAACGAAGGCTGTGTTTTCGGGATTTTATTTTTGGCGACAATAAAATATTGAGTTAACTAGCCGATTAACCGGCGGCATTGCCCGTTTATTTATTTATCTCAATCATCTATTCAACAGAAAAACGAATGAATTCTTTCTATATTGTAAAATCCAAGTAACTTTATTTACAGGTAATTAAAAGAATATATTTCCTACGTCACTCCATAGCATAGGGCTACCACAAACCCTCTCCCCGTCCAGACTTTGCTTCCGTTTCTTGAACCGTTTATGTTCGCTATGCTGGGTGATTAGCTCGCAGTAGCTATCCTAATTAATGGGGTTTCCATCTATGGCTTCTTAGGAAAAGCGCACTGTAGGAGTGGAGGCGTGAGGTCCTGACTGGGATTTGAGCCTGGGACTTTTCGATCGATGGTGTAGCATAATTGCCACTAGACTACTCGCGTCCCAATTAAAGGTATAAGTACAGGATAAAAATTATAAATTATCATCTTTTACATATTCACTATAATATGAAATCAACTCTAAGCTTGATTACAATACTGCAAATCCAAATCCAAATCATTTTCGTCCGAATTTTTGAAGAATGCATTTAATCCGTGTACAAATATTAAATATTCTATGTGTGTTATCCGAACCGGGGTCCTTAAAATTCGAGTTTATGTTGTGTTTGTGTGTCGGGGGGCCCATGCCCCAAGTTAGGTGTATATGCGCATAAGGAACCTTTCCTGAAAGAGTGACCTCCAAACAGAGTCCTCGGGTTCTAATAACACACATAAAACGTGTAATATTTGTACACGGATTAAATGGTGCGTTTAAATCTTGGATAACTCTCGAGTGAGTAAATGAGTCCTCTCTTTTATATGGGCATGTCCGCTGAGGTATAGATATACTTTACCTCGGAGGCAACAGTTGCGCAGAATCTAACTTCCTGAAACCGGCAACCGCTGTACTCCGCTTAATTGTGGCCGGAAGGGAATTGTAAATCCAAGCACCCCAAACGAAAAACGTGAGCCCACTTTGAAATGCAGTACTTACTCGAAAATAATAAGCTGATGACTAGGTGGAAAATAAGGTCCGTTTTATTATTTAGTTTATATGAAATGGCTATAAGAAATTGGAGCCCTTGATGTATGCACTGGAGACAAAAATGAAACCAAAAACCTGTTCAGCGCTTATTCATTTGTTAAGAGCGAAATAATAGACATCTTCCAGTGCAAATTCATTTTGGACCCGGAACACGTACCTTACGAGCCCCAGACGAGAAGTAAACACCCTTCTGGGAAATCCAGTTGCAAATGAGACCTTTCAACAGAGCATTTGATAAGCAATTGCACACCCCGTAGCAGTTACTTATTCACCCCCCAGCGAAAGGCATAGTCCCACGGCGTCAATAAACGCAACTCCGAGCTCCACGTGCCCCGCTCCGCCTACCGCAATACTGGCTTTTGATACTCAGTCACAGTATGCGGCTCGTTTAGGCGTCGGGGCACATATCGAGCGCCAAGCACACCGTTCGTCCTA
This sequence comes from Neoitamus cyanurus, assembly GCA_947538895.1. NCBI lineage: Eukaryota > Metazoa > Arthropoda > Insecta > Diptera > Asilidae > Neoitamus > Neoitamus cyanurus. Next base: position 41,452,565 of record OX384543.1, read on the forward strand.
ATCAATTCTGAAGGTCTCCTAAGGAGTGTGTGAAATGCTTAAGGGTCGCCTGCATTGTTCTGCCCTTAAAGTGGAATTTATGCAAAAGCTCAGGGAACAAGAAGGGTCTTGTTGGATGGCGCTGACTGCGAGGAGCTCCCAGCTCCTGGTCCTCCCTGAGATACGCACATGTACCACGTTTCGCCAATGATGATTACAATCCCACGGCGGGCGCCCAGGTGGTGAGATTATCGTTATTTACGCCACTTTATGTGGGCCGAGGTTGTGTAAATCGCTGCAAGTGGCGTATAAACTTGATGGGAATATTCAATTTTTTGATATAGGTAGTGAATCTGGCTTTTGTAGTAGTGCGATCCTAAGGATGTGGGGTTTGGTTTTGTCCTGCATAATTTTTCCCTTTTTGCCCACAGGTGTTCTCTTTAAAGTTCAGTTTTGAGAATCATGTTCTACAGTTATTGTTAGTAGTTAGGAGGTCTCATGCATAAAAAGTTCGATCTCATGAGTTTGATTTCATGTGTTCGATGATTTCCTCAAAATCATTATCGTGGTGGTATATGGGAAATAATGAGATCGATCTCACTTGAGTAATGAGTTTACTGAAAGAAAATTCGAGAGACTAATCTCGTTCAAATAAAACAGATAGACGAAAGACAGCATAGCTAGTCAGTAAATATTTTTTCTTCTTATCTATGTATGATTGTGGTCATCATAACCTGTTGAAATCACTTTGATAAGAATTGCTACGTCGAAACTGTTCACTTGTTGACTGACAAACTTGATAAGGGTATCTCCTCCGTGTGCAAGAACGGCTTCTGTTATTGTTGTGATTGTCGAAAATCGTGTGCTACACTTTTGCACTCAGAATAAGTGTCTCTTCTAAGCGTGCAGTGTGGAATCTATTGAACCGGGAAAAATGTTTATATTGGCTGCTGGCTCCCATATTCAGCAGTTAGAACCTAGCTGAAACCAGAGTTACGTATATCTGCAGTAATTGAGTCCGACTAGAAAGTTTTATCTGTTTTCAAAACAATATCTCGAACAAAACCATCAAAATGCCGTGCAGAGGATGTGGAAATGGTGAGTTGTCAAGAAATTGGTTCATCAACAATTATGAGGCCTTCCTCTAAACCATAATCTTTTCAAATTAATTATTCTAATGTATTATATTTATGTTTAATCGTAGATTGCAGATGCACTTCCGAAAGATGTGGAAGCAACTGTAAGTGCGATCAATCTTGCAAGTGCCCCTGCAAATGTGGTGACACAAGGGATTGCTGCAAGGCGCCAGCATAAAGAAGTGAATATGTGCTAGTTGTCAGAAGTTGCCGATCTGGAAGAGTTTTAAGTTTTTACTAAAAAATTGTAATTTCCTTCGAATTTCCAAACAATAAATAAATACGCTTAAATTGATGTTCACTTTTTTATATTAATTAAATTATTGGTTTCCAGAATTTGTGAAATTGCTAGAATTTGCATAAGAGTTGTAATTGGAATCAGAAAGATATCAGGAAATCTCTAATCGCAATTCCCTAAACAAAAGCCATATTGACTTTTTATTCCGTGAAAAGAATACTGGGAGTATTGAGCTAAGGGTATTCAGATGTTACCACTTATAGTTTGCCAGAACCTGTTGATGATAGACAGGTAATTTTCGAAACACAAACTTTTAAAACATATAGGCCTAGCGAGTGGGGTTGAATTTTTGTGAAATGCTAAAATATGTGTTTTCCCCATACCGTTTCTTAAATCTAACCCTAAGTGGGTAAAAGGGCCCTTAGGGGTTGATTTTTTATAACAATAGTGCACCACTACACTCTGAGGCTAAAGGTGCACCTCAACTTTAGGAAGCTATGTTTAAAATTATAAATGATACTAGTATTACTCCGGGAACCTTACTGACAGGGTATGGGTATGGAGAATGATTAAATAATCAAATAAAATTATTTTAATTTATGAGTTAACTACTTAATATATTTTCTTTGTTAGGGGTATACTTATCTCAATTTATAATAGCGTGGCCTGGATGGAGGGAGGGAAATTTAGCGCAAGGACTGCAGGGTTGAGGCAAAACACTTCCAGCTCGGCTTATTACTGCTACAATGGCTTAATTTTTAAATTAATTTTTTAATTTGTGAAATCAATATATTAAATGTCGTATCACCTTTTTCGACGATATGCATACTGCAACATGTGCTAATGGACTTAAATAATATTAGCATATCCTGGGAAACTAACAACAAGTAGAGTCCTTACTCCCGAAGGTTTGCATCGTTGTCAATAAGTCTAGGGTTTATTATTCTTATTACAGTTAATTGTTTTTAACTAGGAACTTTTCTATTTGAGTTATGCCACTCTCTTTTGGTTTTCTGAAATGCGTTTTTGCTCCAGCGGTATTTATTAAATTAAATTAAATCAACCAAAAATTATATGATTTAAGCGTATTTATTTTTGGGAATTGGATGGTGATTACAAATATTTATTAAAGTAATTTCATTTAAAATTGATTGAGATTAGCAACTTCAAACAACTTTCCACTCCTTTACGATTTCATTTCCCCTTGCAGGAATCCCTTCTATCGCCGCATTTGCAGGGACACTTGCAAGATTGATCGCACTTACAGTTGCTTCCACATCTTTCGGAAGTACATTTGCAATCTATGATTAAACGTAGATACATTAAATTAATTAGTTTGAAAATATTAAGGTTTAGAGGAAGCCCTCTTAATTAGCGATGATACAATTTCTTAACGACTCACCATTTCCACATCCTCCACAAGGCATCTTGATAATTTTATTCGAGATATTCCTTTGAGAACAAATAGAACTCTCAAGTCCGGTCAATCACTGCAGATTGAATGTAACTCTGGTCACAGGCAAGATCTAACTGCTGAATATGGGAGCCAGGAGCCAATATAAACATTTTTCCCGGTTCAATAGAATCCACACTGCACGCTTACATATTTTGAGTGCAAAAGTGGTAGCGCACGGTTTTCGACAATCACAACAATAACAGAATGCGTTCTTGCGCACGGTGGAAAGACGTTTATCAAGTTTGTGAGTCAGCATGTGAAGAGTTCCGACGCAGCTATTCTTATCAAAATTATTCCATCAGATTATGATGGGCTTAACTTCAACGATAAGAGAAAAAATAGTTATCTGGTTGAGTAGCAGTGGAAAAATTTTGTTCTATATTAAAATAGAAGAACCTTCTCGAAGGAAGGTTTGTTTCGTTTTATTCGTGAAATAAAGAATACTTAGTCACATTATTACGTCATAGCACTATGTATGTGTAATGAAACAAAAATCCTCGTTGACCTTTTAATGTGTATAGATTCAATTTTTTATTTTATTTACTGATGGTTAATTTTGCGGCATTATATTTTTCATGGCCCACAATAATGCTCATCTTCTTACTATTAGTTAAACTTAAGGAGAGATCCTCAATTAAAATGATGAAAAACAGATTTTTTTCTTTTTGCAAATATATAAAATTTAAGCTGTTAATGAATCAAGTAGTATTTTAAGAAAATTCGACAAATGAAATTATGATAATATTTATGGTGTACTATTTTGTGATTTATGATCTGCCCAAATTACCCCAAAATTGGTATTGCTATTTTCCCAATTTCAACATCTTTCAATACAACAGTACAAGTAGTTTTCAAGTAACGGAATAAAATATTGCCACATTTATTTAATTCTATCTAATCTAAGTGCACCATTAAAAATACTACAGCGTCAGTAAACGGAATTAAAGGGCTTAACTGAAGTCCTTAAGATATATATATAAATAAGAGAAAGGACGTCGCGTGTTATATTTAAATAAACATTCATATGTGCAATAAAAAAATATTTTTTTTAAAAATGTGTCAACTATAAGAAACTAAGATATTTCCATAAAAAAAAATATTTTACTGTGAAAAGTTCGGCGTACAACAGATCGACAGAGAGTAATAAAGAGGAAATATAGGTATGGGTGTTCACGCTTTGGTGCAAATAGAAAATTGATTAAATTAGAATTTTTGTGGTACTATACAGTAGATGCAAATTTAGCAGAGAAAGGAAAAGAGCGTGGATAAAAAAAGAGGTGGTATGTTTATAACACGTTCTCCTCTACAAAATATCATAGAATTTTATTTTTGTGAAGTATAATTAAACAGCTGATTTTCTGACGTTTGTTCATCTATATACATAATATGCAATGCATCAAGATTGGGTGCGTTAACTCTCCATCGCAAAAAGTCGTAGGAAAAGTATACTAAGTTGCATCAAAGCGTGAATGCCCATATTTTTTTCTAAAAGCAATAAATGTACATACATACGAGTATATAGGTAAGACCAGGCAAAATGTTTGGAATTGCTTCTGCCAATGCATCAAGTGAAACAAAAACTCAAAACATATAATAAGCGTATTTTTATTTTTGTATTAAAAAACATAATTCTTCAATATGACTAGTTCCTATTTAGATATGTTTAGATTGTCGACTCCTTCGGACTTGTCATCACTTCTTTCCCTTGCAGCAATCCTTAGAGTCACCAGTTTTGCAGGGGCACTTGCAAGACTGATCGCATTTGCAGTTGCTTCCACACTTCTCAGGAGTGCATTTGCAATCTGTAATTAAACACAATTGAATAAGATTAATCAATTAAAAGAGACAGCACTTTAAATAACTCTCACACAAACTCTAGTAATAATAATACCAAATATCTTCACAAAAACTAACCATTTCCACATCCTCCACAAGGCATCTTGACAATTTCTCCGGGTATTCTTCAGAAAACAATTAAAACTCTCAAATTGCGGTGATCACCGTATGTGCTGCTCTTCACTCAGTCAAGCTTTTAACTGCTGAACATCAAATCCGGTGCTCAATATAAACGTTGTCTCCAGCGCAGTAGGTTGCACACCGTTTACGTGAATAAGCTCTCATCCATCAGTCCGAGTGCAAAAGCTGGGTAGCACACGAATTTTCGAAAAGCAATTCACTACCACAGACTGTGCACACGGCATGACATTGTAGGGGCGTTCTTAGAATTTATGTGTAAACATGCCCAGCGTAGCTTCTCTTATCTTCATTTTGCTTTAGATTACTTGACGAGCTTCTCAGACCCAAGGTCTTAACTTTTCGAAAGTGCTGTGTTTTGATTGTACTTTGTTTGCTCTTCGGAAAGCCGTGTGCTTCATCTTTTGCACTCGGAATGATTAATGTGAGCTTCTCCTACTGCGTCAGGCGCAGCGCTTATAAAGAGTTCTCGTTTTGATATTCAGCAGGTAAAATCTAACTGAGTGAAGAGCTGCACATACGGTGATCACCGCAACTTAAAAGTTTTAATTGTTTTCTGAAGAATACCCGGAGAAATCGTCAAGATGCCTTGTGGAGGATGTGGAAATGGTTAGTTTTTGTGAAGATATTTGGTATTATTATTACTAGAGTTTGTGTGAGAGTTATTTAAAGTGCTGTCTCTTTTAATTGATTAATCTTATTCAATTGTGGTTAATTACAGATTGCAAATGCACTGCTGAGAAGTGTGGAAGCAACTGCAAATGCGATCAGTCTTGCAAGTGCCCCTGCAAAACTGGTGACTCTAAGGATTGCTGCAAGGGAAAAAAATGAAGTTGACAATCTGAGCAAATTTAAAAAGCAACTCTAATAGTTTTACTGAAAAATAATTTTTTTTTACTATGACGAAATATAAATGCGCTTAAATTAATCATCCTGTTTTTTTTAATTAAAATAATTTCTTGGTGTAGTTTCGATTATTTAAGAAAGGTGCCACTAAATCAGTCGTGCTAAGCAGTGCTTACAAGAGACAAAAAGATCATCAAGTTTTACAGGAATATTTGTGTGTCATTTTCCAGTTCGTTATTTTATTACGAAGTTCAAATAAATGGATGAACACCAGCAACCTTCATAATAAATATTTTGGTGCTTAGACTTGACTACGTTCATAATTTAATTTTGGCCGATTTAAACCAGTGTTGAATGACGACGTTTACTACCACCCAGAAAATACTCCCAATTCAAAAATACTTATCTTCATTTCCGAGTCCAATATATTAGCCTTTGCCCTCAACCAAATTAGCTCTGTAACAGATTTTGTAGGTAGGTAGTTGGAATGGATATTTTCTTCTGACCATAAGAACACTATTTGGCACTTGGCACAAGTGATCCTCAGGTCGCAATCCTAATGAGAATATGAAAACACTACTGTATCGAGGAACGGGATAATTATGTCTTCACTAGACAATTGTAATCCCCCTCTTCATATTAAATATTGCTACAGCTCTGATAATATCAGACTATTCGAGAAGGTTTTTTTCTCACAATTTCTAAATATCGGTCTTATCGGTATATTTCTCTAGTAATCGTGTCGCAGAGGCTAGGCACCTAAATTGCCTCTCGAAAATAGCGCGACCTATAAGATCTATTGTGCTATATGTTCTCGGTATCTCATTCTCTCTCAAGACCCTTGAAGTATGCTATTGTCTTGTGGGGAGCCGCATTTGACACATCTATCGGCGATATGAAATTAATCGTAGGATGATCCTATTTCCTGCTAGAGGCAGACATTGGCAGAGTACGTGTTTCTTCTTCCTCTCTAGTGAGTTCGTCCGACATTCATTGCTTCACTGTGAGAACCCACACTTATTAAATATTATAAATATCTAAATGCGTTTGTCTGTTTGTCACCTCTTCACGGCTTATTGAACCCATTTCGACGAAGCTAGACAAAAAGTTTCATTGAAACACTACAAATAACATAGACTAGTTTTCAGTACTCTCGGAATTCGACTCCTAAGGGGGTATACAAGTTTGAATGGGAGAATATATTACCGATTTACTTGAAACTTGGCCTAAATACTTTGATTAAGGCTTTGTAATGACTTGATAAACGATAAAATCCACGTTGGCTAGTGTTATTCCTGCAAACAAGAACTGATTGTAATTGGGATTGATTAAATGAAAGACAGCATTCGAACAGTTAACTTTTTAATAAAATCCAAAAACAAATTGAAAATACATTCAGTACATTAATTGATCTTCTAGTCACGTGTATATATTGCAATGTTGGGATACTAGTAAATAAATTAGTTACGATCTAGTTCTTAGTAAAACTTTACACATTCAACTGTTATTGTAAGTCTCTGAAGTTTGCGGCTCCAAATCGTGTCATCCTGAAGTGTATAGACCTGAACAAATTTGTCCTACTGTGCACCCTGTTTTGTCATCCTTATTAGGTAATTTCTATAAATCTTATTTACAACAACAATAATTTTTATGTCTTACACAATAACTGGAAGATGAAAGGAATGTTTGCAACAATTCTAATACGCTAAGTCTAAAAATTGTTTTAAATGTCCAAGAGATCTTGTGGAAAAAGTAGACTATCTCGATTGTTATAAAGGTGATTAAAAAAAATGCCACTTTGAAATAACTGGCTTATGGTGAGGAGTAGTTGTAGAACACTGGACTCGAGGAACTCTTCTTTTGTCTATATTGGTTACTACGATTAATAAAATTCATCCTCGGTGGTTCTGAGTCTGTTGAATTTGTTTGTTTTGTTGAAACAGTTCCAATAAAGTATCAATTCCTGATGTTTGTTGAGCTGCAAAGACAAATTATGTTTGTGTTTGTATTTGTTATTCGTAGAACTCGTAATATATTGTAGTAGAACCATCCACTGTCGTTGTGGGTGCAATGCCAATGTAATATACAGCTGTGCGCAACAGTTTAAGACCACCTCTGTTTTTTGGAGTCTTCTCACTTTGAGAACATCGGTTTTAAAATAGTTTTCGGAAAGCCTTCCCTATAATGTTAGATTGTTTTGAATATGAAGATATATTACGTGTTTGATAAAAATTTGCAATATTTGCAAACCGAGGTTGTTAAAGTGGAAGTGTTCCAAAAACCAAAGGTAGTATTAAACTCTTGCGCACAGCTGTATCTGGCTGAAATAAGCGTGTTCCATATATTCACGTTTTTTTATTGTTCAAAAGAGTTATAGTTAGTTCTGTGGCTAAAAGAGCAAAGAAAGTTTTGTTCTCTACCTAGTTACCCGAGCGCGTGATTTGAAATTAATAAAGCTTAAAAGATTGGGAGAATTAAACACCAGAAATGGTCGGTAAAGTCCATGATAAGGTAATTGACGATCAACGAGTGCAGTTGCACGAGATTGCTGCGAGGCTGTGGACAGCTTTACGTAAACGGAGAATATATTGCATGAAAATTTTGGAATGAGGAAGCTCACCGCCAGATGGGTGCCGTATTTGCTCTCAGTCAACAACAACCGCAAACGGTTAACCATTTTGAAGAAGTATTTGAAGATGACCATGACCGCGACGAAACATGGATCCATCGCAACACACCAGAGACCGAAGAATCGAAGCACCGGACTTCTTTCTATTGGAGAATTGAAGTCAAAGAAGTCCAAGGTGGGTCTGTCGGCTAGCAAGGTGATAGCGACTGTTTTTTGGGATGCCCAAGAAATCATTCAAGTTGATTACCTCAAAAAGGACAAATCATTCACCGGAAAATATTATTATAAGTCCCGTTTGATCGATTCGACGCTGATTTAAACGCATCGGCACACAAGTGCACATTTGTAATGGCAAAATTGTATCAATGGGTTCCTCATCCACCATATTCTCCAGATTTGGCTCTCGGCTACTGTAATCTGTTTCCAAACTGGAAGAAATGGCTCGATGGAAAGAGATTTGGGTCAAATGAAGAGTTCGTCTAAATTGGGGAATCGGCCGAATTGGCTGAAACTTAAATGGTGATCATTTTTCGGTCGTCCAATTGCAGTGTTATTATTTCAGCCATGGACATCACTAGTTTAGAGCTTTTGTAGCTTTACAATTCAGACGCACTTCCTGGCCACCAGGATTGATACGGGACCTGTATTTATAATAATAAATTGTAGAAGGGGATGATCTGCACACAAACCAATATTTCGTCGATGGACAACACCTGACGCATTATTGCGCTCATCTGCCTAACTATAATGCCTAAAGGCTGTTGAAAATCCTTATCTGAGGATGCCGAGCAGGATAGACAAGCTCGAACCCCTTTCTCATTAAAAGAGACGTTAAAAGTAAAAAAATGTCGGGGATAATTACCTCGAAAAGCAAAGTTGTTAACGATTTCCGTAAACACGCTATTATTGTAAACATCCAGAAAATATCTCTTAAAATCCTGCCCGTCTCCCTCTCCCGATGCGTCGCTATCTACACGGCTGCAGAGCTGAAGCGCTGTAACTTATGTTTGTACTTGGACCTTGTTATCGCCGGGTGTCCAGACTCCGCTGCCGGATCTTGTTGTCTTCCTGGTCTGCACAATCCCGTCCATAATATCCAGCTGGAGGTTGTGAATGCTTCCCCGGTGCTCCGTGAGCGGAGGTCCTTGAAAACCACTGCCGCGGCGGCTGAAATAAACACAAAGTAAATGGATGGGGCGGCATAAAGTTTCTGGGAATCTTTCCCCCAAAAAACCTTTCCCCTTTAGTTACCTTGATGGCAATCCGGAGATAGATTCCCTTCGATTTCGGCCAAATAGGGATGTGGGCACTGGTGATATAGTAACGACCGAATGCCGTCTACCTCCTGACTGTGGGGTGGTTTTATGCGAGAGTGTTGCCAAAAATTCAACTTCCTTTGAGCTAAGGCCACTTCCTTCTGCTCCGGCTTCAGACAAACGACGCACTTGACTCGCTGTTATCCCTTCGGTTATTTGCAAAGACGGCAGGGAGTGTTTTCTTCGCTGTTGTAAATCCGGAAATGGGCACAGGAGATATGGGTTAACAGGTGATTCTGGCTCTGATGAATCACTGTTTGATTTTTTCCTCTGTTTTGTGTCATCATCGTGCTCGACATTCGATTCCTCCACAACAATTAAAGGCTCCTGATTGCTGGCATTAAATATTGGTGTAAATGAAGCTCGTCGCATTTTTCTCTACTAATGATTGTCCTGCAATTTAGGAAAAAACATTTGGCAATATTATTTCATTCCGGTCGTAAATATTAAATGAGAAGAACGGATAACCCGAAAATGGCCTGCGAAATATTTATAGCCTGTCACCCTTGACCTGCTGTAAATCTCAGATATTTTCAGTTTTCGGGCTGACTAAAGGGCTTTTTTGCCATATTTCAAATGAAGGTGGGTGCCAGGACATAAATTGTAGAACCAAAACTGCGTGTGCGTCAGTCACATCCAGTTGATTCGAATTTTAAAACGACTGGAATTATGACCACCACATATACAAAAGTAATCAATTCTCTGTATAGCAAAAAGGAACCTTGTATAGTTAGTTTCCTATATTTTTACAGAGCAGGCTTTCTACTTTTGTGTTTCAAATGGCCAGGCTATGCCGTGTTATGATGTAGACAACAATCGTTAGCATTTTAGTATATGTACGTAATGTGCTAGAAATTAGTATAGGGTGTTTTTTTAGAGGTATATAACTTTAAAACGAAATAAAACATATAAAGATGATTAATTATTTACATCAATGTCAGGAAACCCACGCCAGTCTGGTTTTCGCATCAGGTATCATAGTTGTGAAAGGGCCATGGTAAAAGTTACTGCAGACATTCATGATGCTTTCGATAATGTTAAGCTTACTGCTTTGACCTGATTTGACACAATCGACCACTCAAAGTTGTCGAGTAAACTTTCAAGTCAATTCACGTTTTTGAGATCTGCAGTTGCCCTCTTAAAGAGTCACTTCAGTGAACCTGATCAGTATATGAAAGTTAAAGATGCTTCCTCCAATCTGGAAAATATTTATAGTGGTGTACCTCAAGGTTCGATCTTTGGTCCACTTCTTTTCCGTCATCATATTCATGACCTTCCTGATGTGGTAAGAAATGTTTCTGTACATATATACTATATGCTGATGATGTATAGGTCTATTTAAGTTGTCCTATACGCTTAAGTGAAGATTACGTAGGTCGCGTTATTGATGACCTAAATCGCATACATGACTGGAGTGTACAGAATGGTTTAGTATTAAATCCGTTAAAAAGTTACGCTTTTGGCATACACAGAAATGGATTTGATGCTAATCTGACTGCTAATTGAATATGTTACTTCAGTCGGCCACATGTTGCGCCAGCTGAGGGTATAGTCAAGCATTATTTCCATAAGCCTTCGTAAACGGCTGGCCAAAACTTTAATAAAAATGTACTTCAGATATGACAGTGTGGTATTGCCAACACTGAACCAAGAATTTTTTTTAACTTTCGCAAGTAACTGTACCTGCAGTGGTAGAGGTAGATCATATTTTTCACGCCTGAATTTTGTGCAGTTAAGATGGAACTCTTTGTTATTGCAATAAATGAATTATTATTACTATTTAAAAAAACTTCAGTGACACAAAGGCATACTATGTATAATAGACAAACGAAATGAAAAACAAAACCCTGAAAGCTGAATCAATTATTAGATTACTATTGAATAAAAATATTGCAACATTTCCATTCGTTGAGTTGAAAATAGAATTTCACCCGGCCCGGCCTGCCGATTATATACAACCTAATTTGAATATAAGCCCCCGGCTGAAGTTTACATTCGGCTTACAGTGAAATGGACGAGAAGGTCGACTAATAAAATAAAAAACGTGCCTCGCGTAGGCCCGCAGAAAACCGCGAACGCTCCGGGGCTCAGCGATTTTAACAGGAGTACTGTCAGCGAAATAATTGCCAATTTCCAAACCAAAATCAATAAAACTGATGCATGGATGGAAATGGCCCTCCTATGAATATTTTATTTTATGTATGGACATATTGTGAACTTTTATTGTGCAGCTGCCGCGTTGGTCGAAGATAGTGCGGGTGAATTCAAAACACATTCCAGTGGGCTAATACAAATATATTTCACAACAATGAATTTTAAACATTTACAGTTAATTAGATTTCGCATTTGGCTACGTTTCTATTGCAGTATTTGCAATATGTTTCAAACGACGCGGAGTAGTAAAATATTGAGTTTGGTTAAGTTCAATACTATTTTATAGGGGTTGTTCCTGAGCAGTGCAATCCAGCAGAGTACTGCAAGGAAGTGCATTTTGTTGCTGTGGAGCACAAGTAACTTTCTTCTCCATAAATTCTGAAATTTAATCAATACAGTAATAGCAGTAACATTTCCAACACATCAGTGCCCCCCATCTGCCCCAGTTACGGAATTATAAAACTGCCAATGCTTCCCGGCATTCGGCAATGATGTCAAGTATCAGTGAGCGGTAGCAGGTGTAGGTTCCAACTTTGTTGGGTATAAGGAGCTCATGTTCCCCTCAAGTGTTTTATTTTCACAGACAGGCCATTACCGGAACTAATTAAGCCGAATAAACTCACGTGTTTCGTCTTTTTATTAATTCCCCAGTGACTCCGTCTGGCAGGTGCTAATACGCCACCCTGACCCTGCCATAGCGTCTTTCTTGAGTTGAGGGCACATTTAGCCCTTGCCATCAGCTCGGCACACCCAGGAGGGGGTTGGGTTGGACTGTCGTGCAGTGCAACAGCTTCCACCCCGCCCACATGCCATGCCGACCGGAGCAAATTTACATGTCGTAATTAATTTGGCTGAAACGGAGAAAACCGTTTGTCCTTTGCTAGCAATTATAATCTCATTTCGGCAACAAACACCTAATGAATTTACTAATGACGAATTAACTTAATTACGGGCGAAAGTGACAACTGCGAAAAGTGTGAAAGTTTCTAAACGGAGGCGCGGCGCGGGGCTGCTTGATTACTAGTTAAATATTCATGAACGCCTGCTGGGAGTGCCACGAAAGGTGAATGCACAGGTAAACAACGTTTATTTGCTATGGGCAAGGGATGAAATTAAATGCAAAATGCCTATAGTGGTTTTTTTTCAGAAATCGTTGGCATCCCTTGTTCCAACAAGTTCATCAAATTGTTCCAACAAGATGACTTTCAAAATTACTTTTGCACCGGGACCACTATTTCACACGCTTAAAGAGGACCAATCGGACCACCTTTGTTTCAATTGTGTTTTTTTGTGCCTCAGTGACCATACTGGCATAATAGAACTCTCATCTCCGTTAGATAAGAGACACAGAAGAGCGCAAGAGCCAGCGTTCGGAGACATCCCGTATTTTTGACTTACATAAAACCAAATCTCCCGCCAGGCCAGCTTTTGTTCCGTATTTCATAGCTTCCAAGGAAAAGACCGAAACCGAGCAAAATCCTGCGTCATTTGTTTGCTGCTTTTCATCTCATCGTCTACACCGTCACGTCACCGTAGTCTACAGTTTTGCACTTTGCATCTTTTTCTTACTCTCGTGGTGTGTTCTGGTTCTGACACAGTATTTTTTATGTTTTATCAAAATTATCCCGTTGACCTTGCATTTTGGCGGAGAGACGATTTTTTTCGTTGTATAGGGCGAGAGGGTGTCGAAGTTTAAAACTTTTTCCACGCCACTGTGGGGATAGAGTCCCTACTAGTTTTTCGCAATCAATGATTTCCAATTTTCCAATACCAATCTTAACCAATTTTGATCACTGAAAGACTGTGCATTTGAACAATAAAATATTTTGCAATTTTTTACTTAAAAATAACGTTTTGCTCAAGAACGGTTGATTCTATGGAAAAAAACTCTTAAGACCTTTTTGTGCAGAATTTTATAAGCCACAACAACCATTTTACCCAACAAATTAATAATTTAGGAGATATTTGTAAAAAACGAAAATTAGACTCCTTTAACGTATTAAGACAAGCAAATCCGTCATGGATACTGTCAGTGCGATCAATAGAATGTTTGGAATTTCTAAAAAAACACTTACAATTTTCCCAAATGGAAAACGAATTTCGCAACGAGGATACAACACTTTGAGAGCTTGTCTTACACGATTCGTTGTGAAAATCCATGGCAGAAACGCAACGTTGCAATATTTTGTACCGAATTGTGAGGGCCCATGGTAATTTTGTTTTTGTTATACACACATTGATTTTCTTTTTATAATTCTAATTATGTACCTGAAGTCGTCTTTTCTATATCTTTTGCTTTTGACACCAAATCTCCCCCCATCGCGATGAGCTATCTACGCCGCTGTCGTACGATGGACGAATTTCGTAAGTACAAAGTCCAGAGCATACCAAAGTTAAAGTAGGAAAATAAGAGTAGATCTGGATTAACACATAAAGAGACTCACTAATTACTTTAGTCTTTAGTACATTGCCTATAGTAAGTTTTCTTTCTCCATCATAAATAAGACCTCCGACTCTTGTAATCGTATATGAATGAGAAACAAGGAACAAAGGCATCCCATCAGGGACCATTCGGGGTGAAAGACTAATATCCATAAACATCCTGAATTAGTCGACATCCCTTCCATTAGGGAAGCATTCAAGTCCTATGAAAATTAACCTTCCCCAGCAGAACGAAGCGTCATCGGAGCTCCGGCACAAAATCCAATCCAAAGGTTAAAAACTTAAAAGCACCCCAGAACGAAACAGAGAACAAAGATGCCGCTTAATGGCCATGAAAAATTTTTGAAATTGTTTAAGTGCCGTGCGGCTGTAAGTTCACCCAGAGCACTTTCCATTATCCTTGACCCCGATATCTTTTAGTAGGTGCCGAGCAGAAATTAAACATAACGCTCTTAAGCCGGACCCAAAATTGCTTCCTCTTTGTGCGACAGGAATGGACCGAAAGGCAACTTATTTCTCTTTGATTGTGCATTTTCCCTCCCCGCACGAGGACTAATTGCATTTGAATATTTTTCCGAAATGAAAGTATTCCTTCGGCGTAATGAAGTGGAGCCGGGAAGCATTAAAAGCACCACTCGGCACCGTCCGCCTTCTTGGGTTCTCAACAACCGTATAGGAGATGTTCAGATGTATATGGGGAATGGGAATTAGAGCCGGGGGAGCTCTCATTAACGAACGTTGTTAGAAGGAGTGTAAACGTATTTGGCGGACCACTTGAGGTAAGAGTTTTCGTCGTACGGTAGAGTGCACTCTTATCGTAACTTAAAAGCAAATACACCTTTTACTTTGCATTTACAAAGTGTGGATTTTTATAAATGCATTCTAAACAATATACGATAGACGACATACGGTAGACAACAGACAATAAATAATAGAAAATAGCTACGATTGACAATAGACTGAGTGTTCCAAAACTATGCCATATATGGTGTCTCTGTGTAATGTGTCCTTATTTTTTTGTACCACACCGTTCTAGACCCTAGCGAATCAAAATGTTCTCATTTGATTGTAATGAACAATGAGGGGATAGAGAATTGTTAAATGAAAGTTATATTGAATTAAAATAGATATTTTCTATTTCATCACGTTTGTCTTATATGCATTACTTAGATTGAAATAAATTGTAAATATTATAAACATTCTTTGGTGTCACAAAACAAAACACACCTGTTACAAGCACTAAATTGAAAAAAGGAACTTTTTGTTTTTTTTGTAGATTTGTCACCATTCCTTTTTATTTTTTTTATATAAAAAAAAACTTAATGTATTTTGTAGATAATTTAATTCTCTAGAAAATCTATTCTAGGACTTTTACCCTGCACTCCATGTGTTACGGAGTTGCTATGTAATATCGAAAAAAATTGAACATTTTTCAAAGTACGCGATTTTTTCTGCTTTTGGATGTTCCGTAGCTCCATTTCTTTTGATCGTAGAAAAAACATATGAACATAAATATTTATATAATTTTATCTTCTACAAAATTGCACATAACTTGTTTTGCATTTAAATGCACTGGAACGGAGTTATAGGTGGAAATCTGAAACACTGCTAATTTTCACCGGTTTCCACGATGGCGGAGGGAGCGAGCACAGGGGTAGAGTGACGAAAACCTGGATTTTTCACTAACCTACCGCCCTGATTGGGGGTCATTTTTTCCATTCTATTTTTTCCATGTCCAAATTTTCCATCCCATTTTTTCCATAGCCCAAAATTTCCATTGCCCAAAATTTCCGTAGCCCAAAATTTCCATTGCCCAAAATTTTTGTAAAAGGCAATAATTCAATCAGTAGACATTTTGTTAAAGGCAAATATTCAGTCATAGAAAAAATAATTGATGGAAAGAATGTACTAATGGAAAATTTAGAATGAAAAAAGTGACCCCTTACCGAAAAAATGACAATGGAAAAAAAAGACCATGGAAAAAAGAATGAATGGAAAAAATGTCCTAGTGGAAATTTTGGAATAGAAAAAGTGACCCCCTACCTACCGCCCTATACAACATATCAAAGATCCAGAACTATCGGACCTTTTGTAGGGCAAAACCCCTCTATTCAGTGGACTAATGGACCATTTACAATGAACGATAGACAATTTTCAGTAGGAAATAGACGAAAGTGTATATTTGCTCGTTACGTGGCAAAACAGAAATTTTATAAATGCTCCTCATTACAAATATGCACGAGACAAACACAACTTTATTGGAGAGCATAGTGGTGTATATTTTTTGCCCGACTTATTTGGCCTCGGTTATTCACGTGCCTTCTCAAAAAGAGCAGTTTCCCACTTCGACGTATCCTGAGCCGGCGTAAATTTATTTGCATATTTTTTTTTAATTTGCCCGGACATAACACGTATATGTACATTCGCCTTTGCTGAAGGACTCTTATCTGCCATGTACACAGTGTAATTCCATTTTACTCCAGAGCTCCCTTTTGCATTAGGGCCTCGCGTTATAAACCACCGAGGTACTCTGTGATTTGATTTAATTCTAACTCGTTTCAGTGGAGATTACCCAGCACTTTCGCGGCAAATGACACTCTCGGGTTTTATTACGACAGTAACAGTCAACGCAAATGCAAGTTGATTGTACGATTTCACTGGAGCGCAATAGAGCCTTCCATACTATGTTGCCGCGTACTTTGTTGATGAGAATGCTTCCCGCAACCCCTATGCCAAATGTGGACTACTCGTTCAGGGGAACAAATTATGATTTCTAGGGTAACTGCAGTTTCCCTGAATAATTTACCACCAGACGCACAGGGTGTTCGGCCTCGGATAAATTGATCACCCTGGAGATTGCATTTTCCACGGATTATACGAGAATTGTAGGTGACAATCCAATTTCAATCCGAGAATTTATAATTGTCATGCCTCACGTTCGTTTCGGTGAATTGAGGATTGGCAGGACGGTTCATGCATTTCAAAACGATGGCAGTCGCAATAATGTCGAAAATGAAAATTGTAAAGCTCGTTATGGAAATGTTTTGTAGAGATCGTAGCCCTGTTGTACGCAACGGTTGTTGTTATGTATGTTACTTTTCCGCCCTCAATATTGTCGATATGTCTATTCGCTTGAAACTTGCGTATAATCTTTAGGTGTATAGTAAAGTATCGGATGCAAAACTGATAACAAATTCCAATTTAGAAATTCTACTTACACAACGCCCTTTACTTATAAGAATTCTGTAACTTTCTCTTCAAAGCAACGATGGAACTAATAAGCAATGAATAATTAATTCAAAGACTGGAACAAGTTAACTTGAAACTGACTCCTTAAAAAGTTAGTCAATACTTAGATAATCTTAGTAAGAAATTTATTAATCCGTTCTTTGTTGCTAATCCAATAATAGTCTTCCTCTTGGTATAATTTATTTAATGCACCTCCAGGGAAATATGTGCACTCACTTAAACTTTATGCATTTACCCTGGCTCTACCCTGTTGCTTCTGGAAATTCACTAAGGATAAGAGCTAAGCTGTTCCAAAAACAGCCCGGCGTTGAATCACCGACCTAAAGTGCATCAAAGTCACCATGCCTGAGAGCATCACGAACCTAATTTGTGTCCATCCTAGAAGGATTCACTTTAGGTGCATCAACGTAAAATCAAATTTATTCCATAAATTTCCTTTTCTCCGGTAAATTCATCCTGAACTCCTGAAGCCCCGAATATTCGCATTGTCTAGCTCGGTCGCGTCACATAAAACCCCACACATGACACACATACTCTGTTTGCAAATTTGTGCTAAATTAGGGAGCACAGCATCATCACACAGATCACAGACATGAGATTCCAGAAGATATCGATTTTCCTTCGAACCGCACAAAGTCATTCCTCATGTAGATATGTATGTAATAGCCACATGTGTGAACGGGGAGGAGAATGTGCAGAATTAAGCAGGTAAAAATAGCTCCGCCACCACTTCGCGGAACAAAATCGAAAGCAGCAAGCAGCCACCAGCCATTGCTCCTCCACTGTGTCGGAGTTTTTGGCTTTCGTCAAATTAATTGAGTGCTCGGTGCTCGGTGCTCGGCAAATGTGTAAATCTCAAAGAAAATTACTTTCTCGGAGTAGCTGTGAAGGCTATTTGATTGGGTCATAAATTTTGTTTACGGGCAGTAAGTGCAGTCTACTTCACTCGCACAAAGCATTCACCGGGCGGCGGGCGGTATTTCGTGTTTTACGACTCCCACGAATAAAGACGGATTCACGCTGAAGGGTTGTTGCCAGGGACCTGCATGGACCTTATTGGAAATTATCAGCTAATGCATTCCTGGAGCTTATTCAAATCCCGTCAAATTCGCATTTAACGGCCGCTGTAAAAGCGCTCCTAGAAGAACCAGGATTTATTGGCTACACAGGTAGGACCTGTTAGTATCAATAAAACTTGCGTCGGGATAAGGCACCTAAGCCGAAACTTAAATGGGATTTTATGGGAGATTCTTAGGGTGGGAAGAATACGGTCCTCGTACTTTTTAGGAGTATTGGTAAAATGACAAACGACAAGGGACAAACTGCACAGTCAGGAGGTTGATAAGTGGTCTTTCGGAAAAAGTATCAATAATCCGGCTCTTACTCTAATAGGTCGAATCAAACGAAACTGCCCTAGATATAGGACAATCATTTCAGAGAGAAGCAATAAAGCGGCTGTAAGTTTATATTGCAACGGAATGTTGGGTAGGTTCTGTCGTTTTATTTGCGACGCAAGACTTTGAAGGAGTTCTACATTTTGCCTTTTAGTTAATCATTGTTTATTAGAACCTTTTCTGCTTTGAGGAGTAGGTAACTGAATTTTATAGGTACACATTCCCACCAATTTTCGTCCTGCGGGGTCTCGTTGGTGCGCGGCGGCTTCTAATCTTTACGAAGATTTGAAGATGAGTTAGAAGATTGTTTTGCCGTCGACGTTCAGGAATACGGCGAAAACGCAAGCATTGCATTTCAAATATTCGTTTTAAATAACGATACCACTTCTGAATGAAATTTACTATTTTAGATACTGCGAAAACAACTATTTAAAAAGGGGGTCACGTCACGTTGGGGTTACATTGTTTGGAAAAAGGTCCTGAGAAATGCCAAACTTTCACATATCAAAGATAAAGATGAATAGACAATGGATATTTTGGTCAGATATTAATTATAATTTAGAGAACAGGGTTTTGTTATGCAAACAGAAAAACGATACCGTTAGAGAATTGCTTCTGCTCTAAACAAGATTCAAACACGCTCACGTTTCATCCAAATCGGTGCGATTTCCTTATAATATAATAGAACAACAAATAAGTAAGGAAAGTAGAATAAAGAAGGAAACGAACAAACGTGTGATTACAAATTAATTGTTCGTTCTTGTTTGCAAGTTGCTGCATCTGGTCTGTTGTTTTGAAGGAAACATCAGTTTTTGTTTACATTTCTATACATATTGGGTGCGATATTCTTTTAAAGTTAAATACAGCACTGTACATAGAATCGTATTCGATATATACGATGCTATAAACGCGGAGTGATAATTACTCGAGTGAAGTACATGTTTGTCGCGATATTCGTGAGTGCAGGGCGGGCTTTGACGTATTTTTCCCATGAATATGTTAGGTGATACTTCAAAAGTAAATTATCAAATATCTCGGAAATGGGACAAATGGGAATTTTTTCAATAATTTTCCGTTTATTGGGATAACGAACTGCCTCGTAGCCCGCTTTCAAATTTAGGGGCCTGTCCAATGGTAGCCCAGCATTCACTAATTTTGTGATAGCCAGCATTTTCGGTTGCGTTGAGCTTCAAGCTGCACGAAAGCTGGCAAAAAATCTCGGCTGAATCTACGGGTGGGTTTGGCTATATGGGTAGAAAACAGCCTGTTCTGTAAGTTTAAGTAAATGTACACATGCACACAAACTTATGAAGTTAAAGTCATATTCAGAGTTAATTGTTCAGTGAAGCTATGGGTATAAAAATTCTGGGGACACGCGAAATTGAAAGCTCTAACAGTTTTATTATATGAATGCTTATAGATTACGAATGTGATAGCGTGAATATCTCGACTAAAGTACAAATTTGTTAAAAGTCCCATGGCATACGAGTGCACACTCTTTAAAAATTATTATATAGAAACGACTTGTATGTACATAGTACGACTGAGTCTGAGACTGTCGGTCATTTCGTTCAATCATCTCTTCCGATTTCATTATATTTCATACACTTTCCTCCAAATTTTTTGATACACATTTCCAAGGTTATATTGTACACTCAAAGGAAAAGAAATCAATTATATATTTTCCTCAAAAAGAGAAATGCCCTTTATTGCTGATCTCTATAATTCCTGTAAGAGGGCTATTCACGCTCTACGTAAGCACATTTTGGGCGGAATCATATTCCCCCTCTGCTCCGTCTGGGCAAAAGTATGGTTTGGAGCAGGATTTAAGAACATTTGTAGGGAATTATCTGGAATTATCCCGCATCTCATCTTGTCCTTACTTGATTTGTAAACAGATCTAACGAAGCGGATAATTGTTTTCATTAGACGTACATAGTAGCTACGTAGCACACACTTATTCACTTAGGTTTCTTCCGAAATTGCTGCTTAGCTTAAATAGTAAAAAATATATTAATACAGAAATCCTTTCAATTGAAGCCAGAAACAGGCTTTTCTATTATGATAGAGGTTTCATACTCGTAAAAGTGAATAAAAGCAGTCGTACAATTAAGTCAAATTCTACTGCTTGTACAACTTTACGAAATTATTAATTTTCAGTCAAAATGAAACCAAAAAAAGGTGGCTATGGAAGAAAAGTTTGCCTTGCCCATCATTTACTGTTTTTGGCAAATTATAAGTGATATATGCAGTTTATAAAGTCTTAAATGCCTCAAATATTTATTTTTATTCTGGAATTCAACCCCTAAGGGGTACACAAGTTTGTGTGGGAAGCATATGTGTTTGATCGGATTTACTTGAAACTTAGCATAAATACTCTACAAACACGTTCATAAATATTTCAGCACTTCCCAAAATGCAACCCCTAATCCAATATGGATAGGTGACATCTGTAAGTGATATTTATCACCTCATTTATTTTTATCCCCCATAGATGAAACAAACGCTGGAGCTTGTGATTCTTCATGTGAGTTTATTTCTGCACCGACTTTAATGATTCTAGCACTGACAGAAAGCTTATCAACTGAATGTGGAACATAACTAATAAAATTTTAAAGAAGTTAAAATGGCGGATCCAAGATGGCGACCAAAAAGGTTCAACTTCAAAGGAGTGCTATAAAACCGCGAAACCGGGCATAAAAACTAGTAGGATTTTAAATAGCTTTATAGCCAAATAGTCTGGTTTGCCGAACAGTTAATTTATGCACTGCGAACTACGAGCTCTTTGCGACTAAGCGTCTTTTTAAATCGGCATATTAGCAATATAGAGAATTAATCACGCTGTAATGATGCAAAACTTTTTTGAAATTATATAAAAAATTCCAAGATCCTCGTCGGGATCACTTCCATAATTGTACGCAGGATTCTCGAATACTGTTCGAAAGTTTGGTCATCTCATAATCAAAAAATTGAGTGAACCATACGTCTCTTATACAGAGACTCTAAATTCTTAGCATATCCCCTCTCTTCGATAGAAGACTTTAACTCGATGAGTGCATTCCTTTCTGTATATACTCGTATAACCGAACTTTGGACATTTCTTTCACAATTAAATTAACCATACGGGTGTCTGCTTTTAGTAGTGGAACCAAACGACATTTGTAAACCACCCTCAACCTTGCTCGATGTGTGCTACGAGTATAATTCTCCACTAATCCGATTTCAAATAAATCGTGACAGACTACAAATTGGTTCCCGGAATCAAGACAAGTTGTCCTTGATAAACTTAATAATTCTTAATCATACTTGTGTTTGTATCTGTTATTTTTAATTTTCCACTTAAACTTCAAATATAGCTGTAAAATTTTGTTTCCTTGATTTTTTCTGACTTATAATGTTCTTATACGGCTTTCATGTAATTGGAGAATTTTATTTTCTGCATAAAGGCTCATTGTAAATAAATAAATGAAATATTGAATACCTCATTGATGGATGCATTAAATAGAAATACTGATGTATTTATGCCACCTAGAACCTTCCGCGCGGTATATTATAATTCACTGTTAATACGTTTACAACGCAATAATGATCATCTACAGATTCGTCCTCAGAGCTTTCCTTTTAATTCATTCATGATGTCATTGAAAACCACATTTTAATTCTTAAATTAATTTTACTTATCCACTGAACGAAAAGTTTAGAAATATCAACTATTATTTTCGTTGATATTCAGCAAACTTTTTAAATTAGTTGATGTAACTAGTTTTGTAGTTTTGTGGTTGAAAGAACTATAGCACTTGGGAAACCCACTACATACTAGTTGGTTTCCTAATTTAGTTAGTTGTCCGAGAGCTTTTGTGTAAAAGGAGAATTGTTGTTTCTGTACGGAAGCTTTGAATTAAATTAAAGTAAGCACACAGTCAGTCAGTTTTTTCTCTGTCTCTCTCTGTCCCTCTCCTTTTCTTTCTATCTCTCTCTCCCTTTCTCCCTCTCCCTCTGTCTATATATATCTCTCTCTGTATAACTATATGAATTTTAATAATTTTGTGTGCACAGTGGAAAATAACTATTTATTTATTGGAACAACGACAACACTCCTCTTTAATTTAATAATCAAAAATACATTTTGTACGACCGTAGCTGAAAGACTATAAAATTTCGTTACTATAATATAAAACAAATAATAAAGGAAACCGATTTATTTCTTAATCAGAGATCGGACAAACTAAAAGTGCGCACAGAAAGAAAAGAACGCAAACCATCCTCTCACGTCTGTTTCCTTTCCCTCTGCTTAAAAAATGTTGGATATCTTCCCAAAGTATATCCGCAATTTTCGAAAAAAAAGATTTATAATTCCTCCACACACCGCTGTATCACGTTGTTTTTGCGCTTCACTGAGCTGAAAAACGTTATTCGTTTAATGAATGTAGAGCCCTCGAAAACGCAATTAGTGGAAAACCATCAAAAACAGAAGAAAGGAAATTGACTTAATACCCGCATTCAGTCGTGTTTTTTGCTATAGAGATGAACAATAAGGGGCCACACTACTTAAGCCCTGAATTGCTTTAATGGTCGCAAGTGAGAAGACTCACAGCCTAGACAGGGTGTCCGGGGAAGGTATCTTATGGCACTGATAAGACGGGTGGCTTAATTGATGAACTTTTATAGGGAAACTTCGCCGGAAAGGCACTCCACTCGTATGCTTATCAGATATCACAGGATGGTCTTTTCCAGTTGACGAACTCTGCCCCTCAGGATCTGGACCAAAGATCTACCATAGCAAACAGTATGGAGGATTTCCAGACCTCTGCCCGGGATCGATCCCGTAGCTACTATGTATGTAGCGCTGATTAAACCACAGCAAAAGGGAACCGCAATTCCTCAAGGCCTTGTTGTTGTAAACAAAAGTTCCTGATATAGTTTTTATTATCTTGGGAATACCAGGCAGGACGAAGATACTGGAGCAGCTTGAGACATCTTGGGCGTACTCATATACCGCCCACCTCGGCTTCTGCTGTTTATGAAATTAGCGTTCATCTTGCGTTAAAGCAGCTATCGATCCGTTCCCATACCTACGTCAAACGCCGCAAAAAAGTCACAAACAAGTTAACTTCTAGACGGTTTGGTGTTTCCCCGAGAATTTGCCAGAGATTTAGGCGGCCTTCAAACGCAATCAATCATGGCGGGTGGTGCCGCCGCTGGTACATCCTTGGTGTGCAAGAATGCCTGTAATGCGATATAAAGGAGGCGTTTAAGGGCTCGCCAGGTTCAAACAATGCCCAGACAGAGTAGGGCCCGACACATGCTTGTCTGAGCTGCTTCAAGCCGCTCCTCGAAGGAGCAGTTCCCCGCACGTGTAGCCCCACAATTTACTAGTCTTTACACCAGAAAAGCAAGAATACACAAATGAGGGGCTCCTAAATTGGAAGGTCTTTCAGTTTTTCAAAGATCTAAGGGAGCAGGGTCGTTACAAGAGCTGGATGTATAAACGCCTCGGGGCATTCCCACCGCTCCTTGCAGGAAATTCAAAGTTTCAGAAAAGGTCAGGGCACGTACCTCTTTTGGTGATTGTCTTAAAGCTTTAGAATTATTCCTTAGGTACAGGTCACCGCAGACGATAGTTTCCGTTACGCACTTATAACTAACAGCAACGCGAAAGTCGCTTCCACGCACAAAGCCTTCGCTACAAATAGGTAAATATTGCTTCAGATTGCGTTCGAAAAGCCGCGAACCACCTTTTACACCTCTAGAAATCCTTCTTCGACGGCACGACCGTAACGCCCGCCTGTGCACTTGCGAAAGACGATTGCGCGCCTATTTGTTTCTTTTTTACTTCACTCTCGGTTGTTGTGCCGAAAAACAGAAAACAGCGATTCCGCGGTAAGGACACGATTTACCATGGGGAAGGAAATTGAATCACAGGTAAGAGAGTCCCGGAACGGTGTGCCCAAGGAAATCTCCGGGTGTGTTTTTTTCAGCGATTCTACCCGTTTTCTCGTCGTGTCGCCTGAGTGGACTCCTGTTTGTGTCCTGTTAACTCAATTTCAACTATAAATTCATTAAAGCACCAGTTCACAGTTACTTTACATCTCAGAGTGGGGCTCGCTCGCAGCCTCCCTCTATCTATCCTGGGCTTTGCTGGATTTCTTGTAAAATTCGCTGTGTTACATGCCGCGTCCACAGACACCGTATTATGTGCAGTGTCGGGTGACTGTGTGCGCGCCTGGTGACGATTCATTAGACAGGAGTATCGCTCGCTGCCTGTGCCTGTGCCTGAGCCTGAGCCTGTGTCTGTTTAATATCCTTCCACGAGGATTCGCTGGCACAGGTGGATGCCAGACGAGGTTCAGGCGCAGGGCGCAGGCCCTTATACCACCACCACAGAGACAACCATCGCTGGAGCGCTATCCTTGTCAAAATCCAAAAAGGACGCATCCAGTGCAAAGGCAGAGGGAAAAAATGTAAATAACAAAGGCGATCAAAGCGGCAAAATATTTTCCTTTACGTTTTATCCCCATGCTCAGAGCCTGGGAGCTCATGCTTCCCTTCCCTTGCGACGCAGTCCTTTTCAGCCACTGTGCCCCTATGTAAAGAACCTGAGCTTTTTGGAGGCCTCCACGGAACGACAGGAGCTATTAAAAGCACATCTGCCAGCAGACAGCCAGTCGCTCATTTGATTTCGTCTACCTCTACGCGATCATCCAAGAGAATTAGCGCACGTTTTTAGTGCTTCGCCCCCGAGGGATCCTGCTGCTCATTTATATTTTTATGCGCTTTAATTAAATGCTCCCAGTCAGAGATGAAAACAGCTGCTGGGCTGTTGGATACTAAGCCCATTTTAGTGCTGCTAAGTCTTCCGCAAGCACCCTAAGCTGCCTGTCAGCTTTTACGTGCTGACGCTTTTGTCACTTAAGCTTGAATTATCGCTGGCATTTCCTGCCCCACCTACCCCACAAAAAGGGCAACCATATTTTTCCCGAGTAAAACAGAAAAAGAGCAGCGAGGCAAGGGATATCTGATAAAATGCAAATTAATGCGAAGTCAACGTCAACAGAATTGAGGCGCAGTAAAGTGTGCCAGAAATTTTAGGGGCTGAGCACTCAATTGACTGTGAAGAAAAATGGGTAAAACTATTCACGTGTAGGCTGGCAGGGAATGCGCTCGTTTTCTTGTAATTTTCCTGTAAATGAAAAATGTACACTAAAACGCCTATGAATTTTTTCAAGGATGTCGCATGATGACAAATGAAGTTGGAGTTTGGAATTGGTATAATTTCACAATAAATTCCAAAAATAAATAATAAACTTGGAGAATAGATCAAGGGAAAGAGCAATATGAACAAAACTGGAAATAAACCAGTAAAATTAAAGGACTGAAAGTCTTAATGGAAAATGGCAAAAAAAACCCGGACAATATCTGCTTTTAGGCAATACCGCAAATTACTTTTTTAGGCGCAGTACAAGAACATCCAAGAAACACTTAAAAAAAATCCAAAAAGCCATTCAACGTTGAGTCTTCAACTGAAGGATTCGAACATGCATACATATGTAGTTTGAAAGTCTGAGGAAATGCCGCCACCAAATAGATGTTGGATGGGGCGTAGGGTGGAGGGCTTTTTCTCCCATGGCATAGACGAGAAAAAGTTATTAGCTTTCTGCATTGCACAGAAAATTATAAGAAAATTGCACATTTATAATATTTATGATCGCAAAACGACAAGAGCATCATTCAAATCCTTCAGCGCGAACTCTCGGCAAATTCTGGAAAAGTTCCCTGATTATACCTTACATGGATTCATTAATAATATTATTAGAGCAGCTGATTTTCCGATGAGAACTTACCTACATTGTTATTATAAATTCTGCACCCCAATCCTATATGTATTATGCTGAACATGAATGTACAGAAGGCATTTCTAATTATTATAATTTAAACGATTTTTCCAGTGGAGCCGAATTATGGTACCTAAATCTTATTAGATTTTTGAAAGTACTACACTTTTATTCCTATTTATTTCTTTCGTACAGTGAGTTGTTTTTTTAATTATTCTACAACAAAGTTTATTTATTGCACAAAATTGTTATTATTTTTGCCTTTTTTCATTTGTTCAAAAGACACCGAAGTTTTACTCCCAAAGGCGCTTCCATTAAGCCCATATTTAACCCGCAATACAGTACGTTAAATAATTACCGAGATATTTCAATTTTTCTCCTAAATATCGACGAAATCCATGCAAAGTGTTGGCTTTGTTCATTTTTTGGGGTTTGAACTAGAACTTCATTAATCGCCATATTGGATCCGTCATCTTTAAATTCTTTTTCGATAGTAGATTCGAGATTAACGACCTCAAAACAAAAAAGGACCCGTTTTCATAGGAATCCTCTTTGGTTGAGAATTTCGGTCCGCCGTCTTTAATTGTAACATTTCGTTAGATTCGGGATCAGCACCATAAAAGAATAATAATTATAATCATTATTATTATGATTATTATTATTATTGATCCGTCAGATACTTTTAATGTGAACTATCTTCTAAACCAGGAAATTCAATTAGTCCCAGAGAAGTGAAGTTGATTGTATCGGTGCGCTGGGTGACTTTGAATCACCTCTTTAAAAATTAAAATATACACAATTACAGAATTTTCAACAACACACATTTTCTAGAGCTTCTTGTGTTTCTCTTTCTGTTTCTCCGAAAACCCCAACTAATTGAATTATTGCCAAGGAGCTTTGATTGCGCTACCAACATATTAAAAGAAATTCACAACTGGATGAGCATCCGGTCGGATACCAGTGAAAAGTTAGCCAGCCAGCATCCAGTCACACGCGCCAAAAAGGATCCCAACCCGAAGCTATTTTTAATATGAAAGTCTCAGCCGAAACTGTGGTTGCCTCGAATATTTAATTGCAGGAGGCACCACAGGATTATATGCCGATCATCCCAAAGTACTGTGTATCTCCAAGAGAGTTCTAAACATTTCATATTCTGCGTACAACAAAATGCCAAGTACGAAACGCTCTAGGCCACACCTTTGTTGGATACTTCACTTGTGAACAAAACTCACTTGCCCGAAAATTTTGGCGGAAGTTTCAGAGAAGTCATTTTAATGGGAAGGTGCCTACTAGCTTACTTATGGGAAATCCTGAATCAAGCAGTTCCTTGGGGAGTTGAATGCGGTCGAGGATTAGCCGCACTTCTGGCCACGAGCGTTGTATTCAGTGTCTTTAATTGCTTGTAAGGAGCTTTGTTTTCTTTCGGTATGATATGACGGTTCCTTGGGGAAATTGTCATCTTAATGAGGAGCACTTCAAATACTTTGCTTCATAATTTAATTCATTAATTGTAATCTTCGCCATTCAAAAGACAAAAATCCAAAACTATAATATGTATGTACTTCTCATCCTGGTGCCATCATCGGTTTTTGTCGTGTTGAAATCGCACGATTTCGGTGGCCAATTCACGTCGCCCTTAAATCGTTCGTGCAGAATCTCCATGCGCTGTGTGGCATGTAACACCGTCCTGTTGGAAGGAACCACATGTCGTCGGTATCCATATTATCCAGTTTAAACCACAAGAAGTTGCGTATCATCGATCTGTAGCGCTCGCCGTTTCTCACGCGGAATGTATCTCGAACGGAACACTGATTTTGATATAAAATTTGATGGCACACGTTTTTTAACGCTATTACCCGCTGAAATAAACATCCATGAAAAGTTCGAGCTTGTGCTAATGGTGACTAATATGAAAATCACTCTCACAAGATTATTCTTATGCTACTGATGAAGTTGTGATTACTCTCTAATATCTTTTGCATTGGGCTTCGAGGCTTTTGGAGACTACATAAATATTTGTATTTAGTTAAATCAGACTTTAGAAAAAACAGACTTTTTACTGCATTACCCTCAATTCCCTGTTGCTATGTCAGCGCTCCAATCCGATAAGAACAAACGAACAATTATCCCATCTGAACACCTTTCAAATATTTCAAAGTAGCGGCGCCGAAGGAGCATGATTTGAAAACCTGGCGGATAGTCTCTCACCAGTGGCAAATCAGGACGAATGCCATTGATAGGATGACTCTGGAGAATTTCAGGGATGAATTTCAGCTGAATCCATAGAATAGCAACTGATACGACTGTGTAGAGTGCACGACATAACCTTGACATAGATCGTCGTCGGGATAAAAATCCTGCCGCACTTACATACATACAAATCATGTCGCAAGTTGTACCAGGCAAGGAGCACGTTTTCCCGGATGTTTTTCACCCACACAACTCCCGTAATCAGTGGAATATCCTTGCTGTTCATGGCTCAACTCACGCCACCGCCCCGAAGTTTCCCCACCATTTTATTTACTTCCCATTTTGAATAGGCGACGACCGGAGACGGGGTCAACAGAAGAAGAAAATTTAAGACGAAAAGACGTTTTTTGTGCGCAAATAATACCCTTCGCGCCTTGCAGATTGAAATTTCCATGATGAGGTGGTTCTCGTTCGCTATATTGGTGTGACCTGCACCCGACATGATGGAAAGGTAGAAAGGAACAGGAAAAGTGTCCGGGAGGCACAAGCTAAATTATTCCGTAAAAAAGAGACTTGGCAAAATGTCGACTCCCCGAGACTGAGACGTGGGAGTGAAATAAATCAATACGACAGACGAACTGAACGCACTTCCCGTATATTGATTCATCTCGGCTATTGTGTTCAACGATTTTCTGATTGGGGAAAATATACACTGAATGCTCCAGGGAAAGGTCCTGTAGAGGCGACCAGGACACAATTTGGGCGCAGTTCTAATTAAATGGAAAAAGGAACACATGCAGGGTGAAAGCGCTTTTCCCCTCAATAAAACTATGTTCAGGAAAACAGTAAAATGCCAATGTGAAACCATAACACGTCAGTTTTATATTTCGAAATCATTATACAAAATTATTTCTGATATTAATAAGTCGAGACTATAGGGAAGGTGCTCCAGCGTAGTTCAGCACAAACTTGAAGTTTTTCTCGAGTTTGGAAAGTTTTATGGCGTCGCGTGTTATGGTGACGGATAATGAGGTCATGGATTACAAATTTACGTCTTTTTCAACGATATGAGAGTTTTGTTTGTTCTAAGAGTTGATAGTAGTATGCGGAAGCAATTTCAGCAACTGTCTCTGTCTTCATGGAGGCGACGAACATTTTGAGTACCTACCAAATGGCTAAAATGGAACTAAATCAAGTCCTTGGACGACCGACGCGAGTAGCTGATGATTTCACACATTGACGTATTCTACGCCTTAAAACTAGCGGCCGTGCCCCGACACAGCCCCATCCTAGGCAATAAGTAATTCTGTGGTTTCAAAATTTCAACTTCAAAGGATTGCTATGAAATCGGGTCCTTTTACGTTTTCAGGGTCACTGATCTTGAATCTGCTATCGAAACTGGAAGCTGAAGATGGCGGATCCAATATGGCGACGGAATTTCCCTACTTCAAAGGATTTTCCTGTATATTTGACTATATAGGAGTTTTTAGGATCGCTGTTTTAAATCTGCTATTGAAATGTTATCCCGGGAATATTTTTGGCTGCCGTGGGAAAATAGAGCAACCGTCTCCGCGCATCAGTAGCTTATATCAAATCGATGGTTTGTCCAAACTCCAATGTAATAATAGAAAAATCAAATTTCTTCAACTGCCCAATCAGCTTGAGATTTTTTTGGTGCGATTATAAGTTTTGGATTTGCCACCAATAGCCTTTGATAAATTTAAAAAAACAAATCAGGCAAGTGCATGTAGGACTCGCTTGTTAAATGTTCCGTAAACATATAGTGCGTGCGCAGCTTATTAAAATAGTGGTCAGAGTTATTATAAAAACGCAAAAAATTTTATCTTTTCCGCAACTGATACTGACGCGCAAACTCATATTTAGCACATTAGATTCCCTAAATAAAAGATGAACAGAAAAATTATTTGCCTGAAAAATAAAAGTGATATTTTGACTTTTATTATTTGACTGTATAATTAAACTCAAAAATTACTGGTTATTAATCATTTTTATTAAAAAAGTTTATACACTTATATATTTTGGCTTTGATGAAAAAGTGAAACTTTTCGTGGACATATCACATCACAGTCGAGAGTGCTCTTAAAAATTCACCCGCCATTAAAATGTTTCTTATCGCATTGTCCTGACATTGAAAATGCAAAAATAATAAGTTAACAATTGGCCAGAAATATAAAAATAAACAAATTCAAACAAAGTACAAAGCCTTTGAACCGAAAGTGTTCCTTCCCATTTCAGAAATCGTTTACCAAACAAGGAAGTTCAGTACTGACGATCTGGAGTTTTGTTCAGTTCCTTAATGGCCCTAGAAGCCGAAGCAGCAACCACTATGCCACGTCCGTTTGCAAACAAACGAAAATGGCAAAACCCTCAAGGCCTAACAAGACCAGAGAGAGTCCCATTTTTCAGCAAGGGCACTCGTAAGTCGTAAGTCGCAACCTTGTTAGCTCTTTCACTATCGCAGGCCAAGTGGATACCATGGACAAAGAGTGAATGCCTAATTTCCCCCTGTCAGTAGTTTTCCACGAATTTCGAAAACTTGAAACATTTTTACACTCCATGGAATAGGGTGCTTCAGAAGAGCCGTCAAGGAGGGCTAATTAGATTAGGTTTGACGACTTTAAAAGGCCCATTAAGTCAGTCAGGATTATGAAGCTGTTGCTGTTGCAGGAACTCGCACTTGAAACGGAAGGCCCTAGACGACCACTTACCTGGTTGGAATTTAATTTTGATAATTCGGTGGCGGAATTTAATCGGATTGTGTAATTGGGTAATTGCCCTAGTGACTATCTGGGAGCTCAGCAGGAAACTTAGTTTTGGTGTAGATATTTCGAAAACTGGGATACACGTACGCTTCCTACCCTTACCATCTGACCTCCTCCTTGGGGGGAATCGCTTAATTCTTAAGTGGCTCTCAACAAAATTGGTGTGTATTAGGAGGAGCCAGGGGGAAGATTTATATTTGTATGGCATTAACTGGTCTGGGATGGGACTCACTAATTCAACAAATGCTCTGCGATAATCTTATGGCAAAGTTTTCGTGTTATTACTGGTGCTATTAAGATTGGGAGCGAATCATTTATATGCATGCTGGTGCCGTCGTAATCAATTCTCCTCTAAATGATTTTGAAGCCCTGGGCATTATATCTGGGAGAATTCCAATCAAAAAAGAGTTATGGCTCTTAATCTGGTATCAAACTAGTACCATTAATGTTTGACCTAGAATACTAGGTAACTGTGGTACACCACTGATGTCACTTACATTTGGACAAAGCAGCAATGGATAGACACTTTTGCTTTCTTTTTTTTGCTTGCCATTGGCATAACTAGGAGAAGAGCACGTAGCAAAATTGTTCAGGGATGGGCAGGGTTTGTTTCAGTTTTGGTGCCGGTAAATATATGGAGTCACAGATCCTAAGAACACAATTTCATGGCAATTTATTTACGCTGATAACTTTTGTCCGCCATATTGAAGTTTGAAGTTTCGATAGCAGATTTAAAATTAACGACCCCGAAAACCCCTATATATTCATTTACACGAAAAACCGTTTAAGTTGAGAACTTTCGGTCGACATATTAGATCCACCATTTTAAACTCCTGCAATTACTCACAGTCCAAAACCTTGCCGAAAACCAAGCTATCCAACAGTGAAAACCCATTAGAATCCATTCAGTGGTTTTGGAGAACAGAAAAACATTTCTCATTTTCAAGTAATAGTGGGCGTTCAGTAGAATAAAATAAAAATCCTTTTCCATTGCCATAAAATTGTTTGTTTGGCTAGGTAAGATCTATCGCCCCATTCATTTTGGCAGACCTTGTATATGTAGAAATACATAGGTGTATAGGTTCTTTCAATTGAACACAAACAAGTTGATGATTTAATCATTTGTTGTCCAATTGCATTGCGTTTTATATATTTTTCGAGAAAAAACATGTAGTCGTCACAAAAGAGTTTGTATGAAAATTTTCTGTTCTAAGGATGAATTATCCTGCGATATCCCGTCGTTTTTTATACGAAATTAATTAACGAGTTTCGCTCCGTGCAAACTACTCAAATTATTTTAATAGCTGCACTAGAAAGATATAATAACATTACACTGACGTGCAACAAAAATCACCTCCACTTTTACAAAGCACGCACGTCTCTCCCTCTTGCTTTCATTATTTTCCATTGTTCTCAGAAAAGCATTTCAACCCTTCGGATAGGGTATTTTAAGGGGTTCATCTCCGAGTAAATTACTAAATATTTTAAGCTGAAACAGACGACGGCTTTCTTTCCAGAAAGTTTTGTTTGAGTACCTCGTCAACTCCCGAGATAAAGAAGCGTGCTTTGCTTGGCACCCATTTTAAAAAAAGCGACCTATCAGCATCAGGAAGACCTTTGTTTTTATTGTTATTTAGCATTTCGAAGGAAAATTTGCTAAGAATAACTTTTAAAGGGTGAAATGTTATGGGGTCTTGCCGACTTCAGTGCTGAAATGGAGATTCGTTTTCAGCCGGCAGTGCTTAAAGAAGTTACTGTCTCTCGTAATTGATAAAGAGATTTTCTTGCAAGTCAATGCGTAAAATAATTGAGGTACTTAGAACCGGTCTTACGCATTCACACAATGCGCGCCGTGGAAAGCCTTGAAACATGTAGACATTTGGGTGTAACACATGTTACCCAAATTAGTTGCAAATTCGAACAAGATATAAGGTTTGATGAAGTTCAAATTATGATTTCTTAATTTTATATTTTTAGGACTTATTGTTAAGCTTCGATTTTATTATATTATTTCCTTATCGTACCACCACCCTAGTGAGGTTAAATTTGACGCAAGGGTCATTCAAATATTCTAATATATATAATAATGTATTGAAATACGAATAAAAATTTGAAACGCTTTTCGCTGCGACGCATCCACCAACGTTCAAAAAACTCTTCCACGGAAATTGCATCTCTCACACACTTCATTCTCATTAAAAGAGCGTATCGCCCAAGCACAGGTAGCAGAAAAAATACCTACTGACTATGCGCGTATGCAACCGAAAGGGAAATTACATTTTTATGTCCCCTTTGAATACACACATACATATGATACGAGTACTCGCGGGTGTCTGATGGGAGGTCGTTGATGAAGATGGAAGAAAGAGGAGTCCCAAAATAGAACCCTGGGGTATGCCACTAGAAACCGGGAGAAATTGAGAGGATCTGTTGTTTGAGGAGACATTCTGCTTTTGATGGCAAAGATATGACAACAGAAGTTCACAAGCAGGGACAGACAAATTCAATAGACATTATTAAAAGGCATTGAAGAAGTAGAGTAAAACGAGTGTGGTGGGATTATCGTTTTCTACGGCATTTGAGCTGACAGATCCAATATAGAGAAATAACAATTTTAGAAGTTTCAGAAATTGTGATTTCGAATCCGCTTTATTTTATTATTTCATGATAGCGCCCGAAAACCCTCAATTTCAAAGAATTTTTACAAATTGGGTACTTAGGGGCTCTCAGGGTTGTTTTAAAATGTTTACCTGGTAGTGTTCAAAGGTTCACTGTGTTGTGTAGTTACTGATCTACTTAATTCGAAACCATATTCTCTGAGCTGACGGTAATGTTCTTTTTCCATTTGTTGTCATCTGATCAGCTGATTATAATCATACACGGTGTTGCCTTGTACTTCGGAAAAGGGTGATTACAGTTGCTTATGTTTATCTGGTAGAAATGAGTAAAATGCATAATGCCTAAATGTGGACAAACCTCTTTCGTTTGCTTCTTAAACTACGTCGTACTTAGACAAATGAAATTGACGCAGTTGGATTCGCAAAAGGAATCAAGCCAACTGCACAAATCATCCCCAAGAATAAAATCATCTGTATAATGCATGAATAGTGCAAAGCAAAGCGCACGTGTCGATCGATGTCGGATCACAGTGCTCGTACCGTAAGTACGTAACGACTTCAAATTAACAATGCTTCTAAAATAATTTTATCAATAATCTCGAAGCTCGCTCCGACATGGGTTTGCACAGAAGCCCCCAACATGATGACACCGGGAGAAAAGGGTACTCCGTTGATGTAATTAATTTATTGATTTTCCATAAATAGCCCGAACGTGCTTCGTGCTAGAGCAAAACTTTCTCTCCGCCAGAAGGAACTAAATAAAAATGACTTGACATTGCAGCGCACGAATGGATTTCCCCCAGGATTTTCTCCACAATGAGATAAGGAAAGAGCGAAGAGGAAAGGGAATTTTTGCTGTTTAACTTTCAGAAAATGGAAAAACCCCAAGAGTTGACATCTTTTGAGACATGGCAGGGAGATGCGCAGCCGGGAGGATACGAGGAGGAGCTGTGTGCTGTATGTACATACACTCGTACGTGCCGAGTAGTAAAGCAGAATCTGCCGGGATATGCATGTAATTCAATTTAGTTCCGGCTTGAGAATATGGTATCCTGCGTTTGTGTGGATCGATTAGGCATGCACTTGCTGTAGGTACCTACATAGATGTATCTAGATTTTAGAAAGACAGTGTAACTCAGCGGCGGTCGGTGGAGCAGCTCCTTCGGCACTAAATTGAAACTTTGTTTCGCAGAAATGAAAGGTCCTCCACCGCAG
Source organism: Neoitamus cyanurus (assembly GCA_947538895.1). Lineage (NCBI taxonomy): Eukaryota > Metazoa > Arthropoda > Insecta > Diptera > Asilidae > Neoitamus > Neoitamus cyanurus. Next base: position 41,488,016 of record OX384543.1, read on the forward strand.
TTAATGTTCCATAGAAATTTACAACTTTCGCATGTGGGCCATTTCGCGCAAAGATAAACCTACAATCAATTTTCATGTAAAGCAAATTGAATGGATTTCTCGTAAAACGAAACTGCAATTCACTCAGCACTTGGTATTTATACACATTTTAAGAACATACTTTTGGAGCTCTTCTGTACCCAAGCTAAATTACACCATTTTTTTGTAAAGTGAAGATAATGCCAGTGGCAATGAAAATGACATTAACCCAAAGGTACTCGACTTCGGATGAGGACTCTTTTCTGCCCAACTTTTCTGGATCCGGACCTGCGGCCCCTTCATTGACGACATCTTCTCTGCTGGGTTATCTCAGGTCTGTGAGGTACCAAACTAAAGTAAGCTCATCGTTGTCTTCACTATGGAAGAAGACTGTATTTTCATTTTTATCGAGCTTATACTGACTATGACTACAACTTCGAGAGAACCGACTTCTCGTCTCTTAATTTAAATATTTCTGTCTGTAACTGATGTCTTATTTGAAACTGACATCAACAAAGCCGTCCAATCCATTTTAGAGGTTTGTATAGCATATTAAATTCAAACATAAGTTGGATTCGTCATATTTTATTTCTTGAATTCCGATAAAATAAAAATGCGATTGAAATGGCTAGCGCTAGAGATATTAAAAATATGAATGGCGACAAGACTTTTGCGTGAATCCAAGTGTCAGACCAAAACTCGCCAACACATTTTGTGTTGACTTTGCGCATAAGTGCCGAGAAATGTTCAGTGGTAAGCTCGCCTACTCTGGGCATTCAATGTATTAATAAAACTATCGCAATCTGTTTGTCTTTTGTTCTCCTTTTGTTCTATCAAGGTAAATAGATGCCCCAAATAGGTTGTTGGCTAATCGAGAACTTAATTCCCCCTGGCAAGGGCGGATCTAGAAACTTTTTAAAAGGAGGGGGGGGGGGGGGGGGGGGCATATATATTTTCACCCCCCCCCCCCCCCCATTTTCTTACCGTAATAAATTTTATTGAATTTTTGGCTTAAGTTCCCAATGCTCCTTTTTTGGAAGTGCCCTAAAACCTTATGGAAATGTTCCATTTATGGTCGGAACGAGTGAATTAGGTAAGTATTGTTTACGGAAAACAATACTTTCCCAAAAATTAACTTGTTTTAACACCAAAAATTGCAAAAATCAAAGTCAATTTCGTCTCGTTTCCGAGATATAAAATTATTCAGAGTGGCTATTCGCATCGTCCTTGCTTTTTACAATCGAAATTTCCGCTCATGTACATGGTAAATAATTTTTTAAACATCGGTACGAAAGAATTCGTAATAAAAATTTACCTTTCTTTAAAAATATCTTCTGACAGAAGATTTTCCTTTTACAAAATTTTCAATTTTTGGTGTTAAAACAAGCTAAAACAAGCTAATTTTTGGGAAAGTATTGTTTTCCGTGAATTCACTCGTTCCGACCATAAATGGAACATTTCCATAAGGTTTTAGGGCACTTCCAAAAAAGGAGCATTGGGAACTTGTTCCAAATTTTTGAAGGCGTGTGATAAAGACGTTTTTCCGTATTGTCATAAGCTGTTAAAAATTTTTGACCGATTTGCTTCGAATAAAAATCGACGGTTGAACATCATACTTTGAAGTATTTGTCGGTAAATTTTTATTGTGATTTGGAAATGTGAAGAAACGAAATCCAAAGATTTGTTGATCTCAAAACGAAAATAGATTTTAGCAAATTAAATTATTATTGCAAAATAAAAAGTGTTAATTTTTATGTCATCTTGTTTTAAAATGGAAAAATATCTTCGAGGGAGGGGGCCATGCCCCCCCCCCCCCCCTGGATCCGCCCTTGCCCCCTGGCGGGGAGTAATTGCATCAAATCGCCAAAGAATAACATATATAGACCTCTAAAATCTTCTTTGCTGTTTTTAAGCTGTTCTAAATCCAATATGGTGGCCAACTACATTCTACTTGTAAAACGATATTGGATATAATATATTGCGTTGTCAACAGACTTATACACGTGTGTAAAATTCAAAAGCTCTAGCTTAGAACTATTCGAAATTTCGATTGCCAGATTTGTATCTGACAACAAAGCATGTTAAATAAAAGCTTGTCATTATTGTCATCCGAACCAAAGCTGGGTGCATAATTTCAGCTCGATCGGATAACGGGAAGTGGGTGAAATTTCAATCACTAAGTTTGACCCATACATGATTTCGAACATATGTATGTAAATAAAAAAAAAACCATTGAAAACCCAGGTCTGCCACAGTTTAGCCAAATTCTGGTAAGGCAAACCAGTTAACCAAAATTAAGTGGAATTCTGTGAGGCAGGGTTTTGAGTCGTGGCCTCTCTTGCTAAAAGTAAGTTAAGCGGAATCGTCTTCCTATGTTTTCTATTTTTTTTTAAACTTTTTAATCAATCGCTTTAAAATTTTATGAGAGGGAAACATTCACTGCAAACTACTTTAGAGGCTCATATATCACTGAGGTACCAAAATTAAGCTGATATAAGGCAATTTTTAGGATCTATCTAGAATCTCCCGTAAATCACATAAAAAAAAGTTTAGGTGATGTACCTCGCGAAAAACTTGCTATACCAAATGCGCTCCTCTTTGAACCGAAACTGTATTGATCCTGCCCTGTAGCAACGCAACATCGTGCATGATGATGCCGCAAAACGTTAACGCTAATATAATACTCCTCCTCAGGGATACCCACCATCATGGTCTTGTCAGGATTCACGAGAAAATAATTTAATTTTTTTGTTTTTACCAAAAACGCTTTGTTTGCTTTTTGGGAATTAAAACGTAAAATAATTGCCCCATCCACAGGAGTCCAGCTGAGTCTTATACTGCGGGGAACCGCCCAGGCCACCCACATTGTTTCATCTCTCCCCGCATGTAGCCCTCGCCACATGATACCGTTTTGACACAGGTAACAAGCATAAATTTCCGTGGAGAGTTTTCCCTTTGTGTTCTTAGTGAATTAAAACAAACAAAACATTTTATTGAGTCGGCACAATCCGAGGGCTTATTTGTTTTAATGTGCCCGAGAAATCACATGCTTGCGGCGGAGTTGATTTTGCCTTTTTCAGCGGAGGATACTTTAAAGCGACTTAATTATTATTTCACCAAAATGTTCCTGCTTTAAGACGGCCTCCAGGAAATGCCTAATGACATACATCAATACTACTCTTCAAAGCAATATAACACCTGCCTTTACGGCCAATTCTAGAAAACCCCAAAACTCCCAGTGTACACTGGCATTAATACAAGCACCATCCCTCCTTTAAGTTCCAACAGTAATCAGTCCGAAATCCGAAACAATGGGTAGCGCCTTGCCATCTCGTTACGACTAAGGTTCCTCTTAAGACTGTTAAATTCGTCATTCGTTATTACCTTTAATTTTCCCGAATCTCCAAATAATCCTAAATTATCCACCAGTTAGATACCCGCAGCAATTGGCAGACGGTTTATTTCCTTAATGCCGATAATAAATGGCTTCCCAGTATCGTTCTGTTTGTTCATCACGGACCACTCCTTGCAGAAAACCTGTTCAACTTAATTAGACGCAAAATCATCGGAGGTGCACCCCTGAAATTTAATTAAAATCTCGTCCAATTTGGAAAATTAAGTTAGTTAGAGTTTGGGCAAGTTTCATTGTTTGCTCTCTGCAGTGCTTTGAAGCCAGAGGTCCTATATCGAATTTCCTTTCACCCAGCGAAAACGTTGATTGGGCAGGCAAAGGTTGAATATGTGATTTGTTGGTTGGTTGTGCAAAAATTTAATTACCACTTATGTAATAATGATTTCGGCATTGTGATTTAGATCTATACGGCATATCGCTTTGCACAGAAAACTTTGTGTTGTATAAAAGCAAACAGAAGCACTAAAATTCTACCTGAGGACCTGAGGTGAAACTTATTCGACCCTCTGTTCATTTAAATTAAGTTTAAATATCAGTTTTCAATTCACAGTCTCTCAGTTTTTTAGTGTTTAATTTATTCTGAAGGATATATGGCTTATAGACACCCTCAATTAAACCACACGTTTAACGCTTGCCGCAATTACGGAGCAACGATGGTTGGAGCTATTTGAAAAATTTGAAAATTTACGGACCGCCAAGTACCATACAAGAACTGCTTGCTGTTCAGAGATGAAACGAAAGCGTCCCGTATATTTTCGTTAGACCCCATTTCCATGATCGAAATTTCGTTCGTCCTTATCCCCGATTCCATTTGTTTTTTCTTGATTCCGCTTTCCTCTGTCTGTGCCTCCCATCTCCCTCAACATAACGTTTAGAGTCTCAAAAGTTCGATTATGTAAGTGGGGTGTTACGGTGGCGGTCCAAAAAATTTCCTTTTTTTTTCTTTTTGGTAGTACTAACTATTCATAAATATGTAAAACAAAATTTAGACAAAATTCCGAAAATTGACTGAGTTAGGCCAACGCAACGAAAACTTGAAACGAACTTATCTCGAAACGACATTTTTTGATCTTGTCCCAGCGAAAACTCGAAGACTAATGAACTGGTTTAAACATTTGTTTTCTTGAAATTTCCGTAATCATAGTTGTGCGCTGTGCGTAGCCGATATATAAAATTTTGATCATTATAATTACGGGCTCAAGGAGTATAGTGGTAAGCGTGTCAGACTGCCGATCCAAAAGTCCCAGGTCCGAATTTCACTGGGACCCCACGCTTCCACTCCCAAAGTGCACTTTTCCTAATAAGCGGCAGATGGAAACCTTATCAATTAGGATGGCTACTGCGGGCTAATCAACCGGCATAGTGAACATAAACGATTAAAATGAAACTGAAGCAGAACCACGAAGTGGAGAGGCTATGTGGAAACCCTATGCTGCTAATTGGAGTGAATTAGAAAATATTATTTTTGTTTTTCAAGACCTTGAATTAAAGGTAAAGGTCTGAAAAATGAAACAATTTTAAACCGCCGCCGTTTTGTGAAAAAAACGCAATACAAAATAGGGCTACGGAGCTACATTCATATAGATATTGATAAATTGTTTTCTTTTTATATTAATATAACTCCCTTTATACAATATGGACGGGGACAAGAGAGGGAGTTTTTTTTATCGTCACATACATAATACACTGTTGAAAGTTTTTAATGATTATTTCTCTATACGGCTTAATTAAGGACAGTCTAGCCATAGACGTGGCCATTCACACTCGCGTTTTCACTTCGATTTTCCAGAAACTTTCCACACCCGAAATCTTGCGAAAATACCGAAGAAACGTAGTGTGAACAAGATTTTATATCCAAAATTAGTTTAGTGCCATCTGGACGACAAGTCCCCGGATAAGTTTTGGAGCGAATCCCAACTTCACGAAACTGATGAAAAGCTTTCAGAAATAAATACTTTCAATCTTGTCCATACCGGGTGGCACGTAAATCTCTAATTGTAATATTTTAACGTTCCTGCGATGAGAAGTAAGTTATGGAGTAAAACTAATGTCCTATTTGCTTCATATAAATTTTCGCCTACGGGAAGCATGGATCATATAGTTCTCTAGGCAACAAGCCACGGTACACACATAGTCCAGTAGAGGTCAATTTCAAAGGTCTGCAAAATTTAAAACGTAGAAAAATTCTTTAATGGGTACATTTTATTTTAACTACATAGTTTTGATGACGGATTTACAAGTATCCAATTGTTTAGCTCATCACGTAAAGATTTACTGTTTTTTAATGTAAACGAAAATTAGAAACAAACGGTAACAAAGTAAGCAAGTAAAATCACGGAATGCTGGAAATGTGAATGGTGTAGGTCGTAGCAGGTCATAGGATAGGAGGAAATTGTAATATAAATTGTAATGTTTCGCGTAAAATTGAAAATGGAAGCATCTATATATCCTGGAGTTATAAATTAATAACTAAATAGTTAAAACTAACATTGACTAAGAATTCCAACCTCAACCAGATAAAATACGATATCTGTAATGAATTTGTAAATGTTTTAAAAGAAATAAAGTTTATCCGAACTAATAAATAAATTATCATTAGCTTTACGCGATTGAATTAACTCTTGGTTTCTTTAAGGGAAAAGGCTCGTTTCTCTTTATGTATAAGGTTCTTCGTACACGGCCCCTTATATTCTAGTCTTCCTGGCTACCATCTCTAGACAACATAAATTTGAAAAAGTAGGATAAATTTAGTAATTTTAGGTGCTAAAGTGTCGCCAGGGTTAGTGTAGCATAAGTCGATTAATAAATCGAGTCCTAATGCCCCAGATACCCAAGAATTTCGGGATAAGCATATAAAGGTACCTGAATATTTCCATCGAAAGGGCTTCCAGATTTTTCTCCGATACTTTATATATAGCCCTTAAAAAACTCGCAATACAACCGACCAATGGGCATCACTACGCACTTGGCATCTAGTTATAGACGAAATTGCCGACAGAGTGTTAGCAAGCAAATGAGTTCGATATCGAATTCCGAAATACCAATTTACTTTCGACCAATTTGATTGAGTCGAGTTCTAGAATATTGCATGGTGCTTCCAACTATATTGGTTTTTTATTTTTTGCAACAATGAAGAGAAAGAATTAACAATTTTTTATATTCGAAATCAGTATTTAATAATCATCTTCAAAACAAGAACAAATTAACTTTTCTTAACTAAAATAAAAATAAGACTGTAAAAAAAATTTATATTTGCAGCTTGCACTCTTATAGGGTTATATGGGTCGTCCAAAATTATGCTAACAATGCATGATAAATGCACAACCGTTCAGGTTTTAGGCTTTAAAGGGTTTAAAATTTACCTGCAGTTCGCTTGTTGGGTAAAGAGCACGAATTCTTCTAGTTGATCCTCATACGTAGTACTTTACTCAAATCAATTGCGGCCAACTTACAAAGAAGGAACAAAAAATACCTACCATACTTTTGCATACTGTACCATAACTGTGAACAATTTAAATGGGACGAACACCAAAATCGAAAGATGGTTACAGAAACGTTTCTGGAATCATCGTATTTATTGAAACACAGCTTATACACATTGAACACATAGAAATTAATGAAATACTTGAAAAATTCTTCTAAAATTTTATTTACTCTCCTTCAATGTCTTTTGTAAATCTAAGTCCATAAAGATCGAGAAAAACAAGAAATTGAAATGCACTGTTTGTTAATTAGGTTATCAAAGGGCAACTGTAGCTAACTGAAACCGACAATTCACATGGAACTGGAATTCAACGAAACGTACTTAGCCCTCTGGCTGGCTGCAAAGAAGATTCTGTACAAATGAGTACAAAAGAACATTAACTGTAAATTATACTTTTTACAATAAAAAATAGGAAAGTCGAGCGAAGAACCTATGAACTGCTAGACCTTACATTTTGTTAGAATAGTACTTTGAATTACTTGGGCCGTACATTTTTACAGTAACCTGATGTTAATAAGAATGGAAATTTATGTAATTTATCATAGCTCTGTTACTTATGTGGATGTCGTCGTAAGCACAACTCCTTAGAGTTGTCCGCTATCGGCGACAACGATCCTCTTTGAAGTCTTGCCAGATTGGCTTCCGAAGCCCTCAATCTTCTTGACGATGTCAATACCTTCGACGACCTTGCCGAAAACAACATGACGATTATCCAGCCAGGATGTTTTCACGGTGGTAACGAAGAATTGGGACCCGTTCGTGTTGGGCCCAGCATTGGCCATTGACAAAATGCCGGGTTCGGTGTGCTTTAAAGTAAAATTCTCATCCTCGAATTTAGCACCATAGATGGACTTGCCACCGGTACCGTTGTGGGCGGTGAAATCACCTCCTTGACACATGAAGTTGGGGATGACACGATGGAATGTTGAGCCCTTGTATCCGTATCCTTTCTCTCCGGTGCACAGGGCACGGAAATTTTCCGCAGTCTTTGGTACAACATCAGATCGGAGCTATAAATAAAACAACGAAAATAGATTTTATCAGAATTTCTTGTGATCGTTCGATAGATCTTAACTCATCAATGGTAAATCAAAATATTTTATTACTTGCCCCTCAAATAACGTGGGACGGAAACCAAGAGGTAATCAGAGAGTTATTTTCGAGGTTGAGAAAAATTTATCAACACTAAATAAAACCTCTTGTTCTCGTCGTAATTTGTCAATTCTTTAGTCTAGTCGCAAATTATCTAGGTGTCGCAAAGCTATCGAAAGTGAAAACTGAAGAATCTTTTCATCAAAAGATTTAAAAAATATCCATAGGACAGAAAGTGATGAAAACTTAACAAATCCATTCCAGGAAGATTCACGGAATCAAATAAATTGGGCATTTAAGAGGGATTACAGTTTTCCAAGTTGAAAAAAATCTAAAAACTTGGATCTCAATTGATATATTTATATACTTAACAGGACGACGCTAAGCAGAATAAATCGTCTTGTATCAGAATTTTTCTTCACATGGAATTAGATCCAACAGTTAAAATAGATTCAAAAAACGCTCACTCCAAACTGTTTATATTTATACGAGTCTGGCGCTACATTTTATTATCACAACTCAATTGGCAAGTATGGAGCACCATTTAGCGAGTATAAGAATTTCGTGCTATAAATTCATTATGAGAAATGGCATAGAAGGTGATCTCAACAACACATTATACAGGCGCTAAACACGTGATTTTATCAATTACCGCAGATAGTTTGGCCTGCATAATTTAATAACTTTCGGGCACGATACATTGATTTCAACATAAAAACAAATAAGGCAGTATATTTTTCCTATTTTCCCTTATAAGGTAAAAAGGCGAAAGGTATTATCCATTAAAACCACAACTTAGTGAAAAGGGAAAATCAATTTGTATGTCATCCATTCAGAACCCGCATTAATTTCTCCCCAATAATAAGCTAATTATGAAAAATTTTCAAAGAAAGTACAACAGCGGCTGTAGTGGGGTTTAGTAATCGAAATCCCTCACAAAAGGCAGTATATAGTACATACACCAAAGTTAAAGCCCCCTAAAGTAATTAATCGATTTTGTGTACACCACTGACATTAAACCCCATTCATCGTTTCCTGGTCAAACATATTGAAGATACAACACACGCTACATTAGATACATGCAATGTACCCGATGTCCTTGAATTACACAAAATGTTAAGTTGAAAGGAGAGCATGTACATGACATACATATTTCAACCTAATTAAATGAAGAGTGGAAGATATCAATAAAAAATCAACCGCCTGGTGCACTACACACATTCAATTTAGGAAGTTTGGAAATGTCGGAAATACATCACCAGAGCTTGTTCGATTTCAAAGAGAATGATTTCCCTGCAGTAAAATTGTGATATGGTGTTTTAGTATTTATAGAGAGCTGAGTTTGATTAGCGTTTGAATCACACTTTTTACATTAGAAGTAATTCTTATCATTATTAAAATAATTGTTGCCGCAACCATTTTATTTTTTAATTTGATAAGGCTGTCATGGGTAACCTCAATAACTAATAAACTTTTTCGATACTTCTCGTTAGATAATATATTAAAAAAAAAAAAAACTCGATATACCTTTTACATCGAATTTCGTCATTTAAACTTTTCTTACGGCTGTAGCGGAAAGCTTCCACAAATGTATATAAAATGTTAAAATCTTAACTGATTCGAGTTTGCGGAAAAAGAATGACTACACTACTTTACGCAAATCAATTCCAATAAATATAAGCGTACTGTTCTCAGAGTCAAGTTGGTGGATTCTATCTACTAAGCGCCGGCCGTCTGAGTCACTTGATGGAACCCTTCCAAGAGTGACTACACTCAAATCAGCTATACAAATGAGGTCGAGTATTGTGCATAATAGGGCCGGGTCCCGTTCACGACAAATCATTTAAGTTATAAAAAAACAAATTTCTCTCGCCCTTCACAAGCAATAATTGATAGTGTAGAGAAGCGAAATATAATAAATACATATTGTTTTCTGTAGCCTTTTGTTTCGAATACTTGTGGTTATAGGCTAATCACAGATCGTTAACTTGCAACACTTCTAAAAAAAAATACCCGATATTTTGACTTCTGGGTAAAAACAAACAAAAAAATGATTTTCTCAATTAATAAATACTCGTATTTAGAAATTAAGTTGCACTGCTTTAGCACTCTTCCATTGGCCTTTTATTTCAGCCTTTTAATTTAATAACCGATTTAATATTTCAATAATTCTTCAAAACAGTTCATTTCTCTATCTTTAAAAACGTTTATAAGCACACTAAAAAGTTAAACCAATTGAGACAAACGCGCCGCACAAGCCTTATGAACGAGAAAATCTTAAATGCACAGCCCGCAGGGTACACTCAAGGATTCATTCTTTCAAATGTGTCGCTTTGTCTTAGGAGAGGTTGACTATACATTACCACATTGGTAAAAATGACGCCTGGTTCAACCGTGTGATATCTTGCAATCCGAGTAATCCCAATTCTATTTTTAGATGATTTTTTACAAAAACACCATTACACATTTTTAAACAAAAAGATGACTCCCCTTTAGTCTCTTGCACTCGGAATGCCAGTTGGGCTCCCATAATCATTAATTCTGGCAACACTCGAAATGCTAGGCGTAGTAATTTGGATATAAAGGGTGTCGTTAACAAGAAATTGAATTTTGATTCGCGTGCCGTTAGCGTCTGTCGAATGTTCAATCGCGTTTCACTTCGGAGGAAGGTTTATTAATTGTGAATTACAAAAGTACGGAGAACATTTTAGAGACAAGTTACGTGTACGATTTGGTGTGCGCTCGAATTAAAATTGAATACACTCTTATTTAATGTTGTCAACACAAATGCTTCAAAATTGCAATTTAATGCATAATTCGTTACACATTGGACATGCCAAATTAAGCACACCTATAAATGGAGAATCGAGAATTTCTATACTAATAATATAATTCTGGTTACTTGTGCAGAAATGTAGATCAAAGAAGTGCAGGAACTTCTTGGAATCTGTTTTATTTCAAATCACAGATTTGATTTGATTTCACGCTCGATTTGATTATATATCAACGACGATATGTATTTTTGCGTGATGGAGTATGCGCTTAGAGTTTAAACATTATTACATTAACACAGTTTCCATCAAATATTGAGAAACCTTCGTCATCAGTTCTTTGTCTATTTAGTTTTTAACCTATTTTATGACCTTATTCTCAAAACTCAACAAACACTAATATTTGGCTCGGCACTTTATGCAAAACTCAATTTTTCATGATTCCAATTTTAGCCCCAAAAGAGTATCACGTATGTCACACATTATAATGGAAAAAAATCAACTTTTTTTTATAATATATAAGAGCGAAACATTTCAAAAATGTGATGCCAATATTAGCCTTATGAGGAGGCTGAAAAACTATTGCAGGGACCTGGAGTAACTGACTAGCCGGTAAATCTTTGAAATCAATAAGTTTTAATATCTAAAAACCAACGTTAAACCAACAGTTTTTAAATTTTTGCAAAATGTAGCTCAAAAACTATTAAACGGATGTTCTAAAATTTTACAATAACATTTTATTCTCAATGAGCCTGGGCAAACCATCACAATAATTTTTTTTTATTGAATTTGGCGAAAATTTAGTGAACAAATCTATATTATTTTAATTCCTATCGGAAAGTGCCATATAGCGCGATAGCACTTCTTAATTTCTAAGTCTGTACGAAAAGGTGCCGATTTTCTAATTGGTGAGAATAATTGCTATTTTTATTCCTTATACCTCTAGCTGAGTAGCTGGCACTTTTAAGCACTGAACAGAAAATGAGCGATCCGGTCGTCCTCCTACTCAAACTGTTAAGGTACAGTTTCAAAAAAGTTATGCATATAAATTATTCCCATCAAAAAAGAAACGCTAATTTTCTTTCGGCCGCATAAATGTATTTCTTCCATTAATTACACTACCTACACACAGGATATGGTACACCCATTTTAAAAATTCCACTGAGCGTATTGGTAACAGATAATAAGTCACGGGTACCCACACATGCCCTTTGGGGGTTAAAGTTTCTGACATGAAGCTTTATGCGAATTCAATTAAGCGTATAATTTACCTTAAATTTAAATCTAAAACAAGTTTAATTCACATACGTTTCTACGACAAAATTCGAATTTTTTATTCTTACCCTATCGATGTGTTTTGTTTTTTGGGACTCATGATACCTACCTTATGATAATCTTAATTGACCAATTTCTTAAGGGGTTACATGTTTGAAATTTAAAAAAAATCGATATTTGCTTTTAAATAACTTTATAGATTATTCTTTTAAGAACTTTCACGTCCAAGACCAATCTCAAAATCTGCAGAATTGACGAAGTTATAGCAATTTCAATGGAGCCAGTTCGCTACCAAAAGCTAGAAAATGTGATCAGACTCAAATTTTATCTCAAAACTAATTTTTCCAAGACGGGTGTGTATGACATCTCGACATCTATTTTAGTGATTGTTTTGAAATTTGCATGTGGATTGCTAATAAGATTCCACGTGAATCAACAGAGGTTTTTTTGATGACACACATGAATTTTTAATTACTTGTAAAGTAAATTGTTTATAACTGTTTTACCAAAAGATAATTTTTTTTTACAGTAAATAAAATGACGAAAATAACTACATTAAGTGTTTGAAGCAGTTGCTATTGTTTCCCACAAACAGCAAATATGTTATTTAGTGTAATATAATTTCAGTAACGATTTTTCAAAAGATTTAATATTTACGCCTGTGGCCCTGTGCCCATAATCTAGTGACGTGTGGTGCCAATTTTGTCACCTTGCCCAGACAATACTGACATGAAACAGACTCTTGCATTGGATTGATCAATATTCGTGCCACGGAATACAGAGTGCGCTAGCATGACTCATTGTCCTTTCGACCTAAAATTTACTTTCAAAATCAATTGTAAAAACATCCAAATGCATTGCATGATTTCTCAAACTGAGTTAAGGTATGTATACCCACCTAATTTTCTGGAGATAATATTTTGTCTCTAGCTCTAATATCAGTTCAATTTTGCCATATAAGTCCTGCCTTGGTAAAACAAATTCAAGTAAATTTTTACAATGGCCCATTACCGCATTGTAAAGACTTAAATTCTTCCTTGTCGGTCTTCCAATTAAGGCGTTATGGGCGTCACTACCCCATTAAGTTTATCAGCCCTATCGTCAATTAATTAACGGAGTATGGTAAAATTGGCTTTTAATAATATACTGAAGATTTCCAGTGGAAACTATAAATGGACGCTTTAGATGCGCTCCTGATGCTACCCCTTTCTTAATAATAGCTTGCTGTGAAACCTAGACAAATCACGTAAATTTTTTACGCGACAGGGAAGACATCAACTTAGTTGCCTGTATCTTGTTAATACCTACTTCTATAAAACTGTAATTAATTTTCCTTAAACTCGACAACATCAGCTATGTCTCAATGTTTTTCGATGCATATAGCTAAGCAGAACTTCGTTTGACATTACATTAAATATGTATGTTTAACAAATATTTTATAATTAGGTAAAGAACAACGCACATTTTTTCGTCTACATCAAAGTTCCCAAGCCAAATAGCTGGAAATAAATCGGCTAAAAACTCGAAAAAATTCTCTCGGAATGATGTTTACGATAGCAGTTATTCCGAGGGAATTTTTTCCTTTTTATTTATCCTACTTTTCGAACAAGGGAAAAATTCCGAAGGAAATATTCAATACATTCCTTTCACCAAAAAGGAAAAGAAATATGAATAACCCTCCTTCTGGCGCAGTCGGGTAAAAATAGCAAGGGCTCCCATATATATAAAACTTTGGTATGTGCATCTTTAATGTTGCACCCACCGCATAAGTAGGGCATACCGCATGCTCCAAAAGGTAGCTCGCGAAAAGCACTCTGCAGAACGTTCTTGTTTCCGGGTGAAACCTGCCCCACCGCCCTCCCATGACCGAACAACACATTGCTATCACAAAGCGCGAATATTCTCAAGATAAATTACAGTGCCTTGTCGTCTCGACGAAATAGATCTCAATTACCTCCTACCAAGAGAGCTTTATGCAAATACTTTACACTGGGGGAATTGCAGCTGAATCAACAAAATTCACATCTCCCTGCCCCCTCGTGAGTAGTCGTAAATTACTAAATCTGACCTGAAAGAAATTAGTAATCCCCTGGCTAATCAGCAGAAAATCATTTTACAGTGGAAAAGCACCGGCACAAGTTCAAGGTCGACGACTTAATACTGCCACCACCAATAGTGACCATCGAAATTTTTGCGATACAAAATAAATTCGACTGGACAGTTGGTTCAGGTGATTGCATCAGAGCCAAGATGGGCTTAAGTTGGAAAATTTGCATGTCCGTTTAGTGGTAGTGGGGTGGCGGCCACCGGCTATTCAAGTTACCAACCACATTGATCTTTGCATTCTGAAAGCGGCCCAACTCGATTTGACTTGAGTCACGCACCGGCCCACCTTTCGTGCCTCATTTTTTCCTACAGCAGGCTCAACTAGTAATGACATCACTCCACTTTTTGTTCGGCCGAAATAACCCACCGTCGGACCGATCCGGGCTGAGAAAAGAGTCAATTAAATAAAAGACCTCATGAAAACAGCGACAGTCCGGAATTCCACGAGCAGTCGACCAGAAAAGCGCATACCGCCGCTGCTTAGCTGCAGGGAACTTTCCAGAGCAGTCAAGGTGAAAGCAGTGGCGGAAACGTGTTTTACCGCAGATAAAGCGCTCGCATAATGCCCCCAGCGCTAATCGTGAGAAATTTATCTTTGCGCTGCACTCCCATAGACGGGGTGAAAATTTTCCGCACTATCACCGCCAATTAGCCCCATCTTTATGGGCCCCCCAGAGCACCAGCCCACTTCGATGAGGCGCACGAACGACTGTCCGTTTAATGGCGTTTGTGGCACACACTCTTGCACTTATAGGTGGCGGTGAGGTGATAGAACCTCGACCCGAATTTATCTTAAATTGGGCAAAATTCACGTTTTCTACTTACTTCCATCACGATCCGGCCGAGTTTTTGATTATCGGCAGTCATGTCGAAATAAACACGAGGTAAACCCATTTTGCTGGCGAATTGACGAAGACACAACAACCCAAACGCTGACTGACTCGCTAATTGATCCGGTTTAATAGAGAAGGAACGTTGGACTTGCCGGCACAGGCTTGATGCAAGGTAGGCCATGTTTTAACCCACCACGTGGAGAGTGGAGACTAAGAGAGGGCGCTCACCAGGCACCACCCGGATATTGAGTCAAGTTGGTTGGGTTTTAAGTTAAATACAACTCTTTGCTCTAAAATTTCAGGGAAAAGTACATGTACGTAAACACTTTAATCAATTTTTGAATAAGCTCCTTTTCTTTTATCAACAAATAATGTGCAAAAGATAATTATTTTCAAAGCCGTTTGAACTAGTTACTATGAACTTAGTTGCACTTCGTTCAATTTAACTGGTAAATATTCGTAAAATGTTATAAATGTGATTAAATTATTTATAAATATTTCCTAATTTAGTGTTTAAAACGAATACCCTGATCTACGATAATGAAAACCTATATTTATAAAACAACCTAAAACAAACTCTGCACTAATAACTTCCAATCGGCACTGGCAGCCCTACACAATTTTCTGTTTTGACATATTTCCATTACTGCTTTTAGTGGTTATACTCCACTGAAAAAATTATATTGACAATTTTCCGCGCTGTGATACGTTTTAAAGTGAAAATTTAATAGGGAAAAGCTAACAAAACTGCGTATTTGTGTCACAATGTCATACGGCGGTCAATCGAATCCACCTTGGCAGCGGAACACCCTCGGGAATTCGGCGCAATCGAATATGTCAAACATGCCGAACCAGATGGGCATGCAAAATCCGATGCATTACCAGAACGCATCAATGTACAACCAGAACATGAATATGTCCCAGCATCCTCCGAATCAGAATGTACCTTTTTCCCAGCTCGGCGGAAACATGAATCAGATGCAGCAGTCTCCGCAACCGCTGTTTTCACAGGCTGTTTCCTACCCAGGACCGGGCAGTAGAGGCCTCAATCCAATCGCGTTTTCTACGAACAGCAGCAACCAACAGAGCGGCAATGTTCCACAACAGCAGAACCAGTCCAATAACTACAACTCCATCGGAACAGTGACGAAGCTCCACAACGACTGCGGCTTCGTCGACGACGAGATATTCTTCCACAAAAACGTCTGTAAAGGCGGCATCCCAAAAGTTGGAGACCGGGTTTTGGTGGAGTCCTCATACAACCAGAGTTCCCCCTTCAAACTCAATGCTACTCGCATCCAAATTGTACCTTCCGTTAACACATCCAGCGGCGGAGGGAGTGGCGCTAATAACAACGTCTCAAATATGCAGAGAAATCAGCCACCACCCCTTATGGCCGCAAATATTAAGGGGTCCGGGTACAATGCGGTCCCACCTCCAAACGAGTACGCGCGAGCCATGAACCAAAGACGCGCATCACCCAGAAGGTCCCCCGATCGCGCCTCTAACAGAAAGGATTCTCGGCACAGAGAAGAGGTAAATGTTTTAATGTGTTTTGATGTCCAGCTCACTCGAGAATATTGCAGGATGATATGGACCGCAAACGGCGCCGAGAGGAGAGGGAAAGGGAAAGAGAGCACCACGTCGATAGACGGGACCACAGCTCAGAACGGCGGGAAAGGAGTCCTATTAGACGGTCATCGCCTAAGAGGAGGAGAACTCGTGTGATACCTCGCTATATGGTACAAATTCCCAAAATATCTCTCACTGTGTAAGTAATTCGTTTAATACTTAATCGCACTGCGCGTCACCCTAAAAATAATATAAAACTAAAGTAACTTGCCCTCACAGGACCGAAGCCGATGTTCTTGAGCTTCGACGAAGATATTCCAACATGTACATCCCATCTGATTTTTTCTTCTCGCAAATTCGCTGGTCGAAGTCGTTTAAGCCAGACAATCCTTTTTCGATCCAGCGCCCCTGCTCCTTTCACATAATGCATAAGCTTGTGGATCCTCCAGAAGAGAACACTTCTGTTCTTGATCCTCCGGATGCAGATTACCTCTACTCCGCAAAAGTCATGTTAATGGGGGCTCCACCAATCGCAGAGATTTACCAAAAATGTCTGTACGATGAAAAGGAGCGAGAGGGTGAACGCGATTTCATTCATCCCACGCGTCTTATTAATTTCCTCGTTGGAATTCGGGGAAAGAATGAAACAATGGCTATTGGTGGAGCTTGGAGCCCCTCACTGGATGGAGAAAACCCCAAGGATGATCCAACTGTTCTTATTAAAACCGCAACGAGAACTTGCAAGGCGCTCACTGGAATTGATCTTGCGGGGTGTACACAATGGTGAGTTCTAGTTTATGTAAAAATTATAAAATTGAGGAGAGTTAAAAACAGTTGGATGAATGAAATTAATAAGTTCTGGTGGTGCAGATGAATTTATAAATAAATATCTGAATCCTCATGATATCAGATTTAAGGTATTTATTGCGATGGTCCCTTTCTTTCATGTTTTTTAAATGCCTTGGATAGTCTTGTTCATAAAAACTTAACTATAAATTCGCTCAAATATAATTAAAATTCGACTAACCGAAAACTATTAAACGGGATAAATCAACTCCCCGACCATATGTTGTTCACTCTATTATCCGGGATAAATATTTATTTCTTTTGAGCCTTCTATCAGGGAATCAAGAAACATTACGCATCGAGATAAATACAACGATATCTTATTTTTTTAAATCAGTTCAATAGTTAAGGCTGCAAACCAACGATTTCACATCTAGCATCCTGCGTCTAGCGACACATTCTGGATTAAGACGAATCCAACGACATTTAATTTGTTGAAATGGATTCAGCAGTTAAAGCGTTTCCTTTCTTTTTGGCTTTTCCGTACTCGAGTAAAAAAGGTAATCAAGCACTTAGAGAGTCCGCCATATTGGATTTAGAATAACTTTACATTCTCGTATGTTACTCGCCAAACCCTATCATTTGATACCCATGTCAAGGGGTTTGTGAAGAAAAATGTAATCCGCCATATTGAGTTTAGTGGTTTTTCACTCGTGGAACCCTTTACTTAGATACTCATGTCAAAAGTGAAGAAAAGTGTAATTCGTCATCTTGGGCTTAGGATGACGTCACTTAGTCCCATAGCCAATTTGTGGTTAGCTATCAAGATTTTAAAGTGATGTTTCCTTGGCATGTAGTGTGTGTGTGTGAAAATAAAGGTTTCTTGGCATATAATGTATCGAGGCAGTTAGTTTGAGTAGAAAGTTCTGCACAACAAATGCGTTTGTTCATAATAACAATTCACAATTCTCTTATTTCGCAAATCGGCTTTTTTTACGCGCTTATGCTTTGCTCTTTAGTTGTCACTATTACGACTCCAAATATTTTGTGTTGTTCTGTATGAAAGGTTCTGGGATATTTTAGATTTAATAATTTATATATGTTTAACAGGTAAATGTAAGTATGTTACAAGATAAGCCTTCCTTATCCTTTATTTTGCAGTTCCATTACAACAAAGAACTTTGCTATTTTCAGGTTTTCTACTATTTAAAATCAAACTCAAACTGGCGCAAAATGGCTTCTTTATTATTTTCTTTTTCTTTCTTTTCCATGTTACCTCCTTACCTTCGGTCAAAATATGCTGTGTAGGTACCGCTTTGTGGAACTTTACTATCATCGTGGGGAAACAACTCACAAGGGCCGATTGATTCCAGCCCGTGTTGAAACAGTCGTCATATTTTTGCCAGATATCAATTCCTGTATGCCTACCCGTGTCGAATGGGATAATGTACAGCACATCTATAAAGCTAACCTGGAACGTATTATAAATCAAGACAATTCCGATGCTAGAAACCCCTCTTCGGCGGCGTTGAGTACATCAACATCGTTGGCAACAAAATCTCATTCTGCCAGCATTGATGCGGCTGGTGGCGCGGATTTAGAAAACAGGCCTAACGAATCACCGACCAGTAATAATCCCGACGATCATGGACACGAAAAGGCACAGCAACTATTCTTACTAGAGCTAATAAGTTTCATTTAATTTCAATCTTAGGACTTTAAGGCATTTTTAATAAGATTAACGAAAACTTTCTACCAGCTGCAGCTGCAGGACATGTGCTATGATTTATTTCATTTGTTTCTCCTTGAAAGAAACTTCATTTTTATAGATTTCTTAGCGGTTCTTTTGTCCTTAGATTTCAGGCGTTTAAAAATTTTGAAATATTTTATACAGATGAAATTGGAGAAGCACGCGACTTTCGCTGGCCCTTTATCGATACAGTCATAAAAAAGCCTATTGCTTCGCTGTGCAGCCATTTCATTGTATAAAATTTCAAGAATCTAATTAAGACCTGTTTGGGATGATTTGGAAAAGAAGTCTTTAATTTGAAGTATCACTTTTCAGGCGGACTTCGAGGTAAAGAAGGAACCAACCCATTACTCGGAGTTGGACCCTAAAAACATGAAGATGCAAGACCTGCGGGATGAATTAATGGCAAGAAACTTATCTCCCAAAGGTAAGGCAACTTGAAACATGTTTAAATTAATAACACATTTCCGTTTCTGGTTATTGAGTAACATTCTCTGCCAAACTTGCGACGTAATAGATAAATAAGGCAATGTGGCCAAACTATTTTTGGGAGTGGATCTCCATCTTGGAGCAATTGGAGCTTGGATAACCTTAAACCTATACTGTTCCTCCATTTATTCCTGGCCAGTACTTCTACCTGTAGCTGCAACTGACTCATACCTGACTCTGTACTTGTAGCGTACTTAGTCCTCTACCTATAAATATATCTCTTCCATATTGCATGTGCAATTTTAAATTTTCAACTAATAACACCAGATTTGAAATCCATTTTATATACTTGAACTTTGAAATATCGGCGGCGGATTCTATATCAGCGACCTCGAAAATCTACAAAAATTATTTTTATGAGTATCCCTTGAAGTTGTATCTTTTTCGGTTGCTATGTTTAATAGGCCATTTTGGAACCATAGAATTAAAGGTAGCCTATGTGCTAAGCTGATATACTTTGTGACAAATGAAAAAATCAAAGCAGGTGTTTAGTCATTATCGAAAGACAAAAATACTAACGGATTACCGATTTTAATTTTAATGTAGAGAAGTCCAGTCACTATGTCGAAATTCCTTATGTTGACCATGCTACAACGTCGGCGATATTTGGCCGGCTATTGGGAAGTATATAGCGAGTTATCGGGAATTTTTATTGGTCGCGTCAGCCGCCATATTGAAAAATGTGTCGACGGCGGTTTTATGCAAATAACTCAGCACTTTTGAGCTAGACAAGATTAAAACAAAAACCTTATCAAAGTAACGGAAGAAAATTGTTTGTGAGCATTTTTGGATGGTTTTTGAGTTATATCGCGCCAACAAATTTTTTTCTGCTGCGAAACTCCTTTTTTTGTCTCTTTTTCGTAAACGGCTTATTGTTTGATATCGTTCTCTTTTAGGACTTAAACCACAATTGGTTGCTCGTCTCACAAAGGCTCTAAATACAGAAAAGGTTCAAAATGACACTAGGTCAATTGAAGAAGGTGACGCCAAAGTGGAAGACGCCGATAATTCTCAACAATCGGAAGAGAACGGACAGCAAGTCGATGAACCTGCTGAAATTGAAATGGCACCTGCCGGCCAAGATGACCATGACGCCAGCAAGCAAGCAGATGCTAACGACACAAAGAAGGTATACCGCCTTCCGCATGTCAATTGTTGAGCTGTAATAACTTAGCAAATTTCCTTAGGAACCACCAAAAAAGTTGGATGAAAAAGAACGTCAACAGTTGGAGCGCCGGTATCAATTACCAGAGACTCCACATATCATTGTCCATCCATCAAAAGTTGCAAAGTCTGGGAAATTTGATTGCACTGTTATGTCCCTGTCAGTGTTGCTTGATTATAGGCCAGAGGATACTAAAGAGCGGTCGTTTGAAGTAAGATTCCAAATTTAGTTATGATTCGGCTATCTGACGCCTAAAATATCTTTTAAAGGTGTCCTTTTTTGCGGAACTATTCAACGAAATGTTGATGAGGGATTTCGGTTTTAATATCTACAAAGAAATCGTGATGCAGCCAGAGAAGGCTAAGGAAAAAGATGGTAAGGTTAAGGAAGAAAATAAGGCTCCTGAAGAAAATGACGAGAAAAGTAAAGAGAATACCGAGAAAAAGGAAAGCAATGAAAGGGAAAAAAGCCGGGAGAGATTGATGAGCGATAGTGATCGAAGCGAAAAGAAATCTGCTAAAGATGTTGAGAAAAAGGGAACAAAGAAGAAAGAAGATGACGATACTGAAGATGATGATTACTCGGTGAAATCCGGGGACAGGAGAAAGAAAACAAAAATGGTCGTAGCCAAGCCGGAGCTATTACTTTCTTTTGTATACTTCGACACTACACATTGCGGATATATTTTCGAGAAAGATCTCGAAGAATTGTTTTTCATAATTGGACTTAATCTATCGCGAGCGCAGGTTAGGAAACTGTTGCTCAAAATAATATCTCGTGATGCGATCTACTATAGGTAAGGCTACCAATATGCACCATTAAAAGAAAAATATTTCACCTTTTTTTTATATTTTTATAGGAAGTTGACTGATAAGCCTAAAGAGGACGAGCAGAATACTGTGAATGCAGTAGATGTGCCTCAAAATGGGGATACTATGAACGTCGATATGGCGAAACTTGCTCAGGGAAATAGAGCCTTTATATCTTCGGTTGTAAAATCACCGAATAATATTGAGAAAGATGTCGCACAGATGGACCAAGGCGATGCCAATACTGGTAAGTTGATATTTTTTTAATAGGAATGCTCTTTTTGTTATGGCATGGCATCTAATAGTTCTTGAGTAATCGACAACTGAAAGGGCCCATTTAGGCAAGCGTTTATGCCACAAAAATTGAAACCCTTACTGGCCGCTGGTAGATGCTAGTTCTACGATATATGCATATGGCACAATCTTATTGTCATTATATTTACAAGTAGTTATAGTTATTCCTTTAATCGTTATATTTTCATTATATATTTGTATTTTCTAAAAAAAGGTATGGTTATGTACAACGGAGGCTTGTTGGACGTTGAAAAGCTGATGGAACAAATGAAGCGATCAGAAAAGGCCCGCGAAGACATAGAAGAAATCCTCACGGAACTGAGAAAGCAGAACTCGGAACTTCAAAGCAGTAATACAAAATCCAGCAACAAAGTAAAAGATCTCCAGTCAGAAACGAAGAGTTTGAACAGAAAACTCAACGATGCTGAGCAAAACATATCTTCGCTAAACGTAAGTTGAACCTAGTTCCGCATTTTTATATTAAACATCTTTAATCCTTCCATTCTACATCAGAAAAAATACAATGAGTATTACAACATTCTGTCGAGCATTTATGATAAAGTGTCTCCTGTTTTCCTAAAGTCGGAGAGGTCGTCAAAGTCCGATAGGTAGGATATTGGACTGCTTATGTTCATTATGTTAACAGCCTTTTTCTTTCATAGTCGCGACAAGGAGCGAGAGAAAGAACGTGAACGAGAGCGTGAAAGGGACAAAGATGAATCTAAGGAGTCCGTTAAAGTTGAAACTAAGAAAGAATAAGCAAATGAAGTATTCACAATTTACAAATACTGTTTGATATCCTTTTTGATATTTAAAGGGACATTGTGGTTTTTTTTAGTTTGGAATTCGTAAATAAAATATCTTAATAGCCTAATAAGCCATTAGTTTTCTTACTACCATTATTCTTTTTAGGAATCTACTATATGGGAGAATATTTGAATATCCATTACCAGAGGTAATGTACTATTCCCATACAATTGTTACTCGTGCAATAAGTATGTACTCACTTTAAATGTGCTCCTATTCCAAGTCCAAATAGTTATCTATTACGATAAAATCCGTGATATTTCGTTATTTCTCTTCTTTTTTCAATTCTATATGTCAGGAAGTTGGGAATTTTATAGAATCGCAAGGGATTATAACAAATAAAACTCTAATTTCCACGGACGGGACAATTTATTGAAATAAATAAAAAAATAATGATCATAAAGGTCTCCTTCATCCGTCGTATGTTGGAATGTTATTGACCAAAAGTCAACCAATAACAAAGCATGCTTATTGTGCTAACAAAATTGCTTTACATACAAAAGATGCTTTTTTTATATAAAAATCTGGACGTGAAACAATATACGTTACAGCTAATGATATATTCAGTAAAACAGACCTTCAGTGCAGGCTTACCCGGCGCAGTAAGCCCGATGAGGACGTGTATGTATGTATATGTAGCTCGAAATGAAAGACAACCCTAACTGAAACGCAAATATCCTCCGAGATCCATGAACATCTACGCTACACTTCCAACATCTGATCAAGATTACCGGTTGCTTTCCTTTCGATTTACAAAAATATTGTTTTACAACTTTTGCACTAATCCTACATTCGAGTACTCCTAGAGCGAAATAAATAAGAAGTTGTAAATCAAAAATGAACATAAAATGGAACGAAAAACGTTACGTAAAACAGTCTTAGAACGTTATGTCTGAGATTTTGCACTGATAGTGATGGACAGGTTCGTTAACCGCTTATTAAGTCGATACTAAGTTTAATCCTATAGAGATTCTGGATTTTTAACGAGTGGATATGAGATTTCGACTAAATTCTGAAATTTGGCTTATCCGAAAAACTTCCTTACAGTAATAGTTGCTGTTTGTCAATACAGAAGTGAAAAGAGTGAGTTTAAAGTAACAACAAGAAGCATCTAAAAACAGTAGAGTAAAAATAGATAAAAAAACATGCAGCAGCTGCTTAAGTACAATCAATACAACCCTAAGTGTGGTGAGAAGTTAAATATACACAGAGCGGCATATTCATCGCCCGCGCAGATAATAAATAGTGTTTTTGCCTTCTTGGAAGAGCAAAGCTATCAGGGATGAGGAACTACGCCTGGGTTGCTCCAGTTGGCTTCTCTGGAGATTCTGTGGGATTAGGTGAGGGCATTGGATGGCTTTAAATTAATCTCGCTTCTTCACAGAAGTTCTTTTGGGTTTCCACAGTAATCCGAGTCCAAAAGAAAATTTTTACGGGAACCATTTTGATGGCATCCGCTCTTAAAGTTTTAAACTTCCTCCACGTGACCTGTTGGACGCAGAACGATTCTTGGGTCCGGGTCCAACATCCGATCAGATTCCTCTGCACTGCTTAAGCTGAAAAAAAAAAGAATTTTCGAAATTCAGTCACACCCCAAATGCAATCCCAATTTACCAGTCCTTATTATCTGGCATTAAATTCCTCCTCTCCTCGTCATCAGGTCTGGCTGGTATCTCCGATACAGGCGCATACTGAGTGTGAGAAACAAGAGGATCTGTAGACGGATTTAAAGCAAGTATCTGCCCAGCACTATTTCCTTGTAACTGCCGTGCGAGTCCTTGCTTCTTCGATAGATAGCAAGGACACGTACAATTCCTTCTCCAATCTGATACCTTCAGGAACAAACCTGTTTGATACAAAACGAGAGGTGGTCAATCCCGTCTTGAAGCTAATTAAAAATGTTTCTTTACCTAACAAGCAGAAACCAACCATGATGGCAAATACCCCAGCAATCACCACTCCAATGTCGATTTCTTCACGCGTCTCGAAGTTTGTCTCGTTCTCTTTGTGTTCTTCGGTGTCGACGTAGTCTACCGCTCCATTGGATATCATGACGATTCCAGCGGCAATCGATAGTAGGGCGAAGCCAACGAGAACCATTTGTGGAACGCGCTTCTTCAGCATTTTCATTGGTGACACTGTGGCTGTTTGTGCTAAAAGTCCGCTGGGCCGAGTTTCATACGAAACTGTGGTTGGCTGATATACTGGCCCGTTTGATGGCATTTTGGCATATACGGATATCTGCTGTAAGTGGATCAGATTTTTATTAAATTAGAGGAATATTACTATTAGCAATCCGTACTATTAAAGCCAATCGATTCTTTTAAATCTAACATCTCGAGTCATTTTAACGGTATATTATTTAAGCCCACATTATTTAGAACAAATAGATTAGATTAGAGTTACTATGAACTATGTTCTTCCTTTTTGTAAATCCACAGTGAGGGACTAGAAAATATAAACCTTTTTCACCAATGGTCTACTCATCGTAATCATCGTATATTATGAAACCTTTAAGCCGTTTACAATCCCTCAAAATATCGCTGACGTCGCATAACTTTCAAATCGAAACCACACCCGTGCTTTGCTGAGACCTTAGAGATTTTTGCGGTATGAGTCGTTTCACTTTTCGACAACTGAGAGTGCTCATTACATCAGATATTAAATTCACCCCTTTGGTATTGGGTTTTTGGTCGGTCTGTAACTTTTTAAATTGTTTTTAAAGCGTGCCGGACTATTCTGGCATCTATACTCAAATTTACTGTTTTAACAATTATATTTGAGGTTGCAAACGAGTTGTTTTTAATTAATGCGCAAATCTGTCTATCGATTCGCGTTGTTGTTTTACCAACCAAATGCATTGTAAACAGAAAAATCTCATTTACATAAAACTCTTTGTAATTTTTTATTGTTGTTGCCGGGAGTTGCTTTGTTTTGCACATATAGAAATTCTAAAATTTGATGTTTTTCTATTTTTTTTTTACTATAGTCACATTTCTGGTGCTTATGAGGTACGTGTGTTAGTTCTTGCTCGATTATTGCAAAATAATATTATTTTCATAGCATACATTTGTGGAAATAGAAAAGATATAGATTTTAATTTTTATCGAACTAGTTGCCAGGACCTCTAAAAAAATCACCTTGTAAAATGTTTAACACGATTGAGTTCTTAGTTTTGGGTAAAACAAATACATATGCATGCCCTGTAAATTTGAAGTTGCTATTTTTTTGCAGATCTCTGGCTCACGGAAGGAGAGAGAAAAACCCAATCGGATATGGAATTCATAAAATACAGGGCAATCTTTAAGTTACATATTAACCAGATGAGTTTGAACTTGTTTAACGGTGTCAGGCAATACAACAAAAGGTGCTGTTATATATTTTTTAATAATTCTCAATCTCGCTAAATCATCATTCAACGTAAAAACAAAAATTTAAGTCGTGCAAGTATTCTGTCTTGATATGACTCCAAGACCTTTAGCACCCATTTCTTTCTTGAATTTCGTGTTGTTTTGTTTGTTGTTGTTTTTGTTTGCGCGATCTTCGTTTTCTAGTTTTTTGTATCAGAAAAAGTCCATATTGCCCACGGGTGCAATTTGTTTTGTTTTGCTCTACTCGACCTTGTACTGAGCATGCAGTTACCTTTGCTACCTTTTTGTTGAAATCGTACAAGCAGTTTCGTAATTATAACTATTAAGCCTGCCAGTTAATATTTCTAGAAGAGCTGAGGGGGCTCAAAATATGCACGAGTGTCTTAATGAACGTGTTTCGTAAATGCATTTGAACTGTGATCGTCGAGACTATACTACCCGGCTGGAGCCGCATCAATATTGCTAGGAATTGAAATCACTTTTCGGTCTCTTGGCAGATGTGACCTCTAAAAGGCAGACAACTGAATAAATAAAAGATTCAACTGAAAGTGAAATTATTAGAACGATGGCATAGGCTGTTATCTCCGAAGCGTTGACGCTTAATTAATACCTGCTTTTGGCTGTGTCGAAGCAGTCGAAAATCAGCTGGCCCGACCCACGGCGAAACGGGTTCTCTGAAGAAAAGAAAAAATGTTTTCGACTCGATTACGAAACCATGAGCCCACCGTTTGAAACCCGCAACGGCCACAACGGAAAGGTGAGATTGGATTCATGCGAGCACATTGGCGCCCACGGTAAGGCGGGCACGGAAACGTTCTCTAGCATTACCAAATAAAAAGCGGAAATCACTTGAATAATGCTCTCGCCACGGGCGTAAAAAGCGGGCAAATGCTCCTTACTTTTTATGTGATCTAATTGCCCTACAACTTGTTGCGAAACACCCGTATTGCTCCCATTAGCAATTCAAATCGATCGAGAATCTCCGGGAGGTGCTGCACTGCTCCTATAGGCAATTTAGTCATCGAGAAAAAAGTGAAATGACGGAGTTATCACTGCGAAGCGACGTTCTAGCGCTGTATGGAGTCATACGTGCGAAGGTTGTCTGCGGCGACGACTGCGAATAATGCCACTTTTGGTGAGGTACGATTTGATCGTGTCCCATTTGCAATGCAGTCCGTCGATTTGGAGCGGACGCGTCTCCTACTTCTAGCCGGCAAGACCAGAAAAACTGCAAAAAACCCGTTTGGGCGACAAAGGGGAGCCCTACGCGGAAGATGTTCAGCCAGTTTAACCAGAATCGTCGGGAAAAAAACAAAGCCTCCCGCTCGGGGAGGCAGCCCTGTATCACGTAACTCAAAAATTACCTAAAACTGAAGGTTAGGTGCTCTGCTCCACTCGCAAGAACCTTCGGATGGGCTGGCTGCAGGCTGACTTTTACCCTTTTTCCGATCGCACAAACGCCCGTTTACTGCTTGGTGGTGCCTTCGCCTTGACGGATTTCCTCTGGCGATGATTCACTTTCGCACAAAAACAGACCGTCTTCCCGTAAAAAGCTCGAATTTTATGAACTCGCGCTCAGTTCTTTATCGCCAAGTGCACAATTTAAGTGGATTTTCAATTCAAGGGAACGCTGTAAACATTCCTATTCCGCCCGACAACGCTGCTTATGTGGTGCAGCAGCAGGAGACAAGTTTTGACTTTTGTTTAATGGGAGATTTCACAATCAGTTTAGACTGGCTACAGTACTAAAAATGCAAAATTCACAATGGAAATACGAAAAGAGGTTTGGCGCATAGCTCCTCTGGACAGTGGAGTGGTGCGACTCTAGGCTAAAATAATTATTCAATTTATCAAACATTTTTCTTCAAGGTATATTTCCCTTTTAGAGTTCAATTCTCATCCTTACTATTGATTTTCATTTGTCTGCTCTGAGCATTTCTACCCACGAATGCCCGAACCATTCTGATCTGTGACCCTGTGACCCAGTTTTTGCCTCCGTGTTTCTTCCCACTTAATTTACACTGCATAACAAGTTGCAGAATCTCGTACCTGGATAGCTAATGATATGATCCATATATTCTAGCTTCCTTATCTTAATGATGTTTGTTAACTTTCCAGAGGTGTCCATCCTATTCAAAACTTCTACGTTGGTGATTCGGTCTCTCCATTCAATCTTTAGAATCCTTCTATACAGCCACATCTCAAATGCCTCATTCTTGTTGATCCCTCGCTTACTCTGGGCCCATGCTTCCGCTCCATACATAGCATTTTAAAATTGCTTCAATTTGAGGCTAATTTATATTCTGCAGAACAGCCTTGAATACCTTCCTGGCTTGTATGCTAGCGGATATTTTCCATAACGCATTGTCTTCATTTAGGCTAGCTAGATGACCTGCACGTTACCTCTAATTTTTACATACTACTGACAAAGGTATACCTTAAAATTGTTGCAAGTAATCTCCATTGGTTCTTATTAATCTAAATAAAGGATTAGATCCCTCGGGACTTACCTTATCTTTTGCCCTTAGATGCTATTCAATTCTACCATCACTAACAATGAGGCGAGTCAATCGCAGCCAATGCCTGTTGTATGAATAATCGCCTCAGGAAAGCGCAGGAACCAAAAATAACAATTTTTGAATAACTTAAAAAAATTTAAATAAGTAAACCAAAACTTGGACGTTTTGAGTCAGTTTTATTATTGCAAACTTAATATTTACAACTTGAAGCTTCTAATCACATATTCATTTTCTGTTTGCTCTTCTTTAACTGTTTATACAATTCAATTGCCTTACTCTGCTCGTTCTCCAACATAAGCCTCGTGCCCAGAGGCATTTCCTTTCGCTTCCCCTTTAGGTCTGTAGTTTTCAGCTTACCCTTGGTATTTATATTTTCACGTTTTTTTATTTTTACAGCTTCTTCAGCTTGTCCTGGTACCAGTATGCTTTTCAAAATTAAGTTATTTTTCTTCCCGGGCTAAAAAATAAAACAGAATGTTATTCTTTGCAGGAGAACTTCTGAATTTCCTTACCCTTGGGACAGGATCACTCCTCTCAGCTTTTCTAGGTAAAGGTAAAACTGGCGGCCCATGAACTACTTCACCAAATTTAAAGGTGTCTCTTTGGTACTCTTTCATTTCGAACTCAGAATTCTGTAGGAGGAAATGTTATGACCATTACACGTAGTTGCACTCTCCACCACTTAAGAAAAAAGTATAAGCATCTAGAGGTCGAATCAATGCCTAGCCAGCGAGAAAAAACTTTGTTTTAAACTCTTGCTAAGAAAATATCACCTGGGGGGAGCATTCCGTTCGGGACGCCCCTAAATTTGATAGAGGGGTTCGAAGCACTTAAGTTGTCGCAATTCTTTAGTGACTTGTTATTGGAGTTTTTTTTAGTTTTGGTAAGATCTTTTTAGTCCCTATATAATTGCAGCCTATTAGTTTATTTCTTTGCTGCTTTTTTCTGTTACGGTAATAACGAACCGTGAAAACGAGAGCATTACAATAATTAAGTTGCATAAGGTAGGAAGGAAGAAAGCCGACATTGTTCGAAGTACGGGAAACGAACGATCTACAATATTGTAAAACATTTTCAGGAGATGGGTAATTACGAGAGATATTTGAAAACTGTTGGGCCCACAGGGTTGCGGCCGATGCAAAGTATGAGCGCAGAAACTCACTCACTCGTAAAGCTGGTATCATGATTTTATAGCCTTGCAGCTAGGACCAGATAAGTCAATTTGGTAGTGCCTTTCGGCGAAATGCAAACAACAAAACCTCCATAAAGGAAAAGACACATAAAGAGAAGAGATATATTAGGGTTTTATTGAAAAATTTTACCTTCTGCTTTTCGGTCTTCAAAAGCTCCTTAATAACATCTTTTGGGATTTTGGGCACAGGTTCAGCTTTTTTGTTGTCCTTCTTCCCTTTCCTGTTACTCTGTTTAGCTATCTCAAGCAGTTGATCTTTCGACTTCTTTTTAATAGATATCTCCCCCGTCTTTGGATCTCTTATCACATCCACTCCGTACTTGACCTCATAGTGGGCTTCATTCAGGGACTCAGTGGTTATGCGATTTACCCTCCTCAAATAGTGCCTATCGCTTTCCTCGGCGAGTTGCTTGATTGGCTTAATTTTCTTATAATGCGTCTTCGGCTTGTCCTCA
Organism: Neoitamus cyanurus; assembly: GCA_947538895.1. Lineage (NCBI taxonomy): Eukaryota > Metazoa > Arthropoda > Insecta > Diptera > Asilidae > Neoitamus > Neoitamus cyanurus. The sequence continues at coordinate 41,518,216 of OX384543.1, forward strand.
ACTCCAGTGGATCTTCGTTTAACAACTTTGCCTTTTTTTGCATTATTTTTAAGTTTTATGAACTCTGAAAACTTGCGGGACACTTTTTGATGGTCTTTCCCGGGAGGGTTGTTGATGTGATCTTTTATTCTGGGAAATAAAGTGTTTATTTTTATCCAGTGGAATATTGACTGCACAGTGAATCTCTTCTTCAAGTTTTCTACCCAATTGTTTCAATTTTTGGATACTCTCCCTTAGTGCGTAACTTCCCCCAATTCAACGTTTGTAATTGCGGCTATGGGATGGAATAATTTATGGGCTTTGGGAAAAGTTAGCTCGCCAGGGCTTGGCATTAACCAAAAGCACCAACAAATTTTGGTATCAGCAACTTTTAGAGAACAAGAAATTAATCATCAATATTAGTTCTTGACTTACTTGGCATGTCTCAAATCCTGTTGCTTTAAAGGATCTCTAACTCCATGATGTCTTTTTCCGGGTATTTTGCGCTTACCCATATTTTTTTCCAAAGCCCCAACAGCCAATGTTTACAAACTACGAGCACGTGCGATGAATTCCCTCTAGTGACAACTCAGAAAATGGCATCTGCTGAAATGGTTTCGTTCGTTATGTGAGAACAAATTTGGGAAATTGAAAATACTTCAAACATTGAGCTTTAGAAACACTGACTGTAATCACATGATCAAAGTTGACATTCCTCTGTAATCTTTCCAGGATAAACATGAGCAGTAGCTAGATATCGCGGGCTGCGATTTTCAGTGATTTTGCAAAATTCTCGTTAAAAAAATTGGTTTTATATTTCGGAGGAGAGGACAAATCTTTTGAAAATGTTCGAAATTGAGAAAAATTGTCTGCAGCAGCCTGAGGGCACTTTGTTAGTTCCGTGCATTGACCTTCCAATGGAAGAGAAGACCCTTTTGGATGTGACGGAAAAGGCAAAGGATTGGGCCCTCATGCACGGAGCTGCGATGCGGTCAAAAACCAAATTTGATCCCGACGCGCTATACGTAAGACACCATTTCTTTGCCATATGTCTACTCTACTCTCTCTACTATCTTAATCTAGTAAAATCAATATTTCTCCACCCGCAGTTTGCTCCATTCGTCCTGTTCCCATCTTCATTTCCCAGGCGGGAGTTTGCGCGAGCTACGAACCTGCAGATAATTTTGAATGAATTGATGCATCGAGTGGCTCACGATGAGGAGTTTCTTCGAACCACTTTGGCGGACACCATCCAGGTGGATGAGTTCACGGCCAACCTCTTCGAGTTGTATGAGCATGTGGTGAAGACTGGATTTGTTCAGGTAATTATTTGCCTAAGGCTGTGGCAAGTATATCTTTGAGAATCAGCTAACTTCCCAGCACACCACCCCTCATTTACCCCAAAATTTCCCGATGTCTTCGGTGCACGTCCATTACATTTTCGATTCCTTTATTTTGCAAAGCAGTAGTGTACAAGATAATGGGTGAAGTGGAAACAGAAAACAACGCGGGCGCTGTAATTTAGTAAAAGCCGTTAAAAAAATTTAAAGTTCCTTAAAAAATGTCATTGCCCTTAAAACAAGCAAATGATCTGCGCTATCTGCTTTCCTCCATTATAACTACCATACCCACTAAAAAAAGATCCATTTGTATTCGCCCACTTACCGACTTTTCTTTAGCCGGAATTACATTTATACGAGCTTATTTGGGAACATTCATAAGATACTATTGACGCTACGGTTTCCCCGGAATTTTAAGGTGAAATAAACTTGCAGGCACTCGCTTCTAATCAGCCACTAATGTTCGGGCAAACGTCCACTTGTCTAGCAAAGACACATTTTCAAAGCTGAAGAAGATAATGTGTGCCTTCGCTAATAGAGTCGACCAAACTCGATTCCCATAAAGAGTCATGCCAAATGCGATGTTGAGAAAATATTTTTCATTATTTCGACGGAATTCAATTACGTTCGAAATGTAGGAAATTTAAAAGTATGCTGGATCGTTTGAGTGTTCAGCACGCGGTGAGCTTCTCAGTCTACATTTTGAATGGAATTAAATTACGTCGGAATGAAGAATACGACTGGAGGTCAAGTTCCGTACTTCAAGTTTTATTGTTTCGTTCCTAGAACCAAACTGAACTGAATATGAGGAAACAAATCGTCGTGAAGGTAAGGATACAATCATAGAAATACAAACTAAGCACGGAACGGCTGTAAGCCAGATTTAGCGTACCACATTTCCTGATGTGTTAGAATTGGCTGTGTTCGTGATAGTCACGCAGTACAGGCGTAAATATGAAGCCATAATCAGGAGGGGGCTTACAATTCAAAATTTTCCGAAGTTCCTTCCATAATGTCTATGCCCCCCTTAACATCTATTTCCACGCTGCCATTCACCGCTTGGCCTAATGCTTTTGTGGGAGGTAAACAAAACCAGCGAAATTTAAAAAAAAGGCCATTTTCTTAATTTTCTGAGTTAATGTAACTCCTTTTAATGCGGTTTGATGAAATAGAATGTTTATCATGCATTTCTATCCATCCACTTACCCAAAAAACGATTTCCCCCGCGTATAACTCTTGTTGTTGCGACAACCCACCACAGAGCACTTCATATCGTAAATTCTCGTACAGTTTAGTTTTTTCGCACTGCTAACTGCACTTAAACAACGCGTAAAATAGTTCTTTATATAATCCTCGCGGGCTGTTGCCACAATTATAAATATACACTCGAAAACTTTGTACTTTTCCGGTTTAATCCACTAAAACTTCGAGGTAGCACAGATTAAATTTGACAGTCGGATCAGCTGTTTTATTCAGCTTCCCTCATACACGCTGTTGCTGTTCTCCTCTAGGTAGGTCCCATTAGGTGGTCGCTCATGTACAGGGTTCATATACGATATAGCCGTTCCGTGCTTAGTTTGTATTTCTATGGATACAATATACGCGATGCAATTTCAATGTATTATAGGGTGTAATACCATGCGCCCACTTTTGTAATTCATTATTCCAATTATTTTGAAGTGAAACTTCTTTAGGCACGGTGTTTAGTATAAGTTCAAAATAGGGGCGTGACGAGAAATGTAACGCCACCAAGCAAATCTTAGAACTGATTTTCGTGAAAGTAGATAAGTGGGGATTTTAGGAGTCGGTGATTTCGAATATGGTCCCCAATTTAAGAAATTCAAAATGCTGGCTTTAATACAGCAGCAAATAACAATTTATCATTGTGTTGGGAAAAAGGAGTTTCACTTCCAACAAGCGTGGGAATCGTACACCCTTTTTTTATATAGGAATATTTGAAATGTGTTTTTGTCTTCTTTTGAGGAATCAGTCTATTTGTTTAAAAAGGCTGAATAATTAACCGTAATTTTATTTCATTCTCCTGAAAGAAAGTATAAAAAGAATAATAAATTGAGGTATTTGTAGTACACCTAATTAAAGCTCAAGAGGGCAGTTTTTTATGAGTTGTCCTAAAGAGTTGTTAAAATTTGAATCTGATGACAAGGAAGTTTGATTGTTAAGTTTGGTATTGTAAGTAGCGATTGGACATGGAAAAAGGGTGTATTTTAAAAATATTTTTTTCCTTCAATTCCTTATTATTTGTAATAACACTGAAAAGCAGATATGATGCAGTCTTCTTTGAAATCTTGCTGCGGGAGCTTTGAAAAATGTATGCCCCGAATTTCTGTAGCCACTAATCCTATCCCAAGATTAACCTATCATCCTAATCACTTTACATGTCTCCCAAATGAACTAAACGGAAATCTATTTCACGAGATTAATACGGTTAAAACGAACATGAATCGAAAGAACACGAAGCAACAGAGGAGCATACAAAAGATCTTAAAGATCTTGCTCTCAGAGCTTGTCGTGAGTAAAATTACATATATACGAATACTCGTAATATGAGGGATTTTAACGTCTGTACCGGAAACAAAGTATCTTATCTATCCAGATATTTCTTGATCACAACTCATGCACTTTCGTAAAATTTCTTGGGATGTAAATCGCTCCTAAATTTTTCAATAAGAAATTTATATTCATTAAAAAAACAGATGTTTTCACTATACTTGAAAGTTCATTCGAAACAGGCTAGTACTGTTGAAATACCACGCTAAATTGGATATTACATAATCTAAAATTTTGTTGTTGCTAACATTGTTTTGTATACTACTGCTTGATATATAACAAATTATAACTGCAATTGTATCTCACACCATAGTAAGTAATTTCAATAATGCGTTTGGTGGCTCAAATTGTTTTCTTACTTGCGTATTTTTGCAGCACAATGCGTTAACTATATGCCATTATATTATACTTGCTACAGTGTTATGGAAATGAAAGAAATATTTCGAACGATTCATACATACTATAAATAAATATTTTCTTTAAAAAGCCAGTGTCGTTGGGACTCCTGCGATCCGACATAATGCTGGAAACAAGATGCCCGAATGGAGGTGTTGCTCCTCCAAGTGCTTATTGTTGTTGGAAGCAAGTTGAAATAAACACAATAGCGTCTGGTTTCGGCCACTTGGGACCAGCTAGCAAAGATGTACAGAGGTGCATTTTCTGCTTATTAATAAAAAAACTTTTTCTTTTCGTTGTGCCTTAGTTCATACTTTTTTCGAAATTTTACCGAAATTTCGAATTTCTCTCTTTTGATGTTTCGGTAAAAGCTCGAATTTGAATAGCTAACTGCATTTAAAATGCAATCAGTAGTTTTAGTATCTAGTGAAAGTTACAATTCTTTTGTTTTATGTTTTCTGCCAAAAAGCTTGCTAGTCTTATGGTTAATATTGAGAATGCGACCCTTGTCTTGTTTTGTGGGAATGTTAGATCGAAAGCTTGCCATATTAACTGTATTAGAAATATGTATTAACCTCGCTTGCATTCAGTTATATACAATGAACTCCCTGTTGCAAATTCTTCCTTTAAAGAGTCAGGTGGTAGTTTTTCAAGAATACTAAATTTTTAATAATTCTGTTTCAAGAAGTGCAATATGTACGTTTTGTGTTTTACATAATGTCAGAGATATACAGCTACTAAGTTATATTGTATATAAAGTTGTAATATTCCAACCATAAAGGAGAGAACTTGTTTCTCGAAGATTTGGTTACAGCTTAAAGGCCGAATAATATATATTTAAGATAAGAATAAAATTATTTAATTTGATTCACTTGTATTAGGATGCACGCATCGAATCATATATGTTCGTTTTTTAGATTTGAGAATAACAATACTCTTAATAAAATGATAGTAGGACATTTTCAGAAATACGACAATCTTCTTTTAATAGTGTATTAAACAAAACTGAATGTAGCCTCTTTAGTGAGACTACGTTGCTCTAGTACTGCTAATTGTTCTAAAATTATATTTTACTATTTCTCGTATGCCTTTTTTCGAAAGGTTGATTTGATTGAGATGTTTTAAAGACTCCTACGAACTGTGAAATACTTTTTTCGATTTGTGTATGTTGCAAAATTCGTTTTTGTTTTGTAAAATTCCTAGGTATTGTATAAAAAGTCACCCTATTGTATAATAACTTACAAAGTTAAGAAGAAAGTTGTTCGGCAACATCGCGCGGTAAGTTCCCGGAACACTTTTTTCTTAAATTTGAGTTATTCCCGCTATAAAGAAAATTTAGAATCAACTAACATTGACAATTTAACAATTGTATTGGTATACAGTCCCTGGTCATATTATTGTACTCACATGGTTAACCCTACTTTTTTTTTATTTTCCAAGAATGTTCGGATTTGGTTGTTCTTTTTTTCATATTATGTTTTATACGCCGAATAGGCATTTTACATTCAAATGCATTACATATATATTTAAGAGGAGTATCACTATCTTTGGCCATGGAAAATCATGTTTTTTTGAATTGTTTCGGGCTAGGATAAATATTTTCATTCAGTGGTTTTGCAGTATATTTATTGAAGTTTAGACAAGCACCATGCATTTTTTCTATTGAAAATACTTGGAACTTTGCATCATATGACGGAGAGTATGCCCGAGTGCACCTCGCGTACCTCCAATCGGTCGTTAATTTTTTTTTTGAACTTTTAGCAATATTTTGTTTAAGAAGTTCATAATTGACAAAATGGCATTTGTTTGAAAAATGATTAATTTTAGGTTTTTTTTTTAAAAAGTATAGCGCACTATAAAATATAGTAAATTATTAAAAGTTATGTATATATATCGAATAACCTCCAGTAAAAAGTTTCTTTTTATTTAAAAAAAAAGAATATCGGCCGAGTGATTCCGGAGAAAAATGAAAGATGACATTCTTTTAATATGACAAAATGACTTACTATCGATTACGTCTCTAGTTAGAAAGTCATTATATATTTGGCGCCAGAATTGGCGCTCGTTGCACCTGACTAGATCGGCTTTTAGAGTCTAAGAACACATTTATACATACATATGTCCAATATGAAATTAATAAGCGTTTCGGTTTGGCTTTAGACGCGCTGTATCATATCTGGTTGATGCTGGGGCGATGCCAAGGATTATGTTGCTTTTCAGTATAGCACGAGGAGCAAGACGTAGCTGTGGTAGAATTGTGGTCTGCCGATGCAACTATTTATGTGACTTTGTACATGAAGCATAGGCCCACATCCAAGATCATTTGCAGAGCTTTATTATACCGAAATAACGAAAGGGCTCGTAAAAATCGAGATTTATGCTTCTTTTTATCCAGGCGAAATATCATGCCTTGGATATTTTCAAGTCGATTCATGTGAGTTGGGTAATAGGGGGACCATGTCACAGAGCCGTAATCGAGAATTGGTCTAACCAAGGTGCTAAATTCTACCAACCTTTGCTACATGCGTTCTACTGTGGATGCTTTTTAGACAAGTAACTCGAAGATTCAGATGCAAAGCACTCAATTTTTTTAAAAATACTGCAATTTGTGCTATTTGGTTTGACTGCAACTAGAGTTTTACAGTAGAATTTTTACTTGGGCTATCTTTGTTGGTAAAATATCTGTTGTCGTTAATTTTAATAAAATACTCTTTTATCGAGTTTAGTAAGGTTTTTTTCTATTAATACAATAAATTTTATATGATAATGTATAAGTTACTTTTACTATTTAGTTATTTTTAAACATAAGTAATTGTTAATAAATACATAGTAATATTTCCACGAAAACCTGAATGAAAAATTAATGGGTAGTCAGATGCAATTCATACTAGTCCAGCAACTTTAGGCATTAGAGTGATCAATTTGCCAAAAAATAAAATTGAGAAATTCGACGTTTTAACCAGTTAATTGCTGAATCTAGTTTTAAAAATTTCTGATGGGGTGCGTAAATAAAATCAAGCAATGACGGGTAATAATATGTTACAGGCAAAGTGATTAATCTCGCTATTATGAATACTTTACTTTACATTACTATACAATTTTTTGTTTGACTAGGTGAGATCTACCACCCTCTCATCCCTGCAGGCGTTGGACACCCTGTATACCAAAGAAAATAATCAAATCTTTCTTCATAGCAGTTCTTTTGGCAATATAAATCAAACAGTTGTACGAACATACCTTCTTACTAGTATTAGTACAAATAAGTGGTAAATGGTAATTTTTAAGTTTACCAATAATTCGAAATAGAGTTTTGGTGTATACTCGGCAGTTAAATGGTTACGAATAGTCCAATTCCATTTCGTGCCGACGTCACAACTTATTTGATGTATTTGTTTATGTATCATGAAAATCGGTTTTACGGGAATGTCTAAAATCTGTGAAATTCTATTCTTTAAAATCTGCGTCGATTGTTTAATGATTTACAGGACAAAATCAATGTAAGATGTCATAATAATACCTTCGACACACAGCAGTCGTTAATCACAATTAAACGGTTAATGGTCATTAACACAACACACACACTCTAACGAATTCTTGACCGACCATTATGATCAAGCGTTAATGGTCGTCTCAATTTCGCCATTAGCACGTTAACTGTAGAAAAAGTACTAGATTAAATGACATATTGTAACAATTTGGACAGTTTTCAAACATAGACTACGTATACACGACAGTCCCAAATCAGGGTTAGAAACCGATTAAAAGCCAAAATCAAGGCTGCTTGTGTAAACGCCACAAAGTGGATTAGGAAATATCAGACCTAGGCCCGATTCAATCAGGGCTAGCCCAAAATCGGGACCAGTTTACACAAGAAAGTCGCGACTTTGGTCTATGGTAAGCCAAAGTCGCGACTTTGGATATCGTGTATACGTAGGCAAAGACTGTGCTGTCGAAACAGTTTTTTTTTCTTTTCTCTTTCCATGTTGTTAGCTGTCACAATAAATTTGAGATTTTCCCAATTGGCATTTACTGTGTGCACACGCCGGCTTAAAAGTTCAATCAGTGCTAACAATCAATTACTTAATTGGCTGTTAACGAATGCTGTGTGTCGAAGGTATAAGGATCGCGGAGTTAGAGGAAACTTCTTAAAAAATATCCTGTAATGTATATACATGCTTCTGCAATCACAAATGTATGTTTTATGAAACAGATTTAAAAAAAGCACTACTTTAAAATTATTACAGTGGTTCAGTTGTAGTAGTAAAATCGTTTGCCTAAAGAAATAGACATAATTAACTACGCCTTAAACAAAATTCTAAATTAGCCCCGTAGGTATGCTGAAGCTTTATAAATTTTTGCTTTGATTAGTCAGTTGTGTAAACTCTTCCGTTTAAATTTTTATTGATTAATAATAATAATATAATAATTCCATTGTTAAATTTAATGCATGTCTTTTGAAATGCCCTTTTTTTTTTTTATTCGTTTTATCTATTTGTACTTAATTTTTAAATTAATCTTTTTATGAAAGATCACATGAATGTAAAATACAAAATCAAGTCGGAAACAATAAATTTAAAGTTTTTTTAGAATTGATTAATTTCTATTAATGAACTGGCTTAAAGAAAATATTTAAAATGTTTAAGGCTTGCCTTTCCCTGTTTTGAGCACAAAATTCTATAAATTCACGCGTATGCAGTACTTCCCTCATTTTGCGTAAGACTTTACGCTCATCTTAAAAAAATAAACATAATATTAGGAAAAAATCATTTCATTCTCTCCTATCCCACCTATGTATATCCATCTTTAGCATAAACATACAGTAAATCGTTAAGTCGTGTATTCTAGGAATTTCTTTATATGTAAATACATATTACCTAATTGCAGGATGTCTCTCTTGGCTTACTTCGTTCAGACTACTTGGTTCACAGTTTCGATAAAGTTATAAAACAGGTGGAAATCAACACAATTGCTTCTAGTTTTGGTGGAATATCCACCCATATGAGACCTCTTCAGAGGTATCTTATTAATTTAAATGACTTTTATAATAAGAGCAGGCGAATACCTCCTTTTTTAGTAAAGTTCTGTGAGCTTTCATTTTTTTGTAATCATTATGATTTTACTGCAATTTAATATTGCATGCAACATGGATGCAGTTTTGTCTTTCGAAACATTTCACGAAGTTTTTGAAAAATCATCAATGTTTGGGTATTAGTTGTATGCTTGGTTTCATTAGTAACTCATAAGTGAAAGGTGGATTGCATGTGCTTGCTAATGTAATAAGTGGCTAATTGTCTTGGAAAAAGTTATATTTATGTTGGCTGGGTGATGGTGAAATACAATAACTTATAGCATCTAAACTGGAAGTTATAATTTTCATTCATGGTTTATTATATAACTTGATTTCGTCTAAAGCTATAAATCTAACAATGCGTTTTTATTATCGTATTATGTAATAAACATGTTGCAATTATTGTAACTTTGAAAAATGTGTTAAAAGTGTACGCTTGAGGCCATGTGAAATTTTGAATTGAAAAACGGTGGAAGTTTCAAACACCCCACATACAGATCAAGGATCATCGTGCTCAGGCGGGATCACAGACATCATTGTCAATTTGATTGCGATTGCTACAGTACAGATTTTCTGTACTCTTTCGGAATTAGATTTCTTTGTTATTAAATTAGAATCAGCGAAAATATAGTTATTGCAAAAATGCAATGCAAGGTTAGTATCGGAACCTCAATTAAACTGATTCTCCAATGCACTTTTTGACAAGGGACGGTCAATACTATTATAGTGAGAGTTGAAGAGATTGGACATAGAGTTACTTGGCTTATGTGAGTCCTAATGTGCATGTATGTTAAAAAAATCGAAGTCCCTCAAGGTTCGTATCCACGCAGAAATGTGGAAGCAGTAGAGAGCTCAGGAGAGTGCAAAAGAGATCCGGTAAGTATTGCCTCTCTTTTCCAGAGGCTCTCCCGAGATGAGTTTTAACATCTCTACCTAAAGCGAAAGCTAAATGCTCAATATTTATTGTGATCCGTATCGCGGATTTCAACATATCTAGAAATATTGTAAACTTGTAATATTTTTCGCGATCCGTCAAAATCAATGATCGCGATTCGTGCAAACCAATGAACTGCGTGACCAAAAACTTGTCCTTTTACAAAATCTCTACTGACTGAATATTTGCCTTATACGAAATATTCTATAGACTACAACATTTAATTTACAGAATTTTTTCTCGTTGATTACACGGTACCTGCATTTAACGTTTTACACATATGTGCCGTACTTGCATATAACCTCCACCTTTTTCATTTGTTCGTTTTCTTTCGTCTTGGCCTCCAGATATTCAAAACATCTTGCAATTTACGAATTAATCAATAGAAAAAAGGTTGTTTGTGTGTCGTTACACACGGCTGAACTGCATACATTTTACACCGAATTAATTCAATGACGTAGAATATCGGAAGAGAGGGGATATTGATCTTGTGAGCGATGTGAGACGAAGGAGTGCCAATTTCGGTGGATTACTTTGAAAAGATAAATACATATTCCCTATTTTTAGCATATTGCACTGCATACTCTCTATTTTTAGGTGATTTCCCTGGAACCTGGAAGTTCCACAAACATTTTCTCTAATTTTCCATAACAATCCATTCCATTGTGTATTTATTATATGAGTATTATATTTTTATTATTATTAAATATATCCCCGTGTGGCATACGTCTTTAGTTAAACTTTATAAAAGAAGGAAAATAGTAGATGTCAATGATAAGTTTTTTTAAGATATAATAAACATTATTCGGCTCTAATAAAAAAGTCTACAAGTTTTTTAACACTAGATCTCACCTAAGCGCGATTATCTGACAGTGCTTGTCTACCAAACGAAACCAATTTATGATATTGCAATAGAAAATTCTGTACGGCCGCCGGTTAAATAATCAGATTTTGTCTTGAACTCAATGACCTCAACTTATATTTTTTGTTATCAGTTGTTGGTGAACATAAAGGCAGCGAACTTTTAATCGGTGCCAGGAGCTTTCTTAATTACTGCAATACTTCCTTATCAGTTTTGGTAATTTTAGGCTCATGTGAATATTTTTTTGGCTTTCTTTAAAATTATTAAAAATATTTTAAATTTCTTCCAGTTTAGGTAATGGTAATGATTTTATGTGTTTATTAATCAGATAAGTACGATAAAAATGCAACGAAACGATATTTAGCACCAAAAAACATTTCCTTTTAAGAGAACCTGTTAAGTACCTTTGAGAAGTTGGCGAAAAATGTTTTTTTCATTTGTTTAATCTATTTGAACGCATCATCAACTTAAATCTCTTTACGATCAGAGGGTATATTTTTGCTGCTATGTTGTATCTGTTTGTTTTATTTTATTGGTTGCATATTTATCGTCCTAACCCTGTACATAATATAATATAAAATATATTTTATCATTTAGCATCATTAACCAATAGCTTACCGCAATATGAAAACATTTTCTAATATGGCATTTGTATGTTATTGCAGCTATGTTCTCCGGGAGCTGGAATTAGACCACCTCCTAATATCTGTTCGTATTATCATTTTGGGATAAATAAGGGTTTCTTCACACAATTTCTTCTATAGCTACCAAAAAATAACGCGTTGGAAGACCTATGTGCTGGTATGATAAAGGCTTCGGAGATCGGAAACAAAAATGGTGTTATTTTATTTGTCATCGAAGATATTTCCTACAATGTATGCGATCAGGTAATATAAACTCGACTGACGGGTCTGTATTTGGTTATTTTTATTACTTGGATCGACAAAAATTCTCGATTTGTACAATACCGTAACACGTTTAACGACATTAGCGAATTTGGTGGAGATATTTCCCTTTATTTGATGTCGGAAGTCATGTTGTTAATATAGCGGTTCCATATAAGAAACTAACAATGAAAGAAATGATTGAGATATTCTTGATTATGAATTATTGACAATGATGTCGTCGACAGTCGATTGCAATGTTGTTGATATCGTTTTTGTAAATAAGAAATTAAATACTGGCCCTAGCTAATATTTCAACATATACTCTAATTTAAAAAAAAAACTCTGCAGAGGTTTCATGAATTCGAGATTAGGAGACAGCGCCCGCAACTTAAAGTAATCCGTCGCACCTTAACTCAAATTCATGCGGAAGGATCCCTAAATAAGCATCGGGAACTGATAGTGTAAGTCTGTGAAACTGATGGTAATAACGTGCTTTTATGGATGTTTCGTATAGAGACGGCCATACTGTAAACGTAGTATACTTCCGCGCTGGGTACGAGCCAGGACATTATCCTACTAAGAATGAGTGGGAAGCAAGGAGATTAATTGAATGCTCAAAGGCAATTAAATGCCCTTCAATACAGTACCATTTAGCGGGGACCAAGAAAGTTCAACAGGCTTTGGCGGCTCCCGGAATTCTGAAGAGATTTTTAAAAGACGAACAAAAGGTTTGACTTGGAATTTATCTAAACTAATTTTGATTGCAGTGATCAGTGATAGATGATAAGCGTTTGCTTTTCAGATCGAATCCGTTAAAGAGATTTTCACGGGATTATACTCACTTGATAATAATGAATCTGGAAACAAGGCTTACAAAATGGCTTTAGCTGAACCTGAGAGGTTAGTACACTTGCAGAACTATAGTACCGCCCAAAATATATCACCTTTAAATTTTCGAAATTACTTACGAAATAATTGTAAACTACCCTTTTTGATTTTGTTGCTTTGCATTTCAGATTTGTATTAAAGCCGCAGAGGGAAGGAGGCGGTAATAATGTTTATGGGCTTGACATTCCACCTGTACTAAAGGCAAGTATCTAAAAATGTTTTCCAAGTCCTGCGATTCACGACGGATATTGCTTTAAGCCACCAATTTGAATTATTATGCCTTTGTTATCCTTAAATTTTTTATATCATTGATTCATTGTATTTTTCTAAACCTAGAAAATGAGTACTGTTGAACGCTCCTCATGGATACTAATGGATCGCATTCATCCTCCGATAACGAAGGGTTATATGGTTCGCCCTGGAGGGCCAATGCCTCCACCAATTGTTGAAATGGTATCTGAACTTGGAATATTTGGTGTAGTATTAGGAGATGCATCCCATATCTATGAGAACTACCAAGCTGGACATATGCTTCGCACAAAATTAGCAACCGCAAACGAAGGTGGTGTTGCAGCTGGCCTTGGAGCTCTAGACAGCCCTTACTTAGTTGACTAATAAAATTCCTGATCATTGTTCGCTAAAGGCAACAAAATCATTTCTTGTTTGTTGTTAAAATATCTTGGACCATTTAATACTTTTATACAGTAATAGAGAGGAAGCAAATAAAGCAATTTACAGATTTTACGGTTGTCTTTCGATTTATTAATTCTTGTGCAGGAAATACATGACTTGACCCAAAAATTTTTGGTCGACGAATAATCTGAGTTTGGTTAATTGACCCTCTAAATGGGGTTATCTGGCTAAATTTCAGACTTCATTTTCGTAAATCAGTTTCGGGCTGCTATTTATAAAAATAAATACATTTGAGAATATTAAAAAATATTCTAGACGTTCTTGAATGAATTTTTGAAAAAAAAAAAAAAATGTTTGCGTTCATATAGAGATTCACCTTTCTATTAAACTACCAACCAGTGTTCGAATGTCTGCTGATGCAAAACAAAATACAAGGGTTGTGCTTTGTTTAAGATTTGAAAATTCGAAATAGATCCACTGGGTCATAAATCCATTTAGCGAATCTGCCTTATCGCGGACAGAATTTTCACAATAAAAAAAAGAGCAATCTCTTAGAGTCGATGCCTTTTTCAGTCCGATTCAAAGATTTTCATGTTCGTTTTTGAGTACATCAGCTCTAGATTGTCTGCACATATGTCGAGGCCTAAATAAGTGTTTCTAGCAATGGCCTGCGTAGATACGGATGCTATAACGGTGGTGGCGGCAACATCTTTGCGAGGCCTTTGCACACAAACGACGGCTAATTTGGACCGTCCGATATCTCCATATGTTGATGTGTCGAATTGGTCGCGCTGCTAGATTAATTAGAATTAGATTCATCTTTCTCAATACCAGAAAAGTGACTTTTATTATCTCTATGGATGGTTTTTTTGTTCTTCATGTCCGACACTTAACATTTATATAAAGGGCCGCTGTATGGCGGGCTTAGATCATTTGTTTCTTGACTGTCGGTATGGATAAATTGATCCCGGTGCCGCGTACAAGCACTTCATAGTTACGATTAGTTTGGATTTTAAACCTTGAATTGCAAGGACTATTTCTTGCGTTCAGGTTTTCAGAGATTTGGAGCCTTTAATTGTTACTCAACTACATAACGGTAAATCTTGAGTGGGAATAGTGAATTAATATATTTTTTTGTGTGTTTCTATGTGCCTGAATTATCAGGTTGTGATATTTATAAAATTATGATGACCTTATGGGTTATGGAAAGAAGAATGAGATTGTGATGTGAAGTGTCGAAAGTGTACTAAAAGAAGAATCCCATCAAAATCATCTTCGAGGATTATGAATTAAATAAAAATTATTGTGTCGTGGGAATATTGGAAGTTTTTCAAGGAGAATTTTAATAAAGAGGATACTTTTATGGAAACAAGCTGAGCTTGGAAATTTCGAATTATTTTAAGCTAGTTTCAGTTAAGTATTGAAGAAACTTTTCCATTTTAAATTTAGATACAAGTACTGTAAAGACGTTTTTTTAAATAAAAATTTAGAATAACCGTTGATCCCCACTCCATAATTGGCCTATTTTACATCCAGCTTGAATTTTATTAAAACATTACATATGTAAAATTAATAAAGCTCAAAACTTATTTTTTAATATTTAACAGAAAACTGAAGATTACAGTTTTTTTTTCGGTTTTAAGGGGTGAAGGCAAAAAATCCGTATCTTTGTGATTTTTTTAACGAAACAAATTATTTTTTGTTTGTTCCTTTTTTCATATTATTCTACATATGTTTAATTATTTATCAAACATTTTTGAAAACAAGCAAAACGGTGGTGTTACATCTGTTTCACCGTGTGCTTAAGAAGCGGTGAGTAACATTGCTGTAAGCTAATCATCAGAAATTAAAATTTTCAAAAAATCAGTTTTTGTAAGAATCAATCTAGTTAGTGAACGATGGAAATTTGATTTTATTAAATACGCTGTTTTTATTACTAACAAATATTTAAAATTCGACATCATAATTATCACGCTTTTCCATTTTAACTAATGCCCATTTACAGAAAAATTTATTTGTCCTAAAATCCTTCGTTCACTAACAAGATTGATTCTTACATAAACTTCTTAATTTTTTTGTGAGTTTTGATTTCAGATGTTCCAGCTTTTAGCAATGTTGCTTACACCAGAGCTCCTTTGAAGAAAACGGTTGTGGCGTGGCCATTTGGTCTTTTTATTTCAAAAATTTATAATTAATATTTAAAAATATGTAAAATATGAAAAAAAACAAAACAAAATTAACAAGTAACTTATAGTTTTATTAAAAAACTCACAAAATTATGCCATAACCCCTTGATTGAAGTGGGAATAGCAAGTAAAAGAAAATGGGGAAGATAAGTAGGGTTAAGGTAAGGAGTTACAACTCTTTAAAAAGATTAAGAATAGGGTATTTTTAGGATTATTTTTTAAAGAAAATATGAACACCAATGTAACTTAAAACATTTTAAAGTACGTACATGTATGTATATATTTTTTTTCCTTACTACTCCTTTGGGAGCATAGGGCTTCCACAAATTCCCGTAAAGAGGGTCTGGTTAGTATCTCTAAATCGTTTCTTTTTCGCCACGCCGCGCCGAGTGATTAGCTCGCAGTGGCTATCACAACTGATGGGGCTGCCATCTATCGCTTGCTGGGAAAAGCGCCTCCCACAGCTTTTCACCAAGTTGGAGGTGACTTGGGTGGGAATCGAACCCACGACCCGTGGATTGTTAGTCCAGTGCTTTACTGTCGGGCTAGCTATCGGGCCCCCATATATGAATATAAGATTAATTTTTTTTAATGGCGCTGTCTAACGTTATTCTTGTATATTAAGTTTTTCCCAAAGGACAAATCTTCACATTTTTTTTTCTACAAGGTACTAACTGCAATTATACGTAGGGGCTTCGAAAACTATGTACATATACAAATTCCAGAGAGTTATGAGAGGTTCAATAAAATAACCCATATTCGCCTCAAGAAATAGATATAACATACGGCACCATAACTAAAGTAATTTTTTATAAAAAATCTCTACGTACATACTTCATTAGACAATTGAAAAAGGAATTTTTTCTAAAAAATGTCGAAGAAATCGGTTGTAAATTGCATTTATCTTGCTGCACGCAAATTCCGGAAATATTTTCTTCTCAATAATTACTTATTACATCTACTAGGTGCGTTCAGTACAATTGGTTATTGTTTAAAAGTGTACATGTAGTTTTTAGACAACCTGCTACGTCATATACCGCGAATCGAACGACTTAAAATTTCACTTTGGATTGTCAGCATCACATGAAAAAACATTTTGATTTTATTACATATGTTGCAATTGTATTTCCCCCTTAAGATTTTTTGACGGTTCTCACTTGAAAATTATTACGTGTACGTGCACTGAGCCTTTTTTGGATGCAATTGTTTGTCTCTGAAACTGAAAAAAATATTTTGGAAAAATGCGATTTTAAAAACTGATTTCTTCATTTTCAATATGGTTAAAAAAAGTTTCAAAATACTGAATCTGAACTTAAAGATTACCTTTAGGGTTCAAGGCTTAATTTGAGTTGAATCATGAATTCCACGAATAATGTTAACAGCTAATTTTGTTTGTTTTGTTTTCGACGCTAATTTTTTTAAAAACTTCGAATGGATAACTTCTAATATTTCGAATTCGCAGTTTACCTATAATAGACAAAACGAACAAATTCATGCTTCAGATTAAATTCCTAGAAAACTTGCTGTAGAATGACAAAATCAAAACTAAGGATTAACTAGAAAAGAAAAATTCTGCACAGTCGTCGGTTATGGAACTAGCTCGCGAGAACTCCCGGTAAATCAAAATATATTCCCCAAAGTGTTACAAGCCCCAGGTTTCTATATTGCAACAGTATTCCACGTACTCCTGATTAAACTTTCAATATTTCTGAAAATCAAGTGGTGAGAATATGCAACTACTACAGCAGTTACAATTCATATTTCTTAGGATTTAAATGAACACCCTTCAAAATGAAAAGTAAAAGATTGATACTGCTAACGATAGCAATATGCATTATAATAGCTACAGTCACAAGTGCTGAAGACACAGCTACTCCCAAAAAGCCGAAGAAGAAAAAAAGCTCAAAAACGAGAAAGGATTTTAGGCAAAAACCTCAATTAGAGCAACCAAATGAAGAAAATGCCGATGACGGAGAAGACATTTACGATGGGGACTACAATTACGAGGAAGAACTGGGTAAGTCGAATTTTTGATTTATGGAAACGTTTCCTTAGTAAATAGTTACGTAGGATTTCCTTCTTATTTTATGGTAAATAGCAGTAAAAGCCTGGGATCAGATTTCTATAATTAAATTTAATTCTTGTAGAACTTGCCTTGCATATTTAACTAATTTATTGAAAGGTAGCAGACAAATACATTATTTTGTTGTTACTTTAATTATCTATGAGTCGCCTGTTCCTTCTTTAACCAATTAACTACTGAATTTAGCTTTAAACATCTCTCAAATAAAATCAATTAACAACGGGGTTTAACCGATATACCGAAGAAAATAATCAGACTTTGTCGACAGAGAATTAATGTAACGTATACGCCATATTGTCAATTTTTGTGAAGATCATTTCTGGGGGTTGTTCGATCAAATATTTTTAAAATATCTCACCCGTGTCATCCTACCTGTTATCGTTAATAAAATATCCACCTATCTATACACACACGGTATCTTGCGAACACTGTTTTGCCGCACTTGCATTAAAATATGCGCACAGGGCAAAACTGTTAGGCATAAAATTTATATGCATTTTATTAGAATCGACTGTATAATATTTTTTTTTATTTATATTATACTTATACATATATACTGAATAAAACCTTGTTTTGTTTCTTTTTTTTTTTGCTCTAATAAAAAATGAAAATCGAATTTTTTTATTAATTTGCTGTACCAACGTGCGTTTAATATGACCTAGGTACGTGTATGGCGGATTAAAAATGTCCAAGATTGCGTATACAGCATAACATGTTTTTTTTTATTTGATAATAATAGTTGAATAAAATGCGTGTGGAAGGTATCAAATTTACCGGCATCAAACTCAATTTACCAAAACAAAAAGTTTGGTATATATGGTACATTAATTCTCAGTCGACGATTTGTATTCAATGGCCATTTGCTATGAAAACTTAAAAGTTTTATATTCTATAGAAACTTAGTTTTTATAGAAAATGGTAATTTTTTATTTTACACGACGAGTATACAAGTCAAACGCACGGATATATTAAAATCAGAACAATCTCTTGTGACGATAAAGTGATTTGGAAATATTATGCAAAATTCGAAAAAACAGTTTCGAGCAAACGGCGTTTAAAGTTTTGTAGTGACGTAGTAAAACTCCTTTCCAAAGATCTCTTTTTTGGATGATGATTCTATTTTAAGTCATGCAATTTTTCCAAAATAGATATGATTGTTTAAAGTACAATGCAGCCGCCCCGTAAGAATTATTGCGACATGCGGTGTGCCTCTTTTGATGGAATAATCGTATTTTGCTTCCTCCTTATGTCGATCGGTAAAAATAAATTGATACGATTCCACTTCTTGCAACGCGAGAAATGTATTTTTTTTATTGGCGTGCATAAAGTCTTAACAGGATTAATAGATTTATCATTTTCTCAAACATTAGCAATAAAAGTTTGCGTTCACGCACAAGGGTAATCGCACCAATTATGGATTTTTTGATGGGTATAAGTGATATGTGCAAATGTTATAATAAATACTACCAGTCGATTGACTTTAACCTTGATTTAGGAATAAAGTTAAATGCGACTTTGTATAAAAAATATTTCATAGTCAAAATATACATAAATATAATGGATGCATATGTCATATACATGTGTAAATGTTAACGTATTGTTAGCTAAATAAATCCTGAACAACACAACAGCAAAAAGAAACTATAGTTGGGTTTGTCACATTTAAAGTAAGAAAGAAACTCTTGGTGTTTAACACTATTTATAGTTTTCCTTTAAACTTTATTTTGATAATGTGATTTGAAGAGCCAGTTTTCTCTACAGTTATAAATTTGCAACTGCCTTCGTCCACAATCGGTTTGTGATCACACAGTTATTAAAAGTAGCATATAAATCTAGACCATTCATTCCCTCAATTTAATAACTGAATAAAACTCGTCCTCGAACTATACGTATATATGTATGTCCCCACCCAGGAATCCGCAGTGTAGCCGCCAATTGATCGCACGGAGCATCCAAGTAACCTATTTCTGGAAAATTAAGACAAATGGCCAAAGCTAAATACCAGCCCACTTGGGCAGATTCATAGATTTTTCAATGAATTTGTGGGAATGTATGCCGAGTTTCTCCAATTAACTTGTCGCCTCCGCATCGCACTCTCGCGCCCCCATTTGCATTCAATTAAGGAGCATTAAACTGCGCTCGACGCGTTCATTTATATCATGATTCAGTTTTGTCGTTAAACAAAATACTCACACTGATTGACATGCTGCTTCCTACAAAAGCTTACCGCACAGCCGCACCATAGGTCAGTTACTCGTTTGCACTTTGGTATATGTATCTCAATATAAAAAAATAAAAAAAGGCTGAATAATTGACTTCAGATGAAATGGTCAACAGCTGGACGATATCAAGTGTGTCTTCGTATCTTTGATGAATGGAATGCTCACTTCTTGGGCCGTTTGATTAAACCCGGCACCGATTGAAGTAGTGCACATTTTATTCCGTGCTCCTCCGATAAGCACAGAGGACGCATTCGGTTTGTAGGTAGCATAATTTAAATGCACTTCGAAATGATTGAAAACAAGGACTACATATTTGAATTTGTTCAATTGCAGATTCTGAAGCAAGAAATTTCGAGTTCAACCAACCCGTAGATGAATTCCCCACAGGTATAAATTCGTTAAATCTTTAAAAGCAACACGTTCAAAAATTTGTCTTACAGATCGGACGGAAGCAACAACCAACATCCCCCACGACAACTTGATTGGTGAGTATCTATCAAGCTTATATGAAAAGCATCAAAATAATTACATGAAATCTTTCAGGCGGATTCTCCTGCTACTACGAGAATGTGTGGTATAGGGAGAATCAGGAGTTTCGGAGTGGAGAGAACCAATGTGCACTCTGTCGATGTCTAAACCGTCGAGTTAGTTGCGATGAATCAAGGTGCCATGGTCGCTCTAATGTCGGACCCTCTACAACTCCACGAACACTACCCACCACAGCCAGAACAATACCAACAACACGAACAACAACGACAACTCCGAGGACAGTGATGATAGAGTCAGATGTAGCATCTGTAGGTTTTGGCTCCCGCGGTGAACCTGGACACCCGGGTGATAGAGGACAACAAGGTGAAGGCGGCATCCCAGGCTCTCCAGGAAATCCTGGTATTCCAGGGTCTCCAGGTCTTCCTGGAGCAGTACCTGACATGAGCTACTATACCCATCAACTTGCTGACGTGCTATCAAGTGGGGATAAAGGTCCCGGCGCGCAGGTTTTTCCAGAGCAGTTTCAGTATCTTCAAGCGCAGGTTGGACCTGTGGGGCCAAGAGGTCCTCCAGGACCACCTGGCGCATTGGGTCCCCAAGGTTTTCAAGGTGTGCGAGGAGAGCCAGGCGAACCTGGAAATCCTGGATCGGTAGGACAACCTGGTCCTCGGGGTCTCCCAGGGACACCGGGTAAAGATGGTGAACCGGGTGAAGATGGAGATGCCGGAGCAGCCGGTGCAGTAGGTTCGCCAGGTCCAAGAGGCTTACCTGGTATGCCCGGATTGCCTGGTGTAAAAGGGCACAGGGGTTTCCCCGGTTTGGATGGTGCTAAAGGAGATGTAGGAGCAATAGGAGAGAAAGGTGCGACTGGACAAATGGGTCCCATGGGTGCTATAGGCCCAATAGTAAGCAAATACAGGTTTTTGCAGTCCCAAATATTTTTCCTTTTTTATATATTAGGGTCCCGCCGGACCACGTGGTGAAAGAGGGCGCGAAGGGTCACCTGGTCAGCCAGGTTCAAGAGGTGTTGATGGAATTCCCGGCCCTCCCGGTCAGCCAGGTTCTGCAGGCAAATCAGGTCCACCAGGGTTTCCAGGAAGTCCAGGAGCTAAAGGAGATATGGGTGGTCAAGGCCCTAAGGGTTCACAAGGACTTCAGGGACCTAGAGGAGAAACAGGAAGACCAGGTTCGGCCGGAGAACCCGGTTTGCCAGGACTCTCAGGAAAGGATGGGTTAATGGGAGAAAAGGGTAGTCCAGGTGCTTCTGGTATGCCTGGACCTCAAGGATTCCCAGGAAGTAGAGGGCCGTCAGGTTTAAATGGAAGCCCAGGAGAACAAGGAGTAAAAGGAATGCCTGGAACCCCAGGTGAAAGAGGCTATAAAGGAGACCAAGGCATAAAAGGAGAGCTAGGCACTCCTGGACCAAGAGGATTACCTGGTACCCTAGGTCCAGAAGGTAAACGCGGTAAACGTGGTATGCGAGGACCTACAGGGCCTAGCGGGCCTCAAGGTGAAAGGGGTCCCGGCGGTGTTGCAGGATTACCAGGTCCAGATGGAGCACCAGGGCCAAAAGGAGGTCCAGGGGATCGTGGACCGCAAGGATTTACAGGAACAAAGGGAAGTACTGGTGATCTTGGACAGCCAGGGCCACCTGGTTTGCAAGGCCTTCGGGGTCCCCCTGGAAAAATTGGTGCTCCTGGACGGCCAGGATCAGTAGGTGAACGAGGACCCCAAGGAGCTGATGGCAAACCTGGAGATCAAGGACCTACCGGCTTACAGGGCCTTCCAGGGCCAATGGGACTATCAGGAGATAAAGGATTCCCGGGAGAGTCCGGAAAGGATGGAGAAGCCGGCTTGCCAGGTCAACCCGGACCAAGAGGTGATGTTGGCAAAGATGGACTTCCAGGGTCTCAAGGACCACCTGGTCCCCCTGGACAAGATGGATCACGAGGTGCACCAGGTCCCGGTGGGCCACGTGGTTTCCAGGTAATTTAAAAATTTTTGTTGTTGTGATGTCCAGGGTTATATTTTCGGTGGCATGGTGTGTGTGACAGTGAGAGGCGAAGAATTATTAGCTCTTAGTAGTTCTAAGAACCTAGCCCAGAGCAGACACTGATAGGAAAGTAGCTCGCTAGATCCAGACCTTAAGTGAAACAAATGAGAGTCTAATCATTGAATTATTTAGAATGCTTAGCCTATTTATACAAAATCTTAACCTACGGCAA
This sequence comes from Neoitamus cyanurus, assembly GCA_947538895.1. Taxonomy (NCBI): domain Eukaryota; kingdom Metazoa; phylum Arthropoda; class Insecta; order Diptera; family Asilidae; genus Neoitamus; species Neoitamus cyanurus. The sequence goes on from OX384543.1 coordinate 41,540,976, forward strand.
AAGGTTCTGATTGGCCGAAACTTTCACTGATTGCACGCGTTTGGTTGGTTTGCTTGCGCATGATGCCCTTTGGAGAATGACGCCGGCGCCTCGTATAGCAATTGTTTTCATTGCAGTGCATGCATATGGCTAATTGCCTACTTAGCGTTGCGGCCGGTTCCCACTGTAGCACGCTTGCCGTACTTTAGGGTAGGTCGGGAATTCTAATGTTTTGGGCTGCACTTGTGGGCTTTGGGCTATTACTCTGGATGAGCCGGGCAATATGCAAACGTGTTATATTACATAGGACTCATATCTCCAGATTTTAAAAATCTACAATCTGTAGGGTCTTCCTGGAGCTGTAGGAAATCCTGGAACACCTGGTAAAGATGGTCAAAGTGGGCCACCTGGACAACCAGGACAAATGGGCGCTGCAGGAAATAGAGGAGAACGAGGCTTCCCAGGTGAACGTGGACCGGTTGGAGCACCAGGACAAGCAGGAGAACGAGGCGAATCGGGATCACCTGGCCACGATGGACCACCGGTAAAACTTAAATCATTGAAAAACCTATATGTGCCACTTACAAAATAATTAGGGTTTGCCAGGAAAATCAGGAATGAAAGGCCATCAAGGAGCTCCTGGTATGGTAGGGTTGCCTGGATTAAGAGGAGCTCCGGGACCAAGCGGTGAGAAGGGAGAACGAGGAAGTTTGGGTAGTGTTGGACCCGAAGGACCGCCAGGAAAGCCAGGTGACCGTGGCCCTCAAGGTATAGTTGGGCCACCTGGACCGCCAGGAGAACCTGCTGAGAGAGGTGAACCTGGAACACCAGGCACTCCTGGAGAACAAGGTACACCTGGATCACCGGGTGATAGGGGCGCACCGGGATCTCAAGGGTTGCCAGGCTTCCCTGGGCCACCAGGGTTGGCCGGAATACCTGGAGGAAAAGGCGAACGAGGATTTATGGGATTGAAAGGAGAACAAGGATCTCTGGGATCACCGGGAAAGCCAGGTGAACAAGGATTGCAAGGCCCCATGGGTTTAACTGGAGCAAAGGGAGCCCGAGGAGAATCAGGGCTGAGAGGAGAAGCCGGTTTAATGGGTCCTCCGGGAAGACAGGGAGATTCGGGAGCAGCAGTAAGTAAAGCCTTCTTTGTGTTGTGTTCTTTAGTAATATGAATATATTAATAGGGACAACCTGGAAACCCAGGACAAGCGGGACCACCAGGAGTACCCGGCATGAAGGGAAGCTTAGGAGATACTGGAAGACCGGGATCTCCAGGTCACCAGGGTCCACAAGGTTTAATGGGACAAGATGGTCCTAAGGGAGAAACCGGAAGTGAAGGCCCCAGCGGTCCACCTGGTAATCCTGGTCCTCCTGGCCCTCATGGTGATCGTGGAATGCCAGGATTACCTGGGCCTCCAGGAAGTGTAGGTGCCCGAGGATTAAGAGGTGCATCGGGAGAGCCTGGTGTTCCGGGAAAACAAGGAAAAGATGGTTCTCAAGGACCCGTAGGTATGATGGGTCCTCCTGGTCAACCTGGATCTAGCGGCGAGCCTGGACCAGAAGGTCGATCAGGAAAGCCAGGACCTCCCGGAATTGCTGGCAGGCCTGGAGATAAGGGCCCTCAGGGACAGGTAGGATCACAAGGACCAAATGGGCCACCTGGATTGCCTGGACCTACGGGCTCATCAGGCCCACAAGGTATGACAGGGGAACGAGGTTTACGTGGAGAAATTGGTCCGCAAGGTGTAGAAGGGCCTCTTGGACCTAGAGGCAAACCTGGTCCACCAGGAACTGAAGGCCCGAAAGGCGATTTAGGAGAAGTTGGACCTAAGGGTACAAAGGGTCACAGAGGTCTTATAGGATTGCAAGGATTACCGGGACAACCCGGTCTTAAAGGAGATACAGGTAATTCTGGTCTGCCAGGATCCCCAGGGAAACCTGGAGAACCAGGATCAAGAGGTCTTCCTGGAAGAGATGGTTCTGCCGGCCCTCAAGGTATACTGGGTCCATCAGGCCCAAGAGGTTCACCAGGTGGCGATGGGAAACCGGGTCCATTTGGACCACCTGGACCGCCTGGCCCACCTGGTCCGCCAGGCGATTCTATGGGATATGATGCTGCTGCTTTAGCTGCACTTCTTCAACAAGGTGCTATAGGCGGAACCAAGGGTCCTGATCCAATGGGTGATGAACCGCCCAGACTCTTTGGAACAGAGGGTTTGAGTGAAGAGGAGAGACGTGCCATTGTACTTAAAGCATATGAGCAACTGAAGACCTCATTCGAAAAGTTCAAAAAGCCTGATGGACAAAAGAATGCTCCCGCTAAGACGTGCAGAGATCTCGCAGTAGCTCATCCAGAGCTGAAAAGTGGGAATTATTGGATTGATCCAAATGAAGCAGATGCTAAGGATGCTATTATGGTACACTGCGATATGGAAAAGAAAGCAACTTGTCTAGTGGCCCAGCCAAATCAGAGTCCGAAAATGAGCTACACGGGCAACGAACATGAAATTTGGCTAGGTGAGTTGCCTGGAGGAATCAAGATGTCTTACAAGGCAGACAGCAATCAAATCGGATTCTTGCAACTTTTATCAGCTCATGCGACACAAAATATTACATTCCATTGCAAAAAAACAGTAGCTTACCTTCACGAAGAGAAGAATACTTATAGGAAAGGCATTAAACTCCTGACTTGGAATGACGCCGAACTTACGCCTCGAGGACCTCAGCGGCTCAGGTTTGATACGGTGCACGACGGTTGCAAGGTAGGTCTGATTTTTTAGAAGAATAAAATTATTAGTGAAATGTTTTTTTGCCAGGCACGAACTAATACTTGGGCAAATACGCTAATAAGTTACACGACTGAGAAATCAACTAGGCTGCCAATTTTAGACGTCGCAATTCGAGATGTAGGGGAATCAGATCAGCAGTTCTGGGTTGAAGTTGGATCGCCCTGCTTTTATTAAATAGTTTCACTTTTTTAAATATTTGAGTTAATTTGAAAACTGCCATTAGAACTCTCTCATGATACGTAGGTTAATTCCTTTTGTTTGTAAAATATGTGCTAGAAATAAATGAAGACTCTTGACACTAGGTAAGTAGATAATTTACGTTATGGCTAAGTACGCTTTTATAGATATACAGTGTCGCCAGCTGTAAGTGGAAGTGGTTTCTGTTACAAATCTTTCACAAGCTACGACGAGATGTTAGGTTTAAGTGATAAATAAACATGTATCCTTCTCATAGCAAGTAAATATATAGTTAAAATGTAAAGAATGAAGAACTTTTGATAATATTGAACAAAGCTTTCTAAAGTTACAAGCCGTAGAAAGGGAGAGAAAAAGCTCAGACACACAATTATAAAGTGTCATGAATCAAAGCATAATTATATTGGCTTCTATGCAAAAGGGGAGAAAGAAAAAAATGACAAATGCATACAAAATGATTTTCGTGATTCAATTAGATCGTTCTTTAAATTAGCCTAATCAATTTGTTCAAGTAGTCTATCTTGATTTAGCTTACATATTTATTTAGATTGTTTTTTCTGCTGTAATTAGTAGCTTTTGTTTGTTTATACTTTTATACTTTTACATTCACTATAGCTATAGGAGTATTCTTTCTGCTAGGAATTAGTTAAGTTTTATTTTTTTCTCGGCTTGTTGAAATCACGTTTTTCTAGACAAATGAAATGAAATCATCATCGAGTCGAGATAACAAAATACGGTCCCTGATGTGAGCATACTTGGGATTGGACTTACTATTTTTCTTCAAATTGGGCCATATGCATAGTCTGATTAGTCTGTGGTTCTACTGATGGTCAGTCTTCCAAAATTAAAACCCATTTCCAAAGGTTCTTTTTTTTCTGTTGGAACACCATATGTTGGTTATTTGTGTTTATTGTCAGTAGGTACATTTCCGCATGATCAATTCAATCAAGGTTTTGCATCCTCATTTATTACGGCTTGTAGCCATGTGTTATCTCCCGAATACAAGAGTTTTGGTTCAGGAAAGGAGCCTTCAAGTAAATGCAAAATGTTGGCGCCATTAGGAAACATTAGTGTATTGATGTTCCTCCAGAGGGCTAGGAAATGGCATACAGTCAGCGGAATTTCCACCTCAATCGTGGGAAATTCTTCGCTCTCATGCTTTCCTATCACTGCCCCGATAACCTCATGCCGTGCCATGGCAATTGGCATAATGGCAAGCACGTTGCGCGCTCTTAAGCCCCTTTCACGTTTCTCTTGGATGAGGAATTCCCATGCATTCGTTTATCAGAATTTCCTTCCGCAGCACAAGACCAGCAGCGGCACAGAGCAGTCTCTGGAACTTTGGCCTGTGACGTTTCATGACGCAGCCCTTGGTTCAGTGTGAAGTTCAGTTGCAGTCAATGAAGTCTGGAGACGTGAGAATCGCGCTGTTACCGCGACAAAAGTTGTCTGGAAAAAATGTGAGTTCCGTTAATTGAAAAGTATAAGATCCTTGCCTAAATCGTCCTGCATATTGTGTTGCTAAAAATTAGCTGTGCTTGATAGTCGAAGAGTCCGGCGGGTGTTAGATAACCGAGACTGGACTGTGGGCGAGCTCAAGTCGATCCGCTCCTGCTAACATGCTCAAGAAATCGATAAAAACTGTTTCTGTGGGTCGGCGCCACTGTCGAAATGACTCGGAGTGAAATTTCGCGAAGTAATTCAATCATTTCCGCGATAAATAGCGGTGGAAAGCACTTGCTGACATGTGGTGAATATCTGTTAACCATTTTCTATAAGTTTCATTCAGAATTTTCGTTTTGCGGCCGGTCGGTCAGCCACCAGCGGCATCCAGCTCTTTGTCGCACCAGAAAGCTGTCTTCGTCTCGCAGATTTCGGTGCAGAGCGGAGGAGACACGGGGTTGGGTCTGGGTGCTGTACAGTGTGCTATCACCTGGGCAAGTATCTGTCGCTAGGGTGAAGTGAAGGCATCGTGTCCTTGAAGACAGCTGGAAGTGGTGCTCGTCATCATACATGCGGCTCGAGCCTTTTCAGTGCAGTGGGAACCGAGTAATCAATCGTGTCTGCCGCCGAGGAGTACCAGGGTCACCGGTTGGCGTGCCTCGCACTGTCACTACCTATGGGCAGCAATTGAACTTCTTCGAAGACGAATTACTTCTCTACTTGAACCGCTCGCCGTCTTGTCTTGTTGATCGGCGAGTGTCGTCACGAAAATCTTTTCACCTCTCTTGCGTCAACTGCATCTTTACGATCGAAAGCGTCACCCTTTCCATTTGCTTCAATTACGAAATAGTCTGATAGCTTGCTGGTGCGGCCGTACACGAAAAATGTGTTTACATACATATTTTGATTTTCGTTTTTATATGTGAAACGTTCATGTCCAAAATGTACAAATTATTAATTTCGTATAAATGGACAGTAACGAATTACCTAATAGTAGGTACCTACATACAGAAAACGTGCTTTCTTAGTCCCCGAACCAACTCGCTCGCACACTATTTCACTAGTTAGCTTGTTTTTATTATAATACATTCAGCCTTTATTTTTCTGCACCATACATCTTACAAGTTGAACAATGTATGGGAGCCTAAACAGAAGAAATATAAGTCGTTCCAAAAATATTAAGTACTTACTTTTGAATCTATGTCTATTCATGTTTTCATTCATACATATTTTGAAAGTGGTGAAAGTCCATTTATTCATACCTAATGTACATTGAAATAATTGTAGGGGCTTGAGTTTGAATCAAATAAAAAATATCGGCAACGTAAGTTCGGATAGTAGTGTCTTTAACATTGTTTAATATTCTTAACTTCTATTATGTAATAATAACTAGTCAAATTGTTCAAGAAAACATGCGGTTTTTTAGCTATACCACTTTCAATAATAACAAGGAAAATATAACTCAAAAAGCTTGTCGTGCTATTAACGGAAACTGGGTGTATACAGGGTGTATCAGTTAACGCACGCCAAAGTGATTGGGGGGGAGACCTCACCTAGGCAAACAGAAAACTGTATGACAGGGAGTGGGAAATGTACCGTTTTCGAGTTGCAGGGTGATTCAAAAATTCGGGATGCACATTATTGGGTCCTATAATAGGGCCCATTATTTTATTTTTATCTGTTGACCTAATTAACGTAGCGACATCAAACTCACACCAAACAACTACTATCTTAATGTGCTTTCCAAAAATGTCATCAATGTTGATCTACCTCTACCATTGCAGGTACAGTCACTTGCGAAAGAAAAAAAACGCTCTAAAATTCCCTAAACTTCACGTTCTTCCCAATTTGTCTCCGAATTTCATGTGTTTAATATCCCTATTTTTTATTTTTATTATAATCTTAATCATAGCTTTGATGTGCTCAATGAATGTCTATTAAATATTAGCCTGTATTATTCTTTTTCAATTTAACGAAATGTTTTATGCCTTGTTCTAACTCAATATGCAACCATTTTTTAGTTTAAAGATCAGTCAGTAGAAAACACTAGAGACAACAATTTACGAGAAGCGTACTACTTCCCGAAAAATGGTAAAGTGCTGCAACTTTGTTAAATATGTAGCCAAAAATATCCAGCCTTGTAAGAAGCCCTGGAAAAAAGCCATTTTTCCATAGCCCAACCGATTTTATTAATCTTTCTTAGCGGCAATCTTAAATTATTGAAACATGAGACAACTTACGCACGCATGCTAACGGCTTGACCTCCCTGTCTTTCTCTTCGTTAATTGCTAATTCTTTGCGCGCTGGTAACTGGGATTGGACCATTGGGAAAAGAAAGGTTAAAGAAGTGAAACTTTGACGATTTCCCTTATTTTTTTCGACCTTGGTCCCGGTAATGAAAAAATTGATACCCCCATGTTCATTTCCTCTAGCAAACCCTTCTACAATTACAAGCCGTGCACTGGGCTTTTATTTGTTTGCGTAAATGATCTGAAAGGTAAAAAAATTAACACTGCCAGTAATGAAATTCGCAGACTAATTTGATTTTAGGTACTCGGAATCTATAGGTGCGTTTTTATAATGACCTACATATACTTACGAATGTACATAAATGTATATATCTTTTGATCCGGTTTTTACGCAAACTACAAGGGAAATTTATGAAGTGTGGAACCCAACATATTTTCACTACTTTAACAGATGTCAGCATTGAAGCGTGATTGTGTCAATTTTCATGAAGTGTGAATGAACATGAATTACCTACATAGATCTCGTATATAGATCATTAGAAAATGCAACTTGTAACACCTACTTTCTCCATTCCGAAAAAAAGCCGACTTTTTTAACGATATATGGCGCTAAAATAACATATTCATCATCCATTAATTATAACTGCATCAACATGATCAAACCAAAATACTGGAACTCCACCCTACGGTATAATTTGCTATAATTGCCGGATAGCTGGATTTTGGTATGGACGTTGAGATTGCGGATCTTAACAAGATATTAAAAATTCCCATCGATCCGACTGTCGCTAAAAATGTTTGGTGAGGTGACGGTCAACAATTCGTCTTCGTGAATATATCGTTAATGGGGAAAATATTTATTATTTTTGTAGCTTAGAAAATCTCCTACAAAAATATAATTACTTTTATTCATAGAGTAATCGTTTTGGAGATAATAAGAGTTACAAAGTTGTAACATTTGTGTTTCTCACGAAACGTGCACCCCCTCATTCTACACCACCTTCGAGGTAGTGTGCAAGGTGCGTTTTTTACGTGGTGTTATTTTCATATTCTGTACCGGATGCTCACACAGTTTAAAATTCCTGTTTAAAAAGCATTGTGAATTGGTTTGTTTTGGTCACAATATCACCCTCATCCTATCCGAACTCAAAATTGAACACTCTGTATAAAATGGTTTTGAAAAAGAACTTTTTAGTTGCCGCTTTTAATTAGTAGCAGTTTATTCCGATAAGGGAGAAAAGATCGTCCCATTTACCATTAAGTCTTCTTACAGCTTTATTGTAAGGAAGCACGAATGTTTTCTCTCAATATTTTCCCTACTGTGTATTTGTAGCAGACGATTCAAAGTAAATTGCAATTTTCTTTGTCCTTGAAATAGCTTTTTCCCTTTGAAAATGCTTTCGAGCGTACGGCGCAAGGTACTGCAATTAATTGCCATTGTCTACCTCCTAGTCGTTTATGTGAAATATTCAGTGGCTAAAAATATATCAAAAACGTGACATACTTTTTGTTTTGCTTTTCTTTAAATCTCATAAAATTGTATTATATTTCTTCCTACACCGCAGCTTTAAATGCCTAGAAAAGTTTTAGGTGCGAAGCACGTTCACTACACTCATTAGCGCGATTTCTGTTTCAGTGAAAGGTCGGAATTTGTTAAATTGGCTTCGATCATTCCATCCCAGAAAAGGTTTTCTCGACTGTAAAAGAGCCCTTTTCAGTGCGAAATTGTATATCATTTGTTTTTCTTTCCGATGGAGCATTGTAGGGCACATCTTGGAGTAATTTGGTTTTGTTTATAGAAAGGAACGCATCTCAACAAGTTGATATCGGGTAATTGCCCTAAAATTAGTCGTTATTTCAACGCCGCTCAATTAAGTTTCACGCCATGGTTAGATACTTGTAATTGCTCAGCAATCTTCTTTAAGTTAAAACTGGAAAGTCTACCTAATCTTTCTTGACTGAAAGCTTGGAAAGTCATGTTGTGTGAATTATGGTAAAATAATTAGAATTGAAGAGTCCGCCCCCCTTTTAAAAAAAATCGCTCTATATTTGCATGAAGATCTCAAGGTTGTTTTAAAATCAAGATCAGAAAGCCATAAATTTGTCAATAAATTACAATTTTCGGACAGATTGAGAGTAATCGCCACCGATCTGCAAGTTAATGACGCGAAACCGTCCGCCAAAGCGATGATAGATGCGAGCGGACCGGACCACTCGTCGCGTCTTCTGCCTTTCGAATTGCAAAATGACCTAACATTGATCGTTGCATTATTTATGAATTTTATGCTATAAATACCCTGAAATTGACACGACATGAATTTATTCATTTCTGAAAGAAATTGTCAACTTCCGAAAGAAGTGATTCAATCAGTCGCACGGCCAATGGGTCTGCGGCGATTGCTCTGCGGTAGTGCCTGCTTTCAGCTCGCTAGTCCTAGTTAGCATACTAAATCGATCTAACAATAGCCACGAGCGGCTTGAACTTGACTTTTCGGTAAGCATCCGTCCCGTCTACATCTATGTACATGAAAGGGGAGGCATTCGTCTACCGGCCGGTCTCAGTTTCCGTTCCACTGCGGTTGTCGCGGGTTTAGTGTTCAGTAATATTCACGATTTGTCACCTTTTGTTTGTTTTTTTGTTGCCCGGCAATATATTGAAACATAAACAAAAAAGGTTATTACCTGGTTAGTAAACTCAGGACGCTTCATTGATGCTTACGATGTTTTAATGAGGTGATGACGTGTATTCAAGTCTCAAGACAACTATGCCCGGTGAAAGTTTGTTATTTCCCAGAATGTTCGTTGGCTGCAAAAATAAATTTTGGCTTTGCCACTTTTGCCACCTTTTCCACCTTTGCTTTGTAGCTCTTGCAGCATCGCTCAGTATCGCGAAAGTATTTGAATCCGATCGTGGCAATTCATTTTTCTTACGTGCACAGCTTTGTGTTTGTTTACTTAGTATTGTTATCAGTTTCTAATCATCTCAGACGTTTGATGTTCGTGGCAATTGCTTTGCTTTAGAGATCTGTAGTAATATGTAATGCAGATGAAAAGTGTTTTAGTGAATATTTCCCTTTAGAAATGATTTTATGTTCTAAAACTCTTTCGAACCAAACTTTTTAAGGATGTACATAACAAACAAAACTATGCCAAACAAAATTGGATTGCTCTGTTGATATGATTATCGTAGATTTACTGTATTAGAGGCTTAGAAGTTTTAAATTCATCGATTTCCAAGGAATGCCATTTAATAACATATGAGTAAGTGGTATACTAATTTTAGGTTTATCTTATAATTGTAATTTTAATTTCATATTTTGTGTAATGGTTTTCTTTTCCGGTTTTAAATAGATTTCTGCTAGATTTAATTTGATTACTCCAGGCATTCAAATTGCGGTCCTCTTCAAATTAAAGATATTCGATACCTCCAGTGCCAATCCTAAAAGGGCCTTCACATGGCATTATTAACAACATTTCTCTATCTGTATGGTGATACTAGAATGAGGCAAGTGAGGAAATATTGTTAATAATAATAAACGTTTGGACACAATTTAACGGTCTAGTCGTACAATATTAAATTTTTTTTGCTAAATTAATCCTCTTGTAATTTTGTCATCAGTTTCTCATTTAAGTATTTATGTATGTGTCTAATCTACTATATTCTATATATGTACATATGTATATAAAATCTTTTTTGCGTATATGCAGCCAAACCACCGGTTGTCGGAAAATTGATTGTCGGAATCTTGATGGATAGTGTGGATAGGCCTTAAGAAATTTTGCAATTCAAACGTCTCTTTATGTTTTGAAAGGCCTAAGTGTAAGGTTGCGTTTTGTGTTCTATTATATGTGCATAGATTAGATTAACTTTAGCACCCCTCATATCAAAGAAAAGACCTAGTAAGTAAATACGGACTTAGAAATTTAGCAAGAAGGGATTCTGAAATTCGCAGTCCAATTGAATTGTCTAGTCCTAGTGGGGACTCTTAAGCTTTAACTTGGCTTGGCCCCGCCGATCCTCTCGTCTCGGTTCAAACCAAAATATTTTGACTATTTACTAGTTCACCTGTGTGTGCACGCACAATGAATGTTATTTCCTCGAAAATTTGTCTTTCATTCCCTTATCCGACTAAGGCTGATAAAGCAGTCTATCTTTAGCATTTGCAAACTTCACTTTTCTCTGGAATTTATTTTTATAACATATGTACCTCTCGTTTCTTCGAATTTATCACATTTCACCTTCTACAACTCTACAAGTGTTTTGAGACTGTCGAAGATACTCCATGTTATATCATCAATATCAGTGAATGTTTAGATAAACTATTTTTTACACGGAAGTAGACTTTTTTATCGTAGTGTGTGATAACCAGTAGTAAAATAATTGTGATAAACTCAAGCTTTCTTTAAATTGACTGTGCATATGGTTTTCTAAGGAATTACTTAGTGCTATTACAATAACTGACGATCCACTAGAGGCCGGATTGGAAAGAAGATAGTTGCGGAAATACAAATTCATCAAAATGCGTCGCAGACCCATTCGTAAGCTTTAAGTTCATTTTTTATAGCATTATTTTGATTCGTTTACATCGCATGTTGTGTTATTTCATTTAGCGACATATTGATTTAGTTTTGCTTAATTTCTTTGTTTTGCTTAATAAGAAGTTGGCTTTTAGTTTTCCTTTTATTGTTTTAAAATATCTGTTAATATTTGCAAATCATTATATACTTAAGTTTAACATCACAATACTGCAAGTAAGGTTTAAATTTTATGTGCAAAGTTGCCTATCCTATTGTAAGTGGAGCATAGCAATCCTTCGCTTTCGTGCAATCAAAGCACATAGAAAAGCTAATCACAATCTATTTTCTTGAATTAGCCAAGAGCAAGGTGACATTGTAATAAAACAAAACAATTAATTTGTTTACTCGTTTATTTTATATATATCTACTGATAACAAATATCTTGCAGACTAGAAAATCAAGCTTACTCCTGCTCTGGATCAGATTTCACAGCAAAATTTGAATGGAAATGAAATTTATTAGTTATCTATCTCTAAACTTTTTAATTTGGAGAAAAATGGACATATACCCTCTTTGCACCAAAAAATTAGCCAACTATTTATTCAGCTCAATTTTTTAAGTTTAGATGGGTAAAAATAATGGCAATTTGATACCCGTTAAAATGTTTGCTATAGGTAAGTTTATGAAATTCACTTCAATGCACAACTCCTGATGAAGAACACCAAAAGCGTCGAGTGAAATCCTAAATGATTAAATTTTTCTATAAAAAAGATATATCGATGCGTTTGGTATTTATGAATGACCAAAATCTTTGTCATTAGATTTAATTCCTTATTTACTTCTTATTCCATCGATCACACGTACTGATTGTATAAGAGTCTATTAAGAAATTCGTGTTCTTTCCTTAAACGACAAAATTGCCTGTAGTCCGAAGTATAGTCGGTTATTTATAAGTTTTATGTGCTCTAATGATCCACCGGATGATATGCGCCTACAAATAAAATAAATCTAATACACACGCCCTTTATAAAAAATTTTGTATTTCGTTAGGTTAGCCTCAAAAGAATTTCGTTCAGATTAGTTAATTAGTTGCTGTAGACACTTCGTAATAACATATAATTGACAATGATAGAAAGCGCGTCTGAACTTCCTGTTACGTCCAACAAGTACATCAGATGGATCATTTCATTTGCTTGCATAAAATGCAAATTTTGTAAATTTGTCAATTAAAGAGAAACCAACTAATGTCGGGAAGATAGGGTAAAATAAACTACCAGAAACAATTGTGAAAACGCAAATACTACAGAAGGCGGAAAATTAATTCGTTTCTTTTATCTATTAAATTTTCTCACGCGCTCATATTTACATACTTCAAATTATAAGTAGAACCACACACAACAAAGATCACTACGGATTACTTAAAATCAAATATTTGAGTTCAGCTTATTTTGTTTTAAAATATTTCTGGAATTGTTTGTGAATTAAACATTTCGAAACAAAAAGAGTCCCATAACTTTTGTTTTATGATTATTTTCTCAAAACATTCGTTTGGTTGTCTTCAAAACTCCTTGCGTGGTTTAACTTTCTATTCAGTAGAGACGCTGTAAATCAGGACTTGCTCAGTTTCTCCACGATAAGGACAGGTCCTTCTAAGAACGTGGAATTTTCAAGCTCAATAAAAACTGCAAAAGATTACTTATGGAAAAATCCTTGTTCTTTATATAAGTAAATGACCTTGAAAAACGATCTGAAAACACGCCGTGAATTGATGATAATACTAAGTGAGCCAGCCTATAGCTTTCTAATTTATCTTGACTTTTCGAAAACTAAACCCGGGTCATTAAATCCCCATATAACTTCCCGCTTTTGTATTTAACCGAATTCCGTTGAAATTTGCCGATGAATATCTTTAAGATTTCACAACGTAGAAAACGATCTCCCATATGGCAAAACAGGCGTAGTTTTAAATTTCCAATTATGTTTTATAAGCTATATTAAGATCTGATGGCTTGATACCATCAAAATTCTTATTAATTAAAATTATTATCTTTGGATACGATAATAATGTGCGCATATTTTTTAAAGCCCACTTGATAGACACGATTAAAAAACAGTCCAACTCCTGAAAAGCGTAAACATAAAATTCGTTTTTAATTATTAGTGTATCTTGTGAGGAATATATTATTTAAAGAACTGTTCAATAATTTGTAGTTTTTACGTTTCTTGAAATGAAATCATCGTTGAGGCTGTTTTTATGATTGACGTTCATATGTAGTATTTAGCGTCATTGATCAGATAGCAAATACAGAAATTATTAAACAAATTTTTAAAGAAGTTTCTTTTTTGATTTTAATAAAAAAAGTAACCTGTCTAAATGTCGTGCCCTTAGAAAAACTTGGAAATGTGTTAATTATGATAAAATTGGAGAGACTAAGAATAACACTTTTGCAAAAATTTGATATTTGGAAGACTTCACAGATCAGAACATTTATTAAACCAGATTGTATTCCACTTTATATTAGATTATCACCTGATTCGAGCTTAGAATTGGAAATTATCTTTAATTTCCAAAACCAGTTGATAACTCTGCTCGGGGTTTGACATTAAAAGAGATAAACGTACCGTATTGTCTAAAGTGATAATGTTGTAAAATAAAACGTGATGCCCAAGACGCTCTTACTCTTTTAATAGTTTCTCATTCTTTAAACTTCATGGAAGGGTATTATTCATGTGCATAAATTTGCTGTTTCTAAAATAATTTTGTTAAGAAGAAATTGTTGGTGAATATTTTATGCAAATTAGGGAGAAAAAGATTTTCGTTCGTGGTCATTACTCTGTTTGAAATTTGAATTATATAACAGGTGGTCAATAAAGTTAATTAATTAATTGAATGATAAGCTATAAATTGATGAAGTAGGACATTTAGATTGATTTGATTGAAAATTAATGTTAATTAATATCTAGCGTGTTGTCGAGACAATTGAGTTACAAAAAAAACCAAATTAAATAGGACGAACGAAAAAAAATTATAATAGTAATATATAGTACCTAATTTATTTAAATTTCTCCAATATGCTATTAATAAACTTAATATACATAAAAGATTAAACAACTTACAATTAGATATCTCATACTACCTGCGATGCTAAGGCACATGAAACAAAATGAAATTTTCCAAAGATCGCAACGCAAGGAAGGTACTGAGATATGGAAAGTAGGCAAAATATCGGAGGAATTAAGTGTTTCAGAAACACACTCAAAAACAAGATCAGTTCTAGCTTTCTCGCGATTTTTTCCCATCGACTCGGAGATCAACTTTAATAAATATATCGGAATAAGAAGGCTGAACAACCGAATTGACCCTAGGAAGACCCCGAAGCGCGAATATAATGCCCTCGATACACGGGCATGGTCGAATGTAGATCCAGCAGAAATCACATCGGTTGTGCCGTGTATCACTGCGGAATAATCTGCGTTTGAAACTTCATTCGAATGCTACTCGATAAAGTTTCGAAAATTTAATTGTCAGCGGGAAAAGATGAAAGTCCTGGAAAAATCAGTTGATTTCAATATCAATGTCAATGTCAAAAATATTTGCAATATATTGAATTTTCATAATGAGGCAACTTCCATGTTAGTTTATGCGTCCTGAGGTACTGTAATTAAAAATAGTTAGGTCAAGATAGTCACATCATCATGGTCATCTGGCGAGCATAGGTTAGTATTTTCACATCAATAATTTGACCGCGACGTTCCAATTTGTAATTGCGTTATGAGAAGAAGCTTCATTAGGAGATAATATATAGATATTCAAGCTTAACGAACTGTGTTTGCGATATTTTCACCATATCGATGCACTGATCAAGGGTATAGCGATTTGTGTTCGTTAATATCATTTTTTTTTTTTGAAGTGTCAATGATAGGTGTTCGAGTTCGGCTCAAAAGAATCAGAACTCTCAAGTTTATCAGCAATCTCTTATATATGCTCCGAATTGTTGTCGGCGAGAAGGAGGCACTCTATACGATCATTGATAAAAGGCGTCATTATCGTCATTGAGCCACCATTACCATTAGCTCTTGGGTTGAGGTCAATGACTCCACCTGTCTAATGGACTTGACAAAGAGTAGTGAGACGAAGTTCTGGATTCAATTTTCGATAGAACTTCGTGAAGATCATCGACAGAGTCAGACAGTAAGACAGTGTCTGAGAAAGAGGGTATGGGAGACAAACAGATTGACACCGTATAAGTGTCTTGTTTTCCAATTTTAGTACGGAGCATTAAAAAGTAATATTACTTACTTAACTTATGTGCATCCGCGTAACTTAATAAACAACGCATTTAATTAAAAGTAATTGCAAAATCCTTTGCCCATGTGAATACAATCGCTTCTGTTATCATTCTCCCATACTGGAGTGCAACGGAAAATGTACTTGCAACCCACCCAGAAAATGAATTATAAAACATTTTATTTTTTGAGTACGTACTAATCTGAATTCTGAATCTCACTCAACAGTCCTGATAATGGCATCAAATTGCTGACACCACATTCAGTCCACTTAACATACAAAAATTATCTACGCACGAAATTCTTGTCGATTCAATTGAACTGAATGAGGGAAATTGATTTTTTTGCGTTAATTTAAAGAATCGTGACAGGGATGATGACAGTAAAGTGTGAACTGTACAGAGCAAAATTGAAACGTTAAATTTTTATGAGTTTCAAGAGAGTTCTTTGAATATCTTCAACCTAAAGGTTAATAAATATATGATGCAGTAAAGAATTTCTACAGAGTATGTATCTAAATTTTTAAGAATATCTAAAAGTATATCATAAAATTTTAATGAACATAAGACATTTCTACGTTAAAAATTTGTTGAACAAACTGTTACCTGTATCTTACCGGGCAATCGCTGTGACGCATGCTTCTTTTCCAAGGAACCTTTATTAGTTGTCTTGTCACACAAATGACGTGCATTATCACATTTTACCACATTTCGGCTATTTAGCTTTATTAGCACAAAACAAGTTGTCAGTTGTCGTTACTCGTTGAGTATACTAATTATTATCGGGTAACGTTATTAAAGAGATATTGCATAATAAGCGCTGACTCTCACTGGAGATCAATGTACAAAATATTTACTGACAAGTTCAAGTACACTTGAAATACGGTACTCCTGTTGTGGCTTTTTCGGGTCAATATTATTTCTATTAAGTTTATATTTCACTTATGAAAGAGTGATAGGTCAATGCAATTAGAGTTACATAGGTGGGAACTTTCCTCGTCAATAGATCGCATTTTTTTTTGTCAGGGCCACAGCAAACTTTGTTTGCATTCGTAATCTGTTAGGGATTTATCAAAAAGTAAAGCTGTACTGTACGTAATTTATTTTTACTCTGCATAAAGTTCCTCAGTAGGAAAGTGATATTTACTACCTTGTTCACCAAATCAATACACGGATAATTCTCGCAACTTATAAGGATGCTTCTAGTGAAATCAAATTTCCCATGTTTTGCGAGCACCGAAGGGTTAGTAACGTGTAGCTTTATTATTACTAACTTATCTCGGGGCTAATGATAATAATGAAATGCGGGATTGTTGTTGTTATTCTTTGGGATATTTTAAAAGTAGACTGATTTTCTCCAGATTGTAAGGAAAGACTTCATTGATGAGGTGAGGAGACCTATCGTGCATCTGTGTACATATTTACACAATAATTACGTATGACAGTGAGGCCGAGTCAGAGGTTATCAATATATTTATATATTTGTATGTATTTAAATTAATTAATCACTACGGAAGTAACCGATTAGGTCATTCATTGTCTGTCATTTGCTCATTTTAAACATCACATCAGATATAACTTGAGAGATTTTCCTGTGCATCACCTACCTTTGGAAAATCAGTAGTTGAGTTCGTCATTCTACAGAAATACGACACCATGCTTTCAAAACCTGGAATTCTACAAATTCTATTCTCTTTGGGAATTAAAACCTAAAGTATCGATTTCCTGACCGCAGTGCGGGTCACACTTCGGCGACTCTGAACTATTAACATAAAATTAAAAAATGAGCATCTTGCTTAATGGCCAGTGGAAGTAATCAGAAATGACGCACTCTTCTACTCGTATAAATCGATTAAAGCTGCATTTTGAAACAATTTGAACTGATTAGACTCTCACTCTGCGCCTGATTGAAACCTGATAACGCGGCGCCTGATGCTATCCGATTAAAATGGGGGAAAATCACAGCATTTGAATGACTTCCGCTGAAGAAAGAAAAAAATTGAGTCATATCACGTGAAATGCGGGGTGAAAAGACGGTGCATGTACTTTCAGCCCTCAGATTCATGTAAACAGTTGGAGTGTGCTAAACATTTGAATTCAGCCTTTCGAAAGGAGGATTATCGACGCTGATAAGTGAATAACTCTTCACATAAATCACACGATAGAATGGTGTAAGTTCCAGCTGAAAGTCTAATTCGTGACACGATTTACCATTTTGCGGAATCGAGCAATTTTCGCAATGCAATTTAATTTAC
Source organism: Neoitamus cyanurus (assembly GCA_947538895.1). Lineage (NCBI taxonomy): Eukaryota > Metazoa > Arthropoda > Insecta > Diptera > Asilidae > Neoitamus > Neoitamus cyanurus. The sequence continues at coordinate 41,558,696 of OX384543.1, forward strand.
ACATTGTAAAAGATATTCAAAGTACTAAACCAGGTAATTCCTCATTATATGTGCATGGGCGCCATTCCCCCAGAGTTAAATTTTTCGATTTTACGTTTTCAGTTTTTCACGGAACAAGGGGGAAATCACATGATCAAGTATGTCCAATTTGTCACAATCTATTCATTAAGACAGTGTAATTGGCTACTAACGTTTCGCTTTCCAGTCACGACAGTCGACACGCGGCCAAGCTTTAGATCTTATCGATTTATCTAAAGGGAATATCGTGGGGAAAAGTACGGAAAAACCAGCAGCACTGCAATCAGTCGTAGAAATTAAATATTGCATCCGAACAATTGTTTTCACGTTTATTGTCGCGCTCTGAATAATCAGGGCGGGATGGGATTATCGAGAATTCGAATTAACGCAATCATCCCTCTTGAAAGTTTGTGGTGGATTGCGACAACAAGCACGAGCACGAGCCAGCCACCTTGGGGAACGTGCGTGCTTACGACCATGAAAATTGAAATCGATTGCTGTCTTGTGCGGTAATTTCCTTTTGTTCGGTTGATCTTCAAAGATAACAGACAGATAAAAGCTACAATTTATAATTTTATTCTGTGAAAATACCGCAACAAAAAATCCTCTGAGGTGATTCGGGAGGGAATTATCTAAAAATAGGGGAGGTTGCAAGATGTTCGGTTGGAGTAGGTCAAGAAGCTGTCAGCTATTGATATTAGTCAAGAGTATCTAAAAGGTCGTTTTCCACACTGGCGGATAAAAATCGAATTGAAGGATTTGACGATTACTCAAAACTTTGGTATTCTTTCGTTATCAAATGAAGTGTGTATTACTGCAACTAAAAGATTGACATAATTGTAGACTTGACCTTTCAAATTCGGTCCAATTACATGAAGGTGCGTCAGCAATGGCCCTTAGTAATAAATCAAGTAAGGGACCTTCAGTACTTGGAATATTTCAGCGGATATCGCATATTTTACTCAAAAGCAATTCATTCTACGGGAAAAAGTTTAAGGACCATTCTTGCGCAGAGCTTTACAAGCTACAATTTTCTCACAACTATTTTCCTCGCGAAATTGGATAATATGCGAGATATTTGCAAAAGCTAGAATTCAACCCCTCTACTAAAAAAACCCGCGGCTCAAATTTAGGGTACTTTTCAGAATATGCTTAGGACATCGAAATAAAAGTCTCCGCAAAAATTCAGCTTCGTCGGACTTTTTTCGCAATCAAAGTCTAATTTTACTTGGCTATTTAATTCCCACTACCCTCAATTAATTTTAATAATATATATATTTAATAATTAATAAGAGCATTGTGAAAACATAAAAATATCACATGTCGGATTATTAGTTAATAGGTATACATGAGAACTTTTAACGACAACTACGCTTTTCGATTCAACAGATGGTGGTAAAGTAATAAAAAATAAAATCCACGTGGAGTGTCACACGTGTAATGAATAAATTACCGTAAAAGCAGCACTCTGAAACCACTCACTGAATGGATAATATCAAGCGCTGATATCCACAAGCGAATTTACTTAATATTTTGGAAGCAACGTGCAACTTCAGCGTACGGAAAATTTTTTATAGCGTAAATCACTCGAAGGTCTTAACAAATTGCCCGGCAAATAATTTATCCTAAGACATTTCCCACAAAGCCGCAATCAGTTCGGGCGCAATCACCTTGATGACCATTCGTTCATTCATTCAGCACTGAAGTAGCATTAGAATGTGTACGGACGGTAATAACTTTTGCCGCCTGTGCATTACGAAATAAACGTATACCCTTGATCGACTGGTGAAAAATCCCCGTGTCATAAGAATTTAATTGCTCTTCATCTATTTCAGTTCTAAAGTGATTTATTCTTTTGCCGATTGTACTTGCTTAGTAATGGGGGAGGAAAGGCCTTAAATAAAACATGATTACGGATACGCGTGATGTGCATCGAAACTGTCGGGGTGAAGAACATTAAATTCGTTTTATCGCTTATACTATCGCTGGAGTAAGTGATTTGGCCGTTTCAAAATGTCCTCAATTTTTTTATAAGATGTTTTATGTGTCCTTCTGTTTAAAACAATAAATTGTTTGTTAAAAAGATTTTAGATTTGATTTTACGTTCTCATTGAAAAGTACTGTGATGCGAATACTTACTACTCTTTGATAAATGGTCAGCTTTGAAAATTGCTTCATACAGTAAAATGGATAAATATTGAAGAGCACTGAGAGAAAAGTTGGCGAAACGAAACTTGACGAATATACATATAGGCATTCCGCATGGGTTTTTACAAATATTTTTCATAAAGTTTTTGAACTGCGGATGTCATGAAAAATAACATAAATAAAATAAATATTTGAAAATACTCTCCTTCATATTTTCCAATAAATTAGCAACACAAATTTACAGAATGCGACAACTCTGACTTGCGAGATCTCAGTTAATATGTGTAACATACATGACTAAATACCAAAAGAGAGTAGTACGCACAAGCGAATAAATGAAGAGAAAGATTACAGTAAAGACATAACTTATTATTCTATAAATCTTTGTATCTACGTTGTTCCTACGTAATTCGATGGCATGCCAACCGGATGTTATAAAATCTCAGTATACCTCGAAGAACTCTTTTTACAGCCATAATAATAATTGTCATTGAAATTTCAACATTTTGGAGCTACTTAAGTGTTTTATTACCCCTCCAGTCATATTTTGCACCTTGAACCACCAAAACGATCCCCTAACGGCGGAATACAACCCTCGTAAACGAACCCGTGCAACTGTAGAAATTTTTAAATTTTTATTTAACTTTCTCAATTGTTGTCGATAGTAAAACACGCGACGTTCAAATAAAAGAGCGATTAACAAGATGAGATAATGGAATCTTCCGGTACGGCAAAGATTGACAGTGGAAAAAATGTGGCGAAAATCCTCTGCTTTTGTACTTTTGCAGCAACAAATAGCTCTTTTATAATTCCATACGGGTGTGTAAATATTTTGGCACCAGTAGATTATTGGAAAAAACCCAGAGGCCTACATCTTTAACACGCATCCTTGACTCATTCAACGTTTCGCGTCTGCAAATGTCGGGTATTCACATTGTTAAATGTAATGAGCTCGTATCATGCCAAGGTGCGCAGGAAGACAATGAACCTGAACATACATAATATGATTACCCCTTGTCTGTTTACATTAATCGCGTATTAAAGGCGTCGTAAGTATAATGGGGTGTTTCCTTCCCTGTTTATTGGCAGCATTGTCGTTGTTTTGCATTGTCTGCTGGTATTTGTTGATAAGGGCACAGCAGATGGATGGGCGGCATATTAAAGGAAATATAAAAATATCATGTTCCTGGAAAACGTTGTAGACAATTCGTCATGCTTACTTTTCAACTCAAAAACTGACTACGTAAAGTAAACAATTCAGATTTCTTGTTTTTGCCTTAAGAAGTTGTAAGCTATGTGTTAATTCATTTCCCATTGCTTTTTACTGTTTAGGCAGAAATGCCTGCGCATTCATAAATTTTTGGTGATGAGGCATTTATTCATTTATTTGGTTTTTAAATTTTTCGTATAAGTCCATAATTATTCCTTAATGCCTTCTACAGACAATCTTTATAATGCCCTTAAGCGCTTTTATACAATTGTTTTTCTCGGTAATATTTTATTTTAAGCCAACTTAATTATGCACCATAAATTTATAATTCCGCAGACGCAAATATCACGCAACATAAATTAAAGACTGTAAATTATTGTTGTCACAGAGTGATTACCATTAAGTCCAGGAAAAAAGCATTAAATACTCCGTGAGTGACGTGCAATAAATATTGGGGATGAAAAGCAGGTATTGTAAAAGGCGGTAAAACTATAGGGTGCCCCATGGGAAATTCGATTTCTCAATAAGCAATAACAAAGATCCTCAATTAAATAAATATTTATTGCTATCAACACAAATGGGCAGAAATAAGGATTTTAAGTTTTGAAAACTCGAACGCACATAGTGTTCATTGATTGTGTTTTTTACGCTGATGCCCTGATATTTCCCTATATATGTATGTAACTTCTTAAGAAGGTGGTAAACTTTGCTTTTTAAGTATCATCACAAGAAAATATTCAAAATTTTTTGGCTAGATAAGGAATGTCCCTGTCTCAGAAATACTTTTTATCTTACTGCCTTCAACTTTAAGTATATGATCAGTGGCCCCATCTTGTTGGAACTAGGTCATGTTGTTTTCATTTGAGTGTTATTTAAACACATGTGAGGCATTTACGATTCACTCTCCGAGGCGTGCACTGGATGAGGAACCTTATATTGCATCCTTAAGCGGGCAGGCTTAATAGTTTTATTTTTGAGAGATTTTTTATTTTTGCAAATAACTCCTAACTAAATCTTAATATTGGAAATAGTTGTGGGTCCACTTCCAGATGTTCTAACCAGCTCAGCTAGCGAATGTTCGGCGCTATAAATGGTCGTTTGTGTTGAGATCTGTGTAAACTGGATTTTATATGGCACAAGTCTTTACGCAGCATTCGCCAAATCATTGTCTGCGAAGGCTGAAGCTCTTCTGCACGACGAGGAATCGAGAGGTTTGGATTATTGTGTAGGTATATTATTGCGGAGGCAATAATATTCTGGTTTGATCAGGCGAAGATGCACATGCGTTGGTTGATCGAGTACAGACAGAACCAGTTGGCTAAAACTATGATTATGACACAAATTCACGCAACATACGATGAGTCGTTGTTGAACTGGTGCAATTTTCCATGATGTAAGGGCGGCACTTGACCGCTTTTTTTTCAACATTTTGTAATTAATTACTATAAGCTAATGATAATTTTCTTACAATGATGATGTTTTTTATTCGAATTTTTGGCAATAGGGGTGGGAGATTAGGTTCTATAGTTATAAAAACGAAAATACATATTACGGGAATTTTTTATGTTACCAGATCTCATTTGATCGCATTCGGATGGAGAGGGAAAGTTGATTTTTGTTCAGCCAGTTCACCCCCAAAAATAACTGACAAATTCAACAAAATATGGGGATTTTATTTTTATACAATCTCGGAAGATCCCTCTATCCTATAACCACTACTTTGAATCCCGATGGGCTGACGAATAAGGAGACTCTCTGGCAAGTTGAGCTCTACAAAGGTTGCTCATATGAAAGGTCTCCAGTGGAAATAGTTGTATATCTTGGTAAACTTTTCGTTTTTAAAAATTTATATAATGAAAATATGTAGGAGTTTACAAATGAACAATAATCTACTCGATCACTCCAACCATTCACAAGTTATTAACTTTTTAGTTAAATGGTAATTTTTCAAAATTTAGGTTAAATGCAAATTTTAATTTTGAAAACAAAGGGGGTTTACAAAATATTCAGGCACTGTGGAAAAACTCCCCTTGGTTTCAATGCCAATTTCAAAAACGTCTTGTACGAAAACGGTACTTCCCCGGGAGGCATAATACTTGCGCTTCTCCAGTAAAGTACCTACGTATAAAATTCTTTGCACAGCAGAGGCCAATTAACCACGTGAAGAATTGAAAAACCTTCGTATGATCGCGCCGCGGTGGATCATTATATGAATTAAGCGATCGTAAGGAGGAGAAAATTCTTCCGAGTTCGTGTACGTCGCGTCGCGTGAACAGCAAAGCACGCGCTCTCAGGCGCGATCACACGAGACTGACGGAAGAGACCCCGTCGATTATCAGCGAACATCATCATCTCAGCATTGAAAATTAAGAGTGGTCTCGATCTTGTGACGTGCCCTGAGCCCCAGAGTACCTGTACCTGGCGTGAGCGCTCTCCACTCGAAAAGACGGCGGCGACGGTGTCGGTCGCCTTTGTCACCATCCAACCATCTAGCGTGCTATCAAAACTCTATCATATCGCGATCGTAATCGACAGAACGGATTATATACACCACGGCATACCACCCGTGATCGCTCAGTGTTCGTTACTTCAGCGGCCGGTTAACACGGGATGTCTCGATGAGAAAATTCAGTTGTCGCTGCTCACCTGTTTCGTGAATCGTTTCTTTTGAGTTTTCTTAAATACTTCATGTATTTTTTGTGTATCCGCCGAAAATGTACCTGGGAAAGTTCCATTCAATAAAAGTGAAAAATTCGCTACTGACGTAAAGTTGTTGGTGTACGATCTCAAGAACCGAGAAAAATGTAATTAGCCTATTTCAAAATTCACCTTGTTCGTTCACCAAATAATTTTAAGGAAACTTGTGCAATCAGTCATTTCAGTGATTTCAAAAAATTTCGAAAAAGTAACAAAATTGTTGCAATCGTGCCTATTAGTAGTGCAAATTGTTGTTGTTCCCGCTGTTTTCATTTTCCAAGTAAAAAATTGGTAATGCAATAAGTACCTACCATGTGTTTTTGCTGAGTTCGGTTGAAGGAGAAAAAAACGTCCGAACCAGTACAATCGACTATCATTGGGCTTTCCGGTCCACTTGATTTTATCTTCAATGTTGGGTTTGTGTAATTACAACAAAATAGTTAGTGTAAGGTTATCTGACGCACTGTCATGTTGAATAAAATAAACTGTAATAACACCTGTAGGAAAAATCGTTTGGACTCTTTTTTCTACGATTTTTAGATTAGTCTGAATCTCAATGAACCGAAAAATTTGTTAAAAACCTTCTACTGGTAACTAACTATACATTCGTAATCAGCGTAATAAAATAATTGGGGTTTTCTTTTCGCTGTAAGACAATACGTCTCTAAAATTTACTGAAGTCTAGGCGGCATGTGTGTGGTATCGCATGAATAGTATTTAAAGTTTTTTTTTTAAGAAAGCTCTTGATAAGACGAGAGACAACAGATTTTCTATGCAAATGCATTTTCTATTTGTTGCTAATTGCAATCGCTGCACAATTTCGACTGCTGCTAGTGTTTTTAAATGTTGTCATGCGGGAAAGACACAAAGCACATTTTCTATTCCATAGAATTTCTTCATATTTTCGGAAGCTATTTTGGTAACATTTCTAAATAGTTCTACTTAATATGAATATTTTTAATGACGTTCGTAGAAACTTGTGCATTTCACGTCAATCAACTTGCTTGAATTAGATCGTAATTGCCGTTTTAGAACTCACCCGCACTTGCACTAAAATCTATTTTCTTCACTAAATTTTTTCCGGAAAAATCCGCTAAGTGCTAAGTGTGTTCGAAAAGTTACGTATGTTACTTTGTAATAGCACTTTATTATTTGTCAAAATTATAGTGTTTTCGATATATATAGAAAAATAAGTAGTTACGACCTTTTGGCTGTCGAAAAGAAAATTATAGTTAATATTGTGGTAAGGAAGAAAATTCGCAGATTTCATAATACATATAAAAATATGTTTTAGTTGGAAAAAGGTTATACGTCTTTCCGAAAAGAGGGTAGTGCAGCTCAATTGGAACCGCGTGGAGAATAACGTAAAGAGCAAGTTCTACTCTAAGGATCATGTGTGGCACGCACTTCCTCTAGCAAATGCTCTTCCGCGAGCGAGATCTTTGCCAGGACATAATGGAGCATAGCTTCCCGCAAATGTGATTTATTTGGAACAAAACTTACCATTGTAACCACAATAAAAATAGATGATGTTAACGCGTTGACGCGTTACTGCTTACCAGACTCAGCCATCACCAGCTCGGTACGCAGCTGGACACCTGCAAGCTGGGCATTAAAAAGCAGCCAATAGAACTGCGAACAACAGATGACATGCCGAAGATACCTGTTCTATAACTCGGCAAATTTAGCCAACTCTTGACTTAACTAGATCGAAAAAGCTAATATCTCTCAGGCGTTATCACTGTTGTTGTTGTAATTACAGACTCGGAATGCGAGTGATATTTTCACCTGTTCGATCGGCTTATAGGGGTATACATAGCTCCCACAGCTTTTATCACTCGCTCTAATAATTGAAATGTGTTAAATGCTCTTTTTCGCATCCTCTTTCATATTCATATTTTTTGAACGCTTCTCTAACTTTTGTCGTTATGTAAATATCCCATCTTAAATGTTATTATTCCCTTGCAACACAAGTGGACAACGTGACCGTCAAAAGAAAGAATGCACGGCTTATGCAAAGTCGTCTAGGTAACCAGCCGGACATCTGGTAATTTTATTGCTTTCGTTACTAGTTAACGACAGCTTAGCGAACGCCTGAAAATTCAATTAAACGCACTTATACGGGAAGCGCAGAATTGTTTTGTTCAAATTCAAATTAAGAATGTTGTAAACATTCTTAGCAGTTAATTGCCCCAGTGAATGTGCTCAAGTTTAATTAACGTACAACAATTTCTTTAAATTGTCCAAATATATTTCTGAACGCATTTATTTCGGCACTTTGTCTCGAACTTCCAACGCCACCTATAAAGACCAAAAGCATACGCGCGCTTTTTTTTTTGCTGAAAGTGGTAAGAAATCACGTTTTGTAAAATGCAGGTCTTTGCTAAGCAAAATTTATTTGCTGTTTATAACCAAGTTTTTTTCTCGTGAAATTTATTTTTAAAACTTTTTGAACTTTTGGTCGATATCAGGTGTGGTGTGGGTTGAAATTAAGCGGATTGTTAATGTGATGCTTCTGGCGATGGCCTTTATCTTTAGAATGACTTTCTTTTTAGTGGTGATATTTTTGGTAGTGAAACTATTTCTGTATCTTGTTTCGTGTGTTCAGAGTGTTTGCTGGAAATTATTTGCTGGATAGTATAAAAGCGATTTTATTGTATTGTTGTTGATACATATTTAGATTTGGCGTTCATTTCAAGGTTTGTTGTGAAGACAATTTCTGTTTAATAGCAAATACAAATCGTATGGCTGTTTTCTTGTGGCTTAGTCAGCAATACTAAGAGGAAATACTAGTGCAGGACTGATTAATTAGTTTTTAAATTATTCTGTCATTAATAATAACAATTAAATTATTGAATTAAATATTAAACATATTACACCCTTGATTGTCCTTCCATGTATTTTTGTGCTGGTCTTTGATTGATTTCTTTAGACTAGAGAATAAACAAAAACCGTTCTCATAAATGATGTTTAAATGCAATGCTAACGAAACTCTATTAAAGAAAACAAAAACTATGTTCTCCAAGGTGTAATCAATAATATGCATACGATCTGCTCAAATGTGTGGTTTAAGGTTAAAACTGTTGGGCAAAGAGTTGTTCTATTGCTTATCCGACTAACCATGATGTTCCTCTGAGAATCCATACGATAAGGTTGCTCATTCGTGTTTTTGGTCACTTCATATCGATCTCCTTGGATGATTCTATTGTCGCTAGTTTGATTTCTATTTATTTGATATGGGAATAACCTTCCGTCCTTTGACCAAAGATCCTCGTTTATTTAGACAATAAGTACAAAGTTAGTTTATTCAAAGTATGCTAAGTATGAAGCAACAACTTGATCCGCGAAGGAACAAAATACGGTTCTTTCGATTCTATCCATTCACTGAGCCATTTCTCGATACCTTCATGAGAAATAAACCGCTTACCAGAAATGGCCGGTTAAATAGACCGGAATAAAGGGAAATCCTAATTCAATCCTTATACGCTGAAGAGACTGTCTCCAAATGCGTAATTATGTGGCTCGTCGTCATGTTCTTCCATATCTTTCAGGACCAGTTGGTATCGGACGCCGGAGAAATCTATGCTGAATTACACATCGTGTAAAAACCACTGACGAATTATTCCGCAAGAACATTACACAATTATTCCACGATATTGAGTACTATAGCAGTCTATTGTGTGTATTTTTTACAATATAACTGTAAACTTAATCCTAACAGGAGACGCCATTTGCAGTTGTCATAGAACGTCTTCCGATAGAGTGATACATTTTTGCCCACTTTGTACTAATTTTTAAAATAAAAACAAAAACGCCTACATACAACGTTAGCTACTGCGATTATAAATATTTTCGTTAACATAAAATTTCAAACCGAAGAATTGTAACTAAAGTTTGAATCCTGGGAGGTCGAGAAAAGTCTTTCCAAGAAAAACGTGATTGAAAGTTCAAGTATGCGAGAATGACTATGCCACCTGCGCCCATATAAACGGCTATAACTTTCTACCTTTCCGGCTTTTGATTTGATGTATTTTTATATATTTTTGAAAATATGTATTTCAGAAAATGCAAACAAAAGAATTGAATATTTATTACCTGTCACAGTGGAGTTCCCTCTTAAGCTTACCTAGGAAGATATCCTTCAATCAATTGAAATTAGTGATATTATCATGCCCTTATTGGATTCTATACAATTTAAATTTAAAATTTGTGTTTTTTACTTCAAAATATATGGAATATTTAAATCAAATGATACCTTTTGCACCACCTGGTACGTGCGCTTAATAAATATTTAATATAATGATAGCAAATGTGATTTGTTTTTGTAGAAAAACTGTAAGGAAACAGGAAACTAGCTAAGGCCAGTTAAGAGAAAATCCAATTCTATCAGTTCAGAGTTCTAGAGGCCTTAAATTGAAGGCTCAGGAGAGAAAATGTATCATTCGGATACTTTCTAAAGTAATGGGATTCAATTAAAATTATTGAAGCATTCATAATTGGGGCGAAACATTTTATTAATTTATTCTCAATCAGAAAAAATCGTGTCTGTTCATATGGAAATTCTTTGCAGCAATTGTGCTTAATTAGCCCATTGTAGGTGTTTGAATTTTTTTTTTTTACGTCGTTAATATCTTTTCGGAAGAATCACAGAATCATGTAAAATATTTTAAATGTTATGGAGAACTTAATGCTGATTAATAAAATTGTAATAATTTTATGTAATGATAAAGTCACAGCATGGACATCCTTAGAAAAGAACTAAATATCAAAATGTAACTTTTTGCTAAATAATTTTTTTGTTCGCTGATAGGGAAAAAATTTCAGAAAATTGCGATGTCGTTACATTATACATACATTCGTTAAATCTACATAAATAAAACTTGTCTGGTAGCCCATGATCTCTCCTTACGACCAATTTGCATACCAACTGTTCTTCCCATTTATTTGGGAAAACTTTTTGTCCATGGCTCTCCCTTGCACAGAGGCCTTCAATTATTTTGGCTTATTACATACTATCTGTCATCTTTCGGTGACTGACGTCTATTAGTGATTAAGCTCAAATTTCAAAAATTGGAAAACAATTGTATTTTGCTTTTCAATGTCATTGGATGAACAAACAATTAGTGATCTTACCGTGGTTGTCTTTTCTTTTGTACATATAAGGAGATGTGTGAAGAGCTGTTTTAATTGGGGTTTTATGGAAAATTCAATTGGATTGAAAAAACAAAAGAAAGTACTTATAGTGCGTAATATGTCTGTTCCTTGTTTGTATTTTATATAACAGTACTGATTTGACTTGACTATATTGTGGATATTAATTATTTGGCATTAGCGTTTTTAACTGTGGATTGTCTTGTTGTTATTGTGAGGAACTCCAGAAGTAGCTATTAGTTTAACCGGAAACGTATGTAAGAAAAAGCAACTATTTTTATAAACGACTCTATAAGTTTTGTGATTAAAGGAGAACACTTCACAGTGGTGTTGAAGAAAAGAGGGTTGTTAGTGAACTTTTTTCATGACTTAATGTGTAAGGATTTGAGCGTGCTTCAGCTAAGCATTTCACATTACTGGAGATAAAGAATGCACTGTACAGCATAAGGTAAACTTGTGTAACTGCTCTGGCCTACCCAAAAATATCATTTAGCAGACAGCCAAGTGACAAACGCATAAAATTCTGCTGGCAGGCAAATGACAGAGTAAAAATTCATCAAGTTCATAATGGTTCATGGCAATGCCCAGAGCAGAGCCGGCGCGGGGTCTAAATTAGAACAGATCCTATTCGAGCGTGAACGTCGTCTCGGTATTGTGTGTGTGCACAAGTAACACACACTCGAGCTTAACACAGGACTCGATGCTGAATTCTGGTTATGGCTTAAAGATCAATATGCCCCCGGTGGGGCGTGCACCCCACCAATGTTCTAGACCATACCATTCAGGTCTAGACATAACATGACGAAAACACAAGATGTGAATTGTACCATAACTTCATCGTCTTCTGGGCACACTCCATCTCGTTTGACAAGCCTAACTTATGTATATGGTATCTTAAATTATAATAGTCGTGTCTTTTTATAGGCGTAGGGTCTGACAAGCTCTGACCTAACGGGACATTTTCCCAAAAGTTCCCATTCAGAGCCAGTCGGACTATGTTAAGGTTTACTGTACATATGTAAACTGTCACAAAATAAATTTCACGCACGTCGCGCATGGTAAATCTGAAGGTATGCTACGTAGCATAGACCGCAATTTAATCTTGTAGACTTGTTAACTATAAATCTCAATTTAGACTACGGTCTACTTAGCTAATCGCTAATCTGCTTACTGTCAGATTTGCTATGCGCAATGTGCGTGCAATTTTTTTAGTTGTAGTTTGCTCTGTATTATTAATTAACAAAAAATGGTAAAGAAAATTGTAACGGTATACTGAACCCTAAGTTGATTAAAAACGTATGTACGTACTTATACTACCACAAAATAAATCTAGATACCAAACCGAATCGTTTTTTTGCATTGCCAAATAATGATTTTCTGAAGTGGGAAAATGTTGGTTAGTTGTAGTAGGTGTTCTCGTTGGTATTCAAGATAAATTAAGTTCATGGGTTTCTTAGTTCTTGTTTATTATAAAAACGTAATTAATCCAGATAGGATCACCTAGACACATTTTTTAAAACTCCAAGGTCCAATTTAAGTGTATTTTTCTACCGTGAAAATGCACGGGGGTCAGCTTGAGCCCGTGTGCGCTCCCAAGTTTTAAAAAAGTAAAACTAAATAATTTGTTTGGGCCATATACCTAAAATTATAAAATAAAGCAAAGGGTCCAAAAAGTTCTACGAGTAGAAAAAGTTCAAGCTAACGGTAAACATTTTAGGTCCATAGGTATGGGGTATGCAATGTAATGTAATGTATGTAAGATGTTCAAAACAGTTTAAAAGCAACGAATTTCCTATGTATTATCTACCGAACCAAATAATCTGATTTCCTCCATTGCTAAACCTTCATTTGTGTTTATTTTTGTGAAATATTTCCACAAAGCGAATCTGTTGCAGAATAGCTTCGAAAACTGGTTCTGTCCAACAGCATGCAATTGATTTTCCGTATTCACACCAACAATGGTGAAGCATTAGTGAACAAAAAAAATTTCGTAATCCATTTAAAGCGGAAAACCTTCCAGCGACGGTAGCCAGCGCGCGCAGTGCGCACATTTGACGTGATTGCATACCAAAGAAAGAAAGCGCAGTCGAACGGATCGTTTCCACCGCAGGCGCACCAGTACCGAACCGACCGCTCTGAATTGTACGGCTACATACGGCAGTCGACTTGCGCAAATTGCTTAACGCAAAAAGATGTCCTACCTTTTTCAGGGTCATGTCCCTCACTTTGTGTGACGACTGACGAACTCTGTAAGATATAAGATAAAAGAGAATCACATGGACGCACTGAGCGAGTTACCCCGCAGATAGGAACTAATCGATTATGAGATTGGTGGTGATCTGGTTGTCCGCTGTCTTTTTTCCGAACTCAAGAACTACATACAAAAATGCGAAGCTAAGCCAATTGAAGCGCCGCCTCCGCCGTAAGAAAATTAATTGCATGCTGGAGGAATTTTAACGTCACATCACATTGCGTCAAAACGAGTCTCTGTGCTTCTCCAGCAAATCGATTAGTGAAATATTGGTCTCATCAGGAACGCAGCACATTTCAATCACACACATGGAAGGCATTAGTCATTGAAGTTTGCATTGTAGGGTCATCTGGAACTCAATAGTGTGCCGCCAAGTCATATGCAGCCGGCCTAACTGATTGTCTCCAAGTCGTCAAAGAAAAGTGCCTTTTCCTTCTTAGCATTCTGTTGCGCAGAGAAATTGCACAGAGTTAACTGCACCGCGGTGAAAATTGCGCAACTTTTATAGAACCGCGTGGTGGCGAAGAGCTTCGTTGTCTCGCAATAAAAAATATCACCGTATAAATTTGAATTGATTAACGCGCAGCAGGAAATTAATTTGGGAGTCGATGGAGACGTATTATGGCGGCAACAAGAAAACGCACAGGTTTCGGTCTTTTGTGCGGCTCGGAAGCCCGGACCTTTGCCTAATTGTTATGTAAATCGTTTTGATTCAGCGCTCACATCCAACTGGTTCAGTCTATCTAGAGATTATAAGACTTTCAGAAAAAATCGGCTCCGGTCGAGCAACGCTTTACGGACGATATCTGGTAATTGCGCCTGCCCCATAGAAAAACGTGTGCCACTGCCACTATTGTGTATTAGCGACTTTTGCAGGCCATTCTTGCATTCTTAGTGGATGGAACTCGTCTATTTTCTAAAGTGATTAGTACAAAACGGTTGCGTCAATGTTGCAAAGATCGCCGCTTTTAAATTGCTTTGTTTGCTGGGAGTTTATTAGGAAGCAACTACATTTTGCGAAATTCATTTTTCATTGCGTGGTTGGACGCTAATAGGAGGAATTATTCAGAATTTCTCTGCGTGGAAAAAACGATACTAACTTATTGTAAGCAGGAAGAATTTATTATTTCCAATTGTGCAGAATCAACAAACTCTTTGCATGATCGATCCTACGTCTACAAAGTTTAATATGTGATCCCCTGAGAGACGTATTCTTTGAAGAAATTGCTCCTTCAGAATATGCATGATCGCGTGAGGTGTATGGCATGTGTTGCTACTTGGTGAAACCACATATGTTGAGAACACATTCAATTAATTGAAAAGTAAAAAAATTGATTTATGAGAATATGTATATGCACAAGATTTATATTATGCGTATCAGCGTATATACATAAATCTGAAACTTTTTCTCCAGTATTTAAGATTATACAATAAAATGAATTGATGGTACATAATTCACAATTTCAAAAATTCAATTTTCGCAGAAAAGCATTTATATTTGTTAGCTTTTACGTAACGACATAAGTATAAAACTCATTTGAAATATAAACTGCAACCAACAAACAACTTCAAATGTAAAAATAATGATTTTCGGAACAACGGCGAAATGACTGATTGCAACAACAAATGACTATAAAATTATCAACAACAGAATAAGTGAATAGCAATTAACAGTGTTCTTAATGAAAGTTTTTCTGTTACAGCCATACCAACGGTCGGGTGACTAGAGCCATAATCATAGGGACGAACACAGAAACATTAAAAAAAATTCCACTAACACACGAAGATGTAAACCAAAGTCTAAAAATTCACATTTATTTCGATTCTATACAATTGGGTTGAAAAAAGGAATTTCATTTTTAATAAAACGATTTCGAACGGACGACACTGGAAAAAAAGTTCGTTGTTTCGCACAACAAAAACATTGGTCTCAACGTCTAAATTACTTTTTGGTTAAAAAGAAACAAGTATTCAAATTAAAAAAAATAGATGTAATAAAATAAAGGCCCAAGTTATACTCTAAGCAAGAAATTAGCAAGAGAAATTAGTTACTTATCGAAGTTACCTGCGCAACCTAATTTATTTTATAGTAAAATTAAACTGAGCTTTATTTATATTTTAATTTAAAACTTATTAAAACAAAAAAGCTTTAAACTAAACATACACACATTAAAACCGTTTTAACCTCTTATGATTAATCGAAAATCTAAACAAAAACAAAAATGCCTTCACCAACAAATGAAAAGAATAACAACATCATAAAGAATTATGATGAGAAAGCGATTCCCGTTGTTAGTATTGACACACCCTATGACACAAACGGAGTACCACCAGGACACTATACACAGGATGACAAATATAAGTTATTTACTATTTATGGCAATGGTGAGTTTTAACACTAATCGATTACCTATTATTATGTTTTTACTCTACTACTTTTATTATTGGTTCTATTGTTTCAAAATACATTTCTCGAGTGTACACCGATTTTTGGCATTTATTCTTTTGCACTATTTTTGGGATTCAATTGCATGATTGAATGTTTTTAAACAACACCATTTTACTCCATTTTATTGATTTGATTGAGTATTTGCTAAACGATAAGGATTGTATTATATGACGCTTCAGTGATAAAATTTTTATTTTGTTTATTCTGTACGTCGGAGACTATGTACAATGTTGTTTCAAACTTTGGCGGTATTCAATCGACTTTTATTACGTGTGAGTGCAATAAAATTTGTTGCTGCCAGTTACAGTCGAAGAGAAAAGAAGCAAATATTAAGTGGTCATTCTACTTTGGGGACAATAATCTTTTAGAGTTTATTTTTTTGAGGAAGACAATAACTAAGGATTTAAAATTTATTCTCATTTATTATGTGATTAATAGGACAAGGTTCTTAGTCAGCACGAGTGATACTATCGCATATAGATATACCAGACGAAAATTCATAAATTTTAAAATTGATATACTTTAAGTGTTTTTTTGAAATTCAGAAATTTTTTATTTGCTGTTTTTTCGACAGTTAAAAAAACGTTCAACATGTAAATGGACTAGTGGTATGGACTATAGGAAAGACAAAGTAGAGTTTAGGGCAGATGGCGCATCTATCACATCTTTTTTTGGAGAAGAAGAAGAAAGTGAAAGCTTACAATACAACAAATAATTTACGTTTCCATCCCATTGTGACTTTTCAATGTTGTTTACCGCTGCTTGTGAGCTTTCTAGGTTGAACTTTTATGACGAGAACAACATTTTGAAGTGAAAGCGTAAAATCATCAATCTTTGACTTGTCAGGACTTACTATGGCGGCGCCTCTAGTGGCCTAAGCTGGCAGTTTGTATGTACAGCTGTGCCCTAACCTCATGCGTTTAAAATTTTCACGTATCGATTGATATAACCTTCAGTCCTAATGGCTTTGTTTGGCGCTTATCATAGTACGTCGCCGGAGTAATTAAGTAATGGTTAAATTTGTTATTTGGAATTGTTGAAAATGGAAAGTAACGTAACGCGGTAATTGCTCAGCAAAGCTTACGTAGCGCGGTAATTGCTAAAGCAAGGAAAACGAACAAGCCGATTGTGAGTGACTTAAAAAATATAAGTGCGAATCGTACAATCAAAAGATACTTGGAGACAGGATTCACAAAAAGGAATTATGTTAAGTAACAGCCATACCAACTATAATTGTGAAGAAACGTTTCGAAAGAAATCACGTCACAGTGCTACCGTATTGTTTAAAAATATCAAAATGTTTGATAGAAGGATTTGTCGAATATTAAAAAATAATGTTAATGTAAAGCCTTCGGTATAAGGTATAAAAAGTCCAAGACCTTATGGGTAATCAAAAAAAAAATACGACGGGTAGACTTTGAGAAACATTGTGTTTTCGAACGTGAAACAAGTTATTAACAACCTAGTTTGATTAAGAAAAATCCTCTGCTGATATGCAATTTTTGGTATCCACGCGCACGCAATAATCTACATCCTTAATAGTGTGGGCTAGTGCCACTCACAATGGACGTATTGGTAACCGATCATCATTCATCGATCAAATTATACAATATGAAGAGTACTCGGCCAGAGAGTGAATTTAATTTCATTCATCATACGCAGACGTTCTCACACTCAAACCACCTGAAGTGAGTTTTTAATTTCAAACTTATGAACTTTTTTTCGTGGGACCCTTGAATAGCCGGACCGCGGACACTGTAAGGCAACGTGTTATAATTAAAAAGCGATCGGCTGCGATCTTCAGGTGTTTTTTTTACATGACCTTTTATTTGAACTCTTTTGAATCAAATCTATTGATTTATTTGAATTATCGAGCAGTCTATTCGATTTCGAAATCGAACCATATCATTGGATTCGAACCGAATAATTTGTATTTAAGTACATATATTCGCACAACCGCAGTTTTAAATAATGACCACATGTGTGTGTGTGCATTCAGTAAGGTTGCATTCTTTTATTTCTGAAACATTCCACAAATGTTTTAAATTTAGTATTCTAAAAATAGCAGATTTTTAAGCCATTCAATTAATGCCCACCATTAATTTATAATTTCCATAACAGGCTTTCGTGATAAATTGTAATTTATGTTTACCACACTGAACTTTAGAAAAAAGTCGTATGAAAAATATGATCGAAGTTTTTCTTCACCGATCTCTGTCCAGTTCTCACGATATTTTATGAGTGAGAGGAGAGCAAAAAAGCATTTTACGTTAGGAAAACATGTTCCGCTTCATTATCAACTTTCGCTTTCTTCAGCACAACAATCACACTTAGTCCAATTTTTTGCTGTGCCAATATAAAAGTGAGTGTGACTGATTACAATTAATCCAAAAAACCAGTAGGCTAGTGGAAATTGTCTTTCATTCATGTTTTCAGTTGCTTTTGCACAAGAAAAACAATTTTTTAAGGCCTTCACGTACTCTTGACGCAATTAAATCTTTTCAACCGTCTAAGTGGGTATGGAGTTTTTATGGCTTACTCAATGAATTAGAGTATCAGCTGTTGTTCAGTATTGCAAAATAATTGCAGTTGCGCAGTGTGTCTATGGAATTATTTATGATGTTTTGGCTGCAAAGAGAAATGTCTACTTTGTGGATCCAAAAACACATTAATAATTTACTGTTCTACCCATACCGTTGCTAATACCAGAGACAGATGAATGAGTTTAATCATACTTTTCCGCAAAGGCTACTTTATATGTACCATCTTATATCAACCTCTTTTTGCTTACGTATAAAGTAGCCTTTGCAGAAAAGTATACTCACAGCCATCCGTCTGTCTCTTGTATACATCTCAGTTCACACTTCATGACCTATACAACAACAACTAAAGAAATTTTACTTCAAAAGTAACATGATAGGAAAGATCAACTCAATTCTGGACTTTACTCACTAAGGATATCCCGTAGATACCCGCACTACTGGGTGGTTTCGAAATATGAAAATTCGGTGGAGGCGGGAAGGCAATGAATTTAAAATTTGTTGGAATCACAAACTATACGCCACAATACAATACAGTTGACCTCAAACAACAAATAAGTATGTTGAATATTCTAAAATATTTAAAACAAAAATTCCGACGTTCCAAAAACAAACGGAAGTAGTAGATCATGTAATAGGAAGAAATACAAGTTTTCTATATCTAAACTTAAGCGGTTTACCTTCACCCAGATGTACAAAACAAAATTCAACTATATTCTAGAGCACACACCCTCTTGTCAATGCCCTCATAGTTATATTTCAAGTTATTGTTTTTTTAATTTCTAGGGGATTCTACAAAACGAGTGCGACAAGAGCTAAAATCGGAGTTCTTGGAAACTGAATTTTAAATCTTGCCATCGTTTCGTTTAATATGCTTATTAATTCTAAGATCGTTGCCATAATAAAAAAGTGAAGGATAATGAGACAGTTCGAAAACTTGATTGTACTGTGGCGTGCGCGATAGCCAAGTCTACGTCGCAGATATTTTAAGAACTGGAATTAAGTAAGACAAGTATGCAAAAATGCCGATAAATATTACAATTAAAAAGCTATAAAAATTAATATTTTTGTGTATATATTACCTAATTTTAGGACAAGATCATAGAGTACAATAAAATGTACCACTACAAACATGACTTATGAAGAATAAAGTGATTAAATATGTATGTGGCAAGAAATATGTATGTGGCAATAGTTTATACCTGTTTTGAGTTTAAACTACTCATATTAAATTTATCACTAAGATTCTCCGTAGCAACATTTCGGAAAACGCAGTCTTTGAAAAAATCGTTAGAGACCAGTAATAATAATATCAACATAGAACTTGATTGAATTTTTAAATTCTAGCTCTAATTATTGTATATAAATATATATGTACATGTGAAACAGTTAACAAATGTATTAATAATCCTAATCATCTAAAAAGTTGGGAAATCATTGTGAATCTTTAAATAGTTAAAAAAATTGTTTGGTTGTTTATTCGGCATTGAACTTTTAGGTCTAATTGAGAAGTTGTAAACTTTTTAATGACTACTTCCGGGCACATTTTACACGTGTTTTGTTGACTCATGATCCTGCATATAAAACCTGCCTTATTTCTAAAAGTGTAGGTCCAATTAAAAAATGGTACTAATTTTTTTTAAGCCGCAATTAATGGCACATTCTGTAGTGTGAATGCGATCGATCTAGTAGAACTTGTATAATGTCCAAACAACGAGCTCCAATTTTACAAATTATGACACTATGTACCGAACTATGTAAAAAGTACAATAATCCCACTTTTTGTGTTTATTCTCAAAATTAACACGATCACCAAGGCGCGAATTTTAGCATAAAATAAATGACATGCGCTACAAACTTCTCTCTCATTAGCATTCCATAAAGACTTAACGAGTGACAAGCTGTTATGTTTTCGAAAAATGCCAATCATTAGCTTCTGTGGAAATTGATTTACCTGAACAAAATTATCTCATTAGCAAATTAATCCATTAGGGAATAATTGCTAAAAATTTACTGTCATCATCAAAGCGTTAAGTGATCAGAGAAAAAGAAACACTTTGACATTTGTTTCACTGCTTAACCGTGCACAGCTGGAGAAATAGATAACTAATTTTTATTTATATTTAAAGTTCCGACATGTTTTTTTCCTTTTATTTCTTCATTGAACGAGGTGGGTTATTTGCATAAGCAAATGATCTGAGATGTGTTTTAGATGTGATGAAACAAAAAGCAATAAAATGTATCGTTATCTGCTCTTCGATAAACTTATAAATTTTTAGATTTCTTTTTGGTTTGATTTTATGTATAATTTTTACATAGTTGGTATAATTAATTCTGTTCCTACCCTAATAAGTAGTTATCAGTTTTTACACATGAACCTATTGAGAGATCGGCCAAAAAAATAATTTGCATTAATATGTAGTGCATTCTTAAAACGATTATTCTAACCTATATATGTATGTATAAATGCAAGCTTCCACGACTATACAGTATGTTGGCTAAGAAGCTTACAGCTTTGTTTTGAAATTTTTCGAGACTGGAAAATGAATATTATGCAAAATTTTCAATTTTTACGTTCCCCATCTTTTTTCCTCGAGTCCTGGAAGATGGCTGTGCAGAAAAAAACTCTGCTAAGGCTGTGTCAGATTATCGCCCAATAAGCCTATTATGATTTCTAGCTAAGGTCTTAGAGAGACTTGTTGCTATTCAGGTTCAAGAGTTTCTGACTAGTGTGATTCTTTTGATGACTTTTCAATCGGGTTTCCGGTGAATAAGGTTACATCAACACTCTGGTTATCAGCCCAAGTGATTTCCTTCCGGTTGCGATTGAGGTTGATCAAAAGCTTGTCCCACACTTTGCCTATTGTAGCACGGTCTTTCCTAGCATTGACTCTATTTGCCGAAATAGAGCGAGGGTTGCCTTTGATGACCGCATCAATTTCTGTGATTGCTGAGAAGCCATGAACATTTATTTCAGTAGAGTACTAACACTGACATTGAGACGTATTTGAGGCGTAGACTACTTGAAGAAAGAAGAGTGATTGGCATGGTGTTACATAGTAATCGATCGTAATGTTTTTCATATCATAAATAGGAGTGTTCCAATATTATCCGACTCAAATTGAATTGATTAATACATATGTTTGTAGATGTTCCATATGTCTATTAATTGTAGACTGTGCGCGGCAATATACATCAACAAAAGCTGACACGTTCTTATAGCCTATGTGGTCTAAAAGGTAATAATATTATAATTATTCTATCGCAATAGATTTTAAAATAACTTGGCGTATAGCTACATTAAAGCATTTTCGTTTTAGATGTGTATTTCTGCTCTAACTAAGATAAGTTTTTACTTTTTGTAATTGTTAACGACCATATTGTCTATTATATGAGTAGGATGATTATTAAATGTTTAGTTATATATATGAAGCATTTTAGATAAAAAACATATTTTTTCACTATGTGTGTTATTTGCTGAAGTAAATTAGCTCTGAGAAATTCCGAAAACATACATATATAATTTTTAGCCTACGATATCTGTCTAACTGTCAGCCACAGCATCATAATATTAGAACGGGACCTAAAAATGAACACGTGCGACCTTACTGGTTCCCATTGGCGTAGACATAACAATATCGCATAATTGCAAAATACGAATTTTTTAAAAGAGTTCTTATGAGGGAAATTCAGAAATGTGACTTATATACAACGGTGGCCAAACATAAAATACCGGGTTCCGGCCATTGAATTTTCCGGATTTAAAAGAGCTGTAATGCTTTTGTATATTGGTCGAATTTTTTAAAATTTATGGAAATAAGAATATGTAACACATAGATAGCTTATAAATTATTCGAATGGTATGTAACCGCCCTTTGCCTTAACCACCAGTTGCAATCGCTTTTTAAACGATGCACACGATGCTCGCACTATATGTTGGATTAATCGGTTCCGTTACCGGTTACCCTTTGCCTGTAAAATTTCCCAAATCGAGAATAATCCACCGAATTCAGGTCTGGTGAATACGGTGGCCATTGCTGCATCGAATAAACATTGAAACATTGTTTTGTAACTATTGTTGATTTTGTCGTGCCTTGTGTGGCGGTGCCTTTCATTTTCAATGCAACAAGCCGCCAAATCCATCACCTGTTCTGCACTCTTGTTTTCGTCCGACTCCCAAATGCGCAGAATTATCACCGAAACGTCTATTTAATCAAACACAGTTATTTTGTGTCTTGCGAAATTGTTTACTGCAGAATGTTTTCTCATCCGATAATACCAAATTTGGTAAATCTCTACGAGTGAGCAAACGAAGTAATTCTTTTGATCTTCGGAATATAATCTTTTTTCGAGCGTCACTCGAAACTTTTTGTTTTCTTTTCAAAGATATCACTTTTTGCTTATTTGTCATGATTCGCCGAACACTTCTTACACTTAATGTTCAATTCGTTTGCTATTGTTGCTAAACTTCGCTCCGGATTACGATACAACCGATTACGCAGTTTGTTTACGTTTTCTCGACTAGTAGCAGTGCACCGTCCTGACCGTCGGCCACCACCGTAACGTTTTTTCATGCTGCGTCTCGTCGACTTGTTTAACGGTACGGTACACAAATTTTTCATTTGAAATCATGTGATTTAACTAAAATGAAGCGTAACAATTGCATTTGTTTCAAGTTCCATTAAAGAAATGAACTCAAGTACAAAAGTCAGCAACTTGTGGGAGGTATAAAAGTAGGATGCTGACGACTTCGTCCAAGAGGGACAAATATGACCATAAGTACCATATGCCTACGCGTTTAAATTATTCCTCCCAAACAAATACAAACCATTTTACAGTTTTAAACATTTCCTGAAAATAAAATATAAAATATAAAAATGAAACCAATTTTTTTACATATAACCGGTTTAAGTGAAAACTACCTGAAAATAAGTTCGAAAATAAAATGTGTTGACAAAAAATAAAAAATAATAAAAATTCAACTTATACTCAATTCATTTATCCATGTAATTGAATTCATCTTTTCTTCATTTATGGCAACAACATAACAAATCTGAGATATGTCGTTATTCGCAATAATGACCGATATGGTGGTGTGCAATTATACCGTTCTTTAATCAAAAAAGGGTACTATTTCTGAAAGTTTAACGAGTTATTCCACTTTACACATGGTCGCTATGAGCATGCACATGCATACAATTAATAATGGCGCCAAAAATCACGCATATTTGTCCACATTTTGCATTTACAAAGTAAAGTAAGATAAACAACAGCACAGCTTGGATTGTTTCGCTGGAGGCATATCCGTTTATTATGCTTATAAGCACTGCGTGCCGCCACCATGTCTCCTATGTTTAGCGCTGAGAAAAAGTAAACAAACAGGTTGCGAAGCGAAGTTCTGCTTTGGTCGCCTATACCTTTAACGTTGATTGCTCTTCCTAATATTAGCGGGAAATTGAAAAGTACGAATATAATGAACTATGAATAGCTGTTATTGCTTGATTGTAATGTAAGTAGCCCTTTGTCAGTCAATTTGTTATTGTGGAATTATTACTAGTCTACTTGTCACCCATTCTCTAGACTAGAGTGATGAACGCTTATTCAATTGTTTTTTGTAAATTACACTCTCATACATATGTTAACAATACCAAATCAATATTTATTCCGATTCGCCTGCTGGTAATTTATGCTTTAAATTATTTTCTTTTTTTCCTGTGTACAAAAAACTTGCTCACCTGAAACTGGCAGTTGTATAATATATATTTTTCATTTCACGTACAAATCTTGTACATCATTTTACATTTACATATATTGATTAAATTTACATTATTTTTGTTTTTCCTCTTCGTTGCAGATACTGGCAATGAGAAATTGTCAGGTCTACCACATTCGACAACTGGTTCACTAAGTTCAATCATCACGACGTCCATAGCATCATCAGAACCTGATCCGGGATCAGATAGGGCTGTCGTTGGAATTGGTGGTGATGGCGGTGACGGCGGAGATGGTGCAGACGAGAAATTAGCACTCAATCGGCCGGGAGTGAAGCACGAAGAATGGTGGCATGTAACACTTCAAGTTTCAATACCATTTTTTATTGCTGGTATTGGAACGATTGGAGCTGGAATTATACTTGGGATAGTGGAGGTAACTTATTGATCATGTTTATTATGAGGACAATATTAATTGGCCTTTTGATATTTTAATTCCCTGATTAAGCTAAGTAGGAAACTCGAACCGTTAATATGAGCATCGTTTTGAAAGTCCATATTTGTCCTGGGTCTTCTGTAGAACTAGTTTGTAATATTCAACCAGAGGTTTAAAAAAATTACGCCCAATTTAATTAAACAAACTTAAATTAGCCAAATGAATTCTCAGTTCAATATTAAATGTTAGAAATGGAATTGCACTATTGATTTAATTTCCAAGGATTTCTGGAACATATGCCATGCTTCAGAATTTTGGGGACGACATGAATAATAACTTGTGATTTCTTCTTGTACATACAAGCAAAAACGTGAACAGGCGACGCACAAGGATCTCTACCCCGAGGTGATAGCTCAGTGTACTTACCACTAAGCTATTAGGTCCCCAAATACTCAAATACGCAAATTGAAAACTAAACTATTCTTGATGAATGTGTATACGTGGTATCTGCAGTCGTAAGTGACCGGCGTCTCGCCTGTCGGGTCGTTCTATTGCGCCTGCCTAAACCTTGATGTACCTGGACCCTCGTACCCTGCTATCGTTAAAACCGTTACAGATCAAAGGCCTCTCTTTTCTCACACAAGTTGCTTACAATTAATACCTGCTCTACGATAAACGATAACTCATTGAGATCTGACATCACTTAAACTGTTCTTTATGTTTATCAGTTCTACTCGATACTGTTACTTCTTATCAATTTGGCTGCCTACCAGTCTACCTAACACACATAAACACATCGATATTGTTTATGGCCTTATGTAAGGCTATGAGCATGTCCATGAGAAGTTAACGTGTTATGCTTTCCCACCTGTTTGATTTTTACCCTTGAAAGCTATTTTAATTGTTCGAAAGGTGTTACGTGCGCCCTATTCGGAACCACACACTTTTAACTTTACAATCGCGGTGGAGCAAAATTCATTAACAACATGCAAAGTTCTTTTCACTGCTCGTCCCCGTTCAATCCGTTCATGCAATCAATTTCTAATTTAAATTAAAATAGCAGAAAAGTTTCTTCTTGGAAGACCTTCAGCATAATGGAATATTCCTAAAAGTATTCCCTCGTATATTTACTTGGATACGTGGGAGCAAGTGCAGCAATTAGAACTGCTGAATAACTTTCCTCAACTTCCCTGTGGTGCTTCATTGCAATTGGTATAAATTTCAAGGCCGCCAGATATTGATTGATGTGTTCGGCAACAGATTCAATTTGAACCGCCTTCAATTTCAGCACGCGAACGGCACTAAGCTCCCTCGAATGTTTACATAAAGACTAAACAGCGGCTATCTGTAGGCGGCAGAATCTATTGATTTTCCAGGACACGTTTGAGAAAATTAAAAAAAATGCAATCACGAATGGATTGTGCCGGAGCAGTCAACGGAGAGGAGAGGAATCATCTTGACGCAACCTACTGGGTTAATTGCAGCATTAAATAATGGGCAGCTAATAAATTTCATTTAGATCTTATCGGTGCGACGTTTAACGACCTGAGGAAATTGTCTCTCACATCAGTCGTTTTCTTCTGGGCTCGCGTTTGGAGCTTTCTTGGTCATAGAACAATGAGTAATGAACTTGGGGACAATGCCACGAGAACAATTTGAGAGCACATTTGTATGGTAATTGTGGGAATATTGTTTTAAATCGTGCCCTGTTACGGTACTCTACTGCAATATTAAACTACAATTCTGCATGAACACATATGAAACTATCTAAGTACCGATATCTCCTAGATATTGTTATTCGTATAAAATTTCCCTTTGAATATATTGATTACTCTCGCCTCACTACTTAAATTGTGTTATCTCTTGCAGGACTGGACGGTATTCAAATCTGTTAAGGAACTTTTCATATTGGTACCAGCACTTCTTGGGCTGAAGGGTAACTTGGATATGTGCCTGGCTTCCCGGCTGTCGACACAAGCAAACCTTGGGAACATGGTATCTCGAAAGGAAATCTTCCACATGGTTGTCGGGAATATTTCCCTTGTACAAGTGCAAGCAATTGTCGCGTCTTTTATTGTCGCAACATTTGCAATATGTGTGGGGGCTATAATACAGGGTGAATTTCATTTCCACCATGTCATGCTATTGGTTGCGTCCAGTATGTTTACCGCAACGTCATCATGCTTTGTTTTAGGTGAGTACTTACGTCATTTTGTGTACAAGTTTATGCTAGGGTTGTTAAAATATTAAATGCTATTGTATTATCTGTAACCGGAAGTTGTTACGTTCCGCCATAAACTTCGGATATTTATAGCAGCCCATAAAATAGACATGTCCAATAACGCAATAAAGGAGGCAGCTGCTTTCAATTCCGAAACTCCACAATGTGAATTAGTCATTTTTATTAAAAAAAAGGTGTGAATTTTGGAATTCACGTTGATTATGTGTATGTTGGGTAGAAACATTTTTCAAATGTTTGCTTCATGAAAATTCATTTTGGTAGGTACGTTGGTAACTTTTGGCCGCTGTTTTGACGATCGAAATTTTGATATAAGACTTAAAATCAGTGACCTCCAAACCCCCTATGTATCAAGTTACAGGAAAATCCGTTCAAAATAAGAAATGTCAATATTGGATCCGCGATCTTTGACTTCCAAAATTTTGATAGTGGTTGTTGATTTTCGTGACAATTCTTTGATTTGTTGGTGGCTATTTTGGGTCCGACAACTTGAATTTTATTAGATTTGAATTTCGTAAAATGTATATTGCATTCGACATAAAGCAATATTTGCTGTACGCATCTCTTTCATTTGCGAATGCCACACTGTCACTGTAATATAAAATCCTACCAAACTT
This sequence comes from Neoitamus cyanurus, assembly GCA_947538895.1. Lineage (NCBI taxonomy): Eukaryota > Metazoa > Arthropoda > Insecta > Diptera > Asilidae > Neoitamus > Neoitamus cyanurus. The sequence continues at coordinate 41,586,163 of OX384543.1, forward strand.
AAATGTTTTGGTGCCGCATCTCTTGCTCGTAGTATTTTCCACCGATCCGATCCAGTTCAGCGAATCTGATAAGTGCTTGAGGTCAATTGATCGTCGAAATTCAAAAATTTAAATTATTGCTCTCTAGCTTCCATGGCTAGTGATTCAGGTAGATATATGTACATATAGTTTTGGTTGGTTGAATCACCAAAATAGCATATAGCGAACGTCTGTATTATTTTTAATAAATTAAAGAGCGTGTAGATCGTAGACTATAACATACAATTGCACATGCCCAAATACTGTGACCAGTCCATTGCCGATATCTTAATCAGTGCAGGCCGTTATGTATGTATGATAAATCTCTTTTAATGAAGGTATTAAGCATCTAACGGAGCATTGCGCTTAGCCTATAACACAAGTCAAAATGTCTTGTAATTTGCAATTAACTACTTCTCCGAATGACCGCAACTCACTCGTTTAAGATAAGACTGCATCCGCTGTCAACAAGCTTTTCAAAAACTCTTACTTCTCTTCACTTATTAGACACATTGCTATATATCACTATTCTTCTCGTGAATTAAATGAATTAGAAGTTACATAATAAAAAAACTCTTTCTATGCTATGTACCTGATTAGAAATTTAAATTATTGTAAAGACGTATTACAAGTCGATAAAATAATATTATAATAGATGTTTTTCTATAGATAACTTTTTTAAAAGCAGATGAATATCTTGTTCGCCTTTTAAAGACACTCATTACTGTTGAGAAATTGATTATATTTATAAAGTACCGAAATGAGACGGCGCTACACTGACAGAAATTTACTCGGTTCGTATTTCCTACTTCCTAAAGCTAATTTATCTTTATGTTACCGTTCTCAAACCAACAAAAGTTTGGTGCTTCCTCATCCCCATGGCTTTAAGTTCAACGGGATCTTGGGACTACCCACAGCTTAACTCAAGGGAATGTAATGTAAATGACCTTGTTTTCAGACTGCGAATTTTCTTGGTTTCGAGTTAAATTTGGTTCACGTGCCGACAACTGAACTAGCAATGGGCGGGGAAAATCCACGTGGATATACTTTTACCACATTGGGAGAACTGAATCAATTTCAACAAGACAAAAGTGTTGTTGTGTATTGTAGATAAACAGGACTTATCATTCGTCATTTGGTTCGTGTAAAATAATTTATGCAGTAGTCATTCGTGATTTGATTTTAATCTTTAGTTTTATCAAGAAATTTTGCGTTGTATCGAAAAGTGGCGTAAGGTGTTTTAGTTGATTTTTGAAACGATTATGCACTACATAATTATCTTCTTCTTGTTTTGTTGCAACCCTAACATATATTTATAAGTGGCAACCTGTTCTGATACTCAAGGGTATTTTATTTAGCTTTACGTTGTTTGTTTCAAATTTAAGTATACCCTCTTTAAAAAAATTTCCTGATTGACAGACGGATGGGATCGATTGGTTTATTTCAAACTCAATCGTTTATTCGATTTTAAAAGAATGCAAATATCGTTAAACGAAAAGTATTGTATACATCACATACATATGCATTTTCGTCGAAATGGCGAGTAGTAGTAAAATATACAAAATTAGGAAATATGTTTTTACAATTACGCTTATCGATAGGGAAATAAATTTCTTCATACTTTTCTGAAAACCAGATATGCCCTGAAAGATTTATTCATTTCGAGTTATTCGATTTTGCTGACTCAAAAATGTTTCAGGGTAAACGCGTTAAAAGGCTTACGTTTATTTCTTTTTAAATCTTTCTTTCTCTTACATTTCAAAAGTCATTTAAAACTGTGTGTAAAAATATGTATTTATATTCTAGATTGCTTTAAGAATACTGAAAGTGAGATGAAAAGAATTAATTTTCTTAGATTTGAACAGAGTTGTGTTTAAACAATTATAATAAATTTTTATTTGGAATCAATTAAATTTTCATTACAAAAATATTTTTTTCCAAGTACATATCCTCACGTTCTCTATTTTCCATTTTCAGATTTTGTATTAGTGGCTGTGATATTATTATCCAAAAGATTTCATATGAATCCCGATAATCTAGCAACACCTTTAGCTGCATCTATCGGCGATGTTGTTTCGATTAGCTTACTATCCTTCATAGCATCCAGGCTTTTTGAGCACATTGGTAAGTAACTTGTTTCTTATGGCTGTTTCCGAAGTGTGCTTTAATCCTATATTATGAAACTAACCTGGGATTACGTTGTTATAATGCATTCCCCAAAATTACGACTGAAAAAAAGAAAACACATTATGTGGTTTGCAGTACAAAGCTTTTATTGATATTTATTGAAATCACACTTCAAAAGATATGAACAAATAATATGAAATGTATAGAAAGGAGACTTGGCATTATAAATAATTTTCGAGTTTCAGAGAATTTTGCATTTTTAAGTCGTTTAGGGCAGTTTCATAAGCAGAGATTAATGCACCTCTTCTTTATTCGGAAAGCTATCTTCTGCAGTCGCAGAAAAACGGTTGTCCGAAAAATATTAATATATCTTCTTTTTGATGCAGTAACTCATCTGTGGATTACTTACGTGGTAGTCGTCGTTTACATATTTTTATTGCCCATGTGGGTATTTATAGTATTACGGAACAAGTACACACGTACTGTTCTGACAACTGGCTGGATACCTGTTATATCAGCATTATTTATAAGTGGGTAAGTAAATAACATTGTGAACAAAAAATGAACACAGTGCAACAAAGAGCAACAATAAAGTACCTTTGCCATTATGTTGACAAAAACCAATTTTCCGTGAAACAGAGTGAATGCACTATAAACTGAATGGAATCATAAAAGATTCGAATGGACGCTATGAGTAATTCGCTGTTGACGCAACCATCCAAATTGTTAATTGCTCATGCTGTCCGGCTACGGTATGCGGGTAATCGATATTGCTGCACAAATTCATGCACTGATTTGAGATGCAAAATTTTGTAATTTTATCTTGTGTCGGTTCCTCACTGAGCATCCGAAAGAATCGAGGCATTATTTTATTAATTTTCTTTTGATTCCTGAGTTGCGCTGCTTAACAAATAAAAAAATTTTGTTATCACGGAAAATTGAAATTCACAGCATAAATTTTATTTACAAAAATATTTTTTTTATATTCCTTAGAATGGGTGGCCTTGTACTAAATGAAGTTGTAGATGAGTTCAGAGGCTTTGTTGTGTTCCAACCAATCATAAATGGAATTGGAGGAAATTTAGTTTCAGTACAGGCTAGTAAAATCTCAACGATGCTTCACCAAAGTTCTATTATCGGTATCATTCCGCCCCATACTAAAATATTCGAATTCCCATGGAGAGCGCTATTCGAAGGAGGTGAGAATTAAAATTAATTGAATAGTATAATAGTAACAGCTTATTTTTTTTTTAATGGAAAAACCATAAAATTTTGTTGGTGTTTTTGCTTATTAAATTAAAAATAAGTACGTCATTGAATATAGTTTACATTGAAGAGGTTAAGTTGTAAAATGTTTTACGTTCGGTTTCAAGCGAAAAAAAATCGAAGCTCGTGACTCACGCAGAAACTCTAATTATCCCATAAATCGTTTAGCTTGAGAGATAGAAACGATCTTTATTACTTAGTCATAATTAAAATTTTATTGAAGTTTGTGTAGCATTGAGTTGCAAGCAAATTTATTGTTTAACAATTAAAGCATTACATTTTCCTTATAATGTAAAATATTGCATTATTATTATCGGTACTTTTGATTTCACTTTTTGTACGTAACATAGGATCCAGCTGATCTTTGTTATGATCGGAGTTCCAACGTTATTTTCTGTTTTACATTTTTAAAGATACTTGCGATGTATTTTGGAATTCTTTTATTCCTTATTATTTCACGACAATTAGGAACTGAAGTATCACTCGCAATTCGATTTAGACAAAATTTAAAATAAAGTAGAAAATCGTGAAATTGTTGATTTAATGTTTTTTATATTCTTCTTTACAGTTCCCTATGCCAAAACAGCGAGAATTTTGATACTTATGTCCATTCCTGGACAAATTCTCTTCGTTTATGCTGCAGACTACATCCATATGTGGAAATCAACCTTACACTTTTCATTTGTGCTTTCTTATTTAACTGTTAGTTTAATCCAGGTAAGTTCGATATTTGTTTTCTCTTTTAACATTTAACACTTAATTTAATATCTGTAAACTATCAAAGAAAAGTTCTTAGAAAACTGGCTGCTACCTGCGGGAATGATAATTTATATGCACACAAAGTCTGTAAAATACTCGTACGATTGCTGAATAACTCGTTCTATGATTTACATGAGGTTCCAACTATGCAAGAGATGACTCGCACGGAGCGCCACTTAGCATTCTCGTGTTAAGTCAGTTAGGCTATGCAGAATATCATTTAATGCTGCCGATCGTAAAAATATCAATAATAGAACGTTGCAATTCTCGCTTGCTGTGCCGGAAAGGGTATATCCTGCATCTTGCGCGTTTAAAGAGGAAATCGAGTTATGTGTTGCTGCGGGAATGAATAAATTAAACCATGATTATTATTATTATGAAATTACTTTACTCGTGAATAAACAACCTGTAAACTACCACAAACGTTAAGTTGGTGGCGTACATATTTCCTGATAATTTCAAATAATTTCAAGAAGTTAATCAGCAAAATCTTATCGGGATTGCGATAAAGACTTGTAAAGTAATGAAGTTCAAGTCCAAATTTTCGACAAACCTATGCGACGTTTTCGGTTTAGTACTAATTTCAGTGATGGTACACAAAAAAATTAACCTACCACAAATACAATACAAACTTTAGTGGCGCATGTTACGGAACATATTTGTTCCATCTTCACGGGGTTATTAATCTCAATAGTAAAAGGAATTAATAGAATAGCTACCATCTTGAGGAGATTTAATGAAGCGAACGATTTTAGGCTAGAATGTTCGAATTACACATTAGTGGAAACAAGGAACCTTGGGGAACCCCAGATAAAACTGGAAACACGATTAGAAAAGGTTTTAGAAAGCTTGACTCAAAAAACGGTCAATGGGATATAACATACCATAATCTAATAAACAAGATGGGAAATCCAAACTTCATGAAAAGCTTGGGAAACGTTTTGCTAAAGTCATTGTTACACAATTCGTCAAACATAATTAAGAGAACTCCACTCCAGTGTCAACCAGACTCGATTTTACGTCTTAAACTCAAAAACGAGGAAGAGAGGAACGTTGTGCTCTCAGCGTGGTGGGTTTTAAGGGCGTAGTGTTTTTTAGCTCCTTCCAAGGAACTAAACTATCAATTTGAACGTGTACTATTGGCATTTGGACATTTTAAACGAATCTATCATCAAGAAACGTCCAGAGCTTGTTATTCGGAAAGTTGTGCTCCACCACATACAAGTTTAATCACCTGTCAAAAATTATTATTGGAGCTTGAATGTGGGCTTGTATCCTCGCCATACTCGCCTAACCTTGTGCCGTCAGACTTCCACTTGTTTCCCTATTTTCAAAACTCTTTGACGTTATGTAACGTTCAATTCAGATAAGGCTGTAAATCAGCTCCTTGTTCAATTTTTCGCTAATAAATACAGGCCCCTCTATTAACGGGAAATCATGAAGCTCACCAAAAGACGGCAAAAAGTTACTGAACATAACGGGACCTATATCATGGATCGGTCTTTGTTCTTCATATAAATAAATCAACTTTGTAAAACGATGTAAAAATACGGCATCAATATTGGATTTTCCAACAACCCAATATTATATCGCGCATTTCTATATTTTCCCACCATACCATATCGTTCGCTATCAGGGCATAAGGAATTAGCAAAGAACTAATTGATGGTAGCGTGTGTGTTAACAAGGCAGGTATCTTCCTTACTTTAATTTATGAGTAGATTAAAAACCGATTCATTTCCCTAAAATTGAATATCAAAAGGTTACATCCCAGTTTGAGTTAATAGCCTTAATCTGTGACTAACGCCTGCACGTGCCTTGAACAAGATAAGGAACAAAAGCTTCAGTTAAGTAATCCTGAATTGTCTGCATGCGACTGTACTAGTACGATAAAAGTGCAACAGCGCAAATAAATCACTTTTTAATCAACATCAGTTCTAAGTGCTTGTCACACTTCCTTTTCTGTTCAAAGTGGCTTCATACAGACCTAAGAAACTGGGCATTGTTTTATACGATTAGTGGCGTTATCAAAGAAACGCGACCAACAAAAAGGAGAAAGCTTTCGCGGTTGTCAGTCTTTTGATCAGATTTCCATTCCTAAATATTGGTTCTTTGGATAGGAGATATTGTACGATTATCGCAGCGCAGATAACACTTAATCTTGGCCAAATATCAAGTGCTTCCAAATACAATTGCTTCGGCGGCATCGTGTGCAGCTTTTGTTGTCGTCGTGATAACGATTTCTTTCTGTAAAATACGAATTCCGTTTCAGGTTAAATAAGAATAATCGCAAATGCTGCAATGGTTTGATTAGAGGGTTTTTTCGTTCGTAAAATCCCTCTTTTGTTTAATGTTATCGATTATCAGATCTGAAGTAGACTTTTTGAAATCTCGCAATACTGATATGGGACGGCATGAACTGTTGTTGACCACCTCAGCAGCACGTGACCAACCAGCCGGAAGTAATACTGCTCGTTATAAATAGTTGAATCGACCTCAATACTCAAATTTTAATTTTTGTATGTTCATTGCAAAACTTTCAGCCACTACAAGTGATTTTCCGCAAACTGTAGCCTCCGATCTTTTTGGATTTGTGTCAGAGTCATCCGCTTCCTCCAAGTTAGCTGATTTGATTTCGTCAGCATTTGTAGAACATGTCTTACCATCACGGGGAAACAGATTGTGTTGAATTTTTGATTGTTGAACTTGCATTTCTCGCTATAGCCTTTGAAATTGAATAAAAGGACCAGTTTTCATAGCAATCCGTTGAAGTTCAGGAATTTCGGGCGCCATTTTGGATCCGCCATCTTGAATTTTCAAATTTCGATTGTAGATTCGAGATCAGCGAGAAATATAGGGACCCAATTTCATAGGCCTCAGGGGAGCGTTGCATAGTTTCGTAACGTTTGTTTTTGCAAATAATTATTCGTAAATAAAAAAATAAAAGTAAGAACGCCATAATAAAATCAAGTGTTGCTATTTTTAAGCAATTTTAAGGTATGAACCTTTGCATCAATTACAAGAACATTTCGCACATAAATATCATGAATGAGTTTCACGTCTAAAAAATTACATTAAAAGCAAGGGGTACATATTACTAAATCGATTTAGAAAAGAAAATCTTGCCTTCGGGTGCAATTTAGGTCGAATGAAATAATTTTAATCAAGGACTCGCAAGTGCTTTATCAGCAAATGAGATATAAAAAAATATCTTGACAGCCGATCAAAAGGCAGCCTTGGCTTGCTCATTGAATTTATCTGAAGTAATTCCCAGTGGTTATCTTGAATTCTTTAAAAAACGCGTCAATGGTTGTCAATTCCTAATTAGCACTTCTCTTTTTTCTTTGCAGATAATGCTCCTTCTCTACATTGCACACATCATAATCCATGCCATGTGGAAGTGGAAGGTGGATCCGGACAATTCAGCAATTCCATATCTAACAGCTTTAGGAGATCTTCTCGGTACTAGTCTGCTGGCAATAGCCTTCCTGTTCCTAACGTCTATTGGCAGAGAGTACGCTGAAAAAACAGATGAAGTGAACACACCCATACACGACACTCAAAACGCGGACGCTTTCGGGATATTCTAGAGCGGTTTTAAGAGATTTCACCGCATCGAGAACATGGAATAGAGACTAATAGCAATTTCCGAGAGATTGATCGTCTTCGTCCTAAGCTAAATTTCGGCTAATTTATTTGTAGATTTACTCTTAAGATTTATTTAAGGCCCGCGCATCCCTGATTTTTTCATTGGCACACCGTGCGCCGACCCTTCATTATTTTATAGTATTATTATTGTAAAAAGAGAAAAACATTTTGTACAAATCAATGCCACTTGTTCTTATTGTTTTAATTTTAGTTAGGCGTAATCAGTCGCTGTCCACTACAGTGTTATTGGTCGAGCGGACTGGCAAATGTTGTCAATCGTTTTGTTGATTGAACGTGAACGACTTGTTTACTGTAAAATTAAATTAATTAAACTCCGAACTTATTGTTTTTTTCGGTTTATCTCCTTCCTTTTGTTTATTTTCTTTTAATTATCGCAAAACTTTTTAGGAAAGGTAAACAACTCATAAATTTCTGAATTAATCATAAACAGGGATTATAGAGGATTGGAATTTTATCCTGTTAATACGCTTTAAACAAAGTCTGGGTGATTACCAATAGAAAGATACTTTTGGATGACTGGCTTAAAATCTAATAAAAGTGAAATTAAGTACGGAAAAGGTGCTACGACTATAATAAAGTCCCCAGCGGTGATAAACTAAAAGAATGGGTAAATACCCAATTATCGGAAGTCGCACGCATATTTTAAGTAAGCTAGCCTAAAATTGGATTAGGTTGATTTATTTATGAACGGAATTTGGACACTAATCAGCATGGTAGTAATTCTTTTTTAATTTGGGCCTATGACATTTTAATGAATTTCTTGAATGACTGGGAAAATTTTGCTTTCTCGAATAAAAAATTAATGTTATGGTGGTATGTGGTAACTAGTATGTGTTGTGAAAAACTATATTTGAAAATATATATCATTCAAGCAGCCATCGAGCACAAAGCAGCCCGGTCGTATTGTGTGGCGCTCTTATTGGAAATTAATGTGCTCTATATGAAAATCTTCAAAGGCAGTCTAAAAAAATAGGTACTTGTTCATAGCGCTCACAATTGAGAGTAACTCCTTCGTCGTGTTAAAAATAAATACGACGCAATGACGCCACCGGCCCTCAATACGCACTAAGCAGTTACTTTTACGGCGAATACCTTGGCCTATCTTCAGTCACTTGAGTGGTTTTCAGACCCCCAAGGCCCCAAAAACCATAATTTTGCTTATTCATATATCCATCGAGAGAAATGGACCCCATCGCTGAAGAAGAATTTGTTCGAAAATTCAACATTCGATGCACACCACTTTTATAATAAACGATTGGCCACACTTCTGAGCACACGCTATTTATTTGATTCGATCATATTTTTGAACAGCAACAGACGGAATAACCTTCTAGAAATTTTAAACATGCAATAATTAATAGCTCTTCCTTTGTATAAGTGATTCGCAGCCCCTGTCCATTCAACGTGCGAATTCGAACGGTTGCTGTGGCGGAATACGAGTACTGAAACGTTTCTATTTACTAAATTATAATGGCACTTAGGTATACTGGATTGTAAGTTTTCCCACCTTTGTGTTTTATTAATCCTAGTCTTTTTTTTCCTTTTTAATTTTTTTTATAGGCTATTAACAACCTCTGCTTTTTGTTGTCACAGCCATCCCTTTTCCTTTGAATTATTATATAATTTTTTTTTTAACTTTAGCAGTACTACTTAAAAACTTATTTTATTGTACTTAGAATGAAATAAGCTTAAACTTCCACTCGCAGTGGCATGACAATGGCTGATGCACAGACGACATCAAGTCTGTCAAATGATAGAGTTGAACATTTTCAAGTACGAAATGGATAACCCTATACAGTAAAATATTCAATTTCTTAATTGAAATCTTGTATTACTACTATCATGTTTTTAACTAGTGGCATAATTAGAACATTTCTAACGGTCAAGAGTTATTTAATTAGCGAGAACTTTAAAATGAACTGCAAGAGAGCTGATAAATTAAAACAATTATAATGACTACTAGTCCTTAATGTATTTCATACTTTGTCCTGTTTCAAGTCATAGCAAACTTTGTAGCAAAATGGGAGCAGAATGCCTTAGTTAACTACTAATTAATTAAGATGGTTGCCAGTATTTCAGCTGTATACGAAGTTTAGAGAGTAGCCAACAGTAGGGTAAAATCGAAATGCCTTAATCGAAACACAAGTCTAGTAAGGTCATCACTAAGTGCAACATTCGATGTATGTTATTTAATGTGAGTTGATAAATGAAAAGCGTCTGTGAAAAATCTAATATATCCAACTTCCAGTAAATGACTTTTGAGGTTCGAGATTATTTAATAAGTGAAAAAGAAGTTGATTCAAGATAGCGATAGTCAATTATAAAAGCATGGACATATTTTTAGATTTAAATTATCAGGTACAGCAGACCGTCTGATATAATATACAAGAAAATATTGTGCCTTATTACGGGAGTCGAATTTGGTCGACGCGACTAGGAGACACAAATTTTTTTGTAGCACCTTAGCTTTGAAAATGTGTCTTGCCTAGTCAAGTCTACAAAATTCGTCTTCCATAATAGGGCACATCACCTGTTAAATTAACTAAATTTCTAGACCAGAAACCACCCTTAATATATTTAGAAGTAGATTTGAACAATCTGGTATTAAAATCAGGAGCACAAACACTAAACCATTGCTGACAGAGAATCAAGTAAAAAAGGCTAAGTTGTGCAATCGTCTTTTATTATCTACAATCATTGGAAGAAAGTTTAGTCAAATCTCCAGCAAAGGTGATCAGATCACTCTAAAAATGGAGCGAGAATTGTCATAAAAGCTGCCAGGCACTTGTTAAAGATAATAACGAGGACTGGAAACTTACATATAAGCATATTTAAAGGCAAAAATACGAATGAATTGAATTGCGTAGTATTTTATTTAATGCTTTTTTTAGATACGCTCTTTTGGAAGACTTAATCTATTATCCGTAATTCCAAATTATTCGTATATCGGAATTTTGTATAAATATTGCTTATTTATTACTTGAACTGAAATACATATTTTTGTATTATTTTGAAGAAAGAGGCCGTGATAAAAAAGAGCAATTGCAGTCTACTGCAGGAACTGAGTTTTTTACCACGGCCATAACTGTCATAAGGGAAATTTGTGCTTTGATTGAAAATTATGCACAGTAAACGTTCGAAAATATTTGGGGTATATGTATATAATTTTAGAGAAGTGCTGTGGTAGTGTTTAAGCTATTAGGAAAAACAAAGCCCTTTTACTTTCCTTTCAATTTCTTAATGAAGGAAGGATTTAGTCAGCAGGCCTGCCATTAGTAGTATCGGGTAATAATAATAATAAAATATAAACGATAACATTACGACATGCTAATCGAAAAATGGAGCTCCTGAGAGGGTACGTAGTAGTGAGAAACGGTTATTTGCCGACTTATAATGTCACCTATGGATTTGCTTTATTTAATTTAAATTTTTGTTCCATAGACCAATAACACTGCAGGACAGGAATATCAATTGTGAAGTAAGTAAGAGTAATTTAAACAAAATTGTTCACGCATTCATCGCACTGCTAATGCACAGATCCACTCATTTCAAAATTGGTTTCAAATAAGCTCAGACAAGGACTACATACAATTCCAAGCCATATGGCCGCTTAAGACTAGACCATTTAACCTTTCAATTTATGTGTATATAGTGTAAAATAATATGTGTAAAAATACGGCCATTATTTAAAGGAAAGAAATATGTATATGCCGAGTCTGGATGAGTGTAATGCAAAACGATCTGGCTAGTGATTCTACGTATCGATCGCTGTAACGTATTGCTAAATATTTATATGTAAGTTTGTGTGATTTATGCAAGTTGGTAGAACTATTTCAAAAGCCCTATTAACACATCGTCAGTGAAATGATGAAAATGAAATAAATTTGTCAGTGAGCAAATACAAGACAATAAGAAGAAAATGTCGAGAATTTACTTGAGTTCTGAGCAAACATCCAGAATAACAAAATAATCCGGTCAAATATGTAAATATCTGAGACAAGTTCATTTTAAAAATAAATACAGAAAGAGAGATGGATAAAAGAAAAACATTCACCAAGTAACTAAAGAAGCAATTAAAAGACGAGGTTAAGTGAACAAACAGGAAATAAAAGAGAAAATATTTTTTAAAATTTGTTTATAAGTTAAGAACTCCAACTAAATGTTACTCATACTAAATAATCTCAGTAATCATGGGTGTAGCAAAATGGTTCTATAAAACTGTTGACTATTCTAGTAATTGTTGAAGGCAATTATTAAATAAAAACAATAGAAATGAAGCAGTCGTTTTACTTGTTCCCAAATTTTATTTTCCTGATTGACTGGAACGGCTTAAATTTTGCGGAGAAGAAGTGATGGGTCAGGATGTCAGATCCCTTCTTCAGATGTGGCTGACAAAGTTCCAAAAAGGACATACTCGGAATATAAACACGCTCAACTTCTTTGACCTTCTCCATGTTGTTTAGGAAAACGCTTGAAAATTCAACTTACCTGATTGGTAACTGTATATAAAGTCATGCGTTTTACAATATAAGAAGGGTTTGCATTGAAAGGATAAATGTTCGCTCACATCACACAATTTTTTCAGCTGCCGCTAGTCAATACATACATATATCTAAATATGTCTTCTCCCCTATTTTGAATATCTAACGACAATTCAAAAGCGAGCTTGCCATTACAGAAAGACATAACCACCCATTATTGTTCTCAGCTACAAAATAATAAAAATCAAGGATTCCCATCTCATAAACAAAAGTAATTTATATTTTAAAATACTTACAAAATTTATTGAACAAAAAAATACAAGCTACAACACCTATTTGGACTTTTCGTACGACAACGTTTCACTCATATTATTGTCTTTCAGGTACTTTTTGATGTTCTGTTGGTAGAAAAACGACTTTGCGTACTCAAATATGCCAATCATAATCGCGCATGCCGGCGCTACTTTAGCTAGTCGGGGGCCAAGTCCAGCAAAAAGTCCCTTAACACCATGAGAGACATATAAGCGTTTAAGCGCAGATACAGTTGATTCGGATGGAACATTGTTAGCTGGTTTATCTATATAATTTCGCCACTATTATCAGAGTTATAGTATAATAACAAAATTAATTACCTGCATAAATCACTTTTTCACCAAATTCAATCTGTTGGTGCGTTTTAACGACATCAAAGGGAGTCGTAATAATTGCTGCTGTCTGTGATATGATTAATAATTATATGCTTCGTAAAGTTTTATTATAAATACTTACCCCACCTGAAACAGCACCAGCGAAGAAACTGAAGCTAAATGTAGGTTCCTTTTGATTAAAAGTAGACTTAATTGTTTCGTAACAAGACCAGTAAATGCCTAACCGAAGAACATAAGTATATATTTTAAATATTTTACCGCGGAGGTTTTCCTTCTAACTCACTCAAATTCGCATAACTTTGACATTAAGACTTTTCTTACCTGAAAATGGTACATCCCTGTAAATTGTAGAAGTAAGTCCCTTCCAGAGACCAGTGACTCCCTGACTGGTCACGGTAGCTCTTAAGGCTTGATAAACTCCTATGATTTTTAATAAGAACATTTATTAAATAACTGCGAAAGCATTCCGTTTAAGTACTCACGGAAATAACTTAGCTTCTCTGATTGCATCTTAGTTCTAATAAGCTCCAGCGGACTAACAATACTAACAGCCAGCATCCTGGCAGAGCACCCAGCGACTAAAGGAATAATTAGTGGTATGTTGCACTCAGGAGATATATATGATATATTTTTTGAATATATTTTACAGTAGCGCTCCCTGAATTTCTCATACGCTACGAAATAAACTACTGTTGCTGGCAGCGCTAGCACAAGTGTTGGGCTAAGGCCTGACCATAAAGCAGTGATCCCCTCGTGGCGACTTATTTTTACTATAGCATCCTAAAGAGAAAATAGAATGCTGTTGTATTGAAGAACTATATAAAACCAATAGAGGTCCTTATAAAGATATATACGCGTCCCCACAAGAACTTGAAATTTGATCGACCGTCTTTTCCATTTCTCAAATGTTTAGTCAGTCACGTATAACAGTTACATATGAACTGTCTATTAATTATGATGGCCCACCATACCCCCATGGTGTTAATTTTGATGTGCATAATCGTCCGTCGTGTCGTAGAACGAACGTAAATGACATTTGGTTTCAACAAGAGAACGCGACGTGGCACACCGCATGCGAAATGATGTTATTGCAAGCCAATGGAGAGTAAAACTGACCGGCGAGAAGTGGCGATTTAACTTGTTTGGAATTTTTTCCCTGGGCTTTAAAAAACAATAAATAAATTGCCCTATGTGAACTATCCTGAGTCGAAGGATTCGATCTACAACTGAAGGATGAAATGGAACGCAACATTCGTGCAACCAAGCCGTCTTTACTCCAAAATGTCTTCCAAAATTTCTTCAAAAGGATAAACGCCTGCCAACGGAGGCTTAGTGGCCATTTGACTGACATTTTAACAATACAATTTACAAATCAATAAAAATTTCGAAGAACTTCATTGGTTTTTTTTTAAATTCAAGTTCTGTTGTTCAAGTTGACACACTTTGGTCCAATCAACGCATAAATGTGTAAACGGAAAAATCAAATGTTACTTTGGCTTTCATTTGTTCATAAAGGCAATATTTTTCTATTATACTTACTATGGTTCCATTCAAGGGTACTGTTGCCTTCTTGTTGTACATTTTTGTGTTTGGGCCGCATGGGCAAAGGTGGTCCATTAATCCGTTGCAGTAGAGGAAACATTTATTTGATATGAGAGCTTTTTGTTGAGCTTGAAGTCGAGTTTTAACCACATCCAACGGAGTCACTAATTAGGAAAGTTCTCTATCAGATATTTTTGCCATAAATAAATATTTGAAAGCCAGATTTACTTTAAAAGTAAATAATTCAGATTTTTTTTTTGTGTGTGAATATAGTATTAAAGTGATATTGCGGATTGAACTCACAAACTGGGAAATGATTAGATTTATTTCTTAATTAAAGTTCTTTCTTAAATTAAGATTATCCGAAACCTCCTCGAGATCATGACATGACATAATATGTTGTTGAAATTTATAAATATTTTGGAAACTTGCCGATGCTAATTACTCCTCACTTGAAAGAACATTAAGAAGAGTGGTTCGATTTACTAACTTTACTAAATCCTTGTCCTTTTTTATCTTTAATTTTGGTGAAAGAATTTCCATAACAGTACTGAAGGTTTCGACTATCTATATTTTATTATAAATACATCAACACATGTCAGAGACATTGTGCCTGTTTCTAATATTGCGTTATTTTCGTCTCCTGCTTCAAATTCTTAAAATTAATTCTATTCTTTAATCGTGGCAATATATAAGATGCGACAGTTCATTTGCAATCGCAACTTGTGGAAACTCTCGCACTTGCGATCGTAAACATTTTGAAAATACCAAAATGATGATTTGTGGCCGCAAATAATTGTTTGCGATTGCAATTGTTTTCATAAATGCTGCATAAAATGGCTACTACTAAACTACTAGTGGATAAGCTGAATTATGAAATAAAAAATGACAAAAAAAATAAGAAGTGTATTTCTACCGACTATCCGGAAGGTAAGAGAGACAGGAATTGTAATTTCAAACAGCAGAGAGTGGCGATCTGAAACATCTCCCGCTGTCGAGCAACAAATGATTATCCTCGTCAGGCAAAACCCTAAAACGAGCCTGAGACGAAGCACAAGCAATTACGAGTGTCTTCAGTTAACGTTTGGACGGTTATTCATCGAGAGTTATTATCTACGTCCATACCAACAAATCCCAGACCAAGGACTACAGGAAGGGGATTCCGAGGAAATATTGGAGTTTGCCACTTTCAGCTGAATTTAATGTATAGGTTTCCTATAATTATTTCTCATACAATTCAGCCATTTCAACTGGCTTCGACTTAAGTGGGCCAAGTTATGTGCTGCCACCCCAGCACTCGATGTTTGGATTGTATAAACATTCTTAAATTAATAGCTATGCTAAATAAATAAATGGATCACAAAAGAAAAAGAGGTACGGACTTTTAAATTTAGACCTGAACAAGACTTGCTGTCATATGATTAAACTCATTTTCGGCACGTTCTCTTTAGAAGCTACAATTGCCCCGCGCTAACAGATATGGTTAGTGTATATGAAATCTCATAACCGTCGAGTAGCGTGCTGTGATCAACTTCACGTATTTGAATTCCAGAGTGCCCAAATCAGTTTTTGGGTGCTTATATTTGTAGATGTTATCGATGCATGATAGGATGACAACGCAACAAGTGGATGAGAACAGATTGAAGCCTCATTTCAAGGCTACCTATTGTATGAAATGAAATTGCGTTTAATGAGGTAACGATGTGAAGCATGTCATCATACAGAACATGAGAAGCACTTACTAAAAAGGGACGTAACTAGAGCCCCTCCACAAGCAGATACCATCTGCTGAGAAGTCTGGATGCGGAACCGAGGGTCATCTCTTTTGGAAGCGGCGAAGTCCTTCAAAACAGAATGCTCTACCGGCTTTATTTGCGCCATACTCTTGCTGTTTTGGGGCACTTTCACGGCGATGACATTGCAGGCCTTGTTTTGTTACTCTATCCGGTTATGTTTAGTTTTTCAGCATGTTTTACCAACTATTTTATTAACAATATAGTCAGCGTAAACCTTAGCTAGTTTAATTGGAAATAGCTAAAACCGAAAACTGACAAAAGAAGATTACTGAAAGGGTCTTACGAACACATGCGCGGCCTTCCCACACCAACGATTTTATTTGACAACTGGATGGGAAATAATTCACAATTGTTAAGAGCTAAAATGTCCCCGAAAATGTCAATTTAACATAGCTTAGTGTTGCCATAGTAAACAATCCTTTTAAAATTGTTTTCAACAAAAACGGGTTAGAAATTTACTTTTAGTCACTTTTGTAAACATCTGACGTCGTTTACCGTGTCCACGTTTATTTTATTAACTTTAAGTCTTTTGTGTTTTTATCTGAAATCTTGCACTAACGGTCGTGTAAAGTTTTTTTTAGCGTTATAAAACGTCAAGCGGACAATAGCACTGTCATCTTATTTGCGGCTCATCCTTTACCGGGCTAAAGAAGAATTGGTGTTTGCTTTTTATTACTAGTGCATTTTATTAGGAGACGTTTAATTTTGAACTTGTTTTACAATGTGGATCGTGAAGTACATTTTATTACTCTCGATTAGCATCTGCGTTTACTGTGAGTCCGAGCAGGAGTTTGCTGTGGAACTCACGGCGGAGACGTTCAGTAAGGCCATCAAGGAAAACAACTACTTCGTAATGTTTTTCGCTCCTTGGTGAGTTATTTTTGTTCTTGCTGACTTTCTTTGGACATAGGTAATGCTGTTGAAGCTGTACATATATCACCTTTCTTTTGCGGTGCTTTGTGTCGCAAAAAAGTTTGTGGCATCCCCTCGATCCCGGATGAAGTTCTTATCTGGCCTTTTTTTTTATCATCTATGCCTATACTAATTCTTAAGAGATTAATTTTATCTGCACTGTCTAATCCGCTTTGTTTCTGCTATCTTTGTTTGTTGCGTGGGGTCACTAATTTTAGGCAAATTTAATGGCTGCGGCGCCGATATTGGTCAAGTTGAGAGAATTTGCAACACAAATAGACTTCGATGGCTAGATGTGGCGTGGCGCTAACAAAAATTTAAAGTAGTCCTACCAAGTAGTGCAGTTAATATCGATTCTGTGCTGCATAGTTTATGCAAGGTCAGCCTTTTACTTTATTACAGCATCGGTTATTTACACGGTTATGTCCTAGGATTGGATGTACATACCTACAACCTACAGGAGAGCGCTTATTGCATAAGTGTGGTTATCTGAAAATACTGTTGTGTAGGTCTATCTAATTTATCCAGATGAATTGACGTGGCTACCAGGGCAATATTGAATATTAATCTTACTTTATATTTTTTCCCCAAAGTTATTGATTAGAAGATTGAATTTCTTCATTGGTCACATCGACTTAAACCACACAGACCAATACTGTCTTATGTTTTAGGGGGTAAGTCCTCTGGTAAGCTGTTTAAAAATTCTCTTCCTGAAAACGCTATATATTGCCTACCAATTCCGACAGTTGACTAAGAAGGTGTGAAGAACTAGCAAATGGATTTAATAAATTTTGCGCTAAGATTCTTGTTCACATGAATGCATCGATAAGCCTTTCCACAATATTTCAATGTGATATATCCGAAGTGCAATATAGGTTACAATAAATACTAAATTATTACATCGCTACGCTAAATATCGAAAAAGATAATATGAACTGAATAAAAATTTGCTTTTGGCAAAAATTAAAAATAAAATAATAATGCGCATTTCGAATTTATTAATCAATCTGTAACTTTAACTCATTTTTAATAAATTATCTATCTGCTAGGTGTGGACACTGCAAACGATTACATCCGACATGGGAACAATTAGCAGAAATGATGAACGTAAAGGACGACCCCAGGCTGATTGTGGCAAAGGTTGATTGCACAAAGTATCAGGAGCTCTGTAACGAAAATAAAGTGACTGGATATCCAACGTTGAAATTTTACAAACTGGGTACCACCGAATCCAAAAAATTCCATGGTCCTCGCGATTTACCGACAATCACAGCTTTTATCCAGGAACAATTGGGGGATAATGAGGTGGGTTTGTTGTAATTTGGTATTAATATTCCCTAGTTGCTAGTTCTTCAGGCTATGAAGAATTATTCTGAGGTGGTTCGCTTTATGGTTGTGCCTGGCGTTAGCTGGATTGCTACCTCTCAGCGGTATATCCGTTTTTAATTTTTATAAAGCAGGTTGCCCTTAGCATAAGAAAAAAAATTATTTCGCGTCGATAAAAGGATAAAACGAGGGGCCAGAATTTATTTTACTGTGATAAATGCATAATGGTCTTATGATAGCGTGCCATAATTCGAGCGCACTCATACACTTTAATTGCAATGCTTGAGTGGAGTGGAGGAGTGTGATCATAATTTGTACCTGTCCCTTTGCTAGTTAGACCTCTTCAGCCTGCGCACCCTGTCTTCTCTCTGTTTGCAGCAACAGCAATAGCAAGACAGGTGCTTCGTTCGAAACAAGTAAATTACCAATTGTTATATCAACTTTATTCAGAAATCCCAAGCGCTAACTCAGTGGGGCAGCTGAGAAAGCTAGAAGATAAGAAATAGAGGCTTGGGGTATGGACTCGCCAAACTGTCGTGCTTATAAAACCATACCAGTAGATTAATAACGATTTTTTTGCTAGGAACCCGAGGATGCCGACACCATTGAACCCACTGAAGAATTTGTACTTGCTGAGCTCACAGATGAAACCTTCAAAAAGCATATTTCCAAGGGACAGCACTTTGTGGAGTTCTATGCCCCATGGTGCGGTCACTGCCAGGTGAGCTTTACCCCTTTTTGACAAATATATGAAAGAAACGTTTCTTCCTAAAGAAATTGGCTCCCACGTGGAAAAGAGTCGCAGAAGCGCTAAAGGACCAAAGCGTTGTAAAAATCTCTCAAATTGACTGCACACAGTATAGGCCAATTTGCTCAGAATTCAAAGTAGCTGGCTATCCCACGTTACTGTGGATAGAAGACGGGCACACTGTGCAAAAGTACACGGACTCAAGGGACTTCCATGATCTCGTCGACTACATTGTCAGTATGTCAGGATACCTCCAAGAAAGTTTCAAAATACCTAGACCATCGCTACCAAGCTCTTTGCTCACCGTAACGGAAAACAACTTCGACGAAGTTATCAAAGGAGAATTCGCCATCATTGCGTTCTACGTCACTGGGTAAGATATTAAATTTAGGCCCAAATGCTTGGACTAAGCGCTTTTTGATGCAGGGATGAGTCGGAAAAAGTCTTAGATCTCTTGGAGAATGTTTCATACGCCTACAAGGAGATTACAGTAGGGAAAATCGACTGCTTTGAAAGCAAGGGTCGCAAGGTCTGCGCCGAAGAGAGAGTAGCAAATTATCCAAACATCAGCTTCTACAGTAAGGGCAAAAAGATAGTGCAATACTTTGATGTCGAGGATTACGAGACGGTTGTGAGCTGGATTGAATCCTACCTCGAGAGCGTGAAGAATATCACGCAAGATGAACCGAAAGATGATTCGCACGATGAGCTGTAAAACTATTTAACGCATAGCGTTGCCTTGGTTTTTGGGCTTTCTTCGTAATTTTTAAATTTAATTTGTGAGTTAGCGAATACCTAGAAAAATTGTTTTTGGGTGTGTTTGAATCAGTTCCCTGTTTTGATTGTGTTCCAATTAGTTGCAAGGTTGTTTAGTGCATATGAATGAAGCAAAGAAATAAAAGATCTTTTGTATCAAACAAATGGTTTATTATCGCAATGTCAACAGGGAAATGTTTGAGGTTTTGGCGTTTTACGTACCTTCAACGCGGAATTAGTTTAGTGCTTACATGAACATAATTCATTTTGGTGACCGCTCGCGACGAGACAAAAAATCTATGGGGGCCTTAAGTCAATAAATAAAACAGTTTATGGGATTAAATTTTAAAAAAAATAATGAAATCCCCATTGACGGTCATGGTGTATGGGTTCGTGGTGAATCCCCGTTTAACGGACGCTCAAATTTACAATCATCTTTTTATTACACGGCAACAATTGCGACTCAAGAAC
Organism: Neoitamus cyanurus; assembly: GCA_947538895.1. Taxonomy (NCBI): domain Eukaryota; kingdom Metazoa; phylum Arthropoda; class Insecta; order Diptera; family Asilidae; genus Neoitamus; species Neoitamus cyanurus. Next base: position 41,606,681 of record OX384543.1, read on the forward strand.
AACCAGTACATTGTGAATTATTTTGACAGCTATCAAAACAGTTCTCGCAGGGAGTGGATTTTGGAATTTACATTCTAGGAAGAAGTGTTGTATTTTCCGTAAACAATTGTTTAAAAGCTTTATCCTTATGGTTGACTAGTGACCTCGTAAATCCTTTGAGCTAGGTACGTATCGATATAACACAACAAATTCTCGGAATAGGAAAATTTGTTGATGTTATGAAATCCCACCAGCTACGACTTTGCTGTGGGTGGGTAAATAAGCGAGTTTTTAGCGTTTATTATACGCTAATATTTTTAACCTGTTAAACGAAGACATTCACTATAAATAAGCAAGAATAACTGCGTTTCTACAGTAAATAAATAGGTGGCCGCTGGGAGATGTTGTCAATGGTAGGTAGGTATCGTGACACTTTAATAGTATCAGGGAAATCTGCATCGTTACTCGTTTATCTGTTGCCGGAGCACTGGTCCCTATAATTTAATAGCTGATTCAGTCGGCCTTCTATTCGTGTGCTGCAAAGCTTAATTGGAGGTCCATTGGAATTGCTAAAATTGGACCATTAAGCTGTTCTACTTGGTCAATCTGTTTACCATCCACATTACATTTTATTTATAGTATCTATAAACAATTATCGCCTTTGTTTTACTTGCACGTAGTTTTAGCTGAGAATCCAGTATGCACTGATAGATCATCAGTTCTGAAATAGGATGTAATTGTAAACCCCAAACTATCTTTGTCATGAATTTCATACTGACAGTTTTTTCATTAACATTTTTCTATCAATGGTTTCAAAAATTTTCTTAAGATACGGTCATCTTGCAGGAACGGTTCATAGCAGCTTTCCAACATTTCCAACTTTTTTGTATTAGCGTGAAAGGTTGCTTTATTTTTAAAAGTTGGTTACAGGGTCATTTACTTATAACAAACACAAAACAATGTCAATTCAAAATTCGCGGAAATAACGTAGTTATACTGCTCGTGGTAAACCCTATAGTCACTATCTATGTCCAGAAGGCGTCGACTGATGGTCGAATAGTTTGCTCGTGAGAAATGCTAATTTCTGTTATTCTCTCAAACAGAGTTAATTGGTAATTTGGGTGTGATTTCATTTCTTTTCAGAACATTGATCTACACATCACACTGTTCTATTCATAGCAATGGAGAGCGACCAATCAAGCCAAGATTCCAGTGTAGTGGATGTAATTCAGTTGACTTGGTTTAAGTGCGCTCTGGTTTATGCTTCCCACTTTAATTTTAGATGAATAATTCAGATAGTGTCCTGCACAAAATTGCGAACCTCTATGCAGAGCAGCTGATGTCAGATATTTGTCTCGTTGTGGGCAACAATCGATATCCAGCACACCGCGTCATCTTGTGTGCCAGCAGTGAGGTGTTCCAGGTGATGCTTATGAATCCAGAATGGAATGAATGTAGGAAAAATGTTATTGAGTTGAAGGAAGAGCCTTGCTGTTGTATGGTGTTTCCGCAATTTTTAAAATACTTATATGTTGGAAAGGTGCAAATCTCGCTTCAAACAGTTATGCCAATGCTGGCTTTAGCCGATAAATACAATATTAAGGTAAGGTATTGGAGAGATATGCATTCATGTCGAAACTAATAGTATTTTACACAAAAGGATTTAGTTCAACTATGTGTCGATTATATGCTCAAACACATAGCCAAGGCAGCCACTCAAGGCTACTTAGTCTCGTGGCTTCAGTATACAATTGCATTTAGCCCTTACCATCAAGAAGTCACAGAAGCACTAAAGCGATTTCTCAAGTGGAACTTGGAAATTGTTGCAGAGTCCAAAGACTTTGTCGATTTAGATGTTCAAATTATGTCGCTGTTGCTGCAACAAAATGATCTTGTCGTTAAAAACGAATATGAACTCTTTCTGTACGTAGTTTGAGCTTTATTGAAAATATCGCCTTTATGAATGACGAACCGTTGCAGGTTTCTAGAGAAGTGGCTTCGTTACAAAAAGGAGCAGCTTGATAGCGAGGCTATGTCCGACGAGGAAAAGAAAGACATTTTCATGAAGCTGATCGAGGAGACTGTAGTATATATTCGATTTGCAATGATGTCACCACTGGAGATGGCTGGCTTAGTGTTAAGTCCAATTTTGTCATATCACAAAAAGTTCTTAGTGGACAGAATGGCGGTGGGGATGAGTTATCATGCAGGTATCTGTAAATCTGGTATTTAAGGATTATTCGACAATACAAATTTTTCTCATTCAAGGAAAACATGAAATAGTTGCCAAAATTCGCAATTCAGAGAACGAAGCACTTCAGTTCACGCCACGATTATATACTAGCGATGTTTGGAGTCTTAGCATTTTAGTGAAAGAATTTGAAAATGTTGAAAAATATAAAAATTTTGTTGCCTGTTTTTTTTCACAACGCCGATTAGAGAAGGAACATGGTGAACAGAAGCTGGATCTGTCTATCGATCAATCCGTAACGTGGGAAATTGAATTTTTTCCACGAGGGGTAAAGTATAATAAAGCAAAGATGATATGGGGCGAAGAGATACCCGAAGGCCTGATAAGAACAGTGAGATTGCGGGTTACATGCAAGGAGAATTTTGAAACGGAGGAACGTTTTAAGGTAAAGGTTTGACCGGCACTTAACACCTACTATAAATTTAGCTACTTTTTCAGATTGGAGTTCTAATAAGTGGGGTGCAAAATGAGATACCGCATATACTAACTGTGCATGAACGGACAGAGTACTTTTCTGATTCGAATCAAGTTCTTAATATTGATGATTTGATTCCTTACGACGAACTGGCTCTATCATCGTTTATGTTAAGTCCGCATCTTATAGGATCAGAGAGGAATAATTTATGCATTCAAGTGATCATTGCTCCTATGGGTCCATATACGTGTCATAAAACGCCGCCCTTCGAGTTTACATAGTTCTGTTCAATAATGTTTTGATTATGTTCTAAGGTATGTAACTATTGCAATTATTGTAAAAAATAAATTTTCATAAGATATGTCTCTGGATTGGTATCATTAATTAATTTATACAATTTTACTAAGGACCGCCATGTATAAGCAACGTTCCACGTACACGAACGTCAAGGCGGTTATTTTACTACTCGTTGGTAAATGGTAGTTTTAGTGTTAAAGGCGGCAGATATATTGCTTTTCAAAAGTGGTCAAATTAGGAGGCTTCTCACGAGAGTCGAGTCAGGAAAGCGAAAGAAAGGTGGTCGATTTTATAAGTCTGAAGTTAATTCAGCTCAATGTCGATCCGAAGTATGTAGACCCTCGTGACACTGTTTATTTTACTCTGGAACCTTATTTTTCTGTTATTAGTTACTGGAGTGTAATTTGAATGCATGCCGATTCGCAATCTATAGAGAAAACTCTGTATAAGCCACCTACAACTTGTTCATTTATAACACACAGTTTTCAATAAGTTTGAATAAAATTTAGAAAAAGGGTTCATAAATATGTGTATCACTCATTTGCGACAAAATTGATACATCTTACTTTGGTAAATATGAAATATGTCACCTTTTTTTATACAAATGAGCGATACGCTCTTAACTTTGTAATAAAGAAATTTTTATTCCGTTAATAAAAGTTTTTGTAATTTCTTTTTTTCAAACCCTCACGATATAATCCAGTGGTTCTTACAATGGCGGTGCCCTAGGGAGCCTCGCTGCCGTGTCAAAGGGCTGTGGTGTCTTCCCTTCTATGTGGAAAATGTGCCTAATTCTGCCGTTACAAAAAAAAAAAAAAGGACGACATCTCTAATTATAGACCTACGAATTTGCCGTGTTGCGCGAATTTATTTGAATTACTCATCTATGGCGTCATATTTTCGCTCTAAGGCCTTTCTAGGCTCTTTTCAACGCGGTTTCCTTAGAGATGCGGCATCGCTGCGTTTTCGACTTTGCACGTACCTCCGTTCTCGAGCATGGTAAGCAAGTCTATTGTATTTATACAGCCTTCAGCAAAACTTTCGACCGCTTAAATCATCAGCTTCTTTTGTATAACCTTAAACTTCTAAGGATTCCCACTTTTTTTTATCTTCTCTATCTAGGGAGGTCAAAATAGAATCGGGAGTTCTTCATGAGAGCCAGGGCATGTGATGCCGGCCAACCATGTTTGGCAGGATTGCTTTGGTTTGGAATTTCTGAAACAAAAAAAAAAAACAAACGGTTGTGAGTCTTCAGCAGACTTGTAGGTATCGTATGAACTAGCATCAACCACCACCAAAATGTTAAGGTAAAAGAAATTTTGTTTGAATTTTTAGTTTGAAAATTTAAATTTTTTTTAATTATTTTTTATAACAAAAATACTTAAAATGCTGATAGATTATTTCTCTTAGTTAGGCCGTCAGTCTGACCGAAAATTGGATTTCAATAAAATAAGTATCAAGCAATATTCAATGTGACTTATGAGAAGTCATGTTTCGAATTAGGGAAGGGCGCCATGGAAAAACCTTAGTTTAACACCACTAACAGTTTAAATGAATATGGTGTACAGGCGTATTGTGGCCACTGATTTTAAATCTGCTATCTAGAACATCTAGATAGATACATATCTAATTTCTAACTTCAACATAGCGGGCAAAAGTTCCCAACGCAAATGAATTTTCATGAAATTGAGTTCAAAATAACTAAAAATTGAAATAGTCTTATTCATTCTGCAACAGTTTTAATTTACAAGCGTTTTAGCAATAATAAATATCTGGTTCAGTTTTGTTAAAACGTACTGCGAACGTATATCCTAGTAGGCCTCACAGCGATTGGAATGTTCCTCCTAATGAACAAATACATACTGTCGATGTACCAATCGTGTTGAAAGATTATGTGAAATATTTCAGTACCCCGGAGCGAAATTTTATCCCGTATATATATCTTTGTCAGCTTTTAACTTGATTTTGATAAAGGTTGATAAAAATCATTTTATAAGGAGTTGGCATGTAATTAATTGCTATTGAAAATTTATTATACTTCACTTGTAAAGTTCATACGAACTGAGCTGAGACATATTTATGTTCACTAGCCACACTCCAAGAGAGGATGATCAAAAGCATTCCTCCTCGAGCATCAGATCTATACACAAAGGGTGATAATTCATAAATGAATGTCGAACGTCCATACGCGTGGATAGAATTAGACGTTTTCCCATAGTATCTCGCCCACCGCGGTGACTGTTAAAATACCATCAGCTACCCATAATTGTCAACGAGTTCTGTTCGCTGTCGTTGTTCATCGTTTGGCTCCCAAGTCGGACAGCATCTTAAAATCCTTCTTCCAGTAAATAAAAATTTATGCTTCCTCATAAAATAAAGATGCTCTCGTAATGGAAGCGAATTTGCGCCATAAATAGCTAAAAGTGCTTACTTGCACTCGATAGCCTCGGACCGTAGATACTGGCCGCTGCTGGTTTACTGTGGCGAACAATACCTGATGCTGCTCCAAGATGACGAAGAGGACGTACGAAAAGTACATCTATTAGATTTGCAGCATCATATTGTTCTATGTTTTCACACATAATTGCCTCAAGTTCCATCTGCTGCCCATCCCGACTAGCTACTGGGTAAGCCACTGGAGATAATTGAAGGGCTTCTTAACATTGTAAGTACCCAGCTACAGTTACGACGTGAATGCATAAGAGGTGCGTTATTTAAACGATCATCGTTTATCAGTAATCATACGGTTGTTTCGTGGTGATGTTAAGGTTAAATGGACTCACCTTAATCACTTCGTACTGATTTTGTTTGAACATCTTCGGCAAAGTGATGTGCAATATTTAGGAAAAATAAGATTTGCTTTCATTAGTAAGTTTAAATTAACCAGGGACTGTAATTTCAAGCACTTTTCCCGTTTCCAGACATGAATTAATTTACTTATGTTCGATGTGTACTGGATGTAGCGCCCTTGGTGGGGCGTAATCGGGGTATTAAATAATAAGGTATAAAAATTCATTACATAAAAGGCCTTACAGGAATATATTACGTTTTAAATTGTTTCGTTTTTCTTTTTTTAAGGAGATCGAGGCTTATCGTCTTCCAAAGGAAGCTGCGCCATATGGGTGATGGTCCCGACAATTTCGCCTTTTAATAAATTTAATAACGTGGGACTCCAAGAATGTTGAGAACCCATGTAAGAACATTTTCCCAAATAAGAAGCATATTAAGGGATGGGTTTTTTACATTCATGATCAAGTACGACGAAATTATAGAGCTATCTGAAGTTACCAGAATAATCTGCCAATATTTGACATGAAGTTCTGAATTCAATATACTGACTCCTGGGTCCGAGCCCTCTATCGCTTAAATAAGTGCAGAGTGAAGGAGTACTTGGTGATCGATTCACCAACTAAGGCTAAGGTAAGTCCATCAATTGTTTGATATTTTTATTCTTTTGTTTGACAAACAAATTACACTCATCTGACTTTAGTGATTGTACTATGGGGGATTAAACGGTTGTAAATTTTATTCAAACTTGGCGCTGAATTTGTCATTAAATTGGTGATATGCATCTATTTTCTAATTATTGTGTTCCTTGGTGAGGAGTCCGCAACCTCGAGTTATGTTCACCAAAAACACAAATAGACTGAAATAGATTTCTAGGTAGTTGCGTTTTATTGATCTTTCTACGCTAATGAAAAGATAGCTATTATTTATAAGGCCTGCAACTGTAGAGAGGTCGTTTTATTTAAAGCGTGAAGATGTTTCTTAGAAGTAACCACGAAGGGCTGAGCTCCATTATCGTTCTTTCAATTCATTGAGACATCCATACATATGTATGTAGATGTTAGTGCCAATTAAATTCTCATTGCCAGTATTATGGCAAATAAAAAACCACTCCTTTTGCTTTATAAATGTTTGTAATTTTTAAAAGTCTTTTATTGTACTTTGCCCTGTTCTTATTGTAATACATATCCATATCTTCAGGCATAGAGACTTTCGGATCCTCCCCGAAATCAAATTGTCCCTTAAGACAAAGACAACATTTACATTTGCAAACAAATCTTAATAAGTCTTTTGAAAGTTGGTTTTTGCAGTAACTAAATAATTTTGCTATACGTACGCAAGACTAGTACTGGTGTCTTCCTGAGTAAAAGTTTGGCTATATTTCTTTTCTTTGAAAATTCGTACTATGTATGCTGTTGGTAGGTTAACTTTACTAACAAAATATAAAAAGTGATCGATTCATATTAATTCTGAACCCCAGTCATGTCTACTCATCTCCCACAATTCCAAGAGCTGGCCACTGATTTATGTATATCGCATTGATGGCACATTTCCGGTTGTACTTCTCCTGACAATGTCATATTTAGTCCGGTGAAATACTGTGGGAAAATGTCGACTGTTGTCATCCTGTTACTCGGGTGTTCTGCGACAACTTTGAAAGTCACTGAGACCGTCACATCTTACAGGAGGAATCACCTCGCCAGCAGTTCTAGAATTGCACACACCGAGATTGTGAATCTTTGATAAGAAGATAGCTAAAGCAGGAAATTATTTAACTCCAGCTCTGGCGTACCTTCAGGTTGAAGCCGCATGACGGGCACTACACTATACCTGTTTTTTGTTAGGCTCGCGAAGAGTGGATATTGTGTGTATTCATCCAGCCGGTATACAGCGATAGTACCTCATAAGTTCTGTTGCCTCGAGCGCGCACTCCGCCGTGATTTGTAGGATGGGCAAAATTACAAAAAATTTAAAAATGACATAATATAAATTTCATGTTATAATCCAGATACATCTCGACAAAGAACTTGTTTGATTTTCCGTGGAAAAAATGCAGTTCTGCCGCTCTTTATCAGCCAGCTAGATGCTATCGGTAGCCGAAGAGCATGCACTTCTGCGGCAATGGACACAAGCGATAGGCATGACGGGAATGATTAATGGGAAGCGGATCGTTTTTATTTATTCTGTCAGCCATTATTACAAAACACTTGATTGGATAATTCTTATTAAAACCAATGATGGAGTTAATGGCTAACGTGATTTCTGCAACTATTTGTCAGACGCACCTCATGCGGTGCTCTCTGGCCGGACAAGTACCACCATTCCAACTTAGGACGGTGATATTTCTGCTGAAAGTCTCTTCCCTTACTCTGCTTGGGCTTATTTTCAAGTCATCGACTGAACTTTGCAGTTTTGATTTATTGCACCTTCTTGAGTCCACGTGGAAAGCACTTTCGAATACCTTTCCCTCGGCACCCCAAAGCGACTTCTTTTGTATACCTACTTTTTCAAATATTTGCCTTCGAAATGAGTCAATGAATAGGCTTGTAATTTAAGATTTTTTTTATGGCTCAAGTCAGTAAAATTTACAGCCTCAAAATTGGGAACAACAATGTGGAGCTTTTGAGTTGTTATTCAAACACCTGGCTGTCTAGGAATGTATACTCGTAGTAAATTTCTCCACACTCGTAGCAAGTAAGAATATACTGCGCGTTTTTCATGCTATTGCAATATTAAATGAAATTTTAACTGCAGCAACGATCCATAAAATATATAAGAGAAGTTAAATTAGCATGAAATCATGACTTATTGATATCAGCAAAAGAGGCAATGAAAGATGATAAAGAATGATTTATTGCTTTGTCGTTCAAAGTCGTGATTATTCCCTATGAGAATAATGAGAAAACCTTCCTTTTATAGCGCATTTTCATGCATATGCATTGCAAATGGATTTCAATAAAACGAACACTCAATTGAAATAAAATTCTTTACTCTTTCCGTACACGAGCATCTCATTCGTTTCACATAGTGTAAATGCTATGTGACCATATTGAGACATATTCCGCGCATTGAACCATTTTTGAAAGATTCTTCGCAATATCAATCCTTCTCTCTTTTCCTGAACATCATAATAAATGAGATAAACAATAATGGCCCTAAGTGACTCCATTGAGGGACGCCACACGTTGACAAAATGTTCTTTGCCAAAGATGATTTAAAAATGACTCATTTCGAGCGACCATTTAGATCAGAAAGAATTCCCAAAGATCAAAGCTTCGTGGAGAGAACCTCGTGGGAAATACTATCGAAAGCTTTATAAAGACAGTATACAGGGTTTTTTTAATAATGCATGCCAAATTAAGTGCGGTGACAGATCTCAACTATCATCTATCTTTTGATCATCTCGACGCAGCGACATTAAACTCACGCTAAACAACTACAAGGTGGGCCAAAAGAAGTCATCCGATGTTGTTTGGCTCTAATTTTTTTTCTAAATGAAAAACTTCGATCTGTTTTTTGATTATGTTTATTTGAACCTTTAGAATTTTATTGGTCAAGTCGAGAAGATGATATCGGCCAAATGGGCGCCGTCACAATTGATTGCCATACGGGCTCGTTTTATGGCATTTTTCATCACTTCGGCGAGAATTTCGGGCGACAGATTCTCGCACTCGTGTCGAATGTTGTCCTTGAGGGCTTCCAGGGTCTCGGGCTTGTTCACGTAAACACGGGACTTCAAAAAACCCCACAAAAAAAAGTCTGGAACGGTTAAATCGGGCGATCTTGCGGGTCGCCCGAAGTTCTCGCCGATGTTCGAAGCGCTGGTCCGGTGTTCTAATAGTCTCGAATAGTGATCTAATGTGACATGTGACGACCTACTTTTGCCTGTCAAAGCAAGGCAGATCCACGAAATAAAATTGTTTTTTTGACGTGTATACTCACCAAACGCACTTAACTGGTTAAATACAAGTACGTATGTATGTATGTACCTTCAAGTCATATTTCAAATACGTTAAAATGTTCAGGGTCTGAAAAGTGAGTTTTAATGAATGAGATGACCCCTACTACGAAAGGTGAAGATAGAAGAGAATCCGAAGAGGCCATCGACAACCGAATCGCTACAGATCTCAACGGCCCTAGATAGCAGTGTAATTACAATTACACGAAGGCACCACTTTGTTACGTGAATGCCTGCTTAAATATACGAGCACTTTAAAGAGCACTAAATTGTTGCCCACTTTGCGAGAGTGCCTCCCCTTGAAGCGAGACCACACACCTGTGTGGTCATAAAAACCGAAATTACTTCCTTTCAAAAGTTGCTAACTGACCAAAGGCCCAGTACTTCGAATCTGCATAATATTTCCGAATGGGATGGGGCACTGCATCGCGAAGTTGTAAACAAATCGGTTTCAGTACTCGAGGGGCCCCATACATATCTCCTCCTCCGTACGGCTGGGCACCTTACGGAAGAAAAGAACAATTTGCGCGGTCGGCACTCAGGTAAGTCAGTTTAGCGGCTGGCTCTCGTCCCGGACCGCCGCAGTCAGCAGAGCCTCGAAGAAGGAGCGCATATCTGCTGCGGGTCTAGTGGTAAAATTATTACTGCTGTAACTGTAGTCTGAATCTGAATCTTTGGCGCTGATTACCAAAGTAAGGATGAATATGCAAGTTTTTCCCCCAAGCGGTGTTGGCCTCACCTGTAGAGATTTACCGGTATCGGTGGTTTTCGCTCTTGCTCTCTTTCTTCGCGTGTCTCCCCATTTAAAAGAAAGTAACGGTATGCAGAGCAGCCAACACGAGTGAATGAACCAAAGAAGAAATTTCTCACAATGTTCAGGTGCGCGCGCATCTTACAGGTACTCCTCTCATCAGACATTCAAACATGCATATGCACACATACCGGCGGATCGGCCCGCTGCGTTCCTCCGTCCGCGGAATGCCGCTCATGCGGCAGCAGCGTCTTTTGTTGGGCTATTTCAGGTGATTCTTCCCTTGTATTTGCCCAGCGAATGCACACGTTTGCTGCATAATTTGGCCGCCTAATTAAGCTAATTTATCCCCTTTCCATCGCGACACTCCCATCGTCTAGGTCTATGCGATATCGTGTGCGTCCAGATTCCGTTTGATTCGGATTGGGGGCCACATGTCGCCATCGCACCTCTGCCAATTATGATGATGAATCCGTGCCATCCTTTCAGGGCCTTATCACGTTTCCCGCACCGCAGCAATAGAGACGATAGATAAGCACGCCCAGAGTGTTTTTGCGACCCATTGTCGCATCGACTGGTTCGTGAGGTGGTGATTATCGAGCCAAATGGCTACAGCAAATCTAACCCATTTGGCGCAATGCCACAGTCACACCTGATTTAACCCGTTTCGCCTGCTTTTGATGGTAGTTTTTGTGGTCTAGTTACAAAGAAAATAATTAACGGACATCACCGGCACGGCACGATGATCTCCTCGACAAGCTACTTGTCTTTAACTCCAGAAAAACAAATTGCACGCTGGTGTCAATTTTAGCCCCAATAAAAATGAACTAACGTGAAAATTACCACCCCGATTATGGCCTCAGTGTCTTCGCAACGCTTTGTCGGCGCAATTGTCAGCCATTGCACCTATCACACCTTAGATACTGCCTCCCTACTGGTCACCTGTCGTGTCGTGACGTGACGGTGGCCGATCGATTCCCATGAGAGCAGAAAATTTTGAGTTGTACAAGGCTTGAAAGTTATTGCATAGAGTTCATATCGTCAAAAAGTAATTAAGCAATCCCTCGGGCCGTCCATTTAAACCTAGGAAGCCTTCTTTTACCTAGAGGTGCCTCAATACCCACTTCAGCTGCTCACACCTTATATGAGACGAATTATTCATAGCGCGTCTGCATTCACATAAACTCTGTGGGGTTTGCGTTTATGTTCGTTGTTGAGATGAGATAAATTGCAGCGTTTTTCACATAAACACATAATAAAAGAAATATACGTCGTGAGGATGAAATGCATTCAATTTCCATAAAATCCGTTTTAATTCGCGAGAAACAAGTGTACTGACACGCGGCCACTCGTGAACCTGTGCAATTGTTTAAATGGATCCAATTAAGATTAACACAATCTCTCTGTAATTACTGGCTCTCCGGGAGCGGCGGTCGTCCATAAATTATGCTTATTTTCGTCTTACACACATAAGTATTTGAGTTAAACATACCTCAGCATGGCTTCAACAGCTTTATCTTCATAAAACTTACCCTTTATTCCAAATAAATTTGTCCAGTGTAAGAAGCTTAACAGCAAAGCCTTCTTGTTCAGACAAAAGCCAGTCAACAAATCATCTTATTTAAATTTTGAGAATTATAATTAAATTAGGGACACTAGAGGAGTTATTATGCATTATTTGAACGCTCGTATTATCTTCTAACTGTGCTTATGGGGCGCATAGTAACTATATCTAATTAAGTTTTTTTTTCGCATCTGAGCGCCGAATATCGCCTCAATAATGCCGCTGTAACTTAAAGCCTATTTTGAATTTTCTGATTAAATTTCGGGAATTTATTTTTATGGACATCTCCTTAAAGCCAGTTATCTTGAAAAGGTTTTTATTTATTTATGACAGTTTGATCAACAATCTGATTACCATACAATACAACCATGAAAAAAATTGCATCGGAAAAGCAAAAGCTCAGTCTTAACTTTTATATAGAACAACCGAGATTGAGCTAGACTTTTCCTCAAAGCATTTCCTCGCTCCGGAAAAAAAAATATTTAGGCTTGTCAAATGTCAAACCAACATTGGTGTGGATTTTAATAAACAAGCACATAAATATTTAATTTGTATTTTTGTTAACATATCACATCGTCCACAACTTTTTTTTTCTTGGAATGGAAATTAGCACCCATTGTAAAACTTGGTGTACTTGTTAATATCTATTCAGTGACACTAATAACAAACGTGGCCGCCGCAGGTCCAAAAGTGCCCATTCTCCTATATTCTTGACCATCGCTACAGATTACGTTATCCCACTCGTCCAACGTTCAGTTTAGTTTAATGTATTTTAGCAAAATTCAAACGAAGTTTATTGTGACTTATGGATAATAGAAGTTTCTTTCCTTGAGTCTACCACGTATGCCTTCACGTCGTAGGTTTGTGGTTGCGGTTAAACGGTTTTTTTAATTTAAAATTAATAAATGTTTTGTCGGAGGTTGAAGTAGGGAGCTTACCTTTCAAGTACTTCTTACTGCTTTACTTATACATAAACTATTCTCGCTTTATCTGTGACGTATAAATGAAACAATCAGAAATCTGGAGTATTATACGTATGACTGATAGAGAAATTCAGTTCAATAAGCGCCACAGAGCAACACAATTAGCGAATGCGAAAACTATCGATTAAATTAAAGGTCATCGCGCATCATGCACAAGGATCCTGTTCGGGCGAAACAATGAGCCTTGTGGCACATAAACTTAATTTAGCGTTTTCCAGCTGCAACCGCCGATCACGATAGATTTGATTTAGAAAACAGAGAAAGTATGCAATATGCGTGATTCCGTTTCTCGTTTTATCCTATTTGTGAAGTGAAATCGGCAAAAATCAAGTTTGACTAATTTTGTCGTTCTTAATATCATTATTAGTAACTGCGAAGAAAAAGACAGACGTTATTTAGTAGCATGGCTATTTCTGCCGCCTGGATAGATGATGCCGTTTGGGTGTAGTAAAACTGCCAGTGGTGCCATTGGCAGTGCCAGATGCCAAGTCCAAGACTGTTATTTCTGTTTCGCGAAGAAGATGAGACTGTAAAGCAGGAACGTCTTGAGGACGAGCAAACCGCTGCGGCCGCGAACGAGGTCTAAAAGCGAAAAGAACAAATCAGAAAGGTAAAAAATGAGCAAAATGTGGAGCTTAGTGGAGAAGTAGAATAGCGGCCAGCAAGAAGCTACCATCGGCAGCAGCAGCACCAGACCAGACACATCAGACAACGGAGAGACCAGCCAAGTCTTTTGCGCCTCACTCAGGTATTTTACGTTTGACGATCGTTTGGCCAACACGTGTCCCACTGACTATCGCCTCAGCACCAGCCCAGATCGAGCCAAGCATTGAGCTTCTTAACTGGGCTATCGGGAGGTGTCCAGCAGAAGCATTTTGGTCAAAGTGGTTAACTTTTCGCTATGCTGTTTGATTTGAGCCGTTGATCGAGACCGTGATCAGTTGATGTGACGAGTTTGCATTGTTTTTGGTTTTGTCGGTCATTGACAATAAAAGTGAAGTGCAGAAGCCGAAATTGAGTGAAACCCGCAAACATGAATAATTCTCACCTGATCAAGTGCGAAGTAGACTTGAATTGTGATAACAGTTAGGCCCAGCTTCCTTCAGGTAACCGGAAGTAGCAAGGGAGCTTCACTGCAATTTGACGGGATTTCGTGGGTCTGCATAGAGTGCGTCCTCCGCCACGAAGGGTTTTGTTTTTCCAGTTGCATTCCATATTTTTGCCGAGGCATTTTTTATATTCATTAAATATCGCGAGTTGCAATCGCAAAAAGTTAACACACAGGTTTTGAAACCTGGTCAATGATCGGTCTTCTCGGAAATACCTCGGCGTATTGAGAGAAAGAGATATTGTGCTTGTCTCCATCAGATACATGCACATGAGGTCTACAGTGTTTTGTCTGTATTCCTGTGGATAGTTGTCGTGTTGTTGTTTTTGCCTATTTTAATGCTTTCTACTTTGAAGATTCCTTCCAGCGATTTTTCGTAATGCACTCTACGCTCGCTGCATAGCGCATTTTCAATGACTGATCCACTGATCTATATTCTGATCAATTCTGTGTTAACTAACATTACTCGTAATTGCCTCGATTCCTCGCCGAAGATCTGAGATTTCTCCTAGCGCCATAAACAATAGCCATGCAAATCTGATCTTCACGATCGATGGCGAGATCCTTGTTTTTGATATGATAAAAAAAAACCCATTTGACCCCTCAACACGAGGAATCGGTTTTCGCTACTCTCAAAAGACGGCAGATAACACGATCACCGCTCTAGCGGAGAAATGTAATTTATTATGTGATAACTATCTTGCATGATCTCTAACCGTCTGTCTGAAGCGTTTTTTTCACTTTATCCCTTTCCATGAAGTGCAGTTGCAATGGAAAAATTGTTTTAATTGCGAACAAAAGGTATACAATTAGAGACTGGGCTTATCTCATTTTAGTGGTTAAACATCTTAATTGGCAAACATAAAAACATTATTTGAAGCAGCAAACACACGAGGCTAACCAAAATAATCGCTAACTTTTCCAGCAAGTGCACTTCCTAGTGCGTGTGTGTGATCAGACAAGTGAAACATTTTTTTTCACTTAGAACGAGGCGCATTTCTTCATATCGAGGAACAAGATCGGAAATTCGAGATTTTGTTGAGAATTTGTGGAATAGAAGTGATCTTGATCTCGTGAGGCCGTGTATTGTCCTTTTTTAAGGTAATTATTTTCTCTTTACTATTTTCTTACTATTTACCTGCATGCAAATTCAGTTGGGTTGTCGTGCTTAGAGAATGATTTCAATCGGACATTTGTTTTACATTTGTTTATTAAGAAGATAGTAGTTAGAACCATTAACCGGCGATATGCTACTACTGTCTTTAACTTGTATTTCGAAATTTCAATTAACATATGCGCGATTTCTTCGGTTTCTTTTCCATTAAATTAACCTTATCCAATTTTGTGTTGTGTCTTTTAGTCTTTTTGTTAAATGTAATGGTTTAATCGATTACACATAATGACTTTTTATGATTCAATCTTTACTTTGTAGACAACAAATTTGTTGTGTTCCCTAAGAAGGCTAAAGCCGGCTCCAGACGACTTAATCTACAGGGCCCGATCTGTAGGGTAAGAAATTGGGTGTTTTCTCCACACGTCACAACTTATAAACCCATTTGGGGGTTGTATACAGCATTTAAGATTAATAATTTTTTTCTTATTAATGATGATAATAGCTATCATTCATGAGCTCGTTTTTGAAATTTTCGAAGATTCCTTTGTTTTCACTGGAAGCCTTTCTTGCAGTGTTTTCAGTATGTTATCCTCAAAGGGAAATCTACCGAAACCAACTTGTTGGAATTTTCACATTACTGTATTTCAAATATTGAAAGAGTTAAGCAGGTTGATTGCATTTTTGTCATTAGTCATTGGATTTTGCTCAAAACGCTTTGCTCTTACTTACCCGAGCGATTGCAGTGAGTTCCATTTCGAGGCGTATCGATTCGAAATATTTAATATCCCGGTACGCCCCGTAGTCATATGGGACGGCCAAGGTACTCAAATGGGACCTCCCTTGTACATCATATTCATTAATGCACTTAATCTTAATGATAACATATATCGATGTTCTCGTCACATTCTAAAATTCTGTTTTTCCTAATGACGGACGGATTATTTGTAGCGAGCATGATTGTATTGTTTTTAAATTCTGTCCTTTACTTGACAATCGCTTTTCTTAAATGACGTGTGCTTAACTACTTGGCATTAAACATAGCCAAATAAACTTATATGTGCTTCTCACGTAAGAAAATCTTCATCAGTTTTAATTATACCATTGACGAATGCACACTGCAGACTTGACAAATCGAAGGATCTGGGAGTCTGGTTGAACGGTCGTTTTTCGTTTCAAAATGACATTGATGCCATTGTTCGCAAAGCAGGTGCTACCCTTGGATTTTTCAAGCACGTTTGTAAGAGCAATATTTGAGTGTGTGAGACTGGCCTGGTCTCCATCCCTTGTAGTTCGATAATATCAAGTAATCAACACGGCTTTATGAAGGATAGATCAACATTAACTAATCTTGTTGAATTTTCAAATTTATGTTTAACGAACTCAGAAAAGCGTAAACAAATCGATTATGATTACACTGATTTTTGCAAAATATTTGACAAACTTTCTCATGACCTTCTTCGTTGGATTAAGTCACATCTTACCAATGATTATGTTAAGGTTAAGTTTTATTTTTCCTTTTCTGACCCCGTTTACGTTCTGTCACACGTCCCACAGGGCAACCACCACGAACCTTTGTTGTTTAACCTTTTGCTTAACAACGTGTATGCTTTTATTTAGAACCGCATATTTTGGCTTCCGATTACTTAAAAATTTACCGAGTGACCGAGCCCCCTTCAAGACGGTCATCGCCTCCAAGATGATCTTAAGATGATCGAAGAATCAAGTGAAACTAAATATTAATAAGTACATTTTTATTTCGCAAAGCAAAACTCTTGTTATTTTCCACAGCATGGGGATGCTACTCTTTTAATTAAAAACGTGGTACAAAAGAGTGGGTGCATAGCATTCATCACTAGTTCTAGAACGCAATGTGCGATTGAACGACGTAAGTGATGGTCTTGTGTCTTTAATTCCCACATAAACTGGATCTTATAAGAGAGTATACCAAGATTATTGTGCAAAATTGTCCACGCAGTGGATGGATTTACTGCAACCGGCGGCGAATCGATGAATTTGGATTCTCTTGCGCACAGGGACAGTATTTGTTTCAGCACCTACATATATTCCGATATGTGTGGGTGTTGTTGCATTATGAAAAGAGTGTGTGGTATATCCATTGTTCCACGGATGGTTTGTTCGGATGGAGGATTATGTGCACCATAAAAATCACCAAATAGTCTCGTGAATCGACGACCAATTTTCAAAGTAAATTTGGATAATTTTTTACTGTTCCTCAAGCGTCTATTCATGATTATTTGCCAGACTGTACTGAACATAAGTAACTAAAAGAGCTGCTAGAATGACAGCTCCGAGTGACAGTTATCCCCATCGGAAGTTCTATCTAAACTAAAAAAAAGCATTTGAGTCAGGCCAGATGTACGAGTGCCGGTGATTTGAGTGCAATTGGGTCATCTTTCGCATTTTGCAGTTATCGAGCTATCCTCGGACGAAATCAAAATTAGAAACATTCGAAAGCTAAGACCTAAAAAAATGTTTTGATTGCTTTTATTATGTGCTGTGCCGAACTATTGAAAAATAAATAAATTAATCTTTTTTCGGGCATCGTTTCAATTATCGCAAATGAATTGCTACTCCTGCTCCTCTAATGACCCACAATAACTAAAGTCCCAATATTGATGACAAAACATTTCAAAAAATGCAACCGGTATCTTCTGTTAGTTGAGACAATTCATTTGTACCAATGGCCTCGTTTACAACCTTTTGTTTTGGAATTCCCTCTGACCACGATAATTCACTTTCTCGTATTCATGACATTTTCATCACGTTATAAATCTTGGCATAATCTACTTTTGTTACCACTTTGTAACGTAAATCGTGGACTTTTTGCTCCATGCGAGAGTACCGACATGGCAATTGTGTCCAAATCACGAACGCTGCGAGGCTTTTATGGGTAAAATATGATTCAAATTTAACACTTTTTGTCACCCGGAGAGGTAGGGTAAGATAATTTTTAGATTATCTTGTTTTTATGGCCAGAGAAAATATAAGATTTGGATTCGTCGCGTGTCATGCTTGACTACCTGCGCGTGAAGGAATCTTTTAGGTTGACTAGATTAGCCGCCAAAATTACTCGGGGATCACCCAATTTGTTTTCATTAAGTTATTATGAAGTATGCTGTCTTTCGAGAAGGTGATTACTTATTTTAGCTATTTTAATATAGGTTATCAAAGTCTAGCTAGGCTTAATTTATAATTCAATGCCTGTAGGCCAGGTTGAGCGTTTTTACACAATGTTATTTATTTTATTTTTATTTGTTAATATATTCAATTAACAACGCCACACATAAATATAAGATACTGTTTATTTTTGTATCTAATATAACCTCGTTCAAATATTGCGAACTATTTCATCAATTTTAGTTTGTCTTCTTTTTCGAAGACAACTGTGTAGACAACAATTTATATGCAGTTTATACATTTAATGAGTGGTGGGGTAATCAGGCTCTTTCAATTTTCAGTATTAAGCATTTCGGTATATTTCCAATATGGCTACTGAAAATTCTCAACTCCAAAGGATTGCTATGATACTTATACTTGTACTCGTACCTGCACGTGTACTTTTACTCGTCTGAAGACATTTGTCTTTACCATGTAAATGTAAATTTATTTACGAATCAAATTCACCTGTATACTAGCGTAAACGCATGTGACAATATACATGTCAATTGATTTTTAGAAGTTTACTCATGTCTCGATGCCTTAATGATAGATTTCATAATTGATAGTGATTTTGAAGTCTATTCAGCAAAGCAATACTGATGGACAGATGGGAAGAAGCAGATGATATTCTTTGTGATTCAACACACGCTTGGTGGGCTATTGTATATATTTTTCCTACGCTTCTGCATGGGCGCACTAGTTTCACAATTAGCGTCGCATAAAAGAAGAAAAGTAGAGATTAGTACGTCGGCCTATTGATTTAACGGAACACTGTCTACCTTCCAAAATAAACGGGCACTCATTGCCACCAAAGTTTTGAAGAGTCAGTCGCCAGACCTCGTTTTCCGTGAGTGCAAACATTTATTCCGAGCTCGTGCGTAAAACAACGAATGATAGCAATTACCTAAGTAGGCTAGTCCCATTAAAATTCTTCACTTCTAAGAAATTCTATACCCATCCAGAAGGAAACCAAGGAGCGTCCAGGCAGAGGAGAGAGATGCCGTTAACCTACAGCAAATTGTCACAAAGTATTTAAAAGTTTTTCGTTTGTACAGCACTCCTTTCACCTCCAAACGTTAAACAAACATAATCGCGACTGCGGGGCGGCGCGAGGGATTATGGGCTTTCGCACATTAAAATCGGCGGAGGCATAAAACCAACGTGTGGAAGACACAAAAATTCCAACAAGTATTCTGGGAAAAAAAAATTTGCGCCACCTTAAAAGACAGATGGATTGGCGAAAACCCATTCACAAGAGCAACAGGGCCAGGTATAGCTAATTGTTTGGAAAGGTGTACTCGTATTCCGTGCTTTTGGAGCAGCGCACACTCACGTCGGTCGGTTGGGTGCAACGGAACCCGCGCCGACAACGTATATATGCCTACACTGTCTACAGTAAACACGGGCAGGTGAAAAGCTCTTTCCTGCAACCGTCAGAACCATAAATTATTCATGCTGGATGGACCTCAGGTAGCTGTAATAATTCGGGGCCGACAAGAAGCGACGCAGAAAAATTGCTTGTGGCTAAGCAGGTGAGACGGACACAACTAGGCATGCGGAACTATTGATTTAACGCATTTCCTACATGCTTTGCGGCGCGCTTTGCCGCCTTCTACCTTCTATTGGAACGCGCGGCGGACCGCACAGATGCGCGCACCTTTAATAGGATTTTAATTGGAGCTGCCGCTTATTAGCATATTCCTGGTTACGCGTGAATAGCTTTACCGCAATTAATTAAAATTAATTAATCACAGCCAGGCGAACAATTAAGCGTGTTCTCCTCCCTTGCTCATTTATAACATTAGAGCCTGCGATTTGCGCTGCAACGCCAAGCAGAACTGCAAGAATGATGCCCTGAGACTGGGGAATTATTAGGCATACACCTGGCTAGCTTTGTGTCCGACCCTAGGAAATCATAGGCATTATTCGGCTTTTTGAGCTTCTCGAAAATTAGTATCTGATCACTGATCAGTGCGCTCCGGCTTAATTAAAAATAAATTACCGCGTCGCAGCTGAATGGACTCCGATAGAATTATTGTATGGAAAGTCACCGCATTCGGGGAAAATATTTATGAATGGTAGAGCCAACCTGAAGAAAGTACATGAACTGGAACTAGCCTCTATTGCCAAAAGCAATTAGGAGAGATCCAAAGAGCGGCGGCGAAATTTTTTGATTGCGCCTAACCACCGGGTAGAGTCCAATTATTTGTTCGCTTTGATTGAAATCTCGCGCAGCTCAACTCGCGCACTCATTCAATTCGTTTCGTTGAGCTTCATATGTTAGAACAAAACGTCGGTATACATAGGCATACCTGAAGAGGCCCCACCACGTCGCGGCCTTTGTACGATTTATAAGATTGCGGTGTTCTCGCGCGAGTACCGCATGCTTAATGACCATTAGATGAGGTGGAAATCTGCATGGTTCGGTGCAGCTTAGATGGGAAATTGTGCCAGGTAAGGTAATGCACACTCGTCTGCCAGGTTTCTTCTATGGGTACGCCAACATTTTCCGGGTAGCAATTGTTTTAGCGAAAATAATTAATTTTTGATTAAAATGGAGGATTTATTGACTTATAACAAAACCCACTTAAAGAAGTGTACACTTGTAATACAGCTGACTGAAGAAAGGATAGACAGTCCGATCAAAGTCCACAGCTTTCTTCATGCCTGATAGAGCAAACCGCGTCCAATTAAAAAAGTGCAAAGAAGTAACTAACAAGTGTGCAGTTTTAAATGCCTTGCCTTGTTGTTTGCTTTTCCTGTAGAAAGAGTTTTAGAATGCCCTTGGTTGGAAGTGTTAATATAACAAATTAACATAAACTACAGCTCAAAGCCAGTGGCATTTTTATTCTTTTATGTGCGTGAAGACGTAAATATTTCAAACTCGATTATATTCATCCTTTGAGTGCATATGCTCTGGTGCGTTCGTCAAAATCTTTGTTCCTGAGATTTTGAATTAAATTTGAGACTAGGCCCTGCATAATTTTTGATTATCGCCTATAGGTCGTTTTGATGATTTTTTGCGAGCCTATAGAAAGCAGGTAGCAATTGGGGATTTATTGCAAGTATCGTATTAATTTTGCAGAGGAGTTTCTGTAAGCTATCGTGTTGAGATTTCTGTTTACTGAGCTTATTCTGTTTGTTGGGCGTAGATTCCTAAATACTGAAATTTGAAGCTGAGCCTACAAGTGCTCAACTAGATGAAGGTCTGGTAAATGTTCGCGCTGATTGGCCTGAGTGGTCCATACAATCGAAAAACATTCTTTGGTTTGATTAATCTCCGCCTTAGCAGTGTGACATCCTTTTGAATCCTGCATAAGAATTGCTCCTTTTTTGTAGGGGTACTGTTACCGCTTAGGTTCATATGTTCCATGAATGGACAAAATTCTGGTCCTGTAATACTTATTTACAGTATACCGTATATCCTTCATCGGCAATGCTGATTCCTCCTGCAACCAATCACAGTGGTGTAACCTATATTAGTTAAGTTTGTACGAGCCCACGGAACCTTTCCTAAAAATTTTGTCGCCAACACAATGAATTCCACTATTTGTGGAGCTTATGACGCCCAAATTTAGAGGAAAAAAACAGTTCATAATTTTAATATCGTACATAGTTCTTAGAAGAAAGAACAGACGCATAAGGCAAGGAGAGTCGTTGATTTAAGGTAATCTGTTCTGGATTGAATGTTATGTGTATATGTCGAATTCAGTGGAAAACACAACTGAAAAAAATGTGAAAATACAGAAAAGTACGTTTAAATTGCCCGCTGGGTTTTTGTGTGATTTGCGATGGCATGCTCTAGTGTGGACACGATCGCATCACTCCACTGTCACTTTATATCTGCTACACTTATAACCTCCAAGGAGTCGGAAAGCAAAACAATTTCAATCATGTGGCATTCGAACCAGGAAACTCTGGAACAGTAGTTTGGTTTAACAAACATTTCATCCCAGTTAATGAAAATTGTTATAAGAAAATAGAGAAACGCAATCAATGATATATTTTCTTTGTTTTAATAATTAACTTATCAAAGATGCTGCCGCTTAGCAGCTAGGAGAGAAGGGATCGGTTTACTTATCAAAGCTCGTCAAAATGACATTCTTTTCGAATTTGATCGGATTCCAGTCGCCCAGTCGGACCGGATCGGTGGATCGGCGACCATGGTGCCGGCCAACGAGTCGATGAAAAATTGCGAATTATTAGGCAAATAAAAGTAAAACAAGCGGCCCCGAGAAATCAAGTTCAAGGGAAAGAAAAACTGGCACTTTGTTCATGGAGGAATGGAGTCTCCCATGAAACCGGCTCCCTCAGACTACATAGAATTGAGCTCCTCTGGAATTTCCTTACGGGGAGGCATCATTCAAGATCACCGCCACGCAAGTGCTACAGAAGCCCATTTTAGCGGGCCGGGAGACGTTCGCCACCAAGTGAGGAAGGAGCACCACCAGCCGCCGCAGCAGCGCTGAAGTCTGAGTACACTTGCCGAAAGCCAGAGGGCAAATTGCGACTTATTCACCTCAATCAGTGGAATGCGCGAAGCGCACTGCGGCTGCGTGATCCAGCGGACGAGTCGGGTCGGCTGGCCGGACGAACCGCCACTTCGCGGGCCTACCTGTCAAGGGTCACGGCAGACACGGTATATGATAATTTGGCCAGATTGGTGCAAACGCGCATGAAATTCCAGCTGATGATTAGTGGTGCATTGACGCCGCATAATGATCGTGCTGGCCGTGTTGCTCCAAAGTTACCGCTGACTCAAACCTGTTATTTTTGTAGCATGCAGTTACCGGCGATTCATCTGCTGTACGCACCGCACCGGCCACAATGCGCTGCTCCGCGGAAGTCCCGGAGACGACGAGTCCCAAAGGCGGTTGCAATTTTAAAATTTCTTTGGGAAACTCGCTGAAAACGGTTTGAGCGCGTAGAAGAATCTCAAATTATTATTAATACTTTTCGCTCCATGGGAAAGCCGAGAATTTACAATTAACCTGCACCGGCGAATGTGTCCACATCCGCATACCGGGATTAGATAAATGCCACCTTAAATTTAAGCCACTGTCACTATAACTTGGACTGTGAACGAACAGCTTGCCGCGAGATAACACTTAGGGGGCAGAAAGACGCCTTGGAACATTTTGTACATAAATAATCAATTTTTCATGGAATCATTAAATCTATACTTTATTGTTGCAGATGTCGAATGACATTAGAAATTGCGAAAGTGGTCTAAGAAATTTTTAGTTGCGATAGTTGCGCTTGTCGCTAGCACCATCTCTTGGGATGAAGAATTTGTATAAACATTTGATTTTCCTCATGTTCTTTGAATTAAAGCACATTTTTCCCACAAGAAGAAGTTAATTCAAAAATCAAGTTAAATCGCAACTTGTCGGCGGTTAGTTTTGATCTCCAAAACGCGAGATGATACGATCTGGGAACTTGATCGCAATTATGTCAATGATTCACATGCAGATCACACCATCCTGTTGAAACCATAGGTCATTTGTGTGCATCCATCCCATCCGATCGACGTAGATCTGCCCTTTCTATAGGCAAGGGAACGTTCTGGTAAGGCTCCATTATCATGGATAGTTTTTTCTATCTTTATTTTAATGAAGTCGTTCAGATGCGTATGTAACTTTGACACAGTTTGGTGAACTGAGATCGTTCTAGTGTTTAGTCAGTCTTCACGAACCTTCTCCGAGGAGAATATGTCCTCCAGGAAGAAGATCAATAGGGTGATATGTATTTTGGGTCCTATTAAGCAGGAACCAGTATGAGTGTCGAGTCCGACGTTGCATGTACACACACACACTATTCAGACGGCGTTCAGCCAGTATAGGAACTGTTCGAATTTGCACGCTGCGTCCGGCGTCGATGCTGCATTGTAGTTCCGGCTTTATTCTTCACGTCATAAAGATATTCGGTCCAATGAGAGTTTCTGCGGATTGGCAACCACCATTTGAAGATATACTAAGGAAAGACAATTGGTGCTCTTTTTCACTTTAGTTTGTTAATAATATTCCAGATAATTATCTCCCCGGGTCTCCTACGCCCTAAACCCTAAATAAGCCCATTCCACTCACACCTCTTCCTGTAGGACAACATTTCTGTAAATCGCTAAAAAACTAAAATTCAATGGAAAACGTCTTTCTGTGTAAAAAAAATGCAAATAAACGAACGAACTGCGGAGAAAATCCAATATTCCTCGTCAGTAGGTTGCCGCAGTGGCACCTATGTTTGTGCTAATTTTACTAATATTACCGTACTAATGTTTTTTAGAAAAAGACTTTGAAAGCGAAAACGTATATAGTATAATCGGATTATAGATGTTGTTTGCTAAAGCTGTTAAATTGGAACATTTCTTGCGTTTTAGTGCGAACACGCCATTTGAATAAATCACGAGCGCGCTGCGCTTATCTGTTTAACAGGCGATTTACATTTTTTTTGCGGATTAATGGGGCTCGATGGGATAAACTTTAAATTTATGACTGCTTCCGAGGGTCCGTATTTTCAGATCTAAATAGTTTGGTGTGGGAATCCGGAAGCCCAATAGAAGCTTGTGATATTTTTATTTTAGATATTCTTTGGCCAAACTTACGAAGAGAGATTAAAACGCTTGGATACGTACGATCTTTTAACTGGCGTGTGGTGATATACGAGTATGTATGTAGATTCTCCCCGCCTTCTCAAAATGATTAACATTTATTCGTGGCCTAGAAGGGCCAGAGGACGAAGTTTTCTTTATGTTAGTTGTCGTAGAGCTAATAATGTTTTTTTTTAACAATTGTTGCCATGTCAAAGAGTTGCATGTAACGCTTTTTCTTCTCTGCTCGATTTTCTCAACGACTCTTAATGAATGACATATCCAGTTTACACGATGTATCATGATTCTCAAATTATTTTTTTTATATATAATTTATATTACGTCAGATGATCTGTTGTACCTGTTGATTAAATAAATAAAAGTGGCATAAGTAGTATAGTGATCATAAGTTATTTTTGCATGTAGTAGTGATCTACCAGCAGTACTAAATTGTATCTGGTGTTGCAACCTCTGCCTGAGACAGCGCTACCTGACATATATCTACCGATTACCTACAGTAACAGCTTAATAGGTTGTCGCACTTCTTGCCGCTGAAACTAGTTGGTTAAATACCGAGATCTCCCTATCCCAACCCGACGGGGCCCCGCTGCCTATGCTGTCGCAATCATCATCATCATCGTCACCAAATATTGTTTTCCTAGGAATCCTAATTGAAACTGTACTCTGCGACGATATTTGTTTTTAAAATAGGAAGCAGCAGCGGTAGAGGCCGCGAGACGAACAGAAGCTACTCCACATATAGAGGGTCATCATCAGGTTTTTTTTTTCTGCTATTTGTCATCTGCGGCAGATTCAGCCCGTCTCGGAGGCCTCTGGAAAGAACGCTGTCGGCCTGGCTGGGCACATATTGTGCGCTGGAGAAAATATGCGTGATCCGTTGCTGTTCGGAAATGACGATCGCGAACAAGGAAAAAATGGACATAAACGTAAAGTGGAATGCATTAGCGCACAGCTCTGCGGCCGCTGCCGGGATGTTCAGGGCGATGATATGTGCCACTTAGTGCATATTAAATAGGCTAAAAGTGGCAAAAAATGTCACATTAGCCGTGTTTGAACTAAACTTCTCAAATGGGAGCTCGAAATATGGAAGATTAGCGCTGCGAACATTCCTCGGCCGGTGCGGCAGCCTGCGTCTGCTGCCGAGAAGCTACGGTCTTTACATGACAGTAATGAGCTGTAACATGTAACTAAGTTGCAGATGAATCCAAAACGGCTTGAGATTTATAGCTGTAAACCGTTGAAAGCATGTGGGAAAGTCGGCGTGCAAGTGCCAGCACATCCATTCGCTACACGAAGCAATTATTGGGGAACAATTCGTAATTCGCCGGCAGATCGAGCAATCAGTGGACATATCTATTAGCCGCCCACCTGTTCCTGCCTACCTGTGCCCACCTGGATGGAGTAATCCGCATTCAATAGCGAAGAAGGTTCCGCAGCGATTAGCCAGGGGCCACCCAACACCTTCGGGTGGGTACAGATAACCCCGACGTAGAATAATTTTATGAAATACTGCCATCGCTGTAAATTGGACAGTATCTGACAAATAAATTGATCGATCTTAAGAGGCTGGCACACCTAAACGAATGACCGTGTCAGCGGCTATTCATCAGCGTGTATGCGAATGCGCGGAATGCACGCAGATAACGAACGTGACAAGTAGCGCGGTCGCGCGAGAAATAAATTTGTCGTCTACGAGCATTGTTGGAACGTTTTCTAGTTTGAGGAAATCAATTTCCAGACGGTTTAGAATGAAATAATGTTTGTCGGCGGAATGTTAATTGGAAAAACAGTTACTCGTCCGTGTGTCGGTTCCACCTACCGTCCTGCAGACTGAGGCACAGTTGTGCATCGGACGCCAGCGCGGAGAGACAAAATTGCAAAATTGATTAGCATGTTTAGCTTGGGGGAATAGTTATGTCTTTATGGTGATTGCAAACAACTATAAATTTGAGCTTATTATGCACTTATCAATTTCAAGATGGGGTGTAGGTAATCGTTTGGATTAAAGCTGCTATGCTGTCGCACAGTTAAAATCGTCCACCCCATTTGTGAGGAATGCCATTGCAATAGTTTTTTGAAAAGGATATGGTAATATCAACGACAAAATCGGACTACATGTTTACGAAACCCTTAACGCGAGAGTCTGATTAGAATACAAATACCGACTAAAGATAGGAAAACCGTTGCAATAGTGCGATGTAAGTTCATATTTACTACCTACCAACAGTAAATTTTTAGGGTTCAAATATTCTGTTTCTGTTCTTCACATGTTCGTTATCATTTATCCATCAATCGATGGGTAGAAAATACATAAAACTATAATTTACATGAATCAGCAAACCAATGAATCCAATTATTTTTTTCCAATACGAATTGCTGAAAAAGAAATTTGTTTATACCTTTACCTACTCAATTTCTTCTGAATGATTGCCCACGTACTGTCCCAAAGGGTTGTGTAGATGATAAGAGCGAGAACGAGGAGGTACTGCATTTAAAAATATCGTTTATTATCGAATCAGCAGATAGACAAACAGGAAGTAATAACTTACTTTGAATAAACAGTTTTATTTTTTCGAGTCGGTAGAAACTCCGTGAAAACAATTCTATGAGAACGAATTCACAGCATTTAGTTTTTATGCCTACTATTTGGAAAGACGCAATAAACAGCAAAAAAAAAAATTAAAAATATAAATTATTTGGTTATTTGAACAAATTGTTGTATCAGGTGACTTTTCTATGATGATTAAATGACTGCACAAATTTCAAATGCTTACTGTGATCCACTCAATGTCATTCATTCAGTTTTGTTAGCAACAATAACTCAAATAATAATTAAGATTTCAAGAAGTTATGTCTTACAAATGTACACACGCTATTTGTTGATTATTGTACTGTATTATTGACAGGACCTATTGAAACTAATTCATTAAATGCGCTTCTATTGGACAACTATAACCTACGTTAAGGGTCTTGATGTGCAAGGGTTTTTTTTTAAGGAAGGGATTAGCACAATACATCATATAGCTCGTGCTTAATTTACATAAAAAAAAAACAATTTTTGTCTGGTTGTCGGGGGTAATCTCGGGAACGGCTGAACTGTTTCAGTTGGGACTTTCACTGGAAGGCATGATATGGTTTACCTTTTCGCTGTCTATTTGTTTGTGGGAACTAACGTCGAAAACAAGTTAGCAACTTATTGATGATGGGACTTTACTGGAGGGTGTCGTTCATGAGTAGTAGCCTATTTCACCCCGACAATATTCTAGGTTCCCACAGGAAAAATTTAAAACCGTGCCCGCGCATAAAACAGTCTTACCGTGCATGAATTCGGATAAAAATTGAAACAGTTTCGTTCATGAACAATTTTAGTTTACAAATATAAAAACCCCGGGAACAGATGCGACGGGTCTGCTAGTTTAAACATAAATTGAAAAAGAAAAATTGTATGTCATCATGGCAAAAAGTATATCAGCGTGAAGAAGCATTTTAATCTACAAAGTTTCAACCCATTTAACCAATTTTTCTTTCTCTTTCAGAAGTTTCCAAATTGGCAAAGCTCCGGTATGTGGAGCTCTCAGAAAGGTCCTACGCGCCTGTGGGACCTTAGCTTAAGTCATATATTAGCGTTACACTTAATGGTGAGTTTTCCTAGTGTTAATGTGTTCAACGTTTTATAAAGTAAGACGAGTATGCAAAAGTGGATTTACGTGAATAGTTAAAAAAATATGAATCTTGTTGCTGTGCCTATAGACAACATCTGATAATCTACTGCAGATTCATAAATTGTACATACTCCCCAAAAAAATCACTCTAACTCTTAGCGATTAGCATGATTTTAACATTAACCGATTTCCGGAGTGGAGGCCTGCTCTCCAACAATTAGCCTCATCCTCATCGGAGAAGCGAAGTAATAATTTTTGACCCGTCACGGTGATTTAGCTAATGAAGCTATCGACCTAAGCAAGGAGATGAGATGGAAATCGCAATGAAATTACACACGCCATCGAACATATTTCTGCCACTTTTCAATTAATTAATTAAAACATGTTGCGCAGAGCCGTAGCCAACTCCTTGTCTACTCCAAGCCGGGATATCCGGTTCGCGTTAATTTCAAATCGCGGCAATTTTGTATACGAAAATTTCGCTCGTATTGATGGCGAGTTATTGTGCTCAATCTAATCGCGATAAATTTAGTACATTGCCACATTCGTTGGAGTTACTTCGCGAAGGCAGACCGACATAAGTGTATGGTAAGAGCATGTCTTCGACGAAGCCATCCAGAGCACATCAGATCGGTGTCTAATTAAGATATTTGAGCCTCTGTCGATTTCATTGATTTCAATCAACGGAGACTTGCTTCCAGCCCCTGCCACTGCGCTGTCATCTTAAGAAAATCGCTGCATTCGCTGCAGCGGAATATTGCGGTTTTCACAATTACGTCTGAGGCTAATTGAACGTAATGTGTGCATTTGCATCGGACTGAAGCAGCAGCGGACAGATGAATTGATCTGCGGAGTACAAAAGCACTGCAGCGGCTGCCGTAGACAGTTTGGCACACTTCAGGTATTAAATTACCTCTCAGGTGCATAAATAGAAAAGCGAAACTGGACTAGTCACGTTGATTGATGCCTGCATTTCAGTTGTGCTGTGCCCGAAAGACGGCTTCTATTTTTGTCTGCTTCATTTTAGTGGCTATTAAAATTATAGACACTTTGATGTATATAAGGCTCGCAGAGCCAATCCTAAACCTGATATCCATTTCCGCATTCAAACGAAGAAGAAAAAACGCAAAAAGCTGACTTGGACGCGAGCACTTCCAATCTCTAATTAAGTTGGAGCGCTATATATAATTACGCAGACTGAACACATGCCCGGCGGCCCCATAACGCACCGCACCGACTTTCAGATTCATCGGTGTGATTAATTCGAACGCGATTATTAGTCTTAATAAAGTTAATTTCACTGCATCTTTCCGCAGTCTGTAAGGTTCTGCACAGTAATGAGCATAGGCTAACTGTTCTGCTCGTATTCCTGCAGTCTTACTGTTTTGCGTTTGTACATACACCTCCTTAACTTTATGATCGGAACTCAACAGACCGCGTCTTCATTTCATTCCCCGACGATCAAGAAGGGTTAAGTAATGAGATACCTCTCTTGGCTAGTGCCAAGCCAAGCCGGCAACGGAAGGTTACC
Source organism: Neoitamus cyanurus (assembly GCA_947538895.1). Classification (NCBI taxonomy): domain Eukaryota; kingdom Metazoa; phylum Arthropoda; class Insecta; order Diptera; family Asilidae; genus Neoitamus; species Neoitamus cyanurus. Next base: position 41,636,868 of record OX384543.1, read on the forward strand.
TCTCGTGGGCTTTACCTAATCAGATTTTTCTTTCTTTTTTTCATTAACATTTTAACATCGGCACAATTTCGTGCTTTGCTGCACAAGATGCCTGCTTGGTATAATGTACCCGTATCTGGACAATTTCTGTATAATCTTTTGAGAGAGGGTTTAAATTTTCATTTATAGGTAGTATCTAAATCTCCGACTAAATCCGACTAAAAAGCCTCCTCCGTGTCAGGTATTTCTCCACCCTAGAACCCCTTCCATAACTTCAGCGTGGTGGCTGTTTCGCCCTTGTTGGGCTCCCTCTGTACTATCTCCTTCTGCTTTGCTACCCGTACAGTGCTTCACGGGGTTTTTCGTTTTTTTTTTCAAGTACAAGTAGTATCGACTGGATGAAGGTGTCGTCGATCCGGTCCCACTGCTCCTTGCCACCAAGCATATGTATAGTCCAACAGCTGGCCTATCGTGTTAGTACTCACAGCGACAGTAAGAATCCTGGTGTGCCTGGGCAGATCAATGGCCCAAGCTTGGAATGTTAATAATACTAGGAAGATCGTTTTTCGTAAATATCTCATCTTCTAAACATGCTAGAGGAAAAATTTAAAAACATTTTGGTCGATCACGAAATTCACTACAAATTTAGTTATATCAACTTTTTTCGTAAAGTTAAGTTATAGCGCGAAAAATCTTAAAAATTAGGACCACAATTGGTTTTTCGAATCTATCTCTACTCGTAATAAAAAATCAACCCCATGGGCCTGCTGAGATAAATCTGAATGTCAGTCACCACAGTTGTGACATCATTAATATATGTTATAAGCTAAACAATAAAGGTCCAAGATTGAGCCTTGTGGAACGCTAACAGTCAATTACTTCATTGGCTGTTAAAGAGTGCTGTGTGTCGAAAGTGTAAAAGAAATGGTTCACTGGAAGTTACAGAATTGTATTAAAACTCAATGCTTCAAATTTTATCTTTCACACACAATTTTAACTACTTTGGAATTCATGCTGTATCTACATATGTGCACCTAATTTGAATCTGTAATTGAATATCCTCTGTACAAACATTACCGAGAAAATTAAATATATGTAAACACATGAAAAAAAAATTATAGATGTTTTTCATTCCTCACCCGCTTTTTGAAGTTTTTTTTTTAGTCTATCGTGGCATTTAGCGATAAGATAAAATTCTGATAACAAGAGACTTCAATTAAATTAAGATTAAGATAAGATTGAATCAATACGATTTCAGTTAAAATTAGCAGCTCCATCAATTAGGATAGCTACTGAAAGAGTTCCAGTACACAGCTTGTGCCCCCACCAGTGGTAAGCACAAGAACGTCAATACTCCCTTGGCTACTATCTAGCTACAAAGGGGGATTGAACACAGCTTGTGCCCCCACCAGTGGTAAGCACAAGAACGTCAATACTCCCTTGGCTACTATCTAGCTACAAAGGGGGATTGAACAGAAAGCTAATCACCTAGCAAAGCGAACATAAACGATTCAAGAAATGGAGCGGAGTGGAGAGGCTTTGTGGAAGTCCTATTTTCCCACCGAGACTGAAGATGGACCATATTTGGAGTAAGAAACCGAGCACGGATAATTCGATAATTGTCATTAGACTATTCGAGTCCATCCACTAATATTCCAAGCTCAATGCAGAGGAAGAGAACCTTTTGAAATAGTATATTCGTATTGTGGTTTCCAGTTTAGAAGCTCGGTTAAATTTGGTCAGCCTGTGCTATTAGAGAGACAATTTTTTAGACAGTACTAATTGAATCTACGAAACGTAATGAGGTTCTCGACAGATACCAGTTTGATAGGTCCGATTAAAGCAGGAGTATCAAATCAGTTGCTTAATTTATTATGGATTTATTAATACTCTTCGATCCAATCACATGCGCCCTGCAGGCATACGGTGCAGCCATTCCAGAGCTGATGTAGTCTGTTTACCAACAGAGACTCCACACATAAGCAAAACAAACAACCAGCGCCGCATGAAGCGCTCCAGTGATCCTCTCACGATCCCTTCGAATCCGCGATCAATCAGTGATTGATGTATAGGATGCACAGAGGTGCCCCCTCGTCCCAGCCGCCCCCAGTTGGCTGCTAGTGATCGATCGGTCAACGATCGTTAAATATCGACAAGAATCGCAGAGCAAGGAGCTGGCTATCATAAAATGTCTTAAAGCATAAAATTGATTGATTGATGTATTCCGGAGCATCCAGTGTGTGCTCTGGAGATGTCGAGCTCGAGTCGCTCAGGTGATTATGCTTGTAAGGAAAATTGATGTCGCGTAACGTATTGCGGTCCCAGAGAATCATAAATCCGTTATTATGACGAGTCGATCGCGTGGCTATCATATCATATTTACCCCAGCGTCGGACCAGATCCCCGCGAAGTGAAAATTTTTCAAAGCGTCACGAAAAACTCGCGCAGGGAGGGAGAAACATGGAGAGAAAAAATCATTCAGTGAAATCTAAGGCAAGCACTTTCTGAGTATAGAAATTCATTGAGCAAGTGGACGGCGACGACTCATGCGGTGCCGGGCTTTCGTTTAATGCTGACTTAAATTAGCGGCTCGGCGGTCTCTTCGCTTAAGATATTTAGGTCATTCATGCACCGTCGGACTTTTCAGCTGGAAAACCACAATGATTTTTCTCCTCTTCTCTTGCAGATTAGTTTAGTTATAGCTGGTAATGAAATATGGCCACTGGAGAGGCCGGAGGGTATGCCAACAATAGTATCTTTAGAAGTAATGTGTGGCAAGGACCACATGGATGTTCATTTAACATTTTCCCACCCCTTCGAGGGAATCGTCAGTTCAAAAGGTGAGTCGATCTTCTAGTCAATAAGCGTGAAACTTTCGTTTGATGGAAAGCGTGTCAAAAACAACATAACACCAATTGGGTTAGTCGTACGTGAATATAACCTAAATTTTCATTTTAGCTAATTAAATTCTGGAAAGTGTTTCGTTACTTGTAAAATAACTGCAGAAAAATGGTGATGGAGCTCCCTATATGCTTTTTAGTTGTTTTTATTTATTATTCAGCTATGTGTTTCGCTTGCTGGTGAGACCAGATTATTTAAAAAAGTGTCGGCGTTTATATTGCTATCAATGTCTCAATGTATCTTTATTACAACAAAAAAAAATTCGAATATTATTTTAATTATTATAATTATATATGAATATACATATTTATCAAGTACAGGCTGGCCCATTTAAAAATTGGAATTTATTTTTGTTATAAAAAAAACGGCTCAATATTTTTCAATGGTTGAATATTTATTTGAAAGGTTGTTTTATGTCATTTATTTATGAAAAACAATTTCGGTCAAATGACCACCACGGCTGACTTGGCAGTAGCCCATTCGGTCCACCCAATTTTTGAGCACATTTTCGATTGTTTCGGGCCTTATGTCACCAATAGCAGCTTGAATCTCGTACTCTGAGGTTTGTTGGCGTAACATTTATCTTTCACCGCTCCCCAAAGATAATAGTCCAACGGTGTCAAATCGCAGCTTCTTGCCGGCCAAATCACATCACAATTTTTGCTGATTATGCGATTTCCGAAGATAGGGCGCAAAGGACCGATTGTAGCGTTCGCTGTATGGCACGTAGCGCCGTCTTACGCAAAATTCGCATCAAAGAAGTGCGTGCAATGTCCAATTGTTGAGAACGATGACGAGTTGATGTTGATGGTTGCTCACGCACACTATGTACAACAGCAATGTTTTCGATTGAGCGCACCGGATGATTACGTACACGGGTTGGTTTATCAATCAACAGTTTCTCGAGCTCACTTCACGAGTTGATCCATTGATTGGGTTTTTGGAATTTTTTTTGTCAAATGTTTTTTTCAAATTTCTCGCAGTTTGAGTAAAAGACTCACCACTTTGGAAATAAGTGTTTAATATTTCCCAACTTTCCTCAAGCGAATATTGTCCAATTTCGTAAATGTGAAAATGAAAATGTAAAATAAGTACTCACACATTTATTTGCGTCTGTAGCTTCTCACATCTTTAATTTTCTTTAGAGTTTGTGAAGGGATCTCAACCGTGGCAAATAGCTAGAAAGAAACCTCGAATTCGAAAGACAATTATAAATTACAGGAGTGGGGTTGGAGGTTGGTTAAATGTTCCAGTTTTGTGTTATATAGTCTAATCTATGTATCTACAAAATATTCTTGAAAATCCTATTCCGGTCTTTGTGAGATCAAGGTCAGTGGTAATTTTGCTTCTATTTAGGTAATAAAAGAGAAAATTATTAAAATCGTTTCGGAGGTCAGAGTGTTCTTATTATTTAGAGTTTAAAAACCCAAAAAATTCATCTTTGCATAGGACTTAAACAATTGGAGTTATTGACAAGCTTTTCGGGGTGCTTGGTGAGTCGCATTGACATGAGACAAATTGACATATTCATACTTATCGTTTAATCTACCTACAAATAAACCAAAGAATTGTGTTCGGAGTAATTTCCATCTGGACTACCTGTTAATTAAACTATATCCTAATCTCTTTAACTTATCTTAATTCCTTTGCAGGGCAGCACAGCGATCCGCGGTGTGTCTACGTTCCTCCGTCGACGGGAAAGACCTTCTTCTCATTTAGAATATCATACTCGCGTTGTGGGACAAAACCTGATCTACATGGACAATTTTACGAGAACACGGTAATTCCTGCCACAGCATCCGATAAAAATTTATCGATTCAAATTATGCCCGAAAAATGCTTTCAATGGCCGCGACTCTAATTCGTCCAGACAGGCTATGATCTGAGCCCGCGAAACGCGATCGCGATTTAATGCTTTTGCCACACGTCAGAGAGGTTTCCCTCGAAACGTTAAAATTGCATGGCACTCTGGGCGTGTCCGGCGACGATGAGATCTAAGAGGTTCGAATTATTCTGGCTATTAATTTCCTTTCACTCGAGGGGAACTGAGTTAGCCGTGGAATTTACGGCCAGTCATGGCAATACGTATAATTGGCGCGCGAAGATCACCGTGATAGAGCGCGCCCGCCGGTGGTGACCAGAGGTGCTAGAATGGGTTCGCCGCGGTCAGGCTAATTCGCTTTTTGTCCATGTTATCTAAGTAAACATTAACATTTAAATTCATTTAACACTATTCTAGGTCGTTGTGCAATACGATAAGGATCTGCTGGAGGTCTGGGACGAGGCGAAGCGACTCCGGTGCGAGTGGTTTAACGACTATGAGAAAACCGCATCAAAGCCGCCCATGGTAATTGCCGATCTTGATGTGATTCAGCTCGATTTCAGAGGTAAGGGAGTTTTATCAAATTACCATTTTCCAAATGCGGATTTATTACGCTCCGTGCGGAATTTATTTGGACGCACGCACGATACCTGATCTCACTTTCTTGCTTCTCAGGCGATAACGTCGACTGCTGGATGGAGATTCAGCATGGGAAAGGACCATGGGCACCACCAGTCAGCGGCATTGTACCTCTGGGATCAACTCTTACACTGGTTGTGGCTATTAATGATTATAGAGGTAATGTCTCTTTTTATGTTTTTATGCATTTGTATGCAGACGTACATACGATCCATTAAGAGAGCAATGCTCATTCGATACGGATATTACATACGTATGTATAACAAAGTTCAATTGCACAAGGGTTTGAAAGGCTTGGCTTAAGAACTTGGCGCATTTCTTGTTCAACAAACAGATATTCATTTATTGTCAGTAATTAGCGAGTATGGGGTCATTTTAAAGCACCATAAATTAAATGTTATGCGGTATAAACTCTTATTTCCCTAAGGATTGACTGGTGACAATTGCCGCATTCAGGGCCAATTAACTACTTTGGCGATATTAATATTATAGATTTATCTCTTTTGGAGTTAATTAATCGCCAAACAATAAAACTCTCTTCAGACCTTTTCTGATACCCACTGTCATTATATTGTTAGTTTACCTGCTCTTTTCACTTTTCTTGTTTTTTTGGGGTTTGATATCGTTCAAAGGGTGGGCCCCAGGGTTGCGCAAATTTGAGCTCTCTTTATGGCATTTTCCATCACTTTTCTCAATACTTTCGGTTGAATGTTGTGTTTCAGGGCCGTGAGAGTCTGTGATGTGTTCACATAAAGCAATGATTTCAAATAGCCCCCAAGAATACGCCAAAGTACAGCTTTGTCGAAAAGATGTCACGTTCTGCAAAGAAAGATTAAATTCTCCAAGCAATTGTACCACCCACGTCGCATTTCCTACAGTGAAAGAACCAGGAAAGATAAAAGTATGAAAATTTCATTAACTCGACCTGTAATGACTGACATAATGACTTCGTGCCCACTTTAAATGAAACGAGAACTGGAACATTATTCATCAGCTGCGTGCACTTGTAATTCATGTAACACATCCAGGTTACACAGTACAAACAATTTATTCAAAGGCCAATTCTTAAACCCACTGCACGTAGGTACGCTGGCCACTTAACGCATGTACTCCAGACCCCAATATAAATGGGAACTTTTGTGTGTCCAGCAAAGCAACCGCTACCACTATGTGGCGAATACCAATCAGGAGCTGTCGGTTTCGGTCAAAATCAACGTGAAGCCGTGAAATTTACGGTAATAACGTGTGCTAAATGTAAAACTGAAGCACGGCATACAAAGGTACTTAATAATGCAAGCAAATGATAAACGATTTAACGCGGTCAGAACGTGCCGGCCTGGCAGCACGGCGCGGCGTGTCTTGGTAGCTTACCAAGCATTAAGACATATACGAAATTTGTTTCGTGTGATCTAATGCGTGTTTACTGGACTGCGCTCCATCAGACGGATGGTTACGAATGGTCTAACGGTTCTTATTTTAAGATACTTCTTCGATTTGGAGTCGTGAAATGGGAAATCGGCTAATGTTTATTTGTTGGGATAGGCCTTTTCGTCTATGCGGAGCGGAGGTACACCCAGGTCAATATGGCCGCTACGTACATATGTGGAAGTGCCCAGTTTCACTTTTGCGAGAAAGTTATGTTTTCCAGTTCTAGCAGAAAAGATTTATAGCCCCAATCATATGGGGAAGGTTAATATACATATTTTCAAATTTCGTGCGGCAAAATAAATAATAACCGTTTCGTAATCGTTCATGGATTTGTGCTTAAAGTATATGAAAAAGCTTATTGAGTTTGTAGAGTCCATTGTGTATAACTTTATGAGATCCGGGTTTGTCATCCTAATATGTTTAATCTCATTCCTTGTCGTGAGCCGTAAAGCGTACCTACCTACGGTTCGCAACGTCAGGGCATGGAAAATTATTACGTGTGATGATGGGGACACCAAAGATATTGGTTCTTGTGGTGAATTGGAGGACAAGGCCATCACTCACTGCTTATTCAGGGTAATTAGATTAATTGAGATGGCTCATCTTCTTCTGAGGGATGTACAAAGAACCTAACACCAAAGGTGCAGGTTAGATCTACCCACCTCACAAAATCTACATCTACATGGTGAGCTAACGAGGACAGCTACGCAGGAAATGTTGTCTTTCATCCTGTTCGCACACGCAGGCTGGAGTTTTCACTTTGTGGATGATATGTGTGCATGTGGCTGTTGTGTCTGCAGTGGCCTGTAATCAGACCTATAATTAGATTAAGCTTCCTTTTGTCACATCTAACACCCAATTTATGATGGTGGGATCTAATGCTAATGTTGGGGAGGCGGCGGAATTGGGCCAAGGTCTCTCGATTGCCGCGATCACTTGAAATGGATCTATTCTGAATCCCCACCCACTTATCATCCCAGGTTTAGCTACTTGAAGAAGCCCAGCATGTTGACCGGGGCCTTTCTAGGATTGCAATTGGCCCATTTGGCTGGATTTTGATTTGGATTCAAATCCGGTCGTCCAAAGCAGTGTTAGAATATCAGCCATTTACATTGCTGGTTTTGTACTTTTGTTACCATAATTCAAATGAGTTCTCCTGGCCGCCACTATGACTGATATGGACCCTGAATTTATAACAGTTATTTGTGCCCTTTATTGTACTCATCTCACTAACTATTTGCAATGTAGCCGGAGGTAGTACTATTAGCTCATTATTATATATATGTTTTTATTTCCAGTCTATAATCCTAACACTTGATATAAATGCGGGTGAAAAATTTTACAAAATAATGTTTATACAGGTCCGGCAACAACTTGCCTAGGGTCCAGAAAAAATATAATCAAAACTGCCTCAAATACAATTTTTTTACAATTCCACAATTTCCTTAAATACCGAATGTATCGACTAACGTTCTTCTTTTAATTTTAGGCGAATTCGACATGCGAGTGAAATCCTGCATTGCATCAGACGGAGGAGGCCACGTAATCAAACTTTCGGACGAGTTTGGATGTGTTCTAAGGCCAAAAATGATATCGAGATTTCTAAAAGCCCGCGCACCAGATGAACGAGCCACAGTCATAACGTATGCCTTCTTCCATGCCTTCAAGTTTCCAGACGCCCTTAGTGTTCACATAAAATGCAAAGTGGAGATCTGTCGACATGGTTGCTTGGACCACTGCCAGCTCACAGGCAACATCCACGAAAGGAAAGACAACATAGTGGGCGGATCCAACAACGATATTGCCCATGAAAGCCCAGACGAAGGAGATCGTGATCACGATATTTTCTACGACGATATCATCCACAACAAGAAGCAGCTTTCATCGATTAATGACGGAATAGCAAACATGCTCGGAAATTTCAACATGCACGAAAAGAACGCCGGACTGCCACCAAGGCCAGTCCATGAGGAAGAAGATGAAATCGATTTGGACTCGCTCTTCGGCAACGATGAGCCTAATGATCCTGGGATGACTAAGGAGCAGTACATGGAACTTAAGAAGAAGGACGACAAATTCCCGCACGGACCTAGGCTGTTTGAAGCCCAAAATCGAATGGGAGTCCCGGTAGCAGGACCTCGATCGTTGAAAACCGACACTGAGCCCGAGATTCGGCCGATATACCGGCCGGACAAGGAAAGCCTGAACAAGACTGCCCGACGAAGAAGGTCAGTAGTGGTCTCGGATAGAAAGGCGAGGAGCGCGGATGTCGGGGTGAGTGGCCTCTACGAAGTCATCTCTGAGGCAGACCTCGCCTTCAATCCAGACTCAAAGCAAGAAGCGGTCACAGTGTTCCAGGGCAAAATCAGCGAGGAAGTCGTGTACGGGATTTGCATGCCAGTGCCTGGATTCAGCATACTCTTCATAGTGGTCATATCAGCGACGATTGTGTCAGCACTGATCGCTGGCTCCCTGCTGTACCGCTACCAGCTGCAAAAGGAGTCCATTGAAAAGCAGACACCGCTCCCAGCCGGCACATTCGCCTCCTGGATGACCCTGAGATTGTTTCGCATGCGTCAGCAGAACAGCAGCAGCGCACAGGAGACGACGCAATGACGAAGAACCACAGCGGCCGCAATTTCTTAAAAGGACTGATTACTTCGGGCAGATATGCAATAAGAATTACTTAAATTATTAAATTAAAGAAATTTTAAACTTTCGTAGAGCGACGTCGTGTTCTCCGGAATCTCAGCAACTCACCCCCATTCCCTCTGGTGCTAAATGGTGCATGTCGCGATGTTTTGTTTTCTTCTTCTTCTTCATTTGCTCTTCATTATTTATAGTGACTCGTTTACAGTTATTTATTTATATATTGAGTGTTTTACGTACTCTGACTAGCTCAGAGCGCTTTCAAGCAGCATCGTCATCTGTCACATAATTAAGTCAAAAACATTTATTTATTTAATTTAAGACTTATAATAAATCCAAAATAAAACTATTCTTCTGACGGATGTTTTCTTTGTTTCGATCTTAATAGTCGTAAACTCAAAAATGGAGACAGATCATAGATGCCTACATATGTACATATGTATTTCCGATTCCGATTTTTTGGGTTGGATGTTTTATATTATATGACCTCTTATTTTTGTTTCTTAGTCTCGGGAAGGGCTTAAGGAATGATGATTGTTATATGCGTCAGTTGAAAAAGTTGTAGAAAAACTGAGAAAATTCAAAATGCGAAAAAATCAGAAATATGTCGGTTTTTTGTACTTTCTTTCAAAACCAAAGTAGTTATTATACGGAAAACTGTCAAGCCGGTTTGGATGAAATTTGGCATGTTGTTTCATAATAGTAAGAGGTACTGTGTACCTCAGTTTCAAGATTGTATGTATAGTCTAAATAACTGAAAAAAATTCAAGAAATAATTATTTAATTATTCTCTCTAGTTATTTTCAATTTGCACAGCAACAATTCATACTTGAATTTCTAAGTCATGCCACCTTTTGTGGAATTTTATTGTGAAACTTATATTCCATTTTCAACTTTTCTCTAAAATTAATCTCTAGGTACCTTGAAAAGAAAGTATAAAAAAACGATATATTTTGGGGTTTTTCGCATTTTAATTTTTGTTGAAATCTTAAAAATCATCATTCCTTAAGCCCTTCTGAAGACTTAAAAAGCTAGAGGTCCTATATGAAACATCCAACATAACCCTTTTTAAACGGATCCCGCATAGACTATTATAATATACCAACATAAGTAGATAATGCATTCAAGGACTATTGTAATAAAACACAATTGTAAAGATTATCTTAAGCAAGGATATCGAATGACAATTTCACTGTAAAACTACATTTTCGGACTTGTGCCCTTACGCAAAATATTGATAATTCGCACACCTGCACTAGTCCAAACACATAGTTTCGCGGTAAAGTTGCTAAACTTATTGTTAGTGATGTCGCATGTTTAGTTGCGTGAAACTCGTCAAACGTTTCAATAAACACGAAATTTGCAAACGGATTCAGCTTGCATTCATCAACATGATGCACAATATTTTCAATGACGCCATACTTCACCGCGACACCAATCAGATGTTGTAGACACGATTTATAAGCAACAACTATTACTATTAATACTATCAACTATTTTAGATTATGCGAATAAAACAAACGGGCTTCAATTAGTTTTAGGAGATCAAATTATTTGCTATTACAAGTTGCATTTGTGAAAAGCGATTTTCGCACACAATTGTAGCCATGTTCAGAAATAAAAAAATACACTGGAGTGCAGTTCATGTTCTAAATTGAATAACTGTGCATTCATCCAAACATGACATTTACGAAAACATTTGAGTTAGACATTATTAGTAATCCTGATTTATGAAAACATAATGAAGGGTCCTGGGATAAAAGCTCTTCACAACAAAAAATTATAATAGATTTTGAGACAAACCAATTTTAAAGCCTTCCAGCATGTAAATCGCATGTACCGGGAAATTCGATGTGGTGATCCACATTGAAAATAACTCCTTTAATTTGTTTTAAAATATTCTTTGCTTATTTTGTCTTTGATTTAGTTTAGAAAATCATTAAAAGCATGTTTCGAAAGTGTAAAGTTTGAAGAAAACATTCAAGGACGCAAATATTACGAGTTTACCAGAATACATAAATTTTACTCTTACTTGCCTTCGGTAAGATCTAAAATATTAGAAGTGGATATATAAGCCGTTCCGTACTGTAAGCTAGGTTTAGCGTGCAGCATTCCCTGATGTGTTAGAATATGGTTGCGTTTGTATTGTTCGTTCAGTACTGTTTATAATAAAATGTTGAAGGCTCTAAAATAAAGAATTTATTTAAGATCATGGCTTACTTGCGTGTACCTTCTCACGAGTGGAATGACCGAAGAATTTAGGTATAAAAAAATATTGTTGATCACCTTTTCTTGGATTTGTGTTTCAAGAGTTTGCAAACAAAATAATACTACAGTTCATTTTGTAGATATATCCATTTATTGTATTAAATCTATTGGCTTACGGAACAACAAATGATCTTGGAATTATTAATATTACGTTATTAGTTCCTTTACTAGACGTGAGCAACTGCATACCATTAGCTTAGATAACTGTTCATAAATACTTCAAAAACTACGTAGTATTACTAACAATTTACCGCCTACTAAAATGTAGGGTCCTTTTGTGGATTGGACGGAATGAGATTGCGGATTTCAAAGTTTCGTAATAAAAAAAAACTATGAAATCTTCATTCTAAAACCCGCCGACGGATGCCATCATAGGCCCCATTGCATTTGTAGATAATAATCTAAAATACAAATAAGGCAATTATAGAGCCTCAACGCTCAGGAAACTCCCACAAAACGGGGATTGCCTATTAATTCTAATTTCTTTAATTTAGTTCCCAAAAATCAGAAGTAATTACAAGCATTTAACCAGATCCAATGGCATACAGCTTTTTGAAAATAAAATTATCAAAACATAACTTACACATGTTAACAATTCTTAATAATATTAAAGATAAACATAAACATCAAAAAATAAATAATATGTGTATCAAAGTAAACAATTTTAGATTTTTTCTAATAAAAACAAGGTAATAAATAAATAAATAAATAAGTTACATTTCCATAAATAATTTAAATAAGTTACTTAACCTACGTTAGCTTATCTACTAGAATGTATATGGCGCCCAAACCTCAACCAGTTTTTAATGCTACAATTCTCTACCATTAGTCGAATGCATGAATAGATGCAGTTAAAAGTAAATTGCCAATTGGCATACATTTTTATAATTTCAGAAACAAATTATAAACGTGAACTAAAGCTAAAATATTTTGTATGACTATTACGTTCTCATTTTATTTTTTGTTTGTATAGTATTTATAATTATGCGTTCTTATTTGTATATAGCTTGCCTTTCTCTTAATTTTAACATTTTTCGGTAGATAATTGTATGTTTGTAAAAAGGAATAGGGAGGCATCATAACACATATTTGAAAAACTGTGCGCTTACAAACCAAATACTTTAAAAGTATTGTAGATAGACATACACAATCAAATGAGCAAAGCAAGTAAACGTGAGCTTTCAGCTTTGTTAATATAGGTAGGAGAAAAGCTATTTCACGAAAACAAAATGGGAGTGCTTTAGCAAACTGACTTTAGTTAGTGAAAATGCAATTAACGCGTTTCCTAGCTCAATGTTAGTTTAGCAATAGTTAGAAAAGTCTAATAGCTTGGCAGATATGTGTAGTGGACTTTCCTTTGAGGAAGCCGTGCTGGAATGAATGCAAAAATGCAAAAATTTTAGCGCAACAAAAACCAACAATTGATCCATAAATGGATCCCTTTTTGTTTTAACGGAATAATGACAGAGTCTATTGCTTTACGCAATACCATGACTTTCCTACTGGCGTTTTGCATTACGACCACTTTGCCATTAGCACTAAAATTTTAATATTAGTTAAAATACATCTCGCACTATCACTAAGATTTTGGGACTAGTGGTAATTGTTTTCACTATTACTATTCAGTGGTAGTGCAAATACTTTTCACTATAAATGCGTGATAATGGAAGGGTACATTGGTAGTGCAAAAATCTTTTACTGTCACTGAACGATAAATTGATGGTGCGAATATGCACTATACATTATGCATAGCATTATATTTAAAATAATTGGGTTCCGAGGTTTTTATGTTTCAGGCGCTAAAGGGACTGCACTACAGGCTGACGATATCTTTGGTATGGATGAATTTCTCGACGTACCTTAAGAGAGACATTCATATTTGTCATACAAACAAAATAAAGGGTTCGTTAAATTTTCTACTTTTTCATGTTTTAATGATTTAACAATATCCCGGACTATATGTTTTCATAGCATATTTTATATCTAAATCACCTTTTTGATATTATTATTCCAAAAATTAACATGGTTAAATAAACCAATGAATATTTTGGTGGCCCTGTTAATTGCGCTCATTGCCTATCTGTTAAAAAAACAACTGCTTTATTCTTTAAAGGGATGACAAATACCGAACTTTTTAAAGATCTAAAAGATGCGATTTAAATAAATGCTACAAAACCAGGAAAAAAAAATTGGAACATTTGTCGTGAGTGGGACATAAATATCAAAATACCCAACAAATTTAAAGATGATGCGTACTGCACATAGTGTACTTAGTTTGGTGTGTTAAGCTAGCCCATATATGTCCAATGTACCGAATGCTTCAAAATACTCACTAATATTTTTTGACTACCGTTGTAAAAAAATTAAAAACCATTATAACGAGATTAGAACACTTGAAATTGGATAAACAATAATCTAGTGAGCTTAAACTTTCTGGCATTCTAATTAAAAACTAACAGAACATGCCAAAATTAGGAGAAAGGTAAGCCGCTTAAGTTACCTAATAAATAACATTAAAACTACGTTGTACAAAAACGAAGTATCTCGTAGCGCAAACTCCTAAGCGAACACCAGTCGTGTTCGTGGATGGAAAAATACAATAAAACTCGCATAGAGTTCGTTTGTGGTTTATCAGTGTGGCAGTCTTCATTCATTTTTTTTCGAAATGTGTAAATCAAATAGTTGGCCAAATATTTCGTTCTACTGAAGGCGTTTGAGGTAATCAGTCAGTTCATGAGTAAGATCGCTTTTTTGGCATTGTCTTCGGCGCTTGAACAACTTGTGAAATCGCTCCGACAGTGGGATTTGTGAAGGCCACCGCCCTCTCCTTTTCGGAGAATGAGAATGGCCGCAGTCGTACGTACAGGAAGGCTGATATCAGGGAGGACACAATAAGAATTGCGAGGAGCACCACTAAGGTTATGGCGAACCCTGGCGTTGTCATGCAGATCAATCCGTCTTCGCGTGCTGGGAAAATTATGGTGGCTTGTGTTGAGTTCATTTGGTCGTCGATGGGGAAAGTCAGGTCACCGGATGAAACAACCTTTATTATCCGATTAAGCCCGATTTCTTTTTCAGGATCAACAGCGCGATGCCTCCTTACGCGTCTTTCGTCTCGAGGTTTGGCCAAACCGTGTAGATACGATTCAATTGGCGGAGGTGGCGGTGGACCGTACTGTGATTCTGGACCGACTTGTAAGTGGTGTACATCCAACAGGTTGGGGTCCGAGCATTGATCAGGGCATTGGTATCGACAAATTTGAATTGTACATTGGAAATGAACTTCCATCGAGTCTGGGAATTTGAAAGCCTGGAAATGGGCATACGACAGCACAGAGGCACTAGCACCAAAGTCCTTAATCTTTGTAAACCTAGACATAAGTTTCGGTCTGGTAACGCACCCTCGTTGGTCGACTAGTTGAATTGGTGCACGTTTGCCGTCATGTGCCATGCAGTTGCGCACAAGCATGTCAAATTTGGAATCGTCGTCCTTAATAGCTAAAACCATTGTCATGGTTTGCCCTATCTTCACTAATCCAGACACTTCTGAGGCCCATGGGCCTTTTCCGACTTGTATTTGCATCCAGCAGCCTACGTTGTCCCCAGCAAAATCTGCTCGAACCACATCCAGCATGTCCACAGGGAATGGACGGAACGTTACGCTTTTTTCGTACTGATCATGCCAAGTACACCGCAATTTCCTTGCTTGATCCCAAACTTCTTGAACTTGCTGGTCGTACTGAATAACAATTATGTTTTCAAAATAAGTCCCAGACCCCGAATCGGACCCGTACCCGTAGAGCCCGTTCTCTGTGTTCCCAGAAGTGCCACAGGCATGAAGCCCAATATCAAATGTTGCTGAAGAGCGACCTATGCCGGCAGGAAGGTGGACGCAGTTTAGGTTGCTGTAATGACCCTTGGAGAAAACAATGCCGTAGAATGGTTTGTCGAACTGTAGGAACACCTTCATGCCATTCTTCTCGCACTTTACGTCGAGTGATATAATTTTGGGCATATCCTGCACTGGAGATGCCCAGATTTCATTTGCGAAAGATGCCGCCACTTTGAGGTCCGGTGGTGATGGAGGATGTCCCGGTAGAGGTGGTGGCGGTCCATGGTATGACAACTGAGGCGGTGGAGGCGGTCCAAATGGTTGTCCCAGTGCTAGAGGAAGACTGTGTACTGTAACAAGATGAGGAAAACGGTTTTTAAAGTAATTTTAAAAGCGATAATACTAGGGAAAAGCTTTAGAACAAAAATAAACCCCTCTCTAACGATACTTTGAACCATTAAGAATTCAATTATCGAAAGTAAAGTTGCGAAATTTCAAATTATTATTGAAGTAAATTATTGTTGAAATATAAGTACGGAAATCCCATTAGGATAAAATGTTTAGAATTTTATTATTTTCTTCACTTTTGCGTGGATACCCAAAATATTCTGTTTTTTATATCTGAAGAAACAAGAGACTGTGAAGAGTGACGATTTTTTTAATTTTTGGTTTTGTTCGTTCGATGCGCAGTAGAACGATCTATCCGATCCCGATGACATTCAAATGTTAAAACAGCCAATTTTCGACTTACCCGGTGTTGTTAGCAGTAAGCGACGATATGTAGGTACATAGAACTAAAAAGGCCACTTTTTGTTAACAATTCCCGTCTTTGGTATTTACAGCACATAATTTTGCAATTTACTGAAAACAACTAAAAGCGATTTTTGCGAGAAAGCTTATTGACTGAAATTGAGATTTTATTGCGGGGTTGAAGCACCCCTTTGGGCCCCACACTTCCCACATCCGGAAATCGAGGTGAAATGAAAACCGTGGTGACCTACTTTTTATCATGGCGCCATTACATAACTTGCGTACATGTTTTGACAAGGTTTGGGGTTCACTTTTATTCTAAATTGAATGAATAAACCCATTAAAAATATATATACCTCTTGCCGGTCCTGCACCTGGGTGACCTTGATAGTGTCCCGACGACTTCTCTTGCTCTGATTCCAATGCCACTTGGTCTGTGTCTTTGTCATTGTGCTCCGATATCTCCTCGGCTGTAATCGCTTTAACAACTTCCACATCCTCAGCGAGTGTGCTCTAAAAATAAAAAAGGATTTTTGGTTGTGACGCTGCTCCATTTTAGGTTTCTTATAAATAAAAATGTTTAATAATCAGAACCTAGCGCAAGGGTGCGCGTGCGAGAAATATTAATAATTTACGAAAAGCAAAAACTGAAAAGTCGCATTCTGCATCAATCATCTTCTTCATAATTTGAACAAAATGATTGATCTCCTCTCGATCTATTACAAAAAGCAGCACAGTTTCCGACAGCATATAAATGACGGCACACATAGCTCATCCGACCGCTGCTGCTGGGGCCAGATCACCGGGCGCACTATATAAAATTCCGAGAAATCAAAGAACTCGCCATTTAGAAATACATCCCGTAGCCCTAATTTGGCCTTTAATGGTCATTTCAGGCGAGTTCGGCTCGTGGACCAATCCATAATGCAAGAACCCCGGCGCAAAAGGATTGCAGCGAAACTCGCCAGTCCACTCTTGAGCGTTCCATTTCAGCGGGATTGCGACGGCATTCTAGCCGTGCGTCTCGCACAAAGATAAATCTCCGGCGATTGTCTTCTCCAGCCCTCCGCGCAACAAAGTCGTCTAATCGATCGCTGGTCATTGCTCGATGCAGCGATAAGTTCTTTGCGATTTTCCTCACATGCACGCGTGCAAAATTTCCATTTTGCAATTTTTATTGGCACCGAAGGCTTCGCCGGACGACTTATAGACTTCCGCCTGAGAGGTGCACACGTACGCACACAGCGGCGGCCAGTAAATAGGTGACCTGCCAAGATACCAGACAATCAGACTGGCTTACTTTTTGTGTCCAGCCACAAGCTGGATGCACGAATGTCAATTACCTTATAGTCGCAGATCGGCCTTCTCATCTTGCGTCGTCGCGTCGTTCGCGTCTTGCAGACTTTCTGCAATTATCCGCGGGAAAAAAACTAGACGACGTTAATAAATTGCTTAATTTAACTTTTCATTCGTTTTGCCCGCCGTCTAGCTTGCTGTGCGCCCGTGCATACACAAAAATAAAAATCAGAATCGCCGCACATTTGAGGCTGCTCTGCATATGGAGGTGCTGCAGCCAGTGGATGCCCGGTGCATCTTGAACCATCAATCAATCGGATGAGCGACTATTTTGTTAGAAGCGTCCACCAGTTTTTTGCACTTTTCCTAGTAGAATCCTTCTTTCTTCACAGGGCTTCTTGTACTCGTAGCAGGGGCAAAGTGTACATATGCATGTTTATATTAGGGACCTGCTGATGTTTTTACTGACTTCGTACACGCTCGAAAATGAATTTGCGCAAGCTATTGCTCATACTGAGTAATTACACAACAGTATTAAGAGTCTAGATTTAAAAACCTCTACCGGACCTGATGGTATTCCATCCATTTGTTGTTAAGGAACTTGCCCATGCCATGTGTTGTGATTTTGATCCCGCAATGAAGGCATTTTCGTGGAAATTAAAAATATGTTGCCGTAATTCCCATTTATGGTTTTCAGAACTATGAATTGGATAGAATTAACATAATATCTAGTTGGATAGTCTTTACGGTTAATCACTTTCTGCAACCTTGACGGAACAGAGTTGACAACTTTTTGGGTTAGAGAAGAGAAGGAGACATTTCCCCCCACACTTTATTTGATAGGCACATTTTCCACCTGCTCACAGTTACTAATTTGGTGAAATTGCCACTGTCTCAGGAGATGACCCTATAAATTTCCAACTACATTCAAATCGAGAGATTTTGTAGGATTTTTTGTCATTATTGGGCAGTTATCTCACTCACTACAAACAAAGTATGCTTGGGGTCGTTATCCATGTACAATTTAAATGTCTGCGCAATTACCAATTTTTGTGCACTTTGTTTAACACTTTATTTAAAAATATATAAATACTTCAATTTAATGAATGTTCTGTGGTTCCAGCTCATCATTTTATGACCGTCCCTCAGAGTTGGAAACACAAAATTTACTTTCATATGTGAAAAGAAACTAGAAAAATTAAATTTCCTTGTCTAAAATGAATTGCAAGTTGAGCAATTTATGGTCTGGCGGTTTAGCAATGCTGAGGTGAAACCACAGAACATGCAAGGGATCATAAAATTCGTAGAAGCTATAGCCCCATTAGCTTACTTAGTAGATTAGGGAACATTTTAGAAAGCATACAAGAGCAATTGTGCATCTTTCAATAATGTCCTACCTTGTGAACAGTTTGAATTTAGAAAAGGACACACTATTAAAGTTACAAATGACATACAATTCGGCTTCCACTGTCTAAGAGTCTGCAAGGAAGAGTCTTACTGGATATACATATGTATAAAAGGCTTTTGATAATATTTGGCATAATGCAATGGTCTGCTTGCAAAAATGATTACTTTAAAATTTATTTTTAGTATTATAGGAATAACTGAAAGAATTCTGAAACATTCAATTCGTACCCCATTCCTGCGGAGTACCCCAAGGCTCTATATTAGGCCCTGTTCTAGACCCAATCTTTGCGCATGACTTCCCCAGGATAATTTAATTTATTCTTGTATGAAAAAGGGTTATAGAATTATATTTGCAAATAACTAACAAAAATATGTTTTTATCACAACAAAAAATAACCATAAAATCGAATTTAAAAACAAGTCGATGTTGCCATTGCCACCCACGAAACTCGATTCACCTGATTCAAATGAAATTACTTGGATAAATAAAGCGAATAATCGTCACGAAGTTTTATCTGGCTAAGATACTAATGTATCTGGCAGATGACCGCTAAATAGAAAAAAGTGAATCACATGCAATGAGCAGAGCCGTGTAAATTTTGAATCACTCTCTGTTAAAACGCGATCTGATTGAAATACTCCGAGCTGGCTTTTCCTACGGAGATTTCGGCTTGTCATTAAATTTATGGAATAAGCAGCTCTCGAAAGTCTGATTTGTGCATTTGTGCAATTTTTCATCAATGCACTGACTGGCATACTTTCCCCTCGGACTAAAAAGCATTTCTCAAAGAGGCCGACAAATTGCAGCAAATTACGTAAAATGACAAAACGTCCCATTTATTTTGGTTTTCAGCAAAATATGATGGAAATCATCTCATCATCTTTCATATTTTACGATATTGGAGCTGGCCGGGGAGTCGGCCCCGGTCAGTCAGGTTGGCTTTATTGCACACCCGAAGTAGTCCGCCGCTCAATCTCGGATGAGTTGTGGCTGCTGAGTTATCCCCAGGGATCGAGTGCATTGCTTTCGACGAGCCCTCCAGACCCCATTGCATGCACTAAATCCCATTTTCGCGCTGTCAGCGCAATTATTATGATGCCTCTGTCTCCTTGAGTTTCGTAACGTTTACCGCTTATTAATTACGCAATTTTTTTCCTTCCCTCGTCTTGCCAAAATGTCGTGCCGTCGCATCGCGATTCATCCGCACATTTTTCGCGGCTTTTCACGTCCTCGGTCACCGATTGCGCGACAGTAGTTGGCTGCGGACGCGAATTTTGCCGTAAATTATTTCGCAAAACCTGCAAAGTATTCCGGTTTCGAAAGTTATTGTCGCTCTTTTATTTTGCGTATTACAAATTCCTTACACGGTCCGACTACCTTTTGGCGAAGCCGCTGATTAGACCAAGTGGCACGCTCATCACTTCATTCAGGCGCAGAACTGGCACACGATTATCTCGGGCATTAGCGATAATTTATCTAACGCCCGGCGACGAGGTATTAAAACTTAAAATTATTTGATATTTCGCTTGCCAGCTCCGTGGACCAACCCTAATGGAGCGTTTCCTTCGCGGCAACGACATTGTAGGCCCGACCCGCTCGCCACGCTGCGATTAACGTAATCTCATTGGGCTTAGTTATTGGTGGGGACGATGGCCGCTAATGTGGTGTGAAAGAGGAGCCTGCTAATTAGGTGGCTGGGTTAATTGCCACTCTGACTGCCAGAGGTTGTGATTAAAAGTGTTCTCTCCTTGAGTAATTGCCAAGATCCGATATTGACAGATTTTCCCATTAATTCTTCCATTTTCGATAATTCAATTACTTTTCGGAGGTAATAGGTATAAAATATTTACGGGGGAGGGGCCCTCTGAGTGCTCAGCAACGATACTGCTTCGGAAACAAGGTCGGGGCAGGGTAGGTTTCGTAGCCGCAGGAAATATTTATATGATCTTCCGACTCCCACGCTCTACTAATACCTAACCCTAAACACTTCCAAATGATTTTCGATAAGAAAATGTAGACACCTGTTCATTGTTTGCATGCGTTACCGTTGAGATGACCATATGTTGATATTTCAAATTATGCGGGACTTTGTTGTGACTTTTAGTGATGCGTCTCAGATTTTATTCGTGATTTCCAGTGATTGGGACTTGTTCTTAGGAATTATTTTATTGGACATACTTTAAATTGAAAGACAAAAAAATGATACGCCTGTTTAAACGTTTCCACACTTTTAGCGACTGGTAAAACTTGTTTATAAACTGTAATAAGTTGAAAAAGTCGAAAAAGAGTATCGAAAATAAATAATTTGTCAGGGAAGTGGTTATTTTAAATATGCACCCACTTGCTCAAATATTCCGATCTGTCTCCAGGAGCGCAATTGTGGATTTTGTAATTATAACACATTGATGCAAATCTAAAGAAAACCTGCCGGAAAGGAGCAACAAATAAATTTCGTATGTATTTTTGTAAGCCTGCGACATTCTTCCATAAGAGAAATCATTCAATTAAAGAAAATATCATTTGCTACTTTTTTAAGGGAATTTTCCCTTGCTTACCGCAAAATCGAAATTAAATTGTGGCAAAAGGTCAATGAGATTCAGTGAAAGCCCACAGCATTGTCTGTTCAATTGCACTGCAGGTGATTCGGACATCAAGGTGCCATGCAGTCTGAAGATTGATAAATGCTTGCAATTTCTTGACTTATGCTCTCCCGCTGCATTTCGTCCTACCGGGTATAATTCTCAGCAGGTGAAATTTGTTTCCTTCAATTGTACCCTGGTACGTAATTTATCAGTTTCTTGCAAAATAAATGACTTTGCTTTTATTCTGAAAATCATGAAATATAAACGTGTTCCCAAATGGAAAAGGGGAACGATGTTATTGAGCATGTGTGCGTATGTTTGGATGCTTATTATGCGTTTCAAAGTGTTCCTGCAATTATAGTATTCTCAACCAATATCGGACAATGTGTAGTGTCTAAAAATGTCTTCTTCTGTGTATAGTGTTCAAGTTTCGAGGCACAGTTTGTGATTAGCTTCCATTTTAATGCATTGACTTTTGTTTACACTATACAAAAGAACAAGGAGCACAGGGCCGCAACTGAAGACGTAGGACTACTTTTTAATATATTGCATCTGCCTAGCTTCCTCCAATCATGGCTTAATAATTCATCCCAGCATATCGAACGTGTATCTATGGAGTGCATCGAGATGGTGGACAATATTTTCAGGAAAGGTTCATTATGCCCTGACAAATCTAAATAGCACGGTTTGCCCGGCCGTTCTTGATGCCTCCCCCTCCCCCTTCACAACTTTCGGCATCCTGATGAGGGTTGTAAATGTTATCCTATTTTCTCTGAAAGTAGAGGATTTCAGCTTTCATTTGCTCCTACTCGAAGCGGTTTGTTTTTTATCTAAAAAGCAAACCATGATTTTAAGGACCTCCCAAAATTCTTGGCTATGCAACTTCTTAATGCACGTAATTTTCGAAAACATCTGTGACAGACAGACGGACGGTCGCTATAGTGATCTTATAAAAGTTCCGTTGTTTTAGGTACGGAACCCTAAAAACTGTTACAGATTTATGAAAGCTCCAAAGTCTCTTCCTTGACTGCGGTGCACTCAGGAAATTATTAATAATAAATGTGTGATCTACTCGTATAAGCCAGATCATCAATGGCAGTTCATCCATGCGTGGAGTTTCTGAAAAGGCATTCGACTGAACGAATGAATATGCGGAGTACAACTGGTTTAATTTCAATTCACTGAGTATGCGTTATAGTATGGAAATATAAAGTGGTGAAAATCTGTAAAGTAGGTACTCCACCACGGACAACCAAAGTATGATACAAATTTATATAAAACAGTCTATTGAAGCTCGTGTGGATTTCGCTCATAAAATTAAAAATATTAACCTTCTTAAGCACACGCTTGAGCTACTGGGGCAAATTGAAATTGAACGAGCGAACACACAGCCGCCTCACGGGTTATTTACGACCGTAGATTAGCACCGAAGTGTCTGACTGAGTCGCTGCAATGTACCTACTCCTAATGGACCTAATGACAGACAGTTTGTTTGTTTTCGCAACTGCACTGCAGCAAATGTCTTTTTTCTTGTTTTCATTTAACCACGTTTTATTTTCGAGCCGTAGAAATTTGCACTTCCTTCTACGTTTGTTTACCCCCCAGGTAATAGTCCCTAATTAGAAAACGAAAACCGCAAGAGTGCATCTGATCTGCACAGTGCACACACCTCTCGGCTTGACCAGATCGGTGGTGACCCCTGCGTGGCCCCTGCGCGAGAGTGCGATTTAACAGCTTTCATTTTTCTGCCGTTCGCGGTCGATAGCGATCGCAATTACAACATTTTCGCCCTAAGAACTGCGGAGAAAGTCAGAACGGGCCCTGCTAATTGATGAGAACTTTCATAATGTAATCGAATGTTCGCCGACCATTCACTGGGGTGAATGGTCATTTCGAAAATTGATTACGTGCGATTATTCCAAGCAAAAGTAAGACGGCAACGGCGACAGCAACGGTGGTACAGCGGCTGGCTGCCTGCGAAACAGAAAACACCGCGAACACAAAAAGAATGGAAATAAGACAAAGTCGAAGCCAAACTAAATACGCAGGCCGCACGTTGACTCCTCGTTTACCTGACCAAGATACCTGAAACGGAAAAATCTTCCGGCAAAAGAGAAATGAATGGCGGAATCTGCGTCGTGTAAACTCATTTAGCCCCGAGTGATTGAAATTCCGCAATCTATCGGCACAGCATACGATGCTGTTCCCAGCACCGCCGCGGCACCGCCACATGCCCATGTGTGAGAGATCGTACCTGCGAAGCGTTAAATCAGGTCATATTAACCTGTCTGTAGGTAAATGGGTCAAGCGTGAACTACGTCACATAAACTTGCGCAAATATTTTCTTTTTGATTAAATAAGCGCGCGACGGCTACACCAGCCCAGACATCATTTACTGGCCAGTGGGTACTCATTTCACTGCTGGAGATACACGGCCGGCCAGGGTGCAGAAGCCGTGGCCGGGCGCAACATGCCGAAGACGAAGCGGAGCTTGTAAAGTTGCGTGTGGCACTTGCTCAAATTGTAATCGCAAGACGGATGATATGCCACTAGGTTCGCCGTGTGGCCTGCCGCCCTTGGGCCGCGATTCGCGAGGCACATTGAGCGCCCGCCCGGCTCATGGTCACTGCGCTAATGACCGCCAAGATTGATTTCTGTGCGCTTTAATGATTTGTGTGGCTTGGCAGTGATGAAATGTCTGCTCGGAAAGATGGCTGCTGGCATCCGTACCGGAGTCGTGATGAGTTTTCAGTGAAGTTGGGAAATGTTTTTCAGGGTTGCTTGCATTCGAAGCGTAATGACTTATCGCCAGCAATGAATAATTTCCGCATTGTCATACTATGCATGTTGCTAAATGATGCGCGATTTATGCAGGGCGTGCAGACTTTCTGGCGTGGGTAGTCTTACTGGAACTACTATTAGCCTTACGAAGAGCGCATAATTTTATAATTGTTTATCTTTTTTTTAGAAGAAATTGAAAAGTTAGAATGGGGCTTGTTCTTACCTGGATGAAAAGCAGTAGTGCTAATATCAGCCGTGTCCGAAAATTTCGAAATTTCCTCATATCACTAACCTGAAAATTGAAATAAAGGTTTAAAAAATTTGGAAACAAAATTGGTAAGAGTGAAATAGGATGCTTCGAAAGCCTCCCACTTCCTCTTGACCGTTTCTACGCTTTCTTACCAAGTACATAATTCATGAGAGAATACATAGTAAAGTTTTTGTTTCAAAGGGTAAAAAATGAATAGTTGAAGTAGTAAGTGGTTTCTTCGTGTATTTTCAAATACCCGACAAATCTTATCATAGCACAATACATCTTATAGGTCACGCTGCTCTCGAGAGGTACCCGAGGGGCTACGCGACCAGCTTATATAATATCACTCTAAGTACTCTAATTATTTTCATTGAAAGTAGGCACTTCGTGCTAGCAACTTTAAATTTGTTTTTCAATTTTTCAGACCTATTGGTTGGAGAGTTAAATAGAGGACATATGACAACTCTGAAATTTTTTTTTAAAATACATTTTCCGCGTACGGCCTTGGGGGTACCCCACAAAAAATTGTTTTTACAATTTCGCATCTGCCTTTGGGTTCGTTAAAATTTCCGCCTTGTGAAATTTCCTGCAAACGGTGGTAAGAAATATTTATTTATTCAGCTTAGTACAAGCTATACATACAAACAAACAGACGAGCATAAAAACTAGAACTTATTAATTAACAAATAAACCGGAAACAGAATCTCGACGCGGAGAGGCTATGTGGCAGTCTTTCCTATACTCCTAACTGAAGTGAAGTAGGAAATACGAAAGAGGGACGGTTCAAGTGGAAGTCGAACGGGGGTGTGGCGTATCATCTTATGATAAGGAGACAGATCCTGGTGGTCTGGCCAAGGGAGAACGAAATATTACCAACACCCTTTGTTGCAATAAGTAATGAGTTCAAAGTCAAGTGTAACAAATATGTGGGTATAAGACATTAATTCTTTAGTCGACACAAATACCATCCCATTGAAATCTGAAGGGCAATAAATTACAAGCATCGCGAAAGCATTTCAAATATTTTGCTACTACATACATACTTTTCAACCAAAGAAAAAGAGTCAATAAATAAGAGAAACCGCGGCAAACCGCATTGACATTGGCATCCGCTGCCACAGTTTAAGCTGCCTATGTCCAAAGTGTGATTTTTCTGCGAGAATTTTCACACTTCATGGCTCACTACCGACGCGGTTTCACGTGCCTAAATGCTAAGAGACCGTCAGCAATGCGCTCAATTGTGACAAACAAGTTGTGTTGTTCCATTGCAGACAGCGAACAAAAATATTGCGATGAATCTCCCATCCCGGGGCGGTAAAAACAAAAACCGAATAAAAAAATTTACGGCGATTTATTCCCGCGCCACGGCAATCCAACAAACTCTCCCGTACTTTCTCGGCGTGTTTATTTCTACAATTGATCACGCGGATAAAAGGCGGAAGTGAGGTGTCGAATGGCTCCCCTTTTTAACTTGACGTGTTTTCATTCGATGTACCCAGCCGCCGCGAGAACTCGATTTCTTCCATGCAGGTTTTTCGGTATTGGGGCTCCATTCATCCTCGCAAGTGCCTCCAAAGCCTTACGCGCAGTCGCCACACCGCGCCGCCGCCGCCGCCGCGATCTTACTACTTCTGAGAGGAAGCAGTAAACAAGCCACTTATTCCCTTCCCACACTTTTCTATCAGACATTCAGACATCATTTTTGGGCAAGTCACTCTCGCTTTTCTCCGAAACGATCGGCACCTCATTCCGCTTGTGACCGCTGTGGGAAGTGTGAAGCAGAACACCTTCAGCGAACTGAGAGGGCTCCAAGAAGGGCGGTACTCCACTTTTGTTTCGCAGGCAATTCGCCATTGACCCGTTTTTCCGTGTCTTACAGAGTAACCTCGCAAAGAAACGTAACAAAACAGCGGCAAAATTTATGATGCGGACTTGCGAGCTATGATATAATATGACCACATTGTTTCATGAAATGTGTGAGAATTTTTATTAATGCCGCGCCGCGCCGCCGCCAAGAATTAAGGCAAATGGCGAAAATTCATGCAACAGACACAGTTACTCCACCTCGAATGCGACGGAATGTTCTCCCCGTATGCAGCAGGTTAGCTAACCTACTTTAGACGATGTTGCAAAATATTTTTTACTGGCAAAGCCGGTGTGGACGGCATAGGCACACTGCGAATCGTCCTTTAATTGCTTCAGCTCGTGAGTGCAATTAAGCTGCGCGACATAGACACTGGGAATTATTGTGACATATAACGTATTATAATAAAATTTAAAAATATTCCTCAGGTTAGTGCAACAATTCACAAATTTAATATCCAATTGGCATTCGTGAACAAATTCAGCAGTTATTTTGGACATAGTATCACAATCTGTCGTAGTTAGGTTTAATATATGGTAGACAAAACTACTACTACCTCTTCATATTTCGGTCGCTATATTGGATCCATCATCTTTAGGATCCTTTTTGATAGTAGATTCGAGATCAGCGACCCCTAAAACATAAAAATACATGTTTTCATAGCAATCCTTCGAAGTTGAAAATATTTGGTCACAATATTGGATCTGAAACCTTGCAATTACTTATAATCTAGATCTAGGCTGATCTCTTTATAATCTTTCAATTTATTATAATATCATTTACAATTGAAGTGGTCCGGCACACTCACACAATTAATAGGCAAAGCTCTTAGGGCGAGGGAAGCTAACTTCAAAAGAAATTCACCGCAGTTTTCAAATTACCTATATATCTTAAATCGAAAAGTAATCTTCTGTTGAATGTCAACAGACCTCTTTCTAAGTCACTTAACATTTTAAGACTTTTCAAACGAAATATATAAAATTTCTGAGTTCTGAGGCCAATTTACTCACAGGAAAATGCGAAACGTGTGTTACAATTTAATATTACAAATCATTTTATTAATACAATATATTCTATCAATTAATTATTTTTCAGACCTTCTTTTAATACAAATTACGCATATGTAGGAGGGTTGTATTTTTTGGCATATTTCTGGGCATAAGTAAAAATATTTAAAAAATAGTTTTGCAACTGTGCCAAATTCGACTGTAACTATCGACTGTTACTGTTAGTTACTGAGAAAAAGGGGGTGATATACAGACAGACAAACAGACAAATAGGCACCACACACCCACCATAAGCCGCTACTGGTAGAAAATAAGTTCAGCTTTGAAAATCAAACAAGAAAATTAAAAGATTTAATCTTTATTTGTGGGCGGCCGGTTAAATCACAAGATAATATAAAATAAAATAAAAAAGGAGAATAACAGAATAAAACAAAATTTAAAAATTTAAAAATGTCTCTGTCAAACTCTTTAATTTGCGACTGTTCAACCTCTTCATCCTATATTATGTCTTATATCTCAATTATGAAATATCCTATTGGCGTATGTAGGCACACGAAACCCAAATATGTTCTATACTTATATGTACCTATGTATAATAAGAAAAAATATATAAAGTAGGAAAATAAAAAGACCACCACTCTCTTTCTTTACATCGCCTCCGGCTTATTTTTCCAGGCAGTCATTGGGGTAAGTATGAGCATTACAGGGAGAGGTACTTTTGAACTACTTCGAAACATTATTAAGTCATCACTGGTCATACTCGTACTCGTACATGAAATTGAATTTCTTCTCATATATTTGGAATAAATATGTTACAAAATGAACAAAGGCTTTCCCACTCACCCACTCACCCAGTTAATTATTGCATTCGTCGAATGTTCAATTTGTAGAAAACAAACATGGTATGTTCGCAGTTCTCTGAAGCTCCCATTTTCGCAAGGTCGTAAATATGCAACGAGATTTCAAATCACAGGGAATTACTTTCCAGTATCCCTGTCATCAATTCAAATCACTTTATTACAAACTAACATATCTGATGGAAAAGTGCATTAGTTCGCTGAAAACGACACAAATAGATTTTGCAGTTTTGTTGATTTGTTAATTTGTACCTGTCGTTGCAAATCGACTAATTGCTATCGAATAATAATACAGTCGTCGTCTGCAATAACTTTCATATTGTAATTATTGTGGATTTTCTCTCGGGCTATGGCCGGTTGCAATTCAATGTTCCAAGAACGATTCCGAGTCTTGTTTGTGGCATCGACTGGTGGCAATTAAGGAGAAGGTAATGATTGCATGTTTTATTGCATATGCTTTTGTCGAAGACGACTCCTATTCGAATTCATCACGCCTATGTTGTCTTCAGCGAAATAGAGTAATTAATAAATTTGCTTTGGAATATTAAAGCGTTGGACAGGCAGCTCGTTGAAGACGAATTTCTGAAACCGAATCAATTTGGGTTTATCTGGCTTCCCATTGCTTTTGCGCAGGAAATCAATGGAAAAAGCTGAAATTTATTTATTATTTTATGCGACTGTTAATTGCGGGAAACAAGACGAACCCAGCAATACAAAAATATTTAACTTTTTTGTAACCTGAAATTATAAAGGGTGTGTTTTTAATCCAGGTAGAATTTTAAATTTTAAAAAGACAACACAATAAATTAACTATTGCACATAAATCTTGTTGGCACAGATCAGAAAATTTTCCTAATTGAAGCGACAAATAAAAATTTTAACGGGGCAGACAAAGAGGTACAGCCATTTTTCAAGCCAATAGGCGGAGTCCCAAACAAATTAGATATCACAGGTGGGTCATGACAAGACAAGAATAGTTATTATATACTCAAGTAGGGAAAAGGCCATTGGATTTGCGTTTAGTGTTAATAAATTGCCAGAACCGTTGTTTTGACTTATTAATTTTTACTGTATTTTGTTATCGTTGGAATACTTTTGATATTAAGAACCGCTTGTAGCCCCAGAAGCTGACGATGCTAATTTCGAAGGTTTTTACCAAATATAACTGCTTTCCTCATTTAAGGACCAATTTTGGTGTGTGCCTTCTCTTTTAATACTTGAATTAACCAAATCGGTTTGTAAATTCTTAATTTTTCGGAAAACAAAAGATTTAAGCGCCGAACCTGAGAGTTGTGTGCAATAAATAACTGAGTCATTTTAGACCGAATTGGGGCAATTTTTTGTGTGAAAAATCTACAACTGTTACTAAATCTAATTCTTTGGCATAACAAAAATTTCGATAGCATTATTAGAAAAAAACTGATTTGTATGCAAAATTTACATGTGATATTGTTATTAACGAAACCGACCTTGAATGTGTTTTTTGAGATGATTGGAAATCAATCTCAGAGTAAATTAAGTTGAATGAGCACTGCATTGAGGTCACAGGCTCAATAATCCCACAATTAGTACGATGCTATGAAAAGTGTAGGAAATGTCATAATTTCTTAAGATGTGCGTCGGCACTGAAATATTATAAAGAGCCAGCAACTCAGAAGAATTAATAGTACCCCGCAAACAATCGAAATCCAAGTCAGCTCTGGAGATATTTCATCTAGTCTTCAACGCTATCGATCCCCACAGAAAAAATATCCATTTTAACAATTTAAACAACATTTAGTATTTTCATAATGGTCGCCAAAAAGTACCTTGTAAACAAATAAAATTGTTGGTTTTTGTGTAACTGGAATTTAACAACGGGATCTGATAGAGGATGAACAAGCGCTCTTTTTAAGCTTTCGTCTTTCCAAATCCGATAATTGGATTCCGGGAAATCGAAACTCTAATTTGAAAAGAGTAAAAGCTTCGAGAAGTCGACCGCGCCCGGTGCGAAATGGACGGGCAATCTTTAATCGATCTTTCTCGGCTTCTGGAAGAGATGAATTGATAATTGATGATTTTGATTAAATCGATAGAGCAAAGCAAGAGCTATCTAATTATTGAGACGTTAGTGTGAAAATTGTTTCAGGTATGATGTTTGTGTCCCATTAATATTATGTACACATTTTGACACAATATCAGAATCATTTGTTTAAATTGTTAAAATTGAAATTATTTTGGGCAATCCATGAACTTGGCAGCAAAAACAATTGATAAGTCCAGTGGTACCAAGAGTAATTAAACTATAGGAACAACAATTTTTCACAAATTATTATACTACTATAATAACAATAGTCTATAACTATCAAACCGATTTGGATTAAATTTGCTATATTATTATACCATAGTAAGAGGTACTCTGTGCCTGAATTTCAACACTGAAAAAACATTATAGGATAATTCGTCACAAATATAAGGGATTTCGGGGCAGCCGAATATAAATATCAGGACATTCCTGTTTGTTAAAGCAGCTTATATTTGTGTTACAAAAGGTAAATATTTATGGCAGATTTTTGCATAAGCTATTGCTGTCCCGATCGTACAATACAAATGCACGAAAAAAAAAATTCATGAAAAAAGGTTTTTCTTACCTTTTTCCATTAATCATTTCTATTTGGCAACAACAATAATGTATGTTGCAATTTCTGAGTTATTCTATCTTGTGTGATATTTCATCAGGAAATTTTTTTTTATCAATCTTTTCTCTAAAATCAACAGTTCTTGAGTAATCTTGAAGAGGAGGTACAAAAAAATAATTTTTGTTTTTGGATTTGGTCAGAGTGGGATTCGATCGTCAGTCTAGCACGCTTACCAACAGACTACTCGCATCCCACAAGCTAAGCTATAGCATACTAAACTATTAGACGTAAGGCCCTAAATAGCTAGATGAACAAAATATTTCTTCAGTTTTGACTATCGAACTTGGTGCAGGGAATCTCTATGCATGTGCCACATTGTGTGTCGATAGCTGTAAGACTGGCTGGGATAAGCGACGGCGACATACATACGAAGGGACAAGGCCGTCTCACCAATAGGGTTCCGTTTAATATAATAAGGGGGAGCTGACACCTACTTTACAAACAGAATTCGCGGAAATATTTAAGTAGGTAGTTAAAATATTGCTCTATATCTGCAGGGCGTTAGCAAAATATATTTTATTCGTAATAAAAACTTGTTCGTTCTTGACCTAGTTTTTCCCTCGCCAAGGGTATAACCCATAACTAATTTTCTACTTTTGTAAAACCACCGAAAAAAGTCCACAATTTCGAAACTTCGAACACTAAATCGTTCAAGTACTTCGTTTTCCATGGCATTTGTTGCCGTCTACAAACGAATTTAAAAATACTCAAATTCTAATGGCACTTTACTCTCTTTGCATATTATCAAAATATTTTACCTTCAGTTGCTCGTTGGGGTATCCTTAAACTTTTAATCAGAATCAGAAATTTCTCACAGTCACTTTTGAAAATTTCAAACTAGCACTGAATCGACAGCAAAAATTGTGTCAGAGTAAATAAGGTCACAAGTGAAATATCCCTTTAACGGCAGCAGGTTTGTATGTTCGAATCCTCACTCAATTACTTTCAGTTGGGAACAACACTCGGATCTGAACCACGACACAACTGTGACCGGCAGCACACCAGAGCGCAAGAGTATCCAAAAAGTGCGACAGGAAAAAATTGTTCGATTTAAAAAATATTTTTTTCTTATCTAAGCCTCCAAGGCCGCGTCTTGACCGAGCCGTGGTTAATACAAGAATGGTAAATACACCTGTTTTCTTTCAGCGATATACTTTGCCTTTACGCGGAAATACTTGAGCTACTCCGCGCTAACCATGTGATTACCTGTATGATTTAACTTCTTATCTTCGCTGCAGAGCTTTTTTCTTCAGGTGCCCGCTGCCCGGCTCGCGCCTTGTCTGGCTGCTGGTGCTGCTGCTGGGGGCAAAGCGGCGCATCCGTGTTATTGTGGTCTTTAAGAGAACACATTTCGACGTTTTCCACTTTTCTTATTTCTCACCGATCTTGCTGGATTCCTCCGGACGTATATACCTGTGGGTTTATCATTCATAACATTGCAGCCCGATATGTTGGCCATTTTCACCGTGTCCCTCGTCATTATCGCCGACACCGCCGCCGACCAGCATTCGAAACGAGGAAAATATTGCCGTGCGCCAGATGGGGGATAAGAGAGAAAGATTTTTCCAGCGACGCGACGCATTCCAGTCCACCACCTTGGACTTGACTTTCTGCTGGAAGGTCTGCACAGTGCACACTTACTTCAGGTACAACTCTCTTAGTGAACGAGTTGCTGGACTGTTGATTGCGGATCAGTACCAGCAGCGGCGGTATGTGCGCCCAAGTCGAAGTCGGACGGAGCTTCGCCACATTCATTTTGTCCAGGCCGAACCAACTTGGAAAATCTAGTTGCGTAAGGGAAAGGTCTCTCGGGTCTCGGGAGCTTTCCCAAAACGGAGGCACGTTGCGGCTCTCTGGTTTCGTTTTTGTACCATTTCTGTGTCGAACTTTTCGTAAATGTGTCACGGATGCTGTGAAGTTCAAGGTTATGATCTGGATTTTGGAGAGTACTCGCGTCGGCGGTTTCTCTCTTGGGGATATTTGTGCTTTGCACAAATAAACACAGAACTGCAACACTAGACTGACTGTCGGCACGGGATGATTGCAATAAGTTTGGCATAATAAAACAGAACTTAAAATAAGCAAATAAAATATACCCAATACGCCTTTGTGGTGAGGTTTGGTCGGCTTACTTTAAACAATATTTCGAAAATGTCACACTTGGTTTTAATTAATTTGTTTATTTATTTAAGCATTTATCAAAGGCTGATTACGTACTATTTTGAGAAAAAGAAGTTGAGGGATTTTCAAGAAATCCCGATTTCTCAGTGAGCGGGACGGAATAGATAAATTAAAACAAGTTAACAAATGAACCCTAGCTTAGAGTTAGCTTAATTGCTATTTAGCCAAACCAAACCGAAAAATCAGCCGAACTAAAATTGGAACATAACAGAAACTGTTTTTTAGTCAGGATACAAGTTCTTAGCTTACTATTTTCTGTGTTCCTTAAGCTGTAGAAAGGGTTGTAGTTGCTATCCTGCACTAAAGTCGATGTTTTCCTCCCTTAGGAAAACCTGCAGATTCTCTGAGACAGATTTCAAGTGATGGAGAATTGCCTTCCAGACCTTAACCATTGCGGGATTCTGGTGTTGCCTCGGATGCACGTCATCTTCAATGACTGTTTACGTTTTATTTATGGGTTACCGATTACCGCAATATGATCATATTACGCCTTTCCGACTTTCTTTACTTGACTGTCTATTACACACATATCTAAAGCGCCGAGGATTAAGTTTTCTTGTTGGACTAATAAGTTCAGGTCAACCCAACTACCTTCTGGATCACCTTGGTCTGATACGAGACGTAATACTGTAATTCTTGGCTTCCGGAAAACCATAATGGAGAGTTCTTTCTTTGTTCAAATTACTTGGAATCTTCTTTGTGGACACTGCTCGCCTTCAAGATGAAATTTTATTTGGAGATGCTTTATCTGTTATCTTATTTTTGCTTTATGTAGCTTCGATAGATATATGTTACATATTAAGTTTTTTTTAATTTGTTATCTTTTCTCGCTTTCTTTTATTTTTCCTCCCTTATATTTGTAGCTTAGTGAAATGTAATAAATAATAAATAAATAATGTTCTTATCTTGCATATATATGTCTTAACATTTTTTGCTTTTTTATGTGCCTACTTTTAAGATTGTTAGTCTTTTGTACTCATGTAAAAATAAAATTAATGAACAAATGAAAATAAAAAGGGACTTTACGAGTATTTTAATATTGCTGACTACAACTGGTATTTACAGTTACTGTGTTCGCGTTTCTCACCTACATTTCATATGATGACCACACTTAATCACTATTTAAAGTGGAGAATGCATATACTCTTCCATCCATTCCATACCTACTAATTCTCCCGATAAGAGATTTGTCGGAAAATCTTAATGTTCGTTTGAAGAAGAGCAACCTTCATTACCCAACAATTACATCCGTTTCCCAACAAACCCAACGCAGCCAGCGGCATTGCAGCGATTTCCACCTTATCCGTAACACCCATAAAGTTCTGGGTGAATTGACCATCAAGTTCAAGTTGACCAGCGCGACCACTGAATGCGGCCGTGCAAGAAGAGATCTTCATTCAAGAAGTCGAGTCGCATCGGACAGCGGCCCAAGATCTGCTAAACACTTTTGCTCACACAGTGCAGCATAACTGCGCGAGTGTGTGCATGGATGTGTGCTTATAGGTGACTTCTAGAAAGCATAATATTTCGAGCACCACATGTGTGTATACGACGTGGTGGCTGTCCACCAGCAGTTATGTAGATATGCTGCAGACTAGACAGCGAGTGGACACTGGACAGCTCCCATCCTCTTGTGTGCACCACCAATTGGCCCCGCCGTCAAGAGTGCTCCCAGTAAAGTAGCATAAGTCGAATATGGGTTAAGAGGTCTACCTCTCGCTAATGTACAGCCGCATCGTTTTCGAATGTACGTGGTGCGCGATCACCGCACCGGACTCGAGGACGTGCATGTGCATGTGTAAAGACGGGTCGTACAAGCACTTTTTTTCTCTAATTTTTTTCTGCTTTTACTCCGTGTTGATATGCGGAAGATCAGCAAGCGGCCTTACTCAATGATATCAGATTATGGCAGCAAAATGAGGATTATGTTGACAAACGGCGTAAATGAGTTGCGTTAAGTAGATCTTTGCGGGCTACGGGCGTTTGGTATTGTGATAGATCTTTCTCCTCTTTTCAACGATAAAGAGTCACAGATCAAGTGTTACATGACTCATTTTATTTTTTTATTTTATTATATAATATTCTCAAACTTCTTAAGTCAAAGCAGCGCGTGCCCTCAATCTGTTCTGGCGACACATTGAAAAGAATTTTTTATTTTTCTTTTTTTGCTTCTTATAACACAAAAAAGTGTGCATGTCCGGGCGTGAGTGAAACTTTTTAACATGTAGATGAATGTTATAATATTATTGACTGGTTTCCGAAGAGCACAGGAATGCTTACGTAGAATACGTACGACACTTACAAAATACAGGACACATCACCCATACACATCATGTACTGAACGACTGGCGCTACCGAGGAGGGAAGGGGGTAGAGGCGTGATGGACATTAAATCCCTGCATTATAAAATGGTGTAGTCTGTCAGATGATCGACGGTTAAATAATTTTGTATTACTTCAGTAGAAATATTTCCTGTTTCACTCCAGTTATGAGCATAGGGCTTCCACAAGACCTCTCCACTTCGAGGCTCTGCTTCAGTTTCTTTAATCGTTTATGTTCGCTTTGCTGATTAGATTTTTTTTTAGATTTAGACTTTTAGATAGGCAGTCTAAGATGCCCACCATTAGACTACTTGCGTCGTTTATCGATCGTTTCGTGTGTATATATGGAAGAGACATCAGACCAGTTTCTACACTGAAGACACCAGCCTGGTTCATCTCGATGGAAAAACAACAAAATTATTTTTGTGACTTGCTCATTTGCAAGCGTAATATCCTAAAAACAGGGTTTCCTCATTCCATTTGGAAGACCACTATTCCTAAACCCCAATATGCCATATAATTTGATATCTCCGATGATTTGTAGTCCTGTTGATAAATATATAAATTGTGTATATAAAGTGATAGCTGAGCTGCCCTATGGCAATATGGTATTGGTAATTTTAAGAATATTAGTTAGGACGTATATATGAACGGAAATAAACAATTGTGTTATGGGATGCCTATTCGATTATTTTAAGAGTAAATATTTCACTATGGGATTTTACGTTTCAAGTCGACCATCTTAAAGACTTTATTGTGCAGCAGATACTTTTTTATTACTTTCCTATAAATTTGCCTTACTGCAATTACCCCCCAGTTACACCTGCCAAGGCACGCAATAAAGGCAGGGTATTATTAACGTTATTCCATCAATTTGTGAAGTAACCAAGGAGCAACACGGCAGCAATAAAGTTGATTGCCTGCAATACAGTGTCCCCGGCTACGTCCTCGCAGTGCCTATAATATTGAATAAAGTTGATTGAAACAGAACGCATCTGACTGCAATAGCAACTCCGGTTAGCTGGCTATGGATGGTGAGAAATGGTGCAGTTTGCCAGAGTAGATGTGTCTAGAATTAATATTCGCGTTCGCCTACATTGTGCACGAAACGGCTCGAAACCAGTAATAGATAAATAAATGGTGTACCGACACATCTCTGTCCATAAGCGTGCATAGTTCAATCAGATAAATTGCATATCTGCCGCGTTTGACAAACGCGATAAATATATCTTTTTGGACACACAAACACAACAACTCTATTTAGTTGTGCCGCTGAAAACACCTGTTGGAGCCCCAAGGTGCGCGAGACGGGTGATACGGCCAAGCCTAGATATGAGTCCCAATGCAAATTCATAAAAGAGATTCAGGAGGTGATACTGGTGTGGAAATACTCGTAATTTCTGGCCTCGCAATAGACAGGCAAACTTATTACAGCTGACCTCATGTGCTGCGAAAATTACACAGAAGTGGCATAAAGTGGCTGTAGTTTACCGGCCGCGCATATCATGATGGCTACGGTGACGGTGGTAACGAGAACATCCAACAACGGGTAATAGAATGATTTTAACTCCGGGTAATTGAGACCTGCATAGTGCAAACGTGCCATTAAGGAGGTGTATCTGATTATCGAACACCTTGTTTCCATTCACTGTTTACTTGCTCCTTCCATTCCAGCGAGCAGCCTCAGGAATGGAAAGTGATTTCACACCTCAAATCAGCTCATTCGTCTTCCCTGTGGACTCGCCACGCGGCATGGTTTACAGGGATTTTTACCAGGTTCGCGCAATCAGGGTTCAAGTTCAACAGCCAGTCGATCGACCGAGTTTAAGTATATTTAAGTCTTATCCTCAACCTAAAACAAAACACAAAAAAATTTTTTTTTCAGCAACTATGACCCTAAAACCTAGAAGATCAGGGCGCGATGTTATCGTAGCATATGTCCTTAGTCAGGTTATACATATGATACTTTTTACCCCGTCAATG
Source organism: Neoitamus cyanurus (assembly GCA_947538895.1). Lineage (NCBI taxonomy): Eukaryota > Metazoa > Arthropoda > Insecta > Diptera > Asilidae > Neoitamus > Neoitamus cyanurus. The sequence goes on from OX384543.1 coordinate 41,674,347, forward strand.
GGACAGTTTGTTAAAAATAAATTATGAGCTAGGGTCTCCAAAATCTAAAGAAATTGTGAAGAGGGAGCAATTTATATATGTATGTATATAAAATCGAAATCCACTCACTCAAAATCTTACTTACTTTTTCTTTCATGAGGTCGTTCGCGGCATCAAATAATAAGATGCGAGAACTTTTAATTACAGGTCGAATAAATAAATGGCTCCCACATAAACCGGCATGGAAGCACCACACTAAGGAGCCCATTGGGACCTCATGCTGTGACAACACCATACCACACGCTACAACCCGCCTAAAGGTGCAATAATTCTTGAAGAAGAAAAAATTTCGGGGCCTCTGATGCGCCTCGAGCACTTCACCTTTCTTCACCTTAACTTAACAGTACGAGATGCCATCTACCATGGGTGTTCCCTGCAGCATCCCAGAAGAACACACACCCAGCTTTGTTGACAGATTTCTACAAACACTCGGAGAGGCCTCTAACGAGCGACAAAGTGCTGTTGGGCCAACTCATCGCGGTGAAATTGCTTCGGCCGAACTAAATTTGATTATCCAAGTTTCATTGTGACCATTTAAATGAGGTGCCCGCAGCCATCTGCCGGGTACACCGTTCTTCCGGCATCCGAAACAATTCCGAAAAAAGTTCGTGCCCCTGAGGTTGTAGGCGCTTTCTTTTCTAAGGAAATTTCAAGTAAGTGTAATTTGGGTGAAAAACTCGGCACCATTTGGTCTGCCTCCGAGGGCTCTTGTAGGCCCCCGACGAGATCTCAGTTTGTCCGGCTAATCGAATTACTTGATTGCCAGCGGCGATTTGACGGCATTATCATTCTGCCCGCCCGCCGCCGCACTGTGGCTGGGAAAAAAGTTAGTCGAGAAAACATAATCACTCAATATCAGAGCTCGGAGAAAAAACTCGTACATTTATTATCTTTGATCGGAAGGAAGTCATTTCGCTCGAAATAGTCGTAATACGTATGTATGCGTGTAAGTTTGAGATTAAGATAACCATAGGGCGATTTTAAGCTGACGAATAAATTAGAATTCTAAATGCGTGGGTGCTCAAGGCGGACTAGTGTGCCCGGCATCCAGAGAAAACTGGCACTTCCATATCTTTATATTAATTTGTTTCAATCTTTATTTCTGTTGTTCATATATGTGAATTGATGCCAATCACTAGCAAATAAAACTTAAGATAAAATTTAAAATCACACACTTCTTGACAATAAAAAGACAAGGCAAATATGTATAAATATACTGTTGTCTTTATTTAGAAATTATAATGTAACGTGTTTGTCATAATCCCACCCCAAAGACTGGCACTCTATTTGTGGATGAATGAAGAGACACATTGGAGCTACTCTCACTAGTTTCACCGTTGATCAAAATGCAATATACAAATATGAGAAGTGCCATAATGCCTCACGAAAGACAAACGGCAACGCTGCACTACTTAGCCACGGGAAGACCAATGGAAGACCTGAAGCTTTCAACCTTTTTATGACCACAAGCCTTGGGAAAAATGATAGAAAGCCTCTTCTTCTCAAAGGAAAGGCGATATTACAAAGTACTCCCCCTCAGTCAAATTGTACAAATATATGCTCTGACGTACTAAACGGTTTTCAAACTTGTCATACATTTTTTAATATTGTTTTTAACCTTCTGCACAAATGTGCAAATACCTTTGAATCAAATTGATGTGGAGTGAAAGTCGACATAGGGGTGCTAAGGGTTAATACACTTAATCGGAGATCAATATCAGATGTAAAGTTCCTAAGATTAGAGAAAGATACACGACATTTAACCTCACATCGTTGAGACTTGAAGATATCCTACCCGCTGTAGTCCCTTTTGTATTCATTGCCAAACCGCGGCGATTTGTCATCATCGACACCGACTAAATCGATATTCATAGAAGTAATAACCCACAGTCCACACGCGAGATGAATATTAAACATCTGAAGACAATCTGCCCCCTGACACTGGAGGCACCTCAGATCCGGCAAGTGCGTAATAAAATGATGCCGCTGACCACAGTTAAGCATTTCTCAATGCGAGGAGGTTCGCCCTTGTTATTTATGGAATCATGACTCAGCCTCCGCGCATATTGTGATTCCTCGCAGCGCACCAGAGTGGATCCAAAGACTCTCTCTGCGGCCCATTGCCGTTCCATCAGTTGAATTAAAATCCAGAAATGGCCGGGGAATTCTATCGCAACGTCGTCGTCGGTCGGCCTCGGCCACAGGAAAACACAACAGAGACGGGAACATTGCGATAAGTTTAATTTCATGAAATTCCTCAGATAACTTTTCTTACACCGCCAAAGTTTCGGGGTAAGTAGCTGAAATTGCCAGTTTATCGTGAGTTTGGGTTCCTCGAGTGAAAAGTCCACGTGATGAAGGAATCGGTGTTCGTCCTCCTTGCGCTGTCGCTTTCTATTCGACTGGCTCCAGGTATGATGTACAGTGCATCGTCCGTTGGCCGCTTTGAAAGAAAGGAACAATGCCCGAAGGTGAGTTGTTTTCGCCATACCTCTTCGGTCGTATTGCCCGTTGCAGTCACTTTCCACAAAAGTTTAGTGCAGAGTATTGTATTTACATTTGTATCGTTGGGGTTAACTTTAATGAAATCGCCAGTGTCAGAAGCGGAAATGTCAGCGTTCAAGACGTAGAGCGCAAATAATACGATAAGGTCAACTAACTCGATTGCACGAAAGCAGCATGCGCGCACATGTGCATGCGTAATTGCTTCAACTTATCCAATTTGCACGAATAATTTATTCTCGAATAAGGTTGAGCTTGCAGTCAAACCGTTGTGTTTACGTTAGAGTTATACCAAACACAAACTGGAAGTAGAATATCTAGATAACCAAAAGATCCTAAAAGTGGCAGAAGAAGATTGCACAGGTGAATGTAATTGTTTACGTTGATTAACCCTATAAAGAATATAATAATATTTACTTGTGCATAAAATACAAATATGCGTCATGTTGGCTCACGCGGAATTTACCATAGTGGTACGGCACGTACACGTACGTCATCCGAACGACACGAGTGAGGTGTGCGAAACGATGCTTGAATCGCTAAATTTAGAAAGAGAGAGCAATTATGCGTTCGCGTATGCTTCAATTTTACGCAAAATTTCTTTCTAGGTTGAGCAGTAGATGATTTCGACCTGCTACCATTTTGTTAGGAGACTACGTATCCGGAAACGAAAATGCTTCAATCACGTGAAATATTTTTGTAACTATGCCCGTTGACTACGTCCAGTAGATGTCCAGCTCATCACAACCACTTGAATTTTTTTTTTCATTAAGTGATTTCGTCGTAAATTTTTCATTGTTTGATATATGTATTATATATATCATTAAAAATGCCAAAATGTCTACTTAAACACCTTGTTGATAAATATTTTAGATTGTTAATATTTAATGTCCACCTTTATTTTTTACAACATGTGTCCTATCATTTGAACTATTGTTTTCAAATTTGTACCAAATGTTTTCTATGGGGCTTAGGTCGGAAGACTTGCCTGGCCAAAAAATATTTTTATTTAAAAGTAAAGGTTTCACCGATTTGGCTGTGCGGCGCGGAGAATTATCCTGCTGAAAGGTACAATTTCCTTCCATGAACTCTGGCGTGGTGTACATATACGGTAACAAGTAACCTTTTATGTGGGTCTTACACCATAGTGCCCTCTACTTTATGAGGGGGGCCAGGGTCTCTTATGTATTTCTAAAAAGGTGAAAAACTTCAATATTCTAGAAAATGAAATCTCCCTCAATTCCTCAAACGAGACGTCAATCTGGTCCAAATTTTGATGTGCCCACACCTTCATTCACGAGAAACGTTACAATAACGCGTAGGGAAATCAACGTGAAAACTGCTGAAAAATGGAGAAGAAAGAACAGTCGATACAGCAGAAAGGTTCCTTGCTCTTCCACTCAACATTCCACAAGAGGGCACTTCGGTCAATTACATACATAAATCACAGTGAGCAGATATCCATTTATATTTGATACACCCTCGCCCAGGCACTGTGTACCACTTGCCGCCCGGATGGGATGAGATGAGACGATCCTGTTCATGATGTTCCTCCTCATCGCAATTTCACAGCGTCAAATAGTACCTCACAGTTTGAACAGACACTCTTGGCACAAGTTTGTCCCGAGCTAAATAAGGCCATGCGAAGTAATCGAAATCAGTAAAAGTTCTGGAAGAGTAAGTAAAGAAAGAGCCAGGGGTTTCCACCTGCATAAAGTAAATTCAAGATACGCATTGTCGACAAACAACATGTGACTACAAAGTAAGATCGAAAAGCAGTGCCACTGCATAGGTGTGTCTCAAACCTACAAATCTAAATATTTGGCTCTGCGCATTAAAATGCGCACACTCGTCGCACACGCTGTAAATTAAGTGAAAAGTGTGGTTTATGCAAATCGCGCAGATAAAGTCCGTTGCAAGCCTCAATGAATTCGCGCAATTTGTTTTGGAAGAAGACAACGCCGCCGTTTACCTCATATTCCAGAAAGTGTCCGCCATACTTATCCATGCTTTCATCTGCAACACTTTCAGGTTAAGGCCATCCGCAACTTCGACCTCTCGTCTATGATGGGATTTTGGTACATCGTCCAGTACTACGCCTCGTCGGAGGAGCTGCCGGAGTACGCGTGCATGCGAAGTATGTTTACTTTCTCCGAGGAAGACCAGCACGTAAGTTTGGTGTTCTTAATTTTATTGATTCCCTAACGGTTTGCAAGTAATCAGGAATTCGATCATTTCAAGTTAATTTGCCTCTCTGTCTGAATAAAACCCTTTTACCTTTATTTTACACCAGCCGCTTAATCGTAAAGTCTTTACTGCTGTAGGTCTAGGTCTAGAGGTTTTTTCCTTTGGATCATTCGGTTATCCTTACGTACGGCTTCTAGCGGCTGTGGCAGTTAAAAAGCGAATTATAGTGCGAAAGGAATAAGTTAGACGACCGCACTTAATCCCCCGGATAGTCTTATGTTAATTGGCCATTAATATAAGAAAACCGCGCCGCTCGCAAGACCTACATCTGGCAGGTGTGCGAGTGCTGCGTGAACCCGGCCCAAGAAAGTGGAGCAAATCTCCTGTAAGCGCACTGCGAGATGATTGTTTCGCCGAAAACGAAAATCCATTGCCGACCAAAGAAATGTTTTTGCCTTACGCGCCTTCATTTTTCCCGCTCCGAAGGGAACACCGGAGATCACAAAGCGGCGCACCGCACTTGTTCGATTCCAGTAGATTTTCGCGGATTTTATGAGCATCCGTCGGTCGGGCTTCTTCTTCAAGTTGATCTCTCAAGATCAGATGCGGATCGACGGTAAGGAAGGACAAATTTCGATCAGCTGGCCGGATGGAGTACAGCTAGAAACCCCCATTTGGGACGGGTTTTAGTACACCTTGGCCCCGGGAAAGAACGGAGTGAGCAGAGCTACTAGAATTTGGGTAAGGCGGAATTAATTGGGTCATTAATGTAAGAAAGGCAGCTTGAAAGTCCACTCGTTTTTGCTGAGCCTCTTACAAAGCGTCTTAAGTTGTTAAAATTTGTTTCTTACCCACCGAGGGTCTCTCCCACGTACCGATGAATGAAGGCATCAATCAAAGCGATTTTACTTTCAGGCAATTAGCCCCTTACGTGATCTAAAATTTGCGGACGTTTGTTGCTGGCTAGCTTACGGGTCAGAAAACCATTCAGGCGAATGAGAGAAAGCATTTCAACGACTAAATGGGACCCGATTCGGCGTTAATTAAGATGAGATTTTCGGACGATACGCAAATTTAATTGAAACATTCTTTTATAATTGGACAGTTGAGATCCGGAAAGTGCAAGTTTACTTTTTTTGCGATTGGTCTGATCAAGTTTTTTCCCTAAGAAAAAAGTCTGTTAACATGATTTAAAAGAATAGGGAAGGCAGACCCCAGCAAGAAAATAATTGATAATTATTGTGTTACCACTCGACTATTATAAGACAGCTGGGACATTCAACATTGACTTTCATATTTTCAGTCAGTCATTTTACCGAGAGTGCTCAAATTTTGTTAGCATCGGAAATTAATTGTTAGCAATATTTCAGATACCTACATATATGAATGAAACTTAGCATCAACATAATTTCACTACAATTAGTGACTGCCAGCTAATTTCTCAATGTTAACAAAAATGCATAATAGCAAAATTACAGCTCCAGCAATTTTCGAAAAATGTTTATGACACTTTTTTCGAATTTGGGTTAATTTTGTCGTGAACCAAAGGTAATTCTACAGAAATCCTTGGCTACGTTTCTTTAGACAATTCTGAACCTAATAGCAAAATTTCATTATGATTCGATCGGTAGAAATGGATTAAAGTGTAGCGGAAGATGAAAAAACACCTTTTTACCCCACAATGAAATTTTCAAATAAGAATTTTTGGCACTTCCGGTGCTCAGAATTTCAAATTTCTTTTACAGTTCGAACGAGAATCGCTTGTAGGTTAATATGAAATTATAAAATTCTTCGATTCCCAAAACGGTCAGAGTTTCCTTAAGAGGTTATGCCTACTGACATGGAACAAAATTTCACTAATTTTTTGTTTAACTTAAACAAATTTTATTTAGATGAGCAATATCCTATATTAAAGCTCATATCTTGGACTACTTATGGTTATTATTTCATTTAAAAATAATCAGACAAAAAAACGGGTGGACAGTCTCAAACGTGCTTTCTATGCGGTGATCCAGATAACTCCAGACCGGTTCATTTGAAATGACAAAAAAATCTGGCAAGTGCGAATAGGACTCGCGCGTTAAGGGCTCCTTAAACATTTTGTAACATGTTTGAGATAACAGCGTGCGCTGCAACGGACTGGCGGCTTTATTAGTAAAAGATAATTTTCGCATATTTTGAGCTATAGTTTTATAACCAAGTCACCAAACATTTTGGAGCAAATATTTTTGAAATCCTTAAAAGTAGTTCTTCCAAATGATACACGATAAAATAAATAAAACCCCCCATTAACGTATTAAAAATGTGAAATTAAAATTATTTCATTAAAAACATGTTTTTTTTGTTCAATAATAATTTTTCTTTAAATTTCTTACATGTGCGAAGAGTAATGTTAGTACCGCGATGCCAAAGATCTATCACATGTGTATGTAGAAGTATGTGTCATACCTAGAAAATGACTTTAAATTAAAATAGATTCTACTTTCTACGCACATTTATAGTTCAGTCCCTACGCAGTTCTCAGACCCCATGAAATTAGAAAGACATTTCTGGGACAGATCCTCCTTTCGCTTCTTCACACACAATAAAGCGGTATCCCCTACTCTACGAATAAATCAATATCTAAATCCCTAACGACAGCAGGGCTCTCACGAAGGTGCCAAGACACAATAAAACCGACGAGATATGTTCGCCCTGGCTTGTCCATAGCCGCCAGAAAGTATCTGTGCCGGCGAGGAGTTAATTGCGATCTCTTCCGAAATAAATTACAGCCGTCAGCCACAATTAGGCCCTATATGTTCTCTTTTTCGCAGGTAACAATGAATTTCACTTACATATACGCCGAAGACCCGCTCCGCGAGCAGTTGCAGGGCAACATAACCTGGATAATTCCGAATTTCAGCGTGCCCGCACATTGGATTCATACGGAAGATATTTGTAAGTGATTTGTCACATATTTGACATCAATACATAAATTTCATGTCGCATGGCCTGTGCGCGAATCTGGTACTGGCGGAGCTGATAAGGCATGGTATGGTCATCTGGCACTGGCCACTCGCGGTGCGCCGTAAATCAACCTACACATTCCCGAGACGCATCCATTTGCATATTGCATTAAAGATGAGTGCGCATTCCGAGCCCAGCTACCAATATCTCTTTTAATTGATTAGACGAAGGCATCTACAACACGTACATCATCGACACCGACTACGGGTCTTGGGGTCTCCTGATGCATTGTGCCGAGAAATCAAAATCGCCCAGGTACTTGTCAGCTCTTCTTCTGTCAAGGGAGCCGTCGCTCTCAGCCAACGTGGTTAACTTTCTCAGGTAAGTTGGCAAATGAATTCGCTGCGCTGGGTCGCCTTTCCTCCGCGTTTTCGTATGCATGCGCCGCCGCAGCTCATCCAGCCGCTTTGCATCCTATTATGCCTAATAGTCGCGGAGCTCTTAAAAAATGAGCTCGGATGGGAGATGTGACTGGAATGGCTCATTGGTGTCGTACTGTAATGCGATGCAACTGTAGGCGAAAACTAGGTTGCACCCATTTTTCCACCAATGCCGTCATCTCTTGCACAACTCGCATGCTAACTACGGCTAATTCCAAAGATAAAGCCAAAATTCTTTAACGCCTCTCGTGGTTGCTGTACGTGTTCTGATTTAAGCAGCTTTCTTTCCTAAGTGAAAATTAGTTTTTAAAAATACCACGAATTCTCGGTTCTACACTAAATCTGCTTCTTTAATTACAGGGAAAAACTTCCGAAGTATGATATCGACTTAACGTTCATGTTCCCAATCGACCAAGCCGACTGCGACAATTTGAACGAGACCAGCAGCATAGAGAATCCGATGTCCTATTATTTGCAGAGCCAGAAATACAGAAAGAATTCACCTAAACTGGTGCCGTTGAGTTAATTTACATCCTAAAAGAATATAGCTTTAAATAATGGAACTGTGGACTTAATTTTGAAAATTATTTTTTGTTAAATACATAAATTTGTCAAGTCTTCATCAATGTTTTTTTTCGAAATATCAAAGTACGAGTATAGCAATGTTCCTATATTTGATACATTGGGGACGTTGCAATATACATAAAGCGAGGAATACGCTGCGTAGTAAAAACATAGATAACATCGACGGGATTGTGTGTATTTTAAAAATACATTCATATTTGGTTAAAGAGGAAAAAATGTACAATACTTACTTATATCTACATCCCAGTTGAAATATTAAATACAATGGATCCCGCTGTTTTAACTGTAATAATAAGTTTTAATAACATTCTTAGTTTGGTGCCTACCTACTTAAAATATTAAAATTACTTTGTTTTCGTAATCGGGGTTTTCGTTATATTTTAATAATATTTTTTTTATTTACAACTTTTATAGTTCGAAGTAATTTCGCGACTTTGTTAAAACAGGCAGCTCGTACGCATAACAAGTAATTTTGCATAATACCACGATGATAGTATTATATCTACATACGTACAGAAATTTTCTTTGTTATCCTGTTTTAATGACATCACTTAGATTATCGTATTTTACTCGTCATACCCTTTCATTTGGCATCCTTGTCAAAGGGGTTGTGAAGAAAGAAGTAATTCGTAGTCTTGGGGAGGCCACCATATTGGATTTAGAATGACGTTATATAGTTTATCGTAGTCTATCAGTCAAACTCTTTCATTTGATACACATGTCAAGGGGGTTGAGTAGAATAAGGGAACCCTGGGAATCATGGGGCGTCTATCTACAAAATCTGGACAAAATGTCGACGGATTTCCGATAAGGTGCTTATTTTTAAAGTGGCCCGACTTGCCTTTCACAAGGATCTTGTACTATAGGTTCCATCATATCTTTATATACATATATCCGGTCCTTCAAGTTAAATTTTCGTCTAGCTATATTGCATCTATTTCTGTTTTGTCTGGTGTTCCACAGAGTAGTCACCTTGGGTCGTTACTCTTTGTCATATTTATCAATGATTTGTTCCCTTACTACGTAATATTCATGTTTAACATATATATGCTGATGATTTGAAAATCATTATAACTGCTGAATCTTTTCAGGATACTCAATATCTACAGGACGATCTTTTAATATTCTCGGAGTGGTGCTCCAATACCTCATTTTCGTTTTTCCTTCATCGTCCATTCGTACGTTAAAATTGTTTGAAGTACTTGAATTTACTACATTCAACGTGCTGCATTCTGCTCTCGTTTTAGCTGAGATTCTACTACGTTTTCAAACGCATGGTGAAAACAAAAATGGTGGCTAAAGTGGAGGTGTACGATAATCGCTAAATAAAAACAATGTTTTTTCCGTTGATATCAACAAGATTTTGATATGAAATAATGCTCACTCAGTGCTTTTGTCCGAGCGGGAAGTGATTGCAATAAGACAAGTGCCCTAAGACGACTCAGTTTACCCGAAAAATGCGTGAAAAGTAGTTTGTTTCATGTGGTGTGTTGCCATTTCAGTGTCAAACAGAGCGAGCGATCAAGGGAAAATTTTTTTCTTTTGTGCATTAGGGCCTTTTTTGGAACGTTTTATCGCCTGAAATGTGCTTTAAATTGTTGGTGGAACACTGTTATTTCGGACTTCATACAATTGCCAACTAAATGCGAACAGGGCAAGAGTTTCTTTCACGTTTTATGTAGGTAAGTTTCTCGTTGTTTACATTTGACATTTGCCTTGCGTGCTTTACACTTTCTGCTCGTATGCGACTTTCACGAAGAAGCCCATTAATTTCCGCCAAATTGATTTCTTGCTGTGTTGGAGGTGATTTTCAGGACCTTGCAAACTTGCGTCATTCTGCAAGGATAGTGAGTTTATACTCAAGCTCACTGCTTCGCTGTTACGAACTCACCTGCGCCTTCACCTGACCGCAGTGCCTTTGACCTGAGTTGTTTTGAAACGGGCCCAAAGTTGCCTGCACTTGTCACACTTCTTTTACCATTAGTCAGCTTCTTTGCTACTTTGGGGCCTTATAAATCACCTCCCACGCTTTCTTGCATCCGACACATTGAACCCGAGTAAAGCATGTATTTTTTTTCAGATTTTACTGAGGTACAATGGCCCGTTGGAATAAAAACATTGTTGTACCTCTTGAGTCTCTCATTAAGGAGAAGGAAAATACAAATCGTCCAACAGCAGCTCGATCAGCAGGTACAGTGGGCAAATGGGGTAAAATGGGCTTTACATCTACGCGAACGTATGCGCTGAAGGCGATTTCAGCAACAATCAGTCCAGCACAATCGCCAGAAGCTGGGGAAGCTCCCGTGTTGCACACAAATGATCAACCAAAACCGAAAAAATTCTTTAAAAGTCGAAACACATCAGTAGACCTTCGAGCGCAAATAATTCATCACTTGCCCAGAGCACCTCCGTCCCCTATTAGAGAGGCAGCTCCGCACAGAAAGGAGCCTCCATTAAAAATTAAAATCCCAAAGCCCACTGTGGAGCGGAAAAAGTCTACATCATCAGATCGAGGGAGCCATAAGGTGGACAAAAAGAAAAAAGAAAAGAAACTCAAGCCAGAAGCCCCGCCGTCGAGGGTCACATCGAGGCACCGGAAAGTTGTTAATTATGCTGAGGACGATGACGATAGGAGTCAAACTCCATTGCGAGATATTATTGTGCCTAAGTCTTTCTTGGAGACGAACAAACGAATAGAGAATGAGGAGTATGATGAGAGTGACGAGAACTTGGATCAGCACATGGATTCAGATGTTGATCCGGAACCTGAACAAGAGCCTGAACCAGAATTGCTAGCAAAGCTTCAACCAGAGCCTCCTCAGCCATCAACAGAATCATCTCCACCTGCACATAAAGCGCCTGCTATCGATCATCCCCCAATCGTTTTAAGGATTTCGAAGGTAAGGCTTAAATTATATTATTTTCAAACAGCGATACCCCAGGTTGAATTCCAATTTGACTACCCTCGCTGCATTGCCATGAGATATGCTAAAACACCATCAGCGAATTAGTTGATAAAATCGTATGCTGCTAAAAACGATAATCAGCTTGCAGTCAGTTGCAAACAAAGTTCCGAAACCCGCTTCCTGAAATCTGAAATTTACAACTCGATACCTTAATTTTATACATTTCGTTATGAAAGTTGCGGATTTCGGACATAAAAGGAAAGAACAAACTAATGAAAACTTTCGTCCCAACGGGCCCATAATAATATTGCCTGGATATTAATTGAGTTATGTAAAAGGGTTTTAATGTCTTTTAGTCCAGTTTAGTGCGGTATTTGACAATATCGACTCTCATCGTACCTAGTCTCTTACTTACTCAGACTAGTTTTCCGCGTATTTAGCCTCCCTATATCCATCGTCTAGACTCTAGATAATTGAACTTGGCCGTGAACGCGGAGTAGAGAAAAACTAATCAGGCTGATAAAAGCTCCATAAGGGAACTGCATCTTTTCTGCTAAAATAAAGGTGTACATTTGTGCTTCTTGCTCTTGCAGTTGAAATAAGCCAAATAAACTTTTACTCATAACAGCTAAATCTTTAAGAACGATCCACTTCCGTCATTGGTCTGGCAATGATATCTTCAAAAATGTCCTACGATCGTGTCACTTGCGTAGTCATGCGTGTATGTGTGTACCGAAAAACGATCCTCTGAAGTCCTGTGTGTATGCGTGAAAGCCAGGCGTAATCAAAACTGACGCGCGTGGGTTTAAATTTTATGCTCCTTCAAGCAAAATGTTTGTCCGCTTTTCTCACAGTTATTCCAGAATTAATTAGAACTCATCTGTTTTCCAGGGTACGTCGCGACTAATAAGTACAGACAGTGAAGATGTTCTAAATTCTCCCGCGTACGAAGCACCAATGCCTGAACCAGCCCTTAAGTCCACTGCTGATCTGCTTTCTATCTTGTCAGAGGAACCTCCAGTTCCAGAGCCGTTAGTAGAACGAGAGGATGATCAAATAGAAACTGACCTGGCGCAAATTAGCATCTCCCCCAATCCCGAGGAGGCGAGTGAAGTCAATTGCACAGCGAAAGTAGTTGAGGAGCCGCCGAAGCATGAAAGCCTTAAGATTGTCATCAAAGCGGACGTCCTCAAGAATGTTATCCTTTCAGAGAAGTCGGAGCGCAAGAGCAAGAGTAAAAAGCACCATAAAAACTCAGCAATCAGCATTAAGATAGTTGACAGCCAGTTTAAAACTCCATCACCGCCTCCCCCAGGCAATGATTTTGACCTCTATAAAGCGTTGCCTCCGTCTCCGTCAGAACGAGATTTCGACTCGCAGAGCTCTGTCCTGGGCAGTATATCATCAAAGGACACTAATCAATTTGCTGCCGTTATTTCTGATGAAAACTGCGTTATCAGGAGTAGAGGTTCTAGTGATGTGACGAGCGAACTGGAGTCCAGCCAGCACAGCTCCTTAGTAGCACCACCGTCCGATATTGAGTCAAGGCTCGAGTCGATGATGGACGGGGACGATGATGATCAAACAGGTCTTAGCGAAGCTAATGCCCTTTCAAGGGAAGATATTTTGCCAACCATAGAGGAGGAACCTCTAAAGGAAGATATTCTTGATGTGCTGATCGGAGATATAGAAGAACAGAAAGAAGAACACCAGGAAAAAGATGAACAGAAAAAAGTTGAACCGGAAAAAGAGGAACTGGAAAGAGATGCACTGGAAAAAGAAGAACAGAAAGAAGAAGACCATGAATTTCCCAAGGAGCCTTTGCCGCCTGAACCTGAACAACAAACAGAATCTGAACCTACCGAAGAAGTGAAGGCGGCGTCTTCTAGGAGGGTGACGAGGTCTAGGAGGGGACAACCCAAAGTGGAAGTGTGCAAGGTTGAAGCGGCCAAAGTGGAAGCGTATAAGGTTGAAGCGGCCAAAGTGGAAGCGCCCAAAGTGGAAGCGCGCAAGGTGGAAGCGCCCAAAGTGGAAACGCGCAAGATTGAAGCGTCCAAGATTGAGGCGCCCGAGGCAATCGTTGAACAACCTGCCAAAGCTGGGCGGATTACTCGGAGCAACAATAACGGTATTGTCAAGGTAAGTAATAATAATAACATTGATCAACTTATAGGCCTTGGAGTTGGCAAAGTATGCTTACATAAGCTCTCATAATATATTGAAAACTGCTTTAGAAATAATTAAATTTGGTGTTATGCCTGCGACTGGATGAATCAATTTATCATCATTGAACGCATTATTCATATCTCGCAATTGCAGAGCTAATACGAATGTTTTTTTCCCATTCAAGAACAAACCAACTACCTCCATGCCTGTAAGGAGTTACTCAAGAAAACGAAAAGCGCAAGCCATTGCTGACAATTCTGAGACGGTGGCAGATGATTTTTTCAAAACTAAATCAAGTTCCCACACAAAGTTGGATCAGGTAAATTTCATAGATCTTCCAGATGCTCCGACTGTAACTGAGGAAGAGGAAGCAGCTGACAATGACCAACCCATGGACCTCGAAACCACTGAACAAGAGTACAAAATAAAAAATAAATTTAAGCGAACGTGGTACGAGCGCAGCACCAGAAACAGCGAGGTCGATCAAACACAAGAGCCTTTGACCAAGAAGTCTTGTAGTGATAGTGAAAATAGCTTAGGTGTTAAAAGTAGACCTAGTAAATTTGTAAATAATAATAATGCAGAGAGCGGTAGCGGCGATGGGGCCGATGGGGATGATGAGAAGAGAAGTGTGAAGTTGGTAATTACTAAGAAGAAGGGCAGCATCTTTAAGAGCAGAGCACTTGTCGCTGATCAAGGCGACAGCAAAAAGCGCCATGTATACAAGCACACATGGGATGCCGAAGATAAGAAAGAGAAGTTGGCGTTCAAAGAAGCTGAATCACCTCCTGTGGCAAGTGATACTATCTTTGATGATATTGAGGAGATGGAAGGGCCTTCGAAGTTAACAAAATTCACGAGACAGAACCCTAACAAGGTGGACAATGAGACCGTGACGAGTGTAAAATGTGATAAAAAGGCAAAGGAGTATTACACCGTTGTACGGAACGTTAAGACTGCTCACCAAATACAGGAGATAGGAGAATACCAAGAAATGGACGATGATGTAGAATACATTCTGGATGCTTTACAGCCTCAAAACCCAATATCAACACGATGCCTATCAGCTTTGCAACTGGCTACCAAGTGCATGACTCCTGCATTTAGAATGCATATTCGCGCTCACGGGACTGTGACAAAGTTCTTTAAGGCACTGCGGGACGCGAAGAAAGACTTAAGCTTGGGTCTCTGCACTGCGACAATAATGTTCGTCTTATCGCAGGATACATTGAATATGGACCTCGACAGAGACAGTCTGGAGCTTATGATGAACCTGTTAGAATCGGATGCATCTAACATCGTCGATGAGTGCGGCTTGGCAAATTTCGAGCGGAATAAGCAAAAGGTTAAGGAGCTTTGCGAAGAAATTAAGAGCCAGGGGAAGGCAGCTCATCTGAACATTGAATCAATGTCAGTTGGTACTCTCGCAATGGAGACTCTTCTTTCACTCACTTCCAAACGAGCTGGAGAATGGTTCAAGGAAGAACTGAGAGAGTTGGGTGGTCTGGATCATATCATCAAAACAATCTGCGACTGCTGCCATCAAATCTCTGATTATGTTGTGAGCTGGACAGAAGTACTACTGGATAAATTGAGAACTATAGAACGATGTTTGCGGGTACTGGAAAATGTATCACAGCAAAACGAAAAGAATCAGGATTACATTCTTTCATATAACAAAGGGGATGCCGTCAACACTCTCTTTAAACTGTACAAATTGTGTGACAGCGAAATCGCTCTCTATCCAACAAACGATAAAACACCAAAAGAGAATCCCGGTGTTGTATTGCGCGAGGCCCTTGTACCCACTTTGAACGTTCTGATTAATTTAACCCATCCATTCGATAGTCGCGCCGTTGGTAGCGCAATTTTTGGGCAAAGGGATGGCATTTTCGATACAAGCTTTCATATATTGTTGCAGGCACCAAATTACGTGCCCGAACGGTGCATTTTTGAGCTTAGCATACTGGTATGTTTTTCAAAAATTATTTCATTTCGTTTTACATTAATCACTTTCCCTTTCAGGTGCTACTCTTGTTAATTAATTTAACTATGTACACGATTCCTAACAGAGCGCTCATATTGCGGTCGCATGCACCTTCGGATTTTGGAAATCAGTTCGATAAGGTTCCCGCTATTAAGGCATTGATTGAGTACTTTTATCGGTGCGAGGAGTTAGCTCGGTATGTTTGTTTTTTTTAGTTGACTTACGTTACCCACATTTATTAATATTAGGAGTATTCATAATTAATGATCATACTCTTTTGGCTTCTTTCCCAGAGTTATTGACTCCATCCTATTTAAATTTTAGTTGATTGATTAGAATATTGTTACATTCTTTCTTTAAGAGTTTGTAATTTCAATTTTTAATACGGAATACCGTACCCCGTACCCCAATGGAGGGGTGGACTGTCTGACTTAGCAAACCGTGGATTTTCCAAAAATTTTTAGGGTTTCACATTTCATCACATTGCTTATTAGTACTCCTTACACATTCTATTTGGTAGTGTTTTTAATTTTTATTAATATGAATGTCTCTTCCAGTTTGGCTGAACAAAATACTGACGCAATTCTAGAGAATCCAGAAAAGAAGAGTAAGAACCAGGAGGAATTGAATGAAACCGTTACAAAATGTAAGAACATGTTTCGGGGCTCCGCAATTGCAAATGTGATTGCAGTGCATATAACGTTTTCTTAAGTAAATATAAGCAATTCGGTAAAATGATTACAAATTTCTATTTAACAGTGCTTCAAAAGGCTGGACACCATATGGAACACACACTACAAGCCAGTTACGCTGGAATTTTAATCGGACATCTTATCTCCGACAATGAAGAGAACGAAAGAGTGATTCGGACGTACCTGCGAGACAATACCTTCAACGACATCATCAGCATACTCGAAAAGTATTACAACTTTATGAACTTAACAGCGAGTGTATGTGCCCTCTCCTTATTATCTTTGATTTATATTTTTAATTCGCAAACATTCTTGCAGTCTGAGGCGATTAGCGTTTCACATATAAAATCCACAAAGAAACTCATCGACTACTACAAGAAGTGCGACGAACATTCCAATATTGCTAGCAAGGCCGAACAAAACGAAGAGGCAGCGCCAAGTTCTTCGATATCAACGAGAAGCACTCATCGCGTGTATAAGACATACAGTCAGAGATAATCCGGCAAAGTAGTCTGAATCAAGATCGTTCAGCTATCCAGCCGCCTATATTACTCCTTGAACGACTTTCACATTTATTTATTGAAATTTCTTAGTTATACCTTTTAGTCGTAAATCGTTTTAAATTGCAGTACCAAACGTCCTATTTTAAAAGTCATCTTTTTTACTTTCACTTTTATTGAGGCTGCATTATACGTTTCCTCATCTTCAGGATTTTACTTTATGATGGTTGTACCGCCCTCTTAGTTGAAACCGTTTTGCTAATTTAGCGAACTAAAAGGTTTCTCAATATCTAAGAATAAGAAAAAACAAAGATATGCAGAACACGAAGCGGAACTTTGTAGCGTTATATTGACCAAGCTACAACCCTAAGCAAATGAATCAACCAATTTAGTTATTAATTTTTGAATAACTGTAAAATTTAGTGTTAAGAGGAAGATATTTTATCTGTAAGCAGTAAGGTCTGTAAATAACTGTTGTTCAGAAAATTAATAAACCACATTTAGTAAAATCATTTCCTTAATTTCATAAATGCTTCAAGAGTTTTTTTTTCATTATTTATTTAATTTTTTCATCATTTTTACAGAAAATCAACGTTGACAATTAAGGTGGATTCAGTGGCTGTTTTAGAGACCTCCGCAAGGATTCGCTTAATTATTCTGCAGATAATATTTCGTACTTTTTTTTAATATAAACACTTAAAGAAGTGTATTCAAGTCCTGCGGCAGTAGCCCGACGACTACGTTTGATAAAAAACCTACTAAATGTTCTTTAAACATAAATAAACATTAACGATATTATTGTCATATTTACTATATAAAAAAATTCGTCATAAACCTCTTTTACTTGGGTTAAAAAAGAATACCCTCTTAAGATTTTGAATTTATTGCGCCTTTCTTCCATTGGAGCTAGTACAGTCAGAATGGACACTTCTGGCAGAAATAGAATCCCTCAACAAGTTCCAAAAATATCCGCTCCCAACTTCACAATTGTGTTGCAAAAGTGTAATGAAAACAAAGAACAGCTGATAAGTGCTAGCCAACTAAGGAAAATTGGGGAATTCACGATCTAAACAAGTTTTGCTGCCCTAATTTAATTACGAAACTTCGCTTCACAGAGTATTGAAAGTGCCAGCTCAAGTACAAATTCATTTTTGTACAGTGAAAGTGAGAAGTCGCAATACCAGTGACTGACCAAAAATGGGTCGGACATTCCTTGAGCATATGGGAGGCGTAAAGTTGTTCTCCTGCAACGCTTGTGACGCCAATTTGACGAACAAGAGTGAGCTGATTAGCACGAGATTCACGGGCGCTACAGGTACGTAGACGGCAGAGTGATACGCACAGTCCCACTTTGCATAGTGTTCTGTGTCCTCAATTTGGACGTCATTGACCTTTCCATCTCTGTTTTCCTTTGGCGCACAGGTAGGGCCTACCTGTTCAAAAGGGTGGTCAACTTGACATACAGCAACGTACAGGATCGAGTTATGCTCACAGGCAGGCACATGGTGCGGGACGTTATGTGCAAGAACTGCTCCGCTAAGCTCGGCTGGATGTATGAGTTCGCCACGGATGACTCGCAAAAGTGAGTATTCGTGCGTAGGCCACCTCCGGGTAATATCTCAGATTTTGTTGTAGATACAAGGAGGGCCGCGTCATTTTGGAGTACGCGCTCATCTCAGAATCGGAAGGCTTCCTAGACCCGTACTGCAATAGGAATAGCTACCACGAGCACTAACATCCACCTCAAGGCTCTCGCTCGCCGCTAGACTTGCACTCTAACGAGCTTGTTCCCAGGTAGACACTTATTTGAACAGCCTTCATGGCTCATATTCAGGAAGATCGAATTCACTTAGTGTGCGTTTCCGCCTGGACAGCGTGGAGCAAAAAGCAAACGCGTTATATCTATATTTCTAATGTTAGTCCCGTAAGGTGTTAAGATCATTGTACTGCTAGATTAGGTTTAACGTAACGATAAAAGCCTTTTCAGTAGTTCTAAGCCATGGATTTTGAAGAACGAATAATTTCCAGTAGCCCTAAGCGATCTCTTTTAAGGATTTAGACTTCCCTCTCGTCAAAGTTGTTACTGCTCTTGAAAGATTAATTTTACTGTCGACAATGTACTGTGCTGGGATACTCACCTTGGCGGTGAAATTGCTTTAATTAAATTTCATGGATGTACTACTATACCTACTAATCAGTCGTTTTGTGTGTAACATTATATTTTAGGCTTATAGACGAAGGCGACAGGTAATCTTCGACACTTTCCAGCTTTCTATGTCCAAAAAAATCGTTTAGCAGAAGATTGAAGGGAGTGTCTATTTGTAGATCCGATTAACACGTGAAATATATTTCCTTACGCGAATATGAGAATAGGTTTAACCGACAATTTCGTATAAGAAATGAATTTACACTAAATGATGTCAGATTAGGATATTTGAAATGCGAACCATTTTTCACGTGAATCAGATCTCAGAATAACCCCGGGGGCTCCAGCCAAAGATGGTAGAGAGTTGGCCTATATGGTTACAACAAGATCCCGGACCTAGTACCTAAAGAATTGGCAGCTTGTTTTGTCACCAAGTGGGGCGAAGGGCTTCAGTGTAAGCTTTGCCATTGGAGGCGGGTAGAAGGAGAACGATATAATGGAAACTTCCGACATGGAGATATTTATAGATGAGACTGCTAACAAATAGAGGCCACCATTCGCTCTACAACGGAAGAGACTAGGGATCACATTCTCACACTTATCTGACTTCTGTTGCTGACCACACAATACTCGCAGTAGAGACTTCAAACCAATAACCGCTTTGAATTAGATTTATTCTGTAGTCGGTTGGACCTCCTCTATACAAATTCCTGAACTCCTTTAGCTACAACTTAACAATTATGTCAACTATTTTTACATTTTCCCACTTTTCTGAGCCATCGCCAGGGCATTCTCATTAGCTAACATTTGGAACTCTTGGAATCGTTGCGATATTCTCTGATTCATCTTCAGGTACTTCTCCATGCAGTTGAGCGAACATCTATCCTGGAAAGCAGAGACAGTTGAACAAACCAGACACAAATACTTAATTAAAGTGGCGAAAGACTTACTTCATCCGAGCGCACTGTTCGGGAAGTGAAGTCTTTTACGCAATCAACGAAGCACAACTCCGACAGTTTGTTGTACGACATGAGAAAGTCCTGAAACTGGAAAAGGATTTCGAGGTTATATCGGTATCTTAAGTGAAATGCTATAGGACTTACCGTCTTCATTTGATCCTTGTCTAAGGAATCTAACGCTACTGTAGCTGGCGCACTCATTTTAATAGA
The DNA here is from genome assembly GCA_947538895.1 of Neoitamus cyanurus. NCBI lineage: Eukaryota > Metazoa > Arthropoda > Insecta > Diptera > Asilidae > Neoitamus > Neoitamus cyanurus. The sequence goes on from OX384543.1 coordinate 41,694,612, forward strand.
GTTTTTGGGGGCAATGGGTAAATTACACGAAATGCTCTGTCGAAACCGCTCAGAACAGGAGTCACATTTGACAACCGTGACAGTTATGATAACCGCAGATGGCGCTATATATGCGATGAAGAAATTACATAATATGGGAAGGAAGTTTCCGATAGAAACATACTTTACTGTTTGCAAATTAGCAGGAGACGGAGGTGCAGGGTAAAAAGTCCAACAAATATAACAAATCGTTGCTTTTCCAGTAGCGGCGTGAATTAAGCCCATATCTGACGAAGAGCAATAATTGCTGTCAAAATTAGCGTAAACGAACAATCTCAACAAGTTTAAGGCTACCATGGTAATCAAAAACTGCACGATCTTAATTTGCCACAAAAACCACAAGAACGTAAAAATAACTGTTCAAATGCCCTTTTATTTCTATCTTAGCTATAAAAAAAGAATAATTACAAAATAGTCAACAAAAATTCAGACTTCCATTTCTTATCCCTAAGCTACAAAACTGTAAACTTTGTACAAATAAAAGGCTTCAATTGCTACCAAACTGGAATAAATCCAGCGAAAGGTCCAAGATCGGAGGTGGTTGCTCAGCCTTAATGGATACTGCTTCTACAGCGTTATCACTGGAGTGATCGTAGTGCATGACTGGGGTGTCGTGTTCTCTCAAATTTTTAATGCCTTGCTCAACTAAGTCATTAACGGTCCGAAGGAGGCTTTCTTCTGACGTAATCATGCTATCGGGCAAATTAAGCTTCGCATCACTTATCGTATCGTCTAGAGAAATGCTTAAGTTGTAGTCCAGCCGTGGAGGAGGTGGTGGTATTCTTGATCGTGTCGTGTCCTCGATGGTAGACTCTGGCTCTGGTGTGGAGTCTATTGCGCCAACATCTATGCTATAGTGACCCTCGGGAATTCCGAGGACTTTTGATGTTTGAGAGTTCACATAATGCACCCCAGTTGTGTTTCTAACAAATCGCGAGCCCCTCATCTGCAGCTGATTAACTAAGTCTGTGATTTCAGTTAGAAATAGTTCAGTACGATGCTCCTCAGGTGTTTGTTTTATCTTCTCCACAAGGAACTTGTAAAGGGTGAGCTCGCTTGGGCTTTGATCATCTTTTGGATTTTTATTGGCGGTGTGGGTAGGATTGGCTTCTATGTGCTGTTGCATTCGCCTTCCTAAATATATCTTATTGCAAGTAGCACATTTATAATGAGGTGGGAGGTCTCTTGTTCGTGTCATCCTGGGTTTAGTGGGGTCAAAGATCATACCTGGATCGGGTACGATTTCTCTTGAGAATTTGAAGTCGTCGTCGCTATCTGCTAGAAAATTTGATTTTTCCGTTTCTTCAGTAATTGGAGATGTTTTAAAATGTGGCATATGCCTGGGTGGTTTCGATATTCGTCCATATCTGGTGACGGCCGATACAACTGTAGGGTCTGGTTCTAGTGGTGCTTCCATTTTAGGAACTTTTTTACGATGGGGTGTTTTGCGACGAACTTTTAATAAACTGACTCCTTCTGTTGAAGTATCTTTTGGCTTATTGGAAACCAAAGTGTTGCTTTTGGGAGATATTGTACTCTCAAGTTCGAATAGATTTGGGTGGACGACCTTGTAAACCACTTCTTTTCCCGTCTCTGAATTTTTGCAAACAATTTCATTTGATTCTCTGAAATTAGAAGGATATTTATTTAGGTTGGAATGGTTCTTTGATATATATCTGGGAGTTGAGAGTGAAGTTAACCTTATCGTGCCCGCGATTGAATACAAACACAAAAAATTCCTGCCATTGTTTCACGTATTTTCGAAGCCGTGTAAAGATTTTCTTGCAGCAGGATTAAACGTTACCCCTTGTTTTAAACTCAGCAAGTCTAGTGTGTTAAATTTGATATCAGTTTGCTCAACATGACTAATGTACAAAATACAAGACTGTTTTCCCAAGAGAATACCATGGACGGCATAATGTAAAAAACTACGTTGGATGCTGGATTGCCCCAATTTTCGTCTTAATATCATTGTTGTAGAAAGCATACCCGACGTGACGAGAACATTCGAGTTTAGGTCTAGTAAATGAATCGTATACTAGCCAAGAAATACACGGACCATCAAATTTTTTTTTAACTAAATTTTGTCAGAGCAATCGTCTTACCTTTTTATAACAATTTCACTCCCGCTGGGAGGTAAACTCAACGCTTTATAAGCCAGAGTGTTCATGTTACCGCCATCATCAGATGCTTCGACGGGATGTTCTTCAATAAAGTCTTCCAGAATGCTATCACTAAGTTGGTGGACATAATGCACCGCGAATTCAGTCTGCTTATCTTTTAAAATACATTCATTGTTAACCTTGATGTATTTATCCTGAAATTCCTCTTTGGTTAGCACTCTGCCTCTTTCTTCGTTGTAGGATAAGCAGACGTTGCTCACAGTTTTTTCGGTAACACCTTCACTTTCATCCTTGGTCACGAACCTCTTGTATATTCCTGGCTTAATACCCGGAGATAGAATCGGCCGCAAGGAATCTTTGTGTAAGTACAGCAGCTTGAACCGGCTGATTTTCGGCTTTTGCCCTCTCAAATTTGATGAAGGCGTCCTTATCTCATTTTTACTTACAGGGGTTCTACTCCCAGTACCTGCATCACTTGGATTTAAATTATTTAGTCTAAACTGGTTCTCCAAGAGCCCATTCCCCCCAGAGTTATTGATGAAAAACACACAACGGTTGTAGACGTTGAAATTCCCAATGTTACTGCACTTCCCGTTCCCATCTGGTTTCAAGTTGTCCTCAGCTAAATTCAATAACTTGCCCTCTTTCGAGTCACTTTTGCCGCGATGTATGAACTCATTGGTTGGTACATTCGCAGTATTATTGCTCGAGTTGTTGATAAAGCCCTGAAACCGATTGAGCTGCTTTAAATTATTTGTAAACAGGACTATGAGCAAGCGTTTACCTGATTCAGTGCAATCAAGCGTTCGAATTCATCGAAATGGTCAAATTTTTGCGACTTATTGTCACCAGAGAAATTGCTTACATCGAGGAACACTGACATATTAAAATACTTTACATAGTTTCCGCGATTTTAAACAAATTGCTATAATTTGGAATTGGACGGACTCCCTCCACTTCGATGCCTTGAGAAGTGTCAGTTCTGATGCTGGGTTTCATTCAAATCCGCTAGAGGGTTCAGCGTCTCAAAAGTGAAGCAGTTTACCGGAAGCAAGCAATTAAATGGCTTTTGAAAATTAAAATCAACTTTTTAATATTATTTTGCTTGGAACACTAAAATTATTTGAACGCATTTAAATATGAAAAAGACAAACGACACACGACTGTGCCGCAACCGAAGACGTAGATTTTTTAATGTTCCGCAAAAGTTTTCTTCATATATTGTATATCCATTCTCTAGCTAAACGTATTTTACACCTTTTTAGAAAAGCAAAAAGATAAGCAATTCAAAAAAAATAAAAATGAGGTGTATTAATTACATGAATTTCGGAATTTCTATCTGGGCTAGCCTAAAGTCGGGATTTATCCGTTTACACGGTAAAGAAAATCGTGACTTTAAGCTATAGTAGGCCAAAGTCACGACTTTGGATATCGTGCATCATATTGAGCGTTTTCGTTTTTCCTAGCGGAGCGTAGAACCAGAGACAACCGGGGTTATTGTAACCCTGCCACAAAGTAGCATAATTCTGAAGAATACAATTATTATATTAACTAATGAAATAATAGCATTAAAATCTCTGGCATATTCAAATTTATTTGTAATGTGATGTAAACTTAAAATAGCCCAATACAATTATGGAAGAATTTGATCACATGCAGTCACCGAGTTGCTGGTATAACTGGAGATACTCTTTCTCTTCCGCTTTTCCATATCCTACTGCACCAGCATCATCTGTATAATTATACGTATATATTTAAAAATAAAAATCAATTATCAAGATTTAAAGCATTATACTTACGTTGAAAGCCATCTTGGCATATATCATGAGTAATTTAATTTTAAATCTGACAGGCTGTCGGGGTTATTGCTGTACCACCTCAGACACAAGGGCGATCAGAACAATCGGAAACACGGTTCCAGTCATGACTCCCTCAAATCGAACACGCGAAACGAAACGAAAATACCCGTTGTGGGAGAAACGTACATTTTAGGAAATTTTAGAGCATTTTTTAACTTTCGAAAGTGACTGTACCTGTAGTGGTCGAGGTAAATCAACATTGGTGGCATTTTTGGAAATCACATTAAGATAGTAGTTGTTTGGCGTGAGTCTGATGTCGCTGCGTTGGGTAGATCAAAAGATAAAAATAAAATAATAATGTACATACCAATCACCCTGTGACTCCCAAAAGGTTGATACTGCCCCCCTGCCATACAATTTTTTGTTTGCCTATTCCATTTTTTGAAGTCAATACACCAGAAATTCACTTTAAGTGGCTGCAGTGGCCAAGTGATCTACAAATCTGCGAGAACAGGCCCACTTCTGCATACGAGAAGTCCAACACTTATCACTCACCCTAATCTTAATTATGTCCCACTAGCCCTATACCTATCATTTTAACTCGCTAGCGGGGCAGGCTTTCTTTTCTTTCGTATGTCGCCTGTCTCTATCGGATCTAATATCCCTAAGGCGCCAAATGGGCATATACTACACTATTAAATTTACTGTTGCTTTTTTTTTGAGCTTATGACACACGTACGCAATATGATACAAATTGATCGACGTCTCATTTATCACTACCTATATCCGCAGTACTATTAAATTTAACATAACCACCGACTCATTTTGCTCAATGTCTCGTAGGGCAGTCTATTCACCGGTTTGCATATTCACTTCGGTCGAATCATAAACATCGAACCATCTGATTTTCAAGTACATATGCAACTTCTGTTGTGAATGAAAACATAAATACGAAGTTTGATATGCTTGCCAGGTGATGCTGCTGTTTAACATTCAAGGGCATCAGCCTGAGCAGCCCCCTAATGAAGGAAGCAATGCTGAGCCTAGATACCGAAGCATTCATCTCCCTATGCAAGTCCCACCTACGTGCCTGTGAAATGTTTGGCAGCAGAAGGACTTTCCGGAATGTAACGCCATGTAAAGTGACCTGCATAAGTTATATCAATCGGTACCACTTCAGTTTTCCCATTTTTATGCTTGAAGGATTCGTAATCGTGGCAGACCATGAGTGCCATGAGAACAAGCTGGCAAGCTCACTTCGACGTAAATGATGTTCCGCCCTTTGTTGTTTCACCAGAGGACTAAGGAGTCCAATCTCGCATATTACGAGACTTCATTCAGCTCTCGAATGACTGTAGTGGTCGTTGTACCTCCGGTGCTCCGCTGTGGAACTCTAATAAAACCAGCGCCTGCACATATGGGATACCCATCATTCTGCCGTACGTATGGTGTCTTCCAAAGAGGAAATTGTGCACAGTTTTCTCTTCTTTTCCAGTTTCTTTTCAAAATCGGATCATATGCTTTCGAAACACGTCCTGCGAAAATTTGAGTCACGAAAACAATTTCGAGGATTGGTCTGCTGTTAGTTCGTTTGTTTGTTTGTCCTTTGTAACAAACTTATTGTAAAGTCTGCACGGAAATTTAAATAAACAACTTGTAAATGTGGTTCCGACCGCTCCTCACCAGGCTGTCGAGACAGACCTGACGATTTCTATTGATGCAATATAAGGTTGTAATAATAATTCACTCTCCTTTTATCAGCGGTGCGCTTAGAATAGCTAAGTAGATCTCTCGGCTCGCACTACATTTTCATAAGGAGCGGAGCACCCACGAAATCGCATTCGTTCTAGGGCCGAAGGAATGAATTCGACGCCTTTTTATCGTCGGCGATAAAGGCAAAGTTTTAATCATTTAAAAGACCACCGAAGTGCTATTGCCCAGTCCGTAGAATAATAATAAGATGGGACAAACTAAAGGGTGTTTTATGTAAAACTTAGTATGTCACTGTTGTGGGCAGGACTTATAAAAATTTGAATAATATGTTTGGACCAGCATTCCAACAAAACATTCAGATAAAACTTCAACACGATTAGTGAGGCCTGCCATTCCAAAAGTGCATCACAGTAAACATCTAAAAATAAATAACCTTATCTAGGGATGTTGTCTTTTACCACATCGCTCGTCAGAATTTTCAATGAATCTTGTCAACCGTTTAAGATACACGCGACATGGAATGTAGTACCTGCTGATTAAAACTTTTTACAACTCTTTACAATGGGTATTTTCAAAAGGGGTGTAAGAAAGACGGTTTTGCAGGTCCGACGAAAGCAACCCGGCATACTCTGCCCGGCCAGCAAGTAGTTGGCTTTCCAACTGTTTTATTTCTTTCAAAATAATTCAATGAAATGGTTTAAAAGCAATGAAACTATTCATTGATATTTATATTATTATTTTTCAGTGCATAGGCGGAAAAATAAGATGTTAATTAAAGTCGTGTCAACGCTGCCCACGGCCACACCGTTTAAGGGCCTTTAAATCACAGGGAAGTCTTATCCTGACAATATAGATAAAGCCATGTTCAATACGAAAGGCTTGTTTGTCTTATGCTTATGAGAGTACTAGACATACTCATTTGGAATTGTCCTTTAACTTTTAATTGAAGGCAATAAGGACGTTATTGTCTAAAGTGCACTTTGGTTTCGTTCGAAGTTAGTCGTTGTATACAGAATACCTGGTAGCGTGGGAATATCGCCTTGAACTGCATCTGTTGTTTTAAACAAATTTATTTCAGTTCAACCCATGTGGCAAATCTGCATTTTATGAATTGGGGCTCTAAATACCCACAACCCACTATGTTGTGTTATTATTATGAATTAGGCCCAAATTTACCCACAACTCACAATTTGCAGGCCATCCATATGCCTATGTCCCATCGTGTTTGCTTTTACAGCCTCCCACATATGTATCTATAGAATTTGAATATGCACATTTGGCGACGGTCTACTCCTTTGAAATTTTACTGTCGCCTCGAGGCAGTAAATCGGGAACAAGGGAATGCTCTCTGCAAGGTTGTGGGAACGAAGACTCCCATGTATGAATTTTGGTCAATAGCCACTCAAATGCGGATCATAGCTGGAAATTGGCATTTGTTTTGCTTACATTGGCCTTTTTCAGTTTATACTTTAGAGCACTATGAGATGATATCAAATGCTCATTTAAAGTAACAGTATTGAATTGAAACGACGCGAATGAAATTATTTCTCTTTATGGTTATGCTCCTCGCGCGAGGCAACTGCGTCAGTGTGATAATGAGGGGGTGAAGACGGTTTTAGGGAAATCTTAGTCATGTCTCACTGTCGTCGGTCTGTTGTAATCAAGACGTCCCGAGCATTTATGCCGCCGTCATATGCAATTTATTATGACTTTTAAAAGTAATTTTGACACGCTTTATATGGGTGCACCCGTACATATGTATGTACATATGTGAGGAAGCATAAAACGGGCTTTCACCTCCGAATGACACCCCGACAATTAATCTTCATCTCTCCAGGCTTCGGGTCTTTTTGTCTCTTAGCTAATTGAATTCGCATGTTTCCTGAAGACACTCGGGGAAGTTTTGCGGAAGTTACGTGAATTGTTAATAAAAGTGACGGGGAGTTTGGCAGCGTGATGTGGAGAATTCATTCAAAGTTATCTCCGCGCCCAAAAGAAGGCGAGATTTTATAAGCAGCTAATTAGGTGGCAAACACACGAGGGGGCGGGGGGCCGACTATATCCCAGCAAGGCATCCCAGTAACGCAGCCCTTCCTCGGCCGTATTGTCTACGGAGGTATCTCGCGTTGGGATGTTATATTCAGGAGACTCCAAGGGCATCGCACGTGAGCCTTGCTTAGCCTTTTCCTTCCAGATGCCCCAAGAGCGGAACGCTCCTTGTCCTAATTGAGTGTTTAAGTAAAGCAAAAATAACAATTTCGGCCGGAATAGGGTATACGAGTATGCTGAAAAGAAATGCCCCGAAAAGTGCGGGCGGAAAACAGCCCCGAGTTGTCTGGAATGGCGCAAATAAAAATTTCCCCACATTTAGGTGTCCTCGGGGGGATGCCATCAAGGACATAAAAGAGAAAATGTGGTCAACTTTCACACTTGAATAAAGTGGTCTCTGGAGATGCTAACATGGCCAATTGGATACCTCCGAAAATATTCATAGCTACTTGGAGAACTTCTAAGACGATTTATTACATGCTCGACTGGTCCGCATAAGGAGGAAGCCCTCGGGCAATGTCCAACTGGGGGAGATCCTTATGCTAACCCGTGATGAGTTTTGCACTTAACTTTACTTGCGACAAAAAGAGATGCGATAAATTATTTCAACTTATTCCTTGGATTTAAGTTTTTTCGTTGAAATTTTTGCACCCGTCGGGACTTTGACCAGTAAAACTGGCGGAAATGATATGATAACCTTTTTTTTGTAGTCTTTTAAGGTTTTAGTGGAAGGGCATACTGAGTGTTCGAAAAGTCCTAGTTCGTCTATACGCATCGGTTAATAATAATGTTGGGAATAAAAGTTTAATCCTTTTTAGGGAGCTATTCAATTGCTGTGGTATATGTGCCCCACCAGGAAACCTCATCAAACCATTCAGGGCCATAAGCGGACACATTAGTTGGCCCTGATGAAATGGGGGTTGAAGTCCCAGACGTCACCCTCATTCCCGAAGAGCTGGCTGACCTCTCCGAAACATAGGACGCCAACGGCTGACACACTTCGGAGCGCCCATCATGACGTCGTCGATGGGTGTGTCAAATGCGGCTGCCCAGAACACTATAGCTACTTCAAGGGTCTTAATGTGGAAGGGGGTTTAAAAAAAGAAGGGATTAACACAATAGACCGTATAGATCGCGCTGCCTTCGAAAGGCACCTGGGTGCCTGTACGACCCACTTAAATATTACATAATAATAGTAATAATAATATTTTTTTCTAACCCATACATGCTCCACCACTGTTGGAAAGTAAGTATAGAAAAATAAACTTATGCTTCACGGCAAATTATGTCTTGCACGCTGTACTACCGAATCGCAGCAATAATTGCGCCAATTTCGTAATTTTAAACTTGAGCGAGCCCCGGTTGGCTATTTAATTACTATGCATAGTTGAGTTAGTTTAGGGAGCTATTCAAGTGCATTAATTACCCAAGTGTCAATTAGCAACTTTTAACGAGGCCACGGGCTAGTACGCACGAAAACAAGAGTTGCTCTCAGCCCGCGCCGCAGACACCGACCAATTTTCGTCTGCAGTCATTCTGCTCAAATATTTGGGCACCGCGTGCTTAACAGTCTCTCCGGGGCCCCTAATACTCCACTCGATTACAGTAGTTCAGTGAATCGTTAATTTATAGCATGAAACTTGTCCATGTCTAGCATGATAAAAACTTGTCGCCACAACGGACTCGTCCCGCCCGGCTCTGGTCGTCGACGTCATCGTCGTCTTGTTCGGTGTAAAGAAGGACCTCTCCTCGGCCGGGAACTTTTTGTTCAACAGTTTTCAATTTTCTGAGATTTGTTAGCGATAATTCCAAATTGGATTTTCTTGCCGTGGTTCACGGGCTTCTCGTGCCCGTGGGGTTCCCGCCGCCCTTGTAGTCGTTGTGGCTGCGGTCGGGTGTGCACTTAAAAGAAAAATGCGAAATTTATTATAACAATGGCCCGGCCCGCACACGCCAATGGATCCGTAAGAAGTGCTATTGCAAGTAGCCGACTTAAGTACCATCGGCAATAATTCCATGCATCGTCCTTTTGTGCTCCTTGGAATACATCCCCTGGGGCGGGGCGGGGAAGGGTTTTCTCGAAGCCGCTGTTCATCTGGTGCAATCATTAAATAATTAAAGCGGGCGTTAAAATGAGTACACATCTGAGTAGGGAGGTTTAATTGACTTTTTATGTCGAAGTCCATCTACGAGGAAGCTGATTCGAAATATGATTAATTACATCTCCCGATGGATTTTTTATTGCCGTACCGCTGGCAAGGATTATTCCAGCAGGGTACAACGGGCCCGACTCGGGGAACATTTATATCTGTCATTATCTTCATGTGTAGAATAAAAATTTCCGCAAATGGGGGCTTGACGAATCACGCGCACTGGAAATGTTCTGAATTTTGGGGAAATTATTAATTAATGAGTTTGAGGTAGTAACTCAGTTTATTCGATTCACTAAATTTAATTTTAAATATGTTTATCACAGCATTCAAAATTCTAGGTGTAAATAAGTAAGAACAAATAAAACCTACCCTCAGGGACATTTTTCATTTGGGGCGAAGGTTCAGAAACCACTTTTGGTCACTACACACGCAATTTATTCATTATAAGAAAATATTAGGCGTAATAATCGAAGAACGGTTATGGGATTCACTGTTGATTTCCGGTAACTCTAGGACAAAGTCTCAAAGACCGTATTTAAAAAATCAGCGCGCATTTGTGCCTCTGTCAGGCATAGCAATCCTCAGTGAATATACCATGACGGTTATTACGGTTCTCAGAACGGCATTATAATGCACAGGCACACAAGGCCGGTGTGAGCGGTGACAGTTTGAAGTTTGAACCCCATCAAAAATATTTCATGTGAAAAATGTAGCCAAGTCTCGAGACTCTTTCACTCTAAAAAAGTTATGGAATCTCGCAATTCTTTTAGAGTGAAAGAGTTGGTAGACTTGGCTACATTTTTTAAATGAATTGTTTTTGATGGGATCTCACTTCCTTTTGCAGATATATTTTTACTTTTTTTTCTCGAAGTACCTTAAACTATTTTCACCTGTACAATCGGCAGCCCCCCACTGTGAGGAGTTGAAGGGGGGAAATAACAGATTTTTTTAATTTCTCGTTACTTGTATGCTAAACCCAGCCCGCAAACCAAATTTCGTACGTTTGTACGTCTATGAGTCAGAGCCACTTAGCTCTACATTACATAATTTAAAATCACACAATGCAGCGAATTCGAATTGTGAACGCAATCAATTGCGGTTGGATGTTATCAGCCAGAAAAAATCCCCTTGAGTGTTATGACCCAAGGGCCAGGTTCAATTGCAAAAATCGCGAAAATGAAGTGCAAGAGAAAAGAATCTCATCCATGAGTTATCCGCGCAGAGATAAAATTTCAATAAAGTTACGAGACAATCCGGCGCGGCGCGGCGTCACATATACTTCATGTGCACATTGAACCCCCGGCGAGAATTCAATTAGAGGAGCACGTTCGCTTTGAATTGCATTAAAAGCGTTGAACTTTAAGGGAGGACCCGTTGCAGCGATAAGAAGCATTCTATACTCCGCCTTTGGGAAAGGCGAACTTTTGTCGTTAAGATTTGCGGCATGAGAGGGGCCACTTCCACTGGGATTGGTTTTTTTTTACATGCTTTCTTCCCAAGTCCGCGCTTGGCATGCGTAGGCTAACTTAATTTCGCAGCTATTTTTAATGAAAGTCAATTAAGCCCTCCTTGCAGACTTAATTTATCCGAGGAGCCTTTACGGGGAATCAAAGCTTTCTCAGAGGTGCTATGGAGACCGTTCGACTTTCATCCCGACCAATTTGTGCCAATAAGTGAGAAAATATTTTCCCTTCTTCTTTCAAATAAGCGCTCAAACCCAAACGTCCCCGCAGCTGTCTTAAGTCTTAAGACGGCACGTTTCCACTCCGTGACAAATTGCATCGCGATAATTGCCCCCGTAACGCTTATGACTCGCCAATTCCCCAGAATCTATTTACGAGGCTCCCCCCTCTGTCGGCCCGGCTGCACTGGGTTTGTTTCCCATTAAGCGTGTCGAATGTGTCCAGGAATCCGATCGTAATGGGAAGACATAAAAATTTCATTTTTGTTGCGACAAAAAACACGGTCTGAATGTTTCCGAATGTTCGCCGGGGAAGAAAAGTGTCGTCGGCAGCAATAATATTCCATGTGAGACACGAAGGACATCACTGTTAAAGGCTTATGGGGGTGCCGTTTAGCAGGGACGCAATGTTACACTGTAGAACGACTCGAATATGGGACTAGGAACAGATGTGGGTTCACAGCGCTCCACATTTTAAGGAACACATAATAATCGATCGACGATAAATTTTGGCCACCCACCCGGCTGAGGACCAGGAGCCCGAAGGAGCGCACCCTGCTGTCACCTACAAACATCCTTCCGGTAGCGATTTTAACTGCTCGGTACAAATCCTGCACCCGTGAAATACGGGTGAGTCTGTTCAGTCATTTTATTACAATGAATCTCCGCCCCGAGGAGGGCCACTCGGGCTCCTGAATTCCCTCCCGAAATAAATTAATGTGATCTGCTGATACTTTAGGGGCTCCTATTCAATTTTATACGGATTTTTATGGTTAACTTTATTTTAAGGGATTTGCAATGAGCAACAGATGCATAGAATGACTACGATGACTGGCATTAGGATGACTGGGCTCCTCTGCACGAGTTACGGTCGGGGCGTGCACATGGCGCGATGGCATGGCGCCGGGTACCCTTGCCGTACTGATGTGCAGCACTTAGCGGATTTGATTAAGAAAACTTTGATAATTTTTGGTGTGCTCCACCTTTAAGGATATTCCCAGATTGAATTCATTACGGCGTCATTAAGGCTCTAAGTAGTAACTCCCTGATGCAGCTTGATGCTGTGCTGCCTCACTTTACGGCAAACTCGGAGAGACTCACCGAACTTTGTATTAATTTACACAAAAAAATTATAAGCGCCCCAGTTAGTCCCTATTCGGGGAACTAACTGATGGTGTTCAAGGGCAACAGAATATGTTGCAAACAACTACGCTGCAGGAGTGGCGACTCGTGAAAGTAAATCTTGGTGGGGCTTCAATGCTAAAAGTTGTATGAAATGTTTTACACGAGTTTCCACCCCAAACCCAGTAAGGGTGTCCACGTCTATTCATTCGTTGAATTTGCAAAGTGTGCAAAATGGTGTGCTTGTTGCAAAAATAAATTGGAAATATTGGTGTCAGGTGTGGGTATTTGTTCTTTTGGAATAAAGTACACACTTTACAGTATATGTATGTACCTATATAATTTACTAGTCAACTATCTTAAAAATTGTGTCAACTTTTGTGCTATAATTTTGCTATAAATATAAAGTACATATGAGCATACACAACTTTGAAATTTGGACAACTTATTTGACTACTTTCAGCTGTATGCAAATTTATCCAAATTATTATTGTAAAGGGTGTCTTTACAAGAACTTCAATTTTAAATAAAAAGAAAACGCAGTTAAGGAGTAATAGTGTTCTACGAGTTTAAAAAAAAATCGATTTTCGTTTTCTTTTTTGGTACTGTAAAATGTGTGCAACAGCGTTTTCTCTAAGTTTCCATATTTTAGTTAGCGTTAGTTTGTTATGTAGTAGTAGTGCCTTTTCGTGAATCCAATCAGTAAGAACCGTTGGAATATGTGTCGGATCGTTATCTTGATGAAACACCCAAAGACAACCGACCGACAAGATAGACTAATACGGATAAAATTAAAATATAATCCTTTCGTGTCTTGCGGTGAAATTGAGACCACTTGGGAATAAAGGTCAACCCAAGTCCAGTTTGTTGAAGAGAAATAAAGGCGGGTGTGGTTTGGGGTTGTTTCTCGGCGAATGGGGTCGTCCTCTTCTCGAAGTGTTAGGCATTATGGATCGATTCCATTATAGAGATATATTAACCATTAAGTTGCCATATCCAGAGGATGGCATTTCACATTTTTGGTATTTCAACAGGATAACGATCCGACACACACTTCGAGGGTAGTGAATGCTTGGATTCAAGAAGAGGGACTTCACGTCATGGAGTAGCCATCACGATCGTCAGATTTTAACCTAATTAGAAACTTGTGAATTAATTAAGCAACAATTACCTGTGGTGGTGGTCAACGGTTCCCGAACCAAAAGTTGTTGTTGGAAGACATCAAAATGGAGTAGGAAAGAGTACCAATGGACATGGTCGATGAGGTAATGGATTCTATGCCACAATGGTGTAGTGAAGTGATAAAAAACAATCGCACGCATCTTATATTATAATACGGTGCTAATGTTTTGCAGACAAAAATGTTTTAACGTTAAATTCGACTTAGTAATGGTATATGCAAACCAAAAGTATTTAATACCTGAAAACTCAAAAATTACAGCCCCACTTCAAATTTTTATATGTGGAGATTTCATTTGACGTTTTAAGTGCCATGTTGTGATTGTTTCCATGGTTTTCGCCAAAAATCGTTTCAAAAACACAAAATGAAAATTAAAATCGGCAGTCAGGTGTCAATTTTGGCGCATGCTGAGCAGTGCTGTGTTGAATAAAGTTTTAAGGAATGCCCTAACCAGCTTATGTGATTTTGAATGCGATCTCAAAATCTCAAGATTTGAAAATCACCTACTCGTATGGGAAATCCAAGAGATTATTATAAAGGTTTTGGGAAATCCCGCAACATCTCAAGATGTTGGGGAGATGATGGAAACGTAATATTACACCAAATTTTTCATAAATATGGGGAAATTTATTTAACGTACGGGAAATTATAGTAAAATTCGTTTAAAACGGTTCCTTCTGACTAGCGGGTATGCAAGACCAGCGCCCTCCGTAATCCCATCACTGGATCCACCATTGCCCAGGCCGCAATAAATAGCTGGACGAGTTGTTAAAGCGTGTAAGCGTAAAAGTGCCCACCACAAACCCTCTGGCATTAAACAATTAGTGCAAAACTGATCTCCTGCCGGGGCGACTTTAATCATCACAGAAAAGTGAAACGTTCGATTTTTTAATGTTCATCGAATGCTGATAGCATGCGACAGCGGTGTTATTCATAGCTTTTGTCGACTCGCTAAAAACTAAATGCGCCCAGGCCATTTGGCGCCCAGCCAGAAGGTCTACTATGTGCGATAAACTTTATTTATAGGAAAAATTTATCATATTTTCTGGAAAAATGCACCTTTAAAAGGTCAATTCGAGCTGCGAACCTTCGGTCTGGGGTGGTGCCCTGTGCGACGCTTGTTCACAATTTTATGGCGTTCAAATTTGCTTTGTCACTGAGTTTCACGTTTTGCGTGGACAAGCAAATTCACTCACTGATTCCTTTGTAGATGCAGCAGAAGCCAGATTTCGGAGAAATCTGTGAACGACTTCTGGATCTCCTGTGTCGGTGAGCAGTGAGCAAAATTCATACTGCACATGTACTCTATGTAGTTCTTAAGGAAGCAGGCCCAGACAGGCTTCAGAGTTCGGAGAGTAATTGGTGGCTCTGGAGGCGTGCAATTTCCATCTTCCACAATTTAGATTCTCCCTGCTCTTGACTTCATTAGGATTTTCCTAGTTTTGTGGTAAATCACTCGAAACAGAGTGTCAGCCCGAAAAGCCCATGTACACCGACTAATCTTTTTTGATTGCAAATAGATTGCAGGCCGCCATTAGTATTCAGTGCCCGTTTTCCAATTTGCTGAGGTTTCATTATTGGGTATTAGTGTTGGACAAGCAATTAGCAGGTCTCATTTCGTCACGCCCGCACCCCACTCCCTGCCCCCACTTTCGGCACGGCACCATCGTGTGTCAGTTCGACGTGAGGAATGGATTCCAATAAAGTAAGCGGAGCACGCCCAAGATAATATCATGCAAATATCGCGCCGTTTGTGTGTTCATAAAAATTATTAATTGCCCCCCAAATTGCCTTATCTTTGATTGGCCGTAACGGCAGTGTAATGCAATAATTAGGCGAATCGTAGAACGCAATTACTTGGGGCTTAGTAGTCGAGGGAATTATTATGTCCTGGCTCCTCCTGCGAGTACTCCGCCTCGGCAACATATGAGTCAAATTGAACGTTTCAGTTATGGAATGCAGGATGTGTTATCAGAATTAATTACGAGCGTTATGTGTAATCAACAAGCCCAGTGCCCGTGGCAGCGTGAGACTGAGAGCTGTTCAGTCCGCAGGACCGAACACATGTCGCCGTTCTGAGAGCACTTCAAATTTCGGCTCTGCTGCTTTGCATTGTTCCCTACGTGCCGGGACATCACTTCGGGTGAAATTCAAAATTTTGAACTTTTATGGGCGCACCAGTAAGGCACTCTAATTTCGAGCAGATTCACATCGAGGGGGTTTTTAAAAACATATTCACGTAGAAGCAGTTGAATCGTTTATTTCGTGATTTTGCAGCTTCCCGAGTTTAAATTTAATACAAGGCACCAGGTTAATGCAGTTGGCCTGGGGGTCCTTGGGGAACTGGCTGCTGCTACGCTTGCTGGTGTACTTTAATTTTGTTTTGTTTGTAATATTTCATATTTGGATTTCCAACGGCGCGGCGCGCCGGACGAAAGCGCTTTGTGACATTTCCTTTTAATACATTATTATTTGCCTTTATTTATTTTTGCTTATTTACACGTTTTTTGCCTTTTAGCCAGTCAACTGCGGAATTTAGATTAACATTTTTTAAATAAGGTGCCTAATAAAAATAAAGCCACAACGGGAAAAAAATAAAATTTTCTTCATAAAGTACGTATGTATGTATGCACTGTACCTACAGTACCTATGTGGTAACAATTATTCCTGTGTTCACTAAATAAATACAGTTTGGACAAAAGTATGTGCCTTGTCGGGGATGTGGAGTGAATAATTATTTGATATACCGCGTCTATTCAATTCTGCGTGTCAACTACATATATAGGTACTTATGTGCCCCAAGCGCTGAGGTGTCCAAAACGCAATTAAGTGACCTTAAAGCAAATTAAACTCGGCCAATTAATCACGCCTAAGCCGAAGACCATCAATAATTGAATATCAACGGCAGTCGACTCAATTGCAGAATTGGCGCGACCCGACGGGGAGTCCCCTTCTAAAACGCAGGAATTATTCACTACGAGGATCTATCTGGGGAGCGGTTCATATCTTACCTGCGGTGGCATGTCAATGGGGCTGCACTGTATCGGGCCACCGCTGCTGCCGCTGGTTTTCCATTTTCGGCGCTGCGACAAAACATCCGAGCGCCTGAATTTTCCGTTCAATTGATGCATCAGCAGAGGGTGATTAATGGCCGAAATCACCGGGGCGTCGTTCTTCTTATCTGCATTGCGAAAAGATTTTTCAATTTCACGTCTGTTTAGCTGCTGATTCCTTCCGCTCGGGCTGCTCCGCATCCATTATGTATCGTTGCTTGGCTGGGGAGGTTTCCGCATCCTGGACACTGCACGTCGGCCCGAATGGCGTTTTAATTTGATCGCCACCGCTACGCCCGCCCCCGCAATATTATTGCCGGCGACGCGATGTTAAGCGACTGCTTGGCCGTACACTGCAGTTATTCCAAGAAAGTTTTGAGTCTTTGTCAATCCGATCCCAGGAATACGAAAGTTTCCCAGGCCAAGTTCTTTGATGCGCCACCAATTGATTGTTGTCACTTGGCCCTTTGAAAGCAGACTCTCTGTGGAAACGAGTTGCCAAGTCTCGTCCTAAACTTTTAATTGCTTCCTGGATAGGAAAATTCACTGTATCGGGCCGTGTAGTACGTGGCGAAGGCAGCGGACGGGGACGGGGACGTGGACACTGGCAACATAATCCAAGGATTAAGGGCCAGAGTTTCCTTATCTGCTTAAATATTTTGTGTTTGGCGTGAATCCGTACCGAAAAACGGCATTTAACCATACTTTGCCCTTAAAGGGCGGAAACAACTCTTCTGGGTGTCGTTTGAATGTGAAATGTGGCCCGCATCACGGCAGTTATGCGGCGAAATGACTGAGCAGATTTACGGAATTTTGTTGGCCGTCTAGGACAATTTCGGGATGATTTGTGTCCCGGCGCGCACCCGGCAGACACCTTTCCTCCAGCACATGAGGGACACCTTGTGGACAGGACGCTATTATCGCAGCTCGACCGAGAATTGAATATATGCAAATTTTATGAAGTGCTTTATCCTCTGTACTCTGGCGGGCCATTTGGATGCGGGGAATTAACCCGAGCGGTTAACGAGTGGACGTCCAGTTTTTTAACCTCTTGGTGTGAGAGCTTTGGATTTAATTTCTTTCGTTTATGCACTATATAACATGCAAGCAAGGATCCCAAAGAGTAGGGAAGCAACATATTAACTCTCGCCCAAGAAATTAATTTCATTTTTTTATTATGAGCATCCGCACTAATTGTTCTTTTCGCACAAAGCTGCAGATGGGACAATGTGTACAAGATTTTAGCAAAGCAAATTTTGTGGAGAAGAACAGTGAAGAAAAAGGTCCTGCTGTAATTGGAAGGAGGATTCGTGATTCCGCAAACCCGCCAGATTTATACAGATTTAGATGGGTGAATTGAATTTGTTGGTGCTGTCAATCTCTTGTAAAAACGTCGAATTTTTTTTTAATATTTAAAGGTCAGATCTCAAAATATCAAGCTGGAAAGAAATAGTCCTCAAAACCCATTCACAACTTTTTAAAATACGAAAATGTTCACCATCCTACATTTAAATAAATTAAAGGTCCTTCAGTATTATTGATGTGATTTACAAGCTGCAATTGGAAAACATTTAAACACTCCACTGCGCACTTTCTGGAGTCCGCCAATCTCAGACGCGAAAGGTGAGCATTTAGCAAGCCTGCCTTAATAAAAAATTACATGCGTAGAACAATACTTAAAAGGCGCTTAAATAGTTTGGAATTCGGCATTTATATTTATAGAGCATAAAACAGCACAAGAGTATATTTCAGGGACGTTGTAAAGGACGTTGCCGCATTAAAAGTAAAGAGGCTCATTTAAAGAATAAAAATATTTTGTTTCTAGCAATAAATAAACAAAAAATACCAATTACCATCCAAATCTGAAGTAGTTCAATCAAACTTACTAATGACATCACATAGCTTATCAAATTTTAGTTGTCAAACCATTTCATTTTATATCCATATCTAGGGGGTTGTGAAGAAAAAGGTAAACCGCCATCTTGGAGCGTCGGCCATATTGAATTTAGAGCTATATTAGATATACTATATTGCATTGTCGCCGGACTTATACACGTGTGCACAATTTAAAATCTCTAGCTTTATTAGAACAAATCGATATTTTGATTGCAAGATTTGACCCAAACATACTAACAAGGCAAAATAAATAAAAGCTTGGAATAAAAACAGTAGATAATATTTAAACTATATGTAGAAATATCATCAAAAGTGAACATCTCGTACGTATAGCCAAACCAAGTACTTAAGTGAGAAGAAGATTTGATGTGTCTAATCCTACAAAATTTGTTCAATGATACTTAGGGGGTGTCAGCGGATAAGGGTCGATAATACACCGAAATCCTTCCCAGAACCCCAAGGATTCCAACTGTTCGCTGCCAGATGAATCCAACAAAGTCGGCTCTTAAATTTGCAAACTTCAAGGTGTCACCTCTGGAAGGGCGGGAATGCGGGAAACGTACAGCCGTATTTAACGGAGTCGTCTGCTCCTAAATCCTCCTAGTTAATGCCAAACAGAAATATTTCGCTTTATTAAGAGGTACCAATTTTCGCATTTAAAGTGAAACTGAGCCCGCCCAGCCGGGGAGGTGATCCTCTCCTACTCTATGCAGACAAGGGAAAAGTGCATCGGGTGAATTACCCGTTTTTTAGCTTCTTCGCCTGGGTATCACACATTGACGTCTCCGTGCACTAAATCACCACTTTCCTCAGTTCGTTTTATTATTTTAAGCTGTTCCTCCTCATTCAATTTTATGTGCTTAAGGAACTCCAGGGCGCTTCTTGGCTTTCCTTGTACCCCGCCATGCCCGGGCTGTGTTCGCAGCTATACTGCTACTCAGTCTGCCTCCGCTCAAGCAGACTTCCAGTGGCTCCTAAATTAAAATAAATTTAGAGAATTCACTAAAGGATAAAATAAGAGGGCGTCGGGACGGGCACGGGGATGGTGATATCTGCGAAAAGGGATTGCGTGCCTTATCCCTTAAAATCTCGAAGGAAAGACGGCGGCAGCGGTGAGACGAGTTGTTTTATTTCCAGTCGCGTCGCACGGCTTGCTGATTTAATTTATTAATCAGACGCAAATAAAATGTTTGCCCTTTTAAGCAGCAGACATTGAAAATCTCTGGAGGAGGTGCAAGCAGTCGATTCAGCCCCTTCCGCGCGGTTCGATCCTCGGGATCTGTTTATCTTAGGCACTTGTTGGGTCGACTTAATGGTGCTCTAATTACAAAGCACATAAAACGGTTCTGGTCCGATGGTAATGCGAATCACTGTAATTTGGGACAACTACAATTCCCGGCTACAAAGAGTTACTGAACAGCCAGACAGCGGTGCACCATAGCCTCCTCCCGGAAACTTAAACAACTCAATTCTCCCCATTTGGCGAAATAACGCTTAGCGTTATTACGCACTTATTTGAACCATCCCGGCAGAGCAAAATTTGGGGCAAATAAAGCGCGTGCCGTAATTAATTCAGGGCCCCGAAGTGCGTTGCTCGTTGGCGCTGCCTTCCGGCTCGTTTGCGAGCTCCAAAATTGGAGAACTTTACCCAAGAAGAGATTGGGTGATGCAGGCTAATTGCCCATTATGGGGAACATATTTTTCAGTTGCGGTCACAGTAAGATTTTTAACTGATACCAATTCATTCTGTTATTAAATTCCGCTGGGACTCGTCGAGCAGCAGCCACCGAGTGCCTAACTATTATTTGTGGGTCCCCAGTCAGGGTGGCGCAGCGGGCGGCGGCGCTCGAGTCAGAAGCGTAGCCAGAATGAAAGTGAAATATTATATTTGCAGTGTTTGAAACGACTTTGAATTTGGCTCGCAGTTGGATTTATTGATTTTGTTCTAATTTTAGCGGAATTAAAGGAGATAACTAGCATCTACATATTTGGAGAGGTGCTAGCCAAAGCGAAACCGCTCTGTAGGTACTTAAAGAGAGTAAAGAGTTTAACTGATTGAAAGCTTATCAACTGACTATGGAACATCACTGATAAAACTTTTTAAAAAGCACAATTCTCAGCTGCAAGGGTTTGCTATGAAAATAGGTCACTTTATATGTTCGGGGTAGCTGATCTCGAATCTACTGTCCAAATTAGGAAATTCAAGATGGCGATTCCAATATTTCTCTCAATTTCCTGAACCGATTTCGACGGGATGGAGGACTTGCATTGGTAAACTGTTTTATACCGTGCGAAGCCGAGCATAAAAATTAGTTACATTTTATTCCATAGATACCGCTGTTTTCCCCCTTTGCCAGTTTTCGTTTTTATTTTATTATTGCATAAAAACAAATTTCTTCTGGCTGGCCTATAGGCCTGGAGCCCCACTTGTAAAGCATTCATATTTTTGTTTTAGACTTTGAACATGTAGAGTTAGTAAAGCCAACAATGCCCACTTAAAGTTGAGAGAGTTGAGATTTTGAAACAAATATTTTTGAAATCCTTAAAAGTAGCGCTTTTAAATGATACCCTACACGATACAAAAACTAAAACTAAAATTTACTTTACTTTTCGAAGTCCAAAATACGTTAAGTCATAACTTTTCTTCGGTTAGTTTTAAGGACTGATTATAAAGCACCGAGCCATTCCTTTCCGTTAAAGTTGTCCAAGTTGAATTTACCTACGGCCTGTATAAGTGCCCTCATTGAACGGAATGGCCCAGGATGGTTCGGATAAGTTCACCAAATTTCAACACCAGCCTTCTTCAACTTCACTTACATTTTCACAAATTTTCATGCAACTCGATTTTCGAGACAACTGTTAAAACACGAAACGGGCCGGACGGTGGTAGATATGAAATCAGCCCTTTAGTATCTGGAAACTTGGTTTACAATAAAGTCATTGTTGGCTGTATGCAGTGTGGCAGGTCGCGCCATCCTGCTGATATCATGCATGGTATCATGTCCATGCTATCCAATTCTAGCGAGCTGTGGCGGACGAATGCGCATATCATAAATTCCCACTTGGCGCAGTAAAGCTGTATTACCATAAAACTAATTGAAACAGAAAATCGTATCACAGTGACGCGATCAGCTCATGAAATTCCTGAACATATATTAACTCTCGAGGCAAAACAAAAAAACAGTCCTCGAAGAATCCACTCCCTAAATTTCCCGAAATTTTAATTAAGACACAGCAAGCGAATTTTAATTTGCATTAATTTCGAACAGAACTGAGGCAAAAACTTGCCTGGCTGCATATTTCCCTGAATATCTGCATGTCTCGAAGAAAATACCATTTTATTGGGGCAGCCCGCATCCCGCAGCCGTAGGACTCCTCCACAGTCTCATTATGTAAAGGAGACAAGAATTAGTCTGTAAACCGTAAACTATCTGAAAGTACACTAATCCTCCTGTTAAGCAGTCCGCCAGGCCCAGTCTATGCGGAGATCTAGAAGATGCGGTAACCCATCTCAAAAGGCGAGCTTGGGCGCCGGCACACTTGATTTATGCTTTCTTAATTAGAGCATATATCATGTCGTGTAGCTTGCCGAAAGTGAGTAAACAAAAGAACAATACGGGGGATTGCCTGCGGAGTACATAACTCATTTCGTTTTACAGAACCGCTGGGATGTCCGCTCCGGGGACAAAAAGTGACCTCTGAACTGCTGCGCCCTTTGAATTCCCCCCAATTTCACTTGGTGCGGCTAAAGGTTTTTTGGCACGCAGATTATCACTGACAAAAGAAGGTATGAATGCCGACGATTTATGCGGTCAGTGGAATATTTTTCTTGTTAAGTTCGGCCATCCGATGCTCATTGAGTCGAGCAGCATCAGCAGTATGATGCTGTGCCCCACGGAAGTCACCTTCGAGACCACTCTGTTTCATTGAAACTTGTTACAGGGTAGTAAGTTTCAAAAACTGCAAACGAACTAGCAGACACTTGCAATTGGGTGTTAACTGAAATGTGGATTATATGCAGGTCGCCTCCGCCCACACACATAGCAATGTTTTGCAGGATATACAAATTTGCTGTGGCAGCACAGTTCCTTTGCAGATGGTAAAGTGCCCCGTTTTATGCCACATCTTACTTCCCCAGCAGAATTATCCTGTGGAACTGTTCCGACATCTTCTATTGATTTTGTACCTGGCACCTTTCACTGCACACATTACATCCTGTGGCTGCCGACATGGCTTTTGGCAGATTCAATTTTATGCTATGGTTAGTTTGGATATTATTGAATGAGCACGCTTCTACCAAAGGCGTTCATATCCGCATGAAACGATGCCCTGCCACATCTCTTGTCTAACATCTTTCTTACCTGCAAATTATCTATAGGGTGTGCATGGCAATCATCACTTCAGAAAATGTTCTGGGCAACTTACATCCTCTGCAGTCTTTTGGTTTTTTTATCATGTTTTGCGCAATTCTTGGCTAGAATTTTTAGCGTTTTATTTTATATATCCGTCAGGGAAAAACAGGACCGTCTTATTTCGTACATGCCCGTCTAAACTCTCTTTATCGCATAAGTGGAGATTTATTGGACCAATTCACATGAAATTTTGTATGGAGTCGATCTCAACTTCCTAAATACTTTTTTAAAGAAAATATTATTTAATACTATAAAGTCCGCCGAATAGAGGTGGTTCACCCTACAAAAATTCCGGTATTTAGGGCGGTATCAAGTGCTACGTAATGTCTAAAAAAAACTGAAAATTTTGCAAAGTTTAGCCTTTTTTGGGTTTGACATAACTGCGTTTCTATTCATCGTAAAAAAAACATATGAACTTGAATTTATACAAAATGTTGTCTTCTACATTCTCGCATATAACTTGTTTTGCGCTGAATTGCACTGGAACAGAGTTATAGGCGAAAACCTGAAAAAGGTGCTAATTTCGCCGGTTTTTTCAAGATACGGGAGGGAGCACAGGGGGTGGCTTGACAAAAACTTGGATTTATCACTATATCACAATCCAGAACTACCGGACCTTTTATAGGTAAAGCAAAACCTCTATAGTCAATGGAATATTATGTATACGCGTCATATTTTATTCCGACCTGTTCAGAAATACGCCATCCAGTTTGTCCGCGAATTTCTTTATACAGTTTCCCTTACAGTAATCCTCATATATAAACTTTTGGTTGTCAGGTACGTGGAACAATGATCAGAACAAATGTATAGGGAAATTGTCTCGAAGTCATGAAAAATTATTCTTTGATGCCCACCAAAAAATCCGAAACTTGCCTTTCGACGACAGCATTGATTATGAATCAATTCCCTGAAGAAGAAACTAAACAATTCGGATATAATATAATAAACCCTTTAAGTTGCCATTGTAGAGCAAAACCACCTGTCCGTCAAGTCCCTTCAGCTGCAGGAGGGACAGGAAACTTTGTTTGTTCCCCAGGAAACAGTAGCGTTTTGCCTCGAGTTACATCGATGCGAAGAGTCCTGGCAATCAGTGTCAACCCGCAAGGTGACAAGTCCCAAATTATTTTCGAGTTTCTGAAGTTAATCTCGTCCGAGGAAGCAAGGACCACAAAATGGTGAGTTGCCATCTCCCGTCCCATCTTGGCCATCCTCCGCTATGATTAATCAAATCAAACGTGTGTGCATGCATAAGGAGTAAGCGCTTTTTGGCAGCAATTGCCACGGCACCCTGGTTGCATTTTTTATCCTAAAGTTTCGCCTGTAGTATTTCCCCGGTCATTTTTCAAGTGTGCCTGTGCATTTTGTTGCTGGACGTTTTGAATAATTTGCCATCGTAAAGTGTGCAATAAGCCAACATCTGTTGCGAAATTGTTTTGTGAGCCGCCCGTCTCGTATATTTAGCCGGCAAACGCGCGCGTTTAATGAATGTTCGCGCAATTTATTTTTCACAGCATGCACCCGTGACTTTGTGCCGTTCAATATTTAATTAATCAGCCCAAACGGTTCGTCGGTGTATTTATTTATTGTGAAAACCTTCGATTGCTTTAAATGTGTGCAATTTCGAAAGGCTTGCAGCAAATCGCTAGTCAATCTGTAAACCAGGTCTAAGGAGCAGCACCACTAGCGTGATGATAATTTCGACTTCTGATGAAAATAAATAAAGTGACATTCATGATTTGATTGGTAGGCAGAAGCGCTCATATAATAATATAATGTGTTTGCACTATTTTGAGCACAGCAATAAATAAGAAAAGCTACAAACATTGAAAACAGTACAAAATTCAAAAGCTCAGTTAATTCGAAACGATAGGTATTCCTCCAAATATTTAATACATCAATCAACACATAACCCTTTGTTAGTAATTACCGCTTAACATCGCCGGGCATTATTTCTACGAAATGACTTAATTTCTCCACTTGAATTTTTTCCCGCGTTCGTTTTACATCCCACCAAAGAAAAGACCATTTAAATTTCTTGTGCTCCAAATTGGTTACATGGAAATCAGAAGCACGCTCCCAAATTCACCACCATATCGATCGATATCGTTGTATCGATTTTTTATAAAATATTTTAAAGTCTAGCGATTGCAGGCTGCCCAGAGTAAAAGTCATCATACAATTTTACTTTCACAACAGCCCCCCAGCATAGCATTAGGGAAATTTTCAAAACGTTTTATCATATCATCTAAATAGCATCAATAAATAAAATATGCGCCATGGGAGCCAGCTCCCCAACGCCGAAACGCAATAAACTATCAATTCAGTATCGATAGCGGAGATGCACTAATTATTTCGTCTTCGCGGCACAGAGATTCATTTCCAGCGATTTATCTAAATTGATTTTGTATTCTCTTTGCAGCCGCCAAAGAAGAAGGGAAAGAAAGCGAAGGGAGGCAGTAAGTATGCTCGTAGGACGGAGATAGCCCCGGCACGGCACGCGAGCACACCAGCTTTGCGCCAGTTCATTTGTTATCGTATTATTCAAATTTATGCAGCGCGCCAGAGATACATGTGCCGCCGCTGCCGCCAGGGCACGCAGACAGAGAGGGCCGCGCCACAAATAAAGGCCAATTATAAATCATTTCCATGTCAATGAGATTTTTGGCACCGCAAACCACAAATTATGCCATAACACCACATTTAATACACAATTTATTGATATTTTTGGGGATAAAAAAAGAGTATGCACGGGTGTAGTCGCTACTTCGACACAGTGCACAGCGGCAGGAAAACAGCCCGTCCCCGATACGGCAGCTATTTAGAGGGAACTTGTAGACGAGTTTATATCTGCGGTTCATCGCTATTTAACCGCCAGTCCGGCCATCAGTTCCAGGAAAAAAACATTTTAAAATATTGTGTACATCCGCGGGAGTTGCACGCCCCGCGATTGTATTATTTCGCAAGCGGAGCAGTCCTGTTGTCGTGCCGATGTGGCGCTGTGGAGGTCCCTTTTGCCGACACTCGGGCTTGTTCGAACCGAAACGAAAAACGGGGCTGTGCTGTGCATGGCTGCTGAGCGGATATGAAAAGAAATTAATTCAGCCTTGCAACAAAGTAGCTTGCGAACCTATAGGGAAAAACAGCTGACTTTCAGATCGAACAATGCATTGCAGCTTATGTCGGTCTATGATTTGCTCTTTTATGCAGTTATGCTTTAACTGGTCCGATTACACTGACTTGCTCATGTGCGTATGTGAGATTTGCTATTTCCACCATAATTCTGCAAATCTGATTTTAAATACGGTTTTCTACTGTATACAGTAGTGTCAAATAAAAGTTACCAAAACTGAAAATGACCGGAAGAGAGTCATCTTCACGGGTGTGTAGCAGATCAGTGTCAACCAATCCAATGGGCAGCGGATTCATCTCCGGGAAGATCAAGATCTTCGAGATAACTGCGTTTTAATCAGAGAGCAATTTTCGGCCAGTGTCATAACAGTACTTCAGGACTATTTTATCCGATCGATGGAAAGACTGTTCCCTGTAATTTACGATCCAATCTTTGAGTACCCACACTATGACACTGGTCGGAAACGTCTTTTGCACGGTCTGGGTCTGTCGGACTAACAAAAAAAAAATTGAGTGATGTGGTTATTGAGAGAATCCGCACGTCCGAAGTGAAAATTTTTTCAGTGCAATGGTAAATTGGTTACCCATTAAAAGTGGCGGGATCCTTTTTTTTCTTTTTTGGCTACCTCCTAGCATGCGCTGTTTACACGATATATATACGGAAATATTTAAATAACAGGAATAGTTATCAAATAACAGAAGTGAGTGGAAAATAAAAAAAATGTGCAATTTAGGTTACAGATATATGTGCCGTAACACAAAAGGACTAAAATAATTTCATCTCATTCCAACTAGCTCTAATCGATGGAGTGGACACATCCTCCATGACTCGAGAGCAGCTCGAGGCGTTCGCTCATCGTCTGAGAAACGAAATGGAGCGGGAACGCGAGGAAAGGAATTTTTTCCAATTGGAGCGTGACAAGCTCCGCACGTTCTGGGAGATCACCAGGAACCAATTAGGTAACTATAAATAAATGAAAAACGAACTTAAGCTAATTGTGATTAATCGCAAAATTAACGAAATTCCGACATTCCACAGAGGAGGCCAAAGCTACGGTCCGCAACAAGGACAGAGAAATTGAAGTGGCCCAGGAAATGGCTGAGGTCGAAATCAAGCACGTTGTCCAGCAAATGAAGCACCTCCAATATGAGAATCAAACGAAAATTGGTGAAATACGTGCAGAGGCTATGACACAACTGAAATTGGCTCAAGAGGAGCATGCATCGCAGGAACAGGAGCTGTTGAGGGATAAGAGAGAACTCCGGCGTCTGCTAAGGGAAAAAGAGGAAGGCACCGAACTTCAGCTTCAGCAGCTCAAAATGCAGAATAGTCAAGAGTTGAGGTACTTTTCAGTCCTTGAGATATCAATATTTTTCTGATTCTAGCCCAAGCCTTGTCACACCTAGTGTAGTGACCTAGTGGTACCTGATAATCAAACTCACCCATTTCCAAATGCCATATTGATTTACAGATTTACTGCAGTCTGCTGAGGACAACAAAATTTACGTGTACTTGCTATTTAAAAGTATGGACATACATGTACACTTGGGAACCAAAAAATCGGCCCACCTCACAATCTTCACATTTCTGAGGCATAGCTCAATTTTCGAGTTAAAAACAATTAACTGTAATAAGAAGAATAAACCCTTTTAGTGTTTTCCACTTTTCCAGGAAATGCTTACCTAAGTCCATAAAAAGCATTAAATGGGGAACATATCTGTTCCAGAGCAAGGTGCACAAAAGAACGCAACTTTTTGTCCCTCTCTCTTAGTTTTCTCAATTTTCAGTATTTTTTTATCTGAATGAAATAAAGTTCTACTTAGTACACAAAATCCAAAGGGAACCAAATCTAATGAGTGCATAAATCCAGAAACTCTGAACGCCGAAATCATGCAAATTTAATAATTCCAAATGTGCTCACGACTGGATAACGCGAACACCTGAACGAGCTTAATCCGGTCGTTGGACCACTAATGGCCTTTACAGCAACATTAATCGAAGTGGGCTTCGTGTTCACGAATTAATTGGTGCGGTCCTTGCATATGTTGTTTGGTAACTGTTCTTTCATTTTGCAGCATGGAGAAGCTGAAGTTCGAAGAGGAGGCCAAGGATATGCTCAGGCTGCACGAGGAACGTTTAGCCAAACAGGACGAGGACGCTAACATAAAGCAAAGAATGGAAATGTTTGAGGTTGAGGAGAGGAAGAACACACAGATTTCGAAGCTCATCGAGGCTCATGATAAGGCGTTTAACGAAATGAAGAATTACTACAACGACATCACCCTCAATAACCTGGCCCTTATAAGAAGTCTGAAGGAACAAATGGAGGAGCTGCGCAAGCAGTCCGACAGACAAGAGAGGATAGCCAATGAAACGTTCGCTGAAAACAAAAAATTGGTCGAACCACTGAAGGAAGCGCTGCTCGAATTGAACGATCTTCGCAAGAAATTGGAGCACTACGAGAAGGACAAAAGCCAGTTAGCTCGCATCAAGGTGAAATACGCAAGTGCCGAGAAGGAGCTGAACAGCCTTAAGTGGGAAACGGAGGCCCTTATAATGAGAAACGACGTCCTTACCGAGGAGCGCGATCAGCTGAAGGTGAAATTCGAGGAGACCATGTTGGAGCTGCAGCAGAAGACGGGACTCAAAAATGTCATGCTAGAGCGCAAAATATGCTTGCTGGAAAGTGATGCTGAAAAGCGAGAGGCGGTCCTTAACGAGGCTCTAATAGCAGCCGGCGTTGAGCCCAGTAACTTGAGCATGAAGATTGAAGTACTTCTGCAATCGAAGAATGACATCATTAACGATCTGCGGTATGAGTTGGCCCGTGTGTGCAAGGCTCATAACGATTTACTGTCCACTTATGAGGCCAAATTGGTGAAGCTGGGGATTCCTAAAGAGGAGCTCGGGTTCGATCCGTTGCGGACTACTCAGAAACTTGGATCTGGCCCAGCTGGTCTTGTGACCAAAAATCGGTGAACATTTGCCATACTGTTTTGTAATATTTTGTCAATTATTTTGATACTAAAATTATAGTTTTGAATATTAAACATTTTTTAAGTTTACCTGTACGCCAGTGATGGTATCATAAACTTCCACAATTTCCACTCCTTGTCCGATACTAACCCACATTGAACGAGGACAATGAAAAAGATGGGAAAATCGAGGATTTTACGATATTGCAGAGCATTCTTGTTACTTTCGCAAGTGACTGTACTTCTAGAGGTAGAGTTAGATGAACATTGTTGAGATTTTTGGAAAGGACATTGGGATGGTGGTTTTTCGGCCTAAATCGCTTTCTTGTTTGATGTCGCTACGTTGAGTAAATTAAAAGATAACTAAACTACCATGAAAACTTCAAATATATGAATCACCCTGTAACTTCTTATTTAAATGGCAATAGAGTTCTGAAAAAAAAATATTTAGGAGGTTATGATGTGTGAAAAGTTTTTTTAAATCTCTCTACCCTTTAAAATATAAAACCATAACAAAAATTTAAATATCAGACCTGTGGATGTCTTATAATATTGATAAAGATTTACTTACTTGTTTTAGTATATTAATCCCAATAAAAGCCTACTCCGAAACCTCCTCTGGAAGTTAAGTTCAGGGTAAAACACAAGTGGAAACCCGTCACGGGGAGT
This sequence comes from Neoitamus cyanurus, assembly GCA_947538895.1. NCBI lineage: Eukaryota > Metazoa > Arthropoda > Insecta > Diptera > Asilidae > Neoitamus > Neoitamus cyanurus. The sequence goes on from OX384543.1 coordinate 41,724,606, forward strand.
GAATTGATTGAAATAAATGACACAGCACGGCTTTATTAAATATTTCTTTATTATATCTCCGGTTTTATATGAATATCTCATAATAGTTTTGAAACAAAAATATCTCTGCGATAAATTTCCGTTAATTATATACATTTGGGTGAACTGAGAACGCATCATTAAATATTAATTACATTACAAGTTTCTGTATAACAATAATTCATTTAGCCACATTTTATAAATGCTATATGAAATCACAATGAAAATTTGTATTTGTTCTCGTCAATACAAAAAGCAATATTTCATTTGAAATCAGTATTCTCTAGACTTTAACCTAGCTGCTAGGCTCATTAATATAAATTGTCTATGTATATTTGGCATTCATATATATATGCATTCATTACAGTTAGTTTATTACATAATTACAGCGCTTAGTTATCCAACTGGTTCAACCTTTTTTGCTTTTCTTTATATATATATTTTTGTGTTCTTTCTCGACTTTTTTAATTAATAACGGCACATTATCTTATTGCATATTAAAGATTTCCTTTTAATTTACTCAGTTGCTTTAGTCTTACTAAAAATTTATATCCTTTTATTTTCTTTAATTTTTGGGCGCTCTGCATAGCATTATTGTTTTCCTTATTTCATTCTGCTCTTACTTACAACACTTAGTTTAATTTAATTTAATTTTATTTAAAGGAGCTATTAAAATATTGCAACAGAATATACGGAAGATGTGTGCCCCACATTTCGCAATTAGTAGACAATTTTGGAAATTTTATACGCTGTAGTCGGTTAACATTGGCATCCCTGCACTCATATTTTTTGGAAGGGGAAACCCTAAAAGTCCATCACACAGCCATATAAACTACAACAGTCCGCCATCTATATGTCTTGTTCTTATTTTACCTCAAAACTTGTCGTTTCAAAAATACATAAAATTTTGGGGCTTATGTGTCTCCAATAATCAACCTTCTATAAAGCTGCTACAAAATAATCACTGAAATTAGATAAGTGCCTTCAGTGGTAAAGCATGGTTAGACAGAAAGCAACAGAAATACAGAAGTACTTCCAGTCTCTCAGTACATAATTTGACTGTCATGAGCCGACCATTAGTGTAAATGCCAGTGGTCTTTCATAAAATAAATTATAAGCTTTCAGTGCTTCATGTCAGTTGACGGGCATTTGTTCTGTTCAATTTTTCTACCATTGACTTCGATATGCCAGACGTTGAAATGTAGTAAGCCCGCCACAAAACGGACATTTCCGTCATATAAATTTTATGACAGACTTAATTAAGACAAGCTTTTACCATTTGATGCATACCTATACGGCGTCGGTCCACGAATTTCTAGGGATTCTAGCGAAGGTTATTTTGTCATAAATACTATAAATAGATAAGTCGTTGCCAAGCACATTAATTTCTCTCATTTTATAAATGAACAATACAAACTCGGAAAGATGATTGGGATAGCTATGTGACAATATTTTGTTTTTACACCAAACTGCTCATAAACCGATCAATCCATGTCCACAGCAATAAATTTTTCCGTCCAGAAACGCGAACTTAATGATCGGCCACCATCAGGTCTAAACATTTAGGAGTTATGCTTGACAATAGACTAAAGTTCAAAGCTCATTTAGATTATGCAAGCAAGAAGGCACCTATGCTGCAAGCACCTCTTTGCTTCCAAATATAGGCGAACCCAAACCGCTCTAGAGGGGCTTCTTACATACATATGTAGAGTGATTTAACTTTGCGAAGATAATAACTCCGACATTTCAAAAAATCACCACTAGCGTGGGAAGTGCTACGCGATAGGTGAAATATGTGCGTTAGTGCTGGGCCGATCCCTAGGCGTTAATCGTCTTGGCGGGAACAATTCAAATTGTTATTCTCTACCCGAAGTTCATCACACCCGGTATGAAGACTCATAAAATCCTTTATGCTAACAGATGAACATGTATGAAAGCCAGCTTTGCACATCCGATTTGCGACACGAAGGACAAAATTCAACTTTCGATAAATGTGCGCTCCAATCTAGAATAACTTGTGCAGTTCACGAGTCCTTCGCTCTTCCTATATTCGACATCCAGCTTAAATTTTCCATATCCCACCTTTTACCTTTTCATCAAAACTTCCATTTACGAGAAAAGTAACCCGACCTTATCTTATCGTTTAACTCAAAGTGCAGTTCTTTGCACGACTCATGGCGGGAGAAATAGTTGTCGAATAGTTGGAAGTGCTAATTATAACTTGTGCAAAATATTTTGCTTTACCGAGAATTACATCCAGTTTTTGCGTACACATTTCAAATACATATAACTCAAAAACTCAAATAAATGGAGCGTGAATGTGAAGGAGGTTGCCTTCGGCGATATTGTCTCATTGCGAATTCCACTCAACTTAACTTTGCTAAGCAAACAGCCGAGCAGTTAATAATTCTGTCAAAACAGAAGTCAATCTGAGCATCACATCAAAATCAAGTGCAAGAAGTCCTCGAAGGTCTGAATGTCGCTGGCACGGTCGGAGCAGAGCTGGAATGGGTCGTGGCTAATAAGCTCAATTCCAACGTTTAAATAAATTAAAATTGATCACGGCAGCTACCTTTTCTGGACCTTCATCAGCGCAGAAATGTCAGCAGTCCCTTTTCCCTTTTTAGAATTTTTGTGTTGTTCTCTATTTTGCCAACAGTGTCTTTCCATTTATTATCGACTTAGTCAAAGGGAAAGGAAGCGACTCCGCTCCCATCAGCACTGTCATCGTCATTGCCGTCCTCAATAGCCAGACATCCCTCATCCTCAGTGCGCCTTTATCTGATGGCGACAGTTCGAGTTCGAAGACGGAAAAGGAGCGCTCTCCGATTCAGAGTACTCGTAATATTCTTTTTGTCGGAACGAGGATTGCAGGCTTATTAAAACTTCCGAATTTTCCCTTTCGATTTGATTAAATTTTGACTTTGCCTTTCGCCTGGTCGTGCAGAGCGGGCGGGTGTCCTGGCCGGCAGGAGGTCGGGTCGCCTAATCATATCAATAAATCCATCCATCACCCGTAGACACGGGCCTCATAATAAATCTATGAAAAATCATTAATCGGGCATTACTTCATATTAACTCCACTGGAGGGCCCGATTAGCCCGGAGCTAACCTCCCCCGCTGCGCTCCGCAGTGCCCGCACACAGACGCTCGAATATGCAAATTCCACGTTCCCCTGGAGCCCTTATTTTCCCCCACAGCGGCAATAAACTGTTTAGGGGATATTACAACATGGTGACACAAGTGTTTCAAATTACACGTAGGGCGATGAAACCAAAATACATAATTTGGCATGTGTGATGTTACATTTCAGGGATTCCGCACCCGACCACTTATTAAAGACAGCTCCTAATGGCCGGGGGGTACCTTTTGCGCCGTAATGGGTTAACTCGCTCCGGAACAATATCGATTTTAAATGGATAAATGCATAATTAAGGACAATATGAAGATATTAAGCTCCGGGGGCATGGACGAGATGTATGCTGTCGTTGCGTTAAGTTATTTTTTACTTAATGAACTCTCGAGCTGCTGTGGAAGTTTTCCTGTAAATCGTGCAGGCTGGGAGAGTACTTTCGGGAAGCATGTGCGTGTCATGTCTTTAGTTAAAAAGCTAAAATTAACCAAAGTTTTCTTTACCTGTTTCAAGCCAAAACAGCTGGATATACATTTGTATGTATTCAAAAATAGTATGAACAATTCTGCAGCAAATATAGATTTGTTGCTAAAAGGGCAATAATAAAAAACAAAAATACAATATTTTGGAAAATTTTTTGACTTCACCTTTTACGCTTTGTTGAATATAAAAGACTTTTTTATTTAATGCAAATTTTACGGATTTTATCGACATTATGATAATCATTAGCGCTAGTGAGCAAGTACGTATCTAGTTAATAAATTAAACGTGTCAATTGACGTTGCAAATGCTACAACCTCGACGAATTTGGAGGTCTTTAGTGTTTTTCTTGTAAACAGTAACTTTCTCGAGAAGAATGCAAGACATCAAAGTTGCAGCTCTTGAAAAAACCAACAAAACTCGTTTCCACACCACTCCGGAGGTAAAGTTTTCGGCGCGTTTTTTTCACTCATGAGGCCCAATCCACGATTTGATGTAACGTTACATTATCCATGCTTTGTGGAACAATCTTGTTTACCTTATTTGTGCTGAATCTGCAGACGTGCAAATATTTTCGTTCCGTGTTTTCTGTTTGCAGTTCCAAGTTTGTGTCTATTGTTGTTTCTTTATGGCTATACATGTGTGTTACGTCTTCTACACACCACCTAGGACGATCTGGGGTATTTTCGCCATTGCAGTTTTGACATATAACCGTTTAACGTTTAAGTGCTAACAAAACAAACTCTTTAGAAATTAACATAAATCTTAAAAAATATTTCAAACTATTTCAAAAACTCAATTCTGACCACCCTAACCCTAGCAAACTTTTCTAGGGACACCTTTTGCCCACACAAGAAAATAATACCAGCTAACGGCTAGTTCACTTCATCCCGATCCTCCTCGCTAAGCTGAGGTTCGCATTAAGTGCCTTGTTGTTTTGTAATTAAAATTAAAACCTAGACTAGACCAATTAAAAGTGAATTAAAGTGAACTCAATTAGAGTGTTTTCTTTTGTCATACTTTTCCCACCCACCAAAGTCGTCTCCTGTACGCAACGCAAACAAATTCTCAGTATTTTCAAAGGGGCCATCCACTTGTGCCAAAATTAGCCTGTCCTACAGCCTCCTATGGGTAGGGCGTGGGCCTTCTTGGAATTGATTATTGATTAAGATTCTACGCAAAAAGACGTCACGTTTTTTCGAACCGCGCTGTAATTAGACCAATTAGGGACCATCTCGTATCACTCCAGAATTAAGATGCAATGTGAAACACTAGTTCTGTTTACCGAACAGTTTTTACTCGCGATAGATGGGGTCTTATATACACCAAAATGGAGACTAGGAAAATTTCCGTTATGTGCTCCGATTAGCCGTTTTCTGTTGAATCGATTTCAAATAAACAGAAGTAGTGCACGTTTTATAGGTTTCAGATTGGTACGACCACGTTCGTTTGTCGTTCAACTTGCGCAACCGTTTTTTTTAAAGGAACTGTAAAATTTAAATAAACGACGCGTAGAAGAACTGTCTGTGGGAAAAATATTCAAGTAGCAGTACAACCTGCAGTGAAGTTGGGTTTGAGCCGAAAGCCCCAGATAACTATATACGCAATTTGAAAAGTAAGATCCTTAACTGGAACAGAGCCTTATCTTCGGCGTTGAGTTAGGTTGGCCCTGGACGACCTCCATGAGGTTCCGCCTCTTTGTGCTTTATTCTGTCCAAAGCAGCCGAGAACGGATCGGCTCAAATTAAAAGTGGAGAGGAGGAAGGTAAGATTATTGAAATAATTGTAATTTAAAAATACACGGGTAATCCAACAAGGGGATATCCGAGGCGACAAGCAGCATGTTTAAAAGGGTAGAGACGGGCCTAATTTCAGGTGCGAAACTAAAGACATTTGCGTCGTGGAGAGATGGATGAGGGCTTAAGGCGGCAAATAATTATCGCACATAAAGACCAACACAAAACATAAGCATTACATCACACCCCAACACACCGTACACATAAAACATTACATAATACAGGCTGACTTCCAAAAAGCATCAATACCGTTTAGATAGATAGCATCGTGCGATGGGCAAATCGCGCATTGGAAAATTTTCTGATACATAAAATGCAATGCATTAGTGATAAATCTAACTTTGCATGATGACGGTTGTGAAACTGCATCACAACCGATTTTGATGATGTTTTGGCAGTCAGCCACACATTTGATAGCATACACTACATAACAAAGTCATTCACCACGAATCACATAAAACATAAATCATCACAACACGACAGTATATATATAGTTAGTTATACAGTAACTTCAGAGCATACACCACATTCACCAAGGACACTACACCAGACATCACGTGCATCATATAAAACATCACAATTTAATTTCCTGCACCCGGAGATACATTACATTTTGGGGGCTCAACCGGGATCAGAATCCGGGACCTCTTGTAAGACAAGCGAGAAGAATACCCATAGATACCGTTTCTTAAAATATTCTTCTCCTTCACTAGCAAGGGAAATTTTTGTCACTAGTGGCAGCATCCAAAAAATTGTACACAATTGACTCAAATGACCGAGTCTCTTTTATGAGCCACGCCCCCTCTGTAACAAATGACTCGTATGGCCTGAGTCACCAATTTGACCCATTTTGGCCATCACTACTCCATTGCGCCTACTACTATCGCCACGAGCCCAGAGCGATATGCGAGATGAAGACAGTGATCGGACGAGAGCGAGACAACGCAGAGGAGAGAATGTGAACCATGCGAAGGTGGAGAGAATTGTGGAGCAAAAAATCTAGGAGACGATGAACCGTCAAGCTCATGCAACATATTGGGCCGCGGCCGTGGGTTGTTTAATGTCATCTCAGAATTCACAGAAACAATGGTTCAATGCAATGAGGCGAACGAAAGGACCGTTTTCCTACGCATGTTTTCCGTAGTTTCTATTTAAGATTCCACATCCCCCTTCCGCAGATGAGATGACATACATAAGCATTTCGATTTGTCAAGTTACTTGGAACACTCATGCGTCCCTAACAAAAAACTTATTTTGCAGTTTACACATTAATAACATATTAAAAGCATCTGGACATAAGAAATGTTAGGAGCTATGAGGCTGTGGCAGATGGACGGATAGGCGGATGTGGGTTACTAGTGGCTATGGTGCCTTAAAATTAAGAAATCCTAGAGGAGTGAAAAGATTGGAGATTTACTTATTCCTAAAAAGTTTTAATGGCTTATGGGTGCTAGTGGGATGCTGAAAAATTTAAAAATATTTTTTTAAAACTTACTCAAAATTACTTCAGTTCCGTTACGCGGAATAACCAGGGGGGTAACAATTTCCGGTTTGCTTGTAGGGCACACATCGTGATTATCTGCGAGTTTTTAAAAGCAACCAGCAAAGCAATAACGACAAAGTGAAAGTATATCAATAGAAAATGAGCTGGCTAGTCCCCTGACTCCTCTCCAAGTAGTTTATTTCTGGGTGGCACTGTCAATGTCCTTCATAAAACCGTCTAGTTTCCCTGTAAAATTTGTTTACTTTGTCAATTTCGAAGCCTTTAACTACAGTTTAACCAGTACCCCTAAGACTATGTGAAAGTAAAGCCTAGTTAATCCCCTAAAAAATCTAGAAACTATAGTAACAAAATAGCCTACGGGATTGGTCTAGCTATTATGATCTCAGCACTAAAGCTATGAAAATAGGGAGCAGAGCTATGCTCCTGGGGCCCGTCGTCGTCGATCTGGCAGAGGACACCAGGGATGTGAGCTCGTTGTCGGCGGCGCCACGCACCTCGGGTATGTAGAACGGCGGCTTCCTCGTGACTAAGCCAAACTCCATCATGGGCCCATGATGCCGGTTGTTATCCACCGGAGGTTTCGTCGGCCTCAGATAGACACTTGGTATATCCGAGTCATCGAAATCCTCGGCAGAGCCGTACAAGTCCTCGTCGTCGGGCTGGTACGTCACCTTGATTTGTTTATGCTTGAGGATGTCGTTTGTCTCCGTGCCGTATTTGGGCGGGAGCACTTTCCTACTAGGTCCCGGTATCTCTGAAAATTCCAGGAGGTATTATAGTTTATATTTGCTGGCAGAGCGGGCCACAAACTATCCTTACCGTAGATGCGGATGCTGCTGTCGACCTCGCCTAGGGAGTTTTTCGCTATGCACCGGTACGATCCGACGTCCTCCTTCTGGAACTTCCTCACCGTCACCGTCATCTTCGTCTCATACATGGATTTTGATATCTCCTGAACGTTGTACTTGGCCGAGGAGACTATCATCTCACCTGTTGATTGAATCAAGGAACATGTTTATTTATGGGTCCCAGTGTGTATCACATCTCCTGACAACTTCCATTTACCCTCGCACAAACAGAAAGCATACGTCAGTGCCTTGGTGGTTATGTTTACAAGGCTCATCTTGTGGGGGACGGGCTAACATGGATTTTGGCCGGCATTAGGGTGGATATCGAATAAGACTTATTTGTTCGCTCCAATCTTCTCACTGATGGCACGAGAACGTCTGTCTGTGGATCTGCCGGTCGGGGTGGCTCATTTGTGCTTTTCGGTTTCATTGTTCAGCTGCCTTTGTTTTTTTCGAGGGAGCCTGCAAGCAGTGTACACAGGGCAAGGTGTGCCGGATTCGAGATAATATTTTATCACCTGATGGTCTGTTTATCTTTAAATACCTGGAGGGGTCGAGTGCCCTGGTCAGTGCAGCCATTCATTATGTTCGATTTGTTTTGCTAGCGGCAGCTATGCACAGAATATTTCGGTTTTCGAGTATTTTGTGTGGTGATAAAAATAATGCTGTTGACTCAGTGTGGAATCAGGAGAGAAGCTTTTTTGGGATGGTAGCAAAGATAAAATAGAAAGTGAGGAGCGTTCTCTGTAAAGATACGGCTAATCGCTTTTCATGTGCAGTTGAGTCTACATTTATTATTGTATCACTATTATATAATCATATATATAGCAGACTGGATAACTGTTTTCACTTTTGCAAAAGTTGCAAAAGATGTGACGAACTGTCTCAGAAAACCGACTGCAGCTCGATGAAAACCTGAATCTTTATTAACCCTAGATCTCAAACATTATCGATATAACGCTTATTGCTAACCTTCGTCGCATCGACTACGCTTAAGAGGAGGCAAGTTTTAAAAATGTTCAGGAAATAAAATACGAAGTTTTTGCATCTTAGGAACCTAGTTCTTCATTTTAAGAAACAAAAAACATATGATTGTTTTTGAATGGTTCTATATCAATTCTTGTCGTACCAAATCAACACAATCCTTTTAAAGAGATTAAACTCTCAAAGTTATGAAATAAAAATGAACATTGAAAACAAGGTTAAAATTTTCAAGTAAAATCAATCTCATCAATTAATACAATTGTGGCAGACCTGTACCTTACGCTCCCCATACACGCACTTAGTACAGGAACTTTAAGTCATCCTTTGCTTCGCAAAGGCACAAAAGGCACAAAAGGCACAAAAGGCACAAAAGGCACAAAAGGCACGCATTTTCCTTTTTCTTGGAGCACTTAATTCAGCTCTTTCTCTGGTTTTAACTATGTTAGACCTAGTGGCTGTGACATCTTGAAATTGTGTAATTAAGTACACACACACACACACACACACACACACACACACACACACACACACACGCGCGCACGCACGCACGCACGCACGCACACACACACACGCATCTATTTGTTGCCTGTGTACCCTTGAAGATTTCAGAACAGAACACGCAACTGGTACAATGGTTCTTCAATTTACCTCGCACACACTACCTTTTTCAAAATTGCTCATCTCAGGTGGAATGGGAACGGTGGATCAGGGGGAGATAGATAGGAATTGGAAGAATTGGTCGAGCTTAAGGAAGCTTTCCTGAAAATATCGTTAGCCAGCTCGATAGACTTGATAAAATTTGGTTTATCTCAACAGAGGTCACAGCAGTCTCTGTACAGATTGTGCAACTATGTGTGTGCTTAATGGTCCCTGATTTTTTTCGCTTAAGAATTGGTAAAACAATTTGTATAAAAGATATTCTAACCGACAAGTATGCTCCAAATGTCCTGGTAAAATGTGTCGATGGAAACTTTCAAAATGTATTCAAACATTTTTCTAATGACCGTAATGTTGTCGGATTTCCTAACAAGTAGTGGCCATAGTTAGTAAAAACTTGAATACGCCGGCTATAATGTCTGTGCGCAAACAGTGCTTACGGACAATTAGTTTCAGTTTTAGGCAGGTGTATATTAATTTGCGATGTCAACAGTAATCCGAGATCCACAGACAAAACATATTGCCCGGGCACCGGACATAACCACAGGGGCGGCACCCGAAACAGTCGGCGTCTATTATAAAACTCGCACTCACTCACGAACACTGGGCATAACGAGAAGGCTAATATTTTGAATCTGGCGCAACAATAAATGATGATTTACTCACCCGTGTCCTTAATCCAGTAGTTAATTGATTTCGGTGAGGCCTCTACGTGACATTCGATCTGGACATCAGTGCCAAGCGGTGCTCCAACTAATTGATTCGGTACTTGGATGACAGGGTGGACTGGAAACCATAAATCAAAAACTGTTTACTATGTTCACGTAGCTGGATCTGCATGCAGTATGGAGAAGGGACTATACGGCCGCACTCTGTGATTCCATCTATCCTATCTACGGCGCCCATCAAGGTGCCCAAAACGCCGCCTGAATGCTCAGGCTAGCTAGATACTCATCTACATAGTTCTGCATTTTACGGGCGAAATTGTCCGCATTTGGGAAGAGCATGAACATCTGTGTGCTCTGTATAGAATTAAATGAGTCCTTTCTGTTAAGGATTTTACGTACTCGACCACTTGATTCGGCTACAATGTGCATTTAATGAAGGGAATTTCAATGGGTCAGTTGATGGCCATTGAAAATTTCAAACTATTTATCCAGAAAATCGAGAGGGGCGGACGGAAGACGGCTCTGCTGCTGCTCTGCTCGTCCGGGCACAGCCCTGCAAATGCAGCAGGCTGAGCACCGGGTACCGGGCCCCAGACCGGCTTTTGATATTTGATTACAAATGCACAGCGAGATGGACGTGATACCGTCCTGGTTCTGGCTGCACACGTTTCTTGCCAATTCCTTCCTTGGAGCCACCCGACCAGCGGAACCCGGCTTCGAATAATACGAGCTTAATTCGGCCCTACCGAACCTCCATTTTTCACCGCAGAATGACGTGCCTGGGGGCAGAGAGCTAATGCTTTCTGTTTATCAACGCGCAAAGTGAGAACCGGAATTACACAGAGCCGGGAAGGGCAGTAGTCGGTGGATTTAATGAACGGGCCCCACTGTTTGGTTAATGTCTATCGGAGCTCACTCGGCAAAATAATGAAAGTCCTGTCAGCAGTGCCCACTGGCCTATTGCGGTTTTTGGGGAAGATACCAATTTCGCAGCCACGCCTGATCTTAGAGTAATTGTTGCGTTTATTTGTGGACCGAGTTTGCCTGTCCATTGGAATGGACAAATTTGCGAGAATTCGACCACATATTCCCTGAGGAATTTTACCCAAACCACGCAGCATCCATTCCCACATTCGTTACATCTTGGTTTTGGACGTAACGCGCCATGAAAGGGTTTTGATGTAGTTTTCGGGCTTCGGCCAAAGTTTCTCTCTGCATATTTTCGTGTTTTACTTCACACACTCGCAAGCACATTCATGATTTATGGCTACTAGCTTGATCTTGTTGTACACTTGTTGTAATTATAAATAATTTTTCTCGATATGTTCTCAAATAACTTGTTTTAGAGACCAACGCCCCGCCCCCTTCATACATAACCTGTGGTGCCGGAAATCCACCTCTAAAAAAAAGAAGTGTGGTGTCACGAAGCAGACGAAAAATCTTTTTACAAATAAATTACGTCTGAAAATGTCCCCACAGGAGAATACTACTTCATGGAATAAAGGCCAAAAAAGGGGGTTACCCTACAAAAAGAGCCGATTTTTGATATGTTGTATAGGTCGGTAGGGTAGTGAAAAATCCAAGTTTTCGTCACCCCAGCCGCCAACTTTGAAAAACCCGCGAAAATTATAACTTTTCTCAGGTTTTCGCCTATAGTGCATTTAAGCGCAAAATAAGTTATATACAATTTGGTAGAAGACAAAATTTTATACAAATCTAAGGACATATATTTTTTCTACGATTTGTAGAAACGGAGCTATAAAACGCCCAAAACGGCTAAAATCGCATACTTTGGAAATCTCACAGTTTTTTCCCGACATTCCATAGCAATAACTCCTTAACACTAATTGTAGCGTGAAAGCCCTCAGAATAAAACAGCTGTTACAAGCACTAAACATAAAAAAGCATTTTTTTGTTTTTTTGTTTTCTAAATATAATTCTACACTCATACCTAACGATATATCCGAACAAAATAACAATTTTCGTCCGCTGGCCAATGCATTATGTAATGTAGTGTGTAAACACAACAGTTGCGATTCTTCATGTTTACCTGTCTATAACAAAGCCCTATAAAAAAAAAAAACAACAAACAGAAACAAGAATAGTCATTTCCGACGTATGATTTGATGCTGAACCCGCAGTCGCAGAATAGCTCTATGACGTCATGATTTCGAGATATCTTAACCTAAAAATGCAAAAAACACGTTGTTTCGTTAATTTTGAGGTTATATAACAAGACAAGGTAATTTTTAGCCAAAAACTTGATATGGTAGTTAGTAGTAAGTACTAGTTTTCCCCTTCAAAACACACTCGAAATTATATTGATATCGGTTTGTTCTCCGAAATATCGTAAATTTAAATTTATTATTTTGGTGTATTCATTTAGGCAATTGTGACTATAAAATCCAAGTAAACAAGGTATCTTAGGCAATCATTCAGCCGTTGAAACGTTGTCCGGTGCGCACTTCTTCTAATTTTCTTCACCTAGAACTCGTACATTTGCTCGATTATGGGCTACGCGACGCACAAAGGTTGTTTTTAAGGAAATTTGAGTATTTTCATTATGAGTGAGATCGATTGCCGGCTATTGGCTTTTGTTAGCGGTAAAATATGTAAATTACGAAAATGGGGTTAATGCTTTAACAGCCACAATATCCGGAAATTGTTCAGCTCGGAGTTTTTATACAATTACCTATCGAAGTGCACACAGCCCTTCAGCTCTTGAATCAAATCCCATTATGATGACTGTCCCCACTGTCCCAGTCCCCTCCAGAAAATTAATGATTTCCTATCCGGGAGCTCGTCTCCCAGTGCGCTATCTACGGAGATGTTAATTTCATAATTATTTCCTGCAAGGCATTCCATAAATGCTGAACAAGTGCAGTTGTGTAGTCACCTGGCATTAATTAATCAAACTTAACGAGACCAAGACTTTCTTCAGGAAATTTTAGTGTTGCAGGAAGAGCCGCTGCTTTTAAGGTATCTGCACATTCCAGACGAGCACAAGGCAGGGTGCATCACACAATACAATTACAGGTACACAGGGCACGGATGTAACATGGTGTTTGAGGCCGCAGTAATTAGACTTGCGATGCTCCAAAAGAGGCCACGGGGAAGCCGTACTGAGTACTGTCACAATAATTTTTCTTTTGTGGAAAGAGAAACTTTTCAATTCACGGAGGGGGACTAAAACTGCACCAAAGCGGACTAATAATTTGCCCCCCGCAGAACAAGTCCCGCGGCATCAGCACAAAATATCCCTCCGCCATCAAAGTCCTTCGGCATAAAACAATTAATTTACTCTTACCCTGCCCAATACCGCTAGTACTGCCGGAAGTTGGGGGAACATTGTCCGAGGTTATCGCTGCATTATAGAGTGCATCGACAAGTTCCCCGGGAATCGATGCGAAAAGTTTCACTGGGTGTCCGTCGTCTTATATCCTTTTTTATTGCGCCTGCATCGCGCTGCTCAAACTTATAATGATAGACAGAAATATCTTTGAAAATTGGACACGCTTCTTCCGTCCCCCTCCCATGAGTGTCCGTATCAATTCCTTGCCACTGGAATAATACAATAGAAGTGCTGTGGGTCGGATATTCGCAAACTTTTATGCGCAGGAAGAGCTCAAATACCTCCGCCTCTCAATCTGCTTTAGGTGGTGCACCCTACAAGGCTATTTAAGATAATCAAGTTTTCATGTACAAGAAACTTTCCAATTACATTACTACTCGCACTTAATAGGGCTTGGTAAATGGTTAGTTTTAAGCGCGTGAGCTGGGGCTGGCTTACGTACCTGAGTGGGAGATCGTGCAGACTGAAGACTAAACAAGACTCGAGGCTCTCTCCCCCCAGTCGCGTATAATAGATTTGGAAAGTGGAAAGAAAGTTAATGCTGCACAACTTACGGTTACAAATCCTAAGATCAGAAAAGAGTACAATTTGTTGGGTGAAGGCCCGGCTCTGAATATACCTACATATTAATAATAATAATAGTTTTTCATTTCCTGAACACTAGCAGCTCCGTGCCAACTTTGCCCGGGTTTTTTTCATGCTGGTATCTTAAACTGTTGCAGAATGCATGAAACTATTTCATGAGCGGGAGTCCCAAATATTCCCTTAAACGACAAACTACTCTACCTTACAGTAAGTGTCCCATTAAAATAGGTTTAACCCTTCCCGAAATTAGCCCGGACAAACAGACAAATAGACAAAAAATTGTGATGCGTTTGTTTGGGTTTATGTGTCATACAAGCTTGGAAAAAGACAGTTATATCGAAAACACAAACTCTAACAATCTAATGTCATGAATACTCATTTACGTAAATTTGGGCCGCCATATTGAAGTTCGATAGCAGATTAAAAAACAGCGACCCCAAAAACTCCCATATATTCATTTTCACGTAAATCCGTTCAAGTTCAGAATTTTCGGTCGCCATATTGGATCCGCCATTTTGAAACCCTACGATTTCATATACCCCAGCTGACATCAAAATAAATGTCTCCGCAAAAATCCAGCTTGTTCGGAACTTCTCGTAGTGACAGTCTATTGCTGGGCTATTATCGCTTGGCCTCAAAATATTTAAGTTCGTTCAGTCGTAGTTTTTTGATAATATTTTCAGACTGGAGCAAGGTCAAAGTGATGTGCTCCATTTTACAACTCGTCAAGGTAATTTTTACAACTAGGGTTGATAGCCGCAACGCCATCCTTCTAAAAAACCCAAACATTTGTGAAAGCCCTCAAAACACATTTCGTCCTGTGTGGAGGCAAATGAACGAGGAAGTTACCCAAATTGACATCTTGAAAAGCATACAAAAGTGGCTACGGCCCAAACGATGCAAATAAACGGGGGAGCAGTTAGTTGTGAAAGGCTCAAAGCCGAAATGAGGAATGCAAAACTTATATACCTAGCGAAATGGTTCTATTGCCCCGAGTGGATGGCTCCACTCGAGTTTCGGTAGGCTCTGGCAGGAACTGAATTATTGACGTGGCCGTGGACAGGGGCGAGACCACATTTAAAGCGGAATGTACGGCGGGCAGATTCAACTTCCCAGATTTCAGATTCAGTCAGAAGTGTTCATATACTTACAGTGGATGCTGAGAGAGATCCGCTTCGACACTGACGGGGGTACACCGTTCGACGCTATGCAGAGGTATGAACCCATCTCACTTCTCGAAATCTTCGTCAGCTTGAGCACTTCGCCCCTGTAGGAAGTAACTGAAATTGGGAAAAACTGAACTGATATTGACAAAAACTCGGTAATCCCGCCTTTGTACTCACCCAGGCTCTTCGTGCCCATGTTGTCTTTGAGGATAATCTCGCCGCCGTCCTCTCGCCGCCATGTTACTATCGGCTCGGGATATCCACGTGCTCTAAAGTTAATAATTGAAGAGGCATAAGCGGTCCGATATGTTCGTGGTTAGGAAGGGCGGAAGGGTAGGGTCGCGAGATAAAAGTATCGATTCCCCCATTAAGAGTACGGCCATTTCGACGCTGCAACTTGGCTTAATTTGGAAAATTGTCGTTTATATTTCTCGAAAAAGGCCATTTCGCGTCGATTGCGACATGACTATTATGCGAACTTTTTGTCAGTTAAATGTTTCCTTTTTGCAAGCTGTCGACTGTGTCGTTGGCGAAATGTTCATTATGCAGCTCTGCGAGCAACGAAAGGCGATGTATGTTGAGAGTTTTGGATTATTCCATCGTTACGTTACGTCGAGACTCGAAAACATCCATAAAGGCTAGTGGTCGCTTTGCAGCTTGCTCGATGAAAATTCTTGTTTTGTCAGCAAAAGTTTAGTTAATGTGGTTAGTATGGCAAATTCATTTGGTGGGTGTCGTGACTTTCGCCTTACTTGAAGGATATCAGCTGCAGTCTGTATGAGGCGTGCGAATACGTATTTCTAATTGAAGGTCCGAAATCGAAAATAAAATAAAAAACAAAACCGAAGAAGATCTAATAAATACATATGTATAACCTACTTAACATATATAAATAAATTATGACAAGAGATATAAACAAAATGCCGCGGATTTTTTCCAGCTCATGGCTCATGTTTGACAAGTGTGTCGATTAGTGTTTAGACAATAACAATATTTGATTATGTTGTTCACATCAAACAGCTTGGTTGATGTCGTGTTCCTAAACGTCGAACTTAAAATTTTTTATGAAACAGCATGTTCCAAGACGAATCAAATAGGCAAATCGCGCATCAGAAATTTGTTTGATGCACAAATGCCATGCAATAGTCATAAATCTGTTTTGGCATGATGGCAGTTGTGAAACTGCACACAACCGATTTACATAGTTGTCGTTTTGAAAGTCTGGGGTTTGAAAAAACTGTTGGATCGCGGCTTTAACAACCTAAGAGAAATTGTTGAAAAACTTCTTGGTCCTCGCTCTCTCCACGACCCTGATAATGAGCGGTAGCTTCAGCAAGAAAAGGTAAAAAAATAGATAGTTATGCGCACTGCGCATATTGTGTGCCAGGTTGTCGTTCCATCTCTTCTTGAGAGGGCTATTTTGTACAAAACTTACAAGTTATCAGTGTTACGATATGTCCTTCCCCAGTGGTTTGAAAGCTCGTATTTCACACACTCTGCGTAGTGTTCCGGTCATATTAATGTAAACGCCGTAAATTTTCAGTTTTGTAGACTTTACGCCCCCATAAAAGAGAGTGGAGCTGAGTGAGCTTCTAGCACTTAATTATAACTTTGTCCAGGTAATTAAGCTAATTTTGTTTAATCACGCTTTCTGCTGGTGTCATCAATAGTCCCTAGTTATAGAAATTCTGAGTAAACTACGGCCATAAAAGATTATGACTGGAGCGCTGCAGTACGGCCGGCCCCCTTTAAGTAATTATTTGCCGCTTCAGGCTTCCGGAGATTATTTAATTGCCGCAAACGCTCCAAAACACATGCCCCGCCCCAAATGATTCCTGACAGCGGGTAATTGGCAGCGGGGCTTTTAATAGCATGCAGGATGCACCCGATGCTCCTTGAGAAAAATAAAGTCCTAACGACCGGCCGGAACAGTAGCTATGACCCATCGGATAAAGCACTGGAGCAACACTTCTCTCCCGGGTCTTATTCAACTGCCCCTAATTTATGGGTCTGGCCACTAAGACTGAGCACATTACTTTAGTTTTACTAGCAGCAGTAAAAGAGAGTTCAAGACTTTGCCCTAATAAAAATTCCTCCGCGTGTGTGCCGTTCCCGAGGCTCTCCCGAATTTTCCCGGAGTTTTACCCTGCTGCAGTGTGGGGAGCATATTTTCACTGTCATAAGTCTTCCCTTGTTGGCCGTGTTTGAAGACTGCTCAATGCTTTTCACTCGATTCGGACAGCGCGGGGCATCGGGGGATGGGTTCTTTTGGAGGGCAAAAGGGTATGTGTACGTACCGACAGGTCAGTTTCACGGAACTACCCTCCGGAACTATAACGTCCGATGAGGTGTCTTCGGCAACAAAATCTGGTGGAATGACCACGTCCAAGTATCCAATCTGAAATGAGAGAAGAACCAGATGAGAAAAATGGAAATGCTTTATGGGCCTAATAAAATGTGTTTCATGGTTCCCTAATTTTTATATCCGCCAGAGGAGCTTAGGCAGCGGCTTGTGCTGTTTACGAGCTCTCGTTTCAGTTGTTACATTTGGCAGGTAGTTGCTCCGCACGGGAGATACTTTCTAAAAAGTGAAAAGTTATCCCCTCTCTTTTTATTTTCAATTAACAGGGTGTTTTATTATTAGCTTAAGAATACGAACATTTTTTTCCAGTTTTAAAAACAATCTCAGTAAGGTTATGGTTAGAAGCAAACAAGTGAAAGTTGCAAACATACATACGACTAGGTCCATTGCCGCCAAAGAAAAAAATGCCGCACCTACGCACTACCTCAACTTGTATCATCCTCATATGATTGCTTAGTAATTACCGAGAAGGGAGGGAATGTAGCTGGTTCGATCCTCGATGTATCCTTGACAATACTTCGAACCTTATGATTTTGGTGATAACATGGGAAAGTGCTCAATATAGCGGGCTCAAATTGTGCTTTTGAGCAATCCGGAATGTTCAAATAGAGAAATAGCTGGCCTATTTGTATTCAGCGAATCATGTGAGAAAAGATTTTTGAAGCAGTAGGTACCCATCAACAGGAAAGACGGCGCAGATCGCGGTTCTTTTTTGAAGATCATATTCAATTACTAAAGCGCGAGTTACAATGCTGACTGACCAGCCGACTTCGACTGAGTTTTCAGCTTGCCGTGGGTTTGCCCTATGCGCAAAGTCGCAATTCAGTCAAGCCGAAACGTATTCTCACTTGTCTCATGTGTGTATGCGGGTACATTCGCCGCACATGTGACAAATTCCGTCGACACATTCGCACATATTACTAATCTGAAGACATTGAAGAATTTCCGTCAGATAAGACCACACGTCTCAAACACCACGAGTGATTTATCTCAGGTTGTTGAGGTATCGAATACTGACTTCTCCTCTGTATTCTACTTCAGCATACCCACATGAGCTGGGGACGGTGTGCGTATTAAAAACTTAATGAAACTTGAAAATGAGCAAATCCTCGAATACGTGTCCCCGCACTGCCTTGTAAGTCACATCAAAGAAAATTAAGGCAACGCCAAGGACAGCTCCGCGCAATTATAGCTGGGAAACGCCGTAGCATGTTCCTCGGAAGTAAAGAACTAATCGAAGGAAACATTGCACCCCTAGCCCCTGGGTAGTGTGGAGAGGAGACGGCTAAAGCAGTTTTAGCGCTTTAATTAATGCCAAGAATGAAATTAAATTTGCGGCAGTTAACCCATTGTAGCCGGGTCTTAACATCTGTCAATTAAATCAGAGGCAACAGCCTGTTTCTGTACGTCTCTCGTTGTATGTAAATTACGTGAACTCGGAGGGTACCACATTATAATTAAGTATTCCGTGTACCCGGCCAAAATTATTTGAGACAATGCAATGTGTTATCTCGGGTCCTACATTGCTTGTAGCCCGGGTACAGCTGCAGAGGAGCATCCCACTGAGGAAGGTGGCTGGATGTACCGGCAGATATCCTTCACTTTTGTAATTCTATCAGTCGTAGACCTGGCCGGGCGGGGGTGCAACCTAGTTGCATCGTGTAGGGCCCGATGGTAAGTCTGTCATCGGATACCGTACCAAGCCCATTTTGGTGATGTTCTTAATTTTAGACAACTCAACTTTCAGCCGGCTTCATGCTGCTTGCTCCCCCGCACGTTTGGTGGGCGATTGGTAGGGTTGGTGGTGGGGATCTGCCACTTCCCAGTCGCCAGCCAAATTTGTTGGCAGTAGATAGAACCCTTTTTGTTCAGCCGGGAGACGTGTCTTGAACGTCAGCCATGTTGTGCGTCTGATGAAGCCCCAAAGTTCCCCGGGAGGGGATGTGTGCGGCTGCTGTGCCTTGAGCGAGATTAAAGGAAAATTTCGGAACTCACCTGACTTTTCATTGGATCCGTGTTAAGTTGACACATGTAGCCCCCTCGATCTTCCTCAGTCACCGCCTTGATGTGCAAATTCCACGTATTCAGATCCGAGTGTGACACACTGACGCGCGGGTTGTGAGTTATGACGTGCTCGTGGATGGCCTGAATCGCTTTTGTGTCTGCCTTCAGCCAGCCGACCTGAAAAATATTTTATATTTTATTTGAGCCGTTTAGCAGCGACACCCGGCAGGGGCAAGGGGCAACTATAGTGCGGTCGGGCTACATGTGTTGGGGCCGCCGGGAAACACGGCAACTAAACGTAAATTTAATAAATGGGGCGCTCGCAAACTTAGGGTGCGATGTGTGAGGTGAGAAATTGCAGTTTAATTGAATTCGAGATCGTGCCGGATGTAGTTGCCGAGGAAGTTTGCGGAAAGCACGAGCGCTGAGTTAAAAACTAAATTATTTCGGCTGTTGGTCCCTGTTAGTCAGGCTCTACGTCCCGCTAATCTGGTGGGGGTTGTTGGATGCATTTCCGCGATTTGTTAGGTTTCAGCCCGCGGTGGCCCATCAGAATAAGGAGGGGGGCCTTCGGTCTCATGACTTCATTAAACGCTGGGGTGGGTAAATTTCAGAAAGTTCTGGCGCTTCTCTACTTGTTACGGGAAATTTAGCAGCACGGAGTCAAGAATTGTCGGCTAATTGACTTATGATATCTACAAGGGCAGGACGGGAAACTCTTTTTAGTTCTTCCATTTTTTTTCCTTGGTGTCTCTAGCAATAAAGTTTCATGAAGGAGCCAGTATCACCGCGACCAGTGATTTTGTGTCGTTGTGTGAGGTGATTGCCATAAAAGCACTACATACTCGGGATTAAAATTCCCATCAATCGTTGGTATTTACAATTCAAATTTTGATTTTGTATCACCAATGGAAATTTTCATTCCACCAAAAAATCAAATAAAGTGAAATATTGGCAGTTTATCAAGTTTATTTACCCGATATTCGATATTTCACTTTGATAGTTCCTTATTTTTAAAGTTAAACTTTATTAGTCTTATTTGAACTTTTTTCTTTCGTTTACGCTTGACACGTGTCACGTCCAATGGAAGAGAACTAACGTAGCACAGTGGAACGAATTTAAATTAATATGTAGGGGCTTTTGGGGTCGCTGATATCTATAACTGGAAATTCAATATGGCGACCAAAAACTCTCAACTTCAAAGGATTGCCATGATGCTTGTACTTATAGTATATGCACTATATATGTATGTGTGTATGTATAGGATATTGGGGTAAAGTATCCTTTAGGTAAAATGAGTAGAAAAGGTGATATTTCTTCCGAAAAAGCGCAATTTGTTGCTTTATTGAATGAAAATAAGTCCTGCTATCAAAATAGGCGAACTGGTTGGGATGGCGAAGTCATCCTTCGTCAACATAGCAAAGATTCTGCGGTGATTCTACAATATCTCTTGGAAACAAGCGGGGGAAGTGCCGCGATCAAATAAAAACCACGCCGAGAATGGATAGGAAAGATGGCATCTGGATATCGTTGAAGACATTAGAAAAGAGTCTGACATCTTGGGGTGTCCGCCATATTGGGGCTAGAATGACGTCATATAGTTTATTGTGTTTCACTCGTCCAGCCCTTGCATTTGATGTCCATATTAATTATATTTGGCGTAATATTTTCTTAGGTACAAACGGGATTTGTTTACAAATTTTAAATTTCCTTCCGTTGTGAGAGTTATCAATGGTTCACAGAATGCCATTAAAAAACCATGCTGCGATGATGAAATGGTTGGTATTCGATCAATGTTCAGAATGCAACAAAAGTAATATTGTAATTATCCCTATAACGTAGATTTTCATGGGTGTGAAATCAATACTTAGTGATATCAATTATGGTTGCGAAAGGACCAGGATCATCTCAAGATTCCTCTCCTAAATCTATGCAATCAAAGGACTGCGATCAGTGGTAAACATCGGCCAAAGTAAATAAGACTTGCGATCGCAATCCTACTTTCTGTAAAGGCTGTCATAAATGTGAAGAGGGTTGTCGAATCATATTGTAAAAAAGTATATCCAATTCTGTCCATATTGGCACATAATCGAATATTTCAATACGGCAACAAATTCGTACATTCCCAAAATGCGGCTTAGGAGACGACATTGTGTGCCGTCCAGCTTCATGTTTTCACGTTTAAATTATTGAATGCCCCGCCACTCGCAGCTTGAATCACAGGGAATTGGAGCTCCTCATTAAATTTAACAGATTTAACAGATTTACAAATTATTGTAATTCTTGCAAACACAATAGCAAATTATGTGAAATTAATTTCTCCGCCTCGCAAATTGGTCAATTGTTTTAAATGTTTAATAAAAGTGCGGCGAAATTAAAATTGAATAATGCATCGTCGGCGTAGACAGAGGGGATGTGCACAAGCTCGAAAGGGAGGAAGAGGAACTCATATTCCTGTTGTCTGGGGCCATGGAAACACCCGGGATGATACTGTCGGACGGCTAGGCTGATGGCACCCGACTACCTACTTCTGGCGGGAGAAAACAACAATATTAGCCCGATAATCCAGCAACAAACAGACATATCACGATTGAGCTTACCCGATATCCTCCTAAATGTCGTACGTGGCACGTAAACGTTGCATCCCTTCCAACAGCCACCGATATATTCACAATTGGCTCCGCAAATTCTGGTTGAAATGCTGTTAAACCTGCGGAGAGGAAATTTATCTGCGTGAACACGATTATTTCAATTTGAATCTTTCAGTTTCGGTTGTTGTTTAAAGTCATTAATAAAATTAACACTGTTCTGGATAATGTTTTCAATAATTTGAACATTGAGTGGGTCGGTTGAGTTTCCAGCCTAACCAAAAGAATACTGCACTGCTAAATAATTCCTCAAAATGCATCCAAATGAAATTTTGTTGTGTACCTAAGCAATTGAAATATCAAATTTTTGAATGAACAATTTAAAAGTAAATTTCATTATATCGGCGCAACCAAAAAAATGAATAAGCAAATTTTTCTTTCCAATTTAATAATCCCAATAGGGAGCTGAAAAACAACACACTCATGGAAAGCCTATTAAATATTATTCCGTAACACTCTACCAACGCTCTTTTTTAGCTTTATCGTGTGGCTGTAATGTGTCATCAAGGGAGGGCCTTTAATTTCAGTTTCCAATTAAGTGCACAAATAGAGAGCGTAAATTCCTGATAAATAAAAATTTTGTGTGGACAGGTGATTAAAAAAATTAACGATTTAGTACAATCAGAGATAATGTATACAGAGTATAAGAGGTACAGGGTGCGTCAGAGATTTTAATAAATTAGTTATTATTTTAATTTCACTTTCGATCTACTTCACGCATCAACATAAAACTAATACCAAACAACTACCTTTTAATGTTCTTTCCAAAAATTCAACCAGTGTTCATATACCTCTACCACTGCAGGTACACTCACTTGCGAAAGTCAAGAAATGTTCAGAAATTTCCTCAAATTCACGTTTCTTCCACGCTTCTACGAAATATGCGGAGTATTAAAAAACTGAATTAAAAAAAAATTAGTTGAAATTTTCTCTAGTGTAAAAGCTTTCGCTTCAAATGTGGATGTGGATGTACATGCTAAGTGCTGCCCAACTTTCAGTTATTTTTGGAGCATCCCTAAAACATATCCAGTGATTGTAGCCGAGCAAAAGTCGCAGTCGGCCTGTCTTAATTTAATGTGAAATATTATTAAAGAGCGGGCCTAAGTGAGGGCTAATTGCCCCTTTAAAATCGAGTTAACAAGGCCGGCATCCGGCCGGAAATTTAATTACACTCCCCTTCCGTCGAATTGGTCATAAGTTGCGCTTTTGAGCGGATTCAATTAAAGTTCAGTGCCAATTTGAAATTTAGTGGCTCAATAACGAAATAAATTTTGGGCAAGTGAACAAAAGTGGTTCGCCCAGAGGGGGGAAGTGTTTAACGACCCCATCAAGAAGACAAGGCGCAGACAGTGACAAAAGGGGATAAAAACAAATAGCGCACTCGCCCCCGGTCCATAATTAAAGTAAATCATTCCGATGCTCGACTACAGAGGAACTCCATTATTCAGTTAGCTAAACATATGGCGAGTTGAGCACCTCCTTGCCACGACCGCCACCAGCCGCCTCAGCCATAAGGCCCTGTTATCCCTTCGTCCAGGATACCACCCGGGGCCACCCCAGCAGAACCGGAGCCTTCAGGCCCCCGGATCTGTACAGTGCGCTACAGTTGGTGAGTGAACAGTGGCAGAAATGGCAACAATTTTATGCTGCTACTCTCCTTGGTAAACTCCATTTTATGGTGACAAGACATAAAAGCGGATGCGGAGATGTGGATTGGAACAATACGTTCGGCGGGACTCATAAGCCCAACTTTAATGTGTGAAAAACTTTATCTATCTTCCAAGGATTTGCGTAGGGATTCATCCAGGCCATTCCACATGTCGTTCCGTTTGGCTTAGCTCTGCATTCTGTATCAGGGATATCGCCCCATAAATTCGCCCGGGTAATGCCGCTCGGCTCCCGCTCGTTCTGATTTACCAGTTCACCACCAGCCACCCTCGGAAACTTTCCAAAAATTGAGGCGACTGCAAGTTCGGCGGAGAAAAATTATTGTAGAAACGGTTGGGCCGCGCTAAGCGGATGGCAAAAACTTACTCAAAGGTGCTGCAAGGCGCCCTATACCCTTCGAGTGATGGGAACATTAGGTCCGGATGGCCATTTCAACTTTCGGCTCAATTTTTTTGTCCCCTGCGAAATCAGGCTGCCGCTGGCCGGGGATCTTTCTTCCCGTGCTGTGGTGGCACCGGCACGGCTCGCCCTCGCCGCACGGCCATCACGTAAGGTCATTAATAATACCCTTTTCAGAATTTCTATGATCATAAATCATATTTTTACCAATCGGGTGTCTGGCAAGTGCATACTCGCCGTGAAATATTGCGCAGACTATTCAGACAGCGGAAGGAATAGAATCAAACGAGACGGCAGCGCGGCAGCAGCGTCTGCAGTCGAAGGAGCTTCTCTAGCTGGAGCTCAAAGGCATCCGACGGAGGGATATATTGCCCCTAATCAGCCATTTCGAATATTCTATTCTAATTTTTCTGAGACTATTTTTCTCTCGGTATTTCTGTGCTGGCAGCTTAAGCGCTCCAGGTGAGCCCTATTCGGATGATAAGCCATTACCTCTCCGAAAACGCGCCGAATTGTTCAATGGAATTGTCATCTTAAATAAGAGTTCTTGAGAAGCCATAAAGCGAAAGCCATGGCACCACGGGAATGAATGAATTCAATCTTTGAAATTGCAAGAAATGCGTTTACGTTTCATTTAACCTTTGCACAAAATAAATTATACCACTAAAACAATACTGCTTAAGCGCTTTTCCCATTTCTGATTGCACATCAAATGCGCTTATTTGCAAAACCTCATAATAGTATAAGATACGGATACATTGAAATGCTTCCCATGATCGCATTATTACACACGTGTTAAGTGCGCAAACCTTTTGAATTTTGCCTGCACATCATTTCACGCATTTTGTTTATTTGCACTGAAATGTAACCAGATAAGTGCGCGTTCAGAAATGTCTTTATCGATCCGGCTATAATAATAATAATAGCTGTGTTTTTTTCATATCCTGCTCTGGGTCGGGTTTAGCAGCAAATTTTGTATTTGTGAGAACTCGGGAAAAAGAAAACATCAAATTGCATCAAAACATTAACCCAATAATTTATTCAGCTCAATTTTTGAAGTTTGTTTTTTGCAAATTTTAAAATGTTTGCTATAGGTAAGAGTTTAAAAAATTCAATTCAAAGCTAAATTCCTGAACCAGAGCAGGATATGAAAAAAACGCAGTTAGGGTGGTGTAAAATATTAACAGATTTATTTATTGTTTTTCGGAAATTATAAATGTCGGGAACTTCCCTTTATTTTTGCTGTGATAAATGTGAGACTTTCTTTAGTACGAATTTTTTCAGATTTTTTGGATTGCAAAAATTGGCGATAGAGGGAGGGTGGTAATTTTTTACGTCAAAAACTAGTGCGGCTTAAAATTAAAAAAAAGGGATCCCTCAAACAAGCTCTTTCAAATGATTTCCCACACGGTATATATAAAAAATAAAACAAATAAAAAAAATAAAAAAAATAAAAAAAAAATAGAAAAATTAAAAAATTATTTAAATTATTAAATTTTTATTTAAATTTTAATACAAATATTTTTGAATTTATTTCACCGGGAATATGTATAATAGATGCAGGCAAATTACTAGAAATGCCGCATATTCAGTTGTATGCGCGTCAGTGGTGCTTTCTGTTAAGTTAGAAAAGGTCTTCGAATATTGAGTGATTTGAGAAGAAAATCCCTCAGGTTACCATTTAGCAGCAGAAGACTTTCCGATTCAAGCTTTAGTTTGGAAGCTACTTTGAATTTCCTTTGAAGTTTGTTTCTTCCGCCGTAAGAGCAAATACATTCGTTTCTGGATTTCAGACCACTTTTCGGAATATGTAGGTATACCAAAACCAAAGAGCAAAATCATACACTTAACCATCGCTTGCGAAAATGATGAACAGAATTTTATTAGGTGCTCGTTTTAATTAAAAGTTTGAGGTACATTTCATGCGTGCTGGGCTTGAGTTTTTTTCATGCTCTACTTTATACTTAATGATAAAATGATAACTTCTCAACTGCACAATTTTACTGAACTAAAGCGCCTTTATCTACAGACAATATTTTGTTTGACCTCTATAAATGGTGATTGGATTAATAAATTATAATTTTATCGATTTTTTCTTAGATTTAAAGAATGGCAAAATCCGGGCGAGGTAGGTTGCTTAACAAGCTACGAATAGTTTGAACACGCGATTCGCAGAGTTGTGCGACAAAAGTCATTCGGGGGTACTAAGATTGGACCCAAAGGCCAAAGGCTATAAATAACGCTTCCGTGCCTCTGGGCTTTGCACATCATGACTCAGCCACATTTTCTTCGAGTTTTCTTTAACTGACATCATTTGGCAACACTACGAATTCAACCGCCCCAACAGTAGTTGCCCTCGTTGTTGTCTGCTATTTAAAACCGATACAGCCTAATTATTTATATCATCGCAGAGATAACACGTGCGGAGACGTGTATAATGAGAAAATCAATTAAGCCCGGCTTGTCTCCACCGACGATGCCGTCTTAGTCGCACAGTTGTAAATCGCTTTAAGACAAGTTTTTCCACGTCTTGCCTTCGCTTAAAGCGAACTACAATTTAATTGAGAACAAAGTTTTCATTTCGCCCCAGCGTGGAACGTACGTAAACACATTCTGCCAGTGCTCCACCGCCTAATTTGAGAAATGTGGGGGTGGCCGGGTGAGTGCACGGCAGGAATCATCATCATATAAATAGGTAAAGTTTGGTGTGAAGTCACGACTGGAGCATTTGGAATTCAAAGGCGATATAATGCACTTTCCTCGTGTTTTGAGTCCTCGAGCAGAGCTCAAATTATGCGATTGCTAACGTATACGCGGAATTCGGATTAGGGGAGCTCTAACAGGAGCCATAGGTGGCATTACTTCGGCTCGTGAGTTTGCAGTTTGCATCCTTTCGAGGACAATAAAAACAGTCTTCTGGTTGTTGCACTTTTCGGATAAATCGTCTGCTTGAACTTTCGGGACAATGAGTTCCTTTATGGGGTTCATGTGATGTTTTATGGCCCTCTTATCGAATTATTGACTGAAACTCCGTGCAAATGCGGCCGCTATCGCTGCAGCCTCCTACTCAATTTGTGCCACTTAATAAATAAATAAACTTGAAAGAATGCCACCATTCATCTTTCGCTGCGGGGAAAATCAGATACACTTAAAATGATAAAATTTGCTGCCTGTAGCGAAGACGGGCAACTGCCTCGCCGTGTCGCACCACCCGACACTCTACGCCGGGAATTTTCCAACTCAAGAAAGTTTTTCACTTTGCGATGATGCGGCTTGTGGAGAGCAGTTAGAGAGATGTGCTTGAGTTACACCTTCAGAGTGGAAAATTTCGCGAAACGAAAAACGAGAAACGTCTACTCTTATCGAGCGGCACAGCGCATTTTTGAGGGAGTTCAACAAGTTTATTACTGGCAATCCTACAAACATTTCAGACGAAACTCTGAAGGGGTTATAAATGCAAGTTTCGTGGATAAGACAGCCGTAAAAAAATTATTATGTGCTTTTGGGCAAAAGTTCGGAGCGAACAGGTACACGTTTAAAGGAGAACATTTTGCGGTTGGTTTCGTGATTTCTAGTAAACCTCTGTTCACTGATTTCACGCCTCATTGCGAATCGGATTGGATTATATTGTATGTCATAATTATATAGATATCATAGATAAATATCTTAAACAAGGATTCCGAGAAGAAAACTAGACCCTCGCTCAAGTGAATGCAATCCACTTGGACAGAAACGGAAAAATAGCAAGGCATACACGATCAAGGAACTTGGCAAGTTTACTTGATGTGACGTCATATTCCGAATTATTTGATCGCATGTGCGGCACGGCACTTTCAAGTTATAGACATGGAAATTGGAAGCCTGAAAACTGAGTTTGATTCTTAACATGCTCGTCCACTGGATACAGATTCAGATTTGGACAAGTAACTTGAAATCGCGTGTGGCATCCATGAAATATGACAGGAAAAGTCATCCATTTTCCATGACAAGTGTCCTTGATCGTGTATGATTCTCTGACTGTAGGATCCAAAACGACATAAATTAATCATGACTCGAACCCAAAAGTATTTTAAGGCACTGGCAGTGAGCTCCTCGATTCAATTCTAAAGCAGTAATACAAAGATCAAGAATGTCTATTACCCGGACCATATTTTTAGCCAATTTCGCAATTAGTTTGACTTATGACTGCAAAAATGCTTTACGAATCAACTGTGAAAATTTGGGAGTCTTACTTTCTTTTACTCAGGGCACCAAATAAATCCTAAAAAGCGTTGCAACCAAACGTAGAAGGCGACCGATGATATGCACAGGACAACAAAGACCTGATTACTTTCTGTAAGTTTGCAAGTAAACAAAGCATTTCGTTTGTCAGCAGTAAAGAATCGAGCTGGGCAGTCAGGCTGATTTAATTCAAATGAAATTAAGTCAAGAGGTACATCGTTAGCAGCGGAATTACTGGGGATTTTCTTGGGAACAAGATTGTTTCGCGGGCGCACCTTAATCCCCGGGAGCATTTTTGTCCTGGCAGAAAGTGCAAAACTTCTTGAAAGGCTAGACGAATACTTTGCGAAATTTTTTGCCTTTTCGCTACAGGAGAGCCGGAGTGACGCGGATGCGAGTTGAGGAACCCCCGTGCACTGGTACACTAAAAAAAAACTTTTTTATTATATTTAAGCTCTGGACGTGCTTTATTAACTTTCTGAGTAATAAAGCACTCACAGTCGGGAACTCACTAGTCGGTTAATTGAGGGTCCAAGCGGAAGAGGTTTGGGGGCGGGCAAACTGAAAGTGGCAACTGTTCGAGAATTTTGTTGCAACTTTTCGCTTGGCATGTGTATCCGGATATCCCGTGTATTTCGTGAATCCCACTGATAAAAGAAAGCACAATATGAAATGTAATTATGCCATAATTGAAACTTATTTACGTCATTAGGAGCGACTGCTGCTGCTGCTGGGATTTTCTTGCTCCATGAATGGAGCAGCGACGTAGTTCGGCGAATTTTTTCCCGATTACGTGTAGAAGGGTAGAAGGAGTTCCTGAAGGACAGCTGGAGCGGATGCACATTTAATTTTTGGCTCACCGCGGAACTGTGCTTTAAATTTTTGCAAAAAATGATTTTTAAATGAATAAACAAGTCA
Organism: Neoitamus cyanurus; assembly: GCA_947538895.1. Taxonomy (NCBI): domain Eukaryota; kingdom Metazoa; phylum Arthropoda; class Insecta; order Diptera; family Asilidae; genus Neoitamus; species Neoitamus cyanurus. Next base: position 41,754,017 of record OX384543.1, read on the forward strand.
GGAAATTTATATTGCATATAATTAGTATGAGTTAATCATTGGCAAATGGTGCCTACTAATTTTTCAAGGGTAGGGAACTACATTCTAAAATTTTTATTTACCTTATTATATACAGTGAACGTCAAAAGTGAGTGAACACCATAATTGGCAATATTTATTGGGAGTTAAGTTGCACTTATTTTTTTAAATTATTTAAAGTTATCATTATAGATTGTAATTCAGTCCTTATAGAATAAAATATGAAAAAAAAAACAATTTACTTAGCTGTGAAACATGTAAGGCTTCGGAACCCGTCTATAGTGGGTTTCACGAATTCCTTTTTAACGAGTTAAAAAATTTTGCTAATTTGTTTTAATTAGTTTAACAAATAATTCTAAATTATCAAAGCAATATCCTTGTTTTTAGCAAAAAAAAATTAGCTTTAACCACTGTGGAAAAACTCCAATCACGTTTTTTTATCAACTAGCAGACCCGTCTCCGTGAGACCATAACGTCAGATAGAGCCGATCTAAACAATACTTTTTGTCTACTGTAGGCATGGACCTTCCAACATGATAACGATCCCAAACATGTGGCGGATATCATGAAAGAGTGGTTACTTTACCATGTCCATTGCAAGAATCACCACATATCAACCCCATCGAACATCAATGACTCAAATAAGAATTACATTACGAATAAGGAAACCCTCAAAACAGCTCTTTCCGAAGAATGGTGCCCAATAGCTGCAGTTTCAACATTAGTGGACTTGAAGACTCGTCGTTTAAAAACTGTTGTCGCATCGAAGAGTGGCCCATCGAGTATTAGGATTAAGAAATATGTAAAGTTTAATGAATGTAAAAAATGTGCCACACTTTCGTGCATCTTCTTTCAAGGTTTAAATATAAGCGCTTTGAATGTTTTCTCACTTTTGACGGTCACTTTGGTTGCTATAGAAATGTTGAGCCCTCAACTTAGGTTTCATGAATGAATAATAATCTATTAATAGCTTTGGAATAGTATGCAGTCGAGAGAGAGAGAGAGATATGTTAGAAGGGACCGGAAACAAAAGTAATATTTCTAACATTAGCGTCCACAGGAGCTCAAATGTTCAAAGCTTCAACACCAGAGTACAGCAGGAAGCTAAGAAATAAAACAAAGAAGATGTCCTAGAACTAGGGCCAAAGAACCTTAATGTAATAAGAAGTGCGGTAGGTAAGATACAAACTCTTTGTACCTGTGAAAGAATTTCGAAGTAACTTGGCATTAAGCACCCGTTTTTAGGGTACTTGCTCCTGCAACACGAACAGAATTTCGAAGACGGCAGCGTGACTGCAGCATTGCCCAAAAATTTAAATTATCATGAGGTAGCGCATTAATGTATTTGAATTTCCTGCCATATCCTGTGCACGGCTCATACGCTACATACGAGTACGTACACTTGGCGGGTGGCTGGAGGCAGATGGCGTCAGGCAGGGCGGCTCACGAGGCGGGGGCGACAGAGTGAGCAGGTGTGAAATATATCTAAATGGGAAAACAATGTCTCCCCGCTGGAAATAGCATTGATTTACCCTTTTAGAAAGTGCCTCTAGATTACACCCCTGATGAATATCAAATTAGTTGCGGACGTGCCGAATTCGCAAAAACTTTATGCCATTCTCGAGGTTTTGCCAGGTCGCACGTCTTCCTGTAACTTTTGACGAATTTCAAACTTTGCCAAAACGTCTACACATAATCCACCGTATGCTCTTGCTTGGTGACATTGTGACTCTTTTTTTCCCCAAAATATTAAATTATTCGTTTTGTTGTCAATTAAACGCCTCATGTTCTTCGTGAAATATTTAGGTACGGGTAGACATCTGCACATAGAGTGAAATATTTAAAGGTGCTGAGTGGAAGTGTCAACTTTGTATTTGTTTCAACGATTTTCCAGTTTAAAGTGCACTAAACATTTTTCTGAAAAACATTTAGGGAGGAGGATTTCGTATGCAGTGAGCGAAATTCATTTTTAATCGACTTCAAACGGTGGAGGTTCTCGAATGTATGTGTTGTTTTGAAGTAGTAACACTGTTTCTAGTGACAGCTAATTTGACAGCTTACAGATCATTTGTGCTCAGTATTTTTTGCGATTTCACCGTGGTTAAGTAAGTAGAGGTCATATAGTATGCTAGTCATATAGGACACTGTTGACTCTTGCAGGCTGTCACGCACAGACACACGCATACACACATATACACACACACACACAGCCTGGTTCGCTGCAAATGCTAATCCTAATAGACTAATTACACAGCCACGATTAGGTTTGGATATCACACCAAGAACGTCCAATAAAACCCAAGGTCATATCTGCAAACACTCCATACTACAAATATACACCACACACAGTAATAGAAAATACAACACACAAAATTTACTTTAACTGATCTATTATAACAGATTGGGCAATGCATTACAACAAACCAGACATCACACTAATTGATCAACAAAACAAAACCATCTACATTATCGACATTGCAATACCATACACTCACAATATAAACAATACACAGAGGGAGTGAATTAACAAATTACGCACAGACTTAGCATACGAAGTACGAAGGCTTTGAATGAAGTAGTACCGATCATAATTACATACACTATCGACATTACAAATAAAATACAGTACACACAGAAATTCTTAAGGTCTTGGCAATATGCCCGACTTTATCTCATTTGTTTGATTTTTAAGCTCAACGCATTGACTATAAGCAGCTGTTTTCAATTCGTATGGGCAAAGTCAGAATCAGAGAATCAGGATTGTCACTAGCCCAGTACTTAAGGTGGCGGATTGACATGTGTGAGTGTCGCGGGATAAAATCCGGCTGGGCATCCTTCTGAGTTCAGCTTTTTCGAATGAATCGAATGAAATTCTGTTCGGACGGTTATTAAACCTAGGTCGGTGATAAATCAGCCTAATGCACACCTCCGGAACTACCAATTGTACCTCATAAATACTTAAAACTATAAATTGGTGGGACTGGTTAACTAGTTGTTACTACCCCTGTAAATGAAAAATAACCTCATTTACATATAGTCCATTGAAATGTAAAATTTTTTTAGGATAACAATTTTGCATTTTGGCGGCACAAGATTTTTTTTCGTTTCGTAGGAATTATCGATGTAAGTTTAAAACCGATGTTAACAGTTTTTCCACTACATCTCCGTAACAGTACATATTAAGCTAATTCGTACAGAGGCCTTCTGCTCAGAATTAAATTCTTTATAACTTTACTAAAAACACATTTTGTCGTAAATCCAATAATTAAAAAAGCCATAACCCTTAGAAGATAGAAATTTGTCTAAAAATCACATAACTCTTTGTAGAGGATTTCGGTAAGAATAATTTTCGTTTATACTTTTTTTAATTTGCTTTATTCTGAAAGGTTTTGCAGCTGTAAGATGTATCGCTACGGAGATAGAGTACAAAAACTGTTATCACCCGTTTTTGCGAGATGGCGGGCAAATGGGGTGGCCGCAGACCCCGAAAACTCAATTTTAAATAAACACCGATACCCGAAAAATAAAATTTTCTCCCCGTCAAAAGAAAATTTTTTAGTGGCTCTACTTCGACGCAGTAGACTGCAAGGGATTCTTTTTAGATCGGAAAAAAGACATAATTTTTACTTCAATTCGTTTATTATTATTGCACTTATCAGACCAGTGTGAAAATTTATTCAAATGATCTCACCATAAAAAAAAATTTGGTATCGCGATGGATCAAGTTTGGACTGCAAATGAAAGTATTCCAAGGAGCTTGCTATGGGGCCTTCTTACATATTTGATACTGCAACGAGGCTGCTGCGGATCTGTGAAGCGTGTTTTGTAGTGCTCCGGGCGTTTGTATAACATAGGCGTGCTGATTTTTACTCGGGCGAATATAATATGATCTTCCGCTTAGAATTACATACAGTATTCGCCATCCCAATATAAGGAAATTGTCTATGGAAATAAAACATCTCGAAAACAAACTGCTACAAAGAAATATCAGCACGCACATATTATATATTAATATGAAAAGCTAATTGCCGAAACATTTTCAAAGAGCGGATGATCTGACAAGGCTGAATATTTTGTATCTTGTTACTAATCGGATTTCCGGTTTACCCTTTTTGAACATAAATAAAATAATTTCATGTACAACTCGTATAGGCTCTCGCGGTGTGTTAGGGGATTCCCATTATAATTACCAGGGTTGAACCTTTTTTAATGGAGCAATCAATAAGTTCAATCATTTAAATTTTAACTGAAAATTGCACATTAATTTTACTTCGCTGCCTGATATATATTATAATTGGAACAACAAATCATGTTTAGTTTTTAAAGAGGTAGGTATTTGGTTTCTAGGTTAGTTTATTCAGAATTGTCATTTAACGATCACTAACATAAAACCTTATAAAACACTCACTGGGTCAATATACGGAATCAGTTAAAAAGGTCAAATTGTCGGAATCATGGCTATGAATTTGAGATTGAAAACTCAAAATAACTGGGAAGAAATGACCGACGAAATACCAGAAAATAGAAATAAAGATAGCAATCATTTCTAAAGTTTAAAAAAGACGAACTGGACTCTTTCTGCAAAATGAACACTAACTGTTAATTGCACCAAAATTATGAAAAAATCAATGAGCCTATATTTTACTTTTAACTTTTAATTTTCTTCACTTTCTTTTAATTGCATTCTCGGCGTTGGTTGTTGTTAAAACAGCTATTTCCATTGCATTATGCAATCTGTTGGTAGAAAGAAGTAAACTGTATTAAGAGAGATGTGTGAAAACCTATTTTTACACCTGATTTCATGAATTTGTTCTATTAAAGAAAAAGTACGATAAATTCAAGTAAGAAGAGATTTTTGCGTCTTTTTATTTATCATGAAAGGTACAAAAAAATATGAACATAATAAACGGTTCAAACTGTAGCAATTGTCACCAGATTGATAAAAGTGATTTTGAAGAAATCGCGTTTAAAATATTTTTATGAGAACAACCCAGTTGAATGAAATGTATTGCAGCTAATGTTTAATCAGCAATTCCAGGTCCTTACAGTAGTAGCGCTGCTATTATTATTACTATTATAATAAGATATACATATATCGGCTATAGTAAAAATCAATAGAAACTGATTTCTAAAATATTTTCAAGATTTGCAAATGTATATGTACGTCGAACCTGTACGGCGACTTGATTTTTGGTGGATTCAGCATTATATTAAATGGAAGAAAAAAAATTACCGAATATCGAAAAACCGTTTTAGGAGTATATTCTACACCCTATAGGGATGAAAAATTGAAAAAAACTGATTTTTCCTTTAGATAGTATACATATGCGTATATATGTAAAAAATAAAGGGAAAATTCCGAAAATTTATTGTGTTAAGGCTTTTCACACACATTTCTCACCTTTTTTAAAATTTCTGTAATCACGTTGTATATATACCACCGTGGGTATCGTTGTGCCTAGCCAATTTTTAAGAATATTTGAATATGGTCCTCTTAACGAAAAAGAAATCAGGTTTTTTAGCCAAAAAGTGGAATTTTTAGAAAATCGACATATTTTTATTTTTTTAATATTCGGTAAACATTTTATTCAAAATTTATTTGCATTAGTATTTTATATTCTATAGATAGTAAGAGTTGAGTGGTCGGTTGGTCGACAGGTATTTGAAATAAAATTTCTCTACTTTTTTCACTACTGGATCAATCTTTCTCAAATGTTTGCTCAATGCTCTACAAATTGGTGCATACGAGTACATACATATATAGATCTATATATATATATATATTTATAAACAAAAATAAACTATATTCTTATATGAATAAATCTGCCACGGACAATAGCGATAATGACAAACCTATTTATTGATTAATTCACATTTGCGAAATCGACGCTACCCTATATTCAGCGCCATAAATTATTTATTATCTTTGTAAACCTTTTTAATTTTAAATTATTTATAGCTATTGTCTTTCTATGAAAAGCAAATTCCTCAAAACATATACCTTCACAGTAGAATTGTCCTTTAAATAGTCTCTTATATTATAAATTATAAATTTTACACTTTTTCCAAGTTTAAGAAATTAAATTTATTTAAAACTCAATAACGATTTAGTACCTATTGGTACTAATAGATTGTTTAGCACTTCAGTTCGCGGTTAGTGTCTATAATCTAATTTTATTTAAGTTAGTCAGCTTGCTTTTGTATTTTGCGGAATAAATTTCAATATTGTTATATTAGAGCTGGTATATCAAAAAGTGAAAATGGAATATTTTGTAAGGATTTTTAATAAGAAATCGAATCGATTGTAAATTAATTAATATAGACAGAGTAGATCGCTCAATCAATGTAAAATATTTGATGTGAATTTTTTCCTAAATCCATCCTTAAGTGTTTACTTTTACTGTAAGTTAACAGCAAACGTACCTTTCGCAAAGGCAATAACGAGGACAGCAACTGCATTAAATGTATCCATTTTGCGAACAAAAGCACAATACTGCAATGCACCAAGGAGTGTGTATTTCAATTAATATTTCTCCGTACAGAAAACGTTCACAACATTTTTAAAAACCGTTGAATCACTTCACCTCAAATAAACCACATTCCGTGAAAACTCACTTAAAACGGGCACACAGCGCGCTATCGAAACGGCCTAATAATTCAAAAAAAATGCCCGCGACCACAGGAAGCCGCAACGAACAAAAAGGTTGCAGCGCGTTATTTCAAAAGTAACGACCGTTTCTCAATAAATTCACTCTTATCGCGGAGGAGACTTTTCCGCGCCATCCAAATGTCATCTCCGTTGATAGTAAACTAAAGGATCTCGCCGGCCCCTAGCGGTAATGATGAAAACTTAAACTGCATCCGAGGAAATTCGTTTCTGGCCCTCTAAAGTTCCCCGCACCTATTTGCGTCTCTTTTCGCCAACGTAATTCAACAGGACAAGAAGCAGCATCCGACTCCTCTACCATACATCTCCTCGCAGTGTGTTGTGTTCACAAGTTTTTCCAAAAACGTGGAAATTGTGCGAGATGAAAGTAAGGCCACCACCACCACCAAAGCCGCAGCAGCAGCAGCAGCAGAAGCAGCAGCAGCATGAGCTTTCCATTCACCACACGGCTTAGTATCCTCAGTTTGGGTACCGCGTCGTCTTTTTGTCTTGGCCATTGGAAAACAAAGCATGCGTAAAATTTGGAATTAGGGAAGCGTCCATTCATGGGAAGGGTGGTGAGGTGCAACAGCATAAGTTGCAATAGCAACAATTTTCCAGGACCACGGGGATTTCCCCGAGCTCGGCTGGAAAAAGCACGTGACAAACTGCCCGAATGTGGACGAAGCCCCACTCGGGCTGGATCGGCAGCACATGCGCGAACCCGGCAGAGTCACATTTCCACCTATTTGTTGTCAGATATCCTTAGGATAACTCGCTGATATCGTTTAGTACGCTCTGGGAAACGGGGGGGAGAGTGCGTCCTACTTCCATCCCAGGAGCTCGCGATGAGATACCCTTCGTCAAGCTTTGCTTCATCTTTCGAAGCACGGAATGCAGCAACCTTGAAAAGCTCCTCTGAATTAAGGCAGCAGGAGCGCTCGGAAAGAAACTCACCCGAGCTGCATTCAACCAAATGAATTTAATTGAAAGCCATAACTCCACGAGGCAATCATAATGTAGCAATTTCGCCGCACAATAAACCTATCCTTTCCTCGCAACCACTTTGCGATTCGGCGAATGTGAGAACCATTATTTACGACAAAAGGCGAAGTCAGAATAAAATAGTTTGGAACGGATTTTCTTGAATAACTGCGCAGCTCTTAGCATTCCGTAAATTAAAGGAAATCTCAGAAAGAGTCAATTTTTGTACCTATTAAAGCGAACAGAGGAAATTTGACCGTTTCAAAACTTGAATTGAAAGCGAGTCGTTTTTAACGTTAGGATTTAAATGGCTGCGTGTAGGCCGAGAGGCAACCGCAAAAATTGGGGTGTATCTTCATATGTGACGAAATTTTCAGGAAAGGTTCCTTATGCTCAGAAAAACCTAACTAGATAAGTTTTCTTACCCCGATTTAAGACCAATTTCAAGCTTCTACTACGAAGTGATTTTTTCAATCTAAGAAACAAATCAGAAATTTGGGGGTCCTTAAACTCATGTTTCTTTAGATTAAAAAAAACCGCTGCTAGTAGAAGCAGGCAAAAATAGGCTGAACTTTACCGCCTCCTTCGGAACGCCAGAAATGTGAGAAAGGTTTGGGAAGTTCAAAGGGCGGTGAGGCAACCAATGCTAGCTAGCTACATAGACTTCTCCGAGCATAAGTAACCTTTCCAGGAAATTTCGGCACTGCCGAATATGAACTTCAATTTTTGCGGGCGGACTAGTACCACTGCTGCGTGAACTTTACGACGCGACGCTCCTAAAACTGTCTCGCATGCTCGGCGTCGGACGTACGACAACCTGTGAGAGGCCCGTTTTGAGTTTTTATAATTTTTTGCACCCTTTTATTATTTGTCCGAAATACATTTATTATTACTTAAATAGATAGATATAGACAAACTTTGCCCATAATCACCAGAATCACCGCGCTAGCACGTCTGAGTCGAGGCTATTAGTTAGGGAGTTACATATTAAGTAAGAATATCTTTTCGCTTAAACCATCATCAGGGGAGATGGGAAGGGGTGGAAATACTTCTTCCAATTCCCAAAAGCGTTTAATTGCATCACATTCTTTAGTAACTGAACATAAGTTAACAGTAAAATTATGCCCTTGAGTAATAGATGGGGAATATTGAGGTGCGATCCCTCAAAGAGGCTCACGTGTCCGTCCGACTCGAAGGACCATGCTTGAGTATTATCTTGGGGGAGGCCTGATGTGTAATTTTATTTGGTGAAAAAAACTGCCAATTTTTAAATTTTAATTTGAAGTTTATTGTTGGTAAATTTAAACTTGTAATTGATTGGCCACAATATGTAATTTATTTCTGGACGATCGGTGCCGCTACCACTGATGATGTTGCTTGCTCCTTGGACGCACGTGCGTCATGTACCGATCGTCTGATCGTAAGCGGTTTCATTTCGCAAGCCGTAATCAAGGCCCAGGAACCTCGGTGAAGCCACAAGGAAAACTCCGATGGACAGCGCAAAGTACGCCATCACCAACAGGCGCATCCAAAGCCAGGTGTTGATGATGGCCAAAAACGACATATTTGTCGTTGTCCGTTGACAAAGCAGAAAACGTTGGAAACAAAACTTGCTAGTGTTAATAAAGAGGTGTGAAGAGTTGGACCAAAGATCAGTTTCGCTCGTATAGTACACTGAAACCTCATTGTTGAGTTTCTTGAAACATGACACATTAACTAACAATTAAGTAACTGACAAATTACAAGTGTGAAAATATATTGGCAAAGAGAACCTGAAGATACGGTATTTTTTATGTAACGTAAGCGTAACGCCTTTGGCTTTAAAATTTTCGAAATGATGCGAAATGCAATTACTTCACAAAACAATCTTGGAAAATCGCTTTTACTGACCTGAACTGCTTTGGTCGTAAAGTTTCTGAGAGGACGAATGCAATATCTGGCCTTTATGGTGTAAACAAAACTTCACTTATTTTCTGAAAAAGTTCTTCAAATCTTCATTAATATCACAACCAAATAACCTCTTCTACAAAACCCGTTCCGTCTTTAACCCTTCCTGCTGCGAGTTCCTGCAACTCAGCGCAAATATACACAGGAGCAAAATTAACTGCAACCCCGGCAGACTGCTAATTTAGCCTGCGGAAAAATGGGTGAAATTATGAGGGAATATGCTACCAAATCAGTCCGCAATGGATTGGACCGGAGAGACGAATTTCGAAAATAAATTGTTAATGGAAAACATCAGCCTTGCATTATCGCCGAGCGGCAATAAATCTTACTTTCCCTGGGTCTCGTGCTGCATTTTTCAAGAGCACAATCCCGGGGATGCTGTGCTGCCCTTGTGCCCAGCCACAACCATCAGCGAAATCCTATCGCCGCTGCAGTTGTTAAAAAGTTTACCCTACTTGATGGGGGTGGATGTGCCCGAATTTCATTGAAAAAAATCTCGAAAGGACGGAGCGGAGCAACCGCCAGTTTCATTTCCCAGCACCACTAGCAGCGGCACCTCGGGATTTTTAGCGAAAAACAAAGGCGACAGCTGAAAACCGGCACGAGCTCTTAATGTCATCTCGCCGCTGCGATGAGTGCCACATGAGAGGGATGTCCTCATAAAAAACTTAACCCCGATCAAGTGCTCCTGACATGTAAGTTATGCGAAAAGTTTCCCCCGAGGACCATAATTTATTCATGACAGATGATCGCCCGAGCTCAGACACAGCCCCTGTCCGAAGGGGAGCTGCCACGGGGCCAAAGATGAGCTCGGTGACATCTTGAGGAGCAGATTGATTGATTGGCCCTTAGGCTTCGGTGATAGGGGTCAGTCCTGGTGTTTTGTGCGAGTTAATTATGCATTGTGAAGCAGCGCTTTGTCGGGCCCCTTGTCCACATCACTTCGAACCGAAATTAGCACCCTTGAACTTGAAGCGGTGAACACAGGATCCCATCGTCCTTGTGTCCTCGTTCAGATTGACTTCGTAATGCGAAGAAGACAGTAATATCCCTGAGGCGATTTAGTACATACGTTGCACCGTATCTCGCGGAAATTGCCCATACATCAGTGCTGCTCAGTGGGTTTGTGCATTTTGCACGTTCAACAATGGGCAGCACTGCCGGGAAAGATGGTGCCTTATCCTAGGTAAATAATGCTCCTGAATTCTTTGGAAAACTCCTCCAGCCGCGACAACCGACAGGCAACCGCAAAGTCATTTTTAACGACATTATACCACGTTTGCATTACGCTAAAGTAAGTGGCTACATCAAAATCAGTGAATATGGATAAAATTATCTGGGACGAAATGCCTCACAACTGATTTTTTTCATAAAATTCTGACAGCTGTAAATTGAAGTAACATGTTATTAGACTTTTTGGAACACCCAAAAAATCCTCACCTACATGGTAGAAAAGGAAGTCCCCGACCAGCGCGTATGTCTGTCTGTTCACGATTTTATTAGTAACTACTGAACGGATTTTGATGCGGTTTTCACTGTTATTATTTGCATTTCTCGAAGAAGGTTTGCGTCTATTAAAACTTTCCGCATCGCTTATATGTATGTATGTATAATAACCCGGCATAGTGAACATGAACGATTAAAATAAATTGAAGCCCTATGTTTCTAGCTGGAGTGAAACCGGAAATATATATTATCACTAAAGACCAGCGCAGTTTGTAGACATAGCATTATCCTTAGCTGCGATAAAAGACAGCAGGTGTCCACCTTCCTTTTAACCCCTACGCTTATCCATCGTAAGAATGCGGTGATCCGAATGAAGGCTTAAGGAAAACCCAATTGAAGAGCCCCATCGATATACGAAAAAGATGCATCCAAAAAGGGTAGGTGTACCCTCGTTTTTTTAATCGGACGTCACAGTCGCCATTGCAAGTGCCTTTTCCTACCGAGCCACTCATAAAGATATGGGTATCGTTAATTATACTGTACCATTCTTTGCACCGCCTCTTTGAAATTCTTGCAATTTCTAAAGACATAAGAACGGGAGAAGTCGATCTGGAACCTATTTAGTGGAAATATTAGAAATTATTTTTAAAATGTTTTGCATTTGCTCACTATTTGTAAACCTACCCCAACCAGAGGTGGCTGTCGACATCATGGTGTAGGTGTTTTTCACATCTCTCCAAGAAGGCAAACCAATAGGAGCGATTTCTTCTGTAGTAAAAGATATCCTAAGTACAAACTTTAGCATAATTTTGCTGGAGGACTTACTTACCGGTAAATTGGAGTTCTTTAGAAAAGTGGAGTAAAGCCATATCGTTAACAAGATCGTTTTGGTTCCATCTCTCATGGTAAATAAAATTCGTAGTTGAGTACTTCATTTGAGTTGCTTCATCTAGTCGGATATAGTGGGCCCCCAATATTATCCTGACGATATTTGCACTACAAAATATAATTTTGATCACACTAAGTATTTAATTCTCAAAGCCCAATAAGAAATGGAAGCTGGCCTTTCTTCTCATAGACCGATTGAACTCGTTTAGAGCAAACAAATACACAATAATCCACAACAAGTTTTCTACGTACACCATATAAATATTATATGGGGCGTTTTAAATTGTACTGGTGACTGTACTTCCGGTGGAAGAGGTAGATCAATATTGTGGCATTTTTCGAAGGGACAATGAGTACGTATACACGACAGTCCCAAATCAGGCCTAGAAACCGGTTGTAGGCCAAAATCACGGCTGCTCGTGTAAACGACACAAAAGTGGACTAGGAAAATTGCCCTTGTGTGCTATCTGTGTGTGAGTAAGATTTTGTGACGTTTGGGGGATCGAGCACACACATACACATATATCAGGCGTAGGCCCAAATCAATCGGGGCTAGGCAAAATTTGGGACTTGCCCGTTTACACGACAAAGATAATCGCGACTTTGGGGTACGCTATCGTGGATATCGTGTATACGTAGTAATTGAGATAGTAGTTGTTCGTTAAAGTCATAAATTTAAAATTTAAAAGTAAATAGCTTTCTCGAAATTGCTTGAACAATTTCTCAAATATACAAGCAATGGCTATTGTTTTGCCCACCGTTTTGAGATCAGTAAAGCCTTTGTTTCGAGCAATTGCTCAAGTCCTAAGATCTATTCGAAATATCAAGTAAGAAGTGTAATTGCTCGATTTATATGCAGAAGACCAATCATATGAAGTAACAGAAGAAAGTATACTTAAGTGGTATGATTATAAATCCGGTTGCAGTTATGACAAAGATAAAAGCACGTAGTTAAGTAATTAAGAAAATCTGTATGAATAAAAAACCCGAGTGTCTTTAAAATTAAAATTAAAATAAACTATCTCACTGAAATGCCTTGAGTTATAAAAACTTTAATTTTTGAGCGGTATTCTGTTCACGAATAATTTAAGTATTTTTGCATTAAACATAACTTGAGGAAGGCATGTGATCATCAATCAGAAAATTACTTTAAAAGTTATGCATGTTCACAGTAGATTTGCTCAATCTGTAAAAATGTTGCCAGCGGCAGCATAAAATATTATTACACCACTTTCGAAGAAACACTGCATGCACTTTGTAAAAATCAAATATTTTCCGCTGCGCTCTGTCGCGATTTTGATAGCAAGTAGATTTCATTCTTCAGCGACTTTCCAACCAAAAGACTTTCTCGATTTCTAACTGTGAACTTACTTATCAACACAGTGCCCAGCTGCTAGAACATAAAACATAGAAATGAGGTGTCCACCACAGAAATATTCTTCGTCGATTATGAGTCCAACTTGACAGGGAAACTCAAGTGGAATTGCTTCTTTACCACCAAAAATTCTTTCTTCTGGTAGAAATTTCGGAGGAAAAGACGAAGAGTTTGTTCCTATATTCGCTGGTGTGAAATTCGACCAATCAATGTGGTCTGCTGCGTTTGTAATGCACAGAATACATGTCAGTATGGAAACACTTTTCATTTCAGAAATATCCACTGAAGTCCGCACCGACAACTGCACACTTGCGCTAAGACGTTTTTTTATATATACGCGAAGAAAATCGTCTGGTTTTATCAACATTTTTACTACATATTAAGTATTTACGCTAATTATGACTTTTTCGTATCTCAACTTCATTTGCTAAGATAAAAGCTGTTCACAGTTATCTTTATAGCAAACATATTGCGAGGATTGCCCTCTAAATCGCATGTGGTATGCGCTAGAATTAATTTTACAAAAAAAAAGTGATAAAGATAAAAAATTATTTCATGCTATTCACTGTGTTTTGCGTTATTACTCGTTTTGTTTTCTACCAATTTTTTTTATTATTTTACTAGTCGTTGCCCTCGCTTCGCTTCCCGTGCGTTTGTATTATTTCATCAATTCAGAAAGAAATAAAAATCATTACTTTTGCGTTCTGCACTGCCCAGATGAAATTGTCCAACTTATTATATATTTTATTGACTCGAAAAACATGAAGTAATCTTATCTAAACCAAAAGAGGAAATTTAAAAACATTTTGTAATGGTCATTTTGTAATGGTCATTTTTAATTTTCATTTAATTTTCAAATGAATTACAATATTTTACTCTAGACCAATCTTAAAATTCAGATGCATTTTATGAGACGGATAACAACAAAGAATGCACTGTGGCGTCTGATATTGATAAACTAAACTTCCTCCATATGTAAAATATCTCAATTTACAATTTTCTCCCTTCGTGAATCAATCTATCTAATCGTGAAAACCGGTACAGAATCCGTTCAGATAGCAACGGAGTAAATCGCGCACAGACACACAAACAGACGCGGCGGAGGATTATGCTTTTTAGAATGTAGTGATAGCGCGCTATTATGTAATATATTAAACAAAGCGTATGGTTTCTTTGTGTATCAAATTGACGCGTGTCCGTAAAGATGGTATACGAGTATTTATAAGGAACCTCCGTAAACCTAGCAACAAGAACACTGGTATACAGTAATCGATGACAACATCACATTTAAGTAAGCTAATTGTGAATGGACTAAGCAGTCGTCGGAAACTAAATCTCACCCGGCTGGTTTCTATAAAAGTTAAATTTCCAGACCAGAGGGTGTACCAAGTCCATTATTAAAAACTGGCAGTAGGGCCTTCCTTCGCTTAATAAACTCTGAAAGTAGAATTGGTGCAATTAGTGCTCGCTTTGGCGGAGCGCTCGGAGCCCTCCGACCCTGAAATACCGAAGAGGACAATATTTTCCCATTCCATCAGAGACAAAAGATGATTAATGAAGGTCCCCTACACTTCGCGGACCTTTTAAGGACTTCCTATATATGATAAATGAAAGCATCCTCCGTAACCTGGCTGTCGTCTTCGAGGTCCCATTGTAATGGAGGAGCACCGTCTCTCCGTTCCGTTTCCATCTAATTAAACTTTTAATCTTTGCGCTTTGTGTGCTTTTTATGATTCACGCCTGAATTTAATTGCCTCTGTCTTAATTGATTGAATGCAAAAATCCAAATAGAATAGGGGCTGGACCCAGCGATCTAATTCCTGCATCTTTACGGTCCTCTCTTTTATTCCACCGCCCCACCTCCGCGATACGAGGACGGGCTGGCCCGAGAAAGTGTTCGAGCTCGCCAGCATTGCCTTGGCAAATAGCCACTGCACAGATAGCAAGTGGATTAAGCGATGAAAGGATTTTCTCACAACCAAATCGCTGCGAACGTATTTTTGAGGAGAACAATGAAAGCCTCTTAATAAGTTCACGATTGCTCTAGCTAATAAGCATTAAGAGGTCCGACGACGCTTTGCTTGGAATGGGAAAAGAAAGAACTCTAAACAGTCGGCAGTGTTGTTATTCCTGATCTAAATGAAATCGACTCGCTTCACAACAACACATTTTGTTTGATAAATCTGCGGACTAAATAAAGATCGTCCAATCATTTTTACACTATTAGATTAGAATCATCATTGATGTCGAAATTTTATTTTATTGAAAACGGTTCTGTGAGCGACGCGGTTTCGCCTTAGTACAGCATCGTCAAACTGTACAAACTATTGTTCTATTTATGTATGTGGGAAAAAGATTTACCAGATCTAGCGGATCTGTCTGGAATTGGCATCACACTTAATCACTTTATGTATTTTCAAAAGCAGGTACACGCGATTCTTGAAAAGAAACAGCTTAAGCAATCTTGCACGACACTGTAAAGCGATATCAGAAAAGTGGAATAAAATTCCAACGAAAATATCATAATCCAGTCAAATTGTCAAGAAAATTTCCGAATGGGTGCATTAGGTAATTAGGGTAAAGCTGTCTTTTGTAGTATGTTGTTCGGGTTGGTTGGTAGCCTAACTAAAAAGCAGCTTTACCCTAATTATTATTAAAAACCACAAGTTTGCCAACAAAATGTGCTGCCGCAGCACCGGCGCAACTGTTTTAAAAAAAACATTTCTAGTCTTTTTTTAAGTAGCCTAAGTAGTAGGCTCAACGGATTTTGTTTAACCTCCAATAGTTTCTGCGTTACAACTCTTCAAATTTCGGGAACATTTTGCAAGCCAATTTCACAAGACACGTTTCTCGCTATAAACGACAAAAAGAGGCACTTCATTAAATTGAAAAATAAATTGGAAAAAGCTTTAATATATGTAGGTGAAACAGGCAGTTGAAGACGCAGATGTATTGATTGCCAACACTGCCATTTCAAAGACCTCTCAATATGAAACTGGCCTTCGTAGTCGCGGAGGGCATTCATTCATCTTCTATTCGACTGGACTAACAGTGAAGTTAATTGAATCGGTGCCCAGGAGATATGCAGCTGCACTTCGAAGTATTAGGTGGATAACTTACTTTTGTAGCTGTAGGAAAGCATAAAGTAAAATGTTTTCTTTTATAGCATGCAAAACTGGAAAATGAATTTTTTATCAATAAATAACCAAAAATTATAAATGCGTTACGCGCAGACTTTGCTGAAGGTATTTCGCCTGTGTAGCACTGGAGAATGGCCGCGTCGATTGTCGTTCAATGAGCCAAAATAAAATATTGAGATTAAAACCAACGATGAGAAAAAACGTCACTCGGTTTAAGGCTTACCGAGAACCATTTGCTTACAGTAATAAAAATGGAACGGATATGATATGTCTATATAATTAATCCTCATGATTCCACTCAATTCATTTATTCTAAGAATGCTGAACGCTACACTAAGCTATAATACAGGGGAGCAAAACCAATTAGCAACAGAAAAGAGCACTTATGAAATTTTCCCTCATGGTACAATTCGGAAGATGCCGGACCACGTTTTTTTTCTTCCGCTTGTAGTAATCCATGTGTCAAATGAAAGAGTGTACTTGCAGTAACTCGCCGAAATTTAACTTCCAAATACTTAAAGATGAGCTAGATATCGCCGATTGAATTTTTTAAAATTTCGTCAATCAAGGTGACTGGCGTTTCGTCTCTTGCAAGACTAACTAGCTCCCTTTATCTTTTGTCTTCCAACTCAGCGAAGATCCCAATCACACGATTGCCGAATATAGGCTCCTGGAATTGGAGAATACTTCTAGCAGAATCGAAATCCAATTTCACATTGAGGGAAGACCACAACGAATACAGTTGAAGTTAATGATTATTTAATTTATCTTTTATTTCAATTATAACGAATGTTTCCGCCAATACATGCAGAGTGTAATGAAAACTAAAAATGTAACGTTGAATCACCAATTAGACTTTTTTGATTAATAGTCTACTGCCAGATCCAGTAAATTGTTTTCCCACATACTTAGATAGCAAAAGAGATTTGTACAAGAGGTAGTCGATAGAAAGTTCGGCGAAACCAGCATCGTTCATATTTACATATAATCGTGTTCAGCAAAATATTGTTTGGAACATCAGGTGTTAATTTTCTTCTTAAATAAAATCTTCTTCTGCCGGAATGACATGTTTTTACAGTTGCGATCGCGGAGAAATCATAACATATAGGGTATTTTCCGGCATACCAGAAAATGGACTTGCGTCGGTGTGTCTATTCGGTTTGATTGCGCCATTCGTTTTGCTAATTATACGCTTGCGCAATTTCAAATTACCTCCAGAAGCTACAGCATCGCGAAGCAAAGCATCCCCAGTTGCACTCGAACAGCAAAATCATTTTCGTGTAAAAACTGCTTAAGTCCTTTTTAATGTTCCCCGGAGTGACCGAAAAAGTCCCCCTGATGGACACCATCTGAGGCGACGACGTCGGGCCAAGAACATGCAGCATAAAGTACGAGTTTACAAGTAGTTCATTCAAATAAACGAGAATTTATGCGGTCGTGCCCTTCAGTGCTTAAATTGAAGTGGAGACATGTATCTTTATCAACAATTGTCTGGCGCAAAGTACACTTGTGCAAGTACATCTCGTAATTAACGTTATCAAACAGGACAGGCGAAGTTTGTGCGGACATACAATTCCCAATTTGCCTGCTGTTTCCCAAAAAGAGAGACTCTGGCTGTGCAACCCCAGTGACCGATGTCGAGCCATTTTGAACGTTGCCCACTCCAAGATTGCTCTTGGTCAAGGGGGAGGCAAGTGTCTTGGGTATGCTAAAGGTTGCCCCAAACGGTGAACCAGTGCTGATGTCGCAATGCGCGATTTAATGATTCAATTCTTCTCACTACATCATCGGTGGGAGTGGACGATTTGCATTGCACTGATGTAAACGAGCTTCCTAGTTTATTCTTACATACATATGTGTGTTACATTTTTCCTCAAAATTAGAAGCGAAAATCGGTTCTGCTTTTTAATTGCCTACCCAAATAATTTCAAAGTAATTTCTTCATTCACAAGATTGCTAAAATTAAATACGAAATTTTATGGTTGTCCAGTCAAATTGTCATGAATGGGTCCCTTAATTAGGCTGAAGCTGATTTTTAGTATGTTGTACTTGTTGGTACCGTAAGTAATTGCCAAACAATTTGTTGGATCTTGGAAAAGGCACTAAATTTTCGGAATTATTTTAGTTTTTGCGTCTAGCAAGTATTTTATGCGGTTCCCTTTTACAAGCAGACTAAATTTGCTACAATGTTGACTCACACGGATTTTTTTCACCTCTAATAATTTCTGAGTCAAATTTCGGTAACATTTTCCAAAAGAGAGAAATGTTATTAATTAGTACCTTCCAAACGACGAATCCTACAATAAAAAGATATTCTGGATGTTTCGCATAGCAATGGATGGCATAAGAACTAAATATCACATGAAGCCCTCAACACGGCAGATGCGGGCAAATGTGCATCGAAAATTGGATGTCCAGATTGCGCTTCATTCGAGCCAGCTGCGGCATCCATAAGTCCGAAACCATATTTAAACACTACTGGCATCAAATTATCTTTCCAATAAAGCGCATACATGAGTTTATGTATTTTATTTCATTTTAAAGTTATATACCTGAAAAAAACACGCTATACATATGTATGTACATATTTACCCAACTTCAACAACAAGGACACCAAGTTCGTTTTAATGGAAACAACAACAACAAATTCCCATAATAATATCTAAATGATGATGCCAACTCTAGCGCAGGCGCACACTGCGAATTTTGAACAGCGCGGCCAAATAATCGCAGCAATGTATTCTTATTGGGAGCGGTTAAAAAATCGCAACAGTCAAGTGCGCGCGCCCTCATTAAACTGTATGTGTTACATCCGTCTTCGCCATTTTTCGGCCGCGCTGCTAAACAGTCGCAGTGCACGCCTGCGTTAGAAATAAATTTCCGCTCCCTTACCAGATGGATTTTCCCGAAACTTCTTAATATTTCAGAAAATTAAATCTTGCCTGAAACTTCACTCAGTCAATATTCGGAAAAGTTTAGCACTATGTAAGCGGCAGGGGCGGTTGCGGTGGCCCGTGTCGGCGCCACATCCGCGACATAGGGTGCTCATCAATTTGAATCAAGTGGAATAAATAATTAGAATTCGCCACCATCGTTCGGGCGTCTATTTTCATAGAAAACGACTCGTATATAACAATTTGCTTTTATAGCTCCCGCAGACACCAGATGACGGCGATCCATTAAATCCTGTTCCGCCTCTTGGCAAGTCAGATACTTTGTAGAACCGAAAAATTTTTCCATGGGAAAGAACAACTTGAACCACATTTCGCCGTCTTCCCGGGATGGAGCTCTCTGCTCGCAAAGTTAACCAGGGCGGATATTGGTTAAAACTTTTGGGTGGCAACACATGCACAGAACAGCTAAAAAGAGCGCCGAAGAGCCCTAAAACTGCTCAGCTGAAAGTGCAATTAATGTTATTTTAGAACAATTACAATCACGAGAATCGGAGCGCCTATTCCGGCGAATTATACGCCGCCAGATTACGATTATATGCAAATGCGGGTCTTCCGCCCAGCCGGGCCCATTCTAATCCGTCTCGTTGCGGTGCTGTGTGATGAATATCGGATGTTCGGGGATTTGTTTTCCGACTGCAGGACTAAAGAATGGAAATGTAAAGTGATCCTTGGGGACATTGACAAAGAATTCGAGAAATAAAAATCATCTCGTTATCGAAACTGTGCCCGGGAGATCCCTGCGGCGGCTTAACAACCCCCAGAAGCACTAAAAATTTGACGCCCTTGAAATATTAATAACGAGCCCCATTCACGCAAGAAACGAGTTGAAAAGAAATTTGTGTTTTTCACAGCCTACACGCCCACAGTCTTGGGGGGATATGCGGCAGCAGTATTAGCTCCCCGACTGCGCATTTGGGAACACCCATCGAAAATCACGGCGGTTTTAATATGCATATTTGGCCTTAATGACGGGGCGCAGGGCGACAGTGCCCAGCAGCTCCTCTTCCCCAGTTCGCGCTGGACCGGAGCCAGGCTATTTGCGCCCATAAGGTTTATTAATTTCCCATTTCGAGTCGAAAAAATTGATATTAATTACCCGAGTTGTCCTCCCAGGCGCGCAGCTGCTCTTGACAAATAAGGGTCTCCGCCCGAAATGGAGCACTGCGCTTCGGTAGTTGACTCAAGTGCCTCCAGAATAGGTTTTTAATTAACTCCCGGGGAAACGGTGCTCTCAACTCAACTAGTATTGGTCCGCTTCAAGGAGGCTTTTAAAAATTCAACTTAGTTTGCCGACAGTTTGCCGCTTTCTTCGGTCATATCCTCCAAGTGTCTATTGCGGCTGGTTTTGATTTTTACGATAAGTTCAGCTTTATAAGTTTTGATTGTGCTATTACGAAGTCGTATAGTTAAGGGTTTCATCTGTTTGAAATCTTGGAACCGTGAGAATTTTTGAAGATGTTTTACAGCTTTTCTAGTCGATTATTCTCTTTAATTTTTAAGCCTAACACGATCCACTTATTGATTTTTGTAAATTAATTGTTTACAACATGGTTTTGAATATTTTACACAACGCTTCGATTTTAACATATTTCAAAGGTTATGTGACGTGCAAATTCAAGCACATGTAGCCTTTGTCGGCCAAAATGGAGCAAAGAAATAATTTTGAAGGATCTTAAGCATACAGAAAAGCAAGCCACAAAATTATTTCGGTGTGTTTCGATCAAGACAAACTAGGCTGATCTCATCAGTGTAGCACTGGCCTGGTGTCCTTGACACAGACACACAAAAAAATCTATAAATACCGGGCGCACTAATTAAACCCAATAATATTGTTCAGTTGTTTGTTCACACTGTACGGAGAAACGTGTGCAAGCACATCTGGAAATTCTACGTCAACAGCATTTTTTTTTTCATGTCGTCCTGATGTGTTTTTGTACTATACTGCGACTTTGCGAAGAAATATTTCGATTGATTGACGTAATTCTATTGTTTCGGCTTATAAATTATTGACCGTGTCTGTCAGTAGCTTACAGGGCTAGTCAAATTCAAGCGAAAGTTGATTTTTTCTTTAAACAAAGAGTGAAAATTTTCTAGGATTTTTGAAATTATAATTATTAAAAATTTTTATTGAAAAAATCATGAAAAATAAATAATTACCAAACAAACAAGAACACTAGCACTATGGGTGACCCCATCAGCTATGAAATAGAGACCACCAACAATGTCTTGCACGTAAAGACAACTTTAAAAAAACATTACAGAAATAACCATGCCAGTCCAAAGAAAACATTGAAATATTGAATTTTTTCTATTGTGAAAAGACTGGTGCAGTCACCTAACATATAGACATAGAGAAATAATATTTTCAGAACTACAAGTGCAAAAATGTATTACAGTACCGCTGCAAAATACATGTGTGGGGAGAGTGTATCTGCCAGCACACAATCCGGTCAGTCATCCTATTACAATATCAATTAAGCACACGTTTCTTAACTCAGAACGGAATTAAATAATGAATTAACACACAAAAAAGGCTTTTCAGCTTCAAAGGGTTTCATCAGATTTTTTATTGCATAAATCTCACTACGCACGAGCGCCAAACGAACGTCGACCAAATATGCTGTGCGTAATACAAAATTGGCAGCCAACCATCCTGTATTTGAAGGGCGACACAAGAACTCCTCTTATTCATTTTCAAAATATATGTGCACAAAAAGTTGCGGAACAGTATGGGGGAAATGATGAAATTGAGTCACAAGCATTTATCTCAATGACTTTTTCCGGGGTTTTCATTTTGACGCTTCGAGAGTCGAAAACAAAATTGCCTCGTATTATTTTGCCCATTGATCCTCCAGTAACAATCGAAGTACATGGAAGGACCAATTCAGAGCACGCAAAAACATTGAATACCGAAAACAGGAAAAATACGAGAGAATCCCCAACGACAGTACAATCCGCGAAAATAGCTGGGTACTCGGGATTCTATTGAGGCTGCTGACTTTGATTTCCCAATGATGCAGTCATCGGAATCCGCGGATTCCGAATGGCGAGCCACTTAGAGCGGTGCAATAAATTTTTAATATCGCTGCACATCATCTGCGGGTGGGGTAGCAATTCTTGATGAGTTGCATACTTGCCGTCTCCCCGTCGGCCCCGCTGCAGTCGCTGTGGTATTTTGTTCTTACTTTTGTGTAAGAACAATTCGAATCGACTGCAATTGAAAAGTAATAACCGACCGGGGTTAGTGGGATAATCCCCCAAGCATCTGTTGAATGGATAATAAGGGCATTAAACGGGGATATTTTTAGGATATTGTCGGGGCGCGTGGGATGAGAACACAATGCCGTATACGTTGAAATACCCATTTCACAGACTACCGCTTTATATTGGGGAACGACTTGAAACAGTTTATGGAGGGGGAAGAGGGAATCCAGTGAATAGCTAGAGTGCTAATTTTAAGAATCTCCACTTATTTTTGAGCTGGTACGTGTCAGTAGATGGCTTTGTCGACTTTTGGCCGTTGCCTGTGCTCAAATACTCATAAAAAAAACTCATCAAATACTAACACCCTGGCGCTAAATTAAAAATTCAAGTAGTAATAAATCAATATTAAAAAAAACCTGCAATTGCTATCTGGAATCGTGCCAAGCTTTACGCCTTATGCAGTCGACAACTACATACATATATATTTATATCAATGAATTTTTTGTATAATTTTTTGTATATTGCTATCCTTTAACTCGAGGAGATATATTTAGAACTACACATTTTGGAAATCAAGCAACATAAAAAATAAATAATAATGTGATATATTCTGTTACTGATATTAATAACATGACACAAGATGTGAGTCATCGGCTCAGCTCAACTCAACTCAATGCAGCCACATTAAAAGTCACGCCAAACAACTACTATCTAAATGTTCTTTCTAAATGCTACCAAGGTAGGTCTGCCTCTACCACCTACGAATGTGAAAAATTGTTCTGAAATTTCCTAAAATTTACGTTATCCCACATTTTCCCCGAAATTCTATATGAATAGCTTTGAGTTTAATTCCCTTAAAATAACTCTCAAACGCGCTTCTGTGTACTACCAAAATAAGGTAACCAAGTAATTGTCGAGCTCCTACTTACGTTTTTATGAATATTGAAATAATACATGAAAAAGTACGTACAGACATGTACCCTGGCACTGTCTAGCGACAATTACCGACAAATAAATCAATTACATCTCCGCCCAATTAAATCAATATTTTCGTTCGAATCAACGCAAAATCCATGAACGAATCCGCGGGTGTGCACTCAACTTTTAAGTGCAAGTAACCATTGAGCTCCTTGCGAGACCTTCCCGAAGTACTCCACTTCCTGGGCGGAAGTTTTAAAGGGCGAGCGTCCGTGCCGCGCCGGCCAGGGCAGCTGAGTCACCAGTCGAAATCTGAATTAATTACCATTAAGTTTGCTTCTTTTTTCTTCGAAATTAATTTATCTTTCAATCGTGAATTAATGGACGGTTCGTTACAAGGCAAAAACCCCGTGGCGTCATTAATCGGTTTAAAGTTTGCTTTGCGGAAACCATCTCGGAGCAGCCCTTGAGGTTCAAGGGTTAATAAGTGCGCCCTCCACATGAGCGAGGGTACATGCAACATTTGCCCTTAATGTATTTTAAAAGCGTTTGGGGCTTGCCGCCCGTGTCATGACGCCCCTAATTTTGATTATTCGCTGTAATTTATATTAATTTAGGACGAGGAAAAAACCCTGGGAGACGGACATCTTGTTGCGCCGTTTGCCTACTTATACGCGGCTGACTTTTGCCAATAAAGGGAGTTTGCTTTATTGCATTTTTCTCTATCGGCCGAAACAATAAATTTACTTAGGATTCAAACTGGATCCACTGCAATCTGTTGGATATAAAAAAATATGTTAATCTTGTTAAATTTAATTCGAAGATCCCGAAGAAAAATATTCGAAAGGTCGTTTTACGGCCACACGAGGTCCGTACTTTGAATGTTTTACTCAGCCGCACGGAGTATATTTGTCGAAAAAAATCTGCCGCAACATGGCTGCACGCAGGCCGTACGACGGCCAGACTCAACGGTGCTGTAAAATATTGAAGCCGTAACCAGAATGGAGCGTCAAGTCCGGCGTTAGCGTTCAACAGGTAGGTAGTTGAACTCAAACAGCCAAAGTCCTTCAGCAGGCAGCCAATGACAAATATAAAATTCCGCAGGCAGGTAATGACAAAGTAAAAATATTTCATCAAGTTTATGGCAATGCTCTGGCGGCCGGCATTAAAAATAGAATAGGTCCTATTCGAGCGTCTAGTGAGATTGCGAGCTCGACGGTGCACTCTGGTTACAGCTTCAACATGCGATACACTGCACTCAAGGCGGGCTTCTTATACTCTCGATACACGGACACGGTCGAATGAAAAGAAATGGTGGTTTTCCAATATCTTTATTATTTTTAATGGTTTCATTTATAGAATGACCCATATCCCTTTTTCGGGGACACATCCTCTTTCCCTGAAAAGATTTTTTGAAAATTTCGTTCCGTTTCCGAGTAAAACTGTTTACAAGCCAAGCGCGCATTATCCTGAAATTCATTCTGTAAATCTGGGAGTCATAACTTTGTGAGAAAAATAAAAAAACTGTATTGACCTAACACATTTCCTCCTAAACATAGACGATAAAGATGTTATCAATTTACTGCCTTGAATTGGCCATATGTAATAGAAATCTATCCAAGATATTGCCTCCCTACCACTGCGGACTAAATGTCAAGACACCTCAATAAGACTGTTCAAGGCAATTTATGGCAAAATCGATTTGTTCTTCCGTTTTTTTCCCTCCTCGAAATTATTAGGGAGCAAGTAAGCCGGGCAGCTGTTACACGATATCATTTGCTACTTTTCGGGTATCTTGTTATACAAAAGGGAACTTCTGGGAACTATGAAAAAGTGATACACATCATTTAAAAAGAGTTTTCCTAAACGTGCTCCAGATTGTGGCATTTAGCCCGACATGATAAATGTTTTCTGCCAGAGGTGAAAGCGAATCGATCGTTTAATTTGAATTCAATTGGCGCAACCTTACGTAACCAACCGGGCTTCCACACCTCAGTTTCATATTTCGTCAGTTTTAGGGATATTTTGAATTTTTGCCAAGGGGCCCCAACCACCCCCCATACGATACCGCCGCAGTGGATTTCATTCCTAAATAAATCCATGAATGCGATAGACAGACCCTGCACTGCACTCATTAAAATAAATTACCGAAAAATCCGCCACGCTAAAGTCCAAGTTCCGAAGGAGACAATTAAAAACCTTCCTGGCCGGCCCATGCATACGCGGCGCTACCTCGAGTTATTTTCTGTGGTAGTAACGCCCGCACCCATAGGCATTCGGCGATAGCAAAAAGCTTCCTCTCAACGAGGATTCTTTATCAAATCCGCCGTAATTGTCAACACTTTACTCATATCAGACTGTGCTGAGCACTGAAGCAAATTGTCACCCGCTGGAACGTTAGTTACCTTTGTTTGCCACAGGACACTGTCTGTACTCCTGTGTGATATTCCCGGCACTATTTTTTCTCTTTCGTTTTTTACTAACCAAACAGATACAGTGGATCTATACCTTGTTATCTGCTGGTAGTCTATGGGGAAAAAGAGTTGTGGACTCACTTCCAATGGTGTGAATGGCTGGAGCTACAAAAACAACAAGAATTTTTTTTTTTTTGGTAGCACCCCTACAAGTCTCCGCAAAGGGGATGACATATGTACTTCGGCTTGGTCACTAGGGCCGTGGAGGTGATAATGAAGAAGCACACAAAAATTCCTGAAATACCTTTTACGCTTTCGTGGGAGATTATTGCCGGCTGTAGTTTTTATCGTCGTCGATCGAGGTACAGGTGGGGGCGATGTTATTACGTACCGAATAGAATTTTGCTCCGCATGTAAAAGGTTTTTCAATATGGACGCTCGAAATTTTTTAGGTTATAGCGGCCATCTTGTTAAAGCAACATCTGTCAAATTTGTCGTTGTTGTTCAGTTGTGTTTGGCAAATCACCAATCATCATATTTTATTATCAAAATCATTGTTCCGTTCGAGAAACGTTCATCATCGAAAATCAGTTTTAGCGACGAGCACTACAGAGCGATGGCAACTTCTTGTGGTCTAAACTGGATGATATCGATACCGACAACATGTAGTTCCAAAAAGACAGTGCATGCCACAATGGACGTTCTGCATGAGCGATTTGAGGGTGACGTGAACTGGACACCAGATCATGTGATTTAACGCCTGTAGACTTCGGATCAGGAAGGGGAGAGGATTTCGCGGAAACTAAGCTCACAGTGCAAAGTCAGTGGTCAGAACACCCTCAGGCACCTTACATTATATTTATGTTAATATTATACATTTTCAACATTTTCAATGAAGCGGTACTCAGATCTCACCGAAAAGTTGACGACAAATTGACGCTTGAATAAAATTGTATTCAGAAGAATAAATACTTTTTTGCTTGAATTTCCGATGACCGATGATGGGCCCTCTTTTTAATCAAAATTACATATTATTTAACTGCTCTCAAAATCATTAAATATTTTTAGGATTGCCTCTGCTTATGCACTTTTCGAAGTCGGCTCACTAAGCTATGCATAAGGGCTGCGAAGGCAGTTTCAGAACCCTAAGTGAAAATTATGACCCTAGAAATGCCCTCAAATGCCCCAAAAAAAATACAGTGCATTTTTACTTGAAGTGATTCTGGTTCTTCTCATAATCGAATTAGAAAGTCCAAATCTCTTAGCGGCAATCATTTTCAAATGAGCACTAGTCGTTCGGTTTGTACCTGTCCAGCCAATGCCCCAACTCCACCCTTCTGCAACTTACCCGGGTAGCCAGCGTTATGTGGCAGTAGCTTCGCTCCGAGGGCAGTTTATCAAAGAAAGGGCAAAGTCAGACGCTGGTTGCTCACTGACCAAGGAAATCTTTTCAACTGCTGTCGTTTCCTGATAAAAACGAAATTTCACATTTTCCTCGACTTTTCCAATTATAAGTAATCTTCGGGACTTGACATTATCAACTCTCACTGTCAATCCAGCGAATATTACTTCGAGCCATCATCGATGCGGCTGGAGCTCTTCCTATAATACCACTCGAATGCCGATAAACAAAAGTTCCCCTTCATTTCAACATTTTAAACGATTTAGGTGAACGTGAAAGCACACTTCATTTTAATTTTATTTGGATGCTAAATATTCACTGAAACAAAGTTGGACAAGTGGCATAACAAATTTTTATTTAATCTTTATTTCTGAAAGCTTTCCTACCTTTTTTTTACATTTCACAAAAATTCAAATATTTTCAAATTCGGTCAAGTGGGAATTGGGCTGCGAAAATGTTACGTACCCACTTTTGACAACATATCTCTGTATGTTCAAAGAATTTTAAATATAAGTCGGCAGTAGTTTTTCTTACTTATCAAATAATAAAAATTTCTGCAAACTATTTCAGATATCAAACTGAAGCTTATTTGATCGTGTTAAGTCCGAAATGGGCTACTTATGTGGATCTATTTAGATTTTAGTACTTTAAAAGATTAAGGAGACACGAATCTTTCACCAGGCGACATATGAATGGCATGCTCTAGCCAAGCATGGCAAATGTTGTTTCTTTTCCAATATTTTGATTGTCAAAGTTGTTATGTTCCTAAAGGAATCATAGAATTTAGTAGCCGATATTGGTAAGAAATTTAATCATAGACAGACACAGTCACATTTTACCGTACACCTACCCGTACTCAACCATGTTCACCACACTCATTCATATGCACGCACACAGTCACCTGGATTCACTCATTTTTACTTACTAAATAAATAATAATATAAAAAAGGGTCCTTCATATTTCTAACTCAAGCCCAACTGCAGATAGTATTCATTCAAAACTTCTTAAAATTTCCAAAATTGGGATTGTGGCATAGTAACAACTTCCCCTTATTTAAAGTTCCCAGATCGTGGTACTTTGCAGTAAGTGTCTTCCTGCCGTCCGGCGTAATGGTAATTTGCTATTCCTAACCAGGGAAATTGTTAACATGGCTTTAACCGACAGCCGAAGTCGTTGAAACAAATGCGAAACGAGGGCGAGCCGGGGAAAAAATCCCGTCAACTCATTAAAATTCAAATTAGAAAGGCATCCGGGGCGGGGCGGGTAGCAGACCAGTTGTGGCGGTAGGGTAGGCCCAGCAAATTAGGGATATTCAAATTGCCAAATATAAAATTTTACATCTTCACGCAGCCCATGCACATGTCGACCTTTACAACTGAATTGATTTTCTGCCCTTCTCCTCCGTTCGCTCGTTGAGGGAGGAGGCCATTAAAATTTAGCATGGAACATAAATGCATGAGCAATGCTCTCTGAATTTTTTTCTCAAAGGAATTAAACGAATGAAAGTTAATTTTTTGGCCGACGACGTGACGGTAAGTTTCGCAACTGGACAACACGAGACTCGTTGCCCTCATCATCGCCTCGAGTCATTGCGCGGTGCCCGAAATTAAGCATACCAAAACGGCTTATGAATTTGTTACTCTTTTGTCACATTCGGCAGGAGTGTAAACAAATAATAGTTGTGATGCTGCCGTAACTTTCTGTGTATACACAAGCTCCTGAGCCGAGCCCTGGCGAGTGGCGAGTGGCGAGTTGCGAGTCCCCGACCCCGACTCCCGGGGCTGCACCTAACCCCCTGCCAAAGATAATTTATTTTCGGATTTAGCAAATTAAGTTTGCCGGAACTTTAAATTTGTTTAAGGACCGATTTAAGTGTTTAATGAAATAATCCAGAGGAAGCGCAGATAACATTATTTGGATGGGTTCCAACTGGCATGTAAAAATGAGACTGATTCACTTTAGCTGAATTTCTGGCAAAGTATTCCGAGATGAAATTCCACCCTTGAGCAATCATTTCCAGATGTTCTTTTAAGAGCCGAAATTTATGGTTTTTTCAATGGGCGAATCCTCCGAGTTATAGAGGATAATTTTTCCGGCTGCAAGGTACGATAAGATCTAATGTGACTCCCATTTCGGCGGTGATTTAGGATATGAAAAGTTTTCAAATTCCAAAAATCAACTGTGCTGTAATTCGAGGGACGATCGTAATGCGATGTAGCTAAATGGCCTCACTGGGAATTGTTTGAAGGACTGACTTACAAAAGAATATGAATGCGGCAACCAAAGCATGTGAAAAATGTGAATGGCACAATTTATGCCAAAACGAGTGCAATGGCACTATTGATTTAAATCAACTTCTAGGTGAAATTAAACATTATATTTTAGCACAGAGAAGAAAAGAGGTTACAAAATCATGTCTGTTCAGTGTTTAAAGGTTAGTTCTAGATCAAGAAAAACATTTAGACATTTTACGCTCAGAATTTTATGGATCCTATTAAAAAAAATTAACACGCAGAATCTTTAAACTGCAAGAAACTGGATTGAGACGAAAATTAAGGTGCTCTACTGCTAAAGCTAATTGCGTAGAATAATTGTTCAAATTGACGTCAATGCTTTTGATTTACTAAAGCTGAATTAAAATAAACAAGTTGCGCAATACGTGCAAATAAAATGCGAGTATATAAACTCTACCATTTTCTCTTCAGATACAGAATATCTGCGAGGAGTACTATAGTAAAGTTCGTCCTGTGCTTTGTATTAAACGAGTTTCACATTTAAAAAAAAATGAAGTATTTGTGGGTTTTAGTGGTACTTTCCCACCTCTTCAGCAACGTGATATGTGATATTTCATATAAAAACGATGATAGGCCTCGTCAGTTTCATAAGTGCAATGTGGTGGAAGGTGGTGCCTACATGTCCTGCTACAACCTAATCTATGGTGGGTGAACCTATATCATGTTAAAATGAAAAATAAAAGTTCATTTAAAGAAAATGTTTGCAAATTATTTAACTTTCCTTATCAACTCCATTCCCCTTCTGGTGTTATTTTATTTAATGATATCCAGTGAATAGAAAATTTGTTGTAAGTCCTACAGGTAGCTACATACGTACATATGTAACCCTTTCATAATTTTATCCTCAAGGCACATTTATACGATGTGTAGAAAAGAGCAATGAATATAAGGCTTAGACAGGTAACGTTTTCAGCTCTCTTGTCTATAGAAATCAAGAAGTTGCGTTTCCTCAAGCTGCTCACATATTCAGACCAATCAGCGGCGCATTGTCGACGCGCCTAGGAGTAATACGCTTGACTATCTTAAGGACCTCCCAATAACAATGAGACCGCAATGGTGCAAGACCTGCCAGCAACAATTTCGTTTATGAGGAGACGACACCGGGATTACCCATACAAGCGAGAATCCAAACAATACTAGCAATTAGCCCCCAATAACCGAGCTGAGTCCCCCCTCTCTCTCTGCAGATGATGAAAGAAAATCTGGCCGATGTACAGCCGTTTGCAAGGGTGGGGAGTGGGTACTCAAATAGCGAATATTAGCATTTTTCCGGGAGTGAACAAAATCACAATTCAGTGAAAAAGAAACTTCGATAAACTCTGACAGGTGGAAGGATTCAAGAAGCTGTTATTGATGGGTAGACCGAGGGCCGGGCACAATGGCGGCGATAAGAACTCGTCCTTAAGGCTATTCCCTTTGTTGTCCCTTCCGACTCGAACGGGAGTCAGATCGCAAATTTCAGGATGAATGGAGGGAAATAAATTTGGCGAAAGAAATTTTTGCATAAACTGTCAGGGAGTGTTGATAACATGATGCGGGTACAAGGCCCGGCAGAGAGCGCAATCGGTCGTGGTTCCTGTTGCTCCCTAGGATGTCCCGTGATAAATTCCCAGGCGATGAAAAAGGCACCCGGGATTTGTCCGTTTAGAGAATCACACTTCTCGAATATTCACTGGAGGAGTTCCGGGTTCGGACGGCTTTACCTCTAAGAAATACACCGATTCCCTCTGTTGCAGTTTGGTCTTGCGCGGGGCTTGGCGGGGTAGATGGACAGTCAGAGGGACGATCGCGAGTACCGTCCCATTTTTATAAATATTTACTGCCAACTCAAACAAAACATTATGGATGCTGCACACGCTCCTTCAGAAAATATGAAAATTCTCCCGCTGCAAAAGTGCAAACTTTTAATGGATTTCTGTTACGTTGCAGAAGATTTATCGCTACGGGGTGCTGAGAAATGAAAAGTACCAGAAGTGCATATGGGAAGGCTCTTGCAACCATGGTTCACCTCTTCGGGTGCAATCACTGTCAGGAGAGCTGTATATCGTTCACTTATAATATATAAAGCAGTCATGGCGAGGCGCCGAATGTTTCTGAATAAATTTATCGAACTTTAGGCCCCTGGCGATAAGTTTTATTGATAAGTCCGTCTCCATGGACAGATCCACTCTGCGTTAATCTTCGTTCATACTTCATCCACCTGGTGACTTATGCGAAATAATCTTCTGTAAGATGCACATAGAACCCAGAAGGTGAATTTTGTATTATCGACTAAGCTGGATGATTTTTGTAATTAACTAATTTATAATGGTTTAAATCTTTCTTCTTATTGACTTCCCGAAGTTCCTATATTGATATATGAACTAATTTAGGAGTTATAGCACGTGCAGCAAAATGTGGAAGGAATTTGTGTGCAGTTAGGCTACTGATGAGCAAGAAAAAAAACGCACCACTAACGTTTCTCCCGAATCCTTCAGCAAATACACATATCAAAATATATGTATTAAGCGACATGGAGTTTTTTTTTCTACACTGCAGTAGATAGATATGTGAATCGCATGGTCAACAACTTTCAGGCAGATCCGAAAAATTGGTTGGAGTAACTAATTTAATACACAGCTTAGATCCCCTTCCCTCTCAGTGCCATGTAATTTATCTATATACATATATAAAAATGAATTGCAGTGCGGTACGTCTCGCTAAAACTCAAAAACGGTTTGACCGATTTCGGTAATTTTTTTTGCTATAATACATGGGAGGTTAAAAAAGACGAAAATTCGAAAAACACCAAAGGAAAACCCGGAAAATCGAAAAAATCGAAATTTCCGTTTTGTATAGGAAGCGAATTTTCCAACTTCAAGGAATCTTTATGAAAAAGGCAATTGGGGGTTTTCGGGGTCGCAGATCTCGGATCCAATAAAGCGACCGATGAAGTTAAATTTTAAGGGATTTCACTGAAAATCCGAACTTTTGTTTTTGGTTTGGGTTTTTGGGGTCACTAAACTTCAAGGGATTTCCCTGAAAATCCGCACTAGGGAATTTTCGGGATCACTGATTCCGAATCTGCTATTCAAATTTCCAAATATGAGACCACCCTCACCCCGCTGGGAGATATAGGAGAGGGGGTGCAATAAGGAGGTGGTGTAAAATGAAGAATCCTAAATTTAATAATACTGTTGGAAAATATCTAAAACATGTGTAAAACGCAAACAGGAAAACGCTGGGTCACATAGGAGAGGCGGTGGTGCAGTAGGGAGGCGTTGTAAAATTAAGGAATACAAATTTAATGGTACCCCGGGAAACGCCGGGTCCGCTCAAGCTAGTTTGTAAGAAAACATGAAATTATTCAGGAAAGAGCAATTGTTTAGGAGGAGTTCTAATTTTCGAAAATATCTCAACGTGTGGAAATACCAAATTCGGTCTGGTTCAAAAGTTATATACACTTGGGAGCAAAAAAAAATCGGCCCACCTCACGTTCACGTTTCTGAGGCCTAACTCAAACAGAAAAGTTTCTGGTTAAAAACAACACTGAGAAAAATGTCATGGATATCCGTGGTCCGATGGGCAATAAAACAGTTTAGAAAACTATGATTTGTACAATATAGAACGAGAATCTATAGATATAGTTCTGGCATTCATAAGATAAGCGTGAGAGCTCTGGGCGCAAGCCAAATCTCTAGAAAGTGGTTATGATACACATATTAATGAAATATACATATTTGTTCGTTAAATGCTTTTGCATCTATATTTAAGAATCCGCTGACTATACAAAATAACGAAAGATGTTGCAACTATATAATATAGATTTAAACAGCGTACCCAAAATGTGGTTGTAGGTGACTATTTCATGGAACACTCACCTTTCCGGGGAAACTTCATTATTGACAGCTAAAAGTACTTTCATTACATTGTGTGGTACAATCTATATATTGAAATGCGGACGTGTGCGGAAGTCTTTTTCGATTTATTTCGGTATTTCAAAAATCCGAAATCTAAAAATATGCCTTACATAATTTAAAATAGTATGTCCGTAGGTATATGTAAAAGAGTTATTAAAATAAATATATGTATTGGGATTTGTCTGCAAATTGCAAATTATTTAAATATATAGAAGTAAAGCGATACATAACAATAAACAAATAACGTTAAAAATTATCAACCCGTTCGACTTAACAGGACGAATGTCGTTTCTACAAGAATAATTACAGACGAGTTGCTTCTAATCATAACAACCCGAAAATTTATTTAACCCACAAAACCAAATTATTTATCACCTGTGAATAACTTAACCTGACTGTCAAAGAAAGAGCCCCCCGATTAAATTCATATTTCCACTGGATTTTTCACAGCATTGACCCACCGGCAGTTGAAGCTGACCTTCTTTAAATCAAATCTGACAGCATCAAGCACCTGCTGGCCCGCAAAGCGCGTCCTTGTGGTTGCCGTGCTGGTGCCTTTTGTTTTCTAATTTGTCAACTTCGGATCGCACCTACCTACACAAAAAGCTTACGGTGCCCGAGAAAAACGCCCGGCAACGATGATCTCCAGACAATCTGTATGTATTGCTCCGTGTAAGGAGAATTGTGCGGCGCTCCCTTATTGGCGTGAGCCGTGAGGACAACTTTTATCTCATGAATTGAACAAAAGATTCGAGGGCGGCAATTCGTATAATGCTCCCCGCCCCCGCCCCATCAGTGTTTTGTATCTGATGTGGAGTTGCTGCTGCATTAAGGCGGGTGTAAGGTGGGTGTAAGTCGGGTAGTCATGTGTTCTGTAGTTGTCAGCAGTTTAAATGGGCTGCGATTTTGCTCTGCCGACGTCATGGGGTTGTTTAGTGGTCGGACTTAATACTGGGAGGTGAATCAATTGGATTAGGGGAGGTTAATTGATCGAATGGTTTCTCTCTTTGCTTGCTTTGGGTGGTAGGGGAACTGCGGGAACTGTTTACGGATTGCTGTTTTTATAACCTCCTTCTAGATTCGGTGGTAACCGATTGGAGTATGTCACAAGTGGGAGCAGATTTGCTCTCGATACCGAAAATAGTTTGTTATTTTCTGGCATTTTAATGAGATTGTGTACGGAGTCAGTGAAATCCATACGAACCGAGGAAAGTTCATGGGTTTTTGTTTGAGTTGAACTGCACCGTAAATTGGGTAGATATATTGTATAACTAGAAGAAGGTATTTTGGTTAATTTCATACCATGAATTGCTTTGCTTTGCATATATGGCTCAAAATTACCAAGGTTGCGAATTTCAAGATTGGTTTTATGCCAAACAAAATTTCAAGCTATAGTGATGACTCTTGGTTTATACTGTTGCAAAATTTGTATATTAATAAACTTTGCCAGGGCAGCGCACAGACTTCAAAATTTTTTTTGCACTGAATATCTTACAGAAAACCATCAATTTGGGAACGTTTTTCTAAGTTTGATAAAATGTACAAAAACAAAACAAAGCACATAACTTAAGGATTGTTTAATAACATGGGTATATTATGTATCCATAATATATAAACAATATTGAAAACAATAAACACAAAATCTTTTACAAGCAAAATACGTCAAAAAACGAGAACGTCAACTTACATCAAATGACCGACCTTAAATTTTTCATTAATATTTTGGACTTGTTGTTGAAGATCCTGCATTAGGACGCGTTCCCGAAATGACGTTCTCTGCATTTATTTTGATTTAATTTAAAATGTACTTCTTTAATAAATTGTATTCTTTGATGTACACACAAAACAGGTTAGTTGTAGTATTTTATTAATTTTCTTTTCTCAATAAAGCCAAGATATAAGACATTAAATTGCTAGCAAAGCCAATTCTGCACCTTGGTGATTTTGAGCCATATATGTACACGTTCGGAAAATGTCGGAATTTTTATGTACAATTGTTTTTAGAAGATGCTGAAGATGTCGTGGCATAAGGAAATGTTTGCTCTCAACTCCACTCTGATGTGTGTGAAATAAAAAAATGAGACGGATTCCTAAAGTAGACTTAAAATTATACGGCAATAGCGAGCAAAACTCCGTAACGGTTACTAATTTGAAAGGGAAAATCAAGAACAGAGATTGATCGCGACAGTCCTTTGTAGAATCTCGACACGACGTTCAATAGTTTATTTAATAGAAAAGTGTATGTAACACGAAAGGTGAAGATATACAAAATTGTGTAACATTATACTACTTGTGAGACTTTCCAAACACTTTTTGTGACTTAATAAACCCAACCTTATTAGTCATTGTCGGTCGACTGATCGGTCGGCAACTGATTAACTCCTACGCCTTACTCATAGATTTTTGATTATTATTTTTATTAGAAGTAGTGGTGTTGCTGTAATGAATGAATAAATTCAACTGAATTCTATTCAAGCGCTTAGTATTTTATTTGTCAGTTTTGGCGCCATCCAACAAAAGCATCTAATATTTACACATGTGTATCACAAACTCCGATGGCAAAAATGTTGAAAAATTTTTTGCTTTGTCTACCCTCGCACGAGTCTCCTTCCTTCTTCCTCATTACTGGTCTTCTTAAAAATGGCAACTCAACTTAATATTATCACTTCATTAGAGGAAGCAAAATAACATGTTCCCGGACAATGAAATGATTTTATTTTCCCCTAACAGCCATAATGCAGGTGTTATAATTGGTTCAAATAAATTACCGCGCGGCAGGGTGCCCTGTGCGCGAAAACAAACCCATCCAGACAGCCGGCGAGCCCCGCAGCCAGGAGTACCTACCTGTCGTATCGGTAAGCAACGACCGGCACTGGAATTCCTTTCAGCTATTAAGGCGAGCACGTTGAATCATAAAATTGAAATTACCAATAGCCCGGCGAACGAGGGCGGTGAAGTTGTAAAAACTAATTAATTGAGGCCCATTAACACTGGAAACCATCTGCGTATCTGATTCCCATTAAAAGGTTGTAATTGGGGTTGCGGAACCGTTTGGTATCACTGATAATAAAGTTTGGAGCAACTATGTTACAGCGCAGCGGTGCGCTACCACCCCGCACCGGCTTCAATCGGATCTACGCTGGGCACCATGTGAGATTTCATTAAGACCCAAGGAAATTGTTGCCTTAATTCCTACGGGGGCGGCGGTGGGGGTTTCGCTAAATGAATGTTGCATTCGCTTCATGTTGGAGTTGAAAAATGTGTCTAAGATGTAAGGCCCGTTTTATGGTCTACTGTCCCAGTTTAGAAAAGTTTTGCTGTTGTTCAGCTTCTGCCGCTACAGCCTTTCAATGTATCACGATTTTAATGTCCCCATTCGACATCGAGCTCGGATTAAAATGATGTCCTTGAAGCCTCTCTCTACGAATATGTACAAAACAAATTCATTTTTGCTAATTTAAAACGCGCGAAGTCGTTGATTTAAAATAAAATTTAAACATGTAAAACAAGGTAGTGCAGGAAGGTTTGCAATCGTTGCAGTATGTGCTCTTAGACCGGCCCTTATATATGTCACATACTTTTGGCGGAGATGTCTTTCTTTTTATGGATGGGGTAGATATAAACAGAAATTTTATGGACAATTTTCAGGAGCTAAAGTACGCTGGAGTATCAGAAGTAATTTCAAACGACTCCGGGGGCATGAATGAATGATTTAGAAGATGAAACTATGGCGGTGCCTGCACGACGTCGAACGACCCTGAAGAGCAAGGATTCACGATTCCCGTGGAGCACCCATATTTCGAGCGTTTATTGAATTCGTGACAAAATTGTTAGAGTTGAGTAAATATTTGTCACGCCGCCGTTACAATCGAAATATCAAAACAGACGAACGTGTCGGAAATACAGAAAGGCACCTCGCACTTCGGCGCCGTTCAGCTACCGAGCACCAGGAGACAGACGACATCCGAATCCGACTGATTCAACACTTGCCCGGATCTCGCAGTTCCGGAGATAAGCAGCCGTGGCCTTAAATTACTTTCATCACAACTATTAATATATCCGGTGTGATTTATGCGTTTGGAATTACATTAACGACATCCTTCGGATATAATTGTCAGCTCGCAGTCGAAATGAATCTCACACTCCAGTTAAACAATTTATTACTTTCGGACCTGCCGAATCAATTCACGGAGAACAGGAATATGTGCATGAATTCCACGATTGAACTTCGTCCAAAAATTCGCCAAAGAGAAAAGAAAAATATGAAGGTCCTGTTCAGGGCGAACGCCGCCAGCAACAAGCTCTTTTTTATGGACGATAATAAAATGAGTCGCATTGCCAGCCAGTTCTCTGCTCATAAATAACTCGAAGAGTCATAAAGACTTCTTATCATTTGTTGGCTCTGGAAACCGTCCAAAATTCCTGCGCTATGAGTTCATGGAGCACCGCTCGGAAAACCGAAGACTTCTGTAAAATGCAAAAACTTATTGGCATGTCCGAATTCGGCCGTGTGTGCGGCTTACCTGGAAAAGCACAGAACCGAATAGGTGAGGGTGCAAGTAGATATGGGGACGAATAAATTCGTTAAGAGTTTTCGCGCTCGTATCATTGTTAACGATTTTGTGTTGCAAAGGAAAACCCATTGGCAATCCTATGGCTGAGTGTAGGTAGGGTAATCAATACATTTTTGGCCCCCTGACAATGATGACGTTTAAATTAAGACCTTTTGGTGTCACTCATAATTTTTGCATGACTCCCAGTACCCACATTTAAGACGTTTACACATCGACAGAAGTCTTTTACAAGTGCACCCGCTGTGATTTTAAAATTTCTCAAAATGTAAAAGGGAAGGGTGAAAATTTCAGATTAAATGACGGTAAACCGCAAATGACAATTAGCATTAGTAATGCTGCAGCCCATTGTCAATGAGAAACTTAAGCACGGTGCCATACTCAAACCCAAACAAGAAAACAAAACCGGATATTCTAAATTTTCAGTTAGAATTCATAAATCACGAATTACAGCAAAAAGAAGGTTTTGGATTTGAAAATTGACCAAAGTCACCCTAGTCCTCGGTACACTATGCTTACAGAATAGTCAACCTACAACCTCCATCAGTAAACTTGTACACCCCTATAAAACCTGTGAAAACCAAATTCAATTTGAGTTTTGAAAAACGCACGAACTCTGCCGCCCCTGGGCAATTCAAAGATGCAAAGATAATTTGTCAAAAGTTGAAAGTTGTACAGAAAGTTTTAGAATAAAACATTCATTTCCGCACCATATTCGGCTGGAGTTAAGGAGCGAACTCCCAGGAAATGTCTGAGGAGCCGCCTCTTGCTTGACCATTTGCATGTAGTGCAAGCGCAAGAGCCGAGCCGTTAGGGAGGAAGAAAATCACGACACGACTTTTGCATATTTCACAAAAGTTTTCGGAACGGCTTTGAATATGGACGCAATCATTGTCCACAGAAGACAACTCTGAACATTTTCGAAAAACTTTGGATTAGAAACGGCAACACATCTGGGATCTCGGGAAGAATGGCACTACAAAAGCCACATATCCCCCGCCGGATATTTTGCCATGAAATATCTCCACGGGGATGCGGCAGAGGGAATCAATCTTTTAACGGAAACCCATTGGCAGGGAATAATTTGTTTCGAAGTGTTCACGCTTTGTTACGCTTTCTGGGTCACTTGGGTAGTGGAGGGTTATTCATTCGCCAATCTGTTTGTGTTGCTCGTGCAAGTGCAATTTAGCTCTGTAAGAAGTTCGCTGAAATCTTAGCATTTCTGCTGTAAGCTCTACATGCCTTGAATTTCGGGTCACCTCTGCAGTCAAAATATCCCGCTCGCTGCCGAATGTAGGCGAAGAGCCAAGCGCTAGTAAAACATGGCTCCATTCATTAGGACTATTAGGAATAATGCAGAAAACTCAGTCTCCTTTCTTCGGTCTCATTAAGTTTTTCGACGTGCCCGTACATGGGGCGGAGCGGCGTTTAGCGAAGGCAGCCTCGCGCAAGAATCTGACGACAAGAAAAGAAAACCTCGAAGCACGAGGGACACGTCCTTTATTAAAACTTCTGACAAAGGTCAGTCAAATAAATTCAATTAAAGGAGGTTTTACTACTCGGAGTTTGTTGGACACAACACAACATTCTTTGCGGCCAGATCCACAGCTTCATTAGGGGATCCGAGCCGTCCACTTAATTTTCAGTTCGCCATGTCCTTGATTCAATGCAAGAAGAAAACCGGCTCTGTCCGAGAACTAATTACTTGCGGGGAGCAGGGCCCTACACCGTGATGGCATGGGGTGTTGAGGTGTGGGGAAGGAAAATTTACAACTGGGTGAGTTCTTAACAAATGAAACAGCCAGGCAGCTGTAACAGATTTCGCTCTATTTTGTCCCACTTACACGATTATCACCCACTTAACCGGAGGATTGCCGAGAAGAAACGAACATCCTGGCAAAAACGTTGATGGAATAATAAAACGTTTCCATGGATAGTCCCGAGGTGGTCCGAGGTGGGTAGACGAATCATGGAAAAGTGGAGAAAGTGATAAAAGATTAACCAATTTCCTTGTGGATTTGTGCTGCCACCCAGCTACCTTGTACGTGTTTCGGAAAATGTATGAGCACAGCTCCACGCGGTGCTTCGTTTCATATTTTTTTTTTTTGCGTGAAAATGAAAAAGTACGGCACTGGGAACGGCGAAAAAGTCTCATGATAATGCCCACTGTGTATAGCGAGCTCAAGTTCCCGAAGTGGACATTCCTGATATGTCAGGGCAACTGCAATCAATTATCCTCACTCAGAAGGGCGCTGCAGCCAGTTTCTTGCCGGGCGGTGGCGGCATCCTGAGCCACTTTAAGGATTTATAAATCCGGCAGTCTATTCACGAGGATTTCTATTAAATCGGTTGCCAAAGGGTCGGATAAATTTAGAAGAGTGAAAGTGAGAGGCTATTAAGATTACAGACGAAGATGTGATCAACTGATTTGGCCCGAATTTAATTGCGTAAGGCTTGAGTCGTATCCGGAGGTTAACCTATACTTCAAATTAAAATGCGAATATGTATACCAACTGATTTTACTCTATACTCATCACAGAACTAATTATGGAACTTTTGAACTATGTGGTATCGAGACATGGCCAACTCTACAATTCTACGTTTTCCTCAGTAGACTTTCATTATAATACAAAAGCTATCAACAAAATTTTACGTGATTAAAATTCATTTAAAAAATAGTTTATTAATTTTTCCCTTTAGCAGATTTATAAATA
This sequence comes from Neoitamus cyanurus, assembly GCA_947538895.1. Classification (NCBI taxonomy): domain Eukaryota; kingdom Metazoa; phylum Arthropoda; class Insecta; order Diptera; family Asilidae; genus Neoitamus; species Neoitamus cyanurus. The sequence continues at coordinate 41,794,832 of OX384543.1, forward strand.
CTTCATAACTTATTTTTTTCTTTGAATGTGAGATGGTATAATGAACATATAAAATAATATGTAAATAAGCGTGAGTCACATTTTATATAATGCATATGCACAAAGCGATACAGTTATAGCCAACTAGAGTTTATCTGACCGTACTTGAGTAGTACGTACTCGTATGCAACTACTAATATCCCAATTTAGGAAGCCCTTATTACTCTCTTTGAGCCTTTGCTATAACCCTTTATTCCTCACCTGGTCCTGATCTACTAAAGGCGTCACCAAAAATAATTAAAAATAATTTCGATTCCCGGAAGGAGAGACACAGCACCGCCGCGCCGCCGCAACGCGACACTCGGCCGAAACGAAGCGGTGTACGAAATTTGCTCAATTCAAAAAGTGCTTAAGATAAAAATGTTCATTACCCAAATGGCGGAATGACTGAAAGTGCTTAAAGTGCACCATTAACCATCAACAGGGAGCTGTCGTGTGCAGTTGCCATTCAGGCAGCAGCAGACGTAAGGAACCATTCTTGAGAATAACTTATCTCTGTTGAATAAATTTGAGGACAAAGGGAAGCGTGCATTTAATTTTCGTCGGGTTTTTTGCCAACCTGAGCGCCAACAAAAGGATTCCGGCTACGCTCACCGCACAGCTGCAGCGTCGAGCATATTCAACAACCGAAAATGTCCTTAAAAACGACAAAGCCAGCCGAGCCGAACATTTTCACAACTATTATAGTTCGCGAGCAGAACATCATATTTACGGGCACTTTGCATGTAGATGCATCCGACTCGGTGCGCCTTGAAATCTCCTGCACCGCACTGACCTGGGCCACCTTGCACAATCGATATCCGGCTATCCGGGCCGGATCTGAAAGTAAATTATCGCAAGATGCGCCCTCAAAGAGCACCGGACGAGCAGAGCTCCGCCGCCGCGGGCGCCTACGCAAAAGTTCTGTTTCAAAAAATAAATTCCGCGGAAGCCGGCGGCGATCAAGCAAAAAATTGTTTCCAAATGAAACAAAACTGGGAATTGGCTGTTTCTAAAGAAGGGTACTTCTGCGATTAAATGAAATTTCTTATTTCTTGCTCGTTTTTGCATTTCACCGAGTTGTAAAAGTTTTTGTCTCTCTGCCCCTTGCAATTGCTCGCAGCGATCAACCGGGAAATAATTCCAAAGTTATTAAACTTTCAGCTCTTTTGTTTGCTCGGTTAACATATTGGCCGCATCTGATTTTCTTGGACGCCAGCGAAAAATTCAATTTGCTCCGCTGAGCACGCTCCGTGTCGAGGGGTCGTTTCTCTTTCTTTTCGAAAAAACAAAAAGTTTCCAGAAACAAATTTACTGGCAAGGACATAACACAGTTGCCTGTCCCTGCGTAAGTCAGCCCTGATGGAAATATTGTTTCTGGCCCGAACGTATATTTTCCTAGTCCTCAAAAACTCCGAGTTATTATGCAATTTTTGGAAATTTCAAACAAACAAATGAAATTTACTTTACAGCACAGTTTGTGAAGGTCTCGTTTCAGTTCCATTTCCCAATTCAGTTCATTGATTATGCTATGACTTGGTAAGGGTCTTTTAATGTGAGTTCATTTTAACATAATTTTTTATTGGCGAAAGAGAAACTTTAATTTAAGGGATCTACCCTCTTTTCGGAGAGAAAAAAAAGGTTAATTTCAATAAAGTTTTCGATAGGTTTCAATTATGAAAATGGAAAAAAAAATGGTTGCACTCAATAAATACATTCTCGAACTACATATATCACAAAATTTTTTTTTATTCATTTTTGTGAAATTTTAAGCATGGAACTGCTGGTCGAAAAATGATCCCAAAACCTAGAGGGGTGTGCGGCGTTGATGAAATCTCCAAGATGCATGGTCGGGGAAAAAAAAGCAAAGAGTTTTAGGTTCAATATATTAATAGCTATAGCGCATCGGGGGCGATTTTTGATTTTTGCAAAATTGACAAAATGGCGGACATTTTTTGAAAAACTACGAAAAAAACATGTTTTTTTTCACGGTTTTTGGCCAAAAAAAAATTTTAAAATCAAAATTTTGAAAAACCCCCTCGATGCGCTATATCTGTAGTCATAGAGAATGTAAGGTAAAAACTTGGTCGGAATCGGTTCGGTAGTTTCCGAGATTTCATCAACGTGGTGTCGAAAAAGTTATTTTGTGAAAAACGCGATTATAGTTTTGTTAATGGCATCGTAAAAAATTTCACCTAAGCCTAATCAGCGATGCCTGGACCATACACTATGCCTTCTTCTTCCTCAAAATGCACATTTTCATCCAAAGTAGCGATATGTTCTGGCTTCCTTGGAGGCATCAGTGCTGCGTCGGCCGCACGCCGCACTTCTTGATTATAAACAAACGCGCAGAGATGTTGTTATATCAAAATTTTAAACTCGACTAATTTTGAGACAAAAATACAGTTACACTGCTCCGATCTTTATAAAATTTTAAAATGATATTTCTGTATATATATACTTTACGAAAATGCAATAAAAAAAAATCGATTTATGAAGAGGGTAGATCCCTTAAATTTAAATGTTACTTTTTTAATGTAGAAGAAAAATTAATTAATATTTCCATGGCTTTGAGAAACAACCGCTCGACAAAGACAAATTGGTTAATATTCGGAAAACGGGACTAAAACGGAAAAAAGGTCACTCTGAGGAAATTTTCCTTTCCCCCAAAACCTAGAAGAAAAAATATATAAGCATTTTTGTATATATACATATAAATGTAAGCCGCTGAAACCTACTGGAAGATAAAATGTGGGGAAACAAGGAATTAGTATCAATAATGGTTTATGTGCTACTTATTGCCCACCAAGATATAATATAACAAGAATCAATTTGTTAATATCTGCAATAAACTCGATAGCTAATAATCTCACATAATCGAATGATTTTTCAATGCACAACACGTCAAAATCTTATTAAAGCCGTCCACAGTTTAAATGCTTTACTTTGTTGCAAGAACAAACTTTTCCTGAGCAACAGCATACCGCAGTCTAAGTACCTACCTGGATCGACTAGGAGTCTATATTCGTAGCAAAGAATGCATCAGACCCAATAAACTAGAAATTAGCTCCAATTTCAAGAAACCCCCAAATTAGGCGTCAAAGAGAATTGCCAAAAATTAATTCAAGGCACAGGGACCCCAGCGCCGTCACCAGGAAACATGCATCCGCACTTATATTTGCGAAACGCACATATCCTTGCCGGCCAACAGCCGAGACTCTTGGCAGCATTTCCTATGAGGAATCCCTCTTGCTCCAGCTGGGAACATGGAGACAGTTGCAGCGCAGTGCTAAAAAACTTTTAACATGTGCCTCATAAAGTTCGTAATGGAGTTTCCTGCTGTCATCTATGGGAGTAAATTACTCATATGTGGTCGGCTGCTATGGCCGGGACTCTATTTTGAAAATGCCACCCTTCTGTCCATGCGGTGTCTCGTGAAAAATACTTTCGAAACCGACAACTGCTCACCACCGAAATTGAAGAGGACGAACCTCCGTCCCGTCGCACCCCATCCGCCGACAAAGTTTTTATGTCCACCCCGTCCCGTATGTATCTAGCACGCGATGTGTGTCGCCATAAAACAAAACTTTGTCTGCGAAGTCGAGATAAGATTTAGTGACTCCTAATTGACAGCGTTATTCGTTGCTGCAAATCTTGATAGTACGCGTAGTACTACTCCGGCCCGTGACCAGCATGGCACAGCAATGCTTTCGTTGCGCGCCGTTGAGATGCTCTACATGCCCGGCGTGCCCTTCCCGCACATTCAGATTAAAAAATTTATTCAAAACAATCAACACTAGCGATTTCGGCAAATGAAGACCCAAGCAGGACGAAGGCAGATTTGTCTCGATGCCCGGCGGCAAATGCGGCGCAACGTGACCGGCACAATAAGAGCAGCCAATTTAATTTAATCAAGCGGAGCGGAGACCACTTTGTCCCCGCGGATTTAGGATTCCGGAGGCGTTTTATCACTCCTTCTTGACAAATGATGCACGCCCCCGGACTGCCCAAGTATTTGGCCGGAGCGAGTTTTTCGGCGGAAAGTGAAAGTGTCGTCAGCCTCCGTAATCTTGCTGAGTATCTCTCTCTGTGCAGGCGGCATCGCAAACTTTTAAGGTCTCCATTGGAGCATTAAATTTCCTGAAACTTCTTTCCCCGATGCAGTGCCCATAAATTACGATGCCAGCGGGATTCCCCAATTGCTGTATCGAGGGGCTGAAGCTAGGAGCTCCGGCAGTAGTTTACAAATGAAAATGAAAGAAAATTAAGTAATTATTTCGACAAGTGGCTTCCCGTATAACATATGTGTTGATGATTGCCCCGAGTACAAATTTTTATATGCAGCGACTCACAAGTTTAATCAAATGTATTCCCTAATCGCAGATTTTCAGTTAATAGGTACTGTGGCTACTGGCTAGGATTATCGACAGTGGTACATTTCTTATCGGATATTAACACCAGTCTACCGCTGCATTTTACTCCAATAAATTTTCGTGCATAGTAGCGTAAGGTAGTGCAAGAGTGCGCACTTTTATTTTATTATGTCATAGAAATAAATATATTGATGGAAAGGAAGACTTCATGCTTTATTTAATATCTCAAGTAACGTAGTCACGTTTTTTTCTTTGGTGCGGATTTCTGCTTTTTTGACTCAACTTTACGGTTTGTTTTTTTTGCTCAGTCTTACGCTTTTCGGCTTAATACCTTTCAAAAAGAAACGCATTTAGACTTTGTCCAGTTGATTACATGTATCTACTAATATTATGCAATTTATTGTGGAGTGAATTGAACCCCTCGTGGTTCAGGTCAGGAGTTTTTTCACCTGGTTCGCCGCGCCGGAGGTTCAAAGCAAAAAGTCCTAAAACATTTATGGACGCTTTTCAGGAGACCTATCTAATGATACCCCACCCAAACCGGTAGGTGATGAACATTTATATGTTCACACTTTTATTATTATAGTTAAGCGGGTCGTACAGGCACCCTAGATGCCTTTCCAAAGCAGCCCGACTTAATATATAAGATCTATTGTGCTAATCCCTTCTTTTTATTAAACCCCTTCCACATCAAGACCCTTAAAGTAGGCTATAGGGTTCTGGGAGTCACATTTGATACACCAATCGGCGCCCTGATAGACCCACGAAGTGAGTTAGACTTTGGCGACCCAAAGCTGGAGGATTGCCTCTTGCATGGTCTTTAATTGACCTGAACTGTGGGTCTCCTCAGGGGGGACACGTAGCTCTGTCTGGGCTGAAAATCTCATTACTGTACGAAATTTCATGTTAATAGGTAGAGGAGAGTCGGCACTTACCTTTGGTCCAGGGTTGAATTTGAGGGGAACAAAATTCCCACAAATACCTATGCAAAGTTAATTAACAGGTTGTCAAATATAATTATTGGAAGTTTACTGGAAGAGTGCGTCATACAAGTTCCGAAAAATTATCAAAGGTAGGTAAACTCTCATTTCCTAGCTTTGTACAGCTTTGTACAAGAATTGTTCTGTTGCAATGCATTCATTTTGCTTTGTTTTCATAGATAAGTATTTAAAATTCAAAGATATTCGGGTCAACGTCGACCTGTTCTAAAGCCCAGAACGAAGGATGCAATAAATGGTCATTTGGATTAAGGTGCTGTGTCAACTACGTATCTTACTCGGATGGAGGCTTAAGTGTTTCCGTGTAATTCATCAAGTTGAGGTCTTAAAGCCCAATTTCTGGTGCACGACGAGAAATCGAGAATTTTGGACCATCACGCACCCTATCACGGACGGCAATATTCGCGTTTGACCGGCCACTTCGACGATGCACGTGTGTTGGTTGATCCGGTATAGAGCCAGTTGACTTCAACTTTTCAGCGTGGGGAAGAATAAAACGTTCATTTTTGGCGACCATGAAAGTCGTTCGTATAATCTGGCTTCTTTCAGAAGTTCTCTGAAAGTCCAAGGTGAAATCAGGACTGTACTTCTGTGGCAATATACCTTATTCTTATTTCAAAGGATCCCACGGCTGATCTTGACCACATGTCGAGTTTTATTTAAACTTATTTTAAGCATCCTAAACGACCGACGACACCGATAACACATTGCTTTCAAACTAGTTCGCTTTAGGAAACAATTTCGTGCATTTTGAATGAAAAGCATCTTTATGTACAATGCAAACGGATGTCGAGGCAATAACCCTTTCCAAAATCAGAAAACTCCCTCATAGCAGTCGCAGTGCCCCGATAAGTCCACACTCAACTCCATGTCTAACGTCTAATGCACATCGCGCGAAATCTGTGTTATATCCATCATTTAGCTCGACGAAGTGCGACATAAATTTCGTGAACAAATTACCCCGGAACAGTTGTTGATTGAGAAATTAATCGTTCCAGGAAAATTACAGTGCAGCCAGCGCAGGGACCCAGAATTATGGACAGCTGCTCAAACTAGAAGCCACCAGAGAATACACATTTGAATTGTAACAATCGAGTTTAAGGCGCAAATTCCTAACTTCGCCGGGATGGTGGTATCATTTCTTAAGCTCTGTCGCTTAGGCGCTCGTATAATACGTAGGTATACTGTATGTGCACTTAGTTGCTGGCGATAACAAGTTTGGTAAGCACAACATCTGCATGGAGTACACTGTGCGAAACTTTGCCGGGATGACTCTAATACAAATACAGAGGGGGAGCAGCGCACACCCGGACACACATCCAGGGAAGATTTGCAAACGTTAAATTTCAGTTTCTGGATTCCGAAGAAGTTTTTGGTTCTAATTTATTCCACGCCGGTACATGACACCGCCTCTATGTCGGATTGTACGCCAGCACAGAGGCTAAGGTCTGTTCAGCAACGAGTATCCTCCAGAGGATTGATTTTCACAGAAATTTTTCATTTCGAAATTAGAACTTTCACTGGTCACGACTTCAAATTTCATGCAAATAAATACAACAGCTGTGCTTGCCCCAAATTGGCTTAGTATATGAGTTCCTCCGGAACCAGCAATGCTGCTCTTGGATTTTGCTTACTGTTCGTACAGAAGCACATTTATTATAACGTGTACTTCTCGAGATGAACCAGGTACTCGCAGTGGTGACGGTTGTTTGACCAAAATCCGATTCAGTGTTTTTCAGACCTATAGTTTAGGTTTTACAAAAACTAATCGAATAAGGACAACTTGGAATGAGGCTGATGATGAATTGGATTTTAGAAATCTGCTCCAATGACGAAGGTTTGAGCATGAGTTTAGATCCTCCTATAGTATCCTCCCATAGTATAACAATATAAAACAATTATAACACCATTTGAGAGAGTAAGAATTATGAAAAGCGCCAAGTGATTTAAAGGCAAAGATTAATAGATTAATATTTAAGTGGTTTTAACAATTTAATACGATACTGTTAAAATGAAGGACGGAAACAAGGTTTAATGTAATTATTTATTCTAATTAATTTTAAGGAAATAGTCAATTGCGGTTGAGAACATGTTTGGGCCTAATTATATTGTTTGATTATAATTGCTACAGAAAGGATAATAAAGATCATTATTACTATTACTCCCTCGAAACAGATCCCCCTCCTTGTCGCATTGAAGGAGCTTCCGTGCGTGCAGTGACAGCCTGTCGACGGTAACCGTATTTGCCGGCAGGAACACCCATGTCGAACAGGTCAGTCTTGAGGCGCTAGACTTAGAGGGGTGACCAAACATACAATGGAGAACAAGTCCAGGCATTTTTGTCTGCATGAGGTAACCAGGAAGCTGGGAATCCTCACGCTGAAGAAGCGGTTGTGGCACGGAATGTGCAGGCCGCAACGCCATTGACTGCCGGAGGCGGATTCGTCCAACCCGGGCTCTTCGGCCTTCGCTGGATTCTGGAAGCTCTGGGATGAGAAAACATGCACAACCAGCGAAGGATAAAAGGAGGAAGGTCGCCAAGACCGGGTCCCCGAGCTCTTCGCCACCGAGCGAGGCAAAGGGAAAACCCGATCCTCGCGACAAAGCGCAGAAAAAGATCAGCCTGAAAGACCTAGTCGAAGCAGGCCGTTCTAATACGAAGTCGGGCTTAAGGACAGCGGTCAGGGTGGCTGGAAAAAGCTTTGCTAAGGCTGCCTCCGAAGCCCTGGTCGTTGTGATTGAAGCCGACAACCCACGAAAATATATGACCCAGAATCATGCTACTTTAGGTCTAATCATCATGGAAAGATATACACCACAGCACGATTCCAAATTGTGGACATTCATTTCCGGAGTCAGATACTCAAAATGCTCGAAATAGTGGTAAAAGCTTAGACTGATAGAATCCGCTATGTAACTAACATCCGTAGTATGGTATACGTATGCCCGAAATTGAATTTAAATACCAAATTATAAAAACTCATTTTTCGAATAAGTCCATAACCATATCCGAGGTTTTACGATTTGAGAACAGTTTCTAAAGTACCTTGTTGCAGGGAATACGGGAAAAATAATGAAAAACTCCTCCTCGCATCGTTTTCGAGTTATTTACATAAAAAAGTCCAACATACAAAATATTTTTTTTGAAAATCCGCCGTTTTCGAAATAAAAACTACACTGAAATGAACTTATATTAATTATTACAACATATTTAATGCATTACTGCGCTTCCGTCACGCATTAAGCAATATTAAATAATTATTAAAGCTATTTTCGGGAAACGTGATTATGGAGTAAAAGCGTATTAATATGACAGAATCCCCCTGGCTTCACATATTCAAATAAACATTTCTTCTTTTACGAGTTCGAAACGTATTCTGTAATTTCCGTTTCCTTTTTCATAGTTTCCAACAATTCCCGCAGAACGACGCATAAAACGCTAAATTAGTTAACAATCCATCTGACAATTGTTTGACAACTGAAGTGAAGGGCGGAGCAAACGCAATCTTTTACCAGAATGATAATAAAGGACTAAATTTAGTTAAAATCGGTGGCTAAACATTTAAGACAAATCGAAATGACGTCCATATTCGACCAGTACGGCAGCACAACGAAGAGCGATGGAACTTCGTCCAACCTATCGAGCAATAATCCACCAAGCTCAGGGTACGTTACCTTCCGTTCCAAGGAAGAGGCACCAATTTTTACCAAACAAAAGATGAAACTGAATTTGCCTGAGGATATAACGCATCTCACCGTGTCTAACAATTGGCTAGTATGCTTAATGTCCCACCAAGTGCTTTTACGGCTGTTCCTCCCCCGACCAGATAGGCAGGATGATAGAACAGGTAATTGATGCACCACTTTTCGGCCTCAGTTCATTGTTCTCTTCCACTTTTTAGAAGTCTTTCTTGATAAGTACCTAGGTGGTTTTAACGTTTCGAATCTGTTCTTTGATCCTACTGGGAATCACTTGTTAATCTCGCTATCTCCCAGGGCCATTGGTTTGCCCCCTGAAGTTCTATACCTCCACACAAAATCAAGCGTACCTAAACGGATTGACAAATTTAAAGATCACGAAATCACTGCAGTGGCTTTTAACTATAATAACGGTTGTGAAGCTACTACCGGCCCTATATTGCTGGGCACCAAGAAAGGGCTCATCTTCGAGACAGAGTTCGGAATCGATGGGGATAAAATGTTTCACAACAACTGGAAGCAGGTAAATGCATACATTTTTTTATTCTTGTGTTGTGGTTGTTTAATTTAAATTGTGTGAAAATACTAAATAGCTGCCCACTTACATTCCTCTATATGGAATGCGAGAAATCGAAGGATTGGTAACTGTACTCCCAGGCATATCGTATATTTTTGTATGTAAAGTGTGCTTTGTTTCTACAGGTTTTTGATATTGGCAGGGACAAACAAAACCCTGTTACAGGAATTGAGTTCTTCAGAGTACCAGAAACAAGCAGATACATTGTAATGGCCACAACGACGGAGCGCTTATACACATTTCAGGAGTTATTAAAACCTGACGAGCGGCCCTCTCTACAGGTAAAGTTAGAATCGACATTCAAGATCTCTCTTGAGCTGTTCGAGAATAAAACTGCTATCTGCAACACAAGATAGAGTGTATAGCCCACATTCTGCACCTACCATAAATGATCTTTTATCTATATATGTATAAAAAATTGTTCTTCAATTCCAGAATATATTTAATTCATATCTAAGTAACCCTGAAAACTGTGAAGAGGCCAAAAATAGTCTCAAGTACTCAAAACTCCGCTTTAATTGCAACGCAGGCCAAAAATATCCGTCCCATTTTGCATGGTTGACGGAAACTATGATTTTGCACGGAGAGGTTCGTCCCATTTAGGCTGATACAAAAAATCGTTGGTTAAAACTTCCTAATTTTAGATCGCCAGAAATGTGGATGGTCCTGATTTTCTTGTGAACAAGCGGGAGATCTTCATTCCCTTGGACAAATCCTCATATGACTCCTCCTTTACATCGAAAGAACAAAAAGTACCAAAGCAGGAGCTGATTATTCCGCTGGAAGATAAGTCTTCGTATGACCCACGCAAGAGCCACGAAACCTCCTCAGTTTCAAAAGAACCAAAAATACCAAAAACCTTAATCTTAACTGAATTCCACGCATTGCTGCTATATGCAGACCATATTACGGCAGTATGCTTGCTCAACCAAGATGTCATCTATGAAGAGTATTTTGCCGATCAGTACGGCAAGCTCTTGGACATTGTAAAAGATTTCACAAGTGGTTCTATATACGTCTACACACCGAAGGCAATATTTCGCTACAAGGTAACTAATGAACAGAGGAACGCCTGGAAGATATATCTCGAGAAGGATGAATTTACACTTGCGGAAAAATATTCAAAAGACAATCCTGCGCATTTAGATATCGTGCTTTGCAAGAAGGCGGAGGTGTGTTTCAATCAGAAAGATTACATTCAAAGTGCTACGATCTATTCCGACACGCAAACAAGCTTTGAACGCGTCTGCCTGAAATTCCTCAAGCTGGTTGACAAGAAACCACTGATGATTTTTCTTCACAATCGTCTCAACAGACTTGGTGAGGACGACAAAACCCAAATAACGATGTTGGCTGTTTGGATGGTTGAACTTTACCTCTCGGAAATGGCGCGATACGCAAACAACTCAGAAAAGGTTCGTGAACTCCAAAGGGAATTTGAACGCTTCATGGCCCTCCCAAGAGTTGATAAATGCATCAAAGCCAATCGATCAGTAATTTACGATCTAATGGCATCCCATGGGGACAATCACAATTTGACAGCGCTCACTACGGTGAACAAGGACTATGAGGCTGTGATCCATCAGCACATCAATCAGGGAAATTTCCAAGGAGCACTTGGCGTTCTACGTAGTCAGAACAAAGCTGATCTCTACTACAAATATTGCCCCATCCTGATGGAGGAAGTACCACGGGAAACAATTGCCGCAATAATGGCCCAAGACAAACGACTACGGCCGGATAAACTACTTCCTTCACTCATCTGCCACGACAGCGAGGAGCACATTACTGAAGTTGTGAAGTATTTGGAATTCGCCATTTACTCTATGGCTGCAACAGATGCATCCATCCACAATTTCTTAGTTACCCTGTATGCTCGATATAAACAGGAAAAACTTGAAATGTATCTGGAGGCGCAAGGCCGAGATATTTCTCTTATTCACTATGATGTCCACTATGCCCTCAGAGTTTGTCAGGAAGAAAAAGCGCGGGCCGCGTGTGTATTTCTTCAATGTCTACTTGAATTGTGGCATCCAGCAGTTGAATTGGCGCTCACTTTTGATGCTAAACTAGCCCAACAGACCGCATCTCAGCCTGCCGACAAGGAACTTAAGAGAAAACTGTGGTTGAGGATTGGTGAGTATTTTCGTCTTGTGTTTCATTTTTTTATTTGTGAAGAATCTTATAGAAGAGCAAAAAATAATCCAGCCATTATTGTCGATCCTTTAACCGGTTTCACTCCCAGATTTATTATAAGCAATCAACTAAATCTGTCCTCAACGGAGCCACAGGAATGCACAGTTAATATTTAATAAATGCTGTAGTATGAAAGTAGTATAGTTCCGTACATAATTGACAAGATTCTCTGTAGCAGTCCGCAAAGTGCTGAAGAATATCCCTTAAACTATTATTCAAATTTAGTGTTGTCAACTACAAACACGTTTTTTTATTTATTATAATTCAGCTGAGCACGAAATCAAAGGAAAGAACGATGTAAAGAAGGCTCTTGACCTCCTTAAGGAATGCGATCTTTTGCGGATAGAAGACTTGCTCCCTTTCTTCGCAGATTTCCAAAAGATTGACGATTTCAAGGAGGCTATTTGTGATGCGCTTAAGGTAAATGTTCCTCAAACAAAGATCCCGCAAACCCTGATATCTTATCTCTCAACATCCCTGCAGGAATATAACCTGAAAATCCAAGAGCAACAGCGCGACATGGAGGAATCGGCAAAATCCGCAGAACGTGTCCGAAATGATATACAAACCTTTCGGAATAGATCTATCACAATCAGCGCTCAAGAGCAGTGTGCAATATGCGAAATATATTTACTCTTGAAGCCATTTTTCATCTTTCCGTGTGGGCACAAGTTCCATGGCGATTGCCTCGAAAAACAAATTATACCTTACCTTAGCTCGGATCAAAATAGGAAGCTTACAAGTCTCAAACAGAAACTGGAAACGATGCTGACGCAGGCTCAGGTTGATAACGCAAATCAACAGATTGCAACTAGGGAGCAGATTAAAGGTGAAATCGAAGATATTCTGGCCAGTGACTGCTTGTATTGCGGAGTGATGACTGAAGCCATTGACCAGCCTTTCATTGAAGACTGGGATCAGGTTAATGTCGACTGGGAATAAATTCATGCTTTTAAATGTTAAGATGAAAGTGCATGTCTTACTAGAGCTAATCCGATATAAAGGTGATATTAAACAGCATAGTCAAATTTACTTGAGTATTTATTTATAGCATTCATAATTAGAAGCATGGCTATAAATTGAAAGAGAAAACAAATTTCTGACCTGCAAGGAAAATTCGGTCGTCTAAAAATGCCCTAAAGGCCGCATACCAACAGATTCGAATGAAAAGTAGGGAAAAAGTGCAGCATCGCGCAAGGGAAAAAGTGACTTGATTTTTACAAAACTTTTATTACAAAATATTCAATGTGTTTGTGATACCTACAGAGAAGGGAAGATAACATGAATGCAAATTGAAACAGACGCTGACGAACTACCGGACTATATAATTTGACAACAATCAACGTAAATCATTTTCTCTTTTCTAACGATTAAGGGACGATTTGTGCCGACGGGGCCGAGATTGTTACGGCAATTGGTGCAACTATTCGAGCGGTCCCCAGGAGTATTCTTCGCGAAAATCCGATTTCGACTGTGCAAATCTGGGAAGACAACCGCACAGTCTGTGGGTCTATGATGGTCGGGTTCAGATCTACCGATTATTTCTTGTCAATTGATGCTATATCGACTGCAGTTCATTATGCTTTTGTTATTGAAGTAAACGTTGCTCATTCGCATGTGCTCAAAGGTTAGAGGTACGCCTAGTCGTTGATCACGCTTCTTGTAGTACTCGTTAAAATCAAGACGAATACCGAATAGCTGGAGATTGTGGTCGTTATTGGAGTTCAAAGTTAGCAAAAACTGTCGGACGGCGATTTCGTAGTCGTTTCCAATTTTCTCAAGACTTTTTTGGCAGCTTATTAAGTATTGAACGAATATCCTTTGATCTTCATCACGCTCTAGGCGTTTTTCCACCGTGACCCCAAACTCTCCTTTTTTCTCACTTTTTTTAATATTTTCTTCGTATTCCTTTCTCGCATTTAACTCCTTGAAGCAAAGTTCAAAGAACCTATCCTGCCACACCTCCAGACGGGTTATGCCGAGGTAGACCTCTTCCATGTTGAGTGAGAGAGCCTCAGACTTTTCGTCTAGGAATGCTCCTGCCTTAATCGTCTCTAGAAATTCATCGTGGGCGTGGAGGATGTCGTCTAACGCTTTGGCTTGTTGTACTTTTTCCTGAAATGTTGCCCAGGAACACTCGATTACCTCAAAGAGGATGTAATATTGCATTTGGTGAATAAAGTGGATCATTTCTGACGTGTACATATGGAGGCGGTACATGATGGGATTCAGTTGTGAACTCATTGTTCGGAGAGGCTGGAAAATAAACAAGCAACTGCTTTAGTTTAAACATTTTCTAAGATTGAATATTTTCAACATACTAAATACTGAACTAAAAAATATATATATTTCATGTTCCCAGCTTAAGCAAACTTTCTGGTATGAAGTGCTTGAAAAGATGTGGAAGGGACCCACCATACCCCATACAAAATGATTGAGGTACCGTACAGATGGAAGCCGGCGCGATTATCATAGAAAATCAATAGTCAAAAGAAAGCCTCAACGGCTTTCTTGAGCCAACCTATAAGCAATCTGTTTTGCTCATGTTAATGCTCTTCCTCAAGCAAGAAGTAAATAAATAAAATTTTGTTTAAAAAAAATTTGTTTGTCAGCTGGAACTTATTCCAGAGATTTGTCAGACAACTTTTTCGACCGCTAGTGTAAAACATCGCCTCGTATGGCAGCACTATATATGTATCACTTATTTCTTCAATAAAGGCCTTGCAACACTTTAGGGCGATAAATGTCAGTGATGTCAATCGAAACGCATGAGGGGAGTGTACTGAAAGAGTGATTCGACGGAAAAAGAAAGGGTGAAAGTCCAATAACTGCAGATTTTAGCTTTATTACCGCCGCACAAAAGCCACCAGTCGAGTACTTGCCTTTTGTGTGATAACCCGAACAAAATACCATGTCTGCACTAAAGAGCGATGCCGTTTTTGAGAGGATCCAGGACGGAGTCAAGACGAATGAGCAAAAGGCGAAGAGTATCAACGGTGTCTTCTTGTATAAAATCACTCAAAACGGGGCAGTTGTAAAGGAATGGGGTAATTTCTAAGTTAGAGTAATTAGCGGCTAATTGTCTCATGATGAATTGCAGTTCTTGACTTGAAGAATGCGAAGGTTTACGTGGGGCCTGCAAAGGACATCAAGGTGGACACCACCCTAACAGTTTCCGATGATGACATGCTTGAGATTGCGACAGGAAAACTTAACCCTCAAGCAGCATTCATGAAAGGGAAGCTAAAGATCACCGGGAACATCATGCTCACACAGAAGCTTGTGCCCCTGCTGAAGGCGGAATCAAAGCTGTAGAGCAACCGGTCTACCGGTTAATTCATTCCAATTCTTTCTATTATAGTGATGGGCTGCGCCTTGATTTTTCAGTGAAATAAATGATTCTAGAACTCACCTTTGCGTTGCACATTTGTTCCTTCCAAATCTTTGAAGAGAGCAGGAACTCGATATGTTTCATCCGCCACAGTGGCTTGAACAGAATCTGGTAATTGGGCATTGAGGGCTCCAGCATAGTTGACAGGGGTCCCCGAACCGTGTACTGCAGAGAAAGAATGTCCCAGCCGGTATCGCCGTCGTATGGGTGCAAAAGCCGAACGTCCAGATGGTTGAGAATCTCCGGGTCGTCGAATTGCGCGTTTGTAGAACGCACGGCTGCGTCCAAGATTGAAGAGAGGTCGTAACAGTACAAATCTTTTCCTGGTTTGTCCAGCTCGGATCTGGTAACAAATTGTCTTTTCAAAGAATCAACACTACAAAATGCAGACATACTTCAAATTCTCCATAAGAATTCCGATGAAATCTCCTTGCCCTAAAAGTAGATAACGCCTCATTGCCTGCAAATGCTCTAGGAGTTTGTGAGGGCCCTTGACAATGTCCAACACCTTTCTAGATGTGTTTAAGTAGACAGTATCAACCATAGTATGCAGTTTAGTGTCTGCCACATTCGAGAATATACATTCGGCTAAAAAATAGTTCAATAAATCATATGACAACAATAATTAACCCTATTAAATAAATACCATTCGTTCCCAAACATTGTCTGAGCTCCTCCCGTCCCTTAATCGGCGTCTTATCCTGGCATATCTCCCGCAGGAAATTTATGCTCTTCCCAGTCACCAGAATCTTGTTCGCTATTTCAGTCGATATAAAAGTGGGAAGCATGCTAGACCGAACCCGGTATTTATCATGCCATAGCCTGTCTGGCCCCACTTCTATTAGGCATTCGATGAAAAACTCTCCGTGAGGGTCAATGATTTCGCCTTCTAAGATCCACCTGGAGAGCATTTGCACCAGTGGGTTGCACACAGCCAGTAGAAGTTCTCGAACTAAGGATTTCACCAGAGGATCTCCATTGCTTACGAATTGGTAAATTGTTGATGCAAGGGCGCCGCCCTTTTTCTCTTGACAGGCTTCTGCAATGGTAGCGAGCCACTGCAATCGCTGCAAGGGGTCTACTGCCCAAACTAAAATTTTCATTAGAGTTACCCGCTCGCCAGACATGTTCACCCAATCTTGGACGTGTTTCTTCTTCTGGTTGTTGAGCTGTAAGTTTGAGTGAGTTAGGAAAATCTGGAAGGATGTTAATATCCGCAACACTTTACCTGCTCTTGGAGCATTGCAACCATTCCATAGTACTTTGTGAGCTCATTTTTCAGCGCTGATATGAAACCTTGGCCCATCAACCCCATAGCACATCTGCCGCTCTTTGAATCTGTGAAGGACTGCACTTGATCGTGATAGTACCTGGAAACAGATTCTTTTGTTGATCAACTCTCAAGCCAATAATTTTATTAATTGAAAAAAGTTACAAGTCAAAGAGGATTTTTTATATTAGTAAAACAAAACACGAAAAGTCTAATGAGCAATCAGGCGGTAATAAGCTGTTGGATAAAAAATCACACTTAAAATTTAATCATCAATGATAAAGTAGCGACGAAGTTAAAAGAAGAAAGTAGGGACATTTTATTTGCAGTCTTCAGGATTTACTTTCAGCTTGTCATATCCAAATGTGTCTTAAGGTGTTACACTTATCAGATGGGTAAAAAAAAGACTTGGATTTTTACATTATATTACTTATTTTGGCACTTGAAATATTCTTTCCAAAGCCCTAAGCCCGATTTTCGCGATTATTTCGTAAACTACAGGTTTTAAGTTAATTTTGGTTATTATGAAATTTGTCCCTCATTACAATCTGCATAAATATGTCTTAAAAATTTTTAGCAGTTCTCGAGATATGAGGCTGAAAAATGTTGGAGTAAGGCGCGTACTACACTGTACGCTACGTATATCCATACACAGGGTGTACAGGAGCCACTTCAACCGTTTGAGAGTTACAGGATGATTCATAAATTCGGTATGCACACTATTAATTTTATTTTTATCTTTTGATTTACCCAACGCAACAACATCAAACTCAAGCCAAACAACTGCTAATTCAATACGCTTTCCAATAACGCCACCAACGTTGTAGATAGATAAGTAGACCAACATTGGTGGAATTTTTGGAAAGCAATTATTAATTTTATTAGTAAAAATACTTTTAATATATGTAAGTACTTACCCCAGCTCTGCAAGTCTCAGCAACATTCCGGCCTGCACAGCGTTTAGGGTCCTCGCTTTGGGGTCCAGCTTAAAGCCTCCAGATATGACATCTTTCTTCAGGTACTTTCCTTGAATCCCAGTGAACGCATAAATAACGTTTTGAACCAAATCCTCAGTGAGATCATTTGACGCAGAGTCCACACTTGTCCTGGAGGTTCTCGGCGAACTATCACTACTATCGGATTGCGCTTGGATAGACGACTTTCGGAGTGGCGCAATCCGGAGATTACTTTCTGAATTCGAACTGGAAAACATCTTGAAAATGTTTAAAAATAAGAAGGAGCTGAAAATGCGATTGTATTTTAATTGATTATACCTTGTGGTTCTGATATGTTATAAATGCGTCTAAGGGGTTTTGTAAGGTGCTACTTTCCCTGTTCCGGTCTGATGGCACTGCTACCGATCGCAAAGAGCTCATTGTATTGCTTAGAGAAGACTTCCTGCCTGGTTGCTTCGGTTGGTCACTGAAACCATTGCGGGAGCTAACACTCTGTGACTCGGCCATAAAAAGTAGAAACGTTAAAAGGGCGCTCCTTTGACGAACTTCTGTCTGTACGAAAAAATACCCGTTATAATATTTGCATGACAGAATTATGACTAAGAAGAGCTTTTGGGTGGAAACAACGAAATAATCGACGTCATTCCCTCAACGGCATCTCAAAATAGTGACAAAGTTCATTCGTAATTATTTTTCTTGGCGAACTCAAAGATGCAGCAGCACATCCTTGACATGAAAGGGGGAGTACGAGAACTTGGAGTACGAGAACTTAGACAATTATGAATATAAGAGGTACGAAGCCAGTTCTACCAACAATTCGAGTCTATAACAAGAAAGTAGGGTCGGCACAAGCTTTCACAGATATAGGATCATTCAGCCAACAACATAAAGGACTAGTTGAATGGTTGGTTAGTGAACACAGTGGATGTTATCAGATCGGTCCTCTTCCTCTGCAAGCAGATAATAAAAATGATGAGATTAAAGCTCCGATGCGGAAAGGAACCTTAAGAATAAGATCGTTGCAGACTTCTGGGGTCCGAGTTAGTTCTAAAAAACACCCGCCACTTTTCGATACATAGGAATTCACATTAAACACTGAAACATCAAAAAGATAGCCCTGTCTGTCGAGGAATCTGTACACACATCACCATGGAGAATTAGAAAATATTGGAGAACCTGTGCAATTTTTCTTAAAATTCAAGGAGACTTACCAACTCTGGGCAACTTATGGCAGGGTAAACCGTCCGCCTAACACACTACACAAATTTGAACTTGGCTGGTTGATAATTAGGACAAAGTACGCATTAGAACAAGACCGACAGGCATGCATGAGAAGCCTGAAAGTAAACATTGGAAACGCAACTGGACTGTCGAGTCGGGGGAACTTTTGAGCTCATGTGATAGGAAAGTGCACAAAGCTACAAAAAAGCCAAAATTGAATTAAATCGAGCATGAAAATACTTACACACGCCTTTAATTGTTCGTGAAGACTCATGAACAGCGTGACATCATTCTGAGTTGGGCTGTTGGACAGATGGTTTGTGATCTTGGAGATGAGCGAGGATTCATCGTAGGGCAGGAAAGTGCCGATACTAGTTGGCGAATTGGAGATGTACTGTGTAACGTTGTTCAGAATCTCTCCTGCAATGATAAAAAGGATGATTACACACACAGAGCAATAAAAAGACGGGAGAGCATTTACGAAAGGACTGCGTTAAATCTTTCACCAACAGGTTCAAGAACATCTGAAGGCAAATTTACGACTTTTTTTTTAATAATTTACAAACACGGCTATGTAAAGGGGTAAAAAATAAAGCTCCAAAAGAAAAAACAAGCGAACGGGCGCTATCGACCTAAAAATAATTTCACAAGCAGACTAGACTAGACTCACTATGTTTGCCACCGGCCAGATTCTTGCACAGTTTCTCCAGTAGGTCGTAGATATCCTTAAAGTTACTGCAGGTGCTCATTGCGGTGGCTAAAATTACTCCTAAATCAGCTAAATGGCAAGAATCCGGCTTCAGTTTAAAATTTATCTAAAAATATTTCGCCAAAGCATCTCCTTCTGCGACATCAAACACCTCTTTCGAACCCGGGAGCTAACGGCGAAGCGATTGCTCCAAGCGATAACTAAAATCACAACAAGCACCACTTCCCCTCGTTAACTGACACGATCGTGTTTATTTATTGTGGCCAGTAACTATAACGATCACTCGATTTTTAAACAAATTTGCCTTTTGTCAAAATCATGAAAGGAAAATTTCTCTCAAGGCTGCAGTCACTCTTGTTGCCAGATGCGAGTACATTCGATGTGCGATGTCGTAAAGAGAAGAAAGTTGGAAATATTTTTTTATGATATTCTGATTTGTTTCAAATCCTTTTGTCGTTTCGCAGAAAATAATATCATGATTAGATTTAAAAATGTTAATTATAAAATCATAGAAATCAAACTACTTCTACTACATTTATCAACTCAAATTCGACATTTTTACCGCTATCAAGTTGGTACATCCTGTTTCAACACGACGTCGACCGCACAACTACGATGATGACCGCCAGGCAATCCAAATTACTGTGGCCACGCTGTTTTGTGTGTTTTTCACGACGAGCCGGCAAAACAGTTTCTGTCGAAGGTAACTTTTGATAGTTTTAATCAAAACCGTAGTTTCTAACGAATGATTGACAGTGGACTGCAGATTGATTGCGCGCCGCTGAGTTATGTAACCGGATCTTGCAGGCAGCATCAGAAGACGCCGGTCTTGCGACAATTCTCTGCAGCATTCCTAAAAAATGGACACGTCAGTGGCTAAGCCCAAGCTCCGGATGAACTTGGAAAAGCAGGAGCATCTTGTAAAATTGGCTATTTTACTCATTGCAGCTGTTCTATGTAAGTACCACTCGTCGTTTTTAGTTATTTGTTTCTTTCGGATCGGCGTCCCGTATTTTTAAGATTAGTTACGTACCCACCCATCAACTTTGTTATATTTAGCTTGGTGGGAATTTGCCGGGCGGAGGTGTTCATGTATATGAGAAAGCAATAATTGATATGGTGATAGGCTCAAATGTGTCGTGATGAATTTCAACAATAGAGAAATTATGTTGTAGGACGGTTAAACCTTTTCGATTAACGCCCTCGGGGCTTATTTGCGTACCCATAACTCTTAGGTGGCAAGCATTTTTCTTAGTCTAGATATTAACCTTAAAATTAAATATGCCTTTGATAGAAGTGTTTATATGTCGATAGCTGAGGTCAATTTTTTTACTTTGCATAAGTGGTTATAAGTTCTAGCTGCTGAAAGGTTGCACCGCCAAGAGAAAATTTTATTTGAGAGGAAAGAGCTGTCAGCAGTGGCAGCCAATATTAATCGCCCCCTGGAAAGGGTTACCCGGCTTCTAGATTGTTGTGAATTATTATATCAGATGTTTTCGAATCAGGCTTAAAAATGCTCATATAAATAATAATAAACCTCATGACCACGTACCTATCCTATCCTATCACGCTAGGTATCAAATGCGAAGATCTCTTAATCGACACTGTAATATAGGGCGAACGGCACTTCGTCGGAAAAACTGGAAAGTGAGTATAAGGTTTTCAGGGTTGCTGATTACGAATTTGATATCAGTTTTATTAAAATTAAAATGGCGGACTTTTGTTTTTTGTAAATCAAGTTATCGCTCTGAATAAGAGTGAATTTACACTGGTGCATGAAATACTCAATCTAATTTTGATGCAGCAACTTTGTTTGATCCGTTACATCAATTTGGCTTTCCATTTAATGTAAAACATATTTAATGCAGGTGCGGTGTATACACTTGCATCAAAAAAGGGACGAACTGGACTTGAATTGTTTTAATCGAACCACAAATCTCCTTTTTCCGTCAGAGTTTATCTGTTATCTGATCAGCCTATCCCGAGTATCTCCTCTCGGCGATCTCGGTGTCATTCGACACCCCAGTTAAACTGAATTCTACGTATACTGTTGACAATGTTCTTTGAAGCATTTTTCGCTTTATTTTTTTTAACGGGACTATTTAATTTTACGAGGCTACCAACAAGTTTGCTGAAGCAATGTAATTTTCTACTTTCTTCCCAACATCAGAACAACTTAGTAATACTTTTAATATAAAAGTATGTACTTGAATTCTTACCTTTACTGAAAAGCTGTACTTCTGTTTTAATGTTATTTACAAATAGATTCTTAGAGTTACAACAGTACTCAGCACAACATTTTTAATCCTCTAGCCTTCGCCACCAGATTATTCTCAGTGCTACGTTTCGAAAGTGTGATTCATGAGTTCGATCCATACTTCAACTACCGCACCACTCGGTTTTTGGCCGAGCAGGGTTTCTACAACTTTCACAATTGGTTCGATGATCGTGCGTGGTATCCACTCGGGCGAATCATTGGCGGAACAATATACCCCGGGCTGATGATTACTTCAGCAGCTCTCTACAGGATTATGTGGCTCCTAAATATAACCGTAGACATTAGGAATGTGTGTGTGTTTCTAGCACCATTTTTCTCCTCCCTAACAACTATTGTGACATATCTACTGACCAAGGAAATCCATGTAAGGAAATATCTTGTGAGTTTGATTATCGAAATAAAAAATTTTTAGAGTCCAGGTGCTGGTTTGGTTGCAGCTGCAATGATCTCAATTGTTCCTGGCTATATATCGCGTTCAGTGGCTGGGTCCTATGACAATGAGGGAATAGCTATATTTTGTATGCTCTTGACGTACTACATGTGGATCAAGGCCGTCAAAACTGGAGGGATACTTTGGGCGACCATGGCTGCTCTTGCGTACTTTTACATGGTAAGTTTTTATTGGGCTATATCATTTGAAAATTTTGGTATATTCTAATCTACTAGGTGTCTTCCTGGGGTGGCTACGTGTTCTTGATAAATCTTATACCACTACACGTATTGGCGCTCATGACAACTGGACGCTTCTCCCACAGGATTTATGTAGCTTACAGTATTTTATTCTGTATTGGGACAGTTTTATCGATGCAGATTTCTTTCGTCGGTTTTCAGCCAGTACAGAGCTCAGAGCATATGTTGGTATGTAAGCTCCTTTTTTTTTCTAATTAAAAATTTACTCCTTAAATGATGAAATTTAAATTCTTGATAGGAAGAGTATGATTCATTATGAACACACATTATATCTGACAAATTACAATCAGATAAACTGAAAAATGAAAGAAGTTGTAAGAATTCTAACTTAGCCCTCTTTTGCAGGCCTTGGGAGTATTCGGATTGTGTCAGATACACGCATTCGTAGATTATGTTCGATCTCGCATGTCTAAGGAGCACTTTGAAATTCTTTTTAAAGCGTTGGTGTCCACTGTTGCAACTGTGGTGGTAGTGGTTGGCACAATTCTAACAATAACTGGAAAAGTTTCACCATGGACAGGTCGTTTCTATTCCCTTTTGGACCCTTCATACGCTAAAAATCACATTCCCATCATCGCTTCAGTATCGGAACATCAGCCAACATCGTGGTCATCGTTTTATTTCGATCTACAGGTCAGTATCTTAGTTATGTTTTCACTATATCTACTGGAAACCTATTTTTAAAGACGCGTCTTGGGAAATCGACTCACTTTCTTTTAAACGTACTTATGCATAATAATCGGTTAATTTCTCCCGCGGCGTAGCTATAAAAATGGGGTGCCTGCTTATTATATTCTTCTGATGAAAAAGAAGTGCATATGAGTGCGCGTTAAGGAAGCAGTTGTACGGTTGAGTCCTTTTGGATTCTCGGAAGACTGTCACAATGAGTGTTAACACTTTGATCGCTGAGGTTAGTTTTGTTGGTGCATATAGGAGTTTAAATATTTTTAATCGCTTTATGTACCAACACTGCATTCCTCTTATGCTTACAATTCGCAGGCTCTTCATAGTTTAATTTTTGTTTTTCCCTTCCAGATATTGGTCTTCCTGTTCCCAGCAGGATTATATTTCTGCTTTTCGAAACTCTCTGACGCAAACATTTTCATTATTCTGTACGGAGTTACGAGTATATATTTCGCCGGCGTGATGGTGCGTCTAATGCTCGTACTTGCTCCAGTCATGTGTGTTCTCTCTGGTATAGCTACATCACACTTGCTTTCCAAGTATATTAAAAGCGTAGACAATACATCTGCTAAAGTGATTGAATCGAAAAGGCATAAGAAGTTGGAACAGCAGACTTCTGTTAAAAGCGAAGTTGCTATTGGGTTCGTTGCCGTCATCACGATCATGTTGATTACTTATACGTTCCACTGCACCTGGGTTACGTCGGAGGCTTACAGCTCCCCAAGCATTGTCCTTAGCGCAAGGTCGCATGATGGTGGAAGAATAATTTTCGATGATTTTCGTGAAGCGTATTACTGGTTGAAGATGAATACTCCAGAGGTAAGTTGGATTTACTGTTCCAATGTTTCTTTTTTAATGACATGGCCATTCGAGGTTATATTGTTTAATTCTTCGGTGATTAAATATCAGAAAATAAACGAATAGTTTTAGTTAATAAGTTAGATAACTCAATTCGTGCATGCTAGCAATCAGCTTCGTTGTCAATTAATGCGACTCAGGTCAATTCAGTGTGCGGTATGATTTTGCATATTTCTTGGAGCGATGGTGTGCGCTACATCTAGTCTTGAGTTTCCATAACATGTGGTATTAGCACTTAAATTGGAATAAACAGTTCAATTGCATTTTTATAGAACATATGTCAATCGTTTTTACGTGATGATAACTTAATACTGATAGGAAGAGTATGAGTACTGTGCTTGTACTGCCCAGTGGGACAAAGAAGCATACTGTAAGCCATGCGGAAGCATTCTTTGGAAGCTTGGAATTGCTTCCTTTCCGTATCCCATCCCATTTCGTTTTTACCATTGCATGTCCTTGGGAGGAAGCAAAGGCGAAAGCTTTTCTTCCTTAGTGCGTCCGGAGAATCTGTTTAGGAATTTAAGCAACTTGTCTTCCAGATTGTTTTCTGAGAAGCTGTTTCGATAATATTGATTCTTATGCATAAAAACTGAGCAAATGCTCAACCTTAATTTTTATATAGAAAAATGGAGCTGAATCTCAATTTGGGTGAGATAAATCTCTGGCACTCACTGCCAGCACACCATTCACGTGAAAGTATCGCCGCAAACCGAAAATCACATGCGATATGGATGACTCAACGAGCATTTCTAAAAATATAGCTTTTCGTTTCGTGCCGCGCTACGCACAAAAGGGAAACAATGCGCAAATCTTCCTCATAGCATGCAAAGGATGCAGTGTGGAAGACTACCACGCTGCTTCCTCGAGAAGATGCTTCCGATTTTCCCACTGGGTGTGAACTCACTTGTTATCTGATGAAAACTAAAACAAACACCTATGGCAATGAACGCGATTTGTTGATTAATTATATATTTTTCCTTGGCCTTAGGACGCCCGAGTTATGTCGTGGTGGGATTATGGCTATCAGATAACAGCGATGGCAAACCGAACGATTCTAGTCGACAACAATACCTGGAACAACACTCATATCTCCCGAGTTGGCCAAGCAATGGCCTCATCAGAAGAAAAAGCCTACGAAATTATGCGTGAACTCGACGTAGATTATGTTCTAGTCATATTTGGTGGCCTCACTGGCTACTCCTCGGATGACATTAATAAATTCTTGTGGATGGTAAGAATTGGCGGTAGCACTGATAGAGGTGCTCACATCAACGAGAGAGATTACTATGCTCCAAGCGGAGAGTTTCGAGTCGATAAGGAAGGATCGTCGACTCTATTAAATTGTTTAATGTATAAAATGTGCTACTACCGCTTTGGACAGGTTGGTGCTGATTTGAATGCCTGAAGAATTAAACATGCAAATTCAATTTTTAGGTATACACCGAAGGTGGCAAGCCTCCAGGCTATGATCGAGTTCGAGCTGCCGAAATCGGTAATAAGGATTTCGAATTAGACGTACTCGAAGAAGCATACACCACAGAACATTGGCTTGTACGGATATATAAAGTTAAGGACCTCAGAAACCGTGGGGTTTAAGCATTTATTTGTCCTGTTATTTTGTTCAATGCACTGAAACGTTAGGGAAAAAACTATTGTTGTTTATAGCACTTTGTCCAAGCTGTCTCAGTTAGAGTCATTTTATTAGTTCTGCTATCCATAGGATAAGTCAGTATGTGTATTATAACTAAACATTCGAATATTCTATATGTGCATTAAAATGTAAGATTTGTATGACACTTTTTTGGTTTTTTAAGAGATATAAAGCGAGGCAGCCACTACGAGTGCATGGCGAAACTAGGAATACTACTTATGTAGCTGATCGAAGATGTAAAAATATAAAATGAAAACTACCACTTTTATATAAATAAAAAAATACTGAAACAAACTTTGTTTTGCGGCGCGACACAGTGGGCCAAAGCCCAAATCTAGGCGGACAAAAGTCAAAAACAAATTTTCAAACCGAGAAGAGAAGCCGAAGGTTACCATATTCGTATGCATTTGCGTAAATTCTTGTTTTTAAACAACCTAATTTTTTTGCGTCAACTTGGGAATAAAGTGCTGGAAGGCCCTTTTTACAGACTGCATTTTTCTCTCTTAACCACCAAAAAATTCCATCCATCAAGCTAGTAAGAGTAGGGGTGTATTCAAAAACAAATCCACATAAAAAAGCGTGAACCAAAAGCGAAAATAACAATTTTTACAATGGTGGATGAAATAAAATTTCTTCATCTATCGTAATGTCTCATAATTATATTACAAATCCTCTGTATAACTACGGTACAAAAACAAATATGTACAAAATAAAACACTAAACAAAAATTTTATCGATTTAGTTGAAATTCAAGTTTTGCCAGTTGAGAGGCGTTAGAAGGAGTATTAAAACAAAGTAGAATCGAACGCAAGGTGGACAATGAAAAGGTATAGTGTCTTTGATTTGGAACGATCTACGCTTCATAACTTTATTCATTTTTGGCATGCCTGCAAAAAAATATCAGTATAAGTTCTGTAAATTGTAAAGTGTTCGAATCTGTCTTTGGAAAAACTCCGCTATTAAAATAATAAATATAACCAACTACTTGCTTATTATAGGGATTAAAAGTAGATGAAGAGATATCAACAACAGGAGCTCTTTTCCGCTTCGGCCACGACCAGATTGAAGTCAAGGCTGTTGGGCCTTGCGAAGCCAGTTTTGATGCCATCCCAACCATCCTCAACTTTGTATTCGCCTGATTTTATCCTTGAGTACACCTCTTGACTGACCATGCGGAAGGCCTCTTCGACATTAACACCGGTCCTGGCTGATGTCTCCACAAAATGTAGGCCATGCTGTTTGGCGAAGGCTCTCGCTTCCTCAGTGCTGACCTCGCGATGCCCGCCTGAATTGACTAGATCTAATTTGCATCCGACAAGTGCAAATACTGGCCGGTGCGGCTCGATGTGTCGTTGAGCCTCCATCATCCAAAGCGGTATATGCTCGAAGCTGGCATGATTGCAAATATCGTAGACAAGGAGAACCCCAACTGAATTCCTGTAGTACGACTTTGTTATGGATCGGAATCTTTCCTGGCCGGCTGTGTCCCACAATTGTAACTTTATCTGCGTTCCGTCTTTCATTTCGATTAGTCTCGCAAAAAAGTCCACACCCACTGTTGGATCCGAAAGCTGCAAAAATTAACGTTTGTTTATTTAGTCAGCAATAGCAACAATTTATAAGTAGAATTATAAGTATTTACATGCAATCATTTTTCATTAATATTATTTAAAATGTTCTCGGATTTAAAGCGCTCAATATTTTGTACGTTGACCCCATACTTTTAAATTTTGCAGCAAGATCTTTGATTTTGTCTGAAAGAGGATACTGCGATAATTCTTCCCAGAAGTGGTAGAAAAATTCGATTATTCTAAGCGGAATGGTAGGAGTGAACTCAAATACACGCAAAGAAATGCTGATAACGAAAAATGGTAGCGTGCGTCCGTCGATGGCCTCATCAGATCAGACGCTCGAATAGTCAGAGTAAGCATATTTAGAAGAGCTGATAAGACAACCGTTTCTGGGAAACGATCTCGAGCTGTGACTTTTGCTTTTACTGGAAGAAATCACCTTTCTATTGAAAAGTAGAAAGTTTTCACTTTCTTTCTAGATGCTGAGGTAGATCATCATGGATCAATTGTTTCCACTTACAAAGTAACGCTGTTCAACTCCCCTTCAATCGAGGCAAACCTAAACCGTGAAAACGGCCCGGAGCCATCAGCCACTGCGTCACTCTTGGATAAGAAATAATTGTATAATGAGATGCAAATTATCAAAAAAATCAATTTGCGTATTCTATAACTTATGAAAGGCATGAAAGTTCAGGTCTTTGGAGTCTGAAATTTCAGGCGTCTCGAATCTCGTAGCTCTTGAGCTATGTGTATAGCAGAGCAGCGCCTCGCAATAGCAAGGTCATATCGCTGTCACTCTGCCATATGATCGCCAAATGTTATTGTTACAAAACAAGTTTTTGCGTGAAGTCGAACAACGGAGACGGGAGTAGCACTCACCTCTGCGAATTTTCCGTCTGTGAAGTATTTGAGTAGGGAACTCTTCCCAACTGTGCTGTCCCCGATAAGAATCAGCCGAAATTGGAAGTCGAATATTGGTTCAACCATTTCGCCTATATTTACTGCTGTGTTTGGGTTATAATTACAAAAACAAATATCACTCTGACCACGTTCAATGTGAAAAAATTATCACAACTTCACGGTACCACTATTCAGATTTTTTAGGTCATTTAAACCAGCTCTAGGCAATGTTTACATGCTTCGATAAATATATTGTTCATGGTAAAATCGAGTAATAAGTAAATACGACTGGCTGAAATTTGACCCGTTTTTTGTCCAATTGCTGCTGATAATAAAAATACACCACTCCGGACTTTGCGATAAATTGATAGAAGCTGTCAGTGGATGCACTCAGTAGTGCTGCCAGATGGTTGGAGATGAATAATGGGGATTCATTTGCAATTGTGGGTGCATTCAGTTTAAACAAAATTTCAAATATTTCATAATCTCCAACTAATATTTCACTCCTTGTGTGAGGGCTATTCGTTGAAATACTCATAACATGTTATTGGTTGCATTTCCAATTAATGTTATTCCGCAAATAACATTTTTACTAGAATTGCTACTATTTATAAATCTGAAGTGTGCCAACAAAAAGAAGATGTAATGACTGCAATTAACCCGGTATGAATGGATAACGATAATACAACTCACACCAATGAAATTGTTTCGAGATAGCGAGATAGGTGATGTGCCACTTGGCTTTATCTTTATACTCGGAGTGATTCAGTGGCCGATGCCCGATACTTCATTTAGGTTTATACAGCTGTTATCTCCGTTGACTATTGCTGAACAATTCCCGGTTAGTTCTCTTACGTTTTTCTTATAATTATCCCTTAACGAAATTTCATTTGGAACAAATTACGCATAGTAAGTGCGTTTAGAAGATTGTCACAATGCCTCTCCGCACCGATAAATTTATAGACGCCCTTGCCGTAATTGCCGATGAGGAGAACATACGAGTAACCATAAAGCAGTCAGGGAAAGGATCTCTAATTTGTGCTGCCACTAGCTTTCTAGGAGGTGTTGTAATGGGTCCCTTGGGATTGGCCCTCGGCGGGGCCACTGGCGGACTGGTGGCTGCATACCTCACATCAGGTAAATTGGATCATATATTAACTCGTTCAGACGACTTTACTTAGGTAGAGGTCTCGTATTGAGCCCCAATTTCATGTCTATATTTCGCAATTCGTTAGACGAGCCTAATGTAAACCGAGGAGGAAAATAAAAACAAATTATTTTACTCGCAGGTTCATTTAAACCCATTGGGGAAATCATTCGCAACGAGTTGACTGATACTCAGCGGCAACAACTAGAGCAAAATGTTTACGCTGCCTTAAAAGACGTTACACCACTGGACCTCGCTGCGCTAATACCTTTGCTCTTGGCTGATCCCTCCTTGAAAATTACAGCCACCAGAGCTATCATAAACTTTGTAACCAACGAATTGAGAATGCAGATAGCTTAACGACAGCAAAGTCATTTCTATATTGCTTGTATACTTTGCACATATCACGCACTTGATAAGGATACGGACTCTTTACTTCCGCCCTGTGAGACTAATAATTATACAAATATGTGTTTTTCTAAGAAATAAATTGTATATAGTATGCACCTATTTATATCTAATGTAAAAAGACCGCAAATTGTATTCGTGAGAATAATATTGGAAGTGTCTATTTGCACTCCACTTTTCCGTGTAAACTATTGCTTACTCGGGTACACGGGTCAGTCGGCAAACTTCGGAAGCGCCTGTCCATGTTCCTCGAGTAAATATAAAGCTGGTTAAACTGCTGGCTGAAAATTCGCCTTTTACAATTTATTCGTCAAATCGTTTTTATATCCATTTCAGGAGATTTTGAAGAATATGGTAATCCGCTGTAACGAGTCTGGTGGAACGAGAATAAACACCAGAACATAAAGACATCACTTTTGTGTGTAAACATTTATAGCGAGAGGTCCGACTAGAGTGAATTAGTGAAAACGCTACGCTGGATGTAACGCTTTGGGCGTCACATTTCAAACAATAGCGTTTTCGGACCTTCGACTCGAGCGAGTCTCCCAACTGAACAAGCAGCATGGCAGAGTTAGTTTGCTTTAGAAGCGACCTAAAAAATTGTAGTCGTTGTTGACGTGTTCGGGCATCGGCAAAACACAATACGTAAAAAGAAACTACCTTTTACAAAATATCCACTTACTGAATATTTTCCTTTTACAAAATACCTCTTGGACTAAAATTTGCCTGTTTGTACCATGTAGTTAGCATGTACACGGACACGGACGATGCGAATACGAGACTGAAAAAATCCAGTGGTCTAACTTCTAGAGCCTACTGCTGCCCATTCAGAAATGCATGCTGTATTCCGCCACTGGACGATATCTATATAATGATTTTTATTTTTGAAAGTAGAACATACTTGCGACCGCAAACATTCCATTGATCGAAATCAGTAATAATTGAATATATATTTCTCATTCACATTATTTATACTTTAAAGCTTAAAAGCCATTTATATCAAATATACGATGTTATCTTAGATAACGTTTGATTCATGCAAAATTCAAAAAACTTCTTTGCTCGGCGTTGAAATTCCGCATGCTTCTTCATAACCTTTCTTCGATTCCCTCTTACTGTGTTTTTCTTTTTTCTCTTTTCTTTCTTTGTCCTTCTTCTTATGTAACTCCTTCTTGTGTTTCTCCTTAACTGTTTTAACTGGTGTACCCAATAAATCGGGCTCTTCTTGAGTATTATCCTCCTTCCTCTTCCGTTCTTTTTTATGCTTATCCTTCTTTTTATCTTTTTTCTCGGTATGGTCTTTTGTCTTTTTATTCTTTTCTCCATTTGTGCTTATGTCTTTACTATCGGCGCTGTTTGTCTGAAGTATGTTCACATCATACCTCTTAGGTCTGACTTGCCTAGGCAAATCAGTTTGGGGCGGGCTAAAAAAAATATTAAAATAATAAAATATAGAGAAGGACAGGATCATTATCTTACATGTCTAAATCTATATCCAGTGCTCGATGCGGATCGTTGGGATCGTGCTTGGGATTCTTGTCATCATTGTCCGAAATTTCAGCACCATCGGGCATTTCCGCCGTTGTATTTACAATATGAATAGGTTTCGCTTCTGAATAGGGTAAATTAGTTAGATTAGGTAGAATTTAGAAAGAAAAGTAAATGGTGATTCATCGTGAGGTATTTTTTTCAATATGGATTTTTTTACAGATCTCGCGTGAATAATGTCAGGCTGTCAAAAATCGGTCGAACGAACGATATTAACAATAATTCATTCGCTCGTTCAGTAAAATGAACCTTAATACATACCCTCTCCATCTGATTCTGAAGAACTGTACGTTGCTTTGTGTTTTGACTTCCTAATTTTCTTGGTCTTCTTCGTTTTCTTCTTAGTGGTCTTCTGCTCTTCTAGGAGGTACTTATCGGAGCGCTTCATGGCTTTAAGAAAAATCGGAAATATATTGTGCAAACAAGAAACCCATATGAAGGTGTTTTGTCTCAACACTATAAGAAGTAACAACTTACAATGTATTTGAAGAGGTACTTCAAGCGCTAGTTCAGCAATGGGAATATCTTCGCAGCCATCGTTATTCACTGAGTTACGTTTGTAGTTTGATTTGAGGTAGTGAGGATTATTAATTTGTTCCATCATCCTAGCCTCTCTTCGCCTATCGATTTCATCTTGTGTAAGTTCCTCACTCTTTCTCCTGTGTCCATCGTCAAAGTGCGAATCGTTGGCTACAAATAAATCATTTTGTTCATCCTGACTGGACGAACTGCTGTCTTCGGGCGGCGAATTGATCCATTCATCCAAATTTAAGCCTTCAGGAATTTGCACCTTTCTCTGCGCTTTTGGAGCAACTGGATTTAGATCACCGGCAAATAGCAGCGCCATTTCTTGAACAATCTCAATAGCTGCTGTGGGCAAAGCCGGTGTATCAACAGCTGGAATATCAGAAATGATATTGGATGTTGGAGATTCGGAAAATTGTGACCGCAGCGTTTCAATCAGCACTTGCGCTGAATTGGACCTTTCTTGCACTTCAATATCACTGGAGCTTACGAAATCTGAAAGCTTACTTAGAATATCATCGCAGAGCTAGAAAAGTTATATTTTTATGGTTGCGATGGTTTAATATTAAAAAATAACTACTTACACGCATTATACCTGGGATGTCACGGTTTTCTAGGCAAGTTGTAACCAGTCTTGTGAATAATTTGACTATATTTTGCACAAAAACCCCTTTTATGTGACCTGGAAGTTGCCTTGATCTTAACAAGATGCTCAAAGCACGTTCAGGATCATCAATTTCGCTGTAAATTCAGAATAAAGATATTACTTAAAGAAAACCATAAACAAGAATTTAAATACCTGGAAAATTCACCAACAATCCAAGCAGCTGCATATAGTACCTCATACATGGAACTGTTTTGATTTGATACCGAAAATGTGTCAAGCAAATTTGTCATTTCTGCTACAGCAAATGGGCGTACTGCTTGAACCCTGATTGCAACGTCTAATAGTTGTGTAGCTATTACACTACCTGGAAAATTTAAAGGATTAAAAATATTAAACCGGAGTCGCAAATGCATTTACCATGCTTAGAGCCGGCTTCAAGTTGAATAAGTTCCACTAAAACTGTTAAGTACCACTCAAAGTTTGTCACATACTGATAAGACCCTTGGGAGCAAATCTCTATGACCTTATAGAGCAGCTCATCTCGGTAAGCAGATCCTTCGGCACGTTCCATGTGACCGAGCAATCGCTTAACAATTTCCATGAGATTCCTCTTAGACACCATTCCATAAAGCAGATCGAGAGCACGTAGTCGTATTGATTCATCTTTGTCGTCAAGACAGGCCAGAATAAGGTCTTTGTGCGCCTGAACACTCTTCGGATGCGTCTTTAGAATTTTTGACATCGCCAATAATCCTAAATATTTTACTGCAATTTTAAAAAAGACAGGTCAAATGCGAACAAATTACGCTACATATCAATCGACTCACAATTTTGATCAGAGTCTTCTATTAAAATCCGCAATTTCTGTACACAAAGTTGTATCGAGGCACTGTGATTTGGCATCCCACTACTAATGCTAATCAAGACGGCAATTACAGTATTTATACATTCATACAAAAGGCTCATGGCTGAAGTACTGTTCGTGCGAATAAAAAAGTCAATTCGTTTCTCCTTATTAATTTAATTGTAACAGGTGGATGCGATCACTTTCTGTCTATTTATATACGTGTTTGTCCTAAGATTTCTATAGGAATTTTAAGTGAAATTCAGCTATTAATCTCATTTCGACAAAACTTTGAATGAGATATGTACATAATTCCACAACTGTTATCCGTGCAAAAATTAAGTTTATAGCTCTAGTCTTTACCATGAATGGGACGACTTTTCTTTGTAAGAAAGTTCGCAATCAATTTAGCAATAAATGAAATGATTATCTTGGTTTCCGTGGAATTTCCATGTTATCCCGAAATCTTAGAAGGATTTTGAGCATTTCAGTTACGAAATTCTTCAAATCATTTAATACGAGTTTTGCAAACTACATCTCAAATGTAGACTCCAAGACTTTCTATTTAAGAACAATTCCTAGCTAACTCCTAAAGTAATCGCATTCACCTGGCACTGCGATGGTACATGAAACTTGCCTATGAATTAAGTTTGTGAGAGGTTCTATTAATTTCTTTCCTAGCCGGGGTTCTAAAGGAGTTAAAGCGCCAAACTGAAATCCGAAAATAAGCAAATCTGTAAAAACTTCGTTTCCTGGCAATATAAAATGATTTCATGCGTTGTGTGAAGCTGAAGAATGCAATAACATGATGGGTCTCGTAACTTCTTTCCAAGTATCTCACCAAAAGTGCTGGTGGATTACTTGTTTTTAAAGAACGAAATTTCACCACAGTAAAGTATTCATTTGTTTGGTATTATTTTAAGACAGGTTAATTTTTTATAACATCTATAAATTTACCGACTTGAAAACCGTTTCCTCTTCAACAATACAAGCGGGCAGATATAAAAGATGATTTCAGCAAATAAAGAAAATAAGCTGAATGCTCCCAATAAAACCTTTTGTTGAGAAAATTGGTTTAAGAGAACAGCAAATATGTAATGAATTAAGTAGTGATGCTGATTTAATAAAAACGTCTAGAAAATCAAAAACACCTTGAAATTATTTCAATCAGTGGTTGAGTCAACCTTCTTCCGAGTGCGGGTTCGATCGCTGTTAAACTCGCAAACTTACAAAATTTAGTCAGGACCTGCAAACTTTTGTTTCTAGTGGACAAGGGCATGGTCAACTTACCAGTTTGATTATTTTGATCAGCATCCAATTGTTTGTTGAAGTGGTCATCAGTTTGAAGAAGATTGGAGCTAGTGAGAGATAGTTCTTTGGATTTTTGCGTGCTAGCTCGCATATTACATTAACGGCAGCGGATTGAACACCTGCAGTGAGTTGATTTATGTGTAGTTATATTATAAATTTGGGAGACGAGAGAAAAAGACAATTTGATAATTCACTTTCTTAAAAAATATATAAATAAAATTAAAAAGCGATAGACAGATTCGGTAGTCAACACAGCGAGCTTCAAAGATTATAATCGGTACCGAACTTGAGCTAGGCTAAGCAGAGTCCGCCCGCATTAACGAGTAACGGTACCAGACGTTGGATTAATTAAAAGTTCTGACTCATATGTTCGGTCATCCTGGATTTCGCTTGCCTCAGGCGATTCTTCGAAATCTTCACTATCATTGCCCGGCTGAGCCCACGGTTTCATACAGTGGCTTTCAAAGTTATAACCGCACGGCTAATATTTGTTGTTCAGAAAAAATAAGAGAGCAATACTGAAAATTAATGGTACTAGTGCTCCTACTGATTGCACTCTTAATCACTATCCTTAACGCGAACTCTGGCTCATGTTCGGTACAACGTATAATCTTTCATCTGTCTTTTATCGCTATTGGATTTTATTTAAACGAATTTTTTAAAAAGATTAACTTTTGAACTGTCTTCTCAGAACACGATTATGCGAGCCATGAAGCAGATTAAGTTATACACATATTAGTCTTCCTCAGGATATTTAAAAATTTGTTCTAATAAACTAAAAAAAAAAGTGAGATCGTTCACCAATATTCTCTCAATGTGAACAAGGGCCAGACAAAAAATGCATTTGGTTGAATTTCCTGACAAATCACGTCTGTACTCTGTACACATTAGGTATGTTCGCATACTTTTGACTAAAAACTTTATACAGAGTAGGAGTAAACGCTTCGCAAATATGTATTGAATTTTTCCTAATTGGGAAAATCTTTTTAAAGATTGATACCCATATTACTGACTGAAAATTTTAAAAAGTTCTTTGCAGAACTCTTTTTTTTTTATTATGGTAATTCTCACAGAGAAAAGCTACCGCATTATGACCAAAATGTGCGAGATTGGTGACAAAAATTGCAATGCAAGTGAAAAAGTGGCAGCTATATTGGTTCGTTTGGCTTTCTTTTTTTTTTTTTCTACTTCATGGTCTCGGGAGTTTTATTAAACAAATACCTGGATCAGGGTCTTCCAATTTTTCCTTTAATTTGGGAAAAGCTGGTCTTAATGCTTCTGGGTATCGGAGGAAGACTTTATACATCATAAGGACGGCTTTCATTCGTAAGTAGGGTTTTGTTGAGCTCATCTGATTTCCAACAAAAATCAAATATTTTCTTTTAAACTCTCAGTAACTCAGAATATGTTGTACTTACTAAAGTCATGATATCATTTGCTAAATCCCTTGATAAATCTGTTGATATAAAACAGCTTAAGCCACTAAGTGCTACACCAGCGTCGTACTGGTTCTGTGAGTTTAAATCCTTCCGGATCATATTTGTGGTGAGCATTAAAAGCTAAATAAATGACCATAAATTTATGGCTCAACAAATCCTCTCAAAAGCTTACCTCACTGTCAGGGTGGAAGCATTGGCTCGCGGCTAAGTATCCCACCCGCTTGCATGTGAACTTCGGAGAGCTCATTACCTCTATAATGTTAAAGCCTGCCCAAGATATATCATAGCCAAGCATTTGAATCTGAAAAAGCATAAAGGGGGCGAATGCAAGGGAAAGTAGGTCAGCGCAGCTCTTCAAATGCCCATCAAAAGAACAATGTCGATAACAGTCGCTTCGAGTGTACTTACATACGTCAGCTTGGAGACCGCATTGCATTTTACGTTAATATTGTCTTGCCGTAATTCTTGCTTGATCTCTTCAATGCACTGAGCTATGTACTTGGCCTAGAAAGGAAGGAAAGTGTGAAGTTAGTAAGAGGGCCAACTAGCACTTGGGTGCAACAAAAAAAACATCAACAACTAATTGTTTCTTGCAATGTCTAATGCCCCAATTCATTCAAACAAACTTGCTTTCCCTTTTCAAGCTGATGATTCAATGCGCTCAGTGCACCAAAAGAATGGGGCGTCCGAAACACACCCACATCAGAGAATAAGCAAATTGAAATATCACCAAACACTACCCGGAAGCGGGTTCCCTTTCGATTAAAACATTAGGCAAAACATCTCACTAAGCTTATTTTAATTAAATTACCTCATTTTCTTTATTATTGCGAATTCCCCGGACCAAATCTGTCAGGTTTTTGTCAAACATTCGCTCAAAATTTCCCTTCACTTTCTTTAGTGCCATCTTTCAGCATTCATTTATTAACTGGTGAGGGTAAAACAAACCTTCATTAATGGTTTTGGGTAAAACAATCACTGCGAATGGACTAATCAGCGAGAACTCCACTTGACAGACAGTAAATTACACAAAATAACCGATCTGTCAAAGTGATAATCGGCCATATTGTGCCGGCCACGTAAAGTTGCTGACAGTACTGCCAGCTTGCGAAGAAGGACTGTCAGCACCAATTTAATTTAACTGTAGTATTTATTTAAATTTAATACTTGAGCGAATACTATAATTTTATTCCCTGCAACTTAATCTCCTAAAATACATTTAATTCACGCTGTAATAAAAAATATGTAGCTTATATTTTCTTTTAACAGGAACCCGAAATTAATAAAGCGATAATAGCAGAGAAATTAATTAATTATTTTGTAAATAGCGGCGAAAAAAATGCACCTATTGCTATATGAACCAATATGATGTTCCTGAGCAAAACGGCAACATTTCAAAGGAAAAGTCAACATCATAATAGAGGCACAATTTGATTTTAGAGATAAGCATCCATGGACCAAACTTTGGTTGCTGGATATAATTATAACCAGCTTTTTATCCCGGCTTGGCACAATGTTTAAAAAAATTTACAAGTGCGGATCCTCAATCCCATCGAAGCCGTTTCAGGAAGTTAAGAATTTTCGGTTGCCATCTTTACTTCAAATTTCGATAATATATTCGACACCTGCGACCCCGAGAATATTAAAGGCCGATTTCATTGCAATCCTTTGTAGTTGAACCTTTTCGGTCGCCATATTGGATTCGCCATTTTGCTTTTTCAAACTTTTTTTTAGATATTCCAATTCAATCAAAGCGGTTCAGAAACAAACTCATAAGAGGAGTCACGAGTTCTCATGTGTTCTTCTCCGGCGTTCTTGACTAGGCGAAGACCCCAGTAGCAGTCGAATTTCGACTGGTTAAAAAGAAGGGATTAGCGCAAAATAGATTCGCTTAAGTATAATAAAAATAATCAAAATCAATTAAGGCTAAAAAACGGATTTAAGAATTAAAACATAACACAAAAACCAAACTATATTTACGTACAGGCATACAATTTTAGTGAAAACACTGCTGTCTGAATGTTTAAAAAAATCGCAAAGCTCGATAAAATTTATTTATTGGCAACCACAGCTCTCAGCGACTATATTTCGGTACTTTTTGAGGTTACTTCCTTCCTTGCTTAAATGATACAACACGGGAATTGATTTCAACTTATTTGGTGCGCAGGAAGGTTTCGGTAAATGATTGTGCTTCAAATGCATTAGTGTCTGAACGATTGCATGGTTCGTTGCATTCATACCAGCACCTAACGGAAACTTGCATTCCCCGCTGCAGAAGTAGGCTTCAAATCTCTGAGGAGCCATGATCCAATTCTACAACCATAAAATTTGTAAAGTAACGATATATAATGCCACTGGAAGTACTTACGTTCCATCCCAAATCGGCGAAATTAATTGCGAGATTTAGCCTTTGGCAGGCTCCAGAAAATTTATATTTTGGTACGTTAGCTCGAGATATGCTACGCTTTGCACGAGTGTGGTAAAGTGTTGGTAAGGACACCTGCAAAATTTGCATGAGATTTCGCGCTATAATTTAAGTTATTGTGTTTTCACCTCTGGACCATTAAGGTATGCAGTCATAAATGGCCTGTGTTTTTCGTCACCAAGAGAGTCCAGGAGCCCAGCATTATTGGGAGAGATAGCTTTGCCGCCTAAAATACGTACTTTAAGGAAAAAGCCGAGTTCGCCTTTTCTTGTCAATAACCATTCTTCCAGAGCACTGGTTATGTCTACATCTAACCACCCTCTGTGCGATGCTAAAATATTGAGTTTCTGCAATGGTGATTTGCCCTCAAATCCTCCTTCAGAAGAACGGAAAACAGTTATTTGTAGAACACTATCAAGGCTGATGTCCTCCAAAGTTTTGTCTTTGAATATTCTTAATTCTGCTCGCTGTAGACTAAGAGTTCTGGGTAGTCCTTCAATGTTGAAAAGCAAGTAACTCGACTTCTTTAAGTTCATCGTACTCTCATCTGGAAAACAATAAAACAATTATGAAGCGATACTTCTTTTAAATGATGTCGAATTCATTACCACTTTTCGAAGTAAATGTCATGATATTATTGCAATCTTCTAGTTCCATTATGTCTAGGGCCGTCATGATATTTAGAGAGCTTCGAGTTTGCCGCGTTTTGTCTTTCCTCTCCGGATTAGTGACTATCTCCTCGTTGATATTTTTATAGACATCCCATAGAAATTCAATTGCAGAGTTACTTTAAGGTAAATTTATTTTAAAGTTAATGGTTTTTCTAACAATAGTTGGTTAACGGTCTATTTTGAGTATGTGCAATTTAATTTCCACTTACCTTTCTGATATACCTGACGGTATAAACTTAGGCTTGTTTATCCCAAGAACATCTAGAATTTCTTCTTCAACCAGTTTTGGCTCATCGAACTTTCCCGTATTTTCTTGACAAAGTATATTAACTACAATTACGCTTAAAATCACCAAAACTACACCTCGCGTTAACATTTTATATATTTTTTCCTTATATTTTAATGTTAAAATTATCCGAAATGTTCCGTTGGAGTTCTCTTATTAACCTGAAACTTTTCCCTTAAAGCGCTTGGACACAACTGTGTCTAGATTTGCCTTGAGGTTTAAATTGCAGATTCGGTTTGCCTATTATTTTATGAAAGTGTGTGAGTTAATAGAGAGCTGCATATGTGCATATGTTATTAAATCTCCCTGGTAGTGAGAGGAGTTAGAATTATAAGAAACGCAGTAAAATAGTTGGATGACCTTTGAGCAGGTAGCGGCTCAAAAATCCTTTGTATAAAATATTTGCTTAATTTTTATTTTCTTAGAACCTATCTTTCACATCGTCGTACAGGTAATGAGGATAGGACCTAGTCACGGTTTTCATTTCAAAATATCTCGAGCCCTAGTTTACTTAGAATTTCCAAATTAAATCGACTTTTCGACTTTCGACGATCTCAGAAATCATGGTTGTAAATTAATTAAACGCACTTGACTTTTTTTTTAATATTTAAAATTGAGAAGCCGATGCTTTTCGTTCGATTAGAACATTATTAAGGCTAATTGGCTACTGAGGTTTTTTACAATTAACTAATGCTAACTTTGATGTAAAAGCACTCGAAGTAAAATACAGCTGCATTGAGATTTCAGAAATTATTCATTTAAAACGTAAAATTAAAATTATCATCTTATGTTTAATTTTTTAGTGCATTCATAAGCCTGTTCCAATAAGAACATAGTATACAATAAGTGTCCCACATGAGATAGCGAAAAAACCAGTCCAGTAGGTGCTCCATATGTATGTCATATGGCTCAATAAATCCACAAAAACCATTATTATCAAAAAATGTACGATAACTAGAACTACTAGAAATTCTAGACAACTAGAAAACTACTTATGATTAAAGACGCAAAATTTATCCACACTTTTATTGAGAAAGGAGACTATTACAAAATAAAGCGCACCAATATGTATTATATTATAAATTCAAATATGTATAAGCAAAATTACCACTTCAAAGACATAAATATTTGCGTAAAAGAATTTGTAAATTTGGCGTAGACACACATTTATTGTGACGAACATTCTTCACCAATTAAGGCATAGAGCGCATGCTTATAGTCACCCGAGGTGTCATCCTAAGTATAAAAGAGATGTTTAATTATTTTGTTGTCTTTTGCACTTACACAGTAGAATAGTAAATTTTAGTACTAACCTTAATCCAACTTCTAAGGCTTGAGCCGTACCGTTTTTCAAATGCCTTCTTGATATCCTGTAAATCAATCTGGAGGAAGGTGAAAGCAATATTTTTCAATGGGCACATTCTTTTTATAATATTAATAATTATTAACCCTCAAATACACATTGGATTGGCTTAATTCAGCAGTCTCCGCAAAAATACGTCATTTCCAACAGGAATTACTGAGGGTCCGAAATTCGAAATAAATAATAATGAAATTAATAAAACGTGGGATGTCTTCTGTTTTTATCACTTCGCCATATCCTTGTAACATAGAATCCACTAACTTAACGACTATATCCATTGGCACTTTTCCACTCTACCCTCGAAGTGTGTTTCGGATCGTTGTCCTGTTGAAACACCCAAAGACAACCGACCGATAAGATAGACTCATACGGATAAAATTAAGAAATAATCCTTTCGTGTATTCTGATGAAATTTAGACCCCTTTGGGAATAAAGGTCAACCCAAGTACAGTTCGTTGAAGAGCAATAAAGATGGCCCTTCGCGCCGGCTTATCGTCCCGCAAATAACCTCTTTTCATGAAAAAGAACATTAAATTAAACATGAGCAAAGAAATCTCACTTTTATAATTTTTTATACTCAAATTTGTTTTGGAACACAAAGATTGACCTGTAAGTTAGGTAAAATGTTTAATTCCGATGGCATTTGATATGTACGGAGAAGTGTTGTTGAGTGGCTTGCTCTTCGAAATTGCGTGGCTACTTTGACGTCATAGGGTAGCAACCACAACAGCCGGATTTGAATCTCATTGAAAACTTGTGGAGCATTATTAAGCAAAAATTATGTGGTCAACGGTTCTCGAGCAAAAAGATGTTGTTGGAAGCCATTAAAATGGAGTGGGGAAAGGGTGCCAATGGACATGGTTGTTAAGATAGTAGATTCTATGCCACAAGGATGTAGCGAAGTGATAAAAAACAAAGGATATACCACACATTATTAAGGAAATACAATACTATGCTACTGTTATGCGTGGGTGTTTTTCTGGCTTTTGGGAGAATTGTGTTTACAATTTGTAAATAAACGAATGAAATGTTCTAGTTTCTTTGTCATTTAAAAAGTAAGGACAGATGAATAAAACCGCGTATTACTTGATATTTCAGCACATATAGTTTTGAATTAAAGAGTTATTGTATTGAAAAGTCGTCGAATGGTGCTAATGTTTACATATGATACAACAGCGTACCAATGCTCGCATTTAAGGGTTAATTTAGTGGCATACCTCGCATCTACAAATGATTATGCGAATAAGTTGTTGGTCGTCCGTTCCAAAACCGGCCATACTTGTATGTAATTTTTCGGCAAAAAATTCAGCCTTGTCCATGACGCACTTATAAATTGCTAGGAGTCCTTCTTCAATGTCGCCTGAAAATTCCTTTTTGATTGCTTTTTCTAGCGAATGTCCGGTGAGATTTTCATATTCTTGGAAAACCTTAAATAGTAAAATTCTCAGTTTTTTTTTTACTCTTTGGTGTTACGTTTACTGTTATTTAATCTATACATATAAAACTGTTCAGTGACCGACTGACAGACAACGCAGAGCCTTAACCACTGAAGACAGCAACATCAAATTTTATATGTGGTCGCATACCGCTTTTCCCTACTTACATAAGTATGCTATTATTGCGGCATGCGACTGCGGCTATACTCTGAACAGGCGAGGTTGTTGTTACTCAGGCCCCAATTTTTGGGAACGGGGTTCGAAACATTTTGCTGTGGTAATTAACGGCAAAATAATTAAAAAATTCTATCTCGACCCGTTTTCGAGATATCAAAAATTAGGGCCTGAGTAACAAGAATCGTTCCTCTGAACATCACCGTACCTATGTGTCGATTTGAATTAAGTAAGTAAAGAAAGAACATTGTTTTTTTCATACTTTTCGTGTCTTCCGTTGTCGGGTTTCTTGTTTTTTATAATAATTTTTTTACATTTGAGGGATATACTAATCTACGAGTTAAGCAAAATGATTTAATCAAAAACGTTCGTATTAATTAAAAACCACATTTTTTCGAAATTGTTGAAAGAAAGATAGATACAATATATATTTGACTATACCTGCATCCTGCGTCAGTGTATATGGTCCTTTTGAAGTGAAACATTCAAAAAGTAAATGCATAATTATATTAATACTCACTAATTTGAGTTGTTTGAAATTTCTTTGGCACAAAACCATATTAAAAGTGCTCTCATCGGTGCCAAAGGACAGTTCCCCTGCATCTAGTAATTCCTGAGCATCAACTGCTGCAGCAGCTTGATCAACAGCACCACTTTCATCTCTACCACCAGTACTTAAGGAAACTAAAAGTCTTTTAAAGTTCCCAGAAGTTTCCGCTACCAAATCGGCTTCTAGATCACGTCCATAAGCTAAAAACAATCGTATTATATACAATAGTTCAACAGAAAACTGAAGCAAAAATAATCAATTACTTCTTTTATAGGCCTCCTTAATAGCGTGAATTTCCCTATTGGCCAAAGTGCACATTATTTCAATAAGAACATCTTCATCAGTACCACGTCCAGCCATTGCATCGGCTAG
The DNA here is from genome assembly GCA_947538895.1 of Neoitamus cyanurus. Lineage (NCBI taxonomy): Eukaryota > Metazoa > Arthropoda > Insecta > Diptera > Asilidae > Neoitamus > Neoitamus cyanurus. The sequence goes on from OX384543.1 coordinate 41,837,978, forward strand.
CTCTTTAATGTAATAGTCAACGGTTGGCATTAGGAGACCGACAAGGACCCTTTGGAAATTTCCACTAGTTTCAGATATTATTTCTTCAATTAAGTTTTTCCCGTAATGAGTTTTGAAGACACGCACAATCTCCTGAACGTACAAATCATGCATTAGTTGAAACTAGTAGTTTAATAATTTAATGTGGCTGGGTTAGGCCACTTACCTGTCGTTGAGCGTTATTTCGGCGACAAATTATATTGATGAGGGCTTCTTCATCGGTGCCAAAACCACGCATTGCCTTTCGTAATTCGGTGGCATCTCGCATAGCCTCAAAGTCAGATGCTGGCAAAACAGTTGGAGTTCCCTATAAATAGGAAAAAATTAATCACTTAAAAGAATTGTCCAAGAAATGTTTAGCATTACATCGGAAGACACCATAATTTTTGCTCAACATGAAATTTGCAGTTATGCTATAAACAAACGCAAAATAAAAGAGATTCAACATTGGAGTGCTATAATTCTCAAGAATTTAGAACTGTTTCAATGTTCTTATGGAATAATTCGTCTCTGATTTTAACACAACGCTCATTTCGGTGCATTTTTCCCTGTCGTCCGGCACCAACTGGGCCTGGCCGCATGCCTCGAGGAGACAGGCACCACACGAGATCGTGTGGGCTCTGACAAGCCATGGGTCTTTACGCCCGAGAATATCGGTGCTTTGCGTCATGATGTGAAGAGAGCCTAGGAACATCAACGCGACGACGGGGCACGTAATTAGACATTTCGAGACAATCTCTGCGGAGTATTCTTTGGGGCTGTTTGAAGTCATTAGTTGATGTGATCAAGTCACAGACTCTCGCGGCCTTAAAGGACAACATTCGTCACGAAGTAGAGAACATTTCGCCGCAGTGATAAAATTATCTTCGATGGGAAATGACTTGTTTGGACTTGTAGGAAGCTCGGCCAGGAGTTCGGCAGACAGGGAAAAAGAATCCAAAAGCTTTTATTAATCAAAACTCCGCAAGTTGCACAAACATCTCTTTATGACTTGTTTCTTATAATTCGTAACTCGCATATCTTAACCTATGTAGATGACTTGAAGATTTTCAGAGCGATCGAATCCTCAAGTGTTGCTCTCTGTATTCAAATGATTTTATCAGGATTGCGATATGGTGTTTAAAAAGCTTTTTAATGTGGAGAAGTGTAACATTATTTTTTTCAGTAGCAAGTGTTCCACTTTTAAATTCTCATACAAAATTTAATATACGGATTTGGGCATAACGATTGACGCAAAATTTAATTTTGATAGCAACATTGATAACATAATATCCCGAACCTTAATTTATAAATTACTAGCTTACCCATACCCGGCGATGCGTTATGTATTAATGCCATAAATTTGGTCCACTGAATTATTATTATATAATACATATTATAGGGGGTAATTAAAGCAGGCGGACCAACTTTCATTTCTCGTTTTTATACTTGGACCAGACTTCAGAAAACTTGGACAAACAAAATTTAATATGGGGGCACGATAGTGTTCCTACTAAGTCGAGCAAGGCGCTACGTACCATTTCTCGAAACGATTCGGCGTATTTTCGAACCCTTATAACTTCGCTCTGGATAAGAAGTATAGCAATATACTTATTCTGGACTTAAGTTCACGTAAGTTCGTGGGATTGACACAGTACGCAGAAACCAATGAATTCTGAAATTATTTATTGGTCTGAGTCCTGTGTTGATTTTAAAATTCAGTGTTGGTTTTCAAACATTGGAAAAAAAAGTATAGAGGGACAAATAAGAAAAACAGTAATTTATATCTAAATATGCGCATTTATTCATACACCATTATTTGAAAAAAACAAAAAAATTAAAAACAATAAAAAAACGTGAGCACATGAAATGCATAAAAATGTTATGTGAAATCGGAACATTTCATAGATCTCAAGCAATACAAAACATTTATTCACTGAACAGGTAAATACTTAGCAAAAGTTTCATTTATAAAGACATAAACACGTAAAGTAGTTTGTAAATTGAACTTATTCGAGGTAGACTAAAAGTCAAGTCAAATTTATTACGCTGAGCGCTCTTCACCAATTAGAGCATAGAGTGCATGCTTATAGTCGCCAGAAGTGTCACCCTAGGAAAAAGGAATATTTGAGTTTATTTTGTCAATTCAAGAAAATAAAAAGAGGCCTTATTAACTTACTTTTACCCAACTTCTTAGACTTTTACCGTAAAGTCTTTCAAATGCTCCTTTAATGTCTTGCATATCAATCTGTGCAGTAAAATAAGAGGCATTAGAAAATTAGCAAAAGGTACTAGATAATTTCATAAGGTACCTCGCATCTTGTGACGATGATTCGAATAAGCTGCTGGTCATTTGTACCAAGACCAGCCATACTTTTATGCAGTCTAGCGGCAAAAAATTCTGCCTTGTCCGTAACGCATTTGTAAATTGCCAATAGGCCTTCCTCAATATCTCCTGAAAACTCTCTTTTGATGGCTTTCTCTAGTGAATGTCCTGTGAGATTTTGGTATTCTTGGAAAACCTTAAGAATTAAAACAATAATTGTAACAGTTCAAGTAATTTCAACATGAAGTAACATTAGACAACTCTCAAACTTATTCCACCACATTTAACATTTAACGCTTTGAAAATTCCATTCGAAGGCCTTTGCAAGAATATGTGATCTCCACTACTGGACTATATATATTTTTGAAAAGTTGCTTGACTCTTGCTTACGCCACTCACTGCCACGGGCAATAATTCTAGTTATAATTCTTCGATTTTAAATAAAGAAAATGTTTGTAATCGCATTGGTGTAGTCTATATATTTTTAAAATTTTAAATTATTTGAGCCCCCCGAATATAAGATGAAGTCATGCCCTTCGTTAATTTTCATTTGTTTAGCAAACAATTTATATATGCAAGTCTAATGTACTTTCTTCCCAAATCCTAAATATCTATTCGGGTTACCATACAAAAGCCGAGAAAAAGGATTTGAGCCCTTCACAGTGGAGTGCACCCTTAATGCAAATATTTCCAAAAAATGCATGCAATTATTTTTGTCGTAGTTACACTCATTTTGCGAAGCTGATAAATTGTAGGCTGTTTGAAAGTTATCATTTATTACGCTAGGTGTTTTATTTACTAATTTAAGTTGGTGGAAGTTTCTTTGGCACAAAACCATGTTAAATGTGCTCTCATCGGTGCCAAAACGCAATTCTCCAGCATTTAGTAACTCTCGAGCATCATTTAATGCAGCTGCCTGATCAACAACCCCACTTTCGTCTCTGGCGCCAGCACATAGAGAAACCATAAGTCTTTTAAAGTTCCCAGAAGTCTCCGAAATAAGCTCGGCTTCCAAGTCGCGTCCATAAGCTGTAAAACAACAATTAGAACTGAACCTAAAAACTTAAATTTGGTTGTGCTTCATTACTTCTTCTATAGGCATCCTTGATGGTGTGGATTTCATAATTGGACAAGGTACACATCACTTCTATGAGAACATCTTCGTCAGTACCAAGTCCAGACATAGCTTCATTGAGCTCTTTAACGTAAAAATCAACAATTGGCATCAAAAGGCCGACAAGAGCCTTTTGGAAATTTCCGCTGGTTTCTGATGCTATATTTTCGATCAGGTCTTTGCCGAAGTGCGTTTTGTACTGACGAACAATTTCCTGGTTGTAAATATCATCAGTTAGAAAAGCCTGATTATTTAAAGATGATATTTTCTTACATACCTGTCTTTGAGCGTTGGTACGACGGCAGATAATATTGATGAGGGTGTCTTCATCAGTGCCAAAACCCCGCATTGCCTTTCGTAGGGCATGAGCATCTTTGACAGCGTCAAAATCCGACGCTGGGAACACAGTTGGAGTTCCCTGTAAATAATTAGGAAATTAATTCTCCTTTCTGGTGAAGTACGTCGTACCCACTAGAAATTTAAATAGTACAACTACATACAGAAAAGTCTAAGTCGGATTTAAATAACTTTATTTTCATATTATATTCTAGGATTTGTAACATTATACTAAAATAGATTAAGCGGTTAAGTGCGAGTCGGGTCCTGGGGTGATAAGTGTTTCTTACTAATCCTTGCATCGAAAAAGATAAAATTAAACAAGTATCCATTAGCACAATATTTGGCATTCGATGCTGTCTATCTAGTTTTTTTTTGCAATATATGTATTTTATGTTCTTGGATTTCTGATAATTTATTTCTATGTAGACCTCATTATACGAGTACTCGTACACTAACTATTTTCTATTTCATTTTTTTACAGTACTTTACATTACTACTTTGAATTTGACACCCGTTTTCTTTCTCGCCCGGTTCAACCCTCAAAATGTACTGTCAAAGTGGATATTAATAAAGAAAAATATTATGAAGCAATGCACCGCTTATAATAAATTTTGCCTAGTGTAGACTTCATTATAGAAGTCAGAGATTGTTATTACTATTACTTTTCACATCTTTTTTTAAACAAAGGTTAACCCCATACAATAGGGTTAGAACTCGTCCGACCATTAGTAACTAAAAAACGATTTTTATAAGCTTAGATAGAACTTCCGATAGGAATAACTGTAATAACAGGCTCTGTCATTCATGCAGCTCAATTTCATATTTGTGTAAAGTATAGTCTGGCAAATAATCATGACTCACACTTGAGAAACGGTCAAAATTTATTTTAGTTTGAAAATCGGTTGTCGACTCGCGAGACTTTTGGACGACTTCGTAATTTTTACGGTGTTCAGTGAAGTGACTTATTGCTATGGTTTATAATGATAAACCAGCAACAATTGAAACTTGGACGCCAACATTGTTCGTGACATACGTGCGGCATTACTCAAAAAAGTAACCCAAAATTGGACGGACAGAATGGGGTTCATCAAAAACAGTCGCGGTGGCCATACCATAAATTGGTTTCTCGAATAAAAAAGATCTGTGCTCAAGAGTTAATTTTTTGTGTTCTCTTCTTTTAAGTTCTATCGGGTCCTTTTATTATGAACTATTTATAATAACCATAACTATGCTAGATTTCAGAAAACCCGAACTAAGATTGTTTTCTTGTAGACTTGATTGAAATACATACATATATGTATGAACATATGTATATAAATAAAAACCGGCATCTGTAATTCGGTGATGACACATGAAAATGTTTAATGATTTGCGCTTAATGAAGGAAAGAAAAAAAATTATTTGTGACAATAGTTAGTGTGAATTTCTACTGATGAAAACTATAGGAAATAATTAAATGTGGCTGTTCGTATAGAAATGGTCTCGACTGGGAGTTACATACATCAACTATTCTGAAAAGACTTGGGAATATATAGAACCCTTAATATAAGAAAACTAGAGACATTTTAATACAAACAACAACAGCAATTTGTACATGGGCATAAAGGTTAAAAGTTACGTAAAGCATTAAAGTTAAGTAATTTTAAGTGCAGTTTTCTACCAACCTTTCGTGGAACAGTGGGCCTTGCACCATGAACGTAAGAGCCCGTTTGAGCCACGGTGTATGCTGTAGTCTTGTAGGGACTTCCGGATGATGGATAGGGCGACGTTTGAGAGGAATAAGACGATGTTTGTTGGGGAGCGGAATAAGTGATAGATGTTTGCGGTAAATAGGAAAATCCGTGCTGGGATGCATTATAGGAGCTACGAGTTTGGGGCGGATAGGAAGGAGTTGTAGAGCTCGGGGGGTAGGGACATGATTGTTGTTGTTGTTGAGCAGCAGCGTACGGCGGATATGCGCTATTAGTTGGTGGTTGATAAGCGTTTCCGGCCGGGTAGGGTGCTTGAGAAGGTGAATGGGATGCATATTGAGATTGCGGTGGATAATGATTGGAAGATGGATAAGGAGATTGAGCTGTTTGGGATGACGGATAGGGAGATTGTGCGGATTGTGATGGCGGATAGGGATGTTGAGCAGATTGGGATGACGGATAGGGAGGTTGAGCAGGTTGAGACTGAGGATAATGAGATTGAGCTGGTTGGGATGAAGGATAATGACTTTGATTGGGATCAATCCATCGACCAGCACCAAATGGCGTTGATGGGTAATTATGTTGATTTGGAAGATAAGATGAAGGAGGTGGGTTTTGTGATGGATCCGCCCAGCGTCCAGCACCAAATGGTACCGATGAGGAGTTATTCTGGGATGGATTATAAGGTGCTCCACCGTGGGGCATACCCGAGCCCTACAAAATGTTTCAAGGTTTTTTTATTTTATTTGACTACGTTACCTTAACCAAACATATTTTGAAAATACACTAGACAACTTCCCAAAAGTTAGTAATGTTAGTAATAATTTTGAAAATGTATTAACAAGCACATGAACTGAATGAAACATCATAGAGGCATGATTAATAAATTACTGTGATTTCAATTCTTTTTCTATCCTCTGCCAAAGTCGCGTGAACACATTCGGTGCTGATAAAAACTTTTTTTATAGTTCTTCTCTTCAAACCGTAGAACAAATGGACAACACGCAGTCAGGTAGTAATGGTTTCTCTAATCCTATTTGAAATTAATTTGCAAATAGTATTGGAGCTGATAATAATTTAAATAACTGAAGCTGCAATATAATGGTACACTGCTATTAGTAATCTGAAGTTTAAACCATAAAATAAATCAATAAATATATTTACATACATAATAATTGTAGGTATTTTCTATATAGTTGCATTTAAATTTTGTTCGCCTCAGCTACTGTACATTTTGCAGCAACTTTATTATATTCCTTCTTAAGATCTTTAACATTTTCCGGATGCAAAGGAACTTGTCTTGCTAAAAGTGATACATCTGTAAGAAGTAAAAAAATGTGCAGTCCTTTTACGAAGAAGCAATAATTTTATCAAGTATTGTAATACCTTTCTCCTAAGTAACGTGATGCATTAATAAGTACTGTGTGCGAACTTCGTTAAACTACTAGTGATTGGAAGTACAAAGATTAGTACTATCCATTACTGAATGCGTGTGCTCATTTAACGTTCAGAAAAACCACTAATCACTTTGAAACACCAATATCATTTTTATGAAACTAATATTTCAGTAATACCATAAATGCCACTTTATGCACTGATAAAAGTAAGTAAAGTATAATAATACTAGATCGCATTGAACGCCCTTCGTAAAAGAAGGAGTCTTCGCCTTAAAGTACGTAGTAAAAGTGTACGTCTCGAAAGATTTCTGCTAATTTATAAAAAACAATCAAAGACTGGTGAGACTTGTGATGTCTAATTATATTTACCTACAACAAAGTTTCATCAGCACTGAATATGTTGAAGTAAATGAAAATAATAATTAAATACTAATTTAAAAAAGGGAGTTTAACTTTGTGAAGCTCATTAACATAAAATATACATAACCAATAATATACATCAAAATAAATTACGTGAACAACACAAAACAAAACATGACACTAAAAGGAACTACCTACTTTGACTTATATGAAGAACTAATAAACAAAGTGAGGTGAATAAGGCAACGGAAGCCATTGTTCTCGGATATATATGTATGTACATTCTTTTCGAAAATATTGAAAGTGTGTCCTGCACCGTCCGACTCATTTTGATTCCAGGTAATAAACGAAACAAATAATAAAATATGTAGAACATTTGTTATTATCCCATTACTTTTTTTAACAATGTTAATTTATGCATACCTAATCTGACTTGCGTTTTGGTGGAAATTTTTATATTCACCTCAAACAATTTTCAAAATTTTGAGTTTTATCTACAAAGGTATGACTTAAAAATTTCAAATGAGGTTGTTGACGTGGATATCAGTTAGTGATATTTTCAAAATTTGTTTATTATTCTAATATCTTGTCTAACACCTTTGGCACATTGAGCAAATTAATTAGTTTATAAATTCGGTATACGACGCCATACGCCATATAGTTTAAGATTCTCAATTTGGCATAAAAGGATAAAACCAAAACGATAACACAAGGCGCCAAGGGTATCAAATCATTACTGAAATTAAAAAATACTTACAAATGGGTACATTTTGCTTTTTTGTTTTGTTTTAAGACTGAAAACTTTCTGAAATAGAATAAAATAAATAAAATTAGTTATTTGTGATTGGTTGCAATTTAAAATATTCGTATAGAGCGACATATGTATGTACAAGTAACATATAACCGACAATAACACGTTTAACTTTTGGAACAACTGTTGAGAGCTCCAATTAGCTGTTTAAATGTTCGACGCAGGTATTATGTTCTATCCGTAGATATGTTGCATTGGCTGGTTGTCTTAAAGGGTAGGAAAACAATTTAAGCTTGATCGTCGGATTCATATAATTTACAGGGTGTGACGGGTCATTGTCAATAACAAGTAAATAAAAAATTTTTAAACCAGTTAGAGCAAATTCTTGAGGTCATCCACGCCTTTTTGTGCTTCAAAATGACAAGTAGAGTTTCTTTTAATATATTTTTCATAACTCTAAGAGTTTCTGAATGATGAATAGACAGCGACTTCAGTTTTAAGCTATGCATATCTTTTAAACCAACCATGGCCGTTGAAATTTGCTCTTCGCCACCTCTGAGTTTAAGTATATAACAGACTCTTCGCTTTATCTTGTATGCCTAATACGTATTGTTACAGGTCAACATTTTAGGTTTAAATCAACTACCCAAGCACTGAGTCCTTCTATGCTTACCATTAAATTCGACCTGATTTTAGTGATCAAATGGTCGTGGCTTTTCCCAATAATTTTGCCAAATTAAAAGGAAAATTTTTTTTCTCACGGTGTCTTATTAAGAATTTTAAACATTTAATATTTTAATGAAAATTAAAGATAAAAGAGCCATATCACGTCAAAGTTGAACGATTGCATATTTGGCATTGAACGGCTTACACAAAAGAAACAAGTTTTGCTGTGTTCAACGAAAAGTAATTACCTACTGCTTTATATCGTGAAATAAAAATAGAGAGATCTTTTCATTGGAAATAGTGTGGGTAATAATAATAAGCAAATTAAAATTAGAAGTCATGTGACTAACGACCAACCGGCACACAGAAGTTTACTTTTTTGTGAAAATGCCGAACATGTGATTAGGAAATTTCCGTGTAGGTACCTAATTGTTTGGTTGAAAATAGTAAACATAAAAGGCGCTTACACAATTTATTACGTTTTGTGCCGAAAGCGAAAGCGCATTTGTTTATTTACCTACCAAGCGCATATCAGCGACTCAATCCAAAAGAAAACATCAACAAATTTTTTCGATACAAAAGTTGATTTCATGCGAAATTAGAGGACAATCGCTAATTTCGAATTACATAATTATACGGCTGAGTGCTTTTATTATTCACAAGTCTGCTATCGTGCAATAACCAGTAGAAAAGATAAGAAGTTGGAATGGAATTACTTCTTTGAGTATTTACTTCCACTGTACTGTATCTCCAAAAATGTATTTTTCTGCGCCTACAATACGTAAAGTGTAAATAATACTTATTTGGACAGTTTCTCTGTGCGAGACTTCTTTATAATTCTTAAAGCCATTGTTGGAAATTGGAAGTAGTTCCTAAATCAAATTTGGATAATGCTGAACTGAAGCAATTGGTTCCTTCCTATGACATGCCCATGTTAAAGTAATGCATTTTTTCGACGCCCTGGTATCTAAAAAGGAAGCACTTAGTTATTCCAAAGAATGAAATTAAAAAGTACTCCTTGAAGTAATTCTATTTCCTAGTGGGTAATTTCTAATTAAGCAAGAGATTCAGTCTGCTTCCGTGTCGTCCAATAAGTTTTTAACATTCCATGTAAAACACACAACTTTAGAGTGCCGAGTTCGTGTCTTGCAGAGCGAGAGCAACAGGTTGTTCTTAGTTCTAGTTCCCCGGTGATAAGAACTTTTATTTCTGTCGCAGAACCGGCAAATCTTCGGGGCAGACTGGCGTCACTCCAAGTATCTACACTAGCGTCATTTTCAAAAAAAAAAATGTCTCCCAGCTCCACGGGATACTTGAAGAAAATTGAATGATTCCATTTCACCATTTTCTTGGAACTCGAGCTGGAGCTTGAAGTAAATAGCCAGCCAGTTGGATTTACCTTGGTTGGCGTAACAAATAAAACAAATATTTGAAAAGCACGGCCGCAAAAGTACACCGAAGCTCTAGCTGTCTTGCGGCTAGGTAGCTACTAACAATTACTATCTATAATTTCAGAGTTGAGGGTCGCTTCACTGCAAACACGTTCTCCATATGTTCACAATTGAAGAACGCATCTAAAAATACTCATTAGAAAGTCTTGCATTCCTTGGACTCGTCGCTCGACAGACACCGTAGCGACGTCCACTGCAGTACTTGGCAGTACTCAGATAGTGACGGAATTTATGGTGGGCAAGTCACTCATGAGTCATGTTTTCACTTTTCTGGACTTCTTGAAGAGCATCTAATTAGTCCCAGTTTTTGAGTTTGTTGGAAAACTATTCACCTCCAAGTGCCCAACAACTATCTTAAGTCTTAACACCTTGGTAACTTTCTCCGGAAATGAAAATTTACCTAAGCCACTGGTCAAACAAGGCACTACACTAAGAAGATTCTATGTACTGTTGGAAAGGACAAGTCTTCGACTTACTTGTTCACTTCACCTCTGCTGCCGCGTACGCACTGCTACGACTTTTGCTTCCACCTTGTCCGCTCGCGGGCGCTACAAATCGAATTTGTTTTGTTTGGTGGTGGCGGAGTATATAAGCTTTGGCTGGCGGTAGATCTGGTTTACTTCAACGTCTTCAACCAATTGTATTTATAGCATCGACCCATAGAGTTGACTCACTTTCTCCTCAATGTTTCGAGCTTTTCCATGCTACAGCTACATGTTAAGTTTTATTTTATTTTTCGCAGAACATCTGGGGACTGTGAAGGCGTTTTTAAGATATACCGGCGGTTGGTAATGTTGGTATGTTAAATATGTTTTTAGTGAAGCTACGAGCTTTCTTATAGATATTATAGGTTTAAGCTCTTTGATAGGTTCCTTTCGAAATATGTTCGCGAAGGTAAGAAAAGGGAGTTTATTCTGCTGGGTGGTCTAGGCTAGGGTTAGGCAAGGCTAGTCAGAAATCTAGAGAGACAGTGCTTTTTCAGAGAGGACGTCCAAAAAAGAGAGAAATTAAATAATGGATTTGTTCGGAGTAATTTCTTACTAAACCCCCGATATTGTTGTTCTAAATGATATACTGTAAGTGTAACAATAATAATTTTATTTTAACGGGGAAATTTGTTCTATTTTTGTAGTTTTCTAAGAATTGTTGTCTAACAATATTAAGTTGCTTGTCGACGTTCCTGACTGCCAATTAGGCTTCGTAGTAGTAATTGGAAACGTGCATCTTTTTAATAATTTAGGAAAACAGAGGGCATTCAAGCACCATCAAATATATCATATGGTATGGTAGAACAAATAAGGTAATACTTTTTCGCCCACCATTTATTGTGAAAGCCGATTCGTTAATTAGGCGCCGAGATATCGTGATTACAAAGATAACCGGCTAATAAGAGAGCTTTTATATATTATCTCACGTGGTCGAGGAGGCACAAGCACGCTTTTTTTTCTTGCGAAGCTGAATTTATGAAGACAACATTTTCTATGGCATTGCACTTGTTACCAAAGAACATGTCATACGTTTTCTCTCCTCTTGGATCTTGTACCGCATTTATGTTGGCTTTACTTTGATATCCTTGGGGAACGGAAAATGGAATCCTAAAATTGCAGTAAGATAGAGCAATCAGAGCTTCCTAAAAGAACCTACCTAAAAAATTAAAAGTAGCTTACGTAGTTCCGTAGGAGTGTGGGATTGTGGTAAATCGTTAAACGCCCAATTATGTTGTTTACATTTAAAAAATTTCATCATACTGTTTCACTGGGGAATACCAAGAACTCGAACTGGTCACACTCTCTAAAAATGTACAACAACGTCACAAATGACGTCGTTAAGGAAGATAGCGAGTGCCATGAATCAAAGTATCCAAAGAAGCATTTATGAATCTGCATATGCCAATTTCACGTCTTATCTAAAACGGAGGCTGATTTGAGTCATCATTTGACATTGTCTTGTATTTTTCTTATAACTAAATATCTAGACGGAATTATGGCTTCATTCGGTCATTCAACTAATGCATAATATGGAATATCTAACATCTTACATATATTTTCGAGCTGTCGTCGTGTGCGAATTTTTATTAGTATTGAGGCATCATTTTAATTGTTTTTTCGGCACAATGTAAGATAAGATATAAGAAAATATGCACTGTGGAAAAGCCAACTGATGAAGCTAAATTGTAAATGAGCAGTAAGTACATTCCGCAGTACATTTAATGAGCTATTTGTCGTTTTTATTTAGGTAGCGGACACATCCACGATTGTTTCCTGGAAGAGGAAAATATTTTTAGATTAGGTATGGGGTGAGGTTTTCTTTAATTGTTCTGAAGATACTTTCACCATTTCTGATTTAAGAGCTTTTAAGAATGACGGCAGCATTAAGTTTGCTTTCGTTTATTTTTAAAAATTAAAAAATAGCAGTGTTTATCTCAGGAGCACCTACACTTCAGCGTAACCAAACGATTACTTTAAAAGCTCGGAAAATCTGATATAACACAAATTGCATGGAAACCCGTGGGATAATCTCATTGGTCTATTATTTTGTATTGTGGTTTTACTCTGTATTATGTGTTTATGTTTACTATACTAAAGCCAGAGTGGTTGGACCAATTTTCAAAACTGACGTGTGGAAATTCGATTGCTTCAGTGACGCTGACGAGATGGAGAGTACCTATGAAAACTTTACGAAAGGAAAAACCAACAAAACAACAATTTTGCGGCTAAATATTATTGCAACCTCAATAAAAATGTCTGACGCGACAAAAAATTAAACTACGCATAAAGGCGTTTAGAATAAAAGAAAAATCGGAAACACACTTCAATGCAAAGCATCTACTGCGAGATATTTAACTAGAAGATTTGTTGTCACTTAGCTTTCTTTAAGCTCTATCATACAAGTTAGGATATCACAATAAACCATCGCTGTATATTAGCCATAGGGAAGGCTTCATTTTAGTTTATGCGTGTTTATCATTAGATGCGAAATTTAGCAAAACGCTTCTTAAATTGTACTTCCTTTTTACTAATCAAAGAGATGAGTTAGTCCGATAAGGCGTAAAACAACTTTAATTTAATAAATAAATAAATAATTTGCAATAGATACACCTCACCACTGTTCAGCTCTCTTTGGATTGTGGATTCTTCACAGCAATTTATGGGAGTGCTATTCACTTGTCGTCCAATAGAATTAAAAGGTTCGAGACCGTAAATACATATACCATTTTCAAGCAACATTTCACCTTATCCCAAGCAAAAATATCTTTTTTAATTCAAACGTATACAAATTCATTTCAAAACTACTCAATTCCAAAACATTAGTATCGAAATTTAGTACAAAAGGGCTCATTTCTCCAAATGCAAAATATCGCAATTAATTTAATTTAAGTTCGAATGTTTTATTTCTAAAATTTTTATTTTTTTTAATTTGAAAACTAAAGCACGTTTGCTTGGAATTTTGTAATTTTGTTTTGAATAAAAATGCACTTTTGTGTTGCGATACTAATGATTGGAATTTAGTACTTTTGAAATGGATTTGGATACGTTTGAAATGGAAAACGATATTTTTGCTTGGGGAAAGCTGAAATGTTGCTTGAAAATGGTATAAAAGAGGGTTTGTTTATTCATAACTCTAAACATTTTATGGTAACTCGACAACAAAAAAGATGCCAATAGAAGAACGCAATCAAGCTAAAGCCAAAGTGAGGGACTATTCCCAGTGTGTTTCTTTTTAAAAGCCCCTATGCGTCGGCAGCGCCAGCTGATGTCAGCGAATTTATCTGACTATTGGAATTGTAATGGCTACAAATTTAGCGCTACCCCTGCCACCTGCGAACAAATTTAGGAAGTGCTTACCATGAAAACTTTAAGCTTTTATCAGCTGTCATGTCAGTCACCTGTTGTGTGTTTTCCTTTTCCTAGATAATTGTTATCAAATTGGACTGATTGGAAGCAGCAGCTCTTGAACCGGATTCTGGATATCGGCAGTATAGTAGCAGTACAGTAAATCTAATCGATAATAATGCAGGGGACTAAGCCACCCATTTTTATAAGTGAAGAGAGCGTGAAAAGTGTAATTACATGGCCTTTGGTAACGGATGCGGTGGAGGAGGCCCTGCGGTCAGCCTGCAGGAGCGAACCGGCGAATATTTTGCCTTTTGCCAACCAACCCCCGCGAAGTTTTACTTTTACAGAAAAGAGGCAAGGTGTACTCCTCACGATGCCTGGATTTGTGGGTAATTATACTTTAGATGGAAAATCCTGCAATACATTAGCCTGCAAGGTTGTCACGGCGTTCAAAGAGAATGAGAGCAGACAGCCTCCTCTTCCGAACATTTTGGCAAACATCCTCCTGTTCGATACCTCCACCGGCAAGCTGAAGTGTATCATGGAAGCGACAGAAATCACTGCTATGAGGACTGCAGCAGCCTCGATAGTGGCCACAAAACATCTTTACTTTAGGAGAGCACAAGAGATCGAGACTGGGTGTATCCTTTCCATCTTGGGCTGTGGGGTTCAGGTAACTTGGAGAACTATTGATTTTTATTTAGAAGGTCTTTATAAGGTTTTATTTTAGAAGTTGAGTGTCTACTTGACTCGACGTCTGTAGCTGAACCACGATCCAAATATCCTGTAAGTAACTTCGTAATTCAGCTTGAAGAAGTCGAGTCAAGTTAGTAAATCGAAATCTATAATAAGGAGAATGTCTTTTCAGGGAAGGATTCATGCGATTGGCTTCTGTAGCTCCTTGGAGAAAATAACCGAGGTTCGCTTGTGGAATAAGACGTTCTCTAAGGCACAAGCCTTGGCTATTGAACTGGAAGGATTTAGAACGACATTCCCCAACAAAAACTGCCGAATTATTATTTCTCCGACTGTAGAGGACTGTACCTTGGGCGCGGACGTAATCGTTACAGCAACATTCGCTTCACAGCCATTCCTTCATACCCACATGATCAAATCAACGGCTCATATCAATGGTGAGAGATTTTTTTATTTTATTAGAAGAACTAAATGAAGACGCCTTTTGTTAGCAATCGGTGCTGGAGTAAGCCATCACTGCGAGTTGTCAGAGGACCTCTATCTTAGGAGCAGCGTCTACATCGACAACTGGGGTAGTGCCAAGACGGAGTTAAAGGACCTGAAAGCGGACATCGTTGGTGAGCTTGGAGAAGCAATTGATGGGTTGAAGCCAATTAAGAAGGGAATTACTGTGTTCCAATCTATGGGTATGGCTTCCGAAGACGCAACTGTGGCTGAGGCAGTCTATCAAGCCTTAAACAGAGGATCTATTATGCAGGTGTAATTATTTTTAAAAATACTTTCTAATTTTTGTTGTTCATGTAGATGTTTGAAACTTTTAAAAGAAATATTGTTTTTATTATTGTACTTGCACGCTTTTTATTGCATGATACGAATGCCAGAGCTGCGGGATATTTATCAGTGTCTGGCATATAAAGGTAGTTGCGCTTTTTGACATTGGCCCTTGTCTGACTACCGTAGGAAAGTGAGGTGAAAATGTTTGTGTACTAGTCTTAACATTTAACGCTCTGAATTCTGCAAGACCATTTAAAAAAGGACTTCAATCGATTTCAAGCTAAATGTAATTCGTTCGAATATAGTCAGAACAGAGGTCTGCGTGTAATTAGAATACATTTAGTTGCTGTATTATAAATTGAAAGCCTTTTTTAGGAGAGTATCTATTAAAAATAGAAGAATTAGGTTAGCATACATAGATGGTGTAGATGAATACATAAGAAGTCGATCTTAGATTATAGAGAACAGGATGGGACGTAAGACGATTTGAGCCAAAACCTTCTACAATTACAAGCCGTGAACTAGCCTTGTGGTCTAAGTGGTCCGAAAACTTTTTCTTTACTAAAAATTTATGACAGGTACAAAATAAAAAAAAAAATTCTGATCTATGGAAAAAATGTTATCCAAATCATATCTGTAGCTATCATTTTTTTGGGCAAGAAAAACATGACAAATGTAGACCAGTGTTTGGCCTTGTATAACATTTTTAGCACAAGCCGAATCGATGGGGACCTTTGACATTTAATTTGTAATTATGCATTTAAGGTCTGTACAAAGTTTCAGATTTATGCGAGTTATTCTGAAATTGAATGTACAAGTAACGATAAAATAAATAAAATTATGATTTACCCTCTCCAACTCCTCACAGTGGGGACTGCAGATTCTACGCTAAGGTACTACTAGCAGACTTACAAATTTGGTACATATGGTTTATATTTACAAACTGTCAGATTGTATATTGTACCTTTTGTCAAAATATTTAAATAAAGGACAATTAAAGAGTTATGAGGATCACATCCTGAAGTTAACAAAAAACAGTAAACTATCGTCTTAAAAAAATGCGTACCAAGAAAGTTGACATTTCTATCGTTTTTATTTTTTTGCTCGCATGTCCATATGTACATATATAAATTTAGGGTGGCTTTCTGGCGGATAGATAGATAGATAGATAGATATTTTTATTGAAAAATGGCACAACAAGAAAGAACATCTTTTGAACTGTACCTAAAGCAGTGGAAACAAATAATTGGGGAAAAAATTAGAATTACCAAATTAAGAATAACTAATTATTAGAAATAGAGTAGAGAACTAAATAAACAAAACAAAAAACTAAATAATAATGAGAGAAAAAATAAAAAAAATTGAAAAATTGAAGTAACATTACAAAAGTAAAAGTAAAACAAAAAGTAAAACAAAAGCTACAGATAATCTCTAGCAGACACGCACGACCCGTACACAACCCGAATAATCAACCCGCTCGAATATAATGCTCCAATACACGCCTCCTGAACGCACCATGACCCGCCAGCCGCTGTATATCATGCGGAAGTGAATTCCACAATCGAGCAACCTGGACAGAAAAGGTACGCTCGCCCACCAAGGTATTAAAACTGGGCGAGAGGATCATATTACCCCGTTGGGAGCGTAGGAAAACAAAGGTAGAGGACAAGTACTCGGGGTTATTAGAATAAATAAGTTTGTGGAGAAAGCACAGCAGTTTGACATTTAAATAAGTTTGAAGCGAACAACCAAGAACAGAGGATAAATACGGCGAAATATGTTCACCACGTCGCAAGCCATACACGAATCGGACACAATCATTGAAAGCAACATTTATTTTGTTGGCACATTTAGAGTCAAGGCAAGGAAACACCACAAAACCGTACACAAAAAACGGAATGATTAGGGCTTTAATTAGCCCGAGACGCGTATCCCTAGGGAGCAGAGAAGCCGTAGTCCACAGCCTCCTCAGAGTGCCATAAATTTTAGATAGGGACGCATTGACTTGATCGCAACAGGTCATCCTTCTATTAAGAAAAATGCCCAAATTACGAACCTTATCCATGCGATCCAAACCTGAGTCATTAAGGAAGACAGGCGGCAAATTAGATTCCTCGTCAAACTCGGCACGGGAAAAAATGATGTAACAGGACTTAGACGGATTAAGATTTAAGGCATTATTAATTGTCCAATCAGAGATTAGACTCAAGTCCTTGTTCAATCTTTCAACGAGTAAGTGAACTTGACTGCGGGGGCCACTAATATATAACTGGCAATCGTCGGCATAGAGGTGAATATTGGAATGTTGAACATTAGCGGGTAAGTCATTAATATAGAGTCCAAAAAGAAGCGGGCCCAAGATGGAACCCTGAGGAACACCACCCGATAATCTGGCAACAGCGGAAAATTTATCGTCAGTTTTAACCTGTTGAGTTCTGCCAAAGAGAAAGCTATGTATGAGCTTGACAGCAGGAGAAGACAAGTCAAATGTTTCTATCAACTTTTTAAGTAGAGTGTCGTGGTTAATACTGTCAAAGGCTTTGGAAAAATCAAGTAGAACCAAGTAAGCTATTTCCCTATTGTCCAAAGCAAACCTTAAATCCGAGGTGACCTTCAGTAGGGCGGTCTCACACGAGTGATTACGTCGAAAGCCCGATTGCCACTTCGTTAAGTACCTGTGATGATTCAGGTATCGAAGAAGTTGATTGTTCAAAAGCTTTTCAACAACTTTTGAGAGATAGCATAAAATACTGATGGGTCTGTAGTCGGAGGGAGCTGTAGGACTGGACCTCTTGGGGACAGGGATAATAATAGCGTGCTTCCACGCATCAGGAAAAGACGAAGAAGAGACAATGTGGTTAAACAAGTGGGTTATTATAGGTAAAATGGAGGGTAATAATAATTTAAAGAATTTGGCAGGGATCCCATCAGGGCCTACTGCTTGAGACCTTATGCCGCTCATTGCCTCTAGAATCTCAGATTGATCAAAATTACTGAATGAAAAGCCTTCGAGCTTCTGACCAAGCCAAGGAGGCGGCGTCTCAGGACTGTCCGTTGCTACATGCTGGAGTGAAGTGAAGAAAGTATTCAGGCTGTCAGGGTCCAGATTGCATTGGGACTCACCCCTCTGGTGCACACCGAATTTTCTAAGATTCCTCCATAATGTCTTTGAGGGCAAATCACTCTTGAAAATTTTTTTAAGATAGTTTCTTTTGGCTTCTAGTGCTTTAGCATTAACGAGATTGCGTACCATTTTATATGATGCTTTCGAGTCCTCCGTTTTAAGTCTCCTGTGACGTTGGTAAAGATATTCTCTTTCGTTGATGAGATTATGAATTTCAGGTGTATGCCACGGAATATCATCAGGAGGGATAACTTTGGAACGAAGCGGGGCAAACTCATCATGGAGCGAATTAACAAAAGAATAAAATAAATCGAATTTGTCATTTGTGCTAGTTGCGTGATATACGTCATTCCAGGGAAGACCTTCACACTTGTCGAGGAGGGAATTAGTATCTATGGTAGAGTAGTTACGAAAAGTGATGGTCCTTGCACTATCACTATTATTATCCGTTTGGAAGTCATAACAAATAAACAGTATATCATGGTCAAAAATGCTAGGAG
The DNA here is from genome assembly GCA_947538895.1 of Neoitamus cyanurus. Classification (NCBI taxonomy): domain Eukaryota; kingdom Metazoa; phylum Arthropoda; class Insecta; order Diptera; family Asilidae; genus Neoitamus; species Neoitamus cyanurus. The sequence continues at coordinate 41,857,021 of OX384543.1, forward strand.
GGGTAATTTGGTTACTGAACAGGACATTGTCACGATTGGTAGTCAGGATTAAGTCAAGTAAGGACGGAGAAGCTGAGTTATAATAGGTGGGTATAGAATTGACGACATGCAAATCGCAACGGTGCAGCAGCGATTTCAAGTGAGAACTACCGCAACCGGTCAACAGGAGATTGACGTTGAAGTCGCCACAAATCACTATATCGCTATATTTATGCGACATTCCCACCAGACAATCCTCCAGCTCGGTCGTAAGCCGTGGAATAAAACAATTGGGCGGGCTATAAACACAGACGAGGAGGCACTTTTGGTTGTAACCATTGCAAACTTCAACACACACAAAATTTACACAAGAGTGAGACGGAGAGGTGATAATCAACTTAGATCTCAAACCCTTTCTAACATAAATAGAGACACCGCCACCGATACGATCATCACGATCACAACGAAATAAATTAAAATCAGGCAAGGAAACATAATTCGAAGGGATATCACTATTTAACCACGTTTCACCAACACATACAACATGTAGATCCGAGTTACCGATCATTAACCTGATGTCATCAATTTTGTTCCTTATACTGCGAGCGTTAAAGTGACATATATTAAGGCCCTTTTTGGTTCTACCGAAAATGTTTAATAGAATACCAGTTCTATCCAGGCCACCCAAGTTATCGCTAGGCAGGACCGGCAAGATAAATGCAGATCCTAGCGCGCCCTAGAAGGCGGGTGGAGCGGAGCAGAGCATAAAATGATAAAAAATCAAAACAAAGGGTGTGCATGTCTGCTAGAAACTGACAGAGAATGGAAATGACTAATAGTATAAAAATTGAAAAGAAAACTAAAAAGTAAGAATGGCAAAAAAGAAAGAATATGTAAAGATTAGAATCAATAAAACGAACATGCATCAGAACGGACGATTTAAGCTCCAGTGTCATTGGCTGCAGTTGTAGTAGCATCCGCTTCGCCATCCGAATTCACCGCACCGCAGCGGCTTCTGCCTCATCGTCCAAGCGCACCATACCACCCAGGACATCAGCGGCGCCAGCATCCAGGTCAATGGCCCGACCATCGGAATCACAGCTGTAATTGTTTAGCTGTTCACAGCTGGTAATCCGCAGCCACTCGGTCGCTGGGGCGATTCGGATAAGAACCAAACCATCGCGTGTAATAGCTGAGTGAATCCGCTTCTGCCTGCGTAACAATAGGGCCTCACGCAGAATTCGATGGTTGTGTCCAGTTAAGCTTTCATACACTCCCACGTTACTGTTCGATGAGAAAGTGGAAGAGATTTGGCGCAACTTGATCGGTCCGATGTCACGACATTTACGGAGAAAGAGCTTTTGATCGTTAGCTGAGGGGAACTTCACTACGATGGGACGATCAGATGATTTGCTATTTTTCGTGCGGAAGGCGAAAGTTGGCCTAGGTAATGGGGCCCCAGCAGCTTCAGCAATTTTGTTGACAATTTTTACAGGATCCTCTTTAGGTGAAAAGGGAATTCCGGTGATGACCGCATCCTTAAGTCGCTGCTCTCGTTTAAGGTGTTCCAGAGAGTTACGTAATGCAGCCACCTCATTGTGTAAAACGTCGCAGACACCTTTGAGGTCATTAATTTCGGCATTAAAAGCCGTGATGATTTCGTTGAATTTATTGGAGAACGAGTCCTGCATCTCATCAAACCTATCATTGATAACTTGGGAAAGAGTTTTTATCAGCTTCCTTTCCAGCAGCTCAAAGTTGTCCCCACAGCAGATGGAGTTAGCGCGGGCAGGTGTAGAATTAGAGGCCGATGACTTGCTACCACTTTTACCTTTGGTGTTAATTTTCTCCGCAGCACGATTTCTCGTCAGAATAGGAGTGGTGTCTTCTTTGTTGGTGCTCTTTGTTGAGGGAAACCTTTTGTCGGACTTATCACCACCCATCGTAATCAAAATAATATGATGCGAAAATAATCCGGTACGAGTTAGGTACTAAACAGCGGAAACTGGAGAACTTAGCGCCAATGCGACTACTCTCGATAAGCCATAGACTGAGACTGATAGTGGAGGATAGTGGAGAGTAAACATTCCAAAGCATAAATCCTATTAGCTAATGCGCTTTTTACTGCACATACCTAATCTCCTGTTAACACGCAATGCTTTTATCAGATAAAGTCTTATGCCAGCTTATTGTGCCTTGCATGTTTTCTAGGAAAAGTGGCATTTATGCACCGCTAGGCGCTGAGCCAACCCAGCCCAAATTAACTGATAAACTCAGATACGGCATTCCCAGTTGCTTACCTGTGTAGCTTTGTGCTGTACCAATTAAGCAGTTGCGGGAGGTATCGTCGGCGGTGGAGTATCAGTTTCAAATATCAAATTGCAGGCTGGCTTGACGGACACACGTCTTATTAAACTGGAGGGAAACTTCGGTTCGTCATCCTTGTGAGCAGTAATTGATTTGTGCTGGACATAGTTCTTCACCTGATCGCAAACGCCGCTAGAATATTGGGTCGAGGGCAAATTGGTAGAGAGTGCCAATTGCTTACTGCCATGCCCTCTCAATTCGGAAGGCCGAAGGCTCCTCATAAATCAAATTAAGTCGCTATGTTTTATCTTTTACGGATCGGAAATCGAAGGCAGCTAAGGCCAAGTTCACTGTTCTAGTGTCGCCTCCGTGGCAGTTCGGCGCCAACGAATAAGCCGTCTGTAATGAGCGTTTTGGCACCTGATGATATAACAAAACCTGGGTCGACGCAGGTGCCAATTATGGTCTTTGTTCGATCAAATTTTTCGGTGGGATCCCACTCTGTGTTCGTGTTCACGCGATATAACTTTTGCCAGATTTTTTCAGAAGGCGTTATACTGCAAATAATAATGTCCGGAGTATCATATAAGGGGAGCGAACAGATTTGGAAATTAGCGGCGCGAGCCAACGAGTACGTGCACTTTGTTTGCCCATCCAGTCGTAAAAAGCGGGGTTACTTAATACCGTACCGATTACACCGGCAGCAGGTAACAACCGTGCCGGGACTTATTGGCCTGTTGTACCGTTCAGCGTGGAGCGCATCAGGCGAGGAAACACTTTCGTCCGCTTCATTTGCCCATTCTCTCCGCAACATCCCAAAAATGCTGGTGTGCTACAGCGGAAATTGCCCCCAGCCCGTGATCGGTGAAAAAGGCTAGACCGCAAAAAGCAGCAGATTAATCGGATCTGGAGCGCAATTGAATTTTCACAGAGCCAGCCGCGCACAAGTGAGGCATTTCGTCCACCCGTCCAGAGGCACAAGATAAGCTCATTCGATTCGAAGACAATGGCAATATAAATTTCTACTGCATCACCAGAAGAACTGGCTGGTGGCATGAAATTGAGTGGACTTTGGATGCTTGGACAGCGCCAAGTTAACAAGAACCCCACCTACCATCACGACTTGCGGTGGTTCACATTTGAGCACTTATGAGCGCATTTTTATGCGGCGCATACCTCACATGGCAGCTCTGTACCGCTGCAATGATCGCGTGTACGGCGATTTTCGATAGGTGATAGTTTTGCATTTAGCCAGGTAAAGAAGTACCTTTTCTCCCGGGACACGTCGGAAGAAATTTTTCTGTCATCGTGGGAAGATACGGGGCGTCAATTAGGTGAAATATATCTTAAACTGCTACACCTTCGTTAATTGCAACTGAAGGCGCAACTTCACCTGGTGGCTGGTGGTATGATAAATGAATTGAAACAGGAATGCCCTTGATGTATTATATGTACATGTAGTGAGACATGCTATCTGGTGCACTACGTATTGCCTTTGCGCAAGTGACGTGTAACGAGTTGCATAACCGAAAGTAGAAATTGCAATGACTAGATGGGTGAATGTGTGTGACATCTCCCTGTTCCTACATAATTTATTTAACTCAGTTTAGTGCAGAATATACTTACATACCTAAAAACATATAGTGTGTTTTTAAGAACTTTTTTATAACTTCAAAATTAAATAAAACATTAAAATCATGTAATGGGCATGGTATTGGCTTTATTGGAGAGATGATTTTACACCATGTGTTTAAATATGATTTCGGGTCACTGCGCCACGGCTGGCTCGAATGAAACGCAATCTGGGTGTCCAATTTTTGACCACTTTTTCGAGCAGTAACGTGGCGAATGTTGACTTCCAAGTGGTCCAATATCTGTGGTTTATCGGCTCATCGAATGCTTCCCGCAATAAATTGATTTTGTCGAGCCTGTGTGGCATGTTGCGCCGTCTTTTTTAAACCAAAGCTCTTTCATATTAACGCTATCCAACTGGGAGTCAGTAATCATGGATATATAGCGCTCTCCATTGGCATTTTTATTTATTGCGTCAGCTATTTAACCAAAAGAGAGCCTCATCGCTGAACAAAATTTTGAGTTGTAAATAAGACTCAAGCGCAACATTGTTTTCGGCCCATTCACCGAACGTACGACGCAAATGATGGTAGTGCGGCTTCAATGCTTGTAGTTGTACAGAAACTGCTAAACGTGCCGTCAGAGGACCAAGTTGAAGTCGTCTATCATAGTTTTTTGAAATCTTACTATAGGGTATTAAAATATTCTGTTCGTATGTCGTTAATAGTTTAAAAAATTCAATTCAATGCGAATTTCGCTGTTCTCCTCTCGACACGAAAAAACAAGCTAGTATAAACTAGTCGCAAGATTTCGCACATTGGACTTTTTGCCAGAAATTTGGGTAGGTATTCTGCTAGTGGGTGGCTAGTTTTTCCAGCAATATTTTATGGGGAACTGTGTTAAACGCTTTAGAGAAATCAGGGAACGCTAAAATGAGAATATCTCTCCACGTCGAGGCTCTGCTTCAGTTTCTTTAATCGTTTAAAGTAGCTATCCTGACTGATGGGACTATCTGACGCTATCAGAAAGAGCGCACTTCGATTATGATCCGAGCTAGGCTCGAACCGGGGATCCCGCGATGATAACCCAGCGTACTTATCACTGAGCTATTAGGACTCCTAAGAAATTAAAACTCCAGCTATTTATAAAAACAAAGTGTGCCCATAGAAAACCAAAATCGAAAAAGGATTGGAAACTCGCGTAATATATAAATTTATGGAAATCTGGAATTGTTGACCAATTTGCTGGGGGCCAGCCACCTGTCTGACACTATTCAATATTCCAAAAATGCACGTTAAACGCAGTCGAGTCTTGTACCCTGTCCGACTTCCTGCACGTTTTCCGTCTCAACCTAAACGAATCGTAATCATTTGAATAAGAGTGTTGTGGGCCAGCTAAACAATTGCAGTCGCGGCTTAATTAAGTTTTAATTAAAACCCGACAAGAGCACGGTGCACGCCAGCTGCGGTAGTTGCGCCACGTGGGTGAAAAAAAAATCTCACCTTTCTGAGCCAGAGCTGCAGGCAGCCGCCGCAGTCCTGTTTTCTCTATTGTGAGGAATCATAAGCCGCAAGGGAAACTTTTCTTGTGCTCGCTTACATATCTAACAAATTATGAGCACGGCATATACCGAGTTGCCGTACCCCAGATACCCACCAAAATTGGGCCGCTTTAATTGATACACGCAGAGTGTGTGCCGCTCGGTTGTTGTCTCGCCTCAATTTGCATATTGGGAAATTCGATCCACAGAACCTATGCGCCACAAGCTAAAATGCAGAGCAATAGTTCAACTGGATAAATTGCGAGCAGGCAAAGAGCTAGGCTGTGTGTATTCCGTCACCTACTGATTTGAGCGCATATACTGTACTACCTGCGGTTTTGTGTCAGACGACACCTAGGCGTTAATTAAGATGAGCTAATGGTGATCAACTTCGCCTTGCACAGTGCTACATCATGCACGAGTGATCGCAAATTTTGCGAGCTATGTAGATCTGAGGGTCGTAGGTGCCTTTCACTTTTGTAATGATCATCCACCCCAAGATGAAGGTTTTAATGAGCCGTTCCCATGATGTATTAGTTCCTTCCTCCGGTTAACCCCAATAATTTAACAGAGGTACTTTAGTGGATTTGGAAGCTTCGGACCACATCTTAAGGCAGAAACACAGAAGCAGAAAGCAGCATAAGCCAATAACGAAACTAACTTAAGAATAGATGTTTTTGAAACTTTTAAAAATGTTTCCCTATCCTATTATCCGCCAAAGATGATTGCAAAATTCCCTTAAACACTCCATACAGATTGCACTCATCTAGATTAAGACAGAGTCTTCTGGGGACCAACTAAGTATGGAAAGTCTTTCAGGATAAGGAACATAAGGTTAGATGTTTTGTATCGTTCCACAACCACCTTTTTGTGAATCCCTCTAAAGATTTAGGGCCCCCGCAGGCTGCAGACTTTTTGACAATTTAATCGGTTGGTTAATTAGCATGAAGACATACGTGAGTGTCCAACGATTCGAAATCGCCCGATAAAAACGTTTGATGGGCTGCTCGACTCCTTTTCGATTCAAAAGTCTGTCAAGAACTGCTTAATCAGTAGGTATAGCGTGCTATGCGAATGTGCAGACTTGGACTAAGATCACGGATCGAAAAAAAATATAGCACCATCTTACCATATATAAAGCGAATCCGAAAATTCGAGAGGCAATGTATTACTAAATATCGCACACCGCATTTAGATTTCCTGCAGTATTACGCCAATGAGGTTCTCTACGATGAGGCGGGCTTACACAGAATAGACAACTCTAACATGAAATTTAACATGGCGACCATGTGAGTACCTTTTCGCGGTTGCCTGTCTAGAGAGATACTCGGGCTTAGATTCATTTTTATTTGGTGCTGTATGAATTACCTTCCACTTAACATTGGCAAATATACAACGTTGTCTTTTTTAATTAAAAGACCAATTAATTTTGACAACATAATAAATAATTGTGTATTGAATAGACTTGACAAGACTTGGGCGTATGATTCAATTGCCGCTTTTCTTTTGGCGACCATATTAACGCGATAGCCAATTAATAAAGCTAACTCTACTATGGATATTGTGAAAAGAAGGTCGCCTTTATATGACGTACACATTAAACGCCTCGACGCGGCTCAGCGTCGTCGTCCCCCCTAATCCCTAAACCCCCCTAGAGGTCGACTTAAACTTCTTCATCTTGATACGTCAGAAAACTGATGGAACATCTCCAAAACTGTGTCCGTTTGTGATTGTTTACAAGGTTTAAATCCGCCCCTTGAGGAATAAGATTTTTTTGAACCATACCACGACACCGTACAAATTATGGTTCCACTGAACCAATGAATCTTATCCATTCCCGTTGTTTCAATTATAAGTGCAATTGTTTAGATTTTAATTATTCGAGACAACGTGTTAAGCCAAATCTTGTTTAATTCAGTTCACATTGCCTCTTCTATCCTTAGCTCTTTTATTTTTGTTCTTAAAGTACTGCACCATTGATGTAATTTGTAAATAAATAAATAAATATATAATTATACTCGCAAGGGGCAAAAACTATGATACATTGCATTAAGTGCAGCACTACTCTACAAGTCCACTGTAGGAGTGCAACAGTACTATACAAGGTTCGCTTGTATTCTGAAAATTTTCACCATGAGAGAAAATAATTTCAAGCTGAAACTAGCTGGGATCAGAATAGTTCGCTGACAAGAGATTGCCAACAATTGAAAGGGAACTGGACCACTTTCCGCATGCTAATTAATTCTTGATTAAATCGACAATGACACTAATAGAGCACACGAAGGCGGCCCCACGCAGTGAAATGATAGCGAAAAAGTGGCAGAGCATAGAAGCCTCCGGGTACCACTAATGCCGCATGACTATCTCAAGTCAGGGAAAAGTTTTTTTTTCAATTCATGCGAACCACCGAATGACCTTGCTGGAAGCTCACACCTCATTCCAAGCAAGTGAAGCACACACGATCTGCGGATAGCTATGTGGCAAATAATTATCGGCATTTGCGACATTAATCAGGTAAAAGTGATTGAGCGGCTATAATTGCCTCTGACCGCTAAAGTAGCCGCCTGTCGCGGCAGTGTCACAGCTTATTATCATATTTCTATTTCGCAGGGCTGCATGCCAAGGGAATTGCAGCTGGGATTCCTGGCGAGCCAGCAGTGCGCTGCAATTATTTTCAATTTCATGCCCACTGGCCGGCCGCAACAACTATCAAATGTCGGGCTGCAATCGCCACTGTGAATTAAATCAGAAAGTGAAACAGATTGGCAGCTGGCCATTGATAGTGAAAACGCAAATTGGACAAAAACCTGGACAGGTCACCTGAGGAAGTGGCTTTAGCCGCGCTCTTATTCAGAAAGCGAACACCATGTCGCCAAATCAAATGGGCAGGGGCTATTTACTGAATCTGACTGGCAAGTGCAATCACGTAATTCCTCCGGCGAATATTGTACTCCGCCAAGAAAACGTTTTTCCACAATTTTTTTGGAAAACAGTTTACGTAACGTGAAATCAGCCAATTTTGTACCTTCGGACGTAATGGTTTCATTGTAGTTCCGATGCTCTTAAGGTACCAGAAATTCCCTCGTAACTAACCTGAGTAGTCTTTTCAAAGTTGCTCCTACTGGCTCGTGTTATATTGTCCTAATAACAATTCGCATGAGCAGTTTGCACCTACCTACTCTACTACTCCAATTTCCTGGCAAAATTATCATTGACAAAATAAAACTAAAAAATAACTGGTTTGGTGTGGCTCGAGTGCGGGGCAGGATTTAAAGATCACTTAAGATTTATCGCGGAGCACTGCCTGCAGCACGACATGGAAAGGAGAGAATACTTTAATTCGCGTGTCTTTCCCATTTCCCGCTTGCATAGCAGCCCGCTCCAATCAATGTTGTGAATTTGCTGGAAAATGTACCTCATGTATGTGTCTTCTGGGGGCCACCTACAGTACTTATTTAAATTGTTAAGCAGTGCCGTAGATCTGATTTTATGGTAATATATTTTATTTTCAGGAGTTTTTCAATCCAAAGGGAAAGAGTTATAATATATTTATTTCATTTCTTTATATATATTCTATGGACAATGTTTTTGCATATACAATGTTGGAAGATGTTGAAAACTTGTTTCCAAAATGAGTACTGAGTTGCCGAAACAATGAAAATTTTGAAAACAAAATCCGCTCAAACCGCGAAACGCGCCTTTGTGAAAAAAGTTCCACACAAGTTATCCACATTTGGGGGGGATTAGAGAACTCGAGAACTCACACCTAGTCATAGAGAAACCAACGCATCCTCAACGTGTATCTGTTTGGTGTGGTTCTTGGCATGGCGACATCATTAGCCCATTTTTCTGGAGCAACGTTACAATCAACAGAGCGCACTTACAGAGATATGACCGTTTTTTTTTAAATTGAGAAATTGGATATAGGCGATCTTTGGCCCCAGCAGGATGGCGCTACATGCCACACAAGCCGTTCAATAATGCATCTTTTGCGCACTAAGTTTACTAATCGTGTTATTAGCGTGTGTGTCTAATGACCACCCACTCCAGGTAATTAGGCCCCGAACCATCGAAAATGTACTGCAAAATTGCGTGGACAAGATAGACTACTGTCATTTGAATTAAATTACATACATGCATATATCCCATCGAAAGATTTACTCTTTACAATAAATGAACAAACTTTGAAAACTATCGAACAGTGTATGTATAGGAACTCGTAAATAAACTCTTCAAAAGGCCAGTAAACTTTGCAATAAAATTTCTTGCCTTAACGGAAGTCGCTTATTTTCTATTTGTAAAATTCTAAAGCAGGAAATTCTCCCGATCGAAATGACTTGGTGATGATCCGCGTTCGTCATGTGGAAAAAACCAGCTTAATAAATTGTGCCCACTTCCACTGAGTAATAGTCGAAAAATTCACAAACACCCTACGCCAATGGTGCACCAGCAGTGGCTGGAGATCTACGGCTCGCGAACGTTTCCCATATCTTTCACTTGACGAGTTCGCGTCTTAGCGGCGCATACCCGTTCCCGTAACCGTCACCGCAGTGATCTCCTAGTGGCGCTGGCTCATGCCGTAAAAGCCGCGATCAGCAGAGCTTGCTGTTAATATTGGGTCCGTTTCAAGCTATTATTGCAGTAAACCTCCGGCAGCGCATGCGCAATGTTCTTACCCCTTGGCTCAGTCGGGAAATCGCTTTTCGATCACATATCTGTTCGCTGCGATCGTGCAACCGCCGAGCGACGCGGACACTTTCCATGAACTGTCGACGATTTTTTGGCGGTTTTGTGACAACACTTCCTCGATTTAAACGTAACAGTGGCTTCTTCCGTTCCGGTTCGTTTTGTGCGGGTCTACCCTCGGAACGTTCATCTAGTGATTGAGTGATCTGCATTTCGGCAGCTAGTGCTCCCTATAATTGTAACGAGCTCCGATCTTTCAGGAGTTATTGTGTGCGGCTCATGCAAACTGGTAGGACTCTTGCATAACTGACCACCTACCAATCTGTGTCCGCTCTGTTATGTGAACCGATGCAGAAACATAGCCTGCTGTGGACAATAATAATTGCTCTCGGATATTTCGTGCACCGCGGAATTAGCTACATACGTCTCTGATGGTAAGGCTCTTTCGATACTTGCACCCAATTTCCTGTGTGTTGCGCTATACCAAATGAATGTGTAATTAGGGGCTATCGTTGCCTTGCGTCGTTTTTATCTTAACGATCGGAATTATCTGGTATCGAACCGGTAACCGTTTCGTCGCGAACCAAAGCTACTCAAGAACCAGGCATCCTTCTTGGCCCATTCTAGTTGTTTTTATTTCGCGAAGGTTTGACTCTTGGCTTCCTACCTCGCTTGGTGGCTTTTAGGTGATCAAGATTTTTATTATGTGCATATATTAAACAGCTGAAGTGGTAAATTTTTTAAATTAATTCGCTTAAATTGATTATTTTGTCAGGCCCGTCGTTAACAGGGGGTTATTTATGTTATGCACAGCTTCTGCATTTAATTGCGTCAAAAAGAAGCAGGATATGGTGTTGCGGATATTCCAGATAATGTAGTACATATAGTAGGTCCATGTTGAGAGACGGATAAGATATAAGATAAGGATTTTGTTACGGCACAGTATTCTTGCATCAGAGTGCTGTACTTTATCGGCAGAATGCGGTTTGCGTTTGCGGAAATATTTTGCATTTTACTGGGTGCCCCGGAATTTTATTTGAAGACAAAGGGCTTTGATAGGAGTGTGTGTGTAGTTAGTTGAGAAGAGTAATTATAGAATGCTTTCTCAGGAAAATGCAAACCATTTTTTTTTTGCACTTGAGACTTGATTGACATTCAGAGGATTTTTCATATATTTTACGAAAAGCTATCTTATTGCCATTGCCACTGTAATTGCAAGAATTAGATAATTGCATGGTCTGGGCCGCGGATATAAGTGTTTTATTAATAAAAGTGACGAACCTTGGGATTAAAAAAAAATAATAGAGTCATTTCGTAAATAAATTGTGAACAATTATGTATCCATGCTGATTGTTTTCAGGGCTTCACTAAAAACAAAAATTGGGTAGAATGGAATGCCACAGACTTTAGTGTCTTTTAGGCCTGCAGCTCGCCGCTGAACAGTCTTTAAATAAGGGAATAACTATGGGCGAAAAGTAGCAAAAATTATTAGTGTGACGGTAAAATGGTATGGTAAAAAGTATTCGATTTTTGTTAGCATTTATTGTCAAGATTACCAACCGCGTATGTATTTTCAATACCAATCTGTAAAAAAACTAGAAAGATACGAACATCAATCTTATCGACCTAATAAAACTAAAACGGGGCGCCTTTAGAGCGCATTTAAATAACAACCTGGTGGGAAAAAACTAAATTTGTATAAGTATTACAACTTATTTAATTTACTAGCACATTATTTTGCACATTTACTATTATGAGCGTTTCAGTAGCTTACATATATTTATAATTATGTACAACGGATGGAATTGCATGGAAATTTTACTCACAAAATCTGAACTTCCTTTTCGGCAATGGCCTTCTCTCAATAATTGTCTTGCCTTTTGTTCCCAACGATATCCCAAAATAATTCATCTATTTTAATTGACTAAAGGTACACGTGGGCCACGATATTTCTTAGTCTTGGATTTTTTTAAATGCAACATGTCATGTTCACTCCACCTTGTAGTGATCAATTGCAAGCACAAAAGGCTGCCTTTCAAGGTTGCTTGGTGGCCAGCCAGCGCACATGAACAAAATGGATTACACAACGACCAAAAAATAACTCGAGAAAAGGTGCGTTAATTAGTAAATTGGGAGAAAAGAATGGGTGTTGCCCGAACTGTTTTTCAGTCTCAGTTTCAGTTTTTTTTGGTATTTTGTAAGCAAATGGGTTGTTTTATAATTTTTTTTAAACATAATTGCAGAAATCCCTTTTAACAATAAAGCAAATATTGGGCATGTAGATGAAGATTTTGAGAGGCGGGCGAACAAAATGCTGGCTGTGGTAATGACGCCATTTTTAATCTAATTGTAATTTCCCCGTATGAGGAACACATACGGGATAAGAAGGTAGAAGAAAGTAAGTTCATTAAGTTTTTCACCTTCTTCTTGCACCTTATGGCGATTCATATTGCATAGCCTTATGCAGGTAGTGTTCGATATTTCCACATTCCACATTCCAGGAACACTAATTGCAAGGAGATTTTTTTGGGAAAAAATCGAATAATGGATTGGTTTAAATAATTCGTCCATAAATGAAAACTACTCCATTTTCCGGGAAGAATGCGATGCGAAACTTAACTCCATTAATTTTTTAGCTACAACCGCACAGTTTTACCCTTTTCAAAACAGTTAGCAAGGATTATTCCTTTTCGAATCTCCAAAGACAGTCGTCGTAACTTTCCCCGCTGAAGGAGCGGTCTTCCCTTTCTTGGGTGCAGACGTGTACTTAGAATTCCTCGAACGACTTTGGTTTTGGTCAACTGTTCAACTGTGAGCAATTGCAGCACCCATCTTCCTGACAGGACAGCTTTCTCATGGTCGAATGGTTGATGCAAAATGTTAAACACATTTCTAGAAATGCGCGCACCTTCACTCTTCTACCATCCAGCAATATATCATATTGTATTTATTTAATATTTTCCGGAGTAGTTGCATCAACATGGACGTTCAATGTCACAATAGGACCACTCCCAAAATGTTTATTTATTTGTAATGTTTATCCAGCTTCTATTTGGTCTCCTGAGGTAATTGCCTTTCAAAAGTAATGTTTGATTAACACTCGAAATGTTTTTTCATCAATTTTTTTAAAATCACTTGACTTTTTCGATTTAAGGGAGTTTGTCCTTTACTTTACAACAATGAACATAAATATCAGAAAGAGCTATCAGAACAACAGCTCAGATTTATAGTTATCTCTATCGGAACTTCGATTTTATGTAAAAAATCTAAAATACATATGAGTGGCAATGCTCCGTAATTTCTGCTTTCTGTTTTGCTATATTTCTTAGTCAACAATGCTTTCTATTTGGAGAATCACATCACACACAGGTCAACAACTCCTGAAGCCAATGCTTTTAAAACGTAGACAATATTTTCTGGGAATTGCTTGGGTTTTCCCTGCAGGAAACAATTGAATTCAGAGTTATTCCCGAAGTTCCTCTAAAGTCGAAATTTATTGTCCACTACTTTAAAAACTGAGTAATTGGAAAATACGCGGATTTGGCTGGTCGCATAATTCAAATGCCCGTTGGGGTTGCACATGGTAAACTCAACACAGCAAACCAGTTGGGCTCTCGCGAAAATCATATATGGCCATATATGCAGGTAACATGTCCATTCGAGTCACGTACGATCGCCTGCCTCCTAAATTATGAACATACATATCTCGATGGCCTTTGGTTCTTTTTACTTTCATTCCTCGGATTTTTCTTATTTTGGGACTTATTTGCCGAAAAAAATTTGCATGTGGGATAAGAGAAGAGCGCGAAAAGGTAATAGTATATTACGATACAAGGGCGGTAAGTAGCCGATTGCCCACGATGGCGGTGTTGACGCACGAGCGAAGCGAGTGCGTTAACAGCCATCATGGGCACTCGGCTACTTACCGCCCGAGTTACGTATGCTATTTTTCAGCACGAGTGCGGGGTAAGCAGTAGGTACGTTACCGCACATGTTTCCATTCGGTGACTCATAAATTAACCACGGTGCGCTAAGGAGCCGATTGCCCACGATGGCGGTGTTAGACGCACGAGCGAAGCGAGTTCGTTTATAGCCATCGTGGGCAATCGGCTACTTACCGCACCGTGGTTAATTGATGATTTACCGCATGGAAACCCGTGCGGTAAGGTACCACTTACCCCGCACGTGTGCTGAAAAGAAAATAACAAACAAAACGCGCCGAATGTCTAAGGGAAGGTATTCAAAGCACGCGACATCTTTGTATGCAACCATGTCCACCGACAGGAACAATTAAAGAAACATCTGCCTGAAGAGCACGATATTATCTTTCGTATAAATGAGCAAATTATCACCTGGGAAAATAGAAAAGGCAAATAAAGGGGCTGGCCGGGATGGAAATAGATTGGCGTTTTAGGAGTAACCGACAGAAAATGAAATGATTAAGTGCATAGGAATAATCGGTGTGTGGTGTCGCCTGCTTTCACTTCTCATTCAAGATATATTTCCCAATTTATCAATCGCCCAGCATAATACGGCCCCACCAGTTGGATGCTGAAAGTCCCACAAAGGAAACATTTTCAATGTTTTGGCAATAATTCATCAGTCCTACAAAAAGCGAAAAGAGTTCACTTTGCTCCAAATGATGTGCTTGCTGCTTCGGCCGTTAAACAAATAGCGGCCTCGAAACTCACTCAATCTTCGTTAAATTAATTGAAGAGTTTCCCTGGCATTGTGGTCTATTAGCGGTGCACTAATATATCAAGCGCCCAGCCTCGTTTCAACGTCGAGACGTTTTCACGAAAGAACTCGTCGCAAAAAATGTAATGCTAAAAGTCGCATTTGTTTCGCTTCAGTTATGTGCCCACCAGCCTTTGGAGTAACTGCAAATTTTGGTAATAAATCAACATAATGCACGTCCTTTGTTCAAAGTGGCCGTTTTGTGCCTAAAGTGGTTCCCGTGCGTCATGAACCTTGTCGAATTGTTCGTTTGTTTTACTGGAAAGTGTTTTTTGAATGTCACTCCAATTCACGAGTTTTTTGCTAGAATTACTGGACCCAGCCACCAGCCCGGTAGTGTGCCTTTTTATTTCATTTTCTTAATTCTCGCTTGTACCCACTATGAATGGGCACCTCTACTTCTCAGGTGCAAGAGGGAAATGGGAAAGTTAACAGCCAGTACCTGAAGGCTGCAGATAAAATTCATAATTAGCCCCCGATCGACAATTATGAACGCTTTCAAGCGTGTCGACTTTTCAATAACTTTAAGGACAAAGGAATTCTTCGGTTTTTCTAAATGCCAAGAGCTTTTTCGAATGACTACGCAAAGGCGGTTAAGTACTTGCTGGCCTATTAAAACGCATATTTGCGGAAAGCTAAGCAAAATATCTTTCCGATTAATCGACAGTAAAAAACGACCTCTGTTAAAGGAAATTAAAATTTTATTGTTAATTTATTGCTCTGTAAATCTGGACACATGTCATCACTTGATTAGCGCTTTTAATATTGTTTTAAATTACTCCCACTGAGCTCGAATAACTCATTAACCTTATAGCTCAGAGAAGCTCGAATAACAATAAGGAGAGGGTGATCTTGACAAAGATAAACCAATGCTCATGGCGTGCCTTTGGGCGGGGATGCGAAAATGCATTTTTAAGTGTTTCGAGTAATAGAAATTTGAATACACATATTAGGTAAGTAAACACACTCAAATTCAGATTCAAATTTATTTCGGGGCAGGGTCATAAAATTACAATCTTTTAAGGATACTTGATAGTCAGCGGGGAATACGAAATGTGGAACATCGGACTCTACTTCTTCGAAAACGACGGAGGACGAGCATTAACCGGCAATGGGGAGACAAGTTCTCAACTGCTTCATACCAGGATGGCCTGAACTTCCACACCGTACGAGAAACAATAACGATGTTGTTAACCAAGTTCCCAGGTCGTGTTATTTCGCGCTTTAGCCTGTTTGAACTTCTTCCTCTAGGGTTTTTTGGAAAGTAGGATCTATTCATTCATTGTAAACGATACAACCATCCCTCAAGAAAGAAACTAAACGCCATATTTGTGCAATCGAGCCATTTTTACTCCAAAATGTCTTTTAAAATTTCGTCAAAAGCCACCTGTCAATGAAACTGCGGTGGCCATTTGACTGACATTTTATTTAATGTCCAATTTCATACCATAGTTTTTATAATTTAAAATTCAAGTTCTTGTTAAGACCTTCAGATTGATTGAGAGTCGGATCAAGAATTCACTGCCCTGCAGCTACAAATAGTGAACCTCTTGTCGCACTTGGACTTCATCCAAGGAGTTATAATCATTCTTACAATATGAGACGATTTAACTTACCTTCCAGGACGATAACCAACTTCTGAGCAATGTAACATGCTCCAAGCTCCACCGAGAAATCATAAGTGCTCTCCGAATGCCTACAGTTGGTTCTACATTTCAAAATACCGTGCCCACTAGCATGCATTAATGATGAATAGCGTGCAATACATGATTTATGCGTTCAAACGCGCCAAAACGTGCAATATTCGAAATTGGACAAAAACTGAAAATTACGAAATCCCTGTAGCCTTTTGGCCTTTTTCGACTGCACCGCCGCCGCCTTTATGTGCCGCGGGCGTCGCATTAATTCACATTTTGCGGTGTCAACTCGGCACGATGTGGTCGCAATAAACAGCGAGAATTTCATTAATGAAATTCTTCTCCCATCCAGGCGGGCTTTTCTTTTGTCTTCCAACAGCTGGTTAATAGTTGAAGGAACAGCAGCTTGTCAAGTGAGCCTCAAAACAAAGCATTGCAGCCTCGCTGTGTACCATACCAGTCAACGTCTAAATTACCTTGCCCAGATAACCACAGCTTCAGGTGGCAATTATAATTGCCTAAGCAGAGCAAGCAGTTTGGTAGCTATACCTAGATTTACTCAAGCGCGTTATTGTTCAGATCGCTCAAATATTCAAGGAATAGTGGGCCGCTCACTCCTATTGCTGCAGCCAGGTGTGAGCACACCTGACCTTAGAATGCGTGTTTTCGACAGCTTTCGCACAAATAGAGCACGATATTTCCTGAAAATTGTACCGCCTTCTAATTGCAGTTGTGGCAGCTTGGTGAAGGTCATGTCGCTCAGGAAAGTGAAAAGTACGGAGTCCGGGTGTGGTGCCCATTCGCGCATACTATGCCAACACTTGAGCTTGGGACCTCTTGATCTCCATAGAGGCGCGTGATATACATAGTTGCGCGATCTCCTGTACCCCCTGTGGAGCTATTAAGGCTGCCGAACATTGTACACTGCCCACTGCGAAAAGTTGTCGTTTCTGGGCAGGTAATTGAGTTGTTAATGGCTCCACCATGAGCCACTGCCAGTGCATGCTCCACGTTTTAGGAGTAATTGCTGCATTATCACTGGTTACAATTTAGAGTGGCGGCGATTGTGCTTGAAATTTAATAAGGAAGCCGCTGAGCTAAAACCGATTTTAAGCGGGCCTGTTAGTGCTTCCTAGCCGCTTTAGCTAGATATTCTGCAAGCGATACAAAAAGGTATCCCACCGCGCCAAAAGCCAAGTGGTTTTTAAGCTCCAAATATGGGAGGTCCGAAGGCACCTACTTTACAGGAAAGTTTGTTTTTACTAATTCATAAATTACCACCTGTAATTTAAGAAAACCTACTCGCCAAATTTGGTATTATAGAAATGAAAGCAATTTGAGCTGCACGTTTTTATTGTGCCAAGAGGTACGTGTGTAAAATAATCAGGAAGACCCTGCTAACTTAAAATCGGTCGTATCTTATTCGAGTTGAAAAACTGCGGTGAACGAACATTTCACTGCGATTAAGTAGTCTGGTTTTTATAGAAATTGTGAAAAAAAAATTAAATAAAAGGCCAAACCGACTCCCTGCCGGTTAAGTGAATAGTTTTATTTTATGTATGCAAAAGTATTCAGCAGAAAACTATTTCACATTCATTTGATATATTTTAAAAGACGGGAATTAGATTGAAAGTAAACACTTTTTTTGCATGATGTAAACTTTGTTAGCCGTTTCAAAATTCTCTTCTAAATTTGATGCAAATTTGTCTTTGAGTTTGTTGATACTGATCGGTGGCACCATCTCTCGATTCTTGTCTAATCTATTCAGTTTAATCTGATTGTGAGACGAATACCTTAAAATCTCATACTATTCGCGATTGGCAGGATGTGTGAAGTTAAAAAAATTTTCCACAGTGACATGCGAGCCTAAAACTGACTGACGTGACACAAGGCACGGGTTAGTGGTTTTGAGCCGAATAAGACGGTTTTGAAATTTTGAGCAAACTTTTTCATGCTTCTGCCTCTGTACTCTGAAATCAAATGCTTTTCCCAGACCGGAAAACCTGCATGCATATCACATCCCATAGCACCCAATGAGGTAAAACCGACATGTAATGCCATGCCCATGCAACTGCCGGTCGTAAATTCTGTTCACGGTTACTTAAATGCATGTCGTCGTCATTTACTTAATCTCTTGCGTTATGACAACTTTCTTCAGAAAATTGCATTTGCGGAAAATCTGGTGGCTGCTAAATAGGTTTATTGAATATATGTTATAAGTTTTACCTGGCAATACAAACTCTTTGATATTACAAAAAGAAATCGGAGTTCGGCTAAAATTTTTCGATATTTCGCTATTCAAGTAATTTTTTATCAATTTACGTTAAATTTGAATGTGTATTGTATATAGCACCCAACCTCCGATCTTATATCTATGCATCGTAAAAAAGGCTATATATACATTGTGCAGGTTAGTAATATTTTTTTTTAATTTTAGATCAACAACCGCTATGCCTGGATAGAGAAGGACAAACGAAAGTAAATCAACTGCTTCTGAAGAAAGAGTCTAAAAACTAGTAGAGGATACATTCTCATAAAAACGGTCGATTCGCTTTAAACATTTCAGTGCGTCGTAAAAGTGAAATTACTCGTAAACCAGCCGGCGACTACATAGTGCAACAAATACCTCCACATATTGGCGGCCGTTTAAGAAATTCGCCGACAGTGTCTGATGTCTTTTAATCGACATTCTAATCTCTGAAATTACTAACAATCTATGGGATCACCAAGCAACGTGAGGTACGTCTACAGTTTCTTTAAATGGTTTTGTTGTTTTGCCAATGTTCCATTGATTTATTTGATTTTCCGTGAAATTATTAGTTGCATGTATATTCCGATGATTTACATACGTTCTTCGATGATTTGTTACAACACACGATAATTTACTGTTATTAGCGTCGTTACTTTTCTGAATGTGTAATATGAAATATTGAATCATAAAATCTATAGGCTTTGCAGCAGGTTTTTGAAACACTTAAATGTTTACAACCCTTTTAGGGTTCGTGTAGTTTTTTTTTTGTGTACAAACTGTGGCAGATTTTTCAAGGTAGCTTAAGAAATAAAACGGGGAATTTCTTGTTTCCTTGGCCCCGCTTTTTGGGAACGGGGTTCGAAACATTTTGCTGTGATAATTAACGGAAAAATAATGAAAAAATTTTATCTCGACCGGTTTTCGAGATATAGGGCATAATAGTTCATACTTGACGAGCCACCTTAATTGGGAAAACTTTAACTTTTTGGAAAATTCTATTATATTATTATAATTTCCCTTTTACAAACTGCCGGTTTCAAATTAATCAGGCTTAAGCCTGGCCCCCATAGAATTCGTCGGCGCGTCGCTTTTGCCGCGGAGCTTCACTTTTTTAGCGCGGCAAGAGAGACCCGAACCCATAGAATCCTTCGACGCATCAGCTGTTTATGACAATTCGAGACCAACCGTCAACTGGCGCAGTAGCTCCGATGGTGAATTAACAAGGTAAATCTAGTACCAATTCGTCAAGAAACTAGACTAATGAATTCGGGAAAAACTCGGCACCCTCCAGGAAATCCAAACGAAGAAACAGCAAACCGAATAATTACAAAATCACCAAAACAGTTCACAGATATCAAATTCAAACCTTTACTTGTCAAATAAACAGCTGATTCAACGAATCCCAACTTGTCAAAGCGCTCTCAGCAAAGCTCTCTCACGACGGACTGCCTCGACGAAATTATTGAAGGTTGCTCTAAATTTCTCTCTCGTAACGTGCTGACGTTGCGTCGGCTATGGGTTAGCTCCCATATGAATGCATGTATTCAATAGTTGTGCGACGACGCCGAAAGCGACGCCTGATGCCGACGGACTCTATGGGGGCCAGGTTTTAAGAGAGCTTTAAGAGAGAAGCGACGCGCCGACGAATTCTATGGGGGCCTGCCTTGACTCGTCATATCTGCTACACTTATAAGGGGCCATCCTAAATTACGTCACACTTTAAGGGAGAGGGAGGGGGTCGACGAAGTGTGACATTGTGTGACAAGAGGTGGGAGGGGCCCTAAATTTCGTGACGTCACATTTCAAAATTTAACAAACATAAATTGTTTTGTGGGCGAGTTTACACTCGGTGTACTAGTTGTCTTCATAAACCCAACAGCACCTCAACATCTGCAGTTCATCGGATAACTAATAACAAAACGAGTATAATTAAAATGTTTAGGCCTTTTACACTTACATTTACCGATAAATCAGAAAATTGATAAAAACCAGCCAGCAAAACAGTTTCCTGCAACTTGACCGGATGTAAAAGTAAGCACAAAATTATCCAGTGTTTTGCAGCTAATTGGCATGAATCTCGCACTTTATGTAACGAAAATACATGCGTGGCCACTGCCCGTCCGTATCTCGAAGATAAATTTCTTGTCGAGTTCGAACGCACCACAGATCTGATCAACGGACGTATATCTACTTCCGACTTGCATCGACAGCCTTCAACTCCACTTGATAGCCTTTTTGATTAAGTTCATGATTGACCGAGGATACTGTTGTTTTAGCCCGAGCAATAATGCAATTCGATTAAATCGAGGGTGCTACGGATGAAAAAGAAAAAAAAATAGAGCAAAAAATACTCTCGCGCTTATTACATTATCGGTTCGGCTGAAATAATTAGTTTTACAGTTGTGCCCACCTTTTGTATCTCGCGGATTCGTGACCAATTAGATTGTGCTGAGTCATATCAAGTGATCCTCGGTGATTTGTTGATTTTAGTGCTGTCTGTGGCTCGGGCAAAAGAAATCCCCCGAGCTGTGGGTTAATGCATGTCTTTGGGGCTTTGGAATTTATTTTCGCGTTATAATTGTCTCTTCTAATTAACGTTTGGGGTTTGAATGGCAAGCCTTGACCTTGCACGCTGTTTGACTAATTAAAGAGTAATATCGTCGTCATTAAATGACTGAACGTGCAATCGACTAATTTAGGGTGACTTGAATATTATAACTACTTTTTTTCTTGAAGACATATCACGGGCCCAGCCCTATTGAGACGATAGGATTTTGTTGTTGTAGGTGAATAATGTGCAACAATGTTTAAAGGAAAGATAGCACGTTCGCCAATAGGGCCGCTGGTATTCCATTTTCCGCATTATCAGCCATAATTGGCTGCATGGTGGCACTTGAATTTGCCTGTTGTTACTGAAAATAAAGTGGAAATATTACTGCAACTTCGACTACTTAAGTCAAGCGCAGTAAACGTTGCGTGGCGGCACGACATCAAAAAATTCCTTGCCAATGAAACAACCACAAAAAAGTTGCCACAGCAGCCGGAGCGTAACAACAAAAAACGAGCGCAGTAAATCAAATCCCTTTTTGTGCGAACTGCATGGAAAATTACAACTTTAACAAAATATTAACAAACGTGCAGCTTGCACAACGAGAGTTCCGAAAATCAACCAAAGAGAAGCGCATAAAAAAGGTCTAGGCGAACTTCGCTAGCGTTATACATTTTGTGATGTGCAAGCGATCAGCAGGCGTTCCGCACGTACATACGAGTACGTATGCATGTGCTCCGCTTTCTGGCCCCCAAAATGCGGGGTGGCTACGCCTTAATGAATTTTACCTGTGCACCAAACATAAAGATTGTAGCGAAAATATGTAACCTGAAGCTAATTGTCCACAGGTAGGGTAACACAATTGCTTTGGTAAAGTCGCAAGGTCAGACCGCAAATTCATGAACTACGAAGTTCGTGAAGACATCGCTCCGAGCAATTGGAGTGTTACGTAAAGCCGGGGATTCGTGTCACGCTAATGTTTTTGAATTGTTTCCAGAGACAAAAAGCTGCGCTGAAACTATTAGTTTATTGAAAAAAAAAAAACAATCGCTGACTGTTCGGCTGAAACGAATTGAAAACATCTTTGGTCTCCTAGAAGCCATTAACATATTCCGATGTTGACACGTTCTCTGACTTATAAAATCAGTTATGAACCACGCCAAGCATGCGTCAATAAGGTTCCGTGTCAAAACCTTAGTCACTACAAAAAAAAATAGTGATCATGTTCTAATTCTGAGTAATAGCTAAGAATTTGTTGAGAAATAAACATTTTCTTTATAAACGACCGGGAAATTAGGAGGAGGGCAATTTAACGGGTTTCATTATAAATTTTATTACTTTGCTGCGCAGTTTTTATTTTCATAAAACTTTCCTTTTATGATCTTTTCAGATTTTTGAATAAATCGATTTCATATTTACTGATTTCAGCAAGGTCTTCGATAGGATTAATTACCAAATTTAATTAATTGCTCAATGTTTGTGTTTTCGTGGTGTTTTTCTGATTTCTTGAGAAGCAAATCTGATATTCCACAAGGCAGCCAACTTGGTCCTCCATTGTTTATCATTTATGCCAACGATATTTCTTTTAGGGGAAAGATTGTTATTGCCGTACCCTTAAGCGCGGATGTGAATTGCTCTTAACTGTTAATACATACAAACTCAGTTTTCACGAATTTTGTGAGCTTACATAGTTGGCTACATCGAAATCTATTCACAGCTTGACGGATAACCTGCTCCAATGGACGATTATGTGCATCATAAAAATCACGAAGTCATCTATAAGTCTCGCGAATCGACAAACTGTTTTCAAAGTAAACTTGGCTGATTTTTGATCGTTCCTCAAGCGTTGCGTCTATTAATGACACTTCGGGTTGACAGTTATCCTAATCGGAAGTTCTATCTAATTTGCATAATTAAAACGCTAACTTGTGATTCCTGCTGTGAGTTTATTTCTGCACCGATTTTAATGATTCTAACACTAAGAAAGCTTAGCAACTGAACATGGAATATCAATATGGCAATCTAAAAGGTTCAACTTTAAAGGATTGTTATGAATATGGGTCCCTTCATGTTTTCGGGGTACTGATCTCGAATCTACTATCGAAACGGGAATTAAAGATGGCGGATCCAATATGGCGACTGAAACCCGGTTTCGATGGAATGGATAGGAGGAGGATGGATGAGTTTTTTTACACCGTGCGAAGACAGAAATAAGAACTAGTTGTAAGTTAAAAAGACAGTCCTTAGGTAGTGATAATTAAAATCTAAAATCAATAAAGCTTCCAATTTTAGCCGAAAAAAACAATTATGACAAATGATTCATCGATTATACGAAGCAATACAAGATTGCAAGATTCCGGTACAAAACTGCTAATGGCAACCAGCCAAGGGCTTACGCATGTGAATGTAAGGGGTCGAGCCAAGCCAACCTTGCCGTGGTCGTCATTTTAATTTAGCATTGAACTATTTTCTTCGCCAATAAAAATTGTGTTTGTATCTCCCTCAGGCAGTTATTGGAATGCTTTTAAAGAAAGCAATTTTCTCAAACGCGATCCTCCCAGCAGAATTGCAAACCGCATACCGGTAATAGCGAAAATCACTTATGGCGATTCTACACCGCTTAAAAGCTCCTAATTAAGATCCGCAGAAAAGGTGAGGTCGGCAAAAAACCGGACACAGGCAGGTGGTATAAGCACCATACCGGGCATGGCCTCCTGCAGTTTAACCGCTATTTCTTGCTCGGTTCCTCGATCTTAATCTCGCGACTTTGACTTTAAGCTAGCATTTCGCCCAAAGCACCTAATCAATCGTAAGAGGAAAAATCCCTCTTAAGTACCTGCAAATAGTCACCTGCGCGCGGATATTTATTCACTTAACTGGCATTTGTGGGCCAAGTCGACACTTTTCTGCCAGTACGTCTCGGACCTTTTAATTGAGGGAGTTGCACCGCTCGGTGGAAGCTCTGATTAGAGGAAAATTGCACAAGAACTGCGCGTTTTTGAAGAATTTCAACGAGAGCAGATCACAAATTGGGGCCGGGTTAATTTATAGCAATGCAGCACAGCACTGAGCACCGGCCAGCATAATGTCAGCGAAAAATGTTCTTTTTTTGTGTTTCGTGTGCTCGCCTGTTTGATTGCGCGTTGTTAAGTTCCATGACACACCCATATTCACGGGGGCACCTTTCAAGCCCTGGCTGCCCGTTCTTGGTTTCATTCAAGCCACTCCAGCGGGCCTCTGCGTGCCGAGCGGGGAACTACCAAGATCTGAGGGGCGATACCGATTTATTGCAAATTTATGAGCTTTTCTAATGGTTTTGGCTTTAATGCCTTGGTCACCGACTCACCGTGTATCTGGGCCTTGCAGTGCAGCAATTACAGCCGTATCAAGTCGCAAATCCCCAGAAGCCGATCTGGTAGTGGGGAAATGGAGTGCAAATTTCATTCAATTACAGGAATGGCCTTTTCGTTTCTTCCCACGACCCTACATTTCGATTTGTGCGCTGAGAGCGAAAAAATTACAAAATTGGCAGAAAGAAAGCATCACGGCTTATAATATGCGGAAAAGTGCTCCTAACGGAAGCGAATTATAGTTTCCCATCGAGATACATCGGCTTGGATACGTTACCCAAATTTGATAATGAACAGGTAAATATTGCTCCACAGGGTGTAATCAAATGGACAATGCTCTGGAAGCTGGTGGGTACCGAAAGCGCCCAAGACACGAAACTGGCGGTTGGTTGCGTAAGCCCAAAAGCAGAGGTCAAGTGCTACCTGCTGCTTCTGTCTATCTAGCTAACGGGTATGGAAAAATCATATTTCACACATCTTAAGCGTGCGCGGCGTTACGGCTAATATGCATTACACCGCCGCCGCCGGCCGCACCGCTAAGCCTAAACAGAGACTGCATAACTTGCCAGCGGTCAAGTCTTGTCGTGACCCAATGGTGTGGCAGTCATGCCGGTCTAACCACAGCATGGACATGCACAAGAGCATAGACGTAACAGTGGCGTCAACCAGTGATACCGAACGATAGCCGGCGCGGCGAAACGTATGAATTTCTGGTTTTCCAACGAAAGTGAACCCAAATGGCGTGCAGGTATCCGCGGAATTTATCCTCCTATTCGCGATGTACATATGTAGCACACTTTTAGTTTCACTTGGAACCTGCCTAGTGCCCGTTGACCACAATATGCGGCCAACCACTTGTCGCGCCAATCCGACAATTCCTTTGTTGGTGGTGACAAAAAATTAATCTTAGCGCGGATTGTATTAGACAGACAGCTATTGGCTATAAATAAAAGTTTTTGTGCACGGGATGTTTCGGCGCTGTTTCTACGTTATATGGTCAGTGGCAGAAGCGCCGAACGTAATCCGTGTTCCGCTTTTCGTCGATTGTCGTGATAATGGGTCAAGGTGGCCACTGTCGTATGCAAATGAATGGATTTGTAATTCTGGCGCGCTTTCATCTTTTGGGCACATTTTGCCTAATTGCTTTTAAATGCTACAGCCGCAGAATATTAGCAGTCTCGTGGCATTTTGCAACATTTAACTTTCTGGTACTTTGCCATTTGGTTCAATTCGCTTGCGACTTCAACATTAGATTACCATTGATCATTTGTTTTTTTTTTTTAATTATCCAAATTAAATTCATTAGATGCAGAAGAGCAGGAAACAACGGACAAAACCATAATACTAGCAACACTGTTGTCAATGTAGAGTTTTCCAAAAACCAAAAATTTACATCAACTTTTCCTTGACGTGAGGTACTCCAATTCCATTGCATGCGAGTAGTTATTGACAATTAACAATTGATTTCAATAAATGGAATCATCAAAACGTTGAGTGAAGAAAACCTGGGAATGGAATCACCAAACCGTTCAAAGCAAAATCAGCAAGTTGGTAAATTCACAAACACAAACACATAAGAAATGTTATGGTGAAGAACAATTGCGTGGCAGTAAATTAAAGATTAACCATTCAATTCAGCTTTATAAAAAATTTGCAGTTTTACATTATTGTTCGAGGAGCCACAACTAGAACACCTCCTAAAGCTCACGCCAAATAACTATCATACCATCTACCCAAACTTCTTCTTCTCAAACATTTTCTCCGAAATTCATGTAATTAATACACCTATTCTAAATTTTTATTAACTTTCCTATCTTGTTGCCTTTCCAAAGACACGTATATACAACACGTCCAGGTAGAGAATAGATATACAAAATAATACGTAGGAAACCTTTACGGAATATCCAAAAATCTGAATTAAAAAAAACAAATTAAACATTTGTAACGTACTAACAGTAACTGTAATCAATTTTTAATTTAAGAAACACCATGTTGGGGTTCATTTTTAATGCAGAATTTTTAAAATTCCGCAAAGGGTTTTCTCTACCTGGACGTGTTTTATATACGCCTCTTTGGAAAGGCAACAAGATGGGAAATTTAATAAAAATATAGAATAGGTGTATTAATTACATGGATTTCGGAGAAAATGTTTGAGAAACGTGAATTTAGGAAATGTTAGACCATATTTTCGCAAGTGACTGTACCTGCAGTGGTAGGTATAGATCAGCATTGGTGGCACTTTTAGAAAGCACATTAAGATAGTCGTTGTTTGGGGTGAGTTTGATGACGCTGCGCTAATTATATCAAAAGATAAAATAAAGTAATAATGCGCATCCCGAATTTATTAATCATCATCATCGTCCCAAAAGCGGTTGAGATGCCCCCTTCCCCATACCACACAATTTTTTGTTTCTAGACATTGCCGTGCCTAATGTGTCGATTTGAATTCAGTAAATTGTCAATTTAGACAACGAATTGTTAAATAGCTTTTCAGAACACTAAATTGCCGAGAGTCTCGAGAAGGATTTCAGGCTATGATTTCAGACAAGATTATTTTCTTGTTTCATACTTTTCAGTTTGTTCTTCCGTAGAAGCTCAGTGTTCCGATTTCTTGAGTGTTTTTTTCTGTCTTGATTTGTCAAGGTCATGCGAAGCAGCTATAAAATGAGAATAAGTTCATAAGGTAGTCCTCATGTTTGTATTCCTGTTCCATTTCAATTCAAAAATGCTTAATAAAAAACGAGGCAAATAAACCGTAAGTCCGTACCACAATAACGGCGAAAACTTTGAGAAGTGTGAAAATTTCTTCATTGCAAGCGAGAAGAAGATTTCCACTGCACGGAAAGTGTTAAATGAATCTTTGAGGTGGTTGCATGCATGTAAAAGTTCACATACATGGGATGGATTTTATGGAAATTGTTTGCTTTTTATGCGAGTAAAACTCTCCGCCAGGCGAACAGTTCATCAAAAAAAGAAGTTTTGTGAAGTTTTCTCAAGATACGGACCGATAGAACAATGCCATCTTGCGGCGGTGCCTCTGTCTCCATGTGCTCCGATTTCCACCGAGTTAGTGGCTTCTTTCAAGGTCTGGGAATTAATTTTCTGGAAATGTTCACATGCTGAGAGATTTTTGCATTTGGTGAAACGCTGTTCTTTTTTCCTTAATTATGATTACGCCTGGCAATTTTGTTTTGTTGCTTTACACCGGCTAGTAATTACGATCCAGCTGAGGTGATTTTTTAGTGTCCCCCCCCCACTGAGGTACGTCTTCGCAACCTTTTTGGGGGATTTTAAAAGTCATGACTCTGAGAGAATAGCAGCAAACAGCGATCCTAAAAGATTCACCTCAAGGTCAAATCGACTGAATACAATACAACAATCAAAGAAGATTCTCCTCAAGAATTGCCGCAATCAGTTATGCAACGATCAGTCATCGCTTCATGGAATAATCGAACAAACAGAATATGGCAAGCACAACAAATCGCTCAATTAAAGTCGCTTAGCTGATTCTATTAAATGCACAATGCGATGATATAGTAATTGCTGTCACGACCGTCTATCTTTAAATCTCGATCAGATCGAACTCCTTATGTAACTTGATTGGCGGATCTACGCAGAGCTGAAAAACTGCAGCGATCGAAATTTCTCGCCGCGAGGCGTGCCATCATACGCGCCATGTGCGGTGCAATTGCGATCGCTAATTCTGCAAATCAGCGCGCACGTATTCTACGTAATTAAAGCCGATGCCCTCCTTTGTTTTACAAATATGTGATAAATCACTCTTCCATACCCAGTCACGTAGATCAAATTTCCTTGATTGCCAGGGTGCGATCTGGATGTGATGTGATGAGCTGAAAATTCTCATTATCGCTGCGATGTTATATCACTTGACCGAAATGCCTGTACGTGCTGTGCTGTTGGTTTTCGCATTAATGGGGAAAAGCCGTGATAAAAAATAGTCGGCTGAACTTTTTCACAGTCATGCAATAGCAATTGATAGTGGCAACGTAACCATTCCTGGAAACATGGATCGCTATCGGGTCGGATCATCTTAATTACTAGACCTGCTACCAATTTGCGGAGAAAGAGTGTAATATTCATTAAGTGCATGCTATTTGCAAAACAAACGCAATTTATCAGTTTAGGAGGAGTAATGTAATACGATTAACGGGCAGTTCAACTAGTAGGTACGTGAAAAATAGTTTGCATAAAATTGAGAATAACAAGTGGCATGCCGAAAACGCTTTTTTTTTGTTTTTGTTTAATGAAATTGATTATGTATTTGGACGCATGGTAGCGCACCTTTCAAAATTATTAATATATGCAATGCAAGTGAGCGACATGTGCCTACACTGTTCGCTCTAATTCAGTGCAAATTTGAATAAGTCGTCAGGAAAAAATTGATCTTGATTGACTTCTTGAGGAACTGTTCCATGCCGTAGTGATTTTGACGATAAATTAACGTAACAATTTCGTGAAATTACGCATCTAGGGAACTTTTCATACAACAGAGCGATTGTTTCGTCAATTTTGTGGCACGTAGCGTCGTCTTCAAAAAACTAAACTTGAAGATTCATATCAAGAAAACAGGTCCACAAAATATTTCATAATCATCGCCCGCTACTTCTCCCCTTTGACGGTTAACGCTCATCCTTTATCGTTCTCGAAGCAGTAGGATTTGATTTTAATGCCGCCACCAACCCACAACCCGCACCAAACAATAACTTATTCCGAACGCTGCAAGATCTCTTGTGGCTATTGCCAACTATGTACATAAAATTTTTTCAGTGAAAATGCATCCATGTCCGACTTTCAAACTAAGATGTGTTAAAAGGAGTGTGCTCACAGAAGTGGTCAATTTTCCATTTTAAGGGTGATTAATAAATCCGGGATGCACGTTATTATTTTATTTTTGTCTTTTGATCGCAGTGACCTTAAACTTACGCCAAACAACTACTATATTAATCTGCTTTCCAAAAATGCCACCAGTTGCGAAAGTGAAAAAAATGTCCTAAAATTTCCCAACCTTCAAGTTCCTTCCATATTTTCTCCGAAATTCGATTAATACACCTAATTTTTATTTTTATTAAATCGCCCATCTTTTTGCCTTTGCAAATAGGTACAGCATGTCCAGGTAGAGAAAGAGTGTACAAATTCCTACGGAGAAAAGCTGTTGTGGAACATTAAAAAATCTGAATTTTGAAGTTTTACTTTGTGACGTACTATCATTATTTCTAATAAGTTTTTAATTTAAGAAAATGCATTTTAAGGTACCTGAAAACTACGCCGGTGATTTATGGGGTTTCTCAAATAACCGATTCATTTGAGATAAATGGACATCGTCCAGTCTGCCTGCTGTAGCAAAATAAAGTCGTTAAAGCAAACAAACTGACATGGTATGCAGCTGAACAAATTGCATTAATAAACGAAGACATGGCGGAAAATTCATAACATGCAAACGACCGGCTTTCCATGAACAGCTTGTTGCGGTGTATGCAGTAAGACGCCAACACATCTCAACGAGTACAGAAACACTATCAGGCCCAATCAGTGGCAGTTCGGTTTATGAAGATTCAAACGCTAAGTGTTTCGCGGCCACAGGGCAATTAGTTAAGTATCCCCCACTCCTCGCGTCGACATGACTTCGCGAATCGATGTAACTCGATGGCTGCAAACGGTCGTAAATATTTGCAGGCAGTTTGGATGCCTGGGTGCAAAGTCAAATTCGCAACTAGTACTGCACGTACTTGTCCATGTCTCTGGCTCCAATTCATCACTGGCTTGCCTAATTGCGGAGGTCTTCAAGTAAATAGGTTTCGTGGGCAGCTATGTAGGCCTGAGTACCGTAATTACGTCCCCACAACTGACACATTACCGGCCCGTGCTTAATTTCACTTTCAAATAACTCTCAAGATGCCATCAAGGTATCTCCCCGGGCCTGGGTGCAGCGGTTAAGTTCGAATATCGAACAAATGGGGTTCGGGTCACGCATCAGCCAAATTAAGCATTTTCCAGTTGGGACTGTAGTCGTTCGGACGAACTCTTTGACCTTCTGCTTTCCGAGAAGCCGGTACCGGCTGCTGACTCAGCAACACCATGTCTTCTCTGAATCAGTTGGCTTGGAAGATTTGAAGACGGAGGTGTCTGAGCTTCAACTTCAAAATCACTTGATCCGCATTGAGAATCCCCTTACCAACAAAAAGCGAAAACCACTTGTAAACCCTTTCAAGCAACTCGGTGGTTAAGCACTGTCCAGTGTCCAGACTTGAGGAATTATGAAAACAGGCCTTTTGACTTTTATATAATTCCGCCGGGAAGTTATAACTTTTTTGTGGGATGTCAGCAGTGACTTGCGTTCGTCTGCTTAAAGCCGCCGTTCATATGCTAATCGAACATTTGTGACATATTTAATCTGCTGCGGTTTCCACATTGAGCTTGCTATCGCGTTCTCTTATCATGTTCCAACTTCTTCTTCTTTGGCTCATTGTTGGCCCACCACAAAATTTGTAATCTGGAAATCATAAAATAAAAACTTGAATCTGACTGCAAATTGGTGATGCCGCAAAAAATTATACGACACGGTAGATATTTGCCGCTGGCCGAAACACTAACTAATAGTGTGCTAATAATTTGGACCTACAAATTTACATATGTGAGCATTACCAACGACGTACGGTCGTAAATAGAAAAATGGAATTATCAATTTTCTCATAGTAACAATCGTAGCGCGAATACACAATTTTATAACGGCTAGAAATTATTCAGCGCTACTACGAAAATACGCGCTCTATAATTCTCCTTCGTAACGTAAAAGTTTTGGTCGCCATAATTCTGCAAACGAACGTTGTATTCGCCACCTTGTTGAAAAGTTTAAGTTAACTGGCTCAGCAACCAACGAGAATATTGCCGCCATTCACGATATTGTGCATGGTACGAGTAGTTTGACTTAAACCTTTTGATTACCCGTCGTGCACGCGAACTTCACAGACCTCGACTTGGCAAATTTTGGGCCTCCACAGGGCACAGACACAGGACCTCGAACATTTGTTGCGTCGTACATTCGCTGACTGGGGCTTTAAAATGTCTTAATCCTAATGTCCTAATTTTTGGATGAACAGCTATGTATACTTACATGCAAGCAAAATTCACTCCGTTTGTTTGTATGGAAAACCCTATATAATAATTGCAGGTACATTACAAGCAACGCATTTTTATACGGTAATTGAAGACTTACTCCCAAAGCTATAAATCAGCCATGCTCATACAAATTTCCCAATTTTTCTAAAAATGGCATTCAAAACTCCTTCAGAAGTTCCATAAAATTCTTTGAACAGGTAATTCTCATGATACAACTAGAAACGTATTTGATGCACGTGACACAATCCTCGTGAGCCATGAGCAGTTATCACGATTTCTCTATCTTGATGGACGTTCCAACCTTAGACTGTTCACTACATTTACGTGTGTTCTTTTCAAGGTGAAGTTTACTAGGAACGAGGCAATTATTCATGATTTACGCCCCGTTCTCAAGTTTTCATGTTCTTCGACACTGATTAGCTACCACCGCAAGGGAGTTGCCTGAATGCAACAAATTGCATTTTATTATTGTCGCACGTTGCAATCTTTCTAGTGCCGTTGGGATCAATTAACTTGGGTTATGGGTCAGTTTTAACGATTTCCTCGTCTTGGTGGGAATAATCACGCTATTAAGGAAATTAATGCTTTATGACGTATTATAGAAGATTTCCCGCCATTTTCAAAATTACTTGCATATTTCCTTCTCTAATTGAATCATTTATCATTTCAACATCTGTAGCGTAGCCCGCACGAGCAACTTTTTCCATTTGATTGGTTCTGCTCTTTCCGAGAATTATGCTGGTGCTTAACACGTACGTGCATAAAACGCAATAGGTACTCGGCGTCTTTTACTGCAGTTAAATTTTAACTTTTTAAGTTTCAGTAACAGAAAATCTCTAACTAAGGCTCCCTGTTGTGGTTTCATGGTTGCAACTAGTTAGGGAGCATTATTTGCATGTCATGATCAACGTTTCCGTCTTGGTGGTCGCAAGCTGTGTTAGCAGAAGTTAAGGAGTCATTGACATTTATATTAGGCCATTTATGACAAAAAAATTGTTAATATATTCATGCTCTCCACTGATTTCCTCATCCAAAAATTTACAAGGTACTTGGAGATGGCATGATTCTCGCCACGATCGCGCAATGCAAAAAATCCATCCTATGCCTGAATTAGCGTAGGAAACGATTTAATCAGCTGATTACAAATATCATCTAATTAACAAGTTGCAACACGCTGTGGGAGAAGTCAGCGCTAAATTAAAGGTTAATGAGATCCATTGAAAATATCGCCCTAGAAAAACGATCGTGCGAAGTGTGAATGGGTGATATGCAACAGCAGCTTTTCAACACCCCCTCGGGAGATTTTAAATAGGTCCGGGCATTCTTGCGAAATTGATCTCGTTGTCAACGGTTGCAATCACTTAGTTAAGCTCTTGCTAACTTTTTCCAATTCGGCAAACGTGAGCATGAAAAGAAAAAAATTGCTCGAGACCTTCAGTAACCTTCAAGCCTGTTTTTTAAGTTCGATGGCGTTGATCGTGCCATGGGTGTTTTTCTTATCTGGTGCGCATTGTGGGGCAACATTCGCCAGATGCAAGACGTAGAGTTAAGAAATTACACAAAAAATGGCACACTGGGCTTGTGTAGTGGAATAGATTAACAGGATGACGGAAGGTGTTTTATTTTCATTGTGACTGCCGATCAGTGCTCGATCAGCAGAGCACTGATTTCGATCAGCTCAGCATTGTTCGTTTGATTTGTTGTTCAACATTTTTAACTGACATGAACTGTTTCTCTTTGCACAGGGTAATTAGATTTGAATGTCTATAACAAGTCCAGTTTTTCGACTATTTCAATTCGATTTCGGTAGAACTAATGAATTTCTCAAAGTAGCTGAAGTACTCGTATAGTCGTATTTATTGCATTTCATTGTTTCAGGTAACGCGTTTGGCTCAGTTAAATCGAAATTCCTAAGTGGTTGCGTCAAATACCTTCGAAATTTAACTTTATCTTAGAACATTGAAACTACGAAATGTTACCATAATATTAAATAACTTTTTTCTTGCAGCTGTACTTGCTGTACATTATGAAAGGAGCACACGACATATAAATACATTTGGCCCCAGAAATTTGCAAAGGAGAAAGGCGAAAGGGTTCTCCAATAAGTGGATGAAATTCAACATACTGTGATACAAAAAACCAAAAGAAGTAAGTTTATGATATTTGCAAAAATTAAAATTATTTAGAGGAGAAAAATGTGCAGTAGGGTAGGTACGCCATTTGAAAGCTGCTCAGCCATTTTAAGGTATTATTTATTGGGTATGGGAATAACCTTCTGTTATTTTTTTATTAAATATCGTCGTGTTTATGTAAAAAAAAAATACAACATGATTTTATTTAAAGTATTCCCCTGTAGAGCGACAACGTTCATCAATCTATTCATTGAGCCATTT
This sequence comes from Neoitamus cyanurus, assembly GCA_947538895.1. NCBI lineage: Eukaryota > Metazoa > Arthropoda > Insecta > Diptera > Asilidae > Neoitamus > Neoitamus cyanurus. The sequence goes on from OX384543.1 coordinate 41,891,158, forward strand.
TTCGAGAGGAGAATAACTGCTCTCCAGAAAGACGAATTAGTCGAAATTTTGATTCCAAGATTCCGTTACACACATACATTCAGGTCAAGCTAAAGAAAAGCTTGTAATAAAAAGCGTTCAATTCTTTGCAGAGCCATAAGTGTTGTCTTCATTGAGCAACTCAACTAATTGCGACTGCGCTGTTTCTGCTTTCTGAAGCATTCGAACTGGAACAAGAATGTAGTTGGTCAACAGAACAGGATAAAAGTGGAAAGGTTCATGTCTCAATTTAAAAAGCCTCGATGGAATTAATTGCGCGGCCCCAAATATTCACTGAGCGCGAATGAGATAATTATTGATAGCATACCTTAAATACTCGGCAAAGTGAGCTATTTGTTGGCGATTAGTCAATGCACGAGAAAATTTCACTTTTTTCAAAACATTAGGCAGCGAGGCCCAGTTTGAATCTTTCGCAAAAGGCAGCGCCGAGTTGGATGCACAATTGCACCCGAGACGATTATGATATGCACCTTTGGTTGCATATCTGCCTCGTTCTGCTGAGTACACACCTTCGATATCATGCCAATGCAGCCTACAGGCGTGCACCAGATAAGTCCAATAAGGCTCGAGTTTGTGTCTATAAACGTCCACCGAGGAAACAAAATCAAAAGGCGGACAAGGCGGTAGTTATGAAATCTTCGTGATTTCATGACGACTGATGCTGGCTGTCGACGACCCGCTTTGGCCACGGCTGCAGAACGCGCGACTGACGAGAATAACCGCGGATTTGACGGTGACAGTGGCACTGTTTCGCCATAATGGCACACACGGTCCCCAGCCATCCATTTGTACCATTAGTTTGATTAAGGCACGAATGAGATATTTGCCAAATACACATCTCGGCGGCGGATACTATTTGCCTAGTAATGACCAACAAAATCACGTATATGGTTCGGCTATGAATCAGCAAGACCCCAGAGGAAGGAATTTGACTTCTTCACTATTTGGATATCGAAGGCAATCTGGGATCCAGCACTGTCCGGAATTGGAAGTCGGCTGCGGTCTGGATGCAGAAATATATTCAGATGGAGGAAATCTTATCTAAATTTGGTTAAATGGGAAGTCATTTCGCTATGTTTATGCTTTGGCTGGATGCGGTCCAAATATTCCTTTGTTTCACTGTTTTATCTCTCGTGCTGCTCGATTGTGCAAAGTGGACAATTGAAAACATTGAAAACAGCAAATAGCCCTCGTAATGCAAATTTATGGGTGACGATTTATTGCATTTATTGATTGCCACATTGCTTCGTTAAATTGTTCACATTTATTTTATTACACATATTTAGGATTGAAGCGCTAACGCGATGTAATAGTCCCTTTCGGACATTTATTAAACCAAAATGTTGTGTTACGATGCCACAAATTTTATTTTGTCTACAACATTGGAGACTTAAAATACAAATTCTTAACCTTGTGTGTGTGTGGCTGTGGGGGAGCAATATTTTATATGTACCACCAACCACCAAACTATTTTATACATCTACTATTCAATTTGACAATTTTGTTGATAAATTGAAAGGATAACGACAAGTGCGTTGCCATCAAGTTATCCATTATTTTTCGGAACGCGAGTAATCTAGTGGTAAGCGTGTTAAGACTGTCGATCCAAAATCACGTTCGGACCCTACGCTTCCACTCCTAGAATGCGCTTTTTCTAATAAGCGACAGATGGAAGCCCTATTAATTAGGACAGCTACTGCGGACTAATCACCCAGCAGTCAGCCAGCATAGCGAACATAAACGATTCTAGAAACGAAAGCAGAGCCTTGTAAACCGCACCAAATGGTGCATTTTTCTGGATGTAATGGAGTCTCTTTTGGTTACACCCATTAAGCCCAAAATGAGCCTCGTCATTGAACACAATTTTGCGATAAAATAACGGGTCAGCCTGCAGCTGTTCTAGAGCCCAAATAGCGAATGAACGACGTAAGCGATCGTCTTGTGGCTTTAATCCTGCATCAACTGGATCTTGCACGGATGTAGAGTAGCCCAAGATCTTTATGCACAATTTTCCACATAGTGAACGAACAGAGTCGCAATTGCTGCAACCTCTTCCACACTTTCGTTTACAGCGGCAATAATTGTTTCAGTAAGCACATTCCGATGATTGGTGTTGTTGCATCATGCAGAGAGTATGTGGTGCGAAATCTGTCACCAGTTCGACGGAAGGTTTGCTCCGATGAACGATTATATTAAAAATCCCCGTGTAACCTTCTCATCAGACTTCAATGGCGTAGATTTCATGGTTTCAGGTAATTCACCCATTGCAATCGGGACCTTTGTATCGCGGCCATTGACGGCAGCACAAGGACAAAACGGGCCATTTGTTCCATCTGTAAACCAATTAAGGCTTCATCCGCTGTATCCAGCCTGGGGTCAATTCCAAACTGTAACTTGATCCTTAATAAAAATTGAAAGGAAACTTATTCCTAGTAATTAATAAAAGCGCAAAGATGCGTAGCACTTTCTTTATTTCATCTCAAGAATATGACATGCCAAAAAAGTCGATAGATCATGACAAAATGGGAAACGTGATTTGACCTGCCGAGTTCAAAAGTAGGTCAATACGTTTCGAATTGGGGAAAGCTCTTGGTAGTTCCATTTCAATCAAAATTTTGCGGCTTGACCGTCGAGTTCCTTAGAGGTATAGGCGTTTCTGTGGCTCTTGTATTGAATTACTGACCAGTCGTTTGATTATTCCCGCTTTGCTTACATATCTGAACTCCTAAATTTAACTGAAAGTCTTCACAGTTTCTATAGCCTTCCTATAGCCATCTAAAACCACTTTAGCTTCACATCGACCTAGAATTTAATTTGGTGCTGCGTGAAGATGATTCATTCGATCCACAAAAATTGATGTCTCCAAATTAGTCTCAATGCCAAGTTGCCCCAAATCTTGCAGCTCTCAAACACCTGCCCGACCGTTCTGCCACATTTAACCGCACCGTACGAAATCTGATTCGTGTCCTCGACTTGGCGAACATGCTCCAATTTAGCTAAATGAGTCTGCGCGACTTGAGAACAAATTGTAACTTCATCGGACGTTTCGCAAGATCGCTGATCTCAGGCCGACTCCCATTGCGATCGCTGACTTGAGCGTTTATTGTTGTGTTAATAAGCCCTCGCTGGCCGTTCAGAAATTTGTCTTAAAGGCTCAAGTCGTGGAGAACGAAAGGCATGGTCCCCAAGCGTTGAGCTATTAAATTGGCTAAAGTTATGCGGACACTCCGCGGCACACCGTTTCAATCCGCAAAATTGCCTCAACCGCCCCCAACAGCCGTACCTGCGGAATTCGCTAAATTTTCTTTTAGTTTTTTTTCCTTTTCTAATTAGCCACACAGCGCACGGTGTGATTTATGAGCGTGTCCTTGATATGATTTTCTGGTCAGTGAATTTCGTGAGAGACTGGACACCAGCGCCTGCTCCATTCTTAACGGGACAAACCCAATTAGTAGCGTGCCACAGAAGAATTTTAATACGGCAACAATTCGAAAAAATGCGAATAATCCGTGCTACGCTCGTTGAGAAATTCAGTGAGCCCATTAAAGAGTTGTGGGCAGAAAATCGAAAGTAACCCAGGTAACCTAAGGTTCGCTTCCCCCAGCGTTGATTGAACAACACCTAATCACTGTTGATATCAAACTGTATCAATTACCGCCGCAGCCTTGGCTAGAAAACGGTCGGATAGGGTGTCCGCGTACGCCGCCGCCGCTGGCGGTCGCGTGTAGTAGTGCGCCCGGTGATTAACATTTTGTTATCGTTTGCAGATAACCCAACCGACGGCGACGTACTGATGTGCCCGTCAAGCCAGCCAGCCGGTAATGCCCGAACGATGAACTCCGATCCTCAGGTATGCTGTGCACGTCAATGAGTCTATTAGGGAAAGAAGCCATGCAAGAAGATGAATGTCTTCTCGCGCTGCAAGCCCCGAGATCGCGAATAAATCATGACATTCATGGTAGTCTTCGGCGGAGCTAATTACCTCCGACTAGGGGTCTTCGCAGAGGCTGCCTTCCAGGCTTGGGAAGAACGCGCAATTATCTCCTCTGGCTAAACATTTATCAATTTGCCACCTTTCAAATTTTGCTTGTGAGCAAGCGCAGAGCTGTGAGTTGTAATAGCCTAAAACAGTGGCGTTAGACAAATTTGCGATTTAATCCTTTTGCACGAGCGGTTCGCTCACTAATGGAAGTGAAAGTGTTTGCCTGAAGATCATCTTCATTATTTCAGGGTTCAAGGCGGCGAACTTGACTGTCGTGTGGCAGTTTGTTTTATTCGTACAGATTAAGAAACCCACCAAAGACATTATTGTGAATTAGAGGCAGTTTTTCGATGAGGCAGAGGTTATTTTGATATATGAAAAAAGCCCTGATTATCAAATGTTATTACTGCAATAATTACCAGAGTACCTACTATTTCATTATTAACTAGCAGGACCTGACAAACATTGTTTTTCCTTAACCTACATTCGTAAATAAATAATTTTGTTATTTTTTAACTTTCGCAAGTCAGCCAAGTCTATTGTTAACAAAATCAACAATACAATTTAGCACGCCGTGTTTTTTACACACGTTCAAAGATCGAACATGGGTCCACTGGACCCACGACTACAGTTAAAGGTTAAATCTAGATTCTTATCTCTAATAAATAAAAAAAAATGCAATTACCTTTTTCGTTTTGATTGCCTTAATCTTGGAATTACTTTAAATGACGGTCGATAGTCTCAGAACGAACCAACTTTATTTTTATTTGATCCCGAATTTGTTCCACCAACAGCTCCAGACCAGACGTCACTATCTGTCCACCAACCAAGAACTCACACAGATTTCCAATAAAAACAAACACCATTGTTATCTAATTTAAAAGCATTTTTAGAAAGTGTCATTTATACAATTTTGATAGACAGCGTACAGATTTGTCTAAAAATTATTCCGTTTTGAATGAAAACGTGCTCGCTTTATTGTAACGAATATCGTTCTGTTCGAAATCACTAACTTCTGACTCTATTTTAACACAGTTTTAGGCCGTTTTGATTCAAAACAAAAACGGACTTAATGTTTATTCAAAAAAATTATTTTGTACAGAAATGTAATTAGACCGTATTGTTCGCCGGCTCCTCAAATATCTAAATAATGACTAAATATTTTGCAGACGGAAATGGCGGGCAATTCAAAACTCAAGTTCATATTTACATCAAGGCGGGTTTAATGCATTTGGATGCATTGAAGTCCGCACTCAACTCAGCCGAGTGAATGCCTTCCTTGCGAAATGTAGTAAATATAATGGGAAACAAGTAAAAATATCTCTTTGAACTTATCGCAGACGCAATTAGATTCCCCGACACCAGGTGTGCTGTTGAATCATTTATTATGAATTTACAAGAACTTTGATTGCTCTGAAGTAATACAGCGAAAATGCGGAAGTTCGCCTTTTTCTTCTGGCTTTAAATAATACATGCGGCTGCTATAAGTGCTCTGGAAAATGTCTAAACCGATCTCAATTGCCGCATTTTCATTTTGCGCCTCAGATAGTTGGGAATTCAGAGGCAAGTGCGCACCTATAATTTTACAAATGCTATTAGCAAACTGGTTGCTTAAAACGCACAACCTATGAGCAGAATTTGCATATCACCTGTACTGCTACAAAGTTTCAGCTGTGGAGGGAGCCGCAGTGGACGGAGTCACTCATCGCTGACACTCGAGAGAAATTGCTTTCTCGAAAGGGATAATGATCAGTCTGAAGCCGGGATCGGAATAGTGATCAGATTGACACTATCGGAGACACAGTCTGCGCTCAACTGCGGTGCGTTAGAAAGCGACAGTGCCCTATTTACGCAGACGGCATTAAAAATGCTTTCCCAGCGGTGGGCGATACGCTCCGTGAATTTCTGATGCGCTGAGGCCCCTTTATTGCTTTTTGAGAGCATTCGCGACGGCACACAAAATTGCCGCCGAGTTGAAATCAAAAGTCAATTTTGCAGGAGGCACAATCATTGGGCCACACTGCTCGGAGGAGATCTCCGAGCGAGTGCCCCAAGATGAAGTGCACAATTGAATTTCGTATGTGGGAAACATTTGGAGGACTACTTTGCGATTTCCTCAACCGACCGCTTTACGGGGTGTGTATTGTGTAACTGGCCTGGGAACTGTGCCTACAGTCCTAACATTATCTTGAAGGCTGCGTGGAACATAATATTTCTTGTCAATGCTAAAGATTTAATAGTTCACACACCGCGGGTCGGCGTTGCAGCCAATTGTCCAACTGGCATCACTGTGGGTAAATTTAATGATGCGCGTACAGGAAGATGTGGGTGCTGGAGATGCTCGTTGGAGCGCTTGCGACATCAATCAGCGTCAAGCCAAAGTAAAGTGTGGCCCTTTTCGATTACATTTATCGGTTTGAAAACTGAGGCCCAAATGCTAAAAATATTTTTGAAGTGCTAAGCTGCACCGAGAAATACTAAGAGGCTTGGCCATATGCTAAAACCTGCAGCGTTTAGGTATTTCGCAATAAATTTAGTTAGTTCCATTCTCTCAGCAAATTATTCTTACTCTGAAAAACTGCAGCAGCGATCTCCTCCTTTTTTGGGCAAATGCAAGCAATTGTCCGTAGAATTGTGCTACATTAATCCCGCCTTAAAAACTGCTATAATTCTGCTCCACCCCTCAGTCATACAAAAATTGAGCAGTTTCTGACCAAGCCCATCGGACTCGAGTGACTGGGTACAGGTACCTCTTACCTGTGCGGCGTGCGCGCATTCACTTTCTGGCAGACCTTAAATCACAGCGATTATTGCGCTGAATGTCATTATGCAATTGTACGCGGTATCTGCGTTCCTCTGCATACCGTTCATTGTCATTCTCGCAAATCCCCAGAATGAACTTCCTGCTTAATTGTTGGTTTATGACCTTATGCTGAACTTTACAGAACAATGATTTTTTCGGGGGATACCTTTTACGCAAGTCTCGCTCCACAACGTTTGCTGGGCAAGTGATGAGCCGGTTGATATAAAAGAGGTGCAGTCACCTTGCTGAAAGTTAATAAATAAATTTATCCCCAATCCCATCCATTGACGTAAATGAAGTGTGAAAAAACAATTGGATATAGTGGCTGTGTGCCACTTCTTCGGAATTCAGACTTCAATGAAAGGGAGTTTTCAATTTCGAAAGGCAAGTTTGTAAGGTAAGGTATCCAATTATTTGTAACACCTTTTCAGATCGCTACACTTCTCCGTGCTCTCGAACCAATTCTCTAAGCATTTTTACTACTCTGAGGCCGTAACCTCTGAGACCAATGTTCGGAATTTGTTTGATTTTAGCAAACAAGAACAAGTCATTAGGACATGTGGACAATTAGGTATCAATTCGACGCTTGTATTGGATAAAGAATCAACGGTTTAAAGGGCTGAGTGACCGCTGGCGTTGTCCTGATGAAGGATGATTCAACGATTTCAGTTTGTCCTACGCAATTCTTTGATGACTTCTGTAAGACACATTGTTGTTAATTTTCTATTCTTTAAAGCCACGGTTGTCACAGAGTTTGGTCGTCAGCCGTGAGGTGCACAGGAAGAATCAATTGGTCTATATGTCGTAACTGTGTGCACTGGCAGTAGTGCAGCCACTCTCTCCCCGTGGGGGTGGCTTCAAACTCTCTTAAATAAAATCCCCCTGGTAGGTTAACCTATCGGGCTAATGTATCACTTACATAAAATAAATCTGTTTTAGACTCCCCTTCATTGCCGCTTTCTGGATTGTTTACCCGATTTGTAAGAACCCTACAAATTGGGTCGTGTATAAGCAGGTAGGGTCGATAAATTTTTGCTCTCCCTAGCTAGGCTGGACTAGGCAACTATACTGTACGGCCCAACTTCACTCGATTGCATCTAATGAGTTACATATGTCGTGTGGAGAACCCAATTTATTACCCTACATATCGGGCCCTGCATATTGGATCATCTGTAGCCGCTTATACATAGATCCAAACAGGGGGCACTTATTAGGATGTGCACCAACAAAATTAAGCTTAAAAGATTGCAAGTTCCGAAAACGGAAAAAGGCACATTCTCCATGAACAATAAAAGCACCCACAGTTTTTCATTTGTCTTACATATTATTTTAAGATTATCTGCAATTAATGCTGTAATAGACGCCATAAGAAGCAACGGAGCATCCCGGCAAATTGCGCAATCCTAAATGATTTTGCTCATCGGTTAAACTGAGATGCCTTCCGTAATTAACTTATAGTGCCCCTGCTAAAAGTGGTGCAGATTAAGAAAACAAACATGTTGGCGCAATCATGATGAGCAAGAAGCAATGATGCTCGCATGTATTCACGCGCAGGGTAATTACATAAATTCCCAGCTAATTACTCATTTCCACTAATTTTCACGAAAAATAAGAAAAAATGCCCCAGCAGAAGTGAGAACTTTCACATGTTGCGTTCCATCAGCGCACACCACAGTTGCCCAACGCCGCCGTCCAAGTTAATAAAATCGTTGCACCTTTTGTTCGGGGGCTATGTAGATGGTGCCCAACGGAGCATTACGCATTGCGGACATGGGCAATCGGGGGTACCTACTAGCTCAGCATAGGTCATATTTGATACGCCGTAATTAAGCCATCCATGTGCGCACGATCTTCGAAGCCGGTACCATATTAATTTTGCGTTTCCATGTGAGCAACATCTCAGCGTTATGCCTCTGCAATTTAGCTTTCCTTTCTTTGGCAACTTTTTGGATAACCTCTGACTTGACTGAGGATATGTACGACTTCCAGGAAACGACGGCGTAAAAGAAGAAATCATTTCCGGAAGGAACTTTTGCCGAAGTAATTAACATTTTCGATACGAAAGATATGGAGTGAGAAGAGAACTTTAAGCCATACGGTCAGTGCATAACTAGATCCCCTAGCGATCCCACTTGAAGATTTCGTTGTGCTGTTTTGCGTGCCAAGACCACTCGACTACTTTTCTGTTCCAAAAATGATCAGGCGTTCAATTGGACAGCTGGATTTCGTATTTCGTTGCACCTGACAAAGGACGTGGAGGTATGCGCTTTTCAAAATATGTAATTAGAAATCAGTGGCGGTAATTCAGAGCGATATCTGCCAATTAAGCCGCCCCTGTATGCAAACTTAAGGTGCTAGTTTAGTTCAGACAAAAAGAATAATTCACTCATTACCACGCAACAGGTACCGAGATTTCTTTACTCGCTGATACCGCACTGAATCAGCCGACCAGTGGGTAACTATTCGCCAGCGCAGCCGTTAATTCGCGGCTGTTTCGCAACCAAAAATTTCACTAGTGTCCTCGATCGTATGTTAATTTTCATATCGGTTTCCGTAATCGAAGGAATTACCAGCTCACCATCGATCTGCGAGTTATCGAGCATACTTGCAAGTTCTGCTCCATTGCGGCAAGAATTTGTTGCGACATTTGAATAGAGGCAGCATTTGGTTGGTGCACCACCCCGCGCACTAGTGCAACGAAGTACCCGTAAAAATCGCATTGTGTGGAGCACCAAGTGGCCTTTCGGGAAAAATAAACCGTTCTCCCAAGCAGGTTGGTACACTGGCGATGGCGTTGGCCAAAAAAGAAGGCAACGCCCAACGTCGTTTTCCTGCACCTAACGAAAGGCACAAGCGAGACATAGAAAAGCCACCGGGTGGAAAGGTGCTCCAGCTTGGCCATTCTTACCTGCTACGGGCCGCCGAGGCCGAGACTGGTGCAACTCGGCCCAATATCTCGCGCCTTAATTCTTGCGAATATTACACTTTTGCGAGTGGCAGGAAGGCGCATTGTTAGGTGAGGCTACCGCGGATCAAGCCCAGCGCATTGGGAAATTTCTTCAGGGCGTTAATTAAACGCGCTAAATCACAAGCAACGCTGCGTTCTGCGCTATTTTCCTAATCTGGATGAATTTCATATCCTCGAGGTGTCGTGCATGCAATAGTATGGCAATTTTCAAGTAACAGCTCACAGCACCACAGCGAGACGGTTATTTGCGCTTTGTGGCACCGCCCGGGCATATTTGTTTCGATTTATTTAACGTGCCACAGTCGAGGTTGGGTGTACATATGCAGGCTACGAGCGGAATCGTCGCTGCAAACTTACTTTGGATTTAGTCATGCATTTCCAGGTTTCCTTTTGAAAAGGCATAATTTTAGAGGTATCTGAATTCTCCTTAGCATAAATTCTGTCGCTAATCATGACGTGACAGGGCAATGAATCATGGAATGGGGAATTATATTATTTCACAAAATGCGGTTCCGCATGATGTCACATGGAAATCACCCTACTAAAAGCGCGAATATAACTATCAGTTTATTAGCAGATGGGTTTCGTGCACCAAGCTACTTTTATTTGTTAACTACATACATATACAGTGGCAGTCAAAAGTCGGTTTACATGGTTTAAATTACATTTCATCTGTTACAACTACCATTTATTGTATATAGGCTGTCACAGGGTGATTCAAAAATTCGGCATGCCCATTATTATTTTATTATTATGTTTTGAACTACCCAACGCAGCGGCATCAAACTCACGCCGAAGAACTACTATCTCAATTTTCTTTCCAAAAATGCCACCACTATTTATCTACCTCTACCACTGCAGGTACAGTCACTTGCGAAATTGAGAAAATGCTCATTATGCTTTATTAAAAATACTGAAATATTAAAAAATCAAAATTTTGGAATAAAAATTTTCACATTAAACGTTTGTAACGTACCATTAACTGTTTTTAATTTAAGAAAGGGTTTGTGTTAAATTTTTTGTGAAATGAATTTTTTTTTTAAATAACGGTGAACATTGCGGTTTTGTAATTAATATATATAAAACGTTATAATTAAATTCCGGCCATCTGATTTTTCCAGGCATATGCAGTCGTTGGGGTTCTTCTTTGTTTGCAGTAAGGCGTTTGACAGAATTGACCATTCCACCCCTTTTTGTTGACTGGCTGACTTCCTATTTGTCTGGTCGTACGCAACGAGTCTTATTTCGGGGAGTTCTCTCATCTGATATAGTTCACTCTTCCGGCGTACCACAGAGTAGTATTCCCGGCCCATTTCTTTTTATCATTTACATATGTTAACTACGTCTCTCTGCTTCTTTCATCAACTAAAATACTTTGTTATGCAGACGATGCAGTTATTTGGTGTAATTTCTAATGAGAGTGATTGTCACCTTTTACTTTCCGACTTAACCATCTTTGGCGCTTCCTAATCGGCTTCCATTGAACGTGGATAAAAGCACAGCTACTATGACATTTTGTAGGAAAAATTCTTTCCTTAGTTTCAATTACTGTGTGGATGTAAGTAGGAAGTAATCAATCATTGATGAAATTTGTAAATAAATAAATAAATTATATGTGCGTCAGTCGTCTGCTGAAGTAGAACGGAGGTAAAACTCTTATGTTATATTCTTAACTTCATCTTCATTGGGTTCACGGGTCTCAATGCGATACTTTATTTGCAATCGGTGTATCTAACAATTCAGGAAGAACTGCGTTCTGTGCGATATGCCTTTCGCAATGTACGGAAGAAGATTTTACGTAAATTTCCCGAAAAGGCAAAAATGGGAAAACCCTATTTCACTGCTAAAGCATCTTCTATAGAGACGGCTCGGAAAACTCCACTGGTGCTGGCGCTGGCTGGTATTTGGATGAAGACACCATTCGGAAAATTGGTTCAGTATTCCCAGCGGAAGTCTTCACTATCACTCTACAAATAAATTCATATAAAAAACTTTGTCAAAGACGTGATTTCCTAAACAATGCTCCTAGTTACGAGTATTTATGTACCTACGTGAGTCTGGAGCCTTAAATGCGTTAATCAGGTTTAAAATCAATTGCGAATCCTAAAATTGATTAAACGGTTAAACAAATCAATTTAATTTCATTGTCCATCATCACTTGCGCTCATGCCACTCGCCTTAATTGTCCGTGACAATTTATGCCTATGTTAGCCATAAAGAACACTATTTTTCGACATTTGCTAAAGCAACTTTTCTTTGTTTGCAGATGAAGCCGTCTGCCTTGCACTTGGTCGTGGTCTTCATTGTCGGAACACAGATCGGAACTTTTTGCTCATCTGAAACGCCGGTATTGGCGCTGCCGCCGGCACACGACCGCTTCAACGTGAACGCAGGCACCACAAATAGCAGCAGCACCAGCAGCCACACCAGCGTTCTTCCCCGACATCAGCAGACAACCAAAACGTGAGTCGAACCTCTTCCAACAATTCAAAAAGTCCATCGTAGTCGTGGACGAGCTAGACACTAGACGACGACCTCAAGATGGAAGCGCCAGAGCGCGTCCTCCAAAGCACGAGATGCGAATTCCCCGCGATTTATCTCATCTTGTATCTGACCGGGCGGCGAGTCAATTGAAATATGTAGTCGGCGCAGAGCTGTGAATTAAGAAACGATAAGCGCGATAATTTATATAATTTCAGTTAACCACTTCCCCTAATTGAGATGCGGTGGGCTCTTCTGGAGTCGCAACGATCACTTCCTCAAAGTGGACTTGGGGTCTCGGGAGCGCAAATTTGAAAGGAGTTTTTGAGGAAAGTGCATGGGTGTTGGATTGCTCAAGGATTTTTATCTTTTAATTAAGCCAATCAAGTACTCGCTGATCGGATTGGCGATATTTTTTTATTGAAAATATCCGGGCAATTGGAAGATAAGACTGTAAGCCACGAAGGAAAATAGAAGCAGTCACGGCATGTGATCTATTTCTAAGTAAAAGGTTTGACGAGAGATATTTCTCGGGTTAACTAGGCAACAGGTCTTGGAGGATGCTATCGCTGTGGTAAATGAGTGAGAGGCGGTAAGACTTGTTTGGGGAATTTATTCGAAAATCGATTAATTCGTTTTATAATTTTATATACAGATTTTCTTGGTGGTTCCGGCATGGCAGTCTAATTACTGACATCTAGATTGGGCATTTTGTTTTATTTTGAGAAATTACGGGAGCACTTATTACTAATTATATTTAAATAAGATTATTTCTCGACACACTTCTAAGAATTAAATGTTATGTTAAAACACTAAGAATACACAATATAAAAAAGTTGCACATACAGTGGTTGAAATTTATTAAAAATTGAATTATCTTCCAACAGCAAAACGTGATTCATTTAATATTTTTTATTTGTCTGTCAAGTCGAGTAAGCACGGCGGTTCAACCTTTTCCCGAAGCAACTCATGGAACTTTAAAGCCTCGTATTCTGACTACATATTATATATAGTTTACAAAATATCTGCCATAAAAGTCTCGTTATTTCGTCACTGACTCGCCAATCATTAAAAATAGAAGATACTTCTAGCAGACCTACAAACTTGGTACAAATTTAGTATTCAGTTAATCTTTAGTTTAAATAGAGAAATAAAAATCAAAAAATGATAATAAAATATTAAATATTCCTTTCACTGCTTAATTATGAGAACAAAACTTATTTGCGGGTGGTAAACTATTCCTTATTATAACTAGGTATACAAATTAATTTTCTTCTAATAATAATCAAGCAGTGGAGAGAATATTTCTCAATTACATATCACTTTGAAGTTGTCTCAACAATTTACGAACTGCGATTAGGAAAGGTCTTTTGTGCCAAAACCCCGCTACCTAAGGTTGTAGTTTCATATAATAACCTCATTATTTACTAACTCATAAGACTATTTGAAAGCAGTAATGAATTCTCTTTATGTTTTCAGACCACGAACAATTCAACGAATGGTGGCTGGCCACCTACAACATCCGCCTGAACGTAGACGTCATATAGAAAGTACAACTGTAGGAAGTAGCCAATTGATCAGGACCAGTTTTAGAACGAGACCACCCCCAACACAAAGTACGTCCCAGCCGCGACATAGTAGTACTATCCTTAAAAAGCTTGAGCCGAGTGTGGATGAGCTTTACGACTGGGATGACGATGATGCGGCTCTTCTTGAAGACCCGAGGGATGATGATAACTGGGACAATGGAATTTTGCGGTCGAGTGCAGGGGCTGGGAAGGAGGCTAATACAAAAGGGAAGAAAAAGGACGACTCCAAGAAAACCTTGTCTGATCAGGTGAAGGAGGGCAAATATGGCTTGATTGAAAAGGAGCTATTCCCGACTGAGCCTAAGAGGCCAGGGGTTATCAGCTACCTTGGAAATAAGGAAGTTCCTGGGGATAATGCTCAAAACTTAGGAGGACTTAATGAGGATGATATTTGGCTGGCAGAAGATCACCTTTTAGTTCTGAAAGGCGGTAGCCTGAATGATGACGATAAGGATGAGCCATGGGAACCAATAGACGACTATGAAGCACCTAATCGGCAAATTCAAATTCCATCGAATCCCAAAGTTCCACCACCATTTCCTGTCCAATTTGAAGACAATGGGCCAATTCAGTTTATCGGAAATAATAAATTCCCGGTCCTCTATCCGTTATCTAACCAATCGCTACCACTACTCCCCGGAGATGGTTACTTCCCGCCCGAAGCCATCGGTGACAACGAGAAAAATCTTCTTACCGGGCCAGGAGCGTTTAAGAATGTTACGAACAGCAAAGGGGGCTACTTCTACCCCCCACCCTATCCACCGTGGCTTCCGAACAACGAAACGTTTGTTAATCCATTTTTGAACTTTGGTACCCCGCTAGATGGGCCATTCGATAACAGCACTGATTATATTGATGAGGACGACCCCTCCCTGTATTATCCTCCACCTTACAGTTTTGTGTACAAGAGCAACTATTCAAGCCCAGTTCCACCAGGACCACTTGTACCAGGAATAGTACTGCCTCCACCTCCAAACGCTTTCGCTCGTTTGGAAGAACATGGAAGGAAGAAGGAACATAAGGAAATTCCATTTAGAGAAGTGCTGAGCAAGATAGCAGATTATGGTACGAAACCTGTTATTATTACTACAACGCCCACAACATCTACAACTTCAACGGCTACACAAGCTGCTTTAAAGCCCACGTATTCTGCACCGCCCAAGGAAGTTTTCTACGCTATTACAAGACCGCCAAAGCAGGAGAGGACACGTGGATACACAACTACGGCGCAAATTATTACGAATTCTCCACCTATTTCGCCTTCAGTTCAACCAAATATCGGTCGGTTGGTACCGAAAACTCCTGCACCTACAAGACGTCCTCCTCAATACGTTAACTTTGTCCCAAGTATATCAACGCCACTGCCTCCTCCAAACAACCAACAAACCTATGTGCCGAAGATAACATACCCCCGACAAAAAGTTCCGGGTATAGTCAACTTTATTCCCAATATACCATCGTCTACACCATTGCCACCAGAAGTTTATAGTTTTATTCCAAAGGCGCCAGTGGAGTCCGATAATTTATCAAAAGGGAACCCCATTTATTATGAATATTTCGACGCTAGAAAAGCACCTGTCGATCAACTCCATTACACGCAATACACCGCGTCTCCTCCCCCTACAGCACAAGTGCAATCTCGGCCGCACAAGAAGATTGAAATTGCGACATCCCAACCAATTCAACAAGCCCGACTTAGCAAGAATTACCTACCTCAGAGGCCAGTCTACAACTATGATGACTACATCTATATCACGCCAAAGCCAGAAATACGTCCTAATGGGGTGTCTAACGGGTACATACCCATTCTGGTCAAACCGTCCTACAAACCCGTCCAAAACTTTGAGCGAGAAGTAGACGCTATTCGGCAAACACTTGAATTCTACAAGGAGCAACAATTGCAACAAAATTACATTCCGCGGGCTCCTAAAGCAAAAGCCGTCTACGAATATTCGTTCGACGCAAGGCCAAGCCGCGACTTTGTACCCCCAGCACAATACGACGACGAACCCTTCAAACCGATGGTTCAGTACAGTCGACCTATTGAAGACGCCAACGGATTCAAAGCAATTGCATATGCAAAATCAGACGAGGTGCCTCCTCAATCACAAGCAAGCTACTATCCCACGACGACTCCTCTAGCACCTCAGCAGAAGGCACGGACTGGTGCTAAGTCATACGGCCAGGTGATCAATACTACGCCAAGACAAGAGTACACAACAAAATCTCAACGAAATTACGTTCAACGGCCTGTGCAAGGTTTAGTGCAGTATACAACTCCTAGAGGATCTTCCAACGCTCAACAGTGGGTGTCGATAGAAAAGCAAGTGGTGCAAGAGGTGGAGCCACAGATTAGTCGGCCAGCATCCCACAGACAAAGAAGTCAGACAGGCTACTCTAGAAACGAGCCCCAGAGAAGTCAATTTAATGGCTATTACTACAGTCCACCTCTAAATAGTAATCGTCAAAATGATAGGTACTACCAATTAGAGGAGCCCTTATCGAAGCACCTCAGCGCCATCAAGGCTGAGGCCCAGCAGTTCCAACAGCAATTGCAGTCCCCAATTAGTTTAGAAAACGATACCTACGTTAATTACGCCCCTAACAGACCTCCCATTAATCCACAATCGGAATTCATACGTCCCCCATACCCGGGGCAATTCCAGCAATTGCAAAAAAGTCAGGCACAGCGTTTAGTGCCACCGAGGGAGCAGCAGTATCAACCAATTTCCCTGCACAGAGACGTCTTGGTGAACTATCGGTTGCCCATACCACCAATAAATCCGGACAGCGAATTCGTTCAGCCTCAGGTGGTGAACAGAAATCAGCCGATCTACCACCGCCCGCCACAATACCGGGTTCCAGCTGAGCCCCAGTCAGGAACATACTACTTCGCCCCACGGGACGTTAGATATAGGAAAAACTAAGAGAAAACGAATTGTGATCAATTTACTTATTGACTAAAGTCTTGTAACTACAGGGTAGTGCCAATAGCCGAAGTATTCTAAGCGCCTGTGATCCCCACAAGCGGACCCTAGCCAATTTTATGCTCACTTGCTTCAATGAGCATATTTTGCCTGATTCGATTTTTGGCAGGGGGTGAATGAGAATAGCGCCGATATTTCCATGAGTTTTGCGGTGTTCTAACAGTATTTATATTGTTTAAATCATGCATTGAAAAACATACGCACTTTTTAATCATTTTTAAGGGCAGACACATTAAATGCAATCGAAGGAGAAACAAACCGCTGCGAAGGCTGATAAGATCGGGTGTAGCTTTATGCCAATGCCAAGCGGCAAAAACCTACCTAAACCAGTCTGTTCCTTTGTGCTTGTAACGTGTTACAACCTCAAAAGCAGAAACATATTAGTCACAGACATTTTTGTGTTGTAATAATTATGTAATAATTTTGATTACCTCTTAAGGTTCATTATGCTTTTAATTATTTCAAATTTGATAAATGACTTCCCACAATTAACTTCATTACGAATACAAATTTGTTACCATTTATTAGCTGATACTTTTATGAAAGCTGACAAAAGCCTTTTAGAAAATTTGATTTAGCGTCACCTGGGTATGGGTCTAGAACAAGGTGCATACACGAAAACGCTGCTAATAAAGCTGGCTCAACAAAAGTAGAGCAGAAACATCTATTAAAAACAGAAAGTAACGGCAGAAATAAAGCAGCAACAGAGCTCCCGCGTTATCAAAGCTTCTGTGATGTTTTTCCTGCGTTTAATGTGTTACTGCCGCTAACTTTAAGCTAAAATTGGATATAACACGTACATACATATGTTACCACAAATATCCGCGCAATTCACGCATAAAGTAATTTTGTAGAAAGCGCCCTCCTGCTCAAAAATAAAAATTCAAATAAATGATACGACTAGCAATCAATGGAAATCTTGTTAAAATATGTAAATAAAGAAAACATGTACTGTGTAACTGTACTGCATTGCGTACTCAAGTGTGATTTCTAAGCTTAAACAAAAAGATTACTTTTTAGATGATAGTTTGAATAGCTACGAAGTAGGTAGGTCACTCAGCCATAAGTTCACGTAGCGTAGAAGTAGGAAATGTATCCTAAAAGCGCCTAAGTTAAGTTATCCAACACCCCTCATACACACAGCCTAGATATTAGCACTTAATTACTGTATGTTTTCAATTTAAAATTTTAGGCGTTGACCATTAAATTTTTTTTTATATTATGAGTATTTGTACCACAAAATAAATTATTGTAAAGTAAAACATTCTTGTTTCAATGATTTTAGGGAAAAATGATATTAGCCGTGTTCTTCTAATGTTCCATATAGAGCTTGCCACCGCTCCCCCCATACAAAAAAGCTTTTTATCGGGAACAATGAAGAGACTTTGAAAAAATTAAAGACAAGACTGCGACTGGTCTGCTAGTAGACAACAAAGAGTCGAGGTCGCCCTTAGTATGGTACATCGATGGAATGGAATACAGGGTTTTTCAATTAACGAAAACCGGGTAGCGTGGGTTACACAAGGGAGTCAAAGCAAGCGATTGCAGACGTTACGCTTGTTCCTAATTACGGTGTCATATTAGGCAAATTCTTAAGTATAAAAATTCATAATGTCTAAACTTATAGTGCAAAACCCTGAGTTGGCATCTTTATTCCAGTCGAAGGACAAAATTCCCTTAGAACATGCTTTTTCTTGGCTAAAGATAGTAAACTTCTCCTTAAAGAGCCTTAGAATATAATTTAGCGAGACCACACGTCGTTTGGGTGTCATGTTTTCAGTTCCACTGAATTGGAAGCAAATATGGCTGTAGTGTCGCTAATTGGGAAAAATGCAGGACATTTAGATTTACATCTTGCAACTTATCGAAACTACAAGAGAGCTAAAAATTTAAAGTGAACTTTATTCCATACCGGAAGAAGATAGGCTTCACCCAAGATCACTGAAATAAAACAGCCATTGTGACTACAATAATTAGTAAATTTATTAATTAATTTCAACTAAACTCGTAAGTCCTGCTCTTACCCTATATTACAATGAATTTTTTTTCACAATCAGCGCTCAGTAACATTTCATCTTACTTTAAATAGGGAGAATATATTAATCGTGTGTACGAATCTCAGCTCAAACAAGCACAACATAAAAATACATTATGTACAAGTGATACGGTTGGGCCTGGGGATAATCAGACACAGTGTGTGACTTGATCGTGTGTGGAACTCCGGCGAGCGTGATGGATATATCTGCAGGTTGTTGGGACAGATGGGCGAAGCACGCTTAAATTATATCAAGAGGAAAAACTGGAAACAACCTATCTAATTCGTAACAATTTCGATTAGTCCAGATGAGGTGCGCAACTCAAACTACATGTGTTGCCACTGAGTCGCTATCGCTGAATTTGTGTTCTCATTGAGGCGAGCAATCTCTTCGTGTAGGCCGTGCCCCAGCCAGGTAAGGTGTAGTTTGCGGTAACGTTCATGACATAGGACAAGTGGATTTCCTCGGCGCAGTCCTTGATCGGTTTCTCCATACTCGTCCAGATATGGCGGTGAGACGAAGCACCCCTTGTGCAGTCCCAAGTAGAGTATTTGGCATTCTCGAATTCGGAGGAACATGCCGATGCCAGCACCGCAGAAATGTGCATGGTATGTACATGCTCCGACGGATGAGTTGTCTAATTCAGGCTGGCAGCAATATGACTGCCCACACAGTACATCTTTGCATACAAGACACATCGTTGGGTTCCGAGACTCCTCCTTGTCGTTGTTCGGGCAAGTGTAATCAGACACACTGTTGATAAGGTCGCTGTAATCATCGGGCAGCTGCACAAGCTGGCGAATAGGAGCGACACAAGGAACAACTTCAAATACATTCCCATTTGGCTTGGTTTTCGTGGACTGATCATAGTAAGTTATGTCCGGATGGGAACCAAACTGCTCGATTGTGGATAGATAAGGGCTCTCTGGCTCAAAGTATGACTCAATTTCAGGGCTCAGGCCCAGATATTTGCACATGGTTTCAAAAGTATCACCGTAAGGATCACAGAATTGTTCGGGAAATTCAACGTCTGTCATGAAATGAAACAGGAGACAAGAGCAACGTAGGAAAGTCTTACTCTCTTGCTTAATGTGTTCGATCAGCCGTCTGATGCCTTTCGGAGACACATCTACTGCCTGTTCGTCATTTTGTTCCCTTACCTGAAGATTGTACCTCTTGTAGAAACTACCGATGCTCTCGTTATACTTGTCAGCCAACGGAGTGCTCTGTAGTTCGTCATCAAGAGAATCAATTTCCATGAAAGGCGTATCATCGCTCCGGTACAGTATAGCCGCCTTAGCCATATTAGCCATGAACATCAACTGCAACAAATAGTACTCCAAGTGGTTTCCGCTTGGAACTACATAAGAGCCGATATGAGCATACATCACAGCTGGTACGAGGAAAACTAAAGATGCCAACATGTGGAATACGTCCCATTCCACACAGGAAGGACCCTTCTGTTTTAGTACAGTCTCCAATAGCCCGCGAAGGTGAATCATAAGCTTGTCGGCGACATTTTTATCGATAGAGGCACCGAGCATGCCACAAACACGAATTAGTCCAGTCAAGCAGCTCGTATGCCGGATCGACATCTCGTTCTTGAAGGGCTTCTCAATGGCTCGTAAGTACATTTCCAGGGATTGAATCGTATAAGCGCATGAATTCCAAGCAACCAAAAATGGTTCACAGTCCTGAGCTGCATGTGGATATGGAGCGACTCTCTGTATGGCTGACATGAAGACTTCAGAGAAAAGGATCCATTCATTGGTCACCTCGATACGCTCGAGGGGTTGGCAAATCTTCCTGAACTCACTCTCATCTACAAACTCACGCACAATTTCATTCATATCGGGGAATTTGGCCTGGTAGTCTTCGCATTCCTCGGAAAAGTCATTACTCTGCTCGATCACATACAGTTCGTCTAGGTAGCGCTTCATAATAGCCAACCAACTGTCGAATGGTAGCACAGTCTCGTCGCTCTCCATAATGACTGGCGGAGAAATCTGTGCCAAGGAGGGTGTCATGGGAATCACGCCATTGCTCAAGCATCTGCAATAAGGGCATAGGAACTCCTTCTTGTCCGCAGTAAAATTATTTGGTGACCTGTTTCTATTTGGACGTCTGTTTTCCCTTTGAAGTTCATTGTCGAAGTACTCCTTCCAGCATGAAGCGTGCATAACGTGCCCACACGTGCCGGTATGAGGAGACGGAACAGCAGTTTTGTCTAAGGGATCAGCTAGGACCTTCGATTTTTGAATGAAAGCCGAGTACACTAAGCAAGGTCCTTCTTTGCTAACAACGCAATCCTCAAAGCATAGGATGCATTTGAATTTTTGCTCTTCGTGCAGTGGCAGTTTCCTGTTGGGCCCCAAACAAGCAATGGACGTATTCACAGTCTCATCCTCAGTAATTTCCTGCCAATCCATCATATCATTTGATGCTGATGCAGTGCTAGTACTTGCGAAGAGGTCTGCATTCGACTTCATGAAATTCTTTTGTGCGTTCGCCATTTGAGCCATAATTTTTGCCCGCCGTTCCGCTGCTAGCCTGGAACGCTCCTGTTTTTCTTGCTTCTCTGCTTCGGCTGCAGTAATGGGTTCATTTATCTGTTCGCTTTCCATTGTCTCTTCAACATCGTCCTCCTTTGGCTGCAAGCCTTTGAATTTCTTAATTGTCCAGATAATGAAATCACGATGAGCTTCGACCTGTGAATAAAATAAATAAAATAACATTAGTAATTTTCCTTCATTGAATATATCCGTTAGATCAGCCCAAAAAGACAATCAATTCATGTTAATTCCAAAAGTTTACCAATTTTGATGGAATATGGAGTTGTTCAGTTAATTGCACGATACCAAAACCCTAACTAACGTTTCTAAAATATTTGTCTGTCTGTTTGTCCGAACTAATCTCGGAAACCGCTAAACCGATTTAAGACTTAAAATCCCAAATAAAAATATCGACTTAAGCGAACAGTTTTCATTAAGTTAATTGTAATGTAGCGGCTACAGTGATAGTAGTACGTACAAGTACATATATATATTTTACCAAATTCATTTGAATATTATAGTCAAAGTGGAATCGGACTGACTTTGGGAAATTTCTCAAAATGCCGAAAGTCGATAGCTGTTGCTCATACTCCCACAAGATGCACAAACGTAAAACAATTTTCCAACCAGATTTTCATTATCAAATATTTTGCAAGCCCACTAGTTTGTTTTCTTATTATTTGTTTTTTTTAGATAAACACACACACTCGTCGACTTACCCTAGCGCTATGAGACAACTTTTCCAAAAGCTGAAGGATGTCGTACTTCACTGCTCGGTCATAAAACGTTAAGAATGGATAATTTCCAGATTCTTCCTCTTGCAAACCATAGCCAATTAAATGTAACACCTAAGACGAAAATTAACTATAAATTTAAAACATTTATTTTTCTTTCGAAGCAACAACCTTCTGTAAATGACTCTCTGTAAAGCTTTTGGCTTTCAAATCCAGGGCTCTATTAAGGACTGTTTGCACGAGTGAAAGCATAACATCACACTGCAATAAGTTGGCGATAGATCTAAACGGGAAAAATTATAGATCAAATCCGGTTATGACTAAAAAATTAAAACACTTACACAAATTCGTCACATAGTTTAGGTAACTTTGGCGGTGGGCAGCATACCAGCTGTCCCTTGGTTTTGCGGCGCAGCCTCTGTGATTCTTCTGACTTTGATTTTTCCTCCTTAGTATAGTGATAAAAGTACATATTATAGTCGTCATAGTTTTCCTCCTTCAGTTCATATACGCCTTTGCTGTCGGACTTTGAGGGTTTCTTGAACACAGCAATCGAATCAATAACGTCTTCCAAAATGGTAACATTATTATTATCAGGGAACGCGCGTGACAATTCCGAGTGTGAGAAATTCTTTATGCATAGCTGCTGGATAATCTCCTTCTTAGTACGATCTTCTTCAGTAACGTTTCCAATGCCTGGGACATAGCGTTCACCAATTACAACGATGAGCAATTCGAGAAATTCGTCAATCATGTTAAGCTGGCGAATGAAGTCATCATCTGAACTGCTTCGGTTATTGGGTTCATAATTCGGGCCCGCCCATTCCAAAAGATTAAACTTGTTGAGAATATGTATGAGATATTGGTTGCTTTCTATCAGGGCAGCTCCAATCTGAAGAGTTGCGATATCCCTGTCCAACATTTCAGACCGACACCGTACATTTCTATAGAAGTAAAGTTGATGCAGAAGGGAGTATCCATTTCTTCGCCACATTCCAGCGTGAACTTGTGCGATCATTGTTTGAGTGCACAGGACGGGCTCAATAATTTGCTCGGGAGTCCTCTTCGCATTCGATGTAACATTGTCGAAATTCAGTCCAAACTTACCCAAATGAAGATAGAGCCCAGCAAAGAACCTCGACAATGGCAAGTGAATGGATACAAGTTTAGAGGAAACGTCATACACGATGCATTGAGCAATATGGCCCGCATACTTCTGTTCTTTCTGCACAATCTGGCCAACAATAAATTCATTGTCCATAAGGTGCCGCATGACCATTTGATATACTTTAACAAGAGCTTCTCGATCGGTACTACACCATTCAAGAACTAGGGAAATAACGCTGGCTAACTTGATATGCAAATTAAACGCAGACTCCCATTCAGGTTCATAGTCCATATGTTGTCCAGTTTGACGAGTTACTGCATCCATACCTTGCATCACATTTAAGAGCTTCAATAATACCTTAACTCCTTCTATAAACCCTTCCCGCAATTCTACTGTCCAGGTGTCCGGCTTGAAGTTTAAAATATATCTTACGTCTAGAAGAATATAAGCTGCTCTCTTAAAAACGTTCAGATTTGCGGTATTTTTATCAAAGTGTAGAGTTTTATCCTGCACATATTTCTTAATCGACTCCCAGTAGAAGGTGTACATTAGCTTGTGGAAAACGCCCTCATTTGCAATAAGATAATAAGCAATAGTTGGGACGGTAAACAGTTGTACGCTCAGAGATACTACAGATATTGAATGATCATGATCATCTCTGATAAAGTCTTGTATAATTGTTGCATAGTGCCTGGAGAACTCTATAGCTAAAATTTTCTTGTTTCCGTACTCCATTAGCATCCCAGAGATTAAAAGTCGGTGCCAGCAGCTGCGTGCTGTTTTCCACAGTTTCCAGTCATACTCCAAGATGTGACCTATGTTGTAGTTTCGATTCCGTTTATCATTTCCTACCACAGCGAATACTTCTCTAAATGTAGCATGCCGTGTTAGAAACTCTTGGAACCTGATAAAAGTAAAAATAGTATTTTATATTTGCGTTTATTTTCATATTGGACAAGGAATTTATTATAGATCATTAAAGATAATAAAAACGCTGTCCGTTATCATCACTTTTTTACATATTCTGATCAAACCATGAGAGTTACCTTGATGAAACAAAAATGCTCTATATAGATCGATAATTGATAATTAAAACACATTCAAGTTAAAAAAAAATTGACTTCAGGTTTGGTCTAGATTATCGTTTTTTTTACAAATCTTCACGATTTCGTAAGTACACGTGATAGATAATAGATCCTACCTCGCTTTGTGTATGGTTATCTATAGTTATCCAACAAAAAAAAAATTATAAAAACTTGCTTTTACTCACCAAGTCAAAAGTTGGAGAGCAAATTGCTGGCACGAAACAGCCCTCTTGTGAAGAACGGACACCTTCAATGGGGACATCTTATTCACGTTTGTGTATTGCATAGGTTGCTTTTCAATGGATTCTTTCAACGCTAAACAAGCCTCAAAAGTGTCACATTTAACAACAGCTCTGCCTTCTCTATCAATACTCGTTACGATTTCCATAGCGTCTTTCTGGGGACACTTGACTATCTTAATAAGTGTGTGAATGACCTTCAGAAAGCATCGTAGTTACACCTTTATCTATTGTAATAAGAACACCAACTCTACCTGCTCAAATGTATGACTCTCATCATTGTACAATACTGTGCAGAAGAGGCCGTCCTCTCTGTCGCCATCCAAGCACTCTAGACTCGCATGGGACTCAATCTCTAAGAACTTTATGCAATAAATAAGAATTGCTTTGAACGATATCTCGCAGCGTTCTTTCATACGACTAGTTATGACAGAACTTTCCTTGTTGATTTCTTTTCCTCTCTAAACGACGGTAGAGAAAAGCAAAGGGTAAAAGTTAAAAAACTTCAAAGATAACCGATGATCTCACTATGTGTTCATCGCAGTATTGATCCTTTTTCCAAGCTTCAATATCACCGCAATCACAGCATCCTCCTCCACTTGATGTGGACATTTTGTATTTATGGTACCTATGGGCAGATTGTTTAAAGCAACTAACGCAAAGAACGCATGTTGCATCAAGTCCACATTCTCTGCAGCTGTAGGTTGGTTCACCATTCTTGAATACTCGCCCACACACAGCTGGTGCGTTACCCTCAGACTTGAGTTTGTCAAGAACATTTTGGGGATTATCACCCAGGATGAACTCCTCAAGAATATCAATGATGGCTCCCTTTGCTCCGGTTTCATTGTATGAGCAGCGGACTAGAAATATTAAACAAGACAAGTGTAACTACGATAAATGCAACTTTTATACGAAGCATGTATAGACTCAGCAAATACAATCGGTGCGTTTTTTTGTGGACCCTGTTCTAGAACAGCAATAAATTGAGCAGAATCAATTTGTTCGGCTCGTTGAAGGGAACAACAAAAATAGTGTATCTATGAAAACCCAGATAAAAGAATTTTGTCAGTTTTCATAAAAGTATTAACTAATAAATGTAAACAAATGTGTATTCGTGATGAATGAAGTTAAATGTGGGAATTCATTACTCTGCATGATTTAAGTTCCTCCACGGAAAAAATGATCCTATCATTTCTGGATAAAACGATTCAAGCAGTTATTTCCTTAAATGAGCTCTTGTTCGGAGAAGAACAAGAGACACACAAATCTATCTATCGTTCTAGAACTGTACGTGCGACCTATTCTAGACACACGAATGAAAGTGCTAAGGCTGTCTCAGAGCATTAACATTACTTTCAAAGTATTACAGAATAAATCTAGCCTGAGTACCAGAACACAAAAAAATCAGCAAACTCCACGTTTGCTCATCAGGAAGCTTCTTGCGGACGATAAAATAACCTTTGGGAGAACAACAGTATTATTCCTCGAACTGGAAGACAATCAAAAAAATTAAACGTTCCTTATCGGGACTTATAGACCTTCTGACAGGGCATTGTGTTCATCTAAAGGAGAAAGTGTCAGCAGAAAATGTACTACTTCCCCTCTAAAACCTATCTCCTCGGATGTCACGACACGTAACATGAAATGCTGCTTCGACATCCACATTTGAATTAATTATAAGCATTTAGTATACGTGTCGATAGTATTTTCAGTAAAAAGAAAATCCATCCTGTATTAAGAAAATCTTGAAAGACTGTTACCATTTTTTAATATAGTCACAACGGCAACAATCCCCTAATTTCGATCCTAAGGAATGCATTCACGTATTTTACTAAATCACTTAGCAATAAAAGGTTTTGGAAATAAACAAATTTCCACCTAACTGAATTTAATTCATGTAATTACTTTTTTTCAATATTTTTCACTCCGTACGTATTAATCAAGTAACCGAAATTCTGTTTATTATTGTTTTTGCAATAAGTATGGATCTATAAATACATTAATGTTTTATACTTTGTAAATTTTTTAAGGGTACTTACCCAGTAGTCAATTATTGTCATCATTAAAATAAGATACAGTAGAGCATTCACTCTAATCCAAATGCAACAAAATGTAGTGACCACAAAAAGCCTACTACAAAAACAACACAAACGTAAAACATGAAGTGCTTGGAAATTCCATAAAAGAGAAAACAGAAATAGAAACCGCAGAAAAAACTAATTTAAAACAAGGGGCTATGAAATGTTGAACAGATTGTAGCTTTGAGACTCTTTGGGCAACGTGCATTAAATGTCTCCCACATATGTCTAACAAGATAGAGACAGTTACAACAACAAATAAAAGTCCAATCTACAACACCCGACAAGTCCATAAGTCACAAAATCATACCGTAATGCATCATCGGGCATTCCGGGATAGATGCTAAGATACATAAAACACACCTTCTTATTCAGTTTCCTATACCACCAGTTATTCATTTATCTATTCCTCCAATATATTGAGACAAGGAACACACGGCTCCTTGAATTACAAAGGTAGGTACCTGGTTTCTCTTGATCTGCACTACTATTTCCACGGGTCAGACGATTGAGACAATGCTCTAAGTCTCTACGCAGCCGACGCCCTCCTACATTGGTTTTAGGCTGTTGGGATTTCGAGCTAGTTGCAACATCTGAAGAAGAAAATACATATTCATATATGTGCTTTGAAATGTTTCCTTAACATTTTTTTTAATAATTTTTGAGGGCATTCAAAGAATAGATATGATAGATAAAAGTATTGTGACCAAATTCATCATGTCTGAAATAACTTAACATATCAGTGAATAGTTGAAGGTTGTCGTGGGAAGCAGTATATAATAATAAGTGAGCATGCTTTTCCTCTCCAACACTAACCTTCTGACCGTTTTATCCAGCAAACTTATGGTAAAATGTATCAAAAGCTCCACCGCTGGATTTAATGTGGCGGAATTCAATTTCATTAGGTATATAGGATTTAAAATAAAAGCAGATTGGAATTTTAAGATTGTTGTACATCAGCTTTCAATTATTAAATCCAGCCCACTTTCAATTTTCCTATATTCTGGACGATATCTAATTTCTCTAAAGATTTCCTTTCAGCAGTTAATAGCAATACAGTAAGAAATTATGTCAGTCTCAATATGTTTATAAGGGCCCTCTTTGCGATATTCCTGTACATAGAAGCCATTCCTAATATTTATATATGAATAAATATATTCGTAATGACCAATATTCCGATATTCTTCTACCTAGTTTGCACAAACTGTATGCTGCCTATATTGTATTGGGGGCTTGTCATATTTTTGTCATTTCATTTACTTCTTTATAATTTCTATTCGCCTTTTTTTGGCTCCGTACCAAAATGAATGAGTGTTTTCAGCGCAATTTTGGCAGAATAAGCCTGAGACTTCAACGAATCGGTTTCTATATAAAAAAAAAAAGATTTTTTGGAACCGAAAAACGGGAAAGATGCACAACCCTTTTCAGGCCCACTAATTCGCCTGTAACTTGAAAACTATTGTGCTTTTCAGCACAAAATTTTGAGACAATAATTCTGCATGCATTGATTTCTATAAAAAAAAAACTTCGAATTTTCGAAACCGAAAAACGATAAAGCCACCGTAATTTCCTTGCCCTGGATATGTACATTTTTTTCTTGCAGAGGAGAGTTATAAGCTTTTCTATCATGTTTTCTTGTTCATTGCATATAAGAGCGCATAGAAATAAATTTTTTCAATAAATCTGAATTTCATGCTTTAATCGTATTTCATGCTTGTTTTTGCGTGACATGTATATGAAATCCATTAAAAACACTGCTGTATTTCTAATCCATTTGGAATGGCACACCTTTTCATTAAAATATTATGGAGATAATCTGTCTAAGGAATAAAGTTCAAATTGTTGTCATCATTAAAACATAAAACCTTTGTTGTTGTGAGTTTAAATCAGCCCCAACGAGGAGGGCGTCGCAGTTGGGCCCGCTATAAGACCATGAGACGCCCAGATAGGTTCTGAGAAGTCACTCCGTGGAGTTTAAGAGGGTGAAGAAAATCCTGTAAACCAAGCAACAAAAGCGCTTTTTGCTAAGTTCTCTCCGTTATTTACTTCTCGGTGCTTGCTTCTTGCCTCCGCCAGTGTGTTATAAAGAACATCACGCTCACATTAATTTAAGTTTCAAACATATAAATTTCATTTTATAAATTTGGTAGTGAGCCGGGTTCACACAAAAACATTCTGAAGGATTTTTAAACATAACTCTAAGCTGAACAATTTTGAAGCGCTTTGTCAATTGTTCTCCTGGGAACAACTGGGTCTTATTAATTGTGTACTAAAACTTAAACTTAAAAAATTGGTCCCTTCTCAAATGATGACCAAATGTGAGTCGATATCAAGGCTTCAGCATTCGACATTCAGCTGCTTTTACTTTCGATCGAATATGAGAAACTCACAAGTGTGTTGCAATGCTGGAAACTCGTGTAAGGTTCTAAAAAGAATATAAGTACCTGTAAGTACCTATTTACAAATATATAAATATCTTCCAAGATTGACCTATTCATAATTCTAGCTTTTGTAGTTTGCGTTCATAGTAGACAGAAATTGTAACAAACCTACTCCGACTAAAGTTAGTAGGTACTGCAGATGTGAATTTTTAAAAAGGCCCGGTTTCCAAGTGTTATCGGAATTTTTCTTAAAATCAATGATTTTGAATTCAAAGTATAATTTGTAAGATGTGAACAAAACGTTGGAAATCTCCGTACACATTGGAAAATCTGTTGTTCGGTGCGAATAAATAAAACCAAAGTTGTCGTGTGTTGCAAAGCAGTGACGCAGGTCCACATAACAAAGGAGTAGCGCATGAAACGTGGCCCATAAAAGGTGAGATAAGTATTTTATCTGTGTCCAATTTGTGTTTGTAAACAATTCAATAGAAATCGAAAGCTTTGGGCAAACGGCCTAGCAGCAAAAGCAGTAAAAGGACGCAGTGAATGCTTTCTCTGAGCAACTCAAAGCAAAAGTCATCTGCATAATGAGGCAACGTGCAGAATCATTCACCTCGCAGGTGACGAAACGACTCCTATAAATAGTAACTTAACAGAGCAGTGATTAGTCAGAACAGTACCTGTTCGCTAACTGGAGAATTTCGTTAGATGCTTACCTGCCTCCGAGACAGTTTCCACCTCGAAGAAGTTGGGGGCCGTCGTCTGGAAAAATTTTATGATGTCTGTGGTGGTCAGGTCACCAGCCTCGAATTTCGCCCTCCAGTCCTTGAGGG
This sequence comes from Neoitamus cyanurus, assembly GCA_947538895.1. Classification (NCBI taxonomy): domain Eukaryota; kingdom Metazoa; phylum Arthropoda; class Insecta; order Diptera; family Asilidae; genus Neoitamus; species Neoitamus cyanurus. The sequence continues at coordinate 41,921,056 of OX384543.1, forward strand.
GGTTCTCTTGTCCATCCTGGGCTGGTGCGGATTCGTCAAAGTCAATCATTTCGATTGGGCTCGACGACCATCAAGTGCAAGGGCTTCTCGAGCGAACTTAACTTCAATTTGACCGATCTCTGAAGTGGACGTTGTTTCGCGAAATAACCCCGAGGAGCCTCCCGATCACTCGCTAACACGATTGTTCCTCTACAAAATAGAAAGACGCAAATTAGCACGTTTCGACTGCAATTTTCCACCAAACCGATGGCCTATCAAAGTAAAAGCGTCAAAATGGCACGGAATTCACGGTGTCGCCGTTGAAAAAGTGACGAGAATAAAGAAACTGAGTTTTCCTGAGATTTTTCTCTGCTCGTCGTTTTTTTTTTTTCAACTAAACGAAGGCTATTTCGGTAAACGTCAAGGAAATCGCAATCGGCCCGTGTTGTTGCGCCGTTCGAGCAGGCCAGTCTCTTTTTGTTGATCGCTTGTTCGTCCCTCCGCTCCTATTGTCGACGGCGAAAACCACACACGACAGCTTTTACTTGTTTTGAAAAATCGCCCCCAGCGGACCACTCACTTGTTTTTCAGCTTTGCACAGCTCCCCGAAATGCACTCACTCTCAATTGATTTCCTTTTTACACAAAAATTTTACAGTCGAGAAGCCGAAATGCATAGTAATGTCTCTACAAAATCGCAATCTGATTTTTTCGCACTTTGTCTCGCTCCAAATGACACTTTCTCTCATCACCTTTTCGATCTCGAACGAATGTGAATCGAATGCACTTTCGTGGGAAAATGTCAAAAAAAGCTCCAAAAGCGCCCACTGAACTGTATTCCTTGTTCTACCGGTTCAATCGTCATAAGCAGCTGATAGCTTTTTTAAGAAGAGCTTCGTAAACCGAGTACAGCTTCGGTAAAAATTTCACAGGAAGTAGTACTTACTATCGTAGTATGACCAAGAACTTTTTACTTTTCCAATGAAAGCTTCCAGGAGATATCAAATTTAGTGGGCAATCCTAACTTCACATCACACCCTAACCTGAACTGAAGATGGTAAAAAAGCTCAGCTTTTTCGAATCGAAGCCGAACTTTTTAACTTTTCATCCCTTACGTGCATCCCTTTCCAACTATTTACCATTTGAAAATGATGTAAACAAAGGAACAAGAGTCGAAGTGAAAATCATTAGTTCGTGGACGAGCAATTTTTAAGAGGTGATAGTTATCGGTTGCACTGATTTATCAGGTTCCTATTCGCGCTAAGTGAATTCGAAGCACTTTATCCAAGTAGAGCAAATTACTGTTGCGGAAAGCCACTTCCATGCAGGAGTGGAGAAAGACATTTTCCGCGGAAGTCGCAGATCGGTCGACATTTTTTCTTCGTCAAAGCCCTAAATGAATTAATCAATTGCAAACTTTCGCTACAATTACAACTGGCCGTGTTTATTCGCGTAAATATTTTACCCTTGTGCCATTCGGGCGAATCGCTCCCGCGCTGCGTCTCCTGCACACGGGATTGCGACGGAAAACGGAAGGAAGGAATTTTTGTGGCGCAATTAAGCAAAAATCGAACTTGAATCAAGGTCAGCTCGCGTAGCTTGTGTGCTGCTGTGTCGCCGGCGACTATCGACGTGTATAATTTTAGCGGGTAGAATTTGCAGGCCACCACATGAGTTCACCGAAGGAATTAGAAATTAATCCGCGAGGGCCTGATCTGAGCGCTAGACCATCTGTGGCGGATGTGTGTAGGCCGAGGTGGTTGTCTTCCCTCTATAGCGTGCTTTTCATCATCACTTGGCTCCTGGTGGGCTTTGCAGCTTTTAGGAATACACTAACTTGGTAAGAAAGCAGTATTAGCAGTATAGCAAGAACTAGGAAACATTTTCTTTTGGACTTACTGTTTATTTAGGATATATTGACTCAGAGCAACGAAAACGTTTACCCGAAAGAGTTGGATACAACAAACGTTTGCTTTGCTCCGTTGACAATGCTCCAAAATGTAACCCGTCGATAAGCACGCACACCTATAGGGGTTACGAGTTCGTCAGAATCGACCCAAGTTGCTTGACATCAAAACATGCCTTGGTCACATCACAACAAGCAGGCAACAGGTTGTTTTCAGTTGCGGTCGTTTGAAGGGTGAAGGGTTGTTCGCTTCAGAACAATAGACCTCTGGGTTTTGTTCGAACTCCACTTTTTTTATTCATGTGTTTCTAATCTGAAACAGTGCCTTAATCTGGTGGATATCCATATGTAGGATTGATTTTTTGAGCATGGATTGAATGCTACATAGTGACAACCCTTGCTTGTGGTCACACATCTTACATATCTCCTTAAATTGTACGAACTTTTAAAAATGTGGCGTAAAAACGATCGTCACTGTTCTTCAAGGAGTCTTTCCGGTTAAGTTTTTTGAAAAAAGAAAATTTTGCTTTTTAAATTTTCAAAGGAACTTTGAGGTATGTATATAATTTTAGCTTGGGCAACAATTTATAAGAACAGCTGTGTATGCGTTCTAAAGGCCAGGCTGGTTTTCTTTTCAAAACCTTTTGGAGGAAGAATCAAGTAATCATCAGTATCAGTCGATCTTCTGCGTGGTTCGAACACGACTTAGACAAATCTGACGACACCTCGTTTACGAAAATCCATCAAGCCGTTTAGGCTACAGGATGCGCCAAAGAAATGAACATGCACTCATACATACATACATACACTCGAAAAACATAATCCTCCTTCTGGGGTAGTCGGGTAAAAATTTCCGAAAAAGTGCTTTTTTTTTAACTTGCCAAGTACCCTTTAAGGCTTAATCGATCGACTTGAAATTCAGCATGCATACTTAAAACATATTTTGTCATACCACAATTTTTCAAAAATGCAAATTTGAGAAGCGAGTTATTGGCCTTTTATTTCTCAAAAAAGGAAATTTGTTTTTTAAACGCCGCCATTTTTTGATTTTTTTACTTTTTCAGAAACGTGAGGTTTGTGGTATAGAGAAACATGTCCTAATTAACCTTCATTTTGAATTTTTTGATCTCAGGCTTTCTGACTGAGTGCAGTTGTTTAGCAACTTTTTTTTTCAATGGATTTTCGGAAATTGCTGATCTGTTGGATATCTTTGGATACAAGCTTTTTGTAACTTCTTTTTAACTTGCTTAATATAACTGTAAAGTTTGAGAGCTTTCAGTTAAATAGTTTTTGTTTTATTGACCCCGAAAATCACCCTCATTTTCAGGCCGCCACACTAGTATAGCCCTCCCCTTAAAGTCACTTCAAGTTGGAATCGCTGGCTGGCGACATAAACTTGTTTGGTATTCTCAGCTTTCTATTTCCGTGTAGAAAAAAATTTCTTTTTAATGCAGGCAATCATCTCGTTTCTTTATTTGCATTGCAAAGCTTTCGGTTTAGCGAAATTCGCGACCCACTACAGAGGGAAAAGGTCAATCTATCACCCGTTAGCCGTTGTACGAGGCTCGTCTGGACGGATCGAGCAACTTTTTGAAGATATCAATTATCGCGATTGCTTCAATCAGCTCAGTGCTTTTTCTGCATGAATCTCTAATTCAAGTACTCCCGAATCCCGTCTCCCGCCGCCTGAGCATACGTGTGTGTATTTCTTCTACGTAACAAAGAACTTAAGCTTGGATGAAGTTTTCGCGCTACCCATGAGTTTATAAAACGAGCAAGCGGGTCATCGCGCGGTTGGCGAATGTACCGCAGTCCATTCAGAGCACCGAAGTAGCGGAAACGCTTGGCCGCTATCTGAGTAGCATTTGTTGTTACGTTGTCGATCTGAGCAACTGGTCCTTGCTGTTTTACGTAGTTCGGAGTTATTGGTTGACCGGTTGTCGGTGTCATAGTGTTATTAGGAAAATACTGTGATTTGAACGTGATAGAAGCTAGACTTAAGATCCTTACACCAAAAAGACTAAACAAAAAGTAAACATGAATGTAATCGTGCCATTTGATCTTCCCGGCAGGCATTTGCAGCGATTCTGGGGAGCCTCAGGTGACTTCTGGCAATCACAGTGGGATAAGTTTCTCGACGTCACAGGTAAGCAACGCATTTTGGATCTGTTTTTGTACTTTGTTTTTCATTTACGTAAGATACATTAATATGCATAAAATGCACCGACTGAGCTCCACTGAGTGCTGCAACTCAAATTACTCATTCTTTTCGAATTAGCACTCGTTAAGTGTATACCAGTAGGGGTAGGCAGTACCAAGCCTTTGTTATTCTTTCGGCTCTTAAAAACATTTTTGTTTATCGTTGATTTGGTAAAATTTTTGCGCTTCTAAAAATCATTCAGCGAGGATTAAAAGGGAAAGAGAAATTTAATCATTGTTCAACCTGACGCTAAATTAAAAATAACCTGATAAAGCAAACAACGATGAGAAATTTTGTTTTTGTTATGTACAGTTACAGGAAATGTGTTATCAGCGTGCCTAGTTATTTTTATTTTGATAATTCAGCACTAATCGAACGAAATCTGCACAATATTTAAATTTTTTAATTTCATATTTTTCCTACGATAACTTATCTTCCAAAAGCAAGTGTCACGCTATTTAATGGTAGTAGCACTCGAAAGATAAACGGCATAAATTGGTAAAAATTAAATCGTCACGAGGACGTTTTTAGCACTTCAACAGGTAATTATTTTTATTATGTTATTAATTATCATTATTAGTCAACATAATTTTCCAACTAAAGCTATAAAAAATACTTTTTATTCATTTCATAATATGACAAAAAAAAGTGCCTTATCCATTCGGTACGCCAGATTTGAGGGTGATGTTCGGTCATGCTATTTATAATATAATCTGAGCTTTCGCACATTTTTTACGAACCTTTGAACCATATGGCGTAGATTATTCGGTTTCAGATCCAGATCACAGCGTTTTTAGAGTTCTGTACCTCAAAAAGAACCCTTATAGGATCACTTCGTTGTCTGTCTGTTTGTCTGTCTGTCTATCCTTAGACCCTTTTTCTCAGGAACGCGTGGAGATATCAAGTTGAAATTACAAATATTAAATACTTAGTTCTACGGTCCTTTGGAGCTCAAGTCAAGGCAATCAAATAATGCGGCCGTTCATTTCGATCAACTATATCGAATTCGCTCACAACCGGCTGTCGCACTTCCGACCTCTTTAGTTGCTGTGAAATTTTTTACGGGCCAGTTTGTCTTAATTCTAAGTTTCCTATAACGCGGTTTCCATATAACGTAGCATTGGTTTCTATATAATAATATATATAAATATAAATTAACCTGATTTGTCTTTTTTTAAACGAGGTTTCCATGGAACGCATTTCCTGATTTGAATTAATTTTGAGTTTTTTATAACATGGTTTCCATATAAATTGACTGTATAGATGACTTATTAGGGGAGAGTTTTCGTTAAATGTGCACGTTACGTTGTGCTTCTGCTCGTGGTCATATGGCACATGCGTTTGACCAGAGAAGTCACGTCTGTGACGCCTTCCTTAAGGAGACACCAAAGTCAAAAACAACGTTATAGTTCTTTACATTTCTATTCTGAATCAGGCTTAAGGGGTGTAACTTTATCTGAAGACATCTGGATGTTAGGGTGTTAATCTAACATCTGCTTCAACTCGTCCTACAAAACACAGACACGTAACATGTGTATGTTTTGTAGGACGAGTTGGTTCATGCTTCGGAGCCTGAGAATAGCTTTTCCAGCCTTCTTCTCAACGAAGATATCTATCAGAGGCAAAGATAGAACCACTTTACTTACTGTCATGTTTTAACCGATACTCTTTTTTCTTATTTTAGGAGAAGACCCATTTCTACTATGGGTAGTTGGATCAACAATTTTTACGCTACTAGTGTACTGGATATTCGGCGGCATATACACCTTTATGGACATAACAAATAAGCCGGCGGTTCTGCGGAAATACAAAATACAGCCAGGGACCAACGAACCTGTTGACAAAAAGCGCCTTTTGAAGGTCCTCTTCAATTTAAACTATACGAATGCTAGTTACTTTATATTTAAATTTACAGGTGATCTGGTCTGTTGTGATCAACCAAATCGCTGTTGGGTTTCCAATGGCCATATTCAGCTACCAACTGATGCGCTTGCGAGGATTCGCTCCAATTCGCGAGCTTCCAACATTTCACTGGGTATGCTTTGAATTGGCCATATTTATTTTAATGGAGGAGATTGGGTTCTACTATTCGCACCGATTGCTTCACAACAAGCACATCTATAAATTTATACATAAGCAGCACCACGAGTGGACAGCACCGATCGCAGTAACAGCAATTTACTGCCATCCCATAGAACACATATTTAGCAACCTGCTACCACCGTTTATGGGTGTATTTTTAATGGGAAGCCACGTAGCAACTGCATGGCTCTGGTTTGCGCTTGCTATTTTATCCACCTTGAACGCTCACTCTGGATATCATCTGCCGTTCTTCCCAAGTCCAGAAGCACATGATTTCCATCATTTAAAGTGAGTTTCTGTTCCTTTAAAAAATGTTAAAACTTGTTTACGGTTACATTGAAACAGATTCAACTATTGCTTTGGAGTACTGGGTGTGTTGGATCGTTTGCATGGGACCGACTCTATGTTCCGTACAACAAAGGCCTACCAGAGGCACATAATGATGCTCAGTTTGGTGCCGCCCCGAGAAGCCTATCCGGAGCCACAGAAGAAGATGCTCTAAATTCACTTGCACCACAACATTATAGAAACTGAAGTGTTTAGATGACTCAACTACATATTTTCACCTTTCAAACGACACCTTCACCTGATTGTACTACTATTTAAAACAACTGGGGGAAAAACTTTTAGCAAAGCACTAACAAGCGCATAAAAACATGTTTCATATGGTGAGGTCCTTGTGGACAGGTGTTGAGTTGAACATATTTAGCAGGGTATTTTTGAAATATAAGTGTATATTACATCTCTTGGCTTATTTAAATGATTTTCGTGTAATTTCGATGATAAAGTAATCAATTTTATTTACGGGTGTTTTTACTTAAATGCCTGTAACAGGGTGTAAAACAATTTATTAGTGTGGATTCTCCATCCATCGCAATACGTTAAAGTCTAGTGCCTCTACCCATACCTGCAACTAAACCGTAAGTTTGAACTTGCATCGTGTCTATTCCTTTATCTCTATATACATATTTTCAGTTCATTTGGATTGAGAATTTTCGATCGTTATCCTGAATTTCGAAAGCAAATTTCAAATCAGCAATCCCAAAAACCCCTATATATGTGACCGTCCATGGGAAAGCGCACCTAGTGTGCTATGTTTCCGAGTTTCCGATAACGTGGCGTTAAAAGTCAATTTTGTCAAGCGCTCAAACTAATGTCAATTTCTGTCGTTAAGTGATTGATTTGTACACAACTTTTTTCCCAGGTTTACTTTTTTTAATTACTTTTGCTCTTGCAATTACATTTACTAGTATTTTGTACTTTTTTGTGCCGAATTATATGGTTATGCAGGTTTTCACACACTAAGTGTGTCTTGTAAATTGTAATGGACAATTGGCGTGTTCGTAGAATTATTTTACGTTTTGATCATTTCACTATACATATTCGATTGACGATTCACCATGCTTTTTTTCGCTAGTTAGCTGCACGCAGCTCAGATGTGTGAATAAAAAACGCCAAGTAGAAAACAAATAAAAGTTTATTGCTTTTTTCTTGTTAACTATACAAAAAATGGATAGGTATTTAACTGTAATTAATACACACAAGAAAGAAAAACAAATGCATTTTAGAATACATATTTACACGTTTCGCTTGCAAGTGTTGAATTTTATTCACTTGGCCAACGGTTTTCCTTTTTTAAATATCACATGAGGGCCAAGACGCTGCTGAGTCTACTGAGCCAATTTACAAGTTTTACGGCGATCTTACCTAATGGAACGACGAAATGCATCGACTACAATTATTTACAATTTACAGGAGAGTTGTAAGGCACATCTTCGCTTTTACTGTCTAGTCATAAGATAAACGAGGGCCGAATAGAATGTAAAAATACGCGAGTGGTTCTTCTTAGTCTTTGGCCACTTGGAACGGAAGTCGATTAAAACAAATATTTGTGTAAAAATAACAAGAAATAAATGCTAAAAAATTCAAACAAGAGTAATCGGCTGGTTAGAAATTTTGGCAATTTTGAGTTTTGGAGCGCTCTTTGATTGTCGCTGAATTGATTTCATTGTTGGCTGGCCGGCGGCGATTCTGTCAGTCGTTGTACATCCCATCGACGAGGAAGTCCATCCGCCGGTAGTGCCTGGTAGACCAGTAATCCGTGACTCTTCGATACATGATTATGATCGCTCCCATCACGATGGGCACTGCAAAGATTAGAGTCACAATGGGGATAATGTAATCAGCCCGGCCGTGGTAGATGGGGCTCGACTCGAACTCCTGTGAGGGTTGAGCAATGGGTTGTTCGGGCTCTTCCACGTTGAGCTTCTCTGTTGGGAGTTTGCTTACTGGAGCGGCTGCCTTGAGGCTGGAGGGCAAATCTTCAATGCTGTACGTTATTTTTGGCTTCTTCGGTTTGGGCGTTGTGGTTGTTGTAGTCGTTGTGGTGGTTGTAGTCGTGGTAGTGGTGGTTGTTGTTGTAGAAGTAGAGCTACTCGTAGCCTTGACTGAAGTGCTATTTGCTTCCTGGGTAGGAATTGGTGCGTGTGACGTCACCAGTACGGGCTTATTTTCGCTCTTGGCCTTAATTTGGTGCAGATTTGTGGAATTATTGTTGTCTGCTGCCTCTTTAGGTGGAGCGTCGCTTGGAGTTAATTTATTAGTTGCCAGTTCGGGAGCGGAGTGATCTGCAACACCTTCTCTCCCTGGATGAGGATTCCTTGGTTTCGCAGGGTCGGCTATGCTGTTGCCCTCGCTTACTATCTCAACAGGAGCATTGATTTTTGCGGGCGCAATAGTGGAAGTAGTCTTACTTTTCAAATATTCATTGGGATCGGCTGATTTCCTGCCTTTCACATGGGAAACACTTTTGTTTTGCTGCTGCGGGTCAGTGTCGGCAGATATTTGAATGGGGGGCACATCGCTTTTCTCCTCTGGTTTTGCTTGGCTTCCTGCTGCCTTCTCAGTATCACTGGCTGTAATGCAAAAAATTAGCGACGCAGCAAAGCAGAGCACTAGGATTATTCGCTTTTCCATTTTCAAGAAAATTAAAAACATTGACACCGCACTCCGATTACTTTCTCCTTTTGATAGTTCGAACTTCTTGACAACTGCCAGCTGATTTCGATTGTACTAACTCAGTCAGTATGGTGAAACCTGCTCCATTCCAGTAAAAAAAAGCAGCACTTTTTTGATAAATGTTTCACGGAATTATTTAGAAGTACTGGTTAAACGTTTTGAATACTAAAACTGTTTATAATTTTTTTTGGGTGAATAACTGCCTGTAGGAAACTTCCGGCAATAAATTTCGAGTATCGAAAATAATCGATTTTCGTCCGTTACGTTACAGGGTCAAACTTTGACAAACGTCATCGGTGCCGTCAAATGAGTGTTTGGCCCCGGGCCCGTAATGTTGCTGTGGGTTTTGCGATGGTTTTAAAAACGGCTTTAAGCGGTTTTAGTTGTGCATTAGCTGCATTTATCTGTGAGAGCGCTTAAGCGCGAACTAGATAAGCAAAACACTTTAGTGCTTCCGCTCGAGTAAGTCAAAGAATTTGACAAATTTAGTGACAAATTCCAGCAAGCTCTTAGAGTAGCTCCAGCCAGAACCTGGGATGCTTTCTTATTTTAAAGCGATGAGTTTTCCTAGAGTTCTTAGAAATATTGCACCTTGAACATGAGATCATCGCCCGTTTTAAAAGAGAAGAATTCAATTAAGTGCTGCTGTGGTGCATCGACTCAGAAGGTTATTGTTGCTGCGAGCCCAAACAATTTCCAACCAGATGGTCATTACCTCCGCGAATGAAAAGTGAACTGAATGGCCGAATTTGGCGCTCCTCCGACAGGATACCCATTGAATGGTTGAATGAGCACGAGGCACTGCTCTAGTAGTGCTGCACAAGTGGCAATCAAGCCTATCGACTAAACATTGCCCCCAGCGCGGCAGAGGTGTTGGAGAACGCTATGAGGCGACGACAATGATGCCGCAGCACTGTCAGCCTAGCACCCGTCGGTCTGTACAGAGTGTGATTTTCTTTTCAGTTTTTCCGTGTGATCTTTTTATCGTTTCGCCCGGCGCGTAGAATCTTATGTTGTGCTCCGCCGCACGGACTTCCAGCAGCCTCTTCTTTCGCTTAGCAAAAGTACAACAGAATGTATTCAGCTGGTAATTACCGAAATAGAAAAGAAAAATGTTTCACGCTTGTGTGTTGGTTGATTGCAAACGATTTGTGAACCGTCGTGCTTTATGTTTGTGTAACACGCCTGGAGTGCGCTTTTGTGAATGGGAGCACGGATGGGTGTACAGATTTCCGGATGGTCCAATTAACGTGACACCGCTCAGTTCCCTCGTTCATTCCCAAGTTCCGGTTCGGTGTGCTTACTGCGTGCACCCCGCCAAGGCGGTCGCGAATTCACCTAGCTCACCCTGATCCAATCATTGCATTGTATTCACACCTACCGGATTGTGTGTACTATTCATGCTCATTGCTCAGGTGAATGCCGCCAGATTCGTTTGAGAAATGACGTAATTTCAGCAGCGCAACAAGGCCGGCACGTCGTAAAAAAGCGTGTACATTTGTAGTTGAAGCCGCGGTTCCTGCTGATAAGATAAAGTGGGTCTCTTGTACTGAATTTACACTTTACTATCTCGCTCCACTCAAAAACCTTGTAAGGCTGGTTTATTATGGAAGTGACGGGTATTTACAGTGTGCAGATTATTAGCACCAAGATGGGTGGGAATACTGCATATAAACATCCTGACGTGTTGCATTCCTCACCAGAGCAGCAAAATATTCGAAAGCCCAAGTGAATCATTCGCGTGAATGTGGTAGAAAAACAAGGGTCAGATGTACTTGGCAAGTGGTTATAATGAGCTGGCCACCTACTGTATATAAGGGCTTCCACCGAGATGAAGTAAAAAATATCTATATTTTCTCTACTTGTGTCTGCTCAGCACTTCGGGAGATAGCTAAAGTAAGAAAGAGCACATCGAACGTTGAGTCGTTTACTTTACATGCAGAGTTGAATCCGAGTTCAACTCCATCGATTCTGCTTTGCAGGCTGGGTTGAGTTGAAACGTCGTATAAAAATACATGTAAACGCAAGTCGAGCAGTGCAACCAGATGCACGGATTTCTCAGTAGAATTACGGATTTTTCATCTTTGAAAAAAAAAACCGATTTTTAAACGGATTTCCTTAAATAACGGATTTTTTCCTTTTTTTTAACGGAAAATACGGAATTTTGATATAAAAAGCACAAAAACATTTTTTTTTTTTTAACATTTGCTATGGGGGATTCTATACTGCCGCCGTAGTCCGTTTAAACAGAATTGGACGCGTGCTCAGTATAATGCCTTCTTTGCGTGACAGGTCAAAATTCAAATTCAAACCGGAAATTGAAAAATCCGAATTTGAAATTTTGAATTTCCCGCTAAACATGAAGCGTAACACATATTATATACTGTTTAATTTTGAAGTGACTGGCATTGGAGGGCAGCTCGGTACACTACGGATTTTTCCCTTTCTTGATTTTCCTCTACTGCACGGATTTCTACGAAAACGATCTGGCAGCACTGAAGTCGAGTAGTTCAAATGACAGTTTCATTCCTGCAGTAGCTTGTGTTTTTTTTTGGTCGAAAACTTCTCGGTGAAATCATTCTAAAAATATATGAGCAACCCCGCAATTACAAAATATTTGTCTGTCACTTCAGCTCGAGTTTGACTCAACCACTGAACCCTGGCGGTTCGTATACGCAGGTCGAAAATTCAACCCATTTTCGACTCGATCTTTCAACTCTGCATGTAAACGTGGTAAAGGATAGAGCCCGAGTCCCTCTATCTAATTAGGGAGACAGTGAGCTCTGAGCATAACAGAGCAAAAAAAGAGCAAGAAAGTAGAAATGAAAATAAGATGATTATATCTTTTTTGGCTTAGTCCTTTATATGCTTTATAGTCTAGCCACTAGTCCTTCATTGCTTTTAAGATATTTGGTGATGTCTCTAATATATCTACATATGTATATTGAATAGCAGAAAATATTTATTGCTATTGGACCGATCGCTTATCTCCAGACGAAATTTCTCCGTAAATACTAAACTCGCTTCGGTATTATAGTGTACGACTTTGCGTGTTTTATTTTACCATTATGCTAATTGTACATATATAAAAAAATATGCATACACAAGACCACGCATGGTGTTTTGCAGCACATTCTGTACCTAGTCACGTACTCATTGTATGGTTTTTTGTTGGAGCTAATTGGTTGATTTGTTTTATTGTATTTTCTGTTGTTTTGTAAATTATATTTGGGTGTAATATTAAAACAATTCTACAAATAACTCGATACGTGTTACTTTTATTTTCACCTGAAATTTATCTTCGTTGCAGTAAACACCAACGACTATAACGAGTACTACACGGACGTAGAAATGGATGATAGGGAGAGCCTCTACTTCGATACGATATCTGTAGCCGGCTCTGAACCAAATCGCAAATCTCTGTCAATGTCTCGTCAAACCATATATCATTCAGCGGTGGACCTTCCGGCATACGATACACTAGTCGCAACACCAAAACGAGAATCGAATCCAATTTCTCACAAAAATTCAAATAATACCTCGCACAGCAACCAAAAGGCGCTGATGTTCAGTCGACAATCGACGATCCTTGATGTGGGTGACTACAGAGACATAACGCCTGGCGGATATGATGAGGTTTCTGACCGCCTTATCGATAATACTAGTAAAGTTAAGAAATTGCCAATTACATACTCCCAGTGGAGATCTAGGGTAACGCAAAAAATCGTTTTATTAACCTTTTTGAGTTTCATCTAAAATCACCTTTTCTGTTTTCTGTTCGATCTGTATATGGTTCATTTCTTATTTTGCTTTTTAGAGACTTCTAGCAGCTAAACACTCACTTTTTCAAAAGTTCTTCTTTTCTGACTTGGGAATGATTTCAGAGTTTATATCTTATTCCTTCTACAATAACGGTTCGCCTCATTCTTGAACACTTAAGATACTAAAACTACTAAGGATGATTTTATTTACATTTTTATAATCTTACTGTGCAGTTAGCTTAAGGGGACGGTAATGGCAATTTTTTTCTTGAAAGCGTGACAAGATTTCTATTAACGAAATATTGAATGCCAGAAAAGCTTGATTTTTGAAAAAATACCTGCATGGCTATAAGTGGGCTATATTTATTCTTTTTTTCTGGGCAAATGTGCAGTATGAATGCCAAATTATTTTAGTCCATTTACCTAAGTTTTGTATAATTTTTTTTTTATATTGATAGTCGCCCTTATTCTACACTCCGAGGTATGAACATTTTGCACTGAATCCTGGATGTATCATTCCGATAACATTTTATTTCGTAATGTTTTGCTATTCTACACTCCGACGAACTGATAAGTTCCGGGGAAAAACCTGAGGACAAAAGAATGTGCTGGGGCGCCTGGATGCGAATAAGAGTTGTTACGGATATTATTGTTTCAAAATGTAAATACGTTTAAAAATCGTAAGAAGGCAATTCGTAGATCAGAATACCATTAAATCTTACGTCGTATTATTCATCCGTCGGAGTGTGGAATAGGGGTGAGTGTTTAAGCTGACTATGCATATGCAATATACTTAATAGTAGAGTCCACAAACTTTGAGCAGATTTCAGATTTGCTAAAACGATGTCTCCCTGAACATTGGCTTTTATTCGCTTTACTTGCTTCTTTAACCAAAAAAGCAAAATTGCTCTAACTAATATTTTGTCTGAAAGCGTTAAATCATGAAGGATATAGGAGGCCAAATATACAGAGAGGCAGGTAATTTCAGGATGGTCTTCAAGTTGACTTTTGAACTGAAGGAAATAGGATGACGCGTGGAGTCTCAAGGAATTATCGGCAAATGTATGCATCAGACTTTTTCGAAGTCGAGGTGATTTTGAAAATTGCAGGTAGTTGAAAAGGTAAGACAGTTAACATAACTGTATAAGTTTATAATGGATGATGTGCGTTCTGCATTGTGTCACTGCCAAAGCCGACTTGAAAAACGATGCTTACATCAATTTAAACCAGACAAATATGATTCAAAGCAATCATATGCTTTGAAACGGTGTTCCCTTCATCTTTACTGTTAATGCATAAGTTTCGAAAGCCCTGTTGGGGTTTTGACAACTGATTTAAAGAGTTCTTCACTTCGGCATGGAATTCACTAACTTGACGACCATGTCCATTGGTACTCCTTCCCACAATAAAAAAAACAAATAAAATGTACTGTTTTGTTTTTTCCTTTAGGGAGTAAGAACAGATGAATAAAGCCGCGTCTTACTTAACATTGTACCACATATATAATAGTTTTGAATTAACAAATTACTACAGCATTACGTTTAATTTGGGAAAAAAAATAAATAAAATTGTGGCATTGTGGAAGGTTCATTTAGACGGAAATCCGTTCAATCTGCAAACTTCCGGTCGCTATATTGCATCCGCCATATTTAATTTCTAAAATTCATCATCCAAATTCCAAATTCAGTCTTATATCATACATGAATTAATGTACGGTTTATATAGTGATTTCTGAAAAATTGGAGCGAAATCGGGCATCGGGACTATGAAATTCGATTTTCGGTGCCACCACATTATCCGGACACAATAGTTACATTTCTGGTAGTTCACTCATTTTTGTGGGACCGTGTAATCATCGATTGCGCTTAAAAAGAAAATTGGTGTGGTTAACAAACTATTTGTGAAGTGAGTTTAAAAAGCAAATAATATGTGAAAGCTAGGGTTAATTCGCATATTTTATATTTCATCTGTCAACAAATTTATATCTATTCTTACGTTTATCATTGCATTTACTAGATTTACTTGCCTAAGCATTTTCCTTTCTTAGTTATACGACCCGACAAGAAGCGGAAATCTCATTAATTTCTATTATGTATTATATATTACTTGAAATGCTAAAGGTGAACGATTGCATTAAAAGCTAACATTCGATCTTTGAACCCTCTTGCACCAAGAGATGCTAAATAAGCAAATAACCAAATCAACGAAGTCTGCGGCTCACTTGAAATTAAATCTGTGCGAATAGCACCCCCCGCGTGACTCATATTTCTCAAAACACTTTGGTGAATGAAGTTCTTTGGAAATATACCGAGCATTGCAGAATTTCTTATGTTTTTTAATTTTAGAACAAGTTTCCTTCCACGGCGAAGAGAAGTAGAATTTCTCTTCAGTTGTGAGCTAAACGGCATCCGAGCACGTTGACGGTTGAATCACTCACAAGACTTCCGAAATTTGTGAGTCTAATGATAGTGAGGTGAGACATGGGCAACTGCAATTGCCGGGAAAGCATCGACGAGCTACTCCAAGTTATCCAACATTGTCCGATAAATGTAAGCGATAAATTAAGA
This sequence comes from Neoitamus cyanurus, assembly GCA_947538895.1. Lineage (NCBI taxonomy): Eukaryota > Metazoa > Arthropoda > Insecta > Diptera > Asilidae > Neoitamus > Neoitamus cyanurus. The sequence goes on from OX384543.1 coordinate 41,936,568, forward strand.
TGCCTCGAAATGGAAGTTGTTTGCATTATAAGAATTATTCAGACATTACCAGTTATTTTCGCTTTTCGGTGTGACTAACTTGTGGTCAATTTCTCTGGAAAAAGTTATACTTGATAAGATGCTTATTTTTAGTGCAAACAAAAGAGACGCGTGATATAGGATGCAAATATTTCGTTGAGATTGTGAAACTTTTTTTTGTAAGAGCTTAAATCTCTAGTTTGATACTCTTGTGTATTGGTTTGTGAGATCTAACTATAAATATTACCAAGGGCTAATTATTTGCAGAACCGAAACATGAATAATAAATTCTTATTTCCACTAATCTTTGCGCGGCAGTGTTTTCATTCTTGAAGAAACTTAATCTAATTTAAGTTAACTTGTGAAGAGCTAAAGTGTAAACAAATGCTAAGAATTCTGCTAATGCAATTGCGAAGTTGTGGCGAGAGTGAGTCTTAATTCATCTCTGGACTTTCTTTAAAAGCTTTGAATCCCTTTTTCATCAAAAAAAATATAATTACTTTAAATTATCCATATTTCGACATTGACTAATATTTTTCTTCAATTTCTTCTTAAATTCATAATTTATATTTTTTCCATAGTCTGCATTCTGCTGACTAATAGGCAATACCGGAAACGATCTTCCAACTTTTTTGTGTTTTTTGTTTACTGACGTTAATAAGTTATGCTATTGGGACTTTGGGTACAACGTGTGAATTTATACAGTATACGAGTACACCCAACAATAGTGAGAAACTAATAGATTTATCAGATAAGTGGAAGGAAATCACTTAGATTTTGGTTATTAGGGGCCATTCAATTATTATGTAAGCACATTTGGGTTGGTTTTTGACCTCCTCCCATGTAAGACAAAATTAGAGAATCTTCTAACCCTCACCCCCTTCAGGAGTAAAACGCAATTACCAATAGTGTACCTATGGTAGATTGAAATGTTTTATGAACTGTTGAAAGGATTACTTCATTTTCTTTTAGTGTAGGGATTAGTTGATGTTTCTGACCTATTCTTTTTAGGGTGGTTATGGTCATATACATACTATGTATGTTCTGCAGGTCAGGGTATTCTACCTTGTGCTAATGTGTTCTGATAGGAATTGAAAGGTTTATAAAATAATAAATGGAAACATTAAGCATAGGTACTTACTCACTCCTACAATGCTGTTAATAAAATTTCTTTTTTCAACAGCTTGCAAACATCGAATGCTTAAAAAATTAACAAATAATAAATATAACTGAAAATTATTTATAATTTTTTTTTATTTATTTTTTTAAATAAATGCTTTGCATTGCAACGTATTACTAGTTTTGTATGCCTAAGCATTGCTGTATGTAAAAGCATCTAACCAATTTAAACATCAAGTAAAATATCCGCTAAATATATTCTAAAACCATAGCCTGCAAATTTTAAAAATCAAGCTTTACAATAAAGTCAACACACAACTGTTCGGAATTAAAATCCTATTAACTCAATTTGTTCTTTCTCCACAATAGTCATGGCGAAGATTCCAGGATGGCGAACGTTCGGTGGATTTTGTGTTGGCTTACAAAGGAGACGACACAAATCCTGACAATAACATAAAACGTCAAATGTTCGAAGGAAATCTCGAACGAGAAGGACTCGAGCTGGAGCGGGAGAAGACGCAGAAGATACACTTCGTTAAGATTCATGCACCAATCGAGATTCTGTGTCGATACTGTGAAATTATCAAAATGAAAATGCCTATCAAAAAGGTATTTATTATTAACGGGAGACCGCTTCCTAAAAAAGTTGAAAATAGGTGACTAAAAATCAGTAAAAAACAAGAAACAATATATAAACAATGTTGGGGCCATTATTAACAAATCCTAAAATTATAGAAAACATGTCAGAACGCCACAGAAACACACCTCACAATTCATCGCAGTCTTAGAAACCAATGCATTTATTTTTTTTTCGAAGAGTAACACAAAAAATCACCTTTAGAATTTTTGGTAGTTTCAATATCCCAATACTTTGTAGTGTGTCCCTTAACTTTTATAATAACTGCAATTTATGAATGCATTGAGTTGACCAAGTTTTGCTCTATATTGTGGTTAATTTTAGACCATTCTTTCTCAAGGACGCGTTTTAAGTTATCTTTGGTGTTAGTTATCTGTTTGTAAGAATTGTATTTGTGTTTTAATAATATCTCCTAATCCCATACAGATTCCTAACCTTATGCAGGGATATAGTCCTGAAAATTTGTGATTATGAATTTTTAATAGTACCTGTGAAAACACTTGTAAGATTTAAAATGAAAAACGTGGGGCGCATGCAACAGATAATATGTAGTAAGTAGTGTAGATAGTAGCTGTCGCTGAGAACACAGAGAAAACACAACAGTTTGTATCATTTGCAGTGCAATACAATTGTTAGTGACTTAGGTGAACTATTCATGCATCAAATTATCTATTGCATCTGATTTATTTGTGTTTTTATTAAATAAAAGAATTTATATGAGTTACAACATATTACAAAGCTGTACCAAAATCTTTGTTGACCCGTGTAGTAGTAATACAGTTACTGTTTACACATTTTTAATTATTATTGTAACAGGTGAGAGAGCAAGAAGCTATCACTGAACCTGAGTTCCAGCTGATGCAGGAGATGAAGTCATTCTTTGGTAAACCTTTCGAATTCGTTAAAGTGGACAAAAAGCTCTTTCCGCCGAGGGAGTATTCTCTGATGTTTGAATATTCGCGACAATATGATTATTTGTAAGCTCCACAATTATATTTATACCGAACAATATTTTTAAGTAATCTTCACAGATTCGATACCGATGATCCAAATTTCTTCGATTCCTCTGTGAGGAGTGCAGTCATTAATTTCATTTTAGAGCGTCAGAAATATTGCAGCGAAGAGGAGAGTGCTAATGTGGGGATAGAAAATCTGTTGGCTAATTGTGTCTATGACTCCGCTTACCCGCTTCATGATGTAAGTTATAGGAAAATATGAACATTAGTTATATTCAGGACGATCAATTCCTTTACAGGGTGACTGTGATAGTGTTGGAAGCCAAAGAAATTTACTTTTGAATGAGTGGGCATCGCTAAATAAGTGGATAAAGTGAGTAAATTTGTCGTGTATATTTACATATATTACATTCTTTTAATTCTAAACAATGGTGATTTATTTTTTAAATTAATTTTGGCGGAAGGCAGCATAGTTGTTTTATAGAAATAGAATAGAAAAAGATTTTTATAATTTAAACTTTCTTCCTTACAGACACCAACCGCTTGACAATATAAAAGACTACTTTGGTGTCAAAATAGCCATGTATTTTGCTTGGCTTGGTTTCTACGCACACATGCTTATACCTGCCGCTCTAGTTGGTGTAATTTGTTTTTTCTACGGACTCGCAACTTTAGGTTCAGATAGCTTAAGGTAAGTCGAAAGAATTGTGGGTTTTATTCGATTCGAAACAAGTCTTCCTTTCTTACAGTCAAGATATTTGTGATGAGAACAATACAATCATTATGTGCCCGCAATGTGATGTTAAATGCGATTACTGGTACCTTAAAGAGACCTGCACATACTCAAAGGCGAACTATCTTTTTGATAATGATGTGACGGTGTTTTTTGCTTTTTTCATGTCCTTTTGGGGTAAGATCTACATTCCCTGTAACACTAATATGAAATAGTATGTCGTGACACATTATTAGAAGTAGCAACAAGCAAAAAAGTAGAAGCGCACTTGTTGTAAACTTAAACTTAATCCTTGATTTTCTCTGCTTTTGATGCATTTTAAAAATGATAATAGACAATTGTATAATACCTCAGAAGTAACAAGATATATTAGTCGAAAATTATATAATTACTTTTGGCGCCATCATTTTACTGCTTAGTACTTAGTTCTAGTGTTAATGTGTCACGGTCGTTAGGGACGCGAAATTGATTATTTACTTCTTTCAATTACCAGCAATTCTCTATTTGGAGCTATGGAAGAGATATTCAGCCAATTTAATACACCGCTGGGGCCTAACAGATTACTGCCACAAAGCGGAACACCCTAGGCCTCAATATTTGGCTCGCTTACGCGAATCGAAGTTCAAGAAAAAGTTTAATGTTATTCACAGGGTTCTGGAACCCCACGTGCCTTACTGGAAAATGAAGTTTCCAATGTATGTTGTTAGCTTCTCTACAGCGTTTTTATTTGTAAGCAAAATAAACTTAGTTTTTCTATTTTAACTGAATAATTTATTATTTCGTACCAGATATGTGTTGCTGTAGCTGCAGTTTTTGCTCTGGTTGTATACAGAATGTCGCAATCTACCTCTCATAACATTTACGGTAATACAGACACTATGTCGTACAAAATCATGGTGCTACCAGCAACAGCTGCTGTAATTGATTTAATCGTTATTACGATACTCAACTACGCCTACGACTTTTTAGCAGTTCTTTTAACCAACCTGGAGTACTGCCGAACTCAAACTGAATATGATGAAAGTTTGACGCTGAAAATTTACCTGTTTCAGTTTGTGAACTACTACAGTGCAATCTTTTATATCGCTTTTCTAAAAGGCAAATTTGTTGGGTACCCTGCCAAATACAATCGAATTTTTAAGTTAAGGCAGGAAGAGTGCGGTCCTGGTGGATGCTTGATGGAGCTCTGCATCCAACTTGTTATTATTATGATAGGCAAACAGATTATCAACGCAATTCTGGAGATGTTAATACCATATTTAACTAAATCGTACAAACAATTTTCTCAGAGGGTAGGGCTGACTCGGAAAGACAGTAAGGATAAGTTGGTTTCTTGTAATCAGTGGACTGAGGATTACAAATTACTTGCTTGGACACAGAGAGGGTTGTTTGACGAATATTTAGAGATGAGTGAGTATAAACAAATGCTTGACAAAAATTGTGATAACATGTAAACACTTTTAGTAATACAATATGGCTTCATAACGATATTCGTGGTAGCCTTCCCGCTGGCCCCCTTATTTGCACTGCTCAACAATGTTTTGGAGATGAGACTGGATGCTAAAAAATTCCTTAAATACTACCGACGTCCGGTGGCTCAACGCGCGAAAGATATCGGAGTGTGGTATAACATTATGGCGATTATTGGCAAGATTACTGTCGTATCAAGTGTAAGAGTTTAACTATTAGGTGATAATTGGAGTACAGCTAGGACAGAAATGTCATTTTAGCTATGCTATGCTATACTTTGTATTTGATTCTGACTCAGACACCATTGTCCCTCAACGCAGTGGGCTTATCATGTCTATTGTTAATTATCATCCTCACCTATCGATTGATTTCTGTTTTGAATCTACATATAAAGCAAACAAGTTTAAAAATTGATGAGTGTATGGTGTTCGGTATGGCGCTTAACTTCCCTGCCATAGACACTCACGGGGAGGGATTAAATCCCAGTCCATGTTGCTAACTTGTGTAAAATCCCAAGTATTGATTATAACGAAAACCAATCTTATTTGTTGCTCCTAGTGAACGAGTAACATTTTTAAAACCAATTTGCCCTATACTTGCGGAATTAGTAAATAAGTGTATTTTTCGGTCCATTTACAATCATTCTGTTCAGTATGTACAAATCCCATATAGAATTCACCCCACTCAAATTATTACGTTTACTCCGGATGCCATGAGCGTAGCAGAATAAAATATGTGCGTTACTCCTCCTATCATTTTTGTAGCGCTGCTGTTTAGCTTTCTCGGTTTTTACTTTGTACATAAATGTCATCTTTACTTTTATGTTGTGAATTTAGCTAATCCGCGTTCAAAAATACCTTGCTAAATAATTTGTAATAATAATAGGATTAAATGAAGTGCTTGTTTCGCTCCAACGTATTGAATAAGTTCATTTTTACTTTGATCACCAAATACGAGTAGTTATGTCTACTTATTATAAATACATTTCATTACAGGCATTTATTATAGCGTTTTCTTCCAATTTAATACCCAAACTTGTGTATCGGCTAACAGCAAGCCCAGATAAAACAGATACGGGGTATATGCAGCACACGTTGGCGTATTTTGATACCAAAGATTTTCAGGTAGGAGTTTTGTTTGGAAAATTATATAAAAAACTTAAACTTGTTTCTTCTAAAACAGAGTGGGCCCCCAGCACATTCCGCATTTTCTAATGTAACAATGTGTCGCTATCCTGAGTACCGAAATCCATCTTGGGCGGACGACCCCTACAAGCGACCTATTTTTTATTGGCGTGTCCTCTCTACCAGACTGGCATTTATAGTTATATTCCAGGTAATAAACATTTAACGGGTCAGTCAGTGCATAGTGACAGGTATACTGCATAAATTTGTCCGGCTCGTAGCACATGCCGCGCTTCGTTATTAATCATATACAGGCAGCCCTCGAATTGCAGGAAATCCTGAATATTACTGTTAAAAATAAAATATGTAGGTAAACAAACTTTTCAAGTTAAAAGTTTTTATTGTGCAATCGATTCTGGAGCTAGAAAATAATTATGTGTCATCATTATGGTCATCTTCATGATGTCTATAATCCAAATCTCTATAAATAAATTTTAAGGAGAGACATATCTCCATACCAATTGTGTGGGGATCTTTATATGGATCTCGGGCTTCGAATTGCACGGTTTGAATAGCACGAATGTAATCTCCAAAATTGTATTATAAATCATTAGTATCAAATAACACGGAACCAATAAACGTATTATGCGGGGGATGCCTGTAACAGACAAATATTTCCGACTGTGTTCACACGCTTTCTGTGTGGCGAGCCCCTGATTTCTAAAAGCGATTATCCATTTATCACATCAACTTACAGAATGTTGTTGGATTCATCCAAATGCTTGTTGCCTGGGCTATCCCGGATGTTCCCGGAAAACTTGCCAACAGGATTAAGAGAGAGGAATACCTTACACAACAAATTTTAATCGAGGAAGAGAAACGACGCCTACAAACAAAAATTGTTGGCGATCCGGTTCCAACACACACAAACACCGTCGAAAATGGATCACCTTTGACTGAAGTTGAACTTCGGAATGATAACGGTGATGTCGAATTCAGACGGCGGCGAGGAAACAAAGAAGTAGATCTTCAGACAACGTGTCTTTAACAAATTCGAGGAGCGAATGCAGTAATTTTAAGACGTACCGATACCTACTAATTGTAAGGACCAATATTTATTTATTGCTTTCTAAAAATCTTTTATTGTTAACATTTTACCGTTATTAAGTACTTAATCATGTGAATGAAGAGGGAAAATAATGCATTTAAGTTCTTTGTGAATGCTGCTTACTGCGCTGGGTGTGAATGTGCCTTTTTCGACTACCGAAGAATTTCTCAAAGTTATATTTGTTGAATTGGAACACAACAAAGTTTAAGAGCCTTACAACCGGAAACATCGTAAACCAAACTTAAAAGTATTTCCAGAGATTTTACGTGAATTGTTCAAAACTTTTTCCTATAAAACTGTTGTTGGGACGATATTTTATGCCCGATTATTTTTTATGATTATTTGTACATTTATATCTTCAGTTTGGAAAAGCATCACAATAAAGAATCGTTTAATCGAAAATGAAAATTCGTATTTTTGGGAAGTGTCTTTGCGATTGAAAGGGTTATTTAAAGAAAATGTATATGTGTTGTCTGCAAGTTTCCCACAAGAAATTAGATTCTATTTCAAGCCATTGAAGTTAAATTAATGATTAACATATTTCATGGCCTGATATATGATGAATGTGAAAGGAACTTGTCGCTATGTGGAAAAATCAGAGAAATGAATTGATGAAACCAATGATGATCGAGTGAAGACCTTATTCAGCACACTATGTATGGTAAAAATGTGTTAGATGCAAATGATGACGACTTTTCCATAGGCTCTGCCTTTCCTAGCAGAGGCGTCTTCTTTTAAGTTTTTTTTATTGTTATGCAGCATAAAAGATGGATATCTCAGGAGGCGGAGGGGAATGCAATAAAAATGGTAAGTTATTTATATAATTTAATTTGATTGCGGATTGTGGTCTCATGTGGGAAATGGTTTCATCCGAATTTTTTAATTCCGCCATCCTACAAAATACAGCTGTCTCCAAACTCACATTGTACACCTCTTATTGATCCAGCTTGTTGTGTCTCCCTGTTGTGAACTCCTGCACGAGAAGATTTACGGACCAGAGACCATCTGAGGGAAGTATGTAATGCTCCGGGTTACAGGCGGTATGATTATGCAAAGTGCTAGAGCCAATTAAAAATAATAAAAGTGCTGCAACATTTTATGTTTCTTTATTGAGAAAATCTATAAAATCAGTAATACCCTCGGCATAATAATCGGGTATTTCGTTATCATTTTCATGTTGAAAAATGTCTTCTATCTTAGTTGCACCGGAAAGTACAACCAATGTCTGAAATCCACACATTTTACCAAAGCCAATATCAGTTTCCAGCATATCTCCAATAAATAGTACGCTTTTCGCACTCTTAGCGCTAAATTGTTCTTTAAACATTTCGACCAGTTCTTGTCCAGGCTTTCCCAAAATGACGGCCTTCTTTTTGGATGAGTTTTCAACTATTTTAACGTAAGGGCCTGGTCCTGTTTGTTAAAAAATAATTAAAAAGATTTATTCTACGCCATTTTAATCAGACCTATAATATCGCTCTCTCCGAATGGTATTATCATATCAGCAGCCCCTCCGATTAAAATGCACTCAGGATGTTTTAAGTACAGGTGAGCTCTTATTAATTTCGCCGCGGAAAGATTATAGTCAATGTCTATGATAACTGCTCTCACTGGTGCTTTGTCAAAAATATTTCTCGCTAAATCCGCGAAAGTTTCATCCAGAATTTGATTAGGCTAAAACATGGTTATTTAAGGTAAAAGATAAAAAATTATTATTACATTAGAGCAATAGCAAGTCTAAAATAATTGAAGAAAGAGAGTGGGTAAAGCAAACAAAAGTCGTCGCTGTGATTACCAGGGTATAATGTCCTGCTTCTCATATTTGACTCGACTATCTAAAAGTCTAAAGGGTTTTTATGGATGAAGACTATTTTACTGCGTTTGGTCTACTAAATTTTTCAAAGCCCTTTGATAGCGCGCATCCTACTTCAGAACTTGTCTATTCTCTCGCCGTTATTTACGGTCTGCCAAGTATGGTCATGGATGTAAAGAAAAAGGACTACATGAGAGAGATGTGTGAGTTCACAAAATTGCCATGTAACATAAATATTAGGCGTTTCGCAAATCGGTCATGGAAAATTCTTATCTTGACGGCTTGGTCAAATTACCCATGTGGATTTTTCCTACATATCGTTTTTTTAACTTTAGAAAACTAAGTTGAGAAATAGTTCTAAATGATTTTTCATATTGAGCTTCTTCAGTATATTGTTAGAACTTCTGAGGAACGTGTCTTCCCCTACTTCAAAAATAGAGCTGTAAAAGAGTAAACCTGGAAAATTGTGTTCCACTTTGCGAACTCAGAATTTTTTCCTTACCCCATCGATGACTGAAAATCCCGCTTCTCTTAAATAGTTTTTGAAGTGTTCTGTAGCTATGCAATAGATTAGACCCTCAAACTTCATCTTTTTTAAATACTTGATAATACTTGTGACGGGGTGAATGACTTCACTCTAAAGAAATTTTCTCTTAGATAATGAGACATTTTTCTTACATATTCGTACTCACAAAGTTTACTGTTAGTCCTGCTTTTTCAAATTTTTTGAGGTAATCCTCAGGTGAGCGAACACTGTTATTAGTAACGAAGATAACACCTTTGCCAGCTGCTCTCAGAAATTCGATACCTTTCGCTGCATTCGGAATGGGTAGCTGCATCGGTGTCCACATCACACCTTCATCAAATTACAGTAATTATATAATATAGGTGTGTACAAGTTTTTCAAATAGATTTTATTATACCATCGCAATCACATAAGACTGTATCGAAAGAGCTGATAAAGTTACGCCTCTCCTCCAAAGTAAGATTTCGAATATTTCGAGGTTGTGATCCATTTATTACTATTTTGGATTGTCTGCGCTGCAATTGAAGGAGAATTTCATTAAAAATGATAAAAGAGATCCGTATGGGATCACTCTGGCGTCTGTCAGACAAATTTGGAATTTACTGAATTAATTTTACTATTCTACACCGAGTAAAAATATTTTATTTTTATCTACACAGACATACAAGGGCTCAACGAGGACCGTAATTTAACCATATTGTCCAGGCGAACAGGGGCTGAGTGAGGTCTGTTTGAAATCTGAAAACTGGGCAAATCAAATGATTCGGTAAAGATTCATAAAAGAATTATTTCAGCGAGCATTTCAATTGTTACGATACAATGAGTTACTCTAAAGCAATTCAATCGGCCTTAGGTTTTGTCATTTTAGCAATTCGGGAAATTATCATAAAAGACTAAGCGATTAGTAAAAGGATATGATATACATAAATATGTACTTACCCAACACGAGTCAAAAATGATTCATTTCTGAGCATTTGTTTAGCATATGTAATTCATTTGTGAGCATTTTTCGGAGTTATATTATGATGCATTAAAGGCCGTCAAATACAGAGTCAGCAGAAAGTATTCGATAAAGCAGATCGTCAAGTCTCGTGGTTTAGGCAGGCAGTGCCGCGTAATATACGGATATGGATTTTTGGCCGCCATCTTCAAATTGGATATTTTTATAGCAAATTTGAATTGAGCGTCCCCAAAAACCCATATACTCGTATGTATATTCAATTAAACGGAAATCTGTCCAATTTGGGAGTTTCCAGTCACCATATTGGATCCGTCATTTTGATTTTCCAAATTTTGAAAGTAGATTCGAAATAAGGGAATAAGTATGATTGGAATGGGTTAGTTGGAAGTAGTTGAAAAATCATAACATCAAACAAACAAATAAACGGAACCCGAACTCAAATAACATAATACCGGTTGAAAAGATTGAAACTTAGCAGTAAAGATGACAAAATAATGATGGAAGGTATTCACCCTTTGGCTGCTGCTGTATCGTTGCAAAAGGTGTAAAATATTCGGTTGTCATAGAAACAACTATGAAAATTTGTAGCTTTACATTTGATGTAACTATACAATAGGAAATACATCAAAGCGTTAATATGTTACGATTTTGTTACAATAATTGATTACTTATTCCTAAATTGAATTGAATTTGAGATATAAAATTGAGTGGAACTTGTGTAGGCAAGACAAATCCTTTGACAACTCATTTCTTCAAATCGGTTAAGTTTTGCTTATTTGTATTATTGCCCTCATTAGCCATTAAATATGTACATATATTTTATTTTTAAAATCACCAATTTACCTTGTAGAGAAAGAGGCTTTTTGAAATAAACGGTTTTTTCACTGAAATCTTTCTTGTAGCGAAAAAATGTATGTTTTGGAGTTTAAGTGTTGGCGTCATAGTTGGAAAGCTCATTAAATATAATTTTGCAGCAAGCTGCAAATTATAATAAAATTTCATTTCGTAGTTTTACAAATGTCGACTGTCCTCTGTACTATTATTGCTAATACGAATATTATCTGTTCTGAGTTTAGGAATCTATGAAATCTGCATTCGCATTACCGCCGACAGATTCCATTATAGGCCGCAATATCACACAGCTGTTATTATTTCTAATGCAACACTTGAAGCTGATTGCATTCAATTAGTTTAGTATTTATTCCATTTAAAGCAATCATAAAGTCATCACAAACAAAACGGCAAATAATTAATTCACGACAAGCACTTCAATTCTAATTAATCCCCTGCGTATTTAAAACCAGCACTTAAATTTCGAAGGTATGGAAAAAATAAAATTTAAACAGCACAGCACAACAAATTTTTACCTGTGTACTTTCCATATCCAATTTGTGTCCGGCCACTTCTATCACGACTTAAAGACAACTACCCCACATCTGAAAATCATACCTTTAGTAGACCACGAGATAATCAGAGCCCATTACAAAACAGCGGGCTGCTGCTCTGAATAATTGATCTGCCCTCACGTGTCTGAACCTCAAAAATATCGCATTACAAAACATCTTTCATGCGATACTTGAGGTCAGCTGTATTTCCGCTAGATGAACAGATCAGTGATCGTGAACTGAATGCCTTTTCGCTTGAATGCTGGGGAGCTAGGGTGATGGGAGTGACACTAATGCTTAGATAATGACTACGTTTATTTTCCTTGATTCGGTACACTAATTAATACTGGTTTGTTACAATTCGTGGAAAAATTTTTTGAAGTCGGCCAGACTGTCGGCGTAATAATTTGGACAGGTATTATCTGCCGCAAATTTAAAAAGCTGGTCTTTCTCAGTAGCTCCAGACAAAACCGCTAGTGTTTGAAAGCCGCAAGTTTCTCCGAAGGCGATATCTTGAACAAGAGCATCTCCGAACAGAATAACGCGCTTTGGGTCTGTAATTTTGAAGTGCTTCACTAGATGCTCTGCCAGCAATTTGCCTGGTTTGCCTAGCTGCAGTATCTCCTTTCCACTGTCTTCTTGTAGAAGAGTGCTGGTAGCAACAGGACCTGAAATATTTTTAATTTGAATGTTATTTCAGTAGCAGGATAGGTGTACCCTAAAAAGGTGGAGCATTGACAAATTCATAACAGTATCTATACATATAATAAAACTGTAACGGGCCGAATCTGTACATGAAATATTGTTTTAAAATTATAATAGCGGTAAATATTGTCATCAACATGGACCACAAAACTGCAATTTAAACAATTTTGTCTGATTTATGAAACTCCAGCGTTTGTGAAACAGAAGAAGAAGTTTGTGAAACAGAAGAAGAAGTTTGTGAAACAGACTAATAAATAAATAAATGATAAAAAATCAAAGTTTTCAACCTTCAAAATAGTTTTGTGCGCCACTTTCTTTTCGAATAGGAAGAACGATAACTTGAATTTTTTATTGGGACCCCTAAATATGAATCCTCTGTTAGACTACATGTTAGTTTAAGCAATATGCCCGATTTACGTACTGAATAGATTCAACGATCTGGTTAATGGTATAAACTTATCGGTGGCTCCCAAGATGAACAAGCAATTTTCCTTCTTCAAGAAGATCTGCGCTTGAATGAGCTTCATTATGTTCAAATTGATATCGATGTCCATAATAACCGCACGGACATCATACGCACTTTCCTGTTTAAGGGCGTCGTTAATGTTTTTAGAGAATTCCTGCTGTGACTGGTAAATCTCATCTTTCTGCAATATGAATTATACTTAAGCTCTTTGTGCTATAAAATATCTATGTATCTATATTACCGTTTCGATGACTACATATCCAGCATTTCGCAAAGTTTGGCTGAATAAAGCATCTCCTATTGAATAAATAGCGCCATCGAAATTGTTGTCCTTGAAATATTTGATTATGGTCTTCACTGGATGGACAACGTCATCCTGCCGCAAGGATCAAGAATTAATTTCTGTAAAGGATACCAAAAATTAAAATCACCGGACGGGCGTCTTTAATTCCTATCGCTGCTAATTTCTCCATATACTCGGCGTCAGTTCGCATGCTGTTGTTGGTGATGTAACCGACTTTCTTCCCGGTTTCTTGAAGGAGTCTCATACCTTCCCCTACTTCGGGGATAGGTTCTGTTACGGCCCAAAGAACACCTGTTGCAGAAGATTACAAAATAGTAAAAGAAGCTAATAACGTCTTACTAGTACGTTTTTTTACTCACCATCGCAGTCTGATAAGATGAGGTCGAATGAATTGAGGAATTGTGTCTTTTCCTCCTTCGATAGAGACAAAATGTGACGCATTTTTAAAAACCTTTTAAAAGCAAAATTGAAAATTGTCATTAATTTAAAGTCCAAGTAAAATTCAAGAAATCACTCAGTTCACTCTGACGTGTAAGGTGGATTGGGGTCGTAGCGTGTGTGTGTATGTGGGCTTGGTAAAACAGTTGCTGGGTTCGACATGGTGACGCCATGTTGAGGGCTGCGATTGCTTTTTTTTTGCTATCCACATTTTTCGTGTGGGCCCATTTTGCGGGCTTGTGCTGAGAGGTGAACTCCTCAAAGTGAGTAAAAGTGTTTTTGAGTAGTAGTTAATATAGCCCTAGTATGTCATGGATGTGTACCATCCACGTGGTGGTGAAGAAAATAACCAAACCAACCAAAAACCAAAAAATCACCTCCCATTGAAGGAAAATAACTTGTCTTGATTCTGGTTCTTATTTACAGTTCACTTTAAGTACTCGTCGGGGTCGGGTAAGGTTGGTTGGGGTCATGGTCAGCTTGTGCGGGGAGGTATGGTTCAGGCATTGGTGACGCCATATGAGTGTTTGAACCGTATTTGTTTTCGCTGCACTTTTGTTTTCGCTGCACACTTTGTCATGCTCGTGAGGGCGAAAGTGAACTCAAAAGTACATAGTGTTTTACTGTGTTTCCATGGACAGGGTTGAGTTTTTGTTGAGTCTCAAGGGAATGCGGGTAACCTTGTGCGTTTCTATGTACCTGGGTTAATTTGACAAATCTTACAATAAAAATGGAGTTACATATATATAAGAATTTAAACATTTAATATCAACTCAAACTCGACCGGACACTATTTTCAGTACAAAAGTAAACAATATACGAACACATTTACGTAACTCAGCCTCTTTGGTGGAGTTATCTGGGTTTAACGAAACTCAATTTAACTCTAGTTTTCATGGACTCTAACTCGAGTTAACTCTGCATAGAAACACAGTATTTGACTATTTATTAAATTATTGTAGCTAGTCCACAAATGTGGGAACATAGAAAGAATTAGGCAAAAAAAACAAAATACCGGCCAAGTGCGTGTCGTATAATATAATAAATAGGGTGTAACAGGATCTCACCTAGCAAAAAAAAATAAAAATTGTATGTGTGCTACCAAACACTTCCTGCGATAATCTTGGTACACATAATCTTAATGATATTGTCATTTATCGTCTTTTATCGCCATTAAGACAAAAAACGGTAGTCAGTCAAAAGATTATAAAAATACATACAATCATTAAGATTCCGAATTATCACGAAACGATATCTGCACAAAGATATCATCTATCGTGCAAGATAATATTTTCTTGTCGTTTGCGATCAGATTTTAGACAAGACTTTGGCCAACTTTCTAAAGATAAAAATGAAAGAAGGAGTAGTGTTGCCAAAGACTCGATGACGATTATTTTTTTATATCTCCTTCATAATAATAATAAGGCTAGCTTATTTTTGTTGTGCATGCGATGGAATTTTATCCGGATGGGGCTAGAATGCTCATTTTGAATATTTTGAAGGAATTGATTTCCTGTGAGTGGTGTTTTGGGTTTTATGCTCCCGGTGTTCTGTGTGCTACATGCTATCCTCCTGGTAAGCTCAATGACGAAATCTCTCAAGAATTTGCAAACTGCATGGGCCTATTAAGAATTCAGCGCTGCGAAAGCCCTGCCATCGCAAGTTCGTAATTCCAGTGTTGCTCTAATGCAGAGCGCTCAGTATTGCTTACACTACTGGAAAGCAGTGCAGCAGTAAGCAGTTTACGCACTGTTGTAGTCTAACCATACAAACCGCGCTTGAAATTTAAAAACCTCCACTCCAGTCTCCAGAACGCGACTAAGATATCGTTATAGGAGTTCTCCACAGCCGAGACAAGCTGTTCGCGTACATCACAATGACAAGGAAATCAGTATTGCTTCTTGAAAAACAAAAGTGCTTACAAGCTTTGTTCCTTAAGTTCTTCGAATGCTTCACAGAATCATCGTTCCATGGCTGCGAAGAATGAGAGGCATTCGATTTGCATATACCCACACTACTATCTAAACCTGGTTAGACCTTAGATTTGACTAATATGTAAAATAGATTAATTAGTTGGTGCTGTAAGGAATTATGAAACAAATGAAATCATGTCACCTAATCAAAATTAGGAGAGAAAGGTGAAAAACTCTTAATGCTTTATTTTATTTTTCACCCTAATCAATATTTCTTTGGATCGTTTTCAATTTTTAAGGATCTACATGTGTACTGCAATATACACAAGCAATTATGTTATTGGGAGATTGAAAAATGCAGATATTTTCTATGGGACGTGATAAAGTTATGAATACTTGTCACATTATTTGCATTGTGAGTACCTAAATACCTACACATAGAGGAGCTTTTAGATATTCTTGTTGAAATGAGTCACTATAGTCTTGTAGAAGTAATACGCACAATTTCATCACTTGGGTTATTCGTTATTTGACGTGGCATTGACTAAATGCTAAGTAATATTTGTAGAAGAGTACAAAATCGAAGTTACTGATCAATACATTTAATGTAATCTAATTAAGCCCACTCGATCAAAATCGATAAACTTACGTAAGCGCTCTAAATGTGAAATATTTCCGACAAAAGAGCAAACTTTAAAGCGTCAATGCGGTGGTTTTATCTTGAGAGCGGCAATAGACTGACTGACTTTAGGATTCTTACAAACTCTACCCGGAGTTTGTGCTCTGTCTGAACTTCGCCGATTATTTATTGTTACACTATCGCGCGTGTGTCAGTCGCTTAATTTTTCTTTATCAACTCAGGAGGTGTTGCATGTATGCAGATTATAAATGTTAAAAGAATAGCCCCAGCAGGCTGCTTGTGTCAGTTTAATTTAATTTTAATCTTTAATGTCGTTATCTGGGAACGCTTTATGCAGGTGTCTTAAGTAGCATCAAAAATTGTTGTAGATGGTCTGTTTCGACATCTACGGTAATTTTTACATTATCTTATTACTGATTTTATTGTCTACTTAGTTGCCTAATAAGGGTATTTGCAGATAAAGAACATTTCTACTGCTTATAAAATATATTTACTTACTTGAGCGGCAGGCAACGTCATCGGTTGATTGTTCGACATTTACTTAGGACATATTATCGTTACCTCTTTATTTTAATAATATATGTCGTACGCTATGTGGCATGTTGCGCTGTCTTGTTGAAACCAAAGCTCTTCCACTTCAGGGTCAGCCATCAAATTGACTGTCATTAGAAACAGTGTTGCCAATTCGAAAACAAACCTCTAAAAAGAACCTTTATAAGCAAGACAGCACTTTATATTATCATTATTTTATTACGGATGCTATGAAAACAACGCAACAATAACAACAAACAAGTAACATAATAATTTGACAAATTAAATACAAATGAATTAACAAGGACAATCACTCAAATAAAAAATTGCGTTAAATTAATGTAAGTAAAATAAGTTAAAAAGTTTTGATGAGACCACTCATTAATCACTAAATAAGTGAATAAAGTCAGCAACACTGTCGGCATAATAATCCGGCGTTTGTTCGTAAGGGAGACATTTATTAAGATCCTCCTTCGAGCAACCACCAGTCAACACGACCACAGTCTGAAAACCACAGATTCTTCCGAAGGAGATATCCTGTTCGAGCATATCACCAATTACTAATACTCTTGAAGGATCTTTGATTCCGTAACGTCTCATTATTATTTGCCCAAGATCCCAGCCAGGCTTTCCTAACACGGACGGCTTCTTGCCCGTTGCATCAGCGAGGATTTTTGGAAAAGATCCAGGACCTGTGGTTTATAATATTAGAGTTTTGTATGTGTAACGAAAACAAACTATTTCTTACCGAGTATGCTAACACCTTTCTTTATAGGAAGATGGACATCAGTAGCTCCAGCAATTAGGATGCACTCGGGATGGTTCAGGTATTGCTGGGCTCTTATAAGCTTCGGAGCTGATAAATTAAAATCAACGTCGATCACAACAGCCCGTACTGGCTCCTTGCAAAATACATGCCTTGCTAAGTCCGTGTAACTTTCTTCGAGAATTTTATTAGGCTATGGAATGGAATGGCAAAATCAGTTACAATTTTCTATTATAATTTTTCTATCGATTAGCGTTACCCCATCAATAACCGTGTATCCTGCCTGTCTCAAGACGTTTTTGAAAATCTCCGTAGCAATGCAGTAGATGATTCCTTGGAATTTTATTTCTTTCAGATAGTCGACGATGCTTCGGGCAGGATGTATGATGTCGTTCTGCAAAATTGTGACTAAGTAGACCGCTTCCGAATAAAATGTCATTACAAATACCAAATCAACTTCAATGCCAGCAACCTTGAACTGGTTCAGGTAATTTTCAGGTGGTCGGACGCTGTTGTTTGTTATGTATACAATCTGCTTTTTCGCCTGCTTCAGACGATTATATGCCGGTCCCGATCCCACAATAATGTTCTCCATGTCCCAAATAACGCCTGATTCATAAAAAGAGTGTTCCAATGTGACATTAATTTCTACAATAAGAAAATGTGGCTGCGTGCGCTGAATTAAGCAGTGGAAACTTAATTTCTTGAGCATAGCCTTTTCTTTCTACTGTCGACTCAATTCAGTTTAATACAAACAGTGCTGGACAAAACATTTGCAAGTGAAGTCACAAGAAAAGTGTGTTGTTTCATGCTTTAATTATTTTGATTTGAGCTTAAGCGTATTTATTTCTTCAGTGAAAAAATTATACTTAAATGTTGAAATTTTTCGTCTATCACAAATATGTAAAAGAAACAATTTTGAATTTTTGAATAATAAAAAAGAGAAAGACCCTTTACGCACAGGCCACAGTGAGTGGGTCTAGACTTCGAAAACATTGTGTCGCTTAATTAATTTCTAATACGATTGAAAATATCACCTTGAAAATCTGAAGTCGAAATTAATTTTCTCGAAACATGTTTTTCATATTAGCAAGCGCTGCATCGATCAATTTTTATCCGACTTACTTGAAATGGGCCTTATTCTTTTTTTTTAAGCCTCCAGAATGTCATAAGACTCATAAGGAATGATAATTTTGATATGCGTCATTTAAAAAAGTTGTGGAAAATATATGAAAAACCATAATGTGGAAAAGTTCAAAAACAATTGTTTGTTTTTACTTATCTTCAAGATGACTCGAGTACTATTAATTTTAGAGAATAGTTGAAGAGACTAAAAGTTTCCCACAAGATAGGATGACTCGGAAATTCCAATATGCATTATTATTGTTGCAAAATAGGAATAATTAACGAAAGTAGGTAAAAACGGGAAGGGACATATTCTGTACAACTGAAATAGTGACTCGAATTATATTCTTTTACTTTTAAATAATAGAACATTTTGTTGTTATTTTTGTTCTTCGCACTTAAGTTAACAGTTCTGCATTAGACTTATTAAGCTCAACTCAAAATAAAGAAAGCAAGAAACAAGCACTATATATAGTATGTTTAACTTATTTTTGAATTGCCTTGTCGACTGCTGAAATTGAACTCTTGAACCGTTCATATATGTACAAAAAAGCGTTACAAACAAATTACCATCACAGTCTGAAAGAACGAGGTCAAAGGAAGCAAGAAAGTTTCTCTTTTCAGCATCAGTCAGGGAGCATATGTGCTTCGGTTTTGGTGGTACAGCAACATTGTTACTCTGCAATTCACAAATATTGTTGGGAGTTAAATTTATTTTGCTCAAGCTTAGACCTTAGTGTGAGGTAATGAGGCGAAGGCCATAAAATATGGACAATAAGCTCATATACAAAATGGTGGCATATAAAGAAGAATGAATGAATTTTTAATGAATTTTATTGAATTATGACATATTCCTCAATTCCTGTAGCGAGTGTAGAATATAATACTAAAAATTCAAATGAAATCCCTTCTGCACCCCTCTCCTGTATGTTCCTGCAGGGTGTGGGGGTGGTCTCAATAAATCAAGCGTAAATTCATACACAAAAATTTCCCTGCTCTCAAAAATTTCTTACTTAGAATCCAAAGTTAAAATCATAATCTACGTTTTAGAACTTTGGACTTGTTGGCGGTTTCCTTGTTTGCAGAGATGATTTGCTGATAGATAAGGTATGTAATATCTTTTAGAGCATTGTCGGCGTGCAATTAAATTTTGATACCAAATTTGGGGAAAAGATTATAAGACCTGCTACTTATTTGACCATCTACGAGTATGTAATCGATAGGTACTACACAAAATGTATTTTCGTATTTTATATTCAACAACATAATCACTGAGCGGCCACTTATTATACTCCGTTTAAAGCACAAACACTTCTTATCTCCTAAAATGAGAACATGCGAACTAAGGTTCTTCTAAGAACAAAAAATAAACGAAACGCTTTATAACAAGGAAATCTTCACTTTACCGAAGCAACTATTGGGTCTGTATCAATGCATGCCAGAAGCTTCGCCATTTGAAAAGTTGATTATGAAGGCACTTGTAAATACAACACTTGAAAATGTGCCAACCAAATGATCGCGGCAAACCGATCGATAAGACTGATCGCGAATATCTGATTTCCGCAAAACTTCACTCGCATGGAATTTTCTTCTGTGTGTATAAAGATAAAGACGATAGCCTGGATCTTGGAGTGTGTGGTTTTGTATCACTTTACCACTAAGTTCGTGAATGCATTACTGCTATTACTAGCTGTGCAGCGGTGCAACATTGAATTGAAACGAATGGCAGGCCGGTTTATTACATAAGAAAGAGATATGAGTATCGTCAACAGCTGGTCTAATTTACATCGGCTAGCTGCTAGCTGATAACACTAGGAAAAGTGCTCGGAACAAAATACCTTATGGCGTGGATTAACATTCGATCGAATGAAATTTAATGAGGCTGTGATAAGCCCACAGGCGTATCTTCCACGGCGGCGGTACTTTAGACAAAGAAAACATTGTGAACTTTTTATAACTATTAATTTAGCGAGATGAGGTATAAAATTTCGAGAATTCCCGGGAATAGTACAGCTGGCAGATCTTCCACTGTTTACAATTTCACAGGAAATACCATAGTCATTTTGTTTGAATGTGATTATTTTGTGTGCATGTAGGTAAAGCGGATTCATCACGCAGAAATTCAATGGAAATCAATTTTAGTGATATACAGTGGAATCCACCTAATCACGAGTATAATGAACTCGCTTATAATGAAAATTCGTCTATAAATAATAGTCGAGTTCTCGAAGTCCCAGTTGAAATAAGTGCAAAAACCTTGGTTACGATGTATGTTACTTTCGTTTATAACTGGCTGAAATTCGTTTTAAACGGACTTCTCCCACCGAAAATACGCTCGATGATACAATCGCAATCAGCAATTGAGTAGGTAAATTCTCTAGTTACTGACAACAACCACATTCACTATCCTAATTCTACTAGCTGATTTTATTCGTTTTTGCGTATACTTTAGTTGAAAATGAGACGGTAGGTTGTATAGGCTTAGAAGAAGTCAGCAGGAAATTGGTGGTGTATCCCATTGCGAGATAAAAAGCGAATCTTGCAACCACATACTTCACACTATCATCCGTTGCGTGGCCAATAGGTGAAATTCCGTCTGCGATAGCTCCATTAAAATTTTTTTATAAAGATTGTGTGATATCTTGTGGGGCAAGAGAGAGAACTTCTCTACACGTTCATATTAAAAGGATGGCAAAGTGAGCCATCCTAGAGGTATGAAAACTCATTTCGGAGGACTCTGTAGGATGATCCTATTTACTACTGGGAAACGTTCAATATGTGCTGGAGAATTAGGCACATCAAATAGAAAATTGGAATGGAAATCTTCTCTATTCAAAGTTAAAAAACGTTCTAAAGGTGACTTAATAAGGTCATACGCACCACTTTTTTTTTTAACAAAACGATGCCGCCAAATAATACATCAAAAAACTATATAAGGAATAAACCACTACCAGACGTATTTAAAGACTTGTTGCGCATTATTATGCGCATCTCTTTCCTATTTTAAAAGCAGGTTCTCATAAGATGAACACCGTTATCATAACTTGAATAAAAAAGTTATAATAAGCTGAATACCCCTATCCCTGTACACTGTAGTTTGTTCTTATTCTCACAGGTCATCATTTTTGTTGTTCTAATTCCCCACTTTTTTGACGATGTGCTTTGGATAGAAACGATGTTTTCATTCATCAAAAGGGCATTCGTATTACGTGTACCCAGTTTTCGAAAGTTTCTTCCTGTCCAAGGAACATTTGTATCCTATTTTCTTTACGTAACTTCCCAAGCCTATTAAATGTTAGTGACAACTCTTCACACCTCAATTGAATTGCTAGTAAAAGCATGCGCCGAAGTACATTTCGGTGCAAAACTCTAAGATCAGCTGTCAAGTGTGAAAAATGTCAGTGGTGGAATGCGAGTAGTGATGTGGACGGGCAGTGATTTGTGCGTTAATTAGCAGACGCGAAAAGGTGCCTGAAAACCTATTTGTCTCTGAATTAAAATGTCCTACGAAAGCAATACGCAGTAAACCCGCAATGTCTTTTGAAAGCAATACACCAGTTGATCCTCGGGTGCAGGTGGGTGGACCATTAGAAAATTTCTCCTAACTATGCTTCCGTCCGTCTGTCCCAAAGAAGGGGTTCTGATCTTGACCTCGCACCAATTTAGATAGTGACATAATTCTACAGTTGTCCCGTCTAATCGCAATTATTCTCGTCTTTTCTTTCGGCCGCTGCCGCAGGTCGAGCTGGAAAAGCTCAACTCAGCCACTGATAATATTAACAAGTACGAGGTCGAGCTGGACGTGAGTATCGATTTTCAATCACATCGTAATGGGTTTATGCACATGATTGGCGGTGATGACATTAGATAACAGCACTTCGGTAGGGCCGAGGTATTCGGTGCTACGGATATGTGAATTTGTCGTACTTCGCGATGAGCCCTGCTGCACAGGATATTTGCATGCTTTGTTTATTAATTCACGCAGCCGGCGCAGATTGCGGCTTGTGGGCTCATTAAGACATTAAAACTGGACTCAGAAATTGAAATTTAGTTAGCTTTGTTGTTTTGAATTCAATTGAATTGTTTTAGGGTGCAGCAAACTAGTGAACATGCTTAGATTTTACCTTTATTTGTTTGCTTCGTATGAAACCATTTCGTAGGAACTCCACCCACAATTTGCACCTTCGGTATTGAATTTTTTCACTATTATTTGAACCATTTTGGACCTTTTATATGTATCATAGTTTATTTGCTTTTATCTGGGTCGGAACAATCTTAATATAAGACCAGTCTTGATTGTTATGGATTTAAAATAAAATAATATAGTTTCATTATAATTGTTATTTATATTTTGTATTACATTTCGAACGTTCTAAGTTTTTGTTATTCCAATAACTCCACAGCCAACTCTGGCACCAGCGTTGCCCGTTGTCTTGCTTAACTCATGGCCACCCATTCCTAAGTCGTCGGAGTCAGCATGAACAACCAGTGGACGTCCAAGGATACTGTTCTCCCCAATCAACGATATCAAAGAGTCTTGAATGCAGACCATTGCTTTAGAATCATTGCCAGCTAAAATATTGCCACGATCTCCAATATGCCGTTCAGCGCACTTTGACGCTCCGTGTTTCTTGTTACAAGGATTGAAGTGGTCGCCGGCTGACGTACAGCCATTGGTGTTATCACCATGTACGTGAAAACCATGAAGTCCCTCAGCAAGCCTCGAAACCTCGCCACAAATGTTTACTGGAGACTAAACTCTTACAGACTGTAAAAATAATATTTTTATCTTCAATCAAAGTAGTTTTTCTACCTCATGATTTTGGTTGCCCTCGCAAAGTATTTTTCTCAAAGGGCTTTTCCGAAAGTGAATATGAAACACTATGCCGCCAACTCTCCGTGGAAGTCAAATATTTGGGTGTGACCCTATACAAAAAAAACTGACATTGAAGGCACATATTATATACATTTTTACTTGGCTTAGTTAGTAAGTGGGAAGTTTCCTAGTAGTGGACTATTTTTCTCCCAATTGATTATGTTCCCTGTAAGATGGTATTTAGCCGCAGAAGGGTTCCAGAATAATTAGAGACAATTCCGCTCCTTCATTGGCTGTATAGCTTTCGTATCCTGCAGGAGTAGTCAATATTTACTATTTTAAGCATGCACTTCTCTAGTCTGTAAGATTTGTCAATCTGTAGACTAAATAAATAAATAAAATACTTAGATCCTCACTGGCTTATAATTTATTTTAATAGAAATATTTACTTGATTTTTTTAATAGATGTTTGCTTCATGCATTTTTAAATAATGGAAATGTTTCCGAAGTTTTCCAGTACCTTGTAACGAAGTTAAAACTTGATATATGTATAATGAAATTTTTGTTTGCAGGAAGCAAAATGTGAGTTTAAAAAGTTCTTAGCTGAAAGTGTAGACAAAATAAAGCAATCCGCACATAAACTAGGAAATTCAATTCAAGCTGCAAAACCGTACTATGAAGCACGCCTTTATGCAGCACAGGTAAGATATTGTGGCACTATTTATTTTTTATTTGAGTCGGTGTACATGTATAGTACTAAAACGAGTTAAATACTCCAGCATGAAACTCGTTCATTTTAAAAATTTCGTATTGCTTTTATTTCCAGTTGAGTAAAGAAACGCAACAAGCCGCAGTTAATTATGAAAAAGCCAAATCCATTCACGCAGCCGCCAAGGAAATGGTTTACCTAGCAGAACAAGGGCTCGGAGAGAAATCAACCTTGGACACGGCCTGCCAGGAGATGTTAAGCCACGCAGCAAGTAAGGCTAAATACTTCCACAAATTGTAGACTTAACAGAGTTACTAATTTGAACAGGCCGCGTGAATGAGTCTCAGCTGGATTGTACGGACACAAGGAACGTACTGAAAATCAGTGAGCTCAAACAAGAGGTAGCAAACAATCGGGTATCGAAACTGCAGTCGCAGTTGAAAAGTGCTATTAAGGCTTCCAGGTACGTTGAAAATCCCATTTCCCTGCCCACTATTGTGTTGTGTGCTTTGGTGGCAATGTGTCCCCGCAAGCAACCTTAAACGTAAATACACGAAAGCCTGCTTGTTTTACACAGAGCAAACACTTTACTACTTTGGTGGCACTCAGGACACACACCTTATAATTTTACAACTATTCCGTTTACTGATTGATTCAAATTCAGTTTTTTGTTCACTATTTTTATTTTGTTATATTTTTAGTTACAACATTCGAAGAAAACTACTTTTAATGAATTTATTGGCGTACCAACATGATTTATTCGTTTTGTAAGTAGAACTATAATTTTTTGTGTATTGGAAAAGATGTTTGCCTAATTTGCTCCCTGCATGGCTGTTGACATTGAATGACTTTGCATTTTTAAGGCCGTACTATGAAACAAGGGCCAATTACAACGGGCTCCTAAAGTCACAAAAGGAAAAGATTTCCAGCCTCGAAAATAAGGTAACTGAGGCAAAGATGACCTACAATGAGGCCCTAAAGAATTTGGAAAGAATTTCCGAAGAGATCCATAGAATGCGACAAGAAAGAATGAATTTTAACTTAGAGCTAGAGCACAACAGTAGAAGTAAGTCGCCACCAAGTGAATTTAACTATTCTAGTCAAATTGAATCCTGTGATGAATACTTGGACTTCCCGTCAAGGTTGAGTACAAAGTCTAGTCCTATCCACCAGCAGAGGCTAGACAAGCACGATTGTCCCCATTTACTGCGCGATTTTGAGCAGTCGAAGAGGTTTACTAAAGATACAGCCGACACCTTCGAGAAGCCAAAAAGCAACTCAAGTTCCATATTTTCACCGTGTAACGAAGCCTCTGCCTCGACCACGTCGAACCTAACCGACGACATTGAGCAGTGGACTGAGATAAGACTCTCAAACTCGGAAAGCACTAGCTCTGGATATTCCCACCATTCCGTTATCGACGATCACACTCCGACGGGCAGTGATAGCTCGTCGTCTGATGACAATAGAAAGGTCACTTGTACTACTGTTTTTAATGTTGACGATGATGCGTCTGGTGATAAGAACTCAAAGAAGAAGACGGGGGAGGGTTTAACTACTTGGATAACCAGATCGAGCAGTTTTAAAACCTCTAGCCGCCGACAGAGTTTGGATATTTTAATTGACGCTGGGGATAAGTTTAAAGATGTTTTCACCACAGGGTTCCAGAGGGTCGGAAAGACACTTGAACGACGCAATAGTGAGTCTGAGGTCAATAATGACAATAGTGAATTCTTCCTATTTTCAAGGTAATTGCCTAGTGTTATTTTGATTGTTTAATGCGGTTTTGCTTGCAGGTCTGAAAAGGACACATTATCCGATGAGCAGGTTGAAAACTTGCTTCTTCATGAAGAGGAGGGTGTCCTGAAGAATGTCAATGACATATCAAAGTAATGGCGCGAGTGTTAATTATAACTGTGTACTTGTTATTTATTGGAATTGGCTAGTCAACTAAATTATGAAAAGATAATAAATTATTTAATCTTGAAAGAGTAATTTTTTACGATGAAGAGTGCTTTTAAGAGTGAAACTTGAGGCATTTGAAGTGATTTCTAGGTAAAGACAAACAAATACAATTAGTGCATTTATAGGCAAGATCTTCAATCCGGAATAAAGATCCTGCGTATAAACGCACTAATCAAGAACAAAAATCTTCTGGGAAGTCAACTTCAAATAAAACTTGTTGGAAAACAAGAAAAATAAATATATATTCGGTTGTTCCTGTGCCATTAATATAAAGACCTGCTTCGTGAGTGTCACACATCGCATTGCTTTTCAACCTCAATTCAGTTTGAGGTATTGCTATTAAAGTACATATTCGAATCTACTTTATTGCAATTTTTATCCACCGCGATGAATAACGATTCGATGGAATTGAAATATGTCATAAAGGGGGCCATTCTGAAACTGAGGACCGACCAGTTTCCGAATAACTGCTGTAAAAACAACTACGAAACTGAGGAATGCGATTGAGAAGAGTGATGGTGAGGGTGAGAGAAGAGAAAAAAACTAATATATACAGCAAATATTGAGCTAATAAATTTTCATTCCAATCAAATTGATAATTTGTTCTCGTCATTGGATAGAGAATTTTCTCAATTCGAATTACAGAAACAAGCTGCACTTCCCCCACAACACTGCAATACGCCTTCAATATTTTATGTTGTATATGAACTATGGCAGTACTTAGTCCCAAACAATTCAACTTCACGTCTGTTTACACTGTCACCTGAGCTCAGATCTGATACTAGCTGTCGATTTCCTGTTTACACGCTCCGCCTAGTATTTTGACGAGCAATTTTTGTAATTTCTTTGCCCTAGCGCTTGTTACACTTATGGATGCTAACATCGAAAACGCCTTAATCAAGAAAGAGATCCTCTACCAAGGAAAGAAGTACATCCCACTCCGGCCAGGCACAAGGGTAAGCGGATATCAGGGCAGGAAGTGTTAGAGCCCTTACCTCAATTGGAAGCTTTTCCAGGTGAAATTCCACTTTCAAACCAGAAAATGTGATGCCGAAAGAACGGTCCTGGACGACAGCAAGAAAATGGGCCAGCCCATGGAACTGGTGCTTGGTAAGAAGTTCAAGCTGGAGGTGTGGGAAGTGATAGTGCAGAAGATGGCCTTGAATGAAGTCGCCAAGTTTTCGGTGGATAAGTCGGTATATTCTGTTTGCTTAATTGTGCTATAATAATGCTAATTAGAAAACGTGCTTACAGTTAGTTTCCCAATACCCATTTATATCTAAAACTTTGCGAGACGTTGGCAAGAAGCCCGAGGAGCGAAGACATTGCTGTGGGATGACAATCCAGAACGAGGGGATTGGGTACAAAGATTTGGACGCCTTGTTCAATAACCCCTGTGACCTGGAGTTCATCATAGAGCTGATATCGGTGGAATTACCGGAGGAGTATGAGAGGGAAAGCTGGCAGCTGGACGATGATGAGAAATTGAGGGCCGTCAAGGATTTACGGGAAAAGGGAAACGCTCTGTATAAGGAAAAGAGCGTCGAAAAGGCAGAGCAGTGCTACATGCAAGCGCTAGGGATGTTGGAGCAACTCATGTTAAAGTAAGTTAAAATTCAAAGTACGAGTTTGCTTATAATTATTGAGCCCTGCAGTCTTCAGTTTATAATTTCTGTAGTACGGTATGCGTGCTCTCTCATTATAACTGTCAGGCTATTAGCAGGATGACGCAACACTGGCGTTCATATCCCAAAAAGCCTTGTTCGCTCGCAATCCATACTCCTTGTTTTGTAGCACATTGCTTGATGGCATTAACCGGTAACTCCTTTCACTATGATTTGAGTTTCGGAAACAATGAGTGCCACCTCCGATGAGAGTTTTGCTCATGTGTCGCCATTTGCTTTGCAGCAGTTCGATCATACGCTCGATTTTCTGTGTAGTATAACGATATGTGTAAAAGTGATATTCTTTCTGGCCCTATTGTGGCTGATACGTGATTCTTACTCAGGTCCAGAAAGAGTATCACGTCTCCCACTCGTTGTTATATTGCAAGGGGTTAAGGATACTGCCTAAATTGTTTACAAATCATAAAAATATCACACTTGTAACAACCTACCTACCAAGTTCAGTCTTAGAGTGTGCTGTGCTTTTTCTTTCAGGGAGAAGCCCCATGACACGGAATGGTTAGAGTTAGCCGGCCTAAAAGTTCCTCTTCTACTGAACTACTCTCAATGCCGTCTTATGTCCAACGACTACTACGCTGTAATAGAGCACTGCTCCGAAGTGTTACAGAACGAGCCGGATAATGTAAAGGCACTTTTCCGCAGAGGGAAGGCCCACTTAGGTGCTTGGAACCCGGAGCAAGCCAAGCAGGATTTCGAAAGATGTACAGAACTTGATAAATCGTTGAGAAGTGCCGTAAGCAAGGAGCTAGTCGTTCTTACAGAACAGAAAAGAATTCGCGATTTGGAGGACAAGATGAAACTGCAGAAACTGTTTTGAGCTCTACAACGCACCGTATGCACTGGAATCCTCAGGGACTGAATGAAGTAGCTCCCCTGGTGGGGGCGAAACTATTATTAGCCATTGAGCATTTCTTCTATTTTCGATTTTTAATGGAATTTTATTACCAGAGCATTTTATGTAGTTATACGTGCTATATATCGATGGAAATGTGCTTTTCTCTAGTCGTTCAATAAGTGGAAGTAGTTGTTTATATATTTAAATATTTAGCTAAGTTAATTTAGCGAAATAAACGTTTTCAGTGAAAAGTTGTTTCCGTAGTTCAGTATCAATAATCCGCAATTGCTTGGTTTTGTTAACGCTGCGGTTACGCTGGCAAGCTGTGCTAGGTCAGCTGTTGGCAGCTAGCACAAGAAAGTTACATGCGATTGAAATAGAATGGAGAAGAAACATACATTTAGCTGGTGCTAGTTGGAGACCTCTCATATGAAAATGGACTACGCCAAATTAATTTGTGAAGTCAGAAAGAAAGAAATATGGACCTTTTGAATGCGCGCTACTGAATGAAGCTATGGCTACTACCTGAACGATATTATTTTTCATTATCGAAGCTACTGATTGTGCTTTCACTGACTATTGTAGGAATATCACTCAGTTTGTTTTCATTCAATTTTAAAATATATACTTGGGCGTAAAACAGGCAGGGCCGATTTTTTGTATGCGACTCAGGTACAAGGTACGAAACGAAATGAATTCGAATTGTATGCTTCAAGTTGTCTTTTACAAATGATCTCAAACACCTCCTCCCTTTAGTATTAAATTATGACATTTTTTCGATACAAAGTGGTAGAAATCCTCCGTAATGCATTGAGAATGTCTTTAACGAAGGATGACGATGACCAAAACGCACAATGATATTAATAATACTTGGGAAGTGTGCACCTTCAATTTGTGTACACAAATTTGCACAGAATGTTGAGCTGGATAAAGCTTGAAAAAAACTTAATTGGTCATCATGATATTCATAGTGTACAGGAAATATGAGTGGAGAAGATGAGATCCAAAAATCTTTTATTCCACTATTAGATAGCGACAAGAAGTAGTTTTTCCACTCGTGACTATTTGGACCTCAGTGTGTCAATATGTGTGCGTGTCGTGTGCCAAATACCGCGAATTACTTCGTCATAAAACAACACAAAAAGGCAAACAACCCGTAGATATTGTAAAAGGCGAATATTCAGTCAGTAGACATTTTTTAAAAGGTAAATTTTATTTTCATGTTACGGTTAGTTTGTATCGATACACGATGCATTTCGTGGTATTCGGCACATTATCACACACACGTTCACACGTGTGAAATTTTGCAGTTGCAATAGGTGTAGGTAGTAGGTAGATTATCGGAAGCGCTAATTCAAGCTTGAGATGCGAAGTCAGAGTTGATACATAGATATTGGTTGATTTCATATTACACGCACTTTTTTTCTGGTTTTTTGGGAAACCAAAAAAACCAACGTGTCTTCATTCCTCTTCAGATATAAAAAAAGATACCTTTTGACTATTTAAGGGTTCCTTAGCCATCAGGAATAGGATTGGCCATATATTGAAGCGGTGAAATTCAAACCTTTTTGCGCCTATAAATACGTATACGCGAGTGTTTTTTATTTTCTTCTATGAGTCATTATCGTCGAGATAACGGACCATTGATACGCGTTTAAAGAAAATAAATTTTTAAAAGCATAATTCTTACATTGAATGCAAAGTAGGTACTTACCCTAGCTTTATCAGTTTGGAAGCTAATTAAAACCCCAAAGAATTATGCATCCAATAAGAACTATTCACGTTTTAACTTCTGGAACTCGCGGGTAATCCCCAATCCCCATCAAGGCTTATAAAAGTGTGACTTTTTATGACACCAAATTATTTTGTTTGTTATCTTTTCGATCAATTGGTTAAATATATAAAGAGATTTTACCAGGGAGTTAGCATCACAAGGTAATCTCTCTCAGTCCGTTAAAGTTGAAGCTATTTAACAATATGCGCACCTACTTCACTTTGGTTTTGCTGGTTGCCGTTTTTACGGTATTGACTGCAGCGCAACCTCATCGCCGCGAGCTTTACGAGAAGGAGGAGGATCTTGCTACTTCACTCATCACCGGTCACCATGACCAGCTAGTTGAAGAAGTCCATCATAGGGAAAAGCGGGCCACTTGCGATCTTTTACAGCCGTTGAACTTAGGAAATGCTCCCTGCGCTGCTAACTGCATCAGGAAGGGGTATCGTGGTGGATGGTGTGATGATAAGGCTGTGTGTAATTGCAGGCGTTAATTTTACCAGGGGGATTTATAGTGGACGGAGTAGTAAGCAGATTTTTCACATTTTGAGGAGTTTTTTGGAAAATAAAATATATATGTACTTATAACTGCATATCTTCAATCACATACATGTACAATTTTTTTGAGGAATGTTTGATGCACGCACGGCGCATGCGTCGTCCAACATACCCTTCCTCATCGTGTCTAGGGTAACAGCCCGCCTAAGGCCACTTCCAGCGTCCTTTGTTTGTTGTCCACCTTTGGCAGCCAAAGAAAGTGTGTTCTGCATTGTATATTCTGCCTGGGCAATATATGAATTTTGGAGACGCTGTATTTGCCACCATGCAGGGGTCCGCTCGATAGTATCCGTGGCCACATAGGAGTTGAGTGTTGTAGGATCCAATCTCTCAATGTTTGCTCTCTGTCCATTTTCTCAGGTCCGTGATTAGCTTTGCGGTCCGCTTTCCCATAGACTCCTCTTTTCAGGTCTTCTGCCAGACCTCCAAAGTGTGGAGCCTCTCCTCACGGCTTCTGTTCCCACCTGTGTCTTCCTAATGTAGACCTCTTACCTTATCTTAGCCAGTAGGTCGATAAGAATGACTCCAGAGACCGTGTTATAGTGTGTTTTCGGGGTCTCTGATCTCGAATATACTATCTACA
This sequence comes from Neoitamus cyanurus, assembly GCA_947538895.1. Classification (NCBI taxonomy): domain Eukaryota; kingdom Metazoa; phylum Arthropoda; class Insecta; order Diptera; family Asilidae; genus Neoitamus; species Neoitamus cyanurus. The sequence goes on from OX384543.1 coordinate 41,968,231, forward strand.
TGGAATTTAAAGATGGCGGATCCAACATGTCGACTGAAAATTCTGAACTTGAAAGGATTGCTATGACCACGGGTCCCTTCATGTGTTCCGGATCGCTTATCGCAAAGAAGTTTTACTCCTCTAGCGTTCAGTGTAATATGATAATATAATACACGGTTATTTTTTTGCTCTCTCTTCACGTTTTCTTTAGCTTTGCAGTTTCAATTTTTGTGTTTGTCCTATCATTTTTATTTCATTTTTCTCTCTCTTCTTCTTCCTCTTAACTTCATTATCTCACTCTTTTCAACACACTTTATTTAAGTTGTATGGCCATGTAAAGTTTCTTCTAAATATCTTTGCACAGTTAAGTTTTTGTTAATCTTTGTACTTCACGGAAATAAACTTCATTATTATTATTAACATCACTATCAGTTTATTACTTGGAACGACACTAATTTCAATTTAGTTTGTTATGGTTGCATTTCTAACTAAGATCTGCACTTCATTTGCCATGATAACATTCACACCTTCATTGGGAATCAAGAATTTAGTTATATTTTGCGACTGTAGAACTTTCATATTGTTATGCTGCTCGTGCTCACCTCAGAACGTTTGAACAAAATTTAATTTGAAAAGAGCATTTATGAATTTATCTCACGGAAGCTAACTCAGGCTTGTTTTCATGGGAACAATTTTCGTTAAGAGAAAGCAGTTCTGCCTATCCTTCATCTGGTAGTGCAGTGCAACGGTCAATATCCGCGCCCGTTATTCAATCCTTATGAAAGCTCGATATCCAATAACTGTACTTGCCTTTTGGAAGAAAAAACACTTCCGGGCAATCTCTCTCTTAGTAGAAATATTTCCAGTTCCAGGCATCTACTGCTCCACAGATGTCGCGCATACGCACTGAGTCTAATAGGAAATTTCCCACCTTATTGGTACTAAAAGCGAAACTTTTCAAAAAGCTCCATTCACAGTGGAGCTCCAAAGCCGTAAGCAATTTCTTGGACTTCGTCTCGGTCTCGCCCATTCAGTCAGCAATTACCTTTGATTCGGTGCGTTCGCGGGTCTTAGCGCGGGGCGATGTTCAACTAATTGCCTTCAGCACAAAGAAGGAAAGTATTTTTCGCGGCCGTAGACTGCAATCGCAGCGGGATTGAAATTGTCGTGCAATTAATTCTGGTGCAGGCCGCACTGTCAGTCTTCGGAAGGGTCCTATCTGGTTGCTTCGCAATTCCAGCAGTGGTGCTAGTGTGCCAGTCCAGTGTGTTCGCTGCTTGGTTCTTTGCAGCCTCTGTCTTCAGCAAATGGATGTTGGGTCCGTCGCAGCCCGTGTAAAGTTATTTGTGTTACATAAAAGCAGCTAGGAAGGCCGGAAAAATCGAATTTGTGCGAAACCCGAAAACAACCTACAAATCCTTCCTGGTGAATTGTTGCGAGCAAGAGAGTGGGGCAGGAGACCCGTGTGCAGCCGCAGGAGCGAGGGTTAGAGCGTGTTAGGTGCCGCAAGTGTCTAGCACTTGTCCTGTCTGCCGTTCGCCTAGATGATGCACTTTCCTAGGTGCTTCTCCCTCTATTTGGTACTCGTTCGCTAGTGATTTCGTTGATTTTCAGTGTTTTGTGTAGTGCCCCTTTGTGCAAATCGCCGGTGAAGGGCAATATCCCCAAATCGGCTCGCCCAGAAATCCGCAGCAGGAGTTCCCCACAGTCGCATCTTATTGAAAAATGGTGACAGCCACCCCTTCGAGGAAGTGCGTGGAATAAGAAAAGGTAATTCTATTCGTCTGACTTCCCCTCTTTAGTACAAGTTCACAGCCTTCGACTGGGCGCTGCATGCAAGTGCCGAAAACGCCTGTCTTTGTTGGGAACGCCTCGGCTCGCCGGAGAGTAAACAATCGTTAGCGCTGGTACTCGAGCTGGAGGCTTGAAATAATCATCGCTCCACTACCTTTTGTTTTTTGCGGCGGAACCAGTTAATTCGAATAACTTGTATAAGCAAAGAACAGAAAAAAATAATTTCCTTCTTCACCAGTCAGTTCACCAGTGTGCGCACACACCGTGGCCGAACAGCTGATTCCATTGATTGCTTGAAGCGGGTGCTTTTGACAGTCTTCCCTGGTCGATTGGCCGGGGGGCCGTCGGCACTGGGCCCTTTGTGAGCTGAACGTGGCAGGAATCAGTGCACGCAACGCTGGCGAAAAAAAATACACTTGCGTGGAGTAACTGTGCGTCTGCGAAAAAAAATGAAAGAGGCTTCAGGCAAAGCCAAAGGGTGAGGAGCCGCCCGGTTATCGACGTCTTGCCTTCTGGCGCTGATAACCAGCGCCTTCTCGAGCGAATTGTCCGAGAATGCCTATTTGCCATCTGCGAGCAGTGGAACCTCCCGCTGCGAATTTGCGATTCGATGGGAATATGGGCAAATACTCCTCTTAACAACTCGCCAAATATCACTCAAAACTGCTGACTCTAGTTCTATTCTACATGAGAATACATTTCTATTCCGACGTCTGTATTCTGTGTATCCCTATAATGCGAACACAACTTTCATAGCGGCTGTTAATTGGACGCCATATCAATCTGACGAAAGTAAGTGAAGCTTCTGAATTTTACAACTTTGTTTTAAGCCGGTGCAGACCATGTGGAATAAAATTTAAGCTCTGCTGAATGTCTGCTGCTCAGAGCATATTTCATGATTAGGGATTGACCCGGACATTTTCGATCTACATAGGTTTGCCGGGATGTTCGTCAAGTACTATAGTCCACTCTAGAGAAGAATAGCCGAGATGTGAGAGTTCCCTGAGACTTTGATTGCTCACAAAATTACATCGACTGTAGGTAAAAAAATTTTCTTAACATCAGGAAATATCGTTACCAAAATACGAAACCGGTTGTCTGACAAGGCCACATTTTATTTTTTGTTGGGAAAATAAAAATAAAAGAGCTTTTCGATAACGCTAGTTCAAACGATCACAATTTTGAAATCATTTGTATAAATTTAATAAATTGTACGTAGAAAATACGGTGAGCTAGACGTTTGAGAAAATTGCCACGAATAGTCAAAAATGGTTACTATTAGAAAATAATGATTTTTTATTTATTTTTTTATACATTCAATAATAATTTAAGGTCCTCTTTCCGATAAATTATATACAGCTGTGACACAAAATATAAAAGCAACTATATCAAGGTCTACATGCAAGCGGTCACCACAAGAGCAGAAGGCAAATTGAGTAGAATCAGAATTCATGAATACCTCGAAGACAAGAACCACACCACGTCCCCAGAAACAACAACAACAAACTCCTATCATTTCCGCGTGTGTTATACCAAACACCCTGTATAAAAATGAAATAAATAATGATAATGACAAATTCGTACACAATGTAACTAATTAAATATTTTATGACTATTTTGTGTGGTTATTTTGTTAAGACTAAAAGTTCCCGAAAGATAACCAGTTACTGATAAGTTTATAAAGCCCACATTAAACTGACAAAGGGAAAATTAATATGCCTCGGGTACACTACACCCATGTTCATTCATTTCGGGTTAAATTACTGAACTTACACATATGTTTTGATCTTGGATGCCTACTACGTCTTTTTATTTGGTCACAAGTGCTGTCGACGCCGGAAGCTGAAGTGTTTCAACAAATGAATTTAAATTATGCAACTCATCTGGCTGGTCTGGAAATCTGGTTACTGCTCGCTGGCTGCTGACTGCTGACGACGGTCGTCACTGTCTATTTTTTGGTGGAAGGCGCCAGAGTATTTTGTAGAAAAATTGCATAATTTATGTTAGTCTCATCATTAACAGAATCTAAAGTGTCTGTCTGAATGATCGAATACGAATCTCATAAAACTATGAACGGTTAGAGTTCTGAATAGAGATTTTTTGAAATTGGAGACGAGAAAGCTTTTGTTGACTACAAGACGTGCAGAAACTAGTATTTCAGTAACAACACGTTTCAAATGTCTCCTCTTGGTGGGATTGCTTAATCTTAGCGTTCGTGTTTTAACCATTTTACATGTTTTCAGCAAGAATAAAGAATGGCAGGAAATATTAACAACAGTTGGAAAGTTAAAGCGCACTAATGTCAACTGTTGAAATAATCTCCATGGTTAACAAGATTTTGTCATATAAAAAAATTAATACAAATTTTTTAGTCATCTGATATTTCGTAATCACAAAAAAGGCAATGATTTTTTTTCTGATTGCAATCAATTTCTTGTTAGGATTCGTTGGATTAATAATCGCTTGTTTTGCTCATGCCAAAGCCTCGAAAATGTTATTGTGAGAAAAACGCATTTAAAGTATTCCGTTGAATATTGATAAGTTGCTTATCTTAACAAATTTTTTGGCAATTCCTTTCAAATAAATAAACTTGTATTTTGAATCGAGCATTATTTCCGCCTGTCCAATGTTTGGTCATTCATATTTGATAATCATACTGAAACATGGCCATTTACGAAAATGCGAAATACGAATATTAATTGTAAAGACCCATTACGAAAATGAAGAACAATATACAGTGACGATTCGCAAGTTAGTTGTTCATTTTGGTGTGCATAATCGTCGTCGCGGTCGTCTCTTCTGGATTGACCTTTTCGTACTACGCTAGGTGTAGTAACATTTCTAAAGGGTTGTTTTAGCTTAGGAAGATAAAAATTTCGATGGAGATAGCTGAGAGTGAGAATACAATAACTGCCAAATGCACCTTTCGACTTCACATTCTTTTCACAGCGTTTTCAGAACACCGCATTATTACGCGTGTATTCCATCAATCACACTTCAAATGTTATCTTTAAGCTCTATAATCCTTGCGAATTAAAATATTGTCGCTGCCGCAAGAAATACCACCACAGGACATTTTTTGGTACGCAATAAATAGGCTTTCTTTTTTAGGTCAGTCAACAATTCCTCACTGTTTGCTGCTCCCTTGTTTTTTAAATGTAACCACTGTAACTGAATCTCGCATGTGTAAAGAGCATGAATATGAAATTTATTCGCTCGAATTGAAATAACCCCAAGGCTCCAAGCTGTGTGTAATTACCGCGAATTGCATTTGTAGCAGTCATTTTTTGGAATTGTTGAATAACCCACCTGGAATAAATAAATAAAAGCCCGTGGGGGTCACATAAATATATATTTTAATAAACCAATTTTTGCCGTTAATTTCCTCTTTCCTCGAAACGAATAAAAGGCTTTAATAATAATGGACCCTGTCCAGGGATGCTTCTCGGGAAATGGGCACGAACTTGCTCCTCTGGAGGCAATTATGCAGTAAAGGGTGCAACATAAATTTTGTCTAAATAAATAAAATCCTCAGCGCCATTCGAACCGCGTCAAACTTATTTTCGCGCACTCATTAATTTCGCCTTATAGAAGCGACTAGCCGGGCCATATTTCATTGCGCTATTATCCACGCCCAAGCGGCTCGTTCAAGTGATTTATTGCCCCCAAAATTAGCATTGCAGAGAATCAACCCCTGGTTAGTATGTGATAAGAGTGGTTGTGCAAGGTCATTATTTCAAAAATTAAACAGTGACTAAGGCGCGTAGAAATTTCGATTGAAAACTCGCAAAGAGCGGCCGTCGCACCTAGAGATAAACCCCGCGCCCGAGTAAAGCCTGCAATTTGCTCGAACGTGTCGTTTGTCAACATTTCGCTCGCGTCAGTATGAGGGGCAAGGCTTCAAGCCCTGCCCGAGTGCACTTCGAAGAGAACTGAAATTGTTTCGAGCTCGAGCATCTATTGAACTGGCTGGGCCGCTTATAGGTACAGCAGCCATTATCGCACGGTATCGGGTGACGGAACGCTCTGAATATGCCGGGCGGCGGGCGTTGCAAACACAAAACAATTGTTTCCTATTGTTTCTCCTGATTTGCAACATACATCATCTCGTAAATAATATAAGCGAACACTTGACACTTCGCTCGATTTTCATATGCTAATGAGCCGATGCTCTTCACATCCGCGTTTTCAGTTGCTAGCGAAGCCAACTTGGTCACCGCCATGCATACCTCTCCCGAATTTAGTGGGCCCTCCATTTGACCCCGTTGTTATTATAATACATAGTTTGGTAGAATGGGCTACCTGTGAAAATTATCAGCTCTGTAAACCCAAACTAGTGGATTTCTTGAAAAGTGCTGGATGCTGGTTATTGTTTATTCTAAAACGTTCTCAATAAAATGTCTTCTGCGTACTGGCAAGCATACTCCATAACCAAAAATAACGGCCAACCAACATCTTGTTAAATATGCAATAAAATTCACCTGGTATATGAGTAGGGAATTCAGAACAAAACAAAATGGTAGAGGTAGGATAGTGGAAAAATTTAGCTTCATACAGCGCCGAAAGATCAAAATCAAATTGAAACATCAATAGGAAATCTAATTAAACTTAAAAAAGTAAAAGGTTCTCCTGACTGCTAGGCAACATAAGACACATCGCACTGGTACATTTGCAGCAAGTTATTTTTGTGTATGAAGTGTGCACAGAGTGCTGGCGTCTCAAATAGCTTCGTTACTTTCGCGAGTGTTAGCCATTATTCATGTTTTCTCGAAGCCTTTTCGAGATGCTAATGGCCCAGCGTATTAAGCACTCTATATCCGTTCATGTGAATGTTGCGATCGTCGCAGAGCGGCAACACTCGCAGTTTTTTTTAATCACGAATGTGACAGTGCCGCAGAACTTGTTATCTGCAGGGATCTCTTACGAGCCAAATCCTTTTGAGTAGGTACCAAACAGCTTCCAGCCAACCGGAATCTGACCACAACTAGTTCATTCTAAATTCGCTGGCTCCCATCGAGCAAATACATACTAAGAGAGGTAAGAATCGTTACGAGAGGCGATTACGTAACGACCCCGATGCGCTAGCGTCATAGTTGCAGGCAGATCCAGTCCAAATGCGCCGAACGAGGAATGTAAAGTGCACTTGCAGCGGTCCAGGCACCCACTGGGCTGCCGCTATTCACCCCGCACTTTTCGGGGTATCTGGTATGGCCAGCAAGGTCCGACCGTCGTCGTGCTCATGTCGCTGCCGCGCCGCGCCGGTCTGTTCTCTTGCACGTTGGCCGGAATCCGGAATCTTTTCCAGCGCTGATCAAGCTGTAGGATTACAACTGCAGCACTAGAAGAAAATCTCGACCCAGCGTTGATCCAGCTCGTGTTAGATAAGTTCGACGACCCCTGGAGCTGGATGTCATTGGGCCCTGCCGGGATGTGTGCACTTTGCTGCAGTTTGTGTCTGAGCACCTCAGCAGCGACTTGAAGCTGTGCAACACTCCCACACCTACTAATGGTGCACGGTTCGCTGCTACCTTTTCATAGGCTTTTCCTCATTTTGAGTTGAGTGACTGGAAAGCTGTCTTTGTATCAACGTGAAGTGATCCCTTCGCCGTTTCGTATGCACCGAGGTGATTTTGCTGATTGTTCGAACGCCTGCATGGGACCTGTGCGCGAGTGGCTCGACTGCGTTGAACCCGAAGCGTCTACGACCATTAAATGTATTCAATTGGGCGGGGGGCAATTAAATGCTAATTTTATTGCCTCCCAGACCGCTTTTACATAGCGAGCAATTTACGTGGGGAGCACACGCTGGATGCACATGGGGTCTATAGCGCCCGCTTCTACCAGACTGCTTGGGGAGCTGCTATGCTCGACGCTTTTTTTACGAATTCTAGAAAATTTGACAGTTTTTTTTAAGAGCTCGTTTGAAAGTATGGAAAATTTATGCACAGTTGCATAAATATGCCCAATTGCTGTTAGGTTGTTTGATAGCATATCTCTCACCAGTGCAATCACAACCGGTCGCAATTTAGGTAAGACTTGATGCGAATTGCCTTTTTCCTGAATTTGAGCTCACTGGAATGGCGCTCTAATTATAATTATTTTTAGAGAAAGACCAGCAGACTACGTTTTGAGACTGTAACGAGTGACGACCGCTATGGCTATAATGTACCAGAAGAAAGGAACCGTCATTTTGTTAATTTTAAGTGGTAATTTGAGTGAAAATCGATGGGAAAGTTATGTAATCATTAAGGGAACCGTGACCGTTTTGTATTTATTTTTGAGCACATATCTCAAAATCCGTTTGACCAATATTTTTCAATTTTTCATGAAACCAATAAAAAAAAGCCAACCAATTTCATGTCTGTCCGTCTTGGGTATAGTTTTCATACCATGGTGCCCAATGAACTTCTGAATCAATTACAGAATTCTCCTATTTTAAGATATTCCACGATTAATAGCATCTAAATTGACAATAACATTGCCGTTTCCCTTTAATAAGCTTCCAATTCTAATCAAAATGTGTCATAAAAATTCGAGAAGAAATTTTCTTTCCTAATAAAACTGGAAGCCGAATAAGCAGTTGCGTTGTAAGTAAATGCCTCGACGCCCGAAATGACCTATGAACTCGAAACTGCGTATACATTTACGTCGCATCGTCTAAAATCTTCCGTCTTCATGTTTTTCATTAATTTTTCCTTATAAATGGCACACTTTAATAATTCCCTTTAATATTTTTTGATAAGGCGAATAACCCGCGGGCATAACTTTTGCAGATTAGGAGCAAAGCAATTATGAATTCTGGAATGCTACAAATTTCACACGACACAGCGGCGCTAATGGAAAATCAATCACATTCTGGCGCGCTCTCCAATAAAATCCGACCAGACAAGTGTGTTCATTTGCAATGAAAATTTCTCATATGGCCGTCTTGTTGGATCTGCGACTTTATCGGACAGCGATGCCAGTTGAAGCTGCAGCTCCTTCAGAGCTCGCAAACTACTTGAATCATGTCGAGTGGAACAATGGTCCTAAAAAATAAAAAAATGTTCGTGCAATTTTTGCAGCCTTTGTGAATAGCTAGAAGACTCCGCGACTGCTTATTATTAGTCTGGGGATCGACTTAACCATCTTTTGGCTCCATTTCTACTTAATAAGCGACGAAGTGAAAAGAATGGCTGTCTTTCTCCGAGTGCACAGTCTAGCAGTTTATCAAAAACGAAGAATAAAATCGTAGAATCCGGTGACGGCTCTCTGCAGAAGTACGAGTTGTGCGGTACGGTCCTAGTTGCTGCGGACCATTTGCTTACTTCTGCCTCTGCCTAGCTAGACCGTTTATCTGTGGCGCCAAATTAAATTCAAATAAAATAAAATTGGCTGCGGGCAAAAGTAAACAAACAGAACGAAACTCGTTTGCAGAATACAAAACAATGCCACTGACTCAGCCAATGACATCAACTTCACTAATTGGACCCATCGATGCTCGCCGGCCTAGTACAGTCGCTCCGCGGAGAGCAGTCCTCTGGACGAAGAATTGATACGTCTTTCTAGTTGCGGCACAGACGCTTCGTTGTGCGTGACCGCGTAATTAAGCCTCCTTCTGAGGCGCGCTGTCTTGAATTTAATGGTTTACATAACGCGCGCCGGAGCTTCCTGAATGTTACCAGTGGGCAACGGCTTGCTATCAGCGACAGATTTAGCCATTCATTCACTCGATCCACTCAGTCAGCGTAAAACTCTGTTGATTGGAAAAGTTTTGCCAATTTATTTCGCCCTTGACATTGTGGCCCGGTCGTTTGGTGTGGAATTTTAATGCTTTTTTTTCGAATGCTGGTAGGAAAGCATCGGATGCGTATCAAAGATTTTCAGAACATAAATACGAAGAAAATACTACGAAGGCAAGGGCAGTGAGTACCTCGGCAAGATTACGATTTCCGTGGGGCCAAGATTTAGCGAAATGCATCCGCAGAATGTTTACATATATAAACTTATGGGGTCACCGTAATGACAAACGTTGTAACCCAGCAGATAAAAAAGTTTCCAACACAAAGAGCTGCGGAAATTGCTTTGCCTCCATAACCACTTTGCAACTTTCCCGTTTTAATTAATTTACAAAAAGGAATCCCGCCTGACTGACCCGAAATATCATTAGCAAAGTGGGCGTGAAAAATGGAGCGCCCATAAATACCATTGCCATTAATTTTCATATTTTACCAAAAAATCAGTGGAGAAATTTATATTTGAGGTAAGTAAAGTGAAACAGCCGTCAGCAGCATCCTTCGCACCTCGTCTTCGTATTTGTGGAGTTTTTTTAAATGTTGACACAGACGACGATTGCGTGCGCGCTCAATGGACCGCATAGCTGAGAAGTAAAGTGCACTCGGAAGGTTGCGCAATCAACGGACAAGAGATTTGACGTCCGCCTAAAATAAAACACCTGAGTGCATTAATAACCGTTGGACGGGTGCTAAAATAGAACGGTTTTGATGAAAGCAGCCATTTCTCATCAGACACACCCGCCCCCACGCTTGTTTTGGCGGTCTTCATTAGAGGCATGCTCGGCTTGAAGTCACGCAATATGTATGTATGACGGTCGCAACAATTCCATCTCACGATTGCCTAGTAGCCCCGCGGGGAGGGGACAAGCGACTTTAATGAAATTACAACGCACAGCTTGTCTTTTTTCCAGTCTTATTTAGTTTTAAATAAATCCTTCAGCTAGACAAAACCCCCTTAGGAGTCACTCTGCGGATAGTAAAGAAGTACTCGACTGCACACTTGCCAGAAACCCTCAACCCCTTAGAGGATGTTTCAATGGGATGTTTCTTAGTGGAGCTCTGTGGCAAAGTGGAGCGACGTGCATTCTCGGAGGAGCTGCATGAATTATAAAACATCGATTCACGCATCGCGGCGCGGCTCGTTCATCTCGCCTGCTCCTCCAACTCTTGTATGTACCGGAATAGTGTTTTTTCTAGTTGCAAACTACACCCGATTTTCGTGCCCACCCCCCGAGTTGGGAGGTGAGTTGGTGCTCCGCTCCTCGAATTCCACCTACTTCATCAGCATCAGCTGAAAAAGTTCCGAGGAGTCGATTCACGAGTGTTTGCTTCCAGAGGAGCGACCGACAGTGGAGGGCATTTATCCAAGCCAAACAATATGCTGCCGGGGCAAGAACTACTTAGTCATCGTGAAGGAACTCATAACCAAATGCTTGCGCCATGCGAGCACCCTGTCCCGTTGGGCGATGGAACAGAAGACCTGTTTGCTGTGCAAAGAGCATAGAAGCATTTCTTGACAAGATTGTGCGGAAAATGAGGACGATAAGCTCTTGGCAGCACTACTTTTGTGCCTTGTGTGGTCCATACGGTTTGATCTTGAACTAATTCCCCGGAGACCCGGAGCGATCACCTCACCAGCGGCACCATTCCGTTGAACAAAGCTCCACCGGAAAGTGCCGGGTGGCTGTGTGTATATGAGTCCCCGAAATTCCGGCTGGCCCGGCAGTTCTTTGATTTCTGCCCGTCACAGGGGCAAATTAACACGTGCGTGGAACTGATGTATTCTTTTAATGCTTCTCACATCACATCGATTTTCCGGCTTTAAATAGATTTTTATGTGAAGTGCGACCCATTGGTGCTGGATCCTACAAACGGCCCGAAGGCCGAAAATTCCAAACTTTTGAGCCGACTTATCACTAGGGCCTTCGGTCTGCATGCATGCGGTTGAGCAATTTTATTTTTGGAAGGAAAGGGAGATTTGTATGATGTCGCACGCACCTATGTAAATCACGGAGATTGCTATGAATTATTGTGCGCCTCATACTGCTAAATATTTTATAATGGAGCTTCAATTTACAGCTGTGGCATTCAAAATGCAATGAATAAAAAACATTTTAATTTAATTTAATTTATTTTTTAAAAGGTGCATCAACCAGAAAATAATATTTTTTTTAATGAAGAAATTCTTCGAAATTATTGTTGATTTGTAAAGTGTGATTGTTGACATTAGAGAAATGTCAATCATTTGTCCACCGCGGCTCTATTGGCTGGTGTGTACCCTTTGGACGATATTTTGGAAGGCGTTTTGGAATAGAACGGCTGGATTGTATGTTCGATTTTTTTCTTGAATTGTGGAATCGTCTCTGGGTGATTCACATAGACCTTAGTTTTCACTTCTCGGGGCGGTCAATTTTGACCTCCAAAATGAAAGATGGCACGACCTGGTCTGCATTTGCGTTTAGATTGCAAGGTTTTTCAGTGTTCCTGGCGATTTCCGCTATGTCCGACATACGGGAGCAATGATGACGTGAAATTTTGCGTGAAACTGGGGAAAACATTCACGGAAACTTTGAAATTTGGCAGCAAGCTTACGAAAGTGATACCCTTTCTCATATACAATGTTACCAAAAGCCGTCGACCTTAACTGAACTCACTTGAAAAAAAAAAACAAGGATCTGGTGCGTGCCATTCGTCGTCTGAGTGTCCTCGGACTTGCAGAACAGGTTGGAATCTCATTAGGTCATGCCTTGAGATTTGTCCAGTCATTACAGTGCCTTGGCAAAAGATCACCCCACCCAAAGAAAGTACGACGGCATCGATCCTTTGATGGATGAAGTTTTTTATATTTTTAGATTTCAATGGAGCTGTGCATTTTGAATATTTGTCTCAAGGCCAAACAGTCAATCATCACTACTGCGAAGGTTGTTTGAAAAGGTTACGCGTTCAAATATTCAAAAATACACAACAATTTAATACATCGGCACCACTTGTCCAATTGGTTAGAGTATTCCCCGACCCGGATTTCCACCTTTTATGAGTTTCGCGTGTTATTTAGTCGATTTCATTTCAATTTGTGATCAATTTCATTCCGTCGAAATACGGATTTGCCTTAAAATAAATAACAAATCATATAATGATAAAACTTCAGCCCTGCGGCCGTGCTTGGCTCTTATAGATTCCTGTGAAGCATGTACTAACCTTTCTGGAAGTGGGGCACAATGCTGGGGGCAAACAATGACATGCGAAGGAACATTCCCGGATCATTAAATGACTGCTACAAACCCTTTAATGACCTCCAACTCTATTTTACCTTCTGTCGTGCTGTACATTTCCGAATATGTGGCGAGAACATTTTCTACATACCCTCCAGGCCTGTCTGAAAACATGGAGGCTTCGCTAATGCTCAGATATACCTGCTTGAGTGTTGTACCGCGTTGCTTCTGGGGACGGAGGAGATATCGATTTCGCATTGCAATTTGAGAATTTGCTTTTTTTATGTTTGCAAATGTTTCCCTCTTTGTTTGAATGCTTAGGAAAGCTATTTGGTATAATTTCGGAATATTTGGTAAGGGCGATCCAATTTTAAAAGAAAAGCTCGATCAGGTAGAACTACTTCGGTATATAGAGGTGAAATATTTATGTATTTCCTCCGGGGGTTACTTGAAATGCTTGGTGAAAAAAAAGTGCGAGATATTTTTTTTAAAATTAGGATGGTTTCTTAAAGTAGACTCCGCCGAAGGCTAACTTTATCCAGCTACATTTTTACATTCTGTCGGGAAAATATGTTTTGTCGAACAATGCTAAATAATAATTGACGACGTCGATGCCATTTTATTACACCAAAACGGCAAAAGTAATTTCCAAGGCAGTGGAAATACTTAAAATGTAACGTGAAAGAAGTTTATGGTGCTACACTATGATGCCCACACTATAAAAATAGAATCTAATTTTGCTATAACAATTGCTGAACATATATTTCAAAAATAAATTAAGATTAAACCTCGCATCTTAAAATACACAATACATTTACTTCAAAGGAGTGTAATTGTCCATTAAAATATGCCTTTCCCGTAATGATAATCATCACTACAGCGTAAAATTGCTTCGTCAAGAACGTAATTTTACACTCTTTAGAATGATTGATGTTGATTTCAGCGTAAAATTAAAACATCAGTGTGATAGTTTTGTGCACTAGCAGTGGGTAAATATTGCGATTAACTCGTCGGAGTAATGTTGCTGGTATTATACTAGGAATCCAATTTCCTAGTCAAATGACTAATTTTACTCCAACATTCTTTAGAGTGTGTTCCCTTAATGGTGATCCCAGATGACTATCACAGTCGAGAATTTATAAGCCCTTCTGGACCACCTTTCCATTCCTCCAGTTTGCTCAACGTAGCTGCAGTCCCCTACGTGAACAGTATCGCCAGACAAAGCCATGCGAGGAGCTGCGCTGCATGTAAATCAATTACTCATTTAATTGCGATTATAATGCACATCAGCATACTTAGTAAGGTAAAGAGCTTCACCTCGAAACGTGATATGCATCGCACATAGGACGTGCAGACCATCCCTTTGAGTGGGAGCACCGCGCCCCGCGCCCCACGGCAACTCGGTTCAGAGGGGCCGCGTAACCGCGTGACCGAAGAAGACTACGAGTATCTAGATTCTAGAAACTGTTCCGTCCCGAGTAAAATTTGGAAAGGCGGGAATTTATCTTGCGAAGAGGTTTTAGTAATTGAAAATTTTTTCTCGGTTATGAAATATATGGACGGAGGGCAATTACAAAGAATTTATGCGGTCCACGTAGCAGCCCCCGTTCTGATTCCAGCAATAAAAATTGGACATTGCGTCGTAGTGTGCCCTATTTATTCCGAAAGCAGTCATAACTTCGTGTTATATTAAAATAATCGGCGCGCCAGACTGCGACCCATCGGGGATAAGTAAAAACTTTCGCTAGCGACGGGCGCAGGGATATGGTGATAAATTTGCAATTTTTGACGCAGAGGGTCTTTCTTTAACGGGTTACTTTGAATAAAAGATAATAAATTTTAAATTCCTGCAATACCGTCAATTTAAGCCTAAGGAAAAATCTGGGTCACTTAGGGCAATTTAAGTGCACGGTTTCCTTGTCGGTTGAGGTTGTAATTAGCCAGCAATTACGGCAGCGATACACCTCTGTCAACTTGTAGCCATCGCCTGCCCGATGGCGATGATTGATGGCACTTTAGAAAGTTTCCCACTCGAGAAAGACGAGACTTCGCAAACAATGCCGGGTTCAGTTGATGTTGACATTATTGCTGGCATTAAAACTAATCTCTGATTGCGCCTCGGCATACATATTTAATGATTTTCCTAACACACCGCGGCTGTGCCCCCGGCAACAATAGAGACCTACCCGTCTCACCTACGAGCGCCGTTTTATATATTCAATAAGGCGCAACTTTATGTAACTGCCGACCGCTGTGTCGCATATGGGCCATGAACAACTCGTTAAAATTGATTGACGGGGTACCGAAATGATATAAAAATTCTTCAGCGATAGCAAGATGTGTCCCCAGTTATGAGTTCGTAATTTTCGTGACTTTCCACGCACTCTATTGTCTGGAAGATGCAAGAAGGTCAGGTCAAGGAAACCGTATGTCGGGACAGGCTCAAGTAATGTTTCTGATTAAAAGTGAAGTCTTTGGAAAAAGCATCGTGCGCCATGAGTGCCTGTAAAGGAAAGGTTTATTGTTTTGAATAAATTAACAACTTTGAAAAATATTTAACAGTGTTTATTTTATAATCGCAATTTTAAAAAGAAACCGAACCGTGTTTCATCTATGGGGAAAAAAATTACTGGGGTGATAGATCTCATCTAGCCAAACAAAAAATCGTATGACTGGGGGGCAATCTCAACAGTTTGGGAGTTACAGGGTGATTAATAAATTCGGAATGCCAATTATAATTTTATTTTTTATCTTTTGATCTAATTAACACACCGACATCAAACTAAGGCCGAACAACTACTATCTTTAGCCGCTTTCCAAAAATTCCACCAATGTTGATCTACCTCTAGCACTGCAGGTAGGTACAGTTACTTGCGAAAGTGAAAAAATGCTCCAAAATTTCTTAAAATTTACGTTTCTCACAATTTTGATTCGAATTTATTGTAATTAATCCACCCTTTTTTATTTTTGTTGAAATATAAACAAAATAAAATTGAAATTTATTTTTTTTATCGTCATGATATTTAATTAAAAATTATATTAACTAGTGGAAATGGAAATAATTCAATTTTCACTTCGCTTAACCCAACCATACATAAATTTGACAGCCTCCAGTAACCACCAATTCTGTCATTGAGTACGTATACACGAAAGTCCCAAATCAGGCCTAGAAACCGGTTGTAAGCCAAAACACCGCTGCTCGTGTAAACGACACAAAAGTGGGCTAGGAAATTTGCCCTTGTGTGCTATCTGTGTACGAGTAAGGTTAAGCCATTTGAGTGATCGAGCACACACATACAGATATATCAGGTCTAGGCCCAAATCAATCGGGGCTAGGCCAGATTTGGGACTTGCCCGTATACACGGCAAAGATAATCGCGACTTTGGGCTACGCTAAGCCAAAGTCGCGACTTTGGATATCGTGTATACGTAGTCATTGCTGCCAACTGCAGGGAATGTAATGTAGGTTTTGCTAATGTTGCAGAACGGTTGTTTTTAGAAGAATGGCTTCGGTATGAAATTGACGATTAGTAAAAGTGATTTGATTTCTAGACATCCCGCTTCAGGGTGTGTCTCGATTGAGAGGTGAAGTTCGACAACTGTGAAATCGCCACAGTGATATGAGAACAGTCACCTCTGCTAGAATATGTTAAAGCTATTCTTCGTGATTTATCAATCCTCAGTGACCGGTAACAAGTCACAATCGAATCACAAGAGTGTGGTGAGTAATGAAAAAGCTTGTGACTTGTGATCGGTCACAACGCGCAGAATACGGAGGTTAGTCTGTTCTGAATTATCTCTCGTATCACCCCCTCAAGGGGGGATCCCTAAATACACTATAAAAGTTAGTTCTGGAAATGTGTCTTGGCTAGTCACTTTGTATAAAAATGACTCAGAATAAAGTGCATGGTTTTAATTTTTTACGCCTTTAACAACCAGTCCATTTTCCGTCCTCCCCGTTAAGTTTGAGGAAGTTAAAATGCTAAATAAGAATGCGTTTTTGCTTGTACGATTATGTGACGTGTGTATATATGCGGATGTACATAAATCTAAAGCGAAATCACAAACTTAAGCAATTTTTCTTGTTTTCTATAGCAGCTCTTCAGTCTCAGTCTTTGCTGTTTGAAAGAATTTTTCCAGTATTTCCGCAAAAACTTTTGTCTCTGCACGGTCTGTGAAGCTATCGTCACATTTTAGGTTCAGAGAGGTGGAAACCTCATCATCAGGCATTGTCACGGAAGAAGTCACACAGAGCATCGCGTGGGTGGGTGCAAGTAAAGATTCAGTCATCACCAGGCCAGGGTATCACCGGTAAATGAGGGCGAGAAAGGTGGGAAGCAGATGACAACATACATATGTATGTTAGCTTTCCACCCATCGAAATCTCACGAGTATAAGCAGCAAGTGCTTATATCTTCTCTATTGTAACCGGCGTATTTATGCCAAGTAAAGACAACGGGGTCGATTTTCTTAGAGAATTTGAAATGTTGCGAAGTTGGGCATTGACCCCTCCGTTTCCCGCAAATTGAGTACCCAACAAAACTATAAGTTACCCTTGAACCCCACTGAATGTGCGATAGAAGAGAATAATCTCCGCAACGAGTAAATTATTTACTCAGCATGGCACGGCAAGCAAGCATTACAAGTGTTTGCGAATGAAGCCAAAGTAAAAATGTTGCTTTGCATGCTAATTACCGAACAGGAAAAGTACGTTTTGCCAGCGCATTGCCTTCATAGCAATCACAATTACGTGCTTTGTTAATGTTTTGTGGTCTTAACAAACTTTTCCTCAAATATTTCCACTCATTTCATTTGAAAGATAAAATTTTGCACGGGAAATTATCAGCAGCAACCACAGTGTATGACTCAATGGAGGTTAATTGCAGCGAAGCACCGAACAATTTGGGAAACAATTTGGCGATTGGGTGATTTCTTATTCTTTCCCCGGCGTGGAGACGAAATTTTGAAATTTATTAATTGAAGCGATTTAACTGAAATGTTCCGAGAATTGGTGACGGATCTGGCAGGTCTCAAGAGTCATACCGAATACATTCACTCAATAAAGATTTATTTGAAGTGGCAGCCGCACTTAAGCGGTCAGTCTGGAAATAGACTGCCGTCTCCCTACAGCGCAGCTGATAAATGCTATTTACTTAAGAATAGGCGGTAGATAACTCAGGGGAAGTGCTGAAAGAGCAATGTCCATAGAATTGGCTCAAAGATAGCAGTCCTATGGCGTAGCCGCAAATAAGATAGATTAAGTCGATTTTGCATTGATTTTTCATTAGCATTGTAATTGCGACTTTTTAAAGCTCTGGTAAATCGATTTCTGTGACTTTCCTTACGGGTTTCACCTTTCGGCCGTACTGCATAACTTTGCCCCTTGAAGAGCATTTCCTTCAAATAGAAAATTGAATCTGTCGAAATAATCTTGTAAGCTATTTGTTTCAGCACGCGCCGCGCTGAAAGGTTCTCTTTGTTAGAGTGAACAATTTCTGTGCCTAATAACCTTTTAAGGCTTTGTGGATTATTTCAGTTGAACTTGAAGTTAAGAAAACTCCGCCAACAAACGAATAACAAATACACGACAAAAATTATATCTGTGCATTTTCTATAATGCAGACTGCATAGCTCATTAATTTGTAAACCTCAGAACTTTATAAAGGGTGATATTTTTAAGGGCGGAATTACAATATCGCCAAATCGAAATGGGTTGAGTCACCGTTTGGCACGTAGCGTGGCATCCTGTTGAAACCACATCTCGTCGGGATCAATGTCATCCTTATTTTCGAACAAATATTCATTAGTCATGGTCCGGTATCGATCTCCTTTGATCGTAACGTGCGCTTCGGCCTCATTTTTAAATAAATAAGGAGCGTGTAAGTCGTATCAAAGGGTACATTTACTAGAAGTCATGGAGTCTCTAAAGTCTCTTACAGCTTATAATTGTTCTAGAGCCCAATCAGCGAATGAAGCGATGATCTCTTGGCCTTAATCCCTTCATCAACTGGATCTTGAACGAACATAGTAATTGCTGCGACCGACGACGAATCGATAAATTTGGTATTTGCAGTAAATTTTCCATTATTCCATTATTTTCTGTATTTTTTCCGAAAAGAACATGTTTTCCGTATTCCCAATGTTTCTTTTTTTTCGGATTTAAAACACTAGCTTCGGGTAACGGGATGGTTCTGGTATTCTGCTTTTCATATACGGGTACCCGGAATGTTTCGGGTAATAAGCATGCAGTCGGTATCATTAGCCTTATTATGCACTTCCTTGCAATTTTTTTGCTATTGACTATATTTTATAGTTTTAAGAGTTTTTGAGTTATACAAATAGTGCCCTTTTCAGTTTTACACCCAATCGACACCTCCGATCGTGCATACATATCTAGCAGCAAGAAAGTGTTGAAATTTTAACAGCATTCCCGGCTTAATCCATTTGGATAGTAACGTCGCCCTTCAGGGCTATTAATAGGCGTGCATCGAGCGGTGTCGGCGCTTTTCCCACTCCCACTTAAAATTCAAAGCAGTTAACGAAGAAACAAAAACACGCGCTGGTATCATAAAGAAGTCACGTTGCAGAGCACGGGTATTATTCCGCTTTAATGTGGACATCCAGTGGCAATGTCGGAAGCATTCCATGGCGGCTGACGGAGGATTTTCTTTTTGTGGCCTTGCAGAAATGTCAATTTTCTGCTCCAAGGGTGCACAAAGGCCACTTAGCCAGTCAGTTCCAGACAATTCAAGCGGAGGTCGAGATGAATAAAATTAGACAAAAAAAGAAAGAAAAAAAAGGATCCGGGACAGGTGTCGCGTCCACTTTGTGCCCGATTAACCTGACAAAGAAATTATGCGACACTCGTCTGGTTAGCGAGCTAGCTGAGGAATCGCCAGGGCCTAATCGATTGCAACTGTGCCACAGCTCGTCGTATGACTGCACTGGCCACGGTAGCCACTCAACCGCTTTGATGTTTATGTTTATGCTCACACGGGTATCCAGGGCTCCCTGGCCAGCAATAATGGGTCACCTCCAGCTAAGTGGATATCGCAGTCAAGAGCACGGTTGCTCGCACAACGGCGATCAGTGGCAGTTATCAGTGGTGAGGTGGCAGGACCACTTATGTGACAATTTCTTGTAATTTACGGCTCCATCGGTACAGTCAGTCGCAGCCGGCCACTTGCTGGCTGCGCGGCTAATTAACCCGTTCTGAGCGAGGAGCAAAAAATCGCCAAACATCTGTCAAAATATGAAATCGTTAGCTCATACAAACGACTTCAAATTGGCGAGCGATGGTGCCTTCGGAGCCCCAGCATTCCGTCCGCCCGCTGCTTGGGAGGTTTCTTGGGCTTGGACCAGCTGAGCACGCTCTACGGCGACCGTGTGACTTTTCTGGCTGCGGTTCGTCGTCTAGTGCGACTAATTGAGGTGACAATTGGCGATTTTTTGTCGCTGTAGAACTCGGCGGCTTAATAGCGTTGTCTTGCCGCGGGGCACAATGCACCCAATTAGCTAGCGTGGCGCATTTCCATTTATCGCAATTAGTTTTGCTTCAATTTGATTTATACGGCTGCGGACGAAGCGCGAAATTGGATAATGCCCGCCGTATTGGTAATTGCTACCGATGATGTGACCCAGGGGGATGAGAGGGACGGCGTGCATCCATCAAGGACGAGTATGGAACTTTCACGGGATGAAAGCTAGGCGTGCACGTGCAAGCGTACTCGGAAGCTCTTTAATGCAAAATTTATAGCCCTGCCGGTAATCCATCTTCCTTCAGATTCAGTTTGAATTTTTATGACTTTCACGGCGCGGCGGCGGCTCCATCCGAGCCACCTACATGAGTGGGGAATAATATCGGGATCTCCCTACGGGTTATGGGAATTGTGCGCACAATTTAAACATTTTTTTGGTATTTATTGGAAAACGTTCAAGGCGCTGATCTTTTTATCGTCTTTATACCGACGAGTTAAGCTCAGGGCTGATGGTCGTGTACATTTCATTCAGGGTACTTCTCGAGGGATTATCAACCTACTTAAGGGGCGGTTTTCTTTATTAAAATAACAAGAAAAATTGATTTTCATCAAAGGTAATTTTTTATTCGAAAGACCAATTCATGACATTAATATTTAAAAATTACATCGGTGACGTGGCCACCGCGATCGTTGACTCGCATTCGGGGTGTCCAAATTCGATGACATTTTGGCATAAGTGAGATTCCACTCCTGCATCGTTCTTCGTTTATTGCCATAGACGAGTGATATACCACACAGAAAAAATAAAAAGTTGTCATAGCACACGATCTTGGACATCAATTAACGTAACCGTTTCATGAAAATACGCGTTCAGGTAATATATCATGATTGTTTCGCCACTTGGACTTATGTTGGAGATCCATATCAATAAAAGAGCCACAAAAAATTGTTAATCATCGTCCGATACCTCTCCCCTCCGTTCATGTAAAAATCTGAAGGTCAAATCAGCAAACGTAGTGCGCAACAAATGATCGTTTGGCTTAAGGTCCTTTGTCGACTCGATTAAATATAAACGGGTCGAGGCTGAAGTCTTTGTGGATAATTCGGTAAGTCGAGATCTTCAGACTGCAGTTCGTTTGTGTAATTCCGATTGAGAAAATTCTCTATTCGATGACGTGAAAAAAATTTCCCATTCTGAACTCTACTTATTGAATTGATTTGTTTCTGTATGTTCTACTTGAGAAAGCTATAGTGAGTTGTGTGGGGCGGGAAGGAATATTCGAATTTGAAACAAATGTGAGCCGGCTGTGTATAATGAATTGGATTTGCTTGCTTTAAAATGGTAAATTCTCATAAACCCTTAAAAAATAAGCAATAAGACTTTTTTTTCGAAATTTCGATTTCGTTACAACAATCTGTTTATGTTGTCTGGGTATAAATTTCATCCTACGAAATACAAACAAAGAATGGAGCAATATTAAAGTACGGGTGAGCGCAGACGTTTATGATTCTATTTTTGTGCTATCATATCAAGATATCGCAATTATAACACCCGTTGTTAATAATCGCAGCTCCGATTACATAAACACGAGCAAAATACCCCCCAGATAGAGTTTCGATAGCTACACACCTGCCGTCGGTGAGATAAGTTTTATTTAGGTAATATTGATAACAACAGATTTACCGTGAACATAATAAACAAACTCGATTTCTGACTGAAATTCATGTCTGTAGCGAACGCAGACGTGGGCGAAGTCTCCTTTAGAGTATCTCACGTTCCGTCGACGTGCTGGTGAGCCGCTCTCGTCAAATCTGCTCAGAAAAATTCAAGCATGCCCGCGGTAACCCAAATCTCTGTTGATCATCTAATCGAAATTTACCGCCTGAAACGAGTCTCACATTTAAATGTGATTTACGCGATGATGTAAAAGTAGCTCAGAACACTAAATTGCCCGCCGGTCGCCGTATGTCGCCCAATCACTCACCCGGAGCGATTGGGCTTACACCGACACATCAGTCAACGACGTATCCCCAGCATCTATGTCGCGAGCAGTTTGGCAGGCTGATCTCGCCACACGCCCCCGCGCAACCAAGTGCGCTATCACCTGAAAAGTGAAAATGAAAAACAGCTGAGAGGTGGCAAGAAGACTAACGCGAAGGTGTCCGCATGATTGAGTGGGACAATCGCGCCTCGGCTTACAAAAAAGGCGAAATTTGCGCCTATTATTGGCCTCAGGTGAACACTCTGTAGGTTGCGCAATCCGGCCTGCCTTATTCGTTTCGATTAAAATTTTAATGAAAACATCTTGTGAGTTCTGCGCACCGTCCCAAAATGGTGCCGATGTAAATGCAATCAAAAGGCCTGGCAGGCCACGCAGAGAGAGCGCGCACTTAATTGATTTTCACAGCGAATGAGCAAGGTGCATAAATCAGGTGTAATTAGCGGTTATTGAGGCAATTTTGGCATTTTTCAGCTTCGTGCCCGACCAGTTAATTACTGCGAGGTGTAACACGTGTTTTTAATCATAGTTGGGCAAATGCACACGGGAGACGTCTTACCGTTTGCAATTAACGGGAGCGCTTAAAAAAAATTAGAGGAGTCGCTTGCTCAAGTTCCACAACTGGTTTGCTGCCGAAGGTGGCCGTAACTGGTTTCGACGTGCTTACATATGTAAACTTGAGATAAGTACGAACCAGCCGCTTTTAATTTCGATGATTATCGGAAACTTTTTGTCACCGCTTGAAAATAACAAGTTGTGGGCTGCCGGAACTGAAAGCATTTTTTGAGTGAGATTCGCCGATAAGTGGCAATTGGCAAACTACGTACGGTGCTGCTAATGAGAAATATGAATACAATACACTCCGAGTATAATTTATGCATTTGGTAAGATCCACATGCTAAACAAATGAGCTAAAGCTAAAAGCAAACCTCCTCAAAGAAACCATGCGTAGCTGAATTGGAAGTCGCCCCATGTTTAGTAAATATGCAAACTACCTCAAACTAATTCAAATTCAAAATAAACGAAATGCTATGTACATCTGGCACTTTTGAATTACTTTTGCAACGTTTCCATCTTCAGTTTGATCGAATACTAAATTTTTTACCCAGTAAGGCACTATTAAAAGTTTTAACTTGGGATTTTCATTTACATAGCAGTGGGATAAGGGCGGCGGTCGCTCCGGTAGTCAGATGCATTCTAAAACTACATACTATATGTTATATAGAACAATGTATACTAATTTATTTCGTTGCAACCACGAGTAGAGTGTATCTCAAACACTGTAGCTAGTAGATTAGTATTTTCCCAGAAACTACTTTTAAATACACTGTCATGTATTATCTACTAATTTCTAACCTGCTAGAATCATACAAAAAATACACAAAAATAAAATAGGACCCATTGTGCTCTGCGGACACCATGTCTAAGAAACAAATAATCACTGTAGGATTGCGAAGTTTGCACACATTGAACTCTTTAGAAAATAGCAATTAACAAAGAAAAGCCAATATTAGCTAATTTGTTCCATATGTTTTCTTTAATTCAAGAAATACAGCACACATTTTCTGCCCGAGTCTATGCTGCATTGATATATTGCATCTGCAGGGCTGCATTTGTGGGCTTAGTTTCCGAGACATTAATCCTCGCTCGATTAGCCTGCTTCCCATCGTTGGATATGTTAAATATAAAAACCAAACAAGAACGAGGAAGTGTGACAAGCTTGGCAGACGCCACCCATTTTCTTCATTTAGTTGAACGGCAATAGGTTTATGTCCATTCTGGAAGTCGTGCAATTATGTAGGCTTGCGTAGTGAGTGAACAATGAATGCATACGGGGATATCAATTTAATTATAGTCTTTTAGAGTTCAATCATATTTGTCGGCATTCAAGATTTTGTCGAGATAAAAATTCTTCTAAAGTAAAGTTGCACTTTGATTAGAATAAAAGCTCTAATTTCATACGCACACATCATTCAAGTTTTGTTATAATATGATGAATGTGCTATTGTGTCATTCTAAAAGGTGTGACGTAATCGTTTGCCATAGAAACAACTATAAGCAACAGCAGCTAAAATCCGCGAATAAAATGCTCGAGGAGAGCGAAGTATTTTGATTTTATAATTGTAGAACCTACAATAATGCCACGACACTAACCGAAAACGTAGCTGCCTACAAGCCCAACATTTTGCAGTATTAGAAGGAATGTTCCCAGAGAAAATAATTTTTTTGACTTGGAGAGTCCTAAAGTGGCAATTAAAATTCAGAGGTTAGATTTTTTTTATTTCCTAGTTGGCCATGTACCTAAAAAAGACGTTTTGCGATATATAGGTAATAATGTCCAGAGGTAAAGGATGTCTCAACAATGACTTGAACTTTAAATTAAAAAACAGTATTTAAATGAAATTCTTCGAAATGCTTATTGATTTGTTGTTGTTGTTGTTTTTTTAATTTTGCCTTTAAAAGGCGCCACCATGTGGGCTTCTTTGATCCAGCGCAAGCGCCACAAGACCACGATGCTGGATCTTTTCCTTTCTCTGACCCTCACCGTGGATAAAATGCTTATTGATTTGAAAAGTGTTATTTTGACATTAGACATGGAGAAAATGCCTGTCAAATGGCCACCGCCCGCGGCTCCACTGCGTCGGATATCGTCCGGCGCTGTATGTCGAAAAGTAGCCTTAGTGAAATTATCTTGCGTGTTTTTGTCATATCTTCAAAAAAGGTTAAGTTAAAATAATAGTTCCAATAATCTAAAACAGCTTTAAGAGCCTGGCACTATTATCTTACATCATTGGTACAAATCTATGCGTTCCACATTAACCGAGGGATTTACTATTTTCTCGAGTTGTTATTACATTATCGAAAATATTATGTTAGATTTGAATTGCTGGTATTGTGAGGATTATTTGATTATTATGGCTGGAGCATGCACCCACTTGTCTGAAATAAAAGAAGGCTGATATTTTTTAATTTTGATCTAGTCTCGACTGCTCTTGTCTGGAAAAAGTATCCATTATGATATGCGGAAACCATGAGAAATGTCTAGCTACTGGCAGTTTTAATAAGTGCGCCTCGTTAGACCAGCCAATTTAACTGAAGATTCAACTCGAAACTTATATGCGCATAAAAAAACAATATGTACATCATGTCTGCCTGGGATCATTAGCACCATTGAGTCAATGGCAAGAGCTGAAATGGAGGCATAGTTCAGGAGCGCTGATGTCACGCTTTAAATGGGAGTAATTCCATCAATTCCTTCATTGAGCGCCTTTTAATGCCATCGACGTTCTTTGAGGTGGCTCCCATGGAGCCCCATATGTGGGTGCAACGAGTCTTGCCGGGTAAACACTTGACGCCATTAAAGACGGCTACAGTACGATCTGCGCCTCCACAAAGCGACGAGAATGCACACAAATCGTGTAGTTGACACCAAAAATTAACTATCGCGAATCCCGCAAGTTCTGCCGTGAATAGCAGAGGGAAAATCGATGATTTGCATAAACTTACGATTTTCGATGCTCCGCGGAGCCCCCATTGCAGTAATAGAACTGCTGAGACAGCCATTATGGGCTCCTTCGACCGAGTGCATTCAAATCGAAATCAATAGAGTGATGAGCTGGCTCCGTCGGGGCAGATACCCGCCGTTGATGTATTCATTCCTTCTGCGGAAACTCAATTGAGCGCGATTGTTTGTAAGCCCCAGCCAAGGCTCGCGGAACGGTCGAATTGCTGCTGCGGCTCGATACCTAGCTGATTTTGTGCGGTGATAGCTGGGGATATGTTTTGCGGCTTTTCCGCGGGCACACAAACCGTTCATTTACGGCTTTGTCGCTGGGAGCCGGGCGGCTTGGTGCAGCTGTAAAAATCAGTTGCGCATTTACTCACTCATTGGCGGTTGATGAACTCTCGGGGGCTGCACTACAATTGCAACTACTACATAGGATCCGCAGGGCCGCCCCGTACACCGGAGCTTTTATGAATATTCAACGCCAACTGAACGCTTTGTAAATTATTCAGCGTCTCACTTACCCATCCAGTCATTGTCAAGTTTATTGCTATTTGCAGTGATTTATTATAATCGGCGTTGTCGGCTACTGACGGCGGGCGATTACAGCAGCTGTAATAGCTTCGAGGGCTCGCCTCATAGAAAATTATTAATAGTGCGCCTGTGATTTGTGAAGAATGCGCCAAGAAACCAACCGAAACGTAAAACGAACATTTTACATCCTTTTAAATATTTTATGAGTGCATCCCATGAATTTTATATGTATGCCTAGTGCCAATTCACTTTGTTTGCACAGAAACTAAACGGCGCGCGACACCATTCGCATGCGACCAATGCAACTCCGAGAGAGAGCTTTAATATGCCTCATTCCTCCTGAATTTTCGTATCTTTCCTGAGTATTAAAGAGTTATAAGATTAAAAATTTTGGGTGGTGTAAATAATTAATACGATTACCAGAAAAGTAATACATAAATGATTTTAAAAAAAAACCTCAAAATATGATATCGATTTCTGCACAGAAATGTGATGGCGAAACTTCAAGCTCTTTTGTGTGTGCAAGGAAAGCGACGGTGCAGGTGCTGGGATTTGGATTTCGTCATAAGAAGTCTGGCGTTTTGCGCGGGAAGAACCATAGGATATGATAGGAGAAAAATATAATACTGTTTTGATCATTTAAAAGCTTTAAAACACTGTCGTGGAAAAATGTTTAGAAAGAATTTCAGGCTAGGTACCTAGTTTTAAAAATTTGGTTGGGCTTTTAGTCCCGCATTGCAACAAATAAGCGACGCGATCTTAGGAGAAATATTTAAACTATTAACGCAATTTTCTATTTTTATTTTTCATCCTCGACAATTTCATTTGAATAACTATTATATAATAAGGAAAAACAATTTCTGAGCAAATGCCAAAAAGTCGCTCGAAACTTTATTTGTAACTCAATCAGCCGACCTTAAAATTGTCCCAATTCTCCGGTGAACGGAGGCAGTTTTGTTATTGTCAGAAACTTTTTAAGCAAATACAACGCTTAAAATGCACCCATTCGGGAGAAATTTAATTACCCAGCGCTTAATTCGACTAAGTGACGACGACGATGTTTTCGAGGATGTCGTTGTGCTGTGAACTCGACGCCGTAATAAAATTCAAATAATTAAATAACCTCCATGATGGCAATTGGCAACAGCAATTAAGGCGGTTTGGGTGTTACCAGACCACAAGGGCGGCGGGCGTGGTTGTTCTGATTTTACCCTATTTAAACCCAAGTATCCTGTCAATGCTCTAATTGCCAGCATTCCACCCGACTAATTAATAAAGTTACTAATGATTCGCAAGAAAGTTCTCTGAATGTCTGAACCATTAGTGCCCCTTCCTTTGGAAGGGGGTATCAGGAGATCGTACGCCTTAAAAAATTAAAGCTGATTGTGTCGTCCAGGATCCGTCTCACCCGCACCAGCCCATAATTAAAACTTGTATGCCTTATAGTTTTCTAAATTGTCCATTTTATGGAAGAAAATTTCTCGGTATCACCTAGGCCGGGCCTGCCAGACTACGGGGAACTGTGATGACTGCAATGAGCTCGTCAGCCCATCCCCTGCCCAATGCTACAGCCAGCCCTCGAGGAGGAAGCTTGAAAAGGAGTTGCAATGCATTTCCCGTTTCCGGCAGACTCCTCGTGCATGAGAAAACCTACAAGGCAAGGTGCTCGAGGGGGGCCTTATGTTGGAGCAGGGCTATTAAAATTGTGCTTTTTTCTAAACTGCATTGGGGAATTAAATAAAAATAGTCACAATAGCGTCTAATTAAATTCTCAAGGTTAATGGGAACTTCGTAGTACGGCACATGTCTGCACTTTTAAATCCTTGGCGACAAAAGAAAACAAAATGCAGGTGACTTTAATGGGGTTAGTGACGCGCTAAATCACTTTGTTATTCAGATTGAAAGACTTAACTCTCGTTAGCGAATTTAGAAGTTTGTAAGGGTTTCATCATTCTGATTGATCGGAAAGTTGGAATAATTGCCTATAAAAAATAGAGACATTTTTCATCTTCGTTCTTAGGAAGCTAGGGGTTTAAATTCCCATAAAATATTGTCGCAAGAACCGTATGCTTGAAATAATAATATTCTAGATTGGGATTCAAAGTCTTAAACTCTTAAAATATGTACATCTAGATTTTATGAATTAGTCAAGCAACATTCGGCTGCCACAAAGCAATAAAAGTTTAAAATACTTTAAATTTCGCGTTTATAGCAGACATCAAGAAATGTTGCAAATTTAGTTACTTTCAGTTCCTTTCTAGGCTATCACACTCGCCATAAACATTTCATAGCAATTTTATGTGCTTGAATTTGCTTTTAATACAAAATGTTTTGTTTAAAAAAAACAATGAATGCTTTAACATGCACTGCTATTTATTATCCGTTTTGTGCATGTAACGCTCAATAAAAATTTAAATATTTCTATTTAGACAAAATAGTTTTTGAAAAGTCGTAGAAATATTTTGAATGATTCACTATCTAAGCAGCGCTCTTATAGAAATTTCTGTATTTAGATAAGTGTTTTTTTCAGCAGTAAATAAAATTTTGCGTTGTGGTTATTGTCATAAACCAGCATCAAAAGTCTAAAAATCCATTCATGGCATTAATATCTAATAACCGGAAAAATATTTTTTTTTTTAAAAAACAACTTTTAAGTCAAATATACTACAAAATAATTCTGCACCAAACGTTACATTTTCCTGGACATCAAACTCACGCCAAACAACTACTATCTCAATGTGCTTTCCAAAAATGCCACCAATGGTCATCTACGTTATCTCTACCACTGCAGATACAGTGCGAAACTAAAGAAAAAACCCACCTCTTTTTTTTATTAATTTGCCCAATTTGACTCTCCAAAGAGGTACAACATTTCCATGTAGAGAAAGGATATACAAATTTATACGTGAAAACCTGTATTTGGGGGTTATTTCGAGTTAAAGTTTTGGAGTGTGATACAGAGGCGGCTCGTCAGAGGAGGCAGAGGAGGCACTGCCTCCTCTATCAAGTCTCGTAATTCTAAGTATGTAATATGAAGAAACACTTCAGGAAAGATTTGTTAACTTCAACAACAAAATAAATTTCCTTGCAAAACAGCCTTAAATTTTTCTTTCGTGTCCAAATTTCATATAAATTAGACTCTAGCAATACTGACATTGTTAAAGCCAACTAGCCTGCAAAAGCAATTTTTAAACAGAAAGGGGATTTACCATAGGTATAATCAAATTAAATGCAACAAGCAAGAGAACCGTGAAAGAGAGCTGCTGCTGTAACATAATGCTTCGAACAATTTCGAGCAAACTGTCCCTGTGTAGCGGCGTTAGCGCAAGCGGAGGCTATTCTCCTTTCGGTTGCCTCAGAAGCAAATGCAAGAGCAACGATTCACACACAAGAGGGCCATGACGTATTGCTTCGAACAATCTGAGCACAATGTTCCTGCGAGCGCGAGCGGAGGCTTGCCTCCAGGTTGCCTCAGAACAGAACAGAAGGAAATTAAAAGAGCCATATGAGCACGAGCAGCGATGTACGCATTGCTTTGAACAATTCCGAGAAAAGTGTGCTTGTATTAGCGCCTAGAGGAGGCAGTCCTCCTTAGCAATCTCAGAATGAAATTTAAGAGGCATGATAACGAGACTCGGCTGCAACACACTAGAGGAAGAGGGCCTTGGCCGTGACGTATTTGTCAGAGGTATTTTCCTAGCAATGCTTCTCTGAGTATTCTATGGGTCCGTGATTAGAGGAGATCCTGAGAATATATGCAATGCAGGGCTGCCGAGTGCCGTGGGAAATTTCCCAATTTGAAAGAAGTTGGGCAGTTATACGTTAAATTGGGAAATCGGCTATTGCGGGAATTGTTTGAATCAACCCACCGGGATATTGATGTGTCATAGGTGCCTTATTTGGACATTTAATTTTTAACACTGCAATTCATTTGGAGGAAACAGTGGAAACGCTTTTGCTCTTCCGGGATATGCAAGAATTTCAGTAGAGAATATAACAATGCACACACAATTAAAAATTATTAGGAACAAATATAGTACTCTGAGAATTCTTAAATGTGAATAAATAAACAGCAATTGTTTATGCCTTATCACTTGCTTTTATGCATTCTGTGGTTTGGCTGCTTTGAGTACCTAATTAAAAATATTTGTGTATTGAAAAGAAATTCGCTTCTTAGAATAATTTTATAGTGCATTTATAGTGCATGACTTGTTCTAGTTTTCTTTCTAGTTTTATTGTAAGCGTATGCTGCTTTTGTTTTAAAGCGTGAAATACAATAACTTCATTATTTGTTAAATTGCATGATTTGTTGTAGTGAAAAGTGAAGTAAATGTGATTTTCTTTTTACCTCAGTCTAGGGAATTGTGTTAAATTTGTTCGTAAGTTTATAATATTTTTATCAATTTATATATAATACATATAAGGATGGATTTGGTAAATAAAATTTTGGCGACTCCGTTTTCTCGACTTAGCTTCCAAGAGAAAATCAGTATTAAAACGCAAGGTAGACCCACATCAGTAAAAATTGAAAAGTTTGGTAAAATTAACCGTAGTTTTAAAGTAGAATGGTATGAAAAATATGCATGGCTAACAGCAAGTTCCATTAGATCTAAGTTATATTGTTGGCCATGTATTTTATTTCCAGCTAGTAGTAGTAACGACGTGTGGCAAAAACAAGGTTTCGACGACTTAAAAAACTTGGCTCGTGCTCTTGCTCGACACGGTAGTTCGCAAGATCATATTCGCGCTGAAATTAGTTTAAAGCTTCTTGGAACTCAACGAATTGAATTAAGTATTAACGAAGGTGCTAAACGCCAAATTGAAGAGCATAACGAAAAAGTTAAAAGTAATAGGGACATTTTAAAACGTTTTATTGACTTAACTTCTCTTTTGTCTCGGCAAGACTTAGCTTTCAGAGGTCATGACGAATCGGATACGTCAAGTAATAGAGGAAATTATAAAGAAATTTTTGAAACGTGGAGTAGATACGATTTAGTTTTGAAATCCACTCTGGATAACAAAATGTTTACCGGATTGTCGAAAACAATTCAAAATGAACTAATACATTCAGTTGCTCATGTGGTTCGTTTTGAAATTGACAAGAATATATCAGCAACTCGATTTTTTGCTTGGGAAATAGATGAAACAACTGATATATCCTGCAAATCTCAATTATCGGTTATTTTGAGATTTGTAGTTAATGGTAAATTAGTAGAAAGATTTATGGGATTCTATGATATAAGTTCCGGTAGAACTGCTGAATCCCTTTTTGAGTTTTTAAAAAACATAATGTCTAAATATAATTTCCGGGAAAAGCTTATTGCACAAACGTACGACGGAGCAGCTGTAATGTCTTCTGAATTAAATGGTTTGCAAGCAAAAATAAAAACAATTGCTCCTCAAGCTTTGTTTATTCATTGTTACGCACATGTTTTAAATTTGGCGTTAAGCAAGGGTGCAATTAATATATCAAAAGCGCGTATTTTTTTTTGTAATATTTCCGGTTTTCCTAGTTTTTTTTTCAAAATCGACAAAACGAACTGAGGTGCTAAATACTCTTAAAGCTCCGCACATTCCTTCAAATGCACCAACGCGCTGGAATTTTCAATCACGATTAGTAGATACTTTAGTAGAAAATTTAGATATTTTTGAGGAGGTTTTCGAGTCAATTATTAATGATCAGACTTTTGATTCTGACTCGGTTCGCGAAGCCTCTGGGTTTCTTCGTATTCTTAGAGATTTCGATTTTACTTTCCTTCTTTTTACTTACCAATCAATTTTTCGTCTTACTTCTCATTTGTGGGATATTCTGCAATCTAAATTAATTGATATTCAGTTTTGTTTGGCTGAAATTAGAATCGCGGAGCAAAATTTAAAACAATTAAGAGGTCACGAATCGTTTAGTGCCGTTTATAAAAAATCTCTGGAAAGAGCAGATATCCCTCAAAATATCCGTCGTAAAAGAAGAATTGATGAAGACATACCCTCCGTAGAAACACAGTATCGCATGCTCTATTTTGAAGTAATTGATAATATTGTCAATCAAATAAACACTCGTTTTACGGATTTTTCTAAATTGTCATTTTTGAATCTGGTTAACGTTAAACAATTTCCATCTTTTAAAATCATGTTTCCGCAAAGCATCTTTGAATCATTTATACTCCTTTACGGTACTTTTTTCGATATTTCCAAGCTTAAAAGTGAATTAATTGTTTTTTATGGTGATACAAATTTGTGGAACAATGCTGATACAGTGTTATCTTTATTAAATAATTTGCTAGTGAAAAATATCACCGATGTAATGCCAGAGTTAACGAAATTATTAGAATTAATTTTAACGATTCCTGCTACATCAGTTAGCGCAGAAAGGAGCTTTTCCGCTTTAAAAAGAATTAAAGATTATCGCAGAAATACAATGGGCCAAGATCGTTTATCAGAATTGGCCCTTTTGAGTATAGAAAAGAGTTTGGTGAAAAGACTTGAGAAAGATCCATTTTGGTATGACAATATAATAAATTACTTTGCAACCATTAAAGAACGTAGAATAGATTTCATTTATAAATAGATATGTAGAAATGCATGAAATTAGAATTAATTTGATAATTTTTAAGTAGCAATTTAAATATTGAGATTTCTTTTTATTTACAACTGTAGAGGAGACAATGGTAGTATAGGTGGTTGTCACTGTTTGTGGCGAGCGTGGGGCTACAAATTAAATTTTTGAATTTTCTGCCTCCTCTGTGCAGGAGACCACGAGCCGCCACTGGTGTGATATTCGAACTATGCCGGGAACGAGTTGGCTGGTTTTTTTTTTTATGAAGTAGAAATATTGTCAAAAATGAATTGAATTTGTCTAGACACAAAGAATTTGAAGAAAAATCAACTTCTTCGTATGCGGCGGATATCCATGAAGATGGAATTGGGGGAGGATACTTTCCGTTCACAAAATACTGTTGGAAGATACGAGTACATGTTTGATAGTCTTCATTATATTCCCTTGGTGCCCAAAAATACTCATTTCGTAAATTGCTTCCATACTGAGCCCCATGCGAGGGCTCAGTGCAACATGTGAAAACTTAGCAAATTCGCATAAGTTTATCATGTTACTTGAAAACCCCCAAAGTACCCACATATGTTTTCGGAGAGTTATTGTAAACAGTTTCTGCATATAAGCAGTACCTCGCCCCTAGTCCCTGACGGAGTGTCTGGGAAGCCTTCATCAATTTCAATATCACTTCCCTGAATTTCAAAATTGCACAATCATTAATATCGGCGTTCACGTAGCCATTGTGGTTGTGTAGTTGGGAAAATCAATAGCGCCCGAGAGGAGCTCCATCAATTTTTATTATTTCGCTCATTTTTCAGTGCACTCGCTGTCACCCCCCAACATCCCCGTTCTATCGACCAAACAAAAACATTTTCCTGATTGGCAGAGGACAGTCGGGGGGTAAGCAACCAGGGCCTTCGATACAGAAGAAAGGCAGGATCTCCAGCGGAGCATACTTTCCGGGCAGTGCCTTGCAGGCAACCGGAGTTGATTATTTTCTCGAAAAGTTCCTGCAGCTTGCCGCTTGAATTCGAACGAAGGGATTATCTTCAATTACTGCGAGTCCGTTACAAGCGACAACACTTATTTCCACTCTCATTTCCTTAGAGTTTTTGTTTTGCGAGGGTGGGGCTTCTTGATGCACAATTATGCGGCTGATCTGCACATAAAGCACAGAAACAAAAAAAACAAAACCAATTCCTCTATCTGTCGATAGGAAGGACCAAATACCCTTAAAGAAACCGTCACACCCGAGACCGAGACCTGAGTGTGAGGCTGAAAAGTTTCGACGACTGCCGAGCTAACATTTACTCGAAGGCCCCAATTAACTCGGGGGCTAATAAAGGCGCTTTGAGTCCGAACTACTTGGGGATTAATTGCTGAATGGATTTAGTGTCAATCAAGCCGGTCATGGGTGAGTCATGGGTGGGTAATCAAGTGAGGCTACAAGTTGGACAGCCGTCGCTTAATTTGTGGGGCAAGCCACCTTGAAGGTTGAAAGTGCAAGAACTCTGTCTCGACTTTCTCTAAACAATCTGAGGGCGATATGTGCGTCAATTTGAATAGCAATTACCAGTCTTTAAGCAGAGCAATCACTTTGGTGGACATGCCCTCCAATTTCGTCACGCAGACGCTCCGCAGACGATAAATGGCTGTTTATACGACGAAAGTCTACTTATCGACCGCCAATTGCTATTCATCGCTAAAAGCCTTTGATCTCGCGATGGCAATGGCGACTCGATTGGCGGGTGTCGGCCCGCAACTTAGGCTTGCCGGAGGCGATTTGCACCACCCGAGATATATTTATTCTTTAGTTGTCGCGTCTCGTATTTTCTTAGCTTTCGTCTTTTTGGTAATTAAAGAAATTCACGAAATATTCAGATATTTTTTATGGAATGTTTACGGCATCTTGACAGGTTTGGTGATTTACGCAAATTAGAGGTTGTCAGGAAAAAATTTTTGCTGATACGGAGCAGATGTTCCATTAAATGAGTATTGGGAGCGCGCCAAATTGTGGTGAAAAATTGGCCGTAAAATTTTAGTGATTGATTCTAATCTCATAACGACTCGTTTCACAAGATATATTGCATAATGGTAGTTTTTTCCCGGACCAGATGTTTATATGCGTCAATCGGCAGGATGATGATTGAGGATTTTGGTTGTCTGCCTTCTTTACACAATTGATATTTTAAAGATGGTTTATACAGTCGGCTTTACTAAATAGAAAAGTCCTCATTTATCATGTAAATAGCACTTAATGGCTTTCTAACCGTATTGTATTGTTTAATAATTATTAACATGTTTTAAAGGGGCATTTTTGATAGTTGTATCTTTGACATTCGGAAAAGCGAGGCTGTGTTCGAAATGTCAGTACTTATTGGATAACCCTTTATGTATAAATTGCTCCCCAAACTAAACTTAGAGGTAAGTTTGTTATTTAAAAAAAAGTCATGTGGCGTACAATCGAATCGCTGTTTTTTGTGGGGACTTGGCGAAATAAAATTCAAATATGTATGTACATACATGGCAAGAGCGCCACTTGCGTTGGTGTCTTTATCGGAAGAGAAAAACTAAAATATCCTTTCATAATTTTTTACGAAGTACTATATAACCTTTATTTGTCAGTTTCATCATCGCGAAGGCAATTCTGGTTAAGACAG
Source organism: Neoitamus cyanurus (assembly GCA_947538895.1). Lineage (NCBI taxonomy): Eukaryota > Metazoa > Arthropoda > Insecta > Diptera > Asilidae > Neoitamus > Neoitamus cyanurus. The sequence goes on from OX384543.1 coordinate 42,003,715, forward strand.
CATGCAATTTCCGCTTGTGTTAAGAAATCCTAATGTACGGGAAAAACTGAAATAAAATAATTCTAAATAACAAGTTACACTTTGGTTTAATGAAATAGCTCGGGACATGCACGCGCCGAAGTTACTGCTCCCAAGACCCAAACTCTTCGTTATACAGACGAGTTCCTGCTCAGAAAATTCCGTTCTCACACGAAAAGGCCGGAAAGCGCTTTAATTAAGTTGTTTTATTAGAATCCGAGGCATTTCTGGCAGGACTAACCCTGATCCACGAAATGGTTAAGCCCTGACCACTTGGCACTTAGGCAGTTAAACGCAGATAAAACGTCTGAGAACATTCTGCCTCCTGCAGTCCTGCCCCTTGGTGACCGCGATATACCGGTGCAAAGCCAAAAGTCTCAAAGCCCCAAGCCGAGAACGAAGGAATTGAAGATAGTCACCTCTGTGGGTTTTTCGACTTGGCCCCTCTCCGGCTTAATCTTCTTGTGGTAGATTAAGTTTTGTGGTATTTTGCGGCTTTGTTTTGTCTCCTAAAACTTCTCCGAAAGAGGAGAAAAGCGGCTCTAATCAGGTCGGAGCGCCTGGACAGGAGATACATCTCGTGTTTTTTAGGTTTAGCCCTGTAAAGTTCATTGGCAGCACATGCGATGGGCCTTGAGATACACGCGGCCCCAAATGTTTCTACCGGTGGGTGAAGGCAAAGGCAAATGGGCGGCAATATAAAGTCATTTTTTACGAGCCCCGCTGGAGTCTCTTTGCGAGGGCGAGCAGGCCCTTTCCATCCAGTGCGATAGCATGGTCTCGGCTAAAAATAACACGGCCGCCATCGTGAGCGGATTTTTAGGCCCCCCCTGCATACTTCACAGGTAATTTCAATGGTTTCCTGTGGAACGTGCCTCCAGTCGCCCTCACGTTTTCACTGGCACCGGCCAGGGAATGTGATTGCGTGCGTCTTCACTTTCATGCATGCCTTTCTGCTATTTTTACGCGATTTTGTTTTCACTAGCAAAGTCGCGGTCCGTCTTACAACGTACCCGCGAACGTAGCTAGCTGCCCAGGCGACCCGCGCAACTCTCAAGACAAATTCAATCTGCAGTGAGTTTCCTTGTTGCAACGACTGTACCGCGACCGGTACCGACCGATTCGTAATTTTGCCGTTGTTTGTCTTGTCTAATCTGCGGATTGTTCTTCTTGCCAGAAGAAGTAAGTTGTTTCTTGTGGTTGGTCTGTAGTGAGCAAATCGCTATCACAATTCGCGAGGTACAGAAAACCCGAAAATCGAACATTAGGAGCTGCCGCGGTTCAAGTTCACCACGAGAGTTCGACGCACGCTGTGTTCAGACTTTATATGAGTGTTCCACTTTGTCTTGTTTCGCCTTCACGGAAGATTTGCAGCACGAGTGGACCAACAACTTTCTTGTGCCGAACGCCAGCCTGGTGAGGTAAGGACGAGTCATTCTTACTTCCGAGCGTAATCACGCGCCAGCTCCCTTCACGTACCCTGATGTCATGCTTGGCAAGTAATTCTGTTACTTATGCGACTAATTATGTGCGCCGTGAAGTGGTAATGACTCAGACTCAGAGATGCGGTAATCTTTGACTCAATTCCAAGTGCCGCAGCCAGCACTCCGTCGGCCGAATCGTTTTGTGTAACCGACCTTAATTTCGAACATTTAAATTTCTTTAGGAGCGTGTCAGAGGTTCCATCCATATACAAAGGGCCTGCAGCCGCCGTCGAAATGATGTGGAAAACGCCCCGACACTTTGTACGCTTAATTTGCACTTCAGTGCTTATCCGGGACTGGACTATTTCGGGAGCTACATCGTCGGCAACGCAAACGGATGCTTGCAATCATCGATGTATCCTTGCAGACTTTCTAGCCGTTTTTAGCTCGGTGGGACGGTGCAGGCTTTGTTTGCTACTCCCTCTTACTGCTGGACTTCCAGCATGCTCTCCCTGAGCTGCAAACATATTTCTGAGCTCTGCGCTACGTTCAATCAAAATTCATAGCCTGCCCCGGGGAGAACCGCGCACTTGCCAGGATATTATGGCCTTGAGACTACTTGTGTAGCTTTAAACGTTGCAGCGGAAGTCGAGGTGAGGTGGCCTGCCTCCCATTCTTTTACGCAAGCAAGGCAGGTGCAGGGTTGAAGGAAGGAGCCTTTATTGCTTATATTTATTTTAACACTTGAGGCGACTCCACACAACCCAATCTGCAGAGCTCAATATGTATATCGAATGGGGTGATATTATCCCATCTTTTCTTTACCAACGCATGCCCTTCAATTTTGCACATTGTTTCTTTGTTTTATTTATTTAGTTAGTCCTGAGTTCTAGGTGTATATAAGTTCATTACAAGTCTCTACAGCTTTTTAAAACTTAATTTTTATATCTTCGCTTTGTCTTTTACAAGTTAACCGCAGAATTTAGCGGGGAAAGCCGACGTATCACAGAAAATAATCAATCATTTGCAAGCTAGAATTCACCCGTAAATCCAATGGCTCAAATCAAGCTAACTTTACAGGATAGCTAAAAAGTCCAAATAAAGCTATCCACAAAAATTCAGCTTGGTCGAACGCCACAAATACCTAAAAAGAAAACTGAACATCCAAATACAAAATTGAAAAATCTGCCTGGATAAATCAATTAATTATCACAGCATACAAAATTTTTAAATATTGCTTACAAAATCAACCTGTCCGTCGTCGTCATCAACTAAAATTCTATGAATTTCCCTCCGAGTTTTCGTACTTTTAGCCGCGCTCATTCTTAGAATCTCTCGGCATCAAGAGTTCGTCAGAATATGCAATCTGGCACCACATCTGAAATCAGCTAATGCAAAAACTTATGTACAGACTTTTATGAAATAAAGAAGTTTAATGTTTTTAGGTCGCCACATTGAAGCCGCCATTTTGAATTGAAAATTGGGTGCCATATTTGCAATCAGCGACTCCAAAAATCCCTCACGTGCCAAATTTCATGAACATCTTAGGAAGTTTAATATTTTGTGTCTCATCGTCTTGAATTTCTAAAATCGATCACCATTTGTGATACCAAGAATCCCCATATTGATTTTACAAATTATTATCTTTACAAGGAAAAGATATTACCAGCCAAAGAATACACAAAACAAAAGGAATTGAAGCTCGCTAAATTAGATTGTTCCCATAGTAGTTCTTATCCCAAAGACTTAAAACTTAACGAAGGAACATTGCCTTTTTGCCGTTGGGTCGCTCGCGGGGATTCGCATAATTTAATTTTGAGGTTCAGCAGAAGGCTTTTCTTATTCTACGTCCGTGGAAAAGTTAAAGAATTTTGCGCCTCCCCCGAAACCTTTTTTCCTCTTTTTCTCGTGCTATCTTGTGAAAGCCATTCCAGCTTAAATTAACTGAATCGAACCTTTTCACCGAAATCTTTTCAAGTCAAGTTATTGTCTAACTTAGATATACGTAATTTTTGCCCGAGAGGCAGACTAACCGCTCCAGTGGTCCGATTATTTGCCCAGGTGCCCCCGATTTTTCGGTTGGCGAAGAAAACATAATAAGCATGGAGCGTCAATCAAGGTCGTTCGGTGTTTGCTCCAAATATCGTCGAGTACCAACTTGGCCGCATCACAGCGCAATAATTGCTGTACCATCGACACAAGGCGATTAATTCTAATCATGCCGCGGATGAGGTGCTTATCTAGTTAGAGCACATTAACGCCATTTCGCTAAAGTGATTTCTATCGGCAATTGCCATTCAGTTATTGTCCCGACCCAATTTAGACGCAGTCGCGATATGTACGACTATTTTAGCCGCTTCTTATCGGGGCACCCCAGCAAACAAGCGAGATGGCTCGTTAGCGACGTCATTTCCATTCACGGAAGCGCCTCCTTACAGAGGCCGTTCGAGGAAGCAAAATTGTTTTCGGATTTTGCATGGTCCGGTCCGATTGGGTCTGATAACCTTCTGTTGATGTCATTAGGGGTCGTTCTCGATGCCTCAGGAGGGTAGAAAATAGTGCGGGGCCGCTGGACGTGTATGGCGACAACTACAACGTAGGGGGCGAAGCTGATTAAAACTTTGTAAACAACAAACAGATCATTATGACTTGCAATGAAATGAGGGAATCATCTTATTAAAGCGTACTTTTCTTCCTTTGCAGGTCCTCGGTCCATTAACTTGTTGACCAACCGAGCAGCTTAGTGTCATGGACCATGCAGTAAAGGCGACCAGAGGACGACCATGGAACACACTAAGATTCGAGAACGACGAACTGGAATGCCTCTACCAGCGGTACACGCTCAAATTGCAGCGTTTTTCTGTGATTGGTGTAGTCGCCTTGGTGGTCGTTCTGTGCGGAGTGATGGCAGCCTTGAGTCTAACGTATAACCACAGCCCAACGCTACATGTAACTCCTCTGATTGTTATTTTGGTTCCCATGCAAACTATCCCTATTTTCTAGAACGTCTTCAACTCAGTGATGTGCCTCCTGTTTGCCGTAATTCTAGCCTTACTACAATGCCGCGTCATCAAGGACCACCACCTTCCGTTCTTGTGCTACGGAATACTCTTTTTTACCGCTTGCATTTGCTTCGTCTCAATGCCAGCTGTAGGCGGAATATTTCCAGTTGACACGAAAGAGGTGAGCTCTTATTGCTATTTTCCATGCTTTTTATTTTACTTTTTTTGTTTTTTGTAAATAAATATATGCGCATGTGTCGCAACTGAATTGCTTCCAGCTTTTTGGCTCCCCTTCTCAACGTCGCTATCAATTTTAATTAATGGAAGACCTCGCAAAACCAGGAATTAATTGTCACTGTTTACTTACAGTTTTTTTTATTTGCTCTAAAATTCAGCGGTGGTTAAATCCTAGAAATTTATTTATTTATTTATTTTTAATATAATTTTTTCTCCTTTGAGTATACCAGCGATGTTTAATTTGTTTTAAATCAATATTACACAAATTGCTTAACAGATTCAAAAAATCCGTAATTGGTTCGATGAAATTTTATTTTTAGAAGAACACGGAAGCGCTAGAGGCATTTTTGGAAATATCTGTTTAAATATCCGGAGAATTTATCAAACCTACTAAAATTTTATCCATATAAAGACCCAGATTATATTCACGCCACTCTCACCATCATTCCATTCAATCGCATTCCTGACTTTTTAATCTAGGCTTGGGGTTGAGTCTTTGAGTTGGGCGAAGAGTTTGCTGGGAAAGCCCAAAATTTCGTATAAATAACGGCATGTTTTGATTTAAACATCAGGGATCTTACAAAAGGTTCGCAATAACCTAAAAAATAAAAACCAACTAGTTGCAAGAGATGCCTATTTCTTGTGGATGCAAAATGTGAAAGATGAAATTTCAATTATTTTTCAAATTTATTCAAGGTTAATGCTTTCAAAATCTCGCCATCACTCACATTTTGTATGTCGTGACAAAAATAAATTTAAACAGAATACCTACGGAAATTTCTTTCTTCAGAAAATCGTCCCGCCTCGAGTAGATACCAAAGAGCCACAAAAACACAATTTCTATCGTTTTCCGGTAATTAACTCATTGGAAGCAGGTGCCGATGTGACCTTGTTAGAGATGAAAGGCACATAATTAAAATTCATTTCCAACTAAATCAAATAAAACACGAAATTCTCTTAATTTCAAAAATTGAGTAAATTTTGTTTCTTAAATGTTTTTCCTTTTGCAGGTCATGGCGGAAGGAGTCTGGCAGATTGTTTTCGTAGTATTCCTCGCGTACGCGATGATGCCACTGCAGATCTGGGAGGCTGTTTGCTTCGGAATCATTTTACCGTCAGTCCACATTGGGTTGACGGCGTACAAAATCTACACGGATTCATTTCAATATTTGGAGTATAATCAGGTAAGCTCGCGGCCTTGCAGAGTACGATCGAAAATATTGGCACTGTGCACTTTCGGGGCGGGTGTGGTTTGCCAGTTGAATTCGGTTGATGGAATTGACGCCGCGCCAAATCGTGATTTTTCCTAATTAAAGCGTAAACATATGATGAATTCCCACATGTCTAACATTGCGGTGAATTATCAAAAACTTTCGAAAGCCATTTGTTTGATTTATGCAGCTTGCCACTCTGCACGAGCCATGTGCATCGACATTCAATTTTAATTGCTTCAGAAGAGCACGAGGTCTACACTCGAAATGAGGTGTTTTAACGAAAATTCAAGTCTTATTGAAGCTTGTTAAGCAATTAGAACAGCATAAGAGAAACTGTTTTAAGACAGCCCATTAAATTCGATGTGGCATTCTAATGAAAAATATCTGTCAGTACATAAACATCAAAGCGGGACTAATTTGCTGTTTCCGCGAAAATTAACTTTCGATTTTCCATAAAAAACTAGACTACACACCCGCTCGCATGTCTCAAATTTGTTTAAGGTCGTCTTGTTGCTTAATCCTTATATGTGATTTGAATAGGTGCACGTTTGCCTGTTGAAGTTTTAATAGGTAATTTTTATAGTCTACGAGATTGTTTGCATATTTTAATAATTTCACATGGGATGGCACCACAATTCATTATGGAGTGATCAGGAAAAATTCACCCACTATGTTTGTTTGCAGTAAAAACAATAATAACAATATTTGAACAAAATTGATGCATTTTATTTCTTGTTATGTCGTATACATTATTTGTTTTGAAATAAGCGTTTAACTTTCTCCTTCAAATCCCTCACTATATACGTATTTACTACCCAAACCAACAATAATAGTTCGACCATCAACGATGAAATTAAAACAAACTTTTTGTTTCACTTAACTTTGCAGAACAGAAATCCGGAGATAGTATAGCTGACTTCCAAAACGTCAACAAAACCGGTTGTGATGCAGTTTCACAACCGTGATCATGCAAAGTCAGATTTATCAATTTTTCTTTCAAATTAAACATTTGTATCGTTTCTCATTTTGGGTTAATTAGAGTTTAATTTGCAATTAATTCCACAAAAGGTTTTCGCGAGTGACTGTACCTGCAATGGTAGAGGTAGATCAGCATTGTTGGTAGTTTTGGAAAACACATTGTTTGGCGTGAGTTTGATGTCGCTGCATTGGGTACAACAAAAGATAAAAAAATGTGCATACCGGATTTATGAATCCTATAACTCCAAAAGGGTTAAAATGCCCACCCCCTACCATACAACTTTTTGTTTGACTAAGTGAAATCTATCACACCTCTCATACCTGCATGCGATATACGAAACACCGTGTATATGCATATAGTACGTAAGTGATGCATTGTATTTGTGCATCACAAAAATTTGTGTGCGTGATTTTCCTACTTGATACGTCTCAAAATCATTAATGAGATGTTTCGGGACATACTGCTTCATCAAAATTGTTTAGTTTGACGTTTAGAAACGATGCTTTCTACCAGTTGCAAGTCAGCTTATATAGTAGCCCTTTGAGAAAAATTTGAGCGTCGGTCTTAAACACATATTTCAAGCTTAGAATCGAGCTACTCTTTCGTAAAGAAAAACTAACGTAGCTGCCATGTGACTTTGAAGGGATCGCTCCACTAACATACATCCATATAACCTAATAGACTGCTCAAGACAGTCAATAAAATTAGCACTTTAAAGTATAACTTTTAATGTTGGCATTACAATAAGCATAATTCAATAAAAAGAAGGCAGAGAAAACTAGACCCATGTGAGATAGCATCATAATTAGTCCAGTAGTTGATATGTCAGTAGATCATATAGGGATCAAAATAACCGGAAAGAAGTGCTCTTTCAAGAAATAGATAAAGTGTTTTTTTTTTCAATGTTTGAAAACATCTTCAAAACGCACAAGGTAATCAAATCACATATCCCTTAAAAGAGACATCAAAACTATGAGCTTCGAACGTTACTTTGATTTTTTAATGGCACTAAACCTAATGCGTTCATTAAATAACTAAATCTAAACTTTCCTCTAATAATTCGCTTTGTCTCGTCCAGAGTTAAAATCACATTGGAAAATTATGCGGAAAGAAAATGTATTTGAACCGCTTAGAAATCAATCAGCGTTTACTGCTGCTCCCATAAATTCCGCACTTTATAAAGGGCTTCCTTCTACACCTCCTGCAATAACCAGACTGGGGCAAATTGCCATTCCTGGTTTAAAGCGCTTTGTTGTTTAGCTCTGGCCTCAATAAATGAGTGAAATTAGAGAAAGCATTTGGGGCATTTCATTGTATTTGTTAAGAGACCTATTGAGCCCCGCCAGATGCAGGGAGTCAATTGGAAAGTTTTCAGAGTTTGCTGAAGCTTTTTGCCCCCTTTACAGACGCACGGAATAAAAATATTTCACGCCCGGGCTAATCTGGCAAATGTAGGTCAATTACTCTCGATCTTTTTGGGGAATATGGAGGGCTTCCCTACATATTTATTTCTTCCCAAAAAGGAGCAGTCGGGCTTAAAAGCAAAAAGATTTCACTTTTACTGTCTAAAACTCCTGGTTTTACCATGGAATGTATTTGCATATCTAATGCAAATTTCTCGTTGCAATGCAAACAAAAGTAAGTTCACAAACAATTGACGGGAAAATGTGGAAATATTTCGAATAAGGGGCGTTTGTATTTATCGCTGCAATTAAAATCTGCAATCATGCACTGAGCACAGTTCTAATGTTTTTCCCCCATTGCAGCTAATCGCAAACATAGTGATGTTTATTGGAGTGAACGTGGCCGGTTTAGTTGTAAACATCATGATGGAGCGGGCCCAGAGACGAGCCTTCCTCGACACCCGCAACTGCATCGCAGCTCGTTTGGAAATCCAAGATGAAAACGAAAAGCTCGAACGGCTGCTGTTGTCTGTTTTGCCTCAGCATGTAGCGATGCAGATGAAAAATGATATTTTGTCGCCAGTTGCCGGTCAATTCCACCGGATTTATATCCAGAAGCATGAGAATGTTAGGTGAGAGTTTTTCAGGTGCTGTTTGATGGAGCTTCGAAATTTTATCACTTTTACCCGAATTTGCAGTATTTTATTTGCCGATATTGTGGGCTTCACAGTGCTGGCGTCACAATGCAGTGCTCAGGAACTTGTAAGACTGTTAAATGAACTTTTTGGTCGGTTTGACCAGCTTGCTCATGTAAGATAGACGGAAGTTTTTATCGCTCGATTTTAAAACTTTGACACTTTTCAGGACAACCATTGTTTAAGGATCAAAATCCTCGGGGATTGCTATTATTGCGTGTCTGGGCTTCCGGAGCCTCGTAAGGACCATGCTAAGTGTGCAGTGGAAATGGGGCTGGACATGATTGATGCCATAGCGTAAGTACCGCAGAGATTTGAGTATTCTGAGGAAAACAATTGTTCCGTTTAGTACGGTTGTGGAGGCCACGGATGTCATCCTGAATATGCGGGTAGGAATCCACACCGGCCGAGTGCTTTGTGGTGTACTAGGTCTCCGCAAATGGCAATTCGATGTATGGTCCAATGATGTGACACTCGCAAACCATATGGAGTCGGGAGGAGAGCCTGGTCGTGTGCATGTAACCAGAGCGACATTGGACAGTTTATCAGGCGAATATGAGGTTGAGGCTGGCCATGGTGACCAAAGGTCTTCCTATCTTCGAGATCATGGAGTTGATACATTCTTCATTGTGCCACCTCCACATAGAAGAAAAGTATGTCCATCATATTCAAATTTCTGTAAATATAATAACACTTTTCCCTACAGCCTCTCATGCTAAATACATTGGGAGTACGGTCTGCACTTGGAAGTCGACGCAAGCTTTCATTCCGCAACGTCTCAAATGTTGTAATGCAACTTTTGCACACAATAAAATTCTCAGAGCCTGTGCCTTTCTCAAACATGGCAACCGGCTCTTATCCGTCTTCTACAGCGAGTGGAACTGGCCCCACAAATGACAAAAGCTCCCGAAAGGTAAGATTCGTTTGATAAACTTTTCTGCTGTAAATAAAACAAAGTGGACATTTCTGGGTAATCAAGTGGGTGATCGGTAAAATATAGCATGACCTGTTGTAATTACCACTTAGCAATAGCATACTACTCCTTGTTTTTAGTTAATTTTTGTTATTTTTCTCTTTTAATTTCCAGGATGCGGTAAGTGTCCGATTCATTGTGATTTAATGAATTGTTGCTTAGTTTTAGCTTTAAGTGTAGAGCAAGTAGATTATGTGTTGGTAAGTAACAATTTTTCCATGGAAGCATAAACTGCTACAACTGTTCTCAATCAGTTATTAATGTAATAGCTTCAAATGTACTTGTACCGTAACACATCGTAATATTTATTGGGTTGTCCTACTGTATTTTTTTTTTGTCAAACAACTCTTTTTTTTAAATACTTTAAAGGATAACCCTCTAACCATATTAAATTATATTAACCCTTCCACGGCGCACATCTTTCTTGGTGAAACAAAATGGAATACTGACAATATTATGCACAAAAGCATAAGTTTTCAATCAAAAAATTAAAACAAAATTTTGTGTTTGTGTGGCTGCATAATTAATAATACGGGTTTCGAGAGACGTTGTTATGCAATAAATGCGTAGTAATAAATAATTTAAATGCTTTCCTTATGTCCTTTATTTTGAAAACAGCGGATTTTAGGCATTTGGTACAATGAAAATACCTCGAACATGATAGAATTCCCGACAACTTTCATTTAAATACTTTTTTTAAAACCCTTCTTGATGTGACACCCGTGTTATAAACATACCGCCGCCGCGGTAACGTGGCCTATTTTTAGTATCGCCTTTGTGGAACAAATTCACAAAATGATTTTGACTATCGCGGTTGAACATAGTAGAAACCGCTAACTACTAACATTTTTAAATATCGCTGTTCTAAGTCCCATCTTGAATGTCGTTGCCGTTGAAGGGTTAAAATAATTAATTAGCTTTAAGGAATATTTGTAATATTTACGTTATCTCACCAAAATATGTGTTATTGCTTCCAAAATTGATTGAGAACAGCGATCTGTGTATGTTCGTATCTAACAGATAAAAAGAAAGCTAACTCAATGTTCTTCAGTGTTCCTAACTTGGCTGTGCTTCAAAATTAAAACAGCTTCTTACTTAAGAAAAGACGCACAACTGGTTCCTTCAAAAATGATTTAAATTTCCATCATAGGTGCTTCGGCTTCAAAGAATATTGCATGCTGCGCCTACAGCGAGCGCCAGCGCCACAATGGGGCCCTCATCGAATGCAGTCGCACAAAAGAAAAAAGTGAGCGCAAATGCCCGATAGAATGGACTGAGAGTCAATCAATATTTTCATTCTTGTGATATGATTTTAGCAATGTTTAGGAATTACTTTAATAGAGTTTTCAACACTCTAGATGTTTCTCTCGTTTAACAGTCATGACACTTTCGTATGGACGTTTGCTTTGATTAAACACTCATGGAACATGCGAACATCACGAACCGAATTAATCAGACAAGAACACATTTAGTCTCATCATCACGACCACCACTCTTCTTGCGTCCCTAACTCTTGCATGTCATCATCTGTTTTGCATACGTTAATATCACAATTATTTACCAAATGTTTCTAGTTGCCTGCTTAGACAAATAACAAGAAAAAACTCATTGCGAACTGCTAGCGTGAACCTGGAAAAACTTTTATTTCTTTCCCGCCCAGTTGAAAGGGTGACATGTACTCATACTCGACAAGTTGTGGTTCCATAAGGTGTTGTTTTTGTGTTGAGTAATTGCTAGTGCATTTTATGATGTTAAGCCCTGCAATTGTCTGTCTCAATAATTCGGCACCATTAAAAAATAGTCCTACAATAGCTTAAATGTATTTTATTTGGTGAGGAAGTGGTGGTAGACTAATGTCTACGGTCAGGTGTAATTACCAGGATTTACATAAAAATGATTTATTGCTTGAAATACACAGGTAGGTAATACATGCGATTTTAATGCCTTTAAGAAAACATTTGAATTTGAAAGGTCGGAAGAAATACTTTCCATTATTTTTAGCCGATTTAAAAAATAGAGGTCCTCAATTCGACACGTGTATGTATTTTTGTATGTACTTATCTTATAATTTTTCCAAGATTTTCTCTGGAAGCCGGAACCCATTTAGATAAATGAATCAATTTTAAATAAGAAATGCGAAATAAAAATTAATTCCATGTGGCGGAATAAATATGAAGAATTGTCAAATTGAATTTTAGTAGGCACAATGGGGTTTTTGAGATCGTTAATAAAATAAAATAATATCTAATTTTAATTAATGCATGTATGCATGTTTGTGCGTGAATATCTCGGAAAATTCGATGTTCTACAAGTGTAAGATTCCATTAACGTAAAGGTGTGGCTGAGTTACTTGGAAGACCGTCTAATTTCACTGGACTATTAACTCGTCTTCTCGGATAATCAGGCTGCACTTAAGGCACCTGACTCGAATGAAATTCAAATTTTCTTAACGGGTGTCGTAACTCTTTTAATAGCTTTAAGGGCTTCTAACAAAGTCTCAATCATCTGGGTCCCTGGCCACAGAAACGAGCTTGCTGATGGGCTGGCAAAAGAAAGGGCCGGCTCAACATTTATAGGCCCTGAGTCTCTATATGGGTGTGGCGCCATTTCTCATATCTCATACCATTGAAGAGTGCGCTCGTAAAGAGCACAATGAAAGATGAATCGCGAGACAAGACTGCAGACGTCTAAGCTTATCTTGCATCGAGTCGACCACGGTCTGAGCAAACGTTTACTTAGCTGTGGCAGATGCCACTTCAATCTCGCAACTAGTGTAGTCACAGGTCACTGCAGTTTGAAGCATCTTCATACCATACGCATAGCTGATTCGCCGCTATGCAAATGCGAGTTGGAAGACGAGACCATTACTCACTTTCTGTGCATGTATCCCCTTTACAACCGCGCAAGAATCGTTATATTCGGTGATTTTAATGTAGCCCCCAGGGATCTACATAAATTAACGCTGCCCAGCATATGAGACTGTATGATGTGACACGCTGCGATCGGTAAGGTGATTCGTTGTGATAAAGTTAAAACACTTTGGATTTCACGATAATGGCATATGGGACCAATGCATAAATTGTTTTTGTGAATTTTAATATTTTAAGAAATTTTTATTAATTTATTTTCCTTGTATTAAATAAATTTCGTCCGACTGATATTGATGTCTGTAAATAGCGGTACAAACAGATAAGTTTAGGAATATATTATAATATAAGAGTAAAGACAATCGACGCGACATCCAGTACAAAACCGTTCCAAAATGAGCGGCACTTCTCATACCCTGGATTTCACGCTTTTAAATACTTAAAGCATCTACTCGTAATATGAGCGAAACTACTATAAGAGGAACTATGTGTTAGCATAAACACCCTGGGATCCCATCGTTGTGGCAGCAAAAGCGAGGCCAATTTCCCTTTAACCACTGCCCACTGGCTTGCTCTGTCAATTTAGTTATAGTCATGATATTCGTCAATACGTCTGCATTTCAATTTTCCTCTATTTCAAAATTCAAATATCTATTACATCTTGTACCAGTTGTAGTAAAAGCAACAAAATTTCCCAACTTCAGCATTTATTCCTATTTCGTTTCCACATGATATGACTGAAGACCGTAAAAAGTTTTTCTTAGCCCTCTTAATAAGAAAATCTTTACAGCAGAACGAAAAATGTGTACACAAGGACGACACCTACTGAAACTTTTCCTTATAATCCTTCTGGCGAGCATTTCCTTAATAATCACAATATATGCATTTTGTCGTATAAAACTTCTCTGAATGTGTAAAATGTAAGATATCGCAAGAATTGTTGCTAGGTCGCTATTTTTGATGGCTTCAGAAATTGTAGTGTGTTCCCCCTCTACCGTTAGCATGTGTTCCGATTGTTTAACTCAAAGTTCTGGTGGATACCGTAGCCTGTCCCCCTTGAAACTATTTCAATTTATGAAACTCCTTTCCTTCCAGACAAAAGTAACAGAGAAAATTAAGCGCCCGTTCAGGAAGAGGCACTCCAGTGTCCACCATCAGCCAACAAATCGAGTAAATCGGTTTCTTTCACAAGCAATTAATGCCCGGTCTGTGGACCGTGAAAAATCAGTTCATGTCGACCGAATCACCCTGCGCTTCAGAGAAAGTGATAAGGAGCGAGAATACCACAAGGACTTTGATTTGGGCTTCACCACCGCCATGGGGTGCAGCCTGCTGCTTCTCATCCTTGGCGCTGCTCTTCAAGTGACCGCTCTGCCAAGGACGCTTATATTGCTGTTGCTGTTCTTGACCGCCTTTATTTGGGTCAGTTCTATTCTGATGCTCCTCCTGGCAGTTCGGCTCAAGTGGATTGCCTGGGATTTATCAGAGAGCTTCTCGCTGAGATTGGCCATCACGGTGTTCACCATCGTTCTGATATACTCAGTTGGGCAAGTGAATGTGGTAAGTGCTTCACTTCTGCTTTTAATTGTTTTTATAACGTCCAAAAATTCAAAAGTTCACATGTGTGTCGGACCATCCGTGCTCGAGTAACATGTCTGCCATAATCGACGATGATATCATGGACAGCTATTCGCACAGGAGATGCTCATTGCCACAGTACGTCTCCCTGTCAGCGACATTTGCGTTCCTGTCCGTCTCAGTATTTCTAAGGTAGGAATGGGCATATTCCACTTGAGTAATTCATGGAAACTCGCCCTCAAACAGGTTGCCAATAATCATCAAATCACTCCTAATTCTCCTGATGGGAACGATATACGCGCTTTTCATCGAACTATCGCACACAAACATATTCGAATGCTATGACGACCGAGTAGAGTAAGCACATCTTGACCGCACCCGGAAGACAGCTCGTTATTTCCCTAATTGCTTAATTCTATTCAATTCACAGCTCACCGATTCCACTCCACTTGATTTCGCTGGCAAGGATCGTCATATTCATGATTGCGATACTTGTCCACGGACGCCTCGTGGAGTGGACTGCGAGGTTGGACTTTTTATGGCAGCTTCAGGCATCTCAGGAAAAGAAGGAAATGGATGTCCTACAGGAATCCAACAAGAGGATCCTGCACAATTTGCTTCCGGCTCATGTGGCTGCACATTTCCTGGATAATCAATTTCGTAGCAACATGGTGAATAGAAGTCATTTTACGAGAATGTCTCCTGGTTTTTCGCTGTTCACAAAAATAGTTCAAGGGAATTCGATTATCGTGCATGGAATTAGTGCCTCCAGGACAAGATTACAATAATTCCGGCATCTAATTCCCTTGATCTATTTTTAGCATTATTAATGCACTCTTTTCGTCTTTTCTGGTGAATTTGGTTTTTTCTTTTCTGTTATTCTTCCGTGACGTGTACAAGTCTCTTTTAGTTGTCCAAGTAATAGAAACGTAATTGAAAAATGCGTGACATATTAAAAGCAGATAAAAGCAACAAAAGCAGAGGAATAACAGCACTGCTGCAATATTAGAATAGAAACTTTTAAAAAGCTCCTGCTTCTCTTGCTGCTTTCTGCATTTAAGGTCGTCACATATCAAAAGTAGAAAGAAATTGTAGAAACAGAACCACAATAAAGCTGCCGAAAAATTATTTTTTATATTTTCATGTCTCGACTGCGCTCTGGCAACTTTTTGTTTGTTCTGACTCTGCCACTCCTCTCTGCTTAAAAAACTAGTTATTGTGCTCGATCAGTAAGATTTCTGTGTTTGTTGGTCTAGAAATGTAATACTGTCCACACGGTATTTTATACACAACTTGTCTGTCTATCTGTATTGGTGCTGTTTTGCGATCGTTGTGTCCTACTAATCCCTTTAGAAAGTTATTTTTTAGAGGTATTGGTTTGCTAATATTTCTAGGGTAACCCTGGACAGGAGCTATACCACCAGAGCTATACAAAAGTTGGTGTGATCTTCGCGTCAGTCCCAAATTTTCATGAATTTTACACGGAACTCGATGGATCTGATCAAGGGCTTGAGTGCTTAAGGCTTCTCAATGAAATTATTGCTGATTTTGACGAGGTTAGTTGGAATGATCTAATTTACATGTGTGGCTTTCATAATAAACCTTTTTTTGCAGCTCTTAAAGGAAGACCGTTTTCAAGGAATAGACAAAATTAAGACTGTCGGCAGTACTTATATGGCTGCAGTGGGCTTAATTCCAGGTATGTTTAGAATTCAAAGCATATAACTTTTACAGTATTGTGTGACCAAAAAAGAACTAGCGGTAGAACATTGGGAGCACAAAATGGCGACAGAAACAGAACTGCAACGAAGCTACATAGACACAGCTTTTTGAAAAATCAAATGTTAACAATTCGTGTTCGGTCACAATTTGTTTTCTGTTTTTCTCATTACTCTTTGCCTTTATTGTGTTATAAATCTCACTGCTGAAACTGAAAAAAATCTCCAATACCTATGAAACGTGAAATGTACCAAAAGCTTCTAATATTAGAGCCGCTACACGTTAAGACGAAAATGTGATAAAACCGTAACTTACAAAAGGGAAGCTTTTGTTATTATTCTGTTTCCACTAGTAGTGCTGCTTTCTTCTTACTGGTTTTTTTTTATTTAGACTAAATAAACACTTTCCGTCTTTTATTTTTTTGTTTTATTGCAGAGTACAAAATGAATCCGAATGATCAGAATGCGATCAGGAGGCATATGACAGCCCTTGTCGAGTACGTTAAGGCAACGAGAGTAGCTCTGCAGGAAATAAATAGTCATTCGTACAATAACTTCCTCCTGAGAGTAGGTAAGTGTCTGGTTTTTCAAATGGCATTCCAGCTCGTATAATATGTGGATTTTACAAATAAAATTATAGTACGGTATTTTTAATTAACCTTTTCGCACATCTATAATAATATTTTGAAAAAGGTCCTCATTCTCGAAATTTTTTGGTCACTAGATTTGTATATTTAGGATTTGGAAAAAAAGTATGCAACCTATTCTCATAACTCGGGAACTGGCTCAAAATTGGCTTGCAAGATTTGTAACAGACAGATAACAAAGCAAGTTCAATAAAAACTTGTAAAAAGCACTCACCACGTATATGGTTGAGCCAAAACTCAAAAAGTAAACCTGATATTTGCCTGAAATTTGTGGACAGTGAAGATAGAAATGTGCATGTGATTGTGCAATCCTAAAAATAATACTTTTTGAATATTTTATATTTGTTAATGGAATAAGGTATATTTAGTACGATCAATTATGAAATTAACTGATCCGTTAATTTGACGAATATCCGGAAAAATAGTTATATTTATTTAAAAGTAGTTTTGCACAGAAATAGCAATCTCCAATTATCCAAAACTCATCAAAAGAAAAAATAATTTAAACTGCACAATGAAATGAATATACAAATATCAAATTAAAGAAATTAAATATTTAAGGTCAAGCACCAAGCCAAGTAATGACATTTTGCCTAAATCTATTACGTATTCTTTGCACCCAAATTAGTGGTGAATTAAAGAAAACTTCTCATCGAAAGCAGGTACGCGTAAACTCAATTCGTCAGTAAGTGCAGTCTGTAGAAGCACATTAATCATACGATACAATACACATTCATCGAGATAAAGTCTTGCATTATATGTGCTTTCGCAATGTTGATAACATTCCATCATTTCAGGTATAAACATTGGGCCTGTAGTAGCAGGCGTAATTGGTGCACGTAAACCTCAGTATGATATCTGGGGTAATACGGTGAATGTAGCTAGCCGCATGGATTCAACAGGAATCCCGGGATATACACAAGTAACACAGGAGGTCGTCGACAGCCTCCAAGGATCACATTTTGAATTTAGGTATTGTGGAATTCTATAAACTCTATATTTGCTCTCTGTACGCAAAAGACTCTTAACCCTCAGGAGCAGCACAGCTTGTACAATGAATACGGATTGCGGATTTTTAAATTTGACTTTTTGATTAATTCATTACTACAATTACAATTCTTACTCTAGACTGTGCAGCTTGAAAAATAGTTTAAAGGACCCCGCACGTTTTGTATGGGAAATGGCTCCCAGTCGATCACGCTGAAATTCTGATATGTTGTAGCCCTCGACATTCTCATCAAATGTTCTCCTGGGCACGAAATGATTTAATGGGTAGTTCCAACATATCAAAATGTCAGCGTGATCGACTGAGAGCCATTTCCCATACAAAACGTGCGGGATCCTTTTGTTTTGCTTATATGCCACATACTCATGTTCCTCTCTATTGATAAAATCGAGAAATAAATATTGCTTTTTATGAGGGTTAAACGCCACTTGCTTATATGGATAATTAGTGAACGTGAGAAGCTTATCTGCCTGTTTTCGAGACACAAGCAGATAACCTTTTCCCTTCCGTTATGGACACCCATTTGACACACTTTTTATCACATTTTTTGTGATTTTTGATGTTAATTTGAATTCTCCGATAAATTAAAAAGTACCTTCTGCCGATTTATAGATGTCGAGGTCAAATTAAAGTGAAAGGTAAAGGAGACATGATCACATATTTCCTCTGTGAGCAGCAAAATAATGCTTTAAATGGAGAAATAAGAAGTGCAATGCTCGGAAATAGACCACAGCAACACCCAACGAACTTCCTGTCGCAAACGCAACAAGCGCAACAAATACACCCTACTGAGTACTACCAAAAGCAGTCACACATGAACAACATGTTGAACGAAAATTACAACATCAAAAAGGAGAGCTTCAACTACTTGGAGGGATCGAACGTAATGCGCAACCAGATACATCACGACGATCCGCGGTTTAAGTTTAAGCAGAACTTCAACAGGGAACCGATGAACCTGCGGGAAAGTAATCACAACTTCTTCAAGAGGGATCACTACAACACAAATAACTACCACCCGCAGCAGTCGAAAGCACAACATTTTCCGAACCGGGAAAACTTCAACATCACGGAAAATCCAAATGTGAATAACCGGGAGCACTTTAACATTAGGGAGAACTATGCACAGGTGGAGAACTACAATAATGTGATGAGACGGGAGCACCTCAACGGCAGGAATCAGTTTAACAACAATTACAACAACTGCAGGGAAAATGAGCCGCTACTGCACTCAGCTCCTGTAGCCAAGGTAAGTTTTAGTTGTTGCTTAACTCAAAATAGCTGAATTATGATTTGAAAAATATTGTTCTACAATTTGTGTTTCTTGAAAATGAATCAATACCTCGGTGCCTGCTACATTCCAAAACTTAATTACACATAAATAAACCGGACAATTGTAAGTCAGTCGACATCCACTAGTCGTGAGCTGCAAAAACAAAGCATATTTGTACGAACTAATAGAAATTATTATGAAGTATGAAAAGTAAAACTATAATTCAACTGTAAATATTTTCAACAAAACACAACATGCAATCGGATTGGATGGGCTCCCACTATATTCTAAATAACCCTCTTAATCACCTTTTAGCTACTTCCCATTTAAGTGTTGTGACTAACTCCCACTAATAGAAAATTGAAACTGTTTATAATCAGGTTATGCCCCGCCAACAGAATCCTCCAAAATACGAACCACCCCGGTACACATGTCCAACAGCAGGATTACAAATACAACAGCAGCCACAGCTTCCACCGCCGCCAAAACCCACAATCACATCAAGTCTACGTAATAATACCCCCTTACTGCGTACCTACATGAAACCTCTTCCTAAACTGCCACCAGACATAGAAGAAACCCGGGAGATGTCATCAACAGACGATCTCAGTTCGCGTCCCCATTCACCTAGTGTAAGTTCATCCGACGAAAGTTACTCGAAGACGACAGAAGGAGAAGGCGACGAGGACTCTCCCCGAGTGGCGAACCACCTCTCGAAGAATTTAAATCCTCTTCAGTGGCTGTACCCATGTGATATTCAGGTTGACCCAACCTCTCCCAAGATGAGCCCAGTCATTGACATCACCAATCTCAAAGACTTTGAAGTCAGCTCAACGACGGAGAGCCAAGGCCAGACGGCGACCACTCAGAACAAGGGGGACTCTTGCAACAGTTTTGAATACCATGAGCGACACATGGCTGCAGCTAACAATAGCGCGGCTGCATCCGTTGCCAAGTCGCCATTTGAGCGAGAAATCCAGAGGCTGCTGAACGAGTCGTCTCGGGCCAAAGAGAACTCGAACCACTTCAATTCGTCGGCGGCTGCCAACCACGTCGGCAACAGTCGAAACAATTTAGAGTTAAGTTATTCTAATAGCAATAATAAGTTAGGCATGAACAACAATAAGACTAAGTATGAGCTCGAGTCGATTGACAAGGGCTCGAAAATGGCCGTCAGTACAAGTTTTATGTTATCTAAGCATCCTGTGGGGTTGGAAGCGATCAAGGAGATCACCAGGAACAAGAATCCCTCTGAATCCAGCCAAATGTAAGTTTATTTTCTAAATTCCTCTTTGTTTTGTATGGTAATGCCTAACCCTTTTTTCGTGTAAACATTAGGCAAACTTCCGACACGGAGTCATGTGAAATTCTCCACGACAACCGTAACCAGCTGAACATTCAGAAGCAGCCGGTAAGTCAGAGTAGCAAATCCAAACAGGGTAACCATACCAAAGATCACAATCACCGACTCCGAAGTTGCCAGTCGAGTGATTGTGAAAACAGTAGGGATAGTCTAGATGTCGTAAACGGGGAACGGGATGACACTGAGGACAACCTGGGTGATGAAGAGTTCGAGGACGATGAAGCAGACCATAACAACAAGCAGAACATTGGGAGCGAGGAGGACCTTGATGAACGTGATCCAAATGTGATAAATGACGAGCTTAAATTTGGTGCTGGTCACCATCACCAGTCCTTGGATTCAAATCCCATAGAAAGTCAGTCGGAATGGTCCGACGATGACTGCAGAGAGGAAGCAACTGGTTAGTATAATTTTCGCCTTTTAGTTCTCCTATAGCTTTTTATTTGGTGAGTTGCTAATAAAACTCCACATGTTAAAATTTTAAAGGAATTTAGCTTTGAAATAAGAAGAGGAACTTTGGTGGATTTTCTTAAATGAGGTGAAGTAGAATATGATAAACTATATGACGTCATTCTAAACCCACTATGGTGGACACCCCAAGGTGGCGGATTACCTTATTCTTCACAACCCCCTTGCAGAGATGCCGGGCAGGTGAAGTGGAGGCCATTAGCTAGGCACAAGTCATGACTATGGTTATCGTATATACGTAGTCAATAGTCCATATTTACAAAAAGGAGCATTACTTTTTGCTTGCAAAAATGAACAATTGCTGCAGGTTGTATATATAAAAAAAAGTGAAGGAAAAGGTTTTGCTTCAAAACTGAAAGAATTGCTTCAACAAAAATGCATCTAGTTGCTGTGAACTGTTTTATGAGAATCTCACTTTTTAGTTACTTAAATCATGGAAAAGTGATATGTAATGGCTTAAATGTGTTTAGGTTTTAATTAATTAATTCTAATTTAAGTCATAATACAAAATCTCACTTATTTGAACGAGGTATCTGACAATTTCAGGTGGTGCTGAGTCTACCGGCTATATAACGGACGAACCAGGTCTGGAGAATATCTCGCTACTCAATGAAGCCGGTTTAACCGATGCCGAAGGTGCTCTCTCTGATGTCAATTCTCTTTACAACGCGCCCGACGTCGACGACACCTCGATATCGAGTCGCGCTAGCTCCCGTCTTCTCAGCTTAGACTCATTAAGTGGACTCTACGATTGCGAGCTGGACTCTAAGCACGAGATGGCGATCGTGAACGTCTCCCACAAGATCACGAGCAAGTTCGGTCCGCAGAGCTGAGACAGAGCCTCGGCCGCAAACACGAGTTAAGCAGAGGGCGGAAGGTTACTTGTAAGCATTCATTTGCGTATCTATACATAGTCGTGTATCATAGGGGTTTCTAAGGATTTTGTAAATTTTTAATTCCCATAACTTAAAGTTGTGTAAAGTTCAAATAGAAGGGATGTTCAAAACACTCAGCGTTCATTCGGTCTTCGTTTCCAGTTCGTTAAGTCCTTTCGATTTGCACGTGTGATTTACTTAAACTTTGGATTTCTACTCGTCTAGCTACTTCTTAAGATGGAAGATGGAGCGGTTTTTGTGCGATTTTAACTCTATTCGTTGTTATCTCTAAGGTAAGTTAATGGAGTATTTAACAGGAAAACATAGGCGTAAGAAGTTTCGCGTAGTGTAGCACAGAAGTAAGAAGTAAGGGCAAACACATTTCTTAAGGAAATTTTTATATTGTGAAGCGAGGCGAGGATATTCAACTGTTACATTTATAAAGCGACTGATTTTCACGTCTTGTTACTGTACAGCTTTTCTATGTTGCCATTGTGAATGCAACAAAAAATAAAAGAACATTTGATGTTGTAAAAAAGATGAAAAAAGTAAATTATACCAGTTAATAAGCAGTCTAAGTATTGTTTAAGGGAGAAACAACAGATACATCTCATAGGAAATATCACATCTGTTGCATCTGTACTATCATCTCTCACTCATCATCAGTAGATTTAAGGCCCGTGGCGACGTTTTCTAGCACAATTCAAAGTAAAATTGTTCGAAGTATTTTCGGAATATTTTACAAAGGCAAAGTAAATGCATATAAAGTTATTTTGTGAAATATTTTCGCAGAACTTTTTGACGCTTAATTGGACGATCTGCTTCGGTTTAAAGTTAAATTTACATCCAGATAACGGGAGACGTATGCTTTTGCATTTAAAGTAGACGAAAAGGTTAATTTATTTGGATTGTTTACCTCTGACAACCTAACCCCAATTACACGAAAATTAACTCACACTAACACATGCGCTGAACGATCGATTAACACAGAAGAATAGGATCAACCACATCCGTAATCCGTGTATACTTCCGTTGACTTTCGTTTACTTTCATTACATGGAGATTACAGAAATATTATGCAGACACGGAGGATGCAAATAGACACGTCCTTTTTTTTAAATCCTACGGTGGACCTACATTTTTTTAAATTGCGTGTCCGCCGCGGTCCTAAAATTTTTTTGTTAAATTTAGTATCTGCCAGCTTCAAAAGTGGCATTTCGAAAAAAGCCAGATAGATAGTTTAATAGATACATGGTAGGCTAAATTCTGACAATCTGATTCATTATGATATAATTTTGTCGTTATCTCGAAAACCGTTGAAAAGTTATGTATGTGAAAATAGTTCCTTTTACCCGGTATCTCTTATCACTACGCAAAAAGTATAATTTTAGTAGTAAATTTTTGTGCATTTCTTTTAATATAATTATTTTGAGATTTTAGGGTGTAACACTATTGTCGTGTATACTCCCCTGAAGAGAAGTATATATAACTGGAGTTGTGTGGGGATAATCAGATCCCTCGATCAAATCGGGGTTCTCTGTGGTAGTTTATTATTATTTTAGATCATTAAGACTGACTGAAACTGCTGGGAGCTTCCGGGACGCTAGTTCGGGAGAGCTTATTATGCCTGTAGTTTACGATGTTGGTACTGGTGCTGGAATTAATACAAACTTTTTTTTTCCATTTGAATGACGATTAATTCTCATGTTACAATTCCACCTGAAACCATTTTCTGCTTAAGTCTTAAATGAAACTCTTTTCCGCCCATGAGTTAATTAATTTCTTCTTGGTCATTGCTCGATCTCGGACCAGTTAGAGCTCAACTTTTCTTAGTTTCTTTTGCCTTGGCTGGCCGTAAAGTCCGCCGTCAAAACCGGGGCAAAACTAACCGGGCAAATTGGTCAAAACCAACCGGCCCGATTGATCAAAACTAATCACCTTTTGCTTTTCAATTCGTCGGTGTCTGTTAGAACAAATTGCTGCCCAAGCCGTTTCCTACTTTTTATCTTTGTCTCATGTTTCATACTCTTTATCTTTAGCCACGCGGTTTGTTTTATTCAAAATACATCCTTTATTCAAAGTACATTCGGGATTATTTTCGTTGAAAAATTTCCGCGCCCCAAATAATACTTAAACATATTTATAAATTTGATCGTCCCAGTTAAGCGTCGAAATTGAAATTCAACAATTCGATTACGTTTTGCAAACTACAACACAAACTGTAATACTTCTCAAGTTAATATTAAATTACTGAATGATATGT
Source organism: Neoitamus cyanurus (assembly GCA_947538895.1). Classification (NCBI taxonomy): domain Eukaryota; kingdom Metazoa; phylum Arthropoda; class Insecta; order Diptera; family Asilidae; genus Neoitamus; species Neoitamus cyanurus. Next base: position 42,027,718 of record OX384543.1, read on the forward strand.
ATTTTGAAATAGAGCAGAGCATAAAGAAAAATACAAGACAAAAACTGGAAGAAATTCACTTATTTACGTCAATTGTTACCTCATTGTATCATTCTTATACGTAGGCATCATTTAAACGTAGATAATGAGTAAACTAAAAAGAAAACTGGAAATAAAAATGATATTTAATTAAAGGTGTGATTTTTTATTATATACCTATACTACCAGATATTACTCGCAAAATAATTATCAACTGATATTTAAATATAATTTTTTTTTCCAAAAATGCGAATGTAGTTCACACGCCCAAAACAACTCGAAGGTCTAATGACTAAGGTTAATGAAATTGCAGGCCAGGTGGACGTGTTTGGGCACATCTTCGATTTCTGCAAAAATAAGCTTTCAAATTCTTGAAAATCTTATTCTCTTTTCGTTCTTATTGATACTAATTATGAAGTACATCTACTACACTGTCCACACACTATCGTATTAATACACATTAAACCATGTAAAATGGTGAATCCGTTAAAAAATTAATAAATAAATATGGACATACAAAAGTGTCAAGCGAGGACTAATTTAGCTGCCAAAACTGTATTATCTCTGTAGCTTTATGCTGCGCAGGAAATTGCATGCACATCTTTTGTGAACAAGATTCATTTTGCAGTGTTTTAATTAATTGTGATAATACGTCGGAGGTAAACACTTCCAATAATCTTATGCATAAATTACCGATAAGGCCGCAACCAGCTATCAGTGCCTCATAGCCGTTGCATAACAAAATCGTAAATTTCCTAAACATGCCTGCACACCGATAATTTCGTGTTCGAATATGCCTACGGGTCCCGCAAGGACTTCATAAATCCATGGTATCATCGGCTTATTACCCGTAATTTCGAGCAACCTTTAAATCATGCATGGGGCTATTACATGACCAGCAACTCTTTTATAGTCGCATAATGCAAAACAGAAATTCAAAGGATTCCCTCAGGTGATTCAGGCTGCCGTTCTAGTTTCTATCGGGCTTCTGATCTTGCTGGGTAAAATGCGTTTAAAGTCTTTTCTGTGCTTCTCTGTGTTTCTTTATTTTAGTGGCTTGGGAAGCAGTAGTGCTGAGGATAACAATGTGTTCTTTGTTGGTAAGTAAAATAGTGATGTGTTGTGGATTTTTGTTTTAAGAAGAAAAATCACTGTAACTGGCAAAACACTACATTTGGTAATTTTTAAGCATTTTCCTTTACTGCGGACAAAGTTTATTTAGCTTGGTTAGTTTGAAAATGAACTACTTATTATTTTCTTAAAGCTATAAGTACAGTGATAGTCCAGACAGGATCTTTTTTAAAAAGGGGTATGTTGAATGTTTCATATAGGATCTCTAGTTTTATTTTAAGGAATGATAATTTTTATATGTGCCAGTTGAAAAAGTTGAAGTTGGAACAAAAGGTTCACAATAAAATTTCACAAAAGGTAGGATAACTTAAAAATTCCAACATGCATTGAATATTTTTCAACTATTTAGATTGTACGTGCGATCTTGAAATTGCGGTAGAGAGTACCTCTTACTATTATTCATTTCCTCCAAATCGGTTTGGCAGTTTTTCGTATAATAAACTGTTAATAATCCCATACAATTTTTTGTGTGCCTAATTTTGTGTCCGTCAGGATGACTGGTATTTTGTAAATTTTAATCCCATCGTTTTTCATCGTTTTATTTGTAACAAAACCGAAATTTTGAAAATTATTTATTTATGTACATCTAATAAACTTAATTTAATTTCGAAATTCACAAAAATAATTTGCGAGGAAAACAATATACTATTCTTTCTTCGCAAATAGAATACAGTAAGCGAACATTTTTATGACTCTTTTTAATTCTACATATTTCTCTACATGATTTTTGGAAACTCTTCAATTAAAACCGAGGTTAAAGTGCCATGATTTCCTTCTCGCAAGCAAAGCCAAATTTGTTATTATGTGTAACTTTCTCCCAGTGCTACTAAAAAATCTGAAAATAATATATGTGTAGGTAGGTAGCAATTAGGTAGTAAATCTTCATGGAAACAATATCAAAATATTTTGCCTAGCACTATGGTAAATAGAAATGGTCCAGCCATCCGGACTTCAGAATGACTGACCACTTTCTTAGTTGGGTATCTGTGCTTATAGAAAAGTACCAAATAATTCAATATAGGTATAAAATAGTAAATGATTGCGAAATTTAAACACAAGTATCTCGTGTGGTTCAGGCATCTTAACGGACACAATGAATGATGAAACACACTTTATATGCAGTAATCCTTTTTTAATCAAATCGAATCGAAAAAAAGGTATTATAATTTCGCTTCCTCATTTTGAACGTTATGTTAACATTAAATAGAGGCTGCCATTTACAAGTTTTGCATTCAGAGTTCCTGGTCGACTGAGCATTATTGCTACAATAAAATTAGTAATTTACAGAACGGCCTTTTTGACCATTCTGTATTAGTGATACTATTTTCAGGCTTTTTGGTTCTAGTCGTTATTTTCATTGCCGCCGTTGTTAATTTTCAGGAATTCTATTCGACTCTGAACAACAAAATGATCTTCGAGAAATTTCGAATATTTTTAACGATTTAGGAACAAGAGAGGGACGGACAATTGAGGCTCAATTTATACCAATCAATAGGCAAAATCCTAACGAATCGATGGAAATGTGTAAGCAAAATGTTATTAAAAATTACAATACTTCAAAAATCCAATTTTTTTCAAGTTTGTAAAGCTTTATATCGTGGGACATCCGTAGTTTTGGACTTATCATATTACCCATGGGAAGACGGAATTGATTTTATAAACCACATAGGGATTCCCTACTTGAAGGTCGACATATCTCTAGCTCCTTTTTTAAGACCAGTTGAGAACTACTTAATAGCGCGAGGGAATGCCAATGATGCTGTTTTAATTTTTCAAAACGAGAAGGATCTCACAGAAGCTCTCTACTATGCCGTTAAAGGGACGCAATTCCGTGTACTCCTGTTAAACGCAATAAATGTGGAGTTTACGAGAAAACTTAAAAGATTGCGCCCAGTTCCTTCTTATTACGTGGTATTTGCATCAACTAACAATATGGATGCTATCATTAGTCAGGTAAAGAGCTCATGAAGGTGAAAAGATAAAAACTACACGTACGCGTTTTATTCAATTTATTTGGTAAAAGTTCAAGAAAAACAAAACATGGAAATAAATTTCCAATATTTCCCAACGTTGTTCAAGCTTAATTCTATTCATTTCGTACCGCGGAAATATTATATTTCTTTCAATTTTTTGAGCGCGATGTTTAACGAATGAATGATTCGCGATTTTTTCACTTTAGCTCCATAACTTAACAGTTAGTCGAATTCATTCGCTTGGATAGCCGTCGGCTTTCTGAGGCATCGTTGGTCGCTCAATAACAAACCCGAATGACCATACGTAACGCACATACTTACATAGGGAGCCATCCGCATCCACTCTACAGTTTTGCATCGCTGTTCGACCAACTGCATCGGCTTGACTTCGTATCGACCGTCCGACAACATTCGATCTGATCCATGCATATTATGTGACTCAACTCTCACTTATTTATGATGACATCGGAATTGGACTACATATCTTTAATGTATATGCAACGCGGTGATTCGAGTAGAACAACTGTCGAACCCAAGTTACAAGTCGAGAGATGGTCGAGACAAACGACTAAAATATCTTGCAGTCGCGCATAGCTACTGTAGAACAGCACATAGAACTTTATCTGGTGGACAAAAAAAATAGAAATCTATAAGGATTATTGTTTGCGAGAAAAATCATAACTCTTTACAATTACGTTTTGAACCATATTTTCTAGTTCGGAAAGCATGGATCAACATTTTGGGAACGCCCCAGGTTGCCCGCATCGAAAATCGGGATGAAAACTCTGGCTATGATATTTTTCTTTCATTTTCCGAAAATCATTACTATAGGAATATAAAGCAATTTGAACGATAGTAAACCTTAATCAATTAAATAAATAACTTTTAGTGGGCAGTACATGAGCGTCCCAAAAAAGGGCCGCATCCTCTTTAAAATTTCCAACACAACCATTTGATCCTTTGCAAAACTAGGTAATAAAAGCAAAGCTGCTTTCACGTCCGGACAAATGGCACCTGTGCTACTTAGACTTCAACTCCGAAGAGTTCCGGTATGCGGAAGATGTAACAAATACTACTAAAATTGCTCTGGATTCTAAAGCCTCTTGTTTCTCAAGGAATCGTAATGGCTTATGCGAGCCTCCAACGACAGTTTTTGTAAGTTTTTCTCATTAATCTGTGCACGTTATAAGGATATTGTTGCATTACATATAATCACAGGTCCCTAAAATTGCATTGACTGAAGTTATAAGCCTTCTACTTCAATCGAATGCAGCCTCAAATATACAAAAGCAATGGAACTGTAAGATGGACTTCAATGGGACAGCTAGTGACATGTTGGACCAGCCCTGGGACATTGCTCATTATCTTGCAGGAAACAGTTTACTGAAAATGATCGAGGGCGAAGTAACCGTCCAACTTAATATGACCATGCAGTTATACACCGGCGGCCTGACGAAATACAACAAAACTGCTAGTTGGTCTCAGGAGCAGCTGAAACCTTTGCCGGATGAACTTAAACCTGCACGAAGGATTTACCGGATAGGAACAGCTGAAGTATATTTTCCTTGTTTATATAAAATTTCCACAAACTATCCCTCGTGCTCATTAGGCTATCCCATGGTCATATATTCGCCGTGATACTTTAACAAGCAAGCCTGTTTTGGATGAAAATGGTAACCCCATCTGGGAAGGATATTGCATTGATCTAATTAAAAAAGTGGCTACAAAAATGAATTTTGACTATGAATTGGTAATTCCCAAAAGTGGAAGCTTTGGTAAGCGGCTTCCTGATGGGAGATGGGATGGACTAATCGGTGATTTGGTTTCTGGAGATACTGATATAGCTGTAGCGGCGCTCAAAATGACCTCCGATCGCGAGGAAGTTATCGATTTTGTTGCTCCTTATTATGAACAAACAGGAATTTCTATAGGTAGTTCTTCATGAATTTGTTTAGGCATAACCACACAATTTCTTTTTAAAAGCTTTTAAGTTTCTACCCTCTATGACAGTTTTTTTTTAATTTGTTGTACTGAGCTTATAGCTCCCTCACAATATACATAGTAAAAGTATCAACATCCATTGAATAATCATAAACTCTTATTTTTTACAGTTATACGAAAACCAGTCAGGCAAACCTCGTTGTTCAAATTTATGACTGTCTTACGGCTGGAAGTATGGCTGAGTATTGTAGCAGCACTTGTTGCAACTGCAATTTTGCTTTGGCTGTTAGACAAGTATTCACCGTACAGTGCTAGGAATAATAAGAAGGCGTACCCCTACCCTTGCAGGTATTTAAGTAGCTGAGCCTCTTTGAATGTCGTAGGAGCATTAAATAATATAGGCGATTCTATTTTTCAAATTTAATTTAAAAAAATTTATGTTTGAAGAAATAATGTCACTTTTTATATTTGTTCGATTTTATAATTTCCTTTATTTACTTAAATATAAAATTTAACGACTGACTGAAAACACTAACACTTTTTCTTAAATTTAGGTAGCCTCGCCGATCAAGTGTGACCCAAATTTTGTTCGTCCCTATCCTCGATCCCGCTTTGTTTTTTATAATTTCACTTTTTTTTTATAATTAATAATTAGGGGTTCAGGGTCGTCCAGGCAACCTTTCGGAAGCAACGCGACCTATAAGATCTATTGTGCTTTCCTTTTTTTTTAAGCCCCTTCCACATCAAGGCCCTTGAAGTAAGCTTTGTATAGTATTCTGGGGAGCCGCAGTTGACAACCACATCGGCACCCTGATGGGCACTCCGAAGTGTGTCAGCCTTTAGCTGCAGAGTTGCCTCTTGCATGGCCTTTAATTGGCCTGCACTGATGGTCTCCTCAGGGGGCCTATCCGATTCATAGGACATGATAAAACATAATTTTTCCATTTTTGTAATAATTAATTAATTATAATTAATAATATATATTCATATATTTAAAAATTAAATATCACTCCCTCACTGTCCGTCTATTCGCTCTCCTGTGACCGCAGTCGATCATTTGGATTCATCCACCTGATAGACAGTTGCTTAGACTCTAAGAGCGCTCATCATAAGGACCTCGAGCTTTTTAATGTTGTGGACGAGAACCTTCTTGAATCCAGTGGGTAGCATATGCTTGGTGCGCTTGTTAGATCCATAACCGATATTCGGCATCAAATAATGGCCTTTGAAGCGACGACGCACTCTGTTGTCAATACCTTTCGGCTTCCTCCAGTTGGGCTTCACTTTAGCATATCTGTCGGATTGATGACGGATGATAAACTGGATAGTGTAACAGGTGGTGCACCAAGTGAGAAATATTCGAAATCGCCCATATTATATGAATCTGTCTAATGAGACGGACGGAGAAGACAAGGAATCTTTCTCTAAGTACTTGAATTTGTTTTATTCCGACTAACTATTATAACATATTTCCTTGTTTTATTGGTGTCCAGTCAACAAAATTTAAAAATAAAATAAAAATATGAATTTTGATCTTGAACTAATTTAGGAAATTAGGCATTCAAAGTCAAAAATATCCTAAAATGTTCCTTTTGTTACGGTAAAATAAAATACAAACATCTTCCTATCTCTCTCTCTCTCTATAGAGATTTCAGTCTTAAAGAAAGCCTCTGGTTTACTTTAACATCATTCACTCCGCAAGGAGGAGGTGAACCTCCAAAGGCAATTTCTGGCCGAACATTAGTAGCTGCCTACTGGCTCTTTGTGGTCTTAATGTTAGCAACATTCACCGCAAACTTAGCTGCATTTTTAACTGTTGAACGAATGCAAACTCCGGTTCAGTCACTGGAACAGCTTGCTAGGCAGTCCAGAATTAATTATACCGTTGTTGAAGGTTCCGATACTCACAAGTACTTTATCAATATGAAATACGCAGAAGATACTCTCTACAGGATGTGGAAAGAACTAACATTAAATGCTACAAGTGATACTGAGAAGTACAGGTAAGCAAGCGACATTTTTTTAAATTATTTTTAAAAAACTTCAACGTAATATTTTGTAGAATATGGGACTACCCCATTAAGGAACAGTACGCTCATATCTTATTGGCTATCAATTCTTCAAATCCCGTTAAAGATGCATCAGAAGGTTTTAGAAAAGTGAACCAGCACGAAAACGCTGACTTTGCGTTTATACACGATTCAGCGGAAATTAAGTACGAAATCTCACGAAATTGCAACCTGACTGAAGTAGGAGAGGTTTTTGCGGAGCAACCCTATGCTATTGCTGTTCAACAGGGCAGTAACTTGCAAGTATGCGCTTTTGTATTATTTCTGAAGGCGGTGCTACTACATTAAAAGCAGAAATCGTCGACAGAGACAGATTAAAACTGCTTCTCTTTTTTGCTCTAGCTGCATTTTTTTTGTTCTGCTTTCGTCGCTGATTTCTGTATTAATTTAACACTCCTCTAGCCTCAAATTCATGCACATTTCCAGAGATTTAACAATTACTTTTTAGGACGAACTAAGCTACGCTATTTTAGATTTACAAAAGGATCGCTACTTTGAAGAGCTCACTGCGAAGTTCTGGAACAGTTCGATCAACAAGGAATGCAGTGGTGCAGAGGACAATGAAGGCATTACTTTAGAAAGTCTAGGAGGGGTCTTTATTGCGACTCTTTTTGGTTTGGCTTTAGCAATGATTACTTTAGTTGGCGAAGTCATTTACTATCGGCGAAAAGAAAAAAATCCAAAGCGAATCACTGCTGGCCAGAAGGAGTTGGACGATTGGAAAATGTTTTATCCCAGCAAAGACCAAATACCAAAATTTGATGAGAAATTTAAGAACAACCCACAGGGACACATCAGTCTTAGGAAGCAATTTGTTCCCGTACGGCAGGAAAGGAATCGAATTTCGTACATTCCAGTGCAACCAAGGAATCCCCTTCACGAAGCCATCGGATATTATGAATAAATTTTGTAACTAGCTCCATCACAAGTACAAGAGTGTAAATTGTTAGCTTGACAAAACCATTACGATTATTGGTAGCGAATAAAAATATGTTTGTTACTATAAATATCTTTAATGGTTTCAGTTTCCACAATTCAGGTGTGTCATAGTGGGCTAGATTTGCGAATAATAAATATAATGCTTTGACTTGATGATATTTTTACTCGCACTCATTGGTAAGGATTTTAATTTAGCATGAATTATTATTACATAACATTAAAACATATAAATATGTGTGTGTAAGTATACCTTCAGGATCATTCTCTGTTGAGTAAAATTAATATTACACACTCAAATAAAAACAAAACTAAAAACACTTTTTGCGAAGAACGTGATTCTCAGCCGAGTCACGCAAACGTGGATATGTCGAAAGTAGGTAACTAGGTAGTTAAATGCCCTCTGTATAAGATTTGATGGTACTAAACTCTGACCACTCACTTTGGTGATTTATTATTTTGGCCAGGTTTTTGGACGCTTCGTACCACTGTGAGGGAAAACTAGATCTAAAATAAAATAAAAGACAATGGTTACCACATTCAGCACTTTATTGCATTGTATTAGTAGTGTTGCTCCACTGCTGAAAATCCTTTAAAAGATTTATCTGATCATCTGACGTTGATGTTTCAATGAGTTCGCCTTCAAAAATTTCCTTGAAAGCGCTTTACAAAATAATATTAAAAACGCAGACAAATACATAGCACTCTAAAGCTTACCCAGCATTTGAATAATCGGTTTTTAGTAAGTTCAAAATATTCCCAGTACTCATTTCGGCTTGTTGAGTTTCCCTCTGAATATTCTGGCTTTCCTTTCTCAGTTTGTCGTACTGGGAATAAACCTGTTTGAATTCGTCAATTTCCGCGCGATTTCTTGCAACAATATCGTGTTTGACGTAGTTATGCAGGCAGGTCAGAGAGTTTTGAGTCATGGCGAAGTAGCCCTTCTCGAGCGTTAAAATGTCCAGTTGGTCTTCTTTTTCTTTATTTTCATTGATTTGAACATCCTTGACCTGGCCAAGGAAATTTCGAAAAAATTCCTCGATTGCATCTGTGTATAAGGTGAGTGCGCTGTGGGAAGCATCTGAAATAAATTTTAATGATTTTTTTTAGTTATCATTTATTAAATTGTACACAGTGAAAGTAACTGGATAATGCATTCATTAAAACTGTCCAGTTGCCGACAGCACAAAATCGAAGTGATTGTTTGGTTCCTTGGTAGGAGCTCAAAAACACGATATCTTTAAAATACCCCTACACTGAGACCATTAGTCTGAAGAAATAATAAACGTTAATATCTTTTTAAAAAAATCCGGCGTTTATTATTATTTTATTATTGTAAAATAAACATTGTTTTCGAGGGTTTGGAATAAATCGAACCAAGGGCTTACCAGTGAATCCTGCTATTCGAAGTAAGCCACATATTGTTTTCCGTACAGCGGCCCGTGCAACTTCCTTATTGACTTCACTGTAATTCTGAGCAATTCCCTTGGAAAAACGTGTTTCAACTGGCGGAATGAACCATAGCGGCTTAGCAAATTTATCGTATGTAATTAGATCTGCTGTATTTTCTGGTGGGAAGTCAACTTTTGGTATAATTTCACATGAGTTGAGCTGATAGTTGTTTAAACCCTGTTGGACAAATCCAATTTAATTAAAATGATGAATATTTACATGGATAAATAGCCATGTAACTCAGACCAGAGCATACAAGGCGAACCTAACAGTTCTAATTGTCTGGTTTTGAAGCAGTTTAGCTACGGTTGCAAAACACTTACCGATTTGCTAGCATATGTGTCGATTATGCCTTGCAATATTTCTGTTTGGTTCATCACTTCAATCGTTTGAGTTACAAGGGGATTTTTCAATTTTATCTCCAACCTGTGCACAGAAAAATTTTGTTTTTATTAATGCTTTTGATATTTACATAGGTATTAGATCAAGAATTGATCTTTACCTTAATTAGTTGTACTCATATGATATTTCTATTTTTTGTAGAGAATTTATTGATGGGTGCCCTAGTGGAAGAAGACGGTACGGGGGAAGTGGAACTCCTATACAAACTTTCATCCCTTATGTTTTCCCCTTAGGGGTTGAATTTCCAAAAATCACACCCATCGACGCCATGATGGGCGCTCCGAAGTGTGTCAGTCTTTGGTTACATAAGCCCCATAAGGGGGGGTTGTCCTCTTCCGAACCCTTTATTTGGTTTGGTATAGAGCTACCCTGAGGTCGAGGCTCCCGGAGTTTCCGCCGCCTCTAAACCTCAGGGCTTTTCACTACCCACCACCTGTGGACCCGGCTGGTAGCAGACACCTAAACCCCAGGCTATTATTTGCTTTATTCTATCGGCAATCCCTCATTTCTTGCTTTCAAAGTTTAGTATTTTGTTAATTAAAGCTCAAAAATATTATACTTACATTTTGCATCGCACTCCCACATTCCTAACAATTTCCTTAGTTTGCTTCAACTTATGTTTCTTTTTGCTGGGCAGGATAATTTCATCAGGTTTTGTCTCCTGCTTTCTGTCGGAACCATCCTTAAGTTCTCCCCAACGTTTCCTCATTTTATTTGTTTATGTACACAACAAATGTCACTCTATGACACGGTATTTGACAGCCAATTCTGTTAAGTAGCGTTCGTTATAACTACATTTTCTGTAAAGAAAAAGCTCCACCATGCTGAAGGGTATGATAAGAAAATGATACAAATTGCATTTGTTTCTGTCAATCAGCTGATTTGTCGTGGAGTTTGCACGTGCTTTATACAATTTGAGTTTAAATAAACAACTAGTTGAAGAGAGGGTAGCATTTTTAGTTAAAATGCCAGTAATAAAAGAACCCAATGTCTTAGTTACAGGTAATTTCGGAAGTGTGCATGAGCACTAGCTTAAAATATCTACATATACATTTTATTTTCAAGGAACCCCGGGTGTCGGCAAATCGCATCTATCCGCGAAGCTCTCAGAACACTTCAACTTCCAAATACTTGATGTTTCAAAAATCGCCACAGAAAATGGCTTCGTTGACGAATATGATGCGGAATACGACTGCCCTATTTTAAACGAAGACAAGGTAAGATAAGTATGCCTATTCAAAATTATAGCCCTGCAGCTCTGGGCCTCTGGGTCATATCTATTTAAAACTCCATTTAAATTTATTAAGCCCAAAGTTGTGCAAAGAAAATTGTATATTCACACTGCTCCAGGTTATCGATTATTTGGATCCAATATTGGCAAAGGGAGGGCATATCGTGGAGTATCATGGCTGCGATTTCTTCCCTGAGCGGTTCTTCGATGCGGTCTTTGTGGTGCGGTGCAACAATACGATCTTATATGATCGGCTAAAGGAAAGGAATTACAATGAAAAGAAAGTTAAGATGAACATTGAATGCGAAATATTCTTAACAATTTTGGAGGAAGCCCAAGACTCGTACAGGGAGGACATTATCTTTGAAGTTAAAGGGGAAACTCCAAAGGATACCGCAGAGGCTTTGAAAGTGGCTAAAGAGTGGTACAACCTCTGGAAAAGGAAGTAGTGTGTAAGGCGGTATGTAAGCTTCTGTTATAAAATTAAATCAATCCTACCTAACGCGGTTTTGAAGATTTTTCATTAAATAACAAGTTTGATTTGTATGTAGATGCAAGGCCTAGACGTCAATTTTTGTATTTTTCTAAAAATTGACGACTGCGTTCATGTACATAGAAATCGCTTTCGACGACATGATATTAATCTATGACTAGGCCCTAGGGCTGTGTGCGCAGGGAAGTAAATTCAAACACTGTTACGTAGAAGAGTCAGCAATTTCATCCACGCTGGGCAACACCTGGGTGTGCGTTAAAGGAGTTGGGGGCAAAGAATATCTAAAACAAAGAGGGTCGCTACATCCAGAAAAATTTCCCATTCGCTAAAACAGAAACAAACTAGTACAATTTTATTCTTGTAAGAAATTAAAAGCGAGAACGATAATCGGCACAAATTTCTCGCGTACAGCATGCACAGTGTGAGATAGGAAATGCAGCATTTTGTTTACGATGGATTTTTAAAGGCGATAATTAATTCTCTCTATTACATGACATCTCAGTTTTATCTCCGCTGGCAATGATAAAGCATAGTGACAATGCGAATGAAGCAGCGGAACCCAAGTAGCGCACACACAGTTGATAAGTACGGAAGCGGTTGTTTACATTTTTTCACTCTGCATTTCGCAGGCGATAGTTAACGATTCTTAGTGACTGTATGCGGCGATCGCTCGCCCAGAGAGCCAGGGTGGTGTGGTGTTATTTCATTGAGAGATTTTAAGACTTGAAAAGTTTTTGAACATTTTAAAAGCAATTGAGTAAATAGCTGTTCTTCCGTTTTAAATATGTCGAGTAAACATCATATAAAATGTTTTTTGTGTGGCTTTGAGAGAGACAATCACCAGGAATTAAGTTTTGTACCTTACTGAATGAATGGAAATAAAGATGTTTAAAATAAAATCATGCACCCTGTATAAGTGTTTCAATTTTCATATCATCTCCCCGAAAATGTTTGTCTTCCTCTCACAAATTTCTTCTTTATAACTATCTATTTCTAACAAAATGAAACGTTTGGTCCGGTTAACGGTACCAAGGTCGTTGAAAAATAAGGAATATAGGATAGGACATAAGCAAATTTAATTGAGGCAATTTCGCGATGTGTTAGTAACATGTTATCGTAGTTGTGTGCTTAGTGCAGGCGTAACTCAAAAAGGAAGTGAAAATGGAGCATCATAGCCTCAATCGGCGAATTATCTGGAGTGGTATTAGGTATCTTGTTTCGAGTTTAATCGGAACATATTTAATAGCTGAATTCTATGAAAAATTCTTATAGGAATCCTATACATGAAATGAATGAAACAAGATACGTCATAATGCCACCCCTGTATCTTTAATTTATACGATTTAATTCACCACGATTTTTATTTATCTAACACCCTACTGAATTAAAGGACTGTTTGCATAATTCACTTTTTTTGAAAAAGTGTTTTCCCCGCGAATTACAGGAATTGTTGGGGCATCGAATGACGTAAGTTTCCACCCGTTCGAATTATTCACGTACACGGCTTTTACATGGGATGTCCCAAAGGTCACGAGTGTCCTTCCTTGTTGGATAGATAGTCTTTGGTTTGGGATACTCAAAAGGTTGTCGTCGCTGTTGCAGTGATAAAAAGCGAAAATAGAGGTAGAAACCCCATCCGATGCAATAGTGCAAGTTTCAATAGTGATATTTTTATATTTATTTATTTTAATTTTACTAGGTTTTTTTTGATTTTGTCTTGCAAAGAGCGACATACATCTTTTTATTTTAATTTCAAATCAGCGACCAGCGCTATGTGATCCGACGGAAACACAACAGAAGGGATAGCTTCATGCGTTTTAAGCTGGTCTTCAGTTGGCAAAGGTATCACCTAGAACAAAAATTTTATAAAGCACATTTTTATCAATTCTTAAACATGCACACCTCCTCAACTTGCATATTATCTGTCTGATAGAAAATATAGTCCAAGCAAGCTGAAAATAAAGTCGTAAAGTTTGTAAATTTCGGGCAACCGCAGGCGGACCCGATATTGAATGGTTGGTCCAGCGAAACATCTTTCACGGCTTCCTCCTGATCTAGAATCAATTATTAAAATTTGTTGTTCATCCTAATGATGTAGTTCGTTTTACTACTACTCCAATCAACAAAGGAACTATCCACGTGTTTCTCTGTCATCAATTTGTAAACTCCGCACTCTGGGACGCTGTTGAAATCCCCGCAAAATATTAAGGACAACTGGCTTTTGTTTAAGTTAAATTCTTGAAGCGTTTTGCGATACAAGTCCTCTACATAAAGCATGCTAAAACCGAACTGTAAAAGCCGAATGTGATCTGCGTCCGGGTGGAAATACAAGTGTGTGTTCGCTACCAAAAAATAGTGATTTGTTTCCCTCGAACGCAGAAGTGTTACCTAAAAAATATGGATGCAAAAAATCATTTAAATAACAAAAGGTTGCTCATAACTGCAACCCCGCGCAAACCGTGTAATCGTGAATTGTAGCACCGCACTTCTATCAGCTATTCATTCAGTCCGGCACTGTGGACTGAACTGGTATACATGTAGTTTAGACCATAAAAATAACATAGCAGATAGACAATTGAAACGCGTGTGGGCCTTTTGCTGTCTGAGTAAGCTTTGATTTTATTAAGCATAGCTCGGGCGCAAAGGAAGTGTCGGGTCTGTAGGATTTGCGAAGGGAAGCAATTACGCTTTAATTACCTGTAAAGCAGTGGATCTATCAACGACTCTATTCATTAACTTTTCATTGTATTGGATCTTCTTCCACAATTCGCTGAAGACCTCCAGCTTCGAAAGGTTCTCACCGATAGTAAAGCCGTACTTATTAATAAGCTCCAGTCTGTTGGAATCATAAAACGTAGCAATGCCCTCGCCAGTTTTCCCCTTCATCAGGAAGGATCCGTCATAATTGTAGGTGGTCAGTACTGGCAGCAGGTCCAAGTCAAAAATTTTCTGGTCAACTTCTTGGAGGCATATTATATCGCTGTTGTAGCCCACAATTTCCTTTAAAAAGAGCTGCTTTCTGTAGTCGATCTGGAGGGCGTACGGTGGGCAGTAGGGGAAAAGTACATTACTGCTGTACTCACTATCTGCATACAAGTCGGCCAGAATGTTATACGACATGACTCTGAATCTATCATTGTCTAATTTTCGCTGGGTGAATTGATGTCGGATCTCAAAGGGACACTGTCCTGGTCCAGCTTGAATTTCATTTTTTGAAATGCATTCAGCACTTGGGCCAATGTCTCTCCCATTGCCAGGAATAAATTCAAATTTAACGATGTGGCTAATATCCTCTGTTTTAGTGTTGTAGGTCATGCCCTCATGTACTTTTTCCCATTTAACGTCCTTAATGTTCTTAGATGCTGGCTAAAAAGGCACTCGATTTTATTTGTACAGAAATCAATTAGAGATTGCTTACCAATTTTCCTTTATACCAATTCCCTTTAGAGTGCTTCTTTTTGGTAAATTGCAATTCTAGCTTGCTGGGATATAAAAGAAATCCTGCAAGGATGGAAGTAGGAAGGTTTAGACTGACTACCCAAGGTGTATTGTACGCCACTTCGAACTCATTCTCCTGAATCTTCAGTATAAGATCTTTACGCCCCACATCTGCCTTCATCAATAGGTCTGCAAAAACTGTGTCCCCATTCAAAACAGTGCCTTTCCATAGTAGCTCGACTAAGACCTTGCTAAAGCATTAGTAAACAAATACTCGTCTTGGTCGTAAAAAAACTAATTTACCTCTGGCGCCTGAACCTCTTCAGTATTCCCACTTCTCTCGGTGTTGGTAGGGATGGTTTTTTTCGCTTTCTTTCTTTTAGATTTCTTCCCCAGTTCCTTATTTATATTATTTTTTATCCGGTCCAAGCAGGTTTGCACATTTTCACTGATATTTCGTGAAAAGTTGAAGTCGCGGTCTACGTTAAAAGTTGGGTTCACGTAACGAAAGTTTATCATCAGTTGAGGCTCCTCAGGATTGTAACGGAAATAGGCGACTTGCATTTTGTAGTGATTTTTAAAGGCTTCCCGAGAATATGACCGAAAGATGTTCACCAGAGTAGAATACCTCCCGTACATGTCAACATATATAACCTGTCTCCGGGCTCGTTTTTAACCTAATTTTGGAATAAGTTACTTTTTATGCCAACTGATCAGCTGTTGTATTGGTAGGTCTCTTAACCCGCCCGACGACTGTATGATTCATCCTGTGCAATGTTTCGGCCCTTACCACGGCAAACTCCGCCTGAGTAATGCGAACGAGCTAAATGGTTTCGCAGCCGATTCCAAAGTGCAAAAAATTTCTTTTGCTGCAGCAAGAGTGCGGTGCGACTAGCATTTACTAGAAAACTATTTTCTTCTGCGGGGATCATCATATAACATCTGTTGTTGTAAACATCAAGGAATTCCCAATTTTAGAAAAGAATTGAGAAACCCCAGGGAGGAAAATATTAAATTTAAATGCGTTAAACTACTTATTGTGAATATTTTATAAATCGTGTGTATCTAGTTCCACATTCCACACAAATTGACAAATATTAAGGCGGGAAACAGAAAGATTTGAAGTAAAAACCGGAGACTTGTTTTTATGGTTCTTCCTTAAAACAAACAAATAATGGATTTTTCGCGTAAAGCGCGTCCTCGGGCTCAGCGTAAGGTGGAAGTTGAAGATTTAGAACAACTGTACCCCCACAATGTGATGCTGTACCATCTGCCTCCAACGCAGGACATATCCATCCAGGAATTCGAGGATTTAGCCTTGGAGCGATTAAAGGTGCTGAGGATATTTGAGCAAGCCAGCAGCAAGACTTTTCGTTTTTTGTCGGACGAATACAAGGAGTCGGTTATAGCAGAACTGAATAAAGAGGGATTAAAAGGTTACGTGCGGCTTCTCAGTGGTAGTGGCAGCAGCGCCAAAGAATCAGACCTGCAGGCCAGGCGGAGGGACCACATATCGCATTTCATACTTAGATTGGCTTACTGCCGTTCACAGGACTTGAAACGGTAAGTAATACCTGGGTCTCAACCGTAGGTAAGATATCCTTCTAATACGCATTCCTTTCTCAGGTGGTTTGTATCGCGTGAGATGGAAATGTTTAAGTTCAAATTCTCAGCTCTGTCCCCTAGTGAGATCAGGCACTTCCTGACCTTAAATAACTTGAGCTACAACCCCTTGAGTGAAGAGGAGAAGTATGCAGTGAAAATCGGGCTCTATGAGAGCACTATGGGCCAGAGCGTTCAGAAAATCGAAAATCTAGATTTCTACAAAGTGAAATTCGACAAAGTTTTGGATTTGGTTCGATACAGGCGGTGCTATTTACAGAACGGATTTGCTTACGTGAATGCCCACGACTTTGTTTCAATCATTGCAGGCTTGCAACAACGCCAAATCGAATCGGGCTTAACAGGCTGCCAAACTCTGCTGCCTGAAGTGGAAAACGACGACAGACTTTTTAATCTCCTCAAAGGGCTCCACACGTCCTACACTGGAAAAGATTATACCGTTGCCAAAGGGAACTCGATTCCCATTGAAGCCTTGGATCAGCTTTCAAAGAAATCATTCCCGCTCTGCATGAGGGTGTGCCATGAGTCTTTAAGAGCGAAACACCATCACAAGCACGGCGGGCGGATGCAGTACGGCCTTTTCTTAAAGGGCATCGGTGTTTCCCTTGAAGATTCCTTACGATTTTGGAGACAAGAATTTACGAAAATAATGGACCTCGAGAAGTTTGAAAAGAGTTACTCTTACAACATTCGCCACAACTACGGCAAGGAGGGTTCCATGATAAATTACACGCCCCATTCGTGCCTCAAAATCATAAGCACACACGTCGCACTAGGGGATACCCACGGCTGTCCCTTTAAGCTCTACGATCAGTCCACTCTAAAATTGAAATTGGCAAGCTACGGGATCTCTGCGGCTCATGCGCAAGAAGTAGCCACCTATGCGGCCAGTGGCCACTATCAGCTCGCTTGCGGAAAGTACTTTGAAGTGGTCCACGACATGAAACTTGAGCTGGGCATAAATCACCCGAACCAGTACTTCGAGCAGAGCCAGGCTATTATGGAGAGCCGGGAGGTGAAGACTTCAACGGAGACTGCCAAGAAAAATGTGAAGAAGACTTTCTACAAGGACTTAACTTTGCTGGAAGCTGGGGACGATAGTGAACTGTGGAATATTGCCTCTCAGGGTGAACTGGAGCACAGTCAGACGGTGAAGGATGCGGGGGCGAGAGTCCAGTTAACTAAGGGAGGCGAGCGGATAGATTGGGAAGATGATGGCTTTGATTTGACACGATTGGAAGATTTGGAGTTTGAAGATGTAAACGAGAGATAATAAATAGTTTTTTCTATGTCGAGTTTTCTTCTTGGCAAAAATATTCCTAACGACCTAACGTAACAGTCAGCAAGATTTACTATACATGTTTGGATTAAACTTCATTCAGACTCTTATTTTCTACCACATTTTTTAACTTAAACCTACGAACTCAACCCTTGGACTCCCAGATTTTGCTTCTGCTCGCCATAACTTCGAAGGACGGGAAACACTTCAACATGTCTTTTCTACATAATATTTTTCTCGAAATTGCAAATGTAATAAAAAAATTGTGAGTGCGTGCCAAAATGGTTTACAAATTACGACGAGAACAAAATGATTAATTTTCTCAGACGACTGCATATCATTACCTCGTGTAATAGTACGTAAATGTTATTGCATAATATTTGCAGTTGCAATATGTTTGGGCTTTCCTTTGCATATATAAACGAGTAGAACAGTTAAGTGCTGCTAATTTAGGATCCTGTTATAAGAAAGAAACAATGTAGGAAAAAAATATAATTTTTTGAGGTTAATTGTTTGGAAGAGAGTAAATCTTGTTGTATGTAAATGATTTTTACACACTTGTAAAAGTTAGTTAGCATTTAGATTTGCCATTTAAGGGTTTAATAAAATGATTAGAACATGCGACCAATACACGTGAATGAAAGAGAAGAGTAAAAAATCGTAAAATGTTTTCTATTTTTTATTTCTTCTTAAATAGCAAGAATATTAAATATTCTTGTCTTTTAATGCGTTTTACTTTGAAATAAATATTTTATCCTTTGAAATCATATATTTGCTTTATTAATTTTTTATTTATATATAATATATCACTAAGGTTCAGGAAGTGGTTTAAGCTCCTTTATTTGCTTAATTAAATACGCCTTCTCGTCGTTGAATTGCTCGTCTTCCGATCGATCTGTGTGGAATTTCGTAAGGAAGTCAACAAGCTTTGCCTGATTCCTAAGCAGAATATCCAGGATTGGTTTCGGCTTATTCGGATTAGCGACAAATACCTGAAAGAATGAAAGGTCCATTAATGAGCTTGGTTTCATCGCTTATACCAGGACAGTTACTTTAAATACGTGGAAGGCTTCAAATTGAATATTTCTTGACTTCTCCTTAAGCATGTTCATCATAAGCTTAAGATTATCTGGATTCGAAATATATTTTGTCATTACCTGCAAAAACGTATTCGTTAGAAATGGGCACTGTACATAAAGGACGGTGGCCAACCGTAAAGTTATGCCTGTCTAAGAGTAGTTCGCCAAGTAATTTTAGACTTTGCCTCCTTGTTACGTAGTTCTCCGAGTTTAGCAATCGTTGATAGTGTGTGAAAACTTTATCGTAGTTAGCTTCAAGAAACTCGGCGCACAAGATTTTGTGACGTGTTAAAAGCTCCTAAAGGAAAGGGTTAGGTTTATGGAAATGTTCGGCAGAATCAGGGCATCATTGGCATTACCTTAAACGTCGAGAAAGCATCTGATGCAATATCAAAAGTTGATACCTCAACGTAGCGGAAGAAATTAAAAAACTCTTCTGAATGTAACATAATTTTGGCAAGCGCTTCGTATCGTGCACATTCCCTCAGCATGGTTCCGCAGTTTAGGGCGATCTCCTGGTGCTCATAGCCGGCCATTAGGGTGAATAAAATTTCTGGTTTCGTGCATATATATTCGACGGTCGGTGACCTCGTACCAATCTGCCTTCTAAGGACATTATTAAACACTTGAGCAACGTCTTTCTTGCCCTCAAAATCGATCCGATTTAAATTCTGTAATGAGAAAGAAAACTGTATTAAAAAATTATTTTCTGCTAAAGGTATACCTATAATATTTAAAAATAATTATACAAACTTCTGGTGTAATTCTCGTTTAAAGGCGAACACATTTATCGAAAATCGATTTTATAAAGAAAAAAAGGAACAGCTGCGGACATTTACGTGTACAGCAATAGACATTTCAGTTATATATTTAATTCACTGGAACTATTTTTTACTTCCATACAAGGCGTCGTAATAATTGTTTACCTACTGATGTCTACATTTTTATGAAATTGCTGCAACGACTTAAGATTCAAAGCGAATTACAATTCAAAAACATGAGTATGATTTCAAAGTTCGACGAACTTTTTATCATAAAAAAAAACTCCAATTGAATTCAAACAGTTCAAAAAAATTTAAAACCCAACTCAATCATACGAAACAAATGAAACCTAATTTACATTAATTAAGTGAGTGCTAGAAACCGTAAGTTTTCTGTAATGGTTAAGGCTTAGGCAGATAGCAGTTTCAGTGGTTAAAAGCGACCACAGCCCCACTAACATTTCAGGAAATTTACTGTGCAGTATCTCTGAATTCGAGGTAAAAATAAACCGAAAAACGATTGACATGATTATTTGGAGCTAAATTTAAACCAATTCCCGCAGCGACCAGTGTCCATCTCTTCAACGCTTCAGCGAAGCCTTAAAAAATGGAGAAAGATTCAGAGAAATAATTAATTTGACTAACCTGTATTAACAATAACAGCAAATTGCTATTGTAGAGTTCCTGTGATAATTGCGCGACTACGTATTCTGTCTGTGGCTCGGCATCCGACGTTCCGTAAAGCATGTTTTTAATTAACACCTAGAAGAGAGGAAGGAAAAATCATTAATAAAATGCTTAAAAGAAAAGCGCAAGGAACTAATTGAAAAAAATCAGTTGTAAACTCATCTCGAGTCTCGTTTCGCCATGCGGGGGTGCAATAATTGCACTAATTAAAATTTATTACAAGACGAAGGTCATTGTTGTTGCGCTGAAGACTCTTTCGGCTTGCCGTATCGCTTTTATCATCAACGAAAAGATTTTCTTCTTTGGAAAGTATTTTTGAAAACAATTAATTACCGGAGTCCGGACATTATATTTTTGACAATCCTCAGCGAGTTCAACGATTTATGATCTATTTCGCATCTATTTATATCTTATCTCAGTAAAACTGCAACGCAAGGTCTTGTCACGTCCCGCAAAGCTTACAGCAAGCAGAGACTATCAATTCATCTGTATATTGTATGAACAAAACGAAATAGTTTATGATTTCGTAAAATACAGAGCGTTTTGACTTCTACGTAGTGCATAAAATCTAAAATATTTCGCAGCGTAGAATGAGAGACATTTGATATGTCGGGGGGTTTTATCTGAATCGGTTCAGTAGAAGTTGTCGAAAAATCGATTGCATGATTTGAACCAAATAAACAAACACACAATAATACGGAGTCAAGTTAAATAAAACCATTTATATATATTATTATTGCCCTCCAGCCGGGGCGAAAATTAATGTTTTTGGATGTTGTTTTTTGTGGTTGTATCGTCAAAAATAAGACAAAATATTCATTATTTATATTTTATATTCAAAACATTTACCCTTGAGTAAACATGGAAGAAGGAGATTATTGTGAAAATTTTGAGATCAGTGAAAACGAAAGTGAAAATGAAATTGATATTGAATATTTTGAAGACAATTTAATTGGAAATAATTGTAGTGTGTTCTAAGCGAAAAAGTAATTCCGGAAGACGTGAAACAACCGAATATTGTGACACATGTCCAAATAAGCCACGGATGCATATGGGAGATTGCTTCTACAGATATCACACTATGTTGAATTACAAAATATAAATTTTAAATTCGATTTCTTTTATCACAAACTACATTAATTAAATAAATGAATTAATAATGACATTCTGATCTTTTTTTTTAGTGAAACAGAAGTTCGTTTTCGAGCATATGAACTCCAAAGCAAAAATGTTTCGGAGTTGTTGCACTCTTAAGTAAAAAAACACTCGGAGTGCAAAGGGTTAAAAAAAGCTTTTGCTTTTTTACGGAATATAAATATGGATACAACAATTTCAATCAAGGTTCTAGCAGTCAAAACAATTGAACAGAATAATTAAATATGTAAGAATATTGATTAATGGATCAATCTGAACTAATTAATTGAAAATTTAATAATGTTCGAAACGCAATTAAGAAATAGAAATACCGCACTTCAGCCAGTTTCTCAAAATATATTCAACTTTTCGACAACAACAAAAGACAAATTATCTTTCTGAAATAATATTTGTGTTTGAAATTAGAACTTAAACTTGCAGCTGTCCCCACATGCCCGAGGCATTCACTTGCCCACGCTAGTTAGCGAACGCTGTATTACTTATAAGCATTTCTTTTAAGGGAATAATCGTCACGGACAAACCTCGCTTGCAGTTTAGATTAAAAATTCCTCCCCGGCAGATGTATGCAGCAATGAGATCGCTATTTTTAGCCCGTAATTAATTGTCTGCGGAAAATTGAAATCATTGAACCTGACCTTTGAATCGTATTAATTGGATCATCTAGCTCATCTATCATCGCGTGCGTATGATCACAATTACTCATAATAGCGGGCTTATGTCCGTAAGTGGGTTGACGGTTTTTCTTTGAAAAAGGGCGTTAATATTTACCGGTGCGAAAGCCAGTGGCAAGATCTTTTTAGACTTCAAAGCTGAACGGAATTTAAATGCATAATACAGTCTGGCAGTTGCACAACTCAAATCTTCTGAAGTTAAGGATTAACCAATTGTTTGCACAGAGCAACAGTTTAGTGAAACCACATTGCAGCGTTGAAAGGGTCGTATAATTTATTGCTGCCGCGAATAGACACAATATAATGCAAATTAAATACATTCATGAGGGCAGAATAATTTTCTCTCAATGAGTCGCCTGTCGAATTTAATCTGCGGCATATCGGTGGAACAATGCATTGTATCTGCGAGACAAGTGCTGTGTCGGCCAGATGCAATGTGAATGCGCTCCCAAAAATATTGTACACGAACGAGTAGCTCGCTTGAGACTTTTTGTGGAGCCAAATTGAACTGGCCATACGTTGCTGGCAGCCATTAAAAATTAATTTGTTGTTTGGCCACGAATTTATATCAGATAAAATCGGTCACATGCATTTGCTGTGGTCTGTTTAGGAATCATCCGTGACGCTTGCCAATCACTCATATGGGAACGTTCAGTTTTATGGCGCTTAACTTGTTGTTGTTTATCACATTTGTAATTTCGCAGATCGCCTCTTTTAATTAACACAATTTCTCACTTCACTGAAAATTCAGCTCTTTAGGGTAATTTGCTCCACAGCTCTTCGGGACATTTTCGGTAAAATTCAAATTCGATTTATTTCTTACCCCACTGGTGTAAACAAGATCAAGGATCTTATAGCCAGTATAATTAAACTTGTTGCTTAAGAAAAAAAATCATATAAAGTAATGCGCCTGATTCTAGTCGTCACCTTGGTCTTTGTGAGGCTTAGATGAATATCGAAGAATCTATATTTAAATACGGGAAGGAAAAACCAGTGTGGTACCGTTTTAGTGTCTTTCCCTACACTGAATGTCTCCTTAGCGGAGCCGATGGAGTGCAAAGGGTTAAGGAAAACTATAGATTATGTCGAATGGTGGAGCATTTACGGTAGTTTTGCATGCTATAACATGCGTAGATTTATTGCATTATAACCACCACACATATATGAGGAGTATTTTCAGTATCCATAAAATAATCATATTAGATTATATGAGTCATAAGTCCAATGGAAAACAGAAAAAAGTAAATTATATAAACACTTATACCGACCACAATTACTGAGATAAAGCAAAAGCATTCCGGTTTTTCAATAAATACAAAAACCGTATTAGTCATTAGATGTTGTAATTATAGATTTATCGCCACTTTGCGTAAATTCGTCAAAAATTAATTAGCAATCGAATCGCAACAAGACATGCGCAACTGGATAATGTAAAAAGTCGTCGCGATGATTCACTTGCTTTCATGTACTATTGCGGTAAGTTCTGACACATTTTTGCTATCAGTATTCATGTTCGCTTTCATTACTGTTATGCATCAGCCTTTGGGGATTAAATGGGTATTATAACACATTTTATTTTTTTACTTTTGTGAAGCTAAATGGGACTTTTAAAACATAATTAAAATGTATACATAGTATGATAGTCTTGCAAATTTCTGAGTTTCACCGGATTGATGTACTACATATATTGCATTGTCATCAGAACTACACACAATTGCCAAGTTTACAACAATTAGAAGTGGTTGAAATTCGGTTCTTTAGATTCCATTACATATGTAGTTACATACAGGTCGACCTAATAAAAGCGAGTTAAAAACAGCAGTAATTCATTAGCCAATAAGAGAATACGAAATTAAGGCGCCCATAGGTAAAGTTAAGCGGTTTGGAAAAACGTTTACGAAAAGCCAAATCTACTTACAAAAATATTGTTTTCTTAAAAGAATTGATGTCCAAAGAATAGTTTTTCTAATCTATTGAGAAAAATTTAGAGAATGGAGTGAATTTCTTACATGCAGAAACTACTATGTGGTAAGAGAGTTTCCTTCATAAAATGAACTTAAATTTTAAGGATTGCGAGAATAAAATTAACTGTTTAAAATTTATTGATCTGGCACACGATTCAGGAATGTCTTATTTTAATGACATTCTTAATATAATGATAATTCAGGTGTTATATCATTACTTTTATGACTATAAACAAAGCTGTAGGTATATTTTCTAAAATTGAAATGCTATTCACATTAAAAATATGTATGGGGTTACTAGTCATATACGTAAATTTAGACCAGTTAATATACTACCTTTACAAGGAAAAATTTTAGAAAAAAAACGTTTTCTTAGCTTCGTTTCATAAAGACGCAAAACATGATATAATATTCTCGTATCGTATTATATAATGCAGGGTCTTGTAATAAGAAGGCTTGACTTTTAAATCAATATAAAAGTTGTTTGTGAGATATTCACTACACTTTTATTGATGTATTTGAAAGAATATTTCATGGCTTTGATGGCACGTATTCGAGAGGTCCAATTTTCGATGAATTTATCGCATAAATCTGGCTGAATTATATGGATGGCATTTGTTATGTTGACTTTGAGGGCATCTATTGTTTGCGGTTTATTCGCATAGACAGACCTGTGATTTAAGATAGCACCAAAGGAAGAGATCTAAAGTCGTTAAATCGCACGATCTCGGTAGCTCAAATCGCTATTGCAGAATGTCCATCGTGGCATGCGCCGTGTGGCACGTCCTGTTGAAACCACATGTCGTCGGTATCCATATCATCTAGTTTAGGCCACAAGAAGTTGCTCATCGCTAAAGATTTTTTTGGCGAAATTTGGGTCAACTTCCGAATACGTGCCACAAGCAAAGCTGCAGCTGATATTTGGACAAAGTTATATTCCATATTTAATGCCATAAAATATTCTTTCAAATCAAATAAAAATGGAGTGGATATCTCACACACAACTTGTTTTATTTACATTTAAAAGTTGAGCGTCCTAATTGAAAGATCTTATAGTATCGAGCCAGAAAATTATAACTACTCGGGAAAACTTAACCACACATATTTCAAAATGTTAATGTTGATTACATTTTGCTCACAAACTATCTATCAGAGGCCAAAATTACTTTCTATCATCTTGATGTTCATTAAATGTACATAGAGTAGTTTTTCTTCGTTATTTAATTTTTTTCCTAGTTGGAACTAAAGTTTTTAAGAATAATTTAAAGCTAAGTGCAACATATTTACACCTATTTTTATGAGGTGGTGTTTTTTTCCTTATTCAAAATTTGAGCTTATCTTAGGTATATGTGACAGAAATACAGTACTGAACAGTACACAAATCATAAAGGACAAACCCAGCTACAAAAGCACTAAAAATCTGAAATAAATTACATAACACGCTTAATACCAATCAGCTGGTTGCCTTCAACCCCATGCGAAACATAATTGACAATTTATCCAGCGTCGAGCGTAAGATTTCTTAATCGAAGAGGAGTTTAGTGCACATGTGAGTCCAATCTATTGCACCTCATCTATTGGCTTCTACCACTCCACTTGGCGTCTTGTTACTGTGGCTCGTGCAAGAGCTTTCAATAAGAACTTTTCTAACTTCGCAGGAAGCAGCTGGTTAAGACAATATTTCGCTCACTAAACGATTTTCCCCCGGGGACGCATTTATTTTGCATTCAAACCTAAAAATTGACTGTCCGAACCAAGTGCATCTAAATCATCCAAATTACGCTTCGGAAAAAACCCCCACGCGTAAACATCAATCGATGCAGTGAATAAAAAGTTTAAAATCTTTGAAGCGGTGCTTCCCTTAATTGCACTCGGAATCGATATAATTATTTTCCTTTCTAGCGGTGCTTTCGCAATAAAGCCAATGCTTTCGGGATCGAACCTATCTAGAGGCGAAACTCACCTGTTGATTTACAGAAGACCGACCTGAAAATAGCCGCTGTATATTTTTATAGACGCCCTTCCCTATTTACGGATTAAACGTGATATAATATAAAAAAAAATAAACAAAAGTCTGAGGCGGTGACGGGTAGATAACCTGTCGCTGTTACTGTGTTGTCTCCGCAGACTTGGATACTGTCCAAGTACTCGGCGCGATAAATTTCGCTCACTTTGAGGAAAAACCAAGGAAATTCCTATTTCTAATTTAAACGTAAAACAAAGCAATGGCACTCTGATTTTATTGTAAATGTCTAACGATGCAACCAATTCTTTTGAATTGCCACCCCTTTCACAAGTACTGTAACGTCTGTAACCATCAGCATATATTTAGCCTCTTACATTAACTTTTGCAATATAAATTAAAATAACATGTTTTGGAAAAAGGATAATAACACTCCACATTGAAAAAATGTTAGATAACAAATTTAAGGAAGTAAAGGGGGTTTCTCAAAAAGAAAACAAAACTTAGGCCTAGGGTAGGACTGCAATTGCCTATAAATGCAGCTGGCTGCCCCAACATATGTACATGCATATGTCAATATTTTAGTTATGAAAAAAATTGGTGTAGAAATTCAAGATGACACACCGAATAAAGCGACTGAAATACTCGACTTATATATGGATTTCCGTGAAATTTAATATATAGGGGTTTTCGAGGACACTGATTTGAATTTTGCTATAGTATATATGTTCTTACAGGTCAAGGTCGAATATCATTTGATGTTGAGTGATAAGAAACGAAGGAAGAGGTAGAATTGAGATGGCATGGTAGTAGAAAAGCGTAATTATCACCTTTATAAATTCATTGGAAAAATATACTTAATGTTAAACCTCACATTGTGAATATTGTATTTGAAAAAATTTTGTCGACTATTTTTCTCGCTCTCTTTATTTCTTATAGCAATACAATGGCCTTCGCTCTTTACTGTTTTAGCTACAGGGACATTTTTGTGTATGTAGTTTTGAGAAATTGCATATGGGTTAGAGTTTTGAAAGTGTCTTGAGAGTAGGTATCCCTTCTTATTGACAAATGTTCTTGGTTTGTCACAGGTTTGGGCAGCCTTTCTATACGAGGTGCCCCTAAATTTTATAAATTTAAGAGCTTTGAAACAATTTGTAAAAGGCAAATAATCATTCTGTAAGCATCAATTTGTAAAAGGTAAATAATTTCAGCGAGTAGATAATTAGTAAAAGTAACTAATCAGTCAGTCGACATTTTTAATACTGCAATGTAAATCTCAACCGTTTACGAGTTACAGGGTGATTCATAAATTCGGTATGCACATTATTGTTTATTTTTTATCTTTTGATCTACCCAACGCAGCAACAAACTCACGCCAAACAACAACAACAACAACAAAATATTTGAGTCCAAATGTATCAAATTATGATAATAAAATGGTACGTGTTGCACAACGTACGGGGTGATAGCTTTGGTAATTGTAACAAAAATATGAAGGCACCATCTACAATGTAATGTGATAAATACTTAAGTTTGCATATGCACACTATAGTCATAAGCTACGTTTTTTGTGTCCCTTGTTCTACTTCGTACAAAAGCTGAACTAAGGAACTTATCCGTGTATTGAACCGTTTTATACAGAAATGGTAGAAATCTTTGGTGAACAAAGAAATAATTATTTCATTTTATTTTGCCAGCGAACTTAATTTATGCAAGGTAATGAATTTTTACAATTAACTTCATTACGAAGAATAATTTGTTTATATATATGTATTAGCTGATCCTTTTGGGAAATTTGATTTTGCTCACCTGGGTTTTCATAAAGATACTATTTGGTCGACTTGTTCTCTTCAACGAACAGAACAAGGGGCACAAAAGAACGTAGCTATAGTTCAGTTCATTAAAACTTAACCGATTAAGTCATTCTTGCATATTATGGTTAAGCCTTAAATTTAACTGATCGATCAGTATTGTAATTTTTCAATAAGAAGAAGGCAGAGAAAACTTGACCCATGTGAGATAGCAACATAATCAGTCCAGTAGTTTATGTCAGTGGCTCGGACACTCCCTTGAGAAAAAAAATTGACTTTTGGGATACTTTTGAGCGTTTTTGTACATATGAAGCTTAGACGAAGGTAGAAACAATGATTTTTATATCTATCTCTGTCGCACCTGAATCTCTAGGTGATAAGTATCCGGGGCATTTTTGTGAAAAAAAACTAAATATTGAGCGTAACATATTAGATATCAGTTCGTGACAATGTAACTATTTAGTTTCGTTTAAATATATTAGTGCAAAATTTTTTAATAAATTAAATAGCATTATTTGCCATAATGGTTTGCGCCTGGGCTAAAAAAGGTCTCGTTTTTTAAACGTCAGTTAGCAGTCCAAATCCTATATGTCAATGTTAGTGACGATAGAAGTGCTCATTTTGCTCTTTGACTGCTTCAAGAAAATTACTTGTGTTGGCTTTGAGCGTGAAAAGGTGCAAATTAATTTTTTTTGGGTTCTCGTACTTTTAGTCGTTCATTCATAGAATTCGGTCTGCCTTCCCGCTCAAAGGCGACAACGCAGGCTTGGTTCACCCCAACGCATGGATTCATATGAATAACATGCGCCCGAACTTCTGTGCGTTGCTGGCTGGTGCACATTTGCGTCCACACCCGCAGGTTCTAAGAATCATTTCCACGCCCTGACACCCTTCCTTCTCTTATATCGACCAGAAAACGATTTCGGGTGGCAAATTAGGCTCATGCAACTGTTTTATGTTATGTTCTTTGCTACTATGCTCAATTGTGCAGTATTACTGCATCGCTTACTAGTCGATTTTGTATGCGACCGTGATTCATGGCGAAACGACACACACTGGCTCAAGCACCTGACGCATGAATAGCCGTATACCGTATATCCCCCCACAGCACACCAAGCGAGCTCGTACAAAATCAAGTTGATTCCGATATTCAAAATTCAAATGGCTAGCAGCCCGCAGGATCGGCGAGCCAATTGCCCACAGACGGGGAAAAAATGATACGAGTAAAACTGTACGTTATAATTCTGCTGAGTTACTCAAGTGCTATAGTGGATTTATATATAGTCCGCGGAGCGAACACCTCTCATCAATACTGTATACACGCGACGCATGGCGACGCACACAGTGACACTGGAAGGCCAGGCGGGTTGGCTCGAGAAATGATTCATACTGCACGGAGCGGAGGCACGGTGGCAATTAATGCCATTTCTCCGCAGAAGGCAGTCGCTTCACGTGCCATATGTATTATGCGATCGGTCCATTGACAGCGGTGGGGACGATGCAGTTACCGCCACCCAGGTCGGATAGAGATACATAATTACCAAATTTTTGCTGACATCCTCCTGAGCCTTCTCTGCCTTCTTGTCGCCCCGTTCCAGCGAATTGACAGCCTCCTTGAGGGCCTTTACCAGTTCGGCAGGACTCTTCTGTGACTTACCAAACAACGGCATTATTTTCTTCGTGATTGGAGAATTGTTTGGACGTGGAGCACAGAAATTGATGCGTAGCTGTCGCGAGTGCTCCGGTAGCACTGATACGCACCCAGGCAGTCCTCGCCGACCGAAACTTCGACAGGGGTCCTAAACACACAAATTATTCACGTGAATATTTTACCGTGGCCAAGTGGTTATCGTTCAATTTGGTTCACTGCGGGGAGAATTACACAACGTTTCACCTGCAGGATGTCCTTAACCGTGGGACTGCTTGCAGGATTTCACTGCTCGCGAAGGTTACGGTCACGAACCCGTTGCTCGGCTCTTTCAAGGAAATAGTTCCGCGGTCCTTATGGGACGACCCGCTATCGTTTCTCACGCGAATTCTTCTGAGTTTAACTTAAAAACTGGTCAGAGGGCCTCGCACTTATAAATCTGAAGATTTTAACAATTACAGAAATGTCTACGAGTGACGGTTTCACGTACACGCATACAGCTAGACATAGCACTGTCAAATATTTTCCCAATCGCCGTCTGTTTCTTTCGGACTTTTCCACAAATTCGCAAAAACCCGGACGCGAAACGAAGACTGAGAGTTCTTTTTAGCGTTAATTTCACTATTTTGGTTGCGGAGAAGCGTTTTCACGGACTTCACTTGGATTTCAGCTTTTAGCTCCGCCGTCGTGTGTTGCCGCTCCGCGTTTACATTAAAATGACAGCAGTGTGTTAAACCACGGCAAAAAGAATAAATATGTCTCTCTCTAACGTGCGGCGTCGCACATTTTTTGTTTCGCACTCTGATTTTTTTTCTTAATACCTGGCTGGCTTATATGACGTTGTACCTCACCTGGGGTGGACATAGTAGAAATTCTCATTAAAAATTGCCCGATAGGGGGATTTTTATATTCTGTATATTTTCACATTGCAGTGTCATCTAGCTAATGTTTTAAATGTGGATAACATTTTTCGGGGATACTATCATATCCAAGGTATTTTCATTTTACAAAATGCCTAAATCCGCTGTTTTCGAAATAAGGGGTACAAGGAAAGCCTTTAAATTATTTATAACTATGCATTTACTGCATAATTAGGTTTCTACATAAGCGCTTTATTAATTTTAATTAATTATGCATTAAATATGTAGTAATAATTAATTTAAGTTCATTTGTATGTATTTTTTATGTCAAAAACGGCGGATATTTTAATAGAAGTTATTTTGTATATAAGACTTTTTTTGTGAAAACGATGCGAGATGGATTTTTTTCATTATTTTTCCCGTATTCCCTACTACAAAGTAGTTCAGAAAATGTTCTCAAATGGTATAACTTCGAATATGATACAACTGCCCATTTTTCCATAGAAATTAAAATTGATATGAATAAATGTGGTTACATTATAATTATTAATTACCTATGTTTTATTTATATATCAAGTTTTCATATTGTTGTTTATTTAGCGGTTAAATAACGACGGTTACTAAAAGGGTTGATCTGCAGTGGATTGACTAAAATCAATCCACCTACACCACGGACGCCACTGGCTGATGTCATTGAGAATTTTATCAGCTGTGACAAGAAAAAAATTCCCAAATTTTTTCCCACACAAACCCCCGAAAGCGAAAATAGTCTGCGAGGCGCAGTAGAAATAAAACTTTTTCGCGTGGCGCTTAAGCTGCTTTGCCCAACCGTCCATTAGTATATTTTGCAACAAAACTTTCTACCATTTTTGGTAGAATCGCTGACGACGATACCACCGAGAGGCTGCATTAAAACAACCATGAAAGGCTGTGATCAATTAACCGCCGTCTGCTGCATTTTTACGCTTTTATTAACAATCTTAGTCGAGACCCGGGAAATTGGGACAGAACAGGTGCTGATTGTGGTATCTTACGATGGATTCCGGACTGAGTACTTGGAGACGGACGTTACTCCAAATCTGCTTGACTTCCGACGGAATGGGGTCTATGCTGATTACATGACTAACGTCTTCCCGACAAAGACGTTTACCAATCACCACTCAATTGCAACGGGTCAGTACCCGGATGTTCATGGGGTTACAGCCAATGTGGTCTACGACACGAAGCTCGGGAACCTCACTTACAGCGAAGCACTCTTCCAATACAACCCTGACATTTTGCCGATTTGGGTAGGTTTCAAAATGCAATTCCTTTGTTATCGGAGTCTGAAATTACTTTCCATAGACCGTTAACGAAAAAGCGGGTGGAACTTCAGGGTGCATAATGTGGCCCGGGTCGAACTTTCAGTACAGCGACACCAAGTGCACGTATAATATGGACTACAACTCATCGGTGCCCATGAAGCGGCGCGTCGACGAGATGTTCTTATGGCTCAAGGACCCGAAGAACCCGCCCAACCTAGTCATGCTCTACATTGAGTTGCCGGATCAACTGGGACATGCAGTCGGCCCGGATTCGCCCAAGGTGAGTCACACCACCAACTGTGCAAATAACCGCCTGATAAAGTCGTTCGTCATGTGACTTCGGTGAAGCATTTACCCTCTGGCTTTTCAATAACTGCAGCATGTAACTGCCCAAGTGCCCAGGAGTGAGTTATTTTTATTTTGAGAGTATGAGCACTCGAT
Organism: Neoitamus cyanurus; assembly: GCA_947538895.1. Taxonomy (NCBI): domain Eukaryota; kingdom Metazoa; phylum Arthropoda; class Insecta; order Diptera; family Asilidae; genus Neoitamus; species Neoitamus cyanurus. The sequence goes on from OX384543.1 coordinate 42,060,048, forward strand.
GAAGATGTGCTTACCAAACGCTGGTAGTTCCGCTACTCCAAATAAACCCAAATACCGCGAACTGAAAGTGTTAAGATAAAAACTGGTCAGTGGTCAGTCATAAACAGACATAAGATATCGCGCTATAATTACTAAATCAACTTAACGATAGACTGTATCTCATCGTTCCAAAATTTCTTGAATGTTATCAAAAATTTTAGGATGAGAACTACTCCAGGTGTTTCATGTGACCTATAAAAAAAAGTAAACAAAAAGGCGATTTTATTTTATACTCTTAATGTGGTTCACGCAAAAGTACAACTAGTGTAGGTATGATTAAAGTAATATTATAATTTTACCCCAAGGACAAGCAGGTATATTTGGATAAATAGGAACGGTGCGCAAAGTGAGGGTTAAACATGTGTGCAAAAGTAAGAAATTAGGATTTTCTTGTCTCAAAGATCCCCAAGCAATATATGGTACATACAAGGAATAAGTTATTAAACATCTAAATGACTTTATATAAGTGCAGACATTTATATAAGCGAAGCGAGTCGTCTTATGGCATGCTGGTGCGGCATCATGTGTGCATCGATGCGTTTTTTAATTTACCACTGATATGTATTATACACTGATAGTGGATACGGTAGAAGGAGGTGTTCCGCATAGAAACTTTTTCGCCGGGCTCTTTCAGACAGATACCTGTCGGTAAAGTGTTGGTAAAGTAGTAATGTAATGAAACTTGGTCCGTGATCTAGCTTGCCAAAGATTCAAAGAGCTAACAAATGTACAATTTACCTTCTACTGACTGAATTAATGATTAATATTTAAAATTGTTTTCTTTGGACAGATTACGGAAATATTAAAGGAGCTAGACTCCTTAACAAAATACATCCAAGATGAGCTCAAAGCTAATAGCCTGCTCCAACGAGCTAACGTTATTCACCTAAGCGACCACGGCATGGTGGGAGTAACATCAGCAAATTTTATAGACTTGACCAAGTTCCTAGAGCCCAACACGTACACTATGGTTGGGACATCACCGGTGCTACAAGTAATCCCCATTAAAGGTATACCAATCAACAATTCTTGATTAGTGTAAATTATAATTATTTTTTTAGGAAAAGAAGAAGAAGTGTACACAAAGTTGAAAAAAGCTTCGCTAGAGAACGGCAACTTCGTTGTCTACAAACCCGACACCCTTCCAAAACGGTGGCACATTTACAATGAAAGGCGATTTGGACCTATAATTGCGGTTGCTAATCTGTATTACGCCTTCCAGGATATGTTCGATTCAGCCAAGTATTATGAACGGAAGTACAACATAACTTGTACGAAAAACCTAATTTTTTGAATAATCTTCAAATAGTAATAATTTTCAATTGGAACAGTTACCCCAACGTCTGTGTACGGTGTGCATGGATACGATAACGCAATTGCACAAATGCACCCCATCTTCATGGCTAAGGGTCCTGCGTTCAAAAAAAGCCAGAAAGTGTCACCGTTTAACACAGTCGACCTGTTCGCGCTCTTCTGTAAATTATTAAATCTTTCAAATCCCCCAAAAACGGCTGCAATATTCTCAAATGTTTCCGAACTTCTTCTCGTACGTCAAACAGCGAAATTAGGAACTGGAGGTAGTAAAGCAAATTGCAAACCGAATTTGTTGCCGTCAAATGATCAATTTACTATCTTTTTCATTTTCCTTGATTTCTTATTCTTTCAGTTAACAATAACCTTGCCCCTAATTATAATCACAACCGTCTTCCATGGTTCAAGTCGCTCTACTAACCCAAACAGAACCTTTGAAGCCCGGATATTAGTTTTGTGACATGATTTATTTCGTTATAGGAATCATTGGGCTGGTAATAGTTTGTGCTATTTTGATGGCTGTGAGCATTTACGGGATTGCCTACTACCGAAGAAAACGACACTACTCTGTTGCGAATGTATAGCATTTTATCGCAGAAGACTTGTGGGATCTGTAAGTTTGAATTGAAAAACTCTTTACACGAAGCCTCTTTAAGTGCCTGAATTATTTGCGAATTTATTTTAAATAAATGACGAGCATTAATAAATTGTATCGTTGTTCCCAATCTTTGAACGTTTTTTCCCCAGGATGTTTTTGCAATTTAGCTGGAAACATTGAAATTAGGAATACAGTTTTGCATATGCATTAATATGAAGGATTTTCTTGTTTATAAGCACTGCAATGCGTCTATTCTGTTGCTATAATTTGGAGGTTGTCTAAATGATCAGACTGAAAAGCTTTATTGATTCCGCCTTTAGGGTTAAAAAGCTGGAGTGGAAATATGTATCTTGTTTCGAGTTTAGTCGAAATAAATTCAACAGCTGAATTCTATTCAAAATTCCTTAAGGAATCCTATATATGAAATTCAGCCATTTCATGTCATTTCGACTAAACTCGAAATAAGATACATAATTCCACCCCTTTTTTTACATGACCACTAAAACACATAGAATCTGACATAAAGCAATAATACTAATTTGCATAAACCACACCACGGCCAAACTCAATCAAACCAATTTGGCGAAAATATGCTAAAAAATCACATCTGTACACATTATTAGCAATGGATTGTGAAATGTCAGTCAGTCAGAAACATGTACCAGATGCGCTGAATTGCATATGGCAACACAAAATGGTTATCCTTACACGAGCATAGAGGAAAAAGCTACCGCATGTTGACTAAAATGTGCGAAATAGGTGACAAAAATTTCAATGCAAATGAAAGAGTTGCTGCTATGTTGGTCCGGTTGTAGTCGGTCGTGGTTTGGGTTTTTATGGAAGTTAGGCATACGCCTTTTTAGTAATACCCTTCAGGAGTTTCTTCCTTACCTCTATTCTCTATTAGATGAATCCCTGTGATAGGACGCGGAAACTTAAGCAGCATATTATTATTATAGTGCAATTAAGTGTAATGCTCTGCCCAGGTCTCTTCTTGGAAAACGAAACTGTCTTCTATTTTCCTAGTCATGTTGAGGCATACTTCCCTAATATTTAATTAGGTCAAAATTCGCCTAAGAACCAACGCAAAGACAATTCCTTTCTACTCTATTAAAGAAGTGGCAAACGGCGGGGAATGCTTGCGATACGATGACAAGGACATGTAGGGTAATTACAAACGACGGGATCAGAAATAAAACGACTTGAAAAATTTCATGAATTTTCTTAATTCCCAAAATAAAGCTTTTCTATTTAAATTGCACCAAACAGTGGCAAATTGTATCGTCTAGAATACACAGAAATCATTCACTCGTACCGAGAGAACATGGCCCGCAGAACTGCAAATGAAACCGGCCAAAGTGTTCCACGAGTCTTCTACTTACGCAAACGAGAATTTTTACTTAGAAGACCTAAAATAGGAGATCACTACGATGGCTAATAACTTAAGGAAAGGTAAATAAAACAATCACTACATTTGAACGAAACAACTCAAACACCTTGTTTACTATGAGGATCGCGAACGATTATCGTTCGATTGGCTGCCTGAGCTGGAGCCACCACCTTCGTCGTTGCCGTTTGTTGAGCTTGAATTGCGTCTATTTCTCAATGCATGTATACAGGCAAGCATTCGAATCATGAAGGCAGCAGGAACAGTGATTGTATCTTTGGTTTCTTCCAGCATTACTGCGTTTCTCTCCATTAACTAAAAGGACGATAAATTACTTTAATAACAAGAAATCAGGTAACGAAAGGAACTAACATCTCTGGCTTTTGCCTCATCGTAACCACTCTTCTCTAAAATAGGAGACCACACCTTGATGTCATAGTCTATGCCGGATGTTGCAAGATATGGCAAAGTGGGGTGTGGTTGCAAGCAATTAACCACATGTTGATCGGCCTGAAGTAACATGACCAGATCCCCAGAAAACCGATCCCACACAAATACATGGCCGCAGTCCGAGCCGGACATGACAAAATTGTTTCCCCAAAACGTCGACTCTTTTATCATGGTGCGTGCGTTGCGATGACCAGTAAATTTCTTATTCACATAGTCAAAGGCAGTCTTAACATCCTCCACATCAATTTTCTTCAACTCGTCATTCAAACTGGGAGCTCGATCATTCGTTGCAGACTGCTGATTTTTAGTGAGTTGAACCTCTCCTTCTTCATCCTCATCATCATCACTGTCCCAAATAGGCGGCTTATTATCTTTTGTTGGTGCTTCAGATTTGCGTGCAGCTTGTCCTCTAGATGTTGATGGACCTGGTTGGGGTTCGTCTGAAAAGAACATGAATAAAGTAAATAGATAATATTTATAAAATAACTTACTTGAAGAGTATGATTGTGCAAAATTCTCGAACTCTTGAGCAGCATTGTCGAATATTGCTGTGTCATGTGCGGTGTCATTGCTTTGAGAACTAAGTCCAACCCTAGTCCGTGGATCAGCCAGCATTCTAGACAAGACTTCCGTCATTCTGTGCATTATCGTTCCTTGCAGTTGAGGCCTAACTTGACCAATGTCCACTCGTCTGCTAATATCTCTTTCCGGCCTTGCATCCGGGCCCGTATCTGACCAATCTCCACGCAGTCTTAGTTTTCTAACCGGAGGTGGAGAATCTAGGAAAGACTTCTTGTCTGTTTTCTTGTCTCGCAACGTCTTTATGTCTACGCCTTCTTTCTTGGCGTCAAATAAATACAAGTAGTCGGAAGAGTAACTTACAAGGAGCTCAGATTCATCAGTGCTGTACTGCACTGATGTGACTCTATAGCTTCTCTTAACAGACGATGGGATGGTAAAAGCCTTCACTGGTATAGTGTGTTTCTCGCCAGGTGTAGAAGGTGATGAGAAATCAATCAAAGATAGAAAGCGGCGGTCATATATCCTTATGAGGCTGTCAGAACTACCTACAGCGATATAGTAGTGCGAAATTGGTGCAAGAGACATCGCAGTGATAGCGGACGGACTGAAGATCAAAATGTTGTCCTTACAGCACGTTTTATGGCAACTGTAAAATCATATTTGTCATCACTAATAAATACAACATAATAAAACTTAAAACGGAATTTACCTTGAAACTTGTCTGAGATCGAAAAGTCTAACAGTTCCATCTTCCCCACAGCTCATGAATGAGTGGGGCTCCGTTGGCACCGTCATCACTTCGTATGTTGTTCCACTGTTGTGGCAATTGAAATAGTTCAGGTTTGCTTCGTTCTTTGGTACCTGCATACTTGCAGCGGTCAATTCTGTGTATAAAACAATTCCATCTCCAGAACAAGAGACAATGCCACGATCGTTGGATTGGGGCATGAATCTGGCACTGAAAATGTTAGCACGATGGGCTGTCTTGAACTGGACCAGCACTTTTTGGTTGAAGGGGTTTGTTACTACTATCGTTTGGTCGTCTGACCCTGATAGTAGGTACTGCCCCTTATCATTCCAGCAAACGGTATTCACACATCCTTTGTGAACTTTTAGGCGCCGATGTAGTCCGAGTCGTTGGACGTACTCTTTGCTATCTGCATTTACATTATTTAAAGGAGTTTAATAAGAAGCAATTTCCGACATACCCTTTGTGCTGTAGATAATCCTCCTCCTTCCTTCATCTGGTTGATAAAGAGAGCTGTGGTATACCTCCCGAAACACGCTCATCTTTGAAGGAATTTCTACCTTAGAAACACGTCGCAGATTATAGCTGTGCAAAAATACCATTTAGTCATTTCTGCGTTAAAGATTTGAAGAGAATATTAAAGTACTTCCGTGAATTTCCTTTTAATGAACCATACGGGTCACGCCCACCTTATCTTAGTGTTAAAGGGACTATTCAAGTAAGTATAGTTATAAATTATTCAGATGATTTTATTTTATAAATAGAACTGTGAATGTTGTTTACGTTGTAGCCATGAAGGAGAATCCATTGATGCAAAGAAAATGGTCACATCGATCCCAGTGGCCATATTTCATAAGACGAAACGAATCGTCATATTTCCTTTATTTTATCAGAATTTAGGTCTAATAAACAAATGAGGAGATGAGTCGTCCCGTCTTATAAAATAAGGTCCCAGATTTGGAAAAGTTACAAAAAAAATATTATGTAAACAAAATAAACAAAAAAGAGATACGATATTTTTACCATGCATCTACTAGTTTAAAAACGTAAGTTAGGACCTTAAATGCTAAACGGCTATAAGGCCTTAACTAAAAAAAACACGTCCCAGGATAGTATATAGTAAGTGGAGATATTAGTCAAACCTAGGAATTACAAGTAAAATGACACCTTTATTTAGGAGGACTTGCATGTCGAATGGTATTTTTTTTCTGAATAGATTTGATTGGCTTCTTGAGGACAAGGTCTATTTTTAGTTCTTTCGAAGGTTCCACTGCGTTTACGACAAATCAATACACATTGCGGCGGTGTAGCGATTATACTACGCCCGGTTAGTTTATCTTTTGCAATTTCACGTGTATCGCTTGGATGACACTGCGGTTTTTTCTTGAAATAAAACCAAAGAAATGCTATTCATGAATTTTCATACCTTTTCCTTGGTGACTTCTGCCAATTGTCTGCCAAAACTATTTTTGATATAAACCCAATGTCTCCCCTCTAGCTCAGCAAATTACGACTGCAAAAGTAGCAGGCGATTTTGGGAGAATTTAGTAGTAGTAGCACAGACTTTACGTGGGCGCAATTGAAAATTTCGCAGATCAACCCTCCTGCTGCAAAGCGACAATAAAAACAACATCCAATTTGGCCTAAGCTAGCCGAGGAAGTTAAACTATTTTTATCCGCACGAAGAAAGTGCGTTGTTCAGAAACCCATCCGAATATCGCAAGTGAAGATTGTTCGTTGGGGAAAATATTTTTGTTTACGAAAGTTTGAATAAAAACAAAAGTACACACCGAACTACAGGACCCTACTAATCAGCTCAATTCGCACGGCCACAAAGTCATCTTGCAAAGTTTGGGAAAAGTGCAAACGAATGCGGGGCGCTAAGGTGGCGGCGGATTGGATCGCAGCGGAGAAAACTGTATGCGGGCGACTTTTTCTTTGTTTTAACCAGCCAAATCAGCGGACACTATGCACGGCACAATTGTTAAAAAGACAAAATTAATTGCAGAAGCTGCGCGACCTGAGCACTTCGGGCAACCACAAATATCACAATCAGCTGATTATCTGACGTTTGCTTTTTGTGGAGTTCTATTTCTTTCCGTTGTCTTCGGTTTGGTTTGCACACATGGCCCTGCCAAGTTCAAATTAACTTGCCGTTTTAAATGTATGCAAACTGGATGGATGGAAAACATCTCGTTTATCATGAATTGTGGTTTTTTAATTCTATCATATCCATGGTATTTTCCTTGTACAAATTAAGGACACAAGGAAAGCATTTAAATTCTTTATTACTACGCATTTACTACGTTTCTCGAAAGTCGCTTTGCTAACTATAATTATTTAATATTAACGGAAGATAAATTATGCATTAAATATGTAGTAATAATTAATATAAGTTCATTTCCGTGTGTTTTTTGCTACGAAATTGGCGGATTTTTTAAGAAAAGTTAACTTGCATTTTGGAACTTTTTTTGTAAATATAATACATATCTCAAAAACGAAGCGAGGTGGATTTTTCATTATATTTCCCGCCTTGCCTGCTACAAAGTGCTTTAGAACTGCCTTTTCGACCCGTAACTTATTTTTTTCTTTAAATGGAGAAATTCAGCTTTCATTTTTTTTATATTATTTTATTTTTAATAACTCTAAAAATGTCTGATTACTTTGGAAATTTTATTTGGGCTCTCGCTTGAAGCATACATATGTATGTGTAATAGTGCTTGTGATTGCGTTAAAACTTTATTGCTGTTAATATCGAGTTAGTGCAAAATATGTTCTAAGAAATTTCAATGCTACTGTAACGGGATTACATTCGGAACCTTAGTAGCACCGCAAAAAATGAGTAGGATGTTTGCATGACCTAAAATGAAATACGTAAGCGCTTTAGGGAATCACAAGACAATTCAATTATTTACCTTCACAAACGTCGGCAATGAAACTACTATGAAGCCACCGGCCATAACTACGTTTAGCTTTTGTGATCTGTGCATTAAAAACAGAAGGGCAAATTTAAACTCCTTGGACTGGGCCGTCCAGTTGCACGAGCATACTGCTTTCGAGAACTCTTCGCTTTCGCGCATTAGAACATTTCCAAAATAACACAATACGAAGGTTTCGAGAGTAACTGCGGTGAAGAATCCCGCCAGAGTGGCAAATCTCGTTATATCGTAATCTATCTGCAAGAAGTACACCGCTGTTGTGCACTGAGCAAGGCCTGAACAAATAAACTGAGCGAAGCATGCAGAAGAGATTATTTTTTGAATAGTTTCGTATAATCTAAAAAAAAATATGGCTTTTAAACATAACATATAAGTCAAGAGAATTTGATATAATTTTACGTTAAAATTTGCTGGTGGTCTTCAATGCATTCGACTAATTCACGGTAATTGTCAGTTAAACTTTTTCTGGGGTCCGTTGCGATTGTCTTCAAACGAAGTGATAGTGCTTTTATGTGACTAGTCAAAATTGTAAAGTATGCCTGTGGGTAGGTGTCATTCGCGCAATCCTGAAGTCCCTGCACAACAAGACATAAAATCTGGTACACATTGGCAAGAATCCAATCCGTTTTTGAATTTTTCCAGTCTAATAGAGGTATCCAGGCAGGATACATCAATGTAAATTTTTTCGCAAAACAAACTACCAAAAGATTGGCTAATATAGTCAGGCCGTACAAGGTGATGAATGTGAAGAATATTCTGTGGGAGAGTACGACTCCTTTTTGTAGAATAGCATGCTCCTCCCTGCTAGTTGCTCTTCGGTCCAATTTCGTAGTGATGGCTTTAACTTCTAGCAACTTTTTTCTTTTGAAGACAACATTAAGAAGTTTCATATTGCACATAATGTCCGTTACGGTGATAGAAAGGCTATCACATAATTCCTCCAAAGTGGATAAGGAGAAGCAATTCACCGTCAGTGTAATCGGAAACATTAAAGTTATGAAACTATTTAAAATAACAGTGCGTGCAAAATACAAATATCTTGAGCATGGATATTTGGGCGGATCCATCCCAGTAAAGCGCCAAACAGCCCAATGATACTTAAAAGCCCTGTAGGTAGAAATGCCCTCCATCTCGGCCAAAAACTAAGCGTCATTTAAGTACAACCCTACTTAAATAGCTTTTTGGTGAATACTTAATCGGGTGTAGTGAGAGGTGCAGTTTGGAATGGGTGCAAATTAGAGAACTTTGCAAAAGTTTTCTCAATCGTCTTTTCAATAATTTATCAAATATATGTCGTCTGGACTATGATTAGAGCGTTTCAAATTATTTTTACTTTATCCCAGCTGGTGGCGTTTATCTATTTTCCAAACTTGACCTAAACGGAATTAGTCGTCTATTTATTTTTTTATTTATGTATGTACATATAACAGCAACAAAATTTGCAAATCTAATATCACAATTGTGGACACTATAGCATCTAAGGTATTTTCCTCTTTATATTTATGTTCGAAATTGGAGAAGGAAGCAGGAATATTTCAAAATAACCGTTACTTTTAGTATACATGTTGATGCTAGTATACCATGCAATTACACAACAAATAAACAAAAAATGACAACTGTGGAACTTTTGAGAAATGTAAAAATAAAAGGAGGTGCCTATTTGCACTTCGGTGTATCCATGTGTGTGTGCACACGGGAGTACACGGAAGAAATTTCAGTCCGTAGATATTTTGTAAAAGGCAAATATTCAGTCAGATAGGCGATGCATTTCGCGGATTTTGGTCGTACGGATACATACACACATGGACCCACCTAAAGTGCAAATAGGAACTTCTAAAATAAAAACTAAGCAATGTATTTTAGGAGAAAGCAATATCCTGTAATGCCCTGCCTGATTTATGATTTTGCAAGGAAAGAATTGTATTTAATTTGACTGACACTCTTCTAATTTAGGGTGTGTAACAATTAAAAAAAAGTTGGACTTACTAGATACACTACATCACCGTTAAAATCGTCCATCCACTTTGCAATAATTGTGTACTGTTTGTAAATTAAAATTCTTTTATTATTTATTATCATATAGCGGGATTTAGTAGTTATTGAAGACAACCCCGCCCCAGCTCCCGTGGTTCGCCGCGATATAGCGTTGACTTGTACAGACCTTAAAGTCTCTCAAACCTATTAGGAAGTTTTTGACGCTGTTAGAAATCTGATTGTGAGTAGGTGCTATAATAATATGCTCACTTTATTACTTTAATATTAATTGAAAACAAAATAAACATCTCTTGTATATTAAGATATGAATAAGTATGTATGTGTTGGCGAAATAAATGGAATAAATTTCCACTTTAGAGTAAACGAAGATTCTGACCGAGTTTTATCGAAATCAAAAATAATATAGAACTAACAATAATACTAATAATAGTTTAATTAACAATTTATACTTGCTCAATTCAAGGGCTTAGCTACCTTCAAGTTTAGCTCATTGTGCTATTTAAAACTTCACCTCCTTGTGCTCTTTGAAAACCTATGAACGCTTCCTGCAATTTCCTTGAAATTTCCAACAGGAACAGAAAAGCCATCGTAACATTTTGAATCGATAGAAAGGTAGTCTATTTTAAACCATCGCACCCTTCGAGCAGTCTCAGTTATTTAGTACGCGAAGGCGATTCCAGTAAATATTGTATTTTATTGTATTCTGTGGCGGGCAGTAAGAATTTCAATGCGATACGATACGTAGAGAGAGTATGATGAGAAATCATAACTTCCCCAACAGCATTCGGCGTAAACATGCTTTTCGCGGCTTGTTCTTACTACACACCAGCTCTGCAAAAGCAAAATAAGTGCACCTCACGTGGCACCGTACGTGACACAATGCCAGGTCTCTTTTTCGCCAACATCCGTGCTGCGGCTCGTTCTCAGTCTAACCGAATTCTGAGGAGCTCTAAGAAAGACAACAAAGCTCCGGCAGCACCTCATTGCGAAAGCACTAAGCGATCCAGTACTGTCGTAGTTACTCTACGCTCTGAATTGGGATAGTTAAAAAGTTTAAATTTTAAGTGAATGAAGATGAAGTGATAGTGAAAGTGGAGGCCCACTGATGAGTTATCAGAGTGCACTAGTTAATTTGAATCTCGCAGTAGCGAGGAGTGACCGTAAACGTATTGAGCATAATTGTCCCCGTAGTCACGTTTTTTAAAAGGTGATAGCCGATTTATTAAATCTTCAGTAGAGTCAAACTGGTAAAGTTTAAGAACTGAAATCGGAAATTAATTACGACTGGTCACAAAGGAAGAATTTCGTTCTTATTACACAATAGAGTAAAAAAGGTATTTATTCAAAAACTGTATTTCATTACCAATCGTTCTTGTTTTCGTAACCTTTTATGTAACATTTACTTATGTAAGCGCAGTAATCTATTTTTACTATCTTTCATTATTTCCATGTGGGCCCCTGTTTCAAGTTTCCTCTGCAGTGCGTTTTTCAAATACTCCGAGACGTGTGTCTTTTATATTTTCGGTTAGGGTTAGAAGTCTTTTCCCCTAAATTATAAAAATATGAAACTAGGTACTGTGGTGTATAATGTAGTAGTATAATGTGTAGTATAATGTAAACACCTTAAAGTGATACTTAAGGGTTTTACATTATACTGTTGCCAGTGAATTGCGATAGCACACTCTAACATTAAAAAAAACAAAATTTAAAAATAAATAGAACTGACTCCAAAAAATCTCAAGCCTTAAAAAGTGTTAAATAATTTCACTTAAAAATCCTCTGCTACTACTTTCAATATTGAATCCTAAGATTTTAGTAGATTTTTGAAGTCGGTGCGAAAACTTGACTGGTATTACTCCAATTCTTAGTAATGAAGACATTCAGTTTGTCTGGATTAATTAGTAAGCAAACTACACCGGGTTCTCATCAAGTGTAACTTGGCGTAGGTACAACTACTCCGGCGTACTCTGCATGGCTCAATGAAACGCAGCTAGAAATGTGTACAGACGTGATTGCTAGACCCCATTTACTTGTTCGAACTCTTATGCGACACTCTTTGATTCCCCTCATCCTAGTTCTCGAGTGTCCGCCGGCATGAGTTCGAATGTGTAAATGAGGTCTTAACAAATTCAACCTGATGGTTTTTGGATTCAGTCGTGGTTTGGTTTTTTATGGAGATTAGGCATTAGCAGTCGAGTTCCTATATGTCAGTGCGGTATGAATATAGTGCCAACATTGTACTTTTTTATTGATTCATTTAGATTAAGAAAAAGATAATTCAATACATTTAGGGCGTTACTAGGTAAGTGCACTCCTTTCGTTCTCATCATCAAAATCGATGTTTTTTCAACAACAACAATTCACCTTTATAGGTCGTATTTGGCCTGACCTGTTTTCATCGGGGATAAAATTATTTTGGGAGATTTGAAAGGATTTCTTTTCCATATAGTCAGTATATTATAAATAAAAAAACAGTTTACATCAATTTTTGAAATTTTTTCAGGTATTTAACTGTACAGCAACTCTGTTGCTTTCACAGCACATGTGTAGCCTTTCCTCAATGAAGTTTACGATTATATAGTATGAGGTCAGAAAGCTATTCTCAAATTCACAACACTTGCAGGGTTTTTCTCCCACTATTAATATGTTGTAACACAATGCTGATCAATGCAACAGCTCAATTATATAACGTGAAATGGGCTAAATTTCAATCACAAAATTGAACCATACAAGCAACCGAACATATCAAAAGTATTGAAAAAACAATGTTACTCTTTTAAAATTTTGTATTGTCATCAGAATTCTAGCAGTGTGCCAAATTTCCGCTCAAGTGGATAGCGGCAAGTGGGTCAAATTCCAATCATTAATTTTGACCCTTACAGGATATCAAACATAATAAAACCATTATAAAAATATATTTGTAAATTCGTCTGCCCCTTTCATTGATTAACTTTCGAATTGGATTTATCTCAATTTTCTATTGTTTGCGATTATTTATTGAAATTAGTTGTTTACACTCTCGTTAAATAATCAAGCTATTGAACTTAATCTATGCTTATTAGTAAAACTGCAAATCCATCATCACATATCAGTCAATATATAAATGAATAAGCAGTTAATATTGGAAGTGTTATTGCAAAATTTTATATCCTCGCTTACTCTTTAATTAAATGAACGATAAATCAGTGCATAAAAATTGTACAAAAAATCGATTTCCCTAATTTTCAAAACAAACTGCTCAAATATAAATAAATAACTTTTTTTTCCAGACAACATGGAAGGAACAGATTCTACACACAATACCAAAATCTCAGATTCTGCGTACTCAAACAGTTGTAGCAACAGCCAATCACAAAGAAGGTACAATTTTGTTTAATATTTGTAATATTCGTCGATCGCCCTTGAATTATCTTATTAATTTTATTATATTTGATGTTTAATATAGCGGAAGCTCGAAATCCCGATTAAGTGGTAGCAATTCGTCCGGAAGTAGTGGTTATGGAGGAAAGCCTTCGACTCAAGCAAGCAGCAGGTAAATGGTTTCAAATGGTTTTATTTTATTGTTATTATTAGTTTTTAAGAAATTCGGTGTGTTTTTGAACACACTTCACTGCCACGCGGTTGAGAATTGCTATGAAATCGGGTCAACATTTGTTTTGGGGGTCGCTGATCTCGAATCTATTATTGAAATTTGTAAATTAAAGATGGCGGATCCAACATGGCGACGGAAAATTCTTAACTTCAAAATTGCTATGATACTAATACTTGTACATTGTGTGATACAATGTGAATTTTGCGTAGAAATTTCACTTCCTAGTTAGCTAACTAACTACATAGAAGTTTTATAATTTCGCTTGTTTGCAAAAAATAAAATATGATTTTTTTTTTTGATTTTTTTCAGTGACTTTCTTTCTCAGCCCGATATTAAAAGGATTAAAGACAAAACTCGCAAAAAGAAGAAAACTAAATGTATCACCCAAAGTTCTGCAAATGTAGCTGAAACTTCAGAAGGAGTTGCAACAAAAATTGAAACAGAAACAGACATCACATCCACATCAAAAGAAAAAATTATAGGTACGTGATGTTTGAAAACAAAAGAAACTAAAGTTTTAACATCTAATAAATCGTAGATGCTACAAATGTTCGCCAACGGGAACATAATATCATATCCGAAAATGTGGATGCCGATCAAACGTCGATAGACAACATTTTAACAGTTCCTGCACCATCTCCAATATCTGGTAATTTAAAAAAAATGTTTTTAATTTGTAAATGATGCTAAGAGTGTATTTTCACGGTATTGGCATATATATGCCTGGGTAAAGCAGTGAAAAAGCACTATTTGATTGTTGTTCAAAATTGAAAGACCATAAAGAAACTCAACAAAATTTACAAATTGGTAACAGCTACAACATGAATTATAATTATTACATTACTAACAAAATAAGACATATATAAGTTCAAAGCTTACTTTGAAATAAAATTAACTTTTAGTTTCAGCACAAGCCAATTCAAATCGAGCTGAGCGAATTGATAGTGTTCACCAAGAACCCTCTCCTAAAGCAGACAAAACAAGAGACGTAAGTGTTTGCATTTATAAATAATAGCAATATGAATAATAAACACAGACAAGAAATATACAGGAAACTATTACCAAATTTTTGGTCTTTACATAATGCACATAGAAAATAATAAAGATCTTCAAAAGATGTTGCAAGTTAGACTAGATTTTGAATTCGATGGACCAGTGTTTTACAAAACCGAGGGCGGAGTTAGTATTAGCTAATATATTGTCGATGTGAGAGCGAAAGTTAAGTTCGCTATCACAAATGACGCCAAGATCACGAAGATAGACAACTGAAGGGATATGCTCACCAGACGAAAGATAGACTCTAGGGTGGCTTCGATTCGAAGACGCTTACGGGAGTAGGTTATGGATTGGAATTTAGGGACGTTTACTTCCAAAAAGTTTTTGCTGCACCAAATGCAAAAAGAATCTAAATCCGAAAGAAATTTGTTTGGAGAAGAAAACACGACTGGAAACCAAGGGAACGTAGTTTAAAAAGGTTAATTTTCAAAAAGGCTTTACTGAAATCAGTGGCAACAACAAAATACATCGACTTCGTCACCATTTTCCAGTACACATAATGTTCTGGAGACGAAGTCAATGAAGTTAGTCGTAGTTGACCTGCCTTTAAGGAAGCCATGTTGGGACGGGGAGAAAATGCACTTGCAATGAAAGAACATGGAGTCGTAAACAATTTTTTCAAAGAGTTTAGGTATGTAAGACAATTTCGCTACAGGACGGTAGTTGGACATATCATTTTTGCGGCCCTTTTTGTGAATAAGGATGATAAATTAATCCCTGAAGGATTTCTGTTGCAAACTAGATTTTATTTCATTAAGTTTGAAATTTTTCATGCAGGCTAAAACAACTTAGGGAGAGGTTAGCATGCTTAAAAGAATTATTGCACTGCTTTTTAAGGCATCCTTCATGTATATAATATTTCTTGCCTGTGATTAAATTTTATATTATGTTTGGATGAGCAAATAATAAAAAATATTGACCAATTTCTCGTTGACTGAAATGGAATTATTAACGAAATGTATTGTCCAACTTTATTTTCTAGGATGGATTTTGTTGCATAATATCAATGCAGGACGGTATTGTTTTATTTACAACTCCGAGTATTACAGATCTTTTGGGTTTTCCCCGTGATATGTGGTTAGGAAGGTCATTCATCGATTTTGTCCATCCGAAAGATCGAAGTACTTTTGCTAGTCAAATTACCACTGGAGTAGCCGTACCAATAACTGAGGCAAAAAGCAGTGCACAAAAAGATAGCAAAAATTCCATATGTGTAATGCTTAGAAAATACAGAGGTTTGAAGACAGAAGGCTATGGTGTGACGCAATCTGCTGTAAACTACGAGCCATTTCGGTTGATTCTAACGTTCCGGGAAGCCCCTGAAGAATCGCGACCAGAAAGTTTCAACAATATCGTTTCAAACAACGGGAGTATGCTTTTAGTTATATGCGCGAGTCCTATAAGAAGTGCTTACAAAGGTATACATTATTATACTAACACTGTTCAATTTTATGAAGTATGATATTTTAAGTCCCAGAAGAGGCATTTCCGAATAGAAGTCATAAATTTTGTACCCGCCACACCGCACAAGGCATTCTGACCCATGTGGATGGAGCTGCAGTTCCGGCACTCGGATTTCTCCCTCAAAATATGATTGGACAATCGATAATGGACTTTTATCATCCTGAAGACTTACCATTCTTAAAGGAAGTTTATGAAACAATTATGAAAAACGAGCAAACATTTAGTGGATCATTTTGCAGAAAGCCTTATCGGTTTCTCGTTCATAATGGTTGCTATATTATTTTAGAAACAGAGTGGACACGTTTTGTGAATCCTTGGTCTAGAAAACTGGAATTCATTATTGGAAATCATCAAGTTTGCCAAGGTTAGAAAAATGTTATCATTACTTTAAGTGGTTGAAAAGTAAAATATTTTGATTTTTTCGGTTCCATGAAATTGTTTTCCACAGCCTTAAAAAAATGGGTTCGAGCAGCGTTTATCGTGAGAGCACATTGGAACGCTACTTTGGCGCTCTTTGCTATGCTTTGGTGCGCTTGGTGAAAAATAAAAAAAATTAGGACGAATTGTCGAGGCTTTGCCGTTGCTTCATTGTCCTTTCACAGTTAAGGTTTGAGGTTATGCCTATTGAGATATCATGCGTTTCTGAATGTTACTTACCCTAAGGCCAAGCGCACACATCAGGCTTTTGAGGCCGATTGTCTGACGCGGTTATTGTCTGAAGTTCTAAGTTTCACGCACGCGCACCGCACACGCCCAATACGATAGTAGTTGGTTCGGATAATTATATCAGACAATAAGATAAATGTCTCAGATAATAAGTTCCGATAATCTGATGTCTGCGCCCGGCCTATGTAAATAATACGAGCGTAGCAAAATCCTTATAATGGTATAATGGACACAATTCTACACTCACAATATTTATGAAAAATTCCAAAATATTTAATGCAAAGAACGATAGCCTCCCTTTAGAAGCTTTAATTAACTAGCCAAATGAAAGTATTGCCAATACGTGAAGTCAATTGACCAGCAATCTCTATTTCTTTCGAAACAAATTTATTCTTCTCAATTTTGTCTTTGGATAGTTATTCTAATTATCTAATTTTAATTTCTTATGTCTCAGGTCCTTCAAATGTTAACGTATTTGAAAGTCCTTCGATCACTAGCCCAAAATTTTCGGAAGCAACACAGAAAAAGGCTGAAGATCTTCAAGCAGAAATTCTTCGCTCGTTGTCCGAAATAGTCTTAAGACCTTTTGATACCGTTAAACAGGAGGTATCAAAACGCTGCCAGGCACTCGCATCCTTTATGGAAACCCTAATGGACGAAGTAACACGACCAGACTTAAAGTTAGATCTACCTCAAGAGTCAGACCTTACAATCTCCGAAAGAGACTCGGTTGTGCTTGGGGAGATATCCCCTCATCACGATTATTACGACAGCAAAAGTTCTTCGGAAACACCTCCCAGTTACAATCAGCTAAACTATAACGAAAATATACTGCGCTTTTTTAATAGTAAGCCAGCCACTGAAGTAAATCCAGAAGTGGTGATGAAAGTAGACCAGTCATATAACGACTGCATGGGAACAAGAACGTTTTTTAGACCGGTGCAGTGTTTCGATGATAGCGGTGGTAGTGGGTCCGCGGGCAATTTAAGTTCAGGCAGTAACGTTCTGATGGAGAGCATAACCAATAGGAGCAATACGGGCACGGGAACGTCCTCAGGAAGCTTCCAAGTTCAACCACCCACCTTAACAGAAGCCCTCTTAAACAAGCATAACAACGACATGGAAAAAATAATGCTGAAGAAACATCGCGAGTCCAGGACACGTTCTGGAGATAAGTTGAGGAAATGGTCGGATAAAAATGGGGACTATACGCCAGGTTATGGTGTAAAGAGAAGGGGCTCCTATTCTTGGGAAGGAGAAGCTAATAAAGCAACAAAGCACCACCACGTTGTGGACCATCAAAAAGACACTCCAGAAAGTTTGAGTGTGAAACCAAGTGGAGCTGTAGATTCTTTTAATGAGCCGCCCAATCAATTTACCTCACAGCACTGTACAAGAAATGTCGATCTTTGGCCGCCATTTTCTGTTAGCTTAACTACAATTCAAACAACACAGAGCAATGCGCACAATACCTTCACTACTCCGACTGGAATAATTCCAGCGATGTACTATATTCCTACAGCAGCGCAACAAAGTAACCCTTCGGGAGAGCGCTCTTCAACGCCAGCTTCAGGTTCCTACTCGGTGCAGTATATGACGGGTTTAATGTACCCAAACCCCTCGTTATTCTACCCGAACACGCCGGTAATGTATCAGCCAATGTCGTTTCAAGCAATCTCCAGTTCAGTAGCACTTCCAGAGCAGTTAGCGTCTGTAAATTACTCTGTAAGCTTTGTGAAACTTGTTGGGTGAAAGCATCTTAACTGTTTTATGTTATAGGATCAAACCCCAGTCAGGATTGCTCCCACACATTCTGGGAATTCTGCGGGGTTGTTAAACCCAAGTGCACCTACGTATTTACAGAGGCCGTCCTCTCAAGCTACCTCTATTAAGGTGGAACCAGGCTCAATCGTGGTAAAGCAATCAAATTCAACAGTTCGCATTTTAAGTGACCAAGTTTTTTAGGCACCTTCTGATTCATCTAAAAAGGAAATAGCTGACTCACCCATAGGTTCAATTCAAGGTGATATCAGCGCAGAACCAAAAAGTCTATCAGATACAAGACGAGTAAATTCGCTTCTAATTAATAATAATAATATAATTTTATGGTCCCTTGTTGTGTTTCAGGCAAAGTACGAAAGTACCAACGGGAATAGTGATGACATGGACGAATCTAGTTTTTCAAGTTTTTATTCCTCTTTCCCTAAAACTGATGTTTCTTCAGATGGTCAACAATATAGTGAAAAGTGTGGAAATAAAAATAATAAGGTAATTTTTATTCGAACAAATTAAAGATGGCTTCCAGAGGGTTTTATATTTTTCTGGGTATTTAAATGTAATAAAACATAAACGCAGTGAAATTCTACATTATTTTTATATATAGATAGTTAGTGAAAAGGCAATCGATGCCATTAATAATGGAAAATAATATCGCGCAAATGGCCGCCGCGGCTTCGTGATGCGCATTCGAGAGGTTTGATATTCCATGACATTTTGGCATAAAGGAGACTACACAGCGGTAATTTCGCATCGTATATTGTCCTTTAACTCTTGAATCGTACCTGTCTTATTGGCATAGAAGAGTGACTTGATATAACCACACAGAAAAAAAGCTAAAGTTGTCCAATCACACGATCAATTAACATCACTCTTTTGTGAAATTAAGCGTCCGGGGAACTTTTTATGCAATAAAGCAATTGTTTTGCAACTTGTGTAGCATATAATTGCACCGTATTGCTGAAAAACTATTTTGTCTCTGCTTTGTCGGTTAATGCTCGTCCTTCATCGTTAAAGAAGTAGTTTCTGATGACGTCACCACTTAATATGGCAATTTTGTATGAAATATATCATTTTTTAGAAGTTACGTATATTTTCAATCGCTCTGGTATATGTAACCTAATATCAAGTTAATGCAGTTGTTTTGTTATCTTGTCAACCAGAATCGTAATTATGTTTTGAGAAAATTGCATTCAAAGTTTTGAGTGCAGCCAAGCTTCTCTGAACGTTTACCTACGTGAAGCTCTATAACTTTGTCGTTTTTAATTAAGCTACAATATTCCGTAAAAACAATATTTCGATTTTTTGTTCGAAAAAAAAGATATTTCCCCTTTGGTTGATATTTCGGTCATACGAGTATGAACTTACTATACCTTATCATACTAGAAATTCTATTACATTGTCGTTTCTGGAGATTTTTATATATTCTTGAAATTATGGTATATACCTATGTACATATAAAGTCTGTTTTTGTTCCACCCCTCCCCCTCAAAGCCTTACTAGTCGATATTTGTTTTACGCCATCTTGAAAGTAATAAGGATTTTAATTTTGTGCCTAATAAGTTTCTGTTTATTTAGGACTTGCCGTGGAGTAAAAATAGTATGAATAGCCGTCGGCTTTGGGGGAGACCAGAGCCTCCATGGTTGGATAATGTAACGGTTTCTTCTGATTTAATATATAAGTACCAAATAACAACACGAACTCTAACTGAAGTTCTTCAAACAGATCTTAGTGCCTTGAAATGCATTAAACAGGTGAGTTAGCGCCTTCAATTTAATTTTTAAACGCATGCAATTTGAACACTGATTGGCTTTTCATATTTGCATTTTATTACTTTCTACGGGGAACGATCGATTTCTCCTTTCTCCAAGGCTGCAAATCACTTATTTCTGCATATTTTCTGTTAGCATTATTTCGTCGCTTCCAAAATGTTAAATGTTGTGTTAATTCATAAGACAGGAAATTGTTTGAATTTTAGATACGGTTGTTTGTACATCCATATATATTGTATATGTTTATATGCTGATATGACCGAAACATATCTGTTCTTTAAATTGTAACTACATACAAAAGTACTTCTAATTTTGCTCTATAACTTCTCGAAAATTTGAACACACTCTCTGAAAGTTCTACTATCGATAAGGGCAGGAATGAAAGTCTTACGAGTACGATCCAGTAAATCAGAGAAGAAAGAAACTCTTCCGTTGCTTGTCCGAGCCTTTCCTGATATTTACAAAATCCTTCTAGATGAATGCACTCTTTATCGAGTATACATACATATATCGGAATTTCCGGCAAATCAATTAAAGGAAAATGGGCAAAAATGTGTGAGAATTGGACCTGGAGCAGCCATCGGCCATAATTTCTAATTATTCTACGCTTTTGTAATTAAAGAAGAAATAAAATAATAGATTAGTTTCATGTATGAAGCTGTCAATATACATAAATCAAACCAAAAACAAGAATAAAAGTGAAACAATGATGTAAAACAGGACTGCTGAAATGCAAATACGAATTTCAATGAAAATACATATATTTCCTGTCTGCCGAACTGCCTGCCGCATCATTACATATATCTTGTCATCATCATCATAACACAACACAATCTTAAACAGCAGCTCATTCTGGAGAACTTTTTCACATTTTAGTATCACCCTAGATATATTTACATATTTACTGGTTTACCACTTTAATAGTAATTTCATATCTTATATACCCACAGCCCGTTTTAGTCAATGATCAATTAGACCAGCTCTATTTAGACTTGGAATTGGAAGGGCTGTCCGCGAAGCTAAAGTTAAGCGATACTACCTCTGGAAGTGAAGATGAAGAAGTTCTTGCGAAAAGAAAGAAGAAAAAGATTCAATACGGAAGCTTAATGGTGTTATACGAAGCTGATGCACCACTTCCACCGCCCTTGGAAAATTAATTCAACATTCTAATTGGAAGCTGATTGATCTACTGATAATTGATTTCTCAAAAATCTTCTTGGTGTTTTCTACCTAGACGACTTACTATTTCGTACATATTGTTGCTTACATTTTTAAAGTTTTTTTTATTAAGAAATTTTTATATAAAAAATACACTCCTTGTAAATGTATTTATAAAATTAATATTAAGGTGATAATAGTCACTCGATTTTGTATTATTAGAGTAAATCATAAAACTATATTCAATGTTTTATTAACGTTTTCCTACGCCTTTGCAACCCCGAGGATTTGTGTTTGTGGAATCTCTGGTGGCAGCGATAATTCAGAATTTTATCTTACGGTTAATTAAATTACAAAACATCAAAAAAAACAAGGCAACACGGGCTTTTGCCGATGCACTTTCCAGGAACAATTACTGATCATTTTCCTTTTCTTTTCGAAAGTGCAAGGTTTGAAGTAGAAGTAGAAAAATATGCGAGATAGTGATTAAACTTATGTATATCTAAGTGTCTATGAAAGTGGAAGTAATTATTTTTGTTTATCTGAAGTGAATTTTTTTGTTTGGTTATTTCATAGTTTGTTTTATTTAAGAAAGGAAAATGCTTACTTTTGTTGTAATGAAATAAAAATTTTATATCGTTTATAAAATTTGATTGTTTACGTATTTGGAAATTATGTACCTCTATGGGTAGAAGAACGTCATTCATTCAGTCCATAATTTTGTTATTTTTATTGTTGTTGTTTAGTTTTAACTGGCCTTGGAATGAAGGCGTCACAAATGTGACTTATTAGGTCTTAGCTGAGAGCAATATGACCATGTCTCAGTTTTATTAATTTTGGAAATCACAAATTACAAAAAATAATGACACTTACAAATTATCAAATATACATTAGATTCCGTTCGTTTAGTTTTGGCAGGTTTCCGTACGGAACGGTTTTCATATTATGATTTGGCCTTTTTTGTTTGATCGTTTAAAATAGCTGCGTTCGACTTTCCACTACCTCTAACCACAGTGAAGGCTGGCCCACATAGAATCCTCCGCCGTCAAACGTCGCGTTCGCCGCCGCTGCACAACTATTGAATACATGCATTCATATGGGAGCTAACCCATAGCCGACGCAACGTCAGCGCGTTGCGAGAGAGAAATTTAGAGCAACCTTCAATAATTTCGTCGAGGCAGTCCGTCGTGAGAGAGCTTTGCTGAGAGAGCTTTGACAAGTTGGGATTCGTTGAATCAGCTGTTTATTTAACAAGTAAAGATTTGAATTTGATATCTGTGAATTGTTTTGGTGATTTTGTAATTATGCGGTTTCCTGTTTCTTCGTTTGGATTTCCTGGAGGGTGCCGAGTTTTTAGTCTAGTTCATTAGTCTAGTTTCTTGACGAATTGGTACTAGATTGACCTTGTTAATTCACCTGTGGAGTTGACGGTTGGTCTCGATAAACAGCTGAGCGGGAGCGGATGCGTCGAAGGATTCTATGAGTTCGGGTCGCTCTTGACGGGCTAAAAAAGCATTAAGTTCTCAAAGCTCTGCGTCAAAGGCGAAGGGCAACGGATTCTATTGGGGCGAAGGGGTTTTCGGCAAGCACGTTCTCAGTGAGACAACTGAGACAACATTTTGAGCAACCATCTCAGTTGTCTCAGTTGGGTAAGATAATTGGATTAATCAGCTGATTTTGGCATCGCATTTTTCTCTCACCTCCTCTGTGAGGTGCTGTTAACTTAATAGACATTTAAGGTTACAACCGTCTGTTATCCTTTTAACCAGAACACGAAAATCTGTTAATTTAAGCCTCCAATCAAGTTAGCACATCAGCTGTAGTTAGCAGCTGTCAGTTCTGCTATGCAGAATAGTAATTTCTGCTATTTGAGTAGATAGCAGGTTAGCAGCTGTTAACTTTTACCTAGAATAGGGCTCTGAGTCGGATCACTGAGGCATTGGCAAGTCGAACGCAGCTTTACGACACTAGTCACATCTGAGACTCCGGCTTTATTATCTGCGTTTTGTAATACCGTTAGATGGCACTGTGTGAAAAATATGAAGAAACTTCATAAATACTGTCATCAGTCTCTTGTTTTGCAGGACAACCTGCGGACTTGGGGCGGAATTAAGTTGATTTTGTTGCAGAAACAAAAGGTTTAGCTTTAAGTGAATTGGCAATATGTTTATAAAATGTTTTAGTAAAGTATCATTTGTAACCATATTGATAGTGTCGTGCACATGGGCTGTCACTGTTTTGTTATATTTTAATCTTAGCATATCCAAATCCACGACCAGCCTGCGTGTGACCAAAATTAATAAGTCGGAATTTGTGCCCGACGGTGCTCATAATTTGGGAAATGTGGTTAACATTGAGGAGCGAAGCCACTATAGTAATAACAGCTTAAAACCGGTTTTCCTGAATAGTCTAGGTGGGTATTAATCACATTAATTAATGCGTATTTTCTACTTTCACATTTAAATCTTATATGTGACACTTACTAGGTAACAAAGATACGAAAACGTTGCAATATCCGACTATTGTATTTATGGTTACAATTAGAGTCACCATTAAGAAAATTCTCACGTCTGTTAATTAAGAAATGAAATGGAGGAATTTATGAATATCCGTTGAGACTTCAAACACTATGTCTTCATTGGAAAATAGTAGAGCATATTTAGGCGAGATTTTCTTCTATAAAATAATTATCAATCACATTCATGTTCAGGGCCTAATAAGAGGAATTTACTTTTACGCGCCTTCACGTCCTTCACGTTCATTGCAGCCGATTTTCAATCTCCCAATTGCTCGGACAAACATCCTTTGTAAATTGTCCTTAAATAAAGTTATTTTCACATGTCGCATTTTAAGGCAGAAGAGATACTACACTCGCGAGCAAAAGTATCGAATCACTTTGCATTTTTTCATGTGCACCCAATATCTTTGTAAATCGGTTTATTTTTCTAAATTACTTAAAATAATTTATATATAAATTAAATGTAATTATGTTTCTTGAAATATTAGCTTTATAAAAAGCTACGAAACATGAAAATTGGCCCAGGATTTTTCGGATTATGGGCAATTTCCCGGTTTGTGAGCCTTTACGCGTTACGACGTGCACGTGTTGCACTACCCTTTACCACTATATAACGGGGGTAGAGGGGGGGTTTCTTATTAGTCTTTTATCAGAAGTCAACCGTTACACATCTCCGCATATTATCCTGTGAAGAGCACTTGGAAAAAATGGAAGCCACTGAAGCTCAAGTCGCCGTACTCGTCCAGCTCCTGCAAGAAGGGCGTAGTCAACGTTCAGTACCTGCCGAGGTGAATCTGAGCCAATCTACAGTTTGTAAACTTTACCAGAGGTTCCAGCAAACTGGAGCTTTTACTTCAAGACCAAGTAGCGGCCGCAGAAGGTGCACATCAGAGAGGGACGACCGCTTCATTGTCTCAAGATCTCACCGAGATCGTCACCATACAGGAGTTACCATCCAGCAGCGTCCGCGGGAGGTGCGAGGAGTGGCTGCCAGCGAGTGGACAGTAGGAAGAAGACTTAAGGCAGCGAATTTGACACCCAGGAGGCCTGAGACGGAGCCCAGGTTGCTGGCGCGGCCCCGTACAGTCCGAAGAGCATTTGTAGAAATTCATAAGAATTGGACCCTTGAGCAATGAACCCCAATTCTCTTCTCGGAATAGTGCAGAATGTGTCTTAATGGATGCGACCGAAAGGGGAGAGTCTACAGGTCACCAGAAGAACGATATGCTCAGTGCTGCTTCTCCGAAAGAGTCTCCTACGGAGGCGGGAAGTTGCAACAATATTGGATGCACATGAAATTATGCAAAGTGATTCGATACTTTTGCTCGCGAGTGTATATTCATTGATCATAATTCGTGTGCGTGGATATCCTCTACTCCTTCGTTTAGCTATCAAATGTGCAGTAAACAAAAAGGAATTGATTATTTTTAGAATTGGGGCTGAGTGCGAGGAGTGTACAATAGATGAAACGCTGCACGCAAGTTGCAACGGCTTTGTAGGAAATGAAGAGAAACGAGCGTACTTTCTCTTTAAAAATCCAGGGCTTAATTAATAAAATTAAGCAATCGCATAAAGCTTTACTTAATTCCGTGTTTTTAGGCTTCTTTGGCACGACAATTTATATAGCGCCTGGACATCTAGTAGGTTGCGTTTGTCTATGATTGTACTATCGATAAATATCGATTTTGAACACGCACTCTTTCATTAAGAGTATTTTTTGCCAGTAATATTTTGCAACTTGGATAAAAAACGTGATTCTATGTTAACATATGTATGCAACTGTTTTTATTCAGACCCGTTGGTAATTGAATTTCACAAACACGTTCCTAATTCCTTGCCTGCGAGAAAACTAATATATAATATTCCAATTTCAGAAGATAGATATGTTAATGAACTATGTCAGTTGAATTATATTAATTCGCGTGTGGAAAACTGATAAACTTTTATATTTCAGATGAATTTGGAGTTGTAAGAAACTTAGATGACCAATACACCCGTGATATTGGATACAAGCAACATGCGTTTAATACTTTGGTTAGCAATAATATTGGACTGTACAGAAATATTCCAGATACTCGACACAAGTTGTAAGTCTTTTGAATTCGATTTTAATTTTGAAAGTTGCATGTAGACTTTATAAAAAAAAAATGTTGCGATCCACTCAATTAATAGGCTCCTTTATACGAACAACACGGTTTTTTTCGTGTCTATGAGATACAATTTCGTCGTTATCGTTTTATTACTATTAATTAGCCAATCGTGTGCTGGATATTTTTTGACATGCTCATCGTGCACTCGAATCCTGACATGAGAAATACTGAAATAGAAGTAATACATACTTAAATTTGTTTGACTGGAGTGTACAGTTTTAAATTGCTTGTTTTGAAAGTAATTCGTTTGAATTATTATTAGGTTAGGTCTAGTTTAGCTACGGGTGACCCTACCAACCCATCATGGGCATGTTTTCACTATTATTATTATCCTTTCTTTTATTTTCTTAAGTTGATATTTGAACTTTTAACAGTAATCATAAAATGTAGAGGTAGTATCTAAATGGATATTATATGTATGATATATATCTGTAGGCTATAACTGTAAAATACCTTATAAATAATACGAATGAATGAGTTAATAAATAATGAGTAAAAAAGCGTTTGAAATATTTCAGATGTGATCACCAGTCATTACAAATACAGATCTCATTTAAAGCCTCAATCGTGATGTGTTTTTACAACGAGCATTTAATGACACTTTTACGTTCCATAAACACAATATTCCATAGAACACCGCCAGAACTATTAAAAGAAATAATTTTAGTCGACGACTATAGCGACTACTATGATTTGAAAGAAAAACTGGAAAGGGAACTAAAAGAGCTTGATCCGGGTGACAAAGTTAAGTTAATCAGAAACAAACACAGAGAAGGCTTGATCAGGGCAAGAGTGATCGGTTCACGACAAGCTACGGGTGAGGTGTTGGTATTTCTTGATAGTCATATCGAAGTTAATAATCGCTGGATTGAACCTCTTCTGGCAAAAATTTCTCAAGAAAAGTCTACTCTGGCCGTGCCAGTTATTGATATTATTAATGCAGACACTTTTTCTTACACGCCCAGCCCGCTTGTTAGGGGAGGATTTAATTGGGGACTTCATTTCAAGTGGGAAGGTTTGCCGGATGGTATGTATTTTTTTTTTAAATATACACCTGTGAAATGATACGATTGAAAACTCGAGGTAATTTTAAAACATTAATGATTTCTTTTCCATTTCTCGGGGCTTTAATTAATTTTTTACTTAACATTTGTCAAACTTATAATTAAAGTATAAAAACCGGTCAAATGTGAGTCGAACTCGAACAGGAAGGGTTCCGTACCATCGTACAATATATAACACTATGTAATTTTTAAATATTTTAGTAAAAGGAACAATAGAGACGCTATAACATAATCGATTTTTTTTTTTGCTGATTTGCATGGCAGCTATTTTGAAATTCGCCATCTTGGTTTTTCATTATTTGCTGTTGTAGCGGCAATAAAAATACACACTCTGTGAAAATATCAACTCTCTACCTATTACGGTTTATGAGATACAGTCCGCTGGCAGACAGACGGACGGAAAGCGGAGGCTTAGTAATAGGGTCCCGTAGGGCACCCTTCGGGTACGGAACCCTAAAAATGGTTTAAAAGATATTTCGAGTTGTTGTTTGGAGAGATGAATCTCATCCCTTAATTCCCACACCAAATGATCCAATTTATATTTTCAGGAACGCTACACAATGAGTCATCATTTCTTGGGCCATTCATTTCCCCCACAATGGCGGGAGGGCTTTTCGCAGTAGATAAAAAGTATTTTAAACATATTGGGGAATATGACATGGGAATGGATATATGGGGCGGGGAAAATTTAGAAATATCTTTCCGAACATGGCAATGTGGTGGTTCTATTAAAATACTTCCCTGCTCAAGAGTTGGCCATATTTTTCGAAAGAGAAGACCATACAGTTCTCCTGATGGAAGCAATACCATGCTTCGGAATTCCTTGCGACTTGCTAATGTTTGGATGGATGAATACAAGGTAAACTGACTTTAGGTTTAGTAGTATTATGTATTAATAACACTTTCGGTAGGACCACTTCCTGAAGAATCAAAAAGTTAAGAACTTCGACTACGGAGATGTAAGCGACAGATTGCGATTGCGAAATGATTTGAAATGTAGACCATTTTCATGGTATTTAAAAACAGTTTATCCAGAAATTGGCCTGCCTGGGAACAGTCCTCCGAAATCGCCAAAGGCTTTTTTCCAGCCTTGGTACTCTAGGTGAGTTCTATTTGCTTATTTAGTTGTGAACATAGCCCGTGTGCATGTGTAACCCAAATTGTGCACTATATATGTAGAGGTATTCAGGTTCACCCGTGTCGGCGGTAAAGACTATGGAGGGATGGTTTGTTTAACTCTAAAAAGTTTGTGTTACCGTTTAAAAAAAAATATGTTTCTCTATTTTTAGGAAACGCACATATATAGGCAGTTTTCAGCTACGCCTCCATAACTCAACGCTCTGTATATCAGCCGCTGGCGCCAAAACGAATGGATTATGGAAAAGGGGAGGCACTTTAAGTCTAAAGCCATGTCTTAGGGCTAAGAATCAAATATGGTAATTTCTAAGATATTATTTATCGTTCATATAAAGATTGACCTCTTCTCCTTTTGGAAGGTATGAAACGGACAAATCAGAGCTAATTCTTGACAAATTATACTGTCTCGAAGCATCTCATTCTTCGGGACAAGCACGTCCTGTCCTGGGTAAATGCCATGAAATGCTGGGAGATCAGGAATGGCGTCACATTAAATCTGTACGTCTAACGTCTGCTTGTTGCATACGAATTGTCTTTGTCTTCATTCTCATTTTTATTGGTGAAGCTATGCGTGAAACGCATTGAACGAATGAGAATGTCGTATTTTTGGAAGTTTGAGTTTAAGTTAAGGTAGATATTGATGCACCATCACTGTATATGTATATACATATATACCAGTCTACTGCCATAACAATACCTAGATCTCATAAATTGGTAAAATGGAAAACTGAAATTCGAAGTCGATTTAACAGATTATCAAAAATTGTGACTGGTAAAAATTCGTTCTCTACCAAATAGACACCGTAGATTTTAGACATTGCAGGAATTTCGTCTTTGATGCAATGTGGTGGATTGATCCTGCTTTAGACAGCCTGAAAGAAGCTGTTTTGGCGAAGCGTTTTTGGAGGAGAAAAAAACAACAACCCAATGAAATTTTTGGGATATATTTATGTATATTCCAACTTAAAAACAAAATTCTTGCATCATTTATTATAAGCCGAGTTAATCTCCAATTGGTGGGCAAAATAGAGCTCGTTACCCTTGCTCGAAAAAAGAATTACAACGATTTTAAATTTTCTATGTGAACTAAGAAAACCCAGAAAAAAGGAAAAATTTCTTTTTGAAAGAAAGAAAACAGTGTTTTTTGAAAGAAAAAATATGACTTCAACTCGCTATAGAAGTCGTTTAAAAATACTTTTTCCACAATAGTTTTAGTTCACATACACACTGAATAATAAAAACTTTGAATGGATTCAATAGGACAGACCTATCAAGCATTTAGGGGATTTGTGAAGAAAGTTTGATTAATTTATTATATACTTGACTTAAACCGCGTCGCATAAATTACTGGTATCAAGTCCGACATTTCATATGCAACAATCTAATATTTCGTTTATTTTATCTAACTGCATACTAATTCACAGGCCAAATCGCCTATTTACAATACTGCAACCGGATCCTGTCTGCGAACATCTCGAGGAGCCATTAATGCTGAAGTGATATTAGACCTGTGTTCAAATAAAGATTTTGGCTCATGGGACATTGTGTACCTATGAGGAAACTTTCTACATAATTTTTAGATTAATTTTTTTAATAAAAACTTTTTTATACTAAAGATGTTTTACTCTTCTTTATTAAGAACTGAATTTGAAAGGCTAAAATTTAATACGTTTTTGTCTTTTATAAGGCATTTGTTCAGTTGACAATTCCTACTTGCATCTGTAGTTAAAAGTTTTAAAAACAGATTGAGATTAGAGATGAGTAACACAAGGTGCAGTACTAGGAGCTATCATGTTCTCGTTATACATCAACGACGTAAACAGAATCCTTAAGCATGCAAATATTGCATATATTGCACATTACCTGGCCGAATGATAGGACCAGCCTTAAAAACTGGTTTTGCTTGGATGTTTGAATCTTTTAATAGTAATGCTTTCCGTGTGATTTAACAAAAAAAAACGGGAAATGGAACGACATAGGTAATTCTACAACATTCGTCGTGCATTGGCTTTGTTAATAAGAAGCTTTCGGACAGCCGGCCTTGATTTCATGCTGTTCTTGCAAAGCTTACAGACATTGGACGGTTGAGGACTGGAAGGAAGTCCTCTTTTCGGACGAAAGTACATATTAACTAATGCTTAATGGAGAAGTGAAGATCAACTCTCAATCGAAAGAATTACGCATAAAAACTTGAGCTTAAATGACTTTGGTAAAGTTCTGACCCATTTTTCTGGGTCAATACAATACACCACTGCAATAAGAAATGCTTGAGCTGAAAAAAATTGAGGGAAATTAGAAAAGCAAATGTAAAATGTTTTCGTAAATATTTACTTAAGAAAAATATCTTACATTGTGGAAGTTGTTTATAGATAAAATGGAATGTTGTTGTTGTGTGTGTATGTTCATAGGTGTAAAACACTATCTTTAGTGCTAGGGTGATGATGCTCATCCAATGTAACTCCAGTCAAATCAACAATTTCATCTTGATCGTCTTGTTCATTTTCGTCTGATGTGTTCGTATTGCTTGTCTGTTGGGATCCACTGGAAAGTTGACTGTTTCTTGAGAATGATCCCCTTCTTGGGCTTGCTAGAGTTCTTTGGTTAGCTGGCTTTACAGTTATTATCAAGTTAGAGCTGTTTGCAACCATCATGTCGGTAACCTAACAATATTAACATACCAAATGTTATTTACAAAAAGGTTCTATTTAATTTTTTTTTAAAGAATTTACCTGATCAAGAGTTTTTCCTGCGACTTCAATGCCATTAACTTCTAGAACCTCGTCATTCACGGCCAATAACCCTGTGCTTTCGGCCAATCCACCGGGCACCAAACGAGAAATGAATATTCCCGGCTGTTTTTCCAAACCATGTGCCGTCACTCGAACCGAGGTACCGTCCCTACGTAATATAAAAAAAAATTAAATATTTCACCAAAGTGTGCTGCAATAGTGTATTTCTTAAATAAATGAATGTATTTCAGTATTTTTATAATACGCACCTGATATAAAATCCAAGGGGCTTGTCGCTTCCATGCTTAAGGAGGCGAACACGTCTGCATGTTTC
This sequence comes from Neoitamus cyanurus, assembly GCA_947538895.1. Taxonomy (NCBI): domain Eukaryota; kingdom Metazoa; phylum Arthropoda; class Insecta; order Diptera; family Asilidae; genus Neoitamus; species Neoitamus cyanurus. The sequence goes on from OX384543.1 coordinate 42,091,454, forward strand.
GGGGACAATGTCAACATCAATAATCGCGGAGACTTGCCTGAAGTCGTGAGGGTTCGAAATTGTCGGCGCCTTCGATTTCACGGGAGTTTGCCCTAATATACTGCTAATTAAATTTCGTGGCTTTATTGTTCCGTATCCAGAAATTTCCTCGAGGCAATCACCTTTAAATATACTAAAATGAATCTCTTTCTGGCCACTTCGAGTAGCATGCTGTTGGTACGTACCTTTCCTCTGTATGATAACCCGAAGAAGAGGCTTAGCAGTTTTGAGAGCTCTCAGAAAGTTATCGTCGTTATTAATGGGAAGCAAGTCATTGTCTCGGGGATCAATGTACAAAATTAAAAACTGCATGTTGTTTAGGCGGTGCAGTTGTTCGATTGTTGTAGAAAAATTCTCGAAACTTGACGTGTCATTTCGTCGTAAGGCCCATCGGCGAAATTCTGCATCAAACTTGAGAATACAAAAGGATGCTTTACTTATTTAAACTTATTAAAAAAATATTTAAGTGTGTGGAAGTAACACATTAGCCCAATTAAACTTATTTAAAATATTAGCGTCATAATGCAAAAATTCTATAATCGGTTTTGTACGGGATGCTTTCTGAGTGTAAAACAAAAAAGTTGACCTTGTAGGGCACCAGTGTTATCCATCATATCGGAGATAACCGTTGATGTTCCGACAAAATAACTGAGAATATTTTTTGTTCAAAACAATTAACTTAACTTAACAATTCTTTATTTACTCGAGAAAATCCGACACCGACAGGCGATTCTGAAGATTCCGAGAACCCGTGTAACCGCATACCCGTGTAAGAAAAAGTTCACACGGGAAAATCGGGTGCAAATAGATACTGCCTATTTTTATTATTTAACGACCATTAGACACCTCCAAATATTGTTTCAGCTTCGAGCCACCGTTAAGATAATTCGGCACGCGTTTCCAAAACTCTATAATATTCCAGAAATAAAGTTAAGTATTAATTCGAATATAAGGAATTCTTTGCGCTCTTTGCAGCCTTATAATTTGCGGATGAATCGATCATACTCAACGCATATTTGCCCATTTAGTATTTTCACTAGTCTTCTTGATTTCCACAAGACCCTTTTTGGGGGTACAATAAAAAGCTGAAAACACTTGGTTTGACAACTGCCATTGTCCCTTTGGGATAGGTGTGAAACCACTCCGGAATCCATGATAACTTACTTTCGACTTTATTTCTATTATATCACATTCAACTTTGGAGTTGTGAACTTTACTTTTAGACATTTTAACACATTAAAATCCAACACCACTAAGTACATAAAAAAGTTAAAAGTTGACAACCACCCTCCCTGTTGCTCGCTCAACTCAAATCCACCCTGCCTTCTTCTTGTTGCAAAAACAGGCAATTTTTTTTACAAATATTTCTCTTTAATTCAAGCAAACCTTCGAAAAAGTATATAAATGGAAAGGTAAAATTAAAAGTGAAAAGCGCAGCCAACTTAAGTACGTTGCACACTAGTCCGTTCGTGTGCCCGATTTCGTGGGCCAAATTTAAATGTTGTATTGCAAATTGGTATATAGGGGTTTTTGAAGTCGAATTCGATCATTATTTTTCAAGAAACAAAATGACGGTGTTTAAATAGACGACTTTTTCAATCCAAAACAATTATTTTTCGTTTAAATTTATTACACTATTTATTTAAAGATATTATGAAGGTATTAAAAATTTATCTTAATTGAGATAAAACGTGTGACTACGGCGCTTACGTAGCCGAATATATTATTACAATGCTGAATGTAAAACTGTAAATGATATATTTATAATAAGAATTCATTAACTAAGGTGATTTTCCGTGTTATTATTATACACAATAGAGGTCTGGCTACTAAGACTTTTGTTAACTCTTTTAAAGGGCAGTTGAAGCGGTAGTTGGGTTTTCTTTTACTTTATTTTATTTAAAACATTTCGCTGTTTTCTCTGAGGCCCTCGCACAAATTGTGTGGAAAATATCTTTCTGCGAATTTGTCTGATACTTTCATATTTTGTAAATCTCATTAATCTGAACAAATATCGCCATGGCCACAACACGATCTTAAGAGTAGATTTTTCGCTACAGGTCGTCCAATATCTGAATAACCCATTAACGCAAGCAAAGAACATTCTTCATTAGAATCGAATATTACCACTCTTTGCATTATTATTATTTAAATGAAGTCTGCAGGGCTTTGGGTCAACCCTGATTTAGTGGCTCATGTATGTTAAATAAATTGAACGAGTTTAATGAACGAAAAATCGCCGTTTCCACTCCGACTTAGCGCAAAATCTTCATCTACATGTAGATTTTTGTGTTTATTTTCAGTCTCTTTCTGTGTACCCAATCCAAGTAACGTATCCTCCTTAGGCGTTCGGTGCACCACATACAAGATCAAAGGTTTAAACCCGGCAGAGCGTTTTCGTTGATTTTACACGGCTTCCCGTACACAAAAACTCTGGAAGATACCTAGTGTGAACATGCCATTAGGAAAAGAGGAACAAATATACGATTGGTGCTTATTACTATTCATTTCTTTTTAAACAGTTGTAAGATTAGTCAATGGTCATACAATGTGTACAATGGCTACCTTTTTATATATGTGGCACACGTGTGGTTACGACACGATTTCATCATTTTATGATTTCATAAGTCAATCTGCTTACGTAAAATGAATTACCTATTAAAATATAATAGGCTGCCCTGCTGTTAAGAATTTTACGCAAACGTAGTTTGTTTAGGAGCTGACACAAAAGCCAAACATTTTTATAAAATAAAGTAATTTAATAACGGTATTGGTGGATTGGTGCGCTCTTAATCAAATTCTTACGAAGCCTAGGTGCTAATCACACGACCCGTCTGGCCACCCATCTCTCCATCGGTCATTCACCTTTGAACAGTCGAAAATTGGCTTCCCTAACTTCCTGTTTACCACATTGTGCAGCTTACAAAGCCATAGAGAAAAAGACTTCTGTGAAGCAGCCTCCACTGGATACTTTTTCAATCTAAAAGAAAAAGGCATTTATGAGAAGATCATAGCACCTACTACCGCGCTGTAATACCTACTCTTTCCGCAAGTCCTGGGCACAGTGCTCACAAGGATACACCCTCGAAAGAATGTCGAAAAATTGCTTAACATCCCTCTTCTGCTCATCGGTCGGAGCGTCCGGGTAGGTAGCGCCGATAGTATGCAACAGTCCCCAAGTATTCCTACCTAATTCGGCTCTATCTAGAGGGCAATCGTCACGATTAGGCTTATCTTCGATTACTACTTCTTCCTATAAAGAAAACTCTTAAAACTTCGCTCATCCGCAGCTTATGTACGTACCGCAGGCTTTTTCCCAGAGTACAGGATTTCCCTCTGCCTCCGCGACCAGGATTTAAAATCGTTACAAGTTCTGCAATTTGGGTCAGCCCGGTTGGGGCCACCGTAGGAACCATAATCAGACATGACAAAATTCACCAAAGGTCCTCCGGCCGATAACCAAACATGAAGTGTCTTTCTGTAACTGACATTTCGTAACATTTTGATCTTGTTCTTGTTAGAAATCGGAAGTTGTCAACAGCATTTTGAGAATGGAGCCATGCAACACTAGCACCACGATTACATGTCGGATTAAGGACTTGACTTGAGATTGAACTGACAGTTTAATCCACGGCGACAGCTTACCTAGTTTAACTTCAAGATGGCTTGAAGATTTGCATTGGTTCACCACAAAATATGTGATGGAAGAAAGAATCTGTTTTATTTGTGTGCAGGTTATGTAAATAAGTAATTTCAACGAATTTCGAAATGATCCTTAAGAAAAAGAAATATGAGCTTTTAATTTTAAAACCATCAAAAAGGATTAAGCATTCCTTTTGCTCTAATATTTCGTTGATTCCTTCGGTTGTACAAAATGTTCATTTAACCATTCTGAAATATCTTTAATATTTATATACAACTAAACAGCTGATTTGTAACTCGAGTGTCAAAACGCAAGCGTTTGAGGTGCGGTTACATCGCTTTAATCATAATCAAACCGAACAATTTTTCTGATCGACTTGAATCAAGCCGGCTTGAAGTCGATCCGAGGTTACATGACTTTCAAGTGCGCTTGAAGTCGGTTTCGAGTCTGCATATATCCGTGGTAATTGATTTTCTAAAATATTTTCAAAACAAGCCAACATTACGGAAACATGTCGTTAGAAAAGAAGATTCTGTAAAATGAAAAATTAATCGAGCATATTTTTCAATCCCGATAATAATTTTTGTAGTTTTGCACGGCGCTCTTTTATTTGAACAGGAACTCAGCACTCTCCGCGACCAATCTAGTCTTATTTTTATCTTGTCCAATGAATTCATTTATTTGTCACCTAAACCCAAAGCGTTCCGTAGGTTGCACAAATTATTTGAACTACGTGATGCTCTGCGAATGTGGTGACTGGAGCATAGTTTAAGTTTTTAAATTAAAGTCTTATGGTTTCGTATGGTACCCTAGTAATATGTAGCCGTGTGTTACTGTTATCTTCGGGCCGTTCTGGTAATAAACGCACTTTATGTTGTATCTCACTGTTTCATAAAAAAGGGTTCATTTGATCAAACAAAGCAAAAAATATCACACACTACAATTGGCAATTTGTTATTGAAAGTTTAGGTGGAAACACTAGCTCAATATACTGAACTTGTAGGCTCTGTTCGAACCCAAGTCTTCGTCTTCGTCTTCGTCTTTGTCTCGTTATGACAGTTAATGTCGTCAGCAAACTAGCTAAGCTATTATAAAATATAAAGCAAAGACAAAACTCTATTTGAATCTACTTTTGTGAATAAATAAATTTATTAATGACCCTTACTGCTAGAAAAATTGGGTGTTAAAAGTGTTCCCTTTAAAAAGTTGCTCATTAATTGAAGTCCTTTGCCAACTTAACACAAATCTACCTGACGAAGTCAACCAAAACCTTGACTCGCTCATCAAGCCAAGTCAGCCTTAACTGTTATACTCCCTAGCTAAGCTCATTAACGTAGACATGAAATGGAACAGAGCTTAGCTTGGTGTGACGTCTTGAACTGGCATAATAAGACGAAGCCGAAGACAAAGATTTGGATTCGGACAGGCCCGTAGATGTGAATCAGGTGTTGATGAATAGTGGAATGATTAAAAGCACACTTCTTCCCTCAACTGTTGCCAACGGTTTTCTCAACACTTGTTTGCGGGATATCTTTCCAGAGATCACAGGTGTACAGGACTGTAGTCAACAGTTTGAAATTTCTGAAATATCCATTGGTACTGTTTTGTTTTGCACTTATTCGTCTTCTCCACCCACAGCAACTATATTTCGTTTACAGTTTACTGTAAGGTACTTTTAGTGATAATAATAAATTGCGATTTTGATTTTAGAATAAGCAAAGAAAAGAATTTTGAAATAAATAAAAAATTAAATCTAGGAGTATTTTTCATGTTTTCAATGTACAATATCAGATTTACAAATTATATTGTGCTAAGATACTCCGTCTATTTTCGAATCCGTTTCCCTTACAGTTGTGAAAATCAATATATGTATTATATTTATTTGCATGCTTTTAGCGAAATGAAAGGTTCCACTACCTATGTATTTTACCAAAAGAAAATACATAGGTAGTGGAACCTTTCATATTCTCAGCGAGAGGACAATTTTATCTGCAACTTGACGCGTGTGCTTTACCTGCCGGGTCAGACCTCCGGACAAGACTTATTTTGAAATTCAATTGCATTCGATTCTTTGAAGTGGTTGGTAGACGGTACGATACAAGTCCCGCCAATCCCCGTCGTTGAAGGAAGTCGTTTAAGTAAAGCAGTGAGGCTAGTCGCTGATTCTGCAAAAGACAGCATGCTGAGTAACGCGTCGATTAATTAGATTGTTTGAGTAAGGCGATGCATACCGGACAATGAGTGAACTAATAACTTGGAATTAATAATCTAAGAAATCACAACGTTACTTTGCATATTTCTAAATTAAATTGCAGATAACCAATGTAATAATTTTTTCATCGGAGTTCTGATTGCAGAACCCCTTAGAACTCTTGGGAAGCTACCCAGAACTCTGATTAGAATAATAAACGCTTGCAAAAAGGGCAACATTAACGTTACAGCGGATATTTATAAATTAAATTGCAAATAACTAATGTAATAATTTTTTGATTTGAGATCTGATTGACTTGTAAAGAATTAGCCAATTCGTGGATGATAGAAGTGATCAGTTTTCACTCCGAGCGCCATATGCATGCATACAAATGCCGTATCCTTTAGGGTTATATTTCCCTTACCTTTTGAAGATGTCCTATTACTTCGCCTGGTCCAAAAGATGATTAAATAAATATCAGGAAAATTTTAGATGATCTCTTTGTGACGTAGCGCTGCCGAAAGAGACTAAAGTCACTATTAGGAATAGGCCATTGTATTCTGAGAGGTTATTTAACATTTTTCTCACACTAATATTCTCACACACATTATGGCGAAGTACGGACAATGCTAAGAAAATGCGCTTAAACCCCTCGCGATCTTGCGGCAGCGCAACGCTAGGTAAAAATGATTGCTCGTTCGCGATCGTATTCCGAATCCGACAATGGCACATTTGGGAGCTCTTCTGCATTTGCCTTCAGTGCATATCGGAACTCGGAACCCCTTGGGCAGCAGACGCGCTTCAGAGAACATAGCACTGGGCAAAGCTACCAGAGAGAACCACTCAAGCATAAAAAGCATAGACCCTATAACCTCTTCCTTCCTTTTGGACGACAGTTTTAACTGGTATTTCATTGATTTTAGGGAAACATACCAAACAAACTTTGTTAGAGAGCCCCATTGCTTTGAAGTGGGCACGTCCTCAGCAAATTAGACGGGTAGTGTAGTGATAGTGAGTAGTAGGCCGTCTTATTGTAAGTTCACAACGAAATTTTTTCTCAGCGGAAGTCTGTAAGGTGAAAATCGTGTAAAATTGTGAATGAAATGAAATTATTGTAAAGTGTGATGTAACCCCTCTGTGTTTTTAATCAAGTTTTTTTCTATGTAAAGTTAAAATCAGTAGTGATAAATTGTGTTAGTTGAAAGTTATTTTGAAAAACAAGTGCAGCTATGTAGTGAAAATCATGCAGGTATAGAGAACTGACCACTTGTCCACTTCAGTCGACTTATCTTTCCTGCAGTATTCTTATCGGCCTCTGTGTGAAGGGAGGAATATTGGAATACCTGATTACAAAATTGGGGTGTAAGTTAGAAGTATTTTAGTAAATACAATCCACGACATTGATATCCTCAATTCGACAGCAATGCTTTAGGAAAATGGCTTTCCTTTGATTAGGATAGTTTTCACTAGTGGCTATGTTTGAGCACCTGTCTTACTTTCCTTCTTTTGTTGCGTTGTGAAACAATAGTTTATTAATTTAATTATGTTATGTACAGATACTTAAATTTTTGGTGTGGGATTGGAATAATCAAGGCTAATTTGTGTTTATACACACATCAAACAATGCTAAGAAACACGGGGTTTTTCCGTTGCCATTTCCAGGAAAAGTTATACCGATAATTTCAATTTTTTTTTAACTTTTTGGAATTCGAATTTTAAGATAATTTGAATATTCGAATATTTGAAGTATTCGGATTTTTTGAGTGCTTTGATTTATTCGGGTAGTTGTAAGGAAGCTAAATTTCTTATTATGCAATGACAGTAACGGTTATGCAACCCTCCTCCGTAAAAATCAGATGCAAACAATTATTTCTTGATTTTTATTTCAATAAACACAAAATAATGACTTTATTTTTGTTATTGCATTATGTTGTAGGCAGGTTCAAGAATCCCCCCCTTAGAAACCCCGAAGTGGTGAATAGAGCCCTAGAAAGCCGGGAAATGGGTGGAAAATAAATTTTAAGACGTGGCTCATAATTCGAGCGGACTCAATGTTTGAGTTGAGCGATGAGGTGAATTAGATTTTAGTTTTTTACAACCCTAGATTTTAGAAACATCCCAATTCACTTTTAATTAGGTGAGACCAATTCTCGGATATAGGTTAAAAAGCGGGCAAGTGCGTGCCGTGCAAGCATCAACTTATGGTTCCGTACCATGTACTAAGTAGCAAGAGTTATTTTTTCTTTCGTCAGGATTGTAAAAATGAAAACAATTCACCTTCAATTCACCACTGCATATAGTGGGTGAGCGAGTGGATACAGATTGCTGCTATTGAAAACTGAAAATTGTGGATATCTAAAAAACTTGTTAACGTGTCTTGTTCAAAATACTTTTCGTTTAAAGTATTTATAAAATGATACTTTCTTCATTTTTTTACACATACATTATTAACGACTTTAGGAGAGGAGCCAATAATTTGGAGGGTGCAGAGGTGCAGTAAGAAAGGATTTTTACAAGGTACAAATATTTGTATCGGGGAAAATATTTTTTTGATCTGATTTACTTGAAACTTTGAACAAACACTCTACCTACAACATAAATAATGGAACACGTATATCAGCTTTTCTCAAAATAAGTGATACATGCAATATCTTTATACCGTTATGTAGCTTAAGATCTTAGCTAAATGGCCCCGTACTATTTTCACGGAGTATCAACCGCTGCTTGCGGAAGAGAGCGAGCTTTGTGCATGCGAAATGACAAAAGAAAGCATGAGTAATGAACGGGTTTCCGTGTTAATGAATACATATACATATAGGGGTTTTCGGGGTCACTGGTCGCTGGTCGCTAGAATCTGTCATGGATAATTTGAAATTCAAGATCCTATATGGCGACTGCAAATTCTCAACTTTGACGGATTTCCGTACGGATTTTAGGTACGTGAAAAACAACGCTTCTCGCGCAGAAGCATAAAATTAGCTCAAATAATAGCTGAACCCCTCTATTTCAGAAAACTCCCTCATCAGAACGTCGAAAATATGGGGGGGGGGGGGGGGGGGTCACGATTGGGGAGTGAAACAGCAAATTATTACAAATTGTTGAAATATGTTTGTAATGTATTATTATTACTTTATGGATCGCTTTTTATTTTAATTAATGATTTTCCTCCTGCTAATGCTTCAAAGATCGAAGTAAAACAAAGTTTTTGAAATATTTCGCAAAAGGGGTTTAGTATTTTTAGGTGACAGTTCCAGCTTTTATTTAAGGTGTATTTTGACTTTGTAAGACAATAGGTTATTTTGAATAATGTGAAGGCTCTCTAATTTTCTTGAAAGTAGGTACTACGTGATGGAATTTTTTTTCTTTCAGACTTCTAATCTATGAAAATAGATCGTATTTTGCATGCCAAACAACTGCAACTTATTCTTACGACTACAAACTATTGCTTTAGCAACAGCAAAAAACAACGATTTCTATCTATTTACTCTATTGAAGGTTTTTGGTTGTGGTGAATGTTGTATTCCTATATGCAATTCTGAAGTTTTATTTAAATTTTAATTTACTCTTTCGTATCCTCCTCTTGATAGTTTTTAATTTTTGTTCAAACAACGAGTCGTTTGGGTGCGAATTAATGTGAAATATGTATATGTATGTGCCCTTATTTAAATGCGAGTCCATGACCCCAAAACTAAAATCCCCCATGATGTTTTGGATATGGCTACACTAAGAAGTCTCGTATGTTAATATTTCTGTACATTCAGAACGTTGTTGTGTTCGCAGTTGACGATATTCATGCTGATTTTAATGTTGCCACTACAATATTTAATAGTACTACCTAATTAGGTTTTTTTGTAAATATTTTGATGGAAATGATATCCTTTTTAGAGAATGACACCAGCCAAGCTGTACCGAGACTATACGGAAACCGACTTATGACCACCGTTTGAACAGATTCGATTCAAATCTTGGAGGTTGTCTTTTTGAGGAGACTGACCAAATGTTGCTTGACGGACGGAGGCAATCTCAGATACATTGTGCAAGTTTCTTGCAAGCATTCACCTTGTTTGTGTGAAGAAAAATAGAAAAGACTTGGAAAAGCGGAGCGATGATTCAGTGCGCAGTGGGAAACCTGTCCTCTTTTCCTTCAACTCAAGCAACAACAACGTCTACAGGGTCATGTTTCATCATTTTATGTGCCGCATGCGCCACACAATGCTCCCGCTTCTTGTGCGTTCACGGTCGTGGGGGGAATTCAACATCATCGATCGAAATAGACATTTCTGACCAGGGTAATTCTACTGTCGATGAAAACTCCCTTGATAGCCCGAGTCCAGGACTTTCAAGGGTGCATTCCTGTACAGCTCAAAGTGGACGCAGTGGTGACTGTCCTAGTCGTGGAGGTGAAAAGTGCTTGAGGGAATTGCAAGAACTCCCACAGGGTAGTGTGTCTGATACGTTCGCCCAGAATCACAAAGCCAGTGTCTGCTTGGAGGAAGCGAGCCATTCGAAAGGGGAAAAAAGTAAAAATTCCCGCACAGTTGAGGGCGAGTGCGTTATTGTGGTAGCTGATAACAAATGTTCGTTAATCGGGCCCTCTCAGACGTTTGAGATAAATACGTGGAGTCCTCAGCAGACACAAGAAAACCCGCAAGGACTTGACTCGTATTCTGTCCAGGCCCCAATCAATGGCACCTACGAAATCGCGAAAGATGCTACAGCTGATTGCTGGCTAGAAAATCAATGTGAGCTTGGTGGCGTGTTCGAGGCAAGTAAACGGCTGAAACGGCTCGAGGAGCATTTCAGGGGCCTTGCATATTCCAAAAACTTTGTTTTGCAAGCAGTGAGTGAGGGTGACGACTTTTTCGGTGAACAAATCCTCCCAAGCCGTTTGAACGAAATTTGTTTACAAAACTTGAGAGAATGGATTTCGTTGCATGCAGCTAGTAGATGTGGCAAATGTTCCTCTTGTGCACTTCGCGAGGTGAAATTTAACACCCCCCCTGAGAATTTAATCAAAGGCGACCCCATTAAAACGATTACATCGAAGGAACACAGTGCCGGTGATGAGTATCTGAATCAAGTGAGTAAAGAAAGCGTCGAGTCGAGTAGCGATGAAAGAGCTGATTCTAATGACTGTGTGGATAACGAGGAGCTGGTCCTAATAAACCTACTTAAATCTACTGAGGTAGAATCCGATCATACAAAGGAATTAGACCAAGACCCAAAGAACCTCTCACCTCCTAAGATTGCCAACTGTAGCCCTTTAGCTTTTGTCAGTACTTATGATGAAGGTTGCTATTTAGACACTTTGCCAGACCTTTTAAACTGCACTAGCGAGACAATTTCACATTCTGTCTTTGACGTACGGTACTTAAACGCCTTTGAGTATGGAGATCAAGTGCTAGAATGTTATGACGAACTAGACGAGAGCAGCAGCTTAGAAGAAGGTAGTGACTACTCTTTATGGGATTTTCTTGCTGAAACAGGGTGTTTTCAATTATCAAACTCTACGCAAAGCAGCAAAATGCGCGATCTTAACGGGCCACTGCGAGGGCTCCTCAAAAAGCCAAATAGGCCTCCTCCGGCCCGAAAAAATCGAGTCGTCTTCGACGAGACCAGGAATGAATTCTTCGAGGCGGATTATATAATTTTGATACGTGAGGATTGCGCTTACGATGAAGAGGACGAGGAGCCTTGTACCTGCGGGGAACACGAACTAATACGTCTATGTTGTGAGGAAGGATGCCAATGTAACTACAGTGAAGAAAACAAAACCCCTCAGGTAAAAAAATTACTTTTAACATTTTCCGTTATTCTTTTTGGACTATTAAAATGCGCACTTTTTTATATTTATTTGCTTAGGTCCCATATATTAAATTGTATTTAGAAATGAAAATGTTCGGGGAGCAAATTTGAAAATTTTCAGACACCTGCTGAAAATGTTACAATAGTCATTAGAAAAATCAGCAAATTTTTTATCAAGGAAAACATTAATGTTACCTACGGCTAAACATTTTTCTTGACGGGTTAATTAGATTCGGACGAATTTTGGAAATAGAATGTCCTTGCTGTAATTTGAATAATTTTATTAAAAAAGGTTAAAGACTTTCAGCGAAAAGCTTATCCTCACGGGATAGTATGATTAAGTTTCACGTTTTAAGTTTTACACTATCTTCACAAAAATCAGCATTTAATATGTAATTCTTTGCTTAACACTCATCCACTGCATAGTTTCCAGCATCTGATAGACAGGAATGTACACGTTACATTTCTATATAACTCTCAAACCTTTGTTTTGCAATATTTGTGATCTTGACTTTATTTCCGTTGAGCAAAGGAAAATAATCGATTCACAATAATCAAAGTCAGGGAAGTATGTATTAGTTGTATAACATAATGGCAGTAGAATTTTAAATGTCATTCTTCATCCGTTTCAAAAACCCGAGTTTCCTTGGAATTTTGGCACGAATTTATTGCGGTGTTCATCAAATTTCATTTATTGTCTATAGTAACAACGAGAAAATGCGACTTCAAGCTCATTTTTTAAGTAGGTAGGTACCAACTAAGAATTTTATTTAAACTTTAATATTATATGTAGTACAGCAGGCGGCACCCTGTATTCATTATTTCAACTGGGATGCTGAATGGATCCCATATGCTTTAGGTTTAGAATGACGTCACATCGCTTATCGTATTTTACCCGCCAAACCCTTTCATTTTATATCGTTGTCAAGTGGGTTGTGAAAAAGGAGTTGATTAGCCAACTTGGGGCTTCCGCCGTATTGCGTTTAGAATGACGTCACATATGTAGTTTATTGCAGTATACTCGTCAACCCTTTTCATTTGATACGCATATCAAAAGGGATTGTATAGACAAAAAAAAAACAGAATGGCTGCTAACGGCGGCAACATTTATTTTTCTCAAAATATCCTATGGAGTGCTATATCGACTAAGACGAATCTAACAAAATCTCAGAATCCATCAAGCCACTTAGGCTACAGGACGTGCCAAAGATACGGCCATACTTATATACATACAACCGAAAAATATTACCCTACTTCTGGGACAGTCGAAGGAAAAGAGTAAATTTTTTCTGTCGGTGTTTTCCGAAAGTATGTATTTTCAAATATATGTAAAAAAAATTTAGTCTAAAATCGGAAAGATAACGAAGTTATAGCCGTTTACATGGGAGGAGGTAGCACAGCCAATTTTGTGCACTTGAACTTTCAATCGCGTTTTTGTCGAAACGACTTTTCTCGATCTGGCGGGATTCATTCATTTTTTACCCTGGCATAACACACGAGGTTAGCCATGTTCTATACGGAGTATAAGTATTAAGCAACGAAAATATTTGTAATCGCAGTGGCTAACGTTGTACGTAAGCGTGTTTTTAAGTTTTGGCAGCCAGTTAAGTAACCTTATATATAGTTTCGCTATGTCCGTTTATCTTTGTATGTCACAGTCTTCCCATGCTCTCATATGTATACCTATTAAGATGAAATTTAGTATACGGACTTGATGGCCGCAAATCGGAAGCCTTGAGATTTTAGAAAAAAAATATTTTTGGACAATCCTCCCTTTAACATTGTACTCAAAAAAAAATCATCTTTTACTTTCACTATTGAATGGGGTGTCATTAGATAGGTGTCCTGAAATGCAACATACAATGGTTCTGAACATTTTGATTTCAACCCATCAGTTACGAGATATTTGCCTTTAAAGTCGTTATTCAGGCCTTAACAAATATTTGAATTTAAAAATTAGTATTTTTGAGCCCCTCGAGGACAGAAATGAGAGAAAAATTATGACAAGGTAAAATTTGTTAGTGAGAAAATTATTTAAAAAAAAATTTTATGTGTAACGAAAATTACTTTTATATTCTCGTATGTAGATTGACAAAATTTTGCACTTTTTTTTTACAATATTCTCAAAGTAGTGATCCCGCCGGACTATTTTTCCACTGACGCTCATTTTTTACCCTAAACATTCGTTAGTTTTTAAATTTTTAGTTTGTGTAATGTATGTTTAATAGTCTTAATACATGATGTACGTTTTTCCCAAATCCTAAATTAATAATCTAGACATCAAAAAAATTTCGCTAAACGGAGGTATGAAAAACAATTACCGTGCATTCATGCTACACACTAGAAAGGTGAAACTTCTACGCAGAATTCACATTGTACCCAGCTCAAAGTCGAATGAGGCTACGTTACGATAAAAGCGGTTCTAAATTTGAATTCTACTAGTCCCTTTTCTTTATTTCGTCAATATTATTTTGTTTTCCTACACTAATTTAAGATTCATCCTGCATGCGTAAGGATCTGCACTGTGATATATAAACTGAGCTGAAATGACAGAAATATTAAATTTTTTTTAGAGTCCGAAATACGCCCCTCCTGTAGAATTTGTTGATGAAGCTGCTTTAAGTCCACCTGAGGGATACAAAGACAATGGATTGAAAAACGCAATAAGTGGTGCTTTAAGTGGACATGTATTCGGCACACAGCATATACAGCAATTGCAAGTTATTCAACGATTGCAGCAGCAAAGGGCTGCGATGTTGGCAGCGAGGGCTACTACCCAGCCACAACAGCAGCCGCAACAAGGTCAACAGCCTGCCACTGCTCAAGATGAAGACGAACAATCGCCTGTTTGCACAGAATGTGCTGAGTGTGCAGAATGTGCTGCTAAGCAAATACAAGACACAGGTACAAGTGTATATTAATATTTTAATATTTTATCTAAAATAACTGTTGCAGTTCATGTGGAAGAAGAAATATCTCAGTTGAGTGTTCCTGCAGTTGCCATCATTCCGCTTCACAACAACTCCCCAGAAAGACGGGTAACTCAAAAAGAGATCATTGCAGGAGAAGAAAGGCCTAAATACCTTTTGCCAAACCAACATAAAGTTCCTCAAGGTAACTTTTGAGACCATGTGATAGATACAATTTTTTCATACTCATTTTCACGTTTAAAAACAAACTCTGCGAACCGATTTTCCACATCATTTTTATGTTGAGGGTGTAAATCTTTTCAAGGTTATTTCGTTTACTAAACTCTGAACTAATTGGCTTGTTTAAGTTTTCATTCACGCTTTCCATAGAAACGGGCTATTGCAGTCTTTATGTGAAAAGTATAAAGCTAGGCAACTTTTGCTGATCAATATACATTTATTGAATGCGATTATTTTACTGACAACAGCTCGTGTCTCTATTCATTCACGAAATATATTTGCATTTGCATTTTCATTTGTTTTGTATTATAATATACTATTGTACGCTGCTGAGATTGAAACCACAATAGGTGCACACTATTTACTTCAACAGAAAACCAATTCGAATACCTACTTCCGAAATAATTCCTAAAAGAAAGGGAGGATGGAAGGGCGATCTTGAAATTTACGTTTTCATCTTCAAGATCACATTCTTCGTTATAAGCGACATCGTGGCACTATAATGACCTTGCCAGTTGCTGGTAATGAAATGACCTGGACTGTTTTTTGCGCATGTGATTTGATCGCAATTTGAGCTGATATTTATATTATTAGATCTACTTTTTTCTGTCACGTAATATCAAGTGCGCACTCGATGCCGTAATCGAATTTTTAAAGTTGAAGTGTATAAGAATCGCATTAATATTTATTTTTATATTATCTATTATCATTTATGGGGTACTTACATTACGGGTCCAAAAAAACTATTATACATTTATTTGTTTTTTCCGAAAGTATGTTACATAGAGCATGCAAGCATTTTGCTTATTGGTATAATATTATATAATATACATGCGCATAATATGTTTATACCAAAACCCGCAAACCACTTGTCTGGCTGTGTAATTTAAAAGATGGTAAACATCAATTTTAACCGCCATTTGGTTGGGTTTTGCATAAAATATTTTGGCAGTCTAACTCATAGAGACGTGAATTTTAAATAGGAATTAATGTTTCTTGTGTCTGAAGTCGCAACAAAAGACAATGATGCCAAGCTGCTGTGTATTTCTGGAGCTCCTCCTTTTTCCTGTCGTCCTTCATAATTTGAAATATTCATGTTACAAAATAAACAAATATGAGGAAATATACTGGTGTTAGTTTAACACCCTTATTAGTTTTTCGATCCGCAAATGAGATCTCATTGCTTCATTCAAACTTCGCACCATTATTGACGCAAAAGAAATCCCAAGTCATGTCTCTCTGCACAAATTACCGAAAACCACATATTTAAAGTAATAAAAATTTTCAATGTTAGCAGCAGTGCAATATTTTATGATTTACTTGGTATGATTCATTCGCCAATTTGAATTTTATTCAATGCATTATGTCTAGGTTTTCAGCATCAATGAACTCCTCTCAGATTTATCGTTTAAAATGTGCCTAATGTAATTATATATCTGCATGAGTATGTGTTTATAATTTCTATTGTGCTGCTATCCTCACGTTGGTCTTCATTCTCGTTATGGACCAAAAATGTTGCAAAAATAATCGTGTGCGTTATAAAAATAAACCTCTTGAAATATAAAGAAGAGGAACAGGGAAAAATTGTGTCTGTCCACAAGAATCAAAGGTATGTAGTTGAAACTATAACCATGACTACAGTAACAGAGAGACGAATCGTGCGGGAAGCGACAGAAGATATAACAACTATAAAATCTTCTTCCGTTGGAGCTGGTGAGCCTTTGGACCAATGCAAAGAAGGAAAGTTAGCGCAGGACAGTGCTGATGTGGTACCCACACAGATAAGCGGCATATTAAAAGGTGGAAAGCTTTGGAAGCACGAATTACAAGTTTGTAACACAAAAACAAACTTAAGATGTTCTAGCATTTTATTTTGCAGGTTGACGAGTCCAATAATACATCTTCGGAAGATGACTCCAATCTTAAGCGGTCCGTGCGATTTGTGACGGAAGCAAACAAGGATATCTCCCGAGAAGGTGATGGAAAGGCTGACACCGAAAGTTCAGAAGTGGAAAACACTATAAATGAGCTGATCCCAATCAAAAAGCATTCTAGTTTATTTAATAACGCACTGCGGCCAAATTCAGCAATGCGCCAGCTTTTCCCTAGTGCTGCACATCCTCCACCTCCTGCTGCCGTGCTAACCCATGAAACCTTGCGTGCGTTCGAAGAATCGAAACGCAGCAATCCTCTTATGTCGAGCTTGCTTACCTCTGGTTCCGAGACAGATACCATCAGAAGGACCATCGAGCGAAACGCTTTAAGAAGATCGCTCATAAAGTTCGTAGTCTTTACTTCAAGAGTCTCCCATATTATCCAGTTATTCCATTTTAGGAAAAAGGCTGCTAAGTCTGATATGTCCCTTGAAGAGAGAATAAAGCAACTGACTTGCGACATCGAGGAATCAACGGAAGATATGTCTTTCGATAATAGCGAAGATGGCGAGAAGCCCACCGATGTTCCTCAAACAGAAAAACGTGATAGTCCAACTGGAGAAGAGAACCCCTCACAGGCGAAGTACATCCCTGACAAGAGTTTCTCCCCCAGCTCTTCTGCATCGTCGTCCTCCAGCGGCTCAACTTCTGCATATAAGAAAATATCAAATGTTTTTAACCGTGACAAGAGACAAGAAAAAATTCCAGAAACAGACGAAAATCCAATTATAATAATACCTCAGGTAAGGGCATTAATCATCCTTTTGAACAAGATTTTATTATTGCTTGCCTCCCTTTTTATAGGAATGCAGATGTCCCGCGGCTCCAGATCTCGGAATGGGAGTGCAAGTGCCTGCAGCACATACGCAAATTCATCAAACGCCCCCACGGCAATCGGAACCAAGAAGGCAATTTTTATCTACTTTAGCTCCACTCACTGCCTGCGTAGCAGGTCAGAAAGATGACTTTTCATATTACACGTTAGCTACCAGCGAAAGAAATTCCAACGTAAGCACGCAGTGCTCGGAATACAATATAAGCGAAATTGAGTCTGCCCTGATGACCAATGATGGGCGGAAAGTAGCACCTGATGTTATAGCTGGCACACCTGGCCAAGAGCAAGACGAACTGGCTGCTTTTGCCACTCAAGAAGCTAACAGAACAGAAAAATTAAAAAAAAGATACTCCAACGAATCAAACTTTACTTCGCACTCCAACGCCAGTTCAGATGATGACGAACAGAATGACTACGGATTTAACAAAAGGCCCTCAGTTCGAGGCATCAAGCCAAAATTTAGCTCCACCAATGAAATTCTTCAACAAATGCAAGCCCAGCTCAGTCAGCCTATTCCACAGCAACAGGTACTGGGCAACTAGAGTTGCAATAAAAGCTCTATTTCAATTCCATAATCATTCCGTAGAGCGACAACCAAAATTTCACTGTGTCTAAACAGGCCAGTACAACAAACAACAAGCAAGTGCAGCACAACATCCAGCATGCATCAGTGTCCCAGCATCAGTCCGAAAGGTCCTGGAGCTTCTACGCGGATGGTGGTGATCAACGACTAGGTGGAGAGCATCTCAATCAGCACTCAAACTATTACCAAGCTATTCCAAATGCCATCAAGCAAACTTTTCACGGGCACGAAGAATCGTTGACTTATCAAAATTGTGTTACAATGGAGCAGCATTACGGACGATATGCACGGAGCCCTACTAGGCGGCCAGAATCTCCACCCCCGTTGAGGAACTATCACCAGACGATGGTTCTCATCCCTTACAACACGGACACGTACGCACAGTTTTCTGGGCAAGACCAGAAAAACGTCCCTCAATTCAGTCGTCATAACATTTTAGAATATCAGCAAGTAAGTATGAGTTTTGCTTGAAAGCTTTTATAAATTCGGCCAAAAAGAACGAATCGTTCGTGACCAACATGACAATATAAAATAGTTTAATATTTTGAGTTCGCACGAGCCTCCATGCATTTAATGAACTGAACAAGTTTAGTATTTTGATTTGAGTCCACCACATTGAAGCTGTTACCTTGAATTTGTCAAATTGAGCACTATATTCGAAATCAGCGACTCCAAAATCCTCATATGCGAAAGGTTATGTTGTTGTTGGGTTAAATTTTTGCCTTTAAACAAAGCGTCACATTAGTGAGCTTGTTTGGTCTTAGCATCAGCACCACATGACTATGAGCGGGAAATAGCATCGGTAAGCTCCTTGATGAGGGTTTGAATTTAGTCAGTCGCAACCAGCATAAGTATTCACCCTTTAAGGGGTCATGTCTAGTTAGAAATGTCGGAAACGTCGATTTTTGGTTTTTGAGTTGGTTTTCCGAAAGGTCGCCATTGCAAGCATGCTTTCTGATAATGTCATGTCAATTCGGTAATTTAATAAAAATAAAAAAGAGGTGTATTAATTATAGGAATTCGGAGAAAATGTGGAAGAAGCGTGAATTTTAGGAAATTTTAGAGGATTTCTTCATTTGCGCAAGTAGGGTAGACTGGGTACGATTGTAATGGGGTACGGTTGTAACAGCTCGAATATTTCCTAAACTATCTACAGGAGAGTGAAGAGTATAAGGGGAAAGAGACGCGGCGGGCAGGAATGCACACGATTTTTTTATTATTATAATAACTTTGTTGAATTTGATTGTTTTTTGTAATAAAACTCATTGAAATTACTTGCTTCTGTTTATTTTGGGTATGTTACAACCATCCCCATCACAGTTACAACCGTCCATGGCATGAGGACGATTGTAACAGTGGCACCCAAACTGAATAATGCCTTGCTGACAAAAAAATACTGCATACATATATGATATTTATTTTAAGTGTAATGTTAACTCAAAAGAGTATTCTTCAATTTGTAATGTTGTATTTAGTTCTTAGATCTGTGATAGCAATGATATGAGCAATAAAAGCAAAATTGTTACAACCGTACCCAGTCTACCCTAACTGTACCTGCAGTGGTAGAGGTAAATTAACACTGGTGGCGTTTTTGGTAAGCACATTAAGATAGCAGTTGCTGGGCCTGAGTTTGATGTTGCTGCGTTGAGTAGATCAAAAGACAAAAACAAAATAATAATGTGCACCCCGAATTTATTATTCACCCTGTAACTCCCAAACGGTTGAGATTGCCTGCCCCCTCTGTCACACGATATTTTGTCTGCCTAGGTGAGGTCTATATATATTTGTACCCTTAATATACCCCTTTGTCTGTTTTTTTTTTTACTTAATAGAACTTAGATATAATACGGAAATCGGCAATGCATTTAGAAAACACTCAATTAATGCTAAGCATAATAAGCTGCGCGTCTACCTTAAACTCAATGGTAGGAAGAGTGGGGCAAGTATAGTATAATGCCACGCCACGTAGTTATAGCCAACTCGATAATACGTTACGTTCTCCCTGCCTCCACTATTGTGCCTGTCTCATTCACACAGTATACCTATGTATAGTCGAGAAACTCAAAAGTAAACGACATTTTCATGTCGCACGATAGTCGATTCCATTCACTAGATTGCTCAAAAAAAGTTTCTCTTCAAAAAGAAACAAAGTAGTAACAGTAATCGGTTAAGGGAATTGTGATATACATACATTATATGTAAGTAAATGTAATTGGGATTGTGATTGCGGAAAGTTCCAATTGCTTCACCACCCAATATAAGTATGTACTCGTACATCTATTATTTATAAGCATTTTAGTTTCTGTTGAAATTAACATGAATAGGTTTGCATATATGCAACAAATGATTGCCAATCTAAGGCAGTTTAATTTTTCCTTTTAGGTAACACAACAGACCATTCGTGTACCAATTAGTTATACTTTACCTGGGATGCAATTACACGTTGTAGCAGGCCGAGGTGCACAGCCTCAGTATCTTCATCACCCAAGAGTAGTAGCCCCACGAGCTTACAACTTCCAGCAAGACAACAATGCCATGACATACTGCGAACGAGGAGTACCGGAGGGAGCCGCAGCTGCTACGGAATGTAAGAACCTGATGTCGCCGACGGCCTCCCAAGGAAATCAACAGAATGCCTCTCAGCACGCCAACAATCAATCAGCAGTATCCGAAACAGTCTTTTATGCGATGAACGTATGACCGGGCGATTAGGTAAATTATGAAATAAATTTGGCACCTGTCGTTGATTGACTCGGGGATTGGTAGTCTTTCTAAAATATTGAAACAGTTGTATATCGTCCACGCAGGTCATCATCGAAGAATTGTAGTCTCTTCCTTAGCGTTATGTTAAACAAACTGAGAGTGACTTGGATCCTTCAACCTTACGACGCCATGTTGAAACAATAACACAATTTCCAACTGCAATACGTGCACTAGAGCAAGATACACGGTAGTCTTATGCATCGTATAAGGTGCAACGACGGTAGAGAGGAGAATCGTGCCAAACCTTATTAACCCATGAAAAGTGAAATTGAAGAACGGTGCAGGAGGCCAATAGGACGTCTTGCTGCAGACATGTACAATACTGTATGTTATGCATAATTATTAGCTAGTTAAGTATTTTTAAAGTTTCAAGATGTTGAAGTATAACATAGCACTACGGGAAACAAATCAAAAGATCGGTATATATAATACATTTTCCACTTTCAAAGGAGATAATAAGTACATTTATACAATAGTTGGGTATTTATCTTACTGCAAATACATACTTAATTAGTCGAGGAAGGATATCAAGAAATTCTGTGTCAAAGTTCACAATCCATTTTTCGCCATTTTTACTGCATACATATAATTGCTCATGTCCTAGTCGTAGACCATTAACGTAATAATATAAATTTAATGAATAAAGTGTCTGTTACATGTAAAAAGTACGAACTTATAATACCCCTTGAGCCAGGACTGCTCATATTGAATATATTTTTCTTGCACATCCGCAGGGAGTGAACGCCCTTTGGTTCAGGGTTTTAATAATCACGATCATGACGAAAAACTTTATATTTCTCACTCATACGCAGAAAACGCACATTAAATTTCTCGCAATGTATGAGACCAAATGCTATTAGTAAACTGCCCGCTACCATTTATCAACAATTAGTTTCCGAGCAAATTGCGTCATTATTCAATAAAGAATCTTATTTTCACCTTCAGGGAAATGCATTTACATGACGACATACTTTTCATTTAAGGGCCGTGGCACATTAAGGGTGTGATTCATCAAACGTAGAAAGCAGCGGTGGAGACAGGCCAAAACAAAATTCTCGCAATAGGAAGGAAGACGGTTTTAAGACCTTTAAAAAGCTTGGATTTTGCTGTAGTTTGTTTTTGTTCTACTTCTACCATTGCTTTCTACTTTTAATGACTACGATCTTTAAAGATAGAATAACAAGAAAACTACTGCGACAACAAAACAGAAGGTTTTAATTTAAAGCTTTTAGAAATGTCTAGTTTTGCAACATACATATTTGTTGTTGTTCCTCTGCCACTGTTTTGAGCTGAAAACGGAACAGAACCAAATTATAATGAAATTGCGCATTAGCATGTCCCTCGGCCTTTATAAAGTGAGTTAATTAGAAGGGCGGATGTGGATGCATCATGTATCATGTAAGACACATTTTAATTAAGTACTGAAAATTGAATATATGTACATATACTCCAAAGTAATTAATTTACCTTTTGACTTGTTCTCAAAGGATAAGAAGACTCTCCAAACATTTTTAACGCTAATCATAACCATCTCGATTAGACACAAAATACTATTTTGATCCCTATGGTCTAATCAATTGGTCAAAATAAGTGGGTTTGTAATATGAAGTTTCGTTAAGTTATTTCCTAGATTACTACGAACAACTACTTTTGGCAAACTTTGATGCGCTGTATCTCGTAAACGGTTCATTGTACGACAATAAACTTCTGAAGAAATTTATAAAAAATTTAGTGCTGAACTAAAGAGATCTTTACTTTTTTTATAGTCACATGAACGGTTGACGAGATACTTACTTTTAAAAATGATCAAAATGGCGGCTAAAGCACACCTTCCCGACCCCGCCAAATTGACAGAACACCCAGGAGGCGCAGGAACACTTTAAAGAAAAGAAATGCATTACGCTTTTTTAAAAAAAAAGTAAACACTGATTAGAGTACTAAGTGCTTCGAAACGACGAAGACTTGGAACACTTGCCACTTTACCTTGTTATACGTTCTCTCGTCCTTTCCTCCTTACTTGTTCTTCCTTATCTATTTATTCAATAAAGTAACAAGGTTAGATAAAGACCCTGTTCATAATTTTAACACAAACTGCGTTCTACCGCATTAAAATTTAAACCAACCTACATACTTAAGCGGACCCTAACCCAATTTTTCTTTTACGACCGTGACACATTAAAGTCCTAAAACTTGCAAAAGTTGAACAGCAACAAAACTCGCCCAAAAGTTGAGTTTAAAAAAGATTTAGAAACTTCTCCTCTGCTTTTGGGAGAATTTTGTTGTTGATCTGATTTTTCTGATGCATTTTGATTTTGATGAGCAACAGCGTCCACACAGATAGCAACAACAGAAGCAGATCAACAACATAACTGCCCTTTTAAAAGCGCCAGCTGCATGTTGTAACATTTTTCTCGTTCTGCTTCTGCCAGTACTTTTTACTTTCAAAATGTTTGTCACAGTGTTTACAAAAAAACGAAAACAATTGTCGTAGAACGACTCCTAAATATACATGTATGTATAATGGCCTAAATTTGCTCAATATTGTGTTGGTTAGTTGAATGGTCACCGATGATTAACCTATTTGCATATCTTCTTTTCAATATTGTTTCCATGGTGTACAAATAAGTAAGACTTGTCCATTTCACATTTCAGTTATTTCGTAAATATCGTTGTCAAATTGTCTTCCTTAGCAAGTGCAATATGATTTATTGTATTTGGAAAGTTTTACCATGCATAGATGTCATGGTATGAGCTAAAAAATAAAATGATGTGTCTCATTAAGAGATTCGAAAATTGAGTGAAATATTTAAGTTATTTAAATTATTTATGTTTTTCTAAGTTTTACAAACAAAACAACAAACCGATAGTAATCCTCAAATAAATGAGAAATAAGTTATAAGGAGGCCTAACAAAAAATGTAAAATAGTTAATAAATTGAATTTTTATTTGTAGAAATTTATGAAATATGTTTTTACCTAAAATCCCTGCATATATAAAACGTTTATTTTAAAATAAAATATATAATACAAATTAAGATGTTTTCTAATTCAACAGTTCACTGCAATTTATAAGCATACGATCTTTTGCCCACTTTCCGAAATACTGAATTCTGCAGACGGGAGTGGCATGAATGGGATTATACTTACCTCATACATAACAGCATCTTCTTATGTACATGCAATAAATAAAAGGGTAGGTACAGACAATTTTTTAAGGGAACTGGTCAGAAGTAAAAATTTCGGCTGGATCATCTCAATGTGCCTCTAAATATTCGCAAACCGATCTTGCTCTCATCTAAATCGTACCCAAAATGTTCACAAAAGCAACTTCGACACAATTAATGGCAATCTTTTGAGCTAACACTCTTGCAGGGTAACTCTTGGCCGTTTCTGGGTGTTACTGTTCACTTGACAAGAAAAAAGACCTCATTTTTAGACCTTTAAGGAGAACACTTAATCCAAAAAGCAATAAAACTTTAAAGCCCCCCAAAGACACACGATTACAAAATCAAGTTGGTTCTCATATTTAAATGGCTCGTAGGCTCGGCGAGCTATTTGCCCACAACGATAAGGGAAAAATTGAGACGAGTAAAAACGTACATTATAATTCGCCTGAGTTACTCGTGTGTCTGTGGGGAGCCTAAGGTAAGGCATATAAGCGGCACAACACGATGTTTCTAAGTTTATTGTTATTTACAGGAATAGTAAGTAGGATTTACTTCATACAATTTGTAAAAAAATTTGAAAACTGACTCCCTTATTTGCTAGAAGTAACACCCCACATCAAGTTGAGCTTCTGCTTCATATCATCGCTAAGCGGTGGGATTGCCTCACGTGGAATCAAGAAGGTGGAGAGATTAAACAAATCCAAAAATACTTTGTACCGATCACTGCAATTGATGACAAAAAGTGATGTGTTTTTTATTATGTCTTTTGTGTAGTAAGTACCTTAAAGTGGAACGGAGGTAATTATAGCCAGAAGAGCCACCAGTACCAAGCTGTTGCGAGCCTATCATTCTTTGGACCATCATTACGTGGTTATCTGAAACGTATTAATAAAATGTTTAAGATTTACATAACTTTAAAGAAACATTTCCTATTTCACTCCAGTTAGGGCTTCCACAAATCAGTTTCTTTAATCGTTTATGTTTGCTTCCAGCTATAGCTTATTAGGATTGGGATTAGTGCAGTCTGGGAGTTAGAAGCGTGGGTTCTGAGTGGGACTCGAACCTGGGACTTTTAGATCGGCAGTTTAACACGCTTATCACTAGCTTGGTAACTGACCTATAGCTATATAACAAACACAACTAATATATAAACTTTCTTGTCTTTTTAGTTTCCAAAAATTGTTTCGAATATTTTCAAGCTTGAACTTGAATTTCAATTTTCATTTGAAATCTTAATTAAGACAATACACTTTTTAAGATTTTAATTCTATTTTTCTTGAACGTAGTCAATTAAGCATTAAATTTTAAAACTCGTTCCCTTCTATTATATTTATTATTCACTAAAAAATATTTAATCTAATTTGTAACGAAGCCCCTGCGACATAAAACATAATACATATTATGCTTTCCATTGCAAGATACTTACAACGCCATTTAGTAATCAAAGAATCGATGTCCATTAGTAATGTAAGAAGTTGATGCGGCTGACTAAACCGCGGCTCGTCTCTGTAGAAGGTAACCATAATAGCGCCTTGCAGAGCTTTGTAGCTAAAACGACGTTCACCACGAGAAACGAAGGCTTCGTGCACTTTGGGATCGAAAATTGAGCGGTACACCTCCCTCCGTTTCTCGATATCAAGCATTCTGTAGTTTCTAGCTGACTCAGATGTCTCCTCCTACACACAATAAAATGAAATAATCTTAACACGAACGTGTTTTCTTTAGTATACGAGTACTCATACCATGGCACTCCTTTCTTGCTCCTGAAGAAACTTATTCACACCCGTTTGGAATTTTTCCCAAAAATTAAATCCAGTAGTCTCCAAACCCGGAGTTCGCTCTAGCCATTTCTGAATGAGGTCCAGAAGGGATGGTTCGGTTTCTGATGCCATGATCGCATCAGCTGCAGATGGGTCTTCCCCAAAGGCATGGGTGTATTTTTGATTGTATTTTACTCTGTTTTCTGTTTTGATTCCAAGTTTGTTTTCGATCAGACGGAATTGCAAGCTTTGAAATCCAGAAGCTGGGGACAGGTAATCTCGGAAGTCCATAAAGTCGAGTGGAGTCATAGTCTCCAAGATGGGAACTTGATCAACTAGGAGCTAGTCAAAAGAAATAAAATTTAATTTAATGAATTTAACAATTTCCTTTAAAAAAAAAAATATCCTTGCGCAATGATATCACAACAGCACAGTTTCCAAAAATTTGTGAAAAATCAACAAACTAATATTGTCCAAAAGATGGATAGTTAGTAGAGAGTTCAAAAAGTATTCTCTTTGTAAGGCTCTCAGCTAAAACGCCGTTACCGTTTCAAATATACCATTCGGGACCATTAATGGGATTTTTCGTTCCTTGTTTTGCCAGACCGTCGGCTACTTCGTTGTCTGTGTAGCCTTCATGGCCTGGGATCCAAAAGAGTGTAACTTTGTTACAGTTTGCGAAGAGCTTCAAGGATCCCAGCCATTCTCAAACCAAATAAATTATTTTGGATTATTAAGTCCACAGTTCCACAAGTCTTTCGATACTACTTAAAGATTGTTTTTATTGTATCGCATGCCAAAAGTAAAGTATTGTAATATATTATTGTTATTATTATTAAAATATTATATATTCACAAAAGTTTGTAGAAAAACAAAAGATTGATTCAACGCGATATTTTAGATATAGGATCGTCAAAATATGAAAAATCTATCGACAGAAATGGGCTAAAAATGTCAACGCAGATAACGGCGACATTCAATACTGTGTGAAGTTGAAGTTGAAAATTTTCGCAGAGATCATTTGCAACTTGTTTGTTATAGGTAATGTTAATTTTGCAGATATCTATATTGCACTAATGAAAGAGGTGAAGCTGTAAAACCGTTGGCCCAAGTGTATCGACCTCAAACCTTCTAAACTTGGTTATTCACAATTATTGCACAAACTTATCACGATGCCTACAACGGTTATAGCCAGAGGATGTGAGATTTTGAATATTTTTAAACGGTTCTGTAAAAACAAAAAGGTGAAGTATATAGCAAAACTTTAGGAAACATTTTTAGATAAACATAAACTACAAACTTGACGGAAATATAAATAATACATAAATTTGTATAAAAACTAATCATTCCATCTAAGAAAAATGGTTGTGTATCGAAGCGCACTGTGCATAGTCTATGCTTACCTTTAGAATGAGCACGATCCGATTCAGTCGCTTCAAAATTTCCAAAGTTCTCGACTCTTCTATAATTACGGTGTTCAGCAGAGTCCTAATCGAGTCGAGCTCAAAGATAATTTGCTTGAACCAGAGCTCATAGGCTGAAATATCGACACGACAAATTTAAGCACGACAATCTCAGGCTCTAAAGTGGTAATAAGGCTTGGCCTGAATCGTAGGTACATTCAAAAGTGGAACACTAATGCTATAAACGTAAATTAAATACCTTGATGCGTTACTATAAACAAGTGCTCATCATGGACCGGCTTATTCCCTTGCACCGAGAGCATTCTTTGCGCGGAGAGCACCTTGTCCAGCATGAGGTACTCCCCGTAGATCATCCCAACATCAGTGCTGAGTGGGATTGCTGGGTGCCCATCTCTTGAATTTTGAAGTAAAAATTAATACGCTTTGCACGATAAATTAACAAGCAACAGAACAGCACTCATGTACAAAATCACGAAAAAAAACCTACTCGTTTCTGAAAGGACAACTCATTGCGACCACAAGACCTAGACTCCTCGGAATCTTAAAATTGACTAGTGCAGTCTTGTCTCGTCGCAGAGATCCGATACCAAGTCATTCGCATCGTTCGTCTCGGCTGCTTGGTGGGATTGTTCTGCATCGCTATCTTCGCGTAATAAAACGTTATCAAGGGAGGATTACATGAGGCTATGCGCAGTGATAATGAGAAGCTGCTACTGAAATCAAGACATGCTCGCCACGGTTGGCGTTATGGAGATACTTCCGAAAAAAATTGCTCGCCCGGATCATATTTTCTTTTTCCGCAGTAACGACCTAATTTATTCATTTCAGCGGGAGTACGAAATATTAATGATAAGGCGTCCAGAGGGACGGTATAGAAGAGGGATTCCTATATAGACGCCGTTTTGAAAATATGTGTGTGTAATTTACGTAATTGTTTTTCTTATCTGAACGAACATAACAGCGGTTCGGAGCTCGCGAAATAAGGCATTGTGCCACCCATCGTATATACATACATATTTATACTAATTGCATTTTTCATATGAGTGACGCACATTAGGTAAGGTAGACTGGGATCAATGGAAACATTTTTGAGAAAGTCGTTTGCTGTGACTACATTCAACTTCGACCCGATTGCTATTGCGCCTCAATTACATACAGCCTTATATCCAGGTATATATATGTATGTATATACTGAGGCAGTATTTTCTACATACTTCTGCATATGCACCAATAAATAGCTCGAGGCCACCTAAAAGAGACGTGGAAAATGTCTCACAGACCCTACACCTAGGTAGGTCAATTGAAGCCGTACCCGGAGTTAGTTGAAGCACAAGTAACTTATAGGCAATTAACTGATAGATGCAATATAATGAGTTTACATTATACATATAATATCAGGCACAATATGGTGCATTTATTTATCTACGTATAGCTACTCCGATATTTGGCAATGACAATATGTTTTCACACCTAAGTAAGACACATACCTGCTAATGGAGTTCAAAAGAAACAATAATTAATTGATACAGCCTAGATACAATCAACATTAACTCACTGAAACAATAAAATCTAGTTAAGCAAAAAAAAACCCAAATAATCATTCATAATTTGGCTACTTTTTATCCCGTAATTATGTTGCATTCCCGCGGGAAAAATTAAAACCCGTCTTCACGCATGAAACATTTTCATTCATTCTGCAACAGTTTTAATTTTCAAGTATGAAAAATCCTGTCAAGGTCGGGATATGTGCAATTCAAATGGTAGGTACCAACAGTTCCTACTGTGAGTTTTACTTAATTTGTATAGTTTTTTAAAATTTTCTTCTGCTCCAAAAGTTTATACTTTTAGCTGAGAAACAAAACCAAAGCAGAGATATTTTCTTTCAGAGTCAGCTGACCATTTTTTTTAGTCGGCGGTTACTTGAACAAAAAAAATTTCAAAAATTGCTATCGCGCACACCGATTACTCGCCATAAATTCTTATTCATAAAAGATTATTGTGTGATTTTTCAGTCTGCCTCTAACCCAGAATGACCCACCCCTTAAGCCGCTTTAGTTGAACCCAATTGTGCCGAGATTGTTAATTTGACCGTTTCATGCTCTTAATGTCTTCTTCTCTTTAGTTGTTGAAAACGTTTCTATAATACTTACTTCTTCATTTTTTGTCAAAGTAGGTATCACTAAATTGTTGAGTAGCACAAACATGACGCAAATAACATTTTAGTATAAATCACAAAGATTTAGTTAATTTTTATATAATTTGAAATTTCGCAAAGTCATAAAATGTAATGATATCTAATCCCCTCACTAAAAGGAGGAAGAGATAAGAAAAAAATTCAGAACAAATTGCGTGTGCCTCAATTAAAACGAGCATTTTTAATCGTCTTTTAATTTATTATTTCCGCAGAGCTTTATCACAAGAAAAAAGAAAATAGTTTAGTCATCTTGGGCATGAGATAAAATGCACATGTGAATGCTCTTCTTTACATCTCTTACCGCCCTCCAAAAACATCAAGAGTAGTCTAGTCAAAAGCGATGTAGGTACTCAATTTTCACGTGGACCTCATGTTTTATACTTTTCCACAAGATTAGCTACACATTAAAAATTACCATACATATTGTGCCCACAAATTGGAAAGCAAGTACGGCTTGAAGTTAACATAAGTCTGCAGTTAGTGTCACCAAAATTGAGTGCCGCTCCTGACACTTCAATATCCATCATCCATTATACCACCTTACCAACTTACTTCACACAAAAAATGTTCTGAGCACTTCTGGCTAGGGTTCAAGCAACATGTTAGTGCAGCCAAAGATGCCGTTAAGGACAAGCCGTAAGTCTTTTGGTCAATCAGCATCAATTTAACGTTATGATTGCAAAACGCAATACCTACCTTCATTTCAGGAACAGAAGACTTATGGGGCCACCCTTATGTTAAACGAGGTACCATTTCAAGGGGATTTTCAAGGTGCTGAATATCAAAACTCGTTGAGAAATAATTTTAATTATATTTTTCCTTTAAAGTACCATATGTTTTTCAAAGTGACAAAATGAAAAACCTGTTATGATAAATACGTTACAAGATATGCACTGCTAAAATAATTATTGAATTTTTTGGTATTTCTGACTCGGGGAATCATCCAATTGCATTCCAATTGAAATCACCTTTTCGTCTGTTAATGAATGACTAAGCCTACCTCAGCTTATTGAAATCAGATCAAAATGTTAATGAATATACGAAGGGAAAACAAGTTCATAATTCAACATATTCACAAGAAATTTGTAGTAAACTAAATAAATAAATGATTACTGAAAAAATGTAAGAATACACTTTTAATCACTGACAATGTTTTATTGATATTAAATTCGAAAAGGCAAGTACAATATTGTGATTTATTTATCTTTAATCGTTTAGTCCTTACTAACGTATGCGTCATTAATTTAAAACAGTACTTACTCAACCCACTGATGGTTAACAACTAATTTATCACTAAAAAATGCAAATTATCCTCGTTCACATAATTTTTTTAGCAAAATAATCATCACAGCCAAAAAACCTTATTTAATTTGTTTTTCAAATATTGGTCCATGTAGCACGAAGAAAATTGACACTTGCTAATTCAAAAGAAAAGCCTTTTCCCTCGACAATGCATTTGATTGCAAGATAAAATCTGCTAATAGTTTAGAAATAGTGTGCAATAAAGCCCTTTTGAATTTCGACCAATATGATCAGGAGAATGTTAGGTACCGTTAAAATTGCTCTTTGGTGTTAAAGTCCTTGATGATGTGTTTTTTTGCTCTCTTTGCAATCGGGTTTACGAAAGAAACGAACTCCACTTATGTAACTCCTTAACGATATGTTTCTGACTTATGACTATGATATTGTGTGATATATAATATAATACATATATATATATACCTCCGGATTTAATAGCGAAGCAGGCGCGAAATCAAAGTTTAGATATGTACTTTCCGAAAAAAAAGCAATTTGACATGTGCTTGCTACCACTTTCTTTTGTTAAAGTTCACATGTATTTTTAGAGGCATAATGCATCAAAGGTGCAAGCTGTAAATAAGGGAGCGAAGCAAACAAATCCAAAAGGTTTCACGAATTGAGAAATGATATTTGAAAATTGTCAATCAGGCTAAATGAATGGATTTTGTATACTTTCATACATACCTATAAATTTTTTTTCAAATTTTATATTTAGCATGACAAGTCACAAAATAAAGAAAAGTAAACTCCTTATTTCACACAACATGACAAAACTAAATAATGTAATGCCCTAAGTTCCTGGCGCTTTATTTTTACTTGTATGCTAAGAGATTAACAGTTCCTTCCAAATAAAACAATTCTTCCCCATCCTTGTAACTTTCGGCAAATGTTCATTAAATTACGCTAGTCTCTTCGCTATTCCTTGAAATTAGTCAATTAAAAATGAGGTGGAAAAATAATTTGATAGAAATGATTATTTATATTATGATTTTTGTTAAATTTGCAGTCATTATATTTTTTGAGAAGACTATACTTCCAAATTTTGACAAATTCGGTTTTTAGATTTTCATAATTTTGAATTGTATCATCACAAAAGTATTCTTTGATAATGCCACGTTGATTCGATTGTGATTGAAGTTACGCGAACTTAAGGGAGATGTTTACTTTGTAACTAAATTATTTTGTGTATGTAACAGAGGCACCAAGCCATAACCGCGCGGACGAAACCGACTTGCTTGTCTCGATCGAAACACTTTTTTTCAACCTTGATTACTTTTGTAAGCAGAAACATCTTCAAAAGTTCTCTACCTTTGGTGGCATGCAAAAATAATCTTAAAAAGGGGCGATAAGTCAACATTTTAAAATAGCCGCCTTTTTAATGATATCTGATAGACAGCTTTTGTCGTAATCTAACGGGTAGAGACACCATTCTGAATTTGAAATTTTTTTTTGGTGTGTTAAAGAATATCTCTCCGATCTGGAGAACGGGACTTCTGCAGCCACTTTATATCGCTGCTTAAAAACCGCTCAGAATGTCAAGCAAATAAATATTAAACAATAATAGCGTATAAGGAATATTGATTGGTATTAATTTTGGTTTGCCACCTGAATGACATGGGATGCGTAAGCACTTTAGGTATTTGAGTACCTACCGCGGGAAGTCAAAGAAGTTTATTTGATGACACATATAAACATGTTCTACATACATACGCATTAAACGTGGGGAAAAGTATGATGTTCTGATAAATGAATTGTTCACAACGATGAGGTGCGGAAACAGTCTTGATCCCGATGACATCATGATTCACTTCAAACAACATCGGAAGCACACATTCATTACAAGAAGGTTATGCTCTCAGTGTGGTGTGATTTTAAAGACACCGTGTTTTTTTTCAAACTCCTGCCAAGAGTCCAACCAATCAATTCAAATGTGTAATGTCAGCAATTGGACAGTTTAAACGAATCTATCATCCAGGAACGTCCAAAGCTCGATTAAGGAATTGTGTTTTTTATTCACGACAACACAAAAGTTGGAGCTTGGAAGGGATGTGTTACCACATCCACCAATCTCGCCTAACCGCCTAATACGTCCAACTTATATTTCCACTTGTTTCGTACCCTTCAAAATTTCTTGCGTGATAACGTTCCATGCAGATGAGGCTGTACATCAGCACCTTGTTCAGTTTTTCACCGAGAAAGACAGTAACAGATACTATGGCCAATTACTCGATTACAAGCTCACTGAAAGATGGAAAAAGGTCATCGAACAGAACGGACAATATATCATTGATTGATCCGTGTTGTTTATACTAAGCACCTAATCTCAATTTATTTGACTTGTTGACTAACTCAAAGCAAGGAAATAAGAAAGCGATTGCACGAGATATTTCTTCGGTGTTGTTATGAAAACGGGTTTAAAAACTAATTTTAATTATGCGTATTGTTTGAAGCGAAATGATGTTTTGTGCTGGCGCTTTATTTAGAAACCGCAGACCATTGATGTGCACGTTCATTTGCGATACTTAATTTGAAGCGTAAATTAAATTAAAATGTGCAGCTTGCAACTTTTGATATTATTATGCCTTGTATTGACATTTTATGCCTGAAGATATGTAGCGAATTCTGTGCAAGTTATCGATAGTTACTATTAAATGTTTTTGTTTATTTTATTTTTTATTTTTTTTCTACTAGATAAAAGCGGAAATTGCATTAAAGCTAGTCATGAGATTTATTTCTTTCTTATTTTTAAAGTTTTTCTTTCAAATTAAGTAAATCATCCTAAAGATGACGTACGTATCTTATGTAAAATATAAATAAACATGAGGCGAAGAGGTGTGATCCATAGACTCGTGCCACAGTTCACTTCTCTTCTTATAACTATTTTGCTTACATTACGAATATTGGTCCACCAGCTTGAAGTGAAGGCTTATGAACTTATAAGGTACCCTTGAAAAATGTGAGAAACTTAACCGCGGTTTGATTTAATCGAAGCTAATGGCATAATCAGTGCCTGCAGTTTAGAACAAGCTGCTTAGTGAATTCAAATTTAAATATGGAGACCAGACAAGCTACTGTTTCACCTAAAACACTTTTCGAAAGCCTGTGTTAGTATTTGAAGATGCGGATCTTAAAAACGATACAATCGCGAAGTGTTCTCAAAATCTGTATTCCATAGAAGTGAAGATTTAATTAAAGTGGTAGCCCGAGACATTTGGGAATCTATTATTAGGTTTGATCGAGTAGAGGAAGAATTTTAGTCCAAAAAGGTAATAACAAGAATTTAAGCTATTTCCTAATTAAAGACCGAACACGCTGTTTCTAAGGCAAAAGCTGAAATAAGAGATTTCGGCTCAGAACGTTGGCAAATTTCACGGGTCTGTTGAACAAAGGCGTTACAATTCTTATCTACCTAATAAAATCGTCCAGGACTTACATTACCGTTGGTGGACGGACAAGCTCTCTGCTTCGATTAAAAATCGCTTAAACGGGAAATAACAATCGCGTTCAGTTCCTGCGGTTATTTTGAGGAATTGATTGTAAGCTTGACAAGTAATCATTTAACAATTTATGTACAATTATAAAAATTCAATAAAGCTCAGATAAAAATGTTTCTGCATTCTCTCTTACGGGCTAAGTGTTAACAGTATTTTTATAAAAAGTTGGTTCGCAATAAAAACTCCCTTAGAATACACAGCAAAAAATTATTTAGAAAGTGGCTTTGCCAGTTACGTGAGTAGTGCGTACCCAGCTAGACTAAGGGCAGAAGTAAGCGCCACAACTCCAGACAAAGAGGTCCGTTTGTTAGACGCACGGTTCCCTGCCAGGATTTCCGCTCGTTTCTTCATCCTAGCCTGAAATATTATCCCTGTTATTGCAGCCATTGAAAATATTATTTCTTAATAATATTCGCACCTGATACATGTTGTCCTCACCGGGAGGATCTAAGCACTCAAATTCACAGCATCTTTCTCCTACTCGGAAATTTTTGCAGAACTGTAAAGAAAATATTTTTAATGAAGCATAAATATGGCGTCGAGTGGTAAAAGTGATAACTTTGCTCAATGTTTATCGGCAATTAACGCGAAGTGCACAACAACCGTCCAATTGTCGGTCGGACTCGCCCGAGAAAGATCCGGACATAATGTAAACAAGGTCAAACATTTAAATCTATTTGTAACTAACGACAAATTTTCATGAAAAATTGATTCTCTGATGTTATTGAATCAGTTAAATAACAGTTTATTAGTATCGATTGCAATTACATACGTGCGCGAATGAATTCACCCCGACCCATATTATGAAGAAGTTCCGCTTAATAAGATTCAAACTCATGCCGTTATAAATGGTTTGCATGCACAGGCATCACTAATTAATCCCAAAAACCAATCTTACAACTTACAACCTTGTCTTGAATTCCGTAAAGCAAAAATATTTTGTGGTTATAAATAAAGTCGGTAGGTCAATTCCACCTTTTAGTTGGGAATGGTCGTGGGCATATGTAACCGACGACGTACAGTGTACACCTCAACAAATTCTGTGCTGCCTGCTATTTATTGCACACACGTGCTGATGTTTTCACGTGCTTGTCTTATGCAGTTGTCTGCTTATGGGTAAGGTAGCTCTCCCATTCAGCGTATGGTTTCCGGGTTATGCTGGTTAAGTTTCTAATGAATTTATTGGTGTTTAAGGTGGACGCAAGATTGCAGGCTTTTGTTTACATTGTCATTACATTTCCCCTTCGAATTGCAGCACAATAAGTAATCAACAATATAAGAACCAAGATCATTAGGAACCCATGTGTATAGGATTGTTTTTGCAGTTATGAGAAGCACTTCAGAAATATGTATATTGCAAATGTGTTTAAATAACACACAAGACAGTAGAAAATATTTAAAACCTGTAACATCATTTCAATAACAGAGCGGATTGTTAGATCTCTTAGAACTCTTCCAATACTCTGGCTACGTCAACGTCACTATAGTGACTAGTGAGCAGGTTCTCACTAAAAGTTACACAAATGGATATTCATAATTAAATGGAAATTAATATCAAAATTACTTGTTTATTTCAAATTATTGTTGACATGTGTTATTATTAAAGGGTATCCCAAAATCACTTGTCTAACTAAGCCTACGGGGAAATAGGCACCTCTGTAAGTGTTTGAGAGGGTGGTGAAGTCAAGTATGTAAAAACCAGCAGTGGAAAGTGGAAACTTCTCTTTCCAGAAACTCTGTGCATCATTGAACGATTTCTATTCTCAGCAGTTAACGTGCAAAAATGTCGTGTGTATGAATAATTCCAATTTCGCCTTCGCTCGCCCCGAATAAACTCAGTTCAGTCGTCTCCCGTGTGTGCAATGCATAACTTGTTTGGATACTTTTAAGCTCGAGTATCGCAACATTTATGAGAAATTGCAGGAAGCAAGGAATTAGCCAGCTTTAAGCTAAACACCTTTGATGGCTTTAATAAAAATATTGTGCCAGCCAACAAAGCAATGTAAACATAATTAAGCTTGGCGTTCGTACAGCTGTAGGGAGCAATCAATGGGGCGCATTCGCGGCGGGTACACCCGCTTCACAATGCCGAGCTTTTTCAATGCGTGACTTCTTTTCTTGAACATATTGTTAACGGAATTTCACAAATGAAACTCCGCCCTCGCCCTAGGGGAAGGTGGCTTTAATTTTTCTTAATTCTTTTTTGAAATACTGGTATGAGTCACTACAAGGCCTTGAATGAAAACTATGGGCCAAGAACGACAAAAGGTAATTGCTTTAATCGCTGATTGTGTACATTATTTAAGTACGGACTCATTTAGATCAGCAAAATTAACATTGTCCTTATATCAGCAACATGTTGCAGACTTTAAACAACAAAAACCTTTACCAATTTTTCATTTCCGCACTGGAACAAAATTCGGCCAAGTGCGAATCAGTACTCGTCACATAGGTCTTACTTTTGAAAAAAAAACCCAACCGTCCAAACAAGTTGAATCGCAATTTCTCGGCGAACAGTTTTGATTTCGAAAACGAGAGATAACACGACTGGGAGCTTGGTTAGCAATAACGCCATTGTTTCGTTTGTGGTAAGGCAAGTCGCACCATCCTGGTGAAACCACAAACATCCAATTCCTTCAGGTGCGTTCTTTTAATGTTTTTGTAGAGAAGAAGCATAATGTGTTGAA
This sequence comes from Neoitamus cyanurus, assembly GCA_947538895.1. Lineage (NCBI taxonomy): Eukaryota > Metazoa > Arthropoda > Insecta > Diptera > Asilidae > Neoitamus > Neoitamus cyanurus. The sequence continues at coordinate 42,128,420 of OX384543.1, forward strand.
ACTGCAACCTCTCATTTTTTTCTAACCGTACAATTCTATAGCTGTCGCTTCAACATACCCACACCGAAAATGCTCAGAACTTTTCGGACGAGCCAATAGTTTATATTCTCACAATTAAAATAGTATTTGTACGTTTTGCAAAATTTTTCTGTGAGATGCGGCATTTCGAAAACTCCCATCATACTGCGAAAATCTACCGCACGGCGTTGGAGCGGAGTATAAGACTGCAAAAGCCATAAGCCAATTTAAGCAAAGCTGTTCACAACTCGCCTACACGTGGAAACACAAAAGGGGGGCTTTTTGGCCATTTGAGGGGGGAGCGTAGGGTAAAAACTTATTTCACTAGCATATTCGGATTCAGTACCCTCAAAAACGGGAGAGGGAGGTAGTTTTACAACATTGGCAATTAGTCGGCATTTGGCCCTAAAATCCCGACTCTTGACCTCCACTATACTCTTGACCTCCACTATAGGCCTTTGTACAAAGTCAGTTAAATAATTCTAAATCGAACTCATATGATAATACATATATGTATGTATGTACTTTTAACGTCTCAGTCGCGAGATATGAGCAATGTGCTTTCCCCTCCGTTGTATCTTTCCAACATTTTGACCAAAGCATTTGTTAAGTTATGAAGATGACCTTAGAATTATTATCCAAAACAAAAACAGTTATTTTTTCACCTTCGATGTTTTCACCATTTGGTAACAAAGTACAGTAAAAAATGAAAAAAATCCATTCGTCACATATATTATTTACCTACATGTATATTGCGATCCAAAATCTCAACTATTAGGTACTCAGAACTATTTGAAAAGTTTGTATTACTATTTTTAGGTTTTGGCAAGAAATCTTACTGACACACTTTCGACGTTGGCCTGGGCCGATTTTCTTATAATTCTCAGTGAAACTTTTCACTAGGGCATGATGTTAATGTTTAATGTTCCGGTTCACGTAAAAACGTAAATCTCCCAATAATTTGTGATTTGCATTAATAAATTGCACAAACATGAATTTCCGCCGGAATATCAAAAGTTGAAGTTGTCTTGCCACTTGCATTCCTAAAAACGGAAACGCCCAGCATCTCCGCAAGAAAGTACGTACAAAGTGTTTGGGTAAAAATTCATTAAACAATAATACTATGTACCTAACGCAAAGGCCTTGAAATATTAAAAGGGATAAATATACACGACCGTCAGTCTTGAAGGGTAAACCACAAATCCGCAATTTATTGAAGTGCCTAACATAAAAAAGCGTTCACTGCGAAGCCATGCCCACAAAAATTATGCCTGCACGGATTTGTTATTCAAAAATCATTAGAGCGGAATAAACAACAGCCCCTTATTGGAACTACCCGGGCGAAGGATGTTTTATTGCAGTTCTGCCAAGGTAAGCAGTGCGACCTTCAAGTTATATTGAACCAAAATCTGACCGAATTTTGTTGGCCCGGTGGGTTAGATCGATGGGGTTTAAGGGTAGGGAACACCGTGCATCACACTCGAGCGATGAAATTAATTGCTCCACACTCAGCCCAACGCGAATTGCGACGAATATACAAAATGAATGTAAACGTGAGCGGTTATCTCCCGGGAGCTGATGCGCCATTTAATTGACTTGACCTCCTGCAAGTTCCAAATTTTTGAAAACTATTTTTAAAGCGCGATAACCTTTCGTGCAAGCTGGCGAAATTAATGCGACACACTGCTCTGCCAGCTACTTGATGACAGGGAAGATTTTTGTGACTTGTGAATCTAATAGATAGTTGATGAGCTTAGATTAGGAATTAGGTAAGGTGGTTTGCAGCCATCCCAGTCTACTTACGTATGGAGGATCACAATAGATTGCCTTGCACCAGAGCGGCTCGGAGTGATAGCACACACAAAGGCTGCAGACGCCTGGTCCCGGCACATAAAGCATCCCGTGGTTGACGGAGTTCCCCTGGAAGTCTATACAGTCCTCTTCCAAAGCACCTTGATAAATAAAGCAATTAATTACTAGATTTGCACTCTAAACGGCGGAAAGCGGGATGGGGGAGGAACTGTTCATTCAAACGTACGCAACAAAAACGCCTGCCGCAAAACGACTGGGTATTTTAAAATGCTCGTCTTTTGTAAGACATGTGCTCATTACTTAACCATGCCGCATGCATATCTAAACGCAAAGCCTTGGCCGCTAAGTATTCGTTCTAACAGTTATTGATCCCTAAGTGAGTGATCCATTCAATTTTAATGCCCGAGGGCCCCGGTACGCACTTTGAAGTAGTGTTTAGGAGCGATAGTCCGCTGTGCGTAGGGGCGGTATGCAGTCCGCTCGGGTGACACGGTGCGCTCCCAAGCAGCTCCGAATTCGGGCTAAATATCGAACTTATGCTAAAGCGACTCGGTAACTTTGTTTCATGCTAATTAAATTTACGCAATTGGGAATTCAGAAAAGGAGAAAGCCTACACGTACCTACGCAAGCAACACATAAAGTGAACACCAAAAGAATGCATTTGTTGAGAGACATCCTCGTTGGTCGTATGGCAACAAAATCATTAAACAATTTATACGTTTAACAGGCTTTAACTATTTAATAGTCAGCAATTGATATTGACATACGAGAGAGGTATGCCATCCACAAATTATGTGTTTTCCTACATATGTATAAATGCGCTCTAATTCTTTATTGTCACATCTAAAGGGTAAAATACACAAATCAGCGAGGGAATCTTAATTATACCAAACGACACCAAACACTTTAACACATGTCTATTGAGCCGGAGTGTCAAAGAGCCAAAATATTGTTACTTTATGCGGGGTGCACCACTAGTTCAAATCACCCACCGACCCAGAAGCAAGTCTGCTCTGCAACTGGACAAAATACTGCATCGTCCTATAGTAAAGGCGAGGAGGAGCTTATGGTGGCGTTTACTTCAGTCGTTTTCAAATGAAAATATTGTCCCCGGAAGGCTTTGAGGAGCTTTTAGAAATCACCGTTCTCTCCTGGAGCTTCCATCAGCTCCAAGCCCCCAATTGGGACAGTACAGTTATGCTAGAAGTTCTTCCGCACAATCTACTACAATTCAGTAGAAATCTGTCTGGTGTCTATTTGATTAACTATAGTTGGGACCAAAGAATATCTATCGGGACACTCGTAACCGTTTTTCCTTATCTTTCAACGGCTTTGGTACTGTTAACCGGACCAGAATTATTAATTAGCAACAAATACACTGAATAATTTAGAATAATAATTTTACCGGCCGGATATTCTAAATTCATTTTTCATGAATTCAAACTTCAGCCGAACTTAGCAAACGCCCCGTTTTTTTAAGAGCAAAACATTTTTTTCCTACAACTAATTACCAACTATTTAGCAACAAATTATGAGAGGGTTGGCTTTAGGATTCGTGAAAAGTGTTTGGCTAAGTTCAGGCACATCGATATCGATGATAGATTGAAGTCCGCAAGAACAATCAGACGCGGTCGTGAGATGCAAACATATCAAGAACAGGTATCAAGACTAGATCCAGGCGCAATGTAAACAACAATCATATACAGCAAAGACGAAGGCTGTTTTATCCGGACTCATAAAAACTCAAAATTTTCAGATCCAGATACATTACATATGTACATACATCAGCATGTATATTATTTCTTACCGCCACCAAAAGTCCACCTTCAACACGTCTAAAAAGTTGATCCTGATGTCGATCCTGATGGCACCAGGGTGCGTGTGGAGATAGCCTTGACGCAGGATAGTTTCAAAAAACTTACAACTTCGATTTTAAAAAACAAAAAATATACGTGGGTGGGTAAACAAAATTAGGGATGGAATAACGTCTCAGAGGAATGGTCAAACCTAAGCAACAGTCTGATTGTTCAATTTTACTTTAATAATGGCTCCAGGATGCGAGTGAGGATAAGAGGAGAAACCCACGGACGGACGTAGCTATATTTTTTGAATATTTTTTGCAAATATCTCTCGGATATTCCTGCCTCATCCGAGGTATTTCTGAGAATAATTCTTTCGGATTTCATCAAAAATATTCTTGGTATATGCCTAGTATATCCTGGGTACGTTTCTAGTTATATTTCTGGTACATATCAGGTATACTCTCAAAATATTTTTGGACTATTCCTGGATCACGCCAGAAATATTTCAAATGAATCGAAAAAATGTTCCAAGTGATTTTTTAAAAATACGTATATATTGTGGCCGTCTTTTGGAACATATGTATATCTCAAAATCTGTTTGAGCAATCTGCATGAAAATTTTTGAGCTTGTTTATTAATGTTACTAGAAGAAACGTAGCTAGAGATTTAAACAAAAAGTGAACAATATAAAAATGACATCTCTAGAATCGGCCTTTCCCCTACAATGCAATTTTCAAATAACAAATTTTGGCACTTCCGGTGTACAGGATTTCAAAATTATTTTACTGTTCGATCCAGAATCGCTTGTAGATTAATATTAAATTGTAAAACAATAATCAATTTTTCGATTTCCAAAACGGGCAGGGTACATTTTAAGACCACTTCTAACGCACTACACAACATTTTCGAGTTTTTATCCGACTCTACAGAACAGTTAAAGCAAACCTGAAACCACTGACGATATACGGCTGAACAAATTGAATCAACAAATTCCTGGACATTTACTAGGAAAGTATGTACCTACATTTTTGCTTATAAGGAGCTAAACCCTCTAGAATTGCACTATGTGAAAAGACTTTTGCCTAGCCATTATAGATTCCTTGTAAAACAACCCCAGCAGGAAATTGGAGATTGCGTGAAATTGTACATCGATGATTTCATGCATGACTAAGGTATGTATGCCAATTCTGAGGACATAGCCATGCTAACAGGAAGGCATAGGAGTTTGTTTGTTTCAAGTGAGCTGAAGTTTAATTGGGGTTTTGTTGTTTCATGCGCTTCTCAGTAATCCAAATCTTCTTCTTTTTGTATTTTTGTGATGACCCCATACATTCCGTGGTCATGCAGAAAGGCATGCATGAATTTCCAATGACATCGCCGTGAGAAATGTCATCGATGTTGGAATGAGTATACATGCCCTTTTATTGATGACTTCCTCGATGCCGTCATGTGTAAATTTCCTGCTGGGACGTTTTTCTACCCACACAAATAAAACGCCAGTTACGTTTTATACAAAACGAAGCAATGCTCCGCGCATTGGTGTGTAGCGTGCGTCACATCCCAGAGGGAATTGGAAGCGCTCAAATATGGCTGCTGCAGTGATTCTTTGAAAGCTCGGAGCGCTTCCTTGCCCAACCACCTTTGCCACCAAGCAGAGCCACACATAACTTGTTTTATTTGCATTTTAAAGTCGAGCCTGCTTATTGAAAGATAAATAGTCCCAAACTACTTTTATATTTTATGCGTATACAATGCATGCTTCAATAATAAATATCCATATTGATGTGTAAACGACAGCCTCGTACATTATAGTTCTGAGGAGTGACTTGGAGGGATCTGAGAATGAAATGAAAATGTTTGAGTTCGTAGGAGGAATAGACTTGGATCTAGATGAGAGCTCATAAATTTTTAAGAAGGAAAGATTCTCAAGGCTTTGTTTCATTTCCCACATGAAATGTTTTTTATGGGATTATATACTTTTCGATATACCTACGCTTGAAAAAAAATCTCTTCCTGAGCATTTTTCGACGTGCTCGACATATGTATGCATCTGACCGTTTAAATAAATAAAATTTCGTTTGTCCGGGACAGTCGGTCAAAGTGAGTCTTCAGGTGGGTTAACTTTGTTTTCGCTTATTTTGTTAGATATTGTAAGGTTTTCAAATTATTAAATAACAATGAAGAAAACGACCCATTCTAACAATAATTATCAACTTATTCAGATTGGCGGTAGGTACCCACAGCTGATCCTCACAGCCACGAGCACTCTCCGGCTGCTCCTACTGCCTCCTCCGGACTATTGACTTGAGCATGCGCACTTTCCCGCCGCCTCCCTCTTCTCTTCATGCTTTGTTGACTGTACTTTTGCACGGCCAGGGGCCGTATTTGGTGATTCGATTCGATTGGTCGAATTGAGCTGAATTCCGACTCGATTGCTCTCTAGTTTGGTACGATACGATCGAATCGAGCTGAACTGAACTACATGAAATCACAAAAATTATGTTCTTTTATGAATTTGACACTTATTTTCGTGCGTTTTGTTTTGAAGTGGTGAATTAATGAAATTGGCTTGTGAACTACTTCCTTCAGCGCACTGATACTATTCTCTCTTTCTTGTGTGTAACCAACCAACTCGTGCGAAAGACCCGCCGGAAAAGAAGTTTCACTTCAATGAAGTAAGGAAATAGAGATTAGATTTATCAGTTCAATGAAATTTATTTTTCTCATGTACGGGTTGATGATTTTTTTTACAAAAAATGAAATTTATCCGCAAACCCTTGCGTGCAAAAAGTGCCAATTCCGACAAAAGCTTATAATAATTACTACACTTAAAAACTTACGCTAGTATGTACAGATCCTGACGATTAAAATTGCAAACGATTCATTTAATTCTATACAACTACTAACTCTCTATATTCGCACACTTCTTTAAACTCAAAAGTAAACTTTGTACAATTTTAAAACTAGTCTTACAAATAAATGTATAACTTAATTTTGCAACCAGTTGGACAGCTACTGAGACTCTTTCTCAATCCCACTGCCTTCCTTCATGGATTCGACTTTGGCGACGATTTTCAGTGCAGGGCCCAATTTCATGCCCATGGCGTTCACTAAGTGATTTTCCTTCAAAAGAAGCAAAGCTTGTCCATCAATCTCTTGCACAGCAAAATCTTCAGCATAGTCGTTGCAACCGGGCAAATTTTTAATAAATTCACACACATCCGATACCGTCCAATGGACCATAAGGGGCAATTCTTCTGTGCAACTTCCGTTTGAGGTTTTGGATAAACTTTCCTGATCTTGCAACTTTTCTGTGGCGTGCTGAACAGAATCCATGACTTCAACACTTTTTACTGCCAGCTCTTCAGTAACGGATCCACTTTCAGGGGCTATGTCAGCAGCTGATTTTGGAGCTCTTGCGCACGCCAATGAGCAGTAGCGTTTCTTTTTCAGTTTCGATTTTAGTTCCGCTTTTCCACAATTCTCACATAAGGCTGCGTCTCCAGAAAGGGGTGATGCCGCTGTTCCGTCATCAAGAGCCATGCGTTTTTCTATATTTAAAAAATAAAATATATAAATCCAAGCGAGGAAACTCCCGTATAACACGGGATTATTATGTAACGTAATAACTGTGATACAAAACATGCTTGTCCACAAACAATTCTACAAAAATCGCATATTATAAAACGCTACTTACTTGGAGGTTCATCTTCCTTGTCTGAATATCGCTGTCGTGTAACAGCAAAAGGTTCATTTGCCTCTTGAATTACAAATCCCTCGATAACATGGGTGAGGACGTTTGGTTTGATCATGGCTTTAGGAAGATCTTTCTCTACTTTAGAGGATGTATTCGACAGCTTCTGAGGCGTAGTTGTTACACTTGTTACCGCTGTAGAAATTGCAGGCGTTTCTTCCGATTGCGATGGTTTCGAAGTATCTTCGCTAATTTTGTTTGTAGGCCCATTTAAAGTGGCAACTTCACCTTCTACAAAAAAAAAAATTATTTTTATAATTCAATTATCAGACCATTAAGACAAACTCCCAAATAGGAGAGCCTGTATATATTAAGAAATATATGAAATAGTAAAATAACAAAATTAAACGTGTCGTTTGTATCTTGTTTCAATTTTAATCGAATCCAGTTTTTAAAAGCTGCGGTAGGCCCATGTAACTCGTTACGCGTTTAAGAGGTTTGATTTTGAAACGTTCGAATTTTTTCTTTGCTGATGAAAAGTTGCGTAATGGTCTTAAAAACGATATACCAAAATAATGGCCCTTATTCTGGTTCTCACGTCACATGCCATGTGAGGTGAGTCTACAGATTCGGTATTCTCGTTGTCACTTTGAGTGACTTCTTTCGGTCACCTACAATTTGATAGCGACTAAAATGGTCACTTGGATCGGCTTCAAGTGACAACGAGAATACCGTGACTCTCGATATTTTTCATTCCGAGACACTAACAAAACTTTTCAATATTATTTGGCGATTCCTTTCCTGTTCGTCTTCATCATTAGTATCGCTGAACCACAGTTCATTTGAACTCATCTTTCAGTTCAATTTTGCAAATATTAACTTGTTTTGCCTCAAACAACTAAACTTTAAATGTCATAACAATCGATACTCGAATTGCTCTCACGGCATAAATTCTCACGTCACGCGACAATGGGAATACCACATGTGACGTGAGGTGACACGATAGTGAGGTTTGTCACGGGCGTGAGGTGAGAACCGGAATAAGGCCCAATATTAACGGTCAAAATCTTTAAGTACCCCAATTTCGAAATCTTCCTCTGGCTCCGTTCCGATAATTTCATGACAATGAAAACTTTAAGCGCGAAATCAATTTTTCTGATTTGGCCGAAAACATAACTCGAACAAATTGTTACCAATTCATTTGAAATTTTAACTGTACATCCAAAAATAGATTATCTACAGAATTACGTAGGATTATCTCGTTATATTGATTCTTTTTTTTTATTATGAACAATTATCTGATAATTTTTTTCTCTAAAATATTTTACTTTCGTTCATAATCAAACCATTTTATCAACAATTAATATATCAAAATATCTTGCGCACTTCTATAGCTATTCCCATCTATATTCGAAAAAACATTTGGTCTTTTGTGCCAGGTAAAAAATTACATCACTTATGTGTCCGATCGTACATCCTTAAAAAAAAAGGAAAAATCCTGCGCAGCTGGCATTGGGCCTGATTCTGGTTGTCACCTCACTTTCCGTGACGTGACATCTTATAGCTGAATATCGAAGAAATATTCTTATTGGAATCAAAACAGGCAATTCAGCTATAAGCTGTCACGTCACGGAAAGTGAGGTGACAACCAGAATCAGGCCCATTATGTTATAATTCGCCACGAAAAATTATTTTGCGTAGTTCAATAGTTGTGTCATAAAGTCCTGTGCACAGATTTGCGATTTATTTCATATTTCACTGAAAAATATCCCATAATATCCCGTTTTTTACGTGCTCTAGAGTGGTCTAACCCCTCAAGAGCTGAATTGAATTAAGTCCCATAAGAATCCCATTCATAACGTTAGTCTATTTGAAGTTGTGCAATCAGAATAACATCCGTTAAGTCGGAACGACTTAAAAGAGCTGATTTGCATTTACGGGATTCTCATAGGAATTTTACAAGCTATTAAATTTCGTGAAGGGCCTGATTCTGGTTGTCACCTCACTTTCCGTGACGTGCAGCTTATAGCTGAATTGCCTGTTTTGATTCCAATAAGAATATTTCTTCGATATTCAGCTATAAGATGTCACGTCACGGAAAGTGAGGTGACAACCAGAATCAGGCCCGAAGTCTCGACTTAAGTAGAACAAGGTGCATGCTATTAAATGATTTCGAATTAAATCGGAACACATCTGGGTGGGTAACTCCGAGCTAAGTCCAAACGATTTCAAATGGCTGAATTGCGCAGTTGGGCTGTTTTGCAAAACGTAATGATACCACAGACAAGACACTGGACAATTTAGCGTAATGTCTCTGAAACTGTATTGTGCAGTACTGCAATATCACTACGTTATGGAAAACAGCCTTGAATGCTGCAATCCAGTTTTCAATTACATACAGCCAAACAAGAACCACACAAAAAGCTAGGTTAAATTGCTACAAAGAAAAAGCATACCAGAAGGTGATTGTTCAGAGCCTTGAGCTGTAGAGGATGCGTTCTCTACACTTTCTTTATGTTTTGCTTCCACAATGCCTTTGTCGGCTTCAGAAAAAATTTCAACAGTAGTTTGAGCTGTGCCAGGTTCTTTGGCGACTTCACCCTGGTCTATTTCCATAGGCAGGGAAACTGTAGACCCAGTACTATCCACCAATTTCACCTCAGTCATTTTAGGTGTTGTCGACACAGCAACGCTCGATGTGTTAGACACCGCTGAGCTGGTCAGAGACGACATTGCTATTAGAGGATTTGTTGAGGGCTGTTGTACAGATCCTTGTGACGTAGCAGTCATTGTTACAGTTATGGCCGGCTGTACATTGTTAACTGCAACTTGTTGAGATGTTGGTGTAAGTATCTGGCCTTGTTGAACTGGAGTATTGACAATATGAGCTTGCGACGTGGGCACGTTAGATTGTCTTTCTACATTGGATATATTGAGCTGTTGCTGCTTCCCTTGTAGATTTAAATGCTGCAAGTTTGTTGTTGTGGCAGTCCCCGCGATTGACACGCTTGAAACTTGCGGAATATGTTGTTGTTGCTGCACCACAATGTGATGAATAATACCAGATTGAGCTTGTTGCTGTTCTCTTTGCTGTTGTTGCTGAAGTTGCTGTTGATGTTGTTGCTGCTGCTGCTGTTGAGCTTGTTGTTGTTGTTGAGCTTGTTGTTGTTGTTGCTGCTGCTGTTGTTGTTGCTGTTGTTGCTGTTGCTGCTGTTGTTGCTGCTGCTGTTGTTGGTGGTGTTGCTGAATTAATTGGTTTTGTATTTGTTGCTGCTGTTGTTGCTGCGTTATATACGTTCCCTGCTGACTCGGTTGTAAGGTGGTTTGATGATGTATTTGGGTCTGCTGAGTCTGAGGATGTTGATGCAGCTGAATTTGTTGAGCTATTTGTTGATGTAGCAGTTGTTGATTCGAAGTTTGTTGCATTAGAAGCTGCTGCGAAACAGAAGTTTGTTGGACAAGTCTTTACATTTTGCCATAGTCTAAATACCTGCTGCATAATAGCCTGCTGCTGATGTTGCTGCTGCTGTTGTTGTTGTTGTTGTTGTTGCTGCTGTTGTTGTTGTTGTTGTTGTTGTTGCTGCTGCTGCTGCTGTTGTTGTTGTTGCTGCTGCTGTTGCTTAATTTGCTGCAACTGAATTTGTTGCTTATCAGCCGCACTTTGCACTTGTTGACTTCCTTGGATTGTGATAGGGGTTCCAGTGCTCATTACAACCATTCTGTACAAGGTTGGAATTAGTTAACTGAGAAATTAAGGAATAAGAAACTTACTTGTTTCCACCAGAGGTAACAACTTGATGCATGGTTTGCTGCTGTTGAACCTGTTGCATTGTTGCAGTTTTTGTTTGATTTGACGCATCTGTTTTAATGTTGGGTAAGGCTGGACGAACTGCCTGCTGTTTGTTTCTCAGCTTATTCTGCTTTTGATTGAGAAGGTTTTGGTTTTGAGCAGTCTGAGTGGATACAGAACTAGCTGGACGTATTGGAGGACCGCCTTGTGGCAATATAGGGGGTGCTCTGGGTTGCTGCTTAGGAGCTAGAGTCTCAATTTGAGGTCGTGGTTTCGAAGTAGCTTGAGTGACGTTACATGGCAGTGTAAGAGTTTCTGGAAGCAAGAACAATAAGACAAAATGTATACAGAGAATTCCTACTCACGATTCGTCTGTTGCGTTTGAATGGCTTGATGAGTAGCAGCCTGCGGTATGAACATGCCCTGCGTCCCGTCAGGTTGTGTCCCTCTGATGATGATCGGATTAGGCCCCAAAAGTGTTTGCTGTTGTAACCCATTAGCCCAAAATTGTGGAACACTTTGCACCCATGGTGCTGTGATTTGCATGGGTTGAGAGCCTGCCTGTTGCAATGGACTAATAATCTGAGCAGTGGGCATAGCTTGGGACACTTGAACACATTGCTGTGATGACTGAGGACTTGTGACGTTTCCTGCATTCATATTTTGCGCGTTTGCTATCGACGTATTGGAGGCAACCTTCTGTAAAACCTTTTGGCCTTGCATACCCTTCTGACCATCTTGACCTTGTGATTTATTGCCAGAGTTGGCCTGCATTGCTGGAAGAATATTTTGCTGCTGCTGCTGAGGCTGTGAGCTGATGACACTAACAGGACTAAACAGCAGCGTTTGGCTCTGACTTGAGGGTATAGTTGGTAAGGTGTATGCGCCACTAAAACTGCCACTCCCGCTGAGCATAGGTTTGCTTTGCGCTGTGGCCGTTAACATCTGTGGTGTGAGCTGTCCACTCTGAAAGGGCTTACCTGCAGCAATTACTTGAATGGGCTGTTGCCCAAGACCCGAATGTAATAAGTTCCCTGACATCAGGACTTGTGGGTAGAGGTGTTGGAGGTATCCCTGGTTTGATATTGACGGCTGGAGCAGCTGGAGTCTGCCATGACTCCATTCTGCAGGGACTTGTCCAGTTGGCAGGGCTTGTAAGGGGGACATGGTGTTTATTGTTGTCGTGGAGTGCTGCTGTGGGTTTGCCATGGCAGTGCTGTTTGGAGTTTGATGGGGGCTTGCAGGTGGTCCCTCAATAACTTGCATCTGTTGGACCTGCCCCTGGTGTTGCTCCACCATTTGATGCTTCAACTCTGTAGTCATCGCATTTGCGTTTCCGAGTTGGTTCTGGTTCGGGAACTCCTGCTTCACCTGGATGGCCGTGAACTGGGCCTGCTGGAGCTGTATTTGTTGCAATTGTTGCAGTTGCTCTGGGGAAATTTGCAGGGGCACCGCTGAGGGCGCTGCCACCTGAGCTGGACTCTGTGACTTCTCCAGGGTTAAAAGAGTGCTGGCTACCTCGTACTTTTCGTCAAACGTAATGCCCGCCTTCTGGGCAAGAGTCTCCAAGCACTTCAAAGGTCTCTCGCTCACTACCGAACTGGACGAGGGGCCTGACCGCTGATGCTCCGTGATATTGTTTGAGTAATTTGCCCCCTTCAATCCGCCTACACCATGACCATCGTGCACAGAGTAGTTTCCTGCACTTTTGCTCTGATTTGGAGCCCCAATGGGCAACTCCGCTCCGTTTGCACCAGATATCTTAATCCCTTGGATGTTCGTATTGTCTTTCAGAGGCTGGTTGCTGGCATTGACCACAGACTTGTTTTGGAGCGTTTGCGCCTTGTCTTCCTGCTTCTGAACGTTATTATTGTTGCAATGATCAGACCTGTGGAGAAACAAAGCCATCCATTAGAGCATTAGCCAAGGGTCTGTACTTAGCCTAAAAGTATAGCTATTTGGTCTATGGCTGGGAAAAACACTACGATTGCTCGAATTGGAGCAGGGTCCCCAGTGAAAATTTCTTGTTGATGATAAAGATGCGAAAGAAAAAAAGTGATGTATATTGCGTTTGTGTTAGTGCGCGACACACTCACACAAGCCGTCTAATTCATTCTCCATTTTGTTGCCCACTTTTTTATTACAGCCCATCCATCACGGTAATAAAAGAAAGGGGACATTTGGCTGGGGCCAGCAAAGAGCAAATATGGCGATCGAGTTCCATATCCCACTCATTTCTATGGAAACGAGCGCCGAGTAGATACGCGACTGCAGCTGTATTGATTATTCACGCAACGGGCAATCTCTACACTTCACACATGCACGCACACATCTAAACTAATTGCTTTGCTTTGTACGAACCTGTCGGTGTATGTGAATGCCTCTAAACCGGTTTGCTTTGCTTATATGAGAAAGGTAATGGTTTGAAAATGCAGAAAATGGAGGAAAATCAAGCGAGAGGACAAAACCCAGGTAAAACAAAAGAAATTATAACTATTGGTAATACCTCTTCGTATAAAATTTAAATGTTCGACGTTCCATAGTAACAAAAACAAGACATCAACTCAAAAGTTTCCATAAACGTAAATCAAAAGCAAAGCACTCTCGGACACACGTTTGCACCAAATCCGCAGTCTGCATCACATATTTGCACCACTTTCCCGTTAGTCCAGCGATCGCGGCCACTGCTAGTCCGTCCAGTTGCCAAAAATCACACTCTACTTGCCAAAATTGATCGCCATTTCTATTTAATTCTCGCGAAAATGTTCACACGACGGAAAAGAGACACAAACTAACCTCGAAGAACCCGATTCTAACACAAGTCCATGCGCAGCCTGTCTGGACCTACACAGGCGAAACGGCATGAAACGCTAAAGCGGGGGACACAAATTTTTTTTTACGAATCCAACTCGATTGGCTAGTTTGCATCTCCTTTACTCCACTGTAATGCATTCCGCCTGTAAAATTGCCTAGCTGTTCTAATCACTTCCACCCTCTTGTACCTCGACTCGCTTCTCCTATCCCCCTCTGCTCGACTCGCTTTTCCTTTTCAATTTTATTGCACCTCGTTCCACACAGACGCTTCACAGTCCTCGCTTGCTTGTTCATACTGCGAAAGAGACAGAGCATAAAGCGATTAGCGTTTTTTCCCACATGCTGATCCGTGCACTCGTCAGGAAACAAATTTTTACGACTGAATGATGCCCCTAAAAAACGCAACAAAGAACGGGCTGTCAGGCTTTTATTAAAGGAAACATGAACTGGACCCCCTGCAGAGGAAAAGAAAGGGGAGATTTCACCCTGGGTGTAACCATAATATGAAATGAAATAGCAAGAGTAACACACACCTGCTCAAGGCAACAACCCATCTCTTTCGAATTATCCGGGCAACGCGGAATTGCGTACACCCTGCAACGTTGGTCAAACACCTCCATCGGCACTCTTCTCAACACAGCAAAACGCACTTCACTATCTCCTTCAGTGCATCACCCCGCCCGGACCAAGCAACGATTTTTGTGGTAAAATGCAAGAAACGCCCCAGAAGGCAGGCTCGCAAACAAGCGAGACAACATTAGCAGCTCTCAACTCACACGTACCCCACCCGACTGTCCTCTACGGGATTTTACTACTTTGTCAAGTAATTGATGGATATGAAGATTCTCGGGGATAAATTGGGAAGTCCTCCGCCGAACCGCCTTTTAAATTCGAGGTAATGATCACTAAACGGCGTCATAAACTAATTAGCGCATTTGCAGCTTCATTTAACTCTGTCGCTCTTTCCATTGAATTGGTTGAGTAGGCACCCACTTGAGGCTAGGGTCAAATGTAGAAGAAAACAAATGTCTTCAGCGGCAAAAAGCAATCAAGTCAAGCGTGTAGCGGCTGCGAACGGGTTTCGATAGGTAGGTAGGCATACTTATGCATTACCCTCACCCCACTCTCCGGATTTACACGCAACATCTGGTTTCCTAAGTGGGTTGCATTTCCACCACTGTGCCTAGGGGCAGGGGTTCAACAAATTTTAAAAATGGACTTTTAGGGGCGAGCACTTCACCAGTCAGTTTTTAGAAGTAGCTTCCTTCATATTGTCCATCTTGAAAGATGTCTGACAGCCCTCAGCAGTACAGTACAGGGGCACAGTAACAGTGTCGAGTACCTTCCTGTTAGGCTGCCAACCTCCAAAAATAATTTCTCATGTTAAAAATAATTCTACATATTTTTTAGAATATGGGGAAAGCCGCCAAACTAATTATTTGTCTAAATCTTTCTCAAAATGAAAAGCCCTTCGCTCAAAAGCATGGCATTTCGTTGGACGTTGTAATAACTAAAACAATTTTTAACGGTTTTGGCGTTCCGTCCCTCAAAAGGAAGCCGAACTCTTATGTTTTTCTCGTTGGTTGCACCCTGTCTATCAGTCTATCACAGTCAAATTACTTTGGAACTGCTAAAAATATTATGAGCTTACATCCAGTCAGAATTTTTAAAAATTCAATGAACTTTTAAGACGACTGTAGCGTAAGTCGCACGCAAAAAATTGGTCGCGCTTTAAATCTTTGAATGGACAAAGATCATATCTGAGCACACTGCCCCCAACCCTCAGACGAAGTTGTAAACGCCGTTTTCTAACATATGCTTTCTAGAAAACGGTGAGTGCGGTAACTCAACCGGTAAATTTCAAATTTTGCATACAATTTATAAATCAGATTTTGCATCTAATTATGAGAGCTTTTTTTTATTCATCTATCCTCTATCCGTGTTTTTTAATAAAGAAAAAAGGTGAAAAACTCAACTCTTTTTTGTTCTGCCCTAACAAATTTTGGAAATTTTGAAAACATTCTAGCGACTAAATAGCTGCTATCATCACTAAGAAGGAAAAACATATTTGGTCTATTTTACTTGTAGTATACACCCCCTATAGGCGGAGAGCCCACTGCAAAAAGTAAGTAGAGTCCATCATCAGACAAGACTAAATTTTTAGGAAAGGTTCCTTATGCTTTTATTTTTAAAGCAGAGGGGAATCTGGTGGTCCTCAAACGCATGTTATGTTTTTTAGAAGAAGCAGAATTGAATGAAACATGAAATTGAACTGAAATGAAAACTGAATTATCTGCTTTAAAAAAAATAGGTTATTTTTATCACCCTATTCAGAACGCCGCAAATGGCGGAGGGGGATAACCTATTGTAGTTAGGTTTTTCCGAGCATAAGGAACCTTTCCTGAAAATTTCGCCTAGTTCCATTTTTGCAGCAGGCTTTTGGACCACTACGCTGGCCTCCGTGTGTAGCCATCAGCTATCTAACGGTGCTCCGCGGGATCATTCACCATCATCAGAGGGACTTGAAAGATCACTTTATTTGCCACAAATGTATAATATACACTCTGTAGATAATAATAAACTGTTTTTATCATTTAATTTAGTTGTAATGAATTTTTTAAAAGCACCAATTTTTGGACCCTGTATAACTCTTACCCTTAAATCAAAATTCAACAAGTTATAAACGTTATTCACTCCATATACAAAATTTCGGAAGACTCTCTGATTTTGGCGTTAATTACAAAAAATTGTGGCTGTTCCAAAATTTTATGAGAAAGTGATGAAAAGTACGCATCTTCGGCGCGCAGGTTAAACTTCCACCCATTTGGGATCTCTCAAAACTATGTATCGACTGTTATTGTTTAATTTCTATGAGCACGTATTTCAAGAAATCGAAGGACTTCTACGTAATAATGCGGAATTTTTCGCACTTCTCAATTTTAAAATTTAGGATCGCAGTCGGTACAGTGACTCCATTTGTCAAGATTTATCTTGAATTTCTCGACTCCCCCCTTCCTAATGTCTAAGTGGTTGGCTTCGAGACCGTGGTAGCCCCTTCTTAACCCTCCACCACCAATCCAGGTCTACCGGATTACCGGTTATCCTCTATGCCAAGACCTTCTGCAATTACGAATCATCATCTGGGGTTTATTTGTTTTTGTTTATGGTCTGAAATGCCGACAATTTGCATTGATTAATTTATTCACGTTTGGATTTCGCAAGGAATTTTATGCCCATTTTTGCGCGCGTGGATGTTTTTCGCATTCCGAGATGGAAGCCTTTCTTAAAAAACTTCATAATGTTGTGTATGTGTAT
Source organism: Neoitamus cyanurus (assembly GCA_947538895.1). Lineage (NCBI taxonomy): Eukaryota > Metazoa > Arthropoda > Insecta > Diptera > Asilidae > Neoitamus > Neoitamus cyanurus. Next base: position 42,145,666 of record OX384543.1, read on the forward strand.
GTGACTCGGTTAGAATAATTCGGTTTTTTGTGCATATTTTGAATGCTTCATGTCTTAAGGGGTGTGGGATGTGTCTCGTTTTTCGCTATAAAAAATCGATCACTCGTCGCTTTGTTATAAAATTAAGGCAAGTGCGAATCTGATCCCGTAATCTTGTATATAGTAAAAAGATCCAATATCTCGTAATATGTTTAAGACGTCAATATTTTACCAATAATATCGACCCAGTAATGGGTATTGACTAAATTTGGTGACATAACCGAGTGAAATCTCAACCGTTTTATAGTTACAGGGTGATTTAACATGCGGGGTGCACATTATTATTTTATTTTTATCTTTTGATCTAATGAATGCAACGACATCAAACTCATGCCAAAAGACTACTATCTTAATGTGCTTTCCAAAAATGACACCAATGTTGATCTGTCCTACCAGGTAGAGTCACTTGCTAAAATGAAGAACATCATCTAAGATTTCTTAAATTTCACGTTCTTCCCAATTTTTCTCCGAAATTCATGTAATTAATGCACTTCTTTTTTATTTTTATTGAATTACTCGAGGAAATTATGGTGGATATCCAAGATGGCGGATTACCTTTTTCTTTACAACCTTTTGATATACGTAAATATAAAATGAAAGGTTTGCATGAGTAGAATGCGATTAGCTATATATGACGTCATTTTAAACCTAATAGGGCGGACGCCCCAGGATGACAGATTACCTATTTCATCACAACCTTCTTCACATGGGTATCAAGAAATAGGGGTTCGACGAGTAGAATAAAATAAGATGTGATGTATTTTAAGCCCAATAAGGCGAACAGCAAAATGGCGGATTACCTTTGTCTTCACAACTCCCCTGACGTGGGTATCAAATAAAACGGTTTTGAGGAGTAAAATACGATAATCTATGTGATGTCGAAACCCAAGATGGCGGATTATCTCTTTCCTCACAACACTCTTGACATGGATTTCAAATGAGGGGTTTGAATAAAATATTGGGTGTAAAATACAATAAGTATGTAACGTTATTCTAAATATGGCGGACGTCCAAAATGGCAGCTGTGCCTCTTTGGTGACAATGTCGATTATATTGTTTCCTGTGCCACGATGTTAAAATATTTGTTCTAAATAATATGAAGCACTCCTTGCGTGCGAACTTTAAACATTTCTGGAATTTCGTTAACTAGAAGCGTGACTGTGACCAGTTCCGACGTTCCTCAGCAGATTTCTAATCTCTTTGGTGACTTCCTTGGAACCGCTGTTTTAATTGATAACTATGATACTTATTGATACCTGTACTATTAGTCTTACGGCGTTGTCGTACCTGACCACGCTTTCGCCGACCTCTATTACTTTTAATGATTTAGTCTTTCGAGTCAAATCTCAGGCTTGGTTGATTCTTCCTCTTGCGGACCTGATGGTATTCCTGCCTCTTTTGTTAGTCGTTGTAGTGCACCTTTAGTCCCTATCCTTAAATATTTATTTAATTTATCAACTTCCTGTGGAATCTTTCCGAAACCCTGGAAGCTCTCTATCATTATTCCGTTACAAGAAAGAGTTCCAGGTTCTAATTAAGTTAGGGCTTTGAAATTTTGCACACGTATGTAAGTCCAGTGGCAAGGTAATGTACGATATTCAATTTTGTTTAAAATCTAAAATGCGGACGCCACAAGATAGGCGATCACCATTTTTTTCTTAATCCCCTTGAAATGGGTATCAAATAAAAGGGTTTGACGATTAAAAGACGACAACCTATGTGACGTTACGCTAAACCCAATAGGGTGGACGCCCTAAGATATCAGATCACCTTTTTCTTCACATCACCTAGTGAAAGGTTTCAACAAGTATAATGCTAAGTGACGTCATTCTAAACTGTAATTCTAAATATGGTGCACTCCAAGATGGCGAAGAGTTGAATTCATTATAAATATTTAGTTAAAGTTTTTTTTGAAAAAGCGTGCATATTACATGTTTGGAATTGTATTAGAAATTAAAAATTGTTTTTGTTTGTCTGTCAAAGAAAATAAAATATTTGAATTAGTGGCAAAATGTATTTGTCCTTGCCTTTCACGCGGATCAATGAGAGAGAACGCAAACAGAAACTCCCTAATAAAAACTACAAAGCAAATCGTGGAAGATTGCAAGGTACTGGTGTAAACCAAATGGGAAAACAAACCTCTACACAAGGAAATAGAAGATTAGAAAAAGCCACAAAACTTTTTAAGAACAAAATGTTATTATTTAGGTATACCAAAACTAAAAAGTAAAGACTAAAAAGTACTTAAATAATAAAATAAATGTACAATATACCTTTTAAAAAACAAGCTTTTATTTAATTCAAATATACCTACTAAAAAAACAAGTTTTTATTCACATATTCCATTACCTACATACTTATGGCGTTTTAAAACTTATGAAATGTTCTTAAATTATATTTTTGGATCCACTGTGACTACGTACTTAAGTGATGTAAAAGTTAATTTAGATGTATAGTAAAAATTCAGCATATCCCATCAATAAGCCCGTCGTATTTTTATCGTCGAACCCTTTGATTTAATACCCATGTGAAGGTGTTGTGAACAAAAATGTAATTCGCCACCTAAGGGTTTACGCCATCTTGAGTGTAAAATGACGTCACATAGCTTATAGTAATTTGCTCGTCTAACCTTTTCATTTGGATATCCATGTTAAGGGGTTGTGAAGAAAAATATGATCTGCTATCTTGGGGCGCGCCCACTATAATGGTTCAGAATGACGTTATATAGCTTGTCGTACAATGCTCGTCAAACCCTTTCATTTGGTACCCATATCGAGGAAGTTGTGAAGAAAGAGGTAGTCTGCCATCTTGGGGCATCCACCATATTGGATTTAAAATGATGCCAGATAGTATATCATATTGTGCTCTTTCAACGCTTTGATTTGATAACCATATTTATAATATCTGGTGAGATTTGTTTTTTATTGTCGGACATTTTGACTTATGGTGACCGCGATGTTGTTTCTTTTGTAACGTTATATAGTCTATGACACCCGGAGGATAAGTAGAATTCCAACGACCCCTCATTTATCCAAATCCGGTTAATTCAGTGGGGCTCTAGGCCGTAACATCCGAACAAACACATACATGCATACATACATAGGCTGATAAACACTTAACCCGTCCGTTGTCGGGTAATAAAAAGGATAGATAAACGGCCACGTGACGTTACCGCGTATTAGAATATTGTTGCAGCTACGCTTCAGTAGATAGCGTTTGTTATGCAGAAGAGATACTTACGAGTAGCTACGGGCGCTAGCGATCTTCGGCGGTTACTTACTCGACCGAGGAAAAGTCGGTCTTTCAGGTACTTCATTTAAAATAACAATTATATATGACAGTGTTGTTATCGTACTGTCTGACGTTCTACAAAATAGTCATCTCCGACCCTTGCTATTTACAATCTTCATTAATAAATTTGTTTCCTCTAAATCAAAGTACCTACACATATTTTAGCTTATGCTGGTGACTTGAAGACTTTTAGTGCGATCGCATCATCCTTACAAAATTCCAATAGACTGCAAAATAACCTCATTAACTATTCTGAATGGTGCTCAAAAATTTAACGCATTTAGAGTAAACCTTGCCTTAAGATTACTGAATTCGAAATATAGGGGGTCAGTCTACTGTAATTTATACCCACGGTTTTTGTTTTGTTTTAATAATTACATAAGTACTTTTATACCTTGTAACTGATTTACAAAAGTTTTTATATGAATATCTGAGGTAATTATACTTTCCGAAATATCTCTAAACAACGAATAAAATTTAAATTTGGAAACTTATTTTTGACAATCACAAGACGCGGTGGCGTACAAAGACCACTGATTTGTACATACTAACCGCCTGCTACAATACTGCCAGGCTTAAACTATTATCCATGATCTGACGTATAATCTTTTTGATTATATAAATACAAATAAAACTTCACCAAATATAAATAATCATACAGCAAAATACACAGGACCACAATTTTTTTTTTATATGTCGAAGACAAGACCAGGTCTTTAAAACTGCGTCCGTACTAAGCCGATCGGCAACGTAGAGCGGCAATTTCGGTCAGTATCGTCAGGTTGTTGGCATGTCCATATTGCTCAGCATGTGTCGACGTTTCATTCGGTGCCGATCAGTATTGAGAGGAGAGAAACTGGCCCTTATTCTGGTTCTCACGTCATATGCCATGTGAGGTGAATCTACAGATTCGGTATTCTCGTTGTCACTTTGGGTGACTTCTGTCGGTCACCTAAAATTTGATAGCAACTAAAATGGTCACTTGGATCGGTTATCACTTGGCTTCAAGTGACAACGAGAATACCGTGACTCTCGATATTTTTCGTTCCGAGACACTAACAGAACTTTTCAACATTATTTGGCGATTCCTTTCCTGTTCGTCTTCATCGTCAGTACCTGTCGCTGAACGACAGTTCATTTGAACTCAGTTCAATTTTGCAAATAATAACACATTTTGCCACAAACAACTAAACTTTAAATGTCAAAACAATCGATACTCGAATTAGCTCTCACGGCATAAATTCTCACGTCACGCGACAATGGGAATACCACATGTGACGTGAGGTGACACAACAGTGAGGTTTGTCACGGGAGCGAGGTGACAACCGGAATAAGGCCCACTGTATCGCGTCGAAGTGACATACATATGTATGTATTTATACTTATGTGCCGACTGATAGGTCATGTCGTGCCGATCAGAATACACTTGGGTCGGTTTGGGTTCAGCTTGGCTTTTGGCCTGTTCTGTTGGCCACAACAAGTATATGTCACTGGAGTAAAACGCAAAATATTTTTTTTTCAGCTTAATGCATCAGAAGCTAGAGATACTATCGGTAAATTACCGAGTCGTGCCAGGACCTACAGGCAGGTCACAAATTTATCGTCGCCATTTTTATATTTTATTTAAAAAACAAAATATTATAAACTTTATTACTATAATAATATTATACAAAAATCCTAAGTTTCATGAAGAAATATTAAACCTTTTGTTCTAGAAAACTAATTATAATTGGTATACCTACTTTCCTCAGTCTAAATGGATTGTCGCGTTAAATTAAATTAATTAATAGAATAGTACCAAAGCGCGTACTTACCTATATAAATATTTTTTCCGAAAGAATATCCCAAAATTTTACTAGCAATAGGGTGGTGAATAGCCTAATACTAGAAATCACGAAACAACTTCTTAAAATATCACATCATACTGTAAGACGTTCAGAAGAAATAAGTTAAGGACTTCACATAAAACCTGTTTGAAGTTCTCCTAGGAATTATAACTTGAATATAAATAATGTAAAACAACACAAAAAATGCAAAAGGTTTATAGAAGAAAAAAAACGTTTTTTAGATATGTATGTTTTTATTTCTCTTCTTGTTATTTTCATAATTTTACAAACACTGCTTAAACCTACAGAATTTATAGCTTTCTACATACATATGTATAAAATTGCTAGAGATAACGTGTACAATTGTGAGCTTATTTTTCTTTCATTCATTCACATTTATACCCTACAAATTGTTTACAGACATATTAGAAGAATCCTAGAATCTAAGACCAAGCCTTCCAGTAGTTTAGATTTAACGACTAAATTACTGACTCAAACGAGCCCATCTCAGATACCAAGAAGGTTTAAATTTTACAACGACATTTTAAACCTTCTTGTGACATTCTATTCCTATTATAATTATGCTTACTTATTGCTAAAAATTTTATATATTAATTAGTTAATTATGCGCAAAAGGAGAATGGGCAATTTTGTATGGGCGCTGTCGCCAGGCTGTATCAAGTCGTGGTATATGTCATTTAAAAGGTCATAATTATGGCCCTTATTCTGGTTCTCACGTCACATGCCATGTGAGGTGAGTCTACAGATTCGGTATTCTCGTTGTCACTTTGAGTGACTTCTTTCGGTCACCTACAATTTGATAGCGACTAAAATGGTCACTTGGATCGGCTTCAAGTGACAACGAGAATACCGTGACTCTCGATATTTTTCATTCCGTGACACTAACAAAACTTTTCAATATTATTTGGCGATTCCTTTCCTGTTCGTCTTCATCATTAGTATCGCTGAACCACAGTTCATTTGAACTCATCTTTCAGTTCAATTTTGCAAATATTAACTTGTTTTGCCTCAAACAACTAAACTTTAAATGTCAAAACAATCGATACTCGAATTGCTCTCACGGCATAAATTCTCACGTCACGCGACAATGGGAATACCACATGTGACGTGAGGTGACACGATAGTGAGGTTTGTCACGGGCGTGAGGTGAGAACCGGAATAAGGCCCTATAGCTTTATTTTATTGGACACGTGCAGGGTATACGAGTACTAAAGTTGGTCTGTTTATATATGAATTTTCTTATTCTTTTTAATAAAGTTTTTATTCTGAAATATATATAGGTATGAACACATAAGTTGATTCAAAAAGAGTCCCGCGTTAATAGTATTTGGCGAAATCAGAAAAGCCATAAATAAACAGACCAACTCAACATTTCCCGTTTAAAATTTAACTAAGTTTATATCCAAAACCTACGCTGACGAAGTCGCGGGTGAAAGACAGTTATTTCCAAAACGTTCATTTACGTTAAGAACTTTCGGGTGCCATATCAAAGTTCAAATTGTTGATAGCCCATTTTAGATCAGCGTTTCCGGAAACCTCTATATATTCAATTACACGGAAATCCGTGTGAAGTTGAAAATGTTCGGTCGCCATATAGGATCCGCCATCTTGAATTCCAATTATCGATAATAGATTCAAGACAACAGGCAATGCCGAAAACCTCTATATATATATATATTATGTATTCATTAACGCACGGAAACCCGTTCATTACCTGTGCTTTCTTGTGTCACTTCGGCAAAAACTGGCTCCCCCCTCCCGTAGGTTAAGGCGCCATGAAAATAATACTGGGGCCATTTAGGTAAGACCTTACACATTATTGGTGTTATAGATTGTTTATGCACAGTTTCAAGTAAATCGGATCAAAAATAATATTTCTTCTTAACCCATTAACGCCGAGGTGATCAGAATTTTTATTAACTTTTCAACGTGTTTATTTATTATGTTATCGGACCAAAAAAATAATGCAATACCTCTATTCCTACGCGAAATGCTCATTAATGCCGATGCTCTTTCAGAATCTGAGCTCAAAATTTCGATTAGACACCGAGGAAAAAAAATATGGTCGATTGAAACGTGAAAAACGTGAAAATTTTCGAACAAAAAATTTTTTCGCATTTTTTTTCACAATGATAGCGCTAAGGTATCAACTTTTTACTATGATCAGAGGTGATCATGGCACTCGAACATTAAGAGGAATTTTTTTCAGAAAATTTCATCGACGCGATTTTTCAAAATGGCGGCGAGAATGAAAAATTTTATAAAAATCTTAATCTATCGTTTTCTTAAAAGCTATAAGCTTTAGAAAAAAATTTCTAAGAACCAAAATGTTTTAAAACTAGCCAAAGAACACTCTCAACTTTTTTCAGAATTTTTGGAGACAATTTTTGATTTTCGAAAATTTCAAAAAAATCCAATTTTTCAAAAATACCTGAAAATTTGGACGTGGTAGAACTTTGTCTCCTTTGGGGTGCTTTTTTTCGTGAGTCTCACGTTTCGAGGTGCCAACTCACAACAAAAAAGTCTTAAAATTAGTCAAGAAACACTCTCAAATTTATTCAAAAATCAAAAATTGGGACAAATTCGTGTTCGAAATTCATTTCCCCAACTAACAGGTGCGCAGATTCGTGACACCTCTAAGAAAAGCGCCGTGTGTGATGGCCCTAGGACTGCCGCATAAGCGCTCGTCGCGCGGATCCAATTGTAGGAAGTGCGGAAAAATTACGAGAACTCTGAACTGAAAGTCCGGAGAGTTTTAATTAATGGCTTCATGCCTGTTTTGTTGCTGAGTGATGACGCTCTTTTACTGGTGCAAGCAACTTACTTTGTGTTTGGCTTTCAGCGTGAAAAGGTGCACATTAAATCGCTTTCGGTTTCCGCACTTTTCCTCGTTTATTCATAGAATTCGGTCTGCCTTCAGCCCAAAGGCGATGTCGCAGATTTGGCTCACCCCAACGCATGAACACATATGAATAGCATGCGTCCAAACTTATGCGTTGCTGGCTGGTGCACATTTGTGTCCACAGCCGCGGCTTCTAAGAATGCTTCCAATGCTTTCATTTTATTTTGTTTGTATAAATGACAGATAATTTTTCAATTGAAAAAAACTACTCCGTACTCCGTGAGTAGTTTAATAGTGTGAATCAAGGAAGATTGGCCTGCAGCGAAAAAGGGAACAGAGGTACATGGCCGGTTTTTTTGGAATTGCCCTAAAACCTTATGGAAATGTTCCATTTATGGTCGGAACGAGTGAATTAGGAAAGTATAAGTTCCCGCAAACAATACTTTCCCAAAAATTAGCTTGTTTTAACACCAAAACTTGAAAATTTTGTAAAAGGAAAATATTCTGACAGAAGATATTTTTTAAGAAAGTCAAATTTTTCTTACGAATTATTTCGTGCCGATGCACGAATTGTTTTAAAAATGATTTACCATGTCCATGAGTACAAATTTCAATTGTACAAAGCAAGGACGATGCGAATAGCCACTCTGAATTATTTTATATCTCGAAAACGAGACGAAATTGACATTGATTTTTTCAATTTTTGGTGTTAAAACAAGCTCAAACAAGCTAATTTTTGGGAAAGTATTGTTTGCGGGAACTTATACTTTCCTAATTCACTCGTTCCAACCATAAATGGAGCATTTCCATAAGGTTTTAGGGCAATTCCAAAAAAACCGGGCATGTACCTTTAAGCCAAGTTCATTTCCGTGTTTTGTTATTTCGAAAAATGGCGGATTTTCTATATTGGACTTCTTTTTTGTAAATATCTTAAAAACGATGCGAGGTGGAGTTTTTTCAGTATTTTTCCCCGTCTTCTTTGCTACAAAGTGCTTTAGAAATTGTCCTCAAATCGAAAAACCTCGGATATGATAGAGCTACCGGCTCATTTTTTAATAATCGATTATTCACAATATATATACATTTTCTCAGCTCGTTCATAGATAGATACAGACGAAACCACAAACTTCATATAGCGCACTAAAAAAATTATCTGGCCTGAAACCTTCTCATTCTTTGTTCTTCGTAAGAATGGCAAGTCTCGAGACGAGTCGCACAAGGAAAACATCTGCACGAGAGAAAGAACCGATCAGAGCATGTGCATAAATCATTCCAGACACGGTAAAAAAAAAGCAAAAGCATAACGCAAAGAACTGCAGAAATCCCGCTTATATTCGAGAAGGCTCAACCTGCACCACTCCAAGGACTCCATCCGTCTGACTTCGTTCCCATCCTCACACTTGCATTCGGCACTCGCAGATTTTTGTGTGTGGGAGATTTGTATTGTAGGTCAGTGTGTCAAAAGCAAAAGTTGCAAGCCCAGCAGCTGCTGCTCTGCTCCCTTTACTGTGGGTTGCTTTGATTTACTTCTTGTCCTGAGACACTGGCTCTTATTCGTGGCATGTTAACAGTTGAATGTCCGGAAACTTTCATTTCATTCCATCAATTTAACACTTCGAATTCCGACCACATTAAATTGCAACGCGGGACAACTTCACCGGCTGGGGAACATGACGCAAAGCTCCTTAGAAACAGAGACTGATATCGCCACGCTTAAAGCAATGCCGGCTTCTGCTTCTCAATCCCGCGGGAGCTCGGAACGGTGATATTTATCACGACTTGTACGAACCAGTGCGAACATTAAACTGCTCTTGTTGGCAAATACAAATAAGGCCTGGCTATACTGCCGGTCGCCGCTAGACGGGCTACGAACGTTATAAGCAAGTTTCATTTCGTTTTCTCGCGCTCTCTTCAGTCGCAGTCAAACTTTCTGTTGCAGAGTGTAAGTGCGTGCTGATGAGAACTGAGAACCCATCGCAGGCCACAGATTCGATCAATTTATTTATGTACACGTTTTTTAATTAAGAGTCGTTCCACGCCTTGGCACGTAAGCATTAGCACGTAAGTTTCAGCAGTTTGGGATTTCTTACTTAAAGCTGTGCTTCTCGATGTCTGACCGCGCTAACATAAATTTGGCAACGCTGTGTTTTCACACATGCGCAGCTGCGAGACGACGATTTTCATTTCTATTCAGTCCAACACATGTAAGGATGATGCCAGGCCAGGGTCAAGGTACGAATTCTGAGCGCCCGGCGAAAACTTGATATGTGTGTAAAATCGGAAGATTGTAGACTGGACGTTTGAATTTCTTCTTTCGACTTCGTGGTTGGAGTGTTGCTAATTTAAAGCGACTAGGTAAATGAGAAATATAGCGTCATTGGTGGAGTAATGAGTTATTTATAAAGTACCTATGAATACCGCCAGTTGCATTGCAAATTTATGCGTCTTTAGCCGACGGAGCTACAGAGATTGCAATAAAAAAAAAATTTATAGTTGCGGTTGGCAGCAGAGTTTCAACTCGGATTGGTAAGGGCTTGCAGGTATTTTTATAGATGTTTTACGAAAAATAACTTGTTCACATACAATGACTCAAACAACTGTTGCAATGATTCATATTTTTCTATCTTTAGTTTTGCAACAAATATCAAAATTATAATACTCTGGCAATACTAAAATATGTTTTTTTAGTTAGCGGCCATAGCCAAATGTTTTCCAGCAATTCTTTTATATATTGGCGTATTTTAATAGATTGGTATGAAATAAAAGTAGGTAACTCTCTAACTTCAGCTTTAAGCACAAAACGAAGGCTCTTTAGATTGGTTTTGTGTGAAAAACGATCAGTTCAGTTTTATTACTTACTAGCAGGCCAGTCCTAGCCTTGCTCGGGCTTTTCCATACGTGTAAATTAAAACTGTTGCAGAATAAATGAAACTGTTTCGTGCACCGAAACGGTTTTGCATGTTTTCCACGAGAAGGTGAAATATTCTGAGGTAAAAAACAGTCGAAATCATGCTCGACAAAATACTCTACCATCGAATGAAAGTCGCATCGAAATTGGTTTAGCCATTCTCTCTCTTTGATATCGTGTAAATTAATATATGAGCTTAGAAAAGTGCAGTTTAAAATCATAGAGGCACTTCAACTTTATTTAGGTATATGTATAGATATAGATTTCAAGGTACATAAATAATTTTTTACGGTTTCCTTCGCTTAGAAATACAAAGTTTATGACAATATGAGTGTAGACTGTAGTGTAATAACAAATAATACCAGTTGGCACTACTCTACTGAACAAAAGCAAAATACCTGAGCGTGAAAATATTCGAGGTGATCGCAAGCACCAGAAACAAGGAGAAGGATATCAGGTTTACTTCAAAGCGGACAAATGCATACCGCAGTACAGGTTCATGCGCATTTGATCAATACATATATGTATGAACTTTCGCTGGCTCAGCCGAAACTGTGCGAAATGCACGAGATCGCGTGAAGAAAAGAAATGCAATGCTTAGTGCTCGTCTTCGACAAAATCGTTTACGCTTAGTTCAAATATACAAGGATTGGGGAAACGTTATTTTAAGCCATGAATCTAAAATGAATCGAAATGGCTCGCTCAGCCTTTAAATAAAAATTGCTGTGCAAAATACGGTGCAGTCTGGGTTTTGGGACACACTTTCAGCTATGGCAGCGCGGGTTGGTGTTTTCACATCCCTAACTGTGCCGCGAACGCTCAGATTTGTTGATTAATTTACCAATTGTATTTACGACAAGGAACTTCATTATGACTAAAAATTCTATGTGCTTTACCAATTGTGTGAAATGTTCACTATTTCAATGCGTTGCTGAAACGATTATTTTCGTTATTCGTAAGTGCTTACTTCTCAAGGGTCACCAGTATGAGTAAGGGGCGTCTTGCTTCTCTCCTAAATTTCTTTCTTGTGGTTTATTGAAACAAGAAAGATTATAATTTATTTAAAATTTCAGTTTTATTTGCGTCTATAATCAACTTCTTTTTTGCGCAAAGTCGTCTTACGCAATCAAAAAATACAATCGTAATAACAAATTTACATTTTCCACCGTCGCTTCGCTTCAAATATTTAAAAATTGCACGGCACACCTGTCACAATGTAATAATTTTTGACTATTTTTCGCCTTCTCGCCATCGTTTGATAGAGTGTTTTTAATGATTTTAAAGCGGTTTCAGTGAAAATGGCTATTTAGCAAGCTGCACTTGTAATAGAAACCTGGTAACAAATTAAAAAGGTAATTTATTTGATACTAAAATAAATAATATGGGACTTCCCGCGAAAGTACATCGTCACATGTACACTACATCAACAACAATATGTCCAAAATAACATCAGACGATAATGTTATATATTTGCTGCATACATTTACAAAATCTAGCGAATATTATATTAAAATAACTGTTTTACAAAACGAATAGTAATAAGCATAGGGGTACCCGGGTACCTGGTTATTGGGAATTACATACATATGTAAGTAACTTTATATTTTATTTAAACATAAAAAGTAAATTTAAGAATATCTGAATGGGTGGTTGAAAATTTGTTTACACGTCGCAGCTACTGACATACAATTGATGGACTACTCGTCCCATATCAGTTGTCTGAAATTCACACACGGTGAAAATGAGACGTGCGTCGAATTAGGTAAGTACTGAGAAAGGAAGAAAAAACTGGTTCTTTAACGCGCATCAAAGACCCCATCATGAAAACATACGCAGAATTTTGCTCATTTAACAGCAAAGCGAAAAAGAAGGATAGGCGGCGTAAAAACATTACCGTGAAAACACGGCTTTTGCCATTACAAAAACGTGTTTGTTCCTTTAAAAGCTAATTTAGTTCATTGGCTTAATATTTTTATCCTAAAACCGCATTGTTTGTCGATAACATGTTGCTCCTACTAGTCTTCGCTGCAAGCATATTATTCAAGCATAGAATAGATAGACTTGGTTTTGGTAGTTGAAAACATTTTCGCGTATCCTCAAAATATGTATAATTATTTATTTCCATTATTTCATACTGTGACTCTGTCATCTGCTTGTCAAATTCTTCAACGTTGCAGGTCGATGAAAACTATGCTTATTCTCTCAATACAATTTTATTTGGATTTTTATCTTGTCGTCACGAAAATCATCACTGTAATTTTAATCTCCGCCTAGACAACGTTGGACGGACAACAGATTGTACCGCATGATCAGACATTGTTTTAAATTATTGCAAATTAGATTGCAGCTTTTCATCTTCCAAAATTTCAGTTCCTTTTCAAGCCTTCTGCTCTGCTATCACCTAGCAATTCACAATTCCAACAAGATTTTGCCAACATTTTTTGAGGCGACGAAAAATGTATCACACACGCGCACACCCGCATTCAGTGTAGCGTGCAAAGTAAAAATCCCGACGGGAAACAAAACTAATCTCAAATTGGAAATGTAACAAGAATCGCCTCAATGCAATTTGAAGAACTCCCAAGCAGCAATTTCCCGGTCCGTGCTTTGTAAACTTTTGGTGGAAACTCCTCTAGACCGTACGTAGGCGTAGATATCTGCAAATCGGAATTCCACGACGCATTCTAAATGTGGAATGGTGTGATGGTGATGAGCGCGATGCGAATGCCCAACGATTGCCGATGAAGCTTCTTCGTTGTTGCCAGATTTCACCTTCCTCAATAGATACCTCAGTTTAATCAACCTCTAGAAATTAGTCTTTCCTTATTCATTAAAAGTAAACGACATGCGGAAGATGTCATGAAAAGGTTTGGTCACTTTATTGCTCTCTCTCTAAGAACATGCAGAATATGTGCCGTCAATTATGCGCTGAGGAACATTCGTTTTCGCCCGCAAGCACACAAGAAGAAAGCACGGTTTCGTGACGCGTTATCGAATTTGTTTTGCTTTCACTGCTTCTTTACTTGAATTCTCACACACCAACACAGTGAATGCCACTAACACTTCAAACCAACTCAACATCTTGCAAAGGTGTGCGATTAATACGGTCTGGGGATTTCCCTACATTGCATTGCTGGATGTAAACTTGGATTTGACCACCTAAGCAGTTTTCCTCATGTAGAAATAATGCATTTTTTCCTTTTGCGGCTACCAAACCGCACAAAAGGCAGTTGAATCAATAATAATGCATCCAAAGTATAAAGTGAACTTAAACTTCAGTTTAGTTTAAAATTTTTGTAAATACCTATGCTTCGAAATTCAGGTAATCCTCAAATAATCCGCCGATGATTGCCTTTTCAGTTTGTTACAGTGCACAAGATTTTTCGCGATGCATCGAAAAAATTTAACCAGCACGCTTATGCTTCCATCTTGAAAAAAAGAAGTACCGTCTCACGCACGACACAACTGTCAACAGCGCGGGGTTCGGCGGGTTACTATATGACCATAGTATTGTTACTGGTCGGTCGGGTCGCAGTTGCTTCCGCAGAGAAGCCTCGTTATTTGCTACCGCACACCGCCAATCAAATCGTAATGCGATATCTCCTCAGTGGGAGAAAATGAGGCTGTCATTCCTGTTCGTACCGCCTTGTAGGGGAGTTAGGAAGGGGTAAATGCCGTCTGCTCGTGAAGAAGAGGACGATTATAGTTGGGTCGCGCAGAGGCTTTCTTTCTTTCAATACTTCTATGGAAATCAGGCCCATTCCCTGGTTTCTTTTGTGCAAGCCTTCAAAAGATGTAGCAAGCGAGTTGTTTTTGTAAAATGGCGTCCAGTAACCCCAGCAAAAATGAAAGATGCTATTAAGCAGACATTTGAGAAAAATGGTGGGCAATTCTTCCATGTAGAGTAATTAGTGATTTTACGTTAGTTGCAGAAGTGGCCAATTGCAGTTGGTTACGACTGATTTATGCACATCCCTGTATATGTACCTGCATATGTGTAGCTTCTGGTGTGGTTAGGGCTATGGGTATTCAGTAGAAAAATACCTGTTTAGATAATTGTTTTTTCTTAAACCTAAATCCACAGAAAATATCATGTTTGTTCCATTTTTAAATTGTCAATCTAACAACCAAAAAATTTAATTATTTAAATGATTATTCATCGTACTTATCTTTGTAAAAAATTGTCAGATTCGATTGGTCTTAGCCTCTTTTGCAAGTTTGAGTTTTCTAGTTTTTCAATCTTTGACTGAAAATTTGTTACCACTTCCGCTGTCGCTACGGAAATAATTAAAACAGAAAGGGAAAAAAGCAATTTTTATTCTCTCGTCCTTATACGTAGGTACCTACAACTTTAGGCGTTAATATAAAAGTTAAGTTACTGGAAATTTGATAGAATTTCCGGTTCTACTAAAAATACAAAAAATGTTAAATTTTCAACAGCGCATCTTGGAACCTGTCAAATTAATTACAATTCGTTTTTAGTGTATAGCAACTTTTTTCGTGAAGTTAATACTTTTAAGTTATAGAGCGAATAAGGTTTAAAAAACTAAGACAATTAGTTTTTCGCATTCATCTCGTTCTGGGTAACTCGTAATAAAAAATATAAACATACGAAAGCTGTAAAACACACAACTTCATGTTTTTATTTATATCTAAAAAAGAAGACACAATATTGGGGACCCCCAAATTCTTAATTTGTTTTTTAGATTTAATTAAAAAAAACACTTTGAGTAGGAGCATGAAATTGGACTCAACTGAAAGCTGTCATCCTCCACTTGTAGAAAAAAATATGTTGAATTTTACAATTCTCATCAGAACGCCGGAAGTGTGAGAGGGGAGATAACTCATGCCATTTAGGTTCATCAGAGCAAAATGAACCTTTCCTGAAAATATTGTCCACCAACTCGGTACACACCAACTCTTGTAGTCACCGCTTCGCGTACATGGGCTGCAATGACCACTTTTTGCGTCGATTTTGCAACTTTGCGGTGCTCTAGAGCCTTAACCTTTTGTCACGGGGAAAGATGTTACAAATATAAAGTATGGCAAATTTTGTGCTCTACAGCTTTTGTATTGTCCTCATTTTGTAAACTTTTTTCACGCTATAACTTTACGAAAAAAGTTGATATACTTACATAACTAAATTCGTAAAGATTTTTACTGAAAATGATTTTCCTACTATTATTAAAAGAATTAGTGCGCTAAGGCGTTGGCCACCGATTTACTTTGTATTTGCTAAATGTTAAGAGTGATCTCAAGATGTTACTCGACTATTACGAGTTCAGATACGCCAACATACAGTTTACAGGATCCAATTCATTACGGACTAATTAATTAAAATGATCACTAACTAAATGTAGGTATGATCTAAACTAGTACAAGTAAAATTGTTAAAAATGATGCAATAATGTTTATTATAGTGCTGTGACAAATACACGCATACATAGCATACATGCATAGCCACATAAATATACATGCATATACAGGCAGACAGTAGCATCCACACAAAGTCGCCCGCGCGGTTGGTATGTGTGTCTGTATGGTTGTGTTTGTGTGCATGTTCATGTTTATGCGTGTATAGAGTCAATTGGTAAGTCTGCGTAAAGCTTTTATATCCGCGAAGAGTGAACACTTGTTCCGATCATTGGAATTGATGATCACCAATGATCATATGATGTCGCTAGAATGTCGTGCGGTATGTGTCGCGACAGTGACAAACTCAACGCAAAAAAGAAAATTGCCTATACACTTCCTAGATATTTACGATACGGAGAAGCGTGTCATATTCAACCGTCGAGGCTAATTTATTTTTCAAATCTGGCTCGTGGCCGGGGGTACTTACTTACTTACCTCAATTGTCGCGTATATATGTAGTTACCCGCAATGCCTCCGGGTCAACTGAACGCATTCTGTCGGAGTGATCGTTAATTTTTAAAAAGAAAAATGATGATTTGTGACCTAATGATATTTTTTGTGTGAGATAAATGTTCTTTTTTAATTAAAATTGTTAATCAAAGTATAATAATTTTTTTGGAGTGAAAATTCCTTTGGCAGGGTAGTGAATACAACGATACGAAATATCGCCACGTTGCGTTGGCTTGGAACATGTATAGTTAGCAGCGTGTGCGGTGTGGCAAATGGTAATTTTCATCGCATATGGGGGTTTTGGAGTATCTGATTTTGAATGCGGTGCCCAATTTTACAAATCAAGATGGCGGACGCGGTAATAGTAAACCACTTCATATTTTCATGTGGACATGTTTTTGGATTCGCTGATTGCAAATTTACAAATTCCAAATGGGGGCTGCAGTATGACGAACTCAAAATACTAAACTTTATGAAATTAAACTTATTTTGGTATGAATAGTAGATGCAAACGAGCGACAAAAAAGCTCCTCTCGTTCAAAGGTGTTGTATATTTGGCAGCGTGCGACGAACGGTAATTTTCATAAAATATCACATATAAAGGTTTTGGGGTCGCTCATTTCGAATCGCTGGTATACAATAATTTTGTACTTGAAATATGAAGAGGTGATAGCGATATACATAACTCTTTCTATAGGAAAATTCTTAGTTGGTATACCTACCTTCTTAAAATATTAAAATGGCTTTGTGGTTTGCATTTTAGTTACGTAATTTTGTGCTTTAGACAGACTAGAACTCTTGATGACGTGACGTTTAACATCTGAGAACAGTGAGAACTGGTTCAACACGCCGTGACACTCATTTTATTTTGAACTAGTTCAGTTTCTCGTTTGACACTGTGCTGGCGTCTTATAAAAAATTTTTTGAATTAGCGTTAACTTGTCCCTGACTATTGGACAAATCGAATTACATCATTAAAAAATTATCTTTCATTTTCCGTGCTTTGTTTTGTTAAACACCATTGCAAAAGAAGTTTAATTTCAGCATTGACAAATTTTCAGTAACATATTTTTCCGCTACCGGGCGCAATAGCAGACAAGGTATATAAACACAGTTCAATTGTGCGTATCTTTGAACTAGTTCAGAAACGGAAATTTTTCATGGTCTTCATCATTCTGACGTCAGGAGCTAGTTGAAGAGCTCTAGTCTGTCTCACGCATTAGTGTTATTGCAGTCGGGTTTAGTTTCAGATAATATGTAGAGTATCGTATTCTGCTTGTAAAACCCCTTCATTTGGTACCCATGTCATGGGGGATGTTAACAAAAATGTAATTGGTTATCTTGGGGTGTCCGCCATATTGGATTTAGAATAACGTCACATGGATTACTATAGTCTACTCCTCATTTGATACCTATTCAAGAGGGTTTTAAAGAATAAGGTAATCCGCCATATTGGGTTTAAAATAATAACACATAGTTTATCATATTCTATTTGTCAAACCTTTTCATTTGATATCCATATCAAAGGGAATTGAAGGAAAAAAAGGGCCCCTACCTTAAGGAGTACCTACATTCACCACAATTTCTAAGTGAATGATATCATTAAATACAAAAATAAAAGAAATGAGCATGTAGTAATGTAATACATTAATTAAAGATAGTTAAAAAAGTTAAGAAAGAAATCATCGAGTGTAAAAGAAAAATTAAATTAAAAAACTTGTAGAAAAAAATAAATTTATATATGATGTCAATATGTAACCTGATCTTGAAAAAAAACCAATTTGAATTAAGCTTGAACATTAGGAAAAGTTACTCTACATGTCCGCTTAAATTGGCTGAAGCTTCTTCCATACCTTTGCAGCATGCACGAAATAGGAATTTTTTGATTGGAAATTTTTATGACGTGGAATAAATATGGTTTTTGTTCCTAGTGAACTAAGGGAATTAATATTTTTTCAAAGAGATTGCCTGCGGTAATTTGATTTATTATTTAAAAAATAGTTGACCACTTTCTAAAATTAAAATGATCCTTAAAGGACATTCCCAAGATCTGAGACATGGTCGTAGCGACGCAAGTGAAATATGAATCTAACGCACGCATTAAAGGTGCGTTGCAGTTTCGTAAAATCGGCAACGCCATAGTAGAAGAGTAAAGGTTGTCACAATAATTAAAAATCGGCACGATCGATGCTAAAATTAGGTGTTGCCGTACCCTAGCTGACAGGTGTCTACAGGATGACCACCATTGCCTTAGAATACCGAATATCCTAGATGTTTCCAAATCGATATGGTTAGTCCAAGTTAAATTCTGATTCAAACCAACACCCAGCTTCGCTGCTGACAAAAGGAATAGGTTCCCCATCCACAAATAACGGGGGAAAATTTGAAGTTTCAAGACAATTTTAAATTGCTTGATATTTTTTGGGATTGACTTCCAGTTTACTGCAAGCAACCCAATCCGAGATATGCTTTAGCCAGTCCACTAGGTACGAGTGCTCGGCTCGGCCGAGTTCACTGTCTCGGCCGAATACTCGTTACGTGTAAACTAGACATTACTTTGTACAATTTTTTTTCACGTAATATAGCTTAGAAGAAATTTTTTAGACACCATTTAAAAAATGTCTATATACATTCCAATTTTATGGCGAATAACTGAAATTTTTCAGGAATTTTTGGTTTTATGTATATACTAGCTTGCCCGGACCCGGCGTTTCCCGGGATAGTATTAAATTTGTATTCCTTAATTTTACAACGGCTCCCTATTGCACCGCCTCTCCTATGTGACCTAGCGTTTTCCTATTTGCGTTTTTCACATGTTTTCGATATTTTCCAACAGTATTATTAAATTTAGTTTTCTTCATTTTACACCACCTCCTTATTGCACCCCGTCTCCTATATCTCCCAGCGGGGTGGGGGTGGTCTCATATTTGGGAATTTAAATAGAAGATTCGAAATCAGTGATCCCGAAAATTCCCTAGTGCGGATTTTCTGGGAAATCTCTTGAAATTTAACTTTTCGGTCGCCATATTGATCCACCATCTTGATTCCCAAAATTTTGATAGCACATTCAAATTCAGTGACCCCAAAAACCCAAACCAAACAAAAGTTCGGATTTTTAGTGAAATCCCTTGAAGTTTAACTTTTTCGGTCGCCATATTGGATCCGACATCTTGAATTCCAAAATTTTGAATGCAAGCTCGAGATGTGCGACCCCGAAAACCTCCAATTGCCTTTTTCATAAAGATTCCTTGAAGTTGGAAAATACGCTTCCGTAAACGGAAATTTCGATTTTTTCGATTTTCCGACTTTTCCTTTGGGGTTTCCCGAATTTTGTTTTTTTTAAACCTCCCCTGTATTATAGCGAACACAACAAAAAAAAATATTCGAAATCGGTCGAACCGTTTTTGAGTTTTAGCGAGACTAACGCACAGCAATTTATTTTTATATATATAAGTATAGATTAAATGTTCAAAACCTGACAGAAAAATCGTAATCAGCGATTCCGGTTTCTAAGATAACTATATGTAGCTAATCTTTGATCTCATCATATTGTCCTAAAAAATTTATTGGTTTTGTTAGTTACATATTTACTATTAACAATATTAATTTCAACTTTTCGTAATTGCTTAATTATTTGCGATCGGTGTCGCGACAGGACCATTTATTCGAGTACAATACTTTCTAAGCATGTAGCAATATTAATAATCGTTTACTTGTCTGGCTGTATTAAGATTACAAGATCTTGTCAGTATACAGATCTGCTTTGGACATTTCTTACTAACTCAAGATAATTACTTTATTCAATCAAGTTACTAAGCTATGAAACTAATTGAGAAGGATTTTTAAGAAATTTGGCAATAATTTGATTCGACTAATTTGTAGTACCATTAGAAAAATGTGCCGATTCTCTCCTAGCAGTCGGCCTTGTGGCGAGGCAATAGCTGTGGAGCTATAAAGTGCCTTTAATAACTATACATCTATAGACAGTCGATCGCAAGACATTTAGTTTAAGTTCGGCCCTAATTTGAATTGGAGATCTCGTTGGCAATTTGACATTGTATACGCACTAAAGTTTCCTTTTAGGTACTATCCTTGTTTTTCCCGTATTCTTCAGGGTTTTAGAAAAACCCACACCCGCACGGTTTTTTTCATTTTATTACGGTAAGGAAGTTTATGCACACCAAAAACTCAAAGACCATTTACGGGTCATTCCAACTCAAGTTGACAAACAGTAGAACTCGACCATTTTCAATTTGGATGAAATTTGGTAGACATGTTTGTTATGTCATTAAATGAAATTCTCTTTGGATTTTGGGAAAGCAATTTTTTGTTAAAAGTTATTACAAAATGATTGGTCGAATTTTTTCCTTCTTTATTTTTTTTTGTAAGCATCTCGAAAACGGGTGGAGATTAATCTTAAAGAGTATACTAACTATCATATCACTCATGTTTTATGCCATAATATCAAAGATACAATGAAAAATTCTAAAAACCGGAAAAGCAATGGGGGAGGTTCTTGTTACTCAGGCCCCAATTTTTGGGTACGGGGTTCGGAAAAATAATTAAAAAATTCTATCTCGACCCGTTTTCGAGATATAGGTCAATTCGCGAGCCAGCTAACGTTCGTAACTTTTGGGAAAATTCTATTATACCTATATTATAATTTCCCTTTTATAAACTGCCGGTGGAGTTAATTTTCCTTTTACAAACTACCGGTGGAGTTAATTAGCACAGTAAAATGTTTCGAACCCCGTTCCCAAAAATTGGGGCCTGAGTAACAAGAATCGTGCCAAGCAATGTTCTGCTAAATATTTTTGGAATACTTTCCGCAGGGAAGCTAACTCTTTGCTGGGGTTTATGAAAAGATGGTCGAGGGAATTCAATGAACCTTATGTCACGAATCTCCTGTATCTTACCTTCGTTCGTCCTGCCTTAGGAAATGCTAGTCCTTATAGGTCTCCTATGGTCTCCTCCGCCACCATACATTGACAGTTTAAAATTAATTTCAATGGTAACGCTTCACGAACGGCGCATGATTTCAAAAATCGTCGTTGGCTACAGGATTTTAACGGGTGATTCTGATTGTCCGGATTTATTGTCTTTGTTTTAATGTTTCTATTGCCTGTCGCGGCCTCAGGTACCACCATCTATACTTTATGTCCCTCAGCATCGCAACAACTATGATCTACATGAACCAATTACGTCCGTCGCAAGGCTATTGAATAGACATCACAACGCCATTGATTAAATATTTCGATCCCTCAATTGAAGAATCGACTTTCCACCTAATTGATATAATGAATTTGACTTTCTCATATACCATTATTTAGATGTTTTGCTTGTGGTTTTAATTTCAAAAATGTTTGTTTGTGAATTCCTAGTTGCAAGTATTGTATCTAAAAGACATGTATGCCTCAGTGCGAGCAAATAAATAAACATGACGACGCAACTGTCCATACAGCGCTACAGAGTACAGATCCGTGAATTTGCTGAATAAAATGTTTAATGGGCGATTTATCTTAAGATACGGTGATATCGATTGCCTCCTCCCCGCTCACTGAATTGACACCTGATTTCTCTTGGCATTGGACCAACTCACAGACGAACTAATTGCAATTCTGACAACTAACATATTCTAGAAAATGTGATGAAAAACGTTATCGAAAGTAGTCGCGTTTGTCTCGTGTTCAGAGCCGGTTATATGGTATATTATTTTTTCACACCTAACTAACTGTTAACTCCTAATCCTGAATAAACGTTGTGCATACCAAACAGTCGTTTTTCATTTCCCAAAACTCTCAGAACAAAGTTGTAAATCTCTTAGTCTCACCCTGTATAACATAAAAGTATAAAACATGCGACCGTGCACGATGTTTAGAAAACAAAAATCAAGTCTCTTGATATTTCAAATATAAATATATTCAGGAGGGCCTGTTCAAAAGTCATACATGATATTTTAGTAATAACCAATAACTGATATCTCAGCCGACATATTTGAACAGAGTACACGTAGAAAATTAGTATAGGCAATATGTAGTCCGTTTTGGTATGGAATTGAATATTCATTCAATGGACGGTACTCTGAAAAGTCAGGATTGTGGAACAAACAAAATCTTGGAAAATGCTCTTGTGCAAACGCTCCTCACATGGTACTGTACAAAAGGTATGAGGCTTTGTGTTGTTTGTTAAATTATATGCATTTGTACGAGCTTAAGGAGTTTGTGTATTTTACTTCTTCTATGTCGTAAATGTGCACGTAGCTTAAGCCAATTGCTACTTTTACTTCCAATATGTGTTCTGGAGGGCAGCGGCGCACTATTAACGGTTTCATTTTGAAGAGTTGCGGAGTGTTCACGTTGTTGATGGGAGGAGATAGAGCTTGGTGAATTTACTGCCCGTCAGAGCAGGTAATTGGTGTCAGTCCTTAATTTGCATATCTATTTGAAATGTCGCGCCATTTCGATATTCACTTATCCACTAAGGGGAAAGAGACAAAGGCTGAGGGCATTTTAGATTCGCAGACCCTCACCGCTGAAAACCAGTTCCAGCCGAAGTAAACCAATGACCTCAATCGATCTCTAGGTAGACAACAAGCGACATAGGCAGATGTTTTCCAATTTACAATTGTAGTCATGGCGCTGATAGTCTAAGCCCCTGTGCCCGCACGCTGATTAGGATTAAGAATAAATTCCTTTGATTTTTGTTGGGACACGTCGGGCGATGAAGTGACGGTTGCTTTGGGTGTATATGCGCAGGGCGAGTGTGAAGCGTGCCGAAGGTATCGTTCACTTGACACACTCATTTGTTTTCTTTTATGAAATTATCGCTTGAGAAGGGGATTTCCAGATTTGTTCCGCTCCGAGCTTGCGCTTTCTTAAATAATGGGGCGTTGCCTTCTTATTTTTTCTAGTTATCGATTGTATCTCGGCGTGGCAATTTATTTAAGTATGCACTTCTCGTGAGGTTGTGCTTATGGCGATAATATACGAATGGGTGATAGGGGCAAAATAAGGAAAGGTAAAGAAGACATGGCGCGGTACAATGAAAGCAATACGACATGCTAACATAAGGTGATTATGGTTTAATTAACTTACAATGAGGACACATTGATAAAGCTTTGGACTCTACTTGGACATGTTGTACCTTCTTGGAAAGCTAACAGAATGGGCGATTTAATAAAAATAAAATAGAGGTGCATTAATTACATGAATTTCGGAGAAATTTTGGGAGAAACGTGAATTTTAGGAATTTTTTCATTTTCGCAAGGATACTACATTGTACCGTATACCTTCAGTGGTAGAGGTAGATCAACATTGGTGACATTTTGAAAAGCACATTAAGATAGTACTTTGATGTCGCTGCGTTAATTAGATTAAAAGATAAAAATGAAATAATAAGGAAGTGTCTATTCACACGGCGAGTGGAACAGAGTGGACGAGAGTGGGTGAGAGAGCGGTTGAGAGTGCTGTCAAATTACAGTCTGCATATATATTTTGTAAAAGGAAAATTGTCTGCCAGTAGGTATTCTCTAAAAGGTAAGTATCAGTAAGAAAAGTAATTGCAGTAGGTAAACTAAAAACATTGCTAGCATGGTACGTTTTAAATTTAAAGATGTCACTCTGGTCCACTCTCAACCACTCTACCGCCCACTCTCATGCAATCTGGTCAACTCTTGCTCACTCTGGGCACTCTCACCCACTCTATCGCGCACTCTCGTCCACTCTGTTCCATTCGCCGTGTTGTTTGGTTTATTTCTTGTGTAGCTGAGACTAATCGTACTCCATTTGATTTTGCTGAGGGTGAGTCTGAGCTTGTTTCTGGGTTTAATTTTGAATTTAGAAGAGGTGGTTTGATTTTTTTGACTGAATATGCCAGAATTTTGTTTATGAGCATGCTTTTTATTGTAGTTTTTTTGGGGTGCACTGTTTATGATTTTAGATTTTATATTAAGTTGGGGTTTATTTCTTTTGTTTTTATTTGAGTTCGTGGTACTTTACCTCGTTTTCGTTATGATAAATTGATATATATAGCATGAAAGTCTTTTCAGTAGATTATCCCATAATTTAGTTATTAGAGAATTAATAACACAGTAGGAGAAGTACAATAGATACGGTTAGAACTTGTCCTACAATAATGTATGGATTTTCTACAGGTCGAGCTCCGATTCATGTTAGCATAATTACTGTAGTTACTATAAATCAGAATGGAAGTTGTAATCACCCTGTAACTAGAAAATGGTTGACCTGCCCTTTCTCTGCCATACAATTTTTGATTTGACTGGGTGAGATCTATCATCCCTATGATTTCTGCATTCATTATACGAGACACCCTGTATAAATATAACACTTTAAGTAAGTACATATATGTAATTCTGTAGTGTCATTTATATTTATTGCAGAAAATGAAAAAGACTGGATGGATACATACATTTAAAATTGCTAACCGTCTTTACCATGGAAAAGGAGCTCCGGATCTTACTCAGGTTAGTACGAGTACCTATAACTCCGTCAAAATATTAATATGAAAACTTGTGCAATGTTATGTTCTCATCCTGCCATTCATTCACTAAAATTATTGAAATTTAAATTGAAAGTAAATTCCGATCCGAGACTCCGTTAGCACTAACAACACAAGAGTTGCAAAATGGCGGATCCAATGTGACAACCGAAAAGGTTCAACTTTAAGGGATATTCCTATAAAGACGACTATTTTGTAGATTTTCGGGGTCGGGGTCCAATATGGCGACTAAACATTATCAGCTTAAACGGATTTACATGTAATTGAATAGTAAGGGTTTTTTAGGGTCGCTGAATTCGAGTATGCCCTCGATATTTGGAAGTGTGAGGTAGCAGATGACATATTCAACTTGAACGGGTTTCCGTGCAAATGAATGTATAGTGGATTTCGGGGTGGGTGATTCGAAAGCTGCTATAGAAAAGCGGAAATTCAAGATAACGGCCGATAATTCTCAACGCAAATGACTTTTCATGATAATGGTTTCTTAGGGTACCTACGACGGGAAAATCTCATCCTAAAGGAAGCCTTATCTAAAATGATGTATAGCGGTTTTCACAGACACTGACTTCGAATCTGCCAAAAATTTAGATAATTCGATGTGACGAACTTATATTATATATAAATGAAGTTCAAGATTCTAAACTTGACTGTCTGTATGTCACGGCCCTCCCATCACATATGTATGTATTGCGTACCTACCTATTAAAGTATAAAATGTAAATTGACGACCTGAAAATAGAAATAATGATATTTTAGGAAAAATATTGTTTTTAACCTGCTCTCCCATAGAGGTAACAGTGTAATAAAAAAATTTTTCATTTAACCACTTGAGTGGGGTGTTTTTAGATGGTCTCCTGAAATGCGACAAATAATGTTTGAGGAGGGGTAATATTTAGTGTACAATTGTACCAAAATTGGTACAATCAAGCCATAAGAGGTACAATGGTACGTCTACATAAATTTACATACATACATTACAGTACCGACATTTACAAAGAAATTTAGATCAGACAGACAGAAAAATATAATAAAATCATTGTTCACCCAAAAATCTTTGGTCTTTTGAAACATTTTTGAAATCATCTGGCATTTCTAACAATTCGGGTTGGCAAAAATTTGGCAATCGTTATACGTATTAGAGTTCTCGATAAGAAGTGTTGTGACCGTTTCCTAGTTTTAGTACCTGTGTCAGATGTTTCAGCTCAAGGATTATTTAAAACAATTTCAAGGTCACTAAATAAACATGAAATCCTACAAGAAAATATATTACCCTTTTCTGCTGACAACTGTTCAGTGGTGATGGGAGATTTTAACGGTGTACAGGGATGTATTTGTCACAAACTTAATATTGCTTCACAAGCGGCGTTTGCGAAACTTCCACTTGAAATTGACAAATTTATTAAAGAAGTAAACCTTCACTTTTGCAATAGTCCTACCAGAAAGGAAAACTTCAATGAATTTCAGGAATACCTACATTGGGACTGAGGTGCATGCAATACTTCGTCATAATGAAACACGGTGGCTTTCCAGGTAAGCGGCTCTTAGTAGATTGCTAGAACAATGGGAACCTCTGGCGCATTATTTTAATCTAGGAAATTTTGAAAATCATTATGAAAAAAAATATATCATTCATATTGTCTAACGAACCTTGCATTTAAATTGCACTTCATGTTCTTAAACTATGTTTTGAAAATAATAAACGATTTAAATATTGAAATGCAGTCTGAGGATTATCGCATGCACATTTGTCTTTCAAGAATAAATTTATTATTCAAGCAAATTTGTAGACATTTTTTAAAAAAATAATACATGAATTCAACTCTAATTAAAAATGTAAATTTACACGATAACAACGAAATTCTAGAACTAAAGCAAATATATTGTGGAACTGAAGTTGAATTTCTTCTTCTCCTAAATAAAAATATTCCTGAACTTGAAAAATTGATTTCGTAACAAATGTTTTGAACTTTTACATAACTTTCTGTGACACTTTACGCAAAAAAATCTATTTTAATAATGAAGTGCTTAATTTAGTTCCAAAATTTTCCTCTGAGAGTGTGTTATCTGGAGAAACTAATAGTAGCTTGCCATTAATTATTAATTTATTTCCTTCAAAAGAAATGCAAAGTATTGAACAAATCAACAACGAATTTCGATGCCTCGCAGAATTCGAAGAATTGAAAAAGTTTAGAAAATGTTCAGTCAGAATTTTGGAACGAAGTCGGTGTAATAAAAAACGATTTAGGTCAGAATAAGTTCGAAAATGTGTTTCGAAAGGAGTATTATCGTTGCAACATTCATCAGCTACTCTGGCGCGAATCTTTTCTTATCAAAATTTAATGAAAACAAAGTGCAGGAACCGACTTGCAGTAGAAACAGTTTCAGCTTCAGTAAAAGCGAAAGACCTTTTAAGGGCAACTTCAAATTCTTGCTATAATTGTAATGTAAATAATAAAATACTGAAAGAAATCCTAAACAAAAATCAGGATGTAGAAGATCCAGTTCTGTAAATGTGCCAAATACATTTTTTATGTAATAATTTCAAAACAACTCTGAATGCCAAATATTTTATTTTATTTCCCTTTTTGTTACTGTTAAATGTAAGAGAGCGTAAATGATGTATGTTTATAATTGTGCTTTTTATGAAAAATTTGTAAGAGTACCCAAAAGAAAAGTAATTTTGTTACATTGCTGTTGTTTATCCCAAAGATTATCTAATTGTTTGTTTATCTCGTCCATATAATTAAAAAAACTGAAAATACTTTTGTTTCAATATATCGATTTTTTGTAATTTTCTTACAAGAAAGGGGTTTCTGGATTTAAGAATATTTATGGGTATCGTACCAGTCGCGAATTTGAAATAGGTTGTAAAAAGTGGTACAATTGTGTAAGAATTGGTACAATTTAGTATGCGTTAAAGGTACAATTCAATTTTGTGCCATATCATCCCTTGAGGGCCCTTCAGTCACGAGATACATATTTGCTCTCAATGCCGTATTAAAGCGCCCCTACTAATTTCTAAACTATCGATGCAAAAATCTGCAAAAATCCTGAATGCGGCCTTTAGTTAGTACTTTCAATGAAAATTATTCTTCTCACTTTTTTATTATTAATATTATTATTATAATATGCTAGAGGCGACCCTAAGGTGGGCACCGCAACTCAAGATGTCTTGTCGGTATATGCAAAGAAACCGTTTTTTAATTTTTTAATTCTTTTTTCGTACTTTTGTGTTTGGGAATAAAACGTAAACTGTTAGTACTTTTTATTTTTATTTTATTTTTAATTTACTATTACCCCTCTCCATTGAAACTTGCAGGTTCGATATAACATAAATAGAGGGAAGTATGCGGCACTCGGCGATGAGGATATGGGGTTTTTTGAAAAAGTTCTGGGCTCTTCAAACATTTCAACGGACCCGCAAGAATTAACTGCTCACAACACAGATTTTCTCAGGAGTGTAAGAGGTAATTTTGTGAACGTTTTATTACTAGTTTTTTTTTTATTTCATTGTTGAAGGAAATAGCAAAATAATTCTTAAACCAACGAGCACCGACCAAATCTCCGACGTGTTAAAGTATTGCAACGACCGAAAATTGGCAGTATGTCCCCAAGGAGGAAACACGGGTCTTGTTGGGGGTTCGGTGCCAGTGTTCGATGAAGTTATTCTTTCTCTGAAAAAATTGAATAGCATCGAAAGTGTGGATGAGGTTACTGGAATTTTGGTGTCCCAGTCCGGGTGTGTTTTGGATACGCTAGCACAAGCAGCTGCAGAACGCGGTTTAATATTTCCGTTAGATTTAGGTGCTAAAGGTTCTTGCCACATAGGGGGAAATGTCTCTACGAATGCAGGAGGGCTTCGTGTATTGCGTTATGGAAATTTACACGGCTCTGTGTTGGGCTTAGAAGCGGTAAGATACGACCTGTCCAGATCCTATCCTTATCCTTCGCGGCAATTGGGATCTACCTAATTTAACAATTGGAAAATTGAAAGTAAAGTAAAGTAGTTGGATTCCACCTCACATGCCGCATCAAAGAATGAGCAACTACCTAAAACATTACTTATATCTAATTATCAACTTCAGGTGCTACCTAATGGTACGGTGTTAGATTTGATGTCGAAATATAAAAAGGACAACACTGGGTACCATCTGAAGCACATGTTCATTGGATCCGAGGGAACCTTAGGAGTCATTACTAAAGTAGCCATCCTTTGCGCTTCCGCACCGACATCTATTCATGTTGCATTTTTAGGTATCTGTGAAGTAATGAAAAAAAAAGAAACTATTTGTGTTATTATTTTCAAGGCCTATCTTCCTTCGACAACGTCCTTAAAACATTTTTAAGAGCGAAGCGCCAGCTCGGAGAGATATTGTCCGCCTGTGAAATGATGGACGCCACTGCTTTGCAGTGCAGTGTAAACTCCTACAATTTACAGTAAGTTCAATTTCAGGAATTTTTTCTCATTGCTCTTTCGCAGTTCCCCCATAGAAGGATATCCCTTTTACATGGTCATAGAAGCGTCTGGAAGTAATGCCAATCATAATGAGGAAAAGTTTAACAACTTCCTAGAGTCGGGTATAAACGAAGGGGAAATCTGTGATGGCACTTTCACCAACGAACCGGGAAAATCAAGGAAAATCTGGGAACTAAGAGAATTCGTTCCCACGGCATTAATAAAGGACGGATACTGCTTTAAGTACGACATATCCGTTCCGCTGAGGCAGTTTTACGACATTGTCGCATCGACGCAAAAACAAGTGGGCGATTTAGCTACAAATGTTTGTGGCTATGGGCATTTAGGTTTTTATTCCATCGATAAATTTGAAAGCCGTTTTTACAAATGTAGCATTTGAATTTCAGGAGATTCGAACTTGCACTTAAACATATCAAGCAAGGAATATACACAGGAGCTGCATCAGAAGATTGAGCCATTTGTGTATGAGTATACAGCGCGGCTGGGAGGAAGCGTAAGCGCTGAGCATGGAATTGGATTTCACAAGACCAAGTATCTCGGATACTCCAAATCACCAGAGGCCATTCAAGTTATGAGGGATTTGAAGAAATTAATTGATCCAAACGGCATCCTCAATCCCTACAAAGTGATATGTTAGAAAACAAGACATTAATGTCAAATAAATAATGTAAAATAAAAATATATACATATATTACTAGCTTGCACGAGCACGGCG
Organism: Neoitamus cyanurus; assembly: GCA_947538895.1. Lineage (NCBI taxonomy): Eukaryota > Metazoa > Arthropoda > Insecta > Diptera > Asilidae > Neoitamus > Neoitamus cyanurus. Next base: position 42,176,167 of record OX384543.1, read on the forward strand.
TTGCCCGGGATGCTATTCAATTTTTATTTATAATGATTTCACACAACCTCCCTTCTGCACAACTTCTCCTGTATATTTCTGCGGAGTGTGGGGATGGTCTCATTAAATCAAGGGTAAATTCATACACAATACTCCCCTACTGTTTCACCTATTTCTAATACTTTTTTTACTATAAATAAATCTGTTTTTTCATTTACATATTTCCAATCGGTAGGGGTGATCTTTTTGCCGCTCTCAAAAAGTTTCGACTTTCAACACCCACAGTTTCTTTTTCTAAATTTATTAATATATTCATGCCAAACAGCACAGACATTTCCCCGCATGTTTTTCATTTTCCAAAATTATTGTCACATCTCTACCCCACCCTCAAACTCCTACCTCGATTACACTTTATTCCATTTTACTAAAAAACTATTAATCATTAACTCTTCATATATGTATATACCTAATTATACTACTCTTCAAGGTGCTTTCATTGAGCTCACCCGCATTACACAACGTCCATTAATTACCGAGATATTCAAATTTTTCTCCTCAATCTTAGAAAAAATCAATGCCTTACTTCATTTTCACGGGTAAAAATTTGTTTCACTATTTCAAAAAGTTCGATTTTCGTTTTTCACATATTTTTAACCAGCATTAGTAAATTAATTTTTCTTAATTTCACACCCCTCTCCTATTGCACCCCTCTCCTACATATATGACCAGCGAGGTTGGGGTGGTCTCAAAATTGGAAATTTTGATGGCACATTCGAAATCAGCGACCCCGGAGACCCCCGATTGCCCTTTTTCATAAAGATTCCTTGAAGTTGGAAATTTCACCGCCATATTGGATCCGCCATCTTGAATTCCAGGAAAATGGGATAAAAAGTATATAAAAAGACTCTTGTATAAAAATGCAACGTTGTGTATGTCGTAAAAAATGCAAGTCGACTACTTTTCGAGTTCGCTGAAATGTTTGAGCACAACCGCACGGTATGAATAATCGAATCTGAAATATGTAATGCATGGCGCAGTTGTCAAACGATAGGTCCGCCACCAACGCCATCTGTTGAGACTAATCCGGAGTAGCTATATAATGGCTGTGTTTCCATGAGCAGGGTTGAGTTTCAAGGGAATGAGATTATTCTGTATGTTTCTATGGTGTTTACCTGGGTTAATTTGATAGCTATTGTAGCAAGAATGGAGTTATATACGAAAATAAACATTTAATAACAACTGGACGGGACGCTATTTGTAATACAAAAATAAATAATCCATCAACACACATTTACGTAACTCAGCTAAACTTAGCCTCAACTCACCTCTAGTTTCCATGGACTTTAAATTCCAAACCAGAATAGAAACGTAACGTTATACATACTATATAAGCATTTAACGAAATGGAGCATATAACTCCAAATCTGACATATTGCGCGAAATACGGACGTAAAGGTAGATAAAATAACAAAATCAATTCTCTTGCAGGAAATATCGAAATATAAAATATTTGTATGAACTTTTTAATTTTTGTAAGGATTTTAAAAATGTCATAAGTGCAAGGAAGCGAAAACGAAAAGTAATTGTGAAATAAACAGAGGAACAAGCAAAACTACTACGTAAGTTTACTCGCGTCTGGGATGGACTAGTCAAAGACTTATTAATAGGCATCTTTGCTGGCAAAGACACCTTTGTTTCCATTTGCTACGAAATATGCAATATTTTGAAATGTGAGATTTTGCAAAGGAAAATATTTAGAACTGGGGCTCCAGCCCTAATCGGCTCCAAATTTGTTTTAACCATCTAGGACAATTTTATAGTGTAAGAGCAGGTAATTTAAGGTAAGGGAAGGTTTGTTTTTGTTTAAGCATTTTTTTCCTTTTACAAAATATCTGTGGACCGAAATTTGCTCTTCCCCACCTTGGATTACCTATTATTACACTAAAAAATAAAATTTTTTAAAACAAACCCTTCCCCCACCTTAAATTACCTGTTCTTACACTATAAAATCATCCTAGATGGTTAAAATTTGTTGGAGCCGAATTAAGGGCTGAAGTCGTACTTCTAAATATGTATTTACCTTTTTCAAATTTCCCTTGACCTGCATGGAAATGGATGAAAATCTGGAATAGTATGTACATATAATACTTTTCATCGCACGTGCATTAAAGTACCACTTACCCCGCACTCGTGATAAAAAGTAGCATACGTAACTAGGACGGTAGGTAGCCGATTGCCCAGGATAGCGGTGTTAGACGCACGACCGAAGCGAGCCCTTGTCTCGTAATATACTATTGTATGGAAAAAATCTATTCAGATTATTTAAAACGCGCATCTAGAATAATCGAAATAAACAAGGAAAGCTTAGGTTCGCGCAAAAGATATCGAGAGAACTCTACCTTTAGACAAGACAACCACCAGCTCAAAATCTAAAGTCTGAAAGTTTATGAATCAGTTGCTTTCTGCGATCACCTCACTTCACGCTTACACAAGCAGCTATATGTTATATATATATATTGGGGCCTTGATTGTGTGCCTCAGGCCAGATAAATTGGTGCTATGCGTGTGCCGCTGGACAACTTGAAAGGCTGACCTGACAAAGTCATGAACTTGTGCAGTGCACAGTGATCACTGATCAGTCGGGCTTCTAAGTGAATGGTTCTAGTTGTACAAGAATGGCTCCGTGAGAATTCTAGGTAGATAAGAAAGTTGGAATTTACTTACTTATGTCTTTCCAGAAAAGCAGATATCGCTCTAATTGGACTGGCCGTCATGGGCCAGAACATAATCCTGAACATGGACTCGAAGGGATTTGTAGTCTGTGCATACAATCGGACTGTGGATAAGGTATAATTAATGCGAATTCTGCAGTGTGCCGTGATTTAACATTTTTGAGCCCCCTAGGTGAAGACGTTTTTGGACAATGAGGCTAAGGGAACGAAGATCATCGGTGCCACATCACTGCAAGATATGGTCAGCAAGTTGAAGACGCCGAGGAAAATTATGCTGTTAGTAAAAGGTACGATTTGTCTCAAGAACTGCAATCAATCACGTGCCGGTGGGTTCTTGTGATCCCGGTCAAGGCTGTCTTATGTTTCGCAGAGAAAGCCTCGTCTGATCTCAGCTGTAAATTGTTGCATGCTCTGATTTCACCTTGATCAAGTCTAAAGCCTCGCTTTCGTTTTAGCTGGTAGTGCCGTGGACGACTTCATAAAGCAGCTGCTGCCACTGCTTGAGGCTGGAGATGTGATAATCGACGGTGGGAATTCTGAGTACCAGGACACCACCAGGAGATGCCTGGAACTCAAGGCTAAAGGAATGCTCTACATTGGCTGTGGAGTTAGTGGAGGTGAGGAAGGCGCTAGACACGGGCCGTCCCTGATGCCCGGAGGTCACAAGGAAGCCTGGCCCCTTGTTAAGGATATTTTCCAATCAATTTGCGCAAAAGCTGGAGGAGATCCTTGCTGTGAATGGGTAGGTGAAGGCGGTGCTGGTCATTTTGTCAAAATGGTCCACAACGGAATAGAATACGGGGACATGCAGCTTATTTGCGAGGCGTACGACCTCATGAGGGCCCTTGGCCTCGATCAGAATCAAATGGCGGATGAGTTTGCTAAGTGGAACAAGGAAGAGCTAGACTCCTTTTTAATCGAAATCACGAGGGATATCCTCAGGTTCAAAGATAAGGGGGGCTATTTGTTAGATAGAATTAGAGATACTGCAGGTCAAAAGGGCACCGGCAAATGGACGGCTGTCGCTGCGCTGGAGTATGGTGTCCCAGTGACACTCATTGGAGAGGCTGTATTCTTCCGCTGTCTGTCTGCTCTGAAGGATGAACGAATGAGAGCCAGTGGGCAGTTAAGTGGTCCTGCACTGAAAGCAAAGTGTGAAAACGTTAAGCAATTTCTTGATGATATCAAATATGCGCTTTATTGCTCCAAAATTGTTTCATATGCTCAAGGATTCATGCTCTTGAGGGAAGCTGCTAAGGAGAATTCCTGGAGCTTGAATTATGGTGGGATTGCTCTAATGTGGCGAGGTGGATGCATTATAAGAAGGTAACAAAGGTATTATGGTTTTAACGAAATGTAGTAGTAACCGAGAGTTCTTTCAGTGTTTTCCTGGGCAATATCAAGGACGCTTACGACCGAAATCCGCAACTGGCTAACTTGCTCTTGGATGACTTCTTCAAAGATGCGATTAAGAAGGGCCAGGAATCTTGGCGAAGAGTAGTCAGCAATGCGGTTCTCTGGGGTGTTCCAGTACCGGCTCTATCGACTGCCCTCTCTTTTTACGATGGCTACAGATCGGCAAGACTGCCTGCGAATCTTCTTCAAGCACAGAGGGATTATTTTGGAGCCCACACCTATGAGTTGCTGGGACAAGAAGGAAAGTTTCTTCATACTAACTGGACTGGGACAGGAGGCAACGTATCTGCGAGTACCTACCAAGCCTGACTCTTTTTGGCTATTGCATTCCTTTTGTATGTTTTCGGGTTTACTATGTGTTCCCGTCTTATACTTTGTTAAAATTGCACCTGGGGAAGCTGTGGTTAATCGTTTTTGTAAAATAACTAAAAAAAAGTGTTTGTACCTTTTATTTTGTTTTGTTTTTGGGCTTCGCTTCTGCAGTAAAGAGAACATATTTTTAGTATATTGTGCAACAAGTGCGGTAAGTAGCTCGTTCGCTCGCTTCGCTCGTGCGTTCATTGCTGCCAGCGTGCGCAATCGGCTACGCACCGCCCGAGTTGCACATTCTATTTTTCCGCACTAGTGAGGCATGCGACCGTCGGAAGAGGGGGTCGAGGAAAGGGCGCGAAAAGGGAAAGGGGGGGGGGGGGGGGTAGAGCCCCCCACAACAGAAATAATAATAATTTAAGAAATAATTACAATAAGACTATCGCTTGTAACGAGTTTTGCTTAGTGAAAATAAAGAAATATTGCAGCAAAGTAATGAGGAAGGTTCTGCGTGCATATTTCAAGAATGTTGCTGATTACCTGGAAATTGTTGAGGACAAAAATTTCAATCCTAAACACTTATAAAAAGGACCATTGGCAATAAAGATTTTGTCGTAACGAAACCTTTACGCTACTGCAAGTGCAAGCGAGAAATATTTCTGCATCTCCTCATTGCTCCTGCAAGTGAGAAATGCATACTCCTGACGTGAAAAATTACTTGTGCGGCACACAGGGATCTCCGTATCTCTTGTCTTGGGTACCGAGGTGCGTGTTTTATTTTCTGCAGCGTGTTTTTTTGGCCGTCGAAAGCAAGCAGTGGGAAATAAGGAACTTACCGCACGCAAAGGCGTGCGTTTTAGTGGTACTTATCCCTCATGCGTGCGGAAAAATAAATTCCAAGTTTCCTCTTCTCCAAACTCAGCAAGGATTTCTGAAGTGGAATTATGTATCTTGTTTTGAGTTTAGTCGGAACAAATTCAATACGACTAATCGCGAAACAAGATAAATAATTTCATCCCTGCTTAAGGTTCCTCTTTGTCCCGAAGGAGGAATAGGAATTCATATTTATTTTCTGCTTGCAGTGAACCGTTTTAAAAAACCCGCTGTGTTTATGTTAAGCCAATGCATTAACTTGTCCAGCCATGTCATCCTGTACATTCCTATCGCTCGTCTTCCTTGTATTCTCCCCAGCAGAATAACTTGTAGTAAATGATATATCCTTAGAATTTGACCAGGGGCCATATTTTATAAGACGAGGCGAATCGTCTCGTTTCGTTTATTACAGCTGAATTGCTGCAATGATAATGTTACATGCAAATCAGCTTATAATAAACGAAACGAGACGATTCGTCCCGCCTTGCAGAATATGAACGCAGACGCGTACGCAGCAAAAAGGTTCGATTAGCATGAAAACAGACGAATACTCATGTTCTTAAACACACTTTGCCAGTGCCGGGCCCTTTATATAGCGTGAAACCAGGTTATACTTAATATTCACACCTTTTCTCGGGCCACTTAAACTTTTTTTTTACTATTTCATGCGGGCCGCAATAACATTCATAACATGATATAGATAATTATTTTGACCTTTTTCCGTAATCTTTATAGAATAGCGGTTTACAAAGTACGGTAGCTAAGTGGAATATTAACGTGAGCGCAGTGAGCGCGACTTTTTTGGTATTTTTTCTCATTATGTATATCCAGATCCAAGACCTATATTGAGGGGACTCCGGAATCAACCAAACAAAATCAGCCTTCAAATGGGTGTGAACGATATAGCAGGTATGACAGCATGAAATTTTTCGATTAAATTCGAAACGAGCTGAAATGCCTGAATTTCATATATAGTCTTCTTATAGGAATTAGACATGTGGTGTCGACCTAATTCGAAACAAGTTTCATGTTGCAGCCCCTATATTCCTATAGGAATTCAACACGCAGCAAAACGGTGTGATCTAAACAAAATTCTGTAACAAGTCTCCTGAATGTAGAGGGAAATGTCTCTTTTATGTAATCCTCTGTTATATAAACTCTGACTACATAATCAAAAGGTTTCCTTTAATAAACTTAACGTAATCACATGGCTGAGGGACTTTCTGTTATTTCACTTCATTTCGAGTTATTTTCTATCACTAGCTGCTCTGTAGAATAAAGTTGCCCTATAACTACCTAAAAACAAAGGGTGAGCTTACGTGACTCAAAATTTATGGAATGTACCTGTCTCTTTAACATCTCTAGATTGCTCTCGGCAAATTTCACAGCTTCTTGGATTTTATCTGGGCTGGACAACTCTTTTCCTTCCCTGAAACCATCTCGTATGCGGCGTATGGCGTACAATCTGTATGATTTGGATTAATAACTCCTTAGGAAATACTACGAAACTTACCTGAAATTATAAGCAGGAAACTTCTGTGACTCTTTTAGAAGTTGCCTGTACAACGCCAATATTTTCATCCTGTTTACCACCTTGGAAACTTGCGCCATTATAAAAATTCCCGGCTGGACAAACTGTAGTGTAGTGTCACTGTCAATTTGATGGTTCTGGTTTTGACGTAGTGACTTAGGGTGCGTTCATCGTGTGCCACTGATATATTTGATATGGATAGGTTATAAGAAAACATATTATAAAATGTCGAGAATGGAACGGAAGTAATTTGTACTTTAACAAATTGCTAGAAAATATCATTTTATTAAGCAAATTTTATGAGTTAAGCACTGAGTTATTATGCTATTACTCAACAATAAATCCTTTTCCTTATGGCGCATAAAGTACGAAATAAATTCAGTCTCCTTAGAACACTGCATTCCCACAACAAGATTCTGCCCAGATTTGGTTGGAAAGCACAGTGGGCATTTTGGTAATCTGTCCAAAAAAATAACTGTAGTGTCGTTGAATAGGTCGTACCAAGAGGAAAAATATTTACTATGGCGACTAGTCCTAAATCATTATGTGATTTATCCTTTTGAATGCCATTTGCGAAAAGTGCCAAGAGCTATATGACTACATCGCTGCTCGGTTTATAACGTATCTATTTGACAGCTGAAAAGAGAATATTCCTTCTCATCCACCTCTTAAAGTAGATCGAAATCATCAGATGCGCTGAATTGCATGTGGCAACACAAAATTCAAAGGTAAAAGTTACCGCATGTTGACCAAAATGTGCGAGATAGTTGACAAAAATTCCAATGCTTATGACAGAGCTGCTATGTTGGTTGGCTCGGGTGTGGTTTGGTTTCTGATGGAGATAGGCACTATACTCGAAGAAATCTAAATGAAATTAGTTGCCTCAACCCCCTTTACCTCATTCACCCTCTCGACAATTTCCGGCGTTCTGACGAGGGTGATAAAAGTCAAACCATGTTTTTGTGAAAAATTAGATGAATTCAGTTAGTTAAGGAGGGAGGGCTGTAATGTGCTAAATTTGTATACTAAGTATTAAGTAAGAATAACCCACTGCATAATGAGCATAAATGGAAGTCAGTGAGTAAAGAGTTAAACCGCTACAGAGTCAGGTCGTGTTGAGTTATGTGCTGCTTTTGTAAACTTATAATTATAATAATTAATAAATTTATAATAGTACCTAAATATTGTTCACATCTATGAATACGGAATAAAAGAAATATTAAAAAGAAAATATCAGATATTCCGCAAAAGGTTTTCCACGTATAAATATGTGTATATATCCTTTCTCTACCTGGACGTGTTGTACCTCTTTGGAAAGCTAATAAGATGGGCACTTTAATAAATATAAGGGAGGAAATGTGGGAAAATCGTGAAGTTTGGGAAAGTGAAGAACAATTTTAACACTTTCATGTCCCTTAACTGTCCTTACAGTAATAGAGGTAGGTAGATAAAATTTTTTGAAATTTTTGGAAAGGACATTGAGCAGTTGATAGTAGCTTTTTGGTGTGAGTTTGAAGTCGCTGCTGGGTAGGTCAAAAAATCAAAATGAAATTATAATGTGCACGCATCATGAAAATGTCAAATTTTTCAATCACCCTGTAACTTCCAAACGGTAAGGATTTATCCCCCCTCACATGGTGCCTAGGTGACATTTATCACCCTGTATAACATAAGAGAAACAATATTCGTATTGTAAGTTCGTGTAAATAACTAATTTATTTATTTGCATTTAATGTGTTCATTAATATGTTTTTAACTGCTCTATGTGATTTTCCCTTAAGCCTTAAGCATGGATACGAGGTACCTACGTATTCTGAAAGCCATCCAAACACGATGTTTTGTCAGTTCAGTCGTATTCATATCTTTAAAATGAATAGAGATGCATTGCAAGTCGAGTTGACGATGCTTGCTACAAAGGAAGATTAAAAAAGAAACGTACGAAATGGTGTAAAGATTGGCTGCTAGAAAGAAAATATTTTCACGTATAAATCTGTTGGTATAACGACAATGAATGACATGCCGATGAATGAATGAATAATGAATGGATGGCCGATGGATGAGGAGACATGTTGCGAATTATTAACTTTTATAACGGCAAGCGCAATTATGCGATAAGCTAAATGTATCACACACTCACTGTAATTCTATAAAAAACATTCTTTATGCAACATCATCCCAGTAACGTGCGATGCAATAATTAAAATGGTTAAGGATTATATGAGGGAATATGGGTATATATATATTTAAAATGCAATATATATTTTTGGTTTCAGATTCCCAGCTCGCCGCGAGAATGGAAATTAGAATACAACGAATTTGCAATGAAATGGAATTTTCTCAATAGCTTGGGACTAGGGAGCAATCGATGGGAAACACACACGAATTATTCCTCCCTTAGGCAGTGCAGTGGATCATATTATTATAATTGCCAGGCAACTCGTATTAGCAGTTTTTAGTGCCAACTATGTGTTCATGTGCGATTTCGGAACCAATGGAAGAATTTCTAATGGCGGAGTCATTGAAAATAAGCTCTTTTAAGACAGATTGAAGAGGAATAAATTGGGGATTCCTCCATTCGGACCAATATGTATCAGATTGCAACTATAGGCTCTCTTGAGCTCGACGTGCCGTGGAAAAATTATTAGGAATGTTTGCAAATCGCTTTCGTATTTTTTACACTTCGATAAATCTACAGCTAGAAAACACAAATAAAGTTGTAATAACGAGTTGCTACCTACATAACTTTTTACGAAAAGAGTGTGCCACAGATACACACCTGCTTGCTTGGACTCTGCAAACTTTAACACTGTCGAAATATAACTAGAGAGTTTGGACTTAATAAAATGGAAATTTACAACTAGGGCCAAATAGACGCGCAGCAGACGATGCAAAACAAGTAGGTACAATCTAACTTTTTGGAATAGATTTTTGAAACGAGGGCGTCGTGTTCAATATGTTAGAAACATTTTATTTTACTTAATACATACTATTCGCATAACATACACTTGTGTGCAAAACATTAACACCGTTCGTCGAATTTTGAATTTAATAATTTGATAATTCAAAACTATATGTGGTACATAATGTTAGTAATAATACGCCGTTTTATTCATCCGTCCTTACTCTCTACATGGCAAAAAAATGCTGCGGTTATCCGGAGATTGAACGGACGGATGTGTAAATCGGACGAAAGGGTGCTGACCGGCACATATTTTTTTCCGCTCTCAAATGTTCCTCCTCAGAGCCCTCCAATTATAAAATTAAATCAAAAATCTACTCTCGTTAAGCCTTCAAGGTTATCAATGCAACAGTAGGACGAAGCATGTTAATTGTTTGTATTTTTCCCAAATTTACTTGACTTACTTGGATGTGCCCGTTGGAACGGAAACTTGATAAGTATAATGTAGAATCTTATTTGAGAGGATTACTTTATAATGCTGCTCGCTTGAAGCCTTGTGAAAATCCCAAAAGTCATTCAGAAATAACGAGGAAAAGATGCTATTGCAGTCAGAATCCTTTAGGGTCACTGATAATCCGCCGTCACTAACATGCGCCTCAGGCCGTGGGGATAATATTCGGACAAATTATCTTGGATGTAATTAATCATCGGAACATCATTAATACCGGCAAGGATTATATTCTTTCGATGAACCGATTTCTGGTCACCTCGCATACAGTTCATTAATTACAGGGTGGCCAGCACCAATTGATCCTGCAGGCTAGCGCTGGGCAAAACAAAAGCTATTCAGCGACCATGAGCTGGGTGCAATTTAAAAATAATGGACGACAGATATGCCGTCCTTTTTCTTAAAGGGTGCTCCCAGGTCCCAGCTAACGCTAATTAAGTAGAGAGAATAGGTTTGCTCGGGTGGAGCAATAAATAAATTCTTTTATTAGTTTCTGATGCCGTTAAAATTTTAAGTTGAATATTTTTTTAGTTTCGTTCAAAATAAGATGATGGCATGGCAGCTTACGAACTTTTTAAGTTTTCCCCTAGCGCACAGTTTTCCTCGAACATGCACTCAAGAAACGTAATAAGATGAATGTAAATATAAGATAGGGTTTCCTCAAGACCATTTTTCACTGAAATTTGAAGGTACCAGTTGGTGCACTTTGATTAAAATGTTGGCCGCGACCAGCGGTCAGGAGTCTGCTCATATCAAAAACGGTTGAAAGAAATGAAAGCTCCAAATCTTATTTATGGAAACAGATGACCTTTATCCACCCCATTTCTTTTTCACGGCCTTAAGGGGAATTTATTTCCTACAACTGTGCCCTTATACCTTTTATCTGAGCCATAATTTATCTTTGTTACAATATCAGAATCCACAGGATTGCTGGTTAAAATAGAAACGTAATCAGGCGAGAGAGTTTTTATTGCAACGGTGGAGCAGCACCCAGAGAAATCGGCAGCATGTGTATTTGAAGCTTCAAGGAGTAATTCAATACATTTCGCCCCCCTCCACAAACCCCATTTACTTCGCAATCAGGCTTATTGCAATAAAATACATTTCATTAGATTACCATTTCTCAGAACGGAGAACTCCAGTCAAGAGAGTTTGAGTTACACCGAGTTTTGTTTTTCTTGTTTTTTAATAACGAAATGTCGAGTAGGCGACGATTCCAACGCAAATATAGCTGGAATCGGTTTATGATGTAATAGCTGCCTGAGTTGCGGATTCCATTTCAGTTTATCTTGTTTAAACGGAAAAATCAAATTTGAGGGTTTCTGTTTGACTTACATTTCGCAGAATTCCTTTTTGTTTCCCGCAAGAGTGCTCAAAGGCTCCAAGGAAACCACGGTGCTCATCGTTTTCAAACGATATTGCGACTTTCGGAGCACGCACTTACACACGGGCTTTCAATTGATTTTGGATGGTTGATGAAAAAGACACAATTTTTCCCCTGCACGAAAAATGTGCTTCTTTCCTCGGTTTGTGAATCATGAAAAGCAAACATCGAGAGATTCTTTATGCATCCACAACGAGCCCCCAGTACAATTTTAATTCACTTTGCTCAATTATCCAGAACTCCCTAAAGGGTTAATTAGCTCTTATTTATTGCCCCCTAAATTATCTAATTTGCCAAAATTACGCTCTATTTTCTTATTAAGCCGTAAGCCCTGCATGCTAAAAGGGTCATTTAATTGGTCGTAGTCAGTATTTTTTGGGGTGCTTGTGGGTGCATACCTACTAAAGCAGAGCAGCCCATTGCTTTGTGGGGTGGTTGTCGTGTCAATTACCAGGTGTAATTTCAGGTCCGCTTGGGGGTGTTAATCGAAGTCCTTAACAAAATTACCTGCATACCTAAGGGGGTGTGATCTGAATAAAACTTTAGATATTGCTTTTATTTTTGCTGAGAACGAATTACACAGATATGGTACTTATGTGAAATCAGATTTGGAAGAAACACAAGTTGGGATAACGTAGCTGTAAATAATTTTAAATAAACACAAACAAACTACAAAATATGTTGATGTGATTCATTAGTGTGCCAGTTGTATAATTATGCAATAGGACGGTTTCCAATGAAATATTTTATTCACATTTCTGCATGAGCAGATTTTGAGGTTCGTTAATACAAGGTTCTGTAATTGAATAAATTTTCTTGTAGAGTCGACGCTCAAATTCACAGAAAAGGACTTCAACATTTCTTTCTTAAATAAAAGTCATATATCTCTTATGGTTCCACCAGTGTTTTAGAGAAACTCTGTATCTGTACGAATTTTCCTTGACTTGATCTGGCATTTTAACTAATTTCTAAGCTACCTAGGGCCGTACCGTTATAATTTGTAACGTATTGTTTCATTAAAGTCTGTCTAGTAGTTTTTGAGTGATGCGTGCACAGACGCGCCCTTAGTTATCATTTTATTAAATGTGTATAAATAACCTTTGAACAACAACCTGAAAACACGACATGACTTTTCCGCCAACCCAATAGTATCTCTGTATCGGTTCGCTGACTTTTTACAAACGTCCTATCACCGAACTAATTGCGGATTACTCGAGCCCTTGACATCCATCAATGCTTCGCCTCTTCAGCAACCACTTTGGTCTTGTCGAATTTAATTTAGTTGGAGCTAGGCTGAAAGATCGACTAATGTGCGACCTGACTAGAATAATTGATACGATTTAAATGTGGTAATCAGTTTATTGGCGAATGATACATAAATGAAGATATTTTTATTTCAAATGTTTTCGGTACTGGATAACTAAACAGTGTGAAGTATTCAAATGTGAACTCGTAAAATTATTAGATATATTCAATCCTATGGTATTAACATATTTTCCTACTCCGAATTTACCATAATAATTCGCTGTTATTAAAATTAAATATTCCCTGCATCACATATTAGCTGTAGTATCCATGCAGTATCAATTAGCTCTTATAACATGTTAAACCGTATTGGATCCGTTTAAACGATGTTTTTCAAAATCCAGTCGACTGTTTGTTTGTTTGTTTTCAGTAGGGTCGGAACTATTATAGAAAGCGTAACCCCGTGTTCATTAATTCAGCAGCTCGGAAAATTGCCACTGATTGGCTTATCGGTTTTGCAACACGAACATTCGCTGCGACCGAGAATTGTAAGTGAACTAATTAATCCTCAAAGGGAAAACCGAACGGAATTGTCGAACTGAGCTTTTGATAGTTTATGAAGTACCTACCCAAGGTACTTTCGAGCGCTTTCAGCTCAAGAATACAATGAGCGGCACAATGAAATTGAGTTTCCGATAAGAAGCCTGGGTAGGTGAGTTAAATGGGATTTTGTGAGTTTTGAAGTTGCACATGGAGAAGGTGGTGCTCATCGTCAGTACTTATTGCGATAATTTCATCAAAAGTAATGGCCGTAATGGACATAAGATTTACTGCGAGTTGTCGTATTCCACTTAACATTTTATAAGCACACTGGGGATGGTATGCGAGTTTATTAAATTAACGGCGCCAGTAAAAATGCACTGCGCCACTGAGTATAGTCATGGATCCATACTGAGAGGACGTAAGCAATACACGTATTTATCCAACGACGACAAAGGAACTATCAATCTCGGGCTGCACAGCATCCAGACGGTGTAACGCAGTTCATATTGGCGATTCCCTCCGTTGGCTCTTCGACAACACTGAGAGGTTGAAGGTAGCGTGGAATCAGCTCGAGCTGGCTCACCCAAAACGCTCTATGTATTCATGGAGTTGGGGGCTGCAGTTACTGCAGGGGACGCAAACTCCACGAGTGGTACAAACAGCCTCCCAGAGCTCCTTTCTTGTTTCTCTACCTAGTCGGATGATGCTTGTCCTTCTATTCAGTTGAGGAATTCTGGCGGGCCGTGTTTAAGTGATTTTCATAGTAAATCCTGGTCATTGTTGATGTTCCTGCAATATATTGTAATGTTGAGTTGTTGTTTCACGTTGCGTGTTGTTGTCGTGTCAATCCGAACTTAAAGTGATGTGCCCGAACTTGGTGGCGAAATCGATCTCGATTGGTGGCACCTGCCCTCACCTGGGAACATCTCAGACTGCATTCATACGCGGCGATTAAAATTGCAAGGTGAGAGTTCGTGTTCAGCATATTTGTTAAAATTTGAATCCAGTGATATATGTGCTAGTTACCCCACGGCAGTGTAACCCAGTAAGGCCTCTGGTTTTTTCCTAGTCAATTAATACTTTTAACATATCCACACCCATATGAATTTGAATAAGAGCAGTGTGTGGGTATGATGGACTGAAAGCGCAGGGTGAATGTGCATTTGCCCGCTCCATTTGTGCATTTTCTTTTGTATTGACTTTTGTTACGCGCCCTCCCCCTGTACGGGAATAATTGATGGCTAATAGAGGGGCTGTGCGTTTTATATCGGCTCATCTTGGAAGGGAAAAAATTGGGACCCCTTAATTTTTTAATAACTGCTCCCCGCGGCTATGGGATGCAAATGCTTCATGAGTCAAATGTCCTTGGATAATTCTGTACACCCAGCGGATAATATAATCAATTTTATTCTTTACGCCCGGAGGCAGGAAAGTTTCAACTTTGACCTCCTTCCCTTTTATTTATTGTCTGAAAAATGTGCGGGGGCTCAGGCACTTGTAGGTAAATTCGCTGGAAGATAGACGACGGGATTTCTGCGGTCAGGTGTCATGAATGGGGTTATCCGCTAAATTGAACAATAAATAACGCGGTACTGCGCTCCGAGATTTGAAATTTCTTGCATAAACGGGTGGATTTTGCCCCGGCAAATTAACTTTAAAAAAGCCCTGGCCTTCTTGGTTAAAAGAAAGTCAATTAAACTTGAAAAGCTTGGCCCGCTAAAAGTTCCTTTTTTCTTCCATTCACCGCGAAATCAGAGGTAGACATCAATTAAAGCAGCCGGTTAAAAACTGTTTGTGAAATGAATTATTGCGCTTGTATTGTTTAGCCGAAAATTGTTCAACTATACAATTAGAACGAAAGTTTGAGCTGAGCCTTACAAAAAGCTGACAAGGATATTCCAGCCTTCTTGCTTCTGCGGGGAGCATTTCAATAGAATTAATTATGGTTGAGGTCGGAGGCGAAACCGTTGTGGGCATTATTTTTGTAATTTCCGCGGTTACTCTGTGAAGTATGTGTTTGGCGGCAAGTGGGAGATTTGAGGGGAATGTTTTAAATTCCTCCCACAAGTAATTTGCTTTCCTGGAATCTTCTGCCAATACCTGCGAATATGTGGAATGCCTGCCAGAAGAGGTAAGTTCCCAATTAGGCGAGCCCATGTTCCTGCGGCAGACGACTTCCTGTGTGCATAATTTACTCTCTTTCAGTAATAGCATGGGAAGTAATAGCAGCTCAATACATAAATAATATGACCGCATTTATTCATTCGAAGCAGCAGGACTTCTTTCGGAACTGTAATGAATCATAAAGTTATATCTTGCGGGGGGAACTAATCTTGGGCGAAAACATCCTCTTGCCAGCGTATTACCCTATAAACAGTCGCGTCTATGTTTATCGGTTTCATTTGCTAATAGGTCGTGTCCGCTTATGAATTGTGCGTCCAACTGGCTGGTCTGACTGTACTTGCGGTGAAAGAGCACATTATTTGCTGTGTGGTGTGCTGGCACTGTATCTGTGCTTACTTTTGCACTTCAGCTCCTATTAGAAGTAATTTACTAATGCATTGCCACAGTGCGCCGGGATTTGGCTGAATATGTTTATAATGGGATTTCATATACAGCTCCACTAAGATTCGATTTAAATGGATGCGCTTTTAAATGAGATATTCCATTTGAGGTTTTCAATTTTTAGTAGGCATCGGAGTCCTTTTTTATCATCGTTTTACGCAGAGATAAATATGAAAATGGGCGTAAAATCATATCCCCTTCTATTCCATCTATATGTCCGGTTCCTTGTGATCGAACTTTATGACTTGTAGGGCACCCTGGGATAACCAAAAATTGTACGGGATGGGTGGGTCAATTCCTAACGGCTTTTAAGATATGGGCACTTTAAAAGTTTTGGGTATTTTTCTCGTGGATTATCTATCCTTTAACTTCTTAACTAGATACCCTGTAAACCTGATTAAAGCTCCATTATGTTAATATCTTGTCGGAAACCCGTTAGTTTGAATAATTTCGGCACATCTTTTTGGCATCCTCTCAAAGAGCTTTTGACATTTTTGTTTGCGAATACTACCCCAACCACATTTGACAAAGGACCGAAGATGCACAGCATTTTTATCTTTTATCCTCTTTAGGGGGGTGAAGACTTACACTTTTAGAAGATCAGTCTAAAACGTCAATACTTTTTCTATTAAACGAACTTTAGTAACCTCTGAATTTAATGGAAGCACGGAAGTTTCTTCCCTTCAAAAAAATGCTCACGTTTGAAAAGAAACCGCAGAAATAAAGGGGGGGACAAAATCGTGATTCAAACTTTTTCGCGGTCATCACTAGGTTACGTCTTAGGTCGACTCAGCAATGTTCATGTAAAATATGTTATAGGTAGGGACGCAGTCGATTAAGATACATATCAGCCTCAGACATTTCAGCAGTTTTAATCGCCTATTTGTCATCACCATAATATCGATTCTTTTAATCCGTCCTTCCTAGCATGTTCACATCAACAAAACTCCCGGTTGTTCACCGACACTTGTGCTGGTACGACTACATCAAACTCATTTTAATCCTAGTTTCTGACTCGCCATAATATTTAACGAACTATATTTCAATTCTATTACTGCTAGAAAAATGAATTTAAGTATAATGACATCAGAAAGAGCCCCGTAAACAACCCTTTGAGTGAGTTCATAAAAATAGGAATAGATCCAGTTGACAAAACAAGAAGTCAAGCCCAATACAGATAACTTTAAACAAGAATTTTGTGATTGATTGATTGTCAAAAGCCGTTCTAAAACCAGGCAAAATGAAATCGACTTATGTACCAGCTTCTATAGCTGATAATTTTTATAACGACATACACTCATCTGCAAAATTTGTTGCCACTGAATTTTACACATAAACTCCTATTCTACTATATGAAACAGTTAATAAGGGCCTAGAATTTTGTCACGACCATTGAGGTCATATTTTAACAAAACTTCAAAACTTTCCTTTGATAGCACTCCCTCAAAAAATAATGTGGGTTTCGTGCAGGTAAGAAATGGTTGATGTTCATATACTGAATTCCAATTGGAAATTTGCATATAATACAGCTATTAAACTCGTTAGACTCGAAACTCGAAAAGAGTTGATAATTCTACTCCTAGCCATTGACCTAATCAGTCAATTCAGCCAACTGGTCTGTGGCTGGTTCTTGGTTTGTTTGCTCTTTGGAGGGTAGACATAGAGCATCGCATAGTATCACGAAACTTAATCCAAAAGGAGATATTCTGCAAAACACCATTTTAAACACCCTAAAATGCAATATTTTTAATAGGCAAAATGTCCGCCAACAATTCAAAACGTTAGCCAAGAAATGCACTCCTATAAATTGCTTTTGCTATATTCGATATGATGAACCCATGTAAACTTCAGTTTGGCATATCCCCATAGTAGATTTTGACCGAATTTTTATTTTGCAAAATTGCATTGAAATAAATTTTTTCATTACGGGTAGGGGAGATCTTTGGGTGCTGGCAGCCCTGGGTACATCGCCCCACTGGCCCCTATGCTAATCCTGCGTCCAAAGTATTTAGAGATTGTAACTTAACCATTATCACCGACCCACAAAGTGTTGAAAGTAATTTTTGGCTATAGAACAATAAGCACATACGTATGTTCATATTTTCCCATGAAACTGAAATACTCATTTAACAGAAAAGCTTAAATATTTAAGTAATCTTTAAAGTTTGGTAGCGACTTGTCTTAATTAGTTTGTCGCTTGGGAAGATGGTCCTGTTCATGGAAATGATTCTGCGAAAAGCGAGAGAAACACATGGTGGTAAATATCGCGCTCTCCACAGATTTCAGAAATATTTTAGGTAGTTCGCAAATATCTTTCTCGGAGGTGAAAATGAATCAAGAGAGGAGAGAGGGGAAAGGGGCTTTGTTATGAAAAGAAAAGGAAAACGTTTTCTTCCTAATGCCAGTCGCCTTGTCTTATAATGTCGGCAAGTGTACCTTAACGAGACGAATAGTTTCAATTTGATTACAGAAATTCTCTATTCTGTCGATTAAACTCCCTTGCTGACTCCAAAACTGAAAGAAAATCATTCGGAAAACAGGGTCACCTTTGAAATACTATTTCCAAAAGTAAAGATATACGCTACCCGCTCCTAATTTTTAAAGTTCTCTTCCGTTATTTTCACCTATTTTGTACTGCATAAGGTAAAAAAATACCTGCCCGACAGAAAAAGAGTAGCGATAAAAAATTAGCAATTCAGCCGTCTAAAGCGGTAAAAAACGATCAACTCAAAGTGTATGCCGTTGAGCTACGAATGCAAATCAGTTCTATTTTCACTTGTACTTGTTAGATATATGTGAACTTATTACTTGTTTGAATTTTTTACTAACTCAAAAAAACTGAAACTGTATGTGAATTTTGCATCAGAGAGGCGGGTGGAGTCATTATAAACCCTTTCCTACACTCCTCTCTTAAATTTGTTTTCCATTCAAGAAGTGCAACTGTCCTAAGCAAAAAGAAACTAAAAAATGAAGTTCGCTTGTGAAAACTTTTCTTATTTCCTCCGTCTCAAGAAGTTTAAAGAGTGACTGGACTGAACTTAATTTCAATGGTTGGTTTTTGGGAATTTTCTTTTGCAGGCTGAGAGCCTGGGAGACCACGCGAAAAGGCATTTCCGGATTAAAATAATTACTGTCGTCACTATTTTTTTCCATCAGACTTCAAAAAGGAGAAGCATGCACTCATCTATTCATAATGCTTACAGAGCCATTCAAATTTAATATATGTATCTAGTACTTTCATGGTTCTTGGCGTAGAAGAGTGGGTTAAGTCGTTCCCTTTGCATTATTTAAAAACAGTTTTTTTTCTTGTTGTATTTTAACCCTATCGCTACATGTAGCAATTGTTTAAATTAAAAGTTTTTGACATAAAATACGCCTTAAGGTCCGGGGACACTTGCGCGGTTCAGTTGTAATACGTTGGATGTAACGGCGGCTCACACATCTAGACATCTGGTTAGACACAGATCGCTTAATATATGTCACAAAAAGAGACTGCAACGGTAAAATCTAACACTAACATAGAAACTACTAATGTTAGGGACACTAACAATGTTGCATTCAATAAAGCATGAAACTACAGGTCGTTATGACGAACTCGAAGGGTCCGAGAAAACGGCTGTTCGTTATATCCGAGTTCGTTATAACTGAAAAGTGTCAAGAGGATGTCAATAAAAAATGATCTAATTTGTCACGATTTGCGATGATAGTGAAAAGATGGCCAAACTTCTCAAATGTCGATTGACTTTCTTGTATTAGATATGTCGGTGAACAGAACGGAACAATAACAAACCGATCTCACTCGCGTAACTACCGGCGAGGAATCGATAAATTTCATTTAATTCATGTTGGTGTTGTTGCATCATGCAGAGAGTACCTATGTGACATAAAATAAAAATGTGACAATTATGTATGTCCACCACAAAAACGATGAAATCGACTACAAATGTTGCGAATCGCCGTAGCGCATAAGTGTCTATTTTTAAGACTTTTGCCGATGGAGTCATTTGTTCAGGACGACCAAAACTACAACATATCGACAAATTAGCCAATTAACCACTTTTCCATAAGGTTCCTAAAGTGTAAGCCTTTCTTTTAATTATTTTCCAGACTATACTGGACACAAATATTAAAACGAGCTGTCAGAATGAGGTCAGATTTTTTACTGTCGGAAGTTCTCGCCAAGCTAAAAAACACACTTTATGAAAATCTTACTGCTTCCCTCCTTGGTACCTTAAGCAAATATTATCGAATATTCTTGTATGTCTTTCCAAACATATCAATGTTTCGTCACATTTTGATAGCAGCAATTGCAACATTTTTCATTTTTAAGTCATATCATACCGCGGAGATAATTCCGCTCTACTTAATCTCACAGTCTTCTTCAATGTCTGCTGTACACATCATCCAAAAGTATAATAATGGCGTTCAAAGGGAGAGGGGGCCTCGTTTAACTTTGATCCATCGTATCAGAGCGCGCCCCGCCCGTACTAATCTCGGCACTTTGCATCCAGTGTACCTGGCTGAGTGCATCTG
Source organism: Neoitamus cyanurus (assembly GCA_947538895.1). Classification (NCBI taxonomy): domain Eukaryota; kingdom Metazoa; phylum Arthropoda; class Insecta; order Diptera; family Asilidae; genus Neoitamus; species Neoitamus cyanurus. Next base: position 42,196,684 of record OX384543.1, read on the forward strand.
CTGCAGCTGTGAAAATTTGTTTTCCGCGCTACTGGCAGGAATAGGTAAGTTGACGAGTCAAAGGTGATGGAAAGGCATAACACACCGCTGCCCTTTCGCTTTGATATTACTTGACTGCAAGTGGGCGGTTGCATGCATAAAATACACAAACAAACTGCACTTCCCTCGATTGTTTCCCTTTGTGATGAGAGCTGCGTACATTTATCCGGTGGTTCACTAAAAATATTTGTTGCGATTGTGCGACATACTGGGCGCTGCCTGGAAGGAATGCTTGCTATTACAACTTCACAAGAAATTTTCCTCGTAGGGAGCTAGTTATAACAGTATACAGTACCTCTATGAAGTCTATTTGAGAGCCATCCTTCGAGAGCAATATCAGCAAAAATGTGTCAGATCTGTAACTCCAAGCAGCTTTCATAAATTTTCCTCTGGGATCCCGAATCATGAGAATTTTTTTATACACTATCTACCTGATGCCCTGCCTGCACAGATACCTACGTAACATAGGTACATATGATTTCACCTCCTGGTTCTTGAAGTTGGCTCAACGTTAGTTTCACTCAGCGGAGATACAAGTGTGCTTCCTTCAAAATTAAATTGCAAAATGAGGAGGAGTTGTGAATTTACTACCTAACTTAAGGTATGCAGGGATTTTCATACATGCCCATGTTTCATTATAAACAAATTCTGAAACACAGAAATATAAACCTAATGGTCTCTGACTAAATTATGAGTATTGTGCTGCTCGATGATGTTTGGGTCGTTCCATAAATAAGGCGCGATTCCCTCGATAAGTTTCAAACAAAATCAAATTAAAATTTTTTTTGTGTCTTTGAGCTACCACCGTATGGCAAACTTGTCTCCGCCTTTCTAAAAACATAAGTGATAAGTTTTGCCTTTAATAAAATTCCTCATCGTCAACCATGAAGGATTCTTCCAGCGTCATGACATGGCATTATTTGTTTTCGTCGTATGGCACTTGCGTATATAATTCAATAATAAAATAACTCTGGATGAAGTGACGCAGGATTTTTTTTTGTTACACAACATCCTTTATTAGATATGCTCAGTACAATCTAATCATAAGATAATTTATTACTATTAAAGATGGTGTACTCAATTATCATAATTAAGGAAAAGGAGTTAGGGTTTATTGGAATCAATATTCTGCGCCCAAAATGAAAATAAACTCATCAAGCAAATAAATCAATCATGATACATGTAAAAACTATAATCTGTTTGTTTGTTGCTCAATCACGCCTAAATGATTGCTTCGATTCATTTTGTGCCACAAGATAGCACATATTCCAAATTATCATTTAGCCTATTTGTTATTTTGATAAAGCAATATTTTTCAAAATGGCGGTTACAAGATGGCTACCGAAAAAGTTAAACCTCAAAAATGTCTAATTCGTAATACGGAATCTTTAACGAAAGTTCTCACTCGTCGCCATTTATTTGTAATGCATTGCTCTGTCCGAGAAATGAATCATGTCTGTACTAGGCTGGGTTCACAATCAAGTGTTTATTCTTTACTGTTGTTTGCAATACCAAGAAGAATGGAATTTTTAGTAATACCAGATCTATTAAAACTAGGGACCATAATTGTTATAAATTTCATATATTACACATTAACGGGTTATTTTCGTAACGCGTAACCACGTAACTATTTCAGAATTTATTTATTTTTGGTTATGGGATAACAGTTATAATTATTATATAATTTTTAATAAGAGCAATTATTATTTCTTCGTTATGAAATAAGCGTTTTCAACCGAAGAAAGAAGAATATTTATTCAAAAATTGTAATATAAAAAGTATTGATAACTGTCATTCAATAACCAAAAAAACAGTTATTTTCGGTCCCTGATTAGAATTAGACAATACCTAATATTTATTCTTAGCTGGATATCCACTTTAGCGGAGGAATGAAGCACAAATACTTCGCAAATACTGGTTTCACAAATCCGTTCTCTTATATATCAAAATGATATTCAGTGCTTCTAATTAAATTGGAGAGGCTTCTCTATTAATTAAAGAAAACTCATTTGATTTAACACGAGGGTTGACAATGGCTACACTTACATAGAGCTTAATCTGAATAGGGCTGCTCTTAAGGGCAGAAAATTAAGTTTGTTACTAAAGTGCGCCTCCTCCACGGAACGGAACAATTGAAAGGGACACCTTATTTCTCGCCGCTTATCTGAATTTCAAACGCCATTCGTCTAAAATATTTGTTGGGATCTAAAAGTGAAAAAATCGGAGGTAATATTTGCTTCCCAACTTGAATGCTTCCTTTGCGGCAATAAATTTAGACAAACCCGCGGCGCGGCTGCGATGCTCTTCTGTATATCTCAAAAAGATTAATTTTGTCACAAAGTTCTTTGAGTTTAAATGAATAACTGCTTGGCTGGAAGTAAAGTGGGGGTATTATTACAGGTTTCTCCTTTTATCTTTTCCGGCCCATTATTATTATATAGCAATTTTAAGATGAAAAAGGGCCAACCTGAGATATTGAAATGGAAGTACGCTTCGGATGCTCCGAGCTTCACCTTTCCGTCCTCGCTTTGCGGATTATTCGCTTTTCGAATGTTTCGTAGTAACTGTCGGACATTTTTCATTCACCTTAATTAATTGTGGGGAAGAGCGCTTTTAATTAATGCCAAAATCATTGCACCATATCTCTGAGGTGGCTATGTCCCCGGCGCTTTGGGAGAAGTGCTTTCTTTTAACACTGAGAACGTGTCTAAGCCAGTCTGGTTTGACGAAAATGCGAAAGTTGGTTTGGTAAACTTTTCCGGTTGCGTTCATAATTTCGTGAGTTTTTTGTGGCTTGTCCTTTTAAATCTCTTTATAAAATGCGATTTCCACACCAGGGTTTACGAAAAGGAGGTGCATGCTGAGGAAATAAAACCGGAATTTCTCATAAATTAACTTTACTTGGCGCTTGTGCAGACGTTCGGCTGCATGAGAATAGAAACATTTGTTCACAAAGGGTTTCTAAAGCACCATTAAGAAATAAAAATGTCCAGCGTTTTAAAAACAAAGAGCACAGAGTGGTGGAAATAATGCTTGTAAAACTGTTACTACACTTTGCGGAATTAAGTCCCAATTTATGTCCCTTTAAGAGATCACTTAAAAGGCTTAAATAAAGCCGGGTGAATGTTAACATTGGCGTGGATATTTGCAATTAGTACAAACCAGTCGCTATTACTTTAGATTACTTTAGATCGACAGATTTCGTTTCTCCCCCCTCAATAAAAGGCACCTGAATTTTACTTTTGGACGTCACTTCTTCTCAGTTCTGTAAATAATAAACTTACTTTAGTTATGCTTCCGTAACATGCTTTTTAATTTAAAAATCCCAACAATCTACTTTTACTAACAGCGCTGGTTCTTTTATATTCCGGGAAAAATTGTTATAAAAATTGCGGCCTTAGAAAATATAGGGAAAGGAGAGAGCCATGCCAACTGCAGCTTACTTACATCTAAGTATTCTTCATAATAAAGGGCCTTTCAATAAGGACGCTCGACTTTTAAATGTAAATAAAACAAGTTGTATGTGAGATGTCCACTCCATTTTTATTTTAATTGAAAGAATATTTTATGACATTAAGTATGGAGTATAATTCGGAGTTTGACACCTGCGTTTTACACATTTTGCCATCCTAATCGGCCATCCGGTCCACACAGTCTGCCCTTGTAACGTATAAATTTTCCTATTTTTTTTTTGTTATTAAGGGAATGAAAATATTTTACCCGTGTAATTCGATTCGTTTTCTTCGATCATAGCCTGTCAATCATCTGATGTGAAAATAAGGTAGCAAAATATTCTTTCCTTGCTAAAATACTTTGAATTTGGAATTATTTCCCCCTTACTGTTTGGAATTAGCGTTTGGAAGTTTTTGTCATCCATAATTCATAAGTTTTTTTTTTAAATTATTTGAATGTTTTTGTAAAAAAAACGTTCGATAATAATGCCATCTGTTTTTCCCAGTACAGCTCGTTATCTCTAAATAAAGTGACTTTGATTCGTTAAAATGTTAAAAAAGATTTGTGAAAATAAAAGAAGGAAGACTACTTAAGAAAAAATGGCAAAGGTCTCTTCAAAGATCCACCCCAAGCATCACACCTACATATGCATGTATTTATGTCTCTTCATTTCAAAAGCAACCACTGAAAATTGAGAAGAATTTGATTAAGACGGATAAGTCAGGTCACATATTCCGAAACCGGTGACTGACAGAGTTTTCATGAAACGACAATGGATCGTTAGTTCTCAGCCACCTTAGATGGGGAATTTTTCGAAACGTGCCATCTGGGGGATATTGGCAGCCAATTTAGGCACCTACACTCAAATGTTAAAGGTATTGGCGCCATCGTTAATGTTTCATTCCCAGCCATTGGTCGTTCGATGGAGGATGGTTGCAATCTGAATTTCGCTTTGAATATTTGGCATGACTTTTAAGCGCTTCGCTTTCAGAAACCTCACAAAAGCAAACATGGTGCTATGGAGACGCCATTCTTGTGCCGCATCCGAACGGCTCAAAACCCAACGCAGATATAATCGATAACAGACGCTGTGCTTGCAAACAATGCTATGGCATACAACCAAATTCGGTGAGTACCTACATTTTCTGTGGGTGAAACGTTTTGGTGAATACATAGCTCTCAAAAAGGATTCGGATTCGGCTCGAGGAATGCTCTGCACGCCAATTTGCAGTATAATCATGTCGCACAAGGACGCACTTTCCTTGAGTAAAATAATTAATTATTCAGGTGTCCATCGAATGCGGTCAATCGCACTCACCTGCTGCTGCAGAATTGCCATTAATCCCAGCGTGGTTATTACGCCTAATATTCAGACCAACGGAATTATATAAAACAATTAGCAAGATTCCAGTGAGGGGCATTAATGTGCGTAATGGCTTCATTATTTCGCTTATGGAATTGCTAATGGACAAGAAAGAAGTTGGGAAATTGCGCTCCCCAGGGGAATCTGTTTTTTTTATAAAATTTCCAAGGAGCAAGATAATTATTTCGAGATTTGCAGTCCATTACCAATTGCTGTCTCCTGGAGTGAAGGCGTGCAAATGAGTAGGAATTAATTGGAGCATTTGGCAAAACGAAACGCAAGCAGATAAACCAGTCTCGCGTACCTTACAATTAGGTTATTTAGAAACGAATATAAAATTTTCATAGATTAGGTATATGAATAATTTCTCGGCCGTTTTTGTTAAAGTTTAAGCTCTTTGGTAATTGGCTGCTTTAATAAACACTGGTTATATTGTATTACGGCAGTATTGATCTGTATCTCTTAATATACTATCTATAACTTTGGAGTCTTCGATTCGAATCTAGTTCGGACCTACATTGAGTTGGTGTGTATGTAGTTTTAATCGACAGTTCCTACCATCATTTGAATAGAACTATCGTATTTCTAACAGTTCAAATCGTTAAAGCGCTTATTTAACAATAACATTCAAAATTTAGAAAGTCACGACTTATGAGGTTTTAAAAATTGGAGATTAGCTTAGTTTTTATATACGAATTTTCCTAAAAGGTAGTGTTTATTTGCTACCTCCGTAAGTCCGTATAAACTTCCATACGTACTCCAATATACGGAAATACGGAACTCGGTATTTTGTAAAAGGTGAATATTCAGTCAGTAGACATTTTGTAAACGGTAAATTTTCTTTTTACGTATTGTTTTGTGCCGATGTGCGATGCATTTCATGGTTTTGGGCAGACGGACACACGCACATATGGACAAACGAACTTTGCCGAGTTCCGTATTTCCGTATATGCGAAGTACGTACGGAGGTTTATACGGACCTACGGAGGTGGCAATTAAGCACTCCCTTAATAAAAAGCATTATTATTATTAGTATAGCCCAAAGGCAGGGTTGTATACGTAGACGAGTGGTATCAATTTGATCGATGGACTCATTGCACAAATTAAAATATGAGCGGAATTAGTTTTGAGCGGGATCCAATTTTCTTTATACAGGGTGGCCGGAGAAGTTACGTCCAAATATAAAATTTAGGTGCCTCAGATGATGGGAACCTATTCGAAGCACCCCATGTACATATGTTCCGCGATTTAGTGTAGTTTTCGACTTATAGGGTGACTCATAAATTTGGGGTGCACATTAATATTTTATTTTTTTATTTTGATCTACTCAACGCAGCGACATCAAACTCACCCCAAACCACTATTATTTTAATGTGCTTTCCAAAAACACCACCAATATTCATCTACCTCTACCACTGTATGGACATCAAAAGAGTGACTCCATATGCTAATAAGGTCTGTGCAATTATTTCCCAGTCCAATATGAGTTTGGAGCGAATTAAGTTGACTTTGTTTCTAATTATTCCGCTTTGTAATGCTGCAAAACATCATCCAGGTTGTTCGCTCAAGCCATGCAACAATGCAATTATGTGTTATGAAATTGCGACTAAATTACCCATTCTGATGCATTGTAGCATTCTCTTTGAAAGGGGCTATAAAATCTTTTGTTTTACTTCAAGCGGAATATTTATCACAATTTCCTCAAACAAGTGTCGGCTCGAAAAGTACGTGCTCGATACGAGGCTTATCCTTGCTCGGGAAATAAACTGCAGCCATGCATCGAACGGATTATCTGGCTTTTATTCTTGTTGTTTCACAAGCCATCCTCAAGAGCTTCAGCTGCTTTCATTCCGTCATTAAAAATAAGTTATTCTTGCAAAACTCACTGTTGTGAGTAATGAATTGTTTCCTTTTTATGATAATGAGACGCACAGATCCCAGAGAAGCGAAAAACGGTTTTGCAGCAAAAAAGCTATGTCATCCAGGAAACTCGCTTGACCCGACTTTGTTGAGACGTTTTGTTTTTCTTTTGCTAAAAGCAACATTAAAACGCTATCCCTGCTTTAGGGGGCTATTAAGTAGGCAGTCACGTAAAAATTTACTCTCAAGAATGGAATGACTTTTAGATCTCGACTAATTCTTCACATCCATAATACGTGTGATGAGTGTTTGGATTTCGAGAAGATTTATCTAGAGGATACCAATTTGTTTATTTCGACAGCAATTCTATAGCTGTTATTTCAGTCCACTTGCCGTAGATAAGTATCATCGCAAACGTCGCTCTCATTTCGCGTTTTAATATATCAGTAGCTAACATATAAGCGCAATTCCGAATTCGAATTCAATTACATAATTTCAGTAACTTCCGGCACCGTCCATTAGTGGCTTAATTAATTTTGTTAGGGCACATATACCCACCGCTCAGAAGAAAACAGAAAAAAATTATCATCAGTGGCAGCGACAATCAATCAAGAGCCTTTAGCGTGCCTTCCTCCTCTCACCCCACAAAATAATTATGGTCCACAGCATACACTCACTCCGAAGCGACATCCATCTCTCAATGTCATCTAGCCACGATAAAAGGGGAGTTTCCCCCATTTCGCGACTTTTCCGTGCACAGCATTTTGTAATGACCTGCTGCTGCTCATTCCGGCAATATTGGGTAATTCCAAATGAAAAACATTGTCCGCTTACTGCGGATTAGCTAGGCCCCAAGTTGGGCGCGGCCAACGACTTGTGATTTTAGAGCTAAATCAGCTAGTCGCGGCTCTTAAACGTGTTCAAGGAACGAGCAAATCCTCCGCTCTCGCCGTGTGTTTTTTAAAGTAACTTTTACATATTTTAATCCACTTCCCACGCCAAAGAAAACTTGCAAACCAAGGCGCGTTTAAATCGGTTCCGGCGAGCTTTTCGAGATAGGCGTGTGCCAACGACAGACATACAGGCAGGCCTGACCTAAAAAAACTAAAATCCCCTTCTTTTTGTACGAGAAAGAGTAATGTTACGTGAACCGTCCTGAGCTGGCCCAGTTACAGCTTTTATAGAGTAACCGCACATCTTTATAATAAGAGAAGGCAAATTAAATAATGTTTTTCCTACACACCACCACCGGCTCTCCATTTTGTATTTAATAACCTTCTGGCCCCAAAAATCCTGTGCATTACCCGTACACCGATCAGCTGCTTGTGGTGCAGGAGCTAATAGAATTTGTAAGCTTATTCCTGCTCGAGGTTTTTTTTGTTTTGTAAGAGGACGCAAAATAAGAGCGCTATAAAGTGACGTCGATTAACTTTTGTGACCAAAAAAGTCACTCTTGAAATTCGCGAAGCAAAACTTGGTTATTTTTCGAGTAAATTGGAGCCCGGCATTTCATCCGAAAAACTTTGGACTAGCTGGTCGCAAAGGATTCCAATGCAGTTTTTATTCAGATGAGTTAAATGAACACAATTTTCGAGGTTTTGGTTAAGCAAATTACCATCGGTCTTTTTAAGTGCAAAATGTCTTTCAAACAAAGTTAGCAATTCCATCAATTAAATCGACTGCCAGATGGCGTCTCCTTTCGTTTCCTTAAACGAATTTGGTCTTTTGTAATCACGCTATTCTGTTTCGTATTCAATAGGTCACTGGCTAATTCAAGTGCTCTTACAAGTTTGAAATCGCGTTTGCAGAAATTAAGTCTCCTCATATACACCATCAATGATTTTATTATTGCTAAGTTTTATTGATTGATGATAATTTTGTATCCTCACATGCCAATTAATTAATTACACCGACAAACAATCGAAATCATCTGAACTATTGCTCCAGCAATTATCCTTCTATGTATTTATCGCCCTATACCCTCCCTACGTCTGTTATACCTATATTAGACGAAATTAAGGAACCAGTACTAGCTATTAAAACCATCGGCCAATTTTGAATTGTGGTGTCAGAGAAGTAAATTTATTCATTTTAGGTTAAGTATTTATCTGTTTGTATATTAGGATTTATTTCTTTATGTTTTTATATTTATTCTATTACATCGTTATCTGTCAAAAACACAGCGGGGACCTACATGGCCTCGCATCGACGTACATGCCGTAACTGTGTGCATTGGCAGTATTACGATCGGGAGGAGAGAAGAATACTCTGGTACATAACTGGCCATAATGAGCTAAGGTATCACCTACATGAAATAGGTCTGTTAATAAGACAGATTGCCGTCTAGAATACGATGAAACCACAACACACATTTTGTGTTTTCTCCTGCTCTGACACGGTCTAGGAGAAGGATCTTCGGCCAGAGAAGTTTGAGTAGGTACGATTGACATCCGATCCTTTTCTGTGAAAACATTTTGGAATCCCTTGAAGAGCGTCTATTGCATTGGCCCAAAAGGTCTACAGGTCGCAGTACCTACCTATCATAGGGGTCGACCGAATCCTTATGAATAATAATAAGCGACCGACATCAATTAGCTGAAGCGAAAGTGCGGCGCAATGATTATTTAGAAATAGATCTGTCAATTAGCTGCCTTGTTTGTGTGATTTAACACCTTTGAACCTTTTTATCTGAGGCCATGTTAAATCGTTGGCGTATGTTAACAATCTAGAAAGTTTAGACGACTGGCGTATCAACGCTTCAGCTACGTGATATTCGACCCGGTTTGTGTAAAAAAACGGTTCAACGGATCCACTGCTGCAGACGTGGCCATGGTAGACATTTGAACGATATTGTATTTCATCATAAATGGCATTAAATGTAGCAAAAAACCTTGAACCGCGGTCTTAACGAAAAAATCACCACAAATTAAAATAAAAATGAAGCACACTGCACAATCCGCTTTCACAGATTTAAATTGCGCCATTCAAATTAAACTCTTAATACTTGCACATGAATTTAATTTCTTTCCTTGCCGCTTTTGTTTAATTGGACATTTTTAATTTGAGCATGAAAGTATTGTTAAATAAATGAAACGCCTGGGCCGGATAGAATTCCGCGGGATATTCTCCAAAATGACACATCATTCCAGGAAAAGTTCGTTAGTATATTTGGGGATTTTAGTTTCAGATAAATTGCACACATGCTTTGTGCGAAAACATGTCCATCTTACATATAAATAAAAAACAAAAGAAAAGTACAATGCTACCAAAGTATATCTAAGATTTTAATCAGGAAGATTTTGCTCCCAGAATAAATTTATTTTTATGACGCTCAGGATTAAATTCTAAATAAATTTCATACAAGCTTTTGCGTGGGTTATAGTGTGGGCGTAGACAATATTTTTAATCTTATGAAGATGCATGCCACTGCCGCTTTAATCTGTAATCCTTGGGGGAGTTATTCTTTGGTTCATTTCAAGAAAAATTATTTTTAGAGGCATATGCACTGACAGGGAGGGCGCGTGTCAAAGATATTGTGCCACTGTGGGTTACTTGAAAGAAATAATAATCCCATGGCCTTGCCTTTTTCCGAAAATCTTTATATAAAAATTTTCGTTTTCTGTCCTGAAAGGAGATTCAACAAATAGCTAAAAGAAAATTATTACACGAACCGAAACTTCCTCAATGCTCGTGAAGATTTTAAAGCAATCAGAAAAGCATTTTATTTGTTCTGAACCCTTGCTGCCAAAGAAACTAAACAAAAACTGTAAAAAATGTTATATACGGGAAATTTTAAGAAAAGCAGTAAAAAGCAGGGCAGGAGCTCGTGCGGAAAAGACCATATATCAGTGAAAGTATTATAAACAACGTCTGGATTTTGCTCAAAGCAATAAAAATGAAAATATAAAATTCTAGGAAGGGGGTGTTCCTCCAGAATCATGTACCCGAGGTTTTTACATTTTTCCTCAAGTGAGCTTTAAAAAAATTAAGAAGGTCCCCGAATGGGATAACAAAAATTATCCGGTAAGGATACATATCCGCAACGACCGCCTATGGCTTTTTAATATTCACTGAAGCCATGGTGAATGTGTCCAGATGCGTAAGTGCTGAAAGAAATTAAGACCAAATAAGAAATGTTTAAAATAACAATGCTGCGAATGCGAATGTTTATGGCAAGGTGTCTAGTTACACGCTTGCCCAAAGGCGAATGTTTGGAAATTAATGGAATAAATCCGGTTTGGCAATACATACCCACTTCTAGAAAACAGAGATAATCATAAAAATAAATATTACCTATACAACTCTGCAGTGGCTTTTGTTCTGCAAAACTAGGAACGGACGTAAAAGTGGTTTTCCCTAAAAACTTCGTATTTTAAAAAATATGTTAGAGCTTAGGCAATGAACAGATTTGCACGAATCGTACATGAAAAGAATTTAATGTGCAATGGAAAAGTGGATCATTGGACTGGCTAGATACGTATGCTCAGAAAGTACCCTTCTGGAAGTCCAGCAGTGAAAAGTATGTATGAACGTTACAATATTAATCCGCTTGAGAGTATAATTTTAAGTCAAAGAGAATGGATTGTTTCGATTTGAAGGACAACCTGTAAATTAAACTTAAGCCGCCCGGATATGTAATACAGGTGGCCATCCTTAATTTAGATGTATTCCCAAATAAGCTTCATGTGAAACGCCAAATCTTATTTGGTTCTTAATGGAGAAGATTTACCCTTATTACGAGACACGGTATACATACGGCCAGTAGTGGAGCCCAACAAGGAAAAATAAAGCAAATATTCCCGAACCTGCAGGCTTTGTTTCGAGAAAGGGGGAAATATGAATTTTTGGACTGCTGTACAACTCCCCGAATTATTTATGAGATCAACATAAGAGAGATATATGACACCCGGAAAGTTTTCGGACTGTCGTAAATGAAAGTGATGTTGCAAAATACAAAGATGTACCAAAAGTGCTTAATTCATACGTGACAGGGTGATAAATGGCTTTATTTTATATTTTAATGCTGGCAAAGCCGAGGCAATATGGGAAGTATGAAAAATGTCATATATTGATATTACGTTCGCAGAAAAGGACGGCATGGAAAAAATCTATTGACATTAGTCTTTGGGTTGCGATACGAATGTTCTCGGGCGAAAACTGCCAGCATTTTCATTCAGCGCGACCATAAATAAAAAGAATAACTACAAAATGGATTGTAAATGTTTTTTTTTCTCTGAAGTTTTGACGTCTATTGATTTTTTAAGGGTTCCCCTAAAGTCATTTGATCTGCTCAATGCCCAGCAGTTTCCTTTCCACTGCAATGGCAGAGATATCTACTGGGGATATTTTTTAGTTTGTACAAAGCACTCACCCGCTCTGGCGATTAATACAAATAGGACTTGGACACTCTTTTCTACTCGAAAATATTGGAGAAATTCAGTAAAGTGGGGATGTTTGATGTGCCAACCGCCGCGATATTACGTGCTTTCCCCTTGAGCTCACAATTTTATATACTTCTGGCATATACACTGACAGTTATTTTCAATTTGAATTTACGTTCTAAATATAAAAGTGCTAAATTAACGAGATTACCTGTTGCGATCGTATACGGTAATAGCAAATCACGTCCGCTTCGTACGAATCGTAAGCGTTTCGTTCCGTATTCAGTAATCGAGGCCCATAAGACAGCTACCAAAAATGATTGACTAATGACTGGTAGGCCGAAATGGCGTGCGATTCAAAACTCAAGTTCTTGTTGAGAGACCTTAACTAGCACATGAGTTTACATTATGTTAATTCTCTACTGATAGCGACTCTTTGTAGCGCGGTTAGCTTACGGGCTTTCTTACTTTTGAATTGCCGAATAATGAGAGTTTGAATTATATTTGAATTACCGAATCTTCTTTATTCCGCGACTGAACCAAAGCACAGAAAGCTGCTTTACCACACCGCAGACAATCACGGGCGAAAAGCGACGTAATATGTGGACAGGTTATACATAACGATAAATAGAAATAAAAATTTTCACACAACAATATGCATATTGTTAAAATGTTTTTTATGTGCGACGTATAGACGAACTCATCTGACCTTGTTAAAATTTCCGCATGTAATGCTTTTGCAACCACCTTTTCATTCTCCAAAATATTTTTGTGTCTAACTGCACTCCCAACATTTATATAATCCTCATTCAGTTCCAAATTTGTCCGAACAACAAGTTTGACCAAGAAAGTGCGAAGTCCACTAACATTGATATGACCACCAAAAGAGGACTGTGCCAAGATCCGCGGAAAGAAGATGGAAAAAGCTTTCGGAGGAACCGGCGTTCTTTGGCAAACTCCCCAGCGCTATAATCGGTCCCCACGACCGCATAAAGGCTCATACGAGTATGAACGCGAAACAGTTGGATTGGGGGGTTGCCCTAGCTTTTATTATAGGTAAAGAAGCCCGCTGCGTCGCAAAGTGTGATGGAACTATGTACGTCTTTGACTACACCGTAGCACAAGATATTTCCGCCCGGGATTGGCTCGGCATGAACGAAACAGCGAGCAATTTTTATTATGTACATAAGTCCACGGCTACATTCTTACCTCTCGGACAAGCAATTGTGCATAAAAGTACATTTGGAGACCTGTACAAATTAAACATTTCCTGCTCGATAAATGGACAGGTGAACCAAATTGCAAATACAAAGAACTTCATATTTCGAACATAATTTCACGTCTCTCCGAGTGCATAACGCTGAAGTGTGGTGACGTCATATTAACAGAGTGATATATGACTAATTCGTTCCATTCGGTTGTTTTTCATACTCCTGCTTGTTTAATTGCACTTGTTTTAACCAGTTCTTTCTTCCACAGTGTTCCATACTGTTACCGTTATTTTAAATAATAAAATCTTCGTTGTCTTTCGTATGTTATACTACTCCCTGGAGAAACGCCCACATACTAATCGGTGGTTTTAAATCTCTAAAGCTATACTAGTAATATGCCCTCCCGGTACTTTTTACCTACTTCAGTTAAAAAGCTGAATAATGGTAAATGTTTTCAAGAAAAAGTAGAATCTTAGATTTATGGTTGATTTGAAAGACATTAAACCGCAGCTTCTGGCGGGTTCATTAATGTTTAATAATCTTAGCGTAACATAGAGATTTTGAGCGAAATAATTTTAACAAGGCCCTACTGGTGAATGGCATAATATCCTAAGATACTTTAAAAATGTCAATAAAAACCAAGCTATATGAGAACTCCGTCATTTGGCAGAATTAAAATTTTAAAATATTTACATTTCGCATGCATCCTGGGACCAATTCAATTTTCCATACGCATTCGGGTATCTTTCGAGCGAAAACGAAAAATTAGTTTCTAGGGTATTGTAAAAGAAACGAATCACGTAGGATGAGAATATCCAGAGAATTTTTAAACAGACTTATTTTCACGCATTTAATGTTTGCTGAAAAAATCGAGTGAACACCTTTGACACGAAATTCGTTTCCCAGTGATTTGTCCCATCCGTAGCCAAATATAATAGCGGGTGTACAGTGCGGAGGGCGAATAGCAATCCTATTTATTTTGAACTTCTGACACCAAGAAAAAGAGGAAGTCACGATTTTAAACGGAAACTTTCGATAAAACACTGTAGAGGTTGCAATCACCTAACAAATAAAAAGCAGAAATCCTCGCTGGTAACTCGAAGGGTAAAGTAAGGATATCAAGTGGGAGCGAGTTTTACGTTAAGCTCCATCAATGATTTCGCTATGTTAGATTTAGATATTCCAAAACGCTCCAGAATGTCTTTTATGTAATACTCTTGATGCATAATAATGGTTCTGACTCTTCGCGTTCCCAAACAGTGGCGAAATCTCACCATTTTGTTTTAAGATGTAACCTATGTTTAAACGATAAACCATTCTAGACAATATCTCCAACCCATACAAATATATAAATGCATGCATTGTGATATTGTTTAGATATTATGGAACTTTTAGGAAGGCTAAAATAATTGTTGTTTTTCTTTTGTTATAATATTTCAATTGGTAATATTTTAATAAGGTACATAGTAAACATCTAATTTTATTATTTTGTGGTTTCTTTTTATTGGTTAACCATTACTGATCCATTTTCTATTTTCGATAAAGAAATAAGATTTATATAACAAGTTTTATAATTTATTTTCTCTCATAATTTTCCACGCCTAACTCCCAAGCCTGAGTAAACGTTGTGCATAACAAACAAACGTTTTTCTTTTCCCTGTCTTGAAAAAACTCAAAAGAAAGCTCTAAACCTCTTTACATATACATACATACATAATACTTCACATGTTTCATAATTATCTGATTAACAAAAGTGAAAACACGAAAATGACACATTAAATTGTTCAGTTACCCCCTTTGAAGGTGTGTGCTTTTCATGTCCTTTTGTCCATCCATCGATTCAAATGAGGCACTTTCCTACTATAATAATTAAATTTTCCGCAAGTGACCGTGGGGGTTATAATCTTCTACCTCAATGAATTTTAAAAAGCATAAATCGCCTAATGAGATTTATTCAAAACCTTTTTTTTTTGCTCTGCGGGAGTGCCAATCATCGCATTTGCAAGAAAAATTTGCTTTCGGTATTACATAATCACTCTTTCCTGAAGTATTAAATGAGGAGTAAAGTAAAGGGTACAACCTCAGTGCGCCAACGTGAGACAAAAGATAAAAATTGGTTCGAACCGGAAGAAAGGTGATTGCTAATAATTTGCATTTTTGATTTCACACATCAAAGTTTCGTGGAGAAAAGTATGTATTGTGTGTACTACTAGTCTACTAATATGTTTATGTATTATATTATTTGCTTTTGCTTGTTGCTTCATCAAAACGGGAATTTTATTAGCGAGTTTTTTTTTCTTCTCTTTTACCGACACAAACAACGTCATATATTTCAATCTGATCTTAACAGAAAAAGAGAAAAATGATTTAAATGATTCCTAGTAATTAAGTAATGATTTTTTAATTATACATCTTTGCTACAAGGAAAGTCTACTGAAGGAAATCTAATATTGTAGATTTTGCACATGGCCGAATAGGAATATGTGTGAAAATCGTACTCCCCGCATCCCGTTTAGCAATCTCTGAAAGTGGCATGGCGTTTTGAGCGTCGCGAGAAATTATATAGCAACGAAATAGAAAATATTCCGTGTTTTGTATTGTAGGTATACAATGCAATGGTAAGGATCTTCTATTGTATAGTAACTGATATGCCCAGGTTACGGTTTGTGTTTATAATAGCATAGAAGAGTAAAAGATCACAAGGATCGATCATTTCACTCATACTGTCATTTTCAGTTATTATAATTCCCCATTTCTAGTTTTAATGCGCATCATTTAAAAAAATTGTTTTTTATAATAGAGGTATATTATGTATTTACTGAAGTAGCTATTAATAGTATTATGGCCAATTACAGAAGTCGAGTCGAGTAGACTCGAAACTCAACAAAAATAAACCTCTGCTATCGAGTGAAGAGCGATTTTGCATTAGAACTCGACCAGCAACAGCTCGACTAAAGTAAGATCATCCCAAATAAAATGCAGCAGCAGAATTTGGGATAAAGTAAAAATCTACGATGGTTTTTATTAACTTCCAGATTTAACAGAATTAAAAATAATAATCTTATGTAGTTTTAATTTTTCTTCTTACGTCGTCGCACCCAATTTACAGATCACATGTGGGGATAGTTAAAATTGTTTTAAAGCGCCAAATTTCTTCTTTTCCGCCTTTTCATACTAGTTTGCTTTTTACTTACATACCTATGGTAGTAGAATATCCTGTAACTTGTGAATCTCCCCGGTACGTAAAAATATGTACATATATACATATGTATGTATATCCCTGTCAAAAGGATATGACATTGGTTTTGTGAGATTACCTACATGCCTCCATATTAGCGCGCATGTACCACCGTACTACGGAAATTTCAAAAAATGTTGTCGCTTTGTATTAATCAAGTATAATTACGTCTTCATGCTTCCATATCTACATATGTATCATCACTTGAAAAGAGAACCTCTCACTCAGCGTCACGCCAAAGTTGAAGCTCGAGTTGAATTCGATTGAAGGATTAACAGAATGTGGTCCATCATTGCTTGTTTGAGAATGTATGCCCTTATGCTTTCGTCTTGCAGCTCTGCTTTCATTTAACTCAAAACTTGAGCTCTTATCTCTCACAAAGGGGAATGAAAACAAAACCGACCGAAATCATGCCCCCATTTATTGATTTTTGTTCTGCTGTACTTTTTGATGTCACCAAATATTTGCTGAAGCTGGAGGCATGTACATAGCCCCGACACATGTTTTCACTCGTATTAAGAGCTAAAAGCGTATGCAATAATTCCGAAATCTTTGTACAGCAGCCGAGTAGAGTAAGCGAATTGCAAATTGTAACGAAAATTAAATACTAAATAGGTTTTGCTTTTTTCGTGGAAAAAGGTCCACATTCAAACAGCACTGATGTTAAGGAAATCCGTGTACGATACATATGTATGTTCAGTTACAAAAATATTCAGTAGATGTGGATTAACAAATTGCTTTTTATTAACAACAGATATAGCAAAGATATGTAAATTGCTCCTATACGTACATAATATACATAGATAATTATTTGTCCGAGTGCTAAAGATGTGCAGCTGTACTTCAGTTGCACCATAGATAAAATTAAGGATTGCGTTGATCGGAAAAACCATGACCTCGACAAATTATCCCGGTGGTCCGGACATCAGGTCTTCGTAAGTAGTGGTTGTCAGGGTCCATATTGCCAACTACATAGTGCACGTCTCAAACTTGTCAAGAACCTACTTTTCCTATGACAGCCTAATTTTTCTAATGCTAAATGGTAATTGCACCAAAATTCGTTTAGGGACTACGCTGTTTTGATCATATACCTAATATATCGCCTTATATAAAAGCTCGATTCTTGTGCGGTATTTGTGGCCTTATGTGAACCGCAAAGCGTTGATCTTCTTTTCTAAGCTTATTAAATCACGATAACCAAAGTACTTTTCAGCTCACTTGGGAGGAATTTACGGCGAAAAACCACTACTGCGCGACCAGAGCGAACGTTTGGCATATGACACTTATCGATTCAAAATGATAGAAGTCGAACCTCCCAATTAATTTTAAAGTCGTAATTTACTCTCATGCTTTATTGAATGGGAAATCGTTAGTGTCCCTACCATAAAAAGTTTTCGCGTTATTCAATTTTAAAATCTTAGTCACTTTATATCCCACAAAAAAAAAAATTTAAATTTTTCTAAGAAGAAGTGTTGATAGGAAAAAACCGCTCTGACAAACATTTCTTGTACAAAAGACCTTAGATATAATATGAAGACCTTATAAATAATAAAAATCCAGCAACAAAAAGAACTGATATGTGCGAATATTACAAGAATATAAGATTTTCGCTGATAAGTGGGTTGGAGGAGGAGGATGCATTACACGTCAACACGAGAGAGACAGCAAAAGAAACCAACGATTCTCTTCAAGACTATCAACAGCCCGCTTTTGCATACAGATACATACTTGTTACAAAATAAATTCTGAAATTAAAAGTGTTTAATATGATTACTTTTGTCACATCCCTTAAAACTAACACTTTGAACTCTGACATCATATAAGCCCTGCCTAATTACCTACTGGCTGGCGGTAGGTACTGGCAGACCTACGGAGCTAAATGTTTTTTTATCTAATTTTCCCTTTTCATTGCTATTATTTTATCAATTATTCTTTCTTTCATTTTATCGCGTCAAAATATAAAGTCTACGACAAATAAAATGTTGTTTTCTTATTTTCAACTTTTATTCTTATTTAATCAATTAATTTAATAAAATTCTTTATTTTATTGTGTCAATTAAAAGTTTTTTGGAAGTACTGTCAGTGCTGTTGCACTTTATCTGTGAAATGGTCACGCTTGAAATACTTTAAAATATATGCTTGCCTCTCTCGGTATCATTTTATACCTTTGTGGGCTCCTTCCTGAGCGTACTTATTCTACGTACGATCTAAATTTTTAGGTTTCGCTAAAAGCGAGCTGTTGATAGTCTTGAAGAGAATCGTTGGTTTCTTTTGCTGTCTCTCTCGTGTTGACGTGTAATGCATCCTCCTCCTCCAACCCACTTATCAGCGAAAATCTTATATTCTTGTAATATTCGCACATATCAGTTCTTTTTGTTGCTGGATTTTTATTATTTATAAGGTCTTCATATTATATCTAAGGTCTTTTGTACAAGAAATGTTTGTCAGAGCGGTTTTTTCCTATCAACACTTCTTCTTAGAAAAATTTAAATTTTTTTTTTTGTGGGATATCAGTTTTTTTTGTTGTCGATTTATAGAGTATACCTTGAATTAATTAGTAACGTTTTTTAGCAGGAGTCACTTTTTTTTATTAACGTATATGGCGGGCGCGTACACAGGAGCGGTTTTGAGGTTTGAACTTCCCCTACCCCCTTCCTTCCCAAATGTCAGCAAAGTTGTTGTGCTCCAATTTGCCGCGATTTAAATGGCGACTATACCATATAAAGAAACACAACTTAAAATTGTCTTAAAATTGCCTTTAATTAAGGTCATGTCTTTTGAAAAAACCCAAAAAAATCCCGCTCATAATGGATTTAAGTCACGTGACTATTTTTTTCGCATTCCTGACAGCAAACCCTTTCATTTGATACCAATATCATGGGGGTGCATTTCAAATAGCTTGTCCGCCATATTGGATTTAAGTCACGTGACTATTTTTTCCGTATTCCTGACAGCAAACCCTTCAATTGATACCCATATCATGGGGGTGCATTTCAAACAGCAAGGCCGCCATCTTGGACTTCCGCCATATTGGATTTAAGTTACGTGACTATTTTTTGCGTATTCCTGACAGCAAACCCTTTCATTTGATACCCATATCATGGGGGTGCATTTCAAATAGCTGTCCGCCATCTTGGACGTCCGCCATATTGGATTTAAGTCACGTGACTATTTTTTTCGTTTTCCTGACAGCAAACCCCTTCATTTGATACCCATATCATGGGGGTGCATTTCAAACAGCCAGTCCGCCATCTTGGATGTCCGCCATATTGAATTTAAGTCACGTTACTATTTTTTTCGTATTCCTGACAGCAAACCCTTTCATTTGATACCCATATCATGGGGATGCATTTCAAATAGCCTGTCCGCCATCTTGGACTTCCGCCATATTGGATTTAAGTTACGTGACTATTTTTTGCGTATTCCTGACAGCAAACCCTTTCATTTGATACCCATATCATGGGGATGCATTTCAAATGGCCTGTCCGCCATCTTGGACGTCCGCCATATTGGATTTAAGTCACGTGACTATTTTTTTCGTATTCCTGACAGCAAACCCTTTCATTTGATACCCATATCATGGGGATGCATTTCAAATAGCCTGTCCGCCATCTTGGACGTCCGCCATATTGGATTTAAGTCACGTGACTATTTTTTTCGTATTCCTGACAGCAAACCCTTTTATTTGATACCCATATCATGGGGGTGCATTTTAAATAGCCTGTCCGCCATCTTGGATGTCCGCCATATTGGATTTAAGTCACGCGACTATTTTTTTCGTATTCCTGACAGCAAACCCTTTCATTTGGTACCCATATCATGCGGGTGCATTTCAAATAGCCTGTCCGCCATCTTGGACGTCCGCCATATTGGATTTAAGTCACGTGACTATTTTTTTCGTATTCCTGACAGCAAACCCTTTCATTTGATACCCATATCATGGGGGTGGATTTCAAATAGCCTGTCCGCCATCTTGGATGTCCGCCATGTTGGATTTAAGTCACGTGACTATTTTTTTCGTATTCCTAACAGTAAACCCTTTCATTTGATACCCATATCATGGGGGTGCATTTCAAATATCCTGTCCGCCATCTTGGACGTCCGCCATATTGGATTTAAGTCACGTGACTATTTTTTTCGTATTCCTGACAGCAAACCCTTTCATTTGATACCCATATCATGGGGGTGGATTTCAAATAGCCTGTCCGCCATCTTGGATGTCCGCCATGTTGGATTTAAGTCACGTGACTATTTTTTGCGTATTCCTGACAGCAAGCCCTTTCATTTGGTACCCATATCATGGGGGTGCATTTCAAATAGCCTGTCCGCCATTTTGGATGTCCGCCATGTTGGATTTAAGTCACGTGACTATTTTTTTCGTATTCTTGACAGCAAGCCCTTTCATTTGATACCCATATCATGGGGGTGCATTTCAAATAGCCTGTCCGCCATGTTGGATTTAAGTCACGTGACTATTTTTTTCGAATAACGGCTCCTGAATAATTAAAGTTAGTAATATTACATTTTTTGAAATGCTAATGGATTCTATATGCTCCCTCCGGTTAGGGTGATGGTACCGGTGGGGGATAAAATTTTCATTAAAAATCGTCTACGAGCAACGGTTTCCGAGATATTAGCATTTTTGTTTTTAACGGTTCCTGAATAATTAAAGTTAGTAATATTACATTTTTTGGAATGCCAATGGATTCTATATGCTTCCTCCGGTTAGGGTGATGGTACCGGTGGGGGATAAAATTTTCATTAAAAATCGTCTACGAGCAACGGTTTCCGAGATATTAGCATTTTTGTTTTTAACGGTTCCTGAATAATTAAAGTTAGTAATATTACATTTTTTGAAATGCCAATGGGTTCCATATGCTTCCTCCGGTTAGGGTGATGGTACCGGTGGGGGATAAAATTTTCATTAAAAATCGTCTACGAGCAACGGTTTCCGAGATATTAGCATTTTTGTTTTTAACGGTTCCTGAATAATTAAAGTTAGTAATATTACATTTTTTGAAATGCCAATGGATTCTATATGCTTCCTCCGGTTAGGGTGATGGTACCGGTGGGGGATAAAATTTTCATTAAAAATCGTCTACGAGCAACGGTTTCCGAGATATTAGCATTTTTGTTTTTAACGGTTCCTGAATAATTAAAGTTAGTAATATTACATTTTTTGAAATGCCAATGGATTCTATATGCTTCCTCCGGTTAGGGTGATGGTACCGGTGGGGGATAAAATTTTCATTAAAAATCGTCTACGAGCAACGGTTTCCGAGATATTAGCATTTTTGTTTTTAACGGTTCCTGAATAATTAAAGTTAGTAATATTACATTTTTTGAAATGCCAATGGATTCTATATGCTTCCTCCGGTTAGGGTGATGGTACCGGTGGGGGATAAAATTTTCATTAAAAATCGTCTACGAGCAACGGTTTCCGAGATATTAGCATTTTTGTTTTTAACGGTTCCTGAATAATTAAAGTTAGTAATATTACATTTTTTGAAATGCCAATGGGTTCCATATGCTTCCTCCGGTTAGGGTGATGGTACCGGTGGGGGATAAAATTTTCATTAAAAATCGTCTACGAGCAACGGTTTCCGAGATATTAGCATTTTTGTTTTTAACGGTTCCTGAATAATTAAAGTTAGTAATATTACATTTTTTGAAATGCCAATGGATTCTATATGCTTCCTCCGGTTAGGGTGATGGTGCCGGTGGGGGATAAAATTTTCATTAAAAATCGTCTACGAGCAACGGTTTCCGAGATATTAGCATTTTTGTTTTTAACGGTTCCTGAATAATTGAAGTTAGTAATATTACATTTTTTGAAATGCCAATGGGTTCCATATGCTTCCTCCGGTTAGGGTGATGGTGCCGGTGGGGGATAAAATTTTCATTAAAAATCGTCTACGAGCAACGGTTTCCGAGATATTAGCATTTTTGTTTTTAACGGTTCCTGAATAATTAAAGTTAGTAATATTACATTTTTTGAAATGCCAATGGGTTCCATATGCTTCCTCCGGTTAGGGTGATGGTACCGGTGGGGGATAAAATTTTCATTAAAAATCGTCTACGAGCAACGGTTTCCGAGATATTAGCATTTTTGTTTTTAACGGTTCCTGAATAATTAAAGTTAGTAATATTACATTTTTTGAAATGCCAATGGATTCTATATGCTTCCTCCGGTTAGGGTGATGGTGCCGGTGGGGGATAAAATTTTCATTAAAAATCGTCTACGAGCAACGGTTTCCGAGATATTAGCATTTTTGTTTTTAACGGTTCCTGAATAATTAAAGTTAGTAATATTACATTTTTTGAAATGCCAATGGGTTCCATATGCTTCCTCCGGTTAGGGTGATGGTACCGGTGGGGGATAAAATTTTCATTAAAAATCGTCTACGAGCAACGGTTTCCGAGATATTAGCATTTTTGTTTTTAACGGTTCCTGAATAATTAAAGTTAGTAATATTACATTTTTTGAAATGCCAATGGATTCTATATGCTTCCTCCGGTTAGGGTGATGGTACCGGTGGGGGATAAAATTTTCATTAAAAATCGTCTACGAGCAACGGTTTCCGAGATATTAGCATTTTTGTTTTTAACGGTTCCTGAATAATTAAAGTTATTCTATACTATCAACACGGCGCCCGACCGGGCGCCTTGATGCCAACTTCGGTTAGGGGGTATCCGAAAGGGGGATAAAATTTTCATTAAAAATCGTCTACGAGCAACGGCCTATTATATGCGATAGAGTAAAGGCGTGTAGCATCGCAACTGAAAGCAGCGGATGGCTGAAAAATATATCGCAGCAGCGGATGGCTGAAAAATATATTATCGCACACTGAATTCGTAGAGTAAATACGTGCAGACATCGCAAGACATCGCAACCGGAAGTACCGGATGTCTGAACAATCGTCGCATAAAAATTCAAATTTTTTTTTTGTGGAAACACGAATAACTTCTGAACCCCGCGACGTAATTGATTGAAATTTTTTTTGCTAAGATAACTTTTGGATTTCTGTCGAATACGTTATCGACATTTTCCAAAATGTCTTGGATATCATCAATGAGAACTAAAACACCGAAAATAACGACATTTTCTCTCACATTCGCGTAATAAGTCTTTGTTCGGGCGCACGAAAAAAATTTTTTTTTTTTTTTTTTTTTTTTTTCTATCAACACGGCGCCCGACCGGGCGCCTTGATGACACGAATTAAGTGTGGTGGCCCGGTTTTGAAATGCAAGACGTATTCACGTCAAAAACCGCTTTAAAATCGGTTCAGCCATTTTGGAGCTACGATGACACAGGTAGAGACACATACGCACACGCATAGGATTCGGACTTATAACATCCCTCATTTTGCGTCGGGGGTTAAAAGAGGGACGGGCAGATACCCGGCCTTGTTGATTTTAGGGGATTTCGAGTGTGGTGATCCTGCTACGACCTCAAATCATTTGCTGTGTTTTTCAAGCCGACTTTCCTTGACATCATCTGCCTGTATCTCAGCTAAAAACCATTCTCGTTCTGTCGTTTTATGTCATGTGTTTAATTTGTCCATTTCGTCGGGTGTTTTACCTACATCTTGCAAATACTTCTTCGTTATCCTATTACATAAGAGGGCCATGAATGGGTAAAACAACACTGCAAATCCAAGTGAATCATTCGAATCAATTTTAAATCGTGCCCGACGTTGCATCGCTTGAGGACGAGACTATTTTGAATAAACAATAAATAAAAATCTCCCGACAAACACATTCTATTATTTCATTCTAAACCATTTTCCTGCGACAGACTGAATACACAAAGCTAAATTTTTCGTCTGGCCTTTGCATGTATGATAGGTGTCTACTAGAGCTCCTCCAAATAAAATTTTTTTTAATTTCAATTCAATTGTGACTTTGGGTTATTATTTTACATAATCTGTGCAAGTTGGACGCAGATAGCACTTATAATTTGGATCTATGTGGTGGGTGACGGACAGACGGACGGAGAGCTGAACGAGAGCAATACGCTTCAGTTCGTTCAGACGCTTTGGCCCTTTGGGTACAGAACGCTAGAAAAGAATAATGTTCTGTTATTTTTACATAACACCCTTTTGGCCGACACACTTGGCTCAACGATTTTCGAACCTTTTAACGCCTGTCCGTTTCAGTAATCGCTTCTGAATTAAATTCGAATATATTGCGGTCGAGTTGCTGTTTTCAGTCGATTGTTTATATAAACTATCCGGTCGATTGTGATGCCCAATGGCATCAGAAATTTTCAGCACTTTCAAATGTGTATCTTCCATTACCTCAATCGGTCATTTCGGAAATCACCAAGGAAATCATTTTAATCGAAAGTGGAGGAATAATAACAGGTCACCTGTTTTATTTAGAACCGTAAATTATTACGCATGATTGGCATCTAGTAAGTACTCCAAAAATCTCATGTAATATAAACAATATTTATAGCATTAAAAAAATGACCAGGTATTACGTAGTGCGAACGCAATAATTTTCAGTGTTATCAAGTACTGTACAAATTCTCAAATAATACTCGACAGTAAAAATATAAATTGAAGGCAATGAGATCTCCACGTTAAATTCAAAGAAATTGCGGGAGTGCCAGTAGTGTTATTAGGAAGGATTCGTAACAACCTCTTAAGTCTCTACGGCATATTTTAAACTTTATCGTACGCTGTCAAATTTCATTTTCTATAACCTTAAAATTATTTCCTACACCAACTGGACAACGCAATTAAAGCTGCAAATTTGATGTGCCCCATTTCCACTATTTCGGCCCGATATATATTTTTTTGCATAAATAATAAAAGTAGATGGGAGGATAGCAAATGTTCACCATTCTATTTGGAGTTCCAAAACTAGACAATGATTGAGAGCAGTATTGCATACATACATATGTACAACCCCTGGGCTAATATTGTTAAAAATCACACAGAGTTTTCGCATTTCCATATTGAGTGCGCCCAAAACTTTTGAAACTTTCAACCAGTGTCCCCGGACGCAAATTCCTAAAATTTATTGAACAAAACTTTTGCAAAACCTGGTAATCAACCGGTTGAAGGTCCGCTTAATTTAACAAATTACTACGGCTCTCGTCGCACCTAGAAACCTATGGCAAAAGCTAGGCGCATTTTTTCCATCCGGGCTAAATTAAGAATAATTGCCGTGACCTCACCTGGCCACATTAACTCTAATATTCTCATAATAT
Source organism: Neoitamus cyanurus (assembly GCA_947538895.1). NCBI lineage: Eukaryota > Metazoa > Arthropoda > Insecta > Diptera > Asilidae > Neoitamus > Neoitamus cyanurus. The sequence goes on from OX384543.1 coordinate 42,222,449, forward strand.
ATTAAATATATGTACCTGTGTGCATTTAAGTCAGATTCTTATCCCACCTTATCTAATAAAAAGCCTCTGATGGCCCCACGTAATGGTAAAATATTGTCCGAAGGGCTTATCCCCGAATGGATGAGAGAAAGCCGGAAAGCCAATCAATACCGCTGAGGAACAGCAGTCCTCTTGAGTAAAAATTGCTCAATCGATATTCCCATCTTCGGATAGATAAATGCCGCTTAAGGTGGCACCGAATTTAGAATTGTAAAATTGTACTGCCTGAGGCCGGAAGGAGTTTATTTTACTCAAATTATAAAAGTTGAGCTTCGAGCTTCCACATCACGATGTACATACGTACGTAAATTTTTATGTGGATTCCTCTGGACGTTTGTAGTTTTGATATGTAGATAGAAACTTCGCCGTTCAATAGCAAGAAAAGTGTGTTTTACTGTAATTGCTATCCTAATTATTCTTTGCAGAATTACCTATGTACGTACTTGGTCCTTCCAGCTTGTCTTACGGCGTGCTGTAGCTCACGAAAGCTAAACTAATTTTAGTATTTAAATGATTCACGCCATGCTCTGCATAATCAACACCAAATCTTCACAGCACTTCTCTGAGTGGTTAATGCACCAAACTTGTGCTCTCGTGACGAACTTCCTTAGAAAAATTGATGCTCGGCACTGGAATGTCACCCCGCTTATTTAAGTGTTTATATATTGAATGCCGTCACTGTTTCCCCTGAGGATTTCAAGAGCTCCGGCATTAATTATTTGCAAACTCATAAATATTCCGGCGTACTTAATTTGGAAAGGGCTAAAGCCAAACTTCCGTAATAGGACGTATGAATTCATTTGCTAATTCTTCAGCTACATTAAATTATTACAATAACTTTCACACGGTTTTCCTTTGTTTAACAAGAACTAGCCCGAAAGAGCTGCTTGGAACAGTACTCTTTCAAAAATTGATCAAAAAACATATGTTAACTAACAATTTAATTGGCGCAAATACCTTTTTAGGGTTCCGTATCCGAAGGGTGCCCTACGGGACTCTATTACTAAGCCTCCGCTGTCCGTCCGTCTGTCTGTCAGCGGGCTGTGTCTCATGAACCGTAATAGGCAGAGAATTGAAATAATCACAGAGTATGTATTTCTATTGCCGCTATAACAACAAATAATGAAAAACCAAGACGGTGAATTTCAAAATGGCTGCCATGCAAATTAGAAAAAAAATTGTTTTTCGCGCCTCTCTTGTTTCTTTTACAAAAGCATTTAAAAAATACATAGTCTTGTGCGATGGTATGGAACCCTTCATGTGCGAGTCCGACTCGTACTTGACCGGTTTTTCTTTCTGTTTTTGATAAAAAAAAATTCTATATACCTACAAATGTGGATCATCCTCTGCAATAGGCTTTTCATGTAAATTAATAGTGCATATCTAACATATACTATCTTATAAAATTCTTCCGGTTCGTGTATGGATGTATGCACTTCCATATGCAATATGTATGTATATCCCCGATAACCGTAAAAACTACTTAATTGATTTTAATCAAACCTTCACTATTATCTTCCATAAAACCTCAGGAGTAACATAGGCTACAAATTATAACGAGGCGACCCTAAGTACCTTTGATGTTAGTTAAAATGTAAGACCATGTTGAAAATAATGTCCAAGACGCACGTGGTAACGTAGCTTTAGTCAACATAAGGTCTACTGATTTGGCTATGAGATGGCACGTGAGAAAAGCTGTGTAACGGTTACTGTATGCGGTTTTGTGATCTCCTGTCGCTACACCAAGAAGCCGTCTTGTCTTCTTCCTCGTCACCAGCTACGGAACCAATCGTGCCTCAGCATTTCTCTTCAACTAATCTGCATATATGTATATTATAAGTTAACTCTCATTGAATACATAATAAACTGAAGTTTTGTGATTTTACGTACAAATATACACATAAATATGAATATGGACTACTCTCCACAAATATCACCATCCCATTTGTATATTTATTCTACGACGTTGTAATTGGTAAATCTCCGCAAATGATCTTCGTCAAAACTCTATAAGCACGACCACGGAAAATGTGCTGTTTTGACATTAAAAGCCATTTAAACTTTATTTTGCGAACTTGCACAAAATTGCAAAGAATTTGACATTAAAGTACACTTAGTGAGCTGTTAACCTCAGCCCATGGCCTAAATAACTGTGGGTACTTGACACTCGTTCTCGGTCAACTTGTTTTCAGCAAAGACCAAATATTCGGTGTATGTAGTTCCTAAAAAACTGTTTTACGACTTCTTTTAAAGCTCTTCATGCCATTCAGGTTCCTTCATTAGCATTTCAAATTCATTACTTCAATAATGTTCATATTTGTGGCACTTTGGAAACACCTTCCTCAGTTTTCCTTCCAGCAACGCCGGAAACGATTGACACGAAAATTTAAATCACGCATCCAGGTGTTAAATTCTTCCTTGGGGGTGGGTCAGCGTTCATCTCATTGCTGTTGTTGTTACTCATATAAAAAAACCACAATTTTAAAGTCACCACGCAGTAGCCATATAATCTTCCTTAGTCAATCAATCCTCAGAATTAGCTTTTTCATATTTACATAATCATTTTATATAAGTGGACTCTTGGGGGAATAACGGGTGTAGGATGGCACTAAGCAACGAAAAGTAACTTCATTGCACAGTAGTGTGAGTTATGAATAACAGAAGGGCTAAAATTGTGTACACAATGTGCGTCTATAAATAAGTAAAACAAGGAGAGAACGCAAAATTTTAGCAATTATACGCTGTGATGTTGCCCATTCCCGAATACAATCGACGTCCTTGATTTTCGCACGTTCCTGAATGGCGTTTCGGGGCAGGATAAACAAACTAATCAAAGATAATGTTGCTGCAAGTAGTCGATTAAACACGAATATGCCCTAAACGATGGAGATAAATTGTTTATTACATTTGCAGGAGGCTCTTATAAAAGTACAGCACTCGAGACGAAAACACACATTATGTTATTTAGCTTCTAATTACTTTTCGTTTATTTTGCCGCTTAAAATCAATTAGCACGGGCCAATTAAAATCTCCCGGATAAAAAGCTTCACTCTGCATTATCTTTGAAATTATACAAAATTTCTGATAAAATGAAAATGAGAGCCTAACCATTTGCAGGCGTTACAAAAAATGTTTGCCATAACTTCATGTATGAGTATCTTGTTCAAAACGACTCTCCATATAAATTCATTCCTCGTAGAGTCGAATGGTCAACGAGAACAGAGGGCGAAAAATTTCCATAATATGCTCTTAAGGTTTTACAAAATCAATAAAAAGTCTCCAATCGACGGGTTTGCAATCACCCGAAGGCGAATAACTAAGAAGGTTTCGTCCCCCGTCATCACTTGGTAGAAAAAAGAATCGATTTGTTTAATTATGTCAGAGACTCCGATGTCAATAATATCTATTTAAAGTATTACGCCGGAATTCTAAAAATTGTAGCGGCTACCCTCATCGTTTCCCACATTTTTTCGAAAGTGTTTTTCTTTTTAAAAATGTCTCGGAAAAGAATCATGCGTAACAAATTAAAATTTTCAGGGATTTTAGAAAACATATTTACATTGAGGAGGAACTAATATTTCTTCTGATTTTTGTAAACTTGATTTCATTTCATGCCTTTAATATTTAAAAATATGGCGACTGTTGCTGACGAAGTGCATTCTGATAGGTATACCACACCGACGACCTTCAGCTTATGTCCGACATTGTACGTTTCAAGACGAACCTGAACAGGACTTAACGTTAAATTGCTGGAATATTGATTGATCATATAAAATTCCTGGTAAAATATTTACTATCGAATTTAATTTCAATTTCATGATGATTATTAACCTTCAACATTTCACCAAAGGCGACTTAACGGATTTTATGTGAATACAATTAGGTTAGGTTAGGTTGTCGTGGCTGCCCTTGCCCAGTTGAAAATCGAAGGAGTCCTTCTTTTGGGAGGTGCCTATATTCAAGGAATTTTATGATTATACCAAAAACAACGAATCTTCTGTGAACTTGCTTTGCGAGGCATAAAGAAAGAATGTTAAGAATCCAAACCTGTCTTTGAAGTAGAATCAGACTTGAGCTTATCAAATGCATTTTAAAATATGTATAAATGTTGATGATGAATATAACTATGTTGTTAGGGATTTGTGTGTTTATTTGTATACTTGAAATTGCTGAGGTGTATTTTGATATTTTACCCCCATATACCCCCTTTTGGAATCATACTTTTAAGGAAACCCCCAACCCTACAACCAATAACTAAAAAAAAACATGTAACCGATGTGCACCACGAGAAAGTTGTAAAGATTTTTCTTTTTGCTAGAATTCGAATTTTCGTAGAAATAAATATATTTAAAAAAAAACCTTTTAATATGTTGTTGTAACAAAACTGCAACAGCAAAGAGTGCCCAATAGTTTTACAAATGTTGAACATTTTGCCGCTACTTATGACCTCGCTTGCGTATCAAAGAGGGCCTACATAAGTATGTAGTTGCCTAAGTCACTGCGAGCCGAAAGAAAGCCTCATGTTCCCACTTCCTAGTTATAATCAGGTCAAATGTGGTCCTGTAATATTCGGCCGACAGGACGGAGTATTCGAGGGAACAGATTAAGATGACTTGTTAATGCCATGCGGACCCTGGAGGAGATTAATGTTGCAAATTAGCGAGGCAGGCTCAGATTCTGCGACACGTTATACAGTATGGCGCTTAAGGATGGGTGAAGCGATTAAAACTCCGCTTGGCAGGGGTTCAGTTAGTTATAAGAGTAGTGGCACCCCTTTGAGGCAAGCCAGTGTGGAAGGACTGAGTGCTTAACACGATATGCATTTCGTTTTGAAATTTTTAAATGAATTACACGCCTGATACATCCGTCTCGAGGACTCAATTTAAATTTGTCAATTAATTGATTTCGTTTCACTGGTGCAAGCATTTTCCATCAGAGCGAAAACTCAACCCAAGTGTTTATTGATCTGCAGACTGACGGGTTCGATAGACTATAGAGAACCGCAGAATGCGCTTGGCGTTTTATTTCAGTGCATCCAAGTGCCACTTAAAGTCGCTTGTGAATTGCCCAATCGCTGTCGTGAAAACAAACGCGCGAGGGCTGAACTCAGGGCGGTAGGCCGTAGATCTATTAGTGAGGTAAATGTGAACAAATGAGTGCGTATTTAGTTTGCGGTTTAATTGCGCTCAAAAGCGTTTCCCAGTAGGAAGGGCTTCAGTGACAAAAATGAGCGCAATTCGCAATTAGTATTTGTGGCACTTTACAACTTGCTTTTATTTTACGGTTGCCTACCTCTTGAGCTCTGCACCCAAATCTGGGGACATTTCACAAACGTTTAATTCACATTAAAGTTGGCAGCATAAGCAAATAACGAATTAAGGCTACCCTCGAAAACTTTTGGGTCATTTTAAGCCGAAATGCGTTTAAAATGTTTAATTAACAGTGAACCTCTCAGGGATTAGGTTCTAATAAACAGATAACTTTGAAATGCTTAAATAAAGCTCAGATCCTCCTCACGCCTTGAACGTTCGCAGTCTGAAACAGAACAAAGGGCGTATACCAGTCTGTGATGAATAAACTTATTAAATTCGGAAATAATGAAAACACACCGCCCGAATAAGTTTATAAATTAGGTCGCTTATTGGCGAATGTGATAAATAATCTCGAAGCTAAAATCATATTCCCTATCTATATCCCGCCCTTTCTATTCAACCTTTGCCGGAAACTTTCCAAACACAACTGAACTAAGAAATAATTAGGAGCCATAAAGCCAGGACAAGGTTATCATGGGCGACTTAATTTTGAGGGACAGCTCAGCTGGATGTTGCCTCCTCGGTAGATTACTATCTCGAGATTATTATCAGCAACTTCGGGCAAGAACATATTTATTGAGAAAGGCAGTATAATTATCCCAAAATTGAGGAATTCTCCATTAATGAAACTAAACTGATTTTACCCGAGAAGGTCTGCGTGTCGCTAACAGAAATCTTTTGATTAATTTTTGATTAGCACCCTTGGCGAGATTTTTATTTTTTGTAATATGAAGGCTTAGAAAGGTAAATAAGTGATGGGTAGGGGAGACTGGGTACGATTGCAACGGGGTACGGTTGTAACAGCTCGAATATTTCCTAAACTACATATCTACGGAAGAGTTAGGCGTATAAGGGGAAAGAGACGCGGCAGGCAGGTATGCACACGATTACCAGTGTCACCGCGCCGTCCGCGTGGTTATTGCGCGTGCAGGAGGTTATATGTATTGTGTTTTTTGCATCAAAAGTAAGTATTTTTGGTCGACTTCTTTTCAAATTATCTTTATTAATAATGCATATTACGTTTCATAGATTTTTCTTGATCTTGATTTTATTATTATAATAACTTTGTTGAATTTGATTGTTTTTTGTAATAAAACTCATTGAAATTACTTGTTTTTGTTTATTTTGGGTATGTTACAACCGTCCCCCATCACTGTTACAACCGTCCACGGCATGAGGACGTAACAGTGGCACACAAACTGAATAATGCCTTGCTGACAAAGAAATACTGCATACATGACATTTATTTTAAGTGTAGGTAATGCTAACTTAAAAGAGTATTCTTCGATTTGCAATGTTGTATTTAGTTCTTAGATCTGCGATAGCAATGATATGAGCAATAAAAGCAAAATTGTTACAACCGTACCCAGTCTACCCTATCTTTATATTTTGATGTGCTGGTCATGTGCAATGTACAATTGACAATTTTTCACCTGAAAGGAATAACCTATTGGATATGGTAATAAATTTCTGCCCTTTTTATATCAAACATCGTCGTTTATGGAAGAACATATCATCCACAGCTATTTCGTCCAATTGGATGCGTGGGTTTCTGATGGATGACTCGTGGGTTTTCAGGTTCCACAAAGTCCACAGTTTTGCTGTTTAGCGGGAAGAGCTGGTCCGTGATGATGACCGACAAATGTGCGGCATCTCATATTGTTTGCATTGCTCGATTTTGAAATGGTTCATGATCGTAACTTCAAAGCTTGCTGATGACAATTATGATTGGTCCATATTTTTCACAACGAAAATGATTCCAAATTCGAAATGAAAGTCAGTTTTGAGATACCCTCCGCTCCTTCTTTAAATCGAAAGAATTGAAATTTTCTACAGCGTAAGGTCCTACCGCGCTGAAGAATAACATCAATTGATTATTTTATTAATTTCTGCCGCTGCTGCCTAATTTCCGAAGAGTTGTTAGTGGTGCAAAATTGTTACAATACTGAAGTGCCACTAATTATGGCTTTTTATGTTTATTCAGTATTTTAATTATTTTATAACAATATGTTAATATGTGGCACATTTAAAGATTTATAATAATTTATTGCCTTTAGTTAGGCAGTCTTTTCGTTCCTTCATACAAAAAACTTAAACCCTTTTGCTCTCCACTGTACATAGCATAAGTACATATATAATCCACAGGAAATTATTTTACTGCCCTTAAGTTAATTTAATCCTTAAATGTTGACAGTGCTGTGCCACAGGCCACAAACGATTTCCTTTTGTCTAGATCATCCTTCACAGCAGAAAAAATGACTTCAAGAACGTTTTGCTTTTGCTCATTAATTATAGTAATGAAAAACAATAAGCATCTCTTTTCTGGCAGCACTCTCTCACAGATGGCAAATACGATAATCCTTTGCAAATTTAACAGGGCATGTTGAAGGTGGTTCAGCTACGCTGTTGATTCAAAGGAGGGCGCCTTATTATTTTTATCTTTAAGGAAGCAGTCCCCAAATAAGTGCTTGCACATTAGAAGAGTGCGTACGGTAGGTGAGGCCCGTTTCCCCATTAAAATAAATCACGAAGTTTATCCCTTCCCCCAACACCCTCAACGATACAATTGTAGAACGATTGTTCAAGGTCTCGACACGAAACTCAATACACACTCACTTCACATTCCCGGAACTTCTTAACTACTTTCCCTCCTACTTTTTCACCCAACAAAACTGGGCGGAATATATAACTTCGCAAAAGTGCGAAAAACTCCAGAAAAAGTTTCGTCCTCATTATTCACACATACTCTCCAAAGTGGATAACTCATGCGGTTTTGAAAAACCTGCTTGCCTGTTTTTTTTTGCCGTATCCTAAATATAAGTTTTGGTAGTATTTTCAAGAGGTGTGCCCGGGCCACTTGTGCATTAAAATGAGATATGCCTCGTTAATGAAGCCCATGAAAACTTTACTTCTCAAACAACAAATTAGTAGCACCTAGCGACAAATACTTTGTTTCTCTATACAAAAATGGAGAAGCTATTGAATGAGAAGATCAGCAAAAGACCCTTTAAAGTATATCTCCGAAGAAACAAAGCCCTGCGCGTAATTAAATGGATTCTGAGAAGGGGGGTAGGTGTTCGTCGCTTTATAAACATTATAAACTCAGATATAATTAGCAAGCCCTGGAAGATTACACAGCGTCATTCAACCTTCTGCTTGTAATGAAACAAACACTTAAGGCACTTTAAATAAATATCAGCGTCTATTGCGTGGAAGTAATCGCATTTAACCGACATTTTCATTACATCTTGCTGCTGTATCCTCTCAGCGCCTAATACCACGCTGGGAATGTGATTTCTCGGTTGGGATTTCAGATAGACTTCTTTTCGTAATTATTTTATCAAAGCTCCTCCGAATGGTTTCCCACATTTCCACTTTTAGAACTACCTCAGATAACAATGTGCCATCTACTTCTGGGAAAAAGTTATCAGCAGTTTAGTGAATTGTTGGGAAGTGCTTTAATTTAGATAAGCGAAATTTGTCCGCGAACTTTACGTGGTTTGTTGTGACAGAAGGAGGGCAAGATGTGCAAATTGTTTTTCAAACCTTCCTTAATACTTTTATGTTTAGTTATAAGAAATCTCAATAAATCTGAATAGTGTGCTGAGAAGAAGGGGGAATGCCACTGTGATAGACGCGACTCATTTGATTTTGTGCCCTCCTTTTCATTTTCTTGAAATTTCTGCCTGCCAACTACGTACTAAATTTTCAGGAGTTAGCCTGTGGCACACAATTTATTTATAAATGCACTGTATGTAAGTAGTACTCTGCGTTGATGCGATTGTGCCGACAAGGATAATTTAATATACTCTTTAATAAACCTCAAATACTCGTAATAACCTTCTTCATTATTTTCCTTGCAGATCTTAAAGAAATGCGATTTACGCGAAAGGAATGCAGAGGACTGGGAACAAGTCACAAACACTTGAAATAAGATAATGAAACTCTTAAAGAATGAAGTCACAAATATTGGATCTTTACCAGAACTACATATTCACAGTTGTCCTTATGATAAGCACCGCACCTAAAACGAATGGTAATTGTACTGAATATATATTTCCATTTTTTATAATTTTTTTATTAAAAGTTTTAAATACTTAGTTAAAAGTTAGCTTAAATTTAAAAATTTATCCAATTTCAATAGTGTCTTACTTTTCTATTGGCTCGCCGTCATTTCGTTATTAATTTCAATTAGCACATTTACAGTACACTGACAGACATTCCCGAACTTGTTTTAGCAATGTTATCGACGGTAAGTTATTGTAGCTTATTTGTAACTCCGCTACGTTATTCGCAGATAAATAAAAGAAAAGGCCGTTCAGGGCACGAGTTTGTACGAGAAACGTAGATAAATGTGCATATATTACACCAATGGTGATAATTTACGAATAGCAAACCCTGACGTGGCAAGTAATTTGAAAGAAAAATATGCCCATTTAGGCAGTTGGTAAGTATAATCAACACCAAGAACATTTATAGTCCCCATGTCCCCAAACATCCGAAGAGTAAGCACCTTGGAAACCGTGCTTCAAGGCAAACACTCACTGCACTGCTGCTTGGCAAGTGCAAATTGAGTGAAAATGGCCTAATGGGAATGTGCACATACAGCAGTTTTTTCAGATTTCGTGGAGTAGATATTTTTTTGTTTCTTATTGTTGGGGATAAGTTATGGAAGGCAAGAAGGATTCGATCGATATTAGAAGAAGTCCCTTAGGAAGCAACTGAAAGTAATCGGCTAAGAAATTAAAAAGTTCAATATTTCCAAATAAAAGAATGATTGCAGTTTTGTGAATGCAAATAAAATAGTTTCATATTATTTGATTTTTATTGAATAAATAAGAATGGAAGATTCAGTGAAAAATATTGGCACAAAATATTGACAGCAAAATTTGGACAAACAATAATTGTTTTGCGAAAGTTGCACAGATTTCCATCCCCTCGTTAAGAAGCGCATCCGCTCTCATCGACATGGCAATAATCTGGCGTATTCTGTAGTGACGGTTTAAATTTATTTTTTTTTGCATTCCGAAAACTCTCAAGAATAATCTGTAAAAGGGTTTCGGAAAGTTCGAACAAGCATATATACTATATAGAAATTGTTCCGTTTTTTTCGTTTGAATATTCTAAGTTACATGGTTATTCCAGATTCAGTACATTCAAATGCGATTAAGTTTTTGGAGTCCACCTGGGAAGAGTTAAGTCGATAAAGTATGACATCTCAATTCGTTGCGAAATAAAACTAAAAGTCTTCCAATGCTACACCATACAGAAATATTTAAAATCTCAGAAATGTTGTTTTCGTATGCATATATAATATTACCACGCTAAATAAGTTCTCAACAAGTAGGTTTCATGTATGAATACAAAAAACTCACTTCCCAGTAAATATGTATTTTGGAGCAAAATCGTTTCATTTAAATGTTCAACAAACTACTACGAGCCTAAGCATGCACCCATAAAGAACGGCTGCTACTTTCATCACCCGCCTCACAGAAATATTGATAAACTTCCGATTTTATAACATTTTTCAAGAGATAAGCATGTGCCCTGAGACATCAAATTCCGCTTACGTCGATTACCATAAAGCAGCAGTAAGCAGAAAAGACTTTTAGGGTAGCAAAAGGTGTTTTTGTTGTATCCAAGTCCCGACAAACACTCCCAGCCCATTCCGCGATAAGGGAAAGATATTACGTGCTCGTGAGGATTTTAGCCAAATTTAATATTCCTTACAAAACACGAAACTTGCAAAAATTTCATCCTGACCTTTTATCGCATACTATTTCGCATACAAATGGCAGAGAACACACAATATTCGCTCTATAATGTGGGTAATTTATATCGCCATATGGCTGATCAGACCGACTCTGGAAATAGATCATCTTCCCCGGCACGCCCGCATCTCTTGCGCTTGATACAAACGGTTCCTAGGCAGGAATCCGGCACTTGTAGAAAATCGCCATTATCTGTCGCCGCTGGAATGCCCCCAAATATTGCTGCTCTGCTCTTAATTAATTTCGTGTGAGCCTGCTGACCGCCACATTCACGATTCATTTGCCACTCCGTGTCAATCATAAAATCTAATAAGCAAGCCATTTTGTTGCGTGGTGTCGATATGTATTGTAAATAAGCAAATATTATTTCCTAAATTGCCATCGTTGGCATCAGCAGAAACATGAGAAGTTCAAATAGTCCGCAGCACGCGACGGCTACAGGTGGTGGTTATTTCTCGTATCCATGAAATATAGCGCAAGGAAATTGCATCAATTTCTATTTACATTTCGTTCAATTTATAGAATTTTAAATTAATGAGCTTTAGCCGTTCTCTGAGTCCCCGGGGTGGAAATTAATTTTGAAATGGAACAATTGGTACGAGTATATAACCAGTCCCAGCGTGAGCAATTCAGTGACTCGTTATTATTTGTACTTATTAATCAAAACGGCTGCTTAATGAACCGTTTCACTTTAATTAGAGTTATAACAATAAGGGAATTGCGTCCAAAGCCATCCCCAACTTTGTGAAAGCTGCGCATACATTCATGTCGTTTCTTTGTATATTTACACATATTTATGTGTACATCGAAATAACAGAATGCAGTGGAGTTGGTACTCTTGATAAATCTACGTGACATATTTCAGGAAAATTATTGGAACCAGAGATTTCAGTTTCATTAAATTTTATTTGTTGCCTGTACTGGCCACTTGGGGAAAGAGATGTAGACAATTTAAAGGAGGAGTTGTAGGATCATCTTCGATTGAAAACTAATACATTTATTCAAGGTGCATAGAATGACACAATTAAGTATCTTAAAAACAAGAAAAAGAGAAACCAAGAAAATCGAACGACGCTAAATAAGTTAGACTAACCTTAACTAAGCCGATCTTTTACTTGGCGCTCAGAGATATTAAAATCCATCACATCATTAAGTTTGTTAAAAAGACGCGATATAGATGATATGGGTTCGTTCATACCGTAGTTGGTACAATAAATTGATTTCTGGAAGTTAAAAATATTATAATTGTAATGTTATCAATAATATTATAATTTTTTCTCACAACTATACAATGGCCTAGCCTTCGAAAATACAAAGTACATCCATCGCAGTTGTAAATTGATAAATCGTAAAAAACAAAAGAGCATGCAGCCACATATTAGTTAAAAAACATAAAAAATAAATAAATCATCGACTGAGAAAGACTTTACTTATATTAGTTTGAATGATTTCAAGATATAATAGTGAATATACAGTAGTGTGAAAGAAATGTTGGACAAAGTTACATTCGACGGTAATTTGCTTTTATGTTATTATAATTTGGACTAGCCATCGATTTGACTAAAAATATGAGAAATTAGCAAAACACAGGACGCGGAAAAATTGAAAATGCTCGCTCAATATAATTTCCATTTTAATTCCAAATAAACCTAGAGATATTGGGTTCAAGTCAGGACTGTATGGTAGCCGTTTCATCAAAGTAATATTTATTTCTTCCATATGTATTCTTGCACCCGTTAAATAAATAAATGATGCTATTCATACATTCATTCATTTATTTATTTATTGAAGAAGTAATTATGCAGCAAGAAGGGGAAGAATGCAGCCTCCACAAAGAACATAACAAAATTTCCTTACCTTCTTAGCCGCATGATATGATACGGAGCATTATCCTGTCACTGTTAAGGGTCTTCCAAAAATTCAAGAAGTGACTAATAGGTAACTTGACTGCGGCCAAGAGATAGACGAATATTTGACGATACTTTGAGGGAGTCCCACACTTACCAGGACGGAAGCCAGATTGCCATGTACTAAGTAGTCTTTATTTCAACAAGTGTTTCTGGCGTTGCCAGAAGAGTAATTTTTTGAAGACTTTGGAAAAGTCTAGATCGGCCACCCTGGCGTTTCTGGACTTTTACATAATTCGCCATTCGGTGTCTGCAATTACCCAGTAGTCCATTTCACTAATATTTGAATATGTATACATATTTGAAAAGACAGAATACACTTTCGGCGCAATCTCACTTACTTAGCCAACTAACAGTGCCCATGTAAATGCCGGTTAAAGCTCACTCACTGACTACCTCCACTCATCAAAAACCTAAAGCACTGGAAAAAAAGAAACCTTCTTAACACCGCAGCCAAATTTTCATTTCAAGTGGGAGCAGTATACTCTCCCTAACTCATAAAAATTTGTAAACGAATTCTTTTAACAATAAAACTCCATTACCGTTAAATCAGCAAATTTCCCACAAAGATATATCTTTATGTGCGTACAGTTCACCCCCGCGGCGCCTATCATTTCGATATTATTTATAGCCTTATTTTATAGCCAATTTTCTTTGAGTTAAATAACCGAATATACCTTAACCGCACATAAAGTAATGTTTTTAATTTTGGGTAAGGCATATCATATCTAAATTTTCACTCAACTACCTGAATACCGACAGTATTTTTCTCCGCTTTCAGATTTGTTGTATTCGCCCGAGCTAACGACTTATTTCCTGTGACAAAACACCTTTTAATAATATCTCAGTCCTCTTAGGTTCTTGCTGGCATTTTAGAAGACGAAACGGCTGCATTGATAGATGACATTTAAAGACTTTCCATGGAAATAAAATCGATTTAGATTGGACAAGTATTGTGTAAGCCATTTCCTTCATCTCATTTCGACAGAGCAGAGTAGGGGCACAATTTTGTACAGATTTTTGCACATTTTGACAAATTGTTTATAAATCGACTGTATTCGGAATAGCTTAAATTTTTTAACACTTTATAGCTTTCTGCCTTAATTTAACTGTCGGAAAGGAATAAATTTTAGAACACTGTATACCACTTATAACCTGCAAGCAGTTGGCACAGCTTCGCAGCAGCCAATAATTCCTTATTATTCTCAAGGAAAAAGTGAGCAGAGATGTATCAAAAAGCGCGCAGGCCACGGTAGGTAGATAAATAATTAATGGTGGTTACGCAGCTGTTCACAGTTTACAACTGACGGTATATTTTAGGCAGATTTAATGCAAATAAAACTTGAATAAGCAATCGAGGAAGCACTGATCTTATTCAATTAGATTTAGTCAACGTCTAAGTTTCGGGGTTTATGGGTGCTCTATGAAATGCTGTTTTGTACTGTATTTATCATAATATAAGATTTTTTTTGGGGATGGGGAAATCCAATTTACGGACGGAGTATGGAACTCCAACCCATCCCTCGATCTCCAAGGATACCAACCCGGAACCGTTTCCTACATTACTTCGGGCCGACCCATGCTACCCGGTACCAACTGATGCACTGAAAGAAACGATTAGAAATATCAACTAATATTTTCTTGGATTTTCAGCCAGCTAATTAAATTAGTTGATAGAACTAAAATATTTGGGAAACCAAACGAGTTGCCAGCAGTTTTAGTTCCATTAACTAATTTAATTAATTTAATTAGTTAACATTTCTTGTGTGCCGTGTCTCCTACTATGTACCTCTTGCTAACTAGCAAGAGGTTTACGACACAGTCCGGTGACAAATGGTCAAGCTGCGATTCGACAGCGCACCTCTGTTCCGCTCATCATCTGCAAGCAGATTAGATAGCGAGTGCTCCAGGCTATCCCTGTCATCCCTGCAGTACAAGCACGCGGGTGTGTGGGGTCTTCTCATTTTGTGGACGTATGACCGGTAATACCATGACCGTACCTGCTCAAAAACTGTGATAGGACTGATAGGTGATTTCTCCATTCTGTCGACCGTCCCATGGATTAATCTGGGGTATAAGTCTAGTAGTGGGCCATCAGCCTTTGGGCTCATTTGCTCACTTCTCTTGCGACCTTCGCTTGGTCAGGATCCTCTCTTCCCGGGGCATGCAGCGTCAATCCAAAGAATATCTACTAATTGATAGATATTCTTTGGCCCAGCCCAGCGTCTCAGCATCATGGTTGGGTATTGTATGTGCACATACACACTACTGAGACGGCGGTATAAAAAAGTTGTGTGGAAGAAACATTTTTTGTTCCCGATTTACTTGAAACTTTGCATACATATAACCTACAATATATTATATAATAAAAGAGATGTTTTAGTATTTTCAAAAATTCAGCAATTCTTAGAATAGTAACATGATTGTCACATGTATAAATATGCCTTAGGTACTCTTGACTGCCCCTCCTTTAGGATGCTGCAAAAATTAATGAAAATTGAAATAAAAACCAGGTATCCGCGGTCTTTCCAAAGGAAAACATAAGTAGGTATCAGACTGCGCAAGATATATTTATGAATGAAGATCCTGAATGAAAGGACCCTGCATTGCAGGAAAATTTTTTTTATCCTATCCTACTTGCACTGGAGGGTTCTTGCCTTTGCATTTTTAACTTAAAATTCGATAAACGAGGTAAAGGAAAGATGAGAAGCCCCACAACCCTCGTGTTGTTTCCCTTTTCAGCACATCCTTGCCTGGTAGTGAAATATGTCACGATCGCTAAGGTAGGAGTGTTAGTGGGTTCGCCTGGTAAGATAAATGAACGACGCGCATGTAGTGGGCCACACCGCCGTGATTTTGGTCATATCCGGTCTAGATCGGTGTGACGAGAAGCGGTCGTTCTTCTTCTCCATTGCGCTCTTTGTCGCAAAATACTGGTTGTCTTTTTTTTGCTTTTGGCTGGGGCAGGTAATTTTGTGATTTTCGAATACGAGTACAACACATTCACAAAAATTCAGGAAATACAATGCCAGAATTTGGGTTTGTACTGTACACACATTTTTGTTCGAAATTCCTTTCCCGAACCAACAGGTGCACGTATTGTGACACGGACACCTCTAAGAAAAACGCCATGTGCGCTGGGCCTAATGCTTTGTGTAAGGCAGTTCGTCGATTTGCTACCAAACCACTGTTTTCTCTTTCGCTCAAAAATGGGTGGTTTCATCTGCAACCACCAAATTTTGGAAGCCCTAATATTATACAAATTGCGGTAGTGTCACAAATTATATAGACCACGATTTTTAATAAACCCATTCGAGCTAACCGTCTGTGTGAAAGGCATGCAACTTTGTTCAGAAAACGTATTAATTTTTGTGATTGGCCTGTGTTAATATTCAAAGCACAACCCTTCCCACTATGGGCGCGGTTGGCTGTAACGAAACAAATTTTCTGTGAGCTTTCCTGCAATTTGCAGAACATAGCATAGAGTGCCTAAAGTTGGTCTTCCCACTTTCGCCATCTAATTAACCTTGAATTTTCCTCGCCTTTATTTCATGAAGCTGGAGCCCAGTTACATGGCTCATTTCCGAGTGATATTTTCTGTTTACTAATTGCCTCCAGAATCACAATTTCCCGCTCACTTCCAGCTATATTTGATTTAATATTAAACTTTGCAGCACATTAATGCTGCTTGAAACAGTGTCTTGCTCTTGTACAATGTTAAGGCAAGTGTGTGCTCGTAAGAAGGACGTGCCATTGATGGCAGGAAAGTTCGCTCATTAAACTTTGAAGTGTCTAGGGGGCAATATTGCTCCCAAAAGTGACATGTTGAAATCTATGACATCCCGGAGGAAGTATCAAATTTGCATGTACCTAGAAATTTTTTATTCAGCAGGCAGTGAGCTGTAGCCGCAGTGATTACACTTTAGGCATTTTAAAGCTACCAACTGTTACAGCGCACAAATTTCTATTATGGTATCTATTTTGTGCCGAAAATGATTTGCTGCTCACACGTGTGTGAGGTGTGGTGAGCAAAGTTTGTAAAAAATGGGAAATCTTATTTCATAGCAACATGATAGAGTGCCCTCGCTCAACTGTGCTAAAATATTCAGACGTATTGGGCGCATTTGGTAAGTTTTGCAAACGAGCTGATTAGATGATTCAAATTCGCCCAACAAATATGTTATCTGCTGAGCTGCTCACGTACTCGTACAGAAGTCTGTTTATATTCAATTACTGCGGCAGGGAAACTAAAACCTCTCAGGATAAAAGCAGCTATTAATGTAATAGAGGGTAGCTTGGGGTTGGCCCGAGCAAGCCACAGGTATCCTGTGGTTGTTAATTTTAGCATGGTGCTCTCAAAGATGACACCAGTGTGCCAGTGGTTCATGTGAGATAAAAATTACATTAAGTGCAAATGGTATGGCTGCTGAGCCCTGACTTTCTCACTCAACTGCATTGATTGGTTTTCAGGTTCATGTGATGTGCCGATTTTTGTAATTAAAATTTTCAAAGCATTCGCCGGAAACCATTCATACTGACACGCCGTAGAAACATTGATACAATACACATTTATAATATATGAACAAAGTCATTAAAGCGTATGTCGAGAATATCACGTTTTATTTATAATGTAATTTATCGACAACTTTAGGATTACTACATTACATAGCTTTCTTCATCGGTAGTACCATGAATGATCGAAAATACGTAAAATAAATTCATAATTTTGATTAATTAATAGGTTAAACATTTTGTTTCGATCAGTTTATTGAGTTATCGGAAAAATCATGACATTTTTTCAGCTTGTGTTTCAAAGCTAATTTTTTTATATAAAGAACATTATATGCATATAATATAATACATGGGTGTGCGCATCAATTAGCAAAACACCTTCAAATAAGATTCATGTTAAATGCTCAGTGCATTGAATTGAGCCATTGCAATTGTGCAATCTGCACTTTATTCATTGTTTCCACATGTACTGACCTATATCAAAATAATAATCAATCTACTGTAGCGGACAAATATCTGGAAACATTTCAATCACAGAAAAGGTCAACATCGTATTTCTTCCCTCCTTCCTAGCTTCAGATTAAAATGGACCACAATTAGTAAGAACATTCTTCACACAATTTAAATATGGAAATGTTTTTCTGTTATGATAAACTGACTCAAAGTAAATAACGAAGATAAAATTCTGGAAATATTTAATTAGGAAAACTAAATGTTATGAAATTTTCTATGCAAACATAATATTAATTTTATTTTTTTTCATAATGTAAAAGTAGTTTATTAATATTTTGTTGGAGCTCCTTTAGCGGCAATAATTGCTCTGAACCTGCGTGGCATTGATTCCATTAAAGTTTGCAATAAGGACACTGAAAGGTGATTCCATTCTTCCTTAATAGCATCAGAGAGTTCGCCCGGTCATTTGAAGTTTTCACCTCTCAGCCTCGTGTCGACCTTTCTATTGGGTTAAGGTCTGGCGACTCAGAAGGTCAGCCCATAACTCGGATAAAACAATGTTCCACCGATCTAGCCGTATGCTTCGGATCTTTATCCTGTTGAAAGATCCATGATGCTCCCATATTTTCGTTAGCGTAAGGCAGCATGATGTTTTCCATAATTTCCCGGTACTGTATTTGATCCATGTGACCCACGATCCGAAATAGAGGCCCAACCCTTGAAAGACTAAAGGCTCCCCACACCATTATATTTCCTCCTGAATGTTTTACGGTGCCAATTGTATACCGAGGATAAAATCTAGTGTTGGGAGGGCGTCTAACATAACGGATACCGTCGCTATGTGCCAAATTGCACTTGAACTCATCACTCCATAGCACTTTTCCCCATTGCTCTACAGTCCAATTTAAATGGCCATTTGCAAAGGCAATGCGTTTTTTCATGTTTGCTTTAGAAACATGGGGTTTCTTAGCAGCAATCCTCCCATGGAGTCCTTTTTCGGCTAAACGACGCTGGATAATTCGGGTCCTAACGCCTTTAACACCTGCAGCCCCCATAACCTCCGGAGCTGTGAGCTTTGAATCCCTTTTCGATTCCAATATGATTTTTTGATCCACTCTGCGACTATTTTTCTTCATTTAAATAAATAAATAACGACTAAGAAATTAAAATTTCCGTTCATCCGTTTTTCGAGGTCTTCCAGGATTTTACGGAACTGGTGGGTTTTTCACGCAGTGATAAACTTTTGAAACAGGGGCTCTACCCATTTGAACTTGTCGACAAATTTTGAAAAAAGATAAACTTTCGTGATCGCGAAGAGAAAGAGAGAACAATAGGTTTTTCAACGGGGGAAGCTGTTCTCTTACGCGGTGTCATATTAAGGAAGTAGAAAATATGAAAAATGTGAAAAAAACTTTTAATTATTACTTGACTTATTCCTGATTGCTCTCTAACTAAGCAAATGTTTACACATTTATGTCGCAAGTAAAAGTCCTTTCTATACCTATCTCTCTTTGCGGTGCTATCACTTTCGCGTAAGATAGAGACAGGTGCATTTATTTCTGAGAAATATGAAGTTGTGAAGGTAATAGCGGTGTTCTAAAATTTACGTTCAAAGTGTTTCCAGACTTTTGTCCGCTACTGTATTTATGTATGTATTTATGTATTATATATATTATATGTATATATAAAGTAGGATTGCTTTTCGCGTTCTTATTCTATTCGTCCTCAACCGGTAAAATGTTCTTGAAGTTCTTCTGCAAGGTTTTAACCTATAAGTAATTGGGTTTTTGATGTCGCTATTTTAAATCTGCTGTTTAATTTTTGAAAGTGTAAAGGAATTGTCATTAATATGGATCTTTAGGGTTTGTAATTTCTAAATAATTGCCTCTTTATAAGCTCATATATTTACACGGTAGCGAAACCCGAAATGAAGATTTCAAAATTTTTCGTTTGTCGGGGCTAATCTTGGAAATGGCTGAACCGATTTCGAGGGGACTTTCACTGGAAGGTTGAGTATTTTTTCCGGACATTTACCTTTTCTCTGTCCATCTGTTTGTTGGGGCCCTCGGTGTAAAACATGTTGCCGTCAAACTCATCAAAAAGTAATTCCTAAAAGAATTTTACCCATCATAATGGTTTTCGCTTTAATGGCATAAATACATTTTTTATGTTTTGTTTTAGGTTTTTTCCACTATCACGGCAAAATGAAATTATTTATTCAAAGAAATAACGCAACCTATCAAAAGATAATACTTCACTGCGCACTTAAAATTCAATGCTCGTCCCGGATTTTGTTGGTCTCCGAATTTTGTATCATGTTTTTAGAGAAGGTTTTCACACTCAACCTCACGTACGCGAAAAACATAAAGCTCTCAACATGTTTAAAGCATTTGCATTCGGAGCATAAAAGTGAAGTATTATAGGCCGATATATTCATGCCATCAAGAAGAGCAGATAGACAGCAAAATTCATTTAAAACCCCCCAAATATGGGCTCTTTCTGTACACTTTAATTGATTTTAACTGCAATTAATTTATTAATTAATTCTTGTTACGAGCAACTAGCTGCATTTTCATGTGCTTTAATGCAAAATTCGATTGTTAAAAACGATGTGGGAAATTCGCTCGTTTCATTTATTTTAAGAAAATATTTCTGCCTCTGTTGTGAAAAACGCAGGATGATAACCTTATTTGCAGGATGTTTAAACCAATTCACGTTATAAGCTGTACCCGGAATTGCATAGGTCATGTCATCAGTTGTTAAGCCGGGGGTTCATGTACACATTGGTAATAATGACTGCCTAAGTATAATTGTTGTATCAAATAATGATTTTCTCTCTAGAGCCTCTAGCTAGAGATTTCGCCATGAAAAAAAGCTTTATCAAACAAATTATGTTGCATTGGTTTGATGTTAAATTAGCGTTTATTTTCCTTAGGTTATATCTTATTGTTTTTTATTAAGAAATCGGGAGTAATTTTTTTAAAACGTGATTGGCCAATAATATTTAAATCTAATAGACGGTAAAACATTTTTACTTCAACTTGGTAGAAAACTTGTGCGGGCCGCCGATTTATTATAAAATGAGATTAACCCTCCATTTTCCATCTCTTAAATACGGCAGCATAAAACCTAAAAATTAGTCGAAACTGAGCAATTTGAGCCGATCAACGACGCAGTGCTTGGTATCAAGAGACTGGTAACTTTGTTCAGCGACCTGGGTGTGGGTCAGGCCAATCTCGCCCAGCAGGAAATTTACACATGACGGCATCGAGGAAGTCATCAATAAAAGGGCATGTATACTCATTCCAACATCGATGACATTTCTCACGGCGATGTCATTGGAAAGACGTGCATGCCTTTCTGCATGACCACGGAATGTATGGGGTCATCACAAAAATACAAAAAGAAGAAGATTTGGATTACTGAGAAGCGCATGAAACAACAAAACCCCAATAAAACTTCAGCTCACTTGAAACAAACAAACTCCTATGCCTTCCTGTTAGCATGGCTATGTCCTCAGAATTGGCATACATACCTTAGTCATGCATGAAATCATCGATGTACAATTTCACGCAATCTCCAATTTCCTGCTGGGCGGCTAACAACGAAACGAGATGATCGGTACATCGCAGTGACATCACTAGGGATCATAGACTACGTATACACGATATCCAAAGTCGCTTTGGCCTACCGCAGCGCAGTCCACTTTGTGTCGTTCATACGAGCAGCCCTGATTCTAGTCCTGCTTTGGGACTGCCGTGTATACGCATGTTGAAGTGTAGTAGTAGCTCCGTGAACTCCGAAGATAGGATGTGAGTAAGCGGAAAATGAAGAAAAGACTCCGAGATAACAACATATGTAAACAACAGCTTCCCAGCAGGAAATTGGAGATTGCGTGAAATTGTACATCGATGATTTCATGCATGACTAAGGTATGTATGCCAATTCTGAGGACATAGCCATGCTAACAGGAAGGCATAGGAGTTTGTTTGTTTCAAGTGAGCTGAAGTTTAATTGGGGTTTTGTTGTTTCATGCGCTTCTCAGTAATCCAAATCTTCTTCTTTTTGTATTTTTGTGATGACCCCATACATTCCGTGGTCATGCAGAAAGGCATGCATGAATTTCCAATGACATCGCCGTGAGAAATGTCATCGATGTTGGAATGAGTATACATGCCCTTTTATTGATGACTTCCTCGATGCCGTCATGTGTAAATTTCCTGCTGGGTTACAGTGCTGCACCTGATCCTCAACTTACACCAGGGCCCTATTTTACGAAGCGACAAGTCTTGCCCGACCAGTAAAATTGCTCGTAGATTGACTAATTTCATGGTTTCTTTTATTACTCTTTTATTAGTTAGTCACTTGTCACACTTGTCGCTTCGTACTATAGGCCCCTGCTCATCGCCGATTACGCTTTAAATTTGCACAGAAGTATTCCGAATGGACGCTGGAGCAATGGGATGTTCTCTGATTAGAGCAGGATATGATGGATGCGGTGTTGTTTTATATGCGGCGGTGGTGCCGTGATGCTTCGGTTTTTATACAAAGTCTTAACCTAAATACTAATATACAAATTTATTCCGTATTACGAGTGCATATTATTACTTATGATCTAAAACAAATTGCTTATCCGATCGATTTATCAATGGAACCAATTAAGCCTGAAAATTCTATCACTGCACATTTTGCATTTTGGGGGGCCAGGTTTTTTTTCCTTGTGTAGGGGGATGATGGCGACCTAATGGGGCTGCCGACGACTCCGAAAACAGTTACACCAATCGCCCAACACAACTAAGAAAAAATAACCTGTAAAATTCGAGATCAATGTAACATTTCAAAGGACTATGATGATTGAGAACAAAAATGTTTAGTTATTTTACATTTGCTTCCGGGCTGGGCTGTGGTTCTCTCTCTCACCTCATATTTGCCACAATTTCACATATTTGAGGCGTTTGACGTGAATGGGAATAACCGCTGCATGTTTATATAAATCGCTAAATATGTCTTAAATATCCACAGAGAACAAAGTAAATAAATTATTAAAACGACCCAAAGTACTTATAAAAAATTTACGAAAATGACCATTTTTCGAGTACACCCTGCCTTTCGTCTAAACTCGCTTCTCAAGGGAATCTATTGCACCCCACAGAAGAGAGGTGTATTTTTTAATATTCCATGCTGTGCGATAGGTAATTGGATGAGTTTTGTATGATACGAATTGTATTCTTACTTTTTCCGTATGCATGACGACGGAATATTAGCTATTTAAAACCGATTCAAGATTTGTTTACAAGAAAATAATTCCACTGTCTCGAATTCTGCAGCTGCCATAATTACTACTGGTATTTTAATGTCAATTATTGCAATAGTGCTATTACTGGCAATTTGTACGTAAATAAAAAGTGACTTTTATTTTTAGGTTCTTCACAAGAGTCTATGTCAACAACTAGAGCAATAATTACAATGAAATTAGAAAACGATTCTTTTAACACCTTGACACCGTACACACAAAGCATCGAAACCAAAGAATCCACAACGGAACGATCGACTGTAAAAAGCAGCACGCAATCTATAAATTTTTCTATATCTCGTAAACATTGGACCAAAAGCGACGGTAAGTATACTTAATCAAAAATGTTCCCATTATAACAAATTTCGTTCAAGATGTGCCTGGAAAGCACCGAAATACGCAGAGCAAAATCTATAGAAATAAGCATCACCACGAACACCACTGGGGACCATTTTTTGAAGAGCCCCTAAATTCAACTGAAGGTGCACTACAGCTTATTGCATATGTGGATACAGAGACTGTTCTGAATTGTCGGGTTGGAATGCTACGCGACAAAACAGTAACAAATAATCAGTAAGATCAGTTTATTTTGGCATTGTTGAAAAAATACTTTCAGGTCATGTGGATTCGACGGACAGCTGAAAAAGTATCACTACTAACGGTGGGCAACATAACCTACAGTGGAGATCCACGAATTAAAGTTAAATTTCAATACCCGAACAATTGGCGATTATTAATAAATCCAGTACAAAAGGAGGACGCCAGTCTGTACATGTGCCAAGTATCAACACATCCCCCGAAGGTGTTCGCCACTAACCTTACAGTGCTTGGTAAGAAGCTTTGGTTAGAAGCTCTTTGCATTGCAGTTAACTCTCTCTTACTCCGTTTTAAAAAACTTCCGAAAAGTTCGTACAATTTTACGTTTTCAAATGTGATTAACAATAATTATACTGTGTGTAATTCAATTATAATAAAAAAGAGGTACATAAAAGGGAAAAAACGTAAAAATTAGTAATTCTTAGAACATCTTTTCACTTTCACAAGTTACTGTGCCTACAATGGGAGAGGTAGAGCAACATAGGTGGCATTTTTATTAAGATAGTAGTTGTAATAGTGGGCTTTATGTCGCTGTGTTAATTAGATTAAAAGATAAAAATAAAATAATAATGTGTATCCTCCCCCCGATTTTTTCTTCGGCTAGATGAGATCTATCACGCCATATCATTTTGGCATGCATTATACGACACCCTGTATTTTAATTCATTCCTACTAGCATTTAACATGAATCAGAATGAATAAATAACTACATTTACATGTCAAGATCGGATAAGAGAGGGTTTGCTATATTTGCAATAAGTTTATATTCAAAAAGAAACAATTGTTGTACACATTAATAAATTGTAATTATTTACAATTACATTATATACTTTTTAGAACGGCCTATGCGATTTGTGGATGAAAAAAATCGCGAGGTTAGCGATCGTTTTTACAAGACGGGGAGTACGATAGATTTGACTTGTCAAATTTCAAAGCATTTTCTCCTTTCAAAAGAACAAATTCTTAAGAAACGTTTAAACCGAACTTCAAGCGATTTAAGAAACTCATCGCAATCTCTAAGCATAGAAAAGCAACTGAATCAGTTCATTTTTTGGCGAAAAGATGGTAGCGCACTCCCAAAAAACATCATAGACAACACAAGGTAAATATTTCATTTATTCCAATAAAAAAAATGCGCGTGCAGCACCGTATACGTGAGAGTAGTGAAACTTCTTAAAAAATAAAGAATAAGAAAGATTTAGCGTGAGAGACAGAGAGACAGCATCTGAAAACAAATACAACAATACAAAATTTGCATAAAAACGTAAAAACCGTAAATAATCACAAAACACAATGATAAATATTAATTACACAACGCAAGGTACGTCAGCTCTTCATATATGTATATTAATAGCATCTTACGTGTATTCTATCGGCACGATTCTTGTATCCTTGGCCCCGCTTTTTGGGAACGGGGTTCGAAACATTTTGCTGTGCTTTGAATTCCTTTGTAAAAGGAAAATTAACTCCATCGGCAGTTTGTAAAAGGGAAATTATAATTATATAATAGAATTTTCCTAAAAGTTAAAGTTTTCCCAATTAAGGTGGCTCGTCAAGTATTAACTATTTTGTGCTATATCTCGAAAACGGGTCGAGATAGAATTTTTTCATTAATAAGCACAGCAAAATGTTTCGAACCTCGTTCCCAAAAATTGGGACCCCGTTCCCAAAAATTGAGGCCAAGGATATAAGAATCTCCCCATTCTATCGCTTTGTATTGAGTGTATACGTCCGGCGACCTACCGTTGAGGGGCTGGAGTCGGTGCGACAGATAATCGGTCGTCTGCTACGGCCCGGCTGTGCCTAGACTGGGACTGGGCCCGATCCGCACCGCATCGGCCGAGCCGAACCGAGACGAAAAATTCGGATCCGAAATTGTGCCTACACTACAGCCGATCCGAACCATTCCGATCAAATAGGATTCCTATTTATAAAAAAAGCCATCAGTACAAATTTCTTAATTTTTGTTAAATTCCCGAAGAACATAAATACTAGATTGATTAAATAACAGCAAAAAAAAAACTTGGCATTTCATTAAAAATTCATTACAACTAGATTGGATGATAAAAAAAAGTTTATTATACTTTTATGAATTAAAAACTATCATTTAAATTTAAAAAACGCTCGCCTGTGGTGTGGAAGGATCACATGGGCGCGGACTACCTCGCTGAGCTCACGTTCACAAGAACGTTTTTAAAATTAACATATGAACGAAAAAATCGATTTTTGTAAAATTTCAACTCAATGTAACCCCTTAGGTAACATTAAACTCCAAAATAACACACATAATCGAGAAATTGCAAGTTGTATTTCTTATAGTTAGTTTGCGAGTTATGATGTGAGTGAATGGGATTAAGGGGGTGAATTGAGAGTTGAATAAAATTATTCACCTATATCCCATTTTTAGTACGACATCCGAATGGTTCAGCAGTAGAATCACAATACCTAAAGCTAGGTTCACTGACGAAGGATTATACTCTTGTTCAATTGCAAATATTTATGAGGTGGCCGTACACGTCCAAGTTTTAACAGGTGGGTACACGTCCGTAAATGAGAAGTGCTTACATTTTTTTTGATGTCTTGCCTTTCCAGGAGAACTGCCAGCAGCTGTTCAGCACAACTCACAAATAAGATGTGTAACATTCCTTCCTATTTTTCTGGTACTGCTTTTAACAAATTTACAGTTTTTTGTACACATATCGCAAACAATTTGAATTGTCGATTCGTTCATTTCTTTCCCCTTTTATATTGTTGAACATTTTTTGGAAACTTAACGAATATATACGTACACACGGAGAAAAATTTAAACGCATACATTAATCTCCTTTGTGAGGACTGACATTGTTGTGTTTCTAATGTTAAATAAATTTAACCGATGGCAAGTTTGTTTCTTTTATTTAAAAGCTATTATAATGTGGGACTTCCGCGGGGCTGGGGGGAGAGAAGCAACCTACCGATTCATCGACTTCTTCCATTTTGTTTATAACTAGATATAGATATGTACTTAGTAAGAACGTTTTTTTCACAGAAGAGATCGATGAAATTTACGTAGATTACGAGTGTGAAATCGAAAATATTCCAAAACATAAAGCTTTGAAAGAAAATACAAAAACGCCATTTGTGCAAATTTGTTGTAATTCCTTTAAAATACCGGACAAATGCAAATTCGACTCGCGACTTCACCAAGCAAGCTGCTATAATTTTCCTACGGAAGTGTGTATATAACATGTATGCCATCATTTCTAGAAATATACATACATATACCTCGAAAAATACCACCCAAAAAATCTTGGAATAGTTGGTTTTGCGATCCTTAAATAAAGCTAAACTGAAAAGATGCTAAAATATTTATTTTTGAGGTATCAAGCAATTTTAGCGAAAGTGGTCCAACAAGAATAATAAAGAAACGTAAAATGCTCAATACGAAGGAGCAAGCTCTTTTGATTGAAGTTTGCGGAATTATGCTGCCGATTGGCGTGGCAATAAGCGCAATATAGTCATATCTTTGAAAAGATGGCAAAGGAACTCTGAGAAAATTATTGGCTTGTCCTCTCTACGGAAGAAATGCAGAATCACATTAAGAATTTGACGAAAAAGTTAGCCAGATTTTGATTGGTTTGCTTGCGGAATTGGCAAATTAATTTAACTTTTACAGGACTGAAGTGCTGAAGAAAGGAGTACCGCGAGGATTTCCTTCAGATTGGGAGCATTTTGAAGTTTTAAATAAGTTTATCGAGAATTATAAGTGGAAGGTGGGTTATGGTAGCATCCATTTTTGAAGATGGCAATGGTAAGGGAACAATATTATGTTGGGCTTTATATGAAATTTATTTAAACTATAGAAGCATAAACGGACATCGATATGGACCCATAGAAATCCAAACTAAGCTTAGTTTATATTTCCATGTATGGACCATAATGATCCCGTATTGCCACCTGAGCCATCGCCTGGGTCATCGATTGAATCATCTAATAGACTTTCTTCTTCCAGACATCTCCACTCTCTTCACCTCCGACACCCACTGCTTCACGTTCTGGAAAGCGAAATGCAATTGAAAGCGGAAGACGAAATAAAAGCCTTTAAGGAGCTCTACACTGACATGAAGCAGGCAGACGCGGAACATTTAAAGAAAATGGATGAAGCAAACGAGTTGCTAAAAGAGAGCAACATTGTTTGATCCAAAAAGAGAATAAATGAAATGCTTGATTATTATGAACTTTTATACTTGGCGAATCAAATTTCCTGAAAGTTTTCTATTTCCACCAAATATTTCACTGTGTGGATGTGTTTGTCCTATCTTTGGTTTGTTCAGCCAAACACCATTGATGCTTTCGTTTCTCTCATTGCATATATTATGCAATAATTCAGGCGACTGGGCATCCCAACGTTTATATAGATTATGGGAGGGAATCTAATTTTTGGGTTGGTATAGGAATGACTAGTGCATTTTTCCGCTTGCTAGGAAATGCTGATATTGTAAGGCAGAAATTTAAAATACTTATTTACATATGGGTTAGGATTTTGAGAATTTCTGGCGCAGTTATTTTAATTAATCACGGAGGACCGTCAGATTCTGTCCCATTAGACTTTATTACACACAACGCCAGCCATACCTCACTTCCATCAACATTCCGAAAAGTGAATCCGTCGGCTACAAAGTCGACATCTGACTAGTGACTCACTGTCCAGCGAAGAAGATGTTGACTGAGAACATGCCGTAAAGAAGGCATTTAGCAAATTTGGGTCTTCATATACTGTTGCAGATTCGTTACCCTGCATATCAAGGTGACGTACATATATTCTGCTATATTTTTTTACTAACGAGCTCACCATCCAGCTGTAGCAAGTTATTGACACCTGTCATATATTTGAAGAACTCGCGTAACCTTAATTAACCCAAGTCATAAGAGATATATAGCATGTCATGGTCAAATTCGCTTGGCGAGCTTATTTGAATGCTGTATAATATTTTCTGAAGATTTGTTGTGAGAGCATAAAGAAGCTGAGATGGTGAGTTTGTATTAAAAAA
Organism: Neoitamus cyanurus; assembly: GCA_947538895.1. NCBI lineage: Eukaryota > Metazoa > Arthropoda > Insecta > Diptera > Asilidae > Neoitamus > Neoitamus cyanurus. Next base: position 42,251,363 of record OX384543.1, read on the forward strand.
AGTAGGCAAGCGATTAATTAGGTACGTCCAAGTCTCAACTTTCAAAGGTATAATGCAAACTGTTTAAAATAGAATTAGAATTAAGGGAATAGACATTGAAATCCCCACAAATAATTACGTTGTGATTGCTGAACAATTGCGACAAAACAGACTCCCTGCATTTAGCAAAGCCCGAATTAACCTCCACGCAAATATGTTCAATTTAGTCACCTGGCACAGACAGGTATCACATTTAGTCAGGGAGCAGTGAACGTAGATAGCTACCCCTCCACCTGAACGACCAACTCGATCATTTCGAAATATGTTGTAGTTTGGTAGAGAAACTGTCTGGGACAAGATGTCTTCATTGAACCATGTTTCCCACAGAATAATTGCGTGGATTTTTGTTCTAGCCAGCATCTCCTGCAATACACTTTTTTAATTTCTACTTACCAGCTGACCAGAACAAAAATTCCAAAACAAATTTCCACCCGTTAGACGAGCGATTATTTGTTACACTCAATTTCATTTAACATTTTTGTAAGCAGCTATTTTGAAAAATTAACAAAAAAATAAGTCAAAATAATTGTCTATCTCACTAATTCGCACCACTAGTGTGAGCCTGAAAAAAAAGGTGATTTTTGGGAATTTTTTTTAAGAAAATTTCTGCATAGAATGTTTTAATATTTCAAGGATATATTTGTGGATATATAATAAATACACGATACAATTTTTGGACCAAAAAATCGAAAATTTAGCGAGTTATTTGCAATCTCCCAAGACTCCAAAAAAAAGTCCCCCAACTGCCTCGAATCCAAAAAACCAAAAAAGTTTATTAAACTTAAAGGTATTGCCCGTACCATGACCCTCGATCAAAAAAAAAATTGCAATTTAACAAAATGGCGGAGTTTCTAAAAAAAAGTCACAAATTTCGCGCGAAAATTTAATGATTTTTGGCCTGTAAAAATCACATTTTGGATTTGATCAGAAAACTGGAGGTTCATGGTATGGAGAAACATGTATGAAAGAAGCTGCAACAAGAATCAAATCGATCAGATGATTTGTCTTCGAGTTAAAACTGCAGCAAAATTGAAAAATGTGATTTCGAGAAAAACGCGATTAAAATTGAGTCGTTTAAATGTGCCAGGTTGTAGCAGCTCCAAAACATGTGACTAGCAGCTACATACACGAAACCCCCCCTCCTATTAACCTATTCACACATTTCGCAATACCGCACAATAGAAACCAGAATCCCTTTATGACTTTCCTGGCCGACAGAGCCGGAACAATAACACAGGTACGGGTCCCTAAGCTAACTTAATATGGCTGTAACTCGAATACTATTTGAGATATGCACTTGAAATTTTAGTATGTTCTTTTTAAAGGTATAGACTGTCGAAATATGTAAAAAAAGAAAAATCGATTTTTTCAAAATTTCACACTGGTGGTCCCCTTTAACTGCGTTATCCTTGAATATTGTTGCGGCCCTTATGACAGAATCAACAAGTTTGTGGTCCGAGAAAAAAAGGTATACTATAGCCTGGTTGTACGCTATGCGTAAGTACATATATACGTATATACGAGTATAGCGCGGCATATTAAGATTTCGCTCCATCTTAAAACTAGGATCGGCCAGGCACTGGCAAAATGGGTTGGAGAACATTTTTTCTTTTCTTTTTTCATACTTACATACATACATAAATCTTGCTTTTTACAAATTTCGTGTATACAATAGATACTGCAATAATAAATGTGAACATTGATATGTAAACTAGAGCGTTGTGCATATCGTGCTGCGTAATGGCCAAGCCACGATTTTTTTTATAAACTAATATCTAGAGATTTGGAGTGATCTGAGAATGAAACTGGTGGGGTTTACAGACTTGGGTCTACATAATTGTTTTAGAGAGAAAGTGTCACGAGACTTGGTCACATTTTTTACATGAAATGTTTTTTATGGGATTCATTTGGCTATGATATTATGTATGCCGAATCGAGGCATTAAAGCATTTGTATCGAACAAAATTCGCCTTTTCACATTATTTGTTGACTTGATGTTTACACTCTGAAAATAAATTCCCAATAGTACTGATGGAGTATAATTTGTTGACTGCATACCAAGTTGATAAATACATTTTGCACATCCGTAGAGAGTATTTTACGCATAATTGAAAGTGTTTAGCAAATTACGCAATGAGTAGCAAGCTGTAGCGTCCCGTTCAATTTTGTCGCAGTAAATTCTGTTTATTCAGAAGAGCTATCAATTTCGTCGGCTGACATGATAATATCTTAAATCGACTCTCGTGCATGTGAAATAGGCACAGCAAGCAAAGAACGTTGTGCTGTACCGTACAACGCGCTCTGACACGTGAGGACATACACAATTGGTTTTCGTGTTGCAATACATCAGCAGATTCTACATTATCACAAGGCCATCACGGGATAAACTAGCATCCCTCCAGCACCACGCCGCGCCACGATAAAAGTTCTTTCTGCGGATGTATCGATGTGTCGCTCCAAATTCCAGGATCGAAATTTCTTCACAGCTCTAAGTGGTCCTTATAGCGACTTGAAACGCGGATTAATTTACTCGCACAATTTACGAACTTACAGAGGAAGAGATTAGTGCAGCACCCAGGCATTCAATTGTCCTGGAAGAACAGATCAAAGGTGACCAATCTATTTATTAGCGAGTACATAAAGCGGAGATAAGAAGAGCATTGTAAAAGGCGCATCTCATTTTAAAAGCCCACATATAATGCAGCAGTCGAATGAGATTGCTTAGGCTCTCTAGGCGAATACGGCCTTGCTCATTTGCAGGAAGGAAGAGCGTGACATGAGATGAGATGGTCATGCGCTGAGAAATCTTCTATTCAGGATTTCATCTGCCCAGAACAAAAATTGTATCATATTCAAGGGTTACGGCTGGAAGCGCTTCCCAGAGGCAGTTCTCGTTTAAAGTCGATATCAGTCAGTAAGCGCGTCCTCTCCTATTTCCTGACCTACTTATCTGGAACCCTACATCAAGAATTCTCCCCTTGTTCTTGCGCCATTCTTGACGTGGTGTGCACTTGATCGGAAAATGTTTCGATAATAAAACGACATACAAACTGAAAATTTTCTGGAGTTTCTTGATTTACGACACCTGAAGTCCTAATTGGTGGTACTTTTCGAGAAGAATCTGGCGGCTATTGTTTCCCTTTAAGCAGTGAATTCAGGGAAAGTCCTTTGGAGTTGAAATCAAGTGAATCTAGTGAAATTATCTCTGTAAAAAATAAAATGGATGTTAATGCTGTTTGGCCTCGAAACTTCCTTCCTGCACTTAAAATCTCCGCGCTGATGGTCCACAAATAAAAGAAATTACCCTGGAGTTGAACTATTTTCACGGGTCCTTCAGGGAATAAGAAAGCTCCTGTTATCCACCATAAAAGTTACATAAAGCATGGAAAGATCTGGCCTTGGGTGCGGAATCAAAATTCCCACGGAGGCAAATTTTTCGATATAGTGGTAAAGAAAAATTATGAATGTACCTATTAAACTGTGCGTTATTTAGATAATCCGAAAACTCCTAAGTGAAGATGTGTGCAACAAGAAAATCGCAGCCTGCTTGAAGTAATATTTCCTAATAAACATATGATAAATATGTAATATAGCCGTGAGCAGCAACTTAAGGTGTCTTTGATTAACCGGAGTAAGAAAGGAAATTGCCCCCAAAACCACGGATATTCACTACCCTCTAAGTAGTATGAAATGAACTTTAAATTATGCAAAAGGAACCAAAGTACTCCGCACAACCATGAGTAATTACACACCCTGAAAATCTGCGGCTAATGAAATGGATTACGTTGTTTGGATTTTAACGCTTTGCATAGCCGCTCGACCAATTTTGTGCACAACAACACCACGTAAGTACATTACTGTTAAACTTGCATGCTGTTCACATTATACTTATTATTTAAACGGTCCCCCAACAAGCAAAGCGGCGGTGTTAGCGAAGCTCCTTTGCCTTATTTAAACACTTCCCTAGAAAGCTCACGAGTCGCAATAAAGGAGAAGTGTCTACATTATTTATTAAAAATCGAAAAATAAGTCAATTTTCCTCATAAGTTGCCATAATTTCTTAAGCTTTGAAATAGGAAAAACAAACAGGCATACAATTCGTTTAATAGCCCTTTTGCTTATTCATTAAATATGTGCTTCAAAGTGAAGGTGGAAAAGAATTGAATGTACTGGCATCCAACAAAATGTGTCCTAATATACCCAGAAAGTAAATTATCCACCCCATTACCATACACGCATTCCGATACATTGACCAATTTGTGAAAATCAAACATGACATTCGGTTTTTTCGTCATAGACTCAATAACAGTCGCTACATTAATAAAAATCAGTTGCCTGAAAAAATGGCCACAGATTTCTTCTTATTATAGCCATACGAATTCTTAATCTTTCTCGGATTTTTCGATGATGGTGAATATTCTCATTTTTGGGAATGAGGCTGTAATGCCAAGCGAAAATCTTGACAAACCTCAAATGTAAAATGTTATTTCCCTCAGGAGATTTACTCTCCTTTCCTTTCCTTTCAACCGATTACGATATTGATTCATACGAAATAAAAAATTCAAAAATAGTTATTCAAATATTATTCTGATAAATTCTTTAACGTTAAGAGGAAGATGATTAATAGAGCATCATTTATAAAAGGCGCCTAAGTCAGAATTTAAATATTCACAGTCCAAGTCAGTCGAGACAACACGAAATGTCTTGAAATCGTCTGCATAACATAAAACTATTGAATAATTTAGGACCATTGAAAGATCGTTAACGTAAATATTGAACAAAATCGGACCAAGATGGCTGCCTTGAGGTACACTAGAAGTGTTAAGGAGGTTGTAGGATAACCATCCCTGAAATGATACTCGTTGAGTTCGTAGCTTCAAGTAAGATCGCAACCAATTAATATATAGAGTTGGAAAGCCGAGCATGGCTTAAACAGCAAAATGTCGTGGTTGATGCGGTCAAATGCTTTAATGAAATCAGTAAATATGTACTCAACTTTCTTTCCAGCTGCCACAGCAGAGATAAAATAATTTTAAAATTTGGAAAGATTAATCGTGGTTGACCTTCCTTTCACAAAGTCATAATTCACTACAAACGGCCTGCAGTGGAAAGCGAGAGCCCGACTTATTAGGACTAAACTTTTGTTTTTCCTTGAATTCATAAATACTTAGTTCCCTTTTCCTTGTCTTTTAATTCGTTAATCAACCTGTTTCTGATAAATAAATAAATAGTTTGCCATTCGTCGGATTATTTAAATTGAAACTTCTGTTAAATTTTACCTAGAATAGCCCCGTTCGCCTCTCAATCGGTCTGTTAGATTGCAACAGGTACCTAAATCTGATTTACCATTCCTAAAATGACATTGCCAAAAAAAGAATAATTTCTAATTTATCTCACTCTCACTCAAAGCTTTGATATTTTAGTTTTGTCAAATAAGTAACATATACACAGGACCAATTAAAGTAAATAATCCCGAGAAATTAAATCCAAGATTTGTTTTAATTATGACTAAAACCGTTGATACCACGTGGTAAGCGTCCATATTTACGTACTGCTCTTTTAAGATGCGGTTACTTTGCAAGAAAATAAATATTTTTAAATATAATAAATATTGCCTTGTGCGTGAAATTTTAGTAATAATGAGTTCTCTTTTATGGATACCTTGAGAATTTATCTTCCCATTCTTTTATTTGGTCTGGATGGCTTGGATTATTTTGTTATTCATTCCACGGAAAAGTAGGGGAGAAGAATACATGATTATGTTGTACCATTTATGCAAATGCCAACATTGGAATTCAAGCGTGTTTTATAGTTTGCATGCAGCCATAAAAGATAATAAACAAACTTTTTGATTAGCGTAAGTAAGATTGATTTAATTATCCCTTTAGAATCCCATTTAAGCTGATGAAAAGAAACAAATTTTAAATTCATTTTGTGTAGGGCCTATTACTTCTACATAATTTAAATTTTATGTATACCGTATAATTTTAAAAACAATCATTTCTTTATAATATAAAAATGTCGGCTGTGCGATTCTTGATTCAAACCGCCTGAGTTTTTCCAGGGCGTACAAGGTAGCGTCTTCTGCATTGTTCTGAAACATCAGAGACAAAAAGTTTGCTTTAGATTGCGTAAGAGATTCACAAAAACGTGGTTTTCAGAAAAACACGATTATAATTACAAGCAAGAAAAAAAAAGTTCGGGCAAGTGAGAGTCAGGCTCACGCACCGAAAATTCTGTAGAATATTACATATCATTTTATTCACACAATATAATCTATTATTATGGGCTCAAAAATTAATAGGTTTATTTGTGAATTGTGAGGTGGATTTGCCCGCAAGTGTTTATAATCCTTAAGCAGGGTGTTTCGAAATACCCTATGGACCAAAAAAAATGTTATAAAAAAATGCCTTATGGAATAGTTAGTAAGACACTCTTCTTTGAACTGTCTTGATATTCATATACTTGGTTTGTGTACGGAACGCCGGAAAATTTTAAAAGCCAGTGTTTTTTTCTTTATGACTATTCTATTAAATGTTTACCTGTAACATAAATATTTCACTCATTTTTACATTAAGACCTTGATACATTTTCTTTACAGTTAAACGACCTAGAGCTGGAGATCCTTTTGACACATTTCCAAAAAATTTTTGGCAAGAATTTTCATCCCCTTTTACGGATACTCCAGAAGAAGAAGAACTAGATGAAACTCCAACAACAACACATGAACCTTTCCCATTTTTTGTTGATTTTTACACTACGGTTAACGTTAGTGTTCAACTGGGTTCAAATGTTTATCTACACTGTCGTGTCAACGACTTGCAAGGGAAAACGGTAAGTTAAGGAATTTTCTTTAAGAGTTGTTTGTGAATATACCTACAATATTTGCAAACTTTCCGTTAATCAAATTCTACTTGATGTCGCATATAAAGTAAAGTAAAGTAAAGACCGTTCACTACAAAAACATATTTTTCTCAGTAGAGCGTTTAAAGTTAAAAGTCGATACGTCACGCTTGATTTAATGAATAGGAAAACATTTTTCGTGTATAGTTTTTGTGTTCGAGTAACAAAAGCGCATATAATAATTGTATTTAGAGCACAATGAAACGTTTATTTCACCAAAATAACTGTTTTTCGCTTGTATATACTTTCGTTACAGAAATAAACTAAATAACACATATGGCATTTTTATGCTTCCAGGTATCCTGGATGCGTAGAAAAGGTGATGAACTAACACTTATTAGCTTTGGGCGTCACACATATAGCAGTGATTCGAGATATTCCCTGGAATTTGAAGAACCAAACGATTGGAAACTTTTTATCCAATATGCAAATGAAAGAGATGAAGGTCCTTACGAATGTCAGGTGTCATCCCATCCTCCACTTGTTTTACTAGTATACTTAACTGTGATTGGTAAGCTTTAGTGTTCGGTTGTATCTGAAATACCTTTTGAAACAAAAATTCTCTTCTACGACTTCTTATAAATATAGTTCTGTAGCAAAGTCAAATATTATCGAGATACTTTTTTTTAAACGTTCGTCACTTTCTCGTTATTTTCTCGAAACACCCAAAAGAAAAGTTTTTCCATCAATTTTTAACGTTTTCTTTACGAAAAAAATGCTATTTTTGATAACAGCAAATTTGTTCAAACATATTAATCGTAGTATCTATACTGGGGCCATGGTCATACTTTTTCCACTTTTTTTTTCGTATACGGCAGCAGATCAAAATTTTCAAAATATTAACTTCATAAATAAATAATAAATAAACTTTAAATCATTTTCAAAATTGTGTAAAAAAGTTTTCTTGTGTTTGATTTCACGACTTAAAACCCTGAAAACCCTGTCAGAAAAATTACGGCTCAAAAAATTATTTTTTTTTAATTTATCAGTCCCAGGTTGCATAATATTATTGTCAATACTTCTTTTATATAAATGGAAATATTCTATATTTTAGTTCATTAATAGGCTACTGTAGATAGTACCTACCTACATTTCTAATATTTTGGATAGTGAGCAATATTCCTGTATTTACTAATATAAGGGCCTGTCTGAATCCAAATCTTCGTCTTTCTCAGTTAATGTCCTCAGCATACACGCTAAGCTATTATAACATATGTATGTATAAGGCAAAGACAGAAATCTATCCAAATTCGTTTGCTTAGCTTGTAATTTGAATTGGCTTTTGTAAATAAATAACTTTATTAATGATCATTACTGCCAGGCAACTACGCTGTTAAAAGTGTTCCTTTTAAAAAGTTGCTACTTAATTTAAGTACTTTGCCAAAGCAAATCTACCTGACGAAGTCAACCCAAACCTTGACTCGCTCATCAAGCTAACATAAGTTGGCCTTAACTGTTATACTGCCTAGCTAAGCTAACTGACATAGACATGAAATCGAACAGAGCTTAGCTTGGTGAGACGTCATGAACTGGCATAATAAGACGAAGACTTGGATTCGGACAGGCCCTAAGTAATTAATAAGTTTTCTCCTGGAATGTGTAACATGCAACAATAATCTGATAAGCTTCACAAAAAATTATATTATAGTATTTCTACATTACAGTTCCTCATGTAACCATCCTTGATGAAAGAGGGTCAACAACGCCAGAAAAATACTACAAAGCTGGGAGTACTATAGAATTACAGTGCGTCATATCAAATATCCCTCAGCCAAATACGTACATTACTTGGAAGCATGGCGCAAGGATGCTTAACTACGATACAAGCCGGGGAGGAATAAGGTAACGTTGAAAATTTGTAGAGAAAAACACAAAACATCTATAACTGATATGAAAGGCCCAAAGAAATGTCTAAACAATGTGGATTCGCGTATAAAACTAAGTGCGACTATAATAATACACCACTCGTTTTCCTCACTTTTCCCCCATAGAAAGCGTCGCTCGTCGCTTCTCTCTTAAAGCTCTCTTCAGCCGCACTGCCGCTCGAAATATTGAAGATTCCTCTAAAATTCTCTCTCGCAACGCGCTGCCGCCGAGTCGGCTATGGGTTAGCTCCCATATGAATGCATGTATTCAATAGTTGTGCGGCGGTTGTGCGGCGATGCCGAAAGCGACGCCTGATGCCGACGAATTCTATGGGGGCGAGGCTTAAGCCTTCCACAAAGCCTCTCCATTTCGAGGCTCTGTTTCAGTTTCTTTAATCGTTGCCTATGCTAAGTGATTATTCCGTAGTAGCTATCCTCACTGATGGGACTACCATCTAACGCTATCATGCTAAGCGCACTGAACCCCGCACTCCGGGGTGATAGCCCAGCGTACTTGCCACTGAGCTATTAGGACTCCATTAACACTGGCGGTATTTTGCAAATATTTGGAAAGCAGCGAACTTTTTGAAAAGAGCGTAAATTTATCAATTTTAACTGAAAAAATTCTTGACAAAAAAAATTATATTTTGGACCTAACCAGAATCTTCCGTCGACTTCAGTTGTTATTATATTATTATTTTAAGCATGTGAAAAAGCATGTCGAAATAAGCACAAACTGTTAAAGGACGGAGCATAATTTCCTGTTTCATAATCATTTTCAAGATAAATTGTGTCCATATTATTAATATATTTTTAGAAATCACATTGTAATTATACACAGTGCTGTTCAACAGCAAATACTCGAGCTTTCAAATTAGTGCTTAACGACAAGTTTACCGTTTACTTTGCAAAATGACAACCATTATCATCAGAATGTAAATTTTAAAATCCCCTTAAAGAATTGATTACCTGAATTTTCAGCTTAATAGACCACTTAGCTTTAATGTTTTTAAAATGTTCATAAATATTTCTCGTTTCAGTGTAAAGACCGATTTGCTTCCGGGACAAGCTCTAAGTCGTCTATACATAGCAAATGCAAATAGATACGATTCCGGTAACTACACATGTATGCTGAGCAGTAAAATTACAGCAACGTCAATGGTACACGTCCTAAACGGTAAGCGCACTTGGTGTAGGTTTATCTATAAAAATATATTTTTTATTTCTTTATCAGACGTTTCTATCCAAAGAATTCGGTTTTGTGATTTGATCTCAGTACTTGCTCACTGAAACAAAAATGCTGTGGTTTACTTCTTACCATTTGGTGTACGGCTGAATTTCTAGAAAAACCTCATATAAATCAATACATTTTTAGGTTTTCGTTTCTTTTTCGCTTCAATTACACATTTTGTTTTCACAAGTCATATAAACACTTTAGCACCGGATTAGTTGGTTAACTTGACTTCAGTTGCACATGTTTTATCAGCACTGTAAATGGGCTTTTGTTCGAACCGTCTTCAATTTTGATACTTGGTTTTTTATCTAATTACCAGTAAAAGCCATCTAATCCCTCTCTCTGTTTGGGTTAAATTCTTCCCTAATTTTTTGTAACGCTAGGCTACGTACTTACTGTAATGTAAATTGCATATATCTTACAATACTGTTTCCTCTTTCTTTTAGGGGAACAGCACGCAGCCATGCAACATGCTGACAGTTGTAAAGTGAATCCCTTAATATCAATGATTTCGATGTCATACTTGTTAATAATTTTCCAGCGGTGATATTAATGGTGAATTTAAATAACTAATATCATATTTGCGTAGCTAATGTGTCTAACTTTAAGTATACATTACCGACGCCCATATGTATTTGGTGTATTTTGGAAATCGATGTCTGACTGAATAAAACCAGTTGTACCTATTATTTAAACTACTCTAGCCGTATAGTAAGTTGTTCAACATTCTTGCTTGAACTAGTTCAGCATGGCGAGTACTGTCAATACAGTAACAATCTAGAAGAAAAAATGAGTTCATACCTATTGAGAAATTACTAAATTACACATGTTTTTATTTTTTAAGACAAAATTACAAAAAAATCCTTTGCAATCGGCCTTTTCCAAAAGAAGCTTACAACTTCGAAATATATTATGATTTACTGGTGAATTGAAAGATTTCATTAAGAGTCGCCTATTTCTAAAATACATCTTATTGTATGTTTAGTACACTATAATTAAGTTCCGCCATTTTTACGTATTTTATAGAATTAGTCCAAGAAGACAAAATGAACATCATTCGAGTGAGATAAAATACAATACTATAATCAGTAGACATAAATTATTTATATATTTGTACTGTATATATATACAAGATATATATTTTTGTCTTTTCTTCTTTATGACAAACAATATTACCATCAATTTCATATATGTATGTAAATTCGAATAGTCATGTGAAAGTGGTTGAAACTTAAACTATGGTTGTAATAAAAGTTTTACTTTAAGAAGGAATTGAATTGTATAAAATACAAAAACCAATAGAAACCAATTTATTGTGCAATTAAATATGTTATTGAAGTAATGTTTTGGTATAAGGTATTACGAGTTTTCAAAACGTTTTGTGATAAATGCTTTTTATATCTCATACCCATATCATCGAATACAAATAAATAGTTCAAACCCGAAATGATATCCCTGCTCTTTTCATACCTTTTGAAATAACCGATGCGGGATTTTATAACAGGTATGCACTGCAGCAGTTGCCTAGGCTACCTTCAGAAGCGATTACTGCAGTCTTGCGCAAGTCAATTTCACACTGTTGTTGAGACTTAAACAAGAGTTTAAAATTATACTACTTTATAAGTATTTGAAAAAAAAACAATTCTTGTGCACATTCATCATTCATTTTATTTTTCATTAATATTGTGTATAGCTCTCAATTATTCCAGGAAACAAAATTATCAAACCTTTGTCATATCAACAACATTTATTTTGCTTTGTGATAATTTCCTCAGGTTATTTACATTGTATTTTTATTCGATTGTGACGTATTTATATTAAATCAACAAAATTTTGGACGAGACTGCATTCGATTCAAGTGCTTGGGCGCAGCTTGGCTGTTTGAGAAAATTGTGAAATGTTATTATCCTGAATGTTACTCTTCTGAATCTCGTAGGCACAGATCAGGATGTTAAGATTCGAAAGCAACTTCACTTGCTGTTCCATCCAATCTAAATATTGACTTTTGTATAACCTTCCTGAAAAATGTCTTTAAAATTCCACTTCTAGTACTCATTCGACTCGATTGGATAATGGCAAGTGGGTCAAATTTCAATCACTAAATTTGACCCATACAGGATATCGGACATAAAACCGTTGAAAAATAATTGTTTTTGGAGCTGGTACCAAACGGTATGACACATGTCTGCGCAGTGCTGTGTCGAGTAGCTTGCGCGAGGCGAGGGACGAACGTAGTGGACTGGGCAACCCGAACGTGCAGGCGTCGTTCAATCATTTTTCCACCTCAACCACCAATCCAAACTCGTCTCAAACTGATTTGTATATAATTTCTGCATCGCATCTGTGGACGATTAAAGAGTGCGAGTCACGCATAACTCTAAAACATATAAAGCCTAAAAATCTGAAAATACAAAGTTTCCGTAGTGGTCATAATTTTCTAATATTATACTGCAGTTAATTCTTCCTTCATTCCTTTTTTGCATAATCAGTTCTCTCCTTCTGATATTTTTATAACTATTGTACTGTAAATTTTAAGGTTTTAAGCCTTTGTACAATATTATTGAATAAATTACTATTACTATTGTTAATATATATGATCATTCCTCTCGTGAACTTTAAGTTGACCAAAGCTAATAAAATCTTTCTCGCATTTACAACACTTGTAGGATTTTTGTACGGCGTGAATCCTTTCATTAATTTTAAAACCATGTTATGTGACAAAACTTTTTTGGCATTTGTGCGGTTTTTCTCCAGTATGAATCCTTTCGTGAATTTTAAGTTGGCCCGAAGTGATGAAACTTCTATCGCATTGGCAGCACTTGTAGGGTTTTTCTCCAGTGTGACTCCTCTCATGAACTTTAAGTCGTCGGGAGGTTATGAAAGCTTTCTCACATTTACAGCACTTGTGTGGTTTTTTTCCAGTATGAACGCTTTCGTGAATTTTAAGCTCAGAATTGGTGACAAAACATTTGTTGCATTCACAGCACTTGTATGGCTTTTCTCCAGTGTGAGTCCTCTCGTGAAGTTTAAGTTTATCCAAGGTGATAAAACTTTTCTCACATTCACAGCACTGGTATGGTTTTTCTCCAGTATGAATCCTCTCGTGAACTTTAAGATGAACCAATCTAATAAAACATTTCCCGCAATCATGACACTTGTAGGGTTTTTCTCCAGTGTGAGTCCTTTCGTGAATTTTAAGGTCATAAGTGGTGACAAAACCTCTCTTACATTCACAGCACTTGTATGGCTTTTCTCCGGTGTGAATCCATTTGTGAATCTTAAGTTTAGAAGGACGGCTAAAACTTTTCTCGCATTCACAGCATACGTATGGTTTCTTATTCGCTGCCCAGTTACCAGTGTGAAACTCAGTATTATTTGGAAGACTCCTGATATATTTTAAACTCATTTCTGCTTCGTCCTCTGTCTCATCGTTGGGTTTCCTCTCATCTACACTGTCGTCGATATCAACTGATTTCTCCCTTTTGAAGTATTCCTCGGTTTTGTTCTGTTTAGATCTAGAATCCAGGGTTGTAAAAGTGAAAGTCTCCTCACACATCTTCGAGGAGCTAACGATTTCGTTAAGCTTTGTAGAATTGTTTTCACGTTTACCGTCTGTAAAAGAAACAAATAATTGACAGCATGCTTAACGAAGGCAAACCACTCGCCAGCGATATATTTATATTTCTTACCTGTGCGTCCTTGTTGTGTTGCTTTTGACTCCACGCCAGGCATCATCACCATCGGATCGTAATTTATGTCAGTGGTCCCATGCTTAACATACTCCGCTTCCTCCTCCAAACCCTCGCTTTTTGGCTCAATTTTCACCTCTGGCACATCGAAGTAGACCACTTCTGTAAGAAGCAGCATATAATTAACAGAGCCCCCTTCGGAAAACGCATACTTACTTACAACCGCCTCATCACATCTAAGTAGTTTTGGCTCGAACAGACTATACTGGGGCACCGTTTGCTTGGAATTGTATGCATTTATCACATCATTGCAGCACTTGTTACAAAGATAGTCGTCTTGCTGAGCCTAAATTCGAAATAAGTCCATTCGTAAAACCAGAGAATTTATTGTAAAAAACGGTCAAGTGCGAGTCGGGCCTCGCGCAATGAGTGTCCCGCACCAATGCTATGATGCTGAACATACAACTAGGTAGGTAATACTTCCATTTGTTAGAATTTGTGTGAGCAGTTTAAGAATAGAATTAATGTGCAATTTCTTCGGAATACTCAACTTTAGAATGTTGCCTATACTTTTTGTAAATGCTGACTTTGTGATATATGTACATTATACTTGGCAAATTGTGTTGCAGATTTTTCCGATTAATAGTTTAGGACTAAATGGGGTGGGATTATCAAATTTTGTAGTTTTAAATGATTTTTCTTTACGAAATTTAATAAAAAAAGATATGTGCATCAAAGGACGCTCGACATATTGCAAGTGTCATGAAAGACAAAGATAATGATATTCGCAGATACCCCGCGCTTCCACCATAGAGTACGTATACACGACAGTCCCAAATCAGGCCTTGAAACCGGTTGTAGGCCAAAATCACGGCTGCTCGTGTAAACGACACAAAAGTGGACTAGGAAATTTGCCCTTGTGTGCTATCTGTGCGCGAGTGAGATTTGTGACTTTTGGGGGATTGAGCACACGCATTCACATATATCAGGCCTAGGCCCAAATCTAATAATAAACTAAGCACTGAGCGGCTGTACCGTGTATAAACCCTGTACATCAGCGACCACCTAAAGATAGCTACGCAGAGGAGTACAGCAACAGCGTGTATGAGGGAAGCTGAATAAAACATCTGATCGAACTGTCAAATCTGGCTAGAAGCTTCGCTTCAATAATATTTAAATAGTACCTATGATTGTTTTCTATGGGTCAGTAGATTTCATCACATGCTCCACTTGATGGGGTTGAATATTTTCATTTTTTCGTAACCTGTTTGACCTCCAATTACTCATGATTATTTATCCATATCTAAACCAAAGTATTGGGCCATAAAAACCTTTAATTATGCCAAATTTCAAGTCTCTAGTTTGTACTATTTGCCCTGGGTACTTATGACAGACTGATGATTGCCAATTTTCGCACAGAACACTTTAAAAGCGATTACCCGCAGTCCCAGCAAGCACTTCAACATACAATCCAGTTTTCCCGGGTGCCGGAGTATGTCAATCATTTCCAAATGGATGGTACTGCACACTAAACATATTTTCGACATTATTGCTGGTAAATTGCGATTTCACAAGTTGGTAAATGATATTCCTCGACAAAATTCAAAGGCCATCCGGTATCTCAGTCTTTTTTACTGATAAAAGCAACTATACTGTATTGTTAAGTAACTCATTTGGCAATTGACATAAGCCATAAGAAATCTTCGTTGCTATAATCCATACATACATTTTTATTTACATTTGAGTGTACGTTCGTATACATACTCTTGGCGCATATCGCCTGGTAATACAGTCAGTTTAACATTTTGTTTACAAGTGAAGCCATACATATAGTTTAAGAGTGTGAAAATAAATGCACAGTGCAATTCTTCTGTGCTTTGACATATGTTCAATGTTGCATATGCCACAGGAACAGAGCTACGTTTACCCTAGGCTACGTCCACATTGGTCTGCACTTGAGCAAGCTTTTTTTCCGGATGGGAAACAATCCACCACACTCCGGCTATAGTAAGGCACGAGCGTTTCGTAGTCTATATATTTATGGTACCGCCCTTCCTTAGTCTGCCAAATCGTAGAGTTGATAACTTAAAAATCGCAATGCTTTTTATGGAAGTAAGCATTTTCTGGAAAACACTATGTAGAGTTCTTATACTGGAAGATTTACCTCTTTTTTAAAAAAAAAAGTGAACGGTTTATTTTTCTTATTACAGTTAATTGTTTTTAACTAGAAATTTTTCTGTTTGAGTAATGCCACAGATATGTGAAGTTGTAAGATGGGCCGTTTGCTCCCAAGTGTTGGGTTGTTGTTGGCTTAGGTAGTGTATAAAACGGGACAAGCAAATATTTTTCTTCCTTTTATTTTATTTTTAAATATAACATCAATTAAAAAGGGCACACCTTCTTTAGGGGTGATAATCCATACATTCGTCTGTAAAAGGCTCAAATACTTGAGTTTCCATATGATTGTTTTGTGGTTCCATCATCTCTAAATCTCGACATTTCGCCGCCTGTAATTCTCTCCTTATTTCAGGTGTGATTTTCAAGTGTGACTGTTTTCTATAAGAATACAAGAAAAAAAACAATTTCTGAAACTGTATAAAACTAGTTAGTTCCTTAAAGTGTAATTAACGTGAAAATATATATGTAGCAGCTAATTTATATGACAAATAACGTGAAATCCAAAATATTTTCGTTTGACTAAATTAAACCTCCTCGAAAAATGGTAATGTCAAATTGCCCTGCTGATTATCCCCCGAGCCCCATTTCCCCCTTAACCCTTTTTCCCAGAGATTAAATTTGTGCCCGTTTTTCCCTTTCTAGGTTTCTGACTTATGACTTATAAACTGAAATCTGCTTTTCACATAATATTGTATAGACTGAAATACAACAGGGCAAAAATGACCGGGGGAAAATTAATAGCCGGGAGAAAAGTTACCGGCACTTACACCTGCTTCAACTGAAAACTAGTTCAAAGTTACATGATTACACATCTAAAGAGTTTTTGCTATTTGATATTTCCTAAATCAAAGATTATATATATTCAATATTCATTACCTTAAAAGACCAAAAAGAGCTTCTTTTTGATCCGAAGAAATATCATTTTTATACCGTTGAACAAATGTGAGCAGACTTTGATGCCATAATACTGGCATTTGTCGTTTGTCGGTCTCAAATCTGAGGAATTAATTTACATTTGATATCAGCACTGAACAAAAAATGAAAATTACCTCAAAAAGTGAAAGACACCAGCATCAACCACTCTGTATGGAAGCGCATATCGTTTATCCAGAAATATGCGAATGAAAATTGAATTAGCTCCAGAATATTCCATTTCGCAAATTTTCAAAAGACAAGCTGCAGAATGAAGAACTGGGATGGTATTCCTTGCTATAACGCTTCCAAAGATTATCGCCTCCCTCAAGGTACAGTCGCCTGACTAGAGAAAAATTGTAACAATGTGCAAGTTTACTCGATCAAAACAACTTACTTCTAACAAAGGTAAAATAATACCTTTCATGAACGCTGCTGGCTTGAAAAGGGCCTTCTTCAAAGCGTTATATAAATGACAATTTAACTTTTTATATTCACAGAGGTCATCACGAACTCTTGGCAGAAGCACGAGGTTGTAAAATCTCTGTGCCATATTTTGGGAAAGAATCGAACAAAATGTCCTGAAACAATATTAGTAAGAGTAGTAAGAAAATAAAAAATAATAAAACAAGTGCAATTCACCGTGTTGCTTGAAACATGGCAGCTGCACTCCAGTTATGTGGCTCAGTAATAAAAAGAATTTGCTCCCAATTTTTAAGTTTAGGAATTATTTTAAAAGCTTTAGGGATCTTTCCACTTCTGTAGCGTTTCATGACATCTCGCACTCCTTCATACATTTCTTTTACCCTGAAATAAATAAGAAATTAATGCATTTTTGATGAACATGAGGTACACAATGACAAATCAAAAATAAAGATAATGCCCAGACTTTTCCTCTTCGCCTAAAAGTTTTTTTTGAATTATATACAAGGATCCCTCGGGTCGAAAAAGTTTCTTTTAAAAATCAAAAGGCATCGTTACAAATGGGACCATGGAAAACCGAATTCGTTCTAAACCCTGTGCACTACAAGATTTATTGTAAGCAAATAACTGAATGTCGCCTCAACCGCACCACTGAAAAGAGAGGGTTGACTCCTTTAAATACTTCTGTTAACGTCGAAACACAGCACTTGACGTAGGGGAATCAACAATCCATCCGAAAATTTGTGACTTTAAAAGCAGGACTTTAAAACTGGGAAAGGCAGAGTCACATAGTGGGGTATTGTCGCCGTTGCTCGTTGCTTTGGATTTTGGTAGTAGGTGATGTTTTAATCAGACTATGTGAATCAAAATAACGAACTTCAGTAAGGACAATCATGGCAAGTGATGGGAAGAATATATTAAAAAGATATTTGACGATAATAGACCAGAACTTAATCACAGAGTCGAAATAGACGGAATATTAATTCTGGTGGATGAAATCTATACAGCCATCACACTCAAAAAACAGGTCAGAAGCTGGACTTGCTGGACCAATTGGATCTCTTTTCTAAATTGATAGCTTTTACTAGAAAAGTAAGAAAAAGAAACTTCAATTAGAAATGAAAAATGTGGCATATATGTAGTCTAAGAGCCCGGAGCAAATTTGGGGGATGATTACCTATGTGATGAACACCTTCTTGAAATGAAAGTTAAACGCCCCCTGAACAACTTCTTTACTAACATTAAGCTCAGAACCATGCATGGATATATTAAAAAAGTTAATTTGCAGAGCAAAAAAGAATGAATAATGATTTGAGGGCTATAGCCCATTCGACTCGACGAAAACTTTTTGTTACTATGTATAATATAATAAAAAAAAGCTGGTCGTGTTTAACGGGTGAAATTGGTTTGATACATTATAATAGCCAAAGAAATATTATATTGATAGTTATACCTGGGATCAAGTTCCTCAATTTTAAGTGAACCAGCGTCGGAAAATTGAGCCTGCAAATCAGCGTTTTTCTCAGATATTTTTTCCATAATAATCTCCGATAAATTTTTCGTTTTTCTGCCGCTTCTGAAAATGTTACAATTCAATACTAATACAAAAAAAATAATAATGGAAACCCACGTGTTTTGAAATCGTTCCAGAGCTTGTACATCTTCTTCATTGATTTGTACGTCATCAAAAAAGTCCTGCTCCGTAATGTGTCTCTCCTCTGTTCCTACATCTCCTGGATAACAAAATGTTAATGCTTACCCGCACAATCAGTTAGCTTGCGAAGTTACCTAGTTTAAAGTGAGCACTCTTTTTTCGTTTGCCCTCATCTGGCCGTGTTCCCTCATCTTGTGCCAATTCCAATTGTTGTTTTCTAGCAGCTGACAAAATTTTCTGACTTGTTTTATTGTCTAAAACCTATAAAAGCGAAATATATTATGTTGTTGTTTGCTCTTAATATTGCATAACCTAGGAAGCTGATAACACATTTAGCACTGAACGTTTCTCTCGTTCAAATAAATACAAATACTGAGAGTGAAGTGGCAAGTAGAAGAGTATAGTATTAAATTGACTAAAAATAAATAGAAAAGTAGCTGATAGAGGCCTAACATATGCCATTGTTTAGAAAGATAGAAAACTACGAGAAGCACAGCAATTTGCTAGTAGTTGCTCGCCCTTTGAATAAATAAATATCCCGTTCGCTTAGGGTACCGACCTGAGGGAGATTATTGAATATTAGTGTTTTTGTGAATAACGTAACAAAAGAGGACTATTTCTCATCCATCCAACGGATTCGTGCCGTTTACAGTACCGAAGCAGCGGCAACTCACATAAGATTTTGCGACGAGTGGAGGATTGCCATTGCAATTGTTCTGTATGCGCCACTATAAAAGCATTGCCTTTAAATATTGAGCTAATTGATCTGCCGCTGCCACTGCCGACTGTTCTGTTTCTGGCTTTATCATCAGCGCCGTGTTGAGCCCTAAAAATGCCTTACCTCCATTTCTTCCGCAGTTCTAAGTCGCACTTTCAATCGGTTCTTTTGCTTTGCAACTTTGCCATCTGAAATTTGTTGTTCAAGGGGCACCTTTTTGCTTGGTTGATTTCTCATATTCGCCTTTTTCGCCTTCCCCATTGTAATAAATTCCCTTAATAATAAAATGCGCTAACAGAAAATAGCAACACGTGCGTCGTACGTCACTGACAGCTTAAAGACGTTAAAGCAGCTGTTTAGTTTAGTAACGATGAACGAAGTACTAGAATTTTGGAGGAACGACAAGTTTGCTTCATCGATTGAAGCAGGAGCGGTACGGTAAAACCCGTGTACTTGAAAACGAACACAGCCCTAAGCTCCATCAATCCCGACATCAAAGCTGTTTCTTTATTCATTCGGAATGATCGGATTATCCCAAAGTATGTCCGTATTCCAGAAAGACTATAATATAAGGAGACCGAATTCGCATGCCGCAATTGAGATGGGACTATGGAAATATAAACTAAAACGAACGCAGCCGGAAGCGCTGTCCATCCCTACATTCAAATGTCAAAGAGTTCGATGGTCCCTTTTATTTGGATCGTTGCTTCAAGATAGACGTTCAGAATGAAGGTGAGGAAATTTGTTTAAATTGCGCTTCTAAATCGCGCAAAATTAGTAGTTATGTGAATTCCCAGTGCGATTGTTACCCAAAATATCACGATGTTTATTTAAATACCGGATAACTAATGCGATGATGACGATTAATTGTGATTTCGTTTTAGCTCAATGTTTCGTATCCCGCTACGGGATGTCAAAAACTCTTCGAAGTAGTGGATGAACACAAACTTCGAATTTTCTATGATAAGCGTATGGGGGCTCAGGTCGAAGCCGATATTCTAGGCGATGAGTGGAAGGGATACATTCTCCGTATTACCGGAGGAAACGATAAACAGGGTTTCCCAATGAAACAGGGTGTCCTCACTCATGGTATGTACTTTTGTCATGTGAATGAGAAATAGTTCATGAATTAAATATCAACACAGGTCGTGTGCGACTCCTCTTGAAAAAGGGTCACTCCTGCTATCGCCCCAGACGTACCGGCGAAAGGAAGAGGAAGTCGGTTAGAGGATGCATCGTTGACGCCAACATGTCAGTGCTAGCTTTGGTGGTTGTAAAGAAGGGCGAGAACGAGATTCCTGGACTTACAGATAAAAACATCCCCCGTCGTTTAGGACCTAAGCGAGCCAGCAAAATCAGGAAATTGTACAACCTGGGAAAGGAGGAAGATGTCCGTCGTTTCGTTATTCGCAGACCGCTGCCCGCTAAGGATGGAAAGAAGGCTACATCTAAAGCCCCCAAGATTCAACGACTTGTCACACCAGTCGTTCTTCAAAGGAAACGCCGCCGTCTAGCACTGAAGAAGAAGCGCCAAGCATCATCAAAGGAAGCCGCAGCAGAGTACACCAAATTATTGGTGCAGAGGAAGAAGGAGACTAAGGTGCGCAAGGAACAAGCCAAGAGGAAACGATCAGCTTCACTCAGGGAGTCAAAGAGCTCTGTTTCAAGTGAAAAGAAGTAGATGTGTACACCTAAATAAAGCATTTTAGCTTCTAAAATTTTAAGTTTTTTTGCTATTTTTCTTTGCCTGCAAGTGAATTGTTGTTCTCTAGCCTTTTTAAACGTATAAATTGGGAACATTCTGTTCTCAGGATGTAATCGGCATTTATTTACGAAGGTATTTCAGAATTATAGATTCTCCTATACAAAACTTGCTCATCGGAGAATCAGGCTGGATTCAATTTGTTAGTATATTTGACGTTTCATATTTTCTATTTGTCTAAAAGCTTTGACTAGGACAATTTTTGATAGAAAAACAAATAAAACTTATAAATATGACTCGCTTACTTTCCCTCTTAAAGATGCCAAGATTTGAATTGTTTATTCGAATAGCTCCATGAATCTAGCAACTTGCCTCCTATGTGCCTAACTCCACCCCTTCTGGGGTCAATAATTTTTAGTTTCTATTCAAACCGCATTGTCAAGGATTGACTGAAATTGGACTCGGTACCATTTTTCAGTCGTCCAAATGCAGTGTTACAATTTCAGCTATGGACATCGCTGGTTTTGTACTTTCGAAATTTTACAATTTATACGCGCTCTTCCGGTCGCCAAGATTGATATTTATATAAGATAATTTGTAGAGGGGAAAAAAAAATATATCGTCGATGGACATCTGACATGTGGTTTATTTCTCGAGTTCCATGGACATGCTTCACACGAATATCAGAGTTTTAAGTACTCTAGAAAAATGCGAATGCACTCCTTCGCTGATTCACCCGCCCTACGTCATTTTGCAACGAGTTATGCTTAATAAAATCAAAGAACTCCTAGCTCAGCTTTACAAAATTTAAAAAAAAAGATGATTTGGAAGATGTTATAGTATGACTTAACAAACGATTCTGAATGGAGTCTCTTTTAGCACAACTCTCCAGGACAACCTGTAATGTACAATGGATATAAACAGAACCAGCAAACTTTTGGTCAATATTGAAAATAGCTTATAATAGAAGGCTGCTGACAAGAAATGATTAGTTAGAATAAAACTTCAAAAATGTGGTTTTTTTAGTCTTTACTGATGCAAATTTACTTAGCATGAGCTTGTGTCTTGCGCATTTGGTTGAGGATGTTGGACAATTCTTCACGCTTCCTCTTGGCACGAATGTGTGTACCCAAGCGGCGCTTCAGGAATTTCAGAGCACGCTTATCCTTGGACACCTTCAACAATTCCATGCATCGCTTTTCATAAGGTGCATGGCCCACAACCTCACGGATCAAATCCCTCATGAACTTTGTGTGCTTGGTTTGGATCTGAAATAGGGGAAAAAATTGTTCTATAATACCAGTAAGAAACTTTTCTTTCATTTGAAAAAAGCATTATTCGATCAGAGCCTAGTATTAACCATGGATCGCACAAGGAAGTGAAAGCTCAGTAGAATCCAAAAATATATTGCACCTATGAGCGTTTCAAATCCTTTTATGCGATTGTCTGGGAATGGTTTAAAATATCATCATTTGTATGTTAAACTTAAATAACTATTTTTAGGGTTCGCCGTTAGATAAGTCCGTTCAGTTAGGCTACTGCTCACATACTAAATATTTGTAAACTAGGGATAGTAGGACTTTAAAGTTTTAAACAACGCAAAAACAAATCAGATTAAGTTGAGTAAACAAGCCGAGAAAAGTATGCTAAACCCTCATTAGCCGGACAATTTAGAGAGCGCGGCAACTCCAAATATCACGGTACAGGAGGAAATTATCAGCGTCTTATCTGGCAAATGCAGGTCGCTAGCGAGAACAATGTAGGAATGTTCATCGTTTCCATAGACAGTTTTATTATTATAAGGATTGAGTTGGCCCATATGATGGGCAGTTAGTTTGCGATCTTGTAAATATAACAAATTTTTACATTCTTGTGCATGTTTGGTAAAATTCAATTACATCAACCGGACGTGTGGGCGACAGAAAACAAATTCAAATAATTATAAAAACAGAAGTTGTATTACTGAAATGCGCTATTACTTACACCTTTCATGCGGGACGCCCGCAGGCCCTTAACCTTCTTGTCTCCTGTATATTTTACATTCTTTAGCTTTGTTGTTTTGTGACCCTTGTTAAGGCCGACGCATAACTCGTATCGAACAGCCATATTAACCTAAAACAACAAAAAACGCACATTAGTGAAAGCCTTTGCAAGGGAAGATTGGTAGAAACACAAAATAAATTAATTTACTTCACTGATTACACGGAAAAATCTAAATAAAAATGTACAAGTCGGAAACCCACCTAGTGGCCCAGGATTGACAGCCGGAAAAAGAGCCGTTGTCACTTGACATTCCAACATTTGGAAAAATTGCCTAGATGAGTGTGAAAGTGGTGTTTCTAACAGATAATGCAGATCAATTCTAGTACTTTATGTCTTCAAAATATGTATTGACTTTATTTTAATTTATTTATATTAGAAATATACGAGTTGCCCCTTAATTTGAAAGCGTGCTTCGAGGCACATGGAAAATTATGGTTAAAATTTGGGCGCGACCCGTCTTCGAGATATTTAATGAAATACGTAGTTGATACAATCAAAATATAAAAATCTTACTGATTGTTATTTGCCTTATAAAAACATTCTACTCGCTGCATTAATTACCTTTTACCTTTTGCAAATTTTTGCTTACAGACTATTTACCATTTACAAACCGATTAAGGCACCATTTTATTGGTTTTCTATTGGGTAAATGCCTCACTAAACAATCTCATTAAAAAATATGAAAACGGTTAATTACTGATGGTGTTGACGGTCGTGAATAGAAGAAGATATAGAATTGTTGACATTTGCATTCTAACTGTCAGTTTTCCATAAAATTTCCAATATTGACAATGTCGAGCGACATTTATTCATATTACATTTGTCGAATTTGTGGCAATGAAGGGGATCTTTTAGATATTTTTCGCAGCGAAGTGACTGGGAGCAAAGTGCTTCTCAGTGAGGCATTTTCATATGTCACTTGTTTGGAAGTAAGTTGAAGAAAATGCTCCCGAACTGACTGCGTCGGCTGCATGAGCGAGCAATTGCTATTTAATAAAATTGACTTTTAACGTGAAATTGATTAAGTTTCAGTGCTAATTAACAACCGATTGAAGGAATTACTAACTGAATCTAACTTTTTGGTACTCAGGTCACAGAAGAGGATGGCTGCCCGAAGGGAGTTTGTGAGCAATGTACAAAACGTTTAGGCGACGCGTACATTTTGAAGAAGCAGGCTAAAGAAACGTACGAAAATTTTCTCGATAATAACTTTAAGAGGTCTTGCGACAGTCAGAGCACGAACGCGTCAGACGACGATGAGAGAAGCACAGTAAAAATTGAAATACTTCCAGCCAATCAAGAGGAAGACGAATTAAGCGGCTCTAGCTTTGTTGAAGGTGCTACAGATGCTGTGGAGTTCTTGTCCTCTGAATCAAAGTTGTCTGCAAAAGACATTCCTTATTTGTATCCGCGCAAACAAAAAAACCAGTTTACCATAGAAGACAAGAAACATGAGTGCCAAGTCTGCAGCAAGCGGTTTTTGCGAAAATCCAATCTGATCGATCATCTCCGGCTGCATGCCAATGTTAAGCTGTTTAAATGCGAGTTTTGCGACAAGGCGTTCGTCCAGTCTGGGAATTATAAGTCTCACTTGAGGATACACACTAACGAAAAGCCTTTTGTATGCCCCATTTGTGGTAAAGCGTATAACCAGTCAAGTGCTCTTAGGATCCACATTCGGTCACACACAAACGAGCGTAATTACACGTGTGATGTTTGCTCCAAGGCATTTACAAATTCATCAGACCTGACTAAGCACAAAAGAGTGCATGATCCCAGCAAACAATTCAAATGTCAGTTTTGTAAGAAGCTATTTGCCCAAAAGGCGAACTTAAAACTTCACCAGAACAACATACACCGCGATGAACTTCTGGACGAGCAAAATACATAATATTTGTAAAGATGAAATAAAGTATGGGGAAAATTCCCCCTCAAACATCAATTTTGCTTTGTCAAAATATCATTAAGAAAATTTACATTCCTTTTCCTGTGTTGTGTTGTCTTCCACAATGGAAAGGATTCCCCCATTCTTCCGTAGTTCAGCCGGTTGTAATATGGCCATGGTAAATGTGCTTTGTGGAATCCACTTATGCTCTCAAAAGTATTACTCCTACTGTTTTTGTTCTAATAGAATTAATTCCAATTTATTTATTGAACTGCATGCATATGAAATCTAAGAGGGTATTCCGATAAATACTCACATTTGTGCATTTATAAGGTCTACAGTTTATTAACATTAGCCATTCAAGCTGTTTCTTAATGCTAAACGTCTGAAGTTCACATGAACTATTCAAGCTGTTTCTTAATGTTCACAATCTGTTTCTAATTTAACCGATTGCTTCTTAATTTTTACAAGGCAAGAGCGTAACCAACATGCATTATAGGAATGTGATAAAAAATTACCACGGCCTCAAGTTCACATTTACAAGTCTACAGTATACATTAGCCGTTTCTTGATTTTTACAAGCTGTTCCTTATTTTGCACAGCAGAGAGTAATTAACATGCATTACAGGGGTTAGTAAGCATATGGGATATGAATGTGTAGTATACAATTACTGCTATCTGCTGAACTGAAGCTGCGTCACTTCTCAGAGAAGTACTTAAAAACGGCTTTCTTAAATCCAGCTAAGGAGAGATTCTTGACATTATGAGATTGGAGAGAATTAACGTCATAACACCAAAGGGTGTCGTTTGGTTTGCACGAAAAGTTGTTTTGTTGGCCTCACAGGACATGTTATTTGATTTCTCTGAAAAAATTTTTATGTGAACAATTTTGACTTTCAAAAGATTTGTTAATAACGTGATGCGGCTCTACTACTTTTTCGAAAATACTTTCGAACTTTGTGAGCTGTCAATTACTGTCACTTTAGTGAAAAGTGCTGGCTATCGAAAGGTTGGTTTTTCTGTATTTCAGTTCGGGCAATTTGCAATCCTGTGCGATTCGTTTTTTGAACGATAGAAAATGTCTGGCTTTGACGACAACCCCTTTGGAGAGCCGAACGTAGATAATCCCTTTGCTGTGAGAATTTCAAGTGGTAGCCAGATAAGAAATCGAATTGCTTATACATTCATTTCAGGATCCAGCGGTGCAAAGGGTTGCGAAAAGCGCAGTAAATGTACAAAACACTCTCGAAGATTACAATCCATTTGAACAGGAAAATAGACCGCAAATACAGCCCCCACCTGCAAATGCATTCGTAGCTGTGCAACCCACAAATAGTGCTCCGCCGCCTAGCAAAAATGCCCCGACATATGCGACCAATCCTCCACCAATATCTACAGCTGAATTGCAGGTGAATAACGCAAAGTCGCAAACATTGTTGTTTTCAGCTCATCACTTCGATGAGCGCTTGTACTTCGAAACCCCTTATCAATTCTTAGTCACACCGCGTTCAGCGTTGGCACTTTATTTATTACTCTGGAGATTGTTTTCTTTTGTAAATGCCTGGCAGTATTGCATTTTTGTCACATAACTTTCTTTTCTTCTGAATCCATAGGCAGAACCAGAACTGCTTTGTGTTGATGTATCAATGCGTTGTAGAACATCAACGGCACATTTCGTGTGGGTTTTTGGTACTTTCATGAATATAGCTTACTTAGGATTTGAGTGCCGTCACATTTACAGGAAAAACGTCGTTATGGTTTGATTGAAATGTACATCCTTTAAGAAAATATAAAATCTCTGTGGCTCCCCGTACAAAATAAAATTGCGATAATTCCCCTGCTGAACGAGATGACTCATTCGTTTATGCAACTTGACCATTAATTGTGTTCTTTCAAGTAATTTAGATGGTTTGGGAAGATATCACATATTATATGATATTATTTGTCAGGTAATATGAACTAGGCTTTTGGCCATTTCGAAAACACAGCGATGTCACAGTACTACAGAATTTAGCCTCAGAGACTACTATCCTGAATTGTGTAGTACTGCGACATCGCTGTATTTTCGACCTCGAGCTCTACCTGCATAAACAAGCAGTGCTGATTTCACTCTTTAGACTACTTTTGTCAATACTACCACCACGTCTTCTCTTTCCGTAGACTGGAAGGCTGCGATTTAAGATCCAATTAAACTTTAAAATCATATTCTTCTATTGTTTAAAATTCATGACCGTCCTTTAAAACTTCTTGATGCTTTTGATATTAGCTACAATTATTTTCAGGACTTTTTATTTTGCCACACCTACAATGTCTGTCTGTCTGATCCTCCATCCCGCTATCAGAACCTTGTAGTTCTTTAAATTTAATAAACACAGAATTTAAATAAATATTCAAGTTATGTACATTAATTTTGGTTTATTCGGTGAATAAAAATTCTCCCATTCACTAAACATTGTAAGACCATTTCGAACAAAATATAGCTATAAAATGTTTGGGTTTAAGGCCATCTCGACAGAAAATCTTCTAGCTGGACCAGTGGCAACGGACCGCTGCTAGTGGTGCATTTTTAATGAATGGTAGGCAGATTCTGGAGAATTCAGGCAATTTTCGTACCTTTGGTAGGAATGTATGGATATTATTGGTTTATAAGAAGTCAAACCGTGTAATTTTTAATTTTGTAGAACATTATTTTTTCTTCACACTGCTTAAGATTACAATTTCTGTACACAGTCAATCCGCAAATAATGTGATTTGTCTCTATCTGCTTACATTAGTAATGAAATTAATAAGGGATATAAAATGTATCTTTCATTTTAAAGCGTCGCCAAGAAGAACTTGATCGTAAAGCAGCAGAGTTGGATCGGCGTGAACAACAACTTCAAGGAAATATGCCCCGTTTGAACAACTGGCCACCCTTGCCAGAGAAGTGCTGTTTTCAACCATGCTTTTATCAAGATATTAATGTGGATATTCCTTCGGAATTTCAACGGGTCGTTAGGAACCTATACTACGTCTGGATGTGTAAGAATGCTCTATATGGTTGCGTTAAATAATATTTAATTTGTAATTTTAGTCTACACGCTTACCATGATTGTAAACATAATAGGAGGAGTTATAATCGTAATTCAGTCTCACCAGTTCACAACGTTTGGACTATCCCTCATGTACGCCTTTCTTTTCACCCCGGCATCATATCTTTGCTGGTAGGTTAGATCAGTTTTAGCATTGAGCTGCAGTTGAGTTCCTTCAATCACACAGGTTCAGGCCGGCATATAAAGCTTTCAGGAGCAACTCTAGTTTTAATTTTATGGTTTTCTTTTTCGTTTTCTTTTTTCAAATGGTTATCACGATATTTCAAGCAATCGGAATTCCAAATACCGGCTATTGTGGGTTTATTTTAGCTCTGAGCTTTTTTGGTAATTCAGCGGCAGAGACGTTTGTTGGAATACTGCTACTCATTGTTGCTTTGTGTTTCTCTGTTTGCGCTGCGGGAGATGTTATGATGCTTACTAAGGTAAATTATGAAATACATTGTTTTTCTGTAGCTCATGGTATCTCTGTCAGATTCATGCAATATACCGGGGTAGTGGAGCCAGCTTTGCAAAAGCTCAAGCCGAATTCGCTAGTGGAATAATGGGAAACCAACACGTTCAGCAAGCAGCCGCTTCGGCAATGACGTCAGCAGTCAACAATCAAATGAACAGTAGATACTGAATGAAATACCCTTCTAAATTTTATATGCAATTGTGTCTTTGTATGTAAACGTTTGTTCCGCGGAAACGTTTAAGAACTATAAATGTCTGTATAATTATACAACTTTGACGTCCAACATTTTCATAGTCCTTTAAACATAATTTAAGAGTATATAATTTCAGCTAAAAACCTTTCTTATCTACAAAGTGTAATTTGGTAGAGATTAGTTCTCGTACTTCTTTGTTTCTACAATATATTTTTAAGTTTAACTAATTGGCCCGTGCGTTGTAATATTGGATATAGGCTGAAGTATACATGAATTGGATGTTAGTTACCCATTTTGGAAGAGTCATTTGGACTTACAGCAAAATATTGTGAAATTATTAACAATGAACAAGATCAATCGTCGCACTAGAAAGGATATATCAAGCGATTAAGTATTAGACATTATTTTCATCAAAAAGACTAATGCGAGACGTTTGTAAATTCAACTATAATAAAATAAATAATTTAATAATCTCTCCTTGTTTTGATTTATGACTTCGTCGCAATGGCGTTCGGACGTATTCAGCGTGATACTTTTTTTAAATCCTAGTAAAGCATATCGAGCAGGACTGATGTATTCAAATTTACCAGTAAGGACTGATCAATTTTATTTTTTTAATCCTTAGCGCCCATGGGAGTTGCGGCGATGCATACGAGAAAAATCCGCCGGTCCAAATCAATTTTAGTCTTTTTGGAATTCCTCATCAATTTCTTCGACAATGGCGCGATATTTATATACATATGAACGTAAATTCGCTGAGTAAGCAAAATCTATCGCTCGGTACAATTTCCATCGAAATTGCATATACATACTGCTGAGTAGCCAAACCTCCATGAAATTGCTTTGATTATAATCGTCTTGGATCTCGTTGAATTTTAATTAATTATTTTTCATTCGAGCTTAAGATCTAGAATCAGTAATATAAATTTATACAATAAAGATCTATTAAATTAAAAATATATTTTTTGAAGTAAAACTTCTTTGGGCGATAATTACGAATATTAAATACCTCTAAATTATTTATTTATATGTTTTATTTCATTTTATTTTATTATTATACTTATGCATATATTAAATTTACACAATCAAATTTACTGGTGAAAATACATGTAGCTGCTAAAAACAAAACGTGAACTGAACTTTTCACGATATCAATTTTTGGCTACTTGCTCAAAATTCACTTTTAAAATTTCTGCGCAATACTCAGTAATTCTGTTGCTACTTTGGTCGCCACCACTGACATAGAAATGGACTGCTCACGACAGTCAAATGGCTATGAAGAAAGTCGGACCAGCTCGTATCACCACTTCTCTTTTTACTTTTAGCATAGTTTTTCACTGAACTTATCTAATTTCTGTGACGATTTTGTAACAGCGAACTTTATAGGTATTAATGAATGAAAATAAAATATTATCTTTGAAGTACGAGCAGCCCAAATAAACTGTAGTTGGCTTAGAATTTCAGAAAGTTTAAGGCGAGCAAACTGCGTTTCCTTTCGGGAGCCATTCGCTTATGCCCTACCCAGGCATTTAACGTACTTTCCCATTTCCTACGTATAGACATCTATATTAAGTATCTGGCAGCTTGTAGCGCTGTTATGTCAAGGAGACAGGATCTGGAAGGCCAAGCCTTATGATCACAGCAGGTTCCTTAATATATTACCCAATGGTTAGTCTTTTGGATCAGACCAGCGTTTTTCAGGCAGAGGTGCTGGCGACCGAGAAGCCCTGCATGGCCTTAGGAAAGATAAAAACTCCACAGAGTGTACCTATCCTCCGGATTCGTAGACGCTATCAAGGCTCTGGATTCGGCCATAGTTTTATCAAAGTTGAAACAGTATCTCGAGAGAGGGTCCAATTTAGGCGCTCGCTTATCTATCACTCTTCTCTGGGATCCAGGACTTAGGAGCATAGAGGGAAATCAGAGAGCTGACTGACCAGCGAGACAAAGTACAACTCTCGATGAATCAACTAAGAGCTGGTATATACTCCTTTATGATCTGTTAAGAGAGCAATGTACAGTCATTTTCTGTAATTCCCACATAAATAATAGGTCGGTCAATCTTAGAACCTGTCTAAAACGGTCAATCTTAGAACGTCCTTTTATAACATTGGCAGAACGCAGCAGCTGCTTAGGCGTACCTGTTTGAACATTGCCAGTGTAGTAGCGGTGTTTACAGGCCACTGGCCAGTAGATGAGCACGCACTGAGGCACTATAATATAATCGAAATTTCTTTCTAATTTGCATGGCGGCCGTTTTGAAATCGCCATCTTGGTTTTTTCATTATTTGTTGTTATAGCGGCAATAAAAATACACACTGTGAAAATTTCAACTCTCTACTTATTACGGTTCATGAGATACAGCCCGCTGACAGACAAACGGACAGCGGAGGCTTAGTAATAGGGTCCTGTAGGGCACGGAATCCTAAGATAGGAAAAAAAATGAGAAAAATGAGTTCTAACTATAAGTTAACTTACATTTTTCTGGAACTGATGATGTGCTTCTAAGAAATGAAAAAGGCTTAAAACGTCCTTGCAGAGTTTGTGAACAGGAGAAATGAACAAAAGCAAGATGAGATAAGGTCGTCGAAGCATTTTTGTATGAAACAGTAACCTTTTCCCCAAAAAAGCGTCGACGTGGGGTGGCCTAGGGAAATTTTCCTTCTCTAGGTTCCTGTCTCCACTGCAGAGGGCATGCGCACAATTGCGTTTGCATTTGTGCAATCTAGGCTTAGATGGTAAATTCTTCTCCCTAAATGTGATAAGTTCAGTGCCAAATTGAGATTCATTTCGCATGGTGCTCGGATTCTGCGAGTGATGTGCGCCTATGAAAGTGGGAATTAATTAAATTTTAACAACATAACAATTATATCGGAGAAGCAATTTCACAGCAATAACAAGAAAGTTCCGCTGCGGCTTCCGTGCCCTTTTCACCTCGAACAGTGCATTAGGGCTCTTTCATCTGTCGCCCTGTGTTTTTCACATGATATCTTATTTTGTGATTCGTTAGTTACATAACATGTTTTGGGATATACCCTTTACTCAATTATCCTCTGGTTAGCTGCTAAATTTATTTTTATGGATACAAGAACCTCTTTAGAGGTAAGTAACGCATCCTACTGTAATTGTAGACTCCATTCGCTATCAAATTTAAGTGGTGAATTTCGCGATCCGCTGCGCTTTATTCTCGGGATTTGACTTCATCTAACTCGGATACAGCGCATAAGACGTGCCGTAGTTTCACTTAATTATATCTTCTTTCTCGAATAACCACCATAAAAGTGTCGATTACGCGGGATGTCATCAGAATATGCGCTTGCAGCATCTGCGGATGCTGTGAGGCACTAGGGTACGAAATTAAAGAATACTTTAAAACTCATTAGCGTATAAATGTCGCGTTTCGAGAAATTGTCGGTGAACTAGAGCAGCACATCAAGTTTTAAAGTTGCTTGGTTGACAAGGATTCCTGCAGGAGCAACCTAATAAGCACCTCATGCCCGCAAATAGGAGCCGTTTCATTGCGTCGTTAAATTGCTTGATTAGAAATAATTGCGCCGGTGGGAGCCGGAAAATTAAATACTTTGGAGCGAGTACTTTTTGTAGCGATTATTTTAAAAGTGGCGGGTGCTCGGAGCACTTTAGGGCTGCACGTGGTCGCGGAAATTCCCTTGATGAATGAAATATTTTTGCCGGTTTTCATTATGTAACGCATGAGAGTGGATGGCTCAATCATTTTGGGGTTTCACTTTGCTACGTACACAAAGTTCCAGACGCTAACGCGAGGATTATCGTACAAATTTACATTCACTTTTAAGCGTCGTAACAGTTTAGCTTAATTTGCATGAATTTAAATTTCGTAGGTTTTTATGGAGGGGCCCACCATTTACGAAATTTGCAAATGGTGCGAATGCATTACCCTCAATTCTCACAATTCTCATCCCTGGCCGGGACCCGGAGGTCGTGTACATTTGCCCATCTAAGTGTACGTTGTGTGCAAAATTAGGCCTGGAGTAGCTTCTGAAGTATCCACTTCTTGAAAATATCTTTTTATTACATGCGACGTTTTCAATTCAGAGTGAAACTTCTACGAAGTGCGGGGCCTGATATAACTTTTCTCGAAGGAAATTTGAGTAAGTGCAGTCAAGAATTAAGAGATTTCCGTCCGACGAGCTTCAAACTCAATTTCCGCCTTTTAGGCCTGACACAGCTATTTCGAGGGCATTTGATTTTACGTTAAATGGCTGGAGTGGGGGGGAAGCATTACTGCGAGGTTGTATCTTTCTGCTGGCGGCATTTTCAAGGAGATAGGTAGGAGGTAGGAACCCAAGTGTTTCGCGTCCTTGGGTGTTTGTTCTCTTGCGATAGTAGGACCAGCGGCGTTTTGAATTGATTTTCCTTATACTTTTTTTTTGTATGAATTGAATTATTATAAATGTGTCCTTTGTGACTTGATAGGCAGTTATGTTTTCTAATATTATTTAGAGGTAATAATTTGTTTCTTCGACTCGAAGTTAATTATTTCCGATGAGCCGATGTCAAAAAGTGTCCATAATTGAATAGTTAGATACAGTTTTCGAAGCGTTGGATGAAGGTCACAAAAGACATTCGATACTGAATCATTAGGTTTATGCGAAGTTGAATTTTGTGTTCTTCTTTTACTACCAGGTTGGTTAAAAGTTTGCTTTGCTGTAAAAATATACAATTAGTTCTGGAAACTATTTAATAATAATAGTAATAATAATTTTTATTAGGGATTAAAGTACAAAGATTACAAAAATTATAAGGAAGTCACTAAAATATAATCTGATAATTACAAAACATTTATTCTCACCAAGAGAACTAAAATATTAGCAGTTAAGTTATAAATAATAAAATAAAAAAACAATAAAGATAGAAAGAAAACAAAAATAACACTCAATCAGAAGAAGAAGAAGAAAAGAAGCTATTTATCATCATGGGACTAAATTTGTGCAGTTCCTTGCCTGCTGACTTAAGAAGTCTACCAAAAGTAGGTACTGCTGAACCTCGCGCGCTGGATTTCATGTGAAAGTTCAGGGTCTTTCAATAAGGGCGCTCGACTTTGTTGTGTGTGGGATATAATTGTATATAAAATTATCAAATTATATTAATTACAGTTAGGAAAATGTGAATAATTCAATTTTCACTTCATTTTCAACTTAACCCGAACCAGGCCAAGACAGACGGACGACTCCAAGTACGAATACTTGCAAATGCTTCTTGAGCGTCAAACAGCTACATATGCTTAGAAATCCAGGTGAAGGACAAACAATCGGCAAGTAGCTTTTGAGCTATCAGATCCACTCCACTTAAGAAAATATTTCGTGGCGGAATTTGTTAAATTATCTTATATAAATTATGAATAAGGGATTACTACGTAATTTATTGATTTGTTCAAAGTATTAATCCAAAAACGGAAGCAATTTTTTTTTTTTTATTATTTAAGGAAGAATATTCTTATGAGAAAAAGATTTTACAATGAATCTTGGCGGATTAGACAAATCTAATGTCTGGAAATTGTTTCAATTGCTTTCTAAGCACGTTCTGACCCGCAAATAACTATATTTTGCTTGTTTCATTTTACAACTATTAAACACTTGCCGTTATTACGTTGCATACAGGAAATCTTTGTTTATAAATTCCCTCCTCAGTACTAAAATTGTAAATGAGAGCCTAGATACGGTTTAAAAAGAAGATTGTACCAACTTTTATTAATATTAATGGACATGATACCAACATATGTACATATATACTAATGTGTCCAATAAATAATATGATTTACTTATTTAAAATTCGCGGGTGTTATAAAAGCTACTCGTGTTTTTGTAAACACACGAAATGCTCGATTTTTCATTTTTTTAAACAAATTCACTTTATTTTTTGGTCAGAGTAGTATGTATCAGTGGAGATCCTATATTTTGATTTCACGTAACATCTCCATCCAGAGAAAATATACGAATTTAGTTTTCTGAAGAGTACTTTAAGTTTAATTTAATTGGTAAAAAGCTTTATTTAAATGAATTCAGGATTTATTTTTATTTGGAATAAGGTTGTTTTGTTTTGAATAAAAGTTTAATTCTATTTAATTAATTAGGATAGGTTTAATTCCATTGTGAAAACTTCTTTTGCTCAATTGGGAAATTGTTACTTAAAAGGGAAATGGTATAACTTCTGACAATTCTTTAATTCTGTCAGTACATTAATTTTTGCTCGTTTTAGATACCAAGTATGTAACTTTTAATTGTTAACGTTGTGTTGGGTTCCGGCATATAAAAAAAGTAAGTAACAGAATCGGAAATCTCCTATGGGAAAATCCCAACGTTGGCGACAATTTGACGCCAATAGCTACGGAAGAAAATCTATTTGGGAGAAGAAGTATTTGATTTCATTATTTGATCTAATTAGCTTTCTTTCTAAATTTGTATCGTACAAAAAAACAGTTTTGCTAAACGTTTGGCTACAAAAAACAAAATTATTTAACTAATTTTCTTAAGGGCGGGGTAGGGTTTTAAAGGCCAAAAAAAGGCATATTTTAATGAATTGAGAGAGAGGAGATATGAATGTTGCTCATTTATTGAATTCATATACATGTTATAATACAACATCTCATGTACATCTGGTAAAATTTCCAAATAAAAATATTAATAATTAAGCCGGTGACAGGAAATCTTCCGAGGCACCTCGGAGAAAAGTTGTTGTGCGGTGAACAGCGTAACACGTCACCGAATCATCCAAAACAAAAAAAATGGAAAGGCATTTTAAAGCCGATATGTTTCGCCAGGTAATCACGAGGAGTGTTTTTTTGTCAATTTTTTGATTTTTGGCAGCATTTTTAAATGAAAAACGTGATTTTCGCTTAAAACATGTGAGTTAATTTGTTATTAAAAAATGAAAAAAAATTAATTAAAAAAAAATTCTTCGGGGTTACCTGTTGATTTATGTGTAGAAATAGTGTACACAATTTCAAGAGGAGCAGTCAAGTAGATTTTGAGTTATGATGTTCACGGACTTCACAAATGTTGTTTGTGAGAAACTTTAAATCGATTAAGTTTTTTTATACAGCATAGAAGCATAGAAGACAGCATAAGATGTCACTTGAAACGCTGTATCTTCGTAAATCGACGTCCGATTTACTTGAAATTTTGACACGATACTTTCGACATGTTAAAAAAAATTTAAAAAAATGCGAAAAAAAAGTTTTAAAACCCTACCCCGCCCTTAAAAAAAAAACGTCTCATGTTTTAAAGATTATACGTTTAATAAGGAGCTTTATTTTCTACCCAACAAAGTGGGAACCTTGGTGTGAAAAACACTAAGTGGTTCAACAATGCACTTCTTTCCTAATTGTATAGTGTACTTACCTAGAGGTGACCAAGATTGGATGACTGCAAAGAATTTTTCCCGTGAGCCACACACACATTTTCTGAAAATAGAATACAGTACCAAAAGTCACAGTCCAGGATTAGCTGTGTTAAACTGAGGCGCAGTATTTCTTCTTAAGGGTGTACTTAACTTTTTCGATCGAGAATTGTATTACATATCTGTGAGTTTAATTGGCACATAATTTAATTAAAATTTGGAACAATTCCTAAGATTGTAGAAATGGCGGTACAGCGAGAGAAATATATAAAACAGCTCTTTAGTTCGCCCCACCCTTTTACACTAGAACAGTTATTGGTGCGATTGGAATTATAGTTAATCGAACGCATTACATTAACAAATAGTTTTTTTCACATTTATTTCCTACGTTTTAATCACTAAAGTCGGAGGCAATATAAATTTTCACAATCAGCTTAATTAGTGCCCTTCATTAATGCCATTTTGTTGGGTGTAACTTTTTCTTATCAGAAATAATTGTAAATGAATAAACTTGCTTATCCCTAATTCAGAAAGTTTCTGTGTAGCTATCTATCACACCCACTGGGCTTTTGCCTTAGTGGCATCAGCGATGATTGATTTGTAACAGCTTCACTCGAGCAAGTGGTAATTTGGTGTAATTTCTTATGAACGTTAATTTAAACGGACATGCCAATATCATTTTCCTTGTATGTAAGTTGGATTTTAGCAAAATATCCTTTTTCGTCATATGGGAAGCGTGTAAACAATACTAATTAAATGTTTGGGGTCTTGTCCCCATAGTTTGCTTGCGCAAATATGCTGGTTTAGTTTATGACAAAGGAGAGAGGGATTCATAACATTAAACAATTCGGAAAAGGTATGATCCCACTGAAATGAAAAAGAAGTCATTTATTTATTTATTTATTTATTTATTTATTCGTTTCGCTTAATTCAAGCTACAATTGACAAATACATTGGCTTAAAAATAAACAAACAAAATCAACTTAAAAATAAACAAACAAAATCAACTTAAAAACTATGACTAAAACTAAGACAAGGGGCATATAATACAAAGATGGGGTCAATGGGGAGCAGACAGGAGGGGCATTTATATTCATTTATTAATGCCCTCGCTTACTATAAGCTACAAACAAACAAACAAAATACAAAAAGTAACTTAAGTTAAGCGACAGACAAAGTAAAGGGCTTTGGAATTAGGGATAACGGGAGGGGGACAATATTAAGATGTTCGGCGCAGGGAGCTCCTAAGAGAAGATTTGCTCAGGTGAAAGTCAAAGGAAGGGAGGGAGTTGGCTTTCCGGAGCATGCGGGTGAGGGGTTCAGAAAGGCCATAGTTAGTGCGGTGGTAAACGGGGCGGAAGAGAGGGGCCGATCTAAGGCTACGGGGATTGGTATAGAGAGAAACCCGGTGAAGCAGAGAAGGGCAGTCTATGTCGCCAGAAAGTAGCTGATGGATGAAGGTAATGTCTGCAGAGTCGCGTCGCTTCCATAAGGGCTCCAAGTCAATCAGCATTAGGCGATTTTCATAAGGGGGAAGAATAAAACGGTCAGACCAGGGAAGCTCTCGTAGAGCAAAACGAAGGAACCTTCGCTGGACATGGGCTATAATATATAGAATATAATACATACTTGGGGCACGTCAGTCCGCATTGGATATATTTTGATTTTTTAGGTCTCCCTATCAAAGGTAGCAATCGGAACCCTATTAGTGAGACTTCGCTGCCCGTCCGTCTGTATATCACAATCGATTACCCCAGCCGATTTCAAAGCTATTGACAAGAAATTAGGCACAGTTATAGAACTCGCTTGCCTGCACCTGACAGGCAAAAGTGAGCAAATATTTTGTTTATCTGGTTATTTAGGTTGTCAGAAAGGGTCAACCAATGTTTTTACCCAGTTGAAAGTGGTATCGTCTGAAATGGGTGATTTCACACATTTCAAAACACTATCGATTGTCTTTTCATATCTCCGTGAGAAATCATCAAAAATGCATGAAAAGGGACATCCACGAAGTTTTCGAATAATGTAAAACTTAGATAGGTGGATAAAGATTGCAGGAAAAAATCAAACGAAGTCTATGGCTATCACAGTTTTTGAGAAATTAACTTCTCACATTAGGTCTAAATAATTAAGCTTTTGCCAAAGTTAGTTTTGTTGCTCAAATTATCATAGAAGTTAGCGAGGTATACCATATAACGTCGTTCAAATGGCACGTATCAATATATTCCATACTTAATGCCATAAAATATTCTTACAAATAAAATAAAAATGGAGTGGATATCTTACACACAACTTGTTTTATTTACATATAAAAGTCGCGCGTCCTTATTGAAAAACCCTGTACATTCACCTTTCATACCTTTGATAATATGAAAAAAATCGAAATATTGCTCTTAAAAAGTTAAAATTTAAAAATGACTGCAGGCATATGGCCACCACGACGTGAAGCGTATGGTATTTAGGTAGTCCAATTTTGCGTCGCTTTTTCGAGTAATACCGGCCGTATGGAAGCCATTCCGCAGAGATGGTTTTGTGGCATTAATTTCTGCGCAAATTTGATCTTATACTGGTGTAGAGTGTAGACCAATATTTTTGCGCTAAACTCTCCACATAGTGGCCGGATAATTATCACGACCGACGACGAATCGATAAATTTGGATCTTCTTGCACAATTTCACTTACAGCGGCAATATATGCTTTAGTACTCACATTCCGATGATGTGTCGTATCATGCGGAGCGTATATGGTAAGATCTATATCCACAGTTCCATGGATGGTTTGCTCTGATGGCCGATTAGTAAATTTTGATAAATTGTGACCGTTCCTTGTGCTTCAGTCTATTCATGATTAAGACTTTTTAAAACAAATAAGTTTTAATTTTGGTTTTAATAATATTTACCTTGAAGTCCTTTAGAAAGCTTTACAGCTAACCTATTTGGTATCGAGAAAACTATTTTTTGTATAATATAATCTGGAAATAATTTATACCACTCCTGCACGATAATGTACGTGTTAATTTTTCTTTCCTAAACATTTTATGAGCTCGCACCTTTTCGTCCAGCACATCCCATATATTCTCAGTAAAATTTAATCAGGTGATTATGCAGAAATATCATATCAACCTTTTTAAATTGTCTTCAAAGACTTAATACGTATACGAGTTTTCCTTCTTAGACAGAAGGCGCACTTCTCGTGTAGAAGCCGGGAAACATTTACATATTACAACAGAACAATTTGTTGGAAATTGTCGGCAGAAATTGTATCGCAGTTTGCTTTAATTAAATTTGTAAAGCATTGTAATATATTTTTGGTTAGAATTCGTTTCAAAATAGGCGTTAAAGAGATTCCTTCGTCCGCCATCTATTAGTGTTCTTCGTGGAAGATGTTTTAAATAGCTGAGGCGCTAGGGCTCTGAGATGAAAATAGCGGAAGTGTACTAGTTCTTTCCTTTCGCGACCCCGACTTAAAGCAGACAAATGTTAATTTTTTTGATTCGTTGGCAGAAATTGTATGTAGCTTTATTAAATTGCTTAAGAAATTGTTTTGTTATGCATTTTTGGTAAGAATTGCAAGTAATTGATAATATTAATGTTACGTCTGATTTTTGTTTGCGTAAATATTTACGTTTCAGAAGATTCGGCGTATTTATTCGTTCTCACTCAGTATGCGTGTTTTCGTGGTGTTTTTTTTTACCTTTTAAGAAATACATCCGGTGTCCCACCAGCCACCTTGGTTCTCTTTTATTCATCATTTATGTTAATGGTGTTTCTCTTATTCCTCTACATTCGAAAATATTCTGTTATGCTGACGGCGAAATTATTTCGTACAATGTCTAGTGATCGTAGCAGCCATCTTTTAAATTCAGATTTAGAAGCATTCCAGAAATTAACCGCCTTCCTTAAAATGTTTGTAAATGCACTTGCATGTCTTTCACACGTAAAAGCACACGGTGGCTTACAATTTCATTATTGGTGGTACCTCTTTAAATAGACTTGACAAAGCGAGAGATTTAGATGTCATACATAGTCAACTGACGGTTCTCTTTTGAGGATCATATCAGGACCCGAACCAACGCGACTTAGCGATTTGTGAAGCATTGGTCTAAGGAGTTCAATGAGCCTGTTACGTACACTCTGTCTATCTTGAGATAGCATACGTAACTTGCTTACTGCTACTGGCGCATACTATGATGGGATGAAAACTCTACATACACACATGCTTATAGGGTACACAAGTAATTAGTTTTAATTATTGCTGGAAAAAAGTGGTAAAAAGGTGAGTGCAATTTAATTTAATGTCGTTAGTAGCTTGTATGCGCTAGTGTTCACACTGAAGCATCCTGACCCTCTAATACTAACATATGTAAGAAGAAAGTATATCAATCATAGAAAAAGGATTCAAAAACTACGGATGTTCAAAAGCTGAAATTATTAAAAAATGGCCGATTTTACTTTTGAGGAATACGCGGATATAATTTTCATTTACGGTGTCGTAGAAGGAAACGATAGAGAGGCTGTACGGGAATACCAAAGGAGATTTACCAATCGACGTGTACCCCAAAGAGAGGTATTTATGCGAACTTTTCGGAGGTTAAGAGAAACTGGAGGTCTAACTTCAATCAGCAGAGAATAACGGTTTACAACTTCGAGCAGCAAATAATCACCGTACCCCAGTTCAAGGACTATTGGAAGGAGATTCCGAGAGAAGACAGGAATTTTGCACTTGATTTCTGGAACGCGATGTATACATGAGGACGTTTCTGGACCGAATTCTGTCGACGGCTGAATTGCAATTCACCAGAGTTGGCGTCACAAACTTTCTGCATATCGGCTGCATATAATACACCTTAAATAGGAATTGGAAGATTATTGGCATGCATGGGAATTGGTGGGGGACATTTTCAGCAGCTTTTGTAACCTATTACCAATTGTAATACGAATTTTATGTAATAAACGGCATTTTGGGGTTACTTTGAGTT
This sequence comes from Neoitamus cyanurus, assembly GCA_947538895.1. NCBI lineage: Eukaryota > Metazoa > Arthropoda > Insecta > Diptera > Asilidae > Neoitamus > Neoitamus cyanurus. The sequence continues at coordinate 42,292,702 of OX384543.1, forward strand.
TAATTTCCTTAAAACCCAGATTTTTATAATAGTCCGCCAAAGTTTTAGTACGAAAAATTTTGTATATCATTGCTCTACGTGGGCAAGTTGTATCATTTGGAAAGGTAATAAGATGGGAAACTTAATAAAAATAAAAAAAAGGTGTATTAGGGAATTGCTTGTTTGATGTCGCTGCGTTAATTACATCAAAAGATAAAAATACAATAACAATATGCTTATCATGAAATATTCCGTAGTCATTGGAATTGGGTAAAAGGGGGAGCGAAAGGCCTCGAGCACTCACACTACATCGAGTCCATTGTTTTCTACCCCTTGCCCTAAAAAATTTCGTCGAAAAGAAAAGTTCCACCTTGTATCAAATTTCTTACAATAACTGGCTGCGTCTAATTTTATGAACACATACATAACATACTGTACTAGTCACATAAAACTTCGAAGCGGCGGCGGGTAAGTGAATATTAATTATATAAAGGCGCTGGAACTCTTCCATACCAGCGAGCCTAAAAAGTGAACTGGAAAACGCAATTGCACTTTGAAAATCAATTTTGGATGGCTTTTTTCGTTATTTATGCGTTTGGTGATTATATATTTTATATCTGCAAGTGCATCATTGCTTTTTGGTACGTAAGCATCCCAAGGCTAAAAATATCTAGTTCTAGAATCAGCTTTTATTTTCATACAATAACTTCCAGTCCGTTAAGTAATTTTTCCTTTGAGAATTTGTTTACGGGCCATTTCACAACTGAAAGTTTGATTTGAAAACAATTAATCAATTTTAAGTTTAACTATCCGTTGCGCTCATTTGAGGGGGTCAATAAAGAAAGATAATTTTATGAAGATATTCACTTCGTCGTTGCACATAATATAAACAGAGTAACACATTTTCAAGGCTCTTAAACTGCGAATGAATAAGAGCGCCCTAAAAAGAGTTGAAGCATTTTTCCCATCCAAAATATATTCGTTTTATTTGGGGTAGCTAACATACCAAGAAGATGAGTACGCTTTATACCATAGGTAGGTCAAGTTGCCTCCGAGTGTAAAATGCAATTGTGCCCATTTGATATTTTTGGTCTAGAATTTATTTGGCAAAACTGAAACAATTCTGTCTAGGAAAGAGATGTCTTCACTCTGTTCGCACTTCACAGTGTTTTAATTATATTTCGCCGCAGCTTTTTGCCTCAACTATTCCTTAAATTAGAATAGCAAGCGCGTGAAAGAAAAATTTGCATAAAAAAATTTGTTCATTTTGCATAATTTTTAAAATAATTTATCTAATTTTGTGTACTAATTGGAATTCTGTATATTTTTATTTTCGTAGCTTTATCCTGGCGGAAGACTGTACGTCGGCAAAAAATTGTCTTTAAATGCTTTTCCAAATTATCACATTCCGCACTGTTGAAGAATTGCGGGGCTGCTAATATAGTTGAAGATGAAACTGAGTGTCAGTGCATATCGCGCACATGCATCAGCACATAAAAAAATACTCTCTAGCAGCTATCATTCTCAGCTCAATTACGGGAGTACTGCTGCATCAAGCTCGACTCCTTCAGGTCTCTTTATGGTAAGTCCTTTTATGTGTCTATTTTTCTCATCCCTTCAGATCCTTTTTAGTTCGTTAAAGTATTCTTTTTCACTAAACATTTATTCGTGCCTTAATAATATATTTTAATTAAACCTCTCGGGTGTATGCATTCATGCCGTCCTCCTTCAGGTGCATGCATAAGTGCTTGGCTGGAGAGCTCGATGGCTTGCACTGCCTTGAAAAAAGCGATGGGATTAAACGACAAAAGTAAAATTAAAAGTGACATTCATTCTTCACAGAGACGGGTGGGCAGAGTAAATGTGGCAAATAGGTACGTCTTAATCGTTGTAAATTGCAGGTAATGGGTTATTGCTGATTTCATTTTGATTGGGTTTTTAATTTACGGAACTGGCCAAGCTTGCTAATTTCACTCTTCGTCTTTGCCGTCAAGATGTTGAGCCACAAATTGGTTCGGTATACTTTTCCATTAGGATTAGGGCCGAATTTGCCGAATGCCGATTTATTGCCCGAAGCCATCTTTGAATATACTGAAAGCAGTGTTGTTGGTTATGTTCAGAGTTCGGCTGTTCAGTGAAGCTCGACTTGTCTTCGATTTTGTCCAAATTTCAAAGTCGCAGTCACTATCGTATAATATATTGTAATAATAATAATAATCACCCATGTAAAATGACTTGAGCCCACCCATCCGTACTCATCGAGTACTGCAGTGGAATTGAGAAATATTTCTAACAACTAGTATGGCCCAGTGGGCGAAATTCGACCTAGTTAATAATGATGAAATTATAGTGACAATTGCAGTAATAAAATTATAATTTTTTTTGGTTTGGGTATTAGTATTTAACAGCATTAGGCAAAGTAATTGTATTAAAATATGTACAAGGGTATATTTCACCGTCTGGGCAGAGCTTTAATGAAGTTGGCAATGATTGCCGCCAAATATATTCAAAGCGTAGCGAAAAGAACGCTATTATTACGGCATGCGACCACGACTCAGTACACAGTTTATTAAGTATATCACTATTTCACTATCACCTATTTTTAGCTTATGATTTAATGTTCGATGCCATTTACTGTTGGCGGTTATAAGTTTTTGTACTTAAACAGTACACTTTATTGTAATTGAAATAATTCACTTTTCTTAAATTAAGTTGGTTATAAAAATAGCGTGGTTGGTCAGTATATTCAATTCGGCAATTCGTACGTACGTACATCATTTTATTCCAAACGTCACATATTATGTTAACATTTAAAACTGTATATATGATTTATAGTTTAAACCATCATCAATTACTATATATGTGTGACTACTTAGAGAAATCAAAATTACAACCGCTACGAAACAAATAGAGTTCAAAATCGAGGGGTTTGTACTTGTAAATTATTCGGCACCGTGAAAATACAAGTAGTGTTTTCGTAACAAAGCCTGGAACAGATCGCAACCCGGATGAGAACTCTCCAGGAATGCGGAATCACAAAATGCTCCAGCCTTCTCCCTGGCTGATTTAAGTTAACTGTGCCATATCTTTATAAGGTGAATAACGTTCCGCCCAATAAGCATGAAACATCCTATCAGTAAAAAAATATACAATCGGGGCATAAATGCCAAAAATCACTCATATTAATAAAAAAGGCGAAACGAAAAAAGTCAGTCATGTGTAAAAGAATAAATAAAGAATCCAATTTCTTCCCCAGTTAAATATTTGGTAGCTATTGATTTTTCCAATTCAATCGTCTTCCTTCAGCATATTATTCTTTATGCTTGTTTACTCTGCTGACCAATGGCCTTATCTTTCAGCACGTTCAAATATGGATCAAATGTTTAGCCGAAACGAAAGAACGAATTATAAAATTCCTCGCTCAATTCTTTTCTAGTAATTCAATGCAGAAGGATTTGCAACAGTTGTGTGAGCTAATTAAAATGTAAACACTTTTACAAGCGTAAGGCAGTTAATAATTCACTTAATTGAATTGCAATTTCTTTGCAGTTTTTTATTAACTAAGCATTATTTGCATTAGTAGGTTCATCGGTCAACACGACTTCTGAGTCTGTTCTGAGTTCTACTCCTCTTAGGTTGATGTCGCTGCGTTGAATAGATCTAAAGATAAAAATAAAATAATAATGCACATCCCGAATTTATTAATCACCCTATGTCACTCCCAAAAGGTTTATATTGTTGTATATATTATTTTTGCCACGTGAGATCTATCGCCCCATTAATTTTTGCCCCCAATAGATGAAACCCCCTGTATAAATGACCTTTGGAAATATGGAATACAGCAAGTACCTACGGTGGTGTAGTTGTAAAACAGAATAGCAGAGTCGCTAAAAAGATGTTAGTCAATCGTGCACCGTGACACTGCCAAACTAATACGAACTGGGCATAAACTATTCTTTTCAACTACTGCCCTAAACTCTGCCGTGGCAAAGCATTGACTATGGACAAATTTCCTCATTCTAATCACTAAAGTAAGGTTCACACAAAGTTTACATTTTCCGTCTATCTGTATACACACATATATCAACGAAAAAAACTCGCAACCTGGACTCAATATAAATGTTGGGATTTGTTAACCTGCGATGGGTGCTTTCCAATATATTCATGGGTTATTGTATAAATTAATGCCTTAACCTTGCCAAACCTTTGCCATGTGTGTGATGAAAAACGTGCTAATGAATTGCAATTTTGGCGAAGTGATTAACATAACGATGGATATTGGAAAGGGCTATATATTTGCCACTCCTCATTTACAGAGGCAAGTCTAATTTCGGTCATCAAATTTTTCTTCCTTGATAAAGGGCATACATAAATAATGTGTACATAAGGAGCGCGCATAATGCTAAAGGCAAAGCACTAACAATGAAAAGACTCAAACGTACATAATATAAAAAACCCAAGAAAATACTATTAACATGGATTTCAGCGTGCTTTTTATAAAAGCTAGAAACTTTAAACCACAGAAAAGGAACGCGAAAATGGGAACCCATACCTATGAGTGCAAAGCACGAAATGTTTAGTAAACGTATTCTACCCAAAGTTAAGGTGAAAAGAAAAAGAAATGGAAAAGGAAACCACAGAGGTTCATGCAAAACTTTCCTGATCCCTTTTCCTTTTGGTGTTTTGCCAAAGCTGTGCTATAAGCGTCACAGGACATAACCCCAGTCCTGAAAATAATTCAAAAAAAGCAATACATCATGCCATCATTTAAATTCCATTTCAACTTCATATGCGGGGAAGTTCGGATAAAAGGCGCTTTTTTAAATTCAGTGCGCAAATTAAGTTTCTTGTGATTTTTGCAACCCTGACAGCAAATTTATAAAGCTGGGTATGAATAATGTTCAGCTCTTTGAAGGGTACTAGTACACAACGACGTATTTTTTTTCTTAAATCTCCAGTTAGCTTGTTTACCGTACGGGGGAAATTATAATCGCAGTTGTGCACAAATATGAATTCAGCTCATAAGTGCAGCCTTGTGCATTTTTATCGGCCCTACTTAACCTATTTACATGTATGCGGAGGATAGTTAAGCACAACCAAATGAGAGGGATTTCGAAAATAGTTACATATACAGTGAGCGAAATTCTCATAAGCGCCCCAGCGATTTTTCAAGAAATATGATATTACTACTAAGATGCACCCTGTATTGTATTTGTTAAATGGTAATATTTTTGTACGCAGCCTAATGAAAAAATTGCATTACCTTCACCTTCCCTGACAATTAGTCTTTCAAAGTTAATACAGTTATTCCATATGAGTCACCTCTGCAGCCGCGAAATTCTTATAAGCGCTTCTTGAGTAATCATCAGAATTATTGTGAAAAAATTTAATTTGATAACGGTAAATAAAGTTTTATGTGAAAAAATTTAATTTGATAATAAAATTTTATAAATCTTTGCATTTTCGCCAATAATTTTAATTTATTACTTCTGCAATTAGCGACCATTTTTCAAAATGCCGATGGGAAAAATTTTGAGCGAAGAAGAAAAAATTAAAACTAAAAAAAAAAAAGAAGGCTGTAGCTACAGAAATAAGTCGATCAGAATCCGCAATTTTTTGAAATTGGGCGATAATTATGGTAAATATGTACCACGGAAAGGAAATATGAAACTTACCCGCAAACAAAAAAAAACAAATTTCCCTGGAAGCAACTTCAAATCGACTTAGCGCTGCTCAAATTGTAGCAAAGTTGGAGTTGCCAGTTAGTAAAAGACGTGTCCAGCAGATTTTAAAAAGCTCTCCACACCTGATTTACAAAAAACCCGGAAAAAAACCCTTATTAAAGCACCATCATAAAGAGGCTCGTTTGAAATTTGCCAAAGCCCATATTCATTTGAAGAAAGAATGGGAAACAGTTATATTCTCAGACGAGACGTTGTGCATCATTCTGGCATGACTTAAAAAAGGACAATCCAGTAAAATTTTCCAGAAATTTTCACGGCGGAAGTGTGATGGTTTGGGGAGCATTTTGCTCAGATGGAAAACTGAAATTATGCTTTATTCCAACGGAAAACCAACTCCGTTACTTACACAGAAATTTTGGAAGAGGTTTTGATATCTTATTTGGAAGATGTCGAAGAAGATCAGCGTCTTATATTCCAACAGGATAATGCAGCTATTCATGTGTCTCGTTATTCTAAGGAATGGTTTCGAAGCACGGACATTCCTTTACTAGAGTGGCCAGCCTGCAGCCCCGACCTTAACCCCATAGAGAATCTTTGGAGTATTATGGTTCGACAAATTCACCAGAATGGTCGTCAATTTCCTAACATTAGTACCCTAAAAAACGAAATAAAACAGTGTTGGGAGAGCCTTGATATCAGTCTTCTTAAAAAGCTGGTAAATTCAATGCCGAATCGAATTTACCAAGTTATCAATAACAACGGCAAGCATACAAAGTATTAGTATTAAATAAAAATTTATTCAGTGAAATATACTCTTCAATTTAATTTTTTTTTATATTTTAAATAAGGCGCTTATAAGAATTTCGCGGCTGCAGAGGCGACTCATATGGAATAACTGTATTAACTTTGAAAGACTAATTGTCAGGGAAGGTGAAGGTAATGCAATTTTTTCATTAGGCTGCGTACAAAAATATTACCATTTAACAAATACAATACAGGGTGCATCTTAGTAGTAATATCATATTTCTTGAAAAATCGCTGGGGCGCTTATGAGAATTTCGCTCACTGTAGTTATAGCAAACACCTTTAATATACGAAGGCGTCTCATAGCCAAAAGCTGTGGGGCAAAAATTCACTGATTTCAGTAGATCGAGATGGGAAGCATTTTGCTAATTTTATTGCTCTCTGGGCTCTTTGGTTGCTACTGTAGCTGCCGTTTGCTGCTGATTCGGCTGATTGTAGGAAAAAGTTGGAAAAAGGCAAAAACAGGGGAGAGAAGATAACATTTGATGTCTCGATGTTAGCCGACGGATCTTGCGCGGGCAATGGCCAACATTGTGTGATTGATGCTTTGAGCTGAATTCTGTTTTTGGATTGTGTGCGAGATTCCCTGAAAATCGAGAAATCTTCCCAGTTGGCTACATATGAATGAAATTCGCGAACAGACATTGGAAAATAGAAATTGTTGATTGCCTTTGTTAATTTTAGTTTCACATAAGAAGTTAGCAAAATATATTCACGATATTTATTCCTAATAAGTAGAAGTCTCGATTTTTATTAATTCATTTTATAATTGCATATACATTCATATAAATAATGATTTACTGAAAACCAAAAAGAAATAGGTATTCAGGAAAATTTTATTGGATAATAACGAGCACGAAGAAATTTTTATTGGGCATTACAGAGGAATTTTATAAATTAGACTCACCAAAAATTTTAGAATGTGTCCCAAAATTAGCAATAAGCATATATTTACAATCGAATACATTCGAGAAAATTAGAGTATCTTAGGCAACACAAATTTTTAGTTTAACGGTTGCTGCTGCAATTCAAACATACCTTGCCTTTGATAAATTTGAAAAAAATCTAAACAAAGTGTGTTAAAAATCGTTTCTTAATATTACTTATAATAATTTATTATTACTTGAGTGTTAACAACCTTTCGATTGGTTGTTAAATAATATTTTTATAAGCCTTATCTAGCGATCGAAAAATAAAAATTAGGTACTTGATATGATAGTAGTTATTTCGTAATGTATATTTTTTTGATCATAATCGTTTTCGAGTTATTGGCTGATTCATAAATTAGACATTTTCATCGTATGCACATTATAATTTAATTTTTATATTTTGGTCTACTTAACGCAGCAACATCAAACTCACACAATAAAAAATACTATATCAACTCTCTTTCGTAAAATGTAACAACGTTCATCCACCTCTACCATTTCAGGTACAGTCACTTCCAAAAGTGAAAAATGTGCTGCAATTTTTTTTAATTGACGATTTCGAGCAACATATTTGAAATCAGTGATATCAAGAACCTCCATATTGATTTTACAAAATATTTGAATGGAATGCATCCATTTCCTGGGCTTTGCTTGGGGAAGCTTTTCACTTTTCGTTACGCTCCTATTTCTTAACATAACAACTTACACTACCGTGACATAAGGGTTTCACTTCAAAAAGTTGTTTGAGTTTCACTTAAGTTTTATTCTCGATCTACATATGTAGCTGCTGGTACTATTTAACAGTGACTAACTAGTACTTGGGCTGAGTAACTCTAATTAGACAGTTGGCAGGGAAAAGTCGAATTTCTCGAATTATGTAAGTTCCTTTGGTGATTCCATAGGTCATAAGCTTAATGATTTAATCAAATGGTGCCCCACGGTGCTCGTGTAACAAATAGTACATTGATCTCTATTTAAAATAGGCCAGCTTAATTACATCACAGGGACTTTATTAAAAAACTACATTTAAGTGGACCCAATGTAAGTCTAAACATTCTAGAAACATCTTTCAGTCTGATATTAATAATTAATTAATAATAATACTTACTTAATAATAATTAGTACTTTTTGATATTTCTTAAAGTCTTCCAAGATATGTTTTTGGTACACTGCGAGTTGCCACCTATACAAACTGTTAGTGGATTACATCCTTCGGAATAATTGGTTGGCGATCTAATTAATTCTAAAAAGTTGCTTTCCTAATTGCCGCAATATACTCTATATATACGAAAACAATTTGTAGGGCATGCATGTCGAGGCTTAAATCTGATTAAACTACACCCTTGATATAAGGAGCGATTCTTTTCATACTCGTTGGAAAACAAAAACTACTTACGTACGCACATATGCGTCGTTATATTTACTTGGGATAAATTATTTGCTCTAGTGCGGAGATAATTGAAGCAAAATACAACGTCTTCTCCTAGTTCAATCGATACAAATACCGGCGATGAATCTGGCCACGTGGAGTAACTTTTCATAAATACTAAATGGAAGTGCTCGTACAGCAAAGGAAATTGTTAATCACTTCCCCCGACTCTTCAAAAATTCACTGTTTCCACAAGAGGATTAAAACTTGACGTCTGTTGCGAATTTTATAATGGATGCTGTAACAAAGATTCAAAGAATATTTTAGAACCCTTACAAATTAGGACACCATACCCCTTGGACAATTATGTCCTCTTTGTAGTGTATTTGTCGGTACTTGCGTACCTCAAAATCGTTAGCCGCAATTAAATCAGTATACTTATAAGTGAACGAATTTTAAATATCTCGCATAAACCACTAATTAAAGTCTCATTATCCCCTTCGCGGGAAGATTTCGAGCCCATAATGTAATGTAATTTCTGGAACCCAATGTTGTTAAGCGATAAGTCTGGTAGAGTGAATGGAAGAAAGATCCCAGTACTAAATGAACATCTTCATATGAAAAACACGAATGGCTGCACATTCCCACCATTAAGGCTTAAAGTACAATTAGTGCAAAACGTGTGTTTGATATGCTTTAAGCCATAACCTTGCTTTGTGCATGAGAAAATATGAATCACGTATTAATGTGCTTGTACCTTGAATTCGTGATTCACTGACCTATATAAAATCGGTTCCCAAATGAATTGCCTTAATAAAGAAATATATTAAATGTTTTTACTTTCTCTGTCTTTATCTCCCTTTGCCCTATTAATGCATGAAATGTGGTAAACTGATTTAAAATAAAGCCACGTGCAAATTCTTTCTTTTGTGAATTTTTCCATTTAATTATGTAAAAATAGTTTCGTGTTCCTGAAAACAACCCTGTGGATCTACAGAAGAATTTTAAGTAAGGTCTATTGTTAGATAATGTCGCATTTGATGTATTTGTTGTGGATAGAAACAATAGTATGTATATATATTAAGTCTTCAGAGTTTATGAAAATACTACAGCGAATGGTTAAATTAAATAATTGACATAAAACCAAAGCCATTACCTCCATAATTTTGTTGGGATGTCTATCATGTGTTTAGTCAGTTATATTTGCTAGCTATTATATGGGAGCATTGACATTTACGAAAATGCCGCGTCACGCTTCGGAAGATCGTTTATTAATATTTTTATTTAATACAATATATATATAATATAAGTATTTAAATTTTACGGTAACAATTCGCAAGTTACGTGTTCATTTTGGTGTGCATAATTGTCCGTCGAGGCCCGCTATTAGAAATTTATCCAAAAAATTTTAGCGAGAGAATCTATATAACTTATCGCTCTAGAATATCAACCGAAAACATCCCTGCGTGGGTGTCAGTACAACAGAACAATCATATACGCCGATTCTGCTTAGCGATCGCTACCGTGGCGTGTTGACAAACATTTTTTGGACGCAACTGTATGAAATGGACGTAAATGTCCTGTGGTTTCAACAGGATCGCGCAACCGGCCCCACCATATCCGAAATAATGACGTTATTGCAAACTAAGTTCCCACCACGTCTTGTAATCTCTCGCTTTCAGATGACTATCATGTTTGGATTTTTTTCTTTTTTTTAAGTAAGGGCTATGCGAACCACCGTGAGATGATTCATTAACTCGAGGAAGAAATAGAATTCGAATTTTCGTAAAAAGGGTTATACACATGTCACACATTTTTTTAAATTTAAAATTTAACTTTGTTTGGTTCACAATTAACTTCCTGATAAGACAGAGTGTTAGACTGAGAGATTTACAACATACAAGGGGACTGTTTCCTTTCCGTGCCGCCAAGATTTTGCGAAGAAGCAGCCAAGGTTTAGCGACGTTACCCGAAGGAAATCATTGCGGAAAGAACAGGAAAAATAACAAAAAATTCCCTTTAGTTTACTATATAGCGATTTTAGAATTTCAAAATATATGAAATTTTAAATGTCATATTTTCTGCAAAAAACCCGCCGATCTTTTTAATCTTGGCGGCACAAAGCACCGAACGGCACCGGCTTAAATTGTTATTTTTCACTACTCAATTTAATAAATCTCGATAACCGCGTATCGTGTAACTCACGACTCAGACGTTTTAGTGCGGTGATTAGGGTGTTTTTGTATAGAGTTTGTCGATATTTATCTATTATATTTAAGTAATAAAAAGTGTATTTCGGACAATATTTCTTATATTTCAATATTTCACATAATGCGCTTTTATGGTGTAATGATTGTTTACTGACAATATAAACAACCTAATTATGACATTTTTATAGAACTCAAGTGAAACATCATCCTTTTACATTCAAAAACAACTTCGCATCAAAAACCATCTATCGAAAAATGTGGTGAAACTACTCAGGTCATCTAATATATGTTAGTAGACAGCAAGAGCTGAGTAGTTGCGAGCAGATAGGAGTACTTGGGCTGGAAGTACTTTACATAGCCCAAAGGAACATGGCTTTTAAAACTATTTGCAAAAAGTTGTAAATTATATCCAGCGTACACTATTTGATCAAAGAAAAAAGCGAACACATACTGGTAATGAGATATGTATTATTATTTTTATTCCTCGCGTTGATAAAGCACACAAAAGGTGAGTATACGTTACGACCTGAGCGATACAATATTCTTTAGCCCAGTGGAAGTACCACATTTCACCCCGTAGCATAATAATCAAAGAAAGTCGGGTGTGCTAAAGCACAGCTTTTGACCTACAGCCGTTTGCTGCAGCCCTCACTGTAGGCGCCTGTCGCAAATGTTTCCCATGAGTGGCAATTCCCGTGCAATGAATGTGATCCGGGAAAATGGCATTTAATTAAGTGATGAGATATGTATGTGCTAAGAGAGAGTGAAGGTATTGTATTGCGCTTTTATGGTGTAATGATTGTTTACTGACATTCGGGAATTATTCAAAAACACGACCTGGCTGTTGTTCGAAACATATCTGGTAATAGCCCCACACTAAATTAGACTCAACAGCGTAGCTAGAGAGCTATCTGATGTGCCCCTGGTTGTTTTTCAGAATTCGTATTTTAGCTCCTTTCATTCCCTTGTCCATAATAGTGCGGGCGCAGATTTCTATAGGTATTATCTCAGCCTGGAAGATGGTGGGAGTTTTGCTTAAGGCTATGGAGATCTAGCAGATGTGTTAAAAGATTGCCGCGCCGGACGATCCGTTGCATCTAGTACCATCAGTATACCATTCGAGGAGTCTCGGTCGGGCGAAAGTATTGTTTTCTTTCTACCATTGTCGGCCGTTTATTTCAGTCCTGAATAGTATTTCCAAGTTCAATCGTTTTGGTATCAGGTCCTACGGGACCACAATCTTGTGAGAAAATCTTCAAAATCTTAGTGTCTCCTATGATCCTAGGCATTGTTGTGGCCTGATAATTTATGTTTTAGAAATTCTTATGTCGATATGAAGAAAAAAAAAGAACTCACTTACATATTATGTAAACGAAAGCTAAAAGTTTTATCCCAAATATATGTACTGTGTTTCCTTCCATAGAATATATCATTAATTACAGTAAATTTTTTTAGATGGACCCATCTGATACCCTGCAACCAAACGTAGCATCGACCGTTCAGTCTCCAAATGCACTAAGTCCTACGGGAACCATATTATCTGGTAGTGATGCTCAAGCGGCGAAGGATGATGAAAATGACAGCAGCAACGCTCCGTCATCTGGGAGCAAGAGCCCGAACACACGGTAAGAGTTGCTCAGCTTATCTCACTTTCGCTACTTGCATAACTATTTTTCTCTTAACTTCGAAGGATCAAGATATTAAAAAAATCTATTGTAAATTGCATTTAGACCAAGAAACAAACGTAGTTTTAGTGACCAACTGTTTTCAAGATCAACTTCATCGTCATCTCGCACAAATCTTTTAAATATCGCACTGACTGGTTTACGAAAAAAGAATTCTTGCGATGTTGATTCGATAATAGATGACGAGGATGGCAATGGCAAGCCCTCCAGCCACCACGTTCAGTCTCCCTGCAGTAAAAGCTCTAGAAACTGGCGAAACGTTAAAGCTGTTATGACGTACTACTGCTCGCTGAGAAAGATTAAGAGGGATGGTGCAATAAATAAACTTTTCTATCGGTGTATATATGTCACTTTTGCTTTGATTAATGTAAACCATTTTTCACTTTGTAGTCGGTCTAAGCTGCCCAATTTTGAGAATATGTTCTTTCGAGGATCATTGATTTCTTGCATGCATTCTTTTCGAACTGATTCTTGCATTGAACTTAAATTGTTTGCAGAATGGTAGTGACTTGAAAGTAGACTCTGAAAAGTGTGTTTTTAATCTTTAAGGCTAGATCTTTTGTTTAGTTCTGTAAGCTAATCTAGTTAGACACGATCTCGCTGGAGTACTCTTAGGAAATTTTCTCATTTTGCCATGACTTACTTCTTTGACGTGGACATTAAAACTATTGGTGTTTTATTCATATTTCTGCACATTATATATTTTTCTTGCTCAGTGGTTGAGCTCTTATGCTGTTATCTATTTCGTTAGACTCCCGAAGGTTTCCTGGTTGTAAGTAACACTCATTTGAGAAAGCTAAGTCCAGTAGCCCTCTATAAAGGGTGTCTCAAACTCGGCTTTCATTTAATTTTTTTATTTCAATTTAGAATATGGATGCGGATGGATTTCGTCAATAGCACGTCAATTTTCCGTTTTACACTCGGGAATTTTCTGGGAATCCCCTTTTGAAAATCCCCATAGCAAAAGCTCGAATGGAGTCTAATCGCTCGCCCTTGGTGGTCAATTCACTTCTCCCCGAAGCAAGATAACACGCCCAGGAACCTCTGTCTGTAAAAACTGCATTGTTTCGGCCGGGTGACAGGTTGCACCTTCTTGTTGCAAGAACATGACATCTATGGTACATCCACATCTTCCAACTCTTACCATAAAATGTGTTTAACATGTTGCGATAACGAACACCTTTAATGAAAACTGCATTGCTGGATTCATTTACGAAGAAGTTCGGTCTGATGGTCTGCCAGTCTAAAATCCACAACACACAGTTACTCCACTCTTGGTTGATGTATGAGCTGCTGATGGATGATTCGTGGGTTTTCGGTTCCCCAATGTCAAGTTGAAAATACGCCTTATCGATGTAGATGATTATTTTTGGAAAAATCACCATGGATTTGTTGCTGGTCTCATTAATATTCAACTGGCGAAAGTCCAGCGCAACCCCTAATCAGCTGGCTTCAAATGTTGAATAAATTTAATAAATGTGCATACTGCTTCGTGAAAAGTTTAATTTTAGAAAACGATGACTAATGGAGGTAGATGGACGTTGGTTTACACTTTTACTAATTGCCGCAGTGTTTCAAGCCAGCGTCCCGTACGAGGACGGCCACCTCTTTTAATATTCTGAATAGAACCAACAGGCTCAAATTTATTGATTACATTCACTACACCGGGCCGAGATGTTGTGTGATGATGTTAGAAAATGTGCGACATGGTCACACCGTCTCTGCAAAATTCGCAACATTTCAGTAGTGAACTTTCACAATCTCTATATTCTATGATAATATAACCTCAAAACTTGGTGATGACAACTACGAAATATCAGCGTACCCATATTTGACACAATGAAAATAATTTCAAATTCAAAATGAAAGCCGGTTTTGAGACACTTTACTTTCAATAGGTTTCTGTATCTATAGTTCTGAAGGCGATCACCCCTACTTTTTTGAAAAACTTTCAACTGTTTGACTTAAACTATCAGACTTAAAAACTATAAAATAGATAAGAATCAATAAGTTTCAATATTTAATCCTAGTAGTATGAAGATCAACAGATATGAAGTAAAATTATGTGGTTTTAATTTATTTATTCTGCAGAAAATGTACCTAATAAATGATAGCAATGTCGACTGCTTTTATGCTGTAATCTGTAAAACTTTTCTTTATTATAACTTTCATGAACATTAACTATTCATTAATCTTCAGCAGCTGGATAGTTAAAGATATATAAGTAAAGTTAAAGGGAGCCATCACGGTGACATTCCAAAAAAAAGGTTTTTGTGAATTTTTGAAGTAGTAGTGTAAGGTTGTATGCTAAGAAATGGGAGCTTCAAGAAAAGTGGAACGTTTCCCCAAGCAAAGATCAAAGAATGGAAGCATTATGAAACATAGCACATAAAGAACAAAAATATAGGGGTTCTTGGTATCTTGATATTCATTTAAAATATGGTGCTCGAGCTTACAAATTCAAGATGGCGGGCTTTAAACACCAATCCAGATTTTGGCACACACTTGAAACAAAAATTTCGGAAATTCAAAATTAAAAAAAAAAATGTTTTTAAGTAAGTACATCAATGATTAGCCTCTTTTTAATTTTTCACAAAATGGCGACCATTCGAAGACAAGTGCGATGTTTAACTAAATTTAAGAATACAAAAAACCTTTATGCTTAACATTAGCCACTTCGATTACGAAAATGTTGGCGGATCATTATTTAAAATCGGATGATTAGCCTTAAGGGATGTACAGACGACATATGTTCCGATCAGAAGAAATATCATGTGGTCTATACTATAGGCTTATTTGTCATCTGATAAATTCTTGCTCAAGAACGTCAGATGGCAGACGCTTCCAATCTTATCAGACTCTCCCCTCAGTTGCTCTGTGACCAACAGCAATTTTTTGCTATTTGGATAAAACTGGAATGCTTTCCGACCTATGAAACAGATTGCCAGGTGCCTCAAATTTTTAATATTTGACCGAGAGGGAATAGCAAGTGCCATTCGTATAACTGGAAAACTTCAAAAATGTTCTTGCAAATACTGACAAGTATTTCAAGCTACTTTAATTTACATTTCGAGACCCGAGATAATTATTCCCGGCCTACTTGAAGGCGTCTCATTGTAACGTAATTGTAATTTGGTTATAGTAATCTTATATTGATGAAACACGATAAATTTTTGCCACTCTTATCCTATCGAACCAACCCTGTCGAAATGGCTAGCTCGTTTTCCTATTTTTTGTGTGAACATCTCAAAAGAGACACTTTGTAAAAGCCACAAACATAGCTTTCCCCTTGAATAAGACCCATCATTCGACACGTTAATTTTTTATGCGATTCGATTTTGTTTACTGCAGATAGCAAGACAAGGAGTTCTGTACCTTTGAATGTTCGGTCAATCGGAAGAAAGTGCGCCAGCCCGTAATTATCGTCCCTATCATTGAATAGATTTCAAGAAGTTGTCGAGCAAAGTGATTTTACTTATTTTAACTCAACGAATACTTTGTCTGTAAGGTGTGCAGTATACATAGTATTGTAAACTCTAGTGTAAGGTGTTTTCAGGTGGTGTTCTTATTATTTTTGGCTTTATTCGGTGGTAAACTGTGGACGTTTCTGAGAGTGTCGACGAAAGCTTTTGTCATGATAGAAAACCCCAATTCAATTTTTCTGTAAGGTTTTGTCTTTCTGCACCAGTGATTTTCTGTTTTTGAAAATGATGAACCATTTAAAGGTTGATTTCCTACAATGTTGTATGCACCTGTTGTTAAATGATTTTAATGTACGTGACGCAGATCTTTTTGTGGCGTTCTGTAATCGATATTCCATGCTGAGCTTGTATAGCCTACTGCAAGGGTGGACACGATGTGTTTGCTTCTAAAGAGTATCAGAAGACTTCGCACTCTTTTGTTAGCTCATCAGAAAAAATCCGATTCGTTCTCCTTTTTTGAATCACTAGAATTAAAACTACGACCTGCCCCTGATTACACAAATGACACACATTCAGTTAGTGTTGAATCTCCAGGGAAGTGGAGAAGGCAGGAAGGAAAGAGCTTTGAATAAAATAAACTAGACTTTATCACATAAGTTTTATATAAACGCTTAAATAATTCATTCAGGAAATCTCATACGATGCGAATGGGCCACGGAGATGCACACAACAAAGACGACGATTGGTAAGTTGGCTAAGTAATTAGGAGCATGCTCATGCCTTAAATTTATGACATCCCGGATAAAATTTACCGAATTCACGGTAAATTGGGAAAACTGCACTGCTTAAAAATTAATGTACTTGAAGTTTAAGTTTCTCAACAAGATTGCTTTCCCCGCAGGACCTTTCAACAATTGCATATCTGCTTTTCTGTTACTAATATAAAATTTGAAGTTTTTTTGTGTGGACACGAACACGTAATAGGTTAGACTAAGAATAACACAGTCGTAATGCCGTTTGTTGTTGCAGTTGTAAGTTCAGCGCTTTTGCACCCACCTTTCATCACTTAGATAATGATGCAACTCATCTCATCAGCCACCAGATTATAAGGAACTGTTTGCTTTGCTTTCAGCTTTTTTGCTTGGTTCACATTCATTCATTAAATGTTTTCAGCCTCAATTTCAGCCACTATTTGTATGAAGGGCCAGCTGGCATATACATACATACGGGCGCCTGGGCACACTGAGCTTGGGACCCATTTCAAAGCCAAAAACCTACAGCAAAAACATCAAACCACAAAAGAAAATGTGTGTGATTAATGACTTTTTGGTTTTTTTTCTGTTACCCGGACAGAGGGTTATTACCCGAATTGGACTTAGCTTGTTTTAAATACTTATGCTAATATTAATAGCAGTTTTCGTGATTTCTACTGCGAAAGTCCTCAAATATATCATCAAAGTCAAGTTTTTGAAGAATATCGATCGACATGACTGATAATTTATTAAGTCGTCCTCAAATCTAACAAGAAAACTTTTAAACATAAAAAAATCGCTTCGTATAGAAGCATATCACCGTCATCAGAACGTCAGAAATTGGGAACAACTAATGTTACATATTTAGGTTTCTCCGAGCATAAAGAACCTTTCCTGAAAATTTCGTAGCCCCTGGCGATGAACTTCACTTTCTGCGGTCGAGTCTTCGTCTATTATACCTACCATTGGGTTCAAGGGTATGTGGATAGAGGATTAAGGCGTTATGGAGTTATTTTCGTCTGCTGGTTGTGCTCACTTGTCTTGGTCACGTGATAAATAAAATCCACGCCACCTGGTCTCGTCTTCGGCATATGAAAAAATATGTTTGTGGTCGTGTGTAATCACCGTTCAATACCGTGCCTACCTCTACCTATACCTACCTTTAGATAGCTAGCACTGTTAACTCAATATCATCGTAAAGTTTGCCGCTAGATGGCATAGTTTCCAGCGGAATCTGTTTCGTAATTTGGAATAAAGTAAAACTCCAAGGTGGTTTTTATTAACTTATTAAGAGAATTAATAAATAATAATCTTCGCTTACATTTTTTTTCTTATATTACACCCAATTTAAAGTTATATAGTCTATTTGTCATTGTATAGGCTTGGGTTCCGGAGCCCTCTTAAGCCGAGGGCGGAACTGCTTGTATGCGCCCTGTGGGGTAATTAAATTAACGCGAAAAAATGGAAAGATCAAAACAAGTTTTCATCAATTTTGAATTTGACGTAAATTTCCTGCGTATTCCAATTGTGAATTATTTAAGAAATGAAGTCTTTACTTATTGCTGACTACATTGCATACATAAAGATGTCACCTTTCCGAGGTACTTAATGCTTAATATACATATGTAGTTTTCTGGGTTTAGTCCTTTACCCTCTTCTTCTGAAGGACTTTATCCCTGGCCGTCAAGACTAAATACTTAAGAAGCAAACAATGTCAATCAATATTCGGGTACCATTTGAAAATATAAAACTTCATCGCCTTAAGGAAGCAAAAAAGTTTTTATTAATTTTTACAGGACGGTCTACTAAGGAAAAAATCGTTTTCATTTATTTGTAATCGAGGAAGGGCGATTTCAACAAGCTAATAATTCACCGAATGTAAAAATATCATAGCATTGTACGTCCGCTTTTTATTATAACGCTTATGGGGCCCACTTAGGATATGAAGATCAATTTCAATTTTGCATCATCGCTAAGGAGTGCGAACTTAATATTCGCTGCCTCCTCGTTCCCCGATAAAAGCGAACGCACAAAGTACGTTCTACTAAGTACGCGCGGTGGAGTGCTATCGATTTATTTACTCTTTCCAGTCTGCTCATTCAGATATGCCTTAAAGAGGCATCTCCAATGATATTTTGAACGGAATTTTCCCATTACCCGCATTAATATCGAATCTTTTGAGGAGGTGTAAGTTGGAGATTATCTCGAAAGGCTGAAGCTCCGATACAAAACTGATAGTAATACAACATAAGAGCTGTTATATTCCTAAGTATATACTTTATGTTAAAAGTAATTGTGAAATTATTACCAGGGCTACTGGTACCATGTTTGTGTGTTTTTTTGTAATATAATCAAATTTAATTGTTGCACTGAGAAAACATGATTTATAAAAAAAACATTTTCATATTGTATCTGTTGTATTTCTTTCATTTCCTGGATTTTCACATTTCTACAGGATGTTTGACTAAGAGATTTACAGCTTTGTTTTGCGATTTTGTGAGACTGGGAAATGAAAAATGATTGTTTGTTACACATAACGTTTATTCAGCATTGGGAGTAGAAGATGAGTGTAGAAAACAACATTGGCCGAATGGCTGCCTCTGGACACGAGACAAACGTGGCGCCTCTAACGTTTTTCATCACAATTGCAGTAATATTGTCTTTATGTTGGTCCAATGTGGTGAACTGGTTAGCTTACACTTTACTCTTCAAGCACCCCGAAAGCAAAAAATCGGAATCCGTAAGATCCGGTGACCGCGCGGATTAATCGATAGCACTGTGTCTTGAAATGAATGTCCCAGGAAACATGGTTTTTAAAAAATCATGGCATGTTGCGCCCTCTTGCTGAAACCAATGAGCTGCGTTCATTATATTACATTATCGGCATTCAGAACTGACTAAAATTTTGCATTGGGGTAGTACCTAAATTATGACGAAAAGATTCTATTCTATTAATACTACAAAAATCATCTTTTTCCCACTAAAAAAAGTTATATTACGACCTTAACAGATTCACGAGAATACTGCACTATTTTGTCAATGTCAATTTTCTTCCGCATTTCACCCTCTTCTGTTTATTTTGCTATTTTACATAATTTTTTAATTTATATAATTAAAGAACTTTATTTCCTATTAAAATTCGAAGATAAGGTCATTCATTTAAAAGTTGAAGTAAACATCACTTATCCAAACTTTCAAGCCATATCGTATTGCAGTCTATTTGGGACATCGATTTCGCATAGCAGTGCAGTTCACTGTGGTAGTTGGCTTCTTTTTTGTAATTCGACGCATAGGTATTCGAGAAAATTGCTGGAAGTGCAGTCTTGAAAACACACATAATAAAATGAACTCCGCGGAACTCTCACTGAGGGGATGTAGCATGACTCTTTTGCTTTTCATCAGGTCTAATTTACTAAAACAGACTGATTAGCTCTTTGATGACAAACCAACCAATTTTACTTGAAATTGTCCTCGACTTTGTGCACCAGTTTTCCCCCATTTTCCTTGCCCCTACCGATTGTTTGCCATCTCATTATTCGATTTGAATGGCAGCAGCATCATTTTTTAGCACAAAGGAAACTCTGATCCAGCAAGAGCAAACTTACACATCTAGGCCAAGGAAACGTTTGTGTTTTTGTATAAGAATTTTTTTTTTTTTTTCGTCAAAATTTTCAATTTGAAATTTCATACTTACTCTCAAGACGAGACAAGTATTTTACACTTCAGATCATAGGACCTACATTCTGGTTACATTGTGTGTAGACAGTAGACACAATAGGGACAATTCAATGACACTTCTTAGAAGGATAGAAGACTTTTCCAATGCCTTGAGGGAAATTAGAATTACTTTCGCTTTTAATTAAAGGCAAAAAAGAAAAAAGGGAAAACAAAAAGTTCGTGGTTCCTGGTTGTTCATGGAGGGCGTACCGAATTCATTTTCTATGGTAACAGTGAATGAAAAATGCCCAGCGAATACTGAAAATGGTATGCCCAGGATGCGAACGAATCGTAAGTTTGTCACTTAATTTTACGAATGTAAATATTGTTCGAAACTTGTACTTTCTCTGGAGAAAACACAAAAAATTATTTATTAAGCACAAATAAAAGCCAAAATGAAACTCGTCTGCACATGCATTTAACCTGTGAAAAGTGCGATATCGCCCAAAGGTTTTCGAGATCTACAGGGAAGAAATAACCGTACTCTGGGAAAATTTTATAGGTGGTTGGAACATTTCGTGTCATCGTAACGTGGCTTGCTGTTCGTAGGATAGCTACGACGGATCTTGGAATAGGCCTGATTCTTTACGTATTTGTACACTTCAATACCATGGAAGCTTTGAAGAATTTTGTATTAGCTGCTTGATCTGATTTGTCATACTTCCTAATACGCTTGTGTGATATTTCTATTTCTCCTCTGTCTTATTTCATAGCCGTTGCTCATAGTTCTTACTGTTAATTATAGGTAGATAACAAAAACCATATTTTAAACTTGGGAGGGAATAATTTGAATTCCTAAAATGAAAAGAATTTTCTTCCTACAGAACTGAGCTTCACTTATTCATTGAAAACAAAGTACATATTTTGAAAGGGGCAGCAGGCATTAAATATTAACGACAATATAGGATTGGAATCACTTTAAGTTGTCTGTATCTCCAGCAGGAGCAGAAACTGCGAATTAACTCATCGTGTTACATTCTTCTTTAAATATGCCATCACACCACTCGACAAATATTCTAAAATTGTGAGTAAAAGTGAGTTTGAACTATGCCGCTTCTGTGTTAGATGCGCAGCAACAACACATTGCAAAATTCCTAGACGCTGTGTTCTATTCACCCTTCCTAAACATGCCGTTCCCCAAAAGAGCTGAGTCCTTATTGAAAGCCTGGGAGAGAGATGGAGTAAATAAGGTAAGTAATGCCGTAATACAACAAAGAGCCCAACTGATGCTGTGAAGGGTGCTGCTAATTAATTCTACAATTTGTTTCTCATAAAATTTGATGGCCTACTAAAGTATGGGCGTAGCAAGCGATTGAACTTATTGTATTTTAGTGTGATTCACGAGATGAATGAAATGTAATTACACCTATTTATACAACAACAGACATGTTCCTGCTTCGTTTTAAGAGGCAATTAAACTTGCCCGAATTTAATTTTTTGAGCGAGCATAGGAGGTTTTCATTCAAGTTTATTTACATAAATTTAGGATAGGCACTTAAAAAAAGAATTTCGTCGATTTTTTTTAAACCTGGAGTTAAGGAACTAATTAATATGTAATTATTCACAAAAGAAGGACGGGAATTGCTTTTTTAGCATTTACTGTGGCTCTTTTTCTACAATTATGGTTATATATGTACATACATAATTTAGCATTAATGCCTTTAGGCATGCAATTAGTAAAGCGACTACAGTCAAAAGCTTTGTTTGGCAATCTAGAAAATGCATGAATAACTTTAATCATTAAAATAGAATTCTTGCAAAATATAGTGTCTAATTGATTGAATGAATGAATGAATTAACTGAGTTGTTTTCGGCTTGTGCGAGCTTATCCATTTTAAAAATCATATCATATTAATATCATTCAAATTACTTGTAGTATATGTATAATATTATTTGAAAACTGTTCACTAAAAAAAGAAGGATTGATAATAAAGTAGGTAATTAAAGATACGATTAAAGCACTTAAAATTGAAATAAAATAAAATTAAGATAGTGTTAAGATCCAGAAATTTATAATAAAAGAAAAGTGACAAACAATGTTATATCTAAACTAATTATTTAAAAGACAAACACTCAGTCTGTAGGGCGTTAGTTGCACAATCAACAAAGGAATTGCTCTGTTGTTTACATCTCTAATGAGGTAGGTAGGTGCCTTAGTAACTACAGATAGTCCCCCTTCTCAAACTTGTTGGGTCCATCATCTGTGATATTATCTCGCCACAAGTGAGTCCGCTTATATCTTACAAGCAGCATGGATTTGTGAAACAAATATCTACTCTCACTAATCTTCTTGAGTCCACTCATTTTAGTGGGAATGCTCTCGAAAAAGGGATGCAAGTAGACACCATTTATATTGACTTCAATAAGGCATTTGGAAGGCATTCTTATTGAAACTTCATTCAATCGGTTTTGCTCCCTCACTGTTGAGGTGGAGACAACTCTGTGTTATCGTATGAGTATTGTACCCCTTCGGGTGTTCCCGAGGGTAGTCATTTAGGTCCCTTACTTATTTTTATTGTTTTTGGACGACCTATTTGATATTCTGACAAACTCCTTTATTGTCGCCTATGCCGATAATATATAAATGTTTAAGGTGCCGAAAGATGACTTGAACTTGTTTTCTGTTTAATAATGATTTGGTATTGAACCTCGATAAATGCATTGTAAATTTGTTCAACGCCATAGCCACCTAGCGGCAACAGCTAATATCATTGACGAATTTACCGTGTGGACAGCTCACTGGTAGATGTCGCGGATCAAATTTATTTTATTCATGTATCATAGATGATACCGGGGTCACAAAAGGTTAAGTCTTACAAATATCAATTAAGGAACTTATATTTATGGTATGTGAATTTGAATCACTGGAAAAACATTTTCAATTGTATCATAATATAGTGTGAAGAAAAAATATTAATTTTGTGTATGTAAATACTAATACAGTTTGGAAAAAAAATTATTTTTCGTACGGATATAGAAAGATGGCAGGAAGGTACTTTTATTGTACTGAATTACAGAACAAAGAAACCAGTGAAATTTTACATGTATGTAAATTCCAAACATGACAATGATTCTAGTTACATTATTATTGAAATAATATAATAAAAAAAAATGTTTTTTTGGTAGAATTTTGTTTATTTAAATACTAAATATATTCCTACATTTCGTTTTGTAACCATTCATATAACGGAAATTCTTTGCATGTTTTCCTCTATTTTGATTGAAAAGTACATGGCACTATGTGGACTAGAATAGCAAAAATACAAAAATATTCAAAGGGTACACTTGCATGTTTCTACAACAAAACAACGTCTTCTTAAATAGTACATATTTATCTTCCTTTTCAAATATTGAAGCGTGATTTTTATGGAAATAAATTTTATATAAAGAAGTGTTATTAGCACGCCTTGTTTGTTTTTATAAGTAATTTGAGACAATGTCTACAGGACGAAGTCTAATCAGAGATGGATGAAATTGAGGACCACCGTACAAATTTCTTCCGCAATACAGAAAAAACCTCCACTCAAGCGGGAAGATTCATTTCTGAAGCGCTTTTCAACAAGGCATATACCTGAGACACAGGTATTCATAGCTATAAATTTGAGTATGCCGTTATGACTTGTGAGTGATTATTAAAATTTTATAGGAAACAGTGGAGGACACTGGCTCTGAAAGTGCTTCAGGAGACCAAGACAAAAGTGCCAAACGTAGGAGACGATATTTGCAAAAGCGACGATCTGTGGTAAATCCTGATGAAAATTTTTATTTTTATTGGCTGATGGTGCTGACATTTTGTATCCTTTACAATTTATGGGCCCTTATTGTTCGCCAAAGCTTTCCAGAATTACAGGTATAGTAGTAAAATATGCTTCACTTGTCGTAAACTTATATTTCTTGTGTATTTTTAAGGATTCCGCGTCGAGGTTTTGGTTTGCTTGTGATTGCCTGACTGATATCGTTTTCGTTTTGGACATTGCGGTGCAGCTTAGGACAGGTTATTTGGAACAAGGCCTTATGGTAATCATATTTTCTAAAATAATGAATTTGGGGTACACTTGTTAAGGAAGATCGCACTTGTTGTGCTTCCACAAGTAGGGAAAAGGAAAGGTGATTTTATTTAGCATGCTACTTCCCCACCAAAAGTAGGCAAGACACCAAATATTATTTTTATCACGAGCGTGTCGATCGAGAACGCCGAGCTTGATCTCATCAGTGCGGCTGATGGCTCCTTATCTCTGCAGCAGACACCCGGGACGATCGTAAACCAATTCATCTACTTGGATTTACTTGTACATATATAATATAAATAAAATTAACTATAAATAGGAAACTTCGGTGCGCCGTAATATCGAAAATATTAATTCTAGAATGAAACAAAAAACGCTGAAAATTTTATTCTCTACAATAAGATCCTTACTATTTTTGTCGTGAGTCCGAGTTGTTCGTAAAAACCATTTCCCGATATGACGGAACCGAATTTAGACACATATTTCCAATTTGATAATCACATTCTGAGTCCTTTGCCAAAATAAATGAACTAACTGCTGGGTTCCGTTTGAAAGAGCCCTTAGAGTGACAATTTTTCTTAATCAATTTCATTCGTTTCAGGTGTACGATGACAAGAAACTAGCTTGCCATTACATGCGCTCAAGAAAATTCATGCTAGATCTCATGGCGCTTATTCCGTTGGACCTTCTTCAAATAAGATTAGGGTCCCAGCCTTTATTACGTTTCCCACGTTTTTTAAAAGTAAATGATAACCTTTTTATAACCTTCAAAAATCTAATTAACTACCACATTTTCCAAAGGTATATCGCTCAGTAAAATTTTACTACATCGTAGAGAGTCGAACTGTTTGGCCAAATTTATGGCGCGTTGTTAATCTTATACATATACTACTAATTCTAGCTCATTGGTTTGGATGTTTTTACTATCTTTTGTCGGAGGCGGAAGGTTTTCAAGTAACATTTTCATGCACACTATTTTGAAAACAAAAACTACTTAAGTTACTTTCTAGGGTGACTGGGTGTATCCTTATCGACCAGGAGACTATGCAACTCTTACAAGGAAATATTTGGGAAGCCTTTATTGGTCCACGCTAACGTTAACAACCATAGGCGACCTACCAACTCCAGAGACAAATGTAGAGTAAGTAAAGATTTAACTAACTTTCCATACTTGCTTGTAGTTGCTCTCCTTTCTCTCTCAAGGAGGAAAACCAATTCTTAGTGTAAAGGGTACACAAGCTATGCTGCTCTTTATTCACCATATTAAGAAGTTAAGATATAATACAAGAGGTACGGATCGATAAGAGCATAGTTTTCCTCTAATGACAAACAAACTTCATATTACACATTTTACGCACAACCTGCACATTTCACACTATTGGAAGCAATGTTAAATCGTATGCACACAATAGATTCCGTTAAAACCTGAATCTAACTGCTCAGACAATACCACCCGTATGCCAAGAAATTAATCGTACCCAGCTTAATTGCACAAGTATATGCATTATCGAATTCGTCAGAATTTTTTCGAATGCCTACAAATTAAGCGTCTTCAGCGTAACTGAACAGTATGATCGCGTTTCGTTAGAAATCAGCGAATATTCATAAAAGTCATATATTTTCGCTAAAAACAAGAGAATTTTCTCTTATTTTATTGTTATTCTAGAAAGCAAAAGAATTGCTTTTTCATTGCTCTATTTTCATTGTATGAAGAAACAGGTGGTTTGTTTTTAGTTTTCATTAAATATTTTAAGGTGTAGCCAATCCGGGCAAAGCAGTTTTAATAAAGTTACCAATGATTGCTTGTAAAAGTTTGAAGATCTAACAACTGTATGATTTACCTTTAACAAAATATCTACTGTCTGAATATTTGCCTTTCACAAAATGTGTATACTGACTGAATATTTTCCTTTCGCCAAGCATTGCAAGATTCCTAAACTCCTAAATTTATCAATCAATGCCAACTGCAGTAAGCCACATAAAAGCTCTGCCTGTCTATCCGATTTTTACCAATATTTTATTTTATCAAATTTCTCGCGATTCTGGCAACAAAGGGTCTTGTCGAAACAGACAAATATATTTAAATTCATTCATGAGTTGCATGGGGTGAGTTTCCTTTCTTGGTTTTTTGACAGCTCTTTTTGCAAACGGACACATCTCGCTCAACAGATACTGTACAGTTTTCACGCTCACCACTTTTCATGTCGCTTACCTCAACTTTGTTGCTACTTGAGATTAGGAGTCGATTACCTACTCAGCAACAAACGTGTAAGCTTTGCTTTTCAAAAAAGGTTTTTTGTTCTGAATTTTTTGTTTGGAAATTAAAGTTGTACAACGAGATAAAAAATGTATACATAATAAAAAAAATTTAATAGAAAGATTAATCGGAAATTAATTTAAATTAAACAAAAATTAAATACAGTGGCACAACCAAATGTGAAAGCTACAAATATTCCAAATAACGAAATAAATGATAACGTCTAAGCATGTTTTATAAAGCAAGCAAATTGAGGACCGAGAAGTTATTTATACACCTAACTCTACCATATCTCTCTTCAACTTTCTTTGAGCAGACTGAGTTTCGAACAATAAAAGTTTTCGTTATGAAAAATAATTCAATCTCTCTCGGTCAGGGACATTGCTGCTAATAATAATTTGTAACGTGGTTTGATTATCCACTCTTTCAGTCACCTAGTTATTATAATATCTTTAAATACATACACAATAAAGCCAACTTGTTTGGTGTCTTCCCTTAGTATAGCTATTTTATAAATTTATTGCTGTAAAAATTGGACTATGCCTTCTTATTACCAAAATTAGCGGCGAATTTACTTGCTCTGTATACACAACCCAATTTCTTTGCTTTATTGCTTTTGCCTTATATTAGTCTATTAAGTAGATTTGTTTGGCTAGCCCACGCGATTCAGCAATCCAGTCGAGCGACGGTCTGATGATGTCGATCTTACATTCTTTAATTCCGCAAGCAAAGTAGCGCAGATCGACTGCTCTGCACCTACCGAGCACCGCTTCTCCTGCCGATACGTTCAATTAGTTTAAATATTTTCTTTATTTTGAATTTAAGACCTTCAAACTCGGCGGACGGCCCCAGATCTCTACCTAGGCGCGGACTTAAGTCAAGGCTCCTCCAATTCGCATCTAATTATGGGTATGATCTCAAGTTATAAGTGAAGTCTTAATTTTTGCGATATTTTTGATAACAATCAGATCGTTGAAGGCTGTCCGCCTTGTGTACTTCCGACGCGTATGTGGCTCCTAAAAATATTCAGTGTGTTTCGTACTTAGGAAATGTTTAACATTATCAAAGTTTTCGAATCAGACAGCCTTCAACGGTTCACCCGCACATTAGTTGTTGTTATTCTTTTGATATTCGAAAACTTTGATAACTCCCCACAGGAAGGTTTTCGGCACTCATGCTCTAAGCGTCAAATGCATTTCTTTGCAGATATGTTTTTACCATAGTTAGCTACCTTATCGGAGTGTTTATTTTTGCCACGATTGTGGGCCAGGTGGGCAACGTCATCACGAACCGAAACGCTAACAGGCTGGAGTTTGAGCGTCTCCTGGACGGAGCGAAGACTTATATGCGGCATCACAAGGTAAGGCAACGAAGACGTTTTAAGTTATAAGTTACTTAATCGGTGGAAAATCATAGGTACCCAGTGGAATGAAAAAGCGAGTGCTGCGGTGGTACGACTACAGCTGGTCGCGTGGCCGGATTCAAGGGGGAGGAGATATCAACACAGCTTTAGGACTATTACCTGATAAACTTAAGACCGAACTAGCCTTACACGTTAACTTAAGTGTTTTAAAAAAAGTGACTATATTTCAAGAATGCCAGCCAGAGTTCCTGCACGACTTAGTTTTAAAGATGAAAGCGTATATTTTTACACCAGGAGACTCGATATGTCGAAAAGGGGAGGTTGCTCGCGAGATGTTTATCATAGCCGATGGAATATTGGAAGTCTTGAGTGAAACGGGCAAGGTACTTACCACGATGAAGGCGGGGGACTTCTTCGGAGAAATAGGAATTCTTAATCTGGATGGCCTTAACAAGTAGTACCTTTACTTTTCCCTTTAATAGATTCCCTTTAATGGATTCTTTTAGACGCACCGCTGATGTGAGATCAGTCGGATACTCGGAACTATTTTCCCTTTCTCGCGAAGACGTCCTCGCTGCTATGAAAGATTACCCTGAAGCCCAGGAGATTCTACAAACTCTAGGCAGAAAACGTCTCATGGAAGTGCGCTGCGTCAACAAGAAGCACGCGAAGCAAGCCAGCGACAGAGCTGCCCATCGCGCTAACAACAATAATGAAACCGTCACGCAACATGACAATAGTAATGAAAATAGTGCCTCTAAAAAAATTGTTGACCGAATCAGATATGACGTTAAAGGAATTAAAAGTGTACTTAAAAATACTCGGTACTTGCCACAGTAGATAGGGGGTGTAGTTTTACTCAAATATCTCTTCCCTTTCAGGACAAGCAAGCGAGCTGACGAGTCTTTGGAAATGCAACTGCTGGAAGGCCACGATTCCAGCAATGAGTCAAGGGGTTCGAAGATATTGAAGCGAATGTCTCGAGTTAAGTCGGATGACACGCAGTGTAGTGGTGAAGAGCACATCGAGACAAAAGATAAGATCCCCAGTCCAATTGGGGCGGGCTTGCCCTTGCTGCAAAGGCTCCGATTGTTGAAAGAGAAACAGGTGCCAATCTTACTAACGTTTTAATTGTAGAAGTAATGTATATATGCCAGTAGCTGTTTCTCGCAACAAGTTACCGTAAGAGTGCTGCTTGTTTCCCTATTTAATTACGTTATAGTGCTTGAGTTGCCCCAAAGGAGTTCACTTCCAGAAAAGCTTCTTATACAGATCTGATAAAACGTTGTAACATTTGTGATATTCTTTTGATATTTTCGATTCCCATTGTGCTAATTTCCAAGGTCTGGAAAGCCACCATACTAAATCTGCAGTTTTGGACGTCTGTAAAACTGAGATATGCATTTATAAACGAAAAAGATACTAACATAGTAAAGCATTGCTATTAGCTACTTTAGAATTTTCATGATTTGGTTGGATAAACGTCAGATCACACGTCCTTGCAGGGCTGTTCCTCGAAACCACATTATCGCCGCATCATGATTTCTATAAATCGCAGGTTTAAGATACTGTGGGGCACGTAACGCCATCCTGTTGAAACCACATGTCGTTAGGCTTCATAAGTAGTAATCCCGACCGACGACAAAATTCGTCGAATATAAGAAGGCCAGGTCATCGTGGAAATTTTACATATTCAAACACTTACCCATCTAATGTTGGCGGTCGATTGAAAATGTTTGTGAGTTTTTCTCTTAAACGGATTTCATGGGAGCGTGAACTGACTCTACGTGATTTTCGCCAAAAGCTGAGCCTCGCTTGGCCAGTTCATCAAACTCTTCCTTGCTCTTATAGTCTAGAACCCAGACCAGGATAATAGACAAGCGACTGCTTAAATTCGCTCCCACTACCAGTTTAGATGAAAAAATAGCCAAATCGAGTGGTTTGATAGTGGTTTGTGAGGCAATGAGTATAACTGTATGGAAGTTGTTTTCTCTATAGCGTAAGGGCCTTATTGATCGCCATCACTTATGCCTGGTATGATTACAGAATACGGTGGATTTGGGCTCATTTATAAATATCATCGTGCTGAAGACTTGCATTATATCACCCTCCTTCCACTCCGCTCTAGTGAGAAGCTTCATGTTGAAGCTCTTTCAGCATTAAACTCAACTAATTAATCTAGTGACTAGGAATGGTCCCTTGAGAACTTTATGCTAGATTTTATTCAGTATTGGCAGAAGAGGATATCCTCTCTATCCAGAGCAATAGCTGCAATTTTATATTCAAGGGAAGAAGAAAAACTCTTTTTTTTTTGAAAATTCCCTTCATTTGATCAATAAATCAAGTCACTGAAGAGCATAAAAGTGAAAAAAAAATATGAAAGAATTAAAGAAGATATTCCAGAAAGGGTGCAATAGAAATAATTTTGTCGAAGAGGAATTAAAATGCGAATAATAAATAATTAAATAAAAATATACACCTGGTCGACGCAATAATTGGGACAATAATTTTTTCGAATGAAACAAAATTTGTCACTAAATTTTTCTAATAGCCACGTGTAGATAACTGCTTTTTTTATTTTATCTTTAACATTACAAGTTTGGAGCTCACTGGAAGGTGAAAATATAATTTTACATCTTAATATTTGCATACAAGACACCAAAAAGAGGCTATGCTTAATGACAGCAACAATCTTCTAGTTTAAGATTAAGATAATACTTGATTTTTTGGTTTCAGATGAACCAGTTTACGATCTCAAGCCGACCATGGGATCTAATTTTTTTAAGGGGTCCTTACTTGACTGCAAATTACTTTGGGTTTTTCGATCAAAAATTGAATGATATAACTAATACAAATTTGTGTAATAACATACCAAACCTACAATTTCCTTTCAATTAATTAAAATACTTGAACAATTCACAAAAAAGGTACAAATATTAATAGAATGAAGTAATAATCTAAAATACACTTGAGCTGTAACGTAACAATTACCAAAAGAATGGATTTCCTACTTCCCACTTAAATCACGCTACATCGCTTCAGTTGAGAGACGCCAGCTTTTATTTTGCCAATTTAAGCATGTGCTTCGGTCTTTTTTTTATTTAACTCGACAAATGAATCACATTTTGATAATTGCAGACTAAAGAAGTTGTAGATAAATATTATTCTAAAATCCAGTTTTATATTCCTTTCACGTAGATTTGTATGTGTTTTATGTGTCTTGCAAATAGGATCGCGAAGATCGAGCTGTTAAGTCCACACCATTGAAATCCCCGCCTCACTCTTATGTTACATCTACTGTGTCACCACAGGAATCTATACAGGAAGAGCCAGAACCCGAGGTAATCGGAGCAGGTTTGCCACTTTTACAGAGATTACACCTGTTGAAGCAAAGGGAGGAGAAGTCTCTAAAGCACAATGAGGCCAAGGTATCGTCCGTTTCATTACATACCAGCAGCTTTCGTTTTGTTTTGTTTGAAAGAATTGGATTGTCCTTTTACAGACTCACAACGGAGTGGCGAAAAGCGACCGGCCTCAGACCGCTCAAGTATCGGGCACTGAAAATCAAGCAGGAAACTTTAATGAAAATGTTCCGTCCTACCCACCGAAAACAACTCTCAAAGTGTCTTTCAAAGAAAAACTTCAGGAGCTCCAAAGTCAAGCAAATAACATCGTTCAGGAAGAGGACAGAGAGTACAGTATAGGAGGGGAAGGAGAAAAAGAGCCAATGGAAGATCGCAGCAATGTTAGTAAACCGTCCGAGATTATTCAGATTCCCCAGGCCTTAATAGAGCCTTTAGGAGTACTCGACAAAATAGATGAAATTAAGCCTTGGTCAAAGTTAAAATTAGCTACTATAGGAACCTCGCGTAGTTACACGAGCCTAACAAATTTTTTACCAAAAGAAACTAAACTGGCACCAAGGACAGGTTCCACGAGTAATTTACCTAACTTAATTGGAGACAAGCCTTTTTATGACAAGCCGTACACGCTGGTTAGTTTAAATAAGCCCAACAATGCAGGGACGCAAACTTCTTCAAGGAAGAAGTTCTGCGCAGCCGTAGCGAAGAAAACTACGAAAAATTATAAGTCCATCAGTGACTTATCGCCGGAGTACAGCGGCCTTCCTTTCGTGAAGAAGTTAAAAATTCTATACGAGCGCCAAAAGCTGGCAGAGCTCGAATCCGCAATGCAGACGAGGAGCTTCAGCTTGGACTGCAGTGAATCCGGAAATGCACAAGAATTCCCAGAAATACAGCGAAGTCACAGCGATGCTTCTGGAATTTCGTCATTTAAGTCAAAAGTAAACATTTTGAGTTCGCCCATAGTTCCGGTTGCACCACTTAACGTATCACAGTGCCTATGCTCCCCGTTAAGCCCCGAATCTTACGAAACTCCCGAGAGAAGGCGACTCAAGAGCATTTTGAAGAAAATTAACGAAGAAAAAACTATAAGAACATCGGAAGACTCGACTAATGAAAAGTGCACGGAGGAATTTAAGGGTTTATTGGCATCGCCTACCGTGCAAGGGTACGTGGCAAGACACAGCAAATTACTGAAGAGCGTAACCTTCAATTCAACTCTTTCTAGTCCACCGACAAGTGGCCACAACTGTGAAAGCAATGGCACAACAAACCGATTTAATTTAGTTCCTGCCGACGCAAACGACGTTTTTAAAGTTGTTGAGGACCAAAAGCCAAACGCTAATCATTCTGTGCACAAGGAATTGTCAATTACCAACTTTGATGAGATCGCGTCCAAGAAATCAATAAAAGGTATTTTATATTTATTTTTTATATTTTATGTCCATTTTTTAATGATGTGCGAATAGGTCGCCACACATGTCACACAGTTTTATGCTTACAAACTTTCAGACAATCTTAGGACAATCAATTATTTGTATGCCAAAGTGCCCACACACGGCGTGCGTTGGTTTTCATATGCGAGCAAAATTACGCAAAAATTAGATTTCAAATCCCATAATTGGTTTGATCGAAACAAATCGTACGGAGGTTCAAATGAAAACTTACAGTCTCTACTACTTTTCTTATCACTTGAAATACAAATTATAAATCTCTCTTAGTGTCGTACTGAACAACGTGCGATTCACAAAAAATATCTTGCAATTTTTAAAATTATGTTCAGACGCTGCAATTTCTAGGAACAATGCAATGTGCAACGATACAATACTAAACGGAGAAAAAGTGTTTTTGGCTTTGTTCAATCGGAAGTTTTACAATAATGGTAACTTATTTTGTCGAATCTATCTTTTTATCGTTCAGCGTATAATCAAAATACAACTTAACATATCTGCGACCGGCAGCCTTTTTTGCAATTCTAATACTTATTACCGGTGAAAATAAAAAAATTAACATCTTGAACTTCCAAACGATTCTTTTATTAGAGCCCGCAGATATAATGTACACCGTTTTGAGAGTATCTTGATCAGCTAAAAATTATATATTTCGGAAATTACAATCTGAAGTGGGATGACCTCTTAAGAAATGTGGTACATTGAAAGCATACTACAGCGACAGAAGCAGAACAATAACAAACCTCCTGTAAAAGAGTTGTGATTACACTGTTGCGGTATAAACAGAACTAGTCCAATAAAGTAGTACATCGAGGTTTGCGTTAAATCGGAGTCGAACGAATTTAAACAGTAGATAGAGAGAGCCACCAGACCACTCCACATAAGTTTCCCCCTCGGATTCAGCAAGTCCGCCATCTTGAATTTCAGGGGTGAAGTCTCGGAAATAATGGTTTTACGTGTTTTTTGTAATAATAACAAAACTTCTTAAGGACAATATTTCCAACAACTTTTGTTTGAAACTTTCTTCAAAATTTCAAACGTTAATAAAATTATTAATATCCAAAAATTACAGTATAGGGGATGAAAACGGGTTTTTCATTTTTATGACGAATCGGATGCGATAAATAGCTGTAAGAAAAGTTATAGCACGTGAAATTTTTTATAATTCTCATATGTTCTGTGTGCTCCAAATTCGACCAGCGCCACTCTCGAATTGTCGCTCGGAAGTAACCATTTAAAATGTCGATATTAATTGTCCGCATTTATTTTGCAATTATTTTTATACACGCAACGCATGTTTCGCTCATTTTCATTTTATTTATTACAGTTCCGCACTTTCTCCTACGTATGAACTCGTTTCCATATAACCGTGAAGGTTATAATTCAAGATGGCGGCTGAATCTGAGGGGGGAAACTTAGGTAGAGTGTTCCGCTTTGGACCCCTTACCTACCATTACCTTCGTTCGTAAAAAATTTATTGTTATGATTTCGAATCCTTCTCATTGCAGCAGTTCGGTTTCTTCCGTTGCTTTCTGCTTCTTATCGTTTACGTTTTTAATACAAAATTGTGTAATAATAATAATAATAATAGTGATATGTAATAATAACAATTGTACTCAATTCTGGTTGATCTAATTTCAGGCTTAGCGGATGACGAGGGGTACTTTACTGAAATACTCAAAGGAATTAATAACGCCATATATGCTCATATCCAAGATATGCACAAAAAGTTCCAAATTCAATTTTTTAGTCTTGAGTCCGAAATTAAAAAACGTGATGGTATTATTTCTGAGCTTCAAATTAGAATAAAGGAACTAGAAATGCGTAGGAACGAGAGCAAAAATAATCAGAGCCTTGATCAGACAGGTCCGAATACACCAGACACTTCTAGCTCTGTCTCATCAGGGGAGTTACCGTTTATGGTAAGAACTATTAATTTATAATCTGCTTGTAGCAATGAAACAACTGACCGTGATGAAGTGCTTAGTCCTACAAGTCGATTAGTAAGCTTCCGTATCTTAAAAGCAAAAGGCGGAACCATTATAAAATGATCGCTCTTGCGTCCGTCTGTCTGTCATAGAGGTTTTTCTTGAAAACGACAAGGTTACGTAGGAATTTTCAATTTGGAATAATGTTAGGTCTTTCTGACGCACACATATTTCGACAGTCAATGATAAAGAAATATTTTTGTTTAAATTTTTATTAAGTGGCGGTAAAATTAAATTTTTTTTCTATCGGGGTATCGTTTGGAAGGTTTACTTTAAAGGATTCAAAAATAGTTTTTTCATAATTTTTCTTGAATTGATTATTATTAATATAAGTACATATAGCTCAAAATCTGCGAAAAAACACCGTTCCCCCTAATAACCTAAGTTTCTTAATCTGAAATTTTGATGTTAGGTTCAGTAGGTGTAAGTATATTGAGGCATAGATAATAGGAAAACTACCGCTTTTTTCGTCAGTCTCGTAGTTGTGGTAAAAATAAATGTTTTTGTGTTTTATGTTAACTTATAAGACCATTTTTACTATTATAATAAAGCAGCTAGTCCATTGCGGCGCACAATGTTATCTCAAACATGTTTCTACATTTTTACGGAACCTTTAACGCATGCTATCACAAATTTTTGCAAAGATTAAGTGGAACTCTTTATAATTGGTTTGTTTAGTTTTTAGTGACTGCAAGTGTACATTTATAATATTGTTTTGCATTTAGAACGATTAAGATCACAATACAGATTTGCAGCTTTAGTCACTTCTTGTTCAATTTTTACATTTACCATACAAATTACATACTTCACTTTATCTCATTCGGTGCTCCTACTTAAACGGTTTTATTTAGCTTCACTCCGTAGACATAACTACTTCTACTCAACCGATTCTCATGAAACTTTGCACATGTATACAGTCTGCATGACAATACAACAATATGAAAATGACGGATCTAATACGGTGACCGAAAGTTTCAATTTTCACGGGTTATATGAAAATGGATACTTTCAAGTTTTCAAATCACTGATTTTGAATCTGCTATCAAAATTTGGAAAAGCAAGCTGGTGGATCCAATATAGCGATTCGAATTTCTCAGCTTGAATGGATTTTCGTTTTGAGGGTCATTACAAATTTGCTATCAACATTTCGAATTTCAAGATGGCGGCCGATAATCCCTACCCTTATGCTTCAACTTCAAGGGATGCTTTTAGATTTTTGAGGTTGCTGTAGGTTTTATTGTAGAATTGATGATGTGAAAGCTAGAAAATAATTATAAGTCAAGGGTCATCAATCTGGGGCTTTGATCAGCCTAAAATAAAATTGTGGGGCGCATTTAGTAGAAAATA
Source organism: Neoitamus cyanurus (assembly GCA_947538895.1). Lineage (NCBI taxonomy): Eukaryota > Metazoa > Arthropoda > Insecta > Diptera > Asilidae > Neoitamus > Neoitamus cyanurus. The sequence goes on from OX384543.1 coordinate 42,329,028, forward strand.
CATATAATAATAACATCATGATTTCCAAGCTCCCACAAAACAAAGTTTTTTACTAAATGTGCCCGACGATTGTATTTTAGTCTGGTCAAAGTCCCAGATTAGACCCATAATTATTTTCTAGTGTTTGGCACAATTGATGTGCAATAAAACCCTTTAACTTAAAAAGTTTTTTCACCAATATTTTATTGTATCTTTTGCGCCAGTTTAGTTCCTCATATACCCAGCATAGATAGTTTCTCGGATTACTAAAGGTTGTATCACAATATACATCAATCATAAATATTGAACGGAATAATAACTTAGAAGACTATTAAAGAATCTTTAAATTTAGGAAATATCCAACAGCGTTTCGAATGACGAGGAGTCAGACAACATTTTAAAAATTTCCCAATTTTTAATGCCTAAATGAAGCACTCATTTGCGGCATGAATAAAGCAAAAATTTATTAATACTCATTGATTTTCAGCGGGGTGACTCAAGAGATACAATATTTCCCTCATCTCCTTCATATTCAAGTGATAACCGAGATTTGAAGCTGGAAATAAGGAAGCAAAGCTTGGCACGATTATACAAAGGACCTATGCAGGAGCAGGAAGAGACATCCAGCAAATTGGACTCAGAAAATACATACAGCCAGCTGTTGGTCTCAGATCTAACTGGAAACCTAACAAGGCTGCCTGACAGCGTAATTCTCGACATGGACGGAAGCTCTAGTTCTTCTTCAAGCTGTTTAAACCTTGAACAGCAGGAAAGTTCTTCAAAACCAGCTGACCAACTGCACTGCAATGACTGGGAGGTAAGGATGCTTGCAGCTGAGCTTGAACGACGGGAAAGCAAAACAAGGCGGGGGCGAGCCGCTTCGGAAAATCTGTCCGATCTAGGAAAATACGATAATCTCCTCAGACGAAGGAGAAAACATAGCGAAACGGAATTTAGTGAAACTGAGTGTAGTGAAACGGAAATTGATGTGCCCCTAAGGCCTAGAGCAGCTAGTTTAGACCAGTTTAATCTACGACACGGTAAAAGCAGAGGCCTGTTCAAAACGACAAGCTTCGACAGAGACAAAGACAAGCTTTGAAACCTAAGTGAGAGTTTGGTTCTTGTAACGCGTCTAGGAAATTAGGTTGACATGAATAATGGCCAAAGTTTCTGCTCGGAATTATCTGAAAATGCTATTTATGCTTATGAATATAATAGGTGCCTATGGTATTTAATCGGAATTTAAATATTAAGCGGAGCTTACGTGCGACGTCTTAGGGCACATTTTTTGTTTCGACTTTTTACTACGAAGAAATACTTTTCGTTTTTTAGTTGCGATGATATACCAAACCTACCGTGTAGTTTTAAATTAAAGCTACACTTTATTTTCAGTGTTGCTTCAAAAATTTTTATATAATAGGTAAAAAAAAGAATTCGGTTATAACTGGGATGCTGATATGCAATAACTATCATGATTTTGTCTTTTTGGGTTCAAATGACATGCACTGCGTAAATGCGAATAGGTACAATTTTTAAAACATAAATTGTTAAAGCTGGTATCATATTCATTACCATGGGTTTTATATGGGTCAATACCAAAGATAACTTCGTTTGTAGCCAAAATTTTTCAAATAGGTTTTAGAATAGCATACTGAACACTTTTAAATAGACATTTGTCTTTCACGGCTCACTTAACCGTTTGCACTTAATACGTTCGTGTCTCCACAAAATAATGTTATTTAACTCTTTCGGTGCTATGGCGAGTAATTGACTAAGTCAGTGAGCTGGACTTGCTGAAGTATCTACTGAATATTTAGCCAATAGATAAATTCATCGCACCGGCACTGACTGACCGGTAGTGGTACCCGCACGTAAAAACTTTAAAGCAATAACAATTTTAGTTCTGGTAAGATTTTCCAATGCGAAATGGCACCTAAATAAATAAATTAAATTTTTTTTTTTAAAAACAATGGTTTTCTTTTAAAACCCAAATGCACTAAAAAGAAGAAAATAATATCTTTTCAATGATCGTGAGCTGATCAGTAAAATTTTCAACTATTGTAAAAAGAAAAGCATTGGACGCTCATGAATAATATGTTGTTGCAACAAAACTGCAACAGTAATATTTTATTTCTATATGGGAAGAAAGGCATCACCTAACTGTCGGTTGAAACTAGAGGTTGAAGTCACTGATGACCAAAAAAAAGAGAGCGTAGAGTCACGTGGTGAAAAGTGTACGCAGTAAACGTAGTCACGATTTGATAGAAGCTACGCTCCTCGTTTCTAAGTGAGTTTTGTGCGTTCCGTGAGGCGCCAAAATAGCTGACGTGTTTATTTAATTTTGCGTCGTAAATAAAAAGTTCAAGTCAAAATATTTTTTCTCTTGCTTTTCTTATTTTTTTTTGTTAATTTAATGAGTGTGTAATCATGATATACAAAAATGTGGGGTTCGACATTTTCTAGGTATATTATTATTGTTGCTAGGAACCAGTGATTAATCACGTCCCAGGCAGCCATTAACGTGATTCGTAAATTTGTTTTAAATTTGGTGCGTTGGGGTAAGGTTAAGCAGTGTTTTCTCGCGTACACTTTGACTACACACATATATCATACATAGTATGGAAAGTGACAAGAAGAACAAGACTGGTAGGAAACCCGATAAAAAAAACCAACCGGACCTTTTGGACCACAAACATTTTTTAAACAATCTCAACGGCATACTTCAGTTTTATTTTGCCCATTATGCCATTCATCATAAAATGAGCTTTGTATGTATCAATGTTACCATCTTCATCTCGTCTGATCTTGAAGACGCCCTTTTTGACAGTCTTCTAAGAGGCAAGGATACCAACTCCCATGTTACAGCAAGTGATGCCATTTCCTCATCCACAGGTTCCAACTACTGCTCTTCATCATCTCTTCCTCGCAAGTGTTGTGGAACGTCCTCCACAAAACTTCCTACCGTTAAAGCTAGTGTTGTGTACTCTTCCAAATACTTAATTCACACACTGGAGCAATATGGCGTCGGCCAATGAATTATTTCCATGCGACGTTAACAGACGGCGCTTATTGCTTGTTTCTTAAAAAGGAGGTGGCCACTTTACCCGCTTGGATCACTTTGGGGTACTTTCAGGTAGCTTTCCAATTATCAGGGAATATTTATTTTTAACCCAATTTTCCACGGGGCTCGAGAAGTATTTTACACTCCAAGTTCCAAAGAGTTGTAAAAAATACAAACATGCCATAAAAAATATTTAAGTGAGATAATTATTTTGTGTACAATATAGCCGAATACTTTTTTTTACTTATGCATTTAACAGTGAGTTTTCTGCATCTATTTCAATAGCACTACTTAACTTTACATTAATGTAAAATTTTATTTTCTCAGTGAACATTTTACCATATTAATCCATTGTATTATAATACGCAAGAAGTTTGACGGAACAGTCCGCATAGTCTGGATTTCTTAAAAATACATATAACTGAAGTATCTTTTTTCAGTGTATGTAAATATAAAAGAAGATGAATAGTTAAGGGGATAACCTAGTTTATGACGGTAAAAATCGGCGAGTTTAGGAAAAAAATGTTAAATAAAAAAGAAAACTGGTTCTGTCAGGGACAGTCGGTCGAAGTGAATCTTCGGGTGGGTTAAGGGGGCCGATACATGTAAAAGCAAAAAAAATTTTTTTTTTTTTTTTCGTCGGGAATATATTCTATAAGGTGTTGAGAACGTGTGTCTAAAGAGCGTTTCCCGATATCTCAATCCGGTCTCATGGAATCTCACATAGAAGCCGATACATGTAAAATCAAAAAAAAATTTTTTTTTTTTTTTCGTCGGGAATATATTCTATAAGGTGTTGAGAACGTGTGTCTAAGAGCGTTTCCCGATATCTCAATCCGGTCTCATGGAATCTCACATAGAAGCCGATACATGTAAAATCAAAAAAAAAATTTTTTTTTTTTTCGTCGGGAATATATTCTATAAGGTGTTGAGAACGTGTGTCTAAGAGCGTTTCCCGATATCTCAATCCGGTCTCATGGAATCTCACACAGAAGCGGCGATGTCAAGTAGCGCGGGTGAGAAGCTGTCCATCGCCCCGGCTCCAGACTGCCCCGCTCTTAGCTTTTCGTCTATTATTCCCAAATTCCTCAGCTATTGTTCTAATCGAAGACAAATATTTCGAATTATTCTCGAGTAACGAGCGCAGACCGGCACACATTTCTCGATTCAAAAGAAGCAAGAACGGCTCGGAAAGAAAAAACTTTTGCCGTAAATCAGCTGCGTGCACAAGAGGAAGAACAACTCTACGGTGCAGGAATAGCCGACTAAAATGTAAGTAGAGAATTCGTCATTTCACTTCCCCAAACTTTGAACTCAAATTCCTCGAAACGACATTTTCGACTACTCGCTGCACGATAACTTTATTAAGAAAGGTTCAATTACGCTGAAAATTTTACCGTAGCTTCAAAAGACCCTTGTCTACTGGATGAACCTAAATTTATAGCCGATTTCGCGAATCCCCGACCGTAGAGGTTGCGAATTCAGCCAAAAAAACAAGCAAAATTTTCATTCAAGTCGCATTTGGGGAAAAAAATTTTTTTTGTCTTAAAGTTAGGTTCACATTGAAGCCACAACTGTTTTTTAACAATTTCTTCTTCCTCCTTTGTTTCAGACCAATATTACCGCCGCGAGAACGCAGCGACTGAAATATGAGGGGGCTGTTGCGTCACGGGCTTCGCCGCCATTTTGAAACGCCGGCACTCGAAAAAAAATGTTTTATAATGTACAAGCTCTTGTGGTAAACTAATAAAAAAATTAACTCGATCCGCTTATTCCTTCCCTATCAAAAAAATTCTTTAAAAAAACTCACTTTCAATGTATCGGCCCCCTTAACTCTGTTTTCGCTTATTTTGTTTGACATTATAAGATTTTTAAATTATTAATAATAACAACAAAGCAAATGACCGATTGTAACGATAATTATCAACTTGACAGATTGGCAGTATGTGCCCACAGCTGATCTTCACAGACACGAGCACTCTCCCGCCGTCTCTCTCTTCCCTATACGCAATATTCACGGCCAGGCCAGGCGTCGCTGGAAAAGAAGTTTCAAGGGGAGATCCGACACGTGAATAATATTTCCACGTAACTTTCACTTCATTCATACTGAAAACATTCCCTTCAGGCAAATGTGAGAATAGATTCTAACGACAGTTCCACGTAAGATACGGAACATGTGAAACATTCTCACTAAACGATGTCAGAATCATTTTTCACGTGAAGTGGATCTCAGAATAGATCCAAAGGTTGATTTATTGAACATGGATATTATATTGTTTTTTTTTTATAAGAAAACAATAAAATCAAATTAGGGCCTGACCGAATCCAAGTCTTCGTCTTTATCTTCATCTTGTTATGACAGCGTATGACGTCACACCAAGCTAAGCTCTGTTCGAATTCATGTCTATGTCAGTGAGCTTAAGGCCATACCATAATGTGCGTACCGTACCGTACCGTACCAAAACTGGACGAACGGAAGCTTATGCATATTCGACAGGAGGTCAGAGTGTGCTACATCACTGTGATTTGTGTATTATTTAAGTGTACAACATTAATCAAACTTTTGAAAAAATGCATATCCTAATGCATTGTCCCTATTTTAAGCTGTTGCCATTTTGCATATGCAAGGTACGCTCCCGATCGTACCTTGCATAGCAAAACAGACTTTCCGAAACTTGACGAAACGAACGACTATTCCCATTGTGGTTTAGAAATAGGTTTTGTGTGAAATCGTAAGTTTGCATGGGCTTCCGTACGGAACGGTATGTATATTATGGTTTGGCCTTTAAAGCTGGCTTAGCTAGATGAGCGAGTCAAGGTTAGGGTTGCCTATCAACTTTCTAAAGGGAACACTTTTAACAGCCAAGTTGCCTGGCAGTAAGGGTAATTTAAAAATTTATTTATTTGTAAAAGTCGATTCAAATTACAAGCTAAGCAAACGAATTCGAATAGGTTTTTACCTTTGCTTTATATGTTATAAAAGCTTAGCTTTTTGCTTACGACATTAACTGTCATAACGAGATAAAGACGAAGACTTGGATTCGGACAGGCCCTTAGTATGTATTGCCAAAGTTAACCTAACCTAACGTAGTTTTGACTGAGAAAGCAACATTCGTAAATCATTCTATCTGCATCAGAAAAGTATCAGTATACTACACATCTGTACAATTCTGGTTGAGTAAGAAAGATGAAATGTGAAAATTAGGGTTGCCAGGGAAAAATATTCTTGTTTTAGAAACTTTAATATTAGAATGATTAATGCTTTATAACATGTATTAACAAAATTGATTACGTTAATTAAAAATATTTGTTCTACATTTTTTTCCAAATATTTTACAGGTATAAATCAATAATGCTAAATATCATTGATATTTTGGGAAATTTAATTTCATCTTTCGGAAATTTAAACATTTTTACCCCTGGACTCACCGACCTACAATTTTCCACAACACATTTCCAAGAAACGGCTGCTAACTTATTTTCACTAATTTTTGCTTTCTTTCTCAATGAACGCTCACATAAGAACGATGATTGATTAATCAATATGAAATTTTAAGTAAACATTAGGCAGCCCTAATATTTCCAATCAAACTGAGAACAATTGCAAGCAACCGCGTGCTGGTCAAATATAGCATGCCTTTTACAACAACAACAATTTGAAATAACATGGCATGGCACATGGGAAATGTCTATCTGATTGGATGTAATTAAAAAGCGCGAAAGTGAAATGAAAATGAAAGCGCTTACTTCGCTCTCAGATCTTGTATTACAAATTTTTGTAAATGTTTCCATCGCATTTCGTCCTTCATAACTTTCCGCAGGGCATTTTCAATTTCTTATAATTTAAAGTTTCTGAGAGAATTTGGTTTTTTAGTTTTTATTCAGTATTCCTTTCCTTTTCTCCCTTTAAGTGCTTGATGGAAAACAATCGGAAATCTCCTTTGCTTCCTAACTTTATACAAGTAAGCTTCCGCCTCTTTTTGGTCAAAGCTCGTCGTTTATTTCTTTCTCCCATCTTTCAGATAATAGACGTATTCTTCGAAGCAAAAATTGTTGTGCTTTCGACTCGTTCCATTCATTGAGCCATTTTTCGATTTTTTCATGATAAATAGCTATTCTTCAGATAGGAACGATTGCATACTAACAAGGGGAACCCACTAAGTGATACACATCCTTATTGATGAAAACAAAATATCAGAATGGGTGCTTCGAGATAAAATTTTGAAATTTCGACGTCAGATTTACGCATTTTTTTATGGAATTTTGTTTTTTCATTTCCGTTTTATTTTTTGCTGAAATATTATTTCGAAGGATTATTGTCTAGTGAATGTAAGTGGGACAGGAACATTCCCCAAATCAATTCTTCCAAGTATTTTTGGACCGGTTTTGTAAAGGCGGCTCCAGATGACCCAATATGCAGGACGTGATTTGTAGGATCATAAAATGTGTGGGCAACACACGACACAATTTATCAGATGCAATCTTGTGGGTGAAGGAAGCGGCAAAAATATTAACATAACTAGAACTTCCTTCCAATTATGGAATGCGGCGGAACACAACTCCATTGCGAACTTATGAGATTTTAAAGCGGCAGGATTTTCCTGGTATGTAACATACTTCTATTCCATACCCGATTTGGCGTTGGAAGTCTTAAAAGGGCTTCTAACATACCTTATGAATGTTATGCAAATGACTTGGAACCTCTATCCTGTGATCAGTTAAGATTGAACTATCATTCTGGAAGGAAAGTTTTCTCATTCTCTATATGTATATTGTATATATGTATGTTTACATCTATTGTTGCGCTAGTTCATAACCCAGTTAGTGCATTTTGAATGGAATCTATTTGGGTTATTTCCTCCCTAGATAGCGAGAAATTTAAGAAGTGCTTCATGAAAAGCATTACCTATCACTTCCACAAATATATCGGTCCGAGAATTTGTGAGTTCAGAGAAGTAGCTACCGTAAGGTACGCCTGTAAAAAAATAAACATAAAAGGGTGCCTGACTGCGTTTCATTTTTGTTTCAGTGATCATATACGCTTACGGTACGCTTCCAGCGAAGGCTTTTTGAAGCTATTTTTTTTCTCGCATCGCTCGCATCAATGCTTCCTCCCAATGTGACATCCCAATGTTAAAAGAAGCTAAGTTAGAAAGGAGAGTTCATGCATACATTACATCGAAAGAAGCATTCGCAATTGAGTTCTAGAATAATTCCATTTCTCGCTAAGTTCCCAGAAACCTTGAGAACATAAAGAAGGTTCCTTTGTTAAAATTTGATTAAAAAAATGTTCACTGTGAAAACGCAAAGTTGCATAACGAGCTGAATCATTTTTTAGTTACTTAATACATACATATTTGTAAAAACAGTGCCAAACTGATAACTCGAAAACTTGAGAAATTTGAAAGCAGAAATGATCGTTAATATAGTAATTTATAAACGCGATGCAACCGCTACTATCAATTCTGAAATGAGTGAAGATAAACAAGTGAATGCAATAAAAATACTGTGATAGTAAGATTTATTTAATTAACACTGCTTTGCATTCATCTCAGAAGAAAAATTCCTCTAATAATTTAAACCCATTAGAGTTATATATTTATCAGCTAAATCAGCAACATATCATGTTAAAATGATTTTCTTTGACTATCGTTATTATAGAAGTCAGTGACCGTTGTATAAAATCCCATTTTGTCAATCACTAGGTACTTAGATAACATATGTAACAATTGCTCAGTAAATATACCTATAATTGCCATACCACCTCTGTAAAGCCATAAGAAAACGTGAATTGTACAGGACTACTATTGGATTTGTAAAAACTTTCGAATACAAAATTGTACATAGAATTCCTCGAATTTCGGAATACATAGCACAAAATATGAAAAAATATCTACGTAAACATTTTGACCCTATTTTTAGAACATTGTGAATATTTACGCACAGTGCCCAACTTTTTTAAGTTTTCTAAATACGTAGGAAGCATAAATAAAACATTTTGTTATTGTCAGGATATACCCTCAAATTAGAAAACTAGCAAGGGATTAGAATTACAACTTAAGTTTGCACGGAGACCAAATTGAAATTTTACGGCGTATAAATCTCGTAAAATACTAAGCGCATATGTAACAACTGGAAACAGATATATTTTAATAATTATAAATGACATAAACTATGTAAATTAGAAAAACATTGAACATTTTATTAAGAACAGCATATATACCGATTTCCAATCAAAGTACCATCTTTTATTCGCCCCCTTTCCCATACAATACCAATAAATAAAATAATAAAATATGTCTAAGAAAATAAATGTTTATTTGAAGAAAGCCTATTAAATCCAAAATATTTCGTACTTGGTTCCTATTAGTGTTGACTGAAACTATTTTTTGGTGATTACTTAGTAACATTATCTTACCTACGTTCCAGGTCAAAACTGTGAAAAATGAAACAACAGAAACTAATGATATATAAACAAATGTTAAGCAAAATCCCAAGGTTTTCTGGCCATGCCCTAAGGAACTTAAGGAAACGAACACATTCCCAGAAGAAACACATTTCAACGACATATGTATGTTATGTACATCTCAATCTCTTCTCAAGCCAGTTAGATTGGGACCGTGGAAAAATGGATTCTATCGAGTTGGACGATTGTTTAAGAAAGGTGCATTATAAATACCCGGGCACGACTAACTAGCAAAGGTTGCTTCACCCGTACCTGATTGGGAGGCGGAGCAGGTTCTGACAAGGGTAATAAGAGACAATCCATTATTTTCTGTTAGTAGAGAATTTTATCTTTAATTTGAGATGTGATGACTGATGACTGTGACGACAATTACTGAATTAGGGTCGCCAGTGTTTTATAGAGAAATATTTTTTTATATATGTAGGTGTCGGAAATCAATATTAGCGGAGAGAAACAAAAAACGTCAACAATAAGGTATGCACGCGAAATTGTATTGAAATGCAAGGATCATAGAGCACACATACACAGATCATACAAAAAGGAAGAGATAGTTAACTTAATTTTTACCGATTACAACGCCATCTATTTATAAGGAAACTGATGTCGCTATGTTATTGTATGTTATCCCAGTGACCAGTGACAGACGGGCAGCATAAAGTAAGAAGGGAAATGAAGTTTTACCATCGAAAACTTATTATAGAAATGGGGGTGACAAGCGAGCAATCGACAGGTAACTAATGTAGTAAGAAATCCAGCCAGTTGATTTGAGAACATATTACGTGGCGGGATTTATAAATTTACTCAAATTATGAGTAAAGGATTATTACGTCATTTATTGATTTTTTTAAAAGGTTAATTCAAAAGTGAAGGAACAAAATGAAGCATATTATTATGAGGAAACGATTTAATAAAAATTCTTGGCGGATTTGACAACTCTGACGGCTGGAAATATTAGAAAATTCCATGCTCTCATGCTCATTTTACCCTAATTGAGCTGTGTACAAGCTAATATAATAAGTCGGCTACAAGCAGGGCTGGTCCTATCATAGGGCGAATGGAGCGGTCCCTCCAGGCGCCGATATGCGTAAATAAAGAGAAAAAAGTGCTATTCCTTAATTTTTTAAATCAAATTAAAAGTTAAATTTAAACTTGGTAATTTGGAACACTCGCATCGTTTGTGCTTTTTATTTTCATCCTACAGACTCTACTGCCTAATCCCCATAAACACGACCAAACCCGATCGAACCAAAAACCTATTAGGCTGAATTTGCTAAAAAGTAACGTCTGTACAAATTATTAGGCGACAAAAATTTCAATACAAATGATAGAGCTGCAGCTATACATATGATGGTTGGCTCGGTTGTGGTCTGGCCGTGGTTTGGTTTTTTATGAATTAAGCATATGAAGCTTTCTAGTTCTCTTACGGATTTTCGCCTACTTGTACCCATTGAGCTTTTTTAGCCACTTCCTACAGATTTGAAACCATACAACCTTAATTTGGAGATTGAAAAATAAGCCTCAAGACTATTTTTTATTTCTATTGAAGTTACGTTGTATACATATCAGGTTCATTTTCAAATTAAAAAATTAATAATTACATGCATAAATATACAAAACCGTCGCTTACAGGAAAAAATAACAAGGAGTCATGAACGATACACTAGCATGTATGTATGTACATCGAGTATTGAGGGACTGGAAAAATAAGTACAACTCAGGGAATCCAGATATCGTTAAAGCATTTAATTTAACAAAAAATTATCGAACATTAAAATGGCATTAGCTTATATTGTAGACCGTGCCCAAGTGCATACACCTGAAATAAAAGATTTCCTTCTCAAGTAAATGCAAAACAAATCCTTTAAGAAAGGTGTTTGACAATCTTCGATGTAAATAAAAGCTGTCGCCCACGGAATCAAGGGATTTCCCGAAGAAAAGCACATGCGCAATGCGTTGCAAGTAATCAATGACCCTATGAAAATTGTACAGGCAAAGGAAAACCGTGAGCAGTAGTGATGCATCCCCGAACTAAACACATTCTCCTCACAAGAGTTCGATTATATAATACTGAATGTTAAAGTGATAGATCCATTCCGATTTCTATAAAATGTAAAACTTCGTGTGCTAATACTACAGTGCATTTCGTGAGCGACTACAAAAAAATGCTTTTCCTGCAAGTTCACTTGGAGCAGAAATGGCCGATTGTTGGTACATCTTGGATTTCTGTTTAAAAATAGAGAGGTAAAACTATTTTTGTCTCTATACAACGTGGTGGTAACACCCCTCGCATGTGCGAGAAAAAGCCGTAAGCCCAGGCGGTGTTGATTCAAAAGGATAAGAATAAGTTTTCTCCAGACCACTTTTATTTGCGGCTTTCATTCTTATCTCATAATCGTAAAATTCTCTGACGTTTCCGGGGGTGAATTGTAGTCGAAAATAACAAATTTCTCTAACAGGGCAAGCCTGCACTTGCCCCTGGGCCTTGACTCAATAAAAAAACATGCACGTTCGCGATGCTTAATTTGACTTATTCAGCCATTTCATGTGTTTTGCTAATGGACTAATTTTGCAGAATTGCAAAAAATTAATTTAACTTAAAAGTACCATTCATAGTCATAATGAATACATTTTTGTTTAATTTCCGATGACCTGGCGAGCCTTCTTTTTATATAGAGATTAAAATAATAATGTGCGTACCGAATTCATGAATCACTGTGATTCGAAAACGGTTGAGATGCCACCTGTCTTACGATTTTGGTGGGGGATAACACCCTGGCCCTAATTTTTTTGTTTGGTTAGGTAAAATCTATCACCCGACTCATATTGGCAGACCTTATGCGAATCACTGTGTATATTAAATCATTGTCTATTGATTATTACAACGCTAAACATACATGCAATCTTAGCTAGATTTAATTATATTAAATTTAATCCAAGAAATAATATTATTTTTAAATCGTTACGTTTGCAAATCATAGTAATTATAACAGCCGGCGAAAATCACACATAGCTTCTGGATTAGTTCAATAGTTTTTTGCGTAGAATCTCTCATGTGACGGTTGTTTATGGAAACGTTATCAGTCACAAAATACGGTTGATCTAAAAAATAAGTCAACATACATGTTTTGCATTTTTAATGATATCCTAAACTGTCGCATTTCCCCTGCTATTATATTTTATGAATATTATATAAGATTCTGAAGTAGAAATAAACAAAATAGAAAAGTAGCCGCCAGTAATCATGAAGACCGCATCCCCATGTAGTTGCTGATTTTAAACGATACTGACCTACAATCGACGGACGGTGATACGGTAGTCTTAGAGCGACTAAACATATTTAGACTTCCTAGCAAATACAAAATATATAGAATTCCACGAATACAGATTTTCACGTTTTACTTCGTGAATCGTGATGATAGAACATGTCGTAATCTGCAATGGAATAGAATAAAAAACATTTTTTTTTTGAAATATGGAAGTATGTATTTAGATAATGCGAGCGAGAGGTAGCTCAGTCTCTTACAAGAAATGTTTATATTTAGCAGATTAGAATTGTTGAATGTAATTTACTCATAATCATACGTTTTGAGCAGAGCCGAGTACTTTACTCGGAGTAAAGTTCGTTCATCATTGTGAAAATGGCTTACTCGTGTAGAGTAAATTATTTCCAGTATACAGTTGCCATTGAACTTCTGCATGAAAATGATGTAAGTTTAAACTATCCTCTTTTACCACAAAATGCAACATTAAAGTTATTGTTCGTTTGTCTGTACCTGCTTTCAAAAAATAGTAGTACATTCGGGATTGTCGCCGCGCACAATATTTGAGACACCATTGGTTCAGTAACAATAATATAAAGATACATATGTCCACCTTTTCTTATGCGGTGCGGTTAGTAGAACACCGGTCTGAAATTTAATTTAATTTGCCCAAATATTCAGCTTTCATGCTTCAGTTAATTTAACATATGTATGTATTTTTAGATGAATGAAATGAAAATGGTTTCAATCTCATGAGCTAATCATTTTTACGTAGGTACTTAATTTACACATGAATGAATAACAGAACTGGGCTGCACAAAAGCTCCATAGACCAGGTAAATGACGTAGGCGTAATATTACCGGATTTTTCCCATATTCGTCATGGTTTGGTCATTTTAAGCAGTCGATTGCCATCATCTGGTTTGATTGCTGCTTCTAGAGGTTTTTGTGATTAAGTGTAAAGCTTTTTAATAGTATTGCAGAATTTTTCTTATTATTGCAACTTAAAATAAATTAACTTGTGCGATGTCTCATAAAATATGTGTTTGCAATATCACTTTTGATTTAATTACTTGACAATTTAGCAAATACATATACATACGCACATGTAATTTATATTCCAAAATTGGTCCATAGGTAAGCTATAAAACAATTTGTAATTAATATAAAATCAAGTATAAACACACAAAACACACAAAACTTTTAGGATGGAGAACTTTTTGAAAACAGTTCCATTTCTTAAAAGTTATTTCTTTATTTAGCACCACTTAATATATTGTTTTAATGAATAAATTATCACTTGTTACAGGTTGAACTTAAACAGTGTTTTTTGACCAAACAACGATAACCCTAACTACATAAGAAGGAACTATGCAAATAATTCTTAAGGTAAGAACTATAATGTCTCCAAAACAACATATTTATGTAAAGTTTTGTAGATTTCTAGAAAACAATTTGTGAAACAGCACGAAATTATGCGGCATGGGACTTCGTGGATGGCGGCTATTTGGCGTAGCTGGAACAATCTCTGTGTACGTAGCGGGAATTTTATTTTTATCACTCATGAATATGCCTGGTCCGCACCCCAAGAAGAGTCGCCTGGGAAGATTTGGAGAGGTGAAATTATTAAAAATATATTTGTATTGTTTTTTTACATAGAAATATTTTAGATGAATTCAATTCACAGTCCAGAACTTTCTGGACTGAGTAGAAGGCAACCCATTCAATGGTGTAAGGAATTGTCTTTCATAAACGTTGCTAGTCCTAAAATCAAAGAAATTAAATATTACTCAAAAGCAAAAAGAATACGAGCAAAAAAACGAGTAGAACACAAAAATAATAATTCTTCGATTAACGAAATTAAAGATAAAAGTAATTTATCTTCTAACATGTCCACTGTTCGTGCTGCACCAATCGAAGATGAAACATCTGTAGGATTAATTGCCTTAGCGTCTTTTCCTGGTAGCGGGAACACTTGGTTGAGATATCTTCTGCAACAAGCGACAGGTGAGTTTCTTTATAAACAAATATATTATGTATTTATAACAACAACGTTCGCCGAATTTCATATGAGAGGGGTGTTTTTTAAGCCCGATAGAATTTTCAATTTTAAAAAAAACTGCACAAAAGGTTACTTTTAATTAAAAATCCTTTTTCGAGCAATGTTTTGGATGGCTTTCTTTATCGGGTAAAAAAATTACCTGCGTTTTATTGGAGTTAATTTTTATCTTCCATTTGTGGAAATGATTTGCAATGGCATCAAGTGCTTGCTATAGGTTAGGGTTAGTGGAGACTAATGAGACCTCAGCATGGGAACTAAAAATTGCTGTGTCATTCGCAAATATGGGAGACCAGTAGTTCGAGATAACAGGAAAAATAGCTGTATAAATATTATAAAGTATTGCCGAGCGGGCAGAAGCCCCAGGCCCAACCTCTGGGGGGCCTTGCACCATGCAGAATAACGTCAAGCTTTTGAAACCCCAACCATGGTAAAACGAGCGATTCGATTGATCTCCAACTATCCGCACAAAGTACAAGCACACATGGACAGAGTTCGGTGCGTATAAGCACTTCAATAAAGAAATATAATTTGAATGAATGCAACTTTTATTCATTTTATTTAATACTAGCAGGTCGCCCATTTGCCTTCAGAGGTTCTAGACTGGCTGCCGAGCCCTCCTCGGGCCAGAGCCCCTGAAGACTTGTTCATTTTCCTACTAAAAGTGATGTAAGTTTTACTTCATTTTCCAGGAATACTTACTGGAAGTATATACAAAGATTATGGCCTACTTAAAAGTGGATTCCCTGCCGAAAATGTTTGCAATAAATCGGTAAACAATTTAGTGAACTTAGAAACGTATGCTTATTACTAATTTTTTATCTCCCTACTACAGGTGCTGGTAGTAAAAACTCACGAGTGGGGCCCAAATGCCTGGACTAAATTTATTAAAGCAATTTTATTAGTTCGAGATCCTGAGAAAGCGATTTTAGCTGAATTTAATAGACAAAGTGGAGGGCACGTTGGATTCGCTTCGCCTGATCGATATAAACGCACAAGAGGAAGATGTAAGTATTTTCATAGGTAGTAACATTTTTTATATTCTACCTTAAGCTTAGACCACGCCACCCACATCAGAAGATATCAGCTTTTCTATCTTGTTAGTTTGGTTTAAAAACATTCCAGTCAAAAGAAAAAGTTCATATTTTGGATGCAAAACTAAGTTTACAAAAAAGGAACATTATACTTATGCAAAAGTTTGTTTTTACGACGTTTATGTCGATATTTTGCAATATGTCTGCAAATGATCATAATTACCTGTACCAACATTAGAGGAAACAATAGCAAGTAGTATTCAGCTCTCAGTAGCATTGCGGTGTAAAAGGGAAATATCCTGTAATTTGCCGTAAATAGGCATCGCAATCTTGCACTATTGGCGATAAGTATTGTAAAATTGCATGTGAAAAACACATATGTAGTAAATTTCTTAAAAAGATAATCGCATTAGTATGGAGGAACGGAAATTTAAGTAACTGGTGCATGCAAATATTTGGGCGGTGGTTAGAGCTTTAAGTATTATTAAACGGGTCGTTCGTTTTAAAGGGTGTCTCAACAAGAAGATTTTTGAATCGCGCATAACTTTCGTCTATCAAATATTTAGTTTGTCATATTTGGTACAATCGACGAAAATTACATGAAGGTTTAACAGGACGGCGCGACTTACCACACCGCACGCGTGGCGTAATTACAAACCAAATTCCCAATCGTGTCAGCTCTCATTTTGGAGACTCAATTCGATTTAACTGATTTGGATTTCTTTGTCTGAGGTTTTTCGCTTCAATGATTCAACAACTCAAGGAATAAATCAATGATAAACCTTGTTGAGACACACTTACATTTGTCATTAAAAATTCTTTCTCCTTGTCATTGTTAATTTTAATTAGACATGATAATGCAGAGAAAACCATTAAGTGTAATTCTTATAATAGACTGGCACCAATTTGTTACTAACAAATTAAATGGATGGGAGAACATGAACCTCGCGTGGGCAAGAAACTTTACTGGAACCCTTAAAATCATCTACTACGACGATTTGGTAGCCAATGTGGAAGAAAAGTTAAGAGAGGTCCTAAATTTTCTGAACTTCAATATCGACGAGGTAATTTCAACTGTTAATTTTTAGTTATGTAATGCAGTGTCGGATTAAGGAGGGAGCTAACGTTCCAGGCCCCGCTCTTAAGTTTTAGAAAGTATATTAGTGTTACGGGTCCCTGATCGTAAAATAAAAAAAAATTATGGAGATTATACAAATCAAAAATTGATTTTTACTGAAACAAATGCGTTTATTATGAGTATAATATATATACTAGTCTGTGAAATTTCATATCAAACGACTTGAAAAATGTTGTTTTGAGAAAAAAATCGATTTTTTTAAATATCTAAGTACACCTAACTATCGTAAAAGTATAAGCAATTAAATATGACTCGACTACCAATTTACTCAAATTGAATTTAATAGAAAAACTGGATTTCGATAATGTGGTGGCAGAGTTTCTCAAAAATAAAAGCTGGAAAAAAAGTCTTTTAAATAAATTAATAGGATTAACAGATTATAATTTATTTAATTAAATCGATAGCCCCAGGCCCCCAAAAGCCTTAATCCGGCACTGAAGTAATGCATACTCAGCAAATCATTCAAGGCTGATTACTTTTGTGTGTTTAAAAATGGTGATATTTTGTAATCTGCAAAGCCATTGCAAGTGCAGAATGCCAATGCTTCTTATACGTCACGCAATTTATAATATTAAATAAATGTTTGCATTTTTTTCAGCGGTTACTGGCATGCGCGCTTGCAAGAAAGGAAGGTATCTATCGTAGGAAAAAGAGAGTTTTAACATTCGATCCGTACAGCCCGGCGATGCATCAAGAAATAGAAGAGAGAAAAATCAAAGTTTTTAAATTACTTGGTCGTGTTATATAGCGGATGATTTTAACTAGCGACATTGGTGCCATATAGGTCAGAGTTTGTGACTTAGACATGTATAAAGATGATTTGTACTAATTTTTTACGAGGACATTATTTATAGCAATGTGTTCCAATATTTGTATATATTTAGGATTTATGTAACAAATGATATGCTTCCAAGTAAATAAATTGTTGTATATAGTGGAAATATTGCTGCAAGTTCCTATCAGCAACCGGTTTTCCTATCTATTATATCCTGTACAACTAGTTGATTGATCCCTTTGGACTTTCGCCCTAATATCAAAGAAAGAAAGGTAACATTTTTATTTCGCCATTTGTGTTGTGTGCAAGGGATATGAGGCGGTCTAGTTGACTGGATATGACTTTGAGCTCGTTTGTTTCGTGTTGAAACTATTTGTTTATAAGAATTAGGGTGACACTTAGTGGGGGACCAAATGGCGCTCAGTGGTAAGTAAGGAATGCCAAAGGTCTTTCGCAGAAGAGGATCGAACATCAGCCAAGCTCAAAAGCTCCTGGCCGAACATGGCCCTCTTCAAGTATTCATGGCATGTCACATAGCATATACGAGTATGTAGAATCTAGGTACTACTTACTACAAAAAAAAATTGAAATGAAATAAAAAGTATTTTACTTCTAATAGAAATGGTTGATGGAACTAATAATTATTAGTGGGGCAGAGACAATCAAATAAGAATCGAAACATATGTATAAACAATAAGTCAACCAACCATATAAAAAACAAGGGATCGCAAGCAGGAAAGCATGAGGCTCCTGCAGAAACATTTAAAAAGTCCCATCCAACGCTTCCTACATTTTCCGGGTGTGCCGCCGTAGTCAACTAGAAGAGGAAAAACTCTGCAAATCTGGCGAGCCACCAGACAGCAATATTTCGTATAAGCACGGGACATACGAAATTAATCCACCTACATATATGTTTGATGACCCGAATCCCACAGGCTGTATAAATGCCAAAGCTCGCTAACAGTGCAGCACGATCTGATAGTGTTCCAGGCATAGAAATACAAACTAAGCACGGAACGGCTATATCGTGTATGAACCCTGTACATGAGCGACCACCTCAATGGGACCTACCTAGAGGAGAACAGCAACAGCATTTATGAGGGAGAGCTAAATAAGAATCAGGCCAAGCTGGGCCAAGCGGTGAATGGTAGCGTGTAAATAGATGTTAAGGGGGGCATAGACATTAAGGCAGGAACTTCAGAAAATTTTGAATTGTATGCCCCCTTCTGATTATGGCTTCATATTTACGCCTGCACTGAGCGACCATACGAACACAGCCTATTCTAACACATCAGGAAATGTGGTACGCTAAATCTGGCTTACAGCCGTTCCGTGCTTAGTTCATATTTCCATGGTTGCAGGACGAGAAATCATTTTAAACGCCTTGGAACCCCCAGGAAGTCGGGAGATGGTTGAGCTTTTTAATTTGGCAAGAGCTTCACTCTTCGAATGTAATGTCGAGCCTCAATAAAAGCAAAGAATATCTAACAACAAGAAGGGACACTCGTGACGTGTTCCCTTATCTTTTTGTGACCTTGGGTACCGTTAACCGGACCAGACGTTTCATATTGTTGGAAATAGATAGTTATAAACAAGTAATATGTGAGAGCAAGACAAAAATTTTGAGGGAAGGTGCTAAGAAAATTGAAACACTTCTACAGGGTGCATGATTTTATTTTGAACATTTTCAATTATCTCAATTACCTGAAACATCAATATTTCAAAAAAAAACGACATCTGCATTCTCATAGCGTCGTCATAAAGAAAGGCAAATGATGTACTAAACTTAAATGAATGACAAGTCTCACTTCCATCTAGATCACTGTGCGACGAGGAAGGGAAAATATAACTTCTCAAGATGGGGCTGTTTTATTACTAAAAGATGTTTTTACCAGACCCAGCTGTGTGTTCTGTAAATAACGTATTAAAGTGTATAGTTCTGTGCTTAGAAATAAGCATTTAAGGATTCAACATAATGGGAGTGTTTCGGGATTTCGCTGACACCTTTTGGTCGACGAGGGTTTGGTTGCCTCCAAACACAACGTGGGCTGACATCGCACCGGGATCCCGGAGCGACGTGAATCATGCCGATTATAAAGATCTTATCTGGCCCTTACCTTTAGCGCTCGTGATGTTGGTGATTAGATATGTTTTTGAAAGGTAATTTGCCGAATACCAATTTAACCTCATTTTGGAAACGCCCATATAATGCAGTCTCTATTCGGAATTTGAAAACAGGAGAGGACACAAACAATATTTCTAGGTGTCACGAATGACTTTGGGTTCTTCTGCGGATAACCCTTGAACTGTGTCATCGCTGTGCAAGAGGGTGTAAATGACACTTCTGTTGCTGATAACACCTTGCATATCAGCTTTCCATCACATGAACTCTCCATTTGATTACACCTTAATTGCAATTGTTAACCTTGGGGCTTTCACTAGAATAAGCATGGGCCACCGGTACAGCTGCAATGCGATTTCTAAATAAAAGTGGTGGTGTGCTCATGGATTTGTTAATATGTTACATAGTCTCAGCTACCGATAATTCCCTATGTGTTCCGGTGTTGGAGTTTCTCGCGGTCGGCAAAAACTTTTGGGAATAAGGTCATAGTGCTAAGGTCGGTTGGTTAAGACAAAGGTGGGCCGACAATTAGATGATCGGTAGGCAATTGACTGCCTTCGTGTGTTACGGAGTTTTCTCTGAATAATTAACTACTAGTTTTTAAACTAAGATTGACTTCTGAATAATTCCCAAAATTGGAAATGTTGTTTAAAACAGCCGTTAAGTAAGGCCTATAAGTGCATTATTCGCCTGATTTTAAATGCGTCGGACGTAAAATTTTCAGCGTACTTATCAATTTCCTCTGGAACTCATGATAAGGCCTTTTGTTACTTCAAGCTGTTTAGCACAACTTTAACTCCACGGATCTTTAAAGAAATAAGAAGTCATTTAGTCAAACACTGTTTGTATAATAATAATAAATATAATTTTGTGTTTTAGGTTCTCCTAGTTAAAGGGCGTGTGTCGTCAGACTTTTCGATCAAAATAGGACTATTAAGAATCCCCGATTATGAGACGAATTCTTTAGGCTATTTTGCCCTTTCCACTTTCCATTCATCTTCTCTTTTTTCTTTTAAGAAGGCTGAAATATAATACCAGATTTTAAGCTTGCTTGAGCTTTGAATTGAGTTGAAAATATTCGAAAAATTCCAATATAGATAAGGGAGGTGAGAGAGAGGTTTCTCACCTCCCTTATCCTAATTTGTGGTACATATTCGAATATTTTTAACTCTATTTTGAACCAATGGAACTCAATGCGACAACACGAAATTGCAGCTTGAGAATTTAAGCTGGATGGAAGCTTTGCTTAAAGGTGAAATTTTAAGCTGGCCTGTATCATTTTTATAGCTGATCGGCCAGTCTGAATACCAAGAAATTTTTCATTTTCAAAAACCATGGGGAAGCAACTTAAAGAGTTTGCAATACCATTTGTTTCGTATTCGTAACGTAGCTTGCTGTTCGTAGGATTGCTACGACGGATCTTGAAATAGGTCTGAAAATAAAACTGGAATTAATTTTTTACAGGTACTGGCTATCACCAATTGGCAAATCTTTAGGTATTAAGAGCTCGCGACCAAAGAAAGCAAGTCCAAACCAGCTTTTAGAAAATGCTTACAATAATAGCAGTAGATTAACTCATAAAACGGTGAGTAGTATTTTTAGTTGTGTTTAGCTTTAAAACCTTGCATGAATTATGTGCAAATTTTAAGAAATTATGCAGTTAATCTTTTTGAATCCACGAAAAAATGCAAATGTTTAATAATGACTGCGATAGAAATTTTTTGTTTATTTTGGTTAATTCAATAATTTTTTAAAAATTATATTTCTCCATAGGTTGTAATGCTTACTAAGCAATCGGATATGACTGAAAGGCAGATCGAACGGTGGTGGCGTCTAAGAAGAGCACAGGACAAACCTTCAACTTTGGTAAAATTCTGCGAAAATTCGTGGAGGTGTATTTATTATTCATACAGCTTTTTGTACGGTGTAATTGTTCTTTGGGACAAGTCTTGGTTTTGGGATATTAAACATTGTTGGTATGGTTATCCCCACCAGGTATATATTTTTAATTTAAGAAAAACAGAAAAGCCTGACTAACTAAGTAATAGTCTGTAGATAACGACATATGGTGGTACTACATGATTTCCATGTCGTTCTATTGGGCTTTAACCGCTTCACAGTTTTTTGATGTTAAACGAAAAGATTTTTGGCAAATGTTCGTTCATCACATGGTCACTTTATTGTTAATGGCCCTTAGCTGGGTATGTAATTTGCACCGTGTTGGCTCCTTAGTGCTGGTTGTCCACGATTGTGCCGATATATTTTTGGAAGTATGCTTCTCCATACTTTTTTCGTTCGGAATTTTATGGTTAATGCACTATTTTAGGCCGCCAAAATAACAAAGTATGCTAATTACCAAAAGCTGTGTGATACTATTTTTGCTATCTTTACTTTGGTGTGGATCGTTACCCGGTTAGGATTTTATCCGAGGATTATTTACAGGTAATTTGTAAAGTTTATAAAAGAAAATCGAACTAAAAATATTTCGAATAGCTCTTCCGTTGAGGCTCCCAGAATATTACCAATGTTTCCAGCTTACTATATTTTCAACAGCCTGCTCATCTTGTTATTGATTCTGCATGTTGCGTGGACGTACCTTATCCTGCAGATAGCATATAATGCTTTAAAAGTAGGGCAGGTGAGTATGGATCTTAACGAAATATTTAAAATATTTATTTATGCTCATTTAATAGATGGAGGGAGATATTCGCTCTAGTAGTAGTGATGTTTCCGACAGTTCTGAGAATACGCGCAACATGGCGAATGGTACACCCCGGAAGAAAGTAACTGGATCACCCAAAAAGAAAGTTCAAATGGAAGGCTCCGTCAATTGACTAAGTAGACCTATTTTTTAGATCTTTACTGCTATTTGTCATTCCAACGGTAGATCTGTCTGTAAGCAGTTTTACGTGTTGTTAATTCTAAAAAAATTTCCAACAATGCAAAAAATTACGTTGACAAATCTAAAAACTTTCCGGGATGAAACAACTAATATTTTTATACTTGTACAATATTGTTCGAAATATTTGCAAGATCAAGGTATTTATTGTATGTATTAAGAGGATTAGTTAAAATCACAATTTTTGTAAATCGAACACGTTTAAAACTATAATTTTTGTAACATTGCTATGAGAATTTTTAAATTAATAAATTCCACAGAACAAAGTACTCTTAACATGGAAACGAAGTTTTTTTTCAACTTACTTTAAATTCTCGTAAATCCCTTCGTTGTATCTACCTTTATTATATAGTTAAAACAAGAGTTCGAGAGTTTGTGATTTCTCTTGTGAGTTTATTTCTGCACGTATTTTAAAAATTCCAACACTGATAGCAAGTTTTTCAACTGGATATGGAACATTAGTAAGAAAACCAAACAAAGTCAAAATGGAGGATCCAATATGGCAACCAAAATGTTCAATTTCAAAGGATTGCTATGAAAACTCGTCCTTTTATGTTTTCGGGGTCGCTGATCTGAAGAAAATACCAGGCTTAGGCCCGATTCAATCGGGGCTAGCCCAAAGTCGAGACTCGCCTGTTATATGGTAAAGAAAATAGCAAATTAGGGCTACGATTGCGTAAAAAATTTCTGACAATGGCGATATATTTGCTGTGTGACGTAAAACCGACAGAAATATAAAACAGAGGATATTTAGGACAATCTTGTGATTATACGCCAAGTTGCCCACACACGGTCAATCTTATGTTTAAACGCGTGCTTCACCGTCCCGTGTGTGGCGGCCTTATACGATGACCGGTCATGACTTTGGCTTAACGAAGTCCAAAGTCATAGCTATGTTTGCCGTATAAACGGGTGAGCTAGAAATCCTGCCTAGCTACGATTGAATTGGACCTAGGCATGATTTCTTTGAATGGGTGTGTACGAAAACCCAAAGTAAGGTGTCATGGCACACATGCATAGTACACGAACGCAAATTTCCCTACTGGCGGTACGCCAGTTCGGTCTCATTATATTCTAATCTTGTCTCAGAAATCAAGCAGTGCTCAATAAAATTCTTCTTTATGCTTCTTAGCTTAATATGTTACTATTAACTTAATTCTCTACATTTTGTGGGTTGGGCTATTTGTGCACTCAACGCCTCATTTATAACTCACCCTGTTACTCCAAAATGGTTGAAGTGGACACCCATACAATTTTTTGTTTGCTAGGTGAGATCCATCTTATTTTGGCATGCGTTATGAAAAACACCCTGTATGTCAAAAAATATAATTCCCGTTAACTTGGATTGAATTTCTCAACTTTAGCTTTCCTCCACATACAATAGATAAAGGCTCTCTATTTTGGGATACAGGCGATAGAAAATAAACAAAATGTAATATTAAAAGTCCGGTTTACTTCTACATATACAGCATTTTTAAGATCCACAACTAAATCTTCTGCTTACAAACTAATTCAACTCCAAAGTACAGCGTCAGTATTTACATTATCGAAAATGTAAATAGTTTAAATTAAAAAAAGACTAGAAAAGTATTTTACATTTTTACAACCGAGTTACTTAGCCATGTATGTATATGTAGCCGTATGGTGCTGTTAACTTTATACCCAATCAAATTTCTGCTATGACTTCTTTGTAGACAATAGAGGTGTACTTTCAGCGATTGTTATAACTTTATGTTGATCTGAAGTACTTGGCTCATCTGTACGATGTGATTGCAACCAGTGCGCTTTCTGACTTTGTGCTAGTCGAACACTTTTTATCTTCATCTAAAAAATAAATCCATTATCATGGTTTTTATCTCTTGCCAGAATCAACCGCACAACCTAATATTTAAGCAAAACTGTGGCATATCTATTTATCAAAGGACATGTTCAAAAATGTTGCTATGCAAATCAATATTACCTTTAATCTGAACATAGTACATAACCAAATTAGTCCTGCCTTTATGAACTTTAAACTGCAGGACTTGTGCCATTTTGAACAGTAGCAACATTTTAGAGTGGACTTACCTGTTTTTGATGAACTTCATGTAGAAAAATTGTGCTTAAACACATTTCAGCAGTGGTGATGTCAGTAGGATCCTTATCGAATAAATTAATTCCGTAAAGACTAAAATACCAAAATATCTTAATTCAATACAAAACGCATGATTCTCGTTCTTACCTATACAAAAGACCTCCGTTTGGTCCTTCAATACGTCCTTCGGTTCTACCCACCCTAACTTTTCTCGAGCTTCTGGTCATGCTTTGGATAAAAGCCTCATTTCTGCTCTTTGTGTTGTCATCCTCCTCATTTTCGTTTTCTTTAATATCATGGAGTAAACCACCCCTTTTGAAATGCGAAGATGCACCTTCGCCCAAATTTTGTTGGAGCATTTGTTCGAAATCGTACCCGTGACTAGTACTAGGAGATTGATGCATTTGTGAACCATTATCGGTTTGAATAAATTTCTGGTTTTGCAGAATGGACTGGGCAATGGATGAATACTATATTCCGTAGAAAATTAATAAGTTCAGTTTAAAGTATAAGAAATGGTTGACTGACTTACCTCTCCGCCGAGACTTCCAAATGATAATAAGCTTTGCGTCATTGCAGTATTCGTTTCCACGTTTTTGGTATTTGTTCCAGCAGGTTCTTTAATTTCACACAGAGCATGCTCTTTGATATCTTTCATAAACTGCTGAGCTTCAATAGGCATTTTCCACTCTGGATTTGTGAGCGTGAAATGAATTAGCGATAATTCAGTTTTTCCATGTTCTGCCTGTTCCATTTGCTTCGGAAGGTATTTCTTTGGAAACTCTCCTCCAATGGATTGCATATTAAGTGAATCTGTTAGCTGCCAATCTGGATTTCCGTGCTTTCGGACATCCATTAATGCAAAGGAACACACATTACCCGCACCTACAACTTGGACCGTAAAACTTCTGAAAAAATCGACGATTTCGAGAGAACGTGGTCGAAAGTAAAAGTACAAAATAAAAGGCGTGCAAAGTGGACTTATCGCCTCTTGTAACATGTATGTCTAAAAATAGAGTTTTACAAAAAACAATCCCAATTGACGAAATACCAAATGTATACCCATTTGAACTGGAAAAAGTGACCAAATTCGTTTCTAACCTTGTTTGTGTGTGCTAGGCCTCTCCATTCGGCAGGCATATAGTGTACATGTGCCAGCACATTAGTTAACAGTCGTTCGGGAATAAATACTTGATTTTCATTTGGAATAAGGATGCTAAAATGAAATAATTTTATTGTAAGAACAGATTGTATAAGTTCTAAAATCGAAATCATGGCAACCTCCAGAAAACATGGTTGTACTTAAAAATATTTCACACATTAAGGCGCCATGGAAAACTTTGTCATTTGGCTGGAACAAATTTGTTATGTATTTTATTGTAAATTTACATTATAAAAGTTTAGGTATTGTATTTTATTGCTTCTTGCAATAAACTTGTGAGAACACAAAACTGAACTGGAGGACAAAAATTGCAATCCGTTGGGATTTTGTCCGAATGATCCAACATAAAATTTCCATTGGTGGACATTTGGCGCTTAACATGTGTAACTCCTCGAATAAGAATTAAATTCGTTACTTACGCACAGGCTACGGCCACAGCACATGCAATGGCGAAAATTGTGAGTACATGTTCCACTTGAAAGACGTGTTCTTCGTATATACCAAGCAGCAAAATTGGAGTGAGAAAGCCTCCACATATAAAAAGGCCGTGTCTGCCAAGAAATGTTTGGTAACATATCTATTGCACTGTACTACAAAAAATAATCTTACTTGGCTAAAACGATTCCGATAGGCGATGAGAACGAATTCATATATTTATTGGCGAAGTCGTAGCCCCTATTTAATCGAGCATTTAACTCGTGATCCAATTCGTTGAAATGACGCAGTGAGAGACGGCCATAATTCGACCACATACGCATACCTAGTAGACTCGGCTCCTTCCTTATTACCTGAAGATGTGTAAAAACATTAATTTGGAATTTACCCCGGATTCTGGGTTAAAGGCAAGAGCTCTTAACATCATCGGCTATGTGCCTGCCAAATAATACTGACTCACCGCTATATTGCTAAATAAAATGTTAGCGAGAAACCAAATAAATATAACCGGGGAAAGTAGAGCAGTAATAATCGCAACCCAGCTAATTTGGTTCCTCAACCTACGAGCAAGTTCGACACGATTTCCTCGCACAGCCACATCTCCCTTTAAGTTCCACGGAGACCAAGGTCCTCCTAAATGCAAAAATGGATCGATAGTGATTCCTTTCTGAGTTTAATTTCTTACTGAAGAGTATGAACTCGTACGCGTACAAAAGCCCCCCCGATAAGTAGACACATTCACCCAAAGCTGGTAATATAAATCTCACGGGTAACAGGTTTTTATTGACCAAGGCAACCAAGTAATTTTTAAAGCTAAAAATGAAAAGTGTAGTACTTTTGGGAATAGAATTATTAGCAAGTTTACCGTAATATTCTATGGTAAATATCTAGTTCTGTGAGATGCTGCCGTTGAATGCACATCTGTTCCTCAGATTGCACTTCTCGGATTTTTTTCTGCACTTCGTGCCACGTTACATTGTCAAGACTTTCCTATAACATTTGAACTTGTACATTTCTATGATTATGAAAACAAACACTTACATCTTCGATTTTGAGAGCGGTGTTATAGAATTTCTTTATGTCCCAGTATTGGCCAATATGGTAAAGTGCTTTCACCGTCCTATGCAAAAGTACTAGAAAAAAAACGACAAGGATGCAGTAGGTCCCTGCGCCGAATGTTGCAACACATTGCCCAGGAGATTTAATCACATCACCTAAAGTAACTTTTGTGGAATTGTTGGATGGATTGGATGGCTTCACATTTCTAGATTGAAAAAGTAAAAAATATGATAAAAGCACTAAGGGTAGTCATATGAAGGACGCTACCCAAATAAAACAGGATACTCCACACACATAAATAAGACTGTTAAGAAGCAGAGAGTGTAGGGGAATTGGACTAAACGTAGGAGTTCCTCTGTTAGAATCACGGCGAAGCCTCTGTTCTGGTGATAGTGGTACATCCGCGTAAAGAACGAGTCTAAATCTTCAATGTGGTTCCACCTCGCTGAACAGATGTATAGAAAAATGTCGACGTATGACACAAAACTTACCTTTCTCAGTTTCAGGATGAACATGGATGATGATTCCGCTATTTCGCGGAGTGTCTTCGTTGTCAGCATCAAATGTGTCATCGAAGTTATCTCTTTCCGTGAATGGATTTCCCTCGTTCGCGAGAGAGTTGTAAGAAACGTCGGGATTAGCCATTCTTCCTTCAACTGGGCCAACTAGCACTATGCAAAATCACCTCATTCAATAGCATTTAGCAGGGTGCCCGCAGCTAAGACCCTGTGTCAAACAAAGAGAAAATAAGCAGCATTTACGCAATATCCCCGCTGAGCACATGATTTACTTTTGCAAGAAAATTTGTTGTACTACTTAATCGGCAGCATAACACTTGATGAACTATTATTCTATACTCGTTCTCTAAAGTAAAAAATCACGAGAACTACCAATTTTAAAGCTATGAAAACCCAACAAATCGCAAGCTAAACAAATGTCATATGTTCTTGAAGGGGAAATTTACGAAAATCGAAATTTCGTGCTAAACTAGTAATGCCATATACTCGAATTTTCGGTACGATATTTTGAGTGAAAAATGAATAACGGCATCAACATAATTTGCACAATTAAAATATGCGAAATATTGTGGGACTAATACTCATCGAAGCACAAATAACATAATGTTAATATAGTGTTTTTTAAACTTCCACTTAGTTTCCCTGCGTCATATACATATGTTCAGTTATACACTTTAATTATCTGTTATTTCAATTTTTTTTCCTTTTCTTATCTGCATTCGTAGAAGGCAAAACAGTAGAACAGCACAAATTGCAATTTTCATATTAATAATATAAACACTCGATTCTCCCTCCAGCTAGAGGACGACATATTCGCGACTAGTTGGTCGTGTCCAGGTACCATATGACTATTAAACTAACAAGACTTCCACCCGCCGTGAAAATAGTTTTTAAGGGAATGTAATAACATTTGGCAGTAAATTGAGAACTGTCATCAGTTTTCATTTCCCCCAACGTAGAAAGAAAAGAAGTCGGATCGCCCCACGGCGCCCTACTAGCTAGCATTAGTGTCAAATTTGTCAAAAATTCTGGTTAGAATTCCTCGGTGATACTGTGTTGTGGTGTGTTGAAGCAACTAGTCAACGAACGAAGTTTATGTCGAAGCTAAGGTACTCTGTAGTTGCTGCAAATGTCAGCTGGTAAATATGAGGAGGATTTGTCCAGGAACGAAGTTTTTGTTAAACTTAAAAATGACTACAAAATTTTGATTGAAACAGCGGTAGCGAATAACTGGATAATATGTGTACCGCGAGCAGGGAGTGTCGATCCCTCAAAATTCTTCGCTGACGAGAATTTCGTCCTTTACCATGTTTTGGTCCCTGATGGAGATGTGCCTGATTTTCATTTTATTGATTTGCTCGGGGAGCGGTATGAGCGGCAAAATGAGATTTTAGCAAGCAGTAGTAAGAGTGCCTCTAGCAAAAGGGAGGTGCTTTTCGAAGAATTCTTTTACACCGAGGACATTGCAAAACTTCGGATCTGGTGCCTTTCAGAACCTTTTGGAGATGGGAGCCCTATTCATAATGTTATTCATGACTTGGAGACAGTGCAAGAGGCCTCAACTTTCATAACCGGGCAGACTGACATTGAGGTGCTTTGTGTGATAAGAGCTACCTGCAAACGGTTTCTGAGAAATCTGTGTGGAAGCGAAGGCCCCTGGAATATTAAAGTTTCCCTTAAGGCGGATTCCCTCAAATGTGTCGACATAGTTCTCGCTCGGAACACCTATAGGAACATGTTTATGAAGGACCCGCTCAAAATGAAGAATCTTAGGAGAGCGGTTATGATATTGGTCCTTTACTGGACGTACGACCGCTGCTTTGATCATTTCGTGTCTCTCAACATCGCGAGGAGCGAGTTCTTCAACAAGTGCATTCAGAAAGCTGCTTGCTATCCAATGCCTACCTTCGATTTACACAACGAACAGGCTAGAGCCTTTACAGACGTGTCGACACTAATTACTGCCATGCACTGCCTGAAAACTCCACTTGAGAAAACTTCAGCTTTAAAGAAAATTCTAGACATTTTCGGTGCCTCCTTTGGAAGCGCTACTTTAGACGACTTAATACCTGTAATAGCCCGCGAAATCATAGAGTCGGACTACCCACACTGGATAGCCTGTGCCGCATATATGACTGAACTACTCCCAGTTTATGAAATCACGGACAGTGGCTATGAGCAGTTCCTACTATCGACGCTGGAGGCTGTCTTGTGCTACGTTGAAAAATATCTACCCTCAGAGATGCAGAGCACCGAAAAAGAAGGTTTTGTCCACAAATCTAAAGGAGAATTTTTGGAAAAACTTTTTAACTTCATAAAGTCTAACAATGAAGCCGGCGTGCTTGGTATGTTCAACGTACCTTTTTCCGTAGGAGATGATGTCTTGACCGTTATAATGAAATATAAGACAGCGTTTCAGAACGTCGTTATTGACCAACGATTAGATCTCTGCCACCCCTTATGCGGGTGTGTGAAGTGCCGGGAGAAGATCGAAGAGCACATTCCAACAATAAACTCAAGGAGCCAAGAAGGCCTGACCGCCCTTCACGTAGCTTCATTGGCTGGCTACCCAAAATTGGTCACGGCTTTATTAAATTTGGGCGCTGATGTAAACAGCTGCGATAATGAGGGTCGGAACGGTCTTCACTTTGCAGCAATTGGGGGACATCAAAACGTCCTGCTCATTCTGCTGAACGCAAAAGCAGAGATAAACAAAAAAACCAGTGAAGGAAAGACGGTTTTGCATCTTGCAACTACAAGTGGCCAAATAGGGTGTGTTAAGGCTCTGCTATTTTATGCGGATTATATGAACGCTCCTCTAGACGTGAATGCGCAAGATCTAGCTGGCAACACAGCCTTGCACATGGCAGCTAAGTGGGGGTTTTCGGAAATAGTCGAATCTCTTTTGGAGTACACAGCTGAATCGAATGTCCAAAACAACTTAGGAAAGAGCCCAAGTGATTTAGCCCATAATGCTAAGCTCCGATCAATCATCAGTACCAGTGAATTAGTAACTGAAGTTGAGTGTTCTGTAAAAGCTCACCATATATTTCGCACCATAAGACGGAAGGATGTACAACTCTTTCGTTTCTATACAGGCCTCGGCGGTGATCCCGAAATTCTCCCTCGAATGGATGTTTCTGGTTTCGATCATATCAGGCAGAATAGTCAAGGATTGCTTCACTTCGCTTGCGGAGTAAATTGTGTTGAGATTGTGAAAGATCTTCTAGAGCACGGTCTGGATGTTGACATAGTTGATAGAAACGGAAGAACTCCTCTGCACTTAGCCTGCAAGGAAGCAAACGTGGAATGTGCACTAGAAGTGCTAAAATTTTCTAACTCTGAGGCGATCAACCGACAGGACTATCTTGGGAACACTGCTTTGCACTACTCGGTTTCTAAAGGACTGTGGGGATTAGTGCAGTCCCTTCTGCAACATTCCTGCGATATGCAAATTAAGAATAAGCTTCACTTGAGCCCAATCGATGTTGCCCGGCAAAAAAATCAACTTACGATTCTCGCTCTTTTTGGAAAATTTATATGAATCTCAAACAGAAAGAATTTGTTTTTCATATTAATATGAAGACAGTAAACCAGTCGCGCTTTTTAGAAAGCACACGTAAGAACTACTGTGATAGAGCAGATAAATGTTTTTTATGTTAAGCAATTTTTTTGAAATAAAAAAAAACAATTTAAATAATTCTTTCCATACTTTTTTACCTCCAAAATGTCTTTTTTTCTACTTTCAAATTGCAATTTTCGAATAATACCACGGGTGTCCCTAGTGTATTAAATTCAAGTAAAAAAAAAACACTGCGTGTGCGTCTAAAGGGCTCCGTAGGGAACGACCAGCTCAGAATTATTTTTTAACCTGACACCCCCCAAGCTAAGGTGGAACAGCATTCGCCGAGAGCTGTGTGGCTAAGGGAAAGGTAGTTAGTATGCGAACTCCGGGATCTCCTCTCGGGTGGATTTTATATCTAGTTTAGGCAACGAAGGCCAAATAGCGAAAATAATTCATGTAGAAGCCTATTTTGGCACAACTGTAGAGGAAAGTGTCCTTAATAACATACTAAAAGTACTGATGGGTGTGAGAGTGGTGCTAGGAGGGGAGGGAGGTGTCTCTATAGGTCCTACTTTTTTTCGGTTTGTATGTATGTCCATATACTAAATTAATCAAAATAAAATTCTCTACAGAAAAGGTACAATGTCTATTGTTCCAAATGGAATGTTTATTGTTCGTCAAAATCTAAATTTTCATCATCATCGTTCCACTTGGGATAGAATCTTGCGGGTGGTGGATGGTGGAGAGCTCCAACTGGTAAGCGTCCTAGTAACGGGCACTCAGTGCCAACTTCGAAAGAAAGGACACCAAGTTCTTTGATCCAATTTGTCTGTATATGAGCAGAGTGATGCTGGTCAGAATTGAGAATATGAAACATCGAGAGTGAATAACAGCAATGATACCATGAGCTATAATTGTCATCTTTTTCCCCGCCCCTCTTTCAACATTTTTGCTTTGCAGTGCAATCCATGAAGACTTTGAGAGATTGAGGTATTAATTGTTCACCTTCACTGCAGAAACTAGCTGCAGGAGGATAGGTACTGTTGTCGTAAGCCATGGATTCAATGTCTTCCAAGACAATCTGAGCAGCTTTTCGTACAATTCTCCCACCTTCTGTCTGTTCATCTTTACACCTTGAAGTGTACCATGAGTCGCATCAAGATTTTAACACCTTATGGTCCCCTTATTTTCCCTTATTCTCTCTGTGATGGTCTTTACATCCCGTAACCTGTTCCAACAACTCGTCCATAAGGAATTGGCACTTATCATTCCCTTCAATGGAATCGTAGATTTTTTCCATTGGCTTTAAAATCCCCTGCTTCATGATTTCGCTTGACAAACCCAATTATTTTGGATAACGTTAGTTTTTGCCTATGCTCTGTCGTAATTATGCATATGTATAATATCGTTTCTCGGGAAACATTAGTAAAAATAACGAAAACTATCATCATTTATGGAAAAGTATAAAAAGTTGTTTATTAAATTAGTCATTTATATAATAGGTCCTTCGTCTTCACATAACTTTGCTAATTTTTTAATAGTAGTTTTAAGTCTGGTGGAAAAGTAATTGTCCATTTGCGTGAATACATTAAGTGCCTGTGTGAACCTTTCCAGAGCCTTTTGGAGCTTCTCCTCCCTTTCGGCAGAACTTTCATAGGTGTATTTGGGATCCAATGAGTTTGTTCCATAGTTTTTCAAATCTAAGTCGTTCAAATATGCCCCGTACAGATCTCTTTTCGAGTTCTTGATGAGCTTGTTTGCCTTGCTTTCAGAAGTGAACCGAGTTAGCCCTCCTTGCTTTACACCTTTAAGTTGTTTAGGGGAATTCGCAATTAAATATGGTAATTGTTTATAGAATTTGTGACCCACTTCATCGGGTTGATATTTCAAGTAATTAAATTCACCATCGGATCCATACCGGCCTTTTTCACAATCATGGGCATTATGCACTTCTGCATGATGTAGCTCATCAATGTTACGATACTCTTCAAAATTCACGTTCTTTTCATTGAGTGGGACTGATTCAAATTGTATGTCTTTTTCACTCACAATCAATGGATCATCTTCAGATATTGGAATTTGATCTGATACACTTCCAGTATCGTAATTTACAATATGCTGAATAGTTCTATAGTTGACGGGATTTTCAAAATATGTAGTTGGAGTTGATACAACAGCAGCTTCTGTTTTCCATTTGTACATCAATGTGGACCAACTAGTTGTCTGTTCAATTCCGGTTTGTGGAGCTGAAATTGGTGGTAATGATTCCACTTCTTCCGTATTTCCTTCTGTGGAATACGTGTGTGGTTTACCGCTTGCAGTTATCGCATCTTGATTTATAATATCTACTTGTTCCGGAGAAGTGGTACTAGCACTCCAATTTTCTTCAGTTGTTGCATCAATATTAGCACTCTCAATTTGTTTAATTGGCATTGCATCAATCCTATACATTTCGCTGCTCTCCATCCCATTTCCATAAAGCTCTGTAGCAGTCCTTATGTCTTGAGAGAGGCTATTGGTTGTTTCCAATACGTCTTTGCCATCACTGAAATTTTGCAGAGTGTCATTGTAACCTAATAAGTAACAAATATTTGTCACAATGTAAACACATTAATTAGAAGAAATCTACTTTCTGCGATGTCCGCCAGTACCTCCGTACTCCGAGCACTAGATAACTGAATACTTCTGGCCTTCACCAGTATTATCTGCAAAGATATATCGTTAAAGATGTCATGTACATATTACCAGCTTTCAAAAGAACCGTTAAAGTCACTATACTAGAGGTGATAGCCAATATAATCAAATTAAAGAGAATTCTAGCGAAGGAATCATTCCTTAAAGCAAGCTTTACGATTTTTAGTCTGGACAAATTCATAATTTTGCAGACACTAGAACAAATTACATATATGCTTAAGAAGTATGAGAATACTAACTGATATTATTAAATTGAACACTGTTAACACTCTCATTATGTAAGAACTTACTTACTGAAACTGAACAAGTTAAACAAGTCAGAAGTATATTAAGGAAGTGGTCTCATTGTGAAATTTTGCTAACGTTGCAGATTATTCAGCTGATTGTTACATTGTTTGAAACTCTTTCACCAGCTGTGGAGCACGACACTGACTTACATATTTAAATGCAACAACAAATCCATCCATATGATTCATTTGGCTGTTTAAATTAAATAGTTCATTTTTCTTTTTCAAATTATTACTAAAACTTTAAAATGCACTAGATGACTTCGCTGTCATTTAATATTATATACATATATACTAACTAAATGCTTACAAATTAAATCGCAAAGGGAGCTGTACGAATCATAAAATCATAATGTAATAATAATTTTAATTTACCGTCAATTTCTTGGAAAGCTTCAAATGATGAGAGGTCTTTTATTCCCTCCGTGATTTCTTGTGTTGCTGGACGTCATGTAATCGACATTCTCATCATGCGGTCTTAAGCAAATTAATGGGATATACATATAACGATCGTAACACGATTTTGGACTTGGTTTTTATAGATGAAGAGTGCAGCTCTTGTGTTTCCTGATCCGCAGATCCACTGGTGAAGAAAGTCCGAGATCATCCGGCTTTGGTGATCCATGTAGGCGATTTCTCTATCGAATCACATCTTCTATTCATAATTTCCTTTCCGTGCTTTTCTAATTAAAAAGCAAGTGGAAAAAAGTTTCATTTCAGCATTGACAAAATTTCAGTAAAATATTTTTCGCCACTGGTGCTATAACAGCAGCAAAAGATATATATTCAAACTCAGTTTGAACTAGTTTAATGTGTGGATCTTTGAGCTAGTTCAGCAATAGCAGTTTTACATGGTCTACGTCATTCTGACGTCAGGAACTATGTAGGTCGAGATCTCTGGGCTGTCATAGGGCATTAGATCTCACTACTTAAGTTAAGTGATGTCACTTATGTAAAGTTATGTCAATTATGGTTGGATCATTAAGGCCATTATAGTGGTCAACATGATGTTTCACATATACGTTCAAAATCTTAAGGAATCTTAAGGTGCCTTAAGGATATTATACATATACTATATGATGAATACTGGTGATAAAACCAATCAGTGAAAAATTATGGGTCTTATTATTATTATTTTTTGCCCGTTTTTGCATCTAAACCATTTAGAGGTAAAACTTATGAATCAAAACTTAAGGAAGAATCCAGATGTTTTAATGTAGAGATATGCACGAGGAAAAAATTTTCAAATCAGAGGAATGGTATAACTAAACTCATAAAGCATTCATAAAGATAAAATAGACTATAAATCGATCTTTGGGAATGGCTTTATTGCGAAATTCGGGTGTTCCTAGTTAATATTATTTAAATTAATCCTTCTTGTGAATAGCAGCGTCGACATCTTGAGCGACTTTCTGGGCTGTTTGAACAGTGTTGTCGTAAATTTCCTTCAGCATCTTCTCAACGTCGGCGGACACAAACTTTCCATGCTCTTCAACTTTGCTTTTGTACTCTTCTGTTGCTTTCATAACTGACTGCAGTTTAGTTTGGAAATCCTCCTGTAGTTTTTGTACTGTGGGATTTTGTTCTGTTTGAGATTTCCATTCCTCCATGGCTTTACCTAAACGGGCTGCAACAGTCTGGATAGCTTCATCAGCCTTTCCAGCCTAATAAATAATAATAAATAATTAGTTACTCGCCTAATGTGGTGAACTTTTCATCTTACCTGAGATTTGAGCTGATCTGCTATACCTTGAACCTTTTCTGCATATTCTTTTGCTTGATTCTGAGCCTTAGCTAGTAGTTCATCGTTGTTCTTCACTCCAACTACTTCCAAAAATTTCGTGTTAAGTTCGCCAATAGCTGTTTCAGCCTGCTGCAACAATTGTTGAAAATCTGGAGCTTGGGCCTGAGTATCTCGCGCAACACGGCAAGAAGCAAGCTGCGAAATATTTGAACACGTTATAAAGCTTCTTGGAAATTTAATTCTTCACACTGTACTTGAAGGCATAAGAATGCGCCGAAGATGAACAACAATTTTGCCATTTTTTATTGAATACTGTAGATGCACCTCGATGAAGTTGTTGATCTAAACTGATCAGTGCAATATCGGCCCCAGTTTATATACCTTAGAACAAGAATAATTTGTTGCCACTTTCAGTGAGCTAAATTGATAAATTTTCATGAGAATGAGACTAATTTGACGAATTATCCCTTATCGCTGGAAGACAATCCGACGCTTTACTGACCTTACACGGTCAAAGGTTTTTCTCGAGTTTTTGAGTGAGAGATTCCGTATCAGCCAATTGTATAACCGTTGTGTGTACAATTTGAATGATAATACGTCTGCTGTGGTGCAATTCAATTGCTTTCCTTATCGAGTACTAATTGGTTCTATTTGGGAGTTGTTATTTCTCTCAGGAATGACAATTTCTTTCGCTTTTGGTATCTGCTGCGGTATGAACAATAAAATCCACTTTCAATATGGACTGGAAGATACTTATCATTGCGTTGTGGTTCTGAGTCCATATTATTTAGCAGCAGTTACCCGCTTTGCTTTGCAGCACACCAATCAGTAATTTTTGTCAAGACATTTTATGAGAAAACATACTTTTAGGATTATTAGTATTAAAAGCAATATTACCAGTACTAATTCAGAATTCATATAATTGATTGTTCAACTTGGCGCAGATTTAATTAACTTGTTCAGCTACACGTTTCATATGTACAGTGGTGTGGAAAAGTTCTTGGAATTTGCGTGTTTTTTTAAAAGCAGGCAATTTAGAATAATGTTCTATATACACTACATTTATTAATTAATTGTATCATATATTGTTTGTTTGTTTATTGGTATGTTAAATACTTGTCGAAGTAGATGACTTGGCTGAAGCTAATTCGCTTCCGGGCATACTTAAAAATTACAGGTTTTTATTAAATACGTAATAACAAGCAATTCCCTTATTTCTGGCTTCCTGCTCTTCTCTGACTCTGCCTCCTACTTAATCTACTATATCCTGAATAGCTAGTGATTGTACCAAATCCACCTAGGTATAGAAAATGCCTGTTAATAGACACTTGTTGTTAGTAAAACAATAACATAGGTAAATCCACAAAATGGTGTGAAGGAGCTTTCGGAAAACATTTGAAATTGATATAATCCTGCCGTTATTTCACAAAAAATTGTTAAATATGTTATACTTAATATTTAGTATGATATTCCTTGTTATTTATAATTTCCTTCAAGCGATTTTGCATAGATTCTACCAAGTTTTGGTGCATTCCTGTCATATTTTCCTCCATTCAGTCAGTATCCAAGATCTTTCGGAGACCTGGTATTCCTGTGGACGTGCATGTTTCTTAATGCTTTTCCAGACGAGCCCAAATGAGCTCTATTGGGTTCAAGTCCGGACTCTGCGGTGGTGTTTCTATCACATGAGGGCAATTATATATGTATATCAATCAAAGGAAAGACACTTAGTGGAAATACGAGAATAGTCAAGCTAAAAGCAACACTCTTGATATTTTCCCACAATTATGAGAACCATTCTTTCTTCCGCAAGTGCTTAATAACCAAATTATTCGGACTTCTCTGACAATACACTGCCAGATATATTAGAGGACATCTCTCTGGATAATCGAAGGGCAATTAATTGCCAACACGATGGGGCACCAGCGCATACGACAAACATTGTGAAGACAATATTAAATGAACACTTTCACGAGCGCTTGATTGGATGTGGTGCACCAATTCCTTGGCCTGTTGGAGTTACAGACCTTACTCCATTGGACTTTTTCTTATGGGGAATAATTAAGGATGAAGTTTATGGTTATGCATCGAAAGTGATGGAGGACATTGCGAGTAACTGATGTATTATCATTAAATGTGATAAGTAAATAGTTTAATTAAAAGCATTTCGGGATTAATTTAAATTTAATTTCCTCAAAATGCAGATTTTATAACATTCCAAGAATTTCTAGGTATATACATATGCAATTGTTCTTACCTTATTGAAAATTGAATTTGAATATTTTTATTCCGACTAGCTTGCCCGCACCCGGTGTTGCCCGGGATAATACCATAAATTTTGTACACTTTAATTATTATTACATCATATAGTTACCCATTTAACACAGAAGGAAGTCGAAAACCGTTTACCTGTTCCAACAAAGCTAAAAGCTGGAAATTAGCCTCAATCCAGCCTGCAATATAAAACCTAGTTTCGGTCTTGCAAAAATATCATTGATAGAAAATTTTAGCTTTTAAAATACAAATGACAAATCCGTAGGAATTAGTGACATCCGTGGGATTAGGGCTAAAGGTTCAGTCGGAATTGTTGCTTCACATCTTAGTAAGTTCTTGCTTGTGAAGGCAAATTTGAAGGATTTGGAGAGTTAAGAAATTCAATGGGGAAGTGAATGGTTTCGTCAATATTCACCATTGTATCAAACGACTTGTATGATTTGCATCAGTTATTTCGTCCACTACTTTAATTTCTGGCGATGTGATTGCTCGCGCACAAATCCAGTTTGATTGGTATTATAGTAAATTTTGAATATCTGGATAAAGAACTTCAAAATTACTGCTACTTGTGGGTAGCTATAACTTACTTGCATTCAAATACCAAGTTGAATAAAAGTTCCACGTATTACCTTTAACGAAAATTTAACGCCATAGGAAAAATGAATACATGCAATAAGAAAAACTGAGATTGTTAATCAAAGAACAACTCCATTTATTGCGACTCTTATGTCACTTTTCAACCAATTCAGACTACATATGTATCAGACTATGCAGCTTAACCTCAACTTGATTGTGAGTTGCTTTCGGAAAGAACTGACGCTGAACTTGAATAATATAAGATAATAGGTGGATGGATATAATTTACTTTACTTAAAAAAAGGAAATATAATAAAACAAAATATAAATACGTCAGTATATAAGCGCTTTGCCAAAAGCGAAGGATTAACTCTTTAACAGCTCTCTTTCCTCTACGCAATATGCGAAAGTGTCGTCTCTCAGTATAATGTTCATGTATGAAGTATCCATAGAAACCGTTAATTTACATTGTTTAACACTGGAGTCAAAATTATTAGATTAAAAAGTATTAAATTAAAAATTGAGTTCATACAGAAGGTTCCAGAAATATTTAAACACAATAATTAACAAAAGGGTTTTCATTAAAAACTTTGGAGATAACGACAGGTGTACAGGAGGAAATTTTAAGGACTTTTCAGAGGCATTTTAAGAAAGACTGAAATCCAACTATTCTGTAGTGGTTGTTTCCTCCGAACCAGTATATCTACATTTCATATTATACCTTCCCACACACTTACCACTGAGCCGCCGTTGCTGTTGGAATTCTTTCAAAGTTTGTTGCTCATAAATAGCAGAGGAAAAATATGTTTCTACGGCAAACGCCACTTCTCTTTTGAACTCTGGACCAAAGCATTTTTATAATTGAAGACAGTTGAGTACAAATCTCCCCATCTACGTTTTACGTTAAGATCAGTTACACCCCACAACTACCTCGACTCGCTTCACCATACGGCCACCATTGAAGTTTCTCTGCCGCACCCTGTATAATAATATCAGATAGCTGCTCTGAATTTTTTGAATAAACCTATATCGCAGAAATAACAACTGTTCCAAGGTAACACTCAAGGCTAAACAAAGCAAAACTATGTACTACCACACTTCGTAGAATAAGAAAAAAATTCTTGACTAGCAGCAATCTACAATCTGTGTCGTAACAAACAACTGAACAACCAAATATTAGATTAGTTGCCTGCAAAATTGAAAAAAAAACTACTTCAGTGTAATCATTTTTAAAAAATGCTGACTTCACACTCGACATGTACACAGGGCAGCAGATCAGACGGGGACAACCTCAATTTGCACTATCTTTGTCATTATTTAACAAAATGTCAAAACAAAACGTAAAACATTGAACTTTCTAGGAAGTTCTTAAAATATTGTCAAGAAAAATTTTCTTGTCCTCTTGCCCTGTAATAATAAAGGAAAAACGTTCGTTCAATCATATTGACAGAGTAGTGCTTTTTGCACCGGCGGACGCGACGTTCGTAGATAACAGCTGGTGATAATCGTTGACCTCCGTGGTGCTAGGTCAGTTTACCATGTTTATAGGTCAAATTCGTCAAAATAACGATTAGTTGCCAATGATTGATATTTTTAGTTTTTATTGTTTCATAAATATTTTAAATTATACTTTCTTTAGAAAAAAGAATAAAATCCTGATCCCAATGTGTCCGCACCGGCCGTTCCTATCCGGCCTTTCCTCACCGTTCCGTTGGGAATACTAATCCCAATGCTTCTGAGATTTTACAGTTCACTGTTACTCATGTACATATAATGAAAAGAAATAAACTATTAGGATTATTTGAATTATTTTGCCAACTTTATAAATTATGCAAATATAAAAAAGAGCCAAAGATGCGCATGTTGATTCGCCCAAATAAAGTCACAAGAGGTTATGCTTGCCATAGTATTCCGAAAAAGTTGAAAGTTTATCAATTTTTCCAATCCGATCCGATTCATAAGTACCATTGGAACCACCTTTCCTTATTGTCATATAAATTTTTCAGTAAACTTGTACAGTTTAGCGGCTCGGGCTCGGTACTTTAATGAAAAATTTAGCGGGTACCTACGTTACAAACGTTTACCCTTTCTCTACCTAGACATGTTGAACTTCTCTCGAACGATATGAGCAATTCAATTAAAAAACGGGATGTGTATATAAATTACATGTATTTCGGAAAAAATGTGGGAGAAACATGAATTTTAGGCAATTTCAGAGCATTTTTTCATTTTGACTGTACCTGCAGTGGTAGAGGTAGATCAACATTGGTATCATTTTCGGGAAGGACAGAAAGAAAGTCATTATTTGGGATGAGTATATACTCAACGCAGTAGGTCTAAAGACTTCAAAGTCACCCCCCGCCGCATCTACAAGCAGGGCGACTAATTTTAGCACTAATGTTTTTCCTCCGCGGAATGATTAAATTTTGATTATGAACACTCTCTTCGTAGAATGCTTATTATTCGAGATATTTGAAAGTTTTAGGTAATAAAAATCACCCCCTATATCATAGACTTTTTCAAGAGTGTGCACCAACCCCTATCTTTGCATTTCATGAAAAGTCCTCATGTGATACATACATACATTACAGCTGTTCGACAGAAGTTCAAACGACACTTATGTATATTTTTTCTAAGTAGTCTCCAAAAATGGTCATTTTGCCTGAAAACTTTAACTAAAACATTTCAGTTTGGGGTACCGTAATCAAATCAAACGAAAAAATTACATCTTATCTATCACTTAACGGAAACAAAAAAAACGATTAAAGATGTTACCCGTGTAATTAGTTAAACTGAAAATTTATTTCTTTGATGGTTTTTCTTGATTCAGTTAATTCACACAAGAGTGTTTTGTCTTACTAGTGTGTTTTGGTGTAATAAATTACTTAAAGTAATTTAAAGATTTATTCTTCATATATTTTTATAATCAGAAGTGTATCTATTATAATTTATTAGTATTTATTTGATCCAAAAACCCATAAACAAAGTCATATATACAGGGTGTATCAGTTAATGCATGTCAAAATGATATATGGATGATAGATCTCACCTAGCCGAACAAAAAATCTTATGGCAGGGCGAAATCTTAGCCGTTTCCGAGATACAGGATGATTCATAAATTCGAAATTTTCATGTTATGCATATTGTTATGTTATTTTTATATTTTGATCTAATTTGTGAATCACCCTGTATCTCGAAAACGGTGTTAATTACCCCTTACGATAGGTGATATCTATCACCCCTATCATTTTGGCATACCTTGGCTGATACACCCTGTATAATAAGTATGGAGGCAATATAATACGGCGCGGCGCACCAGACTAAAGTTTTATAGTAAGCGCACAAAAAACGAAAATAAAGCCTGCACAAAAAATTGCATATTTGTCGTGAAACCAGAGATGCGTAGTTTCAAAAGAATGCTAAATACGCTCTGGGAATTGTAGTCATTAATGGTACACGGTACACCTTTTCCTAGGACATTAGCAAAAAATCGGCCTGTATACGAATTGTATTAATTCAGCCGAGGAAATCTAGAAACTAAAATCTGCATACCAATTATGTAAGTTGAACAACACTTTGGCATTCTTTTAAGGCACGACAAAATTGAGGCTGATGAATGCTGAAGGATTCATTAATTGCAGATTTTTACGTGTTTTCGTTCAGTAGCTTTCGTTGCATGACGCGCCGCTTGTGCCAGTGTAGGGTTGAAGATTATTTTCCGTGGTATTCGAACTGATTTAATTAAGCCGATAAGACGTTACCAAGAAAAAATGCAATCATACGACTGAAACAAGATATGCTTGCTGTATCAGCGGGAAATTAAGAGAGCAAACTTTAACTGTGTCAGAGGTCAATTTATTGATAAGATTGAAGTAGCCAATTGAATGTCAAATCGTCATAAGAGCCAATATCTTTAATAGTGCACCGAAATCAGTTTAGCTCCAGTGTCTATTAAGACGTGAACCGAAGAAGTATAAGTCGCGAGATCTCCTTTCAAACCAAATACAGAAATGGCAAAGCTTGCACTTTTGTTCGTGGCAGTCTTCTGCATCTTCGCTGTAAGTTTCTCAGCAATTGATTTAAAAGTTTGTTACTTGAATCTCATAATTTCTAACTTTATTTAGATCGCTGCTGCTTCTCGCATTCCTCGAGATACTGAAAGTGCCGGCAATGATATCGCTAAGCAGATGGAAGAAGCTTGGAAATCAATGACCAAGCAGGTCGAAGGAATGTTGAGCAAGGAGAACATGGATGTAAAATTCTAATAATCAAGTAACTGATTTTTGCTTACGAATTCTTTTTCCACAGAAAATGGCCGCCGAATTGAAGGAAGTCGGAGAGAAAATTAAAGCTGTTGGAGCTGACGTCATGGCCAAGATTGAGGAGAACACAAAACAAGCCAGTTAAATTGTTATAAAAAAGCTTATATAACTCGTGTATATATGCTTTTTGAAGCATAAATAAAAGAAGAAAATTTAAAAGTGATATTCTTGAATTTATGTGTAGTGAGAGGTTTTCCAGTTTGCATTATAAGTCAACATGAAAAAATTATAAAAGTTGATTTAAGTAATTTTGTGTATTTTAGCGAGCTCTTCCTGCTAATTTATCGTAAGCGACAAA
This sequence comes from Neoitamus cyanurus, assembly GCA_947538895.1. NCBI lineage: Eukaryota > Metazoa > Arthropoda > Insecta > Diptera > Asilidae > Neoitamus > Neoitamus cyanurus. Next base: position 42,372,829 of record OX384543.1, read on the forward strand.
GAGTAAATTTTACAGGAGGTTTTATTTAATTATCGGTGGTTACGATACTGTCATCCGTAAGGGGGCGTTAAGGCTGTAATGGCGCTGACGTTAAATTATGTTGAAATGAAAACCAGGTAAGAGGCGATTTTTTTCTCAAAACTTCTTTTAATACAAATACTACTCTAATTACCGAAAAACTTTATCCTTTGGCATTCAAAACAAGATTGTTCGTTACACCACCGCCGCGAAACAAATATTTTTTGTAAGCGACATGGAAGGATCCTCGCGATAAATAATTCCCTCAAATTTGATGTCGCTTACGCTCACGATACAGAGAAAATATATAAAAAACTTTCAATAAAACTCCCCTACTTCTAATAGTTTAACGGTACACATTTACAAGTGTTGCAAAAAATTTCGGAAATTATGTATAAGTTTCGGAAGGTGGTGCGACAAATAAGCGAATTTCGCAAATTGTCGCTTATGATAAATTGGCGGAAAGAGCTCTTTATGGCTTGAGATTTTCTTTAATTTCAAGACATTTCTTTTGTGAAGTTCTATACGATAACTCATGTCGGTATCGTAACACACTAAAGTTATACATCAAACATATAAGAGAGCAGCGATAAACAGATGCAGCGGGAAGTAGGGAAAAGTTTTATTCTTTGCATTAAATTATTAAATTTCTGATACGAAAAAAAAGAATTAAAGGAATTAAGTAGTTGTGTATGTGGGTGTTTCATTTTTCCCATATAACTCTCGGTGCTATGGTTGTTTAAAATTTTCTGCAGACAAATAACTTGGAAAAATTAATCTCTCGTTTTATTAACATGTAATTACGAATCTTGTAGAATTCGGAAAAAAATGTTAAATTTTATGGCTCTCTTATTACTGCCCATCGAATGACACGTAGAAAAAATAATATGTCAATCTAAAGCTCTAACACCTAAAATAGACACACAAGCGAAAGAAATAGCAGCCCATTTGTAACAAAAATAAAATAACTTTATCTTGAACTTACCTAGTAGTATACCTACTGCCTTTGAGAAACAATTGGTATACGCATTAATTATATGCCGTCCTCAGGAAGCCACCCTTAACTGAATAATGATTCGAAATATTCCCGCTGCTTGACCATGATTGACTTTGTTTGTAGGAGCCCATTTATCATAATTTATCTTCGCTCCGGAGAATCTTTAAAAATATACCCACAAAGGTGCAGAATAAATTGCGTAACTCAAATTAGAACCCTTGTTATAAAATCCAAGGTAAGAACTTAATTACGTTTAATATAGCAAAATTTCATGTGGAACGTATTTCAGCTATAATACAACAATTGAATTTGCTCCTTTCCCAAATTATAAAGTTTAAAAAGCCTCTTAAGCTGTTTCTAGGAAATGTGTGCATGGAAAGTTGTTGAGGTACATATTTTAAAAAAAATTTAATCTTACATAGGCCGCACGTCCGATTAGATTTAATAACTGTACTTATTAAATACAGATGAATTTATTTCAACTTACATAACTAAACCAAAGGGCTTATCAACAACCCCTTTTGTTACGTCAAAATATTTTTAAAAAAATTTTACTTTTTCTGAAGGTTTGGAAATCTGTTATGCGAAATTTTCCATAATTCATTCAGTACTTTTTATACAAATCAGCAAAATGTATGTATATCGCCCTGGCTCCATTGAGCAATATGAATGATGCTGGATTTTTAGCGTCTTTCGATGGTTCCGAAGTTAGTTTATTTCTTCAAAATTTGCACCAGTAAAAATTGTTCAAGAGGTTTAACCCAGCAATATTGGGCACAAAAATATTCAAGTCGGAAATAATTTCTAACAGGAGGAGGGAGTTTTGACGACTTATCATAATTTCGCTGTTACTAACTAATTGTTAGTTTGTCATTTGGCTACATGCTCAGTGACATTGGCCATTTGAGTACACAATGCACGCAGTGCTGTCTCTCTCTCTCTCCCGTGCAATGAAATGTAGCGGCCGTCGACCGCTGCATTCTGGGATGGGTGGCGGCAAGTTTGAATATCTCGCGGTAAAATGTCGATGCCCAAACTACGAGAATTAAAAATGTCATATATACTTTTTCGTTCCATAAATTTTACCAAATGAATTACAGATTGTAACATTAGTAAAGCCCGACTTGTAAGGAACACTTTAAGGTTGAAAAAGTCTATATTGTATAAAAAGTATTCATTTTCTTCATTACTTATGAGTTTAGCTTCTCAATACCGTGCTTGAAAAGCGTATTTGGTTTTCAATTAAAGAATGCCGTTACTACACGCTGGACATCATCCCGAGATCGAAAGTTATAACTATCAAGGTAGTTTTTAAGCTGTATGGGGCGGAGCGTGAGTGTGTGCGGCACCTATTTTCCAAGCTTTTTTAATTGGCAATGACTGGTCATATGGGTTACTTATGCATATACATATAACTCTGTACAAAGTACTCTTATGGTTACAGTGAGACACGATCGTATCAGGAGTCTTTCATCTAATTCTTCTGGCCTTCCGGGATAAGATTAAGGACGAACTTAAGTTCAAAAATTCCACTTCCAATCTGACTAGTTTGATTTCATTATGATAAAATAAAAGACAAATTCAGAACTACATACAACAAACTGTCCGTTAATGTTTTAGGAAAGAAACATAACAGCGCACATCTTATGTAAACAAGTTGAGCAAGTTGCGGAAGAAGTGCGGACCGTGGTTTGGTTGAGTGAATTTATAACAAAATAAGCATGCCCAGCAAAGTTAAGAAAAGAAATTGTTTTATGCTGATCACTTTTATTTCAACATAGTCGTGTGAGTAATCCGCTTAGTTTTGAGGACCCACTTTAATGGCATCCGGTGTCAACAGCAGAAAGAGAAGCGGAATGCCCGTAGTTACCGTAAGAACCATCATTACCACCGCATCCCTGGTTGTTCTTGTCGTCCAAGACGTACCTTTCGGAAGTAGCTGGCTTCATCACTTTAACGTAAACTGGCTCAACCTTGACGGGTTGTGGGTGATGTCTGACGAGCACTGGCTTGATCACCATTGGTGGTGGACGGTGCAAAACAACTGGGGCGGGCTTGACAACTAGTGGTGGGTGGTTTACCAAAACCTTGGTTGGTGGCCTCTTAACAATAATTGGAGCTGGACGGTGGATGATGATTTCTCCACGCTCATTCTGTTGTGGGAATCCGGGATGCTGTTGGTATGTGGTGCGGGTTGGTGCGCATCCAGCAGAGCAACCTTGTGAGCCGGTAGCAAGTGGGGCAGAAGCAAGTGGAGCAATATCGGCACCACCGTATGAAGCACCTCCATCGGTTCTAAGAGCGGAGTTGTAATCTGATGAGGTGGATACATGCACCCTAGCGCCTGTTGATGAGCCCTCGCATGGGGCTGATGGCTCTACCCATGCACTTACACGTGCATGTCCGTGTCCGTGTCCATGTCCAAGCCCATATCCATGATCATGTTCATGATCATGTCCATGTCCATGTCCATGGTCATATCCATATCCACCATGATTTCCGCCATAATATTGGCCACTGATCACTTGTGGGTTTGCGAAAACACCCTGTTAATAAATAAGTTAATTAGTATTTTGCAGAAAGCGAGTAATCCTGGAAACTTACACAGAGAACTGCGGAGAATGCAATAAGAAAACTGAGGGTATTCATCTTTCTACAGACTGTAACGAATTACAAAGATATTGGTATCTTCTGCTCTTTAAATATCATGATGATTTTTTCGCGAAAGTCGTTTACGTGACATTTTCTGCAATACTAAGAGCGGCCGCTTTGTTCTGCTTTGCTGCCAGTAAGCGAATAAGTTTTCATAATACAAAAAATCGAAGAATGTACCCTAGAGAACAAAGCGCTTCTCAGTCGAAATTCTTCTTAAAGCTCGAGCTAGGTGTGATATATCTTCAAACAAGAGATAAAGTTCGCCCTAGCAGCATTACACTCAGGTTGATTATGATACTAGTTTCCTTTAATTCTGCTTCCTTGTTCCAAATTAGGAACTGCAAAATAAATGTGTTTCTAACTTTAAAATTTTCAAAGTAATAAGGATAAATTATTTTCAAATATAACTGAATGTCTTCTTGCTTACATGATACAAGTTGATCGATATACATATGTATATATTAATATTCTCCTCCCATAGTGAAACTGTAATTTGTTTGCTACATATGTATAACTGAAGAATTATTTAATGCTAATACGATATATTTATTAATTTACGTAGAAGACGATGATAATCGGTAATTGTTTTTTTATCTTTTTTGAAAAATTTTTCAAAATGTTGAACTAAACTAAATAATAGGCAATCAATTTCCAACAATCGGTTTAATTCATAATTCTTGATATTTCCATCTTAACAGATGCAGTAAAACTTTAAAAACGAGGATAAGAGTTCTTTGTTTCAACTGCTCCCTGCTTCTCATTTTTAAATTTTCATTACGCAACAACAAAAAGCTATACCTCGTAAGTAGGTATTGACTACATTTCTCTGAACTTTAATGTTAATTTTCATGATATTCTAAACTACACACTGGAAAGTGCAATAGTTTTGGAATAATGAACAAAAGAATAAGAAAGTACTTACTGTTCGTGATGAAAAAATTTAAATTCAAATTCAAATATTTATTCCGGATGAGAATCTCAGAATTTATAATCGTCTGTGAATCAAATATGTGGCATGATAAATAAATAATAATAATACAATTGGTATACAAAATTATAAAAATTTGATTTTGTCTAAAATACTGACAGAAAGAAAAGTAAAGAAAAGAAAAGAAAAGTAACTATTCAAAACCTAGTTTGGAAATTAGTACAGAAGTTATAAGGCGAAAGACCAAAGGCTGGGAATGATGCCAAATATATGCTGGGCGATATTTCAAATCTTGCTGGCGAGCTCTTACGCTGCAACGTAACCGGAAGGCTATTCCAATGACATGCGATGTGAATGAGGTAAGGTCGCTCGAACACTGAATAATTTAAGCGGGAAATTTAAATGTCTTTCAGAGACCGTTATACAGATACCGAGGGCGTCCGGTGACAATAATAGGGATGTTTCCTGGGTAAAAAGAAATCGATTCTATTTGGTCCCTCGGTTGGATTATCAAAAAATATTGAACACGTATTTTTTGCTTTATCAAATAAATAAAAATTGACGAAGATATATTGCATCAAAGTTCAAGAGTTAGAGGTTTTAGGGTTTGTAGGTAGACAATACAATGTTGGAGAAGCAGGGTAACACAAGGGTTTAATAATAAGTCGAGATCGCAACGTTGCAGGAAGAGCACTCGCTGAGAACCAAAGTCTGCGCAATGTGGCGATACATACTTTCCCGATCGTTATTCTGATATGATCACAACAGTTCATAGTGGAGTTGATTACTAGGCCTACATCCCTAACTGGATCAACATATTTAAGGCTAGGGCATGTTATATAAAGACACCCGTGGAAAACCAGTGGTGTCCTATGATGCAGGATGTATAATCAGAGCGGTCGATTTTAGAGACTTTGAACTAAAACGGTTCAACGCCGATCATTCAGAAATATTGCGCAGATCAGAATTGATTTTGTGAATGCAATCCTGCGTATGGCCAAACCTGTGTCACAAAGCCCTTTTTAGAGCTACTGCACAACTACAGAAATTAAATTTGGAGCACAGCTTGGAAACAATCCCGCAGTGGTCACACTGTCGAACGCTGTAGAGAAGTCCAATAATGTTAAGGCTGACAAGTTATTATGGTCAAGGGACTTACGGAGGTTTGAAGTCACCTTGAATATAGCCGATTCACAGCTATGCCCGGATCTAAATCCAGAATGGTACTGTGAAAGCAAATTATTAAACTTCAACAACTTGATCTGCTCGTTCATAAGCTTCTCAAGGTCCATTGCACCAACGTACCTAAAAGAAAATTCACCAATAGAAGGGGGCGTTTTGAACACGACTAGAATGGTAGAAAGGCTTAAATCAGAATTAATCTGAGAGTTTAAGTTTATGATTAGTGGAAATGAAATGTTCATTCAAAGAGCTAGGGTCTATATTGCACAATAATAAAAAAAACAAAACGTCCCACTCAAAAATGAACGCGATCGGGTCGACGTAGAAAACTGACCGATACGAAGGCCGCATCATAAACTTAGAGCTGCTTTTAAACATAACCGCCACAATTTATCCAATGTTCTAAGATAAATAGGGATGGATAGTACGTAATTTCTAAAATGAATAAATTATTTAGCACATGAAAATAACCCTATGTAAAAACTGTACCAACATTTTTCAGGTCCGCAAAAGTATTAATTTCCTGTTCTAAGGATTCACATTTAATCTTAAATGCGTGGCTACTTGGTGGAACACTAAACCCATGGTTGTAAAGAAAGCACATGGCTCTTTTGGTTGCACAAATTTTTTATTTTATATAAAATACATACAACTAGTTGAGTTACTTAGCCTTGTCCGGCGATTTCCGTATTTGTAAAATAAAACTGTTGCACAATGAATGAATTTGCTTCATGCGCGGAGACATTTTTTCATTTCTCCCGTAGGACCCCAAAATATAAAGATAAAAAGAGTTACCTAAGTCGACAAAATACTCAATCTTCCAAAGAAAGTCCCATCGAAATCGGTTAGGCCGTTCACTAGATTAGCCCGGACAAATAGACAGACAAAAATTACAAAAACTCTTGTTTGAGTTTTAGTATCGTGTAAATAAATGAGTTTAGAAAATGGCAGTTATTTCGGAACCGTAATTTATTTATGTTGATAACTTTTGGCCGCCATCTAGAAGTTCCTAATTTCGATAGCAGGTTTAAAATTAGCAACTCCAATATCTTTATTTACACCGAAAACCGTTGAGATTTTTCAGTCGCAATATTAGTTCCGAAAAATCTTCGAGATTAGCGAGCTCGAAACATGAAAACAGCACCAACTGATAAAATGGCGCTATAGAAATTTGTTAGAGTCACATTTTTCTAACACCGTTGCGTGCTCATATTCCAGGAGGAATAGTTATTCCCTCAAAAAATGATTATAATTTTCCGTTTTGTTGAGCTGATTTCATAAATGTAAGCATGCTATATCTGTAATAATTATTCACCCATAGTATGACATAACCACATGGGTTTCTTTAAGTCGCTCAAATTTTCCGGTTTGAATTATTGAAATTGCTCACCGTGCATGATACCCAATTCCAGTCACACTTTTAATGGGCCCGTATCCGATTAAAATGTTATAAATGCTGGTAATGCACGTAAAGTGATTGCAATAACAACGAATTTCAAAATAACACAGCGAAGCTGGCAGTGCACATAATTCTGTTTGCCGACTAAACAGGCAAAAATAATGCTGAATAGAAGCGACTTTTGTTTTGAAAACACACCCCTCAGTGAACTTAACTGGCTCACTGTCGTTGTTTACTTTTATTTTCTTTAAAATAGAAGAACTGAACTCTTAAGAAGCAGAAGAGAAACACGACAAAAATAAGTTGTTTAGCGTGCATTTTTTAAAATATGACCCACGCTTCTTGGTTCGCCGAATGTGTTACCTTTCGCTCTGCGCTTTCTACGAAATCATGATTCTGAAATATTACACTAACGTATGATTTTTCTCTAAAAACGAGAAACAATTCAATTCAGTTATATGGAAAGAAAATATTTCTCAATTTTCCAGTAGCGAGCTTTGCAGGTTGAATGTATTTTTATAGAATGACTATAGCTGATTTACCCGGCCTCGCACGGCGCTTGATTGTACTGAGTTTCCCTACTTTAGAAATCCGTTTCATTTTTGTTGCACACATGAGAGTGAAGCTATTATATACTGACAAACAAATCAGCTTAACTTATAATAACAACTACGTATATATTACTACTATTATAGAAAAGGAAAATGTTGTGTGTTTAATTATTTGTCACGCTTCCACGTAAAACGTACCTACTTATTCGATTGGGATGAAATTTTACAGAACCACTGAACCGAATTATATCAGGTTTTTTTGTACTGTTCAGCATTTCCCGGCGCAAGTTTTAGCATATATACATATTTGAATGTTGTCAAGGTCAAAATAATCCAAGATGGCAGTCTGTTTTCAGATTTTCATGATTTTCATGAAAATCAGTTATTTTTGACGGTTTTCGAGATGACTAATTCCAAATCTGCTACCATTTTCCATTACTCACTTCATCAGTGAAAACAATCAGCTATTATTTGGCAATCTAAAAGGTATATACTTATTACATTTCAATGACATTGCCATTACAAAATTCGTAGATGTAAGTAATCTATTATACAAAACATGATGTTTGTTCATCACAGCATCGATGCGGTAATAAGCCAATTTCCCGCTGGGATGTCTTTAATAAAGAAATAGCACCATCACATCAGCAATTTGTTATTTCACTAGATAAATAAATGCGACCACGTAACATAAAAATGAAAACTGTTTGTTGCCTATGCGTAATCCAACGTGCATGGAAATTGGATTTCCTTTATGTATGTAGCTAATAAAGAAGTTTTGCAAAAACAATTTATTTATTATAATTTCATTCCCGTCCTATCATCGCTTCTCTTCTTCTCATAACCATAAAAACTAGGCCAACATTTTAAAAGGGCAGCGCCTATTTGCACCATGCGTTTCATCGTGTAAAGTCCGTGTGACACGGACTCGGGTCAGTGCCTATTTGCACCCCACGTTTGTCCATGGATTCATCTGTACAAAAAGGTAAATTTCAGCCTATAGATATTTATTAAAAGGAAAATATTCAGTCAGTATTGTGTAGTAGTACGTATTGTTTTGTACTCGAGTACAAATCAACTAGATCGCTGTAACTACACTACAACTATTGAGTTTAGAAAACATTTTAAGAGTAACTTTCAAAATCACGTTTTTCGGCATTTAAACACACATTATTTGAACAATCTACACATTAAAAGCTTCAAAATATAATAAAATAAAATGTCCTATGACGATTAGGAGGGTCATAATCGTCTTTTGAAGTTCGTGTACCACATTGCAACAGTGGCAGTGTGCTAGTAGAGTCGCGGCCCCAGCATGTGTTCTCAAGTGTTGAAGAGGACCTAAAGTTTAATGCTTTTCATAGCAAAAGAGGACAGCGACTGACAGCAATTCTATGCCACAATAGAAACACAAGATCGAAAAGGTTACTAAGGCTACTTTGTCATCACGCTAACGGCCGTCATCCAATATTTTTTTCACGGATGACAAAATGTTCACTGTGGAAGAGAAAATGTAATCGGGAAAACGTAAAATGTATGCTCATTCTTAAGGTAGAAAGAGCACATCATCCTGCTGCAATAATGGTTTGATGAAGAGTGTCCAAGGTGCATTTTTGAGATGAGAGGGTAATACGGGTACGGCAAACTACCGTGTGATGTTTTTGTGAAGGTAGTAAAACCCTTGAGCGATACTTTGTTTGTGGGAAACTTTTGAATCAGCGCCTGCTCGTAAAGCCAACCACTTCTATATTTATTTAACCTGTCATTGCATTTATGTGATTTTTCTGACGCATGAAAGTCGTCTTTTATTATTCTCTCCTTTAATAAAATAACTATAGAAGATAATGTCTTAAAAACAAACTTTTATTTAAGTTAAATGTTCCAAAAGACAAAGAATAAAATCAATATTACCTATTCAATTATTTATACCACTTATGAAATGTTGAGAACTTTTACAATTGTGCTAACTGTAATTATTAATTTTATTAAAATAAATTATTGCATAAATTGCGATTACGTGATAGAAAAGCTTCTTGCGATGTGATTTGAAAACTCAACATAAACACATACCTACTAGTGTGATAACTCAACATACCAGATCACAACAAGCTCTTATATTCAAAACTCTGTAGCTTAATTAGAACTAAACGCAATTTTGATTGCAGGATTTGTAGCAGACAACAAAGCTAATTCAATAAAAAGAAAAAAACTTGTGAATAAAAAGGACAGATCCTCTGCCGCTGCTAAAACTTGCCAGGAGTTCTTGGAGACTAAACCGTGTCATGTGCTGCGGTCCATGAACGATGTAATGACGCGTTTCTCCACTGACCTGACTTTGATTAGCGACCGTGTTTCAAATTTGGGTTGCCTTCAACATGCTTATGAGGATTTCACCACAATGAACGGCAAGATCGACTTACTTTTGAGCTCACAGCAGAAACTGAACTGGAATTTAAATAGTTTCTTGGAAAAGTCACACATTTTTTCTTGCAAAGTCACACTCCTGAAAAATTCTGTAGATGATTTGCGGAACTCTCTCCTTTCATCGATAGCTGTCGATGTTACCGTCTTTCCGGTCGTCGGGGATATCAGAAAAACCGTAGGGTCGGTCTATAAGGATATTGTATGTTGGACTTCAGCCATTTCTGCGGACTCCAAATTGATCACCAGTATTACTTCTGATGTTGAGGCAGTTAAGCAATGAACCGTCCCGTCCCCACTTCTTATTCATCAGGACTCGGATTTGAATCTGCACCCTTGGACGGTTATTTTGGTCCTTCGTCTGAGGTTGCGCCGGCGGCGGCCCTGGGGAACTCTCCAACTGAATTTCCTGCTCTCCCGCAAGGTGACACTGTGGCATCCCGGTCTGGTGATGGGAAGTTGGGTCGTAAGCTAAGCATCGTTGGTCGAAGACCCTACGTGCTCCTAAGAGTAACCCCAACACTGCATCTATGCAATTCAATCCCGCCAGCTCAGGCTCTGAAACTACGGCATCAACGGACACAGTTGTGTATAAGACCTGCGCTGCGTCCATGTACAATTTTTGTGTCAATGATCCATCCGGATACGTATACTACCGAGAGCGATATCGAGCAATTGGTTTGCAAGCAATTCACGTTTGGGGGCAACATCTGATTTTGTCACTTGTCGTAAACTTGCGCGATCGTGATGGTGATGGTCTTCCATATCTTCAATCTTTTTGCACCCAGTAGCCTGTTCGACGCCATTATTTGCTCAGACATTTGACCGTTGGGCTCCATAGTGAGGGAATTCATACCCCGGGAGTGAAACAATCAACACATAACAATTTGTCACCCACATATCGCTAATACAAGACTTATGACGTCTCAAAGAATTTTTGATCAAATATTTTCAGCTTTTCCGGCTTCTTACTTGCTTACTATTATATTAAATTTATGTAAAAAAGTTATTTAATAGCAATTGTAGAGAATTTAATTCTCTGTAAAAAATCTCCATTGAGAATGTTCGTACGAGTGTCAGTTAGCGAGATATCGCTGAAAAATCGCTCGCACCCTTATTTTTAATATGGTGGACAAATGGGACACGTAGCTCGAAAGGTATATTATACATATGTACATTTTGATAGCCAATTGCAATTGTTACATTGGAAGACGGCGCTGTTGGTTGTTGTGCCCAAGTCAAGACTGTGATTTTTTTAGGTTAAACACAACACATATACGACCACTTCCTGAGAATTTGGTTGATATAGTACTTATACGTATAATTTACGACAATGAATAGATAGCAAATTGCAGCAGGAGATATTATTTCCGTGCTATCGTTATTATAATCATTTTAATTTATTCAGCACAGTTCTATATTATATATTTATGTATTTATGCCAATGTTACATGATAGTATATGTGTATACGTACCATGAATATTATATTAAGTATAATTGTTCCAATATAATGATTTTTTGTTATTTCGTTATGTTATTATAAAAATATTAATTTCCCAAATATAAGAAGCTGGTTATCGATTTGTTTGGTTAATGCATACAAAAACTCTGCCTGCTAAATTTGTTCTACGTTATTAATTGTAATATAAATACGTCCAACAATAATACGGATTAAAATATCAACTTTTTTATTTTGTCAGTAACAAGCACTGCAATTACTAGAAAATCGCTTGGTAAATATTTGTATGTACAACTGTAATTAAACCAATGACTGCATTTTGTATAATCTGAAATTTGTTTCTAATCATTTCTACAACACAGCACCCACACTATTGGAATAAAAGACTCTTTAATTTAATTTGACTTTTTATTTGTACTTGTCAGAGAGGAGGCTTTCTAGCTCGTCCGTAGGTTTAACAATCAGGAACAACCTTGGTGTGACTCCAGACTGGACCAGCACAATCTTCGTAACTCTTCTTGACGAAGTGCTTCTCTACTGGCCTGATTGCTCGTACGATCACTGGCTGTACTTTAATTGGTCGTGGGTACACGTTCTTAATGATTGGGCGTACAATAACACCTGGGGGGCGCTTGATCACAACAGGGTTAGCCTTGACAATATCAGCGGGTTGGTTGACAACGACGTTGGTTGCTGGCCTGTTCACAATAATTGGGTGCCTTTGTTGGCTGACCAGCATGCGTGGCGGTTGTGGCTGATGGCATGCCTCACCAGCGGGAGCGAAATCAGCTGATTCGCCAGCATATCCGGCATTATATCCAGCGTTATATCCGGTATTGTCATCAAAGTCAGATACGGCGCTGATACCGGGGGCTGCATTGTATTGAGTAGCATCAAAATTGCAACCGGAAGAAGCAATGGGCATGGCGTTGATGACGGAAGCTGAGTTCCAGTTTCCAGCTCCAGCATCGCAGCTGCCGGCATCGACATTGGACCAGGAGTTAGAGTTAGCCTGAACCATGCGACCTGCAGATACGACGCGTCCACCGAAAAGCCCACCGGACGAGCTGCCGCAATCTGCGTTCTCGTAACCGCATGGGTTTGCACCAGCGATCTATTAGATATAGAAAAAACATTAGGACCCTTGGAGGATAGTTTACAAATATTAACTTACGGTAAGAGTGCAAACAGCCACGAAGGCAATGAGGAAGCTGAAGCTATTCATTCTGACAAACTGTGTTATACTACATCATTATCAGATCTGAAGTGTCTTTAAATATCATCTTCAATTTTTTCTGATTAACCCACAAAACGTGACAAATTTATACTTTCAAATATTGCTTTGTTCTCTTACAGCGAAGAAATCTTCAAACGCGTTGTACGGCAAAAGCTCAGAAAATTCTTCCACCGTGCCGAGTATCAGAGCATAACTTCTTTGTATACATTCTGCCGACCCACTAAGCGCTCACATTTTTCAGCCGGAAGCACATCTTTCTCCATACTTAAGAAAGGCGGTCCACTACAAAGCCCCTTTCTGGATGCTCTAGCACAACTGAAAAGATACATATGTATAAACAAATGTCCAGAACAGTGGTCCACAGTGCTGGAATGGAGTTTGTATTCAAAATCACAATAGTTTTGGCAATCAATGCCTATAGATATTGCTGTAAGACATATTTGCCAAATTTAGATATTTTGCTGAAAGAACAATATTTATAAATTACAAGGTACTTCCATTATACAATTTTAGGGGGCTGTTTAGAAAAGTTAAACCATTGAAAAATGTACTTAAAGTGAAATTAAGTAGCAGGTTTTCAAGTCAATATATTTTTTTCTAAAATTGTACGTTATAAATAATTCCTAAAGCTAAGCATTAGAATTGCCGGTGATTCCTTCTTAAACTTTGTTTTGAATTTCTTAAATATTCATATATCTCGAAGTGCTGTTGTTTTAGTGTTGTAAAACATAAATTGTGTAATAATTTCCTAAAAGCTTAAGCCGGACATACTACTGCTCAGGCGTACACTGTGATGACTTGAAAAAGGTGGTTTTTCAGTGGATTTTTTTTCATGACTTTTACTTAATGTGTAAGGATTGTGGGATGGGCATGTAATGATATGTTCTTCGGACTATATTCAGATAAAGTTTTATTGGAAAATAGCCAATATTTGCCGATATGGGCGAATCCGAAAAACTTTGCTAATAATCGAAAATTGTAAAATGTTTAATGAGAACTAAGTTTTCGAGGTCGCTGATTAGGAATCTATTACCCTGTCAGAAAATAAAATTGCGGATCCAATATGGCGGACTTTTTTTTTTAAAGGTTCAACGAAATTCTGTATTTGAGGATTTCCGAGGGCGCTGATTACGAATCTAATATCTAAATTTCTGATAACAAAATGACGGATGGCGGACTTTTTCGCGGCGGCGAGCACAATTTCTTAATAGATGAGTTGATCTGAAAGTATAAAACGAATGTTTTTTTTAATTTTTGATATTAGTTATCGTTAAGCGCAGCCATCGGTAGGCAAAGTAAATCCAAATTTTAACTTCTATATAATCGTTATTCCGTTATTCGAAAAATTAACTTCGTAAATGCCCGAGTACATAGCATTCGATTCACTCCGTTCCGTCGACCTGTCGAAGTTGAGAATTTTTAAGCCTGTGTAATTAATTGAGCAACTTTTAATTTTCGTCGGAAGGACGGAACACATAAGCTCATAATTCAGGGGCAAGCAATGGATGAAGCGATTGAGGAGATTAGCGGAAAAGAGGATGTGTACGATTAAAAACTTAAATTGTGCATGGACATAAAACAAAAAGGTAAAATATGATGAGTGAAAAATTTAGCAAACATGGTAACTACAAACGACGGAGCGAAACAAAACATTGAACTCATCTATCGATTCGGTCTGGTTGGAATGAATCGGTCTAGAGCGAGAAGAATTGGATGTAATGGACTCGAGCCTTTAATCATAAAAGCGTTATTTTGTTGGAAATGTAACGGAAGTTAAAGTTAATTATTACGTTAATTATCGATCATGATTTTAATGTTAATCTTCCGAAACCAGGCGTGATGGCGTCGTGTATAAAATTCGCCGATGGGACCTACATACATACATATTATGCCCCATTATCTTCCCTTGGTAATTTACGGCTGCTTGTCTTTCTTTTCGGACTAATCTCGGGAACAGCTAAACCGTTTTTGATTTGACCTTTACTGGAGCGTGAGAGTATTATATTGTTAATAATATAAGCTGCTTTTTATACCGATAACATTTTGAGTGGAGGGGAAAATAAAATACAGCCTTCGCGCATGAAAAAGTTTCATTCATTGTGCAGCAGTTTTACCACGCATGAATGCAAATAAAAATTGAAAAACCATTTTATTTACAAGCATCGAAAAGCCCGGATATGTCGGGATAGATTTCATAAGGATATGTGTAAGGATAAGGAAGGAAGATAGATATATGCTACCAAGACTTTTTTGTAGATGATTTAATTCTACATAGATATTATACCAAAATCATGAAACACTGAACGGATTTGGATCACTGTCATGATCTGCATTTCTCAAGGAAGGTTTATGTTATAAAAAGTTCCATATAACTTATACACTGAGGAAAAAATTAAATAGATTCATTTTTAATTCAAATAAAAACACATTTGATTGGCACCAAAATAATTTCTATTTGTTTTAACATATATCTGTTTGATATTTTCCTGTCATTGAAAATGTTAAATTTATAAAATCAACACGGCACAAATTTATACTTATTTGATTCCTAATCGAGTACGCGAACGGAAATTGGCTTCTTTTCTTCTGTAAAGTATTGCGTGGTTTCCGACGATATTCGAACGCGGGTCGCCTGGGCTTCTACCCGGGACATTCTGCCGCTATTCCATTAGACGCTTTATATCTGCTTCACTTATAATCTGACTCTTTAGAAAGGAAAACAATCTGAATCAAGTGATATTCGAATTCAGGTCCTCGGGAATATAAGGCCACCGCTCTAGCCATTGATCTACAGATAGTCGGAATAGATTTCAAAGAGAGAAATTTCTCTGAGTGAACGTCTGACATTCTACGGTTTGCAGAAGACCTTTAAACAGAATCGTGTTTGATGCAAACTTATTTATGTTTTTGAATATAAATCTATTTAATCAAACGTATTTCACTTTAAAAATGCTGCAAACCGATGTATACTCGTATTTGAAACTTTCATTGTAGATTTTCTCATTGTAGGAGCTGAGCATTAATAGGATTAGTAAATAAAGTCTGGAAAAACAGTCTCTAGCGTGTTTTCATGTAATATACTGCCTCATGTGTTAGAGATATTAAAAAAGCGTGTAGGAAAGAACCACCAAAATGTTCAGCCTATGAATATCCTGTTATTTATATACATATCTATATGCTATTTTTCCGCGCAAGTGTTAGCCTGTGTTTCAATGCTATTAAGGTTTAATAATCCAAGATGGAACGATGTCAAATCTTAAAATTCAAGCGATTTTAACGAAATTAGTATTAAGTGATTTATGATTAAGGGGTTAAAATCTCCTGCCAAAAATAACGAATTTAAGATGGCGAACTCATATGTGGGACGTTCTTTTACAAACCGAACACCTTTCTGACCGACACATTTTTGATTTAGCTGAAACTTTTTTTACGGGTTCTATATTGAAAAAAAAGAGACACGTATTTTTTTATTTATGTTTTTTCACAATATTTTGGAGGCTAAAAAATATTGAAATTCCGCGATTTCGGTGATTTTGTGCTTAAAGAGGAATTTTCAAAAATTCATAACTCGGGTTCTATTTAAGCTACAGACTGTGATTTTTTGCATTTTGAAGGTAAAAGAACAAGCTTTAAGAAAAAAATACTTTTGAGAAAAATTATTAACAATTTAAGATTGTTATTAACAATTTAAATGTTTAAATTGATTTTTAACAATTGCCCCCCCCCCTCGTAGCGAGTTATTAGTATTACCATCGTATTCTACATCAAATTTTCTATTAGTAACCACTTTTTTTTTTCTGGGGTATTAATTATTACTATTGGAAATAAATTAATTTATGTAGTGCGGCACGTCTTATCGGCGCACGGATTCTACCGCACGGCTAATTTTCTTCTCCACATCTTCTCTTTCCGTTATATAAATAATTATTTGACATCTTCAGTTAAACAATATTTGTAAGCACAATTAACATCATGCATAATTAAATAAAAAAAGTAGTAAATACAAAACATTATTGTAGCAAATGAATACTGTTATTTATAAAGATTTCAATACATCATTATTAGTGACTAAGTACCTCGTTCTAAGTGACATTGTACAATTTTTACATTTACTCTTATACTATACATGTATAGTATTATTTTATTAAAAAATGTTCACAATAGTTGTCTTTTCATACAATGAGAATTGCTTTGCTTCCAATTCTTGAAGAGAGTTTGGAACTATACAATGATACTTTAACGTGCCTTTTATCGTTGTAGCTTTTTGGAAACGCGTTAATAATCTTTTTTCTTCCTCTTCATAATCATTATTAGTTGAATAGCGACACGTTATATTTGGTAGAGCTTTAGACTCCCAATTGAACAACTCTTCCGGAGTGCGGATCGGTTTATTTACCCTTTGAAGAATAGCTCTAGCAGCAAGTCGTTTTAATGTTCCACCTATTCCGTCACATGGTCCTTTACCATGTGAGGTTGGAAAAAAGTGCCACTCAGCTCCTATTTTAAAATCATTTATATGATGAGTAAGATTTATAAAATTTTTTTTGTTTTTATATTGTCCGCTTGCACCATCCGAAAAATATGTATATTATCTTATCTATGTCTTTCAAATTCGTTTTGATAAATTCTACGAGTTGTCTCTGAAAGAGATGAACAGCAATAGTATCGTGACGTAAACATTCAGAAATGGACATATTTAATACGCGCAGAAAATTTTCATTCACTTTTCTCAATGTTACTTTTCTTCTTCTCGAATGACTAATTAACTTAAAGGGATTAAAACACGAGTCAGTACCAATGTTTGTGCATTGTAATTCATCATTATGATTTTCGTCAGCACTTTACCAATAGACTCACTAGCTTAGACACACAGGGCCAAACTTACGAGCGGATAAATTTGATATGAACACTCGCGGGCGCGGTAAAGAATGCTTAGCCAGATACTAGGCTGTATTCGGCTAACTGTTTAGTTATACGTGACTATAATTGCACTGGAAAGGTATGTGTCATTGTCAATAATTGTATTTAAATAGGCAACATACGTGCAAGTTCGGTACGATTACGGAAGGAAGTAGTTAAGCTTCATCTATTAATAACATAACAAAGTACTCAAGTAATACAAAATGTCTAGTAATAATTTTTAATAAGATTGTCTCAGTCAGTAACATCTATTTTGAACTGATTAATATAAAAAACTATATGTATTATAGAGAAAAACGAAATTATGCAAGAAAATATGACAGGCGATAGAATCCGCGCACCGATAAGACGTGCCGCACTACATAAATTAATTTATTTCCAATAGTAATAATTAATACCCCAGGAAAAAAAAAGTGAGTTCCAATAGAAAATTTGACGTAGAATACGATGGTAATACTAATAACTCGTTACGAGGGGGGGGCAATTGTTAAAAATCAATTTAAACATTTAAATTGTTAATAACAATCTTAAATTGTTAATAATTTTTCTCAAAAGTATTTTTTTCTTAAAGCTTGTTCTTTTACCTTCAAAGTGCAAAAAAATACAGTCTGTAGCTTAAATAGAACCGGAGTTATGAATTTTTGAAAATTCCTCTTTAAGCACAAAATCACCGAAATCGCGGCATTTCAATACTTTTTAGCCTCCAAAATATTGTGACAAAAAAAAAATAAAAAAATACGTGTCTCTTTTTTTTCAATATAGAACCCGTAAAAAAGTTTCAGCTAAATCAAAAATGTGTCGGTCAATTTTTGTCAAAATCTGTACGATTTGTAAAAGAACGTCCCATGTAGTGAATTTCATGAATATACAGGGTCTTTCAATAAGGACGCTCGACTTTTAAATGTAAGTAAAACAAGTTGTGTGTGAGATATTCACTCCATTTTTCTTTTATTTGTAAGAATATTTTAAGGCATCAAGTATGGAATACATCGTTGTTTAAATGTCCGCCGCAGCTTTACTTGGTGACACAAAACAAACCATGATTTTGTGGACCCCTCTCCAGAGCATTATAAAATTTTCGTGTAGTGTGATTATGGGCTCCACTTTTTGCAGTAGGCTATCAATCTCCAATGCACATTGTATGCGTACGCTAGATGTCCCTACCAAATTACCGTCCGGCCTCTTCGCGTGATCGGTTAATAAAAAGTACACAATTTAAATGAAACTACAATACTTTATTTGCCAATTGAAATCATTTCAGCTATAAGCATTTCCTTAATGTCTGTTAATTCATCTTTTCGTAAAGTGTTCATTCCGATAGGATGATGATTTTACGAAAACCTTTTTTAGTGGCTTCTTGACTTTAACAAGAATCGGTTCGACTCTAATATGTTGAGGGTGTATATTCGTAAAAACAGGCCGTAGAACTTTAGCAGGTGGGCGATGGAAAACAACTGGAGATGGTTTCACTACAAGAGGAGGATGTCGAATGATCACTTTTGTTGGCGGTCGTCTCACAATAATAGGCGCTGGGCGATGGATGATTATCTCCGCTCGGCCAATTTGAGGATGTTCAGGTCTTTGACATGGGTAGCTATTATCGGAGCGATTCGAATTTAGGATATCCGCTATACACTTAAATTCTGGGGACTCATTTGAGACTGAATTAGAAGAACTCTCTTTTTCCATTGTGGCGTAAACTGTATTATTTCGCACCTCGCACGACTCTTCACTTTGCGAGCTCTCCGGAACACTTAATCTTTCGGCCCAATAAGCTGTACCCGGCATGTTGTTAAATCCCATCGAATTTCCATCGCTTTCACATCCATAAAAATATTGTGAAGATGATGAAATCTGTCAAAATATAAAAGTAAAGTAGATTTATTTGGTAAAATTCGTTGCCTTACTAATAAATGTGCGATTAAAATTGGCAAAATGGCTTTGCTTCCCACCATGGTACGTTATAAGATGCCTCTCTACTTTAAGTTCGAACTCGTCTTAATATACTTTTAACTGCTTTTCGTTTTGCTTACAAACGTGCAGCATATTCTAAAAAATTCTTTAATTGAGAATATGTACCATTATCATGTTTACTTTACTAGTCATTTCGAAGCAGCAGAAGGTTTTAGGTTTCACACTTTGAACTTAATCCCCTTTTGGCATTGTAAAAACCACATATGAGGTATATAGTTTAAGCGGAAATACATCATGAACGTGCCTCTGATATAAGCAAAACGAACAAATTAGAGCTTTTAAATGCGATAGAAGTTCTTCTATTGCAATTATGTGCTTCTGCTATATGATGCGGCGAACTATAAGTACCTATTTGGAACCTTTCATCCGTGGATTGAAGTTCTCCGTAGATTTTGCAAAAATTCTGCTGCAACCTGCCTAGGCGGAGACTTCCTTCATTGAAATATGACTTGAGTCTAACATTGAGAGCTCACTTTCAGTCTGCATTTAAGTTCACAATTCGAATGAATTAAAGAAAAAAAGAATTTTAACAAACTACTTTTGCATTCTACTGAACATATGCTCACATTATTTTCTTCCTTTTGTGTTTCCACATACCCATGAAGAATCTTATAAAACAAAAGCAAAAGCCGTTCGGCGAGTGTACGTCTGATGGGGAATCATAATCAATTTTAAAGTTTGAAATGCAGAGGGCCTTGTATTAATACATTATTTCCCTGACGAAACGGAGATTCTTTACCTTTACGAATTTTATGATCATGATAATATTTTGGCATATTTGCTTTGGTTGTTAACTATTTGAATTTGTATATCTGTAGGAACTACTGGTTTGTTTAATGGATAACTTTGTTCTCAACATCGTACTTATTAATAATTGAGACGAAGAATATGCAAATTCATTAATGGGAGCATTCCTGTAATGCAACAGTGCGCTGCGAATATCTTTGTTGTCTGCTTTAAATTTTTTTAATAGAGCTTTTGCTATTGAGACAGGATTTTGGGCTAGGCCGTTAGAGCGTGGGTACAAAGGACTAGTAGTTACTAATGAAAATACTTCACTCGTTGCAGCGCGTAAATTGAATATAAAGGAGGCACAGACATCAGACAGGAATGTCTGCCTATTTACGCTTGCACTGAACGACCAATGCAAACTCAGCCAATGTGGTACGCTAAATCTGATAGCTGTTCTGTGTATCCACCCCACTAAAACAATATTTATATTAGTTTGCAGAATTTTATTTCATATTATTTATTCAAAAAAGTTCCCTACGAAACGAAATTTGTATTAAAACCATTTCCAGCTTCTTAAAATACAAAATACTTAATGAATATAAAAATTAGCTCAAGTTAATTTGTCACAATCCATATGATCGTAGTCAATTTCAGTTTGGCGGAGAATTGACATGTTCCATGTATTGAACTTTTACCAGACAACTGTAAGTTTTAACTAATCACGTAACTATTACAAAGCAATATACATAATTGTAAAGACAACTATTTTAATTATTTCTCCAAAAGTCCTTCTGAGCAAATTTGACTGGAGCAGATATTAAATCTAGTAGACTGTAGGGGCAATATTCCAAATAGTCCACACAGTTCATATGCTTGCCGTCATATTCCGCCTTTAAATAGTCGGGATGCAAATCTTCACTTTTTGATAATTCTGGTCTGAAATATACAAGAGGTTAGTTATTGGTCGAGTGCAAGTATAGTTGAAAATGTTAGAATTTAGAATGTCAGACGACAAAATTAGAATATACCAATGATATCAAATTATGATGTATAAAATAATAAGTAACTATTTCCAAACTTACGAAAATATAATGTGAAATATGTCACCAAGAATCCCGTTTACGTTTTCAAGAGCTGCAGCATTTACATCACATATTAAGCGTAAAAGGCATTTATCGCCATATCCCAGGCTGAGATATCAAAGAAGTTTATTATTATTGAGAGAAAATAAAGAAAAAATGCTGTTGCTTAAGGAAACCGTGACCGTTCTGGAGATTCAAAGATCGTTTTATTTTATAATTTTTTATAAATCTTCATGTGACTCTGGGTCAAGCTGTAAAAGAATTTTGAAAATTTGAAAACCGGAAGTGCCAAAAATTGTGTTTAAAAATTTTTTGTGGGGTAAAAGAGACCCTCCTGAGTTGTTTTTTTTCATTTTGCAGTACATTTCCGTCACCATTTCTATCGATCGGATCATAATGCTATTTTTGTATTGGGTTCAGAATTGTCGAACAAACGGACCCAAGGATTTTATAAAAATAAGCTTTCATGAAAAAGTCACAAAATTTTACAAAATTTCTAGAGCTGCCCTTTTTTTTTAATCCTTCGTTTCTTTTTATCTAATAACATAAACAAACATGCTCATAATATTTGTAAAATATTCAATACATTTTGATACGTGTTCCGAAAACGGCCATTTTTCCGATACAAACACAAAACGGTCACGGATTTTTTTATCAAAAATATATATGAAACTTTTAACTTATGAAAATTATCCTTCGGACTTCATTACTTCGTAAAGCATAGTGGATTTCGACCCTAATTATCACATTAAACGGCGGACAAGTATTGATCTAATAATTTTGGGAAAGTTTTAACACTGGACGCTAATTAGCAAGGCATTAACCTACTTAATTAACGTAACTGATTGCTGAGGCTGAGAGTATGTATGTAAGCAGAAGTAGGAAATGTGGCAATTTGACGCATCAACAATCTTTAGTGTTTAATTAAAATGATAATGATAAAACAACATAAGAATTCTGTTTTCTGACCTAAGATCTAAGGAGTTGTGCAGATAGGAACGTTACTAGACCCAACACTTAATGTTACATTCTATGTATAAGATTAAAAGTTTCAGTAGCCAAATAGCCTTGAAGATGTTCTAATCAAACAAAACGCGTCGGCTTCTCAATTGTGGAAGGAAAAGATCAAGTGTGTTTATTTAATCATGAGTTCTGTATTCCAACAAGTGCCCACATAATTTTCTAGTAACATTTACGAGAATTTAAAATCTGTATATTTGGTTCTTGTATGGCGTACGATATCTAGTTCTTATGGCATCTATGCTGGCAGTCAAATGTTTTTAATGCTAATACACCCAAAACCTTTTACAATTGTAATTCTATAAGAATAGACCTCAAGGAGATACACCGTGTGTACTGGCCCATATACAATGGAATAGTACTCGCTGGTTTTTGTTGTAGCTAAGGGAAATTTTCCTGGATGTAGTTTTAAAAGATTGCATATGGGTTAGGTTTTTGAAAGCGTATTGAGAGTGACCCTTCTTATTGCACGTGACCATGCTATTCGTACTCATGGGGTGCTTGTCTTGAGATCAACTTGAACAGAGTGAATAATATTTTACAGATTAGAGTAATGGTAAATATGGCCTATGATACCGAGACGAAATCAACAAACTCTCTTTGGATAGGAAAAGAAAACAAAACAACAATAATATTTGTTATTACGAGTAATTGTTGCAATTGCCCGTATCATAAAACTCAAGTATTCAGTCCCACATCGATTGAAAACAAAAACTCTAAATTTTATACACTAGTTTCCGATTAAGAGGAGATTCTGTTATTTAATATAAATAGTGTATTGGATGTTAAAAAGCAGGTTAATATTATATAAATATCGTAATATAAAAAAATTTTAGGATTCTTAAAAAACTTACGACTGAAACTTCCCCTCTAATATTTTATAAATGTGAGCCCTAGACAATAATTTTTTTGTTAAGGGACGATGTAAGATGACCCGATGATGTCCAGTTTTGTTTTTATAGTTGGCTGTTGTATCTCGTTTCGCTCTTCGCCGCTCGTCTTCAAATTCTTCAAACTTAAAATGTTAAAAATAAAATAAGTTAATTAATTGGCAAATTATGATACAATTGGATCATTAGAAATGTTCATATGTATCATGCACATTGGTACACGCAACATGCACAAGAGAAAAAGCTATCGCTATATGATATATAGTACATATTCTTTCTGTGATACGATATTGGGATACACTTGTCTTCCTCCACGAAATTACCGTGACTTTACAAGAATTGGTGTGTTTACGATTTCGAGTGAAGGTCAATATTACGCGTTAGATATCAAATAAGCTATATTGTTCTGTTTTCCGCTGAAATAAAACGCCCCATAAGTGAACGGTAAATTTTGAAATCTTCAATATTATAGGCTAAGTTCACCTATGGGGTTTAAATTACACCCCACGGCAAAGATAGATATTTCAAGGATAAGTTTGATCAACGTCTTTCGTCCAGAAACCTGTGGGAAAACCTACATACTCCGCAAGTGTGAGCGTTCGATAGAAATATCATTGCAGGTCTGCATTAAGGGGTCTTTCTCCTAAAACATTTTTTTTTTCATAAATTAGTAATAGTCTCAGGAAGCTGTGTTTAAAAGTTTACAGAAATATCTATAATACAACTCGAGTTATAGCGTATTTGGTAACAGTGCCTTCTTATATTCAAAAATCACTTTCTTATAATCAAAAATGTATAAAGATCAAAAAGAATCTAAGCAAAATCCTGCTAGTCGGTCGGCCAGTAGGAAAAGAAAATTTCATGCAAATCAAAATATTATGTATGTATGTATTAGTGACGGCGAGAAAGTAGAGTAATATATACCAGCAGATCGGTACTCAAAACTTTAAACGCGTTTTTCTCGAAATTGCATTTTTCAAACTGACTACATTCGCTGTAAAAAACTATTTGTCCGATCGGCTTGATATTTTAACTGTATATTCTTGAAAGTGTTGATAAACCAGAAATTTTTCATGAAAGTTGAAAATTGGTCGTTTGGCGCGATTTTTAAATTTGAAAAAAAAACATGTTTTCGTACCTCTTTTTTGAAAAGCGCGCCATTTTTAGAATTTTTGTCGGAATTAAGTTTTTTTTGTTGGTCCACCGTGGAATGATAAGCCTCTAGTTTCACGTCTTTTTTGTTTTTCTTTCAATTTCTTCACCAGGGGCGCAGCTACAACTGTAACCGAATGGGCGTTTAAGAAAAAGAAGCCAGATTGGCGCCTCGCTGTAACGCGCTCGATAAAAACAAACAAAAATTTTTCATATAGCCGAAGACGTGTACTTTCATATGTATCAATTTGTTTTCATTTACAATAAATAGATTCGTCAGGAGAGAAAAAAAAATACTTGTTTTTTTAATTTTTTACGAGAAAGACCCCTTAAAGGCAAGTTGGTGAAATTCTACGTCTTCATAGTGCTATTCTTGGCTAGTCCGTCCAAACCTGCCTTGGAAAAGAGCCTTACATAATTCATACGTTTCCTACATATTTGAATGATTTAATTAACCTCTTGGATTCCACCAAAGGCTTTATGTTGCGAATGCTAAAGTTTCGTTCACCTGTTTTGGAGAGATCCCACATTGTACAAGGGACACCGTGAAGTTGTCTTTATCTTTTTTTTATGAAAAGCCTTAAATTAATTAGTTACTGAGAACTCATGCATGTTCGCCTTATTAATCTAGTTGTTTTTGCTCACACTCTTGAGAATTTTATTTTGGCCAGTATATACATATACATGTATTTCAATATTGAAGAAAGATTGTACCGCATGCCCCGGAAGAAATTAATATAATCAAAATTTACAATAATAAGGCTAGGAATAAAGTATACCAAGCATAACTCACCCTTTTCAAAGGTCCTGGTATATAATGAGCTCCCTCAAACGGAAGATTATAATTGGCTTCAAAATTGTATGACATAAAAACGTTTCTGTTTGGTAAATCTAAAGGAACGGCGATAGCAATAAAAATCTGAAAGACGAAAACAGAACAAAGCACATGTAAACTTGTGACAATTAACTGATCGATGCCAATGCCGTATTCTACCACCAATACCTAATCAGTTCAGCGAAATATATAAAGGAATTTTTACTTTTATCTTAACTGCGCACGCAAATGTGATTTCACTTTATATTAATGCACGTTTTTTTATTCCCGCTCAGAGTCTAATCTGCTGAATCTATTTTGAAGAATGATGTATCAAAAGATACCGCGGGTGATACTATACTATTACATGTCTGGTTATACCATATAAGATATGATATAAAGCTGAAAAACATTATAATATAAACATTTCACGACAAAAATATCCTATCATGATTGTAGTTCCGCTAAGGGGGTTGTAAGGGTCGCTGAATTCAAATACGGTGCTCATTTTACAAATCCGAAATGACAGGATCCAATATGGCAGACACATAATACTTATTTTAATTTCTTTAAATTATCATAAGATTTGAAAAATTATAATTTTTTCAATTATTTCAATAGGACGGATTTGATATAGAAATGAAATTGTATATCGAGGATTGGTCTGCACTCAATTATCGTATGATCAAAACAGCAACAAGTGAAATTATAGATAACTGTAAAGAAGGATAAACTAAGGCACTAACAGATATACGAACGAGTATAAGTATCGTCATTCGGAGATTGAAAATGTCATAAGTTCATTCATAAATTCGGGATGCACATTATTATTTTCTTTTTTATTTTGATCATCATCAAACTCACCCCACACAACTACTATCTGAATGTGCTTTCCAAAAATGCCACCAATGTTGTTCTGACTCTACTAGTTCAGGTACAGTCACTTGCGAAAGTGAAAAACAGCTCTAAAATGTCGTAAAATGCATGTTTCTCACAATTTTTCTCCGAAATTCATGTAATTAATGAACCTCTTTTTTATTTTTATTGATTTGTCCATTTTGTTGTCTTCCTAAGAAGGTACAACATGTCCAGGTAAAGAATGGGTATACAAAATTATACATAGACATCCTTTTGCGGTATTTTAAAAAATCTGCATTTTAATTTCTTTTATTTATATTTATTTTATTATTATTTTTTTGGTTATCTAAGTGAAATCTATCACCTCTTTAATTTTGTCTTACTTTAACTGAAACACCCTATTTTTTTTAAAATTTCAATAAAGGTATATATATATAAATGCTATTAAATAAAATATTTTTATAAAATATTATATGAAAAGTAAAAAATGTGTGGTTTATACATATTTCGGTGCGTATGACATATAACCAGTCATTAGTTTTTTTTTTAAATATTAGGAAAACATATTGCATGGAGTGAAATTTCACTTATGATACCTTTTAAGGGTGAAAAATGAGAGAATTTCCAAGCTCATAATGTAAATAACCTAATTCGCTAATTGTGTAACATACAAACCACCCTTTGCTCTTTGGAATCAGCCAAACTTGTTATAACACTTAAATAATTCAAACGGCACATACACTCCACATTACGATTAGCTCCGTAATTGTTGTCATTTATAAATTCTGAGCTGAGTGGCCGACGTCAACATTAGTGAGAACTGTTTCAAATACCCGCGAAGGCAATTTAAGAATACTTACACCCAATGTGCTACTAGCTGGAAATAGTAATGCTCTTTTCGTTTTGTTGGCACTATCCCGGCTTCCATGCACTAGCTCAACAAGAAATATTAAACACATGATACTTTTGAGGAACTGCATTTAAATGACATTACATTTAGGTTTACAAAATTCAGAAATACACGCACAATGAATGTTTGCTATTAAGGTGTGTACTCTGAAATGCCTAAGCTGCTTGAGAATTTCAAGACCGAAGCATGAGTATATTTACACAAGTAATTAACAGCAAAGATTCTCTAGGTATTGAACGCAGGCCTGGTATGTAGCACCAACGCTGTTTGCCCCCTTTATTTTGCTATAAATTCAGAAAATGTAAATCTCAAATTCCAGAGATATCAATGCTGAAAATTCGCAAGCAGTCATAAAAATCTCAAAGAAATTCAATCAATTAAGAAATAACATTATTTTACTTTTCAAAAAGGATTGCTATTTATGCTATTAATGTTTTCGAATCCGATTGAGCACATTATCTTTTCAGTTTTAGATGTTAATTATGGTAGGGCTTACATATACTCGTATGGAGGCACCTACGCTTAAAACGTTCAATGCAGATACTGTGTAATCAATGAACCGCACGCGAGAAATTTTCAGTCAAATAAATATTTTAGAGAAGGCAAATTTCAGTCTATCTATCTATCAGATATTTTGTAAAAGATTTCCCGCGTGCATTTAACGTTTTGATGTAATGTATGTAGATACGACACCTGCATATAAGCACTTTCATTAATTACATTGGGCCGAATTTTTCAAAAAATTATATATGATTTAAATAGCATTTTTACCATAGATTAGAAATCTGAAAGAAACAAATTTCCATCACGTAAGACTTTCAAGAAAATTCGAGTTAAAAAATCAATAACATCATTTTCCTATCATTTTTCCATATTCTTAAAAAAATAAACAAGTGACAAAGTCAAAACACACATTAAATTAAAGGTAGGCAGACATTTTTACTAATCCATTTTTAATAATCCACTTTTACTAAGCCGATTTTACTAAAGGACAATTTCACTAATGTACTTTTTTACTAATGTACTTTTTTACTAATGGACATTTTTACTAATGGACCTTTTCACCAATGGACACTTTTACTAATGTACTTCCAATGGACATCAACATTAGTTTTCCTTTTACAATTTATTAGTAAAAGTGAGTTTTAGTACAAAGAAGTATTAGTAAAAGTGGGTTTTAGTAAAAAGAAGTATTAGTAAAAGTGGGTTTTAGTAAAAAGAAGTATTAGTAAAATTGTCCTATTAGTAAAAGTGGATTAGTAAAAGTGTCGTACAATTTAAATAAAAGCTTGGCACTTGAGCTTTTGCCTAGAAATACATACCTAAAACTTTCACGAACTAAGTATTTCCAAAAAAAGAAATTATGTCTAATCATAGAAAACCAAACTGCAACCAAACCCCGACCAAACCAAAAAAACCATTTGGCTAAATTTGCTGATATGTTAATCACGTCTGTACAGATTATTAATAATGTAGTTGTGAATGTCAGTCAGTCAGAAATCTGTACCGGAAGCGCTGAATTGTATGTGATAACACATAATGGTCATTCTCACACAGAGGAAAAACCTAACGCATGATGACCATAATGAAGGGCTGCAGATACATTGGTTGGATTGGTCGAGGTTTGGTTTCTTATGGGGATTAGGCATTACACTTCATTTGACGCATGGATACGAAAACACTCTACTGAAAATTTTTTGGAACTTTAAGGTTTATTATATTTTATAGTCATAGCTTAGGGTTTTCGCTATGATTTGGGCAATATCTTCAATTTCTCGAACGCCTTAAACCAATCTTATGAATTTACGAAAAGCACTCAACGGACTTGTTGACTTTTCGACTACATTTTCTCAAAAATTTTAGTTAATGAATCGTTTTCGTTTTCAGATTCGTAATCTATAGAAAAAATTATATCGACATCTGTTCGTATTTCAAGGGCAAAATCCTTGTCGACCAGTGAATTAACGAAAACGTGACAGGAATTATAAAGAGACATATAAAGCTTCTAACACCCGACAATCAACAAATATCTGCAATATGTAAAAATTGTCTTGAGGTGCAAAAGCAAGCCAACATAACTTTCACATTGTATGAATAGTCATTGTTTATTAAGTGGCAAATTCTCCAACCCATTTACGAGCCGTAAAATTATACATAAGACAATACCTGGATACCTGATAATTACCATATACATTAACCGCAAAGCAAAACCACTATGCACCTCAATTCAGTTCTTTAAACATGATCACGAGGAACACATCGTATAAGGCAATATTTTTTTACCAGGTTGTTGCAACCATTTCTCAACATATTGAGAAAAGAAGTGTAGTGTTTATGAGAGGAAGTGCTATCGGTGTTAGTTACATTTATTTGATATTATCATTAAATTTACATTGAATTTCCCCCAATTGATAACAGAAATAAGAAATATCTACTTGTTCTAGTATTTAGTGGCTGTAGCAGTTCCAGCTGATTTAGGCACAAGAAATTCTTTTCTTTCTTTTAATTTTGAAGCTAACTATGCACTTCCCAATAATCAAACACACCGAGACTTAACTGATCGCGTGAGTTTTTTTATTACCCAATAACTAGCATGTTTCTCATTCATTAAATTTTAGTTCAATTTGAATGAATTTCGAGAAGGAATTGGAAACGTTACTTCAATAACTTCAAGAATGAATAGAAATATTTATGGCAGAAAATACTTTTATGAAACCATATCAAGCTACCTCTATCAATTTGATTTAAAAGGGAAGTCTTGTCTACTAAGAATAATATGTGAACTTGCCGCTGGACCTATAAGTAATCACAACGGATTACTTGGTACGCTTCTTAATATAATTTTCCTGTAAGTAAACACATATCGAAGCCCATTCGCCAATTTACAGTTAACCGTACCCTTATACTATTTTAAAAGGTTTAAAATTTTAATTAACATACGAAACATTAAACTAAATAAGCTAAATAAATTCTCTTTTGTAAGAGCTGACGACAATTCGATATACAAGATAAAAATAAAATTTGTTTTCGATCTTGTCATTGATATTTTTCATTTTTTCAGACCTACATCTTCAAAGTCAGAGGAAATACCTGCTGAATTTTATAAAGCAGAAACACAAGGAATTAAAAGAGGCTGCAAGAAATATCAGATGCAATGTCCACGGAACTTATTAGATTTAATATCTAGCTTTTAATATAATGTAGTTACGAACGTTCGAAAACTTTACAATATATACAAATTATGCTTTCTTCATATCACAAAATTAAATGAGGATAAAGAAAATCTCCTTAATTCTTTGGGAAAGTTCTGCATTTTTAATATCTCCAACAGATAATTTTAAGTAATTGAACATATTTCCGTTACAGCTACTCACATCTAATGCTATTGAACTTAACTGTGGAGAAAGCCAGTTCGCACATACTTCCTCTTCTTAAAGGTGCTAATTAAGAGCTCTTGCGGTATAAATGTTCTTACCGTTAAACTGCAGTGTGCTTCAATTCTTCAAAATAGTCGGAGGTTCAATTTGTTTGAGATATGAAAGCTAAAGTGTGCGTTCTTCTCCTCAATGCTATTTCCATTTTCGGTCGGCTTAATTCAATCGCGCAGCCTAGGACTTTAATATTCCCTCCTACTTCTCCTACACGTGCGCAGGTAAAATCACATCCTAGTTTGCTGATAAAACTTGCATGCTTTTCATACACTTTAGCTCATTTACGGCATTGGTATTCCTCTTGAACTTGAAACGGAATCAATGACAACAGGATATGTCTTAAAAGCTGAATATTTCCTACCCACAAAAGCTGAAGAATTTCGCCCTACCAAACTAAATCCGCAACCTATAACGAAACGTGATGTTTCAGGAAACATAACAGTGTGTCCACTTTGTAAAAATAATTATTCAATAATCGAAGAGAACGCACCAAATTCAGACCAAGACGAAAGTATCATGAAACCTTTATCTAACTACAGATGGGCTTTATATGAAGGAATCGAAGTGGTTGTTGAAAGGTAAGTCTTTTTAAATTATAGCCATATCTAAAAACAACAACATCTGCACTTACGTATATCAGTATTACACTCAATATGATTAGCTTGAATATTAATCTCTTTTAATGGTTACGCAGGTATTCTTTTTTGTATTCTCTTAATTCCACAATTTTTAAGAATTTATTTCTCACATATAAAAGTGGATCCTTATACTTTTTATTTAAAAATTATAAAGTTAAAAAAAAAAACTAGCTGCGGTAAAATAGACTTACACAACGAATAATATATTTCCAACCCCGTTCGTATGCATACATACTCTAAAAATTGTAGAGAAATTAAACAAACAATACAAGCTGCATTATGAGAATACTCTGTTAATGGTTAGGCAAATTCTTGCTTTCGATAAAATCCAGCGCAATGCAATATATAAAATAACCATAATGTTTATTTCAAAGCATAGGATTTATAGGAAAGGCCTGTCTGTTGCGTAGTATTTGTGAAGTAGCAAAAGTGCCTTTCCATTATAAAAGTGGTATACTTGGAGAACTAATGCATATCATAATGACGTAAGTAACATTTTGAGAATTTTACTCATATACTTGCTCAATTTTATTTTAGGCCATCTTCTTCAGTCGACTCCTTAGAGGATGATAAAAATTACGAATATTACCGAGCTGAAGTTCTAGGAAAGTCAGGGGCACCATGCCACCTTGTCTTTAAAGAATGTCTAATATCAATAATTGGATATTTTTCAGGAGTTTTTAATTATTGAAATAAAACTAACTAGTAAAAATGTCGTTTTATTCAACTATTCAATTGCATCCCACACATATGGAGAAACCTTTATTTGGCTACTGTCGAAATAAATAAACAAATCAGTCATATTACAGTTCACACATTATTTAAAATTAATAATGTACATTGATTAAATTTCCTCCGGCATTCACTTCCAATCTTGCCAAAGTTTTCAGCTTCCAGATAAAGATTGTGTGAAGTTTCATCCACCAAAGTTTGAGTAAGTGAAGGACTACAAGGGTAAGTTAATTTATTTTGTTTATCAATAAAAGGGCTCTCTCGGACTTACGTTAGAAAAACATGTATAATTTCACTAAGTATAGTCTGATCGTAGTACTGAAAGCGAAGCTGAGCCAATTCACATATAGCTAATAAGAGGCATTCTTTTCCATTCCGTTTTACTCTAAGGATAATAATATATTTTAAAGTGTTCAAAGGCAAATTATATGTTTTTAAATACATAGAGTATAATATTATCTTAGTAATCGCTTACCTTTGAATTACATATTCCAAAATTTTATATATCTCCCATCGAGAATCGCCCTTCCATGCTTCCCTAAGCTTCCTAAACATAGCTTTGTTATCTGTGGCAGCGTGATTTCGAACCCTTAACTTGTTTCGTTTTTCTCTGAACTGAGGAACTATTGAATAGGTGTGCCAGACACTGGTGTTATAAGGAAGATAAAACTGTGCCTTAAAAACATATCCAACTGTAACTGATTGTTCCTCCAACTCTACGGGTATTCCAATTCCAGTAATAAACTACATAAATACGTATAAATATATTTTACGTTTTTTTTCTTAGTTTTATTAATTACTTGGTGTCTAGTCGGTGCGGATTGAGGATATATTAAGAAGCGTTTGATTCTGTGCTCACTATGAGCGCAAAAATGTAACAAAAATAATAAATTTAAAATTAAAGCACCACTCATGTCGTACACTAGAAACTTTGTATCATTTAAAAAGTTTGCAGCTTCACTAGATAATCTGAATATCAAATAGCAGAGATTTTCCAACCTACGTTTCATTTACAACTGATGCAATTGTCCCAATCCTCTGCTTATTTTCACACATTACACAGGCAATAGTCGTGCTGTTGTTCTATTTCCAAGTAAATAATACTTCAACTGTAAAATATATTCTTTGTTTTACTCTTTTTACGCTTAACGCACTCTTTTACAGTGGAGTATGGAAAATCAGAATTTTGCTTGTGCACAATTTTTTTAGCCATATATATATTAATAATGTTTTCCTCGATAATTTAAAGATTTCGGCCTCTAAGCTTAACACGAACAATTTTGAGTCGTTAATTTTATGGTTAAATCTAAAAAGTGGACAAATTTGATTCTTTGACAGTAATAAGTGTTTCAATATTAGATGTGATACAGCCCAATTTCCAACTTTGACCAACCAGAACATATATATGAATTAATGCTCAAAACGAAAACACAAATAAATAATATGGGTTTAATAATATCATCAAGCTTGTAGCCCTTTAATTACATTTAAATAAAAAAAAACCTATTTTATTAGAAATGTCATCTATTTTCTGAATATCTTGAGCTAGCGTATCCCAATTTGATGTTCAAGGGTTAAGAACTTCCTCTTTTTTTCAAATCGAATATAACTATATTAAGGTAAAGCATAAAAGAAGATTACATGAAAAAACACTTGTGTACATTTTATATTGCTCATAAAACTTAACCTAAAGGAATCATTATGATCAGTTACGAGTCCGCCTCTTGTTTTAATCTATAAAATGCCATTATAAAAGTCTAACGCTATTATTTCAAGCCCATAAACCACCTTAGTCCATTCCGGTTTTACTTAATGTAAAATAAATTTCAAAAAGTGAAAGCATAGCAACCTAAATTTCTCGAACACTTTTTCCTTCAGAGAACCTGCCAAACAAAATCATATTGATTGCATACTGTTACACCGATGAATTAATTTCAAAACGCTCATCTTCGTAGAATTGTTTGGACAATGGCTCCTACAAAAGAACAAATAACGGTTAAAATATATTCCGTTTAATAAAACAATTACATACAATGTATGACCCTTCTGACCACATATGGAGCATTTACATTCTCGTAATACGGGACAAGAAACTCTCCCATTTTCATACAAACTATGTGTGCTGTAATAAGCCCTAAAATTGTCGAAATTATTAATAATTCATCAATGAAATTAACTATAAAGTTACTTCAGAGTAGATAAAAAAGCAAAGTAACCTAAGAAGACGGCTTTTTGTCTGATTAAAGTTCATGCAATTCTTATCTCATAGCAATATGTAGTTTAAATTCGGTGACAAGAAAAGTGGAGACACTTATACACTATCGCAATAACTGAGGGAGACCAAAAAAAAAAGGCAAAAGTTCAGGTGTAGTAAAAGGAATAGAATGGTTGCCTTTAGCAATGCCGGGGCTCGTTGGAAATTTATTGACTAGTGTCAAAGCTTGGAAGTCCTTAGTCTTCCCAGAATTGAAAACAAAAAAAATGGTGGTAAAATTTGAAAAGAAGCATCCTTTGGTGGTCGATAAACTTGAAAATATTAACTATACTTAATTCTCTTTCGATTTAACCCTTCTGCATAAAACCCAACCCAATAGTAAAAATTACTTACAATGATTCGCCGTTTCTCTTACAGAACGAACAGTATTTCTTCCGCACTTGAATACTATTTGCATAGTGTGCGTTTAATCGTTCGATTTGTTTTATATTTGGACCAGTGCCTTCAGTGTATCTTGACCAAAAGTCTACACGCCCCTTTAAGGCTATTTCGCCTTTAATTGTCATACTCCCACGAGGATTCCATGTGCCATCATTCGGTGACCATGCAGGATATAAACTATTGCCTGTAAAGTATGCAAAAATGTTATTGTACCTCTCAAAAAATATACATAACCCCACCTGAGGCTTCATCGTTTTGATCGAGTACTTTTTCAACAACTTCAAGCACGAGCTTAGTTGCTTCGTCCATTTCATTTTGGTCACTCATCTAAAAAAAATCACTCGTTGGTATTTACCTGCAAAAAATAATATTGAATTGGCTTTACGTTACAAAAATGTGAATTGCAAAATAAGCGCACTTGCACTGCACACCCACACAGTTTGGCTAAAACACAATTTAATTTAACGGTATTTCGATTTGAAGTTTCAGTTGGCAGAGTGCAAACAAAACTACTTCCCAATGTAATCCCCCAATAGCGACTAAGAAACTTACAAATTAGCCACATAAATCTGCCACCATGCGAAATGAATTTTTTTATTTATATGAAAATTAAAAACTATGTCATTAGGTTAAATTACTTTCGGGAAATAGTGGTCAAATAGACTGTTCGATTTAGGTTTGAATATGTGCTTGCCACAGTTCGAAAATCAAATGAAGTACGATGAGACTGGACAGAAAAGTGTCGACTATCGAGACTCGAGATTCGAGTATCGCAGTGAGCAGGCCCAGGCGGCAGACACTCAACTCACACACACTCGCTCGCTAGTCACTTCACTACTCAGAAAGTTCGGTCAGGAAGGCAGAGGAGGCAGGTAGTCATATTTGATATCAGAGGTTGAATATTGCAGGCGCTCGTGATTTGTGTCGTGTTTTGTTGGCGTATTTTCCATAATTAAATTTTCACAATTCGCTAATAACGCAGGTGAGTTATTGTAATAAAATACTTCAAAATTAGTAGTAGAGAAACATGCCTAAATGTCATTGTTTTAACCTCACTTTGATGAACATGCCGGGATAATTCTAGAAACTTGATAGTGACCGGTGTGTTTTCACTCGGATTACGTAATTCGTGTTTAAATTTCATCATTTCGTAACTGAAATCTTTAGTGAACTCTTCTTTACAGTAATAAAGTACAAAGTCAAGGATTTGCATTCATACTTCTTTTTTCAGACAAAAGATTATCACTTCAACTTATCAAAAATGTTGCGTCTTGCATCCGTAATTAGCCGATCACCAATTACAAAGTCAATCGCTATTCGATCCTTCGCTAAAGATGTCAAATTTGGTCCTGAGGTTCGAGCTCTCATGCTGCAGGGTGTTGATATCTTAGCGGATGCTGTGGCAGTAACAATGGGACCTAAGGTATGCAGTATATATTTTTAAGGAAATCGTTTCTAAAACAGTTATTGTTAAATAGGGTCGAAATGTAATTTTGGAGCAGTCCTGGGGATCTCCTAAAATTACTAAAGATGGTGTAACTGTTGCAAAAGCCATTGAGCTGAAAGATAAGTTCCAGAACATTGGGGCCAAACTTGTACAGGATGTCGCCAATAACACGAATGAGGAGGCTGGCGATGGCACCACAACCGCTACAGTCTTAGCCCGAGCAATTGCGAAAGAGGGCTTTGAGAAAATCTCGAAAGGAGCTAATCCCATAGAAATCAGACGAGGAGTAATGATGGCTGTTGATACGGTGAAAGACCATTTGAAGGCCATGTCTAGGCCTGTTAACACACCAGAAGAAATTGCTCAAGTAGCTACAATCTCAGCAAACGGCGATAAAAACATTGGCAATTTAATTAGCGAGGCAATGAAGAAAGTTGGAAGGGATGGAGTTATTACGGTTAAAGATGGCAAGACTCTTATCGATGAACTCGAGGTTATTGAAGGAATGAAGTTTGACCGCGGCTACATCTCACCGTATTTTATTAATTCAAGCAAAGGAGCCAAAGTTGAATTCCAAGATGCCTTAGTTCTGTTTTCGGAAAAAAAAATTTCTTCTGTCCAGTCCATAATCCCTGCCCTAGAACTTGCTAACTCTCAAAGGAAACCCCTGGTAATATTAGCTGAGGATATTGATGGAGAAGCATTAAGCACTCTTGTGGTAAATCGCTTGAAAATTGGCTTGCAAGTTGCTGCTGTGAAAGCCCCTGGATTCGGAGATAACAGGAAATCGACTTTACAAGATATGGCAATAAGTACAGGCGGTATAGTGTTTGGCGATGAAGCCAATTTGGTTAAACTGGAAGATGTGCAGCTGTCTGATTTGGGACGCGTAGGTGAAGTTGTCATAACAAAGGACGATACACTTCTCTTAAAGGGCAAGGGTAAAAAAGAAGATGTTGATAGAAGAGCCGATCAGATCAGAGACCAGATTGGCGAAACTACTTCTGAATACGAAAAGGAGAAGTTGCAGGAGAGGCTGGCACGCATAGCGTCAGGTGTAGCGTTGCTTCGCGTTGGTGGGTCTAGTGAAGTCGAAGTCAATGAGAAAAAGGATCGAGTAAATGATGCTCTGAACGCCACAAGAGCCGCTGTAGAAGAAGGCATCGTTCCTGGAGGTGGAACCGCTTTGCTCAGATGTATCCCAATTTTGAATGGACTTAAGGGAGTTAATGAAGACCAGGTTAGATTAAAGAATTGTAACAATTACAAAGAATTTACTTTAATGTTATTTTTCAGAATACTGGCATAGATATTGTCAAGAGAGCTTTAAGAATGCCCGCTATGACCATTGCGAAAAATGCAGGCGTTGATGGGTCCATGGTAGTAGCCAAAATAGAAGACAAGGAAGGGGATTTTGGCTACGATGCTCTCAATGACGAGTATGTCAATTTGATTGAGAGAGGAATTATTGACCCAACAAAGGTAAAACATTCCCAAACGTTACAGCAGTAAACTTGATATTCTCTCCCTTAGGTTGTAAGAACTGCTTTAACAGATGCTTCCGGGGTAGCCTCTTTGCTCACTACTGCGGAGGCTGTAGTGACGGAATTGCCAAAGGAGGATCAGCCAGCAGGAATGGGTGGTATGGGCGGAATGGGAGGAATGGGTGGCATGGGAGGAATGGGCGGAATGATGTAAACTGAAGTCATACATACTACGAGAAATTTATCCATTTCCATTTACATTTTTTGCTTTACATATTATATATGTAACAGCCAAACTTCGCTACACTCACCGTAAAGGTGCTGATTTGATTTTATTATCGCTAGAAATTTATACAAAGCATTTATGAAAGGCTTCTCTAGAATAAAATGTTATGTGAATAGTTTTTTAATCGATTTTTTTTCTTCGAAAGCAAGTGATTGTTTTGTTATGCATTACGCATTTCAAAATTTACTGGTAAGTCCAAAACGAGAACAACTTTAATAAACAAATATAACAGCCAAATGTGCAAGAATAGGGCCTTTCGGAAAGCGCTTTCTCAGTGGGCCTTATTCCGGTTGTCACCTCACGTCACATGTGGTATTCCCATTGTTATTATTTGCAAAATTGAACTGAAAGATGAGTTCAAATGAAGCCAAGTGATAACCGATCCAAGTGACCATTTTAGTCGCTATCAACTTTTAGGTGACCGACAGAAGTCACCCAAAGTGACAACGAGAATACCGAATCTGTAGACTCACCTCACATGGCATGTGACGTGAGAACCAGAATAAGGGCCAGTCACTGTCCTACAGCTTGTTGGTAGGAGTCTAGTGAAAAATCTCAATGCTACAGCCAATTTATCAAACATTCAAAAGCACCTTACGTTTTTCCTTTAGTGAGCCAAAGATTTTCAAAATTCTACATAACAAAACAGACTTGACGAAACGGACGATCGTGTTTTGGGGATAGGTTTTCTGTGTAGTCGCAAGTTTGCATGGGTTTCCGTACGGAGCGGTATGTACATTATGGTTTGGCCTTACATCGAGTTTAATTCGGATTCAACCCCGCATGGAAACCTAGTACTTGTGAGAACATTTTGGGCAACCGTCTCAGTTGGGTTGGGTAATTGGGTTAATCAGCTGATTTTAACATCGCGTAGATCGTTGATTCAAAGTTATGTGATTTAAATAAATAAATAATAATAAATAATAAATGTTTCCGTAAAATTTCATTATTCGCGAGTATGGGCCAGAGAAGCCAGTGAAGTTGACAACAATTGATAAATTTAGGAGTTTAGAAGCTAGAATCTTGAAACCCTTGGCAAAAGGAAAATATTCAGTCAGTAAAGATTTCGGCAAACCCAATATTCAGTCAGTTCACGGACCATGAGGTATATTCCATTTTTCAAATAATAACATATACTTGGTTGCAAAAAATTATTAACTTTTTCAAATATTATTCATGTTTAGGCGCTACTCTTCCGGTTAAGTACTCTAGTTTACAGCTTTGTTTATAAACTAAGGTGTATTCTCAAACAAATTACGTAAACATGAGGATTTTTAAATCGGAAGCTGAATGTAGCCCAGTATTTTCCAAGGGTTGTTAGTGAAGTTGCTTACAATGCAGTTGTATAATTTGGCATTCCTAAAATTTAACGATATGGCTGCCGTGACCTGCCTTTGTACCTAGGTTTTGTTAAGTGGATTTATCTGTTGCTTTTGAAATAACTTCTGGGCTATGATATTCTCCAAAAAGGAATAAGGTTTCCCTGGGAGTCATCATGGCGACCGTGGTTATTTAATTGCTTTAATAAGAAATGGCTGAATTGGAATGCAAAGTGTGTTCTGCAAAATGACAAATGAAAGCGTCGTGTCATAATCTGTCGGTAGTTGAGAAATTTTAAAAAATAATTCAATTAACAACTAATCGAATAAAAAATAAATGCTGCAGAATATTTACAATTGTGGCTATTGACTTAAAACATAGTTTTCTTGCGTGTGAGGGTAGTTAAAGTTATTTTAACGCTAGTTTTAACATGTGACCTCAATTTGACGTTTTGCTCTAAAACTTTTGGGGCTAATGCATTTTATGTTTTCCATTATGCTATTGTGGTGTAGTTAAGATACAAACAATATACATATAGTAAGCAGTGGAAGTAAATATCTAGCAGCCCGCATGCACATTCTGGGCGAATTGGAGTTCCATTTTCAACTTCTATGAGTCATTTTCATAGCACGAACTGCAACGTAAGGATCGTCAAGCTGGCGGCAGGAAGTCGCTTAAAATGCGTTAATATCTATTTTGCCACGAGGAAAGTCATCACTGATTCCCTGCTTGGATAAAGTGATGTTTATCTTGCAAAACTTTCTTTAATTGCAATATGCAGTCACAAGAGATTCCCAGTGATAACTCCAGATATATACTTCAGGTAATTAGTTTATGCACTTGGTACTCTTGAAATAGTAAATATTTTCCACAAAGATTACCTTTGAGATCTCAAAAGCAGTTTTTTACGTCAAATACCTTGCATGTTTTTAGATTGTTGCTGTATACAAGCAGTTTAAGCTGTGCATAATATACTTATCCACTTTCAAAGAAAAGTTAGATAAATACAAATTATACACATATGTTACCTAGTCAAATACGTTCCTTCGAAGTTTGTAGAAAGATCTCTTGGGGACTTGCCCGTAAGGGATGCCCCTAAATTTGAAGGCGGGCTTCTTAGTCCTAATAAAGGAAAATTATTGAAAAGATTCGTGCTCGTCCTCTCTTCGAGATATTTAATAAAATGTTCATACTTTTATAGCATTAAAAATTCCTATTGACTAATTATTTGCTTTTTACAAATTGTTTACTCGCTGAAATTATTTACTTTTTACAAATTGATGCCTACACCTACAGACTGATTATTTACCAATTACAAACTGCTCATTCTCCGCTCTCAGATTTATCAAATTTTTAATGAAATTATCACCCCTTATGGGTAAGCTGCCCACCTCTTTTCCATAAAGCTTTTGAATTTGTAGATAAGTAGCATTTTGAGATGGTTATGCAAAGGGAGGAATATTTTTCTCCACAACATACTTGAAGCCTGGGTTCTAATTTATGGACAGTTTACCCAGTGCTGGAAAGGAATTATTCCTTATTAATTAATTCCTATCTTATTTCCATTCCTTTTCAATTAGAAACGAAAATTGGTCAAAGAAATTAACTTTCCAAGCAATGATAAATGGAATGGCAATTTTCATATATCCCTACATCTAGGATGTAAAAAAAGTAAAATTTTGATTGAAAATGGATCACTTGAGTTATAATAATTATAATTCCAAAAAAAAGGAATTGAAATCGGCTTTCTATTCCTAAGTGATTCCTTTGCCCGAATGTATGGGTATACATACATATAAACAATTGCAAGTCTATTCATAATTTCTTGGGATTCTTAATGGAAAAGGAATGGAATTTAACAATTTCAATTCCAAGAAATGAAGGTGGAATAAAAATAGGCAATGAAGTTTACATGAGCCGAATGATAAAATCAAAGGTCTAGCCGAAACTTTGCGGTAGTCAAAGAAAGATAAACTTAATACAACATTGGAAAAGTGCTCATAATTTTTGAAATTAACGACTCAAAGGCCCCATGTGTGCCAACTATTAAGAAAACCTAAACAAATTAAGAAATAGACTTTAATTTGTATAATAGGGCACCAAATTTGACATCAACGATCCGAAAATCTCGATGTGCCAAGTTTTATGTAAGTTTTCTATTTCAAGCCTGCCCGTTATAGCCGCTATGTTGTATTTAAAGTTTTCATGTACATAATGAACAATTTATATTTAGTTTGCATGTATTAATGATTTCATGGTAGAACTATTTAATTTACGGACGGTCGTTGGTGAAATAGTCGCAATTAAGGACACTGTTGACATCTCACCAGATGTCTAGTAAGGCCTTTTTTAAACTTTATGTTTATTGTAGTCGTGTACCGCAAAATCGCTAATCCTGTCTTATCCTGCATTTCTTAAATTAATCAAGCCATCTAATCCATCCAATATCATGCTAATTATACGATACGGATTTATTGGATGCAGATGGCCTTTACAGGATTTCCTAGGATCAGGCCATATATAAATAAAATTATTTTATATGAACTTTTCGATGACTCTACAAATGAGTAATTGTACGTAATTAAGTACAGCTGATGATAAGCCTACAGATCGTGTTTAGCTGCTCGTCCGTATTCACTAAACAATAATTTCAATGATATAATACTAAAGTATAATGGTGAAAATAAAGTATTTTAATTTTGACGTTGAATGGGACAACGTTTTTTTTATACAAAATCAAATAAATAAATTTTGAAGTATAAAAAAAGTACAATTTGTTAAACCATAGAAAAAAATAACCAAAAAAGTAGGTTTTTTTTATACGAATCGAAAAACGAAAATTTTTTATACTATCTCTTTTGTGCGCAATAGACGTGTATAATTTTGTTAAACCATACTTTGAGCATTCCTCTACTCTATGGGACTTTTGTAGTCAAGAACAATTGCCGCCAGAAGCTTAGAAATAAAGCAATGCTATGTATTTTAAGATTTAATAGGAACACAAGAACAAATCTTATGTTGAGAGCAAATAAAGGATTTAGTATTGAACAGACGTTAGGGACTAAT
Organism: Neoitamus cyanurus; assembly: GCA_947538895.1. Taxonomy (NCBI): domain Eukaryota; kingdom Metazoa; phylum Arthropoda; class Insecta; order Diptera; family Asilidae; genus Neoitamus; species Neoitamus cyanurus. The sequence continues at coordinate 42,415,089 of OX384543.1, forward strand.
GTGTTATTAGTTATATTCAAAAATAAGCACATTCTAGTGCCATCGTATTTAAAGAGATTATTACTTATGTAGGTACATCATTTTAGGTTACCGAATTTTAAAAATACTAAATCAAATCGGACTATGTCAAGCGAAAAGATTCATCTGCCGTAACTTCTCACGCTCTCACGGGATTGATGGTCAAGACCGATCTGCTTAGGGACATTGCACCCTAAAGTACCATCTTAAAATAGGTGGATCGGTTGACCGCTTCTACCTTGAGGAAGAAGAAACGGCGGAGCACGTACTCTGCTAATGCCTACTTTAACGGTCTTGGTATGGAAGGGTTTTTAAAAAGAATAGATTAGCAAAACAGACTACGGGTCGCAGTGCTATTGAGAGGCACCAATGCGACCCGCTCATCAATTATAATAATAATAGAGATTTCAAAGAATTTAATTAATTGAAAAATACAAACATTTAGGAAATATAAAAAATGTGAAAGAGATTTGGAGTATGTCGGAAAAATTTTGATTAAGTGATTAAATTATTAGATATTGAAGCTAAATAAGTTATTCATTAAAAAACTTTTTGACAAATATAAATAATTGTGGTGTTTGGGCATGAGGGCTTCGACTATAACTATGCTAGGTAGCAGAAAAAATGAAATAAATAAATTAGTATTAGTAGCTCTTCTATACCGTGCTGAAGTAGCTCCGGGAAGATGCTATGTCCCCCGGGAGATTTATTTTAAAGTGTTGATGCCCTATCTAATATTATTGGGAGTAAATATTTTCCCTGCAAGGCTATAGGTTCCATCATGTTTTTCGAGGGAGCTTATTTCATTTGATAGATCTCTAGATAAGACCTTATGGAGATATTGCCGCGGGAATCCAAGTCTTCCTCTTCGACTTCCTCAATGCAGTGTTGTGATTTGTAAGGGCTAGCTTGTATTCGGCCTATTTTCCGGAGCGTTTAGCTCTATTAAACAGCTTTCTGGCTTCTGCTCTTTTCTTGTCCAGCTCCTTGTTCCACCAGGGCACAGTTCGTGTGCCTATTTTTTGTTTCACGGGGCAGCTGGTTTCCAGGGCTGTCATAATAGCTGTTTGAATGTGGTCAGAGGCGAAGTCCCTTTCCTCCGCAGTACTAATGTGACTACTGAGGCTGATGTCCTGTCTCTTAAGGTGCATTTGAAAGAGCTCCTAGTTGTCATCTTGGGAACCGCTGCAAAAAAAAATTGCACTAACTCAGCGCAACATTGCAAAAAGCATGCGTTGGTGTGCCATATGTTCTTGGTCTGTTTCAGACTGGAAAAAAGTAATCTTCACCGACTTGAGCACCTTCCAGCTTCGTCCAAATCGCAAAGTTTACATTCGGTTCATTCAAAATACAAAACAATTTTTATTAAAAGACAAAACACCCGACTGTGATAACTCTAAAATTATCTAATTAACAGCACTATTCTGGAAATATTGTGATCAGTCATATATCACAAGTCACAGCTTTCTTGTGTGTTTATATCTTCTTACTTCAATTGTATTTTAGCCTCCAGTAGGCACCACGAAGGACCAGGGTGCCTAAATACGAGGCCCCGATTCGTATGTACCGGACCTAAAATTCTTAATGTTTTCCGTGATCTGATTGGAGACTTCCCAGATATTTGTGTAGTTCTCTGTTATATTTAATTTAATATAATAGTTTTACAGAATAGGTATAAAATAATTGTTTTCCCTTAAAGGTATATGTCGGAGCGTTATCTTTGCACTATGAAGCTTTGAGTGTGGAAGCATCAAAGCAAACTACAGCGGAAGAGATAGTTTCGTGTATTGTTGAACGCTTAGGATTACTGGTAATTTTAATGTTGATATTGTTTCTTACGTTTTTATTTACGCGCTCTTAATTTACTTTAGGGAAATCATTATGAATTGGCTGAAGTAGCTGGAGAATGCAAAGAGAGACGGTTAGCTCCGGACGAGAAGCCAGTTTCAGTAATGCTGCTGTGGCCAATGCATTCAGATAGAGATTTTCACAGGTAGGATTATCTTAATTTTGCGTAACGAGATTATAATAGTTTTTTTTACATATTACTAGATTTTATCTAAGGGAGTCTCAAAGCGACATTACTTGGCTGGATAGTTATGGCCTTGATTCGCACATATTTCGAGATTTCATTCCTTTTTTGCTTCAACCTGAAAATCGAGAATATCCAGATTTGTGTCAACTACCAGGTAATATATTTGACTTGTGTATTGCATTGTTGACATGGATTTTTCTTTAGACTTGAATGAATCCACATTGCTTGAAAATCTGAGGCAACGCTTTGAGTCTGGTTATATTTACACATATGTGGGCAGTATTTTGATTGCCGTTAATCCGTTTAAGTTTTATCCAATATACAACCCTAAGTATGTACGACTTTATCAGAATCAAAGGATAGGACCAATATTACCTCCTCATATTTTTGCAATTGCTGATAACGCATACTATTCTATGCTTAAAGAAAACAGAAACCAGGTATTTGGAAGCTTTGTAAACAGTGGTAAGTTTTTATTGACGTGCTTCCATTTCAGTGCATTGTTATAAGTGGAGAAAGTGGATCTGGAAAGACGGAAAGTACTAACTTTCTTCTGCATCATCTAACCGCATTGTCTCAAAAAGGGTCCCACGGGTCAGGTGTAGAGCAGACTATTTTGAGCGCTGGGCCTGTGTTAGAAGCATTTGGAAATGCAAAAACGGCTCATAATAATAATTCCAGCCGATTTGGAAAATTTATTCAAGTTTGTTACTTTTTATCCAGATTATGTACACTGCTCATAAACTTTTTTAGGTCAACTATCGAGAAAATGGAATGGTACAAGGAGCTGTTGTACAAAAATATTTATTAGAGAAAAGTAGAATTGTGTCACAGGTATTATGAAAACTTAAAAAAAAAAAAAAACCTATAATTTCTTTTTCATAGGGACCTTACGAACGGAATTATCACGTCTTTTATTACCTTCTGTCGGGAGCAACAGAACAAGAAAGAGAAGCTTTGCACCTTTTACCCGCCGATAAATATTACTATTTAAATTCAAAAAATCTTACCTTGGAAAACTGTGACGAAAAATATGAATTTTCACGGTTAAAGCAAAGTATGGAAATGGTGGGATTTTCCGCTGAAAAGCAAAGAAGACTTTTCAGTGTATTATCTGCCGTTCTTCTTTTGGGAAACATTGAGTTTTTTCCAAAAAAATCAACTTATCACCATGACGAAAGTGTTCAAGTCCGTAATTTGGAAGTAGTTTCAATAATATCTGAACTGCTTAAAGTTAAACATGACACTCTATTGGCCGCTTTAACCTCAAAGAAGGTTAAAGCCAGTGGGGAAACTTTAATAATGCAATATAAATTGCCCGAAGCAATTGCAGCGAGAGATGCTTTAGCTAAATGTTTATATGGTGCTCTTTTTGACTGGATAGTTCTACAGGTAAACTTCAAGCCATATGTACATATGAACTTCTACAATGTAATGCAATTATTTCTAGGTTAATCATGCTTTACTTAACAAAGATCAGACTCCACACACCGGCCACTCTATTGGAGTTCTTGATATATTTGGATTCGAAGACTTTGGTACTCAGAACAGCTTTGAACAATTCTGCATTAATTATGCCAATGAACATCTTCAATACTATTTTAATCTGGTGAATGCATTTAATTTATCTAACGCCAACAACGTGCTTATGAGTTTTAACTTAATTTTAGTTTTTATTGTCTATACCTGGAGGACATTCTTATGCTATAAGATATATTTCCACCACATAAATAATGCTAAAATTATATAATACATATTTTTTATGTAAACTTTTATAAATTAATTTCTAAAGTTTTGATTGCTTCGAAATTTGGATGGATTGATATAGATATTTTTTATATTTTTCAGCATGTCTTTAAGTATGAACAAAATGAATATAAGCGCGAAGGTATTAAATGGAGAGATATTGAATTTATGGACAATTCGGGATGTCTGCAACTATTTGAGTCCAAACCAACTGGATTATTATGTATTTTGGACGATTTATGCAAGTAAGTGTACAAACTTGCTTCTTTGATAAAGTTATTATATATTTTGTTGCAGTTTTCCCGGTGCGACAAACGAGACATTATTGCAAAAGTTTAATAGTGTTCACAAGGAAAATAAATTTTACGAAAAACCACAACGCAAAGAGAGCGCTTTTATTATAAGACACTATGCTGGAAAAGTTAAATATCAGGTAAGAAGTCAAATTAATCAATTTGTGTAATATTAATAGCATGATTATCAGGTCGCTGAAATGAGGGAGAAGAATTTAGATCTAATGCGCCAGGATATTGTCAGCGTATTAAAGAATTCAAGCATGGCCTTTGTTAGAGAACTGGTTGGTGCAGATCCTGTAGCGGTATTCCGATGGGCTATTATAAGAGCCTTTTTTCGAAGCTATTTCGCCTTTCGTAGTGCAGGAGTCAAACACCGGAAGGAACGTAATGATTTTTCTTTAAACAAATTTTCAGGGAAACATCGATATCGGCAACACAATGAAGTTATATTGAGGTAAGTAGAGTTTTAGTTTACTCTCTTTGGGGATTGGTGATGACTTTTACCTGTAGTGTGCACTGCTAGATTTTTATTGACATGTTAAAAATATAGTAATCAATTTTAATACTCTTTTACTCTGTGGTTGAAACCGAAAAGATCGAAAGTTGAACAGGCCTATTCCAGAATCTGTCGTAGATATTCCGAACATGAAATAAATGATATTTAAGAATTTTAAGGGACCTGAATTCGGTATTGCCGTTAAAGATTATTCCTCCCTTTCCTAATGGCAGCAATTTTACTGTACTCATATTGTTAGATACCATTTTTTCGGGTTCGTAACCTTTCCAACGGATTCTGCAAGAGGCCTGAAGAACTTCTATGAAGAAGCCTCAGTGGAACCCCAATTTATATTCCTTAATATGCTAATTCCATAGATATTTTTGTTTTTTCGGTCTCGAAGGTTTCGTCTTCAAAATATTTTCGTTGCTACTTGAGAATTTTCACATCTGCTATGTTAAAAGCACTAAAAGCTGCAAACGAATTAAAAACAACTTATTGGAACCGAAAAATGTGTTACTGTTGGTGTGTTACTACTAATAATAATAATTATTTTATTAGCACATATCTCGCACTTTGCCAATACACATTTACACCTTTTAGTTTCAAGGCCTTAGCTAACCATCTGTATCTAATAGAGCCAAAGTTCCCTATTCGCGCGGGTTGCGTTCCGTAAATATACCTCGAATAGAGAAATCATAAATACGGAATGTAATGGTAAATTTATTATAGGGTCGAAGTTAAAAAAAAAATAACTTAAAAACAAAAAGGCTTTAATTAAAGTTTGTTTAATAACATTAGCTTAATTATTATCAGACTTAGGCGGTGGTTTAAAGAAATTAGTAATTTTTTCTTGATTTGTCACTTAACAAAAAGGAGTTTTAACTCAGATTGATATTCAGCAGTGGCATGGAGGATTTTCCTTCATCATCCTTCATCATAGATGCGTGCTGATTCAGGGTTGAGCTGACGGATTCATTGTTGCATTAAATTTCAAGCAACATGTCTGTGAGTGAGATTTTCCTACATTCCGCGCAATAGTAAACAAACGAATTACGAAACTCGTTGATGTAAGTCGGTGCGCGCTTGCTGATACCGGCGCAGGCCGCGTGAAAAGATTTCCCATAAAGTCCACTGCAGGTCACCCATTCGGAAGTCGGAAGCAGGGCGATAGTGTTGCAGTTTGTGTTGGTGCAACAATCCTTCATATCGTGTGCAAAACACAAACGGAAGAACAAAACAAAGAGAAAACAAGAATAAATATGAAGGTCGGAGCACGTTTAAAATGTGACCGCATTGGAAAACCTATTGAAGCGAACTGGATCACCCATAGGTGCCTAGTAATCCCGTTTAATAGAATGTCAAGTGAAAATCTAAGATAGCGACCTTTATTCTAAAATGGCGGCATGTTCCCCAACGGGGATCTTTTGGGACTTTTGGTATTTTGTTCCAGACTATCCAAAGAATACCTCCACCAATTTTCAGTTTGTTAAATAATTTTCGTAACTTGGGGAAAAACTTGTTCAATGTATAGGATTGTGTTAAGTTTGTGTTTAAGGAGTCGCGAGACTGCTACATTTTTTACATGAAATGTTTTCGATGGGATCCCACTTTTTTTTGTAGATAGTTTTACTTTTTTTCCGTCTCCTCTCATCCATTCTCACTATCATCACTCTAATCAATCGCATTCGTGAGATTTTGAGGGTACTTCAAAGTGATACATAATCTTGAAATATTCTTTCCACTGTCTTATTATTAAGTAAAAGACAATTTATTTGCATAGTTGGCAATAAGGAATACTTTTTTAAATTTTAGAAATCGGAACCAATATCCAATATTTCTATTGCCCATTTCTATAAAGTAAACAACAAGTGGTGTATCTTGAAAGCATTAGGTACTACTATATGTATATGAAGTTATCTTTGAAAATGAATGATGGCTTTTTAGTTTTCAAGAATGCGACAAGTAAATTTGGTAATATACATATAAGAAAATAATGATTTTATCAGTGCACACTACACAACGCTTTATAGTAATAGCACCTTATTTACTCATTGTCTTGTTTAGCCATCTAGTGACTGTTTCATCTGTAAATCTAACAATAAATAGAATTGCGTAAGTGCTATTTTAAATTGCGTGTGAATGAATAGAAAGCTATTAATTTTTCTGCATGTGTTTGATATTCATTTATGATTTAACATTATATTTTTGTTTTTATTTTATTTGTTAGTAAAAAAAGCAATATGGTAAAAGATGTACCGATGAGTGCGCATCAAAACAACTCCGGCCGAAGTCCAAGGCGTTCTTGGTCTGGTGTTGCTTTTAATAATAAAAATTTCCCTGATGCTAAGTTAGTGTATGAAAATAGCCAAGTGACTTCCTGCGAGAATAACGGAAATAAAACCTTTTCTAAAAATTACTTAAAATTTGAGCGCTCAAATCAAGACGTTATGGCTAGAGCATCGCAAATTGTTCAGTAAGATGTTGTTTTTTTGTTTTTAATTTATTTTAATTCTTTGTGTTGTGATATTTTTTATCATAAACTTAATGCATAACTAACTGACTTTATTTATAGGAAAAATAAATCTTTCCGTCCGAGAGAGAGACCAAAAAAAGGATTAAAGAACCTACAAACGGTTAAAATGATGACAGCGGGAACAAATTCAATTAATCAAACAGCCATTAAAACACGTAAGCAGCCCCTTACAGTAACTGCACAATTTCAAATTTCACTAAGCGCATTGATGGATACACTAAATCAGGTTGGGCGATGGCATGTATAAATAAAATTTTCAATAATTTTATTAAATTTAAGGCAAATCCCTTTTTTATTCGGTGCATAAAATCGAACTCACAAAAAATTCCAAACAAGTTCGATGAGCCCACAGTTTTGCGGCAAGTGAGTATTAAATCAACATTTTAATGAAAGAAAAGAAAAATGATATTTAAATCGTCACCCATGTTCAGTTGAGGTACACCGGTATGTTAGAGACTGTTAGAATAAGGAGGGCTGGATACAACGTTAGACTTACTTACGAGGAATTTATTCAACTGTACAGAATATTATTACCGAAGGGATTATTGAGTTCACAAAAGGATGTTAAAGATTTTCTAAATACCATGGATTTAAATAAACAGCATTACCAATTAGGTAACCATTAGTTGTTCGTTGGCACTCTATTCTTAAATTTTTATTTAGGTGCAACAAAAATATACATGAGAGAATCACAAAAAATGAGACTAGACATAAAACTTCACAAAAAGATTATTGACAGTATTATTTTAATTCAACGCTGGTTCCGTGGAATTTTACAGAGGAGAAAGTTCCTATTATATAAAAGTGCGGCTGTTACGATACAATCTTTCTGGAGAATGAACATAGCACAAAGGCAAGTTACTTTTAAGAAACTGCAGATAAGTGCGGTTTTAATTATACAAGCTACTTGGAAAATGTATAAAGTGAGGACTTGGTTCCGAAAGCTTAAAAAAGGAGTTTTATTCGTCCAAGCACATTTACGTGGTAATTTGGCTAGAGAAAGATATAGATTGCTGAAACAAGTAAGTACTTAGTTGCAGTAGTGTAGATGTAATTTACAAAAAAAAAATTGTGTATCTAGAAATATCAAAGGGAAAGAATAAAGCTCCGACCAACTCAAAGTTTACCCAATAAAGAAAGGTAAGTAGTTTTGTTATGTATTTTCAATTTGGGATTACATTAGTTTAACGCGTGTAAATATTTTTACACATCTAATATGTAACTATTATCTCTTCAGATCATTTGATCAAACCCACAATACCGAAGATGTTATAATCGGTTTTCCACGAATGAAATTGAGTCTTGACTCTAACGCAGGCGAATCAAAGGAGAAAAGACAAGTAGCTTCAACCCATGCTCTAGATGGCGATTTTCTTGACACGCAAAGCGAAGTATTGCAGAAAGCAGGAAGCCAACTCAGGAGCCTTATGATCTCATCAGGCAACAACAACAGAGCTTTCAGCTTCACCAGTGAAAATTATTTAGACCCTAAATGTTATGAAAATAACTTTCCTTTCCAAACTCCTTCTGATGTTAACGAACGGGGAAAATCATTATACGTTAATAAGGATGGTAGCAGCCGCTACTACGACGATTCTAGTAATGCGCTTAAGAGGTATATTTAACAATATAAAGCAATATTTTATTTATAATGATTTCCTTATAGGCACGAAGGAAATAAACTTCCTGTTAGGAGGACGGATTCCGGACCTCCACTAAGGTACGATTTTGAATATGAAGACATAGCAGACTTGAAACCGCTATCGAAAATGTCTTTATCTGAAATTTCATCAAATATACTTCCAAAAAGAAGTTATGCCGTTTCTAGTTCTTTGAGAACTCCAGAAGACCCTTCAGGCTTTGACGAGAATATATCGCAACAAAGTCAATACAGCATGCGAGGTATTCCAGGTGGAAATTCGGATGAGGAAATGAATTCAAATCACAGAAAACATTACGAAAATATCCCTCTTACTTCGGGATGTTGTATAACACCACCTAGTTACTCAATGTCATCCTGCCAAAGAAGTTCCTATACAAAACATGTACACTCATCAGATGAATCCAAGATTTCATCCGTAATAACCCCGCGAGGGAAAGCCGCTGCTCTCTTAGGATCAATATCGGAAGATCAAAATCAAACGCAATTTACTCATCGCCAACACAAGCAGCCGGTCAAAAGTCGCCGTGTGAAATCAAATTTAAGTGACGATTTATCAAATTCGAATTTAAGTTCACATGTGCCAAAACCCAGCGAATACTCATCGGAGTCTTTAAAGAGAAGAAACTCAGATCCAAGCACGAACAAGCTGCCGCTTTTGGAAGTAAATCGTGGCAATGACATGTATCAATCCAGTACACAGATAACAATAGCCGGTCATCGATTTCGCAAGGCCGCTCGAATTGGAAAAGCAGAAAAATGTGCAAGTTGCCAAGAGAGTGATGCTTTTGTCAATGAGGGTTATCGTTGTTTGGACTGCAAATTTCTTGTGCATACAAAGTGCATTCAAAATGGTGGCGTAAAAACATTAATTTGTGAAGCTAAGAGATCCAAACGCTTAAGGAAAAACGAAAAACCGCTTACCCCCAATTCGAAATATTCCGGGACACGGGAATATACCGATTCCACTGATAGAATAATAAGTGACGCTAAAGAACTTAACCTCATGCACGATTTTATTACACAGAAAATCTACAAAATGGACGAAAATGAAGGTGATAAGTCTTCAGAAGTTGACAGGGTTTTTAAACAAGCACTGCGTGCATTTAAGGACAATTTAGTGACGCAATACAGTGTTGCACATAAGCAAAACTCGGATTCTTTGAATATAAAGTACAGGGATCTGATAGACAACTTTGGGCAGGTGATGGAAACATGCTGCGGCAGAAAAAACGATTTTCCTCTTACCATGGGTGTAAATGCTTTTCGCGGGTTTATGAACGAGTTTATGAATTCAAGAGAAAACGAGAAGCCCAAAACAAAGAGAAAAAAAGAAAAAAAAAGGAAAATCGAGGAGCATACAAGTTTCAATGGTATCGCACTATATGCAATATTAAGAATTTTATGGAAATAATAAATATTTTTGTAGGTCATACCTTCCAATTAACTATGATCAACATACCTACAGCATGTGAGATTTGCCAACTGTTTCTTCTCTGGCCTATTGAAAAAGGACTGGTAAGAACACTGCAAATTGTTTACTTGAGTTTTTCAAACTAGTGAATATTGATCTGTATATTGATATCACTTTAAAATAAGGACGTTAGTCTCCTAAATGGTCTTGCAGAAAAGAATTATTTCACTTCCTTTATGAGCCGCAAATAAAATGTCTGGTCTCTTTTCTAGGTTTGCCAGAATTGCCGTTTAACATGTCATAAAAAGTGTTACCAAAAAGCCTTAGCGTGCAATAAAATTTCATCAAACCAAGGATCTGACTCTTCAATGGCCAATATTCATTCGGAGAACAAATTGTTCGGAGTGCCATTAACCATTTTATGCTTAGCTGAAGGCGCAAAGATCCCTATCCAGATAGAACAACTTATAACAAAAATAGAAATGTTGGGACTCTATTCCGAAGGGATTTACAGGAAGAGTGGGGTAAATTCAAAGATCAAAGAATTAAAAATCAAAATGTCAGAAACTTCGTTAGCTCCCGAAATCGATTATGAATCATACAATGTACATGTGCTAGCGAATGTGTTGAAGTCCTTTCTGCGCGACATGCCAGAACCTTTATTGACATTTGATCGATATGATGATTTTCTTCGAGCTGCAGACTTGCCTGATACAAATGTGCGGGTGCAAACGTTACTTTCTTTGATTAAAAAGCTTCCTCAAGCACATCATTTTCTACTTGAACGGCTAATTTTCCATCTGGCGCTTGTGGCTCAGAGAGAAAAGCACAATCGAATGTCAGCAAGTTCATTAGCTATTGTTTTTGCCCCGTGCGTTTTGCGAACTAATAGGCTAGTCCCAGCGCAAGACAGTCTCAATGATATAGGCAGGCAGACAAAATGTATTGAGACATTAATAACTCAGAAAATGCTGAATGTAAAGAGCACTTTAGCAGATATAGATACGCTCGATACTGCTGCGCACACAGCCACTACAAGGCTCAGTACTTTGCGCAGTTCGAAGATTTTTTCGCCAGAGGAACTCACACCAAGAACTTCCAATTTAGAGTCTGAAACAGAAGAAATGATATTAGAGGGTCACATTCAAGAAATAAGGAAAGAAAAAGCTTTGCTTACATCTGCTCTGCCAAATTTAGTTAGAGCTACTTCTGATGATGATTTGTTGTCTACTGATTTAGAAGGGGAAGGAGGTAGTCTTGATGATTTGAGCGCAGGCAAGGATAAGGATAGTCATTCGCTTCAAGAGTGTAAAGATTTGAAAGATAGCTTGGATTCATCTTTTGGTAGTTTGGCAGACAATAGTAGTCGTAAAACCATTGACGATCCTGGAATTTCAAAGGAGAGTATCTTGCCCTACGACACTGATTCTGCTAGTGACTCAATCGTCCTCAGTTACAATCTGCGGGAACAGAATATTGATTACATACCAACCCCACGTCATCAATTATCAGCCGATCTAGACCCTTCTGCGAAAATTAATTTGACAACACCGCCGAGGACATCTGCAAACTTTGTCGGAAGCCCTCGGTGGTCTGGTAGTCAACAAAATTTGAATTACGGCACCAACAGCAGTAGTAGTATGGCAGGCGCAAAGCCAATTGCAATGCGGAGCATGTCAGGAGGGTACGAGTCTACAATCCTGCACAGCACCCCACATATAATGGAAAATCAGAGCAAACCCGCACCCAATTCATCGTTTGCGAGCAATAAAAACAGTATTAAAGAAAATAAGAGCAACAGTCGAAGCAGTAAGAAGAAACAGGGTAGTTTGGATGACGAGCCGATTATGGTATAATGGCCGTGGAAATGGGCGAGCGTTAAAAGACAGTGTTTTCAGTAGAATCAGCTTAGTTAAGGTATACTTTAAAGTTTTCGTACTTGTTAATAATTATGTTTATGGTTTATATATTCTGACGAAATTTGTTGTCAATCGTCATCAAATGTGATTTTTGTTTAAATTCAAATGCAAATTGTTGAAAATCTCTTCTTAAATGCAATCAAATTAGTATAAGTAATGGTTACAAATCTGTAATTCGATGAAATTATATATCTCATGTTGTGGTTTCGACTAAATTTTTTATCGCCCTTTCTCTATTGTCATATCCAAGATACAATAATACTCTTGTTAAGTTTCCATTGAACGAATCTCTTTTTTGTAACTCAATTATATTTTTGTGTAACGACCAAGTCAATACTTAGGTACCATAAAGTTTTGTACAGTTTCCTTTTATTTTGTTAATAAATAAATATTTGCAAAACATTACTTAATTCACTTTTTGTACCATCCCATGGTATTTCTAATTTTAGAAATATTTGTAAACCATATATGCTGGAGTCTTAAGAAATGCTCGTATTTGTGTTGAGGAAACAAGATTGTATGGAAGTTAGGGCTGTGTGCAACAAACTCGTAATTAAATCCGGTTAAAGTTTATGAACTAACCATGTTTAAATCGAATTTATAAAATCTTGGGAGAGTTATGACGTGATTGCCTGGTATAGTAGTAGTTTTGGAGATAACCCTCCAAGCGTGGAGAATTTTTTGGATTTTTCAATATGAAATCGATATTGATAACTAATAATAAGCTGATAAATTGTCAGGAGAGGTTAAAACTCGACTAATCGTTGTTGTTATTTTATAAATTAAGGTCGATGCGGTAATTCCGTGACCCGCTCAATTTTACAAAATATTTGGAACGCTGCTGGAATTTTAAACAGAGGCTGAAAAATAGCTTACAAAGTATAACATATACAACTGCACACACTTAACTGGCCCATATAGGTTTTTTTGGAAATTTAGTACATATTAATTTTTGAGCAATGGGATTCAGGTAAGTTACCGGGAGATTCGTCAATTCAATATTATCGTAGGAGCTTGAACGTTATTCAGGATATTTCAGTTAAGGATGCAATCACCTCCGATAGTAGGGCTCAAGTCCTATAAAAAAAATTTGATCCTATCGTTTTAAATGGTACTACTACTATTGCACTTGCTTAATAATGAAGAACACCGGCTCGCAAAAAACGTAAACAAACGCTGTTGATATGACGACTGTTATTCCTGCTGGAATTCTGCACCCCAAAACATGGCGACTGTGCGCACAGCAATTCAAGCCCATTCGCTTCGGAAGATCTTGGAACGCGTGATCCCAAATGATTCTAACATTAACCAATTTCAGTGGTGTTAACACACTTCCACGTAGATGCCGTTGTGACATTTTGTGTTTTAAATATTTCGCGAAATTAATGAAAGTTCCATCCTTCGAACAGAATTTGGTTGGAAACAATTGTATGTACAACTCACGTGATAATTTGAATTATTTTCCACTTAAATTTTGAATCAGTGTTTGGAATTCTACATTTACAGAGGAAAATAAAACGAAACAAAATATTTCATAAAAAATGTTTTATTTACAATTGAAGAACTGGAATTAAATATAGTAAATATTTAAATAAATAGTCAAAAAATAATTTCCAAAACTTGGAATTTGGGAAATACAGAGTTGATTGTCTAAATAATTTCACTCAATATGGGAATATTTGGATTACGATGTATCTAAAATACAGATAAAGCTAACCGTACGGTGACTTAAGTTACAACAGCAAATATTGTCACAATAATAGTGTAATACAGATGTAACAAACTCATGTTTTTATAAATATTATATATACGTATCTTCAACTAGGAAATATTTTTATGAATACATCGATCTATTTTAAGACGCAACTTATTTGGGCCTGTTATTCAATTTACACATAGCTCCTAAAATAGGCCAAGATATTCATGATGCTTTTCACATAATCATTAAAATACAACATTTACTTATTTCATTCTTAATCAAACAACAGGGCAGTGAAAGAGTAGACTGCATTGAAAACAAGGAAAGTGGGGTTTATTTTGGCAATATTTCGATATGCTTTCATAGAGTTGTTCCTGATTATTAGTTTTTAAAGTGGTACTTATCACCTGACCGGATCAGTAGTGCCCGCCATTGTGGCGGTGCTCACGACGCGCATTTCCAATCATTGCCTGGTCCCTGAATTCTCCCCGATGCGTGCTTTTATGGTGGTGGTGATGATGTCGTTTTTTCTCACCTATTTATTTGCATCAGTTTATGATTTCGATATAAATAAAACATAATACCTTTTACACACGCATCTGAAACAACCATTTCAGAGCCATCGCGCAGGCCAAGGTTTTCTCGACCATACTCTCGAGTACACCTAGAAAACAAATTATTTAACTTATTTTTTTCCTCTGCGTTCATAAAGTGTCTTATGTATAAAAACTTATGTTCGACAAGTTTACCGCATATTCACTTGTATTCCGTTTTTGCATATTAAAATAATACGGAATCTCTAATAGGTCGTTCGCAGTGAGACGATATTACTTGATTTAAATGGCTTTCGTAATTCTTATCAAAATCATGCCTACAATGACTTAACTTCCCATACATTTTAATAAAAGAACATTAAAAGTCGTGATTTCGCCAAAATTAGGAACGGAAATATGTAGATGTCAAATGTACAACCCTGGAAATAATGGTTATCAGGAGCAGCATCATAAATGTTGTTGCCTTCTTCATCTGCTACATATATTATGCACATCATACGTTTTCTTTTGCTATGTCATTCTAGTGGTGTATGCATATATATACTATTTTTTCATTAGTAATGAAGTCCTTAGCTATATTTAAATTATAATTATATAAATAAAAAAATTATTAAAAATCGCTTTCCAATCCATTTTATCTTAAAGAGATTCAATGCAAAAATATTACGACCGAATCTTAATATCAAGCGAACTCTTCTCAGCTCAGTGCGAACGGTTTTATGTGATTTTTAAATTAATTTATGAAATCATGTTATTTTGGCTAAATGTAAACATGATATGAGACTAATATTGCTTACCGATCTAAGTTTTCCCGTGATCTGTGGAGATTGTCCCTCGATCGGTTTATGTTTGGAGGATCTAATGTCTCTTTTCTTCTGAGTGGGTTGTGGGAACTACCTTTAGAAGCAGATTCGTGGAGATTTTCCCAGGCTTGCCGATAATATCTGCAAAACAAAAGTTATTTTGGCCCATCATATCAGTTCGGTAGCAACCTGTTAAGACCGTTGCGCGAACCAGATGTCGAGCTGTCGAAAGATGCTACAGTGTTACAGTCAGGTGATGCCCTATGCCTATAGTGGTGAGTTGTTCGGCTTCTGGAATGAACAAATAATTTATTTAAAATAGTTAGTCAGACGCTTTATTGCACTCAGCGGATTAGAGCTGGAGATCCTTACATTTTTTTTAAATGGCTAGAATTATATTTATGGCACATAGGTTTAGAGTTCTCCTCCACTCATAAAGGTGGATTACTAAAGAATCCAGCTCGCGATGTGTATACCCCACGTCCAAACGTATTTATATCACGGCGACCTAGCTTTTGGTCCGGAAATGGTAAAGCCAAAACAGTATACCAACGTGAGGGCACCTGACGGTCTGGAGAACTATAGATATCGGTTTTCAAATCCGATACCTTAAGACGATGTTCGCTATGATGATTGAGTTTTTTCGGGGAGCTGAATATGTAGAAACTTTAGTCGGTTATAGTCCAAATTTGAAAATAGTAAAATGGGTTGAGATAGATCTAAGGAAGAATCGTTGACAGAATCTAACGAAACATAGAAGTAGTAAGTGCCGAAAGCTAGATTATCAGACGTCATTTGGTGCCCCCACGAATACATTATAACTGCGTATTAGTTCTCAAAAAAGGTGTACCAACAATTTTAGTAGGTCAGTCCTTCCACGTATTCAAACATACATAGAAAGTTCTGACCGATCATCTTAAATATAATATTTAGGAGCTGATGATGCTTTGCTGTTTTGCAAATTTTGTATAAAAATATCTGAAATCGACCAGAGCTTTTAGTGGTAAATCTATAATTTGTGTATTTAAAATACTCATTGAAGTGAATGTGCGAGTTATTGACATATATATACAAGGCCCCCCTACCCAGTCAGACGAAATCGAGAATATTTAAGAATCAACTTACCTCAACATAATTAAAATGCATGGATGTATAATTTAATTTATAAGTAGCATAAGAAGATGAATTATATATTGTCTTAGAAGGTGTATAAATCATGTCGCAGATAAAAGGTGTATAAATGAAAACGTAACGATGAATCAAGCCTCTTATTTAAACTTATTGTTTTCTAAAAAATATATTGCTTGTGGCTACTAACGACCTCAAAATTTTTGTTGAAACAAATGTCTACTATTTATTTTGTCTACAAATTTATTATTCCTGGAAACCGGACGGATATTTCTAGAAGCACTGCTGTGCTGTTTAAAAGCACTATCGAACGCAGATAGATCTTTCTGCTTTGATCTCAGGAGATATTTCTGGAAGTTTTATAACAGAGAACCGACTCCTTTCACTATAAAATGTAATTTTCTAAAGCTTCTAGAAGTTTCCTGAATTACACAGAGTGGCATAAAATATGACAACATGGATCATGATACGCCAGGATTTCAAAACTTGACCCTGGTGAAAATAAGAGGAATTTTGAGTTTTTTAGTCTATTTTGAAATCCATGAAACTCTCTCTTAAGTCGATTTTTATGATACTGTTTCTATAAGATATCTCAATTTGTAATTCTTTTTATTTTATCATCATCTTTTTAAATTTACACCCGACACATTATTGCACTCATCTCTCTAACTATTACTTGAAGGTGTATGACACCCTTTGTTGTATAATTCGGTAAGGTTTCAATTAACTTTCAACACTATAGCTTCACATTTTTTTAAAGTAGGTTTTAGTTAATAAATAGTTTGCCGTTATGTGAAAGGAAAATAGAAATACGAATATTCGTCAAGTCGTCTTGCTAAATTCAAATCATAAAGCATGCACTAGTAATTTAAAAGCAATATGTGCGTTTCATAAAGCGAAATACCTGTACCTTACCTTCTTACTAAGATTACAATCGTTGTAATTACTGCCGCCAAGAATACAAATCCACCAAATGCCCCAAGAGCAACGATTGCTCCTAAGTTTAATTTCGCTGCTTGTGCTCCCTGCTGATCATTCTCAACAGAAAAAGGGATATTGACGTTGGGTGATTGATCCTGCCTTATATGAACGTTCCCCACAATCTCATTTTCTTGTGGGTGAGCATTTAAAATAATATTTTGATTGTTTTTGGATGTCGCTTCATATGGAGTGTAAGGGCGAACTTTGACGGGCGGCGGTGAGCTGTTGCTTTTGGGTATTATTACAGGACGAATAGTGCGTTTTGGAGGGAATTCCTCCCTTACTGTTCCTGGAATTATGTATGTACTTTCCTCTTCAGATTCTTCTGTGAAATAAAATACATTTTTTGTTAGTGAGCGTCACATCTCATTTATTAGTTACCTTCTTCATTGATAACTACAACCGGTGTTGGGCTTGTAGCAAGAGTAGTTGAATAAGTGGTCGGCCTAGGCGGTCGCGATGACGAAACTCGCGGCTTTTGAGGCGTTGTCGAAATTGTCGTGGAAATAATTTCAATTTTAATACATCTAGGCAATGTACTACTCCACTGGCCGGAGCCCAAACATGTTAGGGTGCTAGGACCTTCCAACCGGTACCCAATTGGGCAAGATATTTCGGCTTTTGCATTAAAGCTTGTTCCGTTTGGAGTATGTATTATGGTGTTGTAATAATTTCCAGGAAGAGTATCACATTCAACGACTGTTTGACCAAATGTTTTTTTATTATATGTAAGTATTTATTAACGTAAAGGTTTGTTTCTTCTTACTCTCACAGCGAGGGGGCGGTCCATTCCATCTCTCATCTATATCGCATGTAAGCGTCGCTCTTCCAATCATTTCATACCCTTCATTACACTTGTATATGACTACGCTTAAATATCCTACTGAGCTGTTGACCAAATCGTAAGATCCATGGAGAATTGAGGCTGGAAGGCCGCATTCGATATCTGGAAAGTTTGACAGTGGTAGAAAACACTAAATTCGATTGTTTTAAAATCACATTTGCAAACAGGAGGAAATTCATTATAAAATCCAGTGTCTAAGCATGTCCGCGTCGACGGTCCAACAAGCAGATGGCCGCTATCGCAAGAATATTTAACTGTTGCTCCTACATCGAAGCCTAGGGATGCCATCATTGTTGAATTAGGAGGCTGCTCAGGACGACCACAAGCTTTGGGTTCTGGAGAAAATGTTTAGACTAAAATAACCTGACAAAAAAGCACGACATTTACGTACGATGCTGACAAATAAAATTTAAAGGAGTGTTACAATTGGTATCACTCCATAACCAGCCCTTTGATCCATCGTATCTAGCACAATCGTCATCGCTGCCAGGATGATTCCAAAATGAAACAGTCACCTCATCGCCCCCAATCCATTTCCAAGTGTTTCTGTCTTCAGAATCACGTACAGCTCCCATCCAATACTGAGAAGAAGCATCACTGCGGTGACGTCGCCACAGTTCCCAGCTTATAAAACCTTGCAGTGCCGGATTACTCTCATTGATTAAGGTACCACCTCTTGATCGGCAAAACGTTAGAGCGTCTCGGAAGTTTAGAGGTTGTCGGTTGTAGAAGATGTAACATTTACCGTTGTATGACGCAGAAGCACCTGGAGGCTGATCACGGAATGACGGACAACGCTCAATCGGGAGCGCTTGGTCTGTGTAAACGAATGCCTCGCAAATGGATAATGGGTTAGGCACGTTGACCTCTAGGTGAACCGACACAAATGCGCCTGGCATTGGAGGATTGCACGGCAAAAATAAAGGCTGTCCTTCTTCTAATGCGCCTGTAAATCTATTGCAAATAGGGTTTGTCCCTAAATCAGGACGATTATTGCCCACCCTGACCACAATCGTACCGGGTTTATTCCCTGAAATTTATACACGAATTGGTAAAATTAGTAAATGATGGCACTCAGAACCAAATACGCGAAAAATTCAATGTCATCCTAAACCTCTCAAAAATATATTTTTACTAGCATATCACTCAAGGAAGTTTTTAATTTCCATATAAACGAATTATACTCGTAAAACAATCTTTGCAGTTAAATTCAGTTGTGTGGTCATTCAACATTTGTTGAATCATTTTGCATTCAATTTAAATATTTCGTTAATGAAAAACTATGTTCTTTAGGAGAATTTACGGAGTGTCGTACTATTGTAAAAGGACTGAGCGATTTGATTCGACTTGCCATATTAAGAGAGGAACACTATACTAGATAAAAAATATTTCAGAGAATCAGGGATTTCAAGCATGTTGAGAGTAAAATGAGGAACGTGTGAATTCCAAGGCTGTTATACTCCGACGGAAAATAAGGTCAGCGCATCCACTCCAGCTTGAGAAATCGCTTCCCAAATATTGCCGCTTCGAATACAACGTAGAACTTCAAGTTATTTGCTATCTCAATGTTTCAAATGACAGCGTCAGTTGCATTCTTTTATGCACGTTCGGGAACATGCATTTGCAGAACAAATTTGTTCTGAAGATTATACGAAGCAAGCCGTTCATAAAATTATTCTAATTAAACGTAGGTAGCACAATATTATTTGATCACAGCAATTTTTTTCTAAATTATTATTAGGATGCTCTTTGTCATGTTATCTCAATTATCGTACTGTTACGTTCCTTCGAAAAGTTATAGTTCATTATTAGAATACTTTTCTTAATTATACGTATCAAGCTGTTTTTGTTCTTTTCAATGTTTTGTACATTATATATTATAATGAATTATTGTTTTTAGGTCCATCAGATCATAATGTAACTATTTCCTTTTTTCATATTTTTTTCATTAGTTTTAATTTTGTTATTATTATCCTACGCATATATTATATCTCACATGTGTAGCGTTGCTTAAATGAATGAATAAATGAAAGTAAATTAAATTAATCTTTAATTTGCCGCTTGCAGTTTAACAATTCACAAACTCTTGTGACCTTTCCAACTTGCTGAATTTGTATTCTGGAACCAGGTTTTCTTCACTCAGCATTTTGGTGATTCCATTTAAGGAATCCACTTTGGCATTTGGTGATTCCATCAGGGAATCAATTGTTCTACTTTAACAGTGCTCTTTGAGAGCTTATTGCTAATATAATTTTGTACTAAATGTTAGGCAATGCACGGCCACAAGGAAAGACTATAGTTAATAAGTGGCGTGAATACTCATATTCAAGTCCGGAATTGAATTCAATTGAGCAAGTACACGCTTAACCCTAGAAAGCTAATGTAATTTAATTCGGCGAAAAACACCTAATTTTTTAAATACATAAAGCTTTTGGACTTGTTGTACTAAAATGTAAGGAATATTAGAATCAACTAATGGTTAGCCTTTTCGTTAATCAAATAAGGATTTCTAGGGCTAAACAACCGGCGAGGGTCGTTCACCAATAACACACAAAAGAGTAGTAGTAGATTGAAGCTAGAAAAAAGCTTACTTAAATCAATATCGAAAATTTGAGTTCTGTGATGCATCACAGAGCTGGAAGCAGTAATAGAAGCTTGAGTCATCAATACCGAATCATACAAACTCGTATGTAGTGCAACTTAGTGCCTGAATATTAATTTTAAACGTAACTTCAATTAATGTACACGACGAGTACGTACATATATATGTAGATGGCCAAAACAAGAGGATAAATGCTTGAATATATTCAATGTCAACAAATGCAAGAAAGTTTGTTGCCCCAGAAATTCCACAGATTTGTTACGCAGACAGCGGGTATTTAGCTTAATTCACAACCTCCCATCAAAAAGCCTTGCGCTTGTACATATGCATACATATAAACTTCAACAATTTTCGTTAGCCTCATTTGCATAATGAATTTAACCCAAATTTTTATTGAATCAATCCATTCCCCAGCACGCAGTTCATGACCTTAAGGTGGAGTAGAGAACGTATATATAAAGAGCTTCGAGATAGGCGAGGGATTTAGTGAATAAAATGATGAATATAATGATTAAAATGAAACTGGATTCCGCCACAAGACGTTTGTGTATAGGAACGGCAGAAAAATGCTGATTTCTTCAAAGACTTTCACTTTATTTATTCAAATAAGCGCGACGACTAAAACTTTCCCATCTCTTAAAGTGAAACACTCTTAGTAATTGATACCTCGGGAAAACCACACAATTGAAACCATTTGTTATCGTTGATAAAATGAGTATTTCGCAGAAGTCATATGGAAAGTAAAAACCATTTGGATTAAAATGTTTACTTACCGCAACAAGATTTTCCAAAATCTAGGCGCACTAGTTGCACCATGTACGGCTCCAATAGGTTCACATACCACCAGGGTAGGCGCTCGGGCTTGCTGAGCGAACATGTATCTGCACTATAAAAAGCTGATGTTGAGCCGTCAATTGCTTTCTGTGGTATGCCTGTTCCCTCAGTTGAAATCTGCATGGGCGCCTTGCCTGCTGCAACATTTAGGACTGAAAAAGTAAATTATAAAATTATAAAGTAAAACGATACAATAACAATGGAAAATATGTTGTAGGTATTTCTTGAATTTTTAACGGAAAACTTTTACTTGCTACTATTTCGCAAACCACTTTGTGAGTAAACTGATTACATATTATAAAGCATTCCGTTCATAACTGAATCTCTAAAGGTGGATAACCCCTGTGAATTGGGATATTTTCTAAACACCGATTTTAATAAAAAAATGTTTCGAAGAGGGTAGGGGGATCTACAAGATCAAGATAATTCAAAATGGGATGGTTACTTATTTCACGAAATTGTGTAATGAAATGTTTTACACAGATGTATGTATGTAAATATTAAATGAAAAAAACTTCTCATTGTAAAATAACGACTATTTGCACGTGATATAATTTAAAATTTTTACACGCGCTTTTTAAATGGCGTTTGATTACGAAATCCAGTTTGTTGTTCTATGTAAATGTAGTGTTCCACTCGTTGAGCCTAATAATTTCTGTTTAACTTATCTTTACTTTGTTGCCTTTTCCTTATATTTGGCAGCTTTTTTGTGTGATTCCTTAAATATAGGAGTAACAGAGTAAAAAAGACTTAATTAAGAATTATGGGCCAATTGCTAAACTTTCACCTACTCCAAAGCTTTTTGAAGCCATTATTAATGACCACTTGTCATTTTATTGTAGCTTAATTTTATCTACAAAACAGTATGGCTTTGTGAAAGCTAGATCGACAAATCTAGTAGAATCTTCACATTTCTGTGTATCGGAATTAGAAAAACTTGAACAAGTCGAGTGTGTGTATACAGATTTTAGTAAAGGATTTGACGTGCTAATTTTTAAACTGCTTCGACTAGGCTTTTCCAATGATGTCGTTAATTGGATTGAGTTTTACCTTACGTGTCGTTCTTTCAAAGCTAAATATTCTTGTACCTTTTCTGATTCCTTTTCTGACTTTTCTGGCATCCCGTAAGGTAGCCATCTTGGGCCTTTGCTATTCACACTCTTTATCAATGACTTACGTTCTCTTATTCGGAATTCTCAGGTGTTAGTCTACTCCGATGATTTGAAAATCTGTAGCTCAACTGTGACTTTAGAACATGCATATTAGCTGCAAGAAGATCTTGCAAGTTTTTAACTGTGGTGCTTAAAAAATCATATACAGTTAAATGTGAGCAAGTGTACTCAAATTTCTTTCAGGAGGAAATGCTCTCCTTTGGAGTACGCTTATAAAATCATAGTCTAGACAAGACAGCGTTGTTGGCCTTGGCTTGATAATCGATAATAAATTTAATTTTTCTCATTTCATTTCGATTACATTTATCGCGTGTACTTTTGCGTAATTTCGCGTACACGATACTCTCGTGCATACGACTTGTGTACACAATACTCTTAGGTACACGACTCGTGTAGCTCCGTTTAGTTCGTGTACACGGGGTTTTACACGTACACGAGCGATGCAAATAGCCACTGCCATTTTATAATATTAGCATAGATGTATAGTATGCACTCCTACAATACTTTATAAAACTTGGTATAATGTCAAACAAATAAACATAAAATGATTTCACACTTTTTATAACTTCCAATTGTTGATCGAATTTGTAAGTAGAAAAATATTCGAAAACAACATTAGAAGATATTTTACTTTTTTAACGTACAATCATTAAGTGAAGGATTTCACAAAAAAAAACTAAATTGTTGTATTAAAATCAACATAACTGAAAGCCATGAAAGCCTATTTAAAATAATCACAAATGGCTATGATGTTTTCTTATATAACTAATATGAGAATAAGCCTGTAATATCCTGCGTGTAAAATTTAAAAATTAAGTTAAAAAACAGCTTTAAAATAAAAAAAAATAAATACAATGAGTTCCTGCGGAGTTATTTTTTTTCTAATATCGCCAAAGGCAAGACGGTTTCTACTTCAGAAAAGAACAAAGAATAAAATGGGCAAATAAAAAGGAACCGATATTGCGCTCCCAAAAAACGAATCCAATCTCTCGTTTCCAAGAATAGCAAACGTTATCATAATTATTTAAATTTGCAATACAAATTGTTTGTACAAATAATGATCATGGTACATATGCACCCCTGCTGTAATAGTGCCCGAAATAAACATACGCAAATGTTTAAAGAGCAGTTTGAAGTTCTGGCTAATATAAAATCGAACAATAAGAGCGAAGTTCATTTGGTGTCTTTAGTCTGGTAGTGACATTGTTAAAAAGACTACTTAAGTAAAATTACACAAGCATATGTGAAATTGCGAAACAGGTATGGGTCCGTACCTAAAGTAAAAGTAAAATCACTACAGTACTTGATTTATTTGTATTTATGCGAACAAGCATACTTCTTTGATTTCCTCGTTAACTGTGTTAATTGGCTCATAACAATAGTTTATTTCAATTCCACCACTTTCTCCGAAGCATTATTCTGTAGGATTATGAAGCCTCCGAAGAAGTGTGAAATAAAAATTAAGTATTTTTTGACAACATATAGAGTCATTAATTTAAAAGTTTACTTTGGGCCACATCGGAACATTTCGGAAATGTGATTTCACTGTTTAATCAAACATTTCTTGAGAAAGTAATTTGAGAAATTTTAGTCGCATAAAATTAAAATAATTGTCCGTTTCCTCAAAAAGTTTAAGGCGCACCATTCCATTAAGTAATGAATGATTTAAATTAAAAGGAAATACCAGGTGCACTCACTAGACTCGCACGAAATGCATTAGTTACGGGTATATATTTTCTGGACTGTGAAATTGCGAACTTTATTTCCTTCAATTATGTAAATGTTGAGCCATTGCGTTGGTCCCCGTCAGAGAAATTGCATTATATTGTATTTCTTCCGAATTGAAGGGCTTTTGTGCAAATATATTGCGCGTGAAATTATACATATGTATGTATCTCAAAAGGTGAGTACTGTATTGCTGATTGCATAATATTCACACCTATTTTGCTATTTTTAGTGTTGATTTTTTAAGCTTTTTTTTTATCTGTAGTTATACCAAAAAAAATAACAAAAATTGATTATTCATAAATTTAAAAACATGTGGACTTCAAAAGGGATTACGTATTAGCACATCAGGATATTAGGAATTGATATAATAAATTAGAAAACCAGGGGCGGCGGAACGAGTTGTGCCCAGGTGGTGAATTTATCGAGAGCTCCAAGGAGGGAATTATCAAATATATAATACCCACAGAGAAATTGAAATTAATATATAAATCAGCTTACCGCAGAATGGAATACCCTCCGGTATCCAGTTGCTATTGTCGCACACTCTTCGTGCAGGCCCAAGAAGTTCAAATCCGCGTTCACATGTATACAAAGCCACTGTTCCACTTGTTAAGTTATCATTTGTAAAAATGATTGAGCTATGGGCAGGTGATCCGGGAAAGCTACATGGTTGATCTGAAAAAAAAAAACAATAAGAATATTTCATATATTTTTAAACTCATATATATTTATAAACACCGTCTTGCGAATACTATCCATTAATGACAGACAAAAATATTAGTTTATTAGACACATTTTAAAATAAAAATGTTGTTCATTTGAGAAATTAAACGCTGATCTCGGACACTTATTTGGTTACACAGTTGGTTTATAAAAAATTTGGACAAATAAAAATTCGGGTCTTTTAATTTACTTTTTCATCGACAGGTACAATTAGTTGACCATCTGACATTAACAATAAGAAAAATATGATTATTAAATAACAATGCAATAAAGTTTACAAAAAAAGAAGAGAATTAAAAATACTATGTATGTATGTATGTATGAAATATGCAGCGAATTTATAAAAATTAAATAAAATTAGAATGCTACATAGTCAAATAGTTTTTTTTAAGTTTTCCTAAGTTTAGTACTATTAAAATCCAAGCAATTAAAGTAATTATTGTAAGTTCTTGACATGGACTATAATGGTTCAAAAGTGCCGTGGTTTTTCCTGTGGAACGATAAATATAAAAAGTCTCGTCCTCCAGTTATTCTGAGGCGTGAATTAATATTCACAAGGCTTAAGAGAGTAGGAGAGTCTATAGCGCCAGTAACAATATTATGCATAAATAAGACATCCGCAACCTCTCTACGCTTAGAAAGCTGCGTGAAACATAATAACTTCAATTTATGAGCATACGGAGGAAGATTACAGGGGTCAGTCCATGGTGAAATGCGAAGAGTGTAGCGTAGGAATCAATACGATTGTTATGCACGTCATAATGTGGCATCCATGCTATAGAAGCGTATTCTAATATGGGACGGACGAAAGCACAACACAAAATTTTCAAGATAAAAGGGCCGTCAAACGATTTACGAAATCAAGTGCTGAATTGGCTCGATTAATTATATTGTTCAAATGGCGTCCAAAATTAAATTTATTATCGATAATCAAGCCAAGGTCAACAATGCTCTTGTCTAGACAAGGGCTTGCCAAGGATTTTATAAGCGTACTCCTGCTGAAAAAAATTAGAGTCGGTACATTTGCTCACATTTAACTGCATGTAATTTTTTAAACACCATAGTTCATAGTGGCAAGATCATCTTGGAGCCGATGTGCAAGTTGTAAAGTAGAAAGAAAGAAATAAGTTAGAGCGTTAGCAACAAAAGTTCAAGATGGCTACCTTGCGGGACGCCAGATAAGGCAGAAATGGAATCAGGTACAGGAAAATTTAACTTTGACAGAACGACACGTAAGGTAAGACTCAATCCAATTAACGTGATTATTCGGAAAGCCTAGTCGAAGCAGTTTAGAAATCAGCAATTTATGGGCTTGTCCAATTCCCTACTAATTATAAATATTTGTATTTAATAGGAATTTATTTAACATGCATTTGAAACATAAAAAATATTAAAAAATCAAAGATATAAGCTATGCAGGTGTACTGCGGGATAAGTCGATAGTGCGTAGAAATCTATTCCTATTTAAATATTGAGAATTCTCTACTAGTATCGTCGTCTTTCAGGCGTAATAATATTTTACTATCTAGTATAGATTAAAATGAGGCCTAATATCACCATCATTGATCTTGTTGATTTACAGGTACATACCTACTCGCAACCTTGGTATGTTTTCCACTATTTTGCACTTTCTGGAGTAATAATCTTAAGCCACGGGATTTATGGTAAATTTCCTGATGAGACTTAAAACTAGAAAATTTAAAAAGTGTTGGAAGAAGCATGAACAATTATATGTCATGTGCATCATTTGCATTTGAAGTCAGAACTGCAGATATTCTCATTTTTGCCATAAAAAGATATCGCTAAATACATACTCAATTTACGATATTTCGATATATAGAAAAAATAAATGAGTCAAATACACATTAACTCGATCAAATTAAATTAGAATAATCAAATGAAACTTCTGCGCGCGAGCCTATCGTGACAATTCTCATACTTATAATGTTTGTCCAACTATCTCAACTCTCAGTGTACAAAATAATTCTGCACCTATATATATAACGTTCCTGCCCGTCTTGGATAAAAGTAGTTTAAAGAAGAACCCCAATAACTATAACACATAACACGTTATGCTTTAAGTGAATAGTTTTCATTTCTGAGAATTATTCTAAGCACCCATCGCATAGAATTATAATGCCGATTCTGCAAAATCAGCAAATTAAGGTATTCAAACTAAAACTCTTACTACTACTCAAACTTCTTAAATATTTCATTAGCTCCCCTTCCCTAGTCATTGGTAAGATACATTTGTAACGGCAGAAAACTAGAAAACTACATACTGCTGTTAGCACACAATAGCGGAGTGCAAGTATTTCAAACCACGTTGTGCCCCAAACGTGTTACCGTTAAGCATCCATATAATTATGCTCTCAAGTCTTTTATTTGTTAGGCAATAACTGGCCGCAGTCATCGGGCATCGTCCAAGAAATGCTCATTCTTTCCATCGGGTTCAATTAATTCGATATGTTGCATAGCAATGCGGCAAGGTAGCGGTATTTTATAAAGCACGTTTAAATTCTTACTTCATGCTGGTCTTCCGCGATAGATTTTGTCATATTAAAACAGATATTGGCTATATGCTTTAGTAAATAAAAAATTAACATTTTCTTGTTGAAGCGTGAATGATGGTGTAAACAAGTAAATTGAAAGATACTTACATACATACATGTAATGCGTTTTTAAAATGGATAATATGGAAGCACTTTTCTAATTCCCGCGACTGTTTCTATCATATACGTATCCGAAGTATTTTCTTTTTACGAATTTTATTATTTATCACTACGCATTTACTGCATAACTACGTTTCTCGAAAACCGCTTTTTAATTATTATATAATTATTTAATATTGCTTAAGGCGAGGCCTGACGAAAATGTAGGTATGCATTAAATATGTAGTAATAATTAATTTAAGTTCATTTTCGTGTACTTTTTATTACAAAAACGGAGGATTATCTAAAAAAAGGTTATGTCTGACTGTTGTCAAATTCAAAAACCTCGGATATGATAACACTGCTGACCTGTAAAATCTCTTCGATTCAAAGGCTTTTTTCTGTTTAACATATGTACCTACATATAGTGGAAAACAATCAGTGAGTGATCAGTTTGGGTTTGGACTTGACATTTTCTTTCAATGTAGTTCACACTTGAATCTTAAGAACCGTTATATAAGCATTTTAAATTCAATGATAATTTAACTCTGCACTAAATCGAATAGTAAATGTTGGAACATTTTTTCTGCATTATTCTGCGCGAGTACATATGTGTGAATATTTAAAAATGGGGCCTCCACCTATAGAGCAATGGCCATTCAGTCAGTCGAAGTATTTTTTTATGAATTTTTGCATTTGTTGTGTTAAATAAGTTAAATACATTAAAATCATGTAGGCCAGATTTCATTTTTCAAACTTTCAAATTTATGGTAACACTATCAGCTTATTTACATATAAGGAAGAGCAGCAAGTAGCGACAAACCTGAACGTACCCACCCATAAGCCTGCCTAAGCCACTAATTACTTAACCAGCTGTCCTGGAATAATCTTTTCATGTTTTACCTAGGAGATCTTATCTCCAGAACTTCACCCATTTCTTATGGGCCGAGAAAACTGCACCCACTGCCTTGGTTGTTGATGTTTTCATGTCCTTCGAAGCAAGATTAGGCATGTTAAACTACTAAGGGAAATCCAAAATAATTTCCCAATGACATTGCAATATTACTTTATTTTTCCACATTCCTAATTTGCATATTGAAATCCTTCTATTTGCATAAAAGTTTCGGGCAAACGAATATATCTACCATATATCATAACCAGAAAATTATAGGCATGCTTTACCGCTTATAGCTTTCTTAAAGACGTAGACATAGCCAATATATAACTTTCCGATAATACGAAACTCGTATATTCCCAACCAGAAACTTTCCGGAAAGTTCAAATTGTCATCTGACAACTTTACGTCTTGCTTTATTTTCATATATTCCTAAGGATCCCGCACTAATTGTATCTAAAAAATCTTTCTGCGAATTTGATACTTTTATATTTTGTAGAGCTCGTTAATCTGAACACATGTCTCCATGGCCAAAGCACGAATTTATGAGTAGATTTTTCGCTACAGGTTGTCCAATATCGGATTAACCCATTAACACCCAACGCCCTGAGTTATACAAAGAGCATTCTTCATTAGAATTGAATATTACAGGTCTATGATTCCTCTCTGAATTTAGACTTCGGTGTTTTGGTAAACGGCTTCTTAGTACTGAAAAAATGCTTCAATACTTCATACTACTGAATGTAACAACTGGCATTCAATTCACAACTTCTACAAACCTACCATGGATTTTCGAAAACTGCTGATAAGGGAGTTTAATGAATATTATTCGCGTCTTGTGACTGCTGTCCTGTGATCGTATTTATCTTATATCTAATTATTTATTAATTATTAATATCTGTTGTTTACCACCTTTGGTTCTTTAAGTCAAACTGTGATATAAGTAAAAATTAATTTAGCTGTTAGTTTATTTAATGAATTGTTTTGGATAACGATTATGTAGGGAATAAGGACTTTTTTTAAATAATAATATCTACATATGTATATTAGCTCTTGGATTCAAACAACTTGAGTTTACCAGATTCGACAGACGGCGAGAGAGCTATTGTTAGGAATGGTAAGAATCTTTTTGAAATGAATTGTTGAATTGTTGAAACTAATTATTAAATAAACTATTATTATTATTATTAACACCATATATGCCACAGTTTTGGAATCCTCAGATCACCGTTCTTCACCGAAAAGTACAAAACTCACATTATATTGCTCCACAATTAAATAAAACTGAGTTAAAAATTTGCGTTCGTGCAATTATGAATCTATAATTTGCACTACGATACCAATTCGTACGAACGACTTAATATCGGCATGGCCGGCACAACTGTTTGCACCAAACAATATCTAACAACAAGAAGGGGCACTCGCTATACGCCTACAAATCCCTAACCCATATGCAATGTCTGGAACCACATCCAGAAAAATTTCCCATTAGCTAAAGCAGAAACGAACAGAGTACTTTTGAGCATTTAACATCTTAAATATGTTCCTGTCAGAATTTCAATTAACAAGCTGTAATGTTTAAGTAACTAAATTATGTTGTAAATTGATATCCCACCAAAAACATAAATCTGAAAAGGGGCCAAGTTCGGTATAAAGAAAAAATGGGTTTATCGGTTTGAGATCCAGGTGGGTGCGAAGTTATATTAAAGTTCCTTCAAACTCAGCTTCAGAAATATATAAAGTTGTTTAAAATGTTTAAAAAAAATTATTGGTTTCTTAATACTAAACCTTTGACTTGGTAAGCTTTATTTATAATATGTATGCAAATAACTCGTGTGTGAAAGCTTGCCTAGCCAAGTTAAACTGTTATAGCCTTTTGCACCCCTGAGGGATTGAATTTTTGGAAATGCTGAAATACGTGTTTCATTATTTGTGTTGTAGAGTATTTATGCAAAGTTTCAAGTAAATCCGATCAAAAAAATATGTTTCCCCATACAAACTTGTATGTACATATGTATGTATGCACATATATCTCCTAAATGCCTCAACTATTTTTATACCACTAAAGAGGTTGAATTTTGGGATAAAAATAGAGGGATTTAGTTAGGCTCTTAAGCTACATAATGTTATAAATATACTTATTGCTATATCACTTATACAAGTTTCAGAGAAGCAGATTAAAGTCAAAGGGCTGATTATCCAATACTCTCCCTCTGATGTACATGCGTATCTCTCCACCAGTAGTTTTTTAGACACTTCTTTGGGAATGAACGGAATTTTGTTGATCTTACGTCAGGTATTCGAAATATTAAACATGCCCTGAATATTTTCTTCATATACTTACGCGTAACTCATATGATTTCGTCTATTGGACATATAAAGTTAAGGCCTCTAATTAAATCGTCTATTTGGTCCACAAAATCATCACGGCCTCATCAGCCTCAGTTTATCACAAAAAAAATTCTTAAAGCGTGGTGATAGTTGGGAACTTGTTATACCTTTTACAGTATGTAACTTTTTAAATTAGACAGTGCAATACACAAAATATTTATGAATATTCCTATAATTGCTTTCCGGGAATATGTACTCTTAATAGGTACCACTCGAACCATTATTCTATTCGCATTTAAACTGAGAGGGCATGTCTCGCAAAAGTTTGATAATGCTATATATGTATTATATAATATGGAAATATATCACGTAGGTAATGCTGAAGCCATACAACAATATATAAAGGTAAAAAAAACATACCCAATTAAAAAAGGAAGAATAATTGTTTCGCAATATATTTATTTATTGGCGAAATTATAATTCAATCTCTATTTTCGATGTAAGAAGGCTGATCGAAGCGATTGCACTTGTTCTCATAGGTTATTGCGTGAACCGAAACTGAACGCAGTTGGCTCTAACAAACGGCACAAGTGGGTTATCTTTTCAATAGATACGATCGCAGGTATTTCATATTTATTTTAAAGGAAATTCGCGGCATCAGGGGAAATCTGTTACGGTTAAAATGGAAGAAAATCATAATAACATTAGGTACTTACTCAAGCATAATATAAATCCACACAGCCAAGAGAAGACGAGTAGAAGCAAGTACGTAAGCCTTACCCCTGTCATTTTGTCCTAAATCGCTGCTCAGATTATTTACTTCTACTATTACCAAGAAAACCCCACGAACCACTCAATATTAACACTTTTCTTTTTTGAAGAAACCCAGTTTGCACTTTTGTTTGTATTTAAACAGAAAAGAAATTTTCAAAACTGTATTTATATATGTATATGTTCAAGCCCGGTTTCACTTCGAAAGTATGTCACCACCAAGATTTTTGCATATTTTAAATATAATATAATACTTGATAGACGGCACGGCACTTTTCTCAGGATTAAATTACAGGAACCTTCTGTTCCTTTACCTACAGTGATCGGCTGTGCTCCGAGTGAAATGCGGAAGTTCAGCGCGGATCAAAAAAACGCGAACCAGAGCCCAGCGAGTCCAATGAACAACCGACCCGCATCAAAATCGTTGAACTACTAAACCCAAGCTGGTTGAATCGTACCGCTAAATTTCACATTACCTCAACACAAACACAAACTCACCTGTCCAATAGACTTCATTAATGAAATCGACGGTGCTTCTGCAGACTTCATGGTAAGTTTCCCTACTTTTATCATACATTTCTTCCTCTCTTCTTTCCACTCTGTGATTGTCGAATTCCACGTCTTTTGTTGTGTTGTTCCTCAAGCATGCTCGTGTTTGCCTGCACACCTGGCACTGATTGAACAGGTAACCGTTGCAGTGCAATGTACTAATCGTTACCTGCTGGCTATCTGTAGTACTGAATTTGTAATAACTTTGACTAGGAACCCGCAATTGCAGCCTGTGGAATGGAAGTATGCTACGGTAAGACCCGCTTTTCATGATTTCGGACCACCGAATTATGATCGCCACAATTTTGACTTTTTTCTTATTAGTGCTAGATTAGATTTACATGCTGTTCGCCACAAGAAGAGAGATATTTCGGGAAAAATATTTGCTTCGCCTACTCCCTTGTAATGCACCTAACAATTAAAAGATGAGTGTGTTGCGTTAGGGGATATTTCCAAAGATGTGTCCACTCTGCTCGGTTACTCATGAAGATATTAAAATACACAGGTCCACAGGAGTATTTTTGTGATCTTTGGTTTTTTAGTCACACTCCCATAAAGCATGCAAAACTTTCTCCATACGCCAACAAAAACTAGTGACGATGCCGTAAAAATGAATAATCGCCACGAGAAAAGTGAGTACAAAAAGAAATGCCGGTGCCTAACCCAGTTGCACTATATGTCTATAATGCAACGAATTTTTTCAGGAAGTTCCGTATTTGGATGTTTTTAGGATATTCGCGATTGAAGACCTCTCTTTAAATTGCGTTCAGTTTTCCATAAAAACATGAAAAGATGGACTTAACGACATGGTACTATGTATTATGTATGATAAAAATAAATTCATAGAATATGTAAATGGTCCAGAACACGAGGAAATTTAGCAATCGTGAATATTTCGCAATTAAATGTAAGCGTTCATTTTTTAATTCTTCCAGCTGTCTTCACACTGCTGCGGTTATTTATGTATTGATGGAAGATAGGAATTTTTTTTCACAATTTGAAAACAATATAAACTTATTTAAGAAAGGATTATTATTTGATGAAAGCTCTCTCTTACCCTCTTCCCGTGTAACATGGGGATGAATATACATATTTGTATTTAATTTTAGGCGACACGTAAATTATTATGGCAAACGCACACACCTCGCTGATTTGTTGCATATGCTATAAGCTCCCCCTCAGTGACCCAAATGCACAAAAATCTATATTTTTTACGGCCTGGGGGGAGTGTCTAAGGGGCGCAAAACTTATTTCAAGTTTGCTCTTCATGGATTTTGTCGTAACTGTCATTGGGGCGGGCGGGGGGTGACAAGTGTTATCCATACCGCCCCTCCCCCAGGCCCTCTCGTGACAGTTAGGACAAAATTTATAATGAACAAAACTTGTACGTAGTGCTCGGAGTGCCCTCTACGCTGGTACTATCACTTTTGTCATAGCTTAAACAAAAGCCGTGATAATTGAAAAACAATTTCTACACCTGTTCGGCCCTCCTCCCCCCGCTTAAAAAGTATAGAATTTTATGCTGAGTGATTATACTGAGTGGGGTGAATGCCAAAAATCAGCGTGGTAGGTGGGTTTGTCATAATACCATAGGGAAAATCTCCCTGCCGCCTGTACTATGACTATTATAAGTAAATATAGTTACTGTTAAGAAACAAACCAAACAAGTTCCTTTAGACCAGCAAACTCACGCAAATAAATTTGCAGTTTTCAATAAAAACCTATTGCATACATTTCTTACTGTTTGAGGACAAAAACTGGTTATTTATATCCAGAATAACCAGCTCTTTATATTGTAGGTAAATATTTTGAAATAGTATTTTTAATTTATTTACATATATCTTATTCAAATTTCTCGAATTTGTATTAAGATCTTATAAAAAAATAACAAACATTTATAATTCGACAAAATTGAATTTGGGATAGAGACACCAATTTGCTTTACCTCTTACTAAAATGCATGGAATTCACGAACTTATGAAGAATGCACCTACATTGAAAGCAACTGATTAGTATTCTCCGCTGCATGTTCGGCGGACAGTGCGGACCTAATAATCCATATTGTCACCAGCAGGGTTTGTTCCCGATATTTATACCGCACTGTTACCAAAAAAGGAATGTGTGTGAACTGCGGAAATATGTTATTTTTTTAATGGACAAGAAGAAAGTGCCAGCATTGTGTCACGAATACCAGAATTTGGCAAGAATTTGTGTAGCTCTTACAGTTTTGTGTAGGCGTGCCGGGAATTTACTTTCTTTTGTAAATATTGCTAGTTGACATCATTATGAGGAAATGACTCATTGCAATAAAATAGCAGATAGCTACATACATTTATATGAGCAAGAGACTCCTCGATCTTGCATGGATGATTGATTCCCAGTTTGTGGGCTGGGGGAGTTCCAGTCTCTCCTAATATCTTAGTTAAGCCCAATAGCTATGCCACATGCGCTGTGAAGGACACCGCGATAAAAAACAGCACTAAACACACAAAAGTTCAGCTTGTTAAAAACAGGAAATTTTGTACTATTTATATTATAAATATATATAAAGTGCTGTAATACTCAAGAAAGGCAGTGAGCTGAGCTTACATGGTTTCTTAGCAATGATGGTTGTAATACATGTATAGCTAAACTGATGTAACATGATGTAAGCTAACTGATTCCATTCAGATGAGACGCGTCTATAGGCATAGTAGAGGTGCCAAATTATGGGGTGGCCCGTAAAAAGTAAGGGAGATTGAGTATGACCAGGGGCAGTGGCGTAACTAGGTAGTGGTCACAGGCCCTGGTGCATATGGAGGAGATATTGGGACCCTGTCACCTCCTCCGCTACAAAATTTTTTAATTCGAACTTAAAGTACTTACTGCCTTCAGAAAATATTTATATAGCACATTTGTATGTGCCTACGTTGATTGGAATGTCGTATAGCATATACGAGTATGTACCTAAAATTTACACAACAAAAAATAAAAAAAAATTTAATGAAATAAAGTGTTTTATTTGTAATAGAAATGGTTGATTATTTAGTTGGGATCATATACAATCAAATAAAAATCGAAGCATATAAAAAAACAAAACATTAATCTTAACCTAAGCAGCGAAAGCAGGAGGCTCCTGCAGAAACATTGAAAAAGTTCCACGCAGCGCCTCCTACATTGTCCGGGATGAAACTCTACAAAGGTGACGAAACAATACCACCTTCTTGGCCTCCCACTGAACAACACTTGAGCGACCGAAATACGACCCAGATTTGACTCGAATATTTTTTATAAGGACGGGACGGGGCACACGAAACTAATGCGCCGATAACTGATGACTGAAGTCCGACAACCAGGCTGTGTAACGTGCCAACTCTCGCGAGCAGTGCATCACGGTCTGACAGAGTGTTCCAGGACGTAAAACCATTCTAAACGCATTGGATCCCAGAAATTTAGACAAAGAAATACGATCCTAGTTGAAATTTGATAAATAATAAAAATGTATAAGTTATAAGCGTAAAATTGTTCATTTACACGAGAAAAAATCAACGGTTCACACGGTGTTGTTTTTACACTGTGTGTTAAATTTACACGAAAACGTCACTAGAAATTTGTTTATGAATAAAAGTTAATGAAGGTTTTAAAGCCACATTTGAGTGTAAGAATTCGAAAAATTAGTATTTTTAAACTATTTTTCTCAATCTCTTTATTTTCTCGAATTTAAATGAAAATTGTTATAGAAAATATGATAAATCACTATTTTCGATATATATAAATAAATAAATCCAAGGAAAAAAATGTTGGGCTCTTATATTTCTTTTTTCATTAATCCGCTAAATAGAAAATTTTATAACAAGATGGACATATCTTAATTAAAACAATTTTTCTCAAAAATATGTGTCACTTTAATCTGGAAAAGTATTCAAAGAAGTGAAAATACTACTAGTTACGATACCATCATGAATTGTTTTTTAAATTTATTCTATTTTTCATAAGCTTTGAAGAAAAAATATTTGGAAAACCAGGCAATATGAAAAATTACTATAAAAACCAATAATCTAATAGAAATAATGATTTTTGATAGTTCTAATTTATTTTTTTTATTATTCCACCGGCATTAGAACAATTTAATAAAAACAATTGACCAATCTTAATTAGAACATTTTTACACCCAAATGTAGGTTGAACCATACTTATGCATACATTGTTTAAAAATATAGAATTGACTGAAATAGAAAAAATGACTGAAAATTAAAACAAAAAGTAGCTGAATAAAGAATAAACTGCAAAAACAACTGAAAGCTAAAAAAACTAAAAATCTTTTGAAATTTCTTATGAAAATCGCTGTAATCCAAATTCAAGCCATAAAATCTAATAATTTTAAGATCTATGATATATATATAAATGAAAGTGTGTTTGTTTGCTACTCAATCACGCCTAAACGGTGGCTTTTATAGACTTCATTTTTTGACACAAGGTAGTACGTAGTCCAACTTAACATATATTAAGCTATTTGTTATTTTGATATAGTGCGAGGTTTCAACATGACGGCTCCAAGATGGCTACCGGTGAGTTATGTTATTAAATTAGTTAAACTTTAAGGCATTACTCTGAAAGTCCGCACAATAAAGTTTTCGGGTTCGCTGATTTCAAATCTGCCAAGTTCAAAATGGTGGATCCAATATTGCGACGGAAATTCCTCAATGTTAAGCAATTTTGATGAAATTTATTATGTAGGCATCTTTGGTATTACAGAATTCAAATGTAGAAATATAAACTAAACACGGAACGGCTGTATCGTTTGAAAACCCTGAACATGAGCGACCTCCTAAATATTATATAATAAAACATCTGATAGAACTGTCAATTGAAATCTGTGCTGCTTCGAAGTTTGAATAGATTGAACCGGAAAAGAGCAAGTTTGTGAGTGTATAACTATAATGGTTATATAATTTACGCCTGCACTGCGCGACCAATACGAACACAGCCAATTATAACACATCAGGGAATGTGGGACGCTAAATTTGGCTTACATCCATTCCGTGTTTAGTTTATATTTCCATGGAGCCGGCTCACTGAGGCAATTGCCTTAACTATATAGCCTTACGGGACCTTAAGGCAGCTTAAGAATTTGGAAGATTATATGCACTGCCATGTTGTCAGATACTGACAACTATAATAGTCTTATCCAATCGTTCGTTAACTTTTAAATCTTTCCGCAAGTCTTAAACATCAAACAAATCTTAAGGGAACTTGACAAAAGTGACGTTTGTATAAAAATTGGATGATATATCGAGAAACATTCTTTACTTGCTCTATAAGCTCATCATTAGAATGTGCGGACAATTTATAGAACTTGTTTTAAGATCCAACTGACACCTCACTTTTCGCAACTGTCAAAAATATATTAAAACGATTGTAGTTGAGCTTAAGATTCGTTACGATTTGACGGAAACTTAACCAATTGGCTTAAGTTTCCTATACTTGTTTGGAAGTGCCCTAAAACCTTATGGATTTGTTCCATTTATGGTCGGAACGAGTGAATGAGGTAAGCATAAGTTCCCGCAAACAATACTTTCCCAAAAATTAACTTGTTTTAACACCAAAAATTGCAAAAATCGAAGTCAATTTCGTCTCGTTTTCGAGATATAAAATTATTCAGAGTGGCTATTCGCATCGTCCTTGCTTTGTACAATCGAAATTTGTGCTCATGTACATGGTAAATAAATTTTTAAACATCGGTACGAAAGAATTCGTAATAAAAATTTACCTTTCTTAAAAAATATCTTTTGACAGATGATTTTGCTTTTACAAAATTTTCAATTTTTGGTGTTAAAACAAGCTAATTTTTGGGAAAGTATTGTTTGCGGGAACTTATACTTTCCTAATTCACTCGTTCCGACCATAAATGGACCATTTCCATAAGGTTTTAGGGCACTTCCAAAAAAACAAGTATAGGAAACTTGTTCCAACCAATTTTAGGGAAATTTAACGGAAAATCTTAGCGAGCGTTAAGACAATTGTAAAGGCCTTTCGGCAAGCACGTTCTCAGTGAGACAACTGAGATATTCTCTCGTCTCACTTAGTTTGTATTTCTATGGGCTTAATGGCAAGTCGAACGCAGCTACTGTGTGGTCTTCACTCAAACCAATGCTACAACCAGCCGCAAATTGCAAACGACTCTTTTAACGAACGAATCTCAGAATCGGTTAACCGGTTCATATTAACCTAAATTCTGCGTGACATTTTGATAATGTTTACAAATAGTACTCAAATAGTAGAAGTAGAGACTACAGGGGACTTGCTATAGGTTTAATTGTGTACGAGCTTTATGCAATTCAATAATTAGGTTTTCATAGTGAAGAAAGTTGTGAAGATGGCTACTACAGAATTGCAGCTAATTGCTTAACCGAAGAAATGAATAACCACGTGCAATTTTATGAGGGTTGCGGCAGAGAAGGCTTGATCCGCTGCATATTCCTCAGCGAGTTTCATCCCGTAGTGGGATCTAAAATAAGTTGTCAGGCAAGTTAAATAGTTCGTTTTGTTGGAGAGTATTCCGTGCGGGGTGCCTTACATTTGATAGCGGACTTCGAGGCACTTTTTTTATCCTAATCAACGAAAAATTATTGAAAAAATTCCTACTCTTAAATTTATAAACTTTAGGGTCACCTCGTATGGATGTGCTGCTGTTTTGTTTGTTAAATTTTAGTTTTTGTTTTACCAAAGGTCCCTGAAGAGTATGTAACGAAGGAGGTGTTTGACGCAATAAATGTTTACATTATTCCGAAGCCACAGCTGCAGAGATGTATCCTAACAGTAAACGTTCTAGGCTTCAAAATTGTTGGATATCCCGTTCGCATTGATAGTCAGCGGTATGCGAGGAATGCTTTTTACTTTAACCTTTGCTTTGTTTGCGATTCATGGGCTCGTTCCGTTCAGTATGAACCTGTAGTAAAAAAGCTTTCGGAGTATTTGGTAAGAATTGGCTGCCTTATTCAACACAACTGGATAAATGATTTATTTCATTTTCACTAGATAATGATGGAAGAGGAATCTGGCTTTCTGTCCAAAGATGAGGACGAGAAGATTAACCTCAAAAGACTACTGGACAGAGTACGCACTGACCTGAATGAACATAAGGTTACGACGCTCGTTGGTAGGATTTCCATATATATTAAAGTTTAAATTGAAAACTATTATTATAGAGGGCGACAACACAATTTATTTAAAAATCGTTACTCACAAAGCTGATCCAGCGCCAGTAATGGATCATATGGTTCCTTTGCTAAACTCTGAATATAAAGCGGTTAGTTTAGACGGCTGGGATCTTACCACACAACAGGTGAATTGATGTTGGCCCAAGACGATGCTATAAACTTTCTCATTTAAGATACTGCCGTTTATTAATGGAATAAATCACATTGCTCGAATATCAACCGAAGCAGATGTCGAGGCAACTTTGGTTAAAGCGTGCGTCCAGAACCTGGCATATTACGGTGTTGTCAAACTGCTACCTATACTGAAGTACAGCAACGTCTACATGTGTACAAGAAATTTGCAGAAATTGACGACGGATTGCGGGTTGTATCAAGCCTGCAGGAAGTACATTTGCTTAAAAGCTGAGCAACCAAAACCTACCTTGAGAAATATATTTATGTTTTATGCATCAATGACTCGCGGAATAACGCTCAGGACGATCTGCCAGCGACTTTGCCCGCAAAATAACAATATTGACGAGAGGAAGCTGGTCGTATTCGGACTTCAACACAACTTTATTCGGTGCATTCACAAGTATCCCGTGTTTATAGGCTCAGTTCCCGTCGGTAGACAGAAGCTCTATACCGGAATTTTCAACTTCGATGAAATAAGTTCTAAAACCGGACTGTCGCCTTTTGTAATCGAAAGAGACATATACTCGGACTCTAACGTTACAGTAATTTGGAAGTGATCAGAACTCATATTTATTTTAGGAAATCCCTATGCTCTAGAAGTGTTTAGCTATTACAGTCATTAAATCCCCAAAATACACAAATACTACTACTTTTATTTGACATAATAGGAGACGCATATATATCTGATAATTAATTGAAAATGAACAAAAACATGAGCACTATTTCACAAAACAACTTTGTGACTTCGTATTGTAATTTTTATGTGCAAAGTTTTAAGACTGCAAATTCCTATATACGATATGATTTGCTGTGGCACATAGTGAAAAATGCAAAGTTGAAGAGTTGTTTTATGGAATAGGGCTCTGGTTCTTCCGGTAAAAGCTCGTGATAAATATATCTTCTGGGCCCTATTTTACGAAGCGACAAGTGTGACCAATGACCAGTAAAAGAGGAATAAAAGCGATCATTTTTACTAGTCGGACAAGACTTGTCGTTTCGTAAAATAGGGCCCAGATGTTCAATTAGGGAGTTTGGCAAGATCATTGACTACATATACACGATATACAAAGTCGCGATTTTCTCTACCGTATAAACGGTCAAGTCCTGACTTTGGGCTAGTCCGGATTGAATCGGGTCTAGGCACTGATCTATAGTATAACTGAATAGCGAATTGGCTTGAATTGCTGTGCGCACAGTCGATATCTTTTTGGTGGCAGAATTCCAGATGTCAGCGTTTGTCATTCATGCTGGAATTCTGCCCTCTGAAACTGACTGTGCGCACGAGCCGTACTACGGTGAATAGAGCGCGTTCACTATCCAGTGATTATATAGATCAATGAGCAGCACCGATTCAACAGGCCGAACGCTAAGCAGAATGGGTTCTAGACTTCGCCAATCGCCAGTCTTTGCCGCTGTCAAAGGCGAGGAGGTAACATTCTTCGCTAATTGTGGATCTGCAGGTCAATGGATCGATCGTTCATGTGTATATCCACTCTGTCTGATATCAAAATGTTACAATTGTTTTTTAAATCAAATAGCGAATATCGGTCGAGCACTTCGCGTTCCGCAATTCTTTTCGGCTGTATTTCATTTGTGCTGCGGTCTGCAGTTTGCTAAAGTGTGTCTCACCACCAACGCAAGAGGGTTCGTGATAACATTTATGAGTCGTGCTTTTGTGTGTCAAATTTCTTTTACTCATCGAAGTGATAAGATTTAGATACGGAATGCACAACATTCGCATTAAAATGTAATTACAGTTTACACTATTCGTTTATTCGCACCCAAATGAACGAAAAGGAATAAGCAATCCATTATCAAGGTAAGTCTAGGTCTAGCAGATTTAGCGATCTGGAAAGGGTCGGCTCTGTGAATTTGCAGAATAGGAATTTTCTGTCCCACAATTGTAGATATGAAGAGTTTTCCTAATGAGATGCAATTTTTTAAGTACTACTGAATGATTTCTCAGGTAACAGAAAATTGAAAGCTATGCCTCTCTTACAACACAATGAGATCCGCTAATGACTCATATTTGTAGCAAATTCATTCAATTATTTTTTCTGTCAGTCTACTGGAATGGTGGGGCTGAGTCAATGCCTTGACAACGTTCAAACTACTGTGGCACTTCGCTTAATCTTGCAATAATCACAGCAATCATAACATGTTTGCTGTTCCATTGACGGAATTGAGTCATGCAGGAATTGGAAATGTCCACTACAGTAGGCGGAAAATGTATAGTTATATACCTATCCAGGGGCCTTTTTCACGAAATCGATTCGATTGAACTAGTATTGTAAATACAATATATTCCATATTAGATGTCAGTAAATACACTTACTACGAGTCTCTAACTATAAATAGATAGACTGTAAACCTCTATCCTAAATCATGTGAACAATAAAGAGACAACAACTCAAGATCAGCACACTAATTTGTAAGGAACTTGCATATCTCCTACATATTAACAAGTTACATATTACATACATATTACAACTAGTACATTAAAAACCATAAAAAACAGTTGAAACTTAAAAGCCTGTGATCGGAGTAATTTGAAGTAACGTGTTATGTGAAGGTTAGTAGTATTTTTCAGCTTTAAATCTAAAATGTATGAAGGAAAACAAGACTGCATTAACCAATAAACTTTAGCATTTTATACATGTCTATATATCAAATAATTTTTTTCGATTGTTTTTGTTAAGAGATTGCAAAAGTAATGGAAGATCAAGGAAAGCCAACACCAACGCCAAGGCCACGACGTGTAGCTGTCAACCTTCTTAGCACACAATACGAAAATATTATTGTTAATTCAGAAGTTAATATTGACATTGATAAGCAAAACAGTAAGCTGAATGTAAAGGAAGATGCCGAAGAAAAGAAAGCTATAATGTACAAAGAAAAAGAAAAGGAAAAAGAAAAAAAAGCTAAGGATGAGAAAATTGAAAATCGTTTGTTAAAACCAGTACCTGCACCAAGACAAAAACTGCAAGATGAAATCCATGACCCGATTTACCAGAATGATCAATTTAGTAAAAGAACGTCTGTATCCGATGCTTCTATTAATGAGCTTCATGATGGCGATAAAGAAAGTCCAAGGAAAGCATCGAGAGAATCTTTCGATTCAGCTCGAATACGGTCATTAAGTTTGGGAGATTCTAAACAAACTGATTTCACAATTAGTAAGTCTGTTTCGACTTCTACAATTGATTCGTCTAACAGTTCAACATCTAGCGCAGACAATTCAAAATATAAAAAGCCTTCTCCAAGGTGATATAAAACAAGCATGTATTATTTTGTTGTTTTCCTTAAAGTTTTTTTTTTATATTATTTAAAGCGATCTACTTAAAACTCTGGGAACTACTTCTCGTTTGCTAACTGAATCAATTTCGGAGAGAGTGACAGCTCAAGCAAAAGGAGCTAAAAGGAAATTGGATAAAAACTTGAAAACTTCTCAACATTTGTTAACATCTTTGGGCTCAGAAACTTCTTGCCGTTTAAAAAGTGTACGAAAAAAGATGGCCAACCTTGGCATTAACAATTTTTCTCTTCAACGTGGTGACCATATAAGCAAATATAATTCAGAAGAGCGGCCAAAAACGGTGCCAGTAAATGACGAGGTGTTTAA
Organism: Neoitamus cyanurus; assembly: GCA_947538895.1. Taxonomy (NCBI): domain Eukaryota; kingdom Metazoa; phylum Arthropoda; class Insecta; order Diptera; family Asilidae; genus Neoitamus; species Neoitamus cyanurus. The sequence continues at coordinate 42,458,469 of OX384543.1, forward strand.
ATCAATAAGCTTCAACAGTCCTTTGAACAAAACGAATAACACAATTGACTTAACACAACTAGAATCTACTTATGAGATCCCAAAAAATATTAAACGCACCTACTCACCAAGTCCACCACCTTATAATGATGTTGTTAAAGACAATGAACTAAATACTAACTTGGGTACCAAATCAGCAGAAATTAAAAGTGTCAACAGAGCCATAGAGATAAAGCATGATGAAAATAATCGCTTCGGGGAAAGTTTTCCCATGCCTTGTTATCCTCCACCAGTACTAAGCGAAGACCATATTTATGGTAAACTAAAAACTTTTACACCGCCGGCGCGTCCTAAACGCAAAAAAGACTATGAAACCGTCAGTCTCAGAAATAATTGCGATTCTGTTATTTCGGATTGTGCTGTTTCAATGGAGTTTCATGAAACTAATGATAATTTGTCTAGAAGTTCAGGCAATAGCATAGAGACAAGAACAAATGACTTGGACGAATCAGAGCGCTGTGAATCTTGGTCATATAAAGGGAGTGAAAGTAGTCTTCACACTCCTGAGCCAATATACGCAAACCAAGAAATGACTTATGGGCAAATTTTCGATATGGAATCGAAATCGGCAGAAGTACTCTTAACACCTGAAGTTAAAGAATCAGTTAGAACTGGTGAAGGCAATGAAAGTGAAGAAGTACTAACTTGTCCCGAAATCTTGGATGAATTTGATCCCTTGAAGGATAAGAATTTCAGCGAATTCTCTACGGAGAAAAGCAATCAGCTTCTTCTCCTAGAAACTTTGCTAACAGAGGAGACTTATGGTTCTGTGCCAAAAGATAAAAGAGTATTGGATGATCAAAGCATCGCTTCTTCAGATGAAGATAATGGAAATGTTGCGGCTGCACTGCCAATTCCTCCAAAGAGATATGACTCCTTGCAACATAGCACAGCCGATTTGAACAGTTATAGAAACTTCAACGAAAGTAAACCACAAAATTCACTCTCAGCTGTAACTAAAACTCGGAACGATCATGCAGAACTTCTGCAATCACGAACAAATTGGTTCCTTGACGAAAATTGCGTCATTCAACCTAAGGATCTTGGTAGTTCCAATTTAAACATAAATACAAGTTCAAAGAAAATAGTGAAAAAACCGTTTCCCATAGACCATGATTCTCAAGGCCCACCGTCGTATACAGAAGCTATGGCTGACTCAAATTCTGTCACACCAGAAGAATCACACATTTTTCCTGAGATTGCGACTGAACTTCAGTCAAGGCCATCCGTAAGAACAATGCTTTCAAACGTTTTCAATAAGATGGATGTACTGAAACGAAAAACAAGCTTTCGTAGCTCCCGTGGTCAAGAAACGCGTATTGCTCTGGAAATGATTCCGAAACCAGTTTTATCTCAACGACTTATTCGATTTGAGGGCCCTCTTATTCGATTTCCCTTAGGAGTTGTTGAAGACATCTTCAAAGAAATACAAAACAGAAAGGCTATTTTGATAGACAGAAGGTTTCAGACATTTCAAGACCAGGAAATGAAAAATCAAAAAGAAAGTTTACCTCTTGAGCATATTACCACCATTCAGTGCATCAGCAATAGTAAAGTTACTGATAACGCAACACATTTATACTGTTTCGAAATAACAACAGCAGTTCCTAAAAATCCAGCACGACCTCTCTTTAATCCGAATGTTGTAGTAACGAATAATAACTCCGGAAATTGTAAATTGACGAGGACATGTCACCTTTACGGCGTAGGTAAAGAATCTGAAAGGTTAGTATTCGTTCAACACTTTTATTTTTTCTGAAAATACTCTTTACAGAGATATTTGGATGCAGAAGCTTATTGAAAGCTTAACGACTGTTTTTCCAACCAAGCTTACCTGTCAGTACTACAGGGCAGGATGGTGTTATCTAAAGGTAAGTGTAAGTTATGTTAGCAGTATTGTAAAGTTTATATACCAAAATATATGTTTAAAATTAAAATGTCGTGTCAAGTAGACATTTTTACTACCAACAGCGGCTACTTTGCACGAGATTGGTAATATTCTATAGTAAAGCTAAGTCTGTACAAAGATGTACTTTGGACAAAATGTTTAAAACAATATTTATAAGCAAAATATTTTATTTATAAAACATTTTGTGCCTGAAATAATGTTTTCCATTGAAACATAACTATGTAGTTCGGCATAAAAAAGTTATCTTATATTTTGTTCTCTATTCTTCATAGTTTTTTTAGACATTTCGGTTTAAAAAATATGCGTCAAATCTTTGAAAGCTCATAACTTTTTTCCAAATTATTATTTTGAAGTCGCTTGGAAATTATCTTAACACAAGCACTTGAACCTATGTAAAAATTAATCGATGAAAGTGTGCAATCGTTTATGGAATGACCGATATGTAATGTGACCCCGACGTTGTGACAATTAATTGTTTATTGATAAAGTGAGAATTACACACTACCTTACAAAGTTTTGAAAAAAATATGACTATGCATTGCAGACTTCAATTTCATCGACTTGGAGTGGAACATGGCTTTTGTTAAAGAAACGGAAACGCCGCCTAATTTTCTACACTGAAGCAGGGATGAATTTGGAAAGAATGGATTTGAAAAAAGCGCGTTGCATAGGTAGCCGGCTGAATAATTAAACACATTATAAAAAAACATATGTTTACAGTTCTACAGGAACCCGATGAATCTACAAAAAATCTCCACGTTGAAAGTGGTCCAGTTATGATGATTGACTGTCCACCGTACACCGTTTACCTTATTATGAGCTGTTCCAGGGAAACTAAAATTTGGAAGCATATCATCAGAGAAGTCGCCCACAACAACGGACCGGCTCTAAGCGAACAACAGCTTACTAAATACAGCGTCCCAGTAATAGTCGATAAATGCATTAACTTTGTTTATATTCATGGCTCAATGTCAGAGGGAATATATAGAAAGTCAGGATCAGAGAACGCAATTCAAAAATTGATATCGCTGTTCAGGGCGGATGCTTTTAGTGTGGAAATTACACGAAATCTTTACAATGAGCACGATGTAGCCAATGTCTTGAAGCGTTTTATGAGAGGATTGCCACAACGACTTCTTGGAAAGCATTGTGTTAGCTTTATATGCGTAACTGATTTAAAGTCAGTGAATGAACGGATTTCCTGCTATAAAGATTTACTGGGTCGGTTGTCCGAAATAGAGTATAATACGCTTAAGAAACTAATAGGGCACTTAGCGTTCATAAGCTCACAGAAGAATAGTAATAAAATGGAAGTGCATAACCTAGCCGTCATTTGGGGTCCTACTTTGCTCCAGAATGTGGTAAGCAAATGTCGTAAACAAAGCAAGTATTCGTTTCAATTTCATTCATTTAACAGGACGACGAGGCGACTTATTCTAAGAAAGAAACAGAAGTTATTGCTCAGCTAATTATTTTGTACAAACATATTTTTCCACTTTCTGCCGACGAAATCGTAAGTTTCTCCTAGTTAACTACTACGTATTGGTTTGTTTGTTGTTTTCATCGTTGTTTTAACCTTCAGCGAAAAGAACAGGAGATGTTGCAATGCCTGAAAAAATACTATGCCGCCGCCGAGAGTTTATCGCATTCCGTTAAAAAGTCTGGGGATTTGAAAGTTTGGATAAATATTGAAGTGAGCTCTGGCACAAAGTTGAATGTGAATAGTTTTAATGCGCATATAAGTAGCTTATTTAACAAGTCCATTACAGGAAAAAAAGCAACTTAATGTAATTCTTACACCTATTAAAACTGTGCATGAGGTGTGCACCGAATTAGCTCTTCAGATCAAAGTTCCTGTTCATCAAATCACACTTCACGAGGTCATCTTAGATGGTACATTAGACCGACCATTGCACCATACTGAAAAGTTGTTCGATGTTGTATTACGTTGGTCGTATTGGCCTGAAGATGATAGAAAGAACAATCATTTGGTCCTGAAATCACTGGAACTACTGAAAGAAGTTGATCGGGCTCTAAAGAACCTAGCAACTCTTACACCGGGGAAAGAACTTAAATTTGCTGATAGCAGAACAAAGTCGTTTAAAACATATCTGGTGGAATTAAGAGATAGTCGTATTTTAGTGAGTAAGAAGGAAAAAACTCTTCCCGTCTGTGTGCATGAAATACCTCTAAGGAATGTAACTGCTTACTTTGGCTGTGAAAAAAAAAGGGATTTCCAATGGGGCTGGGCAATTACTTTTATTGAGAAAGAAAATAAGGCTATTCTTCGGTAAGTGAGCATTTTTATTTATAATAGGCTCTGCGCTGACTTTTGTACAGAACGTAATCTCGATTTCAGTAAAAAGTCTATTTGATTGCTGATTTTCAAACAAAATTGCCAATTTGTGAAAAATTAAAACACATTTTGTTTTGAAATCATTTAATCGTACAGCAGTCAGCACAGACTAATAATTGAATTATTTGGTTGTGTGATAAATATGTATTATTCTTGCATAGATCACGCGACATGCCTTTTATTGGACCTGTCCTTGGTGGAAGTTTATGGGAAGATCGAATTATTTGGTTTTCTAGCATTTGGCACAATTTATATGGAGATGACTTCATGCCGCCACCTGAGATGATAATAAAATAGCGATTTTTTGGAGACATTCTATAGCCTAGACTAGTTTCATTGTGATAAACTCGCCATTTAAATTGTAAGAAAAACAGTAATCATTGCCACAAAATAATTTTATTGCCACACATTATTTGTTATTTCATATGTGCCCAGTATGTTAAAATAAAACTTTTAAACAGCTTTCATTTAGTATTTTTGTGCGTTGAGTTCGCTAACTGACTTGACTTTTCACTGTTTTGATCTGCACATCTCGAGGTGTATTAAACATTGTCCTATCATTATAGGAGCTGAACGTTAAAGGGATTATTGAATCAAGGTGGGGGGAAAAGTTCCAGCGCGCTCCCATGGAATGTGATGCCTAATCCGTGAGAGATACAAATAACAAAATCATGTAGGAATGAACTGTGTAGAATTACATACATGACCTACATAAAAGCCTGCGGTGGGATATATCTATATTTAATAAATATGTTTTTATCAGCATTTTTACAATTTAAATTACGCGGTAAAAACATACGTAAGATTCACTGCCGTTTCTAACCATAAAGAACTTAATCTATGTTAAAATAAATTAATTCGTAATTAAAACGTGATTTACAGCACACAATTCCCGCCAATACTTTAAAAGTTATGAAAAGTTTTGTGAAAAAAAAAATTCTCTAATCTAACCACGCGACCGGGGTTGCTTGTGAACAGCCTGTCATATTTACCTGTTAATATTCAGACTGTGAAGAGAGCCTGTTATCCGAAATGTTCAGTCTGTGATTTATATAAGTTATATACATAGAGAAATATGCCCGGACAACACCGAGCATGGGTCAGATAGTGTGTATTAAAATGGGTACTTAGTTTTCAATTTTATTAAGAACAGTATTGTGCTTTATGTTATTAAAAAAGTATCCTTATATTAAAGTAAAAAATGCATTTAAATTTACATCAAAATAGTACCACCTAAAATAAATCAGACCGGACGGTTGTGTAAGATTTTTTATCCTTTTTACAGAATAATATTGTGAGGTACCATATTGTCACAAAGAATCCCAATCCATTCAATAAAATGGAGATTATTAGGATATATTTCCACGCTGAAGTTACCTCTCCGCAACTGAGGTCCCTGAAAAGAAAGTAAATAAAAAGGCCACTTCAAAACATTCACGTGCTAACCTATACCTATAACGAAATACATTGATATGTTCCACATTGTCGTCTGCTATCGCCTGCATAGTACTATTTAAACCACTTCCATCGAAAACGCAAACGCATGCTGCATTTGCTATCAAAATATGAGTTGACGTGCAAACTGTCGTAGTGGCCAGAAGGTTGTTCAGGTGAATTGAGGCGTATACTAAAGCTGCAAAGCAGAGTATGCTCGCTAATACCATCAGCATATAGGAATTCATTTTCAAAAACCGAAAGCAGCTCTCTCTTAACTTTTGCCTCTTTATTCGCCTAAACCGAATAATGTACAAGCTAAGAACAGCTGACAAAATCAGCTGAAACAATATTCACTTCTTATTTAAATTTGCCTTTACCATTTGAAAATATGTACTTACAATTAGTCCACTCCAATATGGATTGTCTTGTGTCCTTGTGTTCGGTGCCCATAATAATATCCAAACGGAAAGAAAGGTAATCGTCACTCCCAGTGTAATTAGTAGTGCTAATAGAGCTCTAGCTAGTCGAGCGTAACGAAGTCCTAATGGATTTGGAGTTTTCACACCTAAAATCCGGCTTTTTAGTGTTTTTATATGAAATTCTTATAATGGGACAAACCTTGGTAATTCTTATTTATTACTAACATTCTGCTATGCCTTAGGCTATTCCGAGTAGGTGTATGCCGACCGGCTATATTACTACCTTTAATATTTTGAGGAACTGTAGTAGCCATGTACACCACCTTAAATAACAAATTAGTTTTGTCCTCATAACTCCTAAGAGGTAGGTTCTTTAATTTTTATGTTCCAAATTACTTATTCGTCTTCAGTTATTCACTAATGATAACTCAATAAAAGAAGACATATGTAAGTGTGTAAGTATGAGCATAAGTTTCCATGAACAATGCGTTAATTAAATTGATTTGTGGGCTCTTGGCAAATATTAGGGATACGCAAAAGTAAACAAGTATTTTCAAGGAGATAGTGTATCAAATAATTAATTAATCGGAGGTTTTCAAGGATTACCGATGTACAGCTTGTACTTTAATGCTCACATGATTTTATAGAGTTGGGATGGAAAATTTGACCGTACTCGCCATACTCATCAGACATTGCTTTGTCCGACTGTTATGCTTTCAGCTCTTTAGATCTGGGCGATAAACGGAGGAAGTACCTACATGCTAATAAAACGAGTTTAGAAATTGAAGTGGACTGCATGTAACGATCGTTTTCAAAAATCTAATAAGATGTCCGAAATTAAACAATGAACTCATTTCTTGCAATTTTTGGTTTCATCTTATTTTTTCCAATTATTCTCAAATTGCAACTATTGAAGAAGTTGCAATATAAAAAAACGCGATTCACTTAATGGCAAAAATTCCTCTCGTCAAAAGAAGCTAGTTTTGAAAAAGTTGATATGATCCGGGCGCAGCTAAAAACAGTACGATAAACAAGTAGTGCAAAAACTGCATAAAAAGTCGCAAACTTTGAACCAGTTTTTGCATCAAATGAACTTTAGAACTTGCGATTACATTTTAATAATTTTGCGTTTGAACAAACAGGGTAAAAGTTAACGTATAACTCCAGCTTACACACTCACCTGTGTAGGGTGGCTGTTAATGTCGGTTTCATTCAAGTAGCACTTTGTAGACCTGTCACTGCCGGATTCCTCTTGCTGTTCTTGATTGTTACGGAACTTTTCATTGTCATTTGCTGGAAAGTCTGCTAAATCCGGTAAATCACCATCATGTACCGCTTGATTCAAAATCGATTTATCAGCGTTATTGTATTGTTGAGGACTTCTAATAACCTCAACATTTTCGTGTCTAGTATTATCAATCAAGTGAGCGTTTTCGCTGTTGTCCATAGTGCTTTCGTTCATCCCAAAGAATTTGGACTTAGCATCACTTGTTACACGCTTATCTGCCACTAGGTTCTGAGCCGCACTACAGCTTTCATCAATTCGTGGAGAGCTATCGAGGCGACGCGCACCTTCATCACTTGCCGACCAGTTTCCGTCAAAGTGGGGCTGGAAATTTGATTCTTGGCTTGCTAAATCATCCTCAGCTTCGTCTGCTTTCGATTTCACGATATTGTTAGTCTCTTTGATGTTAGGATCTTTATTTTTAGCGCTTAAAAATTTAAATGAAATATTATACAAAGGCGAGTTTCCTTCATCTTTTCTTTGCAACATAACGGTGGACTCTGAAGCTGAGCTCAAATTATCGTATACACTAATAGGTCTATCTGCGAAAGGTGGTTTACCCATTGGAGCCGACATCGCAACAATTAGCTTAATGCACCTAAAAAAATTTCATGTTAATTTACAAGAACACTTGAAAAAAATTCCATCCAAAGCTTGTTTTTTTACCTGTTTTTATTCCTCTCCTATTTGGAAATATTACAAACATTTAGCCTGGCGGAAAAGAAACTAGTAAGTGTATTTGAAACGAATATACCTATATATGTAATAATTTATACTACTATTGTGTACGACATTCGCTAATTCATCTTAGGGGCCATTAAAATATTGCGAAAGCACGTTTAGTGGGGGAGGGGGTTCCTATTATTCTTATTTTTGCTGACAAGGGGGTACAAAAACTTCTATTACATTTCTTTGCTACAAGCTTTCAAATTCTCATTGAATTTATAGTCCAAATATTTTTGCACCCCAAGGGCGCTCATCCGGCTCTATATTTATTAATTGAACCTTAATGTGTCCAACAAATGTCGAAACAAATACCCTTACTTAAGAAATGAAAATTCTTAGACAATAAAAAAAAATTATTAGCTGTTTGTCAAATTAGAAAAGAAAATTATCAATCAAATATAAAAATATTTTATACTAAAACGTATGTAGGTATATCTACAGGAACAAAAAACAATAAACATAAACAGCATCTTATATCATACTCTTCAGAGGGTGGGAAGTAGACGTCTTACATAGAGGGGAGTTATCAAAAATCAACAAAAATGTGCTTACGTAATTCTTGAATGGCCCCTTATATTCCTATTGAAGTCAAACGAAAAAGATTGCCTATTTTAAGTAAGTCTTAGGATCCTACATACGGGTTGAGCTAATATTTTTTTATCTTTCATCTTATCATCAAGTAGGTTATTAATTTATACTAGCCAAGGACCAGCAAAGAAAAACAATGAATGATCTTTTGACTATCTAAGCCGCTTTCATTGGGCTATATTTTTATACTAAATATATAAGGTGGACTGAACTTACTAAGATAGGCTAGGCTAGGTATAAAACTCTAGGATTTCACACTTTCGTTGTTCTAAAACTGCTTGAGATAATATTATTTTTAGTTACAAAATAAAAAGACTTTGATTCAAACATCTGTAAAAATTCACAGTAGCTTAAATATTAGCTTATATTACTATAAAGCAGTTCCCAAAAAAACTCGATTAGAATCTAGCTTCTATATTTACAACAGTATTCAAAAACAATCGGTCTTACTTATAAACTTATTAAATTTAATTGAAATAAAATTCATAAAAATTAATATGTTTGCACTAAAATTTGTAAATATACCTACAACTGAAGAGAAGCAGTATTATTTGTATGCGTATTATGTACTGTACACATATGTAAATGCGAACGATTTAGCAATGAAAAACTACGAATAAATAATTCAATCTGCCAGGTATTTAAGGAGCAGATTTGTTATATCTGATATTCTTATATTTGTTCTTGAAACTAAGAATCATTGGCAAACTGAATCACTGGGGAAATTTCAGAAAAAGTTAGAGTTGAATGACTCCAAGTAAATTCAGTTTTACAGCAGAATTTTTCGTAAAATCGGTCTTATCTGGCGTTTAGGTGTTTAATGCAATTCCATGCTATTTCACCGTTACGGTGTTTTGTTTTACTAGAATGAATGTTTAATTCCTATAGAACAGAACGTTACATCTTATGGATTTTATTGATAAATAATACAATTAAAAGTGAATCATGACTAAAAAGCGATAAACACATGATTGCCCTCATCTTAACATACCTGGCGAGGCTTTTCTGTACATCTGGCAGTGTAACGCATGCTTTGTAACTAAAAATACCGAATAAAAGACATGCCAGCCAATATAGCTAATACAATAGGAAGCACCCTATTGCTTACTTCATATTCGGACTGTAGTGAAGTGGTTCTATGTAGTTGTGGCAAAAAGCTTGCGTATGACGTAGAATTTTTAGTCACACACACCGAATACGGAATGTTGTTTATATTTGCTTTAGAGTTTTATCAACTCTTTTAAAATGACAACTTTTGGTGAGCAATATGAGCCATAGAGTCTAAGTTTCAGTTCGTGCTTCAAATAGCTATATCACATCAGTTTTCATTTACAAAATTACACGTGCATGGATCACTCTTAACATATGCGAGTATGTACAAAATTGCACTAATGAAGAAATACAGCACAACACACAAGAGGCGGCACAGGTGGAAAAAGGCAGTAAAGGTTGGAAAATTGCATAGCCGTCTGCTTAGCCCGAAGTGCCACGATTCACTGAAGAAGCAGTAATGTTTTATAGGCCACAAGCGTCTGCTTATTCACTGCTATGCTGATCGGTGATCTCTATAGCTAGATCCAAATGATACACACAAGCTTGTTTACGAACATGAAGGCGAGCAAGGTAAGCGAAATAAAATTCTCCAGATATGTATATCTTTTGCCGTAAGTTTCATCAACTCTCTCTTAAACTGGTTTCCTTGCGGAAATTTGTAAAAGACGTGAATTTAATCATGTGAAAAACTAGATAATAAAGCCGGAAATAATCAATTTTCTCTAAGTAATTGCAGTACAATAGAATGCATTATTATAAATTTAAAAGGACAGCAAATATTGATCCAATACCGCTGGCAGCACAAATATTACTTGTATTTCACAACTCTTATTTTACAACTGAAAATTTTTAAACAAGCCTTAATACTTTATAAAAGAAAAGTGTGAAAAACTAAAACCCGAAACGCAGAATACGTCCTGTTTGTAATTTATATTTATATTTATAAACCTTTTCACAATATGCGAAAAAAATACTTCATAGAATAAGCGTTTTTGCACGTCGCGCCGTCGTTTTTAGGCAAATATATACATACATTTGTATATCTTTATATTAGCCTTTGTTGTTTTGATGAACCTTTGCCTACAAATTTATAGTATTTTAATTTATAATGCATTTCAGTATTTGATGTAAATAATAATCTACACACATAAAAATAACTGGCCTGGAGCAACACCAAACTTGGTACACATATGCACGATTTACAATCTGGAAAAAAATAAATACTATTGGGGTAAGACATCCTCAGGAACACTAGGGGTGGGGATTGGAAGGGAGTAACATAAAAATAATCTAAAACGACTAATATGTCGAATCCTTAGTTTTTAGAATCGCTGAGATTATTAATGACACTCCCTGCACTAAAAACTATAATTACCATAAAAATGATAACCAAAATGCCTCCAAGGATATTGGCCAAGTGCCATCAAAGACTAAAAGGATGAAGCAACAGCGTAGGCAATAATTCCCGAGGAGAGAAGTAGACGTCTTGCCACGCTTCGGGAAAGAATCGCTACATCTAGAACTTCAGAGAGAGCAAGGTAAGTAGTCGCGAACAATACTCAAGGTCTCAAGCCACGTACTAAAGAGATCAAAATTAATCGTATGGGATGAATGCACCATGGGTCATAAGAAATCTCTCGAGGCTCTTGACGTCACTCTGAGAGATTTGAGAGGAAACAACAACCTTATGGAAGGAGCTCTGGTACTCATCTGTGGAAACTCACGTCAAACTCTGGCTGTCATCCCAAAGTTTACACCGGCCGGTAAGATCTATGCATATTTAAAATATTAATTTTTGTGGAGACATGTGCAAAAGATAACTATAAAGTAAAACATGAGAGTACATCTGTGGGATAAGAGCGCTTAAATGTTCACAAAAAAACTAGTGGAGAACAAAGAATGTAGATTAGCACTCGATAAAATTGCCATAAAATTTGTGTAAGCTGATAAGTAATTCGTCCATCGTATAGCTAATAGATATGGGATAATAATCATTTATTGCCTTCTTACTCAAACTTATTTTCCTCGAAACCTTGGGACTCAGACGGAAAACCTCCAATTGTTCTCGCTTTTGATTGTTTGCGAGGCGTTATCAACTCTCTGGAATTGCTTGTCGCCTTTAAAATTTCTGCACTAACCCACTCCCTGAGGAACTATGACTTTATTTACTTAACATAACACACCATCGCTCAAACTATGGCTTCAATGAGGCGATATCGTCGATATTCGTTCTTTTAATGCTATTATTGATTTACATATTTCTAGAGCTCAATTGAAAAGTCGTCTTTGTCAGTAGCCTTGTTATTGATATTACATTGTACATACTAATCAGAAATTTGATAAAGCTGTGATAAATGAATGATAGATGCAGTGCAGAGTTCCTAAACTCACTTGATCCGGGTGGAACTTCTTTTTAACTTTTCAGCTGTTTTCCGCGTAGGCAGGTTTAGTATTCTAAACTTAAATTTTAATTTGAAGTTTTTTAATTAATCATAATCAAGAAGTTATTCCTACATAGTGAAAAAAAATTGCTGCAGTTTTAGTTTTTTGTTAGTGCCTGATTCGAAAATATGTAGTTAAATACTTTGAGAGAATAGATCACGCAAAATTCACTCACTCATTACGAAATCTCCGGAAGTACGTAAGATATAAAGTGCACAGCCTTGAAATTAAGAAGATTAGAGGATTCTTATGCGACAAAGACAGCTGCAAAGAAGGGATTTATAAAATTCAACCCCGCAGGGGAAAGAATAGGGGATGAAAATTTGAATGGGAGCCCCGTGCTTCATAACGTGAAAGCCACTGATCCGATTTACATGCTTTTTTAGTTTATAAATATGTTCTCGGACAGGTTTTAGGCTATAAGTAATTGCAGGGCTTCAAAATGGCGGATCCAATATGGCGACTGAAAAATCTTAACTTCAAAGAATTGCTATGAAAACGGGTCCTTTTTCGTTTTCCGGCTCATTGATTTCGAATCTACTATCGAAATTTGTAAATTAAGCATGGAGACCGAAAATTATCAACTTGAACGGATTCTTGTGTAAGTGAATACCTTGGGTTTTTTGGGGTCACCGATTTCAAAGCTGCTATCGAATTTCAAGATGGCGGCCAAAAGTTGACGAAATTAATGAATTTTCATGAAATTGTGTCTTAGGATCTGTGATTAGGAAACTAACAGCATTTTTCTAATGTTTATTTACATGATACCAAAACCTAAACAAACTTTTCTAAAATTTTTGTCTGTTTGTTCGGGATAATTTAATATATAATAATAATATATTTTTTATACATCAATACTTCTTATTGTACCCACCCTTTTACAGATACTTTATTCATTCCAGTTATTTTCATTTTTTAAGCCATTTGGTTGGAAATGTAAGAAACCTATACCTATTGTATGTTACTAATGAATTTTTTGCAGCTGTACATTTTAGTCATCTCAAGCCATCATTATTTCTCAGTAGTATTATAATTGCACATTTCCGACGTATTGGACATCTCTCAGGTAGTTTTGTAGCGTTTGATGCCTTATTTTTGCACGAAGAGAAGTACATTCATCTCCATCCTCTGCTCTACGCTTAGACATTTGAAAGTATCCAGCATATTATTTCATCGGTGTTAGTCGGTGGTACCTTAGCATTATTCGCATCGTCTTAATTTGGAGTTTTTGTAGCTTTTCAAACATGTTTTTGGCCTGTCGGGCACGACTCTAAAATAACTAATCGATTAATTGTTCTCTAATTAAAACAAAAGATTCTACATTAATGGTGCGTTTCGAAAGCAACGCGACCTATACGATCTATTGTTCTAATCCTTTCTTTTTTAAAAAACCCCTTCTAAAATAAGACCCTGAAAGTACGCTGTAATGTTCCGGGGAGCCGCGACCTAAGGCTGGAGGATTGCCTCATGCATGGCCTGCATTGAGGATCTCTTTAGGGGAGACATGTTGCTCTGTCTGCGCTGACCTGCCTGGGCATCGAGCGCCTCTGTTTCGGAGAAGGTCAGCCAGCTCTTCGGGACAACAACCCCCATGTGTCCAAATGTGACCTTTACTGGTTTAATGAGAAACTGGAGGTTTTCTCGTTACATTTGCCACAGATTTCGGCATTTCAGAGGTAGTACCCACCTTGTGGGAACTTGTGTTTCTATAGATATAAAACTCACGAATACGGGAGTAAATGTCACATTTGGGGAGATCCCGTTGTGCCCCCGGGAAGGCTAAATTTAAACCGAAGGTCGCCAGGTGTCCGGAATTCGCATCCTCGGCGGCTCCACATTAGCTTGGGGGTGTTCAGTTCGGAGCTCATTAGTTGGTGTTCAGAGCTACCCTGTAAGGTACCTAGGTAGATTAAAAGATAAAAATAAAATAATGATGTACATCCCGAATTTCTTAATCACCCTGTAACTCCCCTCCCCCTGGAATACGATTTTTTGTTTGCCTAGATGAGATCTATCGCCCCAATCAATTTTTTAGTCCCACATTAGGACACAGGAAGAAACATTTAATTTTTTTTGTATAATTTAAGAACACTGCAATATAATGTCAAAGTTTCAAATTGGTGGGTTATTATTTTCAATTAAAAGAAAACATGAAAATAAAAATGCATTGAGAATGTATAAGAGCTGTCCCCTTAGCGAATATTTTCCAACCAATGATAATTTTGACTGGTGTTTGATTGCTCTGGCAACACTCATTATGTAAATTAAAACTGCTACCAGCAGTACCAAAGCTTTTCATCATATTAAACTTTGAAGCACACAGCAGGTATTAAAATATTCGACACATAAAAAATGGAGAGACGTGAAAGTCATTGCTAAAGAATGCTGCAAAAATTGGGATATGCCTAGCTCCGAACAATTTCCATGAATTTCTCCCATTTCCGCAGTCACGACTAGTTAAAAAAAGTGCCGAGTTTCACAGCCGCTTACAGAAGTACTTACACATGTCTTTCGCATAAAAATATAATTTAGAAGTTAAATGTTAAGTGCCCCTCATAGTACAAGAAGAATTAAATATCTGTAATTGCGAGTAAGTGGACTTCGGATATTCATTTTAGTTTATATGAGTTTTATTCAGATTTTGTATTTATTAGTAATAGGATGAATCTTGAGCGGCGGTTTCAAATTGCTTTCAACTAAAATTTCCACAGTTTACCTACACATGTAGGTACTCTACGTAAAAACGAGATAAAAATTAAGAAATTAAAGTGGACTAAAAAAATACAGACATACAAAAAAATAAATAATGTGAATATTATAATATAAATTTAAACAGTTCTGAATGCATAAACGTTTGAACTGGCTTTCAGAAGTAGCAAGTTTACATACTTTCGGTAAGTTATTCCAAAGTTTGGAAGTGCGAACAAAACAGGAGTTTTTAGACTGTGAGCAATTGATCATTGATACAATATTATGCATACATACAGAATTAATTAACTTAAGGTTATCACGTAAACAAAGGGATTTGATTAGCAAATATGATTTTGTACATATTGAATCATACCGGGTACACATATATACTCGTAGATATTTTCAATATGGACGCTCGACTAAAATGACCGCCGCGGCATTGCTTGGTGGTACATCCCTTGTAATATAAAATAAAGGAAAATTTATTGCGTTTCATTTTTCTATCCAAGTCGCATTTGATTAATAGGTAAAGCTTCATTAATCACTTTATCTTCAGATATTATACATAATAGCCTAATTTATCACTTTGGCTGTGACATATACATAGGTGCATACAAATATCTATATTAAATAGCAATGGGGAAGTGACTTTACCTTGTTATAATCCATTTTTAATATCAAAGGCAAAGCGGCTACTGAGACGTGTAATTTCCATTTTGACTGCGAATTTATTTTCATAAACATGTTGTACACGATATACCATATACAGGGTGGCCGGAGAAGTGACGTCTAAAGGTGAAATTTAGACGCCTCATATTGAGGGGTATCCGAATCACCCCCATGTATGTTCCGCGATTTTGCGTAGTTTTCGAGTTACAGGGTGATTCATAAATTCGGGATGCACATTATTATTTTATTTTGATCTTTTGAACGCTTCGTTGCGTACATCAATTTTACGCGAAACAAGTACTACCTTAATGCGCTTTCCAAAAGTGATACCTATGTTGATCTGCCTCCCCCACTACAGGTTCAGTCACTTGCGAAAGTGAAAAAAAGCTGGGAAATTTCCTAAATTCCACGTTTTTCCCAATTTTTCTCCGAAATTGTAAACAATGCACCTATTTTTTATTTCTATTGAATTACCCTTCTTGTTGGCTTTCCATAGAGGTACAACACGTCTCGATAGAGAAAGCATAAACGAATTTATACGTAGAAAGCTTTTGCGGAATTTAAAAAAAAATCTGCATTTTACAAAAAATTCAATTTAAATGAATCCCGAAATGCTTTGCAATGTTAGTACGTCACAAAGGTTTAATTTGAAACAAAAAATTGAAAACTTGGAAAGCACATTAATATAGTAGTTGTTTGGCGTAAGTTTGATGTCGCTGCGTTGAGTAGATCAAAAGATAAAAAGAAAATAATAATGGGCATCCCGAATTTATGAATAACCCTGTAAATCGAAAACTGCGAAAAATCACGGAACATACATGGGGGCGATGCGAAACATTATTAAAGAGAATGGTACAAATGCACATACGTTTTAATACCATGTTTGATATTCCATCCTCCCCGGATGACTTCTTGGTGTTGAATGTTCTAAAGAGAACGGCAAGTTCCCCATCCGAGGCGGATAATGTTTGTTAATAACATACACAGCAGGGCTTTGAGTATTTAAAAAAAATTTCTCTTTTAGTTGTTAATGTTAATTTGAGTTGGTCCAGTCAAAAATCGATTCCAATTTTTAATATCATAATATTAGCGATTACGAACTAATCCTTAATTTCTTTATACGAGAAGTTGTTTTTTTTACTTTGACCGGAAATTCTTGGCTTTTTTGCAATGAGTCAGTCAATGAGATAGCTTTATTTTGTTATCGACTGTAAGACGCATAATAAATATAAAAAATAAACAAGAAAAGAAAGGCCCGTTATTGCAGTACCACAAAAAGAGACTTTTTTGTTAGAAAAACGACTTCGTCTTACAAGCTCAAGTGCCTTGAGCTAAGCAAGTTCTTGAGCGCTATATGTAAGATTGAATCCGACTACCATTACCTTACCTCACTTAAACTTGCCGAACTAGCAGCGTAAGCTGATGGCTGCTGAAAAGTTGAAAAACCACTCACTTAGCATGGTTACCCCACTGAACTACTGTGACTGAAAGAAGCCATGCCAGAAAAGTGTTAAATGGTGAGGGTACCCAGTATGAATTCAACTTTCATCGCGCGTGTTGTTGCCGTGTCCGTTCGAAACCTTCATTCCAAATTCGCGTCGCTTGAAGGAATTCGAAGTTCAATTTCTATATTTGACTGATGTGTTACGTGCTCCGTGTGCCGCGATTTTTGACAAAGAAATTGTAAACTGACGCTTCTTTTATTGTTAACGAACGTCTGGGCTCAATCTCAGAGGATAAGAAAACAACACAACAAATGCCATGTATCCAATTATAAATATTAATTGGAAATTTGTTTTAATACTAACAGATAACAAAGCGATACCCATTTTAAAGTTATGAATATAAAGTAGAAAACCTTTAACATCAAATTATGTTAAAAACTCGTTGCCCTAGTCAATGCCTTTGTGCTTATCATTATTTCCTGTTGCGGAAGCCATGGTTTGATCTTATTTGAAGAAAATTTATATTTCCCAACACACAACGAAAAAAAATAAAAAAAATAAAATTTCGATGATCATAACTAACTTAAAACCAAGAAATTGAGTGCGTGAATATTCGACAGACTTCTTCTATTATGATATAACTTAGACAAACCTATTTTTTTTTACGTTATGGCTAAAAGGTTTCTTCATCTCTACAAATAAATATGCTTTATGGACCATTGTTGCAAAATTGAAAATATTTGCACTCATGCAATGTGCAATTGCCTATGAATCGAAACCAGTTTGCCTTTAAAACTTCGAAATTTTGATTACTGCTCTTGATCAGTTGCTCAAATTTCAGGCAAAGGTATTTTTTTTTACATGGCCATGGTCTGCTACGGAGCCAAGAATTTATCTGTTTTCTTTAGTATTCATTAATATCTCACAACACGTTAAAAACTGCAGTGGGGGGTTATGAAATAGTTCAGAGAAACGAGTCAAGCGTAAATAAAAGATAGCTAACTCCTCAGTTAATTCCGTTATAAAACTTTTGTGAAATTTTTCAGATGGGAATAAAAGTCGTGCAGAAGTGCAAAAAGTTATAAACATAATGTGAAAGGTAGCGCTTAAATGCTTTATGAAGCATTCAGGGAGCACGTTGAAATTAGTTTGTGTGGCACAAAATTTTGTTATTCATCCAAACAGCAATCAATTAACAAAAACATGTTCCCAGACCACAGCATCCATGGCGGTAACAACATGAGAGGCGATGGTCCGACCAAAGGCGAAAAATTAGACAAAAATCATTGGTTACAACATATAAGTGTTCCATTTATCCACGTAAATTCTCCAAATAATTTCAATATTACAAAATTAACCAAGAACAATAGTAAGAAAACTAGTGTGAGGAAAGGTTGGAAATGCAGCGGTCGTGAATATCAAGCGGCTTGTGTCCAACATGGCCGAAATTTTGGTTTCTGTAGTAGTGAACGCAAAGTGAAATCTAGAACTGGCGATTCAGGTGGAGTGAGACAATTTCGTGGCAACCAAACATGGTCAGACGGCTTTTGCTATAGCAGAACTATCTTGCTTGCAGTGGCGATGACATCAGTCCTGTCTTTCATTGGAGTAAATGGCCAAGGTAAGTGAAATGAATCCGGGTTTTTTCGTGTTAAACCTTAGTCCGCTTAAAAGGGAGTAAAGTAGTGTTGTAGAAAAACACTGGGTAACTTGTGAACAAAATTCACATTTTCATTTTCGTTACTTGAAGAAAGTTTCCCGCTTAAGTCTTTCGTTAACTACTAGAGAAAAAAAGCTCACTGCAGATTTTACGATTGTGTAGCATCAGTTCAGCAAACAGAAGACCATAACATTACGTCTCTTTTTTATTTACAAATTACAAATTTACAAGTTTTACAACTATGCGTCTCTTACAGACGGCCACTCTTTTGATGATAATTTTCATTACTTTATTGCATACATATATGGGCTCGATTTCTCCAATAACAGCTGGGATGGTGCCCTTAAGTGCTTGAATCGATTGTAGAGTACTGGCATAGACTTCATTCTTAACATAACAATAAAGAAACAGGCTAGGGGTGTTCAATCACACGATTTAGGCGACCAATTGATGTATTTGACGCGAGAAATTACACAGTTATGCCGCGTTAACTCCATTGTTTTATGGCTTTCGCGAGGCGGAGCGCCATCCTGCTGAAACCAACCATCATCCAAGTCCAATGCGTCGATTATAAACCTACTAAGCTAGCCTAAGCAACATTCGAATGCAATCAATTCATTTTAACGGTGGCACCAGCTTCATTTTCAGAAAACAAATACGGTCCAATCACACCATCGACCCAAAAATCGCACCAAATGTTCACTCGTTCTGGATGGATAAATTTTTCGACAATTTCTCTTGGGTTTCCAGAACCCCACATGCGACAGTTTCATTTTTTTCCGTAGCCAGAGAGGTAAAATGGCTTCGTCGGTGAGAATGATTTTCTTGAAAACGTGATGAAAAATTGAATACTTATTTATACATAAGTTTGTATTTGCCGGGTTAAAAGTGGTTAATAATACATACCTTGAAAAATCTAAATCCTATTATTTCAAAAACCTTCTTTTATATTATAATATAACATATTCCCATGGGTTTGCATATAGTCTTAACCTACACGTGTTTCAAATTAATAAATGGTTATCGTTTAAACCCTGTATGCAAAAATTGGCAGCACATTTTTCTGTTGATAATATTAAACGAGTAAGGGCCACTTTTCCGGAAACTAGTTTTTATAGTCATTTTACGGTGACTATGATTACTTTGAGTTGGATGAGCAGTAATAAAAATACCAGAAATCATTTTATTAATACCTACATATATGAAATTGATTTCCTCGAATGGTTGTGGGTTAACACGTGTTTTATGTCTAAAAGTTTCATTTGGTATACCAATGTATCAATGGGCCTATTGCTCTGTCCTAAGTGTGCCTTTGGGCAAACCACATAGATCTAACCTAATGTATGTATGCATGTGTGCCTACATTTTTGGGTTTGCGTTATTTAAAAAGTGGGTGTTTTGTTTTCATTATAAAAAAGAGGTCTCATTCACGAATGAGCTATACAAGTATACAAAAGTAATGAAATAATTAGGTCTTTAAAATATATGATCTCGAGAAAGACGCGTTAAAGTTTGAGATAAAGTTTACACTGTAATAAAATATGAATTCAGTTTCAGACGAACCACTTACGCGTTTAGAACGGTGAGGCAATCGCGGAATCGCACAAGTGAGAAATAATAAAAAGAGACCATAGCATCGTGCTGAAAGAGAGAGGTTCAACATTGTAAAAATTTTATTGTAAACATATGTACACTGACGCAGATTGTAATTCCCCAAACAAGCGCGTAAACAAGCACTTATTTTCTCACTGTTTATTGACAAATAGGTATTCCATGTTTTCTGTTGTGTTAAATGCTTATGGCGTTACGTCATCTGCGAGAAACTTTACTAACTATCCAAAGCTGGGTGATTTTGTAGCTTTTATTATAATGTGCATATGACATGCAAGAATCAATCGGTTAAGTTATATCGAACTGAACTCGACTACAATACGATTTATTCAAAATTAAACAATCATCAAACCGAATTGCAAAGAAGACAAAAAAGGTTTGCAATGAAAATACAGTACATCGAAAAACAAGGCTTCAAAATGGGTAGGTAATTAGAATATCACATTTGTTGCCTTTCCTGAGGAACAATTATTCACTCCAAATAAGATAATGATAAATTTAACTTTGTTTTAGAAACTGTTAATCTAGTATACATATAAACAAACACATTGCAATTCCTAGTTTCTGTATAAAACTAAACTTTTCATCAGTTTAACTACAACCTAATGATTTGTTATTAAATTATAACGGGAAGTAAAAGTAATACATTTGGAAAAGCTTTTTCTTGTTTTGCATGAAGAAGTTTCTCCACAAGAAGCACTTCCTACGCTAAATGTATCAATAACCTGAATATTTCAATCGTATCGTGATTGGCCTGTGATTGTCACCCAGTTTTGGATCGGTGTGATAGTTTTTTGGTTGAACACTAAGAAAATATCCTTCAAGTAGTTCATTGATATTGAGCTCTTCGGGTGCATAGCCTCATTAAAGCACACCACCCAAAAAAGTAGCTGCTGAAACGAATTTGGCTTTGAGGGAATGCGGAAAAACACCTACACCTACATGCCCGTATATACGTACATAACATATATGCAAATCCAGATTTCGTGGAAACTACCACAGTCGACTACTTTTAACCGATCTTCTATTTTTTCAAAAACTTTTTTTGTAAATATAATGTTTGATAAGATATACGAGTAGATTATACGTAGATTACCTTTTGATTTGCTAGGAAGCAAATTATATAAAAAGCCGTTATTTAAAACCTGTTTTCATTTCAATACCTTAAAGATCATAGTTATAGGTAGTATGGCCTCGTTCTTCAAAACAACATCCTTTAGATAGTTTTGCAGGTGAAGCAGTGTTTTAAAGAATGAGAATATTAAAACCTTTAATATAACTTTAACAACGCCTTTAACTTTTTTAAAAGCAAAGCATTATTTGTAATTGTACAATTTCGCCATTAAGGACCGTACCTTTAAGATCTATTGCACACCCCAAGGTCAGCCTCGAGTTTTGACGATAGAAGGAATTATATACACAATATACAAGTAATCAACTTTGAAGAAAGATTTGGAAAGAGGAGATCTTCCGCTAAAAGATGACACCATTTTTTATTTTTTGTAAATATTTTCTATGATCTTAATTTGCTTTTGAAAAATGACATGCGTCTCCGTATCGCTCTGTATACGTATTTACATATGTATTTTCATAGCAATCATTTGAAGTTGAAAATTGTTGGTCGCCATATTGGATCCGATATTTTTCTTTTTCAAACGTTTTGTCGCATTAGCGTTTTAATTATATAGATAATAACTTCCATTTTCTCATTGAAGTTTTATGTATATTTTAACATTTAATAATATAAAGAACTTGTAATAATATAGATAATGTAATTATCATAAAATTAAATAGTTTTTTAAAAATCGTCTACGGTGTTTTTGATTATAGTGAATAAAGCGAGAAAAACGCAGACTATAAGAAACGTAGTCTATATAAAATTACGTGCTCATTTGGATCGCGTAGCCTGTACACAATAAATGGCTCTTAGAGGTCTTTCCAGTCCGAATTTCGGATAGCCACTTTTGAAACATACATATTTTCGACCTATAAAAATTTGATTTTTGGGGGTGGTTTTTGGCGTATTGGGCGTGCACGCAACCTTAAAAAGATTCTGAGACCACCACCGTGCTCAGCATCCTCGCAATTCGTGCTAATGCAAAATAGTGCCCAATTCGTCCGACTCACAGACTCCAAATGCTAACTGGGTTTATCATCTTTATACAAAAAAACTAAGCAGTCTATAAGCCTCATTAAAAGTATTGCTTTATTACTCATTTCTAAATTATATGTAGTACTAACAATCTGGCAACAAGTTTTTGGAATTTCTGGAAATTTGTTGAATATGTGGTGCGTTTATAATTACATCACCTTATATATATATATATATATATTATCAGGTTATCATTCTTGAAATTAAACTATCGTAAAAAATGTATGTATGTAAAACTAATGTAAAAAAGTAGATTTTTTGTGAATAAAACGATAACCCCTGGCTAATATTAATTCAACCCATTGGCGTATACACATACATATGTGGAATTGCTTTATTTCATTTTAATTCTTATTGTTTGTAATGACATTTAATAGTTATTAAATCGAAGTATATTTTACTGGTAAATAATTAAATTAATATCGTAGATAGTAGTTCGCAAGGATAATATCAAATAAGTACAAAAGAGCATTCGGGTTTTAAATAAACAAATATAAGATAATACGTGTGCATCTTATAGCACGAACAAGGCTTTGCAATTTTATCACAAAGAAGACAAACAAAATTAAAAAAAGTAATCACAAGTTAGATGACTTTTACTTTCGAGTCTATTATGCAGATTTCTTTTTTGCACAAGATTGCTACGCTGAACTAGTTTCTGAAACAACTTGTAGAGAAAAAAAATCAATACAATCTTCGTGGCTGAGAGTTCGCTTCTGCAATATTTTGAAGGTAAACAGGGAGTGAGAAGTTACCTAGACAGCAGAATATAAAATTAAATGTAGTATAGCATTTTGGGATGCATTCAACTTGTATCTTGTTGTGTAGACCTACTTTCACTTTTCTATACTTGATTGCATTGGCGCAAAATGAAGGAAAAATATATTTGACTTCTGATCTAATCGTTTTTGGCGTCTTTTAAGTTATAAATGAGTTATCTGTGATATATGGAAAATACAAAATTATTGAATTCATTTTCATCATTTCCTTCCCAAACAAGGTTACACTGAAATTAAGTTTATTTCAATACTCCTGCAACTGTTACCTTGCGTGTCGTGATTCAATTAAATTGACAATGTACTAAGCACTAGCTGCTTTGTTTAAGGTGAAATTCTAATCTAGGGACTTAAAATCGATTTCTTTACAATTTACTCGACTAAGACGAAAAGGAAATATTGTGATTTTCCAGGGTTATTGTTTCACAGAATAAGCGTTTTCGTATATCTTCATTAACACGGAAAACCGTTCAGATTTTCGGTCGCCCCTGCTATAGCGAATCGCTGCAGTTGCTCGATCGTCGACACAGATATCTGTGAACTATTTTAGGGGCATTTAATTTAATTGTGCAGGTGATCAATTTTTACGATTCAGGGAACAATCGGCTTAAAATTTGTACGAATATGAACAAATGTATTATAAAATGCGTTCATATTAATTTTTTCCAATTCTTATATTAATTCACCTTAATTATTGTGTAGTGTTGTACCATTTGGTTATCTTCCCTACATCTTATAGAAGCAGCAATGCCAGAATGATTTTAATGAGTATATTAGAGTTTCCCATAGTCTATTGTTGCTTTTTTATCGCAATATCAAATGCTACCTCCACCCAGTTCACGTCGGAACCGGTTAAATGAATTTCTTTTACTCACAAATATGGCCACCACGTCTGCAATGGCTTAAGTTGAATCACTGCTCCAAACTGATTAAATATTATATAGTATAGTAAATTCAGTTTTTAGCAAGCATTATTTGTACATATTTCGTTCTGAGGTAAATGCTATTAGTTATTACTACTACAACTACGCCGCGCCGAGACTATTTGCACGAAATTTAATTGTCGAAATAACTGAACGAAATCGCAGTTGACAACACCTTACTTGCACAGTTACGAGTGCATGCTACCGTGAGAATTGAAAATTTGCACAAGAAACCTCGTCTAGGCACGCATATCAATGTCTCGCCTGCCTGCAAGAAGCAAGCGCAATTGCGGCGTTGAAGGCGCGCGGGTTTGCAGGTATCAAAGATACTTGAATTACACGCATGCCGTGCATTGTAATGCATGCACTAGTCTTTCGTTCCTTGTTTTACCATTCATGAATAGGATTAAGCCACATCTAGCTGGCTTTTCAATAAGGAAAATGTTAAAAAGTGAAAACACGGAAGCACTAATTTTAACAAGGGGAAATAGTACCAACAGAATGTTAATCAATAATTTCTTCTTGTGGGGACATTTGCCACCATAAACTTTCTTTAATTGTACCAAACAAGCAACACAGTTGCTCCAATTGATTTGAATAAACACACTGCAATCGTTTCTGTCCATTCCAATACACTAATTATTTTTACTTTTGTTTTAAAAAATGTATTATGATTCAGGCTCGTTACTTTTGCTCTCATATAAAAAGTTCTTTCTTCGACAACCCAAGTAGCGTTATGTCTAGTGTAAGCGATAAAAATTCGCCGCCCCTGAAATCTGTCGCCCTAGGCAGCTGCCTACCTTGCCTACCCGGTAAATCCGTCACTGCATTACGCCATCTATCATAATAAATATTTTTGATAATTCAGTCAATAGCCTGATAATGTGTGGTTAGAGCGTAACGCGTCATTATGTTACATAATCTGTATAATAACTTATTCTACCCTCTATAACAAGTAATTTTAATTCTACTCAATTGTGTTATTATTGCTCAAAGGCAATGAGCACTATTGAACAGTTTGTGGAAACCCCGCGAAAAAACAGTAGGTCAGTGTCGGAGTCGAACAGTAATTTGGTCGATATTGTTATATAGAGTATAGATATAGAGCATAAAGTCAGTCGAACGAAAAAGTCCAAATTTTACACTTTATTGATAAAACAAATTCGTATCTTACCTACTCTACCCTTTACCTATACTTATAGCTAATTAATAAATATAAACAAATAAAAACACAAAATTTAAAATTTAAAAAGAGAAGTGACCATCCATTTTGTATAGAGGCTTGAGTCCGAATTTTATTTAGGGGTAGTTGATGATGAAATATTGTTTATTTGAAGGTAAGTATCGAAATCATATTCAGTCAGAATTATAACTTTCGGCTATTAGAGAGAATAGATATGAAGAAACGAAAAGCAAAAGGTACAAGTCACTTGTAACTTGAATTTCGAGACAAACTTTCAAATAAACAGATTTTAATGGCCGCGAAAAAACAATTGTTGGGCCACAATCTGTAGTTTCCATTTATCACCAAAAATGATTCCAGAACCAATGTTTTGGTGAATCAATAACCAACTTAAATGAATCATTGCCGTAATATTTACTATATACATATGTGCATTTGTATTTATTTTTGTAGTTTGTGGACCACCTGCTGTGCCCGTTAATGCCAAAGTGAAAACTGTTGAAGACAAAACTGGAATTATTGAAGCCAAATACACGTGTGATCCTGGGTATGAGTTGTTTGGCGCATCGACTGTGAAATGTGATCCAGTTAAGGGATGGGATAGAGACCTTCCATTTTGCGGCGTTAATGTTGCGTATAGAAAACCCGTTAACCAAAGCTCCTATACACGTGCTGGCCCTGCAGGTTTCGCCAATGATGGAAATCTGGGAAATCAGGTACGTATTACTTTTTGGATTATAATTTAACTGGTTGTAACCAACTGTATTAGAATCCAGACGGACAAGAGTGCTCCGAAACGCAAAAGGAACCCTCACCGTGGTGGCGTGTTGATTTGCTAACACATCAGGCCGTTAGAGTGGTAAGGATTACGACAAGAGGATGTTGTGGGCACCAACCGCTACAAGACTTAGAAATCCGTGTGGGAAACAGTAGTACTGATCTCCAACGAAATCCCCTTTGCGCATGGTATCCAGGTACTTTAGATGAAGGCATTACTAAAACATTTTCCTGTGCACGGGCTTTGGTGGGACAATATGTCGCTATTCAACTGGTGGGCGTAGAAGGTAGCTTAAGTCTTTGCGAAGTGGAGGTATTCACGAATGAAGAGTTTTCTATGGAAAAGTGTCTCGGTACCAACCTCAATACGGATGCTGTCCTTACCACGTTCTCGCGCACGTGCTATGAATTTTATGTTACCAGGGGTGAAAGCTTTGAAAAGGCTCAACAAACATGTAAACTGAGCGGTATTACTGAAAATTGTTTTAACTGCCTGATTATGTACAACTCCTTTTTTAAAGGTGGAGATCTAATACATGCCTTTCGGGGAGAAACTGCTGACTATATCCTCTCGGAACTTGAAAGGAGAAAATCAGAACTCAAAACGCAATTAGTCTGGATCGGAGCACAAAAGGAGCCTGGTATAACATCTCGTACTTGGAAATGGGTAAACGGTATGTTATTACAGGTTTAAATGCTCTCCTCTTCATCTTCAGCAGTAGAGTCATATAATTTGTTTCGATTAAGTGGGTATTCTCACTATCTAGGGCTAAAAATTTGAACTTGACTTTTTTTATAGATAACAACTTTATAATTTTTGGGACATGTATTTTTCTATTTAAGGAACGAAAGTAGAAATTTTCAAATAAAAAACAACGGTATTCTACGAATTTGAGAAATCGGGATGGACCTAGATTTCATTAATATTTTTCTTCGCCCACTGCTCCCATGAAAGCTATGTATATGTCGAAATTCCAAATATATAACAAGAGTACCTTCTGCACAAATAAGCTCAAAAATTTTTCTTTATAAATAAAGAAAAACCAACATTCTGTTTTGGTGTCAAAAAACTTCGATGTTGAAAAAAAAGAAGTAAAGGAATATTCCCTTAACTCGAAAACGAAACGATTCGATTAATCAAACTATACGACCACCCCAACATTCTTACTCTATACACATAGTTCAACTACGCACGCAAATCAGTTATAAGAGATAAAGGGAAACTATTTGTGAGTCACATTACTAAATTTCGTTTTAGGGGACATTGTCTTAAAACCAGCATGGGGCAAGGATCAACCAAATAATTACAACGGGGAGCAAAACTGCGTTGTATTGGATGGTGGGCGCAACTGGCTCTGGAATGACGTAGGTTGCAACCTCGATTACTTGCACTTCATATGCCAACACGGTAAGATAATTCATTTGGTTTCAGTCGCATTTGTGTTTATCAAACCTTATTTAGCTCCTTTATCCTGCGGATCACCGGATTCAATGCAAAATACAACTGTACATGGCAAGAATTTTTCAACAAATGGTGTGATCACATATTCCTGCCCTAAAGGATATGCACTTATGGGAGAATCCACTAGGGTGTGCACAGAAAAAGGAATTTGGAGTAATCATGCTCCTGCGTGCAAATGTATAGTTTATATTTATAAATTCGTTGATGGTAATTATGCTTTCGTTAGTTGTAGACTGTGGTTCTTTGCCAGTGATTAAGCATGGAGGCATAACAATGTCCGACAAAAGAACAACGTATGGTGTTCGAGCAACATACAGCTGCCATGAAAACTACACATTAATTGGAAATGAAAACAGAACATGTGAATTAAATGGATGGACTGGCAGTCAACCAGAGTGCCTTATTGATTGGTGTCCCGAGCCTCCAAGCATTCAGGGTGGAATAGTTAAGGTTACAAACAAACGGGCAGGATCTACTGCAAAATACGAATGTGAGCCCGGATACGTGTTTATTGGAGAGCCAGTAAGAACCCCGTTGATTTTATATATATTCCGGGAGGCGAGCACCAAAAAAGTCGTGGACCTGAGGCCATTTGAAATAGCTCCTATTTGATTGAAACTCCTTTCAAAAACCAAACTGTGGAGGTCAACCATGAGGGTTCGGGAGGTGTGGCTATGGTGAGTTGTGAACCGGTATCATTTTTCGTAAATATCTAATCTTCCAGACATGCTATAGATGAAAAATTTAAAAACAGTTTTTCAGATCTAGAAATTCTTTACAAATTTAATTACATAAACTTTTTTCGTAAAGTTAATACTTTTTGAGTTATAGCGCGAAAGAGGTTAACAAATTAAGGCCACAATTGGTTTTTCGCATTTATCTCGTTATGGGTAACTCGTAATAAAAAATATGGCCATACAAAAGATGTAGATCACAACATTTGCCATTGTTTTCATATATTACATGTTTCCCCGCGTCAAAAGGGTAATCCTGAGCGGAGAATTGACCGTAAAAGATGAAGTATACCGAGTTGGTGGAGAATATTTTCAGGAAAGGTTCGCTATGGTCTGACAAACCTAACTAGCATGAGTTGCCTCCCGCTTCCTGAACCTTCACCCCTCCTCTTCAACTTCTGGCGTTCATCGAGCATGTTTAGAAGATGAGATATTTAAGAAAAATGTTGACCGGTTCAAACCCTGCCATATCCCCCCTTAACCATCAGGGATGGCGTGCACGGTTCGATTTTCAAAGGGATCTTAATCGAATAGGAGCTATTCTAAATGGCATCAGATCACCGACTTTTTTTGTTCTCGCCTCCCGGACTAATAATAATGCTTTCATATTCAAATTGTTTTTTTAGCTTATTTCTTGCGGGCTTGGTGGTGAATGGTCCGGCAAACCGCCGGTGTGTAAATTTGTGGACTGTGGTGCACCAGTTCGGCCTGATCGTGGAAATGTTATTTTCATACACAACTCAACGACAGTTGGTTCCGAAGTAAAATATCAGTGTGATGATGATCATTGGCTGACTGGACCTACAGAATTAACTTGCACAAAAGAGGGTAAATGGTCGGGAGAAGCTCCAATTTGTGAGTTAATTACCTGCGACACGCCACACGTTCCGCCCGGTTCCTACGTTGTTGGATATGATTACAACGTGCACTCGACAATTCAATACCACTGTGATCCGGGTCATGTCCTTCGCGGACTATCGGTATTGGAATGTCTAACTACTGGAGAGTGGAGCGGCGAAGCCCCATTTTGTGAATGTAAGCTGAACAATTGAATAATATTTTCGAGCTAACTATTTTGCCCTAGATATTGATTGTGGCCTACCTGCATCCATTGCGTACGGGTCACATAAGTTTTTGCAAAACTCCACACATATAGGCTCAGAAGTGACTGTTACTTGTGCAAATTCTCATAAACTAAACGGAGCCACAAAACTTGTGTGTTTGGAATCTGGATTGTGGAGTGATGTTTCACCAAAGTGCGAGGAAATCAGATGCTCTGAACCAGTTCTGGCACCACACAGTATTTTATCAGTGACAGGAAATGACAGGATGTACGGACGAACTCTCATAAGAACAGCAGATACTCCTCCAAACAGTATTCAAACCTACAGGTACACATTTTTTTTGTTACCTGTAAGTAATAATAAGAACTTTCTGCAATCGACTACTCAGTTCAGATTAAAAGGAGCAATTGCTGAATTGTTCAGTCTACTGTAGAAGACTAAATGTTTGAGGAAAGTGCCCATCATTTGACCAAAGCTCAATAAATATCCGTTTTCGCGTTTTAAAAATAGATATCCCAAATCTGCTTCAGAAGCACACTTCCTTAAAAAGATCATTTTTTACTACGAATTTTTTTTATTTAGAGTTGGGGCTTTGGCAAAGTATAGATGCGAAAGGGGTTACAAAATAATTGGTGAGCCTTTGATAACCTGTGAAGACAATGGACAATGGAGTGGATTAGTACCTGAATGCGTTTGTAAGATACACGTAAATCCCTTTATGACGTTTTTTAACTAAATAAATAATTGCAGACGTGGAATGTGGAAGCCCTCCAAAAATAGACCATGGTAAACTTACCTTGGCAACAAATGCTACTTACTACGGAGCAGCCGCGCTTTATGAATGCAATAGTAACTTCAAATTGGACGGTGTATCTCGGAGGTTATGTTTAGAAGATGGGACTTGGAGCCATGAAGCACCCATGTGCAAAGAAATTACGTGCGATGATCCGGAAATGCCTGAAAATGTTATTATTGAAGCTTCAGACCGCTCAGTTGGCGCTATTGCACAATTCTCTTGCCCAAAGGGGAGATATCTGGTTGGAAACTATACCAGGAAATGCTTAAAGAATAAACAGTGGTCAGGAAAATCGGCCTATTGCAAACGTAGGTGTAATATATGTGTAAAATAATTCAACTTTCTTAACCTTATTTAGCTATTGACTGCGGTCTACCTCTACCAATTGACAATGGGCGAGTAATTGTAGTGAATGACACAACTACGTATGGTGGATCTGCAGAATACCATTGCGTCCCAAATTACAATAGAATTGGACAATATCTCAGGAAATGTTTGGAAGATGGAAAATGGAGTGGTGATGAGCCTCGATGTGAGATGGCAGCGAACGAAGCTCAAGAAAACTCAAATCTGGGAACTGGAATCGCGATAGGAGCAACTATAATAATAATAATTCTGTTTATAATAGCGCTAATATTTTTTCATCGCAATAGAGCGCGTCCAGTTAAAAATACAGAAAATGTTCAAGCAGCTGAGTCTAAAGAAGACAGAAATGCGGCAGTAATGTCGTACTCAACCTTAGAAGCCAGTAATCGATTCCATCAAACCGATTTAAATAATCCTGCGACCTTCAATACTTTTCAGCAACATAACCGAGACGGAGGCATAAATAACCATGGAGGAATAGGTTTGTCTCTTTTTTCCTTTAGTTAGTTTGTCACTTTAAAACTTACTATTTCAGAAAATATATACGATCAAATACCTAACGAACAATACTATGACGCACCTTATGAAATGAGAACAAACGATGAGGTCTACGAACCAGAACCAACAGCAGGAAATGTTATAACAATCAACGGAATATCTGTACGATAAAATGAAGGCTGTTTTTCCGTTATCTGTTCTGTTACCCTGATTTAGTCGTAGAAAAAGAATATTCCTGCATTAAAGTATATATGGCGAATAACTGAATCAGGTCATATTTATAAATATATGAAAATGGCCTCGATTAGGAATGTAAATGTTTGGAAGTGTTCCCGAATTGTGGATTAAGTTGAGATGAATTATCCTTTTTAGAAATGTTGTACATATGTGGATTACGTGTTTGTTTATTTATGATATTGTAAATTGAATTATTTAATTAAAAGGAACCTTTCATTTTGCCTTTCATATCAGCTACTACAAAATATGAGCGCACAGTCGTGCATTTTAATGTAGTGCTTCGAAAATATGTGTATCAAAGAAACATACAGTATACAGAAGTTGTAGATCGTATAAATAGGAATGCTGTTCAGAATTATTCTTCAGGAGTTCCCGGCACAAATTAAAAGATAAAGATATTACACTGGTCAACAAGGATTTTTTTCCTGACATATAACAGGTCATCTCTATAGGATATTTTCCACACATTACGAATTTTAAGACGAACATGCTCTATGAACTCCGTTTTTCAAGAAAAATAGAGGTAAATGGTAAGAAAAATCGTATTTTGGCGTATTTAGTCAAATACTTTGGTGATTTTGAAAGTGGATAACAATATGAATTTTAAACTCTCCATAAAAATTGGAAAAGGTATAAAATTCATAAAAATATTCTGATAAACAAAACTACTTTCATAAAGAGGCATTAGCAGTAATGTTGATTGTTGTTGTGTTGTTCCAAAATACAAGAAAGGTTTATAGGCTAGGTGTATTTTATGGCTATACTAGATTTCCAGCTTTAACTGAACTGAACTGAAAAACCCCAATTGATATCCCCCAATACATATTTCCGGAAAATGTAAAAAACATTAAAAATGTTGACCAGTATTATTATTGCCATTGGCACAATGAAATTCCTAAAACAGTTTGATTTCACTTGGAATCTATGTATAACAGCTACGGGAAAGTATTTTCACAAAATGCAACTTTATAGTGTTTGACTTCTTACAAGCAAAAAATATCTATGCATTTCTCACAAATTTTCAGAGATTTTGCGATTGGTTTCGGAAATACCGCACATTCAGTCGTATGCAGTCAATGGTCCGCCTCAAGTGTTTTCTGTTGAGTTGGTTTCTAATTCAAAATGTTCTATAGGACATTTCCACAAATGCAATTTCCGCATTATTGATATCGAGATATCAGGCTGAGAAAAGTTGGAGCAAGGCGCATACTCCACTGAATACAAATGTATATTCATATGCAGGGTGTTTCGTATAACGCATGCAGACCTGACAGGGATGATAGATCTCACCTGCTAGGCAAAGTAAAACATTGTATGGTAGGGAGGGAGTCGCTCAACCGTTTTCAAGTTACAGGGTAATTAATAAATTCGGGATGCACTTTATTATTTTAGTTTCATCTTCTGATATACTCAACGCAGCGACATCTAACTCACGAAAAAAACTAAAGTCTTTCAACAAGAACGCTCGACTTTTAAATGTAAATAAAACAAGTTGTGTGTGAGATATCCAATCCATTTTTACTTTATTTGAAATAATATATTATGGCATCAAATTCAACATAACGAACGCCATCCACCAAATTCAGCCAGATTTATGCGACAGTCATCTAAAATTGGACCTTCCCAATACGTACCACCAAGCAAAGCCGCGGCGGACATTTGAACGACTTTATATACATAGGCAGATAAAAAAAAATTGTTTTGTATGCTTTAAAAGATTTACAATAAACTATCGAAATTTCATTTTTTTTCAGGACTTTTAGAAATCCACTTTTTTAAATTATAAATAATAGAATAACGAACATTTTGTGGGTTAGTCACCTCTGGCTCGTCACCCTTCATATGTGGCTGCTTGACATTTGGTACGCGCGTTTTTATGTGTACGGCTCTGTGTATGGAATATTCATGAGTGTGGCCGTGTATGTGCGTTTCGCTGTGTATGTCGTACAGTAGCCTAAGTTCGAAAATAAATACCAAGTACATTCTTTAAGCAGCCATATCTACGTACTTTAGGATACAAACCAGGGCCCTATTTTATGAAGCGAGAAGGCTTGTATGACTAGTAAAAATGCAGGCAGATTGACTATAGCCTTGGTCGCTTTTATTCCTCTTTGACTGGTCATTGATCATATTGTCCCATCGTAAAAAAGCGCCCAATTTTAGCTTACGTCCACTAATTTTCGCGAGCGCGTGCATTGGGAAAATGTGAAAAAGAATTTGCGAGAAAAAGTGCATGTTGCTGTTGGTTATTGGGAAATTCGACTGGGGAAAAATAGCTTGAGAAAAGTGTCCCCCAGTCAAACTGGTAGGGGACAAAATTATTGTTGAAGTTTCAGTACCAAGCTGCTCTTTTACATAGCAGATGGTGGCGGGAAATCTATCGTGAAAACGCGGGGATTTGAATTTCTTTAGAAGGAGTTTTGCGCGGGAAGAACTATAAAATAAGTTAGACAAAACAAATGAAATTTTTACTATTTATAAGTAGGTTTTTCCCGGGAAGTAAATAATGTATACAAGTTTGTATATAAAAGATTATATTATTAATTCCTATTAACAAATTCTGATAAAAACGCAATAGATTAGGCAATATAAACATTTGTTATTATTGGAACAATTGAACAATAAGTTTACCTTAAGGGTTTTAGTGAAATAAATAATCGTTTTCTCAGACGAAGGCTGCCTCTCCAGTTTGAATTTCTTTAATGTCTAACCGGAACACCACGACGACGTAAAAATCGATTGTTTATATTAAATGTAATTTTATGAATATGAATACTTTACAACGAATCTTGGACAAGTTTTGTGCAAAATTTTATTTTAAAAATGTTCAAAATTAGCAAATACACTGACGTAAAGATGCCATCTGTCGAAAAACTCCATTATTGTGGTAAAAACGCTATCCCAAAATAAGTTGACCTAAGAACAAATAAAGCAAAATATATTTATTGTAAAATTGAATATGCAATATAAAATATTTAGCAAAAAGCCTAGATTACAACGAATTTTTTAAGAATGGGAAATGTTCCAATGTATTGTAAGTTTTGAAGTACCTAATGTTTCCATTCTCTCTGAAATAATCGTACTGACAGTAAACCATTTATAAAATATAATCTTATGACTAAGTCATTTGCCAACTCCAAAAATCTGAATCAGATTTTTAAATTCTTCGAATTTTATATATAATTTTATAAATTTATAAGTATATCTAACAATAATATGTAGACGCCAAAAATATGCAAAATCAAATACTCAATTAAGTTTATTTCGCGGTGATACTATTCTGTGTACAGTGACGCCAGTCGTTCAAACCAAAGACGCAATTGGTCACTTAGTCATACAATCCTCTAAACCCCACCCCAACTGTCCGGTCCAAACTGCGGAAGAGGACGCGGTGTATTAGGCTTTAGTAGCAGCCTAAAACACAAACAATCAAGTTGTTATACTCCAAAGCCACAGTGGAAATTCAAGCTCTTCAATTTGTCTCTCGACAAGATTTTCGATAGGATGCACCCTTTAGGATGCTAAAAACTGAAAAAAACCACCTTTAACATGCTTAGCCCCGTCCGCAAAGCGGTCAACTGCGAAAGCCGCGGAATGAAGATTATGGCCGTCCGGTACACCAGAACGGCCTTCTCCGACGCCTTAAGGAGCGCTGTCGGGTCAGCGAGCAGCATCAAGGAGCAGGTCCCCAGAATTGCTCTGGAGGTCAGAAAGCTTGACGACTGCACGACCAAGGAAGAGGTGCTGGAAGCCCTCAGGAAAGCAATGAGGGAGTACAACGGCCATCTCCAAGTCACGCTGACCCGACCAAAAGGTCGCGGCCAATGTATATATATATATATATGTAACCATTGTTGAGGGGGAGAAGACGGTCGCAAACTGTTGCGAGCTGCCCGGATCAAGGTCGACTGGATTGAGGGCAGGATCCGTAGTCGTGTGGATGTGCCCAGGCGCTTTAAGCGCTTGGGGTACGGACACCAAAATCAGGCCTGCAAGGACTCGAATCGGAGCAGGGTCTGTTTCCGATGCGAATGGAAGGACACAATGGGAAGGGGTGCGTTGCCGACCCGGTGTGTTTCCTCTGCCTTGCGGTGACTGAGAAGATCGACGCTCGGAGACACGTCGCGCGGTCTGGGGAGTTTGGGGTGATCGCCAGAGAAGAAGCTGATGAAAAAATTGCTGGAGGTTATCACTAAGAATTTGGGAAGTTTGAGACTCGTATAATTCATAAGATCGATGAAATTGTGGCTTCGGTGCAGAAAAAGCTAAAAAATATACATGCAAACATATCACAACTCAAACAAACTCAGATCCACAATGAGCTGCTGAATAACGTACAGCGATTGCATACTCACCGACGCAGTAATAACTGGCATACCACATTCTGCTACTGAGAACCCCCAACAACTGCTTTCGGACATACCGGCTAAAGTTGGTCACTCTCTGTCACCGTACTCAACCGCATTCCATACAAGTCGGAATTCGAATCGGCCGGATGCTGCTCAGAAGAATGCTTCTCTAATTTTTAAATTCTCTTTGACCGCAGAACAAAAACAGTTCCTTTTCAAATTCACAAGGCTTGATCTAAGCTAATGAGATATGCCCCAACTTTGCTTCGCCAACTAAAGTCAATGCGTTTGAAAGCCTCACCAGCCAAAACAGCATAATGGGCCTGATTCTGGTTGTCACCTCACTTTCCGTGACGTGACATCTTATAACTGAATATCGAAAAAATATTCTTATTGGAATCAAAACAGGCAATTCAGCTATAAGCTGTCACGTCACGGAAAGTGAGGTGACAACCAGAATCAGGCCCAATATTCCGAGCTGGTCTTAGACTGCAAGGGGAAAATCACCTTTAATTCAAAATTATCTTTACTAGGAATGGTGAAGTCTACCCAGGATGACCCACCGGCGAAAATAGCGACGTGCAAATCCTTGGAGTGACTTACTACGAAAGCAGGACCTACGGGATCCTTTTATAAAGTTTAGCTAGTTTTACTTTCATCTTAATTCAACCTATCTCTTACAAATATACATATTTTAATATGATCTATCTTTTCATTATTGAATTCTTATTGTTTAGTATTCAGTTTTTAAAATAGCTCCAAATTCAATTCCTCTGTTCAATCTGATACGTATGGATTACTTTTCTTTGTCGAAACCGATCTATTTATTCCTGAATTAAGGTCTTTACGCAGGATCCCAAAGGCAAAGGTTGTGTACAAATCGTCGGACTGCATGATTGAATTTTTGTGCATTGAAGTTGATAAATGTATTTTATGTGCAGTGTACGCTCCAAGAAGGAGAAGGACGGCAACAGGGACCGTTAACTCCTGGGATAGGGGGCGGAGCGGCTCAGTGTATCCCCTAAAGGGGGCAGATAAATAAGACTGCACACTGAAGTATTGCCTCCATAGACGGTTACCTAGGCCCGCACAGACGGGGAGTCCGACTCTCGGGTGGCTTCGGCAACCTATGATGCACAAAACATTTACCCGCTCTCTTAAAAACAAAAACAGTGTGAAGATGAGAAACGCGGTTTTTATTAAAGGAGCAACTCTAGATTTATATACCAATTTTATTTGTAATTTGTATGCAGAGTAAATGATTTTGCAAAAAATGCAAGTGGCGCTATAATTATGAAACAGCCGTAAATGTCGAACGAACCGATTGGTGACTCACTCACTCTCATGATATCTATGCCTCTTTTCATAGTTGATTATACACACATACTTTGATGTTGTACGTAAAATACTTCTAATTATGTATATTATATAATTTTTCTTTAAGAAATTCACGAAAATCGAAAAAAAATATCAAATATAACAATTGTATTGTACATTGCGAAGTCTGGAGTATTCAAAATACCGCATTGATTACTTATGAAAAAATGAGTATAAATCACCATTTTCGAAACTTCAATAATACAGCATCCCTTAGGAACGTCATATCTAAACTTTTACTGCTCATCCTTATCTTTGGCGCCATGCTTTAAAATTCGGGTAAATTCAATGTAATCAAATAGGCCATTTTTAATTGGAGCTTCACGATACATTTCGTCAACCTGAAAAATAGGTATTAAAAATTGCCAAAGTTTATCTTCATTTTGTACATACATCCTCGTCTGTGAACCGATCTCCCATCGTGGTAAGCAGTTCACGAAGTCGTTCCTCAGAAAGAACGCCGTTATTATCCTCATCGAAGCAGCCAAAAGCATTTTTAATTACATCCTCTGGGTCTGTTCCTTGCAAACGCTCACCAAACAAAGTTAAAAACATCGTAAAATTGATGGGTCCAGGCGCTTCATTCATCATTGCCTCAAGATATTCATCGGTGGGATTTTTACCCAGCGAAGCAAGCATATCATGTAAATCTTCCTTTTCAACGAAGCCGTCGCGGTTTTGATCTATCATATTAAAGGCTTCTTTAAATTCAGCTATTTGGGCTTGATCGAACATTGCGAACACATTTGAGGTTGCACGCTGTGCTCGCTTTTTTGTATTGGCACGACGTCCTGCAGTTTTACGGGAAGACATTTCTAAAAGGAAAAAAAATATCGTCTTATGACGGTCTCTATTTATTTACATTTAATGTTAATTAACCTCTTCAAAATTACATGATTTCCATGTTTAAAGAAACTAAAGAATGTATAGAAATTACCATTAAGGCGTTAGGGGTACAGTTAATTTGGAAAAATTGATCTTGTTATTTCCTAATAATAACACATTTCAAGAATATTCTCTGAAAGTTTCACGTCAATTTGGTTGAAAAAAAGAAGTTACAGAGCGATAACGGTTACTGCTTTCCTAGCACGTAGCAGATAGAAATTTTAAATGCGTTTTTTTCAAAACTACATATTTCAAGTCGGTGGGCACGATTATTCTAAAACGGCTGAACTGATTGATCTGAAATTTTAAACACTCAGTACCTGATCGCAAGATTTTTTCCCGTACATACTTTGCTCAAAATAAAGGCATTTCTTCAGTAAACATCTATTTTTGAATTGTCATGTTATTTTTGGAATGTCAACCATTTTGACACTAATTATTTTTTTCCAAAATAATTTGATCAGGGACCAACAAGACTAATATATTTTCCAAATTCGTTCGCATTTTTGATTTTGGATAATCTAATTACGAACAGGAGTGCCCACCGCAAAACATGTGTTTTAACATGCCTATATATATAATATGTATATCGATAAAATTTTATAAAATTATCAATAGATAAATACTTAATACTTTACTTCATTCACACACTCAATTATTTCATTGCTTGCTCGTAGAGTAACATCCTTATTGATAACCTGATAATTTTAATTTCATTAAAATCTGGGGAGGGCAGATTTCCGAATAATCACCAAAAATATAATTTGAAAGAAAAATAAAGGTTTGAATAATTTATAGTTACATTTTTTAAGATCTATTTCTTATATACAAATCAACAAGATCAATTCTTTGAAGATCATTAGGTCAGATTCCGATTTTTATGGAGATAGCATCCATTTACACGATAAATTCTATTAATTTTTTGAACAAAACTCCAAATCGTAAAACCAGGTGACTCAGGTAGCTCAATTGCCCAAGGAAAAAGAAAAGTCAAATTGCCCCTAAAAAGATCGACATAGGGCAATTAAACTTCAAAAAAGGTAGACTTAACTACTAGGTCTATTCAAATATTGGGCCTCCTTGTTACTCTATTTCGAAGACGTAGGTATCAAATAAGCGAATTAAACGCAAATTTAGGTGATTCTATCGTATCAGAGGTATTTTCCTTTTACGATATATATCCGCTGTTTTCAAAATAAAGGGCACAAGAAAAGCATTTA
Organism: Neoitamus cyanurus; assembly: GCA_947538895.1. Lineage (NCBI taxonomy): Eukaryota > Metazoa > Arthropoda > Insecta > Diptera > Asilidae > Neoitamus > Neoitamus cyanurus. The sequence goes on from OX384543.1 coordinate 42,497,598, forward strand.
AATTATTATTACTGCATAACTACGTTCCTCGAAAGCCGCTGCATTAATTGTTATTATTTAATATTGCTTAATGCGCGACGGAAACGTAGGTATGTATTAAATATGTAGTAATAATTAATTTAAATTCATTTCGGTGTTTTTTATTTCGAGGACGTCGGATTTAAAAAAAAAAAAGTTATTTTGTATGTATATTGCACTTTGCAAATATTCCGAAAACGATGCGAGGTGGATTTTTTTCATTATTTTACCCGTCTTCCCTGCTACAGTGATTTAGAAACGGTTCTTAAATTCAAAACCCTCGGACATGATAGAACTGCCCAAATTAGTTAACCCTCTTCGACCTGTGGCATTCAGTTTCCTTAAATTACAACCCTTTGTCTTAATGCGCTTTACAAAACAGACGATTCCACGTTACATTGAAATAAAAACAAAGAAATATAACAAAACATATGCCAATTTCAGGTGAGCGCCCTCAATGCAATTAAAACAAGACAAAAATTGTGGACGTACAAAGGCATACTGCTGTAAGCACCTAGAACAACTTTTTAAATTGATCTGACTTTACGTTTCAAGCAACATCACATCACACCAAATAAGACAATCCAGTGTGTTGAATGATTCATTGAACGCCAGCTGTTGGAATGTCTCCATTATTTCCAAACCTACCAAATGGAATGGGGGAAAACCAAATATATAGTTCTGGCATAATTTTGTCAATCGAGGGAAGTGGAAAATGTTGCTAAAAAACAGTTTTAACCGCAATTCACATTTACGAATCTGAAAATGCAAATTCCAAATAATGTTTTCTTTCATATAGACTTAGTGCGAGCTTGTCAGCAATAATCAGGCTTCTAAAAAATACCCATAAATGGGCAATATAATGACTGCACCGAACGAGCCAAAGCAAATAAAATTTTAACCCAGAGAAAAATCGAAAAAAAATATTGTTTCTACCGCTTACTTGGATTTTCCTGAACACAACAAATGCAAAAATATTGAAAACTTTAAAACTCGCAGATATTTTTAAGCCAGACCGAACCGAAAGCGGACGAGAACGCAATGAAATTATAAACTGAACTGGAATGGAGAAGTCGAAAGCGAAACATGAATCACTTCAAGTGAAGCCGAGCCAGACCAAAAATCGGAAACAGATTACCACCGCTGACATATAAACTACTGGACTGATTATGTTGCTATCTCACATGGGTCACGTTTTCTCTGTCTTCTTCTTATTGAATTATGCTTATTGTAATTACAACATTAAAAATTTAACTTGAAGTCATAATATTATTTTACGTCTTATGTAAACAATTTCTGAAATCTGAAGCCAGCTGCATTTTATTTGCGCTGGTCGTACTTCAAAATTTGTCGGTTCACCTGTACAAAAAATTAGATATTTATTTCCATTAAACAAACCTTAACTATAAAGCGGGCTGTTACAAAATCGTCACTGAAATTTGTAAAATTCTGTAGAAAATTATATTATATATTGAGAAGAGAAAGATATACGAGGTGGTTCCACTTTTTTCATAGCTATTTGACTGTCATGAGCAATCCATTAGTTTACATGTCAGTGATTACCACGAGAGCAGTGCAGCCACTGACAATCAGAACTTCTGAAAAACGAGAACATTTTTATCCCAGGCGCAAACCATTAAGGAAAATCATGTCATTTAATTTGTAAAATAATTCTACGCAATTATGTTTAAACAAAACTAAATAATTACATTGTACCGAACTGATTTCTGATATGTTACGATCAATATTTAGTTTTTTCACAAAAATACCCCGGTTACTAGTCAGCTAAAGATTCTGGTGTGACAGAGGTAGATATAGAAATCATTGTTTCTACCTTTGTCTAACCTTCATATTTCCCGTATACGCTAAAATCATGGAAATATGAACTAAGCACGGAACGGCTGTAAGCCAGATTTAGCGTACCACATTCCCTGATGTGTTAGAATTGGCTGTGTTCGTATGGTCGCTCAGTGCAGGCGTAAATACGTAGACATAATCAGAAGGGGGCTTACAATTCAAAATTTTCTGAAGTTCTTTCCATAATGTCTATGCCCCCTTTAACATTTATTTACACGCTGCCATTCACCGCTTGCGCCCCGCTTGTGAGGATTCTTATTTAGCTCTCCCTCATAAACGCTTCATAAACGCTGTTGCTGTTCTCCTCTAGGAAGCACCCCTTAGGTGGTCGCTCACGTATAGGGTTCATACACGATACAGCCGTTCCGTGCTTAGTTAGTATTTCTATGGCTAAAATAAACTCAAAGTTGTTGCAGAAAATGCTACAGCCACCTGTTGGTCATCGTCACACATCAGAAATCAGTTCGTGACAATGTAATTATTTATTATTTAGTTCTGTTGAAAAACAATTGTGCAGCATTTTTTAACGAATTAATTTTAACAATTGTCTGTTTGAGAGATCCTGGTAGGAGCGAGACAGAACTCTGTCAAAATTTGATCTCTTTTTGAGTATGGTATCAACAGTCCAATTCTTGTATGACAGTGAGTGCAGTTCAGAAATAATTACCATTAGTGCGTTTTAGGCAAGAACTTCATTCCGGGTCGAAACTTCCATCCGGAATAAGAAATGCCATGTAGAATCGAGGAGATGAATATGTGCCATAATATAAAATAAAAGATTTAACCAATCCGTTTCATTTTATTCCTGACAGTTGACCATTATTTTGGCCTAAGTGTACAATGCTGGTTTTTTTGGAATTGCGCTAAAATCTTATGGAAATGTTCCATTTATGGTCGGAACGAGTGAATTAGGAAAGTATAAGTTCCCGCAAACAATACTTTCCCAAAAATTATCTTGTTTTAACACCAAAACTTGAAAAAATCAAAGTCAATCTCGTCTCGTTTTCGAGATATAAAATAATTCAGAGTGGCTATTCGTATCGTCCTTGCTTTGTACAATCGAAATTTGCGCTCATGGACATGGTAAATAATTTTTTAAATAATTCTTACATCGGCACGAAATAATTCCTAAGAAAAATTTGCCTTTCTTAAAAAATATCTTCTGACAGAATATTTTCCTTTTACAAAATTTTCAATTTTTGGTGTTAAAACAAGCTAATTTTTGGGAAAGAATTGTTTGCGGGAACTTATACTTTCCTAATTCACTCGTTCCGACCATAAATGGAACATTTCCATAAGGTTTTAGGGCAATTCCAAAAAAACCAGCATTGTACCTTTGTTCCATTATTTTATTCAACAAGCCCTTGTGTGATGTGTATAGTATTTAATACGGGTTTGAACATCTGTTTATTTCAAGCGTTTCACCAACAAATTGATTACTACAATGTTCATATTTATGTATATTTAGAAATGCATAAGCAGCAACTCTAACTAAGCTGACTCTTTATTTGGTGCTTCAAGTAATTAAAGTCAATATTAGTGTAATGTTGATTAACGCGATACGCGACATTGACGAAGTCGGCTCGTACAAACCTTAATTAGAGATATGGTTGGAGACACTGCTAAATTGTTCAATCGATCACATTTACTAATAATAAGTATTACAACGTTTACATGACTTAAAATTTATCAACCACAAATACTTGAAAATATTGTTAATCTGGCAGATATAAAGCTATAAAAGCATTTTTGTTACATTAGTAATGATTTTTATTATTCATTGGATTTATAAGAAATATTTAATAAAACTTTATTCCACAAATATTTGAATTCAAATATTTTTGTCAGCATGCAGCAATTCCCCATTCAAAAAAACTACGAAATCAGCCCGTGTGTGCAATGCGATAAAAATAGGCAACACTATTTAATTTCTATATATCTTCTCTCATCCCTCTCAGGCAGTTTGTTGTCAAATTACGGCCGCTTGAGATAGGAGATTGAGCGGTCCATATTTCTGTGGATAAGTTAAAAAATGTTTATGATTTTGAAAGAGCAACCCGTCCCTTAATTTGCGGAATATATTTTTTTACGCGCAAAATTAGGACTTGATTTACGCGGTACTTTTTATAGGTGATATGCTTTGGAGGTCTCCGCAAAAATCCACCTTGTTCGGAGTTTCGTCGTATTCAAAGTCTAATTTTACCGGGCTAAGTAAGACTTTCGATTTTCGATCGAGTAAATGAAATCCACGTGGAAAGGATACTTCGCGTAAATTAAGGGACGGGTGTACTTGAAAATACCCGGTGAGTATTCCGTTCGGGGTGCCCCTAAATTTGATAGCGGGCTTCAAAGCACTCTGTTATCCTGATCATCGGAAAATTATTGGACATTCCTACTTGCCCCGTTTTCGAGATTTTTAATAAAATTATTAGTTAGTACTCGTAAAAATTTCAACTGAAAGATTATTTACCTTTTACAAATTATCTACTCGCTGAAATTATTTACCTTTTACAATTTGTTTCGAAGCCCGTTCTTAAATTCATAAAATTTAGGGAGACCTCGTATAGAAGTGCTGCCAAATATCCGAATATGCGATTGTCACAAACATTTTAATTCTATTTGTCGGGTACAAATACCTTCAAGTTATTTGCAGTGCAATCCTGCCGTTAAGAGTTAATGGAACCACAAGTTGCGGCGCCAGCGACAGCTTGTTAAGCGGTAAAGCGAAAAGTATAATATTACTGTATCAACGGTAACAAAAAAGATAAACAACTTACGATCATATTTTCGTATTCCATCTTTTTTATCTATTTTAATTTTTGATGTAACAATATCCAAACACCTTTCACGAATTTAGTAGCCCGGTAAATTTGACTCTTTAATCTAAAATTTAAAATGCAATTAATATTAATTTTATTCTTTTTTTTCAGGAACTAAAAGTTGGGCTCGTAGCAATATATTTAATTATCCATATTAATCGATACTAGCTTGTCCGTGCGAAATTTCGCAGCAGCTAAAGAAGTCGGAGGTGCGGTAGCTGGTTGTGGGCGAATAGAACATCGAAATGGAAGAAACAATTAAGAAACTTCAAAATATTCAAGAATTTTTCAAGTCTTTAAAATTTCCAAATAAAATAGAACCACCCTTATCGCCTCCGTAATGCAGAGTGAAAATATACAAACAACCGTGTACGCATTTATCAACTTTGTGTGCTACCTGTGTTCTTCCCTTCTTCCATTCGCATTGTCACTATACGTTATCATTGGTAGGGGAGGTAGAATTGAGATGTCATGGTAGTAGACAGGTCGCACACGCACACAGTCTTTAATTATCGTCTGCGAAATGCCGAGTGGAAAAATGTTGCTTTTATATCTCACACTGTACATGATGTATGTGAAAAGTTATTGCCAAATATGGCTCTCTCTAAATTACTTACAGGAATACAATGGTACTCGTTCGTTTTTGTTTTAGCTAATGGGAAATATTTCTGGATGTACTTACACACATTGCATAGAGATTAGGGATTTGGAGGCGTATAGAGAGTGTCCCTTCTTGTTTTTAGATATTCTTTGGTGCAAACAGTTGTACCGGCCGTGCCGATATTAGGTCGTTCGTACGAACTGGCGTCGTGATGCAAATTAGAGAATCATCTAGTATTCTAGTCGATGAAATTTTACATTACGCGCACGAACGTAAATTTTTAACTCGGTTTTATTTAATTATGGAACGATATAAAGTGAATTTTATACGTTTCTGGTGAAGAACGGTGATCTGAGGGTTCCAAATCTGTGCCATGAATTTCTGGGTAATGTGTCGTTATTTTTGGTACCACACCGATCATTCCTTTTTTACTTTTAATGCTTTATTAATGGTGCACTTATAGATATCTTTTATTACTTCAATAAAATTTTCAAAGGATATTGCACATACATATAATGGAAAGGTATCAGTGTGGATGAAGCTTTTCGATATTAAAAAAATATATTCCCTACTTTGAGTTTGCTTGTGTAAGAAGAAGACGAAACATTATAAACGTGAATAGCGAGTAGAGTAGACAAATCAGTAATAACGAACTGAATTCAATTGTTATATCAAATTTTGCAATTTAGGTTGCTCGAAAACTTCCCAAAAACTATTGTCGATATCCAACTGGAAGTTTAACCGTTTACCACTTAAGCTGGATTTGACCGCATTTCGCACACAGCCTTAATCTTAAACATTTTGATTGAAAAATTACTTGTAAATACTATTTCAGAATCTTTGCGGATTTAAACAGATAGCAAATCAAAATCTCTGTTAACTAACTTAATTATAGTTTTGAAATTCAGAGGAAGCATGCCTACTCTATTAACGTAAGAAGGAAGAAAGGAGGGTATTACTAACAATTAGGCTGCTCTGCGGGCTAATAACCAAGCACTGCAATATGGAGTGCGGAAATGAAACACCCGTACGATAAATTCCCTATTAAGTTGAGCTCTTCAAAATCCACCCTTCATATACCTAACGATTCTCAAGATGCTACTGAAATGGCTACATGTGCTATTATCGATTTTTCAGATTTCCCCTATAACTAGGGTGCAAGGCCAACTGAATTGAAGCATCACCTCTGTCTCCTTCATTCACCCACTTAGTTCCTCAAATGTTTTCCAAGGGAAAGTAATGCTAAGTTTGTTTTCTCTGTGGGAAAATGTCAGAGTAAAGCCAATTACAATACATATTCTAGTTGAATTTGGAGTCGTTCTGCGTACAAAGGCTGAGTTCATTTGCACCGACTAGGAGTGAGTTTCGTTTGGTGTCCACATCGAGCAAAATTTATAGTTTGTGAGACTAAATTTATGTGCATATTTCCTAGTTCCAAACAAGTGCTTCACAATAATACAAAACTAGAAACCGCTTACTGTTTACATAAATGTTTTGTATTGCTTTTATTTATTTGTATTTCAACTCGAGAGCTGCTCCAAGGATAGTATTGCCTTTTTTATAATGAAAAGTGTTGTGATTTAACTTTGATACTTGGACCATTTATAGGCGCGCGCGGAGCAACATCGTTGGTCATCAGATCAGCTATTAAGCAATTGTGTATGCGATTATGATGATATGTATGTACAATATATGTGAAAGCATCTGTCACAATTCAATTTTGGAATTATAATCCATGCATGTGTTGCTTTTCCTTAGACGTTCCTCTTATGCGTTATTTAACTTAACAGAATGCTGTTAGCTTACCTGTAAGCAAATCAGATTTTATTCCTAATTCGATTACCTCTTCAAACCTACCTACCTTTTATCCCTCATGCTTTTGCTACCTTCAAATCATTTTGCTTAATTTAATTTTCCCTTTATAGATAGCAATGAAGTGTTATACGTCAAACCTTTTGAATTTAACAAAATGTTTGAGTACCACTCACGGCCAAGATGTATAAACATCAGCGTTCGTCTATTAATGTAATGAGAAGATTGAAAATTTAGAAATGAAACAGAACGCGATTTTCTTAGAAAACTTGAGGATTTTGCAAATAATACTTTTCATGCGACGACGAAATCGCTTAACATATAATAAATGGCCCCGTTTTCATAGCAATATTCTCAATTGAGAATTTCCGGTCGCCATTTTGGGAACAAGTGTACAATCCCGGTTTTTTTGGAATTGCCCTGAAACTTTATTTATTTATCCATTTATAGTCGGAACGAGTGAATTAGGGAAAGTATTGTTCCCGCAAACAATACTTTCCCAAAAATTAGCTTGTTTTAGCTTGTTTTAACACCAAAAATTGAAAATTTTGTAAAAGGAAAATATTCTGTCAGAAGATATTTTTTAAGAAAGGCAAATTTTTCTTACGAATTATTTCGTGCCGATGTACGAATTATTTAAAAAATTATTAACCATGTACATGAGCGCAAATTTCGATTGTACAAAGCAAGGACGATGCGAATAGCCACTCTGAATTATTTTATATCTCGAACACGAGACGAGATTGACTTTTATTTTTTCAATTTTTGGTGTTAAAACAAGCTAATTTTTGGGAAAGTATTGTTTGCGGGAACTTATACTTTCCTAATTCACTCGTTCCGACCATAAATGGAACATTTCAATGAAGTTGCCATAGGGCAATTCCAAAAAATCCGGGATTGTACACTTAAGCCCCATTTTGGATCCGCCATATATAATTTCTAAATTTCGAATAGATTCGAAATCAGCAACTCCGAAAACATATAAGTTTCGTCCTCGCTTCGTTGATTGGTTGTCATCCTATCTTTGTAATCGCACACAGCGCGTTTTAATTCGTTCTTCTCTTTCTACTATAATAATAATTGGCTCGGATGTTCCTCAGGGTAGTCACCTGGGCCCCCTTCTCTTCATCATTTTTGTTAATAATATTTGTCATGTAGTTTTTAATGCTATTATAATATTTGATGCTACGCTAACAATGCAAAAATTTTGCGCGTTATCTACAACCACTCGGACTGTTCCCTACTTAACATGGACCCATAAATTTGTATATCCTCTTTTTACCTGGACGTGTTTTACTTCTATGGAAAGGTGAAAAATGGGAAATTCAATAAAAGCAAAAAAGAGGTGTATTAATTATAAGAATTTCGGAGAAAATGTGGGAGGAATGTGAATTTTGAGGATGAAAGCATCCCTTCCTCTTCCCCCTGACGATCGCTTTTTTGTTCCACTAAGTGAGATCTATCATCCCTACCATTATCATTATATCATATGCATGCGTTATACAATACACCCTGTATATAAGTATTTAGTTTCCAATTTGTGTGACTTCATTATCGACAATTTTGGCCAGCATTTCATTTTCACCTGTGGCCTGTGTTGTGTGCCGTCTGCGTCGGGCGTCGAGTTCTGAATTTTCAAAACCGAAATACACTTCTCCTACCTGTATCAAATCGCAATAGCATTCAACTTAGCTCAACATAGCGTAGGATATCCGGAAGCGAGGAACGTAGAGAAATGTTCAATATCTAGAAAGCTCTCATTTTCCTAATCTATTTTGTCATATTAAAAACTAATAAATTTTTACGTGACTTCTAGATGACATCACTGCAATTCCACTACTAATTGAATAGCGCAACCAAAAGAGAGAGCTTGCAGCAAAACTTTAGCACTTAGCGTCGAACCATAGAAGACGGGCGGCATATGTTTCAACAACTTCACCTTTCACCAGCCACGGTGTAGAAGTCGTTAAGTTTGTGCAGACTGTAGGCACCAATAGACTGCCCAGTCCAGCACGAAAAGAATCAGATAAAAAACAAAACAAATCGAGGAGAGCAGTAGACGCTGTTCAGCAAAGAGTATCGCGTGGAGAGGTTAGCTTTACAGCTGCATAAGTGTAGATACATTGTACATAATTTACAAAGCAATGGACGAGGAGCGGAATACTATACTGACTGGGTAGAAGTGAGACCACCTTTTCGCAGATACAAAATCCGAATTGCTTCCAATAATAAGACTGCGAATGTTTTGAGTTGGGCTGGGAGAAAGCAATTAAGCTCTACTCGCGACATTTGGCCGAGGATTTGTGACGGAGAATTTGGGGGCCCAGCCAAGCCATTCAGCAAGCTGCTTCCTGCAAGACTGGACAGTGGACAGTGAAAAGAGAAATATCGACGTGTTATGTGTGCTTTGCTGATTTCAGAGCTTAAAGAATAAAAATGAAAGCTCGAATAGATTCCGCGGTAGCCGTCGCCGTGTAAGTGCGTTTGCGGCGGTGACCTGTGAGCCGTGATCGGAATAGGCCAAGTTTTTCCTAATTCAACAGTGACGAGTTATGCTAAAGAATTGGCAAAAAATCGTTAATGTTGAGGCAAAAGTCAGTGGCTCGCGTTGAAGTATCGAGGTGCACAGTGAAAGTGAAAATTCTCTTTGAAAATGCTCTCTTACATGTTACCTGTTGAAGAGAAGACATCTCCGCCGCGCAATTTGAACCTGAATCTTAACCTAAAAATGACAACATCTGCGCCCAAGAGCTCCAGCAGCAGTATAAACGGCAATTGCGCCGAAACATGTGATGAAAACACGAAACTGCTGGCCAGTGAACGTGAATATAATCATAAAAGTTGCTTCACACGTGACGAGAAATTAGATAACATTTCAAAACAAAACGGAAAGGAGGAACTGAGCAACGCTTCCGGCGAGGAAGGTGACGAGTCCAAAATTTCAACAAAAAAGGGAAAACTCAGTAAAGTCGGAAATAAGAATGTCACGTTAAAACGGTAAGAAGCGTTTCTTTTATTTGTTTAGAAGTACAAACTGATAATTAGCAGAATCGAAATGATTTCCGCTATGGTCACACAACTACCTGCTTTGTTTTGAAACGAGCTTAGACTTAGAGAGCACATCAATCGTTACTGTGCCTCACTATGATCTTCACCAAATTTTCCATGCAGCACACTCGTTTTCAAACTATTTCCAATGCAAAAACTTGGCTCTTTGCCACCTGACTATTAATATGCATTCAGCAAATCTGAAAAGTAAACTAGTTCTAAATCTGCAATTGAAATTATGATCATAGTAGTCGAAAAATCGCATGTAGAGTATTGATTAAAATGAATCTCGGCCTAAACTTGTCAACTGTTACCACTAAGGCAATAGAATCAGTTTTGTTTTCATATATTTGTTTGTCTTGCAAATTGGAACTTATCACAAACTGCAAGTATAACACAATACATTTAGTTTTGCAACTCCCAGGCGCTAGCCAGGCATATAGAAAAGATTCAATGCTATGTTTTGTCCTTAATCTTACTCACCAATTCATTTTAGGTTGCATAATAATCTAGAAAGAATAGACATCCAACATCCAAATAATTTGTTGTTGGACTGGCTACGGTACATACACTGGTATTGGGGTTCTAAATAATATGCAGGGTTAATTACACAGAGTGAAGGCTAGAAAAGAAAAACGAAACATAGCTGAGGCAATTTCATATAAAAACGGTTTAATAAGATTTTATTTGTAATTATAACCGTTCACGAAATATAACGTTTCAAAAATCGTGAGTTTCCATAGGAAAAATCGACTGATTAACTAATTTCAGGTTCAACACTATACCTACACTGCGATCGGCTGATGACTTTAGATTACTATCATACCGGACTGCGACGGCGCAAAATTGCATTTCGTTTAAAGGCTGCACCTGCCTAAATTACCATCTGAATTAAACGAACTTTAAAATATTTACGAAAATAAATCGTGATGTGATGTACCTATGTTAAGAAACAATTTTAACCGTATTTATTGTTGTTTATTTATCTTAACTATTATAAGAAAAATATGTAAACATTTGTTAAAAAATGGATGTTCAGCTAATAAAGAATGATTATTTAAAAATTACAGCGTCATCTATCACGATTCGAAAAAAAAACGTTTCCAGTTAAAGTTACGCATTTTCTTCTGTAAAATGAGAATCTGCATTAACAAATCAATCCTGCTTGTGCTATAAGGTTCCGTACCGAAACACCAGCTCAGAGTAACATTTAAGTCTTTAAATATTTTTTAGTGTGGTTCTTTATCGATTATTTCAACTTTTTTTTGTTACCAAATAGAAAACATATAACTATCTTTGACTTTTTTTAACAAAAGGTAAAACAAAAAGGAATTAAAGTTATAAAGGGTTTCTTCGTATATTTCCAAAACTTTTCATAATAAGTTGGACGTAATAGTTTCCAATGGCTACATTCATGATATTTTGCATCGATAGTTTACAAATTAGATGGGGGAAGGACGCTTCGAAAACAACTTCGACAACAAATTTCTCGTAACATTGGTGCATTTATCTAAAGCTACTTAATGTGGTACATGAAAAAAAGTTGTTTAGTACTGTTAATTCTTGGCACGGAATAAATGTGGTGTGGTTCTTGTCTCGGGGTCATTTTGGTCTGAACCAACTTAAACTTTACTTTTACTCTCTATTGTTCTATTGGATTACTGGCTGTGCGTGCTGCTCCGTACTTTCCAATTTTGGTCTACAACCGGTTTCTAGTCCTGATTTGGGACTGTCGTGTATACGTAGTCTATACGTAGTTAGTAAAATCTTTAACCGACAAGCGAATGGTTGTGTTTCGGAGCTTTGTATAATATTTGTTGGTCGCTTTCTCGCAGAGCTTTAACGACTGTGCCGATTTTAATAATATTAATATATGCTGAGTTATATGTAACTATATGCTGAGGTTTAATTTTTTTGTTCGTGGGCGTTATTGAATCAAAACCTTTAGGGCGGTATCATTTTGTTAAAAAACATTGAAAGATAAAATAAGGGACATTTACACATCCCGTATTATTTGAAACATAAAAAGAGTTACAATATTGGGTGATCCCTTATGGTATGGTACGGTTGGTCACTTAACCCATACGATACCTTTTATGAAAATCTAATCACTAATCAACTAATGTTTTTTACTCTTCGGATTTCCAAACGTTAGTTTGATGAAAAGGAAGATTTAGTGCACCCGCGGACTTTATTTATTTTATATACATATAATTTATTCCTTTCGTTTCATAACACAACGTTCAATGCGCGCAATGACAAAGCATACAGGTTCTTTAAAAAAGCAGGACAAAAATGAAGTGTTTAAATGTTCTAATAAATTTTAATTACGTTGTATCTTATTGTTAGCTAATTTATTACACCTATTTCGAATTTTCAGAGTTTCATTTGGCTCTTCAAAGGGATCAATGGTTGAGACATTGGTTTTCGAGACGCCTACTCCTTTACCGGAACATGCGGAACGTGAATTTGGATATGGTTTGGAACTAGCAGCAACACCATCGCTACCTGGTGCAAGCAAATTAATAAACTTCAATGCAAACAACAACAGTATCAACAATAACTTTGACGATAGTGGCATAGAACTGCAAGAAGAGTAAGTAAAAATTCAAATATCGAGTTATATTAATTTGCAGTTTATGAGGATTTAACATGACAATAAATATTTGTATGTAAATAGTTTGGAATACCTTATTTAATAAATTTGCTGATTTTAAAATGTTTCTAAGAAAACAATTTGAGGACATATTTAAAAGCTTTACTGTGGGGGAACAATTCAAAGTTAGCTTTTGGCTCAGAGTTGTTTTGTTCAAATTACAACGTGAATTGAAAGCTAGGATTCGAATTTCGTGCATATGTGGTTTTTTTTAAATGAACTAACGGAAGTTAGCAATAGCTGGTACAGTTGCTTATTTTAATAAACCATAATGTCAAGTGCTTTGTTTGAGGTATCTATTGAACATTTTAATTTAAGGCGGTAGTTAGTTAGTCCAATTTTTCTGGGTACTTTATTTTTTTAGCGAAAGGCTCATCTAAGATTTTGAAATTCCGCAAAAGCTTTTCTACATACAAATTTGTACATCCTCTCTCTACCTGCGCGTGCTGTACCTCTTTAGAAAGGCAACAAGATGGGCAATTAAATAAAAATAAAAAAGAGGTTTATTAATTACATGAATTTTGGAGAAAATGTGGAAGAAACGTGAATGTTAGGAAATGTTGGAGAATTTTTCACTTTCGCAAGTACCTATGCCTGCAGTGCATGTAACGTACACATTTAACGAAACTGAACTCTGCCAGACCTAGGAATGTGAATTTACGTAACCGTAAGAAGCACTCAAGTTGTTGGAAATGCCGTCGAAATAGAAAAGTGAAGCGACGTAACCTTAGAAACACTCAAGTTGGTGGAAATGCCGATAGCGGGCTGATTCTTTACTTAATTAAACTTTGATAAGCAAAATGTTCTCTTGTCAGTTAACACTTGCATATGAAAGTTTACGTTTCGTGCGACCCTTACGGAACTTTTCCTTACGGCTGTGACATCACCAAAAGTAAACGATTATTCGTCAAGTTTGTTTACGTCCATTTACGTTTGTCCCATATACTCATTCACATTCGTACTTGACGTTTTGTTCTGTTACTTTACGGTACGTTGCAATAGTAAATACGTGTAGTGATAAATGTAGTGTAAAGGTGCAGGTGGGAAGGAATTTTGGGGCCGAATTATTCAACTTTTAATGTCGACAGTTTGCCAAAATGAAATGTTGTATATTTCGACCCATAAGAAATTTTTTCAGACCTTTCCGTTTTAGGGCAAAAGCCATATTTCGTCGAAATCGAAGCGAAACCTGTTTTCCTTTATTGAATATGACAAAATGCTCTGAAAATTTCTTAATTATACAATGCCCATTAATTAGGATTTCCCTGGATTTTATTTATGCCAACATTATTGGGTGGTGAAAATTGATTCACTTTGCTTGGTTTTTGAATAAAAGAGTTTCTAGGCTTGACGAAAAAAAGTTTGAACACCTCTGGGGTAGGGTATGTAAAGAGAACTTTATCTCTTTATGTACAATGTACAGTTCTCATAGTAGTGGAATCTCTTAAATCGATGACGGTGGCATGTACATATATGCATATTGCATATTTTTAGAAGCAAAAGCTATTATCAAGCTCTTCAGAGCAGATTCTCTTTGAAAGCTATGCTATAATAGCTCTCTATGAACTGCTCTTACGTTCTCAAAACTCGGTAAAGAAAAAGAAAAGTTGCTGCTTTTGGCTGTTCGACTTCAGATGAGGGATAATAACCGCGCATGTCGTGCGATTTAACGCGTAAAGCTAGAGCTGCTTTTATTAAATGATGTCATATCAAAGCAAAGTTAATCTTGTTTAAAAGGCAGAAAAAGTTCTCGCATAAGAGGAATTCATTTGACTGCTATCTGCAGTAACGAGATAGCTGAAATTGTGACGTTTCCTTGATTGCAAGCCGTGTAAACGTGTGAAAAGCGAAAGTGTATTTAGCCCGCTGTGCAAATCATAAACGGTAAGAGCAGTGCAATTTGTGTAGTAGAAGTAAGCGAGCGAGGGATGATTTGCCTGATAATAATAAGTGCAAAGTTAAAGTGTTTTCCCGCTCAAGGTCAGTCGATTGAACTAGTTCTATCTTTTTCGGAAGCTCTATTCTCTCTTTATTACACAAAGGGCGTTTGATGGGAATGAGGCTCTGTATCACTGTGTGAGGTATTAGCACAACCCAGAACGTAGTGTAGGTGAGTGCAAAAACAATTGGGATTGCCAGATGAGAAGGTGCCCAAAAAATAGTCCTAATAGCGATGAAATTAGGTGATTTCAGAGTGTCAAAGGAAAGCACCTTTTGTATGAAAACATAATTTCTTATGCAATTAAAACATATGTTGGCCTGAGAACAATTATCAAAGCGGAAGAGAAATTCTCTTCGTAACACATGCATAATTGAGGGGAGTCTGGCAAGAGCTGCTGATATATAATTATAGCGATTAACTTTGTTAAGGGGTTGATGCATGACAAAGCCGGAGTGACTGACATAAAGTCTATTTTTGTACACTCAAAACATGAGAAATGACCAAGGTGCTGATATTAACTGGAGATTGCACTTTTGTACGAATTCTGGAAATGGCTACACAGGGGCAGAAGGTAGTGTGGGTTTTTTTTGTATGCTTTTAATTCTGATCTGTGCAGAAAATGTGTCAGCACAATGTCATCGACCTCCATATGTACATATATGAATGAATGTTTGCATAATGTTTACTGTAAGAATTCTTTGTAATGCAGCTTATGCTTTCGAACCTATTGAAGGAAGCTGAAAGGAAGTAAATATTCTGAATAGGTTCTCAGCGGGAACTGGAAGCACACAAGAAGGCATGAAATCTATCCTATCCGTATCTTTTTAACCAGGCATGTCATTGCGAGGAAGAACGTTTTTTTCTATTTTCTTCCCGTGTGCTTCGTCGGAAGATGGTTGGCAAATTTGTTTGTTTTCTTCCAGTGTGCTTCTTTGGAAGCTTATTGGCAAATTTTTCTATTTCCTTCTTTTTTGGTATTTTGGAAGATAGACATGGAGGCGAAGCAGATATAGAGCTTATAGCTCTTTCGTTCGCTGGATTCGCAGCAAATATTTGTTAATCTGCTGGCTATGATTAGGCCGATATATGTTATGTACTAAAATTTATAAGGACAACAGGGGAAATATGCTCATATTAAATAAGCATGAATTCAGAACTTCAAAATATTCCCGTAACAAAAGGCAACTGCCCTATCGACCACCTAAACGAAAATGAACTGAAATGCTTCAGCAGAAAGATGATTTCAGAACGAAATGATCATCGTCCCTTTTACGCATGAAAACATAGAAAATCTTCCTTTGCATTGAAGGATTTTTCACTCGCAGAGAATGCAGAATAGGCGAAAGCTTTAACATCATCCTAAATGCTTCATAAAGATATTTATAGGAAGCACTTCAAATTTGCTTATTAGGAAGATTCAAAATTTTTTCCCACTGGGTTGTTAATGGTTTCGATGAATTGTTCACAACAAAAAACAATTAACTGTGTTTGTTCCATGAGACAAATCAACATTTTGGATCTTTATGTCATTAGGTGTGATTGAAGACGAAATTTTGAGGTTTACTTGGGTAACCACAGAGATATTCCGAGAATACTCAAATGCTGTAAAAAAAATCGATTTATTGGAACATGTCAAGAATAGCTGTGTTGGTCCTACTGCAATAAAATCTTGCAGGTGGCTTCCTTTAGGCCTAAAACGAAGGCATGTAAATTATTTTGGGCGGCCCGGCCCTAGTTTTCGAAATATTCAACTTTTAATTTTGACGAAACGTCAGAACCGCAGACCACCTGACATTACAAAAACAAACTAATAAAAATACATAAAATACAATATAAAAGATTATTTCATGCGAAGAAGTAATTTTTTTAAATAGTTAGTTGAATAATTTAAATTTATCACATCAAAATTACTATTAAAATGGATGACATGGCTGACATTTTGTCCAAAACTTGTAATAACGAAGGGCAAGAAATTTCACCACAAATTAGGCGATAAAAAACAACACACCGGCAACCGCACGCCTTTTTTCTAGGGAATTTTAACTTTTTTTTCACCACATTTTACTTTAAAGGTTAGCATGCCCTAATTTGTAATTACTTTTTATTCGTTGGATAGCATTTTGTAACTCAGCCAGTAATGTAGTGCCAGTACATATTAAAAGAAATTACTTCTTAATTGGATAATACGTTTTTGGAAATAAATAAATGAAATGAAATGAATTTATAGAAATTAACTGTAATCGCTACGCGTAAGGTGGAAGAACGGTTCTATTACAATGCAAATCATCCAGTGCAAACCGATGGAAGCGGTTTTGAATTGCTTAAATGCGGTTGATATTTTTTATGCCGTGAGAAGACCAGATAACAGAAGCATACTCAAGAATAGGTAGAACAAAAGATAAAAATAGTGACCAAAAAAATAAGGATCACGTAATTCTTTTGACCATCTACGTATAAAGTCGATATGCAAACGAAAATCGAGTTTGCTATCAAAAACAACATCAAGGTTTTTCGTTATTTTTCGTCATTTATGTCCTTTTCCCGCAAAAATAATCTATTAACCTATGTTTATACATTGTATGGAACTTGACAAGAGTGGATAAAATCAAGGATTTGGGTGTTTTGCTAAACAGTTACTTTTGACGACCACACTGATGGGATAGTCAATAAACCTGATTCCATGTTAGGGTTTATAAAGAGATGGTCTAAGGAATTTCAGGATCCTTATATCACGCGGCTCCTGTACTGGATCTTTGTGAGACAAGGGGTATGTTCAATATCTTGACTCAAGTCGAAATGGACGAGAAAGTAATTATTTCAAATAATTTAAGAATTTCAATAGAGTATTTGTATTTATTGTGTCCGACGTAAAGTCGTTTTAATAATAATAATTAATAATAATTGTTTATTGTAATTCAAAACATTTTTTATTTAATAGCTATAAACAATTTCAAACTTTATATGCTGATTGTAGGCTATAAGGCAAAGTGTTGAAGCTCGATTCCTCTTTGTCTTGTACGGCAACGCAGTAAATAATACGTCACATACATTACTTAAAAAAAATCAATTGTACAGTGTATTCCGGAAGGCTTTTTTTTTTTTGTTTCAATGAGCTTTGAGTTTAAGAGTATCTGTGACGCTTAATTTTAAAAGAAAATTAAAAGTTATCAAAATATCTATAATACTTTTCGGTCCAATTAAATCAATTCCTTTTACATGAAAATATCTTTTAATTTTAATTTATAGGACTGTGTTATTGCCCTGTAAATTTATAATTAATTTGTTTATTAAGTTAAGTTTTTATTTATGAGGTAGAGGGGAACCTTAAAAATGTGTATTTGTTTGCTGTCCTTTATATCTAAAAATTTGTTAGTTGCGGCATGATCGAAGACCTTATTAATTACAGGTTAAATATGGTTTAGAAAACATGATTCGATGCCTGATCGATAACACAGCCACACAAAAAAAAAAAGTGGGGATTACTTTTGATGCCATATGTCATATCCGTAGTAATTTGGCCTGCTGATCACGAATCCGCGGCCAGAATTGAGCCGTGACGTCCAGATTTTTTTCTAACCTCCAAAAAGTGGGTTAAAAACAGAGAAAATCGTGGAGTAAAATTCGGAAAAAAATTATTTTTAACATTTAAACCTATATTCATATGAATTGAGACCTGCTGAGCACGAATCCGTCACCAGAATTGAGCCATCACGTTCTGTTTTTTTTCTTATATTTTTTTTTATTAATTTTCAGCAGGTCTCAATTCATATGAATATAGGTTTAAATGTTAAAAATAAATTTTTTCCGAATTTTACGAGTGTATTTTCCACGATTTTCTCTGTTTTTAACCCATTTTTTGAGGTTAGAAAAAAATCTGGACGTCACGGCTCAATTCTGGTCGCAGATTCGTGCTCAGCAGGCCAAAATACTACGGATATGACGTATGGCATCAAAAGTAATCCCCACTTCTTTTTTTTTTGTGTGGCTGTGTAATCAATAATAACTGCAACAATATTTATACAGCATTAAAAGATAAACCCGCTTTAATTTACTATAACAGTTTATCTTAACATTAAAAAACGTATAAATGAATCATTTTAATAAATTGCATGTCAGTGTTTGTTTTTTAATTTCGGCACGTGTAGTTCAAAAGCTTTTAACTAACGTCTTAAAATAGGGCAGGACAATTTTTTTACTTATTTCATGAATACATTATGTATGTATGTAGAAATTAAAATGACCTAAACCTTGTTCAAGGTAAAGAAGACTTAAAGCATTTAAATCTAAAGGAGTATTTTAACTGCGTCATTATTTTGATCTTGAAAGCGCGCAGTTTCGTGCCAAGGTGAGAAAGTAAAATGAATTTGTGGGCTTTTGGCGATGCTCCAAATTTTTATCGTCATAGCTGTTTGTTGAAGAAAAATTTCGCATTGATTTGCTTTCTCAATACCTGCACATTGTCTGTATTAAAGTGCATCGTGCTTAAAATAGCCCAAAACCCTGAGTTCATTCACATCGACACTTGTTTAGCAATCTTAGAATTGGAAATGCATTTATAAGGCGTTAGGAATTTACGATTTACATTCCGCCACCAAACAGGTATATCTGTATCTTATATGGGATTCTAATAGCGTTTTGATATACACTGTAAAGCATTATGATATCCTTTTTATGAAACTTTTGCCACTATAAGTTACTATAAAAATTAATAAAAATAAAGCGCTAGAAAAAATATTCCTCAAATTCCGGTAAATTGCAAACTATTGCGGGAGAAGAAATGTCAAGAAATGCATATAGTAATATTAATTTTTGTAGTTGGTGTTTTCAAATTTCTCTCCGGAGGTTTATTACCTTTCATTGAATGATTGGCAACACTATGGTAGGATAAGCCTTAAACCGAAGGTTACTAAAAATGTATAAGAAAAACTAATATTGATTACCACTGAATATTTGTACTTAGTTTGCCGGCATTCCCATCCCATTCTTCAAATTAAAATTTGCCTTCGTTATACTTTACACTTGGAATCTTAACCAAGTTAGTAAATGGGACTGGGTTTCGATCCCTCCCCATGAGCGTCTATGGCAGAGAGCAAGCATCATACCGATGAGATCCGTTTGCTTTTCGGATCGAAATACTCATCCTTTTTTCAACCCGTTCATTGCTCCTAGCGATCGAGTACCATCCGATAAAATATATACATATGGTCCCTTGTGGATATATCAGGCACCTTGAAAGATGTTGGGAACATGTTACTTCTATTGGAAAAGTTATGATAATTTATACTTTTTATTTAGCTTTTCAAGGAATTTTAACATATGACTATACAAAACGGTTGAATTTAGTTGAAGAAAGCAATTCGCACTGTTCCATTTCATTATTTTTATTGGAAAGTTCCGTTGAAGGAATTAGCCAGTGACTATATTTAAGTTAAAATTTACACGTCATACAAGCAGATGATTCTGTCAAAATAGACTTTTTAGATCCTTTGGCACTGTTTTAACAATGTATTTATGGCACGTATTTTGATAAGTTTTCTTGAGCAACGACTTACTAACATGAACATTTAGATCACCACTACGAGTCAGCAACTTACATACTATCAATGCATGGCATAACCAGTTCACTTTATAAATATATACGACATTTTAATATATTTTCTACCAAATGTTTGTTTAGCTTATTGCTAATATCTTTCGTAGTAATTTGCTGAACAGCAAAATTACAAAATTCTTAAAATACAGCATTTTTCGTACTTACTATTTCGTAAAATTACGTACTACTTCGAAAGATGATTGTTATGCATAGTGAATCCGTCTGGATTGGTTTATTAAAATAAATAGTTAAGAAAACTACAGCTTGTGATGAAAATCAGAACGCAAGTACAAGGATTTTTTTTATATACATATATATTATGGTATTACATACATTTAGGATAACTGAAATTTAGTAAATGTAGAGCGTTTTCGGTATAATAAAATGTAATTTATAAATCAAAGTACAAGATCAATTCTATAACTATTGAATTTTATGTTCGAAAACGTTTGGCTTAATGTTGTGTCAAAAAGCAAAATCTACGTAAAATGAATACGCGTTAACATGATTCCTAGTCGAGGTCATAAACTTCAGTATATTTCCAAGCTTATCGCTATAAAAATTTGATGTCGCTTTCTAAGCAATATGGTATTTTTTGCCCTCCGAAAATTAAGAATTTGGACGAAAGCTGAAATATGTTTCACTTCGCAAGAACACACCCTGCACCTACTTGTCGAGAGGCCATTAAAAAGAAAAATTAAGCACTGATAAAATGTTATCATGCCGCCACAAGCTGATATTTGTAATCTTCACCGAACATTGTTAATGTGTGATTTATTTTAAAGCAAAAATAAAAATTTTAAAATTATTTTAGGAGCGCAAAGAGAAATTTTAACCATTAAGCTTGATAAACACTATGTAAACGTAAAATCGAGTGGGCCGTTATAACGGTGTTATTTAATTGAGTTGCTGCCATCACGGGTAAAGAATTCTAAATACGTGAAAGGTCAGAACTTAAAATACAAATCTGCTAAATCCCACAGCTGAAATGTGAACTAAATACGATTTCGCGAGTCTGAAAGTTTACCAGCGAGTGAATTCACTGCTGAAATGATGTCATTGAGCAATTTTTAACAATATAGGCTATGATCTCTGATCTACAAATGTGTTGAGATCCATGTGGAACAGATTTGATGTCTTTATATAGGTTGTCTGAGTAGTTTAGTTGGCCTGACCTTTAAAGAGTTAAAGCCGCTGAAACTTTTGACTGTATCTGTACGCAATACAAGTTACACCTGTTTTGTATGAATCTAAAATTGGAATATTGTTTATATTTCTCATGTAAACATAAGTATGATTGGTAAATTATATTATCACAAACGTGGATGAAGAATTCAAGCTTATCAACTTAATTAGAGTGTATGCATGGATAAATTATGTTTTCATTCTGATAAGTTAATAGAAAATCATGATTTATCAAATTTGTTGGTGTATATATAATTAACAAACTAAATTGATACCTAAAGAAAATAAATATTACTGATTCATGACCCGATTTTTGGTAGAAAATCTAAAATAATTTATTTGGGAAAACTATTATGTACAACTTAATGAGAGAAAGTATTAACACTGCCTTAAATAATATGCAAATAGCAAAAGGTATTAAATTAACTAACCAATATTTGATCTAAATCTAGTAATTGTAATATTTAAATATAATATAATAAAAAGAAGTGTTGATAAAGTTGACGGCGTCAAATTAAATTTATGGAGCAATACTGTTGCCCTATGCTCTGATGATAACGGTCTGCTGTCGCATAGTCTGCTTTCAGAACATTTATTCACTTGGGTCAATTAAATTAACTCTACCGAAACAGGCCATATGACATTGTGTAGTAATTGGGACATATTCCACATTCAGAAATTAACTGCCAATTTTATATTTCCTTAATTTTACGCAACTTTCAGATTGCCTTAATGAGTTTTATAATGTGTTACTTCTGTAGTATCCCCAAAGTAATATATTTTTTGGCTGCAAGTGTTTTTATAGGATTTATTTTTGACTTATTTATAGCGGATCTTATTTAATTATCTTGTCGATCTTAAAAATATCCATATAAATGCTACTTTGGTTACTATATTCTTTTTCTAAAAAGTGTACAATTGTAGGTTCAGCCGGAAAAAAGTTTCGAGCTATTAAATTTTTGTAGAACAAGAGTGCACCAACTTTTCGAATTACAGGGTGATCAATAAATATTCCGCGAAAGGTTTTCTACGTATAAATTTGTATTATATATCTTTTCTCTTTCTGGACTTGTTGTCCTTGGAAATGGGCAATTTAATAAAGATAAAAAATATTAATTACATGAATTTCAGAGAAAAGGTGGGAGAAACGTGGATTTTAGAGCATTTTTTAAATTTCGCAAGGGATCTGCAGTGGTAGGGGTAGATCGCAGCGGTGCCCACACACGGCGTTGGTTTTCATTTACGAGCAAAATTTTGACGTGGACACATGCTTCCTTCATCAAGTTCCTGTCAAAATAATCGCGAGATTTCACTCTACAAGGACAGATTATTCCTGTATTTGGATATAAAATCCAGGCAAAATTATATACTAAATTTCTTTGGACAGAGCGATATATTGGATGTTTGACGTAAATACCGACAAAAATATCAAACAAAGAGGATATTTGGGAGGGTTTTGTGAAAATCTTATGATTGTACGCCAAGTTGCCCATACACGGTTATGTTCGTACGCGTGGTTCTACTGCCCGTGTGTGGCGGTCTATTGGGGGTATTTTTGGAAAGCATATTAAGATAGTTGTTCTTTGGAGTGAGTTTGATGTCGTTGAGTTAATTATATAACAGATAAAAATCAAATAATAATGTTCATCCCGAATTTATTAATCACCCTGTAACTCGAAAACGATTTAAATGCCCCGATTGAAATTTAAAACTGAAAATAAAACTGTGCTTACAAAAATGCATTGTCGAAATTTTGGATGTTGTGAGGCATTAGTATAATTTAGGGATGGATGTTTTCGTATTCTTACGAAGCTGTAAATTCTTATTGCAAATCAGAAAACCTTTCTAAAGTGTTAAATGGCAATGCTCTAATTCCATCACGTCTTTAAGTGGCTAGGTACATACTCATAATAGTTTATTCAGTCACGTAATTTTTCCGTTAATGTCCCATTGTCGTTTAGAGGCTATTGAGAAGATGTAAAACATTAATTATCCTATCTAAGCGTTTCCTAGTTAGATTAAAGGTTTTTTTCGATAATAAAATATGTGAACTTATAGCTTAATTGTTTTATTTTATATTCTCTTTATAGATTAGAACGATCGAAAGTTCGAGTAACATTTTTCCAAAGTAATAAACCGCAACAAATTAGTCCGCCAGACAGCTATTGTATTTATTCAGATAATAATTTTCTATTATTATCGGAGCCTTCGACGACAGAAGGAAGTACTCTTAATAGTGACACAATGACGGCAGCAACTGCACAACCGCCTTCTTATGACAGACAAATGAGGTAAGTAATTTAAATAAATAATATAAATAATAGATTCATTAATAATAATAGATAGGAACAGGCAGTCACTAGTTGGGTACGTCGCAAATATACATATTATAACTCCAAAAAAGTTTGTGACAAAAATTCCAAATTACGCTCTTTAAATGTAAATTAAAAGATCGAAATGCAATGTAATAAAACTAAAATTATGGGAGAGGGTCAAGTTTTCCCTGCCGATTTTCCCTCGGTTATTTTTCCCCTTCTAATTTTGCCCTGTTCCCCCTCAGCCTTTTTCCCAGGGGTCAAATTTCTCCCGATCATTTATCATTTTCTAACTAATAGACTGAAATGTGCCTTTTTCAAAATATGTTGTGGACTTAAATGTGCCTTGTACAAAATATTTTAGAGACTGAAATGTGCCTTTTACAAAATATGTTGTGGACTTAAATGTGCCTTGTACAAAATATTTTAGAGACTGAAATGTGCCTTGTACAAAATATTTTATAGACTGAAATGTGCCTTTTACATTATATTACGGACGGCAGATCTTATCAGCGCCGCAGCAACCACCGCCGTCGCAAGTACTGCCACAGCTCCCAGTTTTGCTCGGTGGTGTCTGGCATAACCAAAAACATCTAGTAGAGGTTAGATCTGTCAGGCGTGGTTTGCAGAGTGGTGCATTTTGTCAGCAGGACGTAATATTTATTTTATTTTGCATATAAAAGGGAACTGGTTTCGCCGGTATGCGTTCTTTTTAATTTCGGGTGGGTGGCAGTGCGGTTGGGAAGAGTTTTATAACCCTTCAGAATATTTCCTTCGCAGAAGATTTGCCAGCCGGCTTGTGAGATTCGCTTCGCCGCGTATAGTAGACATTTGGCTGTGATTGGGCTTCACCTTTAACTCTAGCAAAATCACACCCAATGACAGACGATACACCGTTTGATGAAAAAACCAGAAGAGAGATCGGTGCGAATGGCCTATCTACGCGGCTTATTGGTAGTTTTCGGCAATGTTTGCGGATTTGTTCACTTGAATAAAGAATTTCGGAAACGCGTAAACTCTATGATTTTTGATCTCTACCTAAATCAAACCAAGACCAACCTAAAGTGTACATCATTACTTCCATCAGTGCTATGAACAGCTTTTCACATATGTAGCTGAGTGGTGAAGACGCTTGACTTTGGTGTGGGGAGACGCGAGTTTAAATCCGGTTCGATCAATCTTTTTTTTAATTATTTTGTATAAATTTGTCAGTTAGCCACTCGGCTTGCGAATTTTGTAACAATAGACTGAAATGCAATAAGAGCAAAATGACCGGGCGAAAATCGGGCGGCTGAATTTGACCCCCAACCAACATTATTTTGGGAAGCAGAAATTATTATACAGGGAGGCCGGAAGATTGACGTCAAAAAGAAAAAAACAGGTCCCATGTGTCATGGGGTATTCGAATCACCCCCATGTATGTTCCGCGATTTTGCACGGTTTTCAAGTTATGAATGTTTTTATGAAGTTTTTAGAATTTTCGACTTAACCATCTTAAAAAAACTCTGAAAAAAAGTACTAGACTTTGCTGATATTTTTTTTTTGTGACTAAATCGTCATGAATGGTACTTTTATACGTAAAATAACCAGCTTCGTAACTTTGATAAAAATTATGGAAAAAAGAGAAAAAGTTACGTATTTTGAATTATGATCTAAATTTTCAAATTTGAATTAAAAATCTAAACAGGCTACTTCATGGTTTCTTAGTAGGCTTAAAAAGTGCGCTCAACTCTCAGCTTTTAGAATAATTAATATTATAAAAAATGGTACTTAACAGTCTACTTTTGCTAGAATTAGCCTTCAAAGACAGCGAGGTGGAAAAAATCAAAGAATTAGACATTTACTCAAAAATTATTTTTTGCCATGTTAAGATTCTTGAGGTTAACTCACTTCGTTAACTAACCAGAAATTACTACAAAAGCTAATATTGAAACATTTGGGGGTTTTATTTATTTAGTTCTAAATTTATTTATTTCTGCCCGATGCATTCTTGCAGATCATGGGTTGTAAAAGTGAGCAAAATTCTTTTACCTGCAGTAACAATGGGCGAGAGGATAAAAGGTTGGCATTATTTCCATCTCTCTCACTCTCGTTGACGAGAGGGGCCGCAACACAACCCATATGTCAACCCAAAAAAAAACAAGTTACAATGCGCGCATTGCAGTAATGAGTTCCAAATTGCACAAAACTTTAAAAACAACTATGGAAGACAACACTTTACTCCTTCACAGCCGATAAACGCGTGGTATCGGAATTGACAAGTTTATGCAAACAAAAACAAGTCCAGTGCGATAGGGCCCACACTGGCTCATATAAGTAGGTGACCGTGCTTCTATGCCACTTCCCGGGAAGCGCAATTTGAGCGCTGCAACGAGAAGCGCAGCCAATATTTTCTGCTGGGAATATTCTGAAAGAGTGATATGCACACGGTGTGTATGAATAAAGTATAATAATATGTATAATGAAAAGCAATTACAAGGTGGGTAAATAATTTTTTCTGTTGAAAATTGTTTGTATAAATAACAAAATTCTCCGCTCCTGGGGATGGTTTCAAAAAATTCTTCGTCTCGAATGGGTAAAGAAAGATATTCAGTGTTATTTCTTTGAATTGTCTATGTACGTACTCCGGAAAGTACCCTCATACAGGAGAATTACATTTTTTTTTTCAGTTAACTTAGTTTAACGAGAATAACACAAATTAAAGTCATCCACAAGATTTTTATTGGACAGGATAGCTCAATTGACCAAAGCAAGTAGTTCAGAAAAAAAGCCATTATAAATGTTTAGAATACGCCTACACTTAAACGGAAGCTTTCTCAGCAAAAGCTCTATAATTTTGTATTTACATGCGCGTTGGCGAGTGCTACACTTTCTGACAGAAGAACTAACACACTAGCAGGCAATCAATTGTTCGAAATTACAGGCAGTTCTGATAATATTTAATTTTGTTTTTGTCGATTATATAGAATCTATCCTATGAAAACTGAAGCCGTTCGGCTTTATATATTATTTGGTTTGTATATGGGAATTCCCTATATTGTGTTTACATTCCAACAAGGAGAAAAATAAGGACTTGTAATTATAAAATGTAATGTATTTGTTGTGTATAATACACTTAAATATAATCCTTGTTGTCAACTATGTCCTGTTTCTTCCCAGAAGGAAGGAATATCATCATCCTCCTCTTGATATTTGATGTCAGCTTGTACTGTTTGTTTTTCTTAATTGATTCAGTGAATTGAGAACGGCGAGTACGCCAAATGAGAGAAGAGCTTTCACTTAAGTACGCACCTTAAGATAGATCGAAACAGAAATCAAAATACTACGAGTGGACCGAAAGTAACAAGTAAAAATAGTTGCAACGACGATTTGGTTATAGTGCACGTACTGCATTTGTGCTACAATGTACGACTAAATAACAATAGGTATATGCTGCGTTAATAATAAAAAACCGTGTACAGGAACCGATTGGGAATGGTGAAAATAATATTGTTTCACAAGGCATACTGATATACGTATTTTAGTTTTTGCGTTTTACGTCGAGATGTGCTTGAGCTATGTTGGCTCTCAGTGCGGAATTCAAAGTTTTCTGTGATAATTAAATTAATTTCGAAAAAAAACACGAATTTCGTGGGTTTGAGGAAGTTGATACTTGTTTGCTTCCCACATTCTTGTGTAGGTATGACATATGTACATTAGGAATTGACCGATTGACCCATAGAATCTGACATTTAAGGTCGCCTGCGTTTTACCATTGATTTCTCTAATTTTCGGTTGTTCGCTAGCTTTACTGTTTAGTCGTCAATTTCTGTGTAGACATTGACCCTCTACCTTATACACTTTACAGCACCATTCATTGAAGTATATTTAACCTTTAGCTTCAAGATCGACATATTTAAATGCACTACTGGATATGCGGTTCTTACTATTTTCGTGAAACAAAAAAAAATTTTAGATAATTTAAGCGTGCTTCTGCTCACAAGTGCAAAATGACGAAAGAAAAATTTGTTCCAAAAACACATGGCGGCACACTTTATTATATTGTTGAAGTACCTCGTGGGGCCCTTCCAATCAAAAGGTAAAAACCTTTTAAGAAATATTCTCTTTATTTTAAGGAACTATTATTTACCTTTAATGTAAACATATTTCAAATATTTTTCCGTCATATTTCAGCACTGAATCTGGCTGGGATAACCCTTTTAGGCCAGGAGGAGATTTATCAAGGGAAGCAGATGAAATTGTTAATATGATAAAAGGTACGTTTATGTCATTCCACAACATTTAATTTCAGATATGTATTTGTTTGTGTCGGACTGTCTTTACAGAAGAATGAACTAATTTTTTAATTATGTTATTTTAAAAGTTGACTTACGTAAGAAAAGATTTATTGGGAAAAGTTTCAAAACAATTAAACTCTTTTAAATTATACAGTAGGAGATCAATGAATTAGAAATACTTGCAAGATCTGTGAATGAAATTTTCATTTAAAAATATATTAATGTTTTTCCTACCAACAGTTGTAACAGTTGTATGGAACGTATGCCAGGGAGAATAAAAGAAGTCATTAAAGCTAACGGGGAATAACAAAATATTAAATTTTTAAACTTTATGTTCACCAGATGAAGCTAAGTAATAAATTTTAAATAAATTTTACTTAAAAAAAATTAAACTAGCTCTCTCCTTCAGAGCGTTGCTCTTTACCATTCACAAACAAAAGGCAGAATTTATTTAATGAACCTTAAATAGATTTGCTAATTTGTTTGAAAAAAGCTATCTATACGTATGCTACCGGTTAAGTTAATTCAAAATGGATTAGAATTAGATGGATTCGTCTTACCTGAAAAGTGAACGCTTTATTTGCCCGATTGGAATAAATGGGTTTTCCCAGTTAGAGTATTCTCAAAAGTAGCACTACCACTGATCTCTATAAATAACTGGATAGTAGATAGAGGAATCTCACCCTACAAGCTTTGTGCCGCTTAGAAACGATTGACGGTGAGGACACTTGGGCGATTCTTTGATAAAGTAATTTCACTGACAGTTTTGTTGTTTTGATATGTGAAATAAATAAGTAAAATGTTATTATTAACTTTAAAGATGATAGCCCAGAAAAGATATCCAAATATGCGATTCGTCGGTATGGTAGAGCCGTGAGGTAAAACTTTCACCGTGAAATGCATGAGATTAAATGGAGTCGTTTACTCCGGTCAATTTTATTATTAACTTTAAACATGGTAAGGTACCAAATATTTCAATTCAATTTTGAATTCATTTATTTACAAAATGTGCACACAAGAAAAACAAATAACTAACTAATCCTCTAAGGCAAGATGGGGTAGACGTTATAATATGTATGTATTCAATTTAGGCCCTTAGTTCTGAAATTTGGTTTAAGTTTTCCAAAAAACGCCGAAATTAAAAATACGAAAAAAGACGGATTTAATGAATTAAAATCATCAATATGGACTTTACATAAACGAATAGTCAAGTTCGTAGTAATTTTACAGCAATTTTACAGGAAACGATGACGATATTACATGTTACACTCAATGTTATATTTAAAAAAAGAAATTAATATATATAATCAACTATCCTCTTACGGATTTTTGTTGATTTTTTATTTGTACTGAAATTTCTTAATTTTTTTTCCTTGTTTCTATTTCATTGATAAGTGAGAATAACGAAGCAAAGGGGTATTTATAGTCTTCTTAAATATTATGTCTTTTATTGGTCACCTACCACTACTAACTTTAATTATCCCGTCTTGTCCCACATTCCCCTATTAAAAAATTGCAATTAGCATATGGTTTTATATCATTTTATTTTCTTTACAGATGGCAAACCTATAACACCGACCAGCGACGTAAGCCAATCTATTGCTAATGGCAGTGCACAAAAGGACACACAGAACAGTGTTAAAAACGGAATGGCCGTATCAGAAGGACCGACAAAAATTGAGGTGTTTTTGTAACTTTCAATGTTTTATTTAGTGTAGTTTAACAATTGTTGTTGTTTCAGGTGTCGCAGAATCAGACAGCTCCAGCACAAAATGGGACAAAATCGCCGCAAAGTAAAGCAGCGGGGGGCAAAGCAAATGGTGATACGAAGCCTGCCCACACACAGGTGTCAAACCAAGTAATACCTGGGCCGACGTCGGCTAGTCACGTTATAATTGAAGATAAGAAGAAGAAGAAATGTACTTGCTGTGTGATTCAATAGGCAATAATATTTATTTTTATATGTATTTTTATATTTTAATTTATTTTCACAAATCATTCGGGGGCGGCAATCAACACCTTCGCAGACACCCTATCTCTTGTTTTAGATTGTTCTTTTGATTATGCAACAAATTTATATTAACTTTTAATATTTAAAGATTAGTTAGTCGAGTGTGTAGAGGACGTAGCGCTACCTAATTTGTCATTTTTTTTTTTTTTGTAACTTATGAATGAAAAATTGTACATCACAATTGCTTTTGTATTATTGTAATTTTTATTTGACATATTTTTATTTAAATACAGATTGATACTGTTAACAATAGTTTTGTTCAGCCGACATACATAAATTTATTTTGGAAGACCGTCGGATTTAAGGGACAAATTAAAATTAATTAGAAAGCAAATAAATTATCTTATAATTCCGAGCGGGCCGCTGCACTGACATACATATATGTATGTAACTGCCATAGACTGCTCACAAAAGTCAAGTTGCTAACAAAACAGGTGGTACCACCTTGTATCTCTTTCTCTTTTTGTTTAAACATGAATTCCAACTGAACTTTACTAGTTTTAGACACTACTTGTAAGGTTGGTTTATTGGAGATAAGGCACTCATTTTGATGTGCATTTAGAACGACAAGTTTTAAAGTAAAAATAGCCAGAAAAGCTTAAAATAAATCATTTCAAGTTCATTTTGGGTCTTGGTTCATAAGCATGTTCTAATAAGATCATAGCGAAGCAAGCAGTCCAGTAGTTTATATGGCGGTGGCGTGTTCAAACTTAGTCCAGAAATCTTAAATTCATAACTGCAGAGCAACCTGACAACCTTACTATTAAGCTCTAGTTCTGCATTACCAAACTGCTTTATCTTTTCCTTCTTGAGCTAGAAAATTTTAATATTTTCGTTTTTGAATTAATCATGTTTTCAAATATGAGACTTATCTTTGATTGTTGATAAAATAGGGAAATTCGACGTCACGAGATTCCGCAGAAATGATGGTAATTAGTAAGGCATCATTGTAGACTATATCATTTCATTAACGAACCCAAATTTATGTAAGCGTTTTAAGAATATAAATTTTGGTTATTCAAAATTGCAGAAGTCGTGTAACCCGTTGGTAAATAGAGATGAGTTTCAAATAAAAGTTCTGTGGTGTGACAAAATTGTAAGAAATTGTAACGTGACGAAATGGAGTTATCTGCTGTTTACTATAACATTAGATTCAGACAGCGATCATCGAAAGGGCGTGTTCGGTTTTTATTTATATCATCATAATGCAATCAGTCGATTTGCTCACACTGCTATTATCACAGTGCCATCAATATACTGTACGGTAGTGGCATTTTATCAAGTGACGTTTCTCAACAAGGAGTTGTGATTCGTTTAATAAATCAAGTCAGAAACTGAAACGATTATTGATCGACTCGTTAGTCTTCCTTCTTAAAACATTGACGGAAAGGAAAGTGGAAGTTCTTTAACCCCTTATGCGAAAAAATTTCTTGCACGTTTTGGGGATCATTTGAGAGCACGTGGCATTTCTGAACTCAATATAAAAATTATCTGCATTACTACTTGTATATGCAAACTACATTGCCAAGCCCACGATGAATGCAGTTGCCGATAATTTGAAAATTCCGAACCCATCCAAGCATTTATAGACAATTAACTAATTAGTTTCCCACCATAATTTGCACTAAAATGGCTTTTTAAAAAATATTTGAATCTAAATTAAGATAAATAAATAGTAGGAAAATCTTTTCTTTTATAACAGATACTCTCAAACGGAAAAATTGAACTAGCTTTTTCTTAATATCTTTGCTGTGTAATCAACGAATAATATTCGTGAAATCTTTCAGTCAACTAAATATTTTGGAGAAGACAAAATTCAGTTTATATAATATTTGGTAAAAAGAAAATAAGCAGAAAGATTTCCTGCGCAGTACCTGCATTTAACGTTTTACACGTAGGTACTGTACATGCATATAAGTACTATCTTCTATTTATTTAGCATTCAGTTGTTAAAATGCTTCTAAAATAATTTGTAGTCCTTATCAAAAAGTTTTCTTATTTCGAAACTCTAAACCTCCCTGTCACGAGATGTATAATTATTCTAAAGAAATGAACTTTTTTTGGAAAATTTTGCACCGCTTTTCTGCAAGATTTCGACTTGTGGGGGTGCCTTTTGATCTACTAGTATTGAATTATATGTAATATGTTTACAATAAATTCTACAGGTAATTCAGGATATGATTTACCTTAATTTGTCATGGCTCTGTGCAAACATTGGAGTTTAAAGATTAAATCGTGTTTGTGAATATAGTTTTATTATATTACAGGTAATTTTTATATAAATTAAAGTCTTATTTAGTAGCAGTATAGGAATTACTGCCCAATTTTTAAAATTATTACGCCACAGGTAAGTAAAAATTGCTTGGTCTTTTCTTCATGGGCGGCAGATATTGGTTCCTAAAAGTAAAATATATTTATAAAACATTCTCCACTCTGGTATACTTTAACAGACTCAGGTGGTTCATAATTATATCCCTTCTGTCCGTTGTAACTATAGTCATCTCCTATCTGACCATCTCCGCCAAATGGACCATTGTTTTGGGGCCGAGAATTGAATTCAATATTTTGTTTTAAAAACTGGAATCCTAAGTTCTCATTATTATTTTGTTCCAATCTAGAATGTTAATTTTAGTTATGTTCTCAAGGTGAAAAACGGTCCTTACTCTGGAAAATCTACATCAAGTTCTGTTATGGGATGGTAACCGAATTCATCTGCTGTATATCTGAAAATTTATATAACATTTTTCTTCCTCGCTATGAATTATAAGTCAATATTTTAAATATACCTCACTCGATAACGTTTGCCATCAGCTCCAGTATAGGAATAGGAACCACTTACAACAAATGTGTTTTCATCTTTTAATTTCCCCACTTGATTCAACTCAATACCATTTTGGGTTTGCAACCTAAAAGCACGAATTTTCTCAGTTTACTTACACGTGAAGAACATTTTATGGATTTTATTAATATTATTAATATTTTTTTTTTGCTTTTTATGAGTTAACATTACTAGCCTATATTTGAATTTTCCTTGTCCATGATTCTTATTTTCGAATTCCACAATGTGGGCACGTTTCACGTCGCCTTGGAAAATAACTGGAGGCTTCTCATCATCAATGTCTTCGGGTAAAGTGTATTCATCAGTTGGAGAATATTTAAACAATTCTTCATTCTTTTGAGTCATTTGTGGTCTCGCAGCACAGCAAATTGCGAAATACAAAAACAAAAGGCAAAGCTAAAAATATATTAAATTAGTCATGACATTACATTTAATATAAAAAAAAACGAGATGACTATATCAGCAACCAGAAAATGTATAATATCTTTGTAGAGTTAGCTTTTGCATGAAGCAATCTGGGCCCTTATAGTGGCGAGGGGTTGGGGAGCGAGTTAAGGGGTTGAAACAAATACTGTCTGCATATACAAGATGTGTTGATTTTTGTGATGGAGTAATTTATTGTGAAATAAATGTTATTTTTGAAATAATCAATAAATGAACTGATTATATTGTAATTGTTATTGTTGCTTTCCTAATTGTACACGTAGCCAAATAAAAAAAAACGTTAGAATTGTTTCTAAAGTAATTTCCATAATAAAAATTCCTTAAGGTGTAATGCTACTCTATCGGCCCAAGAAAAGGAAATGTTGGAGAATTGTTATTAATAAATAACAATTGTAATACATAATCTCATTAGAGGAGTTTATTGTACATGTTTTAAAGAGTATAAATAAATGTTTTTTTTAAAATGGTGGTGTCATAGCTTATCAAACAAATCCTCTTTCAGAATAGTGTTCTACGGCCGGATAAATTACTCTTTGGAAGTTTGACCTGACAAAAAAAGAAATTTTTTCCAGTTCTGTAAAATAGGGAAATAATAAAATTATTTTTTAGTATTTTGTTCTGTTTTCGACGAAAAGAAATTTACTTTTTTTATAAATAAAAATTCTCAATGTATCCTTAAGTACTTCAATAGCTATTCTTAAATAGAACTGAAAAAAAAAATTGTTGTTTTATTTCAGGTCAAACCTGCAAGGAGCAATTTGTCCGGCTGGAGAACAGAAAAGGTTTGGCTTGATAAGCTGTAACTCCACCCTTTAAAAATAAAAAAACAAAAATAATCAAACAATTTGTGTATACCCTTAAAAGCATGTAATAAACTCCACTAAACAGAATTTGGATTACAATTGTTATTTATTAATAATAATTGCCTAAGGTTACCTTTTTTTTCGCTCGAGCGTATCTTTACCCCTTAATTTTGAAAATTTTAAGTAACTCAAGAAAATTTTATTTTGACCAGCAGTATACGAAAACGAGCCAAACAAATATTGTCTATAAATGTGTATGTACACGGAGACGAAACATAAACATTATATTTACATACATATATGTATTTAATTTATGAATCATTTATGCAAAATGGATATATTTTTTATAAAAAGTTTATGTTATATGTGTACCTGGATTACCGAATTGCTTGAAAGAAGCTAATTGGTTTATTCAGTGAAAGATTAATTTCTCATATCCGAAAACTTCTAAATATAAAAACAGTACATTCCATAAAGAGTATGGAATTATAATTAAGTTTATTTACTGTGAGAAAAGTTTAATTTAAACTTCAGGGTGAGGGGGCCATGATAGGCCATATTCTTGGGAATAATGCAGGATACTCAAAGGCATTTTATAGCGTTCCGGAATTTTAGCGAGAGTTGGGTTTTCACACACTACTTTTAAATATCCTATTGCCTACAAATTCCAAGTTTCCCTAACTTGTCATTACTCTAAATTCCCCCTGTAAGTCAGGCGAATTATAATGTGCGGTGTTACTCGTCTCAATTTTTCCCCGTCTGTGGGCAATTGGCTCGCCGATCCTGTGATCCATTTGAATATCGGAATCAACTTGATTTTGTACTAGCCGAGCCTCACGGTTTTACTCATCTGAATTATTCGTGTGTCTGTAGAGGGCTTTGTACAAGGTTCCGAGCTAGCAGTTAAAGCCAAGAATGGAGAGGCAGACTTGAGTTCCTTTGGTTTTCTCTCAATTAAACTGAAAATTGTTTGTATAGACCAATAGCTGTTTTTGGTACCATCGTTAAATGTTGTTTATTTGAAAGTTTGTATTAAAACTAGAAATTTCCATCAAGATCACGACGCAACTATGGTGAAGGGAAATATGGAGAAAAGCGAAAACTTACTTGCTGTATGTACATAGAGGAGTAATATTAGTTTTTTTAAGTTCGGATATGGCGGCTTTAGGGAACGCTGATTTCAAATATCGAGTATTTTAAAAATACAATATGGCTGACTCAAAATACCAAGATGTTTTAAACAATAATACTCGTATAATAATCAAATGATTTATTCCTCTCAGCCATTTATGAAATGTTGCTTATATGTAAGTTTGTGCTTACCTTATGAAACTCTACCAAAATCACAACTCCACAGTGTGGCAGAGCGGATATACACGCAATAGAAAATCATTTTTTTTATTAATGAAACATTTTGGAGCTGCCACCTTGAATTTGTAAAACTAGGCAAGAAATTTAAAATCAGAGACTCCAAAAAGACCCTTATATTTATTTAATGAAGATTTCGACATTACTCCGTTATACAGCGTTATTGGTAATACAACGCATTCCGCAAAAGATCTTACTTAATTTTAGTGGTTTTTAATATACTTAGACTTGTAGTTACAAGATTGTGGACTATTATTTTACCTATTATTTATTTTGTCGACAAATAATTTTTTTTATTATATTTATATATTTTTCAATTAATATTGCCAAATTGATCCCTACTGACTGAATAAAAAAATAAAAAGTGTTCGCCAGTTTAACTCTAAGCTAAGTCTCGTTGAAGATCCCCGGGTGTCACTCACCCTGTGCGGGCAAATGCCGAGGCAGTAATATTGCGTCCGTTGAGGTTTAAATTTAGCCTATTGTTTTCGCACCAAGTAATTATATTGTTAAGTTCATATTGCAGAGCTTTGGAATCATTCGGGTATCTTACTTACTGCCAGTTTTAAATCGTCAGCAAACAACCAACATTTCGACATAGATATTACAGAAACTATATCGTTTATAAATGTAAAAAGAGTAAAGCACCCCAGTGATTGACTATGTACCTTGAGGCACTCAAAAAGTCGCAATACTTTTGACTTATGAGTTAACACTTTAACTGCTAATTAACTATAAGAAATAAATGAAGAAATCGGAACACTAATCGATTTTTTAAACTCGTTCTTCTAGCAAACAAGAAAAATCTTTAAAAATATTTTCCGTGCCCTTATAACTAACAATTGTACTTATCTTCACGCTATTATAAACCATTCATTTAAGAGCTGCGAGAGAGAAATGAAGTTTAGGGGTCGTCTGCCTCTTTTGAAGTAAGTTTCTATTCTATAATATATGGAAACTTGTCCACAACTCATCTCTCTTTCTGGGTCTTGAAGACGTGACATTTTCAATGTGGAAGAGCTCCAGAAATCAAACAGGTTTTTTTTATAAAAGAAAGTTTCATATAATAACCTGTTTTTAAGTGATTTATTATCAGTCGTCAAAGCATAAACACGGACACGGATAATTGGTTACTTTTGAGCGATGGGTCGTAAACTATTATGTTATCACATATCATTCAGGTTATTGCTGTTTAGAAGGCTTGTGAAGCTTTGCTAATTAACTTTTAAAAATAAAATCAGAATATAAAGACAGTTAAAAAAATAAGCTAATCGATTCATCATAAAGACCTATTTCATGCATATTCATTTCTGGTCCTAAATCACTTCATAGCTCATATAGCCGTTTAATAAAATGAGCTTTACTCATCCTTATAATTCACACCATTTATGTATTATATCTACTTGAAGAACTCATCAGAGGTAATTTAATTATAAGTTTAGCTTGAGTTAAACTTGAAAAACTAGTATTAAAATAGGTATTTCAGAAGGTTAACAATCTGATAAATATTCGTGTGAAGATAGTGTAATCTTTAATGTAAACTATTGTATTAAGGATTTCTTCAGGTAAAGTAAATATATTTGAACTCAAACACCCTTAATAATGCATTTCCTTACACACAAAAAACACTGTATTTTTCATCTTAACGGTTTTGTGTAAAAACAGAAAAAACCGATACATCCGAAATCCGAAAAATCGATGAAATATATAGGTACTTTATATTATTATTATTTTTTGTAATCCAAGGCGCTAGGATCTATTCCCATTTCGGAGCATTAAATTTAATTTGGCACTATTTTTCAAAACTTTTTAGAAATGCTATTGAATTGTATTTCTTATTCTTTAATAATATATTGTTACACAGTGGAAAGTCAACTTAAAAAAAAATGGCACTAATTGGCTCAATAGCTATGCTGAAATAAACTGCAAGGGGGATCTCTTATCTATACATTTTAACTCAGCACAATACAATGCACCATAATTTAGAAAATATTAGCTGTTTCTTTCTTAAACATTGCAGCCACATTAATCATTGTACAAACACGAAGGCCGGATTTATTTGTATCTTAATCGTGGCATTTAGTTAATGAATTAAAATACTGAAAACATTGATGTTCCCCTAAGATTATAAGGCAAACCGTTAGTAAAGATCATCATCCCGAGATAATTTCACATTTTTTACCAAACTCCGTGAACAACTAGCAGAAACACTTATTAAAATTAAACAACACTGTGAACCTTTACACTTAATTAAAATAAATCAACTTACACACTTCATAGTTGGCTAATTCAGTTTTCACGAGCAATAAGCGGAATCGATAGCGTCTATTCAAAATAACCAAATACTTATAATTTTTCATACCTTCTTCTTTTATAGCCAAATATATTTCCCCACTAATCCAAATCAGTTTCAACCGCCGGTAAGTCAATCGACTGAAAAAAGTTGCTTAGAGAACTTTGAGAGCTGTTTCTAAATTTTTGCAGCATCAAGTCAAAACACGTTCTATGTGTAAAATTAGAGACGTGGTGTTAAGAAAGAAGGTGGACAAAGAGGGCTCTTTATATAAATCACATTTCCAGTTGAGACAACTGTTTAGAATATGCATATTATGCAGGTACTTCATTGCGATAAAGTAATAATTCCTTTAATTTAACCCAATTTAATTATGTATATAGATGATCTTTAGTGCATCCCCAAATATTATTAAATATAATAAATAAATAATGTCGCCTCTTTATTATTAGCTATTGCATTCAGATCACTTCAAATTCGCTTATTGAAGAGTACACAGGCCACGTTGTAATTGCAGTTTTATTTAATATTTTTTAGAGTTTGTTGTATTCCTTTTTACGAAATCCATTACGGTAAACCTAAAGAGGCTCATATTAGGCATTAGGGCCTTTCGACAAGCATGTTCTCAATTAGACAACTGAGATATTCCCAGTTGACTCACTGAAACGGCGTGTATTCTTACAACCAGTCTCCATTATGCATTTGAGCATGTTATATCATCGAAAAAGTCTAGTGGAGATCGCAATGTTTATCCATATTCATTGTCCCCATTTTCAGCTGTTGTCATTTTGCATATGCAAGGTACGATCTTGTACAAGGAAAATACCTCGGATATGATAGAATGCCCCGTGCCTTGCAGAGAAAAACAGACTTATGTATGTACGAAACGAATGACTATTCCCATTACGGTTTGTGGATAGGTTTTGTGTGTAATCGCAAGTTTCCATGGGCTTCCGTACGGAACGGTATGCACATTATGGTTTGGCCTTTAGGCTTTAGTTGGAAAAGCCTGGAGATCGAGGGAGGGGTTTTAGTCGGCAGTTCACCAATCGGGGGGTACGACATTGTGCCTAAGTTCAATCTGCGCTACTTCACAAAAAACAAACATCAATGCAGTTTATATATAAATGTTCGTTAGTGATAACGATGGCAATAGGATTCCTTTTTACCTCGAAAACCACTTGAATTTAATGAAAACACTTTGCAGGCTATTGTGGAAATTGAAGAAATTTAAATAAGAATTAATGCTTCCCGGTCAAAAATTCAACGCCACTTCATCAGCACGCCGCTGGTGTATAGGTTACTCATGCCTTGTGATTGCAAAGATCTCGTCTAGATTCTAACATCCAACAAT
The DNA here is from genome assembly GCA_947538895.1 of Neoitamus cyanurus. NCBI lineage: Eukaryota > Metazoa > Arthropoda > Insecta > Diptera > Asilidae > Neoitamus > Neoitamus cyanurus. The sequence continues at coordinate 42,536,833 of OX384543.1, forward strand.
AGCCGTGACTCGACCATGATTGTCACGAAAAAAAATCGGTTTTTGAACGTCTTTTAACGGGAGATGAAGAAGAGGCTCTCTATTATTAATTAAGTGATGAAAAACATCAGTAAAGCTAACACTACATGTGCGTCCTTATAGGGATCCGTATGGATACCAGTTGAGAAGCACTTTTTAATTCTATTACTGTTTTTTTTTTAAATAGGTATTTACCGATATTTGTTATTTTTATTCTTTCTTACCTTAACATACACATAAGATTTTTTAAATGTTTTTTTTAATAACGAGTGACAGAAAAGCACACGAGCTATCAACATTATTTAAAATACCAAGCATAAGTTATAAACATCCTTTGATCAATCTGTTGAACAAACGAAACGTCTTTTCCTCATATGTGTTGACCTCCCTGATAAACAGTTCAGGCAGTTTTTATGTGTAGCTTTCCATAATTTTTTGCCATTGGTTGTCGTAATTCTTATTCCCAGTATGGTAATTTAGGTTGTTATCTCCCGAAATTAAAAATCTGTTTCCTAGTGATTTGAACAAACTGGTCTTCTTTCACTGCGCACCTTGGCGTGTATTGTTTGCGTGCAAGAAGATGATCGAATGATATTTTATTATGATTTTTTATTTCATGCGCCTGGTTTTATGAGTGATGATTGTAATAAGCCATGCATATATGTATGTATATGTACTTAGGAAGAGGTCTTAACAATCTCAAATACCCTGAAACTAGAAGGAGGTTTAGAATAGGTTCCCCTTATATACAATTTTTGGCTTATTTTGATCTTCCCTATCACCTCCTTCCGAGTTAGCCAGCGGTACAGGGACACCCTTTATGATCAAACAGCTACATTTTTCAAAGTAAAATGATGTGCGAGTAATTATCATTTCGTCTATTAATTTATGATCTTTAAATAAAATAATCCTTTATGTAAATAAATTGTGCCCAGATTGCGACATACAAGTTATGTGTAAACCTTCAGAAATATAAATATTAAATTATGAAAAATTAAATTGATTACTCTGCATGCTACATTGTTTAGGTATACCTAATGCAAATAAGAAAGGCGGGTATAAAATATAATATTTTCAAGATTAGTAATTAATACAATGATAAATTATACAAAAGTTGAATTAGATATTTCCCAGTCGAATAAATATAAGTTTAATAGTGCCGTTACGCAACTACCCGGATCTAAATGAATGACTAACTTCAGGCTCTATTTAAGCTTTTTACTAAAAAAGACTCAGGGCTCTATATTTCCAGTTTGATAACGTGTACATTATGAATGAATGAACTCCCTTTAATTAATTCAAAATTTCTTGATCTTCAATATTCGACAACTTCTCTCATAATTAAGAATTTACCTTACCATTTAAATTGCCTCGAATATAAACAATTTAAATAGTCGTTTCTCTAATTTTCACATTTTTGTGACTTTCCCGTAATGAGTTGGACAACAATTTCAAGCGAATGGCTTTATGTAGCTTGTACCTAAAGTGACAACGCTACCTTATTTGTTTGGTGTCTTCTTAAAAGCCTACCTCTATTTTGGTTGAATTATAATATCAAGTTCTTCGCAATTTAAGTGCACATAAATCAATGACTCCCGTTAATTTTATTAATCCGGAAATTCATAAAATTATTGAATTATTGGCTGCCTAAAATCAATTCCGGTTGGATAATTAATGCCACTGTTATCCGGCAACCTGACAAGTTCGTTTATTCGATTTTATAGTCTTTCCTGTATTCCACCTTGAAAACTTAAATGACAGCTTCAGTCAAGAATAGAATAGGAAAAATATATGCTAAAAAATATATCTTACTTTTTTATTTGCTTGCATCTATTATCAAGTAGAATTAATAATAAAATAAAACTGTCGGAGATAACAGATATTACAAAAAAAACGGACATACAAAAAAACATCAAAGATTTCAATCTAAAACGCAAAACTTATAATATTTTACCAGCCGAATTTTAATTGTGCGACGGTCAGTGGTCCTAGTCAACCCAGTCTAGACGATATGGCGGCTTCCTAAGATGAATCGATTTTCAATTTTTTAGGCACATAACATATGTATGTTTTTTGTTGTAAGTACATATGCACCATTCTCAAAACAAAAAGCGATCTATAAATAGAAAAGTGGCTGATGGCCAATCAACATATCATTCGTGTCGATTTCTCCACAAAGAACAAACTAGCTTGATGATGCCACCCAACGTCAATAAATTTTAAAAAATGATCACATAGTCAGTTTTTACAGAAAATGAATAATTAAATCCCTAAACTTAATTTATTTCGCTCGAAGTGATTCATAAACCATAAATTACAAATTGGTTAGAAACACAATCCGAAATAAACCTGCTTTTTGCCAACTTTTATTGCAAAATAAAAAAAGAAGCTTTGGGAACAATTATGGCACAAAATAGTAATATTTTCCTTTGGAGAATTTAAGAAGATAATAGTAATAGATTATTTACGACAAAATAACTTTAATGTTATTTGATGTATTCATATTTTGGCAGGTGAAATTCCTCATTAAATTAATGCATATGTATCGGCGCAATTCAATAAAAAAGTAATCAATGCAATCTTCAGTTATTTATCTAGTTTAGTTGGAAAGCAAGTGTTTAGGCTTAAGACTAAAGTTAGGAATTAACTGGACTTCCTTTGGACCTGTAAACAACACATATATTGGTCTTTTATTCACATAAATCATTCGCTTTTGAATATTCAGCGCAACGGGTTTAAAGGCAAGCCAGTTCTTCAAAAGCTTTGTTAATGGACAATGGATCAAGGGCAATCGATTGTAATGGTGTTAATAGTCTCAGCAACATATGTAACTCACTCAAGTTATCAAACGCAACATGGATACGTAGGTCCAGTATGAAGGTTGTTTTTAAGGCTCTCTAATTACAGTGTATGTACCAAACATAACGTGCTAAGAAAATATTAACATTCTAAAATGTTCTTTCCAGTTTGCAATAGCTGAAAGAGCTGCATTTGCTTTAATCGTTTATTTTTGGCTGATTAGAAGCTACATACATATGTATGTACATATAAAAACTATAAAGATATAAAATCTACGAATAGACGTACATACGAGTACTTGTTTTACAGATTACACCTTTTTTTCAAAAATAAAGAAGTTTGATGATTGGTTCTATATTTTACAATGATATTTTTATGAGAAAGAAAATATAATAATAATCATTATTCCAACATTTTATTTCAATATATATGATTTATGTAAATGGTAATAAACTATAATATTTTAGATGAAATAAACATTCACCTTTATTGAACTACGCCACATTTTTACTCTTTGAGTTATTGAAGTGAAAAGATTTAATTTTAACACTGCTGCGGCGAGGTTATTTTGAAGTGACATAATTCATCGGTAAAATAGGGTACATAACTATTAGCACCATTGTTTCCAGCTCTATCTTTAAATAGAATAATATTTTTATTGAAGTGAATAACTTCTTACAGGACACCGGACCGTTTAATGCTAAAATCTAACGCTTTAGGAGAGGGGGTATGGCCTGAAAACATAACCCAAATAGCTGGGCATTTTCCGGAGCCTGGCGCGAGACTAGCACGAACTTCAGAGATCTCGCTGTAGACTGGTATACATGCACACGTGCCCCTCACTCGACCGAGTGAGCAAAAGCACGCGGGGACGGGGGCGCTTTCGATGAATTATTTATGATTATTCATGCGCCTGCATAATCCTCCACTCCACCTCCCGCCGCGGCAAGCTCGACGACCCGGCCCGGTCCCACGGCATAATAATCCCAGAGCGTGTGTGGGTATACCACGTCGCCATATGGTGGCACATAATGCGGTAAATGTATTTTTACTCATAAATTAATAATGACAGAAGTATATACGCTGGCAGGTGGGAGTGTTGGTGACCAAGATGGCTACCGGATTTCTTTCTTTCAATCGCTAGCGGTAATTGGAAAGTGACACAATTTGCCTTTACAATTATAATTTTTCTCTTCTTTTCGTTTCACCGAGAAAATGTTGATTTTTGAAGTGAATAACTTCTTACAGGACAACGGACCGTTTAACGCTAAAATCTAACGCTTTAGGAGAGGGGGTATGACATGGTATAACCTGTGCGTAGGTGTAGGTAGAGGGTGAAGTAGACAACGAGCCTGTGCGTAGAAGTTCGTATAACCGTATTACGGTTCGTATAACCGTATTACGGTTCGTATAACCGTATTACGTATAACGCTTACATTTAACGTCTTTGGAGGGGGGATATAGACGATGGGCCTGTGCGTATAAGAGAAAGATAAGTGGTAAACTCGGGTGTAAAATATTCACTGCAGTCGTGCGTCGCGACACACTAACATTTTTTTTATGGTTATGTGATTCTCATGCTCCACATGTACTACTCATTTTATTAATCGTTTTGAAATTTTTCTCAGTACTACTATAACTGGAGGTACATCCATTTATAAATTTGAAACGGGTGGCAGCATCAAATCAAATATTCCTGATATAAATTTATAAATTCTGATATTAATTATTATTAATGTTGCACCTACCGAGTCAAATGCAGAGCGGCTAAATAATTCCCTAGACGTCAATTTGTCAGCCTTATTTTGAATTTTTAATAAGAAAAAGTAAGATTAGTAAGCTGTGTTATATCATCATTTGCATAACATATGTATATAAAAACGTTATTCTGTGCGTCATCATTGACTTTCCCTCACTTTTTTACATATTCTGACCAAACCATAAGAGTTATATTGATGAAACAAAATATGTCGACAATTAAAATGCATTTAAGTTAAAAAAATTTGACTTAAGATTTGGTCAAGATAATCGATTATATGACAACTTCTTCACATTATTTCAATTTCAAAGGGTTTTTTTTAAAGATATTTCGACTAAAAAATAGTTAAATGTAGTCTCTAATTAGCTTTATCCATCGAAGTATAAATGATATCAATCGGATTTTTCATTACACAATTATAGCCCTTTTCATGAAAATTTCAAGAGTCAATATCAAAATCATTCATTTGAAAATAAAAAGAAACAAATACAAACAGTTTTAAATTTCCTCTTTTAGTTTAAACCAGCTTGCCGGGACCCGGCCTTGCCCGGGGTACGAAAAAACGTTTATCTGTTGCTATGCCTAAAACTGGAAATTATGCTCAATCCAGCATGCATCAAAAACCTAGCTTTGCTCTTATTTAATTATAGTCATAAAAAATAGCAATTGATTAATTTCCTATCATCAGCCGTTAAAATTAAAATGGCAAATCCGTAGGAATTAGTAACATCGGTGGAATTAGGGCTAAAGGCCCAGTCAGAATTGTTGCTTGGAAGACGTGAGAGACGAGATGATTCATCTTATGCTATTACAAAACAGTCGCAGTAACGGTAGCTCTTGTGAAAACAATTTCCCAGGGTTGAGCAAGTTAAGAAATTCAATAGGGTAGTGAATGGCGTCGTCAACATTCACTATTATATCAAATGTCGTATTGTATGTTTTGCGCCCGGAGGAAATTATGTTTGCGATTGCTTCGGTTATTTTGTCCACTACTTACTTTATTTTCTGCCGATACAATTACTCGAGCGCAAATACAGATTGATATTGTAGTAAATTTTTGTTATGTTTTGCATATAACAATTAAAATAAGTTTGTAGTTTATTATAGATTTCTTTATTATTTCACAAAATTCTATAGTTCAAAAAACAGCAAGTGATACAATGCCTCGGTTGGTCTTAACCTATCGCGACACAGTATAGAGTGAAGCTCCAGACTGCGCTTACCGCTTACTCGCATACATCACAATCTTCCGCCCCTTTTAAATTTTGGTTCAATCGCGGAGAGCGCCGAACAGGCGGTCGCTTTAACAATTGATCAACGTGACGTTTTTTCAAGTTATTATTATTGCAATCATTTACAAGATAGGTTGACGGAGATACCTGCTTAACAATTTCTCCAGCTAATCGCTGTTCTTCTCTAACAGCATGGTTATCATACATAACAGCGTCACCGACATTAAAATCGTTCTTTCGCTTACCTGCTCTCGTTACAATTCGTGCTCGTTGTTTTTGCTCTACTCTAGCCGCTACGCTCGTTCTTAACAAATCAAACCGCGAACGCATGTCTCGCTTATGCATTAATTGTGATGGACTTTTACCTGTAGTACAATGTTCGATGTTACGATAGTCAAATAGAAACAAGTTAACAGCACTGTCGGGTGTTTCCCCCCCCCTTTTACAATTTTTGAAACTTTGTTTTTAAAAGTTCCTGCAAAATTCTCTGCCGCACCGTTAGTCGCTGGATGATAAGGCGGTTAAAAACTGTGCGCTACTCTATTTTCTTTTAAAAAATTTTTAAATTCATCAAACCTGAACTGTGGACCCCCATCTGTTACTATGTGTACCGGTAAACCGTAGCCTGCAAATAAACTTTTGAATTCTTGTATAAGCCTATAAGCTTTTGTATTATTCTTAAAATTAATGACTTCGGGCCATTTCGTATGCGCATCAATAACTACCAGATACATATCACCATAGAATGGTCCTAAAAAATCACATTGGATGCGATGCCATGCGCGGTCAGGCCAAGGCCATGTAGTTAAAGGTGTAAAGGGTGGTTTTTTTCGCTCAACCAAACATGTTGTACATGCATTTACGTAATTTTCTATTTCTTTATCAATACCTGGCCACCACACGTAAGACCTCACAAGCATTTTAATTTTTACATTTCCCATATTCAACTCTTTTAACATTAGTGGGCGCATATTTTCTGGTATGACCGCTCTTAATCCCCAAAATAAACATTCATTATTAACCGTTAATTCTAGTCTTCGTGAATAAAACATTTTCTCGTTTTCTGTAATTTCTTTTGAATCTGGCCAACCATAAACTGTATATTTCATTACATTACGTATTGTTTCGTCATTTTTACTATTTCTAGCTAACATTTTACTATCAAAGGTATCTAATCCCTTTTTCAAAAAATTTAACGGTGAAAAATTGTTTTCGATTAAGTCTGTATTATCTTCGATCGGTAAGCGAGATAATGCGTCACAATTAGCATTGTCTTTAGACTTAATGTATTTGACTTTATATTTAAACCCCGATAAGTAATATGCCCAGCGCTGTAATCTATTATTAGCGGTAGCTGGTATACCTTTTCTTGGACCTAATATCAATTGTAAAGGCTGATTATCGGTACGTAAAATTATTTCTTTACCATAAACAAATTGATAGAAGCGTTTAAAACCAAAAATTATTGCCATTGCTTCTTTGTCTAAAATTGTACGACTAAGTTCTTTTTTCGCTATTTTTTTAGAAGCAAACGCGATGGGTTTCTCCATGCCATCTCTATATTTATGAGACAAAATTGCCGATAAGCCATATGATGATGCGTCGCATGCTAATACTAATTGTTTATTTGGGTTGAAATTTGCTAATACGCGTGGCGAAATCAACTCATTTTTTACCCATGCAAAAGCTTTTTCACAGCCTTCATTCCATTTGAATTCTTTGGCATTCGCACAATCATATAAAGGTTTTAAGTTATCAGATCTATTTTTTAAAAATCGTGCATAAAAATTTATCAAGCCTAAAAATGAATTTAATTCTTTGAAATTTTGCGGTTGCGGTGCATTGATCATTGCTTCAACTTTCGATTTAGCTTTGTGTAAACCATCTTTGTCAATCACGAATCCTAACACTTCTATTCTTTCTTTCAAAAATTTACACTTTTTGTTCAATTTTAATTTGCCTTCTCTTAAACGCTCTAGCACCATTTCTGTTCTTTTAATACGTTCAACTCTCGTGCGACCCATTATATAAATATTATCAATATACGATATTACGCCATCGATGCCTCTTAAACACTCATCCATTTTCTTTGCGTTTCGGCGGGCGCAATTGATACCCCTTCTGGTAATTTTTTGTGTCGGTACAAGCCTTTAGGAGTTATAATCGTTAATAATTTGGAGCTTTCTGCCTCGACTCCAAATTGCATATAGCAATGGAACAAATCTAACTCTGTATAATAATTACCACCTTGTAACACAGTGAAAATATCATCGATTGTATGAAGCGTGTATTTATCAACAATTATGAACGGATTTACAGTTACGCTAAAATCGCCACAAATGCGAAGTTTACCGTTACTTTTATACACCGGCACGATAGGCGTTGCCCATTCACTAATCTCAACCTTTTCTAAGTGATCTAATCGTACTAATCTGTGGTTTTCCTCATCAACATCGGATCTCACGGCGTGCGGTACCGGCCTACATTTCATTGCTATCGGTCGCGCATTATCTTTTAAATGGATTTTAATTTTGCTTTTATTATACAACCCCGCTTCATCAGTATATAAATCTTTAAATTTATTAAAAAAGTAATCTTCAATTTTATTAACTAAACTATTTTTATTCCCTTTAACTGCTAATGGCCAGCTTCCAAAAGCTGCAAGCCACTGTCTACCTATTAATATCGGTCCGTCGCCCGGTAATACGTAACAGTACAGCGTGCTCGTTTTACCATTAAATTTAGCGTTTAAATCTATTAATTTACCAAGTGGACGCAATGTCTTATTATCATACGTGCGCAGTTTATCATTAGTCTTGATAATTTTTTCATCGCGAAAATATTTATTTTTTTCTGTTTCCGAAATAACAGTAGCAAATATACCCGAGTCGATTTCCATACTTATTTTCCTTTCATTTACTAAGCGCTTAAGCGAGACATGCGATCGCGTCCCTCATTCATGCATACGCTCTCACTCTCATCCTTATACGCACACTCGCTATCCACGTCGATCGAAAAGAAGTCTTCCTCATGTGGTGCGCGGTTGGTCCTTGATTCATTAGCTTCGTTACCGTCTTTTAGCTTGAGTACGCTGCTCCTCCTCGGCTGCTGATTCTACTTCTTTAAACAGGCGGTTTCCAGATGCCCTTTTCCCTTACAAAAATTGCACGTTTTATCCTTGTGACGACACATAGTGCGCACATGATTTCGCTTGCCACAACAATAACACACGATGTCTCCATTGATTTGATTTCGGTCTCGCTGCTGACAGTTTACCTTTGACTCTTCACTTCGCTGCTTATTTATTGATCTATTTATTTTACTTGTATTATTGCCTTTATTTCGTTGGCGAAACGTGAACACCTCTCTCTGCGTATTTCTTCTTTCCAGCGTGCACGTGGCAATTGATGCATTTTTAACTGCCGATTCTCTTGCGATTGCCTCTTTTAAGGCTGAGTCGAATGTTAAGTCTTCACATTTGAATAATGCGATACGCGTTTCTTCATCGCGTAATCCAACAACAAATTGATCTCGAAGTGCGATCGATAAATCGCTGTAATTACAATTTAATGCTAACCCTTTTAATCTCGCTTCAAATTCCGCGACTGTCTCGTTCTGCTGCTGCTTAGCTTGTTAAATTTACACCTTTCCATCATTTCCGATGGCTTCGGTTGCAAATGATCCGCCATTAATTTTATTAATTGTTCGTAAGTTTTTTCTTTCGGCTTTGCTGGCGCGCATAAATTTTTTATTAGCTTATATGCCTCCTCATTTAATCTTGTCAGTATAGTTACCGCTTTCTTATCTGGTTTTGTATCCTTCACGTCGAATTGGAGTTCTAATCTTTCAATAAATAAGTTCCAGTCGTCTTTCTCTAACCAAAATTCCAATTTGCTGTTTTCGCCTGACATATTGCTGTCTTCGTCCGACTCGTTATCTGCAGAAGCGTACGATTCGTTGCTCGAAACTTCTTCGTCGTCTTGTTTATTTTCTTTTCCTTTTGTATTCGCCGTTATCACTGTATCTCCTGATTTTACAGCGTTGACTAAACGTTGTCTCAACTCTTCGAACTGCTCACTTGCACCAGCCTTAATCTTTCTTTTATTTAATTCTTCAATTAATTGTTCTTTGTTTAAATCATAGATCCAACTAACTTTTATTTTAGCGCTTGCGTTTTTGCCGCTCATTTGCAAAACGCACGTGTACACGCGATCGCACTTTTCTACAATCGCTTTTCAACTCGTAAAAATGTTTAGACTTTTCACACTGCACTATTTAAACTATGCAGATGCTGACTCCATAATACTAATCCATTGAACTGGTCGCGACCTCAACTTTGCAAAAATTTCACTAATAGCACGTGCACGTGGTCAAAATTACTTTACACCTTGCGTTCGTTCAAACATCCTCGTCGGCATAAATTGTTATGTTGTGTATATAACAATTAAAATAAGTTTGTAGTTTATTATAGATTTCTTTATTATTTCACAAAATTCTATAGTTCAAAAAACAGCAAGTGATACAATGCCTCGGTTGGTCTTAACGCTATCGCGACACAGTATAGAGTGAAGCTCCAGACTGCGCTTACCACTCACTCGAATACATAACAATTTTCAATACCTGTATAAAGTAACTACTTCTAAATCACTTCTAGTTCTGTGTAGTTAGCTTACTTGTAGTCAAATACAAGTTAAATAACCTCAACTGATTGAGTTTCTTTCGCAAACAACTGACGCTGAACTTGAATATTAGGATAATAGGTGGATGGATATAATATACTTTACTTAACAAAAAGGAAATATAATAATTAAAAAAAGAATTACGCAAGCCGTAACCGACCGAAAGATTAACCTTTCACTCAGCTCGATTATTAAAATGTTGTCTCTTCTTATAGCCGAATGGAATCTTAAGTTTTATTCAACCGTATGACTACATAATACATATGACCGCATTTACGAACTGATTCTCATGAATTAATTTCATGAGCATGACGCCACAGATTGTGCGGGGAAATATCCTCCCTTCTCATTCACGTCCCGTACAATCTGTGACGTCACGGTCATAGTCATGAAATTGGTTCAAGGGCATGATAGTGTAAATGCGGTCTAATTCGGGCAAATAATATTGTAAAAAGAAACATTCTCTGAAGAGAATTGGGCGAAAATGCCGAGAATGTAATGGACATAAAATAACATTTATGATTCTTTGATGATGGGCGCATTCAAAGCCTTGTACAATAGCTGCGTTCGAGTTGCCATTGCCTCAGCGAGCGTGGCTGTGCAAGAAAAACGCGTAGTAGTGATATGACATTTCAATTGTGTTCTCAAAATAGTTAAAGGGGTTGATTGTGAAGAGCGAATCTGATTCATATTCTTCAGTTAAGAAGTACTGTAGGTACTAATATCATGTGATGTCAATATATAACAACCCATGATGTATAAATTTCAGAAGAACTGAGATCAGCCAACTGGGAACAGAATTAGCTGGCTCAGGTAACTCAAGGCTAAACCATAATGTGCATACCGTTCCTTACGGAGACCTGTCGAAACTGGACGAACGGAAGCCTATACATATTCGACAAGCTGTCAAAATGTGATATATCACTTTGATTTGTGTATTATTAGAACGCACAACATTAATAAACTTCCAAAAAATGTATATCCTCATCCATTGTCCCCATTTTCAGCTGTTGTCATTTTGCATATGCAAGGTACGTTCCAGATCGTGCCTTGCTTAGCAAAACAGACTTGCTGAAACTTGACGAAGTGAACGACTATTTCCATTGTGGTTTGGGGATAGGTTTTGTGTGTAATCGCAAGTTTGCATGGGCTTCCGTACGGAGCGGTATGCACATTATGATTTGAGGTTTAATAGATCTCTCCAGACTGATTTGGTGTATACATACAGCAAAGCCTTTGAAATTCTATAATAGTATTAAAATTTGAGCGCCTTGGGTTCCCTGAGACTTTCATTAAATGAATTCATTCCTATCTATCTGAAAAACCCTGGCTCCAGTGCAAGGAATATCAGGTCACATCTAGAGTACCCCGGAGTAGTAAATTGGGTACCCTTCTGTTTATTATACGTCTCTAATTGCTTTAGAGTTTTACTCTACGCTGATGACATTAAGTCCTTTATTCACTTACAAAATGATATGAATACGTTTATCGTCTAGTGCGTATATGATAATTACCTAAATATCAGTAAATTAGTATACAAAATCCTGTTTATTTTGACTACGTTCTACAACGAGCTCACACTTTTATTAATGATTACCATGGGCGTAAAGCTTAATTTATTGCAATGGCGTTCGTTATGTTGACCTTGGGGGCATCAATTGTTTGCGGCTTATTCACATAGACCTGTGAATTAAGATAGCCCCAAAGGAAGAAGTCTAAAGACGTTAAATCGCACTGCCAGTTCACTTAGCGCTCGAGGGAAGCCACTCAGTTGCGTCAATACTAAAGTTACGTCTTTTTTGCATTTTTAGAAGGTGTGCTTTATAATATTTTTAATAGCCATCCCCAATGAATAACACAAAAAAAGAAACAAAATCATAAATCTTAACTTAGATAGGTCATAGGTATGACAGACAATCAGTTTTGTACGGTCTTTATATTTGAATACATAAGGAAAGAGGATTTGCCTAGTTATACAGAAAATAACAAATTCATAAGAACTTGTTTAAAACAGTGGAACACAGCATAGTACAGGTACAGAGGAACAAATCTACGCTGCTTGATGGAAGGAAGCAGTACTTAATATAAATGTATTATACAATCGGACAAAATCAACACTGAACAATATTATTTAAACTAAACATTGAATAAAGTGTGAATAACGACTAATTTTAACACACAATTTTTTTTTTTATATATTTCCACTTTTGAAATACAAAGTTAACTAAACTCTAAAAGGTACGTATGTACAATATCATTCATTTAATGAGCAAATATTTTAAATAGCTTAAAGCTTGCTTCATGCACAAAATTAAAGTCCCATATCAACGCAGATTTTAATATTTTATCGTAAAAGTTTGTTCACGCCTTAAAAGAAAAATAGGAAGTAAATGTATAATCTATGATATTCTTCTGGTACACCAATGTGGCAATTCTTTCCCCTTATTTGTCAACAAATTTAATTATTTTTCACTTTTACTCTAATTAAATTATAATGAAGGTAGTTGTTGCTCTTTTTTGTTATTTCAATCGATACATGTATAATATCACTCCCTGCATTTTTATATTTGGAAATATTTACTAAATTTCGCAATCGTAGTTAACAGAATCTATTGTTACAATATTAGTTTATTATTATTATAAGGATTGTTTCTAAAAATATGGTTATCTTGAGTTTATCATAACCCTTCTAACTTTAAACATATACGGGGTTTTCGGAAAATAAGTAGAATGGAATATGGCAATAAATTCCTTGAAGTTATTGTTCTAAGATTTAAATCACTCCTTCGCCCTCAAATTAACAACTGAAGGTATTTTCTTAAGGCTAAGTGCAATTTGAGTGCCGTTATAAGTCCTTTAGAACATTTCAGACTAATAAGAGAGACGAATTTTTACGAAAGTGGAATTTGACAAATTCCATTTAAAACTTAACTGATTTGGGAGAAAATTAAGTGTGACATATTCGAACTCTCATATTAAATCGAATATTTGTAAATTCAGAGCTTCTTCTCTTGTAAAAAAGTTAAAATTGTTCCAACTATTTTCTTGCGAAAATATATTTCATACGAATACGAAATTCAGAACAGGGCCCTAAGATATTGTTTGGAATGTAAACACAATGGCCTTTCTGTACCTAACTTATTACTATTCGCTGACAAATATAGTAATAAAAAATTTCCAAGTTCAAATTCGGAAAACGTTTACAGAAAGTAGGTATTAGTGATCAAATTTAGTAATTTCAATTAAAAATGTAATACGAGTATTTTCACTCGGATTGGAACAAGTGAGGTATCGTTAGAAAACCATAGCACAGTCAACATAACCATATAGATATCCAATCTAAAAGAACAGAAACGCCAACAGTTTTTCATTTTTTGTCGCTGATCGCACGCACACACAAGCATTTTTGGGCCCTGAAATTTTCTGGTGTCGCATGAACAACAAGAACTGCTTGTGTTTATGTGCTAGCAGAGGCTAAAAATGAAAAACTCCATGGCCGTTTAGGTTCTTCTAGAGTGCATATCTTTATGATTATGTTAATTTGCTAATTATTCTGACATATCCCTAACATGACCTATAGCGATCTAAATGACTTCACTATCTTTTAAGAAAAAGCATTTAACTTGTGAATTTTGGGGAAGGAGTTATTTTAGAGGGGTGTCAGAACAAACTCCAAGGATTGGCATACACTATCATACTTATTGGCCGAACCCTTTGTATAAACAGGGACTACACAGCTCTTACAAAACAGCAAAAATGGAAGCACTTTTTGATAGTCGTCACCTATAAATTGAGCTGGTGAGCTCAAATAGAAGATTGATCGCAGCTGTCAGTGACTAATTCGGAAATACATATTTCTGATTCCAGTTGTCCTCGCAGTTTTCTAATATGTTTGGTTTCACGAAAATGAAAATGTACTTAATTTTTATAATTTCAAACATAACTGAGTATAATTAAAAACATTAGAAACAATTTGATTGACGCCTTTAACTCTTTAAGGGACAAGAAAATTTACGCAAAAATACCCTAAAGAGGCATACAATTTTTAGTTGACATTTAATGTAGGCGGTTTGAAATGCTACAATATAACAATATACAACATATATTATATGCAATATATTACACATACAATATATTACAAGTATATATGGATACCACACATAAATATAATCATATCACACTACATAATATATATATATTTAAAAAATTATGTAATTTAAAGGTGGTTTCAAATTTGGACCACCATTCCGATAGTGCGTTATTTAGTGATTCAAATGTTAAACCAAAGCCCCTAAAAGAGTTAACATGAAAATGCAGATGCTTATTGCAATATCGCTTCATGTGTTCAGTATTTATGGTCTTTTTATTTATTGCAACAAAGTGGTATAACTAAATATTGAATATTTTGAATATTAGATATATTTTTATTTCTTCGCCAACACATATAAGAGATTGTAGATTATGTAAATATTTTTATTAATCCTTTAATTACAAACTTCTAACCTATTCTAATATACTACATTAATCGGTAGGAGTATTCGTATACGGTGGAAATAGATGTTTTAGTATGGCAAAATAATGAACGCCTGCAGCCATTACTACAAACAAATGCCAAATGGCATGAGCACACGGTATAATACCATCGGCTTTGAAAAAACATATACCCAAAATATATAAAAATCCACCCAATTTCAGCTCAAACATTCCTTGAAAATCATTTCCAAACATAATTACCACTAAAGAAGGGCCCAACCCCATTACTATATAAAGAAACGTTTCTAAGCATTTATAGCGCTCATGATATATCTGAAATTCAAGATAGCCAATCATTATTTATTTTCTTTAAACGGAAGTTACCTGTTGGTAGATAATCCCCATCGCTGCCAAACACCAAACGCACCATTGCAGGGATGTTAAAACAACTGGGTGAGCCACATGAGCTAAGTGCAGCCATGGAAAATAAGATCCAGCTATGAACACATAGATCATTGCTCTGTCACATCTGTGCAGCACATTTTTCAATTTTCTGTAAAATGCACTGTTAGCAGTTAGTATCACTTAAGGTATTGTAATTTACATCTGAGTAATATTTTATTATTTTAAGGACATATGTATAAGATAAACATAAGATAAACACTTGGATATTGAAGATTTTTAAAAATGGTTATACAGGCCGATTTCATATCGTCACCTTGAGACCCCTAGATGAGCTCAGTCATAAGCTGAGCTCACACTGAAATTGTTAAAAAATTTTATAACGCATTTTCGTCAAAATTACTAAATTCAATTGTCTAGTATATTACAACTAGACAACTGAAATTTAGTAGTTATGAAAAAAGGTGACGATGTATTCCCAACTTCGCGACAGTACTTTAGTCAGGCCGCTGTTATCATTGGGCTATTCATGTCGCTCTGCTCTTCCATATTAAAGGCTGTAGGCTGAAGGCTGAGATACAATGTACGCAACACGATTATTTTTTTCAGTTGTATGAAAAAGTTTAAAATGAATCGAAGAAAATTGGCAAAGATAATTCAGGTCAGCCCTTGGCTTTCAAAGCGCATCAGAAGTCTAGATCGTTCGTTTAAAAACAAACTTAAACCCAGAATAAAAATGACAATTCCCGCTTTCACGCCGGTCCTAGAACCAAACAGAAACCGAACATGGAATTGATATCTCGAATCTCTGAATCGCCGCCTAAAATTCGCTTCGCGTATATTGTATCAGGGCTGTCTGGTGTTATCGAATTGATTTCATAACGCCAAAAATTCGCGTTCTGTATATTGTATCCCAGCCTTCAGTCTTAAGGCAGAGATACAGGATGTTTCTTTAATGATTCTATTGAAGGAATAGAACGAATATAATTCCAGCAGAACGTTCGGATAGAGTGAATGAATAACGACTATGGCGCCATAAAATTTTCATCGTTATTACTAGTGACAGTATACATATGTATATACAGGGTGTATCAGTTAACGCATGCCAAAATGATTGAGGTGATAGATCCCTCGCCAAAAACAAAAAATTATTATAGCAGGTGGGAGGGCAATTTCAATGGTTTTCCAGTTACAGGGTAATTCATAAATTCAGGATTCGCTGCACATTACTATTTTATTTTTATATTTTGATCTAATTAACGCAGCGTTTAACGTTTTTCCTAATTTTTCTCCGAAATTCATTCAATCATTGCATCCCTTTTTTATTTTTATTGAATTGCCCATCTTGTTGCCTTTCCATAGAGGTACAACAGCAAAAGCCCACCGTGAAATCCCCTCCAGCCACCACAATTATTAATACTTTGGAATAACCTTTTAACAAACTGTACTTAAAGGTTTATATTTCAAGTAATATTAATTGGATTTTGTATAAACCACTTTTTTTACACTAAAAAAAAACCAAACTCTTTCCCATTTCTCCACCCTCAAGGTGTACGCAACCTTTTAAACTTATTATATTTAACCCATATCCATACTTACCGGTGCCGGTTAATGTAGAAGACTCCATGAAAGATTGTGGAAATGAAAAATAACGAAAAAAGTGCGCTTCCATAGACCCATGCCACCAACTCCTGAGTTGATGATTTCGCTCTCCAAACAAGCTCTAAAGCCGCAAGAACCGCAGGTATTATCCAAATTCCGTGGGTTAAGACATTAGCTATATGTTCAATCTAAAAAAAAAAGTATGTAACGATGAATTCATTAACAAGCACATTCTAAGGAACCTCAGTTGGTTTATAAGCACATCCTGACGCAGGTTTAACATTTTTCCACTTTATAGAGTGTACTTCAAGCCTTGCGAAATGCAGAGTTTTTTGGAAAAATGTAACGAAGCTGCACCAGAACCGGTCAATGCTAGAGTAGTCCTTTTGCACTCCTAGCTCAAAATCACCCATGTCCTGTTTGCAGCAAAAAAAGCGTGTGCTGAAAATGAACAGTGTTGATAGTGCAGTTTAAATAAAGCAATGCCCTCAATTTGGAAAGAAAACAGTATTCGTATCACTGTCACGGTAAATTTGGTACTTTCAAACTTCTTTGAGAGAAAATCTTATGTCGAACGCTAGACCATTTCAACCTTTGCACTCATATATTGCTCTCAGTTCCGAGGGCACTTATTGAAAGTGCCTTAAAGCTAGCGTATTCTTTCACCACAGTTGAACAGACTACAGTGCAAATGTCCGTTGCCTTTACCATTAAAAGCGCAAACGATACTATTAAAAAACAAAAATAAGTGCCAATAAAATCAACTTATCTATCCCCCGATTATTATCAGATAGCAAAATCTAAGAAAATTTAAAAAACATAATTCTGAAAAGCACCACACATGCAACTTTTTGCATTACTTTCACTCGACTGCTATGCTGGAGATGCACTTTTCCCAACGATAACACTTCACTGCATTTTACTTTACGGCACCGTTTCCGACCGTTGTGTGCATTACGAAAAATTGAAGAATTATATAATTCCCGATTCTAAATTAAATTGCCTCAAAATTAATGCGTATAATACACATAATAATAGAAACACGTACTAGTGTTTTATTTAGAAGCAAAGAACCTCAAGAACTGCACAATTATGGCATATTTATGTGTGACATAGATGTAAATTTACCTAATATATAAACATATGTCACAACATGAGTTTCTATAGAATGCATTGATGGCATCACTTTAATTAAGTTGCTGCATCCATAGTGTAAATCCAGACGATTGTAAGAGCAAATTGCTCCCAATTGACCCAAAATGATGCCCCTATTGATAAGCGAATAGCTGCCGTCTACACTTAATACTCAGGAATGACTGACAGAAGACAGCTTGAATCGATAAAATTAGTGCACTCCACACTTTAGGTCTGTTCGCTTACTTTGGACTATAAATTTATCTGGTAAAAACTTTATTCAGAGTGGGGGCAAAATGTTGCAAAAGTGCGTATATGTAATGAGTTTTTCCTAATTTGTATAACTTCTTTGTAAAGATTGATACAAACCGGTAAAACTTTACTATACTGACCTGTCAAATGTCAGTCAGCAATATTTTGTAAAAGGCACAACATTTTCAGCCGTAGATATTTTGTAAAAGATAAATATCAGTAAGGAAAGCAATTATAGTATGCTAAATACATACTTTACATGCTAGCATACCTGAACAATTTATGCAGACTAACATTTGACAGGTCCGGATAGTAAAAGATTAGACGTGAACGCTTGTAGAAAATGGCCTAACGCCTTAAAGGCTGGCCCCCATAGAGTCCGTCGGCATAAGGCGTCGTCGTACAACTATTGAACACATGCATTCATATTCATATGGGAGCTAACCCATAAAGGCCTACCCATGGAAATATGAACTAAGCACTTAGCACTGCTTAGTTAGTATTTCTATGGGCCTACCCCCATAGAGTCCGTCGGCATCAGGCGTCGCTTTTAGGCGTCGTCGCCATGGAAATATGCATTCATATGGCAGCTAACCCATAGCCGGCGCGGCGGCAGCGCGTCGCGAGAGAGAATTTTTGAGGAGCCTTCAATAATTTCGCGCGGCAGCGCGTCGTGATAGAGCTTTGCTGAGAGAGCTCTGACAAGTTGGGATTCGTTGAATCAGCTGTTTATTTGACAAGTAAAGGTTTGAATTTGATATCTGTGAATTGTTTTGTGATTTTGTAATTATTCGGTTTGCTGTTTCTTCGTTTGGATTTCCTGAAGGGTGCCGAGTTTTTCCCGAATTCATTAGTCTAGTTTCTTGACGAATTGGTACTAGATTTCTTGTTAATTCACCTTCGGAGCATACTGCGCCAGTTGACGGTTGGTCTCGAATTGTCATAAACAGCTGAGCGATAGCGAAAGCGACGCCTGATGCCGACGGATTCTATGGGTTCGGGTCTCTCTTGCCGCGCTAAAAAAGTGAAATCTCCGCGGCAAAGCGACGCGCCAACGGAACTCTATGGGGGCCAGGCTTAAAGGCTGGCCACCATAGAATTCGTCGGCGCGTCGCTTTCTCTCTTTCAATAGTACTGATTTAGATGGATTTTAATTTCACTACGTAAATGTACTGATTTTGGAAGCTTATCTAAACTAACGAAGAATTATGAAATGAAAAATTTGTACGTCTCTGTATTTACTTCTACTAGATAATTTCTAACTACATCAAGCATTTGTTTAACACAATGCAGCAGACAACTCAAGAGTGACCAATTGCCAAAACCAAATACAATCTCCCAAGATAAATTTTTTTAAATGCAAGTTTTTTAATATTCCGCAAAATATTTTCACCGTATAAATTTGTATATCTCTACCTGGACATGTTGTACCTTTCTGGAAAGGTAATAAGATGGGCAATTTAGTAAAAATGAAAAAAAGTGTATTAATTGCATGAATTTCGGAGAAAATGTGGGAAAAACGTGAATTTTAGGAAATTTCAGCACATTTTTTCACTTTCCCAAGTGATCATACCTGCAGTGGTAGAGGTAGGTCAACATTGATGTCATTTTTGGTAAGGACATTGGGATAGTATTTGTTTGGATTTGTTTGATGTTATGTTGAGCAGATTAAAAAATAAAAATAAAATAATAATGTGCTGAAAGGAAATATCTTTTTGGCAAATACAGACGGCATAAGACACCTGAAAACCGCGGAGCCTACACAACTCTTAGGAATAAAGTTGTTTCTAAAGTTCGTGAGGCTAAGCGCAGATATTATTATGACAAGTTTTCTCCTCTCTTACCATCTAAATAAGGTTCTTTGGCGTAACTTGTGCAGTGCGGGTGTTCGTAGTAGGGAGCTGCCTATCACTAACTTTGATGCTAATGAACTCAACGCTTATTTAGCGACAGGCCATCGGTTTCTCCATGCAACGAGTTCGATCTCCCAACAAATAGCAACCATGACAGTTTCAGTTTTCGGGCAGTAGGCTTCACTGAAGTTATTGACGCAATTTTTGCGGTTAAATCAAATGCTTCAGGCATAGACTCAATGTCACCCCGCTTCGTGAAATTAATTGCCCCTCACATTATTGGACCAATTATGTATTTTTACAACAGGTGTATCATGCAATCTACATTCCCCGACTTCTGGAAATCTGCTAATGTCGTCCCAATTTCTAAAAAGAGCTCAGCTGAGTGTCTCGCTGACTATAAACTGATTAGCCTACTTTGCTTCCTATCCTTCGAAAAAAATACTTTATTGGCAAGCACAGGAATTTCTATCGTACAACAACCAGATGTTTAACATGCAATCAGGATTTCGGCCCAAACACAGCTGTGATACGCGCTCTTAAAAGTTACCTCTGATATTCGGAATGCCTTGGATAATCGGAATTTTCTTATTCTAACGCTCCTTGATTTTTCTAAAGCGATATTACTAGGAAAAGTCGTGACCCTATTTAATTTTTCTACATCGGCTGTGCGCTTAGTGGCTGACTTTTCATCTCCGAGAACACAAAGAGTAGTTCTTGGATCTAAAACGCACTCCGAATTTCTCCCAATTACAAGTGGAGTTCCTCAGGGATCGATTCTAGGTCCTAGGTCTAGAATCAAACGATGATGGGTATAGTCGTCAAACACAGAGTAAGTGACGCTGACCAGTTAGTTGTGGCGACCTATTTTCAGAGCGCACACCTACATGTGTGTCGCGAGAATCAAGTGATGACGGATATAGTCGTTATGACACAATGATCACTCTTCTAAACACAATTGATGCTTCCTGAAATACAATTAAAAAGAATGTAGTATGAAATTCAAACATAATTTGTCTTTTCCAGATATATTATAAAATAGACTTTCCACTTCACAAATTTCTGGTAATGTAGTAGCATTTTATGTAAGATTCAATTTCACCATTAGCTGTTAAATATATACATATACACATACATAGCATTATCTGAGCTTCTATATTCTATATGGTATACTTTTCGCTGACTAATTAGTATGAGTTGAAAGAGCAAAGTATTTGACATTACATAGTACATACAATCGTAGTTAAATTACATTTATTAATTATAATAATTATTACAATAAAAGTTCTAACATATCCTAAACGATATCAGTAAAATAAAACACAGTGCAAAACAGACCTTTGTCGTTTTGCTTCAAAATCGTGTAATAATTCATCTATGTCATTGTCTAAATCCTCTGACTGCGCCATCTGGAAAGAAGAAATACTTTTAGTAATATCAATAATGTAAAAACCTCCTCTTACTTCATCATAATGGCATTACCGTTTTCCATCATATTAGCTATTTACAAAAATTGCAAATCATAAGAATCCAGAGAAAATATTCAAAAAACTTGGTATTATGAATAGTCTATTCGATGAGAAATATAATAGCATTACGGTGAAGTAAATGAAATAAGATTAGTAGAGTAGTAAAAATAGAGTTTTAGAGTATAATAAATATCAGAATAAATAGTAAGGGGACATTCTGGTTTGTCGGCCCAAAAAATAGCTCATTTTTATGATTTTTTTTATGGAAACTATTAAAGATATCAAAACCGGTTTTTTTAAAATCATTTTATTCATCCTTAGACTACATTCTGGGATTTTTTCGAGTCACTCCGGAACCGGTAACCCCCCCTCCAGGCGTCCAAATGTAGCCGTGCAGCCGTGGGCGGCCCGCTGGTGGCAGGTTTTTTAGCGTTAATGGTGATCAGAAATGAAAAATGACGAAGGTTTATTAATCTTAAATGTATTTATCAAAGAGTGGTGGAACGCTTTTTCAAAATTCGAAAAAATAAAAAATGGCGGGCAATTGAAAAAAAGTGCATTTTTAGGGATTTTTTTTCACCGTTTTTTTGCTATAACTCTAAAAAAAAAAAAGCAACAACAAATCTGTTCCACAACTCTTTGCATATAAAGAACAAGTGTGCCAAGTTTCATAAACATCGCATGCATGGTTTTTTCGAAAAGCTGCCACCGCCGACAAAAAAGAAGTTTTTAGAAAATAGCTCTTAAAGTTTGGAGACGCATTTCGGCTTGAAAAAAGTTTGATTTATCGACAATTTGCCAAATACCTTCCTTCTGCCCCCCTAGATCCCCTCCTAACGAAAAGGAGACAAAGAAACATCAAAAATACCTACCTTATAAAATTCATTTCAAGGCCACAAATCCGAACGCTATTCACACACTCGTTTCATAGCTCGCACCTACTCTCCGGCTCGTCGGCTCAAACGGCCACGCGGCGGGAGGAACGCCTCTTCAATTGCCTGTAACTTTTGAACCGCTAAAGATTTCGGTTTCAAATTTTAACATGTTATTTTTAAAGGTTCATACTATCGATTAAGCAAAAAAAGATTTTCTGACCAGAATGTCCCCTTAAATTAAACTAAAGTATGTACATTTGAAATCCAAGCAAATAAAGAAGTAATTTATTGTGAATTCCTTGTTAATTCAAAGTGTTCATTAACATCAATTTGATTTTAAATGCATGCAGCATTTTTTCATTTTTCGAAAAAATCTTAGTTCAGTCAAATTTTGGAAACATTTTCTATAGATTTTGATATACTAACAGGAAAATATTATGTAACACTTGCACTATAATTTTGTGATTCTATGTCCGAAAGTATCGACTATATTTTAATTTAATAAATCACAGTTCAAAAGCGTTATTGGAATTTCAGCTTAGGGAGTTGTATTATTTAAAGTAAATTTCACCGACCAAGCCATATAGTATATATATAGTCTATTTTCAATTGTTTCTGATTTCAATTCACCTTTTCTGAAATTCAGTTTATTAATCTGAACTTCAATTAATGTTCTCTGCATTACATTTGATACATTTGGAAATAAAATTGGCTAGATTGAAATATAGAGTAGCTAATACTTTTTAAAATAATTATTTTATCTGATTTACTTTTGATGCTTTACGAAATATAATTTGCACAGCTGAAATACAATTGATGCTGTCTTCACAAATCTGAATTTCAATTGGCCATTTCTGTAATCAATATAATTAAAGCGTTAACGCAAGCTTGTGATTCCCCCTGTGAGTTTATTTCTGCACCGATTTTAATGATTCCAAGTCTGATCGTCGACCGAAAATTCTCAAGTTCAACAAATTGCTATGAAAATGGGTGCTTTTATGTCTGCGGGATCTTTCAAATCTACTGTCGAGAGACAGTACCGACAACTCTCAACTTCATGAACCAGAACCACCAGACACTAGAAAATGGGTCCGTTGCGAATACTTATTCTTTATACCCCTTTCCGTCGTTATCGCATCACCACATGTCTGCAACGGGCATGCTCATATATACCAGTGCCGTCAGACCAGAAAGTCCGTTATGAGAGCTGTGTACCGCGTCCACCCTTTGTTATTGCATCCACCCATGTCTGCAAAGGCATGCCACTGATTATATATTATAACTGGACGGCGCATAATGGCAGCCAGTGCGTACCGCGTGGTAGCCATTTTGACTGGTGGAACTTTGGACTGTTGTGGGTCTCACATGTGGAAGTTTTCCTCAGTAAAAATACTTTGGAATTTAATTCGTAAATATTGCCATATGTCTGAGCAATCCCGTTAAGGAAACTACAATGAACATTGTAGAACACAATTTATGAATACTAAAGGCAAGTACAAGTAATATAATAAATGAAGCACTGATGCAAAATTCAAATGCACCAAACGTGCAATTATATTTTTTTGATGTGAAACTTCTATTGGCGCGCCTTGGAGGTAAAACCGACTCGTATGCCGTGACGGAAAACGGCATGACGCTCTCTTATGTCATCATAACTTCTATACCACTTAACCGATTAACTTCATATTCCCAACATATATTAGTTTGGTTGCAAGGATGGTTTATGGTGTGGTCCCGGTAGGTGTCCCCTCTCCGCCGCCGCTCGCTACCTTGTGTGTGCGTGACGCATAGCCATCAATTTCGATGTTTCACATCTGCAGGGCATTTCGCGACGGCCACACTTTTTTTATGATTGTCAGAATACGGTTTAAAAAATCGTTTGAAATACATAGAAAATAATACTATAATTGTTGTAAAAGTCATGCGCATAAAAATAAATATATGTATATAATAAAAACAAATTATTTAAAATCTTTACCATCGTTATTAAATCACATATTAAAAATGCGCCTATCGTAGCATCCTCATGGTTATCTTGGACATCTATGTTAATAAGGTGAACAGGTTGATTAAGCGTAGGTTCTTGGTTTTCCATGAAATCAATTACCTATTTTGTTTCGATTGTAAGTAATATATGTTAAGTTTAGCAGATAGCCATACTTACTTGATCATAAACTCGCTCCTCTACGGTGACGATGATATCGAATGTGTCTTTGCAATTTTGAAACCTTTCAGGGCAACGTTTTATTCGTCTATTTCGATCAAGCATATGTAGCAATCCATTTTGCGTATAACTTTTGTGTATGTTAAGGAAAATAGTTTCGCAAACAGGTAAACATACATATAGAAACATATGCAAGTCCGTTTTTTTGTATACCTTGTTATGGAACAACCATATATTGAACAGAACAAAATTGTTGTATACCCGAAATGTATTTTTTTCTATTTTGTTTCATTTGTATTACATTTTTATACGACTCCCAACTAAATCTGAATTCGGAAAAATTTTCGAAATATGCAGGAGAAACGGAAGATATGTGGACATCATCAGATCAAACAAAATCGTGGTTTTTATTTGAGTCAAGAATAAAACTAATATATCTATGTTTTGTTTATTGCTAATAAAATTTTTTCCAAAAGCGTTATACCTTTAGAATGCGTAATTAATTACGAAATTCCTTTTTACTATGCCTGCACACAAACAAAGTTCTTTCTAGATCAAGAGTTAAACACAGCTTTATTCTTTTAGTCCACTTCGCGAAATTAAAGTCAATGCAAGGAATTGCTTCGTATAATTATTAAAAAAGATGTTCAATGCTAACTATAACTTGAAAGTCAAAGAATTCGATAGTTTTAAACCTGACGAGCTTCATAGTCGAAATTTAGATAGAAAACGACTTCACATTGAAGCCTCTTAAACCTTAGGGATTCGGCAAGACATTTCTTAATCCCTAACCCGTCAAGTACAAGAGCTGTGACATTTACCATCTTGAGAGGTTCCCCGAACTCCTTAATTTAAATGTACTATGAAAAAAATACAATTAAAAAAGTTATTTCAGTTTTAAACTTTCACAGTCTCAGACTCTTAATGATGGGGTAAGGCTAGGCGCTTTTTTAATGATCAGTATCATAAAAAAAAACGCAACTTAAATCAGCAACCAAACCCTTGGGACATAAAAAAAATTCAAAAACATCAATTGAAATACGCACTGATCAAGTCTACCTTTGGAAAGCGGAAAACTGGAACCGACTTGCACGCATTTATAAGTGTTTCATTTTTGTTCTACGGGTACGCTAACACTGAAAAATGTTTATAATGGCCGAGGGAATGTTTTATTTAGCAAAAATGACAGAAAACATCATAAATATTTCATATACCAGTTCGCGCTGAGTGCTCATCAAGCAATGACGGTTGAGGTTGTGGCAGGCGTGTATTAGTTGAAGGAGATGCTGTATTCTGTTGGATAGCCATATTGAATGCTTGAACGTTTTTTGCTTTGCACGTACTTTTGCGTGAAGCCCAATTTGCCGTGGTAGTATGTTGAGGTGAACTCAAGTGTTTTGAGAGTATATTTTGCGTTAATTGTTTTTTATGGATGAGTTGCCACGACCAAGTAAATACTACACACGTAGTATGGGATAGATAACCAACCATTTCAAAAAAGACTAATGAATTTAGAAAGGGATATACAATTTTTTATTCGGTTCGAATTAATACACAAAACCTTAATGTTAAAGTAAAAGCTCAATTATAATGGGCATATTCAAACTTAAGCGCCGACTACATAGCATCCCATCCGATCTGTTCCGACCAGACGATAGATGGAAGATGGGTACCATGTTTCGCACCGTCTATGTTAAATTTTTCAGTGAAAGCTCCATGTTCTCTTTTCCCGTTTTATATCCATATAAAATTTAATTTTCTATTGTACAACTCAGCTAGGTTATTTGAAATTATATGTTCTGTCGTTCCGATAAAAGTTAATGTCTACATAGTTTACACATGACCAGCCATATTTTAACAGTTGTCTGGATATTCGAGTTGCATACAAATTTGTGAACAATGGAAAGTTTATTGGACCTTTTTGAAATATATTCACGCGTGCATTTGATTTTCATGATCTACATAAGATACCGTAACAAAATCAATAATAGCGGGAGTGTGAAACGCTATGCTGGGTGATTAGTCCGCAATAATATTTTAGTGTACATTTTGTAAAAAGCAAATTTCAATATTTCGGGTACCTCCCCCAAATCACATTTAACTGTGAACTTTCTGTATTTGTCCCGATACCAATATATTAACAGGTGACGAAAAATTATTTAGCCATGTTTTAAGAATTGCAAGATCTAACGCATGTTAAGTGTTACTTACCTTAAAATGCACGGGAAGGTTCTTGTTACTCAGGCCCCAATTTTTGGGAACGGGGTTCGAAACATTTTGCTGTGCTAATTAACGGAAAAATAATGAAAAAATTCTATCTCGACCCGTTTTCGAGATATAGGTCAATTCGCGAGCCACCTAACGTTCGTAACTTTTGGGAAAATTCTATTATATATTATAATTTCCCTTTTATAAACTGCCGGTGGAGTTAATTTTCCTTTTACAAACTACCGGTGGAGTTAATTAGCACAGCAAAATGTTTCGAACCCCGTTCCCAAAAATCGGGGCCTGAGTAACAAGAATCGTGCCAAATGCACTATTAAATGATAAAGTTGTAGTCTTAAATACGCATTATACAATGTGTAATAATAATATAACACACCATTTAAAAGGATACTACTGCTTGTCTTTGGCGAGCAGATCATTGTAAATATCATCGTAGGGTGTTCCAAATTCATATATATTTGGTTTGTCAATCGCGGTCCCTGGTAGCTTTACCTTTTCACCAGTGCCAAACGAGCTTACCTTAAAGCCCTTTTTTGCTAGGAAGCCGTGTGCTTCCATTGAGCGATTCATATTCGAGGAACAAATAACTGCGACCGATAGATTTGAATTGTAAGACATTGCTGGATATGTAAGTAAATTGTATTAAGTAATGCAAAATAACTTGCTTGAAGCGTAACCTAAGTTGCTAAAATTAATCTCAACTCTTATCCACTCTCATAAAAAACAATGTTAAAATACTTAGATTTCCAAACCCCGAGCTCCCGCAATTGTAAAAAGGTGACACCGGTAAAAAATCTCAGCTGACATCAGTGACAGGTGATAAATTTCATTCCATATAATCTTTATAAACGCTAGGTAATATAAGAGCGTGGCTGTTAACAAAATTAAAAATTTTAAGGTAAAACTTTACTGTACAGACCAGTCAAATTTCAGACAGCATAAATATTTTGTGAAAAAAATTATAGTATGCTTTAATAGTAATAGATAGCCGTAACTTTTAGAAAAAAAAATGGAAATCGATCTCTCAAATTTTTAAATTAGAGTAACAGTGGTACTAAATGATGCAACTGGAAATAGAGACCAGAAAAAATGTGCGCACCTTCTGACGTGATGGAACAATTCTGACACCGGATTCGGATTCTACGCAAAAATTTACTTCGGAAAAGACCCTCAGTTTAGTGTTTACCAACAACTGACAAGACCCCATTATTTGCAGGCCTGTGTAATACATTAAGCCTTCCAACTCATGGAAATATAAACTAAACATAAACTGCCGGGGATAAAGCTTTTAAAAATTGTATAGCATTTATAATGATAGTTACTAACGTTTATTGAATTTAATGCAAATATTTTATAAAATTTTGTTCCACAAATATTTAAATTCAAATATTTTGCATTAAAAATCTGCGGAACAGCTAACTTTGCAATGCGATAAAAATAGACAGCGCTATATAAATTTTTATGCATCTTCTCTCGTCCCTCTTAGCCAGTTGGTTGTCAAATTGGAGGACGCTTGAGACAGCAGTAGAGCGGTCCATCTTATATGTGTGCTGTGGCATCGAGCTAAACGTTACATGGATATGAAGTCGAATAAATAATCTTGAAGCTTGTCAAATATCACGTGTCACGACGGGCCTTGTTTTAAAAATTTTGTTTAAAATGGGCAGGAAAGGAAAAGTAAATACCTTAGGGAGGTCGCTAATAAAAGATCGATTTGGCCATTCCGCGAGACAACGTAAAGTTGATAACGATTCTATGGTAACAGTAACATTGTCTTTTATAATATATGCTTTGTGTTATTTTAATCTCCATAGCTTCATAC
The DNA here is from genome assembly GCA_947538895.1 of Neoitamus cyanurus. Lineage (NCBI taxonomy): Eukaryota > Metazoa > Arthropoda > Insecta > Diptera > Asilidae > Neoitamus > Neoitamus cyanurus. Next base: position 42,565,592 of record OX384543.1, read on the forward strand.
CACTGAAATACAAGATGGTTATGATTGGGGTCGTTTAAACCTGCAATCCGTAACGGAAGAATCCTCCTTTCAAGAGTTTCTGCGTACTGCAGAACTGGCGGGGACGGAGTTTCAGGCGGAAAAGTTGAATATAACTTTTGTTAACCCGAAAAGCAATGTTGGATATCTGACAAAATTAGAAGAAAATGCTCTGCAAAAAAAGCATATTGATATGAAAAAATTACTGAAGATTCCTCGTCGCCCAAAATGGAATTCTGAAACAACGGCGGAGAATCTGCAAAGAGCGGAATCCGAATCCTTCTTGGAATGGAGGAGAGATTTAGCTCTACTTCAAGAAAACGATGGTTTATTCCTTACACCGTATGAGAAAAATTTGGAATTTTGGAGACAATTGTGGCGGGTTGTGGAGAGAAGTGATGTAGTTGTTCAAATCGTTGATGCGAGAAACCCACTGCTTTTTAGAAATGAAGATTTGGAGCAGTATGTTAAGGAACTAGATGCTCACAAGATGAATATGGTTCTTGTGAATAAAGCTGACTATCTAACCGAAGAACAAAGGCAAGCTTGGGCAAATTTCTTTGACAAAGAAAGGGTACAACTTGCATTTTTCTCGGCAGTAATGGCAGACGAAGAGTTGAGAACTATTGACGAAATAGAAGACACTAATACTAACACCACAGAAAAAGCCTTGAACGTCGAAGAAATCCACGAAACCGCTGAGCAACTATCGAAGTCCCTCGATAAAACTGAAGAACAACTTTTCAACATCGAAAAGTGTCTTCAAAAAATGTATATCAAATCTGTTCACAACACCAAGATTTTGAGCCGATTGGAACTAATCGCTTTGCTTAAAAGCATGTATAGGGGCCCAAAGCATACTAAAGGAGTAACCACCATCGGCTTGGTAGGTTATCCAAATGTCGGAAAGAGTAGCACCATAAATGCTCTCATAAACAAAAAAAAAGTTTCGGTTTCAGCCACTCCAGGCAAAACAAAACATTTTCAAACAATTTTTTTGGACGAAGATTTACTACTCTGCGACTGCCCTGGATTGGTAATGCCGAGCTTTGTTCTCACAAAGGCTGATATGATTTTAAACGGAATCCTACCAATTGATCAAGTAAGCACCATAACTTCCGATTCACCAAAGAAATATAGTAAATTGCTACTATTTTAGATGCGCGATCACATACCGCCAGTAAATGTGCTTTGCACGCGAATTCCAAAATATGTTCTCGAAGATAAATATGGGATAATCATTGCAAAGCCCTCCGAAGGCGAAGATTCAAAAAGGCCTCCTTACGCCGAAGAATTGCTCTTAGCCTATGGCTGTAAGTATGTCGAATATTACATTACCTTATATTTACGATATTTGTGGCCAGTTCCTAAAAACGGAATTATGTGCAATTTTATCATTTTATTATAGATAATCGTGGATTTATGACAGCAAATGGACAACCTGATCAGGCCAGATCTGCCAGATTTGTGTTAAAAGACTATGTGAAAGGAAAATTGCTTTACTGTCAAGCACCCCCAGATGTAGAGCAGAAAGAATATCACAAATTCAATCCCAGAACGACAAGGGAAATAAAAGAACATGTTTTACCTCAAAGTCACCAGAGAGCCCTGCGGGTAATTTAAATTATTATTTTGTAAGAAATAATCTTATTGTTATATTATTTAGATAATTAAACCGGCATCTTCACAAGACATAGATACACAATTTTTCCTAAATAACGATAATAAAATACATATCAAGGGACGCTCAAATTTTCCACATATTAGGGATTCTTCGGAGCCTTGTGGTGTATTTAATCCCCCGCAGAATGTATCTAGGACGACATTTACCGAGAAACCATGGAGACATACAAAAAAAGAGAAGCGGGAAAAACTGAGAAAAAAGTTTGCTCATCTAGATCAACATTAATGTACCTACAATGAATATTTATAATTATGGTTGCGAGAATACATTAGTCATTTATATATAATGGCAGTTTTAAGGAGTTTTGTGTACAGATGCGTTGCGCCACTTCTATATTAAAAGAACGTGGAGTGTTTTAATTTTTATTCAAATCACATAGGTACAACTCACGTATTGTTTCCGATTAATTATTGCATACTAGCTTCTTGTTGTGTTAAATGTTCGCTTCCTCCATTTTTATGAGTCAGCATATGGTTATGAAGGCAATGTAACTGAATGTAAGCCTTTCTGCATATCTGGCATGCATGTTTTTTTTTCCCTGTATGCAAATTTTTGTGAACAAGTAGTGAACTCCTACGATTGAAAAATTTTCCACAGTCGTCACATTCAAACGGTTTGTCCTCGGTATGAACTATTGCGTGTCTTTTGAGTTGTTCTCCACCTACGAAACGTTTGTCACAAACCTTAATTGAACACAACTAGTTGATATTATTTCAAGCGATTCTGTGAATCAACATTATTTACCGTGCAAATGTAAGGTTTTTCTCCAGTATGAGCCCGCTTGTGAATAATTAAGTTACTGGAATACCGAAACTTTTTAAAACAAATCTCGCAAGTATGTGGCTTTTCCCCCGTATGTGTCAGCATATGTTTCTACAAAAAGAATATGAATATAGTTTGTCAAATTTTCGCTTATTATATAACATATTAGCCGTTCATTTATTTAATTACATTAATTTAAACAGAGACAAACCTTAAAACCAGATTTTTGGGTCATTCCTTTTCCACATATTCCGCATAGAAAAGGCTTTTCACCTGTATGCGAGAGCATGTGACAACGCAGCGATCCAGCTTGTCGATATGCTTTGCCGCATATTTTACATGTATGAGGATTATTTTTATTGTGCGTTGTCATATGTCCATCATATGCATTGCGGGTCTTAAATCCTTCGCCGCATTCGCTACACAAATACGGTGTATTGTCAGAATGCAGTTGCATATGATACTTATAGGAACTATGATTACTTAAAACCTTCTCGCATACTTCACATTTAAATGGCGGGCCTGGAAGTTTCTTTGTTCTTTGCCTTCGCTTTCGAAACACTACTTTGGGAGGGTTCGTCATGTCATTGTCTGACTTCTCCTCCGATGTCAAGTTGCTGGTTTCATATTCAACGCTTTTCGCAGTATTGCTTCCTTCTTCTATAGCATTTTCAAATTCGTTTATTTCTTCACTTTGTACATTTTCGATTCCTTCTACCGAATCATGTTTAACTATCAAATCCACTTCGTCTTCATAATTATTCACTTCTTCTGTTTGCTCTTCAGTAACATTTTGTTGATCTATGTTATCATCATAAAAATATATTGTCCCGTATACTTCCTCCTCTTGGAATTTCGATTGTAAGTTTTTGCGCAGGGTTGCATCGGATTTTAAACATTTCTTCTGAAATACGTAAGACCTACAAATCTGCATCATACACTTGACGCACACAACTGATGGTAGTTCGTCGCCATCTCTTACCTGAAAGAAAAATAATTTATTAAATAAACGCGATCAAAGAGCAGAAATAGTCATATCCTACGGTACGCTAAATATATCAAAAACTAAATTCATATGTCTGACGTAGAAATTTCTTTGAATTTACTAACAGATATATTTCCAATTGAACAGGTGAAATGAAAATTCTTCTGGGTGATTTTCAGTTAACGTTTGATTCGCATGTTGACTTCATTTATAAGAAAATAGCCAAAAAGTAAGATTCATGAGAAATTTAGGCTGTAAGTATTACTGGATATTGACTCTTTCAAACAGAAAATTGCAGAGCACGTTTTAAAGAAAATTATTAAGACTTTAATTTTGATTGTATAAAGTCTTGTAAATTAATAGCTATGCTAAGTTAATGAATTATTATTATTAAAAACATGATGGTTTGAAGCCGACTACAGGAAGTGTTGAAAGTCAAATATCTCGGATCGATTTCAAGCCAGCTTCATTTTAGTCGTACCTAAAATTATATCGGATTGACTCAGTGAAGCCACATAACCGCAGCTTGAGCATTTGAATCTTGAACAAACGAAAGAAAACTTTTGTTGACGAGGAAGGTTCATGGTTACGGTTCAAGTGAAATCAGACCGATAAATTCGTTTTGCTTCTTATTTTCTGCGTTAGGGGACTAATTCGTGTAATTATGGCACATGCACTCAAAGGAAATTTTAAGTTGTTTTTTCGTCCCGCGGATAAAATTGATATGTATATAAAATGCCAAAACCGTCTGCAATTACAAGCCGAATTGCGCTTTTTTGTTTGAATATTAATAATCGCGCTTATGACAAATTTCGCATATATATTTAATTTTACTTGGACACTATTTGCAGCCTTCGACTCTTTATAAGTAAAAAAAAGTCTTTACAATCTAGCATTTGCATTTTTTGATTGGTTCTGAAAGCAAGTCTTTCTATACTACAAATGCCGCCGTATATCGCTAGTGCTCCATTGTCTTGTTCCACGTTGAATTAAATTAAAACTCCTAAAGATATTATATTCTATTAGAAAGGAAAAAATTTAGTAAATTGGGAAGAGAACTTTTCATATTTAGCACATTTATTTTTCTATATAGTTCGGAAACTGCAGTGAATTCTTTCTTCCACTTTAAGAGCCAAAGTATTTATTAATGAACTGGAATTTCATAGCTTGGCCCGTCTGTAATTTTTATGATTAAAAAATGGTTACCATATATCATTGATCTTCAATCAAAAATTTCATTTAGCTCATAGTTGGCAAGGGCAATGTTAATTGCAGGCCTAAATTTTTAGAGCAGTAAAAACTCATATTTTGCTGATGTAAAATTTTGGGGGTTCAGCTAATATGATTATATGTTGTAGTTGATTTATTCTGCCTTCCGTGGCTTTACAGTTGCAACTTATTTGGTTTTCCCATATGATCATGAATCCCGTGGGTCTCAAATCAAATCAAATAGATGCTCTTAGCTCATTGATAAAAGAGCTGGGCAGTGGGGACTTCCAGCACAAGCCCTTTTTCCTCAATAGATCAAAGACTCCTCTCCAAAAGCAGTATGCCAGAATTGCTATGAAAAGACACCACGTTCAAATGGTCATTTGGATTAAAAAGAATCAAATTAGAAATAGAAATTAAGTCAGTATGCATAAATTTTACTGCAGTCGAGTATGTAGATTTTTAGAAAATTGTCGATATCGGCCGTTGTGCTTTGAAAGTTTCAAATATAAATATATTCAAAATAACAACTCGAAACTTAATAAATTCACAGACCCACCTCAAGCGATGTGCATTTAGACAGCATTTGCGACAGAGTTGTAATTTCCCCGCATACTTTGCCTTCATTAAAAATACACCGAAGATCTTCGGCTTCTTCCAAGCACGTTCGACAAACATTTTCTATTTTGATTTCTGCGCTAAAACCTTCCGACATGTTATGGACTTCGCAAAAATCTTAAATAATGTTAAAAGTTATGCAGAATATGTTCACAATACAATAATGTTAAAAGATCCACAATGGCGACAATATTTCTTTGTTTTGACATTGTGTCATTTTTGGTTCGGCATAGCACAGTAAGAAGATTTGAATATTAGAACTATAACTTTTGTATTGTGAATTAATGAGTTCTAAATATCTGTCAACTGGTTTTGACAACAAAAATAGTAGACCTCGAGTTTATAAACAAAGTATTATTTAAGAGTTATATGTGAAAATAAAACGCTAGTTTAGTAATGGACTTACTCGGATCTATATTAAATTCCATGGATAAGCCACCATGTGTAAATGAAAAGGAAAAGGAATTAATAAGAAGTACGAAATTATGTTTATTTCGCCATTTGTTTAGAGGAAAGAAAATTCTATTTTAGAACAAAAAGAGCACGTGGAAAAACTAAAATTAAGAGAAAAAGAAGAATTGAATCGATTTAGAAAGTATGCAGAAGAGCGAATTGGACGTTTTATCAAAGATGAACGCAGGAGCATTGAGTTTCAGCCCCTGGACAAACTTTATCGATCAGTCATGTGAGTGTGTATCCAAAGGCCTTTTTTACCATTTTCATATTTCACTCAATTATTGAATGGACTGAAAGTATAGCGCTGTAAAAGACATGTTGGTAAAAAGTGAGATAAATGAGATGAAACCAAAATATACCAACAATGCTTATCATAATATCATGAGCGCATCTAATTAAAATTTTAAAATGTTTTCCAGTCATGATGTAGCTGAAGTCGCTGGTTTGCTGGCTATGAGTTTTGGCCAAGAAGATGTTGACAGATATACAGTTGTATATAAAAAAGAGCACGCACCCACCGAAGATGAAATTTCTGCACGGAGGAATGGCGAAATCTGGAATGATGAAAAAGCCAAAGAATACGCCCAAAAAGTAAGCAAATATTATGTGCAATGATATTGTTAATGTAAAACTATTGTAGAGAATAATTGCAAAGAAGCAAGAGGTAGTAAAAGAAGAGCCCCCAGTGGAAGTAGTTCCTGCTACAAATTATAAGGACAAATACGCACATTTAATAGGGCAAGATGCAGCCCTAGAAGCTGCCCGAAAAACAGAAACAAATAAAATATATGGATTTGGTATAAACATGCAGAGCTTAGATTAGATTTGTATATAATTTGTTATTTCAGTTCCCAGTGAAAATAAAAAGGACGTACGTTCGATAGAACAGACTATGGCAGACATCCAGGCTAAAAAACGATTGAAAGCCTCCCATCAGATAAGTAATAATCACATCTAGTAATCAATGTAATACATATACCATAATAAACCCCTCAGCAATACAAATTTATGAATGAGTGTTCTCCACTATTTAATGAAATAAATGTACAAATAGAGGAATGTTTTATTTTAATCTTTGCTTTATTCAGGTGAGGTTGTGGCAACCCGACTTCGTAAATCGAGGACTACAAACGGCAGTCAAATTATGTCGAGTTTAGGCGAAACAAAATCAATAGCTGAATTTGAAATTTACATTCAGCCATTTCAAGTTGTTTCGACTAATTTCGAAACAAGATAGATAGTGCCACCCCAGAACAGCATGCTTGGCAGTGGCAACTCGTTTGATAACTTGAATTAATTAGACATTTCAGTGAAAATTTATTAGAGGAGTTAAACAATTTCGCAACAGGTTTACAATAATGGGATCGCTTCGATAACAGAATGAGGAGCACGTATTTGTTGAGTATGACAGAATAACAAGAAATTCTTGTTTTTCTTTTAATAATGCTCTTTTTCAGCGTTTGAAGAAATTAATAGTGAATAAGTGTAGTGTAAAGGTTTTTGTCTCAATTTCGAGGAAATAGCGCAACTGAGAAGGAATTTTGTGGCCAAAATTTAACAGTTTATTATGTCGGAAATTTTTGTCCGCCCCTAAAAAAATCCTTTCAGATCCTTCCGTTTTAGGGCAAATGGAACGCACCTTTTGCAGGTTGAAATTGGGGCCGTATTGTAAACATATGCCACCATTTCATTTGGACTTAGCTTATTTGCTCTGGGTTGGCGGTTTTTTTACATTGGCATGGAACACGATCGTCTCGGTTGTTCAGAATTGCCACATAAAAATTGGATTTCATCAGGAAATTTTCAAAATACTGACAACGAGTGTGCTTTGAATTTAAGATATTAGTGGTGAATGAAAGTTAGCGATGCTTAAATTGACAAAATCTTTATTGTCCATAGCTTACTCCACCTGTTCTTTCACCGAGTTTCTTATTATTTCTAAATTTGTTTTCGAGGAAAATTTGGTCACCAAATCTATATAACGCAAAATGATTTTAGTTTCACAACCCTCAACATCTTGTGTAGGTGGCGCATTCGAATTACACGCTATGGCAATTTTTTCCACAATTCTTTGATTTGCTGCCGAGCATAAGTAGTTTTGATATTTCTTGCCAATCCAGGATTTTTTGCTTGTAAATATACACTGTGTTGAAACGTAAAACGAGTATGGTTGGGTGTTTATATTATAAATAAGAAAATTTAAATCATGTTTTTCTACTATTTTAAAAGCAGTTCGTTGTGATTAGAATTTGCCAGGCACCGTTTCTTTAATGATTTGCTGTTTTATCGGGTAAAACGGAGGATTTTCATTTGCTTAGCCACCTGGCATTGATATACAATTAAGTGACAAATCTACAACTAACTTAAATTACTTGCAAAGAACGGTAAACCCATTTTTAGTGGAAATCTTGTCATTAGCGAGAAAGAAATTCACGTCTTAACAGCATTCTCGGGTTTCGCTGGTGTTATACTTGTGACACACATGGGGTATCGATAACTGGATATCTATATCCAGATATCACGAATATCCAGCTATCTGAGGACCCCTGACACACATAAACTGGGTATCGCGCTGTCAAAGTTGTGTCAAATTTACATTTAAAAAACGAGATCTGAAATTTGAATTTCTTAAATGGAAGAAATAGTTGCGTTAATTCAATTAAAGCGAGAGCAAATATTTGCTAATATGAGGAAAATTCAGGATTTGGACAGGAGGAGGAAGCAATTGCGGTTTCTAGCAATAAGAGTCTGCTCACAGTGCCACCACTGACCGCCCGTGGCGCTGTGCACAGTAAATTATGTCCTATATCCAGAAGTTTTTGGGGGTATCCATACCCAGTTCATAGCCAGTTGTTTTTCGGGGTATATCCAGGATATGCGGTGACACACATGGGGTATGAACGGAGTATTGCGAATAGCTGGATATCGATACCCCATGTCTGTCCCGGGCATTAGCTAGGTAAACCTGTCATTTTCAAATTAAATTTATCAATCGTTGTCAACTTCACTGGCCCATGATTTACCGATCCGTCTGTACACGGCGGAACATTGGGAAACCGGTTTATGCACTATCCAGTGTGTAATACATATCAGTGGTTAAATCTGAATAACAGCTGCTTTCAAATCTCGTTTGACACTTTTCCCCACTTCCACTTTAGCATTCGGTTGAAACTCGTCCATTGGAAAACAACTGGTTTTTAGTGGTGGTATAGATTACACTCAATAACACTTGAACTGAAGCAGACGAATGGACCTATTAAGTCGCCGGAATTTATTGCATTGATACAGAGTAACAAAGTAATTTTCAACATTTATCTGTAAGAACTATGCCAAATCTAGCGGAATGTCCTGAGGTTAGTAGGTATGCATATGTTACAATAGTGGGGTCGGCCTCGATATCGACGAAATTTTGCAGGTGCCTTCCATTTGCCCTAAAACGGAAGGATCTGAAAGGATTTTTTGGGGGCGGGCTATAATTCCCGAAATTCTTTCCCACCTGCAAAATTTCCTTAAAATTGAGCCGGAAACCTTTACACTACACTTATTCACTATTAATTCCCTAAAATGCCGAAAAAGATCATTTTTAAGAAAAAAAACAAGAAATTCACTATTGTAAACTTGTTCCGTACTTTGTTCTGCAATACAAAATTTGACTAAATGATTGCTTTCAGCATTTGCAAGCGCAAATGATAATCGTAATACACCCAGGATCACTAAACCTTCGAATGGGTAGGGCATCAGATCTTAATCCTGTGAGAGTGTTGCATGCTGTGGCGCGTAGAAGAAAATCAGGAGGGTTATCACACAAGGATTTGATACTGCCTTATTTTATCGACAAGGTAATGTGAATTAGATGTGTTGTGTTTTGGTGTTACTTTCTAATCATTCAGAAAAGGGAGGTTCTTCAGGAATTCGAAGAATGCAGGCTACAAGTATCTCATACGCTACAGTCTTGTCTGCAATCTGACGGAAGGCGGCGCTATGCAACTCCCCCACAACAAATATCAGCGTTTAATAGGCGCTCTGCTCCTGAAATACTTAACGAGAAAGCCGAAGATGTTGCAGAATCTATTCAAAACACCGTATATGGTGAGGAGGTTGTCTATGTAAAACCAAATGGTGATTTCAATCTGCATTTCCCGATAAGGCGAGGTGAACTTAATTTACATAATGGAATCGGTGGATCACTTACCGCTGTCTTAGCAGACTTACAAGCTATTTGGGAATACGTTCTAGTTGTAAAAATGAGAATTAATTTAAAGTGAGTGATAGCACAATCCAACACTACAGTTTTACCTGCCACTTCACTAACAATATGTTTCGCAATTTAAATTTTATTTCAGAGACTTGAAGTCATACAAAGCTGTATTAGTTGTGCCAGACATTTATAACAGGAGTCACTTAAAGGAATTGACCAATCTGTTGTTAGTCAGAATGGGTTTCGGTAGCTGCTTCTTAGTTCAGGTATTTAGGAATTGTGTTGTGCCAAAAACTGCATGCAATAATTATAAAACTAAATTTAGACTTGATTCAGCTTTAGAATAAGATTTAAGCTAATATGTATAAATATATAATAGTGAAATGCACATTAGCAGTTCACTATTCAACCCCAGCTGGAAATATTGGCGTCGCTTCTCGTTGCCGTGCTCAAATTGCGCTTTCCGAGAAGTTGTATGGAAGAAGGGCCACTTTTGTATATGAGACAATGTGGGCTTATTTTTGTTTGCATGAACTTATCCGTTCCGATCTCATTCATTTATCGACGGTGAAGGTATAAAGTGTTGTTTTTGAGTTTTGTGCGATTTGGATTTCTTTGCGGCCGTTTTCTTAAACGGATAACTGTCCTACAATCAGTACTCAGCAATTTACAACATAAAGCTGAGAACTGCAATTACAGGGTAGTTTAGCATGTATGAAAACTACCTACGTATAAAATTTATTATAGAATTTTTCCACGCAATTCAACTACGATACGAAATGATACGATTCGTATGATATTCAGGAGTGTGTCGAGCAAGCCCAGAAATATGCGCGTTATTCCAGCAAAATGTACGCTAGAAAATTATTTCTATAAATATTTTGCAATTAGATTAGAAGCGCAATATGAGAGATGTAAAAGAGCGCTTATCTCCACAGACATGCAATATTTAAAAGAAACAGTCTGGGGTACAGTTAAGACGTTAGTGTATCAAAGAGCACTCTTACACGCCATTTGGAGCGCTTTGTTTCCTGCTGGGATCTTTCAGTTAAATACAAAGATATTTTGACTTCATTTTTGTTTTCTGACTTCTCAGGATCATGTGGCTGCGACTTTTGGTGCAGGTCTTGGATATGCGTGCGTAGTTGATGTTGGAGATCAAAAAACTTCGGTTTCTTGTGTTGAAGACGGTATATCTCACCCGAATACTCGGGTACGATTAGAATACGGAGGTGGAGATGTAACACAAACATTTTATTCACTCTTACAAAAGTGCGCATTTCCTTATAAGGAATGTGATGACCGTACGCCACAGGATTCGGTTTTACTCAAAACACTTAAGGAGGAATACTGCCACGTTAATTTGGTAATACAATCATCCCCTTAAATATAATTCTAATTTGCCATGCTTGCAGAATATTTGTGGTTCTCAAGAAAAATCGTTTATAGTCAATCAATCTGGGAAACCTATGGCTAAATACACAATACAGTTAGGAGATGAATGCATTGTTGCACCACTCAGCTTGTTTCACACCGAACTTCTTGTTTTAACAGGTAGAAATAGAAATGTGAAACTGCAGAAACCATGTGCGGCTCAACCAGATTCGGAGGATTGTTTTGATGCTGAATACATTCGGGAAACTGGTGTAATTTACTTTTCTTAGTGGGCCTTTTGTGAAATCTGTCGACGGGAATCCGAATGTGGATTTCATAAGTTCTTAAATACAAAACTGAAATCTGTATTCGTATTCTTGTCGACGGATTCTACAATAGGCCTCAGTTTAATTTAAAACAAACTTACATATTTAGAGAAGAAGTGCTAAAGAGCAATTCGATCAACAAACTGAAGGAGGTGGTACTAATGATAATCAAGAAGATGATATAGTTGTGGACAGTTTAGAAGTGGAAAGAGATATTAAGCCAAATGACAAAGAATTTGTTTCTCCAGACGGGCACGTTATCGGACTGGATCAAGCAGTTCTTCAGAGTATTGAAAGATGTCGTAAGCTGCTGCTTTATTCGATGGAATTATTTATAACTTTTTTTTTTTACACAGCAAATGAAGAACTGAAGCGCAAAATGTATGGTTGCATTTTAGTTGTTGGAGGTGGCATGAAATTTACAGGAATAGGAAAATGGTTGCAAAACAGGGTAGCCTTGCAAATTCCTTATATGCACAGAACCGGTGAGTTATTATTTAATATCCTTTTTGTTGTTGTATTTTAAAATAGGCCTCATGTCAGAGGTGTCACATTCGTGACTTATTGGTCGGATCAGAGTGCTAGTGAATTAAGCTAATTTAATATCCTTGAGCATTATTGTCCTCACAAGCGAATATTACGCCACATTTATTTTGTTTAAGCGTTCATATCTAATATTAGGAAGAAATTTCTTTTACTTTATTTGCTTGCCCTTCGTGAACATATACATGTATAGTTAGTTATACAGGATGTCTCAAAATAACGTGGTACGCGATAACAAATTGTTATCATCATCATCATATCGCTGTTCCAGACTAACAATGACGTAACTGCCAAAATTAAATTGTTCAGAAAACGCAAAAAACCGGAAGTTGTATTTTAATAAAATCTAAATAAAACACAGACTCGATCACGTCAGGCACAGAACTGAAACATGCGGCGTTCTACCGAAATTTTGTCACAAACAGCTCATATTTCTACAACGACGCAACTTCCCCTAGCGGCCATGAGAGCAACTAGAGTTACGTTGTTCTCAAATAAGCGCTACATATTGTTGAGAACAGTGGGGTACTTAACTCCAATTACTCTAATTTGCAGTTACGTCATTGTTCTTCTGGAACGGCGATATGGGGATGCGAGTAGTCTACTGGTAAGCGTAAAAGTCACAGGTTCGAATCCCATTCGAACTCCACGCTTCCACTCCCTTTCTTAATATGGATACTCAATAAGGATACTGCGGGCTAATCACCTAGCATAGCATCGTAGCTCAGTAGTCAGTGAATGGCAGCGTTTAAGTATATTATAACGGAGGCATAGACATTATGGCAGGAACTTTGGAAAATTTCGAATTCTAAGTCCCCTTCTGATTATGTCTTCATATTTACGCCTGCACTGCGCGACCCATACGAACACAGTCAATTCTAACCCTTTAGTTTATCTGGCTTACAACCGTGTTTAGTTTATATTTCTATGAGCCGATTCAGCGCAATAAGCAAAATCCAAATTAAATTGTTAATCTAATAAATTTTTGCTGAAATGTCAAATGAGCTGCCGGGTGTGCTGTTTCAGCCTCTCGATCTCCGAAGTGGGGCTGCCGCTGCCCGCTGTTTTGTTTAGGCCTTAAGACATAATCAAAAACTACATAATATAATATATAATACATCGTTGTATATTTACTGATACGAGACCAAATACACCGTAGAGTGAATACCCTTATAGTTACTATGCACGAGGAGCAATTCTACAACATTTATTCTTGTAATAAATTAACACTTTTTCTTTATAGAACAAATGGACATTGTGACAAGTACTAAAGACATGGACCCAGCGATGACAGCGTGGAAGGGAGCGGCAGTAATGTCTTGCTTGGAAAGTGCGCCAGAGTTATGGATTACAGGTTGTGAATGGAGCAGATATGGCTTGAGGATACTTCGCGAAAAAGCCCCTTTTATGTGGTAAAAGACAATTATTAAATATAAAAATTTGATATATTTCTTGCATTTTTCCTGATATATTTAATTAGCATTTACTCCTAACTGTACTTGTGTTTATATTTAAATTAACTGTACTGCGGCGATAAATACAATTATTTCAAAATGTGCTTTTTTCTTCACCATTTGCGGTAATCTACGCGAAAGTTAAATAACTTTACATTTGTCATCTTTAATACATGGTATTTTCTGTTAGTAAATTCTAAATAAATACAAAATTTCAGAAAAAGCAAAAAGTATTATATAAAAGTATAATTAGGCGATATAACAAAACAGTTCTTTTATCTTCTCGGTTAAGGTCAACTTAAATTCGTTTTATATGCTATTTAATTTTCTGTAATTATTAAGCAAACTATCCGTTTACATATTAAATACAAAGTTATTTTCTTATTTTTTTAGTTCTGAGTGATACATACATTATACATAGCTATTTACAATAACTGAAGTGTTTACGATAATATTCTGCTACTTCGACATAATATATTTGTTTACTACTCATTTAATTATTAAACATAGTACTTACAATCATTTTACTCAATTAATTTCCTAATTTAAACTAATGTTTACTTTAAACTAATTGCTCAGGCATACAGAGTAAATTTAAAGAAAAAATGGAGTTTTAAATGTGATGTAGCTCGTGAATCCATACTACGGCGAATCTGTTCTTGATTACATCGCGAGTATGCCTGTCTTTAATCCATCGGATTTTACATTTGACAAGCTTTTGGAACAAGTTTTTATGTACATGGATAGGCCGCCATACTGCTGGTAAAGTTAGTTAGTAATTTATTATATTAATTTTTCTACGACACTGCTACTACTTTTGTTAACTGTTATTCTGTTTGAAAACTGATATTTATCAATATAAAATATATCCGTAATATTAGTGGGAATGAAAGTATGTCTCCTACAACTTCAGTAAACTGTGAACTCATCACTTTTGTCTTATTACCGTATTACAGTATTTCTTCCCGAATTAATTTTGGCAAATGGCAAAAGATAGTGAAATGGTACAACTCATGCAGCGCAAGTTTCCTAGTACTCTCATTCAGCCTTGTTCGTAATTATTTAGTAGTTTTATTATAAAATATTTTAGAAATTTAAGATTAATTAATTATTTAAAATCTACGAGCTTCAACTATTGCATAAAAATAAAGTTTGTACTAGATATATTTATAGGGTGCAAAGTTTGTTACTTCCAGAGTTAGGGCCAATTCGAAAATGCATCGATGCCGCAGTACTACAGAATTCAGCGTAGTAATCTGACCCTTATTACATACCAATTCGATATTACTCGATAAGAGTTCAAATAAGCATAATTTCATTTAAATCTGTTAACATAATATACAGTTCGGAAGCACAGGAAGAAACTATGCTAAAATCTGTGATTTGTACGAGAAAGCAACATACGTAAAGCATACTATATTTTGCGTGTGTATCAGAAAAGAACCAGAATACCTAACATCAATAAAAAGCAGAATGAGTAAAGAAACACAAAAAGTTTTGCAAAAATTGAGAGAATTTTTTTTTTCATTACAGGGAGGATGAATTCTATCCTGTAACTTAATTAAAGTGCTCTCGGGAGCAGAGCCCATATGGCACTTAGAGAAAAGTCAGGGATGATAGAGGAAAAATTCTTGTTTTAGAAACCTTTAAAAATTGAAATTGAAAAATGTTAACCTCCGAACTTACCGGCTTACAATTTTCCAAATATACTCCCAAGCAAAGACTCGTAACTAACTTTCATTCATTTTCGCTTACTTCTTTAATGAACACTCACATAAGAATGTTGATTGACCAATATGACATCTTAAGCAAACATTAGGCAACCCTAATATTTTCAACCAAACTGAGAATAATAGCAAGCAAGCACGTGCAACTCAAATAGTATGAGATTACAACAATAACAATTGGAAATTACAGCAAACATGAGAAATGTCACTTTGGTTGAATCCCGAATTTCTAACGGAACAGGAATTACATTTACCTAAATAGGGTGCAGCATTCCCTGCGTGAGGATTCTAGACGTTTCTGGAATTTCGTAACTCGACACGTGGCTGTAATGGGTACCCTTCATCATTAAGCTTCTGTGATATTACTATCGACGATCCTCAGAAGATTCCTAATCTCTTTTCTGATTTATTGCTGATAACTGCGATATTAGTCCTACGTCGTTTTCGCACTTGACGACGCTTTCGCCGACCTCTTACTCTTAATGATTTAGTTTTTGTCGAC
Source organism: Neoitamus cyanurus (assembly GCA_947538895.1). Taxonomy (NCBI): domain Eukaryota; kingdom Metazoa; phylum Arthropoda; class Insecta; order Diptera; family Asilidae; genus Neoitamus; species Neoitamus cyanurus. The sequence goes on from OX384543.1 coordinate 42,581,448, forward strand.
GTCAAGCTTTCGGGTCAAATCTCAAGCTTGGCTGATTTTTTCTCTTGTAGACCTGATGGCTTTCTTTTTTATCTCTTTTATTAAATGATGTAGCGTACCTATAGTCCCTTATCTTAAATCCTATGTTATGCTGATGACGCCAAAGCTTTTCACAAATGATGTGTTTTGAATCGTCTTCCATGTGCTTTCCATGTAAGAAAAGTGTCAATTATTATAATTATACTACTACTGGGAGTGCTATCCTCAATTTTGTTAAACGATGGTGTAAAGAATTCGGTGATCCTTACGTTACGAGAATTCTGTATTGCACTTTTGAGAGACCTATTCTTGAGTACGCCAGTTTGGTCTGGTGCCCGTCGTACAGGATACATATTAACCGCCTTGAGGTAGTCAAGCGAAGATTTTTAAGGTTTGTCCTTCGCCATCTTCCCTGGAACACAACCCCTTACTTTTTAAATTAAAAATCAGCTCGTTAAGATTAATTTTTGCCGTAATTTTTGAAGTTATCAGTTTAGTGATGAAATACGTAAATCAATAAATCAAAACGGGGGAAAGTGAAATAAGAATAAAAGCTCTCACTTCGCTCACAGATCTTGAATTCTGCATGTTTGAAAGTGGTTCCTTCGCAATTCACCCTATACAATTTTTCACAGGACATTTTTGTTTCTTACAATTTGAACATTTTGAGAGAATTTTGTTTTTGTTTTTTATTAAATATTATCACTTTTCTTTTCTTCCTTTAAGTGATTAATGGAATTAAATAAAAAACAATTAGAAATCTCATCTGCTTCCTAACTTTGTATTAGGTTAACTTTGATCTAAAGCAATCAATTATAAAGGTGTGAATAAGCTCGAATCAATTAATATTTCATATGCATTAGTGCGTAAATAAAAGTTCGTGGTGAAGGCAAGTCTTTTCTGCACGCATTATAGGAGCACTGAATTTATGATTATCTCATTAATTTAATTTTTACACCTTACCGCTATTAGTATATGGTTAATACACATAGAAAGTATATATTGATACTTCCATCCGCCTGACCCATAAGAATTTAGTATATTTGTGATATATAATCATAAGCAGGCACATGTCGTAAAATTGAATGAAATTGGTTGTAAAATATTGAAATAAAACTTATAGTGTCAAATGCTGTGATTTCTTTTTGCAGGAGAGGGGGATCAATAAAACAAAAAGATGAGTTCACATTGCTGTCAGCTTATATTTATATTGTAGTATTGCCACTTAATATTCGAATTATATAGCAGAATCAAGGTTAAAATCCCGATTGAAGTATAAGTTCAACTTTGACTTAGACAAATGATTCGATTTCAAACTAACAATATTGTGATAGAGGAGATATGCTAGTTATGGATTTATATTAAATGAAATCGGTTAAAAAAACTATAGGGACAAAATTACAATTACATTTTTCTAATTACATCCCGATGTCCCGATTTTTTTAAGACCCGAAGATGACCAAAGTTGCTGCCAGCAGCATACAATTACACATCAAAATAAACTTATACATTAAAATGCCTCATATTTATCGATCCATCGAGAGGTAATTGCGATCATTGTAACGCAAAGGAAACCATCGAGAAGTTCTCAAAAACTATTCATTGGATTTTTAAATATAAAAAATACTATCTTTATTCTTACAACGCCAAATCACCAAAACTCATACGACATTCTTATAGATTAAAATTTTGCAAAAGTAATTTCACTGCGGGTGTTTTCTTAAAGCCTCCTGATTTATCATCGCAGGTTCCGCTGGGATGCTTTTTTGAAGACATGATCCAAGCCTATTCGAACGTTATCAGTAATAAACACAAAAAACTGTTATTTTTGATGAACATTTATATTCTTGATAACTATTTTACAAAAAATTATATTAAATTGTAGGGATTTTAGCATCGTCCCAATTAAAAGGTGAACACTTTTTTTATTATTATACTTTAGGAAAAATGTACATGAGGCAGCATTTGCATTTTAAAATTATACTCACATTGTGTTATACCATGGTTACGTTTTTTTCTTATAACTGCTCTCTTTGACACCACAATCTTCAACTTTTTTACCCTTTGCTATAGCCAACAGTGTCACTAGCTTTTTATGGGAGTCTCCGACAATCCATCCATGTTGCTGGTAATGCTCTCCTTCAGGCGTTATGTCATCATCATCATCGTCTCGTGTCTCGATTCGTCCAAATTCTTCATCACTAGATGAGGACCAGTAATATAACATCTCAGATGCTACTCGCTTTCTTCGAGCTAGCGGTCTTGCAGCCTCTATAGTTGTATTTTTATGTGCATCTTGTTTTTCTCTGCAGTTGTTTCCTTTAGATTTGTCCTGAATATTCTTGCTAACAGTAGCAGGTTTTGCTTGCTTCCTGAAAGTGTCTTGTTCTTTGAAAGAAATTGTTTTCCTTCTCTTCTTAATTTTTGATCTAGATTTACGCATTTCTGCTTCAAAATCACTTTCAGAATCGGTCTTGTTTTTTAACCTAGGTTTCACTGAAAGAGTTGGTTTTTTTAGCGAAGGGTTCTCATTTGTTTTAATGATGGGCTCTTTTTTCTCTTTGTCCGATTTGCTCGCTTCGGAAGGCTTACTATCATCTTTATTGTGGGCGGGCGTATCGTCGCTTTGAACTTTACTGATTTTTTCTAGCAGATGATCAACGATTTTTTCCGATTTCTTTGTAGAAATATCACCGTCTTTGGGGTTATCAGGCTTTGCCGTTGAATTTGTTGATTTACCGCTTGAGTTTTCAGATTTCTTTTTATCATTATTTGTTGATATGGATTTCTTTTTCCGTGATTTTCTCTCTTTCTCTTCAATGAATGCTATTATGTCCTGGGTAGAAAGGAAATCTTCATACTCGTCTGAGCTCCAAGTTTCTACAAACTTTTGAGTTCGGTTAACCGCACAGCGTCTCTGCGGTTTCCGTTTGCCTTCGCCAATAAGATTAGCTATTTCTTCAGCTGACATACCAAGTTCTGACTGTAACCTGTATATTTCTTTCGACTGTTTTCTCTCACTATCGTTTCTACTAAGTCGTTTCGCTTCTTGCCTTTCCTTAACAGCAGCCAATTGTTGAGTTTCAATTTTTTCCTCAGATATATTTAGTGTTTGCTGTATACTTACTGGGAGCTTTGATTCATTTCGATTTTCTTTAGTCATCTGTTCAGGTTTCTTCATATTGGAGGAATGCTCATCACTTTGATTTATCAACGTTTCAGGCAAATTTTCACTCTTATTAACAGTTAAGTCGACAATTGGCGGATCTAGGTCTGCTGCTATTTTTATAGTTTCTGCCATATTAGTTTCTTTTACTTTTTCTCGTAAGCTGTCAAACAACTTATTCAGCTCTTGCGTTGGTAGTTTCTTTTTCGATTGCAATGAGTTATCGGTCACCCTTTCCTCGGGTCTATTTTTTGTCGCATTTTTAAATATACGTCCCATTATCAAACACTTATTTTCAATTGTTTTAGTTGTTCTCGCGCTAGAATTACTTTCGCTGTCAGTACAAGCTTTTTCTTCCTGATTTCTGTCTTCATTATCACTCATAGAGCCGTAGTTGAAATCGTCTCGATCGGAATAACTGGTTGAAGACATTTGACTTTCTTCGTTTGGGTTATTAATTTCATCAGGGCGGTGGAATTTGATTCCTTGTTCTTCCCCTAGCCCTATATCTTTAAAAGGCCTCTCAGGAATAAAAATCTTTTCATCCATTGCCTTGCCACTACGTCCTCTTATTGAGGTTTTAACTTCGTTCGGTTCCATTTCTTCTGAATCATCAAATTCGTATATATCTTTTGGTTTTTCGGGTGATTTTAAGGCTTCAACATTTTTGGCAGGCCGATGTTTATTCTTTTTTGCCTTGAACCCTAGTTTATTACCCGTTTTTTCAGGCACATCCTTCTTTTTAACGACTTTTGGTAATACCGGTTTCATGTTGCTTTTGATTAGTTCTTGATATTTCTTCGCAAATTTTTCGTTTATATCTGGTTTTACTTTAGGCTTATCGCAAATGTCTTCACGTATTTGTAGAGGTGGGTAGCGTGTTGCGATGGGAGCTTCACTACCTAAAGCTATTTCAGCCAGAGCAGTTAATTTACATCCTCCATGAGGGCTACGCTCTAGTGCTTGTTGCATATCCAAACCCATAGTAGGTATTGAAACCTTAAAGTTGTCATATCCCTTCATAGCAGCTTTGGTTTTCATTCGACAGATAGTATTTGTAGATCCTTGTGACGATGTTGAATGGATAGGCGAAGTAAAATTTCTGCAACAAAATTTCGAACATAATTAAATGGATTAAGCTAGAAAGATACTAAATATAATTAGATCTCCAATTCAATATAAATTGCTTAAGGCCAGAAAAAGCTCCAACACACTTGTTATACATAGGACCACCTATTATATCACCTATTATACATAGGACCCTACGCGGCCTGGCTCCAATCTTTTACCATTCAAATCTTTGAAGAGTGGGCAAACAATGGAAGGTTAGGCAAGATTGCAGGCAGTATAAAATTATATAATTAAACAAGAGGTTGTTGAGCTACTGCAGAGGCTAAATTAGCCTTCTTAAGTCTTCAAACGGGACACTAAAAGCTGAATAAGCATTTCAATACCATGCGTATAGCTGACTCGCCGTCGGCATTTTCGGAGCTCAAAAGTATGACCTAATTTTATGCTGCCAAATAAACATGCATACTGAGAGCAACGAAATATAATTTGATGACGAACTTCCTGCCGCGGTATACAGGGTGTTTCATCTTTTGGGGACCAAAAGAGTGGGGTGATAGATCTCACTTAGTCAAACAATTATATGCCAGGGGCAATCTCAATCGTTTGGGAGTTACAGGGTGATTCGTAAATTTGATATGCGCATTATTTTATTTTTCATCTACGCAACGCAGAAACATCAAACGCAAGCCAAACAACTACTATCTGAATTTGTTTTCTAAAAATTTCACCAGTGGTCACCTAGATCTACCACTGCAGGTACAGTGACATGCGAAAGTGAAAAAATGTTGTAAAATGTCTTAAAATTCACGTTTTCTCCGAATTTAATCGGCCTTATCGGGAATAAAGTGTCAAATGTATCGGTCTACAATCTTACGCCTGCTAATACTTGCATCAAATTTTATTTTCGCTCCATTTGACATCCCTTCTTGTTTTGTTTGTTGCATTTTTTCATATCTGTTTGAACTTGCTCAACTCACTCTCAATTTATCACCTTTCCTTGAATATTTCTAAATGCACTTCTATGGATACGTATACACGACAGTCCCAAATCAGGACTAGAAACCGGTTGTAGGCCAAAATCACGGCTACTCGTGTAAACGAGACAAATTGGGCTAGGAAATTTGCCCTTGCGTGCTCTCTGTGTGCGAATAAGATTTGTGTCATTTGAGGGGTCGAGCACACACATACATAATATATCAGGCCTAGGCCCAATTCAACCGGGGCTAGGCCAACGTTGGGACTTCCCCGTATACACGGCAAAGATAATCGCGACTTTAGGCTACGCTAGGCCAAATTCGCAACTTTGGATATCGTGTACACATAGTCTATGACCTTCTCACGTAAAAACAATCCGTTGCTTTATAACTACACGGTTAATGGACGGTCCCTCATTCGAGTTGACAAAGCGAGAGATCTTGGTGGCATGCTTAAGTCTCGCTTGTCTTTTGATCATCACAGCGGTACTGTTGTAAATAGTGCAAACACTGATTTCGTTTGGAGTTTTATTTGAACTGCACCCTTGATTCATCCCTAAGAAGCGATACCTTTTTTATAGAAAACAATCAAGCTGATTGAACGGTTAATCCTTCGCTTTTGGCAGAGGGCTTATAGACTGGCTATTTCAATTTTTGATCATTATATTTCCTGTTTTTAAAGTAAAGTAAATTATATCTATCCCTGTATTATCTTAATATTCAAGTTCAGCGTCAGTTGTTTGCGAAAGCAATTCACTGTCAGTTGAAATTAAAGTCGGAATCTGTTGAAAAGTGGCATAAGAATTGTTTGATTAGCGGTCTGACTATTTAGATTGTACGCACGGTCTTTAAGTTGAGCTACATAGTACCTCTTACTATTATGAAATAATACACCAAATTTCATCCAAATCGGTTTGACAATTTTTCGTATAATAATTTGTTAATAATGTATCGTTGCTTATTTTATAAGGGTTGTCATGGCTGAATTAATTTATAGTTTTTGCAGTAAATTTTTTAACGCACTTTTGGAGAAAACATCTCAACTGGACTAAACTGACATGCGGAGCTTGTCAAAGAAAAATGTAGCGTCGCTCTACTTTATCTTGCAGCACGATATTTCACGATGTTCTACGTCCCACAAAATCGCATCGTGTACATTGTATCTGCGCCTTAATAAATTTTTGTGGTCGGTTTTTCTTGAATTCTGGACGTTTTTATAATTGCAAAACTACTCAGTAATTGCAGTATTCAGCTTTTAGTTGAATTACTGAATACTGCTATTGCAGGGTTTTGCATTTATGAAAACGATCTCACTAGAACAGAAAAGCCCGGGTAAGGCCGGGAATAAGTGCCATTATAAAATAAAATAATTCATAATTTATTTATCTAACCCCAGTTGTAGGAAAATCTAGATATAATAAATAAAATATATTTAAATTATTACTGAAACGGCTACTTACTGAATTTGAAAAGGTACATTTTGGTTTCGTTCAGGCGTAGGTTCATTAGGATAAGATGGCGTGGGTGTCTTTCCTTGACCAGCGTTGAAGTCCTTGGCCTGCTCCTCACTTATAAACGTTCTAGCTGTTAACGAAGCTGTACTTCCCTCAGTACCAATGGGAAATTGGGTTGGTGTAAAATTCCCTTCTCCAGAAAAATAAGAGACTGGATAATTATGATTTGGGACTTCTTGTCCCAATGCTGAAATACCAGTTGGAACATTTTGCACTTCCCGAAGCGGAGAGGGATGGTGATATGGTGAGTACGTTTTGTTTGCCAAATTGGAAGTGGAATAATTTAAATTCGATTGTAAGTTTGGATGTGGTTGTGTTCGCGGAAAAGCTGGATTGGAGTCGGACGAAATATCGCTGAATTGATTCACGTCAATTTTAGGGTAGGCATGGCGTGGGCTAGTCCGTGATTGAGACATTGGTGACTTCACTGTATGTGCTGTGCCATGGTGGAAATTACCTGCTGCTTCCGATCCCAAATAAGAAAACCGTTCACTTGATTTTGGAGTGACGGGCTTGTTTGGTACGTCATACGCTGAATAGGGAACAATTGGGTATGTACGTTCAACCATTGGTGTTTCTGATCCTTTTAACATATTACAACACTCGTAAAATAATCTTTCTTCTTGACTTAAAGCTATTCGTGAAGAAACATTTTGATACCGGTCGTAATTAGTATCAACTTGCTCAGGTGAGGATATGGGTTCAATTCCTGGCTGATTTAATAAATTAACTGTAGGAAGTGCTAACGAATGCTTCTCTTTTATAGTACATGTTGGTTCCACAGGAACTTCTGTTTCTACCGGCATTGCAGCGGGCGCTTCTCCCTCATTAACCAATCCCTCCACGGGTTCAGATTCCTTTTCATCGAATTCTAAATCTGTGGCAAGCTTACTATCTGCTGACTGATTAATTAATTCGTTTGGCTTATCCTGCTTATGATCCGATTCTGTAACGTGGGTGCTTTCTTCAATTTCCTTTTGGTTCACTGCTTTTGATGCGTTTAAGTATTCATGTTCAGACAATTTGGAGATATGCGTTAGAGTCATCTGATGCTTAGAAAGCGCAGAAGCTTTTCTAAAGCCTTTATTACAAATTTCGCATGTAAACATTAGCTCATCTTGATCAGGATTGGGATTCTGCTTTTTCGGCTTCCGCGTAAATAATATAGACCTTCGTCTTCTTCGTTTGCTCCCAAATTTTCCCTTTCCAGTAAATCTAGACAGATCTTGCGAAAAGCTAGTATACACACTCATATCATCTTCTAGATCCATATCAATAAGTTCTGTGTTGGTATTGTCATCTTCCTGCATGAAATCAACATTCGATTGTTCGTCGTTGAAATTAGGCATACTTCGGGTGCTCATAGCAGTAGGTGGACGAGATGTCGCGTCTGTCGCAAAAAGTAGATTGGAATCAGTCATACAAATTTCAAAACCATCGCCTTCGTCTTCTGATGACATAATTTTTTCGTTAACACTCTTTGCAATTTGTGAAAGATAGTTATCTTCTTCTTCTTCAGATCGAGAATTTCCCTCAGCAGTATTCTTATTGTTGTCTTTTGAGAGTTTATAATTTTTCTCTTTTCGGAAAGATCTTAATCGCTCTCTGGACTGGCAAACGGCGTTGTTTAAATAAAGTGTGGTTTCTGTTCTGGGAACATCACGTTCAGATTTTCTTCTCTGATTAATTAGTCCAGCTGGAGTTTTTTGTAATCGTTCTTCTGTTATATTGAAGCACCTATTATTTGAAGTCTGTGCTAAGATCTTGTTCTTATTAAGTCTTGGATCTCTGCTAGAAATCGACTTTGCTGCTTCGATTGCTTGCCCATCTCCCCCAGAACTTCGCGAGGTCTCAAAAGTGGCAGCCAAAATACTAGGGCGCAGGAGCGGCTTTTTCGAGTCACCAACCAAGTTTGTCTTGTCAACCTTACTATTTTTACTATACAGTTCCGGATTAGATAATGAAAATTGAGATTTCGCAATTAAGAACGATTTTTTATCACGTAAATCTCTTTTCCCCGAAGATAAGTTGTTGATTTCCTTTATATTATCAGGCTTCCCCGAGGCATTTTGATTTGTCTCCTTATCAAGTGAAAATAGTTCTAAATCGGTGCGTAACTCATTTATATTTCTGCTTTCAGCACGTTCTCTCTTACGGTTGAGTTTTTTCTTTTGTTTTTTCGTAAAAGTTGTTTTACTTTTGTCCCCAGTGACGGTATCGCAAGCCTTTGACGCATCGTCATGTTTCAAGCTATGTGAGTCTACCGAGTTCGAAGTTTCGGTTGATCCAGGAACAAAATTCGATTTGCGGGCGATCTCTTTTCGAGTCATGAAACTGAAGTCAGTAAGGGAGCGAAAAGTATCAAAAGAGTTTTTAAAAGTACTGAATACTTCGAACTGTGTAGTATTAAAATTACTTGAAATCTTAAAGTTATGTTTTTGCGATAAGGGCTCTAGATTTAGTTTTAAGGGCTCATCATTTTTAAATATACTTCTAAATAAATTCTCATTGCCAGCGGACATGGTGTTTTCACTGAACTTTTGTTGTTTTGTTATACTCTCGGATTTATCATCTTTATTATTCTGCTTTTTATATATCAAACCGTCAATATCGTCTGTTGAAATTGTTTTATTGTTTGATTGGGACTTGCTTCGCTGTCTTTTCCCCTTAGAATTTTTATTTTTCCCCTTTAAAGTTGACATTTCTTTTTTCATAGCCACTGTCACATTTAAGTTATCTTTATTTTCTGAAATTGCAACGATTTTTCTTTTGGTTGTAGGAGTTAATCGCATTCCTGTTAATAATAAGTCCTCACTTTTTTCATAAGCTAAATTTTCCAACATTTTAAGATCGTCAATTTTAGACTTGTCGACTTCCTTAAAACTTTCTAACAATTGGTCAGCAACAATTGCCGCAAGTTCGTTTTTTCTTCGGCGCCTTTGCTTCTTTGCTACTGATTCCGGCCGACCATCCATCTCACTGCTGTCTTGAGACTTCAAATTTGATGAAATTGCTTCATCAAAGTTTTGAAAATGTCCGTGCCCCGCCTTTTTATCGCTAACTTCATGCACTTGGTTCTCTTGATTTACCTCGGCAACATTTCTTGACAGTCTTCTATTATTCTTTTCATCATCTTTACTATTAGAAGTTTCAGCGAGAAAATTAGGATATTGTGCTACTTTCTGCTTTGACGTACTATTTAAATGAATTGTATCACATTTCTCTAGATGTTTAACCTCAGGACAACCAGAATTACGTATATCGACTTGTATATCATTAGTTTGGATTGCTTGATTACCAGCTTCCTTTTCTTCCCCTATCCTTTTTAACTGTGGTGCTAAGTCAAGATCTTTCATTTCACAGCTTCCAATCTTAAAATTCACCATGTCGTCAGGTAATTTGACTAAACTCACTGATAACTCTTTACAAACTACAGGTATTTTTTCCGTTTCGTTGTATTTTAACATTAAATATTTATCTACATTTTCCGCCAGCAATTTAGGTTCGATAATCTGAAAATTGGAGTCGCTCCGAGATTGAATCTCAGAATGCTGGACTTCTAGCTTCTGCCTTCTGGTATCATAACTATAATCGTCATAGTCATCCTCCATCAATATTGCTTCAGCCCCATCTAATCTTATAGGCTTATCAGCTGAGTTTGCATCAGCTTGAATTCTTTGGTCATCTTCGTTATCATTACTAAGAAAACTTGCAACAATTTCTTCCACTTCGGTTAATGTGGAAGGTTTGGAGTAGGATTTTCCTAACTGAGCGTTGATTTGTCGTTTATTCTTTATTGAAATATTTTTATCAGTATTTCTTATATGACATTTTCTAATTTCTTTGCTTATTACCCGCTTAGACCTTACTGTTTTCCCAGTGTCGAACATAACTTTATCGCTTCCTGGAGGTGATGAATACGGGAGAGCACTGGACAAAGTTATGTTCTCTGAAGAGGATATTTGTATGTCATTTTCCTCACTTAGGTTTATTGCACTATCTACAGCAATATTAATAGCACATGACTTAACATCCAGTGATGCCAGAGGTACGGGCAATTTTAGGTTAGTTCGTTTCATTGTGCCCTTTCTTGTATATTTCTTAGTTTCAATTTTGCATTTAATGAGTTTTGATGCACTATCAACAATCTCAATTCCTCCCAGATCATTTTTTCGTAAGTTATTCTTTTCATTTTCATATGACTTTTTATGAGATTTAGATGTATTGTCCTGTATTACTTCTTTGGAAGTATTGAGTTTTTCTAAAGACAGTTTATTTTCTTCTGTTGCGCAATTTTCTGATCCGATATTATCCGATTTTGGATGTCTATTCAACAACATTTTGGATTTTGCAGTACAGAAAGTCGTCAATTTCGCTTGATTAACTTCATCATTTTGAATACCTTCATGAAAAGCATCTGTTTTTTCAACACAATGCTGGTTTTTAGAGATTTTTTCATTATTTACAACTTCAATAATTATTTTTGGTTGCTTTAAAGTTTTTTTGTTGTATTTTTTTTTCCGTTTTTTGCTTGGTTTTATTTTATTGGTTTCTGGGGTGCTAGTATTTTTAATGATTTTAATAGATGCAGGGTTTTCAACAAATGTTGCATTCTTGGAGGTGAAATTTAATGTTTCCACATCGACTTTTGGAAATCCTGATTTTGCCTCTTTATATTCAACGCCACTATAATCATTGAACATTTTGGCATTAGAATATGACATATGCAGCACATTATCGTTTTCTAAATTATTGACAATCGTAGCATTGGGAGAAATGTCAGGAATTTTATTTATATCAGTCTTGATTAAACCTTCATTTCGTTCTATATCGTCTGATTTTTGGTAATCGATTTTTACGGAATGCATTTCCTCAATATCGCGGTTAACCTTTTCACTATTAAACATCGAATCGCTTATTTCAGCTTTCATTTTCATATTTTTACGAGCCACTTTTTTCTTATTTTTTGGTCTCCCTATGGGAGATGTACTCTCATCGCTAATATTCATTGAAATTTCTCGTATCTCATCAGTGATCCTTTTGCTAGCATCGTCAGTTCCATTTCCTTTCGCAGTGGATGATGATTTATGGGTAATATTAATAGTGTCGGAAACAGATTTCAATTCGGTAAAAAGCATCTTTTTTTCCTCAACGTTAGAATTCTCAATATTTGCAATAAACTCAAAGTTTTTGTGGTTTTGGCTGAAGTCCTTGCTGGACTCTTCTTTGGGACTAGAAATCTTTAGTATGGGAGGTCTTAGTAACGGTGCTTTTTGTGTGTCGCATACTTTACTCAAATTATTTTCTGTACTTCCGATTATAACGGATGTGTCACCGTTTTGCTTTTTGATAATTTTCCTGGTAACAGTTTTCCGCTTCGGTGGCTTTTTTTCCAAATTACTTTCTAAGGATATCTTGTTATTAGAATTGACGGCAGCTGAAATTGTTAGATCTACAGGAGTAGAAGTATCCTGAAAAATAGTTATGTCGGTGGTACTGGATTGCCTGCTTAGAGCTGAATCTAAATTTTCATTGCTTTCGAAAAATGGTTTCCCTAATTTTTCTTGTAGTTTACCCGTTAGCATAGCTATGCAATCGTTTAGCTTTTTACTTCTTTTCTTCGTTGAAGGGCTGACTTGATGTATAACCTGCGATACCACTGAAAGATTAGCAGGTAGGACTTGTACATTTAATGAGGAAAATGAATTGTTCAAGGGCTGTTCTGTTCTTATCTTATCTTCTACTTTGTCTATCACAATTTCCTTACTATCACTTTTAGTCTTCTTTTCTTCTGCAAGGGCGTTATTCGTAAAATTTTGCACTTGTACAGTCACGGCAGTATCTGTTTGGCTTTCAGTCTCTACATGTTTTTCAACTTTCTTGTTAGCTTTTTCCTTTAGCTTGTTCAATATTTTCTTAATTGCTCGCGTCCTCGAAATCTTCGTTTCGAATTTTGCTGGAGTTGATTTTGTACTAATATTATCAATTGTCTTTGCCTTATTATTTAAAGTTTCTTGGTCTTGTCCTTCGTTTATTTCACAGGGATTGGCAATATCCAAATCATGGCACTCAGAGTGGGACATTTTCTTCAAATTAGTATTTTTGGTAGATCGCCGAAAGCTTAGCTTCCGCAACAATGGATTACTTGTTCTTTTTTGGACTTTTCTAGTATTTATATCGGTCATTATTTTGCTTTCAGTCTCTTTATTTTGCTCTCTAGACATTTGGTCAATGTTTTCTGAAATCAAAGTTAGTTCTTCAGCTGTCTCAATTTGAGCTGTATTAGTGGCTTTATGCTTATTACTACATCGAGTAGATTTTTTGCTGAGCAATGGTTTGTTCGACTGAAGTTTTTGTGTGATTGTTTCCACCAATCGTCTAGTCTTTTTACGGGGAACTTGAACATCATTCGCTTTTGAAATGTTATCTTCATTGTCGTTCACAAAAATGCAACTTTTTTCCACAGTGGGTGTATCGTCTTCTTCATTGTTTGTAAATTTCGCATTAGTGACGCTTGTTTTGCCACCTTTTGATTTCCTTTTCTCAGGCTGCTTCTCTTGGTTCTTATTTGTAGAACAAGCCTGCCTTAAGTGTCTTGTATAAATTCGCTTGTTATGACTACGGAGAATATTTTTACTAATAGCGGACACTGTTGTACTAGCCATGTTACCCTTTGATTTCTTAGCATTTTTATTTTTAACTATAATTCCCTTTTTCATTGACTGCGGAATTTTTCTTACGCGAGGTTTCGTTATATTTGGTATAATTTGTCGACATGCGCGCTTCGCTGGAAGATTCTCAAGCATTCGTCGAATTGATTCCGCTGCAAAGAGGTATTTGAACATTTTATTATTTGGAGCAGCTACAAAAAAGGTTTAGAGATTGAAATGAAGAGGAGGCACGTAAAAAGTTTTTTCTAAATCAGTACCATATTTATCTTAAGAGGTCATTCACATGTAAAATATTGAAAAAAATTGTGTTTTTTTCATTTCACAAGTATGAATCTTGAAGGTGCTGCTTAAATTTTATTAAAAAATTCCTAATATTTTAGCTCCTACATACTTTGTGTGTCGTAGCGCACCTGAATCGAGTTTTTCGTTTTATTGTGTTTCTTCTATTCATCGCCCTAGGGATATGACGTAGGTATAGGGCGTAAACATCGCATTGCCGATTAATGGTAAGTTCATTTTTTCTATATGAATCAGGTACTCAAAACTTACGACGTGTTACCCTTGAAACGCCTTTTTTTTTGTATTGGCGGAGGTGATGAAAAGAAACTATACAACCGATTACTATAATTTTGCCACTTCATTCTACATTTTGTTAGCTATTGCTCCTGGTAAAGTCATTCAGATAGGTTGAACATATAATACTTTTACAACATTAACTTTCAATGCCCGCCATTTTGTAAATTTTTTATAAAAAGATTCAAATTTACCTAGGCCGAGAGGTACGTTCGTAATTGATAAAGAATTTCTTTGAAATTTTTGTTTCAGACAATCCTGTGACTTAAAACCACCCCGCCAGCTGGCCATGATGCGGCAGGAGCGGTACGTTTGAATAATAAAATGTGTTGAAAAAAACCTCACAATTTATCATTATGACCAAGAAAATAATTAATTAAAAATCCTTCTTTCCTGTTCGCACATGAGAATAACCCCTTATTAACTTTTCAGCTAATTATAGAAAATGAATTTTAACAATATTTCTGCTTGCTATCAATTTAGGCACATGAGAATATAGAATAAAACGAGAAATATTAATGTCTTTAAGCAAAATTTAAAAAAAAAAAATCCTTATACATATGTACTGTACATACTTTAATAAAAGAAGAGAAAATATATACAAAAATACGGTAAATGATATACAAAATATGGTAAATGTTTTTTAATTATACAGCTTTAATTGCATTTATTATATAAAACAAAACACTACTTTTAAATAAAAGCAATGTATTAGCTTACCATCACTTGGTTTTGGTCGTGGTGTACTGGGGTAAGGCTTTGCTTTTAGAGTGCTTCTTTCTTCGCTGGTTTCACTTTTAACGTTAGAGTGTTTAATAATTTTTCTTCTCGATAATGGCAGATTTTGCCTGGCGTGGCGTTTCCTTTTTACACCGAAATAACGATACTTTTTCTTTTTTGCCAAAATCCAAGCATAATCACCCGAACAGTCTAACATATGCCTATAGAGCTCCAACAGGCCTCCGCATTCTCGACTGCATTTTGTACATCGCCCATGAAATTTCAAAATGTATTCTTCCTCGATTTCTAGGCTAGTGGTAACTGACGAGGAAGATGCAAAAACCGTCTTGTTTTCCGTATCACAATCGCTTCTACTTGTGCCAGTACTATAGCTAGCCGGCACGGAATTAACGCTATCCATAGATTCTTCACCACATGTGCTATTTTCGCTAAATCCTGATTTGCCCTCTCCTTCAAGCTTTTTCGCCATGCGCTGCTTATATTCTTTATGTCTGCATAATGCTTTTGTAGGTATATAAAAATGCTTATATAAATCCCCTTTAATTAATTCTCTACCCACTATTTCGTAGTGAGTTGAATATACATACGGATGTCGAAACATTTTGTGTTCTTCGAGAGATTTAAGTTTATCAAATTTAGCACCACAACCAAAGCAAATATAACAGCGAGGACGTGCCCATTCTCCACTAAGTATTAAATCTTCTTGAGATCCACTCCTTTCCGCGCAACGTCGGGTTAAATTCAATATCGTAGGAATATCACTACTGTAAGTTTTCCTTTCTAAACCTAAGATATTTCCAAATTTCAATTGCTTCGAAGACGGAATTGTTGAAATAGGGGAAGAGTCTTTTAAATCAGAATCCTCTGGAATCTCCAACTTTATTATGGTCTGTTCGCTTTGTTCAAGTATTATTTGTGGAAGACGCCTTGTATCTAGCATAGTATTAAGTTGAGCAATTTGCTTCCGCTTTTCTTCTCTTACACTTTCTCCAATACCTAATACTTCATTAAGGCCAGATAACTCATTCCGCTGTCTATGGACTAATTCGTGTTTAGTACGCATTGTTAGCTGTGTCCACATATCTAGTTTTGAAAGATCTCTCAACCCAGCTATAGGTTGTTTGACTTTTTTGACTATTTTCCCACCCTCGTTAACATATTTGTATTTTTTTACACAGTCCCATTTCCATTTCCAGGAATGTTTGGTAATCGGACGTTTTATTTTTGTTGCACATCCAAGATCACTTCCGTACTGATCTGCTGTTAGCAAAGTTGGAAATGCCGTATCGGTAGACAATGTTGTTGCTTCATGAATTTCACTGTCATTATTAAGAGGACTTTTTACGACAGTACTTCGGATGGCAGGAATGGTAGCTACGGGACTAAGCGGACTAGGTGATGTGGGATCTCCTTCCAACTTTCCATCTAAATGGCAACTTAAATTCTTTCTTACGTTTATACTTACAGTTTCGTAAAAATCTTCATCGAAAGTACAAGAAAGTACTTCAATTCGACTATTAGTTGGAGGCCTTGAAGTTGGTTCTATAGGATCCATGATATTTGATGTTATGACTCGACCCACCTTGTTCCTAGTTTTCACAGCGGTTGAAGACAAGTCGTTCTTCACCTCCAAATTGCAAATTCTTCTGTTCCTAACACCTTTTCTTCCTCTAGGTAGTCTATTCTGAGCAACACCTAGTCGAGAAAGAATAGCCTCATCGCTCCGTAAAAGACTTTGACAAGACCTGGTTGTGAGAGGCTTATTTTCCATGGCTTGCTTTAACTGACGACGTGTTTTAGTAGGAGTATTTTCGGGATCATTAAAAGTGTCGTCTCCAATTGAGGAGGCTTTGTCACTACTGCAAATATCCTGTTGTAAGACTTGTGACGACTTTAACGAGTCAAATGTAAGGCTGCAATCATTTGCCCAAGGTTTGCCTTTTCTCCCCGTATTTCGGGCTTTGTTGCCATTATTAGGCTTATGTTTATCCTCTAAATGATTCTCTAATTCTTCTGCATTTAAAAAGCGAATTGCACAAACTTTACATCCAAAATATTTGTCCGAATGAAAATCAATCAAATGATTAAACAAAGATTTGAGATCTTCAGATACAGTTATGGTCTTCAATTTGTTGCTGTTAAAACAGCAAAAAGAACATCCAGAAAAAGATGAAATATTTGCAGCAAAAGTGGTGGAATTGCGAGAGCTCAGCCGTCGTCCTTTCGTGATTGCATGAATTCGATCAGTGTGCTTGATTAACACTTTTTGACTGGAAAACTTTTTATCACAATATAAGCACAGTAATTTATTCAACTGACTGGAATGACCTAGGCTCTCAGTGTCAACGTTATCTATGGATGGTAATTCTCCGTCTGTTGGGCTAATCGAGTCATGTGTAAACTTGCTTTCGCAGAGGTGAGAATGTGTTGAAAGAATTGAGTCCAAAATCCCCGATAGCCGGTCCAAAGGCAAGCTACAAGTTAACTTGAGTGGAATATTACCTATTATATCTTCTGATCCATTGGCGGCAAAAACATTTTCTTCTGAACGACTTTTCTTTAACTCACCAATGCCTTTACGTTTCTTTTTCATTTTTCTATTACGCCTTCGTGGGCTTACAAAGTTGGAATTTACATTGTCGTCATTAGGTCGGAGAAAAATATTACTTTCGACGCTATTGCTACGTAATCCCGATCTTATTCTAGATGGGAGCGAACTGTTTGTTTCATTTTTTTCTTCAGCACCGCTATTGACTTGTCGGTCCCGTGTCTTTCTTGGTGTCAAGAATTTAGTTAACTGCTTATTTTGTGCAACGGTACGCGGTGTTCGAGTTGTGCGTACAGTTTTTTTTTCTGTATTAGGCAGTGTTGACTTCTCATTTGTCTTGACTGTGGGTACTGCACAAGGATCGAGTCCATCCAGGAATTGAGGTAGATTTTTCGAATCTGTAAGATCTGGTTCAAGATTTTATATGAAATTGTTCTTGAAAATCGACTTACGATCGGAATCATTTGTTGCTATAATCAGTGTCGAACCACTACGGTGGACCATTTTATTCTGGAAATTTTAACAGAGGAAAAATTAATTTCTTTGAAGATCAAAATATTAAAATAAGACGTTGATATTTATTTGTATTATATGCATTTATAGTTTTCTAAGACCAAATTACAAAAATTTCTACTATTTGAATAATTGGTAATATTTCATGAATTCTTAGTGCATATGACTACTTTAGAATTATAAAGTCTAAGTGAAATAGCAGTACGAGAAACTCAGTGGATATTGGATGATATAGGGTCCATTCATGACTTTTTCCGTTACTTGTGTTCACTTGGAACCTTAGGGCAGTGCGCGAATTGCGCTAAAATCTGGATAGTAAAATAGCTTATTTGCTGTTAAAATACAGCTAATGTATAATATATGTAATGACTTAAGAGAAAATGTCCAGATTAGAATGGTAAACGTTTTACTTCCTCTATACTTTTATAACAAAAAAAAATAATTGTGGAACCATTTGACAGGTGCCAGCCATTAAAATGATTGAAGATGCAATTTGTCATATTCCTTATTTTTAACAAGACCCAAACACAAAACAACCTTGCATTTTTAGCTCCCATAAGTAAACATGTAAACAGTCAACTTTAAGAAAAATGCTATTTATTCACAATTTTATATTTTTATTCCAAGTACTCTAGGAGGGCATTAAATGTTCGCCTACTTTTTACTTTTGCTTAGGCTCCGTAGCACTGATAGATGTATACAGTGGCTCCAAAAAGTATTCGCTCACCACAGTATCCAGGCAAACTTTTATTAATAACTTTCAAGGCACGAATGATAACACAACGAAATGTTAAGTAGCTTTGTTTATTCATATGTTAACTTCAAAAGTAAAAAAATTCAAATTTATTCGTTTCAAAATAAGCTTTAGATTAACAAAAATACTGACGCGCTCTTCAATTCAACGGACAAAAAGTATTCGCTCACTTCCAATATCTAAAAAATAAGGCGTATTAGAGCACTTTCGTTAACAATATTAATAATATTTTGTAAATCCTCCTTTCTGCTTAGGCATGGATTTTAGCCTTTCAACATATACTGTAAAAGGGAGATTTTTAAGTAGGCGTAAAGTGCATACGTAGGATTGTGCATGCGCATGGACTGCTTCTGCTTTTTGGTTTTAAAAACAGATTTTGATATTGCCCCCCCTCCTTTTTGTTTTTCTAGGTGTAATCTATTACCCCATTTATTATGGCATGTGATATTTCGACTAAAACTAACTTCACTTCTCTAGAAAGTTGCAACAT
This sequence comes from Neoitamus cyanurus, assembly GCA_947538895.1. Classification (NCBI taxonomy): domain Eukaryota; kingdom Metazoa; phylum Arthropoda; class Insecta; order Diptera; family Asilidae; genus Neoitamus; species Neoitamus cyanurus. Next base: position 42,600,481 of record OX384543.1, read on the forward strand.
AGACTACGTATATCGTACACGATATCCAAAGAGCGACTTTGGGAACAAGTTCCCTATATTCTTTTTTTGGAAATGCCCTAAAACCTTATGGAAATGTTCCATTTATGGTCGGAACGAGTGAATTAGGAAAAAATAGTTGTCGGACAACAATACTTTCCCAAATATTATCTTGTTTTAGCTTGTTTTAACACCAAAAATTGAAAATTTTGTTAAAGGAAAATCATCTGTCAGAATATATTTTTTAAGAAAGGTAAATTTTTATATAAAAATAAATAAATAATTTTATATCTCCAAAACAGACGTCAAAGCCAATTGATTTTTGCAATTTTTGGTGTTAAAACAAGATAATTTTTGGGAAAGTATAAAAAAAAGTATAAAATAAAGGGCATATCGGGCAATTTCCAGAACCTCTGGAGTTTTTCCTGAGGCCGTACCTTTAAGAGGCCTCATATAAATTTAACGTCACGTTCCCCGAGACCTCCTACCGGGTATGCCATGTACATTTTTCGCAAGCTTCAGAAATCATTCCAAATGTTTGAGATAAAAGAAACATATCGATGAATTTTGCAACAATATATTTAAAAAAAAGTCAGGCAAGTGCTATTCAGACTCGCGCATTAATGGTACCGAATACCCCAAATTAAATTACTGTAAATTAAAAATTATATTTTTTCATCTGATATAATTACAAATTAACGATTTTCGGCACCCGTACCAATTTGTAATTTGTTTTTTTTTATTATTGGAAATTGAAGACATTGAAATGCAGCTGATTGTTTTCCAGTCTAGTTCAATATGGACCTCAACAATTTATAAAAATAAAGGAAGAGTTCGAATTAATCGAAACAGAAAGACTATCGGAGATCTCAATCTGCCGTCAGTTAACTGGCTCTCGTCCGATGATGTCTGTATTGTGTCTTCTTTTGTTGCCACACTTCAATATGCATCCACTTTCATCGATGAACTAACATCTTTGGGACTGACGCAAATTTGCGGTTTGGCTAACAGCGGTGGCCGGTTTCTCGATCTAATTTTTTTGACAGATCCTCACAACAGTTAAGCATTGCTTGACTCCCCTTATCGCCGATACTGGGCATCACCCTGCTCTTCATGTCATTTTATCCACCGATCCGTTCTTTTTTAATTGTGCAACTTTTTTTGTGATTGGAGTGATCGTCGTATTGTTCATGAGCGTGACATTGACAAAGTTGTAAGCTCGTTTTATACTACATTCGCTAAATGCTTCTTGCATTGAGTTCCAGTTACCAAGTAGCGTGACTACCAAAACAATTCGCCTTAGTTTAATGACGCCTCTAAACGTACTAAGAACAAAAAAAACAAGGCCTGGAAGAAATTTTGCGTTTCAAGAGATGTCACCGATTACGCGTCCTACTGCTATCTTTGTACTCAGTACGTCACTGAATTGGAGTCTTCCTATAACTCCTTTGCCGACGATGTGAAGCATTCCATGCGTGAGAATCCTAAGCGCTTCTTTAATTTCATCAATTTTAAGTCTGGTTTTGATGGATACCAGTCCTTGCTCAGTTTCGGTGATATTATTAGTGACGACCCTTTTAAGGTTTTTCAAACTTGACGACGCTTTCGTCAACTTCCCTCACGACTGCTCATTTACTTATTGACCAAGTTAAGATTTCGAGTTTAGCTGATAGTTCTTCTAATGGACCGATGACATTTCGGCCTTTTTCATTAAACGTTGTGCCGTGCCGTGCCTCTTGTCCCTATTTTATGCTATTTATTCAATCTGTCTCTTTCCTGTAGTGTCTTTCCGACATCTTGCAAAATGTCGACGATAATTCCGCCAAGCCTTTCTTGCAGTCTTTTCAGTATGGTTTCCCAAAGAGAAATCTACCACAACCAACTTGCTGTAATTCTCAAATTAGTGCATTTCAAATATCGAAAGGGATAAACAGGTCGACTGCATCTTTACAAAATTCTACTCTGTAAATTTAGTTTCCTTGGATTTGCCTCTTTTTATTGAATGAGTTTGCTCATACTTGTGCGATCGATCGCAGCGAGTCTTATTTCGAGGCGTTCTGTGCAGAGAAAAATTTAATATCTCGGGCGTACCCCAAGGTAGTCATTTGGGTCCTTTTTTGTTCATCATATTCATTAATAATGTGTCAATGTTCTTGTCAAATTCTAGAATTCTCTGCTATGCGGATGAAGCCAAGATCTTTCGGGTTACATCAAGTGAGCAGGAATGCATTCTTTTAAATTCTGACCTTGATGCTTATGGTGAGTGCCTAACCGTTTACCTTTAAACATAGACAAGTGCACTCATATTTGCTTCTCACGTAATAAAAGCATAATCACTTTTATTTACACCATAGACGAATGGCCGCTGCACAGATTTTACAAAACGAAGGACCTTGAAGTATGGTTAAATGGTTGTTTTTCGTTCGAGGATCACATTGATGCCATTTTTTGCAAAGATAGTGGTACACTTGGCTTCGTCAAGCGGTGGTCTAAGGAGTTTAACGGCCCTTACATTACTCGAACTCTCTTCGGCACATTTATAAGACCAATACTTGAGTACGCAAGTCTAGTATGGTCGCCACTCCTTAGAACACACATTAACCGTGTTGAAGCAGTACAACGAACATTTCTCAGTTTCGCTCTTCGAAACCTTCCTTGGAGCGACGCTCTTATTCTTCCTCCTTGTGAGGACCGACTCAAATTCATTGCATTGCATGAACCACACCACAAGAACTCTAAAATAGTATTTGCCTATCATTGCGTATCAGGAAACGTAAATTCCCCTGAACTTTTCGGTTTGTTTGACATCTCTGTTTAGACTCGCCCAAGCCTAAAATTTCTTCCACACGCCTCTTCATCATACTAATTACGGATTGAATAAACCTATTACGTTTTTTGAAAAACGACGGATTGTCTACAAAAAAACGTTATTTGTATATTGAACTCATTTTTATATGACGTGAGATGGATTTTTTTTATTATTTTTCTCAAATTTCCTGCTACAAAGTCCAAGGTGGCGCAAAAGTCATCACCCATCGGAAGATGCTATAATTTTTGCAAATGGCGGCAAATGTCAGTTCTGCTTTGACATTTGTAAGTAAATAGATACAAAATATACGTCAACAAGACATGAATCAAGAACGCGGAATAATTGTTTCGATTCTGATTACTGCATTGCCGGTTCGTCTAATCTCTTGTTTTGGTGATTTGCACAGGACGCCGGACGGTCATCAATTCTGGCGGCGGCCACTTGGCCGATATCATTTTCTCGACTTAATGAAAAAAAAAATTAAGACAGCCACTTGGCCGATATCATTTTCTGGACTTAATGGAAAAAAAATTATGACATAAAATAAACACAATCCAAAAGCAGAACCAAAGTTTTTCATTCATAAAAAAAATTACAGCCAAAGAACATAGGGTGACAACTTTTGCGCCACCTTGTACTTTAGAAAATGGTCTCAAATCGAAAAACTTAGAATATGATAGAACTGCCTGAACACATACTAATTTGTACAAACTATCCTGTTTTCGGATTTTAAGCATCAAACGAGAGTATTCTTTTTGGGCTTAGCAACGGTTTCCGAAGACTTTCTTTTTACAAATAGTTGCTATTAAACAAACTGTTCCTTTTACAAATACATAGTTGAAAAGAAGGTAAAATCCTTCTTTTAACAAATAGTGGGCAAAAACGAATTTCTCCCTTTATAAATTCATATATATATGATTCACACTTCAAAAGTAACCAAATCAACATCAAGAACAACTAATTCAAATTCAAGTGCAATTAATTCATAATCACAACCAAATCAAAACCATCCACAACTTTCTCAAATTCAATAACAACTTTTTAAAATTCAATAGCAACTATTTCAATTTCTATAACAATCTTTAAAGTAACTTGATCAATATAGCCTAGTAAAATTAGATTCAGAAATCGAAATAAAGGTCTCCAAAAAAATCCAGCTCGTGCCGACTTTTGTTTGTAGTCAAAATCTAATTTTACTGGGCTAAATTAAAAAAGTTGCTTTAAAAATTGAAATGGTTTTTACAAACATTGACATAGGTGCTATTGAAATTTAAAAAGCTGTTATTTAATTTGAAAATGTTGCGGTTGGTTTTGATTTGGTTGTACATTTGATTTTGAATTAGGTAGTTACACTTGGATTTGAATTAGTTTTTCTTGATGATGTTGATTTGGTTACTTTTGAAGTGTACCTAAATGCTATATTTTAAATTATAAAAGGAAAAATTCGTTTTTTTTCCAACTATTTGTCAAAGGAAGCATTTTACCTTCATTTCAGCTATTTGCGAAAGGAACTGAGCGGAGGGGAATATTTCCTTATTATTCCCGTTATTTCCACTACGGTTTCCTTTGGAAACTGTGACGCCACGGAATCGTCATCGTGCCCCCACAATGAACGATCTGAAGTCAATTTTGTTTTTTTGGTTAGGTATAATTTGGATACTATGTACCGATTAGCACTTAGCAGAAGGGACACTGCTATCAGTGCTGCGATTCCTTCTGCTGCCTTGAAAGTTGAAAGGTGTTCATGAATGACGAGCTTTAAAAATGGCGGCAGAAAGTTTACCCCCAGGAGAAACAATCCAAGTTTTTGGGGCTTTTTCCTTCGGGAGAGCTCTAACGACACCATTTTTGGATTAAAAGTATGCAGTTTTTTTTTATTAAAAATTCGATGCGGCTTTTAAAAAAGCACCCTCATCCAATTATAATTTTTGTTCCAATTTCTGTTTTGGCAGGACTAAAAGGGTATTTGAAAAAAAATATTGGTGCAGTGCATATTGGCAATATATCTGTCCAAGAAGACAAGCAGCGAGAAGCAAACTTATTAACTCACCCATTAAAAATAAGTAAAGAAACTCAATCCTGTGGGTTCCAATGAAGATATGTCTCTAGAGCTGATATCTTCTCCAGGAAGGGCGAAGGAAATTTAGGTGGTCAGAGGGTTTGCACCTCCATCAGTATTGAATCACAATTAATTCAAATACAATCTACCGAGCTCATGTAATTAGGAACGTAGAGAATATATAAAATCACTTTCCCATGGTCACACGAAACGATCCACAATCTTTCCAGCGAAATCTGAAATTCAAAGCATTCCACTCACGCAATACTCAATCATCTCAAACACGGAACATTTCGCGTTTAATCTCAAACGAAAGGTATGACCGTAAAAAAGTAATTTTCCCTGATTTAAAAAAGCCCAACGCGGCGACATTTTTAGGGAAGAGTGCACAAAGTTGACATTTCCATTATTATTGATATCTCGGAAAAGAATTCTTCCCAAAGATAAATTGCACTTTTATTTGCAATAAAACACAAAGTATAATTATTTGAGCTAGTTTACGATATTATATTTAATTTAACGCGAAAATTATCACAAAAATTGAATTTCGAACTTTTTCGTCCACCAAAATGTCGGGCTACGAGTGTATAGGGGCCATAACGAAGGCCAGTGCGTTTGAAACCGACTGTAGTTACACTTGTGTTAGGTAATTTATATATGAACATCAATGTAAACACACTGTTTTCCTCATGCGCTATAGTATTCGGCGCATCGCAAAAATCCAGGAACACCGCGTACACACCCTCTGTATGTGCTTTGTGTCCAATTCCCGTTGAAAACAATCTCGCTAAGCATTCCCAAATACCGGGATAATTCTTTCATGATTATAAATTGACACTCGCGCAATAGATTATCAGGCCTAGCTGTATGTAATTATTTGATGGAACATGTAATTCTACAAGTTCGCATGTGCGCTATTACCTGCAGATTGACATTCAGTATTCACTTCACTCGTTCGAACACCGTGGACCAAAAGTGCAAGAATTGGAACTTTTAATATGTGTGAGTATTGGTTATACACATTGCCGAGGTGCACATATGAGCTTTATTGCATTATTTACCACAAGAATCCTCCTTCTAGTGTATTATGTTTACTTTGACGGACAATGGTAACCATTGACGTAATCACTAGATGCCAAGAAGGCATTGGCATATAACAATATCTGTGGGTGTCGTGTGACTTTAACTATACGGACCTGTCAGATTTTACTCTGCATAAATTGTTAATGCGTGCTTGCCTATCATGTAAAGTATTTAGCTGCTTGGCTTAAAGTTACTTAGGAACAAGTTCCCTTTCTCACTTTTTTCGAAATGCCCTAAAACCTTATGGAAATGTTCCATTTATGGTCGGAACGACTGAATAAGGTAAAAATAGTTGTCGGAAAACAATACTTTCCCAAAAATTAGCTTGTTTTCGCTTGTATTAACACCAAAAATTGAAAATTTCCATACAATTTGTAAAAGGTAAATCATCTGTCAAAAATTATTTTTTGAGAAAAGTGAATTTTTATTAGGAATTCTTTCGTACCGATGTTTAAAAAGTTATTTACCGCACAAATTTCGATTCCACAAAGCAAGGACGATGCGAATAGCCACTCTGAATAATTTTACATCTCGAAAACAGACGTCAAAGTCAATTGATTTTTGCAATTTTTGGTGTTAAAACGAGATAATTTTCTGGAAAGTATTGCTTTCCGACAACTATTTTTACCTTATTCAGTCGTTCCGACCATAAATGGAACATTTCCATAAGGTTTTAAGGCATTTCAAAAAAAGTGAGAAAGGGAACTTAAGCCGTTACTTAGCCGGTTTTTTTGGAATTGCCCTAAAACCTTATGGAAATGTTCCATTTACGGTCGGAACGAGTGAATTAGGTAAGTATTGTTCATGGCAAACAATACTTTCCCAAAAATTATCTTGTTTTAACACCAAAAATTGCAAAAATCAATTGACTTTGACGTCTGTTTTCGAGATATAAAAATATTCAGAGTGGCTATTCGCATCGTCCTTGCTTTATACAATCGAAATTTGTGCTCATGTACATGGTAAATAACTTTTTAAACATCGGTACGACAGAATTCGTAATAAAAATTTACCTTTCTTAAAAAATATCTTCTGACAGATGATTTTCCTTTAACAAAATTTTCAACAATTTTTGGTGTTAAAACAAGCTAATTTGAAAGTATTGTTTGCGGGAACTTATACTTACCTAATTCACTCGTTTCAACCATAAATGGAACATTTCCATAAGGTTTTAGGGCAATTCCAAAAAAACCGGCTAGGTAACTTTGTTCCAGCTGCTTTTCTTACGGATATTTACCTTTTACGAAATATTTATACAGACTAAAATTTGACAGGTCAAAAACTGTCATGTAAAATATGTTGACTTCAAATATACTTAAAGCCAGAAACAGTTACCATGTAGTGCAGTTCTGTGCACCGCTAACACATCTTATCCAGGGAAAGTTAGTCATATTACAAACATTTCAACTTTCTCCACTTTCAAAATTAACGGCTCATAATGTAAAGACCCCAATTAAACGAGCGAACTCATGCCTGCCGACACTCGAGAACTATGTGAGGGATTTGCGCGTTAGCGAGAAAATCCGTGTTCAATGAAAAGGCAGTGTTTTGCACTTTAAATATTCACGTACACAGAGTTACTTTACACTGTGAAAATCGCAAGGCGAATGAAAAGGAACATGAGCAACCGAAGGGAAATGTGTCAGCCCGAAAATATCTGGTCGTGTAAACATACAGCGAACTTTGCCCAAAACAGCAAAGCGGAATGGAAGATTACGTCGCATAAGAGTTATATTATAATAATATAATAGATTCTTCTCAGCAAGTTGCTGGAAACATTCATCCAACTCTGCACCTTTAGTACACGAGTTTGGGCTTTGTGCGTCCTAAATAATTTATGTCTATTTCTAATTTTATAGAACAATTATTTCCAATTTTAAAACTGCTCAATCAGCTGGCTGCTGGTATTAGAGCAGTTTCGGTTTTCCAAAAGCAATAATGTATGTTTGCACCCATGTATCCATGCACCCCCTCTTTTCATTTATTTTTTATCCATACCTCATTCATTTTCAATTTAGTTTCAGCTTATATCAGCACCTGCCCCTACGTGACCTTGTATTGAATTCTGAAACATCTTTATATCTGCTATTCTTTTGATTTCCTCCGGTAGTTCATTATAGATCTTGATTGCACGAGTGATGTGTCCTGCCCGATTCCTTCCTGTCCACGCCTTCTCCGTGCGCAATAAATCTCTGATTCGTATATCGTATTTGTGTATTTCTCTGTTCTTTGTAAGTACAATATTGTTTTTTGCGGTGTTTCTAATCTTTTTGTGTATAATTTTAGCTTTTTCTATGTATATTATTTCTTTCAATTTAAATTGTTTTGTTTTATAATATATATATATATATGTAAATGGTTTGACGGTGTTCCACGGGAGACGATGCAATATTTTTAGAACCCTGTTCATTAGCCTCTGTAACCGCTCTAGTTGTAAATGAAAGAATGTACTCGGATACATATTCCTTGAGGTGAATTGGACTTTAAGGAGTACAGCTCCATCTGCCTGTCAAATTTGGAGCAGGTTTTTCCTTTGGCTTTCCTTGCGAACAGCCGGAACGGAAAGATTTTCTTTGAGTATTCCTTGACCATTCCTTGAGATTTTTTTTTTACATATGCTGTTGCCATCTTGGCCTAACCAAATTTTTTCATGGGGGGCAATGAATAATAATAGCCAAAGCTTTGTTCAGTCTCCCCAATTCAAAGAAAGCCACTCATGGTTCTTCCATCCATGGTATCTCAGCCCAGAAAACCCAAATGACACAAATGAGTTTGGACAGTTAATGAGCAGTTGTCAAAATTTCCTTGACCTACTGTCAAAAATCCGTTTGGGAATAGGCCGCCACACACGGCGACGGTTTAATGCGTACACACTTTCTGACAATCTTGGGACAATAAATGGAACAAGGTTACTTAGCCGGTTTTTTTGGAATTGCCCTAAAACCTTATGGAAATGTTCCATTTATGGTTGAGTGAATTAGGTAAGTATAAGTTCCCGCAAACAATACTTTCCCAAAAATTAGCTTGTTTTAACACCAAAAATTGAAAATTTTGTTAAAGGAAAATCATCTGTCAGAAGATATTTTTTAAAAAAGGTAAATTTTTATTACGAATTCTGTCGTACCGATGTTTAAAAAGTTATTTACCATGTACATGAGCACAAATTTCGATTGTACAAAGCAAGGACGATGCGAATAGCCACTCTGAATAATTTTATATCTCGAAAACAGACGTCAAAGTCAATTGATTTTTGCAATTTTTGGTGTTAAAACAAGATAATTTTTGGGAAAGTATTGTTTGCCATGAACAATACTTACCTAATTCACTCGTTCTGACCATAAATGGAACATTTCCATAAGGTTTTAGGGCAATTCCAAAAAAACCGGCTAAGTAACTTTAAGCCCAATAAATTGTTTGTATGCCACAGTGTCCACATACCGCGTCGGTTGTCATTTGCGAGCAAAATTTCGATGCTTCATTCTTTTAGTTCTTGTCCAAATCATTGCCGGTCCCTGAGCACGGAACATTTTCCTATATGTAATTGGAAATGCAATCCAGGAAAAAGTCCCCATCTCAAGTTCCATATCAAAGCGATTCATTAGGTTTGACGTAAAACCGACAGAAATATCAAACAAGGAGGTTATTTGGGACGGTTTTGGAACAATCTTATGATTGCACATAAAATAACTTTTTCAAGCGAACAATCCGACAAACAAATTAATGTTGTCCCAACACACTCAGCGGCAAACTGAATTGCAGAAATTGCAAAATCTTAGTATTCTGCAGGGTTCGATAATCGATCAATCGATGGCAAGCATACGCTTTTTGCAAAATTTTAAATTTGTTTAATATAAATAGGAAGGCCTAGGCATGATTGCTTTGAATATGTGTGTAAGAAAACACCAAAGGAAGAGGTGTGTGTTTACACGGGCAGCTACCATTTCTGCCTCGAAACCCGTTTTTAGTCACGATTTTTGACTGTCCTATATACGTAGTCGATGGTACGATGTTTGAAATAGCTCATTATCGATGTTTCCCCTTTCAAAATCGATGTTTTGGCAACTACGATGAAAATCGAGTGTGAGCAGCGCCGCGTAGTGTGTTGCTGGCGCACTGATATGCCGTGTATAATAATAATAGTGTTCTGGCGTGTTCATTTACTAATGCCATGGACAGCTACAGCAATTGAACTAGTTCATGATGTCACGTTTGACATCTGAGAACTGGATAAACTCGCCATGACACACTCAGGCGTTTATTCATAATTTCCTTTTATTTTCCGTGCTTTTTTTTGTAAAACACCATTGCAAAAGAAGTTTGATTTCAGCATTGGCAATTGTTTACTAACATATTTTTCCGCTCCTGGCGCTAACAGCAGCAAAAGGTATACAAACTCAGTTTGAACCAGTGCAATTGTGCGGATCTTTGAGCTAGGTCAGCAATAGGAATTTTACATGGGCTATATCGTTTTGACGCCAGGAACTAGCTCAAGAGCTGTAGTCTGTCCATGTCATAAGTTTCGAGCAAAAATGGTTGTGGTTACTTTATTTGAAAGATAATTTTATGCGATTTATGATTTGAATAAAATATCGGCCAAATGGCCACCGCGGCTCCTCTTGCACACCTTCATCCGCTCACTCCAATTTTCGATGACTGTGCAGCATTTCGGCCGGTATCTCAGCTATGGCTTGACGAATATTGGCTTCCAATGCCTCAACAGTTGTAGGATGGTTGCTGTAAACCTTCGACTTAATCTGGCCCCAAAGGAAATAATCCACAGGCGTTAGATCACACGATCTAGGCGGCCAAGCGATGGGACCATTTTTGGAAATTACCGACTCACCGAACTTACCGCGAGTTACGTCATGCCATCCACTTCCCATCATGCCATGCACACCTGACCGGCATCAAGTTCACACAGCTTCCCATGCACCTGATCAACATCAAGTTCGCTTCTAAGAACCTACCGCCGACTTTCCCAGCTGGACCGCTGACTCCCGAACCTGCGGATCACCAGATGCATCTGCCAATTCTTTTCATCCGATTTAAGTTTCGAGTTAGATTCTTGTCCTAGTTCAATCAGTCTAGTATCAGATCTTGCTCAATAAAGATATTCTTTTCACTCAAAGCACCTCCGTCTTTTCGTTACTCTCATAACTCGCGCAATAAGTCCATGTTAAGTCGGGAAGTGTGAGGCGGTGCACCGTCTTGTTGGAAATAAAGGTCGTCCGCATCAATTTCATAAATTCCGGGAAAAAAAATCGGTCAACATCGTGTTATAGCGGTTGCTATTAATGGTAACGGCATCTCCTGCCTCATTTCGAAAGAAATAAGGTCCGATGATTCCGGCATACCATAATCCACACGAAACGGTCTATTTTTGTGAATGCAATGGTGATTCATGAACCACTCGTGGATTTGACTCACTCCAATAGCGGCAATTTTGCTTGTTGACGAATCCAGTGAGCCAGAAATGAGCTTCATCTGAGAAGATGATTTTATGAAAATCGCTGTCGGCTTCCAACATTTCCAGTGACCAATCAGCGAACTGACGACGAATGTGATGGTCGGTTGGCTTGAGTTCTTGTGTCAATACCATCTTATAAGGATGCAGACCCGAATCTAATCGCAAAATTCGCCAGATTGTCATCCTCGAGAGCCCCAACTCTTGGAAACGGCGCGGAACAGACGCATTTGAGTTTTCACGAACACTGGCTTGAACGGCGGCAATATTTTGTTCACTTCGGATATTTCTTTGTCTTACAGGCACCTTTGTATCGTGAAGAGTGAATTCACTTTCAAATTTTGTTATTATGCGTCTTATAGCGCGCTCAGAAGGAGCATTATTATGCACGAAGCGCTCTTACAATACCGACGAGAGAATGCGAATTTGCGTAATAATTTTGGACAATTTCCAAGCGTTGGATGAAAGTGAAACGTGTCATGATAAAATCGCAAACTTTACTGAACATAACTGCACAGACTTGTCAAAAAGCCATAAACAAATATGGCCGCCACTAGCTACCAAAACCAGGTCATCCCTAATGGGAAACCCTTTATGAGCTGCCTAGGACAGAATGGTACACATTTCATTCCCCTTGTCGCATGAAAAGTAATTGTATAACCACGGCTGTCAGATGAGAATTTAAAATGAAAACATTTCACACATGTACTTTTAACAAGTTACTATATTGAAAAGTCGTCGATCGGTGCTATAGTTTTGGCCACAAGTGTATGTGTACCATACTGGATAAATATCAACGCGCCATCCATATTTGAAATAGCAAATCAAGGTTTTCATTAGTTTCATTAGTTTTAGTGGAAAACAACATTTTTGTCAAACACTATGAAGATATTTTATTTTATATAGCAACATTAACAATATTCACAACTGTATATATAACATTTTTTCTCCAAACATGCGATTAAAATACATTTTTTTTATAATTCGTTCCATTCAATAGTATGGGACAAGTAGAGCTGATGTACATAAGTCAGTAAATAAATATGAAATTCTTAGTTTCTATGTTTGCACAATTAAGGATCGAATTCCAATATCTTTCATAATGCTTCATGTGGGTTCATTTAACACTCAGACATATATATATATATATATATATTAAGTTTTAAAACTTCAATTAGCCTTTTGTTTATAATTTGTTACATCCTGTTATTTTCCTGTGATTTGTGTGCTAATATTATATAAGTAAATCTAAATTTAGTCCATCTTATCGTACAATTAATAAAAATTTGGCACATTCTTCCTTGAATATTTTCGTGTCCTTCATAACTTTACTGTCCTTTATGTGTGACAGCTAATATCATTCCTTGCACTTATTTTCGCATTCTTTTGATATCGTTTGTGTACTGTTACTCGTATTACTTTTGGTAATCTTGTGAGAATTGCAAGTTACGCTCTTTTTTAGCATTTGGTAGTTACCTTTACGATAAACCACAGCATACTTTATTTATTGGTAGATTAAACTTGTCGACAACAAATTCGTTCTGAATTCACAACCATAGGTTATAGATATAATTTTCTTAGCTTTTGTATTTTTGCAGTGTGTGTTACTGCGAAATACTAAACATTTTTTCGAATGCCTTCATACGAATGTTAAAATTTCGGGTCACGTTTTGAAGTAGAAAAACTTGTCATTATGAATAGCTTTTCAATAATACCATATTCGTTGCGCCAAGGTTTTCTAATACATCCCAGAATAATGGCATAAAATATGTGATACCTCCAAAATTTCTCTGAAAGAAGAGATTAATGAAACGAATAGACATTAGATATACATACCTACATAACATACATATTATGTATGCAACACTTGGATTATTTTTCTTTAAGGAACCGAAGAAACGTGAAAGAATCCCGCAGTTTTTGTTAGGAAATTGGCTTTCGGTCGATTGCTCTGATACTTTGGGAAAATATTGTTTGAATCATCCTGTTCAAAAGTCTCAATGGCCATAAGTCCCAAAAATTTCGAATTTTCGAGTTACGAACGATTGAAATTGATCTGTTCGAACGCAAAAATGAGATTTTATTTCCCACAATTGGTTTGATCCAAAAAAACGTCCGGGGATGCAAATGAAAGCTTAAAGCCTCTTTTTAATTTAATGGAGTCAAATTGGCGGCTTAAAAGGACAAGGTGACAGGAACATTATCGTTACAAGATGGTTTCATTTGCATCCCCGATTGATTTGTTTGGATCAAACCAATCTTGGGATATAATATCTCATTTTTTCAATCGTCCGTAACTCGAAAATTCAAGATTTTCGGAACTTACGGCCATTGAGACTTTTGATCAGGATGATTCAAAGAAAATTTTCCAAAAGTTTCAGAGCAATCAACCGAAAGTCATTTTCCTAAAAAAAAACAGCGTGGTTATTTAAGTTAATACACTTTAGGGCAAAATATAACAGAAAAATAATTTTTTGAGATGCCTACAAAATTTTATGAAAGAAAGATATTTCCCAATTTAGAGAAAGATATTTCCCAATATATGTAGATATATAAATAAAAAAAGAATTATAAATTTTAATTATTATAATTTTAGTGATGATGCTTTCCGATGCTTTCAAATTTCTTTGAGGAAAATATGTTTTTTATCGATATTCCCCCACTACTGAAGCTTTTGGACCTAAATTTAGTTTATTTTTTTCAGCATCAATCGGATCGCATACCGCAGATTTCTAACGATAGGTGGGTTTTTTTTAATGATATACATATATGCATAGATCTCTCTATTAACCTCCCCATAGTAATCAGTCATTTGATGAAACTTGTAATAAATAAATAAAAGAAGCACCTAATTTTATTTTTTGAAGTTCTAGTAAGGTTCAGTAGAGGGAGAACATTTGACATGGAGTTGTATCCTATTTTACCTTAGCTGTGAATAAAATAAAAGTACATTTTGCTTCTCATATTTTCCATCCATTACGATGTTTCTTGTTCCTCTATTGTGAAAAAGTGTATTTCAGTCCAAAATATGGCAAGTGAATATGTAAATGTAACGCAGGATTGAGTACAAAATGCACATTGACTTATTCGGACGATAGCTATAGGATAAAACGCTACATAATAAACTCACAATACTACACGTAACTCTGCTGCTTACATTTTAATTATGCTATTTATGTAAGGGGTACCAAATGTTTAAATTATTATTTCAATATAAAAACGTAATTATTTCTATGCTGTGAAGATCTGCGTTTCCATACCAGTGAAGTGTATTGAATCCTTTAACAAAAATTAATATTCAACACGCAACAATTATAATTTTGAAAATTATAAAGTTTGTATGTCCGCTTTATGATAGATCCAAAATGAGTAGCGTGGATATTTAAAATAAGGATAGTGTTGATTTTTTTTTTTACTTCTTCACTTCAGATGATAACTTATATAATCTAAATGTGCTTACTTTATAAACTAATATAACTATAACTTTTGAGCCAAATGTCGGAAGAAGCAGCAGTTAACTACTAATACGTAAAATTAAGCTTAGAATAGTTGGCATAGTTTGCTTTATTCTGTATAAAAATAATGGACCTCTTGAAAATTTGGCATTAATGCTATAGTCTTTAGTTTATACATTTCCTGCTAATGACACTTACTTGTGCTTTTTGCGTGTTTAGATTGGCACTGTTCTTTAGCCATTTAACATTTTCAAAATTGAAATGCGTTAAATGTTCTGCAATGTATTATACTGGCACCTTTTAAGACTATAAAGATGATGTTCCTCAGGCATCTTGAAGACTTGTATAAGGATTTGATGCTGATGGGCCAGTAGGGCGCAGTAAATCGCTAAAGTGAGCACGGAACAGAAGAATTAGACCTAAGAAAACTATAGGCGCACCGAGTAAGGAGCAAATTAATTCTCCTGATATGGACGGCGCCCAAATTAAGGAAGCTGAAATTATAGCAACATTTATAAATTTAAAAAGAGGTTGTTATAAAAGTACTTATTGTCTGAAAACTGGCATTATCTCAAAGGAATTAATTTTTATAGGTACCTTAAAAATTACAGTCAAATAATGAAAAAAATATTTGAAAGTTGCGCATAAACTGAAAAAAAACTAGCCTTAAAACCATCCCAAAACATTCCTTGGGGTATAAGTATAATGTTTTACTTAGTTAAATAAATAAAGCATTTATGACGATTTAAATAGCTCTATCACGCTGCAAGCTTTCCTTTTACTTTAAGGGGAAACGACACTTTGACGAGTCAAAAGATTGTCAACGGTTCAAGGTCAAGGACACTGACTTCTTCAAAAATAATCTTGATATCATAAATTTATTAAACATACATATATGGCTTAACGTTTTGTAATAATGCTATAAAAAAGGTTGAAAATAATTGCTCCGCAGAACTTGTGTTCCTTTTATAAAAATTTTCAATAAATCTCTTCGAACAGGGTTGTTTTTAGACACGTGGAGAATATAATTTATTGTCCCAATTTTTAAGTCTGGTCAAAAGTCTAGCGTCACAAATTACCGAGGCATTTCTATAATGAAGAATATTCCAAAGCTGCTTGACTCTTTAGTTCAATCTAAACTAAGTTTTTTAGCAAAGGAAATTATTTGCCCTCAACAGCATGGACTCATCCATGGATGTTCTTGTTCATCTAACTTGGTATTGTTTTCTAACTATGTTATTGGCGCGCTCAAGGTCACATCCATGTCTCGGTGTTTTAATGACAAGTTTGATTGCATTGATTTTAATTTATCCAGAAATTGCATAAAGGTTATATGACATAACTTTATTTTGTGTTAAGTTTTTTTTCTAGTATTGTAAGTAATCAGCCTTTATTGAATTCATAGTAATAAATAAATGGCATAGAGAAATTTAAATTATATTGCATACATAAATATTTTTGTCTAGTTTAATGTCAGTAATTTTCACTGTAGTTTCTATGCCTTCCCACTAAAAGACGAAATTCCTCGATTAGATAAATTAATCCCATTAAAAAGAAAATTAATACAGGAATCCATATCTCCTAGCATACCTAAACAACTTAAGATAAAATGAGGACTATACATATTATTCATCTTATGAAAAAATGTAGATACTTTGCTCTGATCCAATAGGCAGAATGAATCAAAAATATTCTCCCATGGAATACTCTAATTTTTATATAAGGCAAAATTAAAAGGGCAAACAATATAAGGCGAATTAAATTATGGCTAAAGACTCAAATGGTAGAAAGTAATTTAAACTTACCGGTACCGTTAGATGCCTCCAATCTGAAGGTTGACCAGAATAATCCAATATAGGGGAGCGCTCCGGTGATCATAGCGATGGTAAAAACTGCTGACTCGGAAATGTCCAGAAAATTAAACACGCACAAAATGAAGCCTAGATATATAGCAATGAGAATCCAGACATAAGAACTCAGGTGTGCACAGTCCACCTCGCCATTCCCAACTTCCATATTAATTATGAGGTGAGATATTAAGGGTGTTTGCGTCGAACTGATGCTTTTGTACTTTTTCAAGGAGATCTGAAAGTGACCATCAAAATACGAAAATCGCCGGTAACGAGACTGCAGTATCATACCATGTTTTGTCCCTTCCCATACGTAGGCATATGCTCCATTTCGTAGAGGTGATTGCCTAATTTTCTATGGAAATACCTGAAGTGCCGAATTTCTAAGCTTCTCTTGTTACGGCGCAACTTCTGGACGGTTTGATTGTACAGAGCACTGCCTGGGGTAAGGTTGGATAGGTAATCAAGCGCTTCGTGTTGATGACTGTTTTTAATGTTTTCCTCTGTCGGCTGAACGCCGAAGTGGCAGATAAATGTATTACCTGCATCAACCCAGTGTTGGGAGAGAGATTTTATCTGGAAGGAGCAGAGTTGCTTAATGTTTTGTTTTGATAGCTGCCAATTGTCAGCTTACGTACCGGCCCGGAACTGGGAAAAACATCGACTAATCCAAATGTCAGCAATACCAGTAAGGAAATAATGTGGATCCAAACTGCAAGATGAATTGGCTTAGGTCTTTCCTTTGGCTGTGACGGCCTTATCAGTGGACGGTGTTGGATAGCTCGGTCGGAATTGGATACCAACCGAGATATTGTCGAAAGGAGGTTACTTTGCGGTGTAGACGTCGACGTCTTTATAAAAATACAATTTTTAAATATAGTTGTATACATGAAAATTGTCATTATGTAGATATACATATATTAAATTTATCGGAGTGAAAATATTATATTTCAGACATTCCCCAAATATTTTGATTTTTCCCTAATCCTTTTGAACGACACATATACCATTGCATATCCGAATTTCTTGAAGCACACCAAATTTATTCACTTTTTTACAGTTTAAAGCTGAATAATTAAGGCCATGGAGCTGAGAAGGATTAATAAAAACAAAATTTATTGTGTGTAACTTAATTAATGAGTTGAGATTTTCAACAATTTTTAACATTTTCCTAGTTAATTTCGGTCATGTGAGCGTAACCAATTAGTAATATGAGTATACTTTTAGTAACTGTTCAAAGTAGACGTGGGGTATGCGTCGTGCGTCACCCCGGTGTGCACTTTACGTAAGGCAAAGAATTTTTGAAGTGATTTCGTGAAAATATAGGGTCTTTCAATAAGGACGCTCGAATTTTAAATGTAAATAAAAAAAAGGTTGTGTGTAAGATATCCACTCCATTTTTATTTTATTTGAAAGAATATTTTATGGAATATAACGTCGCTCAAATGTCCGTCGCGGCTTTACTTGGTGGCACGTATTTCCATAATATTTCACAGTACTTTACGTAAGGCAAAGAATTTTTGAAGTGATTTCGTGAAAATATAGGGTCTTTCAATAAGGACGCTCGAATTTTAAATGTTAATAAAAAAAAGGTTGTGTGTAAGATATCCACTCCATTTTTATTTTATTTGAAAGAATATTTTATGGAATATAACGTCGTTCAAATGTCCGTCGCGGCTTTACTTGGTGGCACGTATTTCCATAATATTTCACAGTATAAACTATTAATTACAAAAAAAAATTGTACAGGCTCCTTCAAATGTCAAACAAAATACTTTTAAAAAGATTCGTAAAGACCATTGATACTTCGCTAAAGTACAAAAGTCCAAAGATCTTATTCTTTCAAAATCTCTTAGATCATTCTTTAGTATGCAAAATTAAAATTCCTACATATTTTTTTATGAAAACAATAAAACACATTTCAGCCAATAGTGCGATTTTCAGCGTTAAAATCAATTTTTCACAAATGAATAAATGAATCTTAAAGATCAATGTTTGAACTACAAAAATTTCCATATAGTTTCAAAAAACCAATAGATAGAGTTTTCACGAGTTGAAAGCTGCTGCGATGGCGTTCGCCCCATGTTAGTTTCTTCCTCACTTACTCCACAATGATTTTAAATTCATCCTTCATACATTCTAGGACCTAGGCATCTGCTATGACTTCACAGTTTGCATTCATTGCATTGAATGCAGGCAGAGCTTTTATGTCTCCCTGAGTTCAAAATCGCAGTGATACCGTAGTACTTCAGAGACTATTGCGTTGAGTTAAGTTAGTAGTCCGGGGAGCCAATGGAACCTGCAACTTGATCATTTCATGATGGCTGAACCCAATATGAATTGTTTGCCGAAGGTATTTGTAACGGGGGAGGGATTCAAAGGTACGAACTTTTTATTATAAAAATTTATTTCATGATGGCTGAAAATGCTTGTGGTACTTGATTATGGTTGAAATTAACAATGCGGATCCTCCATCCCGCCGAAATCGATTCAGGAATTTCAGAATTTTCAGTCGCCATATTGGATTCGCCATTTTAAATTTCCAAATTTCGACAGCAGATTTGAGATAGGCGACCCAGAAAACATAAAAGCACACGTTTTCATCTCAATCCTTTGAAGTTGAGATTTTACGGTCGCAATATCGAATACCGCCATCTCTAATTTCTAAATTTCGACAGTAGATTCGGGATCAGCGACCCGTTTTCATTGCAATCCCTTGCAGTTGAGAATATTCGGTCGCCATATTGAATCCACCATTTTCCTTTTTTCATAAATTTTATTAGTGATGTTCCATATTCAGTTGATAAGCTTTCGATTACTCTTAGAATCATTAAAATCGGCGCGGAAGTACCTCAATTCACAGGAGGAATCACAAGCTCTCGCGTTAGTGTTTTAATTATATATAAATCGATAGTCTTATCGGCTATACCTCGGTGAAAAACATTTCATGATGCTTGAAATTGATACACGTTACAGGTGGTTCATTATAATAAACGAAAATAATAGTCAGCTGCTTGTTTGTTGGTGAAATAGTCGTCAGCTAAGACCTCAAATCCACCGTGCACCTGTTCCTGAGCCGATTAATATATAACCTTAACAATGTCAGCTGACAACTATTCCACCAATAAACAAGCAGCAGACAATTATTTTTGTTAATCACAGTAAAATTACTGTAACGTGTCTGAATTTCAAGTATCATGAAATAATTTTGAAAAAAATTGTTTTCGCTCCTTGTCATAGTCAGCTACCATATTTTCCACCAGCACCGATCCAGCTTATTTGTCGGTATATATTGTAATCAAGTACCACAAGCATTTTCAGCTACCATGAATTTTTTTTTCCAAATAATTTCATACCTTTGAACCCCTTCCCCTTTACCACCCATCAGTTTCCAGCCAGTTGGCAGTCTATTCATTATTCACCGATACTTTGACAAACAATCCATGTTGGTTTCAGCCATCATGAATCATCCATTGGCTCCCGGACTATAGCTTCAACCATTAAGATAGCTACAAAAAAATATTAAAAATTTTTTTAAGTAATCAAACGTTAAGGGGTCTACCCTCTTTTCGGAGGGAAAAAAATGGTTAATTTCAATAAAGTTTTCGATAGGTTTAAATTATGAAAATGGAAAAAAAAATTGTTACACTCAATAAATACACTCTCGAACTATATCACAAAATTTTTTTTTATTCATTTTTGTGAAATTTTAAGCATGAAACTGCTGGTCGAAAAATGATCCAAAAAACGAGAGGGGTGTGCGGCGTTGATGAAATCTCCGAGATGCATGGTCGGGGAAAAAAAAAGCAAAGAGTTTTAGGTTCAATATATTAATAGCTATAGCGCATCGGGAGCGATTTTTGATTTTTGCAAAATTGAGAAAATGGCGGACATTTTTTGAAAAACTACGAAAAAAACATGTTTTTTTTCAACGTTTTTGGCCAAAAAAAATTTTAAAATCAAAATTTTGAAAAACCCCCTCGATGCGCTATAGCTGCAGTCATAGAGAATGTTAGGTAAAAATTTGGTGGGAATCGGTTCGGTAGTTTCCGAGATTTCATCAACGCAGCGTCGAAAAAGTTATTTTGTGAAAAACGCGATTATAGTTTTGTTAATGTCATCGTAAAAAATTTCACCTAAGCCTAATCAGCGATGCCTGGATCATACACTATGCCTTTTTCTTCCTCAAAATGTACAAATTCATCCAAAGTAGCGTTCCTGCGATATGTTCTGCCTTTCTTGGAGGCATCAGTGCTGCGTCGGCTGCACGCCGCAATTCTTGATTATAAACAAACGCGCAGAGATGATGCTATATCAAAATTTTAAACTCGACTAATTTTGAGACAAAAATACAGTTACACTGCTCCGATCTTTATAAAATTTTAATATGATATTTCTGTATATATATACTTTACGAAAATGCAATAAAAAAAAAATCGATTTATAAAGAGGGTAGACCCCTTAAACGTATTTGTCGCAAGAACGTTTAAACGTTTTGACGAACTATTAAACGTTTAATAGGGAGCTATAATTTATTCACTTTAATTTGTTCTTAATATCGTCCACGACATATCAAAATAGTGTTTCGTTTATAAAATTTTTTGTTTAATTCCTAATAAATTAATGTCAAGTTATATCTAGAAGTTCAAAGTGTTTAATTGTTTTTTTTTTATTTACTAACCTTAAAAACATATTTTTAAGTGAATAAAAATGAAAGGGGGACAATATCTGGTGAATGCACCTTATTTATTTTGAAGCTTGTGCGTAAGGCTGACAGGAAGTTATGCCATATTTGCTACAATTCCAACAACAAAGCTTTTTAGGTCACGGGCTAAAGTGGACACCATAAACGGTATTGAGATAATGTTCTGGATTAAAACTTACCGATGATAGCATGATTAAATTACCCTCTAGTAGGGACAAATGCAGCGTCCAAAGCGTAATTCCAGTGACATAAAGGAGTGTCCATAAGGCACGTCCCTGCCACCCAACGACTTGCACTTTGTTCGATTCTGCTAGATCCTTCCCATGACACCGGAACTCATCACATAGTCCGTAGTCAACTGAGATGAACAGCCCGACAACAGCAGTTGTGGCCGAGAAGATTTTCTGGAGTCCCATAACTGTAAGAGGAAAATTACTTCAAATTGTTTTTCAGCACACGTGCAGGGTAAGTGGTACCTTACCGCACGGGTTTCCATTCGGTAAATCATCAATTAACCACGGTGCGGTAAGTAGCCGATTACCCACGATGGCTATTAACGCACTCGCTTCGCTCGTACGTCTAACACCGCCATCGTGGGCAATCGGCTACTTAGCGCACCGTGGTTAATTTATGAGTTACCGAATGGAAACCTGTGCGGTAAGGTACCTACTACTTACCCCGCACTCGTGGTGAAAAGTAGCATACGTAACTCGGGCGGTAAGTAGCCGAGTGCCCATGATGGCTGTTAACGCACTCGCTTCGCTCGTGCGTCAACACCGCCATCGTGGGCAATCGGCTACTTACCGCCCTTGTATCGTAATATACTAATGGAAGGTTGTTTCAAGCTGATGGGAAACTTACCCTTCTTACAAAAGAAGAAATAAAACACAAGTGAGTATACTAAAGCTGCTCCTTTTAAAGGATCTTGCAGATGACACGGCACACGTTTGTAGGAGCTGACAATGCACAGTGTCCAAGCGATGCCGCAACACAAGGAAATCAAGAGTAACCTGTAATTAGGCAGATGAAACCTTTATTAACTGGAGCCAAGAATATCTTTTGCGACCATTCGTGCAAATTTAATTTTGTGTAAGCCTGGTGCGACCCCCGTACATCTCATTGGGCTGTACAGTACTGCGGTATCACTGCAACTGAAGTTACGAGCACGAAAAATGGTATTTAACAATCTAAAGAGCGCTGAATTGGTATCTGTTGAAAACTACTACCTCTCTAAAATGCCTGGATTGTTAGATACCATTTTTTTCGTGTTCCGAATTTCTGGAGTCAGAAAGGAGCCTTATTTTAGTTCCCTGCAGTTAATATAAATGTCGGAGGAATTGCCATTGCCGATTGTTCTTTTTGGCACGACTTTTCCAATTATGAGCTGCTCAGTGCTTCTGGGATTAAATTGCTATTGCGATTGTCGGCGTTAAATTGTATGAAAACTTTATAAAAATACAAATATGTTAAGTGTAGTGCTTTAAATTCATAGATAAGATCACCAGGGCACAAGATTTAATATATTCCAAATAAGATCCCTAAGAGCTTCTAGTTCATAAAGCTATTCGTTCTGTCGATATGAGATATTTCAGCTTTACAAGATTTTTCATATGGGCATAAACCAACCAAGTCGTGTTCCAGAAATACTTCAATTTATTACGCTACGCACATTTTCTAGTGTATGGTGCAGTTTGGTGCGTTGCGCATATGGTTGATGAAATTTAAACGCGTTTGAAAACTTTTGTGCAGCGGACGCGTTGCCCAAATAATTTCGTCGTGTATGGCAATATTTGGGCAATAACAATGTCATCGCCTTTGTAGAAGATCATAGATGCAACTGAAGTTTTCGCAACTCGCTGCGTAGTGTATGACTTATCATGTATTTTTGGCCAACAAAAGTTTGCACAATTTGCTCGACAATGTATAGGCCCCATATATAAAAATAAATAAATCTATACTAATAAATACAATCCTTTCGGTTCGTGAATGGGAGTTTGTACCTATATATATCCCCGATACGCTAACAAACTACTGAGCCAATTTTAATGAAACCATCTTTCATCTTCCTTAAAACCTCAGGAGTAACATAGGGTACAAATCATAACGCTGCTGAGCTGCTTCATCACATAATATTTCCCATTTATTGGGTACAGTTGTTTGCGCAGCTTTATTGGGAAATTATACACTGTAATTTCAAGGAAATGTTTTCTTCAAATAAAAGTTATTTTATATTTATTATTACATTCTTGACATTTTCGCCCATTTCTCCTCAGATGGTGTTTTCTTTTTATCACAAAATTATATTCGCTGAGTTCGAAGACCACCCCTACCCCCCTAAGACATAATATAGGAAAGGGGGTGCAATAGGGAGTGGGGGTAAAATGAAGTAAATTAACTTACTGATACTGTTGAAAAATATCTGAACATATGTGAAAAATGAAAATAGAAAAACTGGAAAGTGGATGTTCCAATTGGGAAATTTGTTGAGAGCGGTCCAATTTTTTACCCCTGGCGTTTGGAAATAAATGAAAAAAATTGATTTATATTGAACCTGAGTTCAACTCCATGTATACGCATGGTGTAGGTGGACTCGGCTCAGCTTTGCAAGTTGGGCTCAGTTGAAATTTCGAATACAGATGCATGTAAACTTCAGTCCAGTAGTTGAGGTGACATTTCTTCATTCCCACGATAGTTTGTGTTTGTGTTCGAATAGTAAAATTCAACAAATTATTTTAATGAAAAAAATGTTTCTCTCGGTGAAGCCATTCTTAAAAAATTTAAGTAAACCCACAATTACAAAAAATCAGGTTATATTTGTCTGTCACTTCACCTTCGTTTCGTCTCGATTTTGACTCAACCAATGAACTCTGGCGCTTTATATACCCAGGTCGAAAACTCAACCCATTTTCGATGCGATCTTCCAACTCTGCATGTAAACGTAGTAAAAGTGATAATCATGTACAATGGAACATATGGTGCTAGGTTTGTTCGCCTGAAGCTACATCATACATGTTAAGAGCAATTTTTGATGTGAAACATCTATAGCCGCGGGTGAAACTGATTGTTGGCGTGGCGACGCAATACGATGGTATATATATATATACAGTCTATGCGTGGTAGTGTGTATCTGACACTGTACATGCTGTACGTGAGAAATTTTTGCCGGCTATGGTTCTTTCTCTTAATTGCTTACTGTTTTAGCTAATGGGAACTTTTTATTTTATTTTATTTTTATTTTTTAATTCAGCTTAATACAAGCTATACATACAAATACATGCATACATAAATATAAACATAAGAACTTAAGGACTAGAACTAAACTAGGACTTATTAACTAACAGGGATAAAAAAAAAGGGGACTTTAAGAGGGACCATTAAGGGCATTGGATGTGTATCTGGATGTGTTTTGCAGACATTGCATACTAGTTAGGCATTTTCAGGCCTTCAGGCATTAGAGTGTCCCATCTTGTTGATAGATATTCTTTACCACAGCACTGGAAGTGTGTACTTCTTGTGAAAGAAACCTTCAATCGGAGAGGGAGCAGTTTTGCGACTCTTGGCAGAATTAATTATTTTTTGCTGTAAATTATTCCCAGTCGACGTTTATTTACTTCGAGCTGCGCCCGAACAATATTAGTGAACACTCACTGCTGCTCTGCCAAGCCCCTGAGATTGGGTGAAAATTAAAAAAAATTCTTCTAATTAGCTTCGTTGCGGAAATCCTATAGATGCAGGAAATTTTTTGAATTTTTGTATTTAATGAAAATAAACGTTAAATAAATAAATAAATAAAGAGTCATCATTTCATTTCACTCGATGTTTCACATCTACCAGGCGTCCCGTGACGGCTCACATATGTTTTTTTATACACACGAACATAATATGCTAGCTGTGAACTTACCTTTTTACGGGCATAGGAAATTTGTAGATTCTTATTGTCCATTTGAATACCCATGAGCATAAGTACGCCAGGAGAACGAGAAGCAGGGTGACAATCGGTGAGATGAAAAGAATCGATCCGTAAGCATTATTGCCCTTCCGACCGACCTCTAATTGCCGTTGATATAAAGGAACAATAATGAACATGGAAAAAGATGTTGCCATTAAGCCAAGCCCAAAGAGGATAAGGAGAATAAAACTTCTTTTGCATCTTCGGAAGTGTTGCAGATGCATTTGGTGCTGATGTTGCGCGTTCTGGTAATTCTGAGTTGAACTATTCCATTCAGTTGTGGAATCAACTAAAGACATCGAGGCGCCACTTGATTTACATAAATTAAATTGTATCCCGTCAGCATCGGACATGTCTTCCTCCTCATCCCCATCATCTAAATCTGAAGAGGATGAGCCTACGAGATCTTCTTGCTCTGAATTCACAGTTATGTCATTGTGAACAGTGCTCATTGTTACATTATTTTATCCCGAGATCAAAGAAGTGTTACTGTTCGCCTGGAAATAATCTAGTTACTATTTCAAAGTCAGAGTGAACGTTAATTTGTGTTCAATTGGTTTCCCTGAGGCTGGATCTGATGTCCTGGCATAGAATATCGACTGCCACCGGGTGCTGAAAATGAAAGCAGAATGTAAGTACCTACTCCAAGAAATTTGTCCCCAAAGTAGTTTTGGATCTTACACATGACATACTGTAAATTCGCGTTTAAAGGACGATCAATAAATTAATAAATTCCGACAAACGACGAACAACAAATGAATATAAAACTCAGTAGCAATGTATCGTTCTTTTCCTTCGTTCACGGTTGCAATTATTAATAGATAGATTGAAAGTAGTAGCAGAAGATTTTTAAGTGAAATCATTAAAAACTTCAGATTTTTTGAGTCGGTTTTTTTTTTATTTTATTTCACGTTATATTTTTATATTATATATTAGTATAAATGTTTAGCAAGGCCAACTTGATACAATTTAATATCTAAATTGAAACAACCTAATTACATTTTGTTTATTTTTTTGAAGCCGAGTATTCCTTGTAACAGGGATGCAGAACATTCTTGTGTATTTAAAATGTTCCTCCCAAATGTTCACAACAAGATTATACGTAGTATTGAATTACTAAAGATTAAATAGGATAAAGTAATTTCAATGAATCATACTATATGTGTCACCTCAAGATAAAACTAAGCTATTTCAGCTCCAAAAGACTGAACTGCTGTAAAATTATATACATTTATACATATCATCAAAGCAGCAATATTGATTTTATTCTCAGTTAAATTATTGTGATGCCGACCTCGATATTGAATTTGTAAAAAGGTTCCCGTGTTGAATACCATTATTTATTTTTTGCTAATAGGTATATAAAAGCAACACCGAATGAGTAAAAAAAGATCGATTTCGCATTTGGCCAAATGAGCTCAATTGGCTGATGCCGCCCGTCCGGAAGGAACCAATCTTTGATAAAAGAAGCAAACAAGTCAATAAATTATAGAGCAGTCTTCGTGGTGCCTACTTGTAAACTGTATTCTTCTAGTCGATAGCAATGGCGCCAACGATGAGCTAAAAGTCGTCATATTGTCGTCTTATTATTTTCAGCTCCTGAAAGCTTTCAGCTTTAATCATAACCTGTAAAAGTTTTTTTATAATTGGTTCAAAGCATTGACTAGCCTAAAATATAATCTAAGGAGTGCCAAACGAACTCTTGATTTCCGGTTTTTTTTTCCAGTTCCAGGGTGAAACATCAAAGAGACTTGCAGTCATTGGAAGAGGGTTAATAAAATAATTGTAAAAGATACCTTAAAAAACAAGCTGATATTTTATTGACAGCTGATATTTTATTTACATGTTCCAATACCTATGTACATACTTATGGCATTTTAAAACTTTTGAAATATTCACAAACCAATTTCACGAAATTAAATTTTTGAGTCCACTGCGACTAAGTGATGTAAAAGCTTATTGCAATGTTGCATGTTGAATTTTTGCATTAGCACAGCAGCAACATTTTTAGGGCCTAAACATGCCGTCTCTATACTAACACGCCGTCAGATCTTCCACTTTTTGAGTAGTGACGTCACTGTAAGGGGACAGCAAACGAGAGCTTGCACATTTAATATGTTTACGTTATTATAATATAGTCAATGGATATTTGTTTTACCATATAATTAAATTGCGGAATAGTGCAGAAGGGAGGGTGTATATGTTATATTATAAGTTTTAAATGTTTTGTGGAAAGATTATTTTTGAATTGTTCAAGGCGAGCGTGAGAAAAGCTTGCTCTTGAGTGTTACTTGGGTGGAAATTATGTACATTTAAAGCATATCAGCATGCTTTACAACTAGTAGGAGGCCTTTTCGGAATGTTCTAAATGTTTAGGTTGGGATAATATGCAGGTACGGTACCTACGCGTAAAATGTTAAAAGCAGGTATAGTAACTACACCTGAATCGTTAAATGCTGGTACTGTGTAATCAACAAGAAAATCTTCACTAAACTAAATGTTTTGGAGAAGACAAATTTCAATTCATAAAATATTTTGTAAAAGTAAAATATTCAGTCAGGAAATATTTTGTAAACGAGTAAGATTTTAAGTTAATTGTTTTACACAGTACCTGCATTTTAGGCGTAGATGCCGTACCTGTATTTAACGTTCTAAAGGGTGTTTTTTTAGGAGGTTTGTTTTTCCGATAGATGTCGTTTTATTTTATGGCAGTTGTTTTGACAGCTCAAAGTGGCATTTCTACTCAGTATTGTTTGGCAAATCATTATGAATAGGTTAACTCCAGAACAACGTTTTCAAATCGTGGAAATTTATTTTCAAAATCAGTGTTCAATTAAAAATGTTTATAGAGCACTTCGTGAATTTTATGGTGCACATAATCGTCCGTCAGAGACCACCATAAAGAACGTAATTACCAAATTTCGGTCTACATTCACTCTTTTGGATGCCAAGCCACCGACAAGAATGAGAAGAGTTCGTACAGAAGAAAATATTGCTGTCGTTGAGGCCAGTGTCGAAGAAAACGACAATTTATCGATTCGTCGTCGTGCTCAGCAAATTGGACTTTGTCCATCGACTTTATGGAAAATTTTACGTAAAGATTTGGGTTTGGTGCCATACAAAATTCAATTGGTGCAAGAATTAAAGCCACACGACCATCGTTTGCGCCGTGAATTCAGTGATTGGTCGTTAAATCAATTGAACGAAGATCCATTTTTTTACCGTAAAATTCTCTTCAGTGATGAGGCGCATTTTTGGTTAAATGGATACGTCAACAAGCAAAATTGTCGCATTTGGAGCAAAGATAATCCACACGCCGTTCAAGAATTACCAATGCATCCTGATAAATGTACTGTTTGGTGCAGTCTATGGGCTGGTGGGATCATCGGTCCATATTTCTTTAAAAATGAGGAAGGACGACGCGTTACCGTGAATGGAAATCGATACAGAACCATGATCAATGAGTTTTTGTTGCCAAATCTTGAAGATATGGATATGGATGAAATGTGGTTTCAACAAGATGGTGCCACTTGCCATACAGCACGTGAAACAATCGACTTATTGAAAGAAACTTTCAACGACAACATTATTTCGAGAAATGGTCCGGTGAATTGGCCTCCGCGTTCGTGCGATTTGACGCCACTCGATTACTTTTTGTGGGGATACGTGAAGTCATTGGTTTATGTGGATAAACCTCAATCGATTGATGCTTTGGAAACCAATATTCAACGTGTCATTGCTGACATACGCCTCCAAATGCTTGAAAAAGTGGTCGAAAATTGGACCTCCAGAATGACATTTGTGAAAAATAGTCGTGGTGGCCATATGCCAGAAATTGTGTTTAAATGTTAAATGCCAAAAAATTATCTACCAAATAAAAAAAAAATTTTGGTCATTTCATAATTTTATATGTGTTTTATTCAAAAACAAAATCGGCAACCACTTAAAAAAACACCCTAGCGCGTAGGCACCGTATCTGCGTTTAACGTTTTAAGCGTACGTAGGTACTGGACCTCCAGTTAATCACTTTTACAAGACACGAAAAATTATTTCAATTAAATAAATTAAATTATTATATGTATGTAAAACAAAGTATGAGCATTCATTTTTTCATAGATTGAGGAGAAATAACTTGATGGGACGTAGTGTAGTGTGAGTGGGCTCAATGGAGGCACCTTGGGGAGTAGTATAATTACGTAAATACATATATGAAGTTTAATGATTAATAGTTTTTTATTAAAATGGAATAAAGTGTAATTGAGATAGGAGTTTACTGTTTATTTTTTTGTGAAAAGACGGGTGGGGGTAAGGATGTGAAAATAATTTTAGAAAACATGCGGAGCAAGGTGTGTGCGAAATTTGGGATGGAAATATTAATAAATGTAGAAACTGTGGATTGTTCAAGGTAAGAAATTTGTGAGAGTGGAGAAATTTGTTGCCCCTGCCGATTGGAAATAAATGAAAAAATTTATTTATGTTTAGTACAAACGTTTAAGAATCGGTGAAAGTGATATATAGTATGTGGGAGTTGTGTATGAATGTACGCTTGATTTGGGGTAGTCTCACCCACACTCCGCATAAACATACAGGAGAGGGGGAGGTTGTGTCAAATCTATATAAATATGTATATATTGTAATAGCATCCCGGATAACGCCGGGCGCGGGAAAGCTAGTAGTTTATACAAACAGAAGATTAATTTTTGTTATGAACGTGTACTGTACTTTTCACATACAATTTCAGACAAATTTTTCACGCTTCTATCGCTTAAACGTTAACACGGCAATGTTACCACACTAATTACTGAAAAATAACTCACCCTTAAGCAATATCACCACTATAATTTATTAGAATCCCGCATAAGATTCATTCGAGAACTTTGCTCTCATCCATATTAAAGTGATGTGAAGAAATCGTAATCTGATATCGTAGGGAGTCAACCATATTGGGTTTAGAGTAATATCACATAGCTTATCATTTATTAATCGAGGGTGTTATGAAAAAATAGTAATTCGCCATATTGGATTTTGAACAATATTGGATATACTATTATAAATTGCTTTGTCACTGGACTTACATACGTGTGCAAAATTTTAAAGCTCTAACTTAATTAGAACTAGTCGAAAGTTTGATTGCAAGATTTGACCCAAACACAATAAGAAAGCAAATTAAATAAAAGCTTGTAAAAACACATTTTTTTCACACATATTTTGAAAAATGTATGAGGATATTAGTACAGGGTTTGAGGAACATGTTATTCGTATATTAACAACCAAATTCCACTCATAAAAAATATTTATTGCTATTACGTTCATTTAGCCTAAGGGCATAAAATAGTCTGCAAAACTGACTACGTAAGCTTGCGCGCAATATTTATCATAACAAAGAAGCTTCAAAAAGCTAAATAATGTTTTGAAATTTCCATTAATGAAATGAACTATGTATTTCTGTTCCATTTTAATGCTTTCTTTATGAAAATTTCTTAATAATATTTAAGAAAAAATAATAATTTGTAACTCTAGGTTAACACCAGAGGCTCATTTTGCTCATTTTAGCTAAGAGAAACAACACAAAAAGAATTCAAACGGATACCTCAAATACTTTAGGAGTTGTCTTGTGCGCAAACTGAAAATATATAGTTTAGAGAAAACGTACATGAATTGTCTTCGGAATTCAATTTATTTGGCGGGCAAAATTTAAAACCTACAAACTGGATAGATAAATTCTTTAAAAAATCCGATTTATGAGGTTTGATTTTATGATGGTATTCAAAATTGAATCTTATTTGTTTCGTCATGTCCGTTTGTTCGTCATGTTTTGGGGTAGTCTACGTTGTCGCTGGTGCGTTGGAGTGTAAGCAATTCTTTTTGGGATGTGTTATTTTTTAGTGTTCGTTAGTTTTATTTTTTATGACAGAAATGTTAGAGCTTGAATTGCACATCAGGCATTGTATGCTGTTTTTTTTTACCAGGCCATGTATGATATTAAATGCATCGAAAATTAAGGTTTTTTCAGACATTTTTTTAAGGTGTACAAACGTAGTAATTAAATAAAATAAAAATATTATTTATTAATCATTGATGTTTAAAAAACAATCTGCAAACACTAAATTTTTTTAAATATAGTATATATAATGCCAAACATTAAAATATTATTTTGAAAACATGGTGTCTACTATGCTTGATGACTCGAAGAGTTTTTAATATCTGTAGATATAGCGTTATGTTTGTATCTCTCACCTTTTTAATATTTTGCAGGACTTTGTTGCCAGTCCTTAATTTCGGAAAATTGAGATAGGACATCCAATATCGATCGATAACGGCTTAAACATCCATGAACTATCAAACAAAATTTCACATAACAATTTAAGTACCATTGTGCAGCACAGCATTGTGGTGGTATTCTTCATTCTAAGCATAACTATATATATATTGTTGCAAAAAGTGCATTTTGCAATAAATAAATACATTTGTCCGGTTTTGTCCGATCAGCTAGTAACGCAAGCTGGAACGACTTCTGATTTTCGCTGCTGTTAGAAGTGTTCCCGTTGAACTTCCGAAAAAGAGCAGTAGTTGGACGAGTCGGATCCAGTGTGTGCGGGCGATAAGCGATAACGACGGCTAACCCTTTCTTTGTAAATTGACTTTCGATTGTTGAACCAAATGAACAGAAAAACATTAAATTGAATTTTAAAAAGTCGAGCTGGTGTGTTTTTTCTTAATGTGTCCGGAACTACGGCCTTGTAGCAAGTTTTGCTCCCTCCTATCGAGCG
Organism: Neoitamus cyanurus; assembly: GCA_947538895.1. NCBI lineage: Eukaryota > Metazoa > Arthropoda > Insecta > Diptera > Asilidae > Neoitamus > Neoitamus cyanurus. The sequence goes on from OX384543.1 coordinate 42,632,622, forward strand.
CTTCTGCAAAAACTTTCGGTAGTGCAGCGGAAAACGCACGGACTTTCACGCCGGAGTCTGCGGTTCGAGCCCCCTTCGATTCATTTTTTAACATTTCCATCACCGAGATTTGTCAGCTAGCCGCTCGGCTGGCAAATTACGTAACAATATTTTATGTAACATTTGGCGGTATTATTTACTATTTTCAATCTGTAGTCTCAAAAAAGAATTAATATTTGTCAGAAAGAGCGCTTCCAGCTTGATTATAGCATCTAAAATATATATTTAGATTGTTTTTTGTTTAAACTGGCGTGAGCCACTATAACCCTAAGTGAGGGGCATTAATTAACTAGCATTGAATGTATATATCAGCATTTTCTTTAAAACGAAAACAAAAAGCTAAAAATGAATAAGAAGGGAGCACCTTGTTGATCGTTTCATTTGTCTGCTATATTACATCAGGTAAATTGTGCAGGTAAGAATACACTAGCTGCCCACTAGATTGAAAACGTTTGTTTGCATAACTAACAACTCTTAAAAAGTTAAGTTCCCATGGTGTCGTACATGCATGTGCGAGGTGATGCATTTGTTGAGGGAAATATTTCTGCATTGAGTGGTTTTTCTCCATTTGTGACGCTTCTTTCTTTTGAGCTTTCGAACCTTTTGACAGACTTCTTCAAATAAAAAGAGAACAAGTGGAAGCACGCCTTAGGTCTAAAAGGTTCAAAAGAACTTTTTGTAAACTTTTCTAAGCTGAGATAATAACACCTTTTCTTTAGGCTAAACGCGGGATAAAGCACTATATAGGATGAAATGTGAAGAAATCAGATTCTATGACATTATTTTGCTCCATTAGAAGCACTATTTTACTGTCTAAGGACTTTTCTATGATACAACACATTTAGAAATGAGTCTGGGAGTTACATGGAGGAGTATAAAAGTATAAGTACAAAGGGAATTATTTATAATTATCATAGATATAATTAATATTCTTATATTACTCAATTAATTATATACACTTGCGAGCAAAAAAATCCGCCCACCTCACAATGTTCACAAGAATCACTCAAACAGAAAAGTTTCTAGTTAAAAACAATTAACTAAAATAAGGAGAATAGCCCTTTGACTTATTTAAATAGAGATAAATCTTCAGGTATAAAGACCCTACTTAGTGTTTTCCAAGAAATGCTTACCTATGTCCATAAAAGACATTATATAAAATCTTACGAAGCTTGTGCGCTTGTTAGTACGTCATCAGTTGCAGATCAGCTGTTGCGCTCCTTGAAAATGGGCTAATTCAGCTTGTTGTGGCAGCACACCTTAGTTTGAGCAGATTAGCGATTAGACGCCATTACCAAAGATATCAGGAGACTGATGCCTTTGTCAGACGACCGGGATCAGAAAAAAACTCGGGCTACCTCGGATAGAGACGATCGTTTTTAGGGTTCCGTACGACAAAAGAAAAAATGGAACCCTTATAGAATCACTTCGTTGTCCTTCTGTCTGTCTGTCAAGACCCTTTTTCTCAGGAGCGCGTGGAGGTATCAAGTTAAAGTTTATATTAATTACTTAGGTCTACGGCCTCTTGGAACTGTAAACAAATCAAGCTTCTAAGTCAACGCAATCAAAAAATACGGCCTTTTATGCCGCATATTTTGACACTCGAAATAAACAAAACGTGGTTGCTGAATTATGTAAACTTTTAAGCCTGCTTCAAAGTTTCCTACGTTCCGATTTCATAATTGGAATATGTATGTGCGTTGACGGCATCTTCAACAATATTAGGACAAGATGTCTACCTAATTTATACCTATGCCAACACACCCCAATTTTGTGCAAAATCTAATACTGAGTCGTAGTTGGATTACCGCGAACACTTACTACAATCGCTCAATTTAATTTAATTGTACAAAAGTCGTACATTGCAACAGTTTTGAAATTGTTTAGAAATAATTGCCATAAAAATCATTTCATTTTCTTATAAAAAAGTCGAGTATGTACATACAATATTTGAGAGAAAAAGAAGTTTGTTTTCAAACAAGAATATTCAAATGGACTCGATAGTACAAAGGCTGACTGCAATCTTATATAAAGAACCAATGAGATATGCTCTATATACATATATATATATGCATTTATGTACACTTGTTCAAAAGAAGCTGCGACTATTTCAATCTCAGTGCAATTTCGTGTTTTCAGGTATTTAATTCGTATATCTTGTCTTCGAAAAAAGTTTAAACAGCTCCTATGGTGGAAAGTTTTATATCACTATTACCGGGACGTGTGCATGCCTTTTAATTAAGATTAAATCAGAGAAGTGTGTTAAAATTTCGGTAAAAGCAGAATCGATGGAAACTAGCACCAGGAAGATGCTAGAGAAGACATATCCATATACAACAGAATCACTTTCCATATTTTACCTCCTTTTATCGTTTTCAGGTACATCTCTAGTTAAACATGTGGGGCGTGCACGCTTTCCGCAGCACTTATTATTGTCTTTACTCAACACCAGAACTTATTATCCACGAGTTGTATCTTTTGTTAATGATGTACCTATCTACACGTTTTTTGGACAGCTCATTTATTTCTTTCCAGCTCACTAATAACCGTACTATTCACCAAACGAAAATGCACACTGCTCTTTCCTTTCACTTAAATACACTACAGAAAAGTTTTCGCAGAAGGCTTATCACAAATCACTGGTTATCAAGGGAAAGTAAACAAAGGTACATACTCCCAAATAGACGTCAAAAAATCACCTCCTGTTGGATGAATGGTTTAAAGCAAAATGCTCGCACCCGAGTATAATGCCAGGATCAAAACCAAACTGAGCCATTGTAAGTTGCACCAACCTCACGGAAGATGTGGAAATTACAACGCATACAATGCAAAATCTGCCAGGATGCGGTTACCCAAGAAACCGTGTGGAACTCTCTTGGCCAAAGACGTCGAATTAAAGCCTGAAGGAATTAATTCCAGCAGGGGATAGAGACAGAGAGCGCTTTAACGATGCTTTTTTCTGTGACGCTACTGATTCTGAGAAAGCTTTAAGGAGTGTATCTGTTTGTTATACGCTGTGGACTAGCGGTAGGTATACTGGGGAACATTAAATATCCTGGTAGCGTTACCAGTTTTAGGCATAATTTCGAAAAAAAGGCGCTTAAATTATCTCTAAAGGTCAAATAGTTTTTTTTATCAACCAGTGGGCTTATTCATGAATACGATTCGATTGAAATTGTATCGTAAATACAGTAAATTCTCAATCGAATCGAGCTTAAGTAAAACACACGAATCTAGAAGCCAGTGAATTTACTGACATTCAACTTGAAAAAACCTGTATTTTCGATTGATTTTCATTCGAATAGAATTCGTGAATAAGGACTATGGTGTTTGAAACACAAACAAACTCAGGCCTACCAGTATAAGGTATAAGCAATAAAAACAAAGGAAGGTGGTTCGTTCCGATTTGCAGAAATTAATCTATACCTCCTTAGGATTATCTGTACCATTTTTACTTATATAAATTTAATGTGAATATTAACATATTAAATAATAATCTTGTAATCTGGATATTGAAATCATGTTAAGTATATATAAAAGCTTCAGAAGTGCTTATTTACTTATTTACTTATTATGTCTTTATGTATTTCATTACAGCCTGTAACTCTCGGGAACTGAGCCCATATGGCTCTTATGGCTTCAGAATTACAGGCAGCATTTCCATACGAGGTGCCCTTAAAATTCATAAATTTGAGAGCGGGCTTCGAAACAATTTCTAAAAGGTGAATAATCAGTCTGTAGGTATCAATTTGTAAAAGGTAAATAATGCAAAAGTACTATTTATTTTATTAAATATCTCGAATATCCTTGCTTAGGATAACAAAGTGCGTCAAAGTCCACTATCAAATTTAGGGGTGCCCCTAACGGAATGCTTAGAATATTACTAAGGAAAAATTCTGAAACATATTAGGTATAGGGACTCATTAAAGATTGTCGCAAATATTATTTTCATTGTTCTTAAAACAATGGTACAAAATCTTTATCGTCCGAAATAATTATTCGATAGTAGAGCAGCAGATATTGCCAAATAACTGCAGGCGTTAAGCAAAGACACTAAAAGTATATTTATAAATAACAAGAAATACCAAATGGAAACACATTTCACTATTGAATTGAAAATTATGTAACGCTGGGAATTTGTTAATATTGATCCCTAGAAATTTAAACGATTTATCACTTTATTTCATCGAAAATATTCCTTGAAAGCACTTTTAACTATAATAACTTTTAGTAATATAGTACCTAGGCGTTGTATTTATTATTATTTCGAGATTTACTTTAACTAGAATTACCAGATATGAAAGAAATCATGTAATCAATAATTATTGAGGAGATGTTTACAAAGATTCCGACATATTGTTGATTTGGTGTTGCTTTGGAAACTACATACATACATTACTGTAGTACTAAAATTAAGGAACAAAGTGTAATGGATAAGTCCATTATTATCTTCAAAACTTAATAAAACTTATGAATAAAAATACATTCATATTTTTATTTTAATACAGAACAAATTTTGCAAATAAATAAATCATTTAATTTTTGTTCAAATAAATTAAATTTTAGGGTTCCGCACTTCAAAACGAAGAAAACGGAATCATTATAAGATCACTCTTGCGTTTGTCTGGCTGTCATAGACGTTTGCACATATTTTGAATTAAGGCAATTAATAAAAATTAATTATATTTTTGCGAGAACTTTTTTTCAAAATTTCGACGATTTGGTTATAAAGATATACATAAAAAGTCCTGAGCAAAATTATGTCGGTGTTAGTTTTATGTGAATTTTCATTATTATAAGATTTGTTCCCCATTAAAATCTACATATAAATGTTACCCATTAACGCCGAGGTGATCAGAATTTTTACTAACTTTTCAACGTGTTTATTTATTATGTTATCGGACCAAAAAAATAATGCAATACCTCTATTCCTACGCGAAATTTGATGCTCTTTCAGAATCTGAGCTCAAAATTTCGATTAGACACCGAGGAAAAAAAATATGGTCGATTGAAAAGTGAAAAATGTGAAAATGTTTGCAAAAAAAAATTTTTCGCATTTTTTTCACAATGATACCGCAAAGGTATCAACTTTTTACTGTGATCAGAAGTGATCATGGCACTCGAACATTAAGAGGAATTTTTTTCAGAAAATTTTAGCGACGCGTTTTTTCAAAATGGCGGCGAGAATGAAAACTTTTTATAAAAATCTTAATCTATCGTTTTCTTAAAAACTATAAACGTTAGAAAAAAATTTCTTAGAAGCAAAATGTCTTATAATTAGGCAAAGAACACTCTCAAATTTTTTCAGAATTTTTGGAGACAATTTTTGATTTTTGAAAAAATTTGAGTGTTCTTCGACTAATTTTAAGACTTTTTTGTTCTTACAAATTTTTTCGTAAAGTCTATAGGTTTAAATAAATAAAATAAATGTGTGGCGTTCAGATCTCGAGAGATCTATAGCCGTACATCACAGTCTACTCCCAAGATCTATGGGTTGTGATGTATTTCTTGACCGGGGTGGATTCAGGGTGAATTGGTCAGATTCACCCCTGTCCTTATTCTAAGCCGTGGTGATCAACGTGCGGTCACAAAGAGCATCGCATCTCTAGCCACGACGAGCACGCGTTGAAGAAGGCACATACATGTTATGTCACGAAAACGTTCAAAATCTTCTGCTTCATCGCATGCAGAGTATGAATCAGATTATTCGGATAGTGATTCCGGCGAAAACATATTGATTCCGAATGCAGACAATTCAGGCTCCGATGATTTTGATTCTGATTGTGATTCGATATCTGATTCAGATTCTGAATATGAATTCACAATACCAAATATTACTTATAAAAAAGCTTGTGCTACTTATTCTGAAAACTTAAATAAACTTGAAAAAAATCACGAATTCATTTGGATCGATGGCGAGAAGTCATATCCAAATACTTGTGAAGAAACAATATTATTATCTGAAGCTGCAAAAAAGAATATACAGGCGTGCGAGCCTTGCCAATTGTTTGAAACCTTTTTTTCCGCCGAAATGAAACAATATATAATTGATGTGTCTAAAGAGAATAATTATGATCTGAAATTACAAGATCTTGACACTTTTATAGGTATAGTTATTTTCAGTTCATTCAATAAAAGAAAGTCTCAGAGAGATTATTGGTCATCTGATCCATACTTATCTTGTGAAATTGTTTCTTCTGCAATAACTCGTGATAAGTTTGAAGAAATCAAGTCTAAAATATAATATTCAAAAGCTAAAGACAAGGATCCAAACGATAAAGGGTGGCGGGTTCGTTCGATGTTGAAACTTTTCCAAAACAACCTCCTAAAGCCTCCTAATCCCTGCATTTCATTTGTACTTTGATAATTTTTTTACAAATATGGATTTGATTTTACACTTGCATATATTACGTTTGAAATGCACTGGCACTATAAGAGACAATCGAGTCAAAGAAAAGAATATGCTTGAAAAGAAAGCTCCACGAGGTACTTATATTGTAAAACATGATCAAAATAGTGGCATAAATTTCATCACTATTATGGATTCGAAGCCCGTTTCAATAGCTTCAACTGCTGCAGGTGTAAGTCCACTATCAACTTCGAGAAGATATAGTTCAGAGGCTCGATCCAAAACTGATATACCTTTTCCGCAAGCTTTTCATTTGCACAACAAATTTATGGGCGGTGTTGACGTGCATGATGGACACTGCAATAATGTATAATACTTCCAAGTATACGTTCCAAAAAATGGACATGGGTCGTTTTTATAAGATTTATACATGCATCCATTACAAATGCCCTCGTAATTTTCAATGCTACACGTGATGGAAAGAAAAAAGTTGGAATAAAAGTGTTAACCATTTCGATTGCTAAATATTATATTCAAAAAGGTCAAACAAGTAAAACAGTTCATACACGATCTAATAGGGACAAATTAAAAAATTGTTCAACTGAAAAATGTCCAATAAGAACAAGGATCTATTGTGAAAAATGCAATCTATATGTATGCAATAAATGTTGGGTAAAAAAGCACTGATAAAAGAAATGTTAAAGTGAGAGGCAAGGGGACTCACGAAAAAAAGCGCCCAAAGGAGACAAAGTTCTACCACGTCCAAATTTTCAGGTATTTTTGAAAAATTGGTTTTTTTGAAATTTTCGAAAATCAAAAATTGTCTCCAAAAGTGTTCTTTGCCTAATTTTAAGACATTTTGGTTCTTAGAAATTTTTCTCTAAAGTTTATAGTTTTTAAGAAAACGATAGATTAAGATATTATAAAATGTTTTCATTCTCGCCCCCATTTTGAAAAAACGCGTCGATGAAATTTTCTGAAAAAAATTCCTCTTAATGGTCGAGTGCCATGATCACCTCTGATCCTAGTAAAAAGTTGATACCTTTGCGGTAGCATTGTGAAAAAAAACGCGAAAAAATTTTTTTTTTTAAAATTTTCACGTTTTTCACGTTTCAATCGACCATATTTTTTTTCCTCGGTGTCTAATCGAAATTCTGAGCTCAGATTCTGAAAGAGCATTAAATTTTGCGTAGGAATAGAGGTATTGCATTATTTTTTTGGTCCGATAACATAATAAATAAACACGTTGAAAAGTTAGTAAAAATTCTGATCACCTCGGCGTTAATAGGTTAAGAAGAACAATGAGAAGTCTACTCAATTTCGAAAGGAGGGGAACCATTGTTTTTTCTCTGAAAAATAAAGGCTACTATAAGACCCTGCTCTTGCACAACACGAGCATTTGCTTCGCCCGCAATCACGGGGCTTTCACGATTGCTGGCTCCCGGACTATTTTGTTTATATTGCGCCTTGGAGGCATCTCTTGTGTGCTGTGTGCAATTGTGAATGTTGCTTTATCTGTGTTGTCCTATTTTGAGCTGATATTATTATTAAATACTTGTTTTTACCTGTTTCAGATACAGAAAATGGTCACAAACGGCTGCCACAAAGAGACTTCAGTTGAAACAGAGATAAATCAGCCAAAGCGTAGTGCGCGAAAAAGAACTCCTGTGGAATCTTATGCCGAGGATGACCTCAGGAAGACACCAAAGGCACGCCGAGGATGGCCTCCTCCTCCTCCCAAACAGAAAACTAAGGGAAAGCGTGGTTCTAAAAAAGGAAAGATTGCAATCCCTGAGGAGGAAGGTATGAACGACTCCGAGAACCCCACTGAAGGAGGAGAGTCTCAATCTGCTTCAGATGCAGCTGGAACTATTGCCGCCCAACAAGACAATGAGAAAGAGCTTCAGGATGAATGCGATAAACTGCGCAAAGAGAATGAAGGCCGGAAGGCGATCATTAAGCGAAAGGAAAGGAACAAGACTTTGCCGGTTGAAGCAAAGACGAGGAAAAAGAGTCTCAAGGCCTACCCCATAGAGTCCGTCGGCATCAGGCGTCGCTTCAGGCGTCGTCGCACAACTATTGAATACATGTATTCATATGGGAGCTAACCCATAGCCGGCGCCACCGCAGCGCGTCGCGAGAGAGAATTTTTGAGGAACCTGCAATAATTCGGCAAAAGCAACGCGTCGTATAAGAGCTTTGCTGAGAGAGCTCTGACAAGTTGCGATTGGCCAGTTGGGATTCGTTGAATCAGCTGTTTATTTGACAAGTAAAGGGCTAACCCCATAGAACGCGTCGGCGCGTCGCTTTGCCGCGGAGCTTTCACCTTTTTAGCGCGGCAAGAGAGAGCCGAACCCATAGAATCCGTCGGCTTCAGGCGTCGCTTTCGCTATCGCTCAGCTGTTTATGACAATTCGAGACCAACCGCCAACTGGCACAGTATGCTCCGAAGGTGAATTAACAAGAAATCTAGTAGCAATTCGTCAAGAAACTAGACTAATGAATTCGGGAAAAACTCGGCACCTTCCAGGAAATCCAAACGAAGAAACAGGAAACCGAATAATTACAAAATCACCAAAACAGTTCACAGATATCAAATTCAAAGCTTACTTGTCAAATAAACAGCTGATTCAACGAATCCCAACTGGCCAATCGCAACTTGTAGAACTCTCTCACCAAAGCTATTATACGGCGCGTCGCTTTTGCCGAAATATTAGAGTTTCCTCTAAAATTCTCTCACGCGACGCGCTGCCGCGGCGCCTGCTATGGGTTAGCTCCCATATGAATGCATGCATTCAATAGTTGCAAAAGCGACGCCTGAAGCCGACGGATTCTATGGGGGCCAGGCTTAAGGTTTGAATTTGATATCTGTGAACTTTTTTTGGTGATTTTGTAATTATTCGGTTTCCTGTTTCTTCGTTTGGATTTCCTGGAGGGTGCCGAGTTTTTCCCGAATTCATTAGTCTAGTTTCTTGACGAATTGCTACTAGATTTCTTGTTAATTCACCTTCGGAGCATACTGCGCCAGTTGGCGGTTGGTCTCGAATTGTCATAAACAGCTGAGCGATAGCGAAAGCGACGCCTGAAGCCGACGGATTCTATGGGTTCGGCTCTCTCTTGCCGCGCTAAAAAGGTGAAAGCTCCGCGGCAAAGCGACGCGCCGACGCGTTCTATGGGGTTAGCCCTTCACAGATGCTAAAAACGCAATGGCCAGGGATTTGGCTGCCATGAAAAAGCAACTACAAAACCTGGAGAAGAACATGGAGGAGTACGACATGATTGTGAGCAACAGCAAGACCCAGTATGAGACAAGGATTAATCGTATGGAGAAGGAGCACAGTGATCAGGATAAAGAAACCAAGACGGCAGTTGCACGCCTAACAAGAGAGAATGAGACACTCCGGTTGCGCATTAAGTGAAGTGAAATGCCGTTGCGTCACGCGGCGGCAGCTCCTGTTAAGGCCTACCCCCATAGAGTCCTTCGGCATCAGGCGTCGCTTCAGGCGTCGTCGCACAACTATTGAATACATGCATTCATATGGGAGCTAACCCATAGCCGGCGCCGCGGCAGCGCGTCGCGAGAGAGAATTTTAGAGGAACCTGCAATAATTCGGCAAAAGCGACGCGCCGTATAAGAGCTTTGCTGAGAGAGCTCTGACAAGTTGCGATTGGCCAGTTGGGATTCGTTGAATCAGCTGTTTATTTGACAAGTAAGGTTTTAATTTGATATCTGTGAACTGTTTTGGTGATTTTGTAATTATTCGGTTTCCTGTTTCTGCGTTTGGATTTCCTGGAGGGTGCCGAGTTTTTCCCGAATTCATTAGTCTAGTTTCTTGACGAATTGCTACTAGATTTCTTGTTAATTCACCTTCGGAGTATACTGCGCCAGTTGGCGGTTCGCCTCGAATTGTCATAAACAGCTGAGCGGCAGCAAAAGCGACGCCTGATGGCGACGGATTCTATGGGTTCGGGTCTCTCTTGCCGCGCTAAAAAAGTGAAATCTCCGCGGCAAAGCGAAGCGCCGACGGACTCTATGGGGGTAGGCCTTTAGGAGACATCATTAAGGATTTCAACAAGGCTCTCAACTACGGGGGAGTTCTTTGCAAATGGGTAAGTAGATACTATCAGGCTGTAGATTAGGAGTTTACCGTTAAAGATTGACTACTCTATAATGATTCAGTTGGATTTGAAGCTTCCTTTTCTGAATTCTCCCCTTTAAATGTTTTACAGGACCACAAAGGCACTTAACTGCCGTCCCATCCTTGCAAAAGGTGGTAAGTCACTTTTCTTCTCCATTTTTGTTTTATTTTATATATTTATTTTCAAATTTCCACCTTTATACAGTTCGGCTTCGATTAGATTATTTGCTTAGGGAGCGGGAGGCGTGTTAGTCGGTAGTCTACCTGATGGTAGATGGTATGGTACTCCACGATTTGATTCGAGAAATTTACATAATCAGTCTCAAAAGTATTATAGAAGAGATGCAATGTAGCTACATAAATCGAGTGCGCCTGATACATACATAATTGTCTACAGTAACTCTGGCTCAGCTCCTATCCAGCACCTACCGGTACTAGTCACAGCGATCTCCACCCCCATGGCTTCAGCTGTCCATAGATACTAACTACTCATACTCGGGAGAGAGGTACTCAGCCACTGGATTAATATATACTCGTTCCCTTATAAATGACACGCTGAGATGTTCAAGTGGACATTCTCCTCTGGACCAGCACTCGACTCGGTCGGCGGTCAGTGACCAGTGGCCAGTGCTGGGAGTTGTGTTCTTCGTTGGTCGCTTGGTGAATGGATGTGTTTTCGAATTTCTCCGGTTTATGGTCTGGTGGAAATTATTTGCAAAGTCCTTGTCAAATGCTCTGCCACCCATCACTGGCTGGAACGCCGAATCATTTACAATTATTTTGTTTTTGCGAATTTGCCTGCATGTGTGGACGGATGGATTGTTTGTTTTTTAACTTTTCAGGTACGGACTCAATGCCCAGAACATAGCGGCCAATATTGATTTATTTTCTCGACTGTAGCGGCATGATCTACAACGAATTTATTCCTCCCGAGAAAACAGTTATTGCTGTGTTTTACCAAAGGGTTCTCAATCGTCGGGAAATATTCTCTAACTAGTAGAGATGTCCATGCCCCTTGTATATATTGCGGGATCTCATATGCATTAAACTTAAGTACTAACAGGCCGTATGCTAGGTGCCCTTTTCCATCATGATCCCGAGTTCCGTGGGCGAAGAGTTGCAACTTTTCATAATCAGAGGGACTATATTTTCTTCCGACACCACAGATATGAGTTTGATAAAAACGGAAAGCGCGTAAAGCTGAGGGAGTTGGGGCTTAGATTTACTCTCAAACCATTCTCTTGTGATACTGGGAGAGTAATTTTCTTCCTAGTTGAAATATAGTCTAAGATCGAATCTTGATGAGGTCTTTACGATTTATTTAATTAGCACTTATACGTAAGTGGCTGAAGGGAGACTCTTTAATGTTCAATCTTGAAATTAAAGAAACCATTCAGTTCGCTACTTAGAAAGCGTTTGCATTGAGGAAAGCGTTGCTACGAGTGCAGATGGCAAAATGCCAGATCCTTTGGATCCATACCTCCGCCCTTATGGGTAGACTGAAGAGATTTATCTCTTCGATAGGGGTATGTGCCTCGAAAGTGACACGAGTACGCTAAATGCAATACCGAATCCGCGAAGTCGGTGGCTAAGTGCGGTGTAATACAAGTGCTATTATAAATCGTAAAACTAAATCTTAGATTCTATTTCCGATAGGTGATAGGGTTTTTTAGCACGATCAAAATTTTCGGGTTTAGTTTTGGGAATAGGTACATGGGAGCGTCCAGGAGACAACTTATTTTGAGTTTTCTTATCACGATGCTTAGCGATCCTCCTCTGTGTAAGCAATTTATTTATTTATTTTATTTATTTATTTGGTTACATGGAGGATAAATCCACCATGTAAAAGAAATCAAGTGCTCTCGGGAGCTACGCCCATATGGCACGTCGGCAAGTACATTTGATATACAGTGTGAGTGATAGCCTACTTAATCTACGTTGCTTAGGAAGGTTTGAAAGCAAACAGTTGCTTAGACTACGTTATTTGGAAAAAAGCTGAGGAGGCAAAGCAATTAAAATACATTATTTGGGATCAAATAAGGGGGAAAAACTACTTAGAATACGTTACTTAAGATAAGAAGTAAAAAACCAAACTACTTAGGGCTATATAAAGTAAGAGGAACGCAAAGCGAATAGAAAGCATAAGCGCTATATATCAAAAATTCAAATCTACAATATAGTCTAAATGGTATGCTACTTACTAAAATTCTATTTTCCTATTGTAGGTGCGGTTCTCTAAAATGAGGATTACTCCTAGTATGCTGGGCACCAACAACATACTGTACAGCGGAGTCGTACAATTCAGCATCAATATTAGCCAATGTTCCTCAATAACGTGGTGTAAGCAATTTGTTGACTAGATTACTCTCAAATTACGATCGCTGCAAGAAGGCACCTTTGATAGCAAGACCGGGGACTATGCTTGGATCATAACGAATAAGAGACACGCAATTGAGGGACGCAGGCGCTTCTTTTTGTTGTAGGATTTTAATGAATAAATTTTATTTTTATTACACCCCTAAATTTTTGGCTGTAAACTCCTACCTACTCCCATCCGAACCAAAAAACAAGACTTCTGTAAATGGTATAATTCACTTCCCATAAAATAACAAACAAAGTATCCAGAAATATCGTGTGATTCACCACGTGACGTCGCCTCGTAGTCGCATTGTGAGCAACTACGTCATTGGGCATTGGTTGCTACCTCCACCGGCTGCCCCTAGTCCTGGCAACTGAACAATATCTTCAATTACATCATCAGGCGGCTGACCGTATTCCTACAATTTGTATATGTTGTCTAGAACACGTTTAAATCTCTCCTCCTTCATTTCAGAAGAGTCCTCAGGTTGTTCCTCCTCCAGATCTCGGCATATTACTCCGAGGAAATCTTTCTGTTTTTGGTACCTTTCGAGGAAAATTACTTTATAACTAAAGACTTGTGAGTATGCAATTTCCGTTTTTACCCCCCTCACCAACTTGTTCATCGTTAGAATCGGCTTCCATGTCCTCAAATTCAGTGTCTTTTATTTTCACCTCCTCATCCTCTGGAAAACTATCAGAATCGCTATCGCTAGATTTTGCCATTCTTTTTCAAACATTTCCATTCCCACATTTCCATTTCCACATTATTGAACTAAAACTTCTTTACGCACGCTTGACTTGGGGAGTAAGCAGGTGAATGCGTTACGAAAAGTGTGATTAAGAGCTTAAAGCTTTTTGAGTGTAGCAACAGCGACAAAGAACCTCGCCCGCGTGCACGTGGACGTGGACTTAAAGCTTCAAGTTATTAGCACGCGTACGGAGATAGGCGAACCCATAGAAGCCGTGGGCAATATACGTTGCCGCACAGCTATTATTTGGCAATACTTTGGAAACATATTTTATCGAGTGAGGAATAGCCCAGTAAAATTAGAGTTTCAAGCCTGAACAAGCTGGATTATTGTGGAGTCCCTTTACTTCCATGGCTTAAGTATATCCTGAAAAGTTGCCTAAATTTGAGCCAGGGGTTCTTCTTTTCTTTTGGTGTGAAAGGGGCTTAATTTTATTTTTTTTGTGAATATCTCGTAAAACATAAATTTTTCGAGGAAACTAGTTATGAGAAAATTGTAGCCTATGCAGTTCTGCACAAAAAAGGTCCTCACACTTTTTCATCGTTTTTGTGTAAAACGTGCAGTTTGCAATTTTCTTTTGAAGTAAAACTTCCTTACGCACGCTTGGCTTGGGGAGTAAGCTAGTGAATGCGTGACGAGAGCGTTACGAAAAGTTTGATCGGGCGAGGCGAACGGAAGTTGAGAGAAGACACAGTGCAGGCCTATTGTCTGTATCACACAGTAGCAGCAAGAGAGAGATATTTGTAGAAAATTTATATATTTATATGTATGTACATGTATATATTGTACATATGTATATACATATATAAAAATATATATACATATACATATATAGGTGGAGCTAAGGAAGTTTTACTTCAGTCGTGTGGTCTAAAGCACACTCGTATTTTTTTCCATTTCCACATTTCCATTTCTACATTTCCATTCCCACATTTCCATTTCCACATTTCCATTTCCGCATTTCCATTTCCACATTTCCATTTCCACATTTCCATTTCCACATTTCCATTTCCATTTCCATATTTCAATTTCCACATTTCCATTTCCACATTTCCATTCCCGCATTTCCATTTCCATATTTCCATTTCCACATTTCTATTTCCACATCATTTCTTTTTCCACATTTCCATTTCCACATTTTCATTCCCACAATACTACCACTAATCTTAGTATTTTGTATAAAGTAGCAAAACATTAAAAACGATACCTAATACTTGCTTCGAGTCTCGATTTTAAAACTGCACATATGGCCTGCCTAAAAAAACGAAATGTGTTTGGTGGTTTCGTTAAATTCATCGTGGCGTCTTTCTCCGTATTTGGGCATTGGTAAATTAGATTAGACGAAAAATGGTGAGTTTTGTTTCTATGACGTACAAGAATTGGTTTTGCTAAGAAATCTAGTAATTGGTTGATCTTTGCTCCATCGATGCAATAATATTGAGTGTAATAACCTCAAAATTTTCCGGTCTTTGGAATTGCAGACAGGCGGAAAAGCTGCAGAAGACTCTGGGAAAGCAAAATCGAAGGCAGTTACTAGATCTGCTCGTGCTGGATTGCAAGTAAGTGCATTTTAAAAGCAAATTTCGGGGATGTGATTTTGCCGCCTTTTCTGGGAACAAGTGTACTAACCTGGTTTTTGGAATTGCCTTAAAACTTTGTTGAAATGTTCATTTTATCGTCGGAACGAGTGAATTAGGAATGTATTGTTAATGGAAAACAATACTTTCCCAAAAATTAGCTTGTTTTAACAGGTTTGTACACTTAAGCCGATACGGAGGTAAGTTTTTCTCAATGCTGGCAGAAGGGGAAGGGACGACCTTTTCTCTTTATCAGCACGGAGAGAAAGAAGTTGTTGAAATTACCGAAAGTGGCTATCAAATCAACAATTTCCGGCTTTGATTTTCAGCTAATCGCGTAAATGGTTGGATTTACAATTTTGCTGAATTGTTAAATCAACTCTTGATATGTTGAATTTACAGCGCAAAGTGCATTGAAAACTAACAATATCAATAGTAAAATCAACATATTTGTGTGTTGATATAAACGTTTTTTTTTGTAAAATCAACTATTCAAAATATTTAAAATCAACAACCAATTCGTTGAATTTACAGTGTAAGGAATGCACCAAACCAATAATATGTACAGTTGTTTCAACAAATTTGTGTGTTGATAGAGCAGCATTGTTGTGAAATAACCTATTAAAAAGATGTTGAATTTGCAAATTGTAAAGTTTTAATATTGTAGGATTAACAACCGCTTTTGTTATTTTCGACCATTTTTGGACTATAAAATGTCTGAATATTCAACCGAAAATGTAGAAATTTTTAAACCTAAGAGAAAAAATGCTAACTCAAGGCAGAGAAGCATTAACAAATGTTATATAAGGAGAAAATAAAATTGTACAAAGTATCTATGTATATTGCATTTTGTTTATTTATTTCTTTAAATATACATATATATGTACATAAAATATTCTTTATGGAAAATATATACATGTTCATATTATATTAAACTTACAATTAGACAAAAAACAGCATTCACATTCAGTGGACTTGATCCAATTTCTCATTCAACAATGTGCTTATAAATATTGTATTCTAAAATATTTTTTTCCATTTACAAGTGTATGAATATTAAATGGAGGACTTATAAACATCGTTATGGGAAAGAATTCGACACGTTCTGTAAGTTTCTTTCCTACTAAATAGGATTGCAAGTGTTCATTAAAACCCGTGACTTCAGTTGTTGAACAAATTACAAAAAATTGGTCTTTAGCCAAATATAGTTCTTCAATTTGATAAATATGCTCTAAATTATCTTTGTAAAGGAGGTAGTAATTTTGAGAATAGTAAGTTCCTTTATATTGTAAGCTTTTTACAGTATTACAGTCTTCTATTGTAACATTATAATGAGCTAAATTATCTTTTACTTCTTTATAAAATTTTGAATCTTTTATGTTATGAGCGAGGTATTTTATTTCTTTTGTTTTCAAAAATATATCGTCTTTGTCGAGAAGTTGAAGACTAAAATGAAATTGAAATTTTACGGCAAGAGAATATGCGATGTTTACACGTGAAGTTATAGCTTTAGTATATGATTTGAGTTCTTGGTGTTTACTCTCAAATCTAAATGACCACAAATATTTTAAGGGACCTGTTTGACGTGCTATGGTTGAATAATGAAGCATTAGATGATGCTTCGGTTTAAGTGTTTCCTTGAATAAGGTTTGGAAAAGCTGATTATGCTCTTCTATTACATCACTTAAGTAGAAAAGCATACTACTGGACATCTCAGGACTTAATACAGTATCAACAAGTTTGAGAAGTGAGAGTACATATTTCCATACATCATCCCCTTCAGGAATAAGATCGCCAATTATTAAAGGCAACAGCCATACAAAACACCAAACTTCTCTTGCTGACATTTGTAAATTATTTTTCTTTAAATTATCTAATGTAATGGGCACTGAAACGTTCCTCACTTCTCTTTGCTGATAGTCAAAATTTTGCTTTCGATAATTAAGCAATTCTAATGTGAAAAGTCTGGCAGATATTATATAAAAATTTAAACTTTACAAAGCCCATATTTGCATGTACCCAGGAAAACATCGTGCATAATATCGACCGAATAATTATTAGTTACATGAAAATGTTGCAATTTGTTAAGGAGACACCCGTTATAAATACCAGTCAATTGAGGGTTGCATAAGGATATATCCTCTTCATAATTCACTTCATTCCTCAAAGCACTGGGAATTTCCCTTGTACAAGCATGAGTTTTCTTTTTGTGTAACTTACAAAATCGACAAAAGAAATTCGAATTAAATGATTCACTAAATCCCAATATTGAATTTAAACCCAAGTTATCCCCTATTACTAAGGCTAATACTATGAATACTTGTTTCTTACCTAGATTTGTTTCAATATCTATGCCATCAATTTCCAGTTTTTTAAAAACTTCAACCAAAGGATGTAAAACTAAATCTTTTCCAAAAGTTTTTATGTATTTGGATTTAATAAGCATTGCTACAAATATGTTTCGAAGTGAAGACACGCAATAGTCGGGTAATGAAGGAAAACTGTAGTAATATGCTGAAATAGCGTTCTTGCCTGAATGCGATCCCAAAACGTCATCTATTTGAAAGTCATCATTGTATAGAAATGTCGGCACTACAATTTTCCCGGAATATTTTGTTTCAATTTTTTTCCATTTTTCTCCATTAATGAAATGTGTAAGTTTTCCAAGTGAAGATATACGCTTCATGTTGTTTATTATTTTATCTAGAACTTTGGGCATTTCTAAAAAATTTTTTATTTGAAATTCTATTGGCATTAATATACCTGAGGACATATTTTCATCAAGGGATGGAATACCTTTTCTTAATATTATTGTTGTTTCATTATTTAAACAAAATGAAACGGGATCTTCATAAAACCCTAAATCTTTCAAAGCTTTAGTGAACCTATATTCTGTGTTAATCCGTTGAAAACTGGTAATGTATTTGTGGAAACTTTTTTCAAAAATAAATAAGTATTGAGTCGAAAAGTCGTGGTTTATCGAACGTTTAAAATCTTCAAAAATTTCTTTTAAGATTTCTTCAAGTAAGTGCGAGAATTCAGTAACTTGACATCTCGCTAAAGAAGGTTTTCCGTACAATCTGCAAAGTTTTTTCATTGCTAAAAGGTTAAGATCATTTTCAGATAAGTTACTGTCACTTTCTATTTCTACTAACTGGTTCTCTTCATTATTAATATTTGATGCCGAAATATCACTGAAGGGTACTAATGTTAATGGGGTTGTATTAATGCTATAATTATTATTCAATGTTTCACTTTCATAATAGTCGGTGTCAATATTTTTATGCTTATTTAACAAATGTCTCTTAAATGAATATATTGAGTTAAAATTTTGAAAACAACCATTTACAGCACATTTATAAGTCTTTCCATGTACATCACCAGGATGAAAGGATTTAATGTGTAAACAAAACGTTGATACACAATTAAATATCGCTTTGCATGTATAGCACATAAACATTTTTTCAGCTGATTATTTTTTATACATTAATTGAACCCATCAAATTGGCTACACATGAAACTGGTTTGTCGTATTTAGTTTTAATATTATAAAGATAATGTTGAATAAAGTACCACACGTTATGACACTCACGTGGATAAGAAAGATTCAGAACGTGAAATATGCTAAAGCAAGAATTTAGCGCGCTGAGAACACTGTGATGCTTATATAAAATGTCATCAATATTGGTAAAGCAAGCGTTTACAATACCACATTCAAGAACAATTATGATTAAAGGCTGAAGCGTTGAGCCTTTACTCTTACATTCTTCACTTCTTCTGTATAGTTTTTCCTTCACCTCAGCTTCAGTCGTGACCACAAGGAACATAGCACTGATTGAATCCTGTATAGAAGGTTTATACATTGAAGAACCGGAAGATGTTTTCAGTCTATATCTATTTCCTGGTGGCAGCAGGTAGTGCAACACTTCAAAAACTTTAAAATTGTTTAAATCTGAAAAAGAAAAGAAAATATATGACAGCATTTTAAGGGATCGCATCCGTACCTTCATTATCGTCATTTGTTAAAAAATTAATTTTTTTATTTTTCACAGCAGCGGCTATTATTTGTTGTCGTTTTACGCTCCATTCGGAATAAAATATGCTGACAGCATCCTTATACTCATAATTAAAATCTATTTGGATCTATGTAAGAAATCTTTAGTTTTGATTATTTGAAAATATTATATAATAAATTACCAATCTTTGGCCATAAGCATGTTTTAGCAAAGGCCACTCTTTAAGAACCTGAGTAATATTTAATCCCAAAGATGAACTTATTTCTTGCTTTCTTTGCTCATGTGTCAATTTCCACATATCCTCGACAGTTGGCCACGGTTCTTGGTTATGTAATAGCCATATTTTTTCTGAATCATTTGTCGTTTCTATGAAAAGATATTACGGTCACATTAGATATTTAATTATAAAGTCATATTATTACCTGGTTGCAATATACTTTCCTCAAGTTTTCTCTTATAGTTTTTATTTTTTCTTAAAACAAGCCCTTTCTCTCTGAACTTTCTTAGGGAATTTTGGTACTTATTGTACAAAGCTCCTCTTGGGTGAGTGTTCTCACTCCTTTCAATATAGTAAGATGCCTTATATTTTTTTGAATTATGTGGTCCACAATAGCCTTTATGACATCTTTTCTTTGCTCATTTTCCAAATGTTGATTTGTTTTGTAGTAACTAAATGCATGTTGCGCCAAATAGTGTCCTTTCAAAATGACTTCAATATCCTTAATAATTGAAATGTAGACTTACTACTGGGAAAAAATAAAAAATTACCAAATCACTGCAAACCGAAACACTTGGAGATACCGAAACACTTGGAGATTGAGGAGCAAGTGATGTTGAACTTGGAATTGATTCCTCTGAACATGAAACTTGCTTTCTTAACCAATCAGACACGCTAGAATTCATGGACAATGTATTTGCTAAAGGTGTGGTATTATAACCCTATATACAAAGAACATTTTTAAATAAAAATAAAAAGTAATAAAATGTTTTTACATTTTGAA
The DNA here is from genome assembly GCA_947538895.1 of Neoitamus cyanurus. Taxonomy (NCBI): domain Eukaryota; kingdom Metazoa; phylum Arthropoda; class Insecta; order Diptera; family Asilidae; genus Neoitamus; species Neoitamus cyanurus. The sequence continues at coordinate 42,652,853 of OX384543.1, forward strand.
TCCTCCACTCTATCAAGTTCTTTTTGAATTTAGTTCGAAGTCCAATTAATGGAATGAGCTCATTAATATCACTCTCAGAAATGTGAGCAATTACATCTGCGTCTACTTTATGCTCTAAAAAAATATTTTTTTTACATATAAGGCCACCTAATAATAATGAAATTATACTGTTAAATATTTCCGCTAATTCTTCGTGTAGTCCCCAATGTCTCAGTAGTTCTTCAATTTCTTGAATCTTGGATGGTGTATCTGATATGGTAATATCATTGAGCAAACCAAACGATTCTCCAATTTCGTTTATATTCAATAAAACTAAATTTTCCTGATTTGCCTTAGGCAAATTGTATACTACATTACTTAGCGCTGTATACATAGGTGAAGGCGACAAAGATGCTATTTAAATTATTGTGTTAATATTTATTTTTACAAATAATATTTAGGGCTTTGCGAATTGTAACTAAAATTTAGCCTTGGTTAATTCTTTCAAAATCTGAAAATTGACTTTCTGGCGTTTGCATTTTAAACAGAGATATTACGGATTCTTTTTCACTGTTCACAATGTCAAATGAATCCAATTTATTGTGCTCGGAAAAAAAACTAAAATTTAGCTTTAGCATTATCGATATGAGTAAATTTGATGAATTGGAAGTGTATGCGATATCGTCCAATAATTTAGTATCCATTTGTCAAAGTTTAAATTTTGGTTTGAATTTGCACACCCTTATAGTATGGTCATACTCAGATAATTGATTTATTTAAAAAACTATTCAAATAAATCAACTTAAATATAAGAAGAAAACAATAAATTAAAAATTAAGTCCAAATATATTTTAAATACATTTTATTATGAATATTTATTATATATTAAGGAGGTTGTCCCGTATTTCATTATTGGAAAATTGAATTTCTAACGGAAATTTAAGTTCACATAAAGCTTTAAAAATTTTATCTCGAAGTGTTATAATGGAATTTACAAAATTGTAAATGCAATTTTGAGACTGCAGTCGGATATATCGTACGGTCTTCTGTGGCATTTAAAATACTTTTGATACAATTTTTCCAAAATTATATTTTTAAAATTTTCAAAATTATATTTACATGGATTACAAGAGAAACGCATCAACCGATTCTAATAAATCTTTTGGTTTTGTAGAAGAGCACATTTATTGTCGTTATAACGTCAACTAGGAAAAATGTCGTACTATATTTTTAGATTTTTTTTTTTAAGATAAAAATTATAGAAAAAAGAACATCAGAATTCAAACACCACTTTGCCTTCTTTCACTAATTTTTTTTTGTGATTTCCGATAACACTTTAAAATAAAAATACCTTCAATTTCATTAAATGATTTTCTTGGAAATAAGTCCCGAAAAAGCGAAAAACGAGAGAATTCGCCAAATTTGAAATTTTTAAACGTTATAACAGAAACAGCTTATATTTATAAACATGTAAAAACAGACATAATTTCTTATGTTAGTCGGATTACTTACAACTTATTGTGTTGCATTCTTTTGAACCAGTTGCAGTTCCATCCATTATTTTACTGTGTCACACTGCCACTTTAATTTTATAAAACTGCAATAATTATTATTGTTTTTATTTTATATTTTGCACTGCACGATACAACGACCTGAACTCTTTGAGTATTCCGAACAAATGCGTATAAAAGGCAGAAGAGCATTAAGAAATAATAACGGACCGTTTATAGTTGATTCGGCAGCAATTACTGAAAACTCTGTCAAATTTACCAATTCAGAATAATCGCCGAGATGAACTCGGTAAAATTGACAAATTTGTTTGTAAATTACAACTGCAGCGGTAAAACCTTCCCTTTTAGATTTTTCGGTAAAACTAACAAACTTTACGTTGCTTTTGCAGAGTCTATTGGTAATGTAAAATCTTTCAGATCAACTAATTTATCGATTAAATTTACTAAAAATCTGTAACTACAACAGTTTCTGCTGTTGACATAAATTCTTTAAAGCAAATTTTCACCGATTTGCTTTTGACAACTTTGAGTTGTTGAATTTACCATTTTTTTTCTCTCCGTGAGGTATTGCCGTTAGAAGACAAATCCCCGTACTTTGCTGCTAAGAAAAGTAACGTTCCTAAGAATGTAAAGAACTTTGGTAACAGGAAGGAAACAGGTTTAAGTCTGGTTTGGGGTTTATGGTTTATGTATGTTTACCCTTTAGAGAACAAGCAGAGTATCCTAAAGGACCCTGTAGAAAAAGATCAAGTTGGCACTTCTCAGTCTGAAGATACTGTTGTAGAACCTGATATATATTCTAATCGTTCAATTTAACCAATTTAATTGGCATAATTTTCAAATAAATTGGTTGATTTTGGAATTATTGAAATTAACAAATTTGTTATGGAAATTTTAACAAATCGAGTTAGTGATGAATGCGAATACCTTTGTTAAAAGTATTAATATATTAGTTGATTGGTCTAAAGAAAAATCAACTAATCGGGTTTGGTTGGATTTGCTAATATATTTTTCTCAGTGTGTTGCAGAACCTGAAGATACTGCTGCAGATATTGAAGATATTGTTACAGAACCCACTAAATCAAGTAGGAATGCCAAGTGGGAACCAGACTCGTGGCACATGGTTCTGGAAAATATTAAAAATATGAGGTCTGCATCCGATGCACCTGTGGATACGATGGGCTATCATAAATGCGCTGACAGTGAAGCCGATGAAAAGGTGAGTAAATTCACGTAGCATTTATTTCTTCATATGAAAGTCAACCCCTCTTCCATATTTGAGGGTATTTAGCTCATGTTAGTTCACAATGCATCAATAGCTTTGTCTACATTTAATTCCTTCGCATGTTGGTGAATATCTACCACTAAGCAATCAGACAGTCTGCTGAACGATCCAAATTTTGCAACTTATGAAAGCCTTTTGCTATTTCAGACAAAAAGGTTCCACTATTTGGTGGCTTTAATGCTGTCCACTCAAACAGAGGATCAGGTAATGCGTATGCTTTGCAGGAATGCCCAGTTACTGTTTTTTTTTCACAGGTAGTGTATGAAGTTATGTGTAGGCTAAAGGAGCGTGGATTGACACCCAAGGGGATCACTGAAATTGATACAAAAGACCTAGAGGACTTGTTGAAACCCGTGTCCTTGTACAAGGTATTTTTATTATATGGATCATATTGTGAGACCTTCAGTCACTTGCATGTGCGCCACTGTACCAGCCTTTCAAATATTTCTTGCTTGTTAAGTAGACTAAAAAATGACTCATTATTGGCTCATTCATCCTCTTAATTTTTATTTACCAGTATAAAGCAAAAAATCTGCAAAAAACTGCTGCAGTACTGCTTCAGAAGTACGACGACGACATTCCAAAGAATATCAAAGAAATGCTGAAACTGCCAGGAGTTGGGCCGAAGACGGCCCACATTTGCTTGAATACAGCATGGGGAGTTGCTTCTGGGATAGGTAGTACCTTAAAATAAATCAATACATACACGATGACTATAATAAAATTTTACAAAAGGTGTCGATTTTCATGTGCACAGAATTTCCAATCGACTTGGATGGGTGAGAAAACACACAATATCGCCTGAGAAGACAAGAACTGAGTTGGAGTCCTGGCTCCCAGAATGTTATTGGAGTGAAGTTAATCACCTTCTTGTTGGCTTTGGACAAACTATATGCATTGCCAAAAATCCCCGCTGTGATAAATGTCTCAACAATGCCATATGTCCCTCAGCAAAAGTTAACAAGAAAATATCTGGTTAGGATTAAGCGAAATGTTTATTTACTTTCCTACAGTATAGTGTTCATTTAAATGTTTACTCTTTCCCTGTAGAAAAAGATCAAGTTGGCACTTCTCAGTCTGCAGATAATGTTACAGAATCTGAAGCTACTGTTTCAGAATCTGAATATACTGTTGCAGTACCTACTAAATCAAGTGAAAAGACAAAGTGGGAACCTGAATCGTGGCAGATGGTTTTGGAAAACATTAAAACAATGAGGTCTGCATCCGATGCACCTGTGGATACGATGGGCTGTCACAAATGCGCTGACAGTGAAGCCGATGAAAAGGTGAGTAAATTTACGGAGCATTTATTTCTGGCATCCGACCATTTTAGAAACAGAATGATTTGAACCAAAGTTTACATTTGCATTGTCAGAACCATATAATGTTACTTGCGATAATTTTAAGTAATGTTTATCCAATGTTTCACAAAGTACCTTTGTTATTTGGTCGGCAGTTTCGCCATTACCGTAGAATCGTCCGTAGAAATCGAAAAAAATATATCTTCTTTTAAATTTTGAACTACGTCCTTCAAAGCTTCTTTTGCCAATACTTCACAAACTATTGCTTCACTCTTTGTCCTACCACATTTAACATTCTTAGCTATCTTAGAATCGGCGTACATGAGAGGTAATAACTTTTGAAAACAATCCATACTATTGTAGCTTGACGAATGTTTAACGGTGTGATATATAGAAGTAATTTCTGCCGCTGACGTTTTGTACATAATATCATCGCGATCACGATCAGATGTGGAAGTACCTGGTGCCTGGAAATAGCTAGTTATGTTTCTTTCAGCGCGAGAACTCGTGATCTTCGAGTGACTACTTGTTTTTGAATGCTTCACTACGTCGTTTAATCCGCCATGAGAAACAGTGAACTCTTTTTTACACAGTTTACAGTAAGCTTTATATTCATCCGACGTCACAATACACAACCAATTATAATCATTCTGCCAATTTGTACTGTATTTCCTGAGGCGATGTTTTCCTAGTTTGACTTTCTTCTTGGGTGCAATGTTTTCAGGTTCTGAGCAATCCGAAACATCACTATCGGTTTCATTCATCTTTAAACGATTGTAATAAGTAAACTCCAGTAATTTACGAACAAAAACACGAAAAAACTTAAGCTTTTGTTGCTTAATGTAATTAAAGTATATTACGCATGCAACGCAATTCACTACTTGCTCACTGCTTTCCAAGTACTAAAAAAAATGGTTCACGGTCGAGTTATCCCCGAAAAGCGGGACTGAGCCTGTCCCGCGCGAGACATTTAATTTTGATTTAAAAATCGGGACGTCCCGCCAAAATCGGGATGTCTGGCAACACTGGTCCTTATTAAGGTTTAGGTGAGTTTTGAGGGTATTTAGCTCATGTTAGTTCACAATGCATCAATAGCTTTGTCTACATTTAATTCCTTCGCATGTTGGTGAATATCTACCACTAAGCAATCAGACAGTCTGCTGAACGATCCAAATTTTGCAACTTATGAAAGCCTTTTGCTATTTCAGACAAAAAGGTTCCACTATTTGGTGGCTTTAATGCTGTCCACTCAAACAGAGGATCAGGTAATGCGTATGCTTTGCAGGAATGCCCAGTTACTGTTTTTTTTTCACAGGTAGTGTATGAAGTTATGTGTAGGCTAAAGGAGCGTGGATTGACACCCAAGGGGATCACTGAAATTGATACAAAAGACCTAGAGGACTTGTTGAAACCCGTGTCCTTGTACAAGGTATTTTTATTATATGGATCATATTGTGAGACCTTCAGTCACTTGCATGTGCGCCACTGTACCAGCCTTTCAAATATTTCTTGCTTGTTAAGTAGACTAAAAAATGACTCATTATTGGCTCATTCATCCTCTTAATTTTTATTTACCAGTATAAAGCAAAAAATCTGCAAAAAACTGCTGCAGTACTGCTTCAGAAGTACGACGACGACATTCCAAAGAATATCAAAGAAATGCTGAAACTGCCAGGAGTTGGGCCGAAGACGGCCCACATTTGCTTGAATACAGCATGGGGAGTTGCTTCTGGGATAGGTAGTACCTTAAAATAAATCAATACATACACGATGACTATAATAAAATTTTACAAAAGGTGTCGATTTTCATGTGCACAGAATTTCCAATCGACTTGGATGGGTGAGAAAACACACAATATCGCCTGAGAAGACAAGAACTGAGTTGGAGTCCTGGCTCCCAGAATGTTATTGGAGTGAAGTTAATCACCTTCTTGTTGGCTTTGGACAAACTATATGCATTGCCAAAAATCCCCGCTGTGATAAATGTCTCAACAATGCCATATGTCCCTCAGCAAAAGTTAACAAGAAAATATCTGGTTAGGATTAAGCGAAATGTTTATTTACTTTCCTACAGTATAGTGTTCATTTAAATGTTTACTCTTTCCCTGTAGAAAAAGATCAAGTTGGCACTTCTCAGTCTGCAGATAATGTTACAGAATCTGAAGCTACTGTTTCAGAATCTGAATATACTGTTGCAGTACCTACTAAATCAAGTGAAAAGACAAAGTGGGAACCTGAATCGTGGCAGATGGTTTTGGAAAACATTAAAACAATGAGGTCTGCATCCGATGCACCTGTGGATACGATGGGCTGTCACAAATGCGCTGACAGTGAAGCCGATGAAAAGGTGAGTAAATTTACGGAGCATTTATTTCTGGCATCCGACCATTTTAGAAACAGAATGATTTGAACCAAAGTTTACATTTGCATTGTCAGAACCATATAATGTTACTTGCGATAATTTTAAGTAATGTTTATCCAATGTTTCACAAAGTACCTTTGTTATTTGGTCGGCAGTTTCGCCATTACCGTAGAATCGTCCGTAGAAATCGAAAAAAATATATCTTCTTTTAAATTTTGAACTACGTCCTTCAAAGCTTCTTTTGCCAATACTTCACAAACTATTGCTTCACTCTTTGTCCTACCACATTTAACATTCTTAGCTATCTTAGAATCGGCGTACATGAGAGGTAATAACTTTTGAAAACAATCCATACTATTGTAGCTTGACGAATGTTTAACGGTGTGATATATAGAAGTAATTTCTGCCGCTGACGTTTTGTACATAATATCATCGCGATCACGATCAGATGTGGAAGTACCTGGTGCCTGGAAATAGCTAGTTATGTTTCTTTCAGCGCGAGAACTCGTGATCTTCGAGTGACTACTTGTTTTTGAATGCTTCACTACGTCGTTTAATCCGCCATGAGAAACAGTGAACTCTTTTTTACACAGTTTACAGTAAGCTTTATATTCATCCGACGTCACAATACACAACCAATTATAATCATTCTGCCAATTTGTACTGTATTTCCTGAGGCGATGTTTTCCTAGTTTGACTTTCTTCTTGGGTGCAATGTTTTCAGGTTCTGAGCAATCCGAAACATCACTATCGGTTTCATTCATCTTTAAACGATTGTAATAAGTAAACTCCAGTAATTTGCGAACAAAAACACGAAAAAACTTAAGCTTTTGTTGCTTAATGTAATTAAAGTATATTACGCATGCAACGCAATTCACTACTTGCTCACTGCTTTCCAAGTACTAAAAAAAATGGTTCACGGTCGAGTTATCCCCGAAAAGCGGGACTGAGCCTGTCCCGCGCGAGACATTTAATTTTGATTTAAAAATCGGGACGTCCCGCCAAAATCGGGATGTCTGGCAACACTGGTCCTTATTAAGGTTTAGGTAAGTTTTGAGGGTATTTAGCTCATGTTAGTTCACAATGCATCAATAGCTTTGTCTACATTTAATTCCTTCGCATGTTGGTAAATATCTGCCACTAAGCAATCAGACAGTCTGCTGAACGATCCACATTTTGCAACTTATGAAAGCCTTTTGCTATTTCAGACAAAAAGGTTCCACTATTTGGTGGCTTTAATGCTGTCCACTCAAACAGAGGATCAGGTAATGCGTATGCTTTGCAGGAATGCCCAGTTACTGTTTTTTTTTCACAGGTAGTGTATGAAGTTATGTGTAGGCTAAAGGAGCGTGGATTGACACCCAAGGGGATCACTGAAATTGATACAAAAGACCTAGAGGACTTGTTGAAACCCGTGTCCTTGTACAAGGTATTTTTATTATATGGATCATATTGTGAGACCTTCAGTCACTTGCATGTGCGCCACTGTACCAGCCTTTCAAATATTTCTTGCTTGTTAAGTAGACTAAAAAATGACTCATTATTGGCTCATTCATCCTCTTAATTTTTATTTACCAGTATAAAGCAAAAAATCTGCAAAAAACTGCTGCAGTACTGCTTCAGAAGTACGACGACGACATTCCAAAGAATATCAAAGAAATGCTGAAACTGCCAGGAGTTGGGCCGAAGACGGCCCACATTTGCTTGAATACAGCATGGGGAGTTGCTTCTGGGATAGGTAGTACCTTAAAATAAATCAATACATACACGATGACTATAATAAAATTTTACAAAAGGTGTCGATTTTCATGTGCACAGAATTTCCAATCGACTTGGATGGGTGAGAAAACACACAATATCGCCTGAGAAGACAAGAACTGAGTTGGAGTCCTGGCTCCCAGAATGTTATTGGAGTGAAGTTAATCACCTTCTTGTTGGCTTTGGACAAACTATATGCATTGCCAAAAATCCCCGCTGTGATAAATGTCTCAACAATGCCATATGTCCCTCAGCAAAAGTCAACAAGAAAATATCTGGTTAGGATTAAGCGAAATGTTTATTTACTTTCCTACAGTATAGTGCTCATTTAAATGTTTACTCTTTCCCTGTAGAAAAAGATCAAGTTGGCACTTCTCAGTCTGAAAACACTATTGCAGGATCTGGAGATATTGTTTCAGAATCCGAATATACTGTTGCAGATCCTGAAAATACTGTAGCAGAATCTGAAAATACTGCTGCAGCATCTGAAAATTTATTTATGTATTTATTTAATAAACTTATCCGCAGGGCTTAACCTAGGTAGGAAGCTAAAAGCGGCGCACATTTATTTATTTATTTATTTTTTTCTTTTTAGGACATAGAAAAATTAATCCTAGGCCTGAGCTGGTGACTGGCGCACAGTACAATGGTACAAAATCTTTATCGTCCGAAATAATTATTCGATAGTAGAGCAGCAGATATTGCCAAATAACTGCAGGCGTTAAGCAAAGACACTAAAAGTATATTTATAAATAACAAGAAATACCAAATGGAAACACATTTCACTATTGAATTGAAAATTATGTAACGCTGGGAATTTGTTAATATTGATCCCTAGAAATTTAAACGATTTATCACTTTATTTCATCGAAAATATTCCTTGAAAGCACTTTTAACTATAATAACTTTTAGTAATATAGTACCTAGGCGTTGTATTTATTATTATTTCGAGATTTACTTTAACTAGAATTACCAGATATGAAAGAAATCATGTAATCAATAATTATTGAGGAGATGTTTACAAAGATTCCGACATATTGTTGATTTGGTGTTGCTTTGGAAACTACATACATACATTACTGTAGTACTAAAATTAAGGAACAAAGTGTAATGGATAAGTCCATTATTATCTTCAAAACTTAATAAAACTTATGAATAAAAATACATTCATATTTTTATTTTAATACAGAACAAATTTTGCAAATAAATAAATCATTTAATTTTTGTTCAAATAAATTAAATTTTAGGGTTCCGCACTTCAAAACGAAGAAAACGGAATCATTATAAGATCACTCTTGCGTTTGTCTGGCTGTCATAGACGTTTGCACATATTTTGAATTAAGGCAATTAATAAAAATTAATTATATTTTTGCGAGAACTTTTTTTCAAAATTTCGACGATTTGGTTATAAAGATATACATAAAAAGTCCTGAGCAAAATTATGTCGGTGTTAGTTTTATGTGAATTTTCATTATTATAAGATTTGTTCCCCATTAAAATCTACATATAAATGTTACCCATTAACGCCGAGGTGATCAGAATTTTTACTAACTTTTCAACGTGTTTATTTATTATGTTATCGGACCAAAAAAATAATGCAATACCTCTATTCCTACGCGAAATTTGATGCTCTTTCAGAATCTGAGCTCAAAATTTCGATTAGACACCGAGGAAAAAAAATATGGTCGATTGAAAAGTGAAAAATGTGAAAATGTTTGCAAAAAAAAATTTTTCGCATTTTTTTCACAATGATACCGCAAAGGTATCAACTTTTTACTGTGATCAGAAGTGATCATGGCACTCGAACATTAAGAGGAATTTTTTTCAGAAAATTTTAGCGACGCGTTTTTTCAAAATGGCGGCGAGAATGAAAACTTTTTATAAAAATCTTAATCTATCGTTTTCTTAAAAACTATAAACGTTAGAAAAAAATTTCTTAGAAGCAAAATGTCTTATAATTAGGCAAAGAACACTCTCAAATTTTTTCAGAATTTTTGGAGACAATTTTTGATTTTTGAAAAAATTTGAGTGTTCTTCGACTAATTTTAAGACTTTTTTGTTCTTACAAATTTTTTCGTAAAGTCTATAGGTTTAAATAAATAAAATAAATGTGTGGCGTTCAGATCTCGAGAGATCTATAGCCGTACATCACAGTCTACTCCCAAGATCTATGGGTTGTGATGTATTTCTTGACCGGGGTGGATTCAGGGTGAATTGGTCAGATTCACCCCTGTCCTTATTCTAAGCCGTGGTGATCAACGTGCGGTCACAAAGAGCATCGCATCTCTAGCCACGACGAGCACGCGTTGAAGAAGGCACATACATGTTATGTCACGAAAACGTTCAAAATCTTCTGCTTCATCGCATGCAGAGTATGAATCAGATTATTCGGATAGTGATTCCGGCGAAAACATATTGATTCCGAATGCAGACAATTCAGGCTCCGATGATTTTGATTCTGATTGTGATTCGATATCTGATTCAGATTCTGAATATGAATTCACAATACCAAATATTACTTATAAAAAAGCTTGTGCTACTTATTCTGAAAACTTAAATAAACTTGAAAAAAATCACGAATTCATTTGGATCGATGGCGAGAAGTCATATCCAAATACTTGTGAAGAAACAATATTATTATCTGAAGCTGCAAAAAAGAATATACAGGCGTGCGAGCCTTGCCAATTGTTTGAAACCTTTTTTTCCGCCGAAATGAAACAATATATAATTGATGTGTCTAAAGAGAATAATTATGATCTGAAATTACAAGATCTTGACACTTTTATAGGTATAGTTATTTTCAGTTCATTCAATAAAAGAAAGTCTCAGAGAGATTATTGGTCATCTGATCCATACTTATCTTGTGAAATTGTTTCTTCTGCAATAACTCGTGATAAGTTTGAAGAAATCAAGTCTAAAATATAATATTCAAAAGCTAAAGACAAGGATCCAAACGATAAAGGGTGGCGGGTTCGTTCGATGTTGAAACTTTTCCAAAACAACCTCCTAAAGCCTCCTAATCCCTGCATTTCATTTGTACTTTGATAATTTTTTTACAAATATGGATTTGATTTTACACTTGCATATATTACGTTTGAAATGCACTGGCACTATAAGAGACAATCGAGTCAAAGAAAAGAATATGCTTGAAAATAAAGCTCCACGAGGTACTTATATTGTAAAACATGATCAAAATAGTGGCATAAATTTCATCACTATTATGGATTCGAAGCCCGTTTCAATAGCTTCAACTGCTGCAGGTGTAAGTCCACTATCAACTTCGAGAAGATATAGTTCAGAGGCTCGATCCAAAACTGATATACCTTTTCCGCAAGCTTTTCATTTGCACAACAAATTTATGGGCGGTGTTGACGTGCATGATGGACACTGCAATAATGTATAATACTTCCAAGTATACGTTCCAAAAAATGGACATGGGTCGTTTTTATAAGATTTATACATGCATCCATTACAAATGCCCTCGTAATTTTCAATGCTACACGTGATGGAAAGAAAAAAGTTGGAATAAAAGTGTTAACCATTTCGATTGCTAAATATTATATTCAAAAAGGTCAAACAAGTAAAACAGTTCATACACGATCTAATAGGGACAAATTAAAAAATTGTTCAACTGAAAAATGTCCAATAAGAACAAGGATCTATTGTGAAAAATGCAATCTATATGTATGCAATAAATGTTGGGTAAAAAAGCACTGATAAAAGAAATGTTAAAGTGAGAGGCAAGGGGACTCACGAAAAAAAGCGCCCAAAGGAGACAAAGTTCTACCACGTCCAAATTTTCAGGTATTTTTGAAAAATTGGTTTTTTTGAAATTTTCGAAAATCAAAAATTGTCTCCAAAAGTGTTCTTTGCCTAATTTTAAGACATTTTGGTTCTTAGAAATTTTTCTCTAAAGTTTATAGTTTTTAAGAAAACGATAGATTAAGATATTATAAAATGTTTTCATTCTCGCCCCCATTTTGAAAAAACGCGTCGATGAAATTTTCTGAAAAAAATTCCTCTTAATGGTCGAGTGCCATGATCACCTCTGATCCTAGTAAAAAGTTGATACCTTTGCGGTAGCATTGTGAAAAAAAACGCGAAAAAATTTTTTTTTTTAAAATTTTCACGTTTTTCACGTTTCAATCGACCATATTTTTTTTCCTCGGTGTCTAATCGAAATTCTGAGCTCAGATTCTGAAAGAGCATTAAATTTTGCGTAGGAATAGAGGTATTGCATTATTTTTTTGGTCCGATAACATAATAAATAAACACGTTGAAAAGTTAGTAAAAATTCTGATCACCTCGGCGTTAATAGGTTAAGAAGAACAATGAGAAGTCTACTCAATTTCGAAAGGAGGGGAACCATTGTTTTTTCTCTGAAAAATAAAGGCTACTATAAGACCCTGCTCTTGCACAACACGAGCATTTGCTTCGCCCGCAATCACGGGGCTTTCACGATTGCTGGCTCCCGGACTATTTTGTTTATATTGCGCCTTGGAGGCATCTCTTGTGTGCTGTGTGCAATTGTGAATGTTGCTTTATCTGTGTTGTCCTATTTTGAGCTGATATTATTATTAAATACTTGTTTTTACCTGTTTCAGATACAGAAAATGGTCACAAACGGCTGCCACAAAGAGACTTCAGTTGAAACAGAGATAAATCAGCCAAAGCGTAGTGCGCGAAAAAGAACTCCTGTGGAATCTTATGCCGAGGATGACCTCAGGAAGACACCAAAGGCACGCCGAGGATGGCCTCCTCCTCCTCCCAAACAGAAAACTAAGGGAAAGCGTGGTTCTAAAAAAGGAAAGATTGCAATCCCTGAGGAGGAAGGTATGAACGACTCCGAGAACCCCACTGAAGGAGGAGAGTCTCAATCTGCTTCAGATGCAGCTGGAACTATTGCCGCCCAACAAGACAATGAGAAAGAGCTTCAGGATGAATGCGATAAACTGCGCAAAGAGAATGAAGGCCGGAAGGCGATCATTAAGCGAAAGGAAAGGAACAAGACTTTGCCGGTTGAAGCAAAGACGAGGAAAAAGAGTCTCAAGGCCTACCCCATAGAGTCCGTCGGCATCAGGCGTCGCTTCAGGCGTCGTCGCACAACTATTGAATACATGTATTCATATGGGAGCTAACCCATAGCCGGCGCCACCGCAGCGCGTCGCGAGAGAGAATTTTTGAGGAACCTGCAATAATTCGGCAAAAGCAACGCGTCGTATAAGAGCTTTGCTGAGAGAGCTCTGACAAGTTGCGATTGGCCAGTTGGGATTCGTTGAATCAGCTGTTTATTTGACAAGTAAAGGGCTAACCCCATAGAACGCGTCGGCGCGTCGCTTTGCCGCGGAGCTTTCACCTTTTTAGCGCGGCAAGAGAGAGCCGAACCCATAGAATCCGTCGGCTTCAGGCGTCGCTTTCGCTATCGCTCAGCTGTTTATGACAATTCGAGACCAACCGCCAACTGGCACAGTATGCTCCGAAGGTGAATTAACAAGAAATCTAGTAGCAATTCGTCAAGAAACTAGACTAATGAATTCGGGAAAAACTCGGCACCTTCCAGGAAATCCAAACGAAGAAACAGGAAACCGAATAATTACAAAATCACCAAAACAGTTCACAGATATCAAATTCAAAGCTTACTTGTCAAATAAACAGCTGATTCAACGAATCCCAACTGGCCAATCGCAACTTGTAGAACTCTCTCACCAAAGCTATTATACGGCGCGTCGCTTTTGCCGAAATATTAGAGTTTCCTCTAAAATTCTCTCACGCGACGCGCTGCCGCGGCGCCTGCTATGGGTTAGCTCCCATATGAATGCATGCATTCAATAGTTGCAAAAGCGACGCCTGAAGCCGACGGATTCTATGGGGGCCAGGCTTAAGGTTTGAATTTGATATCTGTGAACTTTTTTTGGTGATTTTGTAATTATTCGGTTTCCTGTTTCTTCGTTTGGATTTCCTGGAGGGTGCCGAGTTTTTCCCGAATTCATTAGTCTAGTTTCTTGACGAATTGCTACTAGATTTCTTGTTAATTCACCTTCGGAGCATACTGCGCCAGTTGGCGGTTGGTCTCGAATTGTCATAAACAGCTGAGCGATAGCGAAAGCGACGCCTGAAGCCGACGGATTCTATGGGTTCGGCTCTCTCTTGCCGCGCTAAAAAGGTGAAAGCTCCGCGGCAAAGCGACGCGCCGACGCGTTCTATGGGGTTAGCCCTTCACAGATGCTAAAAACGCAATGGCCAGGGATTTGGCTGCCATGAAAAAGCAACTACAAAACCTGGAGAAGAACATGGAGGAGTACGACATGATTGTGAGCAACAGCAAGACCCAGTATGAGACAAGGATTAATCGTATGGAGAAGGAGCACAGTGATCAGGATAAAGAAACCAAGACGGCAGTTGCACGCCTAACAAGAGAGAATGAGACACTCCGGTTGCGCATTAAGTGAAGTGAAATGCCGTTGCGTCACGCGGCGGCAGCTCCTGTTAAGGCCTACCCCCATAGAGTCCTTCGGCATCAGGCGTCGCTTCAGGCGTCGTCGCACAACTATTGAATACATGCATTCATATGGGAGCTAACCCATAGCCGGCGCCGCGGTAGCGCGTCGCGAGAGAGAATTTTAGAGGAACCTGCAATAATTCGGCAAAAGCGACGCGCCGTATAAGAGCTTTGCTGAGAGAGCTCTGACAAGTTGCGATTGGCCAGTTGGGATTCGTTGAATCAGCTGTTTATTTGACAAGTAAGGTTTTAATTTGATATCTGTGAACTGTTTTGGTGATTTTGTAATTATTCGGTTTCCTGTTTCTGCGTTTGGATTTCCTGGAGGGTGCCGAGTTTTTCCCGAATTCATTAGTCTAGTTTCTTGACGAATTGCTACTAGATTTCTTGTTAATTCACCTTCGGAGTATACTGCGCCAGTTGGCGGTTCGCCTCGAATTGTCATAAACAGCTGAGCGGCAGCAAAAGCGACGCCTGATGGCGACGGATTCTATGGGTTCGGGTCTCTCTTGCCGCGCTAAAAAAGTGAAATCTCCGCGGCAAAGCGAAGCGCCGACGGACTCTATGGGGGTAGGCCTTTAGGAGACATCATTAAGGATTTCAACAAGGCTCTCAACTACGGGGGAGTTCTTTGCAAATGGGTAAGTAGATACTATCAGGCTGTAGATTAGGAGTTTACCGTTAAAGATTGACTACTCTATAATGATTCAGTTGGATTTGAAGCTTCCTTTTCTGAATTCTCCCCTTTAAATGTTTTACAGGACCACAAAGGCACTTAACTGCCGTCCCATCCTTGCAAAAGGTGGTAAGTCACTTTTCTTCTCCATTTTTGTTTTATTTTATATATTTATTTTCAAATTTCCACCTTTATACAGTTCGGCTTCGATTAGATTATTTGCTTAGGGAGCGGGAGGCGTGTTAGTCGGTAGTCTACCTGATGGTAGATGGTATGGTACTCCACGATTTGATTCGAGAAATTTACATAATCAGTCTCAAAAGTATTATAGAAGAGATGCAATGTAGCTACATAAATCGAGTGCGCCTGATACATACATAATTGTCTACAGTAACTCTGGCTCAGCTCCTATCCAGCACCTACCGGTACTAGTCACAGCGATCTCCACCCCCATGGCTTCAGCTGTCCATAGATACTAACTACTCATACTCGGGAGAGAGGTACTCAGCCACTGGATTAATATATACTCGTTCCCTTATAAATGACACGCTGAGATGTTCAAGTGGACATTCTCCTCTGGACCAGCACTCGACTCGGTCGGCGGTCAGTGACCAGTGGCCAGTGCTGGGAGTTGTGTTCTTCGTTGGTCGCTTGGTGAATGGATGTGTTTTCGAATTTCTCCGGTTTATGGTCTGGTGGAAATTATTTGCAAAGTCCTTGTCAAATGCTCTGCCACCCATCACTGGCTGGAACGCCGAATCATTTACAATTATTTTGTTTTTGCGAATTTGCCTGCATGTGTGGACGGATGGATTGTTTGTTTTTTAACTTTTCAGGTACGGACTCAATGCCCAGAACATAGCGGCCAATATTGATTTATTTTCTCGACTGTAGCGGCATGATCTACAACGAATTTATTCCTCCCGAGAAAACAGTTATTGCTGTGTTTTACCAAAGGGTTCTCAATCGTCGGGAAATATTCTCTAACTAGTAGAGATGTCCATGCCCCTTGTATATATTGCGGGATCTCATATGCATTAAACTTAAGTACTAACAGGCCGTATGCTAGGTGCCCTTTTCCATCATGATCCCGAGTTCCGTGGGCGAAGAGTTGCAACTTTTCATAATCAGAGGGACTATATTTTCTTCCGACACCACAGATATGAGTTTGATAAAAACGGAAAGCGCGTAAAGCTGAGGGAGTTGGGGCTTAGATTTACTCTCAAACCATTCTCTTGTGATACTGGGAGAGTAATTTTCTTCCTAGTTGAAATATAGTCTAAGATCGAATCTTGATGAGGTCTTTACGATTTATTTAATTAGCACTTATACGTAAGTGGCTGAAGGGAGACTCTTTAATGTTCAATCTTGAAATTAAAGAAACCATTCAGTTCGCTACTTAGAAAGCGTTTGCATTGAGGAAAGCGTTGCTACGAGTGCAGATGGCAAAATGCCAGATCCTTTGGATCCATACCTCCGCCCTTATGGGTAGACTGAAGAGATTTATCTCTTCGATAGGGGTATGTGCCTCGAAAGTGACACGAGTACGCTAAATGCAATACCGAATCCGCGAAGTCGGTGGCTAAGTGCGGTGTAATACAAGTGCTATTATAAATCGTAAAACTAAATCTTAGATTCTATTTCCGATAGGTGATAGGGTTTTTTAGCACGATCAAAATTTTCGGGTTTAGTTTTGGGAATAGGTACATGGGAGCGTCCAGGAGACAACTTATTTTGAGTTTTCTTATCACGATGCTTAGCGATCCTCCTCTGTGTAAGCAATTTATTTATTTATTTTATTTATTTATTTGGTTACATGGAGGATAAATCCACCATGTAAAAGAAATCAAGTGCTCTCGGGAGCTACGCCCATATGGCACGTCGGCAAGTACATTTGATATACAGTGTGAGTGATAGCCTACTTAATCTACGTTGCTTAGGAAGGTTTGAAAGCAAACAGTTGCTTAGACTACGTTATTTGGAAAAAAGCTGAGGAGGCAAAGCAATTAAAATACATTATTTGGGATCAAATAAGGGGGAAAAACTACTTAGAATACGTTACTTAAGATAAGAAGTAAAAAACCAAACTACTTAGGGCTATATAAAGTAAGAGGAACGCAAAGCGAATAGAAAGCATAAGCGCTATATATCAAAAATTCAAATCTACAATATAGTCTAAATGGTATGCTACTTACTAAAATTCTATTTTCCTATTGTAGGTGCGGTTCTCTAAAATGAGGATTACTCCTAGTATGCTGGGCACCAACAACATACTGTACAGCGGAGTCGTACAATTCAGCATCAATATTAGCCAATGTTCCTCAATAACGTGGTGTAAGCAATTTGTTGACTAGATTACTCTCAAATTACGATCGCTGCAAGAAGGCACCTTTGATAGCAAGACCGGGGACTATGCTTGGATCATAACGAATAAGAGACACGCAATTGAGGGACGCAGGCGCTTCTTTTTGTTGTAGGATTTTAATGAATAAATTTTATTTTTATTACACCCCTAAATTTTTGGCTGTAAACTCCTACCTACTCCCATCCGAACCAAAAAACAAGACTTCTGTAAATGGTATAATTCACTTCCCATAAAATAACAAACAAAGTATCCAGAAATATCGTGTGATTCACCACGTGACGTCGCCTCGTAGTCGCATTGTGAGCAACTACGTCATTGGGCATTGGTTGCTACCTCCACCGGCTGCCCCTAGTCCTGGCAACTGAACAATATCTTCAATTACATCATCAGGCGGCTGACCGTATTCCTACAATTTGTATATGTTGTCTAGAACACGTTTAAATCTCTCCTCCTTCATTTCAGAAGAGTCCTCAGGTTGTTCCTCCTCCAGATCTCGGCATATTACTCCGAGGAAATCTTTCTGTTTTTGGTACCTTTCGAGGAAAATTACTTTATAACTAAAGACTTGTGAGTATGCAATTTCCGTTTTTACCCCCCTCACCAACTTGTTCATCGTTAGAATCGGCTTCCATGTCCTCAAATTCAGTGTCTTTTATTTTCACCTCCTCATCCTCTGGAAAACTATCAGAATCGCTATCGCTAGATTTTGCCATTCTTTTTCAAACATTTCCATTCCCACATTTCCATTTCCACATTATTGAACTAAAACTTCTTTACGCACGCTTGACTTGGGGAGTAAGCAGGTGAATGCGTTACGAAAAGTGTGATTAAGAGCTTAAAGCTTTTTGAGTGTAGCAACAGCGACAAAGAACCTCGCCCGCGTGCACGTGGACGTGGACTTAAAGCTTCAAGTTATTAGCACGCGTACGGAGATAGGCGAACCCATAGAAGCCGTGGGCAATATACGTTGCCGCACAGCTATTATTTGGCAATACTTTGGAAACATATTTTATCGAGTGAGGAATAGCCCAGTAAAATTAGAGTTTCAAGCCTGAACAAGCTGGATTATTGTGGAGTCCCTTTACTTCCATGGCTTAAGTATATCCTGAAAAGTTGCCTAAATTTGAGCCAGGGGTTCTTCTTTTCTTTTGGTGTGAAAGGGGCTTAATTTTATTTTTTTTGTGAATATCTCGTAAAACATAAATTTTTCGAGGAAACTAGTTATGAGAAAATTGTAGCCTATGCAGTTCTGC
The DNA here is from genome assembly GCA_947538895.1 of Neoitamus cyanurus. Lineage (NCBI taxonomy): Eukaryota > Metazoa > Arthropoda > Insecta > Diptera > Asilidae > Neoitamus > Neoitamus cyanurus. The sequence goes on from OX384543.1 coordinate 42,671,842, forward strand.
ACAAAAAAGGTCCTCACACTTTTTCATCGTTTTTGTGTAAAACGTGCAGTTTGCAATTTTCTTTTGAAGTAAAACTTCCTTACGCACGCTTGGCTTGGGGAGTAAGCTAGTGAATGCGTGACGAGAGCGTTACGAAAAGTTTGATCGGGCGAGGCGAACGGAAGTTGAGAGAAGACACAGTGCAGGCCTATTGTCTGTATCACACAGTAGCAGCAAGAGAGAGATATTTGTAGAAAATTTATATATTTATATGTATGTACATGTATATATTGTACATATGTATATACATATATAAAAATATATATACATATACATATATAGGTGGAGCTAAGGAAGTTTTACTTCAGTCGTGTGGTCTAAAGCACACTCGTATTTTTTTCCATTTCCACATTTCCATTTCTACATTTCCATTCCCACATTTCCATTTCCACATTTCCATTTCCGCATTTCCATTTCCACATTTCCATTTCCACATTTCCATTTCCACATTTCCATTTCCATTTCCATATTTCAATTTCCACATTTCCATTTCCACATTTCCATTCCCGCATTTCCATTTCCATATTTCCATTTCCACATTTCTATTTCCACATCATTTCTTTTTCCACATTTCCATTTCCACATTTTCATTCCCACAATACTACCACTAATCTTAGTATTTTGTATAAAGTAGCAAAACATTAAAAACGATACCTAATACTTGCTTCGAGTCTCGATTTTAAAACTGCACATATGGCCTGCCTAAAAAAACGAAATGTGTTTGGTGGTTTCGTTAAATTCATCGTGGCGTCTTTCTCCGTATTTGGGCATTGGTAAATTAGATTAGACGAAAAATGGTGAGTTTTGTTTCTATGACGTACAAGAATTGGTTTTGCTAAGAAATCTAGTAATTGGTTGATCTTTGCTCCATCGATGCAATAATATTGAGTGTAATAACCTCAAAATTTTCCGGTCTTTGGAATTGCAGACAGGCGGAAAAGCTGCAGAAGACTCTGGGAAAGCAAAATCGAAGGCAGTTACTAGATCTGCTCGTGCTGGATTGCAAGTAAGTGCATTTTAAAAGCAAATTTCGGGGATGTGATTTTGCCGCCTTTTCTGGGAACAAGTGTACTAACCTGGTTTTTGGAATTGCCTTAAAACTTTGTTGAAATGTTCATTTTATCGTCGGAACGAGTGAATTAGGAATGTATTGTTAATGGAAAACAATACTTTCCCAAAAATTAGCTTGTTTTAACAGGTTTGTACACTTAAGCCGATACGGAGGTAAGTTTTTCTCAATGCTGGCAGAAGGGGAAGGGACGACCTTTTCTCTTTATCAGCACGGAGAGAAAGAAGTTGTTGAAATTACCGAAAGTGGCTATCAAATCAACAATTTCCGGCTTTGATTTTCAGCTAATCGCGTAAATGGTTGGATTTACAATTTTGCTGAATTGTTAAATCAACTCTTGATATGTTGAATTTACAGCGCAAAGTGCATTGAAAACTAACAATATCAATAGTAAAATCAACATATTTGTGTGTTGATATAAACGTTTTTTTTTGTAAAATCAACTATTCAAAATATTTAAAATCAACAACCAATTCGTTGAATTTACAGTGTAAGGAATGCACCAAACCAATAATATGTACAGTTGTTTCAACAAATTTGTGTGTTGATAGAGCAGCATTGTTGTGAAATAACCTATTAAAAAGATGTTGAATTTGCAAATTGTAAAGTTTTAATATTGTAGGATTAACAACCGCTTTTGTTATTTTCGACCATTTTTGGACTATAAAATGTCTGAATATTCAACCGAAAATGTAGAAATTTTTAAACCTAAGAGAAAAAATGCTAACTCAAGGCAGAGAAGCATTAACAAATGTTATATAAGGAGAAAATAAAATTGTACAAAGTATCTATGTATATTGCATTTTGTTTATTTATTTCTTTAAATATACATATATATGTACATAAAATATTCTTTATGGAAAATATATACATGTTCATATTATATTAAACTTACAATTAGACAAAAAACAGCATTCACATTCAGTGGACTTGATCCAATTTCTCATTCAACAATGTGCTTATAAATATTGTATTCTAAAATATTTTTTTCCATTTACAAGTGTATGAATATTAAATGGAGGACTTATAAACATCGTTATGGGAAAGAATTCGACACGTTCTGTAAGTTTCTTTCCTACTAAATAGGATTGCAAGTGTTCATTAAAACCCGTGACTTCAGTTGTTGAACAAATTACAAAAAATTGGTCTTTAGCCAAATATAGTTCTTCAATTTGATAAATATGCTCTAAATTATCTTTGTAAAGGAGGTAGTAATTTTGAGAATAGTAAGTTCCTTTATATTGTAAGCTTTTTACAGTATTACAGTCTTCTATTGTAACATTATAATGAGCTAAATTATCTTTTACTTCTTTATAAAATTTTGAATCTTTTATGTTATGAGCGAGGTATTTTATTTCTTTTGTTTTCAAAAATATATCGTCTTTGTCGAGAAGTTGAAGACTAAAATGAAATTGAAATTTTACGGCAAGAGAATATGCGATGTTTACACGTGAAGTTATAGCTTTAGTATATGATTTGAGTTCTTGGTGTTTACTCTCAAATCTAAATGACCACAAATATTTTAAGGGACCTGTTTGACGTGCTATGGTTGAATAATGAAGCATTAGATGATGCTTCGGTTTAAGTGTTTCCTTGAATAAGGTTTGGAAAAGCTGATTATGCTCTTCTATTACATCACTTAAGTAGAAAAGCATACTACTGGACATCTCAGGACTTAATACAGTATCAACAAGTTTGAGAAGTGAGAGTACATATTTCCATACATCATCCCCTTCAGGAATAAGATCGCCAATTATTAAAGGCAACAGCCATACAAAACACCAAACTTCTCTTGCTGACATTTGTAAATTATTTTTCTTTAAATTATCTAATGTAATGGGCACTGAAACGTTCCTCACTTCTCTTTGCTGATAGTCAAAATTTTGCTTTCGATAATTAAGCAATTCTAATGTGAAAAGTCTGGCAGATATTATATAAAAATTTAAACTTTACAAAGCCCATATTTGCATGTACCCAGGAAAACATCGTGCATAATATCGACCGAATAATTATTAGTTACATGAAAATGTTGCAATTTGTTAAGGAGACACCCGTTATAAATACCAGTCAATTGAGGGTTGCATAAGGATATATCCTCTTCATAATTCACTTCATTCCTCAAAGCACTGGGAATTTCCCTTGTACAAGCATGAGTTTTCTTTTTGTGTAACTTACAAAATCGACAAAAGAAATTCGAATTAAATGATTCACTAAATCCCAATATTGAATTTAAACCCAAGTTATCCCCTATTACTAAGGCTAATACTATGAATACTTGTTTCTTACCTAGATTTGTTTCAATATCTATGCCATCAATTTCCAGTTTTTTAAAAACTTCAACCAAAGGATGTAAAACTAAATCTTTTCCAAAAGTTTTTATGTATTTGGATTTAATAAGCATTGCTACAAATATGTTTCGAAGTGAAGACACGCAATAGTCGGGTAATGAAGGAAAACTGTAGTAATATGCTGAAATAGCGTTCTTGCCTGAATGCGATCCCAAAACGTCATCTATTTGAAAGTCATCATTGTATAGAAATGTCGGCACTACAATTTTCCCGGAATATTTTGTTTCAATTTTTTTCCATTTTTCTCCATTAATGAAATGTGTAAGTTTTCCAAGTGAAGATATACGCTTCATGTTGTTTATTATTTTATCTAGAACTTTGGGCATTTCTAAAAAATTTTTTATTTGAAATTCTATTGGCATTAATATACCTGAGGACATATTTTCATCAAGGGATGGAATACCTTTTCTTAATATTATTGTTGTTTCATTATTTAAACAAAATGAAACGGGATCTTCATAAAACCCTAAATCTTTCAAAGCTTTAGTGAACCTATATTCTGTGTTAATCCGTTGAAAACTGGTAATGTATTTGTGGAAACTTTTTTCAAAAATAAATAAGTATTGAGTCGAAAAGTCGTGGTTTATCGAACGTTTAAAATCTTCAAAAATTTCTTTTAAGATTTCTTCAAGTAAGTGCGAGAATTCAGTAACTTGACATCTCGCTAAAGAAGGTTTTCCGTACAATCTGCAAAGTTTTTTCATTGCTAAAAGGTTAAGATCATTTTCAGATAAGTTACTGTCACTTTCTATTTCTACTAACTGGTTCTCTTCATTATTAATATTTGATGCCGAAATATCACTGAAGGGTACTAATGTTAATGGGGTTGTATTAATGCTATAATTATTATTCAATGTTTCACTTTCATAATAGTCGGTGTCAATATTTTTATGCTTATTTAACAAATGTCTCTTAAATGAATATATTGAGTTAAAATTTTGAAAACAACCATTTACAGCACATTTATAAGTCTTTCCATGTACATCACCAGGATGAAAGGATTTAATGTGTAAACAAAACGTTGATACACAATTAAATATCGCTTTGCATGTATAGCACATAAACATTTTTTCAGCTGATTATTTTTTATACATTAATTGAACCCATCAAATTGGCTACACATGAAACTGGTTTGTCGTATTTAGTTTTAATATTATAAAGATAATGTTGAATAAAGTACCACACGTTATGACACTCACGTGGATAAGAAAGATTCAGAACGTGAAATATGCTAAAGCAAGAATTTAGCGCGCTGAGAACACTGTGATGCTTATATAAAATGTCATCAATATTGGTAAAGCAAGCGTTTACAATACCACATTCAAGAACAATTATGATTAAAGGCTGAAGCGTTGAGCCTTTACTCTTACATTCTTCACTTCTTCTGTATAGTTTTTCCTTCACCTCAGCTTCAGTCGTGACCACAAGGAACATAGCACTGATTGAATCCTGTATAGAAGGTTTATACATTGAAGAACCGGAAGATGTTTTCAGTCTATATCTATTTCCTGGTGGCAGCAGGTAGTGCAACACTTCAAAAACTTTAAAATTGTTTAAATCTGAAAAAGAAAAGAAAATATATGACAGCATTTTAAGGGATCGCATCCGTACCTTCATTATCGTCATTTGTTAAAAAATTAATTTTTTTATTTTTCACAGCAGCGGCTATTATTTGTTGTCGTTTTACGCTCCATTCGGAATAAAATATGCTGACAGCATCCTTATACTCATAATTAAAATCTATTTGGATCTATGTAAGAAATCTTTAGTTTTGATTATTTGAAAATATTATATAATAAATTACCAATCTTTGGCCATAAGCATGTTTTAGCAAAGGCCACTCTTTAAGAACCTGAGTAATATTTAATCCCAAAGATGAACTTATTTCTTGCTTTCTTTGCTCATGTGTCAATTTCCACATATCCTCGACAGTTGGCCACGGTTCTTGGTTATGTAATAGCCATATTTTTTCTGAATCATTTGTCGTTTCTATGAAAAGATATTACGGTCACATTAGATATTTAATTATAAAGTCATATTATTACCTGGTTGCAATATACTTTCCTCAAGTTTTCTCTTATAGTTTTTATTTTTTCTTAAAACAAGCCCTTTCTCTCTGAACTTTCTTAGGGAATTTTGGTACTTATTGTACAAAGCTCCTCTTGGGTGAGTGTTCTCACTCCTTTCAATATAGTAAGATGCCTTATATTTTTTTGAATTATGTGGTCCACAATAGCCTTTATGACATCTTTTCTTTGCTCATTTTCCAAATGTTGATTTGTTTTGTAGTAACTAAATGCATGTTGCGCCAAATAGTGTCCTTTCAAAATGACTTCAATATCCTTAATAATTGAAATGTAGACTTACTACTGGGAAAAAATAAAAAATTACCAAATCACTGCAAACCGAAACACTTGGAGATACCGAAACACTTGGAGATTGAGGAGCAAGTGATGTTGAACTTGGAATTGATTCCTCTGAACATGAAACTTGCTTTCTTAACCAATCAGACACGCTAGAATTCATGGACAATGTATTTGCTAAAGGTGTGGTATTATAACCCTATATACAAAGAACATTTTTAAATAAAAATAAAAAGTAATAAAATGTTTTTACATTTTGAATCCTCCACTCTATCAAGTTCTTTTTGAATTTAGTTCGAAGTCCAATTAATGGAATGAGCTCATTAATATCACTCTCAGAAATGTGAGCAATTACATCTGCGTCTACTTTATGCTCTAAAAAAATATTTTTTTTACATATAAGGCCACCTAATAATAATGAAATTATACTGTTAAATATTTCCGCTAATTCTTCGTGTAGTCCCCAATGTCTCAGTAGTTCTTCAATTTCTTGAATCTTGGATGGTGTATCTGATATGGTAATATCATTGAGCAAACCAAACGATTCTCCAATTTCGTTTATATTCAATAAAACTAAATTTTCCTGATTTGCCTTAGGCAAATTGTATACTACATTACTTAGCGCTGTATACATAGGTGAAGGCGACAAAGATGCTATTTAAATTATTGTGTTAATATTTATTTTTACAAATAATATTTAGGGCTTTGCGAATTGTAACTAAAATTTAGCCTTGGTTAATTCTTTCAAAATCTGAAAATTGACTTTCTGGCGTTTGCATTTTAAACAGAGATATTACGGATTCTTTTTCACTGTTCACAATGTCAAATGAATCCAATTTATTGTGCTCGGAAAAAAAACTAAAATTTAGCTTTAGCATTATCGATATGAGTAAATTTGATGAATTGGAAGTGTATGCGATATCGTCCAATAATTTAGTATCCATTTGTCAAAGTTTAAATTTTGGTTTGAATTTGCACACCCTTATAGTATGGTCATACTCAGATAATTGATTTATTTAAAAAACTATTCAAATAAATCAACTTAAATATAAGAAGAAAACAATAAATTAAAAATTAAGTCCAAATATATTTTAAATACATTTTATTATGAATATTTATTATATATTAAGGAGGTTGTCCCGTATTTCATTATTGGAAAATTGAATTTCTAACGGAAATTTAAGTTCACATAAAGCTTTAAAAATTTTATCTCGAAGTGTTATAATGGAATTTACAAAATTGTAAATGCAATTTTGAGACTGCAGTCGGATATATCGTACGGTCTTCTGTGGCATTTAAAATACTTTTGATACAATTTTTCCAAAATTATATTTTTAAAATTTTCAAAATTATATTTACATGGATTACAAGAGAAACGCATCAACCGATTCTAATAAATCTTTTGGTTTTGTAGAAGAGCACATTTATTGTCGTTATAACGTCAACTAGGAAAAATGTCGTACTATATTTTTAGATTTTTTTTTTTAAGATAAAAATTATAGAAAAAAGAACATCAGAATTCAAACACCACTTTGCCTTCTTTCACTAATTTTTTTTTGTGATTTCCGATAACACTTTAAAATAAAAATACCTTCAATTTCATTAAATGATTTTCTTGGAAATAAGTCCCGAAAAAGCGAAAAACGAGAGAATTCGCCAAATTTGAAATTTTTAAACGTTATAACAGAAACAGCTTATATTTATAAACATGTAAAAACAGACATAATTTCTTATGTTAGTCGGATTACTTACAACTTATTGTGTTGCATTCTTTTGAACCAGTTGCAGTTCCATCCATTATTTTACTGTGTCACACTGCCACTTTAATTTTATAAAACTGCAATAATTATTATTGTTTTTATTTTATATTTTGCACTGCACGATACAACGACCTGAACTCTTTGAGTATTCCGAACAAATGCGTATAAAAGGCAGAAGAGCATTAAGAAATAATAACGGACCGTTTATAGTTGATTCGGCAGCAATTACTGAAAACTCTGTCAAATTTACCAATTCAGAATAATCGCCGAGATGAACTCGGTAAAATTGACAAATTTGTTTGTAAATTACAACTGCAGCGGTAAAACCTTCCCTTTTAGATTTTTCGGTAAAACTAACAAACTTTACGTTGCTTTTGCAGAGTCTATTGGTAATGTAAAATCTTTCAGATCAACTAATTTATCGATTAAATTTACTAAAAATCTGTAACTACAACAGTTTCTGCTGTTGACATAAATTCTTTAAAGCAAATTTTCACCGATTTGCTTTTGACAACTTTGAGTTGTTGAATTTACCATTTTTTTTCTCTCCGTGAGGTATTGCCGTTAGAAGACAAATCCCCGTACTTTGCTGCTAAGAAAAGTAACGTTCCTAAGAATGTAAAGAACTTTGGTAACAGGAAGGAAACAGGTTTAAGTCTGGTTTGGGGTTTATGGTTTATGTATGTTTACCCTTTAGAGAACAAGCAGAGTATCCTAAAGGACCCTGTAGAAAAAGATCAAGTTGGCACTTCTCAGTCTGAAGATACTGTTGTAGAACCTGATATATATTCTAATCGTTCAATTTAACCAATTTAATTGGCATAATTTTCAAATAAATTGGTTGATTTTGGAATTATTGAAATTAACAAATTTGTTATGGAAATTTTAACAAATCGAGTTAGTGATGAATGCGAATACCTTTGTTAAAAGTATTAATATATTAGTTGATTGGTCTAAAGAAAAATCAACTAATCGGGTTTGGTTGGATTTGCTAATATATTTTTCTCAGTGTGTTGCAGAACCTGAAGATACTGCTGCAGATATTGAAGATATTGTTACAGAACCCACTAAATCAAGTAGGAATGCCAAGTGGGAACCAGACTCGTGGCACATGGTTCTGGAAAATATTAAAAATATGAGGTCTGCATCCGATGCACCTGTGGATACGATGGGCTATCATAAATGCGCTGACAGTGAAGCCGATGAAAAGGTGAGTAAATTCACGTAGCATTTATTTCTTCATATGAAAGTCAACCCCTCTTCCATATTTGAGGGTATTTAGCTCATGTTAGTTCACAATGCATCAATAGCTTTGTCTACATTTAATTCCTTCGCATGTTGGTGAATATCTACCACTAAGCAATCAGACAGTCTGCTGAACGATCCAAATTTTGCAACTTATGAAAGCCTTTTGCTATTTCAGACAAAAAGGTTCCACTATTTGGTGGCTTTAATGCTGTCCACTCAAACAGAGGATCAGGTAATGCGTATGCTTTGCAGGAATGCCCAGTTACTGTTTTTTTTTCACAGGTAGTGTATGAAGTTATGTGTAGGCTAAAGGAGCGTGGATTGACACCCAAGGGGATCACTGAAATTGATACAAAAGACCTAGAGGACTTGTTGAAACCCGTGTCCTTGTACAAGGTATTTTTATTATATGGATCATATTGTGAGACCTTCAGTCACTTGCATGTGCGCCACTGTACCAGCCTTTCAAATATTTCTTGCTTGTTAAGTAGACTAAAAAATGACTCATTATTGGCTCATTCATCCTCTTAATTTTTATTTACCAGTATAAAGCAAAAAATCTGCAAAAAACTGCTGCAGTACTGCTTCAGAAGTACGACGACGACATTCCAAAGAATATCAAAGAAATGCTGAAACTGCCAGGAGTTGGGCCGAAGACGGCCCACATTTGCTTGAATACAGCATGGGGAGTTGCTTCTGGGATAGGTAGTACCTTAAAATAAATCAATACATACACGATGACTATAATAAAATTTTACAAAAGGTGTCGATTTTCATGTGCACAGAATTTCCAATCGACTTGGATGGGTGAGAAAACACACAATATCGCCTGAGAAGACAAGAACTGAGTTGGAGTCCTGGCTCCCAGAATGTTATTGGAGTGAAGTTAATCACCTTCTTGTTGGCTTTGGACAAACTATATGCATTGCCAAAAATCCCCGCTGTGATAAATGTCTCAACAATGCCATATGTCCCTCAGCAAAAGTTAACAAGAAAATATCTGGTTAGGATTAAGCGAAATGTTTATTTACTTTCCTACAGTATAGTGTTCATTTAAATGTTTACTCTTTCCCTGTAGAAAAAGATCAAGTTGGCACTTCTCAGTCTGCAGATAATGTTACAGAATCTGAAGCTACTGTTTCAGAATCTGAATATACTGTTGCAGTACCTACTAAATCAAGTGAAAAGACAAAGTGGGAACCTGAATCGTGGCAGATGGTTTTGGAAAACATTAAAACAATGAGGTCTGCATCCGATGCACCTGTGGATACGATGGGCTGTCACAAATGCGCTGACAGTGAAGCCGATGAAAAGGTGAGTAAATTTACGGAGCATTTATTTCTGGCATCCGACCATTTTAGAAACAGAATGATTTGAACCAAAGTTTACATTTGCATTGTCAGAACCATATAATGTTACTTGCGATAATTTTAAGTAATGTTTATCCAATGTTTCACAAAGTACCTTTGTTATTTGGTCGGCAGTTTCGCCATTACCGTAGAATCGTCCGTAGAAATCGAAAAAAATATATCTTCTTTTAAATTTTGAACTACGTCCTTCAAAGCTTCTTTTGCCAATACTTCACAAACTATTGCTTCACTCTTTGTCCTACCACATTTAACATTCTTAGCTATCTTAGAATCGGCGTACATGAGAGGTAATAACTTTTGAAAACAATCCATACTATTGTAGCTTGACGAATGTTTAACGGTGTGATATATAGAAGTAATTTCTGCCGCTGACGTTTTGTACATAATATCATCGCGATCACGATCAGATGTGGAAGTACCTGGTGCCTGGAAATAGCTAGTTATGTTTCTTTCAGCGCGAGAACTCGTGATCTTCGAGTGACTACTTGTTTTTGAATGCTTCACTACGTCGTTTAATCCGCCATGAGAAACAGTGAACTCTTTTTTACACAGTTTACAGTAAGCTTTATATTCATCCGACGTCACAATACACAACCAATTATAATCATTCTGCCAATTTGTACTGTATTTCCTGAGGCGATGTTTTCCTAGTTTGACTTTCTTCTTGGGTGCAATGTTTTCAGGTTCTGAGCAATCCGAAACATCACTATCGGTTTCATTCATCTTTAAACGATTGTAATAAGTAAACTCCAGTAATTTACGAACAAAAACACGAAAAAACTTAAGCTTTTGTTGCTTAATGTAATTAAAGTATATTACGCATGCAACGCAATTCACTACTTGCTCACTGCTTTCCAAGTACTAAAAAAAATGGTTCACGGTCGAGTTATCCCCGAAAAGCGGGACTGAGCCTGTCCCGCGCGAGACATTTAATTTTGATTTAAAAATCGGGACGTCCCGCCAAAATCGGGATGTCTGGCAACACTGGTCCTTATTAAGGTTTAGGTGAGTTTTGAGGGTATTTAGCTCATGTTAGTTCACAATGCATCAATAGCTTTGTCTACATTTAATTCCTTCGCATGTTGGTGAATATCTACCACTAAGCAATCAGACAGTCTGCTGAACGATCCAAATTTTGCAACTTATGAAAGCCTTTTGCTATTTCAGACAAAAAGGTTCCACTATTTGGTGGCTTTAATGCTGTCCACTCAAACAGAGGATCAGGTAATGCGTATGCTTTGCAGGAATGCCCAGTTACTGTTTTTTTTTCACAGGTAGTGTATGAAGTTATGTGTAGGCTAAAGGAGCGTGGATTGACACCCAAGGGGATCACTGAAATTGATACAAAAGACCTAGAGGACTTGTTGAAACCCGTGTCCTTGTACAAGGTATTTTTATTATATGGATCATATTGTGAGACCTTCAGTCACTTGCATGTGCGCCACTGTACCAGCCTTTCAAATATTTCTTGCTTGTTAAGTAGACTAAAAAATGACTCATTATTGGCTCATTCATCCTCTTAATTTTTATTTACCAGTATAAAGCAAAAAATCTGCAAAAAACTGCTGCAGTACTGCTTCAGAAGTACGACGACGACATTCCAAAGAATATCAAAGAAATGCTGAAACTGCCAGGAGTTGGGCCGAAGACGGCCCACATTTGCTTGAATACAGCATGGGGAGTTGCTTCTGGGATAGGTAGTACCTTAAAATAAATCAATACATACACGATGACTATAATAAAATTTTACAAAAGGTGTCGATTTTCATGTGCACAGAATTTCCAATCGACTTGGATGGGTGAGAAAACACACAATATCGCCTGAGAAGACAAGAACTGAGTTGGAGTCCTGGCTCCCAGAATGTTATTGGAGTGAAGTTAATCACCTTCTTGTTGGCTTTGGACAAACTATATGCATTGCCAAAAATCCCCGCTGTGATAAATGTCTCAACAATGCCATATGTCCCTCAGCAAAAGTTAACAAGAAAATATCTGGTTAGGATTAAGCGAAATGTTTATTTACTTTCCTACAGTATAGTGTTCATTTAAATGTTTACTCTTTCCCTGTAGAAAAAGATCAAGTTGGCACTTCTCAGTCTGCAGATAATGTTACAGAATCTGAAGCTACTGTTTCAGAATCTGAATATACTGTTGCAGTACCTACTAAATCAAGTGAAAAGACAAAGTGGGAACCTGAATCGTGGCAGATGGTTTTGGAAAACATTAAAACAATGAGGTCTGCATCCGATGCACCTGTGGATACGATGGGCTGTCACAAATGCGCTGACAGTGAAGCCGATGAAAAGGTGAGTAAATTTACGGAGCATTTATTTCTGGCATCCGACCATTTTAGAAACAGAATGATTTGAACCAAAGTTTACATTTGCATTGTCAGAACCATATAATGTTACTTGCGATAATTTTAAGTAATGTTTATCCAATGTTTCACAAAGTACCTTTGTTATTTGGTCGGCAGTTTCGCCATTACCGTAGAATCGTCCGTAGAAATCGAAAAAAATATATCTTCTTTTAAATTTTGAACTACGTCCTTCAAAGCTTCTTTTGCCAATACTTCACAAACTATTGCTTCACTCTTTGTCCTACCACATTTAACATTCTTAGCTATCTTAGAATCGGCGTACATGAGAGGTAATAACTTTTGAAAACAATCCATACTATTGTAGCTTGACGAATGTTTAACGGTGTGATATATAGAAGTAATTTCTGCCGCTGACGTTTTGTACATAATATCATCGCGATCACGATCAGATGTGGAAGTACCTGGTGCCTGGAAATAGCTAGTTATGTTTCTTTCAGCGCGAGAACTCGTGATCTTCGAGTGACTACTTGTTTTTGAATGCTTCACTACGTCGTTTAATCCGCCATGAGAAACAGTGAACTCTTTTTTACACAGTTTACAGTAAGCTTTATATTCATCCGACGTCACAATACACAACCAATTATAATCATTCTGCCAATTTGTACTGTATTTCCTGAGGCGATGTTTTCCTAGTTTGACTTTCTTCTTGGGTGCAATGTTTTCAGGTTCTGAGCAATCCGAAACATCACTATCGGTTTCATTCATCTTTAAACGATTGTAATAAGTAAACTCCAGTAATTTGCGAACAAAAACACGAAAAAACTTAAGCTTTTGTTGCTTAATGTAATTAAAGTATATTACGCATGCAACGCAATTCACTACTTGCTCACTGCTTTCCAAGTACTAAAAAAAATGGTTCACGGTCGAGTTATCCCCGAAAAGCGGGACTGAGCCTGTCCCGCGCGAGACATTTAATTTTGATTTAAAAATCGGGACGTCCCGCCAAAATCGGGATGTCTGGCAACACTGGTCCTTATTAAGGTTTAGGTAAGTTTTGAGGGTATTTAGCTCATGTTAGTTCACAATGCATCAATAGCTTTGTCTACATTTAATTCCTTCGCATGTTGGTAAATATCTGCCACTAAGCAATCAGACAGTCTGCTGAACGATCCACATTTTGCAACTTATGAAAGCCTTTTGCTATTTCAGACAAAAAGGTTCCACTATTTGGTGGCTTTAATGCTGTCCACTCAAACAGAGGATCAGGTAATGCGTATGCTTTGCAGGAATGCCCAGTTACTGTTTTTTTTTCACAGGTAGTGTATGAAGTTATGTGTAGGCTAAAGGAGCGTGGATTGACACCCAAGGGGATCACTGAAATTGATACAAAAGACCTAGAGGACTTGTTGAAACCCGTGTCCTTGTACAAGGTATTTTTATTATATGGATCATATTGTGAGACCTTCAGTCACTTGCATGTGCGCCACTGTACCAGCCTTTCAAATATTTCTTGCTTGTTAAGTAGACTAAAAAATGACTCATTATTGGCTCATTCATCCTCTTAATTTTTATTTACCAGTATAAAGCAAAAAATCTGCAAAAAACTGCTGCAGTACTGCTTCAGAAGTACGACGACGACATTCCAAAGAATATCAAAGAAATGCTGAAACTGCCAGGAGTTGGGCCGAAGACGGCCCACATTTGCTTGAATACAGCATGGGGAGTTGCTTCTGGGATAGGTAGTACCTTAAAATAAATCAATACATACACGATGACTATAATAAAATTTTACAAAAGGTGTCGATTTTCATGTGCACAGAATTTCCAATCGACTTGGATGGGTGAGAAAACACACAATATCGCCTGAGAAGACAAGAACTGAGTTGGAGTCCTGGCTCCCAGAATGTTATTGGAGTGAAGTTAATCACCTTCTTGTTGGCTTTGGACAAACTATATGCATTGCCAAAAATCCCCGCTGTGATAAATGTCTCAACAATGCCATATGTCCCTCAGCAAAAGTCAACAAGAAAATATCTGGTTAGGATTAAGCGAAATGTTTATTTACTTTCCTACAGTATAGTGCTCATTTAAATGTTTACTCTTTCCCTGTAGAAAAAGATCAAGTTGGCACTTCTCAGTCTGAAAACACTATTGCAGGATCTGGAGATATTGTTTCAGAATCCGAATATACTGTTGCAGATCCTGAAAATACTGTAGCAGAATCTGAAAATACTGCTGCAGCATCTGAAAATTTATTTATGTATTTATTTAATAAACTTATCCGCAGGGCTTAACCTAGGTAGGAAGCTAAAAGCGGCGCACATTTATTTATTTATTTATTTTTTTCTTTTTAGGACATAGAAAAATTAATCCTAGGCCTGAGCTGGTGACTGGCGCACAGTACAATGGTACAAAATCTTTATCGTCCGAAATAATTATTCGATAGTAGAGCAGCAGATATTGCCAAATAACTGCAGGCGTTAAGCAAAGACACTAAAAGTATATTTATAAATAACAAGAAATACCAAATGGAAACACATTTCACTATTGAATTGAAAATTATGTAACGCTGGGAATTTGTTAATATTGATCCCTAGAAATTTAAACGATTTATCACTTTATTTCATCGAAAATATTCCTTGAAAGCACTTTTAACTATAATAACTTTTAGTAATATAGTACCTAGGCGTTGTATTTATTATTATTTCGAGATTTACTTTAACTAGAATTACCAGATATGAAAGAAATCATGTAATCAATAATTATTGAGGAGATGTTTACAAAGATTCCGACATATTGTTGATTTGGTGTTGCTTTGGAAACTACATACATACATTACTGTAGTACTAAAATTAAGGAACAAAGTGTAATGGATAAGTCCATTATTATCTTCAAAACTTAATAAAACTTATGAATAAAAATACATTCATATTTTTATTTTAATACAGAACAAATTTTGCAAATAAATAAATCATTTAATTTTTGTTCAAATAAATTAAATTTTAGGGTTCCGCACTTCAAAACGAAGAAAACGGAATCATTATAAGATCACTCTTGCGTTTGTCTGGCTGTCATAGACGTTTGCACATATTTTGAATTAAGGCAATTAATAAAAATTAATTATATTTTTGCGAGAACTTTTTTTCAAAATTTCGACGATTTGGTTATAAAGATATACATAAAAAGTCCTGAGCAAAATTATGTCGGTGTTAGTTTTATGTGAATTTTCATTATTATAAGATTTGTTCCCCATTAAAATCTACATATAAATGTTACCCATTAACGCCGAGGTGATCAGAATTTTTACTAACTTTTCAACGTGTTTATTTATTATGTTATCGGACCAAAAAAATAATGCAATACCTCTATTCCTACGCGAAATTTGATGCTCTTTCAGAATCTGAGCTCAAAATTTCGATTAGACACCGAGGAAAAAAAATATGGTCGATTGAAAAGTGAAAAATGTGAAAATGTTTGCAAAAAAAAATTTTTCGCATTTTTTTCACAATGATACCGCAAAGGTATCAACTTTTTACTGTGATCAGAAGTGATCATGGCACTCGAACATTAAGAGGAATTTTTTTCAGAAAATTTTAGCGACGCGTTTTTTCAAAATGGCGGCGAGAATGAAAACTTTTTATAAAAATCTTAATCTATCGTTTTCTTAAAAACTATAAACGTTAGAAAAAAATTTCTTAGAAGCAAAATGTCTTATAATTAGGCAAAGAACACTCTCAAATTTTTTCAGAATTTTTGGAGACAATTTTTGATTTTTGAAAAAATTTGAGTGTTCTTCGACTAATTTTAAGACTTTTTTGTTCTTACAAATTTTTTCGTAAAGTCTATAGGTTTAAATAAATAAAATAAATGTGTGGCGTTCAGATCTCGAGAGATCTATAGCCGTACATCACAGTCTACTCCCAAGATCTATGGGTTGTGATGTATTTCTTGACCGGGGTGGATTCAGGGTGAATTGGTCAGATTCACCCCTGTCCTTATTCTAAGCCGTGGTGATCAACGTGCGGTCACAAAGAGCATCGCATCTCTAGCCACGACGAGCACGCGTTGAAGAAGGCACATACATGTTATGTCACGAAAACGTTCAAAATCTTCTGCTTCATCGCATGCAGAGTATGAATCAGATTATTCGGATAGTGATTCCGGCGAAAACATATTGATTCCGAATGCAGACAATTCAGGCTCCGATGATTTTGATTCTGATTGTGATTCGATATCTGATTCAGATTCTGAATATGAATTCACAATACCAAATATTACTTATAAAAAAGCTTGTGCTACTTATTCTGAAAACTTAAATAAACTTGAAAAAAATCACGAATTCATTTGGATCGATGGCGAGAAGTCATATCCAAATACTTGTGAAGAAACAATATTATTATCTGAAGCTGCAAAAAAGAATATACAGGCGTGCGAGCCTTGCCAATTGTTTGAAACCTTTTTTTCCGCCGAAATGAAACAATATATAATTGATGTGTCTAAAGAGAATAATTATGATCTGAAATTACAAGATCTTGACACTTTTATAGGTATAGTTATTTTCAGTTCATTCAATAAAAGAAAGTCTCAGAGAGATTATTGGTCATCTGATCCATACTTATCTTGTGAAATTGTTTCTTCTGCAATAACTCGTGATAAGTTTGAAGAAATCAAGTCTAAAATATAATATTCAAAAGCTAAAGACAAGGATCCAAACGATAAAGGGTGGCGGGTTCGTTCGATGTTGAAACTTTTCCAAAACAACCTCCTAAAGCCTCCTAATCCCTGCATTTCATTTGTACTTTGATAATTTTTTTACAAATATGGATTTGATTTTACACTTGCATATATTACGTTTGAAATGCACTGGCACTATAAGAGACAATCGAGTCAAAGAAAAGAATATGCTTGAAAATAAAGCTCCACGAGGTACTTATATTGTAAAACATGATCAAAATAGTGGCATAAATTTCATCACTATTATGGATTCGAAGCCCGTTTCAATAGCTTCAACTGCTGCAGGTGTAAGTCCACTATCAACTTCGAGAAGATATAGTTCAGAGGCTCGATCCAAAACTGATATACCTTTTCCGCAAGCTTTTCATTTGCACAACAAATTTATGGGCGGTGTTGACGTGCATGATGGACACTGCAATAATGTATAATACTTCCAAGTATACGTTCCAAAAAATGGACATGGGTCGTTTTTATAAGATTTATACATGCATCCATTACAAATGCCCTCGTAATTTTCAATGCTACACGTGATGGAAAGAAAAAAGTTGGAATAAAAGTGTTAACCATTTCGATTGCTAAATATTATATTCAAAAAGGTCAAACAAGTAAAACAGTTCATACACGATCTAATAGGGACAAATTAAAAAATTGTTCAACTGAAAAATGTCCAATAAGAACAAGGATCTATTGTGAAAAATGCAATCTATATGTATGCAATAAATGTTGGGTAAAAAAGCACTGATAAAAGAAATGTTAAAGTGAGAGGCAAGGGGACTCACGAAAAAAAGCGCCCAAAGGAGACAAAGTTCTACCACGTCCAAATTTTCAGGTATTTTTGAAAAATTGGTTTTTTTGAAATTTTCGAAAATCAAAAATTGTCTCCAAAAGTGTTCTTTGCCTAATTTTAAGACATTTTGGTTCTTAGAAATTTTTCTCTAAAGTTTATAGTTTTTAAGAAAACGATAGATTAAGATATTATAAAATGTTTTCATTCTCGCCCCCATTTTGAAAAAACGCGTCGATGAAATTTTCTGAAAAAAATTCCTCTTAATGGTCGAGTGCCATGATCACCTCTGATCCTAGTAAAAAGTTGATACCTTTGCGGTAGCATTGTGAAAAAAAACGCGAAAAAATTTTTTTTTTTAAAATTTTCACGTTTTTCACGTTTCAATCGACCATATTTTTTTTCCTCGGTGTCTAATCGAAATTCTGAGCTCAGATTCTGAAAGAGCATTAAATTTTGCGTAGGAATAGAGGTATTGCATTATTTTTTTGGTCCGATAACATAATAAATAAACACGTTGAAAAGTTAGTAAAAATTCTGATCACCTCGGCGTTAATAGGTTAAGAAGAACAATGAGAAGTCTACTCAATTTCGAAAGGAGGGGAACCATTGTTTTTTCTCTGAAAAATAAAGGCTACTATAAGACCCTGCTCTTGCACAACACGAGCATTTGCTTCGCCCGCAATCACGGGGCTTTCACGATTGCTGGCAGTCGCCAGCGAGTCTTCAGCGGAGACAGTCGTGTTTTGGGTGCGGAAGTTCTAGGCGATTTCAGTGCGTTTATTCAAGCAAAGTTACAAATAGTTAAGCAGCGGTCTAGTCCGGGATCACCTCCCGTAGGAGTGAAAGCTCAGCCGGGACGCCCGGGAACCAAGGATTGAGGACAAGATAACAAAAGTGCAGAGACCATTAGTGCCTGTCGAACACGTGCGCAGCTGTATTGACAGCTTCCGAGCTTGTCTGGTGTCACGGAGTTAAGTGACTATTTGGAAAGGCTTTAATTTTGTGCTAAAGAACCGGAGTTAGTGGGCAGAAACAGAACCATGGCGTCCGGCTCGGCCGGCGCCAACAGCTTTGCGACGTTGGATGCCGTAGCCCCCCTGGATGCTCAGCCAGCCAAAAGGGCTAAAAGGAATACAACGTGGACACAACTGGAACACTTTCCAGCATTGCCAGCTCACCATACAATTGAAACACCGTATTCCGAACACCCGAAATATTTAGTGATCCAAGCGGTCGAAAAGCCACTTAAACTATTTAACCATTTTATGATCAGAAAGGGTGTGGACGCAGTGTCCACCAAGTTCACTTCAGCCAGCTATGCTAGGGACGGCTCACTTTTACTTTTAGTGAACAATTCCAGAATCGCAGAAATATTCTTAAAAACCAAACAGATTGCAGGCGTCCCAGTGACAGTAAAACTACATGATACCCTAAACACGGTGAAAGGCACTGTATACTCCAGAGATTTCAACCTCATGACGCAAGAGGAAATCCTTGAAGGTCTCAAGGATCAAGGAGTTAAGGAAGTGGTCCAAATGACCAGAATCTCGGACGATAAGGGTAATAGATCTCCATACGGCCTATTAATCTTAACTTTCAACGCATACAAAGTGCCACAATACATCCAAGGTGCATGGACATCTCTGGCAGTCAGGGAATACTTCCCAACTCCCATGAGGTGCAGGACGTGCCAAAAATTGGGACATACCACCAAATGGTGCTCAGATACTACATTGACGTGCCCAACATGCGGGGATCCTGGACCACACAAATCAGAAACTTGCACAAAACGCTTCTGCGTCAACTGTAAGGCGAACTCCCACTCGTCCAATGACAGAGACTGCCCACAATTCATAAAAGCCAAGGAAATAATAAAGATCAAAACGCAGCGGAAGTGCACCATGGCAGAGGCCAGGAAGGAGTTTGAGGAGACGTACAAAAGCAGCACAGGACCAACATATGCAGAAACTGCAGCGACTAACACCAGCAGGACAAACGGAAATAATCTGCCACCAATTACCCCCATTAGCACCAACAAACCACAAAACAAACCAAAAACAAAAGAAACCAACAACACAACTATCAACAACACAACTTTAAACTCTACCATCATAAACAAACCCACACCCACCATAAACACCAACACTGACAGCGCTTCCGAAACAAACGAAGGCCAGACAACCGACCTGCCCATCAACCACGTGAGGCCTTCCAGCCCCACTCCCCTGGAGGTAAGTACCTCTAACGTTTCACTACCAGATACAGAAAACTCAAACAACGACTCTAACACAACAACTACAACAACACAAACAAAAATACCCACCACATCTACACCCATCAAATCTAACACAAAACCTAATAATGACACCACGAACAATACAGTTTCACTAACACCCAAAAGTAAAAAAGCAGTCAAGAAGATAGTAAAGAACGTCCTAGGTTTTCATTTGGAAAATCCAGAGATTGTGGGCCTCTCAGGACCACAATTAAACGTTGAAGAAATGATTACAGAGCCAAGTCCGGAAGACGTATCGATGACTTCGGTCTCGACTTTCTCCGACCTCTCCGAATAACGGAGAGTATAGATCTCTGTGTCTATGACTAACTCCATTAATTCAGCCTCTCAAACCTCATTTCGGGACCTAACGGTCCTGCAATGGAACTTGCGAGGATTGTATCACAATCGTCCTAGTCTAGACCTCCTAATTGCCAAGTACAATCCTCACATTATTTTACTTCAAGAAACGCACATCTTGCAAGAAGAACAGCCTGAACGGCTGGGATCCTATGCCTTTTTTGGCTCAAACTCCATCAGAGAGACTAGGCATGGTGGGGTTGCCATCCTGGTCCGCAGCTCTATACCCGTGATCCATATACCACTGACATCAGGTATAATGGCTTGTGCCGTTAAAATCAACATGCCAAACCCCGTTACATTTTGTAACATTTACCTCGAGAATGCACAGGGGATCACAGTCGAGGATCTGGAGTCCTTGGCCAACCAACTACCCCGTAACACTATCTACGGCGGGGATTTCAACGCCCACAGCCCCCTATGGGGAAGTGAGCGTTGGAACCCCAGGGGACGGGCACTTGCTGCCTGGATCGAAACGGGTCCCCTGTGCATGCTCGATGCCGGGGCCCCGACGCATCTTGGTTTCAATGGCTCCCTCTCAACTATTGATTTCACACTAGTTCCGTCGAGAATGGCGGGCCGCGTCACCTACTTCGCGCATGATAATCCAGAAGGAAGTGATCATTTTCCACTGATCCTAAAAACTGGTTTACAAACGGCTAGTTCACAGCCGATCAAGAAATTTCTGGATTACCATGCGAACTGGGAACGGTTCAGAGAGGTGGTTGAGGCGGAGGCCGTCCTACGTCCACCATCGACTAATGTTGAGAGGGAGACGGCACAAGTCACAAGGATCCTTAGGGTAGCAGCGGCAAGCAGCATGCCTGTCTCTCGCCCCCAAACCCGGTCACAACCAATTTGGATGAATTCTCGAATCCTCTTAAACATCAGGGATAAGAATAGAGCCTGGAAAACTTTCCAAAGGCACCCTACAGACGAAAATATGCGAATATACCGTAGGAAATCGGCACAAACCAAAAAACAGATTAAGGAGGCGAAAAGAGAAGCTTGGGTTGGTTTCGCCAATTCAATAGACCCCAACCTTAATCTGGCCGAGGCATGGAATAAGGTTAAATCCATCTCCGGCA
Source organism: Neoitamus cyanurus (assembly GCA_947538895.1). Taxonomy (NCBI): domain Eukaryota; kingdom Metazoa; phylum Arthropoda; class Insecta; order Diptera; family Asilidae; genus Neoitamus; species Neoitamus cyanurus. Next base: position 42,693,603 of record OX384543.1, read on the forward strand.
ACAGACCTCCTGGCCTGATTGCTAATTTAACAACTGATCGCATCCTAATAACGGATTCCATGGCCATTGCCCAACAGCTAGCCCATACGTGGACTAGCTACTCAAACGACAGTACGTTTAGCCCAGCAAACGTTCATGCTAAAAATAGCTGGTCCTTCACGGACAGGCCCTATTCCCCTGATCCCAACAGAAATCTGTCGTTCCCAATATCCCTTCGCGAGCTGAGCGGCGTGCTCAGTAAGTGTAAGGGATCGGCTCCAGGACACGACAAAATCTCCTACCGAATGTTAAAAGAGACCCCTACCACCTTCAAAGAGAGATTAGTCTCTCTTTACAACCTCATGATAAGGAATTGCCTTTTTCCAAAGGTTTGGAAGAACGCCATCCTTATCCCCATTCGGAAGAAGAATACCAGTGCTGATGGCACTCTAACCCCTAGGGATCTACGTCCTATCTCACTGCTACCCTGCCTCTCGCGCCTCTTCGAAAAGGTCATGAGCCAGAGACTCTCCTCGCTTCTCGAGGGGATTCTGTCAAAGGAGATTCACGGTTTCAGGAGATATAGGGGGACCACCTCGATGCTCCTGGAACTGGAAAACTCCGTTAAAAACATTTTTGACAAAAAGGGGGAACTTTTCCTCCTTTCGGCAGACATAGAGAAGGCCTATGACAGGGTGCGGTGGGATATTATAGCCACCCAGCTCCAGGTCTGGGGCGTTGATTCGAATTTCATCCACTTGGTTAAAAATTTCCTTTCTTCACGAACCCTTCAGGTTCGGGTTAATGGATTTACATCGTCACAGAGACCCATACAAAACGTCCTCCCACAAGGCTCACCGCTATCCACTGCTCTTTTCAACACATTTATATCCTCCCTCATCCAAAGACTCAACGACATAAACGGACTTGACACGTACGTTTACGCAGACAACTTGATACTTACGACGACCTTAGACACACCTAGAGAGGTACTGAGACGCAGCATCGCGGCAATGGACATCTGGTGCCACGAAACGGGAGCGATTATCCCACACGGGAAGATGGAATATTGCGTTTTCTCAAGAAAACGGCAGCCCCATCTCCTGGAACTGGAAATTGATGAGGACCACCTGGTAGCAAAAAATACCATCAAAATTCTGGGAATGGAATTCACCAGGAAGCTAAGCTGGGCAAACCACTGCCGGACCACCGCCGCAAAATTAGGAAGAATCAACAACTTGATCCGAGCTATATCCGCTAAGGGAAATGGCTCTCCGGTCCATGCCACCACGCATATAGCGAAAACCTTGGTGAGGGGAACTAGCAATTACGGATTAATAATCTATGGCCAAGCACCCAAATGCTCCCTAACACCGATCCAGACGGCCATCAATAGAGTGCTTCGGACAAGTTTCGGGGCGCTGAAGACTACGCCAGTTAAGGCACTATGGGTAGAAGCAGGACTGGAGGACATATGGTCCAGAACCAAAACCGCAAGGCTAAGCCTCGCGGCAAAAAATATGATAGACTGGCGCAGACCTCACCATAGGACCATCCAGTACAGCCTAAATAAGAACCCCCGGCCGTCATGCAAGTCAGCCATCAAAGGAGCAGAGGAAGTACTTATAGGTATGGGTTTTCAAATCCCCTCCCCTTGTCAACAACCCCTAGATACCATCCCCCCGAGCCTGAAGGAACAAAAGATCTTCCAAAAACCACGCCCAACAAGATCTAGAGCCTCAAGAGAGGAGCTACGCCAGGACCACCTTGAACAGATCCTCAGGAACTCCGGTAGAACCATCTTATACACCGACGGCTCCAAGGAAGAGGAAAAGGTGGGAGCGGCATTCATTGTCACCAGGAGAGGGACATCAATTACCGAGACACATTCCTTCACCCTAAGCGGGAACTCTTCAAGCTTCGAGGCGGAAATCTTCGCTCTATCCAAAGCGATCGAGTATTGCAAAAAGCTTAACACCAACTCGACGATCTTCGCTGACGCCATGGGAGTCCTCCAGGCTATGAACAACCCGCACCCTAAGGAACCCCTCATAGACCAACTACGTTCCACCCTCCTCATGGCCAGAGGAAAAATCAGGGTCAAGTGGGTCCCTGCGCATGTGGGGATCCATGGCAACGAAACAGCGGATAGAGCGGCAAAAGAAGCCAGCACCAACAGCACGGCGGATCGAATACACGTTCCTCAATGCATCAGCATCCTGAACAGAACCGGCAGAAGACAAATAAGAGACGAGTACGTGGCTGCTTGGCGTAGGTCTAACACCTTCCACGCGCAGCACGCCCCATCAGAAATACCACCGCAATACCATAGAGAACTCACAAGACGGGAAGGAAGGATGATTTTCCGACTGAGGATGGGACACTGCCTTCTTACAAAAGCACACCTTTTCTCAAGATCACCCCACCCGGGGTGTATCGATTGCCAGGTCCCCCTGACGATCCGACACATTTTGGCAGAGTGCCCAAACACGGCGGCAACTCTAGGATCGGCCATCCCACCTTTGGCCGAATTACTAAATCCGGCTCACCCAGATCTGCTATTAGATTTAATTAAAAAACTAAACCTGACTCACCTTATCTAGGAAGAAACGATCCATTTTGTTACATTTTAAAAACCTAATTTTTTGTTGAATTTTTGTGGAATGTCCTGTTAAAACAAAATAACATAAAAATGTGAATTACGCTAGGTTAGAAATCCAAAAAATTTTTTGTTAAAATCTTTAAGGAATGTATTTTAAAACAAAACAACACAAAAACTGAATTACACTATTTTAGAAATCGTAGTCTTAAGCTAGCTAGCCAGAGTAGCCTGGGGTGTAATCCACAATGTCATGTAAGATCCCAACTGAAATGAGAAAGATGTATATATTATAAAAGAGAAAATTATTAGGTTTGAGAATTATTTTTAGTTCACAGGATTAATGAAAAGGGAATTTGAACAATATGTTAAGGCAGGAAGCGCCATATGGTCGCCGCTACCGAGAGCGCTTATTAGAGCAGGGCAGTAGGGTTCCTCTGTATCTGTTCTTGTTAAATAAATAAAATAAATAAAATACACGATTGCTGGCTCCCGGACTATTTTGTTTATATTGCGCCTTGGAGGCATCTCTTGTGTGCTGTGTGCAATTGTGAATGTTGCTTTATCTGTGTTGTCCTATTTTGAGCTGATATTATTATTAAATACTTGTTTTTACCTGTTTCAGATACAGAAAATGGTCACAAACGGCTGCCACAAAGAGACTTCAGTTGAAACAGAGATAAATCAGCCAAAGCGTAGTGCGCGAAAAAGAACTCCTGTGGAATCTTATGCCGAGGATGACCTCAGGAAGACACCAAAGGCACGCCGAGGATGGCCTCCTCCTCCTCCCAAACAGAAAACTAAGGGAAAGCGTGGTTCTAAAAAAGGAAAGATTGCAATCCCTGAGGAGGAAGGTATGAACGACTCCGAGAACCCCACTGAAGGAGGAGAGTCTCAATCTGCTTCAGATGCAGCTGGAACTATTGCCGCCCAACAAGACAATGAGAAAGAGCTTCAGGATGAATGCGATAAACTGCGCAAAGAGAATGAAGGCCGGAAGGCGATCATTAAGCGAAAGGAAAGGAACAAGACTTTGCCGGTTGAAGCAAAGACGAGGAAAAAGAGTCTCAAGGCCTACCCCATAGAGTCCGTCGGCATCAGGCGTCGCTTCAGGCGTCGTCGCACAACTATTGAATACATGTATTCATATGGGAGCTAACCCATAGCCGGCGCCACCGCAGCGCGTCGCGAGAGAGAATTTTTGAGGAACCTGCAATAATTCGGCAAAAGCAACGCGTCGTATAAGAGCTTTGCTGAGAGAGCTCTGACAAGTTGCGATTGGCCAGTTGGGATTCGTTGAATCAGCTGTTTATTTGACAAGTAAAGGGCTAACCCCATAGAACGCGTCGGCGCGTCGCTTTGCCGCGGAGCTTTCACCTTTTTAGCGCGGCAAGAGAGAGCCGAACCCATAGAATCCGTCGGCTTCAGGCGTCGCTTTCGCTATCGCTCAGCTGTTTATGACAATTCGAGACCAACCGCCAACTGGCACAGTATGCTCCGAAGGTGAATTAACAAGAAATCTAGTAGCAATTCGTCAAGAAACTAGACTAATGAATTCGGGAAAAACTCGGCACCTTCCAGGAAATCCAAACGAAGAAACAGGAAACCGAATAATTACAAAATCACCAAAACAGTTCACAGATATCAAATTCAAAGCTTACTTGTCAAATAAACAGCTGATTCAACGAATCCCAACTGGCCAATCGCAACTTGTAGAACTCTCTCACCAAAGCTATTATACGGCGCGTCGCTTTTGCCGAAATATTAGAGTTTCCTCTAAAATTCTCTCACGCGACGCGCTGCCGCGGCGCCTGCTATGGGTTAGCTCCCATATGAATGCATGCATTCAATAGTTGCAAAAGCGACGCCTGAAGCCGACGGATTCTATGGGGGCCAGGCTTAAGGTTTGAATTTGATATCTGTGAACTTTTTTTGGTGATTTTGTAATTATTCGGTTTCCTGTTTCTTCGTTTGGATTTCCTGGAGGGTGCCGAGTTTTTCCCGAATTCATTAGTCTAGTTTCTTGACGAATTGCTACTAGATTTCTTGTTAATTCACCTTCGGAGCATACTGCGCCAGTTGGCGGTTGGTCTCGAATTGTCATAAACAGCTGAGCGATAGCGAAAGCGACGCCTGAAGCCGACGGATTCTATGGGTTCGGCTCTCTCTTGCCGCGCTAAAAAGGTGAAAGCTCCGCGGCAAAGCGACGCGCCGACGCGTTCTATGGGGTTAGCCCTTCACAGATGCTAAAAACGCAATGGCCAGGGATTTGGCTGCCATGAAAAAGCAACTACAAAACCTGGAGAAGAACATGGAGGAGTACGACATGATTGTGAGCAACAGCAAGACCCAGTATGAGACAAGGATTAATCGTATGGAGAAGGAGCACAGTGATCAGGATAAAGAAACCAAGACGGCAGTTGCACGCCTAACAAGAGAGAATGAGACACTCCGGTTGCGCATTAAGTGAAGTGAAATGCCGTTGCGTCACGCGGCGGCAGCTCCTGTTAAGGCCTACCCCCATAGAGTCCTTCGGCATCAGGCGTCGCTTCAGGCGTCGTCGCACAACTATTGAATACATGCATTCATATGGGAGCTAACCCATAGCCGGCGCCGCGGCAGCGCGTCGCGAGAGAGAATTTTAGAGGAACCTGCAATAATTCGGCAAAAGCGACGCGCCGTATAAGAGCTTTGCTGAGAGAGCTCTGACAAGTTGCGATTGGCCAGTTGGGATTCGTTGAATCAGCTGTTTATTTGACAAGTAAGGTTTTAATTTGATATCTGTGAACTGTTTTGGTGATTTTGTAATTATTCGGTTTCCTGTTTCTGCGTTTGGATTTCCTGGAGGGTGCCGAGTTTTTCCCGAATTCATTAGTCTAGTTTCTTGACGAATTGCTACTAGATTTCTTGTTAATTCACCTTCGGAGTATACTGCGCCAGTTGGCGGTTCGCCTCGAATTGTCATAAACAGCTGAGCGGCAGCAAAAGCGACGCCTGATGGCGACGGATTCTATGGGTTCGGGTCTCTCTTGCCGCGCTAAAAAAGTGAAATCTCCGCGGCAAAGCGAAGCGCCGACGGACTCTATGGGGGTAGGCCTTTAGGAGACATCATTAAGGATTTCAACAAGGCTCTCAACTACGGGGGAGTTCTTTGCAAATGGGTAAGTAGATACTATCAGGCTGTAGATTAGGAGTTTACCGTTAAAGATTGACTACTCTATAATGATTCAGTTGGATTTGAAGCTTCCTTTTCTGAATTCTCCCCTTTAAATGTTTTACAGGACCACAAAGGCACTTAACTGCCGTCCCATCCTTGCAAAAGGTGGTAAGTCACTTTTCTTCTCCATTTTTGTTTTATTTTATATATTTATTTTCAAATTTCCACCTTTATACAGTTCGGCTTCGATTAGATTATTTGCTTAGGGAGCGGGAGGCGTGTTAGTCGGTAGTCTACCTGATGGTAGATGGTATGGTACTCCACGATTTGATTCGAGAAATTTACATAATCAGTCTCAAAAGTATTATAGAAGAGATGCAATGTAGCTACATAAATCGAGTGCGCCTGATACATACATAATTGTCTACAGTAACTCTGGCTCAGCTCCTATCCAGCACCTACCGGTACTAGTCACAGCGATCTCCACCCCCATGGCTTCAGCTGTCCATAGATACTAACTACTCATACTCGGGAGAGAGGTACTCAGCCACTGGATTAATATATACTCGTTCCCTTATAAATGACACGCTGAGATGTTCAAGTGGACATTCTCCTCTGGACCAGCACTCGACTCGGTCGGCGGTCAGTGACCAGTGGCCAGTGCTGGGAGTTGTGTTCTTCGTTGGTCGCTTGGTGAATGGATGTGTTTTCGAATTTCTCCGGTTTATGGTCTGGTGGAAATTATTTGCAAAGTCCTTGTCAAATGCTCTGCCACCCATCACTGGCTGGAACGCCGAATCATTTACAATTATTTTGTTTTTGCGAATTTGCCTGCATGTGTGGACGGATGGATTGTTTGTTTTTTAACTTTTCAGGTACGGACTCAATGCCCAGAACATAGCGGCCAATATTGATTTATTTTCTCGACTGTAGCGGCATGATCTACAACGAATTTATTCCTCCCGAGAAAACAGTTATTGCTGTGTTTTACCAAAGGGTTCTCAATCGTCGGGAAATATTCTCTAACTAGTAGAGATGTCCATGCCCCTTGTATATATTGCGGGATCTCATATGCATTAAACTTAAGTACTAACAGGCCGTATGCTAGGTGCCCTTTTCCATCATGATCCCGAGTTCCGTGGGCGAAGAGTTGCAACTTTTCATAATCAGAGGGACTATATTTTCTTCCGACACCACAGATATGAGTTTGATAAAAACGGAAAGCGCGTAAAGCTGAGGGAGTTGGGGCTTAGATTTACTCTCAAACCATTCTCTTGTGATACTGGGAGAGTAATTTTCTTCCTAGTTGAAATATAGTCTAAGATCGAATCTTGATGAGGTCTTTACGATTTATTTAATTAGCACTTATACGTAAGTGGCTGAAGGGAGACTCTTTAATGTTCAATCTTGAAATTAAAGAAACCATTCAGTTCGCTACTTAGAAAGCGTTTGCATTGAGGAAAGCGTTGCTACGAGTGCAGATGGCAAAATGCCAGATCCTTTGGATCCATACCTCCGCCCTTATGGGTAGACTGAAGAGATTTATCTCTTCGATAGGGGTATGTGCCTCGAAAGTGACACGAGTACGCTAAATGCAATACCGAATCCGCGAAGTCGGTGGCTAAGTGCGGTGTAATACAAGTGCTATTATAAATCGTAAAACTAAATCTTAGATTCTATTTCCGATAGGTGATAGGGTTTTTTAGCACGATCAAAATTTTCGGGTTTAGTTTTGGGAATAGGTACATGGGAGCGTCCAGGAGACAACTTATTTTGAGTTTTCTTATCACGATGCTTAGCGATCCTCCTCTGTGTAAGCAATTTATTTATTTATTTTATTTATTTATTTGGTTACATGGAGGATAAATCCACCATGTAAAAGAAATCAAGTGCTCTCGGGAGCTACGCCCATATGGCACGTCGGCAAGTACATTTGATATACAGTGTGAGTGATAGCCTACTTAATCTACGTTGCTTAGGAAGGTTTGAAAGCAAACAGTTGCTTAGACTACGTTATTTGGAAAAAAGCTGAGGAGGCAAAGCAATTAAAATACATTATTTGGGATCAAATAAGGGGGAAAAACTACTTAGAATACGTTACTTAAGATAAGAAGTAAAAAACCAAACTACTTAGGGCTATATAAAGTAAGAGGAACGCAAAGCGAATAGAAAGCATAAGCGCTATATATCAAAAATTCAAATCTACAATATAGTCTAAATGGTATGCTACTTACTAAAATTCTATTTTCCTATTGTAGGTGCGGTTCTCTAAAATGAGGATTACTCCTAGTATGCTGGGCACCAACAACATACTGTACAGCGGAGTCGTACAATTCAGCATCAATATTAGCCAATGTTCCTCAATAACGTGGTGTAAGCAATTTGTTGACTAGATTACTCTCAAATTACGATCGCTGCAAGAAGGCACCTTTGATAGCAAGACCGGGGACTATGCTTGGATCATAACGAATAAGAGACACGCAATTGAGGGACGCAGGCGCTTCTTTTTGTTGTAGGATTTTAATGAATAAATTTTATTTTTATTACACCCCTAAATTTTTGGCTGTAAACTCCTACCTACTCCCATCCGAACCAAAAAACAAGACTTCTGTAAATGGTATAATTCACTTCCCATAAAATAACAAACAAAGTATCCAGAAATATCGTGTGATTCACCACGTGACGTCGCCTCGTAGTCGCATTGTGAGCAACTACGTCATTGGGCATTGGTTGCTACCTCCACCGGCTGCCCCTAGTCCTGGCAACTGAACAATATCTTCAATTACATCATCAGGCGGCTGACCGTATTCCTACAATTTGTATATGTTGTCTAGAACACGTTTAAATCTCTCCTCCTTCATTTCAGAAGAGTCCTCAGGTTGTTCCTCCTCCAGATCTCGGCATATTACTCCGAGGAAATCTTTCTGTTTTTGGTACCTTTCGAGGAAAATTACTTTATAACTAAAGACTTGTGAGTATGCAATTTCCGTTTTTACCCCCCTCACCAACTTGTTCATCGTTAGAATCGGCTTCCATGTCCTCAAATTCAGTGTCTTTTATTTTCACCTCCTCATCCTCTGGAAAACTATCAGAATCGCTATCGCTAGATTTTGCCATTCTTTTTCAAACATTTCCATTCCCACATTTCCATTTCCACATTATTGAACTAAAACTTCTTTACGCACGCTTGACTTGGGGAGTAAGCAGGTGAATGCGTTACGAAAAGTGTGATTAAGAGCTTAAAGCTTTTTGAGTGTAGCAACAGCGACAAAGAACCTCGCCCGCGTGCACGTGGACGTGGACTTAAAGCTTCAAGTTATTAGCACGCGTACGGAGATAGGCGAACCCATAGAAGCCGTGGGCAATATACGTTGCCGCACAGCTATTATTTGGCAATACTTTGGAAACATATTTTATCGAGTGAGGAATAGCCCAGTAAAATTAGAGTTTCAAGCCTGAACAAGCTGGATTATTGTGGAGTCCCTTTACTTCCATGGCTTAAGTATATCCTGAAAAGTTGCCTAAATTTGAGCCAGGGGTTCTTCTTTTCTTTTGGTGTGAAAGGGGCTTAATTTTATTTTTTTTGTGAATATCTCGTAAAACATAAATTTTTCGAGGAAACTAGTTATGAGAAAATTGTAGCCTATGCAGTTCTGCACAAAAAAGGTCCTCACACTTTTTCATCGTTTTTGTGTAAAACGTGCAGTTTGCAATTTTCTTTTGAAGTAAAACTTCCTTACGCACGCTTGGCTTGGGGAGTAAGCTAGTGAATGCGTGACGAGAGCGTTACGAAAAGTTTGATCGGGCGAGGCGAACGGAAGTTGAGAGAAGACACAGTGCAGGCCTATTGTCTGTATCACACAGTAGCAGCAAGAGAGAGATATTTGTAGAAAATTTATATATTTATATGTATGTACATGTATATATTGTACATATGTATATACATATATAAAAATATATATACATATACATATATAGGTGGAGCTAAGGAAGTTTTACTTCAGTCGTGTGGTCTAAAGCACACTCGTATTTTTTTCCATTTCCACATTTCCATTTCTACATTTCCATTCCCACATTTCCATTTCCACATTTCCATTTCCGCATTTCCATTTCCACATTTCCATTTCCACATTTCCATTTCCACATTTCCATTTCCATTTCCATATTTCAATTTCCACATTTCCATTTCCACATTTCCATTCCCGCATTTCCATTTCCATATTTCCATTTCCACATTTCTATTTCCACATCATTTCTTTTTCCACATTTCCATTTCCACATTTTCATTCCCACAATACTACCACTAATCTTAGTATTTTGTATAAAGTAGCAAAACATTAAAAACGATACCTAATACTTGCTTCGAGTCTCGATTTTAAAACTGCACATATGGCCTGCCTAAAAAAACGAAATGTGTTTGGTGGTTTCGTTAAATTCATCGTGGCGTCTTTCTCCGTATTTGGGCATTGGTAAATTAGATTAGACGAAAAATGGTGAGTTTTGTTTCTATGACGTACAAGAATTGGTTTTGCTAAGAAATCTAGTAATTGGTTGATCTTTGCTCCATCGATGCAATAATATTGAGTGTAATAACCTCAAAATTTTCCGGTCTTTGGAATTGCAGACAGGCGGAAAAGCTGCAGAAGACTCTGGGAAAGCAAAATCGAAGGCAGTTACTAGATCTGCTCGTGCTGGATTGCAAGTAAGTGCATTTTAAAAGCAAATTTCGGGGATGTGATTTTGCCGCCTTTTCTGGGAACAAGTGTACTAACCTGGTTTTTGGAATTGCCTTAAAACTTTGTTGAAATGTTCATTTTATCGTCGGAACGAGTGAATTAGGAATGTATTGTTAATGGAAAACAATACTTTCCCAAAAATTAGCTTGTTTTAACAGGTTTGTACACTTAAGCCGATACGGAGGTAAGTTTTTCTCAATGCTGGCAGAAGGGGAAGGGACGACCTTTTCTCTTTATCAGCACGGAGAGAAAGAAGTTGTTGAAATTACCGAAAGTGGCTATCAAATCAACAATTTCCGGCTTTGATTTTCAGCTAATCGCGTAAATGGTTGGATTTACAATTTTGCTGAATTGTTAAATCAACTCTTGATATGTTGAATTTACAGCGCAAAGTGCATTGAAAACTAACAATATCAATAGTAAAATCAACATATTTGTGTGTTGATATAAACGTTTTTTTTTGTAAAATCAACTATTCAAAATATTTAAAATCAACAACCAATTCGTTGAATTTACAGTGTAAGGAATGCACCAAACCAATAATATGTACAGTTGTTTCAACAAATTTGTGTGTTGATAGAGCAGCATTGTTGTGAAATAACCTATTAAAAAGATGTTGAATTTGCAAATTGTAAAGTTTTAATATTGTAGGATTAACAACCGCTTTTGTTATTTTCGACCATTTTTGGACTATAAAATGTCTGAATATTCAACCGAAAATGTAGAAATTTTTAAACCTAAGAGAAAAAATGCTAACTCAAGGCAGAGAAGCATTAACAAATGTTATATAAGGAGAAAATAAAATTGTACAAAGTATCTATGTATATTGCATTTTGTTTATTTATTTCTTTAAATATACATATATATGTACATAAAATATTCTTTATGGAAAATATATACATGTTCATATTATATTAAACTTACAATTAGACAAAAAACAGCATTCACATTCAGTGGACTTGATCCAATTTCTCATTCAACAATGTGCTTATAAATATTGTATTCTAAAATATTTTTTTCCATTTACAAGTGTATGAATATTAAATGGAGGACTTATAAACATCGTTATGGGAAAGAATTCGACACGTTCTGTAAGTTTCTTTCCTACTAAATAGGATTGCAAGTGTTCATTAAAACCCGTGACTTCAGTTGTTGAACAAATTACAAAAAATTGGTCTTTAGCCAAATATAGTTCTTCAATTTGATAAATATGCTCTAAATTATCTTTGTAAAGGAGGTAGTAATTTTGAGAATAGTAAGTTCCTTTATATTGTAAGCTTTTTACAGTATTACAGTCTTCTATTGTAACATTATAATGAGCTAAATTATCTTTTACTTCTTTATAAAATTTTGAATCTTTTATGTTATGAGCGAGGTATTTTATTTCTTTTGTTTTCAAAAATATATCGTCTTTGTCGAGAAGTTGAAGACTAAAATGAAATTGAAATTTTACGGCAAGAGAATATGCGATGTTTACACGTGAAGTTATAGCTTTAGTATATGATTTGAGTTCTTGGTGTTTACTCTCAAATCTAAATGACCACAAATATTTTAAGGGACCTGTTTGACGTGCTATGGTTGAATAATGAAGCATTAGATGATGCTTCGGTTTAAGTGTTTCCTTGAATAAGGTTTGGAAAAGCTGATTATGCTCTTCTATTACATCACTTAAGTAGAAAAGCATACTACTGGACATCTCAGGACTTAATACAGTATCAACAAGTTTGAGAAGTGAGAGTACATATTTCCATACATCATCCCCTTCAGGAATAAGATCGCCAATTATTAAAGGCAACAGCCATACAAAACACCAAACTTCTCTTGCTGACATTTGTAAATTATTTTTCTTTAAATTATCTAATGTAATGGGCACTGAAACGTTCCTCACTTCTCTTTGCTGATAGTCAAAATTTTGCTTTCGATAATTAAGCAATTCTAATGTGAAAAGTCTGGCAGATATTATATAAAAATTTAAACTTTACAAAGCCCATATTTGCATGTACCCAGGAAAACATCGTGCATAATATCGACCGAATAATTATTAGTTACATGAAAATGTTGCAATTTGTTAAGGAGACACCCGTTATAAATACCAGTCAATTGAGGGTTGCATAAGGATATATCCTCTTCATAATTCACTTCATTCCTCAAAGCACTGGGAATTTCCCTTGTACAAGCATGAGTTTTCTTTTTGTGTAACTTACAAAATCGACAAAAGAAATTCGAATTAAATGATTCACTAAATCCCAATATTGAATTTAAACCCAAGTTATCCCCTATTACTAAGGCTAATACTATGAATACTTGTTTCTTACCTAGATTTGTTTCAATATCTATGCCATCAATTTCCAGTTTTTTAAAAACTTCAACCAAAGGATGTAAAACTAAATCTTTTCCAAAAGTTTTTATGTATTTGGATTTAATAAGCATTGCTACAAATATGTTTCGAAGTGAAGACACGCAATAGTCGGGTAATGAAGGAAAACTGTAGTAATATGCTGAAATAGCGTTCTTGCCTGAATGCGATCCCAAAACGTCATCTATTTGAAAGTCATCATTGTATAGAAATGTCGGCACTACAATTTTCCCGGAATATTTTGTTTCAATTTTTTTCCATTTTTCTCCATTAATGAAATGTGTAAGTTTTCCAAGTGAAGATATACGCTTCATGTTGTTTATTATTTTATCTAGAACTTTGGGCATTTCTAAAAAATTTTTTATTTGAAATTCTATTGGCATTAATATACCTGAGGACATATTTTCATCAAGGGATGGAATACCTTTTCTTAATATTATTGTTGTTTCATTATTTAAACAAAATGAAACGGGATCTTCATAAAACCCTAAATCTTTCAAAGCTTTAGTGAACCTATATTCTGTGTTAATCCGTTGAAAACTGGTAATGTATTTGTGGAAACTTTTTTCAAAAATAAATAAGTATTGAGTCGAAAAGTCGTGGTTTATCGAACGTTTAAAATCTTCAAAAATTTCTTTTAAGATTTCTTCAAGTAAGTGCGAGAATTCAGTAACTTGACATCTCGCTAAAGAAGGTTTTCCGTACAATCTGCAAAGTTTTTTCATTGCTAAAAGGTTAAGATCATTTTCAGATAAGTTACTGTCACTTTCTATTTCTACTAACTGGTTCTCTTCATTATTAATATTTGATGCCGAAATATCACTGAAGGGTACTAATGTTAATGGGGTTGTATTAATGCTATAATTATTATTCAATGTTTCACTTTCATAATAGTCGGTGTCAATATTTTTATGCTTATTTAACAAATGTCTCTTAAATGAATATATTGAGTTAAAATTTTGAAAACAACCATTTACAGCACATTTATAAGTCTTTCCATGTACATCACCAGGATGAAAGGATTTAATGTGTAAACAAAACGTTGATACACAATTAAATATCGCTTTGCATGTATAGCACATAAACATTTTTTCAGCTGATTATTTTTTATACATTAATTGAACCCATCAAATTGGCTACACATGAAACTGGTTTGTCGTATTTAGTTTTAATATTATAAAGATAATGTTGAATAAAGTACCACACGTTATGACACTCACGTGGATAAGAAAGATTCAGAACGTGAAATATGCTAAAGCAAGAATTTAGCGCGCTGAGAACACTGTGATGCTTATATAAAATGTCATCAATATTGGTAAAGCAAGCGTTTACAATACCACATTCAAGAACAATTATGATTAAAGGCTGAAGCGTTGAGCCTTTACTCTTACATTCTTCACTTCTTCTGTATAGTTTTTCCTTCACCTCAGCTTCAGTCGTGACCACAAGGAACATAGCACTGATTGAATCCTGTATAGAAGGTTTATACATTGAAGAACCGGAAGATGTTTTCAGTCTATATCTATTTCCTGGTGGCAGCAGGTAGTGCAACACTTCAAAAACTTTAAAATTGTTTAAATCTGAAAAAGAAAAGAAAATATATGACAGCATTTTAAGGGATCGCATCCGTACCTTCATTATCGTCATTTGTTAAAAAATTAATTTTTTTATTTTTCACAGCAGCGGCTATTATTTGTTGTCGTTTTACGCTCCATTCGGAATAAAATATGCTGACAGCATCCTTATACTCATAATTAAAATCTATTTGGATCTATGTAAGAAATCTTTAGTTTTGATTATTTGAAAATATTATATAATAAATTACCAATCTTTGGCCATAAGCATGTTTTAGCAAAGGCCACTCTTTAAGAACCTGAGTAATATTTAATCCCAAAGATGAACTTATTTCTTGCTTTCTTTGCTCATGTGTCAATTTCCACATATCCTCGACAGTTGGCCACGGTTCTTGGTTATGTAATAGCCATATTTTTTCTGAATCATTTGTCGTTTCTATGAAAAGATATTACGGTCACATTAGATATTTAATTATAAAGTCATATTATTACCTGGTTGCAATATACTTTCCTCAAGTTTTCTCTTATAGTTTTTATTTTTTCTTAAAACAAGCCCTTTCTCTCTGAACTTTCTTAGGGAATTTTGGTACTTATTGTACAAAGCTCCTCTTGGGTGAGTGTTCTCACTCCTTTCAATATAGTAAGATGCCTTATATTTTTTTGAATTATGTGGTCCACAATAGCCTTTATGACATCTTTTCTTTGCTCATTTTCCAAATGTTGATTTGTTTTGTAGTAACTAAATGCATGTTGCGCCAAATAGTGTCCTTTCAAAATGACTTCAATATCCTTAATAATTGAAATGTAGACTTACTACTGGGAAAAAATAAAAAATTACCAAATCACTGCAAACCGAAACACTTGGAGATACCGAAACACTTGGAGATTGAGGAGCAAGTGATGTTGAACTTGGAATTGATTCCTCTGAACATGAAACTTGCTTTCTTAACCAATCAGACACGCTAGAATTCATGGACAATGTATTTGCTAAAGGTGTGGTATTATAACCCTATATACAAAGAACATTTTTAAATAAAAATAAAAAGTAATAAAATGTTTTTACATTTTGAATCCTCCACTCTATCAAGTTCTTTTTGAATTTAGTTCGAAGTCCAATTAATGGAATGAGCTCATTAATATCACTCTCAGAAATGTGAGCAATTACATCTGCGTCTACTTTATGCTCTAAAAAAATATTTTTTTTACATATAAGGCCACCTAATAATAATGAAATTATACTGTTAAATATTTCCGCTAATTCTTCGTGTAGTCCCCAATGTCTCAGTAGTTCTTCAATTTCTTGAATCTTGGATGGTGTATCTGATATGGTAATATCATTGAGCAAACCAAACGATTCTCCAATTTCGTTTATATTCAATAAAACTAAATTTTCCTGATTTGCCTTAGGCAAATTGTATACTACATTACTTAGCGCTGTATACATAGGTGAAGGCGACAAAGATGCTATTTAAATTATTGTGTTAATATTTATTTTTACAAATAATATTTAGGGCTTTGCGAATTGTAACTAAAATTTAGCCTTGGTTAATTCTTTCAAAATCTGAAAATTGACTTTCTGGCGTTTGCATTTTAAACAGAGATATTACGGATTCTTTTTCACTGTTCACAATGTCAAATGAATCCAATTTATTGTGCTCGGAAAAAAAACTAAAATTTAGCTTTAGCATTATCGATATGAGTAAATTTGATGAATTGGAAGTGTATGCGATATCGTCCAATAATTTAGTATCCATTTGTCAAAGTTTAAATTTTGGTTTGAATTTGCACACCCTTATAGTATGGTCATACTCAGATAATTGATTTATTTAAAAAACTATTCAAATAAATCAACTTAAATATAAGAAGAAAACAATAAATTAAAAATTAAGTCCAAATATATTTTAAATACATTTTATTATGAATATTTATTATATATTAAGGAGGTTGTCCCGTATTTCATTATTGGAAAATTGAATTTCTAACGGAAATTTAAGTTCACATAAAGCTTTAAAAATTTTATCTCGAAGTGTTATAATGGAATTTACAAAATTGTAAATGCAATTTTGAGACTGCAGTCGGATATATCGTACGGTCTTCTGTGGCATTTAAAATACTTTTGATACAATTTTTCCAAAATTATATTTTTAAAATTTTCAAAATTATATTTACATGGATTACAAGAGAAACGCATCAACCGATTCTAATAAATCTTTTGGTTTTGTAGAAGAGCACATTTATTGTCGTTATAACGTCAACTAGGAAAAATGTCGTACTATATTTTTAGATTTTTTTTTTTAAGATAAAAATTATAGAAAAAAGAACATCAGAATTCAAACACCACTTTGCCTTCTTTCACTAATTTTTTTTTGTGATTTCCGATAACACTTTAAAATAAAAATACCTTCAATTTCATTAAATGATTTTCTTGGAAATAAGTCCCGAAAAAGCGAAAAACGAGAGAATTCGCCAAATTTGAAATTTTTAAACGTTATAACAGAAACAGCTTATATTTATAAACATGTAAAAACAGACATAATTTCTTATGTTAGTCGGATTACTTACAACTTATTGTGTTGCATTCTTTTGAACCAGTTGCAGTTCCATCCATTATTTTACTGTGTCACACTGCCACTTTAATTTTATAAAACTGCAATAATTATTATTGTTTTTATTTTATATTTTGCACTGCACGATACAACGACCTGAACTCTTTGAGTATTCCGAACAAATGCGTATAAAAGGCAGAAGAGCATTAAGAAATAATAACGGACCGTTTATAGTTGATTCGGCAGCAATTACTGAAAACTCTGTCAAATTTACCAATTCAGAATAATCGCCGAGATGAACTCGGTAAAATTGACAAATTTGTTTGTAAATTACAACTGCAGCGGTAAAACCTTCCCTTTTAGATTTTTCGGTAAAACTAACAAACTTTACGTTGCTTTTGCAGAGTCTATTGGTAATGTAAAATCTTTCAGATCAACTAATTTATCGATTAAATTTACTAAAAATCTGTAACTACAACAGTTTCTGCTGTTGACATAAATTCTTTAAAGCAAATTTTCACCGATTTGCTTTTGACAACTTTGAGTTGTTGAATTTACCATTTTTTTTCTCTCCGTGAGGTATTGCCGTTAGAAGACAAATCCCCGTACTTTGCTGCTAAGAAAAGTAACGTTCCTAAGAATGTAAAGAACTTTGGTAACAGGAAGGAAACAGGTTTAAGTCTGGTTTGGGGTTTATGGTTTATGTATGTTTACCCTTTAGAGAACAAGCAGAGTATCCTAAAGGACCCTGTAGAAAAAGATCAAGTTGGCACTTCTCAGTCTGAAGATACTGTTGTAGAACCTGATATATATTCTAATCGTTCAATTTAACCAATTTAATTGGCATAATTTTCAAATAAATTGGTTGATTTTGGAATTATTGAAATTAACAAATTTGTTATGGAAATTTTAACAAATCGAGTTAGTGATGAATGCGAATACCTTTGTTAAAAGTATTAATATATTAGTTGATTGGTCTAAAGAAAAATCAACTAATCGGGTTTGGTTGGATTTGCTAATATATTTTTCTCAGTGTGTTGCAGAACCTGAAGATACTGCTGCAGATATTGAAGATATTGTTACAGAACCCACTAAATCAAGTAGGAATGCCAAGTGGGAACCAGACTCGTGGCACATGGTTCTGGAAAATATTAAAAATATGAGGTCTGCATCCGATGCACCTGTGGATACGATGGGCTATCATAAATGCGCTGACAGTGAAGCCGATGAAAAGGTGAGTAAATTCACGTAGCATTTATTTCTTCATATGAAAGTCAACCCCTCTTCCATATTTGAGGGTATTTAGCTCATGTTAGTTCACAATGCATCAATAGCTTTGTCTACATTTAATTCCTTCGCATGTTGGTGAATATCTACCACTAAGCAATCAGACAGTCTGCTGAACGATCCAAATTTTGCAACTTATGAAAGCCTTTTGCTATTTCAGACAAAAAGGTTCCACTATTTGGTGGCTTTAATGCTGTCCACTCAAACAGAGGATCAGGTAATGCGTATGCTTTGCAGGAATGCCCAGTTACTGTTTTTTTTTCACAGGTAGTGTATGAAGTTATGTGTAGGCTAAAGGAGCGTGGATTGACACCCAAGGGGATCACTGAAATTGATACAAAAGACCTAGAGGACTTGTTGAAACCCGTGTCCTTGTACAAGGTATTTTTATTATATGGATCATATTGTGAGACCTTCAGTCACTTGCATGTGCGCCACTGTACCAGCCTTTCAAATATTTCTTGCTTGTTAAGTAGACTAAAAAATGACTCATTATTGGCTCATTCATCCTCTTAATTTTTATTTACCAGTATAAAGCAAAAAATCTGCAAAAAACTGCTGCAGTACTGCTTCAGAAGTACGACGACGACATTCCAAAGAATATCAAAGAAATGCTGAAACTGCCAGGAGTTGGGCCGAAGACGGCCCACATTTGCTTGAATACAGCATGGGGAGTTGCTTCTGGGATAGGTAGTACCTTAAAATAAATCAATACATACACGATGACTATAATAAAATTTTACAAAAGGTGTCGATTTTCATGTGCACAGAATTTCCAATCGACTTGGATGGGTGAGAAAACACACAATATCGCCTGAGAAGACAAGAACTGAGTTGGAGTCCTGGCTCCCAGAATGTTATTGGAGTGAAGTTAATCACCTTCTTGTTGGCTTTGGACAAACTATATGCATTGCCAAAAATCCCCGCTGTGATAAATGTCTCAACAATGCCATATGTCCCTCAGCAAAAGTTAACAAGAAAATATCTGGTTAGGATTAAGCGAAATGTTTATTTACTTTCCTACAGTATAGTGTTCATTTAAATGTTTACTCTTTCCCTGTAGAAAAAGATCAAGTTGGCACTTCTCAGTCTGCAGATAATGTTACAGAATCTGAAGCTACTGTTTCAGAATCTGAATATACTGTTGCAGTACCTACTAAATCAAGTGAAAAGACAAAGTGGGAACCTGAATCGTGGCAGATGGTTTTGGAAAACATTAAAACAATGAGGTCTGCATCCGATGCACCTGTGGATACGATGGGCTGTCACAAATGCGCTGACAGTGAAGCCGATGAAAAGGTGAGTAAATTTACGGAGCATTTATTTCTGGCATCCGACCATTTTAGAAACAGAATGATTTGAACCAAAGTTTACATTTGCATTGTCAGAACCATATAATGTTACTTGCGATAATTTTAAGTAATGTTTATCCAATGTTTCACAAAGTACCTTTGTTATTTGGTCGGCAGTTTCGCCATTACCGTAGAATCGTCCGTAGAAATCGAAAAAAATATATCTTCTTTTAAATTTTGAACTACGTCCTTCAAAGCTTCTTTTGCCAATACTTCACAAACTATTGCTTCACTCTTTGTCCTACCACATTTAACATTCTTAGCTATCTTAGAATCGGCGTACATGAGAGGTAATAACTTTTGAAAACAATCCATACTATTGTAGCTTGACGAATGTTTAACGGTGTGATATATAGAAGTAATTTCTGCCGCTGACGTTTTGTACATAATATCATCGCGATCACGATCAGATGTGGAAGTACCTGGTGCCTGGAAATAGCTAGTTATGTTTCTTTCAGCGCGAGAACTCGTGATCTTCGAGTGACTACTTGTTTTTGAATGCTTCACTACGTCGTTTAATCCGCCATGAGAAACAGTGAACTCTTTTTTACACAGTTTACAGTAAGCTTTATATTCATCCGACGTCACAATACACAACCAATTATAATCATTCTGCCAATTTGTACTGTATTTCCTGAGGCGATGTTTTCCTAGTTTGACTTTCTTCTTGGGTGCAATGTTTTCAGGTTCTGAGCAATCCGAAACATCACTATCGGTTTCATTCATCTTTAAACGATTGTAATAAGTAAACTCCAGTAATTTACGAACAAAAACACGAAAAAAC
Source organism: Neoitamus cyanurus (assembly GCA_947538895.1). NCBI lineage: Eukaryota > Metazoa > Arthropoda > Insecta > Diptera > Asilidae > Neoitamus > Neoitamus cyanurus. The sequence continues at coordinate 42,713,973 of OX384543.1, forward strand.
TTAAGCTTTTGTTGCTTAATGTAATTAAAGTATATTACGCATGCAACGCAATTCACTACTTGCTCACTGCTTTCCAAGTACTAAAAAAAATGGTTCACGGTCGAGTTATCCCCGAAAAGCGGGACTGAGCCTGTCCCGCGCGAGACATTTAATTTTGATTTAAAAATCGGGACGTCCCGCCAAAATCGGGATGTCTGGCAACACTGGTCCTTATTAAGGTTTAGGTGAGTTTTGAGGGTATTTAGCTCATGTTAGTTCACAATGCATCAATAGCTTTGTCTACATTTAATTCCTTCGCATGTTGGTGAATATCTACCACTAAGCAATCAGACAGTCTGCTGAACGATCCAAATTTTGCAACTTATGAAAGCCTTTTGCTATTTCAGACAAAAAGGTTCCACTATTTGGTGGCTTTAATGCTGTCCACTCAAACAGAGGATCAGGTAATGCGTATGCTTTGCAGGAATGCCCAGTTACTGTTTTTTTTTCACAGGTAGTGTATGAAGTTATGTGTAGGCTAAAGGAGCGTGGATTGACACCCAAGGGGATCACTGAAATTGATACAAAAGACCTAGAGGACTTGTTGAAACCCGTGTCCTTGTACAAGGTATTTTTATTATATGGATCATATTGTGAGACCTTCAGTCACTTGCATGTGCGCCACTGTACCAGCCTTTCAAATATTTCTTGCTTGTTAAGTAGACTAAAAAATGACTCATTATTGGCTCATTCATCCTCTTAATTTTTATTTACCAGTATAAAGCAAAAAATCTGCAAAAAACTGCTGCAGTACTGCTTCAGAAGTACGACGACGACATTCCAAAGAATATCAAAGAAATGCTGAAACTGCCAGGAGTTGGGCCGAAGACGGCCCACATTTGCTTGAATACAGCATGGGGAGTTGCTTCTGGGATAGGTAGTACCTTAAAATAAATCAATACATACACGATGACTATAATAAAATTTTACAAAAGGTGTCGATTTTCATGTGCACAGAATTTCCAATCGACTTGGATGGGTGAGAAAACACACAATATCGCCTGAGAAGACAAGAACTGAGTTGGAGTCCTGGCTCCCAGAATGTTATTGGAGTGAAGTTAATCACCTTCTTGTTGGCTTTGGACAAACTATATGCATTGCCAAAAATCCCCGCTGTGATAAATGTCTCAACAATGCCATATGTCCCTCAGCAAAAGTTAACAAGAAAATATCTGGTTAGGATTAAGCGAAATGTTTATTTACTTTCCTACAGTATAGTGTTCATTTAAATGTTTACTCTTTCCCTGTAGAAAAAGATCAAGTTGGCACTTCTCAGTCTGCAGATAATGTTACAGAATCTGAAGCTACTGTTTCAGAATCTGAATATACTGTTGCAGTACCTACTAAATCAAGTGAAAAGACAAAGTGGGAACCTGAATCGTGGCAGATGGTTTTGGAAAACATTAAAACAATGAGGTCTGCATCCGATGCACCTGTGGATACGATGGGCTGTCACAAATGCGCTGACAGTGAAGCCGATGAAAAGGTGAGTAAATTTACGGAGCATTTATTTCTGGCATCCGACCATTTTAGAAACAGAATGATTTGAACCAAAGTTTACATTTGCATTGTCAGAACCATATAATGTTACTTGCGATAATTTTAAGTAATGTTTATCCAATGTTTCACAAAGTACCTTTGTTATTTGGTCGGCAGTTTCGCCATTACCGTAGAATCGTCCGTAGAAATCGAAAAAAATATATCTTCTTTTAAATTTTGAACTACGTCCTTCAAAGCTTCTTTTGCCAATACTTCACAAACTATTGCTTCACTCTTTGTCCTACCACATTTAACATTCTTAGCTATCTTAGAATCGGCGTACATGAGAGGTAATAACTTTTGAAAACAATCCATACTATTGTAGCTTGACGAATGTTTAACGGTGTGATATATAGAAGTAATTTCTGCCGCTGACGTTTTGTACATAATATCATCGCGATCACGATCAGATGTGGAAGTACCTGGTGCCTGGAAATAGCTAGTTATGTTTCTTTCAGCGCGAGAACTCGTGATCTTCGAGTGACTAC